>CM054003.1:13605-5604866 GCA_028641665.1 Chelonus formosanus | reverse complement strand
TCAGTCTCAAGAATCCATTGATATGCTTGTTTTTCATGCGCGCCTTATAGAATCCAAGTTATAGGCTGAAAACAAAGTTATGCTGCAGCGAATCATTAAAAAACCTTTAAACGCTCATAACTCGAAAACTATGCGAGATACGGTATTTTTGACGGGGGTGTACCAATAGGGGGGCATCGAATTTATCGCTTTGGTCCTGATCTTTCGTATGAGTCCTTGATCAACTCCATAAAAAAATATGTTTTGGAGAAATGCATAATTTTATGTTTTTTAGTTTTTCACTATTATCTTACGTTCTATGGGAAAACCAGTGTCAATGGCTAGTGTTCTGAAACCGTCTTGTCACAATCTATCTGATTGTGTCATAAGATTTATGATTTACACATAAAATATGATTTTGTTTGTTGAAACCAAAACTTTTTCTTAATACTTCGGTTTGGAAATTCAAACGAAGAGTGAAGACGCCTAAAAACGAAAACTTCGATCTAACATCAAGAAAAAAATAAATTTCAATCGCAAATTCAATGAGACCGGAAGTTGGGCTAAATTGAGCATTAATCGTGTGCTAAACATAATTTCGAAAAGTGAATTGGAAAGCTCTCAGTCTTAGGAATCCATTAATATGCTTGTTTTCAATGTACGACCAACAGAACGATAGTTATTTTACTTTGAAAATTCTACTAAACCGGAAGTTGGGCCAAATTTAGCATAAATCGTGGGCTAAACATAATTTCGAGGAGTGAATTGGAAAGCTCTCAGTCTCAAGAATCCATTGATATGCTTGTTTTTCATGCGCGCCTTATAGAATCCAAGTTATAGGCTGAAAACAAAGTTATGCTGCAGCGAATCATTAAAAAACCTTTAAACGCTCATAACTCGAAAACTATGCGAGATACGGTATTTTTGACGGGGGTGTACCAATAGGGGGGCATCGAATTTATCGCTTTGGTCCTGATCTTTCGTATGAGTCCTTGATCAACTCCATAAAAAAATATGTTTTGGAGAAATGCATAATTTTATGTTTTTTAGTTTTTCACTATTATCTTACGTTCTATGGGAAAACCAGTGTCAATGGCTAGTGTTCTGAAACCGTCTTGTCACAATCTATCTGATTGTGTCATAAGATTTATGATTTACACATAAAATATGATTTTTTTTGTTGAAACCAAAACTTTTTCTTAATACTTCGGTTTGGAAATTCAATCGAAGAGTAAAGACGCCTAAAAACGAAAACTTCGATCTAACATCAAGAAAAAAATAAATTTCAATCGCAAATTCAATGAGACCGGAAGTTGGGTCAAATTGAGCATAAATCGTGGGCTAAACATAATTTCGAAAAGTGAATTGGAAAGCTCTCAGTCTTAGGAATCCATTAATATGCTTGTTTTCAATGTACGACCAACAGAACGATAGTTATTTTACTTTGAAAATTCGACTAAACCGGAAGTTGGGCCAAATTTAGCATAAATCGTGGGCTAAACATAATTTCGAGGAGTGAATTGGAAAGCTTTCAGTCTTAGGAATCCATTGATATGCTTGTATTCAATGTACGACCAACAGAACGATAGTTATTTCACTTTGAAAATTCGACTAAACCGGAAGTTGGGTCAAATTTAGCATAAATCGTGGGCTAAACATCATTTCGAGGAGTAAATTGGAAAGCTCTCAGTCTTAGGAATCCATTGATATGCTTGTTTTTCATGTACGACCAACAGAACGATAGTTATTTTACTTTGAAAATTCTACTAAACCGGAAGTTGGGCCAAATTTAGCATAAATCGTGGGCTAAACATAATTTCGAGGAGTGAATTGGAAAGCTCTCAGTCTCAGGAATCCATTGATATGCTTGTTTTTCATGTACGACCAACAGAACGATAGTTATTTTACTTTGAAAATTCTACTAAACCGGAAGTTGGGCTAAATTTAGCATAAATCGTGGGCTAAACATAATTTTGAGGAGTGAATTGGAAAGCTCTCAGTCTCAGGAATCCATTGATATGCTTGTTTCTTATGCGCGCCTTATAGAATCCAAGTTATAGGCTGAAAACAAAGTTATGCTGCAGCGAATCATTAAAAAACCTTTAAACGCTCATAACTCGAAAACTATGCGAGATACGGTATTTTTGACGGGGGTGTAACAATAGGGGGGCATCGAATTTATCGCTTTGGTCCTGATCTTTCGTATGAGTCCTTGATCAACTCCATAAAAAAATATGTTTTGGAGAAATGCATAATTTTATGTTTTTTAGTTTTTCACTATTATCTTACGTTCTATGGGAAAACCAGTGTCAATGGCTAGTGTTCTGAAACCGTCTTGTAACAATCTATCTGATTGTGTCATAAGATTTATGATTCACACATAAAATATGATTTTTTTTGTTGAAACCAAAACTTTTTCTTAATACTTCGGTTTGGAAATTCAAACGAAGAGTGAAGACGCCTAAAAACGAAAACTTCGATCTAACATCAAGAAAAAAATAAATTTCAATCGCAAATTCAATGAGACCGGAAGTTGGGCTAAATTTAGCATTAATCGTGGGCTAAACATAATTTCGAGGAGTGAATTGGAAAGCTTTCAGTCTTAGGAATCCATTGATATGCTTGTTTTTCATGTACGACCAACAGAACGATAGTTATTTCACTTTGAAAATTCGACTAAACCGGAAGTTGGGTCAAATTTAGCATAAATCGTGGGCTAAACATAATTTCGAGGAGTGAATTGGAAAGCTTTCAGTCTTAGGAATCCATTGATATGCTTGTTTTCAATGTACGACCAACAGAACGATAGTTATTTCACTTTGAAAATTCGACTAAACCGGAAGTTGGGTCAAATTTAGCATAAATCGTGGGCTAAACATAATTTTGAGGAGTGAATTGGAAAGCTCTCAGTCTCAGGAATCCATTGATATGCTTGTTTCTTATGCGCGCCTTATAGAATCCAAGTTATAGGCTGAAAACAAAGTTATGCTGCAGCGAATCATTAAAAAACCTTTAAACGCTCATAACTCGAAAACTATGCGAGATACGGTATTTTTGACGGGGGTGTAACAATAGGGGGGCATCGAATTTATCACTTTGGTCCTGATCTTTCGTATGAGTCCTTGATCAACTCCATAAAAAAATATGTTTTGGAGAAATGCATAATTTTATGTTTTTTAGTTTTTCACTATTATCTTACGTTCTATGGGAAAACCAGTGTCAATGGCTAGTGTTCTGAAACCGTCTTGTCACAATCTATCTGATTGTGTCATAAGATTTATGATTTACACATAAAATATGATTTTTTTTGTTGAAACCAAAACTTTTTCTTAATTCTTCGGTTTGGAAATTCAAACGAAGAGTAAAGACGCCTAAAAACGAAAACTTCGATCTAACATCAAGAAAAAAATAAATTTCAATCGCAAATTTAATGAGACCGGAAGTTGGGCTAAATTGAGCATTAATCGTGGGCTAAACATGATTCCGAGGAGTGAATTGGAAAGCTCTCAGTCTTAGGAATCCATTGATATGCTTGTTTTTCATGTACGACCAACAGAACGATAGTTATTTTACTTTGAAAATTCTACTAAACCGGAAGTTGGGCCAAATTTAGCATAAATCGTGGGCTAAACATAATTTCGAGGAGTGAATTAGAAAGCTCCCAGTCTCAAGAATCCATTGATATGCTTGTTTTTCATGTACGACCAACAGAACGATAGTTATTTTACTTTGAAAATTCTACTAAACCGGAAGTTGGGCCAAATTTAGCATAAATCGTGGGCTAAACATAATTTTGAGGAGTGAATTGGAAAGCTCTCAGTCTCAGGAATCCATTGATATGCTTGTTTCTTATGCGCGCCTTATAGAATCCAAGTTATAGGCTGAAAACAAAGTTATGCTGCAGCGAATCATTAAAAAACCTTTAAACGCTCATAACTCGAAAACTATGCGAGATACGGTATTTTTGACGGGGGTGTAACAATAGGGGGGCATCGAATTTATCGCTTTGGTCCTGATCTTTCGTATGAGTCCTTGATCAACTCCATAAAAAAATATGTTTTGGAGAAATACATAATTTTATGTTTTTTAGTTTTTCACTATTATCTTACGTTCTATGGGAAAACCAGTGTCAATGGCTAGTGTTCTGAAACCGTCTTGTCACAATCTATCTGATTGTGTCATAAGATTTATGATTTACACATAAAATATGATTTTGTTTGTTGAAACCAAAACTTTTTCTTAATACTTCGGTTTGAAAATTCAAACGAAGAGTGAAGACGCCTAAAAACGAAAACTTCGATCTAACATCAAGAAAAAAATAAATTTCAATCGCAAATTCAATGAGACCGGAAGTTGGGCTAAATTTAGCATTAATCGTGGGCTAAACATAATTTCGAGGAGTGAATTGGAAAGCTTTCAGTCTTAGGAATCCATTGATATGCTTGTTTTTCATGTACGACCAACAGAACGATAGTTATTTCACTTTGAAAATTCGACTAAACCGGAAGTTGGGTCAAATTTAGCATAAATCGTGGGCTAAACATAATTTCGAGGAGTGAATTGGAAAGCTTTCAGTCTTAGGAATCCATTGATATGCTTGTTTCTTATGCGCGCCTTATAGAATCCAAGTTATAGGCTGAAAACAAAGTTATGCTGCAGCGAATCATTAAAAAACCTTTAAACGCTCATAACTCGAAAACTATGCGAGATACGGTATTTTTGACGGGGGTGTACCAATAGGGGGGCATCGAATTTATCACTTTGGTCCTGATCTTTCGTATGAGTCCTTGATCAACTCCATAAAAAAATATGTTTTGGAGAAATGCATAATTTTATGTTTTTTAGTTTTTCACTATTATCTTACGTTCTATGGGAAAACCAGTGTCAATGGCTAGTGTTCTGAAACCGTCTTGTCACAATCTATCTGATTGTGTCATAAGATTTATGATTTACACATAAAATATGATTTTTTTTGTTGAAACCAAAACTTTTTCTTAATACTTCGGTTTGGAAATTCAATCGAAGAGTAAAGACGCCTGAAAACGAAAACTTCGATCTAACATCAAGAAAAAAATAAATTTCAATTGCAAATTCAATGCGACCGGAAGTTGGGCTAAATTGAGCATTAATCGTGGGCTAAACATAATTTCGAGAAGTGAATTGGAAAGCTTTCAGTCTTAGGAATCCATTGATATGCTTGTTTTTCATGTACGACCAACAGAACGATAGTTATTTCACTTTGAAAATTCGACTAAACCGGAAGTTGGGTCAAATTTAGCATAAATCGTGGGCTAAACATAATTTCGAGGAGTGAATTGGAAAGCTTTCAGTCTTAGGAATCCATTGATATGCTTGTTTCTTATGCGCGCCTTATAGAATCCAAGTTATAGGCTGAAAACAAAGTTATGCTGCAGCGAATCATTAAAAAACCTTTAAACGCTCATAACTCGAAAACTATGCGAGATACGGTATTTTTGACGGGGGTGTACCAATAGGGGGGCATCGAATTTATCACTTTGGTCCTGATCTTTCGTATGAGTCCTTGATCAACTCCATAAAAAAATATGTTTTGGAGAAATGCATAATTTTATGTTTTTTAGTTTTTCACTATTATCTTACGTTCTATGGGAAAACCAGTGTCAATGGCTAGTGTTCTGAAACCGTCTTGTCACAATCTATCTGATTGTGTCATAAGATTTATGATTTACACATAAAATATGATTTTTTTTGTTGAAACCAAAACTTTTTCTTAATACTTCGGTTTGGAAATTCAATCGAAGAGTAAAGACGCCTGAAAACGAAAACTTCGATCTAACATCAAGAAAAAAATAAATTTCAATTGCAAATTCAATGCGACCGGAAGTTGGGCTAAATTGAGCATTAATCGTGGGCTAAACATAATTTCGAGAAGTGAATTGGAAAGCTCTCAGTCTTAGGAATCCATTGATATGCTTGTTTTTCATGTACGACCAACAGAACGATAGTTATTTTACTTTGAAAATTCTACTAAACCGGAAGTTGGGCCAAATTTAGCATAAATCGTGGGCTAAACATGATTCCGAGAAGTGAATTGGAAAGCTCTCAGTCTCAGGAATCCATTGATATGCTTGTTTCTTATGCGCGCCTTATAGAATCCAAGTTATAGGCTGAAAACAAAGTTATGCTGCAGCGAATCATTAAAAAACCTTTAAACGCTCATAACTCGAAAACTATGCGAGATACGGTATTTTTGACGGGGGTGTAACAATAGGGGGGCATCGAATTTATCGCTTTGGTCCTGATCTTTCGTATGAGTCCTTGATCAACTCCATAAAAAAATATGTTTTGGAGAAATGCATAATTTTATGTTTTTTAGTTTTTCACTATTATCTTACGTTCTATGGGAAAACCAGTGTCAATGGCTAGTGTTCTGAAACCGTCTTGTCACAATCTATCTGATTGTGTCATAAGATTTATGATTTACACATAAAATATGATTTTTTTTGTTGAAACCAAAACTTTTTCTTAATTCTTCGGTTTGGAAATTCAAACGAAGAGTAAAGACGCCTAAAAACGAAAACTTCGATCTAACATCAAGAAAAAAATAAATTTCAATCGCAAATTTAATGAGACCGGAAGTTGGGCTAAATTGAGCATTAATCGTGGGCTAAACATGATTCCGAGGAGTGAATTGGAAAGCTCTCAGTCTTAGGAATCCATTGATATGCTTGTTTTCAATGTACGACCAACAGAACGATAGTTATTTTACTTTGAAAATTCGACTAAACCGGAAGTTGGATCAAATTTAGCATAAATCGTGGGCTAAACATAATTTCGAGGAGTGAATTGGAAAGCTTTCAGTCTTAGGAATCCATTGATATGCTTGTTTTTCATGTACGACCAACAGAACGATAGTTATTTCACTTTGAAAATTCGACTAAACCGGAAGTTGGGTCAAATTTAGCATAAATCGTGGGCTAAACATAATTTTGAGGAGTGAATTGGAAAGCTCTCAGTCTCAGGAATCCATTGATATGCTTGTTTCTTATGCGCGCTTTATAGAATCCAAGTTATAGGCTGAAAACAAAGTTATGCTGCAGCGAATCATTAAAAAACCTTTAAACGCTCATAACTCGAAAACTATGCGAGATACGGTATTTTTGACGGGGGTGTACCAATAGGGGGGCATCGAATTTATCGCTTTGGTCCTGATCTTTCGTATGAGTCCTTGATCAACTCCATAAAAAAATATGTTTTGGAGAAATGCATAATTTTATGTTTTTTAGTTTTTCACTATTATCTTACGTTCTATGGGAAAACCAGTGTCAATGGCTAGTGTTCTGAAACCGTCTTGTCACAATCTATCTGATTGTGTCATAAGATTTATGATTTACACATAAAATATGATTTTTTTTGTTGAAACCAAAACTTTTTCTTAATACTTCGGTTTGGAAATTCAATCGAAGAGTAAAGACGCCTAAAAACGAAAACTTCGATCTAACATCAAGAAAAAAATAAATTTCAATCGCAAATTCAATGAGACCGGAAGTTGGGCTAAATTGAGCATTAATCGTGGGCTAAACATGATTCCGAGGAGTGAATTGGAAAGCTCTCAAGCTCAGGAATCCATTGATATGCTTGTTTTTCATGTACGACCAACAGAACGATAGTTATTTCACTTTGAAAATTCGACTGAACCGGAAGTTGGGCCAAATTTAGCATAAATCGTGGGCTAAACATAATTTTGAGGAGTGAATTGGAAAGCTCTCAAGCTCAGGAATCCATTGATATGCTTGTTTCTTATGCGCGCCTTATAGAATCCAAGTTATAGGCTGAAAACAAAGTTATGCTGCAGCGAATCATTAAAAAACCTTTAAACGCTCATAACTCGAAAACTATGCGAGATACGGTATTTCTGACGGGGGTGTAACAATAGGGGGGCATCGAATTTATCGCTTTGGTCCTGATCTTTCGTATGAGTCCTTGATCAACTCCATAAAAAAATATGTTTTGGAGAAATGCATAATTTTATGTTTTTTAGTTTTTCACTATTATCTTACGTTCTATGGGAAAACCAGTGTCAATGGCTAGTGTTCTGAAACCGTCTTGTAACAATCTATCTGATTGTGTCATAAGATTTATGATTCACACATAAAATATGATTTTTTTTGTTGAAACCAAAACTTTTTCTTAATACTTCGGTTTGGAAATTCAAACGAAGAGTGAAGACGCCTAAAAACGAAAACTTCGATCTAACATCAAGAAAAAAATAAATTTCAATCGCAAATTCAATGAGACCGGAAGTTGGGTCAAATTGAGCATAAATCGTGGGCTAAACATAATTTCGAAAAGTGAATTGGAAAGCTCTCAGTCTTAGGAATCCATTAATATGCTTGTTTTCAATGTACGACCAACAGAACGATAGTTATTTTACTTTGAAAATTCGACTAAACCGGAAGTTGGGCCAAATTTAGCATAAATCGTGGGCTAAACATAATTTCGAGGAGTGAATTGGAAAGCTTTCAGTCTTAGGAATCCATTGATATGCTTGTATTCAATGTACGACCAACAGAACGATAGTTATTTCACTTTGAAAATTCGACTAAACCGGAAGTTGGGTCAAATTTAGCATAAATCGTGGGCTAAACATCATTTCGAGGAGTAAATTGGAAAGCTCTCAGTCTTAGGAATCCATTGATATGCTTGTTTTTCATGTACGACCAACAGAACGATAGTTATTTTACTTTGAAAATTCTACTAAACCGGAAGTTGGGCCAAATTTAGCATAAATCGTGGGCTAAACATAATTTCGAGGAGTGAATTGGAAAGCTCTCAGTCTCAGGAATCCATTGATATGCTTGTTTTTCATGTACGACCAACAGAACGATAGTTATTTTACTTTGAAAATTCTACTAAACCGGAAGTTGGGCTAAATTTAGCATAAATCGTGGGCTAAACATAATTTTGAGGAGTGAATTGGAAAGCTCTCAGTCTCAGGAATCCATTGATATGCTTGTTTCTTATGCGCGCCTTATAGAATCCAAGTTATAGGCTGAAAACAAAGTTATGCTGCAGCGAATCATTAAAAAACCTTTAAACGCTCATAACTCGAAAACTATGCGAGATACGGTATTTTTGACGGGGGTGTAACAATAGGGGGGCATCGAATTTATCGCTTTGGTCCTGATCTTTCGTATGAGTCCTTGATCAACTCCATAAAAAAATATGTTTTGGAGAAATGCATAATTTTATGTTTTTTAGTTTTTCACTATTATCTTACGTTCTATGGGAAAACCAGTGTCAATGGCTAGTGTTCTGAAACCGTCTTGTAACAATCTATCTGATTGTGTCATAAGATTTATGATTCACACATAAAATATGATTTTTTTTGTTGAAACCAAAACTTTTTCTTAATACTTCGGTTTGGAAATTCAAACGAAGAGTGAAGACGCCTAAAAACGAAAACTTCGATCTAACATCAAGAAAAAAATAAATTTCAATCGCAAATTCAATGAGACCGGAAGTTGGGCTAAATTTAGCATTAATCGTGGGCTAAACATAATTTCGAGGAGTGAATTGGAAAGCTTTCAGTCTTAGGAATCCATTGATATGCTTGTTTTTCATGTACGACCAACAGAACGATAGTTATTTCACTTTGAAAATTCGACTAAACCGGAAGTTGGGTCAAATTTAGCATAAATCGTGGGCTAAACATAATTTCGAGGAGTGAATTGGAAAGCTTTCAGTCTTAGGAATCCATTGATATGCTTGTTTTCAATGTACGACCAACAGAACGATAGTTATTTCACTTTGAAAATTCGACTAAACCGGAAGTTGGGTCAAATTTAGCATAAATCGTGGGCTAAACATAATTTTGAGGAGTGAATTGGAAAGCTCTCAGTCTCAGGAATCCATTGATATGCTTGTTTCTTATGCGCGCCTTATAGAATCCAAGTTATAGGCTGAAAACAAAGTTATGCTGCAGCGAATCATTAAAAAACCTTTAAACGCTCATAACTCGAAAACTATGCGAGATACGGTATTTTTGACGGGGGTGTAACAATAGGGGGGCATCGAATTTATCACTTTGGTCCTGATCTTTCGTATGAGTCCTTGATCAACTCCATAAAAAAATATGTTTTGGAGAAATGCATAATTTTATGTTTTTTAGTTTTTCACTATTATCTTACGTTCTATGGGAAAACCAGTGTCAATGGCTAGTGTTCTGAAACCGTCTTGTCACAATCTATCTGATTGTGTCATAAGATTTATGATTTACACATAAAATATGATTTTTTTTGTTGAAACCAAAACTTTTTCTTAATTCTTCGGTTTGGAAATTCAAACGAAGAGTAAAGACGCCTAAAAACGAAAACTTCGATCTAACATCAAGAAAAAAATAAATTTCAATCGCAAATTTAATGAGACCGGAAGTTGGGCTAAATTGAGCATTAATCGTGGGCTAAACATGATTCCGAGGAGTGAATTGGAAAGCTCTCAGTCTTAGGAATCCATTGATATGCTTGTTTTTCATGTACGACCAACAGAACGATAGTTATTTTACTTTGAAAATTCTACTAAACCGGAAGTTGGGCCAAATTTAGCATAAATCGTGGGCTAAACATAATTTCGAGGAGTGAATTAGAAAGCTCCCAGTCTCAAGAATCCATTGATATGCTTGTTTTTCATGTACGACCAACAGAACGATAGTTATTTTACTTTGAAAATTCTACTAAACCGGAAGTTGGGCCAAATTTAGCATAAATCGTGGGCTAAACATAATTTTGAGGAGTGAATTGGAAAGCTCTCAGTCTCAGGAATCCATTGATATGCTTGTTTCTTATGCGCGCCTTATAGAATCCAAGTTATAGGCTGAAAACAAAGTTATGCTGCAGCGAATCATTAAAAAACCTTTAAACGCTCATAACTCGAAAACTATGCGAGATACGGTATTTTTGACGGGGGTGTAACAATAGGGGGGCATCGAATTTATCGCTTTGGTCCTGATCTTTCGTATGAGTCCTTGATCAACTCCATAAAAAAATATGTTTTGGAGAAATACATAATTTTATGTTTTTTAGTTTTTCACTATTATCTTACGTTCTATGGGAAAACCAGTGTCAATGGCTAGTGTTCTGAAACCGTCTTGTCACAATCTATCTGATTGTGTCATAAGATTTATGATTTACACATAAAATATGATTTTGTTTGTTGAAACCAAAACTTTTTCTTAATACTTCGGTTTGAAAATTCAAACGAAGAGTGAAGACGCCTAAAAACGAAAACTTCGATCTAACATCAAGAAAAAAATAAATTTCAATCGCAAATTCAATGAGACCGGAAGTTGGGCTAAATTTAGCATTAATCGTGGGCTAAACATAATTTCGAGGAGTGAATTGGAAAGCTTTCAGTCTTAGGAATCCATTGATATGCTTGTTTCTTATGCGCGCCTTATAGAATCCAAGTTATAGGCTGAAAACAAAGTTATGCTGCAGCGAATCATTAAAAAACCTTTAAACGCTCATAACTCGAAAACTATGCGAGATACGGTATTTTTGACGGGGGTGTAACAATAGGGGGGCATCGAATTTATCACTTTGGTCCTGATCTTTCGTATGAGTCCTTGATCAACTCCATAAAAAAATATGTTTTGGAGAAATGCATAATTTTATGTTTTTTAGTTTTTCACTATTATCTTACGTTCTATGGGAAAACCAGTGTCAATGGCTAGTGTTCTGAAACCGTCTTGTCACAATCTATCTGATTGTGTCATAAGATTTATGATTTACACATAAAATATGATTTTTTTTGTTGAAACCAAAACTTTTTCTTAATACTTCGGTTTGGAAATTCAATCGAAGAGTAAAGACGCCTGAAAACGAAAACTTCGATCTAACATCAAGAAAAAAATAAATTTCAATTGCAAATTCAATGCGACCGGAAGTTGGGCTAAATTGAGCATTAATCGTGGGCTAAACATAATTTCGAGAAGTGAATTGGAAAGCTCTCAGTCTTAGGAATCCATTGATATGCTTGTTTTTCATATACGACCAACAGAACGATAGTTATTTTACTTTGAAAATTCTACTAAACCGGAAGTTGGGCCAAATTTAGCATAAATCGTGGGCTAAACATGATTCCGAGAAGTGAATTGGAAAGCTCTCAGTCTCAGGAATCCATTGATATGCTTGTTTCTTATGCGCGCCTTATAGAATCCAAGTTATAGGCTGAAAACAAAGTTATGCTGCAGCGAATCATTAAAAAACCTTTAAACGCTCATAACTCGAAAACTATGCGAGATACGGTATTTTTGACGGGGGTGTAACAATAGGGGGGCATCGAATTTATCGCTTTGGTCCTGATCTTTCGTATGAGTCCTTGATCAACTCCATAAAAAAATATGTTTTGGAGAAATGCATAATTTTATGTTTTTTAGTTTTTCACTATTATCTTACGTTCTATGGGAAAACCAGTGTCAATGGCTAGTGTTCTGAAACCGTCTTGTCACAATCTATCTGATTGTGTCATAAGATTTATGATTTACACATAAAATATGATTTTTTTTGTTGAAACCAAAACTTTTTCTTAATTCTTCGGTTTGGAAATTCAAACGAAGAGTAAAGACGCCTAAAAACGAAAAGTTCGATCTAACATCAAGAAAAAAATAAATTTCAATCGCAAATTTAATGAGACCGGAAGTTGGGCTAAATTGAGCATTAATCGTGGGCTAAACATGATTCCGAGGAGTGAATTGGAAAGCTCTCAGTCTTAGGAATCCATTGATATGCTTGTTTTCAATGTACGACCAACAGAACGATAGTTATTTTACTTTGAAAATTCGACTAAACCGGAAGTTGGATCAAATTTAGCATAAATCGTGGGCTAAACATAATTTCGAGGAGTGAATTGGAAAGCTTTCAGTCTTAGGAATCCATTGATATGCTTGTTTTCAATGTACGACCAACAGAACGATAGTTATTTCACTTTGAAAATTCGACTAAACCGGAAGTTGGGTCAAATTTAGCATAAATCGTGGGCTAAACATAATTTTGAGGAGTGAATTGGAAAGCTCTCAGTCTCAGGAATCCATTGATATGCTTGTTTCTTATGCGCGCTTTATAGAATCCAAGTTATAGGCTGAAAACAAAGTTATGCTGCAGCGAATCATTAAAAAACCTTTAAACGCTCATAACTCGAAAACTATGCGAGATACGGTATTTTTGACGGGGGTGTACCAATAGGGGGGCATCGAATTTATCGCTTTGGTCCTGATCTTTCGTATGAGTATTTGATCAACTCCATAAAAAAATATGTTTTGGAGAAATGCATAATTTTATGTTTTTTAGTTTTTCACTATTATCTTACGTTCTATGGGAAAACCAGTGTCAATGGCTAGTGTTCTGAAACCGTCTTGTCACAATCTATCTGATTGTGTCATAAGATTTATGATTTACACATAAAATATGATTTTTTTTGTTGAAACCAAAACTTTTTCTTAATACTTCGGTTTGGAAATTCAATCGAAGAGTAAAGACGCCTAAAAACGAAAACTTCGATCTAACATCAAGAAAAAAATAAATTTCAATCGCAAATTCAATGAGACCGGAAGTTGGGTCAAATTGAGCATAAATCGTGGGCTAAACATAATTTCGAAAAGTGAATTGGAAAGCTCCCAGTCTCAAGAATCCATTGATATGCTTGTTTTTCATGTACGACCAACAGAACGATAGTTATTTTACTTTGAAAATTCGACTAAACCGGAAGTTGGGTCAAATTTAGCATAAATCGTGGGCTAAACATCATTTCGAGGAGTGAATTGGAAAGCTCTCAAGCTCAGGAATCCATTGATATGCTTGTTTTTCATGTACGACCAACAGAACGATAGTTATTTTACTTTGAAAATTCTACTAAACCGGAAGTTGGGCCAAATTTAGCATAAATCGTGGGCTAAACATAATTTCGAGGAGTGAATTAGAAAGCTCTCAGTCTCAGGAATCCATTGATATGCTTGTTTTCCATGTACGACCAACAGAACGATAGTTATTTTACTTTGAAAATTCGACTAAACCGGAAGTTGGGTCAAATTTAGCATAAATCGTGGGCTAAACATAATTTCGAGGAGTGAATTGGAAAGCTTTCAGTCTTAGGAATCCATTGATATGCTTGTTTTTCATGTATGACCTACAGAACGATAGTTATTTCTCTTTGAAAATTCGACTAAACCGGAAGTTGGGTCAAATTTAGCATAAATCGTGGGCTAAACATAATTTCGAGGAGTGAATTGGAAAGCTCTCAGTCTCAGGAATCCATTGATATGCTTGTTTTTCATGTACGACCAACAGAACGATAGTTATTTCACTTTGAAAATTCGACTAAACCGGAAGTTGGGTCAAATTTAGCATAAATCGTGGGCTAAACATCATTTCGAGGAGTGAATTGGAAAGCTCCCAGTCTCAAGAATCCATTGATATGCTTGTTTTTCATGTACGACCAACAGAACGATAGTTATTTTACTTTGAAAATTCTACTAAACCGGAAGTTGGGTCAAATTTAGCATAAATCGTGGGCTAAACATAATTTCGAGGAGTGAATTGGAAAGCTCCCAGTCTCAAGAATCCATTGATATGCTTGTTTTTCATGTACGACCAACAGAACGATAGTTATTTCACTTTGAAAATTCGACTAAACCGGAAGTTGGGTCAAATTTAGCATAAATCGTGGGCTAAACATAATTTTGAGGAGTGAATTGGAAAGCTCTCAGTCTCAGGAATCCAATGATATGCTTGTTTCTTATGCGCGCCTTATAGAATCCAAGTTATAGGCTGAAAACAAAGTTATGCTGCAGCGAATCATTAAAAAACCTTTAAACGCTCATAACTCGAAAACTATGCGAGATACGGTATTTTTGACGGGGGTGTAACAATAGGGGGGCATCGAATTTATCACTTTGGTCCTGATCTTTCGTATGAGTCCTTGATCAACTCCATAAAAAAATATGTTTTGGAGAAATGCATAATTTTATGTTTTTTAGTTTTTCACTATTATCTTACGTTCTATGGGAAAACCAGTGTCAATGGCTAGTGTTCTGAAACCGTCTTGTCACAATCTATCTGATTGTGTCATAAGATTTATGATTTACACATAAAATATGATTTTTTTTGTTGAAACCAAAACTTTTTCTTAATTCTTCGGTTTGGGAATTCAAACGAAGAGTAAAGACGCCTAAAAACGAAAACTTCGATCTAACATCAAGAAAAAAATAAATTTCAATTGCAAATTCAATGAGACCGGAAGTTGGGCTAAATTGAGCATTAATCGTGGGCTAAACATAATTTCGAGAAGTGAATTGGAAAGCTCTCAGTCTCAGGAATCTATTGATATGCTTGTTTTTCATGTACGACCAACAGAACGATAGTTATTTTACTTTGAAAATTCTACTAAACCGGAAGTTGGGCCAAATTTAGCATAAATCGTGGGCTAAACATAATTTCGAGGAGTGAATTGGAAAGCTCCCAGTTTCAAGAATCCATTGATATGCTTGTTTTTCATGTACGACCAACAGAACGATAGTTATTTTACTTTGAAAATTCTACTAAACCGGAAGTTGGGCCAAATTTAGCATAAATCGTGGGCTAAACATAATTTTGAGGAGTGAATTGGAAAGCTTTCAGTCTCAGGAATCCATTGATATGCTTGTTTCTTATGCGCGCCTTATAGAATCCAAGTTATAGGCTGAAAACAAAGTTATGCTGCAGCGAATCATTAAAAAACCTTTAAACGCTCATAACTCGAAAACTATGCAAGATACGGTATTTTTGACGGGGGTGTAACAATAGGGGGGCATCGAATTTATCGCTTTGGTCCTGATCTTTCGTATGAGTCCTTGATCAACTCCATAAAAAAATATGTTTTGGAGAAATGCATAATTTTATGTTTTTTAGTTTTTCACTATTATCTTACGTTCTATGGGAAAACCAGTGTCAATGGCTAGTGTTCTGAAACCGTCTTGTCACAATCTATCTGATTGTGTCATAAGATTTATGATTTACACATAAAATATGATTTTTTTTGTTGAAACCAAAACTTTTTCTTAATACTTCGGTTTGGAAATTCAAACGAAGAGTAAAGACGCCTAAAAACGAAAACTTCGATCTAACATCAAGAAAAAAATATATTTCAATCGCAAATTCAATAAGACCGGAAGTTGGGCTAAATTGAGCATTAATCGTGGGCTGAACATAATTTCGAGAAGTGAATTGGAAAGCTCTCAGTCTCAGGAATCCATTGATATGCTTGTTTTTCATGTACGACCAACAGAACGATAGTTATTTTACTTTGAAAATTCGACTAAACCGGAAGTTGGGTCAAATTTAGCATAAATCGTGGGCTAAACATCATTTCGAGGAGTGAATTGGAAAGCTCCCAGTCTCAAGAATCCATTGATATGCTTGTTTTTCATGTACGACCAACAGAACGATAGTTATTTCACTTTGAAAATTCGACTAAACCGGAAGTTGGGTCAAATTTAGCATAAATCGTGGGCTAAACATAATTTCGAGGAGTGAATTGGAAAGCTTTCAGTCTTAGGAATCCATTGATATGCTTGTTTTTCATGTATGACCTACAGAACGATAGTTATTTCTCTTTGAAAATTCGACTAAACCGGAAGTTGGGTCAAATTTAGCATAAATCGTGGGCTAAACATAATTTCGAGGAGTGAATTGGAAAGCTCTCAGTCTCAGGAATCCATTGATATGCTTGTTTTTCATGTACGACCAACAGAACGATAGTTATTTCACTTTGAAAATTCGACTAAACCGGAAGTTGGGTCAAATTTAGCATAAATCGTGGGCTAAACATCATTTCGAGGAGTGAATTGGAAAGCTCCCAGTCTCAAGAATCCATTGATATGCTTGTTTTTCATGTACGACCAACAGAACGATAGTTATTTTACTTTGAAAATTCTACTAAACCGGAAGTTGGGTCAAATTTAGCATAAATCGTGGGCTAAACATAATTTCGAGGAGTGAATTGGAAAGCTCCCAGTCTCAAGAATCCATTGATATGCTTGTTTTTCATGTACGACCAACAGAACGATAGTTATTTCACTTTGAAAATTCGACTAAACCGGAAGTTGGGTCAAATTTAGCATAAATCGTGGGCTAAACATAATTTTCAGGAGTGAATTGGAAAGCTCTCAGTCTCAGGAATCCAATGATATGCTTGTTTCTTATGCGCGCCTTATAGAATCCAAGTTATAGGCTGAAAACAAAGTTATGCTGCAGCGAATCATTAAAAAACCTTTAAACGCTCATAACTCGAAAACTATGCGAGATACGGTATTTTTGACGGGGGTGTAACAATAGGGGGGCATCGAATTTATCACTTTGGTCCTGATCTTTCGTATGAGTCCTTGATCAACTCCATAAAAAAATATGTTTTGGAGAAATGCATAATTTTATGTTTTTTAGTTTTTCACTATTATCTTACGTTCTATGGGAAAACCAGTGTCAATGGCTAGTGTTCTGAAACCGTCTTGTCACAATCTTTCTGATTGTGTCATAAGATTTATGATTTACACATAAAATATGATTTTTTTTGTTGAAACCAAAACTTTTTCTTAATACTTCGGTTTGGAAATTCAAACGAAGAGTAAAGATGCCTAAAAACGAAAACTTCGATCTAACATCAAGAAAAAAATAAATTTCAATTGCAAATTCAATGAGACCGGAAGTTGGGCTAAATTGAGCATTAATCGTGGGCTAAACATAATTTCGAGAAGTGAATTGGAAAGCTCTCAGTCTCAGGAATCTATTGATATGCTTGTCTTTCATGTACGACCAACAGAACGATAGTTATTTCACTTTGAAAATTCGACTAAACCGGAAGTTGGGCCAAATTTAGCATAAATCGTGGGCTAAACATAATTTCGAGGAGTGAATTGGAAAGCTCCTAGTCTTAAGAATCCATTGATATGCTTGTTTTTCATGTACGACCAACAGAACGATAGTTATTTTACTTTGAAAATTCTACTAAACCGGAAGTTGGGCCAAATTTAGCATAAATCGTGGGCTAAACATAATTTCGAGGAGTGAATTAGAAAGCTCTCAGTCTCAGGAATCCATTGATATGCTTGTTTTCCATGTACGACCAACAGAACGATAGTTATTTTACTTTGAAAATTCGACTAAACCGGAAGTTGGGCCAAATTTAGCATAAATCGTGGGCTAAACATGATTCCGAGAAGTGAATTGGAAAGCTCTCAGTCTCAGGAATCCATTGATATGCTTGTTTCTTATGCGCGCCTTATAGAATCCAAGTTATAGGCTGAAAACAAAGTTATGCTGCAGCGAATCATTAAAAAACCTTTAATCGCTCATAACTCGAAAACTATGCGAGATACGGTATTTTTGACGGGGGTGTAACAAAAGGGGGGCATCGAATTTATCACTTTGGTCCTGATCTTTCGTATGAGTATTTGATCAACTCCATAAAAAAATATGTTTTGGAGAAATGCATAATTTTATGTTTTTTAGTTTTTCACTATTATCTTACGTTCTATGGGAAAACCAGTGTCAATGGCTAGTGTTCTGAAACCGTCTTGTCACAATCTATCTGATTGTGTCATAAGATTTATGATTTACACATAAAATATGATTTTTTTTGTTGAAACCAAAACTTTTTCTTAATACTTCGGTTTGGAAATTCAAACGAAGAGTAAAGACGCCTAAAAACGAAAACTTCGATCTAACTTTAAGAAAAAAATAAATTTTAATCGCAAATTCAATGAGACCGGAAGTTGGGCTAAATTGAGCATTAATCGTGGGCTAAACATAATTTCGAGAAGTGAATTGGAAAGCTCTCAGTCTCAGGAATCTATTGATATGCTTGTTTTTCATGTACGACCAACAGAACGATAGTTATTTTACTTTGAAAATTCTACTAAACCGGAAGTTGGGCCAAATTTAGCATAAATCGTGGGCTAAACATAATTTCGAGGAGTGAATTGGAAAGCTCCCAGTTTCAAGAATCCATTGATATGCTTGTTTTTCATGTACGACCAACAGAACGATAGTTATTTTACTTTGAAAATTCTACTAAACCGGAAGTTGGGCCAAATTTAGCATAAATCGTGGGCTAAACATAATTTCGAGAAGTGAATTGGAAAGCTCTCAGTCTCAGGAATCTATTGATATGCTTGTTTTTCATGTACGACCAACAGAACGATAGTTATTTTATTTTGAAAATTCGACTAAACCGGAAGTTGGGTCAAATTTAGCATAAATCGTGGGCTAAACATCATTTCGAGGAGTGAATTGGAAAGCTCCCAGTTTCAAGAATCCATTGATATGCTTGTTTTTCATGTACGACCAACAGAACGATAGTTATTTCACTTTGAAAATTCGACTAAACCGGAAGTTGGGTCAAATTTAGCATAAATCGTGGGCTAAACATCATTTCGAGGAGTGAATTGGAAAGCTCTCAAGCTCAGGAATCCATTGATCTGCTTGTTTTTCATGTACGACCAACAGAACGATAGTTATTTTACTTTGAAAATTCGACTAAACCGGAAGTTGGGTCAAATTTAGCATAAATCGTGGGCTAAACATAATTTCGAGGAGTGAATTGGAAAGCTCCCAGTCTCAAGAATCCATTGATATGCTTGTTTTTCATGTACGACCAACAGAACGATAGTTATTTCACTTTGAAAATTCGACTAAACCGGAAGTTGGGTCAAATTTAGCATAAATCGTGGGCTAAACATAATTTCGAGGAGTGAATTGGAAAGCTTTCAGTCTTAGGAATCCATTGATATGCTTGTTTTTCATGTATGACCTACAGAACGATAGTTATTTCTCTTTGAAAATTCGACTAAACCGGAAGTTGGGTCAAATTTAGCATAAATCGTGGGCTAAACATAATTTCGAGGAGTGAATTGGAAAGCTTTCAGTCTTAGGAATCCATTGATATGCTTGTTTTTCATGTATGACCTACAGAACGATAGTTATTTCACTTTGAAAATTCGACTAAACCGGAAGTTGGGTCAAATTTAGCATAAATCGTGGGCTAAACATAATTTCGAGGAGTGAATTGGAAAGCTCTCAGTCTCAGGAATCCATTGATATGCTTGTTTCTTATGCGCGCCTTATAGAATCCAAGTTATAGGCTGAAAACAAAGTTATGCTGCAGCGAATCATTAAAAAACCTTTAATCGCTCATAACTCGAAAACTATGCGAGATACGGTATTTTTGACGGGGGTGTAACAATAGGGGGGCATCGAATTTATCACTTTGGTCCTGATCTTTCGTATGAGTATTTGATCAACTCCATAAAAAAATATGTTTTGGAGAAATGCATAATTTTATGTTTTTTAGTTTTTCACTATTATCTTACGTTCTATGGGAAAACCAGTGTCAATGGCTAGTGTTCTGAAACCGTCTTGTCACAAACTATCTGATTGTGTCATAAGATTTATGATTTACACATAAAATATGATTTTTTTTGTTGAAACCAAAACTTTTTCTTAATACTTCGGTTTGGAAATTCAAACGAAGAGTAAAGACGCCTAAAAACGAAAACTTCGATCTAACTTTAAGAAAAAAATAAATTTTAATCGCAAATTCAATGAGACCGGAAGTTGGGCTAAATTGAGCATTAATCGTGGGCTAAACATAATTTCGAGAAGTGAATTGGAAAGCTCTCAGTCTCAGGAATCTATTGATATGCTTGTTTTTCATGTACGACCAACAGAACGATAGTTATTTTACTTTGAAAATTCTACTAAACCGGAAGTTGGGCCAAATTTAGCATAAATCGTGGGCTAAACATAATTTCGAGGAGTGAATTGGAAAGCTCCCAGTTTCAAGAATCCATTGATATGCTTGTTTTTCATGTACGACCAACAGAACGATAGTTATTTTACTTTGAAAATTCTACTAAACCGGAAGTTGGGCCAAATTTAGCATAAATCGTGGGCTAAACATAATTTTGAGGAGTGAATTGGAAAGCTCTCAGTCTCAGGAATCTATTGATATGCTTGTTTTTCATGTACGACCAACAGAACGATAGTTATTTTATTTTGAAAATTCGACTAAACCGGAAGTTGGGTCAAATTTAGCATAAATCGTGGGCTAAACATCATTTCGAGGAGTGAATTGGAAAGCTCCCAGTTTCAAGAATCCATTGATATGCTTGTTTTTCATGTACGACCAACAGAACGATAGTTATTTCACTTTGAAAATTCGACTAAACCGGAAGTTGGGTCAAATTTAGCATAAATCGTGGGCTAAACATCATTTCGAGGAGTGAATTGGAAAGCTCTCAAGCTCAGGAATCCATTGATATGCTTGTTTTTCATGTACGACCAACAGAACGATAGTTATTTTACTTTGAAAATTCGACTAAACCGGAAGTTGGGTCAAATTTAGCATAAATCGTGGGCTAAACATAATTTCGAGGAGTGAATTGGAAAGCTCCCAGTCTCAAGAATCCATTGATATGCTTGTTTTTCATGTACGACCAACAGAACGATAGTTATTTCACTTTGAAAATTCGACTAAACCGGAAGTTGGGTCAAATTTAGCATAAATCGTGGGCTAAACATAATTTCGAGGAGTGAATTGGAAAGCTTTCAGTCTTAGGAATCCATTGATATGCTTGTTTTTCATGTATGACCTACAGAACGATAGTTATTTCTCTTTGAAAATTCGACTAAACCGGAAGTTGGGTCAAATTTAGCATAAATCGTGGGCTAAACATCATTTCGAGGAGTGAATTGGAAAGCTCCCAGTCTCAAGAATCCATTGATATGCTTGTTTTTCATGTACGACCAACAGAACGATAGTTATTTTACTTTGAAAATTCTACTAAACCGGAAGTTGGGTCAAATTTAGCATAAATCGTGGGCTAAACATAATTTCGAGGAGTGAATTGGAAAGCTCCCAGTCTCAAGAATCCATTGATATGCTTGTTTTTCATGTACGACCAACAGAACGATAGTTATTTCACTTTGAAAATTCGACTAAACCGGAAGTTGGGTCAAATTTAGCATAAATCGTGGGCTAAACATAATTTCGAGGAGTGAATTGGAAAGCTTTCAGTCTTAGGAATCCATTGATATGCTTGTTTTTCATGTATGACCTACAGAACGATAGTTATTTCTCTTTGAAAATTCGACTAAACCGGAAGTTGGGTCAAATTTAGCATAAATCGTGGGCTAAACATAATTTCGAGGAGTGAATTGGAAAGCTTTCAGTCTTAGGAATCCATTGATATGCTTGTTTTTCATGTATGACCTACAGAACGATAGTTATTTCACTTTGAAAATTCGACTAAACCGGAAGTTGGGTCAAATTTAGCATAAATCGTGGGCTAAACATAATTTCGAGGAGTGAATTGGAAAGCTTTCAGTCTTAGGAATCCATTGATATGCTTGTTTTTCATGTATGACCTACAGAACGATAGTTATTTCTCTTTGAAAATTCGACTAAACCGGAAGTTGGGTCAAATTTAGCATAAATCGTGGGCTAAACATAATTTCGAGGAGTGAATTGGAAAGCTCTCAGTCTCAGGAATCCATTGATATGCTTGTTTTTCATGTACGACCAACAGAACGATAGTTATTTCACTTTGAAAATTCGACTAAACCGGAAGTTGGGTCAAATTTAGCATAAATCGTGGGCTAAACATCATTTCGAGGAGTGAATTGGAAAGCTCCCAGTCTCAAGAATCCATTGATATGCTTGTTTTTCATGTACGACCAACAGAACGATAGTTATTTTACTTTGAAAATTCTACTAAACCGGAAGTTGGGTCAAATTTAGCATAAATCGTGGGCTAAACATAATTTCGAGGAGTGAATTGGAAAGCTCCCAGTCTCAAGAATCCATTGATATGCTTGTTTTTCATGTACGACCAACAGAACGATAGTTATTTCACTTTGAAAATTCGACTAAACCGGAAGTTGGGTCAAATTTAGCATAAATCGTGGGCTAAACATAATTTCGAGGAGTGAATTGGAAAGCTTTCAGTCTTAGGAATCCATTGATATGCTTGTTTTTCATGTATGACCTACAGAACGATAGTTATTTCACTTTGAAAATTCGACTAAACCGGAAGTTGGGTCAAATTTAGCATAAATCGTGGGCTAAACATCATTTCGAGGAGTGAATTGGAAAGCTCCCAGTCTCAAGAATCCATTGATATGCTTGTTTCTTATGCGCGCCTTATAGAATCCAAGTTATAGGCTGAAAACAAAGTTATGCTGCAGCGAATCATTAAAGAACCTTTAAACGCTCATAACTCGAAAACTATGCGAGATACGGTATTTTTGACGGGGGTGTAACAATAGGGGGGCATCGAATTTATCGCTTTGGTCCTGATCTTTCGTATGAGTCCTTGATCAACTCCATAAAAAAATATGTTTTGGAGAAATGCATAATTTTATGTTTTTTAGTTTTTCACTATTATCTTACGTTCTATGGGAAATCCAGTGTCAATGGCTAGTGTTCTGAAACCGTCTTGTCACAATCTATCTGATTGTGTCATAAGATTTATGATTTACACATAAAATATGATTTTTTTTGTTGAAACCAAAACTTTTTCTTAATTCTTCGGTTTGGGAATTCAAACGAAGAGTAAAGACGCCTAAAAACGAAAACTTCGATCTAACATCAAGAAAAAAATAAATTTCAATTGCAAATTCAATGAGACCGGAAGTTGGGCTAAATTGAGCATTAATCGTGGGCTAAACATAATTTCGAGAAGTGAATTGGAAAGCTCTCAGTCTTAGGAATCCATTGATATGCTTGTTTTCAATGTACGACCAACAGAACGATCGTTATTTCACTTTGAAAATTCAACTAAACCGGAAGTTGGGTCAAATTTAGCATAAATCGTGGGCTAAACATAATTTCGAGGAGTGAATTGGAAAGCTTTCAGTCTTAGGAATCCATTGATATGCTTGTTTTTCATGTATGACCTACAGAACGATAGTTATTTCACTTTGAAAATTCGACTAAACCGGAAGTTGGGTCAAATTTAGCATAAATCGTGGGCTAAACATCATTTCGAGGAGTGAATTGGAAAGCTCCCAGTCTCAAGAATCCATTGATATGCTTGTTTCTTATGCGCGCCTTATAGAATCCAAGTTATAGGCTGAAAACAAAGTTATGCTGCAGCGAATCATTAAAGAACCTTTAAACGCTCATAACTCGAAAACTATGCGAGATACGGTATTTTTGACGGGGGTGTAACAATAGGGGGGCATCGAATTTATCGCTTTGGTCCTGATCTTTCGTATGAGTCCTTGATCAACTCCATAAAAAAATATGTTTTGGAGAAATGCATAATTTTATGTTTTTTAGTTTTTCACTATTATCTTACGTTCTATGGGAAATCCAGTGTCAATGGCTAGTGTTCTGAAACCGTCTTGTCACAATCTATCTGATTGTGTCATAAGATTTATGATTTACACATAAAATATGATTTTTTTTGTTGAAACCAAAACTTTTTCTTAATTCTTCGGTTTGGGAATTCAAACGAAGAGTAAAGACGCCTAAAAACGAAAACTTCGATCTAACATCAAGAAAAAAATAAATTTCAATTGCAAATTCAATGAGACCGGAAGTTGGGCTAAATTGAGCATTAATCGTGGGCTAAACATAATTTCGAGAAGTGAATTGGAAAGCTCTCAGTCTTAGGAATCCATTGATATGCTTGTTTTCAATGTACGACCAACAGAACGATAGTTATTTCACTTTGAAAATTCGACTGAACCGGAAGTTGGGTCAAATTTAGCATAAATCGTGGGCTAAACATAATTTTGAGGAGTGAATTGGAAAGCTCTCAGTCTCAGGAATCCATTGATATGCTTGTTTCTTATGCGCGCCTTATAGAATCCAAGTTATAGGCTGAAAACAAAGTTATGCTGCAGCGAATCATTAAAAAACCTTTAAACGCTCATAACTCGAAAACTATGCGAGATACGGTATTTTTGACGGGGGTGTAACAATAGGGGGGCATCGAATTTATCACTTTGGTCCTGATCTTTCGTATGAGTCCTTGATCAACTCCATAAAAAAATATGTTTTGGAGAAATGCATAATTTTATGTTTTTTAGTTTTTCACTATTATCTTACGTTCTATGGGAAAACCAGTGTCAATGGCTAGTGTTCTGAAACCGTCTTGTCACAATCTTTCTGATTGTGTCATAAGATTTATGATTTACACATAAAATATGATTTTTTTTGTTGAAACCAAAACTTTTTCTTAATACTTCGGTTTGGAAATTCAAACGAAGAGTAAAGATGCCTAAAAACGAAAACTTCGATCTAACATCAAGAAAAAAATAAATTTCAATCGCAAATTCAATGAGACCGGAAGTTGGGCTAAATTGAGCATTAATCGTGGGCTAAACATAATTTCGAGAAGTGAATTGGAAAGCTCTCAGTCTCAGGAATCCATTGATATGCTTGTTTTTCATGTACGACCAACAGAACGATAGTTATTTTACTTTGAAAATTCGACTAAACCGGAAGTTGGGTCAACTTTAGCATAAATCGTGGGCTAAACATAATTTCGAGGAGTGAATTGGAAAGCTCTCAGTCTCAGGAATCCATTGATATGCTTGTTTTTCATGTACGAACAACAGAACGATAGTTATTTTACTTTGAAAATTCTACTAAACCGGAAGTTGGGTCAAATTTAGCATAAATCGTGGGCTAAACATAATTTCGAGGAGTGAATTGGAAAGCTCCCAGTCTCAAGAATCCATTGATATGCTTGTTTTTCATGTACGACCAACAGAACGATAGTTATTTTACTTTGAAAATTCTACTAAACCGGAAGTTGGGCCAAATTTAGCATAAATCGTGGGCTAAACATGATTCCGAGAAGTGAATTGGAAAGCTCTCAGTCTCAGGAATCCATTGATATGCTTGTTTCTTATGCGCGCCTTATAGAATCCAAGTTATAGGCTGAAAACAAAGTTATGCTGCAGCGAATCATTAAAAAACCTTTAATCGCTCATAACTCGAAAACTATGCGAGATACGGTATTTTTGACGGGGGTGTAACAATAGGGGGGCATCGAATTTATCACTTTGGTCCTGATCTTTCGTATGAGTATTTGATCAACTCCATAAAAAAATATGTTTTGGAGAAATGCATAATTTTATGTTTTTTAGTTTTTCACTATTATCTTACGTTCTATGGGAAAACCAGTGTCAATGGCTAGTGTTCTGAAACCGTCTTGTCACAATCTATCTGATTTTGTCATAAGATTTATGATTTACACATAAAATATGATTTTTTTTGTTGAAACCAAAACTTTTTCTTAATACTTCGGTTTGGAAATTCAAACGAAGAGTAAAGACGCCTAAAAACGAAAACTTCGATCTAACATCAAGAAAAAAATAAATTTCAATCGCAAATTCAATGAGACCGGAAGTTGGGCTAAATTGAGCATTAATCGTGGGCTAAACATAATTTCGAGAAGTGAATTGGAAAGCTCCCAGTCTCAGGAATCCATTGATATGCTTGTTTTTCATGTACGACCAACAGAACGATAGTTATTTTACTTTGAAAATTCTACTAAACCGGAAGTTGGGTCAAATTTAGCATAAATCGTGGGCTAAACATAATTTTGAGGAGTGAATTGGAAAGCTCTCAGTCTCAGGAATCCATTGATATGCTTGTTTTTCATGTACGACCAACAGAACGATAGTTATTTTACTTTGAAAATTCTACTAAACCGGAAGTTGGGCCAAATTTAGCATAAATCGTGGGCTAAACATAATTTCGAGGAGTGAATTGGAAAGCTTTCAGTCTTAGGAATCCATTGATATGCTTGTTTTTCATGTATGACCTACAGAACGATAGTTATTTCACTTTGAAAATTCGACTAAACCGGAAGTTGGGTCAAATTTAGCATAAATCGTGGGCTAAACATAATTTTGAGGAGTGAATTGGAAAGCTCTCAGTCTCAGGAATCCATTGATATGCTTGTTTCTTATGCGCGCCTTATAGAATCCAAGTTATAGGCTGAAAACAAAGTTATGCTGCAGCGAATCATTAAAAAACCTTTAAACGCTCATAACTCGAAAACTATGCGAGATACGGTATTTTTGACGGGGGTGTAACAATAGGGGGGCATCGAATTTATCACTTTGGTCCTGATCTTTCGTATGAGTCCTTGATCAACTCCATAAAAAAATATGTTTTGGAGAAATGCATAATTTTATGTTTTTTAGTTTTTCACTATTATCTTACGTTCTATGGGAAAACCAGTGTCAATGGCTAGTGTTCTGAAACCGTCTTGTCACAATCTTTCTGATTGTGTCATAAGATTTATGATTTACACATAAAATATGATTTTTTTTGTTGAAACCAAAACTTTTTCTTAATACTTCGGTTTGGAAATTCAAACGAAGAGTAAAGATGCCTAAAAACGAAAACTTCGATCTAACATCAAGAAAAAAATAAATTTCAATCGCAAATTCAATGAGACCGGAAGTTGGGCTAAATTGAGCATTAATCGTGGGCTAAACATAATTTCGAGAAGTGAATTGGAAAGCTCTCAGTCTCAGGAATCCATTGATATGCTTGTTTTTCATGTACGACCAACAGAACGATAGTTATTTTACTTTGAAAATTCGACTAAACCGGAAGTTGGGTCAACTTTAGCATAAATCGTGGGCTAAACATAATTTCGAGGAGTGAATTGGAAAGCTCTCAGTCTCAGGAATCCATTGATATGCTTGTTTTTCATGTACGAACAACAGAACGATAGTTATTTTACTTTGAAAATTCTACTAAACCGGAAGTTGGGTCAAATTTAGCATAAATCGTGGGCTAAACATAATTTCGAGGAGTGAATTGGAAAGCTCCCAGTCTCAAGAATCCATTGATATGCTTGTTTTTCATGTACGACCAACAGAACGATAGTTATTTTACTTTGAAAATTCTACTAAACCGGAAGTTGGGTCAACTTTAGCATAAATCGTGGGCTAAACATAATTTCGAGGAGTGAATTGGAAAGCTCTCAGTCTCAGGAATCCATTGATATGCTTGTTTTTCATGTACGAACAACAGAACGATAGTTATTTTACTTTGAAAATTCTACTAAACCGGAAGTTGGGTCAAATTTAGCATAAATCGTGGGCTAAACATAATTTCGAGGAGTGAATTGGAAAGCTCCCAGTCTCAAGAATCCATTGATATGCTTGTTTTTCATGTACGACCAACAGAACGATAGTTATTTTACTTTGAAAATTCTACTAAACCGGAAGTTGGGCCAAATTTAGCATAAATCGTGGGCTAAACATGATTCCGAGAAGTGAATTGGAAAGCTCTCAGTCTCAGGAATCCATTGATATGGTTGTTTCTTATGCGCGCCTTATAGAATCCAAGTTATAGGCTGAAAACAAAGTTATGCTGCAGCGAATCATTAAAAAACCTTTAATCGCTCATAACTCGAAAACTATGCGAGATACGGTATTTTTGACGGGGGTGTAACAATAGGGGGGCATCGAATTTATCACTTTGGTCCTGATCTTTCGTATGAGTATTTGATCAACTCCATAAAAAAATATGTTTTGGAGAAATGCATAATTTTATGTTTTTTAGTTTTTCACTATTATCTTACGTTCTATGGGAAAACCAGTGTCAATGGCTAGTGTTCTGAAACCGTCTTGTCACAATCTATCTGATTTTGTCATAAGATTTATGATTTACACATAAAATATGATTTTTTTTGTTGAAACCAAAACTTTTTCTTAATACTTCGGTTTGGAAATTCAAACGAAGAGTAAAGACGCCTAAAAACGAAAACTTCGATCTAACATCAAGAAAAAAATAAATTTCAATCGCAAATTCAATGAGACCGGAAGTTGGGCTAAATTGAGCATTAATCGTGGGCTAAACATAATTTCGAGAAGTGAATTGGAAAGCTCCCAGTCTCAGGAATCCATTGATATGCTTGTTTTTCATGTACGACCAACAGAACGATAGTTATTTTACTTTGAAAATTCTACTAAACCGGAAGTTGGGTCAAATTTAGCATAAATCGTGGGCTAAACATAATTTTGAGGAGTGAATTGGAAAGCTCTCAGTCTCAGGAATCCATTGATATGCTTGTTTTTCATGTACGACCAACAGAACGATAGTTATTTTACTTTGAAAATTCTACTAAACCGGAAGTTGGGCCAAATTTAGCATAAATCGTGGGCTAAACATAATTTCGAGGAGTGAATTGGAAAGCTTTCAGTCTTAGGAATCCATTGATATGCTTGTTTTTCATGTATGACCTACAGAACGATAGTTATTTCACTTTGAAAATTCGACTAAACCGGAAGTTGGGTCAAATTTAGCATAAATCGTGGGCTAAACATAATTTTGAGGAGTGAATTGGAAAGCTCTCAGTCTCAGGAATCCATTGATATGCTTGTTTCTTATGCGCGCCTTATAGAATCCAAGTTATAGGCTGAAAACAAAGTTATGCTGCAGCGAATCATTAAAAAACCTTTAAACGCTCATAACTCGAAAACTATGCGAGATACGGTATTTTTGACGGGGGTGTAACAATAGGGGGGCATCGAATTTATCACTTTGGTCCTGATCTTTCGTATGAGTCCTTGATCAACTCCATAAAAAAATATGTTTTGGAGAAATGCATAATTTTATGTTTTTTAGTTTTTCACTATTATCTTACGTTCTATGGGAAAACCAGTGTCAATGGCTAGTGTTCTGAAACCGTCTTGTCACAATCTTTCTGATTGTGTCATAAGATTTATGATTTACACATAAAATATGATTTTTTTTGTTGAAACCAAAACTTTTTCTTAATACTTCGGTTTGGAAATTCAAACGAAGAGTAAAGATGCCTAAAAACGAAAACTTCGATCTAACATCAAGAAAAAAATAAATTTCAATCGCAAATTCAATGAGACCGGAAGTTGGGCTAAATTGAGCATTAATCGTGGGCTAAACATAATTTCGAGAAGTGAATTGGAAAGCTCTCAGTCTCAGGAATCCATTGATATGCTTGTTTTTCATGTACGACCAACAGAACGATAGTTATTTTACTTTGAAAATTCGACTAAACCGGAAGTTGGGTCAACTTTAGCATAAATCGTGGGCTAAACATAATTTCGAGGAGTGAATTGGAAAGCTCTCAGTCTCAGGAATCCATTGATATGCTTGTTTTTCATGTACGAACAACAGAACGATAGTTATTTTACTTTGAAAATTCTACTAAACCGGAAGTTGGGTCAAATTTAGCATAAATCGTGGGCTAAACATAATTTCGAGGAGTGAATTGGAAAGCTCCCAGTCTCAAGAATCCATTGATATGCTTGTTTTTCATGTACGACCAACAGAACGATAGTTATTTTACTTTGAAAATTCTACTAAACCGGAAGTTGGGTCAACTTTAGCATAAATCGTGGGCTAAACATAATTTCGAGGAGTGAATTGGAAAGCTCTCAGTCTCAGGAATCCATTGATATGCTTGTTTTTCATGTACGAACAACAGAACGATAGTTATTTTACTTTGAAAATTCTACTAAACCGGAAGTTGGGTCAAATTTAGCATAAATCGTGGGCTAAACATAATTTCGAGGAGTGAATTGGAAAGCTCCCAGTCTCAAGAATCCATTGATATGCTTGTTTTTCATGTACGACCAACAGAACGATAGTTATTTTACTTTGAAAATTCTACTAAACCGGAAGTTGGGCCAAATTTAGCATAAATCGTGGGCTAAACATGATTCCGAGAAGTGAATTGGAAAGCTCTCAGTCTCAGGAATCCATTGATATGGTTGTTTCTTATGCGCGCCTTATAGAATCCAAGTTATAGGCTGAAAACAAAGTTATGCTGCAGCGAATCATTAAAAAACCTTTAATCGCTCATAACTCGAAAACTATGCGAGATACGGTATTTTTGACGGGGGTGTAACAATAGGGGGGCATCGAATTTATCACTTTGGTCCTGATCTTTCGTATGAGTATTTGATCAACTCCATAAAAAAATATGTTTTGGAGAAATGCATAATTTTATGTTTTTTAGTTTTTCACTATTATCTTACGTTCTATGGGAAAACCAGTGTCAATGGCTAGTGTTCTGAAACCGTCTTGTCACAATCTATCTGATTTTGTCATAAGATTTATGATTTACACATAAAATATGATTTTTTTTGTTGAAACCAAAACTTTTTCTTAATACTTCGGTTTGGAAATTCAAACGAAGAGTAAAGACGCCTAAAAACGAAAACTTCGATCTAACATCAAGAAAAAAATAAATTTCAATCGCAAATTCAATGAGACCGGAAGTTGGGCTAAATTGAGCATTAATCGTGGGCTAAACATAATTTCGAGAAGTGAATTGGAAAGCTCCCAGTCTCAGGAATCCATTGATATGCTTGTTTTTCATGTACGACCAACAGAACGATAGTTATTTTACTTTGAAAATTCTACTAAACCGGAAGTTGGGTCAAATTTAGCATAAATCGTGGGCTAAACATAATTTTGAGGAGTGAATTGGAAAGCTCTCAGTCTCAGGAATCCATTGATATGCTTGTTTTTCATGTACGACCAACAGAACGATAGTTATTTTACTTTGAAAATTCTACTAAACCGGAAGTTGGGCCAAATTTAGCATAAATCGTGGGCTAAACATAATTTCGAGGAGTGAATTGGAAAGCTTTCAGTCTTAGGAATCCATTGATATGCTTGTTTTTCATGTATGACCTACAGAACGATAGTTATTTCACTTTGAAAATTCGACTAAACCGGAAGTTGGGTCAAATTTAGCATAAATCGTGGGCTAAACATAATTTTGAGGAGTGAATTGGAAAGCTCTCAGTCTCAGGAATCCATTGATATGCTTGTTTCTTATGCGCGCCTTATAGAATCCAAGTTATAGGCTGAAAACAAAGTTATGCTGCAGCGAATCATTAAAAAACCTTTAAACGCTCATAACTCGAAAACTATGCGAGATACGGTATTTTTGACGGGGGTGTAACAATAGGGGGGCATCGAATTTATCACTTTGGTCCTGATCTTTCGTATGAGTCCTTGATCAACTCCATAAAAAAATATGTTTTGGAGAAATGCATAATTTTATGTTTTTTAGTTTTTCACTATTATCTTACGTTCTATGGGAAAACCAGTGTCAATGGCTAGTGTTCTGAAACCGTCTTGTCACAATCTTTCTGATTGTGTCATAAGATTTATGATTTACACATAAAATATGATTTTTTTTGTTGAAACCAAAACTTTTTCTTAATACTTCGGTTTGGAAATTCAAACGAAGAGTAAAGATGCCTAAAAACGAAAACTTCGATCTAACATCAAGAAAAAAATAAATTTCAATCGCAAATTCAATGAGACCGGAAGTTGGGCTAAATTGAGCATTAATCGTGGGCTAAACATAATTTCGAGAAGTGAATTGGAAAGCTCTCAGTCTCAGGAATCCATTGATATGCTTGTTTTTCATGTACGACCAACAGAACGATAGTTATTTTACTTTGAAAATTCGACTAAACCGGAAGTTGGGTCAACTTTAGCATAAATCGTGGGCTAAACATAATTTCGAGGAGTGAATTGGAAAGCTCTCAGTCTCAGGAATCCATTGATATGCTTGTTTTTCATGTACGAACAACAGAACGATAGTTATTTTACTTTGAAAATTCTACTAAACCGGAAGTTGGGTCAAATTTAGCATAAATCGTGGGCTAAACATAATTTCGAGGAGTGAATTGGAAAGCTCCCAGTCTCAAGAATCCATTGATATGCTTGTTTTTCATGTACGACCAACAGAACGATAGTTATTTTACTTTGAAAATTCTACTAAACCGGAAGTTGGGCCAAATTTAGCATAAATCGTGGGCTAAACATGATTCCGAGAAGTGAATTGGAAAGCTCTCAGTCTCAGGAATCCATTGATATGCTTGTTTCTTATGCGCGCCTTATAGAATCCAAGTTATAGGCTGAAAACAAAGTTATGCTGCAGCGAATCATTAAAAAACCTTTAATCGCTCATAACTCGAAAACTATGCGAGATACGGTATTTTTGACGGGGGTGTAACAATAGGGGGGCATCGAATTTATCACTTTGGTCCTGATCTTTCGTATGAGTATTTGATCAACTCCATAAAAAAATATGTTTTGGAGAAATGCATAATTTTATGTTTTTTAGTTTTTCACTATTATCTTACGTTCTATGGGAAAACCAGTGTCAATGGCTAGTGTTCTGAAACCGTCTTGTCACAATCTATCTGATTTTGTCATAAGATTTATGATTTACACATAAAATATGATTTTTTTTGTTGAAACCAAAACTTTTTCTTAATACTTCGGTTTGGAAATTCAAACGAAGAGTAAAGACGCCTAAAAACGAAAACTTCGATCTAACATCAAGAAAAAAATAAATTTCAATCGCAAATTCAATGAGACCGGAAGTTGGGCTAAATTGAGCATTAATCGTGGGCTAAACATAATTTCGAGAAGTGAATTGGAAAGCTCCCAGTCTCAGGAATCCATTGATATGCTTGTTTTTCATGTACGACCAACAGAACGATAGTTATTTTACTTTGAAAATTCTACTAAACCGGAAGTTGGGTCAAATTTAGCATAAATCGTGGGCTAAACATAATTTTGAGGAGTGAATTGGAAAGCTCTCAGTCTCAGGAATCCATTGATATGCTTGTTTTTCATGTACGACCAACAGAACGATAGTTATTTTACTTTGAAAATTCTACTAAACCGGAAGTTGGGCCAAATTTAGCATAAATCGTGGGCTAAACATAATTTCGAGGAGTGAATTGGAAAGCTTTCAGTCTTAGGAATCCATTGATATGCTTGTTTTTCATGTATGACCTACAGAACGATAGTTATTTCACTTTGAAAATTCGACTAAACCGGAAGTTGGGTCAAATTTAGCATAAATCGTGGGCTAAACATCATTTCGAGGAGTGAATTGGAAAGCTCCCAGTCTCAAGAATCCATTGATATGCTTGTTTCTTATGCGCGCCTTATAGAATCCAAGTTATAGGCTGAAAACAAAGTTATGCTGCAGCGAATCATTAAAGAACCTTTAAACGCTCATAACTCGAAAACTATGCGAGATACGGTATTTTTGACGGGGGTGTAACAATAGGGGGGCATCGAATTTATCGCTTTGGTCCTGATCTTTCGTATGAGTCCTTGATCAACTCCATAAAAAAATATGTTTTGGAGAAATGCATAATTTTATGTTTTTTAGTTTTTCACTATTATCTTACGTTCTATGGGAAATCCAGTGTCAATGGCTAGTGTTCTGAAACCGTCTTGTCACAATCTATCTGATTGTGTCATAAGATTTATGATTTACACATAAAATATGATTTTTTTTGTTGAAACCAAAACTTTTTCTTAATTCTTCGGTTTGGGAATTCAAACGAAGAGTAAAGACGCCTAAAAACGAAAACTTCGATCTAACATCAAGAAAAAAATAAATTTCAATTGCAAATTCAATGAGACCGGAAGTTGGGCTAAATTGAGCATTAATCGTGGGCTAAACATAATTTCGAGAAGTGAATTGGAAAGCTCTCAGTCTTAGGAATCCATTGATATGCTTGTTTTCAATGTACGACCAACAGAACGATCGTTATTTCACTTTGAAAATTCAACTAAACCGGAAGTTGGGTCAAATTTAGCATAAATCGTGGGCTAAACATAATTTCGAGGAGTGAATTGGAAAGCTTTCAGTCTTAGGAATCCATTGATATGCTTGTTTTTCATGTATGACCTACAGAACGATAGTTATTTCACTTTGAAAATTCGACTAAACCGGAAGTTGGGTCAAATTTAGCATAAATCGTGGGCTAAACATCATTTCGAGGAGTGAATTGGAAAGCTCCCAGTCTCAAGAATCCATTGATATGCTTGTTTCTTATGCGCGCCTTATAGAATCCAAGTTATAGGCTGAAAACAAAGTTATGCTGCAGCGAATCATTAAAGAACCTTTAAACGCTCATAACTCGAAAACTATGCGAGATACGGTATTTTTGACGGGGGTGTAACAATAGGGGGGCATCGAATTTATCGCTTTGGTCCTGATCTTTCGTATGAGTCCTTGATCAACTCCATAAAAAAATATGTTTTGGAGAAATGCATAATTTTATGTTTTTTAGTTTTTCACTATTATCTTACGTTCTATGGGAAATCCAGTGTCAATGGCTAGTGTTCTGAAACCGTCTTGTCACAATCTATCTGATTGTGTCATAAGATTTATGATTTACACATAAAATATGATTTTTTTTGTTGAAACCAAAACTTTTTCTTAATTCTTCGGTTTGGGAATTCAAACGAAGAGTAAAGACGCCTAAAAACGAAAACTTCGATCTAACATCAAGAAAAAAATAAATTTCAATTGCAAATTCAATGAGACCGGAAGTTGGGCTAAATTGAGCATTAATCGTGGGCTAAACATAATTTCGAGAAGTGAATTGGAAAGCTCTCAGTCTTAGGAATCCATTGATATGCTTGTTTTCAATGTACGACCAACAGAACGATCGTTATTTCACTTTGAAAATTCAACTAAACCGGAAGTTGGGTCAAATTTAGCATAAATCGTGGGCTAAACATAATTTTGAGGAGTGAATTGGAAAGCTCTCAGTCTCAGGAATCCATTGATATGCTTGTTTTTCATGTACGACCAACAGAACGATAGTTATTTTACTTTGAAAATTCTACTAAACCGGAAGTTGGGCCAAATTTAGCATAAATCGTGGGCTAAACATGATTCCGAGAAGTGAATTGGAAAGCTCTCAGTCTCAGGAATCCATTGATATGCTTGTTTCTTATGCGCGCCTTATAGAATCCAAGTTATAGGCTGAAAACAAAGTTATGCTGCAGCGAATCATTAAAAAACCTTTAAACGCTCATAACTCGAAAACTATGCGAGATACGGTATTTTTGACGGGGGTGTAACAATAGGGGGGCATCGAATTTATTGCTTTGGTCCTGATCTTTCGTATGAGTCCTTGATCAACTCCATAAAAAAATATGTTTTGGAGAAATGCATAATTTTATGTTTTTTAGTTTTTCACTATTATCTTACGTTCTATGGGAAAACCAGTGTCAATGGCTAGTGTTCTGAAACCGTCTTGTCACAATCTATCTGATTGTGTCATAAGATTTATGATTTACACATAAAATATGATTTTTTTTGTTGAAACCAAAACTTTTTCTTAATTCTTCGGTTTGGGAATTCAAACGAAGAGTAAAGACGCCTAAAAACGAAAACTTCGATCTAACATCAAGAAAAAAATAAATTTCAATCGCAAATTCAATGAGACCGGAAGTTGGGCTAAATTGAGCATTAATCGTGGGCTAAACATAATTTCGAGGAGTGAATTGGAAAGCTCTCAAGCTCAGGAATCCATTGATATGCTTGTTTTTCATGTACGACCAACAGAACGATAGTTATTTTACTTTGAAAATTCTACGAAACCAGAAATTGGGTCAAATTTAGCATAAATCGTGGGCTAAACATAATTTCGAGGAGTGAATTGGAAAGCTCCCAGTCTCAAGAATCCATTGATATGCTTGTTTTTCATGTACGACCAACAGAACGATAGTTATTTTACTTTGAAAATTCTACTAAACCGGAAGTTGGGCCAAATTTAGCATAAATCGTGGGCTAAACATAATTTCGAGGAGTGAATTGGAAAGCTCTCAGTCTCAGGAATCCATTGATATGCTTGTTTTTCATGTACGACCAACAGAACGATAGTTATTTCACTTTGAAAATTCGACTAAACCGGAAGTTGGGTCAAATTTAGCATAAATCGTGGGCTAAACATGATTCCGAGAAGTGAATTGGAAAGCTTTCAGTCTCAGGAATCCATTGATATGCTTGTTTCTTATGCGCGCCTTATAGAATCCAAGTTATAGGCTGAAAACAAAGTTATGCTGCAGCGAATCATTAAAAAACCTTTAAACGCTCATAACTCGAAAACTATGCGAGATACGGTATTTTTGACGGGGGTGTAACAATAGGGGCGCATCGAATTTATCACTTTGGTCCTGATCTTTCGTATGAGTCCTTGATCAACTCCATAAAAAAATATGTTTTGGAGAAATGCATAATTTTATGTTTTTTAGTTTTTCACTATTATCTTACGTTCTATGGGAAAACCAGTGTCAATGGCTAGTGTTCTGAAACCGTCTTGTCACAATCTATCTGATTGTGTCATAAGATTTATGATTTACACATAAAATATGATTTTGTTTGTTGAAACCAAAACTTTTTCTTAATACTTCGGTTTGAAAATTCAAACGAAGAGTGAAGACGCCTAAAAACGAAAACTTCGATCTAACATCAAGAAAAAAATAAATTTCAATCGCAAATTCAATGAGACCGGAAGTTGGGCTAAATTGAGCATTAATCGTGGGCTAAACATAATTTCGAGGAGTGAATTGGAAAGCTTTCAGTCTTAGGAATCCATTGATATGCTTGTTTTCAATGTACGACCAACAGAACGATAGTTATTTCACTTTGAAAATTCGACTGAACCGGAAGTTGGGTCAAATTTAGCATAAATCGTGGGCTAAACATAATTTTGAGGAGTGAATTGGAAAGCTCTCAGTCTCAGGAATCCATTGATATGCTTGTTTCTTATGCGCGCCTTATAGAATCCAAGTTATAGGCTGAAAACAAAGTTATGCTGCAGCGAATCATTAAAAAACCTTTAATCGCTCATAACTCGAAAACTATGCGAGATACGGTATTTTTGACGGGGGTGTAACAATAGGGGGGCATCGAATTTATCACTTTGGTCCTGATCTTTCGTATGAGTATTTGATCAACTCCATAAAAAAATATGTTTTGGAGAAATGCATAATTTTATGTTTTTTAGTTTTTCACTATTATCTTACGTTCTATGGGAAAACCAGTGTCAATGGCTAGTGTTCTGAAACCGTCTTGTCACAATCTATCTGATTTTGTCATAAGATTTATGATTTACACATAAAATATGATTTTTTTTGTTGAAACCAAAACTTTTTCTTAATACTTCGGTTTGGAAATTCAAACGAAGAGTAAAGACGCCTAAAAACGAAAACTTCGATCTAACATCAAGAAAAAAATAAATTTCAATCGCAAATTCAATGAGACCGGAAGTTGGGCTAAATTGAGCATTAATCGTGGGCTAAACATAATTTCGAGAAGTGAATTGGAAAGCTCCCAGTCTCAGGAATCCATTGATATGCTTGTTTTTCATGTACGACCAACAGAACGATAGTTATTTTACTTTGAAAATTCTACTAAACCGGAAGTTGGGTCAAATTTAGCATAAATCGTGGGCTAAACATAATTTTGAGGAGTGAATTGGAAAGCTCTCAGTCTCAGGAATCCATTGATATGCTTGTTTTTCATGTACGACCAACAGAACGATAGTTATTTTACTTTGAAAATTCTACTAAACCGGAAGTTGGGCCAAATTTAGCATAAATCGTGGGCTAAACATAATTTCGAGGAGTGAATTGGAAAGCTTTCAGTCTTAGGAATCCATTGATATGCTTGTTTTTCATGTATGACCTACAGAACGATAGTTATTTCACTTTGAAAATTCGACTAAACCGGAAGTTGGGTCAAATTTAGCATAAATCGTGGGCTAAACATCATTTCGAGGAGTGAATTGGAAAGCTCCCAGTCTCAAGAATCCATTGATATGCTTGTTTCTTATGCGCGCCTTATAGAATCCAAGTTATAGGCTGAAAACAAAGTTATGCTGCAGCGAATCATTAAAGAACCTTTAAACGCTCATAACTCGAAAACTATGCGAGATACGGTATTTTTGACGGGGGTGTAACAATAGGGGGGCATCGAATTTATCGCTTTGGTCCTGATCTTTCGTATGAGTCCTTGATCAACTCCATAAAAAAATATGTTTTGGAGAAATGCATAATTTTATGTTTTTTAGTTTTTCACTATTATCTTACGTTCTATGGGAAATCCAGTGTCAATGGCTAGTGTTCTGAAACCGTCTTGTCACAATCTATCTGATTGTGTCATAAGATTTATGATTTACACATAAAATATGATTTTTTTTGTTGAAACCAAAACTTTTTCTTAATTCTTCGGTTTGGGAATTCAAACGAAGAGTAAAGACGCCTAAAAACGAAAACTTCGATCTAACATCAAGAAAAAAATAAATTTCAATTGCAAATTCAATGAGACCGGAAGTTGGGCTAAATTGAGCATTAATCGTGGGCTAAACATAATTTCGAGAAGTGAATTGGAAAGCTCTCAGTCTTAGGAATCCATTGATATGCTTGTTTTCAATGTACGACCAACAGAACGATCGTTATTTCACTTTGAAAATTCAACTAAACCGGAAGTTGGGTCAAATTTAGCATAAATCGTGGGCTAAACATAATTTCGAGGAGTGAATTGGAAAGCTTTCAGTCTTAGGAATCCATTGATATGCTTGTTTTTCATGTATGACCTACAGAACGATAGTTATTTCACTTTGAAAATTCGACTAAACCGGAAGTTGGGTCAAATTTAGCATAAATCGTGGGCTAAACATCATTTCGAGGAGTGAATTGGAAAGCTCCCAGTCTCAAGAATCCATTGATATGCTTGTTTCTTATGCGCGCCTTATAGAATCCAAGTTATAGGCTGAAAACAAAGTTATGCTGCAGCGAATCATTAAAGAACCTTTAAACGCTCATAACTCGAAAACTATGCGAGATACGGTATTTTTGACGGGGGTGTAACAATAGGGGGGCATCGAATTTATCGCTTTGGTCCTGATCTTTCGTATGAGTCCTTGATCAACTCCATAAAAAAATATGTTTTGGAGAAATGCATAATTTTATGTTTTTTAGTTTTTCACTATTATCTTACGTTCTATGGGAAATCCAGTGTCAATGGCTAGTGTTCTGAAACCGTCTTGTCACAATCTATCTGATTGTGTCATAAGATTTATGATTTACACATAAAATATGATTTTTTTTGTTGAAACCAAAACTTTTTCTTAATTCTTCGGTTTGGGAATTCAAACGAAGAGTAAAGACGCCTAAAAACGAAAACTTCGATCTAACATCAAGAAAAAAATAAATTTCAATTGCAAATTCAATGAGACCGGAAGTTGGGCTAAATTGAGCATTAATCGTGGGCTAAACATAATTTCGAGAAGTGAATTGGAAAGCTCTCAGTCTTAGGAATCCATTGATATGCTTGTTTTCAATGTACGACCAACAGAACGATCGTTATTTCACTTTGAAAATTCAACTAAACCGGAAGTTGGGTCAAATTTAGCATAAATCGTGGGCTAAACATAATTTTGAGGAGTGAATTGGAAAGCTCCCAGTCTCAAGAATCCATTGATATGCTTGTTTTTCATGTACGACCAACAGAACGATAGTTATTTTACTTTGAAAATTCTACTAAACCGGAAGTTGGGCCAAATTTAGCATAAATCGTGGGCTAAACATGATTCCGAGAAGTGAATTGGAAAGCTCTCAGTCTCAGGAATCCATTGATATGCTTGTTTCTTATGCGCGCCTTATAGAATCCAAGTTATAGGCTGAAAACAAAGTTATGCTGCAGCGAATCATTAAAAAACCTTTAAACGCTCATAACTCGAAAACTATGCGAGATACGGTATTTTTGACGGGGGTGTAACAATAGGGGGGCATCGAATTTATTGCTTTGGTCCTGATCTTTCGTATGAGTCCTTGATCAACTCCATAAAAAAATATGTTTTGGAGAAATGCATAATTTTATGTTTTTTAGTTTTTCACTATTATCTTACGTTCTATGGGAAAACCAGTGTCAATGGCTAGTGTTCTGAAACCGTCTTGTCACAATCTATCTGATTGTGTCATAAGATTTATGATTTACACATAAAATATGATTTTTTTTGTTGAAACCAAAACTTTTTCTTAATTCTTCGGTTTGGGAATTCAAACGAAGAGTAAAGACGCCTAAAAACGAAAACTTCGATCTAACATCAAGAAAAAAATAAATTTCAATCGCAAATTCAATGAGACCGGAAGTTGGGCTAAATTGAGCATTAATCGTGGGCTAAACATAATTTCGAGGAGTGAATTGGAAAGCTCTCAAGCTCAGGAATCCATTGATATGCTTGTTTTTCATGTACGACCAACAGAACGATAGTTATTTTACTTTGAAAATTCTACGAAACCAGAAATTGGGTCAAATTTAGCATAAATCGTGGGCTAAACATAATTTCGAGGAGTGAATTGGAAAGCTCCCAGTCTCAAGAATCCATTGATATGCTTGTTTTTCATGTACGACCAACAGAACGATAGTTATTTTACTTTGAACATTCTACTAAACCGGAAGTTGGGCCAAATTTAGCATAAATCGTGGGCTAAACATAATTTCGAGGAGTGAATTGGAAAGCTCTCAGTCTCAGGAATCCATTGATATGCTTGTTTTTCATGTACGACCAACAGAACGATAGTTATTTCACTTTGAAAATTCGACTAAACCGGAAGTTGGGTCAAATTTAGCATAAATCGTGGGCTAAACATGATTCCGAGAAGTGAATTGGAAAGCTTTCAGTCTCAGGAATCCATTGATATGCTTGTTTCTTATGCGCGCCTTATAGAATCCAAGTTATAGGCTGAAAACAAAGTTATGCTGCAGCGAATCATTAAAAAACCTTTAAACGCTCATAACTCGAAAACTATGCGAGATACGGTATTTTTGACGGGGGTGTAACAATAGGGGCGCATCGAATTTATCACTTTGGTCCTGATCTTTCGTATGAGTCCTTGATCAACTCCATAAAAAAATATGTTTTGGAGAAATGCATAATTTTATGTTTTTTAGTTTTTCACTATTATCTTACGTTCTATGGGAAAACCAGTGTCAATGGCTAGTGTTCTGAAACCGTCTTGTCACAATCTATCTGATTGTGTCATAAGATTTATGATTTACACATAAAATATGATTTTGTTTGTTGAAACCAAAACTTTTTCTTAATACTTCGGTTTGAAAATTCAAACGAAGAGTGAAGACGCCTAAAAACGAAAACTTCGATCTAACATCAAGAAAAAAATAAATTTCAATCGCAAATTCAATGAGACCGGAAGTTGGGCTAAATTGAGCATTAATCGTGGGCTAAACATAATTTCGAGGAGTGAATTGGAAAGCTTTCAGTCTTAGGAATCCATTGATATGCTTGTTTTCAATGTACGACCAACAGAACGATAGTTATTTCACTTTGAAAATTCGACTGAACCGGAAGTTGGGTCAAATTTAGCATAAATCGTGGGCTAAACATAATTTTGAGGAGTGAATTGGAAAGCTCTCAGTCTCAGGAATCCATTGATATGCTTGTTTCTTATGCGCGCCTTATAGAATCCAAGTTATAGGCTGAAAACAAAGTTATGCTGCAGCGAATCATTAAAAAACCTTTAAACGCTCATAACTCGAAAACTATGCGAGATACGGTATTTTTGACGGGGGTGTAACAATAGGGGGGCATCGAATTTATCACTTTGGTCCTGATCTTTCGTATGAGTCCTTGATCAACTCCATAAAAAAATATGTTTTGGAGAAATGCATAATTTTATGTTTTTTAGTTTTTCACTATTATCTTACGTTCTATGGGAAAACCAGTGTCAATGGCTAGTGTTCTGAAACCGTCTTGTCACAATCTTTCTGATTGTGTCATAAGATTTATGATTTACACATAAAATATGATTTTTTTTGTTGAAACCAAAACTTTTTCTTAATACTTCGGTTTGGAAATTCAAACGAAGAGTAAAGATGCCTAAAAACGAAAACTTCGATCTAACATCAAGAAAAAAATAAATTTCAATCGCAAATTCAATGAGACCGGAAGTTGGGCTAAATTGAGCATTAATCGTGGGCTAAACATAATTTCGAGAAGTGAATTGGAAAGCTCTCAGTCTCAGGAATCTATTGATATGCTTGTTTTTCATGTACGACCAACAGAACGATAGTTATTTTACTTTGAAAATTCGACTAAACCGGAAGTTGGGTCAACTTTAGCATAAATCGTGGGCTAAACATAATTTCGAGGAGTGAATTGGAAAGCTCTCAGTCTCAGGAATCCATTGATATGCTTGTTTTTCATGTACGAACAACAGAACGATAGTTATTTTACTTTGAAAATTCTACTAAACCGGAAGTTGGGTCAAATTTAGCATAAATCGTGGGCTAAACATAATTTCGAGGAGTGAATTGGAAAGCTCCCAGTCTCAAGAATCCATTGATATGCTTGTTTTTCATGTACGACCAACAGAACGATAGTTATTTTACTTTGAAAATTCTACTAAACCGGAAGTTGGGCCAAATTTAGCATAAATCGTGGGCTAAACATGATTCCGAGAAGTGAATTGGAAAGCTCTCAGTCTCAGGAATCCATTGATATGCTTGTTTCTTATGCGCGCCTTATAGAATCCAAGTTATAGGCTGAAAACAAAGTTATGCTGCAGCGAATCATTAAAAAACCTTTAATCGCTCATAACTCGAAAACTATGCGAGATACGGTATTTTTGACGGGGGTGTAACAATAGGGGGGCATCGAATTTATCACTTTGGTCCTGATCTTTCGTATGAGTATTTGATCAACTCCATAAAAAAATATGTTTTGGAGAAATGCATAATTTTATGTTTTTTAGTTTTTCACTATTATCTTACGTTCTATGGGAAAACCAGTGTCAATGGCTAGTGTTCTGAAACCGTCTTGTCACAATCTATCTGATTTTGTCATAAGATTTATGATTTACACATAAAATATGATTTTTTTTGTTGAAACCAAAACTTTTTCTTAATACTTCGGTTTGGAAATTCAAACGAAGAGTAAAGACGCCTAAAAACGAAAACTTCGATCTAACATCAAGAAAAAAATAAATTTCAATCGCAAATTCAATGAGACCGGAAGTTGGGCTAAATTGAGCATTAATCGTGGGCTAAACATAATTTCGAGAAGTGAATTGGAAAGCTCCCAGTCTCAGGAATCCATTGATATGCTTGTTTTTCATGTACGACCAACAGAACGATAGTTATTTTACTTTGAAAATTCTACTAAACCGGAAGTTGGGTCAAATTTAGCATAAATCGTGGGCTAAACATAATTTTGAGGAGTGAATTGGAAAGCTCTCAGTCTCAGGAATCCATTGATATGCTTGTTTTTCATGTACGACCAACAGAACGATAGTTATTTTACTTTGAAAATTCTACTAAACCGGAAGTTGGGCCAAATTTAGCATAAATCGTGGGCTAAACATAATTTCGAGGAGTGAATTGGAAAGCTCTCAGTCTCAGGAATCCATTGATATGCTTGTTTTTCATGTACGACCAACAGAACGATAGTTATTTTACTTTGAAAATTCTACTAAACCGGAAGTTGGGCCAAATTTAGCATAAATCGTGGGCTAAACATAATTTCGAGGAGTGAATTGGAAAGCTCTCAGTCTCAGGAATCCATTGATATGCTTGTTTTTCATGTACGACCAACAGAACGATAGTTATTTTACTTTGAAAATTCTACTAAACCGGAAGTTGGGCCAAATTTAGCATAAATCGTGGGCTAAACATGATTCCGAGAAGTGAATTGGAAAGCTTTCAGTCTCAGGAATCCATTGATATGCTTGTTTCTTATGCGCGCCTTATAGAATCCAAGTTATAGGCTGAAAACAAAGTTATGCTGCAGCGAATCATTAAAAAACCTTTAAACGCTCATAACTCGAAAACTATGCGAGATACGGTATTTTTGACGGGGGTGTAACAATAGGGGCGCATCGAATTTATCACTTTGGTCCTGATCTTTCGTATGAGTCCTTGATCAACTCCATAAAAAAATATGTTTTGGAGAAATGCATAATTTTATGTTTTTTAGTTTTTCACTATTATCTTACGTTCTATGGGAAAACCAGTGTCAATGGCTAGTGTTCTGAAACCGTCTTGTCACAATCTATCTGATTGTGTCATAAGATTTATGATTTACACATAAAATATGATTTTGTTTGTTGAAACCAAAACTTTTTCTTAATACTTCGGTTTGAAAATTCAAACGAAGAGTGAAGACGCCTAAAAACGAAAACTTCGATCTAACATCAAGAAAAAAATAAATTTCAATCGCAAATTCAATGAGACCGGAAGTTGGGCTAAATTGAGCATTAATCGTGGGCTAAACATAATTTCGAGGAGTGAATTGGAAAGCTTTCAGTCTTAGGAATCCATTGATATGCTTGTTTTCAATGTACGACCAACAGAACGATAGTTATTTCACTTTGAAAATTCGACTGAACCGGAAGTTGGGTCAAATTTAGCATAAATCGTGGGCTAAACATAATTTTGAGGAGTGAATTGGAAAGCTCTCAGTCTCAGGAATCCATTGATATGCTTGTTTCTTATGCGCGCCTTATAGAATCCAAGTTATAGGCTGAAAACAAAGTTATGCTGCAGCGAATCATTAAAAAACCTTTAAACGCTCATAACTCGAAAACTATGCGAGATACGGTATTTTTGACGGGGGTGTACCAATAGGGGGGCATCGAATTTATCGCTTTGGTCCTGATCTTTCGTATGAGTCCTTGATCAACTCCATAAAAAAATATGTTTTGGAGAAATGCATAATTTTATGTTTTTTAGTTTTTCACTATTATCTTACGTTCTATGGGAAAACCAGTGTCAATGGCTAGTGTTCTGAAACCGTCTTGTCACAATCTATCTGATTGTGTCATAAGATTTATGATTTACACATAAAATATGATTTTTTTTGTTGAAACCAAAACTTTTTCTTAATACTTCGGTTTGGAAATTCAAACGAAGAGTAAAGACGCCTAAAAACGAAAACTTCGATCTAACATCAAGAAAAAAATAAAGTCAATCGCAAATTCAATGAGACCGGAAGTTGGGCTAAATTGAGCATTAATCGTGGGCTAAACATAATTTCGAGAAGTGAATTGGAAAGCTCTCAGTCTCAGGAATCTATTGATATGCTTGTTTTCAATGTACGACCAACAGAACGATAGTTATTTCACTTTGAAAATTCGACTGAACCGGAAGTTGGGTCAAATTTAGCATAAATCGTGGGCTAAACATAATTTTGAGGAGTGAATTGGAAAGCTCTCAGTCTCAGGAATCCATTGATATGCTTGTTTCTTATGCGCGCCTTATAGAATCCAAGTTATAGGCTGAAAACAAAGTTATGCTGCAGCGAATCATTAAAAAACCTTTAAACGCTCATAACTCGAAAACTATGCGAGATACGGTATTTTTGACGGGGGTGTAACAATAGGGGGGCATCGAATTTATCACTTTGGTCCTGATCTTTCGTATGAGTCCTTGATCAACTCCATAAAAAAATATGTTTTGGAGAAATGCATAATTTTATGTTTTTTAGTTTTTCACTATTATCTTACGTTCTATGGGAAAACCAGTGTCAATGGCTAGTGTTCTGAAACCGTCTTGTCACAATCTATCTGATTGTGTCATAAGATTTATGATTTACACATAAAATATGATTTTTTTTGTTGAAACCAAAACTTTTTCTTAATACTTCGGTTTGGAAATTCAAACGAAGAGTAAAGACGCCTAAAAACGAAAACTTCGATCTAACATCAAGAAAAAAATAAAGTCAATCGCAAATTCAATGAGACCGGAAGTTGGGCTAAATTGAGCATTAATCGTGGGCTAAACATAATTTCGAGAAGTGAATTGGAAAGCTCTCAGTCTCAGGAATCTATTGATATGCTTGTCTTTCATGTACGACCAACAGAACGATAGTTATTTCACTTTGAAAATTCGACTAAACCGGAAGTTGGGCCAAATTTAGCATAAATCGTGGGCTAAACATAATTTTGAGGAATGCATTAGAAAGCTCTCAGTCTCAGGAATCCATTGATATGCTTGTTTCTTATGCGCGCCTTATAGAATCCAAGTTATTGGCTGAAAACAAAGTTATGCTGCAGCGAATCATCAAAAAACCTTTATACGCTCATAACTCGCAAACTACGCGTGATACAGCATTTTCAACGGTGGTGTGTCAATAGCGGGGTCTCGAATCTTTTGCTGTGGTTCTGATCTTTCATATGAGTCGTTGATCAACTCCGTAAAAAAATATGTTTCGAAGAAATGCACAACTTTATGTGTCTACTCAGAAGTAGTAGACGTTCAAATATTCTAAGCAATCAGAAATGCATCACGAAGGATCTATACTTTTTGCAGAAGTTTGGATCGTAGCATATCAATGGATTTTTAAAAGCGAGAGCTTTTTAGTGCACTTTTTAAAATCCTGATTGGGGTTTCCTTTCTTATTATCACTTTTCTTACTTATGTCTGTCCTTGTTCTGAGAACAGTAAACTGATACTGACATTAGAAAAAAACATTTATGTGGATCTCGGTGTACTGTTCAGAGAACAAAAATGGACATAAGAAAGAGAAGTGATGGTGAAAAAGATTCAGAAGAATTCGTAATAAAAATGAAAACGGGAACGTGACTTTTGTTGCAAATTATACGGTACATATGGACAATAGAATCCCTATTGCCGCTGCATTCTCAATTCCACAAATAATAGGGGCTTCTCGAATAGTTTTTCTCCTCTATTCCATTGGGCAATCCCGTCCCAGTAACCAATGTAAATATTTTTTGACTTTCATAAGTATCTGATAAGTTTAGAATGAGTGAATAGATAAGGAGTAGAAAAGGATCAGTGACTGAATTAGCATCGGATATGTGAATATTAACTGATTCGCAGTAGTTATTACTGATCTAGTTTAAGAGAGTGCATTATCATTACTTATTGACCAATCGTAAAATAAAACTATAAACCTCATTGATTTTATTTTCAATGCTATTTTCGAGAGCTATAATACACATGATTGTGGTAAAAAATTTTTAAACGACGATTTTTCATTGAAATCTTCGAAATATATAAATTTAAAGAAATTTTTATTTTTTATTACACTACAAAAATTTATTTATTTTTGTATATACATTTAATTATTGTTGTTCTTATTTTTTTGTTATAAGGATTATTACTTTTACGAAATATTTTTCCTATTATCGCAATTTTTTAATTTATATATATATATATATATATATCAATAGCGTATTAGACGGTCTCCAACTCCATTGCATCCAGTGACGGCAACCATATGTCTATATACTGGCTGAAATTGTAAAGTATACAGTCATTAAAAACCATAAACCAATGTCTAGATTATTTTTCGAATAAAATCACTTACCTCGGATTGGTTTCGAAATGATGCAGATGATCCTCTATGCATCCTAAGAGTACCTGAAGCCTGTCATCCTCAATAGTAATCATCCGCGTATTCACGGTGTCTACCATGCTTTCAGCTGCAATCCTTGGGAGGATATTGTTTATTTCCTGGGGCAGTTTATTTCCACAGACTTGCCGTAGATGGTCAATTAGCCTTTTTGCCTGGGCTACTGATACAGGACATTGTATTAGCATATTTAAAATTCTCCGAACCATATACACGACCTATAAATAAAACATACTTCTCTTAAATTTAGCACATTTTAATTTAAAACAATATAAAATTCACCTGTTAAATCATTACCTGTACATCACTCACACCTAATAATAAAAATAATAAAAAACTACCCCAGCCTTCTAAATACATATCTCTGATCATAATGTGTCTATACGTAGAGATCGTAAATATATTATTAACACGTGAGTCTGCAGCCTTTTAAAATTTCTTCCTTTCTGTCAGGGCCCTACAGCAACAGGCCTTCCATGCGTAGACTCTGTTAGGGCAAAACTAAATGCTAGAAATAGGGCTCAGACAGCGTGAAGCAGCCTTAGTCCTACCCCATACCGGTCCCTTCATTCACTTTTGAACTTGTGACTCGTGTACAGCTGTACAGCAGCTTCTTGAGGCACACCTACCGAGTAGAGTCATGCTGAGAGAGAGTCATGCTGTTAAAATTAATTTTCGTCATACCTGCATGGAAAGTTCACTTTCCCATTGGAGAGGGGTTGAACTTTCTACTCAGGTATGACGAAAAATCATATTCAGCCCTAAGGAGGACAATTAGACAAGCTTAAACCACGTGCTTACCCCCCTCGCCTTCGGCTCGGGTTGTAATTTTACACGTGGTTTGAGCTAGTCTACTTTTCCTCTCTAGGTGTGAAATATACTATTTCGGATTATAAATATCCGTCACAGTGTGGTACTTTTATTTTTAAAAAATATTTTGAATTTTTAATATTCATTGTAATGTATCATTGGTAGACTAAAATATATGTAAATCAAGTAATGGGTTGATAACGTGAAATATAATCAACCCACACGGACCGCTATGTGATTTTATATTTAATTATTTCTTGACGAATTGTATAAATAAGAAGCTTTTTATGGAATAATTAATAATAGTAACAGTAGTATGTTACGCAACAAATTTGAATTGATCCTTAAAAACAGTTCAAGTTACAGACTCCTGTAATTTCTGCACCTCTAATTTCTGCTAGGCGGAGCCTCAACTTTACTCCTATTACTCACAGTTGCCTCGTAACTAATGGTGGAGGGGAAAACTCCTAATTTCTGTTTCTGAAAATCAGGTCCTCTGAGCCGCAGAAATTACAGGAATCTGACTGTATTCACTTTGTCCGCTCCAAAAAATTACATTAATACATCAAGTAATAGTAGGCATCTTAGATTTTTGTTTATTTCCTTTGTAACAAGACTTCCCTTGTAGCCATTAGGAAACAAACTGTCGTCAGACTTACGTATGTTGCTGTCTTTTAGTTTCCTAACGTAAGATTAACTTCATACGTCAGATGCTGTTGCAGAAAGGAAGCAGACGTATGTAAGTCTGACGATAATTCTGGCGTCAGATCTTGGCTACTAGAGTTGCATTTTGATGATCATAACTTTGCTAAAATTTAACAAAAAATCCATGAATGTCTAGTGTTTAATAAGCAGAACTATGTAATCTTACCTCAACACAAAAATTTACTCAATTTTCGTATAATGGAATTCATCTTTTCTACAGTCATTTCTTTACGAACTATAATAATGATTATAATGAATTCAAAACTAATTTCGTACAACTAATGTTTAAAAATTGATACTTAACCTTTAACAGTAATTTTTGTTAACAATTTTTTAAATGTGTTAACTTAATTTTAAAACTTTGAAAAATTGTATTGATACGAACAAATAACTTACATTATTTTTAATGAAGCTTTATCAAAAGTGTACTGTATGCTGTTCATCAAAGTATTTGAAGAAATATAAAAACTCAGTAAGTAACTTAACTAATTAGAAAAAAAGGAAATATGCTGCAATCATGTAATATTTTTTCAGTACATCAAGAAATTTATTTGTGAATTATGCAGCCATGAATTAATGGGTAGTCCAATATATGTTCTTACTTTAGGAATCATTGGCGTTGTTAGTTTATGCATATAAATCAATACATTTTACGAAATCAATTATTACGTATATATTATTTCATTTTTATAGATTTATCTAATATTCAACCTTCAATACAGGTAACAACAGCTTACGATATATTACGCATTATGAATATCAAGTTTCAAATAAAATATTCGATCCATCGCAACACCAGTTTATGTAAGGAATATTAATAATTTTTTATTTTCCATTTTTTGTAATTATTACATAAAACTAATCATTATAGTACCTTTGACTATTGAACGGGATTTGAAATGTATGTCAGCAATTTTAGGAGTTGAACATTATACTCTTGTATTATTGGGCATAATTACGGTATTATGAGTAATAAAATTTAAATTCCTTTTTTTAGAAAACTTGACATAATTCCTCAATCAATTAATTTTATTTCAGGATTTTCCACTACTCCATATACAATGGTTATTGTTACAAGCATGTATAATTATTATCGAAATGAGTGTTTTTATAATTAAAATTGTAATAACAGGATTTCATATAAAATTGAGGGAAATTTTTCAAGTTTCATTAACTATCTTCAATTGGCTACAAGTTTTTTGTTTATTTTTGAAACAGCTTGAAGTAACTCATAGTTTCAATGTCAATAACTAAATACAATTTTTTCTATGTAAATTATCTTTTTTTATTACATTTTCTCAAAATTATCTTATTTAATGTGTTACTTTTACAATAAGTTCTTCAGTTATAATTACAATGAAAGTTGTCAAGAAATCAACGGTAATGTAATATTTTTCATCTCTATATTTTATAATTAAATAATAAATATTAATCAAATAATCTTTTAGGTTGAAACATTGTATATGACTTTAACATATTCTTTAATCTCTTGTTTAAGTTATATTACTCTTGAGATTGGAGCACGATCACCATTAGGACACTCGATGACAAGAGCCGCTACTTTTAATGCTCTTTTTCGCAGGAATTATGGTAAAATATTTATTTATATCCTAACTGTATAAGCTATTTTTTTTACAACAAAGAGAAACATTATCATAATCTTTCAACATGAACCCAATCTTTTTTGTTTTAGGAAGATCATGCAAATATCCTTTACTTCTAGAAACTCGCGTTTCCCGGCTTTAACTTATCTTAATTCAATGATCAATTGATTCTAATGAATAAAATTTAATCCACCCCAAAATTAATTCAGTTTTACTGTCTTATCTTAGACTTGACAGTTAGCTTTGCAGATAAAAACTTGATAAACATCCCAACTTTATTAGTTTTAATTTATAAATGAATTAATATTTCTATATTCAATGTTTTATATTCTATTTTTCTAGATATTAAAATAAAAATTCCAATTGAAAATTGTCTTTCTGCGATAATTACCACTGGCTTAATGTGTGTTGGTGAAAAATGGAAAATCCCGCATCTCTTTTTGCCTTGGTTATTGAATATAATAATCGGACTTATTACTCATGAAGGTCCAACATTATTTATGTTACTATATAACCAACTATCTTACTCAATATTTTCTGGAAGTATTTTCGCTGTAACAGCTATGATACTAATAGGTACCTAACATTCTGTTTAAAATAATTATTACTTCAACTACTGATTGATCATTCGTTTTTTAATTTTTTATGATTACAGTGGAACAATTGTGTATTTGGTGTGATGTTATATCTAGTTTTAAACAATGTTGGTTGGAACAAAAGTATATGAATCTATTTGATGTTAATCAGCATAACATTCATCACAATGATGAAAATAAAAGTAAAAATTATTAATTGCTTATTTATCTCAAATTAACATTTTTATGGTACACTTTTATAAAATAAATTTCCTAACATACAATTATTATTTATGAATTGCTTTTATCAACAATAGTTCTCAATTACAATTTAGAATTATAATACAAATATAATTTAAATTTTTTCTCTTTTTTAACGTTTGTCATTGTCAATTAAATATTGTAACATATATTGATATAATTCAGAATTTATTTTTTCCATCTTTTCAGTCGCTATTATATTTTTTCTAAATACTTTCGAAGAAGAATCATTATTAGATTTTTTGAATTGATTGTTATTCCTTAAGTATAAGTCTTCATTTAGCAGGAAATCGTCATTTTTTGACGTCAAAATTTCAATTACATTATTTTTCTTTTCATGATTTGGTCTCTCGAAAGGTGGAATTGTGTATTTACAATTTAACTCGCTTGTAGAATTTGAAAAATTTGGTATTAAAGTAGCTGTAAGTACGGGACTTTGACACATAATTGATCGAACTATTTGTCGACTTGGGATATCCCATATATTAATTTTTCCATCTATGTCTCCTGATACAAGAGTAATGCAGTCTACAGAGATGGATAAATGAGTAACTTGATTAGAATGACCTTGGAGTGAAACCGAATTATTTTCTATGTCTACATTAAGATCACGAGGTAAGCAACGTAGATTCAGATATTTGATAGCACCATTCGAACATCCAATAAATAAATTAGATTCATTACTATCTAAACAAACAGACATTAGTGCAGTATCAAAAATTAATGTTGCTAAACAATCTCCTGTACTAGCATTATAAATTCTTGCGGTTTTATCTAATGATACTGTTACTAAACGTGACATAATTCCAAAGTTTCCCAGATAAATACTTTTTACTGGTAAAGTATGATCTGAGAATTCACGACAAGGAGCGGCTTGATTATAATTATTAATTACATCTGTTAAACACCATAAAAATACAAATCCATCATCACCACCGGTTGCGAAACTCGAGCCATCGGAATTGAAACATATATTTGTTACTGCTTGATAGTGTCGTGATAAAGTTTGTAATAATTGACCAGTTGATGCTTGATAAATGAATATTTTTTCATCTACAGCTAAAACAATATAACTGCCGTCAGGTGTACTTGATAATGCAGTAACTATTCCTGGTGTAATTAACCGTTGATGTTGTGTATGACTTGGTTTATGTAGAGGCCAATAATATAAATAAGGATTCTTCGTATCTGTAGCCATTAGATAGAAATCATTGAAAAGTTGCAAATGCCGATATGATACATTTGGTTTTTTGTGAGTTGCAATCACAGAACCCGTGATGTAATTATAAACTGTTGCTCCCCATGTTTCAGATGTGTTTGTGCTGGTTAAAATTGCTTCCTTAACAGACTGCATTGTTATTACATATATATCTAAAAATAAAACGGAGTTAAAAATTGTAGTAAATGCAAAAATTTTTTGTCAAAATTTCAAGAAAAAAACATTTAGTATAAATTGTAATGCATTCATTTAAGACTAATTAATTCGAAAACTTACCAATATATTATCAAGTATTTTTTTAAATACTTTAGAATTCCTTTGGACTGTAAATACAATAATATAAATTAAATAACATTGAATAAAATGTAATTTTTGAAAACCACATGTTATTTAGTCAAACTATACCTTTTTGTTGAATTTGAATACAGAATTTTGTTTGTAGCTAGTTGTGTGTACTATCGTAAGAAAAATATCCTTCATGTGCCATAAAAACAATATATGTATGTAAAATAAAATTTTTAACAAATCCAGTAAAGGAATTTTACGGGATTTTTTTGTTATGGATATGTATAATATTCCTCAGAAACTTTGATTTTTGGCTGTTTTATTTTATAAGCCAGACCTCTTGGCTCCTATGACATCCCTGATTGTGTAGAAGCCTTAATATTAATCGCTCTGCGCATGCGCGGCAACAAAATGGCAGCAGAAGAGATGAAATTCGCATAGTGGCAATAGTGTCTGTTAAATGTATATACATAAAATGGTTTTTTTCTTGATTTATTGTGAAATATGCTCGCCATAATTAGGACTTAGAACGAATGAGAACATTTTCAAAATAAATAGACATTTTTTAAGTGAAGTACTATTAAATAATTACAATTAATGGACATTTAGCTGCATTCAAAGAATAGGATAACTACGGATTACAAACTTCATTGTTTCTAGCGAAGCATCATTAGCTGTAAGTACTCAATTATGTTTTAATCTTTACTTATATCATCTTTTATACGTAATTATTTCTTATATTAACATTTTAACTAATTTCTACTGATATTATCAGTATTCGATGAATATTTGCACTTTCACCTATATTTCTAATTCTTATGGGTTATGTATTCATACATACTCATTTGTACTATATCATTAGATTTCTATACTTTTGCACGTCTCAAATGTGTTACTAAAATACACTATTGTTATTATTATTTTTTTTTTTTTTAACTTATATAAATTCTACAAAATTGTTTTCAAGATAATTATTTTTTTCATTACTCACACTTTAGTGAAAAAAAAACTTGATATATTCACATGATGTTTTTAAATAATGTATCAATTTAGTATTAAATAAATGGCAAAAAAATATTCGCAATATTAATTTTTTCTCCTCATTAAATGAAAAAATCTTTTAATTTCTAATTTGTTTAAGCGTCGTCTATAAATCAACAACAATAATGATAAGTGTTTTGCTGAATGAATTTTTCTGCTAAATTTAATTTTTATAATTCACATGTTACGTTGCGTAGATATTGGATAAACATGTCGGTCCATTACAAATTCAAATCCACTCTGGACTACGATACTGTGTCATTTGATGGATTACATATATCTGTTGCTGACCTTAAGAAAGCAATTTTTCATCAAAAACGTATAGGAAAAAATACGGATTTTGATCTTCAAATTACCAATGCTCAAACTAAAGAAGGTAAATTCTCGCAATTCTATTAAAACGGTAGAAATCATTGGACTACATTAGATTAATACATTATTTTCAATAATTCTTACAGATTATGTAGATGACAATGCGTTGATTGCAAAAAACACGAGTTTAATAGTAGCTCGTGTACCAATAACAGTCCAGCAAAAAAAGTCTTGGGATAGATCAGAACCACAAACCTTCAGTAATTCTAAAGAAGAATCTAATTTGGGTCATGCAGTTGATTTAACACGATTAGATGGTTCTGAAGAAGACAAAATTCGGGCGATGATGACTCAATCAACTCAAGATTATGATCCATCCAAGTAATTATTTTATTTTTACTGCAAATAAATCATTGAATGTTGATGAAGTCAAATAATATATTAATTCATTTTTTTAGTTATATGAAAATTCGAGGTGCCAATCAATCTGGAGACCTTCCACCTAATTATCTATGTTATAAATGTCATCAACCAGGGCATTGGATCAAAAATTGTCCTCTTGGCTTAAATCAGGAACCTATTGAGATAAAAAAGAGCACTGGTATTCCTCGAAGTTTCATGGTACCAGTTGAAGGGCCATTAGTTCCTGGAGCTATGATGACTCCAACAGGTCAATATGCTGTCCCAGCAATCGACCAGTAAGTTTTTTATTCTATTATTTTTATAGTAGTCACATTATACTGTTAGTAGTCAATATTAAATAAATTTTCTAAAATTTTGTTTAGCCAAGCTTATAAGGAAGGTAAAAAGGAACGTCCTCCATTTTTTCAAGACCCGGAACCTGTAGCAAAAAAACCAGAAATACCAGAAGACTTACTGTGTACGATTTGTAAAGATTTATTAACTGATGCAGTCATGATTCCATGTTGTGGAAATTCTTTTTGCGATGAATGTATTCGTACTTTCCTATTAGAGTCAGAAGATCATGAATGTCCTGATTGTAATGAAAAGGATGTTTCACCGGAAACTTTAATACCAAATCGATTTCTACGCAATGCTGTAATGACTTTTAAGAATGAAACGGGTTATGCTAAGCGACAAAGTTATCGGTCACTCACACAAACAACAACACCTGTAAAAAAAGAAACTGAAAAAAAAGAAAATCCTGTTGTATCAGCTGATAATGATTCCAAAGAATCTCCAACAGTAACATCAACATCCGTTCCTTCTGAACCTCCACAAGCAGTGACAAATCCAAGTAAGTATTTTTATCTTTTTTTTGGTATTTAGTTTTTAGTAATAGTATCCTGTTTTTAAATCGAAAATCAAAGTTTTAATATATGTTAATACTTAAAAATTTTGCCATTCACTTATGATTATTTTTAAGAGTGTTTTTTACATGCATGAATGTGAACTAGACATTGTTCTTAAAAACTAATTATGACTATATAATGATAATAAAGTGTCATTGAGTTTTGTTGTGATTTGGTCCTGACATTTTTTGTTTAAACATGATCATAATTACAAATTCATAACAATTTAAAATGACATTGAATATGATAATTAACTATTACTAGCAAGCCAATTATGTAATTTCATTGAGTTGCACTTACATCACTTATTTATATTCTAGTTGAACGTTTATCACAAACAAATCCTGATGAAGATTCGGAAGCAGTTCCTCCACCTCCCCCTGGTACGGAGCCTCTACTTCCAATTCTACCATTAATTAATAAATCACCTGGAAATAAAAATGAACCGAGTAAAGAAAAAAAAGATGATAACTATGAGTATGAAGAAAATAAACTACCTCGAGAACGACGTCCAAGCTTTGGTAAAGAAAATAATCGTGAAAGAAACAACGACAATGGACGTCGTGTAGAAAATATAAAACCAATGAATCGTCGGCGATCTCTTTCACCAAGACATTCCCATCACAGTGATTACATAGCACATAATCCATCAATACCTCATATGGTGAATCCAGTAAAAGGATACCAAAGTTCATCTAATTTTCCGAGATATTCTTCAAATGTTCATTATGAACCAGAAATCCATAGAACTAACGAGGATCGACCTGGAACACCAACAGTGAGTTACTTTTTTAAATCCTTGGTCTAAATTTTTAAATTACCATCATTTTTTTATACTTATGAGACTTTCTTTTTTCAGGTTGACGAACCTCATTTACATTTATCTCATAATGTTCATCAATCTCATTCATCAGTTTGTTTGTATCCTCCGGGTGAGGATAGAATGGCTGTTTTGCCACCACCAAATTACAATCAACCACCTCCGTCTATTCCACCGCATAATCCGCCACTTTTACCCGATCCATATATGGGACAACGTATGCCTATGTATACTCATCAACAAGCACCTCACTACGGGATGACAAGGTACGATCGTCCACCATTTCCGCAATCAGGATTTAGGCAACAAGGGACTCGTAATTATGCTGGACCGCCAAGGCCTTTACGAGGAATGCATCACGGTAAGTACTTCATTATGAATCATTTTTTTTCTTAACTTTCCTCTCGCTTTTTTCTGTTTTGTTACATGTATATAAATCTCCATTTTTTCTAACAGTCAACTATCGAGGAATTCAACCACCTCCTCCAGGATTAGGTCGTAACTTTCATAATGGAAATCCTACTGGGTAATTATTAATTTTAATTCATTTTATTCCCATAAGTATCGACAATAAATTAAATGTTTTATTATTAATATTTTATTTATAGAGTTATTGATGATCCTTTGGAAGCTTTTGAAAGAATGCTACGAGAAAAAGATGAAAGAGATCGAAGATTGGGAAAACGACGACGATCTCGGACTCGATCTCGATCAAGGAGCTACAGTCGATCACGATCTAGATCATTCGCAAGACGTTCCCCTCTTTCATCCCGTATGAGTAGATCTCGTAGTCCAGCTCCAAAAAGAAGGTCATCAAGAACACCTTTATCACTACGACAACGTAGCCGAACTCCTAAAAGAAGATCTCGTAGTGGAAGTTTTTCCATCAGCAGGTATGTTTAATTTTATTTTTGTGAAATATTAGAGATATAAATAAAAACGTATTTTAAAAAATTTACGAGATCATTTTGTTTAATTTCAGATCAAGATCATACTCTCGTAGTCAATCGCCAAGAGGTGGTAATTTAAGAAGTCGAGAAAGAGATAGAGATCGTGACCGTGATTTCCCTTCCCGCTATAGATCACCTGTTAGATCACCTATCAGGTAAATTTTTATTTAATTTATTAAATCATAAAATTTCGATTATTCCATTTACATACTCGAAAAATTTCTTGCAATATAAATTAAATGTATAGAAATTATTATGTTGATAACAAATTTAAATTATTTTAACGTATCAAATTTTATTATCAAATATTTTATGTAATAAATAATAAATTATTCATCATTAATAAAGAATTTAAAATTTTATTTCACAGATTTCAACGAGATCGTGACCGCGAAAGTGCAAGATCACGAGAATCTCGTGAAAGGCATAATAGCTATTACAACGATATGATTGCAAATGATAATGGATTCAAAGATCGTGACCGTGATATTATATCAAATAAGGATAAATCAAGCGGTCGTTATTCATCTCGAAATTCATCATTGCATCATAATATACCACCACTTATGCTTTCACTTAATACGGGAGGACATCCACCACTATCGATTGGAGCTTCATCAGAAAGGAAAGACTATTATGAATCTTACAACAGGTATTTTCGCTACCATAGTACTTACATTCCTGTATTTTGAATTAATATTGTCTGCGATGTTCGATAATTATTTCTATGGTCAATATATGAACTATTCATATTTGATGACTATATTTTATATAATTTTATATAATACAAAACAAAAATTCAACGTTACTTTAATGCACTTTTTTAATTTCACATTTATAATAATTAGAAATCATAGTATGAAATACTATCGAAAAGACTGAAAAATAGTGATAATTAAGTATAATCAATCGGATGATTAGTTAAATGTTTGATTAAACAAAAGAAGTTTTTAAAATGAAATTCTTCCATGAAGTTTAAAGACTAAATTGAATTCTTTTTTCATTATGATTGATAAGTTTTATAATTTGATTCAGATTGATAAACTTGATAGAAAATCAAACAGTAAATAATTTTATGAGAACGTTATTCTTTTTATAAAATCCAATTTATTAGCTTCTCAGTGGGAAGTTATTTTAATTTTAAGACTTGTTTTACGTAAGACAAATTAAGAAATCTAATGAATAAAGAATGGCAATGAAAGTACATACAACATAGTATATTTTATATTTTTTATTATATATAAAACGTGCCCAAATTTTTACGAGTTGTAATTATTCTCCAAGTACCTGTATTAATATATTACCTATTTCTATTATAATAATCATTTACTAAAATATATTTATTATTTTTGTAATATGAAACTTTATAGCTGTTGTATTGTAAAGTAGAACTAATTATATCAAATTCATTAATTAATTATGTGCAATATTATTGATTAATTAAATTTTTCGACAATTATATACTGTTATATTTCTTTAGCTAAAAATGAAATTAGAATTAAATGTGGAATATCAAACTACAAAGTACAAAATATTATTATGATTATGCTTAGTTTATTTAAAGACTATTTTTATATGAGAGTAATATTTAATATAAGTTGATGAGTGTTTAAATGAGAAAGTATGAGAATAATAGTATGTTACAAACAAGAAATTTAAGTAATATAATTGATTACAATTAATTCATTGATTAAAGATTAAATAATGGTGCTACATATTTAGTGAGATTAAACTATTTTTTTATTTATTTTCATGGTATCTTTTATGAATGGCTAAAACTAGGAACTCATCAAGCGTATTTCTGTTGGTAAAGAAATAAATGCTTTATTGTAAAATGATAGTTTTTGTGATCAATTACGATATTTTCTGTTTGCGAATGGCGAATAATCTGTGATAATAAATCGAAATTTAAGTAAATATACAGAATAATCATTTTATTGTAGGAAAATAAATAATAAATACATATTTATTAATACCCGATGTAACATAAAAAACAAGTTATCAAATTCGTCTATTGTTTACCTAGAATAAATAAACTGAGTTGTTTAAATTTTATCGATTCTCAATCTAATAATATTTTTGAATACTTCAAAAGTTCAATATTATATTAAATATAATCTTATCTTTATTCAATAATAAATTACTTATCACCACATTTATCTATTAGTATATAGTAATTTATTATATGTTATATTTAAATTATTATCAATTACACGACGAATTTGAAAGAATTTGATCAAATAATCTAGTAAGATGTTTGTGTCAAAATTGTTACTCTTAATCTTACAGTTATACGTTAATATTCTATTTAAAATTAAAAGTATTATATTTAATACGAATGTGAGTACTGAGAATAAAATTTTTCATTTTTTATCAAATAATATGTTGAAATGGAAGTGGATTATAAATAAAAATTTTTTCCTCAGTACATTAATTTTCTAACGTTAGAATTAGTTATAAATATTCGAAATATTTTGTAATAAATAATTTGTTGTTGACTTGTATAATATACAATAGCTTAAAATATGGCTTATTGCATAATAAACAATGAAGCAACGCAAGAATAGAAGATCTGCAAAATACAGCTGACTGATGAACATTCACCGCTGCTGATGAACGACTCAACTCGGTTCTTAATTCAGGTGAATTCAGGACCAAATCAACATTTATAACAGTTATTACTATTTCTTGCTATTTACTGAATATTGTATTAATTAAAATGAAATGTATAAAAATATTTAAATTAATTATAAGAGTTATAAATGTTGATTTCATAATATTTATTTTTTCATATTTTGTTTTTCAGCATACGCGTTTGAAATAGCCTTGTCTTATGAATTATTTTATCTATGAAAAGTTGCAGCTCTCCTTCGATCCTCAGGCTGGTTAACTAATTCATTGATTGAATTTTAAATTTGATTATCTCTAAATCAAAAAAATATATCATGAAAATAATATGTTTAATCATTCTGGTGGAAAGAGTTAATGTATCTGACTTTCTGTCATCAGATATCCTGGATCATCGAATGAACGATTAAGCAGCCCACGTGAATCTCATCATAAGAGAATTGATGAAGTTGCACCACCAGGAACTGAAGGATATTATGATTTGGTGCCACCGGGAGTGGATTACCCTGAAAAACCTAATAAAGATGATCGAGAGAGATTCCGAGTTAAAGATGCTGATAGTCAAATTAAAGATTCTAATATTGATAGTCGTGATCGCATTCCAATACGTGATGATAGAATGTAAATATATTATTTATATTCATTTAATATATTCTACAAATTTTTTAATTTTATTTATATTTTTATCATTTTATTATAGGTTGAAGGAATATGATGATCGTTTTAGAGAAAGAGATGATAGAAATCGACGTGGATCTGATCGTGACCATGACAGAGAAAATCATAAAGAAAAAGAAGATCGAGATAGGTTGAATCCACTTCGAGAACGAGAAGATAGATATCGTGAAAAAGATGGAAAAGAAAGAAAAGATCGAGATGATAAATACAGGGATCGTAAGGACGATGATCGTTTTATCGATAAAAAAGAACATGAAAGGGAACGGTAAGTTTTTACCAATTTATTTAACTAATAAATTTATAACATAACAGTTTCAAATAAAGATATTTATTAAATAATATATTGTTATTTTTTTAGATATCGAGATGATCGTGATCGACACAAATTTGATGAAAGAAATCGCACTAAAGATCGCGAACGAAAAGAACGTGATTATGAGTTAAAAGAAGATCGTGAACGCCAGGATCGCTATGATAAACAACATTTTATTGATAGGAAAAAGTTTAAACGTAGTTCTAGTCCTTATTTACCGAAAAACCGAAATGAAGTCAAGGGATCATCTCCTGAACGACTAAAGAAAAAAGATAAAAGTTGCGAACTGAAACCCGATGACAAGAAAAAAGAAAAAAAAATAAAAGACAAAAAGAAGAAAAAAGATAGCGAAGAAAAAGAAAAGAAGAAGAAAAAGAAAAAGGATAAAAAATTAGCTCAAAAAGAGACTGAAAAAATGGATATTATTGATCACTTTAATGAATCAGAAAAAAATATTATTGATTCCAGTATGGAAGCTGTAGCATTGTCTAATATCAAAAGAAGTGATGATGATCAATCTAATAATGGCAATTCAATGAAAAATACAAATATTCTTCCACCAACGACTCTTAAAACTGAGTTTGAGAATAAATCATTAATGATTAATCCTGAACCACCAGAATTACGAGATAATAATTTAGAATCTGATTCAAATGTTTTTGGAGGTATCAATCCTCCGAATCCAAACTTTGAACCAATTCTTGATGTCAAAACAGAAATAAAACCGATTGATCGTTTATACAGTGGTCTAGATAATACTGAAATAAATACATTAATAACAGATAAATATTCATTGTTGCCAAATGTTAGATATGAAAGTGACTCTAATAATTGTACTAATAAGTCGCCATTGTCTGTAGAAAAAGAAGCAGGTAGTCCTGAACAATCTAATACTCTGATGTACGAATCAAGATCAAGTTCCAAAAAAGATGAAGTACTAGCACCAATGCCTGAATTGTCTAAATGGGAACGTGATGATAATGGCGATAAACTTGATCAACTCGTCAATACTATGTCAAGAGTTAATGAGCTTGTTGATGAATCCAAGTCTGCAAAAGTGGTTACATCTGAAGTAATAAAGAGAGCAGAAAATGCTATATTTCAAAAAGCTATCAATGCTATTAGACCGATTGAAATTAAAAAAATCAGTGAAAATCGAAAAATTTTATATCAAAATCCAGAACCAAAAGTTTTAGAATTGGACATTGACCGTGAAACAAGAAAGAATGTTAATGTAACAATAAATATTGACAAGAATGAACGTAATGTGGAGATAACTGAGCTATCTAAAAAAGGAAAATTGGATCGTTCCAAATTTAAAATCTCATCTGAAACATATTCACCAACAAGATTATCAGCAAAAGAGAGATTGGGTGAGAAAGTTGATGATGATAAAGAAAAGAGATCAACAACTGTAAAGACATTTGTGGATAAACGCGAGCACAATAAATCTGATAACTTTTCTCGATCACGATCACCTAAGTTCATATTGGATAAAAAACTATCACCATTTACAGATCGTAGTACTAAATCTGAATCAAAAAATAGTGATAGTGACGACAGAAAAGTGTTTTTCAACGAACACAGAGTGGAACAAACTGAAAGTGATCAAATTTTCGAAAAAAGTGATATGAAAAGTGAAAAATATGATGTAGCAGAAAAAAATAGTGATAATCTCAACAATAAAAGTGATCTTATTTCGGCCAGAAATGAACGAGAAAGTCTTCGCCGAATTCATACATCACCTCGATCAAGTAAAAATAGTGAAGATTCAATGAAGTTGAGTTTCTTAAAACGAAAGAAGGATGAAGAAGATGATAAAAAAGATGAAAAGAAAATGCGAAGTGAAAAGAAAAGGAAAAAAGAACACAGAAGTAGAAGTAAATCGAAAGAAAGGAAAAAGCGAAAAGATAAAAAACATAAGAAAGATAAATCTGTTGAAAAGAAACAGAAATATAAAGATATTGGTTCAAAACGCGATCGATCTTTTGGAATAGAGGATATACAAAATTTAGAAAGTTTTAATTCTTCTCAAATGCAAAATTTGAATAAAAAACAAAGAAAAAATCCTAAATTTATAATTGATCGAAAAAGAAGTGCATTAGATGAATCAAGTTTCGAGCCTGATTATTCAGCATCAGATTCTAATTCTGATAATGAAGAGGCTAAGCTGTCACCAAAAAAACCAAAATTAGAAGAATCTAAGTTAAATACTGAAAAGGAAATTGATATAAAACTTATCAAAAGGAAAGCTAGATCTTCAAGTACGGAAGATAATTCCAGTTCATCAGATTCATCATTATCAGACTCAGAAAGTTCGGAGGATTCTCCTAAGAAGAAGAAAAAGAAACACAAGAAGCATAAGAAGCATAAATCATCGAAAAAAAGTAGCAGTTCAGATTCGGATTCTGATTCGGACTATTCAGATTCTAGTTCGAATGATGAAAAATATAAGAAGAAATCAAAAAAATCCAAGAATAAGAGTAAGCAATCTAAGAAGAAAAAAAAGTCTAAGCATAAATGACATCACTAATTCTTGACAATATTTGCTCATTTGTAAATTATTTAATTATTCTTTCTTCTTCGATACTGTTTTTTTCATCAGGTACGTTTAACAACTATAATATTGATGTAAATGATTGAATATTACTACATATAGTAAGATATACTTTGGTAAATTTTTGTACAGCTTTAAAGAACAAATAACATTATTCTACATCTTATTTTAAATTAAAATACCCTGCTTCAAATGCCCAATGTTATATCTCTGTTTAGTAATGTATGATATTTGAGGAAATCAATAAAAATTAAGATTATACAATATTTGCTCCTTTTATTTTATTATTACAATTAAAATCTTTAAATTATATAATTATTACTACTAGCAGTAGTTTTTGGAGTAGTTTTTAGATTTTTCAAAGTTTGAATAACACAAAACAATAGTGGTAGTTGTTTCGTCTTTTCACTATCATCAATTCCTAGAGCTTCTGATAGAATTGTACGATCTAATGGATAATTTTTCAAATCACTTTCTGAAAAAATATAAAAATTTAATAATATGGATAATTCAATCATTTAATAGAGATTTAAGTTAAAGAGATAATTAATAATTTAAATAAATATTAGATATAAAACAACAATTATTTAAAAATATTATTTTATATAATTTTTAATGCTGATAATTCACCTGATGTTAAGACACTCAATGTATATTTATATCCTATCCAGTCCAAATATTCTCGAATTAGTTCATTAACCAGTAGAACATTATGTGATAAATTTGAATGTTTGATTTTGTTAGATGGTGAAGAATCTAATAAGTTCATTATTTTTTTACGTACTTCTGCTTTTATTCGTCTTAATTCACCATCAGTCTCTAAAGAATCACGAACAGCTATAAAAATAGGAATAATATTAAGATATTATTTAAAAAATAATAAAATAAAATAAATAAACTTAAATATGAAACAATCTTTGTAATAACAATTACCATTTATTAAATCACTTTCAGTACTCATATTTAAAAAACTTTATTATTCCAGCACTAAATCATAACATAATAAAATGGCGTTTGACAACAGTATTACAGTTGGTTACCAATGGCAACCATTGTTATACACACATACATATATGAATGTATTTGAGATTTTTTATGTTATGAATTTTCAAATTGAGAGGTGGAATATAACATTACTACCATCTCATTTAAAATTTTTTAGTTACATAAATAACTAATACCATTGATAGATTAATTTTATTTATTTAAAATAAAAGATCGAAAATTTTCGGCGCTTTTATGTTTTATACATGAGTTATCAACATGTGTTTAGTCTATGTTGCACTACAATTCATTCCTATAATACTTCAAATTTATTTATTTTCATTTTAATCCTTTATCAGTGCAAGTTGTAGCAGTATCATTACTTTTAAAGATGATAAATCTGCTAGAATAGCCTAAAAAATTACATAATAATTAAATAATTATAGGATTGTTAGATTTAGAATAGGATTTTTTAAATACATTTAACAAAGTTTATATATTTTCAACTCTACATATTTTTAACCAATATAAAAATATAAAATTTATTATTATTACTATTATGTTTATTTATTAATATTTAGTTTAAAAATTTTTTTTAATTTGAATAAATCTTTAATATAAAATAATCGATATAAAATGGGAATTACATTATTACTTTTCTGTTTGTTCCAATGAAATGTATATTATGAAAACGTGTAATAATATTTCTATAATTAATAAATTTGTTTAATCAAAATTTCTTCAGGCTTTTTTCGTAAAAGCAATTATTGTAACATTTTCAAATGCTTACCTCAACATTTTGTAAATTATTCACTTGCAGAAGATTTTCTTTACGAAAACTTAAAATACATACAGCTAAAAGTGAAATTATTTCTAATGAGTCATATCCCAATATAAGATCCCACAGATATAATAATTGTTCTGGTGGTAGATGTCCGCTAAAACCTCTCATTAGCCATTTAAAAACAATTTTTATTCTACAAGTTGATAATTAATAACATCAGAGAAGCCATAAATAAATAAATTCAGTAAAATACAAGACTTACGGTTGAATTTGCATGTTTCTAAAATGGGCCCACAACTGTGGTTCATGACATTGGAGCAATCTTTCAAATAATAAACATAAAGCGACGATTCCTTGCTCATGACAAGATACCGTATGAAGTCGAAACCAGTATCGTAAATAGAATGCACGAAATGTATAATACATAGCACAAGGATCATCATATAAATAACAAAAAGGAGCTGCATACATTGTAAAACCATGGAATGGAATAACACCACTTGGTGGAAAGATTAAAGTATTCTCGATAGTTGCTGGTTTTCCTTGGATAATAGCATGGATTACTTGATCACCTGAACTTCTGTCAGTTGTTACTGATGTTAAAACTTCCGAATCCCGTGAAAAACACAACATTGTCTTGTAAAGAACATCTTCAAAGACAAAGTATTGATCATCATTACTTGCTGTTAATTGCACATCTTTTATTATTAATTTATCAACCATTATGTCATACTGTAGAACTAATCCTTTTAATTCTTCATAATATCTTTTATCCTGTAAAGTAAAATTATTTCATTTTATTCATTTCATAAATATAGTATTTATTTAATGTAATCTTACTGAATCTTTGACAACTGATCCAAGAACTAAAGACCAAATACGACCTCTCAAGGCTCGTGGAGCACCGCGTTTTAGAAATTCTTGAGCCACTGGAGCTTGATTTGAATTTAAAATTTTCTCACCAAACTTTGTTCTTTCTAATTCTAAATTTAAATAATTCCCCATTGCTGGTACATCATTATTTACACCTAATAGAGGAACACCTTGGGCTAATTCTGTATATATTCCTCGCTAAAAAAGAAAGTAAAATTTAACCATTTAATTTGTATTTAATATTTTTTTAGTTATCAACAAGTGTCAAATATCAATAATTACTAATTGTTCCAAAGTTTTAACATGAATTTGAATATGACTAAATTCCCAATTAGGTTCATTGATTCGTTTCTTAAACGCCGGATCACGAACAGAAAACAAAACATCTAAGAAGTCTTTTGGTGCGTAAAGTGGACGATATAAAGATAAATCTGAAATAGTAGGTGATGTTAATGTTACTGAATTTTATTATAAAATTATCTTATACATGATTTACCAATATCATAAGTGCTTAATTCACTCCATTTATTAATAAGTTCTTCTTTGTCAGCATTAGTACGAATTTTAGCAAGTGGCACATTTAATTCATTACATATTGAATTCAAGGATTTATGAATTCGTCTTTCCCATTGAATTTGTGCTTTTTTTAAATAATTTAAATTAGGATTAAGGAATGCTTTTTCTGATATACTTGGTATTGATCTCTAAAAACAATGAATAATGAGATACATGTTGGTTTAAGATAAATTAATGGTTAATTTTCTATTTACTTGTGACCGAATCCAATGAAATACAGTATTTCTTATTTCAGTTTCTACACCATTGTTTCTTAAAGCTTCGATTAATGTTTCTTTGAAGTTGTCTTTTTTAACTGCTGATGAAGCAACAACACGCTGAAATATCAATAAGTATATGTTATATACAAAATTGCTAAGTGAACAAATTTATATGAAGATGTTACCTGAATTTCAGTGTATAAAATTTTGTAGTCGTTCATACATCGAATTTCTTCAGTTAATCTTTCTGCAGTTTTTTCATTGCTATTTTCCCCTTCATGATTTATCATTATTATGATAATTAAAAATTATCTATTTATCCAATATTGAAGGAAATATCTTGAAAAGACGCCATTTGTAAATAAACAGTCTTCTCGGAAATATCCCAAAACTATTGATGAATGAAGAAAAGAAATAAAGTAAACATTACAAATCCATTTTAATGAATCTAACTTTTTGCCACATATACAGCAGTTTATAATATTTTTATTTGCACATAAATATGATCATTTATTAATTTATTATATAAATTTTTTTCATGTTTTAATTGATATAATTGTTGTAATAAAAGATTATGTTTTAAATTGCTGTAAAATTATTTATATTCTTTATAGACCAATTAAGTTATTGTAAATTAAAAAAAAATTTCCTTTTTTTTAACCTTAATTTTTTTGTTATTATTTTCACAACATGTAATTAATAAACAAATTTTCTCAAACTATTTTTAGAATGATAATTTATCTTAGCATTATACTAAAATTATAATAATTAAAATAAAAAAAATGTGGGATCGTTGAATAAAAAAAAAAAAACAACAAAGTATAATAAACCTATATAATTTTATATTGTCATAAAATGTTTATTGTAAGTTGTATTATTGATATTATATACTCTTACACGTATGAAAATACAATTATTATATCTATAGATAAATTCACAGCTATTTATTAATTTAATCACAATAAATCACGGCAAAATTAAATGAAAATTTGTTTAAATTTAAAAGAAAATAATAAATAATTTCAAGAAATATTGAATTACTTTCACAATCGTATATTTTGAAATAGAAACAATGAAAAACATTTAAAATTATCAATATTTATTTTAAAAAATGTTCTAGAGGTAGACCATCCAAAATATTTTCTTATTATCTATGATTTGAATCAATTAAAATTCCCAAATATATTATTTTAAAACGAACATATACAATTCAATTAATATTATATTTAAATAGGATGTTTTTGGAAATTTTATTTATATTTCTTTTCAAATTTCATGCAAAACTACAATATATATATAATTATCATTGTACTGATTACACTCAATTTAATTATTTAAGAAAATTTTGCTATTTATTGCTAATAAATAATCTTTATTATTATGTGTAATCACATGTGTAAGACATTTTTCTTTAATAATATAAACAATTCTTTAAGATTATTAATTAATTATAGATTTAAAAAATCTACGCTATGAATATTTTTCTTGTGTAAGATAGATTATTAATATATACACTCTCATCGCAAATTTTTTTTCACGTGTTGAACAGGCATGTTATACCCTATAGACATTATTGATAAAGTTATATACTATCTTATGTTGTAGAATAAAAAGCTTAAAGCAATGAATGTTCCCAAATTGGTCGAAACTAAGTATAAAAAATTTTAAAAACGAATGTAACAGCTTATTAATAATATTCTTGTGTAAGAATATTGGTCACATTGTTCGTTATATGATACAAACATAAAATAAAGGATAGTTTTTTCATCATACCTTCACCGAAAGTTTACTTTACCATCCAAAAGATGTGAAGCTTTCGTTACAGGCATAGTAAAAAATAATATTCAGCTCTAGGTATGACAGTTAGATCATCTCAAATCACGTGTTTGCTTGCCACTTTCCATCCAAGTGAAAATTTTACTTGTGGTTTGAATCAATCTACTTTTCCTCCCTAGGCATGAAGTGTACTATATTGGAAGCTCACACAGAAAGGAAACAACATTGATTTATGCTAAAATACATGTGGCAACCCTTTAATTGTGATATCATTTTTAATAATTATTTTTTATAGAATTTTTCATTATATCATCCTTAGTTATGTTTTGATTCATTTGATCATTTTCATATTCCACAAAATCATCAAACAAACTCGGCCATGCTTCAGCATCATCATAAGATCCAAGATCATTACCAATAACTTCAGCAAAGTTTAAAAACATATTCCATGTATCTCTGGGGATTCCACGGACATGATGGCTATCTAAAAAGGATAACCACTTAAAAAGTAAAGGCGGTTCTCGTATCGTAAATACAAGCTTCCAAAGAACTATAGCCATATCAATAGGTAAAATTCTTTGCCCAGACGCAACATCAAGCCCAAATCTAAACGTGAATCTATATAAATCTTTAAATAGATCTCCATTCACACTTAATTCTTGAACAATCTCACATAGTCGTTTTTGTGTACTACTTATACTGTCTACATTCATTGTTTTTAATCCGTTGACAAACTCTTTCCGAGTGAACTGACACATTTGTTCAGCATCAAGTTTCCATGCTAATACAAGGACTTTAAAATCATCAGGTGAAAGTTGAAGATCGTCACATAGTCTTTCTATTCCATCAGCTAGTATAATATCTTCATTTGGTTCCTTAAAGTATAAATTAATGATCATTATTATGAATATGTATTAGAGATTATTAAAAAAACGAATGAATTATTGAATATGATTACGCTTGATACATCTGATACATTAATTTTTTTTTTCTAAAACTTCTTTTAATAGAAATAAAAAAATATATAAAAACAAATTGTTTTTATAAATATGACTAATAATGTAAAAATAAATAAATACGTAATAAATTCTCTCTTGAATCGTATGTAAGTATTGTTAACAAAGTTCTGAAAATCAAATTATCGTTTAATATTCACTTTGAGCTCGGGCTCTCTGAATGTTAAGCTTCAAAGTCAAATTTATTTGTCACAATTTTTGATGATAGTTTGAAAATATCCAACAAAAATCCGAATAGTGATTTGTAATATCAGATTTACCAAGAGCAATGCTATTATATTATTATATTAATATATACATACCTTATATTGATTAAATAATGCATTTATTTTATCATCATCTGATTCTTTATTTTGTTTATTATCACTTGAGGCATTCACATTGCTTGTAGTCAATCGGCCTAAAGGTGGTAACCTTGTGTAAAATGGACATAATCGCGAATTGTTATTAACTAAGGATATTGACTCACAATTCTCAGAACCAATAGTATTGAGAGAATTTATATTCAAACTCGGTGATTTTTTATTCGCTTGAGCTCGAACAGATGTCAAAGATCCTTTAGTGCATGGGTATGAAGAAAATAGTCTCCTAAGCTCCATTGTATCTATAAATTGTTCATAATTATACTCTTAACATTCTAAAATTTTGAATAGTTTTATTTTTGTTTATATTTTAAACAGATATTATGGGCTTGACAAAAGAAACGACTAACCTTCTTTAATTTCTGATGTGCTCGATTGATCAACGGGAATTGGTTGCGGTGGCACTTTAAAACAAGACCAGCAATTTCCCATTGGTTATATCTTTTATTTATAGATAAGTTGAGTGACCCTTGCATCTGTATAACAGTCTTTGTTTGGCAGTTTTGATAAAAAGCTGTAATAGTTACAATATGAATCAACTTACTCCAATACATGTCTATGTATTGTTTTCATTTTGGAATAACAAACATTTCCTACATGTCATATAGTGATTATTACTGAATAATAATTTTAAATCTCCATTAAAAACACAATAATGTAACAATAATTGTTAAAAATAAACTATCAAAACTGTAAAATAAATTACCTTAATTTTTATTCAAATCTAAAGAAACGTAGAAAGTTTGTTAAAGCTGTGATTAAAATTTTTTTTGCAAAATTTTCTACATAAAAAAGCTATATGTATATAATAAAAATTTTGGTATGTATTTGCCATATTTTTGTCTTTATTTTTATTAATAAATAAAGGTTACGACTTTATTATTGACGCACATTTTAACACAACTATTCTTATTTTCGAAAGTCGCCTTTATGATCACTCAGAAGCAAGATTCCGTAAATGGACAAACGGAATGACACCGGAATTGATGTATCGGAGCACAGACACATAACCACTACCAGAGAAGAGAGATAACATATAGAAGAACCATCCAAATGAGAGCTGTTGGACGGTAGTTTTTCCCTGCTGATGTATGGCTGGGATATAAAAACTAATGCTAAAATGCCATATGTATGCCTAAGAATTTGTCCAACGGATCCCCACGCGGTGGTTCTTCTATATTATTTCTCTTCTCTGTCACTATGTGAAAGGGAACGGAACGTAGAAATGGAACATAAAGCCAAACAATAGAGATGTTTGAGATCGATTTTATGAACTATCGATATTTTATATCAATTTTATACACTTAATTGGTATGTAGTATCGATACGCACATTTTTTTAAATATCTATCTATATAAATAATGTTTTCATAATAAAAATGAATGAATAATTCAAAAATTGTAAAGAAAAATTTGAGGTGACAAATTCCCTACGACCTTGCTTTATATATTTACTTTGCGTTAGAAGCCATAATTCAGCATAAATTTAAATTTCAATGTAAATTTAATGCAATTATCCATGTTTCAGCATTGATTGTAACATTTAAACGCCGTATTCTGTATGAAGAGACTTCACTTCGCGTTTGTACAGAAATGAAAAACATGGTAGAAACGTGGAATTTGTGTAGTGAAGGACAACATCAAATGTTTTGATTCTTCCAATCATATTTAGTTTGATTATACGAGAAAATTATTATAAACAATACAATTATCAATATTCAAATATTTATACTTACTTGTTAGTGAGTATATTTAGATTAAAATACTTTTGTTAAGCATTTTTTTATATTAGAGAACTAGTACTGATTGTTTGTTTACAGAATCTCCTACTAATTGACGTTGGTTAATGTGAAAAATGACTGATATAGTTTATAATATATCTTCGTCAGACGAGGATTCTCAAAATTTTCGTCTACAAGTAACCAATAGCGTTATAGTTGATGAAACATTAGATGAAGATCATTTGGATAAGAAAAGCAATCAAAATGACATAATCATTATACATGATTCTAGTGATGACAATGATGATCGCCTAGCAAATTTTAACAAAGTGTCCGAACCATCTATCCATCACAACACAAATTATAGAAATTGTACAGCATCTATTAGTAGTTTTGATGCATCTGAAATATTTACAGAAGATGAAACCAAAAATTCATGGAACTCTAACAGAATTTCTGAATTAGATTTAATAAAAAATAAAAACCAGAAAAAATTAGTCATCCCTTCAACTAAAAAGCCTACAAAAAATATCATCACATCAAAAGAAAAGACACTTTCTAATAAAGAAAATGATAATACATGCAATATTTTTGAAAAAAAGTGTACCATCAATGAAGTAATTAAACAGCCAAAACAAGTATCGAAGATCAATGGTGATAATAAATATGAAAATGAAAATAAGCAACATCTTACACCAAACTCAGCAAAATTTGATGTGAGAACTACACCTTTGACGAAAAAAGATACACGAAATATTTTAAAAACAGTCAAATCACTGCGTACAATAAATAATTCTCCTGGTTTATGGTCACGTAACCAACAACGAATTCATAAAAATAGCAGTAGTGATAACAGTAGTGAATCAGATAATTCATTAGCTGATAATAGCAAGAATGATCGTCAATACAATAAGACTCCTTCAGGTAAAAAAATTATACATCCAGCATGGATTGATGAAACTGATTCAGAAGTTGAATTCTCTGAAAATCATCACCACCCAGAACTATTAATTCAAAAACAAGTTTCAGATGATAAAATTCCTAGAATTGAATTAAATAATCCAACAGACAGTTTTGAGTTGAAAAAAAAAGAAATTTCACGATGGCTTATATCAAATAATTTTGATACCAGACGTAGTGATTCTTCTGTAAGTCAAGTACCACCGAGTGAGAGAAGTAGTATTAATTCTGGAAATAGTAGTCTAGAGAGACTTGAAGAGAATTATGAAACTCCAAATAATCGAGATAAATTTCATAGTAAAATTATATCTCATGATGATCGATCCAATAAAATGACTCCTGGAATTAAATCTTTAAGAGTTCAAACAATTAAGGATGATTGTGAATCTACTTCTCCGAAAATAAAATCTAGTGACAGTAAAAAAAAATTACTTTTATTAAAAAAATCTACAAGCAATAGCAGTAATTCATCATCGTCATTATCAAAGCATAAAACTTATGATTCTTCATCTTTAAAAACTCCGGAACAAAATATTGATAATTGTGTTGACATATTAAACAAAATTTATGGTGATGCTTGGAAAGATCATGCTGATGCCATACTTCCTAAAACTTCTATTGCAACCACTATCAAAAAAGATATTAAAAATAAACATTTAATGATCAAGAATAATAGAGCAATACAATCTGATCGAAAGATCAATTATATTACTAAAAAAAATCAAAAGACTGGTTCTGTTAATAATTCGGCTGACAAAAAATTGAATATTTCTACAGAAAATTCTAAAATTAAGACAAAATCAACGAAAGTGATTTTTTCAACAAAGATAAGTACTAAAACTAATCAATATGATAGTAGTTTTATTAATGATTCAAATTCTGATTGTTCTGATGGGAACACGACCTACCTGACAGCTTTAACAAATCCCGTGCTCCCACGATATCGTATTATGACTAAGAAAAAAGTTGAAACAGATCCAAAGAAAAAAGTTATTAATATCTGCGATTCAGATACTGAAAGTAGTGATTATGATAATGAAAGAAATAACGAAAATTACCAACGACGATTAGATTTTAGTGACAATGAACATAATTCTAGCAATTGCACTAGTGAATATGATCCAGGTGATTTTGTTCCACCGAAAACTCTATCTGTAATTAAATCTCGTGTTCAAAATAGCAGACCAAGTTTTCTCAAATCATTATCTGTATCAATTCCAATAAAAAATGTTCATCCTGATGCAATAAAATATCGTAAAAATTTTAAACAAACGAAAGAGGAACTTTGTAAATATTTATTTAAGTATTATAATGAAAAAGTGTTTAACAATAAGTTACCTAGAGATATGTTAATCGAATGGAGTTCTCGAATGCGTGGAACTGCTGGATTTTGTTTTAATAAAACTAGAAGAAAAGCTAATGGAGAAATTGAACGATCATCTAGAATACAATTAGCAACTAAAGTTTTAGATTCTCCTGAAAGATTACGAGATACTTTAATACATGAAATGTGTCATGCAGCTACTTGGATAATTAATCATATTTCTAATGGTCATGGTGTTTTTTGGCGTACTTGGGCTTCTAAAGCTATGAAAACTTTTCCGGAATTACCACCAATCAAACGTTGTCATGATTACAAAATAGCTACTAAATATACATATCGTTGTACAACTTGTGGCTATTGGTAAGTTTTTAATTACTACCATTTATTTTCAAATGATCTCTTAGGTTAATTTTCATTTTTGAATTTTTTTGATATATTTCAGTATTGGAAGACACTCTAAATCACTTGATACAGTACGAAAGCGCTGTGGTCATTGTTATGGAAAATTTGAGCTTCTAATTAACAGAACAACTAGATCAGGTCGAATAGAACATGAAACACCAAAAGTTAAAGCACCTTCAAAATTCGCGTTATATGTAAAAGAAAATTACCACCAAGTAAAGACGAAACATCTAGTAACTGATCATAGAGAAATTATGAAAATTCTCGGACAACAATTTTCTGCAATGAAAATTGCTCAGCGAATTACATCGGAATAAATTATGACGAAGTATCACTTAAAAAGTGATATATAATTGTACAATTAACTATATATATTCGAAACAATTGATTTATTACCTATTAATTAATTATAGTAACTTTATATATTTTTATTATAATTTTTTATAAGATTCAATAAATAAATGAAATTTTAATAAATGTTTCTTCTTTGTTATTTAAATGATAATAATTGAATAATGAATATGAATAATTAAAAAACTGCTTTTGTCATCTATTGTATCTTGAATGGCATAAATTATTCAATTATTTTATGTGGGTAAAACAAAAAAATAAGGTCAAGTCCCCATTATAGATAATTACTACAGTTTTTCAGTTCATTAATCAACTAACTGACTTTCTTACCCCATTAATAAATACAGTAATTTGATTGGTTGCTAGATTGAAGGGGAAATCATTATTACTATTTTTAAAAATAATTTTTCTCTGTTTTTATAGGAAGAAATAAATTCAAGTGAACAATGGAAAATGAAAATCGTTGACAATATTATTGTTTTGAAAACCTGGGTAATAAATAAAAACTCATGAAGTACAAGGTTTGAATTTATAAATAAAAATGGCAAATTTTATTGCACTAAAAACAGAAAGAAATTTTTTTTACGATCATAATTACCGAAATGTCAATCGATTCTGACGACAAATTTATGAATTTTAAAAATCATTCCATATATCTCATACACTTATCATCATCATCAGTTAATTTTTTTCTTATTTTAAAAATTAAAGCTGCTTCAAAAAATTTAAATCTATTTTCATGCGCAAAATTTTTGGGTATTTTTAATCAGCTCCCAACTTTCATGCAACAGAATTGCTATTCTTTAGTATCATCTATTGACTATAATATAATTTCGATTGAAAAATGTCTATAATATCCTAGTAAATCACGTTTTATTTGTTAACATATAGTAAGATATTAGTTATTATCATATATGACTGAATAATTATTCTCTCTTATTTTAGCGAATAACTCAAAATAAAATTGTGTATCATGAATTTCAGAGAAATTAGTCATAATTATTTATATATAAAGAAAATTTTAACTTGATTATATTTTACACTTACTAACATAAATTCTTAATTGTAGCAATTTTATATTATTTTTTATGTGTAGATCACAAAGCGAAGAAAAGATACAATTATTAAATATTGTTACGAATTAATCTTTTTTTTTTTTTGATAAATCTTAACTATATTAATATTAAGTCAATAGAAATACATTATTATAATATTTAATATGTACAAGAACCTAAATGGCGATATGGGCTATTTAATCAACGGAATGCAACAGTTTTTTTTTTAATCTAAAAATTTTTTTTTATTACATTTGCAGTCATTCTTTTATTTCCAAGATATTCCTTGAAAATATTATTCATAAATTATTATTCGTTGCTTAAATAATTTTATTTAAATAATTTGATTATTCATTAAATTTTATTATCTAAATTTCAGCATAAATAACAAAAAAAAAAACTGCAAATATCTATATAAACTTTTCATGTTATAAATTTGGTAGAATTAATAAAATAGGAAATTTTTAATAGAATAATTGATGAATTCTCCAATAGAAATATTCAGTCATTATCCAATAATATAGAAAATTGCTCGAAGAAATATTTATTAATTTAGTATCTACATACAAGTTTAAATTATATATATATATATGTAATTAAAATTGCACTAAATTATTCAATTAAATCAATAATCATAATACTGTTGAAATTAAATATATTTCAAGCGTGTACGTTATGTCAATGAATTTTATTTTTCCTTTTATATATTGCTTTCTTGGATTGACTTGGTAAAAATTGATCATTAATTAAGTCGATCACAAATCAATTGCATCTGGATAATTGAAAAAAATAATTAAATTTATTACTAATAGCTGATAAATTATTTGTTATATTATATAGTTTTATGATTCAAGATCACAATTGTTGATTGAGTTTTTCACTTTAAAGACCAATTAATTACTAGAGAGATATGTTACTCATTTTTTACTATTATAAAGACAATTATGATTATAAAACAAATAGCTAAATTCACTAGTTGAGATATATTAGTTTCGACTAGATTTTAATAAGCGCTGATATTAATAATTACACTGTGTCAAATTAATTGCAAAATACTAATAAAGAACTATCTATCCTATTGTAAATTAATAAAAGAAAAAATTTAATAAGCTCATTATTATATAATAAATATTTTGCAATTCGTTTGTTGAATGGATTAGACTTATTTTAAACATTGAAACTTTTTTTATTTCCACTTGAATATTTTATACATGACTAGCATTAGTGGATTTTATCCTTCTCAATCATAATTAAACTAATAATAAAATTATTTCAAGAAATAATAAATAAAATTCTATCTGTTAAATATGTAAGCTTTTTCATAATTTGTTTTTTATACAAAAAAAAAAAAAAAATTAATTTAGTTTATTTTGAAAATTCAATATATCATTATTTATACTAATAAAATAAATAATAACGATTATTTAAAACTTGTTGCACTCTGTTGATATAGTGGCTCTTTGAAGACTAGCGCACTTGCCCGGATTTCAAGATTAAATTGATCAAATAATGCTAAAAGACACACGGTTTTACGAATTTTTTATATATTTAAATGCAGCTAAAGAACTATGGAGAAGCCTTTTTTTTAAGACTCAACCGTAGTATAATTGACTGCAAACAAATGACTGGGTGCATACAAATAATCCCAAAAGAAAATATCGTTCTTTTGACTTTTTTTATCATTCAAATACCATTTTCACACAAAAACCATCCAATTACTTTTTGAAATCATTTTTATAAATAAACTATGAAGTCAAACTGATGCCTATTTTTGTACATTTCTCATTATCTCTTTGAGATCCATTAAGCAGAAAAATCGATCGAACAATTAATAGCAACCGGATAGCAAGTTACTAAAAAAAAAAAAACACTAATGTAAGTCAATTTTTTGCGATTATTAATTATTTTTACTCTTTTTTGTGTTTCTTTAATCTTTTTCGGAAGAGTAATACACTACATAAATAATTTTTTTTTTTTTTTTAATAATCTACAAAATCACGACAATTGATTCTTTTTTAATTATGTTATCATTCTGATAGCAGTAAAATTACATTAATCATCCTTCAGTGTATTGCATAAGTACCAACGGATATACTTGAATCGAATATTTTCATTAATTTCAGAAACAAATTTTCATTCTCTCTGTTTCAAATTAAAGTTTTATCATTAAACATAACTTAGTTGTCAGATACTAGAAAAGCTCTATATACTCTTATTTCATCCAGTGAGATATCACATTTCTAGTTGGCTGGAGAATAATTTTGTTGATTGTTGCATGAATCAAAACTAGTACGAATCCTAACTGATTCTCACGATTCTTTATTAACTACCGTGGTATCCGGAACCGGTTTGAATCTTCGGCATCTGTAACATATTTTAAAACCTTATGTTAACTTTTATTGATAAATAATGCTTACATAATTCAAATTATTTTTGTTCAAAATTGTAACAATTCAATTTCATAATATCAAAAAAACGAAATTATTGATAAACATTACCTAAAAAGTAAATAAGGTTTAATTATAATATATTATGAAATTTTATATGATGGAATCATTTTCTTCTTACAAAATTTTTTGGATGCTTCAAATATAAATGTAGACTAATTTATTAAACCAGTGTAAATATTACACTGTTTTATGTACTTCATTTTCCTAGTCAGCTAATCTATATTAAGTCGATTTAAATATTTAGGATTTGAAAAATTGACCATTATTTTTACTCTATTATCTATCTATTTATCAATAATTATTATTATTGTTCATACAGAAATTTTTTAAATAAAAACTTTTACTTGAACATAATTATAAACAAATATACCAATTAATTAATTAATTAAAGATGTTAATAAAAACAGTTAATGTTGCATGAGATTTAAATGTGTAAAATAAAATGATAAGTGAAAAAAGCTTAAAATTCATATAACATTAGCCATACCTAGCATTATTTTCAGCCACATGAGGCGGTAATGATGAAGGTGGTGGTGGAGGCTGCGTGCTTGGTAGACCACTGCTATCTGAATCATTATCACTGCTTTCTTCAGTTCTTTTACCTGTATCTAACAAACATGAGGGTACGCCTCTAGTATGAAACCAAGATAGCATTTCCGATCTCGGCTTCCATCTTGGTGGTCTTGCATTTATTTGACTAGCATGTGTTACATATTTCTCACTTTGCCTGCGTCTACGTAAAGCTGGAGTACATCCTGTTAAGTTTTCTTCCTCTGTTGAACTTGTTGATGTTAAAGGTGGCACATTTGGTCGAGCATCAGGTAATGTTGCACATCGCCTTAAGATTGGTGTTTCTGTCATGTGAACTGATAGTGGTTTACCTTTGGTGACTAAAATTTATTAGGGTTAGTATGTATAAAAAGCTTGATCTGAAACTCTATGTCAAATGTGTAAACATAACTTATTTATTATTCACAATCAATAATGAAATGATTAATAATTATTAAATTTATTAAAAAATTAAAAAAGCATTTTGCCATCTAAAATTGATATGAAAATATAACATGCAATTTTACGTATAACAAGCTTATTTACACAAACAATTTAATATATTTGTAGTAACTCACCAGAATTTTTGTCATTTAATTGAGATGATGTCGTTAAAGATTTTTCTTGATCATTTCCTGTACTAGTTTTAATATTGATATTAGCATCAGCTATAGGTTCAGACAAAGAACATCTTGGACTATTGACGAATACAGGAATTTTGCTATGAACTTTTTGAATTTCACGTTCTTTATTGTGCTTTATTTCACGTAATGATGTAGTATTTGAAGTTGGGGTAGTATTCAATGCAACTGTTGATTTATTACTCATATTTAGACGACTTTCGGTTGCATCGTAATATATTGAAGGTTCTTCCGGACCAGGATTCGGACTAGCTGGACTACCTGTTGTACCATTTGTCAATTTTTCTAACAAATAAAAATAATGATCAATTTAAACACCTTAGTATAGAGAAAATTGGTTAATGTTATTGTTATTTACTTGTAATTAATTCTTTATCAGCACTAGTTTGAACAACCGTAGTTCCACCAGTAGAATCAACAACTCTTATTTCTAATCTTCCAGCAACAGCTCCTTCTTCTTCATCACATACTGGAGGTTCTTCCGTGGCTAAAGTTGATGTAAATGCAATACTTGGAGCACTAGCACGTTTATGTTCAGTACGTTTTTTCGGTTCATCATGTCGCTTTGCAATATTCCACATAACATCAACTTCGTAAAGTAAATCATCGAATGCTGCTTGTTGAACCTATTTTGTAAAGTATTATTATCCATATTGATAAACTAAAATTTTTTAAATATTTCATGAATATATACAAACCAAAGGTGCTTCTAGATGAGCACGAACGTGTGACGCCAGCGCCGGTACGCTCCAGGCTCGTGGTAAAGCGCCTTGAAGATCTGGATAGTTTTCTATACCTGTGATATTTAAGCACCGATGACGTACACCTGTTCGTGGTGAGTCTTCGCTTATTCGTGAAAGTACGGTTTGTATTGCTAATGCAGCATTCGGTGGTGATGCACTTGACGTCACTGATACTGCTTGAGCAACGGAATTTTTAAGGTCTTGATTTCCAACTGTTAAATTCGCCATGCCAATAACTTCATTGTCAACTGTGGACTGTAAATATAAGTTTGTAGAAGAAATTTTGGTCATTTTCATTTTAGCTCGTATCTTAGATGACCTTAATTTTAACACAAATCAATTGTGTAGTTACATTCGTTATTTATGATTATATATTAAACGCAAAAATCATTTTTGAAATAGTTTTCTAACTTTATTTTTCTAATATTTATATTTGACTATAAAAAGTAAAAAAATAATACATAATAACAGTTAAAAAAAAAAAATAATAAAAGAGACTAGAGATTATAGACTAATGAAAATATAAAAAAAAATTAATCTTTAATGATTAGTTTTTCCTCCGAAATAAAACATAATCGTAGAGTTGTCTTTTTTGAACAAATTACTAATCTCAAGCTTATTCTAACTGAACTCATAAAAATAAAAGTTTTAATCTTCATTCTCGTATAATTAAATTTAGAAGAAATTGTTTTTTTCTTTTCATACTTATAAACAAAAACTTTTATTGTCTTAAGTTAAATTATTCGATTAAAAAATTATTTTTACATCATTTACTATTACTTACATTAAGATGTTAAAGCCATGTAAGATTAAATCATCATAGTACATGGTAACAAAAATCTAGGTTTCAAAATCTATTTTGTAAAAAAGAATTTTTTAAAAATTTCACTGTCATTAACAAATTTTTTTATCATTTAATTTTTCGTAGAAAGTACATGTGTATTGAAGAAATTTTATTGTTTTATATCATAAATTCGTTTTCAATAAATAAGAAAGAAATGTATCGATGCAAAATATGATAAATTATCCGTGCTCATAAAAAAAAAAATCACTTTTGTTAACCAAGTTATTGCTAGAAAAAAAGCTACGATTTTTAATCCAACTAAAAGTAAATCCATCAGTAAAGAATCCTACAAAAACGAAATTTCAAAGAATACATTTTTGTATAAAAAATTAATATAATTATTTATGATAAAGATTTTTTTGTAAACATTAAGCAATATTTTGTTCAGTACTCAAGTACATCTTTGTATTTTTTTTAAATAAAATAAACGCAATATTTTTTTCTAATATTAATATTACAGTTATAATTTACCTGAGGTAACATAGTTGATACAGTACCCTTGTGCTCTGGACTCTGTAAATTATCTCCTTTCCACTCATTATCAGTTTCTTCAGAATCATCAAACTGTGACTTCCACTGCGATGCTAATGTAAGTCCACCTCCACCACGTGTGACTTGTTGCAAAGCCGATACATTATCATCATCAATTTGTGCAAATTGTGTTATTGAACAATCTCGTATTGCTGAACGGCCTGTTCTTGCGCGTCTTCGTGGCTCTCGTCGCATTGGTTCACGTTGTTCTGTTACGGGACTTTGATTACCAGCTTGTTTTGTATTTGTAACATCATAAGAACAATAGGAAGCATCAACATCAGTTTGAATTCTAGGACTAGGGGGATCACCAGGATTTGTTTCGGGCAAAGCTACGACACGTAGTCTTGCAAAAGTAGCTCCACTAGCAGATTTTCGTAGAGGAGCTGTTGTATTAGCAATTGGTTTAGAACGTGGCACTTCAGAAGCTGAGCGTGCTGATGCCATTAATGCATCACCTTCTTTGTCAACGGGTTTATCAATTGGTGGAACAGGAGATTGTGTTTCAACTGCCATAGATACAGCACGACGTTTTTTTGGTGATATTTGAACAGGCAGTACCGACGTTACGTCTTGTCCAACTGGTTGATGAATATTATCTGTAATTTGTATCGTTGCATTGCAGTTTTTATCCCGGCCCTGATGACTAATTGCAGGTGAAAATGGAGTTGGAGATCCATCATTGCCTAGTAGTAGTCTACATATGCTTTCAATATCCATTTTTGCCTATAAATTATCAAATAACTATTGTATTTTGTTCTTTCAACACTTTTAAATTGTATTCGTTGTAATTTTGATGATATTTCTTTACCTCTTTTCTATTATCCGGTTCTACATTTTCTTGATTATTTGTATCTACATTTGGAGTTGTTGGAGGATGATTAATAGTTGTTGCTGTAGTTAAAGCAGGAGGTAAAGTAACTGTTGGTAAAGATCTAGTTGTAGGTAATCCTTCATTGGCTATTAAAGGTCTTTCCCAATCATAGGGATCATGAAGTTTTACACCTCGCCGTTTTATACATCTTTCAAATAAACCAGCAAGCATTGCATAATCTGGTTTATCTGCATACTGTAAACTCTGTTGGAAATGAAATGGTTAAAACGGTACTACAACTCATTAGTTAAATTAAATATTAAGATTAATACCTGAATATGTTCTAAAAAAAGACGTAAATCGGATGGAAGATGCTTCAATAATAAGCGGTGATCGTATTTTTCTTTCAAAGTACCAACCTAACAATAATGATAGATCATAAGTAAAATAGTTAGTAAATTATAAAATAAATATTGTAGTTTTTAATATATTTATTATGATAACTTTACCTGTTCTTTGTCTTTAATTTTCCGCCATGGTAATTGTCCATTGACAAATTCTACAAGCATATAAAATAGTGACCACAAATCATCATGCCTACCCATTTCTTTATTTTTATGAGCATTAACAGAAGCATATCGCACTGTTCCACGGAATCCTGCCGCGGCACGTGCAGGACGAACTTCCCCAGTGCTAGTAGTGAATTGTCGAGCTAGTCCAAAGTCTAACATATAAACCATTCGACTATTGGATGGGTGACGACCAATGGAAAAATTCGACTAAAAAAATTAATAAATTTATAATTAATGAAAAATAAATAGTTTTCGTAAAAATAAATTAAGGTTCAAATTAAACTATATTTAACGGGTTTTCGATATTGAATTTAATTATCAATAAGACATTTGTTTATATACCAACTTCCATTATTAAAATGAAAAAACTTACAGGTTTAATATCTCTGTGGAGGAAGCCCACGTCATGTATATTCTCTATTGCTTTTAAAATTTGAAGACCGAGTCGTAAAGTAGTTGACAAAGAAAAGGCACCTCGAGGCTGTGCACGTCGTAATTCCGCTAAATTTTTACCTTGTAATTGCATCACGACATAATTGAATCTATCATTTCTACCACAGCCTATAAAGCGACACACATGTTCTTTACCTGTAGGACAATTAATTTGATAACAGTATTATATATATATGTATGTAAATATAATATTGTGGATTTAAAAATAATATACCCTGTAATTTTTTCAAAACAGCCACTTCCATCTTCAGTACTTGTTTTGGTTGTCTGGCGGATTCAACTTTGAGAGCTACTTGTTCCTTTGTGAGTAAATCGAGACCTTCATAAATTTCTCCAAAACCACCTCCACCAATCTTCCTCATCTATATTTTGAAAAATATAATAAATACTTGTTGAACAAAAATTAATTGATTATTTAAGGGCATTACCGATACATTTAATGCTAAGTATTTATTATTCGTTATAATTTTTATAGGAAATTAATTAACGATTAGATATCATGAATGCCTGTTAAATACCAATATTTGTGATTAATTAAAATCTATTTCGATAATTGTAAATGAAAAGATAATTACTCAAGAATCAACAAAATTTTAACTCACAACTTTCCATCGCTCTTTCACTACATGGCCTGGCTGCAATAAATCCTCACTCGTCATCGTGATGTTGTTATTGTGATCGGTGCTATCGTCGCCTACATGCCTTAATTCTAACTTGTCTGGATGACTTAGATACCTAAAAAATCCGAACGATTATTTTTATCAGCCATGACACTCTAATGAATCAAACTAAAAATTAATATTCAGGGACTGTAATTAAACATTATTAAATTACTTCTATGCATGCAATCGATGAGAAAAATTTACTCATCACACCGTAACATTCAGTTAATATCATTAATATTTAAATGTAGTATAATAAAATTTGTCAATAAAATTAGTCCACTTTAGGCAGCCATGACTGAGGGCGGATAGTGGGTGCAGCTAGTTACAGGGGTTGGTTTATATGAAACTTTAAACCACTTTTTATAGACTATTTTCCGAAAAATTATTAAATAATCTGTGTATAATATAAAATACGATAATAAAGTTATTTCAAATAATTGATAAATTATATAAACGTGTATTTTAAGATATTAGTTAAAGAATTAAATAATTTTACGGATAACTATTCAGCGTAACGATAACGAAATGATTTCTGCTTTTTATTTAGCACTAAAAAAAACCTTCTTCTAGTAAATAACGTAATTTTAAAACGACAATTTTTTATTCTTACTGACACCGTCGTCTTTTGAACTAAAAAAGAAAAAATTCATAGTGTTTCTACTTTTTTGTTCACTTTGTAATGTCATTATTCACTCTGTATCAGTTTTCTCATTATTGAAACATCAAACTAACTAGTTTTTAAACATACTAATACTAAAAATATTATAGTAATAATTCATTTACTCATTAAAAAATAATTATTCGTGATAATCGTTCCCAATTTTAGTGGTGGTAATAGAAATTTATTCTTAAAACTTAATTTTCGTACGAGCACCGTACGAAATACAGTCAATAGACTATACGACAGCCATCTTCAAACTCGATTAGTTAGATCGACGTGGGAGGGCGACACACACATATAAGCCTTTCCGTCGCGTTTTATAAATCTGAAAAATCTCAATACTATCCTGTATTTTTATGTATGTATGTTTCTCTTACTATAGTCAACGTAAAAAATGTTGCTTAGTAGAATTTTTATTCAAAAGAAATTTTTTTTCATTTACTGTCAAATCATTTTTTAAATTATATATCAAGAAAAAAGTGATTTAAAATGTCATTAATGAGTTATTAATAAATGAAAATCGTTACAAAATCACGACCTCTGGAATGATTTCAATTATAACGTAAAACTAATGTTTATTATTTATACATATACATAGAATGCATATATATATATATATATACATAAGAGTATATACATATGTTGCACAATTCAACCTAAATGCAGAAATCACTTAGTATTTCCGGTATTTGAATCAAGGTAGTTGAGATGAGAAAATGGTTTTATCATAATATTTTAGATAACATTGAAAACAAAAGTAATATCTACTTTGTTAAAAACTAAATAATAATTAATATCAAATTATAAACGAGTGTAATGAATACTAAAGATTAAATGTTGTGAGTACAGTCTTTTAAAAAACAAAATATAAACAGATAAAAGTTGTAATTAATGTTGAGTTCAAATTTTAGAAAATTATCTGCACTAAAATACGAGTTATAGAAACATAATTGATTTAATAGTTTCGGAGTTTGCTACTTCTACGAGTGATAAAAAAATAAATTTAAGATTTGACTTTCTTTGAATGAATGATTTTCATCTTATTTTAATATATGGCAAAATATATATTATAAGATCTTTTTTTTAAACATACTAGAATAAACATTTTATGTTTGAAAAATCCACAAAATTGTCAATACATAAATATTAATTTCTGCAAGTCTGTTATTCATAAATAATCGTTTATAATAAGATAATAAATTTTATGAAACAAAATGTATTAACTGTATGAATTATCATAAAGAAATATCTTTTTAGCAAATACGATGAATTACTTTGTAGAATAACACAAATATGTAATATTATGAAAGTTTTTGAATCACGTGAAAATTCTATCTGAATTGAATGCAACTCTAAACCACTAATAACATGGTCTTGTGTACATTTTTATTTTTGAAATATTTCAACATAATAATTATATTGAGAACATGAGAAAATACTAAAGTACAATACTATAAATAACGTGGTGTAAAAATAAAAAAGGATAGAGAAAAATGCTTAAAAAAGGTTTTAAGTTATCTTAAAAGATGAATAAATTATTGTACTTTCGACTTAAGATTTTTATCGTTTTCACTCTGTATTATTGTATCAACGTATTATCATAATTTAGGTGTTATATTTCTGTAAAAAATATAAAAAATGAAATATTTAAATATTGGGATCAAAAATGAGTTTTTTCAGTATTCAAGTTACCGACTGCGTTCTACAAATACATATAGAGAAGTATTTTTTATAAAATATGTATATCTTTTCGGCACAAAACACTTGGTTGTATTCTATCATATCCTTATTAAGGCTTTTGGCGGATTAAAATTATTTAGTTTTTTTATTTTAAAGTTAGATACTTAAATACCCTATGTATTTACAGATGCTTCAATTAATTATTATCAATCATCATCTTACGTAAAATTGTCAAGTGTTAATGTATACGAGTCAAAATATAACTTTCCAAGAAAAATACTTTTCTCAAAGTTCATGGCAGTTTGTATCGACTTAAAAAAAATCTTACATTCTATTTATTCTTTTCTCCACTACTGAATAAAAATTTTTTCATATAATTATACTTGGTTAAAATAAGATTAAACTGAACAACAAAATAAAATGAATTGATGTACAATAAATATTCTTATCTGCACGATATCGAAATTATTTAAATAGTTATAAGGATAAAAGTATTCGATTTTTTTTAAAAAACAATATATATTTATAATAAATCTAACAATTATTACACTCTCGTCCGGTCTTTTGTATTGTCAAATAGATACTGAATTAAGAGAAAAGAACCGGTTAAAAATATATTCTTTATGGATAAATTAATCCGAAACGTTTCAAATTAATAAGTTGAATTTTTTCGTTGTATAAAAACAATGTTATAAATAGTTTTTAAAAATTAATATAAAATTTGCTTATACTTAGTAGACAGTGTTTTCTTAAGTATTAAGAATAAAAGAGTAAAATTATTCGCAAGTTTGTGTAAATGAATAGAACTTTATCAAGTTGGTGTGTATGGCCTTTATTTTCTATTTAATTATAATTCTGTGTAATTCTGAAAAGAATACCTACCACTTCATTCTTCTTCAATTGTAAAAATTAATGTGACACAAAATAAAAAATTGAAAAAAAACAACGTACTGTATGTAAAAGCCCGCACTGATCTACTTATGAGTAGTCAGAGACATACACGAATTCAACTACATAAATAAGAGTGGGTAGAAATGTGGAGTAAAATAACTTGACCACTAGAATGAAACATTTAATGGACGTCATGATATAGCATTTAGATAATATAACTATAAAAAAAGTTCAACACTAATATCAGAAATTTTTATTCAAGCTATTAAATATGTTTATCTTATTTATAAAAGATATTCAAATTATTCAAACAACTGAATAAAAAATATTCCGAAATTACAACCAACTTAATCAAAATGTTATTTCATATATTGTAAGAATTTCAACTTCTACATAATTATAAAACTTGTTCAACTATTTACATACACACTGTCATTTTTACATTTAATAAATCTAAAAACCGTTTACAATTTTTTATTTTTATATCTTTCAAGAAATGTATACACAGAGATATCGAACTACACTTTTATTAAATAACTTGCGTTATAGTTGTGAATTCTAGTTAATTTCAGCTCTAATTTTGTACATGACCTAACTTTAAAATCAGTTTGGGACAACATTTTTCTTGACTTCAATTAAGAGCCTCCCATTCATTTTTACAATAATTAGTTTAGATCTATTGATCAATTAAAGTATCATTAATATTATCTGACCCGAATTCATTAATTTTTCTATCTATTAAATAATGATTATGAGCTAATTAATTGTATTTTTATAGTAGTACAGATTCAATGACATTGTACTAATTATAACGATTATAAATATTATGCATTGGTTTATACAAAGTTATAAAAAACACTAATTTTACAAAAAAATGAAAGAAATTTATTTTTAATTTGTATTTGCTTTACTTTGATATTCTTGTAAGGTTGAATAATAATATTGCTTAATTATCATTTGTATACAAACAATTGGCTTAGAAAAAATTTATTCAACAATTAATAAACTTCATCACTTTGAATATATTAAGAAAAAAGGTATCACTCGTTTTTTCTTTTTAAATTATCAAAAATGTTCCACCATATAAATCATCAATTTTTTCTTCAATATTTTGACGTTATTATCACGCAATTTTAACTGGACATCTTAGCATGTTGAAGAACATTTTTGGATACTGGTAATATTTTACGCGGTATTTTGCTTCGAATCTGACAATATCAATTTGGTTATAAAATATTGGTCTCAGATGGCGAACAAATCGTGGTTAAAAAGAACGATAAATATCATGGATATTGCCCTTTATTGTAAAGTTTGTTCTAAACAAAAATAAATTTATTTGAAAAAGTTTTCATTTAAAAAAAATATGATTGTGGAAACTATTTTTCCAAAAAAAAATGGCATAATGAATTTTTTCTTTCAAAAGTAATGTTACCAAAATAAATTTTAGAGAAGTTATTTATTTGATATTACTCTAAACGCGCCCTAAAAATCGCTCGATCGTTAAAAATTGAAAGGCGATTGACAACACACGAGGTTGCTTTATACAACGTCCTTTGTTTGACATTGATTCATCATTTTATTGAATTAATACAAATCGTTTGAGTATTCGTTGACGAATATACTATTTGTCATTTGTTAAATTATATTAAATATATAACATAACTTTATTACAAATTCGCGTGTGGTTCAATTTTTTCTCAAGAAATTATTTTTCTATTAATATGGCTTTGAATAAACTCAGCGTTGACAAGGTGGATCTTGCCGGTAAAAGAGTTTTAATAAGGTATAAGATAATTGATTAATTTTCAATAATTATTTTATTTTGATATAATAATAAATAATTACTATTATTCGTTCATCAGAGTTGACTTCAATGTACCACTCAAAGAAGGAAAAATTACTAATAACCAACGAATTGTTGCTGCCTTGGACACTGTCAAATATGCTCTCGATAAAAAAGCTAAAAGTGTTGTATTAATGTCTCACTTGGGCCGACCAGATGGTTCAAAAAATCTTAAATATACTTTGAAACCTGTAGCAGATGAGCTCAAATCTCTGCTTGGAAAAGACATTTTATTTTTGGATGATTGTGTAGGACCAAGCGTTGAAGCTGCATGTGCTGATCCTGCACCTGGTTCTATTATACTTTTAGAAAATCTCAGGTTCCATGTTGAAGAAGAAGGTAAAGGTGTTGGACCTGATGGTAGCAAGGTAATAATTTATTTAAAAATAAAAAGTACATGATATTCAACACTTTTCGTAGTCCAACTTATGTAAGTTATTTAACTGTATACGAAAACATTATGAATAATATATTTTATATCTAAAAGAATACATAATTAGAGATAGTTTGCCTATTAAAAAAGTTCAATAAATTTCAAGTCGAAAAATATTTTACTCATTAGATCAAAGCAGATAAGGACAAAGTGGCTGAGTTTCGTGCATCTCTGCGAAAACTTGGTGATGTTTATGTTAATGATGCTTTCGGTACTGCTCACCGAGCTCACAGTTCTATGATGGGAGATGGTTTTGATGTAAGAGCTAGTGGTTTCTTATTAAAGAAAGAACTTGAATACTTTGCCAAAGCTTTAGATAATCCAGAGAAACCATTCCTTGCAATCTTGGGTGGAGCTAAGGTTGCTGATAAAATACAATTGATCAATAACTTATTAGATAAAGTTAATGAAATGATTATCGGTGGTGGTATGGCTTATACTTTTCTTAAAGTAACTAAAGGAATGAAGGTAACTTAATCAATCTATTGTATAATTATTTCTATAATAATTATGTCAATTGTAGAATCTTATTTATTTATTTCTAGATAGGAAATTCCCTCTTTGATGAAGAAGGAGCTAAAATCGTTAATGATCTTCTAGAAAAGGCGAAAAAAAATAATGTACAGGTTCATCTTCCCGTTGATTTTGTAACTGCAGATAAATTTGCAGAAGATGCAGCAGTTGGAGCAGCAGATATTGAAGGTGGTATTCCAGATGGATGGATGGGGTTAGATGTTGGACCAAAATCACGAGAATTATTTGCAGGTACTTCATTGCTATAAGCAATATCTTAATATCTATGTAAAATAATTTATTTTTAATTATTATTTTTCAGAACCAATCAAAAGAGCAAAAGTAATCGTTTGGAATGGACCTGCTGGTGTCTTTGAATTTGAAAATTTCAGTAAAGGAACTAAAAGCTTAATGGACAATGTAGTTGAAGCAACAACTCGAGGAGCTATTACAATTATAGGAGGAGGTGACACAGCTACATGTGCAGCCAAATGGAAAACCGAGGATAAAGTCAGCCATGTTAGTACTGGTGGTGGTGCTAGTTTGGAGTTGTTAGAAGGAAAAGTTCTTCCTGGAGTAGATGCTCTTTCTCCTGCATAAAAGTATTTAAATTATAACATATTATTAAAAATAATATATGTTGTAGATCATTGTATGATTATTATTACATTCAAATGGAAAATTGATTGAAGTTCGTATTATATGTAATAAGTTGAATAAATCAAGTAAATTGGAAATATTAATATTATTTTTTGTTATTTTGTTCAAATATTCAGTAACATCGAATAAAACCCATGATTTACTGTAATAAATTAATTTATAACACTATTTTACTGTATACAATAGTAAAATAGTGAAAAACATTATATAATAACTAAAATTTACATTTATGCATTTACGAGCATCAAACACTATTAAATACTTAATTAATAAATAGTTAGTCGTTAATAAATTGGTGTTTTCTATTAGTTATGGAAAAAATGGTTTATAATTGAATAAGTCTTAAATGTAATCAACATGAATCCTATTATTTTAATTGTTTCAATTAAACAATAATTTTATATACAATTATTACAAAAAAAAATAATTACTTCGCTCCTTTTTAAACCTAACGTTACATCACATTATACTACAATTTTGTAAATTCATATTAGGCGGTAAGATTGGATTTCCATCATTATCAAACTGTAAATTTCCAGCCTGGTCTCCTATTAATTCATCAGGTGGTTGACCACAACTTTGCATCTCGTGCATCAGTGATAACACTTTATCAAATCTTTGTTTTTTAACATCTTCACCATCATCATCTTTTTCATTTTCCAATTCTCCACATACCTAAATAGCAAATGTCAGCATTAATTTTGTGATAATAGTTGATCAAATTATAAAAACTTACTTTCTGCATAAGGTCAAGTTGTTTAGTAAATCTGTCTAATTCTTTTTGGGGAAGAGTACTACGTTTTCCATCAAGCCAAGATGGATATTTATCAACTAAGTCTTTTAATGAAGGATATAAAACTTCCTTTGATAATAATGATTGCATCATTCCTTGCATGAAAGGAAAAAAATCATTACTGGAGTCATCAAAAGATGTTTTAGCAAACATGGCAGCAATTTCTTCTTCAGATATCATTGGTTCACTATTCTGAAAAAAGTAATTCTTATTTTTAATTGATTGTTATTTGAAATCATATTTCTAAATGATTTAACGTTCAACGGTATTCCATTTAAATGAATACTATATTATTTTATTCTCTCAATAAATAAATACTGATTTCAATACTACATTAGGTGATGTACCTTTGCAAGCAAAATAATTAGTGTTGAGTAAGATCTTCATTCAAATTAATGTTATTAAAAGAAAAATCATGATCATACTTTCAAATTCTCTGATGTTGTTGATAAGTCTTTCAAAGTCTGTGCAATTGCTGTTTGAAAATCAGATCCATCTTCATCATTATCATTAACTGGATTTGAGGATATTGCACTTGCAACGTTGTGTGCCATTTTTTGTAAAGATTCTTCCAAATCAAGACCCGATCCTACATGTAAAATTCAATTCAAATAATTTGTCTTTATTAATAATTAAAATTTACCATTATGAATTAGGTTTTCGAAATTTTTCTCAAACTGTTCTGCTGTCTGTTTTATAAAATCTGTAGACCATGCCCCATCAGATGTAACTTCTTCCGATGTTTGCTCCTTTGCTTGTGTAGCTATTATTGTAGAATCCGTTTCTTTTCGTATTTGTGATGGTTGAGTCTTATCAAAATCTGCTAAAGCACCTAGGATAGTATTTTTTAGTAAATATTTATTCAATTTGTTATTAAATATTATATAATATTGAACATGATTATAACATCATAAAAAAAAACAGAGTCGATGATAAAAAAAAAATCAATTTAAATTCTTTAGAAGTTATTTGAAATATGTTTTTATAGAAGTAATTTAAAAATAATGAATATTAATAGTTAATAAACAGGATTTTATAAAGATATAGGTTAATTTTTTCAGAGATGCCAAAAAAAACATCAGCTCCGAATTAACAATTTTTTATTATTTCAAATTATTTTATATTCACTGTTTAACAACTCGTCCAATTCGGGGTCTGTAGATAAGTCCTGAGATTTATTTTCACAATCCATTTTCAATGGTCAAAAAATCTGCAAAACAAGTCTGTATCCAAGTTCCTAAAAATATAATTTGGCGGAACGATGTCTGAATTAATGTTGAAACATGGCCGACTGTATTTTAAACTCGCATTGGACTGTTTGGACTTTAACCACCAAACAACTTGAACTTTAAAGTCCAATCAAAATGATAATGTAATAGTAGGAAAATACTTCTCGTGTTTTTTTTTCTCCATTTTACTCATTCATAATGATTATTACATCAGGTTTTACCTCATGTTCAATCATGTATTATAAGTTGAGAAATCTTGAGTATGAAAAATATATCTCGAAAATCCTTAATTATTATTTATTACTCTGTAAATGATTATCTTTCTTGCAATTAATAATAAATGTTAGTTAACAAATATTGTACTTAATTTTATTCAGTCAATAATTCTTTTTTTACAAATATTTTTAGTCATGAGAACGTCGTTATAAAAAAATTTATCTCTATAAATATCTTAAATTTATAAAAAATTGGCTCTCTTCTGTACAGATTTAGAAGGAGTTGAACTGAACATGGATTCAATGTTTTTTTGCCAGTCAGATAATTTTATTTCACTTATAGGAGTCATGGCATTATCAAATTCATGATGGTAATGAGCTTTTTTCAATGGCGTTGTACTACGATTATATATATTACTGGTGTTATTATGTATACTATAAGTTTGATAACCAGTATCTTGTGTTACAGCAAAAACACTACTATTTTCATTATGTCCAACTGATGTTATATTTCGTTGTAATTTATAACTTTCATTTGAATAATTCATAAACCAATCGCCTGTATTTTTTAATTGCGTTGCCACACTATTATTTTTGTTCGTACAATCTTGAAGAGGCATGACTTCTCTTGAAAGAGAAATCATCTCAACTGTTTCATTTTTATTGTTGAATGAGTTTTCGTTTTTAAGTTCGTCAATTATTTCATTCTCATTATCGAGAGCATCTAAAATTTAAAAAAAAAACGTATTAAACATTAAAACAATTTGTGAAATCAGTTTTATAACAGTTTTATATATTTTATTTTTAATAATTTATTAATCATTTATTGTTTAAATAAGTAACTCTAAAATAGTTACCAGAGATTTTAAAGTCAGATTCTTTTTCTTCAGTAATAGACATATCTATACTCATGTGTCCATTAAAATCTAATTGCATAGCTAGCCGACCTCGAGATTGAATGCTGTGACACGACATATTCTCTGATGACATATTGATTGGTGACATATTAGGTGTTGATAATAATCTATTCGATTTTTTAATAGGCGTATCATAAGATCTCTGCATATTCAATGGGAATCTCTGCAAAATAAAAACATGAATGTTTATTTAAATTATTGACAGTAAAATTAAACATTTCATAACTTATATTATTACCTTTTGAGGAGTACAATGAACCAGCATGCCACATCGAAGTGGACTAAAATTCGATTTAATAGGCGATAAAATTAAAGAACAATTGCTATCATCATCAGCAGATTCGTCATGATTAAATAATTTTCTTCGGAATGAACTATTACTGGAACTACTTTCATCAGCACTATCGTCAGTTTGTTGCTGCTGATCTTGAGTAAAATTAAAATACGGTTCCAATATTTCTTTTACATGATCCGGAAGATTTGGTGGAAAAGATAATGTTGTTTGAGTCCAACCTTAGGAAATTAAAAAAATTGAATTAGTAAATAATAATTTACTCCAAACATTGAGTAAAACTATTTGTAAGTATGATTTACAGTTTTTTGTCTTTTTTTCGATTTCAGGAGTTGTATCTAATACAGAACTTAAATTTTTTGGAGTTATTGTTATTAATGGCTTTAATGGCTCTCTCTTATTGTTCCACGGGCTAGGATGAATCTGATTTTCATAAAAAAATTTATTTATAGCTTCTTGAGCTTTTGATTCTAATTCAGGATCAGTGTGATGTGCTTGTTGAACTGGACACTCTTCAATTTTGACAGGTTGCAACCGTGCTAACTCATCGATGGTCCATGTAAGAGGAGAATCTTGAGCTTTTGGTGAAACCTATATCACAAAAATAAGAATGTCTAGTAATAAAATTGTACTTTTTGTTGATATTTATTTAATATACCTTTTTGAAGATTGTTGGACTAATTACAGATAGATGTAATCGATTTGTCAATTCAACATCAAAAGGATTTGAAGCAATAAATTTTGTTACTCTAGATGGCGGAGTAAAATGATTCGAAAGAATAGCTAATGATTCTTTATTTTCCTGAAAAATTTTTGATCCATTTTGTTGCTTTAATGGCGTTCTATGAATTAATGAACTAATCAATGCTTTCTCCCTTTTTGCAGATTTTTTTACAGGCGTCAGTACGATTTCTTCCATAATAATTTTCTTAACGATTTTATTGAATCTTCAAAAATTTTAAAACGGTTTTCACTTACAATTTGAATAAAATTTATAATATATAAAATCACTTATAATTGAATGAAAATTCTGTTTTCTGTAAGTTTTTATCGTTTCATTTTTATTATTCACATTAATAAAAACTTTATGAAATAAATATCTCAATTATCAGAATTAGCGTTGTGATTGATTACAAATAGAATAATATAATGTATGTATAGTTAAAATAGCCAATAAAGTACTGTTCAATTCATGAATAGAAATGTGCGTTGAATGTACACGTACACGTATATAAACATATATATGTGTATTGTGATGTATATGTGTGTGTAAAAATCGGAGCATTTGAGACAGGAAGCCAACTTCACACACATAAAAATGCCCAGAAAAACACCAGTGAACATAGATGTCGTATTGTCGTTCGAGTTAGACAAGTTTTGATGAGAGAGTCATCACTATGCCCCCTTTTCTCAGTTCGATATTGTGAAATGAGAATCCGTCTAAAATGTCTTGTATGTACGTCGCGTGATTTTCTTTATTAGATTAACTTGTATCTTTGGATATTTTTAATTTAGTCTCTCATGAAAAACCCTTTCAAAATTATTTTCTATTAATGAAGTTTTTTATAAAATGAATGTGGACGTAATTGAATAATGGTTCAAATATATATTGTGTATATAATATAATATTTACTTACCTTATCAATTTTCACAAATGGTTGTAATTTTCGTTTATTTAAATGAATTTTTTAGAACTAACTAGCTGTTTTAAAATTATGTTGTAGTATAATCAAAAATCTAATGGTGATAAGAATGATAAATGTTTCGAAAATTAATACCAAATATATTTATTATGGATTTAATTTAATTAATGAATTGAATAATTTGTGATTAACAAAAGATAGTGTATAAGTGTTAATAAATATTGTTGTTGTTTATTAGCAATATTTATAAATCAATTAAAATGGGGTTATTATTCTCAAAATTGTGGAGTTTTTTTGGAAATGAAGGTCAGTAAAAAAAATGAAGTTAAAAAATATCAAGTTTTTATGATGAATAATCATTAAAATATTTTGTTATTAATGTTTTTCGTACGCGTAAAATAATATTTTACGTAAAATTCCGAACATATGGTTTGTAAAAATAAATCATCTCAAAATCATTTCATTTGTAAATTAATTAAATATTTAATTACTCAAATGTTCATGTTCAATAAATCATTTTAGTGAAAGATTTTTATTTAAAAATTATATAAGTTCGTATAGAAAGAACTTTTACTTTACTCCATATGATTGAGCAAGAGAAAGTTCATATCTATTCCATGACTGTAATAAAAATAATATTTATATTATAAATACATGTATTGTTGTTTAATGAAATATTTTTGAAAGTAAAATTTTTTAATAATCCAAAATATATTGGCATACGTAAATAAAATTTTGTGGAAAGGCTTTTTTTCAATTTCAATGAATTCAGGGAATAAAAATCATTTACATATTGTACATTATATACGATAATATTTAGAAAGTATGGAAAAAAGTCTCTCTACAAATCTGTTAGAAATTTATTTTAATATAATAAAGTTTTTTAAAAAGATACTTTATTACTATTTCTAGAGCATAAAATTGTGATGGTGGGCTTAGATAATGCAGGAAAAACGACAATTTTATATCAGTTTCTCATGAACGAAGTAGTCCATACCTCACCAACTATTGGATCTAATGTAGAAGAAGTCGTGTGGAAAAACATACATTTCATAATGTGGGATCTCGGTGGACAGCAAAGTCTGAGAGCAGCTTGGTCAACATATTATACGAATACAGAATTTATAATAATGGTAATTGATAGTACAGATCGTGACAGATTAAGTACAATAAGAGATGAATTATACTCAATGTTAAATCATGAAGAACTATCAAAAGCAAATGTTCTTGTATATGCCAATAAACAAGATTTGAAGGGTAGTATGAGTGCGGCTGAAATTTCAAGACAACTTGATTTGACATCAATCAAGAAACACCAGTGGCACATTCAAAGTTGTTGTGCGCTTACGGGTGAAGGGTAAGATACAAACTTATCTATTTCATTAAATATAAGTATTTTAATAAAATTGTATTTGCTATTGATAACTTTATTTTTAGACTTTACCAAGGGCTTGAATGGATAGTTGATCGACTAAAAAAAACATGACGTACATCATGAAAGAAATCCGCTAAAATATTTGCGGTGAATTATAAATAATATTAATAATAAAAATTGTAAAATATGTGAATTTAATGGTAGACGAGTATTCATTAACGGTAAAGGTTGTATAAAAATTTTGTTCGATTTTGGCATCCAAAAACAAATGGATTATGTCAATTCTTTGTTTTCAATAATGAATTTAATTATTGATTTTTCATTAGATTCATTTTAAATTGAGTTAAGATATCAGCAGTTCATATCATATTCTCAAAAATATTTCCAATTTTTGAGAAATATATATAATTCTATTAAACATTTAGCTTTATTTTAATAAGTTTCTATTATAATAAACTGAAAATTGTAATTTATACTCATATTTATTTTTTAAAATTGAAAAATACTTAAGACAATATAGTTTTCTGATTAAAAAAGTTTCATTTTTGATATTTCTATTTTCTATTTAAAATGATAAAAAAAGAATTTTATCCATTTATTAATAAGAATATTATAACATTTTAAGGATATATCGATAATCAGATTAATTAATTAACGGATTAAGCATTATTTGAAATTTTACATGTAATAAATATGCTACTCTGTGATACATCATTTTAATGATGAAACACTTTTTGTAGTTAAATTTATCGATGTGCTAAATTTTTTGTTTTATTTATCAATAACTTTCAGAGAGAAAAATGTGTAAGGTGATTATAAAAATGTTATTTTTTCATAATTTTGTAGTTTTAAAAAATATATATAAATAAAAGCTATAAAGTTTACAATAAAAATTGAAGTAATATTATATTTTCATAATATTAATCATGGTTAAAAAATTATATCAAAGTGATAATACTCTAGTTCTTGTCCAATATTTGCTCTTTCAACGTTTAATTGACCTTTTTGTTTTTTTTTTTGGTCTTAATATTTACTGGTTTACCTACTTGTTATTTAAGAAGTCCACAAATTTTTTTATAATCACCTGACATTTTATTAAAATAAAAACAAAACATCTGAGTTTTAGCTACGATTTTTTATTTCTTTTCTATTACATACTGTGAATACTATAGTAATACATATTTTAATCTGTTTATTTGAACTTCAAAAAAATTTGATTTATCAACAAATTTTGTTGTAATTGTATAAACTATTTTCTTTAGAGCTGTCATTTTATTTTTTTTTCGTTAAAAGCGAAGTTAGAATTCGAAAAATTGTCAACTCAATATACTAAAAATTAAAATAAAATCCTGAAATGTCATTAAATAATATTTCATGCCTAAATATGAAAAGTAAAAAGCTATTGAATTAACATAAGATAAATAAATAAAACAATGATTGGAAAATTATTAATTAAAGATTATTAAAAGATTGACACTTCTTTCATTGTGGGATTTCTATTTATTTTTACATACATCATAAATTAAAGTATCGCACACACTCATTCATTCTCAATGCTTTTATACAATATGCTAATTATGATTATTATTCAAATCATTCAACTTTCGGCTTTCTAATGAGAAAGCTTACGGTTGAAATAATATAACATTTTAGAAGCATTTAAAGAATTTTGAAGTAATCTAAGTTATTTCATAAAATTTGCTATCATACTGAGGTAATTTAATCCATACTCAATTTATGAATTTTTTTATAACCACTATCACTGTTCTTTGTTTTCAATTAGATCTTAAAACACTATCAAACATTTGATCTAATTAACCAACCTTAATTTATGTACTACATTAACTTTTTTAATTCACAACTATTCTTTTTTCATTATCTTTGGTTGGCTATAATCAATGATTCCGAATTAATTTATACTAAATCTTATAAACGTGTAGGCAGTAATTTTTAACTTTGTTAATATGGTGAATGGACTGATGACAGAAAATGAATTAATTGAAAAAAAAAATTCATATTTTTATTCCAAGGGAAATAAAGTTAAGTCGTGTTTCATGTTTTTTTTACATAAAATTACTATTAAAATATTTCAATTATACGAAAAAAAAATTTATAATTAGTAATTGGATTTAATTGTGTCAGATTGATATTTAATAACTATATGTATATATATATATATGTATTAATATCAATAATATATTATATACATATATGTATATACATATGCATGTAATGTAATGTCTAATAATCAGGGAGAATATAATGAGGTAATGAAAATAAAATAATGATTCAGAGTATTGATTGAAAAATGAGTGACGAACATTTTTGTTATCTTTATCACAATAATAATAATGATAATAATAATAACTATTATTGTTTTTTTTTGTCGATTGAAAGTTGATTGCAGTATGCACTTAATGACCTTGAACACTAGGATAAATATACGATTGACATTGTTTAAGCAGCTTTGGCAGCCTTCATCAATAGATCAGTGCTAAGAGATTTGGGCCTTTCAATTGGTAAACCAAGTGCACGATCCCATACAAGTGCTGCAAGAACACCTAATGCTCGAGATACACCAAAGAGAACAGTGTAGTAATTCATTTCTTTCATGCCATAGTATTGAAGTAATACTCCAGAGTGTGCATCAACATTAGGCCATGGGTTTTTAACTTTTCCAGTTTCCAAAAGAATTGGAGGTACCACTTTGTAGACTTGGGAGACCAGCTGAAAAAAAATTAAATTATTAATTTATGTTAATAGAAGAAAAATTATCGTAACATTTTTTTATTTTTTTTTCAAATAACTTTGAATTGTTTTTATCAAACACATGCAATTAACTGTATAAGTAAATCTTTAATAAATTGTGACTGATAAATTTTTTTTTAAAATAAGAACATCTTAAAATCAAGTATAAAACTTAATCATGTAAAAAAATAATAATTACCTTGAACAAGGCATCATTTGGAAGATGTTTCATTGCAAATTCTCTTTGACAAGTGTATCTAGGATCTGTCTTTCTTAGTACAGCATGTCCATAACCAGGAACGACTTGTCCACTTTTCAATGTATTCCAGATGAAATCTTTAAGTTTTTCATCAGATGGAGCATCACCAACTTGATCTCTAAGTTTCTCTAACCAAACCAATACTTCTTGATTAGCGAGACCATGAAGTGGCCCTGCAAGACCATTCATACCAGCAGCGAAGGATAAGTAGGGATCGGAAAGAGCTGATCCGACTAAATGAGTGGTATGAGCGGACACATTACCACCTTCATGATCGGAATGAATAGTAAGATATAGTCTCATAAGCTCAATAAATTGTGGATTGTCATAACCCAACATATTAGCAAAATTCCATGACCAATCCTTTCCGCTGTCAACTGATCCAAGGCCTTTGCCATTTTTATAGACATTACGGTAAATAGTAGCAGCAACTACTGGCAATTTCGCAATTAAATTCATAGAATCTTCGTAAATTGTTTCCCAGTATTTTGATTTATGAACACCACTGCTATATGCTTTAACAAATTGACTCTCGCTGTTGAGTATCGTAATTGCTGCTGAAAATTGTGTCATAGGATGAAGAGTCTTGGGGAAGTCGTTAAGTGCTTTGGTAACATGAGCAGGAATAGAGCTTCTTGCTGCCCATTCTTGAGAAATGGCCTTAACTTGAGCTTCAGTAGGAACATCTCCGGTAATGAGCAGCCAGAAGAGACCTTCAGGAAGTGGTTCAGAACCACCTGGTGCTTTCGGCAGTAATTTTTGACATTCAGGAATGGATTTTCCACGGAATCTGATACCTTCCTCTGGATCTAATACTGATGGCTCCCATACCAATCCTTTAATTCCACGCATACCTCCGTACATCTGTCATGTAATAATTCTATTTAATTTTTCTCATGGATACATTGAGTAATGTAAGATAAATGATATATTATCTATACTATATTAAATGACAAAGTCATTACTTCATTGTAAAAGGAAACATTTTTTATATGTAATTTAAGATTGGAAAAATTCCTCACGCAATGACAACGATATAATAAAATCAATGACATTTGATAGATGTGTAAAAGAGTTAGATGTATAATCATCAATTGAAGGATATTAAACAAGGTGACTAAAATTAAAATCTAATCTACTGATAAATGCTTAATTTTTTTGTAATTGATGTTTAGATGAATGATACAAATTTACATTAAATTGATTAATAATTCAAGATAATTTCAAAGAAAAGAATTTTTACTAAATATTCAATAAATAGTTAATTAATTTTAATTAAAAAAAACTTATTAACATAATTTTATAGACATATGAATTGTGACTTACCATGTCAACTGTGACTTCACCAACTTTGGTGGATCCATGATCTTTTCTAAAAGCTTTAATACGCTCTTGCTCCTTTGGAATTTTTTCAGAAAGAACTTTTTTTAAATCAGTAACATCTGATAATGATCGTGAGATAATTGGAGAGCTTAGTTTCTGTAAAACAAATAAAAAATTTATATAATACAAAATACTTGAAAATAAATTTATAATAAAGTAAAAGTAATCTGCATTATTTGCTAAAAAAAATATGAAGTTTATATTTTTGTTTGAGTAACAAAGTTGGTCGAGGTGAAGATTTTTATCTTATTAAGCCAGCTCATTATTAAGATATCAATATGACTAATCCTATGTAGATACAGTTGTTAATATCTTAACAATTCAATTAAATATTAATGACATAAAACATTTTAATGAATGAAGGACAATAAATGATGATATTTTGTCTATTTTTACATATATTTTTTTATCATTCACTTTCGCTGAAGAATTAAAAGGATTTTTAAGCTATATAATGATCATATCATGAGTCATTGATTAATTAATATTACTTACTAAATTATTTTTGCGAGTTTTTTGACAAAATTTTTTAGTAGTACACCATTATCAATTGAATATAGAACAATAATTATTCGATTTGATAAGATAAATAAAAATATAAAGCTTAAAATAATGGTAACAATATTAATTCTTTCATGAATTTTTAATGATAACTCCATCGAATGATAAAACTGTTAACAAAAAAAAAAATTAATACAATTTAAAATTACGTCAAGTAATATTATTTAATCATTAACTGGATATAGCTTGTAAAAATAAATAGAATAAGAACTATGATATAAAGTTAGCATTCATCGACAGCTATAAAAATCACGTGGAAAATTATGATCATATGAGTGATCTTTCAATTGACTTCAAGAACCAGATGGATATTTTTTATCGACTTTTGAAAGAACTTTAAAAATAAAATAAGTCAAATATTTCGAAAAACATAACTTCCAAAATATTGTTAAAAATTTTTAGAAGTGAGATTTTACATAAGCATGACTGCACAAAAGTTGTATCATTCTAAGAAAAAACTTGAAATATAATGATAGTATAAAAAATAGAACATTAACTGATAATACAAGGTGAATGAATAATACTTCACTTATAATTCATCAACATTGATAAAATTCGAATTTATTAGTGTTCATAAAAGTTATATAATGTATTTTCATTACGTTTTAATGAAAGTTCCACCTGAGTTACAAATTGTACGAGTTAAGTCTTACGTCATGAAGAATCACGCGATTTTCAAAACATCTGTCGGTAAATTTTTGCTTATTTCTATTTATAAGAGCAAATGAAATTAACAGTCATTGATAAATATTATTAAACAGTAAAAAAAAGAATACAAAAAATATTAAAATAAAGAATATTTATAAAAATAAAGATTCTATAATTTTGTAGTAATGGAGTTTTAAAAAATTTCCCTACGTCATTGGAATTTGATTCGAAACGAAAATATGAACTTGTAATGAATACTGTCCACGTGGGCAATTCTAACGTGGTAAATTATGCATACTACATGTACTTGTATGCACCTATAATAATACACTGAAAAAGTTATATGAAAAAAGTCTAACCAGTGTTTCTAACAAAAAAGAAATTATTGTAAATTAAATATTTCTTAAGTGTAATATTTTATTAATACTAAAATTTACAAATTTAACATTAATTTTCTAGATTTTTATTATTATTCTTTTTTTTTTTTTTGTTCTTCTAAATATAAATGCAATTTTTTAATATTTACTTTTGTGATATAATTACCTCATACTTTGAATTGTTAGAAATAGAGAAACTTCATAATAAATAATGACCAGCAAAAATATTTAATAGAATGCTTTAAAATTGTTAAACATTTATATAAGACTCAGTCAGTATTTTTTTTTGTTTATGATTCTTTTCGGCACAATACTAGTATATATCACTAAACATAATTGTTCACAAATTTTAAATTTTAACTTATTTACAATAGGCGCGTTATTAATTATTAAATCAGTGTATTACATTGTAAAAAATTATGTTATTTTTGTGTTGTTAAATTGTTTGATTGAAGAATATAATATAGATGATCATCAACGTAGTTTTTTTTTTACACCTTGACCTTGATTATGATTAATATTTAAAATTTCGTCCATGTATAGTATAATGATAATTTTACGGCCACGATGTAAATTCTCTCTAGAAAAGAGCCAATACTGAGTCTAACTTTTTCATCATGGTTAATATACTAGATTTCTAAGCTATGCTCGTTCAAAAAGCGACACGTGGATTTTGTTATGATTTAATTATCTATTTTATCTTATTTTATTCATAAAAAAAGGAAAAATTTTAATAATATTAAAATGCAATTTTAAATAAATTTACCTACTTGGTGGAAGTAAATTTATCAAAAAAAAATATAAAATACAAAAATATTTTGAAAGTTTCTCATGACTACCTATAATGGATAAATAATGGTAAGATGAGCAATAATGAAGTTGACATTAAAGACTTTAAATAATAAAATCTCTTGACATTCAATCTGTAGAGCTAAATAATTTGGTATCGATTATTTAAAAGTCATCATTTACACATATATATGGATATATACAAATAAGTGAGTATTTATGTAATATATCTATATATTCATATACATAAAAGACAAGTTAAAAATAGTTTTTTTGGCACAGTCAAAAGTTAAGTAATATGTGATGTGTATCTTTATGCATCGATAAGAAGATAAAAATGAATGGAAATTTTGGATTGGAATCAGTGAATAGTGAGTAATTAAATTTACATTAGTGGTAAGATGATGACGTAGCCCAAATAAAGAAGCTAGTGACTGAGGTCATGAAATTAGTAATCGGGATATTGGTAAAAAAAATAATATCATATGCTGTCTAAATCAATGTGGATTAGGAGAGTAGATCGGTTTTTCGACCTCGAATCTCGCTAATTTTAGTATCACTTGCAAAATTCAAAGCTTAACATCAAGGATAAAAGGAAGATATAGTCTGATTTGTATTACGATATTGATTATTGAACTTTTTACTTATTAATTATCATATGATGAAATAATACATTTTTGAGTTTTTTTAGCAACACAAATGATGATGATGATGATGATAATGATGAATTTGGAAAGAAAATTATAGAAATAAAGTTACCATTAATATGTAGGAGTTTAAAATATGATTTAAAACGATCTGGTTTACCTTAAAAATGTCAAGAATTATGTAACATTAAAATATTTTTTAATAACTACATTATGTATCTTTTTTTATTGGATACATCTTCAAGGTTCAGCTTAAAAAAAATGATATGTAAATACTTATTAGTCTGTGGTATTATACATATATCAAGTCATGAGCTGGCCATTCATCGATTTTCTGCAATTTTTTTTTATTTAATAAATAAAAAATACTTGATTATTTGCTAAAAATGCATTGACTGTAAAAATAATTTCAAAAAAATACTATTTTGACAGACTAATTAATAATTTATAATCACACATACTGAATAAAAAGCCAGAATTATTCATGATTAAAACTAAATTAATTTTTTTCATAAAATATCGTAATTTCTTTTATTGAAAAATTATATTTCTATTACGTAATTATTGACATATTTCTGTCACGAGAGCGCATGCATTGAAATTTAGGTTTTGTTATGAAGAAAAATTCAACTGAAAATACCAATGGAATTTTTTTTCCAAATTCTTTTCAATAGAATCTGCCTCCAAGACCTGACCTGTCAGGCATGGGGCAGCTACAAAAATTTAAAACCTGTATAAACCATGAACATAAAAAGAAAGCCCAAGCTTAAGAAGTATGAGAATTCAGTCGATAATCCCAGAATAGTATTAAAATGAAGGTGAAAGCATCGTAAAATACTTAAATAATCCAAATATATTATTTAATCACAGTCAAGCTCAATTTCTAACTTCTGATATTGGTATTTAATTTTACAGGATTCTAATACAACATAAATATTATTTTATGATAAAATAATTATCTGAAAAATAGATAGTTAATAGTTGGAAGAACTGGTTATTGATAAAAACATGAAAATAAATTCAAACTCACCTGCAATTCTAAGCATCGTGCAACGCTCAAACGAAATAGTGCCATTGTCCTTTATTCCAATAATGTACTGAACAACGTTTGGTCCTTGCGTTTACTAAACTTGTTCCTTCGTAATCGACCGAACTAGACCGAACCAACCGCGCAAAGATCTGGCGCCCAACTCGTCCGAATCACCGAATGCTGCCAACACTGTATAAAAGTTATGTTCTTCCTTCAGTAGGCGCATGCGTATTAAATATTACGGATAAAGCAAAGTATGTATCTACTGTATAAAATGTTCTATACATACACTACATTTCATTGTATTCACCTATACATTTATACTTCTTCTATTCACATGCTTCAAACACAAAATACACATTTTGACTTATATGCATACGTTTTATCCTTTAGATATAAAATATTATAAATTATTAATTGTTATAAAAAAAATATATTATTAATGTTTATTAATAATTATTTACATTTTTATAAATGTTCGATCGAGATTAAAAATAAGTAATTAATGTTCAATTGAATGACATCAAAAAAGTGATATCATAATTTATTATTAAAATTAAGTCTAGACAAAAAATTCACTGATTGAATATAAATAAATAGAATTTATATAAAGATCAACTATAGCTATTACTTCTCTTATAATTGTTGTTATCAATTTTACTCTATATTTGAAAATAATTCCATCACTATCTGTCTAGCTCTTGAAATTATTATATTGTATATGATTGGAGCAAGATTTAATTTACATTTTGTCATCATTTCTATGATAGATGAACAATGGATGTTCCACAAAATAATACATTTCTGTAAATTTAAAACAATGTGATTCATGATCCAATGAGTTCCAGTATCTGTTTTACGTCGATCAATAGACATCAGCATGTTTGGATGTTGTTTCCGAATGTGTATTAAGATATTTAGTGATCAAGATGTTAAATTTCTTTTTTTTTTGAATTCTATTACATTTGTCATGCTATTTTAATATTCAAAGTAATATATATTATCTTATCTTTGAAAAATTTTTTTTAATTAGCAATAAATTACTAATAAAAAATCTCTAATCTTGGTGATTTACATCTTTGTATTATATATTATCAATGATTGGTATTGAAAATGTAATGTTTTCAATGACAAAGTCATGATTATTGTTCATACTTTTGATGTATACTTTCTTTAAAATTTTGTGAAAGTATAATTAGAAATTAGCTCAGGATTTATGATAAAGTTTGTATCATGCCTATTCTCCTCACACATGCATTTATACACATATAGGTAATACAGATGTATATATAGATATATAAATGGAGGTATTTGAAGAGCGAAAAAGCATATAGAGTTACATAAAATGAAAGATTTGTATATTTATCTTCACAAAATATTTACCACGTGAAACATTTGTTATTTTTTAAACCTTATTGAGTAATATTTTTGTAGTACATTTGATGAAACTTCAAGTTCTATAACTAGTGTAGAAGTATGTTACTGCTCCAATTTGTAGTTATAAATGTTATTATTTATAATGATTTAAAAAAACTTATTATTTTGTTACATTGATCATTTCAATATATGAAATGATCTAAAATAAATTTATACCGATAATACTTCTTTATTACATAGATATTTCAGCATTCTTTGAGGTTATTCATTAGAAATCAATATTGTTTATTTTATAACAATGGAAAAATAAAATTCATTCAAAGATGTTCTTTTTATTAAGTAGTGTTACTGTAAAAATACTGAATAACGATATAAATTGTTTCATAAAAACAAAATAAACAAAAAATCCGATGTCGGAGAAAATGAAGTTTTTTTTTTAATTTTAGATAACAGGAGGCGCTTATATTAGTTAACCTTTTTCCCACTGTTCTTCTTCTACATAACGTTTCAAATCTTTATTCCACCTAACTGAAACACTGAAATCTCAAACGTGCACGTGAATCGGAGTCCGGATCAGTTCCTCAGCAGACATAGCCTAACTTTTCGACTAAAAACGTTTTACTTGTATTAGTAGTTTAAGTAAAAACAGTTTTACTTAAACAGACAGCTTTTTTCAATCTTTATATTCTATTAATTTAAAATTTATAAATATTATATAAATTCAATTATTACAATTAATATATTCCTGTGAGTAAAATTGAGAAATGTCTTGGCTACTTGGATCTCGTTATCAACAACAACCTCAAGATTTTTCTCAATATGTACAACCACCGGCTTCGGGAGGAGCAGGAAGCGGAGATTCTGGAGATCCTCCTTCGAAAAAAACTGCCGGCATGGAAGCTTACAGATTTGATTCAAGTGCTCTTGAAAGAGCTGCTGCGGCAGCTAAGCAACTTGAAAAGTCCCGTAATTATATTTCTTCTATTTTATCAACTTTTTTTCTCTTTTTCGCTTTTTTATTTTAGTTACGTAAGGACATATTAATTCAAGTTACATGACATCACAATTTTGAGAACTGATAATACATACAATCGAGTTTTCATTCATGACCATTACTAAATGTGTGCATGGTAGCGTTAAAAAATTACCACACATTACACACGTGTTTGATTATCTGATGCAATAGTCCTATCATAGTGTCAACATAATTTTTAATTTTTTAATAATCAATTTTAATTAAAGTATTTAATAATAATGAATATCCTTTTAATACAATTCAGCTCATGCCAAAGAAGCGTTAGAATTGACAAAACTCCAAGAAATGACAAAACAGCAAGAAGTACAAAGTCAGTTAAAACAATATGAAGCTAGCATAGAACAATTAAAGCTGGAACAGAAAAAAGTTGATGGAGAAGAAAGAAGAAAAACTATTGCCGAGGAAACCAAACAACATCAAATGCGTGCTCAATATCAAGACTCCTTAGCAAGAAAAAGATATGAAGATCAACTCGCTCAACAACAACGCATGAATGATGAGAATTTACGTCGTCAAGAGGAATCAGTTGCAAAACAAGAAGCGATGAGAAAAGCGACGATAGAGCATGAAATGGACTTGAGACACAAAAATGAAATGAGAAAATTAGAAGCTGAATTAAAGGCCAAGGCAAAGATAGACCGAGAAAATCAAGATCTTAATTTGGAACAGATACGATTGAAAGCATCAGAAAATAGAGTTACTGTATTGGAATCTATCAAGTGAGTTTCCAGTTTTTATTATTATTGTTTAATGGATTACCAAAAGTAAACTATACATAAAATGAATTTAAATTTGAATACAGATATTATTAATCTATAAAAATAGTTTAAACTGTTTATTAAATACATTTTAATGTTTTACCACTGATTTTAGGACTGCTGGCTCTGTCTTGGGATCTGGAGCCACAGCATTGCTTCAAGATTGGGATAAAATCCTTGCTGCTGTGGGCGGTTTATCACTCCTTGCTTTTGGAGTATATTCAGCTAAAGGCTCTACGGGTGTTGCTGCTAGATATATTGAGGCTCGTTTAGGGAAGCCATCTTTAGTACGAGAAACGTCAAGATTCTCAGCTTTGGACGCAGTACGTCATCCAATAAAATTGGTAAAGAAAATTCAAGAAACCCCATCTGACGCCCTATCAGGGGTAGTTTTAGCTCCCAAATTAGAAGAAAGACTACGAGATATTGCCATAGCTACTAAAAATACTAAACGAAACCGTGGAATGTATCGAAATATTTTAATGCATGGACCACCGGGTACTGGAAAAACGATGTTTGCAAAAAAACTTGCACAACATTCAGGAATGGATTATGCTATTTTAACTGGAGGTGATTTAGCGCCATTGGGTAGAGATGGTGTTACTGCTATTCATAAGGTCTTTGATTGGGCTTCAACTTCAAGAAAAGGTTTATTGCTATTTATCGATGAAGCTGATGCATTTTTGAGAAAACGTTCGAGTGAACATATTTCAGAAGATCTTAGAGCTATGCTTAATGCTTTTCTTTATAGAACTGGAGAACAGAGTAATAAATTTATGCTTGTACTTGCTTCCAACACACCTGAACAATTTGATTGGGCAGTAAATGATCGTTTAGATGAAATGGTCGAATTCCAATTACCAGGTCGTGATGAACGTGAACGTCTGATTAGACTTTACTTTGACAAGTTTGTTCTTCAACCAGCTACTGAAGGCAAAAAACGACTTAAAGTTGCACAATTTGATTACGGTGCACTTTGTAGCAAAATGGCTGACATAACTGAAGGCATGTCTGGAAGAGAATTAGCTAAACTTGGTGTTGCTTGGCAAGCAGCTGCTTACGCATCTGAAGACGGAGTTCTCACTGAACAAATGGTTATTGACAAATGTATGGATGCTGTTAAACAGCATAAACAAAAAGTTCAGTGGCAAAGTGAACAAGAAAGACAAGAATCCAAATCAATTTATGCTGGATCCTCAGACAGTATACAATCAACCAATCAGTTAAAAAATAAAAAGCCACTATTGGCTATTGAAGATACACCTAAAGAAGCTAGTGTAGCAAATGCTTAATATAATTTTGTACATATAACATTAATAATTTTGTTAGTATACAACTAAAAATTTTTTCTATTTACTGCAAAAAAATAAAGTTTAAACTGAAAGACGTTGAATATTATTAATATTAATAAATTTTATTTACTTATTGAATGCACGCATAAAAATTTATTAAATGATTTTTCTTACTGAATAAATGATTAACCATAAACTTATTAAATTTTACAAGTAGTTTTTTCATATTTTCATATGAATATTTATTTTAATTAAAGCATTATTACTACGTAAACAGTTGATTATAATTATACCAATAATAATGATGATTGAATTATTATTGTTGTTTAGTTTCAATAATAAATTGAAAATTGCATTGTAGAATATTTGTATGTTACAGGATTATAACAAGATACATAAACGTAAAAAGAAAAACCTACAATTTCGGGTAGAAAACAAACATTGGAAAAATTTTAAATCACTACTAAAAACGAATAATTAGTCATTGGAATGCATATAAACAAATACAATCTATATAAATATGAATATTTTTTATATAAAATTGATAACTTGAAAGAATAAATTTTTCCAATGAAATTATTTTGAGAATATAAAAATATTACACAGAAAAAGTAAAAAATTAATACCAGTTATTTTATTTCTCTTTTATTCGCAACATTTAATTATACTTTGACATTCTATTTGTTATAATTAATATTAATAAAAAATAAATTTGGACTTGATCGAAAAAATAAAATAAACAAATATATATATAATAGTTATAAATTAATCATAAGTTTTTGTTATGTTTGACTAGAGGTTGAGAAAATTTCAAGTGTATTTACATTGAACTGAGTCTATCGCACCTTTCTTAATATATACATTCAACAAATAGTGGTTGATTAGGAAAAAAATATATATTGTTTTGTAAATAATTGAAATTGAAGTTAATTTTGTCTGTATAAAAAGGACAATCAATTACAATTGATAATTGAGTTTGAGTAAAACACTACATAGTAAAATTACAAAAGGTACGATACAGCACTGGATACTGACATTATTACAATATTATTTTAGAACAGTCTGACACTAAATTATTATTTGTGTTAAGAATGTATTTTTTATTCAAATTGTAATCGATATCATAATTTTTTTCAAAAATTCATGAAAACATAAAAAATAGTGGTTTGTTTTTATTTAATATCATTGATACTATACATAATCCGTATCTACATAGTCTTAGCTCGTAGAAAGAAGTACATTTAGTAAATTTTTATTTATTTATTTGTTAATTATCCTTATTTTTAATTAATTATAAATTTTGTTTAGAATTCATGACAATTTTTTTTGCTTTTTCAGACTAGATTTTTTTTTTAATAATTATTAAATTATTTCGCATTAATATAATCTCAAATAAAATTATTAAGAATAGAAAAATAATTAGAGTATTAGATTTTTTTTAGTTTAGGATCATTAGTTAAGTCATTCGAAGAAACTTGAAATACTTTCTTTCGTTCGTGTTATAAATAATGAAACTGACTCCTCAATCATTAATTTTTTAAATACATATTTCAAAAACTTATGTTTTCAATTCCTCGTATTTTTTTCTCATGTTTTATTTGTGCATTATAATATTGTTATTTTATATACACATGTATAAATGTATAGATAAATAAATTAAATAAATCTAGTTACAGACAGTTCATTATAATGAAATAATTTTAAATAGAGCTTTAATTTTAGCATAAAACTCATCATTTTCTAATTATTTTGTTTATGTTGTTTGGTTGATATACATATTTTAATTATCACAAAAAAATGAATATAATAGTTCTTATAAATAATAATCTTTCCTCATATAAGGTGACATTTCAATACAGTTGAAAGATCACATACCACCAGGTTTTGGAAGATTTGTGTCATATGCTCGTATCACATCTGTTTGAGTGACTGAACCACCTTCTTCTTGCGAAAATGCAAATCCATCTATCAAAAATACATATTCTTCAAAATATATTCCAGTTTGTAATTGTATATTTTTATTTACTTTTCATCTGCATGCCGAAAGAGAGAAATATATTTTCGAAAAATTAACTTCTAAGTATAATGAAGTAAAAAATGATCGTAAAAAGTAGTGCTAACATCCAATTATTCATCCAATCTATGTGTTATAGTAAAATTGTAAAGAAATACTAATAAAGCATTGTGAATAAAATACATATATGTGTTGAATATTAGGAACAAAAAAATATATTAGATGAGTTTAAGGTGCTGATAGCGATGACTTACGTGATAATTCAACTTCAACATTAACTCTTGTTGCTGCATTGGATCGTCGAGTAAAAACACTTTTAACATTTTTCAATAGCCTTGCGGTCTCCGTCAATCTGTAAGCCGTGCATTGTGATATGTTTGAAATATTGTGTATAAATAACAGTAATTATTGGTACCATTGGTGTAACCAATTGTCATTAATCCTACATCCTTGATGAGTATTTATCATTGTGTTCTTATCATTCATCTCTCAATATTCTCCTATTGAATTTTTTTATTTTTGAAACAGCTTTAATGAGATGTTGTATTTAAAACAACGTTTGTTTGATGAAAGTTTTTTTGATTATAAAACAATGTCTAATTATTGGTATATCATGTGAGCATTGACAAGATAACAGTGAGCAGTTGATGTGCTGTTGTGAAAAATAGGCAATAAAAACAGTCAGGATAAAAAAAAAACCAAATGCTATCATGCATCCATGCCAAATTATATTAACTACATTCTTTTTAAAGTACATGAAAATTTTAAATAAGTAATTAATATAATACGAATTACAATAAAATTTTTATTTCTTTCATGGAGTACTTACACCTAGCGAGCTCGGCGATTGCATGCACAGGTCTGTACAGGTTACCACTTTTAAAAAGTATTAAAATATAAGATATTTATCAACTCTTTATAAATCTATGTAAAAAATGTGGTCTTCTACAAAGCATTCAACTATCGCCTACTTTTTTGAATTTATTTATTTATTTTTTTTATGAAGAAAAAACATTTTTAAATTGATTAATGAACGAAATCGTCAGTCAGAAGATAAGAAAACCAATGTTAATAAAATGTCAATACCAATAGTTGGATTTATAAATAAATTCAAATAAGTATAAACAGCACACAAATGATGGTATAATAATCAAGAAACGAATGTAAAAATTAAATATTCGAAAAATAGTATGGAGCCAAAAGGACAATTTTAATTAGTTAAATTGCACGAAATATCAATTATTTAAAATAATATTATTCATAAAATGATATTGAAATATGCTTACACATAAAACTTGTACACAATAATGAAATAAAAATTTTTAAAGTAAAATTGATTTGTAAAAATTCTGAAAATTTATTTAATTAAATTCTTAGATATATATATATATATATATATATATGTATAAATATTACTATTTTAAAAACCATATTAATATTTATTATAAGTTATAGATAGAAGAAGTCTTAGTTAGTTATTTTTAATCATACAGAACCTTTGTTGGAAGATTTCTTTCTAAAATCAACTGAAGAATCAATTAAATGTAAATTTGTACGAGACTTAACAGTTAGTTTTAAACTACTATTTTCAATATTTTTAGTAAAATAGTTGCTTCTTTAATATTGTCTTATTCAAAAAGTTATTAACATTATTGTATACTTAATTTAGTAATCGATGAATTTAATTGACAACTTCATCAATAACTTTTGAAATTAATAAAAAGCTGTGATATAGAAGAATTGCATTTTAAAAAGATTGGTTTAAATTTGAAAAAATTTTTGTAAAAAAAATCACCGTGAAGTTCACTGCAAAAGTTCACACACATAACTTGTAATATGATGAAACAGATACGTGATTTAACTTACTTAGTAGTTGTTATTAATTGATGAACATAATTAATATACAATCCTATTTTTGCAAGTTACTTTATCATTTTAAACTTTTTTTTTGTTGTTCATTTTTGACTAATTATTTGAGATAGACTGTACGATAAAAAGCGTGTAAGATTATTATTAGTTCGATTAAATTTATCAATAAAGTTGTCTAGAAAATACATAATTACCAAATTAATGTATGGTATGAAAATTCTTTTAGTTACCGAAATTATTATTAGTTATTTTTATTATTGATTCTAAATTCTGAAAAATTCAATATTAACCACATTTTGATGTTCAACCATTACCATCTGTTATATAATAACAATAAAATGCAAAAAGTTATACTTTAATTTATTGAATACATATCTGATCGAAATAATCATTGAATCGATCAAGGCAGTATAATTATTTACACTTTGTATTTTATTGTAATGTATTGTCAACTAAAATTTTTGAATTCATTATTGTTTATAATATTTTTACTTGAATGTTTTTTTCATGTAGAAAAATTTCACATTATAGTAGTTATTTTAATAAAACAGCGTACAAAGGTTCTAAAGAATTAAAAATAAACTTTATATATTACAAATATATAACTTTCACAAAAATAAATACTGTTTGATAAAATTTCAAAATCAATCTCATTTAAAATTATCATTAACAGTTAAGGATTATTTGATTATTTTTTAATAGATTAATATTAACTAATATCAGAAAAACATTATTCACTCAAAAAATATTCAGTTTTATCAATAAAATGATAAAAATATCAATAAAAACAACGAAAAAAAACAACAACATCAACAACAACAACAGCAACAACAACCACCATGATAATAACAATTAGTTGTTTAATTAATCAATTCTTATGACATGATTTATTTCACATGCGCGCGATGAATAGACAGTACGTTGAAAATTGTGCGGAAGTGAAGGAGTTCTAGCATTTCTAGAGGAAACAGATACATCTTGCAATGGACCGGTTTGTGGCTTGAATGATTGTTGAAGCCATGAACGACGTGGTATAAATTTGAATGGACAAATCTTCAAACGTCGTTTTCGTCCGGACCGAAGTACGCATAAACACCGATTCATAATATTCGGAACCATCTTTCTTGAATTCCTGCTATTTTTATCAATTACTCTATGTTATTATTTTCTATTTGTAAAAACACAAATACTAAATTGTGTTAAAATGAAGATTTGGATATAAAAAAATCATAAAAATAATTCATTAAACAAAGCTTACTATATACTTTTATCAATAACGTGAATACGTAATGGAAGGACATTGATTTTTTTATCTTTTAAATTGTATCTTTGCTTTAAATAATACTAAGTGAATTTTTTGGTATTATGTAAACATTAATTTTCTCTTTGGAGTGAAAATTTAAAAAGTAGATGAAACTTACGAGCTCCTGTAATCTTGATTTGTAAATAAATCTCCTGGATCAGATTTTTTAATCTCTTGTTCTCTTGCCGCTTCGGTTAATGATTTAAAAATAGTATTTTTCACTCTGTAATAAAATGAAAAAATTTATTAATAAGTGTTCTTGTAGTATAAGCACTTAAATATAAGATTAATATAACTATAAAAAGTTTTTAAGTAAATCAATTGCAATATTAGCTTATTAAACTATCTTTATCATATTCATTTCAAGGATATTTACAATTTTTTGCTTTATTATATCTACTGAAACCATAATTATCAATCTTTCATTCTTATACAACTTCCTACGATTACATCTGCAGCCACTTTACTTCCTAATTGTACTCATACCAGAGTACCGAGAAAATTCAGAAAACTTATATCGAAAAATCGGTAGTAAAGTTCTTTCCGTTGGAGAGATGAACACGCAATTTACTGCATGCTAATTATTTAATTACTAAGTCGATACAAAGCGTATTAAATAATAATAATTTTAGAAACTTACGCTTTGACTGTCACATCAATAAGTAAAACTGTTGTAGGTATTAAAATCAGACCTAACCAGAAAACTGGTGACGAAAAAAGCATTTTATCGTTGCCCAACATTACAGCACCGACATTTAATACTGGCCAAAAGTTACTGAAATGAATGTAAAATAATCTAATTAATTCTTCAATGACAAGATAAAATAATAAAAGAAAAATTAAATATTTCGTCAATTATTATATCTTAATTTTAAGTATTATTTCAATATTAATTAACAACTAATGTAATACTAATGACTTAAATAAAAAATTATATACCTGTAAATTAAAATAAATAAAAACCAAAGGATGATAGACCCCCACGTTGCTAGATGAGTAAACCACGTCCAAGAATTAGTAATAAGTCCTGCTTTTCCACAAACTGTTACTACCACGTACTATTGGAAATAAATCAAAATAATTATCATATGTCAATGTTTTAAAGAAACGTTTATAGTTATATGGTAATTAACTATTTCTTAGGCACTCACTGTGTATACAAAATTTCCTAAAACTATATATCCACCACCTCGACCGTTTGTCCATATAATTTCATGTTCTAATGCCAACAATGACAGCCAATATAACAATGATGAATGAACCAATGCATTCAAAATCCAAATCCAGAATACCTGATGAATAAATTAGATATTGTTAAATCAAAAAAAATTATGCAAAGTATTAAAGAATACCACAAATGTCATAAAGATATTATTACTCGTTCATGTACTAAGTTGTTACTTTATAAATAAATAATAGATATTGATTCTTAATAAATTGACGTTACATAAATACATAAAAAAGAAGCAAATATATCAAAAATGTATAATAATATAATTAAATTGATGTACTTTAAATGTTTAAATTTACTTTATGACTAATTCCTTATTAGTTATTTTTTATTATCTATATTTATATTTATCTGTTTGATTAAACTGTGGATATATTGACAAGCTAACCTAATAATTAAAATTTTATTAACCTTGATATTAAATGTTGATTCGTTCTTGGCAGCATATAACCTTGGATGAGCTAGATGAGTTTCGGCAGAGCAAACTTTATCGAAAAGACCCATTGCAAGTGGTGGTGCTGCAGTAAAGATTACATTATAAATACCTATAGACCATCTTTCAAATAATATTTGTCCAGACCATCCTGAGTACATTGCAAACCATAATTCGATAACATAAAGACAAATATTTTTATAAAAAGAATATAAAATAAGTTTGCACATTCTATTATAATTCCATGATCCATGTACAAATAACAATCGTTTTAGAAATCGGAATTGGGCAATCGAATAGTCTGATGCACAGGCAGCTTGAAGTCCTTCAACCCCAGAAATTCCAACACCAATGTGTGCTTTTTGTATCATTGCTACATCATTAGCGCCATCACCAATAGCAAGAGTAACAGCTTTCGTGTTACTTGTAACCAAATCAACAACTTCAGCTTTTTGCATTGGTGATACACGACAGCATATGACAACTTTACAAGAAGTACATAAATCTAAAAAATCTCTTTTAAGATCACAGGAGAGAGCATATTTCAAACTATTCCCGTCTATAACTAATCCAACGTCATTTTGACAACGTAAATCTTGCCCAAAATCAGTACAATGTTGAATAATAACATCACGGGTTTTGTCTAAAGAATTTTCATTTACAATAATCAATGGCATTGATTGAGTTATTAAACGACATGAGTATCCAATGTTTATAGCAGTCTCTTGTTTATCACCAGTTAAAACCCAAACATTAATATCAGCTTGAATAAGTGCTTGCAACGTTTCGGGTACTTGATCCTGTAGATGATCTTCAATAGCAGTTGCTCCTAACAACGTTAATTTAGTTTCAATCAAATTAGCAGCTTCTTCCAATTTAGACTCTTTTCCTGATAATGTGGTTGAAGCTTTATGATAAATTTCACGCCACCAATCATACCGATTTTCTGGTATATCAGCAACTGCAAAACATAAAGTTCTTAAACCTTCAGAGGCAAAAGTCTCCAAATGTTCAAGTGTTGTTTGTCGAAAATCATCATAATCATCGAACTCAATGTCACTTGTTTCAGTAGGCCTTGATGCCAATCTTTCGTATATAACAGAATCAGCACCTTTACAAAATATTTTTATTTTACCTTCAGGAGTTCGTACTATAACAGACATACGTTTACGTGCTGATGTAAATTCAATAACATTTAGAATTTCATAACGCAATCTTTCACCCAAAGCAACAATTTCTACATATGCGGGTGTTCTTATATCAAAAATATACCCAAACCTTCTTGCTCCATCAACTAAAGCTCTTTCATCGGGCGATGCTGCGTGATAAATAATTTCATCATTTACAATTTCAGGTATAACTGTATGACAAACAGATAACATTACCATAAATTCGTGAATAAATGCTGAAGAAATTAATTTCTTTTTATCATTTCCAGTTAATACACTGTTACTATCTTGTTTTATACGACTTTCCATTAAAGTTTTTACTAAATCACAGTCAAATGAACTATTACCAGGTGCTGAAAGATTTGGTAAATCATATATTTTACCAGCGATTGAACATCTTTTAAATTCCATAACATTTTTTGTAAGTGTTCCAGTTTTATCAGTAAATACATAGTTTACCATTCCAAGCTCTTCATTCAAGTTACTTGTTCTTGCCATTGCAGGTGTATTAGATTCAGCATGATACATTTCAATATCCATATTAATAAATGTCGCTTGAATATATCTTACGACTTCTAATGTAACTTGGAGTGATATTGGTATTAAATTATTGAATAAAATAATAAATGTAAGGAGATTAAATGCAAAATTTTTTGTCATTGCATCGTGTAGGCGTAAATACCAGAGACCAGATTGATGAGCATTTGTCCAAAGAACATTGAATACAGCTGAAAAAAGGCACAGTAGAACAAGAATAAAAAAAAGCATAAGCACTTGGGTGTTTGTTAAACGGTCTAATGTTGAGCGTTTCAATGGTGCTGTTGCAGTATTATTTTGCATTAATTTTGTATCATGTCCAGTATAAATTACAACACCAAATGCCCATTTGGTATTTCTTAATATTGCTCCACGTAATAATAATTGATCTGGGCCTAGGGCAACACTTTTTTTGTTTGATTCACGTAAGATACCATTGAATTCATAGAGATGACGATTAGGAGGTTCGCATTGGATATTAGCATGAAAATTCATCAACTCAGCAGTATCAATAAGTGTAGATGTCTCTGGATGAGCTTGACGAATTTTTAAGTTTGTTTCCCCGTCTAAGTTAGCTGTTTCTATAAATGATATTCCTTGAGGTTCAGATGATGATAAAAGAATTAGATCAGCAGGAAAAAAGTTATTGTTATGGACTTTAACAACATCACCTACAGCAACTGTATACCATTGAATCCACTGCCATTTTCCATCCCTTAACACTTCCACTTTCCTTTTATTTATTTCATCATCAGCTCTATGCCTTTTCTGACAAAAGAAAATAAATTTTTTATTTTATTGTAATTTTCTAATTAAATACAAAGTATTTATATCTATAATCTCTAACTTTAACTCTAATTTTATATTAAAATCGATATTTAATCAGCTATAAATGCTTTGATTTAGATTTTATAATTTTTAAAAATTAAAAATATTAAACTTTTTAGTACTTACAAAGTCTTCGACTATTTCCTTGAGAGCTGATACACTAAGAATAAAAATAAGTGGTACGAGAGTTGTATATCGTCCTGTAGGTGATACATCAGGTATTTGCTAAAATATTAACAATATTATTATTAAGATTATTTTTCTAAAGATAGGAATGATAAATATACTTACTTGCATAAGTGCTATGAAGAGGAAGAAACAGTTACTGTATCGTCGAAATTGTTCAAAAAGAAAAGACGGTATGAAAGAAAGTATAGAATATTTAGCTGTGGTTATATGATTATTCCTATATTTGGCTGGTTGATGAGGAGCATTTACAAATACTATTCTTTCTTCTTGATCTTCCTGTGGTATTGTCTGTCTTTCACCATTTTGGGATCCGTTTTCCGTTCTACTACTACCTACTAATTATAATAATTTTTAATAAATTAATCAGCTCATGGATTGTCTAAAGTTTTATCATCATTTAATGTCATTGAATTCATTGTTAAAAATCATTCATTTAATTTTGGAGTAACTTTAAAGATTTATCATTAGTCAAATAATATATTAATGTATAATTTGTCAAAATACGACAATTAACAGATATGAGAATAATAATAAGTCAATTAATTGATAAATATCAATTGAAACAAACAATTATGTCTTTTTATTTAATAGAATTGAATATGATTTAAAAAATTTTGTAAGGTTATAAATAAAAAACTTACAATTGTGTCCATACAAATAAAGACTCCAACGTGCCCTTAGTTCATGACACCATTGAGTAAATCTTAAATTGATCAAATCCATTATATACTTTTTTCCACTCGATGATAATTAGCAATAAATATAGTTTCAAATTTTTAAACAATTTTCACGAAATTTTTTCCATCAGTGAATATTAACTTTACACTCATTGTATTGATTCAAGTTTTATCATAAACTCACATGATTAAATGATTCGGATATTTACATACACACCTTAATTACTGATAATTAATAAAACATTATCACTTTTGGAGTTTTAATAACTTAATTGAACCAATAGTTGACTCAATCTATCAAAAATTTCCAAATTGTATTCGAATTAAAAAAATTTTTTAATTTTTATTTATATAAATAATGTTATAAGTAAATAGATTGACCAAAATCCTAGCTTTTATGAAATATTTGTGAGGTTTTAGAACGACAGAAATGCGCGAGTCGCATCAATTGTGTGATATCGAGTAAGAATTAATCTCCTTCAGCTAACTTACACTTTTTCCACTATCAACGATATTTGAAATTTTATTATCAGTATTAAATGATTCTCATATCTTTTTCAGTTTAATATATTTATTCTCACTAACACGTGTGGACAATTAAATGTCAATTTACTAACAAATAATACTGCGAAATAACAATTCAAATACTTTATTTAGACAAAACTCATTAAGAATTAAAAAAGCTACGATTTATTGCAATAAAAAAAGATAGATTAAAACATTTGTCTACATATTACGTGATATATTAATCATAAAACAACTTCAATTCATCATTGATTTGCTTCATATAATGAATGTTAATTTTATTATTAAAAATTAGTTATATTAACTGAATAATAATAAACAACATTTATGATCAATAAAAACGAAAATAACTAAAACAATAAAGATTGAGATAAATTAAAAAAAAAAAAAAAATTATGATACAAAATAATTAGTTGTATTTATCTATTATTGTGACGTTTACAACTATTATCATTATTATTGTCACCACACCCCATTTTTTATTTATCAAACAATTGATGACTACTAGACAATACAAAAATAAAAAATTAATGTAGACACAACTTTATTTTGAAATGTTTATCATTAATATACATTATAGATATTCTATGAATTCTAATTTTTGTACTAATTTTGTAATCAAATCAATAAATATTATATATACTAGATAATTTATTATCTATTCACAAGTACTGAAGATAATTCAACAACGGATTATACTATTATTTATTTCATAAATAATCACATAAAAGTTTTATAATTCTTGTACACATTGGAAAATTAGATAGAAATGCACAATTATTAATCATTATTTACGATGTCTTGTGACTTACAGGAAGGATAATAGAAAAAAATTAAATCTACACAGTATTACATAATATGTATAAAAACAAACATGATGTATATGAACGTGCGCATTTGCTATAACAACCATGTCTAGCTTGTCTCATTTTAACTTCAAGCAGTATAGTGGTTTTTAGTGATCGTGGATACTGTCAAGTTTTTATCTAATCGCATGCGCGTCGGCAACAAGTTGATAATGCAACATTTCTATAGCTTAGGTAACGTGCTGAACCCTACTGGATCTTTTCAATAACTCATTGTGGATAGAATTTATACAATTTTAAATATTTTGTTATCGAGATTAATTCCAAAACTATCAATAATATAACATGTTTTCTAATTTTTTTATTTGGTAGAATTGATACTAATTCGGAATAAATTGAGGTATATTGAAGGACAGTGGAAATAAAATTATTTATAAGGGTTTGTCGATAATAAAAATGACAGCTTTACTCCGAAATTTATAATAAAATATGAAGAATATTGCTTCATGAGGAAGATCGATACGATATATTCGATTTTACACATTGCATGTCAAAAGATATTCAGCATTTGCAAAGATTAGCACGTAATTGATAAATTTGAAAAAATATTTTCTCAACAATTAGATAAAATATACATTATTTTGACTAAAAATTGAACAAATTGTAAATGTTTATATTTTCCTGTTAACTAATAATTAATTTCATTAATAATAATATGAAGTATTTATTTCATAAAGTCAACTACAATTTGTAAACATTTGTTGATAATTAACAAAATTATCAAATATTGATTATTTTTTTATCATTTTCAATCTGTTAAAGAAAAACAAACTAGTAGAGAACCATTGTTTATTAATTATTTATTAGAAAATGTACATTTTATGTCAATAAATTGTTAAATAAAAAATGATATTTTACAAATTCTATATCAACTACCGTGTTGAATAAAATTTAGAAAAAATAACTTAATTAAATGAAATAAATGTGAAATCTGATAAAGTATATTAAGGTGTGCTAGTAAATTTTTTTATAATTTGATTAAAATCTTGACCATTACAAACAATGAATTCATTGACCGCATTTTTTGAAATGAAAGTATAAAAAAAAAAAATGTTCATACATACCTGGAGGTTGCGATTCTAAAGTATTAGATTCTTCAAGTTCAATATGTTCTCGAGTTCGCCTTCTTCTTTTTCCTTCCTTACCTCCACCTCTTATAATTCCACGAACAGAACCAATTCGAAGGCTAATGTTATCAACATTGTCTATATTACTTAAATCGATTGGACTACCAACAATATAGGGACCAGAATCGGAATCAACAACACCATCAGCTGTTACTGGTACATCTTCTGATGTTATGCTATTGATACTATTCGTCTGGTTAGGTGTAACAGTTCCATCCATATGAGGAATTGATGATAAATCAGGAGGCGTGAACGGGCCTGAGTTTGACACCCGGGTGTTTCCACTCGATGACGTCTGCATCGACTCCAGTGATACCTGTAAAAATTTTCATAATGTTACTAAACAAAATTGTTTCATAATGTAAACAAGAAAACATTCTCCACTACATCTAACTATCTGTTATTTTATTTTGTAAGGAAGGTCATATTCATCATTGTAAATTAAGTCGGTTATTAAAAAAACAATTTTTTTAATACTAGATGACAACAAACTACGTGACAAAATAACAATAATATAAATTTAACAAAAATCTACGTATTTTGATAAAAATAAATAATTCTACAAAATAACTTGATTATTATTTGTAGAATGTACTTACAGGGTATTATTTTAACTAAATGTGTTTCATTTGAACTGACATTCTGTAACGAATTAAACATTCCTTGTTACTTTCATAAATTATTATTAAAACACCAATAAAATAATTTAGAAAAATATTAAAATAAGTCGAAAGAATGTTTATTAAAAATTAAAATTTTTCTAACGATTAAAAGTATAATAAAATTTAGAATCCGCACTAAATGTAGTTCATACTACTTGATGAATAAGACTACACGCACGTGGTCGTATTTTATCTGTATAGTAGTGTAACGGTTGTTTACTTTTCAACGCTGTATGCTGCACATGTATTTTCTACTGTTATACATATATGATTTCCTGTACTATACCATAAAAATTATTCAATTATGAGTCAGCATTCTATTCATATAAACTACACTAATAAATAAATTTACTTATAACAATTCGCTCTACTTTACAATATATTCAATAATGAACAGAATTATTTTAACTTAAATAAAGATAATTAATACAAACAATGATTAAATATGGTATAGTATGTGTTTCACACTCAAATCTAGCATACAATTATGAATTATTTGTTTAAGTCATTACAAATTTTGGATTATTTTAATAACTGTAAAAAAGAACTTTCAATATGATAACATCTAATATACATCACGAATTTTTCTTCTAAATAACTCCATTATATACAAAAACTATCACAATTTTTTTAATATACAATAAACTGTTTTTATTACAAAACAATTGATAATGCCTTTGAATAAAAATGACTTTTTATAATCTATCGATTTCAAATGATAATATAATTTTATAAATGATTATAAAATTATCTAGAAATAATTTTTTGGTAGACAATGATACGCTTACCTTGATATATTTTAAGAAAAAAAAAATATTACATCAAGTAAATTGGTTTTACAGACATTAAATATTTGTAAGTTAAAATGCTTTTGAAGAGAATAAATTTGAACTTTTAGTGTTTAAACCAAAAATAAATTGTTACTAAAAGTAGCTATTATTAAAGCTTAATCATTTTAGTTAAACACAAACTATTAACAATAAACAATTTGTTGTTATTTTTATACGTGTCAATTGATGTAAATTCTATTGAAACATGTCAAGAGTCTTTTCTACTTGTTTCTCGAATACAAACTGAATTTGTACTGTTTCTGTCCGTATTCTTATCTCTAGACGCACCTTTTTTCGATCATCAACCCAAGTTTTACTTTTTCCTCAAATAAAAGTCTACTTCACTATAGATGTTATCATCTTATCAGCTTTTATATTACTTAGACATTAAAGCTATGTATTATATATGTACATGTGATTCATACTAAATAACAAGAAAATATTGATTGACTTTCATCAATCATTAAATGTCACTTTTTTATTGAATTTAAATATCTTAAAAAGTTATCAGTATAAGTAATGATATAATAAAAGCAGTATAGTAATTATAAAAAAAGTATAATTGATCTATATAACATGTATAATTTAGATATACATATTTGAACAGAGGAGTATTAAATATAATATTAATGACATTATACGAGAAATGAATTGAATAAGTGAGAAAAACAAAAAGGTCGAGGACTCGCGTGACAAACCTAATATAAAAAGAATTGTGGTATGGATGTATATACTTTAGTCATTATATGTATAGATTTATGTGTAATCAAGTTCAAACTTGTACAATGTATTTTAATGTCTCTATTATAACACCTAAAAATCACTGTTTTGTTGGAAAATCGAAGGGGAATTAATAAATATTAACACGATTAATCGATGATTGTTTATGACTTGAAATCAAACCTCTACCTTGTTACATTATTTCTTATCAAATCGATAAAATAAATTAAATAATTCCTTTTTTTCTTTGTATCACTCACACCTACACTCATTTTATATATATCCGATCTATAATATTTATAATAATTTATTGTTATGCTTAAATTATTTGTGATATTTATTTTTTATTTTTTAATAAAATTTATTTTAAATGCTTGTGTATTTTTGTTCATTAATCTAAATAAAAGAGACCTTTTTTAATATTCAAACTGTTGATTAGAAATTATAATTTCATTATTATTGAATTTGTTATTCAAATATTTCATTGTAATTGTATAATAACAAATTTAAATAAGACTTAAATATTACTAATATGCAAAAAAAATTCGGTAATTTACTCTACACCCTGACAATTTCGTAACAGTAAAGATGAGGCGGGTCTATATTTATTCTGAGATGCTTACGTCACATATTTAGCCACATAATAAAGTTACATTATGCGTTAAATTTGGAAATATTTGATGTTTTACTTTTTTTTCTTGTTATATTTTAGCACGAAATTACATTAAAAATCAAACTATTAAATCATTGTAGAATCGGAGTCTATTAATCTTCAGTATTGGAGTTCAATTCAGATAAATTAATCCACTTATTGACTTGAAACGAAAATCGATTTTCTGATTATGACGTAAAATATATCCTTACATTGACATAGTAATCAATAATCATATAATTAATCTTCAAGTATTAATTCTAAATGATTAGATGAAGTATAAATAGAATGGGCATAGTTTCGTGTTCATATTTAACTGACAATACATACGTGCGCTACAATTCTACGTCTCTGCTATAAATTCTAAGGTCTTGTAAAGTCATTTTTACTCATTGATGATCTAATTATTCTTCATTTTTTATAACTATTATCAATAAAATATACAAAAAATTTTTATCGATTTCACAATTTGTTGCTAAATATTTGAAGATATAACAAATATTGTATCAATTCTATTAACATCAGTTTTAATTAAATTTTAACAATATATTTATTTTCATTTAAAAAGGAAGAAATGATTGTTGATGATAATGATTGATTTATGTAAAAATCATTTAATATTTGACAACAGTAGTGAATTTATTACATTTAAATAGGTGATGAAAGAAGAATTAAAAATATGTAAATAATAATTTAAAAATAACATTCTGTTATATCAAACGATTACCTGTTAGTTTATAAGCGTTTGTAATAATGCTCCATGCTATGATAATCTTTGTCAATAATGACGTCTACCGCGTCATTTAAAATTCTCATAAATCATAATTGACGGTATTTAAATTTTTCCCGCCAGTTAGCATGAAAAAATTACATGTCTTTGTTATTAATGTGAATTAAAAAAAAAAGAGTTATAATGTAAACAAAAATATTTGTTTTTTTTTTCTACAATTTTAACTCCACTTTCGTTTTTTGATATTTTTGGTCACGGAAGTAATTAAATCATCACATTCTTTACGTTTAATAACATAACCTCATAATAATTATGGTCAAATAAAATATGCACATGATTCAAGCATTGTTATCGATAAAATTATTAATAATAACTCAGTCAATCGTCGTATATACTTTAGTAGATGACACTTGCGGATATTAAACCCACTATTACTTAACTTTTCAAGACAATTTTGTGTTATGTCTATTTTTATTTGATTTAACTTGTATCGTTTAATACGAAAATAAATAAACATCATTTTAGAGATGACGAAAATAGATTTAGAAGAAACAATGCGATATTTAAGTCATCAAACACATATCGGTCACTCATGATTATTACGGAATATAGAATTATTGCAACTGTACATTAAGGGAAGATGTTTTATAAAATCTACCAACATTTGTTTTTGATTTGCGTATTATATTGTATTTGTATTATTATAATTATAGAGTGTACTTTTGTATTATTATTTTTGTAGTAGTATTGTGTCTAAGCAGGTTCAACGAATGAACTGCAGTAGCGCAGTGGCGGTCACAATACGAGTCGTATGCTATTGCTACCTGCACCCACTACTGCTGACTCTAACCAATAACATTACATACGTTCATGTCACTTGAATACCTTAGGTACGATATTCTAGCATTTCAGTGTACTGATAATCATCGGAATGTACACTCACGCATTGTCAATATTTCTTAATATACATATATATATTCATGTGATTTTACTCTATACGACATTATGTGTCATTCAATAGTTTTTTTTTTTTAAATGCCATTTCTTATATTATTAAAGCTATTTATGAATGGTATTGAGTAGTTAATCAATTAATTGATAAATCAAATTATGATCAGTAGAATGTGTAAATGGAAATTAATGAAGTAAATATATTTTTGCAATAATTCTGTAGTTGTCATGAGAATAACATATTTATAAATTTCATAAATAACAAAAAAATTGAAATTTTTATGAAAAAATAATATTAAAATATTTGTAATAACAATATCTTTTATATAAAATTGTAAATACTTACAAAATTCATTGGATTAGGATCTCATATCTTCTTATTCTACTCGAAAGTTTGAAAAATTGATCAAACTCCACTGACATTTTTTAAAGAATAACTAACTCCTGTTAACTAATTAATTATTCAAGAATATAATAGATTTTAATAAAATACAATGATGTAAATAAAACTTATAAATATAAATTTACATGATCAAAATTCAGGTATGCATTAAGAGTTTAATATTTTAGATAAAGTTTTTATCTTCTGTAATGTACTTAAATATTTAAGATTAAGCATTTTTCCAAATAGTTCATTACAGATTTTCTAATTATACACTAGAGAAACATATTTCTTACATTAAATTTTTCCAATTTTTATCTTTTCAGTTAATAACAATTTTTGTTTTTGTTTACCTGTAGTATACATTGATTAGTTATTAAATTTTACCAAAATATAACTTTAAAATGTCATTAAATGTTTTATGTACAGTTGTATATGTACAATCTATTTGCAACTATATATTTTCACAATTGTATAAATATTATTTCTATTTTTTTTATTAATTAAAAATGATTTAAAATTGAATATTATTTAACTTGTCAGGTAATTATAATTTAATTATATCATAAATATATACAAAAACATGATGTCATTATAGAATAAACAATAACATTATAGTTTACTTACTGATATTCATTATTTTCACATTATTCCAAGTTTGTTAAGTGTATAATTTAATATTAAATTACTCTGTTCAATTGTTGAAAATAAAAAATAAAAAAACGTCGTTCTCATGTGTTTATTTATATTATTTTCAATCTTTTTTTTCAATAATTTTTATCACAAATTTTTGTAAAAAGAAAATGAGAGATTAGATACTTATTTTTTTTATTAAAAAAATGTCTACAAAAATTTTTTTTTATTTTTGATATTCCTAATGGACCAAGGCACATATTGCACCATTTTTGTTATATCAATTTTAGTACAAAACACATTATCTTTCATTTTAGTAATTTATTATTTGTGACATATTTTTTTTTTATTATTCATAAAAATAATTTATTTTGTCAAAATTTAATGTAATTTAATTTAATTGAAAGAATTTAACAACGAAAAGTTACCGAAGGCACTGAGTATCAATAATTTCAAGTTATATTGCAGACCAGCTGCTCGGTGGGTTATTATGCCTTTTCTAATAATAATTGTAATAAAATGAACAAAATAAAAACTGAAATTATATGAATAAACCAATCGGTTTATTGATAATTTACAATTAAATAATTTTGTCGATGACATAGTTAGAATTACATGATCTATATATTGATATTTACAGTAACTAAAAGCAATATTTTTACATCTAAGACTTGTTCAAAATTTTAACATTATTTCTTTATGCTATAAAAAAAACATCATACGAATAAAATTTTAAAATAAATAGTTTAGAATATTTAATATTTAAATTGGTCTTAGGAAATCATCTTTTACAAATTTCAATAGAAAAAATCTTTTAGAAATCTGATTAGAATTAATAATAAGGGCACTTTTGTAAATATATAATAGTGAGTTTGTCTTTTTTTTTTCATTTAACATGTTTATATACATATTTTTATAATTATCAAATTTTGTAGACGATGGCTACAATAACTTTATAAAAAATTTTTAAATTAAACTTCAACACCAAGGACTCTATCAACAACATATTCGTACCTTTTCGGTTCTGTATTGCCATCCTCAGAATTATTTCCACTTTTGACTTCTTTAACTAAATTACTCAATGCCTTTTTGTCATTTGTTTCTTGAATATCAACACTTGAGACACTAGTTAAAGATTCTTTTTCATGTACGCAATTAGTTGTACCTAATATACTGACTCCACATGTATTTTCAGTTAAACCACTATGAGTTCGTGCACTTATTAAGGCTATATTTATTGCAGAATTATCTTTTTGTGCATCATAAGGCAATCCTAAACGTATTTGTGATGTATATGAACTCACTGATGATTCAGAAGTATGTCTCTTGTGATGAGCAACTGACAAATATTCAGGAATTACAATCTCATCAGGAGGAAGTACTGGAACATTCAAGTTGACTCGAGTAAAAAAGGCCATCTTTTCTCTGGAAAATAAAGAAAACAATTGTAACGTTTAAATATAAAAATTATATCTTGAATCATACAATATAAGCTAAAGTTCTCAATTGTAAGTTTTCATTTTCTAATTATTAACACTTATTCCAGATTATTTTTACCAATTATTTTACGTTAACAAAATATGAATAATTTTAAGAGAACTAACAATTGAGTTCATCGCATTTTATACAAAAATAATCAACTTACTTGAATGATATAATATCAGGTTTACCCTTTCCAACTTTAGTTTTCCGAAGCTTATAAATTTCTTTTGAGGTCTTCTTCAACATTTTTTCTACCTTCTTATCTTCTGCACTCTTTCCATGTTTTTCATTTTCAGCTTGTGCTATGAGCGATTGGAATTTATGATCTTCCAATAACCAAGATGCAAGGTCTGTGTCACCCTTTTCACGTGCTTGTTCCAATTTTTGCTTTAATTCACGTAACCTATTTAACTCGTCATGAAGATTATTTAGTCTTGCATGTTGTGCTTGAAGATCAAGTTCAAGATCGAGTGATGTTCTTGGAGTAGATGGTAAGTGAGTAGATTTTTTAAGAGCTGTTTTGCAGCTTAAAGCTGAAGATGGTCGTCGCCAACGTAACGATCGCCTTTCTACTGAATTACGTTGGAAAGGACCACCTCGACGATAAAGTGGCATGCTACTATCACTATCACTGCGATTTAACTGAAATAATCAAATAGTTGAATTAATTGTTTGTAATTATTACATGTCGATTAGCAATACTAACATATAATTGATCATGATGATTGATCATAATTATCAATCAATTTACTTACCCGACATATGTAATGATTTCTACTAACAGCAGCACTTGGAGAAAATGTTTGACTACGTTTAATGACAATAGAATTTTTATCATCATGTACTGCACCAGGAACAACTCCAGCGGCTGACAATTTTCTATGTTTACCCTGCTGTGGAATGAAAATACATTCAGTATTAGTTTCTTTATCTTGTGTTTGATTCGATTCTTCAGTAAGCCCTTCTTCTTCTTCATGCTCAAGCACATCTTCTAATATATTATCTTCCATCATAAATTCAACCAACAAGCCCTCTTCATCACTATCTTCACTCCTACTGTCACTATCCTTTTCTTCATCAACTTCATCAGGACTACCAAGACAATTTGAAAATTCATCTAATCGTAATGAAACAGTTGTATGTATTTCATCACAACCTTGATTTCTGGTAAGAGTGGAAGTTTGTGAGCTAATTATTGTACTCTCATCACTACTTTCTTCTTTGGTGTTTTGTGAATGGGCATTATTTCGATAAACAGAAATATCCGATTCTTGTTTATCATGTCGAGCATACTTTGAAGAAGCTGAACTAGTGCTTGTGCTTGAATTTTCTGATGTTGATGCTTGCATAAAGTGGAACGATAATATATTATACCATTTTATACTTGGATTCTCGGGACTGAAGTCTGCAAGTGAGACTTGAGCTGAACCCTATTCAAAGAAAATGCATATTAATTAAATAAATATTTCTATTTTTTATTCTACTTATTTTTTTCATTGAACTTAATATGATTGTATATTTACCAAGCACTCCTCAGACTCCCCGTTTGTACACCATACATTGACTTGTAACGTTTTGGTGTAAAGCTTATTTAACGGCACAGCTATGGGAAAGCTTTCACCAAACGTAGGCTTACGAAGATCTACTATTGATTTAGTGTAGCATATGTTGTTTATCGGTGGTTGCATTGGCAATAAAGCTACTTTAATATATCTGTAACATTTCAAATACATGTGTGTTATTAAAAAAACATTTTTCAACACTAACCTTCGAAGAACGTTAGAAGTTATTATATCCCAACAATTTTGAAAGCCTTGAAAGTTTAGACTAATTGGAATGCATTGTTTTGCTACTAAAAATTCAGTTTTTTAAATTAATAATAAAAAAATTATACTTCTATCCAATATAGTTTCGAACAGTAACGAGACGTAAATAAAAATATGACAGAAAATCTACACCATTGATGACTTCCTGAAATTTGCTGTTAATCATTTAGAATTAATGTATTGCACAATTTATTTTAACATTCTTCCTCCCTACCAGATACAGTGTGATTCATTAGTAATTATAAATTATTAATAGCAACAATTCTGAAGTTATTGGTGTAGATTTTCAAGGCTACTTTTATTTACAATTCATGCTATTTCAGAATTATTAAGTTATACTATTTAGTGTTAAAAGAATGTTTTTTCTATAGAGTTTTAAACTTTCTAATAATGAAAAAGTAATTTAAATTCTTACACTTTTGTGTTATTTGGAATAAAAAGAGCAGCTAAATTCCTCGCTCTCTCAATACCAACATGAAGTAATCCATCGCTAACAGAATATCTACAATATAATACAACAATAAATTATTAATAAATCCAAACAAATATAAAACATGAAATATTTTTAAAAAACTGTTATTAATTAAAAAATCTCACCGTAATTTAATTTGCACTTGGGCAGTTTCTAGATTCATATTTCCAAAAGTTAAAGAATCAACATTTTGTAATTCCAAAAGTCTTGTTCGATTAGAGGCTTCAAAAACTCCTGAATCTCCGGCAACACTTTCATCGGATACAGCAGCGGAAACCGACCTGGTATTGGTTCCAGAACTGCTTGCTCTTGATCTACTGCCATTTGGTGGTGGTGTCTCACTTATAGGAGAAAGTGATGGTTCTTGAGGTAAAGGAAGTGAAGGCCTTCCTAATCCACTACCTTGTGACATGTTTCCAGATTGCATTTCCAGAGGTGGTTGAGGACTAAGTTTAAGATGGTCTATTTTATGTTCATGAAGTGCTTGTTGACTAATTCTCAATTCAGCTAATTTATCTTCTAATTGACAACGATCTAAATGTGACGTAGTATTCCCCACCAGTCGTTGTTGCTGCAATTGCTTTCTCTGTATTTCTACTTGTTCGTAAGTCGGTGGTGGTCCAATAGGTGCATTTTCATAAAGTGGAGAAACAGGTGGACTGACACTAGATAAACTTGATCTTGGTGAAAGACTTGGCTGAGATCGTCCAGGAGACGGAGTTCCCATGCTACCAAGATTTTGTTCTGTACCTCGAAGAAGTCTTTCAACTCGACGATGAAGATCAACCATGTCCACAGGTCTATCCTGTTGAATTGGACCCAAATATTGTGGACCTCCATAAATATCAGTAAAGCTTAATCCTGAACTAAGACTACCTTTACTACTGGTTGTACTAAGACTTCCTAAACTTGAACTGCTACTAACAGAAAGTGTACTTGCACTCAACGTCTTCAACTGGCTTTCTAACATTGCCATTGATCGTAAAGCATCACGTAGTTGTTGTAACAATAACTGTTTTTCTTCATGAAGTCTAACACGATCAGTAATAGTTTTATTAGATAATTCTAAAGCATTATTAAGATCTTGTTCCAGTCTTCGAATTTCACACTGTATCTTTTTCATATCTTGATGAGTTCTCGTGCGAGGTGTAATACTTCTTAACTCTCTCAATAATTGCTCTTTCTCTTGGAATAACAACAATTTATCTTTGTCACTTTCTGATTGACCAGGAGTCACTTTTTCTTCAAGATCAGCTAATTGTTGTTGAATATGTTGTATTCTCTTACGAGCTTCATCATATTGTAACCTCATACGTGCCATTTCAGCTAATCGAGTTCCAATAGATCCTAAATCACCCGAAAGGTCTGTTTGTGATGCGGTACTGAGCTTATCATGAGGAAGACTGAGTGTGCTAGCATCTGGACTACCTTCACATAGTTGTAATCTTGTAAGTTCATCTTTAAGCTGAGCTAAAGATTGCATTAATTCAGCTTTTTCTTTTTCACCAGAACTTAAAGATTTTTGAATATTTCTCAATTCAGTCATAATTGCTTGAGCTTCTGTTATATTATAACATCCACCTTGATGAGCACTAAGTTTTTGTTCTACACTAGCTAATGTGTCCACTCCACGTTGTGTACAGTTCATTTCAGCTCGTATTTGTTCCAATTCTCTTTTAAGTCTTGATACTCGACTTCTGGCTAGAGCAACATCAGACTTGAGGAGATCTGGATCATATTTTGTGCTGAGCGAACTTGAACTCGAACATACTAAAAAAAAACACAAGAATTTATTAATTTATTTTTTAATACACATTTTTTTAAACCATTTAAGACGATAACCAAAATATAAATTTTAAAAAATTTTTTTATCAATTATAAATTATATATTACTAATTAAACGAATGAAAAAAATGAGCACTGCTAATAATAAATTCAGTTAAATGTATAAATTAAAATATTTTTTAATTTGGATAATGAATACTTACAGCTAGTTCGAGAAGCTCCAAGAGTAGTTAATGCATTGTTGAGATGATCATACTCATCTTGAGCTAGACAAAGTCTTTGCTGCTTAACGTCATAGATTTCCTTTTTTGCCTGTAATAAAGAAAAATTATATTTATTAAAAATTTTTGTAATTCACTTTTCATACAACACTTTGATCATTAAAAACATTGTTAATCTATACTATTTTTTTCTATTTCTTTTCAAAAATCAATCAACATATTGTAATATGATGCAATATTATATTATATCTTTATACACTATATTCACACTTTAAATTTAAGGAATAATTGAAAAAGTCACGTAAATAAATAAGGAATATTTTGAAAAAAAAATTAAATGTCGCAATATTCGCTGAAAAAATGAGTATAAAGTTGAAAAACACTGCTTACATATTCCCAGTAATAGTATGCAGTAGCGTCACTATCATTTTGTTTATAACACTGTTCCCAATAAAATCTCTGTATCTGTTCATCATTTTCATAATCATTCTGGTAACACATTCTCATACGATAATTTGACACAATATTTTCATAAATTTGCTCTTCTTGATTCTGATGTTGATAATTAATTGACTTATATTGATGCGTTTGAAATGGATGAAATTGACGTTGATACTGATGATGTATATGTTGTTTGCGTTGAAGTTGATGATAGTCAGATTGATATTTAAATTGATGATGTTGAGTTTGATATTGCTGATGATATCGTTGATGCCTTTTATTGTTATTCGAACTCAAGTAATTGGTACTGTTTACATACGTGCGATATTGATGTGCCGGTACAAGTACACATAAAGTGTACTGTCGGTCCATGCCGATTAATATTTTGAATCAGTTGTTGTCACACTGTAAAGCTGCGTTTCGCGAATCACCTCATCTTCACGAAGGTCTCCTTCAGACTGGTTGGTTACAGGCCCGAAATTCCAATCCCCACCTTTAAGCTTCAATTTTCAAGGGATCTCCCTTTTTTTCCCTCTCTTCTTTTACTTCTTATGTGTTCAGTATTCTCTTTTTTTACTTCTTTTCGTTTCAATCTCTTCTTCCTTCTCTTTATTCTCTATTTTTGCTTCTTTAATTTCTTTTGCTAGTGGTGATGATGATGATGATGATAATGATGATGATGATGGTGATGATGATGATGATGACGACACTGCTGTTGGTACTGCTGCTGCTGCTGCTGGTAGTAGAATGGTGGTTGTTGTGATGTTACTGCTGCCGTTTCTCTACTTTATTTCTTCCTTCGTCCTTCCTCAAATTCTTTTTCTACCTCTCTCTCTTCTGCCTCCCAATCGGTTCTTTCCTCTTATTTTTCAATCGTCCTTACCAGTCCTCACTCCACTGACTGAATAGTTAGGGTCCGCCGCGTGCGCACGCGTCTTTCTTCCTCAACATAAAAAAGGCGAGCCTTATCTCAAACTTCTCAGGACCGTCTACATATATATATATACATATGTATGTATGATTCTAATTTTTTAGCTTTCTACACCAAAATACTTATTTTCCAACAAGTCCTCAAACTTTATCTATTTAAGCTTTCATTTCAAACAACCTTTAATAAAACAGAAAACTTTTGAAACAAATATTTGCTTATCAATGGTGGCGAATGTACAAGTATTTCAACCTCACTGTAAAATGAACTGAAGAATAAGCCCAGAAATATTTGTGAAGAGTAGGAAAGACAGGAAAGAACGTAGGGCCCGCCAAGGTCATAATTCAACCCTGTGACCGGTCAAGCTGTTTGAGTGTAGTGGTGGTAGTAGTAGTAATAGTAGTAGTCGTAGTAGTAGTAGAATCGACCTTGAAGTCGCACACAGGCATCATGGCTTCGACCACGATGGAATTTCTGGACGGTCCTCGTGTTTTCCTCTTCTCTTCTCTGTTTCGCTGAAGAAATCTCCACGCTATACATCTACTTATTTCATGTATTTTCATTCGTTAACTCATCATAAATGAGATATTAACTATTATTTTGCTTTATTTTTTTTTTATCAATCAATATTCAAATTCCTCATTCTTTTTTTTAATAAATTCATTCCAATGACTTTTTTTTTTTGTTGAAGATCAATAAGTGACCAACTATCATGTTTTACTAATGAATTTTTTAAGAGTAATTTTTGATAGAATATTATAAAATAATATTCATGAATTGTTGATGATGTCAGTAGATATAATCAATGATAATTGATTAGAATGACTAGGAAATAAGAAGACGTGATGATGTAAAATTTCCTAGATTATATGAAAACTGAAATCCCACAGTATGGCGAATTCCTAATGGAATTCAAAGAACGCCCACGATTTTTCTTTTCTTCCCTTACCTCTTATATTCTTGGCAGCAGGTTGTGTCGGTAGAGGAAGAATGTATCATGTACACACACGGTACATGGTTTCGCGACAAACGCATTCCGATCTAGACAACGAGTCTACCTTGGAATATCAGAATAAACAAAAAAAAAAAAAAAAAAAGGCGAAAAAAGTTCCAGTCTAGAATATCTGGAGAGATCAACCAAAGCAGAAAGAGTTTAAAAAGCACTGAGTATCTTGGTATCGTATGAACGACAGCAATTTATGAATTCCAAGCTATTTATATACATATATATATATATATAACGTTCTTTCACACGCAACACATATATGGATCAACTCACGAGTAGTGTGGAGGAATTCTTGCTCGATTTCTGAATTCCGGGCCAGTTCTGTTACACATTTATTTATTTATTGTTTTATTTTTTATTTGACTTTTTGAATAAATTTCTAATATTAAATATTAATATTTACCTATATATTAAATAAAATATTAATGAATAAAAATTGAATATATATATATATATATATAATTGCATAAACGATGGAGTGACTTGACTAGTAAGATACGCGTCATCACCACAAGAAGAAGAGAGACCACAAGGAAGAAAGAGAAAATATATAAGGGAAAAAGGTAAAGTATAAAAGATATCACATATATAGTAGGAAGGAGGTTCTTTCTGACCGGGAGAAAGGGAGGCTTGGAATGCAGCCGAGTGAGGAATTCCGGCCCCTCCCGCATATTTATCTGCGCACGACTCTCGGGGGCCTCTGGGCCCGGTCAAGTGAGGCTCCTTTTATAGTGTGCAGATGATGCTAGGGTAAGGCAATAGACTACGGATGTACGCCGAACATCGAGTTTGTATATAATAATACTATGAGAAAAAAAAGAGACAAGTCAAGTTAATAGGGATGTAAAAGATGCTACAACTTGGAAAAGTCTAGATATATTCACTCCAAAACAAAGATTTCTTTTTTTTTTTTTTATTAACATAAATAAATTTTACAATTTTCATTGTTAAATTACTTAAGAATACATGAACTGAGGAAACAATAATTATTGTTGAGATATGCCAGTATTCGATATATTGTAAAAAAAAAAAAAAAGTGAAACAAAATGGAATGTCACAAATCTCAGTTGGAATTTAGGGTGAAAGATTCCACGCAGAAATAATTGCCTGGTCAAAAAAAGAAAAAAAAAAGGAAGAGAGCTATTGGTCATTTTTTGTTGCTGTTTTTTATTGATTAATTTTTCGCACCATTTTTTTTTTTTGTATATTTTTAGAAAGAGATTTTTCGTAAAAAGTGAAAATTATTTAATATGATTTTAATAATTTAATATCTCTTATTTAAAGGTATTAACATGATTTTTTGGATAAGATTTTTCATAAATTTTGCTGATTTAATAATGAAAAACAAATGAAATAAAGGTAAAATATATATACAATAAAAAAAATAGTGAGATGTAAATGAGATTAATTTAAAGATTTAAATAAAAATTCTGAATATTTTTTTACATTTTGAGGTCAAGGTATTGCTCCATTTTGGTAACATTTGGTCCAGCTATTTTTTTGTTTTAATAAAAACAAATAATATTTCTGTATACAAGATTTAATATCTAAAATAACTTGATAGTAAAATATTTATAATAAATATCACAAGACAAAAATTTTTTTAAATGCATCTAATTTTAATATGGCAAATAAAAATACTTGGAAATAATTATTCTATCAGTTGTTCATGAAATATTATTATTATATTAACTAGTTAAAGTATATTTGATTAAATGAATTAAATAAGTTTTTTTTTCTTTGTACAATAAAAAGAAAATAAGAAAAAAATTAAGTAATTGAGGTGAATAAAAAAATACTTTGAGAGCAATGGCTTGATAATTACGTTCTACGAAATAGCATGCGTATAATTATGTGTTTTCTGTTAATCTCAAAAGAAGTGATGCTTCACCGGTGTGACATTAACGGAATTCCTGAGCATTTCCTAGCGAATAATGTTGATTTTTATCATGTTAAGAACTCACGATCTTCTTGCTCTCAGTCCACACTTTGTATTATATCTATATATAAAAGACTGTTTATGTGTTACATGAATTTCGTGAACACATTTACATGTATGTTTCGATAGAATTTTTTTAACAAGGGCATCTGAATACCCTGCTTGAAAATTTAGTCTACTCTAATCTTGAAGAAAAACAATATCTATTTTTAGTCGAGAATTTCATTAGGAATATTTAAAATTTGTTTATTATAATAACATATTATGAGAACTATTGAATGTTATTTTGAAGAAAATTTTTAAAATTTTTATCGATTTTTAATATTACTTGTATATTAATTTTATCCTAGATAATCTATTTTCTTTAAATACATAAAAGAGACTTAGTAAAAAAAAAAAATCTATGATAAATAAAAATTAATTAATTTGTTTTACTCATGAAATTATAATACAGTATTAAAATTTATCCAGAGAATAAAAATTTAATTTAACAGTAAAAAAAAACAGTGTTACAAATCGACATTTAGATAAATTGTTTTAAATAAAAATATTCTATTTATTACTAGTGCTTGAATTATTTATTAGAATAATTATTCCTCTCGCACTTAATATTAAGATTATTTATTATTATATATTACACATTAATATAATATAAGAATATATTTAATTATAAATATTAAAATCAGAACTGATTAAAATTTTTATAATAATTATTTCAAATAAAATAAAAATTTTTGTCTTTCTTAAACAGCTAAAAAGTATGTCTTTGAATAAATAAAAATGGCATAAGTAAGAGACACCAGAAAATGAAGTTTGATTTTTTTTTTTTTTAAAAAAAAGGTATCTGATAACATCTACTAGAAGTGAACCACAAGAGAAAGTGTGTAAATTTATTTTTCTATTTTCTTTTTATGATATTCTGATTCTGTATATCTAAGATACCATGATGGTTTATACTGCACAGTAAGAGAAAATATTTCCATCAAAAATAAAGCCAATTCATTTTTTAATTATTCCAAAAGTTGTAATGAGTAAGAGAGAGAAAACTCATAGTAGAAATAACGAAAGTACTAATAGTTATTTTTGATCTATCATCATGAAAGTACTTTAGTATAACTATAGGATTACATGTACATAATTTATTTATTTAACACGTAAAATAATGATTTAAATATCGTTTTATGCAAATATAGATTTATTATGAAATATTCAGTAACATTTATACTGTAAAAATACTGAATTGAATGTATTTTTCATTCAAGTTAATAAAAATAGTTTATATAAAAAACATAAATTATCTAAAACAAATATAAACAATACTAGAAAGAAATAAATGGATAAAATAAAGTGAATAGTTATTTAAAGAATGTAGTTATGTACAAATACACACTCTGAAATCTTTTAAAAAGTATTTCAATCATGCTCCAATGACCTTGAAACCCAGAGATGTGTTGAAATTTTAAATTTCAATATGAATAATAATACATATTGTACCAATAAAAGAGGTATTTAATAATTGACCGTAATGAAGTCAGAAGTGGGCATCACTAATAAGTATTATAGGCTTGGAATATCGAAATACGGTCAAGTTATTTTTGGTAAAATGTGATTAAAGAAATTATAATGGGAAAAAGCTGATACTATACAGTATATAATATAGTATGAAGTAATATAAGAGGATAGCATAGTGGCTAATAGTAGATAGAATGCTTACTCAAGCAAAGATTCACCGGTGAATTCACTTGGTGAATGTTTAGAAGAACGGAGTGGGGTCCAACTTATTCTTGATTTTCGCCTTCGGGCATCATCAACCTTCCTTGACGATTCACAAGCCCATACGAGGCTTACGAGCGTAATACTGGAAGCCACTACGTCAAAAGTCTTACTTGAGTATTGGTGGAAGAGCGAGAAAGAGACAAGATAACTATATACGTGAGATGTTGAGAGAAGGAGTAATGCAGAGCCACCGCTTCAATGTATTTAAAATACGATACCAGATACCAAGAGAAAGACGAGCTACAGGGTATTGTGGAGATCAGGGGAGAAGAAATGGCAGGAGGAAAAGGGAAGACTGGTGGTACTGGTGGACATGGGAGATCTGCACGGGAGACATTCCAATCTCGTGGTGAGTTCGCCATTGCTAAAGAACACTGGATGAACACTATACCATGCTAACTTTTGCTTATTACAGTTCATTTGCTATACGTAAATACATACTTTGAGAGAGAAATTCATATCATTTACTTATATTTTTATCAATTTATTATTATCACCAACTAATATATATCTAAATATATATTTATTTATTTCATTGACTAATCATTTTTATTTATTACTAATGTACATTCTTCATTTCAAATAATTTTCTACTCTTCATAAGGAATAATGTTTATGAATATAGAATACTATTTTTGTGTAATAATTAATCAAAAGTTACTTTGATAAATTGAATGGTTTTAATTTACTCACTTATTATATGTTTAATTTAGTAAATAGAATATTTTCCAAGTTTTAAAATAAAAAATGTTAAAATTAAAATCTATGTATAGAATATTTTTAATTGAATTTGAATACTTAAAAAAGCCTAAAAATTAATTTAAAAAATTATACAGTTAGCTTAGGATATTTAACATTAAAAAGATTCTGTTTTACGTGAAAATATTTAAATTTTCAATGTAGTATTTAACACATTTAATAAATCTTCTATATGACATAAATGTTTTGTTTATTCAAATGTAAAATTAAATAACGTTTAATATGATTAGTATAAATTAAATAAATAAATTGAATATTTGTTTTATATATAATATGAAATTCTTCATGAAACGTTGAAACTATAAAGGTGGAAGTAATTTATTTTTAATCATTGTACATTTTTTCACAGGAATATTGTTCATACAATATAAAAGTAAACTTGATGATTTTGCATCTCGCATATGCGTTTTTCCCACACAGTCGGCAACTTCAGGTCAATGATTCCATATTGAAATGGAAAGAGCTAAACTATGTGCTGTACTACAGAGGGGGGCAACCTTTGCTCATTTTGCTTCGAGTACTAACTCTCATAAAAGTAAGTGAAAGAGATTCTGGTCCCTGTTAAAACCTTGTATAAAATGTACCTTTTTTAGTTCAAAAAAAAAAGAACAAAAAACTCAAAATTTTCCACCTGAATGTGCTAAGGTAGCTTCAACTGACACTAAAAGGTAGAATAAATGAAAACTATTCGACTTAGCAAACATGACACAACATATGTCAAGAAAGAATGAATATTACATCCTTATTTTTATTCCTCATCATGTACTAATCGATAGATTCATTGTCCATTTTCCATAATATTTAACAATAAATATAACTTTTGTTAAGTTGGTTATATAATTATTGATGATTTAAATAAATATTTTAAATGCTCAAAATTAAATAAAAAATAAGGACTAGATAAATACAAATAAAAAGTAGCAGAATTGAATAAATGTAGATATATATATATATATATTGCTGCTATACAGATTATATTTGAGTAGTAGGGAGACGATTTGCATTGGAATGCAAACCTCCTTTACTCAGCGTGTCACACGCCTCAGCTTTAGCGTCTATACAAACTCATAATTGTGCACATATTTTGTTTATTACCGTACACGAAAGTTTTTTTGGTTTGTTTCTTTCTTCGAATATTATAACACTTTTTCAATAGACTGTATACACTTATTTTTTATAAATATTTATACCTCGATACAATTTTACAGTAAAAATATTTATATTCCATATTGAAATATTAACCATTAAATAATAATACAACTGAATAAATAAATATGTGAAATAATTACTAACCGTAATACTATGAAAAGAACTTACCTCAAGTACGTCCTGTGCTGTCTGCAAGTATTCACGAAGCATGGCTTCTTGTATTGCTCTCCATTCTTGTCTCGGATCCTCAAGTTGAGTTGTTTCTAAAAATAATTAAATTATTTTCTAAGCATTCTTTTATACTTGTTGTTACAAATTTTTATGAAATAAAAAAAAAAAACTAATTAAAATATTCTTTGTAACATCAATTAACTATTTAAAATATTTTAATGTTATCAACAGCATTCCTAACTGTAGACTTTTATATCTATATAAACAATACAAATATGATTTCGAATGCCTTTTTATTTTAAAAAATTCATGTACATAACATTATGTATATATATTCAGTTTTAATTTATCTCTTAATTCAGTCACAATGCAATTAAAATGAAGCTCAAAAAAATATGCTGATTTCAAAAATATAATTTGCACACAAAAAAAAATTAACTCATCATTATTTGTTTAAAAATTTTTTAACAAATATAATAAATCTTTCCATTTATTTAATATTCAATATGATTTACCAATTGTTTAATTTACGATATGATTTTATCGGTATTGTAGTTTAATTAGTCTTGATCTTTTTTTATTACACATTGAGAATAAATGTTATATATTTTTAATCAGTATGCAAGTCTATTTTTAAAGCTCATTGACTGAACTATATCCAAATGATAAAATTATCTACATGATAATTATTTATAATCCTTTAAAACAGATTAAATAATTTATTACAATATCAGTGTTGGATTTAATGAAGTATATTTGAATAAATAAAATAAAGAATATTGTAAAATAGTTGATTAATTAAAAATGGCATCGATTAGGAAAATTTATTTAAACTGTCGACAATTGAATTGATGAAAAGAAAAAAGGAAATCGTAATAAAGTCGAAAAGTAGGAAGAGACAGAAAAAGAGGAAGGGATACTTACGATTGACATGATTGATGTAGTAAGCGCCCACGTGTTTGTCGTAGGCCTCCTCCCACCCAAGAGGCAATTCATTACCAATGCAGTCTGCAAACGTCTGTGGCTTTGTGAATCTACATGCAAAACGAATAAGTTTAATTAATGTTTCATTTTAATTTCTTCTTAAAATTACATAAATGAAGATAAAACCAAATAATTAATCATCACTAACAATTCATAATCATTATTTCTTAATATAAACTAAAGTTATTTGAATAATCATCATGAATATTCATGAATAAATATAATTATGAAATTAATATCAAAAAGGATGAAAATTATAATGATTAATTTACTGGTAACGACTAAAAATGCTGTAGTTGCACTATGTCGTACATACAATGGTATGCCAAGGTTAAAATATATATCGCTCGATAAATTATAATAAGAAATAAAAATTTTGCATATTCAAGAATATTTATATTAATATTTGCCTTATTTAATATTTATTTACATTTATGGATTATTTATAACAAATATACGGAAATTATTGTTTCAACACAGATCTACAGTTTTCTCATGCCCTCAAGCAAGTGCAATACAATTTGTATTGGAACTAGGGCGTAAGTTGGCTGCAGATACAACTTAAAAAGCTGAAAGCAGGAGTTAAACATCCTTTCTGATAAAACAGATAAAGAATGTAAGGTATTGTAAGAAAGCTACATAGATCTTTCCAAGTAATATTAACTGAATTAATTTCTTTTGTTGATTATTAATGCAAAAATTTATTTAATGTTTAATAATAATTATAAATAATTATAATATAATTATATAATATAATTATTATATTAAACATTTCTTAAGAAAATATATAAATATGACTATTTTTTATATTGAAACCAATCGAAAAATAATAAAATAATATATTTAAACCATTCATTTAAGTGGTATGAGTATAAGAATATTCCATTTTAATTATTCAGGTATCATACAGTAATATAAAAACAAATTATCTAATAATTATAAAAAAAAAAAAACAATAAATATGTAAAAAAAAAAAAATTATCATTGGAATAAAATTATATAAAATGACTTTGTTTTTGCTACTTTTTTACTTTTACATTTGATTATAGCCCACAAGTCAAGGATCATTTGCTAATAATTTCAATTTAAATATTCCAAGTTGCATTGAGTAATCATGATTCGATAAATATTGATTGTTATAAGTGATTAATAGGAATTTAAAAATTAAAAAGAAAAAAATACCACTATTTATAAGAATTCATTTAAAATAAATAAGATTTATAAGTATTTTAATGAACTGTTTGTATTGATTTATGAAACTATTAGTACCAATTAACTTGATTATTGATTCATCCTGCTGATTTTACAGTGAAATCTGATGCAATAATTGAAGGATACTACGATCGAATTAATTCAAATGACCTAACAGTGAGCCCAGCCCATTGTAATATTTGAGCAGTAAATTTCTGAATCATTGGGAAAAAAATATTAGAAAGTTTATTGTTTCATTTTAAGAAAATAATGTTTATAAATAATTGCTAATTTGAAGTAAATTTTACTGATTCACTCCAAAAGCATAAAATAAGGTATAGAATTAAATCCTAATAAGAAAATTCCATTTTAACTGAAAGATAAATTATTGTAAAATCATTGGAACTCATTTATTTATTTAAACATTTACATAGGCCCAACAGCAAAACCTGACTAGGGCCACAGATTTAATTGTATTTGATTGTAAATTGGTCATTTTTTATATAATTATTTTTAAGTTCGTTTTAAAAAATTGTAGACGTAAAAAATAATAATGAATCAAGATTAAAATTTTAATATTCAATAAATATTTTTACAGTAATTATCCAACTCATTATGAAAATTTTAATATTTATTTATGTCATAAATTACGAGACTGCTATTAAAATTTTTGCTAAAAAATAAAATTCCATTAATATGGCACTGTTGTTTTCTTTTTAATAAAACTTATTAAACATAAGAATCTTTGTATCAAGCCATATTAATTGATTATAATATAAAATATATAAAGTATTATGAATATTCAATACTATAAAGTAACTGAAAAATATTTTCAATATTTTCAAATAGTAAACTCAAGATAATAATCTTTAAAAAAATGTGTAGGTTAAATTTGAATAAACTTTAATTAGAACTTATTCACATCAATATACTTTGACTAAATATCGATATGTAAATTTTTTTGTGAGTTATCACATCAAAATAAGTGAATTCAATTAACATTATAAATATATCTCTTAAATAACGTTCATAAGTGTTCAATACAATAAGTCAGAAGATTAATAAAATAATTTTGTATATTACTATGTAGAAAATGAATTTTTTCAAAACACCCACGTGCTGTGATATCAACAAATACTTATCATAAAGAATTTCAATAATCAAGAAAAAATGTAGAAAACAAATTCTTAACGTTCTCTTTTAACATTTTTAGAATTACCTCACATGACTACATTTATTGTATTGGCTTTATTCCAAGGGCATTGTCGATCTTTTCACAGCTTATATATACATATGTATAATTTATTTTGGTCTTCCCGCTCTTTATATTAATATACATATCTATATTATTACTATTAGATATATATATATATATACATGTATACCTGACATTGAGTGCTATATAATACAAATACATAACACGTAGGTATCATACGCAATAAAAATAAGCTTTACGCTGTCATGCAAGGAGAATGTGACGGATATCCAATTTTGGAATGATTCCTGGGTATTTAGCAATTTATGTCATGGCCCTCATCTAACTACTACTTACTTTTTTCGTTTAACTCGTGACAAATCATTTGTTCCTAAAGTTTCTAATTGAAAGAATAAATTTTTTCATGTTCGACGTCAGAATCTCTAATTATTCTAAGATATAATAATTACAATTAATTAAATTTCGAAATTTTTTTTTTAAATATCGTTTTTAAATATTTACCAAAGATTAAAATAATCTTAATATACAACAGAATTAACGTTGAATATATAACCAAAAAAAAAAAAATGAATATTTTTAAAATGATGCATTGGAAGAGAATGTAAGAATTTATTCACTAAGCTTACATGGAAGAAGATAACTCTCTAGTTCATATCAATACATGTAAGTTAACTAAAATCAGTATTTGTAACATATAAATGTTGCAATTTTAATATTCATTAACGATTCATATTGTGTATTAATTATAAAATAAGTTCTATTTTAAAGATAATTATTTATTAATTTAATGTAGTATGTACGTTTTTATAAAAACTATCATATTTATTATAATCTCACTCCTATTGTAATTTGACCCTATGTGAAAACTTCTACTCATCTCAAATGAAGAAGTGAATCTTCTACATAGCAAAGGTATAGTGAAAAAATTTTTATATATATGACAAGTAACTTCCAATAAGAAACTAAATAAGAGACTGATTTATTTATTTATTATGAAACAGTATTTGAATAAAATTTAATTTAAATGAAGAAACTCACGAAATATATAATAACGATAATTTAATACTACAAACAGTTGACTTTGAGAGCATTTGACTGCAATGTAAAATCAATTGGTATTTTCTTATTGATGGTTACAAGAGATAATAAATGAACTTCCAAATGTGTCTTCAATATTATATGAATATCATTTGTTATAATATTTCAGATGAATAGAATACATCATAGTAAATGTTTTCAGTTTTAAACAACATAGAACTTGGAAGTTGAAAGTATATTTTAAATGATATTAGACTTTTGAAAGAAGTAAAAGTGTACACAGAAAATTAGTGGTATGGTATTTAACACATAGATATTTTTTATATCTTATCATTTTTCCTGCAGTGCTTTTATATTCATGATAAAAGGAATGATATACAAAGTATAAGAGATTTACACAAATATACATAAATGCAAAATAAAACAATTCTTTTCCACTATAAATTTGATTACTATATTCATCTGTATGTGTAAAGTAAATATAAATGGAGTATTTAAAATAATAATTGATTACTGAAATTTATAAGTTAATAGGATAATATAATTAGTTGAGCTTGCAAATAACATATCTATTTCCGCTTTGAAAAGCGTCGACAATGAGATTACATTCCACAGTATAGGCGCGTGGTCTTTTCTCAGCATTCTTTGGACTCGGTGAATGTCCTATAGAAATTTTTGTGTCGGCAGTCTACTGCATAGACAGCTGACACAGACGATTTTAAAGTTGTCGGGGGCACAGACAAGTTGAAGCGCCGGTCCTGGCGCCTGGAATGCGGGCGCGGCGAACGATTGCCTGTCGAGTGTACGTGAAACAACGACGTAAAACTAACACGCGTACGCGGAGGCGGACAGTATAAAAGAAAACGATACAGCTAACGGCTGCCTATTTGCGCGGAATTACTATCACACATGCGCACAATACCACGTTCAAAACATTTTAAAAAACTGCATGTTTAGATTCCCGGGTTTTGACATGTTCATACATACCAAACTCATCATCATTATCAATTTACTTAAAATTTCAATTTTAAATCTCTTTTTTAATTATAATAATAAAAGCTTATTTCATTGTATTTTTAATACTTCATTTTAATAAATTTGGCCACTTCAATTACCTTAAAAGTTTTTTAAAATAAAAAAAACATTTATCTTTTTGAATTTATTATTTATATAATTATGTTTAAATGATATTTAATTCGAAATCCGTTTCTGTAATAATTATTTTTGTTTAGTATATGTTTTTGAAATTAAATAAGTTTTTAAATATTAAATTACTTGATTTTCATATCATAAATTGTCTGTCATTTCTTTTTCAGCCAATGAATGGTTAGTCTCTTTCAATAACTAATTATTGGTTGATAATTTAATGAAAGACATTTATTAAACTCACCTATCTCTTGGATCAATCCAAGTGGTCTTTTTTGTGTTATGATCAATGAAGTAAACCTTTCCGTCAAAATCCTGGGCGACATCCCACCCTTCCGGAAGCGGTATCTCCCCATTCCGTCTCCTTGGCATATTTCACTGCGCTCTAAATTCATGAAAAAAAAATTTTTAAAAATTAAACTATCACTGACCGGTTTTCTAAAAGAGAATATGCGGAGTCCAACAAGAGAGATAGAAAAGAGATGAAAATGTTGGAAGAATGGAGAGGGAATGCACGGATTAGATACTATACACACTGACACTACTGCTCTCACTTGCGTACAATTTGTTACTCACTATAAACCAGTTGCACATACTGATGCACACATTTCCAATAGGTTTTAATGTAAAAACAAAAAAAAAAAAAACATTAAGAAGCAACAAGACGATTAGATAGGTAAAGTAGATGAAGAAAAAAAAATAAAGAAGGAAACAAACACATCACTAATATAAGCCAGGGGGATATTCTTTCATACACTCTTGCTACTCCGCCATTATGAATACCTCATTATCATGAGCGGAGTGACGTCAGAGTCCCCGCCTTCAGATTCCTCTAGAGCGGAATTCCACCGTTAACATTGCCAGGATATACAGAAAGAGACGGAGACAGCATGTATGGATCTCTCTGAGGAATTGGAGGATCCAACGCACTATTCAAATATTCTTTGGAACACTTAAAACTTTTTCATGCTTTCAAATATTTCTGAACCTTTTTTTTTATGGGGTTTTTTTTTTCACTTCTATTTAATTTTTATTTTTCTTTCTAACTTTACACTGTAATCACTTTTTAACTAATCATTTATTAACATACACTTCACTACACTCTTTCCTTGTAATTACCATTAAACGCTTTTTTTTATAGCTTCTTTTTGTATTATTTAAGAATTAATACTAATTTTAAATTAAATAAGCTCCACTTTTAAAATACACAAGTATCGATAAAGATTTTATCATTCAAGTAAGGTGTAATGAATATTTAAATAATTTAATGTAATTATTTTTCATATGATTATTATTATTTCAGAATTAATAACGCTTAGATGGGCATTATCAAATTGAGTTAAATTAAAAGTGAATATAATCCGTGTAATGTACTTGAAATTTTAAAACTGCACTGATTAACGAAATTTTAAATGTCACAAAATTTACTATGAAACTTGACACTGTTACGATGAAAAAAATACATCATTTTTTTACATATTCGCCAAGTGTTTTTCAAGGAGACTCTCTTTCACTATTAAATGTTAACCATCTTGGTTGTATTATAATTTTACAACCAATATCTGATTCAATAATTAGCGAGTTTAACTTGAAATAAGTGAAAATTAAATTTGAAAAAATGGTAAATTAACGAAACATGATGGATGCGTAAAATATAAGTATTGAACGAAGAATATATACGGCATACAATACTCTACCACTCGACAGCAACAGACATGCCGGGAGTTCGAGACATGCCTGAACGTTTCATGCTGTACCGAACAAATCTCTCTCTCTTTTCCACCTCTTCTCTTCGCTCCCCTCTTACTTACGTTCTTATATTCGTTCCTTCCTTTTCTGTCTACTCACATATTGTATAATCCTTTTTCAATTTTTCTCTCTTGTTCGTTTAACTTGTATATTTCTCCCCCCTTCCTGCCCTTCTGCTTTAATCTACGTTCGTGTCTCTGACCGCTGCGCACGAACGACGATGGGAACCCGGGACGCGATCCGAATCAGCTCGGTGCCCTTTTACCAAAGTTTCACATATTTTCCGGCACATGAAAATCACGGCGCCACTGTCCACTGAAGAACATTTTGCACAGGTGCTCGTGGAATGTTGTAATATAAAAGGGGGGAAAAAAATATAATAAAAGAAAGAAAGATCGTAAACATTCGAACGCGTTGTCGCCTGCTTTATTATCTTTGGAGTATGGCATTTACCCTTCGAGTAATTACCGACTGCGAGAGAAATTTTTTTTCACCAAATTTCCAATTTGGAATTTTCAAAATTGGACTGAATTTTTTTAAAAACTAAAAATTACTTATCACATTTCGAAAAATTATTTTTTAGAATACTCCTATTTATAAATGTTTTCCATACACCATTTGAGAAATCACCAAACGAAATAAGTATTTTTTGAAATGAAGTTTTCAACTGCAAATATTTGAAACTAAGCTGAATAGTCCAACTTATTCTTTCTGCGATTAGAAAAGTAAGAACGACTATCACAAATAGTAATTGTATGCTGGGCTTTAAAAGAAAATGAATAATTTATCATTATCTATTGTAGTTTTCCGGCTGTCATTTTCATTCTATAATATAAACAGCAATTTAATTTTAGGTATTTTATCACTATTGTGTATGGCAGTCTTCTCTATCTTTTTTATTATAAAAAAATTATTTAATTATGTAAGAATAAATAATAATTGAGCCAGATTTAGTAATTTCATTATTCAGGTGGGCTGTTTCGAACACCGGCCAGGTTTAAAAAGATTATGATTAGAAACTTTATTGTAAAGAAAACTTATCTCAGTCGGAATGTAGAAGACATTTTGATTTTATAGATGTCGCAACAATCACTAATCACGAAAGATTAATTGAAAATTAATTTATTTTTACTGTTTTTTTTAATTTTTATTCTCCATTTTACTTTTAATGTATTTAAAAACAATCTAAAGAAGGTTTTTTCTTTTTTTCATAATATGAATTATGACAAATTGTAAAAAAAAGTTTAAAAAAAAGTATTAAGCTTTCATTTGAAAGAAAATGACTAAAAAAACATGCGCAGCACATCATAATCGCTGGTTATTCTTGAATCAGCAGCAAACGTATTAAAAATCTGCCACGACATAACACTGTAACAGTATGTAAATAAAATATATAATCTATAAAAATCATGTAATTAAAAATGTGTGAATTGTACCATGAAAATAATTGCTTAAATCATTTATGTGTGTTCGTGTTCTAATATTGGTAGGCTTTGTAATTAGTTAATAAATAATTATTCATCTTTGCTTCTCTTGCATATAACAATCAAAATATCATTGATAATAATAATTATTTAATAAAAATAATTACTGTTGTTTTTTACATATTCATCTATAATTTTCAGAAAGTAAGAAATTCAATATGTATTCTGTAATACAGTATACTTTTACATTTTATTAAAAAAAAAGTATCTGTATAATAGACATCATATTCATAAACAATGGCAACATCAGACAGTGATAATTTCGAAAGTGCTGACGAAGATACAGAATTCCGTGATGCTTCGATAAAAAAGTCATCACCACAATGGACATATAGCTCTCCAATAGATTCTGACTCCGATGATAATATTTGCGTGAGTCCTTTTACTAAACATATGTCATGGAGTTCTGGAATAAGTGACGAAAAATGTCAAAATCGGACATATGTAAATTAAAGATTATATTCTCATTTTTAATTAAAATGCGTTAGATAGTTTTTAAATCATTTATTTAATAAAAATAATTTTATAGGGTAAAACAAGAAGGAATATTTCCCAAGTGAAATCAAATAGCAGTCAAGAAATAACCACTTCAATGGAACAAACATCAGAAGTTACTCGAAAAACAGAAAAGGATGAAGCAAAAATGATATCTAATGAAGTGAATACAAAATTAAACAATTCAGGTGATGGTGATAATTCTATAACAGAAAAAGGTTATACAACAGATGTTACAAGAAGTGTATCACGTTCAGCTGAAAAGAAAAAAACAAAAATTCAAAAATCGAAAGAATCAACGAAACCAAAAGGATTAGGAGCTAAAAGAATATCTGAAACTGAGACTTCATTATCATTAGATAATGTTCGAATTTCTAATGAAGAAGTGAAAGAAAGAAATGAACAAACAAAGAACTCTGATAAAGTTATAGACGATTGGAACTTAGATGATCATAAAGCAACTGAAATATTACGTGATAGCTTTGATCAATCTTATGAAAAGTCATGGATAGAAATAGGTAATAAATCTTTAGATGAATTTGATAAAAATGTGCCAGAGGAACTAAAATCGGATAAAAAATTTAAAGAAATATTCCGACCAGATGGTTGGCAAGATTTAGATAATGCGAAGATAATTACACCAACAGTGGAGAATAAAGATAAAACCTCGCTTTTTTTAGATGAAGTAGCTAAAGTCAATGAAGAAAAAGATGATTCAGGTAGTGGTTGGGGGAGTTGGGGTAATTGGGGTGTTACTACACTATTAAGTACAGCAAGCGCAGGGGTTTCAACTTTAACCAGTCATGTAACACAAGGACTCACGATACTGGAGGAAAGTATCATTTCACCTACTACAGCTAATCCCGTGCAAAATGAAGTGGCTGAAAATACTGAATCAGTAGGTAAGATTTGGTTTTCTTTTCGAAACACAGGTCTGTCTTTACCAGATGCTTGAAGGCTCCACTTAAATCTCAACTAAGTTATCCTTTTATTTTTATTAATATTAGACAAAATAATAAATACTAATAGAATTGAATATTACAACAGATACATCATCAACTATTGAAATTCAAGATTCTTTTGGATTTAGTAATCTCATATCTGGAGTTTCTTCAATTACAAAATTGGTTGAGGATACAGGAACAAGAGTTATTACTGGTGGTTTAAATACTCTAGAAACGATTGGAAAAAAAACTATGGAAGTACTTCAAGAGGGGGATCCGGGTCTAAAAAAGAAAAGAGCATTTTTCACTAATGAATTAAGTAAACCAATTTTATCGCAGGTACTTAGAGAGGCAAAAGATAAAGCGGAAACTGAAGCAAAAACTATCGAAGAGAAAAAATTAGCACGACGAATTCATTTTGAAAGTATTTTTGATGATTTTCAAGGACTTATACATTTAGAAGCTTTAGAGATGTTATCGAAACAAAGTGAAATGAAAATACAGCAACGAATAGTATCTTTGAATGTTGAAGAAGGAATTTCTCTTCAAGAAACTTTAGATGAAGTAAAAGAACTTTGTGATATCGGTGATGAAGACGAAGGAGTTGATGAGGATGATAAATTGGAAGAACAATTGAAATTCTATTATTCCGAGTCAGGAATTAACGCTTCATTTAATAAAATCAGTCAAGTACAACTCTTTTTTTATTATATTTTTAAAAATTAAATGTAACTCTAAATATATTTTTAAAATCGTTTTTAGATTTGGAAGGAAACAAAAGAGTATATCGACAATGTTTCATCACCGCAATCAACAGTAGGAGATCAAGAAGTCTTTGAAAAAGCGATATTAACAATAGCACAGTTTACAGCTTGTTCTGTGGAACAATTTCACAAAGTTGGAGAGTTATTGTTGATTAAAGGAAATCGAAGTACTGTTAATGAAGCTGATGCGTTAGTTCATATAACCAAGATCTTATCGAGACGAGTGGAAACTATTGCCAATCTATTTTCTAAATCGTTTAGTCAGCGCAGTCAATCAGAAAAATCTGTCCAATTTTCTGGGATAACAACTATATTCCTCGAAGTATGATTCAATTTATAATTAAAACACATTTATCAATATTTAATATACTTTGTTCATAGTAGTAATCTATCATTGTTTTTTTCTAGGCTAACAATGCCAGCTCTTATATCCAAGAAGCATTCCGGCTTCTGATACCCATCCTACAAATTGGAGTTATTTGATAACAAATTGGATACAATTCTGTCACTAACATCACTTGTATTGAAAATTTTTAAATTTGAATTAATAATATAAATGTATATATAAGTATGATTATTGATTAGAAAAGATTTTTCATATAAATTTTTGCACTTACAAAATGTTACGAGAGTATAGTATGTATCAAAAATATTATAATGAATAATAATTTAACATATAAGAGTCATACTTCAATAACTTCAATGATTTATGGTCTTTTTTTTTTTTGTTATTTCTTAGACAGTACAGGATAACTTATTTGCTATTCAGAAAAGCTTGTTAGTATTAATAAATAAAATAAAATTTTATGTTATTATTAAAATTAATTATTGTTTATGAAAAATGGTTTATTTTATTATTATTATAAATTTTTATTGTTATTATTTCAAAATTTTATTAAACAGTACATGTACATTACTTTCTTATTAGTACATAAAACCAAGTGGATAGTTATAACATAAAATATCTCCACTTACAAAGTTTCGATATTTATTTATGATAATTTTAATCATGATTAATAATTTTTGTGTATGTAAAAAACATTATTTGAATTTGTTTGTGAGAGATCGACGAATTATTTGTCTACGACTGAAAATATATACACACATTTGTTGAAAAATGATATTAACAAACTTACAAAACCTGAGATTACACAATTATATTCAAATGTAAATTTTAAATGCTTTTGGACCAATTAAAATAACTGTAACTCGGTAATTAATAAAAACTATTAATTTAATAGCTAAGTATACTATTTAGATAATAAAGTTTCTAGTTATTATACACTTCACCAATATTGATGACAGTTTATTCAATAATTGATTTCAAAAATACAAAAAACAAAAAAATATTCAAAAGTTTGAATATCATTCTTTTTAATCATACTGATGATTAATAAAAGTAACAGAGTTTTCAAAATAAATTAAATATCCGTTAACAGATGCACAAATTTTTTTAATATCAATGTTTGCCACGTTTATTGCCTATCGGTGGTTTTTGAAGTTGAAAACTTGACGTCGTTTCATTTGTTGACAGTGGAGCAGTTAAATTTAGTGGTGGATTGAAATTTAAACTCGCAGTTGGTGGTTTTATGGTAGTATTTATTGAATGATTCATTGTTGATTGTGATGGGGTAATATTTCTCCAGACTGTAAGATAAACATTGACGAACAATATGGTAAATGTTCAAAATTTTATCCCGTTAAACATCCATTGTATTATGAATTTGTTTTAAAATACGAACTTTGATATGATATTTCGTATTTTTTGTATATAACTTTAGTTATTTTTACTGTGTAGTTTAATAAGCAAAACTAAAAAATTTTTCAATACAATGATTAGACAATAAAAATATATTTATTATTTTTGTATTAAAAATAATCCCCTTTAAGCAGTGTGAAAAGCCGATTTACACATAAAGTTAATGATGAATATTTTTAATTAGAGAATAATTAAAGAAGTAATTTGTTGAAATTAGTAAAATAACTAAAAACTAAAATGAACTGATAAAAAAATTGATAACCCATTGAATTTAGCTATGAGATGAATAAAATAAAGGAAGTATTAAATACCTTAAAACAATGAAAAAACACCAATTATTTACGTTTTTAATAGTCAAAATAATAAATTTTACTATTAAAATAGTTAATGTCCTGATAAATTGTATTTATAAAAGTCCATTGAAGATGACAGATTAGCACAAAATTCAAAATTTATTTCAAATAATTATTTATTTTCTTTGTAAATATCAATAAATTTGTTGCATACTTTCGTGATTTAGAAGAAATTTCTTGCGGCTTGGCGAAGTTAATAATATACGGTATTACTTCACGCTACATCCACGCAAGACCTGAACGGAAGATATTCTTATCGAACAGGCATATTAAGATTTATAAAATAATTATCATAAATTTATGTTTCTAATTGATGTGAATTTCGAATGACTTACCAATTGGATTGGAAGAACCGTAAGTTGGTTGTCGGGTTGAATTAATTGTTGTTGAAGATAAAAAATTTTTATTTCCTAAAAATGATTACATTTAAACTTTTAGTTTAATTAAGAGTAACTATACTTATTGATAATTTATTTAGTGGCTTTACGCATTGTTTACTAGCTAAGCATACATAGTAGGTAGCTAAAAAAAAACGAATTGAATAAATCACTTACCTGGACCAAAAGGAGTGGGACCTGTAGTAATTTTTCCAATATTACTTTGATTGTTTTTACTACTAGATTTATTTTCTTCAAATATGTTTGTACTATCTTTCAAAATATATTTCCTTAAATTTAGATACTGTTCTTTTTGTTGTTGTACTTTAGCATGTACTCCTTGTAATTTACCAGCTACCGCAATTAATGATTCATGGATTTTACTCATTGCCAATGTTAGTTCTAAAAAGAATTAATAAAATACAAGTTCAATAAATATTAATCATTATTTACGCACAATTAAATATGTATTAAAAACTATTTTTTATAATTCAACCTTGAGGTGTTAATGCTCTTGGTGTCATCATAGTTTGAATATGTTTCTCTGTAGTTTCAATTTGTGATCTGAATAACGTTAAATCTTGCTCAAAGTGTTCTACTAGTTCCATAAAAAATAACAATGGAGCATTGTTTTCATATTGAAGTCCAGCAGGAGTATCGTGAGTCCTTTGTGCTATTTCAGAATTTTGAAGAGCTTTTGCTGTGTCAAATTTAAGTTTATCAGCAAGAGCACGATCTCGTTGAACAGATCCTGCTAAGGTTGTTAACATTTCCATCAATAATGTCGTATCTTCTGAACAACGATTAAGTGGTCTCGCTGAACCTCTTGCTATATCTGAACTCAAAGTTTTTTGGGTTCTCACGAATTCTCTAAAAAAAAGTAGAAATATCAAATAGTGTTTAAATAAATAAAATGAAACATTAATTAATTAATGATTTCAGTAAGTAAAACAATAAGTAAAACAATACAAATTACAACATTAATTTTTCATTAATAATTTTCAATAAAATATTGCAATTTTTCTAATATTATACTCTACTTTTTCAGCTACCGCAATTAATACCGCAATTAATTATTCTAATTAATAGTTAAATCAATAAAGTTAAAAAATTTTTATTAAATTTGCTTACTTGAAACTATCAATTGTCTGAGTAAGTTCATTCGGAATAAGATTCTCTTTAGCTACTGTTGGACTATTACTACTATGAGATAGTCCTTTATTGCTGGTTGAAATATCTAAGCCTCCTAGTCCTTTATTAACATTCGTAGTTGTAGTAGCAGTAACAGTTGTTGCTCCTAATGGTTTTGCACCAAATAATCCTCCAGTTTGAGTATTACCAATTAGAGCTATAAAATGAAATTTTTTCGACAATTAACAAAAGGTTGAATGATAATACCAATAATGGCCGATCATAAACACCTACAAAGATTAGTAGAAGTAGCTGGAGTAGTAGTCGTAGCGATAGTAGTAGCTATTGTAGTTGTAGGAGCACCAAAATTCAAACCACCTGTTGACGATGTACTGGTTGTAATTCCAAAATTTGTATTCGTAGAAGTCGGCAAGTTTCCAAAACTTAGATTAGACAATGGTGCTGCTGAAGTAGTTGAAGTATTAAACAAATTTGGTGCTGCTGTGGTAGTAGTAGCAGGAGTTGAAAAAAAACTTCCACTTGGATTTAAGGTGGAACTAACGGTTGTATTGCCAAAAGTGAAATTCGATGTTGGTGCATTTATTGTAGAAGTAGTAGTAGTTGTTGGAAATGTAAGGTTCCCAGTATTTGCTGGAGTAGATGTACCAAATGCTGAATTTCCTAACCCAAATCCAGTAGCCGGTCTATTGCAGAATTATTAAAATAAAATACAAATGCATGTATAAGACAAAAATGTAATAAAAATATTTATACTTCTGAGTAGAAAATCCGCCAAAACCCGAATTTGCTGTTGTTATAGGTGTACCAAAATTGAAGTTTGACATTTTTATTAATAGATAATGTTATTTTTTTTAGTTAGACAATTATAATTAATTCAATATAATGATAAAACGACTAAGTACTCATAACGTGCTCAAGTATTGTTAGAACATTATTTGAAATATTACAAAAAATATAAACAATACGTAAAATGGTAAATACAAAACCGAATATATCATTGACTTGGGTTAAACTGCCATTTAAACTATAGTTTAATCGCAAACGTTTGCTAAACCCGACAACAATGGCGTCATCTCATCGTTTTAGTCGATGGCAAAAAAACCTTTTAGGCGTAATTATGTCACCAAAATTAAGGTAAAGAGTACTAAGATATGTACCTTAGTACCTTTTTTTTGTTTTCTTCCCTGTTGTCTCCAAAAATTACAAAATCGCAATGTTGATGCTACACAAACAAGAGATAAAACGCCATTCTACTTTATCATCCGATGTTCTTTTTCCTCTTATGATAAAATTACAAATACTGTTCTGTTGTACCGATAGTGTGACTGATAATAGTTCGCAAAGAAAGCAGCACCATCGATGACGCTTACAAAGGGATCAGAGAGACATCCGGCATTGTTACTTTGTCTTCTTGTTGCATTGGATTGTTTACATCAGTTCAAAGAGATATCATCAAGTAGATGAGAAATTACTGTAAATATATAATATTGTGTAATAAAAGCTTTTATACATCATCATGATGACGTTTATTCTCTAATAACAGAGATGTCATCACCAACAAAACATGCAGAAATTAGATAAAATTTCATTATGAAATCATCGAAAACAATTATGAATAAGGTACTGTATTTTTCTAAAGCTCAAGAGAGCTCTGTATGCAGATTGATATTAATTGATTTCCATGGTAGCATCGGTGCAATTTCCGCATAGCTGTTAATTCCCAAAGGAGCAACCAGACGCAATGCCAACGCAAGCTGTTCTCTTGCATTTATGATTGAACAGTCTAGTAATTTTGTCAAACTCCATAATTTATATGTGACTGTCGTAATTAATTGATAAAATAAGATTTTTAAAAAAAAAAAAGATTAAAAACTCAAAATGTGTAATAAAATTACAGTTTAGAGAGATTCGATTTTTTATTGGTTATAAAAAATTGGAATAAAAAACTTTTTTGATAAAGATCGAATGTAATGTCAAGTTCCGGGTGTCTAAAGTAGTTTCACAAAATGTTCAGAATCATAAACTTTAGGTAGGTCCATCACTTATATATTGCTCATGATATAAATTTACATAGAAATATGTGTTGCATAGAACAAAAATGATAAACTAGTAAATAAAAATTTTACGAGATTGTTGGATAGATCTATATAAGTATTTAGATGAAAAATAAGTCTTGAAGAAGATTGAAGAGAGTTTGAGAAAAATTAATACAAGGAATAAAACATACGGCTGACCGTTTTCAGATATTTCTACTTAAAACTGTCTGTGTACATAAAAAGATCTCATCCAACTTGAAAAATTCGTGACAAGAATATATTTTAATAATATTTTTATTTTATCTTCAATTTATTTATGAATAGTAAAACTAATCAGTAGTGTGAAAAATCTTGGAGTCCTGAAGCTTTAGTGTTTATTGAATTCTCCAGAAATTGGATCATTTATTTGAGATGATTCTTAAAAATATTCAAAAAGTATTCATACTTCAAGGGCTTGTATTCTACAATTCTATATTTAAATTGTAAATTTAGTGTATTATTAAATGGATAAAAGATTACTTTTGTGATAATGATGACAAAGCTAGAAAATGTGTTGGTTAGATTTTTTTCATGATGACTCAACAAATTTATGTATCGATATTTATATATATATATACGACTGACGAAACGGAAATCAGACTCTCCCTATTTGCAAATAAATTTAGATTTATCCGGATGAATATCAACATTTAATTAAGTAAAACGATTACTCTAGACTCCCGGATGAACTTAATGTATTTTTTTCAAATAAAATGTAAATGAGAACGAAATTGCAGATGTTATATATTACGAAATTTTTTATCTCTAAGATAGAAAAGTTATTGGTCAGGAAGGAATTCTAGTTTCTCAAGTTATTTGGGAACAATTAAATCTTTTTATATCAAATAAAACTGAAAATTTTCTAAGGAAAATATCAACAGATATACTGCAGAAATGTTCAGGAATTTACTGAAGCTTTAAAAGTACTGAGTGAGCACCAAATTGCCTAATCGAGAAACAAAATGTTCTTGTAACGTTTAATTTTGCATTTATATTACATATTTTATGTATAAAATAACATAAATTTTCTACAAACATGTTTATTCGTTAAAAGAGGGTATGAAATATGTTTTATAGGTGTATGTTTTTATCCTGTTTAATGTTCAAGTATTCGTATTGGTATATAAAATCTTCTGATATTTTTTTAAGCTATTTTTATTAGTTCAATAGACAATAATGGAGGAAAGATAATAGTTAATAGCTAATAATAAAACAAAGTTGTATGGGAATACAATTTATTAAAGTTTTATTGTGATTGTGGGTAGCTTATGTGTTATGTTTATAGCTGTTTTCTTGAACTGAATTAATTAAAATTACTCCATCAACTATTCACTGATCACCATTGTCAAGTGGTTTTACGACTGAATAAGTAAAAAAATTATATAGATACTGATTCTGGGTAAATGATCATTGATTTCTATTAATTAGCACTAATTTATTTCAAACAGAATGAATGATTGATGGAAGAACAATTGACAGCAATCAAATGCTTCTTATAACATCTTGATTGTTATTGAAGTTATTTAATGATATTGGTTTTCTTTTAATTTAAAAAAAAAATTGACAAATGTCAATAGCACTCTACGTGTGAAAAAGTTTTAATAACGAATTGGGGTAGTCTAGAAATAGACATTTTCGGGGAACATAATAAAGCTTTAAATAAAATAACTTTTATCAAACTATTTTTTGTTCACTGTCATTGAAAATTTATTGTTTAAAGTAAAACTTTTTGGGTAGATATAAAATCAATATTCTTTCGTATAGATGGTTTTGTATAAAAAAATTTTTAATCTGCTCTTTTCGATGATTTCTTATTAGTATTTAATCAATAACTCTTCTTGTATATTATAAAATAGTTAAACTTTTATTTAATTAAATAAACATTTACATTAAATGCTGAAAAAAATTTTATAACATTTATTTCAATTATTTAGTGAAAAAAATTTTTGTTCCAGGAGCTGAAAAAAATCCAGTACAATAATAAATGAGTACTGTGACTTTAACGAAAAAAAAGTCTGTTAGAACAATGAAATATCCTTTTTTGGAGTAGTGCATATATTTCTCCAGACATGAGAACAAATTTTAATTAATTGAAATTAGCAACAATGGATGGCTTATTTTCAGAGATTCTTAATTAATTAATTAGATCATTAAAAAGAAAATATGATCAAGTTTAAAAATAATTTCATGAGAAAGAAAAATAAGATTTCCATATAAAAAAAAATATTTTTAAATGAATCTGCCAGTAATTTGACAGCAAAACTTTCCACAACTACATTTGGAGAATCCTCTAAAATGGTAATGACTGAATGTTTAATTTAACACCACTCTCTTATTCTACAGCTAGTGATTTTAAAATATTAATAAAATAAGGTTCTAGTGAATTTGATTATCGATTGAAAATGATGGATTTGCGTCCAATAAACTTTTCAACTATCACACGAATTTCAACATGGAAGCGCTCGTGTTGCTTGGAAAAGTTGACTCACTGTTTCTAGACATGCAAGAACTTCAGGGATTGCATTTATAACTGTAGACAATTAATCAGACTTCTTCTGATCGTTAACCGGAAGGTAAATCTACATTTACGAACAACTTTCCGGTCTCTAATGTCTTCAAGAATAGTAACTCATAAATAACTAAAGTATTGTAAAATAAGATGATTTTTAATAAGGCAATTCTCTAACCACGTGGTAATAATTTTTTACGTAGTTCCACTCTTGAAAAAGAAAAATGCACTTTATTCGTATCACGTTGTGCAGCCATTATTTCAAGAGACTTAAGATTCTCAAAGTATGTAGATCACAAACTCTCGAGTTTTTACACTTGAGACTTTTTATTATTATCACCATCACAACTGTTCCCACGCAGTTTTGAATAGCGTTAAATTTATGCATAAAAATAAGAGAGAGAAAGAGAAAATTTGAACTCTCTGGTCAAGCTTGTTGATTAGTTTACAAAATGAAATTCTCACTGTGGTTGTATGCTAATAAAACTTGTGACCTTTGAAATGTTACAGTGAGTTGGGTAGATAATCCCTGCTTTGCCACAAGCAAAATAACTCCCATTTATAGTAGAGAATTATACCAATGCAACACATACACAACACACATTAGACTTTTCTCCTTAGACTCTCATCAATCTTGAATCATCCCCTGCGTATCGTTTAAGTCAATACTACCCTCGGGATCAGTTATGACTTATAACTTAATAACTCACGAATCAAATTTCCGATTACATTAATCCATTTTTTTTCATTTATTTCCGTTTATGTTTCAGCTTGATTCCCATCACCTCTTGAGTAGTCTTAAATGGTGACAAAGATGCAACGTCTTCGAATCATCCGGGAGTTATTTCCGGTGGGAATGATAGTCGTTTCGTTTGATGTTGGACAAGTGGGATTTGAACAAGCTTGCAGTCGGTTGAAATCAACAACGGTTGTGTAGGTGAAAGCATTGGATTCATCCACTTGGAGCGTTTATATAGAATGGTGAAGGGTGAGAGTCAGACTAGGAGTCTATATAGCAGATACATTGGCGAATAGAAGGGAGCTTCGGCGGGATTCAAGACGAGTTTTAGTGGGGGTAACGTTCCACCCCGTGTCAGGTAGTCTGGCCACGCGGTCCTCTGCAGTCAGTCCTATTGAAAACATCCAACCCTACAATACACTACTGGGATATTGTTTTCCTTCGTTTACATTAATTGGTGATTTGTATTGACGTCTTTTTATTACGATACTAAGTGGAACAATCGACAGAGATATTTCATTTAAAGGTATTCAATCCTTTCATTCATTTTTATTTATTTATTTATTATTATTTTTAATCATTTTTGTTATTACTACTTCTGTTGAGGTAATTCTTTTTTTTTTTTTATCTTAGTAGTTGAATAAAGGAGGTAAATTGTCGTATTAATTAATGTGGTAATCTCATCAAATCCCTCAGTCCACGTTCTCAATCTAGAGATGATATTAATTAGTCGTCCAAGAACTTCCAACTGCTAGCATTAATAACATCCCAAGAGTAAGATAATCGTTTATTTGATGCAATTAAATAAAAATAAAAACTTTGATTGAATTGTAGAAAAATTCAATCCCTTCATTCGTTTAATCTCAACTTAATTCAAGAGACAAACAAAGGAACAAAAATAAATAAGTTACTGTAACTAAGAAGAAAAAAGAAGCCAATGAACTACTACTATCGACTAACCTTTTTCTTAGAGTCAATCAAATAGACTCATCAACAAAATGTCTAACTTACCCTATACGTTTTTTTTTTCTATCTGTGTTATTCTTTACTTATTTTATTATTCTTTCATCTATCATAAGAAAGAAAGTTTGATAAAAAAAAAATATCAAATATATCAGTATGGAGTATGTTTGAAAGCATCAAGAGTTGTTTCACCTAACATATAAAATTCTATATTACTTTGGTCTACCTTCAAATAAGTAAACAATGAAAAAAAACTCATAAAAATCTCATCTATTTTCATTATAACGCTGCCAACATAACACTGAAATTCTATTAGAAATGGCCATGCAATTCCATGCCATTATACGGCTGGAGGTGTGTTGGAAAAAACATTAGAAATCATTTTGATTTTAATCGGATTAATAAACTATTAATTTTTCCATTTATTATTAACTCCATATAGTAGGCCAAATTATTTTGGAAATAAATATTTTTGCATAAAGTTTTTTAGTGCAAAATTTTGATTACATTTTTTGTTGCTAATGAAGAAAAAAAAAATAGAATCAAGTTAATAATTTTTCATATTACTTCAGTAGACGTCAGTAATTTTTTTCTTCTTAAAATGATAAAAAAAAATCTAAATGAATACATTACCCTCAGAATTTTATCAAGTAGTTACTCTCAATTTTTATACCGACATTAATCTCCGCAATTTATCTGACTGTCGTGACCATCAGCCCTCGACCTTAAACAGCATGATGATGATAAGACGCCAATTTTAACGGGATTTTCTATTTTTATAACCATTAATTCGACGCTACTTCATACTTACTGTTTACCTGACATAATTTTTTGTTTTTAAGTAAACCACAGATATCAAATGACGCGATATATATTATAGGTATAGATCGATTATTCGCACACCCGAGGCTGTCGGCCAAATGACATAGACATGACAAGACGACACAGTGAGTTGGAAAAAAAAATTCTAAACAAGGACAGACGTTCGGATTTCAACTTTGGCCATACGCCAAGTGACAACCAGAGCTTTTACTGTAGTTATACACTCATTTCCTTCATAGCCACTTTCGCCAAATGTGACTCGACTTTATCAGACTAAGCCTCATCACTTTCGTATAATCTTTCTACTCATTTAATTCCGAAATAAAGTGCAAACAATATTTTATATTCCCTTTTTTTTTATTTGAATTGTTAACAAAAACTATGCTCTCAATTCACTCATATACTTGAGTTTTACACTTTAGCTATTTTATTCTTATCATTGACTGGATACAGTAGTTGGCATTCTCGAGTTGCCATTTATTAATGGAAAATTTTTTACAAAGCAAGTAAAATAATTAGTAGATAATTATAATTGAGGGAACAGTTATAATAGATTTTCCAAAGTGTTATTTCAGCTTAGAATGGATTTAATAAAAGAAATAAAATATTTCATTCAATCTTTTTCTGTGATTTTTTTTTTTTTCATTTCTACATATTATATAAATGTGCTGGAAATTTTTAGATGAAAAGTTATAAAAACTATAGACTTTGATACTTTAAAGATGATATATAGAGATTAATATGTGAGATTAAAGAATTAATGTGGTAAAATTTCATGATATGGAGCTAAAACTTTTTGAACTCGGTCAAATATGTAAAATATAATTTTTTTTATTTTAAATAAAAATAGATGAATTTGATGAAAAAGTAATTGTATTAAAAAAAAAACCCCCAACATATTTTGTATTTATTTTTAGTTATTTTATCGAAAATTCTATTACAAAATGTCATTTTTTTTGTGAAATTTTAAATATTATTTAAATATTTAATTTCTTAACTAGAAATACTTGAGATATTTCTTGTTATCGTTTTTAAATCAATTTTTCATTACCTCGAGATAAATCTCTCTAAAGATAATCTCATTTATGTTTGCTTCGCAATAACACTTTATTTTATTAATAAAATTTTTCATTCTTAATAAAAGAAGTATACATTTAATGTTAACAATAAATATATTAAATTAAATGCTACAAAAGTGCATTTTTGAATAATTAATTTTACTTTAAAAAAAAGTCGATAAAGTATACTCGAATTTTACCCAAGTATGACTCAAGTGTTTATCTTTAAGAGTCAATAAAAGGCAAAGTTATTCCACTTCAAAATTTAAATTTAAGTCTTTTGTTAAAAAACACAATAATTCTTACTCATACCCTGCCCATTATTAACCTTGATTACTTAATAACACCTCAAAAAAAAAAAAAACAATATTGATTAAATAAATATTTATTATTCCAAGTCTCACAAGTGAATGTCCAAAAAACATTTTCAACACTTTTTTTTTTTTTGAAATGTCTTTTAAAAATAATGCGAAATCACGATTCAAGTTAATCATTTAATTTGATCGACAATCTAGCACAACAATCTCCAACTATCACTAACTGCTATTTTTATTTTTCCAAGAATAAATGATGGAAGGAGAATGTCCTTCTAACATTGTCTACTTTAAGAATAAGAAGGATTTTCGCGCGTCAATTCGAGGTCGATGCTACGTGTTTACGAGACGGCTTTGCGTGACTTTACAATCGTTATAGTCGTCTGTTGCTATTCAAAACTGACTAATGTCATTTAGCCACGTAAGGAAAACGTTAAATTACTTTCACTAACAATATTTTTTGAATTTAATAAAGATTTATAATCACCCGAGGAATAGAATTCCAACAGATACCTATACTATACTAGACCTATTCCAAAGTATGATAGATTATTATATAACTTAACCTAATACTCATCTATACCATTCATCTTTAATCCGTCCAAATCTATCGTGAATTAATCCAAGTTACATGGTCGATGTATTTCTCTACTGAATTTATTCAGAGATTAATTTTCACAAGTACGACGTGAACTCATCGACTTGTATCATTGGTAAATGCAACATCAGTAACACTCTTACATATATTACCTAACCCAACAACTTATTCTTTCCTTACATATTCGCCTACGTCGAAACCTACGTTGCGTCAGAAGAAAGAAAGCGAAGAAAAGCATATAAAAAGGAACAATAGGTATGAGTCGACTAAATAGAGGGTCACCATTATTTATAGCAAGCGGAAGATACCGCCTGCGCTAATATCCTTTTTCCTGGCATCTTTACTCCACGATTTATTCACTCAATGGTTTTATAAGCTTATGATTATGTATATAAGTATGAAATATATGCTCACAGCATCAGCTTTCATTTAGTAGTGGTATGTAATTGATTTTTATTTTCATTAGCTCTTATTATAATTCATCTAAATAAATATATATAATATATAAATATATAAATCAATTTTAGGTTTATCATTGGTTAAGGTCAATGCACTATATGCAATGTTATATAGTACAGTTGTACTTTACTTTGCACGAGGAATCATCGATTTTCCTTCATACCAATGAGAAAGCCTAAGGCTTAAGTTTGTTGGGGGAGCCAAGTTGTTAAGTTATACGGCCAAACGAAAAGGACCTACTAAAAATTGCCTACCCTATCGTTTTTTATGACCTGGTTACCCTAGAGATAAAGAAGTCATTCAAGTATTAAAAAAAAAAAAAAATTATTGATTTTTTTAAGAGTCAGTAAGAAGTGGCAGGGGACGGTTTGGAAACGAAAGAATAGGTGCAAGTAAACCGGATAAATGATGCCAAATGTTTTGACTTAATTCGATGTTGGCATTGTAATTATTGTAAATGGCTTTATTTATATTAATCAGTTAAACTGACTTAACTTTATACCACGTAAAGATTACCAATAATAAGGAATGAATGCGCGCGTGTTTCTTATCGTGGTACGATTTACTGTTAGAGAGAGAGAAACGAAAAACGATGGTTGTATTTGAAAATATATACAGTCATGCTATCCCCCTTACTCAACTTCGTCTCCTTCCATATCACCATCAAGTGCTTATCCACGCGGTTACCTATCTTCAATTTCTCGCTTAGTCGAGCTGTAATTCGCCCGTGCACGCACACACTTTGATTATCTGACCATATATTCAATTATTATTTATTTTTATTTTCAAGTGTTGTATCAAAGTTTTTTTTTTTTTTATCTATTTTTGGTCAAAGTATTTTCAGTGTTTATATAATTATTACGTGATATGCTATTTATCTAAATTATCAACGTTAAGATTTTCGTTATGATGATCACGACAACGACGACATTGCACCTGGAACGATAAAAATTCACCGATAACGTTGCTATCTTGAATTTTCAGTCGGCCCTGAATTAAAGTCATATCGGCAGTCATTTGTAGAAGTATAGGCTCAAAGTTTAGTGTTCACTATTTATCGTCTTTTTTAATGGTAAAATTTTATTGTTTTCATTTCCTTCGTATCGACGAGAAAATTAATCTTCTATCAAGTGGTCTGGTAATCATTGTAATTACTAATTGATAAAACTCTAAACAATTGCCTTGACTGAATAACCACAATCATTTAAATTCTTCTTTCAAATGCTTAGTTTTATTTACACATTGATACAGTATTTTTTTTTTCTTTCAATATAAATCTTTGATTCATTTAATTAAAATTCCTTCAAAATAAACGAATAATAGTTTGAATTTTTTATTGTAGTAATAATTCATTCCAACACACATTTTTTAAAAACCCAAACTCAGTAATTAAATGAATAATTGACTGATATTAGTAAATATTTATTTGATACAAAGTTAATGGCATAATTGCTCGATTCAAATAAAAGTTATTTAATATACTTGATTATTTTTCCCACTGTAGATAAATAATGAAAGAAAAAATAACATTTTTATATTCAATTATCTTTCATGCGTAATCGACATTACATCATGCATTAAAGAGCATAAAAGAAAACATTAATGTCAGCAGAAAAAAATTAATTCTGATTTATACGATAATTTTTTTTTGTTTTTATAGATTATTTATGCTATACTTAAATATAGATCTAAAAATTTCGATGTGTCTAGTACAAAAAAATTTGAAGCACTTGAATAAACATCACGTCATATACTGTTTTTTGACGTAAAAAATTGTAATGACATTGAAAGGTAGCTTGAAATTTGATTATTATTATTCTTATCAATAACATTGTCATAATAATAATTATTATTGATCCGATAAATATATATCAGAGTACAAAAATAATAATCTATTTAGGACAATGAGAAGGGAAGAAAGGTTAATGTCGTTGTTTTCAAATTGACAATCTAGCTCAAGCAATGTGTGTTGGAATTACGGGTGACTAATTAAACGTTATATCAATAACATGCTTTAAACTGGATGATATCAGTACGTATTATATTGTATCTATTTACTTGTTCATCTATAATATATATGGGTTTGATAACTAAACGACGGTAATTGTCAAGCTATCAGTATGAAAGTGCAGTGAAGTGTAGTGTACAAGGAGTGTATATCAAGCTTGACAATTTTAACGATGACACTTAAAAAAGATGGGGAGAAAAGACAATCAAAGAAACATAATAAAACGAGGAAAAGTAAAATTTGTCCAATCGATGAGACTCCAAAAGCTGAGGAGAATGTTACTATTAATGATGATGGTAAAAGTTACAGTTTGAAAACTGACACAGGTGTGTTTGTTGATATTAAAAAAGGTTTTCCTTATCTTAGTATGTAGTAATTAACCAAGATATTATATCACAAAACCTACATCTTGAACTAAATCATGAAAATGTTTCCATCTGTGTTATTTAGACGACAGCAGTGAAAAAAATGGTGAAAAAAAGGACTGTAAGCTCGACCGCAAGCCATCATTAAGACGAAAATTGGGAGCTTTTCTTCGAGGGAGTGCTGACTTACCAGCTGCAATTAATCGTAGTTTTCAGCCGATACGCAGGAGTTTTAGCTTCAACAAAGATCTCCATCGAGTTTACGAACCTGAATACAGAACTAGGAATGCTCCTTGGTACAACAGTCTGAGTTCTTTGGCTGAGGTTGATTCAAAGGATGAAGGAGTTGGACAAAATGTTCACAAAGATGATGCGATTCTCAATGGACCACCAACTCTCACAAGAACGCACAGTTTCCTGGAAGATAAATCTGTAAGAACATTTTTTGTCTTTCAACAAAATATAAATGAATACCAGGTGGATGTGATTTCTATTTTGAATGGAAATATTTTGTGGCATATCGTGGCGCTTTTTTATATGAGAGACTATTTTACTGAAAGAAACAAAAAGTGTGAATGCATGAAGAAATAACAGAGCAAAAAATCTTTGGTATTTAAATGCACTCTCATGATGGTGATATCACTGGCAGTATGATAAAAGCTCTCTTGAAAATTTTGTGAAAATTTTTTCATTCTCATGAACTCTGAGTCCATACATGGTTGTTTCTGTTCCAATAGTTTCACAAGATTCAGAGTATTTCCTTGTCTTTGAAAGTATTATGTTCACCTCAACTCATTATTTTGACTTTCTTTTTCTTTTTACTGTTCATAATAAATGTGCAACCTCTTGATGATAAGCAGAAATGTAAGATTAAAAAATGACTTAATTATCTGTCGAGTAATTTTTAATTGTCACACTCAAGATAAATGATTCATCACACTCTTGATGTGTGTTTGAAATGGCGAACATTTTTCTATATTAAAGTAGATCATCACCATCAGCAGCAACATCATACTAGTGGTGCTCTTTAATTAGACTAATAATTCTTCAGTGGTATATAACCGCAGGATAGCTAACTGCAGTCATTTTTGCCATTGGTTATTTTGCCTTTCAGGAAAAAGGACCAAATTATGTAATTCAAATAATATAAATATAGGTCAATGATATACACTTTTTATTTATAGGCAGTATAACCGTATATTATATTATTATATTATTTAGTCTTCTAGATAGATGGACAGAATGTCCCCAAGCAATTTTTTTTGAATTATTTATGCTGTTCGATAATTGATAATGTCATTAATACTTTATGCTCACTATCCTCTGGTTAGTGAATTAAAAAAATTTCTATGCACCGTTAATTAATTATTGAAATTAAAATATCCTGGAGTGTATTATTAGTTGGAGTTATCAAGTTATCGTTTTAAGATTAATGATAAGGTGGATTTGAGGGCAAAATCTTAAGGATTACATTCTTGCTACTACTTAGAAAACTAAGATTTTTATTGCGGATAAAATTAATGGAAAAATAATATTGAAAAAAATATTTCAAGTATTTTGATGATCCTGAAAGCTATTGAAAATATTTCCACTAGATAAGAAAAAAATATTTCATTTTAAGAACATATGAGAATTTTTTCGTATTGTATAGATAAAAAAATTTACTGTTGTAAAAGTTAGCATTAATGCCCCCTCCTAGTTTATTGGAGTATGAAAACCGATAATAATTACCACATAGTGATCATTTCAGAGTATTTACGAGAGTTGTAGTAACTATGTTGCCAGAAGTGCCTTATCTCTCTTCTCGCTAGTTTTCACTATATAACACATTTATTGGTTTTTCTGTTAAATTTAATTGTTTCACTGACGTTTTTTTCTTATTTTCTCTTGTCTTTTTATAAGTGGTATAGTTATTTGGTTTGTGTCTTTTTTTTTTTTTTGTAATATTTGCAAAAAATAATTTTAATAACAATTCATGCAGAAAAAGCAACTATCTATTAGTGATCCCTGTCTTCAACTCGTTTGATGTTGTCAGTAAAATAGACACACAAAATATAACAAATATTTCTATTCACGTGAATTGAATTCGACAATCAACGAGTACTTCAGAAACAGAAAAGTTGCTTGCTCAGTAAAATTCTATTAAATGTAATTTGGACAAGTTACCGGGTCAACGAGATATCTTGTTATAGCCGTTGTACAGGAGATCGAAAAGTTTGGACACTAACACGTTTTATGAATCCCTAGTGGTAACTTTTACACAATAATTTATCTTCTCTTTTATTTCTTAAATGAAAGGTAAAATAATGCTAAATTACTATAAACTAATTCCAACTTTTTAAGTATTTTGCTTTAAATAATAAAAAATACTTTTAAGATCACTTCTAATATAGAAATGGTAGAATTTAAGTGCACATTATATGACAAAAGAATAGAGTATTTCAATTATCGATTTAGTGTAATAACACTGAAAGTTTAATTTAAAACTAATAATGAAGTTTATGAAATGTTTAAAAATTTTTTCCAAGTCTTCATTATTTTAGATTATGTAAAAAATAATTCATAATGAAATGGCTCTTATAATAGCAGCACAGAGATCCTTGAGTTTAAATTAATTTATAATTTTTTTTTTGTTTTAGATAGTCACAAGAAGAAAATCCAAGTCAACTGGATTAAAGTTTGTCTATGGACGACATAGTGACCATTATGACTCTTCTGTAGGTAAGCAAAAATCTACGTAAATTTAAATATTCAACTGATTTTTGCAATTTAAATTGTTCTAATAAATTCATAATTATTTCCAGACTTGAGTAAACCACCTTTTGAAGCATGCAGCCTTCCAGTTTTGACACAATTCTCCGCAGACAAAGATGAATTGGAACCACTGCGAGAGTAAGTAAATAGCATAATACTTATTCATCTGAATGTGTATCTATGAAATGACATTGGTTATGCATGTTTATGCCAATTACCAGAACAGAGGCGTTTAAGGAGGTTCTGCCATTGTTCAAAAATAATGAGTCAAACTTGAATTCCAAATACATTGTTGTTAGAACTTACATGAAGGGATTTAGTTTTCTTGGTGGAATGTTGGTGAATATAGACAATGTGTATGAATGAAATAAAATTTCAAGTGTCAGAACTACTCTAAATATTATAATAAATTGAATAAATTTTTCTGATTTCATTCAGTATGCAAACGTAGAAATTAATGCAGATATAACTATTTTTAGTTTTTTCCTTCTTATTTTAGAAGTTGGAATGTATTTATGAAAAATTTCTTTCCATGTCAATAATTATTGTTCTATGAAATGACTCATTTCAGGAGAGGAAACGATCTAAAAAAAGAAGTACTCTTTGATGATTGCTCAGGGAATTTATACAGATGTATTTCCATGCAAAAGAGAGATAACATGAATTATTAATCAGTATAGATGTTATTAGTTATGTTTTCATCATGTTCATATATAAATTCATGAATTATAGGAATAATTTTTTACTTTTTAACTACACAATTTGTAACATTGACAGATTCCGTTTTGTTTTTAATCTATTAATTGAATTTAAACTATTAAATTATTTATTATTCATTTATGTGATGATATTCCGTATTTAATAATAGTTTTAATCAATATTTAATTTATCTTAAATTATATGAAGATAAAATCTTATCTTTAATTAAACTTTCAATAAAACTTCAGTAATTAATAAAAAATGCTTATCCTATCTATAATTAAATTTTTTTATTACGAATAAATGTTTTTGATTACTTGTTATTAAATATTTTCTAAAAATTCGAATAATATCATTAATCAATACTAATTAAATAATGCTATTAAATTGTAGGTAAATATTAATTTATTTGATTGTCATTCGATATTTGAAAAATTTAATCATTTTCGTTTCATTGTCAATTGATGCGGGAGAATCATTAAATAATAATGAGATAAAAGTTTTTTAATGTATATTAATGTAAAAATGACGTATGCTGATAGATTGCAAATGGAATGCTAAGTTGATTAATTATTTTAATTATATATTAATTGTGTATGGTTCGTGTCTGTTTTGAATGTTACAAAATCATCAGAAAACAGTGTTGTTATTTAAACTTTTTTTCAGTTAATACGAATTAACTGGATTACTATCAATTTCTAAATTAATTTAATTAAATTTAAAGTTGGTTGCAAAAATGGAGGGAAAACAGGTCAATACAATGACAGTTAAGATCGAGAGATTAATTTGAAAATAATTATGAATACATTTTCAAATAAATTAAACAACTTTCTTACTTTTACAAAGTGCCATTTTTTCTAAAATGTGGTAAATTTTTACTGTGATGTTTGTTTCATTTTTTTTTTTATCAGTCAAAGATATCTCCGGTCTACCCTAAGTGACAGGGTAATTTTTTGAAGTAAAATATTCTCTATTTACTTGCAATTAAAATGACTCAACTTTTTTATAAATAGATCACAAATTTCTTTTTTAATATAAAAAAAAATAGTAAACGTCATTCAACAATTCAGATAAAATTGTAGAATATTTTAGTTTAGAAACTTGATTATTTCTTTTATCAAAAAGATCTTTATAGTAGCAGAAAAAAGTTGTATTCCTTAAAGTATTTTCAAAAAATACTTTCACACTTTATAACTTAATTACAACACAGAAAAAAAAAAACTTATTAAAAGCAGTTAAAGTAATAATGAAAGTGTATTTTACTATTGAAATGAGGTGACCATAGCAGCTTTGATTAGATTTCTAGACAACCAATAAATCACACTAGTATTCGAATACACTGAGAGATATATGGTGGATAACAAATCACTCAAGTTGCGTATCTATCAAAGTAGTGACGATTAAACTGGTGATAGTGACACAATCCTTTGTTTTAATTTTTCTATTTCCATGAAAATAAATAATCTCTTGATCAAATTATCATGTATGCTAAAGTCATATAACAATGATAATACAATTTGAAAAGAGAATTACATATCACTTATTTGGTTAATCAGAATGATGAAGTTTATAATAACTGCAATTTATGAATCCTTTAACTAGTAGTAATTCATATAACATTGCCATTCTCTATTATTACTGCATGTTCTCGTGGTTATTATGGTGTATGTTCTTGTTGCATATCTCTGTATGTTTACATCTATTTATGGTTAATAGTTTCAGAAGAGAAAGCCGAGGCTGGAACGGATGGGGAATTCTGAGAGCGAGTGCACGAAATTCTCTTATACGGCTAAGCACATCCGGATCCAAAGAACGTCCAGATTATTCGGTGAGTTCAGTTATTCATTTATGTAAACTATTTTACTTCTCAATGCTGGGAAATATACAAGACTTCATGTTTATGAATTTGTCACTGTATTCATTCTAAACTTTGCACACTTGGGTTATGTCAATAAAAAGTATTGCATAAAACTTTTTCTCAATTCATGTATATATATATATATAGAAGTATATATAAATATTATTATTGTTATTACTTTCCTGTATATGTGAAGAAGACTTGATAATTTTTTTTTCTTCGGTCTGTATATTTCCATGGCTGACGTAGATAAAAATATTGCAAATAACACTTTGCACATAAGGAAGAAAGTTATTTAGGGAAGATGATATTGGAGATGATTTAAAATTGATGATAAAAAGGATGTAATATTGTAAGAGTCTTTGAAAATAGACTTAGTTATCTAGTTTGAATGGACTTAAAGTGGTACAATTTAATGTCAATTGTCATTGACTATTTGGATATTTTATATTTTACTTCCATTTTTCTATTTTTATCGCTCTATAAGCTTAAATTATGATTCATCATTTTTATCAATGATTTATCAAAAATGCCGATACTAATGGCTGTCAGGTTTATTTACAACTAACTATGCCGATAAAAAAAAAAAAGGGTAGCATTGAAAATATATGGAAAATATCCTATATTAATGTACTCCACTAGAAGTATCGATTATTTTTATGCCACGTGGCTTCTCCATCTCTATACAAACATTTCAACCAATCGATCCGCTAAGCTATCAATTATCCCGTCAAAGGGTATTGATCAGAAGACTTATGAAAAAACTAAAGTGTATCGATGGTGTAAATTAATTCATCACACATAAATAAGTGTATTAAGATAAAAAAACTTGAAGTAAAAACAGAAGCAGACAATTTTGATAGGTAATTGATAAAAATAGCATGGTCCAAAGTGAAGAAACTGCTCATTCTCTCATTTCCGTTTTTATCCAGATTATTTCCTGAGTGTAATCTCCGTTGGGGAAACAGTTACCACGGAAATATATTTTTTATATTACACCTCATCTACACTTTCATTGATCAATTTTCTGTAATCATATTATCAAAGATAAAACCACTGTTTTATATCATTTTAGAATTATTATGATGATGCTCATTAATATTTCGTTTTTTTTTTTTGGCTTATTTCAAGTATGAGATCATTATTTGGATTATTCTAAAAAAACATTTTGTTCTTGGTTTTGTTTTTGTTATAGTTTATAGCAGCAATAAAATTTATTTTCCTTAATTGCTTGCTGTTGACATGAAAAATTAAATATTTATAGCAATTTTTATCTTGATTTCTTCGAATGCTTTGTTCCTGGTAAATAAATAAAAATTCGGTTTTATTAGCCTATAAATAATCAAGGATAAGTGAACAAATAAAAGATGATTTTCTGTTAGATGCCCATATTATTGTTATTATTAACGATAAATGAAAATTTATAAGACATAATTGTTTCTAGCTTTTAAATAAAACAATTTCTAACGAAAGAATAATTTTAAATGTTTGAAAATATATTCAAATCCATTTTCAATTGTGATAGTATTTTTACAATTTTTGAAAATTGAAACATTTGATAAAAAAATTCATTTTAGCTGTAGAATCAATTTTAAAAGTAGAAAAAGAATGAATTTTTGAAAAAAAATTAAATTCCTATTACAATAACTAATAATTATTTTAGAGTATAATTTCGATTGGAATGAAATTACATTTTTAAAAACGGCAATTAACAGTCAATTAACAAAAAGTGAAGGCTATGGTAGCAATAAAAAATATTTTAGCTTCATTTCTGAACAATTATCTTGACAATATCATTTGGTGGAGCTATTAAAAACTCATTTCATTATTACAATTAATTTTATATTTCCAATATTAAAACAAAAAAAAAATACTCATCAATTCTCTATAAACTGGTGATTTTCAAATGCTATCACACCAATTTATTATTCACGTAGCTATCGGCGACATTGCTTATCTTCCAAAATTATATCTCCATATTCTCAAATGTATCTACCTATTACTCTCACCACTTTTTCATTTGCTAAACTTTTCTCAGTTTATTCTCATCAATAATTACTCGAAAATGAAACAGATGACTTATTTTTAATTACTCTTAATGGCCTTTTATGCCCGAATAATGAAACAACTCTTGAATAAAATATCAACATATTTTACATTGAACTTGAAATATGAATATATAGTGTGCGATTATTAAATTTACTAGCAGGTGTTAACGTGATTTATTTGACTTATTAAATGTAATTTATAAAATTGAATAGACCGTTTAAAACTCCACCAAGTACTCAAGTAGTCAATTTGCTAAAACTTTTTGACTAATTATTGTCATGTTTTTTGAATGTAATACAAGCAAAAGGACGAATAAAGTATGGTTATTGGTGTTAGGGGAAAGGGGGCTATGCGCGCGCTTAACCCGCTACCCTTGTATATCCTCTAGGGGTTGATGTCAGAGCACACCGACATCAAGTCCAGTTCTTCGCGCGACCCTAAACCCGAAAGACACGTTTACAGTCAATATTCATTTCTATCAAAATAAATTCTCGATGATAATAAAATCACGTGCTGTTGATACCGACTCATTTACAATTGAGTGAATCTTGAAATAAAAAGAAACAACTGTGACTTTACTTTAACAAAATAATTTTCATTAGTACATTGGCTATTTTATTTAATAACTGGATTAATTTATCAAACCTTTCTGTCAATTTGCTCCTTCTTAGTAGTAAGCTTATTTTTTCTTAACTACTTTGAGCTGATTATGGGTAAGGATGATGAATTATTAAAATACCAATAGCTAAAAAAAAATAATTTGGTCGTAGTTTTTTTTTCTAATTATTTAATTAGAATAAATTCACAAAAGTGAAAATAAATATTCCTATCAAATAGTTGGTAATAATTTAGTAGTGTTTGGATAGAAAACACAACTGAGTAGATTGAAAATATGGAAATAACACTAGCTAAAGTGGAATTAAAAGTTAAGAGTACATTGTAGATCGGACATAGAGTTGAACGTTGCACTTCATTCATAAAAGATGAATTTAGGTAAAAATGTCAGAGGAAGAAGAGAAAATTAGAACGAATTATAACTAAATAATGCAATATAACGTATTTATGACTATAGGCATTAAAGTTGGATCGAAATCGTGACGGTGGACTAGAGGCTTATGACGTTTGTATCCGCAAAGATAAACAGTTTGTGAACGCGTGGTGCATATACTCGTGCTAACAAAATGAGATAAGCCCGCGATAATTGAAAATAAAATGAAGGAAAAAAATGATAGACTAATGTTGAACATAAGATAATCATTTAGAGATAGATATAGTGTACATTAGTATTATCGTAAGCATAGAAATGGTGACTGTTAACCGGTGGTGCTATAACACAAATACGCTTGGCCGAGTTTCAGTGGCAAATATGGAAAGGGTTAAGGGGTAATGGCATATCGCCACAACTTGCATCACTGCATTTAATGCAAGTCCACTGTCCGTTTTAGCAGAAGCTGACACCTAACATTTTAGTCCCAACTGTTACGGATCGTTGCTATTCAAAATGATGCATACGATTCCTCACCATGACACTCATACTCACAGCTATTCTGTTAATTCAATTATTAAGTCTGCTCAACTACGAAATTACAATCTCATTATTTTTCAGGGTTGAATTTTTTTTTACTACAGTGTATATATATATACATATATGGTTGAAATCAATATGATCTTTTTTTTTTTTTTTTTTTGGTCAAGTAATATTAAGTGATTTTATTTTTTATATTTTTGATTGATAAACCTAGATCTGTCTGTCAGTTTAAATTTTTTAGATACATTATATTAAACGAAATATTTTCTGAGTTAAAAAAGAGATATTTAGTGGGGTAAAAAAAAAAAAATTTGATCAATGAAATTATTCGATTAATTGATAGAATAGTGAGTTATTTAGGTAATAACTTGAAAAGGTATTAATGTATTTTATTTTATTGGAAAAATAGGAAATATTGTTGGGGAAAATTAAATAGAACCTTTACGATATTTGATATAAAAATTTTATTAGCAAATATTTATTGTTCAATTAATGATTTTAATTTTATTATAACTTTATTAATTAAAAATATAAATGAAATTTTTTTGAGCTATGAAAGTGATGATTATTATTATTTTGTTGATATAATTAATTTATTTTATGATCAATAATTCTATTTTTGACTTTTTAATGCTCGATCATGGTATATGAAACTTCTTTGACAGTTTTCCATCAACCAAAAAATTCCTAAACTCGAGTTATCCTGGTAGATTTGATGAGAATATCCCTCTAAATGATTTTTATTGCGATATATTTATTTTTATCGTCGATAATAAATGGGAATAAATTTTGAGGAAAGAATGCGATTCCTTTGTAGTTCGTGATACATTCGAGTTTGTCAGGTATGAAATAAATTCTATTTTGCGGATCTTCCGCATTCTTTTTCTATAGTATAAGAAATAATACGGATATATATATATATATATAAAAGTTTATATGTATATAAAGGTACGTGACGTAGATTTTTATTTGAGTGCGTGATTCGTTGGGGGTTTTTTTTAAGGATTTGTCTCTTTTAATTACACAACTAGATTGAGAGAGTAGAAGAAATGGTATGTAAAAGTAAGACAAATATTTTTTAATTAGTTAAAAAAATTTTTAAGAAAAATCATCCAATGTTTGTTTTTTTTTTTTTTTGTAGAGTAGATATTTAAATTTTTCGTGTATCTATTTTCTTAAGTGTAAAAATGTTAATATAATATACTTATTATGCTAATTTTATGTTACTTGTCCCATTCAAAACCACTGAGCCATGATGAAAAGGACATTTCATACTTTTAAGAAAAATTAGATTCAAAATGTATTGTTGAAAGTAATGAGATTAAATAATTTTGTAAGAACATTGTTCTATTTTGTTTTTATGCTGACATAATAATAAAGATAAATAATTTTCCACTTTTCTTCAATTATAAATTTATATCTCTAGAATCTGTTTTTTATCGTATTTTTTTTTTTTTAACAAAAAAATTTTTTTTGATCGATTCACTTTTTTTTGTGCTTATTTATCTAAAAATAGAAACAACAAAAAAATGCACTCTTTATTACATTATTCTCCTACATCAAAAATAACTGCAGTTACGTCTGTCATAAATAATCTGCCCTCAAGGGGAAATAAAAGACAGATTAAAAGTTGAAATTTTTATAAAGATTGTCAAATAATAATAATAAAAATAAATCAATTCCTTTAAACACCTTTTTTCACTCAACTTTCAACTTAAATCATCAACAGTACTTCTCTTATAAACATTTTTTATAAATCTATATCAATAAATTATCTCTAATGATGCATAAAAATATTTCTTTTGAAAATAATTCAACAGCCATCAATAAAAAATATTTAGCAAAAATATGCTAGAAGATTGAATAGAATAGTAAGTAATTTTTTTCATCAAACTCCAAGTTTATACTTGGAAAAAATACATCTCCAAAAAAGCATATAAAAGCACCATTACATCTCTTCTATAATAGTTGAATACCTATTTTGTAATGCAATTGAAACACGTTGGTATCATCAATACTTTTATTGTCGGAATTTTGTCTGCAGCAATACAAATTGTATTTAAATAAATGTAAAAAAGGTATGCAAATGATCGAATAGATTAGACGTAACACCCAATAGGATATTTTCGAAGAATATCGATACAGTTCGTCACCTTTTTTATGTTTCTAAGGTACTGCGTAAAATCCAATTTGATGTAAATCGGCAAATGAAATCGTGGAAGAGAATAATCGAATGCTCAATTGTTGTACGTGCAGTGTAATCTAGAAGAGAGGAATGAAATAATCGATACCGAGCGAGCGTCGCGACCCCCGAGTCAAGGCCACTAAAGGCTCGTCGATAATACGAAATCTCTGCGATCTTAACGACCAGAGTTTATGTAACTTCATTGTATCTAGCTGAACAGCTTACTTTTATTATTATATATATGATAGGCTTTGTTGGAAGGTGGACGATGTACCTCTCTCAACAAGTCAGATGGCCTTTGTCATCAGTGCATTGGAGCACATCAGCACTGTCGAATCCTTGATTGCGCTTGACTAATTTCTGACTTGATACCATCATCTTCCAAGTACACTACCACTACGTTTTCTGACTCTTGATAAAATATTTTCTCATTAAAAGTTTTAAGCAATTAACCATTTATTCTATTCCCTCTTGAGGCAAATTCATTTTCATGAATCACCAAAAAAGTCTTTTGTAATAAAAACTAACGACCAAATTATAATGTTAATGGAAAATTAGTCTTTATTTATAGAAGTTATACACTAGCTTATGTTAATTGGAATTCTATTCTTTGTTGTTACTCAAATAATTATATGTCAAACGCTATTCTTGGTTTAGTATTAGATTGATCTAAATAAGCAGCTTAACATTTTCATGTCGAGTATGCTGGTAATACATGGTATAATGTGAGGAAAAAATAAGCCAGTAGTTGTCGGTTGATTCTGTGATTTATAATTTTAATTTATTTAAATATAGAGTAAGAAGCTGTATAAGTTGATAATTAACTTAGAAATAAATTTCTTAGAATCCCAACAAGTTATTTGAATAACAAAAATAATGTTGATTTGTGTTATCATGTAGTTGGGTATATGTATAAATAATTTTACTATAAGAAATACTTGTGGTGAAGCAATTGTCTTGGACTGATCCTATATAAACTTCAGGAAGCCGCGTTTGGACAGGCAAAACGATTAAGCATGGAAACCATTGGGGAATCAGAGAATAATTGATCCTTCTTGACGACGTTCCGGTTGATATAATCAACTCTATTCTCTCGGCACGCTGCGCCTGATAGTGCTCTATTTCCAAATAAGAAATTAGAAATCGTTTTCAGGATAGCTCTATAATTCAACTAAAAAATGCCAATCGGCTTAACAAGAAAGCAGTTACGGTTTTTAATATTTCTAAACTTTCCATCAATCAACTGACAATCTGCTTAAAAGTTACCCAATCATCTTGATGAGTAATGAAAAATTATATCATGCAAAAAGTCTTGACAATGTAAAATATAAGGCTGATAAAATTGTCTGACTATTAATGACCAAGCAGAAATAAATAAAAGCTAGTGAAGCTTAATCAAGTGGATTGTTGAATAAGTAGAGTGGAAGCATCAGCGAAAACATTATGCGAGGATGGCACCAAGCAAAGACAAAGTGTATTACGCAGTCTTGTAAGAAAGTTGAGTAGTGGAAGTGGTTCAAAAGGTAATCGTGACGAAAATTCAGCAGCTCATCAGAGTATCACAGTGTCCAACCCCGGGTGCAGCAGCAACTCGGGCCGCGGTAGCCTCAGCCGACGGACCAGCAGGGAACCCAGTCCCACCAGTACCATCACGGTCATTGGCAATGATGCTAATGCTTTTAGTGCAGCTGCTGCACTCGGAAACACCAGCACCTCCTACTCTGGCCAAGATTGGCGAAGGATAGTTGGAAGTATCAGACGTAAAGTCCGACGAAAAACACCAACCAGTTCCAGCGAAAACTTCCAAGATGCCGGCAAAAATCAGGATGACTTTCTTAAGGCAACCATGAGGATCTTCTTGGTGGTATCACCACCAATGGCACGGGTCCAGGTGAGAATATATGTCTGCTTTTATAGCTGCTTATTTGCGTCTAAAATATCAATAGCTAGATGATTGATTGAATAATATACCATAATGTCTAGTAATAATCAACATCTTCATATAAGTATCATACTATTCTCATGATAAATAACATGGAAAATCGTCATAGAGTCGTTAATGCGTGAAGCGATTTGTCTTCCTACTTACCCATTTCCCATACTCATCTCAGAATCTAAAGGAACATCTAGAAGATAGATGGTTTCACCAACGACGCCCATCTTGGCGCCGAATGAACAATTATCTCTCTCCTGCAATTTCTAGATATTCTAATTGGACGACAAACTTGTTGGTTGCTTTTCTTGCAAAGGCTTTTAAGAAAGAACAAAAGAATTGAGAAAACTAAGCTGTTAATTCTTCATGCTTCCAGAAAGCTTGAAAAATTGCTCTCTATTTCTTGCTCATTAGAAAAGACAATTATAGATAAATGTCTCTAATGTATGTGGCTATGAATCATTCTAATTAATAATTATTTATTGGATTATTGAGTGATTAATTATTAATTTGTGTAATAATTTATCCGCAAATGAAATTCCCTCAGGCCTTGCGGCTTAAATGATTTGTACGTTATCTATTTCATTGAAACCGGTGACTGCTGATGAGGTTAATTAGTGGTTTAACTCAATGCATAGCCAGCCATATCGCGGCCATAGGAAAAATTATCTATGAGATAGCTAATGGATCATTTTGATAAAAAGTTTTTGTCTCATTCATTCGATTCTTTCAGATATTGGTATCTAGTTAATGACTTTTTAAGTAATAAAAAAAAATATTCTAATTTTTTTCCTCAACTTCAAGGGTAATTATACAGAAAAAAATGTTCCATTTCTGCAACTGATCTTGTAGAAATATATATCTATATATTTGTTTTTATATAAAAGCAATTATTATTGATGATAAAATGTTATATTCCACAGAAATATTAGATTTTTTCTTTCTTTGTCTTCCAAACATTTCTCAATGTATATCAAGAAAAGTTTATGTCTCACGTCCTTTATTATTTTCACCAAGTTTCTTCATCCCTCTTAAGTTGGCTAACTTTCATCACAGAAAGAATATCTCTGGTTTCTGCTATTACACACATCATATTAAAAAAGATTAATCTCATATCTTTGATTTAAATAATGAGACAGATTCATTTCATATGTACAAGCTTGTAATATATTAGATATCTTACTTGAGTAACGGTACTCCTAGTCTATTAGCCTACTTTTTTTTGCCCCTTCCGATTTACTCGCTTTCGACCTTTCATATTCCTTTGATCAAGAAAGGAAACTTCTTTAATCCGCGTTTATTATTCTGCTGTCGTTAATCATAAGCCATGCATACTGCTTGTCGATTCTAGTCTCTTGGATGATGTGAAAAGTGATAGAAAAAGTTGATCTTTTTTCCTTCTTTTTTTTTTTTCGTCAACAGTCGATAAATTAAACTTTATTAATTATTGAAATATTTTTGCTTCACGTTGCGGGGAAAATTAATTTTAAAAATAGCTTAAAACAATAAATTCCAACAAGAGTTATAACAATAAATTTTAACGAGAGCTTTAACAATAAATTGTAACAATTAACTTTAAAGAGAATTTCAACAATGATTCGTGGAAATTAATTTTAGCAATAGATTTTAACAACCAAATACGTCTTTGAATTGGAATAGTAACAAGAAAATTTTATATTAATTTAATTGGACATTCTACATAAAAGTTTTTAAGTTTCTATTTAAAGATTTTTATTCGAAACATTGAGCTTATTGAATACTAAAATATTTTATTCATAATGAAACGAATACTTTGTTAATATAATTAATTAATGTTTTATTTTAATTTCTATAAAATAAAAAAGAAAAAAAAAACTTGGAGGGATAAATTTAGCTTCAAAAAGGTGGTAGGCATTTATTATTTTTAATTCAACTAAAAAAAGATCTATTTACCTTATGAATTTATAAAAATAAAAAATAATCCATTAATAAAAATAATTTGATTAAATGTTCAATGAACATGGTATAGGGTAATATGAAAGATATAATTAAATAACAAGCTCGAAAAATATGTTTAAATAATCAGAATAAATCGACTATTGAATTCTCTGATAGAAATTAATATTTATAAAGGAATGAAAAAAAAATCAATTACACAGCAATTGAAAATGAATTTCCGGCAATTGGACAAATATGTGGAGATAAATATTGAGGTAGCTATATTTTTGTTATCAAGTCTTAGTACTTTATAAATAGACTTATATCCTATGACAGAAACATTTTTATCAGTTTTTCGTAAATTCACAAGGGAAACAAAAATAGAAGGTATTCCTGAAATGTTCAACTATCCAACTTGTCTCAATATCTCTTTTATCCTCTCGCAATTATTTAAAACTTTGAAACATATGCACTATAATAAATTAAAAATGTCTTTTTGAAGAAAAAGTAATGTCTTTGAAAACAATTCCTCATGATACATTTCAGTTATCTGTTCAAATAATCAACATAAAACTAACAACAATGTGGTTGAGTAATCATTTATTAAATTTCATAAAGTAGGATTTTTGAAATTAATATTGAGAAACTTATGATCTTATGATATGGGTTTTTATATAGACAAAAGTCAATTAAAAAGCTGAAGCAACCACAAAACGGATGCAATGTCACATTGAACTGCAATTTCATTTTAATTCTGCTTGAATCACATTTTTCTCACCCCAGTCTTTTTTTTTATCGCGTGAATCTCCTTAATGTCTTTTGCTCCTGCATAATATTCTCGCGTCATGATGGAAGCGTATCCTCGTCAATTGACTCATCGAATTTTGCTATTATTAAATGACAGAAACAAAAAAAAATTATTTTCAACATCTTCCTATTTTACTTTTCAACAAAAATTGAGTCAACTTTCATAATATAAAAAAGTACGTTTTTAATAAAATTTCTTTTTTATGTTACAATCTTCATTTCTTCATGTAGTAAATCTTATTCTCAGTTTTATTATTCCTCTTTTTCACCCCGTAAACCCAAGCAACGTTTTTTTTAAATACTTTTTTTCCTTTCAACTTTCTTTGCCAGTAGTTTCCAAAGCTATGGCCGGGTAAAGTACTTTCGCAGCTTTGTCACCAAGTGCAATGTAAGAAAAAGAAAAATAACTGTCAGATTCAAAGGTTTCAGGAACAATGTAATACGAAATATTTCTTTTTGAGCCCACAGTATCGCACTTGATGACCGTAAATCGTGATTCTCAACAGTTGACGAAAATCAGAGATAAAAGAAAAAACAGAGGATAAAACAAATTGATGGTTTTTTTTTCAACTTGTTACATGTACTTGAATTTTTCTGACTTTTTTCTTTTAGGCTTGTATATTTAATCAAAAATTCTATTCCATATTTTTACTTTTAAGTTAAAATGTTGGTTTAAAACATTCTAAAAATATTACTACATGTACGTCATCTTTGTAAAAGATTTCTAACGAGCATTTTTGTAAGCTTGATATTTTTTCTAAAGTTGTAAAATTGAAAAGCCTCAAGATAGCACGAAAATTGCTCGTGTGGCATAAAGGATTAATGAAAGGCATAAAACAGACGACCAAGAAATATAATTTAAAATCACTTGAGCAAACATAATAGTATACATGATAGAATGGATTTATTTACATAATGATACTTTAGTGTTAAATCAAATAATAATATTCTAAACATCTTGAGATAATATAGGTCAAATAAAAAAATTAGCTCATTATTTTAATTTTATTTAAAAATGCTTATCCAATTAAAAAGTAACATGAGAAATATTTTTAAAAATTTTTTCTTTTATCAACTTGAGCAAGTTTATTTTTTATTGATCCTTTTTTGGTTCAAAAATACTTATGCTGAATGCACATTGTAATTGGGTTTTTGATAATAAATAGGCAGAAATTAAAAAATAATAAACAATTGATTTTTCGTGCTTCAAATTCAAGTTTAAAACTTAATTTTTGATATCAATGATTATTTGGCTAATATAGAAGAAATCTTATCAATTTTTTTAATTAAAAATTTATGATCGAAAAAATTCAATTCCAGCTTTTATAATGACAAGGTTAAATCCTGCTATACTACAGGATTAAAATTTCGATGAATTGTGCCAGTTCATGTGGATGGAAAATCTATCATTTTTCAGCCAAAAAATTGTGCTAAACTGAATAGAAATACTCTAGTTCATGAAAATGAAAAAAAAAATCTTATTAAAAGAATATATCGTCCAATATAACCATCATCTTGATGGTGAATTAAACACAAATCGCATAAATTTTATAAATCATAACTATATTTATAAACACTAAACTGTAAATCAGTCATAAAAAGCAGTCAATTAGTTGAACAAATAAAATTATTTTAAATTTCAAGTCATTAAAAAATGATTAGTCCATAATTCGATTTTACTTGTCATAAAACATAAAACAATAACTGGAAATTTATTTAATCTATTTATCTATTTTTATCTTCCAGTTGTAACAATTACATGAATATTATTCATTTCACTCCATAGAATATTCTCCAATTAATGCTAGCTGATCACTCGATAACATATATTGCTCGAAATTACTTTAATCACACTATTTTTATTACTCCAATTTAGAGCAATATTTTATTAGATCTTGACTCTGAAATTAACTCAAGTAAATATTCAATTAAAACTAAAAAAGGATTTTTGATGAAGCATATTTCTTATCAAGTAACAAGATGTATAGGATCTTAAGTATGCAATCTAATCACTTTTGCTCTTACTAAGTTGGCAATTACTAATTACGCGATCACACTGAAACCTGTTCTATCGCTATGCCTATATTTACTTCAGCCTTCGCACGCTTCGACAAGGTGAGATAGATGATAGACAGTACTAGGAGCAAGGTTACACAGGTTGTTCTACAGTAGTAGTAGTAGTAGTAGTAGTAGTAGTAAGTCTAATTCTTAAACAGGGTGCAAATCCGATAAATGAGAAAACGACATGGTAAAATTTACTGTTCCAATTCGATACACGACCATCAATACTCTCCACTGAATAAGAGATAGATACAAGTGAAAGAGCCAATTCTCACATACAAATATTTGTCCATTCAATAGTCTCTTGGGAGACCCAAGTTTTTCGTTTATTTTAGTTTTTTTCTATTTCACTTCAACCACACGATTTCTTTAGTAGAAATGAAGCCTGTCCACATCATTTCCCAAAGTGAAAACAAAAAACGTATTTCAAGTTATTGATGGTGTCAATAAATTGGATCATATTTTGAGTTAAAAAAACAATAAACTCTTGCTATTTCTATATTATTTTTTGGATATATTTTTAAAATTTATTCAATATCAAAATTGAAATAAGATTGAATGTTGGTATTTTATAATAACAAATACCTAGAGATTAATTAATAGAAAAATAGGATTAACTCACCTAACTAAAGATCAACAAATTTGCTAGCTGAAAATCCTTAAAATAAAAATGTTTTCGAATACTACATCATATACGCTTTTGAGTTTAAATTAACTCAAAGTATCATGAACTACTGAAAAGCTTAACTTTTTCATTTTGATCCTGTTGAATTCAAAATAATTCGTAATTTTCTCTCACTATTGAATTTATTCTATATAGGTCAGGTTAAAATATTTACACAAATAAAAGATATCTCAATGAAAGAAAATTTTAATATTCAGTAAATCTGTGCAAACTAACATTCTATTAAGTAAAGTAAACCATGCAGTCATTAGTTCTCTATATGATGGAGATTGTTCACTTCGTAGTAATTGATCTATCAAGAGCTGCTAATGGAAGGAAAAAAATTCAAACAGAGTAATCGTACGTAGCAATTAATTATTTACAATTTTTTTTAAAAGGCAATAACGAAGCAATATGCAGTTTAATTTGGTTATTAGTACCAATAGAGTACTTGGATAAAATAAAAGTGTACATTTGGTATTAGCTGATTGATGCTCTTCATAAAACAGAGCGTTCTCCTATTAACTTTCTGTGGCCGTACAAATGTAATGCTAAAAGGCATCAAAGCACATTTCCGTGATACGGGAAAGAATAGTTGTTGATAAAAATGAATGACCATGTGACACTGATCGAACGAGTCTATGGATAAGGATCACCACAGTGTTCTGGCAGCTTCGATCGATTTTATGCCCACTCCCTGACCCACTTCTCCCTAGTTACTCTTATGCCCTATTGATATAGATGTCTGCTATAAGCAAGCATAAGCCTACTCGAGCTACAAAATTGGTGATATAGATCACCAGGAATATAAATGCTAACTATAAATTAATCTAGATGTTTTGTATACATTGCATTGAATATTAAATTTCATCTCAGGTACGCTCCAGGTCTTTGAGCCAACTTGACATGCTGGACACGGGGGAACATAATCTTTCTGGTGGAGGAACGCAGCAGTCACCACAGTTGACACATCATCGCTACCCAAGCCCCCATCAGCCACCACTTCTATTTTCTCCTAATCCTGCTGACTGTAGTCCTCGACTACTGGTTCCAAGCTCAACTTTAACTACAGACACTTCGTATTCTTCCAACAAAAATCGCCATAAGCTTTCCCGCTCACAGGTGAATTTTATTTCATTTATCTTCATATGTATTATACACGAGTATTGAATCGTTAACATTTTAGTCCGAGTGAACAACTCAATAGCATCTGCACCTCTGTGTTCGAAGAACGCAATAAATGCAGTCTGCTGTTGCTGAAGTAGTGTAGAATTTACACTGTCAACAAGTATCATATTTTACAGAGTTGGTAGAAAATTTCAATTGTATAAATATACTTTTGTTTATGTTACCTTGTTGGTAATTTTTTTTTGTTAACTCGTAACATGGTTAAATTACTTGGTACAATTGTATTTCTATCAGAGTTGAATTAAACTTTATTATGGATTTATAATTCAAATCGGGTAAAATTTTATTCACTGCTGATGTCAGTGTGTTTTGTTAAATAATTCTAACTGAATGTTGATAATTTTAATCATTCTAATCATTTACTATCACTGTTGATTTATCATTATAAATAACATTAGATCAAGATACTATCAATGAATCATCTTGATGTTCCTGCATTGCTTTGATTCATTGCTTTTAATCAGAACCGAATGATTTAAATGACCATAAGAGTGACATAAAATAATCTAGACATTAAAAGTTGTAATAATGACCATTATGATATGTATTAAAGTAATTTCTAGTTAGTAATTACCCAAAAACATCCCCCAAAAATGTAGAATTTATCATAATTAAAATATTTTTTATCCAAACAGCCTAAATAATGAAATTTTTTTCTTATTAAAATTTCACCCTCGAGTTATTCTACGTGATTAATTGACGGTACGAAATATGCGAAATGTAATTAAGACCCGAAACTGCAAGTGACAGAGGCTTAAGTTTCACTCGACTGACTAATTAATGAAAAGTTTTGTTATTCGACTATAGGCCTTAATTATATCTATGAAAAGTTACTAACACCAACTTAAAGCAAAACAATCAAAAGAAATGAAGCTTTATAATATAGTGAAAATGTAATTAACTAAAATACTATTCTGTTTTATATGCAGGTTTCCAGTAGCGAGTACTTCAGTGTGAGCTTTGAAGTTGGTACCGAAAATAGTTCCTTGGAGCGTGAAGAATTTTTACCAGCAACCAAAGGAACATATTTAGGGTGAGGATCCTCCAAAACTTTCAGTTGATAATAAATTAAGCTCTTGTTTTATTCTTTTATTATGTTTCACACTTTTGTACACTTAATCTCCACCAACACGAAAGAAGCTTTATGTAACCTGTTTAAATTGTAACGAATGTAAGTGGACTTCATGATCGATGTTGCTGATTCCCGTGGGAATGAAAGCCGTCTGTCTAGTCAACCGAAGAGAGATACGTTCGCCAAACCATTGAATTTATCAAGATGATTGAACGCTAGTTAATGAAAATGAAACTAGACCATATTCAAAATATGAAATTTTCAGACTATCAGTCGTTATCACATATACACAGTTGATTTACTATGACGTTAATATACTATTATCTATTCTCGATTGCATTGGTTACACATCGCGTTTTAGTATGTCTGTTGATTTTATAATGACAGGGTAAATACAACATTGATTAATGCGTGAGTAAAAGCAAGGTTTAAGCTCATATAAACTTGCTACTTGGTACATATCGGCCGTCTAACTTCCGTTAGCTAGCCAATAACCACTAACTCCATATAGAGGCCGCGTTAATAATGTTCAACTAACTTGGTACTTATTGCGCTTCCTCTTCAAGTCTAGTACTTAAATATAATTGTTCTTAAACTCAATTAGAGCAATTAAAATGGATTTACTTGGACACAAATGGAAATTATGAGCTGACAAATCAGCAAATGGTCTAAACATTGAAAACTTCAAAGTGTTGAAATTAATTGATTTTTATCAAGTTTCCAAACTTGGACTGAACAAAAAAATATCTCTTAATGGCCTTCAGAAAGATCAACTTTTTTTTTTTTACATATAATCTTACCAATTTAATGACACAGAACGGTTCCATACCTAAGCTATATCCTTCACCCAGTATGCTTCCGCTCATTATCTTGTCTGTGTCATCACCTGACAAGTGAAAAGGAGCTTTACTCAGAAAGATCCCGGAGCTTTTGTTGTATGAAAAGAATATGGGTGATAAAAGCAACGAAGTCTTAAAATAAATGACAATAATTTTATTACTATCAGTTTTCTGCATAACAGATAAAGCAAACGAAGAAATGTAGTTTATAAATGTCAGTCAACAGTCAGTGCATACAGTTAAGTTAAATTACTCAGTTAATTTCGTACATATATTTTATGTTATGTGAATTACGTCAGCAAAATAAGGTATACATGTATTGTACATTCTGTAGAACTTGCAATCTTCCTTGCCGAGATTACCTTTAATTTACGGATGTAGTTTTACTTTTTGTTGTTTAAAGCTAACTATTTTATTCGATTGAAATCATCAATTCAATATCAAACTTTCCTGACATTTTTTTGTTCTTTTTTTCCAGGGAAAGTCTTGGAGCAGCTTGTGAGCGTCGTGGCATTGATTTAAATCGTGTTGATGTTTACTTGGATGCATTTTCTACACCTTTACCAGTTCAAACAACAGAAACATCTTGCTTAGGCGGCAGACATTTGCGAGTCACTGGTGAGCAGAATTAGTTATCCAATCAGTATTGTAAAATTCCCATGAGCAAATAAAATGAACAATCTGTCAGCTTTATTTAAACTCACATGTTTATGACCGGAACAGCTTTAATTATGCACGATTTATTGATTTTGTCTTGTACGTGCATCATCATTATTAAGCATGTTTTCATTCTCAAGTTTGCATTCACTGTACACGCTTGCGTTGCGATTTATTATGTGAAGGAAAAAATATATAAAAGCGTGAAGGGTGAAGATAGTTCTGCCTGTCAGCGTGTACATGGTGAGAAGGGTGAGTTGGGTATTTGGAGAAGCTTGAACGAGATTCGCGTTGAATATTCTAAGAGGGTGAAAGCAGGAATTTTGGGTGTTCAGAAACATCGGCATGCTTTAGAATATCCACTTCCAACTCTTGTTTTCCCCCTTCCTTTTTAGGCTTCAATGACGCTCAGCGACAGATACATTACATTTACCAATGTGGAGTTGATAAATGATTCAATTTGAATATAGCAATGACGACTAATCATTAACACTGAACTGTGACAGACTGTATTTCAGAAAAATTATCCATCAAATTCATAGTTTCAGATGAAAGAGATTACATTCTTTTGTGATAAATGATGATTTTACCTTTTGAAGCTTTTAAAGCAATAGTCAATATTAAATTTTTTATACATCCAAAGCAATACTTCAAACGATTTTCAAAAAAGTTAATAGAATTGAAAAGTTTTTTATCAGTAGAATAATATATGGAATATATTTTAAAATAATATTAAAAATTTTTTTAATGATTTTATAATTTCTATTTCCAATTAATTTTATCTCATTTCAGTTTTTAATTAACTGAGGATTGAATTTAATTTAAAATATTGTAGAAAATATTATCCTTTTTTTCTTCTTTCATTGAACAATTATATTTTAAAAAAGCTATTTAAAATTATAAGAATGAAAAATTCAAAGTAATATTACACATATGTAAATTTATGAGAAATTAATCATTTTGTTTTCCATTATTTTTTTATAAATTATTCTTTCATATCTCTTCAATATGATTTACTATCCAACATTTTACATCCAATAATTTTACACTTTTCAATTTAATGTTCTTAGACTTACGAGTATGTAATACTTTTAACGTAATCACTTGAATATTCATCATTTTTTTTACTAATTCTCACAAAAAAAAAATTCTTTCCAAAAACATTACTGAAATAGATACACAGTATTACAAAAAAATTTTATACATTCTATTATATGATTAATATCGTAAAAATTTATTGTTCTATTTAGTTTTCTATTTAATGCTCTTTTTATATTATTATTACATTTTCATAAATTTTTTTAAAGTCAACATTTAAAAAAAATTCTCATGTGAATTGTAAATATTTAATTTTTTCAACACATCCAACTGCTCTATTATTAGCCTTTACTGTTCTATCTATATTTAGTTAACTACTTGATAACAGAGATAATGTTATCATTAAAATGATAACACCGGCAATAATTAATACTTATAGATTTGAATGTTTTAAACACTTTTCTATTTCACTTTTCACTGGATTGAATATAATGTAGAGAGCTTATGATGCATTTAGGAATTAACACTTCAATGATATTTGAAACAGTTTACATATCATTACTACAAATGGAATCAAACCCTTTTCCCTTAAAACAGCATTTCATATTCAAACTGTTTAAGGTTCTAAAATGTTTTAACCCACTAGTAACTAAAATAATGAAACAGTCCATCAGATATCGACGTATTGCAACATTTAATCATCAATAATTATTTTTCCAGCCAAAGATGAGAAACCGGTATCACGGTCAGCCAGTCAAAAAAGTAGCCAAAATGTTTCACTTCGTAAAAGCAGTAGCGTAAGTCTCAAGGAAAAAAAAATAAAATTAAAAATGTTCGTTGGAAGAGAAATAATTTTAAAACGATTATTTTCAGACTTATCGTGGACGTGGCAGTCGATTTTTTAGCATATCAACCGAAGATTCAAGCATGGATTCAGAAATAGGTCCAACAGGGATGTTGACAGCTACCAAGGCCTCTTCAACTGCAGTATCAGGAGTAAAAGTAAGCAAGCAACGGTGGAGTGGTTTCTTCACCAATACAAAAGGAACTAAAATGGAATTACTGGTGGAGCAACTTAACAGTTATACGAAACATGGTGTACCTCGTTTACCAGAGATACAATTGCCATATGACCTTATCACCAATGAGGAAGGTCGGTTGAATTTAACAATATAAAATGTAGCTTTTTTTTATTGTAACATATTCGACAAAGAAATTTTTTCCTCGAGGGTAAATCGATCCACGTCTCTAGAGCAGCACTTTTAATGCACTCTTCCCTTTTCTGTTTCATCAACCTTTTCCTTTCCTCATATACTGAGCATGAGTTGTAGCACAGTTAAATATATGTTAACCTTTTCAATTTTGTAAAGATGATAAATTTATTCCTCCTTTTATCGGACGAAATGTGGAATATTTTCGAATTACAATGCATATTTGCCTTTTGACCAATTCTCTCATATGGAAGCATATGGTTATGGCTAACGTAAATTTAACTGATACATTATTCAACAGCAGAGAACAGAATATTATGGATAAATATTTATTTATATTTGCTCTTTTTATTAAACAGAGTTATACGCGTTAGAAGAAGACTGGCGTGACATCGTAGAAAACTGGGACTGCTTGACTGAGAAACAACAACAACAACAGACAGCTCTTTGGGAGTTAGCTCAAACGGAATTAGCTTATATTAAGACTCTAAAAGTAGTCACAGACGTAAGCTACTTTACATTTATGCTGATAAATTATTTCGTTTGTTTCTCACTTATTTACTTGGTAATATTAATATTATATATCTTATCATTTAGCTCTTTATGGCTTGTCTATGTAGTCTACAAGCATCTAACATATTAATTGAAGTGGACCGAAGCAAACTCTTCAGTAATATTCCTGAAATCTACGCAGCAAACCGCTACTTTTGGAGTGAACATGTATTAAGGATGATGAATGCCTCCAGATCTACGGGTCATTTACTTGATTCCGGGCATCTTTTGCAAGGCTTTGAAACTTTCGAACAAACTTTTGCTCCTTACACAAGATATTGCTCCGAACAAAGTAAATGCCAGCAATACTGTAGAGATCGACTCAACGACAACGAACTATTTACGGCCTACTTAGTTGTAAGTTTTTTTTAAAATTAATTATTCTTTTAACTAGGCTTATTACATGACTTTCTAGCTTGTAGTTATATCATCATGCTCGAACCGGTGCTTATAATTGACTATTTCTTCATTTTATCGAATAAAAAAAAATTCAATCTGAAAACTTTCTGCTTAAAATTAAAACTAATATTTTTTTACTGCACGTTACTCGACTTTTAATTTGTTCTAAAGTTGACTCTGTCTCTGTGTTGTTATTTATGTCACTTTATATATTTATGGTGTATAAGTAATATGGTATGATTATCCGAAACTAATGTACATCTTTCATCATATCTCTATAATGGCTCTTTTAAGATGTAATAAAACATTTTAATGATAGACAAAGATATTAAACTTTGATATTTTATATAAAAACATGAAAGTTAAAACGATTACAAAGCAATATTGTTATGAAAGTCATTTCTAATTTATTATTAAGCCTTCAAGATTGATTTTTATTCGTACTCGATGTTTTATTTTTGATTAAATCATAAAGAACGGGAATTAAAGATAATCAAATATTGAACAGAATAATTTAAATAGTAAAATTAATTGTTTTATAGTGAAAAAAATGAGATTTTTTGGGAGGAATTGCTTAAATTTATTTCCTAATTGTTGAATTATGATAAAAAGTAGTATTAAAATAGTGTATCTCATTCATATTTTTCTGTTAAAAACTTGTTAATCTGAGTATTAAAAAGCTTTTTTATTCTCAAGTGGTATTTTATTGGATTACATACTTTTCCATTCAGAATTACAAACTTTCTAAATAAAGCTCTTATAGTACAGTGATAAAATCAGTGCGAAAATGATTTGAAAACAAATTAAATGATATATTATAACTTATTTTAAAAATATTATTTCAGTGGTGTGAAACTCAAAAAGACTGTAATCGACTGAGACTTTTGGATATACTAGTAAAACCAATGCAGCGATTAACGAAGTATTCATTGCTTCTCAAAGCTATTCACAAAAACACGGAAGATGAAGAGCAGCGTACAGAATTAACTATAATGGTAGATGTTTTTAATGTCAATTATAGAAATGAATGATTCATTAATTTAAATATAAAATCAAGATGTTATTTGAATAATGAATCAATTACTTAAATTATAATTTCAATTTGTAGATTAAATGTGTAGACAACTTTGTGGCATCAGTAAATGCTGCATTACGGAGATCCGAAGAAGCTGCGCGATTAGCTAGTGCAGCAACACGCCTGGACTGTTATGATGTCGTTGAATCTAGAGATGAAGAACTTGAGAAGTTAGTTAAATCATATTGTAATCTTGACATTACATCTGCACCTATGCCTGGCTGTCCCAAGAACTCACTAAGGACTCTTCTAAGGGAAGGAGACTTAAAGTTACGAGATGCTGCAACAAGCAAAGTTAGCAAGAATTTATTGATGATAAACGAATTTTCATTCCACTCATAAGTGTAAAAGTTATAATTAACTGTGGTAATTATTTGAATTTTAGACTGAGGTACATGCTTTCCTCATGACTGATATGCTATTATTATGTAAACCATCAACTAAAAAGGGATCAGTAACTGGTGGTTCTGGGGGTAGTGCAGGAAATTTGAAAATAATCCGACAACCTTATGTCATTGATCGCCTACGGATTCACGAGTTAAAGGAATCGTGTAGTCTTGGCTTAGTATACTTGAATGAATATGGAGTAGCGTCAGCGGCATTTATTTTAACAGCTTGTGAACCTAAACTTGCAAAGGTTTGTTTAATATTCAGTAGATTAAAGAGATATCAGAATATCAGTAATTTATTGTACTTATAAACGAATTTAATAAAACAGGTTTGGATGGAATCTTTACGCAAAGCTCAACAGCAGTTTGCAATAATGAAGATTCCACCATTGGGTGAAATTCCGCCTGTGGCAACAGTAAGCAGACAACCAAGTACTTATTTAGGGGACGGAGACTTTGAGTTGGAAGAAAATGAAGTTTTGCCGAGAACACCCCGGGGAAGTAGTCGAGCTTCACGCGTCAGTAGTCTAGCACATAGCCATAGGTATAAAAATAAATATAATTAAAAGTCTCCTGATATTAATTACTTTTATTTACTTAACTGCGTTATTTTAATAAATAGTGGTAGCATTGAAATGGAAGGTGTATCTCCCGGCGGGAGCAGTTTTCTTCCAAGTTATAACCCTAGTAGAAATGTCAGCGTTGATACAAATGAACCACCTCATGGATCTAGTGTATCTTCTGAAGAAGGTTTAGAGCTAGGGTTAAGTCATAATCATAGGCCGCTTCAAGTGAGGTAAGTAATTATATTACGAAGCAATTTTCATTATGAAATTACTCTTATTGAAATTTTAAAAAATTATTACAGACGCTCATTACTGAGTAAATCACCAACACCGAATACATTGAGCGTCCAAGTTCCTGCTTATTCAAGCCTAGGGCAATCATTACCTAATCTAACACTCGCAACTTCACCCCAAACATCAACGGTGTCACCTACGCCACCTAATTCACTTCTTATTGTTCCACAAATCACCAAAAGCAAGGATACTCTACTTTCTCCTGGACATCGAGGTAAATTATTGCTTGGGTTTTATGAAAAAAAAAAAAACGTCATAAAAAATTATAAATTACTTCATAGGTATTTCATATCCTCCTCCATCTCCACCAAGAGGAGCACTGAGACGAGCACTTGCTATACCACAATCTAGAAATCCTCCTTTAATCAAAACGAGACACATAAATGCATCTGTGGCTTCATCCACGTTTCAATCGGCCATAAGTTTTGACACTGAAGCGATAGAAGAGAGACGCAGAAGGCTGGAATCCACTCAGCGTGCTCCATCGTTCAGTGGTACTGTTAAAGAAGAAAAAAAGTAAGCTTATTATACCAAAATCTCTTTATAGGCGTTTTTTTTATAGAATATGATCTATAACTTTCATTTTAGAAGTGAAGAAAATCGATAATAAATCTTTATCCTTTGAGAGGATATTGAAATTTCATAGTCGAAGATGTGAAGAGACGTAAGTCTTGTTAACAAAAGCTTCGACAGTTTTTGGAATGCCATAACTACGTGCACAGATTACACAATCTCGCATGCAGAGTAAAAGGCATTTTTTTACCTTTATCAAGTTGTTTTTGTACACACATGTAAGTTTAAAAGAAAACTTATATCCATTGAGGTGAATGAAATGCATAAATTCGGAATACATATTAGAAAATAACTGAATTATTTTATATTTTCAGATAGGGGCCACTTAAAATCAACGTGAATTGTGAAATTTATAATGACGACCATATAGATTATATTATATATATATTATATCTCTAGTGTTCAAAATTCGCATTTCCATCGAATTTTTTTGTTTACTATTGCTGCGCAATTTGTGAATGATGGAATTATAATCAATGTTAAATTTTTTTTAGAACTTTAAGGAAAACCAAGGCCTATGTAGATTTAATTAATTCATGAATTAATGCATATTAATAAAATTAGAAAACAATTAATATGTTAAATGTAATTAGGAATGAAATTTTGGCTTATAGAGATGAGAAAAAGTATAATGATTGTTCAATAATTTATAATAAAATATGAACAATATTGTAGATAATTAAATAATCTCGATATAATGAATTAAGTTAAATAATACTTTGACGACTGACTTGATATTCCATATTTTAAAAAGAAATTTATCTTTGGGATATTTAACTATGTTCGTCAAATATTTATTGTTATGGATTATTTATAATTTATAGACTGAAAACTGCGATATCTAAGATCGCGTTATACGAATTAGGGACAATGCTTGATTCTGTAGCGCATTATTTTGTTAATTTTTTATTTTGCATATATTAAATTAGAGAAAGAAAAAATTGTTACTTAAATTGCCCATTATGTTGCTTGCATCAAGCTACACTAAATAATTAACAATAAAAACACAAGGCCTAATTGTATTATTAAGGACGATTATATTTAAAAAATAAAACAATGCATTATTTATAAACAATAATTAGCATTTTTCAGATGTCACTAACCTGAATGACAATAACAAAATTATTCAAATAACCATTTTTTAACTTTTAAAGTTATAATTACTCTAAATATCTTTAGAAGTATGTACACAATAAATAATATAAAATATGTTCTTAGTCATTAGTAGGCTTTAATTCACTTATCAATTTACCAAAGGTAAGATTTAATTAATCCATATGACAATTAACCCTTCGACAAAAATGCCAATAGTAATTGCAATTACAATAAAAACTATCTATCGATTATGGATTTTCGAATACCGATTTGAAACCGATAATGGATAATAAACTTATAAGGCTTACGTAAAAAATTATTGAACTCTCTAACGGATCCAATAATAAAAAAATTGAAACAGTCAAAGGTTAAAACGGATACAAAGTCTACTACAGTCAACAATCACTTGTCATATCCTGACATGTACGAGCCTCGCTACGTTCGTCTGCCAGAGCTTCAATAATATCCAGAAGTAATTCACGACTCAACTGTTGGAGTCTTGGTAATCGAGCAACCTGAAAAAAAAATTCACAAATGTAATTTTTTCAACACTAGTTTTATCAATAAAAGCATAATAAAAAAAGTTTGAATTTTTATTACCTTGCTAAAATGATGAACAATAAGATTAAGAGCATATTTTTTAACATCGCATGCCTGCATACGATCTGCAGCTTCTAAAATTTGTATTACATTCTCAAACGTAACATTCATTTCTAAATTTTGCTTACAGAAAGCTTGTAAACGATTATTGGTGAAACCATAAAATGCCGGAGCAGTAAAGAGATAAAGAGAATCTTCCGGAGGCATTGAAACATCAGCGTAATAAATATATCTTAATAACGAAGCAAAAGATTCCGGTGAAGGTATCGTTTCACCGATTAGAATATTAACTATATTATCTTTTGGCATAAATGACCTAAACATAGCTTCAAAGTAATTGCATCGGGCTGCTAAAATTGCTTTATGTGCCGGGTAAGCATCGCCTTGCAACATTAACGTAATATCACAGAATTCACAACCTCCACCTTTCAAAAATTTCTCCATATCTTGCTCTAACGACGTGCCAGTACCAGTTTCATATTGTTTGGAATAACTTCTAGTTTGAGGTACTTGTCTCCGACGTATAATGTCCACCATCAATGGCCGGTCTAATGTTTCAAATTCTCGACTCATAACTATTTGATTATAGTTACTGTCCTTCACCACAAAACTTAAACAAAACTCTTTTATAAAATCAAGTTTAAGGTGTGCAGCATTGTGCAAAGCTTCAAGAACATTGGCGTGATTAATAGTGGCTTTGAGATAATGCACACACAGCTGTTCCAGACGTTTCATATTAAATTGAAAAGCTAGTCGATAAACATCCATCATAAGTAAAACAATTCTATTGTTCGGATCAGAGTCTTTTACTGCTTTTGTAGGATCTATGCGATCTGTGTAAATGTAATTGAGAACCATTTCAAAAGCTTCAGGTACAGCATCTTCTAATTTCACCTCCAAAAGAGGTAAGTCTGTGATTGTTACTTCACTAGAAGTTTCTTCTTTTTCTTTTAAGTTTTCAATTGTTTTCTTTCGTGCTTCACGAATTCGAGAACTTAAAAACTGTGAACGTGCTGCAACCATGGCAATGTGAGCGGGTATTTTTTTTTCCATGTGATCTTTTCCAACAATAAACTCAACATCACAGAATTGTTTAGAGTTTAAAAGTCTTCCAAAATCATCATGAAGGGTACATTTAGGATAGCATGAAAATTGAAAACGATATGTCTCGCCAGAACGAACATTATTATCGACCGTTCCTCCAAATATATACATAGCTTCTCCAATGACTGCTGCAGCGTGAAAAAGTCTTCCTGATGGAATATCACTGTCAGCTGATGCAGTCACGATATTCCAAGTTTGAGTATCTAGGTCATAGCAATGAAGTTCATTTGGTAATGTGGAATCTGCGGTTCCTCCAAATACGTAGAGATGTCGATGAAAACTCACCATCGTATGACCGTAACGACGAGCAGGAGGTGGAGGAGCTCCTCTTAAAATGTGTTCTGTAGATATTCTAGTCCACCTTTTTTCACGGAAATGAAACTGGAATAAGCTGTTTGTGATTTTTGCACCACTTTGGCCGCTAAAAACAAACATTGATTCTCGTGCTACAGCAACTGGAAAGTTACAACAAGTTGGCGGACAATCACCAGATTGTACAACTTCTTCCCATATCCTTAACTCTCCTGGTAATAATGATATAGTCCACATATCATTGAGTCGAGCATTGCCATCATAACCAGCAAATATCCAAAGTTTGTTATCATAAACTGCAGCTCCATGTGCTGACCTCGGAACTGGAGTTTTTCCAATAAATTTCCATTCAATCCACTGTCCCGTTTGAAATTTGTACTCAAATAAATCATTTTTATTAGTCAAATTTGAATTAGAATGTATGTCACCTGTGTAACCACCAAAAACAAACATTGAAGTATCATGTACCACTGCGGAATGATGATAGCGAGGTGGTGGTGGATTTCCAGTTACAAAAGCACGGCCCCATGATTTTTCTTTCACATCGAAGCGTAATAAATCATTCAACATTCTTTTCCCATTGTCTCCACCAAATACATAAATTGCATCTTTATAAGCAACCACTGTATGCTTACTACGTCTGAAATAAAATTAATTTTATAAAAAAAAACTATCAATTGATGTTTAAATAAAATCAAACAAATGTTAATTACCTAGCACCAACAAACTCATCACATTCAGGCATTCGTTGCCATCGATGGACAGTTTCAAAAGGTCCAAAATCTAATGTCAAACATTCTGCAGTTGTTACGTTGTCCATTTTGGGTAAATTTTGTCAATTATTGCAATCTAAATATTGCAAATGTCTATTGTACTGAATAATTCTTCTAGAAACTTGTCAACAATTATCTGAGATGGTTAATTAATTCACATAATTATATCTCAATAATAATTAAACGTGTAAATAACTTTGAAAACTTGTTTTTCTTATTATTATAAATAATTGTCATGAAACGGATTGAGCGTCTTAACAAATAAACAACAATACAACAAAATCAGTCGATACTTTAGGGCTTGCTAAATTTCTAAAAAAAATTGGAAATCAATACTATCGCTATCTATCGGAATTATTGAAAAGTAAATGGTCAACAATTTGGAGCATTGTTGAGTTGATAATATAGTTACCTACCAGTATATCATATTGTCGAACGTCCCGGAGTTTTCTACCGCATGTTCCTTCGTTTATGGAGCACTGAAGATTGGACTGCATATTGGCAAGGTCTTTGGGTTATTGTTAAAATAGAACCACTGCCAAGCAGTAGTAACTTAAGTAACTTAACATAATCACTGTCCATTAGTGTTATTTCGAGATAAATTGACAATTAACTGCTTGAAATGGCAGCTCGATCACTGGTCAGATGTGTTCAATCCAAAGCAATCACTCCACAAATTCATCGATGCGCGGCATCTTTATCCGCATTCGAAATTCAACACAAAACACCAGCAATAAAAAAAGTCATGCCAATACCTAAAGCTCACTATGGTGGTCGTCATACCGTCACATTGCTTCCTGGTGCAGGTATTGGTCCCGAATTAATGGGACACGTCAAAGAAGTAAGTATTACTTGTATTTATAAGTCATTAATTAATTCAAATAATCGGATTTAATTATCAGGTATTCAGTTATGCTGGAGTACCAGTTGACTTTGAAGATATTGACATTGATCCAAATGCAGATAATAACGATGATTTGGAATATGCCATCACTTCAATTCGTCGTAATGGAGTAGCTTTAAAAGGTAACATCGAAACACGAAGTAGAGAAATTGGAGTTTTATCTCGAAATGTAGCCTTGCGTAATGAACTCGATCTTTACGTAAATGTTCTCCACTGTGTATCATATCCTGGAGTAAATTCTCGTCAGAAAAATATCGACATCGTAATTGTTCGTCAAAATACTGAAGGTGAATATGCCATGTTGGAACACGAAAGTGTTGATGGAGTGGTAGAAAGCATGAAAATTATTACAAAATCTAATTCTGAACGAGTCGCTCGATATGCATTTGAATATGCTAAAAGGAATGGCCGAAAAAAGGTAACGACTGTGCACAAAGCAAACATTATGAAACTCTCTGATGGTTTATTCTTGGAAACTGCTCGAAACATGGCTAAAAACTATCCAGAGATTACTCACAATGACATGATTATTGATAACACTTGTATGCAACTTGTTTCCAATCCTCATCAATTCGATGTCGTTCTAACAACCAATTTATACGGAGCTATTGTGTCTAATGTCGTATGTGGACTTCTTGGTGGTGCTGGGTTACTTGCAGGCAAAAATTATGGTGATCAGTACACTGTATTCGAGCCAGGAACCCGTAATACTGGTGCCAAAATTGCTGGAAAAAATATTGCCAACCCAATAGCTATGTTAAACGCAGCTGTAGACATGTTGCGTCATCTTGGTCATAAACATCATGCTGTTATCATTCAAAATGCTATTAATAAAACAATTAACGCTGGAATACACACTAAAGATCTTGGGGGAACCGCAACAAGTCGTGAGGTCCTTGATAACATCATGAAACAAATTAAAGTAGCTGTTGTTTAAAATTCTGATAACGCACAAATTACAAATGTTGAATTAGAATTTTTTAATATTGTTACAACATCTAAAATGGAGTAATAATTTATTATACATGATAAAAAGTTAAGCTTATGCTTCGTTAAATTATTTATCTAGGCAATTTACATAAATGGATTAATCAAAGATATATCCTGAAGTCGTTTTTAGAATCTACTAATTATGAAATGAAATTTAAAACAGTCGAGTTGTATCTTTGTACAGTTTGTCGACGTTTTTGAATGATTCTTATTAAATAAGATAATTCAAAATGCTTTGTAATATATGCAAATGATTAAATTAATTAAGATTAAGACAATTTTTTATCTTTCAATCGTCCTACTGCGAATTAAAGTTATATAATTTTAGATAGTAATGTTTAGTAATTTATTATTGATATACGATGCTATATAAATTTTTGATGAAAATATTTATTTATTAAATTACATTAATATTATTATTTTCTCAACAATTTTAGGGCCAATTCTTCTGCCATTGATAAATCAGTATTCTCTAATATTTTCATTCTTTGCTTTTTCTTTTTATAGTTGTCTTGTGTCAATAATTTCCTTTTTAGTGGCCTATAAATAAAAGTCAATAAAAATTAATTAAGTCAGTATGAATTTTTATTCTTTAAAAAATTGATTTCTATAGATATAATACCTGTGGATTGGTTCATCATTTTCACTTTCACTTTCTCCTTCGTTGTTGGTATCATCATTATTGCCATCATCAGATTCATTATCACTCGATTGTCTTCTAGACCCATTATCAGAATCAAAGTCATCCGATTGACTCTCAGCATCTGATTCACTGTCACTATTACGCCCTAATCTTACTTGATATTCTTCATATTCATCATGTTCTTCTCTTTCATCACCTTCTAATTTCTTTCTTTGTTCTTTGAGTTTTCGTTTTTCTTCCTTATGTTTTTCTTTTATCTTCTCTCGGAATCTTTGTTTATCAAACTTATCCTCTTCGCGAAGAATTTTTTTAGCTTCCTCTATATTGATACCAGAACTTTCTGCATTTTCATATTGCTTTCCTAAGTCAGATCTTTTCGATTTCATTGAATTAATCAGTTCCTACAAAAGAAAAATAATTATTTGATAAATCAATTCAATAATTAAATTACTGAGTGAATATATTGCAATTCTAATTACATTTCCTTCATCATCGAAAGTTGTTTTTTTGTTGGGTAGAATTTTTTTACGTAATATTTTCTTAGCAACTGCAGCTTTTGTCACAATTTTTTTATTCTTTATACTGCTTTTCATTTCTTCACCATCATTAACTGATTCTTCTTCTGGATAATCCTCAATTTGAATATTTTTACGTTTAACTGTCAAAATATTTTCATCATCACTGCTGTCTGTTAAAAGAAATGTGTATGTTTAATAATTTTTCGACAAAGTTAATAGCTTTTATGATAATTAATCATTCCAGAGTTGTACGGTAATTACCATTATCATCGAAAAATGTGAAACCACTAGAAAATGATTTTTTTCTGTTGTTAGACATTGAACTTTCCTTTTCATCATCACGAGATTCTTCTTGGTTTTCTTTCTTTTCGTTAGAATCATTATCAGAATTTTCGTGATCTGATAAATTTTGATTTTTCAACATTTTTTCACTTAAATTGTCTTCTTCAGTTGATTTATTATCTTTAGCTTGTTCACTTTCCTTTCTAGCATTTTTTTGCCTTCTTTGTATAAATCGTAATCTTGGAGGAACAGCTAAACCTAGGGATCTAAAATAATATGAATGAATTAAATCAAGAATTATGATTAATTTACTATTTTTTTTTTAACACTCTTGATATATTACCTGGCATAAGAGGCAGTATCCAATGCATGAACATTAAAAATATCTTTGTCTTTCATTAAGAAGACTGATTTCACATAAGCAACAAATGCTCTTTGAGCTGATTCCTTTAAATTGATATCTCGCACAAGAAGAGCTTCAAGTTTACGATGAGGAGAATGTAATTTACTTGGATTAATGCTGTAAGAACATCAAAAAATATTACGTCAACAATTCAAAAACTTTCAATTAAAACAAAATTCAATAATTAATTTACCTTATTTTGTTAATTGGAATTTTTCGTTCAATTAGTTTATCAACCATTTTTTCTTCACTCGGTAATAAAACTAGGAGAGATTCACCATTTTTTTGAAGCCGTGCTGTTCTTCCTGCTCTATGAATGTAAGCATTAGTATCTTCCGGACAATCCATTTGAACTACCCAATGAACAGCTGGGAAATCTACAAAAATAAACTTTTTATTTATTTGTTCTATATTGTCAACAATTATAATAATTACCTAATCCTCGTGAAGCAATATCTGTTGCAAAAAGTACAGCAATCTGTTTATTATGAAAGCTTTCATAAATTTTCACTCTTCTCCATTGAGAAATAGTTCCATAGAGTGCTATTAATCTAGACGCATTTGGATGCAGTTTACAAAAAACTTCATAAACGTATTTCGCTTGCTTACAAGTGGCGAAAAAAACTATGATTTTTTGTTTAGGATGATGTTTAATGAAAGACCATAGCATTGCCATTTTATCTTCTAAATTACAGATAACATAACTTTGTTGAAGTCCTTCAGGAGTAACATGCTTTGCATGCTCATGAACAGAAACATACATTGGATCTTTTAGACTTAGTCTCGCTAAGTCTTTGACTGATTTAGTTTGAGTAGCAGAGAATAATAGGGTTTGTCTTTCTGGAGGTAAATTTTCGATAATAGCATTCATCGAAGCTTCAAAACCCATATCTAAACATCTATCAGCTTCATCCAGAACGAGAATCTTCATCGAGGTACAATTAAAAAGAGGATTGTTATCCATATGTTGTAGAATTCTTCCAGGAGTGCCAATTATTATATTACACTTATCTAAACGATTCTTTTCAAAATTCAAGTCCATCCCGCCAATAATTAAACCAGCAGACAAATCATGATGTATTCCGACTTTTCTCAGAGTTTCATAAATTTGATATGCTAGTTCACGAGTTGGAGTAATTACAAGTGCTCCAATACCATCTAGCCTACTCCATTGCATGCAGTAGAGTTTTTCTAGTATCTGAAATAGTTAATTTGTGAATAAAATTTATCATAATGTATTTATTTTATTATTGTACTACATACCGGAATAAGAAAAGCTAGAGTTTTTCCACTGCCAGTTTTAGCAGCTCCTAAAATATCATTGCCAGCGAGAGCTAATCCAATACTTTGCTTCTGAATGTCTGTTGGTACTAGATATTTATGTTTTGAAAGTCCATCAAGAGTTTTTGAAGAAAGTGGAAAGTCAGAGAATTTTTTAATCTTAGTTTCATCGATCTAAAATAAATAAAATTATTATGTCCACTAATCATTATTTATTTTTTCAATTATTGATAAAGTATTGATTGTTGATAGTTCTCAACTTACTGATTTATATTTTGCTTGAAGTTCTTCGATGATTTTTGATTCAGGAATTGACTTTTTCTTCTGATATACATGAACTTTTTTCTTCTTTCCTTCGGGTTTTGTCATTTTTTTGTTATCAATACTCATTGTAAAATTATCAGACACTAAATAATAATTGTTTTTAGTATTTGAGGTTATTTGTCATGCCTGCCTCATGTGAGAAAAAAGCGCTGACTGCTCACCACGTCTCAAGTTGGCAACAATGCAGTTTATTCAAGTATTGCCATCGTAACTGCACAAAAAAAAAAATAAACAAAAAAAATTCAGTTCTATAAAGTGGATTTTTTTTACATATTTTTTCAATAAAATTCAACATTACGTTTCGTTGTAAATTACTGAATGAATGATGTTTAAATTTTTAAAAATTTTTATTCAGTATTGATTACTTTATCCTGTGATCTATATTTTGTGAGCATAAAGTACATTTACATATTAATTTACGCATTATGAATGAAGTTCGATTAAGTTAGAGAATTAAATAATTTATTATTAATATTTAGAGATAAATTTTTTTAGCATACATTAATAATAAATTAATTTTGAATTTTCTGTGAACATAGTTTTTAAAGGAAAATGTCCTTTTTACGGTATTTATTAGATGAAATTGTATTTAAATAATTTTCATTTGCTTGGCTTGATAATCAATATAAATTATTTTCATAGAAGCATAATACTATATTTTAAAAATCAAACTTAATTAACTATTTAGAACCTAGAATTCATGTAGAATAAATTTTGAAAAATTGATAATAAATTATTCTTTTATTATCTTAAAAATATTTCAATTTTTTATTATCAACCTTTCCACACATTTATTAATAACTAGTCATTATAATGCATTTTTCTGAGAAAATATAGCAATTTTATTCATCAAGTTTACGATTCACCATAATTTAGACTTTATGCAAGCACTAGAAAATATTACTTTTTAATAATTGACTGCATGAATCAGCTACTTTTTGCTTGCATTAAGATGACGCACATTTTATGGATGCATATCACTAATCATTCAATGATTATGGAAAAATTTCAAATGGGTAAGATATTTTTTATCATCTCCGAATGGATAACAAATGGATTATTCGATTTAAAAGATTCGGCTTAAGTTTTGTAATTCATCATATCAATTAATAATAATATAATTAATATTTACATCATTTTTCAGATAAAATTGTCCCAAGAGAAGAATTAAACTGGTATTATTATAATTAAAAAGAAGCAAAATGACTTTAGAAAGCTCACAACCATTGCTATCATCAAAATACAAAAGAGATCTTGATATAATATCTCGTTATGGATTTTTTATTCTTATGTTATTATGTATGCTTTTTGCATCGGTGCAACCTAGAATAGGTGGTGCAAATGGTAAAAATAAATTTAGTCTTCATCTAAATAGAAAATTTCTAATCTATTTACATATTTACTAAAATAAAAAGCCTAGATACTCGATACATTTAATAATATTTACCTTATTCTGTAAAAATTTCAGGAGTAATTAATGGAAACATTATTGTATGGTACTTGGCAGTACCAATAACGTATTTTGAAGCCGGCCTGATTTGTAGCCCTAAATCGTTATACTCTGTACTCTGTGATGGATATCTTATAGCATTTGTCATGGCCTTCATGTATATTTTAATGCCTCTTTTAGCTAGGGTTGCAAGTTGTTTATTAATTTATGTCAATGTTAACATATGGCTTTTAAAAGGGATGGAGGTAATAATATACACAAATAAATATTAGTTTACATACAGAAAAGTAATTAAGATTAAGTAAATATTTTATTTGTTTATTATTATAGCAAAATTTAATCATAACTTATTTAGTTTTATTACAGTTATTTTTATTTATAATATTCTTTAACGTTTATTTGCTATTCGTATTCTTATGACTTTAATAAGTGTATTAAATGATATTTATTTTTTATGGTACGTACAATGTTTTACATTTATTATCTTTAGGTGTTATCGACTCACATTGTTATTATTATTGTTTAATTTCACAACTATTTTCTCTAAAGAATTCACATAATTACACCATAATTTCTCAGCTTTTCAATATTGATCAATTTAGATTTTTTACTTTAGTCACACATTAAAAATCTTAGAGAGAATAAATTTTTACAATTTTTAATAATTAAACATACATTAATAAATTTTTTATTATTTCTAGATTTTTTACTGTATGCCACCTCCATTTAATGTAAGTTTTGCTTTAAGTCGTTTAGCAAATGCTGATTTAGCAACAAGTATCGTAACGACTTTAATCTGTCACCTGGGTGGACTTTTAATATCTCCATTTCTGCTTTATTTTATGGTGACAAAACAAAATTATTAAAAAAAAATATATATATATATATGTATATACGAATTAGTACGTTTAATAAAAACATTTAATATTAATAAATTTTCAGTTGGGAGCATCTACTCCTCCTCTCGTAGGAATAAACCTTGGAGAAATAATTTATAGTACCTTAGTGCCTTTAAGCCTTGGAATAGTTTTTCGGACATTAATCCCCAAGTTAGATTCTTACTATAATGGCCTTCAAACAAATTGGATACCTTTAGGATTGTTGCTAGTAACGGCCTTCCATTGGTTCTGTGATGCAATTACTGCTGATTCTGCTGCTCTTCAAGCTGTAGATGTTTTACTCTGCGTACTAATTGGTAAAATTTTTCTAAAATTCTGAAATGAATTATCAATTTTTATTATTAATTAACTTTTATAGCATGCCTGGGACAAATGTTGATAGCTGGACTCTGTTGGATGCTTTGTTCTCAATGGCTCTCAAGGAATGTTCTGTTAGCTGCATTATTCACAAGCACAAATAAGTCTGTAGGTCTTGGAGGATGGGTGATCCGTGGAGCGTATCATGGATCGTCTCATAGTACTGCTGTTAATTTACCAATGGCAATTTTGCCGGTAGCACAATTACTTTTAGGAAGTCTTTTAGCCTGTTGGGTTTCTCCATGACGAAGGGTTAATATCAAAAAGAACGATTCGAATGAAATAATCAAAAGTACTTCGCCTGATAAAGAAGCAGTCGTCGTTGATGTTAATGAATAATGGATCAAAAATCAGAGCTTTTTACTAGATATTTTCAGTATTAATCATTTTAACGATCATGATTGACAATTGAATGAATCTTATAATAATTAAAAAATATTTTAAAATAATAATCAAAACGATGAAATAAAATTCATTTGAAGTACAAACATTATATTTTTTTTGGATCTTTATCATTTCATATTTTTTTAAAGCATTTTTTGAATGCCATTAAAAAGAAAAAATCTCGAGAAATTAATTTGTACAATGAAAATAAGAAGATTAAAAAAATTGTCACATAAAATTAAATTGATATATCAGAATTTATAAACATAGACTTTGCAATAGACTGGCACATTTTTGGCGTATTCTTAGTCTAACGTTTGATCGTGTGCATTTAAAAAAAACTATAGGATATTGGAAAGGACAAAAATAATATATAATATTTATATATATAAGTAATACACGAATGAAATTATAGCCGAAGGACAATTGATAGAATCGGAGCAATAATTTGCATAAGTCCCATACAAAACATAGCGACTTTATTCTACAAATAATGAGATAATTTCGCTTGATTGATTTTTTGTTTGTTCATTTTTTCTTTTCTAATAATTAATTTTATCTTTTTGAAAATTTGTATGTTAGTTTTGTCTATGTATGATACTTAGATTCGACATGTAGCATATTTTATGCTACCAATATCGCGCATGGTACATTTAATATAACAAGTATAACATTTATAGTAACGTTGACGTGCATACGTCTTGAGAGTTTAAAAAATGAAAGCCCAAATGCACTAGTCGACATTGGTACAACGTAGACACTAGAACCGGGCATGCGCTCACTCAAAAGATAAGTGGGTCTGTGACTGTATTTATTAGCAGCAAAATCTTGTCACAATTGTCGATGCTGCTATCGTCGCCAACTTCTAGATTCTCCGTCTTCATCTTCTTCTTCTTCATTTTCTTCCAAAAGTAACGTCTCCGCAGTTCCCTATGAATTAATCATTGAAAATGAAAATATCTCAGCTTACTTATTAAATTAATTTTAAAAAATATGAATCAATTAATTGTAAATTGTTTCTCTCCATTGATGAAATGGTCCAATTTTCTGATTAAAAGCTATGATGATAAATTTAACGACAATCGTATTAATTTTTTTATAGTATCGTGCCAACCTCTAAATCGATCTCTTCATCAGGAACTTGCGCTTGCTCGGAACGTGCAGCTACGACTGCATTTGAATTAGCACTTATTCCACCTCCTCCACCACCACGATGTAAATGATGACTGGAAACCCATGTCACAGATAGTAGTCTATCCTGGAACGTTCGACCTTTTGCCATTGCTACCTCGGCTTCTTTTCTTGATTTAAAGTTCAAGACAATTGAAGGTGTTGCGTCATCGACTATTTGATTTATAATTTCTCCAAATTGCTGAAATTGAAATGATTATTTGTTAAACAATATGTTTCTCATTTTTACTGAAATAGGTTTTTGTGAAAATTAATTGATAAATTACCTGGAAATGAGCAAGAACCTCTGCTTTCTCTTCAGTTTCATAACCAGAAATCAGTAGACTAGTTGGCCGATGATCTACAGAAACATGTGTGAAGCCTCCTCGGCCACGACCACGATACGTTAGAGCATGACCACCTCGGATTACTCGAGTAGGTTTCACACCTCTTCCAGCTGTCATACTTGTATTCAAACCTAAAGCAGCCGCCTGAGCTTTTAATTCATTTAACCTTTTCTGCAGCTCTCCAGCATCTTGGCCCTCTTGCTGTGCAGTCATAAGATCTAATTCAGCGTCAAGAATTTCTTTTTGAGCTTGCTCTCGTGATTTGATCGGTGTTTTTGTTGTTCCTGTTTGTCCATTCGAAGCAAGATCTTTTTGCAGTTGATCGATAGCCTGTTGTATCACCTTAATTGTTGACATTATCGCTTCTTTCTGCTCCGGATTTTTCTCAGCTTTATCAATCAAAGTACGGATTTCCCCTAAATGCTTGGCTAATAAATCTTGTTTTCGTTTTCGAAGATCAGCAGTTAACTTAATTGCTTCTTTACGCTTTTCTTCCTGTTTTTTCTTTAATGTTTCCTTGACAGCCAACATTTCCTGTGTTTTTTTTATTGCATTAACTTTCTCCTCTCGCGAAGGAACAGGTGGAACGATCTTTTGTGCAGCAGGAACTAAACTTTGAGTCACTTGCTGTTGTTGCTGTTGTTGTTGATCATCATTAGTACGGCGCGTAGGAACGTATTCACTTTCTTCAGTTTTTACTGTTACAGCAGCTCCTAATCTTTCTTTTACAGATGGACGAACACTTGGAGGAACATTTTCAATAGCACCACCAGCAGAATTATTGGTAACATTATTGTGCCAGAACACCTTGATAAATCTATTGTTCAACACAGCCTCGGTGCTCCGGTATGCAGCCTTTGCCTCTGATGGTAATTGAAATGTTACAAGGGCGGCCTCAGGGTCGCCACCGAAATTTACTTGAATATTTACAATTTTACCGAACTTTGAAAAATGATTATTCAACTGAGTTATATTATTCAAAATTCGTGGAACTTTTTTAAGTTCAAGGGAACAATTAGCAGGATTATGAACAATGCGTTGTTTAGGACCAAGCCGATTAAAATCAAAAGTTTGCTTTCGTTTTAATGGATTAGCCGGAGGGTGAGTCACTTCTGGAGGATGGGAAATCACTGGTACACTTATCAACTCGCGTTGTCCACGTCCATAAATTCCAGCATTGGGTTGAGGATGTCTACCCCACGGTAAACGCGGTTCCATACTAGGTGCATCTGGGTTATACTCTGCAAAAGCATCTGATACATTTCATTTTTATATTAAAAAATTCTTTATCAGTAACCTATGTTGCTCATAAATATATTTTATTCTTAAATATTATAAAAATAATATCCTTACCCATATTCGAATGATGTTGATTTCGTAGATGAGGTGGTGGCAAACTTGCCAGTGGTACATGAGGAGGTGGAGCATTACCATTATGTCCTGGTGGTGGTTCTGGTATCGCCGTTACTGGTACCGTACCGGGAGCTTGAGCACCGTGAGGTCCAACACTTATAAAACGGCTTAGTGCCACATCTTCAAGAACCACCGGATCCGTTCCATGATCGTAAGGACAAAGATCACCACGCATACAATACCCTTTTTCTAAAAATAATCAATGTTTATGTTAATAATCAACTTTACATCTGAGAATACATTGTCATTTATTATTGATGATTGTTTATTATATTTTCAAACAAATCATAAATGAATTTTCATACCATCAAAATCGCGGCAACGTCTTTTAGATGGAAATGGTCCAGTTTGATTATTTGGAATATTCGAAGCAACAGCCACAACACTTTGAATAGATTGACTTGTAGTTGATAATCTCATATCTATGTCTCCATGATTACTATCCTGAGTTGGAGTACCACCTGGACTGGCATCCATGCGGTCTAATCTGCTCACTTCATTAATTCTCTCTGACCTGTCCACTTTTTTTCGATCCGGGGATCTAGACCGTGATCTAGACCGCAATGGTGTAGGCGATCTATTTCGAAACCTTGTTCTATGATCCCTGTCACTAACAACTCGTATTCGTAATGGAGATGGACTCCGACTTCGACTACGTCTAAAATTAAATATATATTATTAAAAATTTTTGTCTAACAATAACTATAAAAATACAACAGCAAATGTTGTTTCGAATTGAAATATGTTTCACTAAATAGATATTAAAAATATAAACCTTCTATCATGTCGTCTAACTGTTGACGGAGGTGATTTATTTCTCCAGGGCCTACTTCTATCTCGTTCTCGGTCACGACGAAGGTGTTCTCTACTCCTTGACCTGCGGCGATCCCTCTCCCACGATCTTGAACGTGACCTTGATCTTGATCGAACTCGACCTCTGTGTAATTGATTTAATGATTGATTAATGAATTAAAGTCACCGTTAATTGATAATTGAATTATATGAGACAATTATAATAGGGATAAAAAAATCATTTTTTCAAATTGAATCAAACAGATAGTTGAAAAGACTTTAAAACAAAAATATTTATGACTAGTTTAATTTATAAAAATTTTGGAGCAAAATCAGTAGAAACAATGAAGTTAAGGTAAAGAATAAATAATAGCTTCAATGAATTATTTATGAGAATTAAATTGAAAAGTTATATAATTGATTGAATTTACAATCAATTTAAAACTTACCGACTCCTTGGTCTTTTATCTTTATCATCCTTTTCTGATTCAGATTTTCGAGATTCTCTTTTGGTTACTGGCACAACCGTTGAGCCATTAACTTGTACTGATAATGCTGGATTTGTAATAGGAGGTAATTGAGACATGATTGGATCTACTAGTTTCTCTGATGGAATTGGTTGAGATGGTGGATTTTCTGTAGTAGGTAGACTTTCTTCCTGCGTCGTCACCATTTTCGAAGGTAAAACATACTTTTGAGTTTCTAATGTTTTAAACAATAAATCCACAAATTTTTTGGTTTCTACAATAAATAATATAATCAGTTATTAGTCAGAATATTTGAATTTAACGAGAATTTTGAATTGTTATTGAAATCTTTGTAGTGAATACTTTCTAAAGACTAATACTAAGGTTCTAAATAACAGCTATTATTTAGGACATCTATTCAGTAATTATATATGAATAGAATATTTATGACATTGGTGGTCAGTATACTAAGTATACTTATTGTAAAATTTATTTGCAAAAGTCTCTATAATAAATTGAACATTCTATAGCACTAGCACTTTACCGTGTTGTAAAAATACGTCCAGCTGTTCAACCATTCCTCCTCTTAACTCTTCTAAAGTTTTGTCTTTTTTAACCAATGCGTAAACATACTTGGCCAATGCTGCTGGGTCAGCATCACACCTGTGGATTTTTTTTTTTTGATTAATATAAACAATAAATAACAGGTTATAATTATTTTATTGATAATTGATTTAGGTAAATAGAAAATAATTGAATCTTGTTATGAAAAACGTGTAAAGAAGGTAAGTAAAAAGATCGATTGGTGATTCGGTGTAGTTTTGAGATTGGAATGGAGAAGCGTGACAGAGTTTATCATCAGAAAGAAAATATAACCCATGAAAAATAAGAAGGGTGTCGAAAGTAGATAAGATAATGAGTTATAATTGATTAAATATTAGAGGAAGGTATGAATTAAAAATATGGATAAATAAAATACCACACGCAAAGGCACATGTATGAACCATTTACATTATCAACTCTAAACGCACACAAGCCAAAATATCAGACAAGCTGGCCTACTTACAGAGGCTCCAAAACTTCAGTTAGCCAAGCTTTAAACTGATCCGGATTTTCTATTATCATTTTTGACATACACTCGTTGAAAAGCACATTAAAATAATTAATTAAACGTTTTTTTAACAAGTTTTATGGGCGGGAATAAGTACTCTTCTAAGTGAAGATAGTCGCCATTCTGAAAAACTTACACACCAATACACACTTCATATCACACACATAAAATTGATTGCTTCTAGAATGTGCCGCTAACGTCGACACTGTTTGCGACCTCTTACCGCGAAATCGTTTTAAATTGCTTTCTAGTCTAAATACACTCTGATATCAAGTAATATTATGTTAGTTTTTCTTTATTACGTGTAATAAATTAAAAGAAAGAAGAGAAAAAAACCTATCAAGATGATATATTTTTAATTTAAAGCTCTATTCATAAAGAAATTAATCATGGAATATTTTAATGTTGTATTTTTGAAATGAACATATAAAGTGCCATTGAAATCACATACCTCATGACATTTTCAAGTGTACAATATTGTTAAAATTGGTCGGTTTTTAGTGTTATATACATTTATTTATATAGGCATAATCATCTATTATTTTTAAATTATAATAAAATGTAAAATACTTACTCTAAACTATGGAATGGCTGAAAAGATTACATGAAATTAATTTCAGTTTGTACATTAAAACACAATATTATTACTAATTGCCACAAAATTTGAGTAAATTACTCATACTTTTTATTTTAAAATTACAATTTATTTTTTACTTAATTATCAATTAAAATTAGTGGTTAAATAATTAGTCAGGTGTATGATTTATGAACATATATTTATATTACAATTTAATTTATTTTGTAATACTCACACTCATGTAATCATAGAGCTCAATATATTTCACATATTTTTTTTTTTTTTGTTTATTATATTATTGATTTTTAATTTTCATTTTTATATGCAATACATTTGTATACTTGAGCTGCACTTCAGTAAAAATAATTTCATCCAAGCGATAATTAATAATTCCCCAAATTTTATTTGTAAATGGGGTAATATTAAAATATCTTCTTATATGTTTTTTATTATAAAGAAACGATACTTTTATACTCAATTTTTTTGTTTTTTTTTTCTCTACATTTCATTCATGTGCACAATCTATATATATTTGACAAATGGCGAGTCTTGTTCTACAATTTTTAAATGCTTTTAAGGCCGTTTTGTTTCGTATTTTTTATTTTTTTTTTTTAATTTCATTTTTTATCGAAGATTAATATTTTGTTGCTAATTTTCGTTCAATTTGATTTTTGTGTATTATTATTAATACATCAGTGAAATAATCGACCGATTTCTTTGCCTTACTATCTCTCTTTAATAAGTAGTTTTATTGTATTTCTCTCGGCAATGATCAAACAAACAAGTAGACATGCCATCATAATTAAACGATTATTTTGTCTCTTGTTTATTCTTTTTTTGCTGAGAACCGTTAATCCTATCATAAAGTAAGCCGTTATAATATATTAGGTACACTTAGGTATCGATAGTTTTTTTTTTATACTTATAAGCTCATTATAGTTATGGAAACGTTCTCCCTGCATCAACTGACATTTTTTAATATCGTTCATATCAATAACAATGTCAATCGATATTTCATGCGATACTTAAATGATCACAACTTACTTTCTACGGACTTTGACTAGTACATATGCATTTAGTGATGAACGAAAAAAAACACATAAAGCAGTGCTATGCTTTATAACAGAAAATTATTGAATTATAAATAAAAGAGATCGTCAAAATAATATGGTTCAATAAATTAAAAATATTCGTCATTTGATTTGGACTTTTAGCTGGTATTCATAAGTTACATATGTATGTATTTTCAGTCTTCTTTCTTTGAAAATGAAAAATAGAAAAATTAATTTCAGAAGTTACTTAGTCATTGATTAAGAACTGTATGAAATGGTAATTAATTTACTGCAGTCCTTAATATTACATTTGTTTTTATAATTTATGCATAATTATAATTTCCACATAATCTACAATAATGACTATCTATTTAAAAATTAAAAACAAATAATTACAAGTTGCCACAGCAATAACAGAAAATAAATTGCTAATTAGTTGTGGTCTAAACGAAAATTAGTTTACAAGAACAAATTAATATAATATCGAATTTATATTATAATTATTATAAATTTTAATAAATATTTTGTTTTGTTAAAGTTTAAATTTTTATTTAAACTCTAACAAGAGTGCGTTAAATTGTTTTTTTTTGTCAAACAATGTAGTTTTGTATATGTACATTTCTCTGTTTGTTTTTTAAATTTATTTTTGATGTATGATATTTGTAATATAAAGATCGCAGAGTTCACACGTATGAACTATTCATCAACAGAACCCTGGTTTACTCGATGTATAAATAACGGTAATAAAAAATATTGAATGCTTGATCCTATCTAAAACTTGTACATCTAATATGTCAGTGTTATAAACTATCTCTAACTTTACCCTAATTAGGAATATTTATTTCTTAAATAAATTTTTTTTTCAATTATTGTTGACAATTAATAGGGCGGAATTAATTATATATTTCGAACCGCGAGTTTGTCCAAGGACGGGCGAATAAGGATTAACTTTCTTCAGGTATTGTCATACCTTTCAATTCATCGTTTAATTATTTTACTCTATTTCGCCTCAATGCTACTTCAATAAAAGTGATGTCGTTGATCGAAATTAAATTTCTCAAGTTATTTTTAATTACTCATACGTGTCTTTAGACCAGTATTTCAAGACAGCATGATTTATACATGGTCCCATTTTTTTTTATCGAATGCATTTCGACTAGATGGTTTTCCTTTAATTTATTTTATTATATTAACTTGCAATAATGTCGGAAATACTTTGCTTTAACTATAGTGTCATTTGTTTTCAAAGGCTTTACGTAATTCTCGTAACTAATTTTATATCTTTTATCACACAAACTTCCACTTTTTTAATTCATTGCAGTGAGTAAAAATCTTTCTTGTTTTATATAAAATAATTTATGAAATTAATTTATAATCAGTAGGCCTACATTTTCTCACACGATTTCTTCATAGTATCCGTTCATGTATTGCACGGAATTATTACTTACAAAGCACTGGCACTCAGTTAGCTCATTTTCATTCGCTTTGGTTGATTCGTATTTGATGTATCTAAAATTATTCATCATCAAAAGTTATTCAAGTTAGTTCTTTTAACTAATAATTAACATTCGTAATTAATTGACACGTACCTCCATTCGATGTTGTACCAAAATTATTAATCAACTGACAACTTTGATTCTTCTGAAAAATATCAAAAATATTGCACTTTAAATTCAACTATTAATTATTTTGATTGTAATAAACTACTTACATCACCCATTACAGCAATCGGCGTTGTACCAGTTGCAAGAGCCACTTGATGTTCAATAAGATAAAACATATATTCATCATATAATAATCGAATAAGGTGAAAAGATCCAAAACTCGCAGCACTTCTCAAGGTTAAATCACGGATGACCATTGAGCTTAAAAAATAACATTACATGTTATCATCAGATTAGAAAACAATAAATAAATTATGTAAGGAATGTAGAAAATTATCAGTTTTTATATTTTATCTACAGTAAATTAAAAAAAAAGAGATCATTTTTATTTATTCAATGCCAGTTGAACTTTATATAATACTTAATGCAAAGCTTACATGATCATGTAATGTATTTATGATTATTACGTGCGAACTAATAAATTACCTGTAGAATGACCACTTGAGTAAAAATTGTCGAGCAGCTTTAGCAAATGTTGGTTTCCCTTCATAAGGTTTTAATACTTGTGTCACAACTCCTTTCAACCATATTGCCCATTGTTCTAATGAATTTTGTTGCTGTAAAGTTACTTTAAAATCTGCTTCTAGTCTTTGAACTACTGCATAATCACATTGACAAACCCATGAAGCCTGTAAGAATCAAACCAATTGAATATTCATCCATCAATAAATAAATTGTTCTAATTGAATTAAATGATAATTAAAAATATAATTATTTACCTGCTCTTGGACGTTATGAAAGTCAACACGATTCAAATCTGCTAACATTTGATTTATTTGACTAGAGTTTTGAAGCACAGCTCGTGCAGCCTGAGCAAGATGATTCAATGATGTATATCGACGAAGAGTTTGAGCGAAAGCTGACACAGCTGTTAACTATAATAAAAGAAAATAAACATCGTTAATAGAAAGAAAAAAAGGATAATTAGTATGTACAGTTGAAGGATATAATACTTTAATTTGCATCATTTCTTCTGGACAGTCATTCATTGCAGTAGTTAACCATGATTCCAATCCTTTCGCAAAATTTCTAATTGATTGAGTTAATGTACCTATAAAAAATTTTTTTTATTAATCAAAATAATAAAATAATTCGAAATTTTCATTTGTTAAATTATTATACAATAGTTACTTGGTATGGGTCGAAGAACATCTGGCATTAATACTTCAACAAGATTCTGATAAAATGTGTAATCAACGGTCTTAATAAAATCTTGTACTTCACCACATTTGCACATTTGATATAATTTAGTTCTGTAAATAAAAACATTTAACAATAATTTTTCTATGAATTATTGATATAACTTAAAACATTTATCATTTAAACCTTACTTGGATAAGTATTTTTCTTCTTCACATTCATCATTATTATTGTCCTGACTCCGCCAAAATTCACGCCAAAGACTTTCAACCGTAGTAAATTCAAAATTTAATACGGCATCAAGGAAAGCTTCGCAATGCTCACGATAAATACTTCGAAAAGTATCAATATCTTCTAGGGTACAGTCTTCTGGAAGGGAAGAACCATGACCAACTATTATCTCTGGAAAATCAGGAATAGCACTGCTTCCTTCACCAAGATACTGATGGTACTGGGAAGATGATGTATTGGAAGAAAGATTTGCATTCCCATGAGAATTATTTTCATATGATGATTCTTGCTTCTGACAACTAACGAATTTGAATCTTTTTGTTTGATTAGTTGTGCCTTGAGGCGGTCGTGATGATCCATCTTCATTTAGCATTACCAGAGGTGAATTCGGTTTCACTCGGATTCCATAGTAATGGTATTTAGAATTTCCTCTAAATGAAAACATTTAATACAAAAATAATAATAATAACAGAAATGAAAATAAAATTTTTTTCCATTAGGATCTATCTTGAAAAAGTAGCATGGTGATCAACTTACCGTGTTCCTAAACGTCGTGTTCGCAATCCTAGAAATACTGAGCGTATCAATTTACCAAAACTTGCTGCATTCACTGGATCTAACTTGTTATCTGAGCAGTGGCGTAAATAGTGATTGTAAAGTGTAGATCTTGGTAAAGAAACACCGTCAGCAGTCTCGTAATTTTCTAAAAGCCATTGTACCTATGCCAAGGGAAATTGAATTATTTACATTTCTCTACTATTCTAATATCCTAAAATAGTGCACTTTACAATTCGAACAAGATGTGTTTACATGTAAAATAATTAAACAATTAAACCTTTTTAGGTATATCTATTAAATGAGAAACAATCGAATATTATCTATTCGTTACTCTTTTCTTTTTACAATCAAAAATTAAAAAAAAATTTATACCCAAAAGATCTAAATTTCGAATTCTTATTTTTACATATAAAATACATTTTTTTTTTTGATCTACAAAATGATGTTATAATTCTGACAAGTTAAGCTTGATTACTATGCTTTGCCTTTTGAATATTATTGTTGAAGCAAGCGTACAAGAAAAGCATCTTAAGTAGTCAAAAGACAATTATAGAATTATTATAAAAACATGCAGATATATGAAATATAATAATAATAATAAGAAAATAGCTAACAAATGGGGAGTCGATATGGCTTACGGTGGCCTGGGAGACCCTAGTGGCATGCGTCATGTTCGCCGCGGATGCAGCCTCTTCTACGCTGATAGTAGCGCCTCCCGCATTACCGCTGATCAAGTATGCCCCTCCACCCCCGCTAACCACAGCTTCCTATCAAACAGCCCATTTCCTTATTTTTGTTAATGTTCCCAATTATAATTGCTTTACATTAGTTATTTTTTCTAATAATAAAATCATCCTCTCCGTTACACACCACACTACAGGACACTTTGACAAGCGACCAAACGAATGGAGCACTTTCATTCCATTTTATACATAAAGAAAATTTTGAATTTTTTTTGTGTGGAGCAGTTGGAGAGGAAAATGTTTTAAAGTTCTGATACGAAACATAATTAGATAGATTAGATCAAATAATTATAACATCAAAATTCCAATAGCTTACCGCGCCTTCGGTCTGTGGACTAGCACGAGCAGCAGCAGATATGAGCGCGTGAGTCGTTGGATCACCATCGACAACGCTTTGTTGTATCAGGTACGTACCGTTGCCTTGAGTCAAGAGTTGTCCAGTTGTAGTATTGGAACCTTGCCCTGAGACCTAAAATATTGATAATTTTATAAGAAAAAAAATGAAAAAAATTATCAACATTTGTAATGATTTATTAATGTTACCTGCGCATATGTTACCGGTGTCGTCGCCGGCGTGTAATACTGACTTGAGGCGGGAGTGTACATGGCTCCCGCCTCGCCGACAGCATATACAGGATATGTCCTGAAATTAAATAAATCATTAGTTTGATCTAAAAGCTTTATAATCCTACTTTTGAATAAAACAATACTTACATCTGCCCATTCGTGAGATTATAAGTTGAACCATCGCCCTCAACATACTGCACATAAGTTGGGTGTGATACTGATTCGGAACCCACTGCCTCGCCGTCGCCAGACACTGAAAATCACTCAAAAGTATTAGATATTTATTTATAAATATTTTTTACATTGAAAGCCAATGCTAGTATATTCTAATACATCTTATTGATTTTCTCATAATTATGCTTAATAATTATTTGCCTAAATTGTTTATTAATCGTTGCAGAATATGAAAGACTGATCAGTATTAAAGATAATCATGCAGATTTTGATTCAGCCTCACCTACAGCCGTTGTAAGAGACGTGTAGGATGGTGAATCGCCGGTGCCTAGTGTAGTCAGTGAAGAAGTAGATAGTTGGTGCAAGATTTTTGTTCAGCAGCATGGAAAGGGTTAATCAAATATCTACTCAAACACTATTTGCATTTCGACAACGTCATACTTACTTTCTACAATCGTTAATGTAAATAATAAACAATCGACAATAGAAAGTACGTAATTATTTCAATAATAAAACTATCAAAGCTTGTCTATAGGAAAATAATTTGACAGTTTCAATAAAAGGGAACTTTAAGTGAGAAATTCACGTCACACTATTTGTGTAAAAGAAAAATAATAGACTGAATATTGTATAGCTATTACGAGAAAATTTTCAATGTTAACTACTAAACTTTTAGTATTAACAATACCTGTGACGGTAATATAATGCGGTGAACCGCTAACAATTGTTCCTGTAGATGTAGACGCTCCGTCTGAGTCAATGAGAGTATGTTGACCAGAGTGTCCAGTATTCACAACAACTTGAGCAGTCACATGTGCTGGAGTTCCTGAAGAACCATTCGATGAATCAGCAGCAGTTTCCAATGGGTCTTGGACAACCAACTGAAAAAAATATTCATTTAATAATCGTACTATTCTTTATTTTCTGGCAAGTATTAACTAATCTAAAAATACTCGTTACTATTCGTATATACGAAATGTAAAGGGACAGATGGTAGGTTCTTATCAAGCTATTTTTACACCAGTTTAAGTCTATTTTAGATAACAATTATTGATTCATTTTATATCTTTCGTTTTATTTTATCTACAAAACTGTGGTGCTGAGAAAGCTGTTGAATGATGGGAATGGTTTTTCATTAGTTGAAGAATGGCAAGGTATAAAATCAACTGGTCTCAGTAATAAAATACAGACCTGGATGGGTTGGAGATTATTGGTACTCGTTGGATCAGAACTAGTAACCACGGTAATGAGTTGTTGACCTCTTGAAGTCTGATTCTGTACTATACTGCCAGAACTATTGGTACTGGAAGTGGTCACGACGACGATGTTTGGCTTAGTTTCCACCTCTACAACAGCGGAGTTTCCCCCGCCATGACCAGCTCCCGTGGATGCTGCTAGAGCGTACTGGGCTCCAGTTGTAGTCATGGCAATCACTCCCTCTCGCCTGTCCGCACCCACGATATTGCAGCCGCCTCCTCGTTTCTGGATAGACGACTCTGTAACACAGGTAAAAGCAATGAAGTTGAATCAAGAGTTCCACCTCCACTGTACCATGATCACGCCAATCCTAAACACCCCCATCATCTAAAATGCGGATGATAGAACCTAGAAGCCAGTCGTATCCATGGCAAAAGCTCCCTTGTATTCAAAAGCTTCCAAGGAATCACAGAAAAATGCTTCCGCATGAATAACTTTCTTACTAATGTCTAACTTCTTGTATATAAATCTTTTATTATATTTTTCTAATTATTGCTTTAATTATATGGATTAATATATTTATAAAATTATTGTAATGATTTTACTCAAGTTCATTGGTTATTGTAGTTTGCTATTATTTAATCATAAAAGTGAAAGTAAAATTTACTAGATGATACTCAAATTAATTCTTCTCATGAATAACTTCAATTAATCTTACCAATTATATATAAAAAAGAAAAATGTTAAAGAATAATACAACTGATAACTTTCAAGAATTTATACTCCTATAAATAGTTTAAAACAATATATTTCAAATAATAAACTACATGTAAATATAGTATATTATTTACAAGTACTTTGCAAGTTTTAATAATAAATATATCTATCTTCGTTTATAAAATATTAACGTACAATGTTATGAAATTTTCAAACTAAGTTAGATGTTTTGTTTCATCATAACGTAATTTTATTTTATTCATCAGAATTCTGTTAAAATTCGTCAAGTTATGGTAGAAATAATAGAAGAGAGTAATAAGTGGATTTTAAATTCATATTTCGCTGGCTTTAAAGTACTTCTACTTCATTTCTAAGTTACTTCAACTCGACACTAGTAATTGGAGTGTTAAAGGACTTATTAGAGTCAAGGACAATTATTTATAGAACTTATAACCATTTTCATTCTTTATAAGCCATTAATTATGATACAAAAAAGGCTTGAATCGATTAATAATTTTTAATAATTAATCATAGAATAGAATAAAAATGTTATTTTTAGCAAAAGGAATATATACTAACTAGTTAGTAAAGTACACTATGCACAACCTAATTAGATATCAGTGATAAAATGTGAATACATTTATCCTATTCTGAGTAAATTTAGCAAAAATTTATTTCAATATATTTTGTATTTTAATTATACGTTATAGTAAAATATTAAGTATGTAAGTAATTCCAAATTTAGGAACTATACATTCAAAAGAACTTACAAGATTCAGATAGAACGGAGAAAAATGATATCAGTGATTAATATCGAGTGATAGAAATATAGCACTGCTATGATCAATAGTATTTACATTCAAACGATCTTGTAATACAGGTGTGCATGGATAGGTATTTAATAATCCAAAGATCAAAGACAAATCTTAGGACAAATTGAAAATGATACACGTCACATTTCATTATAATTGGTACAAAGCAAACGATACATCTGACCTCCTGTACCTTTTGGAACGGCAGGTACCAAACAAGTTTATAGGGGTAAATGCAAGGGGAAGAATGAAATGAAACACATGCGTGACTAGGTACGTCAAGGGAGAGTGAGTAATCCTAGGTAGAGTATATGCTTGTTCGTAAGAGCAATTAGATGGTATTACTGCTAACTACTCAATGTGCTTATTTCGGTGATCCTCTGCTTTTATTATAATAGAGATGGATACAGTCGCCGAGAAGATTAAAATGAAAAATTCGAAAAAAAAATGAAAGACTTATTTATATGGATCACATTGATATATGAACAAATAATTAAATTCTAGCTTTGAGTTGGTATATTACTATTCAACAATAATGTCTTTCGATCACCAGGAGTATTCATCTTAGAAAAGCAACCTTAAGAGTCCGAAGAAAACTTGAAGCTAAGGGTGTTGCTAGGGTAACAACTAACACCTGTATCAGGAAAAACACAGAGGATCAAGGTGAACTACTCTACTCTTCAGGTATCATCCACTAGGTAAATTGAATTCGCTTTAAAAAGTCTGGAACAAAAATTCATGCGTTTACTAAACAATGCACAATGGGGTTTGAAGTTTTATGTTTGTTCATTTATTAAATACGAATAATAATAATTGGAGAACCTGATATGGAATTGAATCTTCATTCAGCAGACAACAGTGCTAATAACGATGGGATGTTCTTTTCACCCTCTGGCACTTCTCTGCTTCTATTTCATCAGCTCAAATTTCTTTCTGTATCATACGTTGAAAATACACTTGATTAGTCAACTGGAAAATATCACAAATACATTTTTTACAAATATCTAGCACTCGCTAACTGTCTTCTCACAATCACTATTGATTTTACTGAATATGCCACATTACTTCCATTGTGATATTTATTTTTAAACAACATTCAAACTATTAGAGTAATTTTTAAACGATCAGAAATGACAGATACTTTACTGAAGTACAAGACAAACTAAACGTCATGAAAAACTGCATAGTCAAAAAGAATGTTCATGTTGCACCTGGTCTGTTATGCATGGCTGGTGCCTGGTAGTACACCCTGACGTTCGTCTTTTTTGTCCCCCCATTATTTCACTACTTCCTGATACCATTCCATCCCCTATCATTAACAAATGGTAAAATACAGCTTGTGTTTAACGTTGTTTCAACCGTTTGAATTTGGATGAAATCTACATGAATACAAAAGCAAAGAATTGAAGGATAAAATGTGCCCTTACAGGTTTCAAAAGAACGTTTGTCGACGAAGTCCCATCAATGTCATGAATACCGTGAATTCTCGTACCTTAAAACTTTCTTTTTATTATCAATATTGCTACTGTTCTGGTCTTACATAAAATATGCAATAAACTTGATACGTTCTTATGTAAAATATTTCAATATTAAATTCAATAAATTCATAAATACTTTATGTGACCCAAGAATTTATTATAGTAGTAAAGTATCTGATATTGAATTAAAAAATTATAAAATAACTTAATAGACAAGAAGATGATGAATATTGATTTCTAATAAAAATATCGAAAAATTGCAGTAATTGAATCATAATATCCGATGAAATTATTATCTCAAATATTGACGTAAGTGTCGTTAAATATAAAAACGAACTTAAATAAAACTAGAAGAAGAAAATACTCTTGTGCAACAAGCAAAAACAAAATAAACAAAGTCAGTAACACAACAGTGAGTACTTTTAATGTGATGCTTTTTGCAATATTAAAGATTTATCAATAATTCTTCAGGGTAATTCAATACTATTTGCCAATATTATCATGCTTCAAAGATCACATTCGTGCAATCAATAGGTCTAGTTTAATTAGGAAATTTCTAAAGCTTCCATGCATTGAATTTTCTCAGTAGCCACATACAATGCATTTGTTGGGGGACTTTTACCAAAAGGAAGCATTATTTGTATCTGTTCATACAAATTCTTAGGTGTTGTGTGTATTCACTTATTTTATTGTACCATCCAATTTCAATTATTTGCCAACATTTTTTTATTGTGATTCATCCATTGATAATTTTTAAAATAAAATAACTGACCGTGTAACTCATAAATTCTGTAAAAATTAATTTTAAAAATTTAATAATAATTTTTGTAGTTAGTAATAAATCATCTTATTCACTGATGTTGGTCTAAATAAAAAAATGATTGAATATTTAAGATAAAAAATGAAAAAGAAAAATATTTGATACTTCTCTGAAAGTGTTATATTAATAAAAAGGACGTCACATGAGTGAATGTAGGACTTTTTTCTCAAAAAATATAAAAATCCTTATCACTGATCAACTAAAAGGAGCTTTAACCCAAAAGCGTGGATAAAGAAAAATATTGAAAAAGTGTAAAAAATATTAATAATGAAAATGTTTAGAGTATTGTAGTAAATAGAGTGCATTGTAAGGATGATTTACGTATGTCAGGTACCTAAAATCAGTCGCAAATTGTTATCACCTCACCTGTCTTCATGAATGGCGAGTGGCCGTGCCTTGATGTCCTTTAGCAGTTCCACGGCCTCGTGGAATTGCACATCCAATGTCGTGGATATTTTCCGTGTGCCGGCCCTGACTGTCACCCGGGAAACCACGCGGAAAAACGGAATGTGGAAATATTCAACTTACACTAATGGATATTATGGTTGACGACGACCGGTCGGAGTGTCAGTTGTCTGCTGTTGCGGTCTCCTTGGCTACGGCATCACTGACCGCGATACACCGTCACCCATGATCGTATTTTCAACAATGAAATCATGTTTATCGTCCATTTATAATTACACATTGCCTTTATCAGCTACTAAGTGACGTTTAAATTAATTTAAAATAACAATTAACAAAATAACATTAAAATAAAATATTATGTGATTTGTTAAACTATATCACCAGGGAACTACTTTATGCTCAGAAGACATGTTTGTATTACTACGCTGACATATATAAGACAACCCTTGTAACCCGCATTATGACACTGAATTTTTTTGCACTATATTGTTTAGAAGATTAACGTAATCGTTGATTAATAGATAAATAATTTATAAACGGAATCGAATTTATATTATACACCCTTTGATTAATTAAAGTTAAGGTTTATTTCAAAAGAAATATCTATAAAGAGGAGCAGAGGAAGAGGAGAATACTGTAGAGAGCGCTGACAACGCGGGTTCTACAAGAATAAAGAGGCTCTAATATTTATCGATGCGCTTTAGCCTGATTTTAGATTTCTACGAATGATATCGAAAACATTATTTTTGCTCAGTTTCATTGCAAAAATATCATTAATTAATCAATAAAAAATGTTAATTTTTAAAATTATCATTTACACAAAAATAACCATGAAAGAAGCATTTGAAAATTTGTAGATATATTGTTCATACTGTTTATGAAAATAGTAATTAAAAAAATAAACTAAAATGATTTACTTGAAATAATTAAATATACTTACTGTTATGGGAGTTAATTTTTTTTTTCGATTTTTTCTTTGGTCGTAAGTTGAGCATTGGAGATTTTATAAAAATCGATTCAATCCCCATGTAAATAGAACTCTTATTATCATCATCACTCATTTTTGTTCGATTATTCAATTAAAACCACTTTGAATGTGACCTGACAAAGCCCGGGAGTATCCAAGAGCTACGGTTTCTAGGAGAGAAAAATGTTTTAATAGAATATAATACGAAAAATAATTATGGCAGTATCTTTACCTTAGATGCCAATTGTTTTTATAGATTTTAAATCATCTGATGAAACAGTTGGCGATCGTTAAAATGAATATGAAATCGATCATTGTATAGATCGAATTATGAATTCGATTATTATAGACTATCGAATAATTGCGATCAATATCTATCGAATTAATTATAAAATTTAAAATATAAAAACTTTCCCGCTATTTTGCTTTAAAGTTGATTGATGTATTTTGATTGGTTTTTTATAACGTGAAGTTGTTGAGGCGCGAGATTTAATATTTAAACAATAAATGGATAGAATGCGGTTCAAATGTTACAATAAAATTGTTATAAATAGTCAAAATAGTTAATAAATAATTAAAAACTTCCATATTCCAATAGAGATAATTTGATTAATAGAAGAATCGATTGGAAAATAGAAAAAAGTGTAAAAGATCAAAGCAAATAACTTCACACCAATTTTTCCGGTAAATTGTAAACAAAGTGAACAAAGAATTGATGAAACTCACGTGGATACTCTAAAATCGAATAAAAACAATATTCTTCATCATTTTAATGTAAAAATGGCTTTTCGTGCAGCAGGCATGTCAGATTCATCGGATGATGATTATGATTTTCAAATTGATGATTCAATTTCTTACGAAGTATATTTTTATTGAGGTTAGTCGGTGATATGATTACTTTATGCTAATATATTTTCACTTTAGAAACTTCGCGACAATGATGATGATGATCATGATAATGATGATGAATGCAAAAAAAATGATAAAGTTGCTGAAGAAGCAGAGTTTAAAAAAGAATGTGAAATTAACGTACTTACCGCTTGTATGACTGGAAACATTGATATAATTGAAGAATATATCAGTTGTACGTATTATTTGTTGCTGTATCAATTTTTATATCAAAATTTAATCAAATAAATATTACAGTGGGACATAATGTTGATAATTTCTTACACACTGGTTGGACTTTATTATTATATGCTTCCTCAGCAGTTAAACCTGAAGTCGTTGAGTATTTATTAAGTTTAGGAGCGGATGCAAATAAACATAAAGGTAAAATACGTTGAGGGATGGTCTAAAAAATTCTTGTACTATATAAATGGACAGAACTTTTAATAATATTTTGAAAGTTTTAATAAACTACTGAAGTTCTGATACTTTACTAGATGGATATACTCCTTTGATGGCTGTATGTGACTCAACTAAAGGAACTACTGAGCAAACTTTAAAGTGCATTTCACTTTTGTTAGAAGCGAAAGCTGATCCTAACGCTACTAATAAAGACAGGTGAAATTTGTTAATATACAAAATTTGAATATTAGTACATGTTTTGTAAGTAATTATTAAATTTTTTTAGGAGAACTGCGTTAATGTGTGCCTGTAGATCAAAAGAAGTTGAAGTAGTAACGGAGCTTTTGAAACATATTAAAAATATTGATACATGTGATAATGAAGGACGAACGGTAGTTCATTATTTTGAGATAAAAATCGTAACAAATAAATTTGTTAGAGTTGTATGTAAATTCTCTTTTTAGGCAATTTTTGATGCAGTTACTGCCAATAAACCGGATGTAGTGAAAGTTTTAATCAAGAATAAAGCATCGGTAAATGTGATAGATCGCCGTAATTTAACAGTAAAAGATATCGCAAATACGAAAAATTATACTAAGGTAGTTGGATTATTAAACATTTTGTAAAATTTTACTCGTATACATTTATTGATTGAATTTTTTTTCTCATAGATTTTGGAACTTTTAGAATTTGATGATAAAGAAATTGATAACTACTGCCCAGTATTTACAGTAAAAACATGGAGAGATGCTCTTGCAAGTATTAACCATTCTGATCCTGACTCTATTGACCCGGAAATTGTGAACTTTTTGTTTGCGATGAATTTAGAGAAGCATCGGCAAATGTTTAAAGGCATGGATTCTAAGACTTTTTTACAATTGACTCAAGAGGATCTTATTAAAATGGGAATGGATAGTGAACATGAAAGGCAAATGTTTTTAAATGGATTACGTAAATTTCATGCAGCCCCATGGAAGCCAACAAGTATAAGAGTTGCTAAAAACTCATCATCTCAATCGTTAGTATTATTTTCGAATTATTTTCATTTTAATGCAAAGATCAAGAAATAAATTTTTCTAATTTAAAGATTATTTGATGGTGTAGCAGCCATAATTAACATAACTCGTCAATTAGCTGTAATTGGTGCAACTTTTGGCTATATAAGAAAGAATTTAATGAAAGATGATGGGAGTGGAATGATACTTGATAAAAATGAGTGTAATATGATTCGAAAAGAACTTGAAGAAACCGAAAAAATTTTAGCTCTGCTAAAAAAAGATCTAAATAGTACTCTAAAATTTGCTGAAAAGGTAAAATTTTAAAAAAAACTACTTCTATTTAAATAAAATTACTTTAATAAAATAAATAATAATATTTTTAACTTTAGGTAAAAAATAATAGTCAAACTATGTTACCACCGTCGTATATTGCACCAAAAAATGAAAGATCTAAAATAAACTGGACAACAATAATGACTTTCACGGTATTAGCTGGAATTTTAATGACAAAAACATCCTTCATACAAAGACTGTGGAAATAATACTGGGAATATTCTACAACGAATTATTATTTTAAAAACAAAAAAAAAGTATTATTACATTAACAATTTTTTTTTAAAAGTTTATCAAAGTTACAGAGATAACAAATGTTTTATTTTGATACTTATAAGATACGTTGTAACTTGTGAATAAAAATATATATCTTTAGATACTCTACACCATATTCATTTTTTCCAAATTTCATTTGACGTCAATTAATTCAATTTGTATACTCACTTAGATTAGCTAATTGCATCATCAATGGAAAGAGAGGGTGAAATGAAGGAAGATTACGTTGTCTTATAATAGATTCGTAACGTTGTAATGGACCACTACTTAATGCTAATCGATCTTTTTCGCTAGGGTGATTATCCATCCATTGAGATAATCGATTTATTGACCATCCAGCGCTCTAAAAATTAAGATAAATGATTTTATTATTTGTCATGATTAAATAATTCGTTAGTTAATTATTTTTTTTATTATTAAATTAAAATTTAACCTACTTGATGTGGTGATTGTAATTCAGGTGGAGCACCCGAAAACAAATGAAGGAGAACGAGAGATGGTGGCACACTACCTTCACCTTTCATTTCTACAACTTTTTCTACCATTTTCTCTGGACCCAATGCTAATAATGATTTCAAAGCTCGCATCGTTCTGTACTGCTGCTGCTCAGCCAATCCCAATTGTCCTCCTCGACATAAAGGTGATACTGCAATTTCCATCTGTAATTTTTATATATAATTTATGTATCTATTTAAAACCAACAATATCTTTATTATACAAAAAGTACACGAAAAATGTTATAATTACCTGATTAAAATCGACAATTAATTTCGCTCGACCAAACTCACTAAGAGGTCGTATTAAACATGCATGTCGCACGAAAAGTTCTATACATCTTGAGGCAACAGCATTACAGCTAAAAAAATTCCAATAAAGCGTTAAAAATATTAGTATACATAAAGAATCTATAGCTTACAATTATTTGATTATTTTTTTACCATTCAGCGACAACTGCTTGATTTTTATAAGGAGAAAGAAATGTAGTTACTGATCGTAAAATGAAACCTTGTAATTCTCTTATATAAAGTGAACATCCAATTTCGCGACCTAAAGGACTGCTTGGTCTGTAATTTAATAAGAAAATAATTAAACCAAAAGTTTCTAGTAATTTGAAAATAAAAAAGAAGTATAAAAATTATTTGCAATCTTACTCTTTAAATTCTGGATCATCGTGCATCGTTAAAATAATACTTTCAATGGCATCAACAATCGAAGCCATCAACGGTGCTAAAATATTCTTCGTTAATTTATTAATATCCTCAAGAGTATTTCCAATAACGTTAGCACCTTCTTGAGGTAAACTTCCAGCTAAATTGGTAACAACTCTGCTAATTTGTGTTGCTAGATAATATAACAAATTCGCCAAGTTTATATTGGTTAATTGACCAGAAGTAGGAGTGTCAATTACCTGGCTGGCTTCTCCACTAGTCACTAAACTTTGTTCACATTTCAAACAGAACAGTCTAATAGATTTCCCTACATTTCGAGAAACTACTGTTGAAAGAGTTTCATCAACAAGTGATACACTTAGCTCACTAGTAATCGTTCGAATCAAACTATCAATTTCATCTTGACTGGGAGTAGAATCACTAGAAAACATGGTATGAACTGGATCAAGCAATCGAGAAATTGATCGCGATAAATACGCATTCTCGAATGATTGTAAAATATCACGGCTGATAGGGTATGTTCCAATTAGTTGAGATTTTTCTTTTAATCGTTTTCTTAAGTCTAAAAACACTCGAAGAAGCTTCGGGTATTCACCCTCAAGAGCTTGTTTAACAAAAGAAGAAGCTTGAGAACGTTCAATAAATACTTTAGCTAATAAAGCTATTATTTTTTCCCAAAATGACTGTGAAAATCCATCAAATTCTTTCGTGTAATGTTCGAGTAAGATTCTCTCGAGGAATTCTATCTGTACACATTGCATATAAATAGTTTCTTGTAACAATTTATCAAGGCTTTCCCAAAGACGAGTACGAAGATTTCCAGAAGTTCCTGGAGACGGTAAAGCAGCTCTTCCTGGACCTCCTCTTTTAGTTAAGTCTTGATTTACCGATAATGAAACATCTAGAGCTTCTCTAGCAACCTTCTCAATTTCAGCCAGTGCTGATTTTTCAGTCGATTCAACAGCTTGTGGTAACATACCTAAATTTTCAAATATTTGAATAGCTGTACTAACTTGTTTATTATTTGATGCTTGTAATCCTTGAGCTAACGTGCTTGTAGCTATTTTTTGAACTGATGCTTTATGAATCTTTATAGCTTGCTTATCATCAGCTAAAATATTTAGTCCACTCAAATCTTCATCGGCTATTAACTGTTCAAGCTCTTGAATACTTTTCGCTGCTTTAATGATTTCTGAACTTTGGGATGGGTTGCTTATTTGTGAATGAAGTTTTTGGGAATGAAGGAGATGCTGAACTCTACCAACCCTTCGAAGTAAATCTGATGTCTCATGAAGTCTTTTTAAAACTATTGTTTGGGCTTCGATTCTGTTGAATGGCTCGACAATTTTTGCTCTTAATCGTTCTACTGCTGACAAAAGGCTCTGTAATTTAAAGTATTGGAATAATTAGTCATTAATTCATAGTATTGTAAAATATTGAGAAAAATTTTTTTTAACGATTTATTGAAATTACTTGAACATGAGTTTGCATGATAGCTAAAACACCTTCAATTTTTTCAACCCATGTTACTTGTGACAACAAATCTTCATGATTTGAGTAAACTTGTTTATGTAGTTCTGTATTTATCACCTCAAGAGCTAGAAAAAAAAAATTGGCATCAATCAAGATCAAGATAGCTGATGAAAAAACGAATAAAAGTATCAATTAGAACAAAAAAATACCTTTTCCAAGTTGATTCAATTGTTGAGCAACTGTCAAAATTTTTGTAGTTTCTTTTTGTTTATCATCCGGATTTAAAAATTGTTTTAAAAAATCTAAAATGTAATGATATAAGTTATAATTTATAAAAAAATACTCCAAAATAGTCATTATTATTTTAAACAACTTACCGTTGTTTTCGATACTTTGGAGATCTACTATTTCACCCATATTTGTAATTTCTCAATATCAGCTTTGGATAATGTTCACTAATTATTAAAAGTATTATTTTCGATAAACTTTATGCATAAAAACCGGTAAAAACACTTATTAAAGTCATAGTAGACTCGTGGCAAGGTTTTTAAAGAGCAGATTACAGATGGTACACAGTTGATCAGCTGATCAAAGTGGCCTCGTTCGTAGCTACCTTCACGCTAGTCTTGATCAGTCTGTCAAACTGTTTTGTTGTTTATTGAATTTTTACCTTATTCTTAGAGTAAATAATTTAAACATTTAATAATTATTTTTTTTAGTTAAGTGTAATTGAAAATTTAACTAGTTCATTATAATCATGATCAATAGTCTATTTATTATTAATTCCTCTGGGTAAGAATAATGTGATAATTATGCTCCATAACACACTAAATAGAATTGGTTAGAAGGAATAACTTTTAAACAATATTTTTTATCATTAAAACATTACTATTATTATTTAATTAATTCTTTATATTAATATAATACAATAATAAATGAGCCTTAATTTTTTAGGGATGTGTTCATGGAAAAACATTGGAAGAGTGCAGTAGCTAGGTCATTATGTGATTATTTTTTTGATCAACAGAGGAGAGTTTTATCTCCTGAAGACACTCCTCCTGTTATTGCCACTCCACATCATTATTTAATTAGTATTTATCGGTGTAGTATGTTCTTCGTTGCAGTTTGCACAACAGAAGGTAATCTATGGTCTACTAAAAATTTTCTAATGCAAAAGTAGATCAATATAATTAAAGAGAAATTTATCTATTTCAGTACCACCTCTTTTTGTTATTGAATTTTTACATAGAGTGGTTGATACTTTTGAAGATTATTTTAGTGAATGCACTGAGACTATCATCAAAGAAAACTATGTAGTGGTGTATGAACTGTTAGATGAAATGCTTGACAATGGCTTCCCGTTAGCTACTGAGTCCAATATTTTGAAAGAACTTATTAAACCTCCTAATATTTTAAGAACTATAGCAAATACTGTTACTGGAAAATCCAAGTAATTTATTTTATGATAATAATTAATTACTTCATCATCATAGGTTCGGTTAATACTTACTTTGTTTTATTTATTATTATTATTACAGCGTAAGTGCAATTTTACCCAGTGGACAATTATCAAATGTTCCCTGGAGAAGAACAGGAGTTAAATATACGAATAATGAGGCTTACTTTGATGTTGTGGAAGAAGTAGATGCAATTATTGATAGAACTGGTGCAACTGTTTTTGCTGAAATTCAAGGATATGTCAGTAATTTTTTTTCTTAACATTTTAATACTTTTTTTTTATAAATAATTATTTTATTATTTTACTCTTAGATTGATTGTTGCATTAAATTAAGCGGAATGCCTGATCTTACCTTGTCTTTCATGAATCCACGATTGTTTGACGATGTTAGTTTTCACCCGTGTGTTAGATTCAAACGATGGGAAGTAAGTAAATGTTAAAATTATAAATAAACATTTATATACTACAAAGATATTTATGAATAATTTATAATCATTTTTTGATCAGTCAGAGAGAATATTGTCTTTCATTCCTCCTGATGGCAATTTCCGTCTTCTTTCTTATCATATTGGATCGCAAAGTATTGTAGCGATCCCTATATATGTTAGACATAACATTAGCCTTAAAGAACCAGGAGGTGGTAGATTAGACATTACTGTGGGTCCAAAGCAAACTGTCGGAAGAACAGTAAGTCATATTCAGTAAGTCCAAAATAAAAATTAGGACCATCTGATCATTTCTTTCTTTATTAATTAGGTTGAAAACGTAACGTTAGAGATTCCAATGCCAAAAATTGTTCTCAATTGTACGTTAATACCAAATCAAGGTAAATACTCATTTGATCCGGTGAGCAAAGTTTTATTTTGGGATATTGGCAGAATAGATGTATCAAAGTTGCCTAATCTACGAGGATCAATAACTATCCAAAATGGAGCAACAGCTTCTGAATCGAATCCTGCTATTAATGTAAGTCACAAAATTTTTGTTTGTTCAACGAAATTATTTTTAATTGAATTAATAATTTTTAGGTACATTTTACAATAAATCAACTAGCTGTATCTGGTCTGAAAGTAAGTGGCTTAGATATGTATGGTGAAAAATATAAACCATTTAAAGGAGTTAAATATATAACTAAAGCTGGCAGATTTCAAATAAGAATGTAATGTCGGTTCACTTGGGAACAACAAGATGAAATGTAAAATAAATTATTATCAAAAACTATTTTACTATTTCTATTAATATGTAAATTATTAAGATATAACATAAATTTTTAAGAAGAACTTCTTGAATCGAATGAAATTTAATGAAATATTTTAATTACACAGGTGGAAAATTTCGTTCGCGTATTTTATTGAAAAATACGATCTATTACCTTATAACTAATTAATTACTTATTGCTTTTATATAAATATATTATTGATATGATTCAAAGAGACTTAAGTTGACTTATTTCTTATCCAATACATATATAGTTTCAGTCTACGATTTGACTCATAAATAGTTTTATTAAATTATGTGAGCAATAATGACAAAAACACCTATAAGTTTACATCAACAAGTCAATTGTTTAGTTTCGAGATCTTCCCAGGTCGGATGCGTAGCATATGTAAATAATCGTTCCATGTTGGTTGCATATATTGTATGATTACTCACTAAATTTTTGTATATCTGAATTTTGCATGAATAAAAAAAAAATTATAAATGTATTATTGAGAGTTAACCAATAATTCTAATCTTGTTAAATACCAAAACATACCTTTAAAGTTTGTAATAAGTCTTTTACTCCTACAGGCGGAAGTGAAGGTGGCAATGTTTGTGTAGAACATGCCATAGCGAAAGCTGTTACTTGTTCAACTTCTTCAACGCTTTGTTTCATTGCAGGTACTTGTCCGTCTGGATCTACTATATCAGTTGGAGAACTATTGAAATAAAAATATTTTTTTATTCATATCATGTAAATAATTGATTCATTACTTGTAATTATATCAATATTGTCATCTACCTATAATGTATTCCACGAGGTATGTACATAGTATTCCTCTTCCAAGAACTTGGAACAGGTTCTCCAATATTATGGATAAAACGTTTACGTTTGACAGCAAAACCATTTCGTCGTGTTAATATTGCTGTAATTAAATTTTTTAGAAATATTTGAGTTGCAGCAATGATAATGTGAGCGGTATTTTCTTCAGCACCGTCCATATTATTTTCCCAAGCTGCTAACATCAATCTAGCTAATACAAATGTTTTGTCAGGTAATACCAGTTCCTGTGCACTTGATCTATTAGCTCCAATCGGTTCATCTCCAACTGGTGAAGATATTTGACTTAGAACTTCAACATATACGTCAGCTGGCTAAAAAATTTATTACAAATATTAATTAATTAACAGAATGAGTCATAAGATTAATTAAAAACTATTTGATTCAATGAGAAATAAACTCATATTGAAAGAACGGTTAAAAAGTACTTCATACAAACCTCAAAGTTTGATTTATCAGTTTTGTATTTTCGTTTTAGTTTCATCTTTTTTTCTTTCAATGATTTTTCTTTCTCTACATGAGCATGGGTATTGTTTACTTTAGGAGGTCTTGAGGGTGTTGCAGAAGCAAGCCCTCGCACTTTGTTAAATAAACACAACAAAAATTCATTATGCAAATGTACTTGCTCGCTTGTCATAATACTTCGTACTTCAGTATCAAATTCTTCTTTGGAAGACTGTAATCGAAAATTTTAACCAACCCAATTATAATGAATAATAATAAACTACTAATATATGTAAATAAATAATAAATCTTACCTTCATTTGGAACCACATTTTCATCTTTTCAAAATATCTAGAACAAATTGTTATTCAAAATATAAGTCTTAGTTACTTTCCTTAACCTCTTAAAAACTTTAGAATACTTACAGTTTAGCATTATCGCCCAAAGCGTTGACAAGAATTTTTCTTGCATGATTCAAATCCCTCGAGGTTGTCATTATTTTATTCACAACGTTTTGATATCTTGAATAATGACTATTTAATTATAAAAACATGAGAAGCTTTCTGTTTTAAACACTTCAATATTGAAGTGAACCAACTGTCAACACACTGGTAACCTCAAAACACTATAAAATTTCCCCCACTTTTTTCGTTTCGTAATTTTACGCATTTGTTTTTCGATGACACGTGTTCTTCACCATACCACAGGTGTTTATTTATTAGTAATACATTGTAGAAGTATAACTTATCGAGTTAATAAGTACTTTCATATAAGTTTTAATAAAACCATTTATTTATAATTTTTAAGTTAATGGTGAGTACAAGATTATATTTCTTCTGAATATTAAATTATATGAATATTAAATAAATAAAAATTGTTTACATGTATTATAGAACAATTAAATTTTATTATAAAGAATTTTTACAACAGTATATAACTTTAAAATTCGAGATGAGATACATTTCAAAATTTAATTTAATTTTGTTATAATTATCTATTTATATAAATGAGTTAATTCTCACTATTAATGTAGCTGCATTGATGGAACAATAATTAAACAATTTCATTGTTAAAATATTTTGTCATGGAGATTGGTAAATAATGAAAACAATAATAATTAGATTATTACAGTATTTTAGATTTTAAATTAACCCTTGCGTTTACCACTTGAGCGATGCGATAACGGTCATCTTATTTCTTTAGCAGGTAATTTAGAACGTACAAGATCCCAACTTATGGAAGTAGAGTCTGATTTCATACATAAATCCATCATTATTTGTGCATATTTTGTTCCTCTTTTTACACCTAAACATGTTCCACTTGCCATGTTGTAGATAGGTGTGCCATTCTGAAAAAACACGCAATTAAATTTTCTATTCTTACAAGTTAAATAATAATAAAAGGTTATTCTAACTACAATACATACAGTCCCTTTATGATGCCACTCTTGATTACCTCCCATTTCATGACATTTTCCAAGCTTAGGAATTTTTCCACCGCCTTCTAGGCAGAGCATTTGACCAAGAACTAATTCATTTCTGTCAGTTTCATACCACATCTAAAAATAACCATTTACAGTGAAATTGAAAATTAAGTATTACTTAGTTGATTCATTTCAAAAATTACCTGTGATTTAATTCGTAAACAAGGAACAAGAACTAATTTAGAACCTTTCGTTTTAATATCCTTTTCACTTTGAATACAAAGTGCTGAATTTGTTAACCTAATTTGATACTGATCTGTATAGTTTCTGACTCTTGAATGCCAAGGTTGCATAGGTGGTTGATTTACTTTAAGCCATTTTTCTCTTAAGCTAGCTTTACTGTCATCTGGTAAAGCGAGCTCTGGATACACTGTTTCTAAATACCATGCAAAATCTTTGCATTTTAATCTCTGACGAAGTGCTATACGATCCGAAATATCACCATAATCAATTGGTTGAATATCTTTCAAGAAATATTCTTTATATTTGTCCATCCATACGTGTGCAACACGCAATGAATTCTTTAACATTGAATCAAATTGGCTGTCATTACCATAAGGACGGCGTCGTCTGAAAACGTGTCCAACTCGTGAACATGGTATTAATTCAATGCTTCCTCCACACATCCATATTCTAAATGATATCTCTAAATTTTCTCCACCCCATATATCCATTCCTGAATCATATTCACCCATTTCAAAGAAATATTTTCTATCTATTGCAAATAATCCACCGGCCATTGTTGGTGACTTTATAGGTTTAACGAAATCTTCATCTTGAATTAGAGTATTTTTTGGCAAATTATCCCACTTGAAATGAAGTCCCCAATTGAATCCTCCTCTGACCAATGGACTTGCAGTGTATTGGAATGTATCTGAATTAATAACATCAATCACAGGCATTGCTACAATTGTTGGAGATTCTTTGATCCTTTCTAATAAAGGTTCTATCCACATTTGATTAACTTCAATATGACTGTCTAAGAAAATAAGAACACTTCCCGTTGCCTTTTTTGCTCCAAAAATCTTTGCTCTTATTAAACCTTCTCTTCTTTCAGTTTTAAAAAATTTTACTAGACCATTGAAATTATCGTTTACGTATTTCTTAATATTTTCATGCATTTCACTTGAATCACTATAGTCATCTACTAAAATAATTTCATGTAGAAGGTGCTTAGGTGTTCTCGTAATAATAGAATGTAGAGATCGCAATAATGTCATATAATGCTCATTATAAAAACATATAATAACGCTGGCATTCGGCAATTTGGATGGATATTCAATTGATGAACAAAGTTTATTACGAGTATCTAGTAACTCTCGATTAATTCCAATATTGTCTGATACTAAACCATTGAAAGCATATTTTTTGTATCCTTCATCTCTTTTTCTTTGATCTTCATAATTTCTGACTAGTCCCAGTTCATCTAAACCTATGATAACATCAATATTAATATCTGCTGTAAGGAGTTATTAAAAAACATACCATCTCCTATTGAAGCTGCTGATTTTATAGGAACTGGTTGGAGTTGTTGAAGAAGTTTGTGGCTATTTACTTTCATTGCATATTTTTCTCCGTCATGGAGTATCTTCTGTTTGAATACAGATTCCCCCAAAGGTATCGTGTATTCAGACACAAGCATTGTTGGGTTAACCATGTTGGCATTTTGAGTGAGTTTGGAGTAAAGATAAAAACTAAATGCCCATGTTATTGAGGCAACTATTATCCCCGATATAAACGAAGCGTATCTTGTAATTATTATCTAAAGAATAAAAATTTTTTTAATAAATATACAAAGTACTTTGATTTTATAGAGGTTATGAAATTCATACTCCAAATATTGAGATAAAAATCATACAATTCATACAAAATACCTACCATGATTCGTTATTATTAAATACTAATTTAATAAAAAATAATTCTAACAATAATATTCTTTACATATTTCTAATCTCTTTAATAACTTGTCCACCTGTCATCACTTATACTTCATTGTTTTGGTCCAACAGCTGGTTTATTTTTTACATTGAAATATTGTAACAAATTCGAGTAAATGATTAATAACAAATTTATATTGAATAAAAATTGTAAAATTATATGAAAGAATCATAAAAAAATTTTTTATCACAAAAATAGATATTCAAAATAAAATCGTAGTTGGAGAAAAGTTTTTCACGAGCCACTTACACGAGCCCCTGTGGCCTAATGGATAAGGCATCGGTCTCCTAAACCGGGGATTGTGGGTTCGAGTCCCACCAGGGGTAAAACCATTTTTTAATCATCCCTTATTTTTAAATAATCATCTTTATTCATTCAAGAAACATCTGATACTACTTATATCAATGGAATTTAAACGTTTATTTACATTTCTTGTTTATTTCTGCAAATTTCTTTCGTATCAACACAGTGAATTATTTAACTCTTTTGAATTTAGCCATGTTTTGTAAAAATATTGGTGATTTTGTATTCGAAAAAAATTAAATTTATAATAGTGTTATATTTTCTTAATTGAATATCAACAATACGATCAGTGCCAAAGACACAACACGTTTAAGACTCTTAAGTGAGTATATTTTCTAAAATTGTGCTCTTCACAATTTTATTTTATTTTTTTTCAGCAGCATAATGTTTAATAAACCGTGCTGATGGATCACTGATATTTTTTACCCATCGTGGCATCCAAAAGTAAGGTGTGAAACTCTCTCCTTGATTAGGATAATATTTTTCAAAGACTTGCCTATAATATAATACAATAAAGATTAACTCTTGTTAACATAACATAAATATTATCATCAATTACCTGTAATAAAATGCCTCTTTAGTTTTTGGAGTACAATGAGGGTATTTAATAGGAGCTGATTCGAAATTATCATTTGAAACACGTTCTTCCACGATATCTTGTATTATCTCAAACAATGATTTCTTTATAGATGCTACTCCGTCACTAAATGCCTCTTTGTGTCTCCAAAGAATATTATTTGGTAATAATTTAGAATCATCGAAGGCAGATCTTAATAAATGTTTTTCTACACCATCTAAAAACATTTGTTATTTTATAATAAATATCTAAAGATTGAGTAAGAAACTATTTTTTTTAGAATTGTATGTTCATACTTTGTGGTTGACGAGATTCAGGATCCAATGATAAATAATAATGAGTAAATTGAAGATCTAAGAACGGTACTCTAAGTTCGAGGCTATGAGCACTTGTAGTCCGATCAGCTCTCAATCCATCGTATAGATAAATATCTTGAAGAAGTCGTAGGGATTCTTCATGTGCATCATGAGCATTAGGAGCATCTCTAAAATATATGTATCCTTGTGCTACTTCATCAGCTCCTTCGCCACTGAATATTACTGTTGTAGACGTATTACGTTTAATATATCGTGCTAAAATATACATTCTGCAAAATTACAAATTAGTTATTATATAGTTTGGTAATTTTTAATTTATTCCTAAATTTTCCTTCTGATAGAATAATTATTTACCCTATCGACGCACGAATAGTAGTAATATCGAATGTTTCTAAGGTGTAAATAACTTCATCTAGCACATTGGCAACATCTTCAGAAGTAAAAATAACTTCATGATGGTCAGTTCCAATATAGTCAGCAACTTCTCGAGCTGCTTGAATGTCTGGACTATCTCCCATTCCAATAGCAAAACTTTGAATTTTGTAAGGCAAGTTATATTCTTTAGCAAATTTTACTAGTAATGCCGCTACTAAGCTAGAGTCTAATCCTCCAGATAATAAACAACCTATTCTCCTATCAGCCATTAACCGCTTCTCTACTGCTGCTGATAATAATTTCCTGATATTTTCTGATACTTTGGATGGAACTAGTTCTGTAAAAAAATTTTTCTTGTAGATATTTACTTATTCTTTTAATTATAAATTAAGATCATTCATTTAGACTTGAAAAATATTTAATAAAACTCACCAGTCCATGGAACACGTGGAATAAATGATGGTTTATCACCTGGTTTATAATAGTTAACCGCTTCTATAAGTTTAACTTTTCCATCTGGCAAAATTTGATATTTTTCATAATGTCCAGGTGGAAAAGGTTTCAATGTCCATTCATCTGTTACTTGATCTGTTAGATTCATTAACCCCTGATAAAGATAAGGTTACTTACTCTATATCCTCCAAAAATTCTAGATTATCAATAAATTTACCTTGCTTTCTGAACAAACAGCTAATTGTCCATCTTTACTTAATAATCTAAAGAGAGGTCTTACGCCATAAGGATCTCTTCCAATGAGAATTGTTTTTTCCTCCATATCAGTTAAACAAAAAGCAAATACTCCATCTAAAGCCTTGGTAACATTCTTAAATCCAACATTTTTGTATAAATGAATGATAATTTCTATATCACATTTTGTTACATAGTTAAAATTGTACTGTTCTTTCAGCTGTAATTAATAAATTCTTTTTGTAAGATTTCTAACGATAGATTGATTTTCTAATTAAATTCTGCATTCTCTCTCACGTGTTTGTAGTTGTAGAGTTCTCCATTACACAATAAAAAAATGTTTGGATATTCGTATAATCTCATAGGCTGCATTCCACACAACGTATCTACAATAGCTAATCTATGAAACCCTAAAAATCCATTCTGCAATGTTGAATTATATTATTAATTAAAACTTAGTAATACAAATTTACAACTTAATTTTTAATTAATAAAAGTAAACAATTTACCTTAACACGATCATCATACTCAATTCTAATAGCATCTGGACCTCGATGAGAAATTTTATTAAAACTGTTACATACACAGTTCAAAGTTTCTCCCTCAATTCCAAAAGCAGCCCAGATTCCACACATTTTTATTAATTTTTCAATTCAAATATGATTAATGTTTCAAGCTTGCTTGAAAAAGAATTACAATTTAGTATCATCCACTAATAAAATCTAGCAATAAAGAAAACACGTGGCTTTTTCAAATTATATTACGAATATGTCGACGTTCTATCACTTGCTGACGTAACACTCAATATCATTTCAATATCAGTAAATTTTTATTTTTCCTCATTTCTAAGATTAGGATAATATTTTAAATATAAATTTAAGTTGAATATAGAAATTTTTATTTTAATTAAATATCATCTAAATAAATCATTAAAATGAGGTATGTTATAAATTTTTCTATTCAATAAGTAAAAAAAATTACTAGCAATCAATGTTAATGCAAAATTAACATAAAAAAATTTTTCGAGTTTATTTCATGACTGCATTTTGTCAGTTATTACTCATTTATTTATTCAAGCCAATATTTCTCTTATTATGAAATAATTAAATAAACATAATAAACAGTTAATTGCACTCGATTACGTGAGTTTAATGATTACATACAGTTTTTTTAAACTTCATCAAGTGAGATATTCATAACATATAAACATGTTTTTCAAGTAATCTTACTACAATTATAATCTGTAATTTTTTTAATCGTTAGAAACTGTGATAAACAAATTTTTATACAAACTATTTTATAATGTTATTTGTATAACAGAATTTTACTGATCAATTTTTATTTTTTTATTTTTCTAGCCTTTGTGCACTGACCAATTAACTTTGTTATCAATGTTTTCCTATCTCTTTCTCTTTCATATTCATCAGTCAAGATATTCCCTCTCTTTTTCAAAATCGTGACGTGACCAGTTAGATAGTAGCGCCGCCAAGTGTGGCTATTGGTTAAATCCTAACCTCTCAAAGAGTCGCGTTGATTCGCGACAGGGGCGCATTCGCCGCCTCTTTTCCTTTTCCATATTTTCTTCTTATTTTTATTTCTTCATAGTGGATTATCGTAATAATTGTGTTAATTCAAAAAATTTTAAATAAAAGGTACTGAAAAAATTATTTTTTTACTCTTACAAAATCGCAATTAAAAAAAAAAAAAAAAAACAAGCCTCTGTTTAATCGACGTATTGTCGTAATTGTTGTGGTCAGCTGTTTCCGTTGGTCGTATCTTACAAGTTATAGGCTATGCTAGAGAAGGATTGAAGACTACGTAAGACAGTATTATTGCGGGTTCGCCTTTTGTTGATTTCACGAGTATCGCAGATGAGGCGGGAGTAGTCGGCTTCAACCAGAGCTCATGTAAGCATGTGTCAAATTTTTTCTGTATGGCTGCCGGTTTTGGATAGTTTCTTCTAAATAATCAACCATCTTTACACTCATCAAATTTAGAAATAACCTAAAACTCTATTCCAAGTCTCATTTAATTTATTATTCAGAGTTTGATTGGAATTACGAAAGAATTTTTTTAAAAACAGAATAAGTAAGCAGACAAACGAGGGTATTTGTCATCGATCGATGCGGAAAATGTGCTGAAAAATTATACAGAATAGCTGTGTGAGAAAGTTTCCGTGTCATTATGATGAGGTTTTTGTTACTGATTGTTGAGCAAGACCTAAGTAAGGGTTGGAAGGTGTGTGGCGCGAAGGAAATTTAGAATTGGCTTGAGGCTGATGTGAGCATGAAATATCGAGGGCAAACATCAGAAAAGAAAATGAAAAAGTTTAAAAGTCAAACAAATACCGTAGTAAATAAATTTTAAGTATACTAGTAAAATGAAAATCTAAATGCAGTGGAATTTGGTGCTAAATGGTAATATACCAATGATTCAACGGTACTAACAACTGATCAAGGTGCAAGGAGGTCACAAAATACTTCCTGGATGGACTGATATCAACTAATACTTGACAAACTGAAAACTTTGTTAAATTGTTCACAGTTTAATGAACATTTGGAGTAGAACATACGTTTGGAGACAAATGTTTTCTCATTGCTGTTCATATTCTATGATTCAGAGTTTGCAAGGACAACAATTGATTAAAAATACTACAGCTGTACCAAAAGAAAAGTGGAAGAAAAGTTAAAATAATCTTCAGAAAAGTTTAAAAAGTGAAAAATTTCCTATTAGCTTGATGTAATGTAATTACAAAGTTGTGTCCAATTTTTTTTATTGATAAAAGTACTTCAGAGTTGATGAAATAGCCTTGAAAATATCATCAATGCTTTAGGTTGATTTATAATTAATTATTCTTATCGATAAAAGTGTTAAAAAGTTTTTCGCTCTTAAAAATACTCTTGAGAAGTTTTGAATATTTTTAACAAATTATCAATTAGTATCATTACCTTCAAAATATCTTGCCAATTTAGTAGAAAAATATTTGAAAGTTTGAAATTATCAATTATTCTGTAACTAATTTTTTTATTGCTGTCAAGAGAACTATTTTTTTGGATTATTATTTCAATTTATAGAATAATTGAAACTACAAATACATGGGATCGGAAGATGCAGTTTAGTTTTTATTCGGTATCGTTGTAATCGCGTTTATTTATATCGACTCGTGTACTGCCGCATGACCGATCAGAATACTTTATTTATCTTTTGCATACCGAGACGTATATGAGGAAGAGATTTGTCTCAAGACATAAAGTGCAACGAGATCTCATCTTAAGTGTCTTTGAGTTTAGTGCTTTTAGTAGAAATAATTATGAATTATTCACCAATGAAACAACCTTAGTAAAAATTTACAAATTATTTTTTTTTAGTCACAATTTATTTTTATTAAATATTTAATTTTCAAGATAGTAAAGTGGTATTTCAAGAGAGTTTTTTCATGCATTAAAGTGGCACTTTCAGTAAAAAAAAAGTGAGTGGAAGTGATAGTAAAAGACCGGAAATATTATTTATTATTATTTATTAACTCAATATAATTAAAAAAAAAAAAAACAGTGTATTAAATAATTATTTATCATAGTGTTTGTTAATGAGATGAATAATTTTTGATTTTTTTAAACTAAGAATCGAATCTTCACGACTCAAGAGATAAAATACAACCCCTAGGAACGTAAGAAAACTATATTCAAGTAGAAGTGCCATTTCGAAAGTAGAGCATTGAAAGACGTTGAGAAAATCAAGGTAAATATTTTTCTAACATATTTATATTAAATTACACTTGATTTCATGTAGTTTATATTTTTGTTTCAGTGTTAAATTCATGCACGGATCTTTTATTTGTGAAAAATTTAATGAACATGAGTTTTTTTACATTCAAACAATATTTAAAATCAAACAAAAGCTAGTACTTTGAATATATTTTCAAGTATCACTGGAAAGATACAAAGATATCTATAGAAACTGTTTAAGTTTTCTTTATAAAACGGTTTTTATAAAAATTATTTTAAGAATGTTTTTAAATTTTTTGGATAAAAATACAGTAAATTCCAAATAAAAGGTATATTTTTGCATGAATTTAATATCAGACTTTTTATTTACATATTTTTTAATAAAGTATATTATTCAAACATGCTTTCAGTTGAATATAAAGATTTATTCAATCGTAAGACAATAAAATTTATTTTCTCACAATAAGTAGGTCCACCTAAACTAGAATAAACTGAAAAAATAGTATATTGAACTGTTTGATCTATTCTAGCTTAATTTTTCTTCGTTACAGTTGGTTTAATCTCAATAACAATAAAAGTACTAAATTTGTAAGCTCACTGAGAAAATAAATGAAGAGGGAAGGATATAGATTAAAGGGGATGTGTGCAAGCTTGATGGAGTATGTTCAAGTTGATATAAAATCCAGTAGTTTACTATCTTAAAGCTTTTAAACAGTAAGAGAATTATTACAAGAGTTGTTGTATTTTTATAGAAAGATATATTATTTTCTATTGAAGTAAATTGTGAACGTCGCAGATTCTTTATCATACAAATAAATATGATAAAGATGACAATATCAAACTCATACGTATTTGTATATTGGTTATGACATCATCTGCAGACAAGTCATTATTGAAAACAGGGAAACATTTAGTTTTTTATTATCACTATTAAATCAAAAAGTTAACCCCTGATAGACACACTGAATAAAAAAAATGTTAGTGATTTTTTCATATTTATTTTATATTGTTATTTGAACTTAAATTTTTATTTTTTAACTATTAAAGTACTTAAAGTTTTACAATACATGATAAAATTTATATGTAAATGTTGATAAAACATTGATGTAAAAAATAATATAGTATTTATTCAGAAAAGATGAATTAATGTTTTCTAGAGAAAAAAAAAATTGACCATTTCAATTGAATGATGATTAAATAAAAATTTTTATCATTACAAAGTTGTCCTTCTATTTAATAGATAGATAAATAAATAAAAGGAATAAATTGATGAATAAATAATAGTACTAATAATGCTTTTGTGATTGTGGAGAGAATAAGAAAGAGATTGAGTCATAGAAAGAATGTTGTATATAATTAATTTTTTAATCTAAGTCATTATTCATTATTTAGAATACTAAAGACTATCCTAATGGAATTATTATCAATTAAGGGTGGGTTTACAATAAGTTCACGAGGAATCCAAATAGGTATACTAAGTATTTTCTTTCGATTTCATCATACAGAATTTGGTCACAAATTTAATGATATATGATGACTTCATCATCATAAATGACATTTATATTTAATCATATTAAATGAAAGGAATAATCAGAAATATAATTTCATTTATGGATTCATACTTTTTTTATTATTTACTTTAATTTTGTCATTAATCAATTTTTATTCAGTTTAAATTCATTATTTTTTCAGCAATGTTGATGAATTTTAATGAACATGAAAAAAATATCGATATATTATTTCATACTTTTCAATAGTTAAAATTAAATACTTGTTCAATACATTATTTTTCGTTGCATTCCTTTTAACATTCTTAAATGGTTGCGCTTCACCTGCGTAATTTATTCATCGCCGGAACTGATGAAGGATAGCGCAACTTGTGTAGTGTAGCAAGTCACAATTGCTTCATAAAATACCAACAATTCTATTGACAACGTGAGATGCATTTTTAATATTATGTAGCATATGTTGAATTAATTGAGGTATAGAAAAATATCAAAGATTTTATTATCTTGTACTGTAATGATTTTTCGTCATTATTTTCGAAAAATAGATATGCTTTAATTAAAAGGTACTCTTAGAGTAGTTTATAAATAATTATAACGTCTAAGTAACATGCAAGAATTGAATATTCAAGCTTTGCAACTGCACCCACATTCAACGTGTGGTGTTTTAACCACCCACTTTGCAGTTTACATACTTTTTTGCTACTTACATAATAATAAATGTGTTAATAACTGCCTATTTTATTGTTTCTGTAAGAAAAAAGATCGAATGGATAAAGAATAAAAGGGTAGTGGCATTGTTGTTTGTTAAATTACTATTCAATCAATATACAAATAAATCTTGCTTTTTTTTTTTTTTAATAAATTAGATTAATTCATTTATTCATTAATATTTATTATTTATCTTTAATTAGGCATGATTTCATTTAATTTCAATATATTAAATAATTTTTACAATACACTTTTTTTAAGGAATCAATCAATTTTTATTATCGACCATAGATTGAATTCAAAGACTTTTTAATTAATATCTGGGTTATAGAAAAAAATTCTCTCAGGTATTGGTTCCTTAGATTTAACTCGATTTATAGTTCTTCCTATTTAATTGGCACACTTTCAATTTTTTATTACTCTTTTTTTTTATTGAAGACTTTAGTTTGATTAACTAATTGATAATTAAATCTCAGTTAATTTAATTTTCAAAAATTCAATTATTTAAAATGTAATATTTCCTAACATAATTTTTTATCTCAATTACTTATGATGCTTCTGAATAATTTGATTGTAGAGTGAGTCATATGGTTCAACGAAAAAAATATTTTAAAGAGAAAAAAAAAAAAATAAAATCATTACTAAAGTTAAATTAATTTAATCAAGTTTAATTTTATAAAATCATTTGAAATCTCTCGATTTCATTCATTTGTTTATTAAATATAAACTATTGATAATTATTATGATCGTCTGCAAACAATAAATGAATTTTATATAATACCTTTTATCGTTTACAGTAATTTTTTAATAGAATTTTTCAAATTAGTTGACAGCAAATACATGATTGAGATAATTACAAATATAATAATAATGTTTATCGGAAATGATTCCTTGATAATTAGTAACATGAAAGTTTTTCAAGCAGGTCGAGGACACGCGAATGCGGTGTGTCTATTTGGCGGAGTCGTTGCGGTTCGAAATGAATAATAGACGTTGAATGAGGACGTCGTGCTGGTACTTGCAAAGAGATAGGAGACCGCCCCCATCTTTGTCACAAGCTTTGCCAGACACCACGGCGACAAGAATTCCCAAGAGTCATATCGTCATTGATGTAAGTATTAAATCTCTACTCTTTAAAATACTGTATATCTCAACATGATTATATGATGATCTTAAAACTATCAAAAAAGATAGATTAGACTATCCATGATAGACAATCTTTCTGAAAATAATTATAAATGATCTAATATATTGTCTACTATTTCAGAGCCATTATTTTTCAAGTGTGGGAATATTATTCATTTTTAGCACACATCATACTCATTCTGGGAATAAACCGTACGGTCATGTCTATTGTTAGAATAGACCTCAAAATGATTGCAAAACCAAAATATTTTTTTCATGTATAAAGGTCATGACATTGATATTTTTTTTGAAAAGTTTCATGAAACATCATGAAGTAATAAGTTTCTCATTTTCTTTCAATAATGAAAATGTATAGAATACAGAGCATAACTTTTTCGTTGAAAGAAAAAAAAAGTTAAAATTTGACCAGTAAGTAGACAAGTTTTATCAAAGACTTGAGAAATAAAAGAGAATGCGTGTCGCCAATTTTTTGGCAACATATCAAAGTCTTAAGAAAAACAAAAATGACACAAGGAATTTTCTTATGTACAAAACATTCATTGCATTCTTTTTCATACTTGACGACGAATTGTCTGAATAATAAATTTTCATTATGAGTACATTTGAAAAATTAATCGTCTGAGAAGTTAAAATTACTAGAACAAATATTAACATTTGTAATATTAATGAATTTAAATGAATTTTTTTATTTCATTTCTTAATTGATGCAAATTTTTTTTAAATTCATTATTGTAAATTTTCTTATTTACTCAAACGAGGAAAATTAAAAGCAGCTGTTGCGTAAAATCGATTGAATTGTTTCAGTTTGTAAATCAGAATAATCTTAGGTCGTAAGTCAGATGGCCTCATTGCAATTCTTCATTTTATATTGCAACGATATAGATGGAATTCCGCGGATGAGTATCGACGTCATTATAACACGAAGCACGTGCTCATACTACTGTCGCGTGATCGGGGTCTCTCGTAGTTAATTTATCAAACGATTCAGTGTGAATATTGTATATAGTCTTGTAATTCTTATTTATTCGAGCCCACTTAAATAATGGTATCATTTGTAGGCCAACTTATGTGTTTTTATTTTACAAAGAGCTGTTGAAAATATTTACTTATCATTCATTAAATCTCGCAGTGATTGTATTAATATTTTTTTCACAATTAAACTTCTCATATTATACAACACAGAGATGAAGTTAATTAAAATTTTAATTAAAGTTAGCGTAATTTTTGTTTATTAACTACAAACATTTATTACTTTTTTCTTTACGAAATAATTTAAAGTTTTATTCATTTTTTAGACTTTTTTATATTTTGTATGTTTAGAGGAGTAGAAATGATATTACATGCTACACTATCTTGTCAATATCGCGTGTCTAGTAACGTGAATTATGCCATGCAGCACATGTGAAAGAACGCGTGCGCACACACAATGTGTTAACTAACATGCATCTGTATTTGTCAGGAACAAAAGAAGAAAACACAAAAGATTATTATTTGATTCGTGTATCAATATACATGAAATACAATAAAGAATAATTATATTAATTATTGGATTGAGTCTAATATTTAGAGCAGAAAAAAATAATCAATAGAATTCAATCAAGTGCACTGACCCAGGCCAATTCTCAGACATTTATAAATATTTAAAAGGTGTTTTTGAATTATAGTCTAAATATAAATCTAGAATTATTTATTTGGCATAGAAACTCTAATGTGTATGCCTCAATTGCTTCTCATCAATGTCATCATCTACCAAATCACCTGACAGCCTATCGTACCAAATTAACGTCTGCCAAATTCCTCATGATTAATTTGCTGTTTCCATTTTTGTTCTCTAGGTATTTAAAAAAAAATAACATCGACTATTAGTTAATGAGAAATAAAATTTATTTTTACTTTTTTTAAAGCAAACAATTTTAGTGATTGATTCTTTATAATTTTATTATATTTATAATTTAAAAAACAATTCATCAAATATGTTTTTGATAAGAAAATTTTTATTTTAAAATTAAAATGGATAAAAATAACTTTAATCGACTTAATTATTAGTACTTTATTTTAATAATTAATTACAAAGTTTTATTTATAGAATTTATTTTTATCGTTGTCCGATATTTTTTTCACGTCTATTAAAATACCCTCTCAACATTTTTATTATCAAATTTTACTCAATTATATATAGCAATAATTTTTGAATCAATCGTTGTCATGATCAATAAAGTGCTTATAATTGTCAAAGTTTCTTACGTCATCAGACACATTGTAAACAGTTCTTATCGATAGCTTTGGACATCAGCCAAACTTTAGTTTCTTTTCACATAATATGCTTTAGTATCCTTTACATATGAAAATTTATAAGACATTGTCAGGTATAAAAATCCCTTATTAGCATTCTTTTTTTTTTACGTCTTCGGACGATAATTTATAAAATACATAGATGTAAAAAGAAAAGTCAAAACTCACATGTTCCGCACTTCCGGCCATATGTTAAAGAAAATTACTATCTACTATACAACGATCAATACTTATTTTATATATCAAATCGTTGACGCAATAATGAAATATTTCAATGTCCAGTATTCATTTACTATCACAATGTTGTTAAAGTCCTATTGTTAGTTGAAACTATTAATAACTATTATATAACATTTGTTGTATAACTTAATGTCAAATCTTAAAAATTATGTAATTTCAAATGAATTTCAATTATGTATCGAATTAATTTTTAGCTGTTATAAATCTATCTTCTCTTTTCATTGTACAACATAAACTTTTTTACTGCAATGCGCTATAATAATCGACTCATGAAATGTAGTATTTTATAAATATCTCATTCATAAAATCAGTTATTTTTCCATTTTTATTCAATATTTTACAGCAATAATTTTGATAGTGGTACTTTTTATTATTTAATAAACTATAATATTTATTGTTGAGACAGTCGTTTTTGAAAAATTACATCACTTGAAATAATTGGCTTATTTTTTAGGTGACTTGTCGATTCAATTGATAGCATATCGGATAAAGATTAATTTTATCCCATTTCAATTCTTATCTGTCTCCTTGGAGTATAAAATTGTCATTTTTATATTACCTAAGATTTTTTATTGTCGATTAAGTAATATTTAATACAGTTTAACAAGAAGATGATAATTGATAGTTGAAAAAATAATTTCTGTTACTATCGAGGATCATAGTATATTAATAATTTAATGATTAAATTCATTGTAACTAACTTTCCCTGTCTTATGTAGTCTAGCTAAAATCTAACCTTGGATTTTTTAATATTCGAAAACACAATCAATAATTGATACTTTATAAACTTTCTAATTCTTTACAAATATAATAATAATTTTTTTATAATTACAGATTTATAGATGGAAGGACTCAGTAACGGAAAAGTAGAAAAAACCAATGATTGCTGCAACGATAAAGACGCAATGCTTGAAAAAGATTCAGGTGATGATAATGGAAAAGTTGAATGTCTTGAAAACATGAAAAATGATAATGAATCAAATAGATTGAATGTCATGACGTCAGAGGATGAAAATAAGTTAGAAAAACGATTGTCTCGTGAAGATGATCCGGAAGAGGATGAAGGAAAAGGTTCAGACGAAGAACAGGAGAGTAAAGAGAAGACTGAAGAAAAACGTGACGATGAGTCGTCTACTACGTCTACGTCTACGTCTGACGATGAATCAGAAACAAGCTCTGAAGAGAAGACAGAGCCATCGACTAAACCAGAAGAACCACCACCACCATCTGAGAAACCTCAACAAAAAACTGAAGAACAACCTAAGAATGATGATACTACAGATGACAGTGACATTGATGATGATCTTGTCTCTACTATCAACTACAACACCATCACTTCCTTGGCTGCACTTAAAGATATGCTTCAATCTTCGGGAGAAGACTCTGACGGTGTCGACAGTTTCTTTCATCATTACTTTTTATCGCATGTAAATCGCTTGCCATCAAGAAACCAAACCCATAGTCCGTATCCTTGGGGACGAAGGCTATCGGAGTGTCGCGAGGAGGATGAAGATGAAACCGAAGAAGGTAAGTACTTTCGTATAATTTTATTACCATGTTTAGAATTAAAAAAATTTATGTACTATTTTTATACAGTTCACATTTTTTAAAAATTTTTCTTCCATTTTTATTATTAAGGGTTTTAACTTTCTTCATCGTAAAGTGGAAATTTTTCTCGAATAAAATTCTTGAGTGATGAAGTGTAGTAATAATATGAATAAATGCAAAGAATAAACATTAAACATGAAATTTTTTTTAATGAATAATGGATATTCTTATAATTGTATTAATAAATTTTGGCTATCATAGTCACCTACACACATAGAGAAATGACCTTTAATTTATTGAAATAAAAAAAATATTTTTTGTGTATAAAATTATCATGTAAAGAATATCTAAGATATTTTGATAGTCTTAATAATTTTCTATTGGTATAAAAACTTTTTCTTCGTCCCTACACTTCATGCTTATATAAATACTTAATATTAAAGTGAAAATTTTCATAATCATAACCATTTTATATTTTACATTGCTATTTTCATTCACATGCTTTTCCATACAATAACTATTGATATCTGTTAGTGTTACTTATTTAAGTATACTGTGTTTGCTTTATTCTACGTTTAAATTATTATTTCAAATAATATTTACCTTCGAATATTTCAAAATATTTTTTAAGGCTTCCGTTAGTCACGCAATAACATGGCTTCTTGAATTCTCGCCTGCCAACATTTTCTACGAATATTTAGCATCATTATACATGCATATTATGTGTCACATTTTACATAGCACTTGCAGGAAATTTTATTAAAGATAAATATCATCATCTGGTTTTAAAAAAACAGCTTGCATAGCAATGTGATAATTGGAACTCGATCAATTGAATTCCTATAATTGATGCGAAACTTGAATATTGATAATCCTGTTTTTAAAATATTCTTTTGCGATTCTATTTGTTTCTAATGACTTTTATTCAATTGCTAACACGTGCAAGCAGGATGTTGTTTTATTACGAGAAAGTGTAAGACCAATAGATGCTAAGATTAGCAACTAATGGTTTAACTTCGTTAAAATTTTGTTGGTTGGCGCAAGAATCATTTCATACTGCACTTAGGTAACGATTGACTATTTATAAGTGTAACTTTTTAGATTAAAAGCGTGACAGCGTTCATCAACCTGATCTGAATATATTTACACTCTGAGTGAATTCATCCATAATTTGTCCCATTTATATCTAAATAATGTTGTAATACTGCACTTAAATGTCTGACATTCAGTTATTTATTTTATTATATTTTCTGTTTATAGTTAAAACTAATGAAACTTCTGCTGCTGCTACTGCTACTACTGCTACAATTGCTACTATTGCTACTACTGCTATTGTTTCTGCTGTTGAAAAAACGAATGATAAAGACACTAAAGCCGTTACAACCCAAGAATCTCAAGATAAATCTGAGAGTTTACCATCTAAAGTGTCAAGTCCGTCCTCTTCTGAGAAATCCAGTTCAGAGAAAATCGATCAAAAGTCCAATACAACCTCAAGTGTTTCTGAATCTAGACCACCTCCAACCTCATCAACAGGTTCGAGGTTTACTACAACTATTGTAACATCACCTACATCAAACAAGCCTGTGCTAAGACGGAGACACACAACTGGACCAAGTATGGCTTTTCCAGCCACTGATCCACCAAATTATTCCAACAGTATGGTCTTTTCACGGACAAGTCCTTTGCCTAGTCCACATCTGGATAAAAGATTCTTTGATTCAAGTCTGATAGAGATGAAAAGTCAAGCTAGTAGTTCAAGTACTCTTGACTATGATTCTGCTGAAGAAATCTGGGTTCGGAGAGTTGATTTTTTGCAAGAACGGAAACGTAAAGTAAGTATTTAGATTTTTTTTTATTTTCTTCTCTAGTGAAATTTGCATTAAATTTTAGCTATTGGGAATCACTTGGATGAATGAAAAACGATTGGCAAATGGCATCGATGCATTTTATATAGATTGTGAATGAACGTTATATGGATCAATAAGATTACTTGAGTGGATAATCTGAAATTTTATTGATCTTTGATCAATAAATCAGATTCAAACGTTTTATTAAAAAAATATATTAATTTTTTTGATTAAACAATAATCTGATTGTTTTAATTAGTACGTCCAGTATTCGCTTGTTCTCATCAATTTATTTAGCAATAATGAGTTTATCTGATCGAACATTCTTTCAGTATCTAAAAATTTTTTCAAAATAATTTTTATTATTATCATGGTAGTTTTCTGTGATGATTATGCTAATTTTCTTTTGAAAAATATTAACAATCCATAGTTGCGGAAAATAAAAACATAGACATAGGTTGATTATATTCGTAATAATAAAAAATGGATGAGAAAAAAATCTAATTAACTATCCAATGTTATGTATTTACTTGGTAACTATGATCACGCCACAACTGTCAATTACGTTGATCAACTAATTTCCACATAGAAAAATTACAAAGAGTTAATGTGCTCATTCTAAATGATTCACTGTCAATAGAAAAAGCAATTACTTTAACTAGAAATAAAAAAAAATCTTTATGAAAATTTACCATCATTATGAAAATTTATCATCAAAATACTTAACCTTTTGCTACAATCATTTGTAATCAATACTTTTGTTCGCAAAAATATTTAGGTTTTATATTTTTATGGAGTAAATAAAATTTAATAGCTTGAAAATGTTTAAAACATTTACAAGTAATTGATGTCATTACAAGAAAATTACATATACCCAGTAGCTATTCGATTTTGAAAGGAACAAATGAATGTTAAAGTTAATTGAAGTGATAATTATGCAAATTTCCACTTAGACTGAAGGAAGTCATGGTCAGAATGATTCATCTGTTTATCTACTAGAATATTAAACGAGTTTGAAAAATTAGTTTTAACATAACAAATTTTACTCAATGGATCTTTTAATTTTAAAAAAACATTCATCACTTTTTGCTGCTTGAATAAAAACAGTGTATTGATTATAATTATCACAGAGTTGTTAATTGTTCAAATTATCAGTAACTTTTTTTTTATTAAAAAAATATTTTTTTTACTCCAGTTCTTTAGAGTATACAGCAATGATAAATTTGATGAGAGAATTTGCAAACTGTTTTATATTTAGAAATGAATTAATCATATATATAAAATAATTAAACTAGATATTATTACATGTTTTATTAATATTAAATAACTTTGTGTTATCAAATGCGATAATAGTGAGATGTGCTGCTGTCTTTTGGTAAATTTTTGAAGCATTATTAAATCATTTAAATTGTGCATATCAAATAAAGTAACAATTAATTGTTAAAAATAATTACGTTATCGCTTGACACTCAATCTGATAAATTCGATAATGCTTACGTCACTTTATAATTATAAAAAAACTCGTCATAATAATCCTTTAAAGTAATTTTATCAATCAATTAAAATAAAATTCATTTTTCAGAAAACAAATAAGAATCATTAACTCACAAATAATTAAAATCTGTTATAGTAAAAAAAAAAGTATTCAAAATACAAAACGTGTTACTGTACAAAAGATAGTAATGTAGCTTATCAAAGTACAAAGTAGTTTATCATGTTTTTAAGGTACGTGAACAAATTTTTAAGATAAGTAAACTTTTTCCTATGTTAAACTTAATAGAAAAAATGTAGTGGTCATTTAAAATTTTAATTTGAATGAATTAAAATTTTGAAACAATCAAGTTATCGTAGATATTGTATTGGGTAGTGTAAATAAGCATTGATATCTATAAAATTAATCTAAAACATTCGGGGTGATATGGTCTGTCTTCAACTGTCTATACTTGTCAGGTCTCTATCACATAATCAGTTCTTGTTGAAACTCTGAATCACGTACGTTGATGTGTTAAACGTGTCACTGTTTTTTGTTTTAATATTACAATTAATTTTGTTGGTTACGTCAAATATTTATGTCTATTTACATAAATATTTTTTTTTTTCTCGTCATACGTTTTAAATAAAAAATATTAAACATTTATTACTCAATGCCTCCAAGTGCCGGACGTTGTCCAGATTATTCTGGGAAAGTGCGACGATATTCTCTTATAGCTATTCCAAATAGATCCTCAAAATATCGAGGTACCTATAAGGTCAGTTATCAAAAATTCATCTATTTAAATGACCTATATAGCTTATATCATCAACACGAATTTTTGGATTTATTGATTTCAATCTCTTATTCATAAATTATATTTAGATAAATCACGTGCTTTTCTCGGTGAACTTACGAGTCAGGTGATAATGCATTGTATCTACATGTCTTAATCAGATACATATTTTTACAGTGAATGTCAAGTGACGGAAGAAAAGATTAGAGATTAATCAAATATCATTGACTCATAATTATTTTTGTACTGATTTTTTTTTATAGGGAATTCAAGAAAACTGTCATTAAAAGCTATATGATAAATGTTTAATTACTATTACTCGTTCACCCGTACATTAATAATTTTTTTCTCTTTACTTTGTACTATCAAGAAAATAGATAGGTAATTATAGATAGTTGATGAAAGAAAAATTGTAGAACGTAATGACTGTCAATTATTGCAATCAATCTCGCTGATATAGGTATTCAGAGAATGATTACTGAGAAAGCTTGAAGGGAAATACAAGTTTCACTTCACTTTAAATTTGATAAAAAAAAATATATAAAATTTATTACCATTATATTTTTTTTAGCAAACACTAATTTTATCAATCGAACACAAATAGTTATACATTGTAGTGTTTAGTTTAGTAGAAGAAGTTATTTTTTCGTTTTTATAATCAATATTTATTTTAGACGATTTCTGAACTCAATATTTAGTGTGCTTAAATTTTGTAAACAACTTTTAGGTCACCCAATGTGTTTGAATAAGCACGTATTTATGACCATTCTTAATATTCCAGTTCAATCTATCATTTCGAATCCTATTTCTAAAATTATTTTCTCAGTTGACTCTTTTCTTCCGTGAGTGAAGAATCGTTGCGAAATGCAGTTTTAATTTCAATAGTTATTGAAATTAAATTTTATCATGACGAGACAAGCTTACAAAAATGCACGATTAATTAGAAGAATTATAGAGGAATTTGAGGCTGAAGAAGATGAGCAAGTATGTGTGTATACGTGATTAATTAAGTCATGATATGTATTTGCACTCAAAATATAAAGGAAGTTGGTGCAAAACTCGATAACCATTTTAACTATTTACGACAATTAGTATATCATCATAAACATATTACCTCAACTGTTCTCTTACATGTTAGAGTATCAGACACCAAATTTTGTTCAAGTTATCTCTGAAGTGTAATGTTTTAATTCAATAATCAACCAATCAATAATGCCAGAATGAATTAATTTCATTTTCTTTGAGTACCTGCTTGCATTAATATCAAGTTTACATAGATATATACAGTGATAATAAATATCAATTCACTTGTGATTTCACACACACTAAATTTATCTAGTATTCATCAAAGTACAACTGTAAAATCCTTTATCATTCGAATACTTGCTTTTTGAGCCAATTATGTAGTTGGAATTCGATATTTTTATTTATCGCATCTGATTGAGTGTTTTATTTTTATTCCAGGAGCTTGGATCTCAACCATTACCAACTACCGCACCAGAAGATGGTGATAATTCAAACCAGAGACCTGAGGGCTCTAGACCACGAGCAGGTGAGATTAGTATGAAATGTTTTAATTGCTTTTTTATTTTATCATTTTTTATCATCACATAAAAATAACTTTTTTAAACTAGTCTTTCTTAACGCTTGAGACAAATAACTATTTTATATTAGCTGAATGATTTTATTTTTATATCTAAACTGTGTGATGCAAGACTATTCTAATATTTCTCTATTAATTTGATGAATAATTGAGAGATAAACAATTTTATTTGTGTATTAATTGTTAAGATAAACAGTGACCCTGAAATGTGCATAATAAAAGAATTAAAATCAAAGAATTGATTTATTAGTAGTCACTGAAGATATAAATAATTGTTTTATTTTCTTATCATCATTTTGATTAACATGAAAATAATGAATTGAAAATCATGTTTTTATTTTTAACTTTTAAACATTGATAACAATTTAATAATCAATTTTCTTGATAATATAGATTATTTCAAGCTTTAAGTTTACTAATAATAAAATAGAATTATCTGTTCTCTACTATAATAAATTAGATAATTATTAATACTTATTTTTTTCAATTTTACTAATTGCATTTACACAAAGAATATCAATAATCAAATATTAAAATTAATTGAGTGATTCTTTTACACTTATTAATCAAATGATTTTATATGGAACAAAAATAAAGGAAAATAAGAAAAAAATAATTCTAATTGATTACGTTTGCTGATGAATGTTTAAAAATTGATTTATTAATGTAATTTAATTTTTTTAGGTACTTGGAGTTCACATTCGAGAGCAATAAGGCCTCGAACTACAAGCAGTGCTCCAAGTTCTGGCAGCTCTACACCATTACCCCAACAAGTTGAAGTAAGAAGTGCTGGTAGAAAAGTATCAGGTACTCGGGGTACTCGATCAACTTCCAATAGCCGTAGTAATAGTGTAGAACGTCGACGAAATGATGAAACAGTTAGTCCAACAAGGAGAAATGCATTTTTTGAAGCGTTACGACCGAGAAGCAAGTCTGATGCTAGTAAACCAAGGAAACCCAGTATTATTGCTAATGTTAAAGCACAGGTATTAGATTTAAAACATTTTAAAATTAATCAACTAACTTACTAACAATTAACAAAGTCTTTCTATTACTAATTTTGCATTGTTTTGATAAACATTGATGGGTTAACTTCAGTTTCAGCTGTACCGGGGCGAAAGCTCCACCGCAAGTTCATCAAGTGATGTAAATACAGAAAGAGATTCTCAACGAAGTCGAAAAGACCATCATCAAGAAAGACGAGCGTCTTCATCTGATTGCATGAGAAATCCTGTTAGTAGAGTTATGGATCTCATTAGACGTAGTAAAAGTCCTACTACTGAGGAAAGGAGGAAAAGTGTAAGTTTCATTTTTTCATCATCGTCACAATTCTATTATCAATTTCATCTAGCAGATTATCTAGTTTATCATTCTTCGTTGGCACAAAAGGTAGTTATCATTCAACTTTGTTTTACCAGTTGAGTTATATGTTGGCTACTTTGAAAAAGTTTAAAAAAAAAAAATAATATTATCAATCTTTGATGTCAATATTTATAAATAGTCATGAATAATTAATTGAAATAATTTTTTACAAATTATTTTTTTTTATAAAATCATTTTTATTGTTATTACTAATAGTGTAGGAAGGTCATTTGTTGGGTTAACTTGAAATTATCTGGTATATTATTAGTTAAACGATAGTCAGCTATGTGCTAAATTAATGTAGAGACAGAGGAAGTATATATATTTCAACCTTAAATCGCATTAATCTTACTTGTAGCTTACAGTTGCAAATCACTTATTCATTTTTTTTTTTTTTTAAGATGTTTGATAGATGTATGAATAGAAGATATTTCATAAATTCTTTTATGTTAAAGCTAACAGTTTTAGATTATCATAAATTACGTGATATTTTTCATTAAATTACTTACCACTGTGCTAATTTTTTTATCTTTGTTATCATTGGAAATATTTTCTGGCATAGTTTTTATTCTTAGTTAATTGTAGAAATTTTTGCATTAGAATACGTCGTATAAGTGTCAAAGTCTAAGACTTATTTGAATTCTAGAAGAAAGCCTTATACTCTAATTATTACACGAAAGTGACGTATAAGTGTATGAAATAGTGGGAGAGAATACGCGTATCATCGCGGGCCGGTACAAATGTTCTTCACTCAGTGACTTGGCGTGATTCAGTTTCATAAGCTTTACATTTCATCTTCTCACTCTTCATACCTACCTGTATGACATATTGTTGTGTGTTAATGTGATATAATGAATAGTTTGAGCAATTACTTTATTACTTTGTGTCATATAATAAAAAAAATTCTCTAATATTATCGGCAAGTTGAATGCGAGTAAATTTTTTTATCAACGTTATTCTATGCGACCTTGTGTTATGTTTCTTCATGTGATTACATATGTGACGATCTCGTATGCAATGTGATATCACAACACTCGTAAAATCCATCAACCTAGTTTTATTTACATATTTAATTTTGAAGGCTTCCCAATTAAAAAAAAAAGACCAGCAACAACAGCTTGATGTACTTTTATTGAAATATCTATTATATGTGTTCATAAAAAATCTATTTGATTATTTAATAGATAATTTCCACTACGAATATAAGTGTAAATTGAAACTGTAGACTTGTTAATTTTTGAACTAGAAAAAATAATTTTTTATTCAAACTTAACTATTGATTAGTGGAGTATTTAGACAAACTGGTTATTGTTGAATCAATTTCTTCAATTAATTTATTCATTCTTCATGAAAAAAAATTTTTTTTATTCAATAATGTGTGCCGGTTGAATTATTATCTATTTTTACTTGCACACATAATTTGAATCATTTTATAATTATGTTTTTTTTTCAATGAAATTTATTATAATTGGAAATAATATTTTTGGTATCAAGTAATGTATTATTTACTGATAACAAAAAATTAGTTAGCATGAATATATGTTTTTGATGTAATTCTGATATAATCGTACATATGTTTGTCTGTGACGGAGTTTTTTTTGTTATATGTCACCTCACTGAAGATCATATGTCACACGAGGTTGCCGACAATGTAGAATTTACAATGGAAATTCATTCGAAAATGTCTACTTATTTTTAAAAACATTAAAGAAAAAAACTAAGATCAAAATTATTCAACAAGATCTACAGATTATTAATTCATGTGTATTTTTCATACCAAAATTTATAAACAAAAAAAAGATATAAAGTATAGTTCATGGCAATTTACTTTTCAATTAATCAATATTTCGATTAAGTAATTAATTGATGATATAAATAACAAATATAAAAACATATGCTCAAACAATTTATAAAATAAAGGTTTACGAGTAATTATATTTGAATAACATGAAAAGTCTCAAGGAGCATCGAGTGATTCAAATAAGTTGTTTGATATCTTTAACATCCTTTCGGTCTACCCCTACATTCTATTATTAAGTTTATAAAAAAAAAAAACAAAATTTGATTATAAAATCATTATAGATCTGCTTCACACCTGTCACATATGTCAATAAATTTTTTTTCTCATCAATCATTTGTTTCATCGCGTATTAATTTTTCTCTGATGATTGTTATTTAATTTCTTTATACGTTGATATCTTGTCTATATCATCATCAACTATAATTAATTTATTCAAGCATTACGTTAGCTAAATTATTCTTGTCATTACTTTCCATAGTTTTTTATGTGTTTATCTATTTTTTAAATTTAAAAAATCACTTACAATCTTCATATGATTATGTTTAGTTAACTATAAAATCTATTAATATATGAGATCTAGTAAACAATAATGGTGTGATTATTGTGTTTTAAATTAATTTCTCAGACTTTGTCTCAATTATTCTCTTACTCAAATATTGAAAAGTGGATATAAATATTTTATGGAATTAAACAGTCATAAACTTTAATGTAATGATTCATTATTTGTTGAAGTTTTATCTTTAAAACGTGCCATCTTTTTTTTTAAACAGTTCACATGTAACTCATAAAAATTCAGTTTTCACAAAATTTAATGTGTATTTGCCCATTTTTAAATATAAATAAGTGATAGTGAAAGTGTTAAATTTAACGATGTCTTCATATTTTCGTTGGATTAAAAGTGGAAAAAAAGACGAATACTGTGGTTCCAAGCCACGAAGTCGATCTTTAGATTCCAAGAGTTTGGAAGCTTCTGGAATACGTCTGGTTTTACAACACGTAAATTGTTTATAATCTATATATTTACTGAGTCGTTTCATTCAATTTTTCTAATAAATAATACATTATGCATAGTCATGTAATATTTATTATATTATATTTATATATTATTATATATTATTTTCATTTTGTTCCAGAGAGCACCCACACAGAATCAGTCTCAAGGTCATAACCAACCATCGACGTCAGTACCATCAACATCATCTGCATCTACTTCACAGGGTAAGTACTTACTTCTTATGTATCATTTTCAATGCGGATTTTAAGAGCTCTTAGAAAAATTTTTCTCTTTTTCACTCATCAATTTTTTCTATCTAAAAATAGAAGTAATTATCATTTTTACAATCAATAACAATAATTGAATACTAAAGAATTTTAATTTTCAATGATACATAAAAACCAATAAATATTTCATTCTATTTCTCATTATTTATAATTTTCAATCAAGATTAAAGGAAGAAATTATTTATTTACGCTTTTGAATTTACAAAAATAATAAATAAACAGTTGGTAAATAGCACATTTACCGACAGAGTATTATAAGAATTGATTTGGTAGTTACACTGACAATCAAATGTCGCCGTGGTTTAAAAGCGCATACTCTGCTTTTGCTTTCACGAGCAATACGAGGCAAATATGTGATCACTTTGGTACCTGCGCACAAATGTGTACGCTTGGAGACCTCGTGGTGAAGTTTAGCGAAGCTACTTCGATATTACGCTAAGCACGCCCCGGTTTTCACAGATCAAATTAGACTCGGATACTTCAATGTGTTTTATCAGCTCCCAGTGAGCAGTTGAGTATTATTATTCTCAATACTGTGTTATAAATCTTAAAAGATACGGCATACTAGTGTTCAGTGTTGATCACAAACATCATTGTCACTTTTACTTTCTATTTATTTATTTTTTCTACTACTGAACATGTGATTAAGTATCGTGATCGCCATTTAAGACGCTCCTACCGGTTTGGGAGTTTTTCTGTGTGTTTTGTTTATTTTCTTGGTTTCATTGCATCCTGATACTATTGGGGAATGTGTTATATCAAGGGAAAGTAAACAGGAAATAAGTTTCATTCAATAATTGATAAAATTAGTGCTAAGAACAAAAAAAAAAAGAAGTCATTATAAAACGACGCGTAGTAGAGTTTAGTAATGGTAGCTTTTTGGCAACAGACAGTAAGCTTAAAGTGATTTACAAATTTAACACCAAAATTGGAGTTGTTAATACGCCTAATGTATATTCAAAGTGTTAAATAAAAACTGCTGTGGTCATCAAACTCATGTGTAAATAAAGTCATCAAGATCAATCGACACAATTAATCTAATTAAAGGTCTCGACAATGAAGATACAACTACATAATAGTGATAAATGATTGATGCGAAGGAAGATTTTTAAATAGTTATTTGTTTCCTGCAGTGACATACTGGCATATATCACCTCTATCCAAAGTCTTCAATATCCCCAGGCACCAGAACATTTCATACATTCAGTGCCCCAGTTTGATTATATTTTATCAAAATGGTCTATAACAGTTTATCATTAATATAAGGTTATTAAAAGTGTCTATTCACTGAAACATTGAATAACATTATATCCTGTGATTTGAGTGGGTACTATAGGAAATGACACTAATAATGATAAATGGAAACATTTAAATCCTGTAGAACATAAAGGAATGAAACAGTGATGTAAAGATCAATTTTTTTTTTTTTATATTTTGGATAATTTTTATTATTTGTTGATATTTTTATAGATAATCTTTTTTACTAAGCCATTTTATAGGTTAGTATAAATGTTATTTTAAAAAAAAATGTCTTTAATCGTTCGATGATCACAGGATATTTCATTGCTGAGTTTCGATTGTAAATTATTATTCTAACTTTAAATAGATTTCAAATTATTTTCTCGTAAATTGAAGTTATAGAAAGAATAATAAATTATCTGATTGAACCTATTATAGATCGTTGCACTGCGGTAAATTTAATTTAAAATTATTTCTTCCATCTTGTGTTTAAGAAAATAATGTGTTTTAGAAGTAAAGAAAATAGGATTTAGTAAGACTGAACAAACTGAAGTATATTAAAAGAAATCTTTTAAACCTGACAAATGATATGAAATTAAAATACAATAAAAAAAATAACGGAGCAATTTTTCAAAAAATCATGGCATTAATAATTCTAGTATTAAAAATACTACAGCTCTGAAAAAATCATTTACAACAAAGAGAACATTTATTTGACGTCAAACATAATTTTTTTGTGAGAAAAAAAATTTTTTTACCCCGAAGATAAATTTTTTTCTCTGAAAATTTAAAGAGTTTTAAAATTGTTTTATAAAAATTAAAGTTTTGTGACTTCAAGTTAGAGAAAGAAAAATATTTATTTTGCTATTTAAATAGAAATAATGTAAATAAATGATTAGTCATATGAATTAGAGTCTGATTTTTAGATTCTTTTTGCCAATTGTATAGACATACCTATACCTTCTCTGGTCATCAGAACCGGTTTATCCACTTCTATATAATCTTATTCATTTGTTACATAGTCACTGCCAGGTCAAGAACATTCTACTCATTTTTATCCCTGTATTGTTTAAATCTGTTGAATGTTCTTTTTTTTCTTTCATTTTCAATATCAATTTTTCACTGAGGTAACTAGCCAATAGCTATCAGAAGGATGAAATATTGAACTTTTGTTATGATTGATAATGTTATCATCAAAATGCATCAGATATACATGGGTATTGTTTCAAAAATAGAATTATTATTTTTGTTTAAAAAATAACTAAGTAGTCATTTTTTATTTTTTATATTTTTGTTCATATATCACGCCATTCTCTTATAAATATTAATAAGTATCTATTGAAATTCATTATCAATCCAAAGTACAGTATCGATTATTAACTCGGTAATGAACAAGTCGTAAACAATAAACAATATTTACTGTGGCTATTTTAAGATACGCTGTGTAATCATCAGTCCATTTTTTACAATAATCATCATTTTTATGACAATTTATCATTGTTGTTTTTTTTGTAATTATTTTTGCTCTGTAGTGAAAAATATTTCCTTACCAACAAATCATTAAAAAATATCCAGAAAAATAATCCGATTTTAATTTATTGCATAAATTATTTGTTGAATATTATCATCATAAATCAATCAATAAATAAATTCACTAATCTTTCTATAAAGCACACAATATATTATTGAATAATTCAATAGATAACTTCTATTACTATCAATGATTTGTTTGTCAATTGAAAGTAAGAGATTGATGTCCTTGCTAGCTGAATATCATCGACTTTCCAATCAATCTTTTTATTGTGCACAATTAGTCTTAAGTTCAAAACATCTTTATTAAGTCAATAGTGTCCTTGAATACCTTATATGATTTTTAATATTCTATTCATTGATCATTGACTCGTACTTTATATATACTGTCAACTTTTGTCATTATGTAATGTCAAAATTTGATTATTTATTCAGTGTGGAGTGTGATTTTATTTATATATAACACGTGTGTCTTTTCTTATCATTTTCCAAGTTCTTTTATCTTCTTGCGCTCTCTTGAAAGCCAAATGTCTCTTAAAAATAATATTTTGATTTTACACAACCAAAATACTCCAATATTTTTATAAACATTTTTAGAAGTAATATTTATATTTCAAATTTTTTATTATTACTGTTTATAATTTCAAATTTAATTATAAAGTACATCAAACAGAAAGTTATCATTAAAACTTCTGTCAAAGAATATTAACATTTGCCAAGATGTTTTTTCTTATTATTCAATTATCCAATCAGTGCTAGAAGTTAAAGATAGTTTATTTAATTGCAAACATTTGTTTGAAAATCATGATGGTTATCAGAGCAATTTGTAAGTATTGTGAAGCTTAATTATAAAATCACTTAGTAAAATAATATTAATTATGATCAACAAAAACCAAGAAATAATTTGTGATCACATTAAAAAAAAAGATTAAATAACTTATGAATAATGATGAACATTAAAATATATCATTTGTTAAAAAAAAATCCTGTTCATGTTATCAAAACTTCTTATATTAAATTTTATTATTCTTATCCATTTATAACAGTTTCTCAGTAATCAAGTTCATATGAAACTGCTTCTTACATGAGATACCGTTCTCTGTACGTAATATGATTTGTGAAAACACTGAAGCAATGACGCTGCAACGTTAAGCAGGTCATGAATCGTTCTATTTCTATGAATAAATTATACGTCTGAATGAATTGATTTCTTCTGTTAACTTTTAGAATTAAACTTGTTTGATTATTAAATACTCTCTTATCTACAGTTTACATTAAATTGACCTTTCATTATTAATGTATGCAAGGACGTAGGGAAATATTTGTTAGAAGTGCATTAGCAAAATAATATCAACCTATAAATAAATCAATAATTAATTAATTAATTAAAAATCTGTAAATTAAATTTTAGTTTAATACCTTTTGTATAATTAATTAATGCATAATAATTATTAGTTGAGGGATTAGCTGGAAGTAATCATTTTCAAATCCTATTTAAATAAAGAATCTATTGGCTGAAGGTTTCTTTAATTTATCTTATGATGTACGGAAATTATTTTTCCTTCAAACTTATATTAAACTTCCGATGCTTTTCATTATCAATATGCATAATCAATAAATAATTAATATGTTTTATTAATTTGTTCAAAATTTTTCAACAAATACTTTTTTTAACTTACTTATTATTATATGATAATGATAATTCTCTAAGTGAGTTCATTGTGTCTTTATTAAATATTTGTTTATTTATGCCCACAATGATTATAATCATTTTCAGTAAAAAACATTTAAGATAAAAATTTTAATGTCTCGTTAGTTGATATCGAAGTGAATATTACTCATTATTGAGTCTACAGTTATTTTTTATCTCTTTCTTTTTAGCAATCAGCAAGTATTGTTGTTTAGCATCAGCAAGTTCATATCTTATCAGTTGTTTTGTTAGTTGTAAGAGAATTATGTAGGTTAGCAATTTAATATACAAAAAAAGTCAGTAGTTTAATAGGCCTATAATGTATACTTGAGATGTTTTATGTCATGAAAAGTCATATGTAATTAATGAATATTATGAGTTTTAAAGATTTAGAAATTTGATGTAAAACATTTTTATATTTTCTTTGATAAATTATATAAATGAACTTAATTATGAAGCATGAAGAATAATGATAAAAAAATTGGCAAATAGAAATTTAGACTTCGTAAAAAGTATTTACAAGATAAGGTCTTGCACATACCAATAAGCCTTCTATTAATCTTTTCTTGATAATTTAAGCTTTTAATACTTGTTTTGATACTTAAAAGTTCCCTTACAACTCCAGTCGTTTATGGGAGCTTTAATCACAACCTTGGGAAATTAAAAATGATGTAACAATTAAGAATTTTATACAATTTTGAGAGAAATTATTTCTGAACCTTCTGGATCTTTTCTTGAACCCATTCAAAGCCTTGTGTATTTAGATGCAGGAAAGAAACGAAATTACAAGAGAATCTGAGTGTGTAAAAATAGGTCAATGAATTTAAAATACCTTGAAAATAGTAAAATGTGGATGGGAAAGTTTGTTGTATATTGAATAAAGTAAAAAAAAAATTTTTTTTGTCAATGGCACAATCTACCACAAAAACATTGATCAATGCAACCTAGTTTTCTTACACAGATTCAAGCTTGAAAATTTTATCTCTAGGCTGACCTAAATTCGCAAGTTCAATACCCCCTAATTTACCAGAATACCTTCATAGTTTTTGATATTTCCTGAGATTTGTCTTACATTGTTCCAGAAAAGAACACTTACTCTTAAATTTGACCTTCACATTATTGCATTGGATAGCCAAGCAAAGTAGGAACACATCCTTTCAAAAGATTGGTGTCATTTTCTTCTTTTTATCCGTATTTTACACTCCTTGTGGCATGATGTTGACCCAAATAACTTACTGAAATCTGGTCGTGTTAATCGAACCCAGTAATGGAATGTTTCCAAAAGTGTCAACATATTCAAATTTTTATCAAGTTCAGAATTACTATCTTCATTTTTTTATTTTAATTTTAAATCTATTACAAAGTGTTTAAGCAAATAATTACGTTTGTTTTGCAAGAAAATATATAAATACATCAACAACAGTGTGATTGTAATAGTTTATTCTAAATATTATTATAAAATTTCTCAGAACTTGCAGGAATTCTTGAATAGATACCATGCATAATTATCAAGTTGGAAATAACAAAATCATGTGATGCAGAAAATATTTTATACAATTGTGACATCTGTCAGACAAATTTTCAACTTTTCAATTTTATTATCTATTGTATAAAACTATTTTAGCGAAATTGGCTACGATGTGTGGGTAACTATAAATTGGCAACGACACATTGCATTTTCAAATTACAGATTGAACATTTGACCTTTCCTTAAATATCGTATGTTCGTGTATAATATTCTCAGCTACCGTGTTGTTTACTCATAAAAATTTTTATTTATACATCATATCTAATAAAATAAACTTTTTATTGTTTGAAAAATAAATTAACGAAAGCATAAAGTGTAGAAAAAAGTTTTTCTAGTTATTTCTTTGTATTTATCTTAATTTAATGGATTCATCCAGCGTCACAATATTCAGTCGAGTATTGTTTGTGCATTATTTTTTATTTCTTTTTATTCAATATCATTTTATTGTAAAATATTTTCCTTTTATGCTAGAGTGTCAATGACGTAGTTTAGCTATAAAGGAAAATTATTATTTTTTTTAATTAGTGAGTTACAAAAAATAGACGAGTTTTTATTTATCTTCTTGATTAAAGCATTAATTTGATGTAGAGACAGTAAATTATCATCAGCTTTATTAGTGAATTATTAGGATGAAAATTTCAATCAATAAACTCACTATTTTATCGGTTAATTCATCTACTGGAAATATCTAATACAATTACTTCAATATTTATTAATTTACTATTTTTATATCAAATAAATTTAATCAAAACAATTTTATCTTTCACTTACAATTTAATTAACAATTTTATATTGAAACAAACTATCAATAATAATAAGTATTTATATTACTTATTTGAATAAACTTATCAAATATTTTGTTATTGTTCCATCTTCAATAGGATTTTTAACTTTAAAATTTAATAATTACACACTTCAGCAATGAAATATTCAAAGGTCAATAGAAAGTTTAAAATACAGAAGATTTAATCAAAAACTTTTATTTCAGATTTATTAATTGAAGTACTTGATAAGACAAAGTTTTGCATACAATTACATAATAAAATAAGAAAAAGGAAAGAAAGATCTAAAAATGCACGGGCTAACTCATTTGTTGTCACACCACAACTCAAGTTCTAGTTCAAGTAATGAATCGAAGGACAGCCAAGAAAAGTGTTCTTCAAGTAGTGATTCTAAAAGATATTGTCATCAAGACAATACAAAAGCCCTCCAAGAACTGCTAAGCCAGCATAAATCTAATATGGAGGGCAAGCTGTACTCAAATGATCGGCAATCACGTGGATCAGTAAGTTCGGCCTATTCGTATGGCTCTTCTTCATATGGATCCAGTCACGGTTCGTCTTCCTCTAACTACGGATCCGGAAATCCTCTTCATCAATCGAATAACCATTCAGTCTATCATACAGTACATTCTGGTTATTCGCATAGTAATCCACTGCATCACTTATTTCATCATTCATCATCACATCGACATCATCACAACATTAACCATTCAATTAGCAGTGGTGCTGGATCACCAACTTCACCAAGTCCTACTGGAGAATCTGAGAAACATCGTCATCATCATCATCATCATCATCACAGTATTCAAGAAATGATCAGGCATTTTGGTCGAAGGCTTGGTCATATTCGACGTCAAAGTGAATGTCAAGAAACTCCAAAGAAAAAAGAAGAAGATTTTCGAAATAGAAGTCAGAGTTTAGACGGTGCTATGAAAAATTCTCTTTACTCACCTCGCATCATTGATGATTGTGAGACTACTTACAGAATTTATGAAACAATACTTAGAGAAGGTAAATTCACATTTAAATATCACAATGATGATTCATTTAAATTTTATCATGACTTCTATTAAATGAGTTGATTAATTAAAATTAATTTCAATAATTGTAGATTAATTAATTGAAATAATTCTACATTATTAAAATGTCTGATTCAGTTATCCATAATACTAATCTACTTTGATAAAAATGGAAATATTGATTATTAATAAACTCTATCGGCTACTATAATTGCCAATTTTTATAGAAAACGAATATAATCAAGAAAGAAAAATTTATTGGTTATAAGTGATGGAATTTTTATTAATAAAAATGATGTATTATAATTCCTGGTTTTGAAACAGAATTAATTGGTATTTGAATTACTTACTCATTTGAAAACATTGAACTCATGAAGTATTTTCAATTCAATTTACTAGATGAGTGAACAGGTTAATGGTAAAAAAAAAATATTCATAAAATAAATATCGAATATTGTCTAATTCAGTTCAATCTTAATGAATATGTGATTTGAATGTTTATCTTTGGTGATATAACAAACAAAAAGTTTGTTCATAATACGATTAAAATACAAAAGCCATGAAATATTTTATCAAGAATGTTATCATTTTTTACATCAGTACTTATAGGGTGAATATCTTTCACAGTTAAAAGTTGAAGCGTCTTAAGCCTATGAAATTTCACGACATACTTTTACATAATCAGACCAAATCCTACATCTTTACTCTTACTTGTTTGAATAAAGATCCCATTATAGGGAGCTTATTTTTATAAAAGCTGAATTTAGAAATATCTGCTTTAAAAGATGTTTATCACTAAACAATTTATTCGTTTATTTATTGCCAGAAAGAAAGTAGGTAGATCGAATTTTCAACGTCAAAATAGATACATTATAACGTCAGACATGCTGCATTGAATAGCAAGACTATATTACACTTACATTAAAGATCAACATATTCTACAGTCTTTACTAGTTCATGTTGGCAAGTGTCTCTTATTGACTACTGACGGTTAAACAGTTGATATTTTTTATCTGACTTTTTTTTATAAAAAAAGAACAGAAAAAGATGAAGACAGTTTCATAAAAATCATCACGATTAATTGTTTTCTATTCAAAATGTTTTTATTTCGTTTTTCAACGACTATTTTATTCTTTCTTTGACTATTTAATGTTGCTATAAATATCATACTGATGAATGTGAATTTAAATATAGTTCAAAAAGGATTGAAACCATTAAACTTGGCAAACAAAATTGACTTTTGGAAAACATATTCCAATCACGAGAAATATAATATATACGTGTAATAAGCTAATGAATGTATTATGTATTGCGTTTGCATTTCAAGGTTATGGATTTTATTATTAAAATCCAGTCCGATTTTTATAACTTCTTTATATTACATTCATATATTAAAAATTTTTCTATTATTATTTTTCATTTACATGTAAATTCTATACGTGCTTATTCTATAGAGAAGCCGGATATATTTTATTGGAGAATGGAAATTGAAGTATAAAAAATTTATCAACAATTTTCTTGTGAATTTTTTTTAACATTATTTACTTTTAACTAGAAGATTCAAGTTTTGTTTTTAAAATAAAAAGTAGTTCTAGGACATCTCTAAAGCCTAGCCCAATTTTAAATCGATAATTGTCACGACAGTTGCAGAAAAATAAGTATTCAAAGTTACATAAATCTCTTGAAGCTTTCTCATTATTTTTGACTTTAATCTTTGCATTCAACATCGTTGAATATTATATAGTGCTCTAGACCAGTTTTATCTTAAATAAATATGTCATTCACATAAAAAAAAAAATCTAAAAAAAAAAATGTCAATAATTTAATATATGGTTTTTATTTAAATTGTAACTATTTTTTATGAAACATGTTTATTTTGAATCTGCAAGAATAGCTACACATATAATAACTTTTAAAAAGAAAAAATTTTCAATTGAACAATCTTTCTTACATCAACGATGAAATGATTTGTGTCTATATTACTCTACGTCTAAGATTCCCAGATTATGTAAAATATAATAGAATCAGGTTAATTGTAGATATTTATAGAATGTAACTTGAGATGAAATTCATTAAACGTAAAATGTAGTCTATGTGCTATTCAGCTGGTACACAAAGTAAACTACGACATATTTGTTAACAACTAAATTATATATTTTCTTTCATTGTTATGATAGTCCAATTTACTTGAAAATCAATATAAAGCTTACTTTGTAAACTAAACTTTCATTTCTTTAGTATTTTTCGTATATTCAAATGAATGTGAACTAGAAGCTTTGCAAATATATCTAGCATATTCTTATCTGAAATTAATGATAAAATGATAATAAAGGCATTGTAGTCCGGTTTGAAATAGAATAATAATTATCATTTTCACATGAGACATTTGAATTGACGAATTAAATATATTACTGCTTTTCAATTTATCTTATCTAAACTATTCAATTTAAATATAAAACCATAATACAATTTTTACTTAATTTTGTTTTTTTTTTCTCGCAACTAAGTTAAATATTAATTACTTCCAAGAAAAATAGTTCAATTAGAAGCACTTTATTTTCAATGTCTATTTAAATGAAAATTATTTACATATCTAGACAAATACATCATAGTAAAGGAAATTAATATTCTGCAGAGAAAAAATAACAAAGTTAAAATGATAAAACTGAGAACTGACTTAGGTTTCATATTAAATAATTCAACTACTTATCTCTTAGAACCAGATTTCATTCTGTAGAAATAAAATTTCTGTTTTACTTTTATTTTACTAATATTTCTGATGTCATTTACCATAGATTGCATTACAATTCAAAGATCTTTTTACGATGAGTCATTAACTTTTTTATTAATTAACCAAATCTTACAATTATAGTTCAAGGGGAGCTCTTATGTCGAAATAGCTCGTGGAAAATTTTTTTATCAACAGCAATGAGCTTATCACTAGACATATTTGCATAGAATATTTTTTTTTACATTTATTTATGACAATTGTTGTTCAAAAATTTACAGGTATCCTTGATAGATGAATAAATTATAATAAAGTATCATTGAAGAATGTAATTATTAAAAATATAAATTGTTTTCGTCGATAATTAACATAAATAAAAAATAACTTCATGTTAAAAAAAAGAAAAAAATTCAAACTATTTGTTTATTACATTAATTTTAATAAACAGATGTACGTCAAAAGTTTTTGCGCATCGGAAAAACCTTGAAAAATAACAAAAAATGTAGAGTTAAAAAAGAAGGTAACAATTAAAAAAACATTTGTTAGCTCTTGAAATACTTCTTATTATCTTTAACACACGTTAATTGTAATTAGGCTTTGTAACGTATTATTAAATGTACTCATTCATATTTCTAATATTTCTTTGACATTTTTAGGTGCTTTGAGAAGGAGTTCTCTTGATTCTGGACGAGGAAAACTATTGTATGGAGCTCCTCGTAAACCTTTACCATTAGACCCTGCCCACACTGCAATACTCTTCAGAAATGCTCGAGGGGTGAGTTGGAATTTATTTCTATCTGTGTAATTAATCTGAAAGTTAATTCCTTTATTATCCAAAAAAATCCAAGTAGATTATCACTTTTGGTATTGTATTATTGGTAAACATACCTAACTTTAAGTTGTTAACAAGACTATTATTGTATTTATATACCAGAACACAGAGCTAAAGTGAGGACTACGTGACATAGTACTCGTACTGCAATCCCGTGTGTTGACTCATTGATTTCCACAGCTCTTAATTTTCTTTAAACATTTTGCAGCAATGGCTCATTGTAGCCAGAATTTTCTTCGTATTTTTATCACATTTATGCTTTCTTCTTTTACTAATTAAATCTTTGTTGAGCACTTTTCCTACTTCTTTGCAATTTCCTTGGACTTTTTTTTATTCATTCTTAATTTCATTCTTTTGTTTAGTTTCAGGTGATTTTAAAGTTGAAATGATGAAAATAATACAAAATTTTTTATTCAACATCTACAATTCTAGACAAGAATAAATGCAAAAATGCACAGTATCGTAACAGTTTTAGAGTTAATTTTAATTTTATATTCAAGTTTTATAAACTAATAATCTTCAGTCAATAGAATAGTTTGTCTTCGTAGTTGTCTTGATAGTTATTTTAACAGCTGGCATTGTAGAAATCTGTTAATACTCTTAGCAACCTTTTTTACCAACATTTTTGAAATTCACATTCGATAATAATTAGTTGTTATCAATATTAATTATATCTCCAATACATAATTAGACACAATTTTTTTCTCTACAAGAATTTATTTTGTCAATTTCTTACGATAGACTTAAAATATTCTTGCAAAAAGAATGTTACTACAAATTTTCTACGAAAAGCAACGCAGTTTTTTTGTGATTCAATAATTTATTTTAAGTAGATTACAGTAAGCCAAGTATTACAACATTTAAAGGAAGCAATTATTAAAATTATTCTAAAACTTGAGAGTATTTACAACTGTAATCATTTAAAGAGCTTTATAATTTCATTTACCGTCATTTTATTCTGATCATCTTCATCGATTTGTTTCAACTTCATTAACTTAACCTTCATTTGTGCCTTTAATCCTGTAGGTATTTAATAAGAAAAGGTTTTAAATGTACACGACCTGGTCATTGCATTTCCATAGGAAAATCGATTGCGTCATGCGCAAAACTAAAATTCTATTTGAAGGTCAAAATTTATTTTATTAACATCTTCTTGAATAATATTTTTATGACTGAGCAATAAAATTCATCTTGATATGCACATAATAAAGAAATATTGCAATCCTCTACGATCAGTAAATTTAAACATCTGTAATTCTACTTTTAGATATTTTATTTATTTGAAGAGAAACTTTTTACTTCAAACATTCTCTATAAATTGAAATTAATAATCAACAACATCAGATACTTGAACACATTGATACCATTTAGTTGAAATTTTTATTATGAAAAGGGCTGATGTTGTTAACTGGATGTTCTATTAAGAGCAAGTGAAAATACAAGTTTTATATTCGATTAACTATCCTTAACTTTCAGAGTCTAGTATTTTTCTATATCCGTTAAATGAAATAATTACAGAAAATGTTTTATTGAAAATTTAACAAAATTACAAATTTAGATGTCGTAAACTTAATTAACTTACGTTGTTTTAATGTGAATATTGACTTTTTAGTATTAATAAAACATTAACTACCTAGGGTTCTATTAAAGAAAAACATGATACATCAATTACCTTTGTGGGTAGGAATATAATTCCAACGGTTTCTATCATTAATTGTTAATAAGGATACGTCATAAGCTTTGTTGAAACTTTAGTATTCAAATCAAAGAATTGTATTTGATATATTTTAAGGTAATGAAATATTTTATTTCAATTTTTATTCAATTTTTTACCTAGGAAACTTGACAATGAAATAAAAATCAATTTCTTAAAGGAGACAAATATTTAATTGGAAATTGGAAGTTTCGCCATTGAGAAAGTTTCTTTTTTATTCGAAAATAGTTTGTTCTTGAGGCTGTTGAGGAATGATCAGATTGGTTTGGTACATACAAGCATTCCTATTACGTAACCTGAAACATTTACGATCTGGTGATAAATGAAATTTTAAGCAAACTTTACTGTTTGAATACCTTGAAATATAATTAAAGAAAAGTCAACTCCAATAATTATGCCTACACAGCAAATAATCATCAAACTTATATAATAAATTCTTATCATGATCTACTTTTATTCAGATCTAATTAATTATAATTCAACGGATATTTAATGCTCAAGAAAATCAATTGACTTTAATATATATGTTTAACTTGATCATCATTATTAATTATAATGAAGCTTTCCTTTGAATACTAATAATTTATTCCACATGTATACAGCATCTTTTATCAACCGTTTTATCATTAATGTAATAATAGTTGAATGACTTTCAGAGATATAAATTGTTGTTGATCATTGACATTGTCTTCATCACAATAATGATGAATTTATTGCGTTATCAATGAATATTATAGACATTGATAAATTTAGAAACCTTAATTCTGTTTAAGGATTAACAGAGAATATGCAAATTAACAGAAGTACGCAATTAATTTTTACACTGTTTGGAAAGTTATAAGTTTATTTTTTTTCCTAAAATTTTCCTTACAGCTTCATGTTCTAAATCTTGGATATTAGATTTGTGGATTCGGAGATTACGTTAAAATAATCTAATAGATGTTTGGAATCCGTAATTGCTAGCAGTTGATTTTCTTTTATTATTTCTCCACTTATTTCCACATTACTATTGATTTTTTATAAATAACTGAGTTTCAAAACTATCTCTAAATATTCATGATCCAAAATATGACGAATAAGTTGTTTGTCAAAAAATGGACAATGATGTTTTTTGAAAACTACTTTTTCTCAATTTATTCTTTTAGATTCTTTCTCTTCTTCTAAAAACTTTTTTAGAGACGAAAACAGCACAAATTTTTGCTTATTGAATTTATTTGTTGATTTAATTTCCTAAGTTATTTTATTATGTATTAATGCTTCAAGTTATTTTCTTTTTAAATAACAAAAATAATTCTCGAATCATTTCTATTTGCCTAAGAATTACAATATTTTATTTTATTCAAATTAAAATGTTATTAAGATGTACTGCCAAATTTGTAAGAATACTTTCACTGATATGAGAATGGATAGATGTATCTAATTTTTGAATAAATAAAACAAATTGAATAAAACCTGCCACAAAAATTAGAGTTATACTATGTACAAGTCTTTCTCAGTTAGTTTGCCTTTTTCATTGTCATTTAGACAGTATTATTTTGATTGTTCTTGATGCTATTCCATATAGACATTACTTCTGCGCTTCGAACTTGGCGCTTGCTTCTTGAACACAGCTTGTTCTACTGTTGAGTACCATCCCGTCATTCAGTACTTCGCGAGCGGTCTGTCGAGTTAGGGTCATATATTGACACCTACATTCTATAAGTGATTAATCCATGCAATCAAGTGATTTTCTAGATAATTAAATTTTTCATTTCATTATAACTGTGAAATTATTTACAATTTTTACTATATTCAATCTAAAAAATTATTTAAATTACCATCGGTTATGTTCAATAAAACTAATAATTATCAAATTTAATTTTGCATTGATGAATTATTATTATTAAACAACTGAACTTATAGATCTCAAAATCATGGGTAATCTTTGTTTTTTTTTTTTGCATTAGTGAAAAATATGAGTTGTAAAATGGAATATATTTATTGTAAGTAATAGATGCAACATCATAATAGAGCATACCATTCTATAAAAAGTTGCATCAGATGATATTATTCAAAAGAACAAAGAGTTTATTCATAAATTCTTTATTATCTTTTGTCATCAATTTTTTATTCTTCCATATCTTCATTCATCATTTAAACTCAACTCTTCTCTAAGTCTTGTCATTTAATGGCCTCATATTATCCTCTAAATTCCTCCAGTAAATAACTCCTCATTCTGCACAATCATCAAAAAACTCTAAAATAAGTACTTAACATATTTTATTTATATTTGTTAATAAATATTTTTACTTTAATTTTATCAATCCTTTTTGAATTAATCTTCATATTGTTTATTATCATATTGAACTACAAATTTTAATCATAACTTACTCTCATAAAAATAACTATTTCATTGATAGCTGTGACAGATTAATCAAACAGACTGAAACAGTACGCAATCTTTATAATGAAATAAACAACATCACCTTTGGTTTATGTTGTCTACACTTTTCATAGCATAAGAATTTTATCGGATATTTTTATTCCTTGTTATTTGTATCTTTATCTTCATAAATATTCTTCATTATTATTTACAAAGTAATTGTAATATAATATAATCTAATTACTTCAAGTCGTTATTATCAATTCTTGGCATAAACTTAGTGCAATTCTTTATATTACAGCATGTAGTTATTTTCTCATTTTATTTTTCAATATTCTAAACTGTTTAGTATTCAAATTCCATAAAAAATACGCGTATGCATTTTTATTTCATGACAGTCAACAGTGAAGCAAGTGTGTAAATAGATAAATTACCATTAAATTGACAAGTTGAAAAAAGTCTTTATTTTAGTAAAAAAAAAAAAGAGTAAAATTTATAGAGTTAAAAAGTAATTGAAAGCAATAGAAATAAATAGTTTGATTTCAATAAAAAATAATTGAATAATTTTCTTTATTTTAAAATAAATCTACGTACATAGAGGTGAAAGTAAATTTCTTATATTGTTTGTAATTGAAATAAAGAATATAAAAATAAGGATAGGTTGTAAAAATGATTCATAAGTGATGCAAAGAGTATTTAAAGAGTGAGTTTTTATCAATTATGTAATATAAATGGGTTATTTATTGAAATTGATAAAAAAATTAATTTCAACTTCTCCAAGATGTTCGTACATAATATTTTTTCAGACATCATTTGAATGCTAAAATGACTATTTTATTTTTTTAAACTATTCTAATAACATATTTACATTTAATTTTTCTTATTTAAACATTTTACACATTATCAACGTAATCTACAACGTATTTTTGTTTACACAGCATAGTTGAAACCATGTAATGGATGAAACTGGCATTTATCCTAATACATCTATAACTACGTAATACATTTGATTATTATTAATAAATATTGAAGGAAAAAGATGTAAAATTAGTAACAAGTGTTCAACTCAATATTATAATTGTCAATTGTGATAACAGGAATATTATCATCATCATTGAGTGTCTAAAATACAATTCAATAAATATACTTCAACTAAAAATATTTTTTAGAACAATCTGTTGTTATTTTGACATTCAAATAAAGAGGGTTGACAAGATATGTCTATTTTTTAATTACCATTTAATAAATAACTGGTACTCTTCTGGAATTGAAGTGCATAAAAAAGCCAAATGACGATGTGCTTTATAAGTTATTTATTAATTTCCATGTTCAATTACTTTTCGGTGAAAATATAAATAAATAAATAAACTGTTAAATAAAATTTTATGAAATTAAGTTGACATTTGATCTATAATTATTGACAGGAGAGTGTTTCACAGAATGAAAAGAAAATTAATGAACTAGAAGAAACATTGATTGAAAGTTATCAGTGATCAGTTGTGATTCTAATAACGAGGGTAGTGGTGAAGGTTATTTTCTGTACTCCATTAAACTTGAACTCTTCAAGAGTCTATTCAAATCATAAAAAACGTATTTTAAATCTTCCTACGCATTAGATTTTTTGAATCAAGCGATGCTCTTTAAAAGACAAACCAGTGAACCTACTGGTGGAACTGGTAGTGCTCTTAATATCACTAAGCAATCATCTATTGCTGCAGTTCAACAATCACCAACTTCTAGTCCAACTTCATCTAATTTATTCATCCAGTGGTATACTAAGATTACATCAAATGTCAAGAAACGACAACCTTTCAGTCCTAAAACGTTGCTCAAAAAAGCTCTGGTATTTTTTTCCTATTTTAGTTATATTTATATCATTTTTTAAATTTTATTTCAAATGTAATTACAAATAGAAATCGACTAATCAGTTTTAGCTTTGAAATTCTTTTTTTTTATCTATCAATAATCAAACCAAAAGTGAAAAGCATGTTTGGTATTATTAACTTCCCAGTGGGAAGTTATTAATTTATTTATTTTCTTCAATCTATATTCTAAAGTAGATATATTTTAATAATAAAATAAATTAACTTTATTTATTTATGATTATAGCTACCAGTTGCAGATCCTTTCATACAAAAAGTCTCTCTTTCTGACCTTGGTAAGTACTTGAATTCCTACATATTCTCATCAGTCAAGGTATTTAATTAATTAACAATGTCACACAGTTTTTATTATACATTTCTTCAATCAAAACAATAATTTCTCAACATGAAAATTTAAAAGTCATTGCATTTCTAACAGAATAGCTGAATTATTCATTTATAGAAACGAAAAAGCTTTGGTTTAACCCCAAATGAGATTCTTTTTACATAGAGGGATTATAAATTGTGACTAATAATGCACATGAGGGTAATAGTAAGTAAATTCTGATGAAAAATTGTCATAAAACGTCATCGAACTTTCAATATGATGATCAGGTCAGTAACTGCGTCACAGTAACGATCGATAGCTTTACCCATGACCCTGACCTAGATACTTAAAGCTTCTGAAAAAGTTTTTCTTATAAACTGCGTAATATTTTTTTGGGAGAGACTGTTGTTGTACTATAAAATGACTGCATGTTTTCTCATTCAATATTCGATAGCAATTGATTAAGGGTTCGTGCCCTGCACAATATGTTTAGAGTTAACATATATATCCATGCACATTTACGTATTTTGAATTATTCAGACGCTTGATGAGTCATCAATAAAACATGAAAAATAGATAATACATCTTTATTAAGTTGAATAAATTGATGTTTTCAATGTTAATTGAAGATTAAAAAGATTAGAGTATAGTTTTAGATATTTATAAGAAATAAATGATGAATAAAATGTATTTTCCTCTTTCTGAATTGATGAATTATATCAAAGAATAAGAAGAAATTATTTTTAAGAAGATTTTTTCTTTCTTCTTTATTATTTTAACCAATTAGTCTCATTATTTTGTAAATTTTAATTATATTATAAGAGTTTAAACTGATAGAAAAACAATAAGAATATTTTTAAAAAATACAATATCAGCCTCAGGTTATATTTAAAAATAGTTATGAATGAAAAAAAAATTTCAATAACAGATAATTTCTGATAAAAATAATATTCACATTATTTATAAACATGTTTCAACAAGTATTACAGCTTGAAGTTCAAAAGCCATTCATTGTTTATCTCGAAATATCATTCAATATTGTCATGAAAATAAATCCTAATAATTGTTGTAGGATATGAAGATTAATTCCATGATTGTTCGTTTTAATAAACTTTTAGAAACTATCTATCAAATTATATCTATTAAAATACTAATTTGAATATTTTTATTAACTTTAAAGCTGAATAAAAACAGACTACTATTCTCCCGGGATACTGATCGATCGTTGCAGAACACCTACGCGTCTGAATGAGACTTGAAAATTGAAGACGAGGCTACTACCAATAAATTCTAACCAGCTCAGTATTCATGTTCATAATAATAGTTATAACGCCAGGTTGTACGTTCATTCAGGATAAAACTGAACTGATCGATAATCAGTAAAAATAGTCGTGTATTTCACCTGTTGCTGGTAAAATTAGAATTATTTTATCACAGTCATGAAGATTATTTTATTACTTTTATATTCAGGTTTCATTGGACATTATTGTAGTAGGGTTCATTGAAATTAAGAAATTATTTCTATTTCATGTGGATATTTGAGTTTTCATTATGCTATTATATGCTGTTTTTATCAACATCTCTATTTGCACATGAATTGGTTGGTAATGAAATAGCTGTTGAGGTCATTAGAATTTATTAAATGTTTGATTTATTTTCTTTTTCTCTTAATTTACTGAATGATGAAAGTAATTCTTGGATTTAATTGGAGAAATTTTTATAACTCTAATTAAATAAAATTAATTGTCCATTAAATAATAAAAAGTATAATAATGATAAAGATTGTTATGAAAAAGTTTGATTATGAAGATGATAAATTTTTGACAGTCTCTTTGATTAGCGTTGGAAAGTAGCGCCGTATCTTTTTTTTTGGCAGGCTTTCGGTGGATTTTCAGACGTTATTCTTGGCTAATGTGCTGGCCGATGATGACGAAGAAACTCGTCGACGATTACGACCGAGATGAAGGAGAAACTGAACTGTCGAGAGGCCACAATATTAACCAGACGTAGTTTTCAGTCATTCAGTTTTGCTAGTCCTAAAACACTGAGCTAATCTATGTGTTGTTTACGAATATTCAGAGAACAATAGACATTAGTTTGATTACTTCACGAGCTTTAGACAACACGAATTACCTGTGAAAGTTTCAATTGAATTCCAGTGATAACGAACACGTTTTTAATTAACGATTAATTAAATAAAATAAAAAGGACAATTAGATTAAATTTGTTCAATTCTTCAGAAATATATATGAATAATGTTGAGTGTTTATTTTTGTTACCTGAAGAGCTTCAACTCAAGTGTCTATTTTGATTTATAATTAGCTACTGTTAAAATGATCAGTATTCAATACGTTGTTGTATTTTTCATTAAAATTTCAACAGATTTTCTACTTGATTATTTATTATTCTAATTAAAATATACCTTCACAAAATTCAAGCTAAAAAAGAATTACTTTGAAAAATCAATATCAACATCACAATAATATTGAAGGTTTATCTGATCTAGTTAAAGTTGATGTTGGCCAAATTTTCAGTTCTATTTAAATCAATTTGAGTGTCTTAAGAACTCATTAGTTGTAGTTAATTAATTACAAAATTAATAGCAAGAAATTGTAGATTGAATTGATGTTATTGTTCAATTACATTAATTATAAAATACAAGAATCAAATGTATTATTATCAACAATCTTAGTTATTGAACGAATTCATAACCTTTAAGTAAAAAAATATAAATTTCTTTTATCCAAGAAAATAGAAAGACAGATTACAGTAATGCATTTTGTAGAAAATGCTGACATTATATTATTTCTCAAATGCAAAGGGAGTAGGGATTCGACGAGTCGCTTCTGCTTGGTGGAATCAAGGAGACGATGATCCTGTATATTCTAAAGATCTTATCAAAGAATTTGAAGTAGAAAATCCGCCACTCGAAGCTGAGCTTGCCTGGATTCTTTCCAAAGGTATAGGTCATTGCTAAATCAGTTTAATAACATTTTCACACTAAAGATGAATTATGGCCATCAATAAATGCCAATTAACTATTTCGTCTTCCTTTCAATTTATTACTGGTTGCTGATTAACTTTATTACTTAACATAACAGTTTTTTAATGAACTAGTTTATATACTTTATAAAATTTTTAAAATCATTTTCATGTTTTAAGAATGTAATATTACTTTATAAAGAGGGTACTCTTGTAACTTGACGTTAAAGTAATCTTGTAGCTACTCTGCTTTAAAGATTGATATAAATTGTATTTTGTCTACTCATAGTAACTATTAATATTTTGAAATAGATAGGAAAACTCGAACGTTCTTTTTACTTTAGAACATACCTTTTTTATAATCGTCAATTTTGTAAAGAAGTCGATTGCATTTCATTTATTGAAATATAATAGAAATACTATTTTATTTCAATGAATGATTTTAAATCAACATTTTTATTGCACATTTTTTAAAATAAAAAGTCCATTATTTTTTATTTTAAAAATGATCTCTATACATAAAGTTCAATACAATGATGAATGAAACTTTTACAAAAAATTGTATGATTAACGAGTTTCCTGTGTTTAAATAGATAACATGAAATTGGTGAGTTGTACAAGTTAACAAAGAAAATGATTGAAATTCTTTTCTTCCGTGGAGTCTAAAAGGAAGCAAATACTTTTTTTTAGATTATTTTAAAATAGATATATGGAATATTTAAAATATGAAAATAAAATGTTTTTCTATTCAATAATCTCAATATTGTATTAATGAATTATCTATTCAATACTGAAAAAAAAAAAAAAAAATAGAAGCTTTTATGCCCAATGAAAATATAATAGATAAATCTAATCCATTCTCTTTAATGAAACAGGTGCCAATGTTGTATATTTATTTCTAAATTTATCCATTTAATTTACACTTTTGGACACACTCAATTAATTTTCAATTAGTAATAATTAATAATATTCCTTATTTCAACCACAGTCAATTTACCGATTCAATCACCCTTTTTCAACTTTTAAAATCGTACATTTAATTGTTTTATGTAATCTTGGGCTTACTTAACAAGTTAACTTAGATATTCTAGTATTTACTTTATTTAGACTTCTGTATTAGAAGAGTAACTATACGGATTAAGTATATTTAAGTCATTTAAAACTTTGTTTTTTATTCTTAAGAATAATAAACTCTGTTAAATTTGGGTCACCATAATTCAAAGAGCATAAAAAACATGAGAAAAAGTTGTAATTAGAAGAATTTTTATTTTTAAAATTTATTTACGTTCAATTAATTTATAAATAATTCAATCTTAAACTTTTTCCAAACATTAAAGTGCAAAAATTCTATTAGAATATGATAGGATACATGCAAATGGAGATATTGATTAAATAATTCACTTCCTACATTTCCTTTTACTCTTCAATTTTCTATGGAAATCATATTTAAACAAAGTATAGAAACTTCCATGTTGTGCCTTTTCTTTTTATGAATTTACATGGCTGTGTGAAGTTAGTCAATAATCGATAGATATATTTACGTTTCATATCAATACTATTTATTAATTTTCTACTTCAAAAAATGTGTAAAAAGCTTTCAAACAATATTTGTGATTCAGACCAATTCTACCTTGAAAAAATTTCATCCTCTTACGTCAGAAATACTTCGTTTATATCTCAGATTCTTAAGAAAAATCTAGACCAGAGAAAACTTTTTTCTCCATCATACCATTCACTTTGTAATTCCTTCGAGGGCATTACCCAGTAGCTCTTCAGTGTCAAGTAGAGCTCGTATCTGAGAGGTTTCTTCAATAACTCCAAACGTTTCATCATTACATACAGATACAAAACACATATACGTATATATATTTATCTATGTGATGTTGAAGTGTTAGTCGATTATTTCTTTTAATTCAATATTTTTGATAATATTTGATAGCTAAATTAATTAAAAACAGTGGAATGATAATCGTTAATAAAGTAATAGAAATGATTAAAACTGTTGCATGATGTTAAACTTTATGATGCATTTTGTTTCTTGAAAAGTATCACAGCAGTAGTATGATTGGTAGTTTAAGGAAATTTTATTGAGAAATTTCTGTGAACAGTTAAGACATTATGTTATCCAAAGAATCTTTGGCATCGTTCCAAATACACAACTATTTCTCTCTGTTCTTTGTGCTTTGATGCAGATAAAGGAAAATATTAACAGTGTGACATAAACTATTTAACTTTATTTGATAATTAATTAAATTTTTCTTTATGATAAATAGAACAAAAACAATTAAAAGTTTTATACACGAAACAAAAGTAGTGAAACGTGTCCATCAACTTAAGTATTTTTTTCAATAAACTCCATTTCACTTCATTTTTTTTTTTTTACATCTTATGAAATTCATGCTGTGGTTCTATTGATTAGGTTTTTATTTTCTGTGATGTGTTCAAGGTGATTATAGTTGTGATGTATTATAGGAAATTTTTATCCTGATCAAAGTCCATCAATTGCAGCAAGTCATAAAAAATTGGCGATTAAAAAATACATTAAGTGCAGACAGGAAATTTTAAGTCCAATCATAAATATCTGAATATTGATTAAATTGTTGGAATAAATTCGTCAATAATATTGAGCTGTGTGACATTGGAAATTAATTATTTACTTTCATATTAAATAAATCAATAATCGTAACGGTTTTATAAATTTTATTTGAACAAATTAATCATAAAAATGAGGTAATCGTTTGAATTTGTTGTGTAACAATAATATGTGATTGTAATAAAAGGAAAGTCTTGTAAGATGTGCCTAGAATAAATGACTCATTAGTTGTGAACAATTTAAAAATAGTGATCAAATTTATCAGCTATAATAAATTAAAGAAGAAAAGTAGTAAAGATGAGGAGAAATAAGAAAGCTTTATTATATTGTGAATTGTTTGGACTTACAGAGAAAGATAATGGTCAGATCTACGTCAAATTCTTCAAATATCACAAATGCTATGATCTCATACCTACCAGTGCAAAGTTGGTCATATTCGATACTCGTCTGGCGGTGAAAAAAGCATTCTTCGCACTTGTGTACAATGGTAAATATTCTTCTATTTGTTATAACATTTTTTTCAACCTATATTCTCGTCAAGTATTTTATTTTCTAAATTTATTTACATTTTCTCTTATAAAGAAATTTTCTGTAAAACTTTGTATCCTTTTATATTACTACTTTTTATACAATACTTTTAACGACATTTTAAACGCAAATTGTAATTGAACAGATTTATATTCAAGTTTCTTATAATAGAATTAATCCTATGTATTTACTTTATATTCTGAGAGCTTTTGTTTTTTAAATCGGTGTAGTTTATTACTCAATCATTTGAATTTTTATTCTCCTTTTTTTTTAATAATGTATTCTAATATTTTAGGCGTTAGGGCAGCTCCACTTTGGGATAGCTCTAAACAGCAATTTGTAGGAATGTTGACTATAACAGATTTTATAAAAATTCTGCAGAAGTATTATACTAGTCCGACAGTCACGATGTATGAATTGGAGGAACATGAACTGAATACATGGCGAGGTAAATAAATAACTCTATTTTTTATTTTATATAACAAATTTTTCATAGATTCATGAAAACAAAAAGAATAACTAATTTTAAATATGCAATAATTTTTTTTTAAATTAATTTTAGATGTTTTGAAGGATGAAATTCATCCTCTAGTTAGTATTGGGCCAGATGCTTCGATGTATGATGCCATTAAAACGTTAATTCAAAATAGAATTCACCGATTGCCTGTGATAGATCCGGAAACTGAAAATGTTCTATACATACTAACCCATAAAAGGATACTCAAGTTTTTGTTCCTCTACGTAAGTAAAAAAAATTAATTAATGGTTTGAAGTTCAGTTAATAAAATTTATAACTGTAATTAAAATTTATAATATTAATTACATTTTTTACAGATTCATGAATTACCTAGGCCTGCCCACGTGAATAAGACTTTAAGAGAGTTGAGAATAGGTACTTTTGAGAATATCGAAACAGCTACAGAGGAAACTAGCATAATTTTAGCACTTAAGAAATTTGTAGAAAGGCGAGTTTCAGCGTTACCCATAGTTGATTCTGAAGGAAAATTAGTTAATATTTATTCAAAATTTGATGTAATTGTAAGTACTTATTCATCTGATTGAAATATTTCATTTTAAAAATCTTAAAATAATTAAAAACAATGTCTTATTGTTTACTTTAGAATTTAGCTGCAGAAAAAACTTACGACAATCTAGATGTGTCTCTCAAAGATGCGACAGAGCACAGAAGTGACTGGTTTGAAGGAGTACAAAGTTGTAAACTAGATGAAACATTATTTACTGTAATGGAACGAATAGTTAGAGCTGAAGTAAGTTTTGTTTAATTTTAGTTTATCCGTCATAATGAATCATAATTAAGCTAATGTATTTAATTCTAATTCCAACTGATTTTTTCAGGTTCATAGGCTAGTGGTTGTAGATGAAGAAGAAAAAGTCATTGGAATAATATCTCTTTCAGATTTGTTGCATCATCTTGTTCTTAAGCCTGGTGGTAGGTCAAAACTTTATTTTTATCTTGATTTAAAAGATCTTTATACTAAACAGTTAAATGTTTTCGTAGGTGAGGATGGCACAAGTACCAAAGATAGTTCATTATCACTTCGAGCTGAAGATTCAACGAATTCAGCAAAAGCTTCAAGTTCTGGACAATCAGAAGCATCATTGGCTGACGATGAACCTGAAAGAGAACAAGAAGCCGTAGATTCTAATCAAGTTGCAGATGTTGAGGCTGCTCCAAGTCCATTATTAAGTCCTGCTACCTCTGATATCCTCGAGTCTCAATCAGCATTAGTTGAACACTCACAGAAGTCAACTTGGCGAGAGGTTGCTGTTTCCAGTGGTGAATGAGTTGATTGTTGATTGTTTTACTTTCGTTAAATCCATTTGCGATGCATATATATATATGTATCATCGGAAACTACTAAATGAAAGTTTTAAAAATGAAGTCACTTTGATTAGTGTTTATTGTGCTAAAGGGAAAATAATTAAAAAAAAAAAAAAAATACTCTCTTTTTATCAAGAGAAAAGGACTGAATGCTGCCTCATTTTTCAAACTAATTTTATTTTAAACTTACATAAAGTTAAGAGCTATAAATTAAATCAATCTTGCTATAATTGTGAAGAACAACAACAAATAGTGTATAATGACTTAAAGCAAAATCGTTTTTACTGGGAAAAAAAGTTTTTCACGGCGTAATGTATTTGAATTAATATTTGTTTCTTTTTCCATTTCAACCACTATTTTCAATCTAATATTACTTTTATATTAAAAATTAATTCTCGGGTGTATTTTACTTCAATTCATGACGAATGATTTTTTCTATATATAATGAAATAAAAAATAATTTTGTGCATAGTTTGGTAGATGGTTCAATTTAGTATGCATAATATTTATAAAGGAAGAAAAGATTTCAATAAATTTCATTAAAATGTGATAGATTAGAGGAGGCCAAGGAAAAATTAGTTAATTATTCTTTTTAAACGATGCAACTAATTGCCATTTATTAAAGTAAAAAAATGACGGAAAAGCATTGATTTTTCCTATGTATATAAACAATAAATCATAAAATAATAAATGAATACAATTGTCAAGATATTTAGTATGGATTGTTAGTAGCAGTATACAATCGACAGTTTTTAACAGCAAATTTGTAATTTTAAAAATTCTCTAACTGTTGCGCTACGCAACACTGCTAAGAAAATCATGACTTTGTAGATGTAGCTCACAAAAAATGCATAGTATAAAATATCGGCGATACAGTTTCATTTTTTAAAAAATATATGCAAGTCACACAAAATAATTAAAACAATAGAAGGCATACTAAACATTGAATTAAGGGCCTATGAGAGAGAAAGAGATGAAAAACCAAAAAATGACTTTAGAATTTCTAGTACTTAGTGTATTCAATTAAATTTAGCTTTGGCAGTTGATTATTATTTTCATTGAGTTATCCGTTAATTTTAATCAATTAATTTAAATTTCGATGTCTTTTAAATTAAAATTTATAGAATGTGTAATATGTTGTATAAAAAGTAATGTGTGTAGCGATGACTGCAAACGGATATGCGTTTCAATATGCGATCATGATTGTTAATATGAATGTGTAAATGAAAAAAGGCACGAAGTCTTGCCACCATCGGCATTGTACTACAAAATAAAATGCTATAAATTATAAGGTTGTTCCCTGCAAAATCTTTCATGCAGTCTACCAATTCTGTAGAAAAATATTTTATTAAAAAAAAAAAAGAATGAAAATGGAAGGATAAAAGTTTATTCATAAAATCAAAGAAAGCACATAAGTTTCTTTCCGCGGTGTGCCTTTTTAAATTAATGATAAATGTTTGTAGAAAGTTACATATGGCATTCTAAATCTTTCACGAATGCATATTTTAGTTTGTGAATATAATCAATAATGTACAGCAATTTTATTATTTATTCGTATCAACAGAGATGATGATCGAACTTATTCGATGCCGATATGTTATTCAACATCTAATGCATTATATTATTAATAGGGAACATCCTTAAATTCAGATGATCAACGAATAAAGCACTTTAAACAAATTTCGTTTTTTTTCTTCTTTTAAATACATTAAACTATATCTTTAAGCTTAATTTTTTATTCATTAACATACAATTATCAAACATTTTTGTTCTTTTTTCTAGATTTAGAATAGCCAATAGCTTGCATTTTATTGAACATAGCATCGTATTCTTCATCAGTATCTATATCTTCCTGTATATCCTGGATACTTTGACCATTACTTTTATTTACAACTTCTGCCTCGTTTTCTTCTTTAATGGTTACTGAATCTATTTCTGTACTTAATGCGAAATTAGAACGTAAAACTAAGCAACTTAATCTCGAAGTTAAATAATTCTGTAAAAAAAATATGCTTTGTTAATAGTAAATAGTAGAATATAAATATTATTTGTTTAGAAGAATAATTTTTTTATCTACTTTTTGCAACAATTTTTTAGTATTCAAGTCATGCACTCGAAGAAATCTGTCCAATCCAACACTGACAATATAGGGGTTATCTTTACTACATGCTATAGCAGTAATTCCTCCTACAAATCCTTTATACGTGTTTAAAATTTTTCCAGGTTTACGTAAGTCAATTAAATTCATTACTCCTTTTCCTGAGCCCACAACGATATGCCTAAAATTTAATAAAATTGCATGATTAAATTTGTTTATCTACTTTTTTTGATTAAATTTAATTCCATTGAAAATTATTAAGTATCCAATAAATCATCTTATTTTTTTGTAATAGAAAAAATCCTTACTTCTCCTTGGGAGTAACTGCTAACGTTGTTAAAGCTTGGTCTTTAATTTCTAAGTTTATAACTGGTCGTCTTTGTACGACAGGATCATATAAACGGATCTTTAAAAATAAAAGTAATGTTATTCTTAATTTATAATTAATTTATAACATAAAAATAGAATGAATTACTCACATATCCGTATCTACTACAAGTTGCAATTTTTTGTGAATGTGGTAAAAAGCCTATATCAGAAACCCATTGTGGAACTCGTAACTCTAACCAATCATTACGAACATTTTTTTCTTCAAAAATTCTTATCTTTTTTTCTAAATCAAATAATTGAAGTTTATGTTCTTTTCCACCTGTTGCTATTATATTTTTATTAATACTAGAGTGTTTCATTTTATGTAAATTTTCTCCAGCTTCTATCAGCAACTCATCATTTTTTCCATATCTCCAAAGTTTTACATGACCAGATTCAACTGCAGTTAAAATAGCACTAACAAAAATAATTAAGTATTATAGCACCTAATATTATTGATATAACAAAAGAATAATTAATTAGTAAAATATTAATGGTTAAAAGATTTACTTATTATAACGAGAAATTCCATTTATTTTTCCTGTGCCGATGTCACATCGGAAAGTGCTAGTGAATGTACCGCTTTCACTATCGTAGACCTTTACACTACAATTTACAACATTTTGTTATTTTGTTATGATAAACAAATATATTCTTAATAATTTTTTATTAATAAAATACCTTCTAACTTCAGTTGAACCACATCCTATGAGGACTTCTCTTTCATCTTCATCAGCCCAAGACATTGTTGTAATTTCATCGTCCTTTGAAATCGAAACTAAATTCTGTATATTTTTCGTGATGCATTTATTTTTATCAAACTTTACACCTGAAATAAAGAAGTTTATTCATAAATTAATCTTTTGATGGAAGAAAAAAATATTAGACATAATCAAAATTTCAAAACAAACCTTTAAAGACTCCAGACTTGCCACCGACAAATATTTCAAAATCCTTTGTAAATTCTTTCATAACTGTATTTATTATTAAATATATTATTATATTTTTTTTCTATAAAATATTAATAATTATTAGTTGAATAGTTTTTATGAATAAGGTATGTTGTTTGGCAACATGAAAAACCACGTGAGCACAAATATAACCTCACTTTTTTGTAAGTAAAGTAGATTTTTTTTTTTACGACTTACTTTACAATAACCGATAAAGTTGTAAACTGTAATTAAGAACATATGATGACCTTGTTCAAAAGCGTTACAAAAATTGAAAATTCACTGCGTACTATTCGAATTAATGTCTTGTTTCTTTTACTTCAAGTTTTTTATTAAATAATAAATAGTTTGAAGTGAAGTTAATACAATAATAAATTATTATTATTTCTAAAAAATAACTTACATTTTTGAAATTAGAAAATGTCAAATTCAAGCTCACCTTCAATCAATCCTTGTGATACAATAACCACAGATGATGGAAAAAGACTTCAACTGCTGACAACAGAAAATTCTTGCACTGATTTCAATCATGAATCAATGCCACATAATCAAATCTACTGGCCTATTACTAACTTTGACGATTTAGAAATTATTGCAGGTCTTCTTGATGAAGATATTAATATTTCTCGTTTAGAAGTAAATTATCAAACTCTGCTCGACATTTCTATTAAGAAAAATAATGAAGAACTTGTTAAGTTGCTCTTGAATAAAGAAGCTTATGTAGAAAAAGATTTCAATGAATTAATATGTAACACCATAAAAATAGGGAATGAAGGAATAGTCAAACATTTACTTGATCATGGTTACCAGAAAAATTTAACAATTGATATAAAAAATTGTTTGGAAGTAGCTATCGATGGAAAACACCTGAAAATAATCGAACTATTGATGTCTTATTGTTCAGTGAAGAAAGCTTTCGGGGTATCAATTTTAAAAAGTGTTGTATTAAAAGATGGTCAAGAGTACAAAGAGTGTCTTGACCTTTTATTGAAACTGGGCTTGTCAATTGATAATCGCATTAAAAGTCATGATGTTGCATTTTCAGCTGTTCAAAATGGACATATGATAATTGTTGGAGAACTTTTGAAACTTGGAATAAATGTGAATTTGGAACACAGGAAAACTAAACTCACTCTTCTTCATGTTGCAGTTTTATATAACCATTTAGATATTGCTCAAATGCTAATAAATCACAATGCTGATGTGAATAGGGTAATTGCTAAGAAAAAATGGCTGGAAAAAAATAAAAAAGGGTTTGAAAAAGTTACTGAGTTAGGAGGAAAAACAGCTCTGCACATTGCTGTTGATAATTCTAACTTGCAAATGACAAAACTTCTTCTGGAAAATGGTGCTAAAATAGTAGATGACATGAACTTTTTCAAGATTACCTGTAATGCTATTCAAAAAGGCTCTTTAGAAATTGTTCAATTATTTTTAGACTATGGAGTTCACATTAATAATACAGATGCTGGTGGAAGAACTTTTTTGCATTTTTGTGCTACTTGTAAATTCCAATATAGTAATGTTGGATGTGAAATAGCAGAGTTTTTGTTGAAAAGAGGAACAAATATAAATGCTGAATCATCAGAAAAAACTACACCAATCTTCGATGCAATTATCAATAATAATACTGAATTAGTGAAAATGTTTTTAAAGTACAATGCTAATATTCAATATGCGAATCTCGAAGGGGATACTCCTTTACACAAAGCTGTCGAAAATATGGTTGATGAAGGAATAGTAAATATTTTATTGAGCCATAATGCAAACGTTGATGTTGTTAATAAGAAAGGTTATACACCACTTTATATAGCTTGTCGCAAAGGTTCAGAAGCAAAACTACAAATGATAGAGAATCTACTATTTTTCAATGCCAATATCAATTGTCTTGATAAAAATAATAAAACTCCATTACATTTCGCTTGCGAAAACGGACATGTTCCAATAACTCAATTGCTTTTAAAAAATGGTGCAGCCGTTAATGTAATAGATAGTGATGGGAATACTCCACTTCATTTAGGATGTAAAAACAGAAATTTACAAATCGTTGAGGATCTATTGAAATATCAAGCTAATCCCAACATCGAAAATATTTATAATAAAACGCCTCTTCTTATGATGTCTGATAAATTAGAGGAATGGCTTCCAAATGCTATCGAACGGTTATCGCAAAATGAAAAAGATTTTATGAACATGAAAACAGTTATTGAAAGACACGAAAAAAATTTAAAAATGATGCAACTACTTCTCGAATACAGAAGTGATGTCAACGCTGTCGACAATGAAGGAAAATCATCACTTCATATTGTTGCTGAAAAGAACTACTTTATGGTTGTTAAAATTCTTCTGAAATTTAATATTGATCTTAATATAATAGATAACAAAGGTCAAACTGCTCTTCATTATGCTGCAGAGAATGGAAATTTTTCGATAGTTAAGAGCTTGTTGATACATGGTGCTGATGTTAATATAACAAATGACCAAAATAAAACTGCTCTTCATTATGCTTTAATTGGTATAACTCGAAAGCAAAAAATTCTTAAAAATTATCTAAAAGATCCTAAAGAAATTTTCTATGATGGGCCTGTTCCAGCAGATTACAAAGATGAACAAACTGAATCTTATCAAAAAGAAATTAATTCTTACAAAAATATTGTAAAAATTTTGAAAGAGCATATTATTAAATTGAAATGTGCCAAGTTAAATGTAGACTCGAAAAATATAACTCTAGCTTATAATAAAATTACAACTTTACATATATCTGAATTTGATCCCCGGGAATTTGAGAAAAGCTGTGAAAAAGAAATAGCTTCATTAAAGTTGACCAAGATTGAAGGGAGTGATATTACTTTCTATGAATTATTAATTCAAGATATTCTTTTCTTAACCAGATATGCCAATGATAAAAATATTATGAAGGCTTTACTATCAGATGTTAATCGCAAAATGTTCCCTTTATATATAGATATAATAACACTTCGATTTATGACAGGTGCTCAAAGATATGATTTAATGGAGGTAGCTAAAAAATATTCCCTACCGACTGTTTTTCAAGGTTTGTCTTGTAATTGTGCAGATGAAGTGCTAAGTCATTTTGATATTAATGAACTAAAAAAATTTATAGAAACTGTAAAAAGAAATAATAATTTTGATCAATCCATTATATCAAGAACACTTTTCTCAGTTGGATGTCAAACATCGATTAATACACAATCAAATTAAAAAAGAATTGCCTAGAAAATTGAATTTAATTTTCGTTTTTTCTCAAGTATTATTTTAATTCAATATTGGTTTTTTATGAAAAAAATATTCCAAACCTATGTATGTATTAAATGTTGACAATTTTAAGATATTTTTTGTATTCTTAGTGATAAGTTCTTTGAAGACACGTGTTCCAAATGTGACAAATTATTTAAATTGTAACAAATTAAGATAATATTCTTGTGTGGCTTCTTTTGAATAAAAATTTTCAATTGACTAAGAATTTTATTTTTTTTATATTCAATCTTTGTTTTCATCAAATTAACAATGATACAAATAATTTTTGTCACTACAATAGAAAAAATGATATTGGCATTCATTCATAACATATTTACTTACGATCGAATAAATATACTAGTGAAAAAACACATTCGTTAATAAACATTGTGTCATTATTTAATTTTATAAGGTGATCTTTGAAGTAAGAATTTCATAAGTATGTGTGTATTAATTTTGTATTATATGTATTGTTTTTTATTCTAAATTTAATGTTTCTGTCAAACACATGTCGCCATGAACAATATATTTTATAATATTCGGGGAATAAATGTTCAATAAATTCATAGATGTAATGACTATAATAATATTATGATCATTTTTAATTTATATTCATAAACTTAATACAAATAAATTTAACATGAATACTAATCAGAGAAAAATATACCATTATTATCAAAACAAAACAACAATCAAACTTTAATAATTACTCAACATTCCAAAAAATAATACTAATAAATATAATTTCAAAATTATTTTTCCAAAAAACTTGGTTTCATTGCTTTGAGAAACACATCAAGTTCAGAATGATTTAAATAACTAAATATGTCATACATACAACATGTTGGTAACTTTTTAAAAATATATAATTTTAAACATTGTAGAATTTTTTCATACAAATAACTTCGTTGTTGAATTTCACGTAAATGACATTTTAAAAAATGAGCATAAATAGGAAACATATGTGTCAATTTATTCGATTGTATAGACTTCACTAAAGATCGATTTAGTGAAAAATTCACTCCGTCAGGTGGTTTTCTTTTAAAAAAAACATAATAAGTTAGATGACTATGATCAAAATGGATGTCCTTCATTAAATTGAGCTCTTTATTACAAGCAAGTTCATAAGATTGAATCCATTTCAAATGTTCTTCATTTTTCATTGTGTAGATTATTTCTAAAGATTTTTTTCGAATTCCTAACTTGATAGCTTTCATTTTAATTATATGTTCAATATATAGTTTAATTGATTCATTTGTTGAATTATATGTGCTGCAATAGTTGATTCGTTTAACTAAATTATCAAATGCTGTATTATTATCTGAATCCACACAGTTAATATCGGCACCAATGTTTAAAAATAATTCATTAATAAATGAAAGTTCATCTTCTACAGCATGATGCAAAGGGGTTTTACCAGATTCATTAGCACAATTAACCGATATATTTTCGTTAACAAGAATATTCAAAGTATTTTCAGTCTGTTTTTTTATATTATTAATCCATACTGTTTCTCCGTTAAACTCAAGTTTACCTACATAGTGAAATACGGTGTTACCAAATTTATCTAGTATATTAGAATCTGCTTCATTTTCTATGAGGTATTTAACAACCTCTGCATTTTTGATAAAACAAGCCAAGTGAAGTGGACTTGTTAAATTACCATCAACAGCATTGATATCGGCTTTATAATGTAAAAGAACTTTTACACATTTAAAACATGCTCTATATTTTTTTTCTGGGTTCATTGCTAAATGTAGAGGAGTTTTTTCATGGATATTTTTTGCATTAACATTAGCATTTTTTTCTAAAAGATATTCAAGAGTTCTAAAGTTATGATTTAAAGCCGCTAAATGAGCAGCTGTTCTTCCATCATTATCTTTCGAATTAATATCGTTAGTAGAATTCAAAATGGATTCAATAATTTTTGTTTTAATGTTTGGATTTGTTGATGCAATATGTAGTGCAGTTCTCCCTAATGTATCTTTTATGTTTACATCTGCTTGATTTTTTAATAAGAGTTCAATAATAGACAAGCACTCTGATTCTATTGACAAGTGTAGCGCTGTTTTGTTGAATTTATCCTTCATATTAATATTTGGATTTTTTTTTAATAATAATTGAACAGCACTATAACTTTTGGCTTTAACTGCCATATGAAGTGCAGTTTTTTTTTCAATATCCACAGCATTAATATCAATATTAAAATTCAAGAGGGCTGAGAGACATTGAATATTTGAATACTGGCAAGCTAAATGAAGTACATTTTTGCCTAATTTATCTTGAATGGTTACATCAGCATTAAATTCAAATAGAGCTTGTGCAAATTCAATATTATCATATATTACAGCAAAATGAAGAGGAGTATGGCCTTGTGTATCTTGAAAATTAATATTTGCTCCTTTTTTTAGAAGAGCATGAATAGTCTTTGGACATACTTCTTTATAAAAAAATTTTGGTAGAGGATTACATAGTTTTTTACTTGAATAAAACAATGGAGTTTGTCTACGCATATTTAAAAGATTAGCGTCTATATTATTTTTAAGAAAAACTTCAATTACATCTAAACTTTGTTGTTGTACTGCTAAATGAAATGGCGTGTAATCAAAGACATCTATAAGTTCATAATCCGCACCTTTTTTCAGAAGAATGTCAACAATATTTAGATTTTCTTCAGCAACTGCATAAAAAAGTGGAGTTTGACCATTGTCATCTCTTTCGTTAAGTTTTGCTTGATTTTGAAGAAGACTCATGAATATTTTTTCATTATTTCTCTCAGCTGCATAATGAAGTGGTGTTTGATTTTCGTTATTTTGGGCATTAACATCTGCACCATTAGTTATTAAAAGATCCACAACATTAAAAATTTCTGAATCAACAGCAATAAGAAGTGGTGTCCAGCCTGCCTTATCTTGTGCATTGATATCCAACTTATATTCAAGAAGAGTTTGTATGGTTTTTATATCTTTTTCTACCACTGCACGATGTAATGGTGTACCATTAACACCATGTAAATAAAGTGCAAGTTGTTCTGATGAATCATTTATATCAATAATTTCTAATACAATTGTAAGAATAACTGTATATTTTTCTTTTATGGCTTTGTTTAATAAATGATTACAATCATTCTGTTGTTTTAGACTAATATGAAGAATATCCCAGCAACCATCATGTATATCTCCCATAGAGGATTCGTCATCTTTAGAGGCTGCTTTTTTTAATAATATTTCGTTAACTTTAAACGTACTACGAGGAGGAAAACAATTGGTAAATTTTGGTCCTTTATAACTTAAAAATACATGATCATGGTTATCAGGATGGTGAAGCTTTAAGGGAATTTTATTTTCAGTTTTAAATCCTTTTTTAATTGACGTTATGAGAATTTCATTATGATTAATTTCTGACAAATGGGATAACGTAAGTTCAGAAACTGCAATACTCCTAGTTACAGATGAGGAAATATCCTGGGTTTGAACTGAAAAAAAATATTTAAAATTTAGTTTTTTTTTAGGTTATATTATTTTAAAAATTAAACAAAGTAAACAAAAATTTAAAGATTAACTATCTTATCGTTTCTTTTCATAATTTCTTTAGGGGTTAATTTTATTTTTAAGTATACCTTTAATTCGGTTTGAATTAGTGATGCTAGACATTTTATCTCATATTTAATATAACATTAAATATTAAATATAATAGATATCTCGTAAAACTATTAAGACTCGTTATTTGCTTTCATTATTTCTAATAATTAGATTCATCAGTGAATGCAGATTTTATGACAGTTCCAACTTTCGTTGAATATTCCACAAATAAATTACAAGGTCAAGGCTGTCATATCGACAGATGATATATTTTAGACTCATAAAGACAGCTCTACTAGAAAATAAAACAATAGAACTAAGATAATAAGAAAGACAAAATTCGAAAAGTTTTACTGTATTTATGCAAAAATAATCTGTTATTTTTGAAAAAGGCATAATAGAAAATGTTTAAAAAAACATAAAATAGTTTTAAATATTTAAATATAATTTAATATTTAAAAAGTAGAACATTTTGCCCAATAAATACTTAAAAACGATAATTTCCTATTTACTTTTTTATGTACATTTATAATATGATCTGTCTGGCGTTGGATATGATATTTATTTTTCATTATTAGATAAAAAACAGTTGTGCAAACTTTTTACTTTTGTTGTTCTATCTGTTACTAAAATAACACACCAATTAAAGTATACCTCACATTATGTATACATAGAAATTAATTTAATCTATATTTTTCAATATCAAATTTAACCTTAACTCAAGTATTTTCTGATTCCTCATTTAAAGACACTTTGCTCACATATTAGTTTTCTATAAGACTTTACTAATAAACGTTCTACAATGGAGTATTTATTGCTGTTTATAACAACTGTATTAATCCAAGTGACTTTTTTTGGCTCATCAAATGCATTAGATATAAATAAACAATTTATACAAAAAAATAATACAAATGTTAATTTGTATCTTCCGAAAAATATTATTCCAGAATCATATATAATACGTATAGAACCGAAATTTGAAAATCATGCGTTCATTGGAAAGAATAAAATGAAATTACATATAAAGATAGCTACAGCTGTAATTATATTTCATTGTGGAAAAAATATGAACATAACATTACATTCAATAATGAATAATCGGAAGAGTATCATGATAACAACTTCTATCTATGATAAAGAAACTGAAAAATTTACGGTTATTGTTAATGACACTATGCCGGCTAAATCAGTTACTGAATTAGTAGTAGATTATTCTGGAGTTTTATCAAGTGATATGAAAGGATTTTATACTTCTGTTTACTGGAAATATATGAATGTATTTATACAGAATGAAACTCGGTTGTAAGTCAATAATCATCTCATTATTTTTTTTTTTATTGAATCTAAATAAGTATCGTTTTTTGAGAGTATCTTAAAAATTATTATTTTTTAAGAAAAATGATAAATTATCACAAATAATTTCAGGAATGTAGCAGGAACTCATTTTAAACCCATCTATGCACGTTACGCTTTTCCTTGTTTTGATGAACCTTATTACAAAGCTATCTTTACGATTGTCATTCGACGGCCGATATTATTTTCATCTTTATGTAATTTGCCATTCAAAGAAACCAATTTAATGTAAGTATTATCGAAATTCAAAATTAATTTAAAAAAATACAAATACTTACAATAAACTATTTTCTCTTTCGTCTAGAGATAATAAAACAGCATCCGACGTATACAAATCAGATATACCAATATCAACATATCAAATATCATTTTTCATATTGGAATTTACTTGTATTAATAATATTCAGACTACCGTTCAAGTTTGTGCACAATCCCTGAATAATAAGCATTTGTCAAAGGCTTTACAAGTTGGTGAAAAAACTCGTAATTTTTTCTCATCATTCTTCAAAGAACCCTATCAATTGCCACTAGTTACAATGATTGGAATTCCTAATAAAACTCCTGAAATCACAGCGAGTTCTAGACTTCTTACTTTCAACGAAAATAGGTTTGTCTATGATCCAAATCTTACTTCAGATATTGATTATGAAAAGATAATTACTACAATTATTCATGGATGGGCTTCAATGTGGTTCGGACATATGGTGACTCCAGAAAAATGGGATTATGTTTGGCTTGATGAAGGAATTGCTACTTATCTATCATACTATGCTGCTTCTGCGGTAAAAATATTCTAAAATAATCAAGAATTCATTTATAAGTAATTAAATGTATTTTTCCTGTTCATAGACTAAACTCAGTTCAGCTTCAACACAACAAGTTATAATTGATCAAGTACATCCAGCTCTTCTTGAAGATGGAATGGGTTTCTCGAAATCTTTGACTCGCAAAATTACAACATTGGAAGAGACTGAGCGGGTTCAAGATACTATTATATCCTCCAAAGGATGTAGTATTATTCGAATGATACATTTAATGCTTGGAACAGAAGTTTTTAATTCAGCTTTAATTAACTATGTAACCTCAAGGTAAATTGTAAAATATTTAATTCAATATCAAACATGTATTAATTTGATTTATTCTACAGAAAAAATAAGACATCAACTCCAGCTAACTTTTGGTCTTCCTTCCAAAACTCTATCAATCGTTCTCACCTTAAACTTCCAGTAAATTTGAAAACAATTATGGACTCCTGGACAATTCATCCGGGATATCCTGTTCTTCACGTGAATAGAAAAAATAATAAAGTTGAATTGCGTCAACAAAGATTTTCTATTAATAACTTAGATTCAATCTCCGGCAATACTGTATGGTGGATTCCATTGACTTGGGTAACTGAAAATGATCTAAATTTTGAAACTACCAGTCCTAAATATTGGTTTCGTAAAAGAAAAGAAGTGATAGACTTAAACCATAATGCAAGCAAATGGGTGATATTTAATGTTCAACAGTCAGGTGAAGTAAAGACTATCCATAACTATTAATTAATACTTAATTGGTGTATTTATATTCAGGCTTTTACCGGGTCAATTACGATCTAGAATTATGGTCACACATTATTGATGAATTACATGCGGAGAAGAAAAAAATCATTTCACCAATAAATCGTGCTATGATTATTGATGATTTATTTAATTTAGCAAGAGCTGAAATGGTTCCCTATGCTGTTACTTTAGAAGGTGTTTCATATATTGGACAGGAAACTGAATATTTACCGATTAAAGCAGCTCTTACTGGACTTCAATATCTTTATGAACGTTTCGCAGGACAAGAATACGAAATCCTTTTTAATGTAAGTGCACAATAGTTTATACTACGTTAAATAAATTTTTTTAAACTCAATTATTTTAAAACATTAATTTAATTTTTATACAGAATTTCTTTTTACAAATAATTTTACCAATTTATATAAATTTGAATAATTTGAAGACGCTAGAAAAACCTTCATCAATAACTTTTGTGGAAAAAGAAATAGATAAGTGGGTTTGTAAACTCGGTTATAAAAAATGTCATGAGGCTATGCTGAAACATTTTTACGAATGGAAAAATGATTCGACAAACGTGTAAGATACAATATTTAATTTATAAAAGAACGTAGATAATTTTAATACAAATAAATTAAAATTTTATTTGTAAATTAATTATAGAATTCCGAAAAATAAAAAGAGTCTTGTTTATTGTACTGCAATAGAAAACGGACTACTTGAGCAGATAATTGGCATCTACTTTGACGTTGAAAATAAAATTGAAAAAAATATTGCCAACGAAGCATTTAATTGTATATCCAATAAGAAATATTTAACAAGGTAGGATTAATGGGAAAAGAAATATTTGGTTTAATATTTAAATATTACCACTATAATTTTGAGAAAAATAATTTCTTTTTAGTTTATTAGAATCTGCAATAAGACGTGAAGAAATTTTGTACGTTAATAAACAACAAATTATTGCAGTGTTTAAAGCAATAGCTCAAAGGAATTATGAAAATGCTGAATTCATTTTAGAATTTATCTCATTACATAATAAAGAAATGATTGACTAGTGAGTATTAAATATTTATATGTTTGTTTAGTTATAAAACAAATTATTCTTTATTAATATTATTCTTTTAGTTTTCAAGATCAATTGATCATTGCTGATATAATATATACAGCATCTAAACAACTTTCCACACCACAAAGTATCAAGAAACTGCAAAATTTCATCAATAATAACAAAATTCATTTTGAGATGATTTATGATCATTTAATAACAGCATTGGATCATGCAAAATCTGAAGTTGCATTTTATGAAAAAAATTATCAATCAATTGTAAATTGGATTAATGATAACGAATTAATGTTTTTAGCATCATTATCAAATACTTCAAGAACAATTAATTTCAAGCAGATACACCAAATATCGGAATTTAAAAAAAATAAACATGAAGACGACCTCCTTCAAGTCCTAAAAATGATACGAAATTTTTCCAAATTTGATTATTATTCTTCAAAAATAGTGTTAAATTTTATCAAATATCTCGATGCCAAGTTTTCCGGGAGATATATTTCAGACTCTTTTCAAAATTATATCATGGACATCATAATACCAGTATATAAAAAATTAGGATTTCAAGAGAAACTAGACGAGAATATGGAAGATAAACTGTTGAGAATAGAGATAATAAAATACGTGTGCTTATTGGGAAATGCAGACTGCGAGCAAAAATCAAGGCAATTATTTAATCATTGGCGAACGAATTCATCAGCATTATTACCTGTGAATCTTCGTAGAACAATTTTATGCACTGCAATAAAGTGGGGGAATAAAAGTGACTGGCTACATCTTTGGATTCAATATACAAAAGCAAGTCTACCAAGCGAGAAGGATGTAATGCTCCAAGCTTTAGGATGTACGCAAAATTGTACAATTATTAACAGTTTATTAAAGTTTGCTGTAACAGGCAATATTAAAATAGAAGAAAACCTGAAAATTTTTTCATTAGTTTACTCTTCAGGACTGAATGGCGTGGAGCAAACTCTTGATTTTATGTTTAAAAGTCTGACGATGATTAATAATTACTACAAAAATGATAGCATTATTCAAAATATTTTTAAAGACTTGTCACATCATTTGACTACTAGAAATTCGTTATATAACTATACCAGGCTTGTAATTGTATACGGGCAAAAATATCCTAAAATTGCAGAGTCTTTAGAAACATATTTATTTGCGGCTACAACGGAGTTATTTCAATTTGATAATCTAAGTTTACAAGTATTTAAATGGTTATGTTTCACGTATTCTGGTAAAAATATACTTCTAAAAAGTATAGTTCCAAGAAAATATAATATTTATTTGATCCCACATTTAAATCCGAACATTTTACATTTTGATGGATTTATAAACATAACACTAGATATTTCAAGTGACACTTCATATCTTGTTCTCAATGTAGGTAATTTAACGATTTCTTCAGTAAAAATACATTTTATTGGTAATTTACATGTCATTCCGTTGAACGATATTCCTCCAAAATTTAAGAATAAATACATCATAGCTTTAAATATGACTGTAGAAGCTGGAACACAATTGTTCGTATGTATTACATATAAAGGATACTATAATAATATTCTGAACGTATTTTATCGTTCTTATTTTACTGATAAAAATGGACAGAAGCATTGGATAGCCGCTACACAAGTAGAAAAGTATGGAGCTCAAGAATTATTTCCCTGTTTTGATGATACGTATTTCAAAGCTAAGATTCAACTTAATATCAAGAGATCTGATCCCTACTATTCATTGACTAATATGAAATTGAATTCATCTAATTATTCCATCCAACCGGATAAGTTCGGTGTTTGGGATTACTATGAAATAGCTGAACCAATGTTACCTAATAATATTACGATTATAATAACTGATATAAAATCTTTAATGGATTTTCCAACTGATTTTAACATTTGGCTACGTTCACATCTTGTTGAAGAAAATACTTATTACCCACATGCTTCTCCTCATCAATCAAAAGATGATGCTGGATGGATTATAGTAAATCGTCAGCAAACAGGATTTTATTTTGTGAATTATAATTGGATGACTTGGGAAAAATTATTTGAAATGTTAAAAAAAGATAACTTTGGAGAAATAACCGTGAATGATAGAGCTCAAATAATTGATGATCTGTATAATTTAGCCAAACAAAACTATATTTCCTTAAATATATATTTAACTGGAATGGAATATCTTATTAAAGAAAGAGATTTCATCCCCTGGAAAGTATTTTTAGAATCTTACAAATATTTATGGAATAAATTTGACGATTCAGACATAAATAATGGCTTGGAAATGTACTTATCACAATTAATGAAACCTATTTATCAATATCTTGGTTTTGAAAATAAAAAAAACGATACTCGATCAAATAAAGAGTTAAGAGTATTGATTTTACCATGGGTCATTTATTTCAACTATTCTGATTTTGTTAACCAATCAAAAACTGTTTTCAACCATTGGCGAGCTAATGCTAATAGTTATTCGTTAAATAATATTCTTCATCCTTATGAAATCATCTGCAATGCATTAAAAAACGGCGATTTTGATGAATGGAAATTTGTATGGCAATACATTTTAACAATGGAAAATAATTTGATGAAAATTTGTCTAATTCGTGCACTTGCATGTACCCACAATAAGACAGCTTTAAATATTTATTTACAACATATTTTTTTTGAAAACAATTGGATGAATACCTATATGAAAAAATTAGCACTTGCATCTATACATGATAATATAAACGATGGATTTGATATAATTTTTAATTTTTTACTGGACAATAATAACAATAATAACGTCTCGTAAGTATACAGTATTTAATAATCACACATTAGAGAATAAAATTATATTGTATTAATTAATGTATAATTTTTTTAAGAACACTAATTAAATGAATGTTGTAGCTGGAACGTTGTCAGTACTATATTGATGTCTCAGATGATGAGATATCCTTTAACGGCTTCCCAATTAACGAAGGTCAGAGAAAAATAAAAAAATATTTACAAATTTATAATTTTAGCAATAATTTTTTTTTTTTAACAGTTTATGTTATTCGTGAACACTAATAAAAACAAAATAAGTGGCCTGAATAGAGAGTTCTATGGACAGATAATGAATCTCACAGAGCATGCAAGATGGTATACGCATTGTGTAGCTGATGTTAAAATCTGGTTAATGAAAAAAGGATTTCTCACAAATTCTAATTTTCTAATAGATACTGCTATAAGTGATAATGAAGAATTAAAGAACTAACATTCGAAAAAATTAATAATAAATTCTTAGATGTTAATATTAACTATTATCAAGTTTTGGAATATTTTTTTATAATTTTTTAATATTTTATTTGATATTAACGTATACAATATTAATAATTATGGAAGTAAATAAACAGATATTCATTTTAGATTTACATTTTTACTAATACAATATAAGAAGGGGATGTAACAAAATATATTTTTATAGTTAACTCATATAATATCTATCTCAAAAGCAATGAGTATTAGTAGAGAAAGCCTATAAAAATGACTGATAATATTTATTGGTACTTTTATCCTCATGAAATCATGATTATTCAAGCTTTTGATAACTTACTAGTAAGTCCATTATTTTATATTTTTACTATTTTGATAAAAATATAAATGTTATTATTATAATTCTGATTGTGTTATTTAGAAATTTTAAAATTACAAATATTTATTTCATCTTATTGAAGCTTGTCTTACAGTATCAACATGTTAATATGAATATTATAATGAAAAATTAATTTTTTGATACAAAGTCTTATTTTAAGGATAACATGTTTAGTACATTATTTGTTAATTCAATATGCTCGATACAATTCATTAACGCATGTTGATTTATTTGAATTTAATCTTTACATTTAAATGTAGGGTAACTTTTAGATGCACCGCCAACTGAAACAAATCAAAAATTTAATTTAATTGGTATCAGTTTTTACATAGAAGTTCATTGAGCTTCAACAGGTATCTTGTTTTACATTAAAAATTTACACGCTAAATATAACACTTCATTGACGTCGAAGAAGCAGAAGTGTAAACATTATTTTAAACTTAAAAAAACAAAGTATCCACACATTTAAAAAAATATGTAAATGAAAAAGACAAATATCTCAATAAAATTGTAATAGGAAATTACATTCTTACAGTAACACATTTAAATACAATAGGATCGTGTAAACAATTATCAGTGCATGTGTTTATTGAATATGTTCAGTTTTTGACGAAAAAATTATCTAATCATTTTAGCCGATAATTCTAGTAAATTAATACTATTCTCCATTAATTGAAAATTGAACTTATCTGAATTAACCTTGAACTTTTCTTGACATCTGTACAAATATCCCACTTATTTTTTTGATCTATGAATTAACAACTAACTATTATATTTTATGAACTTTATCTATTCTCAATACTGTTAAGCTATTGAAGGCTTTATATTTGAAAATAAAGCAGCTATTTTTTCATGCGTGATTTAATGAATTTCATTTCCAATGATTTTAAATTTCTTGACTTATGATACATAAAAAAAAATATACATTATAAAAGAGAATAATCTTCATTATTTTTATAGCCGTACCAAAAAACAGAAATAGCTCAAAAATTCGTGATTTGAACATAAAAGTAGTGAAACTGCCTTCATAATTTCCAAGTGCGAGACATGAAGGATAATTTTGATTATTTTTATAGCTGGGACTTTATTTGAAATGAGATAAGAACCACTAATTTTCACAAATTGACATTTTAGTTCAATAATTATTTATTTTTCAAATTCTCGTGAAGTTTACATAAATGATTTTTTTCACCAATTTATAATTAGATAATTTCGTATTATCGACTGTTTTGGTAAAAGAACACCTGTATCAAATACCAGTTTTATATTCAACTTCTGACGATCAAGTCTATCAAAAATGGAATCTTCATTGCTATTATTTGTCATCGTGTTTATCAAAATTGGTCTTTCATTTTCAACGGATTCAACTTTTATTTCATTTGTATCAGATAATGAAATAGATGTACAAAATGCTAATCAGAATTTCATTTTACAACCTGATGAATGGGAATTTTTATGGCTTACTGAAGCATTTATTTCTTATTTAAAATTTTCTTCTGGTGAGGTAAAATAAGAAAATAATATTGAAATTACATTATCTTAAAATTTTCTGTATTTGTTACAAGTGAAAGTTAATACATTTTGTTTTTAGATTTTTTTTAATTCTGATTCGGAAAAGGAATTTATAATTAATCAACTTCAACCAGCTCTCATGCATGAAAGCATGGATTTATCACAACACATGACTGCATTAGTTCATACAACAGTACTAAATTCTTTAATGGTAATAGAAGACGACATTATTAGCCATAAAGGAAATTGTATCGTTAGGATGTTGCATTTGTCTCTTGGAAATTCTATCTTCCATCAAAGTTTAATTAATTATTTGAAATTAAGGTAAGTTTGGAAATTTATTTTAAAATAAAAGTATGACGTATTAATCAATTTCATGAATTAACAAAAAATCTCTGTATCAAGTGAATTCCAGTTAATGAGTCTAGATGATCTCTGGTATTCCTTTCAATATCAAATTGACCGACAGCAAATAAAACTTCCAAAAGACATAAGAACAATTATAAACTCATGGATACATCAAGATGGATTTCCTGTTGTACATGTAGAAATTAAAAATAATATTGCTAAATTACGTCAGAACAGATATCTCACAGATGGTTTAACTGATAATTTTGAAAATAATACATGGTGGATTCCAATAACTTGGACATCTGCAAGTAATGTAAACTCTCAGAGCACCATCCCTAAGTATTGGCTACATAAAAAGGAAGATGAAATACAATTGCAAATTAAAGAAGACGAATGGGTCATTTTTAATGTTCAACAAGCAGGTAACTTTGTGTATTATAATTTTTAAGATAATTTTTCACTTGAAATTTATTATTATGTTGTATTTAGGCTTTTATCGTGTTAATTATGATGAAGTATCATGGCATCGGATAATTTATGCATTAAATTTTCATCATTTGAATAGTATATCAGCAATAAATCGAGCATCTATAATCAATGATGCATTTAGTCTTGCAAATACTGGAATTATTCCTTTTGAAATTGCTTTAAACAGCATCACTTATATTACAAGAGAAACTGATTATTTACCTATTGAAACAGCTCTAAAAGAACTGGAGTTCCTTTTTAAATATTTTGATGGTCAAAATTCCAGCCAACTTTTCAATGTAAGTACATCATTTTACTTTCAATATTGAATTAATTTCATATTCTTTTTTTTCTTTTATAGAAGTTTTGGTTGGCATTGATCAAACCAAGTTATGATCGTTTAAGTCAACACGATCAAGTAGATAGCCTTTCTTTTCGTAAGCTACAAAAGAACTTAACTTATTGGGCTTGTCTTTTGGGCCATAAACAGTGTGTTAAAAATGTTTTGCAGAATTTTGAACGTTGGAAGAATAATTCTAAAATATTGTAATATTAATTTTTGACGATATCCATTTAGTTAGATTAAAAATAAAATTTGATATTGAATTAATTGATTTTAGAATAACAAAACATGAAAAAAAATTGATGTTTTGTATCGCTGTAAAATATAATTCGTCACTGGAAGAAAATGGAGCGATCAAAACAATTCTAAATTACTATTCAAAGACCTCTAACATATCAGATAGAGCTATTGCTATATCGTCATTAAAATGCATTAAGGATTATGAAATTTTACAAGAGTAAGCATAATTATAAAAAGACATTCTTTCAAAACATAGATTTATTGTTTTAATTATATTATTTTTAGAATTTTGAAGATGTTGTTGAGTAATCGTACTGAAAATGTTATGGAAAAGCAAGAAATTCTTTATGCTTTTAAAGTGATTGCAAAAAATAGTTATAAAGACGCTGAATTTATGTCTGATTTTATTGTTATATATCATGATATAATGCTTGAATAGTAAGTATTAACATCAAATCATGTCTTGTTTATCTTATGTTATTTATTTTTAATTTATTTTTTTCAGTTACGGTAATAATGATATTTTCATCGAGATAATAGAATCATTATTTGAGCTACTTGATGTCCAAAAGAACTCGGATAAATATTATCGATATCATACTTATATTGAGGAAGAATTGATTGAAACTGTAGATGCCACTTTTAAAAAAAATATATACGAAAACAAATTTTATATAAATTATTATACACGTATTATCAAGTGGATCAAAAATAATATATATTTTATACCACTGGATATTGAAAGAGAAACCAAAAATACCGCTGAATTTCTTGAAGTAATTGAACGTTCTTTTCAATTTTTAAAATCATTTTATGAAGAAAATTCATCTTCAGATAACTTATTTACATCAACAAACTTGAATAATTCTTTACTGAATGCAAGTTATTTCTTTTGGAAAAGAACTTTTAATGATTGGGCGAATCTTCAAAGCAAAATAACTTTCTTAAATGATCAAAAAATTTTAGAGTATCATATGTTAAAAATTGTATCATTGATTTATGATAAACTTGGATTTGAAGAAAAACCGGGTGATACTTATGAAAATAAAGTTTTAAGAAGTGATGTAATTGATTGGGCATGTAGATTAAATCATCCAGATTGTATTTTAAAATCCTTAAAATTATTCAAAAGCTGGAGATCACCGTTACGTTCACTAATTCCAAAAAATATACAAAAAACAGTCTTTTGTACTGCCATAAAATATGAATTTGAAGATATGCAATTTTTTGTAAGAAAATACATGCGAACAAAAAGTCCGCACCAAAAATTAGCTATTGAATATGCTCTAGGATGTACAAGTGATGTTGAATCCATTCAAAATATCTTATCAATAATATTAAATATTGATGATTCACGAATAGAACACCAACTGAGGATTATTTCTTCAATCAATTATTACGGAGGATTTGGATTGCAAGAAATTCTTAAATATTTGTGTATAATAAACCCCCGAATACCTAAAGATGATAAAAAAATTGATCAATTGTATAAAATATTTGAAAAAGTATTAACTTTAATATCAACTCATGAACAAATTTCATTGTTTCAACAGTGTCTTGAGTTTTACTCAGACTCAATACCATCGATAGATTCATCTTTACTATTATATATAAATCAACTTATTGATGATTCAAATAAGTTCGAACAGTACAGTAGCAATTTTCTGACATGGTTAAGAACTACATATATAAGTTTCGATTATCGTCTACCTGAAAATCTTAAACCAATCAAGTATGAATTGACTATAATTCCTAACTTTAATACTTTCTACGGTTTAGTTAAAATAATATTAGATGTATTATACGATAGTGATCGCATTGTTTTACATGCGACTGATTTGTGGATTGTTGAAATTAATGTTCTTAATTTAAATACTGATCAATCCATTGGTGTACTATTTTTTTTGCAGCAGCTGGACGGAAGATGTGAAATTTATTTAGATTCTGTTATAAAAAATAATACACAATTACTTGTAACGATAACGTATGGTGGGTTTATTAATGATGAAAAATATGGAATCTATTATGTTCCTCTCAATAATCAAGATAAGGAGACTGATTGGATAATTACTACGCAATTCCAAATGTCTCATGCTCGTCGGGCATTTCCTTGTTTTGATGAACCTTCGTTTAAAGCCAAATTTAAACTTAAAATTCTTCGGCCAAACGATTTTATATCAATCAGTAACATGAACATTATTTATTCTTCACTTTCGCCTATAAAAACTAATTGGAGTTGGGATATCTATGAAGAGAGTGAAATAATGTCAACATATTTAGTTGCTTTCATTATATGTAAACACAAGACAGTCTCTACTCGAGAAAATTATTTAAAATATTGGTCTCATCACAGTTCAACTCCCTATGCTAAATATTCATTAGAGGTTGTTCATAAAGCAATAGAAATGATATCTGCTTATACAGGCATATCACTTCCTCAGAAAAAAATAGACTTTGTAGAAATTCCAGGATTTGATATGTTAGGTATGGAGAACTGGGGTATTGTTATATTAGATGATCAACTTTCATCACTTTCATCCACTCGTTTGTATACAAATATACTTCAAGTAATCACATTTAAAGAATTTATCGTGGCACATGAGATTGCTCATATGTGGTTTGGAAATTTAGTTACTTGTGAAACATGGGAATATTTTTGGATTAATGAAGGATTTGCAAGATACTTTGAATGGACAGTGATGGATTCTATTCAACCACAATTGAAATGGATGGAAAAATTCATAGTTCATATACAACAAGTTGCATTTGCACTTGACTCTCAAACCGTTAGTTTACCATTGACTAATAAAAAATTGACTTTAATTACTCGGAAAAATGTAAATCAATATGATAATTCAGTTCTTATTCATGCTAAGGCTCCGTGCATTGTTCGGATGATGTATCATGCATTTGGAGATGAAATATTTAACATTTCTATCAAGTATTATCTTCAAAAAAATAAGTGGAGTACTAGTACACCATCAAAATTGTGGAGTGCAATAGAAAATACATTTCGCGCAGTACATTACAAAACTAATGAGTCAGTAGCAACAATGATGGAATCGTGGACATCTCAGCCAGGATATCCTGTAGTTCACGTGAATAGAACTGATAAACAATTAATTTTTAAACAAGAACGATTTCTTTCTAAGAAGGAAACCGAACCAATGGAATTATATTGGATCCCAATTACTATTACAACTAAATCTAAACCAGTTTTTACAAATACATTACCCGTCTTTTGGATGGGATCACGGACAGAATTTAGATCATTGCCAAGATCCGGTGATGATGAATGGATTATTGTAAATATTCAACAGACAGGATTCTATCGTGTTAATTATGATATAAATACCTGGAATAATATATTTAAAGCTTTAAATCAAAAGGATTTTGGAGGAATTCCTGAAATCAATAGAGCACAGATACTTGATGATCTCTTTAATTTAGCGTATGCAGATTATATTTCTTATGAATTAGCTTTTATTGGAGCAAAGTATCTAAGTAAAGAGAGAGGCTATCTTCCTTGGAAAGTATTTTTCAACAATATAGATAATTTATATGAAAAATTTGATAGTCTCATTATTTCGATGAATTTAAAAAAATATATTAGGGATTTAATAACACCTTATTATAATGAAATCCAACCTCATGAAAATTTTAGTTTTGATCATAAAGATGATTTTAATATAGTACAAATAATGACGTGGGCTCGTAAAGTTGATCTAAACCTCTTAGTGATTAAATCATTAAAAAAATTTCAGGAATGGTTGAAAAAATCTGAAACCCCTATGAATATAAGGATATTTACTTTATGCATTGTTGTCCAACATAGTTCATATCATGAATGGGAATTTTTGTGGAACCGATATTTCAACACACCATTTAAATCAGAAAAATTGACTCTTCTTAAGACCTTTGGCTGTTCAAGAAATGTAACGACTCTTACTGAGCTTATAAGATTTGTAGTATTTAACAACTATCTGATGACTGAATTCGAAGTTAAAGTTGCACTTGCATCAATATTTTATGATGAACGATATTCAACAGATGCTGTTTTAAATTTTTTTATTCTTTATCATGAAGAATTAAATGCTGAGTAAGTGTAAACAATTTTTAGTCATTCATCATGAAAGGATTTTATTCTGCTTTAATACTAATCTAATGTTTTTCACTAGATTTCTTTGGAAGAAAGTCCACACATTATTATTGGCAATTTCACGAAATATTTATACTTCTCATCAGATTCAACAGGTATTAAAAAATATTAAAACTTTTTTTTATATTATCAAATTATTTATTGAATATATTTTTTTCTTTTATTTTCAGTTAAAAAAATTAATTGAAATTTTGAAAAATAAAAATGACCAAATTAGGGAACAATTGCAGAATAACTTGTCTCAAATATTAATTAAAAAAAAATGGTTCGATAATCATATCGTTGATGTGATGCAATCATTAGCTAAAGTAGAATGATTTAATTTATAATTATACTTCATATAAAATTATTTTGATATCAAAGATTGATAATTTAATTATAAATTAACTTTAATGGTAGAAAGAAAGACGTGTTAACTTCGTTAGTTTTATTTTGTATAGATTTTAACGATACTATTTAAAACCAAAGTAATGTTAACATTCAGTATGATATTTATTGAATAAATTTTATCATTGTCAGTATTGATCAACAGATCATTTTTGTAAAAAATTAATTATTATCGAATTAATTTGATCTTACTTTATATAAAAAAGTATTCGTTCATCAAAAGTGAAAGGTTCAATCTTTAATTTAATACATAATTTTTCTTTTATGGCCTTCACTTGATTCCTGGCTCAATGAATTCATATTACCTGAAAAAAAATGAAATGTACTAAATATTATTTTTCAATACAAAGAGATAATTATTATCAAATAAACATTATTTCAGGTAAATCATTAAATTGTATTTAACCGAATTTTTAAATATTATTTGTGATTAATTATTACACAATACAATGATTAAAAATATTTATTAAAGGAAATAATCAATTTTAATTTACCAGAAAAACTTTGTTTTGACAATATAAATGATTTATAATTTATTGTGATCACCGAATTTGATTTATCAAAAATTTACTTTCATAATCAGTGTTATTATAGACTTTGAATGTATCATAGTGACAAAAATGAAGTTTTTATATAGATTTTTTATCATTTTAAGTTGTCAATTAATATTTCTTATTCCATTATCATCAATGAAACCAGTTATAAATAAAAATACTAATCGTATTGACAATATTAAAGGGGAAAAATCTCAATATAAATCAGGTGCAGTTCCGAAACGGTATAACATTAAATTTCGTTTAAATAGTGACTTTACTTTTATTGGAGAAATTGAAATTCAAGCACAAATTATTTCTGAAAATAATCAAATTGTGCTCGATCATGGTAGTAATATTGTTATAAATTCATTATCTATTACCAATAATGAAAAAGTAATTAACATATCATCTAGAAACTATATTAAAAAGAAAGAAAAGCTCAGTTTTTATTTAAACGATACTCTATCAGTTAATTCAACAGTTTTAATAAGCATTTCTTATACTGGAGATGTGTCAAAACATATTAAAAGTCTTTTACCATTTTCTTATTGGAATAAAAATCAAGTATTGAAGTAAGTAAATCATCCATTAAAATCAGAGTAAATTAATTGATAATTCATTTAATAAGTTTACTACTTTTAGAAAAATCAAAACCCTGAGATATGAATTATCCTCAGCAAAAGAAGTTGTTCCTTGCATTAGTTGTCATTGGAGAGATAGATCAGAGGTAAATATTTCAATAATAATTCGACGCCCTAAAACATTTATTCATCCAAAACATCGTTTATCTATCAATGTGTAAGTAATAATGATAATTATCAGTGTTTTTTATAAATTGTTAAGAAAAAAAAGCAAAAATTGAAAAAAATAAATTCAATGTTAGTTCTAGGTCTCATGGATATGCTTTAGAGAGATATCATTTTCTGAAACCAAGAACAATAGATATTATACCGTTTCTGATAACTGAAATTGGAAAACCAAGTATAAGAAACTGGATTGAAAAATACAATCTTAAATTATGGTCTTCTACAATTGAATCACTTCGAGGAGAAAATTACATTACAATAGATGAAGTAAATCGCTCATTAATAATTGATTATTTATTTAATTTATCACATACAAATTTGATCGGGTATGATGTAAGTTTATCAGCTGCTCAATATTTAGTGCAAGAAAGAAGCTATCTACCATGGAAAACAGCTTTAAAACATTTTGAACTCCTAAGTAACAGATTAATTGGAAGTGATCTTGAACGAAAATGGAAAAAATATTTGTTCTCAATTTTGAATGAAATTTATTATGAGCTTGGATTTACAGAAGATGTTGATGATAGCGAAGATAAAACAATGTTGAGAAGTGATATTATAAAATGGACATGTTGGTTATCACATTTCGATTGTATTTCTCGTTCATCTAAGATATTTTACAGCTGGAAATTGAATGGATCAAAATCAGTTTCGACCATGTTACAGCAGACTGTCTTTTGTAGTGCAATAAAATGGGGACCTGATGATGACTGGAATTTCCTCTGGGCCAAGTATTTACAAACGAATGTTACAAGTGAAAAGAATGCAATGCTGCATGCTTTAAGTTGTACAGAGAATCCTGAGATAATCAATAAATTATTAACAAGTGCAATAACAACAGATTCTGGAATTCAGTTTAAAGATAGCCGAAGTGTTTTCACTTCAGTGTATTCTTCTGGACCAATTGGAGCTATGGAAGTTTCCAATTTCATACATCATAATCATGAAAAAATGCTTAAGTACTATAAAAGTAACAATCGACAACTATGGAAGAATCCATTTATTCATATGTTGTGGAATGATTTCAAATTGTTTAAAAGATACGATCCAAAAATCTTCGAATGGTTGAGCTATAAGTATCCTGATGATGACAAACATTTACCAAGAAAAGTCAAACCACTAGAATACCACATCCGTATAATTCCTAATCTGAAGGAAAAAAATTCTGCATTTGGTGGCTCTGTACGTATAATGCTAGAGGTTGTCAATCATACTTCCTGCATAGTTTTACATGCCAAAGACTTGTACGTATCAAAAATCAGTGTTTACAATTTTCATAGTTCTATTCCTTATGTAATATTGAACTATTCCTATGATGAATATGACAAACTGAGTATTTATCTTGGTATGATTGTTAGCTCTGGGTCTCGATTAATACTTGATATTGAATATACTGGTTTCATAAACGAACAAAAAATTGGACTATTCCAAGGTTCTTATGCTGATGAAAATGGAAACACTCATTTGTTTGCTGCTACTCAGTTAGAAAAATTTTACGCCCGACAGGTTTTTCCTTGTTTTGATGAACCAGCTTTCAAAGCGACATTTAAAATCAGTATCATGCGACCTAATTACTACTCTACACTTAGCAATATGAAGTTGAAGCATTCTGTTGCTTCTGGAAAATCAAACTGGACTTGGGATCATTATGAAAAAAGTATCCTTATGTCTACTTATCTTGTTGCTTTCATTATCTTTGATTATAAATACAATTACACTTTAAATGATAATTATAAATTTTGGTCTTACGTGAATTTAACCAATGATGCTAATCATGCTTTAAAACTAGCTCAGAAATCAGTAGACTACTTAGAAGATTATACAGGCTTACACTCTCTCATAAAAAAATTAGATTTTGTAATTATTCCTGACTTTCACATAGGAGGTATGGAAAATTGGGGTCTCATCACACTTGATCATTTATATCCTATACATTTTGATAAGTCTTTTTTATCAATGTTTCATGAAAGCATCGTAGTTCATGAAGTCACTCATATGTGGTTCGGTAATTTAGTAACTTGTGATTCATGGGAATACTTGTGGCTTAATGAAGGATTTGCAACCTATTTTCAATGGAATATTATGGAATCAATCAGACCAAAATGGAGATGGATTGATACCTTTATTGTCCATGAAATGTTCTTTGCTTTAGAAGTAGATTCGGCCGTAGATTCGAAATCAATGAATGAAAAACAGAGAGACTACATTGACGATCTTAGTGATTTAAAAACAACGTCGATTATGTATGTAAAAGCTGCCTGCATTATTAGAATGGTAGAGCATGCTTTCGGAGCAAAAGTATTACATAATGCTCTGAAGTATTATCTTAAAGAAAATCAATTAAAAACGGTCACACCGTCAAAATTATGGGCTGCGTTAGACATGAAGATAAATGAAATAGGAGGTATTCCTGAAGCTAACCAATCTGTATCAACATTGATGGACTCATGGACGTCTCAATCAGGATATCCTGTGGTTCATGTGAATAGAGTTTATGGTAATTTGAGTTTAACACAAGAGCGGTTTTTCATTACTAAGAGAAATGAATCGTCAACTCAGTTGTACTGGATTCCAATTTCAATTGCAAGTAAAACGAATCCAAACTTCTCAAATACTTCACCAACTTTATGGATGGGAACGAAGAAAATGCTTACGTCGTTATCAATAGCTGATGATGAATGGTTTATTCTTAATCTTCAACAAACAGGATTCTATCGAGTCAATTATGATGTAATTACCTGGAAGAATTTATTCAAAGCATTAAATCAAGATAATTTTGGAGGTATTCCTGAAATTCACAGAGCTCAAATTATCAATGATTTGTTTAATTTAGCAAGAGGAGGATATATATCATATGACTTGGTAATAGATGGATCTAAATATCTTCTAAATGAAAAATCTAAATTACCTTGGCAAGCTTTTAATGAAAATTTTCATACTCTGGATAAAGAATTGAATAATGAGGATACAAAAATACACTCAAAAGAACATTTTAAAAAGCTAATATTTTATAGCCGTGATGATATTATTTCTACAAAGCCTTTAAATAATGAACAATTATATAAAATGAAACAGAAATTATTATACTTTTGGAGTTGTAGACAAAATTATAATAATTGTATGTTTCAAGAAAAAAGTTTGGAAAAACGTTGATGATAATATAGAAGTTTTGTTGTGTGTTTGAATTTTTTTTGTTTTATATTTATGAATTTTAGTGAATTTTAAATAAAAAATAGAAAAGAGTAGTCAGAAAATTTTTAAGTACATATTTTTTTATTTTATTTAAATATTCAAAAAATGTATATAAACAAGTCTATATGAAGAAACGGATTTAAGATAAATCGACAATAATTATTGAACTGTCAATTAAAAATTTGGGTACAGTTGAATGTGAAAAAAATATGACTAGCATATATTTATATATATTATTTTTCTTTAAAAAAGTAGGAAATTCTATGTAACCATAACATTATTCGAGAATATTAGTCTACAGTATAAACGCTAAGCACCTTCAATTTTTTGTTATTAATTTATCCAATTGTTTTTTCTATCAATTATCAATCGTTCTATTGATTACTTTTTTTCCCGTCCAATTTCGAAGTTTATTATTACTCGTCGACAACATGTTTCTTCAAAATAACTCAATTATTTTAACGCTAATAAAATAGTTTATCATACTGTATTAATACTCAAAACGCAAAAATATTAATAGCCATGATAATAATAATATCATACTCAATAAAATTAATTCCTGGAATAATGTTTGTGCTTAAATGACTTAAATATCGATAAATTATCAAATGTTAAAAAAACATTCAAATTAATTTTATGGCTGTAATATAAAAAAAGGATTAATTATCAACTAAAAATAAATTTTAATACACTTAAAATAATTCAAATTAAATAAATTGAAATTTTTGCGCTATTCGTACAGTTTTAATTCATTAAACATGGAATGTAAAATAATTTATTAGTATAAAGTTTAAAATTCCTTCGAATTTGACTCGATTTTATTTTGTATAAAAATGGAAAAAATTTTTTTCGATGTGGCATTTTAAAGAATAGAATTCTAGATATATTGAATTTTAGTAAAAAAATATAATAGCAATTCTACATCTATAAAAAAACAAATAACTAAAATCAATATTTCTATTAAGATGCATGAAATCCGTTTCAACCTGGTTTAAAATTCTTTAACCGATAAATAAATAATGATATGATTGATCAATATTAATTAATACAAATTACTTAACAAAACTAAACAAAATTAATTATTTGTTAAATTAATAATTGTAACTTTTTTTTGATAAATTTTAAATAAAGACCGTAATAATAATGATTATCATAGTTGTAATAAATTAATTTGATGCACAGAGGAAGTAAGTTGAAGATAGAAATAAACAGCCTGTTTATTTTATGCAATCATTAGATTAGAAATGCATGAAATTAGTATCTATTGTTCCTTTATACCTAAACTCATTGTAGAGCTTCATTTGTTTCACCATTGGCAGCTATTTTATGCTTCGTTTGTTTTTGTACGTAGCTATACATCGTTTGAAGTGGTATGTGAAGGAGCTCAACAATTTTTATAAAATTAGGTTCTAAAAGAATAGATTATTAAAATGTATTTTTAAAATGACTAATCAATATTCAAGTATCTGCAGCAGATAGAAGCTGTACCTCTATAAGTTATAAAGTCTTAGATACTAAAGAATATATATATATGTATATCTATATTTTTCAAGATAAAACAATGAAAGCCTTTTTAAAATTTATTTTTAATACCAAATAGAAGTTTTTGTTCTCTTCCACAAATACAAGTTGCATACTATTTTAATTAAAAAATAAAATTCATGAAGCGAGTTAAAAGTAATGAGAATTGTCTTACTTTAATCAGTAAAACGAGATACAACTTCTATAATTTTGTTCAATGAGAATTTCTTACCATTTTCTGCAGTGATGTAACCATGTCTAATTAAAAAATCAAGAGCTACAGGGATAGACGTAGTTTTAAAATTAGGTGACAGTATCCTCTCTATACATTCATTGACCGGCAACAGCTCAAATGTTTCAACTTCTCCATCGCTATTACTTGGTACAAAATCAGGAGGTAATTCTAGGTCATAAACAAATTCCGTATTAGGAAATAGACCTCTTTCGCTTTCGAAAAATAGTGATACACAGCCTGTGCTTTTGAGTTTTTTCAATAAATGAGGAGGAATACTTCCTTCTTCTCCCGCTTCTTTTATTGCCGTCTCATCAATACCAAAACCAACACTTAAACCTCCACTAATCATATTGTCCCAAAATCCTGGCCATGTTTGTTTACTTGGACTACGTTTTTGTAGCCAAATTGATAAACCTTTTTTTGGATCATTGACATATCCATTAATATCTACACCATATTTCCGAATGCCAAATAAACCTAGAATTATAATAATTTAATTAATTAAATGGTATATCAATTTTTTCTCGATTCGTGTGATACACAATCGATTTAATTATAGTAAATTTTACAGCTAAGGAAAAAAAGGAGACTAGCTCAAACCACGTGCAAAATTACAACCTGAGCTGAAGGTGAGGGTAGTAAACACGTAGTTTGAACTAGTCAAATTATCCTCTTCAGGACTAAATATGATTTTTTGTCATACCTGCGTGAAAAGTTCATCTCCTCTCAAATAGAAGAAGGAACTTTTCACGTGGGTATGACGAGAAATAATATTCTTAAATTAGATCTACAAGCATAAAAAAATTATGAATTATGATGTGGTGGATGAAGAGGTCGGTGCATTCAATCAAAGTAACAACACCATTTCAGCCTATAATCTCTAGTGAAAAATGAAGAATTGATTATAACTAGAAGACACACCTTAAATTATCACTGTTTTATAACCTTATACATAAAAATATACCACGTTTGAAAATAATATGAAGTTATAATTCCAATGTAATAATGAAGATTTCAGTAGGCAATTCAAAAATGTATCTGGATAAAACTTGATTTAAAATCTACATGCAGTAATTATTTACGTAATTTTGTAAATAGCAAGCTTTCATTGTTTCATGAATTTTACGGTACTTTGGCCATTATTATGCATGAATAGATAAAAAGGATTAATTTTTTAAAAATTTTTAATATTTACAAGTTGCAGATCGATCCATTTTAAAAAGAGGCGGAGTATTAAATTGTGCTCGGACTTCATAATATTCTTCTCTCCAACCTCTCAATGTTATAAACTTTTCTCCAGCTCTCCATTCTTGTAAAACTTCATTGACTCGTGCACTTCTTTCTCCATACCCTCTGAAGGCTGGATTAAGTTGTACACAGTCAGGTAAAACTTGAAATACCTGAAAAAAAATATAAAAGATAAATATTTTCTTTTCAAAAAAATTTCCTTAACATTTCTTTTAAATGTTAAATTCTATTCCTTCATTATTAAAATTCATTTCCGACCTTTTAAAATAAAAATGGTTTGTACACTAATATCTCTTATACATACTTGTGGATAATTTAATAATTCTTTCATGACATCAGGCCTCACAAGGCCCACCTGCTGTCCATCGACAACAAATGCTCTGCATTCTCCATTCCGAAAGCCTGGAAAAAAGAGATCTAAGTTAATATTATATTTTCAACAAAATGATTTACATGTAAATAAATTATTTATTATTTAATTAAATTATAAATGATAAGATTATGTACTAAACTCCATGAATTTGGTACTTAAATATGTTCGTACAATTAAACTGCTCATTAAATCAAATGTTCCGCTTCATTGATCTTACAAAGTGAATTTTATTTTCAATCAGATGAATGTTATTTAATAGTACCTAAATATAAATCTTAAACCAAATTTATATTAATGTCTTAGCCTTGACGACTCTTGAATGCATGAAATTACGTATTACTGGTACTAGTTTTTAATAGTACTGCAAACAGATGAAATCTCAATAATGTACATCTAATTAAAAAACGTCATCTAAACGTAAATAAACATTCATTTGTAATAACAAATGAACTTATAATATCCCACAATGCCAGTTAACGATGAAGACAGTTTATTTAATGTCTATATCTATATACAAACAAAAGAAATATTGACTGATTTGGTGATACATATAAAATAAATGAAGTTATGAACCCGAAAACTAGAATATAAAGAATAATGCATTTGATATAGATGAAAATATATTTATGACGTTTTAAAGTAGTTTGAAAATAATAAGCAAATGTAAGTAGAAGCAACAAGAACTTGAAATCAATATCTCAACATACACAACGGAAAAAACACGTTTGATAGAATGATATATCCAGGGCAAGCAGTAAATAATAGATGTGAATGATAAGTTTAACATTATTTAATATTGTATTACCTGATAAATAAAAGCAGTTAAATTTGTTGGCGATTTTTAGTAACCGTGACATTGGTTCAGTATCACTATCAGCCATGATGCTCGTCATAGCTTGTCGCCGCGACTCGCCACAACCCCGTCAAACTCGGCAACTATATACCAATACAAATGAAATTTTCAGCCCAACCAGCATACATACATCTACATCGTCAATCTTTCCTATACCTGCATTTTACCGTATATATCCTGCTAGATTCTGCGCAGTTAAATATTTACTGATTAATTTATTTTTTATTCCTTTCATGCTAATATTTGGTAATATAAAATGCGAAAGGATATAGTATTCTTTCAATTCATTTACAATTAACGATTTTAGAATAAAATTATTTATAAAAGACTTACATTAACTTAGGTTTCCCGCGCACAATTAGTTTGAGGAAAAAATAGAGTACAGGTGGCGCTTAATGTCTTGTATGATCCGTCGCAAAAATACTTTAGAAACGTGACTTTCGTTCCAAATGAACCCAAAACGGCAATTCAATGGTCAGAAAGGAGACTAAGAAAACCCACACCATAAGAATAATTTTGTTGAAGGAAGTGTCGCCAACTTACCCTGTTTCGACCCCAAAAAACTGAAATGAACCGAGGTCGTGACTCTGTTAGCAAAACAGAGTAGAATTTTTACGGATAGTACATACACCCACGTTTAGGGTTTTTCGAAAATATCTTGATATTCGTACACTGAAACATAGTCAACTACTAGTGTTTAGAAATCGGCTCATCATAATCTATCGGATGGTACCTTCAAATTTATGTTTTGAGCATAAATCATGATTTTGGAATTTTTTGAGGTTAGAGTGAAATTTTTTTCGAATTGTGAGTAAAACAACTGATTCTTTCCAACTTGAAGCGCATGCATCACAGATTGGACGAAAACTTGAAAAATACTGTTTCTTTGCTGAACAGGCTATTGGACCGGAAGTTGGCCATTTTTTAGCATAAATCATGTGCTAATCATAATTTCAAGGAGTGCATTAGAAAGCTTTCGCTCTCACGATTCCATTGACATGCTCGTTTTTCATTTTGGGCCAACAGGAACCAAGTAATTTCACTTTAAAAATTCGATCAAACCGGAAGTTGGCCATTTTTTAGCATAAATTAAGTGCTAATCATAATTTCAAGGAGTGCATTAGAAAGCTCTCGCTCTCACGATTCTATTGACATGTCTGTTGTCACTGTACGCCTAGTGAATCGATAAATATTAACAAAAACAAATGTTATGCTGCAGTTAATCATAAAAAAAACTTTAAACGCTCATAACTCGAAAACTATGAGAGATACGGCATTTTTGACGGGGTGTCTTCCGGTAGGGGGTCACGAATTTTTCTCTAACGGTCAGATCTTTCATATGAGCCCTCGATCAACCCCGTAGCATCGTTAGCATAGAAGTTATGCATATTTCCATGTTTTAGGGTTTTTCGAAAATATCTTGATATTCGTACACTGAAACATAGTCAACCACTAGTGTTTAGAAATCGGCTCATCATAATCTATCGGATGGTACCTTCAAATTTATGTTTTGAGCATAAATCATGATTTTGGAATTTTTTGGGGTTAGAGTGAAATTTTGTTCGAATTGTGAGTAAAACAACTGATTCTTTCCAACTTGAAGCGCATGCATCACAGATTGGACGAAAACTTAAAAAATACTGTTTTTTCGCTAAACAGGCTATTGGACCGGAAGTTGGCCATTTTTTAGCATAAATCATGTGCTAATCATAATTTCAAGGAGTGCATTAGAAAGCTTTCGCTCTCACGATTCCATTGACATGCTCGTTTTTCATTTTGGGCCAACAGGAACCAAGTAATTTCACTTTTAAAATTCGATCAAACCGGAAGTTGGCCGTTTTCTAGCATAAATCATGTGCTAATCATAATTTCAAGGAGTGCATTAGAAAGATCTCGCTCTCACGATTCCATTGACATGCTCGTTTTTCATTTTGGGCCAACAGGAACTAAGTAATTTCACTTTTAAAATTCGATAAAACCGGAAGTTGGCCATTTTTTAGCATAAATCATGTGCTAATCATAATTTCAAGGAGTGCATTAGAAAGATCTCGCTCTCACGATTCCATTGACATGCTCGTTTTTCGTTTTGGGCCAACAGGAACCAAGTAATTTCACTTCAAAAATTCGATTAAACCGGAAGTTGACCATTTTCTAGCATAAATCATGTGCTAATCATAATTTCAAGGAGTGCATTAGAAAGCTTTCGCTCTCACGATTCCATTGACATGCTCGTTTTTCATTTTGGGCCAACAGGAACCAAGTAATTTCACTTTAAAAATTCGATCAAACCGGAAGTTGGCCATTTTTTAGCATAAATTAAGTGCTAATCATAATTTCAAGGAGTGCATTAGAAAGCTCTCGCTCTCACGATTCTATTGACATGTCTGTTGTCACTGTACGCCTAGTGAATCGATAAATATTAACAAAAACAAATGTTATGCTGCAGTTAATCATAAAAAAAACTTTAAACGCTCATAACTCGAAAACTATGAGAGATACGGCATTTTTGACGGGGTGTCTTCCGGTAGGGGGTCACGAATTTTTCTCTAACGGTCAGATCTTTCATATGAGCCCTCGATCAACCCCGTAGCATCGTTAGCATAGAAGTTATGCATATTTCCATGTTTTAGGGTTTTTCGAAAATATCTTGATATTCGTACACTGAAACATAGTCAACCACTAGTGTTTAGAAATCGGCTCATCATAATCTATCGGATGGTACCTTCAAATTTATGTTTTGAGCATAAATCATGATTTTGGAATTTTTTGAGGTTAGAGTGAAATTTTGTTCGAATTGTGAGTAAAACAACTGATTCTTTCCAACTTGAAGCGCATGCATCACAGATTGGACGAAAACTTAAAAAATACTGTTTTTTCGCTAAACAGGCTATTGGACCGGAAGTTGGCCATTTTTTAGCATAAATCATGTGCTAATCATAATTTCAAGGAGTGCATTAGAAAGCTTTCGCTCTCACGATTCCATTGACATGCTCGTTTTTCATTTTGGGCCAACAGGAACCAAGTAATTTCACTTTTAAAATTCGATCAAACCGGAAGTTGGCCGTTTTCTAGCATAAATCATGTGCTAATCATAATTTCAAGGAGTGCATTAGAAAGATCTCGCTCTCACGATTCCATTGACATGCTCGTTTTTCGTTTTGGTCCAACAGGAACCAAGTAATTTCACTTTAAAAATTCGATTAAACCGGAAGTTGACCATTTTCTAGCATAAATCATGTGCTAATCATAATTTCAAGGGGTGCATTAGAAAGCTCTCGCTCTCACGATTCTATTGACATGCTCGTTTTTCATTTTGGGCCAACAGGAACTAAGTAATTTCACTTTTAAAATTCGATAAAACCGGAAGTTGGCCATTTTTTAGCATAAATCATGTGCTAATCATAATTTCAAGGAGTGCATTAGAAAGATCTCGCTCTCACGATTCCATTGACATGCTCGTTTTTCGTTTTGGGCCAACAGGAACCAAGTAATTTCACTTCAAAAATTCGATTAAACCGGAAGTTGACCATTTTCTAGCATGAATCATGTGCTAATCATAATTTCAAGGAGTGCATTAGAAAGCTCTCGCTCTCACGATTCTATTGACATGCTCGTTTTTCGTTTTGGGCCAACAGGAACCAAGTAATTTCACTTTAAAAATTCGATTAAACCGGAAGTTGACCATTTTCTAGCATAAATCATGTGCTAATCATAATTTCAAGGAGTGCATTAGAAAGATCTCGCTCTCACGATTCCATTGACATGCTCGTTTTTCATTTTGGGCCAACAGGAACCAAGTAATTTCACTTTTAAAATTCGATCAAACCGGAAGTTGGCCGTTTTCTAGCATAAATCATGTGCTAATCATAATTTCAAGGAGTGCATTAGAAAGCTCTCGCTCTCACGATTCTATTGACATGTCTGTTGTCACTGTACGCCTAGTGAATCGATAAATATTAACAAAAACAAATGTTATGCTGCAGTTAATCATAAAAAAAACTTTAAACGCTCATAACTCGAAAACTATGAGAGATACGGCATTTTTGACCGGGTGTCTTCCGGTAGGGGGTCACGAATTTTTCTCTAACGGTCAGATCTTTCATATGAGCCCTCGATCAACCCCGTAGCATCGTTAGCATAGAAGTTATGCATATTTCCATGTTTTAGGGTTTTTCGAAAATATCTTGATATTCGTACACTGAAACATAGTCAACCACTAGTGTTTAGAAATCGGCTCATCATAATCTATCGGATGGTACCTTCAAATTTATGTTTTGAGCATAAATCATGATTTTGAAATTTTTTGAGGTTAGAGTGAAATTTTGTTCGAATTGTGAGTAAAACAACTGATTCTTTCCAACTTGAAGCGCATGCATCACAGATTGGACGAAAACTTAAAAAATACTGTTTTTTCGCTAAACAGGCTATTGGACCGGAAGTTGGCCATTTTTTAGCATAAATCATGTGCTAATCATAATTTCAAGGAGTGCATTAGAAAGCTTTCGCTCTCACGATTCCATTGACATGCTCGTTTTTCATTTTGGGCCAACAGGAACCAAGTAATTTCACTTTTAAAATTCGATCAAACCGGAAGTTGGCCATTTTTTAGCATAAATTAAGTGCTAATCATAATTTCAAGGAGTGCATTAGAAAGCTCTCGCTCTCACAATTCTATTGACATGCTCGTTTTTTATTTTGGGCCAACAGGAACCAAGTAATTTCACTTTAAAAATTCGATCAAACCGGAAAATGACCGTTTTCTAGCATAAATCATGTGCTAATCATAATTTCAAGGAGTGCATTAGAAAGCTCTCGCTCTCACGATTCTATTGACATGTCTGTTGTCACTGTACGCCTAGTGAATCGATAAATATTAACAAAAACAAATGTTATGCTGCAGTTAATCATAAAAAAAACTTTAAACGCTCATAACTCGAAAACTATGAGAGATACGGCATTTTTGACCGGGTGTCTTCCGGTAGGGGGTCACGAATTTTTCTCTAACGGTCAGATCTTTCATATGAGCCCTCGATCAACCCCGTAGCATCGTTAGCATAGAAGTTATGCATATTTCCATGTTTTAGGGTTTTTCGAAAATATCTTGATATTCGCACACTGAAATATAGTCAACCACTAGTGTTTAGAAATCGGCTCATCATAATCTATCGGATGGTACCTTCAAATTTATGTTTTGAGCATAAATCATGATTTTGGCATTTTTTGGGGTTAGAGTGCAATTTTGTTCGAATTGTGAGTAAAACAACTGATTCTTTCCAACTTGAAGCGCATGCATCACAGATTGGACGAAAACTTGAAAAATACTGTTTCTTTGCTGAACAGGCTATTGGACCGGAAGTTGGCCGTTTTCTAGCATAAATCATGTGCTAATCATAATTTCAAGGAGTGCATTAGAAAGCTCTCGCTCTCACGATTCCATTGACATGCTCGTTTTTCATTTTGGGCCAACAGGAACCAAGTAATTTCACTTTTAAAATTCGATCGAACCGGAAGTTGGCCGTTTTCTAGCATAAATCATGTGCTAATCATAATTTCAAGGAGTGCATTAGAAAGCTCTCGCTCTCACGATTCTATTGACATGTCTGTTGTCACTGTACGCCTAGTGAATCGATAAATATTAACAAAAACAAATGTTATGCTGCAGTTAATCATAAAAAAAACTTTAAACGCTCATAACTCGAAAACTATGAGAGATACGGCATTTTTGACCGGGTGTCTTCCGGTAGGGGGTCACGAATTTTTCTCTAACGGTCAGATCTTTCATATGAGCCCTCGATCAACCCCGTAGCATCGTTAGCATAGAAGTTATGCATATTTCCATGTTTTAGGGTTTTTCGAAAATATCTTGATATCCGTACACTGAAACATAGTCAACCACTAGTGTTTAGAAATCGGCTCATCATAATCTATCGGATGGTACCTTCAAATTTATGTTTTGAGCATAAATCATGATTTTGGAATTTTTTGGGGTTAGAGTGAAATTTTGTTCGAATTGTGAGTAAAACAACTGATTCTTTCCAACTTGAAGCGCATGCATCACAGATTGGACGAAAACTTGAAAAATACTGTTTCTTTGCTGAACAGGCTATTGGACCGGAAGTTGGCCATTTTTTAGCATAAATCATGTGCTAATCATAATTTCAAGGAGTGCATTAGAAAGCTTTCGCTCTCACGATTCCATTGACATGCTCGTTTTTCATTTTGGTCCAACAGGAACCAAGTAATTTCACTTTTAAAATTCGATCGAACCGGAAGTTGGCCGTTTTCTAGCATAAATCATGTGCTAATCATAATTTCAAGGAGTGCATTAGAAAGCTCTCGCTCTCACGATTCTATTGACATGCTCGTTTTTTATTCTGGGCCAACAGGAATTAAGTAATTTCACTTTAAAAATTCGATTAAACCGGAAGTTGGCCATTTTTTAGCATAAATTTTGTGCTAATCATAATTTCAAGGAGTGCATTAGAAAGCTCTCGCTCTCACGATTCCATTGACATGCTCGTTTTTTATTTTGGGCCAACAGGAACCAAGTAATTTCACTTCAAAAATTCGATTAAACCAGAAGTTGATCGTTTTCTAGCATAAATCATGTGCTAATCGTAATTTCAAGGAGTGCATTAGAAAGCTCTCGCTCTCACGATTCTATTGACATGCTCGTTTTTTATTCTGGGCCAACAGGAATTAAGTAATTTCACTTTTAAAATTCGATCAAACCGGAAGTTGGCCGTTTTCTAGCATAAATCATGTGCTAATCATAATTTCAAGGAGTGCATTAGAAAGATCTCGCTCTCACGATTCCATTGACATGCTCGTTTTTCATTTTGGGCCAACAGGAACCAAGTAATTTCACTTTAAAAATTCGATTAAACCGGAAGTTGATCGTTTTCTAGCATAAATCATGTGCTAATCATAATTTCAAGGAGTGCATTAGAAAGCTCTCGCTCTCACGATTCCATTGACATGCTCGTTTTTCATTTTGGGCCAACAGGAACCAAGTAATTTCACTTTTAAAATTCGATCGAACCGGAAGTTGGCCGTTTTCTAGCATAAATCATGTGCTAATCATAATTTCAAGGAGTGCATTAGAAAGCTCTCGCTCTCACGATTCTATTGACATGCTCGTTTTTTATTCTGGGCCAACAGGAATCAAGTAATTTCACTTTAAAAATTCGATTAAACCGGAAGTTGATCGTTTTCTAGCATAAATCATGTGCTAATCATAATTTCAAGGAGTGCATTAGAAAGATCTCGCTCTCACGATTCCATTGACATGCTCGTTTTTCATTTTGGGCCAACAGGAACCAAGTAATTTCACTTTTAAAATTCGATCAAACCGGAAGTTGGCCGTTTTCTAGCATAAATCATGTGCTAATCATAATTTCAAGGAGTGCATTAGAAAGATCTCGCTCTCACGATTCCATTGACATGCTCGTTTTTCATTTTGGGCCAACAGGAACCAAGTAATTTCACTTTTAAAATTCGATCGAACCGGAAGTTGGCCGTTTTCTAGCATAAATCATGTGCTAATCATAATTTCAAGGAGTGCATTAGAAAGATCTCGCTCTCACGATTCTATTGACATGCTCGTTTTTTATTCTGGGCCAACAGGAATCAAGTAATTTCACTTTAAAAATTCGATCAAACCGGAAGTTGGCCGTTTTCTAGCATAAATCATATGCTAATCATAATTTCAAGGAGTGCATTAGAAAGCTCTCGCTCTCACGATTCTATTGACATGCTCGTTTTTCGTTTTGGGCCAACAGGAACCAAGTAATTTCACTTTAAAAATTCGATTAAACCGGAAGTTGATCGTTTTCTAGCATAAATCATGTGCTAATCATAATTTCAAGGAGTGCATTAGAAAGATCTCGCTCTCACGATTCCATTGACATGCTCGTTTTTCATTTTGGGCCAACAGGAACCAAGTAATTTCACTTTTAAAATTCGATCAAACCGGAAGTTGGCCGTTTTCTAGCATAAATCATGTGCTAATCATAATTTCAAGGAGTGCATTAGAAAGATCTCGCTCTCACGATTCCATTGACATGCTCGTTTTTCATTTTGGGCCAACAGGAACCAAGTAATTTCACTTTTAAAATTCGATCGAACCGGAAGTTGGCCGTTTTCTAGCATAAATCATGTGCTAATCATAATTTCAAGGAGTGCATTAGAAAGATCTCGCTCTCACGATTCTATTGACATGCTCGTTTTTTATTCTGGGCCAACAGGAATCAAGTAATTTCACTTTAAAAATTCGATCAAACCGGAAGTTGGCCGTTTTCTAGCATAAATCATATGCTAATCATAATTTCAAGGAGTGCATTAGAAAGCTCTCGCTCTCACGATTCTATTGACATGCTCGTTTTTCGTTTTGGGCCAACAGGAACCAAGTAATTTCACTTTAAAAATTCGATTAAACCGGAAGTTGACCATTTTCTAGCATAAATCATGTGCTAATCATAATTTCAAGGAGTGCATTAGAAAGATCTCGCTCTCACGATTCCATTGACATGCTCGTTTTTCATTTTGGGCCAACAGGAACCAAGTAATTTCACTTTTAAAATTCGATCAAACCGGAAGTTGGCCGTTTTCTAGCATAAATCATGTGCTAATCATAATTTCAAGGAGTGCATTAGAAAGCTCTCGCTCTCACGATTCTATTGACATGTCTGTTGTCACTGTACGCCTAGTGAATCGATAAATATTAACAAAAACAAATGTTATGCTGCAGTTAATCATAAAAAAAACTTTAAACGCTCATAACTCGAAAACTATGAGAGATACGGCATTTTTGACCGGGTGTCTTCCGGTAGGGGGTCACGAATTTTTCTCTAACGGTCAGATCTTTCATATGAGCCCTCGATCAACCCCGTAGCATCGTTAGCATAGAAGTTATGCATATTTCCATGTTTTAGGGTTTTTCGAAAATATCTTGATATTCGCACACTGAAATATAGTCAACCACTAGTGTTTAGAAATCGGCTCATCATAATCTATCGGATGGTACCTTCAAATTTATGTTTTGAGCATAAATCATGATTTTGGCATTTTTTGGGGTTAGAGTGCAATTTTGTTCGAATTGTGAGTAAAACAACTGATTCTTTCCAACTTGAAGCGCATGCATCACAGATTGGACGAAAACTTGAAAAATACTGTTTCTTTGCTGAACAGGCTATTGGACCGGAAGTTGGCCGTTTTCTAGCATAAATCATGTGCTAATCATAATTTCAAGGAGTGCATTAGAAAGCTCTCGCTCTCACGATTCCATTGACATGCTCGTTTTTCATTTTGGGCCAACAGGAACCAAGTAATTTCACTTTTAAAATTCAATCGAACCGGAAGTTGGCCGTTTTCTAGCATAAATCATGTGCTAATCATAATTTCAAGGAGTGCATTAGAAAGCTCTCGCTCTCACGATTCTATTGACATGTCTGTTGTCACTGTACGCCTAGTGAATCGATAAATATTAACAAAAACAAATGTTATGCTGCAGTTAATCATAAAAAAAACTTTAAACGCTCATAACTCGAAAACTATGAGAGATACGGCATTTTTGACCGGGTGTCTTCCGGTAGGGGGTCACGAATTTTTCTCTAACGGTCAGATCTTTCATATGAGCCCTCGATCAACCCCGTAGCATCGTTAGCATAGAAGTTATGCATATTTCCATGTTTTAGGGTTTTTCGAAAATATCTTGATATCCGTACACTGAAACATAGTCAACCACTAGTGTTTAGAAATCGGCTCATCATAATCTATCGGATGGTACCTTCAAATTTATGTTTTGAGCATAAATCATGATTTTGGAATTTTTTGGGGTTAGAGTGAAATTTTGTTCGAATTGTGAGTAAAACAACTGATTCTTTCCAACTTGAAGCGCATGCATCACAGATTGGACGAAAACTTGAAAAATACTGTTTCTTTGCTGAACAGGCTATTGGACCGGAAGTTGGCCATTTTTTAGCATAAATCATGTGCTAATCATAATTTCAAGGAGTGCATTAGAAAGATCTCGCTCTCACGATTCCATTGACATGCTCGTTTTTCATTTTGGGCCAACAGGAACCAAGTAATTTCACTTTTAAAATTCGATCGAACCGGAAGTTGGCCGTTTTCTAGCATAAATCATGTGCTAATCATAATTTCAAGGAGTGCATTAGAAAGCTCTCGCTCTCACGATTCTATTGACATGTCTGTTGTCACTGTACGCCTAGTGAATCGATAAATATTAACAAAAACAAATGTTATGCTGCAGTTAATCATAAAAAAAACTTTAAACGCTCATAACTCGAAAACTATGAGAGATACGGCATTTTTGACCGGGTGTCTTCCGGTAGGGGGTCACGAATTTTTCTCTAACGGTCAGATCTTTCATATGAGCCCTCGATCAACCCCGTAGCATCGTTAGCATAGAAGTTATGCATATTTCCATGTTTTAGGGTTTTTCGAAAATATCTTGATATCCGTACACTGAAACATAGTCAACCACTAGTGTTTAGAAATCGGCTCATCATAATCTATCGGATGGTACCTTCAAATTTATGTTTTGAGCATAAATCATGATTTTGGAATTTTTTGGGGTTAGAGTGAAATTTTGTTCGAATTGTGAGTAAAACAACTGATTCTTTCCAACTTGAAGCGCATGCATCACAGATTGGACGAAAACTTGAAAAATACTGTTTCTTTGCTGAACAGGCTATTGGACCGGAAGTTGGCCATTTTTTAGCATAAATCATGTGCTAATCATAATTTCAAGGAGTGCATTAGAAAGATCTCGCTCTCACGATTCCATTGACATGCTCGTTTTTCATTTTGGGCCAACAGGAACCAAGTAATTTCACTTTTAAAATTCGATCGAACCGGAAGTTGGCCGTTTTCTAGCATAAATCATGTGCTAATCATAATTTCAAGGAGTGCATTAGAAAGCTCTCGCTCTCACGATTCTATTGACATGCTCGTTTTTTATTCTGGGCCAACAGGAATTAAGTAATTTCACTTTAAAAATTCGATCAAACCGGAAGTTGGCCGTTTTCTAGCATAAATCATGTGCTAATCATAATTTCAAGGAGTGCATTAGAAAGATCTCGCTCTCACGATTCCATTGACATGCTCGTTTTTCATTTTGGGCCAACAGGAACCAAGTAATTTCACTTTAAAAATTCGATTAAACCGGAAGTTGATCGTTTTCTAGCATAAATCATGTGCTAATCATAATTTCAAGGAGTGCATTAGAAAGCTCTCGCTCTCACGATTCTATTGACATGTCTGTTGTCACTGTACGCCTAGTGAATCGATAAATATTAACAAAAACAAATGTTATGCTGCAGTTAATCATAAAAAAAACTTTAAACGCTCATAACTCGAAAACTATGAGAGATACGGCATTTTTGACCGGGTGTCTTCCGGTAGGGGGTCACGAATTTTTCTCTAACGGTCAGATCTTTCATATGAGCCCTCGATCAACCCCGTAGCATCGTTAGCATAGAAGTTATGCATATTTCCATGTTTTAGGGTTTTTCGAAAATATCTTGATATTCGCACACTGAAATATAGTCAACCACTAGTGTTTAGAAATCGGCTCATCATAATCTATCGGATGGTACCTTCAAATTTATGTTTTGAGCATAAATCATGATTTTGGCATTTTTTGGGGTTAGAGTGCAATTTTGTTCGAATTGTGAGTAAAACAACTGATTCTTTCCAACTTGAAGCGCATGCATCACAGATTGGACGAAAACTTGAAAAATACTGTTTCTTTGCTGAACAGGCTATTGGACCGGAAGTTGGCCGTTTTCTAGCATAAATCATGTGCTAATCATAATTTCAAGGAGTGCATTAGAAAGCTCTCGCTCTCACGATTCCATTGACATGCTCGTTTTTCATTTTGGGCCAACAGGAACCAAGTAATTTCACTTTTAAAATTCAATCGAACCGGAAGTTGGCCGTTTTCTAGCATAAATCATGTGCTAATCATAATTTCAAGGAGTGCATTAGAAAGCTCTCGCTCTCACGATTCTATTGACATGTCTGTTGTCACTGTACGCCTAGTGAATCGATAAATATTAACAAAAACAAATGTTATGCTGCAGTTAATCATAAAAAAAACTTTAAACGCTCATAACTCGAAAACTATGAGAGATACGGCATTTTTGACCGGGTGTCTTCCGGTAGGGGGTCACGAATTTTTCTCTAACGGTCAGATCTTTCATATGAGCCCTCGATCAACCCCGTAGCATCGTTAGCATAGAAGTTATGCATATTTCCATGTTTTAGGGTTTTTCGAAAATATCTTGATATCCGTACACTGAAACATAGTCAACCACTAGTGTTTAGAAATCGGCTCATCATAATCTATCGGATGGTACCTTCAAATTTATGTTTTGAGCATAAATCATGATTTTGGAATTTTTTGGGGTTAGAGTGAAATTTTGTTCGAATTGTGAGTAAAACAACTGATTCTTTCCAACTTGAAGCGCATGCATCACAGATTGGACGAAAACTTGAAAAATACTGTTTCTTTGCTGAACAGGCTATTGGACCGGAAGTTGGCCATTTTTTAGCATAAATCATGTGCTAATCATAATTTCAAGGAGTGCATTAGAAAGATCTCGCTCTCACGATTCCATTGACATGCTCGTTTTTCATTTTGGGCCAACAGGAACCAAGTAATTTCACTTTTAAAATTCGATCGAACCGGAAGTTGGCCGTTTTCTAGCATAAATCATGTGCTAATCATAATTTCAAGGAGTGCATTAGAAAGCTCTCGCTCTCACGATTCTATTGACATGCTCGTTTTTTATTCTGGGCCAACAGGAATTAAGTAATTTCACTTTAAAAATTCGATCAAACCGGAAGTTGGCCGTTTTCTAGCATAAATCATGTGCTAATCATAATTTCAAGGAGTGCATTAGAAAGATCTCGCTCTCACGATTCCATTGACATGCTCGTTTTTCATTTTGGGCCAACAGGAACCAAGTAATTTCACTTTAAAAATTCGATTAAACCGGAAGTTGATCGTTTTCTAGCATAAATCATGTGCTAATCATAATTTCAAGGAGTGCATTAGAAAGCTCTCGCTCTCACGATTCCATTGACATGCTCGTTTTTCATTTTGGGCCAACAGGAACCAAGTAATTTCACTTTTAAAATTCGATCGAACCGGAAGTTGGCCGTTTTCTAGCATAAATCATGTGCTAATCATAATTTCAAGGAGTGCATTAGAAAGATCTCGCTCTCACGATTCCATTGACATGCTCGTTTTTCATTTTGGGCCAACAGGAACCAAGTAATTTCACTTTTAAAATTCGATCGAACCGGAAGTTGGCCGTTTTCTAGCATAAATCATGTGCTAATCATAATTTCAAGGAGTGCATTAGAAAGCTCTCGCTCTCACGATTCTATTGACATGCTCGTTTTTTATTCTGGGCCAACAGGAATCAAGTAATTTCACTTTAAAAATTCGATTAAACCGGAAGTTGATCGTTTTCTAGCATAAATCATGTGCTAATCATAATTTCAAGGAGTGCATTAGAAAGATCTCGCTCTCACGATTCCATTGACATGCTCGTTTTTCATTTTGGGCCAACAGGAACCAAGTAATTTCACTTTTAAAATTCGATCAAACCGGAAGTTGGCCGTTTTCTAGCATAAATCATGTGCTAATCATAATTTCAAGGAGTGCATTAGAAAGATCTCGCTCTCACGATTCCATTGACATGCTCGTTTTTCATTTTGGGCCAACAGGAACCAAGTAATTTCACTTTTAAAATTCGATCGAACCGGAAGTTGGCCGTTTTCTAGCATAAATCATGTGCTAATCATAATTTCAAGGAGTGCATTAGAAAGATCTCGCTCTCACGATTCTATTGACATGCTCGTTTTTTATTCTGGGCCAACAGGAATCAAGTAATTTCACTTTAAAAATTCGATCAAACCGGAAGTTGGCCGTTTTCTAGCATAAATCATGTGCTAATCATAATTTCAAGGAGTGCATTAGAAAGCTCTCGCTCTCACGATTCTATTGACATGCTCGTTTTTCGTTTTGGGCCAACAGGAACCAAGTAATTTCACTTTAAAAATTCGATTAAACCGGAAGTTGACCATTTTCTAGCATAAATCATGTGCTAATCATAATTTCAAGGAGTGCATTAGAAAGATCTCGCTCTCACGATTCCATTGACATGCTCGTTTTTCATTTTGGGCCAACAGGAACCAAGTAATTTCACTTTTAAAATTCGATCAAACCGGAAGTTGGCCGTTTTCTAGCATAAATCATGTGCTAATCATAATTTCAAGGAGTGCATTAGAAAGCTCTCGCTCTCACGATTCTATTGACATGTCTGTTGTCACTGTACGCCTAGTGAATCGATAAATATTAACAAAAACAAATGTTATGCTGCAGTTAATCATAAAAAAAACTTTAAACGCTCATAACTCGAAAACTATGAGAGATACGGCATTTTTGACCGGGTGTCTTCCGGTAGGGGGTCACGAATTTTTCTCTAACGGTCAGATCTTTCATATGAGCCCTCGATCAACCCCGTAGCATCGTTAGCATAGAAGTTATGCATATTTCCATGTTTTAGGGTTTTTCGAAAATATCTTGATATTCGCACACTGAAATATAGTCAACCACTAGTGTTTAGAAATCGGCTCATCATAATCTATCGGATGGTACCTTCAAATTTATGTTTTGAGCATAAATCATGATTTTGGCATTTTTTGGGGTTAGAGTGCAATTTTGTTCGAATTGTGAGTAAAACAACTGATTCTTTCCAACTTGAAGCGCATGCATCACAGATTGGACGAAAACTTGAAAAATACTGTTTCTTTGCTGAACAGGCTATTGGACCGGAAGTTGGCCGTTTTCTAGCATAAATCATGTGCTAATCATAATTTCAAGGAGTGCATTAGAAAGCTCTCGCTCTCACGATTCCATTGACATGCTCGTTTTTCATTTTGGGCCAACAGGAACCAAGTAATTTCACTTTTAAAATTCGATCGAACCGGAAGTTGGCCGTTTTCTAGCATAAATCATGTGCTAATCATAATTTCAAGGAGTGCATTAGAAAGCTCTCGCTCTCACGATTCTATTGACATGCTCGTTTTTTATTCTGGGCCAACAGGAATTAAGTAATTTCACTTTAAAAATTCGATTAAACCGGAAGTTGGCCATTTTTTAGCATAAATTTTGTGCTAATCATAATTTCAAGGAGTGCATTAGAAAGCTCTCGCTCTCACGATTCCATTGACATGCTTGTTTTTCATTTTGGGCCAACAGGAACCAAGTAATTTCACTTCAAAAATTCGATTAAACCAGAAGTTGATCGTTTTCTAGCATAAATCATGTGCTAATCGTAATTTCAAGGAGTGCATTAGAAAGCTCTCGCTCTCACGATTCTATTGACATGCTCGTTTTTTATTTTGGGCCAACAGGAACCAAGTAATTTCACTTTTAAAATTCGATCAAACCGGAAGTTGGCCGTTTTCTAGCATAAATCATGTGCTAATCATAATTTCAAGGAGTGCATTAGAAAGATCTCGCTCTCACGATTCCATTGACATGCTCGTTTTTCATTTTGGGCCAACAGGAACCAAGTAATTTCACTTTTAAAATTCGATCGAACCGGAAGTTGGCCGTTTTCTAGCATAAATCATGTGCTAATCATAATTTCAAGGAGTGCATTAGAAAGCTCTCGCTCTCACGATTTCATTGACATGCTCGTTTTTCATTTTGGGCCAACGGGAACCAAGTAATTTCACTTTTAAAATTCGATCAAACCAGAAGTTGGCCATTTTTTAGCATAAATTAAGTGCTAATCATAATTTCAAGGAGTGCATTAGAAAGCTCTCGCTCTCACGATTCTATTGACATGCTCGTTTTTTATTTTGGGCCAACAGGAACCAAGTAATTTCACTTTTAAAATTCGATCAAACCGGAAGTTGGCCGTTTTCTAGCATAAATCATGTGCTAATCATAATTTCAAGGAGTGCATTAGAAAGCTCTCGTTCTCACGATTCCATTGACATGCTTGTTTTTCATTTTGGGCCAACAGGAACCAAGTAATTTCACTTCAAAAATTCGATTAAACCGGAAGTTGACCGTTCTCTAGCATAAATCATGTGCTAATCGTAATTTCAAGGAGTGCATTAGAAAGCTCTCGCTCTCACGATTCTATTGACATGCTCGTTTTTTATTTTGGGCCAACAGGAACCAAGTAATTTCACTTTTAAAATTCGATCAAACCGGAAGTTGGCCATTTTTTAGCATAAATTAAGTGCTAATCATAATTTCAAGGAGTGCATTAGAAAGCTCTCGCTCTCACGATTCTATTGACATGCTCGTTTTTTATTTTGGGCCAACAGGAACCAAGTAATTTCACTTTAAAAATTCGATTAAACCGGAAAATGCCCGTTTTCTAGCATAAATCATGTGCTAATCATAATTTCAAGGAGTGCATTAGAAAGCTTTCTCTCTCACGATTCTATTGACATGTCTGTTGTCACTGTACGCCTAGTGAATCGATAAATATTAACAAAAACAAATGTTATGCTGCAGTTAATCATAAAAAAAACTTTAAACGCTCATAACTCGAAAACTATGAGAGATACGGCATTTTTGACCGGGTGTCTTCCGGTAGGGGGTCACGAATTTTTCTCTAACGGTCAGATCTTTCATATGAGCCCTCGATTAACCCCGTAGCATCGTTAGCATAGAAGTTATGCATATTTTCATGTTTTAGGGTTTTTCGAAAATATCTTGATATTCGTACACTGAAACATAGTCAACCACCAGTGTTTAGAAATCGGCTTATCATAATCTATCGGATGGTACCTTCAAATTTATGTTTTGAGCATAAATCATGATTTTGGAATTTTTTGGGGTTAGAGTGAAATTTTGTTCGAATTGTGAGTAAAACAACTGATTCTTTCCAACTTGAAGCGCATGCATCACAGATTGGACGAAAACTTGAAAAATACTGTTTCTTTGCTGAACAGGCTATTGGACCGGAAGTTGGCCATTTTTTAGCATAAATCATGTGCTAATCATAATTTCAAGGAGTGCATTAGAAAGATCGCGCTCTCACGATTCCATTGACATGCTCGTTTTTCATTTTGGGCCAACAGGAACCAAGTAATTTCACTTTTAAAATTCGATCGAACCGGAAGTTGGCCGTTTTCTAGCATAAATCATGTGCTAATCATAATTTCAAGGAGTGCATTAGAAAGCTCTCGCTCTCACGATTCTATTGACATGCTCGTTTTTCGTTTTGGGCCAACAGGAACCAAGTAATTTCACTTTAAAAATTCGATTAAACCGGAAGTTGACCATTTTCTAGCATAAATCATGTGCTAATCATAATTTCAAGGAGTGCATTAGAAAGATCTCGCTCTCACGATTCCATTGACATGCTCGTTTTTCATTTTGGGCCAACAGGAACCAAGTAATTTCACTTTTAAAATTCGATCAAACCGGAAGTTGGCCGTTTTCTAGCATAAATCATGTGCTAATCATAATTTCAAGGAGTGCATTAGAAAGCTCTCGCTCTCACGATTCTATTGACATGTCTGTTGTCACTGTACGCCTAGTGAATCGATAAATATTAACAAAAACAAATGTTATGCTGCAGTTAATCATAAAAAAAACTTTAAACGCTCATAACTCGAAAACTATGAAAGATACGGCATTTTTGACCGGGTGTCTTCCGGTAGGGGGTCACGAATTTTTCTCTAACGGTCAGATCTTTCATATGAGCCCTCGATCAACCCCGTAGCATCGTTAGCATAGAAGTTATGCATATTTCCATGTTTTAGGGTTTTTCGAAAATATCTTGATATTCGCACACTGAAATATAGTCAACCACTAGTGTTTAGAAATCGGCTCATCATAATCTATCGGATGGTACCTTCAAATTTATGTTTTGAGCATAAATCATGATTTTGGCATTTTTTGGGGTTAGAGTGCAATTTTGTTCGAATTGTGAGTAAAACAACTGATTCTTTCCAACTTGAAGCGCATGCATCACAGATTGGACGAAAACTTGAAAAATACTGTTTCTTTGCTGAACAGGCTATTGGACCGGAAGTTGGCCGTTTTCTAGCATAAATCATGTGCTAATCATAATTTCAAGGAGTGCATTAGAAAGCTCTCGCTCTCACGATTCTATTGACATGCTCGTTTTTTATTTTGGGCCAACAGGAACCAAGTAATTTCACTTTTAAAATTCGATCAAACCGGAAGTTGGCCGTTTTCTAGCATAAATCATGTGCTAATCATAATTTCAAGGAGTGCATTAGAAAGATCTCGCTCTCACGATTCCATTGACATGCTCGTTTTTCATTTTGGGCCAACAGGAACCAAGTAATTTCACTTTTAAAATTCGATCGAACCGGAAGTTGGCCGTTTTCTAGCATAAATCATGTGCTAATCATAATTTCAAGGAGTGCATTAGAAAGCTCTCGCTCTCACGATTCTATTGACATGCTCGTTTTTTATTTTGGGCCAACAGGAACCAAGTAATTTCACTTTTAAAATTCGATCAAACCGGAAGTTGGCCGTTTTCTAGCATAAATCATGTGCTAATCATAATTTCAAGGAGTGCATTAGAAAGCTCTCGTTCTCACGATTCCATTGACATGCTTGTTTTTCATTTTGGGCCAACAGGAACCAAGTAATTTCACTTCAAAAATTCGATTAAACCGGAAGTTGACCGTTCTCTAGCATAAATCATGTGCTAATCGTAATTTCAAGGAGTGCATTAGAAAGCTCTCGCTCTCACGATTCTATTGACATGCTCGTTTTTTATTTTGGGCCAACAGGAACCAAGTAATTTCACTTTTAAAATTCGATCAAACCGGAAGTTGGCCATTTTTTAGCATAAATTAAGTGCTAATCATAATTTCAAGGAGTGCATTAGAAAGCTCTCGCTCTCACGATTCTATTGACATGCTCGTTTTTTATTTTGGGCCAACAGGAACCAAGTAATTTCACTTTAAAAATTCGATTAAACCGGAAAATGCCCGTTTTCTAGCATAAATCATGTGCTAATCATAATTTCAAGGAGTGCATTAGAAAGCTTTCTCTCTCACGATTCTATTGACATGTCTGTTGTCACTGTACGCCTAGTGAATCGATAAATATTAACAAAAACAAATGTTATGCTGCAGTTAATCATAAAAAAAACTTTAAACGCTCATAACTCGAAAACTATGAGAGATACGGCATTTTTGACCGGGTGTCTTCCGGTAGGGGGTCACGAATTTTTCTCTAACGGTCAGATCTTTCATATGAGCCCTCGATTAACCCCGTAGCATCGTTAGCATAGAAGTTATGCATATTTTCATGTTTTAGGGTTTTTCGAAAATATCTTGATATTCGTACACTGAAACATAGTCAACCACCAGTGTTTAGAAATCGGCTTATCATAATCTATCGGATGGTACCTTCAAATTTATGTTTTGAGCATAAATCATGATTTTGGAATTTTTTGGGGTTAGAGTGAAATTTTGTTCGAATTGTGAGTAAAACAACTGATTCTTTCCAACTTGAAGCGCATGCATCACAGATTGGACGAAAACTTGAAAAATACTGTTTCTTTGCTGAACAGGCTGTTGGACCGGAAGTTGGCCATTTTTTAGCATAAATCATGTGCTAATCATAATTTCAAGGAGTGCATTAGAAAGATCGCGCTCTCACGATTCCATTGACATGCTCGTTTTTCATTTTGGGCCAACAGGAACCAAGTAATTTCACTTTTAAAATTCGATCGAACCGGAAGTTGGCCGTTTTCTAGCATAAATCATGTGCTAATCATAATTTCAAGGAGTGCATTAGAAAGCTCTCTCTCTCACGATTCTATTGACATGTCTGTTGTCACTGTACGCCTAGTGAATCGATAAATATTAACAAAAACAAATGTTATGCTGCAGTTAATCATAAAAAAAACTTTAAACGCTCATAACTCGAAAACTATGAGAGATACGGCATTTTTGACCGGGTGTCTTCCGGTAGGGGGTCACGAATTTTTCTCTAACGGTCAGATCTTTCATATGAGCCCTCGATTAACCCCGTAGCATCGTTAGCATAGAAGTTATGCATATTTTCATGTTTTAGGGTTTTTCGAAAATATCTTGATATTCGTACACTGAAACATAGTCAACCACCAGTGTTTAGAAATCGGCTTATCATAATCTATCGGATGGTACCTTCAAATTTATGTTTTGAGCATAAATCATGATTTTGGAATTTTTTGAGGTTAGAGTGAAATTTTGTTCGAATTGTGAGTAAAACAACTGATTCTTTCCAACTTGAAGCGCATGCATCACAGATTGGACGAAAACTTGAAAAATACTGTTTCTTTGCTGAACAGGCTATTGGACCGGAAGTTGGCCGTTTTCTAGCATAAATCATGTGCTAATCATAATTTCAAGGAGTGCATTAGAAAGCTCTCGCTCTCACGATTCCATTGACATGCTCGTTTTTCATTTTGGGCCAACAGGAACCAAGTAATTTCACTTTTAAAATTCGATCGAACCGGAAGTTGGCCGTTTTCTAGCATAAATCATGTGCTAATCATAATTTCAAGGAGTGCATTAGAAAGCTCTCGCTCTCACGATTCTATTGACATGTCTGTTGTCACTGTACGCCTAGTGAATCGATAAATATTAACAAAAACAAATGTTATGCTGCAGTTAATCATAAAAAAAACTTTAAACGCTCATAACTCGAAAACTATGAGAGATACGGCATTTTTGACCGGGTGTCTTCCGGTAGGGGGTCACGAATTTTTCTCTAACGGTCAGATCTTTCATATGAGCCCTCGATCAACCCCGTAGCATCGTTAGCATAGAAGTTATGCATATTTCCATGTTTTAGGGTTTTTCGAAAATATCTTGATATCCGTACACTGAAACATAGTCAACCACTAGTGTTTAGAAATGGGCTCATCATAATCTATCGGATGGTACCTTCAAATTTATGTTTTGAGCATAAATCATGATTTTGGAATTTTTTGGGGTTAGAGTGAAATTTTGTTCGAATTGTGAGTAAAACAACTGATTCTTTCCAACTTGAAGCGCATGCATCACAGATTGGACGAAAACTTGAAAAATACTGTTTCTTTGCTGAACAGGCTATTGGACCGGAAGTTGGCTATTTTTTAGCATAAATCATGTGCTAATCATAATTTCAAGGAGTGCATTAGAAAGATCTCGCTCTCACGATTCCATTGACATGCTCGTTTTTCATTTTGGGCCAACAGGAACCAAGTAATTTCACTTTTAAAATTCGATCGAACCGGAAGTTGGCCGTTTTCTAGCATAAATCATGTGCTAATCGTAATTTCAAGGAGTGCATTAGAAAGCTCTCGCTCTCACGATTCTATTGACATGCTCGTTTTTTATTTTGGGCCAACAGGAACTAAGTAATTTCACTTTTAAAATTCGATCAAACCGGAAGTTGGCCATTTTTTTGCATAAATCATGTGCTAATCATAATTTCAAGGAGTGCATTAGAAAGATCGCGCTTTCACGATTCCATTGACATGCTCGTTTTTCATTTATGGCCAACAGGAACCAAGTAATTTCACTTTAAAAATTCGATTAAACCGGAAAATGCCCGTTTTCTAGCATAAATCATGTGCTAATCATAATTTCAAGGAGTGCATTAGAAAGCTCTCTCTCTCACGATTCTATTGACATGTCTGTTGTCACTGTACGCCTAGTGAATCGATAAATATTAACAAAAACAAATGTTATGCTGCAGTTAATCATAAAAAAAACTTTAAACGCTCATAACTTGAAAACTATGAGAGATACGGCATTTTTGACCGGGTGTCTTCCGGTAGGGGGTCACGAATTTTTCTCTAACGGTCAGATCTTTCATATGAGCCCTCGATCCACCCCGTAGCATCGTTAGCATAGAAGTTATGCATATTTCCATGTTTTAGGGTTTTTCGAAAATATCTTGATATTCGTACACTGAAACATAGTCAACCACCAGTGTTTAGAAATCGGCTTATCATAATCTATCGGATGGTACCTTCAAATTTATGTTTTGAGCATAAATCATGATTTTGGAATTTTTTGAGGTTAGAGTGAAATTTTGTTCGAATTGTGAGTAAAACAACTGATTCTTTCCAACTTGAAGCGCATGCAGCACAGATTGGACGAAAACTTGAAAAATACTGTTTCTTTGCTGAACAGGCTATTGGACCGGAAGTTGGCCGTTTTCTAGCATAAATCATGTGCTAATCATAATTTCAAGGAGTGCATTAGAAAGCTCTCGCTCTCACGATTCCATTGACATGCTCGTTTTTCATTTTGGGCCAACAGGAACCAAGTAATTTCACTTTTAAAATTCGATCGAACCGGAAGTTGGCCGTTTTCTAGCATAAATCATGTGCTAATCATAATTTCAAGGAGTGCATTAGAAAGCTCTCGCTCTCACGATTCTATTGACATGTCTGTTGTCACTGTACGCCTAGTGAATCGATAAATATTAACAAAAACAAATGTTATGCTGCAGTTAATCATAAAAAAAACTTTAAACGCTCATAACTCGAAAACTATGAGAGATACGGCATTTTTGACCGGGTGTCTTCCGGTAGGGGGTCACGAATTTTTCTCTAACGGTCAGATCTTTCATATGAGCCCTCGATCAACCCCGTAGCATCGTTAGCATAGAAGTTATGCATATTTCCATGTTTTAGGGTTTTTCGAAAATATCTTGATATCCGTACACTGAAACATAGTCAACCACTAGTGTTTAGAAATCGGCTCATCATAATCTATCGGATGGTACCTTCAAATTTATGTTTTGAGCATAAATCATGATTTTGGAATTTTTTGGGGTTAGAGTGAAATTTTGTTCGAATTGTGAGTAAAACAACTGATTCTTTCCAACTTGAAGCGCATGCATCACAGATTGGACGAAAACTTGAAAAATACTGTTTCTTTGCTGAACAGGCTATTGGACCGGAAGTTGGCCATTTTCTAGCATAAATCATGTGCTAATCATAATTTCAAGGAGTGCATTAGAAAGATCTCGCTCTCACGATTCCATTGACATGCTCGTTTTTCATTTTGGGCCAACAGGAACCAAGTAATTTCACTTTTAAAATTCGATCAAACCGGAAGTTGGCCGTTTTCTAGCATAAATCATGTGCTAATCATAATTTCAAGGAGTGCATTAGAAAGCTCTCGCTCTCACGATTTCATTGACATGCTCGTTTTTCATTTTGGGCCAACGGGAACCAAGTAATTTCACTTTTAAAATTCGATCAAACCGGAAGTTGGCCATTTTTTAGCATAAATTAAGTGCTAATCATAATTTCAAGGAGTGCATTAGAAAGCTCTCGCTCTCACGATTCTATTGACATGCTCGTTTTTTATTTTGGGCCAACAGGAACCAAGTAATTTCACTTTTAAAATTCGATCAAACCGGAAGTTAGCCGTTTTCTAGCATAAATCATGTGCTAATCATAATTTCAAGGAGTGCATTACAAAGCTCTCGTTCTCACGATTCCATTGACATGCTTGTTTTTCATTTTGGGCCAACAGGAACCAAGTAATTTCACTTCAAAAATTCGATTAAACCGGAAGTTGACCGTTTTCTAGCATAAATCATGTGCTAATCGTAATTTCAAGGAGTGCATTAGAAAGCTCTCGCTCTCACGATTCTATTGACATGCTCGTTTTTTATTTTGGGCCAACAGGAACCAAGTAAATTCACTTTTAAAATTCGATCAAACCGGAAGTTGGCCATTTTTTAGCATAAATTAAGTGCTAATCATAATTTCAAGGAGTGCATTAGAAAGCTCTCGCTCTCACGATTCTATTGACATGCTCGTTTTTTATTTTGGGCCAACAGGAACTAAGTAATTTCACTTTTAAAATTCGATCAAACCGGAAGTTGGCCATTTTTTAGCATAAATCATGTGCTAATCATAATTTCAAGGAGTGCATTAGAAAGATCGCGCTCTCACGATTCCATTGACATGCTCGTTTTTCATTTTGGGCCAACAGGAACCAAGTAATTTCACTTTAAAAATTCGATTAAACCGGAAAATGCCCGTTTTCTAGCATAAATCATGTGCTAATCATAATTTCAAGGAGTGCATTAGAAAGCTCTCTCTCTCACGATTCTATTGACATGTCTGTTGTCACTGTACGCCTAGTGAATCGATAAATATTAACAAAAACAAATGTTATGCTGCAGTTAATCATAAAAAAAACTTTAAACGCTCATAACTCGAAAACTATGAGAGATACGGCATTTTTGACCGGGTGTCTTCCGGTAGGGGGTCACGAATTTTTCTCTAACGGTCAGATCTTCCATATGAGCCCTCGATCAACCCCGTAGCATCGTTAGCATAGAAGTTATGCATATTTCCATGTTTTAGGGTTTTTCGAAAATATCTTGATATTCGTACACTGAAACATAGTCAACCACCAGTGTTTAGAAATCGGCTTATCATAATCTATCGGATGGTACCTTCAAATTTATGTTTTGAGCATAAATCATGATTTTGGAATTTTTTGAGGTTAGAGTGAAATTTTGTTCGAATTGTGAGTAAAACAACTGATTCTTTCCAACTTGAAGCGCATGCATCACAGATTGGACGAAAACTTGAAAAATACTGTTTCTTTGCTGAACAGGCTATTGGACCGGAAGTTGGCCGTTTTCTAGCATAAATCATGTGCTAATCATAATTTCAAGGAGTGCATTAGAAAGCTCTCGCTCTCACGATTCCATTGACATGCTCGTTTTTCATTTTGGTCCAACAGGAACCAAGTAATTTCACTTTTAAAATTCGATCGAACCGGAAGTTGGCCGTTTTCTAGCATAAATCATGTGCTAATCATAATTTCAAGGAGTGCATTAGAAAGCTCTCGCTCTCACGATTCTATTGACATGTCTGTTGTCACTGTACGCCTAGTGAATCGATAAATATTAACAAAAACAAATGTTATGCTGCAGTTAATCATAAAAAAAACTTTAAACGCTCATAACTCGAAAACTATGAGAGATACGGCATTTTTGACCGGGTGTCTTCCGGTAGGGGGTCACGAATTTTTCTCTAACGGTCAGATCTTTCATATGAGCCCTCGATCAACCCCGTAGCATCGTTAGCATAGAAGTTATGCATATTTCCATGTTTTAGGGTTTTTCGAAAATATCTTGATATCCGTACACTGAAACATAGTCAACCACTAGTGTTTAGAAATCGGCTCATCATAATCTATCGGATGGTACCTTCAAATTTATGTTTTGAGCATAAATCATGATTTTGGAATTTTTTGGGGTTAGAGTGAAATTTTGTTCGAATTGTGAGTAAAACAACTGATTCTTTCCAACTTGAAGCGCATGCATCACAGATTGGACGAAAACTTGAAAAATACTGTTTCTTTGCTGAACAGGCTATTGGACCGGAAGTTGGCCATTTTTTAGCATAAATCATGTGCTAATCATAATTTCAAGGAGTGCATTAGAAAGATCTCGCTCTCACGATTCCATTGACATGCTCGTTTTTCATTTTGGGCCAACAGGAACCAAGTAATTTCACTTTTAAAATTCGATCGAACCGGAAGTTGGCCGTTTTCTAGCATAAATCATGTGCTAATCGTAATTTCAAGGAGTGCATTAGAAAGCTCTCGCTCTCACGATTCTATTGACATGCTCGTTTTTTATTTTGGGCCAACAGGAACTAAGTAATTTCACTTTTAAAATTCGATCAAACCGGAAGTTGGCCATTTTTTAGCATAAATCATGTGCTAATCATAATTTCAAGGAGTGCATTAGAAAGATCTCGCTCTCACGATTCCATTGACATGCTCGTTTTTCATTTTGGGCCAACAGGAACCAAGTAATTTCACTTTTAAAATTCGATCAAACCGGAAGTTGGCCGTTTTCTAGCATAAATCATGTGCTAATCATAATTTCAAGGAGTGCATTAGAAAGCTCTCGCTCTCACGATTTCATTGACATGCTCGTTTTTTATTTTGGGCCAACAGGAACTAAGTAATTTCACTTTTAAAATTCGATCAAACCGGAAGTTGGCCATTTTTTTGCATAAATCATGTGCTAATCATAATTTCAAGGAGTGCATTAGAAAGATCGCGCTCTCACGATTCCATTGACATGCTCGTTTTTCATTTTGGGCCAACAGGAACCAAGTAATTTCACTTTTAAAATTCGATCGAACCGGAAGTTAGCCGTTTTCTAGCATAAATCATGTGCTAATCATAATTTCAAGGAGTGCATTACAAAGCTCTCGTTCTCACGATTCCATTGACATGCTTGTTTTTCATTTTGGGCCAACAGGAACCAAGTAATTTCACTTCAAAAATTCGATTAAACCGGAAGTTGACCGTTTTCTAGCATAAATCATGTGCTAATCGTAATTTCAAGGAGTGCATTAGAAAGCTCTCGCTCTCACGATTCTATTGACATGCTCGTTTTTTATTTTGGGCCAACAGGAACCAAGTAAATTCACTTTTAAAATTCGATCAAACCGGAAGTTGGCCATTTTTTAGCATAAATTAAGTGCTAATCATAATTTCAAGGAGTGCATTAGAAAGCTCTCGCTCTCACGATTCTATTGACATGCTCGTTTTTTATTTTGGGCCAACAGGAACTAAGTAATTTCACTTTTAAAATTCGATCAAACCGGAAGTTGGCCATTTTTTAGCATAAATCATGTGCTAATCATAATTTCAAGGAGTGCATTAGAAAGATCGCGCTCTCACGATTCCATTGACATGCTCGTTTTTCATTTTGGGCCAACAGGAACCAAGTAATTTCACTTTAAAAATTCGATTAAACCGGAAAATGCCCGTTTTCTAGCATAAATCATGTGCTAATCATAATTTCAAGGAGTGCATTAGAAAGCTCTCTCTCTCACGATTCTATTGACATGTCTGTTGTCACTGTACGCCTAGTGAATCGATAAATATTAACAAAAACAAATGTTATGCTGCAGTTAATCATAAAAAAAACTTTAAACGCTCATAACTCGAAAACTATGAGAGATACGGCATTTTTGACCGGGTGTCTTCCGGTAGGGGGTCACGAATTTTTCTCTAACGGTCAGATCTTCCATATGAGCCCTCGATCAACCCCGTAGCATCGTTAGCATAGAAGTTATGCATATTTCCATGTTTTAGGGTTTTTCGAAAATATCTTGATATTCGTACACTGAAACATAGTCAACCACCAGTGTTTAGAAATCGGCTTATCATAATCTATCGGATGGTACCTTCAAATTTATGTTTTGAGCATAAATCATGATTTTGGAATTTTTTGAGGTTAGAGTGAAATTTTGTTCGAATTGTGAGTAAAACAACTGATTCTTTCCAACTTGAAGCGCATGCATCACAGATTGGACGAAAACTTGAAAAATACTGTTTCTTTGCTGAACAGGCTATTGGACCGGAAGTTGGCCGTTTTCTAGCATAAATCATGTGCTAATCATAATTTCAAGGAGTGCATTAGAAAGCTCTCGCTCTCACGATTCCATTGACATGCTCGTTTTTCATTTTGGTCCAACAGGAACCAAGTAATTTCACTTTTAAAATTCGATCGAACCGGAAGTTGGCCGTTTTCTAGCATAAATCATGTGCTAATCATAATTTCAAGGAGTGCATTAGAAAGCTCTCGCTCTCACGATTCTATTGACATGTCTGTTGTCACTGTACGCCTAGTGAATCGATAAATATTAACAAAAACAAATGTTATGCTGCAGTTAATCATAAAAAAAACTTTAAACGCTCATAACTCGAAAACTATGAGAGATACGGCATTTTTGACCGGGTGTCTTCCGGTAGGGGGTCACGAATTTTTCTCTAACGGTCAGATCTTTCATATGAGCCCTCGATCAACCCCGTAGCATCGTTAGCATAGAAGTTATGCATATTTCCATGTTTTAGGGTTTTTCGAAAATATCTTGATATCCGTACACTGAAACATAGTCAACCACTAGTGTTTAGAAATCGGCTCATCATAATCTATCGGATGGTACCTTCAAATTTATGTTTTGAGCATAAATCATGATTTTGGAATTTTTTGGGGTTAGAGTGAAATTTTGTTCGAATTGTGAGTAAAACAACTGATTCTTTCCAACTTGAAGCGCATGCATCACAGATTGGACGAAAACTTGAAAAATACTGTTTCTTTGCTGAACAGGCTATTGGACCGGAAGTTGGCCATTTTTTAGCATAAATCATGTGCTAATCATAATTTCAAGGAGTGCATTAGAAAGATCTCGCTCTCACGATTCCATTGACATGCTCGTTTTTCATTTTGGGCCAACAGGAACCAAGTAATTTCACTTTTAAAATTCGATCGAACCGGAAGTTGGCCGTTTTCTAGCATAAATCATGTGCTAATCGTAATTTCAAGGAGTGCATTAGAAAGCTCTCGCTCTCACGATTCTATTGACATGCTCGTTTTTTATTTTGGGCCAACAGGAACTAAGTAATTTCACTTTTAAAATTCGATCAAACCGGAAGTTGGCCATTTTTTAGCATAAATCATGTGCTAATCATAATTTCAAGGAGTGCATTAGAAAGATCGCGCTCTCACGATTCCATTGACATGCTCGTTTTTCATTTTGGGCCAACAGGAACCAAGTAATTTCACTTTTAAAATTCGATCAAACCGGAAGTTGGCCATTTTTTAGCATAAATTAAGTGCTAATCATAATTTCAAGGAGTGCATTAGAAAGCTCTCGCTCTCACGATTCTATTGACATGCTCGTTTTTTATTTTGGGCCAACAGGAACCAAGTAATTTCACTTTAAAAATTCGATTAAACCGGAAAATGCCCGTTTTCTAGCATAAATCATGTGCTAATCATAATTTCAAGGAGTGCATTAGAAAGCTTTCTCTCTCACGATTCTATTGACATGTCTGTTGTCACTGTACGCCTAGTGAATCGATAAATATTAACAAAAACAAATGTTATGCTGCAGTTAATCATAAAAAAAACTTTAAACGCTCATAACTCGAAAACTATGAGAGATACGGCATTTTTGACCGGGTGTCTTCCGGTAGGGGGTCACGAATTTTTCTCTAACGGTCAGATCTTTCATATGAGCCCTCGATTAACCCCGTAGCATCGTTAGCATAGAAGTTATGCATATTTTCATGTTTTAGGGTTTTTCGAAAATATCTTGATATTCGTACACTGAAACATAGTCAACCACCAGTGTTTAGAAATCGGCTTATCATAATCTATCGGATGGTACCTTCAAATTTATGTTTTGAGCATAAATCATGATTTTGGAATTTTTTGGGGTTAGAGTGAAATTTTGTTCGAATTGTGAGTAAAACAACTGATTCTTTCCAACTTGAAGCGCATGCATCACAGATTGGACGAAAACTTGAAAAATACTGTTTCTTTGCTGAACAAGCTATTGGACCGGAAGTTGGCCATTTTTTAGCATAAATCATGTGCTAATCATAATTTCAAGGAGTGCATTAGAAAGATCTCGCTCTCACGATTCCATTGACATGCTCGTTTTTCATTTTGGGCCAACAGGAACCAAGTAATTTCACTTTTAAAATTCGATCGAACCGGAAGTTGGCCGTTTTCTAGCATAAATCATGTGCTAATCGTAATTTCAAGGAGTGCATTAGAAAGCTCTCGCTCTCACGATTCTATTGACATGCTCGTTTTTTATTTTGGGCCAACAGGAACCAAGTAATTTCACTTTTAAAATTCGATCAAACCGGAAGTTGGCCGTTTTCTAGCATAAATCATGTGCTAATCATAATTTCAAGGAGTGCATTAGAAAGCTCTCGCTCTCACGATTCTATTGACATGTCTGTTGTCACTGTACGCCTAGTGAATCGATAAATATTAACAAAAACAAATGTTATGCTGCAGTTAATCATAAAAAAAACTTTAAACGCTCATAACTCGAAAACTATGAGAGATACGGCATTTTTGACCGGGTGTCTTCCGGTAGGGGGTCACGAATTTTTCTCTAACGGTCAGATCTTTCATATGAGCCCTCGATCAACCCCGTAGCATCGTTAGCATAGAAGTTATGCATATTTCCATGTTTTAGGGTTTTTCGAAAATATCTTGATATTCGTACACTGAAACATAGTCAACCACTAGTGTTTAGAAATCGGCTCATCATAATCTATCGGATGGTACCTTCAAATTTATGTTTTGAGCATAAATCATGATTTTGGAATTTTTTGGGGTTAGAGTGAAATTTTGTTCGAATTGTGAGTAAAACAACTGATTCTTTCCAACTTGAAGCGCATGCATCACAGATTGGACGAAAACTTGAAAAATACTGTTTCTTTGCTGAACAGGCTATTGGACCGGAAGTTGGCCATTTTTTAGCATAAATCATGTGCTAATCATAATTTCAAGGAGTGCATTAGAAAGATCTCGCTCTCACGATTCCATTGACATGCTCGTTTTTCATTTTGGGCCAACAGGAACCAAGTAATTTCACTTTTAAAATTCGATCGAACCGGAAGTTGGCCGTTTTCTAGCATAAATCATGTGCTAATCGTAATTTCAAGGAGTGCATTAGAAAGCTCTCGCTCTCACGATTCTATTGACATGCTCGTTTTTTATTTTGGGCCAACAGGAACTAAGTAATTTCACTTTTAAAATTCGATCAAACCGGAAGTTGGCCATTTTTTAGCATAAATCATGTGCTAATCATAATTTCAAGGAGTGCATTAGAAAGATCGCGCTCTCACGATTCCATTGACATGCTCGTTTTTCATTTTGGGCCAACAGGAACCAAGTAATTTCACTTTAAAAATTCGATTAAACCGGAAAATGCCCGTTTTCTAGCATAAATCATGTGCTAATCATAATTTCAAGGAGTGCATTAGAAAGCTCTCTCTCTCACGATTCTATTGACATGTCTGTTGTCACTGTACGCCTAGTGAATCGATAAATATTAACAAAAACAAATGTTATGCTGCAGTTAATCATAAAAAAAACTTTAAACGCTCATAACTCGAAAACTATGAGAGATACGGCATTTTTGACCGGGTGTCTTCCGGTAGGGGGTCACGAATTTTTCTCTAACGGTCAGATCTTTCATATGAGCCCTCGATTAACCCCGTAGCATCGTTAGCATAGAAGTTATGCATATTTCCATGTTTTAGGGTTTTTCGAAAATATCTTGATATTCGTACACTGAAACATAGTCAACCACCAGTGTTTAGAAATCGGCTTATCATAATCTATCGGATGGTACCTTCAAATTTATGTTTTGAGCATAAATCATGATTTTGGAATTTTTTGGGGTTAGAGTGAAATTTTGTTCGAATTGTGAGTAAAACAACTGATTCTTTCCAACTTGAAGCGCATGCATCACAGATTGGACGAAAACTTGAAAAATACTGTTTCTTTGCTGAACAGGCTATTGGACCGGAAGTTGGCCATTTTTTAGCATAAATCATGTGCTAATCATAATTTCAAGGAGTGCATTAGAAAGCTCTCGCTCTCACGATTCTATTGACATGTCTGTTGTCACTGTACGCCTAGTGAATCGATAAATATTAACAAAAACAAATGTTATGCTGCAGTTAATCATAAAAAAAACTTTAAACGCTCATAACTCGAAAACTATGAGAGATACGGCATTTTTGACCGGGTGTCTTCCGGTAGGGGGTCACGAATTTTTCTCTAACGGTCAGATCTTTCATATGAGCCCTCGATCAACCCCGTAGCATCGTTAGCATAGAAGTTATGCATATTTCCATGTTTTAGGGTTTTTCGAAAATATCTTGATATCCGTACACTGAAACATAGTCAACCACTAGTGTTTAGAAATCGGCTCATCATAATCTATCGGATGGTACCTTCAAATTTATGTTTTGAGCATAAATCATGATTTTGGAATTTTTTGGGGTTAGAGTGAAATTTTGTTCGAATTGTGAGTAAAACAACTGATTCTTTCCAACTTGAAGCGCATGCATCACAGATTGGACGAAAACTTGAAAAATACTGTTTCTTTGCTGAACAGGCTATTGGACCGGAAGTTGGCCATTTTTTAGCATAAATCATGTGCTAATCATAATTTCAAGGAGTGCATTAGAAAGATCTCGCTCTCACGATTCCATTGACATGCTCGTTTTTCATTTTGGGCCAACAGGAACCAAGTAATTTCACTTTTAAAATTCGATCGAACCGGAAGTTGGCCGTTTTCTAGCATAAATCATGTGCTAATCGTAATTTCAAGGAGTGCATTAGAAAGCTCTCGCTCTCACGATTCTATTGACATGCTCGTTTTTTATTTTGGGCCAACAGGAACTAAGTAATTTCACTTTTAAAATTCGATCAAACCGGAAGTTGGCCATTTTTTTGCATAAATCATGTGCTAATCATAATTTCAAGGAGTGCATTAGAAAGATCGCGCTCTCACGATTCCATTGACATGCTCGTTTTTCATTTTGGGCCAACAGGAACCAAGTAATTTCACTTTTAAAATTCGATCGAACCGGAAGTTGGCCGTTTTCTAGCATAAATCATGTGCTAATCATAATTTCAAGGAGTGCATTAGAAAGATCTCGCTCTCACGATTCCATTGACATGCTCGTTTTTCATTTTGGGCCAACAGGAACCAAGTAATTTCACTTTTAAAATTCGATCGAACCGGAAGTTGGCCGTTTTCTAGCATAAATCATGTGCTAATCATAATTTCAAGGAGTGCATTAGAAAGCTCTCGCTCTCACGATTCTATTGACATGCTCGTTTTTTATTCTGGGCCAACAGGAATCAAGTAATTTCACTTTAAAAATTCGATTAAACCGGAAGTTGATCGTTTTCTAGCATAAATCATGTGCTAATCATAATTTCAAGGAGTGCATTAGAAAGATCTCGCTCTCACGATTCTATTGACATGCTCGTTTTTCATTTTGGGCCAACAGGAACCAAGTAATTTCACTTTTAAAATTCGATCGAACCGGAAGTTGGCCGTTTTCTAGCATAAATCATGTGCTAATCATAATTTCAAGGAGTGCATTAGAAAGCTCTCGCTCTCACGATTCTATTGACATGCTCGTTTTTTATTCTGGGCCAACAGGAATCAAGTAATTTCACTTTAAAAATTCGATTAAACCGGAAGTTGATCGTTTTCTAGCATAAATCATGTGCTAATCATAATTTCAAGGAGTGCATTAGAAAGCTCTCGCTCTCACGATTCTATTGACATGTCTGTTGTCACTGTACGCCTAGTGAATCGATAAATATTAACAAAAACAAATGTTATGCTGCAGTTAATCATAAAAAAAACTTTAAACGCTCATAACTCGAAAACTATGAGAGATACGGCATTTTTGACCGGGTGTCTTCCGGTAGGGGGTCACGAATTTTTCTCTAACGGTCAGATCTTTCATATGAGCCCTCGATCAACCCCGTAGCATCGTTAGCATAGAAGTTATGCATATTTCCATGTTTTAGGGTTTTTCGAAAATATCTTGATATCCGTACACTGAAACATAGTCAACCACGAGTGTTTAGAAATCGGCTCATCATAATCTATCGGATGGTACCTTCAAATTTATGTTTTGAGCATAAATCATGATTTTGGAATTTTTTGGGGTTAGAGTGAAATTTTGTTCGAATTGTGAGTAAAACAACTGATTCTTTCCAACTTGAAGCGCATGCATCACAGATTGGACGAAAACTTGAAAAATACTGTTTCTTTGCTGAACAGGCTATTGGACCGGAAGTTGGCCATTTTTTAGCATAAATCATGTGCTAATCATAATTTCAAGGAGTGCATTAGAAAGCTCTCGCTCTCACGATTCTATTGACATGCTCGTTTTTTATTTTGGGCCAACAGGAATCAAGTAATTTCACTTTAAAAATTCGATTAAACCGGACGTTGGCCATTTTTTAGCATAAATTTTGTGCTAATCATAATTTCAAGGAGTGCATTAGAAAGCTCTCGCTCTCACGATTCTATTGACATGCTCGTTTTTTATTTTGGGCCAACAGGAACCAAGTAATTTCACTTTTAAAATTCGATCAAACCGGAAGTTGGCCGTTTTCTAGCATAAATCATGTGCTAATCATAATTTCAAGGAGTGCATTAGAAAGATCTCGCTCTCACGATTCCATTGACATGCTCGTTTTTCATTTTGGGCCAACAGGAACCAAATAATTTCACCTTTAAAATTCGATCAAACCGGAAGTTGGCCATTTTTTAGCATAAATTAAGTGCTAATCATAATTTCAAGGATTGCATTAGAAAGCTCTCGCTCTCACGATTCTATTGACATGCTCGTTTTTTATTTTGGGTCAACAGGAACTAAGTAATTTCACTTTAAAAATTCGATTAAACCGGAAGTTGACCGTTTTCTAGCATAAATCATGTGCTAATCATAATTTCAAGGAGTGCATTAGAAAGCTCGCGCTCTCACGATTCCATTGACATGCTTGTTTTACATTTTGGGCCAACAGGAATCAAGTAATTTCACTTTGAAAATTCGATTAAACCGGAAGTTGGCCATTTTTTAGCATAAATCATGTGCTAATCATAATTTCAAGGAGTGCATTAGAAAGCTCTCGCTCTCACGATTCTATTGACATGCTCGTTTTTCATTTTGGGCCAACAGAAACCAAGTAATTTCACTTCAAAAATTCGATTGAACCGGAAGTTGGCCGTTTTCTAGCATAAATTAAGTGCTAATCATAATTTCAAGGAGTGCATTAGAAAGCTCTCGCTCTCACGATTCTATTGACATGTCTATTGTCACTGTACGCCTAGTGAATCGATAAATATTAACAGAAACAAATGTTATGCTGCAGTTAATCATAAAAAAAACTTTAAACGCTCATAACTCGAAAACTATGAGAGATACGGCATTTTTGACCGGGTGTCTTCCGGTAGGGGGTCACGAATTTTTCTCTAACGGTCAGATCTTTAATATGAGCCCTCGATCAACCCCGTAGCATCGTTAGCATAGAAGTTATGCATATTTCCATGTTTTAGGGTTTTTCGAAAATATCTTGATATTCGTACACTGAAACATAGTCAACCACTAGTGTTTAGAAATCGGCTCATCATAATCTATCGGATGGTACCTTTAAATTTATGTTTTGAGCATAAATCATGATTTTGGAATTTTTTGAGGTTAAAGTGAAATTTTGTTCGAATTGTGAATAAAACAACTGATTCTTTCTAACTTGAAGCGCATGCATCACAGATTTGACGAAAACTTGAAAAATACTGTTTCTTTGCTAAACAGGCTATTGGACCGGAAGTTGGCCATTTTTTAGTATAAATCATGTGCTAATCATAATTTCAAGGAGTGCATTAGAAAGCTCTCGCTCTCACGATTCTATTGACATGCTCGTTTTTCATTTTGGGCCAACAGAAACCAAGTAATTTCACTTCAAAAATTCGATTGAACCGGAAGTTGGCCGTTTTCTAGCATAAATTAAGTGCTAATCATAATTTCAAGGAGTGCATTAGAAAGCTCTCGCTCTCACGATTCCATTGACATGCTCGTTTTTCATTTTGGGCCAACAGGAATCAAGTAATTTCACTCTGAAAATTCGATTCAACCGGAAGTTGGCCATTTTTTAGCATAAATCATGTGCTAATCATAATTTCAAGGAGTGCATTAGAAAGCTCTCGCTCTCACGATTCTATTGACATGTCTATTGTCACTGTACGCCTAGTGAATCGATAAATATTGACAAAAACAAATGTTATGCTGCAGTTAATCATAAAAAAAACTTTAAACGCTCATAACTCGAAAACTATGAGAGATACGGCATTTTTGACCGGGTGTCTTCCGGTAGGGGGTCACGAATTTTTCTCTAACGGTCAGATCTTTAATATGAGCCCTCGATCAACCCCGTAGCATCGTTAGCATAGAAGTTATGCATATTTCCATGTTTTAGGGTTTTTCGAAAATATCTTGATATTCGTACACTGAAACATAGTCAACCACTAGTGTTTAGAAATCGGCTCATCATAATCTATCGGATGGTACCTTCAAATTTATGTTTTGAGCATAAATCATGATTTTGGAATTTTTTGAGGTTAAAGTGAAATTTTGTTCGAATTGTGAATAAAACAACTGATTCTTTCCAACTTGAAGCGCATGCATCACAGATTTGACGAAAACTTGAAAAATACTGTTTCTTTGCTAAACAGGCTATTGGACCGGAAGTTGGCCATTTTTTAGTATAAATCATGTGCTAATCATAATTTCAAGGAGTGCATTAGAAAGCTCTCGCTCTCACGATTCTATTGACATGCTCGTTTTTCATTTTGGGCCAACAGAAACCAAGTAATTTCACTTTAAAAATTCGATTGAACCGGAAGTTGGCCGTTTTCTAGCATAAATCATGTGCTAATCATAATTTCAAGGAGTGCATTAGAAAGCTCGCGCTCTCACGATTCCATTGACATGCTTGTTTTACATTTTGGGCCAACAGGAATCAAGTAATTTCACTTTAAAAATTCGATTAAACCGGAAGTTGGCCGTTTTCTAGCATAAATCATGTGCTAATCATAATTTCAAGGAGTGCATTAGAAAGATCTCGCTCTCACGATTCCATTGACATGCTCGTTTTTCATTTTGGGCCAACAGGAACCAAGTAATTCCACTTTTAAAATTCGATCGAACCGGAAGTTGGCCATTTTTTAGTATAAATCATGTGCTAATCATAATTTCAAGGAGTGCATTAGAAAGCTCTCACTCTCACGATTCTATTGACATGCTCGTTTTTCATTTTGGGCCAACAGAAACCAAGTAATTTCACTTCAAAAATTCGATTGAACCGGAAGTTGGCCGTTTTCTAGCATAAATCATGTGCTAATCATAATTTCAAGGAGTGCATTAGAAAGCTCGCGCTCTCACGATTCCATTGACATGCTTGTTTTACATTTTCGGCCAACAGGAATCAAGTAATTTCACCTTTAAAATTCGATCAAACCGGAAGTTGGCCATTTTTTAGCATAAATTAAGTGCTAATCATAATTTCAAGGATTGCATTAGAAAGCTCTCGCTCTCACGATTCTATTGACATGCTCGTTTTTTATTTTGGGCCAACAGGAACTAAGTAATTTCACTTTAAAAATTCGATTAAACCGGAAGTTGATCGTTTTCTAGCATAAATCATGTGCTAATCATAATTTCAAGGAGTGCATTAGAAAGATCTCGCTCTCACGATTCCATTGACATGCTCGTTTTTCATTTTGGGCCAACAGGAACCAAGTAATTTCACTTTTAAAATTCGATCGAACCGGAAGTTGGCCGTTTTCTAGCATAAATCATGTGCTAATCATAATTTCAAGGAGTGCATTAGAAAGCTCTCGCTCTCACGATTCTATTGACATGCTCGTTTTTCATTTTGGGCCAACAGAAACCAAGTAATTTCACTTCAAAAATTCGATTGAACCGGAAGTTGGCCATTTTTTAGTATAAATCATGTGCTAATCATAATTTCAAGGAGTGCATTAGAAAGCTCTCGCTCTCACGATTCTATTGACATGCTCGTTTTTCATTTTGGGCCAACAGGAACCAAGTAATTTCACTTCAAAAATTCGATTGAACCGGAAGTTGGCCGTTTTCTAGCATAAATCATGTGCTAATCATAATTTCAAGGAGTGCATTAGAAAGCTCGCGCTCTCACGATTCCATTGACATGCTCGTTTTTCATTTTGGGCCAACAGGAACCAAATAATTTCACCTTTAAAATTCGATCAAACCGGAAGTTGGCCATTTTTTAGCATAAATTAAGTGCTAATCATAATTTCAAGGATTGCATTAGAAAGCTCTCGCTCTCACGATTCTATTGACATGTCTGTTGTCACTGTACGCCTAGTGAATCGATAAATATTAACAAAAACAAATGTTATGCTGCAGTTAATCATAAAAAAAACTTTAAACGCTCATAACTCGAAAACTATGAGAGATACGGCATTTTTGACCGGGTGTCTTCCGGTAGGGGGTCACGAATTTTTCTCTAACGGTCAGATCTTTCATATGAGCCCTCGATCAACCCCGTAGCATCGTTAGCATAGAAGTTATGCATATTTCCATGTTTTAGGGTTTTTCGAAAATATCTTGATATTCGTACACTGAAACATCGTCATCTAAAATATAATGAAGCTCGTTGAGTTTATTCTCTTAATTTATACTTTTTTTTCAGTCATCACGACATCATTGTCTCTATTCATGTTGGTTTGCGTAGAGTAATTATGAACTTGAGTTTTTATTGAAATTAATATTATTATTACTTTTTGAATTCATTGGTCAAAAATCTTTTAGTGGGGATAGTTTTGATTGTAAGGAGGACTACTTTGACGGTGTTTTGTCATCAAATATTTGAATTACATTACTTGTTGAATCTCGATTAAGAAAACATATTACTCTATCGATAATTCCTCGGATGGTATCAAAATTTTTGAGGATCAGGCCAGAGAAGAGAGACCAGTACTGGTCTCTCTTGTCTGACCGGGCATTGATGACGCCGAGTGTACGTTGATTTTGATGGTCTTTCTACTGCTGTCTATTAGAATATTTCCAAACTACTGTAAAGTATGTTCTGTACTTATCGACCGAAGATAGTTCATCTTCTGAAGACATGGTTACTGATTCGTCCTGTCACTGCATGATAATTTTTGGTACACTTGAACGCATAAATGCCTGGTTCATACCTTAACAGTAATTACCGACTGAGACAGATTTCTTTTTGAAATAAAGTTTCTAATCATAAATTTTTTAATCGTGGATCATATTTAAAATGATGAACCTGAGTAATGAAATTACTAAATTTAACAAACTCATTATGTTTTATGAGTTGTAGTTATTTTTTTTATAATTAGAAAATCAGCAAATACTGGTTGAAGTAAAAATTATCTACGAAAATTTGGTACATTATAAATAATTAATATTTTATTTTTTATCATACAAGATTGAGATGACAGTTATGGAACTCTATTAAAAAATGATAAATTATTTATTTTCTATCAAATTTTCGTAGATAATTTTTACTTCAACCAGTATTTGCTGATTGTCTAATTATAAAAAAAATAATCATAACTTATAAAACATAATGAGTTTGTTAAATTTAGTAATTTCATTACTTAGGTTCATTATTTTAAATATGACCCATGATTAAAAAACTTATGATTAGAAACTTTATTTCAAAAAAAAATCTATCTCAGTCGGTAATTATTCTTAAGGTATGAACCAGGCATTTATGCGTTTGGGTGTACATTATTCAAGTAAAGGAACGTAACATTAGATCGTCAATTGCATATTCTACGAGTGTAGGAATTTCCATATTCATTTTCTAATTGCTAGAATTAATTCCAAATATTAGATTGATATCGAAAGTTTATATACGTGGGTAATAATTTAATTTTTACATCTATTGTCCTGAGTGTTTTTTTATCAGTATTTAGTGCATGGAGAATATAATTTCATTCTTCATAATTCAGTATGTAAGCAAATTTAGCAGGGTACCATATATTTGGGGATGGAATTCATGTCCCCTTTTTTTCTGCTGATTGTTTGATCGAAAAATGTAAACAATACGTCTGATTCATCAGCTGTGTCTAGGTTTCAATTGGAATAACAGGATTGGATAACAATTGTTTACATAAATGAATAAGTATCATAATTATTGAAAATAGTCAACTATTTATTTGTATAAATTTCAATATTTATTACTTCCAAATATTATCACGATCGATTGAAAAAGAATGATGATCGAAAATTATAAGCAATACAATCAGAATGTGTAGTATGTATGTAGTAGGGCGATTAGCATTGATAGTACGTTGAATAGTGAATTTTGTTTGTAAGTGTATTTAATTAATTAACAATCAAACATTATAAAAGCATGTAAAAATGGGAAAAAAGATAAGTAATCGCACGCCTCCAGAGATTTAAATGATCAATGTTATTTGTTTGAAGGTTCATTCAATCGTTTAATTGCTGAGAACACTTTATAACCTGTTATTGGCTGATAAGTAGTCAAGTAAATTTCAATCTTTTCTATATAATTCTCTTCTGTATTAGGAATACAATTTGTTATTGTTCAATTGATGGTATTAACAAAATTCCGCATTATCGTTACTTTAGTTCTCTTATTCAAATTTCAAGACATTTGGCGCCATTTTCTAGGTAATCTTTACCAGCACGGTATTGGCTCTTTTAGTTCTCTCTTCTGCCAATCGTATTTCATAAGTATCCCGACATAATGCATGGAGGTTAAGATTTTATAACAAATCTGGTGTTGTTATGTGTGATCGTTTGCAATCAAAAATAATTTATAAACTAGATAAAAATGAAAACGAAGAATAAAATGAGTAAGCGTGTAGAAGAATCGGAATCTGATTCTCAATGTTATTCTTCAGATGAAGAGGTATTTTTTGATATGAATAGAAAATTATTCCATTGTACATTTTTCTAACCTCTTTTTCCACGTGTTTAACTTTAGCTCCAAGATGCTTTTGCCAAGGGGTTACTCAAACCAGGACTCAATGCAGTAATTGAATCAAAAAAAAAAGTGATCATAAACAATGTTGTGAGTACTTCTGTGATTTCAATTTATGAAATTTAATTGTAATTTTAATTCCTAGCTAGGCTCATTGTGTATAATATTCTGATTATTATGGTTCAAATTTTTGTTCAAGGCTCTTCTTAAACAAAAAACGGATGAAATGAAACTTCAATTACCATGGATAGAAATGCTAGATATAGTCAATGGGCCTGCTCCGATGGCTCCAGAATTAGCACTCCAAATGCAGGAACAAGAAGAGCGAAGAGTTAAGCAAGCAAAAGGAAATCGAAAATTACCTCAGTACAAACCTGGAGAAGATCCTGTTTTGAATGATTTTAAAAGAGAAACAATGTTTCACAGACAAGCACAGGCAGCTGCCATTGAAGGTTTATCTAGGATAAAAACACTCGGTATTCCAACAATTAGACCTGATGACTACTTCGCTGAAATGGCTAAGAGTGATGAACATATGCATAAAGTCCGAGAAAATTTGGCAAAGAAACAATTGGTTGCACAACGATCTGAAAAAATTAAGCAATTGAGACAACAACGTAAAGTTGGTAAACAAATGCAAATTGAAGCCACACTAAAAAAACACGCAGAAAAACGAAAAATGTTAGAAGAAGTTAAGAAATACCGTAAAGGAATGCGCAAAGATTTAGATTTCTTAGATGATAAGAAATCAATACCGAACCGAAATAAAGGAGATAAAAGAATTAATTACAAACAGAAAATGAAAAATGCTAAATTTGGTTTTGGTGGTAAAAAGAAAGGAAGTAAAAAAAACACTAGAGAGAGTGCAGCTGATATTTCGGAGTATAAAAGACCAAGAAAAGAAGGAGTTAAAAATGGAAAAGTTGGCAAAAAGAAGAGATTGGGAAAGAGTAGACGTGTACAAATTAAATCTAAACAAAAGTAATTTAATTTTCATTAATTAAAAATATTCCATGTAATTATTTTTAAATAAAATTTTTGTTTAAGTTATCAAAAAAATAGTAATGTTGATAATTGTTTATAACTAAACCATTTATTGATTACTATAAATGCTACACTACATGAATCATTTTTTTAAATCACGTCTATTGATGTTTCTTTATACAACTTGATTTGCTATTATTATTCTAAACATGAAATTGGACATTTATATACTTTTTATCTCTAAGGTAAATAATGCATAAAATAAATAATTCATAGTAATCATATTTATACACGCGAGAAGCTGACAATGTTTGGTAAATAAATAATTTCATAATATGGAATAAATAACTTTCTCTTCAGTAGTAAGATAGGAAAGGACATGTTGGATAATTAAATTAAAAGTTTCATTTCGACAATAAATATGTTTTAATAGACATACATCTCGTACGAGGTTATACACGATATTAATACATGTTCATTTAACTGTCCAGCAATCAAACACACTGTATTTGGTTTTATTTTCATGATTATTGTTACACATTTTGGTAAATAATGGTAATCATTTACTCATAAAGCATTTATTTTCCATCAAAGCGATTTTCATCAGCACAAAAAAAAAAATAAATGGTAAATGAACTTATTTTTTCAATTTATAATACACTTTATGTTATTTTTTTTTCTTATTTATCCAATCGGCTCATTTTATTTTTTCATGGTAGTCCACCCAATATGATTCTCATTGTTTTAACAAATATCAAAAAGGTTATCGGGTGCTTTCTATGCTTGTTTTTACCCTGAGCACCCGGTAATTCAATCAATAATTTACAAATTTATTTTAATTACTCGTGCTCATCCGCAGAGCTTGAATTTTTTTCAAAAATTATCATATTAATTACAAAAAAAATATATTATCTCATAATTTTATTTCTTCATCAAAGACAAAAAAATTATCGAGGAATAATGTCACTTTCTTAATTTTTTAATCATTAAATTTAATAATTTGTACAACCGTTTGAACGGAAGAATAAATTTATTGATTGTTATATTATATTTTAGATATTAGATTTTAATTTTTTATTTTTTATTATATCAATTTAAAGTCTAATTCTCAGCCACATTTATACATTACAGGTTCGATTAAGTTACTTTTTTTTTTAATTTTATATAACTACTACTCGTAACAATAGACTTCATTATGCCTTTACTTGGTGACCAGCACCAAACATTCGCACACATTTGCTCACACATTTTTACGAAAAAAAAGAAAATTAAACGTCTATGTGACACAGATACAGAAGTTATCGAGAATTTCACATTCGTACACTCAACTATAATACAATTAAATTATCATATCACTACTTATACATATCAGAATCGAGACATTATTAGCCTCCGTTTTTTATTTAATTTTTTTTCATCAATGCATCTCTCCTTTACACAATTTATTATAACCGATTCACTGATTATTTCATATTTATGTCAAAAAATCCATTATCGTATCAGCAAACAGTTCTATAAAATAATAACAAGCTTAAAAAAATTCATCGATTGCAAAAGTGAATAGATTATTAGGTATTTGACTTAATTAACAAATTAATTCATATTTAAGATAATTATAGAAATTGTTGATTAGTATCCTTAATTAATATTTATTTGTTTATTCAATCTTTCGGAGAGTTTTATGGATAAAAAAAGATCTCAAAAACGAAGAATAGTAATAAAATCAACGAAAAATACACACAACACTCGATTAAATCACTATTCTTTGGTTAAAACAATTGTACGTCAAATTACTTAATAGATAGTGTTATTTTTAACAAAATTTATTTGCATAAAATTCACGTTAAAAAGACACAGAAAAAAAAATTTTCAATTACATAGAGTATAAATCCATCATAGAGACCAGCTCCATGAATATCACTTGGCTTCTTTCGTAACAGATTCATAATAAAAAATTTTTGATAATTTTTTTCTTGATATGGCATTCAAAGAAATAATAATTAAAAATAACATATTTTAAACTCCTTTAAAACATACTTTTTCTGGTCTCTCTGTTAAAAAAAAATCAGTTGGTAAAAGTGATAAGATAAAACAAATAAAAAAATTCAGATTTTGAGTGTTAATTGTTCCGTTTCATTTCATCAAAACGTTCGTTATTCATTAGAAGCTGACAGTGAGATCGATAGGAAATTACATTTACATCTCGGAGCTTCTAGTAAATTTGCCTTGCACTTGAAAGCTGTATGTCTTTCAATTGATATGTCGTTTGTCATTTGATTCATGTATTGAAAACGACGCTCCGTCTATCAGTACAAACGTATTTATCCGCTGAACAACTATTATTATTATTATTTTTTTTTTGGTTTATTTTTATATTTATTTATTTATTATTTTTTTTTCTTAAACTTTCTTCCGATGCTTTTGGTCATGCCCAACAGGTACAAGTTGAGATTCTTTCTCCAACAATAAAAAAAAATCTTTCCAAGGCTTTCCTTCAGTGAAATTCCGTCTTTTAAGACTAAAAAATATTTTATCCACTTTCATATTCCAACCATAATCACTTTTCAAAGCGATGGTAAAACGTCGTTTATGTCAAATAACCAATGCTCCGTCGGTCCAGCCGACAATCTTATTGCTACACATTCCATACCTCATTAGTTATTGATGCGACAAATACAGTACACACCATCTTAATCATTAAAAAAGCAGGATAATGCAGGCAAGCGCAATTACGGATGCGCTTGCCACCAAGATGGAAGCTGGAATTTTTCATGGAGTTTCTTACAAATGCCCGTCAATTTCCGTCACATTCCAGCATCTGTTGAGGCTTCATCTTGATCTTCTCCTTCTGTTTCATTTTCATCAGCATTTTCTCCTGTTTCATCGCCTTCTTCTAAAGTCACCTAAAAATATCAATTTAAAATATTTAATATTGTAAAAAATAACTTACTAATTTTTTTTTAGTTGAATATGTAAATAAAAAATTGATTAAAAAATTATAACTTGATTAGATAATGTAGGAAAAATTTTCATCACGAACAATTGAACTCCCAACTGAGTCGTAGGTTTAATAAATGGAAAAACTTTTCTCTATGAAGCTGTGGAAGTCATTTGTAGCTATCGTAATAGACTTTGTAATTGTATTATAAAGACAATTTTAGTTTTTTTTATAGTACCTAGCACGACTACTATTATTCTAATCATTCAAACAGTCTAAAAGTTTATTCTTTGAACTAGAAAGTTTCGTAAAGAATTAACTAACTATCAAATGTCATATTCTTTCTCTATCAAAATTTGATAAATTTATTTAATTTTAGGAAAATTTAGTATTAGTCATCATTTTATGACTACTTAATAAAAATTCCGCACAGCTCTTAAATAAATAGTATGATAAAACTTTAGACAGATTCCATTCACCTGAATTACTTATTCAAGTCACGTTAAAGCAAACTTTTCGCCAAAAAGTTGGTTAATTAGATAAAGTAAATATTTTACCTGGAAATGAATCCGATCCGAATGTTGTTCACTTCCTTGCTGATCGTCTGAAGGTGGTGAGGGTGGAATCATAGATTGATACCAATCCCGATTTTCTTCAAGTGTATCGAGTATCTCTTGAGCATCAGGATGAACTAAATCAGCCCAAGTTTCCCAAAGTGGATGCACGATGTAATCGATAAAGCCCACTTGAGACTTCTCAATAGTTGCGTTATGTCTATCGCACATTGGGCTAATATCCATATTCTGTTCACGTTCACGATCACCTTGCAAGAAAAACTCTTCCATGAGCAACCCAACCCATCTCCGATAAAGTGGCAAAGGTTTTGTTGGATTAGACAAATCTGCACAGTGCACAAGATTCTCCAAAACTTGAATTCGATCAGTGTAATTATCTAGAAGGAGGACTCCGGATCCAGCTACTTTCTTTGTCTCTACCATAGTCTTAAGATCAGCAAGAAGGGACATGTGCTTTGACATATCAGTCGACAGAACCATATCGATCACCATCTTCCTTAAAGTTTGACGTTGTTTCTTCGTCATGTTGACAAATATATCGCAGCCCTCATTTTGCAGGAGTTTGAATGCCACGGCGAGATGATGATTTTCCAATACTGACTCGTCGTTGTACATAAGTGCTAGTTCCGAGCCTATAATATAATAAAGTTATAAGTTAAATTATATGATAACTGAATTGTAGCGTAAGCATTTAAGAGATTAGTCAATATTATCAATTTACATTTATACTTTGATAGTGTTTTGAAGATTGTCAGTATTTCCTTTAAGAAAATTCATTAGAATAATTATGATTGACTTCAATTCAAATAGCACACAGTTTGTATCTTATACAAAGACGATTTTAATAAGATATTCAAACGTAATGAACTTAAATAAATCAGCTTACTTAACTCTAATGAGAATAAAATTCAGTATTTCATATTTATGCCCCAATGCGTAATTAGATAAATTAATCATGAAAATATCAAAAATCTTCATCAATATATGGATGAAGATGTGACAGATATTTTGTCTTTTTACTGAGAAAAAAGATATATTGAATATTGATTTTCTTATCATAATTCTGAAAACTGATAATTTTTTATTGAAAAAAGTCACGATTATCTTAAAGATTTAAGTAGAAATCGACATATTACTTTTTTAGACTCTTGTTTACAGTATTTTCTACATTAAAGTGATTTTCATCTTTATTTTGAAGGAAAAACATTTATTATTTGACTTTAAAGCAAAAATAATCCATTAGAAAAGTAAGTATACATTTAATAATTTTCTAGTTAAAATAAACAGAAGTATGCTATTATGAATATAATGAAATTCTGTGCGTGGGGGCATAAAAATCGATCAGAGACTCACTTGAATTTATAAGGAACTGATTGGTAAGGCCTGGATGATCAACATCATGAATAGTTGCTGCAAATAAAGCTGCTGTGATTTCCAGGGGCGTAAAGACGGACTGTTGATGAGATAAACAGTAATTATTATTAATTCTTGATTGTACATAGACATAGACATAGATGTTTATTGTACATATATTATATGGTAAATCGATTGAGACGTATTACCTCAAGCGCGGGCGTATTGAGCAGCGTATGCGTCGACTGAGTTACGTCGGCAGCATGAAGGCTGTTGTGGAAGGGATTGTCCTTGACATAATGATCTTCCAGAGTCATCATAAAGGTAACAAATGTTTTTGGAGGAATAGCCAGAGATTTGAGTAGATCGCGGCTCTGGAAGGCTGTGTATGCTACGCAGGTCAATGGCCGGTTGTTACTTAGCTCAGCTATCCTGAATATATCAATGCCCCACTTGTCGATATCTGATAAAAGCTGCAATCACAATTCCAATTATTACGCTTAATCACCTCAATTTTCAGATAACGATGGTTATTATCATTTTTATCATCACCAAAATTGTTATTGTTGTGGTTACGATTATTATGGTTACATTGCTTTGCAAACTTTCTAAAAATAAGTTCTAGAGATCAATCTGATTTAGCTGATAATAATCATAGTAATTTAAATAATATAGCTATATTTATAATAACTTAACTTGTAGTTAATATTAATTAAATATTCATTTTTTCTCAGCTTTTTGTCTTTGTACTTTTAAATTATTTACGATAAGGAAAATTTACGAAAATATTGCTCTTCCCTCGTTCAGAATGATTCAGATAATAATCATTTTTGCAGCTATTGATATTGTTATGGTTATAGTCATGATATGTTTATATACTAGTTAAACGTAAAAATAGATAGCAAACCTTGCCAAGTTCTTCCTCATGAGGAGTTTCAACACCATGAAGAGGTACTCGTTCACCAGTAAAACTATTTGTATGAGTCAAGGGACGTTTAACTCCACTAATATGAGACATTGCAGCTGGACCACGTTGTGCTCGATCTTTTTTCTTTGCTGATCTGACATCGCCTGCTACAGCTGCTACAGCATCTTCAATACGCAGAGACGGCAAGTCTAACTCTTGCTGTTTATCTGAAAATTTATTTTATACATGATATATTTTGTCATTCATTCCTTAAGTGAATGTACGTTTTATTATTTGTCGTAATATAGCTAGTATAATTAACAAAATTGAATTAATGTAACTTCAAGAGTGAACACCTACAAGTTAATATTAGTTACAATGATGAATGATATTAATTAAACAAAGTTTTGAAATGAAGCTGCCTTTATAGAGAAGTTGAAACAATTAAATATAGGAAAAAATTTAAAATTATTAGAATTTAATAAATAGAATTCTTTTTATAAAAGAGTTAGTTTTATATAGCTTAGAAAGTTTATTTATAAGGATATTGATTGTTCTTTTCTTTCATTTTAATGTTAATTCTTTTAATCACTTTGATGTTTATAATAATTACTTACCGAGGAAAGTACTGCAGATGTACTCGGAAATTTGATTACCCGACTTGGAAGACTCGGAGAAATGTGAGAGTTCTTTGTTCAACATCCTCTTGAACTGAAATTTAGAATCTCATTTTAGTATTCATTTTAAAAGTATAATGACAATGATATGTGTGTCATTTGATAATCAACTCTGAGACAATTTTCTCTTTACTTTAAATCTTTCCATGTCAACATAATACGTGAATAAAGATCAAAACTCTTCACATTATGTTAATCCTATATCAGCTGTTGCACATTCACATTGAATAACTATAAAATATTGATCGACTGTAAAATCCACAGAGAAATACATTTTCAAGATTCCTGATCAGTAAGCACCACTGTGGAAAATTGATCGAAAAGAAAAAGAAATTGAATAAATATAAAAGATGGACAAAATAAAGGATGTATGTAAAGGTTTATTCCAGTCTACGTCATTTGAATGGCAGTTTAAATGGTCTCTTGGCCAAGTGACCTACATTTACTTTGAATACTTAAGGGTACAAAAGTTAAACAGCTGAATCTTGTTGAAAAGCTCTCTCTTTTGCCAAAAAAAAAAGTAATGCTCACTTGTAATGATACCAGTAGAGAGAAAAAGCGACGTAGGATTGTTCGAATAAGAAAATGAAGAAGAATGGAAAGAAGATGTGAAACAAAGGATCAACAGTGTTTTTATGTACCTTTAGGGATGCCATATCTGAGACTGATCGATGAGTTTGAATGGTTTCCAATTGATCTAAACACCAGTCTAGTTCTTCCATTGTTTCTACTGCAAGTTTCATGTAGGATTCCTCTGCAAATAATTTAAATTAGTTTTTTTTTCATTCTAAAAAATAATGGTAACTAAAATGGACAACGAAAATATCCATTCAAAATATGAATTGATATGGATTTATTGTTATAAAGTAATCAATAGTAGTATTTTCAAGTTGATTTTTGTTATATGAACTAAACGATATAGAAATACTTGTAAATAATGGATAGAAATAACAGTTTGGATAATATTCATTTTTTTTTTTTTTTTATATTTACAATTCGAGTTTTTATTTTGTCACGTATTCGTTTCTCTGACAGAATATTTATATTTAGTCTTACGAAATAATAAATAAAATACTAAAAAATATAATATGTAACTGTAAGTTTGTTGTTAAATTTTCAATAAATTAAAAAACAAAAAATAAAATAATAATGATAACTATTTCTAAGTTTTAATTTATTATCTGCCACTTTCAACTGTGAAATATGATTAACGTATTATATAAATATAGGTCAATAAAATATGAGATATCTCATGTCATTAAAATCTAACTTGAATCAGAAAAAATTGTTGATTGTTAAAAATTATGTATACACAGCCATGGTTTGGATTTTATAATTAAATTTGTTTGGAAAAGAGTATTTAATTGAATCATTGGAACTTGCAATTAGTAATTTTTTTTTAACTCTCGAAACTTTTTTTTTCTTTTGAAATAAAAATAACAAACTAGATATCAATGTCAACATCATTATTGGACAATACAAACAATCCTCGAGGTCGTAAACGTTCTCGATTTAATTAATGTTAGTTTTAATAAATTATTTGAGTCCTGCCCAGTAGATGTATAAAAAAGGGACTACTTTGAGATTTTTTTTAAAATTTGGATAGATTCTTTGCTAATGACTAATTTTCTATTCAAAAAGATAGAAAAAAATTTTTTAACAAGAAAAAAAAAGAACCCATTCATAAAAAGTATTATTTTCTTTGAACTTTTCAACTGAGCAAGATCCCTCATGATGTATGTGTATAAATATTTAAGTTGACTCAATTTACTAACCTCCTGGAACCAGTATACGAGGTTGTGGGGTATTGTTGCCCTGTGCGCCACTACTCCTTCGAGATCTGAAAATTTATCTTTATTAAAAGAGCCATCAAATCACGTAATTCACAAAAGCCATTCCACTTTTTATCTTTTGAAGTTTAAAACTCTCAATATTAACTTAGGACTTACTTGTTTGTTGGGACATTAGTAAGTGATTGGAAATTTGTTCTGATTGATCGTAGGGACGCAAGGATTTGCGCGAATGGTGTAACGATGAGGTCCTCGCCATGACTGTAAATAAACAAATGATTTATAATTCATTTATTCTTCAATCAATATATCAAGCTATACAATCCAGGGAAAAATAAAAATTTGCACTGGCTTGAACAATTATTCTTTTTTGTTGTTGAAAAGCTTATAGTTTGTCTTAGAAATATTTTTTGTTCTTTAATTCGAAAATCAAATTAGTTAATTAATAATTCATAGAATGATAAAAAAATTCTAAAAACTAGTCTTGATGACCCTCAAGATAAATAAAATGAATTATTATGATTATTTCATAATTAATTATAATATATAGTAATTCAAATTAAAAAAGACTATTTCTCAATATTTTTGAAGACAAAAAAATAATTATCAATCATCAAAAATAAATTTTCCTAACTTCTATAAATAAATCTAATCTCTTTCAGAATCAAGATTAAACTAGATTTATCCATACTTTCTGGGTTCTCTCGAAATTTTTACATAACTTTACAAAGATTCGTACAATTTAAATATGAATTATTTTAACATACAGACATAAAAAAATTAAATAAAAACACATCAATGTCAATAAGTCAACGTTTTGTTATAACAAAATCACGAAGGTTAATAAAATACTTTCTATTGTTTTACAAGAGAGTTTTTACAAACCAAAAATGCAAAAAATTCACCAGTGTTATAAAATACTCAATAAATAAAAGTGGAGCTTTTATAATGCCAATAATAAAAAAAATTACAATACTTTCTACATGTAAATTATTTTTAGCATTATTCAATGAGCTGTCATTCGTACTTTAGTGTGCACTATGTATAACCATAATTGCATTGTTTTTTCTTTTTATTCATGCATTCAACGTGATTGCGATAGATTGTAGTAACTAGACAAGTATGAGACGTCATTTAATAATACGAACTTGGCGTAGTAGACAAAAGACCTTGCGAATGCAGATCGAAGTTGGCTTTACTTCCTTTACCACTTTACAAATCAAGCTCAGAAATAACCTTTTCCCCCTTCCCCTGTATATTCATTAGTAATTGATTCTTTTTAACATTAACCAGAGATAATTTTAGAGGTCTGTAAAATCTGTGTAAGATGTCGAAGATGCAAGATGGAAAGTGGGAAGGGATAAGACTTACTAATCACGTTTGGTAGGTGATGCAAAGCACTGTTGCTCCCAGAACACTGCACGTCTGGTTGGTCGTGATCGAAGTGCTGACATTGAATGGGTTCGTGGTAATCCAGCAACAGCACCCGCCAAATTCCCAACCATACCTACTACCCGTGCTACTGAAGCGTCATCAGAGCACGCTAAAGCTGGTGAACTCATTCCACCACTTCGTTTAAGACCACCTGGAATGAACATCAAGTCTTCTATGCCTCCACTTGAATCCGACATCTTTCAATGGTGAATTTATAACCAGACTATTAAAGAATGTGTTCTATAGAAAGCAGTTATTTGCTTTAGCTTTAGAAATAACAATTTTCTAGAGTTTTATCCAGAGGAAAAAATTATTTGATCTTTTTGTATCAGACTGTTTCTGGTTTTTAGATTATTTTTAAAATTACTTTATGTTATGGTAAAATTATTTTTACACTGGTTACAACATTGGAATAAAATTATACTTCTTTTATAATGATTTTGCAAAATTTCTCTTTTTTTCCAAGAGCTTTTAACACAGAAAAATTTTTTATTCCAGTTTTAAAATTTGTTTCAAGTTTTTTATTATTTTTTTCAACAATTTAAACAGCAGAACAACTTGTAAGCACTTTTTATGTCAGTAAATTTGACCATTTAATGAATATGCACTTATTCAAAGACTCTGACATTTTAAAGAATTAATTTGAATATGAGACAGACTTCAAATTCAAATTTTTTCAAGTCTAATATATTTTAGAAACCATTTTATAAAGGTTAAATAGTTTTTTAATGCTCATATTTCATTCGAACATTCTTTTCCTTTGATATAGTTCTGACAACTACACCTAAATATTGAGGTCTTTGTAGAATTAAATTCACAGTTTTACATATACTTTATATGGAGACTATTTTTTTGGAACTTATCTCTATTTTCGAGACTTTCTGATTCTGTTGAAACATTATTTTAATATTCAAGTATATTTTCTCAAGGTACATTAATGTACCTTACTAGAACAATTGTTCTAGTTACTTAAGTAGTACTATAAAGCTCGTAAATAGCATATAACCAGTCCATTTGAAATCACATAATCGAATAAAAGATGAAATTAACTCGTTCACATGATTTACGTTTAGTTTTGCAACATAGTTACAAGGTAGAATTTCTTATTCATTATATAAAAACTCATAGAAGAAAATTTTGATGTGCTATATATGTGCAACACTTTTCACAAAATAAACTTCAGAAACTTTCCTTCTTCTTCTTTTTCTTAGCTACTACACAAGTCTTTGTGTATATTTAGAAGTCGAGGGATTGGAATCATTACGGCTACATAGCAAGCTCCCTAGTGTGACCTAGTAGCAAGTAATCTTAGTGTTGAGTGATGAGAAGAGAATCTGGGGTCTTGGAAAAATTTATTATCTTTTTATATCTGGTAATTAAATGCGGTGGATCATTTATGTTATCGAATTTGCCATGACATAGCACACATATCACATTCTTCAAATTATTTGATGATTCACAGGATGAACAATTAACTTTATTGAGTTTAATGTCTAACATTTTTACGAAGAATCATAATATGTTAGTCATTTTTCCACTCAGATTATCATTTGATATTCACTGTTATATGGTATAGATACTCAATTGATTCCTTGGATAGTAACTATCGATTAAAACATTTTTTACCTTGTTTTAAGTGTTATTTTGTCACTCATTTGTTATATTCAAATTTGAGAATAATCTTAGTTGAATAAATTATCATGATTACTGACTATTTGTGAACATCAATTAATACTAGTATAACGTTCATCAATATAATATTTTTTTTTTGTATAAAAATATTATAAACCAAATAATAAAAATATACTTTTTATCATAAAATTTTTAATTAAAATATATTTTAAACATTTTTTCTTTGAAAAAAATATATAATTGTGTTAGTCTTTTCTCAGTATTGACTCGATAATGGTTTAAAGAAAATAATACTATGAGCCATCACAAATATGTATCCATTATTTTTATCAATAAGTGCACATTAATTTTAACCATAGCGAATAAATTATGGCACAAATAACAACAATTAAAATATATTTTATAATTTTGTTCGTGTCAAGTTTCTAATATTTCTGACAAACGGTTCACTATATTTTTTTAATTATAACAATTTTGTTCGTTGATTTATTAAAATTTAACAACCATAATAATACTGTATTCTTCGAAATTTTATAGTTATTGTAATTATTAGAAATTAAGCATAAATAGTAGTCACTTAAAAACTGAATTTGATCAAAATAAACAATATTTAAAATATTTTTGATATTTGGTGGATTGAAGATGGTTAAAATTTCAGCACTTTCCACTTGTCTTTGTTAATGACACTTTTTTCCAGTAAATGAAGAACTCATTCTTGACCTTGTAATGTTCATTTATTGATATGTAAATCATTTAAAGCAATAAAATTGCAATAAAACGATCGCAAAGTCATGTTCGAGATCGAACGTCGCCATATCGACACTTGGCGTTCACCACGATGTCCAACTGCCCGGGGTCTTCCGGTTTCGCGGGGGATTTGCCGACACCGGAGTAGGGGAACGGTGTGTGTAGTCGTGATTTGCGCGGGAAACATGCGCATCGAACATCCTCGAGTGTCACGATCGTATCACCTCGTGCCCTTTCGTGACACCTCGGACCCCTTCGTTATTTGTCGAGAAGCTTTTGCAAAACGTGGGTGTTTACTAGAGAATTTGATTGATCGTTTATTTTATTTTATGATTAGAGAATATGATTTGTAGTATTTTAAATTAACATTATCCCTTTATCTATTAAATGATGAGATCTATAGGTAATTATTTTTATAGTCATTCCAATTGAATATAGTAGTAATCCAGCCAAGTGTCAGGGTCATTTGTTATCTCCTTGTCGAATCTACAAGTGCATGTTGTCTTTCGAGTAAAAAAATATTCTCTCTCTGACGAATCTCTTAATATTGATTTTCAGGAATTGGCAAGGTTCCAGTGTAGTTCGCATGCTCAAGATATTTATGAAGAATCCGCGTAGAAATCGGTAATATTTTTATTGTCTGACAATTTGTCGTTTACATCCATTTATTCCTGAGTTACTTTAGTTTGTTTTGATAAGGCTTTATCGAGCTTTTTGAAGTTTATCTTGGTATGAATATCATTTTGATTATGATAGAATCGTTGAATTATTTACAAGAGATAGTTTGGTTGGAAAATAGTAATAGTTTGATAGATTAAATTTTGATTTAATTATATTATTACAAAGTTTCTCATTCATGATTACTGTTGTAAGATTTCAAAAAGCCTGTGAAACTTTTTTTTTTGATTAACCAAATGTTATTGGATTTATTTTGAAATTATTTACTCCATTTTATTAATTAGATTTGAAAGACTTTTAAATTGTATTTAAATTTATATGAGAATATTCAAGTAAATAAGATTATGTTCAAGTTCTCTTCATGATTTATGTCAAGTAAGTAAATCAAAAATTCTATTTTTTATTAAAAATTATCATAAACTTGTTATGAATTAATGATTTCTATTTCTTTCACAGGTCATCTTTGTGCTTGAAGGTTTGAATACATGTCAAGTAAAATTACTTTCAGAGAATCTTGATTAACTCAAAACTACTGAGCTAATTTTATTAAGTGTTTACTTTATTCATGATAAAATATTTAGCAGTAGGAGTTTAAGTTTGGAATGTTTAATGAAAAAATATATAACTTGTTGATATTAAATTTGGAGTAAAAGAGAGAAATGAATTTTGATTAATTAACTGTCATTTTTTCAATCATGTTATAAATTGTCAATACTATTAACAACATCAATTGATAGAGAAAAGTAAAATTACGAGAAGGAAATAATTCTTTCGGTTAATATCGAAGTGGAAAATTGAATCGCAGTAACAGTAATATTGTAATAGAGTCAGAAACTTTTGAAGAGATTTTTAAATATATTATATGATCGATGAAAGCAAATAAGAGAAAAAGTTAGATAGCATAAAAAATTGAATATGTATTCAAAAGTAAATTTCCTTCATTCTTTTCAATATTTAAAGAATTTTCATCTTTACCTAAATTAAATAATCAAAACATTTTTATAATTAAACAAAAATTCTGAATAATTTTAATTACGTATGTTTGCCGTATAAATAGCATCAATGGAATGCTCATTGCTATTTTTATATTTTCTTTTGAAAAAAAAGCTGCTTTTGTAAATGGAGTTCATTGAAAAATTTACCCACTATGTAATAATGGTTTCTTTATTAAAAATAGTTTTCACTGCATTTCACTTTTAGTGTTAAAACATATCTACGTGCCTTTTTCACGTTTTTTATTATCAATTAGAATACTAAAATTCTTTTATTGAATAGAAAAACCTCGTTGTCTTTAATTAAATCAACTAAACAACTTAAAAAACATTGTTCTCACGCTCTTCTTACGTTTCAATCGTAGACTAAACAAGCAGAAATATGATCCGAAAAAAGAAATTGAATGCTGCTAACTTGTCAAATAATTACTAACAATTTATCGCAATCAGTGAGCCAATTAAACATAATTAAGCAACTTACCTGTACTGATCAGTAAAGATCCTGAAAATAAAATTACTTTTTATTTCAGTGTTCCTTTCTTTCATTTACTAATCACAAAGTAGCGCCATTTAAATGCGCATTTTTTTAATTTTTCCAAAATTTGGTTTATTTTGATCCATGAATTTCCATTTCTAATGAAAAAAATCATCACTTTTTTTCTATTTTATTTTATTTTTTACAAAACATACTGGAGAGATTTTTCTTTCTGTTAATCTTTATGAATCCCTTTTATAGGAATCAATAAAAATATTTTAGAAAATGCTAGATATTTTTTTTGCTTTTTTATTAAAATGTCATAAAAAGTGGAAAGAGAAATGGAAATTCCACGATCTCTCAGTAAAACGATTTTAACTACAGCTTTTTAATAACCAATAAAATAACAAAGCACAAAATAAAGCAAATGAAATTGAAAATATAGTAAAACAGATTTGTGTATCTATAAAATATTTGATATTTAAAATAAAAGTATTAAATTAATTAATTTGATAGTAAATTTTGTTATTAGTGAAGGTTAAGCATCCATAAAGCAATAATAAATAAATCAATAACTGTTTATTCAATGTACACTCAAAAATACCGATGAATAAATTAAAATTATCTTCAATAGGGAGTATTATGGTTATTGAAAAAGTTGAATTTTTTTTATTGCAATCTCGAAAATGAATTCGTGCAAATTTATTCTATATGCAACGCAGATAAGCGCGTTAATGAATGGTTTTTAAAGCAATCAAATTAAACATATGTACAAGTTTAATTTTTTTTTTTAGGACAAATTTTTTAAATGTACAGTAAAAAAATGTTAATTAATTTTTTACAATGCTTACACTGAAAAAAAAATCATTTTTATCAAAAATTTTATAATTAATTATTTTTAACTCCAAATTTTTGATTTAAGTAAAGATTTAAAATTATTCTTCTAACTGTACGAAACAGTTATTTAACAATTATTTCGTATCAATATATTTTTTTCAGTGTAATCATTTAAACAAATAATTAAGTTAAAACTCAGTGTCAATTATAAAGCATTTAATGATGAAATAAAGCAAAAAATCGAACAAAAATCAATCAGAAAAATTGGAAGAAAATTTAAAAATCAATTTTCAATGAAAAAAAAAATCAAAAGCATAATAATATGATAGTAAATATCGATTACATACGCTCGCTCGATTGGCGGCTCTGTCTCTTTGAACCTGTAACCGAAGGATCAGACACCTGGCGTTATGACAATACCAAAATAGATGCAAAGAATTTATCGACTTCAATGTCGCATTGATATATATATATATATGTATTGTGGATAGTATGGATATATGTACAAAAAAAAAAAAAAAAAAAATAATAATACAGAAATAAGCTTCAAATTTGAAATATTTCCAATTGATAAAAGCCACATTGACAGATACTTGAGCATTCATCAGATATATATTACAATATTTCTACAATGGAATTTGCAACAAATTTTTTCATTGGTGAAAAAAAAGACAGTAGAGAAATAAAATTCGTCAAACATAGTTTAAAATATTTTAGGACAACATTGATATTCATGTCACAACTTTGGTAATTATAATATTGCAAAGTTAGGAAGATTTGAGTCAATGAAACAAAATTAACTTAATGAGGAATAATTAATAAAGTTTGAGAAATTTATAGGATTTCGATATAAGTTACTCTAGAGAAAACTTTCATAGATTAGTATTAGTATGATGATTTACATTTATTTTATTTATCATTTATTAATTATCTTTTACTCTCTCAAATAAAACTTAATATTCAGTTTATTTTCTGATATCTGATATTTCACACTAAAATTAATTCACTAAACTTTTTAAAATCTCATTTACTTTGTCCTATTTATTATTATTATTATTATCAGCATCATTATTCTATATCATTGTAGTATAAACAATCACATCCTACGGAAAAACTTTTTCTATGAAATAAAAGCTCGTGCATACTAATCCTGCTATCAGAAGGTCACAATAAATATTTTTGATACCTTTTCTGCAAAAATATGATAACAATAATTTTCCTTTTAATCCCAACATCATAATTGCAATGATATTTAGTATCTATACTATTTAGTTTTTTTTTTATAGATTAATTAGAGATAAAAAAATTTATTAAAACATTTGGTATTGATTACTAGGATGAGTATCATTATTATGAACTTTTAATAAATTTTCTATTAAGAGAGTTCAAAAAAATTAAGTGCATGATTTACGTCAGCATGATTGGATACGATAAAATAAAGTAGAGTTAATGATAAATAATTAACTGAAGTTTAAAAAAAAAAAAAATGAGGAAATCTCGATGAAAGTTTCTCTAGAGGGAACTTTATTACATGTTGATGATAGCACAAATCAGTACTATCAATTAAATATTTATTTCCGATAGAGATATTACTTGATTTTCTTTGACTTTCATTACTGCAACATATTCTTGCTTGTGCATTTTTTTTATTATCTTTATTTTTCACATTTGTGAGATTTTCTGCTTGATGAATCAATGCTAATTACTGTGATTAGTAATTATGACAGCAGTCACGTATGTTTTATTCTGATAAACTATATTTATGAATTTTCGTAGGTAGTTAATAATATTTATCTCAATATGATGCTTGTATTGTTATTGTTATTATGAATATTTTGTAACTATGATTAAAAGCTGAACAAAGCTTACCTTTCACTGGCAATGGAGCTATTACGTGACATGGATTTCGGTGACATCTCGAAGTCACTGTCGCTTCGATAGAGAAAGCTCTCTCTTCTTTGTGGTAATGTTTGTAAGACGAGACCAGCACTTGGTGATGCTGCACCTCCTCCGGCTCCACCATCCAATGTTGAACCGCCATTTTCAACATCAAAGCTGCACAAGAAATTTTTTATATTATTTTTTGGTATAAAGTTTTGAATAATATTGATATTTTTTAATTTTTTATTTGACTTTGTACTGTTTATTGTTGACTTGGGAAATAGAAAATACTTTATTGAAAAAATCTGAAAAAAATATTAAAATAGAATAAATACTAGGACAAATAGAAAATAATTGTTTATTTTTTCAGTAGAGAGCCATGTGTTTCGGCGCTGTTTGATCTAGTTAACACACGATTTTTCTTCGTGTAACTGAATTGATTCGATAAGTTCTAAAATTGGCAATAGCTTGAATGATTCAATCATTTGATAAGATTTTTCCAATTACATTTTGCAAAAATCTATTATTTATGTCATGATTTTTGAGTAAAATAAACATACTCTCATCCTACAATTGACAAACAAACTATTTATTCAGATGATGTTTAGCATGATAGAATTTTTTTATTTTATCCATAAGTTTTTCAAGAAAAATTGATTCAAATTGGAATTTCCCGTAGAGAGTTTTTTCCGCTCAATTTTTATCAAGAAGATTTTTCTAATATAAATTCGCTGGGTAAAAACGTTTTGAATAGGACTTTTTTATTGAATGACTTTTTCTTCAATAAAAAATTTCCCGATTGGATTTTCCTGCTTATCATTTTTCCTTGAAACATTATTGTTTCGAAACACAAGTCAATTGATAATAAACATACAATAGAGAACAATTTTTTTATTGAGAAATAAAATATAATTCATAGCTAAAGTAAGTCTCTTACGAGACTTCACATGCTAAATGAAAAAAATATATAATTCATTTTTGCTTTTTTATTCACTTATAACTATTCCAAAAGATCTTTTAATACTCAGTCTTTGATAAGTAGAACTGGTAAGTAGAGAAAGCTCAATGATGATCTCATAGCCTGACATAGAATATATAATACACGTTTTGTAGAGCCCAAGAATTCTATAACCAATTCCAATATTTTTTTATTGAATATAAATAATAAAAAAAATTCTATTTTTCATTCTGATTTTATTTAAATTTATTTAAATTCATTTTTCAGTTGAATATAAAAATTAATTCACCTCCTGAGACTATAAAAAATAATTACCTTTATATTTCAGAACTAAAATTTTCTATGAGCGATTTTAATCAGTTTATCTCCATTAAAGGAGTGCATTAATTAATTTTCACATTCATAATTAATCCCCACGCGGTTAATCTCTTCGTCAGAGATATTAAATTAACAATATTATAATAAGACTTTATACTTAATACGTTATAAGAATTTTAATTAATTCCATAAAAGAATACTGAATGATTTGATTAGTTCGATTATCTTGACTTTTAAACGTTACTCATCAAAGCACTATTGTAACTTTTTTATTGCTATTTGTCTAGCGATAAGGTTTTTATTTATAAACAAAAGACTATTGTTAAAAAGTAAAAATAGACCAGAATGCCTTATCATATGAAGTAACATAATTATGTGTGATTATAAAATTTTCGAGGTTTTTATTCTATTCGCTGTCGAGATTTATTTTGCCGCAAGAGTGATTCTTAGCGGTCTTCTTCCGGCAATCAACACACAAGCGAATACCCGTGATGATTGGTGAGTTACGCAAGCCATCATTACTTCCATCGTCAGTCAGGCTCTTGCTATTCATCGATTAAATAGCTTGTTGCCGACCATGGTTGATTGTACACTCAATTGTATTCAATTGCAGACTAATAAATAATAAATATACTAGGTATCGTAAATTAATATTAGATACCTGAAAGGAAAAATTGAGGTAAATTTCCATCTGCTAAGTTCTTCCCAAGTTACTAAGTTATTTCAAGAGCAATCATGAAGTAATAAAAATTTATTTATCAATAATAGTCATACATTCTCCACTGTTAAATTATTTTTGCTATTAAATTGTTCTTTAAATGAGGTAGAAAATATTTTTAGACAATAGCAAGCTTTAATGAGATATTAATTATAATTTAATGAAGAAAATTAAATTCAGTAATGCTGTGTTGAGTTCATCTAATTTTGCTTATGATAGAATTATTTGTTGAATAAAGTAGAATATATTCAAATAACGTGATACTTATTATTATTATCCAATGACGTAAAACAAAATTAATTTTGCATAATGATTAACTTTTATTAATTGACCAGAAATTTTTAAAAAATAAAATAAATTGAAGCAATAGAGTCGACGTCGTTATGATGATATTATAAATTTTTTATCATTTTATTTGTTCTCAATTATTGTAAGAATATTATCTATTCTATGTAATTCAGCAGTTGACTTTTACTAATGGATTTTTTACATTCAATTGTATCAATATCTTCTTAAAAATAAATAAAAAATAATGTAATTGATAATAGATTATTGAAGAAACTTTTTTTTTATTAATTTTATTAGAATATTGTATCGTTGAAATTTTTAATCAACTAATGTTTATTCAGTAATTGGTAAATTCAATTATACGACAATTTTGATAAGTCTTGTGTAGTGGTCTGTACACCTGTTCAGTAATACAATATATCAATCCTCCTGACAACTCCAAAATAATTTATTGCTCAACGCACTATGATATTTACACAATTTTAAAAGCACACGAAATTACGAACAACAGTAGTTCTCACGAATGTACACCTACGTAATTCGTGATATCAGTCAGATAACTTTGAGAAATATATAGATGTATATTACATGTGAGTATATAATACATATACATGAGAAAATAATAAGAAAGAATTCTTCTTTAACAAATGATACTGAGTCAAATGGCTAAAATATGTAAGTTTAGACTAAATAAAAAAATTGATAAGCTAAGAAAACAAACTTCCAATCAGTAGCTAAAAATTCTTAGTTTAATGATACATTAAATATATAATGCTCTTACACAATATTTGGACGATACTGGCACGGGTGACAACATGCACGTTCATGGCATAGAGCCCGGATAATTTTTATTAACATTTATAAGCATGTTACAAATCAAATAATATTTACTGAGAAGGGGAGCTAAACTCTTGATAGCTAAGCATTATTTTCATTCAATTATTTTTTTAATAATCCTACTCATTTAAATATTTTAATTTATTTTTGTCTTTCTCAAAAATCCAATTGTTTTGTCTTTTTCTTTTTCTATACATATTTACATGAATATTTGAAAAGAAACATTTGAATATTTGCATAAATGAAAATCATGTTTAATAATTCTTCTAAAATATGCAAAATAATATTCTCTTGAAAAAATTTTATAAAAAACTGTTTAAAATATTATTTAAAGAATAAATTTGTGTAAAAATATCTTTTAAGAATCTACTCTCATCATATTTTTTTATAAATAAATTTTTAAAAACAATCAAGAACTTTGATGGAGGGGGGGGGGGGGGTAGAGGATTAGAAAATTCTTTTTACAGAACTCTTAGATAAAAAGCAATCTTGTAAATTTTTGTTTTACAAGTTTAAGAATTTTTCTATCAGTGAAAACTAGAAGAAAAAATGATTTCTGTCAGCTAAAGTATTAGCCAGATGACAAAAATAAAAAAAAAACTATTTTTCCAACAAACTATGGGATTTTTAACAAATCTTATTATGTTCAAATAGTTCATAAACAATCAACAAAGTATTTTTACAGTCCATTAATCCCTCTAAAAATAATTTAAACAACACCAAGTCTTCTTCCTATAAATACAATAAAAACTAAACATTCCTCAACCCCTAAACAATCAATTTTGAGTAATTATAATTTACAATACAACTTCCACCTCCCTCTCTGCACGAAATAACAATAGAACAATGCAGTATGCATGTAAACAATAAATGATGGTCCACAACAATAAACCTCTTAACCCTGTTTATTAATGATGAAATTAAACAAATGAATTTTAGCTAATGTGGAAACAAATCAATCAAAAGCAGGATACATTAATGATAGAACATAATTATATGAAAAAAAAACTTACGGAACCAAATAAATAACTCTAGGATGATGATGATGATGATGACTTGGACGTGAAAGTGGAGGTACACAACTACTATGTCTTCTAAAAGATTTTAGATTAAGAGGCTCTTTTATGCTAACAGTATTTTTGTTGCATAAAAGTCGGGGACTTTGCACTTCTTGAGGAATTAAAAGCGCGTACTCGTTCATTGTGATCATCATTCATTCTAATTTCATCACAAAAAAACTCACTTTTTACTCAATTGCCACAATTTATTTATTTCTTTTTTACTGGAAACCAATTCACTTTCATTTGTCTGATGCTTTTTATCACGAAAGTTCCAATAATTTATTCAACTGTCTAATAATTAATTTAGAATCTTTATCCAAGTTTGAAAATCGATTGGTTGATGAGTTTGAATGGTTATGAAATTTTTTGAAAGAAGTTTTTGTCACTGGCTGATAAATAATATTTATTTGTATCAGTTCACTAAACTGATCAAGTTGTTGTCCAAATGAATATGAAAATTCATTGGCTACAACGTTGCAATTGTTTATCAGAAAAAAACCTGCATACGATAAGTGTATTTATATAAACGGGTATATAAAATAAGATTCGTCTTGCAAAGTCGCGTGCCGATGCGATACTGACGAGCTCTGCGTGTGCAGGCTTATATGATATCACGCCAGTCAACACTCGGATGTTAAATGTTATTAGAAATAGACCCCGGAGAAAATACATATAAATTTTCGTCATACTTTGGAACTAGTCTTGATGGCAGCATCAAAGAAATTTATGCTTGTGCATCACTCATGTGTGAAAATACTTCTTATACAAATGTAGAAGATATATATATTATACATATATGTATCAGTTACACATTCATGAATGATAAGAGATAATCTTTACAATAATTTATTATTCAGATCACTCACCGGTTTTTTAACTTGAAAGACAAAAGCTTTTTATATTTTTATTAAATGAAAAATTCTTGATTTCATTTTTCTTTTCTTATATTCTGTTCACACTATAATAAATTGATAAATAGTGAAATTTTCCACTAGATGAATTTCACGGTGTGTTTGTTAAATGAATTGAGAATAAAAAAGTTTGACGGCAATTATTTGCTTGAAAAGTTTTGAAAAAAATTTTTTTTTCAGTTTTTTTTTTCGAATGTTGTCAGATTATAAATTTTTAAATATTCGCATGAACAATATTTTTGAAATAATTATATTTATTGTGAATTGGACTGCTTTATTTGAATAATAAATCAGTTTTTAATATATATAAAAAAAAAAGAAATAACAAAATTTATTTGAATAATAAAACAGTTTTTGTGTGAAAAGTGTAATAACTTTAGAGTTAATATCATTTAAATGTATATTTTTACTCTGAACTTTTTATAAATAGAGAATTTTTGTAAAGAATGCATGGTATTCAAACAATCTCTATGAAGTACACAAATATTTCAAACACGAAAACGGTGGATATTTAGAGTCCAGAAAAATATATTTTTATTGCGAAGAAATTTATTTTAAGTAAGAGTATTTATTTAAAAAAACCCCGAAGCTAATTGAATATAATTTTTTTCGAATAAGAATTAGCCTTGATCATTAATTAATTCAATTGCTTTGTTGGGCTGTTAATTTTGTTTTTATAATTTTAATAATATTTTGAATAGTCAATTATTCACATTGTTATTGATAATTAAATCATAAACATGTCATTTACAATTTCATCAAAGTCCCAACAATAAAAAAATATTTATCCCAAGAAACTCTGTATCACCTTCTATTTGTTTGAACACAGTAATCAAGACAATATTGATTCAAAAACTTAACAAAGTAGTAGACAGTACGTAATAAAATAATGCTACACATAATTTGTTAGTTTTCCTCGAAGTAGATTAACAACAACTAAATAAATGAAAAATAAATAAAAATTAAAACCTTCTGAATGAAATATTTCTAAATATTTTAAATTACATTTTTTGTTCACATGGCTTCAGGTGATAACATTATTCACAGTAAACTAGAATCTCTTTCCATTTATTATTTTCAAAAGGTGGTAAGTATTGAATTACCCGACCTCATGAGATATACCCTTTTTTATTATATTGCTTGTTGTGATTACTGTGAACATTATGTTGAGAAAAAGAACTCAAACTCTTATTATATCATACAATATTATTCAATTAATTGAGCATATCGTTGTTCAATTTCTAAGACCACGTATGTTTAATGTATAAGCATATTAATTAGGTGGTGTTAGAACTTGAACGACAATATAACAAAAATTTAATAATTAAAAAATCACTCACTCATATTGTTTCACTTAATTTTGTTCTTTTCCCAGGCTTTTGACATCATTGAAAATATTATTCTGCCCATATATTGATATTATAATGATTCAACGTTATGAATATTAGAATATCTATAATTTCGATGACGTTTATTTATTATCTTTTTAACTTGAACTTGACAGGTAAGTTGAATATTTTTTATAAAAATTTATCATAAGTATTGCATGAAAGGTCATGAAAATTGGACATTATTGTCAATTTGATGAATCAAAAACACTTGGTATTTGCTAACGAATCACCCCAAGCTTTTATCAGATTATCGGATTATTGTTTCTGTAGTATATCGATTTTACGTGTATATGCTTTGATATCTCCAGTAATAAGTGGTTTGTAAACGATGAGAAAAGCTCTCAGTTTTGATGATAAAAACTTTTATTTACAGATTTCGAGAAGATTGTGAATAAAATCATCATAGAGAAAGTTTTGTTCCAATGCAATGTGTTTTTAGTTTTTGAACAGAAGTTTTTCAACCTAAAAAAGAAAAAATTTTAAACACAGAATTAGGTTTGAATGAAGGAAGTTTAGGTTAAAATTATACTTTGCAATATTAGAAGTCTGAACTCATTTGTAGATGCTAAAAAATATTCTCTTGTGATATAAAATATTTATTCAATAAATAAAATTCACAAACTTCACTTGCAGAATATTCGATTGATGTACATGTATGTAATATGAAATATATACAAATAAAAATGTGCATACAAGTACGAGATGTAAATCAAACATTTGATGTTGTTGCATAAAGCCCAAGTTGGACTAGTGCTGCCGTCAGCAGTTATAGTTCTGAATTATTACTAAAGGAATATAGAGAAAGCTCGGTAGATAAAACAGAATTCATTTGTGTCAAATGTAAATCAGAGATTGGGTGGTATAATTTTATTAGTAATGCTAATTATCACCGTGACTTGATTAAATACTATTTCATATCTTGCTAATTACAATTATAATTAATTCCAAAAGTTGTACTAAATAATTTACATTATCAACATTCATAATCTATCACAACAATAATCACCAACAATATATTATTTTTATAATAAAATATAATCTAAAAGGGACTCCAGACATGAAGAATAGCAAATAAAGTAGTATAAATGCCACCATAAAGATAAAAGATAATTCTATTTCTTCTATTACCATCAAATTCGGATTATAACAACAGAATGAAGATCAATGAAGTTTAATGTGTTCATCTCTGACGTCATGCTAGAGCACGAATCAGATATCAGAAGAAAACAATGAGAACTTCTGCAACATCTTATTTAAACAAGCCAAGAAAAAGATCTTTCAATAATTTTAATGCAAGTCATATATTTTGTTTATGTGATTTTTATTTTCTCTTATATCACATGAGAAGAAATAAAATCGAAATAGTTTTTCAAATTTTATCTGTTTAATCATCATAATAATGTTAATATAAACATTAACAACAATTTCAATTATACTGATTGGTAATTAATTTTGATTAATACAGTAATGAAGTTACTTCATGACTGGGTTAGCTAGAGGATAGAGATTAGAGGATGAATTTTCCTGGTGAGTTGACTTTAATAAGCCATATGATGTAAGTTTATGGAAAATGCTCTAATCGATCTTTTCTACATGAGTTATCAGAAATGAGTGGATTTATGAAACCAAACTAAAGAATAATACGGATTAAAATGATGAATGTGCCTATAACGAACATTCTAAATAACAATACCAAATTCGAAGAGAGTCCATGAAATGACACTAAATAGTAAATAGTGAACAATGATATCTCTTGTTTGCTTTATAACTATTTCCAAGTTGTAATTTTCTCCAATAGTACTATCCCGGGCTTGTTAACAATTGCAACGATCGATGAAGCTGCTAACTTTCGTCATTGGCTTTAAACTCACATCAATGAGTGTTTCCGTTTTGAACCTTTGAACTATGGATTGAGCTTGAAACCTAAGTAAATGCTTCAGCAGACTCTTTGATATCTACTGATGTCGTCATCAATATATTTAAATCCGGAAAGCTTCAGTTCTGACAAGTAGAGAAAGCATAGTATCAAGATGTTCAGGGGATTCAAAAGAGATACTGGATTAACGATGAATTGTTTGATTCAAATAGTAAACTAAAGTAAAGTTTCAAAATTATGAAATGAAGTTACCTACAGTTCAAGTAGTGTGTAATAGTTTTTTTTTTTTTAAAGTAAAAAATGTCGATGAATATTTTTCAGTGCTTTAACTTTTATTTTAGATGTTAGGAACTTTTAGTTAGATGAGTCATAGAGAAAATTTAACTCAGGGTTGTAAAGTTTTTCAAACGTTAAAGATGAACACTTGAAGTGCATTTGTGTCAAATTTGAGAATACTTTATATTCTTTTTAATTAGAAGTTAATGAGAAAAAATTTTTAATCATCGTAAATGAGGGCTCTACTTGCATAAAGAGACTTCATGGTACTTAATTGTGTCTGTAATTTCATGAGTGAATATTTTATAACAGAAAGTTTATGATGATGAAATAGTTAGATTGTAATTTAGTAAGAGAAGTAATTAAATGACATTGTCATTGGTGGTATTTTGATGATAATTTTAATGGAAAATATTTATTTATTTAAAGATAAAACAAATTTTTCAAAAAAAATACTATGATTAATGATAAATAATTTTCCATTTTATTAAATGAGTAGATTTTATTTTATTTTAAAGAAAAATTAATAAATTTTATCAACTCAGCAATGATCTTTTTAATGAGGGGAATAAATAAATTAATTAATGAACAATAATTACTGATGAAAGTTGCTAAAAATATTTTGACTATTTTATAAAAAGTATATTAAAAGTTTATCGAGAAAGAAGGAAATTTATCAATCGATAAAAATTTCTCAATTAATAAATAAATGCATTTACTTCCTGGTATAAATAAATTCTGATATTTAGCTTTTATTAACTGTAATATTCCTTTAATATCTTTGGCATATGAAATGCTAATATTTATTAATAGCAGTAGATGACGAGCCAACTTGTTTGTTGTAAAATGTAGTGTAATATTAAAAACAACTGACAAGTCATCATGAATGTAATTCATATTTCATTTCAAATAAATTTAAAAGGATTAAAAGTACATTGCCTAGATGTAATAAAATATTGAAAAATTATTTGAGTTTTTTAATACTATTTTGAATATTTCCATTTTGACGATTAATAATTTGATTACTAAAAAATTATGTAGCAAATCAGACCAAAGAGAAAATTGAAAGAAGAGACTATGTAAAATTTAATAACGTTTTTTTTTCTATTTTATCAAATATTTGACCTTCTATAGATATTTAATTCTAATTAAAAATTTTTAAATAAATGTTTTTTACTATTCATGCAACATGTCGAAAATATTTTTTTTATTGATATTAAGCCATTTTATTTGCTGTTTAATTGAATCTCTTTGTTATTAAAAAAAAAAGTAATTATTTTTCATACTTCATTAAAGATTGCTTGATCAATAGATAATTCATTATACCATGGTTGATGAACAAAAATTCTATGAATAATAATAGAAGACGAAAAAGTGTTTTAAAGAGAAAAAATGTTCATAAATTTAAAACATGGCTTAAATTTTAATGAAAAGATAACTAATTGAAAAATAACGATTAATTGTTTAGAATTTTTTGTTTCTGATGTTGCTAGTTAAATTATAAAATGAAGACATTTTAAAGCTACTAACGTCATTTCCTTATCACAAAGGAACACTCATTATGTTTAATTCATTCTGTAAAGCTTCACTTGTTTGACCTTAATTCATCTTGAAAAATAAAATTCGTCAGCAGTTTTTTAGGTGACCTCTTACCAAATTTGAGATTAATTCTGCAGAATCCTTACAAGTTAGAATAATTCTGTGGATAAAAATCTTTATCGAAAGGCTTAGAGAATATTTACTTTTAATAGTCACCAAATTCAAGATGAAATAATATTTCTTAATGTTCTGATTTATAATTAATCATAATGCTGAAATTTATAACTAAAAGTCGAAAGTTTTTTCTACTAGAGAAATTTAAAAAGTGATTTAAAAAAATTTTATCAAATTTATTTCATCGAAAATTTAGGTCAATCTATTAAAAAAACATTTTCAACCAATTTTGAAACGATTTTTTCCCCATGGTACATTAAACACAGAGGATAATAACATATAGATGGTTAAACACGATGAGATGTTGAAGGACCACACATACAGATGATGATGCTGGACTAGGACCACATCGAGAATAACTCTCTTGAATGCTCTACTCACTGTAAAAAGACCTCAGATTCACTTCGGGGCAACACCAACCTCGGTAGAACATGCGCCTTAGATCGCCTGGTCTTCAAGCTCTGAACAGAAAATTGTTGAAAGTCTCCATAGGGACCTGGTGAATGCGGGCTTAGAATTTGAATCTTCCTGTCACTTCCACCTGGACTCGTTAGAGAAAAGACTCCAGGACGTCCAAAGCCTTCTTGATCGTCTTGAGGTAAACTTAAATGTAGTCTTGGTGTTTTTCTTTCCAAAGCAGTATTGGCATACAAGCCTCTTCTGACTTCAGCATTCAGGCTTTCTTCTCTTCTCATGAGGTTTTCACTGCTACGTGACTCAACAGCTAAACCTCGACGTTTACCAGAGAATGATGAAGATGAAGAAGTTGATGAACAGCTGAGAAAACTACGGTAGTGATGATGGCTTTTACTAGTAGATCCAAGTAGCAAACCACCACCAGTACTGCTAGTTGAAGTTGCTACGTGAGTCGTAAGCGATTCTAAAGATCTAGAGTCTTCTCGTACATTATCATCAGCGCTGAGAAAATTTCTTGAATTCCGTAAACTCTCCATAGATCTTGCAGCAACTTGATGGACTCCATTAATACCCAAAGTTGCTCCAGGAAGAGCTTTAGTTTCTGGTTCATAGTCTTCTTGACTTGAACTCGATTGTGGAGTACTTCTCGATACAAGAAAAATTCGAGACATTTTATTGGATAAACGCGACCCACTATCGAAACTATTATCTCTACTACTTGAAGAAGTCACATGAATTTTTGTTACATTAGACTCTTCCTCCTTTTCCTCTGATATACTAGACTCCATTTTTCCAAAAGTCAAATCTTCTTTTTTCTCTTGATTCTTTTCCGGTTGAGAAGCATTTTCCATTGTGCTACGACCTTATTTTCTATTGAACTCTAGCTACGTTATAACATCACACACTCTTTATTTCACGGAAATCACATAAATATAAAAGTTCCACTGTGGTTCATTGTCCTTTTTGATGATAAGCAAACTTTTCTTCCTGAAAGAAATAAAAATAAATGAGACTATATATATATATATATATGGTTAACTGGATGAAAGATTCAGAGAGGAACACACCGTCTGGAGCATTTGGAGTTTTGTTGCCAATTGGATCTTGTTTTCTATCTCATTTGAACGAGAAAATATAAAGCCGTGATACGCATAACAATAATTTGATTATTTTAGAATTTTTTAAAGTGTAAATAGCCTTGAAATTACTTGTTCTTATTTTCTCTAAAATAAAAAGAGAGAATCCTTTTAGCTAACAAAAATGTGAAAAAATTATGTAACATGTAGATATTATTTCCACTTGATAGAATTATCTAGAGTTAAAAAATTTAACTTTTTTTAAAACTTTAAGCTTTAATAGCTCAGAAAGGAAGATCATAAAATATTTATAATAAAATGATTTTAAGAAGAGAATAAATTTTATATCATCCTCTTCTTTACTTTCATCAATATCAAAGTTGGATTTTTAGAATTTTTTTTCAGCAATATTACAAGAATATCTTTTCTTTTATTATTATTATTTTTTTTTTAATTCATTTTTTTTATTTAACAATAATAAATAAACTTTTATTATTCTATGAGATAATAATAATATTTTCAACTGCTACAAAAAATATTACACAGTATCTATTGAATGAAGAATAGACTATAAATATATTTGAATTTATTGTTAAATAATAATTACGCAATAGTTTTAACTTGAAAAGATTTATGGGAAATTTTTCTACAAGCTTCTCGTTTATACATAGATCTAATTTATGGTATCTAAAACGTTTCAATCTTACGATGACTATTTTGTCATCATAAGTTTGTCAAGAATTTATGGCTACATTTAAATGCGTCACAATAAATAATAATTGATGATAAATGTATGATTATTATTTGCTATTATTTGAAATTAATTATTACTAAACTAGGCAATAAATTTTTGCTGGAATTCCTTAATAAAGCTTCCATTTAATAGCACAGCTTAAACATAACTCTCTGCTTGACATATATATACTATTTATTGTCAGTATGTGGTTTTTAAACCTCTTTTATTTATTTTTTTAACCATAGCAGAAGATCGAATAAAACCTCTGGCAAATTTTTACTATCACGTTTCGAGATAAGCCCTAGTGTACAGCTTTTTTTCTTAAGCTGTCACAGTTGGTAAGCTTTTCGTAAACTCATAAAAATGCAGCTCAGTCATTTCTTTTTGGTTGTTGCAAAATATTATTTTTATACCACGTATTTATGTAACACAAGTAATGCTGTTGTAATGAATCATCGTTCCACTTTGAGTAAGAAACATGATCGTGATATATTGTTTTCATAAAAAGGGTGAGTTAAGCTCTTGGCCTGGAATTGAGATTTGGTTATTTTCATGAAGTTTGTGAGATGAGGAGTCCAACCAGAGTTTGAATTTTACTCAGAAGACTCTTTATAGTTCATTTTGGAGAGCATTTAATTCTTTAATTATAAAAAAAAAATTATTTTAATGCCACTAAGAATTATTTTCTTAATTTATTATTCATACAATATCAAGGTGAATTAGAGGAATATGTTAGCTTTTGAAAAATAAAAAATTGGGAGAGTGATTAGGGAAATAAAGTGGTTCTAAGACTTCGACAGCTGTGGACTAATTAACCTCTTGGATTATTCTGATAATCATTATGAATTTGAACATTTATAGAGCATTATTAAACGTTGAAGTACTCTAGATAAAGTTTGTTTTTTTCTTACTTTTCTATCAAAAGACTTGCTTGTGAAGAAGGTTTGATAATGATAACTTTATCTTATTATTTTTGTAGCTACTTCAAGAAAATATCTCTATCATCAAAAGCTCGTTAGTCTAAATTGAACTAAATTTCCTGTAAATTATTATTATTTCTTTTCTAGAAAATAAGACAAGAAAAAAGTCATTATAATACTAGGAATGGGAACTGAACTTTTCCAATTGTTCAATTGACTTCAATGTAACTTACATTTGATTTTAGATTAAATTGATGGAATAGTTGTTTGGGAAGATGGAAAAACTCTTTTTTGGTAATCTTATATATCAAAGTTGATGGAAGATTTTTAGTCATTATTTTATATCACATATAATATAAAAAGTTGGTACAATTTCTTGAAATAACTTGAAAACAACTCAACACTAATTTAACGGTGAAATTTAATAACTTTGAGATTACTTCAAGATGATTTAAGGAAAAAATTTTTTGTCACAATTCTGATGATGTTTCTTCAAAAAGAAACATCTTTATATATAATTTTACTGGAAGAAGCTCTGATAAAAACTTTTCTTAAGTTGTAATAATATCTAATTTGTTGATAGACTTTTTAAATAAGAAATCATACCATTGACTAACTATTAAGTTGCTCATTATTTAATTACCTGAAGCACACAACTGTTTATTAATTGAAGCCTATTAATAACGACATCTCCAGCCCTACTCTTCCTCTCATTTTAATTGTAGAGAAAACTTTTGTTTTCTTCACCAACTATATTTCAGAATCATGTCCACCTGTTTATGTGTTTTCAATCAGCTAAAAAAACTCAGTATTTTGTGAGGAGTTCAAAATCAAATAAATGGTAATATTGGATTTGATAAATTTTGTTAGAATAGATATGTTTCCTAGTGAAGAGAGGTTTTCTATGATTTGATCAAACTTCTGAATAAGTAAATAGTGCATATTCTCTTTAATCAATAATCTAATTTAACTGCACTATTGTTTGAAAATGATTTCAATATAAGCTTTAACTACCACATATTGAAATTCATTTGAGGTTTTCATATTACTTCTCTCAATTTCTCTTTCCACAAACCATTTCTAAAAAGTATCTGAAGATTTATTTTTCCTTTAATTATTCCTGGTGAAAATTTTATTAAAACCTTCAATGAGTGCATTAATTATCAGTCTTATAATAAGCAAGTTGAATTGGGCTTGCACATGTGTTGATATGAATTCAGCTTAAAAAAGAATCAGATGCATCAGGGAGAGAATTTGATGGTGAGGGTGAGGCAAATATAGTTTTCCGAATATTTATCTTCCATTCGTTAGCCTCATTTATTACTGGGATTGTGTAGTGTATCACTTGTGTATAAGGGAAAGCAGCTCTGAATAACAAGGAATGTGATGAGACTTTTAAACGAATTTACTAGAAACACGAACAAAACCGAACAACACCCAACATACGAGTCCAACTTTAGATCTGTCTCTTAAATGTTGATAATGGCCTCGTGCCACGAAATGATGCTTCACTTAAAGAGTACCTTTTTATTTTTTATCTGGGTATTTAGAAATGAAAACTTTGTCGACTGGATGTCTTTTATGAAATTAGTGAGCTTAATACTTTATTAAATAATATTTTATTGACATAAACAACTGAGAGAAAGCAAGAGAAAATGCTTTGAAATTTTTCTTTTTTGATGTCTCTATTGAGTGCATGTGATACTTATCGAAACCAACACCACTAAAAATAATAATTATGTCATTATTAGCTTTTATTACTATGAAAATAATATTTATCCAAATGGTCTTGTGGTTTCGAGAAGATTCATGTCATTAATTTCAATTAAATAATAAATGTTATATATTTATGTTTCATCTTTCTATTTAATTATTGTTTTACACTGTAATAGAGATTAACTACACGGTTTGTAATTCATTAATTAAAAGCTTCCACAAAATGTTATATTTATTAAATTGTTTTATTTATTGGGAAATTTGTAAAGTTATTTTTCAACAACGTCAATCAAAGATTTTTTTTTTTAATATTCTATGACAGCTTTTAAAAGGATTCTTGAATAATTAATTTTACTTGAATTTTTAAATTTTTTTTAAATGTGAAAGCTTTCATGTATTTTATCAGTTGTAAAGCCAATGGATAAATTAAAGAAAAGTTTTCATTTATTCTTATATGAACTGATAAATAATTTAAAAGCTGTGAATAACGAGGAACACTTTTATTTAATTGAAAACTTCAGTTGAATCAAATTTAATCTGTTTAATTATTTAGAATTGAATACGTCGTCATTTTGCTTTTTTTCTATTTTACCTTTTATTTGTCTTTTGATTAAATTTTTTTTATCTATCTATACTGAAAAAATGATATTCTTGAATCAATAATAATTTAATTCGTGATATATAGCAAAATAAAAATGGATCCAAAATGATGACAGAACTACCATGATCCTGCCATCATTCTGGTTCCATTCCGTTCTTATCCTATTTTTATTTGTGTTATATTGTACAAGTATTATTGTATTATTTAAAGATATTATAATTAAAAATAAAATTACTCTTGATCCAGGAATGCGATTCTGACAGTGTATTATTCAATAAAATTTTTATTACAACTATAAGTCTATTTTTTTTTTGCTTAACAATAATAAAGAATATTCCAACTGATAAATAAAACAATAAACACAAAGTCATATTATTTTTATTGTAAAAATAATTCTAGAAAAAGTTTATTCGAATAAAAATAATTGAAGAAATTATTTGAAATATTGAAGAAAATAATAATAAAAATGGAAAAAAAGAAATTGATCTAGATTTAAAAAAATAATAGCCAATTTTTCATTTTTCCATGATTGAACTAATTTGCTAAGTATAAATTTTCGTAATGATTGTATCATGTAGGTCGCACGGAAATGTGTATACAAGAATAATAGGGGCTATATGACAAAGGTCGTACAAAACATTCGAGATACTTTTGATGTTTTTTTTTCTTCTAAATTGGAAATGCGGGGCGATTAAAAAGCCTCATTATATGAAATTATAAAAACTGAGGGTGACATATAAAGGGGATGAAATGACAAAAATTTCTATTAAGACGAGTATGAATATCCTGAATGAAATTAACCTTGTTTACGAGCACTAAAAGACAGATGACCGCGGCATTTCCGTTGCGGCTGTTCTGACCGGTATGCATTTAAACTCGATATCTGGAACGAGTCTTATTGTCACGGAATTACAACTCAATTCTATTAACTCTCTCTCAAACTACTATGTAGTTCCTTCATTCTACCTGAAAGTTATAAATAAACCAATTAAACTAAGAATAAAATGTATATTTATTTACTCTATTAAACTGATATAGATAATAAAGCTTTATATTTGCTTTTGAAGGCTAAAATTTACATTTCGGTTAACTTTTATTCGATTTTTATCCTTTTTTACGGTATTTTTAGTATAAATATTAATTAAGTTAAAAGCATTTTCATCATTAATTACTAAAACAATTTTTTTTTTCGTACCTTCTAACCTTTTTTTTTCAAAATAAAGTTCTTTTTTTTTTTTATTTATTTTTTTCGGTCGGTGATTTAAAAAAATAGACTGCTCTGAAGGAAATGGATTTTACTTTGAAATATATCAGAAATTCAGCTATTTAAATATTCAACTCCTAGAATAATTATTTAACTACTTCAGGATACTCACAGCTCTCACAAAATGTATAAAAAATCATGGTAAATATTTAAAATACATTCTCACAAAGCTTTTTAAACTTTATTCATAATAAACTTATATTATTAATCAATTTTGTTAGCTAAAATTAATTTAAAAGCTTTAGAAACACCTCCATAAATAATGGGGTGGATTTATTACATTAATACAATGTAGATTATTATTATTACTTTATAATTATTAATTATTTCTTTATTAGTTGTTTAACAAAATGAAAATAATACATCTGACATACTGAATGGTTCCAAATCAATTTGGAATGGATTGAGTACCTGAAGACATGAAGATAGCACTGTTGAATGTTGACAGTTATGTCACAGGATTCAACATAATATGAGCTAATTTCTATTCCTATTTAACTTGTATATTTCACTTTATAGCTTTTATTTTAATAAATTCATGTGACATGTTATTAATGACATTGTTTCATGATCATTGACCATAATTTTTGAATTTTGTTGTGGTATTGTTTATGTTTATTTAATAAACACAGTAGCTTTTGTTTGTACCATAATATTAAACAGATAAACTTGCTACTGACAGTTTTCCATCACTGGAAAATGCCTCAAGCAACTCTATTGTTTTTCTTGGAAATCTCGCTATACATCAACATAACGATGAGAACCGGATGCATTAATTAGTGAACGTGAGGAAAATATTTATTTTATGTCACGACAACTAAGTTGTACTGAATTTATTAAACATTTTTATTGCAAGAAATTGTTAATTAAACTCAACCAACTAAGTTGACATTTTTTGGGAGCAATGAAATAGTTTATTTATGAAAATGTAAAATCAAAATTAACTATTTCGTTTTTTTAAATTTTGAAAGAAAGAAAAAAATTGCATGACTATTAAAGATAGTAAAATATATTATAAATTTGAATACTTAAACGTTGTTTCTTATTGTGATGTAAATTTAAACTTGAATATCAAAATAACCTGTTGTATGTAAAGACCATTCTTAAGATTAGCAATATAAAATGAAACTCAAGTTCTTGATGTATTGAAATTAAACTTAAGTTTGCTTTTATTAAAAATACGAATATTATTATATTCAAAGTGATGATAAATGAAAATTAAATTACCAATTAAATCTATTCATTATTTTTTAGCAATTTTTTAAAACCGATTGCCATTTACATTAAATAGTTTTGAACCATTTGGCAATAAATTAATTAATAAAAATTTGAAAGCTTTTAGTATTAAAATTTATAACGACCAAATTGAATTATTTGGCTAAATTATGGACAAATGAGTTTGTAAGGGTAACTAAAAATGTTGAAGGTTTACTTTTAAAAGTTGGTAGTAGAAAAGTGTTTTTATTATTAACAATGACTAGATCAAGGTATATATCAACTGAAATAAATTTTTTAAATAAAAGTTGATTAAACTATTCTGCAAGTACGGTTGAAGAATACTTTTGTTTATGTACAACAAAACTTTACGTTATGACACTTGAGAAAAGTTTGACCGATTTAGTTACTCAAGGGTTTAATCGATGCATTCTGAGGTCATGTGGAAGTGATGAAATTTTTCACCAAAATCAATCAAACCACTTTGGAATGGTTAGAAATTCAAACGTTAAAAATATTTTAGATTTGTTTTTTTTTTAACTTCTACTCTATTGCTCTTTTTTGTGCTTTCTCCCAAGGGTTGGAAAACTTACAACTACTCGTCAATTCAGGAAGGACTGGGGCAAAACAAGGCTCTTCAACAGCTACAGCTTTAGTACAAAACAAGTTTTGTTCTACCCTTCAGGACCTCTTATTAATATTGAAGTAATAAGGAAAATAAATAGTAAAGCTGTAATATAATGTTTTTTTTTTCTCATTCAATTTCCTTTATGAAAGTTTTTGATTATAAGAAAATTATTTTTTCTATTTTTTAAAAATAAGTTCAACTTCTTTTTTTGTTAAGTTTATATTTGCTCACTAAATATAAATTAAAATATGAAGCAGATTTTTTTAGTTTTATTGACTTGCCTGTTATTCAGTTGACAATGAAAATGAACAGAAAATAAAATTTTGAAAAACGATTTTTATTTTTTATTTTAGCTCAGCTTTTATTTTTGATTCACATAGAAATCACCCTCTTAACTCATTTTACTGATCTCTACAAAAAAAAGCTTTCAAAAAATATTTTTTATTCCTAAAATACAGTCAACTAATCCGAAAAAAGTTCTTACAGCTGACCGTACCGAAAAAAGTAAATTTATGATGACAAATACTAGGGTGGATCTGATTGACTATTACACTTAATTCTAAAAATGAAGTAAAAAATCTAATAAATCTGATACACTAGAGTAAAAAACCTCATAAAAAGATTTTTATTTATTTAAATAAATAAACAATAATAATAAGCTTCTTAAAGGATCATTTTTTTAAATATTATCAACCACAACAATAAAATATTCTGCTTGAGCGAATGATTTTAAAACTTTAAAATGAACTTGAAGAATTGATCAAGATACCTAAACAGCTTATTAATCTACGATTCCTGACAGATGTCAGATCATTAGCAGATACGTACTTGCGATAGATTAAGTGAAATTATAATAAAATTGACTACAAAGGTGGTGGGTAGATAAAGAACAACATCAGCCTGTAATACTTTGATTATTTGTTCCGATACGGCAAAAAAGATTACAAATAAAAGTACGATCAATGAGCTACAAACAAATGCGGGATTAAAGTAGGTCGGTCGGTAAAGTTCATCGTGTATTTAACGCATTAGGGTGATCTTGGCATGGTTATTTTGATCGATTCCGCCTTGGATGGGCACAACATTGTGGCACGCAATTTACTTTGTATTATAGAATTGGACCAAAACTAGCCAAAAGTGAGAACTGCCAACAATCACGTTTGTCTATCGATCGTATTACATTACATCTATAAATTATATGTACTAGTGTATACATTACTTCTGTTGGTACCAACAGGGGTCATGAGTATAACTGACTCATTCCAAATACTACATTATTGTTATGCATGCGTCAGACAGCTTGCATTGTACAATTTCACAGCAGCAGGAGGTTCACGACATGCTAGTGAATGTCTTCCGAGTGGATGAGACATTCAGAGAACACTTGGATATCCATTATCATATTTAACCATCTAGAAAGAACACCAATGACATTCCAAGCATATTTAAATACACTATTTCAATATATTCTAGATACATTTTTATTAAAGATGCTGATATTATAAAATTCCTGAATATTTTCAAAGTTTCAAGATTTTTGGCAATCATCCAAATGTTCCCTTTTGAGATATCACCAATTTCTTGGACTGCATATGGAGATTGGTGCAAGCATTTAAAGACTTTCAACCTTTTATCTTCATCATCATCATCATCAATAAATGTTATGAGGAGAATATCTTTATGAAAATTAATCCTTGAACCAAGTTTGACTTCTTTAGACTTTGCTGGGGCATTTTTTAATAAAATATTTCCTTTGATTAAAATATTCTTGGCTTTTTGACAATCGATTATTGACAAAGGAAACAACTTCTCGTTTGTGGAATATTGTTTGGATTTAAAGAATTTAAACTGACATTTATTTATTATCAGAAAAGATACTATTTGTAATTATCTGATATTAATTGATAAAATTATAATTCATTATTTCTTTACTTATCTATCATTTGTTTATGTATGGATAAGAATGTTTATTATTGGTTTTATGAAATTAATTGGGATATTTTCTTATTTTAATTGAAGTTATTTGATCGTTAAGTGCACTTTTTGACACATTTGGCACTTCAATCTGTTTTGTTAGAACATGAGAAATGAAAATTCCTCGTGACATTTATCGTCACGACTAATTAAAGAAAATAGCATCCTACATGTGGTGAGAGATGACAGAGAAGATTCTAACATATTTTTTGTACTAAGAGTTATTAATCTATATTTATTGACTCATTAAAATAAATTTTTTTCTTTCAGTGATTTTAAAAACTTTTCATCATTTTTGTTTTTGATGATAGAAAATTTTTGATTGTAAAAAAAAAATGTAAAAGAATTTAATTATAACTTTGATGATGGTAGTTAGCAAGAAATTTATTTAGGAGCAATAAAGATACGAGCTGTAGTAAGCATGTCCTATTTTAGTGAGTACTTGGATAAATTCGAGTGTTTATTTGATTACATAAATCACTGATAAATGTTAATTCATTTAAAATTCGCTTCACTCACTGATAAATTTATGGCGTGCTTCTTTTTAAAAATTTTTTGATCAATTTTTGATGAATAAAAACAAATTTAATTACTAATCAATTAAAATACTATTCATTTTGTAAATGGAAACAAAACATACCCGTTTGAATGTTTATTTCGAATTTCACTAATTAATTTTGAGTGCTGATGTTTGATAACTTTCAAGCAAAATATTTCTTTGAAATAAACAATGTTATAAAGTAAATAATACAAACAAAAAAAATATTATGCCAACGTTTTAATATTTAATTTACCATTGTCTCTTGGATATAAATATTTTATTTCGTTATTGTTAATAATTCTTTCATGAGACATAACTTATTTCCTCGAGAGCATTTTTCCCACAGATATTTTATATTAAATTCTATGTTTCTTGTTGTTAATTTTAATAACTCTTGAACTATTTTTTTGAAGAAATTGAAAAATACTACTTTCATAAACTGAATACAAAATAATAACAGAGTATTAAAAAGAGAAATATTCAGCTTTCCCACTAACAAATTTTCTTATATTTTTTACTTTCAATAAACACGGTGAAAGAAATGAATAAAAAATTTTTTTACATTTAAAAGACATAGTGTTATGTGAAAAAAATATTTTTTTATAAAGCAAGTAATGTGAGACAATATTCATTTCCGTTTGATTATTGAAAATAATTGGATAAACTCACAATTCGCATGAGTACTATCTCATTAATTAACGATATGTTGCTGCTGCTTTAACTAGATATGTTTTCTCGTTATGTGGGCCTCAATTTGCGCGGGTAAACGTGTTTTTGAATTGGAATAACAAATCGACCTCGAGGCGTCCTACTACTGTGCTTTCAAAGGGTCAGCTAAATGAGGAGTCTTGTTAGTTTTGTATAAACTGCAAGTTGTTGATATTTAAATATTTTTCCTTAGATTTCTCTTTTTTTTTCTTTCAAAATGTTTATTTATCCTTTCCTTGCTATCGTATCTCCTTTTATCTTTCCTGAACATTTCCATATCATTTAAAATTATTCAACTATATCCAGTGAAGCGTAATATTAATTATTCGGAAATAAAATTTCAATTTTTATTCAAATTTAAATAATTACCATATTTACTACAGTTTGAAGAATTTTTGAAATGGAGTATTTCATGAACTTATATTCTAAAAATTCTCATTATTTATTTATTAATATTTTTTATCTAGAAAAGAGATTGCTTGTTCATAATAAATGCATTAAAATAGATGATATTAAGCGTACACTTTTGAGAAAAATCAGTGAAGATAAGTCTATTTGAACTCAACAGCAGATTTGTCTCGAAAAAAAATTGCTATGTGTAACAAGGTTGTGTCTCTCGAGAAAGAGAGAGCTCATTAAAGCAAACATCAACTTAACTTGAAATAAGTTTTAATACAATGTTTACATTAATATTGATACTTTGTATATAAAACAAAATTTTTGAAATTACATTCAATTTTGTTGCTTTTAATTGAATAATTATAAATTTAAACAAAAGCTCAGAACACTAATACTCAAATTATTTTTAGAGCCTCGATTTAAAGCTGAAAATAAGCAGACCAATTGATGGATGCAATCCAAAAGGTAAACAAGATGCAATAAAAAATTTATATTGAAGTTAAACTTTATCTCCATGAACAAAAAAAAAAGATTGATTTGAGTATGGATTAACAGTGGAAAATTTTAATGATTTAAATTTAAACTTCAAAGATTATATGAAATTTTCCATCTGAAGAAAACCATCAGGCATTTTTTTATTCACTAATTTTTTTATCAGGGTCAGAAGAAGAAAAAAGTTCGAAATAATTTTATTAATAATCACAAAATCTTTCTTTCAATTTAATTTAAAAGTTTTCTAGCTAATTTTTTTATCTTATTCACAAAAGAGTTATCATCTTTATTTAATTTACTCTCTTTTTATAAGCAAAAATTCACTCAGTATTTAAACCCTATTAATTTAATACTCTTCACAAATTCATGGTCTTTTATTCTCACGATTCATTGAATGTCAATAAAACTTTAATTTAAAGAAACATTTTACAGATCTATGAATCTCATTATGTCAATTATTAATTAATTCTAAAAGAATAATTTTACTTATAGATTTTTCAGTATTTAAAATCATATTGAAGCACACAAAGGAAATAAATTTTATTGAATTGTTAGCAAATTAGCTTCTTCAAATGAATTAATATATCACTTAAATCAGATTATAACGGGTATTTGTTTTAGATCACTTTGGTTCGATGTAACTTAGTATCCAATTAATTCAATACTACCAAGTTATTTGATTAAATAATCGATATTCCAATCTTAAACAAATAACATTTAGCAAAATTTAAATAAATCCAAAGAATTTAAGAATTCATCATTTTTTTGTTATTTAACATCAATCACTATCAATACTAACAAATGATTTTCAATTTTTGTTCTAAACTATTTCCTTACATAGATCATTATTTGTTAGAAATAATCTCAACTATTTTAACTTGATAATAACATATTGTACTTAAAATTTTATGGTATCAAAAAAAATATATATCCAGTTAATTAATTTAATTTTTAATAAATTTTATTAAAATAATTGGATTATTTTTGATAATAATAAAACGAAAGAATTTTGATGTTCTTCTTTAATGTAATTACGAATTTTTTAAAATAAAAGTTTTTATTTAACAGTAGTAATAATAAAAATTCATAAAAATTATGACTAATGTATCTTTTCCTGTTAAATATTCATCAAAAAACGCATATGAACAAGTGTTTACTCTACTTCTGACTAATTTTATGTGATTCACATATTTTTTTAAGCCTGAGTCAAGCCTAATGATATCGAATAATCAGTGTGAATAATATCAACCAGTTACTCCAAATGCTCAAGTGTATTCCTCACTTAATTAAATATATATAATTGAACAAAAAAAAAAAGAAATAACCAACACATCATTATCAGATTCGTTTTTACATGTTAATCCAAATGATAAAGTGATTAAACAAATGGTATAATTACCTTGATAAATATTTTTTCCTGACGTAGAAATTAATCACTTCACAATCACTTACATTAACCGCAAACTCGCGAAATTTCCCGAATCAAGTCGACAATTGCACGTGATTAAAAACGCACTTAACTAAATGAGAACGATTTCTGCAAGTAAGCACTAAAGACAAGTGTATTACGTGAAACCCGTCGTAATACTGAGCAAGGACCGAGCTCGAACAGAGGCCAGCGCTCGTAATGTTCCTCTACCTCCTCTATGACGACCACGACGTAGTGTGTCACAGGGCGCAGCCTGCGCTCTTCCCTCGCTTACTTCCCTACCAGTAAATTCGATGCATCGTGCTTGCGCACCACCCTCTTGCACCAGGTACTACTCAACTATGTCCGGATTGATAATCCATTCATTCTAGATATCTGAGATCCACCAGCATTTCAACTTACAACAATCTACACTCTAGATCGTTTCAACTTTTATCTTTTTACCTTAATCGCGACCAGATAAAAATAAACTACACGGTGCTTTGACTTCTAAAGACAAAAATTGACGAGTATTACTAGATGAAAATTTTTAATGATTCTTAGGGAAGATTACCAGTCATTATTTAAAAAAAAAAAAGAAACATTAATTTTTGGTGCTTAAAATAGTTTCTTTACTTTAACATTTTATTTTGAATTAATGAGGGCTATTTTTATTATTATTATTATTATGTTTAATATGTAAAATTAATAAAGTAATGAGAATAAAATCTAATTTACACTGACTTAGACAAAGATATTTAATTTAATGGAATTAATTTATTTATTTAAATAAGAGCCTCTTGGGCATTAGAGCTTGAAAAAAGCTCATAGGTGAATTTATATTACATTTTATATTTAACTAATTTTGTTTTTATTATTATTTATGTTGAAATTTAATCCGAAAGAGAATAGTTTTAATTAAAATGAAAAAAATTGTCCATTAGTAAATAATATTAAATGTTTATCAAAATTTTGATGAAAATATTTCTATTATAAACAACAGCTAAACATTGAAAAAAAAAACATTATTTACAGTTGAATAATTTTGATTGCATATTACTCTTCATTAAATTCTAACAAAATAATTGAAGTTAAATTTTTTTTTAAACTTTTTACTTTCTAAATTATAAAAAAACGAGTGATTTAACATTTTTTATTTTATTGAATTCATCGAACTCACATTGACAATGAAAATGAGGTTTTTTTTTCCAGTGATATAAACTGCAAAAAAATTACATTAATTAATCCTATTTGTGTATTATTTATACAATGCTCTAAATCCTTTTATCTTCTTATTTTAATCCAAGTAAAGGCTCAAATAGATAGGAAGTATACCAAAAAATTGTAAATAAATTATATCATTTCAACTGGTGTTTTAGGAAATGCACCGAAAAATATTGCATAATACATCACGGTGTTTTTTACGCTCTGAATCCTATTTTTTACGTTCAATGCACGTAAATTAGTGAATTAATTAAAAATGTCATTCGTCATTGGTAAAAAGGAACTAATTCAAAAGATTATTTAATCATATTTATTTACTATTAAATAGTTTCAATTGCTCTAATTCTATCTTGTTATAGCTTTCTATCGTAAATGGATTTAATTGTGGTTATTGTCAATTTTCAAGAGAAATAAAATAACTTAAATTATTTTGCATACTATTTTTAACGAAAAAAATGAGCAAAAAAATATCCTAAAAATCCAATCCTTTTTTTTTTTACTTTAATTTGAGAGTCTTGACATGTTTTGTGGAGTTAAACGTATGCCATATAACTCTACCACTTCAAGTTATGTGCTCTAAAAAGTTTAAAGTTTGTAACTCCTGTTAAAATTTACATTAGAAAATAAATCGAATTGTCTTCAAACGTTTCTGTTTGAAATAACACAACTACTTCAATAAATTTATCGAAAATTTTTTTAGAGCATTTAATGAAAAGTATATATATATAAATATATTAATAACTAATCATCTTGATGACGTCATAAGTAGGTGATATTCTTTTTTTTTTTTGATAATTGTAAATAATTACATTGAATAAAAGTAATAATTTATGTTATCTCATGCATGCTTAAAGCCTTGATGTATTTTACTCATAAATAATATGTTATTATTTTATTATTTTGCTTTCATAAATTCTATCAGTCCATCAATTCTGTTTTTATACAGTATGATTAAATTGGATAATATCTGATGTACCAATGAATCAATATAAAAACAAATTCAGGTCATTTATAGAAAAAACCATCACTTATGTTAGAGATAATAGAAAATTAGAAATAGAAATTTTTGTTAACAAATTTGAGATTTGTATTATTATTTCAAATTTGAAACAAATTGGATAAAATGAAAACTTCAAATATGTGTTATTAAGTATTAAAATTTATTAACTTCCCATAAGGAAGTTATTGTAATTGAATCGATTGGTGAAATGTAAATTTTCATCATATCTCCACGTTTCAAGATATTTCAAGCATACTGATATATCGACTTCAAGCAAAATTTATTCGAAAGATATTATTATAAAGAAGATTGGAAAGAAATTTGAACGAATTCGGTCGATTTGGTTTTTTTATAACAAAAAAACTAATAATGAATAAATGAAAAGATTAACTATTTAAAATACTTTTAAGCAAAAGAATAACAAATCTCATTTGAAAATAAACTCGATACTGATTAAACATTATTGTTCACAACTAAATATGTCTTTCAACAATTATGTATTGTTTATAACAATGTGAATTTATTATAAAAAATTAAGAATCGTGTTTATCAATTAACTAATGTGAATTTCGAACCGATTTGGATTCTTTCGACGAGATAATATTATTAACGACGAAATATCACTTCTAAAAATGACGCACTGTTTATAACAATATGAATTTTTTAAGAACACTTGAAAATTATAGTCATTGATTCACTAATGTTTATATCACATGGATTTGGATGCTTTTAACATAATCATGTTATTAGTGATGAACTATGGACTTTTAACAATTACAAACTGTTTATAACAATATGAATTTATTATAATAATGGGAAGTTTGTCGTGTAAGCACAGACAAAGTGTGCTCAGTCCTATTTTTTTATTATTTAATTATATTCATCTAATTTAATCCACAGTCTAATTTCATCATTAATTACTTTTATTAATTTAAAATCTTATAAATTTATTCTTCAATCAGTCTTATTTTTAAAAGAATTCTATACTTGAGAGAATTTTCTTATTGTCAAATAGAAAGAGGAAAAATAGTTTTGACTAATCAACTTTATTAACTTTTAATTAAACAGAAAAAAATTTATTGGCTCGAATTTTAAGTTTTTAAAAAGAATAGAGAAGGTAGGATTATGGGTCACTTTTTGTTTTTATTCAACTACATTTTACTCTGTTAAATTATCATCAATTGTCACTTTTCGACGTTTTTGTTTATAGTCAAGAAGTTATTTATCAATATATTTGTAGATTAGTTGATGAAGGACGCACAGTGTTCGCATAATAAATGAATGGACCATATTTAAGACTGGACCATGATCCTTTCTTCTCCTCTATTCAATGTTGTCGGAATTATGGTAATGCTGAACTAAACTTTTATCGATAATCAGATTCAAATTGTAAAGGAATCTCTAGGAAGATAGTTTAACCTTTAACCTACTTAAAAATATTTATTTTTCTTTTTATCAAAATAATATTCATTCAAAATTCAACTTATAAAAAAATACAATGTAAGTGCACTTAATGCTTTTTTTAAATATCTATTTATGTGTATTTCTATAAAATATATTTCAATTAATTTATCTTACAAAACTTGAAAAAAAAATTATCTGGTCATTTTTCGAGTATTTTAGTTAGAAATAATTTTAATTAACAACCAAGTTTAAATATTGCATAAAGTATTTACATGTCACATTCTTTCGAAAATTGTAGAACTCATCGAATTCATTATTATTCTCCAGAGACTAATAACAAGCTTCAACATGTTGGAGACTCGTGAATTACCTATGGGATTATTTAATCATGAATATCTAATAGAGATCACGTCTTAAGAAAATGTAGAAGAATTATTAATAAAATGTTTAACATTCCAGGCAATTATAGCTCAAGTCGCTCAAGGAACTTAGCATTTTATAATTGAAACAAGTTTTCTCTTACAGAGAGTCAATAATTATAATTATCTTGGATGAAAAAAAAAATTATTTTCATAAAAAATTAAATATTATTTAAAATAATATTCATCAATAATTTTTTGTACAATAATAACCACAGTATTTTTACCTCCTAGAGCTTAGTCATGTGTGTTCAGAACAAATTATATATTTCACGATAATAGAAGTGGATTGATTACTTGTCATAAATAATCTTTGAGCAAAGAAATTTGATAAAATGAATAGAAACACGTCATATATTCATATATCCACATGTAAATATATATCTATCGAATTGCCATATAAAACTCACAGAATTATCAAACACTTGAATCATTTAAATTGTATTCACAATAGATAATTGATGGAGATAAAGGCTCAATAAAAGCTATACCTTAGATATCATCCACGAAAAAACTCGCTAAAGTTACAAATAATAACTACGGACTATCCTGAATAACAATTGAATGAAAGCAATGAATGCCAAAAATTCATTTTGGTACATAAATACTCGTTAATGACCTAAAACTGTCTATTAAGAACTTTAAGATGATCTTCTGAATATTTAATGACAGGGAAAAACGATGATATGCTCTCAATACAAGTCAAAACAGAAAAGTCATTAATCTTGTTGTAGACGAAAAAACGTAAAATTGTTAATCTAATGATGAATTCAAAGGACGTTGATCGGTAAACCAGGCGTACAACTTTGACAGAGGTAAAAAGTGTTATCAGGGTGTCAAGAATATCACATAAAAGTTGTTGGTGCTGAGGATGGCGACACTTGTCGCTGGCATAGTCTGCAAAGTCGATAAGCCACAAACTCTGTCATACCGACCAATTATTTATCACGTCCATTTACTTTCCCCCTAGTATTCAATTAATCTCATCTTCTTAGTGGTTAAATGATCATCAATCAATTTGAAATACTTGACTCACCAAACCTCGTGGCCAACAACAACAGTCCATCCCCTTCGACGTCGTTTGTCTTTCCGACGCGTCACTTCAGCTAAACTAAGTTTTTCCATTGTCCAACAATTTCAATCCACCACTATTTTATCATTTACTTTTCATTTGATGGTCTTAATTACTCGGCAATTATTCACGACACTTTTTGCTGCTATCAACGAACAGAAATGACAGAATAATTAAGTGATGATGCTGATGATAACAATACACCTGGTGCTATTTCATTGTTGGAAAGTTACTCTTTGAACAATCGACAGATTGTCACGAGGTGTTGGTTGGAGATATATTGAATTATTTAAAGAATATATCAACTAACGTAAAACTTTCTGAACATCTCAGCACGACGTTCCAACGAGAACTGAATGCCATATTGTATTTATAGTGCGACTTAGATTATTTTGAACGTCGCTCCTTTTTCCAAGTGTCTAGTATATATTTTTATTCCAATAAATTCTTTTCTTCTTCGACTGCTTCTTTTTCTCACGAAAACAAATGTTTATGAATTACAGAGAATTTTATTATTTGTGAATGCTGGTTATTTTCTTTATTTCTGATTATTTTTAAAATCTATGGAAATTGATGAGATGAAACCTTGAAGTGACTTCTTTTGCTTTACTTTCTAATACTTTTAGCGAATATTATATGTTCCTTCAGTTGATTCATATCACATGGTTGTGGTTGTAAGTTGAATCTTTTTAGAAATTTCTGCGTAATGTTGCCAACACTCAGTACATACTCTGTATGTCGTAATGTCGCGAATGATTCATGATCTAATATAAATTCCAACTTTTTTGGAATTACGTAATTATGTCAGTTATCGGTATGATAATGTTTCAATTTCATCTTTGATGATTCGTGTAGATGCATTTCTAAAGAGGATTCTCTTTTGTATGTTTATTTATTATATGGTTTGGGTGGACAGTAATAAATATATCAATGCGAAATACCACATATTGTTTACATGCTTACAATCTGTCGTAAATGACATAATAAAAAATTAACATATTCCGTGTATTTTTAACACACTCGGGGTCACTACAGGCGCCAATCCCGATTGAGCTTTAATGCTGGCCACGATTCAAATATTTACTAAATAATTAATGTCCTCCGGGATGCTAAACATATAGAAAAATTTCTGTCACGTGGATATTCGACATTAACTGACTACTGCAATTGCTATTTGGCTTGTATGGCAATGACGTCAATTGATCAACCTTTTTTTTTTGGTATTTTCGTGTAAAATATGCTTTATTACAAGAATCTGTCATTTTAACTTTGCAATAAAAAGTTAATGCTTAAAAGTTTGATCAAAAATTTTAGGAATTTTAAGAGCCATCGTAAATCATGGGGAAGAATAAAAATAAACGGTGAATTTTTTCTGAGTATTTAGAATTTTTTTCATCAACTTTATGTAAGTATTATTGCTGTGATGATTTAAAATAAACTTTAGAATGAAGTTTTTAAGTGTGAATAAACATTAAGAAATTTTTATGCTCTTACATGATCATAAAATGAATTAGACTTGAAGATTATAAAATAGTTGCGTAGGTCATCTCTCCCAGATATATTTCATGAAAAGAAAACTAAACCCCAAGCTCCCCTGGACTTTTTCTGAAGAGTCAATTTATCGTCTCTGACTATTCCTTTAAAGGAAATGGTGTAATAATGATAACACTAAGCATAAATCCCAAACTAATACAGCAGATCATCTATGAAAGTTGTAAAGTAATAAAAGAATCAACTTACTAAATTATTTGCATCCAAAACAACTCTATCATAAAAACCTCCTTAAACATCAATAACTGCAATTCATTTAATTGGGTAACAAGTCACTGCTTCAGACTGAACTAAAACTTTGAGAAAACATTTAAAAGACACTTGATATAAAACAACGTTATTACTAATAAATGCCTTACATTTCTACTGTAAATTTAACTCTCTTCTATGAGTTGTTCTTCTAAATGATTGGAACCCTAGGTTTATGTAAAAATAATTCAAAAATGATTCCTCAGAGGGATAGTATTAGGTAAATTGAAACATGTCATTGATATTCTAGCTCAGTGGAACTTTAGTTTGATAACATCTTATTAGATAAACTCCAGAAATTATTGGAGAACGAAAGACATTGTCTTGACATGAGTTATCCAAGAAATTGTGTTTACTTAGATGTAAATATTAACAAAAAAAAAAACAATGTTATTTTGAAGAAGTCTTTTTCCAGTTGATGAATCATCTGTGTCGGTAAAATAGGTAATTTATGCTGAAGACGGATAAATTATTTTACCTATAAATAGATATTGTACACATAAACTATCTTACGTTTAAAAGTATTTATAACAAATTCATTGAACTCAATATTTATAGATTTATTGATGATGAACTTTATTCTGACTTACTACTTCAATATCGTATTTGTTTTTTGAATTTATGTATTTTTAATCATGTATCTTCAATTAAATAGTCAATATGTAGCATTTCTATTTAGATCTTGCTTGATTAAAATTTCATTCTTCTTTCTATATTAATAGTAGGATATTTGTGCACAAGCAAACAACTTGGACAATAAATAGATATCCATCTAGGACTTGCTATCAACAAATGTTGATAAAAAACATTAAATTAATCCATGAAGTTTTAATCAATGAAAACGACAGTATGTATGATCAACTTCTGATAGAGTGCGCTAATTACGATAATGAAGATTGAAAAAAGTATGTTTCTTATTCAAATTCAATGAACTGCAAACACATGGTAATGTTTATATAATGAAATTGTGGAAGGTGATATCTATGCTTTTGATTACAAATATATATATTCAATTTTCTATTAATACAGTTAATAGATACAAAACTAAACTAGATTTTAGTTGACCATTCCTCAGGCATGGACGTTTTCAATGTGTAATTGATCAGGACAACAAGGAGTCTGTGCCAATGATTAATGTGTCAATCATTGCACCAGTTACCCTTTAGGACTCAATAAGGCAGCAATTGATGTTCAGCTATATATAATGGAGCTTTTTTAATTCCAAAATTCAATTATGTCAGTGATGAATCATTTTGTAAACTAAAAATTACTTTGTGAATTTTGTTATTGTAATCTTTTAACAGCTGTTTTTGAGAGAAAAATATTTATTTTTCATCATAACATTTACCAAGAATCAAATGAAATATGTATTTATATATAAATCGTTTTATTGATTGTGTAATAACCCAACCCGATATTCTTTTATTTGCTTTTGAACATTTCTATACTAGTCCAGTCAATATGCTTCAAAAAACAGCCTATTTTGAAATTCCGTTGAACATTAACCGATTTTGTTCATTAGGTTTTTTTTTAGTGACAGCAGGCATCAGTATGAATTTGTGACCACATGGCAAAATGTGTTTTTTTGTTTATAAAAAAATAGCTTTTTTGGATTAAATATCTCGGAAAAACAATGAGACCAGTCTCAACTCTCTACGACTAATGGTTCTCGAGATATTTAATTGTTTATGTCAAAAGAACCATTATTTTTTAAACAATTGATCGTAACTCATCAACAAATAAACTTTTTGAAGTTTTTTTTTTTAATCGAAAGCTACATTTATGCCAAATGTGTAAACCAACTTGGCATTAATTCATTGTCATTACTTTTTAACATATAAAAATAAACATGCAAATGTGATAGAGTTTGCCATAATACATGTTTATTTTTACGATCAATTGTTTGCAAAGAACTTTAATTTTGATAAGCATATTGACTGGACTATACTGGTGTATTAAGAGTTTGGATTCTTAGCAATTAGTTAATTAATGTCAGCTATTTTTTTGAATTTTAATAATAATTCCTACAATTTCACTAGCTAATATACAGAATGAGAGTAAAGATTTTGGTGGACTTTTCAATAGAAATAAAAATTTTATGTAAATGGAAAATAAAGCTGAAATCTCTTCTCAATAGTCTATAGAATCGAGTACTCATATTGTACTGTGAAAAGGAAAATAACTCAATAAAATAGAGAATTTTATTTAGTATTTCTAATAATATATTTCTTTAATTCTTTCATTCTCTCTCTTTCCCATCCATATTTTCCTAGGCAAATAACCTTTGAATTAAACTGACCTTTATCTTGATTCTGCAGGAGATTAATGATACATTTATGGAAAATTTTCATGGAGAAATAAAGTAGACTATTAAACGAATGGCGTGACCATAAAATCTTTTGTCTTTATTTCAGATGATCTTTATTGCATATCGGATTGTGTTAAAAGTTTCTAATGATTTTTAAATTAAAGGTTGATCAAGTAAAACGATAAGAATTTTAAAAATAACTCAACCGTTATAGTCACATGGTATGACTTTATAAACATGCGTTTACAAAAAGATTACACTTTGAAAATATCATTTATACAATTCTTAGGATAAATATATATGAAACTGAAAGAAACTTCAACTTTAACTGACGTATGTACCATATTGGATAAATTTTTTTACCTTTCATTGTAACTCCTAGTTGAAAAAGTTTCAAATCATTTATAAAATAGAGTTAAATTTCAAAATCGTCACTAACTTCTTAGATGAGTTAGTAAGTTAAAAAATCGATTTTTTTTTATTCCATGTTCAAAATCAAACTTTATTTTGTGATTTTAGCAGAAAATATACTTGATATTGTTAAGAAAAGTTTTTGAAAGTGAGGATGCTTAGAAAATTTTAAATAACGTGTTGAAGAAGACTTCAACATCCTGAATTCTCAATTTTCGTCTTTAATTTTTTATTTGATTTTAAAAATTTAATTGGTTTCACAATTAATCAAATTAATGGTTGATAAACAGTACAGTACCTAATTATAAAGAATAATTAATTATTATTATTAATATTATGTAAATACATTTTGAGAATAATTCCACTCACATATGAAAGTTGTTTGGTGAATATTAAAGATGATTTATTATGTAAATATATATATTAGCAATCACTATTTTATTCCATTTGAATAAACTGAGCATATTTGTTGGAAATTTAATTAATTAATGGAATATTAACAAAAACTAAATCACTTTCAAATTGAATTTAAAATAAATTAAATATTAATATTCTGTTTTGATGGAATAGTTTGAATTTAATATTGTTTTTAAAAATTCGTAAGAAAAAGTAGTGAAGGTAAAAAATGAAGGAATCACCTAACACGTTTCCTTCTGAATGGAATTTCCTTCAACTACTTTTGTATTCATTGGAGAAAATAAATTTAATACAAGTTGTATCTAACACATTACAAGAGAAAATATATTCTGTTATTATATAACTCATAAGAGGACAAAGAATATTTTACAAAAAAAAAATGTTTCTATTAATGGTCTGAGACAGTTTAAATTTAATCTTTATTTAACAAGGTTGATCTCTACTTGTAACAGTAAATAAACACTTTCATATAAGTATATTTTATAAATAATTCAAATTCTTATAAAAAGAGTTAACTGTGTCAATCTTAAATCTAGTTTTGTAAAAAAAATTTCACAAAACACATCAAATTCACATCATAAAAACACTAGCACAAAAATTTTAAAAGATGTTATAAAAATTACATCCAATTATGGAAATATCTTTCCATTTGAATTTTCAATTTATTCCTGGAAAGAACATTAATTTATTTAAAAAATTAAATCTGAAAGTTTTTACATCTCTTATCGGACTACAGTAAAATCATGTTATGTTAATTTACCGCTTATTTTCGTAAGAAAAATTGCACTTTACGTTTCCATAAGATGTTCTAATAATAATATGTTTAAAACAGAAAGACAAATTAATTGAAACTTCAAAACTCTTCTTTAAGAAGAATAAATATTTTTTATAAATAATGAATAATTTTAAATTCTTATTGTTGAATTCTGATAGGATGAGTTTCATATTTAACTGACAGCTCACTTTTTATCAACTTGTCAAAAGCAGTATCAAGAAAATTCTTCTAAATAGAAAAAATAATTACTGTTTTCATTCTTTTTAAGGGTTATTAATTTTCCATAGAGTTTCTGAACGATGCAATCAATCAAAAAGTCATTAATCTAACACGACTTTTAATTAAAAAATATTTATTAATTTATTATAAACCAGATTTGAATGGATGTCTAGATTAAAAATATGACCTTGGTATAATATTTTCTTCCAAAAGTTGATTTTGAAGGAGCAAATAAATTTTTTCACAGTTTTTTTTTCTTCAGCTTGAATGCATCTTCCTCATTTCAGTATCAGCACATTTATATATGCGGTAAATCTGTCACATGGATATCTTGACGCCTGACTCGCTACTCGAGGCGTCCTTGACATTTACACTCTTCCCTTGCCTTAAGCAAGTACATCTAGCGTAGCCAGCTTTTTCTTTCATCATTCAATGAAAGCATATACGTGTAGAGTATTTCCATCTCTTTTTTGTTACTTGCACACATCAACAAGACACTTTGAATGTTTCTTTTGTTATCTTAAGACACACTTTAGCTACTTTAAACAATTTCTATCAAGTTGAAATACTCTTCAACATTATGTACTCCAACATGCTCGTAAGCTTAGAATTCTTAGATGTTATTTACATTCATCCAGCATTGAAATAATGCACTGAGAAAATATTTTTAATTTGATTCAACAAGGTTATTAGTATCATTGTTGATTTAATGAAGAATAATGAGATACTACTGAGATCAAATACATCATAGAAAGTTTTTTTAAAAAACACTAATAAAATATTAATTAAATAAAGTCATAGTTCCAATTGTCAATCATGAATCTACTCTCGTTCAGGACACTTTACAATAATACTTTCTTCTGTATAAAGAACATGAATTGAATATTTTTTATTGCTCAAATAATCACGTGATTATGAAAATGTAAAAGCATTATTTGTGATAAACATTTCTATATAATAATATTTTGTAATTATATTATAACATTTAGTGAACGATAGTTGAGATATCCAAGTAGCAATTTAAATCAAGTTCTAATTGTAGAGTCCTAAACATGATCCACTTAATTTTTGAGACATCTTGTCTGATATGATACTTATTAGAGAATACATTCAAGCCTAGAGGAGATAATGAGATCAGAACCAGGACCATTCAGTAATTATTTATGTAATGAACAGCTGGAATGTAGTGTCCAGGTAGTAGTAGGGTAGTTCAGGTCCATATTTAATTAATACTCAGAATTAACCTTATTTGATGTGAGTTAATTTAAAATCAAATCAATATATTACTAGATAATCTTAACTAATAAGATTTATAAATTTACTATTTATTTCAAAATAATATAAAATTAAAACAAAAATATATTAAATTTCGTCCCTTAATTTTAATTTCGTGTCATATTCACATGGCTTCTCAATGTAATAGTAGTCAATAAGACTGAGGATTTTAAACCTTAATCAAGTGTTCATTCACCAAAGTGATCAAGACCATTCAGTCTTGTTATTAACAGAAACCTTAATAATTAAAATGTATCATCACTCTTTAATCATATAAGGGATATGGTTAGAAAATTGTGAATAAGTTTTAGACAATAGAATTAATTTTCTAGGGTGTTAAATAATTATAAATCTGAACTTTTTGTCTTAATAAATAATTCATTCTCTGATACAGCTATCCATGAAGCCGTAAAAATTTATATGATCAAGGAAATCATGTATTCATTCATTATGAAATTCAAGAATCTATTCTAGCACCAGTTTAAATGCTTGATTAACAACCTCTCGATAAAACTAAAGTGAAATAATTGCTTGGGAAAATTTTTCTGGATTTGTAATTATAACTTCATCATCTAATGAAGAACTCTAGCTATTGAACTGATGCTCACAAATGATGTCTACCTACTATTCAGATTATTCATTGCCTAATTGGCGAATTATAATAATTGTCATCATTATTAATGTCGATAATTTATTTAATAATTATTATTATAAATTTTAATTAATCTCAATAAATTGTGGTTAGTCAGGTTTTTAAACATCGATCAAACTACAAAATATGAATTTAAGATATAAAAAAATGTAAAATAGTTTTTGTACTACTTGAATAGTTAATCTATAAAGGTTATTTAATTTATTTATAAATCAAATAAAAAAATAATCCGGAAGCATAGTATATTTATAGATAATGAACTCTGTGAACTATTAAACATAAAAAGTTCACTAGAATCATTTAATTACCTGCTTGATTTAAATTAATAATTAATCTAATTTTTTAAATCATCTCTATGTTAACACAATATTCATAAGAAAGAATTTTTTAAATATCAATAATACAAACAATTAATTTATTGAGTTGGTGTATAAATCCTTGGACATTTGGATTTCATTAAAATTTTTCTAGACTCCAATTCGGTTATATGCTAGAATAATTTATTATTCTACAGAATGTTCTGGGAGTTGAACATGACAGTCATTATATTGTGGATTAATATTTCTTTAATAATAAATAATAATTATTTTTAATAAATGTGTTTAAGTGTCCAAGAACTTAGGCATCAACGCAATAAAATATTCATATCTTGAGATTAAGTTAATAGTAAGCATTTTGGAATGATGTCAATTAATTGCAATATTTTTTTTGGTTTAAATAAAAACCAGTGTCACATCTTTAAGATAACTTTCTATTTCTTTGTTTAGTATGTTGACGAATCAAGCATAATTTATGGCGTGAAGAATTTGTGAAATCAGGAAAAAAGCATTATCGTGAAATAGAACATCACCTGGGTACGCACATTCTTGTTAGCTATATGAGGATGGCCATGGAATTTACGAAGGTTAAAACTACGAATGAACGTAGTTCCAACTGTGTAACTACCTGGGATCGCACGCTACGGACCAATTCGTCAGCAGGTCGAATCACTGAATCGCGTGCAATTTAACATTAGTGTTCTGAAGCTTTGTGAGCTTTATGGGTCATAGTTTAACCATTTCTATCTTCTTCTTGTGTTCTTTATTCCATTAACGTTAAACTCCTACGGTTTTAGAATAAAATTATTTCAAACAGACTAGAGTGAGAACGATAATATTGATAGTAATAATAATTGGCATATTACTGGATAGTAGCAATTTAGTTGAACAGAGTATTCAGAAATTACTTCAGTTTAGTAAGTAAACAAAGCCATTATTTGAAGTTTGAATTGAAAGTGAAGTTTTAATTCATTATCGATTAATAGTTTTGTTTGACATCAATAATAATAATTTATTAGTTCTTTTTTTCGAAAACTGATTTTTTTTTTAAATTATTAATGATAAATGATATCAACTTTTATTTAGAGCAATTTTTTTTTTTAACTTCATTATGAAATATTAATGATGGACTTTAATGATGTTGAGTAATTATTTTAATGAGAGAATATTTTCAAGTATTGTTTAAACAATTGATCGATTATTAAGTCATAAATATTTAAAAGCTATTATTTCAAAATCACTAATAATTACAGAATAATACCACAATTATCTGTACAGCAATAATTTGAATGGAATAATTCTCGAAGACTTCTGAAAATGTTACATAAACATCAACAAGGTTTCTTTGTTGATGGTGAATAATAAACTACAATAGATATTAATCCACATTATTGTAAATAAAAAACTAAAACTATTATTATTATCTGAATCTTATTTAATAAATCAACCTTAGGTATTATTTAACCTCTAAAAAAATTTTTGCATCCTAGATAAATATATTTTTCATCAAACTAAACTTTACAATCGAAAATAAATAACATTATGAAACATCAACTTTTTTATTGTAAGGACTTTTTTTATAAATCATTAATGATCTGCTGGACATGGAAATAATTGTCTTTATGTCTTTATTAATTTGCTAGAATGATTATAGCAAAAAAAAAAAAAGGAATTTGCAAAAAAGACTCGTTGATCATATTATTCAGTATATCTTGATGAATATTAATAAAGTATTAATCATTTCCTCTATTTCAGTTTAAAACATTTATTAAACAGCTGTTCAACTTGCATATTTATTCTCTAATGAGATCTTTTTCATCAACAAAAACATTCTTTAAATCTTTTTATCAACTCTGCAGATTAATAAAGAGTTATTGCTATCAGACCACTCTAATGATGCATTTTAATCAAACTTTTTTACTCCTTCTATTATTTGCCAACTTTCGAAGTAAACGAACAAATAAAGTAACGCGAAAAAGTCGATTAGATTTGAATTTGACAGAATAATCAGATAAAACTCATTACTTGATGCAAAAATAAGTGATCGATCGATCTAGGCAATCATCTAGGTCTATATAATGGTCAAATGAACTTTGAACCAAGATTCACTTAACTCAATTGATGTGCCCTTTCCAGTAAAATGATGTACACGTTCACTCGATTACTTTCTAACGGAAATTGACATCAAGCTGATGCATCGCTTGGAGATTTCAAACTCATCAGAAAATTTTCGTGTCAACTGAATAACAAACTTGTATATATACGTTTATTACATTAAATAGTGCATATTCAGCAACACGTATGAGAATTGTATGTTGATTCGTAATGAGACAAGGATGATGATAATTAGAAACACGTGCAGAGTTAATGACATTTGCTTTGCTTTAGATTAAAGATCTCCATTTGCTGATGAGAAACAAATGATAGACATTGTATATTTATACTATGTGTTATCTTTTACCACTTACAACTGTGACTATGGAATGATTTCAAAACTTACTGCATATTTAATTGTTTTATATTTACGTTGATTTAAAGGATGATGGAACGTGACTTACCTAAAACAAAAAAAAATATCATTCAGTTTAGTATTTTTATTTTTGATGAAATAAGTTTAATTAATTTTGTTATGGTTAATTGAGTTAGCTGTTATTTTATAGGAGTTAATAGGTGAATAATGGAGAGAAGTGAAATAAAATTTAATTGTCTTATAACTTGAGCTATTAAAATTAATTTCTCTTGAAAATATTTTGATTATATTTTAATAAGTTTTCTCTCTATACTATTTACAAATTAATATTTTAATTATTCATTACTTTGTATCTAAAGTTTTTTTTTTTATTTTTTCACCTTTTTTTTTTTATTAATTATTTTTAAAAAAATATGAAACGCTTTAGAATCCATGAGAATTTAAAAAAATTGTAACATGAAAATGGCGCCTCAGGCGTAAGTAATTGCAACACCTCTAGCACAAATAAAAAATAAATTGAAAGAGGTGTTTGTTTTTTTATAACTCTAAGTATCATCTAAGGTAAATAATGAAAAAAAAAAAATACCTATAGAATGGCTGTCATCAAAAATGTAAATTTAAGTAACAAAAAAATATGACTTGAAATAAAAAATTAATTAAACACTTTCTTAGCCATTGAAAGTGAATAATAATTTTGATTATTATTTGTTTGCAAAAAAGTCATTTAATTGCGAAAATGATAACGAAAAAAGATGAATATATTTTCTCGTTGATGAGATTTTTTTTTATTAACAAAAAGTTAATTTGATATTTTAATCAATTCATAAAATTAATAAATAAGGATCAGTCATTTGATGGTTCTTTTTAATTTGGCCAAGTCTCAATAAACACTGACTTTGGCGTTAATAATAATTAATTAATAACTAGAGATAATAGTTGTTGAAATAATTAAATGACTCTAATATGATTGTATTTATTAATATTCAAACAGAATAATTTGATCAAATATTGATGCTCATAATACAGTTGTCTATTTATCTGTTGATTATTATTAATAGCGAATAATTGACTTGTATATTATTACTAGTAAAAAATATATATTTTCAACAACAAAACGTTTATCATTTACAACTGTGGACGCCACAACAAATTATTCCATTATTTTAATTGACTCATTATTCGAATTAAATCATTTTACATGGAATTTGTTTGATTTTTTTCTTCTGTATTTCAATGAGCCAATTTTTAGAATTATCGTTTTTTTCCTCTACTTATCAATCGTTAATTCAAAAAATAAATTTCTTTGAATAAGGTAATTATTTTTTGCAGTAATTAAAGTTAAGTAGTTCAGCAATTTGATTTTGAAGTCAAATGTAATGAGTAAATTAAACACAAGTAAAATTGATTAATCATGATAAAAAATAGTATTTAGAGTAAGTAAAATTTGCTTAGGATAAGTATTAACTTTGGTTGAGTGTATTTCCATGTTACGAAATAAACGTACATAGTTAACTTAGAAACCACTTAAACTAATGCCTATTTTTTACAGTTGTATTCGTAATCAAGGGACGAGTATTCATCGTATTCAGCTCATTACATTGAGAAGAAACCTTAGCTGACCAATGTAATTATCAAGTACAACCTAAGCCAATGGAATATTTTCATGAATAAGATCAATTACCCATTCAAATCAATCACTGCAAATCGTGATGTTTTATTTTAATACATTTAAAGTATTTCAAAATGGCGTCATCCATTTGATTAACATTGTAATCATTTTTTAGATACTTAAAAATGTTTAAAAAATGACTACAATGTTAATCAAATGAGTGACGTTATTTTAAGACACTTTAAGTACATTACAATAAAACACTTCCAAATTTGAGATTTACAATGATATTAAATGTTGATATTTCATTAATAAACTTCAAACATTGTAATTTTCACCGTAATAAGCGTCGTCTTATCTCTCTAAAACAGACTATGTAGGAGTTTAAAATATTCTAAACTAATCCATCTTGTATGTATGAATATTATTTTTGGCTCACAACGAGTCTACTCAGCCCAATCTGACACTAAAAAGTTGGCCTAAACATTCGAAACTGATATTTTGTTGTTCCTTCAAACGAAAATTTGCAATTTTTGAGTGTCAAATGAATCTTGTTGTTTGAAATACGGCTTCAATTAATGCCAAGGTCATGAAGCCTAAAGTCTGAAGATTAAAGTCAACCGAAATAAACCAATTGAATATGACAAATTTAGACTTGAATTCTCGACTCACCCGCAGATCCAAGAATGTCGTCTTCGGGGAATGCTGCTGTTTGGTACCAGAAGAAGTGGTTGCAATGAGGGTTTAGCATTCCCACCCCCTTCACCAGCTGGAAGTCGAAGCTCCGGAACTTGGAGACTGTTCATATTGACTCCAACAGCAATAATCAATGCTTTTTATGAACCACAATGAAATTTTCACACACTATGTTGAGCTTTGTGATAATTCTTTGACCTAGTCTTTACGCTATTTAATCCAATGACAGACATTTCCGATAGAGATTCTTTTATTTTGTTCCATTTAAAAAATTTGCTTCTCTCTGCTTCTTGCATTCATTCGTCCCTTGGTAAAGAGACACCTACACAAGACCTTTGGGTCAAAGAATAAATACATAAAGTATTTCCGTAGTAATGAAAGAGCTACGGTTAGAGTCGCATTGGTTGGTAAATTAATTGTGTCTGCTAGAGAATAAAATTCAAAGCCTTAACGAGTCAAAGTAATACTACTGCAATTTACATAAATTGAAATTACTCTCCTATGATAGGAAAGAAAAAAATAGACTGAAGAAAATATTTTAAAATTGCCACATCTCTACAACAAGTATTATAAGCAGATGAATCAAGTATTAAAGGAAGCTTGATGTATTACAATGACTAGCAAGATTGTATAGGGTAAACTTGTTTTTAACTAAAAAAATATAGTAAAAACATTCAAGGACATTGCGCATGGCTTGTGTGTGAAGAATAATAAAGAGTAACACAAAGTTTATTATTGGCATGTGCATCTATCAGTTTTCCAGGAGATAAAAAAATTTAAGATTTTAATTTTATTATTGTGTTATTATATTTAAAACGTTTTATGCTTCAGAAATCATACCGTATAAACACAAAGTCAATTTTCGTAAATTATTTTTTAGCATTAAAAAAATGCTGATGAGATCTTGAATACGTAAACTGAATAATAAACAACGACACTGTGAGTATTGAACAAGAAGAGATGTTATTAAAAAAAAAGAAAAAGTTTTTGTCCAATAATGAGGATAGAGGAGGGTAACAAATTGTTTTATCATAAATTTAAGGAAATTTTAATAAATGAAATTGTGGATTGTTTTGAAATGTGTTATTTCAAAAAACATGGATTATGTATTTGTTGTAATTTTTTGAATATAATATTTGTTGATTTATTAAATTGTATTGATTTAAAAAACACACTCGCTTTGTGTTAACATAAATGAGCAGTCATTGATATCAGTTGGAATTGTTTGTAAGTTGATGATTGTATGCTGGTTTTGATTATTAAAAATAGTAGTTGATAACAAAAAAAAACATTCGTGAGATTTTTTTGGATAAAATAAATAATGTAGAATAGATGTGAGAGTTTGATTAAATAATAAAATTAGGTGAAATAAATAATTAAACAGTTGGTGAAAAGAAAAAAAAACTGAACATTTGAAACAATTGTTAATATTGATATTTTTAGTTCATTATAATTTTAATATTTGTTAAAACTAAATTTTCCGTCAAAAAAATGGTTTAGCTTTCCTCCAGAAGATATATTATTTATGTTTGTTCAATGAAAAAAAATTTTCCAATGCAAAAAAATGATAATGACAAGAATTTTATCAACATTAATAAATATCTTTTTAAAGAGTTTTTTTTTTTGTTTTCTTTTATTTGTAAATAATACTTTTTGTGAGTAACTTTTTTGTAATACAAAGTAAATTAAACACAAATTGTCAACTTCATGTTCCCAGCAATTTATGAAAACAATTTAGTAATAAGAAAAAAAAAAAAACAATGAAACATTTTTATAAATATTATACTTCCAAGGATTTAACACTAGAAACACGTCACAAAAAATTAGTTCAAGTTGAATATTATTTTAGATTTGTTTGCCAAACTTTTCAAAAATTCCTTTGAATCATTTCAACTGTAAATAAGTGACATAAACCAATGGTGAAAATTGTTGGAATCAAAATATTTAGACTCGTCACTGAATATTATTACAGTGAAAGTAAGACAAAAGAAATGATGACCTTTGATAGTAAATATTTATTTATCATCTCTAGCATTGTCAACAGAACACTATAAGAATCCAACTCTTATTGAAAGACAATTGAGTTTCCATTCTCGAAGCAACAATAGGTGATGTTTGTAAGAAAAAAAATTGTGTGAGTTTAATATGACAAGCGGGACATGTACAAATGTATAAACCTTTAGCGAGTCAACAGTTGTTATCGCATGCTAACCGACTGCAGGCACGAACGTAATATGTTGCCTCGAAAAGTCTGTGTACAGACACGTACATATCAGCTGCGTACGCTGACCAGCGTACGTCGCACCCGCGTCAACGCATAATCAAACTAATAAACTGAATAAACCGAATACCAACCAACACTTCTACCTCCACCGAGTTATTCCGTTACTACACCGCGTGACATCGTTAATTCTTAATTGACTTTTTACGATTCTCATTCGCAAATGCGACACCATCACTCACACATTTGCATATTATTGAAAAAAACATTGTGTGTCTGTTTATCATGTTCCGTATCTACTTCTCAGTCTGATTGCGTTTGAATTTTCTACTTTGCTTGTCTGTTGGTGCTCTCTTTCTCTACTTAAATTTCTTCCATTCTCACTTTGCACACATTTTCTCAGGCTTTTTGTAGTGGATAAATTATTGTCACAGTCCAGTGTCCAAAGGAGAGAGTAAAAAAATAAATCCCAGTGATGATTAACGACACTGACGGAGGTGTCTGGTGAGACCACGAGGATTCGCGTGTGCAACTATGTGTCCACGTACGCGCGATCGTCTAGACTCGGTGTTACTAGTGTAGCCAAGAGTCCACGGCAGTTCAAGAACAAATAGCCGGCCGGTTTAGTGTGAGAAAGAGAGAGGGAGGAGGTAAAAACTCGTAAACGGATTGTGGAGAGAGTATTGACGCGATTGACTTGAACGTAATAGAAGCAAGACGACGTTAATTGTATGCTCCATTATGTGCACAAGTAAGTAAACGTTTGTACACTCGATGCAGCGTCCAGTGGATGCAGAAAGAGGAGCACCCGACGATCTAATCCGTCGGTTAACCGCGCCGCCAGAGACCCGCCACGGTCGTCGTTGGGTGACGAGAATCGACGAGCTGCGTCGAAGCTTTCCGGAAATTCCCGAAATCCATAACTGCAGCTACTCTTTGTATTGTCTCCCCTCTTGGACATGGGCCGCACCTCAATACCTTGCATCGTCTTCAACCAACATCTACATACGCAGTTTCTTATGGGGTGATTGTCTATCATAAGACCTTATCTCCCGGAAATGACCTCGTTTGTATAATACTTATTATTGACTCTCAGTTGAGGCAGGTCAAAATGATGCTGTCACTTTTATTATTGTTGTCTATATTATAATAATTATTATTATTATTATTGTGATGACCAGTTAATTGTGGTATTATTTATGTATTCATAGTCAGTTTTGACGTAGATTATAGAAATTAGCATACGAATAGACGTGAAATTGAAACAAGATGATATTTTTGTCTGCTTGGTCGTTGTATTGTTGTCATGCAATGTTGAAGTTTTCGAGTTCCGTCGTGATATTGGATATGTTTGAGATCAGGAATTGTATGTTGGAGAAGAAATCGTTTGAATTTACTCAAGGAATGAATTTACTTTGTAATTGAAAAATGGTGGATTCGAATTTTTTCAATAGTCTATTGATATTTATAGAATGATTTTTTTTTGTATTGAATTTCTTTAGGTATGTCAACAAAAAAATTAGTTTCCAGAATCAAGTATCGATATGAATAGTCATGGAAATATTTTATTCTTTCTATTTATTTATTTAATGAATAAAAAACTAATATTTAAAAATGGAATTTTGTTTAATTTATTCTACTTAAAATATTACTTTTAAAATATTTTTAAATAATTCACTAACTCTTTTTATTAATTAGTAATTGAGTTTGTTTTACTTAAAATTAACTATTTGAAGTTAAATAAAACAATAAAAGTTTTTTTTAATGTAAATGAACATAGGAGTATTGACTCTAATAATTAATGAAATAATTGAATGGAGTATTGAATAGAATAGAAAATTGTTCTCGATGGAATAATTTGTTTAATCAAAATTAGCATTAAAATAGCCACAGAATTATAGCTTAGTGATATTTTCGTCTGTTTGATTGTGTTTGACTTACACAACAGCAAGTTTAATGGCTTCAACAATGGTAACAATTAATATTAAATCTGAATGACACGCTTCTATTTCATTACAATCAATTAAAGCTCATCTCATCTTTCATTATTCCGTAACTTTTACTTATCTATAAAAGTTAAATGCACAGTCAGATGTCAAATAACACAAAAGATACGAAAAATAAAATAACTAGTGTTTCTACTTGGGTGAGTTTTTTTTTTTTGAAAGTCAGCTTTCAAATGTGATAGGTCAAGTTCAAAATCTGATATACGATGTATCCAAGTACAACTATAATTATATCTTACTTACAGTACTAATTACTATCTTCGAGGATAATTTTTTTTCTCAAAATGATGGATTTAAATCATTGTATAAAAATAAACTTATTAAAATAAACTATTCGAGCGGAATAATATTATTGTTTATTTTTATTTAATCTGTATGTAAAATACCTACGTTACTTGAACCATGTAAATTCATTCGAATGATACATCTATTTCTATTTACTTTAATTAGCTGCGATATTCATTATGGCCGGAGAAATATAGATGTAGAAATTCGTCATTCATTCACATTTATTCATTTTAATTAATTGTTAAATGCTATATGGGTTAACGAAAGAAATTTATCAATTATTCACTATTATTTATATTTTAATTAGAATTTCAACACTGGTTTAACTAATAATTAGAATTCATGATATATTTATTTTTCGCTGATTCTATTCATTATTTATTCAGTAAAACAGGTATTTATTTTTTTTCATTTTATTATTAATAATTATCTGCTTCAATTATTTCATTATCAATAGAATACTTTCATGTAATAAATAATTAGAATGTGACGTAAGTAAGATGAACTCATTTACTATCATTTCTTTCTACGATTAAAATTAGATAAATGTGAAATATTGTATAATAAGTCATGTTTTTTTTCAATTTAACTGATAAACTTGGAAACTTGGCGTTTGTTTGGCGTCATAAAATTAACAATTGTATATACAAATGTGAAAACATATATTCTAGAACAAATATCACATAAGGTAGGCTTCGAAAATCGATTGCTCATCTATCTTACATGATTTTAGACTGCTAAAGTTGACCGAATAGATCCATTACCATTTTTTTATCCAGACTGTGCTGAGAAATTTAATTTCAAGGAAGATGGAGTGACATTTAATGGCTTATTTAATATATAAGTTTTGCAATAAGACACTCGTTGCATGACTTTAATAATTTTCCCAATTTATTTGGAGAGTAAAAGGTCCAAAATTGTTGTTGGGAAAAATGATGAAGTATTCAATGAAATGATTGAATTAAATTTTTCAGAGCATTGAATAGTTAATCAATAGATTAGTGATAAATGAGTTGTAGAAGAGCAATTTTTTCCTTCAGTTTGTCAGATTAATCTTAAAGATAAATAATCCAGTAAATAAATCAAGATTCGATTTTTTAGAAGTATAAAAATTTTTGCAAGTTTCCCAAAAGAGTCATTCCAGCTCTCGGAAAGCTATCTTTCACTATCACGATTCTTTAGATTCTAATACAGAAAGATAAAGAATAAGTAAAAAATGTAGGTTTGAAAAGATCTGACACGTCTCGACCTTCGCCATTTAATAATAAGTGCAATTGAAATTTTTTTCTCTGTGACAGAAGATTGGATGCCCACCAAATTAAGTCTGCTTTGTACTCTACAATATTAATAAATAAATAAATATATGAATAATGTTATTTATCAACATTCCTAATTATTCTAATCATTAAAAAATATATTTGCTGATATCTTTCCTTTATATTTCATGAAAAAAAACTTTTTTATTCTTCTACTATATTTGATATTTCTCAGATGATGATTTTCCCATGTACTTCTTACATCTGAAAAATTTCGGAAGCAAGAAAAGTAAAACCAGATTGAATTTTTATTCTGCAAGATTGCATAAATTGACAAAAAAAGAGTACTCTAAAGTGAAAACGTTTTTTGGATTTCTAAAAATTGGATTCTTCTTACATCTGCTTCATAAACCTTGAACATCTATTGAATTTCAAGAGAAGCAAAAAAAAATTGAATAAAAAATATTCTTTATTCTATTTTGATTCTCAAAAGTCAAATGTATTAATCAGTATTGACAAAAATAACACGCACAAAAAATAGAATAATAGAAGTGAAGTTAGAAAAAAAGTATGTTTTTGGCTATTTTATGAAGTGAAAACTGACAATTTGTTGGAATTAGATTCAACAGAAGAGCTTTTTGGAAGACATCCAGCAAAGATATTCAATGAAACGTGTAAAATGACTTCTGAATGAATTACAATCAAAGAAAGATAAAATTTTTCACTGAGTTAATTGATGTCATTTAACCAGTATATTTTAAGAGAATCATTCATTTTTTTTCATCTTGTGTGACATATGATAAATTAAATATTTAAGCCACAAACAAATTCATTTTGTTGACAGGCAATCAACTCAGCTTGATATCTTCCTTTTTTTTTGTGGCTTTGGAAAATTTCCTGATTTTAGTTGGACGAATTTGTTATCAGAGAAATATCTACGTCTGTTAACGATATTCAATTTTTAATAATCAACAAAATTTCTGCAATTTCAATAAACTCCTTTTGTTATTTAGTTAGATAGGTTGTATTTTTTTCACATGAAAAATATATACTCACTTGTTATATTTTAAATGTATTTCATTCTGTTGGGGTATGAACAAAATGTTCTATTACTTTATTCAATATAATGATTAGGTTACTTTTTTTTTTAATGTGTGAACGACATAGCACATGTTTATGCTGATAATAAATATACGTCTTAGACTAAGTTTTATTACTCTTCCTAAAATAAGTATATTGTTTATATAATAATATTTAGGACTGATCTGGACTTGATGACTATTGTATAGTCTAAGCATTACTGGTCTCAGTTCACCAGAGCCTTTCGACTTGGAAGGACATACTTTTAAATCTCAATAATAATAAAAAGATATATTATGATTATTTAAATTGTTTAATTAATTATTAAACTAATTCCTGCTACTAGAATTTTCAATACATTCATTAATTAAATGATCATTTAATGTAATAAACAAATAGTTGAAACTACATCGTTCTTATTTTCTGAATAAAAAATAGATCTGTATACAGTTGGGTTAAATAAATAATTTTAGTAACTATATTCTTGACTTAGTCTACCTGTCCATCCCTATTTGTCATCAGATGAGGACAAACTAATCTAATTATAGTTGATATAAACCAAGAATTTGCATAATAAATTCCTATTAATAATTTTCCCCAGTCCTATACTGCTTAAAAGTATTAATTAAAGGATTTTCTCGAAGACAAAAAAAAAACTAGGCTGAAATTTTTAAAAAGTTATAAAATATTACTTTAATTAAAAACCACCAGGTGACATGAAAATAATTTAATAGAAAAGAAAATTTTCTTACAAAAAACAAACAAAAAAAAATCAATTGTAGAATAATTCACGTTTAAATTACCACAGTGAGAAAATTTTCTTCGTCTGTGAACCAAAATTAGACGCCAGCTGTTGATTCTCACATCGCTAAGTAGATACTATACCATTAATGATCAGCCATAAAACTTTATGTTCTGTGATCATTGAGAAAATAAAATTATTTTAAATGACCTCTTGTTGAGGTACAATGGAAATTGGTCAATAAAATTCTTCAGGAGTACTCGTCATTCCATCTGTCAAATTTGAAAATAAACTTGCTGGTAGTTTACGATCATTGTGAAGACATGCAACTGAATTAGAACCAGATGTATTTGAAGTATTCAAAACCTTTTGATTTTTTGATTCTGTTGATACATCAAGTTGGCATGAATCATTATTACTACCATCGTTACATGGCAATATTTCGTTTTCTAATAAATCAGAATTTACAGCGATATTATCTTCATCACCTTGTGGTTCATTTCCATCATACTGAGAGCCAACATTTACCAGAGGTTTTGATAAAGTTTTTATACTCTCATCACAATTTTGGAATCTATTCATCTCAAGTTCCAATAATGTATCGCACACTTGATGCTCTTCTGAATGTCTATAATTATTTGTTCCACTGTTCGTAATAATTTCTAGTTTATTTATAGCCTGAGATGTATTCACACAATGCACTGGTAAAATTGAAGTCTTTTGGTATTTATTTAGATTACCTTCATTATAAACATTAAGGTTTGAATTTATTTTTTGGAAGTTGAGCTGCTGGGTATATAGAGATGATGTTACATTATGCAAATGGCATTCTGGGTAATGTAAATATTCTGGATAATCACCGTTGTGTTGTTGGAATTCAATTGAGGCATGTTTACATGATGTAGGCTGATGGTTATCAAATGTACTTCCGCCAACATCAATAAAATCAACACCAATACCTATTAAATTCAATGCCTTAACTTCTCCACTAAGTTCACTTAATTTAGCACGTAGTGGACCTAATTCATCTTCAATCTTCGACAAGATTCCACCATCAGAATTAATAGGATGTTGATTGAGTTTTCTTCGACTACGATTGGAATTGCTGGTTATTGATGAATCTCGACTTTTAGAGTATCTGATATTTTGAAATGCTGGCCCAGATTTAGTTGAAGCAATTACTGATGACTCGATGGAGGAAAATGTCGCTTCATAGCATGCTCTTATCTTCTTGATTTTTTCAAATCGTGCATGAGATGAAGCTGCTTTTTTCGTAAATATAGGCCAACAATTAATAACTTTCGTATTAGATTCAACAGAATAATGAGAATTTTTAGTGTGATCATTAAGATGATCGTTATCAGAAGTACTGGAAATGGTGGAAAATGGTAGAGATATGTCTGAAATAGTTGGAGGTGAGTCGATGGTCGATTTTAAAAGACTGTCGTTTATGCTATACGAAGCTTGCAAAAATAGATCTTCCACTGGCTTTGAATGATGAGGGGAAAGATTCATTGGAGACATTGTAGATGTGATGATTAAAATTATCTCTCAACTGTCAGCAACATCTTGGGGTTAGAAAAAGTACATAAAGCTACTTAGTTCAGAGTGTAGCTTTATGTGCTTCTATAAATCCATTATAGTGAGAAAATAATAATAAATCATTTTTAATTTAATTCCAACAAATATAAACTTATTTTGAAATTTTATAATTAATTATAACGATGTGTAAATGAGGTTGCATATAAAAATGAAGATGATTTTTTTTTTTAGCTGCAAATTTTTTTTTTCCAGGTTCTAAGAATTAATTTACATAGTAGAGAATGGTAAGTAGCTAGTAGAGCTGAACTAATTAACGATTGTCACTGATAATGAAACGAGATATATTTCAAACAAATGGATAAGTTCTCTTGATATATCACATAATTACTAAAATAAATTGTTTCTTTGTTTTTTTATAACTATTAGTATTAAATTTGAAAATCTTTTTCAATATTATTACAGGAATTATTGTCAAAATGTAGAAATATTATTAGATTGTTTAGATAAATAGAACATTTTTTATTAATAATTGTAACCATTAGGATTGAATATAAAAATATGAATAAAACATAATATAAAATAAATTTCTGTTTTTAAAATGAAATTTATTCCATGGTAAATAATATAGAGAGATAATCCATATCTAAATTGTAAAGCTTGTCATTCTCCACATTTGACTCGTTTGTTTACTACATTGAGATCATTCAAATGCCAGAAATTTATTCAAAGAGATTCTCTTCTTGGTACAAAAGAAATAGATAAAAAACTACAAGAATGTAAACAACATCACTACATAAGAATAATGTAACAAGATATACATTAGAGACAATTCAAGTGTCATTAATAACTGTATAGAGGAAAATTTTTTGAATTGAGTTCCATCATACATCAATACACATCTACACAGACTGTGTCTATAACAAACACACTTGAAACACAAAGACTAAATAATAATATCAAATAAAAAAATACATTGTGTTCTTAACTTCAGAATATATATGGAATAAAACATTTATTGAACCCATTATTTATAGATTTATCGGCAGGAAAGTCACTTTGTTCTCTAATAATATCATTTCTTCATTTCAAGTATATTTATAAAATTTATTATAATAAAATCTTATTAGTCATCATTTGACTGGTGCGCAGCAAAATAATGTTTTCAACAAACTTTCTGAATCATCATAATTTACTAGTCCCCTCTAGACCTTTCAAATTATTTAAACAATAAAAATTTCACCACCCAATATAAAGTGAATAAATCTTTATGAAATTTTATGAATGATATGAGATACAATTGTATCTGTTTGTTATTCATAAATATTATTTGGAAAAAATTTTTTTTCATTCAAAAGAATGCTTGAAGCGGAAGAATCAAGAACTTCCTTCAGAAAAATCCTACTAGAAACGTAGAATTTCATTTTATCTATCAACATTTTACCATCGAGTCCTTTTTCCTTGTAGTCTTTCAATGAACGACCTTTTCTACTGCCAAAGCTCTTCTTCAAACTATATTTTCTTCAGTCAATAAATTGAAAAATCTACATTACCAACACCAGCCCCCAGCTTTTTCAGAAAAGAATAAAGAAATTGACTTTATCGACAAATTTTACTGTGGGTTAAAGTTGAGCTTTTTTCATTACCAATGAACGATTCAAAGCTTACACAATAATTCGTGAGAGAAAACATGACTCTATCGACACACAAATAAATTTAGTAATCGTATTTGAGTTATTCAATAACTGATTGAATAAGATCAAGTATTCTTAGCAAAATTCCAGATTCAAGAGAAGGATAAAGATAAATTGAAAGTAGGAAATTTCAATATTGAAACTTAGGGTTAGGTGTGTGGCAACAAGTACCAAGACTTGTTGCTATAAACATCTTGTTGAGGAAGCCTTAGCTAGTAGAGCCATGCAAATGGGGATTTTAGCATAATTGTTTTTACCCTTCGTGCGTGAAAATAATCACAAAATCTCGCAGACTCTATACTAGAATCGATTACGAGGGTAAAAGTTCAAGGTCTTAGCACTTGGGATCACTTCAATTAAATAAGGCGCAATTCTTTCTATCAGTAGGTCTGTGAAATTAATTAAAGAAACGATCCTTTCATTTTTTTAAAAGAATCATTAATTTCGATGTCTAATATTCTAGAAATATTTCAAGAGAACTTGGTCTGTCTATTGTGTTAAAATGAAATGTTGGTAATTAATTGGAAATAATTCAAAAGATTCAATCAAGACAACTTCTTCGTAGTATCATTCAAGTGCAATTACATTCTGTCGCCTACGCTTGAGTGGATAAATAAATTTAAAAGGTTCTTACTTTAAATTCTCTTTTCCTGTTGTACACTTGCACTTGTGTGCAAGAAGATAAAGAGTTATGTGCACTAGGGAGACAAATGACTGGTTGGAATTGATTGAGGCAGAGACGATAAGAAATACGAGGCGCATACGAGCTTAATACATCACTCTGATCTGTAGAGACGGCATACAACGAAGCACGCGTCTGTTTAAAAACGTCGTACTCCACTTGTTGGACGCGGTCATTGTGAGGCCGCCACCTGATGCTACGCCACTGGCGCCATCGATTCCCCAAACTTCAAAAGAGCTGGTTGCTATGACAACCAACTTTACCCCTACTACTGGAGAAAATGATGCCGTCGTCGCCTCTGTCGTTTTCTTCCTCACGCGATCAACCTAAACTACATAAGGCCAAGTGATACTCGGATTGATAAATACACCAGCCACTGATCCTTTCAATCTACTTGATCCCAACGAAAAAGATCATTAGTCTAAATTAAAATGAACATCAAGGGAGTTTCAAAGTTAAGCTCAAGAAGACTAAGCACGACAGTCATGTACCACTACTTGGGATGATGATGGTGATGATGATGATGTAGGAAAACAAAGGGAACGGAAGTAAAATACAGACGTTGATAAATAAATTGGTAGCAATCAAGATCCATTTACTTCTATCCAGATCAAACTCAGTAAAAATGACAGGCATGCGTTTTAGTAGTGTGCTAAAACGACTTTTAAGATGATAATGGGCGTTTCAAGTTTATTGATTGTAAAATGGAGAGCTTTGCTATAGCACAAGAACATTTATAAAAATTATTATCATTAGATTGTATTTAAAAATTTTTATTCCAAACCATCAAGTTATAGTAATTGATTATTGATATTGATAATATTGTGCAATTGGAAGAGATTAATATCACTATTGGGTTTTGTAGCTTTTCGTAAAAAAAGATGAAGTAAAAATCGAGTAAAATGTGAAATTACATCTATAGAAAAGTCAATGACCAGTCAGAAGCATGAAAGCTTGCTCACGGTAAGACCACACTGCATATTTCAGTCGAAACGCGTCACAAGGCGGCCTGTGACGTCACGGTTAACCTACATACACTAAAGGGGCTGTACGGACTGTAGCACACTCCCTGTCGTAGCTTCAACCCACCCTGTATTTCTTCTAAGCAATAAAAGTTCAGTCGAGCCATCCATTTTAACTTCTTTTATTTTCTATTTAATTATCTAGCCTTAAATCTAATTGCATGAGCAAGGGAAACCAGAGGTACATGATATACCTATACAATATATAATATAATAGCTTCGGAGATCTGATGATAGTAGCAAATAAATGACTGGCATCAACTATAACATTATTTTAGATATATTTCCCTTGTTTATAAAAATTTTATTATTATTGGCTGTTCTATTATGACTATAGATGTCATTTAAGTTGGTATTTTTGATTGGAATGACTGAAAAAATTGATGATAATAATGTACTTAATTATCTGTTACATCAAGGTTTTGATATTTCCAGGAGATTGAAGATAAAGCAAAATGCAAAATCATGAACTGATGATTAAAAACACTAGGGAGAATCTTTTAAGGTCTTTGTGGAATATGCATAAGAGAATGTATCAGTATGATGTTGAAAGGTTCTTTAAAAGGATTAGCTTTCTCAGAGAATCCTTTGGGACTCGAATTACATGTGATCCTCAAAAGTTGCTGGAGAGAATTGTGGAAAAAAATAAAACTAATCAAAATGCTACAAATAACCAACATAATCTGGTAGAAGCTTGGCAACATGTAGAAAAAGAAAATTCGATGAAAAGTACCAAAAAATACTTGGAACCTATCCAGGAGTCTTGAAGTCATAGAAAAAAATGGTAATATAAAAATTAGAATCAAATGAACAATAATGAAGAGAATGGTCGAATATTTTTAAATAATGAAAGTAGAGCTGAAAGAGTACAAGGACATTGAAAAAATTATTATAAAGCTTGAGAAGAAGTTTTTTCTAGATCTTAAAAAGAATTAAATCTCCAAGTACTCGAACAAGATTCTAGAAAATAGAATAAACTGAAACAATGATAAAGATAACGAAATAACACCGCAACATCAGCAACAAAGTTTTAGAGAAATGAATATTCAAGAATTCTTCCAGAATAGACAGGAATTAAATCCTGGACTACTATACAAAAATATGAAAAGACTAGAAATGGGTAAGAAGCAAAGATAAATAGGATATTTAGGTTGTTTGAAATCTTCTTAATCTCTGATACTTTATGAGATTAGGTCAACAATGCTACGTAAGATAATCCATAACCATAGAAGATAAGCTCTACATAGAACAAGTATTGATAAAAATTATAAAAAAATTTGATGATAAAAGTGAAGAACCTAGGGTGTATTTTGAAACTGCTTTCGAATAACCTAAACAGCTCGGCAGGGTTTCAACAAAATAAACAACAAGAGACTCCTCTAAGTAATACTAAAGAAGCCATACAAATAGCCAGAGAACTAAACTTTCAGAATACAAATAAGGTTTGCAAATGTTGGAGCAGTGAGTCTGTCAGTAGGAAAAAAAAGGCGCCAAAGAGATTGTTTCAAATACAAATTAAGGATTAAAGTAGATCAGGACTAATATCAAGTTGGTTAAGAGATTAAATGTCCTATTTTGTTCAGTTAGAAATGCAGTATTGATTAATAAGTTAACTTTTTTAAGCAAATAGTGGTGAAATTGGATCTAAAAGTTAATTTCATTGTTAGAATTTCCAATTTGAACATATGTAGATATGTGTTATTATAATGGAACTGATGCTTGGTAATATTTGGTAATGTAATTAAATTAATTTATTATGAAATCTAATACATCTCTGGAAAATTTATTCAAATTTAATTAACCTTTAGAAATTGACGATTAAATTTAGAGATGAAAATGTAATTCAGAGTATAATGTTGGAAAATAAATAAATATTCCATGCTCAACAGCTACTAATAAAAAGAAAAAAAACCTAGATTATTTTTGTAAATTATTGACTACAATACTTGATAAGATTTTTATATCTCATCTACTATGGAGCTATAAAGTTTTATTTTTGCATAGAAAGAGACTTTAAATAAATAAAATAAGTAAAGATAAAAAGAAAATGTATCTGACGTCAAAATGATTAAAAATACAAGATCTTTAGTACTTGGCTCATTAATAAATTTCATAAAATTTTTTCAAAGATCTAGAAATTTATAATTACATTCTTTAAGCTTAAAGATATTCCAAGTAAAATAAAAAAAAATTCCTTAAACCATCAATTTCTGAGACAGATCATTTTTTTATGTGATAAGAAAGATTTTTTATGACGTAGAAGTTACGATTTGTTTGATTAAATATTCTGAATGGGTAATTTACATCCTTGTAACAATCGGAGTAAAACAATCTTTGAGTACTCCAAAAATACTTCCTCATGTAGAGACAAAGAGTGCTATCGTCGACTATAAAAAAAAACCTGAGGCGAAATGATAAAATACGAGTCAATACGATTTTTTTTTTTGCAAAAAACTTTGTGTACTTGTTTAAAAAATATTCTCCATGAAAAAAATAAAAATAGCTGCTGCAGTCAATGTATTCAGTTAATCATTTACAATGGAATAACTTTGTCGAAATTAATGCAGACAAATTTTCCAGTGAATAATTATATTAATAACAATTTTAAACTCGATAAAATCCTATGTTTACATATAACTTTATGTAATCTATTTTTTTAATAAACTTGGCATCATTTTTCTCAGATTTACTCCAATAACAGTACAGTTTCAATTTTAAGCTCATTCATAAGCTGATACAAATTAATTCGTAATTACCAGTATGATGATGATAATAAAGATGATTAAAATAATAATAATAATAATAATGCAGCATCAATTAAACTTTCATTTCCACTTTTCTCATTTTATTATTAATATCGATTTCTCTGCGATAAAGCTTAGAAAAAATCTCATACGATTTGCAAATATTTAATTTCTCTAGTATTCTTGTGATATAACAAGAAAACTTCAGATATTTACCGAGCACAGTTTTTCACAAATATCCATGAATATCCGTTTTGACCGAATCCAATATTTACACAGATTTCTAGAATTCTTTTTTATTTCCCACAACTCGTTTCTCATTTCCTTTTGAACATTATAGTAGTGCTACTTCAAGCCACTCGAGCGCTGCATATCGTTGGTTTTGTTGACAAAAATTCTGTCATAACTGAGTTACAATTTCATTTGTTTAAAAGCAGTAGGTTATCGAAATCTATCACTGACACGTCTAAAGATCTGCAGGACTGATGAATGTAATTAATGACTGTGAGTGTAATGAAGAAGAGACATCAGCAGAATGCACAGGTCTCTGTGCTACTGTTAACCGATTAAGAGAAACGAAACGTCAAGAATTAAAGAGCAAATTGGCGAGGGATCAAGATAAACGATCAGCAGATCTTAATGTTGATAGTGAGGATTCAATTACATCAGATGATTTAGAGTATTTGACGAAATTCGAACAATTAATGATTTTTGAAGATCAAGCGAGACAGCAATTGAAAGAATTAAAACGTTGGGAGCATGATTATATGAAGAAACTACAAACTAAAGGGAAGGTGAGGTCAAATGACAGAAACAATGAGATTGATGAATTACGTGGTCAGCTGGAAGCTAAATCTTTAGCGAATCAACAGTTAGCTGAACGTATACGTGAACTTGAAGGCCAGGTAGGGACTCTTAAGAGCAAATTGCAGCATTGCAATGAACAAGTAGCACAATTAACTGGAGAACAAAGAGATGGTACTTCAAAGTTGGCTGAGAAACGTCTAGATGTTGATGTTGATAGACAAATTTCTGGAATTAACACCCAAGAACCCATTATTAAAGATAAAGAAGTAAATGCTAGACCAATATTATTTGACGATGAATTAGAAAATGATTTAAATAGAACTGACTATAAAGATGTGGCTATCAATGCTGTTGTTCCAACGACTTCTAAAAATAGTCAAACACAAGCAGAATCAGCTGGCCATGCTGTTGAAAAACCATCACGTCCAATCATTCGTAAGTGGTCTGATAATTCAGAAACAGCTCTTGAAAATGTAGAAAGAGTAAAACAATTTGAACAAAATCAATCTTCTATAGAAGTATCAGGTGCACAACAAATGGAAACTTTTATGGAAGATTCTAGCTCGGTTTATCAGTCTTTAAAGAAAAAAGTTTCTAAATTAGATGAGACTCAAAAAAATGATGCATCACTTGGAGATCTCATCCCAGAAGATACTCAGCAAAGTGAAGGTCATAGTTTATTTAGAGAAGGAGACATTTATAATGAAATGTCATTTAAGGAGTTTAGGGAAGTTTCACAAATAGTTGATAGTGATTTTGAACAGTCAGAGAATAGAAATACAGAGAAAACGACAGCTCGTGATAGCAATGTTTTCAAATTAAATCGAAAGGAATTGGAAAAGTGGCTGAAGAATATTTTTGATGTTTTGCTCACTATAAGGGTAAGGTTATTTGAAATATTTAATCTTATGAATTCGAATTGAATATGTTGTAGAAATGAAACAGAATTTTTATAGATAAATTATGAAGAAGTATTTTTTTATTTATATCTGAATAATATTTGTCCCATTAATTCGAACTTTATTTTATGTAAAATGAATCACAAGCACAATAGAACTCGCATAATGGCTAAAGGTATACAACACTTTGTATAATTTTAACATTACAGGAATGCTGTTCAAATATTTGTGTATAGTAGTTTAAAGTCGAAATAGTATTATTATTTTATTTTTATTTAAATTTTATTTTAAATTCAATTGAATAATCCTAAATAATTTTTGGACGTTAAACATTCAAGTAAAAGTCATGGTCAGATACATAAATAAATGAGAGAGAAAATCCAAGAAGATCTTCCAACTTGAAAACATAAAAATAAATTATAAACCATCAAAATATATATATTTATCTTTTAAATAACATATAGTTCAAAGTTGAAAATTTTTTTTTATTCAATCATCTAGAAAATTATTGAAATACTTTTTTCTTATTTCCCAAACTTTCCTGTAAGAAAATGGAATTTCCTCGAGCTAAGAATATTTTAAAACTCATATTAAAAAATTTTCATAAAAAATTCCTTTGTTCAAGGATTTTTATTATTATTTTTCTTTAAATAATCATTTATTTCAAAGGTATATATTAATATTGGTCGTTTCATTTAAAGATAAAATTTTTCTTCATTTTCCAATAAATCGTCGATAGAAAGAATAAATTCTTCTGAAGCAGAGAAATATTTCGGTATTTTCATTAAACTATTTCTATGAAAAAATTCTACATCCACAAATCTTTCATTGAAAGTATAAAAAAAATGATTTATTTCATTTATACATTTTTTTCCTAATTCCAACAATCACACAAAATATCTCATATTCGAAATCAATGAAATCCTTAAGTAAACTATAGATAAATTGAGATTAAATAAAAGAATTAAATCTACCTAGAAATAAAAGTAAATAAATAAACAAAGGACATTGAATAAACGAATTAATAGGAAGCAAATGAGATTAATTTTATTAATTATAAAAAAAAGGATTGTTAGAAGTTAGTTTATTATTATTGATAGAGATAATAAAATTGATGTGTAATAAATTTTTGATCCAACTAATATTGATTCTTACAGGTATGTCAAACTTGTAGTATGATGAAGGGTCAAATGGTGGAAGTGTGCGAAGCAATATGTTATAAATTAGGGGTAAGAGATGGTAGAATAATGTGGTTAGTTGACCATTAGTTAACTAGCTTCCGTTCTTGTAGATTAAATTACCAAACGATGATGGAAAGGAGGAGAAAGCCAATGAGATTGAAATGAGAGAATATCAAATCCAAGACGTACAAACATCAGCTCGTGTAATTGAAAAAGAAATTTCACCGATTGGTAGTTATTCTGGAGAATTGTTGACAGACCAAATAAACTCAACTCATACCATTAGTACACATTTACTGATTAAAAAAGCTTCCAAATTCGCAAAACAATTATCAGTAAAGGCTATTGATTCTGCTATTGGAACATCAATGCCTAGTGAAAAAGAATCTACGAAAACACATTCAAATGTACCAACTCGTAAAGAATTTATTGATTCACTAGGAGAATTATCATTATTACATTCACCAGTAGGAACATCAACACCTATTCGTAATAAAAGACCAGAGGAAATACGTTCAGAATCATTTGAAAAATCTTTCGATTTATCTCTTCAGCCTTTGAAAGTAGTAAAAAATCAAGAAACATTATCAGAATCACCTACGAGATACGAAGATGCTGATAAAGTACTAAAATCTACCCAGACAGACTACAAATCGATGGAAAACACAAATTTTCAAACAAAAATAGATATAAATAAATCAGTTCAACTCCCTAGGGTTTCAGACGAAGTAAAGATATTGAGCGACCCTTCTGGTCATATAGACCAAACTAACCCAAGCGCAGGTCATATTTCAACTCCTGCAATTAAAGGCATTATCAAAGGTGAAGGTGAGGTTATAAGACATGGTGATCTTAGCAACATGGGAATTTCTCAAAATATTCAAAGCTCGAAGAACAAGTCAACAACAAAAATGAATTCTTTGGAGTCCATGCAAGCTTTGAGCGATAAAAATGTTGCAAGAGATGTGGAGCAGAAAATTGATGAGAATAAAAGAAAGAAAAGAATCAGGGAGGATGGAGATAGAGAAATAAAAGGGAAAAATGATGATGGAGAAGAGGAGAATGAATCTTTGAGTAAAATAATAAGGGGAAAAGAAAAAACGCAATTTTTGAAGAAAAAATATTCTACACACGATAAAGAACCAATCGCGCCTTGGCAATCTACTTCTAATTCCCAGGAGATTACTAAATCATCATCAATCATCCCTCCAACTCTACATTGCATCTGCCACCGCATCGTAATATATTATTTAGAGAAAATATTGATGCTATTATTTAATCCATTAATTTGTCTTTCAGATCCCAATATCAAGACAACGATATGAACAAGCTTCTGCGGCTAAAAAAAAAGATTACTGCTTGAAGACTGAATTATCAAAATTACGAAATGACAGAACTGATGAGAATCAACAAGCTAAACGAGGTCGACAAGAAAATCTTTCAACAATACCATTTGCATCTGTCGAAACATCAACTCATCGCCGAGATCGAAGTAGTTCTGGATATCAACCAGATTTAGCTTGTGACCCTTGTGATTGTAATCCATGTGGATCAAGAGTTGAATCTGACGAAGTAGAGATCAGAAATGAGAAAAGTCGTTTGAAAAGTCCACCAACTGTTGGTGATAAAAAGAGCCAAGGAGTCTTGGCTAAGATGCACACTAAATCAAAGAGATAATCACATGTATCAATTTGTTATTCTTTTTTCAGTATCTTAGTAATTAATTGATGATGAAATGATTTTTAAGTGGATCTTACAAAACTGAAAATATTTTTGAAAATCGTTTTAAGTTTGATATAATACTTAATAATAATATTTTATATTGATATTATTGACACAAATTAATAAAAAAAAACAAGCTACTAAAATTAAGAAAAGTTTCATTTTTTATTCAATTAGAAGAAAGAAGAATTATTATGTCGATTAATATATTAATAAACCATATTTCAATTCTATCATTAATCACAATTTATCTTCGATTTGAGTTTTTATATCATTGTAATCCTGAGTTTAATTTTTTTTACTCCAATTCATATGGCAGTCACGTGATTAATTACTAAATCCATATTGTTAGTGAAGTTGAGATTGTAGTTTTGTCATTGATCACATGAGAGTCATAAAAATCTATAAAGAAAAATTAATCTCTGGATTGTGATTACTTTAAATAGGTAAAATGTTTAGATTTAAAATATTCCTGCTATAAAAAGTTTAATATAAATTCAAAAAGCTTGTAAATTTTGATTAAATTCTCTACTATCTCAGACTGGAACATAAATTTAAAAAATTGAAACCTAAATAAATAAGTGATTTTTTAAGGTAAAATAAATCTTTATAAATAATATAAAAAAAACGAAAAAATTAAACGAAAAAAAACTTTTTCAACTTAATACAATTTTGATTTTTATATCTTCATTTTATTCGCCATTTACCTTTTCATAACTTCTTTATAAACTTGTTTAATATTTATTCATATTTAGATAAGTTACTTAATTGACGTCATTCAAGCAATAATGATGTTTTATTAAGACGTAAAATGAATTTACCGTCTATGAAACATTCATTGCAATAATCTGATTTTAAAACTTAATTAATAATTACTACTTTTGTGTAAATTCAATTCTAGAATTTCCACGATTTCACTTTATTAAATGACGATTTAGATTGAATTTAATCATTAATTGCTATATTTTTTTTTTGTTCATAATAAATTGATTTATAATACAAACAAGTTGAGCGAAAATATAGTAATTTAATTGTCATGAAAATGAATAACGTTATTTCTTAAATTGTTTATAAATAATATAAAAGCTTTCGTTACAAAAACAAACTTTTGATAAAATTCACTCATAAAATGAATGAATAGAAGATTTTAATAAAAGCTTAATTTTCAATATTTCCCTACGCCCATTCGTATATTCACATTTCTATTCCACAGAACTGACAAATACAAGGGAGTACGTATTCAAAATTACAAGAGAGAATTTTAAATAAAAATCTTTTTTATAAATACATAATGCAAAAACTAAAAAAAAAAATAATAAAATTATTCAACTGTATATTTTATTCTTGTTTAAATATTTCTGTCATTGAATCTTTATGTGACTGATATTTTATCTTATAATATCATATTATCAATTAAAAAAAGACGCGCTTTAAAGTATAAGATGAAGAATAATAATATTTGAAATTTAGAATTTTCCACAATAACTAATCTAATGAACTTTTCTAATTTAATGTGAGATGAAAAACTTTCATTGAATAGAAATTGTTGAATATAAACAGGGATTATATATATAATATATAAAGCAAATTAACAATAAAGGAACCCCCTTTAAGTGCGAAAATAAGTTACGAGAAAAAAGGAAATTTTCTTCAAAGTTTGACGTAAACTTTTGACTCAAAGTAATAATAAAGTCCCAATAATAATCAGTGTTTGTTTTGTTAATCTAATATAAATAAGTTAAACTTGTTTTACTTTAAAGATTACATTGAATAATTCTCAAATCCTTATTCTGTATCTCAAGAATAAATTTATTCTGCTGCTAATGAATTATACTCTTTCCAAATACAGGATATTTATCGTTGATATCTTTTAGCAATGTTTAGCAATATTTATTAATTACAAATAAATGATTAAAAAAATTGCCATCATGAATATAATAATAAATATTTAAATGACATTCTTAAAGAGTCAACTCTAAAGTGAGATTTAATACAAGATTGAGGTAAATCTGAAATAAGCAATTTATTCATAATAATTGAATATTCATTTCATCATGCAAATAAATTGGTTTTTATAATTCAAGTATATTAAATTAAAAATGCATTATGCATCGTACGCAGTTTGTAAGAGTTTATATAAAGTATTTTATTTTTATGAAAGAAGAAAAAGTATTTTGTTGAATATGGAAAATATTTTCTGTATCAACAGGAGAAGAATTTTGTTACAATATATGTTATCTAAATAAAACATTCTATCATCAACATGAACATTGTTTGTGATACAGTCAAACAAAGCTTTTATGTCAAATATTTAATGGTAAAAACGAAAAAACATTTCTCTGTACCATCCAAAAAAAGATATATTCTCGCTGAAATAAAATTTCATTTTATAAATAAATTATATACAAGAACAGAAATGGTTAATTCTTAAAATATTTAAAATATTCCATCTTGCTCCAGATTCTCTAGTTTTTTTTTTTTTTTTTTGATAAAAACTTCAAATTAAAATTTCATGCTGTAGATAATCTTTTTTTGCATCCAATGGTGTATAGATTATTTAAGAATATACATCATTCAGATATAGTCTTTTGCATTTTTTAATACTTGCTTAACTAAAAATAATTGCTTACTATTTATATTAAATATCAAGTAAACAATCTTTTTATTTAATAAAGAAAAATCAGATCTAATTTTTTCAAAAATAATATTCTGAGTATTATCTCAGCAAGAAAAAAATGGAATTACTAGATTCCCTCAGGAATATAATTTTTCTTCAGTGTAATAATGGTAAATAAGAAGAAATTATTATTCAAAAATAATTTTATAATAAAGGATATCTTTAACAAGTGGAAGACTGACGTTAATCTTCATAAGTAGAATTGCCGGGCTAAATTAAAATTGTTCCACTTGTTAGTATTAAAATAAACTGAACTGAAAATTTTTTACCCATTTTTTATTAATAGACTTTCAAATATATTTCTCAGATAGATAAGTATCATAATTTGACTTGAAAAATTATTTGAAAAATGATGAATCATATCAAAATCAATTTTTAATAACTTTTTCCTTTTTAAATGGATAAAAAACTAATCAATTTCAATTAAGAAACAATATCCAAAGATTATTGTTAATAAATCTCAATCAATATCTGTCATACAATCTAATATCAAAAGTGTTCAAAACAAAAATAAATTGGATTAAAAAATATATATAAATGATTTTTCTTAATCAGTAGAAATATCCTGTTTAGTTCAGTCTTTCTTTAATTCATCAATACACATTTTTCTACGGAATAAAAAATGTTGAGACAACATGAGAATTTATTATATCAAATCATCCCCTGTCAAAACATAAAAAAAATTTGAAAAAGCTGGTGAGGGTTAATGTCTGATTGATTAAATTATGTAAATGTCTGAATCAAAACTTTCCTTTCTTGGGTAATGTTTTGAAAGACCAGAGACTTACCGAACATTTGCAAGAGTGTGACGTCGAGAACGTAGATTATGATAACCCCTAAGTTCGCCAATACTGCCTTGCTCAGCCTGCATTTTGGCTTGAGCCGTGGCTGCTACAGAGGCGATCACGTGATGTTGATGTCCTGTCGCACCGGCCGTGGTGATGCTTCTGCGCGAACGCCACCCAGCTCTGCTACCGGTTGTTCCGACACTTGGCGTTGGTGATTTCTTTTGATAGATCCTGCAATGTCAATTCAATCTTTATCCCTTATCGCAACAGTCCAGTCTCTTTTTTAATAACATTTCATATCTACAGATATACCACCAACACGTTGAGTCAATAAAATACAAATAACTGCCAACGAGTGACAGATTTATCCAATAATCTGATCGTTAAAATGATTACTATCCGTTCATGATCAATTGAGATTCTTTCAACAAAGCATCCATTCTGATGTTCATCTTTTTCCAGTAGGACTTGGCCAAAGTTAATCCTTTTATTTCTATACCATTTCCACTGTCATCATGATCTAATCCATAGATGTTATCTATAGCTATCAAAACTACTATAAAAAATATAATAAAAGCTTACCTTTCTTTTGTATGTCGACACTCTTCATCATCCTCCTCCTCGATGTCGTGCAATCGAGGACTAAGCCTGTGTTGAGTACCACCTTCTTTGTTGTTGTCGTCCTGCGCGTGATTACTAGATTTGCCGGCAAAACAGCCACTTGCGGCAGCTTCAGCAGCGGCTTCAACAGCTGCGTCTAATGCTTCAAGATCGTCTAGATCTCCATCAAAAGCATCAATATGCGATCCACCAGAACTGACACGTTTTATAACACTAGTGATACCCTTGTGATTTTGACGACGACGGTGAGGATTACCGCATGATACTACGGAGGGCTTTTTGGTTTGACGACGACCATTACCGCCATCACACGGAGCAACACCTGGACCGCCACCGGGAGCTCCTCGCCCGCCGCTGCCGGCGCACGGCAGGCAGCACGACCACGCGCCCCCCACTTCGACACCCTAGCGACACTCAGCGTCAAAACATTCGGGATCCTCGAAGCCACCACGAATTGTTGCCTCCGTCTCCGGCACCACCACCACCGCCGTCTCCTCCACACCTGTTTTTTCCCTCACTCATTCATCGCCAATTATTATTTATAACTTGTTCATTTGATCTCTTTCATTTTTAACTCAAAAGACTGTTGATGACATCCCTTGACGTTTTAATTTATCAACTGAACACATCATTAACTTTTTATTTCCACCGCCACTTCATTCCAACACACTTTTTTTACACAATTGTGATGCATCTATTTTTCTACATTTGTCTTAAGCATGATTTCTCTCTACTTGTCATTGCGTACATTCTTCTATTAAAATCTCGTTATTTTGTTTGCGTCACTGACGTTCAAGTTTTATTTATTCACATGTTCACTGCTTAGTTATCATTGAGATCTGCCAAGAAATCTCACTTCCTATTCTTCAAGTGTTCTTTTTTAATTAACACTCCTATCTGCGTAATCAACGTTTATTCAGTCAATTATTTTTCCAAATGGTTTTCATTTTTAATCTGACAATCACAAAAATGTGCCTGTCAGTTATTGAAATGAATAATGATGGATTCAAGTGGTAAGATAAAAATTGATAAATAAATGAAAAGGACAATAATTGTATCTCTAGAGGGTATTTTTTTTTACTTTAATATTCAACGAATAAACTATTTTTACTATAATAAGTAAACATATTAAATATATTTTTTAATAATTGAGTAAGAAAATAATCAGATAGAAATTGCTAAATAGACATTTCAGAAATGAAAATGAGGTAATGGAGATCATTTAACCCCAATTTAATGATAAATATTTATTGACATGAACTGAGTCGATTGTCAATATATATTAATTTAGAGACGTAATAAAAGTGAATGAAAATGTCCTGATAAATTTTGATATAATTTAATTAATAGACAAGATAGGAAAGTGATTTCAAATGGATGAATTTAATACGAGCTTATTATATATTGTTTATAAAAGAATTTTCAAACAAATAAAATATCTCATTCATTTTAGTTTAAAGTTTAGTCGACAATTTATTTTTTTTTAAACAAGTTATTTTTATTAACAATCCATCAAATATATTAATTAAAATTTTTATTTACATATTCGAATAAAAAAATGTAATGATTGCTTTTTGTTTAAATAATTTAACTCTTTTTTTTTTTGAATATGGAAAAAAAATATTAATAAATTTATTTTTTCAATATTTTTCAACAGTCATAAGAAGACGAGATTATTATTGGAGATGCAAGTGGTGATTTTCAACCTTTTTTTTTTTATTATAAAAAAAAAGAAAGTTTTTATTACATCAATTTTTTTTATTTCAATAAAAAAAATTTTTTTTTTATTGATTATACCTCATTATTAAGGGTAAATTTCTTTGAAAAATAATCATAAAAAGTAATAATACAACATAAATAAAAAACGTAAATAATGAAATTTTTATAAAGCCATCTGTTCTACTAGTTTGAAGAACAAAAATAAAAATGGCAATTTCTAATTCATTTTCCATTTTCTTTCATTACAACAATAGTTGATATATCAACAAAGAGAATCAACCATAAATAATAACAACATCAATAACCATAATAATATTGAATTTAGTTACAAAAACAACAAAAGTTGAAAACAATGTAGAGTAAACATTGATATACAAACTAAAGAGGTAGTGTAATTATCAATAATTCCTAGCTTATACCAACACAAAGACAAAGAGTTTCAGAAATAAATACAGTCATAAATAGAATAAAAAAGAGTGAGAATAAATTGATTGCGTGAACAAGAGGTCTAATTACTCAAATACAGAGTTTTTATTAGTAAATGGTAAATGTATGTCACTCCCTTTCGTGTATTTCTCGATCGAACATGCCCAACCATTACAAAATCACCCTTCCACCCGATCCAACTCGTTCTTGTCTCTAGCTTGATCACTCCATGCTCTTTTCTAATCTCCAGTCCAATATTAAAACCCAGCTCCATTACAGTTACTATTAATACTACCAACATCAACAACAACAACATCAAAACTATATCTGTGATATTAGTCTCAGCATAACCACCAAGAAAATATCCTTATTTCCAACATTTTAATCCCAACTCAATCAAAATGAAATGAGTTGGTCTTTCTCTCACCCTCCCACCTAGTGTCATTCGTCTAACATATTTAACTCTTTGCTTATAAACCTAAATGACCTTGACTCCTAGCGAACTCCCCCAGCCGAATCAACTCAGAATTTAATCAATTACCAACCATTAATAATAGAAATACATAAAAGTAAAATGGTTAGATGGAGGATACAAATGTGATAAAAACGACACGTTATCAACATTTTAAGGGTCAAATAAAAGCACCTTCTAAAAATTTCACGATACCAATGGAATTGGACTGATATAAACAAACACACCGTGAGGAGTTGATATCACTCGAGAGATCAGATATGTACCTTGAGAGGTTCGAGTGGAGATACTTGGAATTTGGTGGAGAAGGAAATAGAAACTGTGGATAGATGAAAGGATCGTATTCAAAGCAAATGGAATATCTAGAGGTCACAGACAACGAACAAGGATGAGAGCTTGATAGAAGTGGATTGATGTGGTAGAGGAGAGAGTGCAGTTGATGTATATATGCCAAAAGGAAGTTAGACAGTAAATAAAAGACTGAATTTCACGTTTATTAGATGGTACAGATCCTGTGTATGTAACCAGGACTTGGTTTCTCGCGTCACGTCTTTACGTCGTTGCTGTATCAAACGATGGCGGCAGCCGAGAGCCGACTGACGGGTAGGGATCGCTGGTGCTCTCCTGCTCGCACGAGCCGCCCTCTTCTCTCTCAAGCCACTACTCTTTCTCGTATACACCCGATCCGCGCGCTTGCGGGCCACCAGTGACGTAGCATCCGGAAAAACGTTGAATCTTCCGGGTGGCACTTGCTTTTTCCAAATTTGGGTCACACCACTAACCGATCACTCCCTCTGTGGTTTACTATTTTACCCCATACTCTTCAGCCAAACTTTCAACTGCTCAACGGTCCGGAAAACGACCTCTGTATCATGTTATTGTAGCGAAAGAAATTTATCAAAAACCTCTCACCCTCGTTTCGATAAATTCATTTGAATTTAAATCAACAGTGTGACTGAACAACCTTTTCGATTTATCATTGACTATTTTGTCGCCAATTTAATCGTGCTATTTATCGTATGTTTTGTTTTTTCGTACTGATTCGAACGATAAAATAAAAAAAGTGTAAAACTGATATATCAAGGACATTGGAAAGTAGTTTGAGTTAAGTGGTAGCTCTCTTGGCATATCTGACTGTATAACTCACACTTTATATCACGAGTGAGGGATCTATCTGGAGAGGGATAAACTTTCATAATACTAAACTATCTGTGTATACATTGGAACTGATATACGTATTGTGTGTGCATGTAGATATAATACAAATGAGTGTTCTCTATAAAATTTGACGTGCGCACTAGCGGATACGCTTGAAATAAACGTTCGTTTTTGGCTAGTTGTGTCATTAAATCGTCAAGACCAACCCTCATTGAGGCTACTGTGCCAAAAATTTTGTCTCCATGTAAATATTTATATTACGTATCAAAATATGCAGTGGACACACATTAAATTAAATTGCTAAAAGCATTATGAATTGGAGTACAGTGGATTAGTTAAATTATGATAATGAGTATGTAGATGATGATGATGACGTTGATGATTAAAACATGTAATAATGAACCTGGTAATATTGCGAGTTAAAGGGAGCTGCAGAGAAACAGCTCAGATGCCACCACCAGTATCTCAGGGGGGTCGATATAGAGCAAACGCGTGCGCGTTTCGACAGCACCACGTTCAAGCTTATACACAATATAATATTCCTTCCCACAGGCTTTTTCTCTCGATGAATAATCGAGACTTCATTAGCATTTTATGTCTAATATTGTCATATTGCAAGATTACTAAACCAACTCTATATACATTATTCGCTTTGTCCTTTCATGAAAGCGATAATAACTGGCAAAGAATATGTATATACTTTTTATTTTCGTCCTTGGCTATTTTTATAATCATTATTGCTGTAACTAACGCTTCGATTATGCTTCTTAAAGGTAGACTAAAAAGAAAAAATCAACTTCATGATAATGTGTCTTTATAATCGGGTGTAATCTTTTATTTGCTTTTCACATGTTCAGTAGATTTGATACTGTGCTAAGATATATGTCGAAGAACGAGGTGCAAACATTGACGTTATTGAATTCATTTATATCTCCGAAAAGGATGTACCTTTATGGTATCTTTGGAAAATGACTGTTTTTTTTAATATATCATTTTTTTTATGGTATTTCATAAATAAAAAGTTTTCTTTCTATTTCGAGATATTGATAAACATTGTTATATTTTTTAATATTTTCAAAGTTAGATAAAATTTATTAATATTTATTATAAGCATTATTATTTATATAGTTGATTAAATCATTAAGTTATTGTCTAGGTAATTAATTAATTGCATTGCTTAAATACCTCATGGATTTAATAGAATTAATATTGAGGATAATATTTATTTATTAATGTTATCAAAAGACTTTTTCACAATCGTTTTATTATTATTATTTTATAATAATGTTATTGTTGTAATAAAGCAAACAATTATTTACACTCATCATTAATATGCTGTATTGATTTTTGGAGTGTGATAGGAAAAAAAATTTATTATTAAGAAGTAATTAAGTTTCAGTCATGGTAAAAATAGTTGTTGAATTAGTTGAGATCCATGTTTAAATTATTGACCCATAAGATTCAATTAATATGAATTATTTTAAAAATTAATGTGACGTCTGTAAGCTTACAAAATCTTTTCTCCAATAAAATACGTCAGTTGTATTAAACTGGAATAAATCCTATTGACTGAAAAAGCGTAAGCGCTTTTCTATAAAAAGTACTCCTGCAGTAAATATTTGTTTGTGTTCTTAGATTCTTGTTTTCTGTTAGAATTAAGTTCATTTGCAGTCAATTAACATTGTTTTTAATTATATGTAATTAAAAAACCTACTGTACCATGTTAATTAAATTTTATGATAGGAACTCAACATCTTAACAATATTAGGTTTATTTACTTTCAATAACAATTTTTATAATAATAATAAATGATTCATTTTATAAAGATTTTTAATTAAATTTTTTTATTTTAATTTGTTGAATTCAAAATTTTTTAATAAATCGTGATTCGTTTATAGACATTTACTATACTTGTTGGTGACTGAGATGAAGTGATGGTTTATTGAAAATTAAAAAGTAATTGAAAAATTGTTACTTTATTATAGAATGAAATATCATTTCACACGTAAATTGCCACGTAAAATAGATATTATCACGAGCAATTTTCATTTTAATCAGAAAAAAAAATTATATTCCACCGTTTAAATTATTGCGAGTATTTTAAATGATTTTATTTATTTCAACTAATGACTCGGCGTTAAATAATTGCATGAATAAATCCTATAATAATTGTATCAAACAATGTATTCAATTCTCTAATGAGCTTACAAAAAATTATTCATAGTTTATTTTCACATTTCGATCATTAAAATATATCTGAATAATTCTATCACTAATTATTCATAAATAAATATTCATCCATTTTTCACGCATCTTTTATTTATATTTTATTACTATTTGCGAAAGAAAAACTTGAAATACTTGTTAATAAATTGGATTTATCAACAACTTATCAATTGAATAGACATCAATAACGAATAAATTTATTCAGGAAAGTTTGTTCATAATGAACTTATGTTCATCAAATTGAACATGATAAAACTGACCATTTATTAATTTATTATCAAACAAATAAATGAAAATTATTTAAATAAAATTCTAAAAGTTTATTGAAAATTTTTCTTGGATCTATATATAAATATGTGTTTACATTTATTCTGTTTGAATAAAAAAGCCTAAATATTTTAGTTAAAAATAGAACTATAATTCAATGAGTTATGATATTTATAGAAGAAAAAGAATTAATTTATTAAACTTAACTTTGTTTTGTATCAAAAGCACAAGAAGATTGATCTCTACCATATAAATATCGATCCAAGACTAACAAAGAATTAATAACAACAACCATATAATTCTAGTCTTCTTCCCATATATTTTCGACAAACAACAACAAGAAAACATTTTGGAGTCATGTATCATGAAAGAGAGATAACAAACGACTGAAACATGAAAATAATTATGAATAATTAGAAAATAATTGTTAATTTTTAATTAGATATCATTATGATAATTCTCAAAGAAATTGTATAGTATTGTCATGATAGTAGGTCACTTGAGACAAGCACGAATATTACTTTTCTTACAAATGTTCTAATGAATAGAAGTAATGACAATTTCTGTCCTACTTGGTAAAAGTTGTTGCTACTAAAGAACAACTTGCTTCGTTTGACCGAACGTAATACGAAGTGGCATCGTTGATAGCAAGAGGAAACGCAACAGGCAGCTATAATCAATAATCTAACTCGACCCAAAGTCTACTGTAGCTTTACATAGCCATTTTACATTACATTTCCAAATATGAAAAAAAAAATAAAACAACTTCATTAACATAAATCATGGATAATCATGCAGAATGTATTCTAATAGGCTTTCAACAACAAAATCAACAACATATCTCATTATACGGCTTTTCATTAAACTCATAACAAACAAATGTATGAATAATAGATTGCTTTTTATTCAATTGTACTCAAGCTACATTAGCAAGTTTCATCATTGATGAGAAAACAAAGTTATGAATGATACATCCGGTTTTACGAGGACATTCAGTATTCAATGCAAAGATTATACTAGCGTGTTATGAAACTTGTTTCTCGGGTAATAGAATACTACATGGTTATAATCTAAAAGTATATTTTTTCAAAATGACATTGTACAACTACATACGACCCAGTTGTTATAATCAACATTGATCGTTAACAATTCTTGACAATAAGTTAAATGATATACTCAATTATTTGTTATTTTAACTTTGAATTATTATTTCATATATTTTCTATTTATTTTTGATATCAGATATATGTCTGTAAATGGAATTCAGTTTAGCTGTCATCATTTTGGAGGTGGGTTGACAAAAAAAAAAGAGATGAGTGAAATGGGAGATACAAAATAATCTCGACAGGAAGCAAATTGTGAATGCATTGAAAATCATGAAAAAATATAGTATGATTTTTTATAGTGTTTTTAGTTGGAAGAACTTTTAGAGTGTTTTGTTTTTATTGTTTAGTGAAAAAAAGCATTTACTTTGCAAGTTGACGGATTATTTTATAATACTTTTTATTTTTTTTCTTCGGTGATATTAATCTCATGAACAACAATTGATTTTTATTTATTTTTTTTTTCTTTACCAATTTTAATAATTTTCTTCGTTATTTTATAATTTTTTTTTTCTACATTATTCTGTTACTGTATATTATGACACGTAATTTATGATTCTGTTATTAGTGTACCTGTTGAGTTGGTTTATAAAAAAAAAAACATTTATTATTTTTTATAATAAAAAGAAATAAAAATTAATTACATAAATATTTCAGTATTGAGTGGAGAAAAGAGAAAAAAAATGATCGAAAATCAATCAAAGTTAATAAAAAAAATATATTAGTTTAAAATAAACAAAAAAATTCAATCAATGAATTCTATGGTAAATAAATATAATCATAAAAGGTGAAGGAATAAAAAAAATATTCTTCAAAAAAGTTAATCAATGATAACTGAGAAATACGCTTCGTCTGAATATTTACATGAATCAATAGGGGTTGAAAAATAAATTAGAGTTAGAAGTTAAAACAATTAACCTTGAACCTTCCTTACTGTTTTCTAAACACGCATTTCATTCCTAAATGCTACGTTCTTATCTATTTTTTTGCCCTTTTTTACTTATTCTAAGATGTATTTTATAATGAAATAGAAAATAGGAGAAGTAATTTCCGGCTAATAAAGCTTCCAATGAGTATTTTAATTAATATTTTTAGATCGAACTATTTTGAGATAATACTATTTTTAGATGGAAATATATTTGGTTTAGAATATTCTCTCGGAATATTTCAACTTGAACTATTTTTGGTGGAATGTGTTTCAAATGGCTACTTAATAACGAGGTAAACGTGCCAATTAGTGACCCTGTTTCTATTAGCAACAGTTTAAAAATTAAATCGAAATGTCTCGATTATTAGTAAATTCATCCCAATCGTACTAGTAATACATTAGATTTAACTAAAGACTAATAATGGATACATCCGTGACCTACCTCATAAGCTATATCATTAATCGATTTTGTAAAATTTCTGTATCTAATCGATTTTCATGATTTATTACTTTTTCTTTTTTATTTCAATCAACAAATAAATTCAATTTTCCCTTTTTCTTTCATGAAAACATTTATTTTTTTTCTCAAGATTTTTTGTTGGTGTTGACCAAATATTGTTTTTTAAAAAAAAACTAATATTATGTATCGATAAAATACATTTGTCTGAATTACGACTTGAATGAAATTGGGGTCAAATTGCTCTCAAGGGTCAAACAGTCAGTTTCTAAGAAGTGTAAAAAATTTTTTGAGCTTTTATGTAAGAAATGGAGTCACTCGTACAGTCATTGATAAAAAGTAATTGAAAATAATATTAATAAGAATAAAAAAAATCTTATTTTGTAGCTTTTATCAACAAAAAGTATTAAGTTTGTTTACTAATTTTATTTAGACATGAAGAAAAAATTTTTATTGAACCAACTTTGGAGTATTAACTTTCTAGAGTATAAATTGATTTAAAGAAAAATATAATTTGCATTGATGAAATAATAAAATTTGATGTACCTAATGAAATAATTTATGAAGAAAATTTTTAATAGATTGATCTCTTGGTTCATAAAATATTTTATATCATAAAGAAAAAAATTTCCTCTCTGAGTAGATAAACCTAAAATAGATCAGACGTTAACTGAATGGCTAATTGGGACATTCACCCTTCTAGTGAAAGTTGGAAGGATCACTTGAATATTTTAACTCTAGTACTTCAAGACACCATAGGGAATTTTAATATGTAGATAGTTGCAATGCATAAAATATAACAATATATTACACATAATATACATAATTAAAATTTATGTTAACAAGAATAACCCTTCATTATAAATTCATTCTTTACCAAAAGAAGAAAAAGAAAAAAAAATGAAAATTTAATTTTAATCTAATTTTGAATTAACATTTATTAAATTATGTCGACAATTATCTAAATGAAACAATCGTGTAGATTAAAAAATAATTATTGTCCTATCATTTAAATTAAACGATACTTTAATGATAATTTCTTTTTAAATACATATTTAGAAACTGGGTTTAATTCTTCCCCTAATAAAAAATAAATAGAGTTAATAGCTATGTTAATATGTTAAACAGATAAAAAAACGACTTGAAATAATAAATCAATAATAATAAAAAATTTATATAACTTTTTTGTAACGAGTAATTTAATACAAAATATTATTATCAAAACAAATGATTTTATTGAAAATATCTATTGTCTTCAATTAAATCACTACAATAGAAACAAAAAATTCACGAATTATTCTCGTTAATATCCCTTTAATTAATAATTTTTCCTGCTTTTCATTGTTTCCTTTTGTTATGTACTTTTATGCATTAAATTAAATAATTAATGCTATTGTAAACGAAAACAAAATAAAATCAATAAAAATATTCGAAAATTGAATAAAAAGTATTGTTAAAAAATTTACTATTATTTTTTATCAATTTTCTATAGCTTCAGGGGGAATTTTTTAAATAATAAAACTCACTCACTCTTATCCTACATTTTCTTTATCTATCAAAATTGTTGACGTTGTGTTGCAATAAAAAAATTAAAGTTCACTACAATGTTCATGAATGATAATAATAAATACAGTAGTACAGTTGGTAACAAAGGAAACAAACCCTACTACAGTGGTTACAGTTTTATTTATTTTTACTTTCTACCCTACCGGCTTGTGTATCGACCCTTACACTATCAACCAGGGTGTGTTTAAAGAGGCTTAGAACAACCCACCTGTGAACGTAAACTTGAATTAAATATTACTTAAAGACGAACAGGTCAGTAAATTTTTTATTAAAGTTAAGAAAGTGTTCATTTTTAACTTAAAAATAAAAGGGTCGTATATTATTAAAGAGATAACTTTTTATTGAACATTTTTAATAAAACGAGATGAAATGTTTCTTTTCTTCAAGTCGGTAAATTCCAATGAACTTTTTTTATTTAAAGTATTTTTCATCACTCATTGCATACTTGGTGTTAATTAAAGAAAAAAAATGTTTTTTTTTTTTTCAAATTTTACATCAATGATATTATCGGCATATTGCACGCAATAATAATTATCAATTTTTTTATTTACGTAATTAATTCCATGAGTAAAGATTCATATCAGATAATTAATGATAATGGAATGTAAATAATTTCCCTAAATATTTTATTTAGAAATACAATTATTGGCTTTATTTTAAAAAATATTCAATCAATATTTTAAAGTTTGAAAAAATATTTTTTTCCAATAAAAAACCATTATCTTTCAAAGTAATCAATATAATAATAATTATTGACCATTTTATTTTTATTATAAATAATAAAAAAAGGGCATTCGCTTGAACATCTTTTTTCAATTCTCAAAAAAATATTGACTCCAAACTTAATTAATTCATGTTCCACTTAACTAATATTATACGAAAAAAAAACCTGTGTACTGATGATACCTTTAACGAATTGTAAATAAAAAAAATACCTGAACATAATCGACTAATTGATGACCTCTTTTTTATAAAGATCAAATGAAAAAATAATTAAACAACGTTCGTAAAAATCTCTATGTCTTTTTATTTAATTAATAATTATGTGATCTGATAATATTCATGAAAAAAAAGCATAAATATTTTCAAGGAAGATGAATAGGTAGAGAAACAAGAAGAAGGATTGACGGCGAAATCCAACCAGGTTCAACAAATGATCGTGAAAATCGATATAGTGACCGCAGTGCAGTGAAACGCAACAGACATCAAAAGGTTTAAATAGTTGTGTGTAAGGTAAATTCTGTTGATTAAATAAACGGTGTCGATCTATCATTGGGATCATAATAAACAACGAACAATTGTTTTCTGAAAATGAGAAGCTATTGAGTGACTTCATAGAGTACATTGTTGCATGCTCAACTAAACTGGATACCATACATGAACTCAACTATGTACACATACCTCTGTACTACTCAAACTTGCTCTAAATAAGGCCCAGTAGGTAATAAGGTTTACCTTGTTAAAAACTAATTGAGCCTAGAGAAAATCAATTGTACTCTTTTAAATCAACAAGGGACTGTACGGTCATTGATCACATCATCAAGTCAACAAGTCCTACATCATGTAGTGCATGATTTAATTCAAGTATAACTTGTATTGGTGTGAAGTATAGTTAGGAAACTAATATTAGATACAAAAGAAAAATAATGTGAATATCATTATTGATTACAGAAAATTATTTACTAACTACTCTGAAGAAAAAAAGAATAATATTTATTTCGTTCGTCTTTAGAGTTTGTAATAACATTATTCTTAAGGCATTAGAGTTGTTGACACTGTCTACTTCAACTGCTATCATGAGATCAATGCTGATTTTAAAGATATTTTATTTATTTAATTGAATACACTTTGAGAATGAATTTTTTTTTTTATATCTTAACTGTAAGAGTTTATTTAATTAATTTATAAAAAAGAGACATAATTATCACTCAATTCCAGCTTTTATAAATTATTAAGTTTTAATAGAAGGGATATAGCTAGAAGATACACAAGACCTAGTATAATATTTTAAGTAACTTATCGGTATATTAGAGTTTTTTAATATAAAAATATCTAGGTTTTTATGATAATTAAATTATTATATAGTGTGTTTTAAGTTTTAAATTATGTTTTCGTAAATTGATGAATAATTTGTTGTCTTTTATAAAGTTTTTATCCTTCTTTTCTTCTTTAAGTAGTACAGACAGAGTTTGTTGCTACTTTTTTGAATCTTAAATATTAAAAAAAATTTGAAATACCAAGTGTTTTTGATTTTTATAAAAAAAATAAGGTTTTTATAAAATTATTTAGAAACTTTTTCTAAAATTGAATTAGCTTTCTATTGAAAATATAGATATGTATGTAAAGCGTCGGAACTAAATCAGATAATTCTACTTTCATAAATTGCATTTATTATGTTTGTTTAAAGCAAATGTTATTTTTCATTGATATTTATTAGTAGTAGCTAATAAAATCTATTTATGATACGAAAGAATTAGACATAAATTTCCTACATCCACAAAAAATTCCTTTGAATGATAAAATTCTATTCAACGAAGTGTAAGTTATCCTACGAACGGATTCACACCCTAAAGAATCAGCTGAACGAGAAAATCTAAAATTTAGCAGTATCGATCTTGGATGTGAAAACGTGTAAATAGCTCAAGTGATCCAATCGTACTTCCGATTCAACCGGAAGTTAATTTTGCTGATAAAAAAAAATTTTTTTTTCCAAGAATTCAAAAGATAAAATGACACAAAAAAAATGTCCATATTCTACAAATTATAAAACTCATAAAAAAAAAATGAAAGTAATAATCGCAATTTTTATTTAAAAGGAGAAAAATGGAGCTGTTTTTAACACAAAGTACCCGTATTTAATTTATACAAGAGTATTTAATAGAGACATTATTTTATAGGATAAAAAAATAATAACAGTGATAAATAATAATCAATAATTTAATTCAATAACGAAAATAATTATAATAATCAACCATTTGTAATCTGATAAATGGATATTTTATATCAAATATTTTTGAAAAACGGGAATTTAATATTTGATATAAAAGTTATAATGTAACCATATTTGACATAGGTTACTTCATTATAATGAAATAAATTGACAGTAAGCCAGCTGTATAATTTAATCATTATATTTAAATAAAAAAACATTTTTGAAAATTTAATAAAATAATTATGTATATTTTATTTAAAATATATTTTTTGAATTCATTTAAAAATTTTAAACCAACCATAATTCAAAGATTTCTGCTAAATGAGATGGAAAACATTTACTTGATATCAATTTACAAAAAATCCATAGATTTATAATAAAAATTGATGAAGAGACCCGAGCAAATTTACTTTGTTACCTTCTTCAAATCCATCTTCAAAAAAAAAGCAATCCAACATAAGCAGTAACACAATTTCATCTCCATAAAACTAAAAATCTGAAATGTCATTTGAAAAATTGAGGTTTGACATCTCAATTGTGTTTATCAATAACATTAAATAATTTGTCAAACTAAATATAAGCCCGCTTTGTCAATAACATCAACAATTCGATCGACATGACTGCTGAAAAATATTTTTCCAGTGTTAGCAAGAATATTTTTATATCTCAAAAAAAAAAAAAAAAAAAAAGAATCACCAGCATAAAAAGCTTTCTCTATCAATTTAAACTAAAGTTTCAGTTCAAACTAAAACGTTTCAAATTTATGTTCCTGCTAGTGTTCTAAGTTTTATTTACATTTAGAAATAATTTTTCTCCATTTAGTACCAAAAAATCACATCCATCCCAATACCCATATTTCCCTATCCTAACCCTAACTGTCTTGATTATTTTTCTACGAATCCCAGCAAAAAAAATACCCTCGGCAGAATTTTTTCTCCAAATAAATACCGTTCTCGCACCCAAAATGATCGCAATAACCAACCACCTTCCAGCTTAATTCTCAACAATATTAAATTTAGTTGAAATAAATGAACCATAAATGATGTAGGTTTTGTTTGCCTCCAGTGGTTTACGTATTGACAAGCCCACAACAACGCATAGAGTAGTCTACATTACTAGAGTAAATGTTCGATTAAAAGACCTCTCTGTCTCCAGGGATCTTGAAGATACAATACATCCCTCAGAAATCTTGAAAAGAAATCAACTGAAACATATTCTGGTCAATACTCTGTCCACAGTCCTGGAGAAGGAAAGGTTTCTTCAGGGTATGAAGCAAGTCTGAATAGTAATACCAACACCACCATCACTACTACCAGTGCTATCACCATTGGACTCCGGTTATAGTAATCTACATTAAGGAGATGAAAGGCTATGTTGGATTAAAAGACCTCGAAGCAGTCTCTAGGGATGTCTGAATATAGAGTTGTATATCCCTCAAAAATCATGAAAAGAAATAAACTAAGACAGTGTTGGATCGATACCTTGCTTATACAGTCTAGAGTCTAGAGGTTTACTCTAAGCTTGAAGCAAGCGCCTTGTGTACAAAAGGGTTATTACCCGGTAAAAGATCTCGTGCGGGTGCTGACCGAACACGGAAGTCCCGCACTATTTTACCATTTCACCTGCAACATGCGATTGTACTTTACTGCAAGAATTTTTCCAACTTTTTTGTTGATGTATAATGAAATTTAAAATAACACAATTTACTCGTTGTAATACACGAATATTTTTTATTAGACTTTTATGATTAAAAATTTACCAGCATTATCATACTGTTTCCATTGTTGAATAAATTACTGATATGAAGTAAAGTTACATCAGTAACAGTTACTTTGTAGAATAAAAAGAAGAAAATCTTAAAGACACATATTGAAAACATTCTTTCAAGCAGTAGAATAAAATATGATTGAATAAATATGAATCATGACTACCATTAAACTTTGAAGAACATTCTTAGCTACCTTTTTTGGGTGGAAAAAAGAAAGGATCAATTTTTTTTATGGTTTTCAATGTATTTGAAAAAAAAAAATCTAGAATGAGATTAGATTTTTTATCAGCATAAAAGTATTCCAGACTTGGGATTATATTTTACTATGGGTGATATTGAAGAGGATCAACAAAAAAAGTATTTTATGCAACTGAGCAGTATCTCAATCTAAAATCATTTCTATTAAATCCATTGATAATGAAAATTGCAAATTAAACTAATTAATATTCACATAAAGAACATCAATAAATTCTAAAATTGGAAAATAGTTCAATTTTCATCCTTCGTAATTTCACTAACATCACTTGCAAGTATCCAAACAGTTTTCATCCAAGATATCTCATTAACTATTATAGAATCTTTTGCTCAAGATCCTAATCCAGTAATCATAACTTCATCAGCTTTATGTTCAACGTTAAAATGATATCATTATGTTCATAACTGTTCTAAAACTCCACGAGCTAACAGATAATAATTATCTACGAAATTGATACACCTACAGATAGAAACTTCTATATATCTATTCTGGCGAGAATTTAATTAGCAACTTAACGTATGAAATAGTTGAAGAAGCATTTGAATTATATATTGTAAGTAATTGGAAGATTTCACAAATTCACTGTTAAAAATTAACTTGGTGTATGAATTGTCGTGAAGAACAACTTGATGATTTAAGAATATGTAGAGATAAGGTTATTATGTTAAAATAAAATGCATAACCGTGAAATATCATTGAAATACAACCTACATATATCTTTCATTTTATAATGTAAGGCTAAAAGTAGCTGTAAAAGCTGGTGATAATATTTCCAATGCAAAATTCATATAATTATAATTAATTAAAGTACCTAGGGGAAATTTTATAATTAAATATTGTAGCACAAGTTATTTATATTAGAAGTAAGCATTCGTTTGATCAAAATTATTCATCTAGTATACCAAACATATTTCTACTAAAATACTTGATTGACTATCAAAGTTTGAATCGATTTTATTATTCAATAACAGGGGGAATTATTAAGTTCAAGAAATAATCTTGTATTTCACGTACAACTTTTAGCTCTTTGGTTCTAAAAAGATGTAATGAATTCAAGTAAACTGAAAAAAGTAATATAAATATTTTAAATGAATATCATTTTAATAATTCAACATAATTTAATTATTTCACTTGTACGTAATTATGTAATAAAGTAAATTTTTATGGACTAACATTTCAAAATGGGTTATTTGCATTCTGTGAATAATAATCATATGTCTGATGATGAAGATGTTGAACATGTAGAGTGTGGATAAGTAATCAGACAAATATTTGTCTCACTTCTTCTCCTTATGCAGTTATAAGTACTATGACAATGGACTATTTGTACAGGAAATATTCATCTGAATGAATGATTTAGTTTCAGTGATTAACCTCAACTTACTTCTTAAATAAATATAAATGCTTTCAATGAAAATTACTTTTATTGTTCTGGAAAGTATTTTAGGTAGTGAGTTAAATTAGAGTTGAATTTAATTTATTAAATAAATCATAAAAACAAATATTCTTCAGAATAAATAAAAGAGTGGGTCTATTTTTCTATTGTTTCAGCGTCATCATCAATGATCTACCTCAATTTTGGACTCGAGCTTTTTTTCTTGGTTTCCATTGTTCTTTTAAGCTGCCATATAACTTCAAGTCAATGTTAGCTTAAAAGATTTTTTTCAAATAACTTTATTCGTAAAATATGTATATTCCACTACATTTTGAGGAGCAAAATATTTTCCTCTGATATTTATTTCAAACTTTCTCGCTACTTAGAGTAAACTCTCCTTCACTCTCGAAAAAAAACATCAAATAAAATGAAATAGAAATTTCTCGTCTGCATAACAAGTAGTAATAATGTACAAACTATTTGCAAAAGCTTATTATCGTACATCAGCTACAATGAAAAAAAATTGACTAAAATTTTTAAATTAGATTTAATTACACTTTAAAGGTATATATTATAAATCCGAAAATAGGTGTTAAAAATTTTGTTTAAATGTAATATGATTTGTTTTATATTTCATTTTCAGTGTGTTTATATAGATAGCCTTCTGCTCTAGTTACAAATCCAATATTACATCACCAAAATTTTCACAAGAAAAAATAATAAAAACACAATTAGTAAATCGTACATTTCCGCCAAATATTTCATCAACCTACAAAACATAATAAAACATAGAATAAAGAAACATTCAATTACACTTTTCCATTAGATATTGTTGAAATACAATACTTTTCTACGTTATTTTTATTGCTATTTTTTGAAGACAATAAATTCGATAGTAAAAGGCATACAAAAAAAAAGTTAATACTAAAATGTACAATGCAAAAAAGCTGTGTAAAATAAATGACATTATAATTTAATATGAGTGAATATGAAAGTTTTTTTAATCCCTTATTGATTGACAAGAATCTAAAAAAAAAATCCACCAAGCTCATATTATTCTGATTTTCTCTAGAATATATTTTTTAAAAAGATAAGCTGTGATAACTAAAATGGCTTTTCAATCATTAAAAATGCAAAAATAGTATGAAAAATTACAAGCAGAATTTAATTTTTGAAGGAAAGAAAATAGATTAAATTAAAAACCAAAATAGACGATAAATTAACACGAACTGACAATTGAATGAGCAATTAAATTGGGTGAATAAACAAAAATAGATGAACAATTAAATTTTATTTATTGCTTATTCACTGTGATGATTTTAGAATTTTGGTATCATTTATAAAATGTATTAATTAAAAATAAAGTTCATTTACAATTACTTGCATAAAACTGTTATTACTATTAAAAACAATTGATACAATGTAGGTTTGTAGTTAAAATGCATGACAAGTTTTATATTAATTAAAACTTTTTAAATAGTCTTCGTTTCACTACAACCCTAGAATAATAAACTAATCGCAGATAATTCTTTATTCTATTTCTCGAACTAATTGCATTAAATCATTTCAAGTACTTTGAACTTATCGTAACTGAAAGAGAAAAAATTGTATCGATAATTCTTCATCTATGAGTTATTCATCGTTTTCCAATCTTACGTTTTTTTTTCACAAAGAGAAAAAATTCATGAAAAAAAACCTTTTAACGAATGTCGTTAATGTAAATACGACTTTCAGTAAAAACTGGAATGAATAATTACGAACTATCCAGAAATTTCATATGTATACATACACGAACATGTGTAACAACAAAATATCATAAATAATCAATATGTAATTGGAATAATCAATTGTTTATCAGCAATTTTTATTTATAATCTATTTATTAATACATATAATTTATTGTAATAAGAAAAAAAATAAAAAGTTCCATTTCAGGAAACAAAGGACATACAAAAATAGATATCAAATTAAAAAATAGCAAATGGAAATTTTTGAAATACAAATTATTCCATTTATTTAATTAATGATTTTTTAAAAATAATTTTCTTAATGGGTTATTATGATTATTTTTATTAACATTGAAAAACTGTAATCTAAAGTATAAAATGAGAAAAAAGATGAAATGGAAAAAATTTTCAACAAAATAAAAATAAATAAGAATTCTTTTATTTCAAGTATATCACATTTTACTGTCCGCTCGGAAAATGTACTGCCTTTTTAATGTTTAAAAAGAGAAAAAAGTAAAAAAAAATGGCCATAGGAATGAAGACAAATTATGCGAAATTACACGTAAAAAAATTAACCTATTTAAATTTATGAAGGTATTCGAATTATTTTTTTTAGAGTAAACTCTTTTTCAAAGTAGTATTAAATTCAATATTTTCATAAGACACAAGGAAACTAATTAACACAAATATATATCTTCGACCAAAAAATATATGCAAATGTTGAGAATATTACTTTAATCGATTGCATAAAATTCCAACACAAAAAACTTTGCAAAGAAAAATATTCAAGTCAGCAATACAAATTCTTCTAATTGCTTATTTGCGTATAAAATTATATTTTCATGCCGACTTATATTTTTACTCATTTCCTTGTAAACTTTTCTTCTGGACTAATGCACTTTTATAAGCAAAATAAAATGAAGTTTCGCAAGTTATTTACTATTAAAAGAAACTTTTTATAACGTTTTTTATGCTAATTATAAAAATGAAACAAATAAATGCGGAAATATCAAGAAATCAATGCTCATATGTCAATAAGTTAGTAAGTATACCAACTAAAGACATAAATTTTATAGTTATAACTTTAGTATTGCTCATCCATTTATTCTTATGTTCACTTGCCACAATTTCTATGTTAAAAAAAATCAATATCATAATACCCAAGAATTTAAATGATCAATTAAAAAAAAAAGCTATAAAAAATACAGCTTGAGTAATTTAATTAATTTCTTTATAAAAAATTGATGTATGTAATCTATCTAGATACAAGCATCATTTACACAACTTGTAAAAATTTAAACTCTATTTTTTTTAAATAATAAATAACATGCCAACGATGAAAAACCCTAGATATGATGCTTACGAATTACCCATTATATCAACACATCACTTTTATAATAAAATAAAATTAAATAATTGTCTCCAACAGTATCAAATAAATGTCCTCACAATAAAATTATTGCTTTTTTTCCATTTAATAACTAAAGTTTCTGATTCCGATTCGCATGCGAATAGCAAATATGCATAGAATAAATTCATTTTCTTTAATACTTTTTATCATGGCATCATGGTGATTATTATTATCATTTTTATTATTCTCTCCTAGGTATGATACAAGTTAATAAAGTAATCGTGCAGTACTTAGATATGCAAGAAAAATGCATTATATTCTATTATAAAGTTTGATCAATACATTTGATAAAAGTTGTAATAAAACTTTACGTTATTTGCATTTTCAACTTTTGCGTAAGAATTATCAGATTAATTTACGATTTCCTTTTTCGTGTTTCAAATTAATAAATAATCGTCAAAAGAACGATAGAACTGCCTATCATAAACAATCCTATGCTTGTATTATAAATAAGCAAGAATCAAAAAAAAAATAAATAAAACAAAAAAAGGTAATAAATCCATGATAAATTAAATAGACATTAATAATAATCATAAGGAATGCTCAATAAATAATAAATTTGTGATCAAATGGTCATGTTAAAGAGATTAGACCGATTAGGGAGTGATGGCTAATTTAGATGAATGAGTTTCCTTCCCCTAACTCCATGTTTTCATCTGGCCATCTTACCCTAATTTACTCTCGTAATAATGAATAATTGTAAAAGAATTATCTAACTTTATTAATTGTAATTTAAAAATAAAACTGGATTATGGACTTGTTCCATTATCAATACTCTGATAATTAACAATCCTGATACCTATCAATACTTTCACAACAAATTCTAGTTCTCCGACATGTGTAGAAATAACCCACATAGAGTTAGTTCAATGTTTGATTATTGTCAACAAATTATAACTTTGGACATACTTGAAAGGATATCAATAGCAATGACAAAACATGATGATAGTTTATATATAGTAATTGAACGTTGAACTTATTTTATAAGTTCCATTTCTACACATTTAGAATTTCTAGTGGTCTTTATTTGTTTTGATAGTACCGATAAAGAATAATAATCGAAAAGAATTTATAATCAACTATTAACATTTCATTAGATTTGTTGGAATACCCTAGTATCGTGAAAATAAATAATCATCATCAACATCTTTATGATAAACATTCAGAGCATAAAATGAGTTCTGATAAGAAAAGCTTCCCTCGCAAATATGCTTTTGTTTGGAATTTTTCTCTCTTTAATCAACCTCATTAATTACATTGCTGAACTAAATTGCAATAAAAAATATGCCGCTGAATAATTTTCAAATTCATCAATTAGAGATTAATTAATTCTACTCAATTAGGTTTCAATCCCTAGTAATATCATCATCAAGAATATTCCCAGAGTCATGATTACTCTGGAATAACAGATTCAAGTTCATCGATTAATATTCTAACGTAAAATCTTGATTAAACCATCAAACATGAGTTGATGTCTTCATCTAAAAAATGAACACATGAAAAAAAAACTAACCTTCTACAATGACTGGGGGCTACTGGCCAGCTTCTTCGAGTTCTTAAAATGATTGGTTGTGGTGTTTTGTTCAGGTGACTAAATGAAGGAACAGAAGATTGTCCACGATGACGTTTACCCCAAAGATGTTTATGTGTCCCACCGCTATCAGCAACCCAACTGGTACCAGCACTAGTACTCCCCAAATTCGAATCTGGATGGGGTCCACTTTCACTGCACGCGCGTCTTGATAACATTTCGTATTTTGTTGTGTATTTCATTATATTCTTATCGCTCGATTTATCAAAAACGCACACACGTTATCAGTTTTTCTTTATTTTATCGATTTCAATAATAAAAATTTGATGTTTGTTTTTTTATATCGTCCCTTTCAAAACACTTTTACAGAGACATAAAAAAAAATTTCTTTGACGTAAAGGTTTTTATATTCCTACCCTTATTTTTATTTTAATGTATTCCTTGGGAACTATTGAACTAACAATATTTTTTTAATATCAATAAATTTTGTTTATGTTCATATGTTGAAATGATTGAATTAGTAATTACTTTTTCTTACAATTCATCCCCAAGTAATAACAAAAGAAACTAATAATTAATTAAAATTTAATTTTCTAGTTATTTTTATGTTTTATGAATAAACGAAATATGCCTTTATCCAATTTTTTAAAATTTAATTTTCTACAAGAGTTTCTTTGAAATTTAATGTAAATAAAATGGTGAAACCTTAACCAAGGAAAATCGTCTTTATGAGATATGTTTTAATTTATAAAATACTAAACAAGTTGTTTTAATCTATTTATAAAAAACCAGAAGAATTGAAAATTTCCCAGAAGCAAATTTATATTTAAAAGTATCTAAGGAGCAAGAAAATTCTGACATAAAATAATTCTTTAGTCGGTAATAAACTCATAATAAAAAATATAATTCCTAAAGCAGTAAGTAATTTATTTTTTTTTTATTGAAAATGATTGATGGAATAACTCGTTGATTTGTAAAACTGCTTGGCTCTATTTATTACTCTAAATTATTTCTTCACTGATGAATTAAACTAATTTTGAATATTTTAAATATCGAATAAATTATAATTTCTTAAATGAAATATTTTAATTCGTTTTCGGAGTAAAACTTTAATAAAACACTTACTTAAAATGCATAGTGAACTATCGATTGACTTGTGAATGCACTTGCTATAATCGAATGCACTGGAACAAAGTACATCATAAATTCTCTCACAAAGACGACTTTTCGTAGTCAGATTTTACAGTTGGATTATTCCACAAAATTACTAGAGGAAGGAGAAAATAATAAAATCTGTCAACCTTGGAGTACGTCAAAGAAAATATAAATAAAAAAAAAAAAAAACAGTGTCTTCAAAGTCAACGACTTTATGATAGCAATGTCAATATTTTTTTCTTAAAAATTACACGATTTGAAAAATAAACCATAATCATTGTTAACTCTACTCAATTTCAAGTTAATAATTCACTGTAATTCAAATAAGGTTCAAGAATCTTTGTTCATAACATACTCCTAAATCTACGTTTCAACTGTTTGATTGGATATGCAGCAAGGGAAATTTGAATTACGCGTTGCCTGTAGGTTGACACGTGCCACAAGACTACTGTCTGACCACTATCCTGTAATCACGCTTTCGCTTGCTACACCGCCAAGCCGAATGTTGTGGTTGCCGCGCCAACGCCGCAAGCATTGCTTCCGCCAAAATTTCTCATGCGACTAATCCGTGAAACTGATCAACTTTGGAGTACTTTGAAAAGAAACATCAACTGACGCTTCATCAGAATGTTGTTTATGATCCAGTCGATAAGTTAGACGGTATAATGTCTGTATTACCGACTGCTCAATTATCACCAGTTGATAAAATAGAAATGTAGGTTTAGAAATTTGAATTTTTCTAACCCATGAATAATTATATATATTTAACATATTTTTCAATGTTATTTCAGTATAAATACTGTATTCAATTAAATATCAAAGATCAGAAGACTGATTTGTCCTTCTTTATAAATTCAATAGAACACTCACAAAATTAAAATCTTTTTATCTAAAAATACTAACCACTTTTTTTTCGAAAATTCATTATTTCTAATTTAGTTATTTTGATAGCAAATTATTCTTTCCTTTATAAAATGAAAAATAAACGAAAGAAATATTGAAGAATAAAATTAAATGAAAGCTCCAATAAGCTTCACTAGTATGCTTATAATTTTTTCATAATCAATCTAATTCAAACTTTTGTTTTTCTTCTAACTTCATCATTCATCATGATTAAAACTCGCTATTATTTTTTTGTATATTGCCATATTGTGATGCTTTATAATAACAACTTTACTTTTTAAAAAGATTAAAAGTAATTGCAAGTGACTGCAATCCTATCTTCAGAAATGCCAAGCAAAATAAAAATTAAGTAATGAATAAATATGATGCTAAAAATGTAAGAAAGTTTACGAAGAGTAATTATCCATTATCATCATCATAATTGTCTTTTGGTTTTATTTAATAAAAAAAAACAACTTTTTAAAATAATTTTTAAGAAAGTATTATGTCATGTGATTAACTTTAATACTCCATTTCAATTTCAAGAAAACAAGTTATTAAAGTAAATAATAAATGATAAATCTTTCCCTTTATACTATGAGCATTAAAAGCAATAATATACATACTTACTTACCTATGTGCTGGCCATTCTCCATCAGTAGTACTAGTTGGTGCTGAGGTGCTTTTATTTGGTAAACTTAGTCTTGGACCAATTTTTAAAGTCATCGGTCTTCTACGTCGTAAATTATAATCTATAAATAATAAAAAAAAGATAAAGATAATCCAACATACTTAAAAAAACTTCATTATTGTCATATCATATATATAATGGATAAACTAAGGAAGAAAGATATAAAGTCACTAACCATTGGCTGAGCAAAGAGAGTTACGTCCTTGGAATGCGTAGGGGGACAAATATTGGGGAGAGGTAATGGGGGTTAGCGGATTCCCTTGGCTCGATACCATCGAGGTCGGGGTTGGAAGTCGCCAGGGACCTGTATCTTTCTTCTTGTTTCTATCTACTTCACTAGCTTCTTTCGTATCCTTCATATTTTTAGATGGAGTAGTAGTTACTGTAGATGAAAGTCCAATTTTTTCATCACCCACACGTAATTCAATCTCTAATGGCCGCTGTAAAGAAACCATCTATTTACTATTTTATATTAAGTTTTTTCACAATAAAGTTGTTGACTAAGAAAACAATCAATCAATTTCCGCTTGAGAAATTGAAAGACAGAATATTATATTAATGACCAATAAAAGTGATAAACATGAAATAAAATAATTTGCTTTAAATGAAATTTTTAATAAATGAAGATCCCAATTGGAAACCTAGTTTCATTTATCAATATAAGAGATTTAATTAAAAAACGTCATGAGATAAAAAAAAAAATAATGGATTGAAATTTGCTTTCGTCAATGTAATAATAATTTTAACAATTTTAACATCTTTCAACAGTTGTTCAGAACAATTCATTTTCTTGATTAATGTATTCTATTGTTTTGTTGAAGTTTTTTTTATCTTACAAATCAATAAAAAAATTTACATCAACAATGAAGATGATTTTAATAAAAAATCTTAATCATAAATTGACAATGCCAATATGATAGTACTCTGCTATTTCATGAGCGTTAAAAAGTTGTTATACATAATTAAAAATATGCACTATGGATGAAACTTCAGTCAAGATTAATTTATTGATTATTTGTCATAGTCACATTGACATTTTTTGTATTATAATAGACTTTTTATGCCTCTTTTCCAATCATCAATGACATTTAAATATCGGTCATGCCTGAAAATAACTTGAGATTTTCTCTTATTTACTAAACAATATAATATAGTCCACATAGACTTTTCATTTACTAGCTAACTATTTAATTAACTTACGTTTTGCATAGGGTATGGTGCTCTACCTATCAAGAAGTCCCATGCCCACGCTACAAATTGCGCGCAAATTTGCATTGACGTCACACTGGTTACTAGGGAGAGAAACAAGACGCTTTGTTTCACCCTCAATCGACGACTAAAAAATGTGATTTCATCAATTTACTTAAAAGGCGTAGCCAAGAGAACAGCGTCAATAACTTCTATCTCTTGATCAATCATATACCAACAAACCGTTTTAAAAAGTACACTGTTTTAGAATAGCTTTGAACTCAATTACATGTTATGTTTCATTTCCATTCTCCGTAATTTAATCAAATGTATAATTACTCATGGCGGCATTATTTTGTACCAAAAATCCTTCACTGATATTATTTTACAATTTTTAATACACATCATTATCTATTTAATTATTTAAAACCTTTCAACTACATTTTTGACGTAAAAACAAACTTTAAGGGTACCAACTACTTGTTGATTTTAAACTCGTGGTTTCCATTTCTGCTTTGTTTTCATTTTCACCGGCTACATAATAGAATTCAAAGTATGAGTTTATATTGAAAGTTTAATTAAATTTATTTTAAAAACTGAATTATGAATTTAATGTTCATTTTTAATGGTAGATTTAGTAAGATATTATTATTGTTAGTTGAATTAGAAATGAAAAACAGTCTATAGATAAAGTAAAGAAAAAGAAAGGCGTGATAGCAATTACGGAAGACATGCACGTTCGAGAGACAAAGCGATACTGGCATGCTGTAGCTTTATAACAGTATCGGCCAACAGTGATGCTTGACCTTGTGTCGTCTAAAATCCGCCTGATTGGATATAAAATAATACAAAAAAAACTAGATTAATTTCTTTTAACCTACTTCTTGATACAAGAAATTTCTTGGAATTTTTTAATGTAGTTATTTTTATTATATATTTTAAATAAAATTGATCTCAGCGTAATCGGCTTACACCATAATAAAGGTAAATTGAGTTCTTTTTCTGCGCGAACGCAAGCTCTTTAGAAATAAGTTGGAAAGTTTGCGATTGGTTGATTACTTTCGCTTATGGGGCTATATTTTTTCTATGTATTGTGGGGTGAGGGCGAAATTGCTAATTTGTTAACTATTTAAACTGAAATGTGACCACTAGAGAGCAGCACTATAAAAATTAAAAGTGTGAGGGATAATGAGAAAAAGAAAGAGATAGTCATCAAAAACTGCTTCAATTGTGATAATTTTTTTTGTTATTTTTGTATTGTTTATATTTTTCAACTTATACACTTTATTATAAAACTTCCATAAAAGAGAATTAATTATCAAAAATTACATGGAAATATTGTTTTTCAATCATCTTTCCTTGTTTCTGTAAAATTCTTGTGAGAGGTTATGTTTACTCGTCAACAAGTGAACCAATCAGCTAAGACAGATTTAAAAACGAAAAGTGAAGGACAGATTATTGAAAAAGGATACACAGAATCAAAACGGTCGGTTGTAAACGTTAAAATGTATAATTAGTAGTGATTTATGTTAACTAGTTGTTTGATTTTAATATTTTTACTTATTATTTTTATTGGATTTAACACAGTAATCAAATTATAATACTGTGGAGTGAAAATGTCTGATTTAATTGATCTTACTAGTCCTGAGAATAAAAAAATTCAGCCTCCTAAACTTTCTTCGCCGTTAATACCAGTGCCAAAGGACGATGTTGAGTCAAATAAAGCAGACTCAATGGCTGTGCCAGCTCGAAGAAGCTTGAATGATAATCCTTTTGACGTAGCACTACAAAAAACTAATGAATATATAAGAAAATGTCAAGATCCTTTTGAAATAGTATTTGAAAGAGCAATTAATCATAAAAATACAAATGAATCAGAGCCCAGGCTATCAGCTAGCTCTAAAGATGATTATTGTTGCAAGCGTTCAAGACATCCAGATACTGTAAAAATGAATAAAACTTTTACAGATAGTCAATCACCAAACTTTTCTAATATTTTAAATAATCAATCATCGTCATTATCTCACTGGAAAAATTATGCAATCACTGACCTAGCTAATACTTTACCCAGTGAAGTTTTACAAAAGAAAAGTATACCAGAAAGTTCAGTTACGTTTGATAAAAAAAGTATGCCATTGATATCAATAGATCCACCAACACCAAACTTTGATCTATCAATTTTAAATCAATCAATGTTAAACAATACTTTCTCAGATGAGTATGGTACTGAAAGACCAAGTATTGGAAAATTTTTAAACAAAACAACTGCTTCATGTATCGGAGAAACATCGATTCTCAATCAATCAGCCATGAACGATAGTCTTTCAGGATCAGGTAGCTCAGATGATGGTCTCATAAAATCAATCGTTAACCACAGAATTGATTCTTGTATCAAACAAGCTTTAGAGAAAACTGAGATACACTCTGATAAATTAACTGATCAATACCATAAACTTCGTCGTTCACTTTCTCAAGGAGATGAAATTGCAGTAGGAAAATTCAGAAAAATGCAATCACAATTAGCTAGTGGAAGTAAAAATTGTTTAATTCTCAATGATAAATCATCCATGTTACGTGAAGATGACTTCAATAATGGTTTTCTAAAAACAACTGCTGCTAGATTTTCTACAACTTCAGAAGTTTCAACAATTTCTACTATATCTGCTATCTCAAGATTAAACTCGGCTTTAAGTTATACTGCTTCTTTTGGAGACTCAGATAACCCTATTAACAATGCATTCATAAAGAGTTGTTTATCATTAACAAGTGTAACACCACAAAAAAGACAAAAATCAATAACTACTAATTCCCGAATTCCAAGCGCCAACTCTTTGACAAAAATTTCTGATTTAGCAGATCAGTTTAATATCCTGAAATTGAAATCTAATAATTTCTACAGCGGAGGAACGTCCATTTCCGATCAAGAGAAATGCAATATTTCGAATGACTCTGTATTTACTGTGAGTAATAAAAATATTTTCTTATTAAAGTACTCGTTTAAATTAAATTTAGTATCTAATTTTTTCTATTTCATAGGAGGATGCACCAATTCATAATACACTTAATCCAGAACAGCCAGAACAATCCAAGTCGCATACTTGTAAATATTTATTTATTGTTTAAATAATTCATTTTAATTACAAATTAATGATAAAACTTAAAATACTTTCAGCAAACAGTAGCGTTGGAGAAGATTTACTTCCAAAAAAACTACCGGATGATTTAGATTTATCTTTAGAAAATGAAATACATGTTGATAACTTGATTGAGCTACATACCTCAAATAGTTTCAATAACACCGAGTCTAATTCATGTGAAAACAATCAATTCTTACCACAAAAAAAAGAAGATGTAAAGATCGATCCGGTGAAAGAATTAGAACAGGAACTGATTGAACCAGAGAAAAAACCTGTGGCAGCAACACTTCTCATGGAACTCCAGAAGTTAATAAAATCGAAAAATAATCCAAAGGCAGCGGAACTTTTAGAAAAACTAGAAGAATACTTGGGTGTTAAATGTCACAGTAATGTAGAGCTATTAGAGATGTGTTTTCAGAATGCAAATGAATCAAAAGAACATGTTGATATCAATAAAGCAGATCAAGTATCCTCGAAAGTAGAGGAGAGTAAAGTGAATATTAGTGAGGAAGATAATGTTAATATTGAATTAGATGATAATTTAAAGAAAAAAGATAGCATTTCAAATATTAAAAAAAATTTCAATAATGATGAGAAAATCAACAAAGGTAACAAGGCTTTAACGGCAAGTGGTGAAGTAGAGTGTGAAAAGAAGAAACCAGAGAATTCATTTGGAACACAAAAATTGATTATGGATATTCAGTTGGCACTGCGACAATTACTCACTGATTACAATGGAGAGCCCACGTTATTTCTAGAGAATTTGAAAAAAGTAATAAATCCAATACCTAATGAAAAAACAGTGGAAAAGGTAAAAAATAAAAAAACTCTGTCGAGCAGAGTCTCTCTTTCACCAAAAAAAAGCTCTGGATTAGTAAATCGATCACTTAAATCTCCAATGAGACAAAGTTTCGGTTCTAGTTCTATAAAAAAGCCTCCATTGATTAAAAGATGTGCATCAATATCTCAAATACCAGAAACCAACAATTCAAAAGCTGAGGTGAAATCGAGAGCTGATAGTCCAAAAAAAGAAATCAAAAAACGCATCTCTAGTTACGGCGAATCATCCTTGGAAAAAAATAAAGTGAAAATAGAGCCTCAGCCAATTAAAATAAAATCTTCTGTACCAGTTTTTAATAAAACTAAATTGAAAAAGAAGAGTGAAGTTGATGCCCCCGTAAAAAAAGGTCCACTAAAAGCTGTTATTCCTTTGGGAAACATGCAAAGGAAAACTACTGTAGGCATGAAAGTGTCTATCGTTGTTGAACCAACTACCCCACCGAGATCTAGTCATCATACCTCTTCTTTTCGGCCGGGCAGCACTCCTATTCGTGAGCAGATGAATACTTTAGAACGAATAAAGACATCAAAAAAAGTAAAACCTGTAGCTTCTTCCACTCCAGAAATAGCAAATAAAAGTCTGATTATTAAAGAAACAGTTTCATCAAGTCCCAGGCACAATATGTCTTGGAATATATCTCCAGTTACTCCAACTCCTTCACTAAATTCTAGCAACGTTGGCAAGAATAATCCTATCAAAAGGTAATCATAGCTTAGTAGTTATTTCAGTTTTTCATATTAATTGTTTATTATTTTTTACAGGGTTCAAAGTAATAAAGTTCTTGTACCATCACCAAAAGCTCGTAATGTAACTCCACGTAGATTGGAGCAAACATCAGAAATACCGAAGCATTCTAATGTACTTAATAATTCATTGAAAAATTCTTCTAGTAAAATTAATCATAGTCGTTATTCTGAACCCGTCAAGAATAATGGTATTAATAAGAGCGTTGCGGCTGAGAAATCACATAAATCAATTCAAAGTCCTTTGAAGGAAAAAAATAGTCCTGCACTCAAAAACAAATTAAATATTTCAGTAAGTATAAAAAGAATCATATGAATTAAAATCAAGTATTAATAATAAATTTTTTAGTATTTATTTAAAGTTAAATTTAATAATTTCAAATTAATGTAATTAATAATTTTAAATTTAAATTATTAGGTTTCGAAACTACGTCGTCATAGTGCCAGCATTACAACTACAGAAAAAGAGAATAAGGCTAAAAAGTAAATTTATATTTTTATAATCTCAATGAATTAATTTGTTCTGTTGATACTCATGTAATGAATTTAAAAATCTTTTTGTACTTTTTCAATAAAAATTTTTTTTTAATGATTGACTCAATATCAAAATTTTTTTGCTTATCACAATTTTAAATGATTTTTTAAAGATTCTTGATTACATTAATAAACCCTACTATTATTATAACAAATTGTTATATTTCTTTTTTAGAATATGATTTAAATCAATTAAAATGTATTTACTTATTGAATGTACTTATAATTTGAATAGTTACTATCATCATCGAAATCTTATAATTATTTAATATAAGCAATCGATCATTTTTTGTAAATATTAACAACTGTTGTGAACATTTGATCAAATATTTATATTAATTTGAGTCGAATTGGTTAGATTAATTTGTGAACTAATTTTTAGAAAATGCATTTTCATTCATTATTGTGGTGCTTTCAAACAATAAATAAATCTTAAACATTACTTTTTTTTTTACAAAACATTAGAAAAGAATAATAATTTAATTTTAAAGAAAATACTCATCGTTTATTTAAAATTACATACATTAAATTTGACAAAAAATGAGTATAATTTTTTCATGTTTAAGTCCAAAGTAAATTAGCATTTCTTTTTTATTTAAAATTCTAAAATGTATAATTTTTTTCTAAACTTGATTTCTGGCGGTAAAAAAAATTCAAACTCAGCTGTTCTGCGCAACATAGATGCGTGCGTTGCTCTTTTACGACTATGCATTGACAAGTGGCGCCACTTCATTTCCCGATACGTCGAACAAGCCAATTGGAAGCGGCAATTTTATGAACTACTATTGCGACAGTAGATCTTCGCGCGTGCTAGTTATTTGTGCGCTCGTCGTAGATAAGTTTTTCCTAATTATAATCAACAAAAACTAATGTTTCAATACAGTTTAACGAAAGTTTAACATTAGTAGAGTCTATTGTAACATTAATTTTGAAGTGCGGGCTGCATAGAAAGTGACGCGACGCTTAAAGAAATCACGCGTCAACATCAAGACTTGTTTCACTGAGAGATGAGGTAGAACCGCGCCCGGAGCGCCCACAGAGAAACGTTAAGCGCACGTGTGATAATTCGAGATTATTATCGATCATTACTCGATGTCAGTTGCATATTCTGAGGTAAGTTATACTTGTAATTTAATTAATATACAAATTAATAGAACAGTCGACAGAATAAGATTCAAGATACTTCACGAATTACAATGGTTAAGTATCTTACAGAGTATGCGCGCATATCTCTTATTTGTTCACACGTACTGCACCCTGTAAAAGTATATCTACAAAAATAAAAGCCTACGCATTGTCGTCGCATACCCAATTGTCGACATTTTGAAGGGTAGTTAATAGTTTTACAACCTCTACCCTAGCCATTAAAGGCCCTTCTAAGAAGGTCATGTACTTTTCGGACGTTTTCATGCGGGTATATGAAATCATCGCCGGCATCTTCCCTTACTTCTATACTTTGCAATAACGCGCATCATCAGTTGCAGTCGCGCACCCGGGCTTTTATACGCGTCTCGTCACTTGGCGCTGCTGCTCTTTAGTCCGCTCCCGAGGCGGACAATCGTAACGCGCGGAGTTTTCTGGTTATATACCTGACAAACGTTTACACGTAAACGCCCCAGCCAATAGGTTAATCATACACGTAAGAATTTTAAATATTTTTCTAATATAAATCTTTTATATTCTATGTTTATTGTTCCTAGTTTTTCTTTCATTTAATTAATCAAGTGTCACCTTGTTCATCATTCTTTTTTTCATTTTGTGACATGTACGATTGATTGTCACGATAAACTCACGTCTCTCGTTTGATTTTGTGGTCATGGTATGGATTTTGCTAAAAATGTAGTAGGCGTGCAATTATTTCAAATATATTCTTCATTTTTGTTGAAAATCATTTTACCATTCACCTCTCGAGTAACTTTGGTCCAACAAATTTTCTATTTTTTTTTATTGATTGATTGTGCTCCGACTTTTTAATTCATTGTCATATTACTATATTTTCATTGGCTATTTTTATTAAATTATTAATAAATTTATTTAATTAACAGAAACATTAATGATCGAGAAACCGGCTGGAGAGGACTTTAATAAAGAGCCCGGCGACATCTCGCAACCCGCGACAGAGATAAAATAAGTCGAGTTTTGCGTAAAGTATCAAGGAATCAAGTCAAAATTAAGGAAACTTTGAGAATAAGTAAATAAAAGTGGTTAAGATTAATACAAGCATCATGCAGCAGTTCAGAATAGATGTACAAATAACTCATGAAGAACAAATATTGGAAGCAATTGATCAACTACGTAGACGCAAAGCGCGTCCTGATGCCGATCGGATTTGCAATTATTTATTACGAAAATTTTCAGTTGATGCACGTGATACAATTGCTGACTTGCATCGCTTAATAGAAGCTGAAAAAGTTATTCAAGTTGACTACAAAGGTAACACAAGTTACCGCAATGCGTCTAAATGGTCGAAATTGCAGCTTTATAAAAACAGACCAGAAGGTTTTGTCAAAGAGAAACTTAATTCCGCAATGGTTGCTGGCGCAGTTGCAGAATTAGTTGTTGAAGAACCTGATTACTTGGATCAAGGAGTTCCAGCTTATAGGCTTATTGAACAACTACTCGATGGAATATCTAATCCAACTTCCAGGAAGATGGTTGAAGACTTTTTAAACAAAGAAGTTGCTAATAGCAACATTACCAAGCTTGCTAATGGTAACTACTCGCTTGTTGCTACTAGTGATATGGCTAACACAGCTTCAGGACAAGCACAAAGCCATGATCAAAATCATTTGAATCAACATGATAAGTTTGATGGAGGTTCCAAGAATAGCAGAAGGTCTTCAAGGGAAAGTGGAGAATCTGCTAAAGATTCAGGAATTGGTTCAAGAAATAGTAGTTCAGCAGACTCATTTGAATGTAACGGTCTTCAAAATGGTACGAGTTCAGACACTTCATCAAAACCCAGGCAAACTAGTCCAAGACCTGAAGCTTCCAAGAGAGAACATGGAAATGAAGCTGCTATTGCTGGTAAAGAGCCCAATTCTCCTGAAGCATCAGTTACTAAAGATGTTAATAATTCTCAACGAAAAGAAGCCAATGCTAGTGAAGGAAACTTTTCTAATCACAAGAGGTCTTCAAAGTCAGAGAGAAAACAGAGACTTTTGGTTAGAGCTGATGATTCTATGGATGTTGAGATCAACTTTGAAGAATTTGAACAGCAGAGCAATAAAAAGGAAAGAGGAAGGAAAAGGAAAGTAGATCATTCTGGTGATAACAGTGAAGAAAAAGAGGATGATGATGGTGAAAGAGAATCTGCCAATCCTTCACCAACAACAAATGCTACAGTTGGTGGATTCAGGAGTGCTCGAAGAAAGGTAAAAAAAAATTCCTATTTAAATAGATGTTAATACTAAGAATGAAATTATTTACGGAAATTGTAATAATTTAAATGTTTGTTTTCTTTAGAGAGCTAAAAAGGTCTTTGATCCATCAGATAATGTTTATGTTGCTAAACGTAAACGAGGAAGACAGCCAGGGAGTGGTCAGAAGGCTTCTGTTCAAGCTCCATCACAAGATTCTCAGGATTCATCTAATAAATCTACTTCAAAAGATACTCCAACTAGACAGTGTAGTCTTTGCTCCAAAGAGAAATCAGAACCTTTAGTAGCTTGCCGAGATTGTACAGTTAGAGGTAAAGATAAAAATTTTATTTCAGTCATTACAATTATTTTCAAGTAATTTTATTTAAATATTCAAAATTGTTTCAATTATTTAAATTGAAAAATGTTAAAGATCATAATACATCATATCTTTCGAAATAATTTATAGGAAATAAAATAGGAAAAAACATATTCTTTCAATTAAATATTAAGTAAAATAATAACTCCATTAGTCAAATTAATTTTAAATTCTATTCTTTTTTTTTCACATTATTAATTTTTCATTAGCTAATGTTATTTTTAGTGTTTTTTCTAAAAAATTAATATTTAACATATTCGTTGCAGCACATCGTAGTTGTATCTATTCACCAGAAGAATTATCACAAAAATCCAAAAGCAACTGGCAGTGTGATCTTTGCAAAACGTGTACAGTATGTTGTGAAACATCAGATGTCGTAAGTAACGTCAAGTTATAACATTTATCAATTAAAAATATTAATCTTATTGAATTCCTTGACACTAATAAATAAAACTTATTAATAATTAATATTCACAGGGACCTTTAGTTACTTGCTCCACCTGTGATGAAGCATATCATCATGGATGTCACGTACCGCGACTGAACTCGATTAAATCAAATTCTAAATGGAATTGCAGTGAATGTGTTCAGAACCAGAAACAATCTTCTAAATCAAATGCACGACCAGAAACGCCTTCGCAAACAACTGCTTTACCTCCAGTATTGAGCCCACAAGTGTCTCCAACAAGAGATTCTGTTGAAGACGACACGTCACCACGAGAAGCTATTGATCCTAATATTCCTGATGCTTCTGATTGGACTTCTGAACAAGTATACCAGTATTTCGCACGTTTATTTCCTAAGGAAGCTGAAGTTTTCCGGTTACAGGTAATGAAATATTACATTCATTAAATATTAATTTTTTTTATCCATGAATGTTTGCTAGAAAAAACAGAAAACTTGCAATATTATTATTCTTATTCTTTTATTAATCTCAAGTAACGCCTGAATAAATATAAAATATTTCGCATTTATAAATAAATTCCAAGTGTTCAGTAAAAAATATTGATGACAACATTAGAGGAAGGAATTCGTTTAAGGAATAAGGAATTGGTCCGATAACGATTTTCCTCAAATTCTATTACGAAATTCTCAATAATTACATTGTGTATTTAATTGCAGGAAATTGATGGGCACTCTTTGTTATTGATGAAACGAGCTGATGTTTTAATTGGCCTAGATCTCCTCTTAGGTCCAGCTCTTAAGATTTATCGACATGTTTTGAAGCTTCAAATGCGTCGAGATGAAACACGCTTTTACTGGTTGTAATATATAATGAAGTTTTTAAAAATTATGTTGCTCAATGTATTTCATTATTGTAATAATCTATATAGTAATTATGTTTTCAATTTACTTGGGTTTTACTTGTATATAAATCATGAAAATTTTTCGAATTTAAATAAATATATTCAACTTTTTTGAAGAAATACATCTTTTAACCATCATATAACACATTTAATCTCCTTAAATTACGTTTTAAAAAATTAGGTAATAAAAAATTATTACAGATAAAAGAAAGAAATTTTTCTGCAGATGATCAATAAAAACATAATTTAAAAATACTTAACGCTATTAATTGATCATCTTTAAAAACTTTTGCATATTTCATTAAAAACAGTGATGATTGCAATTATCTAGAAATTTAATCTTATTAATTTATGTGTACACAAACTTATTTATCAAACAAAAGTTTAGAAAAATGAACAATTCAAAATTTAAACAATTAATTTTTTGTCTTCTCTTTCGTGAAATTCTGTATATACAGGTGGTGCTTTATCATTTGGATAAATTAATGTGACTTTACTAAGGTCATTGTTATTATCACTAACTGATTTATCGGGTATCTCCGTTGTTTTTTCACTGACAAAACAAAGCCAAAGCGCTGCTAATGCTCCAGTTATAATGAAACTACTCAAGACCCATCGTGGAATTCCTGTGTGCCTTGACACGCACTGTAACCAATTAGCTCCTGGCATTGAAATAGTCTGCTCTACTTCTCCAGAATAGTCTGGAGATATATTGTAATCCATCACCTACAACGAAAAAAATTATATCAAACTTATTTAGTATGTTCAAGATAATCTATTATTAGTCACAAACTGACATTGTAACTAAAATTAAAACAGAATGTAAATTTGTTTTTATTGAAAATAAATCATTTTCAACGAATATGCTGAAAAATTAATAATTAAATCAACCATACTTACTGTTGAATCTTGAGGTACTGATTTAATAAAGGTTTGAGGTAGTTTAAAACCTTCAGAATCCCACCAGCCTGGAAAAATTTCCTTCTTTAATCCTGGATCAGACATAGCATTGTCAGGCATGTCTAGTGAAATGACTAAAAGATGATGTGGAATAATTAAATCATCCTCAGTAGATAATGCGGCTGATAGTATCGATACGAGATCTAATATTCGCTGTTTAGCCATATATGTGCATCCCATGATACATGCTGAACGATCTTCTCGATCAATGTAAGCTTCAGTGCATGCTAGAAATATAATTTGATTGCTGATAACGATTATGTTTAATAATAAAAAAACAAGTTTGCGTAATGCAGTTTTTTTTCTAATCGATTAGCACATAAAATATTGAAAAATAAAAAGTAAATAATTAATGAAAAAAAATTATTCTATCAAAATACTCTTTGAAAATATTAGAAAGTAAGATATGAATACCAATAATAATTATTATTATAAAACATAAATTAATGTAATAGCAACTTTTCTGTATAAGTATTTAGGTTAACGAATAATATGTTAAATAATGTATTCGATATTGAAAGAAATAAATTAATTGCAGTAATAAGTAAATTATTTACGGCAAAAAATTCAAATATTATCAAAACGACTCTAAAGAGATTGATGAAAACATTTTGGAGTAATTTTAAGATTGCGATGAATTTTAGGTAAGTTTTTATAATTTTTACGACTTATTAGTATTATTTTTGTTGAGTTATTAGCTTACATGATTCACAAGCATTTTTAGTATCATTAAGTTCTTTGTTTTCCGGTCCGTCAACCAAATCCACTAAATTGAAAAATCGACAGCCTCTTTGACAGCATGATTTTTTAGTAGCTGCCTATAAAGTAATTAAGAGAAAAGAAACGAGATTAATTGTTTATTGAATTTAACAAAGATTGATTCGTAAGTAAACATAAAATAAAATTAATCACCGAGTCAGAAAGAAGAGGTTCAGTTGATGTCATAGAAGTTGAAAGTGGTATTTTTTCACATAAAGCTACGCACGGATCTTTTTGATTAATTAATTCATTAAATACGTTAGCTTTAATAGATGTTATAGCAAGTAAAGCGAAAAATACGATTAAATTATTAAGATTTGTCATATCACAAAGAACAATTATAAACATGCATACGTATACATTAGCTGTACAATAAGAATTCAATATGATTTCTAACCTATATTGGTTCTTTGCATGCGGCTGAATATTGCGCGTTTAAAAGAGCGCGATGATTTAAAAATAAAAAAATCACATGTATAATCACTTAAAATAGTAAAAATAAATTTTCGAAAATATAAACAATTTCGTTCGCATTATACTTGTATACATTTATATTTTTATAATTGTAAAAGATAAAGATCTACCAAAAGACAATACAAAAGATAAGTGTTAGAACAGTGTGTTATTATGCAAACAAATGACTTGTAGAAAATTTCAGATTTAAAACGGAAAAAAAATTCCTAGAATAGTGAAAAGACACAAATAGTGCTAATGTATACCTAACATGTTGCAATTTTCTATAACATAACTATTTATGGTATGAGATATTATTTATAATTTAAATAATTCATTTCGTTCGAGTATATTCTTTATTCTTTATCTGTACAGTAATTAAAAAATTAATAACCTTTATCATAATTAACTCTTTATATTGTTGAGGTTAACTTTAGAAATTTTTACAAATTGATCTAAAAATTGAAATTTTTGGAGTAAATCAACAACAGTTGAGGATTACTCCAATATCGATAAAATTACAGTAATGGTCTTTATTGTTTACAAAATATAATGTTTACTACTTCATAATATTTTGTTTTGCAATTATATTGTAATTGACATAATTTTATTTTTCTTAATTAGAAAAAACTATGATAAAAGTACAATTAATGTAACGATACAACATAAAAAAAACATTTTTCATTATTATGCATACAATTTATATATAATATATATGTATAATAATTTTGTTAATATAACATCGTAACCTCTCAAATGTAATTGTTAAAAAAAACCCCATATTCTTTTTAGTTTTTAGAAATAGACATCATTCTAAGATTTATAAGTTTAATTAAAGACCTATTGACTTTTTTTCAAGGTCAATATCAACACATTTGATTAAATTGAAGATGCCAAAATTCAAAGCATTGCCATCAACGAGTTATTATTATGATAAGAAGGAGTGGGGATGAACTCGTCGATATAAGTATGATTTCCTTACTTTAACATGTGTATCGTGTGGCATGTAATCAGTTGCGGAGCTGCTGTCGTAGCCGGTTGTAAAGACTTCTAAACTAAGTACTGTCCGGCGTCATCCATCATCTGTCCAATTTATAACAATTACTCACTTATTTCTACATCGAGGTATGTTACATTATACTTTTTATTAATCAGAACATATTATTTAATATATTTATGATTTTTTCATTTCTTAATGTCAACTATTTCGACAAAATGTGGTATGTTACTGGATGATGTAACATTTTTCTTAATATTTCCCCCAATGAGGGTTTTCTCGAGTCATATTTGGTGATCAATAAATTTATGTACGAAAAATTAAATTATTATTGAGTAAAAAAAACAATCGTAATTCGCAAATAGATAAAACATACATAAAAACAAGCCGATAATTGTCTGGTAACAGATAATTGTTAGCTTCCAAAGGTTGTAAGTTATTTGAACACTTATAAAAAAATTAAATATAACGTGTAAGAAATTATAAAAAATTCCATCTATCTCAGAGATATAAAGATTAGAAGAATTAAATACATTTTTTCTTTTTTTAGTTTTCAATCATGCCTACCAATATTGAAGAAGGATTTGCAACAAAAGCTATTCATGCTGGCCAAGATCCTGGGCAATGGAATTATAATCCAGCAGTAGGACCTATTGTGATGTCAACAACATTTCGTCAAGATGGGCCTGGTGATCACCAGGTTAGATTCTCAATTCATATTCTTAGTTATCATTTTTATCAACTGGCTATTTAAAATATCTCATAATAAAAAAATTTATTATGAGATATTTATCGATTTTTAACCTTTTTCGAGTGATCATAGATAAGATTAATTCGAAGGTATTTATATAAAAATAATAATTTAATAATTAACAACAAGAAATTATTTTGAAAAGGCTGTAAATTTTTTATGGAATTGAATTTGTCACATACATTATTTTTGTCTGAATATTCATGAATTTCAAATAAGGAAAGACTCTTTTAACGAATTTTATTCTTTCATTCTCCCAGATGATTTTATTATTCAAGTTATTTTAAATAATAAAGACTTTATTCAAATATAATTTTTACATTTTAAATAGATTATTTTTACATAACTGTTGATAATATTAATGTTCTTAAATACTTAAAGAAACTAAAAAAATTTAGTCTTTGTGAAAAGAACTGAAAAATTTATGATCATCCTAATTTATACAATTTACTGTTTTCTAGGGTTTTGATTATGGAAGAAGTGGAAATCCAACTCGAAACATGTTAGAGACTTGTTTGGCAGCTATAGAAAATGGCAAGCATGCTCTGACGTTTGCTTCAGGTCTTGGAGCAGTCACATCATTAACAGCACTTCTGCAAGCTGGAGATCATATCATTTGTGTTGATGATGTTTATGGAGGAACCAATCGTTATTTTAAACATTGTCTTGCAAAAAATAATATTAAAATCACCTTTGCCGACGGCACTAATATCAAGAATTTTATCAACACCATTCAAGATAATACTAAAGTATGTAGTTTATTGCTAAATCGCAGCTATCATCATCATAAATAAAAGTAAATTGTTATAACAAGAAAAAAGAAAGCTTATGTATAATGAAACTTGAGAACTTGTGGTTAAACACCACATCAATATAAAATGATACGTCTATCACGATACACATCCTCAGAATAGTAATGAAATTTGCAATTTTGTTTCAGATGGTATGGATAGAAACTCCCACCAATCCATTGTTGAAGCTTATCGATATCAGAGCAGCTGTAGATGCCGTAAAAGCTATTAGATCTGACATCATAGTTGTTGTTGACAATAGTTTTCTCACTTGTTACTTTCAAGTAAGATATAATTAAATTCGTTAGCAACAATTAACTATTGATATTAATCTGCTTATTTAATTATAATTTTGTAATAATTGTTTTCAATGGATTCATGTAGCTTTATTTTTAAAAAATCGCATACCGTAGTTTACTATTGTTATCATTTTTGTTATTTATTTTTAAAAGTAGTATATGTACCTAGTGAGAATATTAATGCAGTTATAATGATAAATTTATGTTGGAATTATTCACTTTCAATTTTACATTCTACTTGTAATGACTAGAGTTATTGCACGCTTTCAAACTATTTTTAGTGGGCAAGTAGATAACTTATCTCATAATTTGATGAATTTTTTCAGAAACCATTGGAACTTGGAGCTGATATCGTTCTATACTCAATAACAAAGTACATGAATGGTCATTCCGATGTTGTAATGGGTGCCGCCATTCTTAGGAGCGATGAACTTGAAAAGAGACTTAGATTTATTCAAAATGGTAATTTTTTACAGTGAATCAGAAATCATTGATCTCACCTTAATTAGTTTTGTATAAATTAAATTTTATTATAATTTTGTTACGGTTGTTTAATTAGCTCTCGGAATCATTCCATCTCCATTTGATTGCTCTCAAGTCAGTCGAAGTTTGAAAACTTTGGAGGTACGAATGAAGCAACATATGAAAGGAGGTTTGGCAGTAGCTAAGTTTTTGGAGTCTCATCCTCATGTTGAAAGAGTTTTCCATCCATGTAAATATATTTGATTTATTCTATGAAATTAACTTACGTCTCACCACTATAGTTTCTTTATAACAATTAAATTATCAAGCAAATTGAAATTTATTAAGAAAATATGTATCAGTTAGTGAAAATTTTTTATTCCCAACACTTTTTTAGATTTTCATATTAGAAAAGTTAATAAGGAAAAGTGATTTATTATCAGATCAAAAAAGTATTGTATATAAAGGAAATGAATCATTAGGATAACTTTTTTAGTGCTACCATCACATCCGCAATATGAATTGGCAAAAAAACAGATGACTGGTCACAGTGGAATGGTAACATTTTATTTAAAAGGAGATTCAGTAAAGTTCTTGAAAGCTCTAAAAATTTTCATCATTGCTGAATCGCTTGGAGGATATGAATCTCTCGCTGAATTGCCGTAAGTATTTAGTAAAATAATTATCAAGTTATTTTTAGCGAATAAAACACCTTAATAATTGTTCTATTTTTTCAATATCATTGTTACTATTTATAAATAGGTCTGTAATGACACATGCATCTTTGTCGCAAGAAACGAGAGATGAATTAGGTATCAATGACCAACTTATCCGTCTCTCAGTTGGATTGGAAACAGAAAGCGACCTGATTGCTGATCTTGATCAAGCCTTAAAAGCTTCTCAATTATAATGAGATCATATGGATAATTGAATAAGTTTGTACTCATATTAGAAAATTCTAAACATATTTTCACTTATACACGTATACATATATTTATAAATCATTTTAGTCACAACCATTCCAGCTTTTATTCTTTTATCACTTTATTAGATTCATATTGACAAGCTTTTAATATTTTTAAGAAATTTTTCCATTTCATACTAGTCAAATTAAATCAAATGTAAATAATAATAATAGGTAAATGAAAAATATTATACTAAAAATAACTATTACGATAGCATTAGTTATCGAATTTATATTTGCTATGCAAACAAATTTTTTATTATGTATCTTAGAATACGTTATTGATGGGAATTTTAACTTCAGAAGTTTGTCTATTGTTAAAAGCAATATGTGATTGATATTTATGGATCAAAATTTTGTACATAATTTATTTGAAACTGACATGAAAAAAGCATTTAAAAACAATCGTGAGTAAATAAAAGTTGACTAATGTATATATGGTGCCAAAAAATTATAATTTTTATTTGACTAGTATTGTGGAAAAATTTTACAAAAACATTATAAAAGACACTAGCATCTATATTTGTCTGAAAATAAGCTTTAATCCATATTTTTTGTTAATATTATTTTAAAACAAAAGCTTTTGAACAAAAATTCAATGTAATGAAAACTGTTAAAACTAATAATGCTATTTCGAGGAATATAACTTTATTACATGTATTTACATAGAAAAAATAAAAATTCATTTAGTTAAATACCCAAAAATTTAATTTTATTTGAGTATTCATACTATTTACTTTAATGTACATTTATTTTGGAATTAAATCGCATTTTATCCATTTTAGCTTTATCGTATTCTTGTGCACGATTGTACAACAGAACACCAGCAATAACTGTACACGTTCCTAAAGCAGATAAACCTGTGACCGGATTATCAAATAGTATCACAGAGAGCCAAATGAGAAAAGCTCTTTTGGCTGTATTGGCCACACTATAAAAAACGAAAATTAGCTTAACATTATTTTGTACAATAATTTCAATAATTAATCAAACTGTCAACAAGAAATAGTCAATAATAGTAATAATCTTTTACCTGTGGGTCACAGGACTGATGTAATCCATAAGTACATAAGCTGTAATACTTTGAAAATGAAAAAAAATTCCATTCAATAAGAATGCTAATAATGGTTTTATGTTGAAGGAATGTTGTAAAGTGTGTAGGTCTACAAAAACTAATGATACAGGAATTTGTACGACTATTGATGCTAAACTAGTATAAAACTGCAATTCCGCAGGCCTGAAACAATTAAAAAATTAATTAGAAGAAGTAGTAATATGATTAATGCTATAAAATTGTTAATAATTCTTTTTGATAATTAAAATCAAAAATATCTTAAATTTAAATTTAACTTACGTATATTTAAAATTATCACCACTAATTAACATTTTTGAATAAACATTTTGTAAACATTCAGTTAAATTAGTTGCCATTGCAGCAATGAATCCTTTAAAATCAAAACTTATTTCATTGACAGAGCAGAGAGCAAGACCTCCCATCACTGGGATCAATGACAAGTTAACGTAAAGACCTGTGCGTTCTCCTACAACATTAAAATTAAATTTATATTTCAAGTTAATTGCTTGAATGACTTTTATCTAATTTACCTAATAAATATCTGCTTATAAGAACAGTAAATAGGGGAGCACTACTTTTTATAGTCTCTGTAAAACTGACAGCAACATAATTGAGCGCAATTAATCCGAGTACCACTGTTGTAAATCTAGTGCATCCGACTAATATCATATGCCTATAAAATCCTGTAGGTTTTATCATTCGTGGACTTGATTTATACATTCCACAGGGAAAATACATTTGAATAAACCCACATATTGCAGTCGTCGTCATTTGAAATGCACCTAGCAAATTTTAAAAAAATGGTATCATGAATATTGTTCAACTAGCATGCTTTAAATATAAGTGTAAATATTAATTTACCTAAAATTGTTGGATCCCCTTCCATGTAAGATAGAATGTATTTATTAAGAAATAAAGTACATCCACTAAAAATATACCATAATGCTAAAAATAATAATGCTCTAGGATTGGACAGTCCTCCTTTTGATTCGGTAGCTAATAAAACAGTCGTTTCTTCCAGTCCTTTGTACTCTCCATGAAGCTTTCCTCGATTTTCATAGACAAACTCTGATGTTTCATCAGTTGAATGTGCGTAATTTACACGTGCAGACTTTCCAGTCTCCATGATTCATTTATTTGCTACAAATCAATTAAAAATAATTAAATAACCAATTTTGTGTCTAAATCTAGTTTAATCTTTTGTCTTTTTCACTACTCATGGCTATGAAATCATAGCAAATGACATATCAGTTTTAGACACGTGTTCCATTCTTACAACTCTGAATATGTCAATACATATAATTTTTCATTAACATTGTTTTTGTTAAAATGGAACTTTCATATTATGTTATTGACTATACATAAGTCATGTGAGTAATAAAATTTGACATTTTTATCAAAGTAGTCACAAGCGAAAATATTAACTGCTCCAAAAATGTCTTATGAACAGTTAAAGAGTTTATGAAACATTTTGAAATGCAGTATTGTAAGTGATACAATGTAACAATAGAATAAACAATATATAACTCATGCAAAATTAGTTATAATATATTATTGTTAGAAGGTTTATCAATTTTTGCCACGTGTATAATACTTACAGGTTCGAATATTATAACTCACATCCTCTATTTATTTACTGATAAATATTCTAAATAAAACATCACAAAATTAATAATTAACAAGAAACAATTGTATTCATTTAAATAGCTTATTTAATTTTATGGTTGTCGTTATTTAATTCAAGATTAAAAGTCATCAGTAATGATGCTCATAAGTAAATTTTATCACATTACACTGGAAATATAGATAATTTTTGTTCATTATGTGTGCTGAATTGCACTTCATTGAATGTTGAATAATAATGACCCATCAACTATGATGGAAGTATGAAATAATATTTAGATTTTTGACAGGAATGTTTTTGTTATCTCACATGTTGCAGTTCTGCCATGAAAGGTTAACATTTGTAAGGTTACATCATTGTAGGTAAGTATATATAGATGGTAGTTGTTTATTCAATTATATTTTATATGTATTTTTGTGTATGTGACCATGTAGACACACGCGCATAAAAGGTATCATCAAAATAATTAGGATAAATGCATAATAATAAAACTGTTAACAACAAATTCAGGTAAATGATTTTATGGTCTCATGTATTGAATAAAAATATTATTTTCAATACTATTGTTATTCAGTTATTTTTAATAAATTGTAGGCATTGAGAAAATTTAGTGACTTTTTATTTATTGTTGACATGATATAATAACATTTGAATATTATTTATAATTTGATACAATGTGAACAATTAAAGTCAATACGTTTTCAATTAAAACGAAATTTGAATTACGAGACTGGGGATTTTATGAGTATATTCAGAGTAAACAATATAAGTAATTTTATATTTTATTAAAATTATTGAGTGAAGAATTTAGTAACTACATCCTAATGAATGGATATTTGAGGTACAACAAAAGATAATAATATAGTACGATTAATTAATCAATGAAAAAAAATTCTCCAATTTTGTATTTTATATGTTATTTTAATTATCAATTAATCATCATGACTACTATATCAGTATTAGTCATTCACTTTCAATTTTATTTATTAAGACAAAAAAAAATAGTAACGATTTAGTAAGAAAGAGAAATGCTCTTTATAGTATTTCTGATGTTAGAAATTTTCAAGTGATTAAACAAGCTGTTTAGCTTTCAAAAAATAATTTTATAAAAAGTCATAGAGAAGTGATATTGACTTAAATTATATATATGTAAGAGCAAAACTGGCAACAAGAAAAATAAATGAGTTCATTGTAAATATCGTTGGAGCGGAAGATGGTTGTTCTTCAACGAGAGCATCACTTCGAGCATTCAACATACTTTCACATGGTGTTACTCTTTTGATAAATTTAAGTAGTGAGTCAGCAATATTTCCGGGTGTTGGGTCGTCACATTTTTCCAATTCTCTAACAGCACATTCTCGGAACTTTTGCATATCACTGCAAATTATTTTGTACAATCATTAGTTTTTATCAAAGACAGTACTGATAAATGAAAGTACCAAGCAAAATACTTACTTGCACTCCTTGACACCAAATACGAATTTTGGAAAAGTCTCTAAATTTGGAGAAAGAGAAACATCTGAAAAATATCCTCCATATGTAGAATTTAAACAATCTTGGATTTCTTGTTGTTTTGCTTGGAAGCATTCAGGACCTCCAGAAGCAATGAATACTAAAAAAAATAACATTTATCAATGTAACAATGATTATTTTAAATAAATAAAAAAGTTTACTAAAAAGTAATTATAATTCTTACAAGCAATTCGATCTCCTTCTTTGTGACATACAAAATTCAACAAAGAATCAGTAACATTTTGCACAATTTTGGTGGTCTCACGTTCTGCACTTTCAAAACAAGGGTTAAGGACAGATATAAAGTCAGACATGCATTTTTTTAATGTCGTCTTCTTCATGCAGTATTTTTTGAAAACAATATCAAGATCACCAGTCGGTTTGGCCTTCTCTATCTCATCTTGAAGTTCTGTCACGTTCACTAGACCTTTCACACAACTTTGAAGTTCATTATTAGCCGTTGCTAGTTTTTCATACTGTCCAGGTCCAGCATTTTTTTCACATTTGCTCTTCAGTGTATTTTTGAAATTCTCTACATGTTCAATAGCTGTTATATTTAATGCTTGAATGTCTACGGAATCAGATAATTTATCCGCCAATACCGATGCTGCATTTTGTAGTTCTTCTTGGCCATAAGTCACAGTGCAAAGAGCTAAAAAAGATTTAAAGTTAGTTTTATCATTATATGTTTATATTTTATCTTTAAAAAAAGTAAATTTGTATTTTATTCTAAGATTTGAATCTCAAAAGTTACTTGGTACATTGAAGTCTTGGAAAGATTACTTTGTAAGTTATTCATCATAACACTCAACTATAGATAATAACTTTTTTTTTGTAATTTCTAAAGTTAATTAATTGTCTTTTTTAAATTTTGGTTTAGGAATGTATTCTCAAGACATTAAAAGCAAATTTTTCATTCATATTCATTATTTTTATATTATATTTATTATTTAGTCTCTTTGATGAATTAATGTCTGTACCTGAACAGGTTTTTTACAATGATTAAAAACACTTTTATTATAAAAAAGTTTAATAATGATCTATTATTTTTAGTTTTTAATTATTTTTAAACTTTTATCTTTAACTTTGATATCATATTAAAATTAAAAAAAATGTATCACGTTTCTAAAAATGTGAATATATAAATAAAGTTAAAAAAAAAAAAAATTTATTATAGATTAGAAATTTTTTCTAGATAATGTTTTACGTACATTTTAAAGCAGTTTAACTCTTATATCATTTTTAATTAAATTACTGATAATGACATATATTCAAAATAGCTTACATAAACATTGAAAACTTTTATTTCACAATATTATAAATAAATCATAAATTTTGTTAAGAATTAATATTGTTATAAATTATTTAACATTGTAATAAACTGATTAATTTATAATTAACATAGTTATTTTCTTAAAATGTGTAAGAGAACATCACAAAATCGATAAATGTGGTTATATCTTTTTGTATGAATAAGATCTATTAAAAAATTTGTTAGATTTATAACTCATATCATGTTTTACAGATAAAATTACTTTTAGTAATTACATTTGTATAAATTTTATTATTATTTTAAGTCTGTGACAATTGAACAGCTATAACATGGATTGAAAATATTGAATTTTCGAATTACTTTGGTTATCTTGTTATTCATGATCATATTCTCATTCAGATATATTAATGATCACTCATAAAAATGAATTCACAAATATTGTATTTAAATCCAATCAATGAAGATTTGATAAGTAATATATTATGATTGATAAAAGATAACATGAAAACCCGTTTTATCAGGTGTAAGTTAAGTTTATAGGTCATTAAATTTTTCACAAAAACATCCTTTGGACTTACCAAGGCTGATAAAAATGACAATGGCAGTTGAACGGATCATTTTTTTACGTTGTTTGTATTTTGAAATGTAAATTATTTTACGATTAACCTACAAGTTTCAACACTCGTTTGAGTAATTGGATCAATTTTTACAAATATCAGTAGTGCATAGCAACGATATTGAATCAAATAAATAAATGAATAATCAAATTGCTAAAGAACATAGGTAAGTATTGGTTTATCACCTACGTTCACTGAACTGTCCCGCCTGAAATCCACGTGAATACTAAACCAAAGCCAACGAGAATGAACACGACTTACCTCCCGCTTGTTGCCCACCCGGACTAAGTACTTCATTCCATACATAATACTTTTTTTCCCTCCTATTGACTGTTTTGCTATTCACTTCAACACTTATGTTGCTTCCATTTGAACTTCGGACCTTTGTATGTGTGTGTATCACTACTAAATTATATCTTTTTTTCTTTTTTTTTTTTTATTTTCACATTATCTCTTTCAATTTTAAGTCCAGTCACATTGATTTCCATTTTTTATGTATATATTAACATAAATTATTCCACTATGGGTCTTCCTTAGAAAACTCCAAAAATTTTTTACCAATCTTATTCTTTTTTTCTACCTTGAAATTAATGTTAGAAAAAGTTATGAAAAAAATCTTCTTTTCATTTGATGTTAATTTTAATATTTAAATCATTTTGGAATGTTGTTGGATAAATATAAATCATTAAACTGTCAATGCCAATATTGATATATGTTAAAAAATTCACGGTCATTGTTTTTTGTAAATAATTATTTATTAATGAAAAGCTGATGATTTTATATTTATGATTTCAAAAAATTCAAGTATTAATTAAATAATATTTTAAGTATTTTGTTTCAATGAACTTTTTCTAATGGTTATATGTATGATTTCAATATTTTAAAAATTAGTGCATTATTCAATGTTTCTTTTTAAAAAAAAATAATTTAACAATATTTTAAAAATAACAAATTCAAGTTTTTTTTTTTTTTATTAAAAATCAGTCCTCATTGTACATTATCTTTTTAGAACAATGATGTAATAAACAACAAAAAAAGTTTCACAACATCCTTAATAACCATAATTTCGCTTTAAATTTGATTGATAAAATAATATTAAATTGTGATGAATAAAAAGATATAATAAATTGATTTTTAATCGTCATCTAATTGTCATTTAATAATGGGAAGTAAGTGCTCGCACCCGACAATGGCAATCAATGCTAGTAATCAAATGATTTATTAAATAAGTATAATTGTACAATAATCTCGAGTAAATCATGCTCAATGATAATATGCGCTTACACAATGAATTAAAAAAAGAGCAAACATAATAAGTGTTAAAAAAAATACTTTACACATATTCAGTTCAACAATTAAACTCACATTAACTTGGAATTTTCCGTTCTATGTTAAATACAAGCATTTTTTTTTATAATTCGACATCCGATATTTGTATGAATTTATGGATATGACAATAATAATCATAGTAATGTAGGTCATACAATAAATATGTATGAAAACACTCTTCTTCAATTAAGTACGCAAAAATGTATATAACAAAGTGTATTCAACTCTTTATTTATAATTTGTAAGCATTACGAATCATGAGATCGAAATATGCGTCATGATCAATACTTGCACTTATTGCATGATAATAATTTTCAAATTCTTCATAAGTTACCTAAAAAAAAGTATTCTATAAAATATCAAATATTATTTAAAACATTAATTTAATGCTTTCAATCTATTTAAATATAAATACTCACAATACCATCTTTCGTGCTATCTTGTTCAAAATTTTCGAGGAATTTTTTCATAATGCTTTCTTCACTTTCTTCTCCACTGATATATCGAGGATGACACTTGACATTATAAACCCCTCGAAGATCATCGATTGTTATCTCACCGTCACCAGTCTTATCAAGTTTCTTGAATGCTTGTTCGATCACTTTTTTACGATTCTCTGACATCGGAGGCTGAAAAAAAAACAAAACCGAAAAAAATTATCATGATTGATGTTTATAATTCAAGAAAACGGAATATATAAAGTAATAATTAAGTATAATAATAACACTACGATGAGTGAATAAATAATAATAATACTGTCTAGTTAAAAAGAAAAAAAAACTGGCTCAAGGTGACTTACTCTCACGGCAACTAAAAATTCTGTAAGATCAATGGATCCACTGCCATCAGTGTCAAGCTTGTTCATGATCTCATCAAGTTCACCGTCTTCCAATTCAAATCCAATTTCCTTGAGACCATTTGCAAGTTCTTCTTTACTTAGTTGTTTATTTCCATCATCGTCCATTCTTCGAAATACTCTAAACATTACAATAATTAAATTACCATATCTTAATTAATTATATGGTTAAAAATAATACAAAAATACTTGTTTATAAAAAATGATAACAAATTATTACAATTATATTCGTATTAAATATACAGATCATATAAATAGCTCCTCTGGGTTAGCAGCACAGTTAAATTAATCATTTACGAAATATTTAAGGCGGGTTATCGATTTTTTTTAGACGTAAAGACCCTTTTTTCCTACATTGACATTGATTGAAACTACCACACTTAACTCAATATTTATCAATGAGTATCTAGAACTCCTATGTTATTAAGCTACAAAAAAGATCTCTACAAAGACATTTTTTCCAATACAAAAGAATATAAAGCATGTTTACTGAGTAAACTACATAATAGCCTTCCAACTAATGACAGACGAATTAACTTATTTAACTGATAAATACCAATACAAAAGATAACCAACTATTTTTGCTAATAACAGTATCGTATCATCAAACGAGTTTTTTTTCCTTTATCTGAAAATTATTTCATATGACACGAAATAATAGAGGTTAAAACAATACTGATATTTATTTAGCACTTATTTAATAGAATATACTATTCCGATCTATCGTTGAAGATATGAATTGGTTTTACCAAAATTTTCGAAGACAGTGTATTATTTTGACTTTCATGTTCCTCCGTGGTTAAAAAAATATACTTTACCTGTTAAAAAAAAAAATATATTCTCTGTAATTATAAAAACAGGTTAAGGAATAAGAAAAATGACATATATACCTGCCTAATCCAAGAACACCATTGGCTCCACGAGCTAAACAGAGTAACCGAAGTTTTTCAATAGAATCCGTGGCAGTATGTAAGGCCCTTTGGGACCTATTGATCATTTCGAATTCTTGTCTAGTTGTTGCACTAACAGGTCTATTGATCATGTTATCTGCATCACAATGGGGTTATCACAATAATTACCATAGCATTCAGTTATAACACAGAAACACAAGGTTGCATGTACAAATGAACATACACTGGTACATATTTATATCCGTATAGGAAGAAGCATACAGTTGTTGTATTGTCATCGACCGGACTTACGTGATGTATAGAATGAAAGCAAAGTATTCCCGTGCATAAATTATTACATAGTTGATTGATTATTTTTCACGCATCGACAATCTTTAGATTTATTCATACATACCCTCGTTTATTTTAATGCATGGTACCAGTCTTATGTCTATTTCTACAATCAATCATGTTTTAATTAAATGATGACTGTATAGAGCTCTTTAGCGCTCACCTAAGTTTATTCCGGCGTGTCCTCTAATAAAGTCTGCCACTAAGTCAGCAATCTACTTACATTTAACTACTTTGTGTGCAACTACAAACATTTACGACTTCCTGCTATCATTTTTGATGTGTGAAAAAAAATAAGCGATTTAACTATACATAACCAAAGACTTTACATTGAACTCAAAAATCAAGTATTGTGCTATTTTTTTTTTATTAACTTTAAATGCCATTTTTCACAAACCTTATTAAATTGTTAACCGGAGCGTATGCCATGCAGTAAAAAAATAATTTTTATATTTAAGACTGTTTTACTTATAAATTTACTAATAATTTAGATCAATGTTAATTTGTAAAACAAAAGGAAATTATTTTTTTGTTTTTACAGTCATTTATTGATAAAAAAAAAAATGTTTAAATACTCTAATTACGACACAAATAATAATTAATTATTAAAATAAATTTTATTAATTTTAATATACTACTATTTAAGTAATAAGCTTATAAATAATAATTATCGAAATTAGGAAAAATTAATTAATTATTTAAACTCACCGGAATCGTTTTCGAAGCAGTTTGGCAGTGATAAAGAAGATCGGTTGGTGAAAGAAAATTAAGGATGAGTTGATGTTAAGTGATGATCCGAAGGCATAAACTAGTCTAGTTGATACACCCTAGTAAAAGACCGGGTAGAAAGTGACAACTCGGTAGGTGGAAGGTTTTAGTGTGGTGGTTTATTTACGAGTAGTCTATCGTTCCATAACTACAGCACATACTGCATACCCAATACTAAAGGATTTCACATGTAACAACATAGTATATAGCACATATGTTCATTTATTTTTATTATATCATCGATTAAATCAAGCGTTGCATATAGCAAGAATGTTTAATATACTTTACTTTTATCTGCAATCAAGACACCAGTGTTTGCTTGACTTATCTTTTATCATTGTGTTAATTATACATTGGTTGAAATAAAACAATTTAATGTTATGAAGAATATTAACCGGTTGTTATATACTTATTTATGTCCTTATTAACATTTACAACAAAATCGAATTTGTTTACTGTAAATTTAATGCTAAATCTTAGCTAGGATCTTTTTATTTTAAAATTCAGAGCATGCATTTGTTCTTTGAAAATTCTATCACTAATATATAAATCATCGATTTGATAAATAAACGATTACAATGGACGTGATGCATTTGAAAGATTCAAAAATTTTCGCCATCAGTAGAATAGTTGATTACTGTTAAAATAGAGTTCTAGTTTATCGTTATACAGTAATTACTGTTTTATCGACAGTTAGTTTGTAATATTTTTTTTGAATTTATTTTTTATTTGATAATTTTTTTTTTTAATACAAAAGTAACAAGATTTGTCTTTTTATTTTCATTCATATAATTTTACAAAATTATAATGTTAAATAATGACAACAAACACAAATTTTTCTAGAAAATACTGTTCAAGTGATACATTTGGGCAAATCATAACTCGCCATTTGGAGTTGGTAGCCACAATTCGAGTTACTATTGGTTTGGATGCGCTGCGTGGTTGATTATGATTGGCCTAAATCTTTATTCTGTCATCTAGTCTTTAGGAGCCGCCTCGATTAAAACTCGTTGGCGTTTACAGATATCGTATTCAACCGACAATTGCCGGAACATCAAAACGTGGAATAGTGAAGTGAAAACATTTAGCATCATTATTCTTTAAAAGTTCATTTCATCGTATTATTGAAGTTGATTGAACTTTAAAACGATGAAAAAGTTTATCTATTTTGGTTTAGTATTTTTACTTGTAATTGGTAAGATTTGTTTATATTTTTTATAATTTTTTTTATCAATAATATCATCATACAAAAATATGTGTGATTACATATCCTTTAATTTATTTCTGCCAGGCTGCTCAAGAGCTGAGAGTGAAGAAGCTGAAGATGAAGTTGGAACAGTCGAAAGAGATTTAGGAAAAAGTCGAGAAGCTGTAAGAACAGGTAAGATATTTCGTTATTCAGTAAGCACTTTTTTGAACATTCAATCAGCTCTAAATAAAATTTTTTACTAACTGGTTAACCATTTTTTAAACAGACGATGAAGTCGTTCAAAGAGAAGAAGAAGCAATAAATATTGATAAATTAACCTCTACGCAGAAGTATACATTCCAAGCAGAGGTGAATCGGATGATGAAACTCATCATCAATTCTCTCTACAGAAATAAAGAAATTTTCTTAAGAGAATTAATTTCTAATGCTTCTGATGCTTTGGATAAAATAAGATTGCTTTCATTGACAATGAAAAATGTTTTAGACTCCAATCCAGAGCTTGCAATTAGAATAAAAGCAGATAAAGATAATAAAATACTCAGTATTACCGATTCCGGAATCGGAATGACAAAGCAAGATTTAATAAATAATTTAGGAACAATTGCTAAATCAGGAACTGCTGAATTTTTATCAAAAATGCAGGATGCTTCGTCGTCACAAGACATGAATGATATGATTGGTCAGTTTGGAGTAGGATTTTACTCAGCTTTCTTAGTTGCTAATAAAGTAACTGTAACTACTAAGCATAATGATGATAAACAATACATTTGGGAGTCTGACAGTTCAAACTATGCTATTGCTGAAGATCCTAGAGGAGATACATTGAAACGAGGAACAACTGTAAGTCTTCATTTGAAGGATGAAGCTTTGGACTTTTTGGAGCAAGATACTATCAAGAATCTTATTAAAAAGTACTCACAATTCATTAATTTTCCTATCTATTTATGGAGTAGCAAAACTATCCAAGTAGAAGAAACTGAAGAAAAACCCGAAGAGGAGGCTCAAGATGTCACTGAAAAATCTAAAGACTCAAGTGATGAAGAAGAAGATGCAAATGTTGAAGAAGCTTCTGAAGATGAAGAAAAAAAGAAGAAAAAGATGGTTGACAAAACAGTATGGGATTGGGAAATATTGAATGATTCTAAACCGATTTGGACTCAGAAACCATCTGAAGTGTCTGATAAAGATTACAACGATTTCTACAAAACACTGACAAAAGACAGTCAAGAACCTTTGGCTAAAATCCACTTCGTTGCTGAAGGAGAAGTATCCTTTAAAGCTCTTTTATTTATTCCTAAAGTTCAACCAAATGAAAGCTTTAATCGATATGGAACCAAGACCGATAACATTAAGCTCTTTGTTCGTCGAGTTTTCATCACTGATAAAATTAATGATATGATGCCCAATTATTTGAGTTTTATTCATGGTATTGTTGACAGTGATGACTTACCACTTAATGTTTCTCGAGAAAATCTTCAACAACATAAACTCATTAAAGTTATCAAAAAGAAATTAGTAAGAAAGGTCTTGGATATGATTAAAAAACTTTCTGAAGAAGACTATGAAACCTTCTGGAAAGAATACAGCACTAATATTAAACTTGGAATTCTTGAAGATGCCCAGAATCGTGCTCGTTTATCCAAACTTTTGCAATTCAAATCATCAAAGACGGATAAGCTGACTAATTTAACTGACTATGTAAAGAGAATGAAGCCAAATCAAAAAGCAATTTATTACATGGCTGGAGCAACAGAAGATGAAGTAAAGAAGTCTCCATTCGTTGAGCGCCTTGTCAAAAAAGGTTATGAAGTTTTGTACCTTACTGAAGCCATCGACGAACACAGTATCTCACCACTTCCACAATTTGAAGGAAAGAAATTCCAGAGTGTAGCTAAAGAAGGTCTTACTCTTGATGAAAGTCCAAAAGCCGTGGAGAAGATGAAGGAACTTAAGGCTACATTTGAACCATTAATCAAATGGCTTGGAGATACATTAACAGAATATGTTACTAAAGTTCAGATCTCAGAACGTTTGTCAGATTCTCCATGTGCCCTGGTGGCCAGTATGTTTGGCTGGACCGGTAACATGGAAAGATTAGCAATTTCTAATGCTCATCAAAAAGCCAATGATCCTCAAAAATCTTATTATTTAAATCAAAAGAAAATCTTGGAAATTAATCCAAAACATCCTCTTATCAGAGAACTTTTGAGACGAGTTGAAGCCGATTCTGAAGATGCTACTGCTAAAGAAATGGCTACAGTTTTGATAAAGACAGCTACTCTTAGATCTGGATATATGTTAAAGGAGACTGCAAGCTTCGCTAGCAGTGTTGAACAATTAATGAAAAAAGCTCTTGGTATTCCTTTGGATGAAGTACCTGAAGAAGATGATGATGAAGATGACGAACCTATTGAAAACCTTACTTCTACTGATGGAACAGCGGAGGTTGATGCTGATGAGGAAGAGCCTAAAGAAGAGCATGACGAACTATAATTCATGAAATTTAATAAGGATTTTCATACACATCATTTGAAAAACCGCATTGACTGATTTAATATTAAATATTAAGCGGTTTTTATTCATTTTTAATTGAAATTTAACTCAATTACTCGATGGCATGTTACTGATAGACATAAATAATACCTGGATCATTTTTCATGTTCATGAGACATCAGAGAGTGAAAATTTATCTGCAAATATGATTGATAATTATCAAATGAAAGTTAAATAATCATACAAGTTGAATAATTCATCCTAGTCTATGAAATAATTAATTGTCTTATGTGATTATATTTTCTACAGATTTATCGCACTAAAATTGCATTTAAATTATGAATTTATCTTAGAAAATATAGGTAATGAATGAAGTTAATCGATTTGTATTTTAAACCCGAAATAATTCCTCAGTTCACTCCGTTTTTGTTCTTCCGTTAAAACGTCAAATTTTTCATTTAGGAGTGTACTTATATTATATGTACATGTATTGAAAGCGTATTGATATACACAAATGTATTTGTATAATAAAATTATTTAAAAAATATCCTGTTGAATAATTTATAATTTTCTTAATCACTTATTACTCTTTTATTGCATGGACATGTGATGCATCTATTATGTTTTTTTTTATTTGATTCTTTTTTTATACTAATGACTAAGCCCAGCTTTAGAAACTTTTTTTTATACTGATAATATGCTAGCTCATAACGTCTATGAATAGTATTTAATAACCACACGACAATAAACGATCAACCTTTGACATCTTTTATCTTGTTGAGAAAAAAGAAAACAAGTAGTCAATCATGCTTTGAGCTTAATGCAGGAAAAGAGCAATTGATTTTTTTCTATAAAAATTAATAGAAAAATACATTATTATTGATCAATAAATAATTTGAATTTTAATAGAGTAGATACATAAAAATAATTGTGGTAAAAATTAATTATTGTAACTAATGTTCAATTATTATGGCAGATTATTCAGGTATGTTACTTTGTTTAGTTATAAATGTTCATTCAATTAATAAAAATCGAATCAAATACGATTGTTTATGTAAAAAACATACTTTATTATTACAAAAAAACTAATTATTACATATTTTATTTATAAATTAATCCAAATTTGTTGATAAACAAACTATTTCACATCAAAGGTATCTCAAAAGTAACATAAAAAATAATTAACCTTTTTATACACACAATGTAAGTTAAAATTACAATGAACATCAGTATTCATCATTTAAACTATTTTTTCGTTCAAAAAATTTAGAAAAAGATCATATATACATTTACAACAATATTCTATCAACTCTTTCTTTCCAGACAACGTTAAACGATGATTTTTTTTAATCAAAATGTATTGGTTACATAATAAATAATTAAATAAAAGAAATTTTGATTAAATTTCAGACGACGCAAAGACTGTAGACGAAATGTGGATCAATGATTATGAGTCATTCAGCACTGGAATCAAAAGAAATACAAATTTTACTAAGATTTACTCAATAGGTCGTCATTTGTTAATTGGTCATTGGTACCGCAATGGTCAGAATATACAAAAACTATTGAATCAGTAAAAAAATTAATTCCTATTCAAATAAGTAAATCATTTATTATTATAGATGACTTTTAATCAAATTTCTGTTGAATGGTTCTTAGAGGCTGAAATTCAACGTCATTATTCAGCTGGATGGCTTTTACTACCAATCGGATCGATATTTATAACAGCTGTAGTAGTTTTACTTATGGTAAAAATTTCACTAAATTTAATATAATAAAATGAATTAATTATAAAATTAATAATAATTAAATAAATTATTTATTCTTTTTTTTAAATTATTTGTTGAAGGTATTATTCAACCGCTGTTCTCAAATAATAACAGCTGTAGTCACAGGAATTCTGGGATCAATTATATTAATTATAATATTTATTCTAGTGGACGAGAAGACTATTTATGCATAGTTATTTTTTACATTTTATTATTATTAAAAAACTTATATTTATGTTAACAATGATAGTCATTATTTTCATCAATGGTCAAATGGTATATTTAAACATGAAACTTGATATAAATTATTTATAACTAATTGCAGTTTTTTTTTTTTTTTTACAAGAATAGTCATGTTTAATCCAAGTAAACAACAACAATCACATTTATTCAATTATTGTTAATTAAACTTACTGTTGCTGATGTTGGATTGAACTTTGTATTGAACCATATTATTAGAGACTCGTACAACTGTATCAACATATGAGTCTAATCTTTTCTTTAATCGATCATGGCTCTGTAAAGTAAGAATAAATTTTATTAATTACATGTATTTCTGATGGCTGGTATGAAAATCATTTACTAATAATCAATTTAACTAGAGGTATGCTTTCTTATCTTATGTATGTATATTTTTGTCATTATTAAAATCAGATAAAGTTAATTAAATATGAATTAATTTTAATTCTAAATGAATATTCAATCTAAGTTATTGATTCATGATTATTTACCTCAATATAGAGAGGATCTTCTATACTGGCATTCTCTAATTCTAGTAATAAAACTTCCAGAGTATTAAGTGGTAACCATACTGCCGATCCAGAGGGATGCAATGGAGTTGTTAGTCCAAAATATTCTTTTCCATCTCCTAAAACTGCATTTATGTAGTCTACTGCTAGGTCTGTTGCTTCAAACAATCTTCCAGAATTTAAAATAAGTCGAAGTAGTTCTGCTGCATTGCGTTTCTATTAGAAAAAAATAGATAAATACATGTATATCAATATATCATAAATAAAAAACTTTACATAGAAATATTTATTTTTTTTTCAATAAATTAAATATTTTTTTAAATTACCTTATAGGAAGCCATTAACCATTGAGGAAGGAAAGCTCCATGATGTAAAAGCTTTCTCGCAACACTCTTATGTAACTCACTACTGCAGTCCTCTTCATGCATTAACGTTAAATTTTCCAAAAGTTTCCAAGAAATATCAGTGACATTAGTTCCATATCCGGCGATATCAAAAACATCATTGTGAACCAACCAATCCCAAGCGTCTGGATCTTCATGTTCACTTAATCTTACACATTGAGAAGCTAAATTCTCCAACACAGAACTCTTATTAATATGGAATTTATCACATAAATGAAGAGCTGTTGTATATAATCCAACACTTGATAAAGTCACAACCAATTCAGAAGGACCAGCTTGAGCAATAGTATGCATTTCAGAATTAAATTTGGATAATTTCAGTCTAGCATCGACTAAATAATATTCTTTTTTAATATCTTTCAACTCCAGAACTTCAACAAGTTTCTTTACTTTGTAATGTAATACTTCTTGACCACTGATGCTTCGTTTTTTCTTTGGATTCACTTCATCAGGGTATGTTTGATCAACAACAGGTCTTACAATCCACTTATATTTATCATCAACTAAGCTCAAAACATTGATACATGCTAGAAGACATTGTGATTGACGGGTAATTATTGGCACAGAATGTGATTCTTGACTGAGTCTCATTGCTTGTTCATACATTACAGAGGCAGCTTTCCTAATATTTCCTTTATTAATATGAAAACTGTATAGAAAATTATAATAATTATTTTCCATGAGATCTACACTACGTGCTCGACCAATTACAATTCTTTCTAAATCTTCATACATATCAATATAAGGAAAAGAAACCAGATCCACCAATTTTTTTCTTTCAAACAGAGTTACTACCAGCTGTCGAAGACAATCAGATCTTCTATCAGGATCAGGATTAGAATTAAGGCAGTGATAAGCTTCCTTATGATGTCCAAGATGTAAATGTTGAGTAAAAATAATAGAATGTAATGTAGGTAAATTTGGATTATCTTTATCAGCAACTGTGATCGCAATTTCAGCTAATTCAATGATGCAATCTGATGCACCATGTTGTTCAAATAGTTCAATAATTTTGAGGTAATAATGAACGAGATCATTGCTTTCGGAAGACGTTGGAGCATCAAGAAGTGTACTGGCTAAAAAAGTATCAGTTAAAACACCACTAGAAGCTCGCAAAAAATGATCACAAGCTTTTCTGATCTCTCCCATTTCAAGGAGTGCTACAGCTAAAATGAATTTTCTTGATGCACTATTCCATTCACACCAGGTGCTTAAGAGTCTGACATATTCTTGAACACAAAGAAATTGACAGCTAGATAAAAGCCACTCAGGAAACACAAAATTACCGGAAATTGGCCAGACCAGCTGAGTGATTAGTGTAATATGAGTTAACATTCCATAATGCCAAGGAATAAGAGTATCCCCATCTAACTCCATGTTATTTGCCATGAGAATATAAGCATGTTTCGCTCCAGCACTTTGAACAAATAATTCCAACAGAGAAATTGATCTATGATGTCTGTGAGCTGCCGTGATTCTTCCTTCTGATAATTTCAGTAAAGAAAGTCTTTGTAAGCTGGTATCTAATAAAGTCGGAGGTGAAATTGAATTCGCAGTTGTTTTACAAATCCACATGACAACGAAATAGGCTTGAGTAAGTACTACAGTTCTCGGGGCTAATGAAGATTTTATGGCATGAAGCATTCTAGAATCGAAGACCTCAGGTCGAGATAAGATGATTTGTTGAAGAAATAAAAGATTTCTACAAATGGAAAATCTGAGAAGAGTAATTTGTGAAACACTTTCTGAAATCGTAGAATTTCCTAGTTGGCTTCCGAAAAGATGATTGATATTTAAAAGTAATCTTGAAGCTTCTGGTTCAGCGTCTAGCTTCAATTTATCAGGTTGACCCAAATCATACGTTAGAGCTTCCAGCAACATGGCCATAGCACTAGAAGTATCCTTAATATTTTCTAATTTATGATGTAACTCCATTTGAAAATCAAAATCTACTAAAAGTTCTTCAGGTTCTGCTAAAAGTCTTGAAAACAAATCTTCTACAATATTGTCTGGACCTTTTAGTTGGGCTAATTCTCTCTTGAAGCTATTTTTGACTTCTTCTGATAGTTGATCTTCAAGCATTACTAGTGCAGACATTAATGTAATCAAGTCCTGACACGTATCCTCATCTTGAGAGAGCACTGGAGTTGTCTTGAATTTAGAAGCGTAACATTTTTCATTAGATAGCATCAGGTGTTCTAATGACTCCATTGGACGAAGAAGAGAAAAAAATGATTTTTTTAGAAGCACGATGCCATAAACACATGGAAGAAGAAGTAATCCAACAGGCCTACTGCCATTAATATAGTACTGAACAACACAGGAATAAAATTTAGACCAACATCTATTGGCTATTTCCAAATAGTCTTCATCCATCAGCTCATAATCCATTACTTCAGCTTGGATTTCAGCTTCTACAGCCATACAAACTCGTTCTTTCAGAATAGCTGGAGAAAGTGTGATATCAGCGATTAAATTTGATCTTCTGTAAATACTTAAAGCTCTTGTGATGTCAGCAAGGGAGAATTGTCCAGGATGGAAGATGTAATTAATATAAGCCTGCCTCGGATCTATTCCAGGATCACTCACAATATAATCTCGATCTGGAGGCTCTTCTAAAATCGCTGTTTCCCATTCAGAATTTACTTGAGCACCACTTAAAGGTAATTGAGCATGTGATACAGCAACTGTGTCCATGTCTGTAGTTCTCCATACAGCCCAAAGACGAGTTGGAGTGAAAGCGAAGTCAACCAAGTGTTGATCTGGCGCAAAGAGTGTGCATATTCTGATAAATTTGAATAACCCTGCATCTTGAACAGGTTTTAAAATGCTAAATTCACAGCCTGTTGAAAACTTGAGATATGTTCCAAGATATAGCTCATTGTCTATTGATCCAAGAACTTTTCTTAACATATGACCATGTAGACCTTGTGCTGCTAGACGATTATCAATTGCAATGTCTGCTACTGCAATACATTGTGCTTTATTACACGACCACATTCTCACATTTCCATCACGACAAAGAGCAAATAAATATGTATCATTGCCCCACGTATGAATAACAAGAGACATCGCTACTAAACTCTCAGAATTTCTTCCTCTAAATGCTGTAGCTATTCCACTCAAGAATCTTGGCATGATTGAGTCTTGTTTCAATTCACTTGTATGAACTAAACCAGTAATAGTATCTAATCTCAATAATAAAATGCTACCTGTATTGTAAGCTAGGGCAAAAAGAGCTTCTTCCTGTGGAAGAGTAAGCCACGATGCTGCTGCATGAGGTACTATAACGTTTGTTGTTCCAACATTTGAAATTAAATGGAAAGAATGAGGATCACGAGCTATTTGTGCTGATGCTTCACTTAATATAGATTGAATGGCAAGATCTGGATGCGCTCCAAGCAAATGTTCCTGAAAAAATTTTATATATTCGAAATAATTTTAAATATTTCAAAAGTAATCAAAATTTTTTATCCATAAAAATTTATTACCTGCTTGTGAATTTTGTCTGGATGAGGAAATGTCAATTTATGAATACTTGAGACCGTGGCTACAAGAATAATAACTGAATTAACAGTCTCATGAATAGATATCCCATCTAATATTGGGGTATCAGTAAATTTATATCTAACTCTGCAATTCACTAGGTTGATATCAAAACTATGCTCAACTAACTCCAAAATATCATGAGATATTCTCCAATAAATAAACCGATTCCTGGTGTAATATTTATAATTATCTTTATATGAATATCCACTTGCTCTTTCCGGCACTTTGATATCTTGTAAAGTACTTTGACTTCCACCTAAAATGAATTATTCAATTAAAAATTGAGCATGTGTGTAGTACTGTATTCATCTAAAACTATATATAAAAAAATGTTTTTTTTTAAATTATTATTTTTTAATCTAATAATAAATAATTTATATTTATATAATATGATTTTAATAATTTATTTTAAACTTCTATACATAAATAATAGAGATTAATGACACATAGTAGAGGTTATATCATGCTCCTTACCGGTATTTAATATAATTTCTTTCCATTTTTCAGGTTGCGTTTGATCAGGAACAACTTCCCGGTATCCCAAAGGAAACTCAAACATTTTGATATAATAAAAAACGCTTTATTTATTTATTTATTTACTTTTAATTTAAAAACAGTTTTTTTACATTTTGAGCGGGCTGCTGTCGATGCGTTCTTTGAGTGGCTGTTTAATGCCATAAAATGCCACTAGGTGATGATTCTGTCGAAGTCACCCGCTCAATTTAAATTTTTAAGTGTGATTATGAAAATTACGATAATTCCATCACATATTTATTTAATTTTTATTATAATTTATAAAAACTATAATTATACTAAATATTTGGATCAATATGAAAATAATTAACTCACTCTTTAAACAAATAATGGCTGATGTCACTATCGATTGTTTGAAGCTGCATAGAGGACGCTTCATGTTACTGGAAGCGGTTAGAAATTTTGTTGTGTGCATGTGTTTTATAATAGTTCGTTCAAATAAACCGTTAAAGTTGCGTCCATTTTTCACGTACATATTAAAATACAAAATTACGGAAAGCTATCAAGATATTAATAAATATTCAATTATTTTAATAATTTGTAATAATGGCTGATAAAAAAATAAATATGAACATTAGAAATAAAGACTACTGTAAGTCCCTTTGTAAGTTACTATCTTTTGAATATGTAAGCTCACTGCACATTTTGTTTTAAATCTATGTAATTTTTTGCATGAAATAATGGCTAAAAAAGTTATTTTAATTTCTTAAATTTATAATGACAATACTTTTTTATAAAATGCTTTTGAATTGATACATAAATCAGAGTCTAAACAGAGTCTTAATTATTCATCTAGTGGTCTGTTTACACTAAATTTTCAAAGCATTTTTGACTCTAGCTTTTATTTACTTCTTTGGATGTTTTTCTATGTTTGTAGTGTTGACTTCTTAACTGGTACGAAGGCTTGTTATTTCGTATATATTATAGTGATTTATTGGCTCTTTCCTAGCACTCAATGATGCACTTTTATGCTTCAATGGTTACTGTTTCACCATTAATTGACTCTGTTACATTATTTACATTACAAAGTAATTATTTTATAATTATTTTGAATTTGTCGCTATAAAATATTTTTATTTACTAATAGTTAATTCTAAAATTAGTTTGTATAATTGAAAAAAACAATATTATTCTAGGTGTCAAAATAGAGCCGGACTCTACTACCAATAACTCAACCATCAACTCTGATTTAACGAATTTCTCCACAGACTCTGTGGCATCAAATGGCCATTTGAAATACTGTCACTTTAACCATTCAGGCCAATGCATTTGTGCAAACTTAATAAAATACGCAAAAGCTAGAGAAAAACGTAAGAGATGGGAATTAGAAAAGATGAAGAAAAGAGAATTGAATTCTAGTAGTTCTGATGAAGATGATAATAAGACCTACATCAAAACATCTAGAGTTAGAAATGTATTACTAAACTCATTAAGATCATTGGATTCGAGCGATCCTTCATTTTATACTGCTGAAGTTGAACCATCTAAACCTCCATCTCCAACATCATTCAGCAGTTTTAAAGAGCCTTTTAATTCGGATCTATCAATAGGAAAAGAACAAATTTCCGATTTAAATCATAATGAGAGCCACGACCAATCAATAATACAACAGATGGAAAGTGGATTATTTTCCCATTTACCAAATTCAAATCCAATAGTCGAAGAAAAAATAAAACCTTTTTTCACGCGATTAAGTATTGTAGCTCAGGAAAAATCCAATGATAATGAGTTCAAAGAATGCTTGACAGCAGCTTATCAAGCATCTCAACAGGACCCTAAAGACTTTGCATCAAGATTAACTACAATTCTTGAAGAATCTACGTCATCGCAAGGAAATAATTATTCAGTCCAGTATTTTCATAAAATTTTTACAAAATTTAAAAATGTTGAGATTCAGAATGAATCTCTACCTAAGTCATTTATCGATAAAACTATATCACCATGTTCACAATCCACACCTAAGAAGATATTGTATCCATTCGGACGAGATACTCCAAAAACTTCAAAGAGTACAAATAAATCCCAAGCATCTCCATTATTTGTATCAACTTTATCTCGATTTGTTGAAGCAGCTAATCAGATATTAGCACATCCAAATATATCTGCACTACAATCTCCTTCGTCATTATGCGATTCTATGTCTAGACATAATGATTCTTCATTTACATATTTGGAAAAAAAATACGTAGGAGAATGTACAAGTTCGCAAAGTAGTGTTCCAGAATTAACTGAAAAAGAAAAAGAAGTACTTGCATTGTGTCAAAAACAATTGAAAGCTTTAGAAGATTCTCCACGGATACAAAAAGAAGCTTCTCCACTACAAAAGAAAAAAGATTGTGAACGCGGTTCGAAAATCGATTCTCCTTGCTTTGCATCAACAAAAAATTATGAGGATACAAACGATATTGACTGCAGTAGTCAGAATGATAATGTTGATGATAGTATTTTGAATGAATATGTAACACAGCGTCGCAGATGTTTGGAAACTGAGAGAATGATTCGAGAAATCCAGGCAACCTCTATTAAAGATTCAAATATTGATTGTAATTTATTAAATATGTTAACAGAATGTTCTGATTTTCCAAAATTTGCCAAGTCGAGTAGTAAACCAGATTTGACTACAAAAGTGCCACCATCATTGAAAAATAAAGAAGTTAAAGTATCATCAAAAATAACACCTAAATGTGCTCCAAAAAATATTAATAAAAGTTCGAAGAAACTTGGTTCTGGTACACAATCATCGAAGAAAAAACCGAATGTTAAAACAGTTTTATCAACAACTAAAATTAAATCTTCCGGACATACTGTCTCTACAATATCTCCAGTGACACACGCTAAACAATTAAATTTCCTATCTCCTCATTTGAAACCATCTAATAAAAATCACAGATCTGGATCTCGATCTCCATCGCCTTCACCGTCTTCTTGTAATAAATCTAAAACACACAAATCTCCAATATGTTTGCCTAGGGTTATTATCACTTCTAGTACTCCTAAATCTAAGCCGTCTCCCAAACTTAAATTAATAAACGAAAATACTGTGCCAGAGAGTCCAAAATCAATTTTTCTTCCTGGAGGCAAATATTTCACTGTTCCAGGAAAAACTCCGGATCAGAGAAAAAAATCAAAAAAAACTTTTTTTGAAGAACCTACACCACTGAAAGAAAAACTTTTCAATATTGATAATATAAGAAGTCCTGTAAAGGATTATATTAATGGAAAGGAAATGGTTGTTATAAAACATGAATGCATTCATGAAAATTCACCAAAAATAGAGGTGAGAATAAATTTCTGTTGTATAATGCCAGATGTTTATTTTTATATTTACGTTGATAATTCTTCTTTTAGTACTAAAATTCGATAAATCATATAAAAATAAGATTGACGAAAAATAATCTCTCTTTCAAAATGAACAAAAAAATCAGATATCAAAGAAAAGTTATCTGTTAATTAATCAAATATTAATGAAGTTCATTTACCACTATCAAAAATTCTATATTTTATAGCTTAAACTAATTAATTAATTCTATATGTTTAATTACAGATTACTCCGACTACAAAAAAAAATTGGAAAATGAAAAAAAAGTCATCGAAAGATGAAAACATCCAGAATGTTGAAAACGATGTTGGTGAGTCATAATAAAATTTTATAAGCTAAAGACTTTTTAAATATTGAAAAGCCATAAAGGTACATATCACCTTACATTAGGTCATGCAAATCCGATAGTGATTGAAGATGTTGTTGTGCATTATTCAATATATTTGACAACTGTTGCACAAAAAAAGGTATTTCATCTTCAATCGGAAAATTAAGGATGATAATGATGGTTAATATTCACAGAGTCATGAATTATTTTTGTTTTTAAATAGTTGATATATTTTTTTTTTTTTTGATTCCATTTATTGCTTGCTATTTTTAATATTTAATCTAATCTACTATTTTAACTGAATAAATTAATAAAATTTATTAAAAGAAATAATAAGCAGGTGGAATTTTACCGAGAATCAATAAAAACCTATTCTAAATCTTTGATTCACTTAAAAAAGTTATGACGCAACTAATAGAAAATTCTTGAACGAGTTTTATACTATATTAATCAAATAAAAGTGACTGTTGAAATAAATTGAAGATAATTTTGGGATATCCCTATGAGCTGACCAATATTATTATGATCAACCTAAAATGAGTCACTTAGTTGACCTTCTTTCAATAATCGAACTACGCCATTCTGATTTTTCCATTATATTTTTCTGGTTTTTCTTATCGCGGTAACATACTTTTTTTATATAAGCATGAAAATATTATTTAAACATTGGTAAATGGAATAAGATCATTGATGAAAAAATAGGTTGAGTTTATTCAAGAATAAAGAATGAAATGTTTGTATCCAATAAACAAATAATTTCAAGTATATCATAACTTCGAAATCTTTCATAAAATTTATGATTTTGTAACAGTGGAAGTTTCTATTAATACAATCGATATTTATCAATGATTCTATAAAGAAGTTCATAAATAATAAATATTATTATGAAATAGCTTATAGAAAAACGATGCAATTAATGTTTTATATGATGAGAGTTTATTTAAATAAGAAAATGATCAGTAATGTTGATATGCTACTTAACATATTTTTGTCAAGTATTTCATTGTAAAGAAAGGTTATGGTGGTATATAAAATACATTTTAATATTTATAATATTTTTAATAATTGAGAAGTAAGTTTAAAAATAGATGATATCAATTTTCGACAAAAATAAAATTTATAACACAATACTATTTATATTGAATTGAGCCAGTTTTGATAAATAATAATAAAAAATAAACAGTAAACATCTATTACTGTGGTATTATTTTTTTTTTTTGAAAAATCATTAGATATTAACATTAATCAATTAAGGCTTTTGATTTATTTTTTGGTTTATGTTTTATTATAAAGTATTAATATAAGTGATTAATTATATATAATAGTTTTTGATGAATAGCTATTAAATTAATGATTTAATATTTAACTAGTTGTGATTTAATGAGTCCTTTTAAACATTTTTTAAATTAATGACATAGATAATTATTCATTAACTTAGTAAACTATTTATAAAAAACAGTCTAAAAATGATCGAGTGTCATGGTATTAGAGATCAAGATCTAAATTAATAGAACCTTTATCGGAAAGTTCGAGAACTTTGAATAATTATGTATCTGTTTGTATATGAACAAATGAATTACTCATAATCACATTACCGGTGTTTCTCAAATTGTTGCACACGGTGCGCTAAATGGTGAGAATCATACAATTTTCAAACACGGCGTATCATGAAACAACCAATCATAATCTACGACGTAGTCACGTTATCTGTTTATGTTGCGCATGGCACACAGCATCAGTTGTTGCACACGACTTGAGAAGCCTTACTTACGTGGCGGGGCAAATCAATAAATACCTACCACATCGTGCTCATTGACATACAGTTCAAACAAAGTCGTTTAAACAACAACTCAGTGTTCAAGAAGTTAAGATACTTTTAAATCATTGTCAACATGCCTAACCCTTGTTGCGAAAAATGCAAAGGTAAGCCAATATTTTTGAAACTATTTTTTTCAATCAATATTCAATAGAATTAAAATTATAAACTTATAACTTGTATTGTTCGAAGAAATACTCAAGATTTGTTTAATTTATAACTGGAAGTTTTTCCAATTTTAAACTTTTTAACTATGAAAATATTTGCTGAGCATTCAACGATCATTCATTATGTTCAATTTGCGATAAATAAATGTGCCTTAATAAACGTTACAATTTTTATAGAGCCATTTTTAATCTTTGGATTAATTAAATTCTTAGATTAGCTATGTATGTTCTCCAGACCTTCAATATTTTTAATTTTTGAAGTTCGATGAAGAGAATATAATTAATAACTGTCAATTCAATAATTTTTTAATTTTTAATCAGTTAATTATCGGTGCAAAATTTAATTATCTGTTCATTATACATCTGTATTATCGACTTTTTTAAGTCTGTGTTTATCAGTCAGAGTATATTAATTATTTTTGTTAACACAATATTTATAATTTTATTGATAATTACAGTTTATAAATGATTTGTTAATTTTTTTATTTGTAATATTTTAGATCAATGCCAAGGCAATTGCCAATGTGGTGATGGATGCAAATGCTGCGACAAAAACTGCGGCTCAGGTAAATTTATATGTATTCAATAATATTAAATTATTAATAATTGAATTTATATGACAATGAAATTTTATTAAAAGACTTTATACCAATGAAACGGTATCTGAATTATAATAAGCATAAAAAGCACCGTGAAAATTTTAAACTAGTTTTAAGTGCACTTGAAGAAATCATGACTAGATTTATTCGTATTTGTTTTTTGTTGTGAGTCAATGACCGAACTGGCATGAGCTCTGAGAGTAACTCTCTTTGAGAGTTCATGCTTTATGTTCGAGAATATTCCATTTGATTAAACTAAATAATGTATATTGCCATAGCTAGTATTTTTATTAGATAAATGATTTGAAATATTTTAATGAATTTTTATTGTTATTCTTTCAGATAAATGCTGCTGCAAAATGGGAAGTGTCGAATGCAAATGCGATCCTTGCTGTTGCAAATGAAATAACCGTTAATTGAAACAACATTCCATCATGTAAATTCCAGACAATCGGGATCTTTATTATAGATATTTCCATTAGGGATTCAATCAATAGATCAATTGAAATTAAAGATGTATTAATTAGAATATAAACTCTTCTCTTTCTTTTCTGTTAAAATTAAAACTTATATTACAATTATATTACTATGTAAACAAAATTGATTAATTAGATATTTATTCACAAAATAAAAATGTTATAGAAAAATAAAACATCGACTAATATTTAATTTGTGAAGTGATTCTTGAAAATTTATTAACTTCAATTTTACTAAACGAAATATGGAAACTGAGTTACATGTAAATTATTTTTTATGACAACCAATAAAAATAAGTACATCTTCTGTTTATTCGAATTCAAATTTGAAATAATTTATTTATTTATTTTGCAAAAATAAATAAGAATGTTCAGTATAGAAATCAATAGAAATCGATATTTAGAGTTTATACTTTGTACTCTAACATACAAAGTCTAAATAATTATGAAAATTTAGAAAATATTCCAAAATTTTCTGTTAGTAAATAGATGATTAGATAAAATTTTTCGCATTTCATGTTTATGATTACTTATATTTATTATCAGTAAAATCCTTCTAATAAAATTGGAAATCTGTCAGTAACATATTGAAGTAAACCAATATACTTGCAACTATCTCGAGAAAACAGTAGTGCATTTTTCATATTACCTTTCATTGTGTTTGAGAAAGATATTTTTTATTTAAAAATTGAAATTTTTATTATTATGCTGTTGAAAATTCTTGCTTTTAATATTTGAATATTGAATTTATTCATATTCTTACTAGTTATTATTCTTACGAAAGTAGGCATAAAATTTTGTGTTCATCTTGTTATTTTATTTCTATTTTTCATATCAGTACTGTTAATATTTAAAATAATTTAACTATTATTTATTTGCAAATGTTTTTTCCCTTTATTTATAAATAATTAAATAACTTCTCATGCAAATATAGGAGAATATTATTTATTTTAAAAATGTATCATACTTTTTTTCTGGAAACAAAATAATTCTTAAAAAAGTATTAACACTTTTATCCGTAAGCAAACAATCTCGTCATGTATTCTTAGAAATCGTTATCAACTAATCGATTTTTATCATTATCTAATCACTTGCATTTGTCGTATCATGGAAAATAATTGAGCGGTCAATTTATTATTTCTCTACCCTCACGCACTATTCAGTACGTTGGTGAGCTATAAATTTACCTGACGTTTTTTTTTAAATATCCAATAGCATTGTATATAAGAAAACATTTATAAAAATTATATAAATTATTATAAATAATTAAAAGATGACAGTTGTTACCCTCATAAATTAACACCTTGGATGAAGTTAGTGTAAACAATACTAAATGATAAATAACAATAGTGTCTTTATTCTCTTTTCTAATTCTGCATCAGTATCGTGTAGTTATTTCTATAAGTGCAATTTATGAAACAACGATGAAAATAAAAATAATTTTTTGTTTTATAACCAGTCTTACACTTGGTATATTGTTTATTTTTATGATCAATAATCGGGATAATTATGAAAAAACAACATTATTGACTCAATTAAAATTGCAAACGTCAAAAAACTTAAAAAATAAAAACATTTCGTGCTATTATGATCCAGCTATTCCAAGTTTCTTTAAATTAATAAACGAAGAAGGTAATTAAATTATTATAATTATAATCATTATTCAACTTACAAATATTTTATTCATAAATATAATTCAACTTAATCGTAATACAAATAGAAGATAAATTTCGCGCTGAATCGACCAATTTTTGCCATATCTTGTTCTATCGCAAATAGTCTCATGTGTGAATGATAAAAGTTGATGACGGTAAGCATTCAAATCTCACAAAACGTTTATGAGATTAGTTGAGTAAAATAAAAAATTACGAAAGAAGTCGAGTTTTTTATACTAGATTTCTCTGGTGCTCGATTATTCTTTTATTAGTAGATGAATTAAAAGGAGTTAATAAATTTTTATCAATAAACCAACTTAAAAATCCAAATAAAATTGTTTTTCTTAGATTCAAACAAAAGGATAGAGTAGAAAATTTTATATCACCATAATAATTAATTTTTGAACTAGCCAACAATATACAAAAATAAATATAAAACCTATTAATTATTATGATAGAATTAATCAATTCATATTTAGTAGTGTAAGAAATAAGATAACGGCTTTATTTACCTAGATGACAAGTGCTGTGGTATCAAAACTATTGAGTAAATTTTCTAAATCCATTATTTATGTTCTAATGTATGACTGTAAATATAGTTATCAATTTCAATTTATTAACGTATAAATGTTTGTGCATTCTTTTTATTCGGTGGTAATCTGAGAATATTTATTTTTATTTAATTTTATGAACTATAGATAATGCTTTTAGCAGTCACAACACTTCATTTTTTACACACGTGGTTCATTCAGACAAAGTACGTCGAGCAATAATAGTAAAGAAAATGAAAATAAAAGTTGGATTTTATATTATGTGTGGTACTTGCTTGTGTTTAATATTATTTTTAATTATCAATAATATTGAAATTCGAAAATTTCGAAAAAAACAAGATATTACATGTTATTTTCATCGACATGTTTCAGATTCGGCAAAATTATTAATGGAAACAGGTAAATTCGCAAGAAAAGAATCAGTCTTCTTATTGAATAAAAAACTAATCATCATTTTTAATAATTAGAGTTGACAGAGCCATCGAAAATAGGAAATCACATTTTTTTCCTCGAAACGTCATGTCCTGAAGATGGAGAATTAGTATTAAATCCTCGACAAGCTTGTGCCATCGAATCAGCGGCAAAAATGAATCCGGAAATGGAGATCTATTTATTAATGCTCAGCCCAGCAAATTTTTCTAACAAAACGAAGAATCTTATCAATCACTTAAAAACCTACAAGAATATTAACATACGTAGAGTGTTCATGGATAATTATGTAAAAAACACACCTCTAGAAAAGTGGTGGAAAAGTGGTGTTTTCCAAACTAGTCGGTGGCCTAGAGAACATATGGCAGATGTTATGCGATTCCTAACGCTTTGGAAGTTTCCTGGGATATATTTTGATCTTGATGTCGTAATAATGTCGTAAGTTTATTTGATATTTACATTGAAAATCTAAATCATAGACATTATTTTATTTTAAGTTTTTATTGTTCTGCTTCAAAGTTCGTTGAAGAACTTGACAGACTTTGCAGGTGCAGAAGATTCAGAAGTTGTTGCCATTGGAGCTTTAGGGTTTGGTTTTAAACCTATAAGTCGGAGAATAGTGACAGAATATCTAGAAGATTTAGCTGAGAATTTTCGTGGTGACTTGTGGAGGCACAATGGTCCTGATATTCTTACCAAAGTGCTACAAACAATTTGTGGTACCCAAAATGTAAGAATACAAATTTCTTTTATCATTTAAACAAATTAAGTTACTTTAGAAGGATGATATTTTTTAAATTTTTATGTGACTTCGTGATTACAAATAAAATGAATACTGACATTTGTTAATTTTACATCAATACTTGTTATATGGTGTTGATTTTAAATTATGACGACTATAATATCATCTAGAATGATAAGGTAGTTTTAGTTAAAAAAAAATTACGTGTAATAATACAAATTCTCTCAAAATTTTACAAAAATTCTACAACCATTAACGTTTTAAATTAATTGAATTTAAACAACTATGAAAAGAATGAAGTTCTTCAATAGATTTATCATGTTTCAGACGCTCGAAATGGCAAAAGAAAGATGTGAAGGATTCACAGTTTATCCACCCCATATTTTTTATCCAATTTATTATAATTCATGGTGGAGGTATTTTGAAAGTACCGATAAACATACAACTATGAATATGATTCAAAATGCAATAATAATTCATGTGTGGAATAAATTAAGTTACATGAAAGAAATTCAAGTTGGTGATGATGTACCTTACGCTTTGATTGCTGATCAATATTGCCCTAAAATTTATCACAATTGTGGACCAATTTTTTGACATGTTTTTTTTATTATTAAAAGATAATTATTTTTATATACTTCTGTTTTTTAGAAATTCGATTGGTGTGAATGACTTATTAATTTTTTATTAAGTACTTGATCTTTTTTTTTACGTAATCAGTCTCAGGATATTATGCATAAAGGAAGGAGGAATGAAACTGAACATAGAAATAAACGTGAATCAATATATTTATCAATATATTATATGAATAGATGTTGAAAAATTAATAAACAAAAAGTGTTGTAAGTATTTTTAAATTTATTTCAATAAATTAATAAATTTTCTCAAACGTTTCACGTCGCCCCTGTGTTCAATTTCAATCTTGCTTCCCCTAATTATTTTCTATTACATCGTTTTGATTAAATAATATTTTTACACTTCGGTGTGAAAATAAAATTCTATTTTTAAATAGATATTTATGGATAAATAACAAAAAAATGTACATTCTTCATTTTTTAATTGTAACTATTACTATTTACTATTTTGAGTTGATCTAAAATATAAATATTTAAACACTCTTCCTGTGATTTGATAGATTAAAAACATCTGTTTGTACTAGTACTGATTATTAAATTTTATGACATATGATAGTGATATTAGAATTGATAATGTAACTGTAATTTTTTTTACGAATATTTCATTTGAACAAAGCACGTTGATTGAGAATCTGGAGAAAAATGAAAACAAGAATAAAATTTTATATTGTGTATTGTATTTTGTTGTGTATTGGAATTTTTTGTGTATATAATATGTGTTATATACATAAATATCAGAGCAGTTTTACTAATTTTTATCATAATACAATCAAAAACCTTAGAGAAACAAAAAATATTACTTGTTATTTTGATCTAACGGCGTCAAATTCTATTAAAAAATTGGAAGAAAAAGGTAAATTATTAATTGTAATTAATTTTATAAATTCAACAAGAAGTTAATTGTTTTTTTTTTACAAACTAGAATTAACAGAATTATCACAAATAAGTAATCACATTTTTTTTGTTGAGACGTCATGTTCTGAAGACAAAATATTTCTTAATCCTCGACAAGCCTGTGCTGTTGAATCGGCGGCAAAAATGAACCCAGAAATGGAAATTTATTTATTAATCCTGAATTCTGCCAATTTTTCCAATAAAACGAAGGATCTTATCAATCATCTTCAAACATATAATAATGTCAACATTCGCAAAGTGTCTATGGGAGAATATGTTAAAAATACTATTCTGGAACAGTGGTGGGCAAGTGGTGTTTTCCAATCTAGTCAATGGCCAAAAGAACACATGTCTGACGTGTTGAGATATCTTACTCTCTCAAAATTTCCAGGAATTTATTTGGATCTTGATATGGTGATAATGTCGTTAGTTGATTAGATAGTTAAACATCATTAAGTAATAATAGTACTGTAAGATACCATAATTACCTTTGGAATTAAGATCGTAGACACCCATTCCGTTTTGTAGATTAGTAAATTATAATTCAATTCTATAGTTAATAACAACTATACAAAATATTGTTTCAGGTCTTTGAAATATCTGGAAGATTTTGCTGTAGCACAAGATTTAAATTATGTTAATTCAGCAGTTTTAAAGCTATCTGCATCAAATATTGGACGACAAATAGCTTCTTTGTGTTTAGAATACCTTATGAAAAATTTCCAAGGTGATTCATGGTTCAACAATGGGCCTGGAGTCATAACTAATATTTTACGAAAATTATGTGGAACTAAGAAAGTAAGTGTGTGAATTATTCAAATTTTTTCTTCAAAACTAACTTGATGAAGAATATAAAATTTTCTAACTTTTATTTATTGTTTAATTTTCAGACTTATGAAATGTCAAAAAAATCTTGTAGAGGATTTACAGTTTATCCACCTTCAACTTTTTATCCAGTTGATTATAGTATTTGGATAGATTTTTTTGATAATAACAAGAAAAATAAGACGATGAAAAAAATTGGCAAAGCTTTGGGGATCCATTTATGGAATAAACTCAGCACTTCTAGACCTATTTATGTTGGTGAAGATGTTCCTTATGCTTTAATTGCTAGTCAGTACTGTCCTAAAATTTATCACAATTGTGGAGATATATTTTAGTGAATATTATCGAAGCAGTGTCTCTATAACTTTATAGTTAATCATTTTTATGTTAAAAATTTTCTTTTTATTTTTACGAAATTTTTTATTTTGATATAACGTTATTAAAATAAAAAATCTAGCCACGTAAAAAAATTAATAAAAAAACTTTGAATAACAATATTTTGTTAAACCATTTTTAAAAATAATATTCTATGATTTTCCACGATGATGTCGCATATCATGTTCATCATAGTTTTTAAAGTGCATGTAAATTATTTTCATCTAATACATAATTACTCATTTACACGTTAATTTACTAGTACTTTGAGGTTTAGATTTATTTTATTCAAACTGTCGTTCACAGAAGGAAATTAATTCCATGTGACATTAAACTCATGTATTAAAGTGTAAAATAATAAATACATCAGTGCATGTAGTTATTTATACATGCTCTTTTGATCTTCATATTTTCACATGGGTAGAATGTGATTCACATGTTCTGTTTCTCAAACCTTAAGTTATACAGATATATATGAAAGAATCGATATTCATATCACGTGCGATTCGAGCTCAATCTTATTTCCGTCTTTTCAATGAGGAAAGGAAATAGTCCTGCCCCAGGGTATCATTTCGATGATAATGACTATTATATTTTTTGTTTCAAGTCACGCTAGTATATAAAAGTTTAATGAAATATTGTTCAAAAATAAATCCTCATCAAACCTAGGATGTTTGATCTTGATGAAAAACTTTTAAAAGCTGTTCACCACTTGAAAATTTACCTCAATCTATCAAGTCCATAACATCATTGTTTTAGGAAGTTTTGAGTGTAATTGTAAGACAGCAACTTTTTAGAAAAAATAAGATGTTTCTATCTCGTACGATTGTAATTCTCACAATGTTATTCAATTCAATGTCTCGTACAGTAATGTGATTAATTTCCTCAAAACATCTGGCGAAAACTAGTTTTCGGAACCAAGTTCTACGTGCTGTTGAAACGAACGTGTTTCTGACCCTTTAAACATATATTGTAACAGTAATATTAACTCTTTCATTTTTAACTTTATTTCATCTCTTGTTTCGCTACTAAATCATATTAAAAGTGAAAGGTCTAAAAGCGTTGCTAATAATAAATCAAATAGACAGTTGATTGATTCCAAATATTTTTATTTCTGTATTTTGGCTCAATTTAATAAAAATAAACAACTTTTATGTGATAATAAAGTTGAAAAGTTGACATGAATAATACTGATGATGTTCATTTTTACTCTTGAATGTGAAAACTGGATGTCCTTAATGTAAAACTTTTGGCTTTTCTCCAATCCAGTAAAAGATAAGTAGATGTACTCACATTTTACCCCTATTCTATGATAACGTTGTAATAAACTACAATCTTTAAAAATTTAGAACATCAAATATGATCGAATAATGAATGTCGAACATGCAATGTGTCGCAATAGCTGTAATTACTGCAGTGAAGTACTTTAATGTGTATTCATGAATTCTTCCATGAAGCCATAAACAGCATTAAATAATACTTTTTTTTTTTTTACTAAAGATACAATAAAAAAATTCACATGCTTTCAAAGTTCTCAATGCCAGTGTGCTCATAAAATTTAGTCATGTAGCTCACTAAAATGTATCTAATATATATTTTTCTGGTATTTAATGCAATACAATTATTCTTTTAAAATAATTACAGCAACATAACAAAATATTATACAAAGATTTTTCCCACATTCAGATAATTTTTTGATCATTTATTATTCTGTATAATTAACTTTTTTATCTATGAATGTAGCTCTAATGTTTATTACCATGTTCAACAATTTCATCAACAACAGATTTAATTGATAAATAATGTTCCAATGCAATTACCGGAAATATTTAAAAAATAAATCCTCTATGATACAAAGATATGTTGAGATTTCGAAAAATAAAAGAAGATTCATTAAAACTCATAATTATTTCAGAAATCTTTTCAAATCTTTATGAAGATTTCAAAATGAGCAAAATAATATTTAAATCCGAGTTTACTGAAAGTAGAGAACTTTCTGTTATTACAGCTAGTCAATCTTAGTATTTGCTATCGCTCATTATGTCAACCTCTCTACTATTAATTTCCTTGTAAGAATTTCTTTGAAGTTTGTTCCTTTGAAGATATTTATTATTTGAAAGAAAAAATAATAATATGAAAACTATTTCATAAATACGTGTACAAAGATAGGAACATTTTCTTATCATTAAAATAGTTGAGAAACATGGTGAGTTAGACAGTAAACCTTCATCCCACCATCATTCTACATAGTTGATAGTTTTGGAAATTGTACGTTTCACCTTATGTTTATCAGACAATAGACTACATAACATGTGTTTGGAGACTGTTATCCTTAGTAGATTAAACATTTCATCCCAGTAGGACTGACACCAAATAGAAAGTGATGACAGATAACAACTGGTGGGTTAATGACCTAAATTCAGGTGTGGGCCAGCATCAATTTCCAATAAAATTATGAAAGTGTAAAAATGGTGTGAGCGTGATAGACTTAGATTGGAAGAAGCACAAAAAATAGATAAAATGTAATAAGAATTTAGTTTATGACATTTATAAATGAGTATAATACACTCAAATCTGATTGATTCTCACCATCAATATTATCGATAACTAGCTTATCCAATTTTTTTTTACAAAAAGTAGCTTATTTATTATTGTGCTTAGAAATATATGTAGGGTTTGAAAATAATTAGGTTTTAAATAATGAAATTTCAATAATTTACAAAACTTTTTTAATAATACTTCAATAAATATAAATATTAAAATGAACTTAGTTTAATCTTTTTCTTAGAATATAAATTGAAAGTTTCGAATGAATTTTTCAATAAATTAACTTCTTGAAAAAGTTTCTTTCTGATTAAAACCATTATGGTAGATACTTATTTATTTAGGCAGAGTAATTGAATTAATTAGTATAAATTTTATTACGGTGAAAGAGATTTCGATTCTAAGTGCAAAAAATAAACATAACATTATTGCTGAAAAGAACTAGAAGGTATATAGAATATCTGCTTTTAAGCTGCATGATACAAAAATGTCTCAAATTCAGAATGTGAGATAATTTAAGAGCTTTATATTGTTGTTCAAGGGTTTCTGACAGTAACATACTATCTGTAGGTTATTATAAAGTTACATGTTTGAGGAATCAACTTTAAAAAATTTTAAAAGCAATATAAATTGTGTGTTTAGCTGCTCCAAAACCACTTAAAAGTTTTAGTTGAATAAAAATAGAAAATATGATAGAAATTAACTATGTAGTTTTAATTATAACAATACAAAATTTTATTTAGAAAAAAGGTGATAAGTGGAAAAGTTGTTGAAAGTTTAGAAAAAAAGAGAATATATATTTTATTACAAATACAAATATTTTTATTTATACAATCAATTTAATGAAGACTTTTTGTTTAGAGGCAGTGATTCGTAGGATACATGGACAAGAAGAATACAAATGAGTTAACCATCGATTAAGAGCATAGCTGACGTAGTGTTTAATCGTTTTAGGTTCTTTGTTGAGATGGATTTCAGTGCACGACTTCAGCATTATCATTAATTGTTCGTTCAAGCTTTCAAGGCTGTCTAAAATTTATGCACCCATTCATTCCTACTGCATAGATTGCATATCTTTACTCTCAAATTAACAGTTATTCATCTCATGTCCTTTTTCGATGATTTTATTAATGAAATTCATCTGCTATAAGTAATACATAAATTTGGAAGGCAAGACCTTCATATACTATTAACTCATAGATTTCAGAGTCTACATCATTTAGTATGATGTTGATGAATTTAATAAAGTATTGAGAATGGTTTTATATTTTTTATAATATTTATTTTAAATAAATTCATGTTCATATTCTATGTTGAATATTATTGTTGAATTAGAGTGCATCAAAAATTTTTAATTAATTAAACAATTTATTTTCATTAATGTTTCATTTTTTATTAAAGCATTCATACCAAGATTAAGTTGATAAAATTTTTTTACATTGAATCATAAAAAAGAATTACCATATCTATAAAAAATGATCATAAATTCTTTCTCAGTCAGTTTTGTTTATTTAAATACTGAAAAATTTATTCATGAAAATAGAAAAATATTTATATTTGTTAAATAAAATTTCATCTTGATATTTTCCAACTTACAAACAGACAGAAAAAAGCTTGCAAAATCTTCTTAGATATTAAATAGAATATGAATAACCTTGGTGACAAAAAAATTAAAATTCAAACTCACTTTTTATTTTATTTATTTTTTTTTTTATATCACAGTTGATGATTTCTATTAAAAAAACTTTCTTTACCTCGATCCAGATACTCAAGGTTTTATGGTTCTTTTTTCTTCCTTATTATATCTATTGTATGAATTTTTTCCACTTTGTTATCCTTCATAATCGAAACTCTTTGTATTCTTCTCAACTATTTACATTAATAATCTCCAGAAAGTAACCTACTTTTGTTCCTCTCTCGCAGTCTTTCTGCCCTAAATTTATTCCCTCAGAGTAGGTGTAACCGTAGTAGAGATATAGATCATCACTTTTGCACCTTTTAATGATGGAGCAACAGACTACTGAGCGTGACTAACAAGTATCAAAATTTATTCCTGTCCTTAATAATATTATCAGTGATTTATACTACTTCATGTTCTAAATAAAGAGCTTTCAGATATCGAGTTGGATTCATTAACATCAGCTAATGAAAATGACAAACAGGCTCGGGTTGTGTATTCTATTGTCAGTATCAAGCTTTTATGATGACATATTCCCATAAATTGAGTTTTGTCAGATCTTCACTTGTATCAAGGATATTGACATGATTGTGCTTCGAATTTCTATCAATTCGACATGCAATACTTTATCATCATCGTCCTGAAATAGTGTTACCTCCATTTATTTTTTTTTTTACTGTTTTTTGTAACAATTTTTTTAAAATTTACATATATAAATATTCGATTATCTTGGTAATTATTTTACAAGCGTTTTCAAACTAATTACTTTCTTTGAAACTAATTTAAACTTCAGAATCTTCCAACATAATAAACTTAATTTTTGTTCATTTCATTTTCGCTTAATAATCCTCAATTTTAATTACCAGACACCTTTCAAAATTGTTTGGTAACAGAATTTTCGAGATCATTAATTGTCTGATCAAATCAAAGAGTTATGACCAAGTTTAATATTGGATAATTAATCTTGATTAGGAGTTAATATTCACATTCAAAAGTAAGTTATAGAATCAAGTGCAAATCTTATTGTTAATTCAGATGTTCAAGTTTAGTGAAGACTTTGCAAACCTTTTTTTAAATAAAAACTGAAAACCAAATAACATTAAAATCACATTGAATATATTTAGGTGGTGTCTTCATTCGCAAAACTAGTCAATGATGCAGATAATTGAATAGGAGAATCAGTCACGGTTGTCAGAAAATATTGATTTACACTATGCAGCATTGATGACTGATAAAATGCTGCCTTTTCATTTTTGTTGAAGACAAATTTTATGCTCAAGTGACTTTGTTGATGGTTCTTGAAAGAATATATATTGCAACTTGAAATCCTTTATTCTGATAAAAAACAGTGATTCTATTCCAGTTGAAGATAAATGGAAAGTGTGAAAGTGAGATATGAAGGCATTATTATATGCAGAACAGTGGATGGGATATTGTATAAACTTTAAAAGATAAGATCTATAAAAAAAATTAATAATAAATACGATTTCTGGCATAAATCCATTTTATAACATTATTGTTGATGACTTTATACCATTTTTTTAAAATTAAATTTTAAAACATTAATTCAACATTAACTTTAATTTATTTTTACCTTCTTAGTGACTATATTCTTTCCATGTTCTGGAATATTTCTTCAGTTCTTCAAAAATTTATGGGCACATTATGCATTTTTCATTGGTGAACAATACATTATCAGGCACAAGAACAGAGTTGGTGGTTTGAAAGATGTAATATATTATCGTTTATCTATCTATTTACTGACTGAATTCGATAATGAAATTGATACATTGTCAGTTCATCACTAGAATAAATTGACTCACCACAAACAATTGGATAGAAAAAAAATATGTTCATTTCTCGATTACAAGGCAATTCATTTGAATAATGGTCTGGTATTATATTGTTTAGTAAAAAGTAAAAAATATTTTAAGATCTGTTGTTATAAATTCAAATAGTTGCTTTTATTTCTACTACTTACTTAATTATTCAAAAAAAAAAGAAGCTCGAAAAAAGATAATGTGATCTGAGTAAATAAATAGAAAGTCTGTCAAGATTAGAAGTCTAAAGACGTAATTTATGTTTAAAGTTTTGAATATTTTAAAAATAATGTTTGTATTTTTTAATGTTTGATTTAGAAAGATATAATCTACTGGTTTAGTCAGGAGTTTATTCAACACAATATAACTAAAAAGACGTGGTATCCAAAGGTCAACTCTTTTTGGTCCTTATTAACTTTGATCAATAAACTTCATGTACATTTGAAGTTCAGGAAAATATTAAATAATTTTGCTTGTAGACATAGATAGACTTGAATGGAATAGATTTTTCGGTAAACGATTTTTTAAAATAATTCTTAAGTACTTCTTGACCTTATGTCAAAAGCTAAAAAAATAAGGGATAAATTTCCGCAAACTTTTTTTAGAAAATTACTTAACTTACTCCTGCAAAACATGTCAAGATGGTAGAAAGACAAGAAAATTATTAGAAAATAATTTGACATGAATTGATGAATGTGAAATTTCGACAAACTTATAGTTTGAATCATAAGAATTTTGAGGTATAGTTAATTTCATAGCTTAGATACACTAAAAAAAAAGATTCTAGCGTGTTTATTATCAAAGTTCTGAAATCTTGCATGACTGCTTTTGGTAGTTTTTATCAGAAGCAGTCATTACCAACAATTTATATATCTTAATGTAAGAATCAGAGTAAATGACAACTTTTTATTCAACATTCAGTGATTAATTTATTCTTAGAATAACAGACATTTTTTCCACGATTTAAATGAATAAATATATATTATTTACAATAAAATGATTAATATTTTGGTCGTGTCTTAAAAAAAATTAATTTATTAATTACAATATGTTGAAAGCTCTTATGTAAATCACAGTTGGAATGGTTGATAAATTTACAAAGTATTTTAAATACATTATCCATTAAATATTTGTTTCATCAGTCAGTGCTTTAGCTTCGTTGATTTGATATCCCATTTGACTATTAGTCGAGTATATTTTCAATGATAATTTTCTAGAATCTTGACTTCCTCTGCTATTGTTCAGTGTGTTGTGATTGATAAATAATTCGTTACCACTCAGACGTTTGCTTTGGTCAGTTTTCAAAACTTCTGAATGGGATCTGTTCATAAATAAAAAAAAGTGTTTACATAAAAGTCAGTTGCTATTAATAAATAATTTCGTACTTAAGAAAGTAATTTAAACTTCATTAAAAATAAAGATACTCTTCTTAATTATTATTGTCAATAAAAACACCCAGGAAAGATTTCATTTAATTAAAATGAAATGATTTAAAAACTGTTAACACTATTTCAAAGTGTTTTTTTGAACATAGACCATCAATTTTTGAACTGATTTCTTTTATTCAACAAAAGAAAATCATTTCCGATTGAGTATTGATTTTGAATGAACTTAGTAAATCATCTAATACCTCCTAGTCATTGAAAAAAAAAATATTTCTAGGAATTCTAGTTTATTTGGAAACATATAATTAATTTTCTCACCTTGTGCTTCGGTTACGATTGCGGTTAATTTGCGAAGATTTGAAAGACCCGCATCTATAAATCATTGTGTCCCTTATGCTACTTTGATCTTCCCTGTTGAAATGATTAACGACCGGTGTACAGCATAGTGTTTCCATGAAAGCACATCTGTATCTAGTACTCATAACATTATATAGTACAGGATTGATCGCAGTACTTATATAATAAAGACAACCACCGAGAAAATACAACCATTCACTGATTCCACTAAATTCCCTTGTAGAATCGTAGACATACAGGAGTCGTTGAGCATGGAATGGAGCCCAACATATGAAGAACGTTATAACCACAGCAGCTGGAATATTAATCATTTATTTTATTCATGAATTCTGTTTTATTAATTTTCTTAAATATCATGCTATGTATTTTACTTTAATTAATTTCAAGCTAATTAAAAGAACTTGGAAATCATACATTTTTAAAAATACGTAATCAGTAAAATAAAATGTTTAAATATTTCATTTAAAAGTTTTTATTAAAAAATAGTTTGAAATTTATTATAAACATTATTAAAATTATTTCTGGAAAATTTAATTAGCTAGATGATTAATAAGATAATTATCTAATGAAGTAGGAAATAAAAGTATACAGTAACAAAAGTAATGAACATTAAAACTAGATTAGTTATTTAAAATCAACTGCAATGTATGCTTAATAATAAACTATCTGATAGTATCAGCAACAATGTTTCTAAATTTTTAATTAAAATATAGCATATAAAATGTGAATATCAAAAGAAAGATAACATCATGTGTTAATTAGATTGAAAACAATTCAATAAATATAATAATTTCTCGCGTGACAGTTGATAATTTCCTTGAATGCAGAATCCAAGGCGAAATTACATTTACAACTGCAAGAGTAAAGTGTGTCATAGACAACACATAGATATCTGGATGGTAATCATATTTATGTCAAAAGAGGGCAGGAAAATTGAAACTACATAATCTAGTAAGTTATGACGATTATAAATTGCAACTATACGAAGTTACTTGGTTCTCAATGTTTTCCTCATGTTGTAACACAAGTTAGTTATACCATTATTTTGTTTTCTCATGTTTATTGAATTGTATTAAAAAATAAATTGACTTTTTGAATAATTGGTTAACCCCATTTCAAAACTTTCAAGTGAATTTTCAGTTCATTCATATATAAATCCTTTCTAATATTATTGGAGTTGGATGGTAATGTAGCTAAGAATTTAGTATTGTACTTAAGTGAAGTTTACTTACTAAGCATCCTTATGATTGCCTTTCGTGATTGTTCTTGTCGTCTATCTCCATGAATTGTACCTTGAATATTCATCTCAAGTGCGTTGGATTGTATTCTCAAACCCATACGTATGTACAACACCATGATCAAGATCAAAGGTATTATAAAGAAGATCAAGCAACTCAATTCATAGAGAGGAAAGTTTGGCATATTCGGTGCTAACATTGCACAAAAAGCTGATTCCTCTGAGTTCTGCCCACTTCCTGTGATATTACATCAATTTGATAAGTTGAAAAATTAATAACTTTTTTCATTCATTTTTTTAACTTTATTTTGATTAAAATATTTTTCATTTTGCTCATAGTTTAGAAAAGGACTTTTATATTGAAATATCTTACTTTGCATACAATATTCTTTAATAAATTAGTTTTGACATTGTTTCAAAAGAATAGTTGATCAATTGATTTTATGTTTTTCTGTCATCTAGTTGGAATCCTTTGTCATTTACCTTTTTCGATCTTTTATTCAATTAAATGATATTTTTATCAATAACATAAAGGCTAAAGTTTCTAAATTGGAACATCTACAAATAATCATACCAACATTTTTTTTTTACTTCTTACAAGTTATTATGTAAAAATGATCACAACTCCAAGGGATAATGGAAATTATTTGTATGACTTAAAAGCTTTTAAAAAAGTTTTATCAAATTACTTCAATATAAAAAACTCCAAGTTTCATTTCAACTGTGTGAGTTTGTTTTATCATCACATTGTGGATTATGTGTTAAATGAAATTATGACTAAATGAATCATTAAGTTTGAAGTAAAAAAAATTATCAAAGCTTACCAGGTGGATATTCTACGTAGTTGATGGTAGTATAATTAGCGAAAGGTAATGCACCAATCATAGATAACAACCATGATGCACAAATAAACCGTAAAGGTCTTTTTAATCCACTCAAAGTATAGAGTTGCAAAGGATGACAAATCGCTAGATATCTTTCCATAGAAAAAGCCACTATTGTCAATACTGATACATAAGATGACCTAGAAAATTCAGAGATTATCAATAGAAGTTATTAGTTTTCTGAAATAAAAGAACTTTTTTTTTTATTCTAATGATAATTAGGTGATATCATGATGTCAAAAGTATGAGTATGATTAGAACTTTATTATATTATTTTAATATGAGCTTTTATTTATTGTTTAATTTAATATTAGATACGATATAAAAGTGAAATTGGAGCGTAATGAATAAATATGACTGAATTTTGGATTATAAACAAAGAAAAGCTTCCATCAGTATGTGTTAAGAGTTGAACTATTAGATCAAACATTCTCAAGTTTCTTACATTTCTGATACGTAAGCACGTATTTTACATAATCCCAATCCAAGAACCCATGGGTACTGCTGCCAGAAAACGCTCAGCTCAAAAGGAAGCCCTAGAATATAAATAAATTTCCAAATGTCTTAATAAATCATAATAACATGCTCTGAGAATAATGAGCAGCTACCTTATGAACATTAAATAGAGACACAGAATAATCATAGAAATTCTTATTGAATTTTTTTGATCTTTTATGATTTTGAAATCGAATAAAATTATTCCTAAGGGTGATTAATATAAAAAGACAAAAATTGTCTAATCAACACATTAATGCTTACAGAAAATTCAAATGTAAAAAGTTTTTTAGCTTAAGGGTATTTGAAGGACTTTTGCTTGATATGAGAAACTTGGTAAAGTTTTATTATTATCATTCACGCCCCTAAAAATTTTTTAGATTTTCATTCACTATAAATAAATTTTATCAGCTATAAATAAAATATATTAATGATTAATGCATTATCTTTTTGTCTAGAGGAATTTTATTTCTAATAATAAATTTGATCCATTGATGGCACCATTTTTCTAATTTAAAGAGGCATTTGATGAAAGCATTAAATTTAAAAAATAAACAATGAATTTCAACTACTTATATTAATTGAATCTTTTTCAAAATATAAAGTCTTTTTTTAAATGCCAGCATACAGAAAGCACAGGTGTACCATTCGAAGGATAATTGAAAAGACGAAACAAAAGACTAATCAAAAAAAATAAAAGACATTGAGACTGGTCTTGTGTGAAAGCACAAGAAGACAACAGAAAATTTGGCGTAATTAATTTTTCACCATCAATTATTTTAAAAATTGATCATAATTAAATTTAATAAATTAATGAAATAATTGTCTGACTGTAAGTACTAAATTATTTTGAAATTTACATTTATAATAGTGATAAACTTCATTATTATGTATCATTTTCTATTAATTATAAAATAAATATTGATATTTATTTGTTTATGGGCATATTTAGTCACAGTGTCACATAAAAGTAGGTTTCATAAACCAAACATAAGTAAATATTTTCATTCAATTAAATACATCTCTTAGATAGTGTATACGAGTATTAAAACCTGTTATCCTCTTCATCATATAAATCAATGAAACTATCTACTTATGCCTTCTTAAACATTCACTATAATTTATTTACTGATGCTAAATGTCGTTTGGATTTACTGTGAATTGTAGGGAGCAAAATTATAGGGGTGAACCGACCCAGTAATCAAATCAGACTAAATTTATGTTTATTATTCGTGTTATTGACATATTTATTCCAATGCTTTCGAATTTATTGGTTTTCCGAAAAATTCGAAAACCAACAAAAACATCCAATTATTTGTTCAATTGGTACCAAAAAAAAATTTATTTTAGAACTCAATGTAACACTTTAATCATTTGCATCGTAAAATTTTAATGATTGTTCAGGCCTCAACACTTAGTTGGGTTTCCAATTCTAATATTGTTTTTAATTGAAAATAGAAACTATCTTAATTCCAACAATTCAGTTAGCTTTGAAGGTGGGAAAATACTAGAATCTATAGGTGTGAAAATAGGGTCAGAATGATTACCTGAGCACATACACAAAAAGTAGAACCTGATACAGAAGTGAATTAAAGGCTGTGGATTATAAATTGCTGAGGAAAATGGAGCAGAGTAAATGAAAGGATATTTACATACAAAAATTAATATTGTTTAAAAAATATATGTAATAAATGAATGAATTTATTTCCTATTTAAACTAAGATGATGAATTGAATTATTATTAGATGTCTTAAATTTCGAGAATATTAATTTTATTTTTTAATATAAACAAATATTTTTAGAAATAACATTACTGAAACAATTGAAAATAAAAAAAATATTTTTGTTGTATGGTTATCAATCATATTTTCATCTTTTGTTCCTGTGGCTGTTGTTACAAACACAGATAGTAAAGTACCTTACTGTTATTATTGATTGTTTACTCAATTAATTCAAGCTCCAATTTCGGAAAATTAATTTAAAATTAAAATAAATATTCATCATTATAATAATAAAAAAATTATTCATTAATTGTTTTTGATTACTTTTCTATCTTATTAGAAAAAAAGAAAAATATCTGTATTTTTTTAAGAGTAATAATGTTTGATAGTATATATTTTTTTGGCCTATTATTTGGATTATATCAATAATCTCATACATGGAACCAGTTGTAAATAAATTATGTTGTAATAATAGGCAATGTGAGAATAAACACAACAATGATATTTAAAATTTCATGTCACTAATTGTAAAAATATGAAACTCCTTCATTTACTACAATAATATGAAGTACAAACTTTTTTTGAAAATAATATTCTCTTTGTAATAATAAAGTTGATATTACAAATTTTGAATGGATTATTATCGCATGCAAGTTTCAATATATATATATATATTAAAATTTCCTCATATATATGAGCACATTTCAAATGCTGTCTATACCAACAAGTGCACTAGAATGAAATGAAAAAGCTATTATGCAAAATGAAACAATTTTTTACATTAATAAAAGTAATATAAAAATATAAAATCATTTTACTATGTTAACTGGAATTTTTGCTTAAAATGAAAAAAAAATAATTGCAGCAAGAGATTTTTTGTATAAAAATGATACTTGTTAACTATAAGTGGTGTTATTGATGATGAAAGAATTTAATTATTAAGTTATAGAATTACATGTGAAATTAATATTCATGCTAGAAGTACTCTTGAGAGAGTAATAATCTAACATCAGATAATCATCATCTTAATCAAGTGCAAAATTGAAGACAACTCTATTACAAGCTGCTTCCTATTTGTTGATTAACGCCTGAAGATGCTATGAGATTGATAATAGAGACTTTTTTCTAACAAATATTATTAAAAACAATTAAATTCTAATGCAAATAATCAAGAAAAATAAATATCACTCTGCAAGAAAAGTAGGTAAACGAATTTTATCAATTTTTTTTTCTATTTTATTGGATCTCTTTGGACTACCAATGTCTACAGGCGAGAGTGAAAATTAATAGCAAGTTTAATTAAATATGCTTAAATAAATTATAATGATAGCTTATCCAAACAATATCTATTCAAATTAATTCATTGCCAGTCACATATTTCCATGCATTTTTTCTAGATAACAAATTTCAAACTTAGCCTATCATCAATATCCATGTATGTATCCATCAAAAAATTACTAATTACATTTTTTTAATTAGATTCGACGAAATGTCCGTCTAATTGTTATTTATTTGTAACTATAAGGGTAGTTTTTCAAAAAAAAATTGAAAAATTTTTCGCAAATGAATATGCCTTAATTAACCTACTTACAGAACTCTGGATGTCATCACCAAAACACCACCCAAACTCATGAATATTTTATAGATAATGTTTTTGAAATTTTATATTTTTCAGGTAATTTATAAATCAAGCAGGGAAAATATTTAAAATAATTTCAAAAGGTTCATTGAAAAGCAGTGAGAGTAAAAAAAAATAATCAAGGAAATGGATAAAGTGCAGTAGAGTATTAATCAGAGAGATTTAAAAAATAAAGACACAACCATTAAGACAACATGTTAAAATACTACAACTACCATAATGTATGTTAAACTGATGACCAGATCACTAGAATACGCTGTCAGCTGTTAATTATCTTCAACAAATGCATCTTTAGAATTGCTGACCATAGGTTGGACATTAGGTAAACATGCAATTTGCACAAATCATGTCAAGGAAGCATGTTTGAATTATTTCAAATCTCACGAAGTCAAGACATTAGAATTACCATTTTTACACTGTTCAATTTATATTAAGTTTTATCATTAACTCGTTTGAATCACGTATTCTCACATAAAGAATATTCTTTCATAATATCAATTACAATAATAATAATAATAATAATAATAATAATAATAAATAACTAATCGTTTATCAGATGTTTTTTATTTATGAAAAATTTTTTTTAACAAAACTAAAAACAATCTTTCTGTATTAAACTTTTATTTATTTCCCCGGTATTATCGATAAGAAAAAAGTTATAATACTTAAACATAGACTCTCTTAACAAAAAGTTTTATTTTAAAACTTCAGGGTGAATTCCAATGATCAACAAAGCGGAAATTTTTATTTAAGTGAACTTTACAAATATATTAAATGCAAACGTTTAAAGTAATTAAAAAATATTTGGATAATTAATATAAATGATGATTCAACTTATTTTATTGATTATTTTGGAATAAAATGATAATTATTTATATCAAAAATATAATCATTTGTTTGATGTAATAAAAAAAAAAAGTCTTGTGTCAATGATTTGAACCAAACGAATTGTGGATAAATACATGATCAAGAGAGTGACGAAGCTTTTTGATGAAATAAAAAAAAATATATTATATTCTTTAATAAACCCTATTCCACAGATTTATTGATGAATTTATTTTGACTTGTAAACACAGTTACGATAAAAGAAAGAAGTACATTTTATTTATACCATGGGCAAAGTAGGTGTGATTTTTTCCAACGTTTAAATAAAATTTTCTGTTAAATCTCCAAGTGCATTTAAAGTAGTCGATGCTAGGAGTTTAAATCGTATATGGTCAGCCCAAAGGGAATAGAAAAATATTTTACATAGCAGCAAACTCAGCGGTATTATCTTAATGACTTGGGTAAAAAAGTTTTCAACTTGAACTGAAAGTAAACTTATTCTGATTTTTTTACCCAAAAAGAACTTTATAATAAAACATTTTATTAAATCCTTGCAAATATTTATGTACTGTTTGAATTTATCGTCCATTCAAATATTTTCTCATGCCATATATTTTTATTTTAAAAACAAAAATTATTTATTTGAACGAAACTTTCGTTACTAAATAAGGAAATTTTGAGATTAAAACTTACCAAGTACAAGTAATAGTAAATCAGATAATGCCAAGTTGAAGAGATAGTAGTTGGTAGCAGTTTGCATCATTGGATTACGTAGAATAACCCAACAAGTAATAACATTACCAAATATTCCCATAATAAAAATAATCACGTAGACAATAGTTATTGGTATTACCGTTGTCAACGATAAATATTTAGGACCAAAATAAAATTCCAAATATTCTCTTTCACTAATATTCCAATAAAGTGATAAATTATCTGTGTATAAAAATATATCAGAATTATTAGTCGTTTCATTTAATAAATTAAAATCCATTTCATTCATTTCACTGCACAATTATTTTAATCAACGATTCAATAAATCAGTAAACACCGCTTATCCTCTTTAATTAACAATCACAATAATTTATCTATAACACATCACTCATTCATTTACAATTCATTAACTATCTACATTTTTTACGTTCCCATCAATTTAATAATTATTTTTTTATTTAATTACAAAAAAAATTTTTTAACTGTTTCATTATGATTTTAATTTTATGATATATTTAAATAATAATTATTTTAGTCAGTTCTTTCATGAAAAATATTCAATTTAAGTGCTTTATGATAGTTTTACTGTTTATCAATATTTATGATGAGGATTAAAAAAGGCATGAAAGGAGATTATGTTTCGCTGAAAATGATCAGGGTAATTTTAAGAGCTTGCGGCTCACCAGACCGCGGACGAATGAAACTATTGGGAAGTGGTGTAGCTCTCCAGCCATGCGTTTCGTCTACTACGCAGGCTACCCTTAACATTTACCACCTCTGGCATCTTCGATATCATGTATATTTATCTATATCATGTCGAATTTTTTTTTTTATATTTATGTATATCTACAGACTTATATGAAAGTTTATATTCTATTGTATATCATTGTTTTAGGAAGGTCTTAAAGACCTTCATAATTATTGATAGCTTCCTAGAATACCCTTTTCGTTGGCCACAAAAGATTATATGGTTTTGATTAAATGCAAATTATTCCGTCATTTATTATCAAAATAATATATAAGTGTACTTAAAAATTAATCATTGAATTATTTTATACGTTTATGGCGTACTTAAGCTTGAATGAATTTTTTAATTATTAGTTCATTCATGTGAAAATTTATTCATGATATAATACTACACAAAACCAATTTAGTTTTCTGTTTTTAGATTTATATTTTACATTTTTACTCATGGTGGTTGATTATGTACAGTAATATGATTTTTATACATTGATACATTTGTATAATGAATCAATGTATCATGATGAAATATTTTCCAATGCATAAAAATTTAACTGTCAGTCAAGTTTACATTTTTTTAAATAATAAAAAAGATCTGAAAAGAAGTTGAAATACATATTCAACGGATAAAAAAAATTTATTTTTCAATGCTCTTTTTTTTTTTTTTTTTTGAAAGCGTTTTAATGTAAAAGATTCTTTGTGATTATTTTGTATGCAAGTGGATAGTAATGACAATGCTCTTTCTTCTTAGTATGCTCAAATCTTCAAAGACTATTCATTTGCATATTATTAGACCTCGATAAAACTTTCCTTTTGTTATCATACTTAAGAATTTTCACTATCATTCTATTCACACTTTGTCGATTAATATACTAACTGAATGATTTTATTGACGTAAAGTTGCCTTAAATACCTTTTAGAAATATTAAATATTACATTGAAATAATCTTAGAAGATTAATGTGAAAATTTTTCTCAAGTAATATCAAATAGTATTTTTTTATTTCAACTTGAAGGTATTCAAGAAAGATGTTCAATTTATAACGTATCACTGTCACTTTGAAGAACGTTAAAAACTGCTATTAAATCTTCATCTTCAGTTTCTTCGGAAGAATTTCTAGATTTTTTATAATTTTCCATATCATCGGATAAGGAGTCTGCATTTATCACTGCAATAACTTTCTCAACTTGTTCCACGCATTCTGGAGTATTTTCATTTGCTTCGAATTTTCGCTGATTGTCTAAAGTTTTATCGTGAGAAATCTCTGAAATTACATTACAAATTCCATTTCGCTCTAGTGCTTCCCCTTCAACTACACTTCCACTTTCATTGATCATATTTATTTTTTTTACTTGAGAATGTTCAACATTTGACCTGCTTAATTCAACATCTGGAAAACTTTTTTTCTCCTTTAATTTAATTATCTTATCAGTAAAACATACATGTGATCCACCTTGAACTCTTTGATCAGTGTATTCAGATCCAGTTTCATATTTATTATTATTACCATTATTGTTTGACTGCTCAGTTTTATTTTCAAGCTCTTCATTATGCTTTTCATGATGACTATTTTCTTTATTTAACGATTCTAATTTTTCAACGTTTAATTCTGATAAACAATTATAATCGTACCTTTGTGGCTCTTTTTTATGTTTCACATCATTATTTACACTTAATGTATCTAAAACATCTTCTCGTAAAAAACATTTTACGATTTGTTCATGATTCATATCCTCTTCATTTTCGTAAATGCAACACAAAAAGATGCTTTCCGGAGTGCAATTTTCCGTAACGCTTGCTCTAAATATTTTCAGGTAGTTATTATCGATGATTGGAGGACACATTTCTCGAAACAATTGAATCTCTAATGCTTTATACAAGTGAGTGACATGTAAACGATGTTCATGTGGATTAAATGGTGATTTGAAAGGTTGAAACAGCATCAATAGTAGTCCAGTAAAAAGTATTACACTTGATACCTTTAAAAAAAAAATAAAAATTTTTGATCAATTATCAGATAAATTTAATTGAATGTAATTAAATTCAATAAATTATGGTGAAATTTGAACTTTTTACCTTGATAAATAATCCACACGCTGATAAGAACGAGATTGGAATTAAGAGTATGAGGATAGACAATTTCGAGAATAGTAGCAGAACATGCCAGATTAAATGAATAAGCCAGATGAGAAAATGCCCTACAGTTACATTGCCCATACCAAATTGTCTGATTTATTGGTGAGTACCATTTCGACTTGATACAAATGCATTGGTGTGCCAATTTAACTCAATTTTATGCATAAAATAACATCGAGACTTTGTTAAATTAATTAATATTTATTGATTTTTAATCTTTGACTTTTATTTGTTTTAAACTGTTAAGTGGTGATCAGTTATTGAGAAATTTTAAATAATAAATTATAACTATGAGTTACAAAATTTAAAAAAATATAAATTGTTTTTAATCCTTCATTGGCTTCTTATTTAAATGAAAAAAATTTTAATCGATACGGAACGTTTCATCAGTATTTCAATCCATAATGTAATTCAACTTGAATCAATTAGGACATCTAACGAAGTTAAAGGCAATAAAAAGTTTTGGAAAAGATCAAATTTGATACAAAATGAAATTCTCTGAGTTTATTGTGTTAGCTTAGCTTCTTCGTAAATTTAGGAAATAAAATTATGTATTTTATTATCCTTCATATCAATCTGGATATATCAAGATGAGTAATGGAGCATTTGTATACAACAAAAAGATCACTCCATTATATTTACTGTTCACTGAATGGCTGAATTGGTTTTTGTGCTATTTGGTTTGATGATACAACTGATAGTAAATCAATAAACGAGACATTACGATGAACTCATACAAAACGTAAATTGAATTTATTTTATCGTTAAATATCGTTGGTAAAATACTGTGATGATAATTTCAAGTCTCTCTCACAAAAATAAGAGTCAATAAAGTATTTTGATTTCTTATTTACGAGACAAGGTGGAAAATTATTTTCAGAGTATTTATCATAATAAATTTATTTTATTACTTAATTTAATTAATTCATTTTATTTTAAACATTAAATTTAAATGTAATTTAAAATAAAAAAAATATATTAGATAAAATTTATTTCTATTTACATATTAATATAAAAAATATAATAAACTATATATTAATCAGTAGTAAATATTAAAATATCAGTGGATTGTTTTAAATTGTATAGTACAATTATGAACAATATTATTATGCAGAAAGTTTGATAGTTGGTTACCTGTTTACATACAAAAAGTCTCCTCAACTTTATTTCCTGAAGTACTCTCTTGACTTTGTTGCTGTTGGACAGCTGGATGATTATTTATTAAAGTATACTTGTTAGTATTATCATCTCCTTTTACTTCTTTATTGTGATTGTTATTATTATTATTATATTCATCAGATAATTTCACGTCTCTACGTTTTTTTATTCTTAATATTTCTTTGGCATGATCTAGAGTATTTCTGTTTTAAATTAAAAATTAATACTTCAATTAATATTAACAATTGAGATCATATTTAGTTATTTATGAAAAATTTGTTGTAGAAAATATTGTAAATAAGTTGTATGAGTATCATTTTTTATGATATTAATCAAAATATAAAAGTTTACCTGAAAGAGCACTTTAAACTGGCACTGTGTGGTACTCCTTCAGCTCCACATTGACATAAAACAGTTTGCCTTGTAACATGAAGGTTTCCTCTTGACTTTTTACAGCACATGGTTTTTTTAAACGCATTTCGATATTTTACGCTCATAATATTGTAAAGAATTGGATTAACAGTTGTGCTGAAGTAGTATAATAAGCCACTAAAAATGTAAAGCCATTCGTTAAGATCAGGATAATAGTCTGCTTCTTGAGCATACACATAGAGCAACCGTTGAGCATGGAATGGAGCCCAGCACAAAAAAAACATCACTACTACAGCACCTGGAGAAAAAATTAAATTATTACTTTCCATACGATTTTTTTCTTCTAACAGTAACTTTACTGATATTATAGTTTTCTATTCTACAAGAAAAATAAGTAAAAAATAATACTGATGTTTTGGAATAATTATTTGAAATATATTTTTCATACATGAATAATCATTTTAATCATGATTGAGTATTAAAAAAAAAATATCTAGGTAAAAAATAAAAATCAACAGTATGTTTTGATTAAAATACTTACTTAACATTTTAATAATACTCTTTCTCGACTGCACTTGTCGAGACTCCCAATGTACTGACGATTGTATCATTGGATTTTCATTAGTTCTTGCACTTTTTCTTATCATAAAACCCATACGTACATAAACAACAAGAATAATAATCATGGGAATTAAAAAAAAAATTACACAACTTAATTCATACAAAGGAAAATTTGGCATATCTGGTAAAAGCATAGCACAAATTGCTGAATCCTCAGAGACTTCTCCAGAATCTACAAAAAAAAATTAAAATTTTAGATCTTATCCTATTCATCCTTTTTCTTACTGTAATTTGTTGATAAGTAATATGTAATAAATTCAAATAAATGAGTTTATCTCTTTAAGAAAGACATTACTATGTACAATTTAATAATTTTCTGTAGATTTAAATATTACAAACTTGGTGGATATTCGACGTAATTGACATTAGTATAAATGGCAAAAGGTAGAGCAGAGACTAGAGCAATTGCCCATGCTATGGACATTATTATAATTGGCCTGTGTGGCTTGTCCCTGGTGTAGCTTTGAATCGGATGGCAAATAGCTAGATAACGCTCCATTGAGAATGCCACTATCGTCAGGACTGATACATAAGATGACCTGTTGAATAATTTTTTATATTCCAAACAATGTCTTCATTAAACTAGAATGGTTTATAAACTGTTGAAGCTATGTGCTAGGTCATGATTACTTATTGATACATCTATCTTCTCTAATCTTGTTACATAAATCATTGAACATGAAATAAGTGTAATGTATATCCATTAAACATGAATTTTGGTTCATATTATAAACTTAATATATTATCTAACACATATTTAATAATCAGTAGCCTCTTCACATAATTATTTGTTATGATTATGATAAATATATCTATTATAATGAAGAAACTTTAATCAGATGTTCTTTTATACCTTACTTCTCATTACAGAGCTATAAATAATTTTGAAACACATATTTTATCTACTCACACTTCTGATACGTATGCTCTCACTTTGCATAATGGTACTCCGAGAACCCATGGATATTGTTGCCAAATATTACTCAGTTCATTTGGTAGACCTGAAATATTATACATTCGATAATAACATATTTCAAAGATTTGTAGATTAATTAACCACAAAGCGAGTATATAAATAATAGCAGAATAAATGATTTTTGATGATTTTAATTGGAAATATATATAAAAGAACTTCCTTAATATAAAAATTATATCTATTATTTTTACACGAATTTAACAGCAAGAGTAATGATCCCATTAAATTGATTAAGCGTTTGAAAAAATAAGGTGATGGAAATTGATTCGTCATCAAGTGTTTACTTTGAAGAATTATCAACAAAAAATGGAGAGTCAATGTCTTTAGTAAACAATCGTTTTTTTTTTACTTAACTAAACATTTCAATAGTTTTCTTCTAATATAGAAACTTAATTAGTAAGTCAGAATCATTTTTTTTCATCATTATTATGGAAATGCTGTAATGTAAGAAAACCTTAAGGTATTCTATTCTACCCCAACCTTTTGATTCTTGGTTTTGCTTCTATGAAGAAAATTTAAAGTTATTCAATTCATTCATTCTACCATTTTTTATTCCATTAAAATAGTATACAATATACGATTATAATGGAAATCCATATCAGTCGTTCTTTAGTTATTGTTGAGACTTCAAAATCCATGAATGAATTCAATAACCTCGAACAATGACGCTTTCATGTTTGCATAAAATTATGATGTTAAAGTTATAAAGTCTTGGTTTAAAGTAATCTCTTATTAATTAAGTGTCATAAAGAATTAATTTTGACTAGTTCTTTTCTTAAAAGTGATCTGAAAAGTGACGTAAATTGTCTAGATATCTTTGAGTGCGAGTAATCATTTGTGATAGGTGTATCTTAATCTTTTGATACATATCATTTCAGTAGGCAATCTTATCTTTCTCCTATAATATCTAAGCTATCATGAGTAAATGAAATAAATAATATATATTTATTTTTCTTTCAATTTTAATTACTTTTTAAGCTTATCAAAAAATCATTTATTGATAATTCACAATAATTGCTTATAATTAATAAAAAAATTTTAAATCTCATATGCCAATACTCGAGAGAAACCAATCAATTATTTAGCAGCAACCTCAACTATAATAATATTTTCAAAAATTTCCCAAAATACATCTATTAATCAAAGCTGTTTATTGCCACTTCTACATAACTTTTAATGTAATGAATAAATAATAGAAACTTCCTTACTCAAATAATTATTAAATTATTCCAATTGCTTAAGACGAATATTTGAATAATGTTTATCTTCCCGACCTTCCAAACAAATAACATTCAAGGTTAATATTTTTATAAATCGATCGTTTAAATAAAACAATCTCATTAAAAATGAAATGACATTAAATGTGATCAAGTGGATGAAGATTACGATTACTAAGTAGATTTTCATAAGCTTGCTACAAAGAAATAAATTGAGAGATGAGTTACTGACCAAGGGTGAGTAAAATGAGGTCAGATATAGCCAGACCGAACAAATAGTAGTTGGTAGTTGTGTGCATTGTAGAATTTTTTACTATGACAATACAAGCCAGAACATTCCCAACTACCCCACTTATAAATATTGTTACGTAGGCCAGAGTTAAGGGGATCACTAATTTTGATGGTAGATATTTTGGTCCAAGTATCCTGTTGAGATATTCAGCTTCCGTAAGATTTTCTTGATTGAGTGCTTGCCAGAACTCTTCAAAATCTTGATCATCTTCTGTTGTATCCATGATTTTGTTGCTTAATCAGCAGAAAATTTTCTTACTTAGGAATTATATCTCAATTAACTTTTTTCTGACTATTATTTATCCTGCACGTTAAAATTAATTCTTCAACATTTGTCAAGTAATCATTTCCATTATACCACTCGAAATCTTTTTTTGATCAATTAAAGTAGAATACATTGATTTAAGTCAATTTTTAAATCAGATTACTTCATAAATAAAGTTTTTCTTATTAACGTCGTTAAATTAGTAAATCTTGTTAATTTCTTATATTTATGGTAATTGTAACTTCACTTGGAATTTTATTAGATTGCTCATTAAATGATAGCAAAGTGTTTAAATAATTTTTTAAAAGTCTTTTATTCAATTTTTACTCGGTAAATATTTCATAAGATACTCTTTTATCAGAACTGAAAAACCAATCACATTTTTCAGTGCAATCTTTCTGATCCTATTATGTGTTTAAATGAAAGTCAATTTACTAAAAGCAACGAGAAATTGAAATATTTTATCCGTAAACATTAAACAAATATATATTTGTTTTTTGTTGACTTTAATTCTCCATAAAAGTATTGCAGCTTTTTCAATTCTTCAGAAATGTAGACATTGTTGACAAAATTACGAAAAAAAACAACAGAGATTTGGCAGCACTACAATCGCCTTTTTAAGGTTAATAATTGTTATTTATCATAAATGATTTGCTGTAATAGATATGTTTGCATATGATCACTTTAAGTTCAGGATAAAATCACTTCTGTTAAAGCACTCACGTAAAATAAAAAGTTTATTATATTATAACGAAACTTGAAATGTTTCTATTTATGGCAGAGTTTTATGAAAAATAATATTTTCCTGGTGATTGAAGTAAAATTTTCCACTGAGACATGACAGAAAATCACGAAGGAATTGTGTAGTCTTGAGCTTTTGTGTCGAAATCGTATTTGAAAACTGTCTCAAGAATTATTTGTTGACGTTGCTCTATGCGTACTCCGACAACACTGGTAGAATGTAAGAGAGAATAAGTTTAATGAGTTATATATTATCATCTACAAGTATGATGGAGGATGATGAAATCAACGTTTACATTCTAAATTAAATCTTTAGAGTCTCAAAGGAAACTAAAATTTGGACATTGTTTATACATTTATCTATTTAAAGTGACAATAACAACGTAAATAGGCATTGTTACCAACAAAAATTAAAAATTATTTTGAAAGTACGAGGTTACTGAATCCTTCCGAAGTACCAAGCTTTTATTCTCAATTAATCACTTTTAAAAATGTCATTAGATTATTTTTAGAATTTTTTCATAACATTTTTAGAAATATTCTAAAACGAAATCTATGCAAGTAATTTTTTTGCCAAGATTTGTAAAATATAAGAAATATTTGAAAACAATTTACAGAGAAATTTTTCGACTTGGTATTCCTAACGAGACGTGCTTTCAACTGATTATTACGTTTCTATAAAAGCACAAAATTTTCCAAGACATTTTTAAACATAATTCATCTCTCCAAAAAAATATTTTCCCAGACTAATAAATTTATTTATACGCAGCTGTCTGAAATATTTAAAGATTATAATCACCTGTGATAAATGCAATTATGAGTTAATATTTGATAACAAGACAAAGGTAAAAATCCAATTCACTCGATATATTTTTAATCAAAGACTGTAAAATAAAAAGAAAAATATAAATTTTATTTGTTTTCATGTGGAAAGAAATTATTAAAAATCATAATATTTTTTTATAACAAAGAAAAAAGATAAGATTTTGATGTCTATCTACGTGTATAAGTTTGATGAAATATTTACCTGGCATCAAAGTGATTATATATCACGTTATTTTTATCGAAGCGAGAGGATGTAATATACTATACTTCAAAGCCAAGTTTGAGAATTTTTTTAATTAACAAAAAAATGATTTATTTACAGCATTAGAAATATAACCTTGGATTTAGAAACTCGATTGATGATGATATTTTTTGTTGAAAAAAAAAAGATAAAAACTCAAGGAAAAAATGAAAAATAAACACTTATTTTTGTCAGTGAACTAATCATTCATATTTCAATTGCATCTATCAATGCAAAGCTATAAATTTTGTTTTTAAAAAATTAGTACATGTGTATTTGATAAATATAGTAAATAGAAAATACATTTATGTATTCATTCCAAGTTAGGTAGTGGATGCAAATTTTTTAATGCATTTATTCATACACAGATGAGTACTTTAATTTGAGGAAAAAATAACTTTTTTCAAACAAATAGAATTATAACTTACCTTCAACTGTGTAATTTAACTTAGTATCGTTTATTCTTCAATTATTTCCTTCATTATTACTTTTCTGGAATTTTTTTCAACAAATCGGTACATTTATTATCCTTAAGCTTTTGCTAATTTGATATTACTATGCACAAAAAAGTATTCGAAACTTTATGAGTATAACTTTATGAAACTGGTATTTAATGCTTCATTATAACTTTCCGAGTAATTTAGCATTAGAATCCATAATGTTGCAAAAAATTATCATAATTTCGATTATACCTCAATAATCATTATCATGGGACGAAAAAAACTTATATATGAATTAACATTTTCATAATATTTATAAAATAACTTACTGGATGATTTATAATTGAATTTAATTTACTGGAATGAATGAAATTAATAATTATAGAAAATATTGATAAAATGTGAGAAATTTACCTCATATTGCATACTGCACAGCGATTGATTATTCATAGAGGGACAATAAATTACCTTAATAATTGAGTGAAATAACTGAGTTATTAGGCCACTGGGAAAAAATATTTTTCAGGATGCTGTAGGTAGTGATTGAGGTTATACACATACAGAAAACTATTATTTACAATTTTTATATTTGAATCACTCATATAATTTAATCTTATTAACTACATATCGATTGTCTTTTTAGTATAAGTATTATATTTTTTAAATTTCATGAATTTCAATATTTTATCGAATAAAATATTGGATTACTTGATGAGTTCAACACATCAAAATTGATTTAAAGAAATATCATTTCTTCTTTACAAATAAAGAAAAATTTTTAATTAAATTAAATTAATCTGAATCAGAACTCGAATCTTCAGGATCATCCTTCACAGTATTAAATAGTCCGAAATTTCGATTTGTATTTACAAATAAATCTTCATTATCATCAGTATCACTATCATCATCAGATGAATGTTTTATTTTATTTGCTTCTACATCTCTATCTTGAAGTATTTGATTGCTCTTATTGACTTTGTCTTCAAATATCTTTGGCCAAACATTCTGAGATCGATAAAATTTAATATGATCCTATAAATAATTATTCAGCGGTTAAAATTTACAATTATCTTATAAAATTGATATAAATTTAATATTGAATTAATTTACAAACCTTAGTAAGAATCTTAGCAATTTCAGCTTTAACTTTATCCCCTTCAGGGATTGGTTCAACAAGAACAAAGTCACCTCTTTTTACCCAAATATTTCGTCTAAACTTAACAGGCATAGAGACAAGAAATTTCTCCCCAGAACTGTCAATCACTTCGTGAAGATTATTGCCTCGTGAGTCGACAAGTTGAACTATGAATTGTTGTTCTGTTGGAATACTAAAATCCTCTTGTAACTCCTTCGTAACGTGTTTCCTCTTCGTGGCCTTTGACATTTCGATCTAAAAACCCATTATTCATAAATCATTCGGTGATTTACTTTATACATAATTTGGCACAATGCCTTTAACGTTAGTAGTACTCTAAAAATATCAATCTATAAAAAAGAATATTTTCTTTCGATAGAAAATAATCAATATCATCGAAGATTCCAATCAAATTTATTATATGATTTCTAAAAAAAAACATGTAATCATTTTTTGTACTTTTTTTTATTTAAAAAGGTATTAATCTTTATATTACATTGATTGGTTTTTTTCATCTGAAAAATAACTGAAAATTATTAACTTTAATAAAAACAAGACGATAGGATTTATATAATAATCACAGTGTCATTTTCTTTAGGTTTAGTTTCACTCGTTTCATTCTGCTCTATTTCTTATTATCTTGACAAGAAACAATGTTTATTACTTTAATTAATTATTTGTAGTATCGTTCTCAATCACATCAGTTTTTTCTATTTTTTTCTTTCTCATTAAAGCACTATGCCATGATCCTAGAAGACCTCCAGATTTTTCTATCGCTTTCCAAATATCTAGACTCTCCCCAGGAGGTATTCCATATCCATTCTCTAATCCATATGGATTTGAAGGAGTTTTACAATCGGCAGTAGCCTCTTTTCGTAACACAGTATCTACTTCAACAGAGGCGAAAAATGCAACAGACATAGGAAGATCAGCAATTCCGAGTCTCAAAGCACAAAAAGATCTTGTAAGAAGATTGGTAACATGCATAGCAAGAGCAGCATTATATTTATAACGAGAAGGCACTATATATCTAATTTCATCATGAAATGATAAACAAAATCTTGCATTATCTTTCATTAACCATCTCATTGTTACTAACATTAGATGTAAGAAATCAACTGCACCACTTTGAACCACCCAATTTATTTTTGTAGGTAAATATTTATCTTTATGCTCTTCATCAACTTCTAAAGCACGACTCAGACGTGAATTCAAAAAAGGAGTCACTGGGTAAGCACTTTCTGCTATTTCTTCAAGTCTATTGAACATTGCAGATTCTGATCCTCCAATCCAATGTCCAGAGCCAAACATTTCTGCAACTGACTTTCCAAAGACTTTAGCAATTCTATGAGCTTCAAACGCACTGTAATTAAGGTCAAGAAGATCATCACTAATGAATTCTGATTTCAGACGAAATACTTTTTTACCTTTGGTAATATTGAACATTTTTTTAGATTTGGTTAGAGCTTCGAATGGAGTCATGGAAGGATTAAATTGTTTTAAAAGTCTTTCAGCAAATTTTTGACCAGCTCCATAAATTCGAGCGTAATTAATCACTTTAGCATGATCGCGTGAAATACCTACAGCTTTAGCAGTGACACTGTGCATATCAGTTCCATTGGATTTATTTCCTATGAGTGTCATCCATCCAAAAGGAGTTGCACCATGAATTCCAGCACAATAAGCATCACCAATAAGTGAAGCAATCCAAAGTTCTTGGCTATCAACATCAGCACCAACAATACTAAATCCTGGTGGTGCTTGTACCATTGCTCTTAATTCAGATCCAACTCGTTCTATATGGGCGTTTGATGCAGTCATCCATGTAGCTTCTGTTGCTCGTCTTGTTAAGGTACCACTCACAACAACTTGCGGAATAATAGCTCCATAACTTCTCTGATTTCCACGACGACGACTAACAGATGGTAAACTGTTATCATTCAACCAAATCACCAACTGTGATAGAATTCTATCTCTATTGTTTCTCCAATATGATGTCATTTTGGCTATTTTCAATACTTTTGTAGCACTTGAATCAAGACCGGCTAAAACATTTTCAGAAAATTTATTTAAAAAATCCTTAGCTAAAGGATTGCCTACATTCATTTTGGGTCCATCTTTATGAGGTAATTTAAAAAACCAACAGCAATTATCAATGTTTACATCACACCATACTCCACTTCCTTTATAAAAATCAGGTTTACTTTCATCTTTTTTCCTTTTTTTATTTCTCCAAAACTCGGTTTTAGTTAATTCTATTTGTACATCACTTTGTAAATTATCCATATTATAGTTTGTATCCGAATCAGTTTTAGATTCTACCGGTAAAGGACATTGCATCAAAAGTTGTCGTAGAGGTAATGAAGTTTTTATATCAGGATCATTATTGTAAGGAACTAAAAAACCCCATCCATGTTCCCTAATATAATGCAAAGGATAATTTTCCCAAGTTAAATTTAATAATTTAGGAGTTACTTTTAAAGAAGTGCTGATATTTTGTGGTCCCGGAGTCCAGTTTTCTTCATTTTCTTTCATACATAATGATTTATACCACTTTGGGTAACCCGGCATATGAGGCATTTTTACAGGAAGTAGATTTCTTGTATTAAAAAGATAAGAAAACTCTTGTTCCAAAGGATCTGGTTCATCTTCTCCATCTGTTAAATATTTTTCAAAATCTGACAGTTGCTTTTCTTGAGATTCTGATTCTGCTAGAATTTTTTTCGAAACTTTACTCTTAACTTTGATCTTTTGTGTACTCCAATCCTGATCCCACATCCACAAATCTTCTTTGTATTTATCATTATGCAGTAGTTTACACACTTCATCAGCTCTCTTTGATAAACTAACTTTTGCCTCATAGTTTAAATCTTCAAAAGTTGATTCTGATTCTTCAATATATCTTTGCCAGCTAGAATTGACCGGTAAATAAGCTGTACTTAATTCTAGCATTCCAGCAAATGTTACAGGATGTGGAAACCTTTCTCGAAAAAGTGACAAAAGATGTAGGAAGACTTCATGTGTTACTTTAGCATCAGTGGCACAATAATTTATTAAATCATCAAAGTTTTGTTTTATTTCTATCAATGTTCCCTCAACAAACATATCTCTCATAGATTTTTTATGCTCTTTATTACAATAGAGTTTATAAACATCTGCTAAATTATTTAAAGATGTAAACTTCAGCCAATCTTGTTCTTCTAAATCATTTTTTTCTTTATTAGTTAATAGTAGCGATCTTTGATAACTGTTCATCCCACTAATGGAAACGTGAAGAGACATTGTGTCTACAAATCGAGTACCTGTAGAATTGAGCCAATATTGTTCTTTAATCCTAGCTCGATCATAAGAGACATTATGGCCTACAATAATTTTTGGCCTTTTCTGATAATCATTCAACTTTTTCCCGAATTCGTTAGATGTACTTTCTAGAGGTATCAACATATCTGGTGTAAAAGAACGACTTTCTATTGGAATACTACTACAATCAACGAGAGATTTAGAGACCCAGCCATACCAAGCAGTACTAGAAACTGCAGTTGCAAGTACTGGCAATGGACCTTCTTGTACGCATACTTCTACATCAAAAATTAAAGCTTCTTCCAATGGGTAATCAACTTTTTCGATTGTATCGTTTGTATATCTGTAGACATAAAATTTCAATCAATTTTGCATTTTATTTTAGGTGATAACAATGCAGTTTGAAAATTGAGTGATTTATAATATACTTACCTAGTCCAACCTTCTTGCAAAATCCATTTTTTTGGTATCTTAGGTATACTCTTTAAATTGTTTTCAATGGCTTTCATATACGGTTTTATCTGACTTTTAGCAATATTGAAGAAATGTTCTTCTAAATCTTTTCCTTCTAACGGTGGTAAATCTATATCAACATCAGGTATTTTTACAGTCTCGTTGATCTTCATTCCAAAATCTTTAAGATCTTTTTTTAAAGAATCTATTTGATTTTTGGTAACATTAGATTTCTTGTGAGAATTAATAAAAACTTGATCATGAAGTTTTTTTGACAACATTTGCATGTTCAACTCATTAAATCGAGCTTCCTTGTTATCAATTATTTCATTTGTTACATTATTTACATTATTATTTTCACATTCTAAGATATCTTTTTTTTGTACATTCAAAAGCTTTGGTGTATTGAAATGATCGTAAGCTGTTGTATCTACGTGAAATCCTTTTTTATGTATTTCTTCATTTTTAATACAATGTTTACCATTTTTTATGATTCTTTTTAAATGTGCATCATTTACAGGCATTAAGAATTGTTGACATATTTCTTCAGCATCCCAAGGACTTATGTTGTTGACATTTTGAAATACAGAGTTTTGATCAGAAAGTCGTATTAATTCCTTGTTTGTTTCTCCATTGAGAATTTTGTTTACATGCTTTACAGATTGAGAGGTTAGTTTGTTCAATTTGTTATCAGTTTCGATCTGTTTTTTAAGACGTACTATTTTTTTTGTACCATTAGATCCTTGTGAAGGAACATTTTCAGTACTGAGTACTTTTGTGCACTTATGTCGAATACATATATTAATTAATTTGATTTTTCTACGCATTTTCGTGATGTCATTCTAAGATCCACGAGGTGAAAAAGCACGTGACATAAGAGCAAAATTATTATGAACATTTAAATTTGTTGTAATAAAATAAATTGAACTTACCGTAAGTATTTTTTATATTAAAACTCAATAACTCGATGTGAAAATATCCACAAGAAAGCAAAAAAGTATCATAAATTAAATAAAATTATGAAAAAAACAATACACATGTGAATGACGTTACGTTGAGACTCCATATTTGTTTCATGATCCATACGATCCGTGGTAATTGAAGAGTATACATATAATTAAATGTATTTCTACCGTGAGAATTTTTACATGTAAGATTGAAACAATTTTTATTTTTTATTTGAATTATTTTAAAGTAGAAAACTATTTTAACTTAAATTAATATCAAAAATGTATAAAAATAGTTTTGTTAACTTTAAATCTCCCGCCATTAGTAACTAGTGACATCTATAACCGGCGAGCATTCAACTTGCGACACCTATGATTATTTTCTAAATTTCAAATTAAAAATTTGAACTAAAATTGCATCAAATGATTTTTTTGTCGAATGACATCTTTTTATTGTTAAACAAGGTTACTATTTTTAAAATATACTTAAAAGTCGAACTATATTTTTAATAAAATATTATTATGTGTTAAAAATTAATTTTCAATTAATCATTGGAAGCTTTGAAAGATTCCTCTTTTAAGTTGTCAGCAATTATACTTTTCTTTAATAATGATTTTGCGGTTTTATCGTTAATGTTTATGTAGACTCCACGATTTTTTGCATCATTTATAAGACTTTTCCACATTTTATTACCCTACGGGGAAATTTTATATAAAAATATAATGATCAGAATATAAATAAATGTTTTTTAAAATAAATTTTTAACGAAATACTTACTAAAAATGTATGAAAATTGCCAACTATAATAAGAGTATGCTTTGCTCTCGTTAAACTAACACATAATCTATTTGGACAATGTGTGAAACCTAATCCTAAACTCCGAACACATGACATAATGATAATGTCTTTTTCAGATCCTTGAAAACTATCAACCGTATTTACCTCAACATTTTCTTTTATTTTACTAAAAATTCCCAATAAATAATTAATTATTTGTATTAATATTTAAAATATTTAATAGATAAAAGAAAAACTTACGTAGATTCCAATTTCTTAGAAATTAGTTCACATTGTTTTCGGTATGGCGTGATAATTGCAATACTTATGTCATCATTAATCTGTTGCGAATTTGTTTTCATTAATTTCGCCATTTCTATTACCAATTCTGCTTCCTCAACATTTGTATAACCATCAGGACCTTGAGGGAATTGGTGATTGAATAACTTATATTGGCAAATTCCCAATGGATGTATTGTTGCTGAATTTTTCAAAACTCCTTTATAAAAATATTCGTTGGGCCATTGAGATATAGATTCTGTCATACGATACTGAGTGTTTAACGTTATTATAGGATTTATTCCTTCAGTGGCAAAGATTTTTTCTGCTCGAGAAAATAATGATGCGCCGTATCCATTACTTTTAGCTGCCTAAAATTAATTAATGCATTTTTTTTTTAATCAACTAAATTCTACATAAAATTATGGTAGTGGTGAGAATGAAATTATGTTAATATCATACATTAATACCTCTGATAAAACTAATGGCGGTAATTGCTGAGGATCACCAACTAGAATTAATTGTTGCACTCCTAACATAAGTGGGACCAAAGTAAGTAACTCTGTTGCTTGAGCAGCCTCATCAATGATACAAAGTGGAATAGATAATCTCGAAAACGGACATAAACTATTAATCATAAAAACCAAGTTATATATAAGTATTTTTGTTAAATTCACAATAATAAAAAATTTTTTACCCAAAAACACTTGTTACAGAGCGATTAGTATAACAAGAGGTTAACGTGCCAACAATTACATCAGCTTGCTTCAGAATTTCTTGTTTTATACAAAATAAATTCATTCTAAGGTTCTATTATAATAAAAAAAAAAACAAAAAGAAAGAATTAGTGATCAATTATTTCAAAAATATTTCTTATGAAATACAACATAAACCTCTTTTTGTCTTAATGCTTGATTTGCTAAAGAGTACTCTTTTACTGAATCATCAATTTTGTCTTCATTACCAATTCGAACTATGTGAATCGTTAGTCCGTTTTCTGTGAAAAAGAATTCTATTAACTAACAAATGAAATCATTAGAAAAATAATCATTTAAATTAACAAAAAATACCATCAAAATTAGACTTTGCTTCTAATAGTTGTAATAACAATGAATCCACTGCTTTGTTTGATGGCGCACATAACAATATTTTTCTTCTGCCTAAAGATTTTAGAATTGTTCCAACAAGATTAACAATAGTTTTTGATTTTCCAGTGCCTGGTGGACCTTGAACGAAACATATCTTTGGTTGTGTTATTTCAATATTTCCCAGAACACCCATTACAACCTTCTTTTGCATGGGATTAAGATCATCCTGGTGACAAATCAACATAAATTAATTAATAACTCATCAAATTATTTACTCAACTATTATTAGATACCTTAGTTACAATAACAGATGGATCAAGATGTTTAATACGTGTTGACAATGAGTAAGACTGAGCTGTTGGGCGAAGAATAGATGGAAGTAAGATGAATTGAGGAAGAAAGTTTAATGTATCAGCTAAACTCAAATGTTGTAATAAAAATGAGACTGTCGTTAATGAAAATTCCGAAATCATATTATTTTTAAAAGATATATTCGTCAGTAATTCGTATGTAAGTATTCTTTTTTCTTCCTTCTTTTCAGTTTCATCTGCATAAAAAAAAATAAGTTAAATTAAAAGTTTCGAACATGATTAAGAAATTTATTGACAACACCTACCATTTGTTTTTAAAATGCGTTCTTTGAGAAAATTCACATAAGCAAATACGGTAAAAGATTGTGTTGTATTAGAGCTTTTGAGAATCGTTAAATCTCCATAACGTGGAAAATGCTTAGAGCTGGTTTCAGCTATGACAATAAAAGAATAGATTTGATCATTTTTGGTACCTGTTACCATTACTCCTGGAGAAGGTTCTGAAGATTTTATTTCAGTCATTTGCAAATTTCTGTAAAATACGTAATTTGGTAAAGTAAAGAATTCAATATCATGCTACAATGTTTTTTTTTACATTGAAGTACAAATAAACCTTTTCTGCTTCATAAGTTCTGCAAAGTCCTGTTTCAGGACGTGCCAAAATTCATGAATCAATATGGGAAACATTACACTTTGATATTCTTCAACATTTTTATACTGCTGTTGAGTTGGAATTATCGTGATATCATTTATAACATCAGGAAAGTTTTCATCATATTTTTCATCAGAAAGCCATTCTGGATTCCAATTAAGAATATGGTTTAAAAATTCGTGGTATGTATTTCTAATGTTTTCACCAATAATATCACTATTATTATTTAAATGAAGCAAGTTCATATACTGTGTGAGTTTATCATACAAAGCAATCGAATCCATTATTAAAAAAATATTAAAATCCAATTTTAAAAAAAATTTACCACCACAATAAATTAAAATACACTAATTCTAACGAAACATTCAATTACTTTGAATCAATGACTTCTTTCAACTGAAATTCACAAAACCTCCTATCTCTAAATTTCAAATACTGATTAAAAGTTATTTTGCATAGGGAATTTTACTTCATACATATCAATTAGACACTTTAAATAGCAAATATTTATATTTGGATGTCTACAGAACATTTGAGGTATCGCAAAGAATTTCTCAGTATATTGAATGCATCAATTAAATCGTAAATATTGTCATTTCTATACCAGTTTATTCCTCTGAAAATAAACTTAATACATTTATAGTCACATTATATGTGTATACATTTTGTAAATGAATATTATTTGTTATGATTGTAATGTTGATTTTTAACACTACTCAATATTCTATACATCAGTATCCACACTATCCATTTGAGAAGATTCTTTTACTTAGAAACATGCTCCAATACTGTAGAATATGTTGTGACTTTTAAAATAGTTTTTTTAAAATATAATTCTTTTTATTTTATAAAACTATTAAATAATACTTTACGTATTACATTAGTTTATTTATTTTTTTGTTTTTCTTTGTTATTTATTTTGTTTGTTTTTGAAAAGGAACCACCGATTTTGTTTGAAACTTATAGCTTACATACTTTTCGAATACAGATTCTGCATCATTTTCATTAATAGGTATCAAAACATTCCGTTGTTTAGCATCTCGAATAAGGTTTGACCACATACTATTTCTCTATAATTAAAAATTGATGTTAAATAATAACGAAAAATTAATAATTATAAATTTTTCTGCTATTAAAAAATCAAAAAGATAACCAACTTACTTCGAATGCTTTGAAATTTCCCAACATAATTAATGTATGTTTGGCTCTAGTCATACTAACATTTAATCTATTCGGATTTCCCGTGAATCCTAATTCATGGCTTCGAACACATGATATAATAATAATATCCCTTTCAGATCCTTGAAAGCTGTCAACAGTGTTTACTTCGATATCTTTATTTTTCTCAACTTCAAATCCAAAATCTCGTTTCAAATTATCAAATAATTCTTGCGAGATTTTAATTATTTTATTAATCATTGTATCATTATCAACATCATTATACTCATTATTATTAAAATCTAATTGTAAATTTTTTAATAATTCTTCTGAGATTGAAGCTGGTTGACTTTTATTTTCATCAACATTATTTTCAGTTTCTAATATCGATTTTTCATATAATTTTAAATTTTCAAACAATTGTGTTGGAAATTCATCTTCTTCATTACTTTCAATATCATTAGTTAATTTTGGAGTTTTTTTATTTAATTTTTCGAATTTTTTTGGTAACTTATTATCTCTAGAATAGAATTAAAATTATAAAAAAAATCAAAATCATTGAAGACATTTAATAGCAATGAAAAATAGAGTAAATAATTGATATACTAATACTTACTTTAAAGTTAAAAGCTTTTGAATAAGTACACGTTGTTCATGATAAGGAGTAATAATTCCAATCGTAATATTACTGCTCACTTTTAAATTCAACTTTCTTCTTAGAAATTGTATCAACTTAATTGTTAGTTCAGCTTCTTTTTCATTAGAATGACCATTCAAATTTTGTGGAAAATTATGATCAAATAACATATAATTACAAATACCTAACGAATTCATTGAAGCAGCATCTTTTAAACGACTTCTGTAGAAATACTTGTTTGGCCAGCTTGAAATAGATTTCTCCATTCGATATTGAGTATCCAACATAACAATTGGATTTTTTTTTTCCTCTCTAAAAATTTTTTGTGCACGAGAAAACAAGGAGGAATTATAACCATAACGTTTAACCGTCTATAAATATATTTAATGATATTAATTCTTTCAAATAATCGTAAATGAAGAGGGAATTTTTTCAAATAGTTGAAGTATTAAATACTTGAGATAAAACTATTGGTTCCAACTGTTGATGATCTCCAACTAAGAAAAGAAATTTCACCCCCAATAAAAGAGGAATCAGAGTAAGTAGTTCATTGGCTTGTGCGGCTTCATCAATAATGCAAACTAATTCTTCAGGTAATGAATTTTCACTATTTGTACAATATAAGCTATCAATATTTTGTAATTTTATTGAAATATATGAACTTATATGCACTAAATCATCTATAACTTAATACTTGAAAAATTTGCGCATGCAACTTTTTGTATAACAGGACGTTAATGTGCTGGTAATAACTTGTGAATTCATGAGGATAGTTTCTTTATTTTCTTCACAGGACATGCTTTCTCCTCGTAGTTGATTCGCTAATTTTTCTAATAAAATGCCCTTTACGTTTTCATCAGTTTTTTCTCTATTACCAACACGGACTACTAGAAAAGGAATATTTTGACCTGAAAAGAAATTTGTTTAAAAAATTTGACATTTATATGTTATATTTATAGTATAGAAAATACCTTCTAGAGTAGGCTTTATTTTTATCAACTGTAAAGCCAATGAATCTACGGCTTTATTAGATGCTGCACAAACCAAGAATCGAATTTTATTGTTTCTTTTTATCATTGATGCAATAAGATTTACAATCGTATTTGATTTTCCTGTTCCTGGAGGTCCCTGTACTAAACATATTTTAGGTGTTCCCTCTTCTATAGCTCCAATAATCCCTGATATTACTTTTAACTGCGATGCGTTAGGATTTGCCTACGTAATTAAAATTATAGTAACAAAACAATTAATAAAACAATAATAACAATGATTATCAAACATAAATAAATAAAAATACTCGTACTTTTGTAGTAATATCAGATAATTGAAGTTTCAATTTCGATGGCATACGATACTGTGCAGCATTCGGAGATAAAATTGATTTACATAATGGGAAAGTTTCCAAACAATTTAATCCATCAACCATTCCTAAATATGAGTCTAAAAATGTGATTGAGGTAATGGTAACATGATTAAATCTACCTTGGTATGAATTCTTTGTGAAAGAAGCGCCTAATAATAATTGAAAATTTAACTTGTTAAGTCCCCAACGATTGCTTCTACGAACTTCAGAAAATTCATTACATTAAAAACATGAATTGAATGAATTAAAAGATTAAAGGATTAAAAAAGTTTTCATTACTAGTTTTACTTGTAACATATGCGAAATATTTATTCCGATTTAAAACAAGTTCTACCAAATCTCCTGAACGGGGATGAGGACATTCTTGTTTGTTATCACCAAAACAACATAATGACCTCGTGGAATGACTAACAAATAGTATTTTATCTTGGGAAGAAATGTCACTGTGTATTTCAACTGGAATTTCTTCGCATCTAAAAAATAAAATAGTTTTTTAGTAGTAATTGTATATTACGAGCATCATATAATAATTGGATATCAATTATATACCTTTTTTCTTTGAAAAATTCTTCATAATCTTTTTGTAACACAAACCAATATTCATATATCAGTTGAGGCAACATCACTTTTTGATATTCATCAACATTTTTGTAATGTAGTTTTGTGCGGGTTAATTTAATGTTATTTATAACGTTAGGAAGTTTTTTTTGATACTTTCCGTCCCGAAACCAATCAGGATTCCAATTTAAGACATGGTAAAAAAACGCATCTTTTAAATTTTTTTTCATATTTTCTTTGTTCGAATCATTTTTTGTTATTCTCAAAAACATTTTGCTGTTATTAAAAATGAATATATAACAGATTAAAGTAATAATTAACTAGTATTACTGAATTATTTGGATGTAAAGAATCACTTTAGAAACAGTAACTTCTTCAATAAGAATCTAAATTGCGACTAATTCTTTCGTTATAGATAGATATAGACGTATACGATTCATTTTTGTTTAAGAAAGAAAACCCCAAGAATTGACTAAAGAGGCATGCGCACTTAACCAATAATTGTTTTGTTACATGACGTCATGACAAATATAAAAATGTTCAACATATACGAATACTTAAACGATGAACAGTTGAAGTCGATATCAAACCTTAAATATCTACTTGGAAGAATACCAGTAAATTGATTTATGTATTTAAATATCAAAATAACTAATGCAACTTTGAACAATCAAAAAGATGTATTTCGAATATTTTATACAATCCACTTAGTGCTAAATAAAACCATTAACCACTTCAATTAGAATTTCATTCGAGTAGAAAAATACAACAAATGCAAGTATTTAATATACAATTTTCTCTTATTAAATAAATGTTTATTTTTTTCTATTTTTTCTAATATTTCCTGACCATTTTTTCGGAGCATCGATAAAAAATGAGATACATTCACTATTCAAAAAGTCAGCAAGAATCTTAGGTTTCACCATAAATCCAGACTCTTTTAATTTTTCAACAAAAATATCTAAAGAAATTGGTTCATACATTAAAATTTTCCTGTGTAAGACACAGTCTTTTTCCAAAAGTTTTTCAAAACTCTGTTGAAGTTTTTTTATTAAATGGTTTTCATCATTGTTACCATCATCATTATCATCACTATCATCGGAAAATGCAAATTCTTCTGGGAAACCAGTTCTATGCAAACGATTTACCTCTTCATCTTTAGAATCATCTTCACTCGAGTCCTTTTCATTACTTTTTTGTAAATTACTATACCGATTTTTTTCCAAATTTTTATTTTTGTCGTTATCTATATCAGAATGATTATTTCTTGCATCGTGTGGTATCAAATTTTCAGGAACCAATGGATGCATTTGATCCCAAATGAAATTAAGTAATTTAACAGCACGATGTCGTTCCTGATTTTTGAGTCCAAAAGATGTTAACCTCTTTTTAAGCTCCGGACTAGACAGCTGATCATAAGATTCTTTGGGTGAAACATCAAATGAAATATCAACTTTCGAAGGAGAAAGGCCTAAGAATTGGCAAATTTCCTCATTTTTCTGATGATTTCGTTTCCTTCGGGAATATTTAATTTTCTCATCACTCCGTACATCTTGTAAGCTTCTTCTGGAATTCGAAAAATTACCTTCAGACTGAGATTTAACTTGTAATAATCTTTGACTTTTATTTTTTAATGGAGAAATACTAGAGCATCGCCTGGATTTTGAACTTTTAGCTTCTTCTACTAATTTTTCTTCTTCATCAGAACTGATATTGTGCTTCGATCGATTTGATACTTGTGATAATCTCGATGTAGCTGAAGGTATTTTTAAATATTGCGTAGATGATAGTATTGGTAAATGGGTAGATAATCTGAGGTCAGAGAGCTCAGCAAAATTAGCACCACCTTCATATTCGAATTGAGTAAAATTCATTTCTTCATCATTTTGACTACAGTTATCACTTACATTATCCTTAATCTCACCATCGAAATTGAGAAATAAATTATCAGGAAAATGATCAATATCATTTTCACCGTCAGACTCAGTAGCTGATGATAATACAATTGGACTTAGAATATCGGCTATGCTTATTCTGGGTTTGTCTTTACTTTGATATGAACAACTTAAAACTCCACATTCTTGTAAAATTTTCGTTATATTTTCAGTTACTGTTGGAGTTCCGGTACATTGTGTGAAAGAGTCACTACTTTTTTCATTTTTCCAATCAACTTTTGGTGGGTGTGGTTCCCAATTTGATTTAACGATCAATGAAATATCCTTATTGTCTGGTTGTTTTCTACTTCGATGATTAGAATCATTTTGGTTTGATGAATAATTTACTTCACCTGCTTCATTCCAATCCATTAAATCCAAGTTTTCTTCACACACTTTGCAAACTGCTATTGGATTAATTTTATCAGATGATTTTTTTGAATTTGATACATCTTCATTCATTTTATTATAGGTTTCTGTATTTTTTTCTTCATCTGAAGTAACTGTTAAGTCTATTGAACGATTTATAACTTCTTGAGAATTTTGTGTAGAATTTTCGTCATCTTCTGTACGACCTTCTTCTGGAATATCTTCAATTTCATAAAAATCGAAACTTGATAATTCAGTTAAATTTTTTTTATTTATTGAAGAGATTCTTTTATTTTTACATAGTTCATTAGTTTTTTCTTCATAATTAGTGTTGTCTTTTATTGGACTTTCTGCTACTTTAGGAGATTTTTTAGGAGAAGATTGGGGTGATTCATCAGTATTTTCTACATTTTCAGAACTATCTTCACTGCTTTCACTATTGTTTTCTTCTTCTGTTGAAAATGATCTAACTTTTTTTGATTTATTATTAAAATAATTTTTCAAAGCAGCTCGGTATTTATCAATACTATTTCTTCTATGTGTTTTTTTATATTTCGTATACATAGATTCATTTGCTTCATCACTATTAGCATCTTCACTTTGAACAATCGATTCATTTGCTAAAATGTTATCGAATTTTTGTGTGTATTTTTGATCTACTTTTGATTTGTCTTCTTCTCTTCTTTCTTGTAGATCAGTGTTTAGATCAGTCACACTATTTTTAATGTCACTCCAATGTTCATCAACAAATTCAATATCGCTATTACATTCTAAAAAGTTATCTTGCAAGTCATCGTCTTGCGTATTTTTCAACAAATTTATTCCCTTTTCAGCCTTTTCTTTAATCTCCATAGCAACTCTCTTTCTAATGTCATCTTCAAAAATGCTTAATGCTGATTTTTTATCAATTTTAACATCACATTCTAAATTATCTTTTTCCTGATTCATCAAATCTTTTTGGCGAAATTTATTTAACAGTCCTGAATCATTTTCACTAAGTCTACCAATTTTAAATGGATTTTTTTTTTTACGGGGATTCATAATCACCGAATCATCTTCATCAGTATCTGATTCTAAAAATCGTGCATTTCTTCTTTGAATCTTTTCGATAAATAAACTTAAATTATTTCGAGTCACTGAAATATTTTTAGATAATTTTTCACATTGATGGTTTTTTTCAGTTAACTGGTTAGTAGTTTCTAAAATTCCTTCATTTGTAAAACAGTTATTTTCCATACTTAATTCTTCTTTTCCTGAGTTTTTTTCTACTGTCTGTGTAAAACCATCTAAACAGTTTTCTTCATCAATTTGAAAACTCTTTTTCTTACTGATGTCTTTTTTATTTTCTTCAATCTCATCTTTATTTTCATTATATAATTCTGTACAAATAGGTATCTTCTGATTATTCTCTAGACAATGCTCTATAGTATAACTGTCGTTATGTCTAGTGTTTTGATGCTTTCTTCCAAAAGAATTTCCAAGATTCATGGTTTCCATTCCATCAAAAATATCAGGAGATGCACTCATAAAACTTGCTCTTAGTAGTTCATTTTTGTATGTCTTCGTTTCTAATTTTGGGGTTTGGGATAGTTCTAATTCATCTTCAGAAATAACAATAACTGTTGCTTCTACATGTTTCGTATGTGATCCATTTATATTAATTTTATTTACAGTGTTATTATCTTTCTCTGGAATATTAATATCATTATCATCTATCATCTGAGCAGAAAATTTCAGTGATTTACATTGAAAATCAGTAGTTGAATTTTTATTCTCGAGAATATTAGTTCTCGATTCTTCATTTTCATCTTTCTCCATACTGAAGTCTTCATGCCACTTTGAATTCGAATATTCTTCATCTTTACTTTCATTTGGTTCTATATTCAATGGTTCTTCCATTTTTTCATCATCATTTTCTGTTAATTGATACTCAGAATTAAGATTTTCGGCTGAAACATCTAATTTGTCAAGAAAAGCACTTAATTCTTTTATCTTATATTTTTCTGCTAAACTTTTTACATTATTTAGAATTAATCTATTTTTTAAAGCTTCTAAATTCATGATGAATTCACAATAAATAAACTCTAAGAATATAATTCCTGCTTGATATTCTACATCTTCCCACATGATTTTCCATTGTTGCTTTCTTTCTGAAGATTCTGTATTATATTTACTCTCATTGTTGTCGGCATTGTTGGCGATAAAATCTTTTTCAATTTCACGACAACGTGTCCATAAAACGAGAAAATGGCTAAAAATGAATTTTTCATCTTTTACGTGAATAATTACATCACTATGAATTTTTGAATTAATCATTTTACTCCAACTCAGAGCTAAAGGATTTAAACCTTTCAATCGATCTTCTTCAAAACGTTTCTCATTTCCATCCTCATCTTTTTTTTCTCTATCTTGATTATTTTTTAGAACATTTTCTCCTGTTTGTTCATTTTTAATCGAATCTTCTTTAGCATTTGATAAATTAAAAATTAAATCTTGATTACTTGAGATATCAACCACTTTATTTACATTTTCATCGATAGGATTCATACAGTCATTTTGATTAATACTTCTTATTTCATTCACTTGATCATCATCACTTTTATTAATATATGATTCATCTTCACTTTTTAGTTTGTTAAAAGTCTCGGCCGGTCTAATAAATTGACAAAGATTTTCGATGTAATAAAATTCTATACTCTCTTCACCTACAGATCCATTCCACAATTTACAATCTGATCTATACATTTCTTTCAGCGCCATACTTTTAAAATTGATTTGTTTATCTTCATATTTTTTATCCGTATTATCTGGAGAAATTGGTCTTTGAGTTGATATGACATTATCTACAATGGCTTCAGCTATTCTTTCTGCTAGTAGTCGACTCCTAGCTTCTTCAGTACGGGTTTGTAGAATAGTTGGACCCATCTTCTTTTTTTTTGATTTTTCATTAGAATCTGACACTATTGGTTTATTAGTAATAAATCCAAAATTTACTAGAGTACTCTTACGCTGTGATGATGACATTTCTAGTATTTTCTCATCTGATTCTGCTGCCAAAACAACTGCTTCTTCTAAATATTCTATTTCTTGAGCTTCACTCAATGATTTTGATAAAGCTATTGCTAATTCAACATCAGGATCATTACTAGTACTCATTCTTTTGAACTTTGGAGTTTTCTTGGCTGGTTGTTGTTGTATTGGAGCTGCAGGTAAGCCAATAGCTTTTCTCTCTTCTGCTTGACGTTCATGTAATTCTGTTGCTGCGATCAATTGTCTTGTGGAAATTTTATTCTTTACTGCACAGTTTTTTGAATGAGCTATTTGTTGACTTGATTCGTTAAATGATTTTAAACATAAAGGACATACAAATGCAGTCGGAGGCTTAAAAAACGAAGATTCAATAGACATTTGATTTGAATCAGGTTTTTTCTTCGTATTTCGTGAAGTACTCCTAGTTCTGGTTAACTTTTTTGGATTATCAAGTAATTTGACTCCATTTCGTGCCAAGTTGGATCGAGAATTCAATTTTGGTAATTTAAAATCAGCTAAACTATCCTCTTCTAATGGAGAACCAGGTCTTTTATTGCTTGCTGTGGAACTATCTGGTAATTCAGATATAGATGAATTTTCTTTTTTAAGTGATGAGTGTTCAGAAGAATCAGATGATTGCTCCGAATCACTAGTCTCCCTAAAATATGTTACAATAATAATATTAAACATAAAGTAACATAAAAAAATTAACAGGTTCACGTTCGAATATTTTCGGGAACTATTTATAAATTCTATGTGTAGCAAAAAAATACGTTCTAAACTTCTAAAATTCATTTATCTAAAATAGAAATAAAGGATAGGGAAATTACAAAATATTTTATTAGTTAATTTCAAGATAAATGCTGTTTGATGGAGAAAAATTCTCTAATTTCAAATCAAAATCTGATGGAAAGATAAAGATTGACCAGTTTTTTCGCTATCAAACGTTATATTTCTATTAGAGCATCAATCTTGAAGTTACTTTTATAAAAATCGAAAAAAAATCATGAATTTATTATTTCTCATGTTTATTGAATATTAATTATCATTTGACTACAATCATAAATATAGAATATCATTTCTAAATCGATCATGAACCTGTTAAATGAAACATTGTATTTTTTAGTAATTTTTAGCTGCATAGTGTGTATGTATGGAACATTTACTTTTTGTTTGTTTTTCTCAATTTCATTTTTTCCATTGTTTAGTCCATTCCAGCCGAAGTGGTATCTTTTGGGGTCGAAGTTTCCAATGCGCCCATTTGTTTTAGTTCCAAATTAAGTAAAGCTGATCTTAAACATGGATCATCGAAGAAAATCTGTCTCCGGTTCCTCACTTCATCAGGCAAATGTAAAAACATCCATCGCTCTCGGGAAGCTCTTGTAAATTCGAAGTCTCTATAAATTAGAGAAAAAAAGAAAATCTAAATTGGTGACTTTGAATGTAGATTAGTTGTTCATTGACTTAGCTTGAGTGTTGTTTAATATGAGGTTGTTATCTAAACATAATAATTAATATTTATTAACGTACTTGTAAATAACTATCAAATAAGTAAGCAATGATGAACCAATAAGAGCTCCCCAAAAAGTATATCTAGCCGCTGGTGTTCCTGCTAATCTTCGAGGTTTTCGTTTTGCAAGATTGATAGTGCCATGAAACTCTTCATGCAGTCCCACCATACCTCAAACTAATTATATATAATATCGTGATCAAACTGTAAATTAAATTTTGCTGTCTAACAATATCTTGGAAATAAAAATGACAAAGCCGATGTTAACCAGAGAGAAGACTGAGAGTAGCAATGCCGTTTAAAAAACATTTCGATTAAGTGTCGCCCCCGTTTCCAATTTTTTACTTCCACGGAACTACTAAGCCAAGAAGAGCCGGTATAACAGTCAAGTTTCCATAATCTGTTTTACCACCCAGCATTCCCCTTTCCGCAATAAACTGAGGTGTGTTACGGCTTTTTTAAGCCGCCAATCTTTTCTTCATCGTCTGCAAAATAATCGCTGACCATTTAAATTACCGGGAAAGATTGCCAACTATTTTTGATGTGCGTGGAAACAATAAACTGAGTATAAAGGAGTTAACGCATGGCTCTTCATTGATTACTATCGTTTTCGTTTTACTGTTTTCAGAAACAGAACAGACATAACTAGAATAAGTGATGGTAAAAAAAATCCACATGAACCAAAGAAAAAAATTATGGTTAACAAACAAAAGATGGCGTTAAAGGTAAAAAAAAATGTGGAGGTTAGGATAGGTCCACATATATACTTATTATGACGTGTATCAGATCATTATATAAATAATTAGTTTTATTAACTATAAACAAATACGAAAAACTTAGAAAATATAAATGATTGCAAACAACGTATTGCGGCACTGAAAGTCAGTAAGAAACTATCCTCGCGCCCGTACGGCAGTTAGGCAGAACTCTTGCCTTGTGGGTTAGCTGCACTTGAATTCTTTAAATTCAGCACGTTGCAGGTCCCCACAAAAATTGCCGAACAAGTCAAATGGATCGTTTGATTGTGATAAGAAGGAAAAGATAGCGCATAAATAGATACGAGAAAATAGCAGCATGAGAGACCCGCTTATAATTTTCTACCATCTACAGAAGTAGCGTATTAAAATCAGGGTAAATTGGAATCGTCTAACAGTATCGACACTCAAAAGTAATGAATGGAATTGTACAACTTAAAAAGCAATTCTTTTACTTCGGAAATATTATTCAACCGGGATTTGCCGAATTTTAATCATAATTTTGAGGAGTGAATCGGAAAGCTCTCGCTCTCAGGAATCCATTGATATGCTTGTTTTCGATGTGCGACTATAAGGTTTCGAGTTATCAGATAGAAACAAAGTTATGCTTCAGTGGATCATTAAAAAACCTTTAATCGCTCATAACTCGAAAACTATAAGAGATACGGCATTTCTGACGGGGGTGTACCAATAGGGAGGGGGGGGGGGTATCAAATATTCGCTTCGGTCCTGATCTTTCATATGGACCCTTGATCATCCCCATAAAAAAACATGTTTCGGAGAAATGCATAATTTTAGGTTTCTCCGTTTTTTTTGAATATCTTAAAATCTACGGGGCTACCGGAATAAATAGCTAGTGTTTCAGGACCGTTTCGTCACAATGTATCTCATTATGTCATGATTTTTATGATTTACTCATGAAATATGATTTTTTTTGATTTTTTAATATGAAATTTAGCCTAAATCACATGCTAATCATAATTTTGAGGAGTGAATCGGAAAGCTCTCGCTCTCAGGAATCCATTGATATGCTTGTTTTCGATGTGCGACTAACAGGAAGACAGTTATTTTACTTTGGAAATTTCATGAAACCGGAAGTTGGCCGAAATTTAGCCTAAATCATGTGCTAATCATAATTTTAAGGAGTAAATCGTAAAGCTCTTGCTCTCAGGAATCCATTGATATGCTTGTTTTCGATGTGCGACTAACAGGAAGATAGTTATTTTACTTTGGAAATTTCATGAAACCGGAAGTTGGCCGAAATTTAGCCTAAATCATGTGCTAATCATAATTTTAAGGAGTAAATCGTAAAGCTCTTGCTCTCAGGAATCCATTGATATGCTTGTTTTCGATGTGCGACTAACAGGAAGATAGTTATTTTACTTTGAAAATTTCATGAAACCGGAAGTTGGCCGAAATTTAGCCTAAATCATGTGCTAATCATAATTTTGAGGAGTGAATCGAAAAGCTCTTGCTCTCAGGAATCCATTGATATGCTTGTTTCCTTTGTACGTCTATAAGGTTTCGAGTTATCAGATAAAAACAAAGTTATGCTGCGGTGGATCATTAAAAAACCTTTAATCGCTCATAACTCGAAAACTATGAGAGATACGGCATTTCTGACGGGGGTGTACCAATAGGGGGGGTATCAAATATTCGCTTCGGTCCTGATCTTTTATATGAACCCTTGATCATCCCCATAAAAAAACATGTTTCGGAGAAATGCATAATTTTATGTTTCTCCGTTTTTTTTGAATATCTTAAAATCTATGGGGCTACCAGAATAAATAGCTAGTGTTTCAGGACCGTTTCGTCACAATGTATCTCATTATGTCATGATTTTTATGATTTACTCATAAAATATGATTTTTTTTTTTTTTCATCAAAAACACAAAATTTTTCCAATATTTTAATTTGAGAATTGAATTTAAGAGTCGTTACGCCTAGAAACGATTACTTCAGTCAGACATTAGAAAATGCATTTATCCTACTTGAGAATCTGATTCAACCGAATATGGACCAAATTTTAGCCCGGATCACATGCTAATCATAATTTTAAGGAGTAAATCGTAAAGCTCTTGCTCTCAGGAATCTATTGATATGCTTGTTTTCGATGTGCGACTAACAGGAAGATAGTTATTTTACTTTGAAAATTTCATGAAACCGGAAGTTGGCCGAAATTTAGCCTAAATCATGTGCTAATCATAATTTTGAGGAGTGAATCGAAAAGCTCTTGCTCTCAGGAATCTATTGATATGCTTGTTTTCGATGTGCGACTAACAGGAAGATAGTTATTTTACTTTGAAAATTTCATGAAACCGGAAGTTGGCCGAAATTTAGCCTAAATCATGTGCTAATCATAATTTTAAGGAGTAAATCGTAAAGCTCTTGCTCTCAGGAATCCATTGATATGCTTGTTTTCGATGTGCGACTAACAGGAAGATAGTTATTTTACTTTGAAAATTTCATGAAACCGGAAGTTGGCCGAAATTTAGCCTAAATCATGTGCTAATCATAATTTTGAGGAGTGAATCGAAAAGCTCTTGCTCTCAGGAATCTATTGATATGCTTGTTTTCGATGTGCGACTAACAGGAAGATAGTTATTTTACTTTGAAAATTTCATGAAACCGGAAGTTGGCCGAAATTTAGCCTAAATCATGTGCTAATCATAATTTTGAGGAGTGAATCGAAAAGCTCTTGCTCTCAGGAATCCATTGATATGCTTGTTTCCTTTGTACGTCTATAAGGTTTCGACTTATCAGATAAAAACAAAGTTATGCTGCGGTGGATCATTAAAAAACCTTTAATCGCTCATAACTCGAAAACTATGAGAGATACGGCATTTCTGACGGGGGTGTACCAATAGGGGGGGTATCAAATATTCGCTTCGGTCCTGATCTTTCATATGAACCCTTGATCATCCCCATAAAAAAACATGTTTCGGAGAAATGCATAATTTTATGTTTCTCCGTTTTTTTTGAATATCTTAAAATCTATGGGGCTACCAGAATAAATAGCTAGTGTTACAGGACCGTTTCGTCACAATGTATCTCATTATGTCATGATTTTTATGATTTACTCATAAAATATGATTTTTTTTTTTTTTCATCAAAAACACAAAATTTTTCCAATATTTTAGTTTGAGAATTGAATTTAAGAGTCGTTACGCCTAGAAACGATTACTTCAGTCAGACATTAGAAAATGCATTTATCCTACTTGAGAATCTGATTCAACCGAATATGGACCAAATTTTAGCCCGGATCACATGCTAATCATAATTTTAAGGAGTAAATCGTAAAGCTCTTGCTCTCAGGAATCTATTGATATGCTTGTTTTCGATGTGCGACTAACAAGAAAATAGTTATTTTACTTTGAAAATTTCATGAAACCGGAAGTTGGCCGAAATTTAGCCTAAATCATGTGCTAATCATAATTATGAGGAGTGAATCGAAAAGCTCTTGCTCTCAGGAATCCATTGATTTGCTTGTTTTCGATGTGCGACTAACAAGAAAATAGTTATTTTACTTTGAAAATTTCATGAAACCGGAAGTTGGCCGAAATTTAGCCTAAATCATGTGCTAATCATAATTATGAGGAGTGAATCGAAAAGCTCTTGCTCTCAGGAATCTATTGATATGCTTGTTTTCGATGTGCGACTAACAAGAAAATAGTTATTTTACTTTGAAAATTTCATGAAACCGGAAGTTGGCCGAAATTTAGCCTAAATCATGTGCTAATCATAATTATGAGGAGTGAATCGAAAAGCTCTTGCTCTCAGGAATCCATTGATATGCTTGTTTTCGATGTGCGACTAACAAGAAGATAGTTATTTTACTTTGAAAATTTCATGAAACCGGAAGTTGGCCGAAATTTAGCCTAAATCATGTGCTAATCATAATTTTGAGGAGTGAATCGAAAAGCTCTTGCTCTCAGGAATCCATTGATATGCTTGTTTCCTTTGTACGTCTATAAGGTTTCGACTTATCAGATAAAAACAAAGTTATGCTGCGGTGGATCATTAAAAAACCTTTAATCGCTCATAACTCGAAAACTATGAGAGATACGGCATTTCTGACGGGGGTGTACCAATAGGGGGGGTATCAAATATTCGCTTCGGTCCTGATCTTTCATATGAACCCTTGATCATCCCCATAAAAAAACATGTTTCGGAGAAATGCATAATTTTATGTTTCTCCGTTTTTTTTGAATATCTTAAAATCTATGGGGCTACCAGAATAAATAGCTAGTGTTACAGGACCGTTTCGTCACAATGTATCTCATTATGTCATGATTTTTATGATTTACTCATAAAATATGATTTTTTTTTTTTTTCATCAAAAACACAAAATTTTTCCAATATTTTAGTTTGAGAATTGAATTTAAGAGTCGTTACGCCTAGAAACGATTACTTCAGTCAGACATTAGAAAATGCATTTATCCTACTTGAGAATCTGATTCACCTGAATATGGACCAAATTATAGCCCGGATCATGTGCTAATCATAATTTTGAGGAGTGAATCGAAAAGCTCTTGCTCTCAGGAATCCATTGATTTGCTTGTTTTCGATGTGCGACTAACAAGAAAATAGTTATTTTACTTTGAAAATTTCATGAAACCGGAAGTTGGCCGAAATTTAGCCTAAATCATGTGCTAATCATAATTATGAGGAGTGAATCGAAAAGCTCTTGCTCTCAGGAATCTATTGATATGCTTGTTTTCGATGTGCGACTAACAAGAAAATAGTTATTTTACTTTGAAAATTTCATGAAACCGGAAGTTGGCCGAAATTTAGCCTAAATCATGTGCTAATCATAATTATGAGGAGTGAATCGAAAAGCTCTTGCTCTCAGGAATCCATTGATTTGCTTGTTTTCGATGTGCGACTAACAAGAAAATAGTTATTTTACTTTGAAAATTTCATGAAACCGGAAGTTGGCCGAAATTTAGCCTAAATCATGTGCAAATCATAATTTTTAGGACTGAATCGTAAAGCTCTTGCTCTCAGGAATCCATTGATATGCTTGTTTCCTTTGTACGTCTATAAGGTTTCGAGTTATCAGATAAAAACAAAGTTATGCTGCGGTGGATCATTAAAAAACCTTTAATCGCTCATAACTCGAAAACTATGAGAGATACGGCATTTCTGACGGGGGTGTACCAATAGGGGGGGTATCAAATATTCGCTTCGGTCCTAATCTTTCATATGAACCCTTGATCATCCCCATAAGAAAACATGTTTCGGAGAAATGCATAATTTTATGTTTCTCCGTTTTTTTTGAATATCTTAAAATCTATAGGGCTACCAGAATAAATAGCTAGTGTTTCAGGACCGTTTCGTCACAATGTATCTCATTATGTCATGATTTTTATGATTTACTCATAAAATATAATTTTTTTTTTTTTCATCAAAAACACAAAATTTTTCCAATATTTTAGTTTAAGAATTGAATTTAAGAGTCGTTACGCCTAGAAACGATTACTTCAGTCAGACATTAGAAAATGCATTTATCCTACTGGAGAATCTGATTCACCTGAATATGGACCAAATTATAGCCCGGATCATGTGCTAATCATAATTTTGAGGAGTGAATCGAAAAGCTCTTGCTCTCAGGAATCTATTGATATGCTTGTTTTCGATGTGCGACTAACAAGAAGATAGTTATTTTACTTTGAAAATTTCATGAAACCGGAAGTTGGCCGAAATTTAGCCTAAATCATGTGCTAATCATAATTATGAGGAGTGAATCGTAAAGCTCTTGCTCTCAGGAATCCATTGATATGCTTGTTTTCGATGTGCGACTAACAGGAAGATAGTTATTTTACTTTGAAAATTTCATGAAACCGGAAGTTGGCCGAAATTTAGCCTAAATCATGTGCTAATCATAATTATGAGGAGTGAATCGAAAAGCTCTTGCTCTCAGGAATCTATTGATATGCTTGTTTTCGATGTGCGACTAACAGGAAGATAGTTATTTTACTTTGAAAATTTCATGAAACCGGGAGTTGGCCGAAATTTAGCCTAAATCATGTGCTAATCATAATTTTGAGGAGTGAATCGTAAAGCTCTTGCTCTCAGGAATCCATTGAAATGCTTGTTTTCGATGTGCGACTAACAAGAAGATAGTTATTTTACTTTGAAAATTTCATGAAACCGGAAGTTGGCCGAAATTTAGCCTAAATCATGTGCAAATCATAATTTTTAGGACTGAATCGTAAAGCTCTTGCTCTCAGAAATCCATTGATATGCTTGTTTCCTTTGTACGTCTATAAGGTTTCGAGTTACCAGATAAAAACAAAGTTATGCTGCGGTGGATCATTAAAAAACCTTTAATCGCTCATAACTCGAAAACTATGAGAGATACGGCATTTCTGACGGGGGTGTATCAATAGGGGGGGTATCAAATATTCGCTTCGGTCCTAATCTTTCATATGAACCCTTGATCATCCCCATAAAAAAACATGTTTCGGAGAAATGCATAATTTTATGTTTCTCCGTTTTTTTTGAATATCTTAAAATCTATAGGGCTACCAGAATAAATAGCTAGTGTTTCAGGACCGTCTCGTCACAATGTATCTCATTATGTCATGATTTTTATGATTTACTCATAAAATATGATTTTTTTTTTTTTTCATCAAAAACACAAAATTTTTCCAATATTTTAGTTTAAGAATTGAATTTAAGAGTCGTTACGCCTAGAAACGATTACTTCAGTCAGACATTAGAAAATGCATTTATCCTACTGGAGAATCTGATTCACCTGAATATGGACCAAATTTTAGCCCGGATCACATGCTAATCATAATTGTGAGGAGTGAATCGTAAAGCTCTTGCTCTCAGGAATCTATTGATATGCTTGTTTTCGATGTGCGACTAACAGGAAGATAGTAATTTTACTTTGAAAATTTCATGAAACCGGAAGTTGGCCGAAATTTAGCCTAAATCATGTGCTAATCATAATTTTGAGGAGTGAATCGAAAAGCTCTTGCTCTCAGGAATCTATTGATATGCTTGTTTTCGATGTGCGACTAACAGAAAGATAGTTATTTTACTTTGAAAATTTCATGAAACCGGAAGTTGGCCGAAATTTAGCCTAAATCATGTGCAAATCATAATTTTTAGGACTGAATCGTAAAGCTCTTGCTCTCAGGAATCCATTGATATGCTTGTTTTCGATGTGCGACTAACAAGAAGATAGTTATTTTACTTTGAAAATTTCATGAAACCGGAAGTTGGCCGAAATTTAGCCTAAATCATGTGCTAATCATAATTTTGAGGAGTGAATCGAAAAGCGCTTGCTCTCAGGAATCTATTGATATGCTTGTTTTCGATGTGCGACTAACAGGAAGATAGTAATTTTACTTTGAAAATTTCATGAAACCGGAAGTTGGCCGAAATTTAGCCTAAATCATGTGCTAATCATAATTTTGAGGAGTGAATCGAAAAGCTCTTGCTCTCAGGAATCTATTGATATGCTTGTTTTCGATGTGCGACTAACAGAAAGATAGTTATTTTACTTTGAAAATTTCATGAAACCGGAAGTTGGCCGAAATTTAGCCTAAATCATGTGCAAATCATAATTTTTAGGACTGAATCGTAAAGCTCTTGCTCTCAGGAATCCATTGATATGCTTGTTTTCGATGTGCGACTAACAAGAAGATAGTTATTTTACTTTGAAAATTTCATGAAACCGGAAGTTGGCCGAAATTTAGCCTAAATCATGTGCTAATCATAATTTTGAGGAGTGAATCGAAAAGCTCTTGCTCTCAGGAATCCATTGATATGCTTGTTTTCGATGTGCGACTACCAAGAAGATAGTTATTTTACTTTGAAAATTTCATGAAACCGGAAGTTGGCCGAAATTTAGCCTAAATCATGTGCTAATCATAATTTTGAGGAGTGAATCGAAAAGCGCTTGCTCTCAGGAATCTATTGATATGCTTGTTTTCGATGTGCGACTAACAAGAAGATAGTTATTTTACTTTGAAAATTTCATGAAACCGGAAGTTGGCCGAAATTTAGCCTAAATCATGTGCAAATCATAATTTTTAGGACTGAATCGTAAAGCTCTTGCTCTCAGGAATCCATTGATATGCTTGTTTTCGTTGTGCGACTAACAAGAAGATAGTTATTTTACTTTGAAAATTTCATGAAACCGGAAGTTGGCCGAAATTTAGCCTAAATCATGTGCGAATCATAATTTTGAGGACTGAATCGTAAAGCTCTTGCTCTCAGGAATCCATTGATATGCTTGTTTTCGTTGTGCGACTAACAAGAAGATAGTTATTTTACTTTGAAAATTTCATGGAACCGGAAGTTGGCCGAAATTTAGCCTAAATCATGTGCGAATCATAATTTTGAGGACTGAATCGTAAAGCTCTTGCTCTCAGGAATCCATTGATATGCTTGTTTTCGATGTGCGACTAACAAGAAGATAGTTATTTTACTTTGAAAATTTCATGAAACCGGAAGTTGGCCGAAATTTAGCCTAAATCATGTGCAAATCATAATTTTTAGGACTGAATCGTAAAGCTCTTGCTCTCAGGAATCCATTGATATGCTTGTTTCCTTTGTACGTCTATAAGATTTCGAGTTATCAGATAAAAACAAAGTTATGCTGCGGTGGATCATTAAAAAACCTTTAATCGCTCATAACTCGAAAACTATGAGAGATACGGCATTTCTGACGGGGGTGTACCAATAGGGGGGGTATCAAATATTCGCTTCGGTCCTGATCTTTCATATGAACCCTTGATCATCCCCATAAAAAAACATGTTTCGGAGAAATGCATAATTTCATGTTTCTCCGTTTTTTTTGAATATCTTAAAATCTATGGGGCTACCAGAATAAATAGCTAGTGTTTCAGGACCGTTTCGTCACAATGTATCTCATTATGTCATGATTTTTATGATTTACTCATAAAATATGATTTTTTTTTTTTTTCATCAAAAACACAAAATTTTCCCTATATTTTAGTTTGAGAATTGAATTTAAGAGTCGTTACGCCTAGAAACGATTACTTCAGTCAGACATTAGAAAATGCATTTATCCTACTTGAGAATCTGAATCAACCGAATATGGACCAAATTTTAGCCCGGATCACATGCTAATCATAATTTTGAGGAGTGAGTCGGAAAGCTCTCGCTCTCAGGAATCCATTGATATGCTTGTTTTCGATGTGCGACTAACAGAAAGATAGTTATTTTACTTTGAAAATTTCATGAAACCGGAAGTTGGCCGAAATTTAGCCTAAATCATGTGCTAATCATAATTTTGAGGAGTGAATCGAAAAGCTCTCGCTCTCAGGAATCCATTGATATGCTTGTTTTCGATGTGCGACTAACGAGAAGATAGTTATTTTACTTTGAAAATTTCATGAAACCGGAAGTTGGCCGAAATTTAGCCTAAATCATGTGCAAATCATAATTTTGAGGACTGAATCGTAAAGCTCTTGCTCTCAGGAATCCATTGATATGCTTGTTTCCTTTGTACGTCTATAAGGTTTCGAGTTATCAGATGAAAAAAAAGTTATGCTGCGGTGGATCATTAAAAAACCTTTAATCGCTCATAACTCGAAAACTATGAGAGATACGGCATTTCTGACGGGGGTGTACCAATAGGGGGGGTATCAAATATTCGCTTCGGTCCTGATCTTTCATATGAACCCTTGATCATCCCCATAAAAAAACATGTTTCGGAGAAATGCATAATTTTATGTTTCACCGGTTTTTTTGAATATCTTAAAATCTATGGGGCTACCAGAATAAATAGCTAGTGTTTCAGGACCGTTTCGTCACAATGTATCTCATTATGTCATGATTTTTATGATTTACTCATAAAATATGATTTTTTTTTTTTTTTTTAAAAACACAAAATTTTTCCAATATTGTAGTTTGAGAATTGAATTTAAGAGTCGTTACGCCTAGAAACGATTACTTCAGTCAGACATTAGAAAATGCATTTATCCTACTGGAGAATCTGAATCAACCGAATATGGACCAAATTTTAGCCCGGATCACATGCTAATCATAATTTTGAGGAGTGAATCGTAAAGCTCTTGCTCTCAGGAATCCATTGATATGCTTGTTTTCGATGTGCGACTAACAAGAAGATAGTTATTTTACTTTGAAAATTTCATGAAACCGGAAGTTGGCCGAAATTTAGCCTAAATCATGTGCTATTCATAATTTTAAGGAGTAAATCGTAAAGCTCTTTCTCTCAGGAATCCATTGATATGTTGTTTTCGATGTGCGACTAAGAGGAAGATAGTTATTTCACTTTGAAAATTTCATGAAACCGGAAGTTGGCCGAAATTTAGCCTAAATCATGTGCTAATTATAATTTTAAGGAGTGAGTCGGAAAGCTCTCGCTCTCAGGAATCCATTGATATGCTTGTTTTCGTTGTGCGACTAACAGGAAGATAGTTATTTTACTTTCAAAATTTCATAAAACCGGAAGTTGGCCGAAATTTAGCCTAAATCATGTGCTAATCATAATTTTGAGGAGTGAATCGAAAAGCTCTTGCTCTCAGGAATCCATTGATATGCTTGTTTTCGATGTGCGACTAACGAGAAGATAGTTATTTTACTTTGAAAATTTCATGAAACCGGAAGTTGGCCGAAATTTAGCCTAAATCATGTGCAAATCATAATTTTAAGGAGTAAACCGTAAAGCTCTTGCTCTCAGGAATCTATTCATATGCTTGTTTTCGTTGTGCGACTAACAGGAAGATAGTTATTTTACTTTCAAAATTTCATAAAACCGGAAGTTGGCCGAAATTTAGCCTAAATCATGTGCTAATCATAATTTTGAGGAGTGAATCGAAAAGCTCTTGCTCTCAGGAATCCATTGATATGCTTGTTTTCGATGTGCGACTAACGAGAAGATAGTTATTTTACGTTGAAAATTTCATGAAACCGGAAGTTGGCCGAAATTTAGCCTAAATCATGTGCAAATCATAATTTTGAGGACTGAATCGTAAAGCTCTTGCTCTCAGGAATCCATTGATATGCTTGTTTCCTTTGTACGTCTATAAGGTTTCGAGTTATCAGATGAAAAAAAAGTTATGCTGCGGTGGATCATTAAAAAACCTTTAATCGCTCATAACTCGAAAACTATGAGAGATACGGCATTTCTGACGGGGGTGTACCAATAGGGGGGGTATCAAATATTCGCTTCGGTCCTGATCTTTCATATGAACCCTTGATCATCCCCATAAAAAAACATGTTTCGGAGAAATGCATAATTTTATGTTTCACCGGTTTTTTTGAATATCTTAAAATCTATGGGGCTACCAGAATAAATAGCTAGTGTTTCAGGACCGTTTCGTCACAATGTATCTCATTATGTCATGATTTTTATGATTTACTCATAAAATATGATTTTTTTTTTTTTTTTTAAAAACACAAAATTTTTCCAATATTGTAGTTTGAGAATTGAATTTAAGAGTCGTTACGCCTAGAAACGATTACTTCAGTCAGACATTAGAAAATGCATTTATCCTACTGGAGAATCTGAATCAACCGAATATGGACCAAATTTTAGCCCGGATCACATGCTAATCATAATTTTGAGGAGTGAATCGTAAAGCTCTTGCTCTCAGGAATCCATTGATATGCTTTTTTTCGATGTGCGACTAACAGGAAGATAGTTATTTCACTTTCAAAATTTCATAAAACCGGAAGTTGGCCGAAATATAGCCTAAATCATGTGCAAATCATAATTTTGAGGAGTGAATCGTAAAGCTCTTGCTCTCAGGAATCTATTGATATGCTTGTTTTCGATGTGCGACTAACAGGAAGATAGTTATTTTACTTTGAAAATTTCATGAAACCGGAAGTTGGCCGAAATTTAGCCTAAATCATGTGCAAATCATAATTTTTAGGACTGAATCGTAAAGCTCTTGCTCTCAGGAATCTATTGATATGCTTGTTTTCGATGTGCGACTAACAGGAAGATAGTTATTTCACTTTCAAAATTTCATAAAACCGGAAGTTGGCCGAAATATAGCCTAAATCATGTGCAAATCATAATTTTGAGGAGTGAATCGTAAAGCTCTTGCTCTCAGGAATCCATTGATATGCTTGTTTTCGATGTGCGACTAACAGGAAGATAGTTATTTTACTTTGAAAATTTCATGAAACCGGAAGTTGGCCGAAATTTAGCTTAAATCATGTGCTAATCATAATTTTGAGGAGTAAATCGTAAAGCTCTTGCTCTCAGGAATCCATTGATATGCTTGTTTTCGATGTGCGACTAACAGGAAGATAGTTATTTTACTTTGAAAATTTCATGAAACCGGAAGTTGGCCGAAATTTAGCTTAAATCATGTGCTAATCATAATTTTGAGGAGTAAATCGTAAAGCTCTTGCTCTCAGGAATCCATTAATATGCTTGTTTTCGATGTGCGACTAACAGGAAGATAGTTATTTCACTTTAAAAATTTCATAAAACTGGAAGTTGGCCGAAATATAGCCTAAATCATGTGCAAATCATAATTTTGAGGACTGAATCGTAAAGCTCTTGCTCTCAGGAATCCATTGATAAGCTTGTTACCTTTGTACGTCTATAAGGTTTCGAGTTATCGGATAAAAACAAAGTTATGCTTCGGTGGATCATTAAAAAACCTTTAATCGCTCATAACTCGAAAACTATGAGAGATACGGCATTTCTGATGGGGGTGTACCAATGGGGGGGGTATCAAATATTCGCTTCGGTCCTGATCTTTCATATGAACCCTTGATCATCCCCATAAAAAAACATGTTTCGGAGAAATGCATAATTTTATGTTTCTCCGTTTTTTTTTAATATCTTAAAATCTATGGGGCTACCAGAATAAATAGCTAGTGTTTCAGGACCGTTTCGTCACAATGTATCTCATTATGTCATGCTTTTTATGATTTACTCATAAAATATGATTTTATTTTTGTTGAAACTGGAGAGCTTCTCTAACATTTTACTTTGAAAATTTTATGAAACCGGAAGTAGGGTCTGGTTAAGTCACAAAGTATTAATTACATCCCCCTTCATCTATGCTATGCTAAATTTTGATGATAATTCGAAGAATAGAGAATAGAAAATTTGTAAATATTATATATTATTCATCTTAATATTGACAGATCGCAAAAATATGCAGTTTTACCAAAAAAAAGAAAAGAAAAAAGAAATTGCTCGTGACTGGGATTGAATCCCGCTCGGCGAAATAAAAGTTGGGTGCTCTGACCACAGAGATATCATACTACTGCTCAATTCGTTCACATTTATTGGTCTTGAGTCTCCGGCTTGGGCACGGAGAGTGGGGATAATGCTTGCTGTTGAAGTGGCGGAACCTAATGAGTAGTGACAAAAAAGTTACTACCAATTTTGCTCTAGAAAAGAATAAAAGGGCTTATGGTTCTGTTCAAATATTTCCTCATTAGTCATCAATTAACTAAATAATGGTTTCACATAAAAATTAAAATTGCTATTTGAAACTAATTTTAGCACTATGAAATAGCAGTTACATGCAATTTGAATAAAAAAAATTTCGGCTGCAATTGGAATTGAACACCGTTCGGCAAAATAAAAGTCAAGCGCTTAGACCAACAGAGCCAGCGTATTTTTATTTCTGTTGTTTACTTTTATATACATATAAGCTTATCACATTTAAAAGTAAACAACAGACTTGGAACAGAGACCGGGGGCTGCGCTTGCTCGCCAACCGTCCGACTCGCAGTCTTCTCTGTGACAAATAAGACAGAGATCGATAGATATATTCTGGGCTCTGTCTTGCTCAGAACAGATGATTTGGAAATTTTAGAATTTTTTGTTGCCATGAGGCTCTTTTTTTTACATGCATCCCTGTCAATTATCATTTTTCAAACGATTTCCCTGTTACCTACTTAATTTTAATTGATATCGAGCTTCGGCTTTCTGCCGCTCAACGCGAGGGCGTAAAATCAACTTCGGGAAATTTTCTGACTTCAGCCCAGCCTTACCCTTACAAATTTTTTTCTTCTGTTGACGACTTCCCTCCTTCCAGAGAAGAGAAACTTCCGTCTCTCTTCTCTGCCTCTTTCTCTGTTACACTGCCCCCTACAATAAATATTCGGCGCGAAAAATTTGAATAAAAAAATTAAAAAAAGAATATGATTCAATCGTCTTCAAGGACAATCGTCTATCCCTTCCTCGATGTAAGATCCTTGAATGCGTCATCATTGGAGCCAATTTCCTGTCTATTTAATAAGCATCATACACAATTTATGAATCAGAAACTCATATGTGATCTTACTGAAGAGAACTATCACGATTTTTGTTCCGGTGCTTAAATAATTTAAGAACACGTCATCATCATAATCATACTGTTAATAGTGTAGCCGGCTCAACGTCGACAGTTTTCTCTAGTATTCCTCACCGATCAGTGAACTCAAACGCTTTCGAAAAGACTAAACTAGACCACACCCAAGTAAGTGATACTATTTTATTTATTTTTAAATGACTTTTTTTTTACTAATATTAAACGAATTTCTAAGGTTTTTTAAAATTATTGAGTTGATTAAAGTTCATTGAAAATCTGTCATATACAAGTGATTTATTGGCTTTATATCGATCGACTTTGATAAACTTAATAATAATGTTTTTTTGTTATTCGTAATAATGTTTTGTTTTTTATTTTTAGATTTGAATCCAGAATGGCTGCCAGCAAATATTATCATGTTCAGGTAAACATCATCATTCATTGCTCATAACATGTCAAAAATTTTATGTTTACTTTATGTAAACACCTACTTTTATTGATGTTTTGTTCCAAAAAGAATCTTTCTTAGTTCGATTGATTAACAATTTCGCTCTTTTTTTCTAACATTTATTTATGTGCGTACATAGATACATGGAAATAACTAGTGTATGCTAGAATCGATTAATTGAAATTACTAAGAATTATTTAGATATTGACTTGATATTGATTAAAATGTCAGAATGTAACAGTGATTGGGAAAACTATTAACTTATTACTAAATTTTTTATGACTCGTTCATTTATCATATTTTATTTAACCTTTTAGTGTACACCAACTGTATACCCAGCTGATCCTTTCGATCCAGAAGCTGACGCCACGCTTCTTCGAACTGCCATGAAAGGTTTTGGCACAGATGAACAAACTATTATTGATGTTCTTGCGCATCGTGGAATTGTCCAACGACTAGAAATTGCTGATAAATTTAAAAGCATGTATGGCAAAGACCTACTGTCAGAACTGAAGTCTGAACTTGGAGGAAACTTTGAAAATGCCATTGTTGCGTTGATGACACCACTTCCTGAATATTATGCAAAACAATTACATGATGCTATCTCAGGAATGGGAACAGATGAAGGTGCCATCATCGAAGTCTTGGCATCTCTGAGTAATTATGGAATCAAGACAATATCAGCTGTCTATAAAGAACGTAAGTGTGAATACGTAATTGAATTTTATTCTTATGATTCATCTGACTTGATTGAACATTCATTATTACTTTTTATTTATGAATGCCGCGTTTCTTAGTATTGTTCAATCACACGAACGAAATCGTGTATGACACACTTTTTGTACGTTATTCTTACCAAGTTGAATAGAAAGTTTTACTCAGAATTAATACTATGTAGTGAAGACTATACGTGACGACATTCAATGGATTTAGCTTATTAAATCATTAATGCGTATCATTGAATAACACATATGAGGACAAACATATCCATGTAGACAAGTTGAATTTTATCATATTTTATGGGCACGCCTTGATATACGTGTTGTCATTAAATTTAACGCGTCTTACCTTGTAATTAAAAGCTACAATGATAAACATTTATGTTTCAAGTATTAAACATTAAAGTAATTAATTGATAAAATGGTATATATATATTGTCTTCTTATATTTTACAATATATATAATGGCTTCATTAATAGTTTTAATGTTTTTAATGCCAGTATGATTAGAAATAATTATATAGTTTTATTTGTTCTTAATAATTAAATTTAGTTAACTTTAAAATAATTAACTAACTTTCAAAGGGAAAGAATGAAAAGATTTGCTGTGTCGTTAAAATCAATTATTATCGTCATAATTATTATAATTATCATTAGAAAATCAGGCGTAAAAGTTTGCCTGAATTGCAAAATTTAGCTAGTTTATCAGTTTTTTGATTCTGCATAGAAAATGGCTGGACTAATTTTGCTGGAAGCCTAATCAGATCTAAGTTGCCTAATTATACGTTGAATGCAATTAGTCCTATGCTGATATCATTTTTTATTTTCGAGACAATAAAGATAAAAAATAATCCCGAACGCACACACACACACACACACACACACACACACACACACACACACACACATACATACATACATACATACATACATACATACACACACACAGACGTCCACTTGACAACTATTGTATTCGATTCTGAATACTTTGAAACGTAAAAATATGTCAAAATTCGGAATTCTCAAAATCAGACCCATTACGATAACTTCCCACTGGGAAGTTAAAAAAATATCTAAATTGATGTTTGAGAAAATAATAGAGAATATTCATGTAAAAAGTTAAGATGAAATTTAAGAGTCATTGAATCCACAATCCCATATGGTCTAGTGGCTAGGATATCTGGCTTTCACCCAGAAGGCCCGGGTTCGATTCCCGGTATGGGAAATTTTTTTTTTTTTCATTTTTTAATATCATTTATTATTCATAATAATCATTACCAACATTCTTACGAATAATTAAATTTTTATTTTAATAATTTATTTCTTCTGACAGTTTATGACAGTGAGTTGGAAGATGATCTCAAAGGTGACACATCTGGTCATTTCAAACGACTCCTTGTATCATTATGTTGCGTATGTATATTATGATAAACTTATAATCTTATAAAATTAACATAGATAAAAAAAATAATAATCTTATTTAAACAACTATTAAATTTTTCTAGGCTGCTAGAAATGAAGATACCGATTTTGATGAAGCGGCCATCGTTGAAGATGCAGAACGTCTCTATCAAGCTGGAGAAGGGCAGTGGGGAACTGATGAAAGTACATTCAATGCTATTTTAATTACTAAGAGCTTTCCTCAATTGAGAAGAATTTTCCATGAGTACGAAAGAATTGCAGGACATAGTATTGAAGATGCCATTAAAAGAGAATTTTCCGGGTCATTGGAAGATGGATACCTTGCAGTTGGTGAATATCACAAAAATGATTAATTAATGACTCATTAATAAAAAGAGGAAATTGATTAATTGTTGTTTGTATGATTTCAGTCAAGTGTGCACGAGATAAAACCGCATATTTTGCAGAAAGACTCCATAAAGCTATTTCAGGAATGGGAACTGACGATACAACATTGATTAGAATTATTGTTACTCGATCTGAAATAGATCTGGGAGACATCAAAGACGCTTATCAACAAATTTATGGAAAATCTCTAGCTGGAGATATTGACGTGAGTATAAATATATCAAAGTTAAAAATAGTTTTATATTCATTGATAATTTTAATGACTGATATTAACCACAATTGTCGTTAACTATTAATCCACTTTTTCTATCACGAAAAGAATAATCTAAATTCTCATTAATCACCATATACATCAGTAAAACATTATAATTTTCAGGATGACACTTCTGGCGATTACAAGAGACTTTTGCTTGCTTTGGTTGGCGCCTAAAAATATTTTAATCTTATATTGAACGATGCATAATATTTATATATTATTGTGTTATTAATTATCATTGAATTAATTGTCATGAACAATAATTATTTATCATTTTTGTCGAGAAATATCTATTTATTATGTGTTTAATTGTTTAAATATTTGTTTTAATGAAAAAAATATACTGGCATGTCATCAATTAAAAATTTATATGAATTCCTTTTTTTTTGTTATTCTCGTATTTTACTTCTTTGCTTTTATGATTAGTCAATTTATTAATATTAATTAACATTATAATAGCATATAATAATCATCATAATTTTATGAGACATTAATTTTATTTTTTTTTATTTTTTTTTTTACATTTCAGAGCGACTGCAGCGCCGAATTTAAACGCCTTCTCTTAGCTCTCATCAATTAATTAATTTTCAATTTCTATTAATGATGATTAATCAACTATTTAAACAATCTCTATATTAAATTCATGACACAATATATGATTACCAATCACTAAATGTTGTTGTTTACATTAAAAACGATCGCCACTTAAAAATTTATGATTACAGGATGATTGTGCTGCTGCATCTAAGAAATTACTCATTGCTCTTCTCAATTAAAGTTGATTATTGATAATAATAATAATACTTAAATGTAATAATTTAAAACAAACTTAAACAAAAAAAGAAGCATTCCAATATATAAAATAAAATAATTGTTGAAATTATAAATATTATAGGTAAAAAACGATATTGATGTTCATATATTTTTATTTACATATATTAAAGAAAATTTATGGTTGAATAATACATAATTTGAATTTTTTAAATATTTTTTGTATTTGTAATTAAATGAGCAATAAAAAACTGTAGAAAAATATTCTATGGTATTACTATGACTTCAGGTGAGTTTGTTTTGTTTTGTAAAAATTTTAAATATTCAATAAACATTGAAGAATTAGAAGGTATATTAAAGCATCCATAATCAAATCGTTTGTGCACCATATGGAAAATAAATACTTTCAGGCTCACACAACCATGAAAGTGGCTATCAGCAAATGTTAGATCATATAATATAAGACAAACTTTTGCAGAAATTTTCTCTAATTCAGGAATTCCTACACAAATTGGTGGTGGATTTCGAGCTACAAATGATTAGAATTGAAATAGTTATCTTGTCAGGTGAATAAAATTATGACGAGAATTGAATAAACAAAAATAAAACTTTTTTAATAGTTACCTGAAATAGTTTCATTGAATAATGTGTAATTATTATAAGTTATTGTAAATGAAATGCCATAATCATTTGGTAAGTAGGCAAAACTAAAGCAAACTAGAAAATATAAAAATAATAATTCAATGAATCAAGTTAAGTATAAGTATTTAATTATTTATGTTGGAGTGAAAAAGAAATTAAAAAATAAAACATAAAAACGATTAGGTATTAAACTAAAATTACCTGTTCCTTTTATTTTTTCAATAGTTTCACAGCATCTATATGAATAATTAGAATGAAAACATCCACTTGTTGAAATATCAGAGGAAAAATTATCTACCAAGATGTGTCATGTAACAAAAAAGTTTCTGGTATTTTATTCATACTTATATTTAACATGTTATGAAGTTATTTGTGATATGATAAAGTTAGCAGCAGGAAAAATGAATCAATTGAACTAAAATGCTGATTACCATGATTTATAATATTGTTACCCGATACCATCAACCATAAACTAATGAAAATTCCAAGACACCAAGTAAAAGAAACCATTTTTTATAATTATATTTGTATTTAGTATTCTAATAATAAAAAAAACTACCTTTCTAATCACACAATAACTAATGACTCCAAAAATATAAACAAAATGAATTTTGTTATGATTAAATTTGATAACGTGGGTGCTTATCATAAAAGTGTCTCCCTCTGGATGGCAGTCTAGTCAGGTGGTAAAAAAATTAACTAAAAAAATTTCAAATATCCATTTTGTTTTATTGTTTTTCAATATGTTAATGCACAAGAAGATATATTTAAAAATAAAACTTAAAAAATCTTAACATATCACTTATGTCGTTTGTTATTCTCCTCCATAGACAATTCTTATGTTAAACAAGTAAAAAAAAAATTTTATTAACTCGTTGATAACAGATTTATCAATGCAGCCACAATTATAATAGTATTTATATGAAATTCAAGGCAGATGCGCTCAAGAAATCTCAAACAGACAGAAATATTCTTTGTTCTTATCCAAGCTCTTACGCCGGACTATTTTATAATAAAATAAATAATTATCATACTAGTATACACATTCAGCTTTGCATCAAGTATCATTAAATTTACCGCTTGACTTGCGCACAAATAAAATCGATGCACCGGCTTGAGTGGATCAGTGCGGCGCCGTCAAAGAAGGACGTGCCCGTGGTTGCGGCTTCTTTTCGGAAAGTTTTTAATTTAGTAAATAAATTGGATTTGTTTCAACAAAAAAGACATGTGAATTCAACAACCGAAATGCCGGCAAGGGAGTATTCAGATTTGTGCACAGACAAGGTGCTTTCAAAGGGAAGAATTCTTCAAGAATTGACAAAAGCTGTCAAACTGGTGAGTATCAAGTGATTTTCTATGTGTGTGTGCTGTCAAGGCCGTTCTCACATTTACATGTAAGTGTATTCGACTTTAGAGTACGTCACAAAAGTGAGAGGATTAACCGTTCATAGCAAATACTTATTTGAGTTGTAATTAAAAATAATCGTCCTCCAATTGTTCTTTTTTTTTTTGACTGTGTTAATCATTATTTAATCGTAATATTCCATATACTCATTACTAAAAGTGAGTTAAGGATTGTTTTGTTAAACGTAATAATACTTTTTAGTGATTTTTTCAAGACAATGAACTACTTCTCACGTTTATGTTCTGATGATTCACACTAATTTTAATAGGTTATTCTCATGCAACATATTTTATAATGTTAATCTAAAATATTTATTAATTAATAGAATAATTATAATGATTCAGTGTTTTTGTGGCATCAACAATTATTCCTTAAAAATCCATGCTTTTTTGTTGTAAACCAGTTAACAATATTCCTAATTGCTTTGATATTCCTTTTGTTTGCTCCAAAACTGTAGTGTCACTTGTTAATAACAATTAGTTAACTTCTGTCAGAGCTCAATTACACATTAGCTTCACTGACATTTAAAATTTGATAAAAAGTTTTTTAATTTTAAGAAAAGTTTACATTATTTTTAGAATATTGATCGGTATTTATATTGTTTAAGGAGTGAAGTATTTTCTTGACTTTATTCGCAATCACTAATATACATTTTCTTTCGTTCACAAATAACCTAACCATATTTGTCCTATAATCAAAAAACAATTTATCATTATAAGTCTTTACTTAATTGTTTTCATAGTAGTAATTATCATTAGCATAAATAAAATTAATGAGTTTTTTTTGCTTACGTCAAAAAATACTTTCACTGTAAAAATAACTTATTTTCAGGTCTATGCTCAAAGTTTACACGGAACTGTAGTCCTAGATGGAGATTCTTGGTTAGTATATTGGTTAGATCGTGCTCTACGACATGGATTACGTGTTGAAAGATATGGATATTGGGGAATGGTTCGTGAACTCAGTCATCAGGACACAATTGTCGTCATACACGCTTTACAAAGCGTCTTAACATCGATTGGCAAAGGTAATATTATTCCACAGCATGATTTGTTTTATTTAAAGTTCAATTGAGTAAATCGTATCTTTCAGTTCATTCTATTTAATGTATTACATTTTAGAAGTTAAATTTGAATATTTGTTTCAGGTCGAGCTTGGTTATATCATACTCTTAGCGAGAATATTTTTGAAAGCTATCTAGCATGCTTTCTACGCGACACAGTGACTCTGAAGAAACAATATTTTCCACATGCACTTGTTCGTGATGCTGACAAAACTCATCAGCTGATAAATCTTTTAGCTGGCCTAGAGAATGTATCATTTACTCTTCAATTAGTAAGTCATTTTATGTGATTGTTTTATGTCTATTTATTTATTTAAATAATTAATTATGTTGTTGTTTATCAGTTATTATGAATTTTTAAATTATCCTTTTTGCTAAAAATGTAATAGATTTAATTTAGTTGTAAATTCAATGATAAATTGCAATTTATCATCTAAATTTTTATCAATTGATCTCTGTCACTCAATAATTACCCTGATTTTATATCGCCAATAGACGTTTCTCTAAGCGACCCCAGTATTCGTGGGTGAAAGATGTAAACACGTTTGATGATAGCTGCTATCATAAAATTCATTATTAGTTGGTGAAATTTTTTTTCATATATTTGTCTTCATTTGATCAAACTAAAAAAAAATAAATCATAAGAGACGTAATATCATAGTTCACTAAAGAAAAAAGTTTTAGATTTTTTTAAGTTAACAAGAAAGTAGTAGTGACAAAAAGTAGTTATAGTATCGTGATATTATAATTTATTATTACCTCAATTAATCTCCCCTATGTGGGAATTCAAATATCACCCCCCTGGATACAATTATCAGTCCAATAAATAACAACCGTCACGTATAATAAATTTATACATTGAAATTATGTATTTGCGATTAACAGAGCAAAGGGTTATCATTTTATAATTCATATTTTTTGCATTTTTTCCTTTGTGCTGTTTTTAGTTACTGTTTTTTCTGATTTTAATTCCTTTATTGCTATGTAATATGAATGTTAAATAATTCAATCCATCATTTTAGAGTATAGATAAATAGATATCGCTATCTTTTTTGTGTTTAATTATCTTTTAGTTAATATAAACAAATTATAAATATTGTCTAACTGTTGTATTTTTTTTTTTTAGGATGTCACATATTTAGACATTTGTAACTACATGCCACAACATCCTATGCATGGATCGCCTTCGGGAACAGCATTGTCATTACATTTAAGATCTTCGAGTGTCACTTCAAGTCTTGCGTCACCCGGTGATAGTGGCGTTGCTTTAGACAGTGACATGGATATGGCTAATGAAACAGATGCAAGCAGTTATAAAGAAGTAAGGAATAGGAAACTAAAAACAAATATTTACAATAATTTTAAAAAGTAAAGTACTAGTAAAGTCGATGAACGTACTTTGTTTATTACAATTATACAAAAAATTAGAGTGTTTAATGTAGTTAAAAAAAATTAATTCCTGTTTGTTTAGGAGGATTCATCAATGGATGAAATTCCAAAATATCGCAAGTACAAATCGATAATAACAAATTGTATTCAGGACAATAAGAACATAAATCGTTCATTTTCATCAAGTGATTCGAGTGAGGATGGAAAAACACCAGTTCATTCACCAGCAATGCACACTAAGTTTAAGCACACAGTAACAAAAAGTGACATAGCTAACCAGAATATAATACCAACAAAAATGGATGATAATGAATTTAATTGCTCTAGCTTGGATACATTAAAAGATTATAACATATATAGCAAAAGTCTTGATGAATCACGACTTGACAAAGTGAACAATGATAATGATAATTCTACCAAAGATTACATTAAGCGTAGCAGTTACCATGCAGATGGTAGTTACAGCTTTAAAAAGAGTATAGATCCACGTAATTCATATGTAATTAATAACGATACTAATTTATTAGAATTGAGTATGACAATTTCTGATTGTGATTGTTGTGCTGATGCTCCTTATAGCATTTTGAATACTGTCAATATGACAGACACTAGTATTTTATCATCATCAAGCTCAGAAGCAATTGTCCAGCGACGACAGCGTAAAAAGAAGCGAGGAGAAAGTAAAAAACGTGTAAGTTTTCATGAAGATATCTTTAAAACAATGAAATTAGACGATGATGAAAATTTTGTCGACTTTTCTATGAGTTTCATGCCACCAAATTCAGTGCAAAAGAAAGACGTTCAGAAAGGAAGATACAGTTGGTGTGCAAACGGAGATTCTCCTTATATACAGAGGAGTGTTAATACCAGAAATGCAATATCAGATTATTATTCTTCGTCATCATCTACGAGTACTTTTGATAGTGATGGTGGTTGCAAATCGTGCAAGAATGCCAGATGTACGTGTGGACCATCGATCTCTGAACGAGGCGTGCCAGAAGGTCAAGAAGATCCTGCTTTGAATTTTAAACCAAAGATGGAGATTGAACTTGAAGATAATGAAGCACAGGAGGCTTATATTGTTGAAAAGCAATATGGATATATTGTAGAAGATCCTCCAGCTAAATTAGAAATGCCTCGGCCAGTTAATACCAAGAAATATAACAGTTCTAGTGATTGGAGTGATGTTGATAGTATGACAACATCTGCTGATTTTGATGACCGAAAAAATTCAAGACATTTAGCATCTCCTGTTAAGAAACGTAATATTACGTCGATTTTACCTTGTGACAGTGGAAAATTTTTGACTCCTTCATCACTTCGTCAGGCTCCTTCAAGTACTTCGTTGCTTAGCAGATTTTTAAGATCAATAACAGAAAGAAAATTTGATGTTAAGAAGAACAAAAAATTTTTAAAACCGAATTCTTTATATATTAAAGGTGTGAAAGTCGATGGAAATTCATTTAAAGACTTTAATGATAATTTAGAGAAAGAGATTCAGGAAAATATTGTAGCAGAAAAGCGGGAATTTAGTGGAGAAAAAATAAGCCTCAAGCTCAGGGAAATTTTTAAGCGTCATATTTACAGAGATAAAAGTGAGGAACTATATAAAGTATACAAAGTCCGTAGTTCATATATGAATAATGGCGAAAGTCGGCCAATGCTCGCTTTATTGACCGACAAAACATTATATTTAACTGGTACTAAATCAGATCATACTTACAGCAATCAATTTGTCATTCCTTATAACGAGTTAGATGTCATCATGATTGGACCAAATGCACAAACAATTCTAATATCTAATGCAGACTATGAAATGCAATATTTATTTTCTACTGGTAGCTCTCAGACTACTTCTGAGTTAATTACACATTTGGAAATGGCCATGAGACGGTCTCCATCAAAACCTAAATTGCCTGCAGTTAAAGAACTTAAATATGAAGATATGTATAATCTAAAAAGTTTAATAATGGCAGAGACTGCAGTGAATGTTGAAGAAAATATTGAACACTACAGTCTTATTTATATGGAAGATGATCATATTACACCACCTGGTACACCTTGCGGTCCAACCAAAGAAGGAGATCTTATGTTTCGACCGCATTCTTATCAATCTCTCCACCCAAATGCACCAACGAATGCCTGGGAAGCTGGATACTTTGTTCTTAAAGGAGGCGTTGTTTACATGTTCACAGATTCTCATCAACGGCTTCCTAAACGTGCAATTCCACTAAAAGGTGGACTTTGCCAAGGCTGCAGGAGAATTCCCAACTCTCATCGGCCTCATACTTTCGAAATACTTTTAAAACCTAATAAATCCTTCCAATTTGCTGCGCCTGATGAATATGTTGCCTCTGAGTGGCTTCAGAGTTTTGTACAGAGTGCCTCAGGGTTGTTTGATAACACAGAGAAGAGAAGCCCTTTACCTTGTAGCCTTGTTGCCACTACGAAACATTTGATTGCTATGAAAGAAGCTTTCCCTGGGACTCAGAGGGAACAAACTCTTTCTTGTGCCTCAGTTGAAGATCTTACGGCCTTTCGTGTACCTTTAGCTCAACAATCTTGGTGCATTTTGGTACAGAATACTATTTACATATAGCTAATGAAAATCAATTGATTAATAACCTTTTTTTATTATAATTAAATAAATTATAATGATCATTATATTACAGGAATTTGCCTGCCGGGAAGTTCATGAAAGCAGTGGAGATTGGGTAATTTATTTCACAAATTATACAGAATTGTGCGCCTTCCGAGAAGTTTTAGAAACACTGTGGGCCGATGCTAAAATGGTAACAATTATTCATTCATAATTAAAATGTGATCAATCAATTAAGAAGTATATATTATTAAAAAATTTTATAATTTTTAATAAATATATTGAATTAATCAACTTTATTCTTGAATAGGGTGCATTTCCCATGGTTACTTTGCCACCAGAAAATAAGCTCCACCGCCGTTGCTCAGATGTAAGCAAGGATCTCGAACATGCTTGGCAATATTTATTACCAGTGTCGTCTGAATAATCAGTTAAGTCTTTAATAATTAATATAATAATAAAATGAATAATAATTATAATCACTGATATTTATTGAAGCAAATGCGTAAAAATTGTATCTTATCATATGTTTATGACTATAGAGACAGTTGGAGTATTTTTATGCCGGAAAAGTAGCAAATAACTAATAATCGGCATATAAAAATTCTTATATAAAAAAAAAAAAAAATGAGTGGCTTAACCTTGCTTAGTAAAATTGAAACTCAAAACGTAAACAATGATAATAATAATTAATGATGAACCCAGCTCCTTTAACATTTTTTTAATTTAACTAATAAAAAACATAACTATATCAAGATATTATAATAAATTTAATTGAAAGTGTGGGTGCATAATACATCAATTTGCACAAAATAATGAGATTAAAAACCAGTGCAATGTATTCTTTACTTATTCAGCCTCATGAAGGGTATAAAGTTATTAGTTGATTAATGATTTACGTAATATTAATAATTAATAACAGAAAGACTGTTAAGTAATGAAAATATAATTTGACGATGATATTAATAATCGTATGGTTGTCTATAATATTTAGGTGTACTTGAAAGGATGTTTAAGACGGTGCACGGCTTTGCTACATTTAGTACTTTGATCAATTAATTAATAATTAATATGTTATTGAGTACCATTATAATTGTATATTTTGATTTAAAAGTATGATTGAATAATGTCTTTAATCATTATCGGTAGCATCTATTATTGTTCAGTAGTGATTATTTTTTACATATTTTTTTACGTATTCCTCCTTGACAGAGGTTTTTTTTGTATAAATTCAATTAAGATTGTTTTAATCATGAATGAATTGTATTATATAAGACAAGGTGCTTCAAGTGATCTTATTTAACTTGTTGGTTATAAATTAATCAATCATTGATTTTTAAATTATTACGAGTTTTCCATTCAATTTATTTAAAGAAATATTTTGGTTCATAAATTACTCAGAAACATTAAAAAAAATAGATATTTTCATTGAGCTAATAGAAGAATGTTTTTTTTGTAAAAAGAAAAAAAAATAGTTTGTTAAATAGAATGACTATTAAAAATATTTTTACAAATACTTAACATTGTTATTTTATTAATAAGGTTTACTTAAATATTCTTTTGAATAAATGAACAAGGAAAACTCGGAACAAAACCATTATATTTTTTTAGTATATTTTTATATGATATTAGACTGAGGAACATATAATTTCTTCGATTCTTGGTTTATAGTATAATAAAATTATTATTGATAATAATTTTATTCATTTATAAATATGAGTTATATAATGCTATTGAATTTGCAGTAAATTGATTATTTATTAAGGGAATATGATTCCGTTGCATAATAAGATAGGATCTGTTAAAAGTAGAAAATGCCTGAAAAGATATGAATTAATAATAATAACCAAAATTATCAATCACCTACGCCACTCATTTATCAAAAAACTATTATTAATGACACATGAATTAAATCATGTACGTAAAAAAGATAACATGATGCAGCTGTTATGAAAATGTGATAGAAGTAGTGAAATATAAAGAAAAATTATATACATGTACCAACCCACATCAATTTGGTTCATTTCTGATATTTAATAAACAAATATCAGTAATTGTGATTTTTATGAATTATTTTCATTAATATTTATAATATCAGATATGGTATACATTAAACTTAATTATGTATCTAAGTTATATTTATAATATGAAATAATAATAAATTAGAAAGTTAATGATTATTTTTGAAAATTACGTGCAATTGAATTAAATAACAGTGATAAGTGCGAAATCACGTAATTTTTTCAAATAAATCGATTTCCCTTGATATTATTAATTGCCGCTAAATTGCATCACAATAGAATTACCAATGGATTGTACAAGCTAGTCAGGTGATTAATAAAATGTAATTTTATCTTCAATGTTTGATTTATTTTTATTTGCTTGTGCAAAATGAACCAGTAAATTTTTTTATCTTAAAAAATATTATCCAGTTATTATTAATTTTAATTACTGTTAAAGTAATTATCTGAAACATCTCTACAAAAAAGGTATTGGGATATTTGGTAATTATGTATATTGTAATTTAATTTGTTTTATTGTATTCTAATTTATACGTTATTAAATAGTATTTTCACAATGTCCCCTTGAACGTCGAATACGTTTCATTTTTTCTATATCAACATCTGGATATTTTGCTTTTAAAGCTTCTTCATCCACATTAGGGAATCTCCGTAAAATGGTTTTGACTTCACTACATCGGTATCTGAAAGAATTGAATCAATTTTCATATTAGAATTTTTGGCTAATAAACGTATGTGATTACGTCTAATGAAAGTGTGCATATATATTTGATGAATTGATTACTATCCATACCTATGCTCTTTTCTCTTTTTGAGAAACATTTTTTCACGGAATAAACTTAAAAATTCCGCCACATCAGGTCCACCTTGGTATTTCAACTTATTTTGCTCCTCTGGGTTTACCTCTTTTGGAATATGATGTTGTTTCAGTGAATATGTCTCCATTAATCCTTAAAAATTGAATTATTTTGTAAGTTTAGTATATGATGTAATTTTAAATCATGATATTTGAAATAACATTAAAACTCTTCTTACCTAATAAGTTTTTGACAAGTACTGTTTCTCGTTCACCATGCTCTCCAGTTTCAAGTTCATAATAAGCTCGATTTCTTTCTCTTACAACCTCCTCTAAATTTTCCATACTTATTTCTACCTTATCTTTTCGTTCTGGATTTGGAAAATATTCATATGCTTCTTTATGAGCATGCTCCATTGTTAATAACATATTTCTTTCTTTTAAAAGTATGTACCTATTTTTATTGAAATAATTACTACTCGGTTTTGAAATATTGGTTAATAGATTTGATGAAGGTTAAGTAAATTTGGATTGAAACATGTAGATATGTTTATTACAAACCATAGTTTATGAAGATCTTCATTACTTTTGAGTCGTAATTCATCCTTATTCCATGCACGTCCTACTCGTATACGCCTTTTCATCCAATTTTTTGGATCATCAAAAAATTCCATTAACCCGGTTGGGGGTTTGACTTCTTCCTTTGCATCTTCTTCTTTTTTATCTTTGACCGCAGGTTCGGTAGAAGTAAATCTTAAGAATGAATTATGAATCTCGATTAAATTAATGAAAAACTTTATGGAGGAAATCTCTTATTGATAACAATGTTTTTGATATTTAAAATAAATCATTTTATTGAAAATTTGTTAGGTTAAGTTACTTCAAAATATCAGTATTAATATATGGAAAAATAAAACAGCATGATATAAAAATTATTATTACCGTTTTGCAATGTCAAAAGCTGCTATTTTTGAGTTATTAGGAGATAATGATGACAAATTATTCAATGTTTTTGTAATATTTTGAATGGCACTTGTTGTTCGTACAACGTATTTGAGTGCCGCCATTTTTAAATAAACCAGCTAGAATAAAATGCCGGCTGTTAGCTATGCTACATGTACATAAGCTACTTGTAGTTGAGAAGTTTTAAAAAATTTGTCTTAAACATCTTTTAAAAAACTAAAAAATACTTTACACTTAATCAAAATGTAAAGTCAAACATCCAAGTATTTAATCTCTTGATCTCAACTTATACTATTGAAGACCTATGGGATAGGTTACTCTAAAAAAGAATATAGTGAACAAATAAATGAAATTCCAATTAAATATATTGAATATATTTGCAAAGATTGCACAGTACGATGATACAGTATCATTTATTCTCTAATCTTTAATTTCAATCAATTTATAAGTTAATTTACAACTTTATTGGTATTACTTTATGTGCAAATGTATATTATTATGTTTTTTCATCATTTTAATGTATTATTTTAAAAAATGTTTATAAAGGCACCCATTATGTAGTAGATAAACTTATAATTAAGTAAAAATTATATTGCATTATATATATTATGTACACACTGAAGATAAAATATATGATATAATAATTATTAAAAATTAATAATAATTATTATTAAAATTAGAACAATAATATTTTCATTCGTTTTCGTCGAAAAAAAATTATTGCAGATTTAATCTTTTTTTTTTGTTCATATACATTTTTTTTAAATTAAAGACAATTCTCTCATTTAATAAACTCACTTATAATAAATATAAATATTTGTAATAATTATTTATATATATTTATATAATTCTACTAATTTTCTCTGATTTTATCATTTTAAAATAAAATATTTGTATTTAATTTTTCCTAAATTTCTGCTCGAATTATCGATTGCTGCAATTCGCTTTCACAGTTGTGCAATTCCTTGAAAGAAATTACACAATTTCAACAATTACATGGATATATTTTATAGAAAGATTCTAAAAAGTGGACTTAAATAATAACAAAGCATACCACATCCTGCTAAAATCACATAAACATTCATTCATCATTCAATTTTTATAGTTAAAATTCCTGTTTTGTTAGTTGTATTCATTTTTAATTGACGAACAAGGCACAAATTCCATTTTTATTATCGTTCAGTTATTTTAAATGTTCAAAAAAATAATTACTAATTATAATCATTTGAAAATTTTTATCAGCTATGATTTTTTGTTTATAAAAAGATATGTCAATATTCATTGGAAAATTTACTCATGAAAAATTGTTTTAGAATTTTCTTTGATTGATAGTAAATATAAAATTCTATATTTTATAAATTTTGTGTAAATATGAATCACAATTGTACCTGACATTATTGATAATTCAGATACACAATCAAATAGAAACGCTGAGATATACCATTTTCAATTATTATGTTACGATCGTCGTAAATAAATTGATCAGTATAAATTTACTCGAAAAGAAGATATATATGAGTATATGTAGCAGAAAAATATCGATTTCGAGTAAGAAATAGCAGGATATTTTTAGTTAGCATTCATAATTTACTATTAAAAATTTGTGAACGCTACTACGGACATTCTTAATTCTTATATCAAATTAGCTGATTTAATAATATTATTGGTGCTGGATCACTGACTGATTAGTTTTCTCTGATCACATATGGATTGTTGCTGCTGTATAACGTGCTTCTCCTCTTCGCCAACTCCACTGGCTAGGACGGTACTATATAGTAACAAATAATAATGATAATATTAAGTAAAGAGTACATTACTATAAATAGTATATCTTTAAAGAATTAAATTAAACATTATTAATGAAAAAATATTAAAATACCCGGATCAACATTTGTCCTGATGCACTATGAGGATTACGGTATGCATAAGCAGCCCAACCAACCAAACCTCCAACCAGGGAGATAACAAGAAGAATACCAATGATTCCAGAAACACTCATGTGACTCATATTTACGTGACTGTGCGCTAGAATATTATTTAATAAATTAGATCTCAAGATTTATGAAACTCGTAAAATTCGTTGCTTAAGATTAAGTATGTAACAAGTATTATTTGCTATCGTTTGTATTAATAACATTAATATAATTCACCATTCTGCTAAGTTGGTTTTCATTTGTAATATTAAAACAAATATTTTTAATGATACAGAAGATAAAATTGAATAAAATTTAGTGACATTAATAAATCAATACCTGGCTCTGAAATATTTAATTCATTAATCAAATGTTTTCGTTGGACACCAGCTGATAGATCTCCAGAATTAATATGAGTATCACTAATATTATCACCATGTTCTGATAATTTCGGATTAGCTGGACAACTGCTTTCTTCACGAATGTTTCTTTGTTCACATCCTTTCTCTAACCAGTCTTGTCGGAACCGGAATGTTCCATTGCTACATTGGTTCATTTCAGGACACCATTTACAAGAAAATTCTGGGACTTTAGTTAAACAATCGGTACAATTTTCCATTTGCAGGCATGTTGGTAAAGCTCGTAAATAAATCACAGTTGAATTAATAATATTCTGACGATTGAAGTGTACTCGATGATATTCGTAGATAGTCTTTTTGCGAACAACTAGAAACAAAAGTTAAAATTAGAGTGAGCTATTTAATTTTAAAATAATAAAATCAAGTTTATTAAAGCTTCTATAAATACTTTGGCGTTTTAAACATGTATGAAATCGACTGATTTGGCAAACTTCCAAGCCATAGGCTATGGTTTTAAATAAAGAGACGCCAGGTGCGAGAGTTGAAATGTAATTTAAAGTCTAAGCTATGTCTAGGTTGTTTTTAAGATCAATGGTTTTCCATTTCATCTCAGGAATGAACATTTCTTATTCCTTTTCTTCTGTTTCGAGTATTTTAATACTTACAGAAACGAGTACGATCCATGATGTAGGCGTCACTAAGGCCAACTTTAACTGGATGATCTTTTTCTTCAATAGCTTCTATAGGAAGTGGCATGTCCACGTACACGAAAACGATGTTACCATTGTCATAAAGAGTTGCTTGGAATGTAAATGCACCAGCCTTTGGTTTGTCTTGAAGGAGAACTTTTGTCCACTCAACCGTAAAAGCCGTACCTATAAGATAATAAAAAATATAAATACAAATAATATTATTATTTATATTTAAAAATAGTTATAGTTGATTAATAATTAAATAAATAAGCTATTCTAATCTAAAGTCAATATAAAAAATACTGACGTCAGTTAATATCATGAATAACTGTTGATTTTTACCTGAACATCTTAATGTTAACAGCTTAAGTAAATTAGACAGGAAAACTATGTTAATATTATCGATGTAAAAACGAAATAGATGATAAAAAATATAGGTTCTCACCATTATCAGCGTATTTAACGAAGCTATCTGGAGACAAACGAGGGTCAAAGTTTGCCATTAGCGGAGCAATGTACTGCGTGGCAGCAAGCCAGCTATGTACATATTCTCCTGTATACAAAAAGCCACCAGTAGCTATCGTTATATTCCTTACTTTATGCCCATAAAATGGAAAATCGAACTTGAGCTTCACAGTCTACAACAAAATAAATATTATTACGCTGTAGAAATGATAGTTATTTTAATAAAATAAACAAGCGCAGCATTACAAAATCCAAATAATCATCACTAGAATAAATATTTATTCTTGAGGTGATATTTTTTAGTAAAAAAACAGCTAAATCGAGATAAAATATATTTTCAAGGCCTCAACAGAGAGATATTTCCACAGAAAAATTTTTTAGTTTTGAAAATAAAATTCAGTCAAGTTCTGCCTTATTTAGATTTGCCATTTTTTGCTTCAATAACGAACAAGTTGTGATCATAGTTAGCGGAAATACTTACAGCAGCTCTTCGATAACTTTTGCTCAATAAATCATTAATTTTAGCATACGGGTTTTTATTCATATCAACCCAAAAATTCTTGGCAACGTTTTGATCAACAATAAATGTACTATTATAATACTGATGAGTGTCTTCTTCTGTTTTTGAAATATTATTTTGCCTTAAAGTACTATTTGAAAAGTTGGAAAATTTGGCAAAAATAGATTCATCAAAATCAGTTGTGTTGGACGGAATTTCTGTTGAGTTATTTATTTCAAGTCTCGGCTTAGTATCTAGTGTTTTTTGAGTTGAGTTGGTTGTATGAGTTGCATTTTCCCATCGTGTTTGATTAGGCCATATGTGAACCTACGATTATAAAACAGAAAATAATTAGTCATCTTTTATTTTAATTATTAAAATAAGAAATAAACATTCAGAAATATGTTTTTAATAGCTAAAAAAATAAGAATATATCATTTTTACAGAAAATATCCTCATTAAAAAACAGTGAAGCCCCAGAATGTAATACATAATTAATACTTGATATTCGAGTCACTTTCCAGGGTTTCCTTTTCTTTTTTTGAGGTTCAGGGACGTAGTCCAAGTATTCATGAATAACCAAATCAACTTTTTTGACAATTATTAAAATAATAAAAACATTAGAAATAATTACTTTCAGTTAAATTATTATTATTATTACTTTTTAAGTTGCTTTATGAAAGGATTTCTTAGTAAACTTTGAAGTTTTATTTTAAAAAAAGTATAAAATGTTGAAAAAAAAGATGTACCGGTTCTCCAGTGACGGGAGAAAGAGGCGGAGAAACAATAATTAGAGTTTTCCCATTTTTTGTAACATTTGGTTTAAGAGTTGTGCTTATAAGCGTTGATTCAGACGTCGAATTAGTGGCATTTACTGTTGAATACATGACATTAGCTGTAGCTCCAGTTTCCGTTTTTATCAAAGGAGACTCTGGTGTAGAATCTTGTGGCTGGTGTGTTGATGGTTGTGGTGGTGATGTTGTAGGAGCTGGTTCCAATGATCTTCGTACTCGGTTGGAGAATTCAGCTCCATCCAACTCATCCGTATAAAATATATGGAGATCATCATTTTCTGTACCGCTCAATACTTCATAACTGTGATAGAATCCATCTGCAAAATATAAATAATAATAATAAAATTATTTATAATGCTAAACAATCTTTTTTTTCACTAACACATACTATGTAATTTCAAATCTCAATTTAACCATTCCATTTAGATCATTGGAATAATTTTATTTGCGGCAATTTTAGTTTTGGCATTTATTTATTACGCAAATTATTTAAGTTTGACCTCTTGAATATAAGTCGGCTGTTGGCACTGCAATTGACTTGATTCAGTGAATCATTTTTCATTGAGCTATTTATTATTAATCATAAATTTAAAAGAATTGCTTGAATAAAAAGCTGATTCTTTGATAAGCGATTAAGAATTAATAATACAGTTTTATTTCAACAAAGTATTGTATTGTGAGCGTAAATAAAAGTAGGGATTAGTTCAATTAATAATCAAAAATAAGATAAAAAATAAAATGATGGAGAAATTAAAAAAACAATAAATATGATAAGAAACTTATTCATTGAAAAAAGATTGTAATAAAGCTGTAAAAATACATTTTTGATAAAAATAATATCATAAAATAAAAATAAAATTGTCGTCTCAGGGGATTTACTGTAATGGGTACCATAAATGCAATTTAACGCAAGTCACTTGCAACAAAGTCCCCTTAGTCTTCGATTCCCCTTTGTGTTTCTATGTATTTCACGTTGCTATCATGCTAAAATCAGTTCGTGATATTCGAGTATCGTGTTGGCGACGAAAAAAAAAAACTAAAACTGAAGGCGAAATTTTTTTTATTACAGATAAACATGAAATATTAGTTACATTTCAATTATTGCTTTCGATTATAGTTAGAATTCAATTTTTAGTTAAATAAGTAGAAAAGATATATTTTAGTTTTTTTTTGTTTTTTTTTTTGATGTGCAAATCTATTTGCATTGAAGCTAAGTATATTAACATTTAGTGCCACTTGTGTATACTTAACTCCTGAGTATTTTTTTTACGATTAATTGAATATACGAAAATGAAGAATATATTCAAATAAAATATTACATTATTGTTTAAGAAAATAGCGTATATTAAATTGAACAATGCCTTTGATATTTGAATTATTTATTTACTGATATATTGTTTTTCTCAATAATTATACATAAATATCAGTACATGAGTCTAAGGATCAATTTATAAATTATATATTTTTTTTAATGAGTCTGCAATTAAAATTCTGATAAAAAGTCAAGGTAATGAAGCTAGTAGATAATGTACATTTTTTTTACACTTGATACTTGGAATAATTTATGATTTTTATTTTTATGTCATTAATATTTTTTGTTCATTTCGTAGCTACTTTTTTTTTAATTTGTGAATGAATACTTTTGATTCGAATAAAATCGAGGTGGGGCTAACGTAAAATGGATTTGAGTTGTAAATGTGATAAGATTCTGAACGAACGAAAAAAAGTGAAAGCTTTAAAGTGTTTTATTGTGGAATTTGAATACTTATCGTTTCCTTTTCATTCATAACAAATATTTGTTAGTAATGTTATCATCATATTTTCATTATCATTATTTTTGTGATATGAAAAAAAATGGATTATGAAAACCAAACCAATACAACTATATTTTCAAATATTATTATTCTTTTAATTTCTTAATACTCTTGAGTATATTTAAAATTAAATTATAAATTGGCAATAATTAATAAATATTGTATTGTGATAATTTTTAATGTTTTCAACATAGAAGTGTGACTTCTAATTGTTTCCATCAAATAATTTGTTGTCATTGATCTCAATTTTAGTGTAACAAATGAAAATTACAATTTTAATGTGACCAATATGGATTGCTAAAAGTCTTTTAAATAAATTTATTTTTCTCCAATCAATTAATCTATCTGGCCTTGGATTAAAGTTCGATGCTTGATTCTTTCAGACCATACCAGGCAACACGAGTGAGAACGACAAAAAATTAATTTATGTGCTCAACACATGTAGACATGGAGTGTAAATATGTTGTATATTCTAGATAAAAAAAAAACAATTTGTTTAACAGTTGAATCAGTAAAGTTATTAAACTCAACTGTTGCATGATCTACGTGCTATGATGATGAACCAGTAGGTAATAGTCAAATCTATATGTATGATTATGTCATAGAGTGTGCGTACACTGAATAAAACAGCACTATGTTTTTTTTTACTAAATTAATAAGATGTCATATTGTAAAATACAACTTATTATGCTGAAATTCTTGATTAACTTGTTCCACAAGGAATATTAAAAACGAAATTAATCATCAGTAATTGATTAATTAAAATAAAAATTATAATAGACTAAAAATTTTCTAACGGAAATCCTACTTGCAGTTGATCTATCCAAGGCCATTAACAAGATTTATACAATATAAACTTTGGGCATCTCAGTCTATGGTTTATAAAAATAATGTAAACGTAATTTTACTTCAGTTAATAAATTTATAACTGTAAGATTTATTTTTTTCTTAAGTTAGGATTGAATAGTTTGCAAAAGTCTGCCAGACCTCGCTCTTAACATAAAAATTTAAAGATTTATGCTTGACATTTATGACTGGGTGTAATGATTAACTTATAGCTGTTTAACAGTCATTAATGATGCCAAGACACTTTTGGCTATATCCAGTGTGAGATTGGAAATAAATTTACTTTAGAGAATGCATTTAAAATTATTTAAATATCTCTCAACACTTTGTTAAATTAAAAAATCGATTATTTAAACATGTTATTATTTTATTATTTAAACAAATATCAATTAAGAGTAATTTTGAGTTATTCATAATGAAATAGAGAATCAAACTTTCTCTGATACTCTAACTTTAATTGTAAGATTCATTGTCATTGTATAAAATCACACAATTGATACTGAACTTTTGAAAGCATCATTAAAAAATATTCATTGATCTAGTTTACCTCAATTGTTCGCAATAAAAAGTGAAAAAAAAAAAAAAAATGAAACTGACGACGTTGAAGCATACATAACACTAGTAGTCATAACGGAAATGAAAGTTTATGGTAAATGGAAACTCTAGAATTAGTATTTTATCGATAAGAGATAGTGAAACCTAAAGAATGCAATTATAATTACAACAACAGACACATAGTAATTGTGAAAAAAAAAAATTGTCTTGAGATTTACAGAGAGAATTCTATTGTCGTGACGAGCGAGAGGAAAAAGAAACGTGAAATCTACAACACGACCTACTCATGGATGGATTGCGATCGTGGAAAAAACCATCTCAACATCACCTTACGCTTCATGATTTGAGTCTTTACCTCTTATTCATTTGAAAGTGACTTTTAAATCATTGTCATAAAAAGTTGACATAAAACAGTTGTATTTAATTAAAATAACCATTTCTCGTAAAGAGTATTTTATAAGACAAATAATTGACTTTTTATGTACCGCAAACATTGAAGTAAATTTTTTTGGTTTTAAAGAAAGATAATCTTTCCACATAATAAATAATTTTAATTATTTAAAATAATTAAGTCATTAAAATTAATATTATAAAAAAGATTAAATTAAATAATATAATGTGAATATTTATTATTTAAGTGAAAAAATTAATAAATTGTGTTGATTATTAATTAGCGTTATTTAAAACAAATAAATTTTATTAACTGTAAAATAAATATTTAACCTTTGTTATGAAATCTTATAACATTTATTTAAATTAACTATCGATGCTGGTTATGACAATTATGATGGTACTATTAGAATAAATGTTAGTTAAATAACATTAATGTTGAATTATGAAAAAAACAATATAATTACAAATGGTTATTTCAAGCATATAATTAAATTAACACGCGCGGATGCTTAAAAAGTTTTGTATCTCATAAAGGGACGTTCACATGAGAACAGGACAGGAAGTTACTGTCAATGGCCGAGCACACAGACGATGAGACCCTTCATTTTATGTGTTAGAGTAGACTGTATTTTTATTTTATTTACTTTGCTGACCTCCAACGAAATGTAACTGGACTTAATTCTATATTTTCCCAACTTAACATTTCTACGTAATTGTTTCAACCCAACATCAATTTACATTTCTGCAAGTATTTTATTGATTTTAAAATTTTTTATGTAAAGTTTTCTAAAGAGATGGGAAGACGAGTTCATGGAGGACATGAAACTATTGGATAAATGATAGATAATTGGATAAAATAAAATGGACCAGTGGAAATAGAAAATTTGAGGTTGAATGTCAATTAAATTTAATTCAATTACTAAAAACAATTTCTTTGCCTTTTTCAATTACTCTAGAGATTATTTAATATATTGAAGTTTTAAAATGATATTTAATTGTAATCATAATATATTAAAAAAAAATGTTCTTTTTTTTTATAAAATACAAAACTGTTATTATTTTAATGAGAAATATTTCTCTGAAAGGTCGTTAGAAAAATAGATAATTTATTATTCATATTAGTTTACATTATTATCTTTGTTCTATTTTTTTTTCTTCAAGTTAATCATCATAATTCAAATTTGTTATACTAGATTTAATTATTCATAAGAAGATCATAACATTTTTTTCGTTGATACAGGACAATTTAGTAAATAAATTTTCCTTATAATTTTTCCCTAAAAACTGTAAATATTGAGTTCATTTTGTTATCATCTAGTGACTTGTAGGTCTGATAAAGCTTTTGCGCAACATTAGAAAGACTTTTTACTGATAAGAGTCGATACTAAAATTTTTCATCTAATGCACATGATAAGTATTATGCATTTTGTATATTATATTAGATAAAAAAATATATATTTATACAATTCATTTATTTTACTTTTTCCTGGCTATCGTATTTTTATCATCGATGGTCAGATTCTGATAGCAACTATTGTCTCTTATTTTATCAATTTTTTTTTCATAAGTAGGTCACAATCAGATAAAATTATTGAAAAAAAAACTAAGTGAGATTAATTAGTTAAATAAAATATGTACATTATAGAATAATGTTATTAAATAAATCAATCCAATAAAAAAAGAAATGTATTTATATGAAACAAAGTGAACTATGTAGATTAATAAAACAAATTTAATAATGCATTGGTTGATAATATAAATAAATATATTTATGATGAAAATTTAAAAATATATATCCTTGACGACGAGCAATTAATTTAATTGGACTACTTATTTCTATTTCCTTCGATAAAACAATTTCTGTGTACATGTAGATATTGTATAAGAAGTACAATAAAACGCTTTATATACAAAGTCTGAACATTAAGTTAAGTAATATCAAGGATGCAAATGTTATTGTTGTTTTTATACATAAAAAAAAAAAACAGTCAACAGGTTGTCGATGGATGGTTTATATTATTCTAAAACAAAACAAATAAGGAGTAAGAAGAAAAATGGTTTTTTTTTCTTGATCATTGTGATTATAATTAAAGTATATATATTTAAAAGTACATTCAAAACTACTAATTAACTTAACAAAAAATTAACGAATATAATTATTAGTGACAAATTTTAAATTTAAGTTGTTACATTTTAATAAGTTTTAAATAATACTAAATATATATTCAAAATTAAAAAATTGATGAAAATTAATGGTTAATGGATTGTTCAATTTAATTATAAATAACAATAAAACAGTGTATTATGATTGTTAAGATAATAATTGAATCCATCAAATATATTTCAATTCAGTCTAATTAATAATATTTATCTTGGCTTAACTTATCAATTGCGTCTATTAGAAATTATGCACAACAAAAATCAACAACAAATGTGATGGTAATCTTGATCATTTACACTGCAAATCCAAGTGTGTAGAAACTCAACACTTAAAATGTTTACAATGTTAAACATCATAAACGATCTGTGGTAATTTTGTAGACGATTTCTAAACGTTTCTTGCTGTTTACCAAAATGCTATAGTTTGTTTATAATATTCAACATTGTAACAAGTGTAAACACTTAGGTGTTTAATTATTAAACACTTTAAGTGATTTATCATTAAATACATGAATTTTTCCAGATTTGCAGTGTAATTGATTTAAATAAAAGAAAAAATAAATTTATAAATATTTTGAATGAAGAAGGAATGCATACAGAAGGTTAAAATGTGGCGAAAAAATGAAATATTAAACAGGTAAAATTTTGTTGAAGAGAAATGATTCAGAGGTTCAGTAGATTGTTCTTTCCTCTTGCGAGTAGAAACAATTACCGGACGCGGTGGCGTAAGAGAGCTTTACTTAGTCAGTCTAAAACGACGATGCGCGTCGGTAGTCATTGCAAATTCGACACGCTTTACGATCGTCTACTATACACTTGTCTCTTTTTATCTTCCGTCTTTTAGTTCTCTTCTTTTTATTGTCTTACAAGTCAGAATTAAATATACAAGAGAGAAAATAATTATTCTTTCGCTCGATAGCCCTGACCTTCTGAATCAGGAAATGTTCAAATGTACCGTGAATACTCTCTTTTATATATCACGTTTTTTATTCTTATTTTTAAGGACATTGATCCATCAAAATGAAAATCATCATTTGATTTCTCTAATTACGTCAATACCGTTCAATTGGTGTATTATGCTTTTCACTTATTGTTTTCACTACTAGTGATTCTTGCTTTATTGATCACAAGCTAATTAGAGTGAGAATTTTTCCAATCTATTAAATTACTCCAAAATATAAAAATCAATTTTTAATTATTATTTATTTTTTAATGAGTTCTCAATAATCAAATTCGTTTATGTAAAAACTCAAGATGTTTTTAAAAATCTTCTTCACATAATTATGTAACAAATAATTATTTTTAATTATAAATTTATTAGTACACTCAATAGTTAATTAATTTAATTAATTGAAAGTTTTTTTAGTTATTTTTTAAGCTTATTAAATCTCTCTCTTTTTAAATAAAATATAAAATTAATTAGCAGTTGTAAGAACTAGAATAGAAAATTTTTTATTAATTTTTAATATTTATAATTACATTAGTAATTATTATTTTTATTAAAAAAAATTGTTCCACTGTATGATTTGTTTTATTCAACTAATTTTAATCTTAAAAAACAATATTCATTACGAGAATGAATACAAAAGTGTATTGTTAATCATAATAAATATTTTCATAAAAAATAATTCATTAATGATAATAAAACTATTCCAAAAAAAAAAAAAAAAAAAACATTTTTATTATGATTGTCAACAATTTCACTTTTCAATTGAACGTAATTGTTGAACTGCAGATAATAAAAGGAGAAATTTTTCTTTTTTAAACAAACCTTGTTTGTAGCTAATAAAATTAAAAATCTACATGTATATTTATTTATGTTAAAAAAAAAAAAAAAAAAGAAAAAAAAGATGAAATGTTGATGATTTAAAAGATTTTTTACGATGCCTCATTTCCAGTGCAAAAGTTTATATTATTTATGAATGGACGAGTTTTACTGGCACAAAATGGCCATCATACTGAAGCTCATAATTTACCGCATATTATTTACACGATCTATAGACATAAACGCAAAGGGAGTTGTTCTAAAACGGGTCGGCCGTGACGCACGGAAAAGCGTGCGATTGCGCGAAATTGCGAGTTCGTTGCACTTCGGTAAGTCGAGCTACTCACAAACCAACATTATATTCGCATAAAGTCCACCCGTAAATATAGAGATGGGTCGATAGCATGTATGTATACATGGGTTACATCGAGGGATATTAATCGACTATAGATCTTTAAACCCTTCTTTGTATACAGACGCCATATAATACAAGACCCTCTACAAAGCATTCATTTGGCCTCGCTCTTTTCTGTATTCACATCATGGATATGTCTATTTTTTACGCTGTATCTCTCGCTTAATAATGAATTCCACTTCTCTTTAATCACAATCCGATTACACTGTAAATCCAAAGTGTGTTACCGTAAACATACCTACACGTGTTCAATGTTAGACTTCATAAACAAACTATGGATTTTAACACTCTTTGAAGTGTGTTAGAAATGACTACAAGGCTCTATAGTTTGCGTATAGTAATTTAACATAGAACACATATAAGGTGTGTTATTGTAACACACCTTCGATTTACAGTGTATGTTGAAATAAAAAAAAATCATTATTATTCAATTGACAATAATAATCGGGCTTAAATGATTAGTAAATTTTAGTCAAGTCTACAATGATGGTTTTGAATAATAAATATTTTTACTTTGTTGACAACCAAAAAATACATTTAGCTGCACTAAAATGATTTTTAAAAATATTCAATGATATCATTTGTTGTGTTATTGTTGATTGATTGACTTTAAATGAGTTATAATAAATCCAATGACTTTAGAGCTAAGTAACATTATTGACCTAATCATACTGGGTTAGGGTCAGTAATAAATTAATAATTAATTACTCAATATTAATTACATATATTCAATAATATATTTTTTATAACAATTGTTGATTAAAAATTTTTTGTATGATATTAATGACAATAATGTGAATGAAGGAAACTAGATTGACTTTTGAATAATTTATTAACTTAAATTTGAAAAAATAAAGTCAAGCAGGCTGATAAAAAAATTATATACCTGGTATTTTGTGAGTTAGGATAAGAATACAGATGTTTGAATTATTTTTGATAAAAGTTGGTTTTTTAATAAAAGAAATATAAAAACTGGAAATTGTTAACTCTGTAAACAATTCAATGATTAAACTAATATGTATTGAATCAGACAATATTTTTTATTTTACCGAAAAAAACATCTTTAAACTGAAAGCAGAAAAAAAAATAGTCTGGTCAATAAAACAAATGTTACTATGCCCCAACACTTCACTTAAGATTCAACATTTCAAATTAATTCCTATAGAATAGGTCATTTATATAACATCAATGTTTCTTCTTCATTGAGCAAAAATAGAAATACAAGTACAGAATGTTGTACCCAAGTCATCATGAAAAAGAATTAAATGAAAAAGAAAAGATACAACAGAGACAATTACTTTTGCAATTAATTTCAATGAAATTTATTCTCCTGCATAAGAGTGAACAATCAAGTAATCAGTCTTCTCTGTATGACTGCATTTAAGAAGCATCATCAGATGATAAATGCACGTGGGTGGTGGATTTGTGATCATGTATCTTCCCATGTATTATTTATAAAGTTATAAAATAATGTTACAATTTCATCAAGAGTGTATATAAAACACATAAAGGAAGATCGAAAGAGTTGAAAAACAAACTAATGGGCGTGTAATTACTATGAAAAATGGAATTATAATTAATCTAGTGACTTATTATCAAGTGTAACAGACAATTTACAATGTTAATTATGAAAGTAATCATTCTAGGCAATAATCAAAACCAATTGTAGAACTTGATTATTAAAAAAATGGTTATTAATGAAACAAAGATTATTTATAGAAATTAATATAATGAAAAAAATATTATTGATATGATGTATATTTAACTATTATAAAATCACTATCATGTTTCATGTCATTCATTTTTATCCAGGCTCCTTTCTCTCATTTTATCGTAATTTATTCTTGTGTATGTACATTCACTATCATATCCGTAATTATCCCTGAGCCGCTAAATTTAACTTAGATTATACTTGGAGATTAAACATTGAATGAACTTTTATGTTAAAAGATTTTGGCATTGAAAATGTTTTGTGCTGCTTGTTATCAACAACAATAAATAAGAAAAGTATTTTTACAATATGCCATTATAAATAATGAGTGAGAAAATTTTTTTTCCAACTAATAATTGTCAATAATAAGTCACACAATCTCTTTTTCAATTTATTATTATCACGTGACTAGTTAATAGTATTTTTTAAAAATACTATTAGTCAATTTCTAAATCAATTTTAAATATCTTTCCTTATATTATCTTCCTTATATTATTTCCTTAAATATCTTTCCTTATTATCTTCTGTTTCACAACATAATTTACTTTTAACAAGTAATAAAATATTATTAATCATTCAATCTTTTGTTGTTACAATTTATTATTTATTCTGTAGGCATTATTTTATTTATAAATTGATCCTAAATGAAGGTTTTTATCAAATTAAATAAAAATTTGATAAATGACATATTTCCAATATATTCTATCACATTATCATATTACGAAGACCATTAGAATTATTACATCATCCAATCTTGGACTGACGTAGCGTAAAAGAATAGACATATTCAGTGAAAACGAGTGTGCAACAATTTATAAATACATGCTCATATAAGATAAAAACTGCGTAGTCCAATAATTGGCAATGCCGCTAATTATATACATACCGTCTTTTAACATAGTGTAATGTATGTGAGTGTAACATATTCTTGGATCGTTTTTAGTCTACTTTTAGTTTATTCACTATTCTCAGTGTTCTCATACATTATTTACTTTGTTAGGATGTCTACCAAACCTAACAATACACGACGTCTTTGATGGAAACTAGTACAATACACAATGCATAAGCCTTCCAGATGCCTTTGATATCGACTTACTTGCATTTACTGAACCTTTTCTTTTGTCTTCTATTCGATATCCCGCAAAATACATGACAGTCAATGAATGAGTTTCCGGAAGTTAAAAAATGTTTCCTGCTTTTATATTGGACACATTTTATTTTTTTTTCCTTATTTTATATTTTATAAAACACACTTATTTCAAAAATACTAATGAAAAGTAGACAAAATAATTATCGTACTATTTATAATTAATAATGAATATCAACAAACACAGGTGTTTCCAATGAACTTTAAATATGTTTTGTTACTCCAAAAGATCGGTTTTCGCGGCACTTTTAATTTTCGTTCATGAATAAATAAAAATAAAACGCAGTTGTATCTTTTTAGAATTTGAGTCAATTATTTACTTTACATGTATAGCATATGTCTCACAAAAAATCATCTGTCATATTCGACAGATAATCTAGAAGCAGTATAATTATTTTTATTATCAGATACTACCATCACTGTCAATTAGACATGTCCGATAATTATCAGGGACATGCGATTATTAAAACTAATCAGAAAGAACAAAAAAGTGTATCAATTTGTTAAAATATTTTTTGATATTAATATTAAACACTTTTCCAAGAATGCCTTAAATTTAAATTGAACCCAATCTTGGTTATGCTCTGATGACCACATCAATACAGACAGAGCAAAACTTCAATCATTGATTTCACCCCGAAACTTTCCTTTTCTTTTGAAATCATCATTTTTTTGCCTTTATTGATAACATAAAAAAGTTATCTGAACGTGTCGTTAAAATGACAACTGTCGATGACAATGTCAAAAATATGATCGAAAAATAAGCTCCAAAAAAGAGTGTCAACATTCTAGTTCTTGATATTTCTTGAATTTACGACGAAAGATATATTAACTATTTTTTATATACTTTCTGAGTGTAGTTTCATTGTGCGTCGCCAAGAATTTATTTCGTCTTGCGTGTTAACAAGAAGCCTCGAAGAATAATCATTTCTCTATAGAAGACTTCAACAACAATCATCATAACCATAATAACAACAACAACAATATTGTGTTGCGGTTGGAGTATATCTACAATATTGCGTGTGTAAGTATTCGATTTATATGTATACTACATTACATTAATACATATCCACGAGTTCCCTAGCTTTCAGGTACACGAACCGTTAGTAGTAGGAGGGATGAGTCATAATATTCCTCACTGCAGAAAGGCTATAGGCAATTTTTTCCATCAATTTACTTTTTATCGACGTAAAATAATCAAGAAACTTCTTCTTATACTTTTCAATACAATTTTATTTATTTCGTAATTACGAGAAACACCAGTAGAAAAGCAATAAAAAATTTCCAGAATAAAAAAAAAAGAAGAAGAAAAGGAAATTAAATTTAAAAAGAAACAATAAATTTCTATCAAGAAAAAAATGATTGATTCGGAGTTAGATTAAAGATATAGATATTGATATTAAAAAAATTGAGTTTAAGTTTGTATTTTTTTTTTTTTAAATGAATATTCTGCAACTCTCTGAGGTTTGGTCCGACCTATTTTCCCTTAATACACTCGTTAGTGATTGGACTTGAAGAACCGGACCGTAGAAGGTCTCTGGTTTTTTCAGCATGCACCAACATAACGGGTAGCTGTGTGACATGCCCATGAGATATCTTGGAAGCGCCATACAATTTTAACAGCCTAAATAGTGAAAAGTAGGCGATAAGTATTTTATTTGCTTAATATATTTTTTAGAGTATTAAAAATTAATTCATTATCATTTATGGGTACTCAACAAATCAATGCCCCAACAACAAAAAAAGAATTATTCTAAACTCATTTCTTTTTATAACTCTATTAATCCTTTATTTTAATTCTATAGCCCATCTTTGGTAACCGACTACGCATGTAACCCGCCTTCTGAATTTGAAGTTATTCAAAAATACGTCGTAAAAGGCTCTAAAAACCTAAACACGTCATCACCACGTTTTTATTCAACTTCTTTCACCTTTTATTTTTACTCAACATTTTTAGAGTAATTTTTGCTTCCACACTATCTGTAATAGGACAAATTTATTGATTTAGTCATTTGTTATCTATAATAAATATTCTTCATTAGCAGTTCTCCATCAGCTGTGTTCTAATTTATGTTCGAAAGATATAAGTAGACTCAAGACGTTGAATATTTTATATTTGTTTGCATAAGCAATGCAATATCAGGTGATTTTACTATACATTCCATATTATATATGAACATACATTCATATAATAACTTTCTGACTTCGTAGGTTATTATAAGAGAGCGCAAAGAGCATGTAATTCACAAATACAAATCACCTTAATCGTTATACATATATGAATGAAACATATTCACACTTTAATAATGTGATATAAATACATTAAATATATCTGTTGCCAATGAAATTCTTTCTAAATACATTTCTATGTAAGTATTTAATTCATTAACAATAAGATATTCTATAGATGATCAGCTTCTTCACACTATCATATATTTTTGACACATTATACGGGACCTGTTGATTGTTAGCGATGATGTTGACCTTTGGAATACATATTAGATAAAATCAAACGTATCGATTTGAGTAGCTTTAGAGAATCTATTGCGTCACAACACTATCGAACAGTTGTAAAAACATGATAAAATAATTTAGATCGTTGCTTCAATAAAAAAAATAATATTAGTAATGAATCGTGTTATTTTTTTTTTTTTTTTAATTATTGTTTAGTTATCATTAATGATAGTTTTGAAATAATTCATGAGTTTAATGTTTTGGAGTAAATAAAACAGAGATAATAAAATATGTTTAAGAATGTTTTCATGTATGCCTTTGTTCTAGAGAGATTATCTCGGAATTGTTCTCAAGTTGCAGATTTTACTAGAAAGACGAATCAAAATATAAAATATTTTCTCTTTTAATAACAAAACAGGAAGGATTTGATTGCAAATCACTTGTAATAAGGAAGTTTTAAACGCTATTATTTCAAAATATTTCTGCTCAAAATGATATCTTGGATACATGTGGGAATTGCGTAGACGAAAAAAGAGAAAACAAGCGCGGGTGGTATACGATCTCTTGTATTCACCGTCAGACAGACGATATTTTTTTTTTTCCTTTCTCCTTCTTCAGGCGCGTCTCTCTCCTGATCTAATCCCCCTACGCTTGTCGCCAGTCGTCGCATCCTCATCTTGGTTTCTTATTCAGATTTACTTATTGCTGGGGAGTTAAAACATGTAAGTACATATTGGCATTCAACATTTCTCACTTCTTCCCGACTTATGTATGGATGGAAATGAATGTGATTAACGTTTAAATGATTCTATAAAGTATAGATAAATAAAATGAACAATTGAAGACTCACCTGATTCTGTTGCGGTTGTGGATAATCCGAAGATGAAGGCCAATGTGAATCCAATAAAACACCCGCGGACCAAGAAACACCGTTCACACGCCATATTCCAAAACTTGGGGCCGATAAACTGCCGCTACTTCGCGACTTAACGTCGCTCGACCCCTCGAAGAAGATGTTCTTTTATTTCTCTACACCGTCTCTTAAAGCCCGACGTCCTTCAGAATGTATTCTCGAGGTCGCAATCTTTTCTTGGCGCCTATTTATGATTCACACACTCGTTTAAAACACTTTTTTCCAATATCTCCACGTTCTCAAAGTGTTAATACCTTAATGAATAGGTAAAATACAATGGAAAAAACACCACAAATATGTATATTGATATTAATTATCCTTAAAGTAAAATAAAATAAACGTCCAATTGTTGGTACGTGACCACGATATTAAATTTTTAAAACCGGTTCTACAAACAACCCAAGTTATTACTCGAACGACATGTCGGCTCTCACTGACTGACCAGATTGACCCTCTGCTTGGCGCTCACTGCTTTTACAAAGCTGCTCAGTGGGGAGTCCTAGTTTTCAATTCAAATAGCCATCTACATTCTTTAGAGTAATTTAAAAATTAAAATGAAACGCCATCTAGTCAGTAAAATAGTAATCACTTATCATCTGTTGATTGAGTAGAGAAAGATATTTCAAAATTTCAATTCTTTTAATTATTTTTATGTTTCATAAAGAGTTTATTTCTTTTTTTTACTCATACGATACTCTTTATCTGCAGTTCTTCTAATATAATCAATATCTTGTAATTTTTTTAAAACATCGATATAAATAATATCTCTTATTTTATTAAATTCTTCTTGTTCTTTTATCATTTCTTGTCTTTTAACTTCTCTCAAAATTTTCTCCTGTCGTTTCTGAACATAAGCAGCACATTGTCGATGCCTTTGCCTCATTACAAGTAACATTTCTCCATCAGTACCTACTGGAATCACTCCAGCTTGTCTCATATAACGAAGAACTTCTGCCCAAACCTGACCTTGTACAAATCTGAAGAACTGATCAACAATGCAAAATGTAATTGAATTTTCGACAGATAAATTGTAAAGGATTTCGTTATATTCATTGGTTTGTTCAGATAGATTAGAATTATTTAATAATATTTTTCTAATGCTATAGACTTTGGGTCTTACAGAACCAATCATATTTGAAATAGCAGGACTGTAGTCTTGATCAGTTTTCGATATAAAGCTTTTTTCCCATTGAATTGTTCCCATTATAGGCAGCTCTAAATCTATTTTCAAAATATATAATTCATGTAGACAGAACAAAATTTTTTTTTCAATAAATATTTCATGTTATTTACCTTCAATGCAGCCTTCTGGAGTTCTTTTAACTCCAATTTTTTTCTCTTCTTCTCTCCACAATTTTGTTAACAATGACAACACCCCTGTTGACTTGTCAGTACCTTTCCAAGAGTAAATATATGGTATACATAAAGGATTCGAGCACAAATCAATCAAAAATCCTAAATAAATATGTTGAACATGTCTGTCGGTTTGCTCTATGACATCCAGGACTAAATGAAGTGCTTGTATTTCAATAAAATTTTCTATTAATGTAGGATAACAAGTAGTGCACTCCCACATACAAGAACCTATTGCTATGAGTAACCTATAATAACATGAATAAAAAATTAACATAATAATACTTTAGAGCATTCATTTCATTTACCTAATTATTATTACTTATTATCTATTACGAAGTCATTCTGCTCAGTATATAGATATCTTTCGATAAATTTTACTGAAATTGTAATCATATGTTCTCCATAACTTTCAACAAATTTTTTGTTGCTCGCAAAAAGTGTTTCAATTATAATCATTAAAATTGTTACTATTTTTTGATGATATAATGTTAATGGTGTAATACTAGAAATATTCTCAATGAATTCTGAAAATAATAAAATCAACTATTTTTTATGCTTCATAATTATCCAAAATCATTTAAGAACTTACGAGATAGAATTTTTATAGCATTTGCTTCAAGAAAATCTGTTATTACAATTGGAGAATTATACGCTACAATTGAGAAAATAGTTTTAACACTTTCTAAAGTATCCTTAGAATTTATATCAGCAGTCACATTCCATTCTACTACTTTTAAGAGTTTACTTGATCCTTTGTATTTAACAAATTCATCAGGCATTTTTGGTACAACGAAAGTTAAAGTTTGCAAAGCATAAGGTATCAAGTATGAAGTTTTTATATTTGTATTGAAATTTTCTAATAACTGAAGAATGTATTCAATTACCCGATATTCAATCATAATCTGTAAAAAATTATCAGTATTAAATTATAAAACAATTAAATGTAAACTATCAAGTCATTGATTTGTATATTTTTTTTACAGGAATTAATCTATCGAATTTTGAAAATTGGCAAATAATCAACAACAGTGTTTTTCTAAAGAAAACATCTTCATCATATTGAATATCTTTCATTACAGCTACTTTTATAATATCATCGGATAAGTCAAAATTTACGAGAGGTAATGAAGGTAAACTTATGAGTCCAGCAAGAATAATTGCAGTTAAATCATTTCGAATCATATGTAATTTACGAGTCGAATTTTTACAGAAAGCAATCATTCTAAAGAGGTTTCTTAAAGACCTAAATATTGATAATGTGTAGTAAGTAAATGATTAGAAATAAAAAATTTTGTTTAAAAGCTAAGTGAATACTGAAATTGCTGTCAAACCTCATAGCACTTGGAGATGGTGGAGGTAAACTTTTCAAACTATCTGGTAGTCGTTCAGGAGGCATGATAGATTTCATCAGTAACCATAAAATGTTGGTTGTAACAACAATTATATTAATTTTATCATCGTCTAATGATGTATTTACTTGGTCGTCTGATAATTCAATCAATCTTGACAAAAGGTAATTAAGAATTCCAGCCGCTAGCATTTTGTGACCTTAATTTAAAGTAATCAGAAGTATTATTTAGACGTGAATAAAACTGTTTTGATAGTCTTTATAAAAAATTTAGATTAGATCTAAAAAGTATCATATTCACTTACAACAAATATTAGATATTGAAGTGACAATATAGGTAGTATCTAAAACATTTTTGTAAATTTTACTTGAGCAAATCATTAAAAGTTCAGTAAGAACAATTGGAAGCTTAGATCGTTCTACTGATTGATGAATGATATCTTGTTTTACTTCAGCAATATTTATAGATTTGTGTCTTGTCAATAATTGATCTAAAACAGCTAATACTTTGATATCATTTTGATCAGATAATATAACTGCTAAGTATCCTAACACACTAAAATAGTGGTCTATAATTTCAGAACATGTTAAATTTTCTGAATATCTTTCTAGCAGTGGTGTATAAGCACAAAGATGAAGTAGATTATTCAGATAGATATTATATTCCGGTGTATTATGACATTTCCATGTTAAGAATTCTAAAATTTGCATTATAGCTGGAAGATGTTTAACCTTCTAATAAATTTGTCAAGAAATTTTGTTCTAAATTATGAATATTTATTTGAATATAAAAGTTGGGAAAGGATACATAACCAGTGGATCCAATTTCTCGAAGAATATCCTTCAGTAAACGTATAATCCATTCTTTATTTTCTTGAGTTATTGGATCAATAACTAATTCATATAACCTCTGAATATTGCAATCTATGTCATTTTTAACATGTTTATCAATAAATTGTTGCATTGACTCCAAAGCATGTGTATTACGTGACCTTGAATTTACAGTTTTAGGTTTACTCTTCATTTCTCTGAGATATATTTTGTTGTTATATTTTTTTTCAACTTATTTTCAGTATTAATAACCCCAATGAATATAAAATATTGATGAAAAAATGTTGGTAGATATTAATTTAAATTAATATCATAAAAACAAAAGAATTATGTAAAATAATTACTTATTTCTAATTGTTTATAATCATTTTTACATAAATATATTTAAATTTATTCATATATAGGAATATCTACTGTGATGAATAATTTTTTCGATTTTCATTAGTTACATGAAATCTTTAAAAGTTATTAATTATTTTTTAATACGGTCATCATATCTTTTTCAATATTTAATTATAAATTTCCGAACAGTAATTTGAAAGATATAAATATTTTAACCAGTTGCTGATCAATTTAAAAATATTATGAATCCGTGTAACCGCATAAAACATCGAATTGTTTATCAATTAATAATTAGATCTATAGATTGAATTAAATGTACAAACTTTTTAAAATTACCGCTATTTGAGTTTAACACTTCAGCGTCTTCTACTGGCGAATTACGATTACAAAAACAGCCCCCCCCCCACAGAGAGGACAAACCTAAGCAGGCACTTTGAAGTGTCATTTGAGAATTCTTAAAAACACGTGGTAGTTGGTGGTTATGTTACAGCAACAATTTATTTATTTAATATAAATTTATTATTTAATATAAATAAGAAGTTTTTTATATCAAAATGAATGTGATTCCATGCACAACCTGGGTAAAAAAGGGTGTTGCTGCAGCTGTGCCTGATAAAGTATGTTTGAAATATAAAAACTTCTATTGTTTAGTTCACAACAATAATTCATTATTAATATGATATAATAATATTATTTTACAGGTGCAATTAACACCTCAAGAACTTGAAAGCATTATTAAAAAAACTCAATCTGAATTGGAGTAAGTACATGGTTTGTGAGAATTTTAGTATCATCAATATTGTTTTTTTTTTTTACAAATATCAATTACAGAAATGCAGAGAGTGATTCTGAAGATGGTGAAAATGAAGCTTCATCTTCAACTAATAATCCAGCACCGAGACAATCGAATATGGAATCAGATGAATTCAATTTTGAAAATTATGATGAAGAAGGTGCCTTATCTTGTTTTGACTTATTATTAACTTGATTTGATTATTGTTTAAATAACAATTTAATAATATATAACTCAACAGCGGGAGAAATTCAATGTCATATTGGTAGTTTAGCGGTTGTAAGTTCAGAAGGCAGAGATCCTTTAGTAACAATTCCAGATAGCGAAGACGAAGATTCAGAAAAAGAAGATGATATCATTAAACCTGATGATAATTTAGTTATCTTAGGGCATGTTGAAGGAGATGCTAGTATTTTAGAAATATTCGGTATGTACTAAACTATCTATTTATTTATAAAAATCAATTATAATCATAGTTGCTCAATGCCCAATTTTATTTTTATTTTAGTGTACAACGAAAAGGAAAATTCTTTTTATTGCCATCATGATCTTCTTTTGCCTGCATTTCCGTTATGCCTAGAATGGTTGAATTTTGATCCATCAGATGCTAAACCAGGTAAATTATTTGAATATTCATTATAGATAAAATTATTCATGAGAATGAACATAATTTTTTATTTTTAAATTGAAGCAAATTTTTGTGCAATTGGAAATATGACTCCAATAATTGAAGTGTGGGATTTGGATTTGATTGATGGTTTGGAGCCAGCCTTTAAACTTGGATCTAAACCTAATAAAAAGAAGCAACTCAAACGGATAGGACACAAAAAGGCAGTGTTAGATCTAGCATGGAATCATAATTTCACGTAAATATATAATATCTTCTATTGATAAAATTACTTATCATTAATATTAATGTTTCTATTATTACATAGTCATGTCTTGGCAAGTGGTTCAGTAGATGAAACTGTTTTATTGTGGGACTTAGAAAATGGCACTCCAGTCACCAAATTAAGTCAATTTAATGAAAAGGTTCAATCAATACAATGGCATCCCAAGGAAACTCAAAAGTTATTAACTGGATGTGCTGATAAGTATGTAAAAAATATAAATTGTTTTTCTCTAATCTCTAATCTTCTCTAGATTCGATAAAATTAATCTGTATTTTTTAGAACTGTAAAAGTATTTGACTGTCGAGTTGATGATACATTCAAATCATGGGAAACTACAGGAGAAGTAGAGCGAGTATTATGGAATCACTTTGATCCGAATTATTTTTTCGTAAGATTATCTTTGTTTTTATATAAAGTTAATAATAAAAACAATTTGTTAATGTTCTTTTTAATTTACAGATTAGTACTGACAACGGCAATGTCGAATATATAGATTCAAGACAAGGCAAACACTTGTGGGAAGTAAAAGCTCATGAAAAAGAGGTTACTGGTTTATCTCTAAGTTCATCCTGTCCAGGATTATTAGTAACAACTTCAAATGATGGTGTAATGAAAGTTTGGGATGCTGTAAATCATGAGAGTTTGACAGGAATTTGGGAGAAAAAACTAAATCTAGGCAATATTCAATGTTTAGCTGCATGTCCTGATAATCCTTTTGTTTTTGCCGTTGGAGGTGATAATAAATCTCACAATTTCAAGCTCTGGGATTTGACGGAAATAACAGATGGTAAACTGTTAATACTTATTTTCTATCACTTCGAGTAGGTTTGAATTTATTAAAATTTTTTTTCCAGTAATAAATCAATTTAAAGATAGAAGATTGATTGAAAATATTAAAGAACAAGTTGGTCTAACTGAAGAAAACCAATCAAATGTAGAAATGATGGATGTCACTGATAATATGGAGACAGTAACAATTAATACAGGAAAAAAGAAAAAAGGAGGTTCGAGTAAAAATTGTAAATAATTAATTTGAGTTGTATTATTGGTTAATAAAAAAAATATATATACTTTTTGTATGATTAAAATGTATTTTTTCTAATTCAACAAATTTATTTAATGAAATTTAGACAGCGGTAAACCTATTATGGGCATAAATCATACAAATTTTTTATCAATTTAATATTACAATGATTCATATTACATAATCAATTTTAAACGAATGAAAAATTTATTTGTTTTTAATAAACTTAACGATATAATTAATTTATCCTTATAAAAATCTTGTATTGATTGTTTATAGAATTTAGATTTTTTATACCGATTCATATCTCTTATTTTCTTACATAATTATGAAATGATAATCTATTAATGGAAGTTGTTATTCGGAAAATCAAAAGAACATAAACTAGTGATTCTTATTAAATTATTTTTGCTTAAATCGTAAGAGATATTCGCACTATCTTCACCTAGAATACTAATATTTTATAGATAAACTTATTTGGGACACCAGTACCCTCAGAATATGCTATTTACATAATATAAATTTCATCAAATTTTAATTTTTTTAATGACAAATTTTTATGAAAATAATGCTTAGAAAATAAAAAAAAAATTTATATTCTGCACAACTAATGACACGAATTAAAATTTTTTTTTATAAAATAAGATAAATATTTAATCCACAATTGTTAAAAACATAAATGAACAAAATTTTTACGATAAATCTTTGCTCTATGGCAGTGTCAGTTAATAAACGAAATTAATTTAAACATTTGTTTAAGTGTCTATATAAAATTATAAGAAGTAACAAAATAGTTTCGGAAGTCTGTTTTTAATATTACATGATAGAACTATATCAAAAAAAAAAAGGTTGGATATTATTTTAATTTGCTCTGGGTGCAATGGATAGTCTTTATAAATAACAAAAAAGGCACTTGCACCATTTGATTAACCGTGTAATAGAACAGTCATTAAATCATTATTTCACTACACCAAAATTGAGCAAAGAAATAATTATCAAATAATTATTTCACCTTCAACACCATAGACTTTTTGTTAACTTCAAAACTTATCTTAATAAAAAAAAAATCATATGTACTAAATTTGTGCAATGGTCAAGTAATTAAAAATGTATGTTAAGTTCATATATAAGGATGATCAATACACTAGGATTTTAAACTAAGCATCTGTTCCTATATCCAAACTCCGGGAGTCTTGATTGGAGTCATGTTGACTTCCATTCTCCGATGATCCACTGCTCGACAATCCTGACTGATCGGAGCCCTTTTTTATTTTCGGTTTATACTCAGTTATAACTACAGTTACATTGTTTACAGTTACTTCATTGGTTTGGGCAGTACTACGGTCAACATTTTTAAGTCGAGGTGGATGACGATTCTTCCTCCTTGGTTTATCCAACTTACGCTCTTTATCTTTCGAGGAACTAGTTGTACTGCTTCCACTTCCGCCTTCTTTCTTTCCTGGCTTTAATAGCGGCACGTATTGTTGCTGGGCAACCTGTAACAAAAGAATTTAAAATTGTTGTATTTCCAGACAAGCCAACAGCTGATGGAGATATTTGTAAAGCTGACTGACCTGCTGCGCTACTAGTTGTGGATTTATGCGGGGCTTCCGCGTTGAAGTACCTTTACGGACGTCGCACATGAGGCACTTAAATGCTTCTGCTGTATTCCTATACGTGCAGACACTGCAATCCCAATAATTATCTTCCAAAACCTTCGCCTGACGTTTACCGCTTCCCGAATGGTTCATTGTTCATCGGAATCAGTTGTACACCACTGAAGCTTCTCAGATGAGAGTGTGCCTCTTGATACGGCTTTTAAACTTCATTAAAACTGTTTTATAATGTTCAGCGAATTTCCAGTTATCAAAATGCTCGAAAAGAGCTAGTATAATTATATCATTAACTCAAATATTAATATTTTCAAACTGTTGATATATACATCAACTCGATATACTGCACATTTGGTTATGACTCTGGATATTATTATTAACTCCACCACCTTCTTGTAATGCTATCGAATTGACGTTAGTCATGGTGACCTAAAAATGAGAAAAAACACCAGTACTTATATGTTTTTAATATATCAATTAAAGTATATAAAATTTTTGTTGAATCCAATACTAACCAAACTCAATCAATGAAATTTAATTTATTTTATAATTTTTTCTAATATTTTTTTCATCTATACACTCATATTTATTAGCTCGATTTTCAGTCTTTTTTAGTTGTGTTTAGCTATTTTTATAAGGTATATTCACTTATTATCTGTTATCACTACTTTTCGTGAATTTCAAATAAATCAATTATAATCAGAACAATCATTTATCATCCTTTGGGCATCCATTGACAGCTATACGCTTGAATTGTATTTTAATACTTGTGTAAATCGTCCACCATCAACTATTAATAGAATAAATTCACTTTTGATTTGATATTTTAATAAATAATTTAACAATTTAAGATGCAAGTGAATCAATTAATATTCAAAAATCGTATGTTTTAATACTAGTAAATAAGATACAGACTGAAAATTGGCTGATGCACCATGACTGAAAATAATTATTGACAAACAATCTGTGGCGCTGTAGTTCTTCAATTTTTGATGTTGATAAAGTAGGCATCTGTTTAATTTTTTACTTTGGCGCAAATTATCCGAATCGTTTGAAAGTTATGACGTTGCGACTTTGATTATGAGATGCAAACTGTTATTGTTAAGTTAACACATGCACTAATTAAATAATTTCATGAATATTTATTATGAAAAATAACACACAAAGAATGATTGTTCTCAAATAGATCGAAAATGAAACATATTAATGAATAAATATGATTGCTTATATTCTTAAAATTCACCATGTCATTGTTTATTTTGTAGTTAGTTATGAAATCAAATACATTTTTTATTGAATGATATAAAATTCACACCCGTATTTTTTTAATGATTAAATAAATTCACAAAAATTTTCTCTCAACAAAACTTCAAAATATTACTTATCTTGCTCAAAAACAATTTCAAACATTTTTTTTATAATTTAATGACTTCAACATCGTATTGACGTAAAATAACGATAATTATGTTGATTCACCACTGAAATTTAAATTTCATCATCATAACGATATTTTTCAAAAATGTGTCTGATTTATTGTGAAGTTCTTGATTTCTTAAAGTGCTAAAACGAACTTTTAAAAATTACTTATAAATAACAAGTTAAAAAAATCATTTCTATAACTAGTTTTGATTCCGAAAAAAATTGAAAAATGGCTACCAGAAATGTTTTTCGATCCGTAAAGATCTTCTAAAAATAACACACAGTTGTCATGAAGCACTAACTCGATATAAAGTCCAAAAGATCGTTTGCTTCGTCAATGTCTTCATCGATGAAAAATAAATGAAGTTTAATTTTCTTGAAGTTTTCCATTCTAAGAATAGGATAAATAAAACTACTATTATGGCACGTGTTCATTCATTATTGCCCATTTATAATCAAACTCTAAACAATAGTGAAACGATTGAATTTATAATGTTTGAGTTATGTTAACGAACTTACGGAAAAGTAGGTCATAATTAATTCTCCAAAATACTACACCTACATCTATGCTCAAATAAGTGGTTTTTATTTTTTACTTCCTTGAAAGAGTTCCTTTTGATTATTTATGTCCACTTTTTTATGATGATAAAGCTGAATTTTAGCTATTCATCAGTTTGTACCCAATGTTGATTATGATGCCAAAACTTTTGTATTATTTTGAAATGAGAAATATACAAAATAAAAAAAAACCAATGGATATTGTTTTTATTTCTTTTTAATCCATACTTCAGTAGTTATATTTAAGATTTTCACAAATTTTAATTTTCTGTAATTGTTAGTCGGAATATTTTTAAATATATTAATGTCATTATCATTTTCATTTCTTCACGATTGAACTTTAACTTGAACTCACTTTGAATTGTAACAAAAAAAATTTGCTACGGAATGATGCCGGAAGTTAGTGTTTTTTTATTTACTCTGAGTTTAAAAATCTTTAAGTAATAGCTTATTCAGTTTTTTCTTAATTCTTTCAATCTGTTAATGATTGTAAATAAAAATTTCGATTCCAACTGGCTCGAGCCAAACAACAAAATAAAAAAAAACTATCTTACAGAATAATAAGATAATTTTCATAAATTTAAACTCGCGCAGTAATTGCTCACGTGAATGGTATTTACATTAACATAAGAATAACTCTCTCTTTTTTAATTACAGATTCAACACTATTTATAACTTTCCTGTTGCTGACACTTTTTTTTACAACAGTTAATATAACTTCATATCCAAGTAATAAAAAAAGTGTGGAATATAATTAACGGATCCCTTAGCAGATTGACATCAGTCTGATTCACCCTAGAATGAATTTAGAAACATTAGAAATTCGTACGCATTGTAATTCAAATTTAAATGCATAACAATTTGCATAATTTGCAATCGATAATTTGATTTATCAATTTTAGGTATGCATAAAGTTCACAGTTTAAATAGGAAAATCTAGTCTTTATTTGTTCTTCAATTAACTCAGTTCGTCCATTAGTACCTTTGCTACACCCGTTCTATAAAACTGCATCCAGGTTATTAAGTAATTACTCTTAATAAATTTAACAAGTATTTAATTGGCTGATTATTAGATTCAGCAGTGTAAATATATAATTTAAGTAGTGCAAACATAAAAGAAATAATATAAATAGTAAATTTTTATTTTACACTATTATTAAATGAAATTCATTTTACTTATTAATTTATTATTTATTTATAAACAATCGATAAACAATTTGTACTAAATATCAAATAATCATTTAGATTATACATAAATTTACTTCAAAAATGACGTTGGTATCACACCATGATGAGGTGAAAAAAATGGTTGTCGATACCAAAATTGAAGATATTGAAAAAATAAGTGAAATTACTGAATTTTTTACTGGATGTAACATTTTTGTTACCGGAGGTTCAGGATTTGTTGGAAAAGTCCTTGTAGAAAAATTATTACGGTAAGTTATAAAAAACAGTAAAAAAATTTTGAACGTCTTTTAAAAATAATTAACTATATAGCAATAAAGCCTTGAGAATGATATCAATTCCTCTCTTCATGTTTATAATCAGTCATGCTTCAATAAAATTTTTTGAATCACATCTAAAATTTTATTCTTATCTATAAATGTATTTTTCATTAGATCATGTCCAAAACTCAAAAAAGTATACCTTCTGATGCGTCCGAAGAAAGGAAAAACTCCACAAGATCGACTCAAGGAACACTTTGAAGATCCAGTCAGTATTGAAATAAAGTAAAAAATTTTTTATTCCTGTTAAATAAATAACAAATTAATTTTTCGAATGTTCAGCTTTATGATAGATTAAAATTTGAGCAACCTGATTATGGAACAAGAGTCATGATGATTGAAGGTAGCTTCGAAGCAAAAGGTTTAGTGTTGACTCCAGACGATCGAGAAATGATGAAAAACACTCATGTTGTGTTTCATGCTGCTGCAACTGTACGATTTGATGATAAATTAAGATTCGCCGCCAATATCAATATTCGAGGAACAAGAGATATTCTTCTTTATGCTAGAGAAATGCCCAATTTAAAGGCAATAATTTATTAAATTTATATCCAAGATATTCTGATTAATTAAAAAATTTTAATACTTTTTGTTTCCGTTCTAAATAGGCTGTTGTTCATATTGGAACTGCTTTTTCAATGTGCGTGAATAAATTTATCGATGAAGTTTTCTATAAAACTCCCATCGGAGCTGATGATCTTCTAACTATTGTTGATATACTTGATGATCCTACTTTAGAACATATAACTCCAACGTAAGTTTTCTCAAATTCATTCTGAGCTGAAATATCAATTTTTACACAATAATCTCATATGAAATAAGTTTTATTTTAGATTGATAGGAGAATGGCCAAACACTTACGCTTTTACAAAAACAGTTGCTGAAGATGCTGTATTAAGTCATAGCAAAGGTTTACCAGTTTGTATTGTTCGTCCATCTATTATGATATCAACAGCACATGAACCTGTTCCTGGATGGATTAATAATCTTTATGGAGCCACTGGTGTAGCTGTTGCTTCGACATTAGGTATTCTTCATACTATTCATGCTAAAGGCGATAACATTGCTGATATGATACCAGCTGATTATGTTATTAACAACATCATCGCTGCAGCGTGGGATGTTGGAACACAAAGGTTTGATTTATTTCTAATGGAAAGAAAACTTTTTCATTCATTCGATTCTCATTAAACAATTACTTTTTTAGACGCACAGACCCTTTACGAACTTTACCAAGTTCTCAAAAGAATGAATTCATTGAAGAGCCAGAAGAAGATGAAAAACCAAAAATTTATAATGTTGTATCCTCTGTTGACAATCCTATTAGTTGGTCTCGATATCTTAGTTATAGTGAACTATATGGAATCCCAATACCATCAGTAAAAACGTTATGGTGTTATATGCTTTGCGTAGATAATTATTATTGGCTTCATCTGATCCACTTATTTTTATATCATCTATTACCAGCAGCTATTATTGATGCAGGCCTTTTTATAACAGGAAGAAAACCTCAGTGAGAATGTTTTTCTATTGAAGATTTTGATACGTCTTTCAGATGATTCGTTAATTTTTCTATTTATTCTTATACTTTTTCAGAGTTTTAAATATTTACAAAAAAATTCATAAGTTCTTACATGTTATCACTTACTTTTCGACTAATCAATGGAAATTTGGTAATAAAAATGTCAGAAAATTGTGGAATAAATTAAATCCAATTGACAAAAAAATCTATTACTTTGACGTTGGAGATATTAAATGGAAAGAATATTCTTATCATTACATGAGAGGTATACGAGTCTTTATATTTAAGGACACATGGGATACTCTTCCTGCTCAAAAAAGGCGATACTTCAAGTAAGAAATTTATAGTATTTCTAGAAATAATAAAATAATTAATTATTATTATTTTATAGATTAAGGATTGCTCACTACACGTTTCTGACGGTGGAATGGGTGCTCTTATTGTGGCTGGTTTATTTTTTACTGACAACTTTTGTATCATTGCTACTGTCTTTCTGTCCATACTACAATAAGTAACATTATATTACGAAATTCTAGAACAAGAAATAAAATTTAGTCATATCTTTGTATGATTCTGATAGTATATTTACTTTGTTATTACAATATCTTAATAAGTTAATAATAAATATAGTTTTTTGGATTCTCACAAATATTGGAGTATTTGCAAAATTGTTTCATCTCAATCTAAGTTTGAGAAATGTTCTCTTTCTGAATTTTTGATTAAGAATCAACAAAAACAACTGATTAAAACAAAGTAAGTGAAGGTTAATGTCTTCTTAAAAAAACAATTTCAGTATTAAAAGCATCAGCAACACAAGTTATAAATATTTTGATTGGCTACCAATAAATAATACCTAATTGTCTACAAACAAATGAAAAAATTATCTTTTGTGGGAAGAATAAATTTAATTCTATCATATCGATTGATGCTCAGTCAAAGTTCTAATCTATCAACTGAAAAATATTTATTGTGGTTCATAAAAAATCTGCAAATCAGTAGCGCCATTTTCACAGAACCAGTCTCAATGATTAGATGCCTTTCAATTTTTCTTTGCACAGTGATAATTGTAATTCAAATTCCGTACAAGTAAGAAGTTTAGATAAGCGTATTCTTCCTCAAACCGAATTTACAATATTTGAGGAATTCATGATTGACTCTTCATAGTTTTATTTGTAATGTTATCCTGTTTTTGGGCTACAAGATACTGTCAACATGGTAGGTGTTGGACCTTGATATTGTAACAATGTAGTCAATAATAATAATAGATAATCAGTAATTCATCAATTTTGGTTAATTGAATGATTGTAATCTAATTACCCATTATTCAGCATACATATACTTCAACATGCAAATGTAAATATAATTTTAGAATACATCGACCTCAGATGAAGTCGAAAAACCATGGGATCATCCATGGACGACTCGGGAAATGAGAGAAAATCGAAACGAATGGAGTTTAGCCGGTGATGTTGGTTTATTAAAACATCTTCAACAACTTTCACAGGTGAATAATAATTGCAATGTATATATATTCACTTCATCAATAATTTTCTACATTTATTTATGTCCACAGACATTGACTGCAAAAGTAAAAGATACACAAAACAATCTTGATTCACTTGGTAGTCAGTTAAATGAAACAACTGTTTTGATTGATAATGTTACAAATGCCTCTTTAGCATTGGCTAATACTCAGTTCATTGAAAGTAGAGTGTATGATGATGATCAAGAACATGAACAACAAAAGAAATCTAATAACCAAGAAGAATCAAAAGAATTAAGTGAAGCAGAAATGATAGCACTTGTTAGCGACAGTATTCATAAAGGTATACAATTTATGGATGAGAAATACGAAAGGCGAGAGGTACTTGCTAGCGATAGTGAAGACGAAACAGAAATATCAACGCCAAGTTTCATATTAAGACCAAAAGATCCATATAAAGATCGCCCATTGCCTTATATCATAGGGTCTGATAAGTGGAAGGCTTCGAATAAAATTGGAATAGAATCCAGCAGCAGTAGTGAATCTGAAGCAGTAGAAGATGAAGATAATAGTGAAAGTGATGAAGATAATAAAGTAGTTGATGGCATTTTTAATTCTTCTAATCGTAATCCAGTATTCAGACCAAGATCATCTTCACCATCATCTTCATCAGAATCGAGTGATTTTAATAAAAGTAATACTACTAAACAGTTTAGTGGTCCTAGTTCAAATGCTGACAGATTATACACAAGAAGTCAAGACACTCTTAGTTCCACCTCAGAAATTACGACACCAATCAATGAAGTACCGAAATTAGGTCATACTGACAAAATTACACCCAATTTTGTTCAAGAACTGAACAAAAAACTTGGTAATATCGTACCAAGTGCAGAATCTACTTCGAATACTTTTAAAGAGAATCATTCACCTTCTATTAATCGTTCTGAAGGTATAGTAGTTTTTGTTTATATTTATTAGTATATAAATAAGAAATGCTTTTTATTTTTAGATGATCTATTCAATTCAGAGAATAACAATGATGAGAATATACTAAGCGTTCAATCTGACAATGTATTTAATAGTAATCTGTTTAATGAAGAAGTATCGAATAGTTTGTGGGATAATAAAATATTTAAACGACCACAGACCAATATAATTCCTGCTAGTATGGATGTACCACCACCTATTCACCCAGTTGGTATGTTAAAGTAGAATTTATTATCTCTAATGAATACATTTATGAGATATATTTAGTCACGATGTTTGATCAGAGTGTTTTTTTTTTTCTTCAGAAACAAAACCGAAGTCTGCTATGGCTGATTTGTTTGGTGATATTGATTCGGAAGATTCTGATGATATGTTTTCACCAAAGATCTCTACGATAACTAATACAGAAAAAACTAGTGATACTATTTTACCAAAGAACAAATTAGATCCTAGGATAAATGCTGGAGAAATGTCAACTAGTACACCGGGATTTGATAACATTCCCAACTTTTTTGGTGATAATGATAATCTATTTAGTCCTGTTGAGAATGCTAGTTCTAATAAATCAGCTGAAGTGTCAAAGATCGAAAGACAAGAGGTTAGATGTAAATTAGAAATAATTATCATGATGTTTTGAAAGTTCTTATTGTAAATTAGAACTTGATAATTAATATTTTTAAAAACCCATTATCAATTAAATTACGAAATAATTAATTAATTGTATTTTAAATAAATCTTCTATTTACTGTAGAATCTACAAGGTTTACCAACCATTCAAAGTGACCTGCTTTCGTCCAGTCTTGGTAGTAGACTCTTTCAACAAACTAACCGAGAATCTTCTGAGTCATCCGAAAGCGAAGATGGAGCTGAATTTCAAGACGATAAAACTACATCAGCAAGTGTACAAGATAACACTGAGATTTCTTACAACGTTAGCAATGCTCCTTCTAATCCAAGTATAATTATTGCTCGCATGGTTCATGGAGACAGTAATAACAGTAGTGGCATATTTCTTCAGCCACCGAGTTTGGGCAGTATTCGTTCTGCAGAGTTGGGGTAAGAAATTATTTAAATTTAAAGTTATTTGTTTAAAGTTTATTTTAGATTAAATTTAACAAAGGAATGTGGCTTAGAAAAAATGCATTGGCAACTATTTTTTTCTTTATATTCTACTTATAGTTTGCGGATCATACAGTCCGTTATAATCATAATAATCACAACATCTTGTTAGCCATGAGCAATCAACAATACATTACTATCACAGTCACGGTACGAAACCATCTAAACTCTCGATTACTGTATGAGTCATTCAATCTACGCTTTGTACGTTTTATTGAAAGTATCACGCGTTTAGTATCGATAAATCTGAGAACAAGAATTTACAGTAATTAAAATGAGTATTTTTTTTAGACGTAAATATAATAATATACAAGTGCCATTTTGTTTTTAGATCACCAGAATTGACATCAACACGACGAATGTCAGCAGAAGAATTTTCTCGTGCGAGAGTTATTAGTGATAGCTTGTTGAATGCAGCACGTCAAGAGGTTACTAATTCTGGAAGTGATATAAGTAGTCCAGCACTACATGATCGAACTTTCTTACAAGAATCATCGAATACTCAAGAGGATGATCTGTTCAACGATGACGTATTCAGTCCACCTCCACTGTCCAAAATTGACTCCAAGTCCAAGTCCAAAGTGAATTCACTTTTTGACGACTCAGATTCGGGTGACGATCTATTTTCGAACACTAGTTCTGGCTCTCGTTCGCAAAAGAGTGCGGATTTGCTGGCAAACCCGTCACAATACGTTAATAAGTCAAAAAGCAATCAGAAAAAAGGAATTTTTGATGAAGAAATTGATATCTTTGCCAATCAAAGTGTTTCGAACATTGACATTTTTGCCCCTGGACCATCTGAACCACGAGTTTCGCAATTGTCATTCGATACGTCACCTAATAAGGTTTCTAACAGTCGTCTCATTAAAGAAACTGCCGCTGCAAAACCGTTATCAACTGTGACAAAGTTAACTGATAAAATTCCAAATATTTTCGATGACAGTGACGACGAAGATGATTTATTCAGTCCTAAAGGAACAAAACAATCGGCCATGTTGAGGGGAGATGATAATCTATTCACAAACTCTTCCGATAGTGCGCATAAAGACGAACTAGCAAAGCCGAAAAAAGATTCTACTGTAGAAACGGTGGCGGAGAAGGGAGAGAAAAATAGTGAAGTGAAATTAGAAGAGAAACGGGACAGTGAACAAGCACTGGCGTCAGTTAAAGTAGCTAGAGATATAAGTTCAGTAAGTAAACTTTTTCATGATAGCGAAAGCGATGATGACAGTTTGTTTAATAAAAAGAAACCTATGTCGCTAGAAATAAATAAAATAACATCGATTGCACAAGAAAGATTGACTGATAAAAATACAATGATATCTAGTGCACTAGTTCACGAAAAGAGTATTATAGAAAACACATCAACAGTTGATGGAGGAAAAATTTCAAAAATGGATCATCAATTAATTCAAGATAATTCAATTAAAAAACCTCCAACCAGTTTGAAAATCCGATTACCCACTATCACCAGTGATGATGATTCTAATTCAGCACCTCGTCGAGTAGTTTCAGGAAAAATTAAAGATTTGATGGGTAAAATGGGTGATTTGAAAATTCTCTCTCCAACGGATACACCTTTAACTTTTAGAAAAATTGGAGAAAAGCTAAGTGATAGCGATCTTACTCCAGATCGTGATAGTGAAGATGGGAGCTCTTTCAGTATATCAAGTGCAAAATCACCACCATTGACACCTAGTAAGTTTGCTTAAATTAATGATTTTTAAGTATCAAAGAATTCTTTTTAAAAGAAAAAAAAATTCCTGTTTTAGATGAAAGTATTTCGAAAAGAGAAGCACCACTGTCTCCGTCCATCGAAATAGAATCAGCTGTTAGTTTTGATGTTCCAGTTCAAGCTGAGTCACAAACAATAAAAGGCTCAAAGGTAAGATTCTACATTAATAATTGTGTTAAGTTCTGTACTTATTATAAATTATCTTAGATTCTTCAAAATCGAGCGAGAATCCCGGTGAAACGAAGACCTCAAAGTAGACATGCTCGTCAATCAGCTCTACGAACAAGTGGTCTTGATTTTGATGATGTTGATAAATCGGAATCTACTGTTGATTCAACTGATTCATCAATATTGGATCTGAAGCATGAAAGATTAAGTGCATCGAGTGCTGATGATCAAGAAGAATCCCTAATGAAACGAAAATCTGGTTTGCATTTAACCACAGAAGATAAATCTGAAATTAGTGTAGGAAAAGAAGGCTCAATTAGTACAACTAAAAATACACTAATGTCTCCATCAACTGACGAAGAAGATCTTTTTGATGTACCACCTGATTTACCTGAAGATCCACCTAAAGAAGATGGATTATTTGGTCGTGCTCCTATTCTTTCACCAATTCAAAGACGTCAGTCACCTGAAAATGTTAGTAATTATGGAAAAAAAGAAAGTTCTGTTTTGCAAAATAAAAAAAAAGAAAATAAATTATCAGAAGAGAAGAAACCAGTTAAAAATGAAGAGAACTCAAAAGAACCTGTAGATCCTTTACGCGATGGAAATCATGATCCATTAAAGGATCCCAGTCAACTTTTTGCATTTGTCACCAAAACACCGTCACCAGAAAAAGGTCAGAATTTATTGTTCGATGAAGATGATAGCTTGTTTACCAAGAATATGAAGAAATCATCATTTTCAACTGAATCAACAAAAACATCATTAGATTTATTGGATGATGATTCTAATAGTGATTTATTTTCTGGTCCCTTTACGAAACCAGTAAAAAAATCGAGTAAGGACAGTGGTAAAAATAACTTATTCAATGATATTGAAAGTGATGATGAAACAGATGATTTATTTGGCTCAGTGCATAATAAAAAAAGTAATCAAAGTAAACCAGAACAGTCAGATAACATTAACGAAATGAATGCTTCTGGCATTTCTTTCAAGACTGGCGATGATTTTGATAATGATGATGATGAGGAAGATTTATTTTTTGATGCCAGTGAAAAACCTTCATTCGAATCAACAAAAGATGATCATTTGTTTGCATCAACAACAAAAATTCCTAAAACAAAGTTAGAAGATATTTTTGGTGATCATTCGAGTGGTGAAGATGATTTTTTCACAATAAAAAAACCGCTATCTAAAAATTCATCATCGGGATTATTTTTTAAAAATGCTGAAGATGATGATACTAAAGATTTATTTACAAAGAAACTATCTTCTACATCAACATTGGGTGAGGCCGAGAATCGTATGCCAATAAAAAAATCGGTCACGAAAGATTTAAGAAAAACTGCTGAAAAAATTGTTGAAGATCCATTAAGTATGCTTGATGATGATTAATTTTAATAAAAAAGATGCAACACAGAGTAAATGATTTGCCTTATTAATATGGAATATAAATTTTGTTTTTATTATTCAATCATGAAAATTAAAACGTAAAAAATGTTATACAATAGAGAAATATTTTCACACATTATTGTTTTTTATTAATATTTTTATTTAAAAGCTTTAACTAAGTTATAAAAAAATAAAGTGATTTTAAATTATAAAAAAAATTATATATATACATAAAAAATTAGTAAGTTAACATAAAAAATACCAGCGTATGTAATGACATCATCTGTTATGTTTAAACATTGTGCCATGTAATATGTGAAACTGTATATACATATAAATATATAGTTTTTTCTCGAACTGAAGGCAATAATAAATTAACATAACTGGTACAAATTTTTGTTGTTTTCTACGGTATAAAAGAAAAGTTCTATAAGAATGACATTAATGCGAATTAAAAATACTTACGTCTTACTATTTAAATAAATAAATCGTTTAAAGCCAAACTAAACTGAATCATAACAACAGAGTTGAACTATTGTTTGATAATTTGATCTTTTTGAATAAAAATTATATACAATGCTTTAAATTTCATATAAATGCACTGCTTTACCAAATGCACTTGGAATAAAGTCGCTACATTGTAATATAAATTAAATGCTGTTGTCATCAACGGGTGAAACCGGAATTGACCTCTGATATGTCATAATTCGTTGATTCATTCAATTCTATGAATTTTATGAATATGACTTGTGATTTTCGGCTAACAAATTTTCAGAAATCTTATCGATCAATGACTTAATAGTATGTATTATGGATTAAATTCTAATTCACCAAAATTTTCTATGAATTATTCCGTACTATTTTATTTAGATTTAGAAATGTTAAAAAATGTGTGCATTGTAACTATAGTTGAAATTCATAGAAATTTACATAATTTGCGAACGATAGTCTGACTTTCAATTTTCAGCTATGGATGGAGTTCAATGTTTAATTATCGAAGTTTCAGTCCTCACTTGATCGTCATTCAACTCACTTCGGTTATCCGTACTTCTGACTACCAATACCTGGTTTATTAATCGTTGCAAAAAAATTAATAACCATTTATTTAAACTAAATGAAATTTTTATTTATTTGATAAATATATTAAGACTTAATTGATTAAAGTTTAAATTTTTGTTTGTCGTAACTGTAAATTCAACTTTAGTTAAATTTTAAGGATAAGCTATTGAAAATGACATTGATGAAAGATCGAGGTGAGATGGAAAAAATGAGGGTGGAAACAGAGAATGGAGATGTTGAAGAAATAAGTGAAATTACTGAATTTTTTAATGGATGTAATGTACTTGTCACGGGAGGTTCCGGATTTGTTGGAAAACTACTTGTTGAAAAATTATTACGGTGAGTCACAATTTATATCCAAGGTATTGAATTTAATATTAAATCATAACACGATTTGCAATTTATCTTATTCTTTGTCGTTTGAGGTAAATGTACACTCTTCCGGTCTGTTGAGAATGTAAGCACAATTCCGGTCTGCTATTTGTTTACCTGAATAAGAAAATAGTTTATCTAAAATGTTGCTCAATATATCAGCAGCTTGATCATTATTTGTTTAGTACCAGGTTATAATAATTTACACCTCTTATGAATTGATTTATTGTTTCAAAAAACAATTAACTAGAATTATGTAAAAATAATTGGGCATTGGTGAACACTAAAAAGAATTATTTAAATGAATTTTTGTAATATATTAAAGTTCTTAAATTTTGAAGATAAGTTAAAGGCTATGAACTTACGTAGAAAGTGATTTAAAAAAACGTGTAGAGACATCAACAATTATAGATTCGTATTCATTGCATAATGTAAAAAAACTGATTGCCATTAAGGAGCTGCACTTTAATTTCAAAGCGAGTTTTCGAGAACCTTGTTACTAAGTATGTATTGTCTATGCTAAACGGTTTATGCCTATGTAAATATTTTATGAGAGGTCTAATTTTGTGTCGCCGGAAGTCACCCGTTGACAAAATAAACATATTTATATTCACACGTAAATACCGTAAAACATCTTGTGTTTCATCAAAAAAAAAAAACAATTATGCTACTATTTATTCAAATCAATTCTCATATATTTATGTTAACATAATTATTAACTATTTTATTCATTGTTAGAGCTTGCCCAAAATTGCAGACAATATATCTTTTAATGCGTTTAAAAAAAGGAAAATCACCAAAAGAACGTTTCAAGGAACACTTTGAAGATCCGGTAAGTATTTCAATAAAAAATCTCTTAATAAACTTGTTTTACTGAATAAATTATTCAATCTTTTTTTTATAATTCAAGCTTTATGATAGACTAAAATCTGAACAGCCTGATTATACAACAAGAGTCACGATGATTGAAGGTAGTATAGAAGACAAAGGTCTTGTGTTGGCTCCAGAAACTCGAGAGAGACTTAAAAACACTCATGTTGTGTTTCATGCTGCTGCAACTGTACGATTTGATGATAAATTAAGATTTGCCGCCAATATCAATGTTCGAGGAACAAGAGATATTCTTCTTTTTGCTAGAGAAATGCCCAATCTAAAGGTGACAACTTATTCGATTTTTATCGAAAAAACTTCGATAATTAATAACTTGAGTAATTTTTTTGAAATTATTGCTATTAATAGGCTTTCGTTCATATTGGAACTGCTTTTTCAATGTGCGTGACTAAATTTATCGATGAAATATTCTATAAAGCTACTATAGGAGCTGATGATTTGTTAACTATCGTTGATATACTTGATGATCCAACATTAGAGTATTTGACTCCCAAGTAAGTATATTTAAAAAATTTAAATTCATAAAAAAATGAATTGTAAATAAGTTGATTTTTAAAATAAATTTTGTTAAGATTGATCGCAGATTGGCCCAATACTTATGCATTTACAAAAACAGTTGCTGAAGATGCTGTGTTAAAATACAGCAAAGGTTTACCAGTTTGTATTGTTCGTCCAGCTATTATGATATCAACAGCACATGAACCTGTTCCCGGGTGGATCAATAATCTTTATGGACCTACTGGTGTAACAATTGGGGCTGGAATGGGTTTTCTTCGTACACTTCACTGTGATACTAATTGTGTAGCAGATATAATACCAGCTGATTACGTTATCAATAACATTATTGCAGCAGCGTGGGATATTGGAACGCGAAGGTTTAAATTTTAAATGATTCATAGTATTAAATATTGATTGTTTGATTATTGAATCAGTTGTAATAATTGATTAATAATTCAAATTTCAATCGATCATTCTAGACGATTGAACCCATCACGTGCTTTATCAAACTCTCAGCAAGAGGAATCTAAAGAAAGTACAGCAGAACTTGAAGAAGAAAAGCCACCAATTTATAATTGTGTGTCTTCTTGCCAAAAACCCATTACTTGGGGTGAATATATGAAATATAATGAAATTTATGGAATGAATATACCATCCATATCGGTATTATGGTACTACTTTTTCACATTGAACAAACTTTACTGGGTGCATCTCATATATGTATACTTATTTCATATGATACCTGCAGTTCTTGTTGACTCAGTGTTATGGGTGATAGGAAGAAAACCTATGTAAGAAATTCGTTAATGTTAAAATTATTATTATTTATAATTTTGTAAAATTTATCTTTAAATTTAAATTCTGTTTTAGGCTTTTAAAAATCTATAAAAAAATTCATAAATTTATGCATGTCATATCTTACTTTGCGATGCAGCAATGGAAATTCCGGAATGATAATGTTCTCAAGTTATGGGATAAATTGAGTCCAGTTGATAAAGAATTGTATCAATTTAATATTTCAAATCTTGAATGGAATAAATATTTCTGGGATTACATACGAGGTCTTCGAATATTCATCATTAAAGATCCACTAGAAACAATCCCTGAAGGAAAAAAACGATACAGCAGGTAAAATATGAACATTTTATTAAAAACTATTTCAAGTTTTAAATTTTGTTACAATAATATTAATAATGTTTAATAGACTAAAGGCGCTTCACTATACATCATTGACAGTAGGAGGAATGTTGATGTTGTGGTTGGTGTACTTTTTACTGACAACTCTAGTATCATTTCTTTTATATTTTTGTCCATATTTTAACAAGCAATAGTTTATAACACTATTTTAGAACCAATAAAACATGTCCATATTAGTATACTTACTTATTAATACATAATATTAACAAATTGATTTTCTCTCTAAATTGAAATTTAATTTATTCTAATTTCTGAATTGACAAATTAAACTTGTATTACCATTAATTATCTTATTTTTTTTTTTTTTTGAATGAATGATTGAAAATTAAATTTATAAAAAACACATTAATTTATTGATTTATTGTTTATTAACAATTAATTTTTGATATTATCCTACTCCAAAGTTTATTTGAAAAAACTAATGAGTCTGACAGGTGGCGACACCACACCACTGTTAACCAACTTCACAACGATGCTACTCGAGCTTTAACACAGTCAATGTGACGCTCGTTAGTTCAACTCCGATCAGCGATATAATGATATTTCACGATAATTATGTCATAAAAAAAGTAATTAATATATGTTATAAATAACGACATCTCAAATTATAATTAAATATTAGATAATATAAGCTTTTTACAATAAAAAACATAGGAAATATGTAAGGTAAACTATAAAATCTATCATTAGTTATATGAAGATAAAAAAAGAACGATATCGCCATGATAGTCATAAAAAAGCAACAATAATGATCACAATAATAGGAGTATTTATTATTAAAAATTAATAGTCACTATAATAAATGAGGATAAATCCAATAGAGAAATATGATTATTTGCGGTGAAACACAATTATTAGAGTAATAAAGATGTTTATTAAATAAAAAAATTGGCGGGAATGAGAGTTAAGAAGAGATGATTGAAAAATTGCGAGAAGTGGCGCTAGAAACGCAACAAAACCTGATAGTAGAGTTCCTGGGAGAGGCGAATAAGCGTGATCATGTGGGCTGTGCGCGTATCGCACGTTTAAGCGAGTGGTGGATCCAGGAGAGCTCAGTACAGTTGACTTGGAGCGCCAGTGCACGCCGGGCTGCCGACACGAGCGGATGGTGTAAATGTTGTCTATAAATTAACGTTAATAATCATTCTTTTACTATCAAAACACCCAAAACATTACGGGCATCGGGTTATTTTCTGTTGCAGGGTGGAAGAAGAATATATTTACGTGAATTATTTTATTGAATAAAATTGAAAGAAATAAATAGTTAATTATCAGCATCGTGTTATCACGTCGAAACGTCAGAGAGGGAGAGAGAGGGAAAACAAATGACGTGCGAGCATTAACAGACACACGAGTGTCACGCTTGTGATATCAAAGCAGAAAAGTGAGACGGCTGAAGGATGACGAGAGCGTGACGACTAATGTTTGAAGAGAAATTGATATCTAAAAAATAACTCGCTGGTTGAGTGACCATCTTGGCACCTTCAATTGTCTTTTGGTGCGCCATCCTGCAGCGCAACCATCGACTGGTTGCCATAGCAGCGCGTGGCGATCAGCTGATTGCTACTTCAACGCAGTTTTTGCTTGCCAATAGTTGACTGTCAACTGCGGTACAAGTGGTTGTGTAATATGGTAGGTTTACGATTACTTAATGGTTATAGACTTGAGATTACGAACAAATAAGTGTACAGAGAGAACGGAGTAACAGTTGAATATACAGTGAAACATTGACATCTAGTGGCTGCAAGTTATTTGTGAATGAGAAAAAATTTGCAATAACATGAGTGTTTTCAATGAATTATTTACTTGGTCGGATGGAGATTTGTGATGTGCTTTAACTAGTTGTACGCTACTGATAGTTTGTCAACTAGAACGATTTAGTAATGATCGATTTGCGACGTCTACGCACATGATTATTTGTGATTGACCTCTGAATTTATCAACCAGAGGTTTTCATCGGACAGTAAGAGTTCATCGATCGCCCTCAACTCTTGCTCCCTCTCTCTCTCTCTCTCTCTCTCTCTCCTCCACTGACATATTCTCCCGCCATCCACTCATACGCTCCGGAAATGTATATGATGCTTCAAAAGACCTTAGGCAATCTAACAACGCGCGAATTGTATTGTCTCGAGAGTTGATGTGATCAAGAATGTATTTTACATGTATTAAATCACACAGAAAATGCGAAAGAACTATAAACAATATTCACACTACTCCAAAAGCTCCGTGACAAAGCATTATTTTCATGACTTGTCATTTATTTAAGATTTTTTCTGTGACATTTATTAATTCAATATATACAAACAAACATAATAGAGTCAAAAAGATATGCTGAATGATGATGTTATTATTTATAAAGTTATCAAGTAATTAAATAAGTTAGAGAGTTCAAAAAAAAGTGTGTTGAAATTTGAAGATTATTAATGAGACATACTGAAATTATATTTGAGTGTAAAATCGTAACATTAGTAAAAAAAAAAAAAACGTGCGTGTTGAATAAAAATCATCATATCGAAGATATTTAAATGGTGTTTTCCCGGTGCTTTATGTGCAAAGTGCCTCGTGGTTCTGTGATAACTCGAGGTTATTGATCATTTCTAATGAGAATTACTGTGATAGAACATAGATGAAGCCAATGATATCATTGTCACCGTGTGGATTACACCGACAAAGGACAACCGGACAATTGTAATCAGTAGCAGCCCAACTCTGGTGAGTATTAATACCACATAATATAACATAACATACTATTATATGATATTCCAAGTATTATTATGTACTATACTATTTAGCTTAATGTCATGTTTAGCTCTTTGTATATTATCCTTACATAAGCGTAATTGATTTCCCAATAATACTCTCGGTAACATGTAGAGATACGTTATCAATATTAATCGTTTATTTTTTTGTACGTTTTCTACGGACGTTCTATACGCAAGTGAATTTACAAACCTTACTTAACCGTGCAATTGCTCGGACGCATAAACACGTGCAGGATATTGATGTATCAAGTGTCGCGCGCCACTAACCGCGATCGATAATAAATAAACGGGTCTTGCACACCACGCTGCTATGATTAACTATGGATGAAGAGAATCCCGCGCTACGAGACTCTGTCAAAGTTGTTGGACTAGTCTGATACAGGCGCATATATGACTTTCATGAACGTGTATTTTCCCCTTGAAGTTAAGGCGTGGTCTCGTGAATTTTTCATTCTCCGACGTCGTCGGAGAATTGCTTACTTGGCTATTTTTCGACAAGAAATATACCGGTGTGAACAAAAAATAATAATTAATGTTCTATTTCATACAACTGTATTTAAATACTTTTTTTTATTTATGTTTTTCTCAACTATAGCTTGTTATAAATTTAAATTGAAGGTTATATACTTTAGTAGACACAGTTAAGTTGTTATTTATTTATTATATAATACAGAAGACAGCGTACACCAGGAGTAGAAATCATTTTGTCATTAGATGAAACAGCAAATAAATGACAGATGAAATGGCCCACGAGTCTATATATTTTCTAAATCAATTGAATTCTTATAAGCTTCACATCAATGAGAAATGCCTTCTCATTAGTCAGTGACAAGAATCTCATCATTATTTCAATCTATTGAGTTATGAAAATGATTTTTTTCTACTAGACTATTTGAAATATTTATTTTGATTAAAATTATCAAATATTATATATAAATCAAGTTAAATTAAAAATATCATAAATAATTGTCTAGAGGTTAATTTAAAATAACCATAAACCACAAGGATTTTCTAAATTCACTAATGTCTTTCTCACTTACTGATATCTTTTCGTTTTTAGTTTATTCTCTTAATATTTTTATTTAGCAACTTGTTAGCTGTCGGATTGAGTCAGTGATACGTTTAATGGGATTATTTATGCCTCCAAAGGCGCTTAAATGACCACTCGGCATATCACCATATCTTCCTAACAACCGGTGGCATAATTATGTTGACATGGATAGGAAGACAACTTGAACAAATTTCGTCTCTTCACACAATTATTTTATTCCAAAGTGTCAATTATACGAAATCATGTGTGTTTAAAATATTAGAAATCAATAAAACGTAAATTCATAAATTAAATGTAATCATTTATGATCATAAACTCGTCAGTGGTGATTTTATCGTTAAAGTTAGTAAACAAAAAAAAAATTGGAATTAATTTAAAGAAAATTGATAGTGTTTTAAAGCTGAATATTAGTCATTTCCTGGGGGCTATGAAATATTTTTAAAGCTGTGATTGTTGGTGGAATTGAAAGAAACTTGAGTGTTGACATGAGTTGTTATGAATCGTTGGTCTAAGCTAACATAAGTACAACTACATAGGGCTTCGGGGCGTTTCCGTATCGATCACAATAATGTCGCATGGCAATCGACTCGCGCAAATGCGGTCGACCATGCGGGCTACGTCACGAATTGAGTTCTCATCGTTGAATAAAATTTCTGCGTTACGACACGTACAGGCTCGTCTTTTGAGTAAAGAATTACATAGCATTTTCGTTGTATGAAAAGGTCACACATCATAACTCTATACATATTAATATGTATATCCAATTTTTAATGCCATGTGTAGTCATCAATAGCAGAATAATTGACGACTTGTTAATATAATGTTTCTTATTATATTTTTATATGCTTGAGAGAATTATTACAACTTCATTTTATAGTAATCTTCACCAACTATTTCATTGACATTCTTTGAATTCTTGAATCTAAAGTGGCGCTGCCGGTTGTTATAACCAATCGAAGTTGATTTGAATGATGAGTCTGGTGTGCTCGTCGAAAGTTGGCGATAACAAGTAATATTAAAAAAAAAAAATTTTTATTGACGATGTCATGATGTCTTTTTGGTTTTCACAAGTTCCGTGTAGACGCCTACAAAATACCGCTATTTCGTCTTTGGCTACAAACGTGGCACGCCTTGACTCTTGATAAATATAATTATGCCTCGCAGCTAGAGGATGCTTTATTAGGTGAAGACCGAGCTATCATTTTTTATAGTCAAGTCCTTTACAGAATTTTGACATCATAACTGTAGAAAATGAAACTATGAGAGTCAATATTCTTTAATCGAAGAAAGTCCTTAACTAATACACAAATTGTATTTTAAAAATTCTCTGTATGAGGTATCTCCCGAGCCCAAATGATTTTTTTAGCCTCTCAACGCGCCCAATTCAAACCAAAAACATATTCTAGGCCCATAATACGCCCAATTTAAGCCCAAAAATATTTTTAAAACTTAGAAAAAAAAATTGTCATAATAGGCTTGAATTAAGCATGTTGTGGTCCTGAAAAAACTTTTTGGGCTTTAATTGGGCTCGTTTGAAATTGAGGCCTGTAATGGGCTTATTTTGGGCACTGAAAATTTCTCTAAGTCAAGATTGGGATTCGATTGGGTCTGTATTGGGCCTATTTATTTTTACTCAGGCTTTTTACTTTTTGGAGTACTCTATATTGCTCCATGTAAGAAAGCATGTGTGTGTATGAATGCAAGGGTCCAAGTAAGGAATGAAAAAGGAGCATATTGATGCTAAATAGAATAAAAATCACAAGTATGGATTAGTTGATGTTTCAACAAACAACATAGAAAGGATGAATATCAATTTTATGCACAATTTATTTTAATTTATAAGCTAATCTTTTGATGATCCTCAGATAAATTTATTTATTTACTTTTTGTTCAAAGTTGAAATAAGCCTATTAATAATATAAAAAGCCCCAACATGAACACATCAACAAGAATAATAATGAAGAAAAAGTGATATTTCTTGGTAGTAATGAGACATATCTTTAAGTCTTTTGTTTTTATCTGATCCCGAGGATCATTCATCAAGTCCCATCAACAACATTTGATGCTTGATTATCGAAGATCGTGACATTCAATCGATAGGACAGGGTGATGGGTGACTTATCAGTGTGGTAGATCGTCCGTAGGAGGTGTGAAGAAGTTTCGCTAGTGGCGATAGCTCGATTAAAGAAACGCAGAATGATTAAGCTATTAATCAGCGCGGAACGGCCAGGATAAACTCTGCCTAGCACGCGACTACCGTAGCGGATTCGCGAAACAATCTCTGGCTCAGCCCACGTTGTTTCCCGTACCATACTGTGAGTTGTTATATAGCTTTTATGTACTGACTTACTCCTGCTGTCTGATAATGTCACGACGCCTTGACACTTCTAGTTCCTCTGGTGAAAGATAAGACTGTGTACCAATAATATTATTATAGCGATTGGATTATTATTGAAAATATCAGCAAAATAGTACGATACAGTCATTGATCACACATGTGACAACCAGTCATTAGCATACAATACGGGCTAATGGGATCACACGGTGACGAGCTACTGCCTGTATCCACTATTGAAAGTGTCATTATATGTTGGAATATTCTTTTTGGTAAGATGGCTAACATTTTCCTATTATTTCTCAGTTCAATTGAATTGGTGATTAAAAATGGACTATAATCAAAACGTTAACTTGAGGTTCCAAGTGGTTAGGGCTAGTAGAATGTTGATAAAATAATTTCAACAGTTTGAAGGAGAACAATAGTTTGCTTGTGATGATACATTTACCTTTGATACCAGTATATATTAAAAAAATGTATTGAATCATTTTAGTGATAGCTTTAAAAGAAATATTAAAAATAACGAATGCATGAGGTTTTTCAAAATGACTTGAACATAGTCTTGATGACCCTGTTATCACTGTCCTGATTCCATGTCTACTGGGGTAGCTTGTAAGTAACGAAAATAAAAACCGATGGTATAATGAATGTGAAGAAATTTTTTTTTTTTGTGATATTGATGCAAAGTGACAAAGTGTTGCTGTCACAGTATGCACTCGTTATCCTTCATTTAAGAATCAATATTCATTATTCATATTCTTCAAGTTGAATATATCAGTAGAGGCGCTTGATATATTGACATTGACGGATCGCGAGGAGAATAACATGGTGTCCTTATTATAGTACCGAAAATGCAAGAGGCGTTACCATACTGTGCCAAGTATATGTAGCGGTAGGGTCTGCTTATAGCCATCTTCCTAAAGCCTGTTCGATATTACTACCTCGGGTTTGTCTTCTTTAATATATAAATATACATATGCATCGTTCACGACAGTGATAAAAGAAGGTTCAGGATTATAACGGACGCTCGGCAATTTTTTTCTCTTTGAAATTACTGTAATACAGATGACACATGGCCCTGATGTATAAACGAGTGATAACCAGCTTGTGTTGCAGAAAGTTGATAGGCAGAGTCAAGAATCTTGATATTTAATACAACTTAAAAACAGTATGACACGTTTAAATGATTTTTTTGTCGCCATTACGTGAATAAAACATTGAATTATGACTACTGTAGGGGATTAAAATTGATTTAAGACTCGTCTTCAATTATTATTTCTTTTCTGTCTCCCTCTCAAACGTTTATATACCCGCTCATTGTATTAGGCAGAAGGATGATTGCTTCCTAGGTCACGCCAAAGTACAATCTCCGGTCTTGCATATACAGACACCCGAGGCATCAACTGCTGCGATAAGAGTTGTTCAACGACGCCACTGTTAACTCGACGATCTCATTTTCTTTCTTACAGATATATATATATATGTGTGCACGACGACGTATAGCCTACGAGAAATGTAAGCGCGATAAGGAAAAAGCCTTGAGCCAAGCGTCGAGCGGCTACACTATGAACACCGTCGATGGAAAATACGCGGCTCCATATTTAGTACTTAGGATTCCTGGATTTCCACTTAGAAATTGTAGGGAAACGCTATGATTCCTGTTTGACACACCAGCCGAAGCTTTATTGATATCAGGGACTGAAAAATAAATAGTCTTCATTACATTTAACATTTAAATATTACACAGATATTTTAAAAAATTTATCAATCACTAATTGTAGTGTTTTATTTCAATACATTACAAGTGTTTTAATATTACTTCATTCATTTGATTAACATTTTAACCATTTCAAAATGGTCTTTTAAACTAAATTAGCGAAAATTATGGTAAATCTATGAATATTTATAGCTTTTTAGTGTCAGTTTAATTGTTGATTTATTCAGTGATTGGATTGGTATTCATAATCAGTAACGATTCACTGATTCGTGCAATAACACTGTAAATTTTAGTGTTTTATTTTATAATATTAAAATTGTTTTAATATGACGTTTAAAATGACATCCATTTGATTAACATTGTCTCGTTTTTAAAACGTTTTTTAGTGGTTTAAAATCAAGACAATATTAAACAAATGGATGACGTCATAATAAAACACTAAAATTTACAGTAATTTGATTGAAATTTTACACACTTTCACAGTAAATTTTAAAACACTTAAAAACGAGATTATGTTAATTAAATGAGTGATGTTATATTAAAACACTTTTGGTGCATTAAAAAAAAAGCAGAGGTTGACAGTGATTTTTAAATGAAATCCCTAGCTCAGTAAAAGTATTTTTAATTCGTTAAATGCATTAAAAAATATATGATGATTGTGTAATTATTTAGAATATTACAATCGAGGTGAAAATTTTAAGGTAAAATGTTACCACCCTGTTATTATCTGTGAATGTAAAATTGCGTAAAAAAATATGCAATCGTTTTGCGGTTGATGGTGTGTTAGTTGGTGAGTGTTTAAGTACGCGGTTAGTTCAAACAAGCTATATACATTATTCCTAACTATATAATGTTATTGCCAAGTTTGAGATACTAACACTATGGATCAGAGGTTAGATATCATAACTTACCACAGGATGATTCTTATAAAGATTTATACTAAAAATTACATCTCTTGGGAAAACTCAAATGTCCCTGTTTGATGCAAGGAAAAACATTTCTGGGCGTGGTTTCCTCATAACTTATCCATATTGCACAGAAATACCATCAAGTCGATTGCCAATGTATTTTTGCAACATACCTTCATTGATTTTCTGATTAAGTTGAATTTTTATGTGACAAATGATGATTTTAATCATTAAAGAATATTAATATTATCCTCAAGAACTGTAAAAACTGGTAATTCCATTATTAAACATGTCAAAAGTAGTATTCTACCAATATTTTTTATTTCTCTTTACACATATATATCTGTATTTTAATGATGTATCATTTCTTGCATTGAATCTGCATTCCTCTGAACCAGACAACCGCCACTTAAAGAGCATAAAACTGATGCTCAACTATAAAGATTCACGCCTACGTTATGCGGTTTAAAGATTAATTTTATATGTTTCAAACCAATTGGAAAACATTTAAATTCACGTATGCAACCGTGTAATAATAAAATTTAAAATGTACGAGAATAATGATGGCCATGAAAGCAAATTAATATACATATATATTTATATAAAAATGACCTTGAACACTTGTTATCAAAATTTGGACATGATTGATAGAATCATTTTTTTGTCTTCTTATTCTCCTTCTTAACAAGTCAATTGTTTTATTTATTTTCATCTTGGAGGCTAGTCGTGATTATTAATTTAATCAGTAGGATCAATATATCATAAATCTCTAGACTGATGGAGGAAATTGTTGCTGTTAAATAAAATTTGTTAATATTTAACTGATTATTTATTTGGGAATTTTATAAAAAAGTCGTAATTGAAATTTTATTTAAATTATTTACATAAATTATAATTTATTTTTATCAAATAAATTTTTTTATTATAACTTTAAATATTTTTTTTTTTGTGTTATTAATTTTTAATGAAGAAGAAAGAATGATTAAAAATTTTTATCTTTATGAAATGACTTAAAAATTGTCATTGCATTAGAGCTCAACAATTTTGTTAATGTTAGCTTACGATTAGGCAACTTGTCGCGAACAAATAATTGCTAAATTATGTCAAATTTAACGCTTACTTCACTTGAAGTTTTCATGACGTGTCTGAGTATCTTGCTCACAAATGAATGAATTAATTACACAAGAACTTTAATCTACAGTAAATTATTTCTCAAAGTTGATCGTCAGTGGTTGGAAATTCGACTCAACAGTTATAACGATAGGCATTTTATTACATACAAGGAAAACATGAGAAACAACACATGCCATTTTTAGTACAAGTACTTTTACCTTATTAGTGATACTTATTGCACAATAATTCAATTGCTAGTTAGATTCCTAAGTATAAACTAATCACTTTCGTAAAGGTGAAAATTATGATAGATTTAATTCATATAAATTATAACATCCAGCATGTCATTAATTAATATTATTATGACATAATAAGAATAATAATTCAAACATAGGTGGATACTGACTATCATGAGTTAGTCGTCTTTGAAAAGTATTTTTTATTACAATGCGACTAACTTATTACTTTATTCTATTTTTATATTTTATTTAGTCATGAATATTCAAAATGATAGGCGATGAGGAGGCACGTGTACACGCAAAGACTTACAGTGCAGGTCACTTTCGCCCAGACGCTTATTGCAGCTCGTGTTCTCCGTTCCAGTCGTCGCACACGCGTGCTACTTCATTCATAAAGACCAACTATACGGGTGTCTACACGTCAGCGAAATGCTGGTATTAGCGTACTGTATGTAAAGATTCATACAGACATAAACGAGACAACAGTTGCAAACGTAAACAGACTCAAGGAAGTGTTTATTTAACAAGCAGCTTCGTTCTATCAATTTAAATCCTTCACCTAACATCAAGTGTATTGAAATATACTTCTTTCGCTTCCACGAATCTATCCGTTAATGAAGTTTTAGATATCTAACACTTTATGTAAGACTTGAAGAAGATTGTTGTAAAGGTTTTCAATTTGTCTGTCAAACCATTTATACACGTGTAATATTTTTATTTCATTTCACTAATTGACTCATCACTTTTTTCTTTACTTTACTTACCCTGTTTCTACTATCGCTCGAATAAAAAAAAAACATTACAACGATATGCTGCTGTAAGCTATTACTCATTAGAACTTACGTACCAACTCATTAAAGCCTTCTGCGGAGATAAAACAACGCGTCACAGTTCAACTCCATGAGAGAAGTCGTTTTGGTAACAGACACATGTGACAGAATGAGTTGAGTATAATGAACTTAAATACTCTGCAAGTTACATTCTTTTTTTTTTTTCCTTCTTCTTTACACAAAAAAAAAAATTCCTTTTTATTTGCCCACGTGGAATTCGAGAGATAAAAGTATTCATGCTTGACATTTTTTGTAATTACAAATAATCATTTTTAATGCAAATTTTTTTTTTTTTGAATAACTAATTTTTTCTTCTTATTAAAATTAATATTTATTATTTTTTTTTTTTTAAATAATATATTTTAAAAAATTTTCTCCGAAATAATTTTTAATAAAAATTAATAATTAAATTAAAAATAATTATGCCGAAAAAAAAATTGCATCATCAAAATGCTGAGAACCATTAAATTAAATTAATTAAAAAACCTGAACTGGAATTTCAACTATGATAATGCATTTAAAATGCTTCTTTAATATAACGAAACGATTGAAAAAGAATGATAACACAAGAAAAAAAGAGAGATATGATAAATTTACATATACATAACCGTTTAATTCGATTTTTCTGACTGTCAACATTAATCGATTGTGACATGGTGCATCGAATGCTTTAAATAAAGAAGAGGCACGTCATGGGCCTGGCAAAGTAACCGCGCCCTGTCAATCGTGCTTCAATTGTATTTTAGATTATCATTCCTCTCAATAATCTTTCTCTAATATTCTTTTTTGCTCCTCTTATCGATTGATATACCGAATGAATAACAATCATAAATATTGTATTTCATTTTCCAACCAGATAAAGAGGCCCACTTCAATTTCTCACAATCAAATTCTTGAACGATAAAACTACTTTATCACCATTCTTGTTTTGCTACTGTATCTAATATATCCTCTATCAACGGAAAGCAACTTATTAGACCTTCTCTTTCCTCACGCAGAGTCAATTCATCTTGTTAAAAGTCTAAAGCTGTCATCTAGATCCTAGATGTCGAGATTTCTCGCGACACTCTTCGTGTCTATATCATTTTTTTTATCTCATTTATGTGCGTTGTCCAGGTGCGTTTCCTTCATATCTGATATCCATCTTATCGATTACAACCCATCGATATTTAACCGTTCAAAAATTACAGCACAAACATGACATTAAGTTAGAACTAGATGAATGAAATACACTTTATCTCTTGTTTACTTGTTAACATTTTTTTTTTTTTTTTTGCCACTATTTTTATACGGAAAGAATATTAATACGATTGTTGTGTTGTATATTGCAGGTGTCAACACTTAAATGGGCCAGTATTCATGCCAGTATGCCAACCAGATGCCAGTAGCAACCAGTATACTACCAACAACTCGATGTACATGTAATTACTTGGATATAAATAATTTATTTCAATTAAAATATAAACTGCAACTATTCTATTCGCAGTAGTGAATGGTCAGTCATACTGTATCTGATTATTAGTGATTTATATCAATCCGTACATGTTGACAATTTTTTTTTTCTAATTAAAAAAAAAAACCCGCCGTGTAAGTAAATAAAAGCACTACGGACATTTAATGGCGCTCGTTTGTCGTGAGTGAGATCGATTTTACGTCGTGAAGTGTAGCAAATAGAAGCTCTATAAGAAACAAAAAAAAACATATACAAAAGAAATAGACTTATATAAAGAAAAAAAAGGAAGATATTGTTGTGGATAAAAAGTGAAGAAAAGAAGAAAGAACTCACGCAAGCTGGTGGCTGGAAACGGTGACTTACATCAGGAACGCCAACCTGCAATCAAGGTTCATGGTTTTCATGGTGAGTTAATACACAACATACTTCTTATCATTTCTATAATGACCAATTCTGGTTTGTTATAAAGTCTAAATTTTATTACAGATGATTTATATTTATTTGAATAATCCTTTTAACAGTTACAAGTATTTAAGCTAACTAGTATTAAAGTAAAAAAAAAGAATTCCTCTAAAAGCTTTTAATAAAACTCATGATTAATACGAGAATATAATTTTAATCTACGAGATAATTTAATCGCGTTAGAAATTTTTCATTCAACGTCTAAATATTATAATCCAAATGCACGTCACCTCTTTGTGTTAATGAGACTTTCAGACTTGGCGCCACTGCCTTTGCATTTAAGTTGCGAATTATCTTTATTTGTAAGTGTACCATGCTCGTAAAAATTACTCTGGAGCCTCTTCTTTGAACATTACTGTCGCACGTGAATTACGTACACACTCTTGTGCTTGCTACGTTGTCTCATATGTCTCGGAGTGTATCGAAGAACCGGGGAGTTGTAACAAAATACTGGTCAACATAAATTGCCCGTAAAATCCACGAGGTCGGAGGTGGGATTGTAGTGAATCTGTCTCTTTTTATTGACTACTCACTCGATATCTTGTATCGCAACTCGTTGCATCAACATTTTATGTAGTAGCCCGTTACGTAAATAAGTCAAGACACACCCGAAATCTATCGAGAATTGTGGCAATCTCATGTAATGTCAAGGCTTAATTAGGAACATCTAAATATGTAGATAGTATCTAGGCTTTTTAGTTGTTTCATCATCAATAAATTCACTCTTTGCTGATGCTCATCTGAACATACATCTTTTTTTTAGGTCAAAAGTGATTTTACTAGCATCAATAATCGTTTACAATTTTTTCTTTTCAATTGTAGGGTGTGGTGAGAAGCACGTTATCCCTTTGCAATTTTTTTTATAACAATTTTAGATGTATTTCGTGGAGTACAGTAGGCTTAGCTTCTTCGTAAATGACTAACACTTGAAAATATTCTTTGAAAAACGTGTCGTATAAACCAGTCATGAGTCTGAAAAAATCACGAGGATAAACTGCCGTCTAAAGGATGAATAGGATTTCATTTATTGTACAGATTCTTGGATGCTAATCTTTAACTTTTCATTATTCATATTTGCGATGATGTTGTGATAAATGATTGCCTCGTCGAGAATAATAAATAGAAAAAATATTCACTGATAGATTTATTGTTTTATATGCATTTAAAAATAATTAAATAAATTTTACCACCAATAAATGACTAGTTATTTTAAGTCAAATGTTTTTTAATCAATTTTTAATAGTTGAATATTTTGAAATGATTTTTATTAAAGAAAATGATTATTTATTTATTATTAAAAGCTTTGGATTTAACATTGCAATTTAAACGCTGCCATTTTCTCTTAAAATCAACTTAAAGTGGGATTAAATATCTCAACTATTTAATTTAAACCTTTTTAATGAAGCAGTAATAAATGATTTATGAATTGTGATAATTAAAAAAAAAGAAGTATTCAACAGAAATGTATAAAATTTTTAATCATCACAAGGAAAGTATGTAATTAATTTGATTATAGAGTGACATTCCAAGGAGCAAAAGTATCTCCCCCTAAACGATTGAAAGGGATAGAAAAAATTCGAAACGATAAAAGTTATAGAGTCTTTAGGATATATTGATACCAATCACGAGAGTAATCTTCTTTAGTTAATACGTATACTTTTTAATGGCTTTACTCTTGTACGATTTATAGACTGAATCAGTCCTTATAGATATCAAAGAGAATTCATGGAATGCAAGTCGTCTTATTTGACCATGGCAAAACGGTACTTGATAAAAGCACAGACAAGTTTATATATACAACTCTCTCCTCGTCTTTCATCCAGCAACAAGACGTGTAAGTAGAGACGTGTCGATTCGAGGGAGTGAAATATCATTTTCATGAAAACGCCTACACCTATTCGAGCAAAATCGTGCTCTGTATCACACCAATGCTTTTGCGGAGAACAAGAAGCAATGATGCCACCATATTCTTAAACCGGTTAATTGTTCTCGATAGATTTAATGTCGACAAGAGTTCAGATAAATGTACTTGAATGTACTCGCGAGGGTGTGGTTTCATGCGTATACATTTATGTAACCTCGTGATTTTGCGGTATCACGCTGGCAAAAATTTTCAATCAACATTTTTTTACAACTTCTTGTATCCACCTACTCATTGACATTTTTTTGGTTTGATTTTACTGCTTTCACAACGCGACAAATAATAACTCTGATAGTATGTGTCAAAATGAAACACGCAGCTTTCTTGAGTTGTTTAAAAAAAAATTTTTTTAAAATGTCCTTATACTGTCGCTTGACAAAGCTAACGTTTCGAGGAAGATGAGAATGAATATGACAATTTCTTCTACCTACACTACCCGAAACAAAATGACATGTTTTAATTTACGAATCGTTAATGTCAGTAGTATGACATTAAATTTGTATATACCATAAGGTTTAGAATGCACGTAAATTTAATTCGTGTTGAAGAAGTGCCAAATTTTTAAATTGATGCGTGAAAGCTATTGTAATATTGCATTTAAATGTAAAGATATATAAAGTTGAATGGCCAAATTGGATATTTCAAGACTGATGTTCGTTTCTAAAAAGGATATCACTCGAGGAATGTTCGTGAGCTGAATTGAATGCAATTTTTTTTTTATCTCATATAAAATAAAACCCTATATTAAATTTAAATTCAAGATTTTCATTGGTGTAATTAAAAAATATATACATTAATTGATTACAATTATGATTAATTTATGCAAAAAAAAATCCCAGTGAAATTGGAGCTTCAGAAAAAGTTTTTCTTTAAATCATACATGTGTTTCTTACATTACTCATCTACAAATGGAAAAAAAAGAGAGCAATTAATAATTTAGCCAGGATGTATAAGATATCCCTATAAGAAATCAGGGTAATTTATTTTTCGATGATTCGTACGGTAAAATCAGCCATGACAAATATAAAATTGTCAGTACACTGAGTTAATTAATACTTAGGGGAAAAAAATGATTCAATTAATCAATGATAAGTAATTTTTATAGACCGTTCATTATCTTAATAATTGACGGGATAACAAATATGAATGGTATATTGGGAATAATATTGGTTAATAACATATTATTTACCAATTCGAGTTCAATCGAATTTATATAATAATTATTTTTAAAACTGGACACTTGACTTTTATATACACACAAAATTCCAGTCTGTTATATCTATACAATCCTAACAATTTTACGAGTCATCTGGAATTTTCTCTTTTATTCCTCCTCATTCGAGAAGCTCATTTTAGACGTCTGTGTCACACAGCACCGACATACTGAAGATACATTGCAAAGTTGGTTAAGTGCCTATATTATCGACTAAGATGGCCTATAAATATTCTACCAGTGGTCCCATTTACTCGTAAACCTTCTCCAAATCCATCCCTCCTTCAAATCGTAAAACTGTAACATGAGCACATTGTATTACGCATTTATCTTCGATAAAATCTTGAACGGTAATGTTTAACATCAACATTAAATTCAACTTCCAGGCAATTTCCGAATCCGAAACACTACATAAACGATATCTCGGTTCATAAACTCTCAAACTACTGTGCCCAAACCGCATCATTTTGATTAAAATAAAATTATCCACTATTGCTGAAGACTAATTTTAGTGATACTTGAGAGTTAAGTTACAGTTATTGATACTTTAAAGAGTAGGCCAATTAATGATCCAAGTATTTTCTTATTTCCATAACTTTCTAGCTTTACAGTTAAATATATTATTTGACTTCTGACTATTAGCTTTTTTTATTGTTAGTTATTACTTATTAAAGAACCATCAATTAGGGAAAATGGATATTGTAAAATTAGATTTAAAATCCCATAAATGGATTAGTGTGAGAGGCTATTCATTTATTTTCATTTAAGTTTCAATTTTTCCTTTCTTTTACAATCAATCAATAAACATAAATTCATTATAAATAGTTACTTTCTGCTCTCTATTGCTACATCAAAGAATTTTTTACTCCACTGCTAAAGTATTTTATTTTATTACAATTAATTAGTTATTTATGCCAAAGAGAAAAATTCTTTTCTGCAGAATAAATTTTTTAATATTACATTTTCATAGACTAAAAGAGAGTAATGATGATAATAATAATAACAATAATTAGAGTCAAGTACTTTTTTTTATGTTAAAGTTTGCAAAAAAAGGCTACAGTCACCCCACTGTGAAATTTGCATTTAAAAGAACAACTTGAGTTTTTGTAACAAAACCGTACGAGGTGGTCTTTCGCCCTGAAAATGTTAACAACCGCAACATATCGTTAGTCATACAGTTACAAAGTGATAAAAAATAAATTTATCGGTACTCTATGCGAACTGCAGTTGCAGGTACATTATTTTATGAAAGTATCTACGTATAATAAACTGTGTAACATATGCAAAGTAATCAAATTATTTACTTTACTAGTTTAGTTTCCCAAGATCTCTCACAGTTTAAACATATTACATATTATAAAATATCAGTAATTTTAATTATGATTTATTTTCATTTTTTTGATTTTAATGAAATTGATAATTTAATTCAATAATTCATTTTTTATGAATAATTTAATTGGGAAATTCAGAAAGACTCGCGGTAATGTCGTTGGTATAATTTGATATTAAATTAATTTAAAATTATACCAGTTAGTATAATTTACAAAGATATTGAAAGGAATTGAGGCGATGGCAGTAATAATTAACGTTGAAAAATAAATATCGTTAAAATTCCATTTAAATTTTGAGGATGTTGTTGATATAATTGCTGATAAGATGATACAACTTATGGGATCTTTAGCAAGAAGCTGCTTCGTGGCGTGATCTTGATGAATTCGATCGATATCTTATCGTTTAATCAAATACAAATAGTGGTCATAAGTTACACTTGTTAATTTTCTCAAATATTCATGAGTTTTTTTTTCTTCATCCTCTCCTTCTCCCTTTACGCAATATAATGATTTTTCTAGGTGTCTTTGATCTTAAGATTGTTCTTAAGTGTATGATTACATCAGATGTTTAATGATATGAAAAGAGAAAAGGGCAAGAGGGCGAGTCATTTGTCTAGCACGTATACTGTTATTATGACATCTGGATCACTGCCAGCACCGTTAGAGGCACTTAGTGAATTAGTAAGCGAACAAAGTGGTCTCTAATTGAGAAACAATAAGCAACAGCTCATAACGGAAAATATCTTTCACTGTAAGTGTTTTTTTTAATACCTTTCTTTAAACATGACGTTATAATAATTGGGTTTAGAACAATGCTAATTTATTTCGAAACTTTTCATTATTATTTTATTTATCATTATTTTGTTTTTATTTCCTTCAATAAACGTGAGTTGAATCATGTATTTGTTTTTGTTGAATTTAATAGAATGGATGTTCAACCGTAAAATGATGAAGTACAGTAGGCAACCGCACACCCAGAGTAATGAAAATTTAAAGAAAGAAAATGAGAGTCTGTGAGAGCTTGTGTCGCTCTGTTGCGGCGAGAAAAAAAAATTCATGGAACCGGTTGCACCACCAAAACCGGAAAGATTTCTTCCGTGCATCGTTACCCAAAACGGACAAATAGGACGAGGTAGTTTAAGTGAGTGAGTACAAGTATGAGAGACATAGAAAACGAATGAATTGAAAATAATGTAAACTAGTAAAAATCCGACTCGATTTAAATGGCTATTGGTATTGGCAAAAAATGAAAGTGCTAGATATTTCTTTTTTTCTTTTTTTTTTTTTTTTCGTAACTTGAAGTGTAGGTATTTATGAGTATGGTGGTTTATAGGCGAAATACGAGAAAGAGCGTTCCTAATACTTCTTTTAACTTGATAATAGACACGCTTCTGACAGTCAGTCATCAGAGTGACGAGAAAAATATTAAAAAATGTTTACCAGAATAGTCATTTATAATGCGTGACCTCGTACTATAAGAGGTATCTCAAAATTTTTTTATTATAATTATAATTATTATTACTTCATTTCTATACTGGCTAAAAGGATTCTATTAATGTTCTCATAATTAAAAAAATATCATTAAGCAAGTACTTTTACAACAAAGTCGTCCAACTATCCGTCAAAGTGTCCGCATCTTGATGGGAATAAATGATCTCTTATTGTCGTGCGCACAAGTGAAAGAACATTCGAGCGAAATTCCAAATTGAATGCAACGAATTCACTGTAAGTTCCTTTCTTAGTTGTGGTACCCGTGACTAAGCACGTCTATCAATCCGTTCAGTCGCGAGAGAGATAAATATATATATCTATGGAGGATACTACAACATGTGGGTTGTTGCCAATGTATACTTCTGTATATTCATGTGATGCTTTCTCTTCTCTATGCTTCACCTGCGCATCTCGTTCCTCACGATTTTGTTGCTTCAATGCCTCCTCAGGAGATATTGCTATACACCCTTTTTCTACACTTGGGTCATAGGCTATTTGTTATGCCTCCCCTCGCTCTGTAGTTTATCCTTCCTGTAGAACCCCTCACTCTTCACCAGTAGGCTACAGACACTTCCGGATGCTTTTTTGGACCAGTCACTCGTTGATATTGTTGTCTAGGTCAGTCGTGATAGCAAAGTGTTACTTTCTTCTGGTTTAATTTGATCATTATTTTATTAATAAACATTTATTATTAATTTTTTAATTGTTAAATTGATTTTTGCATTGAGAAAATTATTTTGTTTTTTGAAAAAAATATGAATTGAAAAGATATTGAGGTATATTGGATGAAATTTAATGCAAATTAGTGGTATTGAATATTATTGATTGGGAAAATATTTAAAAAAAAAAATGATTTTCCGGTGTAAAATGAAAGTGATGGTATAACTCATTTTTTATTATCGGGTTTCACTTTTACTAGGATGTACTCTAGTTGATCTAAAAATACATATCTCATCAATATCCGTCAGTTCGATTCAATATTGCAATACTTTAGCTAGACAATTTTTTATAATTAATGTAAAGTCTCGGGATTTCTGGAATATGATTAAAATTTCATTCACGTTGAACGATAAGAAGTTTAACAGTATGAAATCAGTATTAAAATTCTAATTGAATTGAAGTAACCAGTTTGAAAATTTAGTGATTTGTATTCTTTGAGTTGAGCTGATTAAATCCAAGAATTTTACGGTTATTTGAAGCTGTCGAAATTTTTTAGGGTTAAAAAAAAAATTGTTTATAAATTTATCGGCTTGTCAGCCACAAAAAGAAGAAAAAAATGTCTTGAAAAAAAATGTTAAAATATCAAATATAAATTCTGAAGCAATTTTTTTCCAAGATTCTAGCAATTTAATATCCTACAAAAATTCTCTCTCTCTCTCTCTCTCTCTCTCTCTCTCTCTGTCTCTTGTAATACATCACACTTTAAAACATTTTATTCCTTTTTTCTTGGTCAAAGTATAAAGATTTATTCAGAGATAAAAAAAGGCGTGTCCCCATCAGAAGCGATGTAAATCTCAACTATATTTCTCCCTCATAAAAAATGTCTCAGCTATAAAACAAAATAATTTGATAAATATGTATTAGTTAAAATAGAGAATGAGTGTTCATTACTTACGCATATGTAATTGTTTAAGCTTGTAAATAGTGGTATAGATCTATTGGTGTGTAAGTGGGCGGCTATAACTATATGCATACAAGCTCAGGATGTATACTCGTGACTTGTTGGAGATATATCGCGAGTAGTCACGATATACGACATAAGAGAATCGCTCTAGCTGGTGCATTGAACAAGCAATATATTTATTATCGAATTCTTGATTGAATTTCAGTCTACTTGAATCGATCGATTATCTCTTTTTTTCCTCTTTTATCGCGGAGGCGTTAGACTATTATATTTTTTTTATATTAATTGATCAAGATTGCGGAAGCCTTGGAGTTTATTCATGTCTTAAGAGACTGCATACTGCACTTGTCAATAGAAAATTTATCTCTACCAGGAGCTAAAAACTCCTGTTACTCATGAAGTCTGTTGCAAACATTAGCACTGGTATCAGTGATCTGATGTGTTGTTCACTAGTGGTAATGATTCAGTCAATTCACCCGTTATATTTATCGGAGTTTATTGAGTTTCTTTACGATTTACTCAAAATATTGTTTAATTCAAAATCATCTCACTAAAAATCCAAGTGTTTAGCAACTAAACACTTTGAATGTTAAACATCATAAATGAACTATAGCAATTTTGTAAACGATTTTTAAACGCTTCTTGCCGTTTACCAAAATGCTATAGTTTGATTATGATGTTCAACATTGTAAACACTCATGTGTTGAATTATTAAACACTTTAAACGTTTTATTGCTAAACACCTAAATTTTTTGGGATTTGCAGTGCTGATGAAGGAAAAAATTTATTTATTTATTAGTTGTTGAATAAATAAAAAAAAGTCCACTGAATAATGGAATAAAGTGTCTTCATCTTGGCGTGACTGAACATTGGGTGTAACAGAAAACTTGAGGAAATGCTTACACATGAGCTTGAACAGGAGCAATCGCGAGGGAGGGTCATTGACCTCAATTCATTTTGCACACGCTCATTGTGCATTGTAGGAGAACACGAATAGACTCTGATTTCGTCCTTCCTTTCAGACGTCTAGTTGATAGACTATTATTATTATTCAACCATAAAATATCCAATTTTGATACCTGTGAGGTGGTAAAATCGACAGATTTATTTTTCCCCACACTCTGACATGGCATAATTGACTCAACAGGTTCCAAGTCTCCATAAATCTGATCTGCTTTTTCGCTCGAGTGAATTTCGTTGGTTGCGTCAGATCAGGCGTCATCTTGGCATCGTGCATCTACACAATCTCCATGCGAATAAACAACGGTACGAAAGAGGTCGGGCATACAGTCGACAGATGCCAGAGGGGGACGACCAGTCGTGGCTAGTTTTTGCTTAGTCGATACGACATGCGCCGGCATTTTGCCATTTCATATCTAACGACGTTACTTTTTCTCCGAGAGTCTCGTTACGGCGCCGTCTGTTCGAGAGTGTTGACTTCCGGTTATAAAGAAACTCTGGAGAAATGACTCAATTTCATTACAAATCTTGTGCTCCAGTCGACTCCTAGATCATTTCTATTTATTTATAACCAGATCTCTCAATGTATGCAGATACATCATTCCCTATACCATTATGGTGAATATAATAAAAGTTTCAATTGTTGACCTTCTACCTATCTAACCCATGTCGATTCAATCACTCACGATGAAGAGTCTAACCGGTCAGTTATACTTCCCATGTTTCGCTCAAGGACGTGCCAATCTTGGAGAACCTTGACAGACGGATCCTGTCGTTTGCTACTGAGCATACAGACTGTTGTGTTTATACTGAAAAGAAAACTTTCAGATTGTTAAATAAATTTATTTATAATTTTAAAATAGTCTTTTTTGCATTTAAATAATTTTTTTTAATAACTAAATATTGGATCAACAAAAAAATTTCAATCAATTTAATCCAATTTGATGTAAATTAACTGTCATCAGCAAATTATGCAAATTAAATGAATCATTTAATCTATTAGAATATTTATTGAAATACATCATAATCATTTCACTTGGAAAAAATTTTTTAAAACAAGTTAATTAATGTAATAAAGAGATAGTTTATTATTACAACTTTTTTTTTTTTAAATATAAATAAATCTTTTTCTTGAAAGTCTTTGACTAAGTCTTGAAACTCAACATCTACATATGCACACACAAGAAGGCGCCCACGTATTTCTTTACCTATTTCCAGCTATTCCTAGACGACGTCCGATGCTCTTGAACTTTACTTGAAACGCGACTACGTTATCTGAATAAATGCTAAATTCTCAGCATAAATTTAGCCAAGGGAATTTTTTTTCTCGCTCTGTGTGAACAATCAAAACATATATCTCATTCTTTTTCTTCAGCAACAACGAATTTTCTGAAATCTAAGATTGGCACATCTATCGTGATCATGCCATAGTGTGGAACTGATGTAGAACGTAAGGGAGTGCACGGTCTGACGATCCGAGATATAGGTAGGCGTTCTACCGGATATGGTTCGCCGGAAGTAGGGGGACCCCTGCAGTCGACACGCTCCACGCTTCTCGGCTCTTGGTCGCGGTGAAGCATCGCGAGATCCCCTCTGTACACTAGCATAGCTCTCTATCGATCCAATCTCATTGAATTGCTTCTTGATCTGATCGGAAGTCTTGATGAATTTTCTACGATTTTTATCTTTGTCAATTATTTCAATGCAGCCAGAGTTTGTCTATTGTTTACGAATTTTTATTAAAATAATATTTTTCTTTCTATCTTTTATAAATAAATTGAATGACAAATCTCTCTAGTAAAATCTCTTTTAGAACACCCATAAAAATATTGACTTCAAATAAATCCTTTTATTTTTTAATTTATTTTATAAAATACATTGCAAATCCAACCTGTATACACTTTTAACACACTAAGCATCTTTAATGTTTAATGCCATAAATAAACTATAGATTTTTGACACGGTATGAAATGTGTAAAAAGTGACTACAAATAATACATAGTTTGTTAATGGACATTTTACATTGAACACACATTACGTTTGTTATTTTAACACGTTTGTGAAATCTTAGGATTTGCAGTGTAATTAATTAAATTTGCACAAAACTTGAATGAATCTTTAATTAATTAATTTAATTTTTACTGCTGAAGGAAATACTTAAAAAAATTACCATGTTTGAAAATGTATTTATTTATTTTCATTCATATTTTATAAATAAATTGGACGACAAATTCTTTCACTTAAATTTCATCTAGAATACCTAAAAAAATATGTTGATTAGAAACAAATAATTTTCACATTTTATTCTTAAATTTATTTGATCAAAAATTAAATTTGGAAACAACTTAAGTAACAATTGGATGCATTTTTCAACTAATTTAATTTTTATTTGTTGAGAAAAACCTTTTAAAGAATTATAAATAGTTTGCTTAAGTATCCAATTTATTTACAATAATATACATTTAACATTTCCACCATTCGTGAGTGCATAAAATAGCAGAAATCATAAAACCTCAACAATCCTACAATAATTCACAGTAGTAGGTTTAGAGCACGAGAATGTTGAGGAATCACGCACTATTTTCATAATTTCTTATCTATTTTTTTCTCGTATTATCTTTCATACACCACATATATGAGTTAGATGAAATCATAAATAAAAACTTTATACTTCCGGAGTTTAATAAATAATAATTAATACAATAATTTAATAAAAAAGCTTCCGTGTGACTCGTTGACGGTGTGGGAACAAGTGTTTGTTCTTTCAACTGTCTATCAATTTTCTTGTTGTCTGATTATTTATAGGCTCTTATTACCTAATTATCATTCTCCTACACGTGCACCTTAGACACAGCATACTTTTTACCTACATTCTCCATCATTTCATTGATATCAAAATGACTAATCCGATACCGATAGATATTTTTCTACCTCCAACTCCCATTCTTCCTCACGTTTTCTTTCCGAGTCATGTTCATTGCTGCGTGCTGCGAAACATCAAGTCTCAAGTCGGGAGTACTCTGGGCTTAACACCCGAGTATTTGCGTATGTCGTACGCGTAATGCCTCGTTGCTCAGTACACACGATTATAACGCGTGCAACAAACTGCGCAGTTGAGCGATAGAGGCACGCCCTTCTCGTACACGTCGCACGATACGTCGCGTGGTTAGCCCATGTTGTATACCGGGTGACTCTTGAATTAACCATCACTCTTGTCTTAGTTTAGGTTCTCTACTGAATGCTCATTACCACTAATCAATCATTAACTGTGTCATTAAATCTATTATTACACAACGAGTGTGATTGGCTTTGGTATAATATGTACTTTATATTATAGCTGGCTGGTGTTGATAATTTATTTTAGCTTGATGTCTAAAATCAGTTGGAAATAAAGTAATGTGAATTAAGATATAAATGATGGTGGTATAGATTAAGCATATTGATGATACATGACGGTGCACTATCGGGTTGAGGTTAACGCAGTCTGACATTAATCCAAGTAACTGCTGAGACCTTGTCGTGTCCACGATCCGGTCACCTATTCCACGTGCACACCCATCGTGTTATGCAACTGAACCGCACGAGTTATCATCGTCGTCAAAGTCTCTTTTATGAAACAACGTTGCGATATTTAGTCGAACGTGAGTGTCTTTAATGTTAACTCAACGTCCACTTTGCCAGTAACTAAACTGACTTTGATCCCCACAGGCGTCGCAATCTACATTTTATAGCCTTCACCTCGTTCCATCAGGCGTTTCCGCTGTGAAAACGAACGGTGCGTTACGATAATACACTCGAACCGACACCGCCCATGAATCGATAAAATAACCATTCGCGTAAATGTTAAAATGTTCTGCTTGATCTCGTCGTGCTGTGAAAAGTCAATTACCTCGACGAGAAAAATTACGCGATATGTCGGGAGGATATTACTTATGCCTTAAGGAAGAAAGAGATAAAGAGTATAAGAACACATGTGCCACACCCGACGATTCGCGCGATCATTCGTTGCCTTTGGAACACAATCGAATGATTCCGAGACATGGAGACTGATGAGACTATTCTAGTGGAAACAAAGGTTAAGAAAAATTCCAGGAACACGAGAGAGAGAGAGAGAGAGAGAGTTCTTGGCTCGACTTTTTTTTAGTCATCAATTATCAATGTGATAATCAACTTTTTAAAGATTTTTATTACTTTTTAAATTCTTCATCATTGAATTATTCTTAAATCTCTAAAAAATTAATCCTGAATAATTATTTGTAATTTTCTTGTGACCCCTCGAAATTAAAAAACAACATTTATTTTAAGAATTATCATGAATGTTGTTGTTGAAAAAATAATCTAGAATCTTGTGATATTTTTTCCTGGAGAAACCAAACACCGATTCGATAAAATCATTACACAGCACATCATCATGAAACAAGGACGGTTATACACCTGAGACTGCTGACATGAAACACCGACAATCAGCCATAGCTACTGCTTGGCACATTATGACCATCTCCAAGAGGCTTACTTTGCCGGCAGTGGTTGCTAAAGCAATACTCGGTCCCAAAGTAGCACCAACTTCGAATACATTCCGACAGTCCATAACTTTAAGCTCCGTAATTGTTGTAATTACCGACCTGGATTATAATTAAGGGGGAGGAATCGCCATCAACTGAGACGTCAATATCGTTTCTCAACAAGTCCAAGAGGATTTAAAGAGAAAACAAAAAAACATAGAAATACTATAATAAAAAAAATGTTCACGTTACAAACGAGTCAAGCATCAGCTTCTCCGGTTTCCCGCGATTATTTCGATACAATTTGTCCAAACTGGTTTAGGATTCCGGTACTCTCTCGAGGCGGCTTAGTTCAGAGCCGCCGCAGTTCGCAGTACCTCTACACACAAGGAAAGGAAAGAGAGTCGATGGTGGTGTTCGTGTGAACGAACGAGCTCTCTTATAGACGTGCGACGTCCGTCTTGCATGAACCAAGTTGAAGGTGAATGGCGGGCGTGGCACGACAAGCAGAGGAGAGGGACGATAGGACATCCTGCTGCTGCATCACTGACGCTTTGATCACCGTCTTCCTTTTATTTTCTTTTTCCTCAGCTTCACATACAATTCCAATTTGGCGCCTACTTTTTACATCCCTTTCTACTGCTCTAGTTGATTCGTCATCTGTTAAGGAATAATTTATTGATTATTGTCATTTTCTTGCTAATTATTTAGATTATTAGTTGAGCTATAAACTTTGATTGCGGTGTTTGTTTTTTCTTTCCCTACTTCTTGACTCGCTTTTATGTATACACATTTACCCGCTGGAGAAACTATTACCTAAGAGAGTGAGCTTAGCAAATATTACATTTTTAAGTACACGAGAGATCGTTCTTGGAGGAATTGACATAGCCTAAAGGCTAGACATCATCTTCACTACCACCTCCACAATCTCATTTGTCTCGATCTTCTCCGCCTCTTCCGTCACCTTTTCAACTCATCTTTATATTTTTCCCATCCCAGGCTATGCCTTTCTCCAGCACGTTCAAGCAAATTTTACCGCCAAATCATCATCATTATCATCATCACCAACATCTATTTCTAAACCCAGTAATCAAGGTCAAGCTTCTTGTTATGAACATTGAACAAAAGCTAATAAAGAGTGTGTACAGCTTCTTTGATGTTTTGTTTCACATTTATGTCCGATTATCTTCTTTAGATTTTAAATTTTTTTTTAAAAATAATCGTTTCACTTGAGTTGTCCTCCTTTTCCCCGCATTTACCAGTCATCGTTGATGAATATAGTCATTTTTTTTTTATCGACGTATCGTAGTAACTACCGTTTCGAAAGATCATCCAGGTTTGACCTCGAGTTAACAAACACGAACAAATCACTGGCAAACAAGATGTATAGAATCCAAAAGTATTTCGTGAATCTTCATAATTCAATTGTGATGACAAATCTTTCAAGAGTTAGTAATTCAATAATTTTCATGACACGATGAAAAGACATCAACTTGAAGAAATATTCTTTCGATATGCTGGAACATGCCTGATGTTCCTCTCGTTTCAATGTAACGAGGAAGGCGGAGAATAAACTGAAGGATATAAGATTTCTCCTGAGCTCACGAGAGAATGTTTAGTTTCTTCTAAATCGTGAATATAATCGTCAAAGCATGTACAGTCAGACGATTTGTGTCTCAATGTATATTTACAGGTCACGACAAGTCAACCATCAACCAGACACATTGCATCAATGGACATTTTAATTGTAGCAAACTTTGATCATTTAAATCAATCCACCAGTCTGGTATATCTCATTTCAACGTTCAATTTAGTGCTTGAAATGATTTTTTCTGACTGTAGAGATATTTTATTTCTCCATGAAATACTCATAAACATGTCATGCAGGCTGGATAGTAGATCTAATTTCTCACGCTATCAACATAAATATTTTTTTATTTTTAACTTGAATATCATATCTGCTAATTAATGTTGGAGATGAGAATAGGACGCGTAGGTATGGTACCGCTTGAGTCAGACGTTGGATCTTGGACTAGAGACTGTCAAGAAGCCAACACACGAATCTCTCGAGAGTAATTATAATTATTGATAATACAGAAAGATTTTTATTGAGTATGGTGCATTCTATTCGAGTATTCTGTCTGTGAGTTTTAAATGGAAAAAGCGGGCCACGGTGAGAGGTATTAATTTAATAATCTTCATTAACTGAGGGTATCAAGACGAGGGAGATTGTCGATCTTGTGGTTGTGCTCGGTTGATGCCACGTCCGGAAGGGGAATACCAGAGAAAGGGTACAGACAGAAACAGACTGTTTGCTCATTAGACCGGATAATTGCAGATGGGTTTGAACTTACTTCATCTCAGTTCTTCTTTTTTTTTTTGTTTCTTCCTTTATATATATATATATATATATTCATTGGATTCAGTCTGTACAGTTTTATCTTTCACCTTAACTTCTTTTATGATGTTGGAAATTATTCATTCGAGAATGAAAAAGACAGGTGATGCATTGTTTACATATTTCTCTGATCATCTGATTGACTTTCGCAATTACTTAAGACAAAGAAGGAAGACATTTATAAAGAGATAAAAAATTATTTGAATAAGAAAAAAACAATTATAAATCTTAAAATTATTTATTTCTCTTTTAGAAAATTTATTGTTTCAAGCAAATAATTATTTATATCATTCATTATTAGTGAAGATGAATAATAGATTGATGGATGAATAATAATAAATAAAAAATTAACATGAGAAAAGACAATTATGTTTCTTGTTCTTTTGTGTGCTCCAATTCTAGTAATAAATTCATTATTACTTGAAAAAAGTAAAGGAAGTATTTATTTTGAATTTCAACATATTTTTTCTCATTGTTTGATATAAATTGATAAATATTCAGCTAGTATTTAGGAATGTAAGGTATTTGAAAGAAAGAAATATTAATAAAATACAAATAATTTTCGAAACTTATTAACAATATTGGATTTGCATCTGATTATTAATATAAAACTTCCTATAAAAACTTGTGAAATTAAATAATATTTTTAAAAACATCTTGATTCAAAACTCGTTTGAGGATAAGCAAATAATTTAATATCGTTCTAATTTTCTTACAAAATGCAATGTCTTTAAAAAATATATATTTATATATATAAAGTTGATGATATTTGAATCTGGAAATTCTTTCTCACAGTTTATTTCTGTTCACGTGATATCGTAAAACTAATATTTATATCAAACGAGATTTTTTTTTTATTTCTCCACCAAGATTTTGTCGATGAAGATTACTGGAACATGAGCAATGAAGAATTATTCGTGTGATTAAATTGAAACGAGTGTATAAATGTAGTACATACGTGCGAAGAGAAGTTAATTAATTCAAATATAATAAATAAGTAACTAATAATATATGAGACTGAGGACCAATAAGTTATTAAAGTGCGTTGAAATAAGCAGGTAAACAGTCGAGTGTAGAGTGTAGTTGATGCGAGTGTAAAGGTGTATTTACTGTGGAGGATCGATTGCGAGTATAACACCCCGATAAGGATATACTTGCAAGTATTCTCGATTGACTCGCACTTTTTGCACCAATCGATTGGTGCTACGTGATTGCGTCTGCTCGTAAGAAAATTTAATTAAATCTCTCGACATTAATTAACAATCGTCACGTGTTTGATGTGCAGTGTCCCGTGTGCGGGTGAAAGATATCTAATGAATCAGCGTAGGGGTTTCAGTTGATATACGGTATGTTCGACCTATCGATTGGTGATCGATCGATTGGTAAATAGGTAGAGTGTTAGCAAGTTAGATACTAACAAGTAATAGAGAAAAGAGAGGTGCGTGTAAACGCAACTATCGATTGAAACTCGATACATACACTCGATCACCAGCTCGAAAGGACATTTTAATTGCTATTTTATTCTATACCACCGTCAACTTGCATCGACCTCAAACTACTTTTATCTTTTTTTTTTCCTGCCAACTTTATTCACTATTTTATTGCGAAAACCATGTTATCCAATATTTATTCTCATGAGAGTTCGCGGTCAAACAACTTTTCCATCATAAGAAAGTTTAAATGTTGTAAAAAAAAGCTAAATGATGTAAAGTTAAAAAATTTGTTTGTCTTTCAATTAATGAATTGTAGTTGATGATTTTTCTTAGCGTTATCTTAGTATCGATAATTATGATGATTGTAATAAACGAAGGAGTCATGCTGTGGAGTCAAGTGTGTACGAAAGAGTGCAATGTTAAAAGTAATTGACATCACGGAAGTCCAAGAAGCATAATGAGTGAGGAAAAATAATACACATAATGAAGCAAATACTTGTTTCGGCTGGTTATATTCCCACGATGGATGAACAAGTATAGTTGTATTCATGAACTGATTGTGAGTAACGTACGAGAAAAACGCACTTCAATGCCACATTGTAATTAGTCAGCAAGATTTATCAAGGAATAATTGCAATTAGTCGAATTAAGTCTACTGAATTGAGAAATAATCGTCATCAGCGAGTAATTTTATTCGAATTCATATGTTTCAATGTGGCAGTAGATGAGGATGACGATGATGATGATGATGATGATGATGATGATGGAACAAATGCGTGGGCATAAACAGGAGTGTACTAGTGAGTATGAAGATGCGCATGAGAGAGGGAGCGGCTTTCAGTCAGACCCTACCCATGATTCTCCTGAATGCCGGAACGTTCAAATATCGCACGAACAAGAGAGAGAGAAAGAAAGTTGGCGTCATTTACAAGTCTCTTCCGCGGAGGTGGTTGTACATCAAACACGAATCCACTTCGGAGCTCACACTCATTACCGTTGACTGTATTCTCTCCTCCATCTCCTACTATTTTCCTGTGACCTCTTGTGATTTTTTTCTCCTTTTTTCTAATTAAAAAAAAATCCCTGAACCTTACATTCACTCTGGGGAGGATTAATGCGAATAGCTTTTGTCGACACGCACACTAGATCTTGCCTAGTCGAATACTTAATTGCGCGGGAGTGATAGAAAATGGGTGTGAAAAGTAGCATTCGTGACTTGGAACATCAGAGACGCTGTCAAAGTAGGTGTATTGCGCGTGGGCCGATCGATTCGACCGTCATTTATTTCCGCAAACAAGAAACGCGATGAGAAGATCTTTCTTCTTTGAGCTTTATGTGTGCTTATACACATTATCATAATATGTAGCCTATTTACTACCATTGCTTTAGGCTAATCCAGAGTACTTGAAAAGCAATACCAACTATGAAATGTACATTTTTCATCTATTTTCTACTCATATTTCTTCTTCGTTTTTATAAAAATGTAACTCAATCATTTTATTATAAATTTACTTTCATTCAATTACATTCATTTTTATGTTGAAGAAATTTTCATTGAAAAGAAAAAAAAATATTTTCTAAATTAGTGAATGAAATTTATGATGAATTAGATTTTTTTCATTAACTGTTGTTATTTTATTGCACATAAATTTCATTATTTCCTGAGATTTTATAAATATTAATAATTGAATAGAAAGTATTCACATTGTAAATTAACTAGATTCTCATAAATTCACTGAAAAAGTTCATTCGTGCAGTTTGTGAATAAATACAAATGCTTGATGTAATATCAATCATATTTTACAGCCACTGCTCAAATTAATTAATCCAACATTAAATAAAAATAAAAATAAATTTATTCTTCCCATAAAACTCAAACAAAAAAAAAAGTAAAATCAAAATAATTACTCTGTTCTCAATCCAATAAGATGCTAGAATAATTATTTAAGCTTAGGTTTGTGAATTAACATCTTTTCATTCTGATTCTCTCATCCTTCATACCTTTCTCTTGAATAATTTATCTCAAAAAGCTTTATTAAATTCTTATAACCATCCAATAATCATTTATACATTAAAAAGTACCAAACTTTTTAATTCATTACAAATAATTATTTGTAATTTAAATTTCTACTCTCTAAAAATAAATCAGTGAATCTTTATTGATTGGAGTGATAAAAATATCACTAATTTGAACAGTGATAGTTTTCCTGAGATAGAATTTAAAATATTGTCTTAACTTCGAAGTCTTCAATTAGAATTTTGAAGTTGAAATTCGAATTATGGTAAGTCCGGAGTAGATGGCCATAAGGGAGAGATGACCAGTCGAAATAGTTTATAGAACCGTTACTAGGTGTTACTACTATTTGATTTTTTTTACCAAAATATTGGTAGTAGCTTTATTCCCATGCACGATGCGAAGTTAGCTAAACAGTTACTAGGGAGATGTAGTCAACGGTTTTATAAATGATTTTAATTGGCCATCTATCCCGGACTTACCCTACAAGTATATATATGTCTATCATCATACATATAATCTAAGCCTATTTTTGACTTTAATTTTGTTGTTTCGTCCGCTTGAACAAACTTGAGATTAAAAATGGATCTTACAAAATTTATTTTGAACCTCAAAAATGTATCAATGCCATACAAATAATGTTTTAAAAATTTATACTGCCATTGATGACCGAAATAAGATTTTTAAATTAATCTACTCTCTAAAAATGAGTAAGTGAATATTCACTATTTGGATTGATAATAATGGCTCTAATTCAAATAGTGATCGTTATATAACTGAAAATTAGGGAATATTGACTGTTTTTCCGTGATTTTCACTAATTCATTTTTAGAGAATAAGCCATTAAAATCTTCAATGAGTTTGATGATTCCTAAAATGGAATTAAATTATAGAAGACAATTGAAATATCGAAAAAATTAAGAAATTGATGTACAAAAAGTGCAATAAGTCTTTTTAAACTTATTTTAAAAAAAAACAGTCCATTTTCTCGAGCGTTTCACTTTACCCACAATTCCCCTATTTATTTATATTTTGGGCAGATATTATTCGGCATAAAAAAATCACTTTTAAGATAATTTATACGTTTAATATGGTTATAAAAGGTTTAAAATAAATTTCTAGGACATAATATGTCCATTGTTTCTCAGCAGCATATCATGTATCCACATGTGCTCATTGCAGCAAGCATAAAGAACCGATCACTCGACTCATCACCACCACAAACAAATGATGACGTTCAAGATTTATAATTAAAAGCGAGTAATATTTCATGATGTGCAGAGATAAAGATTAAATTGTATGAGTAATCGAGAACCATAAATGGTATAATCGTATTTTGAGAAATAATGTCGAGGTTATACAATATATTACTCGGTTGCATTTGAATGATTCGTCAGCTCGCGTAACTACTGATCATTGGTTGGCATAAAGTGATTAGATATTTATAGATTACACTCGAACCAAACCTGTCGTGTCTCTCGATGTGATTGATCACGCCGCTGATTGGTTTAATTATGATTCTTCTCATTGTAAGCGTCCGCGACACCGCGTCTACTTACAAGTTTTCTTTACGCCGATACGCAACGAAATGTTAAGAGCGTAAATCAGAGATAGATTTTTTGCACAGACTCGAACTCGGTGAATTTCTACAATAGGAAGGGGAAAGTCTTTTGAGTAGCATGCGTGTAACGGTATATATACATGTACCTTATCGTTTTTTATACCTTCTCGCGCCTTTTCCTTCTTACATCGTGTGGTATAATTCTATACGCATACCATTCTTTTTTTACCTCAATGTTCTAAACAGAGGACCACGCACGTTGTAACATTATCCAGTTGCTTACATGTATATAAGATATGTAAATCGTGATAAAATCTCATATAATCTGGTAAGCTTGACGATATATTATTTTCTATTTACTGTGTTGATTACTCGGAAGTATTTACGGTGGAAAAAAAACGTCATAGACTCAGTTAATGATTACTGCGTCACGTACCAGGTGTTCGAGAGTGTACAGGAGATATTATATTGCTCTGCTGTGGGTTATAAGAATCAAAGACGAAAGAAAAGGGGAGAAAAAAAATTCATACACCGCTGAAACGTAAATCACTTTTTGTCATTAATAGCCCACAAGGGACCAACAGTCTTTGACTGTATATTGATGCTGTGATTTGTGAGGATCGCTGGAAAAATTGAACACTGTTATAATGATAATAATACCGAAATATAGGGGTCGATAATTATTAGTCGAGTATGGCGATTTGTTGTGCCAATTGATTTACAACTCACTTGATAAAAAAATATTAAATTAGTTTGTTGACAAATCTTTATAATTAGATTTACTCTTGATTACACTAGTGTTACACTTGTTGACAATCGTTGACATACTTTTTTAAATCTGTTAATTGGCTTTTATAAATTTATAACTTCGTTTAGTTTTTAAAGATTTTATGGTGTTACAAAAAAGTGTTAAAATTGCTGATTGCCGTCACATAAACTATTTCTTTTTAATTAACAATGTTTTTTTTTTTTTTTTTCGTTGTTGATCAACTAACGACTTCAATAAAGAATCAGTTGATTGAGTTTTCAACGAAAAAAAAGAATTTCCATTCAAATATTTTATTTAATTGAAAGAAAAATAAAATAAATGATTATTTTATTAAATGAAATTTATTAACAATGACTTAATGATAAGTAATTTTTATTTACTGTTAATAAATTAGTTTATAATAAAATACAACAAAAATGTATTTAATTGAAGTAATTTCAAAGTTTAATTAATTTTTAACTTGAGAGTATTATGTCGAAGATAGTTTATTGAATATTTTATCTCTTCTCTAGTTTATGTTGATATAATTAAAATGAATAAATAAAATAAACTAATTAAAAAAAGACTAAACTCAATAATAGCAAGCATAAGATACATAGGTCATTTATGATAAGCATAATTAAATTATGTATTAATTTTATTATCATTACTCAGTCAGTCTTGAGCAAGCAAACAGAAAGGATATAGTGACGGCTGTAATGATCTTTTTTATATTATCTACAGTCAAAATATCCCAGGAACATGTCTTTGGTAAGAATATCCCGTCTATAAAATATCGTTTTACATAATATTCCCTCTAAAAATATCCTTCCAAAATATATATTTATTAAAATAAACTGATTTAGAAATATATTCATTCCCAGCAAACATTCCTTGTTGAGGTGGTGGGGGTAAAAATTAAGAACAAGTGTTCACATTTGGTCTGCATTTTAACCCCCCCTCAACAAGGAATGTTTGCTGGGAATAAATATATTTCTAAATCAATTTATGTTAATAAATATATATTTTGGAAGGATATTTTTAGAGGGAATATTATGTAAAATGATATTTTATAGACGGGATATTCTTACCAAAGACATGTTCCTGGGATATTTTGACTGTAGATAATATTAAAAAGGATATAAATAGAAGTACTCAAGGATATGCATTTATATTTAAAAAATTAATATCTTTTGTCTTAATTTATTAAATTATCTTATTCCCTGTACATAGCTAATATTTATTATTCTCAATTATTTTTACAACAATTAAAAAAAAAACAAAGCCGATTTATAAGATGAAATTTAAATGATGTTTATTCGCGTGATACTGTTAGTACAATAAATACCAAACAATGGTGTAGAATCGCAATAGTAAACAATGCGTTATCCTTAGTAGTAACTAATCGTACGTACTAGTGAGTTTTTTTTCACAATGGCTCGACGACGCATCCGGATGAGAGCGCAAAGTCACCGCGCCTTTTATCAACAAGTTGAGAGAGCGACCAGCATAAACAGTAGTGGTTTTCATTAATTTTATTGCCTCGTAAACTTGTCTCCGTATACGAGTGCGGCCCTGTGTCGTTGTCTCTCTTGTATCCCCGCTCGAATGCTGCCCGATATATATATACCAATACTACTTGGCGATCTTTCGTCTGTGATCGATAGCGCGCGGCCGCCAACAGTGTACCACTTCAGCATCTTTTTCGCGATTCCCTCGGGAGTCATGATGCTGCCGCTTTACTGCGATAGAATTGAACGGGAATAATGCACGACTTGCACAGAACAATTATTGTCCAATCCATCTATCTCTCGATCCTCGACAAACCTGCTCCACGCACTATCAATTAGCATTAAAAATTATCTCTGTGTCATTAGTTATATCGGTGCATTTGTTTTCCCACGTCACTTCCTTTCTGTTTATATCTATTATTAAATTCAATGCTCATTTAGATCGGCAATTTGTGGTTACAACTAAATACATTCTATCACTCTAAATCATTTTTTTTTTTTTTTGAATACAGTCAATGTCAGTTTTTTTAACAATTCTTAATGGCAATCGTAAGTTACTTAGGATCTGATAAATTACACAAAAGCTTAAGTTTTAATTAAATCATTCTACCAATTTTTCTTTTTAATATTGTTTTTTTAATTGTTTTGTGACTTTATTTATTTCTCTATTGGTTTAAGAATAATGAATGGTAGCAACTAAAAAGTCATGTCATCTAGAAATAAATTTATAAATTAAAAGAGAAAGAATAATGATGACTGATAAGAAAGTGGAAAAATATTTTTAAGTATCCATTTCATTCATGTATTGTTTTTTTCCTTAACCAAACCGTTCAATCGGCATCATTGATATCCTTCGAGAATAAAGTAACCACAAATGGCATATCTATTTCTTACATGCAGACACCATAATAGCATACCAGAAATCGTGGAAGAACAACCTCAGACGCAATTACCAATAATAATAATAGTTCAACAAAAAATCTATGAATGGGAATATTTTTTATATCCATGAATCTCTTTCAGAAGCTCCTGAAATAATCAAGTATATTATTTAGCAACCATAAAAAAATACCTGCGGACATGACCATCGAATCTTATCCCAAAACTCAGATGCATGACGTTTTTTATAATTAATTGCTGGCACGGAGAGGCGGTACCAATTTGGTGTCAGGAAAAAAATGCAGCTTCTTTCTTTTGACTTTTATCCTGACTGGCCTGTTGGAATTTTGACAAGCTATATTATACATCAGACAATCAATTTACATAATGACGACCCAGTAATAAAAATATGAAAGCAGTATCATCATCACAGTTGATCTAATTTTCTTCATTATTTCCTATATCATCATTATCATCATCTAAAATCACAGTGCTCCTCATCAATTAAACTCTTATTCAATCAAATTAATTGATATTATATCAAATAGTCTTGATAAATTATTGCAAAACTGTACCTCTGGCCTGATATATTTTTAAATCAGTTAATAATGAATAATTTGATAACAAATTATTTGATGAAAACCTCGATTAAGACTAGTGCTTTAGTATGAAGCAACAATGACTCATTCCTGGTTCAACATTGGAGCAAGGTTGATGATCTTGGACCAGAAACGTGCTGATTTTGTTCTCTACAAGAGTGTTTTTAAAAGTAATCATTCTTCATAAAAGTATTTGTTCTCTTTTAGACAATTTCCTAATTTATAATTCTAAAAAATAGCTTGATCACAATCATCAGCATTATTTGAAACACATTAAAAACATGAGTATTAATTTTTCTGAGGTATTTACTCTTCTTAATGCCATAATTTTCCCAAAAACATTTTCTTGCTATCTTCCCCTCTCTATTTGTGTTATATTTTTTATAGCCACAATGAATTAACAAAATATACGAGCAAGTTCTTCCAGCGTTATTTCCGGGGCATCTTGGAGACGGCCCACGCGGCCTTGAGAGTTTTGGTCACGAGAGTTTCGTAGCGTAGGTGTTGGTGTGGATCTTTAACTACCTTCAGAATTCTCTCGTCTTCTTCTTCGTATTTATTTATTCACCATATCCTCAACGAAAATTCCGTTATGCTTATAAATAAACTGCATACAAGACACACATATCAGTAGAGAAACACTTACACTTCCGACCTTGACATGTCCTATTTACCTTGGAGAGTTGGTCGCCAGGAGAATATTATTTTTCGCATAAATTGTCAAAGACAAGGACAATACTCTCAGCAAATTCAAGAGCGCACGTGTGCATCAGTGAAGTGTTTAATTAGTCAACATTAGAATAACTTTTGTATCTTGAAGACTTTAACATACTTTTTAGCTCATAATAAAGTGAAAATATTCTGAATGCAGTGAGAATACTTTCAGTTACTGCAAGCAAAAGAGCTGATACAAAAATATTGGCCTGTAAGTGTCTATAAAGATTCGCAAACTTCTGCTAATGATCGTAATCATTAAAATTCATTAATTAAACAAGTTGTCTGTTGGTTTCTTCTGAATTCTGCTAATATTTCCAGTCGTGATACAACAGATAACGGTGGTTAAAACACGTTTTACAAGAGCATCGTTGCCCCTTAGCTTCTTTCTCCATTTTTTCTTTCTTTTATCATCGCCCTTTCAGACCAATAATTTATCCAGCTTTTTCGAATCGTTACAAACAGTCGTTTGTGTCTTAACTCTTGAATGATCACACGTTTGATAGTGGCCCTCTTGGACTTGTTTTATTTCGTTAACACTTTCACTGATTTAATGTATAGTTAAATCACGTAAGAATTCAACTACACATGTAGCCATATTTTGATGTTTAATCTCATTATGGATGGTCTTAAATATTTTGAAAGATAATACACGTATTATGGTTGTAAGAAAATCTCTCAAAGGCTAATTATGCGTGTCGATATGTGGTTAATGACTACGTAATTTTGTACCCACCACGCTGATATCCATGTCGTGGATGTTAATTTATCGGCAACGACGACACAGTTTTCACGGCAAATGTGAGACTGTGTGTTGAAAAAAAAACAAAAAATATCATGGAACCATTGCAAAGTGTTGTATGTACCAATGGTGATCATAACATGTTTTGCATGTGGCCACCGGCCAAGATTCTCTCTTACTTTCCTTATTATTATCCCCGAAAAATGAAGTATAACCAGCAATTATTGTGATCAAAGGCCATTTAATATACTTAAAACTCAATATATGATCCAAATTGATCTGGTAATTTCATTCAGGGAAATTAGCAGTTTCGTAATACTTTTTTTTCATGATTTTGAAGCAGTGATGATTTCCATCTTATTAGTGCATATTAGTACAAGTTTAAAATTAATTTATTGTTACTAATAACGATGTCGGGGTTAAATATGAAGTCTTTATATTCTTACGAGCAGCTATCATTCCATGTTAAGAAGATAAAGAGCTGATGAAAATGGTTCGATAAGTGTTTCGTCGACGGCTTTCGGAAATTGATTGTAAGTTTGTCGATGCGTAATTTGTATTCTGGAGTTGCGTCGTTTCGCTCGTGGTAATCGCAGTTAATAGCAGGCAATAAAACCAGTCTTTATATTAATATACGCTTTGAAGTCATGTCGTGAGGAAAAAGTTATCCGTGAAAAAGGTAAAAATGCCATCAGTATTGGTATCCGGTTCAGAAGCTCCTGAGAGTGAGAATTCTTTATTAGACAAAAAAATTAATATTTCTCATAGAATTCATGTCAGGAATTAACAATTTTATAGCAATTGCAAATCTATTAACGAGAAAAAAACTTGATTGCTATGAGATACAACATGAATTATATTATCTTAATTTTTGCTTGGGGTATCCAACATCACCAATGATTTCAGGGTGCAAGTGTGTCATGCTGTTAGTGCGCCAAAAGCTGATCACGAAGGCGAGACCACACGCTGTTAGTAAAACGTGATACGAATAATATCCTGTGGCCTTCGACGCCATCCACATTGATGACTAATTGCTTCCTGCATCTCTTCAGATCAAAGGAATTAGCTAAAAAAAAAAATTCCTCAACAAATTCGGTTATTGAAAATGATCTTTTTTCTTTCTCCCAGTGCTTTTTGTTTGACTGAATCCCGTAATTATACTTCGAAACCGGAACAGCTTCGATATTTGAACGAAACAATTTAATAATTGTTGTCTCAACAGAATCATTATTCATTAGCTTGACGAAAAAATATGATTCCTTTTACAAATAATAATTGTACTCATTCATGAATGAACAACTTTTCTGATCAGTCTGTTTTATTAATGGATTAATTAATGACTGTTATTCTCAACGATTGGCGTATTCGTATTGCATTTCATATTACTCAAATAGATATTTATTCAAATGAATAAATGTCAGTGATATGTAATACGGGACTAAAATTATAACTCGATGTGTTACATTGCGAGGATAATTGTTACTGGATAGAAGCTATCGCTCACTTGAGCCTCACCCGCAGTAGCTGGCAGTCCTGGCAGTCGAGTATATAATTAAGTGTGAGTATTTACGCTTGTAGAAGAGAAATGTACTCTAGGGAACTCCACGTGGGAGTACTTTGATATACATTACAAACACAATCGATTACCATATTGCAATAATTTATGAAATTTTCACCAATCAAACTATAAGTCTCCAAGCCACACTCACACCTTGCATTCAAACCTTTCTATTCTCAGAAAAGATACAGTTCTTATAATTAATGATCCTCTTTCTTCTTTGATGTTAAAAAATAGACATTTTATTCCTCTAGTCTTACGACCAAAATTTCACAAGAACCCGTTATTCCAACATCGGGCATCGAACCAAAGATCCGGTTGAAATGCCGTGTTTTCGGTTCAATTTAGTGACTCAAATATTAGCTAGTTTTAAATGAAATCTATCTCCAAGGTTTGTAAGCCTCGACGCACTATTACATGCTCGTGAACGCAATTAGAGAGTCTATGTTACAGTGTTAACTCAAGTAATATAACAGTTTCTTTTACTACCAGCTTATTTCACTGACGTGAAAATGTTTATTGTCAAACAACTAATTGATAAATTGTTACAAAAAGCTTCCACATAATTAGATCAACAATTTCATAGTCAATGCACAATGACGTTTAATTTTTTTTCCCCTTCACAATTATCGTGAACACGTAATAGACGACCATAAAATTACCGCGGTTAGAGAGTACATGCATATTCCTAGGCGATTCTCGACGCACGATTGTAACACAGAAGCGTCGAAAAATTGTAATTGAATTGAGTACGAGCGCTTTGTACAAGTAATTACGCGTAAATGCTCTAGTGTATACGCGAGAGTTGTGTACCAATACTCCATAATGCGGCATAGCTACAAGGAAAAATAAAGCGCACGGGCGAATGCAGTTCATGTAGGCTGCAGGCACGCGCGTTCTTACCTACTCGGTATAGTAATGGCTTATTTCCTTGTTTGTCAATTCCATGATAATCTTGCCACAGTTCGTGAGTCCCGCAGCCACATTGTCATTGTCTAACGAGCGATGTATTTCATAAAGTTATGTCTGGGCCAAGTTCCCAGTTTGTGATTCACTTCATGCTGTGTAATATAACGTGCTCGCTTATAAGACTTGTTTTTACATCCTCACGAATACAATCAGCTACATAGTTTCAATATCTATCTTTCTCTTACTCAGTTGCTGCTCTAAACATTATAATCATTAGTATATGTACACCAGTGTGGAGTCTACGCAAAATATCTGTTGGTTTTCGCTTAATGTTTTGCCCTCTTTGCGGTCTTCAAGGTAATGAGGTTGGTTCGCGAGGGTAATGAGACCTTGTCGGTCGCTCAATCGACCAACCTCTTTCCCTCCTCAAGAATTCCTCTTCATGTGTCGCATCGCACTCTGGAATTCCTGACTTCCTATCTACACTGCAGGCGTGCCGCACGACAACAGAAAACGAATTTTCTCGACTCTTCCCGGGGAGTCTCTCCTCTACGTGAATGCATTCACCGTAAAATTGTCATTCCTAGGTAAAGTTATGTTATAGCTTGTGTGCACAAAAATTTCAGTAGGGAGATGCTTGGAAAATAAACAATGATTACATTGAAGTAACTATTTATTTCCCTGTTTATTTATTGATTAAATTTATTTTTGCTCATTCTATAAGGGAATCTTTTTTTTTTTAGAAAAAAGTTTTACTATTGAATAAAAGTACTAGTGATAAAGAAAAATAAAATACCGACAGTACTTTTAAGAAAGAAGTTAAGGAATGTTGAAGGGAAAGTTTTGATTCACATTTCTATTTGATAGTTATAATTATCACTGTTAAAAATTTCTAATTGAATTTTTATAAAAATGTATTTGAAGCAATTAACATATACATTCGTTATTAAAAATTCAAATTCAATATCATATAAAAATTCATAAATACAATTTTTAAAATTGATTAATGAGACTGGAAAACTCAAATACATAATATTGGAAAATTACCATTCAAAATTACTTAAAAATAAAGAGGCTAATCTGACAATTTAACTATTTATGTAGTTGATTAAATTTAATATTCAAGTTTTTAAATTTTTATGTCTTTGTGTACATGAAATTTCAATATATTTTTAACAGTATATAACTATTGAGTTGGCAAGAAAATAGTAAAACACTTTTACAGTTTAAAGATTTAAAATAAATAAAAGTTATTGATGCACAAGATAGCAACATGATAGATTAAAATTTATACTAAATCAAACATAAAAAAATAAAATTAAAAAATGTTTTAAGTCTCTCACTTTTCTTGGTAAATCCAGGAATACCAATTAATATTATAAGAATCATAGATATTTATAAATGGAAAGTTGATGTTCATAATTGGAATGAGATATATTTGAAGATCATCATTTCCATCCATTTAATTCCATGATAGATACAGCATCTAAAAAAAATTATTGATACCCAAAGAGCAATAAAAATATGACACATATAAGCCTGATTAGGTTTACCACTAGCGTATTGTAATATTACTACCATGAAATTAATCATTATATAAATAATTACTGAATGGTCCTGGACCTAGTCTTGCTATCTCTTTTAGGCCTGAATTTACTTCCTTACAAGTGCTATATCATTCGAGACATCTTAAAAATTAAGTAAGCTATATTTATATCTCCATAATAGAATTGGATTTAAATTGCCACTCTAATAGTTACATAAAAAAATGTTACTCCAGTAAAAACCACATCTTCTTTTACATATTTCTTCTCAACAAATAACTTCCTTAGCAATAACTTGCCAATTATTTCCAAATATGTTCAATAGACATCTGAGATTACTTTATATACACAATCTATAAGTTTTATTGCTAATTATTTGTAGGCAATGGTATGGAGTATATAAATGTTTATTTCAAAAACGATATTAGTTTATTATGATGGTTGAGTGAACAGAAGGATTCACCTCAAGCATCTGACAGACTATATAAATGTAAATTTTAAGTGCCTCGTGCAGTACTGTGTTTGCGAGTGTTCAGTAAAATATTTTAAGTGTTTGAAAAATCAGCTATGCTGTGAAATAAAATTTAAATTGTTTTGCTAGTGAATTTTTAAGCACATCATTGTACATAAACAGAGGCGTTACCTCAACACGCCCACAAGTTTGTTGACCGAGTTCAACCTCCCCTTCTATCTATTAGTAGTTAGTCAAATTATCCGTTGAAAATTATATTGGTTACAGTCGATTGCATCGATAAATCAGCTCAACTATTTTCTGCAAATTACATATGTGTGAATATAATATTGATTTAAATTACACTCAATTCAAGTACTGTCTTTAAATAATCATTTCTAATTACTGACTTTATTAATGAATATTAATCAATATTATTATCTTTACTATCCTTCTCCAAATCCAAACTTTTCAATACACCATTAATTATGCACTGCTTTTGAATTTATGAATTTATTTTCATTAACTCTAAAGCATGGTTACAACGTAACGACTTTGGGCATCTATGTCACATAATGAACATCGATATGATCTCTATTGCACTTTTGTTTAGCATCTTTATGAAAAGTCTCATAAAGAGTACGAGAAACCGTTGGCGGTACCTTTGGAGCTTGTCGTGTAGTCAATAGTCCAGTCATTAATTCTCTATTCATCTTGCCTGTAGATATTTATCAAATAAACTTTCATTGAATGATCGTTGGATAAGTAGACGGTAATTATAGTGTTATCCTATGGCTTTTCTTTCTTACAATTAAACGCTTAAAAAAAATATTAATTTCATTCTCATATAATTTGTCACCGAGTAATTGATTAAATCGCATTTAACTTTTACCTTACGATGAAATTACGATAAAAATTTTATGCTGATGGTCAATCACTATCTCATTTCCTATGTTATATACATACATTACCGACTTGCTAGATGGCTTTCTTATCCACCAATGAGATGAAAATAACTTGATATGAGTTCAGAGACACGCTGTCTTCCTTCATATAGGAATCATTTAGATAAGAAAAAATTTAAATTATTTACAGATAAAAAAAAATCACTGTTATGTGGAATGTGTAAGAGCTATTTGATGTAATGACTCTGATTTGTTTACTTTTAGTTAAAGAAGAATAAATAATTCATGGCAATTAAAATCGTTGTTTTATAGGAAGCTGTTTTTTAGCTTGAACCAGGAAGGTTTTTTGTAGAGTTTTTTATTTTAGATTCGCCCTAATGAATCGCTTGAAATTACGGAACTTTCGAATTGCTTGAACACCCACGCTTTCGGATAGCAAACGTTTGCCTATCGCTCATTAGTTGCCACCGCTTTTTCACCTGGCTGTCTTCTAGATTTTGCTGATTGCTTAGATCAAAGAAGGAAAAAAATCAGTGGAAATTAATGAGTTGGATTTTCATTTAAATCAAGTATTTTTACGAAAAAAATACTTCTTAAATCCAGTGATTATACTAATAATTGCTTATAAAATAAAATAAAAATGTTCTCTATTTATTTCAATATTTATCTACAGTTAGTTAGACCTGAAAATTAATAACCAATGTCTGAAATATTATTTACATTGGTTTGAAAAAAATTTTTCTAGACTATTAAAAGTTGATAACCTCCAGTTTTTAATCACTCATGAATATCTAGGTTGGTTATACACCTGCCTAGATCACTAATTGGGACACTTAACCCAAAAAAATAATCCAACTCGAGCAAACTTCAATAATAACTCTGACGTCCAAAAAAAAAGTTTAATCATTCCGTTTTTTTTCTCGGCAATTTAGACGTCGAACCTGCACTCTAGTATTCAAGCTGATGTGGTATATTCACATAAAGTTTCCTCCGAAAGAAGAACATAATTGCAGAGGTTATCTATCCAGGACAGACCAAATCGATCAGGGGCGTTGAATAGCTTGTGAATTTCTCAGTTCCCAGAGTGTAGATACAATCATTAGTAATTCTTTGAAAGAAACCTTTTGCATTTTTAATCATTCCAATATTTATCCAATTTTTGAATAAATAAAATTAAAAATATTTTTAAAATCTTCTAGGTAATATATCGACAAGTAAACATTATATTATGTATGTATTTAGAAAAATACCCAGCCTTAGCTTGTAACTGTTTCTGAGTGATAGTTGTTGAATATTCACCAAGCCTTATTGTAAATGACCAGGGTGAACGTTGCGACGCTTGTTTAATTTGAGTAAATTGTAGTTGTAGTCGCGCGAATTGCGGCCTCGTGCGAATGGGAATAAGGTCGTAGCTATCGAGAATTGATACTTGGAATAAATCACAACCAAACAGAGGTAAAACTCTTATTCTTTAATATATTCGTAACAATACATTTCAAAGTCCATTAAATTGATAGTAACAGTCATAAATATTACATTTATATCAATATTTAATTTTTTTATCCTTATTAACCAACTCCAAGAATGCTGTCTTATACAATAAATTATGAAAAATTATCAAATAACGATAAAATACTACAATTCATTCTTACCAACAATTAAAAAATCATATTTTCATTACAAATATTATTTTCTTTTATTTTATTAATTAATTATATTTAGAATAAAAAATGATTTAATAGTAATCATGAAGAGGTGTTATTAAAAAATGAAATTGTATTAAAAAAAAAAGGATTTTTAAAAAAAAATTCCCACGTGAGATCAAAGCTTGATTAATGACTTACAAATAAGTACCTTTAACGTGGATTTAAATTCCTAATTGCTCTCAGAGAATTTGCACGCTTCTTAGGAATACACGAGCGCTTCTCGATTCTCAGTGTAAGCCACTGGGGGGTCGTCTTGTAATCCAGAATGTAAAGTTGTGTCGCATTTGCCCCTGGTATATTTACGACCGTAGGCTGGTGTGCAAGCATTAGCAGTATAGCATCGTTTAACTGCGGCACGCCTGTGTTACCTTTTGCCCATACGGGGGAATGTAATTCGCGCGAGTTGGCAAGTGGCTGTGCTTCGAGTCTCCATTGTCCCAAAATTAGCACGATAAATTCTCGCAATGTCGGTGGAACAAGCACGCCAAAGAGCTTACGTTGCTGTGAGGAAGTTTAAATTGAAGTTGATAATAAAAAAAATATCATTAAAAAGCTGAAACAACATTAGCAGAATAAGCTGCTAAAGAGATACAACAGTTGCTAAGTTGATGGAAATTGTTAAGAGAATTTGCAAGTGAACCATTAAAGCTCTATGTTAGAAGTGCATTGTGAATTCAACTGCTGAGACTTATTCTTTAGTATTTATTAATGCATGACTTCATTTCTTATACTTTCCTTTTGCTTTTTATTATAAAAATGCCTTTTCATCGCTAACTGAAGGTGCTTGACTAAACGAATATAGTTGACTTAGCTTGAGAAATAATTGTTCTTCTTACACCACACAGTTCAAAAGTTCTATTCATGAAATATAATACTAAGAATGTATTTTAAATAATTATGAAATCCTTTGAGAACTGCTGGCAAAGCTGTGCTCACACTCCTCCAGGGAATACGATAATCGAACGATTTTTATTCATATCCTATTATCATTATAGTATGCTCGAGATATAGCCTAAGTGTAAAAACAATTTTCTATCATTTTATTTCTTGATGGCTGTGAAAATTCCCTTCTACTTTCATTTTTTTTTTCTATCTGTCAATCGATTATCACCTTCCTACTGATTCAATTGTTTTAATAAAAATTATTGTAACATTTTTCTTTCAATAAGAAGTGTAATTTCAATTATTTGGTTAGAGTTTCTTGGAAAGAAATATTTATAATTATTGGGTAGATCAAAAATGAAGGAGCAAAAGCAGGAATAAGTCCATGAATCTGACTGAAAGCCTGGTAAGAAAACTGAGCGAATCGACAAAGTACTTAAGTAGAAGCGACAGGTGCGTCCTTGAAGTAGTGTATGCTTCAGTGTTTTTGACTCTTCAGCTTCACGGTGTGTCACACTGTTCCATCTATGGTGTTTTAATGAGATAAAAAAATTGATGGCTGAAGAAAAATTATGATATTACACTAAAGCTATCCAATCTTCTTCCATTGAGTTTGTTGTGTCATGTCCATTCTGCTGTAATCGTTATTTTTAATTGGCTCAAAATACCGCGCCCTAGAAGGGACATCTCGTTGTTCTGATCATTAAGTGACTACAGGGATAAGAACCATACCTTGAATGTGTGTTCAAGTAAATTATGAGAATCCCAATTAAAACATTCATAATTACATTGCGTTGAGATAATTAAAAATTATTTTCCAATTTAATGTTTGGATTCAACAAATTTTCTCTTCGAAAGTCTATTGAAGTTTGGAAATTAAGTTTCTGTTTGATATTAAAAAAAAAAGAAAGAAAGAAAGAAATATTGTCCAATATTCTATTTTCCCATCAAAGAATTACATCACAACTGATCAGGAAAAAAAAGAGGGGATACCCATGGACGGTTTAAAAAATAAAAGTTCCCACGCGAATCGAAGTCTTTCACGCTCTCCCACCAATCGGACATTCGGTCCCCATAGATATTTCGTCAACGTTCTCGCGGCATTGTTTATCGATTTGTGCTCGATCAGCACCTCAACCTCTGGAATCTGTACCCTTCAATAAAACGTCTGTACCGCTATTTCCCAATGTCCAATGCTCAGAACTCATGAAATATTTCACGAGCCCTTACTTGGTACTGTGAACATTACTGTGGTTACAAAGAGCGCGATCAAACCCCATTATGCCTATCAATGATCCACATTTCACGACAGCCGTGTCGACTGAAATTACTATTCCGTGTCGATCGTTTAGCAATGGTCATGGTGATAAAATTCAAGAGGGTTAAAGTGAGTCAAGTAATAAAGGTAAATGAATGTTACAAATACTGTGAGTTTCATCCTAAAGAAAAGCAGTATATTTAAATCAATATATTTATTTAGATGTCTTTTCATCAGAGGTATAAATAAACTCTTGATAGTGAGATTAATGTAACAGTAACTTCTGTTCACGATCCATTCAAATATTTGGATGTTAATAAGAACACTCGTTAACAAGCACAAAACGCTCGTTACCTGTATCTATCTATCGAATGTCCCTCTTTGTCCCTGATGCTGATTCCTTTAATAGAAACCCATAAGTCTGCGCTGAGAAACTAAACGTGACTCTTACCACCACCTTCCAATGAACGACAACTCAATTAAATTCAAGCCACCTTGTAAGCAGCTACCAATATCTCATTTCTATCGCTTTTCCATTCAAACATGACGTTGTTACCTAGAGAGAGTAATCATTTAAATAAGTCTTCGATCAAATTTTTATTCAACATATTGATTTAGTTATAATAGAGCTGACCGAATGTTTTGTCTAGACAGCACAGCACCGTGTTTCTCAGAAAGCGATTAAAGTCACGGTTGGGCAAACCAGGTATAAACGCGAGAAACAAAGTCGCGGGAACTAGTTTGAAGATAGAATCAGAATAACTAGCGACGACTAAAAGTTTGCTAATCAGTTGAAACTGATGCCTGTAACTATTGCTATTAATACTATCAATGTTGATTTTTATTTTCTTTCAAAGGCATGTCATCACTTGGAGTATTTCATTTATGTACAATCATCAATGTATCATTAATTATAGGAAAATGACATATCACTATGCATAAATAAGTATGTGCCATGCCCTTTCTTTCGCTGCTTTCTTTTTCGATTGTTTGAGCATGTGAAAACAATAGGTGATGTATTCTTGTAGGCGTACATTTCTTCAGTCTAGTCCATTCTTACTGAGTATTTTTGTATTGGTTAAATACTCATCTACTATTTTCACTCATCAACAATTAGACTCACAAAAATCCCGTTATTCAACAGCACCAAGGAATTTCTTATTATTCTATTTTACACTTACATCATAATTCTTAGGTAGTGTCGAGAGAGGAGTTGGTGTAAATGGAAATAAAATTTTCCTTGAAAGTAACACTTACTTTTTCGCGGTTATATTTCATGTGCAAATCAACTAAATGCGTCAAGATCACGGGTGGTACAATTATATTGGTGATTTGTGTGTAATGCAAGTCGTCTAAGAAGTCTTTACGACGAGAACAGATTGTGGTAATTTCTAACGGAGTATAACGAGCTATCCACACCCCTTTACTTGGTATGTAAGGTTTAAGTATACGATTTAACGTCTTTAATTTCACTTGAATCTCTACGACGAATCAACTTTTTTTTTTTTTTATAATTAGGTAATATTTACATTATTTTACGGATTTGTTAATGATCTACAAACAAGACGGTTTATTGTTATTCAATTTGTAATTGTAGATTTTTCTTCTTCAATACTTTTACACATATTTTTATTCAAGTTTTTGTTTTTTTTAATAAAAATACAATTTTCAATGATCAAAACAATACCAACAATTCACAAGAATAACATTTTTTAAACTGTTAATTTAAATAGATAATTTTTTATCAATGTCCTTTTTTTAATGCATTATGATTCTATCAAGAGAAATAAGAATATTATATTATTCTTGTGTTGAAAAAAAAATGTCCAGTTCACTAAACATCAAAAAAAGCTATCCTGGATGATCACACTGATAAATCAAAATTTCCAAAAATTGAGATTGTGCTATTTGATATACAATAGTCGCAGGATAATGTAAAAATACACCAGCATTAATTTCGAAAAATCAAGATAGTAGAAACAGGTATAAAGGTGTGGTCAGTTCCAAGAAAGTATCTTGATTGAAATGATAATTTATTCGGCACACATCAGGATTAATCAACACGATTAACTAATAAATTTCATGTTCGAATATTTTCACAGCAACCATTTAACTGTTATAGTTGTAATAAGCATTTTCTTGCAATTAAGGGCATAATAAAGAAAGAATTGTCATTGAGCAGGTTGATCAAAAAGCCGGTTCAAAGTTTTTTGAATGTTCTCTCTTCAACTAGCATTGAGTCCCTGACTTTCGCTCAGTTCTTCTTCAAGGTCAAAGGAGGGCAGGGTCGAGCAACCTGCACTGTTAACCGTGTGTGCTAGTGAGAGAACCAAACAACTCGTCGTCGTAATTTAGTTGAGTTGGTGTTGTGTACTACGGAAGGGAAGTGCACGCCCACGTGGAACACAGGATTTATCGTGTATTTTATATCTGAATGTTGAAATCACGCTAAAGTATTTGGAGTCTGTTTAAACATAAACTGATATTTTTCAACTTATAAATAAAACAATGCTGTTGCAATTTATTTCAAGGTTTTTAAGATCACCAAACATATCATAGGTAACCATCATTTTGTTTTTTACAATTTTTCGCTATGCCTTGAGACATCAATATATTTTTATTATCTATGACACTTGTGGTGTAGAGAATACCCGAGTCAAAATATAACACCTAAATTTATTCTTTTCATACTATTCTCATCCTATTTATCCTAATATTATTCTGTTTTATTTTTTAAGTAGATAAAACACTGCAAATCGTAGTTTTTTATTTTAAGGCATTTAAAGTGTTTTAAAATGACGCCACCCATTTGATTAACATTGTAGTAGCTTTTTAGACACTCCCAACTGCATTAAAAGTTAAACCTAAAGGAAGGATAGTCTTAGGATAAAAATAGGTTTTATATTTTGACTCCGGTACTTTAGCCATTCTAGACAAAATTATCTGTCATAATTGCTAATAATTACATCACCTATGCCGATTATTATAGGCTTGAATTTCATTTGACCTCTGGATATAATCAGCTGGTAGCATTTCTCAGCAAACCATTTGCGAGCTATATTTCTTCTCTATATGACACCAAGCATTTTCGAAGCATCATTGAATGAGCCTGAGGCAGCAGCTTTCTAATGAAGCCGCACTATTGCATTTTCAAAGATTCCTATGACTTCTTGAGCCTTACGGAATTTCTACGTTTAAAATTCCACAGATACTTCTCACTACTGCTATTGGTCATTGCCTTTAATAGAGTTTGTGGATTTTTCATATCAACTCATAATTTGTTTAATTTATTTGCATCAACTGTGACATTGACATATTTTTACCTCAATATATTGAGTTGGGATACATATAGCTTTGATATTTAAAATTTTATGAGCTAAGGGAAGAAAATTATATGCTTTTAGCATTTGTTGTTTTATTACCTCGCATAGTATGATTTATTTTATAACGATCATTTCTAGTTTTTATAGAGCATATTAATACTTTGTAAGTGTTTCAAGATATAAAACAACTCTAATTCCTCTATACATTGTACTATTTTTATTGTAGTGGTATGATAATTAATATTTTGTTTACCTGGTGTTATTTTATCATCTTGAAATAGAACATTTTTGTTTTTATGATGATTGTCTGGCTGCTACTTGATTATTTACCCGATAAAAGTGTTCTTTTTTCAAACTGTTTACAAATAGTTTTCAACTGGTTTCTTTGAACAATTATTTCTCCTATATGCGACATTGGAATTTTTCAGTTTTATCGAATTAGTTATAGGCATTAAAAGCCTAATGAAGCCAGAGGGTGGATAACACCATGCGGCTCTTTGCTTGCATGCCGACTTAACAGCCGTGTACTTTTCTCTATGTATTCCCAACAGGAATACTTGGCACCTTGTGTCTCTCACAAATTGCTCTGGCTACTTTTTCCGATGTGTTAAGGATTCGTCCAAGTTGCGTTCCAACAACACCTAAACACGCACCGTCACGACTAAGTTAGCGGCGCCCCAAGAGAATATTTCTTGCGCGGGGGCGGCTGTCGACCACTCTAGACTTCTCTCGATATGCTCGCGGGGCTTCTCAACACTTCAACAAGTTTTTGTTGTCTCTGCCAGCCACCTATGTCCATTATTGGCACCATTAAACTTGGTATATGGAACTTACTTCACATAAATTAGTACAGTAAAAAGAACTTCGGATTCTAATGTAGTGGATATTTTTAATTTTGACTTAAAAATTTTATTCTAAGCTCAACACCGTGGAATGAAAAATAGATTTATAGAGAATATCATTCATTTGCTGACTTGGAAGTGAGCTTAATAATTTTCAAATATTTTTTATTATGAAAGTATAATAAATACTGCTATGGTACGCCATTAGTGTTTTTAATCGTCAATAAATTAATTGGTAAAATAATCAAACAATAAACTGAAAGGAAAAAAAAAATTCAATTGATTATAAATATTTCTACTTCATAAACAGAAAAAAAAAGAAATAAGAATTATAATTAAGGATAAAATTTAATATTATATACATGAAAGATAGAACTTTTCTTCGATTTATTCACTGCAAATTCAAGTGTTTAGCAATTAAACACTTGAAGTGATTCATCACTAAACACTTGAGTTTTTTTGAATTTGCAGTTTTATGATAATCAAAATAACCTGTCACATTCTCAATTATATTCGTATAAAAAATCAACTCATTTTAATCAAAACAAATTTTAATTAGTAGAATTGTAAATCGGCTAGAAAAAAAGGATGTTAACTCACCTTTATTATGAGCAATTAAATATTATAATGTTATTCTTTTAAAATGAATCAGTGAAAATTACTGACAATCAGTGAATAGTTACTGATTCGTATGAAGAGTAGAAAGCTTAGGAATAGAGGGAAATTAAAATTTAAAACGAGAATTAAAGTAAATTGAAGTGTTCATTAAAATAAATATTTTATAAACATTTTTTATGATTAGTCGTATGAAACATTGACTTTACGATCATTTAATTAAATTAATTGATCTCTTATTTTGTGTTTGTATAAGCGAATATGATGGAAGAAAAAAGAAGTTTATGATTACGCTAGGAATGTTGAATATGTATATAAGAATTCGTAAAGTATGTAGTGCCTTCTCAGTGAAGAAGTTCATTTACAGTTTATTGATATACCAGTACCAGTATATGGAGACATAGATTACACATATATATTTGAAAACATTCAACAAAAAAAGTCCCATAAGCACGCATGTCTCCCTGCGGATAAGATGCTTACCACAATTACACAATCCATTGCAATTAACAGCATTATAGCGGCCAGTTAAGATCTAATCAGAGCCGCCCTCACTTCTAACGCGGTAATTACACGGTTTTATATTTTATTTGTAATGATGGTAACCATCGCCAATTGCAATGCCAGTTGATTGTAGACTTTACCTTTATGCTGTCTCTGCTGAATCTCAATGCGAACGGAAGAAAATTACTTCAGACATAGAATATTTTTATAATATTCAACTTATTTATTTCTCTCGGTTTTTCTATCAAATGTATCATTATCGTCTGCATATTGCAGAATGCTAGTTCTTTTGTGAATTTTAAACAAAACATTTGTTGTTGGTGATTCTTAAAGGACAAGCGCGCACGATGGTGAAGCAAAACAGACATTGAACATTAGTAACAACTAAACATAGCAATTAATGAATTGATTTTCCACAACATTAGAAATGCACATTTGTGTATAGCTTCTGCAGAAAATAACCTTTCAAGTTCCCCATGAGAGTTAATAATTAACTTCTGCACCCTTTAGCTGTGGTGAAGTAGTGACTCTAGTGGCCATTTATCTTGGAACAATTTACTTTTTCCTATCATTAACTGCGACTGTGAAGAGGGGAATGAAATTGATTGGCAAAAATCGAGCAGTGTCGTCATAAGAAGAATAAAGTAAACCAGTATCTTCTCATCAAAATGAAAGGTTGGAAGTAGTTGTGTTGTGACAAGGTTGAGCGAATGTGAAGCACGTTCGAGTACCGCCCGACGGGTGGCCAATCGAGCTGGCGCACGTGCAAGCGAGTTAAGAGTCACGAATAATAGTTCAGGGAGGCTTCCAACTCTTGATATGGTATCGAATAGTATCGGATCGTCCACGTTTGTGTGACTATATCGTTACATTCACACACTTTACCACCATGATCGTAGTTGCTAGCAGTTACTATCGTTGTTGCTGATGGTACACTAGTGGTGCTGCTGTAAGCACACGATGTGTCTCGGTTAACGAGTATCGACGTGGTTGGCGTGCAGGCTGTCGTGTTGTCGGCCAACGTGTTTCTTGATTCCGCGCCCTTCTCACGGCTTCTCTTCTCTAGGATATTTATATTTGTATACCAACAAGCTCCTAGGGAAGAGAGACTTGACGGACGCCGACGATTGCACATGGGAATCACCATGGGAAAAAGCACTTGCTCGTTCCTCACGCCTTCCTCTCTTCAGTCTATCTGCTTGTTCTTCTACCTGAACTACTAACAGGAAGAAAGAGAGAGGTGTTTGTTACATCGCCTATCGCAAACAGTTCCTCCTTCCTCATATATCCGACACTTACAAGTCGCGTGGGTTTAACGCGAGAATTCAATGTTTCTGTAAATCTACTTAATCGTCTCTGTTTGAAGGTTATGTTATTAATTGCTTTGCTGGTTTTGTTTTATTTTTACTCATTTTTCCTGTTTTGGTTTTTGTTTCAGGTGAGTGATGATTATGCTTCTTCCGACACTCTTTGGTGTGGTAAAGTATCAATAAATTCATCAACTTTTTACTATTAAATAACAATTTATTTATTTTACAAAATTGTTTAAGCTTATCAAAGAACAGATGTTAATAATTTATTAATTAATAAAATATACTGAAAAACTGATACTCCTAGATTATGAATATTTTATGCGAAATCAATTTTTAAATTTTATCTTGTAAAATATTTAAATTGAATATAAAATAAATTGAAATTAAAAAAAAGCATAATTTCGATGCAGTATGCTTGAAATAAATTACAATTATTGATAAAATAGTTCTAAACATTGTGATAATAATAAAGGCAGTCTGTCTCTATTCTGTCATTATTCATTCGTGTGTTTACTATGCTACACAACATAAATGAACTATTGTAATTTTGTAGGCGACTTTTAAACGCCTCTTGCCGTTTTCCAAAATGCTGTAGTTTGTTCATGACGTTTAACATTGTAACCACTTATTAAACAATTATTAAACACTTTAAGTGATTTATCACTAATCACTTACTTTTGAAATATATTGACTTAAAAAAAAAATTTTGTAATCAAGAATTTAAAATATCTGATTTAAAAATATCATTTCTTTTTTTAGTAATAAATAAATTCTGAATAAACAATGATTATTCTTTATTCAACAATGTAACGATTAAAAATTATTTTTAATTTAGGAGTATCGTTTTTGCAATATAGATGATATTTCTTTTTTTAACGTTGTTAGAATGATAAAAAATAAATCAATGATCCTTGATCAATAGATTCAAGCCAATTTCATGAACCATTTCGATGTAATGTGACCACAATAGCCATTCCCTAGGTGAATATACACTGATGAGGTTCGCAGTGCCAAACGTTTGAATTCCTCGGACAATAAACTCCTATTACCCGGGGATAATCCATGATCGAAGGTACTTGGCGTTCTCCAAGCTCATCGTTGTGCTGTTTGTGTCATCTAAATCCACTCTGCAATATGTAATCATTATTCTTGATGATATCATCCGTAAAATGAGGTTCAACAGAATTTATGAATTATCTAAGTAGAAAATAGTATTCATGGTCAGACGTTCGTTGATGAATGATGTTTTTGGATTCATTGCAAAAATTTAAATAATATTAAATCAACACCAATAATTTATACCTTCACAATAACTTGGGTAAATAGTATTGTTTCAATAGCACAGCATTTTATATACTATATCTTATGTGCTAACAATTCAAAGCTTATACGAACAATAGAACTTGGATGACACTGAATACATCATCGGCATGCATATGAAATGATATACCGCCATATAACCTATATATATATACGAATGTAATATCGGCATCAATAAATCCATGTGAATACGACTAATACATGTGCTTCGCACATTTGTCATATTTTTCTTTTTTTTAGAGTTCAATGTCAGAATAGTATATTTCGTATTAAGAAAGTAAAATATTGTTTTACTTTCGCGAGAAAAATTGGATGGACGAAATCTCGCGGATAGAAGTACTAAATGTTTATTCCCATGGTGTGAATACATCTTTTTGTCATATTGTCACGAAAATTGCGATTTTCTTCTCAGTTTCGAGGTTAGTGAAGCGAGACGTTCTGCCTTGTAGAGACAACAAAACAACAAACAAATTTTGTCATTTTATGCAAGGAAGAAACGCCGGGCTTTACTGTCCCTAAACAGAGAGTGAAATCGAATTTTATGTGGGGATATAACAAAAAACTATTTTTTTCTTACCCTCTGATACTAAGGAATATCTTTTCCTAAACCATTTCAATCTCGTTGGTAGTATTTTTTATTCTTCAATTAGCGAAGAACAAACTTCGCTACAATAATTTATATTGTTAAAATAATTAAGAAAAATAGATTAGTCTAATTAAGTTTTAATGAGGTATATTAATTCAAAAGATTAGTAGTTGTATTTTTGTAATGGTTATCAAAGTACCATTTTCTGGTATAAATTAGTATAATTTAATAGACCTCAGATAGTTTATTACAACCTTAATATTATAAACGATATGTCAGACGGCGTTCGACGCATATAACTTTTAGAAGACAGCTGTTAAAAAGAAAGAACTAGTCGGCATCGTGCGGACACGTCGTTTAATACTCTACAGTGTCCGAGGTAAGAGCATTGTCACACCAGCATCTATACCTTGTAAAAGACCTGAACATATCCATCCATGCATTATGCATCTGATGTTAGTTACATGAGTATGTATACTGGAAGCGCGAAAACTATCTTTTCAGACTCGAGTTATATACAACCTGAAGATGTGTCTACCTGTTTCTCACTGATTCACATACATTTGTATTCTAATTTTTCAATCTAATTCTTATCTTTGTGACATTTTTTATCACTTCCTTTTTAAATTTATTTATTTCAATTATTCCTCATTATTTCATTAATTATTTCGATAAAAATATATCGGTGGTAATTTTATTTTAATCAGTAGACGTCAGACCTTTCTCAAAATTCAAGAATGACATTATCTATAACTCGGTAAGAGTGAGTTTTAAAATTATCATTTATTATTAAAAATTAAATAAGTGATTTTTGTGTATAAAAACACCATTAGTGTGAAATTTTTGGAAGTTATTTTTTGTTATCGTCAGTGAAAATTTATAGCATTTTTTTTTATTTCTGATTGAACTCATCACGTTTTATGTGATAAAAAAGTAGTACGAACCACACCTTCATTTTTACACTGAGATTATTGATAAGCCAAACACTTTTTCATCGTCATTGTGGCATAATCTTTATTGCTAGTGTTGCATCATTTATATACCAGTAAGATTGTTGGTTTTATCAAACAGCCTACACCTTATATGCGTCACACCCGGCATTTATATAAGCATTTCAACTACTGATTTTAATTCTATTTTCACTTCATTAAATTTTCTTTTTTTTTAAATAAATATTTTTTTATTTGCTTTATTAGTCTCGATAAAAAGTGGATTTGTAATACTTTTTATTTATAAAAAGTGCAGTTTTCTTTTATGATTTTTTTTATAGTACTTTCTTGAGCTATTCCTTGCTCTTTTTCATGGCCACAAGTTCTTGTGTTACAAGTGTCAACTTACTTTTTAGAATGATTCTTTCATCTTTTAAGTACAGATATATTTTAAAACGTAATCAACTTACTTTGATTTATACAGCACTTGTAAAGATAAATTCACATGGAAAACAAAGTTTTAAAGTAAATTTTCTTTTCCTTACCACTCATATGCGCCAAGCCACCGTTACTTTACGGACCATTATACTTTACAACTCTGTAACTAACTCGACGCTTGTGTACAACAGTTGTTGAACTTCAAATAGTTTATAAGTTATTATTATAATAGTTTTGACCGAGTATTTCTCTCTATATATGTATATAGTTAATCATTATTTTACGTTAAATTACAATCCTTCTTTCCATGAATAAATATTGCAAATATCCAAGCTGGCGACGATTTCGTCATTTTTTTTTATGAAATAAAAATGCCATCGTCCGCAACAGGTAAAAGAGTAATAGACTGGGAGCGCCTTAAGTAGAGAGGTGATAAGAATTATGATGTTACAAATGGTATAGACATCATGAATTTGTCAATCTAAAAATAACTTTTAAAAGGTAAATGTTTTTAGAACACTAGTGTAAGTCTATTCTACTTAATCATTTTTCTTTAGTTAAATATTTATTTTTCATTATATTTTTTTTTAAAGCAGGATAATTATATTTTTTTTTATGATCCAATTTAGTTAGCTATAATGTTAGAATATTGTGAAGTGATTTAATGTCTATGAAAAATTAAGTAACTTACTTTGATATATTTTTCATATCTAACAGGTGTGTTATTCTATACACTTCTCGAACAGCTGACACTGCATGTGCCATATACTCAATCCTTATGCTATTCATAGCTCAACTACCGTATAGAATATAGCGGTTCTATTTAATTATTATTATTTTACAATTATGTCATAGATGTTTGTATAGTCGAATAAGTATGTCTCACTCAACTCCAAATTATAACAAGGAAAAATATATACCCCTTTATATATTCATGAAAAAATCCCTAGTGGCAAAAAAAATTCGATGTCTTTCTTTAATTTATTCATGAAAATGGTTTTAGGTTTCAACATCGAAATAAAAAAAATTAATAATACTACTAATTACTAATATCATAAATGTGTTGAGAAAATTAATTATCTTACCTATATCAAAGTGTGTTCTAGAACTGTTTTTTATAGAGTTGTTCCAAAAATTAGACAGAATAAAACTGTTTTAAAAATTTAAACGAATATTTTTAAAAATGTTTTAATAACTAATAAGAATACATTTTTCAATAACAGAAATTTTTTTTTTATTGTCAATTTAGAAAACTACAATTTGTTGAGAAGAAGGTAGGATTATGGTACAGTTTTTAATATGATCCATTTATTTATTATGTGAGCATAGTGCGACTTCAATAAGATAACTCACAAATGTATTGAAAAATAACTCTTTGGTAATAAATAGAAATTTTGAAAAGTGACAATTGATGATAATTTAACAGAGTCAAATGTAATTGAAGAAAAACAAAAAATGACTCATAACTCTACCTTCTCCTCTAGCGCTTCATTTAAATGCGTTAAAGTGTGTAATGCATTTAAAAGTGTTTCAATATGACGTTATTTATTCGATTAACATTCACTGAAAGAAATGAAATAGTTAGATTTATTATGCAATGTTAATTTTCCATTGAACATTTTTTAGTTGAGTCTTTTTATAGTAAGGAAAGAACTCTACAATGAGCTCTCAAATGGAAAATTAACATTACGTAGTAAATGCAACTATTTCGATTTTTTTCAGTGTTGATATCAGTTTTACACACTTTTTAAATTCATTGAAATAAAACACTACGATAAGAAAAAAATTTTATAGTTATTAAAAAATTTATTTGTATTATTCAATAAAATATTTCTAAAAATGTTGCTCCAAACTTTTAAAATAGTTCTATTATATCTTGTTTTTCGACCATCTCCGTAAAAAACAGTTTCAAAACAAATGTTATGTTACATGGCTAGAATTACATAAAAATAAAATTAATAAATAAAAAGAGAATGATTTTTAATTAATATTCTACAAGAAAAAATTTTCTATTTACGGAATATTTTAACCTAAAGTTTTTTCTAAAAAAAGAAAAAAAAAATGACAAGTGCAAGGACGATACCGTTGCATTAGGAAAGACAAGAGGCAACAAGAAATCACCCATAGCGATTCAAGTCGCCAAGACTCTTGTGTTGTCGACCCGCATGAAGCGGTTCGATTGATGTACCGCGTTGAGACTGCACTGAGGTAAAGTAAACGCGCAGAATTTTTATTTACCGCCGACGATCGAGTTTCCACTTGCAGAGACGTGGTTCCAGTGTTATTTCTTGCTCATTTAGCATCTAGTTTAATGTTTACCTCGTCTTTATATACCACTGATGATTTTCATCTGTACATATTTATATGCAGGAGTATTTGTATAATAAAATGCTTCAAAGCTATTTAAATCAATGAATGCTTAAATCAAAACGTAAAATTAAACTATATTGGCATTTCTTGGAAGATCAACGACCATTTGATAGCGAGAGAATCGCATAATTTTATTGGCGCCTCATCGTTATTAGAGTCGCGATATCTCGTGTGTTAAATCAGAAAAGGAGGTACGAGTTTTTTTTTGCAGATTAAAATTCTGCGACTGTTTATTATAATTGCGTACCGATCACACAACTTCGTAGAATATATGTAATGATCATATATGAGACTTCGTTAGTCTCTCGAAATAACGCACTTGCAATACTTGGAAAGAAAAAATTCAACGTTTTATTCTTAATGTCGTGTAGAAAACAGTAAGTCGTATGTATATATATTCATGCGAGAATCAAACGAGTATAGAGTGCCATCAGAAAGGACTTCGAATCCAGGCGTCTGAAACGGGCCGAGGCCAAGGTAATTGCATTGTACGCGCTTATCCTTTCAAACGCCAATCACTAACGACAAAACGCTCGTCGCCGCGGCGAATCGTCCGTTTCCCTTGTGTGTAGTGCCATGACCGTTCTTTTCTCAACTACTCAAGTACATTGATCCATCTACTTCTACCACGTTTCAAACTACATTTTAAATCCATTACACACCCCGAGTCAAAATATAAAATCTATTTTCAACCTATTTTTATCCTAAGACTATCCTTCCGTTAGGTTTAACTTAAGATGAACAAATCCTAATTAAAGCCAAAATACGCAACGAATCAGTGTTTCCGTAGGCTGAAAATTTTTCCATTTTATCCTAGACTCATACTAATTTTATTTTTCTTTTACCTTAGGTTCATCCTACTTTTATTTTATGCTTTTCCTGGTTTCAATCTAATTTTATTTGAGATTCAAGTAATTTTATTTTAACAAAAACATACTTTTGTATAATTATTAATTTTATTTTAATTCTAATTGAGCTGTCCATCAGCATTAAAATCATATGTATTATTAAAAAAGTATGAATGTAATGGGAATTATTCCAACTATTTCCATAAATGCTACTCGATATAAGCAAATCTATTGATGAGGTTGAAATCAGGCTATTCTGTTTATATCCTAATTTTTATCAACTTCAGAAGGATAAAAATAGTATTAGGATTAGAAACTTAAAATAAGGCTTTATCATCCTAATTTCACTGCAAATCGTAGTGTTTTATTTGAATGCATTTAAAGTGTTTTATCTACTTAAAAAATAAACTAGAATAATATTAGGATAAATAGGATGAGAATAGTATGAAAAGAATAAATTTAGGTGTTATATTTTGATTTGGGACTTTAGAGAATAAAATGTCGTGCAGTCGAAATACCATTCCATCTCAAACAAAATCATACTCTTTTCAAATAGATACTCTTTATCCAGCTTTTATACAAGTATTTTAGCGATTATTTCAAACAATTCATGTCTATGCTATTACGCGATAACTGCAAAGACTTGCTGTCTAACCGATAGGTGGAGGAGAAAAGTTTCTACCGCATGATTTTCCGCGTACATTATATTATGCGAGAAGCGAATGGCTTGTGTGCACCGTGCGGTCCATGCTATAAATCGAGAGGACGTTAGGTCAAAAGCGTGGAAGATATGCTGATGCGAGAGATAGTCTCCGCTTACGGCACAATGTTGTCGTCCTATTCCTCCGTATGACTGCGTTACTGACTTTTTACAAGAATTATCATTATTCTTGCGTGTGTATCTAACAGCTTCCATAAGAAAAAAAAAAGAATATTTAATCATAAATATTTTTTATTCATTCACTCATTTGCATACTCTGATTATAAACAAATCTTACTTAATATCCCAATGCATTATGCCTAGATGATTTAGATGTTGAGAAAGGATAAATAATAAAATGATTATTTATAGATTCTTGCGGTTGAGATAATAAATACATTTATGAAAGCATAATACGCTAAAGACCTCTAATAGGATCTGGAAAATAATTTTCTTTATGATGAAAAATCATTTAAAGTGAGATTTGCCGGTGCTTTCTTATGTGATGGCAGGTTGGTAAAAAGCATGGGACAGGTTTAGGGATCTCTCACATACGATTCCCATCCGGTAATTTAATGCCTTCAACTTGAACTTGCGCCCGCCACACACGATGGTTCATCCATGTACTTTGACAACACCTGAGCAATGTTCCTCTACCTCTAAATAGTTATTCATTTATTTTGATCCTACATGCGTTGTAAGTTGCTTTTAATCCTTTGAATAAATCCTCCAAAGTTCATTTTATGTTCTCCTCTTAACAATTGTCGCTTCTTTATGGATTTAACACATCAGAGAAATGTATTATTGATAGCATTACTATCTCATCCTTGACTAGATTCATTAACTCGAATTTTTATTAAGCAGAAACTCAATTTAAGCTGAGATTTCCGTGTTACTTTTGGCATGAGAGATCACGATTTAGAAATAATTGCATGTTAAACCGTGATCCAGAACAGACTTATAGCTGATATGAAGTGGATTTCATTTTGCATCTCAACTGCTCTCGTACCAAAGTCGTTCCTTGAATATAGACGCTCGCACGATGTACCCGCGCCTCTCACGTGTAATCTAATATGTAACCAAGAACACGTGCCAAGCTCGTTACATGATTTAGCCGATTGCACTGCCGCGAACATGAGTTATAATTCATAGGAAGGTAACTAGCGGCTTGGTGCCGCACTGTACTCTCTCTCAGTTTTGTATGCAACTGAGACATTTATGTGCGGGGGAAGAGGTGATACTTTCACCATTAGTCAAGGAAAATCGTCGCAGTATGGATATGCAAAATTGAGAAAATTATTAAATGTTAATGACGGGTGGGTTTTGCATTACGAGGTTTATTCTTGAGTATGAATAATGGATCTGATTATTATTTGATTTTCAAGTATGTGAATTGAATAGTAATCTCATTGTCATTGGTTTTTTCATTTCAAAAGTAATAACTAAATTTTTTTATCATTTAATCAACATAAAATTCTTTTTAATCAATAACAATGAATAAATCATTACACTGTAAATCCACGTGTGCTATTTTTACGAGACTAAATGTGTTGAATATAAGGTCACCTATTTGATTGACATTTTAGTCATTTTTTTTACAATTTTAAGTGACATTAAAAGTAACTGCAATGTAGAACACGATAAAAACAACAAACTTAGATTTAGACCGTATGTCCTTCTTTGCTTGGTTTAATTTATGCTCTGCTATATTTAATTAAATCATAGCCACATATAGGTCTGATGATAAGACACTTTTTTAACATGTATCGGTTATTGAAACGTTAATAACAATTTAGAACTACTCTGTTACTACTTCATTTCTACCTCACGACTACGATAGAATTACTCATCACATAAATATTGGATTGGCAAGAAAGTAGTGAAACACTTTTAAAATTTGAACATTACAGAATGTAGAGTATTATAATGTTACCACAATGTCTCTGCTCTGGAGGTAAACGGAAGTCAATGATGCACATGATGACTGCATTGGAGACAAGAGTTGGTAGGCTATTAAATAAAAAAATCCTTTTCTAACAAATTGATTGGCTGATGTCGTCATAATTGCGTCATATCTGTTGTCATTTTATTCATCGTTTAATTGGTCATTGTATTGATTGGCGGTAAATAGCTTTTATTTGAATTTTATTTTATTTTTCACATGTTTACTAAGAAGCGCGAAGCGCACCATCGACTTCTAGTTAAATTAAAAGCTACTATAGGTGTTTCACTATTTTATTTCCAACCTAATAATTACTAAATAATCCTGATCTTATTGTCTCTTTACCATATCATTCGAGTCTTCTCGAAAATTAAATAGGACGTATTTAAAAGTTCACAATTAGGCAAAATTGAAATTACTAAGTACCTGAGATCTTAGATAAAAATATTGAAAAAAAATTGACTGAAATTTTATCCAATGTTAATGAAATAATAATTGTTTTTATAAATTTATTCAATTATTTTTCTTTGTTTTATTTTTAAATTATTCAAGAAAATTTCAATTTCCTTTTGCATACAAACGATGAAAAAATAACAAGGAAATAAAAATTTACCTCCTTCGAGAAATGATATTTTTAAACAGCTACTCATTGTTTCCGTTCGTCATATTAATATCAATTATTCAAATGTACTTGTAAATATTTATAAGTATAATAAAATAAGTTAATGAAAAACAAAATAGGCGCCAGTGTGTACCGCAGTAGCATCTGATTCACATATGTCCGACAAATACCACACATACGTGTGTATCCACGCAAGTACATAACACGTAGGTCGATAATAATGCCCCCATAAATCAGCATAGCTATTGTTTTATACTCAATACTCCTCAACTACGGTGGTCCATGATACAACACTTTGTCATGCTTTTGTTGTAATTAATAACATAATAACAAGAATCCTATTCAATCAGTTACTCTATATCCATTTTGAATTAATATCTACAAAATTCTTAACTTTTTTCTACTTAAATCAAATTATCATTTCTTTAAATACAATATGTTATTTCTTACTCTCTTGCATTATGCAAAATAACATGTTCCATTACCATTCATTTTTATAACCATCTTTTTACGATTGCTATTTGCAATTTATGTTTAAGAAGAATGATGTTTGATGGAGAACTTTACTTATGCAAAACAGTAATAATCTTGGGACGTCTAATAGCTCATTTCTTTATATAATTCCATCAAAGATCATCAGAATTAGAGTATTAAGAATAATTATTTGGAATTACAATCATTTGAAAACACTAGGAAGTGATAAATAATTTATTTAATCAAATTTATATGATTATTTTTAATTTCTGATTTGATCCATCATTTATTTTAGTTTTTAAAAAACATTAATTTTTTAGAATGAATTAAAAAAAAAATCATTAACATAAATTAACATTTAAAAAAATCACTCCTAATTATATTTACCTTTTAAATTTTCTAAAAAATAATTAAAAATATTGTAGATAGTATTCAATATTATTTAATCAAGATATTGAATACTAATCAAATAAATTAATTAAAAAAATTATAATTACACAGCTTGATTTAATTAATAAATCAAAGCTACAATTTCTCGACATAAAAATGTCAATTAATTTCATTCAAAGTGTAATGAAACAAAAATAATATTCGTTGATGTTTTATTGAGCGTGAGAACTGCTGCATGACTGGCAGATATTTGCAAATTATAACTTTTTAAATGCACCTGCTAAATTAATCCTACTGGGTGTATATTTACGAAGCAAGAGTCATCATCGAGTAGTTTAATGACTTCCTTCTTTCCTTATCGCGGGCGGCCACAGTGGGATTGTCTTATGGAGTTATTACTAGGCGCTCCTCTCAATATTTTGACGCAAGACGTGATCGTGTTTGGTACACTGGTGCTTGCCCACATCGATTCCACCAAGCATACAAATCTAATGTGGTCGATTCCATTTCAAATGCAATCTCAGCGTATTACGGAAAATAGGAGAAATCTAGCGAAAGTAAGCGTAACATCGGTTGTTCGCATTGCACATGCTTGTACTTATTTATTTTACTATATGTAATATAATGCGATGATGTGATAGCAAATCCGGTTGTTTTAATACATCGTACCACGTATCTATATATAAATAAATACCAACGTATGACTCAGAATCTAAAATAAAATCATTTCATTAGCAAATGTACACATTCATTAGATGTTGTTATTTTTCTTATTTCCATCTAAAAACATTTATGAAGAAATAAATCTATCAATAGATCGATTAGTAATCTTACCAGGTGGTCCTTCCATTATATGCTTTAACATCATAAGAAGTGATGGTAATTATTATTACAAATCCATAGACTTTCAGTACTTCATGTATGTCCCTAGCATATAATTGTTTTAACATTTTAATAACTATGCTTGCATGCGAGAGTGGTGTAATAAAAGAGGATGTACCAACTCAGGATAATTCTCATCTTTTCTCGCTAGACAAGAACGAGTTGTTGTCATAAAGATCTCCTCCTCTGAGCACAATCTTCCATTGACACTGAGCCAAGATGCGATCTTAATTATTCCCTAGTGATACTATACTACTTTCAGTGAACGTGATTGCTCCACACGCTAGACAAATATTTATGGGAGATAAAATTAAGTACTCACCATGGGTTTGTAAATAGATTCATCCTTTTTTGTCATACGATAGAATTAATAGCTTTTTTTTATTACTTCAATTGAGAAATTAAATTGTTATTTAATTGAGTAATTGTCTGGTATTGATAAAAAAATCTTTTCAGTAATTATGATTGAACAAAAAAAATCTAAAATGGGTTTAATTTAAGGGTATAACTTTGAAATTGAGTTTAATAATGTCTTTAGTAAGTTGGGAAACATATTTTATTGATATTATTGGAAAACTTATAATTGGAAAGCTTTGATTATGTTTGAAAGTTACTTTCTGTAATATGTTAACGTTGAAAGCATATCATGGCAATTTATTTATTATTAATCGATTTATAAATTTATGAGCATGGAATTTGCATTTATTTAAAATAATTCAATTAACATAGATAATTTATTTTTTACATTGAAAAAATTTTAGACTCAAAATTACTCAAACATTTAAGATAAATTAATGTTAAATCAAAATAGTAGAAAAAATTTATAATTTGTGATTAAACACATTATTATTGATTCTTTTACTACTAAGATCACTGTCCCAATTGTTGGTCATGAACTGTTGCTCAATAAATTGAAAATTAATTTTTTATTCTATGAAGAATAAAAGATTATATTCTTTAATAATTGAATATTCATAAGTTAATAAGAAGATACCAAAACATTCTTTATTATTAACATTTCGCAAAAGGATATATTTTAATTACCAAGCAAAATTTACTGAGCGAGAATGAGTTTATGATCGATGATTGGGACATTGACGTTATTTGTCTTAAAATAAATAATTTTTGTTCCAAATAGAACTTTTTTTACTCCTTTGATTTATTCCAAGTATGAGAGTAATTTTCATTTAGCAATTTTTTCAGTGGATAAAAAAAATTTCTCGTGTTAAAAGTAAAAAAGTGAATTTTTTAATGGGATTTAATTGATTGAATTCCATTGGTTTCAGGAGGAGAACGAGCTCTCGAGCAAGCGGTGGGCCAGTGCGCCCCGCCGCCCAGACAGTCCCTGTGTTTTGGGGACTCCAACGTCTAGGGAGGTGAGTAAATTGATGACAAAAAATGAAATAAACTGATAGTTGCAACAAATTTGTATCAACTAGTGATTTTTCACACGTGAAAACGGGGCAAATCCGTTTATATAAACGGGTGTGAGATTGCCCGCGATGGAAACTAGCCGATGTTCTTGGTACGTGATGGCACCCAAATCGTAACGGCGGCATGTATGGTCCTTGGTATGATTGCTAATGGGACAGGACACGTCTTGGTTGGTAAGAAAAAGTCTCGTCCGACAGCCAAGCATGTCAACACGTTCACAAGTGATGGGGAGACCAGAAGGACGATTAGTTCACGACACTTGTTGGTGCAAGGTGTCGATTTAGAAAATGTTAAAGGCATTTGATGAGAAAGAGTTAGACTCTAAACAAACTTGTAGTTGTATATTTCTATATACAATGTACAGATGGACATGAAACAAAAAAATATATCCTTATACCGAAGTAAAATCCTAGGAATAGTCTGAAGCAAAAGCTTACTGATGATTTATATAAGGTCAGGATGCTTCAGTACCAACATCTGTACATGACTCCACCTACAGACTGAAACGCGACGTTGAAAATGATGGGTGTGACTCGACATTCTTTATGGATATTACTTGAGGAATACGAGCGGCTTATGGCGAAGACGTAAAGCAAACTCGAATTACCACAGAGTCGAGAGAGTCAGCTTTCATACACCGTACCCAATCGATAACAGTCCAAGTCGTCCAGTGAAATTGTGCTCCGCCTTGAACACACACTCACTCACAATCAAATCCAACTCCTAGTCTGCTAATAAATTCAAACAAAGCTTACATTTATTTCAAATAAAAGTAATCATTAAATTGGACTATTGATCATTCGATAACAATTAATCAGACAAAACTATTGTGTGAGGTTTCGATGAATGATTTTCATTAGAATAAAAAGAGAATGACTAGCATCAATTGATAGATACATTTTACCATCACTAAGTTCAGTGGCAACTCCGTTACCCACAGACATACTCGCTCTTCCCACGCCAATTAAACATGACTCATTAACGGCCAGAAGTAGTCAGAGATCAATGCCTGACCGAGCAGTTGCAGAGTGCAACAGACCCTTCTCCATGCAGCGGCAGCAATCGGAACTAATCTCAGTCGTTGCTTTGCTCCTCTTCGGATTGCTTCTGTTCACTTACGGCTGTAGTGGAAGATATTATATCGCCACGTACTGACGATTCGACATTATCCCAAGAGTCTCTATCTTCGTGTAGAGTGAATCTCTGGTCTCGTCAGGTTTCCAAGAAGGAAATAAGGCCGAAGGATGATAGAGTGACAGAGAAGAAAAAAGCCAACTGTAGTAATGACCTAAAGATAGAAAGAAAGAGTATAAATAGAGAGTAGGGAAGGTAGTAGCAATAGGAATCCTGGGAATACGATCGTTCTCGTCGCACCAACCAAGCTCGTTTGAAAGAGTTATTTCCTTTCTTCTTATCGCTTCGCAAAGCGTCAAAGTTCGATTTATCCTCAAAGCGATCACTCTCCCCGCGTACTCACACGTAGCGAACGAGGATCGTAAAAGCTTCAGGTCTACTGTGCTCACTGGATGATCAGCTATCATTGAGAAGTGTTCATCGGTCACCGATGGCGACGTTCAACGATCTACGTGGGCAGATGTGAGATTAAAGAAGTCTCTTGTTGTTGCTCGAGATTGGATTCCACTTCATTGGAAGTCAACAGTTGCTGACACACAGCTCATTCTGTATAATTTCAGTGATTGTTTACTCGACAATTTTCTATGCAATTTTTCAAAATATGTACAAATTCATGATTGTTATTATTAGTTGAGGTGAGATGCATGTGGAGGTCATAGGGAATCGGAGTGTACCGTTCGTGGCTTAAGGTCAAGTGCCGCGTAGAGAAGGAGCAAAGGTCTACGGGGTTGAAGGATCCTCAAGACGGACGTAGAAAGTATACATGCAGCGTACACTTATCGTCGCAGACGCACCCACACAAGGTTAACATACATAGCTAAGGCGCGCAAAAGATTTCTTAGCCATTTGCTTCTTCTCTCTTTTCTCAGATTGAACCTCCAGGACCTGGCTCAATAAATATCTTCCTCTATCTTCCTCTTACGCGATCGACATTTTTCCAGTATCATCCCAGCTATCGACCACGAATATAACGGTAAAGACTACGAGCAACTCGGCAACAATACCAACGCGTCGCGCATCTTCTTGAATTCTCCTTTCCCCTCAAACTTGTGTATGCATTGGATAATCCTTTCTTTACTACGACACCAACGCGACGCCATGTGCACCACGCGCAACCTGCTGCTGTGTATTGCCATGAGAAGAGACTCCGCAGAGGAAGTAAGGCCGTAGGAAGAGGAAAACAGGAGACTTAAATTATGGCACGACCATTTTCGCGATTGCTTCCGATAGTTGGAATTCCAAAGTCGTCTGAAGAGATTCTCTTCGGCAGCCGCGGAATCCCCAAGTCTCATTCTTTGCACCTTCCTCACTCCGCAACCTCCTCCTATTTTGCTCCTTATACTCGATGACCATCGTCGTGTTCCTCTACGGGTGTCCGTTAAAGGTAAACCTTTCGACAGACTGTGGGATCAGGACGAACGAGCCGCTGCTCGTGAGTCGCCACTACTCGCCACTTACGGAGATTAGTGCACGGGCTTAAGTTCTAGGTAAGCACACTAGTCATGTGCGGAGATTGTGTACACACCTGCTACCAAAAAATTCACATCACTTGAGAATGTTATTGATTACATTGCCAGTAGTACTTTTCTCTTCATGGAAAAATTATTTTATTTTTATCTCTCCAATACAGTTGCTGATAATAAAAAAATAATAACCTTTAAAACAAACATTTTCAAGTCTTACCTACCATTTTATTCAACTTAAATTATTTTTGATACACATGAATCAATTAAAAAAGGATAAAATATCTTTTTATGTCCAGCTTTCTTTTTTAAATTTAATTTAAAGCATTTCTGATATCATCATCAAGCCAAAAAAAAATAATTATCTAATGACGAGATGATAATTAAAAACAATAATAATTTTCTCAGCATCAATTGTTAACTACAATTGTAATAAAAAAATTGGAAATAAAATGATAATAGAAATAGTTCTCGTCCATAACTCCATACATTCAAGTGTCCTTAAAAGGAACAGCTCTCATATTTCCTCGATTTGAATTCTTCTATGACTTGCCTTATGTTTCTTCCATTCATTTTAGATGAATGCGGTACTGCACCTTGGTCACGAGAAACGCTCTAAATCGCTAATGCTTGCGCATCTGCTGATCATTGTTGGTCCTTTGTTTTGTACGGACCGCGTGTGGGCGATCGGTCGGTATAGCTATTGTGTGTACCTCAACCGCCTCTCATTCATATATACTTCCATTTCTTTTTTATTTTTCTTTCATCTGGCCTCATACACCGCGGGCTAAGTTCAACCCATACAGTCTAGAGAAGTAGTATCGATCGATGACATCGTCAGATGCTGGTTATTTCCATCTTGGGAATATTCTTAGACAAGAAGGTGCCGCCACACGAGTACATCGCGATCGGCGTAGTACGATAACGGGAACGACAACGTGTCCACATCGAAGTAAGCGCACGCCCTATGACCAGTCTTACTATTTCTAAGCTTTTTATTCAAACTTTTTTCTGCTAACCAACTTCCAAGACGTGCTAGTGTGATCTTACCTTGAGAATCGCACTTGGAATCGCGGGTCAAAGGTCATTCATGTATCGTAAATGCGTACGAGTTAGACTGCATCGGTTAGACACTTTAAAGAATTTTCTCTTAGAAATCGCGAGAAACGAATTACCACGTGAATGACTATTTTTATTTGCGAAATAGACGGAATTTGAGGTAATAACATTTGAAATTCTCAGAATTATTCATTAAAATAATTTAACACAATACCAATCACAATAGTCTTAATGACACTTTAACGACGAATTGTCTTTGTTCACACTTGAATAACATATTTGAACGCCTCCAGCTTGTAAGATTCCCACATTTCTTTCTCCTGTTTCTCTACATCGTCCGCAAATTTACATTTATTTCGCACGATCGTTCGCAAGGTGTGGCTACGACAGACGCGCGGCTATTCTAGGTCGTCGTCGATTCTCGGTTAGTATTATATTCACAATAGAGGGAAAAGAGTCTTCTCCCAACCTCCATCCCAACATTTCGACTCAATTCTCGAGTATTAACACTAAATCTGCTCTTTCAATAGGTACTTTTATTGATAAATAACCACTCGAGACAAACAAAATTTTTTTTAAATATTCTTTTTATTATTTAGCTTTTGAATAAATTATTTACTAAATATTTAAGCAATAGAGACTGAGATTGTATCATTGTTTATTAATGTTCAACATAATTTAGTGTAAATATTTTTAGTCTTATATTAAATGCTTTTCTATTAATCAAACGTTTATTAAAAACGATTTTTTTTCTTGCTCCATAATTTATTTTTTAATCAACAAAAAAATGAGGATTTAATAAATGTTTTTACTTCATGAAAACAATTTGATATGACATGTTCATTATTAATAAAATTATCAATTACATAACATTTGTTCGAAAAAAATTCCTGCAAGAAGAAAACATTAATATTCATAACGAATTGAGTCTTGTAAAATGCTCTAACATAAATTGAAATAGTAATCACCGTTGTCTGTCTTCACTAAAGACCTAAAGATCTCTTGCTGGTATTTTTCAATCAAAATAAAAAGTCATTAGAGAAGATAGTAATTGACGCAGGAGTTGGGCGAGTCTGTGAGATTTATCATTGGACGTCTTACATAGCACCACGAGACTGCATCGAAAGATCTTCAGAGCAGTACCCCCTGCCTTGTAAACACACGCTCACCACACAATTCACCTTTGCCTGGTTGAAACATCTGGTAAACTAAGAACGAGCTTGTCACTTAGTGTGTGACTCTGTAAAACTCGACATCTAGACATTGATGACGATCATTATCCACCAAACAATTTATTAATTCAACGCTTTAGAACTGCCATTACAACTGTATTTTGTTATAATAAATATTTTATCTTTTCACCAATTCCGATTAACGAAAATAAAGTATCAAAAATATGTAAGTACCTTTCAATTTATGTCAATTATCGTGAGATTGCCTCTTCAGATGATGATCTGGATTAACACTTGTTCATAAACAAGAAGATTATATGGATCCATGGATACAATTTACATGGCTGACACGATACAATTTATATTATCATCACCTGTGTTATAACTGACATCATTAACACACTAATTTCCCTCTAAATATTATTTCCTCGTCAAAAAGGTCTTTAATTAATTTATAGGTGTTATCATTTCATTTTTTTATTCCACATTGACGAGATAATAATTTAATAATTATCTTAAAACATTCACAACTGCCACTTATACATAATATTTTTTCTCTTACTTATCACTATCTCATATTATTTTGGATTTTATGATCAATAAAAATTCATTTCGACAATCTATTCTCTATTTTATTCAGAGATTGTAATGATATCTACATGTGACAATCAAAATTAAATGTGATTATACTAATAACTCTATTGCCGTAGCACTTCTGGTGTATCAAAATCAGTAATAACTCAATTAACGGATTATCTGTGGCACCGTGTGGTTTCCTGTCTACTACTAATTATGAATCATTATTTTTTATTACTTCTGTGAAACGACCCCGATGCGTAAAGCAATGCGTTAAATAACAAGCAGCTATTAAAGTAATTATTCGTATGTCTACAAAAGAATTTGAGAAGCTAAATTATTTTATGCCAGTAAATATTATGTATTATTTTCTTGTAATGTCTAGTAGAATTTGTTCTCACTTTATGGTAATAATTTATCGCCATAATTGAAATTAATTATAGTACTAGATTATACTTTAATACATATAAATTGAGTTGTCTATTTTTTTTTCATTTTCTCAGACGTCGTTAAATCTTTAAATCTCAAACATCATTAGCACTATCATTGTTTTGATCCTACATATGCTTTTCTCACCCTGTATTTAATTTTATCTCCAGCATCAGTGAAACCAATTTATTTAGTACATTAATGCCAACATTTTTATCATATTACATTTTATCTAGAATCAGCATTTGAGTAGATACATTAGTTCAATAAATAATTTTCCCGCCAATTTCTATGATCAAGAATCACTTAATCAATTAGTGCATTTCAATCGTTCCATGCTAGCCACCTAAGACATAATACCTTCTTCCATTACTGAGAATTGGACGTCCGGTGCTTCCTCATCTCTATACTCAATGTACCATGGAAAATTATTCTCTTCAATAGATTTCCAAGCTTGATTTATTGATGCAATCCAACACTAGAACCTGCAACTTTCTAACCTTCGATAGGCCAATGATGAATATTGTGATTCCCCTGTGTGGATTTTCATAATGTATTATTGATAACTCCGTTCAGTACCCTAACAATTAGGAAAAAATACAAGACTTCAAGAGAGCTTGCAATATCGATGATAGAATATGATATATTACTGATGATTATATATGCAATCTATGATATGGTCATACTTTTCACATTTGACTGATGGTTAATAATTAGGTATGCTGAGATCAACATCAATCTCATTTCTAGTGTCTTCAATTATAATATTTATGAATAAAATATCATAAATTTATTCATCTTGAGCATAAATTCTATTCAGAAGACACTCTTCTTTCTTCATCAACACTTGGAGTATTAACTTCTAAAGTTAGGAACTTGGAGTGTTGAAACAGATCAAGTGCTCAGAAGTTACTGAGAACAATACTTTGAACAAACTAGTTCTATTTCATACATTCTAGCATGGAAACTTTTGACTCATTGTATAATTAACTTTGGTTGGAAAGGAATTTTTTTGATACTCGTTTGATTCTCCAAGAAGAGCTGATTCAAGTTTGCTTCATTAATAACATGATTTAATTTTAAGTACCAATAAGATATTTCTGACCCACTAGTGGTATAAAATCGATCACGATTAATCGATTTATCAAATCAGGAGTTTTTATTATCTGACCAAAGAAATGTGTATGATATATGTTTATCGGTGGTGATGTGTGATATTATAATGTCTCGAAATGAAGAATAATTTAATGGAAAGTAGACCAAGACCACAGCGATTGAACAATGTGTAAAGAGGCGGAGTTGATGGTGAAGATACGACAGGTGAAAGCAGAGGATCTGCCTAATTTCATGGAGAATTTATAATTTGTCTTTCGGAGTCTCTTTGACTACCGTGTTTAAAGTTATTAATTATCCATACTATTTTGCAATCGATTTATAAAATGACTGAAAAGAAATTCTTCAATTCATCTCCATGTTGACATCAACTCCTTCAAATCCCAAGATCTCCAATTCTCTTAAGACTTATGTTTCTAAATAAAATTAAAAATTAAACATATTTATTTCTACTCTAAATGATGATACAAGAGTCATATTAAAATCAATAAGACTAATCTATGTACCGTTAATGAACTGATAATTAGTAGCTGCCGATGGAGTATCATGTTGCATGAGGGTCGGTTATGAAAAAAAAATGTGATTAATATCTTTGAGTTGAATTTATTTGATTCATGGTGCGAGCCCCGCCTGGTTTTCAATTGAGAAAGAGAGAAAGCATTCAAGAGGATGTGTAATGAAATGTATATATATTGTCTATATTAAATGCTTGCGAAATGTATTAAAGAAAGTTTCGTGTATGTCAAGCAGAAAAAATAATCATCCAACAGTGCGAGTAAATACCAAGTAAATAATTAGTAAACCAAGCACAATATTATTGCATATTAATTTTATTTTATATTGAATATATTTTGGCGAAGAAATCAACTGTAAAAGAAATGATGAAAAATAAATATGTCCAGTCTGGGTTCATATGAATTGAAAAAAGAAATAAAGATTAAAAAATCTCTCCTCATCGGTTGGTGGTGTTCACCACCTGAATAATATTCTCTCCGTCTCAACTTGAGCATGATCAATGATATCTTTACGAGGAAAGAGATAAGTGAGTTGAGCTGTGGTGTATACTGATGAAGGGATGAGGCAAAGGGAGCAGTAAGTAAAAAAAAAAAACAGAGATAAAATAAAGAAGAAGGAGAAGACAGCAGGGAGTGTTTGGAGCACGATAAATCCATTGCAGCTTAATACTCAGTCGTCTGATCAGGAACGGTCGATGCACCACAAATGTCTCGCTTAAAATCTGTTGAAAATGACGTCACAGGGCGTGTCTGGAACTAAAGAAATGCAGGTTTAATTTTTATTGATGTCTCTGGTGAATAAAATATCATCAAGTCTTGTTAAAATGATAGTGAATAAACACATTAGTAGAGTAAAAAGAAAAGTATTTCCATTAAATTAAAATGTATTTAACAAGAAAATTAGCAATGAAAAAGCTTGGATTGCATGACAAACCTCTTTGGCAAACATTCGTTTGCTTTTAAGTCGTTGTAAGCGATATGGTGGAATTATACTACAGTCAGCAAAGAAGTAACGAGAGGACCAGCCAAATAAAGACGTCGTCGAACACTGTCATAAACTTTATCCTGACTATGGGTCGTTTCTTTTGCACTGACAACACGATTTCAGTAACGAGTTACACTCACAAGTACTTAAAATGTATTTGAAATTCTCTGAAAGACAAACATAAATATTGGGGAAAAAAGTAATGAAATGAAAAAGCTGGTTTGGATTAGTTTTACTGGAAATTGGGCTGCAATTGAACAGGAAGGAATGACTTTAGGTTGGTAGGAATTGAATGAAAAATGAGTTATAATCATAAAGTACAACACGACCTTTTTATAAGATCAACGATGCGTGTGTTTAGAATTATCGAGTAGGATTGATCATGGTTGGAATAATTACTTGTTATTATGTGGATAGGCTCATTACATGTTATGCATAGTTCCTTTTTATTATGATAGATCATCAGCATCCACTCAGGTGTTATAAATATAAACCTTACAATTTTTCAATTTTATAAATTATCCAATTCAATGCGGATGGTAATTATTGGCTTATCTTTCAAGGTACTATTTACATTTATTGTCATAATTATTTTATACTAGTTTGCAGTAAGTGCTGAGAAAAAAATATTTTTATCAAATTTATACTGTTTCATCAACAATAAATCGTTGGTATGATAATCAAAAAATCAATGAGAAAACAGTCTATAAATTCTAGAGAATTTAATAATCAAGTTTACTTCAAAGATATTTTTATTCAATTGATATTCAAAACTCTTTGAGAGTAGTAAAGTAAATCATACAAATAAAACTTCTGTTCACTTTGCTGAATACTTGAATGAAGATGCGTCAATTGAGTGAGAAAAATACCTATCGACAAGCTCTATATTCTGTAAACACGAGTCAGCTGTCATACTGATCAGTAGCCTTCGGCTTCTGCAAACATTCAACAGAATGTTATAATAATATTAATGTTGCAAGATGCACCACACGACTCGGTCCATTTATCCTATCATATGACAGGTGATTTTCTTGCTGACGTAGCTTAACATTCTCACGTTTCGTCATATTATTATTCAAGGAAACAATAATATTCCCATCGACCAACTTCAATATTATACAGTCTAATCCCAAGAGCGATCACGATTCCTTATTTCTTGATACTTGTTAAGCACTTGGAATCACTTGGAATAGATATACCATCGACTTTACAATTAGTCTCGGTGTAAGGTAGAAATTAATTAATGGGAATTTTTCGTGATTTCATGAAATTGCAGGCGGCGGGTCCACCAGTGCAGCTAGAACCGGTGGACTTGTCGGTGAAGACTCCAGTGGTTCTGCAGGTGCCTCGTTACAGTCCAGCGGCAGCGTTAATTACTGCAGCTAGAAGGATTCCATCGCCGTCGACAACACCCACACCGCAGCCGATCTGTCCATCTACTGGTAAGTACTTAGTCTTATAAAAGTTTCCTGTAATTATTCAACAGTCGTGCGGTATTTGCAAAAAGGTCATAGGTCATGAGGGTCCAGTTTTTGCATGCATAGAATATTGATTCTCAACAGGTTAATGACACCATGACCGAAATATTTTATTGATGATGTTACCTAGGTAAAACACTATCTTCATAAAAACAATGATGTTGAGTTAAAAGAAAAAAAGTTAAAACCATTATCTTCAAAAGGTGACTTGATGATGGAATCAATTTGAAAATATTTCCTACTTCAGTTGATGATTATCATGATGATGATTCTTTTGGTGTTATGATTGCTAAAAAATTCGGAATTTCATTTATCAAGACATGTCTAAATGATAAAGCAGCTTGCGAAATGTCACACTTGATTTCACACTCTTCTCAAAGATTATATTAAATTGCAGAAGTAGATTAGAGGTCCAATTTAATCATATAGTCATGACTTTCTCCTGGTTAAGTGCATGTAGTAATTGTCTGAGTAGAGTAGATGCTGGTACATTACTACGGATTGTAATAATTGTTCTTCCACCTTGGAAAAGGTCTACAACTGTTCCGCAGTTTAAAATTCCATTTTAGAACAATTCAAAGAGAAGTAGAGCTTGGAAGATCATTGACTTGTATCGTGTAATGTACCAGTAAATTGAATTAGTTCATTGATTAAATTTTTATTGGAGGTTTATTATTTCACTGTGGTATAAGTCTTGGTATTTATTCACATTTTATATCTCATTGAGATGAAATAATAATCTTTTCACCAAGAACTTTTTCCTTCTTACCAACCAGAGGTCTTGAGTGTCTTGGACCATTGATACTTGAAATAATTTGAATAACTTTTTATTATTCAACAAAGAAAAAATTTCTTTTAATAAAAAATTACAATTTTAAATCAAAAACTGAATAAATTTTATCCAAATAAATCTTTCAGAGCACAATAAAATCTATCAGACAATTTTCTCTATACTAAAGGAATGTCTTATCACCAAGGTGTAGAAATCGATTAAATCTTCAGCTCCATGAGTTCAAGTTTCTCCTTTATTTAAAGGCCATTTGAATCTTTGGTATTATTCAGAACAGGTGTATAGATAAAACACCAACGAGAATGGTACAGCAGGGGCCATGATTTCCTAGTAAACTGTTGACATTCCCCAAGAGAAAACCACGTGGTAGATTCAAATGATCAAGTCTCGTGTGGATCGAGTGAGAATGCTTTGGTATCCACGTCTTCCGCCATCCTCTTCGACATTCTATTGTTTTCTTGTAAATACTCGATTCCTGCTGAAGATCAGCTGATATGAAAACTTAAACCTCGACATTGCTAATGGTCAGTGGGTGAGTACAGTATCCAGCTACTTTCGATACCTCAGCAGATGTATAAACTCAATATAAACCAGCAATTCTTCGGCTATAACTATATTGGAAATTTTCTATCGTATGTCAATACCATACGCAGTTGCAGATCGATTGACTGCCTCATGATGTAATCGAAAATAAAGTGGCTTAATATCAGCGCCATAAACAGTCTCTGTATTGCTCAATGTGGTGTGTAGATGCATACTGTGATAAATAAAAAATGCTGTAACTGACTTTTAACATCCTCGATAAGAATATCCGAGATTTTTATTACAGCTTTTAAAAGGAAATGAAAATATTGTCATCAAGCTGAAGTATTAAGATTTTTATTACCAAAAAATAATAAAAGATTAATTGTAATGTAATTATATAAGCAAGAATAAAATTGAATTTTTATTTGAATGAAAAATTGAAAGAGAAAAATAGATTCTTATGCTGATAATATAACTAATAGACTGGAGTTAAAATGAAATTGTTGAAACGCCATGAAGTAACAGTTGTCTGACAAGAAAATAGTCAAAGTCTTTTCTACTATTATTAATTATTTCTCCAGCATTTTTGCCCAAGTCAAGTATATCTATAGAGTAAACGTAAAAAGAAAATCAACAGGCAAGAATTCATCACATGTAGCATGGACTCTGGTGAAGTTGTCGGAGATTAATCCTGTGAGGAGGCGAGGTTCTATTCACAATGAAGGCATACGGTCCTTCCCACGAACAAACGGGAAATCCTCAGTCGGATACCTTTGTCAAGAGATAAATGTTACTTTTTAAAGTAGACTTCCAGTGAAAGCATATAGAGTCGTTGCCAACAATTGTTAAAAATTGATACCACCTTTACTGCTATTAATCATACTAACTCCAAGTATCAATGAATCGCATGAGTCACAAAAAAAAAAGATAACGTTGATGCTTCATCTAAACTCATATCCGTAACAAAAGTTTCACATTTGTGTGGGTGGGTCATGTATTTTTTTTCACTCGTTGTTATTCTTTCCCAGTTTTATCGCAAGAGGATGACGGATAACATGACGTTGGGAATCTAAAAGTCTCAGTGAGAACTCAAGCTTATGCTCCCAGAGTTTGATTGTCTTTGATTAATTACTCGCGCTTGATGTTTTCTCGATGAGCATCCAAGAATGAAACAAGGCTTGTGTTTAATCAAGATAATGCGATCATATCCGTTTCAGAATTAAGAGAGATTTTACATTGACTCAATATTAAACATACAGAGTAGAAGAAGAGGAAAAAAATAAAAGGAGAATTACGTGAAAACTATCTGATGGTGATATAGGTGTATATGTATGTTGGTATAATATGGAATCGAGAGAGGACTAGGGTATTACGCCACCCAACGACGCTACATTTATGCTTGGCAAGCAAACTCGATCGAGATAAATCGTATCGAAGTAAATATATGGCGAGGTGGGGCTCCATACTCAAGTGGTCGCTCGTAAGACGAGTAGCAATAGGCAACGTGGTCATATCACGCCTGAAGCACACCGCAAGATATGATCTCTTTAGATGTTCGCCTTCCATGCGCCTTGTATTTCTGAACTCGATCGTGATTTTCTCGAGAGTCTATTCAAAGCTATCACCATTCGCTTTGAGCTATGACACTGTGTAAATTTCTTTATTTCAAGAGGAATCGATTTTTCAGTTTTTAGAAAATTCATTTAAACAATTACTCTGATTAAAAAACAATTCATTAATACTTTGTTTATTTAGAAAAATATATAAATATTTTTTTTAATGAAGTAATTAGAAGTTGAGTCCAATTATTTCATTTGGCAAACTAATTTAGATAGTTTGTACAAGTCACTTATTTTCAGTCCAAGTCATTTGGTTATAATTCTTTGTTGATAAAAAATAATGGTTATTGCTCAGAAATATCATCGAATAATTGATTGAGATAAGAAATATCGTCATAGTTATGTTGGGCAATTAAGTAAGACAATAGAGTCTACGATGATATTGATGTAGACAGAATGTATCAACATAAATCCCCGCTTTTACTTTTTCCTAGCTGAGATTAATAACTTTATTCTGATCTTCTTCCCCTTTTCTCGATCCACCTCGGTCTCTTACCCCATCCACAATTAGGTCACTGACCCATCGACTCTAGTCCATCGTTCATTTTTAGTTCGAGAAGATGTCATTTGAGTGGGGATAGAAATCACACATTTCCGGCTATCTTCGTGTGCTGAACTTGACCTATATTTGTAAGTAGGTCACTGGCCTGTCAGCTGATGCTTATTATTTCTATTTTTTGGGGATAGGTGTCGCTAGGATATCTGGCTAACATTTGCACGAAATACAGCAATATTTATCATTACGTAATTACATAAGAAACAGTTGTCTTAATAAATTAGATATTATTCTTGACAATTAATGAATAAATAAACAATAAATAAACAATTATTTATTCACTAAAAAAAAACTATTAAGTGTAATGTACAATATTATGACAGCATGAAATGAATACACTTAATTGAATAGATATATTTAATTGCCATAAATAATCGAATTGATTATTGAATAAAAAATACAAATTAATTTTAATATAAAATAGATAAATTCTTTGAGCAAATAATTAATTACAAAAATAAATAATATAAAAAATACTTTTATGCATATCTCAAACACTTTGACAATCATGTTGATGTCTGTTTATGAGTCATGTATTAATACCACATGTCCTACAAAATATTTCTTTTGAGAGAAAAAATCTACGTAAACGTAAAGAGATGCAATTTTTTTTACTGAGAATAAATATAAATTTTGAAAAGCTGTATTCATATTTAATATGACACTGATTACTATCTACCTCTATAAAGACAGTATTAATAATTGCACAACGTATAACATTAATCATTGATCCAACCATATATTAGATATGATAATTATATTTGTATAAAAAAGAAATTTAATGAGGAAGAGGTGAAAAGAGCAATAGGTCTGAGTAAATGTTGTTCAGTGCAATATAGTAAATTTGTTTATGGTACTAGACTCACTTGAAACATTTTCTTAGGCTTGGTCATTAATTAGAGTAACGAGTTTCTTTGCTGTTAAATTATTGTATCTGGTCACATGGTGGAGGTGAGTGTCGCTAAGAGTGATTGGTCCATTTGTTAGCTGACATTTATTGGTTCATTAACAATTATTAGCCTTTTTCTAAACACTAAAATGGTTTTCTGCAGTATTAATAATTAATTTACTAATAAGGAAATGAAATTTGAAGATAAAGATGGGTCCATTAGGTATAGGAATTAAAGATAAGTACGATATAAAGTATCACGAGTTTTTCTTGAGATTGATAAATGTTTATTATCACGCACACATGTTGTGAACAATTAAGATTATATACTAATCGTACGCGTTGAGGAGTATGTACATCTATCCACCAAGTGAAATGATCCTAAGCCGCTGCACGAGGGCGTGAGAAGTGCTTTAGCCCTGTGACCTTCGTGGCCCAGGTATATCTTGCACTTCTCTTCTTTACCTCTTCTCCAGTCATCTTGGCTCTTTTCTTTACTCTCTTCTTCTGCTGTAATCTCGTCTACATCCAAGGCGTCTCCCACTTCTCGTATTGGAGTCGAAGGTCGTGGTGTCCGATTAAATTTTGACAAGCTCAACGTTGTCGACTCGATCTCATAGATCCTGTGCTCTGATAGCACACGAAGAGAGCTCCGGGTCCATGACGTGGGAATTTAAGCCGTGGTACTCGAACTGGAATAATCAGGTATTGACATGAGTTGATAGTCTAAAGGGACTTCTTCAGTCATCATGCACATGTCTCTTTGATGAGATGGATCTGATTCCAAGGGTCAATCATTCCGATGATTTTTTTTACCAACCAACTTCCTGAGTTCAATGATCTTCATGATTTCTATGCAAGCATAAAGTGTATATGCTGGCTAAGTAAACCATTCCTCTTTCTCCCTGTACTTTCTGACCATAGCTCCAACTCAAGATCCAACGCATTCAGGTTGCGCTTGCATAATATTAGACCTTATGCAACCTGCCCTTCCCACACTTATCACTGCCTCGCCCCTCTATCTGGCTCGTGCTCAAGCTTGTTCACTTCACTCTTTGCTCTTCTTTTCATCCGCTGGGGCTTGGCGCTCTCATCTCTTTTTCTTCCTTCTTCCTGAGTAGTAGAGAACTAAGCTCATGCCCTTGGCGATGAGCCTACGGGTGGGGTGTAGCAGACGATCCACGGGGAAGAGGACGCAGCAGATTGCCGGCTTTCGAGGGATTGGCGGGTTAGAGGGGATCGAGCAAAGTCAGCGGGGGTCAGAACGAAGATGCTCCACGGTCGTGTCGGGCGGGGCTGTCCGCTCACGACTTGAACTATCGCACGCCCCCACTAGCACCACCATCATCCACCTTCGGACCACAGCGTCTTGGACTGCTTACTCTCTCACTTACTCCTTCATCCTTACCACTCCTCCTCCTCCATCTCGTTTCTAGACAGACACTCGTACTATCTACTCACTTAGCGCCGGTTAATTCGATAAATATGCATCAGCTCAAGGTTCTCTTCAAACTAACTATTGGGTAAAGAACTAGACTGACCTTATGCTTCTGTTTATTTTTTACCATTTTTTTTCACTTCGAGAATAAACACATACTTGAATTCGATTGAGGAGAAATAACTGTTTTTTTCTAGGTTGTTTGCAAATTTTATCCATCATTCCAATCACTTTATTCTTTTTTTTTTTTTCATCATAAAAATAATTTCTCAATCTCTCTATTTCAATGGCATATTTAACTTTATCATCATCAACTTCAGCATTAATTTTGCATACAATTATTTTATCTGAAAATTCATGAACTGAAATAACTGCAAATCAGTGAGCATTGACTAGTCTATATATTCTAACAAGTTCTAATCAAGAGAGTCCATAAATTAAGCGTTAACTAAATCAATAGTGAATTATTATTACTATCTCATCATCATTACAATAACTAAAACCATTTACGTTGATTATTTTGAACTTATAATAATTTTCTATTCCTCAACATTATGCTTTCATATGTATTACATAAATCCAGGAACAAAATTATAGTGTGGATAAATTTCTTGGACTGTAAGAGATCCATTAGGAGAGATGAAGCGGTCTAGAAACACTGTGTATTCCCGTGCCCGTGAGCGCTGGCGCTTGACCCAGTAGCACTGGCGGTCTATAACTTGCAAGTGGATAACTGCCATGGGAGATCGCTCAAGTCTCAAGTCGATCGCTTGCTCTGCTGTGGCGGATCCCAGTCGAACTCGACTGCCACTTGGACTCTTCGTTTCGCCTTCCTTCAGTATCATTACCGAGCTCAACTCGTGTAGCATTGCCCTCTTCCCTTCTACCATCCTGTCTTCTTCTTACTCTTGTTTTTCTTCCTCTTCTTCTGCTGCTGCATAGGCCCTCCAGCGACTCGACCGCACCTGAACTCGTCTGCGCACCTGTGGGTGCTCGTGTCCTCTCCAAGATCAACCGATCAGTCGAGTGATCGATTTCCAATCGTGCAATTATTCTGCTTCCTCTTGCTCTTTTATACTTGCACCATTAGAATTACGCGTTTTCTAACAGTAATTGAATTTTTATTGCCTGCATACTACACTGTTTTTTTACGAATTTTCAATATTTCTTTTAATCAATCACCTCAAGATTTTGTCCAATCATTTGATAGCTGATAGAAAATATATTTCCTGGATGTCTTTTTTTTTTGTTAGAACTTCTTGAAAGTTGATGTTAATTCTCTATGACTTGTAATAAAATTTATTATCATAAAAAAAAATTCTTGTAAAGTCTGATGTTTATTACATCTTAAGTGATAAATGGATTGCAAAAAAATATTAAACATTAGCCCCTAACTCTGCTTATAATGCTGGAAGTTTTTACAGTTCAATTTTAGTTATCAAGTAATATATTAGAACAAATAGGAAATGTATTCCAGCTTGTATATTCATTTTTCAAATGTAATAAACTTGACAGACCGTCAGCATAAAAAGAATAATCTAAGAATATAAAACCTCTCTACTCGTCATGTTCAACTAATCACTTTAATTGTACACTTACAATTTACTTCATTCTCAGTATGTAGCTGAGAGATAAACCTGCAAAGTAACGTTGATTTACAGAGCACATAAGTAAAAGTGTGCGGATGTTTATATAATAATACCCAAAAGAACGGATGATTATTTTAGACCATGTCTCAGGATAAAAGAAAAAAATTAAAGAAAACTTCACTTATAGTATGTATATAAATAAATATATTGTGTAAGTTAGCTAGCTCTCTTGTAAATAGTAAATCTACAAGTGATAGCTTGGATTGCACCAACCCATCGCTGTCCTGTGCAATCAGTACTCGCTAGAGTATTTAAAAAGAAAAGATTTATATGTAAAGAGAATGTAGAGTATATGGATGTAAGGAGACTGATCTATCGACAGGAGTAAGTCTGCCCTTCTAAAAAATATTCTGGAGCAGTGAATTATCAAGTTCCGATATTTAGATTAAAAAATGGCATTTCTATAATCAATTTAAAATAATTGATCATACTTGGATTTTTACTGAAAAATAATACTAAATATTTATTGTTGAAACTTGGAAAAAAAAAATTTCTTTTTAACTTCCTTGACAATTTAAAACTTACCTAGAATTGTGTATTATTATTTTAATAGTTGAAACTCAAAATCATAGAGTCAATGTAGTAGCATAGGGCCCTGAGGTAAAGTGTACCTTAAATAAAAATAATAGAAATACAAAGTTGCTTACAAAATACAGGCTTTAGAAATCCATCGGTAAAATATCTTTGAATGTTTGTAATTCAGTAGAATAAACTAGGGAAAAATAGCAGATCTATTGAAAAACTAATTGGATCTAGCAAATTATTCGTTGGAATGTTTTCAATGAATATTTCATCAGCATAAATAAATATGCAAGACTTGAAAGATATATTTATTTGATTCAATAGATACTTATTAGCTAAACAAAAAGATCAGTAATTGATTTCATCAACTAAATTACATCAAAACTCTAGTCTAATTATGATATTTTTAAATTAAATACCGAATTAAAATTAAATGACACAAAAAATTAATAAATAAAATTGAGCAGTTGGAGCTGATCCAGATGCATCACTTCTATCAGACCAAGATGATTTATAGCATAGGAGTCGATCGGTGGCGATGATGTTGCCTAGATGTGGTCCTACACGATCAGCCGAACATGACACACATGACCGGGTTGGCTGACCTCCACACACGGCTACGCTGCTTTGCATATTCACTCGCGTCCCGGTGGCGGATATATATCATGCATCTGCAGATCGTGGTGCAAGTGCAACGGTATGAGTTCCTCCTTCTCTTCGTCACCATTGAACTCCGCGCCACCCTTAGTCGTTTATTTGTTGTCTTTCTTGGCTTCTCCAGCCTTCCTCACGATCCAACGATAGGTCGAGCGAAATTTGCATCTGTGGAATCCTCGCGTGGGCCGCTCAAGGGAGGATACACCAGGACTTGGACAAGGGTCTCCAGTTGAACTATGCTTGTTTATAGGATGTTATGTGAATCGAAAAAAAATCATCGACTTCTGCAAGTAGCCTTTTTTCCTAGTATATTGTCACATTGTTGATCTCAGACAGTTACTGCTATCCAAGTTGGCTTATCTTTTAATTATGCATCGTTATCTAAATAGCATCGGTAATGATCTTGAATTGTATAATCTAGCATGTGGAATCTGTGCTATTTGAAAGGCTGGATAAATACAGAAAAACATTTGACAGACATTTCAATTACAATTGGATATTAGTCTTGAAGTAGACTATCGAGTAGAATCAATAAAAGATCTAGAAGGGCTTATATGGTAAATCTAAGTGCTCCGATAGCTGCAGATGCACCTTATATGCCTTGCATTAACGTTCATTCATCGCATGTTCACATCTTATCTGGATCTTGAATCTGTTCTGGGTTTTGGATTGCATTGGATAATACATTCAAGTGAAGAATTCTCAATGGGTTCTCCAAGCAATAGGTAAACCAAATGTTCACTTGGTCCAGAAGTTCTAAAACCAAACGCTTGTACCAACACTGATACTTGGTTTTCTGGTGACTTCCTGTATTGTTGCATCTTATCGGATAGAGATCCAAGATATGGTTTGCTCTCAAAGTATTGCGCGAGCCGTGTGGTTCTCTAGAACTAATAGACCACCTTCGTGCGCGACCATGGCGTGGTTTAAGACACTTCTCGCGCTATATCTACATACGAGCACGATCTTACGAGGTCTCCATGCCACATACGTGCCTCTTAGACACTACACAAGATACCGAGTCTGTCTAGTTATAACTCCCCAGTTTCTGGACCTATTCTCACCCCCTTAACCTTTATCTCAGCTCAACATCGAGCGACTTACGTGATTCGGCTGCTCAGCCATTCCAGATCCCAACTGCACTCTCCAACACACGAACAACTACAATAAAAATGTTATCCACGAATCAGGAATTTGTTAGCAGCTTACAGAATAATAAGGAAGTTGGTGATGTAGGAGGAATATGCTGTGTGGGTGACATTTTTTGGGAAATATGCCAAAACATTTAGCAGAGTTTTATTTTTTTTTGTCAAACATAAACTTGGTTAAATGCTTGTAAAGGGTCCAATCTTAACATTTAAATCATCTAGATTAAAAAATGTCTTTTCTTTTTAATTCATCATCAGTTTTTCTTTCTTTTACTATCAATATTCTTATTCAAGTTCTAGGTGAATTAGTTACTTGAATAAATTAACAACAATTCATTAATAGCACTAGATATTTCTACATTCTCATCAACAAATAAACTTAGTATATGACTGAAAGATTTAGCAAAGGGCATGCTCGATATCACGTTTGCTTGTTGAATTGGTTGTTGGATAGATAATGGGAAAATCGGAGTAATGACTTGCGAATAGCTTTCTATCGAGGGCGTAACGAATTTACAATTACGTCGGATAGTTATCATTATCATAGGTCCCGGGTGATTACGGTGTGTTTCTGTTCCGTTGTGATGTTAGGGCGCCAGAGCACTTCCCACGAGTTTGTTGTGTGCTTTTCTCTCGTCCTTCTTTTCTTCACATGCATACCACACACAATGTCCAATGTGAGATGTGTGTTATACACGCGTTTTGTCAGAGATACAACACGTGAATGAGAAAGTATATACGTACGTGAGGACTGAAAGAATATTCAGCCGCGGGCTAAAAGATCGCGAATTAGCACAAACGCCGACATATGATCATTATGTTCTCCGAAACGAATTCTATGATTTATAACACTTCTACGCGTAACCAAGGTGTGCTGTGATTATTGAGTGATCATTACTAATGAATCAGCTTATTAGCATACATAAAATCAAATTTAACTTTATTTCTACTTTAATATCAATATTATGAAGTAATCTAATGAGACAAAATAATTGTTATTATTACTTATTTTTTATTTGAATCAAATTTTACGACGTAACACCTATAATATATATTATATACACTCCATAGCTATTTAGAAAAGACGCAAATTTGCGTTTGCTTGGAAGGAAAAAAACGACACGTGCTTCCACACCTGTCCTCAGATGGTGGGTTGTTAAACTCGTGACATAAAAGTGATAAAAGGCCATTCGTAGAGGCACGTTCGATTGATGGACCCTAACAACAACAACAAGAATAATCGTGAATCGAGATGCTGTGATCATTAGAAATGATGGTCCGCACCCATCATTGCAGATATGATTGCGCCGTCATTACAATCCACGCGTGAAGAGATTTATTATTATCATTATTTCATATTTTAACTATTTTTTTTTTTTTTCTATTTTCGTTACATAATATTTACGGGAGATAATACTTTTAATAAATCAAGATGAGTATATTTGATAGTGAAATGAAAATTAAAAGATTCTCTTACAGCACATTTAATAATAAAAATGATGATAAAAAAAATTTTATTATCTAAAATTCACAAGTATTTAAACATGACAGTTTGTGATGTTGTGTCTGCGTGCTTTGAATACGTTTCCTGGGTCAGAACAAGTATGCTCCAGTATCGAGATGGAAGCAAAGAGCAAAGAAGACCCCCTGTGACTCAGAACAATTTTCTCGTCCTGATAAAATCTAGACGCGGTGCACAAAACGGAACGACCTGGGTCGCGCCGTTGTGAATATCACTTTTATTTGCATTTCTCAACATTCACAACCTGAATTCTGGATAAATGATTATTTTCAATAAGACTCGTTACATGCTTGCTTCAACCAACATCAACACTGTCTTGCACTAGACATTTACCATCAACCATCAATCTTCAAAATTCATGGATCACCATTATTCAAAACTTCAACTTCATTTTTTAATGGATAAAAGAAGCAACAATGTTGAACAGTGTAATGGAATTTGTTGGAGAAAAAGAGTTGGAATAAAGTCACGCGCAATGCTTTTCTGTAGTGGCCACAGAGAAAACTATTGCGGCATCAGCCAGCCGGTAGATCAGTCATCCAAGCAATGTATAATTCATGAATCGTCTGCGCATTATGCACGGCCGATTCCAACTATTAATTTGCATCGACGATAACGGTGGATTATGCTGGCGCGTGTATTACGCACTGTCGCACGTTATTGCTCTTCAGTAGACGCTTTAATCTCAACTTTATCTTCCTAGTAACTGATGTCAAACACAGTCATCTTTTAAATGCACATCAAAAGCTACTTATTCTTCAGCATTTATTACTTTTAAATTCCAATAAAAATAAAGGATTCATCCAACAGATGTCTTCAGATAACCGGAAAGTTACCGAAAAAAATTCATTAAATAGCAAATAGATTTAAATGAAAACAGTAGTAGATGAATGTATGAAATATTTTTTAATATTTCTTCATTTGTCTCACGCCGAGTAATCTGATGTTTTGGCACGTAGAATGTAATGATCATTATGGACTATTATCGATTGAAGAATTGAAGGAATGATGTTATTAATGCATTCCTTGAAGCAGGTGGATTCTCATTTCCCACTGATTGCCCATAATTTGTCTGTAATGGTTACTGGAAAGGTTTGTAAGACTTTCAATAATATCTATATATATATTCCATACTTTCTGTCTTTTCTTCTTATTATATTGCATTATAAAGTACATTTGATAAAAAATATTTATTATCTAATTTCACTTGCAAGCACATTGGAATAAATATTTTTTACTCTGCTCATAATTTTTGATTTGTTACAAAAAAATCCTAGTATATTCAATAAGCAATAATTCGTTGTTATAAAATCTTCCTATTAAATGAATAGACTTTTTTTGGAGTATAATATATTGAAGAATATTCCCTATTACCTTTGGTAAATAAAAGACAGAGTGGCATATTACTTGACAAGGGTTCTTGTGCTGAGTATGAAAAAAACTTGCATCGGGTAATGTTTATGGTCCAAATGTCGACTGATATAAGAAAGTATCATGGATTTTTCTTGTATATATTTCGAAATACGTGGAACACATTATTAAGGTAATTCTTGAGGTGATTGTCTGAGTAAGGAAAACTCTAATTGCGACTGGTTTGATCTTCAGTAGTAAATTGATTTTTTTATCAGACAGTTATCACCTTTCGTCACGTGTAAAGTGCAAATTGTTTTCCTTTAGTTAAAGAGACTCATGAAAAGTTGTCAGTTCAATCTGAAAAGGTAGAAAACAGTCAATGAGAAGTCCTCGAAAGAGCAAATAGCATTACGATGGTTAATGGAAAGAATAAAGAGAAAAAGAAACAACTTGGATAACGAAGAAAAACATGAACAAGTGTTTACCTTTGGAAATAATGTAAACTAAGCTGTTGTGAGTATAAGTTCTCAGGTTTGTTTATTCAGGAATCAACTACCTGAATAGTAAGACTGGTGATATTGTGTGTATGTGAATGTTTGGCCAATATATAGTAACTAGTATAAGGGCTGATTTGCTGTAGATTTACCTGTTTGCGTGTCTAGCTACAATCGTTGCTTGGACATGAGATTTGCATCTGGAGATTCGCACTCATGCTAACTAGAGTAGACTCTGTACCAACCGGTTACTGAGGCGAGGGTGGGAATCTTCCAGCTTCTAAGCTTCAGAGATATGTTCTAGAAAATCCCACGAGTCGTCACTGAATCTTTGTAACACGATTAGTCTGGCCTTTCAAGTTCTACCCTCGAGATCCATGACCCAACTGCTCGCCAAGGGAAATAATTTAATGCACGCTTTATATCTTTAACAAGGAAGTTGAACTCGATGGTTATTATTATTTTTTGGATCTCACATAGCGTCTTTAGATTAATACTTTATCTACAACATCAATTTAACAATAAATAATTACACTCCAATTCTTTTTTTAAAAAAATTTATAACAAGTTTTAGAATATTTTTTCAAGTGTTCCAATTAAAACAAAAAAATCAAACTAATATTTTATAGATTACTTTAGTTGTTAAATAAAATGTAGTAAATTTTTTTAATTACTTCAGTAATAAAGTTAAATAATGATTTTTTCATTAAAAAAAAAATTGATAAAGCATTGTACAAAATGTTCTTTAAAGAGCACCAATGTTTTTCGTTAACAAAAAAAGCATCTTCACGTATTTCAACACTTTTAGCTTGAAGAAACATGAAAGGAGTTCATATCGTGAATTGATTCTTCATTTTTTTTTTCTTGTTTTAATCTCTGAATCTAGATACCTGTGCTTAAAGCATGTACATCCGCACGAGCCAAGAGCCTCTCGGCATGTATCTCATGATAAATATTCCGGTGTGAATGCATGTTAATGAGCCGGGTGTATGCTCGAGTATAAACCCAACGCGAAAGCCGCGAAGAGTTCCACTCGCTTTTATGATTAGACGCGACGAGGAAGTGAGATTAACCGCGTAACCTTCCTCTATACTCTAGACTCTTCCCATCACCTCAACAGATTTCTTTCTTCTACGGTATCTTTCTTCCAAGACATGACCTCACTCTACTACGAGTATATAAATCCGCTTTTTCGGCGAGCTCGTTAAAGCCTCGTCGTTCTAATTCCTAGAGTAAAAAGTATAGTGTGCATATTGCAACTTCCTTCGTTACATATGCTGTTCAAACTCGATCCCAGGATCCTTACGCATCCCATTCAAGTATCTTAAGACATGTGTATACTCTAGGCTCATAAATCTTCAAGTAACAAAAACACAAATTCTACAGTTATTTAATTAAATAAAATTAAAGCTCGGTATACAATTAGCATGTTTTTCTTGCTAGAGAATATACTGGAGAAGGAACTTCTTTACGATGAATAAATTGGCTTTTATTTTTTTTCAACTTACAGTAATTATCGTTATAACATTCAGTGCTTTCTTAAAATTAAATTCTTTTTTTTTTTTCAATCAAAAAAAATTTTCAATTTTCATTCGAAAAATAAAAAATTTATTTATTCATTTTTTATTAATAATAAAATAAACTAAATAATTATTTATTAATACATTGCATTTATAAAATTCAATTAAAAAATCAATATATAATAAATAATGAATGAATTCGTTACACGAAATGACAAACAACAGTTACGGTTCGTTTGTCCTTGTGTTCATCTCAGCAATTCCTAAATGCAGAGTCTCAGGGACTGGTTCGGTATTCTTGGATACTCACGGGCGTTAATTAACTTGCGGCAAAGTCCTCTCATCTGTAGCCATATAACACTCAGTAAATAATACACTGACATTCCTATAACCGTATCACGTATGCAGAAAATAAACCACGCCTTACTGCTGTGCTACGAACACAATCGATTTGTATAACAGTTTTATTTGCATTGTTAATAATTAAGCGGTATTCAAAATAATATCATGCAGTAGCTTGAAATGTTTTATTCCTCGTGCTAATAATTTATGGATGGATTACGTGACAAATTGGTCAGATTTCATAGAAAATTATACAGATAAACAATAGGTACTTTTTTATTTAATTAGCCAGATGTCTTGGCATGGAAGTATTAGAATATCTAGCATGATTGCAGACACAATGCAGTCATGATGGTCTAGGAGTCTGCACTGATATTAGCTGGTGAGTTTGCATGAGCAACTAAATTGTAGCGAGACACTATTTCTGAGTAATTTAATGACAAGCTACCACCAATCTAACCTTGTAATTATAACTTTATACTATTACGCGCTGGAGACTTCATTACAAACACGCGATCTACTTCTTTGACACTCCAGCTTGACTCTTCATTTCACTTTCATATGTTTCATGTACACATTTATTATCAATTATTCTAGCACACTCTTGACATTTCATTTCTTATCATCAAACCAACGGCAAGCCTTTATGAATTAATTGCTACGGTATTTACTTATCATCTTTCAGTGTTTCAGTCAAAGACTATTCGTCATGTACTTTTTGCTTTTTTTTATCATCATCAAAAGCCAAACATTTCGTAACAATCACTAGTGATAAAGAATTTTATCACTTTTCTGATTCAACAGGGGGAAATCTCGCGTGACGAGAAATTGAACATGTATCTACAATCAGCGGTTATCTCACGGAACTGTTCTCTATGATTATCACAAGTATAGTCTTGATACCAGTGTAGAGTGCAATTGAGTCTATATACACACTGAAATGAGTAAGAAACATTGAGTGTGCAATTAAGTCAAAGTTCGTATAAATTGGCAAACGCTCTGATTATTTATTACCTACGAAAACATCAGTAGATTGGAGTAATGATATGTAATTAGGATATTAATATGCAATCTTGTCAACATTTTTATTGCAATTAATCATTTACCATCATGTAGTGACCTTAGTCGAGGATTTTCCTTGCTATTCCACTGTTTATTTATAGTTTGAGATCCTTATAATTCTTTAATTAAATTACACTAATTTATATCTAACATGACTTTCTAAATTAACATGTTGAAGATCTAGTACCATCTAGAGCAATTGATTATGAAATTATAAATTGAATTAACCAGGAATAAATAGTTTGTGGTTTGAAAATGAATGGTGCAATAGAAAAAAAATATTGCCAATCTGATGGTCCAGGTTGAATTCGATCTGAATGTGCAAGAATGAAGTCGATTAAGATCAGAAATGTACCGTTTTTCTGTTGATCAATTTCATGAAACATCACGGAAGACTTCAATCCAATTCACCAGTATTTGATTGACTTCTCAAGAAACTTTTCAAACATTTACTTGGTTCAAGATTGAACGGACATTGGATGAGTAATCAAGCGCCTCAATAAGATTATCTTGATTTTTTGATCGCTTGCTACACAAAGAGCTCTTGTGGTGCACGAGCTTGCATTCAATTAAGACGGAAGAACATGCCTGATAAATCACTTGACTAACCTTTTCCGCGTGCAAAGTCACCCGCACGATACCAATTAGTCGTGCTAATTAAGGATCATCCGGTGATAGGTACTTTGTCGAATTAATTTGACACTTACCTATTTTTTGAATTCTTGAACCCCCTGCTGAAGAGAAAGTACTCTCATTCACGATTCTTCTATCATTCAAAGTAAACTTGATTATTCTTTATAATTTCAATCTCATGATAAATCATAAAGTAGCAGAAAGTAATGATGAAATTGATTTTATTTAAATTTCAATTATAAATAAGAAAAAATATAAAAACTTGTTGGAGTTTGGTAGTGAAAAATGGAATGTAATTAATATATTTTTATTAAACTATCAAAGTGAAATGTAAATAATTAATTAAACATTATCATCAATTGGACTTTACAGCAATTAATTCATAAGAAACGAAAGTATTTAATCTTACAGATTGAAGAGAATTTTTTTTTATTTAATTAATTATAGCTTAAGAAATCAAAGATCCAACTTGAGCAATCTCCACTAAAAAAAATTCATAACGTTTGGTGTGTTAAAGAAATATTTCCCGTTCGAATAAAAATAATAAATTAATCATTAATCTTCATTAATCACATCAATCTTGATAGTAATTCCGGCGCCGTGTGATATTTTAGAGCAAATTACAATAGTTACCACTGAACATAGTAATCTGATATTTCCATATACTTACACTTATTACCATATTGAAAGTAGAAATGAAAGTATTGAAAAATCTCATAAACCACATAGCTACTTAATAACAATAATCGATAAACCCACCATGACCTGAATGTTTCATTAATTATTTTGTGTACCAAAGTCTTGACCACATGGAGTGACTTTTCCCATCTGACAGAGACAGATTTATGCAGCACAATTTTATGACTTTAACCAGTCATAACCGTCTCGAAAATGATTCATTGGATCATTTGTAATGTATACATCTATATAACATGTGGCAAGAATCATGCGAGCTTGGATAACCTGTCATTGCATATTTATCACATTTGGACGTAGTGACCATGTGAAATCTCATATCTTGAGACGTGCACGCACATAATCACTTGTTTTAAATTTCACTATCAGTTGATTTAAAAATAAATAATAAATACTGAAGGTAACTTATGTATATATTTCCTGGATGATTGATGTAAGACGCTTTGAATGACACCTCAGGTTTAAATCTCATCAAGCTACTCGTGTTATTTATAACTTAAACATACCTAACCAGTCCACATATCATGCACTTAAATATCTACACATTGCAATACAAACTGTGTACCTATATCGGAATGTCCAGAAGAAATAGAATCATTGCTGTAATAATGATAATCTGCAGGCATAAAATTATGCTAATAAATATCAAAGGTCTCGTAGTTGCCAAAGATTGCTGAGAAATATCTTGATCGTCATTGAAAAAGTTAGCAACTTGTTTAATGTCGGCCATTAGTTAATAAACGTTGTCCCGGCTAGTTAATCGCATCGCGTACATCAAACACGCCTCTCGGCATTGAATCTAAGATAGACTAACGTGATTCAACAAGCCTCTAAACATTTAATCATATCCATTATCAGGAACTCTTAAAGCTTTCAAATAAACTCAAGAGGTCCATGGTGTATTCTAGTTAATTTATTCTAATCATATACCGCCCTAACAATGAAGCACAATTCATCTCAATGTCTTCCTACACTTGGTTTAATTCAATACATTGGACCACCTTTCCTTTCTTCCTAATTTTTTCTCCAATCAGATCATCATCATCATCATTATCTTACTCAAGAACCTTTCCAGTTGAAAAAATCAGCTAATTAAGTTATTATTTATGAATTTTAAGTGTTTTTAAACTAAACAATAAACACTCTTGATATTTACAAACAATTTACTATAATTACTAAAAGGTGATGACCCTCCTTATTTAAATGCCACCAGGACCAAGCTTGCGCCTCTCTCAAGTAAATGTCGCAATCGTTGCGTTTCCGTGTTTTTGATGCTTACACACAGATGTTATCTATGTAGAGAGACAGCTGAATTACAGTGTAATGTAACATTAAATACTGTATCCTCCTCATCTACATGTAAGTGAAGACGACAAAAGACCTTGGTATTTTCTGTAAAAGCTTTACTTGTTTCTCCACTGCAATTGAATTCTTCATCACATAAAATATTTTTATTAAAAAAAAAAATCTAATTTATTGGTATTATTTGTTTACTTTTCTTCTTCTTAAGAATACTGAAATTCTTTTGTAATTTTTTTAATAATCACATTTATCACTTTTATATGCACACTGCATTGCAGGTTCAGATGGTTTTTATCGAACAGACACATTGTAGAGAGTCTAGGTTTATTAAATACGCTAATATTTTTCTTCAGACAGGTTTGAGTAATAACTGCATTGCAGATAATTTTTATAATTATCCTCAAATAATGGCTTGAAGAAAAAAACAGACGATACTAGACTGAGTTGAAGAGTAATAGTATAAACGTAGATAAAAAAAAAGCAGTAAAGAAATAAAAGTTGTAGCAACGCATAACATGTTCTACTACTTGAAGATGCAGTGGAGGGGAATGAGAGTTGTTGTTGGCACCCTCTCGAAGATTGCTTGGTGTGACCTATAGGTAGAGTACTATGGTAATTCGGATGAGCGTCCTCGACGTGAACTTTGATAATAACGGCATGAGTGAAAAGGCGGCATGTCGTGGAGGTGGTGTTGAAGCGGGAGTGGCACGCGGCGGCCAGACATACAGGTGAACCAGGAACTGTTGACTGGAGATGTGCAATCGAACTCATACGTAAATGTATGTATCGACATCGAAAGAGAAAGGAAGAGGAAACAATTTCTTATTAGGTTTTATCTAAAGAAAAAGAGTATTATTTTTTTTATTTACATCAACTCATCTTGCTATGATTACATCACCAGTTGGCGTCACTTTATTTATCACTGTTTAAATTAAATCCAACGGGAATTTATTACTTGATAGATATTTAACGAGATTACTTTCAGGTGCATACGAGCACCTTTGTGCCAATTTATAAGTCAGGAATGGTCGTAGTACTGGCGAAGCGTGACTTCCTAGATGTCAGAAACGACGACGTCGCTAAGTCACCATGCCACAAACCCTTCTATTCCTCTTCTTATATTATTTAACTCGGTGACTGTCAACGTGATGATCACGAAGTCTGGTTAACTTCAAGTCCAGCTATATAATGTAGGTATACAAGATTATGTTTTATATAAAAACATCAGGCCAAAGTAAATGTCGAAGGCCGTCGCTTCTGGCAAAGTTTTCCCCTCTAGTGATCACTGTTTGATCTTATGGTGAAATGCGCAGATTCCTCTTTGGTTGGTGCTCTCTCGAAGGGGCTCGCCTCTCCTCTGGCACACTTCGTGCACACTCGGGGCACACGTACGAGACGCGCACGAGCTCGAAATTTACGGCACGCGAGCACCAGTGGTGGTATAGTGGCGCGCGCGAACCTTTGCGCAACCTGGAGAGAGATCTGCACTGGCTGCACCCATACCCCATCCCAATGGGTTTGTCTCTAGATTGGAGAGTAGAACCAACTTGCTAGCACATTTCTCGTGTACATTCAATACACTCCAGGAGCTGAGGAGCGAGAGAAGAAGCTCCAACGACGTCCTGGCGCGTCGTGTTGTTGTTTCGTTCTGATTAACGGCCGCCAAAGATTATCCCTGCTACATGAACCCCATGGCAATGTCGTTCACGTCCCGACCTGATACATAAATTCCTGCTCCACTAGAAGTTTTCTACGAAATGATAACATTTCTTTCTTCTACCAATATGGAATAGCAGTAAAATAAAATAATATTAGTGTTATTGATGACTTTTATCCAATTATTTCAACATTCATTCTAAACGAAATGAATTTATTGATTGATCATGTTTTGCTATAACTATAGAATGAAATAGAAACTGCAAGTAATTTTTAATATATCAAAGTTTGAACTTATTTATGTTCAATTACTTTAAAAGTTAATCATACTTGAAAGATTTGCCCGAGTATCAATTTAAATCCAGTCTTCTTCTGGAGTCTTAAACATGGCTCACTTAATTTTAGAGTTACCTCACTTCTTCTGACTGAAGTAAATTCAACCCTGAAAAGTGACAATAAATCCAGAGCTAGTTAGTAATGAGTAGAAATGTAGTAGTAAAAGGGTACACTGAGAAAAAAATTTACTTCATACAAAAAATATTTCATTCGATTATTATTTTCATTCGAAATTTCAAATAGTGGTAATGAAATATTTGTTTGAAATTATGAATTTTTGATTGAAATCATTTTATTTACTCAAATGAATGAAATATTATTTTGAAAATACTTCAAGTTTCTTTTATGAATTGAATAAAAAATTGTTTCATTTTACGAAATTTTTTTCTCCGTGTAGTTGTAAACTGTTATTAAATTTCGAGTCAGAATATAACATCTAAATTTATTCATACTATTTCCATCCTATTGATCCTAATAGTATTCTGTTTCATTTTTTCAGAATAGTCTGATTTCAACTTCATCAATTGATTTGCTTATATCGAGTAGCATTTATGGAAATAGTTGGAGTAACTCCCATTACATTCATACTTTTTTAATAATACATGTGATTTTAATGCTGATGGACAGCTCAATTAGAATTAAAATAAAATTAATAATTATACAAAAGTATGTTTTTGTTAAAATAAAAGTATTTGAATCTTAATTAAAATTAGATTGAAATCAGGAAAAGCATAAAATAAAAGTAGAATGAACCTAAGGTGAAAGAAAAATAAAATTAGTATGAGTCTAGGATAAAATTGAAAAATTTTCAGCCTACGGAAACGCTGATTAATTGCGTATTTTGGCTTTAATTAGGATTTGTTCATCTTTAGTTAAACCTAACGGAAGGATAGTCTTAGGATAAAAAAAAGATGAAAATAAGTTTTATATTTTGACTCGGGATATTTCAAAAATATTATAATATACCATTGAAAGACGTGATCAGATCTATAAGTAGCTATATTTTATTGCTTGTCAACTTTCAGTAGTAAAATCTTTGAAAAAAAGAAATTCTTTTGCTCAATTAAATAAAAAAGTTCTCTTTAATAAAATATGCATGGAGTTGTTGTGATCAATCAAGGGGAAAAAAAAGCATAGCAAATTTTTTCACAAAAGCATAAAAAAAGTAAAGCACCATTCTCGGAGTGTTTATCCGTTTGTTAATCACGATGGTAATCTAATTGATGTCGGTGTGCCATAATTGGCATCACTTCTTCTTTCTTGTAATCCAATCATTATCCATTCGTTGTCGATTGCCTTGCTTTGTAATCCCTCGTGAATACATGGCCACTCAAAAACGCTGAAGCTAACTGAGGCATATAACGAAGCAACCAGAGAATTCTACTGTAACAGTTGACAGAGAAAAGCAGCGAGATATTCTCGAGATATTTCTACGTTGGAAATTTCGTATTCCGCCTGCGTCAAATGTTAACTTATGCCACTAACTATATGCAGTTCGTCTCTTGCTTTCGCCGCGTACAGCAGAGGCAATATTATGGAAATCTTCCGGGAGCACTGACGACTCGCTATACATACACTAACCACATCATGCTCCAGCTTTATGCAGTTTTCGCCCAGAGGATAACAACTAGCAATAGTCAACATGCACGTATTTGTATCGCAATCACTCGCAAATCGCCAACTAATCATGGATCATTCTTCAATTGTATTTAGACGCATAAGTCAGCAGTTGAGATTCCAGGGAATAGAGAATCGATTTGTTTCTGAATAATTCGAGTGTTGGAATGGCTTTGATGCTACCGCGAGGAATTCAGCGGATTTACGTACATTTTACGTACAAGTCGACAGTATAGTAGTGGATAAAATAAGAGAGATATAATTCAAGTTTGTCCTCCACAACTTTTACACTTGTGTGATCAATAACGAAAAATATGATAAATTATCAACTGGCTAAAATTGTTAAGAGAAGATTTAATCTTAGACTTATCATCGTCATCGGCTCCTCCTTACATCCTTGATCATAAATTTAATGTACTATGTACAGCAGCCGCCGACAATCGCTACCCCTCTCTCAACCAGCACGTACACGACCATTTGCATTTACCTTCGTCAGTGGAACCAAGCCGCCGCCTGTGTTCGCTTGCTCATAATATAATATCAGAGAATATGAGAGACTGCGCATACTTTGATGTGTTCCCTCCTCCTCCTCCTCCTCCCATCTCATCTCTACGCTCCTTCTAGATTTTCTTTTCTTCAGCTCCACAGAACAATGCAGCAGCAATAAAAATTGGAGAAAGGTGTCAATTTCAGAGCTACATCTTCTGATTCTAATTTCATTTTAATTAGATTGAATTTATTTTAAAAATTTATTAAATCGTAGTTTATTTTTAAATATAAAAATAAATAAAAGACGGTAACGAAAACAAAATAACTTGATTGACTCAAAAATTCATTTTGCTCCTTTTTGTTTCTATTGCTTCATTTATTATCTCTCCAGATATCTTTTCCTGGCGCGGCAGGACGCCAATTATACGTTTCTTACTTTCGTAATGATAATGAAATTCTAATGACACGATGTCTACTGCACTTTCATGCTGTCGACAATTGTAAAACTTTATGTGTGACGAAGTGTACAGTGAGTTCTCAGCCATTTGAGAATTATTTTATTTTTTATTTCATGTGTTTAAATCAAAATTTTATGATAGATTTGAAATTTATCATTAAAACAGTGACTTAATACCAATCAATAAAGTGTCCAAGTGCGTATAAAAGACACATATGGATTCCATTTGATTGCCATGAATTTGTGAAAGACCTTAACTAGCTCCAATGTGATTTTCTTCCTGGGTTATATGTCACGTTTATACTGCTGTCTGCTCGTGCGTAACGCGTATCTTGCAATGCCATCTTTATTGGCTGTTGAGTGTGTATAGATCCTACAACTCTACCAACATGAAAAAGAAAAATTAACGTCCGTTATTACTACTGTCTTGAGAGTCTTATCGATAGAAAAAATCGTCACTCGTGATCTTGAAATTAAATTGATTGTCAAAGGTAATTAATCAATAAATAAATACTTGGATTTATGATACTACCTTTTTCCCATTATCTTAAAAACGAAACAATACTGATTCATTATTAGAGAGCATAAAATCTCAGCCAGTGGATATAATATTTTACCAATTTTTTGTCTTGTTACCATATTATTTAATAACTTGATTGCGGCGTCAACACGAGAGTATTTTCTTGCATCCAACCGAGCTCACAAATTGGTTATTCGGATTCCTGTGTCGAGAAAAGAAGTCATTTATAATTCTGCAAAGTGGCAAAAAGAAGGGTTAGTCCCATGCATCACGCTTCGAAGCTGTAGCGTCGATATAAGTCCTCGCCCGTGCTAGACTTGTTTGCACTAGCAGCCAATGTGCTGCAAGAAGTTGGTGTACAACGAGCATCAGTTGACAGGTGTGGTCGTAAGAAAGCTTGATTAATAACCGAATAATAATACGCTCTGTCTCTGCAGTCTTAGCCAATTGTTTGCCACGTTACACAGCAACTCAAAGACGTGCTTGATTCGGTATAGTTGAATTTTTTGTTAATGTTCTTTCGGTATTTTTGTTCTTGTTTGTCGAAAGGAGGTTACATTAATCATCCTGGAATGATGAAAATAAGGTGGAAAAAATTTATTTATGGTTTAAAAATATTTCTTTTGTTTAAGATTGAAAGAAATACCAAGTTAATTATTTTATTTTATTTATCATTTATAAATAATATTATTTTCCATTAAGAAATGATGTATCTCTCAAGAGAATATGAAAAGAATAATTATGATAAAATATGTAAAGGTTTAATTAGCAACAAAAAAAAGATGTATCTTGTTTTCAAGATGTCACATACTAGTCTTGAAAGCAAAATGCAACTTTGTATCACGTGCATCTCATTAGTAGTGCAATTAATTACAACTCAATGACCACAAGAATGTCCAGTTTCTTTCATCCAGCATTCACAAGCATTAGAAACTAATTTACCCCTCACACGAGCTAATTGTCTTGAATTGATTTATATTTTATATCAATCAGAATCGACAAAAAATAAAAACAAATTACCAACAACTTGATTTTATGTAGCTAAAGATTCTTTCAATGTCTTTCCAACTTATGATGTTCATCTTTGTCATCTAGCATCATTTTTACTTATTTCTTCGAGCTACTGTCTTATTAATCATCCACCAAAAGCATTTGTATCACGTCAATTTCATTTATCAAATTTCAGACAATCGTTATTTTTCTTTCACCTACTGGTAATTGCACAAGTGATGACGAATGGAATTGCACAAGAAGCAACAGCACAACACCCGCAATTTTTCAATTTGGATAAGTAGCTCATGAAAGAAAGAAAAAAACAATCAAGACAAACGTCTCGGGAGAATAAAATGTACCCTCAAGTTATGAGTAAGCTTAAGCACAACGCATTTAGACACTGTGAAGACGTACAAACGGCATATATATATATATATATATATATTCAGTCACATAAGAATTATACATCGCGTGAGCTCAAGAAAAAGAGAGAGAGAGATTGGAGCTGAGCCACCACCTTAGGGATTTCTTGCTCGAAAGCCCCCCGGACTCGCCATAAGTCATGCTAGGTGTTCTCTCAGTAATGACCCGCGGCTTCTCGTTTTACTCCTTCCGATCATCTCTCTCTTTTCTTACCCTCTCATACATTCCCACGTTTCATCCGGACTTCTTATGTATACATAATTAAATGACTTAAGTTTTTCATCGCAACCAAGCATTTGTATACTGATAAAAAAAATTCTATCTCATTGCTATCACACATTCGAATATAATATTTCTAAGAAACTTAATCCCAACATTTTCTACGCGAAAATAATTTTATCATGATATATCCCATGCATTCGATTTCTTAGTTGGATGGATCTGATGGCAATTGACCCAACGAGTATGCTTGATTTATCACTAAACTTTTATGGTCATGGTATGTATCTACTTTGTATACTGCACTCACTGTGTATCCCCTTCCCCTTTCAATTTCGTCTTTACTCTAATACATAGGGGAGAGCTCTTTATTATCAATACAAACATCTTCGGTCATGGGGTTAACTGGAGATAACACGATTAGACGCACTTCGCGACCGGTTCTGGCTCAAGTCCGGCGAAATTCAAGTGAGTTTAGCGGCTGAATTAAAGAGCTAACTCCTCTGTATCAGTTACCACACTAAGAACTTGTGTTGTATCTGATCGTCGGCCAAGCTCAGTTTGTTTTATAGTTTGTATAAACTTATATACTCTACATACATCGCCGCTGAATCTTCTCACTTGTTTAATCGTTGGCTTTTCACACTTAATTATAAATGATAATTTATTTCTTCACTATTTTTCATTCATTTGTTTTTTTTTTGCAATCAGATTACATTCTTTCCCTACGATTTTATTTCTTCAGCATACTAGAGATTTAATTATCTCCACTGTTGGGAACAAAAGATGACTTGAAGTTAATTCTTAAGTTTTAAAAACTGAAAGACTTTTGTATCATACCTGGTTACCTTTTGATGGATGATCCAGAGACTGGTACAGCATCTAGGAGATGATGATTATGGCATTTATTGACGTGAGAAGTTGAAAAAACAAAGCCAAAAGTTAGCAAAGTATACCTTTCAAATCCACCACCCCCTCTTAGGGTCTGTGTACCGCTAGACGAGGACGTCGGTAGCACCAAGATAGGATGACCTACTTCATGAGGCTCCTCCTAGAGGAGAGGGGCATCCACATAAACGTTGATCACTGATCGGAAAAGTCTTAAGCGGACGCGTCGGCTCACTGGCCAATCCCATTCGCCAATCTCTCTCCCGCTCATTTCTCTATCCTAGACTTGAAGTTTTGCATCAGAGGACTTGTGAAAAGCACGGCCAATCAGTGGTCTTGAGACTTCTCCTGCAATGCTATTTGCATTCTCCCAAGATCTTTTGTAGTGAATTTTTTTTCACTCTCCAAACCTTTCCCTTTATATATCAAAAGTCTTTTCAGTGAATTTTATCACTGTTTATAATCCAATGAGACACGAACTGAAATACCACAGCTTGAGAATGTAAAAAATGCTGATGGGGATGTAGCTGTGGAGAGATGGAGCAGAGAAGAGGGTTCATGGGGTTGGAAGATGATATATTTGAGTAGATTGTCCATTTGTTTACTTGACGGAATGATTTTTTAACCTGTTTCGTTAAGGCATGCGGCATCACGGACGTCGAAGTAACGATTAAGAGATCGTGGCCACGAACAGAGTCTAGCTCGTGGGAAACGATGGTCCACACCGCGTGGTGCTATGAAAGTAATGTAGAACACAGAATCCAGAACCAACTGTAACCAGTATGGTTGGTGTATAGAGTCAGCGACCGAGTATATATAAACGCGTACGCCTTTCTGCACGTCGTTAAAAACACGTCATTAAGGTTAAACGCTCACCGCCGGCTAGATGACGTGCTTCAATGCGCGATATCGACTAATTGAATGGACTCTCAATGAGTCTTAACTATCTCACATACTTGACTGTAATGTTGACAAAAAAAAAATATCCAACATTATCTTCAGGATAATCGGATTTGTTAAAATTATGAATGTTTATAAATCATCAATCAATCAAGCCATTAGTATTTACATAAAGTTACACACAACACTTAGTCGTTAATTTAACAGATAAAATTTTCACACATAAGTATTATAAAGAGTTGAAGAAATCCTTGAAATGGTATACCCCATAAGGTATAAAAGAAACAGTTGATCAGGTATAAATCTTACATCATGAATCAACGATTGTTATGCCAATTATAACCGATGTCTTTTACGAAATTTGTGCTGAAGAATGTGCACTCATGCAAGTCGATAAATCATCTTTATCGTTAATGCCGATGAATCAATTGATTCAACATCAGCTTTTGGGATAACCTGATGATGGTGCGTCCACACCAGTTGATTCTGTCAGTCTGAGCTGGGAATGAGCTTGCTTGGTTCCTCCCACAGCTAGAGAGATACCAACAGTCCAGTAAGGTATAAAGGTACAAGCAGCGCGTCGGAAGCTAGCCGCGAGCGTCGTTACACGGCTTCAGATCTTGTTGCGCCAACTTGGTCACGACTCTTTAACTTTGTACTGACTTGAAATCTTAACGATCTTCAAGATTCACCAACTATTTTGTTTGATTATATTAGCTAACTGCTGATAGTCCAGTTCAAATCAACTATTTAACCACTTGTTGGACAATCATTTCTATCAATTAAAAATCAGTCCATCCTAGATGATTGTTGATGATAGGAATATGATTCAATAGTTGTCAGTTGTTCTAGATGTTAGTGTGATTGGTAAAACTTATGACTGGTTGAAGAAATATTATAACTCTAAAGACCTTTTTCAAGTATCGCAAGAGCATTTCGAAAGAGCTCTTTATGGAGTCGAAGACTCACTAATGGTTGTCATGTTTGACGAGCGATGATAAGTTCGACAGGAGAGTGCACATCGAGCAAAATATGCCGCGAGCTCACACGACGCGATCGTGTGAGTAGTAGGTATCATCTTGAATAAGAAGCAATCAGATATCATTAGTGTTTTTATAAAACTGTTTGCAAAGTTCCGCAAGGCCGACGGTTACTATTCCCACGCTTCTTCATCTACTGTTCATTTATAGTATCGTTAGAATAAACAAAAGAAAAAGAACCCTCCTCTCTTTTTGTTTTTTTTTTTTATTAAAATGATCATCTTGAACATCATCATTTAAATACCTATTTCCAATTGTTATTATCATCATTTGATTGTGATGATTATTTTTATTGCACATCCAAATAGAAAACAAATTTAACAACATATTTATAATGGCAGTAATCGTGTCGTAGATAATTTTTCATCAATCTTGTGACTAGTCTTAATGCTGTAGAAAAGTTGAATCGTCGGTCCAAACGTGCTTGCACGTTGCACTCTGCTGGCAGTTGCAATTCTTGCGGTTAATCTCGCGTCAGGCGTGACGTTATTACTCATTATAATAGCGAAGTAGTCATTCTCCGGGTGCAGGACGGAACGAGAATTTTCCCTCGGAAGGATATCATTCCCGGATGAAGGTCAGTGCGACGACCTTCGTGAATGAGTCTACATATATACATAAATTGTACTGATGCTGATGTTACATCCAGCAAATTTATTTCTCTTCTCTATAAAATGACATTAGAGCGCAAGCACATTATACAGATAGAAAGGAAACATCATGTTAAATTTCCAAGCATGGGCGTAATTGCAAGATAATAGTTTTCATTATTTCCAGGGCGTTGTCTAATAGTCGCGTGCTCGCAATCATTTCACTTATTACTGCTTCTTCGATTAGCATTAAATTAGCCACCAAGTGCCACGTGCAAAACGCACTATCTATTAAATCTCACGTTTATCACAATGACGAGGGTGAAATTAAAATCGTGAGATATCTTTCGTTAGACTTTTAGATTAATCAGTTGCTAAGAATTATGATTCATAAGTAGAGAGATCAAGATTTCAGATAATGTCTATTAAATTTTCTTGTGAGAAACATAAAAATGTTGCTTCTCTATTCACACGCAATAACAATATGATAACTATGATAAGTAATGTATTGTTGTTTTTTTTTTTTTATACATTCACCAATTGACAGAAAATAAATAGACACATACGTGATTGATATTTAATTTATACTCCAACTATATACGTACAATTATTACCAATCATACTGATACTAATCACAATTACTCACTTCTATTCTTTCATTCATTATAGTTTGAATTTTTTTCCAATATCTTATTAATCAATCGGTTCAATCGACCTATTTAATTACTCATTCCAAGCTGTTACTTCTTCATCAAGATATCAATAAATAAATTTCCCCTTCATTTATTTATGAACTTGGTGAGCTGAATAAATACCATTGATAGGAATTATTTGATTATTAGCCTTTAAATATCGTATGACATTAGAAAAGTATTATAATCTATTTACGATGCCAGTCTAGATCAATGATAGCAGCCTACCAGCATAACGTTCTGAGCAATTAACATCCCACCTGTAGTTAAAGCTTGCACGAGAGTTGGATACCTTGTAATTTTAACACGAGAAGACAAGAACAACTAAAGGGGTAGTGTATGAAATTCCTCGAAATTCTCTCACGCAAAATGAAGTAATCATGATGACCATATGAATGAGTTACAGAGGGTAGGTATGTAAGCACATGATGACGTCTGGAAGTTTGTTGATAAGAGAAGTGGACATTGGTCCGTGACTGTGGTGTGTTTTGCTCCAGTATTCGATCAATGATATCTCAAATAGACACGTTAAGTCTGACTATATGAGTCCTGCAACTCAAACATCGACTACTTCATAGTGGTCATAGGTGGTACACATACTAAAAGAGAGATAGAAAGAGAACCTTAGGACTTGTTTTCTACTAATCTTTTCTCTCTTTTCTTTGTACCTCATCCTCCCAAGTTGTTTGTTTCTTCTCCCTCGTCTTCGCAGCTTAGGCTTCACGTTTGTTTCTTTCTATACCATGGCATGCTGCATTGCGACCTACCGTTATACAGTTAACGAGCTACCCACCGCTATACACCGACGTCGCGCATTGCGCATGCACGAAATGTAAACGTGGGAACCGGAATTGGCCGGCCTAGGGCAACCCGATGAGCAACCAGTGAAGAGTGTGTATGCTGTCTGAGCTATAGATACAAGAGAAACATCTTCTGGCTGTATCGCTCTGCTCCAACTTTAAACTTCTGTTCCTTGTTCGCCATTCACCTACAGTCATTTTGATGGACGACTCAAAATTCACGTCGTTTATTAAATTAATTATTGAGTGTCATGGACACACCCATTGGTTGTTAAAAAGTCAGATGTGGTCTTTTTTATTCGATGGAGTTATTATAAACCTCTAGATGCCTGATGATTTATTTTTATTTGTTTATTTGCCATTAAAGAATATTTTTTATTATTTCGTAATCACGTCAAATTGTTTTTTTTTAGTTTATTGTCAGTCATGAATTTTATTATCAAGGAACAAAAAGTTCTTTGATGGTTGACTAACTAAAAAAGCAAATTGTTTAAATAATTGAAATAAAAGAAATGAATGGTTAATATTAAAAAAATGATAGTTGGTGGTTTGATAATTAAATTAATTTCCTTGAATATTTTTTTTGTTACAGGTAAGTGAATAGCTGCATAACTGTTTAAGTATACTCGTATCCTTTGGTAAGTGATTCTTCGTAAAATAGCTGTCGTAGAATTTTTCGCGCGTCTCCATCTGTCGTTAACACACGCGTGTGCAAGGGGGATATGGCTATCGTACTTGTGATCGTTAGATTAGAGTTAACTTTGTAATACGGATGAAGCAAAAATTATGAGTGCGCTCTTGGCAGTTGCGACATTTTCATGTTCTCGGTTGAACAGAAAGAACGAGAAGAGATAAAAGAAACTACAAGAAGAATTCTTGGGATGAGAAGAGTTACATGAAGATAGCTGAACATACAGTAGTAGTTTATAATGTGAGCGCGTTCTTTCTTTACGGCCGAGCAAATTCTCTGCGTCGGTGCTGAGTCTCTCCTGTCACTGGTTTTCCATCGGAACAACCTGTTTACACCACACAGACAACCAATCATTTTTCTATTAACAATGCCCGCTCTTGTCTGTAAGATTAGTATCTGTCGTTGTTTAATTTAATCACAATATAACCGCCTCATCCATCCTCAACTTTTCCTCAAGTCTGACGTCGATCAACCATCGATCCTTGGATAATCCAATGTCGACAGTTTTCACATTAAACATCATCGGCTTTCCGTATACTCAATGCAAAAAAATACCTCTTCAGTCTTCAACACTGACGTAGACAAATATTACTGCTTTTCAATTACTTCCTAACTGATGACCAGAGGTCATGATGCATTTTAAAATTTTATCAAAACAAAAATACATCAATGTTCAATCCTCCAATGTATTCCAACTCGTCAATAACTTTTTCCAAGTATCCATACCTGCATCCATACCTGTATTAGGATAATTGTAGAAGATGTATCTCTTAGGAGCTATGAAGCACATGATACAAAGTTGGGGACGTTGATTTTGTTGCTGGTACACGAACCTCAGCTCCAGTGTATCTTGGGCCATGAACGCGTGGGAGAACACTGTGCAATGTATGTCTTCTCTCTATGGGAATCTACTAGTCAGTTGAGATTATTTCCCTTGCCCTTCTTGACCAGTAACCTCAACGTGGAATATATATTGCCATTTGTTCTATTATGGATCTATAAGTCTATAAATTCACCAGGTCTCAAGTCAAATTTGTAATTCAGAATGTTCTTTTTTCTTTGATGGTCATGCTCTTTTTGTCATTAATTACTTTATTTATTCATCAGAAAAGGAGTCATTTTTTATAACTCCATTTGAGTTGGAATAAATGATCCAAGTCCATTAATGATTGTTTATTAGGATGTTAATTAATTTCAATGAATTTTGTCAATTCGTCAATGTCAGAATATTGCTTCTTAATAGTTGGAGATTAAATTTCGATCAATAATCAATGACTGTCATTGTTGAGTAGTCGTATTTAATTCTGATTGAATCAATCATTAATCTAAATTTTCATCAAAATTTCTTCAATTATGAAACCATTATTTTTCGAATAAAAAATTAAATCTCATATCTTTATTTATTAAATCTCAAAATAAAAATATTTTTTACTATTTATAAAGTCAACTCTTTGTTTCATTATATCATAATTCAATAGAATATTAATTAATCAAATATCTTGATAAAACAATTAAAGTATTTATGTGTTGGTTCAAAATGATAGACATAACTCAAAAAACGTGTCTGTATAAAGAAACAATGACATAGAATTATTTAAAGACATGGATAAATTCCCTTGTTGGCTAAACGACTGACACGCCCAGAAGTCCGTGTGAAACCTCAGTAATCTCAGTGATCGGGAATCACGTTTACCACGAGAGCGCGTCTGTCTACGCGGTAAGATCCTCTCGCAGTAGCCACGACGTCGAGAAGACCCTGAGGGATACAAGCGTTGATTCAAGGCAGAATTCATTGTAGAGAATTGACAGGGTTGGAAGAGCCAAAGATTCTATCTGTTTGATGGTGCAGAACTGAGGGTGGTGATTGTGTGGTTCAGTAGTTTATTCTTACCCATATTTACTCCACTTACCTCCAGCTATACCTTTATAATGATGATAATGTCATGTCTGACGTGCTGGAATTCGATGTAAGGATACACAATCTGTCTGTAAAAAATCAATCCTATTAACTATTTAATAAAAATAGCATATGAATAAATAAATACAATAAATATTTATCTCATGAAATGTACAGGAAATGTGGACAATAAATTAACGAGGACTCATCTGTCAATTTGCTGCTATCTGAAGCTGCGATATTTATTGCCTTGATAGACGAAACAATAGAAGACACGTGGGATCATCAAACACTGTTCAATTAATCTTTTCGCTTGACACTTGTAATTAATTACTCCTGTCAACTTTAGTGAATTTAATTGATAATTTTTAAATTCAATATGAATCATTGAATGGAAATAATTGTCTTATTTACCAACTAATTCACCAAACAATTCAATATCTTCTACATCAATTAACTAATTAACTAATTAATTATTTAGGCTTCTTGTTAAATGTTAATTGCAAAAAAATAGCAAATAGCAAATTGTGCTGTATAATAATAGAGTCCAACGATGGTAGTATCTTAGCAGAGACCTAGATGACAATAAGCCGACAGAGGCAACTGGAGCCGAGCCCTTTAGAGGTATTCATAAATAAATTTTAATGAAACTCCAGCATTATCTGAGAACGCATGTCTCTATTCGAGCATAAATTTTGCAACTATGTTTCAACAGTTATATAGGTGTGTCTTAAAAATTTTTTCCTTGGTTTATCAGTCATTTATTGACATGCTTTTTATGTCAGACCAAGACCCACTTGAAAGTGAAACAATATATCGTTGTTTGAAGATATCTCTTCTAATGAGAAGTCAAAAACAATCTCTTGACATTTCTTCTCCAATCGTGATTACTAACGAATAAAATTTGCAGTTGAGTGACCAATACAGGCTTTGGAGTCTGTCTTTTGTATGATGCTCATCGCAAAGTCCCGTTTTAGAATGAGACAGTGAGTATATAAAGAAAAGAGAGAGAATGCAATGTATTGCGAGTTTTTTTTATTATTCTTTTTTATTAAGCACACGCGGCACATTCCAAGCAAATCGCAAGTAAATACGCCCGATCAATTTATTAATTTATTTACTCTCCCCGTAATCCAGTGGACGGTCTTGCTCAAGAAGAGGTGAACAACTTTTTGTCTCACTTGTCATGAAGAATACGACCTGGACGAAACGTCGACAATTTTTACAACATGAAAGTGTACAAACTGCATTACGTCGAAACTTTATGAGTCTTATCTCTTCTGGCTTTGTTAATCAAGTGGAAATTGAAACGATTGAATGCATGATTGGCCGACTTCGGAGGGCATAAACCTGACTGAGAGTTGACTTAATACTCATTCAAAACAGGCTCCAAACAGACATATCATGTATCAGATAACTTTCACGTCTTGTTATAATATAATAATAATGAGTAACGAAAGAAAAAAAAAATATTTAGCTAATCTTACTAAATTGTCTTGACTACATCACCTTCGTTAATTTATCCGGACCGTTTGTATAGTAATATCTTGATTATCTCACGCGCGAAAGGATCGCTAGGATACTTTGCCACCTTGACCTCGAGCCGAGAGAATCTTACCAACAGGTGTAGGAGAAACTACGTATAATGTAGCATAAATATGATGGAAGGTCGTGCACATGTCCTAGGTGAAGATACTGAATAATAAGATATGAAGTTATGCTTAAAAGAAGTGTAAAAAAAAATTTTCATTACTGTGTGAAACTAGAGACTTGATGAAAGCTATCAGTCATAGCAGAAATTAACAATCTCTAGACTGTCTCATACATTCATCATCATCATCTGACTTTTGCATATGAGAATAAACTCATGTTGGGGAAATAGTAATTGAAGTATTGCATGAACTAGAAAAATTAATCTCAATCGATCGTTTAAAAAATAGTATCAAGATATGAGGTAATTAGATTCGAACCAAGTTGTAATGTCATATTCCCAATAGAAAGGAATGCTTACAAGTGATTAATCTGAGACTTGTTTCTAATACCAATCAATTTATTGAGTAACAGTCCAATGATGATCTGTTTCTGCTTTCCAAAAGACTATTTATTTATTATCAATAACAAAAAGCAGATTTGAATTTTTTATTTTAAAAGAATTTCAAGTATTTTTTAAGGAATTTATCTATCAATATAAAGATACAATTCTGCATCTACCTTGCTCATTTTTTTTCCAATTACCCGCTTGAAGTTTCTCAGAGATCCAACACTTGGGTATCATAAAAAGCAAGAAAAGAGTACAATAAAATTCTGCTAATCTACTTGAACAATCCAGCTAAAAGCCACTCTTTGACATCACACAAGATAAGATGATACTTAAGAGTGTGAAGGAGATCAAGCTTTGTATTGATCCAGCGACAGGTGAATTCTGGATAAGAGTCTAAGTGAATTTTCGTTTCCCTTAGCATCAATAGCAGAAGCAAGAGACTCGAGTGTCTGAAATATTTAGTGTTGATCAATCGTAGAGCTACAAATCAAGTCTAATCATTGATCAAGATTGTTAGGGTAATGTAAACAAACGTGTTTAAAGCAGTACCGGAAATTTAAGCACATCCTGCAGTGTGACATTTGGAATGTTTGTCATATGGTGTAGGAGAATAGGGTTCCTATCATTTACAGAATGCTGGAAAATCCGGGTTTGGGTAATTGCACATTGTGTTAGCAATTTACACGAATAGATAGAGGACCAATATCGTGGCCTGTATCATAGCTTGACTACACGCTTCGAGGCAACGAGAGTCGACTGTGCGCTCCATACGTTCCTTTATCGGCAAATCGCCGGCTAATCATCATCAATCACTATCGAGCATCGGCCAGGCCTTACATCTGTGGAGAGAGAAAGAAGTAAATAAAGATAGAGTAAGAACGACAACAACAACGACCATCGTATAGAATGTTGAGTTTGTCAGACATTTTTGCTCGCTCCTATATTTATATATACTTTTATTGGAAAAATAACTTTTTTCACGTTATTTATCGCAACTTGAATCAACAAAGTGATGTTATTGCTAAATTGCAATTTAAGGAGTTTGTTGGATTATCATTTTTTTTTATTCTCTCAACTCCAATTTCTTAAGCTTCCAATCAATCAACCAGGTATTTTTGTACAGTCAAATTGTGATTGAAACAATTAGCACCATTCTTGATGATAAGACTTTGCTTATCTTTGATGGATGCAAGTCAAGAATATTTAATTGAAAGAACTTTTTTGTTTTAAAAAACGAAATAGCAGGATTTCCTGAGTAAATAATGAGTGAAATAAAGGAATGAGTAAATAATTGGTAAGATAAATATAACACAAACACAATTCAATTGTCGCTGATTCAAGTTTTAACAACTGAATTACGAGAGGTAGTCAAGATTCACGAGGCAAATCCATGATGAGTCGAGACAATCTCTATTTCTCTCAATAGAATTCGTAGCAAACAAGATGAATGAATGAAGGGAATCAACAGTAACGACATATTAGCTTAACTAAGCTATCTTTCAGTTGAATAACTATGGCATATCCCAAGGACACACTTCATTGTTAGCAATCAAACAGGTCGAGGTACAAAATGTCGTAAATAAAAGAACCTCATGATAATTGTGCGTTTGCATATTGTGAAGACTCAAGATTGATTCTCTTGGTATTTCTTAACCACTTGGATAAATTATTTTCGATTAATTTCATCTTACCTTTAACATTTTTCGTACCTGGAGAAAGTGGCGAGAGTGTAGAAACGCTGTGAAAAATGTCACCGATCAGACTAACGAACTTGTATAAGTTGAATCTTTGGTACCAGAACCAAAAAATAATCCTCTAGAGTAGGTGTTTAAGGTTACCAGGCCATCCTACAGTCATAATGAACTCAATTGATCATGGTAGTAAGCTTATAACGAACAAGATTTATAGTGACAGTTTGGGTAATCATATCAGTTTTTATGTCTGACTATTAAACTGTTGCTGCATTTTTTAAACTTTACTATACATTGACAAAAGAAAGTCTACTTGGTTGCTCATAGCTTCAATCAATTGATTGATTCTTCATACACAATGTGTTAAAAAAAAATCACTTCAATCAAATAAATGACATAATCCAAAAGTTATCTAACAATTTTTAAATCAAATAAAGTTTATTCAACATTAATAGGCCATGTTTGTTGATGAAAGAATCTATTCCACGTTAATAAATAACTGCTAATAAAATTCAATGTCTTATGAAGACAATAAAGTCTAGTTTAAAACGATTCTTTGATTAAAAGTTCTTGTTTGTCAATGTCATGGGAAAACTTTTTACTCCTATTAATTGTGTCTAGTTTATTACGTGGTTTTAACGATTAACATTAATCATGCTCTATCGTTACAACTATAACTTTTCTGTAATTATAAAAAAAAAAGTAAGACAGGTTGTATAATATGTAATGAAGCAGATGTGAGAAGCAGAATGTTCTCCAAGAAGAAAAGTGCGTTGTCTTTCTACAGGTGTGACGATCACAAGTACTTCCTTAAAGCCTCTTCTTCTCTTCTTTCACTTACTCCTTTTCTATGCTCTTTTTCCTACTTAAGAAGCCAATGCTTGGTGTGCGGAACGTGCAGCAACCAAGGTACCTAGTTACACGGTGCACGGTGACTAATGAACCTTTACAGTCACCTTATGTCCAACTTGCGGGAGTACCTACCAAGTTTATTGCTGATGCTAATTCACGAGTTGCGGCAATTAGTGGTCATGGATGAGAAAACGATTGAACTTACAATGGAATCGATTGGTGATGATCACGCCTACACTATTATATGAATATTTTGCATATGAATATGTTGGTTTTTTTTCTTTAATGTTTTATGAAAAATAATCGATACTTCTCGGTAGTCAATTTAACGACACCTGTGAGGTCTCTGAGTTAATGAAGACCAGGCCAATTATTGGCTGCTGATGAGATTCATTTTAGTGGAGTAAGTGAGACACATAAGTTTACACGGTGAAATTTTTTTTCATGGTAAAATAAGTGATTCCTCAGATAATACTCAAGACACCATCGTGTGAGGTCGATTAAGATCTCAGGTGGCATAATATTTAAAAAAATCATTTAAAAGGCAAATAAAGTATTAAAATATTTGACCATCGATTATTTTTACATGAGAATATTATCAATTAAATGCGAAGCTTCGTGAATTATAATATGAGATCCTGAAAAAATCTTTTCAAGATAAATCGAGTACATACTGGTTTTTAAAAAATTAACAACGCGCTAACTTAATCATCGTAAATTTATATTTGCCCTCATATAGTTAAATTGAATATTTATGTTTCTCATTATTTATTTATTTCTATTTAATTATTTCTTCATTAATAACATTACTAAAAAATAACACTGCAAATCATAATGTTTTATTAAAATTTTTCTTATTACAATTACTACAATGTTAATCAAATGAGTGATGAAAATACTAAAATATAATTAAAAACATTATTAAAATAGAATTTTTAAAAAATTATTTGTAAAATATAGGGTCAACGCACAAGTGAATGAACGACATGGTTAATATATCTATGTATTGCTAATACATACACGGAAAACACTATCTAAAAATTTTTACTAGTTAATTTAGAGTAAAATTTACTAGCCAAAAAAATTAAAAATTACTAGTTTTCTTTTTTAGTAAAGATACCTGAAAAATTTAGGAAAAAGTGCTAGTCTGGCTGTTAAAAATTATCAAAAAATCGTAAAAAATCCTATATTAGTACACAGAGAGAATTTTTTCACTAAATGTCAGTGCAAAAATGGCAAGTGCATGTTTCGAAATTTATACGTAAAAATATTTCTATTCGATAGTAAATTTTGAGTTATTTTAAGTTAACTTTGTACTTAAGAGGTGCCTTAGTAAAATAATTATTTGAGATAACTCAAAAATTATTTATTACAGCCCAAAATTCACTAAGCATAGTGTTCATTCACTGGTGTATTTGATTTACTTTCAAAATTTTGTCATTCATTTTTAGTGTTTCAAAGATAGGTCATTCAAACGAAATTTGTTATATTTCATGTATATGATCTTAAAGAGCACTCCTGTTTTACTGATAAGTCGGATAACGATTCAATTCTTAGCGATTAATGAAACTATCAATATCCTTAATCGTTCATTCACCCTATTCATCTAGAATTTGAAATATTGGTTTAATCAATTTTGCGATAAAAATTATAAACTACATCAATGACAATTATCATAATTGATTAAAAAAATGATTTGTGTTTAAGAGTAATCACTTGGGCATCACCAGAATATAATTCCGTAAAGTGCGTCGGCGATATTTCAATAATAAAAGGTGAAAAAAAGAGGATATTAACATCATAAATGGACTATAATACGTAGCTTCATTTTAAAGTGAACGGCTTTGAAAGAATCAATTGACATGAAGATGTGCGAGTTAACGCACTGGAATTTTCTCAAGTTAAGAGTTTAAAATAATTATACGGCTCACATAGTGTTTAACTTTAAACAAGTAATAAAAAGAAAAAATGATCTTAAAATTGATGCTTAAAATATCTCTCAAGAATTATAATACTGATAAATGAAAATATATGTAATCTAAATCTATGACTAAGCTAAAATGGTATGTATTAATCGTCTATCGAGAGATATAAGACGTCGTCGCGTCGTAAATCACAAATGTCCGACATATTACGGTCGTTACTTTAACGCACCCTCAACTGGTAGCATCTACTTAACCATCTGGTGTCTGAATAAGAGCGCTTTCTAGTATTCTTAGAGTCATTTTTACATTTTACAACCAATGTTGTTACTTTGTGTTGCCAATAAGATCCAACAGAAGCATAGAAAATCGATAAAGTGGTATTTTTAAACCATAAAATTACCTTTTCATTTAAATTCGTTTGCTACTTCAACTATATAATTCAACTTTGTCCAGACTTATTTACATCGTTTAATGTAATATTATTTTAACAATACTCTGTAATAATTTTCAGCTTTAAGGTATTACGGTAGTTAAGAACAGTTCTTTATATTCAATTATCCAAACGCCAACTGGTTTCATTGGATCGTTAAAATTTGGCACAAATTCGTACCGATCACTTTTACGATCATTTCATCGCCTTTTACATTCATGATGATCGTCAGTAATCATGTTTTTTTTAATGTTACATATTCCAATGGGTATTCAAAAGTACATTGAGGGCGTATATACATAGCAGCACTTGAAATTCCAACCAGGTAATAACTAGTCGAGAAATTGATCGTAACTCAACTAACAAACTGATATACCAAGAGAATATTTCAAGTCTATTGAATTTAATTCGCTCACTAAAAAATCACTGACTGACTTTGTGTATACTACAATCATTGGAATATCAGTTCTAAGCTATACTTAGTACAACAGAAATCACTACAAGATCAAATTATCAACTGACATTTTTATTATTCTTTCCCTTTTCTTCATCTCCCTTGGCACTTTAGATATAACTAATTTTTTTTTCTCTCTAATCCGTGACTGTCTCTATACTCTAGACTCGTGATTCCCACGGGAATATCTTAGGAACAGTAATCCAAAGGCGATTTCAACAATGTAATTAGAGAAGATAGTAGCAGCTTGCTGCAGTGCTCCAAGCGTGTTTCCAATTAATTCGAGCGCACCGAGATCATTAAATGACCAGCGTTCTGATAATTTTTAACTACTTGCAAGTTTATTTTTTTTTTTTTTGACAACTTTTCGATAATAATAAGGCGCCATGAGTATATATTTAAATAATATTTTTTATTATTTATTAAATATTCATTCTTCTTAACAGCTTATTTATTTCATCATCATCTTTTTCATTATAACTTAATTTTTTTTCTGATTAAAATCTGCAATTAAAAGCCTAAAAAATTACAAAAGTTTAATATAAACTTATTAAAATAATATTAAGATCAATATATAAGCTTTCAGTGATTAAAAATAAATTTTTTATGTTGCATACAATTATAATACATTAAGTAGAGTTATTAGTCAATAAATCATTTAAAAAAATAATTAAATTAGTGTTGTTGTTATAAGAAAGTCTAGATTATTATTTATTAGAGCAACTTATGATTAGCTCTTGATCATAATGATACTACACAACCCAACTATCAGACTACGAGCAGCTTTTTAATCATCGCTTAGTGTCAATTGGTGTATTTATACTACCATCAACAGATCATAAATTATTAATAAATTTCCCTAAAAAAAATATACATATATATACACTTGATAGTAGCTTCTATCATATAAAGTAGTTTTAACTCTATTAGCTTTTTTATTCTATCACTAGTCATGTCTCATAATCCAATTAGAACATATTATTTTATCCATGATTATTTCTCTCTCTAATGCAAATAGAAGTATCCTGAATACGTTAATCGACTACAGACTATTAGTGTTTTTATACGAATAAAATAATGAAAGAAAGAAAGAAGTAATCTCTGTAAATATGTTCATTTGTATGCAAAAAAATAAAAGCAATTATAGATTTGTCCATGAAAGCTAAATTGACATTCGCTATATAATAAGTGAGCAGCTGATTAAGGTCATATAGAGTGAAACACCGGTAATGTTTTCATTGTCAATTTAATTTGTAAGTACCAATGTTGGATACTCTCGTAAAAGGGACCGATCGTGACAGAGTAACTAGAATATATAGATCGCAATGGTTACAAGGTTGAAACAGTTTTTCCCTCCCTCCCCTCACTCACTCTCTTACTCCTCGATTGCCTGTTAGTGAACCTATCCAATGTACTGCTCAATAACCTGGCACGTGACTCGCCCGTGGGTAAAAGTGCGAAGCTCGCGTACTTTTACTCAGCATTCCGAACACGTAACTTAACAATCCGTCGTTGAAATGAGTGTTCATCTTCACTCTAAAGATATAACTATCAATAGGATCATCATATCTTGCTTCTCTAATTCCATCAGTTACAAAATAACCCAGAAATCATCTAATTAGCATAACCATATTTTGCTCTTGTTAATAAGCTTAGCAATATGATTTTTTGTCGTACGATTATCGATTAAATGCACGCCAGCTACTGTAAAGTGTAGTTACTCTAGTATAATATAAGATTTATCGAGACCTCGACGCGAGTTCACTTCTAGGTAGCAGCAAGGTATATCACCATCGCTGACCATCTCGGTGCGTGTTTTACCCTCGTACTGAGTTGCGCAAATCCCACATACATGTAGTAGACGTTCAATATGCTAGGTAACCAAGTCGTAGATAGGACGTTGTCGTAACTCCCTGTTAATTACGCTAATTGACGCATCGATTTCGTACAGGAATCGTAATATGTATATATATATATATATATAGATAGATGCAGAAATAGAGTCTATTGCTTGAGAAAACAGGACTACTCTCAGTACCGTCCATCATTCAAGAGAATCCGATCTCGATTTCAAAGTACTTTCATTTAGTTGTGGCTTGCCGAAGGGCGATTAGCTACCAGAATATAACTAACAAATCCAATATATGCTATAAAGCCTTTTCCTTCAATACTTGATACTTATATTTCGCCTTTCCAATTCTCTCCATATTCTATAGCTCACTCTATCTCATCAGTATGCTTCGATTATTTCTGTATGCTAATTTAACGCAATCGTTTTCATTTGATTTTATCAATTTACCTGCAATCCAGTTGGACGACATATGAAAAACATTTTTCCATGCCAAGTGAAATTTCCAAGAATGTCCGATTCGAAGAAGCAAAGATGCTGAACTACTAGTAGGTTTTAACGAGAGATCTCGAGGTCCATCGAGTCTGAATTATTACACTACTGGCGACACGAGAAGAGCCGCTACGAGTAAGACATAAATGGGCGGAGTAAAGTTGGAGCCAACACCGAAGCAAGATTGGATCGGTGCATTCCGCGTTCGTGCATTTAAATTGCTATCTGGATTCTATACTAGTCACTTTGCTTTATATTATGTACTCACCTCGTACTTGACCATTTTTTTGTCTATAAAATTTCATTTAATTGCCATAAAATGACATAAAAGATTTAAAAAGTCACTCACTGCTACAATTTAACGTTAAAAATATCTTTTAAATAATTATAAATATGCTAAATACTTGCAATAAACATTGAATTGTCCTGCCTGGGTATTTTATAAATTCTCATAACACTGATACCGATCAACTCGAATAATTACTCATGAGAATTTAATTGAAAAGTTGCTTCTCATTAGATGATTCCAGATTTGAGATTTTTATTTTTTTAAAATGTTGCAAAGTGGAGTTTAATAAAACTTCAAATCAATAAAGATGAAAAATTCACCACAAATATTGAAGTTGTAACATTAATCTAATTAATCTTTACGATGGTAATTAGCAGAGCCTTGAAGCAAGAAGAAATTTCATTATCTTCACGAGTAGCAAGTACAAGAGTATCCCATTTCGCAGCAATTTGATCATTCGAAGTAATACTTTTTGCGATATACTCACTCACACCTCTACTTCTTCTTTTCACTTATGTATATTTATTTTATAACACTACTTATACATCTTACATCTTGTTGCTTTTATATTTGTCCATCTCAAGTCTCTCTACACTAAACGCGTCGACACATCAACTTTTATCTTAATGCTATGGAGTTAAAATACGTGAAAATGTGAAGTTCCAAGTCAATGACAGATATATCACACATTATTGTTCATTAGTTTTTTGAATTTGCACAATATCGACATGTCTCATTACATACCTGAATTATCATTACTTTTTTCATCTTCACTTGTCAATTTATTTCAAGCCTCAGACTTTTATATGTCTTCTGTAAAATGTAAAAAATCACCACGGGTGTTCTTTGGATTATTTCTCTGATGCCAAGTAAATTACTTGGTATTTTCAATAATTTTTTCTTTTATTTGATGCCAGTTTAAAGATTATGTTTAACTATACTTTCGATTGGTACTCAATATGTCCTCAACAGTGAGGCTTTATTGAGTTTTGGTCACCGATTCCCTGATAAAATAATGCAAATGAGCCAACGCACGCAATGAGACAGAGAATTATTTTAAGATGCTCGCAATGTATTGAGATACGTTGCCAATTTGTGTATACATCTGCTATTCAAAAATTGTTTCTTTAAAAATGTGACTCAGATGACCTGAAAAAATATGACACTTATGTACATACAAACATTGAAGTCTTTGAATTTTTTTAATGAGTCAAAATTCGGTGACTTTATATGTACCACATTCAGGAATACTTACTGTAAATTGATGTCATAAAATAGGTGGATGTTTGAGAAACCACACTTTATGTACTACAATTAATAATAATTTATTTAAATGAAAGAGAAATTAAATGAAAAGATATTAAATAAAGTTGATACAATTACAAAAATCATGGAGAACTGTTGGTTGGATTTTCTCACGGTTCACCAGACTATAGAAAAGAGGTCCGCGTGACGATCAAGTGAGGTGGAGACGAGAAACGAGAAGTCAGTAGACGATTTCAGGAGATGGATCGGACGCCTGGGAAGCCACAACCTCAAGAGGTCCAGTGACTGATTTGTGTGAGCAAGACTCCGTCGCCTTGCTTCTACTTAAATGGGAATAAACGACACGTCTGATGGCGGTGATGGTGCAGGTGTAGACGTGCATCTCACAACGATCGATTCTCGCACGAAAAACGATCCAAAGAATAAGACTGATGCAAACCAGATCTTCTACTAAGGAAGGTCAAATCAATTATCTAGGGAAAAAAGAAATATCTCAATGATAGCATCAGGATTGCTTTTAAAAAAAAATATTTAAAATAATGTCATCTTATAAACTTGATGATTAATTAAGTGAGAAAAGGCTTTTAATTATAAATATCATTTAAACTATTTTTAACAATTTATAGAGTTATCTCTGAGATATAATTGAAAGCTGAATAGACTTTATTTATTAACTCAATAAAACAAAAAAAAAACTGTCATGAATATTTCACGTCAATTTGTCAAGTAAGTGAATGTGTGATCTATTTAGCTTTCTTGCAAGCCAGGTGAATTATTTAGAAACTGAAGAACATTTACCACAATCCTAGAGCTCTTCATTCAGGCTGATGGTGAAGTCACCAGGTAGACTTAGTCATCAGGAAAAACATGATATCAATCCTCAAGTAAGAATCAGTCAAATAATTCATGATTCTTATCATTCAAAAGTGTAATCATCTATGAAACCTTATACTCACACTGAAAGTCTTACTCATGACCTCGGAAAATTCTTGAAAATCGTAATTTAATGTCACAACAAATTACTTCTCGTCACGGTTCTCTGATCTAAAACTTCATAGAAGCCATTAGTAACTCTAGCAAGTTGAAAAGAAACTTTTCTATAAACTCTAGCAGATATTTATATCCTTTTAAGTCATTAAATTATGATGAGAAATCATTTGATATAATAGTGGAGTAGGTAAATTAATGTCCTTTAGTTTTAAATACATCTTGAAAAAAGTGCAATAGCCATTAAACAAGTTTTTCTGGCTTTAAGAATATAATGTTACTCTGCACGCGCTCAAGATAAATGTCTACCTTCACGAAGGGGATAGAAACTGTACTTAGAATTCATCGCTAAAGCCGGAACTTGAACTGATGATGATTGGACCATTGCAACCTTATACCTACTCGCGGTCACCTTGCAAAGATTTGCCGTCACTTCTCAGTAATCACTCCATTCATCACATGGCCAGAGTTCGTGCTTTTGCTTGGCAAGAGGCAATAGCCCACCCATTGAGAATGAATCCAGGGAAAATATCGTTTTCTACGAAGACGTATTTTTCTAATGAGTGAATTCAATATCCCGTGGTGAAAGATACGTTGGATGGGTGTCGTGAGTGCAGAAAGTAGCTATAGAGTTGCAATTATAATTCTCCACGCTAATTATTCTCACTGATGTACAGAAGCAAGAGGTGTAAACTCCTAGTGGTGTTTCCTTCCTTCAGGACAAATAACCAGATAACTGTGATTGTATATTCATTTTGTATTGACCTATTCATCAAATATTATTAGAGATATTTTTTAATTTATTCAATGATGTTAGTGAGAATGACGTTGTCATTTTGAGATAAGAAATCCCAGTAGCTCGATCTCCAGATGACGCTTTAGTTTGGTACCGTTTTATGACAAGCATCAATGATGGCTCGTGATAATGACCAAGTGAACATTCATTCCTCATCAATGAATAATCGATTACATATACGGATGACTTTTAACATGTGCCAAGTTTCAACAAGTTTAATGACTTACATAAATGTCTTATTAATAGACAATGTTTAGAAAACATTCAATTTAATCATCAATTTTTCCAAACTCAAAGATAAAATTTTCTCTTCTTCTGATGTTTCTTTTTAATTGAATTATTACTTGGCTATAATTGAAATACCAATAGCTTGATGGAATAATTTTTGTGTAAAAGATTTCTAGGAGTTATCAAAGCTCAGTACAAAAATATATCCTTGATGGTATCCACCTTTAGCAGTTGAGGTACGCCCTCTAATAATCATAAAGTACACGTATGTGCGTAAGTCTATGTAACCATACATGGATTAACTATTCATAACACCAGTTGCGCGGTATTCATTATCTGTTGGTCATAATACCTAGGAGGATTAACCTTTTTTACCATTTTCTTGTAAAAGTAGTTTTTACCTTTCAAGCACGCAGTAAAGAAGATTCATTGCACTTGACCTTCAAACCTGCTTATTTTTTAGCAAAAAATTAATTAAATAGACATTAGAATGTTTTTTTTTTTTTTTGAAATGTTACAATCAGATGTGAATTACATATAAAGAATGATCAAGATCTTGCAAGTTGAAATAATCATTCAGATTTTTTATTTCATAAAAACTCGCTTGAATAGCTAAGAAGATATAATGATCATTGAAATAAAAGTTGTTTTTGTTCATCTGTTAAAAGCTCAAAGACATTCAGCCAAATAATTAATAGAAAATTGGAGTAAAAATGTTGACAATCTCCAGCATTGTTTGCCACTCTAGGTTAATCTTTCTCGCTTGAAGGCGTCGGACCAAAGCCAAGCATCCACTGATGGCCGAAGTCGGCTCTTTTGTACAAGTATCGTGAGGCGAGCACGAATTTACAAGCTGGAAGTGCGCACCAGCGTGTGTGCTATCAGATCAGCAAGAGTAACAGCAGCTACTTTTCTACCTGCACTGAATCAGGATGCTGTTGCTCTGAGGAGTATACTCCTTCTCCTCTTGTTCGGTTATCAGTGACGCTACATCTTATTTTACGCGTTCTTCATCCCGCAGGACATTTCTATGCAGCGTCTATGACGTCGGTGCTGGTGTACGAAGCCAAGTAGTGACTCGTGCTAGACGCAAATTGACCGCGTGCCGCCGCACATTCAGTTGCTGTGGGAACGAGAAAACAAACTAAAACCAAAGAGTTAACCAGCCGTGGAAGGAAAACAGTGCAATTGGTAGCAACTAACCGACTGTAGTATTTACACTCACCTGAGATTCCCTGGCAATTGTTTGAGAAAATATCTCCTGGAGGAACCTGTCGGCGATTTATCCAGTATCAAAGCGTAATTGGAATTTAAAAGATACTTCCAATAGTATCTTGATAATCATTCATACTTTTATTTAGTCTTTTTTCCGAAATCACCAACCAAACCTATGATTTCCAACATTCCCTCCATCAGCAACAACACTATCAAGAGTTGGACGAAACATTATCGGTTAAATATTGGATGTAATATCCCTCCGAGGGTAGAAATATACAACAGATGAAGATGCGTTGTGACTGTAGGGAGTTATCCGTTGACAGCGATTACACGCATCATTTACCTTGGATTACACGTGTCTTGTGTGTATATCTTGCAAGTCCAACTACCTAGAATAGATTACCGACATTATCGATTATCTTAACCGATAGATTAACACGATTACTACCGTCATGCCTCGTTCCACTTGAGCCAATGTCAAACTCGATCTCGCGCCTTGGCTTATCTAAAATTCTTGAACTTGCACCGTCATTGCAAACTATATATTTATATTTTCCTCGAGATAAATCTCCACCTTTAAAATAACTACATGACAGAGTGACATTCTTGACTGTGGAATGATGTAATTTTGTGTACGATCTCCATTAATTATTTAGTTTTGTGATGAGATTTACTGGGGGGAAGAAAAAATGATAAAACATGCTCAAGTTTGAATAAACACGAGTACTAAATTTGTTTGCTTACCAAAACGAATGAATAACGTCGTAATGAATGACAATGAATTACAAGACGGCATAACCAGTAGACAGGGATGTCCTGTTTTTTGGCAATATCGCAACTGCATACGATGCAACTTACGAACAAAATTAACGGAATGTTTGTGGCAAAACATGTGGTTATCGTTGGACCAATCGAAGGGAACCGGTTCCATCCATGTCACAACATTTTCTTTCTTTATTTCTCTTTAATGTGAGCATACTTGTTCCTAGTATCTGAAAAGAGAAAAAATGTCTTCCATAAGTCTATAGAAATGACGCTCGAAATTCTTTGTGGCATAAGATCATTAAATACCTTGGATTCTTTCAATCACGTTACAAATTCGTTTAATCTCTTGCAAATATTTGTGAAAGTGCTCAACAATTTTACTCCTCCTTCGCCTCCTCTTGCTTCCTATCTCCATCACCTTTTGATACATTGGTGATGCAAACCGCATAATTTGTCTTTTACCCGTTATGGATCGATAATTTCTTGTCCTCTCTCATTTTAATGTTCCGCTGACCACAAATTGCCATGATTTTAGTGGACACTTCTTTTCACGAATATCCCTTCAACCGGAGATTTTATCAACCAATTCTCAGATATTGACCGATGATACATGCATGTAAATTCGACTTTAATGAAGACGATATAAGTTTCTGAAGGGATGATTACACCTAAAATTGACAGTATGAATAATTACTCGGAATATTATTGAACCACGTTTAATATCCATACGAAATTATATTCTTATCTGTAGACGGCTACAATTAAATCAATAAATTTCTTTTCAACCAATCGCTGTTTGATGTTATAATAACTATTTACTTTCATGCTTGAGAAGTAAAAATATTCCATATTAATAATATAGATGTTGAATAAAATTATCATCTTATCTTAAATATACCAAATCAAATTTTTTTTATTAACAACTTTTAATAATTTTTATTTTTTTTTTTCTTTCACTTTGAAGCTTAAATTATTCAAAAATGTGCATAGCAATCGTTGAATAATGCATTTTATTTATACGTATTAAGAAACAAAAAATATTTTTATTTCAAAATAACTGTTGAACAAGTTTTAAAATGAAATTCATTAAATTTATTGTTAAATAAATCATGTATGACAATATTTTTCCTTCAAATATAGGCTTTAAATAATTTAATTCAAATTTCCTATTCTATTAAAACAGTTTATCTCAACTAATAACTTCAATTGCATTGATTAAAAATTGATTTAATGTGATGAAAAAATATTCTTTATTATTCTAGACAGAAGGAAAATAATTTCAACAAAAAGATTCACTGTAATATTTATATTCTTTTCCATCAAAGATCGATAAAAAAACATTCAAATAATTTCTAGACCTTTTTCCACCAATGTTTGCCTGATATTAGACAATTTGAGCTTAGCATTAACGGTAGTCATTTGATGCACATCAATTGTCTACAGCAATATCCGCATAAAATGAAAAACTCAATGTAGCAGTAATAGTAGCTAAAAAAGCATATCAAATTTTATAGAGTTCATGATACGTTCTAAAATGATATACGGTCGTTAGTGTTGCATGTCACGAGACTGTTCTAAGAGACTATCCACGTCAGGGTAATCATCTCTTGGGTATGCACGCCACATCAATATCGTTTCCGCAATATATTGCCCTTGCTTTGGAAATTCACGTAAAAAGCTTCCATAAAATTGGGTCTTACGTTTGCGGCATTCTGCGTGTGTTATATTCTTGAAGGAATGGAGTGATTATACAGCATGGTTTGGATGATACCTGAGTTCCAACATCGATATACTCGCTTTTAGCTTGACCCACGTTAACAACAATACGTGAGCGGCCTTTATTGCCCTGGCCCAAGCGCTAACGAGCTAACTTGCGTCGAGTTTCTTTCACCTTTCACCGGGCACACGAGATTCTAGAGATTCTAGTCAAGCCACCACTTCGCGCGTGCTCTCTCTCTTCTCCAGACCAGGTGGGAAAATATAGACTACTATCATCAAACACCAATCTCGATCTCTCTTTTATTTCATCCAACCCGCCTCCTTTTCTCTCTAGTCCCCATCACAATAACCACCACTATTTTTTCCTCCAACAACCACATAGAACCCCATGCCAATAAGATTTATTGACTAATTATTAATAACAATATTCAAAAAATATTATTCCTGCCATCAGTAACTGATAAAAAAATGATAAAACCTCCAAGTCAGTTGTGCGTGCATCAGGTGCGACCCTTGACCTTCCTAAGAAGACTTATTCCTCCATCACCTCCACCACATTCTTTATTACTCAAGAGTTTATATTTTCATCCAGCACAAACTTGCCTACTAATTGAGAAATAATTCCCCACCAAATACACATGCCTCTGAGTAATTGCTTTCTCGCATTAATCTTTAACGTACCGTGATCTATAATTTTAACGGTTAGATAATGACAATAGGTAATATACCCTTATAGTATATATAATATACGGTAGAAAAATATAGATATATATGTATATAAATTTTTACAGAAGACTATAGTTTAATAGACCATGTGTTTGAAATGCTAGCGACTGCACCTCAGCTTCTTCGCTCACTCCCTCACTGTTGCATAATCCACAAGACGGCTTACATGCTCGATATCTAGAGGCGCATTAATGTTGCGCCCCTCGCTCGAATTACATGAAATAGCGAGCTGAAAGTACTTATACACTAATACTGGGTGCGCGAGCCCGCGAAACGACTCGCACGTTCCATAACGATTAATATTCTCTGTCGTGTATATGGCTTGTGGTACCGAGTAGTCTCCCCTTCTCTCTTCAACTATTCTCCGATGCTGAACAAGTCTCTACTTATAATTATATCACAAATCATAGACCAAAGAGAGTCGAGTTTCACCTCAAAATATTGGAGATGAATACTTTTTTTTTTTTTTTTAAAAAAAAAAGGCTCTTTTAGTACGATTAAAATGATCATATGAAAGAGATGTAGGTTATACCCTGGTGAACCGTTATGAAACATCTTCGAATATATTTTTAATCAGCTCGAGATATCTCCAGTGGTCTTCCCTTCATTCTACTGGCAGTATCTGCAGAGGCACCGGTAAATCATCGTCGTACGCCCGCATAAATATCGCAGCTTAATTCAGCATTAACGGCTTAAATTATCGAATGGCGTGAAGGACCAGGTAACGCCTACAATACTTGCCGAAAGTGCACTTGGATTTGAGAATATACCCAGAAGGAAGGTATCGAGATTCATGTCCTGTAGAAAGCGGTGGCATAAACCATACCGGAAATTTGTTGATCATCATCACTCCAGAGGGCAACTTGACCGATTCGTACCGGTCTCATTTCTCTTCTTTATACATAAAACAAATTTGTTCAACTTTCAAAATGTACTCTGATTTCGTCATTTTAATAAATGTATTCATGCATCAATGAATATTTTACTTCATGATCAATCAATATCTTTTATTATATTTTATTTATATCCCATCTGATGGTTTAATATTTTAATAACTGATTTATTCAAATATTGATCATCAGAAAAGAAATCATTCTGAAATTAAACATCAACAACTCTAAAAGCCATCTACCCCTTTATCTTACAATCTAATCAAAAAGATTCAATTCAGTCTTTCTCAATCACACACAGACACACACACACACAATGAGTATCACTTAGAGTAACACAATAATAACCTGGATAATAGAAGGAAAAGAAAAACAATTGTTGAGCATTTATATCCACACCCTAAAGATGGTTAACGGAACCACGAACTCGTGGACCCTCAGATGTTGCAGAGAGTTGCAATTCGCCCTGGAGAGATATTATAACAGTAAGACAGACTCAAGCGTGAGATATCACTGGGCGGTAAGTCCATGGACTTGGTATTCTCATCTCTCCCCCGCGCATTTCATTGTCCTGGTCGCGTGGGTGTAGACGCCCCCGTCAACGCTCTCTACCTTTGCAATACGTCCGGCACGCCCTGCCAAAGATAACCTCGATGCCACGGCTACGCTTATAATTGGCCGTGGATCTTACCTCGTAAATCTATTATCTTCTCTACGTTTCTTTTTCACAAGAGACACGGTATTTTGATGTTGTATTGCTCCTCCTAGCTCTTTCAATGACCCTAGGGCAATATGAACATCATCTCTATGATAGAAATCCCATCTGGGTCTTGCCACTTGACGCACGCATTTACTTCTTGGAAGATTCTATGAAATATATTGAATGTAATCAATATTTGAAAGAAGAGTTGCAGTAGAAAAGACTGGAAGTCGATTAATAAATGAGCTATTATTTATTGCTGTAAAGAGAGCTTATACTGTTGCTTGGGTACATACTCAAGTATATAATGCTCAGAATACAGGTAGATATAACTCGTGGCGTGGGTGAACATCGAGCATATGCATATGTAAATAACGTGGTGGAATAAAAGTCACGGAGCCATTTGTTAGCGTCGAAGATGATTCTTTCCAGCAGGCACAAGTCAAATATGTATCTATTTATACAGTCTTGGTTGGATTATTTTTCTGCTGGAAAATTCACTGATAAATCTATGCTAAAGAGTTGTGTGTTTAGAAAAAAAAGACTTTCTAGTGAATGGTAAAGTATTGGTGAATCATTTTAAAGATTTTCCTTTTAATTGATCCAGGAGTTTCCCACGCTTTTATCTACACTGGCTATTTATATTACAATCATAGTCTATGTCCCCTAGCATTCAATGCTGGATTAATGTTTACGTTGATATTTTTAATCAAATATATCTTGCTAGCAATTAAGTTGATCTAGACAAAAAAGGATTCATCCTTGAGATAGAGACAGCTGATGATGAATGCCTTGTTACCTAACACATGTTGTTTCTCAGGCTGGATTGTCATTAAGTCCTTTACCCTTTAAGTGCTCCATCTACTCATATACCTCATCTAGGTTTTATAATTATCATTACAAGCATAGTTAGATCAAAACTGTTGAAAAATCATGATTAGTTACTCTATACAGTAACATCAATATAATCCAATTTGTTTCTCTAATGACTTTCCAATGTACCTCAGGCACTTTCAGGCTTTGTAAAATTTTTCCAACAGAGTAAGGAAATGTTCTTATTGCTATCAAACTTGACGTCTATGATAAATTTAAACGTTAATATATCTTTCATTCAATAAGTACGTGAGGTTGGAGATCCATGAGGCTATATGTAGATATTAAAAGAGATTATCAACATCTAGAAGTTGATCTGTCTAGAGTGAAGAACAATAATTTATGATTTTTTGCGTTGATTATTCTAGAAAATCTAAAAAGGAATCGACTGTGAGAGGTATTACACGTATCATTGGAATGTGTCTCATTGGTTTCCATTGGTCGACTACTGCATCAGTATCCGCGTGTAGATCAAATTGATATATAAATAAATTTGCCGTACGCACGTTCTCCTGTATCGCAAGAAACTTCTGTTGAGTACACAAGGAAAAAGCAAATAGAAGAAATCAAATACCTAACTCAGGGTTAGATGAAATGTGTTAGCAGTCGTCTGTGATGACTTGTTAAACTTGGAGAGATATTAGAAATATACTTGTTGACTTCTTACTCATGTACACATAATGTTGATGACTTGAATTATTGAATTTTTTTTTTAATGTTAAGGTTCTTAATCACTCTTATAAGTTATTGACAATAAAAAATTTATCGAATTTACTTTTTTTTCTTCGATTGTGGTATTAAGAGAACATTTTATGTATTTATGACGGAAAATCAAACTTTTATTACTGAAAAATGAATAAAGATAAAATGGAAATTACGTTAAGGCTGATAAAAATAATATAAAATTGATAAAAAAAAACTATCAACGGCTAGACAATTTTATGTTTCCATTTCATGTTTAGTCAAGTGAAGTTTCTATCAGTGATTATTGGAAGTAATCGATTTTATCATTCATTACATATTCCTATATTGTATATACATAATGAAGACAGTTATAATATTTGTTTTAATTTATTTAAAAATGTGCTATTGTTTGTATCATCAACAACGAGTTTATACATCTTATAATGAAATTAATCCACAAACAATCGAGAACTATCCATGGATTGTCATCATTTCAAAAATATCTATCCAAGAAAGTGAGCTAAGTTATTCAAGAACAAATGATCTATTTATTTCAAGACTTTAAAAGAAAAATTTCTTTCAGTTATATCTTTTGGGAGTTTGATTCATGCTAGTGCAGTATTGACTCATGCCTCATTAGATGCTCATAGGTAATGATGATTACATGATGAATTGTAAAAAAATAAAACGTCAACAGTTGAATTTAAAATCCAACTTTTGTTGTAGATTATATTTTGATTTCAAAGTCCTTGGCAAATGTTTTTTCCACCATGATGATTTAACTTCTATGAGTCCTTACCAGTGTAGTAGAGAAAGAACTATCAAAGAATACAGCATCATAGAAGTGGGACCCCAAGGAGTTAATGACTATTGGCAAAATCTAGTTGTTTTAATTCTTTCAGAACCATTTACATTAACACCAACTATTAACATAATTCCATTAGCTAAAGATCCAAGTGATTTTGATCCTCGTCTTTGTAACATTCTATATCTTATGCTATTATTAAATTCAAATATACCTGGAAACCGTAAGTATTCTAGTATTCAAAATTCTTTTTCAAAATCATTTATTTATGATTTTTTAAAATTTTAGCTACATTTGAATCTCAAACTCACATTGAATATGAAGGAAATTACTCTACAGTAGCAATTAATTGGCGTGATCTTGAAAATAAATATCTCAACCATGTCAACTCATTGGTATTAGTTTATTTTCAAAATTAGTCTATCAGTATTTTTCAAAGCTAAATCATTGTAAATATTCAATAACATGTATATCTTTGTTAGGATTTACCTGGAAATCCAGTAATTTGCTTAACTAAACATTCTGGTGGTCATTGGGTTCTGACATTTTTACTTCATACATCTATAAAGAAAGAGAATGGTGACACATTTTATTACAACTTATCAATGCGTGACATTACTTATTTTAATAAAGCTGGAATAATAGATGCTATTATTAGAAATGCTGAATTTTCAATCTGATGTAACACAATAAAGAATAATTGATACACTTTTGTTTATTGTTAAATTTAAAATTAATGATGATATAAGTCTTTACTTATGTTAATTATTTATGAAATTTCAATTATTATCAGTCTTATTATGAATCATTCTGATTCATTATTTAGTCAAGCTAATTCCCTTTTATTTTATAATGTTTGTCATAGTTTTATTTTACAGTTAATAGCTTCGTTATTTTTATGATAGTTTTTATTTGTAACGTTTTAAATATAATCGTGAATTTGTGTAAAGTCTATTAAATAACTATCAGTACATTAAAGTTCAGTGTATTGTCAGCTATTTATTCTCAGTCAGTTCTAAAGACTGGTTCTAAAAGTCATCATGAATATATTTCAATTTTTATTTTTGACTTGTTTTAAAATATGCACGTGTATTGATATTAGTATGTTTCATTATGAAATTGAATTTGAAGAAACTATTGAGAATTATCCATTCACAGTTATCATTATAGAAAATCAACCTACAAAAAAAAGTAAGAATTTTTTGTTTTTTAATTATTCAAGCAAAATAATTGAATATTTATTGGTTTACTCTTCCAGTCAATAGTTTTGGTACTTTAATTCACGAAAGAGCTATTCTAACATATCAAACCAAGGATACTGATAAGTAATCATGAATTATTATTTAATAATTTATAAGGTTTTGTAATAATCAATATTAAATTTTTTTAGACAATCGTACATTAATTTTAAAGCCTATGCAGGATGTTCATTGATAAAAAATAATCGACGTCATAATGCTTTTAATTGTTCTCAAAACAGAAGCATAACAGAGTATAATATCATAGATAAGTATATTAAAAACTATTCCTATCTAAATATGGTTATATTAGTGCTGTCAGAACCATTTGAGTTAAATAAAAGAGTTCATCAGATTGAATTAGCTTATTCTCCAGAAGATTATAACCCAACAAACTGTCGTATTTTATATTATATGCTGTTAAAAAATTTCAATACTAGTAATTCAAGTAAGTAAAAGAAAAAATCAGTAATTTCTTTCAAATATATATTTGTAACTCTATTTCTCATCTTGCTGATGATTAAAAACTTTCAGTCAGATTTGCTTATCCAGCTGAAATTCAATATCTTGACAGTCTTACTGATGTTCTAGTGGATACATCAGAGATTGAACGAACTTACGGTCATCAGAAAACAGTATAAATCAAAAGCCTTCCAAACACTTGCTATAGGGCTTTACTTTACTGAAAAACTATTGAAGTTAAAGTGAAGCCCCATTTTGAGGTAATAACAAACTTTTTAATCCTTGATATTTTTGATAGGAATTATTTGGAAGCCCTGTGATATGTAAATCCAATATACAAGGTGCTGATTGGGTTCAAACTTGTCTATCATATGTAACTTTAGATCCAACAGCGATGTCGAACTTTGAGTTTTTTGCACATCACATCTCTCCTTATTACCAAACATTCGAAGAAATTCTTTATCATTCTGGATTTTTTTAATAATCTTCAATTGATTGAAAATGATAATAAATTGTTTATTATGTTAAAAGGAAATTCAATAATAAATTGTTTTTGTAAATATTAAATAAGTTTTCATTAACTTCATTTCAGATAAAACATTTTTTTATTTGAATAACCAATCATCAGCTATTATTTATTGATGGAATTTATTGATAGTTAACCCATCAATAAAATTCAGAAACGAATCAATAAAATAACGTAAATATTTTCTCAATCTTTATGCAACTGACTACGCATTGGCGAGAGAGGCTTCCTTTTATGCAAAACAATAAAGGAAATACAAGATTGCACAATTTGCAATTCGTATACTGAAATTTATTTGGTTGATCGTTTTAACGATTTCGTCGTTAAGTATATTCTAGAATATATTTTCACCTAGATAAACAAATGTATTTTACAACATTCTGTTGAATCCTTTCTCTCATCTCATTGGACTCAAACAACAGTATTGAAATAAAACCAAAGTATTGAATGAAAGGCAAACTTAAAATAGATCTCAATCAAGTAGCGATTTATTTGAAATGAGTTGATGTCAAAATGAAGTTTTAGCTACTTTATAAAAGTGGTAATTTCTCAACAATACATACGCAAATGTCCAGACATGATTAACGTTTCATTTCTTTATAGGCTTTATCTTATTCTCTCATCAACTCTAGGATCAGATCTAGTATTCTCTCCTGGGTTTCCCATATTTAGTGATCACTATTGCGGCGGCATTATTCTTATTACGTCAGGTCTAAATACTAACTAGTATATGCTTGAACTGAACATTATGATGAATATAAAATATCAATAAATGTCAGCAAGTTTCCCTAAAACATGGAGAAAATAGATCAGACTATTGAAGACTATGTAAAAGTCTGGTTGAAAATTAATCATGATGGAGTGTAAATAGGCTTTCATCATGGTAAACAGTAAGGTCGAGGAAGTCGATTGAGATGTCATTCAGGTGGATAAGGTACGAGGTCATATAGAGTGTAGAATGGAAGGTGGTAGGTATGCACAGATTAGCAAGTGGTATTTTTGCAACATAGTCGACCTTCTGAGTCTTTCAAGAGATAAATAAGCTTCTACTTCATTTCAGTTTTCAGTGTAAATGCAAAATCGGGCGTAATTTATGCTGGCAACCAACACGCCTGGCATTAGGACCCCCGCGGCGAACTTACAACGGCTTCATAAAGCGCGAGATCTCACCGCCACTGCACCAGCAATTCTCGTTGCTCCTTGATGGTAGTGTACACTGTTGCTGCCTCACCTCAGCACTTACTTACGCTCGATCATGGTAACTTACTGGACTTCTTTAGCCACTCATCGTGAGTGCCACCGCATCTACATGTCAGAGAACATGATCCTGCTCGAGATACAATTCAAGGCTTCTACGAAAACATCTTTAGCAACAAGGACCAGATGTATATATAGATATTATTTGAAGAAAATTATAGACTTCATGCTTATACGTAGACGAGGATGTAGTCAATGATTAATTCGAGTCTACTGTGATTTTCTTCAGTGAAGAATATTGATTAGACGCTCGTCGATGGATATTTAAGTATATATTTACGCATATAAATATTCTTCGTGAAATTTCTTTCCCACATGGCTGAAGCTCATTGCCAAGGAGTCATAATCGATGCTCGTGCATTAATTCGCGCTGACCGATTCCTCGATGCCCGTCATGCCGAGCGAGAGAAGTTCCATACCACCTGGGAAGGGTTCACCAAGTTCACCAACGTACGTTTCCTGTAATGAAAAAATCTTCATGAAAAAAACCTATACCTAAATCACGTAGTCAGCTATGCTGTGAAGAGATCCTAGTATGTATCCTTTTCTTGTGTTTGGTTTCTCCTCTATACAAGATGTACCTACATGATGTGCACCTACAAATCCCTAGGTTTATAGGTATATCCAACCGAGAAGAAATTAATAGCCCGGTATTAATTCTCACTGATTCCCTCGCCAAATGACCGGTTGTTTGATTCCATCAATCTACCAAGGTAATAATAGGCGTGCCTACATCGAGTCCTGGCAAACATGATCTTTGCTGATCTATACCTTCAGGTAAAACAGCTTCTTCTAGATCATCATCTGTATGTCTTTTCAATTCTAAATTTTTAACAGCTTCATTTATTTTCAACATAAACTTCACATTTTTCATTCTTACTTCATATCTGATTATCATTAATTAAATTTATTTCACCACAATCAAAAAAAAAATCACTTTTAAAATGTATTCATCATTCTAATAATGAAGCTCATGATGATAAAAAGAGTCTCTCTGTAATTTAAAAGGTAGAATTTAATGTAGAATAAATCATGTCTACTTATCTTTGGCAATACAATTCACTACAGTGGTATTATTAGAAGAAAAATACCTGTTTTCAGTGAAAGTTGTTTATTGGTATTATTTCCGCATATATATGCAAAGGAATCTTATCCAAATGAGCATAGGGCGCGCCTGAAGAGACTCATCCGAGTAATCAAGCACATGCATGTGTACGTGTTTATGCAAAAGGTGTGTTACAGCATAAAAGAAGTAAAGAGCGGGATAAAGAAAAGGAGCAGAATCTCGACAGTCAACCACACGGAAAGGTGAAGCGACTCGCGAGGTCGCGGCCGTGCACATCCAACCTATAACGACGTCCTCAAGAGATCCAGAGCCTCATTGCCGCGTAAATTGCTCCACTCGCCTGCCTCTAGATCCAACTTATATCCAAGCGACCTGCTTTCTCGTTACAATCGCGTGCACCTACCGCAAATCCTTACATTTTTTTTACCCCGCACATTTCTATGTATTTTATCTATTCATTTATTATTCTGTAAAGAAGAAAGAGGAAGAAGAAACGAGGCACGTGCGGGCTCTGAGCGTGATTCGTGTATCACGCGTCCTGATGTCTTATGTATGCAAGATCTTGTGCGATGATCCAAGCGCAAAAGACTAACCCACGTGCCAACAATACCGTTTTTCAAGAGAAATCCAACAGCTGGAGAGATTTCAGGAAATGATCATCCATGATATGACACTCTTTCTTCCAGGTGGTCCAGAGTAATCATTCTGTCAATACAACCTATACTGGACCACAAATAATCTTTCATCAGAAAAATCTTTACTTTATTTAAAAATATTTTCTATGAAATTCAATTTACGAAACAAACTTTTGAAAATAAATTCTCTTTCACCACTGGCCTGTTTAACTTTAGCCTTCATAATACACTTGTGTACTCATATAACATACTTACAACATTAATGATTAATTATTAAAAATTAATTAATACTCGGAAGCAAAAAGAAGAATTTATCCAGCGGCTTTTAATCATCGACTCCACCCCCCGCCCATTCATGAACCACACGGAGGACGGGTGTTTGATTTTAATTAACATTAATTAGCATAATAGGTGAGGTTGGAAGAGAGACCATGAGTAGATTCATGTGAGGAACGAGGCGCAGCAACACCCGGATGATTACGTCATATATGCAGGCGGTGTACGGATGATCTTTCTCCTGTTCTCCTGCTTCAATAAGCTCCTCTCCCCTCGCATTCACTTTACAGTCCGACAGCTTTGCTTATAACTCTAGCGCACGAGCGAACCCTTCAGATGTATACTCATGGCTTTCTAATTCCAAATAAGTTACCACACTCTCGTGATATCTCCTGTCGTGTCTCCTCTCTTTTACTTATCTTCTTTCGACACATCTTCAAGTTTGCAATCGACTCTGATTCTTCTGATCAACACTTGAACCCTCCTTGGTGTTCTTTAGGTTGATGATGGAATGATACCAACGGAAATGAAGCATACCAACCATCAGGATATTAATCTTAGAAAACATTCCTCAATGAGCCGATACTAATCTCCATACTCGAGATATTCACTCATGCGTAAGCTAGACAGACATGATGATTAAGCAGACTGTCGTTGTTACCATGTTCACGGAAATCCCCTAGACTCTCCTTGGCTTCACATCGAGGTAACTCAGGTCAGCCTCTCCACCTTGGCAATCGACTCTCACAGAGGAATCAATTGCGCGTAACGTGGTTGGAAAAAATCTCTTTGCATTGCACTTTTGCTTCAGGGTGGCAAGTCACGCACATAGATACCTTCTGTCATGAATGACGAATTTCTGTTTCGTCTCATTTGCATCATGAATGCGTTTATATCCATGCCACTTTTTTTTTACTCCAATTTCACAATTCCTAACAAATGTACTGGATTGTTGGTTTTGAAGTTTGCTTGAAGAAAGAGAGAAAGAGTATCATGATGAAGACTAATCGAGAGAAAATTTCCAATGACAGATTTATTAGTGGTGTGTTCATTTTTCTTAATATTAAAATATATTTATTGAACTTCATGATAGTTTGAATTCTTTTTGTTGGGATCAGCATTGTTTATAGCTGTAGTAGAAAAATAAAATCCAGTTCATCTTGGAAATAGTCTAGTATAGATAGATGGTTTAGTGGCATCACAAACGTAAAAGGTGCGGCTTATAAATCCATTGGCACCCGCAACCAACAAAGGCGGTTGTGGCGAGCATTACACCAGGATTATTTAGAGGCGACTTGCTCGTCTTCAAGGACTCTCGCGAGAATTTAACTTACCCGTCGCCACTCACTGGTTTCTATCTCGAGAAGAGGCTCGCGCTAAAACAAACAGATGTGTACATCTCTCGCTCATCATCCCACATACTATGTCACCACTACAAAAGCCGCGCCTCATTTATTTTTCAAACTTTTGCGGTTAAACTACAACTTATTCACATTGCATCACTCAATAATTCTGTTCTAAAATCCTTGACATCTTTGAAATATCAAAACCTACAAACAAAAAATCTACTATTAATTCATTCTTATTTTTTAAATTAACTATCTCGAATTATTTACGAAGAAAGAGTATTTAAAAAAAAAAGAAGAGATGATTAATAAACAAAAAAAAAAAAAAAGAAAATAGTGAAGAATACTTGAAGATTCATTAAATTGACACCGCAAGGCTAACATAAAATTCAAAAGAAAGTTTTAAAAAATGAAACATTAAAATTACATGCATGTACTGAATATAACTTGAACATCATCATAAAGGCACTGAACTTATAAAAAAATAGAAATCGAAAAAAAAATCCAAGTGATGCTGTCAAATGGCTCCAAAAATACGAGTCTACATGATAGAATGACTTGAATAATTTGTACAAACAAATTCCTTGATGTGGAAGAAAGTGGATCAACTGCATCATCTTTCGTGAATTAAATATTGACGAGCCAAGTGATTTTCAATGCAGTAGATGAAGCTCGTTACAACGTGTAAATAATGGAAGATTAAATTACAGTGTTTAATTGAAATTTACACCATAGTGGTGGCTACACCCGTGAATCACATCAAGTCGCACTGAAAGGTAATAAGCAATTGACCATTATCCCAAAAGACGATCTCACTATAGTTAAATGTAATATAAAGAGTAAATCGTCGAGTGCTTTGGGCGGAGCAAAATGAACATAAAAAGGATTATATATTGTATTTGATTTATTATATACTCATATTCAAGTTGATCGCAATTATTTTATATTATTTTCATTATTTTCACCACCAAGTAATTACTCACTAAAAAAGTATTCTTATATAAACTGAACACAGGACCTTGAACTAATCATTTTAACAGACTCTTCTTTTTATCCACATGACTTGGTTACTTTGACGTTGACTTACTCATATTCCACCTTTTGTTTCACATATGAGATATGAATCTTGAACCCTTGAAACGTGGGAAGTCCACACACAAGGCCACCAACTCTGATATTACCTTTTACAGAAACTGCTAAGCTCATTCCATTGGTAATAAGTTACTCTGTAGCCTTGGTATAGAATCGTTATGTTTCGCAACTGTGATTGCTAACCCCATGGGACCTATAAATAATATCTGAAAAATAACAATGACGTTTAGATACATTAGTAATGATCCAGAGACTTACTATTATCCTAGAATTAACTTTTCATTTTACAGAACAAAATAGTCTGTTGCTGTAACACAGTGGAAATCAGTAAATTATGACATTTCTTTTCATCAAAACATTTTAAAAATTATTAATAATTATTATTAATTTATGATTATTTTTTTTTTTAATAATTAATTAAATATTTCTGTTCTAATATTTTATTATTTAATTTTTATTACTATTTTTTATTATTATATCTTATTATTCTATTTATAATTATTATAATCTATGCTTACTAATTGATTAATAACTTTATTTTTATTGTAAACATTTATTTGTTTATAATGATATAGAGTTTGAAATATAGTTGAAAAAAAAGGATTGTAAAATTATTTTGTATTGAATAAAAGATAAGATTGAATATTAAAAATTATATGAAGTTGGAATTTGATATTTAAATGAGCTTAAAGAAATAAGTGAGCAATGAATATTTACATAGCACAAAATATAATATCTTCCTATTGACTTGTTAAAAGCAACTCCAATAGGAAACAACCATTTTACCTCGGGCATCTGTTCGGGACACGCGAGAATCTCAACACGTCGAGCAATTGCTTAGGCGTCAATACAATGTTGCCTGGAGCACCCTTCAACGTGCAATAATTACCGGTTTGTGTTCTCTAGATTCTAGATTACCGCAATCGTAGAAGGATAATTAATTAATCGATTGATTTGCCAAAGTAGAAGGAGACTCGTAGTGATAACGTTGCCTTTTTAGGTGTATAACGAGCCAACAGAGTTTCTCGCTGAATTCTAGACTTGACAGTAATTAAAATAGAAATATCATTAGACGGAAGTATAAAGTATAGCGCTGAGTTCTTCAAATACTTTCTAATGAGGCTTTAGGTCAGCTATAGAGTTGATGATTTATATTTTTTATTGACTATTTTTTTTTTTTTTTTGCATTCTTCTGAAATTAATCAGTGAATATTCACCGTTTGCTATTATATATGCAGACAATTTTTTTGTTCTAACTTGGAGTAAAAAATAATAAAAGTACACTGATAGAAGAGATTTATTATTGTTAGAAAACGATTTTTTAATTATGAAAATCAATGTTTTTGAACTGTTAATAAATATTTTATAACAATAAAAAAGCCTTAGTTATGAACACACTAGTGGCTTTGTTATGAATAAATCTCATTTGATCGTAAAGAAATATTTTTTAATAGTTAAAAAATATTTTTTAACAATTACCAAGCCGGTAGTCGCAATGCAACTTAACCTTGTATCAACCAGAACTGTCATATTTATTAATTCACCTTTCATAATCTCACATTTTGCCTTATGCATATCTTTCATTAATAAAAATATGCATAAAATAAAACCAAATTCTAACCTCATTTTAATATTATGTCATTTTATATTAAAGAAAACCATATAATATACAATGAAATATGACTTGTATTAATTACATTATATTTCTTAATTGTTAAAAAAATTTATTAACTGTTAAAAAATTTTTTTGTGCTGTAACAAAGCTATAAGTTTATTAAGCACTATTAACTGCACTAGAATATTATATTCTTAAATTTATCTTAAATAAAACAATAACATTCACACTGCAAATCCAAGTGTTTAGCAATTAAACACTTAAAATGTTTGCAATGTTAATCATCATGAACGAACTATGGTAATTTTGTAGACGACTTTTAAACGTTTCTTCCCGTTTACCAAAATGCTATAGTTTGTTTATAGTATTCAACATTGTAACCACTCAGGTGTTTAATTATTAAACACTTTAAACGTTTCATTACTAAATACCTAAATTTTTCGGAATTTGTAGTGCACACAACATAATAACACATGATTTCAGAATATTATGATGAAGAATGAAATCATTCTTCATCGAAAAATATGTTTCTGTCAGTGAAGAAATATTTTTATTTCTGTTTCCGAATCTTAACTGATAATTTTTTTCATTTATTGTTTTATTTTCAAACAATTAAAAAAAAAATAATTATTGTTTGTGCAATCGTAATACTGATTTAATGTTATAATCAGTAACAAAAATACTTTTATAACTGCACTATATCGCAATAATGATCAGTGTTAAATTTTTAAAGAGAATAAATTGAATTGAATTTATGAATAAAGTGATCAAATGTGTAACATACTCTAGAGTGTGAGTAACAATATAAAATTTTTTAATTTCTAAGTGGACTTTTTTTCCTGACTTAACATGACTGTCTAAAGTGCCTGGAGCAGATTATGAGGGAGCGAGTATCGTAAACAGATATAACGACATCGGTTAACCTTATTTGCAAGCACCGGTTATCGCACCAACCAGCGACACGTTTTTCTCTTTCGTCTGACTTTAAAACTTAACCACACGCAATGCAGCAATAACGATAATGCATTTCGTAGTTTGGCATCTCACTTTCTCCTTAAGAAATATATTTGTTTGACTCCTCCTCGCAAAAAATACCCACCGGCTATTGAACAAAACCTATCATAATATTTTGAAATTCGATTGCATATACACCGGCTAATAAATCTTGTTGAATCTTTTGATCAATTACAAACCTTTACCCACCAATATTTGGCTGTCAATGAATTTTATATATCCAACATCAAGTTTCAAATTAAAAAAAATATTTTCATCTTGAATCAACTAAATTACGCCCTTCTTCCTCATCATGCTGTCATCGTTGGTAATTATCAACTCTCTTTTCCGTAGAGAAACTTTTTCAGTTAATTAATTACCTCAGCCAATAAGTATATCTCGGTATGTATTCCTTGGAGGACTCTTTTTAGTCAATGCAGACTCATCTTGTCAGCTTCTTCTTGTAATGGCGAATTTATTTGCGCAATTAACTTCATGAGAAAAATTATCTCGTTGAAATTTTCTTAAAAATTGATGTAATGTCAGTAAATGAAATCAAATAATTGACTTCTTTATTCACAATTAATTTTATTTAATAATAAAATCATCATTCCAACTATCAATCAACCTTATCAACATAAACTTTAATTCGTTCTCATAAATTAAAGTTTAAAAAAATAATTTCAACTCAACAATTACTCATTTAGATTTAATAATAAAAAATAATTGTATATTTTGAAATATTTGATAACAATTAAATGTTATTACAATATTTTTATTGAAGCATAATTTCTGAAAATGAATGTATAGCTTTCAATACTTATAAAATAGCTATGAAAATTATTTAAAATAAGTTGAATAATATTTAAAATATAAATTTCCATGATGTCTCGAGTCAAAATATAACACCTAAATTTATTCTTTTCATACTATTCCCATTCTATTTATCCTAATATTATTCTGTTTCATTTTTTCAGAATAGTCTAATTTCAACTTCATCAATTGATTTGCTTATATCTAGTAGTACTTATGGAAATAGTTGGAGTAACTCCCATTACATTCATACTTTTTTAATAATACATATGATTTTAATGCTGATGGACAGCCCAATTAGAATTAAAATAAAATAAATAATTATAGAAAAGTATATTTTTGTTAAAATAAAATTAGATTGAAACCAGGAAAAGTATAAAATAAAAGTAGGATAAACCTAAGGTAAAAGAAAAATAAAATTAGTATGAGTCTAGGATAAAATTGAAAAATTTTCAGCCTACAGAAACGCTAATTTGTTACGTATTCTGACATTAATTAGGATTTTTTCATCTTGAATTAAACCTAAAGAAAGGATAGTCTTAGGATAAAAATAGGATGAAAATAGGTTTTATATTTTAACTCGGGGTGTAAAAGTAAATGCAGAAAACATTCTCTTTAGACGATTGTCAGTAATAAAAGAATCTCAAGTGTAGTTGACGTGAGTAAATTTGTCGGAAACTAAAGTTCACAATGGAGGAGCACATGAATAGCCGTTGGTATACATTGGATATTTTAGTAAGTAAGGTTGAAAGCAATGGTTAACGAGAGACCCGGTCCAGTAGCCTGGCATATTGTAGGAGCTCGTATCGAAACCCACGGATTTCTGTCTTTGGAGATAATGGGAGGCAGTCACGGCCATTGCGGGACACACCGCCTCGTTATTCCAGCTATGATCGCTCACAGATGCGTACCTCTGTTTTGGCGTTATTGCCACTGCAATCAAGATAGAACTGTGTTTCCTTTCCCTTTGTCGTGCGTGTTTGTACAGTGCTTTTCTCCTTTCGTTATACCCTAATCACTGCACTGCCGAGTTTACCTAACAGCGAGGACATCAATTTGCTTTGTAATTCTACGAGCAATAGTACAACCATTCCAATGCGAATCTACGATCAAGGACGTCCTTCCTCTACTTACAATCCACTGACCAATTGGTCGATTATTTTTTTTCTTTTCTTTCCAGCCTTTCCTTCTTATTCTGGAGAACGTTATTATAATTAATACGTACATGATCTTGGATCTGAGATTGTAAGATGCATAAAGCTCAGCAATTTATCTAATTAAGTGTACATAAGAGAATGTGTTTCGTGGTTGCTAGGTGTGTCCATCATCCACGAGGGTTAAATAAACTCTGTTGTAACAAATGGAGAAAGCATCTAATTGTAATCATTTCATTCAAATATTATTTATCATTTTAATTGAAAATTTGTGGATTTTTGAAATCAATTTAATTGACAGGAGAATATTTACTAGAATCTCCATTCGATAGATAGTTTAACTGAATAATTCCAACCAGGATGAATAATTTCTGAAAGTCCAGATGACTCGTACATTCCTTAAGCCAAGTTGAAATGTCCATACAACTATTTAAAATTAAATAACCTAACTTTAATTAAATAAACTATTTATTAAAATATCCAATATCAAATTCTTCAGAGTACGTTCAAAACTTTTTAGTCCAAGAATTTAAAATTAATCAAATGTTTGGAGATGATGGTATTTAAATCAGCAAAAATTAGCAAAATATTTTATTAAATCAATTGAAATAGCATCTGATCCAGCATAAAATAAACTAATTTAGCTTTGTTGTTTAAACAAAAGGTATATCTGATTTTAATAATAAACAATTATGAATGAATTAATATAATATTTAATGATATAAATGCGTGGATGATGATAGCAAAGTGTGTCTATCATTGTAGGGGTTCGTTAAATTTTGATGTTCTCTAATTGAAGAGTGGCCTAGTGAACTTTCACCTCCCTCTCGAGGTACTTGTAACTTTCACGTCTCGTCACGGTGTTGTTTTGTGACTCTCTTGTGCTGCGTGCGTTTTATTCCTAGAGGGTCGTCGACAAACGAATGCCGTTAGAGTTTTACGAGGTTAATGCGCGAATACCCGACAGAAATACGAGAGAGAAAGAAAACTTATACAGAAGAAACAACGACGTAACGGCTTGATGAATTATAAACCCCGATAAGGTCGTAAACGTTAATTTATTATTCTCACTATCGCCACCTCTTAACATCCACTTGGAACCTATCTATTTTTCTTTTGTTCTCTTCATCACATTATGTTGCGTGAAAATACTTGAAAAGTTTTTCCCCTATCGTTTCTCAACTCATTTCCATACTCCACTAGCAATAAATCACACTTTAGGCTTGAAAAAGGTCTAATGACAATAACAACCTCACACGTTTCATAAAATAACAACACCAAAGTCCTTTACACTAGTGTGTGGTTTTGATTTAATCGTACAAGTCAGGCATTTTATCGAAACTCCATTCATCTTTCAAATGTGTACATTCAACGACAACGCATGCCGGTAACATCCTTGGCACAATCTTATTTACTCCTTCATATACTCGAGGAAAATGCTAGAGGATCGATTGACCCTGTGTGTATATGAGTACATACGTTGGCATGCACTCAAAGTAACCCATCGTTTCTCGCAGGTGAACGCAGATGAGTCAAGTTACACCGTTGCATTGACGATGGAAGAAAAGTTAAATCCTGGAGCATTCTCTTCACCTCCTCTCCTTAGTCAGTTAAACCGCGACCTCCATGCACCTCAAGCTCATCTATCACCTCCCGATAGATTTATTGCGTATCGGCACATTGTAATGTTTCCAGTTCATCCCCTTAGGCTATTCGTTTCTACCCTCGATTCATTGAAATCAATCTAGTCATAACTAATTCTCAATTATTCTATTATTCATTATCTAATGGTGGATTATTGCTGGATAAATGTGCTATTTATTATTGAAAGCTGCTAAACGAATTTATTTATTCATTTGAATTAAAAGAAATTTAACAGTGACTCAATTTAGAAAGTTAAACCGGGCTAAGTGGCAATATATAAAGTATAAAAAAAGATAGCTTGTGAGGCTTTGCACATTATTAACTATTAATTTTTTAAAATACACTTGGACGTGAAAGTAAATGATTATAACAAAGGAACAAGAAAAGGAACTCGAACATGAGTGCACTGCAAATCTAAGATTTTCAAAGTGTATTAAAATAACTCACATGAAATGTGTTCGATATTTAATTTCCATAAAAAAATTGTAGAATTTAACACACTCTAAAATAACTAAAAAGTAACTACAAAATGCAATAGTCTGTATACTTTCATAAACTGAATCAATGAAAACTACTGCAAATCAGTGAATATTCACTGATATCAAGTACCAATCCAATAACTGATTCTTTCAGTGATATGATTAGCATTGGCAATCAGTGAATATTCAATGAGTCGCAATAGTTTTTACTCATTCAGTTAAAGAGAGTATAAAGTTTTAACATTAAATAAATTCAATGTGCATTATTTTAATTGACTGAAATTTGCAGTGTGAATTTATTTACAAAATGGGATACTCCGAAAAGTTGAGAGACACACTAGATAAAGAAATTCTTTCAATAATTCTGCACTTTCTTTTTTAATAAAAATTTTTTATCAGTTAAAGACTGTAAATAACCTTTATTAAAAACATTGAATTAAATTAATAATAATTATTGAGTGTATATAAATTTTCATATGTATGTAAAATTACGTATTCGACAGAAAGATTTAAACCTAACGTATTTAAAAATAAATTTATCATTTATTTAAATAAAATGTGATTAATTAATTTTTTCTTTATTAAATTATTTACTAATTATTATCTCTAGTGAGAGTATAGTATCAAATAAATTGAATTATTATATGTATAAAGTAAATGAATAAAAAAAAATTATACATTCCTGGATAAAGAGATAAAAAGAGAAATAAGATATTCTGAGAATGAGAAATAATAGTGAAATAAAGCATGAAATAAAAGGAATCGATATTGAGTAATTGACGTTGCAAACCGATATCAGAATACTCACTCACATACGCTCACGATTTCGCATTCCAAAACCTCTCCTTAGGCTATCCTCTTCTCCAAGTAATCCACCCACGCGGCACTCATCGCCTGTCTTTTTACTCCCTTGAATTAAACAACGACGTTAGAAATAAAAGAGAGTGTAAAGCATCGGAGTACAAGTGAGAGCAGCTTTGTATAATATATAATTATACAAAGCCGAAAGTCTTAGCCGCTTCTGCTTTACGATCTGGACCTTCTGTCTGTTGATAACACTGCGAAAAAAAAAAAAAAAAATTACACCCATATATCATTTATACAATGATACTTATTTTGTATTTTCATTATTTCAATTTTATTCCTCAACATAAATATTTATCTAATCGTTTTCTTATAATTTCAAGATTCACAAGCGATATCCAACATTACTAAATCTTTTTATTTACATTTCGTAAAGAAAGCAAGGAAATTTATTTCACTGGAAATATCTTCCATGTTTATCTGCATAAATGCTAATATTTCGCAAATCAATGGGAAAGCTTGTAAATATAAAATCATTCAGAAGCTAACAATTTTATGGATAATTTTAATTTACGAAATATTCTCGAGTTTGGGTAGCATTAAAGTATGAATTTATGTCAATAATATATACATGAGTTTATTACCTATTTTATTTAGAGGAATATTATTCCAAGGGTTCTGTCCTCAAGCAATAATCAATAATTCCAGCTTCTCACGCTCGTTAAAGAACTGCCAGTTATCAATCAATCATGATTAAAGATATGACTCTACTTAATATCACCTGGAGTATGGAATTTTTTATTCCAATATTCAATTATTCAGTAACATTTTTCTACAAGGTTTGTTGTTGTTTTTTTTTTTCAACATATTGCATAGTTATTTCCGGGTTTGTCTGACTCACCAGTTGGTATTCTTGTATAAAGATTTACAGAAGTACAGTTCCTTCCTGGTAACTGCATTACAGAATTTTCTAGCTAGTGAAAAATACATGAGGGCACGTGTTTATTCTTCTGGTGAAGTACTTCTGAGTTAAGAGAAAGAGAAAAATAAGTAAAAAGAGAAACATCTTCCCCCACAAAGGGGTCCTTTTCTAAAGTTATGACATTATATCGCACTTAGCGAAGATGCTATCGGCAATCCTGAAACACGACGAGCTGACCGTTGGCCATTAGTATCGATGTTCTCACGCCTTTGTAGCGCACACGAGATGCGGGTTACATATTGTTGCAGTATCGGTTTGCCTTTTATCTTATCCACCATCGATGACTGTAAATAATGATTGATCGGAAAAATTAAACTCCATTTTCTCAATTGCCGAAGCATTTGAGAATTCTCTAAGGTGCTACTGATTTTACAACAATCAATAAATATATATACCAATACAATTATAGAAATGTATTCACATTTTTTCAATATTTTTTCCACTTTTTTCTTGATTTTAAAATTATGAAAAGGAAAGAAAAGTAAAGTGGAACACTCGTAAACAATTATTAATTCATTTCATCAAGTTTATTATAATTTTTTAATTTACTTATCCGTTAAAATATTTGTTTATTTATTAATTAATTTATTACACCATGTTTCACTTTACCACACTGAAAATCCCGAAAAATTTAAGTGTTTAGTAATAAAATGTTTAAAGTATTTAATAATGAAACACCTGAGTGTTTACAATGTTAAATACCATAAACAAACTATAGCATTTTGGTAAATGGCAAGAAACGTTTACAAGTCGTCTACAAAATTGCCATAGTTCGTTTATAATTTTCAACATTGTAAACATTTTAAGTGTTTAATTGCTAAACACTTGGATTTGCAGTGCATTCTTGCCCCTAAATAATATTGTAAAATATCTGTTGTGCATATTTAATTTGTTCATGTTTACACGACAAATGTTAGTGTTTTACATAAATACATTTAAAATATTTTTAAATAACGTCAACCATTTAATTAATTTTGTAATCACTTTTTAAACACATTAAAATGCATTAAAAATGTTAATCGAATGAGTGACATGATTTTAAAACACTTTAAAAGTATTTAAAATTTGCAGTGTAGTTTATGACTGACTCTAGAGCTGACTAGATATCTCTTCAATTATTTTATTGATCTTTTCATCTTTAATAATTATTCCTTATTATTAAAGATAATAATGAAATTGTCTTTAAATAAATCATTAATTATTATAGTAAATAATTTTATTTTAAATTCTAGACTTGCACCAAGACAAGTCTTGTTCCTATTCTAGGATAATCCTGAAACTGCAAAAAGACTGTTTTGTGCAGGCACAAGACACTGTCCTATTATGACAAAATGGTAGTGTCCTGTTGCAATTAGTTAATTTTTTTCCGTGTATATTACAATAATTTCCTCATCATTTTCCTTAAAAAGTAACCGAGCCTATAAGAGGCAAGTTTAAAAGTGACGAAAAGTAGGCCAAAAAAAATGAGCTGACTCGGAAATATATTAATTATGTTGAAATGCATGTAACTCGAGTTGAAGAATTTGTAACAAAATCGTGACACGGCGCACGTGTCACTTTCACTCGTCTGTGCAATTAACACTCAAAATTATCACCACGAAAGGTAAAAAGAAGGAGGATTACCTATTAGTATAATACTATTCTAATTGTACGCTTGACAAAGAGATAATCATTAGGTAAAAAGATTTGCGACACTTGAGAGTAGTCTGAGAAAGTTCTTGATAAACTGCTACTCCATAGTCTTCGATGCATAGTTATTCAGTGTCTTACTATACGTTCAATTAGATCTGTTTTCCAATTGAAATCTATCTAGCCAATTGATGGGCTTCAGTGCATTAAATCAAACACGTTCAACTACCCACGCACAGAGACTAAATGTATTACTGAAGCTACACTTTAACCCCGATGACCACCTATCTCATCGCACATTCACCTCGACAGCAAGGTATTAGCGTCTGTCGATTATCCCTCAATTTGGCTCAATTCGAAAAATACTAGCTACACACTTTGGTCATAAATCGATGGATTAACCTCGGACTTTAACATTATCAATTACCTCTCTCGTTTTATATCGGTTATGCAGTGACTTGGTGGTTGGCAAAATGGAGAAGCAGCCAACGAGAAATATTGTATATGCAGCAAAGACCGCGTGCTATTACAGGTAAATGCATGTAGCCACAGTACTACGAATACAAACAAGTAAGAACGAGGGTCATAAGCCTAACCAAGACCTGTCAGTTGGATCCTGATGATCACTCTGAGTCTATTAGATGTCGAAGATCATAGACCTTCGCCTTGGTGGTTCAGGGAGAGTCCTGGATCCCAAGAAAAGTTAATACCACTAACGAGGAAGAAGTCTTTTCAGAAGAGATGACAGGATCAAGACAAACATATACTGAGAAAAAAATAACAACCAAGTTTAGTGTGTGTTCATTTAGCTAATTAAGCGGTTTATAGGTCTTGTGAGGTCTTTGTAGATTTGTTGAAATGACTTTTAATATCCGTTATCTCTTCATATGTCTCTGCTCAACTACCAGAAGAAAGTTACAACGTGACTCATACGTCACGCTTGAAATACAAATTAATTCAATAACTTTAACTTGTTAATGCTTGCAAAACTGTGAAAAAGATTATGGAAAGCAGGGGTTTTATTTTTCAAGAAAAAAAAATTACCAGCTTCCTTGTAAATGTTTCATAAAATTACATCAATTTATTTTTTGTCTTAAGTGATTAATCTTAACATCTACAACATTTATGATAATCACTTTTAAACTTGAGTTGGGTATTAAAATTCTAGTATGAGAAATCAATCAGCCTTGATTCCAAAATCATGACCTGGATTGGGTTAAAAATATAGTAAGACTAAAATAGAAATATGAGAAGAAAATGTGTAAATCCTTGATTGAAAATGTATACAAAATAGTCTTTGAACTAATCGGGAAATCTAGAACATCCAGAAAATACCATTTACATGAATATGTCGTTATATACTAGAGAATAAACAAGGACGTGAATATATGCGTATCACTGATAAATAATCGATCGAAAGATCAATTCATTTCTTCAACGTAACACAAATAAATCAGTACTTGATGTTTTTTACTGAAATAAAACTAGAATTAAACGTGATCGAATGTCTTTTGCTCTTATCAGACATTCATTGACGCCACTTTGTTCCTGATAGATTACATCAATCTTCTTGAATATTTTTATTAGATTTTCTTAGCCTTCTTCTAGTGATTTAACTAAACTACTGAGATATGAAAAACATATTCAAGTATTTAATACTCTAAAAAAAATTATTTCAATACTTATTTACATCAATGTTATTCAAAAAAAAAAAAAAAAAGCTGATCAAATAATTTTTGTTGATGTGTTGCAGTATCTCCAGCCCTACCCCTTGTAGATGTCATAAGAGAGCAAGATCGAGATCGAAAGAGAGACAGGGAACCAAGAGAACCACGAAATAAAGAACGAGAAAGAGAACGAGATCGCGAGAGACAACGGGATCGTGTAAGGGAAAGAGAAGTATCAGTCTGTAGCATGGAACCACCTGATCCAGTTTTCGTATCCTCATCTGCGGCCCTTCTTGCTCTCCAAAGGATAAAAGAGGCCTCTCTGTAAGTACACATCGATGTTTACTTGTCGATTATTCAAAACCACGCCCGATAATACATTTCTCCAAATCCTCCACTCCATACACTACATGCTGGTCTGTCTCTATAAAGAACCTCCAGGAGAAAAAAACAATCAAATATTTCTTGAACATGTTGCAGTTCCGAGAAAGTTTAGCTTGTATTTTTTTCATTAAAAAGAGAAACTCGACCCCTTTAAAGCAGGAAGCTGTTAAATTAACTCAAAATTATTAGAATGTGACAAAAGAGGGAAACAGTTTATACCTAAATCTGGAAAAAATGGTCAGATGTCATTGATATGTGTACACACACATCGGCAATAGTTACAGCATCAAAACTCGTAAATCCCTAGCACCATTGCTTGTGTGAACATTCACCCGCATATTTACCTAGCAAACACCCTCCTGCGGTGAATTCTCATATTTGCAAAGTAAAGTATACTTTACGAGAAAAGGCAACATGTCTCAAGTATAGCTCCCTTCTTTATGTATCTATACAGTCACAATTCTCTCTTTTAGCCAGGCCAAATAGCACAAGATATATGATGATAGAAAAATAGAGTTTTTATCATAAAGTCGTTTGATCATCAATCAAAAATATTTCAAGTAAATAATGAAAGTGAAGGACCCCAGGAATTGTGAAATAAATTGAAGTTTAAGCAAGTCGTTAGGCGAAACGACCAAGGCAGCATTTCATCACGACGTGTGTCCAATCGAGTCGCACGCGGTTGTCCAGAGGGAGAACTTGCTCGATTCCGCTGGGAGTCATTTCACGGTGGGAAACCAACTCCTGATCTCGATATTGCCGGTTACTCGTTGGCTGCTGCAAGTACAGATCTATAAGGAACACAAGTACATAGACTGTCTACGCGTTCAAACCCAAGTACGACGTCAAGTGTCTCCCAGACTCTGTTGGAGAAACGGATTTATGCTAGTTCAAGCTTAAGCACTGTCTCCCAATGTAGTTTATGACTAGTCGACGCGCCGCTGCATCGCTTTTCCGTTTCGATGAAATACTACTTATTCAGGAAACTTATTGCAGTCACATTGCCATGCTGACTCTTTTACATTTAAAATATATTCTCTTTGCTATTGCAGGAAGTCTTTTCAGAGATAACAAAAAAAAATTAGTTGCGATTTAGGGGAGAACTGTCTTAATCGTATCTTATCCATATTTCTTTATAACTTATGGATATGTTAGATTAATCGAGTGATTAAAATGTCAAGGAAATGGACAATTAATAACATTAAGCATAACCAGTGAATGAACTTTGACTTAAAATTCTAAGAGAATTAAACAAACGAGAAGATCGATGATATCTTTCCTTCATAATTCAATAGTTGATGTTAAATTTAAAATGTTGAAAACATTAAACATCAACTGTTAAATCAATTTTAATAAAAATCAATTGGCAACAATCAGCTCATTTAATCTACATAGTGTTGTTAGAAATTGATGGAAAAAAGATACTTGGATAATTGAAGACTGGAACAATTTTTTCTTATGGTAATATATAAAATATATTATAAATCAACTCATCTAACTCTTGATCATTGACTTCGGTTAAACTAGACTTCCAAGAACTTGTGCTATGAAATGAGACCGTTGGCCCTTATCAATTATCAAGAGCACCCACGATTGTTACGCTTGACAGAGTCTCACACTCTATCTAAAGTAAGCAGAGAGGACGAACGAGTCTTGCAAGTAACTTGAAGGAGGTGTCGAAGCGAGACCAGTTCGCGGGAGGTCTTCAGTATCAAACCACACCTCATGTCTTCATGGCGAAGCTAATGATGTCCTATTCAAAATTTACCTGCAGTATACATGTAAAATTGATTGAAGTCGATATACTCCAAGTATTATATTAGTCACGAACATAATTTTTCAATTCTCCTGGTGAGAATAACGATCGATAGATAGATATATTATTAAGTTAATTTGTTGATGTATAGCCTAGACAATTGCTGTCATTATACCGTGAAAGGATATTACACTGTACAAACTTTTTCATCAGAGTTGGTCATACAATATTTAATGGAGCCAAAGATGAAGATGTTTCGTACTATCTTGCATATGAATTCCCAAAGCTATCAAGATTCTTCTTTAATAATCATTCGTCTCATCAGATATTTCCATTCCTGTCTGGTCCTCGTCATAATCTTTATGTCATGATGAAGGTCCGTGCAAAAAAGCATTCTTTGTAACTCACTCTATATCTCCAAAGCAAGATCAATTATAAAAAGGTTTACTGCCAACTTTATATGTTTCCATCATCGATCTTGATCATTCATTGTCATCTATTTCTTGTAAGCTTAAGATCTTACTTACCCAACAAAAAGCCCAACCTATCTGTACCAAGTTATGTGATAGTAAATTTTTGTTCATTTTGCTTTCAGTGTTTTTCACAAACGGCCAGCGCTTACGCCCGGGATTGGATTGAGCAGCCGAGGAAATAGTGGAGTAGCTGGACATGGAGGTAGTCTGAATGTTGATGGTGATTGTGGAGATGCCTTAAAACGGCGTAAAGTCCACAGATGTGACGTAGCAGGATGCGACAAAGTGTATACCAAGAGCTCTCACCTAAAAGCACACAAAAGAACACATACTGGTGAGTTGATTAGTAGCGTTGTTGTTGTTTTTACCTTTTGTTCTCATCACCTGAACATCACAAGTTAAAATAAAGCAAGAATAAAAGAAATGTTGATATTTATCCAAAAAAGGAGATAATTAACCAAGACAATAGGCTCGCGCTAGATGATTGTATGGCCTCGTGGCCTTGCCTTCCTTCTATTTAATTTAGTGGCATACGCATAGCTTGTAAATAACGCAGGAAATTGACTTTTTGCATTAAAACGACACGTAATGATTGCCATATTATGATGTTGATTTAGATATTTTTATAGTAATAAAATAATAGAAATATTCTCTCATATATTCTCATTAAACTAAAGAGATATATAATAACGTGGCGCTACCTCCGAATACATCACCCTAGTTCTTTTCCTCCAGCAAGAACATCATGGTTAGGCGCGTGTAAGATAGTTTAAACGCCGCGAGAAATGCGTAATTGGATGAATCATACCGACTGCCATAAATCAAGCGGCTTGTCAGTGAGTGAAGACGTCAGAGGTGCGAATAAAACTGCTTTGCAATTAAAATTCATATGATGATTAAGGGAACATTAAGGGAAATGGGAATTTCCTGAAGAATTGTAACACATCATTTATTATTATTCTTGAAGCACAAAGAAATACAAGCCCATAATGTTCAGTAATTGTGTATGATTTGAAACATCTGTGGGATAAACAGTATAAAATAAATAAATTTCTTATGATATTCAGCTAGTAAATAGCAAGCGGGAGGGTCTTATATACCAAAACGAGGGAGGAAAAACATTACCTCAAGATAGTAAGCGATAGTTGACTAGTAATATACTGTTAGAGGTCGCTTATACTCCTCCGTACACGCTCTCGACACCGGACATTATCCTATATCGTGGGTTATACGCGTCTGAGAATAACCAAGCCGCTATGTGGTTCCAAGTGCTAGTAGATTTACCTCTTCTACCTCTATCCCCAAGTTACGACGATCTGCGGATCGATAAAACATCATTACCCCATACTATAGACTTTCCAACGACACCCATGGGATCCATTAGTCAAGAGATAGCCATTATCTTCCACACAGTTTCCAGTGAAACATCCCATATCAATTTACAATCGTTCTTAATTATTTTCTATACCAAGTTTACACTCTTAGCCCCGTGTTAACATAATTCTCGTTTTTTTCTTGATGTAACTGCAATTGAAATTTTTGCTTATTCAAGCCTACATACATTATACGCCATGCCATTGGTGAATTAATAAATAAAAAAGGGTTGGGAAGTAGCGTGACGCTTGATAGACAGCAGGATGGGGTTTTACATATGAATTAACCTGAATTATCTTTCCAACTGCCGCCGTGGGACGCGACTAGACGGGATGTTCTGACATCAACAATGCACCCCCGCGTAAATGCGCGTTACTGCCGGAGGCTACAACTACATTCCTCATGGGGTCAACGGTTTCCCGGCTGACCCGATGTATCGGAAGATGAGATGATCTCACGCGTGCTCTCTCATCGCTTAAAGATAAAAGAAATAGAGGAGAGATTGAGAAAAATCAGGGATGATACTTGGGCATAACATGAAAGATACTGTAACAAATCTGGGGCGTGGTTGTTCTCGTCATATTTATCGCGAGCACGCAGCTCAGAAAGCTCTATAATCAACTTCTACTTAAGACGTTAATTAAACCCATTGAACGAACGAGCTACATCTCATCACGGAACAGTCCTGGACTCATAAACGCCTCAGGGGCAAATATCAGCAAAAGTATAACTACATACTCGTAAACTTTATTCGAATATGTAATGATCACGCGGTTAGCATGAATCTTACTCTCTAACATTCGAATTTTTTCCTTCAGGTGTTCTTTTATCACATCGTTAAGAAAAATTTTATGAATTGGTACTGCAAATGTGATACAATTAAAGCTGAAAGCAACGTTGATCGTATAGATCTAATAATTATACATTATAATTACTCTATCAAGTACACTTATTATAGTGAATAGAAAGAATTACAGCAAGAAATGCTTTTTATGACTTCATTTCTCAACAATTACATTTAAATGATTAGTTTAATTTTCCCAGATATAATTTATAGTAATTTTATTACCCTTTTAACATTATCTCTAAAGTAAATGAAGTCATTTATTTAATATGATAATAATTTCTAGACAATTTTTTATATTTGATATAATAATTAAATTCAAGTATTTTTATTCAATTAATCATGAAAAAAAATTGATACCAATTTTTCTATCTTGATGTTGAAATGTTCCAACTGATTAATAAATATTCTATTAGTGACCTACATCACCTTAATTTAAATATGATAGTTGAACTTGATATAATATTATAATAACGTAATAATTATAAAACCTAAAACTTACAAAGGAAGCGAAGTGTGTATATATATATATATATATATATTATCCTCGAGACTAATGAGAGCATTGGAGTAACTCATGGCGTTAATCTATGGCGCAATAAACGCAACGCTTGGTCGGTTGAAAAATTGGATGAAAATGCATTAATAACGGTGATATTAATGCTCCGTTACTACAGCAATATCTGACTCCCATGGTCCAAGTCTATAGATATAGGTAAAGTAAGCTCCAATGTATTGGATGTATATGCATCTTGTCTTAGCCCCGAGCTCGTAAATAGACTAATTACTCACAATTACGTAACTCCTCGCCTGTGCATTTCTTATGGTCGTCATTAGTTTGCGATTACCGGACCTCTTACGTAATACAATGTCGACGAACTGGCCACGAATCTCAGCATTTATGATGATCGATTCCTAGTCTGCAAAAGTAATTGAAATAATGAAAAATTCTGTAGTATCAGTTGAATGAAAGTGGTTAATACAATTATCTGTAACGCGAAATTCCCTGACTGTAATCATAATTTTTAAATGCAATACTACATAAATGTGCTCACACGCTCGAATTAATCTTTGCTCGATCCCTGGCTGATCAAACACGCGAGCTCTTCAATATAGATGAGGCACTTGTCCGTAGGATTTATCCAGTAACGAACAGCTCCAATCCTTAGATCCCTCCATTATATCCTTCACCTTACTCTTCTCTCTCTTAGTCAATCGAGTGGGTAATAGGATCAGGTAGACGACCGTACGATTTCTAACGTTGATACTTTGTCTTCGTCTCCTGAGTAAATGCGACGAGAGCGATTGCATCATCGCAATTTAGTGACCATTTGGCTCAACATCACGATTTAAAATAACCTGAGACTATAAAGCACAGAAGCAGACGTATACAATAGAAGAGTGTGATAGACAGTGGTGAGATCCATGACCAAACGACAGCTGTCACCAACCACCTTAAGGATTGATGTACCTTAGCATCAAGTTGAACGGGTATACGTCCACATGACACTTGACGACGTTATGTAGACGCTGTGTGTCCACAATTCCTCCAAATAGGACCGATTGACGAGCCAATAATTGGGTGCAAAAAGACGTCAAGACAACGAACTCTTCTTTTATAGATTTTATCATCATCAGCCACGACTAGTTTTATCCTCAGTGTCTTCCTTTATATCACCAGATCAATTGATCTTTTTTCTTTCTTTCTCAAGTATATTTAAGTCAATCATTTTATTTATGATACCATTTGATTGATAAATGTTCGCTTTTATTTGCTTTCAGGTGAAAAGCCATATCAGTGTACGTGGGAAGGATGCACATGGAAATTTGCTCGCTCAGATGAACTTACAAGACACTATCGTAAGCATACAGGACAAAAGCCTTTCAAGTGCCATCTTTGTCAACGATCCTTCTCTCGAAGTGATCATTTGTCGTTGCACATGAAGAGACACTGACGATTGAGTTCATCAGAGCTATCCTAGACGAGTTGACGATTACATTCGGGACCTGAAGACCACCCTTTCCTTCGAGGTGCGCGTCACGTGGCCTGGGAACAGGGCGATGAATAGAAAAAACATTTTATAAATATAGTAAATATTAATAATTATAATAATAATACATATGGTCTTATAAGAGTATATAGATAGTATCAATATGAGCTTTGGAAGAAACTCAGCATCGAGAATAATATTATTGAATTAGCATAAACTCTTTGGTTATTTAATTACAATTTAATAAGGCCAGCTCAACTAGTCTAGAGCAATGTTGTTAATGTAATATCATGATATAATGGAGCCAGTAAAAATATTATAATAAGAAAGTTAAATTAGTTTATGTAGTTTATTAAATGAAAATGTTATTAAAGAGAAAATGACAACTCCGTTAATGGAGCTTGGGACTTAGCATGCTCAGTTAAATAAATACAATCGTGATTGTGTATAATTATTGAAAAATGATTAATATTGATTGATTATTGAATAATCGGTATTGAAAATAATTTATTAAATCAAAAATGGTGCACAAAAAGAATTTCGCGTTTAGAAAAAGGACAATCATTGTTGAGTTTTTTTTTAAAATAAAAATTAAAAAAAAAACTTCTCTAAATAACGACAATTGCATCTATCTATTTATAAGAATCAATTATTTGATTCAAGATTTAAGTAATGAGAAATATTATTTTTTAATTATGTGAGAAAAAGAATATTAGAAGAACAATAAAAATTACAAGCAATAATATTCAATTAATTAATATAATTAAATTAAATATAACTAAGTACCTATTTTTGTTGTCATGGACGTTTACGTAAAGGTGCCAAAGTGGATAATATACTGGCAGATAAGGCTGTAAAAGAATAAATATTATAAATAATTGTATAACAAACATAAAATTAACATTGTCATTTTTTTTTTTTTCATTAGATAAATTAATTACTTGATAATGATGAAAAATATTTGAATACCAAAATTACTTCAGCACTGCCGTAGATCATAAATTATTCTGCACCATCTAAGCGTTGTTTTATTGCAGTTATACTGCTGTACAATAGATATTCACTTTTGTGGCTAATCTTGTATCACATAAATAATTTATATATTGACGAAAAAAAAGTATACTCTTTCATGTACATTTTATATTTATTTATTCAATCACAGACGTAAAAACCCCGTCTCTAAACAAAACAAAAAAAAAAAAAAACAATTCGATTTATATTTAACTTGTTAATGATTTATCGATTAAGTAATTGTGTACATGAATGAGGTCAATAATTAGCAGAGTACACTGCAACAAATAATTGCCCACAATAATCACTTCAGTAAAATAACTTCAATAGATTTATAGAATTAAAACATAAGTAGAATAATTTACATGTCATTCATAAAACATTCAATAGATTTTGTTATAAAAAAAATTTGTGTAAAAAAAATACAATAGATGCTCTTGTTGAAATCGATTAATTAAAAAAGAAAAAAAAAACTCCGGATATATCAACAAAATAAAACGCGAATTATTATTTTGTTGGAATGAAAAAGCACAAATACTACCACTTGAATATATATATATATATCTATTTAAACATATAAAAGTAATGGGTATTTAAAAAAAAAATGAAATGTAACGATATGCCAGTATATATTAGAGCCAGTTTATCGTGTAAACTTGTACATACAATAACTTAAACGAATTAATCATTGTTACGCTGTTATACTTGGTTAGATAATAGTGCCTTCTTTAATCGCATAATGACATGAAAGTGTCGACGCGTTGCTAGGTTTTATGTCCAATGCTATATAGTGCCTTAAGTCTTGATGCAAATTTTAATGCTTGTACCTTGCACATCAGTCATCATTCCTGCGAAATTCTATGCCAGACGCTATCCTTGCCCTCACAAAGTACTGGTAATCAGAGATATCTTAGTGATATGCGATGAGAAATGCACGTTGATCACTTACACTGACAACATTATCGATCATTGTCATCATTATCAACGAAAGCTTTCCTTTTCGCTAACTCAAACCGTCAGGTTAGATTTTGTTGATAAATTCACTTCAAGAGGACCACTAAATTTGAAAATTGATCCTTCTTTACTTGAAAAACTTTCGATTCCGTCCAAAAAAAGAATAACAAAATGTTGACATTCCACTTTGACATGTTTCGATAAAAGACAAAAAAATGATTATCTTGTTACTTATGTTTTTTGCTAATTTTCTAATACTTTGATACTTTGGAAATGCCTGTAAAAATAGAAAATATAGATGATTATTAGAAAAAGAAAAGTTTACATAATGAAAGTTGAAATAAATGAAAGCTTATTACTCATTCGATAATGTCCCATTGAACAATCTGTAAATGGAAAATTATGAATTGGTAGGAAGTGTTTAAAGGAATACTCTGAATGTAGACGGTTTTCTTTACAGTCCCACCTATGAAAATTAGCATTTCAAGTGCCTTAAGAGACGTTAACTGCCTCCCAACTAATCGAGGTAATACAGTCAATTCGAAAATGCTATATAATATATATAAATAAAATAACTACAGATAGCAAAAAAATAACAAGAAAACCAATAATTGCTTTTTTCATTTCGGGTTAAAAATCATAAAGCCACTTGGATCAAAACTAGAAGAGAAATGGCATCTTCATGTAGTTTCATTTATATATACTGGTCATAAAACACCTCCGCCGGCTCTCTCCCATTTGCGCTTAAATTTCTCTATATCTATTTCCATTTTTTATATACTACACTATTTCCTTTCTATTAAATAATCTACGGCTCATGCACTCGAAGCAATTTTCGTTCAGTTTATATTCGCTATAAATATCGCGGATTGATTGCTAGACCTTGTGAAAATAAAACATAAATGGAATCATTTAAATAACAAACGTTGTTGTAGACACATATGTACATCTTCCGCTTTTTTCCAATGCTTTATCTAACATACCAATCATGAATATCATCGGGCATGGGTATAGAAAAATTGTGGTAAATAAAGTACATTAGATACATGATAAGCAGCTTTAAGAGAATAATATAATGTAAATAGTTAATAAATTAAAATGATTTTTTAAAACTTAGAAATTGCGCTAAAACGAGTATGTTCTAGCCACAATTATTATATAATACGTAAGTTTCTCTTTGATAACCAATGGGGGCCAGTAATTATCTCTTGGATCTTGCACGAATTTAATGCTGTGCGGCGCGTGGTTTAAAGCAAGATTTAAATGCTCATGAGGATCCAATTTTTCCTACTCATATGTACTGAACAATTTTTTGCTCCTCGCAATTGATTTATGTAAAAAGCATGATACTGTAAGTCTCTGTCATGCGTTTGATGGATTGTGATAAAAAAAATTAAAAAAAAAAAAAACAAATTATTGCGAGATATTTTATTAATAATTATTTAATTTGTTTATTCATGTTTATTATTTGTTTAAAATGCGTCAATATATTGACAATAATCTATTTGTATATTCAAGTGTGTATTCCGAATAAATTGCGAATTATAATATTTAGTCTGTTTTTTTATCTAAATGCAATATAGATTTGCGATTTTGAATCAACGCGCTGCAATTTATTCATAAGTTTAATCTAATGTAAATGTTAAGCACAATAACGTAGTGCAATAGTAATATATAAATAATTTAAAAAAAAAAAACTAAAAAAATACATTGAAACTCATTGCATAAACAAAGGCATTACTTTGAATATATTATATAAAATAAATGTATCAACTTTTTACACTTTGAGACTATGAGTGGTTTGCTTGGTCATTTAATTAATGATAACGCGCGCCACAAGTTAAAGGGAGGTTTATATATTAATTAATTGATAATAATAATTAATTCATAAATATATATAATATTGTAAATTGTGGTTGTAACTATATAATAATTTTGTTATCATCTCAAAAACAATTTCTTATTCATTTTTTGAATTATTTATTTATTGCAAATGACAAAAGTAGTTAATCCTTGCCAAGCGAAGGGTTCAAATGGCCGAGTATAGTGAATTATATAATATGCACGAAATTATATATATATATATATATATTTATATACAAAAGTAAAAAAATAAAAAAGCCCAAAAAGGCATTATTATAAGAGAATCGTATGTGTTCGACAATGTCGTATAATGATAATTATTTAATATTAATATTAATATAAAAAAAAAAAAAAATTATGTACGAATAATATATCTTGTATGAACGATGAATGAAATATCGGAAGGATATTTTATTCACGTGATAAAAAGGAAGCGTTTATCTATGTGTATATACGTCACATTCATCATGTTGCACAATAACGCACCGGTAGCTGTTCAACATTATCAAGATAATGGTTACATATTTTAGATATTATTATATTACCCATTGTCATCATTATATTTGTTTATTATTATTATTATCATTATTGCTATGATATATGTATACTATTATAATAATTATTTTTCATGATTATTTCTATTATTTCAATCATTATTATTGCTACTATGAATATTATTATTATAAAATGCGATTAATATTATTATTATTATTATTGTATTTGGCAGGGTCATGAAATTAAAATTGAAAAAAAAACCTAAGTTGGCTTTATCTTCTTTATTACCCAGAAATTACTTTACTACCATGGAGTTCATGTACTCGAGAGAATGGAAGAGTCTAGTCGTCACGAATCCTCGTCTATATAACGAACGCTTGCGGGCTGACTCGAGCTGCCCACAAGGAAGTCTTGGACAAGGTACTTTACAGTTTCATCGGGTCTGCAATGTCGCTCTCACCGCAGTAAACGCAGAAAAAAATCTCAAAGATGCTTCTTCACCAGAGGCGGACATTCGCCTTTTATCCTTTTTCTTCTCTACTTCTTCCCTCTCTTGTTCCTGCTGACCTGCATGCAACTCTGTGTGCAATATCGGCGCGTTCGATCTTTACGATACGGTGGTCCCCGAACATCTCCAGCCCTCCATGTGTACCTTGTTGCACATCCACTGTGTTATCTTATGTAAATTAACGCCGCACGACCCCGCAATATTCCCCGCGACCAACGCATTTCCGTGAAAGGGTCACTCGCACCAAATACCTCCATTCGCGGCAACATGACAACCGGTTCTACTCCTCATTGGTTTCATATGTCGCACTTACATCCTCACCAACTTCCTTTCCTATCTTTTCCTCAATTCTCACCTCCTTTGCGTCATCTTTACATCAACTTTATCTTCCTTACATATCATCCATTAGACTTATCGTCAACACTGAATACCCGTTTTAATTGATAATTTCATTTAAACTGATCATGAATTAATTCTAATTTCGTTTATAAAAAAATATACATACCAAGCATCAGTCATAAAATATTTAACATTTACAAGAAATAAATTTAGCTTATAAGATTCATATATTACATTATCATAAATTTCACTAGCCTCAGTCAAGTATTGCTCATAATTTCATTATAATTTAATAAATTTACTAGACACGTTGCTATTTATAAGCACTTTTAGCTGTTATATAAAAGTCGGTTTGTGTTCTCGACTCAGTCACAAGAGGTGGCAATTAAAAATCGTTTACTTCCAGTGTATAACCACTGATGAGATCTAAATGTGCCGTTAATCTAGAATAAAACTGGAGAAGTACAAAAGAATATTCAGCTTTAACTTTATATCATCCAATGAATGAGAATTTGAAGACAATAAGCGTGTCATATTTCTCACAATGCCAGACCAATTTTTTACACCAGATAGTAGATATAATTGTATGTAATGGTAGACAATGTGAAGTGACAAAAAATAACGATGTTGGAAATTAAGGCAAACACAATTAAAGTCCTTGAAAAAGTATGAAATATTAATAAGTAATCATTGCAGCTAATCATAATAAATAAATATAAGATTCTGTTGTTGAAAGATAAGTCTATTGAATCAAGATAATTTTATTGCTTTATCTAGAAATCAAGTGTTAATATAAGAATGGTCAACCTTATAAAGCAATAATATAAGATTGTAAAGGAAAGAAAGAAAAAAATTTCCACAACATAAGTAATAATGCATGTGATTGATCTCGTCTGGTGCTATATCTACACTTGAAGTTATTTGAATACAGGGGCGGAGAACGCAATTAACGTAAGGCAGTCGCAAGTTTTATCGCGTCCAAGGTTGCACTACAAATTAAATTGCACAATGTGCAAAGAATCAGTTCACTGGCACGAGTACGCGCGCGGACGGGGCTAGAAAGGCTTCAGTGACAGATTCGTTATACCGGGCGTGGCGCGTGACTGGATTTACGCTCTGACAGCATACCTGGATCAAGGTTACACGAGAAATTACGCGACTTTACTTGGTTTCAACTACCTGAAATAAAAGAAAAAAATTGTCACAATAACAACAATGATATAAATGAACAAGATAATAATCAAGCAATAAGAAATAATTGAAATAAAAAAATACCTCTAATCTCTATCAACAGCAAAAATGAGAGACAGACCTCCAGAGTGTAGAGCTGGTCACTTTCATCAACACGATACGCTAATGGAAATTGCACATGTCTCTAATCTTCCAACAGATACACCGGATTATCGCGGGATAAGACGAGAACCTATGGTAGATGACTTTGAAGAGTCTTCACCAGCTTGTATGCGCGTACACATTTATGAGAAAAAAAATCTAAAGACGCCCGACGATCTCTCCTCGTATACCCGCTGGCTTTATGATTCTTGGTCTGCCAAGAGGATAGAAAAAATTCATTTTACGCACCTGTCGGGTCTTGCCCCGTGCTCCGCAAGTACCTTTTTAATCCTCTTAAATAACACTTTCCAACTTGAGCTTCATTCCAAATCATCCATTATTATTTTTATTTTTGTTCTTCTTTTTAAATATAGAGATGTGTAACGTGGGAATAAATACTATTTCACAGATAATGTCCATGAAACTTTAGTTGATTCAGACTGGCCAAGAGCTGAAAAAAAAATTTGATATGTAGAAATATACTGGATTTTATAGCTTGTAGTAAATATGTAATCATGGTAATCATTTATCTATTTGATGATTCTGTCTGGTGAAAGCATAAACTGTTCACTTTGCTATTGGAAGGCACCACCGTGCGAAAGTATCTCTCTTTCGTGCGAAACACACATAGCCTCTAGTAAAACGCTCTTTGATCCCCAACGGCGTAACATAATGCTTGTCTTTATGTACTACTGGATAGTTACCATTTGTTACGACTATTCGCATGCAGAAAGTTAATAACAAACATTAATTATTGGAGGATCCATAGTGTGAAATAGAAGGATTCATCAGATTACCAACAAATTTGTTTAATCAACAGATTCTTCATATTGATACCTACACTGATCTTTATTTATTTACTGCTTAACAAGTGTGTAAAGTATCTAAATGAAATAGAAATATTTGTATCTCTTTAAAAGTATTTTTAACAAAATATCTAATTAATAAATTAATTTTCATCTTCAAGAACTTTACATTGAAAATTTTTAACCTAATATACACTTACATGACAGTAATGGATGGATGATAAGTAAGTTGGATGTTGGTTAAAAAAAAGGTTTAAAAGAAAAAGAAAAAACTAGATCTTTGACAGATAAATATGTCATGAGATGATATTTGCCTGGTTAATGTAGGAAGGTAGAGAACACCGTGGGGTACCATTAATTACATTGTTGAGTTGGATGGAATATCGATGTGGCTCCTGTAAGAAAGAGCTCAACTGAATGGTCAGTAAAGATGGCATCTTGCACACTAACGAGTAACAAGTGGCGTGACGTTTCAGTTAAGCTAAACTCTCCATGAAGTAACTTGGGTATCGGTATGCCACGACCAGCAGACTATCGCCTCACCTCAGCAACTAATTAACTCCAAAGAGATTCATTATCGACACCTCACCACTTCTGGGGAGTATCTCAATTTAGCACAATAGACTTTGACGTTGTTACATTCATAGTTATCCTTATTCTATCATTCATTTTAATAAATATGAAGAAATACTAATTGATTTTAATTTAATCTTGATAATTTAATGTAATATCTGGTAAGAAATATATGGAGATAATGAACAGGCGAGTTGGGTAATAAAATTTCTAAGACTGAATAGAAATGTGCGTTCTACGCTAAATACTCAGGTGAAATGGCTATTTGTTAAGTGCAACGCCGACTTTGCATAAATGCATCTGTAGTCCGCATTAAGTTAGTTACGCTTAAATGCAAATTGGTTTGTTAATCGATCTGTTTAGACCTTGAAACCTTACAGTATAATGGACCCCCTATACACCCTATTCAGTGGCTTATCTGTTCATGCACATCTAAAACGATCGCCTGTCTTTTTTTCTCAGTTATTCTATAATTTCCTTCAAGAATTCATAACCTTTCATAACTGACATTTATAGGTGATTCCTTTACTATATCTCATTACTTGAGTTTTATTGTTAATCACTACATTTGATCAGATATTATAATTCTATTCACTCTTTTTACACTTTTATCAGTTTTAATAAGTAATTTGTCACCCACGTAACATTCAGTCTCGTAAACTGCAATGTCCTGACATCTAATGTAAAGAGGTGAAGCTTTCGAAATGTTAATACTTTTTAGCTGATGGTAAAAAAGATACTTTTACCCACTGAAGATACACCCTGTCCATTATAATAAAAAATACTTGTGTATTCAAAAATTATTCAAAAAGTATGAAAATGTCACAAATTTCGTGAAAAGTCATAAGAAATGAAAAAATATTCAATTTTGATATTTGAATTAATCTTATAATTAGAAGAATTATCATTATTGCATGCTAATTTAATTAATTAAACAAAAGATTCCATTATAAAATTAACATTGTTCATTTAGTGTGATAAAAACGAAGAACAAAAAATCGATAAAAATTATAATCCATAAAATTATTAAACTCTGATGAAACAAACTTATTGTTAAAATGTCTCTTCTCTGTTAGCATGGAAAGTATTTTTATTGCTACAGTTTATAATTGAAAGAGAAACGTTTTTATAGAATGAAGGATATTTATATCATATCGAAGCAAATAAAGGAATTAGTTTTCAATGAATAGACCTATAATTGAAATTTAGTAAATAAAGTAATGTAATATTTGAAAGTAAAGAATTTGGCGTAAACACTCATTGACTTAAATTTAGTGGTTTTTAGATTTACTTCGGAATTGCAGTTATTTGGCGACGGATGTCACGCTCTCGTTATTATCATTCGATAAAAAACAAGAATTTACAATTTGAACAAGAATGCTTGGATTAAATTATTATATATTCAGAGTATTTTTGAGCAAATATTTTTAAAAAAATTCTTATAATAGCTGGGTTTGGAAATAACTTAGACTGTATATGAATAAAATCGAATATTATTAATAGAATTATATGTTGATATTCAAATGTATAAAATATTCGTTTCTTTTTCTGCAAAAGCTGCTTATAAAGAATTTGCGAATACAATCTTTCAACAGCCTCCGTGGCGCAATCGGCTAGCGCGTTCGGCTGTTAACCGAAAGGTTGGTGGTTCGAGCCCACCCGGGGGCGTTTCTTTTGGCTGTGAAAAAACGTAAATTTTTTTTTTAAAAGTGACAAATTTTATTTCATAAAAAATATTAACACATTGTTTAATTAAAAATTTACATTTGAATTTACTTAATTGTTATACTTGATTCATTAAATCACCAGTGATGCAAAAAAATTCTATTGTTTAGGTTCTTTGGATTCTTTAGAATCATCATTCTTATACATGACACGAGATACAGCTACATAATATTTTTCAGTAGAAAGATCCATGTATCCTATAGGGCCTACTTCACAATCTGCACAACCTAGATATTTTACTTTACCCACTATTTTTGTTATACTAACATTTTCAAATTCATACAATCCTTTATCTACTACCCAATAGTCCTTAATTATTTCCACTTTTTTATCTTCTTCTTTATCCATGGAATGTATGTGAGGTAGAGGAAACTAAAGAATTATACTGATTTAATTACAATCTAAATTTCATTTCAATTCTTAATTTACCATTATTTGTTTACAAAAATCTTATTGATATTGGTTCTTCAAAAAATTGTATTGTTTAGAAATTTCTATTTTTAACACAAAATATATAAAATAACAACCAAAAATATCTTAATTTTTGTAAACAAAATAAATTAGATGTAATTTTTTCATTTATATTTTCTATAAATTAAAAGTTAATAACAAAAAATCCATTCTCACCTCATGTGGAATAAAAGTGCTTGTTCCTACATTTAATATAACAGAAGGACAAAATCTGCAACATATTTTAGCTTTATTTTTCCTATCAACATTCTTTTGTACCTCTTGATTAGTTTCTGCATCATTTGTTGATGACATTTTATCCAATTATACTGTTATGAATTTCTAAATTTAGCAATTTTTTGTTTATTCTTCGTCAACACTGAATTGATAACCTTCAAATACAAAGATAATAATTATTTTTCTGAATATCATTCGTGATTTTTCAATAAAAAATCGGTAAAAATTATAACTAATCCGAAATATCAACCTGATAGATTTTGTTTACTATTCGAAGTTGAGTAATATCTATAAAAGACACTGTAAATTAGAAAAGAGAGAGAAAGATATTCTTTTTAGTCTCTCTTCTCTGCCGCCACACCATTTTGGAGCATCAATAGCGCCTCTACAGAGAGACTTCATCAACTGTTATATTGTCAAACAGCTGAGATAATACACTCGAGTTTTACTCAATTTTTTACCCTTAAGTTTGTTTATGCACTTAAAAAAGTTTTTTTTCTTTGTGAAATAATTATAAATATTTGTATCATCTTTAAATAGTAATTCATTGGAACAAGAAGAGTTGTACGTAAGTGATAACAAGCAGTAAAACAAAATCTTCATAAATAAGGTTAATTTCCAAATGAAGATATTTTTTTATTACTATACCCTTTTACTTTAACTTATATTTGTCGTACAGAAATTCTAGTCGAAAAAAGTAATCAGTCGTACGCAAAAATGCCGGATACAATGGACGAGGATATGTCTATGTCAGTTCGCTTGACAAATGATGATTTTAGAAAACTTCTAATGACACCAAAACCATCAGCACCATCAGTAACTCCAGCTACAGTACCAAACACAGTAAGAGATACTACTGCTAAAACAGCTCAAACTCCTTCTATTGCTGGTGGTTCTCGTGCTGAGTTAAGGCGTAAAAAGAAAAGTTTCTATGCTAAATTAAAGAAACAAGAAGAAGATAAAATGGCTGAATTAGCTGAAAAATACAGAGATCGTGCACGAGAAAGAAGAGACGGTACCAACGGCGATTATCAAACTGAGGATCCAATGAACAATGCTAGTGCATATCGTGCTGTTGCACCTGATTTAAAATCTGGTATGGATGCTGCAGAACGTAGGAGACAAATGATTCAACAATCAAAATTCTTGGGTGGTGATATGGAACATACTCATTTAGTAAAAGGATTAGATTATGCTCTCCTTCAAAAAGTACGTATTGATTATTATTATTAATTTATTAATGAATTATATTAAGTATTCTTAAATGATTTATAATTTTTAGGTACGAAGTGAGATAGAGGCGAAAGAAACGGAGCAAGAGCAAGAAATGGAAAAACTTGTAAAACCCAAAGAAAAGCCTAAAGAAAAGAAAGAAGTTGAGAAGAAAAATGATGAAACATTATTTAAGACTAAAATTGGCCGAAATATTCATAAAACAATAATGATTATGAAATCTAAAACCGTAGAGCGAAATGAACTTTTCACACCAGGACGGATGGCATATGTTATTGAATTAGATGATGAAAATGCTGATGTTGATATTCCCACCACGTTAATTCGAAGTAAAGCCGATGTGCCAACGGTTGATGCAACACCTACGTTAACAACAAATGATATTGTTATTAATAAGCTTGCTCAAATTCTTTCTTACTTACGCCAAGGTAATAGACATGGTAAGAAAGGTAAGAAGAATAAAGATGGACGTATGAAAGGTGATGAAATGGGTGACATGGAATCTTCTGCAAAAGTACCCCAAGACGATAGTATATACGGTGATATTGGAGATTATGTACCAAATCTATCTAAAAAAGATTCTTCCAATAAGGATAAGAAAAAAGGACCTTACTTCAATAAATCTCTTGATACGGCAGTAAATTCCGATGATAAAGCTAATGTACCACAACTACCAGCTATTTTGAATAATGCAGTTGATAGTAGCGGAATAGGACAAAAGAAAGGAGTTCTTTTTAATAAACTTGCTGCTGAACCTGAAGGATATGCTGAATGTTATCCTGGTTTAGATGAAATGCAAGATGCCATTGATGATTCTGATGATGAAGTTGATTATACAAAGATGGATTTGGGTAACAAGAAAGGACCTATTGGACGTTGGGACTTTGATACTCCTGAAGAGTACAGCGAGTATATGAATAATAAAGAAGCACTTCCTAAGGCTGCATTTCAGTATGGTGTTAAAATGGCTGATGGTCGTAGAACAAGAAAGTATAATAAAGAAAAGAATGAGAAAGCGGAATTAGACCGAGAGTGGCAGAAAATTCAGAATATTATGAACAAAAGAAAACCAAATGGAGTTGATGGTGCTCCAGAATTTAAAGTTCCCAGGTATTGAAGATCTTTAGATACATTTAAATAATACCAAAATATATTGTAGAAAAAAATTTGTATAAATGATAAGATAATAATTTATGTATAGAGTACGTATTTAACTCATCGCATCAACTTTATTATTCTCTAATCAAATAACAATTACATAAAATTTACTAAACTATACATATACATAATATGTATGACAAACATAATTATCACAATAAATTTTGTTCGTTGTCATTTTTATTCGGAGTAAAATGTAATATTTTCTACTTGACATTACTTATTGTTCATAATTAAAACTATGTTAATAAATTATATTAAATATGATACAATAACTACATTATTACTCTTTAAATTATAACTTTATTTTGATCTTTAATTTTTAACTACATAAATATTGTAAGAAAAAAAATTTAACCATTTGATTTTCATCTATTATACAGTCAATAACATTAATTTATTATTTGAAATAATCTATTGCACGATTATTATAATCATTTATAAAGCAATTATTTTTACTATTTTTAGTATTATTAATTATACCATCATTAATAACAGCTTTAGTTTGCATCTATTCTTTCAATAATTCATATCTAAACTTTTAGTTTAAGATAAAATTTACTATTTCGTGGTAGCAAACCAGAAACTTTCCATAGTTAAGTACTATTTTAATCATAAGCTTGGCTTTTCTTTTATAAACTATAAAAAATCATCAACATTCACAGATATATTATAATTTTAGTATAACAACAATATGAGAAATTATGAAATTGATGAATATTAAAACATCGTTAATTAATTAACAATAAGTGAGAAGATATTTGAAAATATGAATTCAGATTATATTATATGCAATATAGGTCATCAATCAATTAATATATAAATTAAAAAATGGTAATATACAACAATATCGCCAATTAAATTGTCTGTATATATGTATACATAATAATTATAATAATAATAATTAACAACAACACATCAAAAATATTTTATAGCTTTTTAAAACTTACTTGGAAATAAGCTTATTTCATAAGCACTTGTTATTCCTAGTATAACCATGATTATCAATAAAGAAATGTGTGGAAATAGACCAGCTGAGGAGTTAACTGTTTTTGGCAATCCATCAGCAGTAAAATTTCTTCCATAAATGGCAAAAGTCATTAAATCTTTGCGCGGTTTGATTAAACTATACTTCAAATTGACATGAGTTGCATTAATTTTATCACTTGTAAATGTAAAATCACTGACATTTAATGGATGAAGTTCAGTATTTATATTCAATGGCATGCGTAAAACAGTGGGTACATCTTGAACTTTACTTGAAATGACTATTGATTTAAATGTTGTTGGATGTACAATGATTGTATTAGAATCAAATCTTTTACTACAGCTTGATGGGTTGTCGTCTAAGCATGCAATGATGCTGCAAATTTCAACACCTCCAGTACGAACATCGGAAAAGGATCTTACTCCATTGAAAACAGCAAAACGGTATCTAATATTGAAACAATGAAAATAAAATATGATTAAAAGTATTTTTATTAAGTATTATAATGTAAAATTAATTCAAAACCTGTAGTATTTGGCAGCACCCTTGATTAAATCCTCACGATGTTCAGTATTGGTTGTAAAATTGCAACAGTGTCCATAATTGCAAAGAGTAACATTGAATGTACCATTTTTAGGTTGAAGTAATTGAGTTGTGTATGCTGTAGTATCATCCATCTTAAGTACTTGCTGAGTCTTGGATCCATTGGTGGGATTAGTAGATATTTGTGCAGGTGTCAAGTATAATATTTTAGTATCTTCTGGATTTATTGATCGTTTTTGTGAACCATGTTTGATCTTTGGTATTTTGCTAATAATCAATGCATTTGTTTGTTTCTCAGACCAAACTCGAGCTAAATGACCATTTTTAGCAGAATAAATGCCACTTCCACCACTTCCTGTTGATGGTTCATTAAAACCCGATCCAAGAAAATTAACATCATTGATGTAAGACCATCCAGTTTGTACTGCATTGGCAGTAAGGTAAGGAAGTTCAGAAAACCAATGAGAGGAGAAAACGATGTCAGTGATCTTCTTTTCAATAATTAATTTGAGTGCTGGTGTTTGAAATAGAATATCAAAACAAATAAATTGACCAAATGTAATGCCAAAATCGGTTTGGAATGTTGATAGTTCAGGTTTAGCTGTAACATTCATTTCTTTTTCACCAAAAAGATTCCATTTTCGATACTTTGCGATTAGGCGACCCTCTCGATCAAATACAACATTTGTATTGTACAAATTGTGTCCGTCCTTGGAACAATTTGCACCGGTACACTTTTCTTTTTCACGGACATTTATGACGACATAGATCCTTCGATGTAGTGCGGCACATGATATGGCCTTTACAGCCTAATGAGGTAAAAAATATATCGATTATACCGATAAAAATTAATATAAATTATAGGATATATATTATTATATACACTATATTCAATATATATAAAAAAAACTTATGGATTTATACTCATCACTTAAAGCTACACTTTTATTTTTAATATCAAGGTCATTTATTATTATTCTTTTTTTATATATATATATTAGTTTACCTCCATAACGTTGCTAGATGCATCGTGACACGGAACTTTTAATTCTTCGGGACGTGGAAGGTAGGAACTGTGATGTAGATAATTACTCCGATTCCCTAAAGAGAGTCCACTAACCAAAAGTCCGTTTTCAGGAAAAACAATAATGTCAACTTCCTAAAATATTTATACTGTTATTAATGTTTAAAAAATAATCATTATCATCTCAAATTAAAAAAGGAACATCTTTTTTGTACATTTTCACTAGCGATTTTAATAATCGTAACGAAATTTTTGGTATTTTCGTTGGTAATTTCCGTGGCATTTTTATAATCTGAACGAACAGGATTGTATTCGACAACAGCTCCGATATAATCCGGTGATGCTGGTAATGAAACCTAAAATTACGATAATTTGTATAAAAAATATCATTAATCAATTGATTTATTTGATTCAACAATTTTTAAAATTGTTGAATTTACTTTACTAGTAAATTTATAAATCATTTATTCAATAATTAAACTCACTTGTAATGTTAATCGTGTTGACAAATAAATGCTTATAAAACACACGCATAATACTTTAGGTATCATTTTTGATTAAGTGTAAGAATTATATAATTTTAAAATTTATGAAAATAAAAAATAACAAAATAATTTAATAAATTTGTAGATTTGGCACAATTGATAATATTATGTACATAAATGTATGTATCAAAATTGAAGAGATTTTAAACAACAAAAAATGAAAAGATGTGGATATGTAACAACTTTATAGAGTCAAACTCGTGTCTCCAAGAGGTCTTACTCTCGTATAGATCCAGCAGCCGCTAATCGGTATATTGTTCCGCACAAGGGGGCTGAAAGGGAGAAGAGAGAGAGATAAAGCATGAAGGAGTGTGCGCGTTAATTGTTGTCGATGTTAAAGAATCTATGAATATATGGCTAGAAGTTGATAAAGATACAATAACACTATCTCAGTAGTGATTCTTAGAATTGAAATAAGTATATTTATCACCGTCTCATACAAATGTATTATAAAGTATTAAAGTATCAAATGGAAAATAAAACTCAGTATTACCATACTTGAATTGAATACATGAAAATTTTGCGCATGCATCTTGAGCATCAGACAGCATCCCAACCTATTCATATAAATATAGGTGAGCATCTGCGCATGGATTCTCTTTGGATATTATTCCCAAGTACATGATGAAAACAAATCATAGGTTAATAATATAATATAAATAAACATCATAGGACCTTGAAAAATATATAAACGAGTATTTTTTTAACACGTTAATACCATGTAAATGTACGTTTATCAAGTTAATAAGGATAAAATGTAATGAACATGAAAACATTTATTGTACTTAGCAAGGAAAAACTAGAAAAAACATGAGAATTTTTGTTAATTTAAATTATAATTAAAAAACAAAAAATTATATGGAAAAGTTATATTGAATGTAGTTTTTTATTATTCAAAGTGTGTAATTATGAATTTTTACATTTAAAATAACAGAACTGTAAAAATTTACCGTTCTATTGCATCAGTATTTATCATTTTTTTGCTAACAAGCAAAAGTAAAAATGATTAGTAAAATTAATGATTCAAAGTATGTTTCAAGATGTAGAAAATATTGTCTATAGTATATATTGTCAAAAAAAGAGCAGATCTGATGAAAGCTAGTTGGATCAAATTGTCAGAACTATTTGGAACTTAAAATTGACCAGATCTTCCTGCATCTAAAAGTATATCTAATTAGATTAGAGCAGATCCAATTGGATCGAAATCTCAATACTAATTGTAAGATCCAAAAATATCAGATAAAATCTACTGACAATAAGATCTAATCAGATTTGATGCAATTAGATTCGTTAGACAAGAAAAAAATAAATATAGATTTCAAACTGATCTGATGAACTCTAAAATTGTTCTGTTCCAAAAAAGAATTAATTTGACATCTCCAATCAGTTCTGTATGAATTTAAAACTGTCTATTATCTTAAAAATACATTATTAGATCAAAGTTCATGTGATCGATTCAAATAAGGCAGAACTGGATTTGAGCAGATTTTCTTGAATGTAATGCTGACTAACAAAAGTTGGTTTCCCATCTGACCCGATTTGCCTGATTCTCTTAGAATGTAATAGAATTTGACTTCAGGTCAGGCTAAAGTTAATTAAATCTCACTTGATTTAATTCGATCTAACAAAACTCTAAATTAAATTCGATCAAATCCAATAGGAAATATTAGGATCAAACTTGTGTCATTTTAACACCAATTAAGTTCATTAAACTTGGTTATTTTTTCCAGATATTAAAAACTACGATTCGAAATCTTATATGCAAAAATAAATGTCAATCAAAAATATTATACATAGTAGTTATTCGAATGATATTATTTTCACTCAAGGTCATGGTAGAATACACTAATTAAAAAAATTATAAATAGGTTGTTAGTTATAACAATGGCTTCAAAATAAATCAATTTTAACTATCAATATTTGCAAATTACTTGAATGCCAATTGATATTGTAAATAAGCATTGTATATATTTTTTTATCTTTATAAATTGTATTTACGGACGTATGTGATTGTCAGACATTGTTTTAAATCTTTATTATTGCAATAATCAACGAAATTATAATATGTAAACAAGTCATTACTGCCCTACGACCTATACAAACTTAACTGGATTATTCCGGAATTTTTTGTTATCTCATATTATTAGGTTATAGGCCAGAGGATAACATGACAGAAGATAAATCACATGGTGTATTTATTTAAAATATAAAAAGAAAAGAAACGACAATATTGAATAAAAGTGATTTTTTGATTAATTCTTCAACAAACAATGATATATTATCAATCAAAAATGTATTAACTACAATCAATTAATGTCTAAACAATTTTTATGTATTGTTTTATAAGTAGTTATTAATAAAAAAATTATCATTAATAATTAGAAATAATGAAAGTAATTAAAATTTACTTGAAATGAATGATACTGATTAGAGATTATAAAAAATCCCCGACTCGGAAAAGATGATACTTGAAGGTCTCGACCCTCTAGAATATAATTTAAGATAGCCAAGAATTATATAAAGTGTACTTGTTACTTCTCTTGTAGTTCAGTAAACTTTCAATTCTGGCGAATAACTGATCGATACTCAAACACGACCGAACCTTTGAGAAACATTCTAGTATCTTATTGCAACGAGCGCGACTTAGATTTCATTCCCGTTTAAATATTTTTCATTCAATGTTGTTTGTAAAAAACTGTATATTATTTTCAGCCAAACGCACCTTTGCCAGTCATAGGGTAAATAATTTCTCAATAATATCCTTTTATGTATTGTTTTGATCTGTAGAAACATAGTGTTGTAGAATAATAGTAGTCAATGACACTGACAAGTAGCTTGTATATACCGTTGTTTTAACAGAAATTAGTTTAGTTATACACAGTTATTTTACGTTGGGTTAATGTTAGTTTTATTATTTACAGTTTTAACAACTATCTACACTCCTTTATTCAGTATTATTAATAAAAATAAAATTAAAATAAAGAGGTAAGTAAATACTAGATCTGCACGTGTTTGATATTCACATAAACATCATGCTTTCAGCACACTCACTTATTGTTTGGTTGATAAGATCATTACTGAATAACCTTTTAACTTTTTGATAGAGCATCATTTTTCAAGTTAATAATAACAAAATTGTACCATTTTCAACATCATTATAATAATGAACTAATTTAACAGATTGCAATGGCACAATTAAAAGTGGCAATCATTGGACAAAGTACTTTTGCTGCTGAAGTTTATAAACTATTACGGCAAAATGGTCATCAGATAACAGGTGTTTTTACTGTACCGGACAAAGCTGAACGTGAAGATCCTTTAGGTAAGTTTTTTTTTTAAATTGAATGGAATTTATATTTTTGAAATTATTGAAAATATATTATATGTTACAGCAACAATTGCAAAAACAAATAATACACCTGTTTTTAAAATAAAAAGCTGGCGAAGTAAAGGTGTTATATTACCAGAGATATTTGATCTCTACAAAAGTATTCAAGTGGATCTTAATATTTTACCATTTTGTACCCAATTTATTCCTATGGAAGTGATTAATTACCCAAAACATCAAAGCATCTGTTATCATCCATCCATTCTTCCACGTCACCGAGGAGCAAGTTCAATAAGTTGGTGAGTTAAGAAAAGATTTTTATAAATTGATCAATCGAGATTTTTTTATGACTGATAGAGAAAGGATTAAAATATATGGATAGTTCTATATGGATATCGTGTTGCACAAGGAAAGTTAAAAATGTTATAGTTCCTGACTAACCAGTTAACTAAACAAGTTCTTTCGTAATTGTATATAATTATATTTTTCATTCACCAAGAACCATCGATAAGTAGAAAACTAAAACCAATTTTGAACAATTGTAGGACACTTATTGAAGGTGATAAGGAAGCTGGTCTATCAATTTTTTGGGCAGATGATGGCTTAGATACTGGACCAATTCTTTTACAAAAATCCTGTCCTGTCCAACCAAATGATACCTTAGACAGTTTATATAATAACTTTCTTTACCCAGAAGGAATCAAAATGATGGCTGAGGCAGTAAATCTTGTGGCTGCTGGAAAAGCTCCAAAAATTCCTCAACCAACAGAAGGAGCCACTTATGACCCTATGCTGAATAAAAAAGAACTCCAGCAAATTAATTGGAATAAATCAGCACAGGAAATTCACAATTTTATCCGTGGGCTTGATAGTACACCGGGTGCTTGGTCTTTATTGAATGGAGAAGAAGTTCGTTTTTATGGATCAACATTGTGGACTAAAGAAAAACCTAAAGGGGAAATTGTTGATGTTGATGGACATGAGGGTATTATTCATGACGAAGGGTTATTAATTACGGCAAAAAACGGACAATCTATTAATATTAATAAGCTTAAAGTTGGTAATAGAGTTATTCTTGCATCAAATTTCGGAAAATCTAATGATGCGATGTTGAAAACAGAGTTTAATGAAGAAGAAAGACAAATCGTTGAAACACTACGTATTTTTTGGAAAGACATATTAGGAGTTGATGTTGAAGATAGCACGGATTTCTTTGCTTGTGGTAATTTATTATCATTAGTACTAAAGTTAGAAGAATGTATCTTTATAAATTAATAAACGACATTATTACAGGAGCCGGAAGTATGGATGTCGTGAGATTAGTTGAACAAATAAAGGACCTTCTAGGCATTTTTATTCAAAATACAGATGTATTTATGGCACCAGTATTTATTGAATTTGCTTCAAAGGTGATCACAACACGGCATGAATCATCACAAGCGGGAAAAGAAGCAAAATACGATGCAATAGAAATTCATACGAATAATTTAAATTTAAAATTTCCACATCAATTATTTATCAATGGTCAATTTGTTAATGGTCACGCAAAGCCAATACCCACTATTGATCCACATACTGAACAAGTGATATGTGAAGTAGAGAGTGCATCACCGGATGATGTTGATTCTGCAGTAAAAGCTGCACAAAAAGCTTTTGAAGAGGGTGAATGGAGCAAAATAAGTGCCCGTGAACGGGGTGCTTTACTTTTCAAGTTTGTTTTTTTTTTTATTAAAAAAATAAACTATAAATATGTCGATAGATTTATCAAGTAAACAATTTTATTTATAGATTATTTATGTATTTATTTTCTTTTAAAGATTAGCGGATTTAATGGAAGAACACAAAAATGAATTGGCAACAATAGAAAGTATAGATTCTGGAGCTGTATATACACTTGCATTGAAAACCCATGTAGGAATGTCAATTGAAACCTGGCGATACTTTGCTGGTTGGTGTGATAAAATTCAAGGCAATACCATTCCAATATCTCATGCAAGACCAAATAGAAACTTGACCTTCACAAAAAGAGAACCAATTGGTGTTTGTGGATTAATAACCCCTTGGAATTATCCGTTAATGATGCTTTCATGGAAAATGGCTGCTTGTTTAGCAGCAGGGAATACTGTGGTCATGAAACCAGCTCAAACTTCACCACTTACTGCACTTAAATTCGCAGAATTAACTGTTAAAGCAGGATTTCCTCCAGGCGTTGTTAACATTCTACCTGGAAGTGGTTCAGTTACCGGGATGGCTATTGTTAATCATCCGCACATTAGAAAATTAGGATTTACAGGTTCTACGAGAGTTGGACAAACCATTATGAAAGGTTGTGCAGAAAGTAATTTAAAAAAAGTGTCATTGGAACTGGGTGGCAAGAGTCCACTTATTATTTTTGAAGACGCTGATATCCAGCAAGCTGTCAGGCTTGGCATGAGTGGAGTATTTTTCAATAAAGGAGAGAATTGTATAGCCGCAGGTATGTTTTGATTCTCAATATGAGATATGATTTTTTAAATAGCTTTCCGGGTTCAATTTTTTCTTTACTTTATAATAAAATTACTAGTGACGGACTATGTTCAATTTTAATCTTGATTCTAAATTGAACTCTAATCTGAAAAATAATAATCAAAAACGAATACAGCATTTATGTAAATGCTGTGTTATTTGAAGTATTCTATCCGTACTTGGCAATAGAATTGACTCCTGAGTATTCACTTGGAATCGACTTTATAAATGTCAATACCAGTTATGCCCCATTTTTTAAAAATCTTTTTATACCTATTTTTATCACTTTAAAAGTGCATTTAAATATTTTCACTCAATACTTTCTACTTTAAATTAAAGCAAACATTTTAAAATAACTTATAAATAAAATATATTGTCGATTTTTTAAATTCAATTATAATTTCGATTGAATATTTTTCAGGTCGGTTATTTGTTGAAGAAAGAATTCATGACGAATTCGTGAAAAGAGTTATCGATGAACTCAAAAAGATGACAATAGGGAATCCCTTAGATAGAAAAACTACACATGGACCACAGAATCACAAAGCTCATCTTGATAAACTTATTGAATTTGCCGAGATAGGAGTCAAAGAAGGTGCAACTCTGGTTTATGGTGGAAAACGTTTAAATTGTCCAGGATTTTATTTTGAACCTACGATATTTACTGATGTTAAAGATAATATGTACATCGCACAAGAAGAGTCTTTTGGTCCAATCATGATAATTTCGAAATTCTCTTCAAATGATGTAGAGTCTTTAATCAAACGGGCCAACAGCACAGAATATGGTCTTGCTTCAGGTATTCTTACGAAAAATATTGATCGAGCACTATGGTTCACTGAAAAAATTAATGCTGGAACTGTATTTGTTAATACTTATAACAAAACGGATGTTGCTGCACCTTTCGGTGGATTTAAACAATCAGGATTTGGTAAAGATTTAGGACAAGAAGCTCTCAACGAATATCTTAAAACTAAGACTGTTACTATTGAGTACGGAGATACTCATTTTTAAATTTATTTTCATAAATCTGGCATAAAAAATCACACATTAGATAAGATTAGATACATATATCACCAATTAAACTAAGATACAAGTATCTTTGAAATATTTTTGGATCTTTGTAAAACAAATGACATATCACTTATTGTATTGAAACGAATATTTTTATATAATAAATATAGAAAAAAGCAATGAATGCCGTGCTGAAAACTATTTTTCTTATAATAAACTAGATATAGATTGATAAATGGATAGCTATTTCTTGGAAATCAAAAAGAATTTAATGAAAAATTAAGGTCTAATTTAAATATTATATCAAGTTATGCACAACGTACAATGGAAGACCTACACTGTGTTACTATACACTTTCCCCTTCAGATTAATTTTTCTCCCTATTACTAGTACCAGCAGTCTCAAAAGCTTCCTATCTATACATATTACATACACCGAATAGTTGTGTAATCCATTTGAATTTTATCTGAATTTGAATGATAATATCAATATAAGTTTTTATACGATTTTTTATGTTTTAGTAATTAACAGTAATACTAATTATTAAGGAAAAACTTAAACAATGATTTTGTTTCAAATAAAGTTCTTATTAAATTGTAAATAAATTTATAATTTATATAAACTCATGGACAAGTGTATCATTTTAACTGATATTAGTTCTGTATTTTATAAGATTCATTTGAATACATTGAAATTTCTATTGTAATTGTGTATATGATGATAAGATTAAATATAAAAATGTTATTTTCAGTAAAATGTTCAATGATAATTTTTTTCTAAAATAAAAGAAAAACAATCGTTAAGCTTTATCTGCGGACAACCATCATTGCGTTTCCGTTGAAATTAATATACAATGCACAATTTCAGATATATTGAATAATTCTTATTTAGTTAGCTAAACCGAAAATAGTGATATCTCGGTCAACTGTGATCATTACCCGCCCCTTCCTGTTTCCTTTTTCATATTCAGTTAATCTTGAAACCTCAGCATCCTGTAGTAGTGGAGGGACGTTGAACAGGATTATTATAAATTATACTGTCTTATTTCTACTTTCTCAGTTACCATTTAAACTCAGGTATAAAGACATCAACTAAAATTATGTATTAAAATTTTAACTTTTTTACAATACTATAAGTTCATACATTTTTAAATCATTAAGTAAAATGAATAATAATTATGTGAAATCTTCAATAATTCATTTTTTCGGAATATTATGTGTGTGTTATTTTTGTGTTAATTTTTTCCCTGAATTTTGAGAAAAAAAAACAATCAATTTCATTACGTTGCAGCTCATCATCGGGCATCTTGCTTTTTTTACAACAGCTAGCTGCCTTTTAATGGGCAACGATGTAATTGAAATATTGCAACAAGTTTACATAGTGTGAATTTTGAGCTCAAAAAATGACTAATTAATAAACGTAAACAACAATAAAATCGAATCAATGTGATCTTTCAAACTTACATCTCTACAAAACTGTGCTTATTGTAATGACTATTAATATCTGAAAGTTAATTCAATCAGCTAGACGAACTGATTTCAATAAAAGAATTTCAATTTATTTATAATTTTTGGTACATAAATATATATTAAAACTAACATAAAGATAATACGGACCTGACAATAAAAATTTTTTAATAAAATCTATTATTATTAGCATTATATTACATGATATGAAAAAAGTGAATAATTTTCTTTTAATTATAACACTTTGCTATGTGCCAATAAAATTTCCTACTTTTTAATGTCATTTTTTATGCAAATATACAATTTAAATATTAGTCGAACTTATAAAATAATAATATTTCATATTATTATTTAAATTTAAATATCGATCATACAAATATGTTGATAAATTTTTCAAACATTAAAGATGTTATTGTTTTAATATAATATAAATAATTTATTCTAATTAATAATAATACCTTTATCATTATTATTATTATTTAATTATTGGTACTTATAACGATTTTTTTTGTTTGTTAAACAATTAAAATAAGTTATAATGATTAATACAATTTAGTTTGTAATAAATGTAATAATAAATCAACTTTTAACGTTAACTAATAGTGCATGTTTATTGTATGTGATAGTGAAAGATCAATTATTAATTTTCCTTTCATGCGAGTATATTTGTATATAGTAAAAGAATCAGTCTCATCTAAGTAATAGAATGATGTTACATAACTACACATTCATCTTTCTATATTTACAAATTTATATAACTTTGAGAGATACAACGAAGTAACCGACCAATTACTTTATATTATTTATCAAATAAAAATTTTATATTTGTTAAGTTTTAATAAAAATTAAAATAAATTTTTGTTGATTAATCAATACTGTAATTATAAATTTACTGGAATATCTATCATTGATAATTTATTATTCTTAAAGCTATCATTATAATTAGTACGATCTTTATTAATCAATTAATGTCATTAAAAAACAAAAACAACAAAATGAATCGTGCTTTTTAATGACTATTTTAATAATAATAATAATAGTGAATAGCGTAAAATGATACGAAAATGTTATGAGAGCTAATTTATCACATTAATACTAATCATTTTATAGTATTAATTAATTAATCTATCAAGTAAAATGTACAGAATGATGATATACCCGTCAATGACAATAACTCAATATTCAAATGGAGACTCACTGTTATCATCAATTTAATTAATATTTATATATATACATTTAAGATTTTATTTCATTAATAATTAAAAACATTTCACCCTAAAAATTTGATTTCGTACATTGTAACATGTTTAGCTAAGCTATACTTTAAAATATAAACGTATTCTTATTTTTATCAAATGAAAAGAAGGTTTTTCTTTACACATTGTCGTAATATTGGTTTATACTACTCACCGAGAATAACAACGGCACCGTTATTCCTCAATAAGCCTTCAAAATACACTGCCATAAGCATCAAATGGTTGCATAGTTACTGTAATATTTCGTATGAATTATTGTATTAAAACATACAGTAAAAATAATGCAGCTATTTAATGATATGAAAAATATTATTTTATAATATTTTTCCTTTTATTAGCAATGCGCACATCCATCCATACATACAGGCTAGATAATTAAGAATCATACGGCGCACATTTTTTTATTTCTCGGACGGAACTTTTGTTTTTTTAATACGAAGTCGAGATAACTGTAAAAATATTTATATATTTTTCTCAACACTGTTCAATAAAACTGAGTTGATATAAATAATAAATAATGGCCTAATTTTAAAAGAAATACTAATGAATAAATAAATTGATGTTGTGAATATCCATTTTGAAATTTTAAATTTTCAAATAATTGCAAAACAAATTTTTAAACACGTAGAAGATTTAAGGTGTTAATTAATGGTCACCAAAAATGAGATTGAACGTAACCACCACCCATTCCTATTGGATTAAAACGATGTGGATGAATTTTTTCCATTCTCATAGCTCCTGGACCGCCACCTCCACCTCCTCCACCTCCGTTTCCAATAAAATTCCCATGATGACCACCACGAGCTCCAATTGAAATAGCTCTGCCTATTCCAGGATTACCGACATTAATTCCATTGCCTCCATTTATACCACCACGTCCACGACCTCCTCCACCTGCAAGACATATAATAATTTAATCAATAAATACTGAGCATAAAAATTCATAAGTATTTAGCCATTTAAGCAAAAATTAAAGCAAAATATATATCATCTGCATAAAGTTTCAATTCTCTAATAATAACATAAATTTAATGCGAGCTGCAAAGTTTATAGAAAAATTATATTAAAAATAAGATTATATCAAGTTTTGGTAGATGGTGAGGAAGACATTACCTCCTGTCCAGAATAACGTAAATTTACGTGTAGATTATTTGACGTTTATTACGAAGGACATTTTTTTGTTAAAAAAATTGAGAAATCCACTACTTATTCCATAATAATAATTACAACTAATTAATATGTTTCATTATATTATATTATTTCATTTCAAGTTTGTTATATATTGCAATATTTTTCTAAAAAATTTTTCAACAATTAATTCATAATAATGATTCCCTTTTTTTCATTTTAATTTAAGCTAATTTATATCAAAACATCTTCATAAAACTACACATTATATCAATCATAATAATCATACTATAAATTAAGAATTTTTTAATTAATATAATGACCATGTTAATAATCTCACAGTAATTCATCATAATTAATAACAATTAATAATTACAAATGTACAAACAATTTAACTAGAAAAAAATATTCATATGCAACATTGTACTTTTTAATACTATCTAACATCTACTATCAATAAAGTAGACATAGTATACGATACAATATAGTAGAATTATTACATAGTGATAATTATAATTTTTTATGAACAGCTTAAATCTATTGTGTAACAATAATTATAATTGTTTTTATATTGTGTTACATATAGAATTGGAGTATCTCGTTTAAGTGAACAGTAGATTGTAAAATCTAATTCCTTAATTATATTAAGATAAAAGCATGTAAATATGTCGTTATATGAATTTTTAATTCATTCTTTATCATTAATAATAATTAACTATTATTTTGGTTTTTGAAGAATTATTAACAATTTTTTCTTGATTAATCCTTTTATCACAGCCATTATCAAATACACTACCAAACTTTTCTATAGAATTTTTCTTTTCTGAGATCTTTGACATTCTTCGTTTTATTTAAAAGAAAAATTACTGTCACTCAACAATTACAATTTTCTATCTATTAATTGATAAAATTTTTTTTTTAATTTCTTATTTATTTAGAAAAAAATTGAATTGAAGTTATTTCATTTGATTTCTTAAACTTATTTGAGCTTATTATTTTAATTATTCTACTCGACGGTAACTCTACACTTGTAGAATGTATATATCTTTATATACATATTCGTTTCTAACAAGCATTGTTTTAAAGAATTGGATCAATTAATTTAATTTCATTATTTTACAAATATTCCTAAAATATTAGAGCAAGAAAAATTCGTTGATTCGCTTTCCCTATGAAGATTCTTCAATTGATAAGAAAAAGCGATCCATTTTATTAACATTTTAAAACGTTAATACTTTTTTTAAAAATTGATGAATATTATATTGTTTAAACGTATAACACAATAACATAAAATATTCTAGAAATATTTTCAAATACAAGTAGGATCGAAATAAAAAAAATATCGATTCATATATATTATTAATAAATGTATAATATTCCATTTAAAAATTCGGCATTTTTTATCACTACATCATTATCAACAAAAGAACCTTTTTAAGTTGAAATCATGTTGTTGCAGAAATCTTGGAATAATTGTACAAATATTACTTTCCAAACACAGGAAGCTGTCTTAGCACACAAGAGTAAGAGTTTGATTATAGCTCTCAGAATAGTATAATTACTCTAAGTAAATACAAATGTAAATAGTATATATAGGAAACAAAAGACTTTCCTTAAAACAGTTGTCAATGACAATGAACAATTTTTCTATTATAAAAATTTGAAAAGTTCATGAATATTCAATTTGTATATTTGGAAATATCAATGATTAAAAATTTTTTATTAATTATAACACGGAAGTAGGAGCATATTAAATTTCATATGAATTATACATGCAGTAAAAATTGTAAAATTGTATAATAGCTTATTTAAAGCGATTATTTTTCCCTAAACTTGATTCAGTAATTCAATAGTTTTATGATTCAAATGCAATTTTTAAAAAAAATACGAATCAACGCGTGTATCAAGTATTTGTGCAAGCAATCATTACAATAAGTGTTCAAAAATTCGACTATAAAAATTAGTATATCTATACATATTGACTAATTGTTAAAACAAACGATCCTAAAAGTTTATTTAAACAATCAGCATCATTATCACTTTAATATTTAATATATTATATTTTTTTTAATTGTTATAATTATTTGAATATTGTTGATATTTTTTCCTTGTTGCATACAGACACTCTCCTTCGCCGAATGGTAAGCAATGAAATAGAAATAGCAGATTAAAATAATCTTACAGATGATTTATATGCATACATACATAAATATCAAATTTTTGTCTTCATTGATATCATTTTTCTCATTCTTTCACAATGTCCCATAACATTATTTATTAATTAACTTTTTCAATAACACATTCAACATAATAAATCACAATATTATCATAATTGGCTACCTATAATAAAAAAATAAAAAATGATAATGATAATAATAGGACATTATAACAGGAAATAATTGAATAAGGTGAAGGAAAGCGCTGTCATAACTTACAAAGAACATTTGTATTTAACCGTACACTTATTTGAATAATTTACAACATAATATACAAAAACATATTTTATAACGTAGAAAAAAATATATTGATCTCAACACTATAAACATTTACTTTGAAATTAACAATTGAAAATGAAAAAAAAAATAATAATTAGAGTCAATTAAGTAACTTAATGTTATCTTAATTGTTCAAATAATCGCGAATTATGGTAAGTAAATCCAACCATTGTGAAGTATCATGATAAAAAAAAAAATCCTGTTACTGAAGAAAAATGTTCAGACCATTTCATTCTGCCCGTTCAAAATGTTGCCATTGTTGACATGGATAAGCAATTCCAGCGCCTTCATTTTCCATTATTTAACACAACACAAACACTTTGAATCAGCAATTAAATAGAATACTTTTGACAAATAATCTTTGATATTTTTCCCTTTCATTACTTTTGACTTAAATGTAACAAATTAATTAGTTTTCTCTTCTATTAATTAAGTGCGCGATTTTTATGTATATATTTTAATAAGATAACTAAAAATTAAATTCATGAATAATATAAAAATAATAAACATAAAAATTGTCCTCCGTATATTGCAGCTGCATCAATTATTTTAATATCATATTTGTAGTGATCAGTATTGACTATCATTAGTATGAAAAGCTACAACAAATTGGATTCAGATTCTGCATTGTTTGATTATAATTAATGCACGACATTTGACATCAATTAATCAAGTTATCTGATGTAGTATATAGTTATACACAAACAATTAATTAATAAATATTAATATTTGTATTTATAATAAATATTAAATATTATAACAATACTGAATATAATATAGTAATATCATAACTTTGTTTTTTTTTTTTAACATATTTTTATTATTTATTCAAATAACAAATAATAAATAAATGAATTATTAGATTTGTTGATGTGTTTATGTAATTAAATAATAATTAAATTTATGAATACTCACCACGGCTTTGATTATATCCAGCTTGCCATCCAGCATAATATGCAGCTTTTTGCTTTCCATGTTCTTCAGCTATTTTAACACTAAGTGGTTCTGAACCTCCTTCTGGTATTGTCCCGTGTAAGTGATTTATAGCTTCTTGTGCTTCTTCACGCTTATCATATCTACAATAATAAAATCAAATAAGAAAAAAATTAATAAATATGAAAATATGCTTCTCTGTAGCGTGAATTAAATTTCATCTGATGTTGTAATAGTTTGTTTTCAGTAAGTGTTCGTTACAGATTTGATCAATTAGCTTTTTGAGGAAATCTGGGTCACTTATAGTACAAATGTAAAATGAAAATTGAGTACGGGGATATTTAAGCCAGGTAATCCGGCAGAAATACTCTGGCACCGAACAAGTTCGTGAAATAAATATATGTGCACGATGAACACAGCTAGTTGGAATAGTATAAAGGTTGAATTTAATTTCTCGACACGCAGCTGTTGGTCACTTTTTGACTTTTATCCAATTTCTTTAAGATTAGTATAAGAATAATAGAATTTATACACATAGTGATGAAAGATATGAACAACCTACCTGACAAACGCAACACCTCGGGGTAAACCAGTTAATTTATCTTTAAGAATATTCTTCTGTACAATATTACCAAATTTACTGAATATCTCTTCTATCTGACTTTCCGTTATATTTCTATAAAACATTAACTTGTGTTAGTAAAGAATACCAATGTTCATTAAATGTTATATTATTCATTTTATACCTAGGAAGATTTGTAACATAAAGATTAGTTTCTTTTATTTCTTCTCCAGAAGGTCGAGCAAATGAAACTTTTAAGCGTTTGTTTTGAACCTGTAGTCCATTAAGTGTATTTATTGCAGTGGCTGCATCTTCAGCTTTTGCATAATTAACAAAACCAAAACCATAACTATATCCGGTCTGTAACAACATAAAAAGATGTTTGTAAATAAAAAAATGGGTGAAAAAATAAATAAATAAAATTAATAAATGATTTGAATACTAACTTTGTAATCTTTCATTACACGACAAGATTCGACAGGTCCAATAGTAACAAACATACTATAAAGTTCTTTTTCTGTCATACTTTGAGGTAAATAATTGATAATAAGATTTGTCCGTGGTTCTTCTTTTGATTGTGTATTTTGTTGTTGGTCATTTTGTTCGCTCATCTTGAAATAATATTGGACCAAACAATCTGTATATCCACTAAGTAGATGGAACTTTAGTATATCCTAAATAGTTTAAGTTACTCCCACGTTGAGATCCAATGTAGTTTGATGCTATTGATACAGTGATGGTTGTGATAATGATGATGATGACTGAATGGCCCAACTGTGATTGTGCCAGTGTAGTAACCATTGACAAGGTCGGCAAATACAAAAAATATAAACAAATGCATTACTACTTTTTTTTCCCGGATTGCGGTAGAGTGGTCATTGAATCTTTTTGATTCGTTTTTTTGATTGATTTATTTTTTTAAAGCAGTTGAAAATTAATATAAAATAAAAATGCATAATACATGACGTCAGACCTGGATATCAGAAACAAACAAACAAATGCAAGTAAGGATAAAAAATGAGTAAATTCACAAAGTCTAATAATGACACAATCAACAAAAAGTATCTCTTAGGTTATGCTTGTCAATATAGCCATTTAAATGTTCCAATAAATATTAATTTAAAAATTGATTGCTTCAAAATTTTTAGCAGTCAATTCATTGATAAGTATTATAAACATTTGAGCTTACTAAAAATGTCATCATGAAAAAATAAAACATTAATTTATTAATTATTTGGCTACATATATACGATTTAGTAATTGTATAAATGTTTCTGAATGAAACGATTATGACCAATTCACATAAATGGAATATAATATAATATATTTATTAGGCATAGTTTGATATTATCACTAGAATATTCACAACTACACGTTTTGTAATATCATTATGAAATACAATAAGTAAATAAAGAAGGAAAATGATTAAAACTCAAATAAAAACTCACTTATAGACATGAATCACGGCGCAAAGGCCCGGGAAAACGCGGGTGTATCCAGGCAAACTCGTGAATCGACCAAGCTGTCAGACGCTGGTGGGAGAAGAAGCAACGCGACTGAACGCGACAGAAAGAGAACAGCCAAAGTGGGGGTAAAATGAGAGAGAAACTATGAAGAAGGGGAAATTCTAGCAGTAAAATTGGAGGAAGAAAAAGATAGAATGACTAAAAACAAAAAAAAACAACGAAAATTTATGATGGTAAATAAAGAGAAAGATATCAGTAAGAGTATGAATAAGAAAAAAATTTGAAAAATAACACAAAACTCACTCACATTACCGCGAATTCAAGTGTACGCGAGCTGATTTATTCGAACAATATTATTATATAAGCATTTATTCATATTGTGACAGTATATTTGTTGTCACGTTTTCTTTCACATTCACTAAATTACTGACCAATTTTTAACCATACAATCCACTCTTGTAGACGCAAATAAATGTATAAACACTACGCAACATAGATGAATTATACCAGTTAGACTTGAGATGTCGCACGTACACTTGCTAAAAATCACATGAAATAATGCTAACCGATTGTCTACTACTTACAATGTACGCAAACGTACGATGCAGTACTATACGGTATAATATGACCAGCAAAACTGAACAGAATCATCAGAGCTCACCGTAGGCGCGAGCCCCAGCCCTGACCTGCCTCTAGTAATCTACACAAACACCCCCTTACAAGCTACCTTATCCAACTATTTACTTTACAATAATAATCATATATTCTTTTTTAATTCTTCATTTAAAACTAAAAATAATTCATTTAAGTAGACGATAAATTATTTTGATAACAAGATCTGAAATTGAATAATCAGTGACATAGATTACTTTTTGGCAAAATAGAAGAATCCGAAATCTAGATTGTGACGGAATTCAGTTTCTGTAATAATAGTTGAGTATTTATTTGAATGTATATATTTATGGATTAATTTATTCACATTCAAATTGATAAAGTAAAAAAAGTTAACCACCAGATAAACTACAAAAATTTTAAAAACTATTTTATATTAAGTAAATTTTGATGCTAATTATTCTAGACATTAATCAATAACTAAATAGAAATTTTATATTTCTATCAAATTGGAGTTTAAATAAAATGATAAAATAAGAATGTTTATTAAAATATATTTGTTTTTTTTTTCAATCTAAGAGCAGTGTAGTTTTATTTGAATAAAGTTAGTGTATACACAAAAATTGATTGAAACTTATTCAAATAGAGATGTAAAAAAGGTTATCACATTAAAATGACCTTCCTTCCTTAAAATTGAAACTTGAAATGCGAACATTTAAACACTTTGAAAGAATTCATTGGATTTATTATATAAAATTGATTTTATAAGTATTTATTGTAATCAAGTTTAAAGTGAATTTAAAAATCAAACAAATTTGTACAAGAAATTCAAGCAAAGACAACTGATTCAATTTATTTGATTTAATTTTTTATTTATATAATTGTATACTTAAAAAAAATAAACTTACTTATATGAAACTTTTAAAAAAATACATTACACATATAAAAGTAAAAAAAAAATGTAAGATGAAAAAATATAATTCGTATCAATGATACACGTACTTTAAAAAATGTATTCATACATATAAATGTACATAATAAATAGTTTCAATGGTTTTTAATTGTCCTTTACTTTCAATAGTAAGTGATAAATAGCTAGAGTAAATGATTTAACAACTATAAATAAATAATTGACAAATGTAAAATTATTTGTCGATGAAGGCATTATGATAATATTTAGAAATAATAGGCAAGCTTAATAATACATGATAGTATCAGTGTGAGCATTATTAATCCATGTATAGATGTTTATCTTAAACTGGTAAAACCTCGTGTTTTTATAAAACAAAATGATCGAGAAGGTTCGCGTGTACGGTTTGATTTGGATGAAGCGGATGATGAAGTGATATCTTTGTTTTCTTTATTCCACGCAGGTAATGCTGGTGATTCAATGCCAAATGGGCTATATAGTTTAGTTGGAGTACGTCCTAATAGATGCTTTGATCGAGTTTGTGGTGTAAACGAATTACAAGCTGTTGGTGATTGTTGTTCATCTAGAATTTGCCTTCGACGAGTTGAACTACGGAATTTCTATAAATAAAAAAAATAATAAATAAACAAATATTGATTTTTATATTCATAATGACTAAAGAATATTAAAAAATGTATGTAAAATAAATGTTACTGTACTTGAGAAATGGTCCCAAATGTTGTTCGAACCGACAAAATAGTTTTAGACAATTTTTCTGCTCCATTACGTAAAACACGTCTTGAATCAGCCGAAACAGAACTTAAATTAATGTTATTCCAGCTGTGTTTGTTGCTTTTTTTAGTAACCATTGTTCTTTCTTTTGTATTTTCATAATTTTTTTCTTTATCAAATCGATCTTGCAGTCTTTGACGAAAATTTCTTCGTCCTTGTGATATTTGTGGAGAATTATGATCAGTTAATGCTTGCCGATGAAAAGTAAATGAGATGCTCCGTGTGTCAGGACGCATTTTCGATTTTTTTTTTTTTTTACTATATAAAAAAATATAAAATTTTTTAAATTGTAGAGAAATAACTTATAAAAACGTATTTACCTGAACAGAAATGTAGATTTTACAATTTATTCCCTCGTAAAAAGTTGATTTACCATCAATGCAACAGAAGACTGAACAATTATTAACGGACACAAACCGTTAAAATGCTGCTTAAATTATTTCTATCAATTCAATACTCAACCAATTTTAATATATTTTATATATATGCGTAGATTATAATTGTGTTGTGAACTTATTTACTTTTATATTTTAAATTGGTCCATTTATATTAATACTAATCAATGCTAAATTGATGACTACGTTACAGATCTAAAGTTTGTCCTATAACCTACCCCTATTTTTGACGGTTTAAAACTAAGCAAACCGTCAAAACTTACTAGAACACCGCATTGTATATTAAAGTCCTCTCTTTTGTGTTTGGATGCGCAGAAGCTAAACGCATATAAAAAATAATATATACAAACTATAGTAAAAATGGATAAGCTGCAGTTTCATGAAATTACAGCTTAAAAATGTCCAGCTGAGTTATGTATACAAACATGTTTATTATTTACTCCAAACAACTGTTTGGAGTCAGATCATTTTTTTAAAATCGCATTCAAACAATACTTATTTAAATATGTTTTTTAAATAAATTAAAAAACAGATAATATCTTAAATATATTAGTTAATCTTGTTCTACTAGCATTTTAGTGTTAACCTCCTTTTCATTCAACTCGATATCAGGTTTGTTTTCTATCAAATGATTGATGATTGTTGCACCAAATGTGTCTGTTACAATATTTACTGTTGTTCTTAGTCGATCCCTGGATAAAATAAATTTAGTAAAAGAATTTATTACAAGTTTTATAATACGTAGGTGAGGAATTAATAGAATATTTATATTGCAACCCACACAAAACAATCGATGATAATAATGAATGTAACATCTTCTGCAGGAATTCCAATAGATTCTAGTACAACAATCAACATTGCGTAACCACCATTTGGTAATCCTGCTGCTCCAATACAGGATACTGTACAGGTAATACTGAAATTATTTATAAACATTATTAGGTTAATGTGCATAATTAATTATAAGCCTTTCTATTGATTTATTTATATAAGTCGTTCATGTAAAATTTGTAAAGTATTTTATCATGAATAAATAAATCTAAACTTACGCTAGAGCAATGACTTGTAATAATGAAAAATGCAATCCTCGTTGTTGAACTAAAAATATTGCTCCAATTGTTTCATACAATGCAATACCATCCATATTTATTGTTGCACCAATTGGAATCGTAAATCTTGATACTTTTGGATTTACACCAATATCATCGAGACACTGAATAGTCATTGGAACAGTTGCTGTGCTATAAAGCAAACGATTGAAAATGATTCATTTAATATAAGTCGCCGAGATAAAATAGATTAAATGAAATTAGAATTATTTGTAAAAGTACCTAGAAGAAGTTCCAATAGCAGTAATTATAGCTGGCCCTATTTTTGAGAAAATTTTTAATGGTGATTTTCGAGTACAAATAAAATATAAAAGAGGTAATATAATAAAACTATGAGTTAGCAATCCCACAACTACTGTGATAACAAGCATTCCTAAATTCGATAGCATAGTTTGGATATTTTCTGTTTGTAATAATTTCCCAGGTATTAAAAATAATATGCTTATTGGAACAATTCTAAAAAATATCAAAATTAATAAATTTATAAAAAAAAAATATTAAATGTAAAATTTAATGGTGCAAATGAAAAGAACCTTATGACACCATTCATCATCATCATAGTAGCGTGAGAAAAAGCTTTAAAAAAATCAGCTAAATATTTTCCATCATCATTTAAACATCCAATAGCTATTCCAACAATTAAACTAAAACCTACAAGTCCTAAAACGTTGACTCCATCATTATGTTGATGAGAAATTTCCCAATAATGTATGTCTAAAATCAGAATAATTTTAAATTTCATTGATTTATTCATTATTAATCAACAAATTTAATAGAGTGTAATTAATTATATACCTTCAGTAACATTTTCGGATGGTAGTAAAATAGTTTGGTACTGATGAAATAAATAATACAAAATTATTTTTAATAAACTTATATTAAATACTTATTTAATAACGTACCTGACTCAGACAAGTTTTTACAATATTATCAAAAAATAAATTCCTGTTTAAACAATTTAATTTAAATATATATATTCACTAATCAAAAAAAATGAATGAAATTGATAAATTAAGTCATCAACACCTTTTAAACATACCGTAAAATATCTAAAAATGTGTCAATTGTCAAAAACTTTCTGTTTAAAATTACAGTAGAATTAGAAATAGGATAAAATTCACCAGGGCGAATAGTTTCTGTAAGTACAACAGCTAAAACAATACCAAGAATTGTTGTTGTACTGTAATAATATAACGCTTTCAACCCAATACTTCCTGATTTACTTAAATCACAACTTGCACTTATGATACTTGAAACAATCAACGGTAAAATCAAGCAATTTATTATTCTAATAAATATTTCCCCAGGAAATTGATAATACATTATTGCACGCTCAGACCATGGTTGTGGTGTCAAATTTTTTAATATAATTCCTATTACAATCGCGACAATAATACTAGCTAATGTTAAAATCGTTTCTCTATGTTTTGTGTATTCAGACATTTTTTTACAAAACTAGTAAATTACTAACACAAACACAATAAAAACAAAACAATTGGAAAATTATTTTATAAATATTATTTTTTCTGTTCTCTGAAGATCGTTTTATCAATTTTGTGACGTTTATACTTTGATATAATTTTCTTTTAATCATAATCAATCGTGATAAGTAAACACCTGAAAATATTATCATAATTGTAAATAAAGATGAAGAAGTATCGTGATAAAGCATGATAATTTATGCTCCATACACGATTTAGTTTTTATGTTTTTTTTGTTCGTTATGTGATGAAGATGACAAAAAACTAATTTGCTACTGATTAATATATTTTGTACTCGCATTGTTAACAGGATTTTTGTTTTTTTTTTTACAACTTACTCAAAGATACATAGTATTATTAATATCTTACCGTATTCGATATTTACAATGTACAAGCAAATAAGCATTCAAAATGTATTTATTAACAAATAAACTGTAAGTCTTTAAAATATCCTTGGTGGCACGTTGGTTGCATATTAATCAATTAATTTCTTCGTATGTTTACAAATGAAATGACATTGTAAATCTCATTTATACGTTGTAAACATATTTCCTTATAAATTATTATAAGTGTATTTTTAAAAGTTGAATTTAAAATATTTACTTTATATATTCGGTATTACTTTTACACATAGAGGCAGTCAAATTATATTTTAATAAATTTTCTACATTTATGCAATATTTTATACTTCAGTATGTATATTTAATTTATATTAAGAAAATAATTATAGAATAATAAAAGTTCTTATAGCAATTAAATGATATTATTTGTGTATATATAATTTTTATACAATTATGCATGATAATTAGTCAAAAAATGTACAAATACTTTTTTTATAACATAAAATATACTATCGAACTTTTATTACTTTACTTTTCTTATACTTTTTACATCTGATTGTTATAGTCTCGTTTTCATTTTGAGGCCATAATTAATCTAAAAAAACTTGATTACATACACCAAATATCCCACACATTATATACATTTATGTATATACTTTATCTCCGTCTTTAAAATTTTCGTTTATTTTATTGATTATTTATATGTAAACATTTAATAGAATCTAACAATATTCCAACAATTTTATCCTTATAAAAAGCAAACAAACTAAGATTTATTCATCATAATAAAACGAAAATAAGTAAAGTGCTGAATACTTGGAATAGACATGAAATAAAGTTAATATTATGATTATGTAAAATTAAAATAAACATAAATAAAAAAAGTGATTCATATTTTTTTTGTATTAAAAAGTAGACGGATTTAATGTTAATAATCCGCTCAAATACCCGACATTTTCTTTTATATACTTATTGAAACTATTTAATATTAATATCACAAAAATTGAGAATAAATACTCTAAAGTACAAATTGATAATTTTTCTTATAATATAAACTTGATACATGGCAGTATTTAATTAGTTGTTTATATCTTTCAAGATATTCAGCACTATTTAAACACAAAAATGAATTGATAGTAAATAAATAAAGAAAATTGAAAAGTACTAAATCATGAAGGTTTACAAGATGTTAATTTTTTAACATTAATACTCGAGATCGATTTACGCCAACGTCGTTTAATATTGCCCGATGATTTAGTTGGATTACTGTTGCCTGATAAGCTCCTTTGATCTCCATTATTTTGATCATACTCGGCAAGTCGTCTCTCTTCTAAAAATATTTTATTGTTCATTTTATAATACTAATACACAATGACAAATAATAATAATGTTTTATTAAGAACTTGATTAAAAAAAATATCATCTCTTAATGATAAAATATTATTGTAAGCTTACCGCTAAGTTGCCTTGCTGTATAATAAATTGGTTCTTCATCAATCCCATAATAATAATCCATCAAATACGGCAGTACAGTCATTTTATGATCTTTAGCACCTTTGAGAGGAGGAATTGCTACCTTATCCATTGTCCGTTTTGGTTGAAAGATAGTCCATGTATGGTGTTTAACTTCTTGCAAAGTAAATCGTTTTTCAGGTTCTTTTTGCAACATTCCTTGCAGTAACGATGATAAATCATCTTCTACTTCTTCAGGTATCGTATAATACCCTTTTCCAATATTTTCGTATAATTTATAAATATTATCACCTTCAAATGGGTAAATTCCCGTAGTTATATTATATCTGTTTCATAAAAAACCATATGTTAAACAATACTACATCAATTGTTATGAAATAATAATAAAGATATTCATCATTGAAACAAAATTACATACAAAGTTACTCCACTACTCCAAATATCTACTTTGAAGCCTGCAAATGATTCACAGCCATTTGCTATTTCAGGAGGTTGAAAAGCTGGTGTACCTTGTCCAATTGTACAGGTATCATCTTTAGCAAAGATATCAAATGCCTATTTTTAATAGTTATTCATTCTATTTTTTTTAAGTAATAATAATTATTTGATAGTATAAATAAAACTATAGAATACCTCTGCAACACCAAAATCAGTAATCTTTAAAGTTTCATCAAGAGTAAGTAATAAGTTTCCAGGTTTTATATCTTTATGTATTATTCTTCTGCTATGAAGATACTCCAATCCATCAAGAAGTTGAGTAAAATATCCATGTGCTTGCCATATGGGAAATTTCTTATTAAGTGTACTTTCCAACATATCCTATAATGTATTTTATTTAATTAATAATTAATAAAATTTGATACAGAGAATTAAGGTTTATTTACTATACCTGAAGTCCACAAATACAAAACTCCATAACTAAATACATTTTTTCTTTCTCATCATTGTACAATACATCTATTAGTTCAATAACATTTTTGTGCTTTAATCGTCTTAACAATTGTATTTCTCTGAAAAAAAATAATTACAGATGTTAATTGAATTAAAAATATTATTACATACTTAAAAAATTAAGTAAAAACGAAGTTAAATAACAAACCTTTGTACATTTTGTTCACCATTAGGTATTCTCCGGAGTTTTTTTCTTTTCAATATTTTAACAGCTCGTCTAAAGAGTGACTCTGAATCAAGCACTTCCTTCACTTTACCATAGCTTCCTTCTCCTAATAAATCACCCATAACATATTTTTCACCAATAAATTTAAATTTTCGCCTTTTCTCAGTATAAATTATTTGATCTGAATCCACTCTATGGAAGAAATTGTTGATATCATCAGGATCAAATTCGAGTTCATCATCATCATCATTGATCCACGTTACTGATGGGATATCAGCAAAGATTTCATTATCATCTATTTCATTCTGATCTTGGTTATATCCAATATTATTGTCCATTTTTAGAAATACTTTATGCACCAAAATAAATTCATTGAGAAGCTTTTTTATTTAACCTAAGATTCAACCGGCACCAATAGACAGTAACCTCTATTTCTGTCATTTTTGTGTTGTTATGTGCATATGACATTGTATGGAAATTCTCTATTACACTAATATACATCATAAATTTTCAAGTATTATACATATACATTTAGAATACTTACACACATGTGATTTCTTAAAATTTAAAAAGATGTACAATAACAGCATATATAAGATATTATCATTTAATTATATTACAGCTTGCGTATATATGTATAAATTTTAGATACAAAATTTTTGTTATAAATATAGAACTACCAAAGTAAACAGTAAACTTTAAGGTGTATACGCACACTACTACGTTACAGAATCTATACTCAATACTACAGTTAAGAAAGCAGCTCCAATTATTGCACGTTTATTATTATTTTTTTATTTGTTGTCAAAATACGTATACATCATTCATGTGTTGAATATCTTTATTGTTTCATTATCACTAATATGCATATGTTGATAAACCTTCAAGTATTGATAAAAACACTCAACATATTTTAAACTGAATAAATAACATAATAAATATGGATAACACTTCAACTGATGAATTAAAACAAGAAGAACAATTGAATCTTTCCAGTAGTTTAGTTGAAGAACAATCACATGAGTCTCAGGAAGAAACTGAAGAAACACCCAGAGCTGAGGAAGAGCATAAAGAAAAACTTTTAAAATTACCTGTTGGTCGAGTGAAAATCATTGCAAAAATGGATTCTGATGTTAATTTGATTAATCAAGAAGCTCTTTTTTTAATTACCAAATCAACGGTATTTTAAAATGATGCTCATATTAATCTTTTAATTATTTAGTTATTTATAATTTCATGATTGAAATTTTTAGGAATTATTTATTGATTCACTTGCCAAAGAAGCCTATAAGTATACAGTACAAGCAAGGAAGAAGATATTACAAAAAAGAGATATACATCAAGCAATAGATAATATCGATGCTTTAGCATTTTTAGAAGGAATGCTTGAACAAATAACATAACTATTTGAGTGAAAATAATGAAAACTCCATCATATTTAATCATATTTTTTAAGCTATTATCATATTCACTTTTCTCAGGATAAAAATAATAAATACATTTTATATAAAAAAAATTTTTTCATTCATTTACTTCTTTACATAACAGAATAATATGAGATATTCAATATTTATTCAGTAATTATAAGCCCTTGGATTAAAAAAAAGTTATAATTTTACAGATGAGCAGATAATTTAGCTGGCATTAATACGGTAAAGCGCTCTACTAAAATAGGAATAACGTACAGTTCATTTGCGCTTTGTTTTACGACGGCGATTATCGGTTTTTGAAGCTTGATCTTTTGTTGAATTGGATTTATTCTGATTGTATAAATTATTTAAGAAATCTTCCAGATCAGCATCACTAAAAATAATACATACCATGAAATTAAAGCAATTAAAAAAAGAATAATATGAATATCAAGAAAAAAATATTCATACGTTGTACTAGAATCTGCTTGTTGGCGCTTTTTACTACTACCGCTAGACATTTGAGTTGAAGGACGTTGGCCCAAAACAATACGATATTGAACACTGTGTGTATTAGCTCTCAAGTGTTTAAGATTTCCTGCTTGACAAGCAGCCCAGTCTGTTACGTCATAGATCGCACCTTCCATACATGCGTAGTAGTGCCATAAAAAGCCCATAATTCGTGATTCAGCCCAAATATCACCCTATCAATAAATAACATAGTTATGATAATATTTAACCAATGCATGTGTAAATACCATCATAAATTTTATTTAGATAATGAAAAAAAGTCAACCTCTTTTGCACTATGCCGAATTTTACACTGAGCGCAAAATCTTGCAGCATAGCAAGGTCTCTGAGTAGGAATTCGTTTATGTCTCAAGCCACAATTTGTACATCTAATAGTATTTGCCGCCTGCTCCATTTTTCGATGTAACTGAGATATAAGATCACTTAATTCTCCCCAAGCTGCTTCCACTTGTCTAGTTTGATCAAAAGCTTGTCTACGCTCCTAAACAAAAATAGAATAAAATCAATACAAAAACCTTTATCATAATAAATGAGTAAATAATTTCAAAATAACTTACTGATTCTCCAATTATATCGAAAGCATGAACGAGAATTTTAAAAGCTTCTTCAGCACCTGGTTGATTATTTTTATCTGGATGAACTAAAAATGCTTGACGTTTATAATACTTTTTAATATCATCATCGGGACATGTTGGAGTAACACCTAATATACTATACGGATCTTTTCCTTTACAAGCCAATAATCTTTTCATAGCTTCTTCTCCAGTACTTGGCAATGCAATGTTTGCTTCTAATCCGCCTTGAATCCAATTTGTTTTTTCCTCTTTACCAGGCTTAGTATATTTCATTCGACGCCAAAATGCAAATTTGCTACTACTATCAAACCAGTTATCAATACGTTTTCCTATTGCTTTTAAAGTATGCATTTTAGAAAATGCAGATACAACATAGTTACATGAGTATTTAAAATATAACAAAGTGTAAAACCATATATACTTAACAAATTGTATTACGAGATTTATACTCATACTCAATACATCTGATATTAAATGTAAGAGCCAATGGAAAATTTTTAAACCAACTTTACTCCAACGATTAACATATTTATTGAAATTTTTATATAAATCTTTCATCGGAGATTCTTTACAGTCTCGTTTACGGTTTTTCTGAATTTTTTTTATTTGTTGGGTTTTTTCAGCGTGAGAACGTTTTGAAGTTTTCTCTCGAAATACTCTCTTGTCCTCTTTGTTATTTTTATTATTTACATGTTGATTTTTGTCTGTTTTATCGGTTGTAACTGTCTGATTTGAAATATTTGAATTACCATTATTGCTGTTATTACCATTATTATTGTTGTGGTTATTGTTATTAGTAGTATTATTAGTCACTTGAAATGAACGTTTTAACACATTATTAGTTACTTTAATATTACCATTTTGAACTTTACTATTATTTAAAATATCATTTTTCTCATTTTTTTTCGATACTTTAATATTCTTTCGTTTCTCAAACTGATCGGATTTATTAAAATCGTCAATTTCATGACATTCACTTTGAACGCCAAGATTATCTAATGAAACCCAACGTCTTGAGAGATTGGAATAATTTTTTTCCAATATTTTTTTCGGAATTTGCATCTTAGGTGAACCATGATCATCACTTCCTGACGAGTTTTGTCTTTTGAGTAAACTTAATTTGTTTTTATTCTTCGAATTTTTACCATTAGTTTTTTTACTTAAAGGATCTGATGATGATCTCATAGGCAATATAATATTAAAAGGAGATGCAGAAGAAGGAATCGGAGGAGGTGGTGACGGTGGTGCAGTTTTAGTTAAAACAGATGAATATGACGGCCTCATGGGTTTCACTTCAGCAACTATTCTATGTTTTTTTTGTTGAATATCAACAGGCGGAGTATTTTTTAAGAGCTCTTCCGGTTCATGCTTCTGATTTGTTTGATGTATTGAAGGAACTTCAGAAGATCCACCGAAAGGAGTATAAGTCCCAGATTGATTAGGTACCCAATTACCCACAAGATTATCAATAATTTGTCTGCCATTTGTACTCTGATTAGAATTATTTTGCTGTACTGATATTCGTTGATCATTGAATAGCCCATATTCTCTGTCTATTACTCCTTGGTGATGTATAAATGATGGTAAATTATTAACCTGACATTGTTCTGTAACGATTTGTGAAGCATTTCCATATATAACATTAATATACTTTCCTCCACCAACATCAATCATACCTATTAAATCGTTATTTTCATTAATACCTAAATGATTGACTGACTGAGGAGAAATATATATTGGATCCCCTGTATTTGTATTGTAAGCTGCGATATCTTGCATATAAATTGGTGCTGATACGGGATTCATTGTTGGTAAATTTGGAATTTGATGTAATGGATGATTCATCAAATAATCTCTTTCACGATTTGCTAAGTAATCTCCCCAATGTGGTGACACTGTTTGTAATGGATTAATACCAAATTGAACATAATTTTCACTTGAATTCTCTAAACCTGCTGTCATTGCTTCTATTATTTTGTCCAGTGGCCTACATTTCAAGTCAGAAGGCGTTTGTTGCCGTTCTGCCATCTCTTCACTTACTTCTATAACATAAAAAATAGCTTAATAAAAATCCAATATTTTGTTTATATTTGAATAGCTTATTTTATTAAGTAACCATAGATTAATTATTCAACTAGGACGATTAAGTATAAAACAAAAAAATCAATAATATAATACTTTCAGTTGTTTTAAAACTGAATCACCTTCTCAATCATAGATTGTTTGAATTGTTCTATCCAGCACGTGTATGATAGATTATCTTTTATTTAATAAGCATCGGATAAGATTTACTGTGGAATGATTTCTAGAGTTATCTCATACAGCATAATGTAAAAGTAACATGCTAGTGTCGAAGAAAGGAAAAATTTCATCATTATGTTCGAGATATGTAACAGTAAAACGTGCATCAATGTTTATACCAAAATATGTATGAGATATTTCGATGTTTCTAAACTGTCTACCACAAATGTATACACTTAAATCATAACTCATCACAACAACTTGATTAATAATAAGTTGACAATACTTATTTGCGAAATTAATATATATACATAAAAAGGTAAAGAAATATTAATAACAAACCATGCGGCAAGTGAGTATCAAATTATGTAGTCATTACTTCATGATAAATAAGATTTCACTAATAAAAACATCAATGTCTGTTTATAAAATCCTTTATGATTGCGTTGTTAAAAACATTTTGACAATAAGTTAAATGCTTTACTTATATGAGTAATACAATTTTCACTGCAACTTAGAACTTACCAAAGAGAAACCTGAGAGAAAACAGAAGTCCATTTAACTGAAGTGACACACATATCGCCCCCTGTTCTACTTCAGAAAGAAGACTAAAAAAACCCGAGCCATAAGGATAACTTTGTTAAAGAAAGTGTCGCCATCTTACGCTGTTTCGACCCGGAGCAACTACGATAAACCGAAGTCGTAACTCTGTCGTAGAACAGGGTAGACTTTTTACAGATAGTACACTCGGCGTCATTGATGCCTAGTCCACCAAAAATCTCAATACCATCCGAGCAATTATCGATGGAGTAATTTCTTCTCAATAGAGATTCAACATAGAATGTGATTCAAAAAGTTTATGTTTCAACACGTTTTTAGTAGTTCTTTTGAAAATCGAGACAATACCCACTCGAGAATTTTTAAACCAAAAATTCAAATGATAACAAAAATAGTGATTTAATTATAAACGTGAGACTGGAACTACTATGATTCAACTAACATGAATAGTACAACAATATCGTTATGACTAGGAAGATAAGTTGAAAGTAGAAGAATACACTCAATAAGTTTCATCATATCATCAGGAATCCAATAATATGCTTGTTTTCTATGTACGGCCAACAGGGAGGTAGTTATTTCAGATTAAAATTTTTATGAAACCGGAAGTTGATCAATTTTTAGCCTAAATCATGTGTTTCTCATAATTTCGACGAGGGAATTAGAAAGCTCTTGCTCTCAGGAATCTAATAATATGCTTGTTTTCTATGTACGGCCAACAGATCGGTAGTTATTTTAGTTTTAAATTTTTATGAAACCGGAAGTTGATCAATTTTTAGCCTAAATCATGTGCTTTTCATAATTTCGACGAGTGAATTAGAAAGCTCTTGTCCTCAGGAATCCAATAATATGCTTGTTTTCTATGTGCGCTCTATAGATTCCGAGTTATCAGCTAGAAACTAATTTATGCTGCAGTAAATCATGAAAAAACCTTTAAACGCTCATAACTCGAAAACTATGCGAGATACGGCATTTTTAACGGGGGTGTACCAATAGGGGGGCATCGAATTCACCGCTTTCGTCCCGATCTTTCGTATGAGTCTATGATCACCTCCATAAAAAAATATGTTTCGGAGAAATACATAATTTTATGTTTTTTAGTTTCTCGCGAATATCTTGTGATCTATCGGACTGACAGAGTCAACAGCCAGTGTTTTGGAACCGTCTCATTACAACGTATCTGACTATGTCATAAGTTTTATGATTTAAACATAAATTATGATTTTTTTTAATTCGTCGAAAACGGAGAATTTTTTCGAATCCTTAGTTTGGAATTTTAAGCTGAAATTGAGATGCTTATAACCAATGACATCAACTCGACATTATAATAGGTCTATTTCACACGAGAGAACGATTCAACCGGAAGTTGATCGATTTTTAGCCTAAATCAGGTGCTTTTCATAATTTCGACGAGTGAATTAGAAAGCTCTTGTCCTCAGGAATCCAATTTAAATGCTTGTTTTCTATGTACGTTTAACAGGTAGGTAGTTATTTTAGTTTAAAATTTTTATGAAACCGGAAGTTGATCAATTTTTGGCCTGAATCATGTGATTCTCATAATTTCGACGAGGGAATTAGAAAGCTCTTGTCCTCAGGAATCCAATGATATGCTTGTTTTCTATGTACGTCCAACAGGTAGGTAGTTATTTCAGTTTAAAATTTTTATGAAACCGGAAGTTGATCAATTTTTAGCCTAAATCATGTGTTTTTCATAATTTCGACGAGTGAATTAGAAAGCTCTTGTCCTCAGGAATCCAATGATATGCTTGTTTTCTATGTACGTCCAACAGGTAGGTAGTTATTTCAGTTTAAAATTTTTATGAAACCGGAAGTTGATCAATTTTTAGCGTAAATCATGTGTTTTTCATAATTTCGACGAGTGAATTAGAAAGCTCTTGTCCTCAGGAATCCAATGATATGCTTGTTTTCTATGTACGGCCAACAGGTTGGTAGTTATTTTAGTTTAAAATTTTTATGAAACCGGAAGTTGATCAATTTTTAGCTTAAATCATGTGATTCTCATAATTTCGACGAGTGAGTTAGAAAGCTCTTGTCCTCAGGAATCCAATAATATGCTTGTTTTCTATGTACGTCCAACAGGTTGGTAGTTATTTTAGTTTAAAATTTTTATGAAACCGGAAGTTGATCAATTTTTAGCCTAAATCATGTGTTTTTCATAATTTCGACGAGTGAATTAGAAAGCTCTTGCTTTCAGGAATCTAATGATATGCTTGTTTTCTATGTACGTCCAACAGGTAGGTAGTTATTTTAGTTTTAAATTTTTATGAAACCGGAAGTTGATCAATTTTTAGCCTAAATCATGTGCTTTTCATAATTTCGACGAGTGAATTAGAAAGCTCTTGTCCTCAGGAATCCAATAATATGCTTGTTTTCTATGTGCGCTCTATAGATTCCGAGTTATCAGCTAGAAACTAATTTATGCTGCAGTAAATCATGAAAAAACCTTTAAACGCTCATAACTCGAAAACTATGCGAGATACGGCATTTTTAACGGGGGTGTACCAATAGGGGGGCATCGAATTCACCGCTTTCGTCCCGATCTTTCGTATGAGTCTATGATCACCTCCATAAAAAAATATGTTTCGGAGAAATACATAATTTTATGTTTTTTAGTTTCTCGCGAATATCTTGTGATCTATCGGACTGACAGAGTCAACAGCCAGTGTTTTGGAACCGTCTCATTACAACGTATCTGACTATGTCATAAGTTTTATGATTTAAACATAAATTATGATTTTTTTTAATTCGTCGAAAACGGAGAATTTTTTCGAATCCTTAGTTTGGAATTTTAAGCTGAAATTGAGATGCTTATAACCAATGACATCAACTCGACATTATAATAGGTCTATTTCACACGAGAGAACGATTCAACCGGAAGTTGATCAATTTTTAGCCTAAATCAGGTGCTTTTCATAATTTCGACGAGTGAATTAGAAAGCTCTTGTCCTCAGGAATCCAATAATATGCTTGTTTTCTATGTACGTTTAACAGGTAGGTAGTTATTTTAGTTTAAAATTTTTATGAAACCGGAAGTTGATCAATTTTTAGCTTAAATCATGTGATTCTCATAATTTCGACGAGTGAATTAGAAAGCTCTTGTCCTCAGGAATCCAATTTAAATGCTTGTTTTCTATGTACGTTTAACAGGTAGGTAGTTATTTTAGTTTAAAATTTTTATGAAACCGGAAGTTGATCAATTTTTGGCCTGAATCATGTGATTCTCATAATTTCGACGAGGGAATTAGAAAGCTCTTGCTCTCAGGAATCTAATAATATGCTTGTTTTCTATGTACGTTTAACAGGTAGGTAGTTATTTTAGTTTAAAATTTTTATGAAACCGGAAGTTGATCAATTTTTGGCCTGAATCATGTGATTCTCATAATTTCGACGAGGGAATTAGAAAGCTCTTGTCCTCAGGAATCCAATGATATGCTTGTTTTCTATGTACGTCCAACAGGTAGGTAGTTATTTCAGTTTAAAATTTTTATGAAACCGGAAGTTGATCAATTTTTAGCTTAAATCATGTGATTCTCATAATTTCGACGAGTGAATTAGAAAGCTCTTGTCCTCAGGAATCCAATAATATGCTTGTTTTCTATGTACGTTTAACAGGTAGGTAGTTATTTTAGTTTAAAATTTTTATGAAACCGGAAGTTGATCAATTTTTGGCCTGAATCATGTGATTCTCATAATTTCGACAAGGGAATTAGAAAGCTCTTGTCCTCAGGAATCCAATGATATGCTTGTTTTCTATGTACGTCCAACAGGTAGGTAGTTATTTCAGTTTAAAATTTTTATGAAACCGGAAGTTGATCAATTTTTAGCGTAAATCATGTGTTTTTCATAATTTCGACGAGTGAATTAGAAAGCTCTTGTCCTCAGGAATCCAATGATATGCTTGTTTTCTATGTACAGCCAACAGGTTGGTAGTTATTTTAGTTTAAAATTTTTACGAAACCGGAAGTTGATCAATTTTTAGCTTAAATCATGTGATTCTCATAATTTCGACGAGTGAATTAGAAAGCTCTTGTCCTCAGGAATCCAATAATATGCTTGTTTTCTATGTACGGCCAACAGGGAGGTAGTTATTTCAGATTAAAATTTTTATGAAACCGGAAGTTGATCAATTTTTAGCCTAAATCATGTGTTTCTCATAATTTCGACGAGGGAATTAGAAAGCTCTTGCTCTCAGGAATCTAATAATATGCTTGTTTTCTATGTACGGCCAACAGATCGGTAGTTATTTTAGATTTAAATTTTTATGAAACCGGAAGTTGATCAATTTTTAGCCTAAATCATGTGCTTTTCATAATTTCGACGAGTAAATTAGAAAGCTCTTGTCCTCAGGAATCCAATAATATGCTTGTTTTCTATGTGCGCTCTATAGATTCCGAGTTATCAGCTAGAAACTAATTTATGCTGCAGCAAATCATGAAAAAACCTTTAAACGCTCATAACTCGAAAACTATGCGAGATACGGCATTTTTAACGGGGGTGTACCAATAGGGGGGCATCGAATTCACCGCTTTGGTCCCGATCTTTCATATGAGTCTATGATCACCTCCATAAAAAAATATGTTTCGGAGAAATACATAATTTTATGTTTTTTAGTTTCTCGCGAATATCTTGTGATCTATCGGACTGACAGAGTCAACAGCCAGTGTTTTGGAACCGTCTCATTACAACGTATCTGACTGTGTCATAAGTTTTATGATTTAAACATAAATTATGATTTTTTTTAATTCGTCGAAAACGGAGAATTTTTTCGAATCCTTAGTTTGGAATTTTAAGCTGAAATTGAGATGCTTATAACCAATGACATCAACTAGACATTATAATAGGTCTATTTCACACGAGAGAACGATTCAACCGGAAGTTGATCAATTTTTAGCCTAAATCATGTGCTTTTCATAATTTCGACGAGTGAATTAGAAAGCTCTTGTCCTCAGGAATCCAATGATATGCTTGTTTTCTATGTACGGCCAACAGGAAGGTAGTTTTTTTAGTTTAAAATTTTTATGAAACCGGAAGTTGATCAATTTTTAGCTTAAATCATGTGCTTTTCATAATTTCGACGAGTGAATTAGAAAGCTCTTGCTCTCAGGAATCCAATGATATGCTTGTTTTCTATGTACGGCCAACAGGAAGGTAGTTCTTTCAGTTTAAAATTTTTATGAAACCGGAAGTTGATCAATTTTCAGCTTAAATCATGTGCTTTTCATAATTTCGACGAGTGAATTAGAAAGCTCTTGCTCTCAGGAATCCAATGATATGCTTGTTTTCTATGTACGGCCAACAGGGAGGTAGTTATTTCAGATTAAAATTTTTATGAAACCGGAAGTTGATCAATTTTTAGCCTAAATCATGTGTTTCTCATAATTTCGACGAGGGAATTAGAAAGCTCTTGCTCTCAGGAATCTAATAATATGCTTGTTTTCTATGTACGGCCAACAGGAAGGTAGTTATTTTAGTTTAAAATTTTTATGAAACCGGAAGTTGATCAATTTTTAGCCTAAATCAGGCGCTTTTCATAATTTCGACGAGTGAATTAGAAAGCTCTTGTCCTCAGGAATCCAATGATATGCTTGTTTTCTATGTACGGCCAACAGGTAGGTAGTTATTTTAGTTTGAAATTTTTATGAAACCGGAAGTTGATCAATTTTTAGCCTAAATCATGTGCTTTTCATAATTTCGACGAGGGAATTAGAAAGCTCTTGCTCTTAGGAATCCAATGATATGCTTGTTTTCTATGTACGGCCAACAGGTTGGTAGTTATTTTAGTTTAAAATTTTTACGAAACCGGAAGTTGATCAATTTTTAGCTTAAATCATGTGATTCTCATAATTTCGACGAGGGAATTAGAAAGCTCTTGCTCTCAGGAATCCAATGATACGCTTGTTATTTATGTACGGCCAACAGGAAGGAAGTTATTTTAGTTTAAAATTTTTATGAAACCGGAAGTTGATCAATTTTCAGCTTAAATCATGTGCTTTTCATAATTTCGACGAGTGAATTAGAAAGCTCTTGCTCTCAGGAATCCAATGATATGCTTGTTTTCTATGTACGGCCAACAGGGAGGTAGTTATTTCAGATTAAAATTTTTATGAAACCGGAAGTTGATCAATTTTTAGCCTAAATCATGTGTTTCTCATAATTTCGACGAGGGAATTAGAAAGCTCTTGCTCTCAGGAATCTAATAATATGCTTGTTTTCTATGTACGGCCAACAGATCGGTAGTTATTTTAGTTTTAAATTTTTATGAAACCGGAAGTTGATCAATTTTTAGCCTAAATCATGTGCTTTTCATAATTTCGACGAGTGAATTAGAAAGCTCTTGTCCTCAGGAATCCAATGATATGCTTGTTTTCTATGTACGGCCAACAGGTAGGTAGTTATTTTAGTTTAAAATTTTTACGAAACCGGAAGTTGATCAATTTTTAGCTTAAATCATGTGATTCTCATAATTTCGACGAGGGAATTAGAAAGCTCTTGCTCTCAGGAATCCAATGATTTGCTTGTTATTTATGTACGGCCAACAGGAAGGAAGTTATTTTAGTTTAAAATTTTCATGAAACCGGAAGTTGATCAATTTTTAGCCTAAATCATGTGCTTTTCATAATTTCGACGAGTCAATTAGAAAGCTCTTGTCCTCAGGAATCCAATAATATGCTTGTTTTCTATGTGCGCTCTATAGATTCCGAGTTATCAGCTAGAAACTAATTTATGCTGCAGCAAATCATGAAAAAACCTTTAAACGCTCATAACTCGAAAACTATGCGAGATACGGCATTTTTAACGGGGGTGTACCAATAGGGGGGCATCGAATTCACCGCTTTGGTCCCGATCTTTCGTATGAGTCTATGATCACCTCCATAAAAAAATATGTTTCGGAGAAATACATAATTTTATGTTTTTTAGTTTCTCGCGAATATCTTGTGATCTATCGGACTGACAGAGTCAACAGCCAGTGTTTTGGAACCGTCTCATTACAACGTATCTGACTGTGTCATAAGTTTTATGATTTAAACATAAATTATGATTTTTTTTAATTCGTCGAAAACGGAGAATTTTTTCGAATCCTTAGTTTGGAATTTTAAGCTGAAATTGAGATGCTTATAACCAATGACATCAACTAGACATTATAATAGGTCTATTTCACACGAGAGAACGATTCAACCGGAAGTTGATCAATTTTTAGCCTAAATCATGTGCTTTTCATAATTTCGACGAGGGAATTAGAAAGCTCTTGCTCTCAGGAATCCAATGATATGCTTGTTTTCTATGTACGGCCAACAGGTTGGTAGTTATTTTAGTTTAAAATTTTTACGAAACCGGAAGTTGATCAATTTTTAGCTTAAATCATGTGATTCTCATAATTTCGACGAGGGAATTAGAAAGCTCTTGCTCTCAGGAATCCAATGATATGCTTGTTATCTATGTACGGCCAACAGGAAGGTAGTTTTTTTAGTTTAAAATTTTTATGAAACCGGAAGTTGATCAATTTTTAGCTTAAATCATGTGCTTTTCATAATTTCGACGAGTGAATTAGAAAGCTCTTGCTCTCAGGAATCCAATGATATGCTTGTTTTCTATGTACGGCCAACAGGAAGGTAGTTCTTTCAGTTTAAAATTTTTTTGAACCCGGAAGTTGATCAATTTTCAGCTTAAATCATGTGCTTTTCATAATTTCGACGAGTGAATTAGAAAGCTCTTGCTCTCAGGAATCCAATGATATGCTTGTTTTCTATGTACGGCCAACAGGGAGGTAGTTATTTCAGATTAAAATTTTTATGAAACCGGAAGTTGATCAATTTTTAGCCTAAATCATGTGTTTCTCATAATTTCGACGAGGGAATTAGAAAGCTCTTGCTCTCAGGAATCTAATAATATGCTTGTTTTCTATGTACGGCCAACAGATCGGTAGTTATTTTAGTTTTAAATTTTTATGAAACCGGAAGTTGATCAATTTTTAGCCTAAATCATGTGCTTTTCATAATTTCGACGAGTGAATTAGAAAGCTCTTGTCCTCAGGAATCCAATGATATGCTTGTTTTCTATGTACGGCCAACAGGTAGGTAGTTATTTTAGTTTAAAATTTTCATGAAACCGGAAGTTGATCAATTTTTAGCCTAAATCATGTGCTTTTCATAATTTCGACGAGTCAATTAGAAAGCTCTTGTCCTCAGGAATCCAATAATATGCTTGTTTTCTATGTGCGCTCTATAGATTCCGAGTTATCAGCTAGAAACTAATTTATGCTGCAGCAAATCATGAAAAAACCTTTAAACGCTCATAACTCGAAAACTATGCGAGATACGGCATTTTTAACGGGGGTGTACCAATAGGGGGGCATCGAATTCACCGCTTTGGTCCCGATCTTTCATATGAGTCTATGATCACCTCCATAAAAAAATATGTTTCGGAGAAATACATAATTTTATGTTTTTTAGTTTCTCGCGAATATCTTGTGATCTATCGGACTGACAGAGTCAACAGCCAGTGTTTTGGAACCGTCTCATTACAACGTATCTGACTGTGTCATAAGTTTTATGATTTAAACATAAATTATGATTTTTTTTAATTCGTCGAAAACGGAGAATTTTTTCGAATCCTTAGTTTGGAATTTTAAGCTGAAATTGAGATGCTTATAACCAATGACATCAACTAGACATTATAATAGGTCTATTTCACACGAGAGAACGATTCAACCGGAAGTTGATCAATTTTTAGCCTAAATCATGTGCTTTTCATAATTTCGACGAGGGAATTAGAAAGCTCTTGTCCTCAGGAATCCAATGATATGCTTGTTTTCTATGTACGGCCAACAGGTTGGTAGTTATTTTAGTTTAAAATTTTTACGAAACCGGAAGTTGATCAATTTTTAGCTTAAATCATGTGATTCTCATAATTTCGACGAGGGAATTAGAAAGCTCTTGCTCTCAGGAATCCAATGATATGCTTGTTATCTATGTACGGCCAACAGGAAGGTAGTTTTTTTAGTTTAAAATTTTTATGAAACCGGAAGTTGATCAATTTTTAGCTTAAATCATGTGCTTTTCATAATTTCGACGAGTGAATTAGAAAGCTCTTGCTCTCAGGAATCCAATGATATGCTTGTTTTCTATGTACGGCCAACAGGAAGGTAGTTATTTCAGTTTAAAATTTTTATGAAACCGGAAGTTGATCAATTTTTAGCCTAAATCATGTGCTTTTCATAATTTCGACGAGTGAATTAGAAAGCTCTTGCTCTCAGGAATCCAATGATATGCTTGTTTTCTATGTACGGCCAACAGGTAGGTAGTTATTTTAGTTTAAAATTTTTACGAAACCGGAAGTTGATCATTTTTTACCCTAAATCATGTGCTTTTCATGATTTCGACGAGTGAATTAGAAAGCCCTTGTCCTCAGGAATCTAATGATATGCTTGTTTTCTATGTACGGCCAACAGGGAGGTAGTTATTTCAGATTAAAATTTTTATGAAACCGGAAGTTGATCAATTTTTAGCCTAAATCATGTGTTTCTCATAATTTCGACGAGGGAATTAGAAAGCTCTTGCTCTCAGGAATCTAATAATATGCTTGTTTTCTATGTGCGCTCTATAGATTCCGAGTTATCAGCTAGAAACTAATTTATGCTGCAGCAAATCATGAAAAAACCTTTAAACGCTCATAACTCGAAAACTATGCGAGATACGGCATTTTTAACGGGGGTGTACCAATAGGGGGGCATCGAATTCACCGCTTTGGTCCCGATCTTTCATATGAGTCTATGATCACCTCCATAAAAAAATATGTTTCGGAGAAATACATAATTTTATGTTTTTTAGTTTCTCGCGAATATCTTGTGATCTATCGGACTGACAGAGTCAACAGCCAGTGTTTTGGAACCGTCTCATTACAACGTATCTGACTGTGTCATAAGTTTTATGATTTAAACATAAATTATGATTTTTTTTAATTCGTCGAAAACGGAGAATTTTTTCGAATCCTTAGTTTGGAATTTTAAGCTGAAATTGAGATGCTTATAACCAATGACATCAACTAGACATTATAATAGGTCTATTTCACACGAGAGAACGATTCAACCGGAAGTTGATCAATTTTTAGCCTAAATCATGTGTTTCTCATAATTTCGACGAGTGAATTAGAAAGCTCTTGTCCTCAGGAATCCAATGATATGCTTGTTTTCTATGTACGGCCAACAGGTAGGTAGTTATTTCAGATTAAAATTTTTATGAAACCGGAAGTTGATCAATTTTTAGCTTAAATCATGTGCTTTTCATAATTTCGACTAGTGAATTAGAAAGCTCTTGCTCTCAGGAATCCAATGATATGCTTGTTTTCTATGTACGGCCAACAGGAAGGTAGTTTTTTTAGTTTAAAATTTTTATGAAACCGGAAGTTGATCAATTTTTAGCTTAAATCATGTGCTTTTCATAATTTCGACGAGTGAATTAGAAAGCTCTTGCTCTCAGGAATCCAATGATATGCTTGTTTTCTATGTACGGCCAACAGGAAGGTAGTTATTTCAGTTTAAAATTTTTATGAAACCGGAAGTTGATCAATTTTTAGCCTAAATCATGTGCTTTTCATAATTTCGACGAGTGAATTAGAAAGCTCTTGCTCTCAGGAATCCAATGATATGCTTGTTTTCTATGTACGGCCAACAGGAAGGTAGTTATTTCAGTTTAAAATTTTTATGAAACCGGAAGTTGATCAATTTTTAGCCTAAATCATGTGTTTCTCATAATTTCGACGAGGGAATTAGAAAGCTCTTGTCCTCAGGAATCCAATAATATGCTTGTTTTCTATGTGCGCTCTATAGATTCCGAGTTATCAGCTAGAAACTAATTTATGCTGCAGCAAATCATGAAAAAACCTTTAAACGCTCATAACTCGAAAACTATGCGAGATACGGCATTTTTAACGGGGGTGTACCAATAGGGGGGCATCGAATTCACCGCTTTGGTCCCGATCTTTCATATGAGTCTATGATCACCTCCATAAAAAAATATGTTTCGGAGAAATACATAATTTTATGTTTTTTAGTTTCTCGCGAATATCTTGTGATCTATCGGACTGACAGAGTCAACAGCCAGTGTTTTGGAACCGTCTCATTACAACGTATCTGACTGTGTCATAAGTTTTATGATTTAAACATAAATTATGATTTTTTTTAATTCGTCGAAAACGGAGAATTTTTTCGAATCCTTAGTTTGGAATTTTAAGCTGAAATTGAGATGCTTATAACCAATGACATCAACTAGACATTATAATAGGTCTATTTCACACGAGAGAACGATTCAACCGGAAGTTGATCAATTTTTAGCCTAAATCATGTGTTTCTCATAATTTCGACGAGTGAATTAGAAAGCTCTTGTCCTCAGGAATCCAATGATATGCTTGTTTTCTATGTACGGCCAACAGGTAGGTAGTTATTTCAGATTAAAATTTTCATGAAACCGGAAGTTGATCAATTTTTAGCTTAAATCATGTGCTTTTCATAATTTCGACGAGTGAATTAGAAAGCTCTTGCTCTCAGGAATCCAATGATATGCTTGTTTTCTATGTACGGCCAACAGGAAGGTAGTTTTTTTAGTTTAAAATTTTTATGAAACCGGAAGTTGATCAATTTTTAGCTTAAATCATGTGCTTTTCATAATTTCGACGAGTGAATTAGAAAGCTCTTGCTCTCAGGAATCCAATGATATGCTTGTTTTCTATGTACGGCCAACAGGAAGGTAGTTATTTCAGTTTAAAATTTTTATGAAACCGGAAGTTGATCAATTTTTAGCCTAAATCATGTGCTTTTCATAATTTCGACGAGTGAATTAGAAAGCTCTTGCTCTCAGGAATCCAATGATATGCTTGTTTTCTATGTACGGCCAACAGGTAGGTAGTTATTTTAGTTTAAAATTTTTACGAAACCGGAAGTTGATCATTTTTTACCCTAAATCATGTGCTTTTCATGATTTCGACGAGTGAATTAGAAAGCCCTTGTCCTCAGGAATCTAATGATATGCTTGTTTTCTATGTACGGCCAACAGGGAGGTAGTTATTTCAGATTAAAATTTTTATGAAACCGGAAGTTGATCAATTTTTAGCCTAAATCATGTGTTTCTCATAATTTCGACGAGGGAATTAGAAAGCTCTTGCTCTCAGGAATCTAATAATATGCTTGTTTTCTATGTGCGCTCTATAGATTCCGAGTTATCAGCTAGAAACTAATTTATGCTGCAGCAAATCATGAAAAAACCTTTAAACGCTCATAACTCGAAAACTATGCGAGATACGGCATTTTTAACGGGGGTGTACCAATAGGGGGGCATCGAATTCACCGCTTTGGTCCCGATCTTTCATATGAGTCTATGATCACCTCCATAAAAAAATATGTTTCGGAGAAATACATAATTTTATGTTTTTTAGTTTCTCGCGAATATCTTGTGATCTATCGGACTGACAGAGTCAACAGCCAGTGTTTTGGAACCGTCTCATTACAACGTATCTGACTGTGTCATAAGTTTTATGATTTAAACATAAATTATGATTTTTTTTAATTCGTCGAAAACGGAGAATTTTTTCGAATCCTTAGTTTGGAATTTTAAGCTGAAATTGAGATGCTTATAACCAATGACATCAACTAGACATTATAATAGGTCTATTTCACACGAGAGAACGATTCAACCGGAAGTTGATCAATTTTTAGCCTAAATCATGTGTTTCTCATAATTTCGACGAGTGAATTAGAAAGCTCTTGTCCTCAGGAATCCAATGATATGCTTGTTTTCTATGTACGGCCAACAGGTAGGTAGTTATTTCAGATTAAAATTTTTATGAAACCGGAAGTTGATCAATTTTTAGCTTAAATCATGTGCTTTTCATAATTTCGACTAGTGAATTAGAAAGCTCTTGCTCTCAGGAATCCAATGATATGCTTGTTTTCTATGTACGGCCAACAGGAAGGTAGTTTTTTTAGTTTAAAATTTTTATGAAACCGGAAGTTGATCAATTTTTAGCTTAAATCATGTGCTTTTCATAATTTCGACGAGTGAATTAGAAAGCTCTTGCTCTCAGGAATCCAATGATATGCTTGTTTTCTATGTACGGCCAACAGGAAGGTAGTTATTTCAGTTTAAAATTTTTATGAAACCGGAAGTTGATCAATTTTTAGCCTAAATCATGTGCTTTTCATAATTTCGACGAGTGAATTAGAAAGCTCTTGCTCTCAGGAATCCAATGATATGCTTGTTTTCTATGTACGGCCAACAGGAAGGTAGTTATTTCAGTTTAAAATTTTTATGAAACCGGAAGTTGATCAATTTTTAGCCTAAATCATGTGTTTCTCATAATTTCGACGAGGGAATTAGAAAGCTCTTGTCCTCAGGAATCCAATAATATGCTTGTTTTCTATGTGCGCTCTATAGATTCCGAGTTATCAGCTAGAAACTAATTTATGCTGCAGCAAATCATGAAAAAACCTTTAAACGCTCATAACTCGAAAACTATGCGAGATACGGCATTTTTAACGGGGGTGTACCAATAGGGGGGCATCGAATTCACCGCTTTGGTCCCGATCTTTCATATGAGTCTATGATCACCTCCATAAAAAAATATGTTTCGGAGAAATACATAATTTTATGTTTTTTAGTTTCTCGCGAATATCTTGTGATCTATCGGACTGACAGAGTCAACAGCCAGTGTTTTGGAACCGTCTCATTACAACGTATCTGACTGTGTCATAAGTTTTATGATTTAAACATAAATTATGATTTTTTTTAATTCGTCGAAAACGGAGAATTTTTTCGAATCCTTAGTTTGGAATTTTAAGCTGAAATTGAGATGCTTATAACCAATGACATCAACTAGACATTATAATAGGTCTATTTCACACGAGAGAACGATTCAACCGGAAGTTGATCAATTTTTAGCCTAAATCATGTGTTTCTCATAATTTCGACGAGTGAATTAGAAAGCTCTTGTCCTCAGGAATCCAATGATATGCTTGTTTTCTATGTACGGCCAACAGGTAGGTAGTTATTTCAGATTAAAATTTTCATGAAACCGGAAGTTGATCAATTTTTAGCTTAAATCATGTGCTTTTCATAATTTCGACGAGTGAATTAGAAAGCTCTTGCTCTCAGGAATCCAATGATATGCTTGTTTTCTATGTACGGCCAACAGGAAGGTAGTTTTTTTAGTTTAAAATTTTTATGAAACCGGAAGTTGATCAATTTTTAGCTTAAATCATGTGCTTTTCATAATTTCGACGAGTGAATTAGAAAGCTCTTGCTCTCAGGAATCCAATGATATGCTTGTTTTCTATGTACGGCCAACAGGAAGGTAGTTATTTCAGTTTAAAATTTTTATGAAACCGGAAGTTGATCAATTTTTAGCCTAAATCATGTGCTTTTCATAATTTCGACGAGTGAATTAGAAAGCTCTTGCTCTCAGGAATCCAATGATATGCTTGTTTTCTATGTACGGCCAACAGGTAGGTAGTTATTTTAGTTTAAAATTTTTACGAAACCGGAAGTTGATCATTTTTTACCCTAAATCATGTGCTTTTCATGATTTCGACGAGTGAATTAGAAAGCCCTTGTCCTCAGGAATCTAATGATATGCTTGTTTTCTATGTACGGCCAACAGGGAGGTAGTTATTTCAGATTAAAATTTTTATGAAACCGGAAGTTGATCAATTTTTAGCCTAAATCATGTGTTTCTCATAATTTCGACGAGGGAATTAGAAAGCTCTTGCTCTCAGGAATCTAATAATATGCTTGTTTTCTATGTGCGCTCTATAGATTCCGAGTTATCAGCTAGAAACTAATTTATGCTGCAGCAAATCATGAAAAAACCTTTAAACGCTCATAACTCGAAAACTATGCGAGATACGGCATTTTTAACGGGGGTGTACCAATAGGGGGGCATCGAATTCACCGCTTTGGTCCCGATCTTTCATATGAGTCTATGATCACCTCCATAAAAAAATATGTTTCGGAGAAATACATAATTTTATGTTTTTTAGTTTCTCGCGAATATCTTGTGATCTATCGGACTGACAGAGTCAACAGCCAGTGTTTTGGAACCGTCTCATTACAACGTATCTGACTGTGTCATAAGTTTTATGATTTAAACATAAATTATGATTTTTTTTAATTCGTCGAAAACGGAGAATTTTTTCGAATCCTTAGTTTGGAATTTTAAGCTGAAATTGAGATGCTTATAACCAATGACATCAACTAGACATTATAATAGGTCTATTTCACACGAGAGAACGATTCAACCGGAAGTTGATCAATTTTTAGCCTAAATCATGTGCTTTTCATAATTTCGACGAGTGAATTAGAAAGCTCTTGTCCTCAGGAATCCAATGATATGCTTGTTTTCTATGTACGGCCAACAGGTAGGTAGTTATTTTAGTTTAAAATTTTTATGAAACCGGAAGTTGATCAATTTTTAGCCTAAATCATGTGCTTTTCATAATTTCGACGAGTGAAGTAGAAAGCTCTTGTCCTCAGGAATCCAATGCTATGCTTGTTTTCTATGTACGGCCAACAGGAAGGTAGTTATTTCAGTTTAAAATTTTTATGAAACCGGAAGTTGATCAATTTTTAGCTTAAATCATGTGCTTTTCATAATTTCGACGAGTGAATTAGAAAGCTCTTGCTCTCAGGAATCCAATAATATGCTCGTTTTGTATGTGCGCTCTATAGATTTCGAGTTATCAGCTAGAAACTAATTTATGCTGCAGCAAATCATGAAAAAACCTTTAAACGCTTATAACTCGAAAACTATGTGAGATACGGCATTTTTAACGGGGGTGTACCAATAGGGGGGCATCGAATTCACCGCTCTCGTCCCGATCTTTCATATGAGTCTATGATCACCTCCATAAAACAATATGTTTTGGAGAAATACATAATTTTATGTTTTTCTGTTTCTCGCGAATTGGATTCCTGAAAGCAAGAGCTTTCTAATTTACTCGTCGAAATTATGAAAAAAATGAACTCCACATGAGGTTTTTTGAAACGCCTATCGTGCCTGTATTAGCTAACTCCATATGTTTCGAGGAAACTAAGTTAGCCAGAAACCGCTCAGGTAAAGTTACAATATTCTGTTTATTCTGTATCATGGTATAATTGGTTAAATGAACGTTATTTCGTAGCAAATTATGCAACAATGAATCATGATGAAGTTTGTTCTGTGATAAATCAAGCACTTTGAGCACTTTCTTTTTACTAAATAATTCTTTTGGTAGACTTGTCAAGTTATTGGGTGTTTTCCATTTACAAAACATAAAACACTGTGTTGCATTGTGTCGACTAATTTTTTACAGATGGAATACTTATTTCCATTGAGTTTCGATAGAGGGCAGTTTATAAAAGTTACTATACTTCCTATAGAAGAAAAAAAATAGACTCAATCCCTGTTGTATCAGAGAATAGAGATACGTATCTCTATTTTCTGGTTATCTCTTCTATAATTCGTGTTGGTTATGAAAATATTTTGTGTTGAAATGATAAAAATAGTTTATGAAAATGATAATAAATAGCAATTAATTTGATGGTCCTTTTGAAAGGTAGTGTTGCCAATAAAAGTATTGAAGTTGCCAAGCTTTAGTTGGCATTTAGTTTTTTCTATAGTATGGTCGACACTGTGTTGCACTATGTCGACTTTTTTTTCTAAATGGAAAACGCTCATTCATTCGCAAATCAGTCATTTCAACATATTTTAATTCATCAAATGCATGCGGTTCTATTTTTCTCAATTCCTTATTTACAATAATAACTCTGCCGCATGTTCTCTTATTGTGAAAAAACTCCTTATGGATGACTTTCATTACCTCATCTTAATAGTGCCTCTGCGCTAAGCTACTATAATCAAATTGTAAGTTGAAAGGCAATTTCAATATGTGCAATAGCACTAAGCGAAATATCAACGCAATTAAACAATGCATTGGGTGCTTTCCATTTAGGAAAACTATTTTTAGTTCGTAAAATATCATCATATTGATACTGTGATCCTGACAATAAACCTAATGCTCACTTAAACCATCAATGTTAGATTTAGGAATTCTTTTTTAAGGTTCTTTTCTACTAATACTATAATCACTAGAAATATTTGTATTAGATGTTGCAGTAATAGTGGCAGTAGTTGTAGCAATTACAGTAGTTGGGATAAGGCTATCACTTAAAAAAGAAGGAGGAAATTATTCAGGTATTATTAATGATTTACTTTCATTACTTCTTGAGCGTGATAAACCACTAATTTTATCCCCAGCACTACTGGGTGTGAAATTAAATGATAAATATTCATTAGTATCATCAAGTTCATCAGATAAAAAAGAATTAGGCTTCTAAATTCTAAATGAAAGATTTGTATTCAATTGGCTTGTCTCCTGTAGAGCTTTTTTATTCACTTTTCTCACGATCAGTTAGTACTAAATTATTACTACTTGGCTTTATATCATGACTACTTTTAGAGGGTTCATGTTTTTGACTGGATGATATATTTCTGCTGATATCAAATAGTAAATCATTCAAAATGTCTCCATCAGCATCAATGCCTGGATAAAATTAACTCAAAACGAAGTTATAATAATAGCCAGAAAGCAGTTTACAAAATTATACCTTTAAAAGACACTTTTTTTTGAAGTTCTCTGATATTTTCTCTTTGTTTTATTAATCTATTTTCACCTGTTTCCACAGTAGATCGCTTTTTACTGGTACATCTGAATGACTTAAAGGCACTCCAAATAAATTTTTGTCAAGATCATCAAGATCTTCCATTATATACTTACTTTTGTACTTCCGTTTATTATTAATATCTTTATTTTGTGATAAAACATCTATCATTTTTAATTGATTAGCCCATATTTAATTATTAATAATTAGTTTCCATCTTAATGGTTATTTGTTCTATAAATGTGTACATAAACTTTGGTGTCGTAGGAACATTTATATTTTACGTAATAAATAATAATGTCATCTATTAATAAATGAAGCATATTTAAAAATAAATAAAACATAAAAAACAACTGATTTGTTATTAAACCATAATAATGACATAATTGTGTGCTTTATTTACATGTCAAACTAACTATATCACTTCTTCGATGCTAGCGCTGCAGTTCTTCACGACCGGTATTTGCACTAATGGAAGAGAGCGCGGAATGTTGATCAACGATAAACCGGAAATAATGTTCCGTACAGCACCATACGGGTGTGTGAACACAACGAACTACGTCTGTGTTCCCTGTTATCGAGACCACTCTTATCTTGGTTCGACTATACACTTATACAAGTTAAGTAACCGATCTGTACACGCTGTGAATATTTACAAAAACCCTTGTGTTGTTATAAAATATACATGGAAATTTTTGAATTATCGCAATACTTTTGAAAATATTACTATTATGGCTGATTCGTCGTATGAGAAAGGATTAAATGAGCTTTCTAAGATGAAAGTAAGAATATTTATTAACAATAAATTATTTGATTTAATTTTGTTTTGACTGTGTATAAAAATATTGTTGAAACTTAGTCTATTGAATTCATGACATTTTATAGATGAAATTAGTTATGTGTTTAATGTTACTAATTGAGAAAAATTCATTTTTAGGTTGCAGATCTTAGAGCAGAATTGAAACAAAGAGGTTTGCCGACAACAGGAAATAAAAATGAATTAGTGGAAAGGCTTCAATTCGCTATTCACGGTGGTATGTAGTTTTCTAAACATATACATTACATGAATAAATAAAAATATTGATTTTTTCCAACTAAAAAATATTAATCATTACACTAGATTCAACTTTATCTCTTGATGAAACGACTGATGAAATATTAGACGAAGATGCCGTTCTTGGGGTATGTAATAAAATACGAGTTGATACCATTTGATATTAAATCAAATAGTAAACAATCATTTTTTTCATGAAGGATGAAGAACTTGAAGAGTTATCTAATAAACCAGATTCACAAGATGTAGGAGAAAAGAGAAAAACAAGTGATGACAGTAATCCTGTAACAAAAAAAATTGTCCTTAATCGAAATTCAATAATAGAAGATGTTAAAGTAAGTCCCCTAAAAACTGATGAACATACAGAAAACAGTGATTCCGGTCAACCACAAAAACGCATCATTAAGCTGTCTGAACTAGGTCCTAAAGAGGTAAATAAATAAATCTGTTTTTTATAATAAAATACATATAATAATAAATACATTTTTTTATAGCGTTTAGAGATGAGAGCAAAGAAGTTTGGTGTTCCGTTATCTGAGGCAGTTAAAAAAGAAGCAAGATCCGCCAGATTTAATAATCAACTTTACAGTAATGGAAAATCAGCAGCATCAATAAAAACTCCCGTGGTAATTTTATTTAAATATATATTACATAAAACTACATTCTTAAAAATGTAAGTTTTTAATTTTGTTGTTGTTGTTTTTTTTTATGATAGACAACATCATTTGAAGTTTTAAAGAAACGTGCTGAACGATTTGGTACAAATACTTCTATTCTAGTGGAAAAGGTTAGTTGAATTTACTTGTAAACAGAATAAATAAAAATAACAAAATAATAATAACAATTCTTTTTAGGCGGAATTACAAGAAAAAATAGAAAAACGTAAAGCTCGATTTGGTGAAATTTGTTGAATAATATGCCTTATTTTATATAAAAATGAAAGTTTAGAATACATCTCATACAATCAAGATATTTTTTTTTTCAATAAAAAACAAACTGATGACAGCAATATTGTTAATAATAATTTAAATATTTTCTTATCAGTTCTTATTTAATATTATTATCTTTATTCAAAAAGATATGATCTATGAATATTTATTTTGACTATGATAAAACAATTACAATAATAAATAATAAAAATTAAAACATTTTACGCGAAAAAAATTTTTTTTATTTTTCTCTATATAGTACAATCAGGCATTTCACAATTACATTACAATGTATCAAGATGTATAATTAATAAGAGAGATTAAGATTATACAATAAATCACTAATCAGTTACAGTATTAACTTAAAGCTTTATAAAAGTGTAATTCAAGACAATATCACAATTTTGTTTGTCTCGAATAGGATATAAAAATTCTTCTAATAACCAAATAACACAGAACTTGGGATTTTATTATCGCTCATAACTCTCACCAAAATTTCGTAGTTCTTTCAATAAAATTTCAATTTTTAATATCTAATTAAAGGCAGTTTGACATAATTTAAACGCTAATAGATACACTTCAGTACACATATGTGTGTGTGAATCATTTGAACTTTAGGTATAGCATAAAAATTGAATATAATTTCACTTTTCTATACATGATTTAATTCAGTAATAATAATAAGAATAATAATATAAAAAACAATGCTATATTACAAGATAAATTTTGAATTGCTCTTTCTAAAATAAAGTAATATATAACACGGAATATAATTCACCATGAAATTTGTACAATCGTTACAATGAATAATAATAATCAATATTATTAGTTGACTTTTTTTTTTAGTAAAACAGTAACAGGAGCAAAGCGATGTTCTTTTTTTAAATCAATGTCAAGTTCTAATTTATAATTTATTATGAATTATTTTTTTATTGGTGTTGTATTTTTACCTACTAGTCTATTACATTAAAAAAAAACAGGCGTGGATTTGTTTGCATTTTAATAGCACAAAAAGTCTTGTAGTTTTTTTTTTGTTTTTTGCAATGAATTGTCATGTAATTTACGATAATTATGATAAAATACATGAAAGATTTTATATTTCCACAGTACCCCAGCATTTGCACATATCCATTGATCGAAATATATATTTTTTAAACATATTTTTTTCCATCCAGTCACATTGATTATTCTTAATAATAATTTTATCGTATCGAATTAATTTCTGCGTATATTGTAATAAAATTTACGCAGAAAGCGATGCAACATCACGTTAACAACGATAAACTTTATAAATTTCCGAATATAATATTCTTTAGCGACTAATTAGCAATTATCACTTTTTCAAAAATTATAACAATTATTTTATCGGGTAGATACATTTCTTATTATGCTTTACTAACGTCCAACATTACTATATTTAGAATTGCATTGTAGAGAGAAAATGAAATATCAGTTGAAATAAAATCATTCTTTTTCGTATAGCTGTAAATTTTAGTCACTTAATGATAATTACTTGGGCCTTAAATTATTAACAGGAGTCGGAAGTGTAAAACTATTTGTCATCGTTGGTGTTTGAATAATTGCTGTTGCCTCATTAGGATTAACACTCATGGAGTTTGTTTCACTTTTATAACGAATATTCGTATACTCACGACCCAATTGAAGGGATTTCTACATTACAAAGTAAATGTCACATTAATTAACATTTTCATTTAATTATTTAAAATAACAATTCTAACTAACCTGCTCAGCTTGTCTTCTTTGTGATACAGTCTCAATGTAATGTAATACAGCAAGATAAACAAATTTATATTGCGCTTCTGTTTGTACCATTCCTGATCGTTGTGACCGTACACGTTGAATTGTCCGTTGAATATCGATTTCACAATCTAAACCTATGAAAATATAATAAATGTTATAATTGGAAATGAAATACAATATGAAATAATTAATACTTATAATTATTTGTCTTACCATGCCTTTTAATTTGATCAAGAATCATATCTATGACAATGAATGTGCCTGTTCTCCCGATTCCTGCACTACAATGAACTAAAATTGGTCCAACTACTGCTGACGTTTGACCATTTGAATTTAAGGATGCAGCGATAGATTCTTGTCGAGCATTCACATCATGCAAAAAATTTAAAACACAGCCTGGATCTGATGGAACGCCGTGATCAGGCCAAGCCTGTAAAATGAATAATAAAAATGATCATTATATTATTATTATAAAATTGATTAAATGATTTAAATAAATATTTCAATAAATCAAACCTGAAAATGATAATGATAAATTCTTCTAGATTCACTAAAGTTAGGTTTGTTTCCTTGTAGGAGAAATTCACGTAATGTATAATCAGCAGTGGACGTACGAGCAAGAGCTCGAACTTTCCAATCACCACCGTACTCACAAATTTCTCCTTCTTCCGGCCAGTATCGAGCACATTTATTCTGCGGAAATTTTATTACGTTTAAATATATTTGAAATCCTTTATTAAAATATTAAAAATTATGATACTTACTTTGCCTCGCTCTATTTCTTTGGTCGTCATCACAATTACTTGAGTATTTTCTTGATAAACCATATGCCAAAAGTCTTGTATTGTATTTGGAAGACAACCTTGAGTTGCAATATAACATTTATTAAATATACAAGTTTCACCGCTAGCTGTTATACCTGTGCAGGAGCCTTCTCCTTCTTCATTCTGTAATTATTAAAGAAAAAGTTAATTGCGTATTGTTAAATTATCAATATTAATATTATTCATTTAACTTACTTTAATATAATTTGCATTAATATAATCAGACCCTGGAACATTTGGATCGACGTCTTTTAATTTCACTCTCGTGTGATCAACTATAAAAAAGAAACAATATTTGATTAATTCATCAATTAAATTAATGAAAGACAAATTAATAGGATAAAGATTTTTTAGAATTTCTTACAAGGTAAAATATTTTTGTATCGATTTTTTGCACGATTTTCTGGTCTTAATCCTTCTTTTCGTGAAAATAAATGACGACATTCGAGTTGTTGAAGAGATTCGAATTCTTCCCAAAAGCCAGCTTTCCCTTTTCCACGACCTGCTCCAACTTCATCACTTCCTGGTGCTCCATTCCAACATGTCCATCCATTCGAACATCCATTTTCTTTGTGTAATTGTCTCACGCGGCTTTCAATACCACTGGCATTAATACGTGTTGCATTAAATGGTTGTCTAAACACATCACCAGCCAATATAAGTTTTTATTTTTTCTTGTTTAATTTAATTATTCTTAGTGGAACTGTTAATAACAATACCTCAAGTGAACAACACTACCACTTGTTTCAACCATTGGATTTTTTTTATAATGTTCTATAAGATCACTCAGACTGTCGAATTTTTCACCTCCACCAACGTCATATTTATTATCCTATAAAAATTTATTAATTAATCTATAACAATCTTAATATATTAAAGATGAATAATAAGAAAAAAAAAACAAAGTAACCCTAATACCTGATAACGAATCATCACGTGTGTAACACGATCATCTGTACGAACAGAAAGTACAAAGTCCCCTGGCTTACTTTGAGATTCTCGTACAAGAAACGAACCGTTTTTACCACGCTCTAACATTAATCTCTCAGCTTCTTTAGCTGATAAATGGCCATGAAACCACCGTTCTGTTGTAGGGTCTGCACAATTCAGTGGATACTTCAACTCAATTACCTCACCATTTTTTTCACGTAATTGTCCACCATTTTCCATATAATACTGCACTAATTCAGACAATGTCGCAAATTTTTCACCTCCATATAAGTCATAAAAATCTCCAGTGTTCTGAATTTTTATGTGAGTCACTTCACTATTTCTTCTATAAATACATAATTATTTAATTACAAAAAAAAGTTAGTCTGTTATAATTAAATAATTAAATGAAATATAATTAGATTAAATCTTTTGTACCTTACTGAAAGAGTAAAATCGCCAGGATTGGAAGAACTTGGACGTGCAAGAAATGAACTGTCATAGCCTCGTTCCATCAATAAACGTTCGGCTTCTAATCCTGATATATTGGGATGAAACCATCTGTAAAATAATTGTCTATATTGACCATAAAATGATGAATTTTAAAAATAAAATTAATAACTTATGTTTCACTAACGGTAAAAGCTTGTCTGCCGCGCCCTGTGATTATATATTGACAAGTGATCTTTTGAATATAGAACATAATATTGATATAAAAGTATAGGTCAGAAAAGGATGATAGTATTTTTTGATAAATAAAAAATTAACAGAATACATAAGTAATTCATTTATTTAATTTTACTATTAATTATTCTATATAAATTTTAGATATTAAATAAACACATGATAAATTTCGCGGTAAGATAAATACAGTGATAGAAATACAATATTAAAAATTAATGTGACGGTTACAACAATTTCGCGTAAGTGCGCATAACTTACCGTCAATGACTAATCTGCGACGAATATCAGCACCTTGCAAAACTAATCGCAAAGTGTCCGTGATTATAATTTTATAATATATGTAATTGTTACAATCAATCTTATAACGATACAAAAAATGTTTCTCACCTGCGTGATGCCATGTCGTGATTATAATTACGACCACCTGGCAATCAATAATTCCCAATATCTCATCAATGATTTTAATTAATGAAAAATACGTGATATAATATCGACGTTTATCATTATTAAAAGCTATGCTGTCGAATTAACATGTTTTTTTTCTACTTGTAATAAAAATGTTTGAAGTTTATAGAAACGGTGAGTAAAATGTGAAAAAACTAATTTCAGATAAAAATGGTGACTGTTCATGCATTGATAATGCAAAATGTGAAATACGAATTGCAAAATTTAGTTAGTCCATTTTGATATCAATTATTCCTGAAGATGTCGTGAGATCACTTTTTTAAATTTTGCACATCATTTTATCGATAACTGGTAAATAAAATTAATTTTTTTGTATTCCACTGTTGGTAGCACTGATATTTTTTGCGCCATAAAAGAAGCCATGCTATCTGCGACGCTAGGCGCCAGAACCCAACCAGCTTCTACTCCTCTGGATAGATTGTAGTGAATTGTGGCGTCAGTAATTTTTCTGTGTATAATTCACTATTATTTGTGAATAATTCGCGTTAATTGTCTAATTAATTATCTTCAGAGTATTATATTTCATACAGATTCAGCTGTCGACAATTTGTAAGCGATTTAACAAATTATTTATTTGTAAATTGAATAACTCATTAATCATAAAAAATTCAGAAGCTTCCCGGCCATTTTACCGCCATTTTGTACTATCATTATATTATCGATTTCTTTGTTACAATTATTATTATTAATTTTATTTAAAAATTATTGTTACTGATTGTGATTTTTTTTCGTTAATTCATCCTATTTGATCTTCTAGTGCACGTTTAATTCAGTCATCAACATTATGAAGAACAAAGTAAGACGCATTTATTTTTCCATTCACCGGTTAATTTATAACTTGATTTGCGTTGATTATTTTTTTTTCATAAACGGAATAATAAGTTCGTTATTTCAATATAATTTACTTCATTTTTTCTGGATTTTGTGTTAATAGACTGTGTTGTACAAAATAATTGTGTAAACACAAGCAAATAAATGTTAGTCTAATTTTTTAATGAGTTTCTTTACCGGTTTACAGAACAAAATGAGCAAAGCTAAAGACTCTCCAGCTTCTGACAACGAGCAAGAAGAGGAATACAGTGTTGAGAAAGTCCTCGATAGACGAGTTGTTAAAGGCAAGGTATGTACTAATATTATAGGTTATATTTGACAGAACTTAAGATGGAATTTATTGTATAATTATTGTTATTATTTATAGGTGGAATATTTTTTAAAATGGAAAGGCTATTCAAATGATGAAAATACTTGGGAACCAGAGGAGAATTTAGATTGTCCTGACTTAATTGCTCAATTTGAAGAACAGCGTAGGAAAAAAGAAGCTGCTGCTGGTGGCAAGCGTCATGAAGAGAAAGAATCAAAGAAAAGAAAGAGCTCCAGTACACCAACTCCCACCCAAACAAAAAAGAAAGTAACTGAAGAAAAAAAACCTGAAGGTATAGAAAATGATTATTTCATTGTTTGTCTAAAACAATTGAGAGATACATAATTTAATATATGTATCTAAATGATTTTATTTTTACTGATTGATTAAATCAAATAATCATTTTTGATAAATAGGTTTTGACAGAAACTTGGAACCGGAAAGAATTATCGGAGCCACAGATTCAAGTGGCGAACTTATGTTCTTGATGAAATGGAAAGGTACTGAAGACGCAGATCTAGTCGCCGCTAGAGTTGCTAACGTAAAATGTCCCCAAATTGTTATTCGATTTTACGAAGAGCGACTCACGTGGCATAGTCCTACGCATGATGACGATAATAACAAAACAGACACTCAGTAGCACTTACCTTTTCGATATAAATATACAGCACATTTTAAAATTTGTCACATTTAAAAAAAAATAAAATGAAAATTAAAAAAAAAATAAGGAGGACTATGCTAAATACGAAAAGAAAAGAAAGATAAATAATATTTTTTTTTTACTTAGTAATATTTCGACAACCTTCAGATTTATGTAATTCACTATTTTTCATACTAAATTTTACAGTGTTTTCATTTAATATACCGGTATTACTATTAAATACATGGTACAATTCATACAAAGATTCAATAAAAAAAAATTTAGAATTCTTTAATTGACAAATAAATAATTTACTATTTATAAACATATATAAAATCTGTTCTTATAACTTTACATCCGAATTAATCCAATAATTTTGTTTTGATTAAAAAAATTAGACTTAAGAAATGTTTCTGATATAATAAGTAAATTTTAAAAAAAATGTCTCATCTAGATTAAACATTGGATTTCAAGTATTTTTTTTAACATGACATAAGCGAAAAAAATATAAAAAAATGTTTGATTAAAATCGTTTTTATTTGATTTAAAATATAAATATTAAGATTATCTCAGTTGCTACAAAAATTAATTTGTATTAGTATACTTACTGTACAAATTACCAATAAACTATAATTAAACATAATCAAATGGGGAAAATTCTATTAATAAGATTTCTTATTTTTATTTTTTTTAATCTTCTTACTAACCTTAAATTCTTGTTTTGTATTTTTGAAATTTTTCTTTCTCTTATATTTTCCAGTTATTTTTTCATTTCTCTTCATCTCCCAATCTAATTGTTTTACATTCGCTCCATCAGCATCACTGAAAACATTTGATCCACCAATTTTAAATTTGGATTGTCCTTGTTTCTCAAGTAGTTCTGCAAACTCGTCTGCTGATACAAATACACTACTATCTATTTTGTGTTTTTTAGATGATTTTTTACCTAAAACTGATTTAACAGATTTTTTTAACATCTCTTCATCTTCATCTAACTCATCGAATTCTATTTCACTCATGTCTTCATCATCCATATCATCTAAATTCAAACTATCTTCATCTTCCATTAATTCATCATCATCTCCATCATTATCATCATCTTCATCAAAATCAATTCCTTCTTCACTTTCATTGACTTTAGTTGATTTATTCTTTTTCTTTGATAACTGAAACTCTCCAGCAAAATCTAAATCATCAAAATCTTTACTTCGACTTAATCCATCCATAAGTTCATTAAACTCTTCACTATTAACACTTTCATTATCGCTATCATCTTCTTCCGTTTTAATATCAATTCTCTTTTCATTCCTTCTTCGTAAATATTGATGAAGGAATAATTCATCAATAGGAATATTATTTTCATTTTCATTCAAATATGCTTGGCTATCAACTGCCAATGAACGTAACCCTCGAGGGATATACTTAGCTCTAGCCGCTAGTGGATTATGTCTATCAACTTTTTTCCCCGTTATTTTTTTAGGATTTTTAAATACAAACCTATCTAGGAAACGTATTAATGTTAAATCTTGTAATGGATCTCCAGTGTAATTGATGACTTGGTTACAAATGATATTTTTTGCGAATAATGAAACACTTGGATGAAAGTGTTCCATCAATGCAGTAAGTTCAACTAAAGGTGATTTACTAGCACCAGACTTTAATGGATTTAAACAGAAAGGATCATAAATAATTGCATTATCTTCTTCAATTTTTATCGTATCTTTTATATCTGACTCTGTTGATGGATTTATAATAACGTTTGGTAGTGACAGAGTATTTGATTCGTCATCTAGAATTTTTACATCACTAGAGTCATTATGATCATTTCTAGATTCTTCAATAACACTTTGGTCATGACTTGTTTCTTTTTCAGTGTTTTTTTCACTCTTCAATTCAACGAAATTGCGAAAAATGAGCTCTTGCAAATCTTTTCTTATCTTTAAAATTTGTGATATGACATATAAAGTAGCGCATACCATACAAACTGGAAAATAGCATGAAATTTGAAGAACTCTTTTAACGAATGCATAAAGTCTGAATACGTTTTTATCATTCTTCATAATTCTGTAGAGCAAATTAAGAAAAACAGCTCTTTTATTAGCGGTACCAATCTGAGGATCCAGCAGTTTTCTGTAAAATGTTGTATAAAATCGATTCTCTTGTAAAGGGTTTTTGTTTGATACTTGTTGAAGTAAACTAAGAGCACTAAGAGATACATTAAATGACCCAACATGAACAACTTTATACACTGAATCTATATGATCGTTTAATTTTGCCGCATCCATGTTGGAAAAACGATAAGCACGATTTACTCCAGTTAAAATAGCTGCCATCATTCTGCTATCAGGCTCACCTTTTTTTAAACAAGCTTTGAAAAAAGCAAAGTAAACATCAATTAAATGAGTAGCAATGTCTTCATCACGTGGACTTAAAATAAACTGCGTTAATAAACATATGCCGTAATATTGAGCTCGTTGAGCAATATTTGATCGGAATAATAATTTTTCTATTTCTTTTAATACCACAAGCTTCATATTTGGATGTGTTTTTAAGAGTTTGTTTAAGCAAAATATCGTTTTTGAAGCAACTTTTGAACTTGGATCTCCAATTTTGTTGACTATCAATTCCAAAAGTTTATGCTCTTGCTCAGAATTTCCAATCAACAAATCGGTCATAATAGCAACAACTCTTTCACGATTTACTTCAACAGTATCAGATGCTAAACTTGATAATGCTAATATAAATTTTTCATACTGCTCACGCAATTGATCTTCAAAATACCAATGTGACATTAATTTTTTCCTCGAAGCACTTCCATTTATATTTTCTGAATCATTTGAAGTTTTTATTTTATCAAAATCTTGCTCCTCAAATTTTAAAAGCTTACATTGTGGATGTAATAAATCAGATAAAAATAAGCCCCGAAGAGATATGAGTAACAAATTACTTTGAGTATGCTTTGATCCTTTTACTTGAGAGATAAGATTTACTAATCGGCTCAGGTTATATTTTGGATTGTCTTGTATCATAAGAATAGCAGCAGCTATTTTATCAGCGTTAGTACCTTTTAATAATGCTGTTCGCCTCCATTCCATATCAGAATCTCGGATTTTAGATTGTTTTAATTGAAATGCTGCTGTTTCATTACTTAAATATTGCTTAGCCTCATCTTTCAATTGTAATATTTCAACTTCGGATAAAGTACACTTTGAAGGGTACAAATCCTTGGGAAATTCTTCGTACCATTTTTTTTCATGTTCCTCCTCAACATTACTCTTATTCATTGTTGCTGATATCTGTATTGAAACATAATAATTAATGGTATGATAAATTCAATACTCTGAACAAAAAATCTATCAATTTACAAGTAAACAAAATCGAAGGCTTACCTTTTTTTAATCGGCTATTAATTTTATAAGTAACCCACGTTTCTACGTGCACATGTGAATATTAGAGGTTATGTTACTATGTACACACAAGTTGGTTTGCTACATGAACCTGGTTCCATAGGGAATGATCCCAATAATGTTACGGTACTGAATGATTTCTTGTAATTGATCAATTTGTTGCCTCTCTCTTGATGTTTCGGACAGGAAAATTTGAACTAACCAATTAGAAAGTAGGATTTCAGTGCCGTAATATTATTTCGAAAAAGCTACACGACAAATGCCATTCCGAAATGATTGAATGGTAGCTGTAGCGCTACAGCACCAAAAAAATCATGTCTAAATAAAATGAGCAGCAATTTCAGAATGTAGCTTTAATCATGTTTATGGTGAGTTTTTGATTTTTGTGATTTCAACTATCAAGATAATGTTAACAATAAAGCGATATTATTTTAGAAAAACAATCAAAGTAATTGTAATTCGCAAACTGATTTTATTATTATTATAAAAATACATCAATGTACAAGTAATTGAAACATGTCTATGTTTTGCAACATAAAAAAGTTTACACTATTTTATATCATTAAACTATTTATAAAAAAATATTAATTATTTATCGTTTGTCTATTGGGTTGTTTAAACGATTTTTTTTTTTACTTTTCTGAGGTTCATCTAGGCTTTCTGTTACCGTACGTTTTTTGCTTTTATTTTTTTTATTAAAATGATCACTTATAAATGTGGAGTTATTACACACAACTGAGTTAGAATTAACAGTTTTAAAATCATTTAATACCGTTGTTTCTTCTACTTTTGGATCAGATGTTTTCAATTTTTTTTTATTTTTTGTTTTACTTTGATTTTCTACCTTTATTAATTCATTGGTTTCTTTCCTTTTAGCTTTTTTGTTATTCATTTTATTGTTAGCTGATTTAAATGATTCTTCTAAACTTTCATCTTGATTATTTTCACAGACTCCATTAACCAAAAATTTTCTTTTCTTTTCTTTTTTCTCTTGTTTCACTTGTGATTGAACTTGTACGTTTGCACCAATGTTTTTAGCTAATTTATTAAATGGCTTTTTAGCATCTCTTGAAAGGGTGTTGCACTTTCTAAATTCAGTCATAGCATTTGCCATTTTATCCCAATCCCATGCTTTCGGTAAATGAATAGGATAAATAATATTCAAAAGTGTCCACAATAAATAAACAAACTTATGTTTAGTTTCTTTAGTGGTTCCATCATTTTGGTTTCCATTACTTTCACCATTTGGAACATTTTGTCTAATTGATTCTTCCAATAGTTGTATACAATTTAAGCATAATTTTTTCTCTATTTTATATCGCAAATCAGTGTATTCTTTATTTTTAACTAATATAGAATTTCGATAGAATGTGATTAAAAGATCTACAGCTTGTCCACGTCTGAAGGGTCTTATCGATCGATCAAATGCGTAATCAATAAGTGATAATATAAATGTCCAATTTCCATCCCAATTAAGTTGCAAAATACTTTTAAACAAAAACACTGAAATAATACAATCCCGTTCTTTGAAAAAAGCAGTTAAATGTTTAGTAAGAAAAGTACTAAAAGTTTCAGATGGAACATTGACTTGTTGAGCACATCTAATTAAAAATGTACAACATTCTGCTACTTTATCACCCATTTCGTGACACACTGATGTTGATTTATCTCCTTTTTCAATCAGTAATTTAAATAAATCAGTTAAAAGTTTCTCATCAACACCATCAGTATCTTTGAATTTCTTCATAGATGACAACTTTTTCAAACAAGAGCGTATACGACTTTCAAGAGGCTTTTGGTGATGATCTTTTATACAAAATTCTAATAAAGCGAATAATGGTATTAACATATCTAGTACTAATGCCATTGAAGGCCCAGAATCCAGATATATTTCAAGAAGATCAATAACTCTTGTTCTAAAATTCATTAGTGTTTCAGCTGTTTTACTTTGTTTGCGACTATTTGATGGTCGATTGTCTCGCAACATTCGAAAAGCTGCGGCGAGGGATTCATCAAGTCGTTTACCTTCTTCTTCATCAATCTCGTCAATATCAATATCCTCCTCCTCATTTTGGAAGGCAGTATCACCCAAAGCCTGGCTTACAGCTATTCTTAATTTTTCATTTAGTGTTTCATCTTCATTGTCTTCACTCATTTCATCATCATCGTCGTCTTCATCTTCATCTTCCTCTTCATCATCATCATCATCATCATCATCATCTTCATCTTCATTTTCTTCTTCATTATTGCTATCATCTTCATTTTCATGTTTTTTATTTGTGGTTTTTTTGTTTACTTTATTTTTACGATCTTCATCATCACTATCCGGCTCACTATTTGACAAATTGTTATTTTGTTGATCTTCTGAAATCAATAAATCCTGTTCATTTGATGGATCAAGCACTTCTAATATATGGTGAATAGCAGTTGCTGTTAGCATCGAACATATATGAGGGAAAACGCATTGTATGAGTGATCGTAATAAATGACTATTCTTAGAGAGTAATGACAAAAAAAGATCAACAATCACATCAACCCATCTTGGTTCTTTTTGTTTTTTCGTTCCCTTCAATAATTTTTTGTTAGTGAATCTTTCAAAACAGCTATCGACTTCATTAATTACTGAAATGGCCATTTCTGAATCAGAAAATATGAATAATCCCATAATTAAAGCCGTAATCTGAAATATTAAAACAATTTCTTTGTTTTTACTATTATTATCTGTTTTGCTAATAAAACTTATCATTTTTTCCCAAGCTTCTGTAGATAAGTTATTTAATGGTTTTCTTAATGTCTCACTCTTATTTATAAATAAAATATCATTCAAATGATGGATGAACTCGTTCAATATTTTCTTCAAATCATCTAGCTTCATACGTTTATGATCAAGAGCATTATAAAGGCATCCTTCAAAAGCAACAGCTAAGTTTGAATCAATTCCATCAATCTCACAAAAACCTAATCTGAATAAAAATATCAAGTGATTGAGTCTCCAGTTATATTCAGCAGTCATTGCTGAATGGTCTAATAGTTTAATTAACATTTGGCATGCATAAGTCCTTTCGGCATTATTCCAAGACCTTCCTTCATTTTCTATTTTTTTGAGCTTAGTATTTTCTATGATTGCACTGTAAATTTTTGCAACTTTTTTCACTCCAGTTGCTGTATTCATATTTCCTATTATCATTTGAAGTATTTTAATACCTGTTATCTTTTCTATCATTAAATCTCCTGGATAGTAAATTAATTTTTTTATCACTTCCATTTGAACTTTTGGTTCGATTGCTTCATCTTTAAGCGCTTCAACATATTTAGTTAACACACTTCTAAACAAATTAGCGATGTCATCTTTATGAAATAGTTTGGAAATATTGAATCTTTTCAACATGTAGCTCAGAAAATTGTTTGATAAAAGTGATGGTAGTAAATGTTTATCTTTAATATTCGGAATAATGTGATTCAATAACTCAAGACCCAAATATTCAATGCTTTTAGATGGTTTGACAAACCTCTGATCAATACCCATCCAAAAATCCAAAAGACAATCAGTTGATACTAATTTTTCACAAATTAGTTTATGTATAGGATGTTTATACGAAACAATCCGCGGCAAATCCTGTATTAAAATAAAAATATTCATCAAATTTAAATTGCAGAAATTAATTATCGTAAATACTTACTGTAATGACCTTCAATATGACAGGTATTGTTTCCTTGTCAAAAATAGTATCGGTTCCCAAAGTTGACTTGATAAATCTTTTATCAATTAATGTTGGAAACTTATTATTAATAAATAGCAACGCATAAAATGTATCAAGAGAATGTTCTGTCCATATTTTGCTCAATCCTTTAGAAAGAATAGGCCAAATATTAACTTTCATAGACTTTTCGTCAAGATTATCAATAAAATCGACTAAAAATGATATTGATACATATGATAAGTAATTTCGTTGTGTGCCAGCACTTAATAAAATTTCGATGATTTTCGATTGTGTTTCTGCATTAGAATCCATTAATAATTTAGACCTCATTAGTGATCCACAAAATAGAATTCTACCCATGTATATGTCAGCATTCTCCTGTAATTATAATAGTTTTAAATAAGATTTATGTTCTATAGAGTAAAATCGAATATAGTTCCAATGTAATATCATTCTTACACTTTTTGAAAGACTATTCGATGGTTTTAATTCTGTTTCTACAATCTGTAAAAGATTATCAATGTTTGCATCGGAATGGAGTGTGAGGTAGGTTGTAAAACTTGTGTAAAACCCTTTCTTCGATGTCATTTGCGAAGACCCTAATCCACGAATCAAACGCTTCAATGAGTATTGGTGATTTTTACTATCTACATCAATCTGAATAAATAATAAAATATACGATTATTTCTAAATCTATAAAAAGTATACGACTATCAAAATGATTAATCAAAAGTATGAAGGAATACTTACATTTTCTCGATATGATAAGTTCCTTAAAACACCAATAGCTCCTTTTTGTCTTACATTTTCATTATCAGCAGTCAATTTCGAAAAAGAATCTAAAATATATGGATTTATTTTGATTAATTTATTTTCTTCTAAATTATCTACTGAATTAGACTCCATTGTGGTGACCATGTGGATCGTGTAAAGGTTATGTTTACGATGCGTATTACCAGTGTACAGTCATACATAGAATACACATATTTATGTAGAAATGCAATACTTGTAACCATATGATAATTCATTTAATAACTCGACAAAAGAACACGTGGAAGCGTAGTTGAGCTCAAAATGGAGTAAGGCCACAAAAAATGGCGCTAAATTTCTTGGAAGTTAAAAATGTTTTCATTTTCTGTCTAAAATTTATTGAAGAAATCGAAGTGGACAGAACCAATATTTGACGAATTGTATATTAGCAATAATAAATTACAAAAAATTTAATATTTATACTGTAATGAAATTTTAAACATTTAACTACGATTGCATATTTTCCTACTGTGCATACTTTATTACTACGTTTATCACATCAGGTAAATTATAACTGGGATAAATTTGACCATGATTTCCCAAAATAAATGTAATGTGATTGATAAAAAACGATATTTTTATTAATTAGTAATAGTTGATAACTGAATAAAATGTTCCAAACATTTGTTTACTTTATAATAACGATTTAAATTCCATTAATACGATTTTTTTCGTAGCTGATTAATTCATTGGTTCATTAGTTAAATCAATAGACAATTATCACACAAAGACCAATTATCCAACTCTTGATAAAATTATCAAAACACACATTCATTTTCGCAGTCGCCATTTTGTTCTCACGAGGCTTTACTATGTTTAAGCAGCTTAGAGAATAATTTTTGCAAATTATGCGTCTTTAAATATGAATATTTTTTTTGTTTTTAATTAATATGACCCAAAATCATGGGATTGTTCCATCAATCAATTATGAGCTTTCAATCAAACTTACAATTATTTATTATAAATTCTCAACGATATTTCGTTGAATAAAAAATTTAAAAAATCTCATAAAAATAAAATTGAGTAAAATAAGAGATCAAATTTTTGATATGATTCAATATAGAAACTGCAATAAATAGTCAAGTATTCTCGTGCAAATTTGAGCGTATAGCGAATGGTGCGCCACGCAAAAAAAGGGTAAGGAAGGAAAGCCATATTGCCAACAACATTGGCGGCTCTCGTCAAGCCGCGCGCGGGGTCCGGTCAGTTTCGTGCATCCAACATGGCCGGTCGTGGTGGTCATGAAGATTCAAGGCAAGTAATTTTACAATTCAATTGTTAAAAACATTCTAATTATTTTCTACTGTCTTATTAAAGTACTATTACAATTGTATTTTCTAAATTATTAGAAATATTAACGAAAACATAACAAAGTTTTAAGGTTAAGTGATTGATGTAGAGGACACCGTTCCCCACATACTATATGTGTTACATGATGCTTGTAAGGCACGCGGCATTACCTTGAATAACCAACAAATAAATAAATAAATGAGTTTTTAAATGTCTCTTTTTTTTCAATCAAAACAATTCATTATACTTATGTAAACACTTAATGTATTACCATTGTTAAGGTGTGAAAAAGCTTTCGTCATTTGAAATATAATTTACTCAAAAAGTAGGGATTCTACTAATTTAAATGTCAAGATTTTTAATATTTTTATTAAATGTTTGATGATAATAATAATTATAACTGTTTTGATTATTTAAAAAATTATGTCGTTACGAATCTCCAGTTATTTCGATTACTTTGTCATTTTAATTAAAAAATCATCCCAATATTTATTTAAGAAACAAGTAAAACTTTTTTAGTACATCGTTTTGAATACAAAACGTATTTGTCATTAATTTATACTCCATTTAGCTGTATTCTAAGAATTATTATACATGTTTCATGATTAATAACTCCAAATTATAATTATTTTTTAGGGATTATATAGGAGGTGGCGGCTATCGTGGAAGCCGAAAGCCATTGCCTACTGAGCCGCCATATACTGCATATGTAGGGAATTTACCTGATGGAGTTGTTCAAAGTGACATTGATAACATCTTTAAGGGTCTAAATGTAAAAAATGTACGTTTAGTGAAAGATCGAGAAACTGATAGGTAAATAAGTGAACCCATTATTTCACAAAGCTAATATGAGTATTTTTATTATGACCATTAATTATATTGATATTCTATGTAATTATTACAGGTTTAAAGGTTTTTGTTATGTTGAATTCAATGATATTACTGATTTGGAAGCAGCTCTTCAATTCAACGGCAATGTTATAGTTGAAAAAAATTGCATAAAAATTGATGTGGCGGATGGAAAAAGAAATGATAGAGGTGGAGGATTCGATAGAAGACGAGGTGGAAGCGGTGGAACCTCGGGAGGATTTGGTACAAACTATTCAAGTAATTTGTCTAATCCCTACTATTTTTATCCACTACTAATTATTAATCCATTATTTTTTTCAATTACATATCTCTATTTATGTATATTAATTTAATATTAGTAAATACTAACAAATAAAAATTAGTCATTGCAATTAATATTAAGAATAAACCAATCAAATTTGTTGTAAAATTGGCTTTAGGATACAATGAAAGAAGACCCCAAGGAAATTTAGGTCCTGGTGGAAGATCTGGAGGAGGAATCGGTAGCAGTAGTTCGGGTGGATACGGTGGTGGAGATTCCCGAGGAAACCGAGGAAATTTCGGCCATTTCCAAGAGGAAAGTGGAAGAGAGAAAGACTGGCCTCGAGGTGGTGGTCCCCCACGGCCATCATACGCGGGAAACAGTGGGCCACCACGTCGTGGTGGTCTGAACGAACGTAGCAAATCATACCAAGATGATCCTTATCTTAAAAGTCCTCCACCAGGTTTGTATTTTTTTTATTTTATTTAATGTACATTGATTGATGTACTTTGTTAAATACGTATAACAATTTTTTTGACGTATTGAGTACATTTATAAATTGAAACAATAATTTAATTATTGAAAGTTTACACAAAATTTATTTAATATTCTTATTTATAATAGATGCATCGGGCAGAAAAAAATTGGTGTTATCAAAACGAACTACTACGGAGCCAGTAAATGCGTTAGCTGAATGTAGTAAAAGTAATTCAATTTATGGTGGTGCCAAGCCTCGAGAGGAAAAAATAAAACCTACCGAATAACTTTCAATGTCTCAGAAATTCAAATTCTTTTGTGAAGAATAAAAAATGTTTTTATTAAGACATTGATTATTTAAAAATAAGATGAATTAATGATAATAACAATAATAATATAAAGAAAATAACAATAAAATAATAATACTGATAATGATAATGACGATAATAATAATAGTAAAATTTTAATATAAAGAATGAAATATCAAATGAAAAAGTGCTCCCGAATCTATTCAAAAAAGGATGTTTGGATATGTTAGATAAACTTTTTTCTGATTATCTATCGTGAAAGATCTTTCTTGAGGAAAGTAATATAAATAATAACATTAAAGATATTTTATCGAATAATCTTAAAAACATCTATTTGATAAAATATTATTACGAAAATTTAAACAATGTCATTTTCTACATCTTATTTTTAATTTTTAAGGCATTCTTTGAGTAATTGTAATAGCATTTTTAACCGAGAAAATAATAAGTAAACTACTAAATTTTTTGGTGACCCTAAAGTGGGAAAATTTCGCAAGAGATGAATGTAAAATGAATGTTTGAATATCATAAATATTTATATAACACAAAGAATATTTATTAAATAGTCTTCAAACATTTATAATTAATACGAATACACTCTTGTAAGCAAGAAATCAGATTAATTAGTAATGAATAATGTTCAATATCTAAAAATCACTAAAATTAATTTAATATACACTATTATTAAAACTGATTAGGTATCGCCGCTTCCATATTTTTTTTTCTTATTAATCTCATAATTAATTTATAATTTTTACATTTGTTTATTGTCATTATTCTATGATTGAATAAAGAATAGTAATTGTTAAGATGTACTTTTACTGCTCAATATTTCATCGCACTTTAACAGTAAAATAAGTTAAATTAAAGAAAAAAAATAGATATAATCATAATCAAGAAAGATTAAATTATTTGAGTAACTAACAAAACATCTAGTTATAAAAATAGTAATTTCACGATGATTTTAATGACATGTATAAAAATGATTACAATGCAATTGAAATGAAACATTGAACGATTATCATTGTTGACGATGATGATACACTTAATGTTAATAATATTAGTGAAATGTAAGGGGAATGAAAGTGAGATAGTAAAACGTAAAAAAAATACTAAACGATAAAGAATAGAAATAAAACAGTAACAATTAATGAATAAAAATTATGTAAAAGTACTTGTGTATGCTTAACATTTTATGAATAAAGTAGTTGTTTGCTTCATATAGCTATAGCTTTGTGATGTATTGTAAAGGACATTAAATGTAATTTTAAATGTAAATGTTATGATAACATTAATGTATTTTATAATTCGGCCTCTTAATATACATTGGTATTCTATTAAAAAATTTCATTAAATCTCAATCCAATTGTTAATCGTAATATATTAAGAAAAACCTAATTATTCCTGCAATCGTTTGGGAGACTTATGTGGCATAAATGCTCGACAAGTAAAGTACTTTTCAAACATATTCACGTATCACACGATAAGAACTCGACACATATATTTATATATATGTGTATACATATACGTATATACGTATCTTTATCCAATAAACATGTAGTGGTTGACAGATGAGTAATATTTCTCCCACTCCAAAAAAAAAAGATCATATGGATAAATTTATTTCTATAATCTTCAGTTAATGAGTAGTTTTTTTGTTCCCGTAATTCGTGAGTTTTAGATTCCATAAGATAATCATTCCTTGAATAACCAAAAGTCAGTGTTAAATTTACATGAGAAAGTATAAAATCAGCAAACAAACCTAACCCCGAATCCCCTAAAGGGAGAAAGTTCCTCGAAGTGTATACTTGTGTTCATTGGAGTAGTCGAGCAGTTTGAAGTATTGTAGCTTACTGATAGCAACGGCGTCTCATAGCTTTGCTGATAAAGAATATAATAATATTTACTTAAAGTTGAAAATATTTGTATTTGTATTATTCTACAATATTAGCAGTATTATAAATACAACCGACAATGTCCAACGAAAGTGTAAAAACGGTACGAATTTTTACCATAAATTAACATAGTTGTACTTTTTAAAATTATGTTTAAATTAATATGTTTAAATTCAATTTTTATGTTTAGTTTGCAAATTTAGAAATTCCTGGATATGTAGGATTTGCAAACTTGCCTAACCAAGTTCATAGAAAGTCTGTAAAAAAGGGATTTGAATTTACTTTAATGGTTGTGGGTGAGTCAGGTTTAGGAAAATCAACATTAGTAGATAGTCTTTTTTTAACAGACTTATATCCTGAAAGAGTAATACCAAATGCCATTGGTGAGTAAATATACAATGCTTTACATGTAATAGTTAATATTTTTTCCTTTTGATCTTATCAACTGTTCATTATTATTATTCATAAATTTCATTAATTTAATATTATATATAAGGTTATTATTATATTTGAATTCTTATTCCAGAGAAAACTAATCAAATAGTAAAACTTGACGCTTCCACTGTTGAAATTGAAGAGAGAGGTGTGAAACTTCGATTAACAGTTGTTGACACACCTGGTTATGGAGATGCTATTAACAACACTGATAGTTTTAGAGCAATTATTCAATACATTGATGATCAATTTGAAAGATTTTTAAGGGATGAAAGTGGATTAAATCGGAGAAATATTGTGGACAATAGAATTCATTGTTGTTTCTATTTTATATCTCCATTTGGCCACGGGTAATTTCGTATAGATAGACTTATTATATTCTAAGATAATAATTATTTAAGTATAAATATTTTTTAAATTATTTTGTAGACTGAAGCCTTTGGACATAGAATTTATGAAACAACTCCATAATAAAGTAAATATTGTGCCAGTAATAGCAAAAGCTGATGTGCTTACCAAAAAAGAAGTATTGCGTTTGAAGAAACGTGTAATGGAAGAAATTGAAGAGAATGGAATTAAAATTTACCCTCTTCCCGATTGCGATAGTGATGAAGATGAAGATTACAAAGAACAAGTGCGACAATTAAAAGAGGCTGTTCCCTTTGCGGTGTGTGGAGCTAACACAATGCTTGAAGTAAAGGGGAGAAAAGTTCGAGGGCGTTTGTATCCTTGGGGAGTAGTAGAAGTTGAAAATCCGGACCATTGTGATTTTATTAAACTGAGAACTATGCTCATGTGAATATTTATTTAATTAGTTTAAATAAATTCAATTAAGTTTCATATTTTATACTTATTTAAAATTTTCTTTTTAGTACACATATGCAAGATTTGCAGGAAGTTACGCAGGAAGTTCATTATGAAAACTATCGAAGTGAGAGATTGGCTAAAGGAGCACCTGTTCCACCCCGAAGACAAACGTAAGTAACAATTTATTATTCAAATTAAGTTATTGCATGGATTGGCTAAATTTTTTAAACGATTAAAAATATTAATAATAACTCATAAAGCTAATTTGTTAATTGCTAAATACAATTTTTGTAGAGTTATCGAAACAGAAAAATCAACGGGTTCAGAAAAAGATCGCATGCTTCAAGAGAAAGAAGCAGAATTGCGTCGTATGCAAGAAATGCTCGCTCAAATGCAAGCACAAATGCAACAACAACAGCCATAACATTATTATTACGAGATCATCGTGAAAAAAAAATGTAATACTGACTTTTCTTTTTAATTAGGTGCCACAATTATCAGATAGTTAAAATCCATAAATCCAAAACATAATGGCATTAATTTTGTCATTGTATTTTTTTAAATTTATGTTAAGAATAAGTTCGAATATTTTACACTTTTATAAAGTATTTATCTTTAATAATTTTTTATAAAATGAACGTTACAATTGCAGTATTTTTTTAAATATTACAATAGAATTATTTTGGAATTTAATCAAAAGAGTTGATCTGTGTAATTTAATACTTGATGACATTATTGCACAATATCTTTTTGCCGAAATCAATTGCTCATAATTTTTTCATAGTAAATTTCAATGAGTGCCTTGCAATTTATTATTCATAAAAGTATTAATAACTGATGTATGACTGAATTCAATCGAACTCCATTACTGAAACATTACAATATCAATAACATATCGCTATCAAATATGATTTTTGTTTCAATGAGGAATTGTTTAAAAATATTCAGGAGCGATTATTTTTATTTTGACTATAAAAATGCAGGTATTATTTTTGTCCAAACTTTTTATAAATGTACTTATTATTAATCTCTCAAGTTTTAAATTTAATTTGTTCGTGCAATTGTTTCTAAGGTATACATAGTTAATATCATTCTAATTTTGATATAATAATAATAAACATAAGAAAGATTTTTATAGACTAATATTTTGTAACCACAATATAAAGACGATTTTTTATATTAGTCTTCCACATTTTTTAACAAAACTTTTCCATTTTTTATATGTTACTGTGATAAGTGAATGCCATAAAAGTAAAAAAATAAATTTGAAAAATAATCTCATGAGGTTTCATAAATTAAAAATTTTTTATTTGTCATGATTTCATAGGAATAAAATATATTAATGTATTTTATAAGAAAATAAAATCACTCACATTCTTTGTATTTATTTACTAAATTTATTTATACAAATTTTTATCTATGCAAATAATAATCTATAATTGTCGAAAATGTTGCGAAACCTGCGGCACCAATTAAGCTTGCTTTTACACCAGCTATAAAAAAAAAATAAGTTTTTGTTTGTTTATTGTTAAACATATTTTATGAACTTGTGACTTACCTCTCAAACCAATAATACCTCCCGTTACACCGCCAGCATAAGTACCATTCTTCCAGTCAGTTTTTCCTCGATACTAAGAACAATTAATTGTAAAAAAAATGTAAACGCTGAATCAAAATTAAATATATGCACAAATTATGAATATGAATTATGGATAATTAATATTATTATGTACCGATTCTATACAGCATTCAACAGCAGAGAAAACACATCCTACAGCTGCAAAATTTTTTGCATATCCTAGAGTTGTAGTCTTCATTTCTCTGATAATTTCCCTTGCTGTTTGTTGTTTTTCTACTGCTGCTACGTTAGGATTAACACTTGATGTAAACAAACCAATAGCAGCTCCTAAACCGAAACCTGGAAGAGAATGGATAATTATTGTTTACACTTAATAATTATATTACTTTTCATTTTTATAAAATAGTATCTAAGTGATACATAAACGCATTTCTGTGATAAACTTACCTAATACACAGCTCATAAGGCTCTTAAACACACAACTTTCGAATACTGCTTCAACAGCCTTTTCTTCATTACTTTTAATTTTTGGTGGACTAACTCCTGCCGGAATTATAATATTATTACGAAATCGATGAGGATTTCCTATCAAATAAACTGCAATTTGATCCCAAATTGGATCATGTAGAAAAACTCTGTTATCATTTTCTTTAGATAAATGAGGTGGTAATATTTTTGGTGGTTCAAAGTTACTCATATTGGCTTTGTTAATTATTATTTTTTTTTTTATATAAATATATATGTTATATTAAATAATGTTCTGAAACTCTTGAACTTTAATAAGTTCGTCTGCAAAAAAACCATGAAAATAATTGATAATATTTATAGAAGTCATAAATATGATTTTAATAATTATAATTCAATTTAATTACCTAATCAACTAATATTATTTACAATATTTATAATCACTATAATGAATAAAAATGGATTATGTTGAGCAGAACTGATATTTAAATTTTTATTGGTATGTATAACCTCACTTGTAGAATATAAATGATTTATCACACAAAATTTGATTAATTATTAATTAGTTTTTAATGACATGTAATACACAGTCTTTATCATTGTTAATATTTGAAATAATGTTAATTAAATCATGTCATATTTTCATTAATAACTTTAAATTATAAACTTTATGGAGCACACTTTGGATTACGTCAAATCACTGACTGTAACTTATGTTTACTACTGAAACAATGATCATTTATACATATGATGAAAATATAAGTGTATAAAATTTTATGAATGATTGTTGTTATTTTTTTAAAATAATATGAGTAATGTTTTTAAAGGATAATGACAATAAGGACATCAAGAGGAATTTTAGATACATATACTCAAGTTATTTTTAGCAAACTCATTATGTGGAATAAAATAATTCTTTTTTTTCTTTATTTTTTTTTGTAAATAATTGTTTATACAAATTCTGTAACTTATATCTACTTACAACAACAAAATATCATTAAAAAAATCACAGTGTTGTTTTTTTTTGTCAAATTACAGTAACTAAAGCTTATTTAATTCATTCATACGTTAATAATTTTTTACGATAATTAACGTTATTTATCCGTCTACAATTACTATAATAATAAAAACTCAGAATATTAAGCAATATGTTACAATAGAGAATTCATAAAGTACAATCATATTTACTTGCAACAAGGTTCTACGATTACTATTATCTATGTACCTATAAATGGAATTTTCATAAATATATTAGCTAGATTAAAATAAATGTTCACTGATGTTTATGTTTATTACGAATACTTATAATCTAGCTGTAAGTCAATTAATTCATAATTAACTAACAAATATAACGTAACTAATAACAGTGCATTATGTACGTATTGAAGAAATAGTAAAGTTTGTGCTCAAATTTCATCAAGGTGTATTAATAGAGCTACAATCACTGTAGCTCCTGTCTCCTTCGTTGCCCATTCTGTTGCTTCAAATCCATCGCTACCATGTTTATCTGAACCCATTGTGTATGAACCAGGTCTAACTTGTAACTGAAAGGCCGTTGAAGCGTTGAGTTTTTTGTTTGATTGAGTATCAATGTATCTGTAAAAACGAGTTAACAGCTATCGTAAAATAAATAATAGATATTGATTTCATTTAATTTAGAAACTAATTACTAATGTAAACTAGTAATACTTACAGGTACTTTTTAGTACATTCATCGGATGTAACATATTTTATATTTGGTGAGAAAACAACTTGAGGGTTTTGATTTTCACTGTTTATAATTGCTGTTAAATTACTCGTAACTAATTGCTCTATTGGTAATAGTTCACCTCTATCAAGAATCCATCTGAAAATACAATTAAAAAAGAAGTTTTCACTATCAATAATAAGTTTTGTAAATTCTATAAAAGAAAAAGAATAGATTGAAAAAAAACTATTTACCTAATTGAATCTAATCGAGTTCGATAGTAAGCAACGTGCCATTTGTCTGTCGTACTTTGAGGAATTTGATTAGAATTAATTGTTTGTTTCAGAGGAAATTTAACCCAGCCAACAGGAACAGCAAATTCTGCAGGTGGATCACCTTTTTTGCAAATTGCTCCATCACCGTCAATTTTATAGCAAGAATTACAATAACAGCTTACTTCGTCAAGTAGAAAAAACTCATCCGGCAACACAAGAGATTTTTTAAGTCTCATACAAGCTTTGAGATATTCACATTTTTTAGAAGTCGTTAATATTATTGTAGAATTAAATAGTGGAGTTAGCGGTGGTGGTAATAGTGGTGAAGATAGATGATGCCCACAACTCAATGTAGATTGTTGTTGATTATTATTAATTGTACCATTTTGATTAGAAATTATGGCATGACTATTTTTTTTGACTATTTGATTATTTTGACGATTTATTCCTTGAATATCGTGACAGGAATTTGATAGACTATTAAAAGATGTTGCTGCTGTTGTCAAGTTGCTCAAATTATTATAGATATTATGACATTGAGAATTATTTTGATTAATATTATAATCACTTGAGTGATTAGAATTGGAATGAGATGCAGAAATATTATTAATTTGGCCATTGGACGCGATACTTTCATTGATCGCATTATTTGCATTCATGTAATTTATCGCCGTATTTAAACTTGACATATTACTTGACGATGCTGCTGAGCCATTTTTAATATTAATATTCGTTGCATTATTAATTTCTACATTTGTACAATCATTCCTCCTAATGTTCCGAGTGACATCAGAAGCATTGTCTTCACAATTTCCTAGATCGTTGTTTGACAAAGTGTTATTACTGTCGTATGATACATTAGGATTTTTCATTTTCGGACATTTTAATGTTAATGGTTTTGTATCATTACGAACTTCTAGTTCATTTATTGAATTATTACTGTCAGAATTAATACTGCTAGTCGTGCTTTTTGTCATCATTGATTTGCCAGGTAAATTATTATTAAAATTAGAAATATTACTATGCATTGATGAATTTAATTTTGACGTTGTTTCAATACTATTGCTAATTAAAGCTGATATTTCATCACCAATAGCCTGAACGTTTAATGATATACTGGACGGAATTGCAGCAGGAATATTTTCTTTCTCATGACACTCTAAGTCTGCTTTTTCTCGTGAATTTTCTACTTCATCTACGTCATCATTTGCTGATAAAGTTACTCTTTCAGTATTATTAGCTATAGCCATATTTATAGCATCATTATTTGTAATAATTGTTTCAGAAATTGGTCCAATTAGTGAAATTTGTTCTATTTGACCATAAAGATCAATCACAGCGTAAACATAGGGCGGAAGATCGGTAGCAGCTATTCCTTGATCGACTCCGTTAATGAATAAATGCAATCTGGATTCTTCATCAATTAATAATCCTATTGTTGAACCAGTTTGCAAGTTATCCAAGTTTGAGCCATATTTTGTTGTTACTTTAGTACCGTTATGAGATATCCAATCACTACAAATGATCCACGAATACTTTTTAAATCCCATAGCAGTGAGAGGAAATGTTGCCTTTTCTGGAGAAATACATGTAACTCCACAAAGCATACCTGATACCCATCGATCATTCACTTTTTGAATTTCTACTTGGAATATTTTACACTTAATTAATGGACGACTAGACATTACAACTCCTTGATTATAGCTAGCAACTCTTCTAGCTACTGTACGGCCATCTAATTCAATATTTTTTCCATGATTTTCATGGAATTCATAACAGTAGTCAGTTTCTCCTGTAGACGCAATAACTGTTGGTAACATAGAAGAGGCAGGAGATAATGCAATTTGCTGTAATTTTGCTTCAGGAGCATCCATCGGAGACAATGAATCAACACCTTCAACATCATTTCTCATAATTGGTGGCATTGGATCTAACAACAGTAATTCTAAGGAATCTTGAAGTCTTAAACTAGCATTTGGAGATACAATTGACGTTTGATGTTGTTTACTACTAGTTATCTTTACAGCAATTGTGCTTCCAAAAAGCTCAACTACCACCCAAACCATTTCAGGAATATTTATTGCAGCTACTCCCATGTCTTCGCCGTTAATATAAAATTTTAAATCACCTTCATGATTTCTTTTTACTCCTATTTTATCACCCGTTCGTAACCAATCTAAATTAGGACAGTAGTTCGAGTATAGAACATAGCCTTTATGCCTAATTTCATTTCCCGTAATATACCAAGCATCAGAAGGAATTAAATTAATCCCTGGAACTAAATCCATTGATGTTAACCAGCTAGCATTTTCATTTTCTATAACACCTATTTTTAATGAACCACTCCATTCTGATGCCACTTCCTGAATTTCTATTTCAAAGAGCTCATTGTTTTCTAAACCACATTCGCTTAATAAAACTGCATGATTATATTCTCGACATCTTGTTGCTGTAATACGGTCACTGTTTAATTGTATATTTAAGCCAACTGATGGATGAAATTTATGAGTAATTTCCATTTGAGTTTGAGGCTGTTGAATAACGGATGTCGGCTGTTGACTGATACTATTCTCTGATGGTAAATATTGCTGTATTATAGTATCTCTTCTTTCAGGCGCCACAATTGTTACCTACATCATTCATTATAATTAATAATCATTTGTTTAACAAAACTTAATTAAATTAAATATTGTATATATACATACCTGGGCACATTGGGCGTATAAGTCAATTACTGGATATACATGTTGTGGAAGACCACTACACGCAACACCCTGATCAACTCCATCAATAAAATAATGAAGAGTAGTGTCTGAACAACGCATCATACCAATTCTATTTCCTTCGGTTAAAGTATCAAGATCACAAGCATAATGATGTCGTAATGGCATTCCATCTCGCATTACTGTTGGACCCGATAACATCCATGTATCATGATCTATGTCAGTCATTGTCGAAGGAAATTCTAATTCATCTGGTCGAATAGCTGTTACACCTATAGTACCCAATTATTAATTATCAGTTAGTTGTTAATAATGATGATTATAGTATTGATAATAATTAACGGTAGATTTACCTGCTTCAATCGAACCCGTCCAACGTCCAACCATTCTATCAATAGTCACCTCAAAGAGTTCTCCATCACGTAAAGGTCTATTAGCTATTACTATGGCTTCATTAAATTCCCCTAAAGCTCGGATTCTAGAAGCTGTCAGTCCATTATTGGAAATTCTTGCATGTTTACCATGTACATGATGAAATCTCAAGTCACTAAAAATAAATAAAATGATATTATTATCAAGAAGCAAATCAAGATTTGTAATTTTTGTTAATGTATTACCTGTACAATGTGGTATTGCTGAAACTAGAATTGTTGGTTGTGGGACTATAAAAATCACTATTATCGATAATTGTAGCCTGTGTTGCTTGACCGTATAAATCAATTACTCCATATACTCTCTCAGGAACTCCAACAGCAGCTGATCCCTGATCAACACCATTTACAAAAAAATGTAAGGTTCCATTGTCTTTTCTCATAACTCCAACTCGATCTCCAACTTTTAGTCGATCAAGATTTTGTCCGTATTGATCAATGATTGAAGTTCCATCATGCATGACTCCATTACCTGTCATTATCCATGTACCAGAACGAACATTTGTCATAGTAAACGGAAATTCAAGTTCAGTTGGAGCATGAGTAGTCACTCCAATCTCAATAGAACCTGCCCATTTCGAAACTATTTTGTCTAATCGAACTTCAAACAACTCATTGGGCCTTAGAGGTCTCATTGTAAGTACAACACCGTTATTGAAATCATCCATAGCATTAGGCCTATGTGCTGTTCGTCCGTTGTTTATAACGTCTGCATGAGTACCACAACAAGGATGAAAGGTAAGCCTGTCCATTGGTGGTTCATCAATTTCATCAACTTCAGTTAAACCTTGAAGATGTAGTGTATTTCTACGTGTTACTAAATTTTGTTCTTCTCTTTCATCTCTATCAACAATCGTTACTTTCACAGTCATTCCATAGAGTTCAACAACACCCCAAACACCAGCTGGTACTTTGGCAGCAACACCTTGATCCAATCCATTTATTAAATAATGTAGATTTCCGTTACTTCTTCTAATCATTCCAACTCTATCGCCTTCTCTAAGTTCATCTAAATTTATTTCTCCATATTCTCTTTGTATTCCTTTGCCATTTGTTAAAATTCCACATCCAGACATCATTGTTGTTCCTGAACGCATATTAGTCATTGTCGCTGGAAACATTAATGCCGTTGGGTTATGAGTCGTTACACCAACTTCAATACTTCCAGACCATTTGTCTACTAATCTATCTATACGAATTTCAAATAGTTCATTATCTCTTAAAGGTCTATGTGTCATTACAACACCGTCATTGAATTCATCAAACGGCCGTCTTCTCTCTGCAGTTCTTGCATTGTTTGATAGTTTTACTAGTGCTCCAACACGTTCATGAAATCTTAAACGATCTTCCCGAATTGCTGCTGCTGATGCTTCTGAATTTTTCGGAAGATTGACATTCATATTGACATTAAGGTTGACATTCAAATTAGCTACCATGCTTGTCATTGACGACGCTTCACCATTAGGATATTCATTATTTGCATCCATCTCATCTTTTGCTTCATCCATTGATAAAAGTGACTTAGGATTTATTATTGTTATTTGAACGTAATCAAAATACATATCTATTAAAACGAATAAACGAGATGGCAAGTTTGTTCCTGCTATTCCCTGGGATACTCCATTTATATAGAACATCAGTTCATTCTGAAAAAAAAATTCGATAAATAAACTCGTATTTTTTCCAAAAGCAGTGATTATATGTGTTAATGTTGGTGTTAATTAATTTTTGAAGAGCCATAATATCTACTTACATTAGAACTTTTCATTACTCCAATTGTGTGACCTTCCTCTAAATTATTTAATCTATTGCCATATGTAGCATCAGTGATAAGACGTCCATTTCGTAAAACTCCACTATTTGTCATTATCCATGTTTGACCTAAGCTTGATGTCCAATCAACCATTTCCATTGTTTCTGGGTCACAAGTGGTGACTCCAATCTCTATTTTGCCCTCATCACAGGATCGAATCTAAAATAATATGACAAAATTATCATCTTTATCCAAGAATTAAAACATAATACAGTTTCTTTTTAATCATTTTTAAAATGATCGTGACAATTATCATATAGATTGTTTATTATTTTATGATCTTTTGGAGTAAATAAAATCAATTAAATTTTAATTAATGTAAAAGGATCACTAAGCATTGTAAAACATTTTCAAAAGGATCGTGTAAATACAGAGAATTGAAAGTACCTTTTTATCGATCCTAACTTCAAAAAGCTCATCATCTTTTAAAGGCTCTAAACTGATAACTCGTCCTTCGTCGAAAGTTGAATAATTTCTTGATGCTGTACAATTGTTGTTGGATAAATTCACTCCTTCGCCACATCTTTGGAACATTTCGATTTAATTTTATCAATAATTCAATTGACGTTTATTAATTCACAATTTTTGATACTAATAAAAATAATGATGATTTTATTATAATATGATGATGAAGGTACCACGTGAATTAACTTATTATTATTTTGGCTGAAGAAGCCAAAAAATCATATCACTTTGGAGCATCGTTTGCTCAATAGGAAAATTTGGAAACACACAATGCAAACCCTTGGAAAAACTTATTAATAAGTGCTCATGCGCTTTAGTTTAATCATCATATAATAGTGTTGGCTACTGTTGTCGTAATTATTATTGTGACTGTTTCAAATGGAGTCAAATTAAATTGTTAAAAAACAATTCAATTATTTATAAGAGTATTGAATTTAATAATAATTAAAATTCTGAAAAAGAAAAAAAATTGTTAAGATTTTCTAACCTTATTAATTTATAGCTTCAGATTTAAATGGCACGCATACTTTTTGATAAATATAATATGATTCCAACTATTTCAGTAAAAAAAAATAATATAAATAAAGTTATAGGTATATTTATTTATTAATGAATAATTAAAAAATAAATACTTGTGTTAAATAAGAAAAGATAATAAAATATGAAATAAGTAAACAGGTAATAAAAAGCTTTTAAAGTTGAAGTACACAAATCTTTGAATATGTGTGCATCTAACTATATCTACTTCTTATCTAACTTTTGTTTTAAATGGCAGCATTAATAAAGTGTAGATCGATTTTTTTATTTTAAAAAGAACAAAAAGATGTAGTTAGATAAATAAAATTTAAATAAATTTAAAAAATGCACCAAGTAAAGCATAAAATATGGTGAGTATTGAGTGTAAAGTAATATTAAACAATAAATTCAATTTCAAGTGTTTAATTGTACAAAAACATAACCTATGAAATCAGCTGATAAATGCTTCAGAATAAAAAACATCACTGAAAAAATGTCTAAAAACTTTCAGCATGGTCTCAGATTTCTTCTATCCAAATATGGGTGGAGTAGAAGAACATATATTCAACTTATCTCAATGTTTACTTGGTCGTGGGCACAAAATTGTGATAATAACACATTCCTATGGGGATAGAATAGGTATTCGCTATATGACTAATGGTTTAAAGGTACCTTAATTTTTCTATGCATATATACTATTTATTTACATTGAATTTTTTCTTATATTGTATTGAGTTAACATGTTTTGATTGATATTACAGGTTTACTACTTGCCAATAAAAGTTTTTTACAACCAATGTGTTCTCCCTACAATGATATGTTCACTCCCTCTGATTAGATATATTTTTATTAGGGAAAAAATAGAAATCATTCATGGACATTCAGCATTTTCAGCTTTAGCACATGAGGGAATGTTAATTGGAAGACTTATGGGATTGAAGGTAAATTACAAATTTTTTTTTACTGTTTCTATGTATATAAATATTCACTTTTTTATTGTAGACGGTATTCACTGACCATTCTCTTTTTGGTTTTGCTGACGCATCTGCTGTTTTAACAAACAAATGCCTTCAAATATCTTTAGCTGATTGTAATCATTGTATCTGTGTATCTCATACTGGAAAAGAAAACACAGTATTACGTGCAAAGGTTCATAAAGACCAAGTATCTGTTATTCCTAACGCAGTAGATACAGCTCTGTTTACGCCTGACATTAGCAAAAGAAAAAATAACTGCGGTAATGGAAATTTTTTTTCTCTCAATCAATTGCTTTTTTAAGTAAATTTTTTAACAATAATAATTGATATCTAGAATTCATTTTTACATAAAAGCTCAATTGGGAATTAAGTACTTTGATAACAGTTGATATGAAGTTAATCATATATTATTCATTTTTTATAGTTACTATCGTCGTCGTATCTAGATTAGTTTATCGTAAAGGAGTTGATCTCTTAGCACAAGTAATTCCTGAGATTTGTGCACGCTATGAACATGTGCAATTCCTTATTGGCGGAGATGGCCCTAAACGATGGCTTATAGAAGAAATAAGAGAACGAAATTTATTACAGCACCGAGTAACATTGCTTGGTAGTTTAGAGCATTCACAAGTTCGTCATGTATTAAATAAAGGCCATATATTTTTAAATACTAGTCTGACAGAAGCGTATTGCATGGCGATTGTAGAAGCTGCATCTTGCGGGTAATTTAATTAATTTATTATTCTTTTTTTTAAATGAATGATTTTAAAATAATTTTATCAACTATTATATCATCTTATAAAATGCAACGATATTGGTAATTAAATTTTGTCAATTAGCCAATTGTAAATAATATAATAATATTTCTGCAATGAATTTCAGGCTTCAAATAGTTTCGACAAAAGTTGGTGGAATTCCTGAAGTGTTGCCTCCAGAATTAATTTATTTAGTTGAGCCAACAGTCGAAGAATTGATTAAAGGACTAGAACATGCAATCAAAGACTACCAAAGTGGTAATATTATGAGTCCATATGAAGTTCATAATAGAATTGTATCATATTATAATTGGTTTAATATTACCAAAAGAACGGAGATTGTGTATAATTTAGTTAGTCAGGAAAAAAAGAAAACATTAGGGGAAATGTTAATGAATTATTTATCAAGTGGTGTACTGCCATATTTGCTAATGGTGTCTCTATGCTACATCATGCTGCAAATACTTGATTATATTGTGCCAAAAAAGGTAATTATTTTGAGCTATAATAATAACATTGATCCAAATAGATTATTAATAATTATTGATCTTGTGAAACAGTTTTTTATTTTAATTATCTCATTACAGCATATAGATATATCAAAAGATTATATCCATTCCGAGCCGCATTTAGAACAAAATGGAAAACGAGAGAAAAAAATTGATTAAAACTACGTTCAATGGTTAGTTAATTTGGACAAATTTTTTTTTTTGTAAATTAAATAGAAAAATTTATCCAAGAAAGACTTGAGAAATTTATTAGGAAAATTTCAATTTTTATAAATTGAATAATTGTAAATAAAAATAATTAAATAAATTCAAATGATTAAATTAATTGAATGCTTTCAAAGATTTAAAAACGAATAAAGAATAAAAATGACAGTACAATTGATGTGTAAGTCACAAATGATATATCATGATTATCAAAATTATTTTTTCATAATTATATAAATTTTTTTATTTGTATAATATAAATAAAATGTTTTTATCGTGTTTATATTTGTGAGTATTACAAGTTTTATTAATACTGACAGTATTTCATTATAAATCGATCTAACAAAGATGTACACAAAAATTACTATTTAACATAATTAATTTCATTAATTACTTAATTTATTTACAATGCATATCTTAATAACTATGTAATAATTAAAGTACACAAATGTATTCTATCAAAAAGTAAATTATTTGTTGATAAAATGTTGAAAATACTAAAATAAATGAAAACAGATGTGAAAATGTAATGAAATTTATTTTTATTTCGTACCTCTTATACAATAGTTCGGAAATATTAGCATTTATGAATTTGGCTGCTAGATTATCACTTGAATATTCTTATATTTGTCATTTATTATTTAAAAGTAATATAATTTAAAAATACTCTCATTACATACAATTATCAGATTCAATAACGATGCTGCATATTATTAAATTGTTCATATCGTGCATAGATAACATTAGAAATATCGCTAATGTATTATTTAAGAATTTCATTAAAAAAAGTTTCAAGAAACTCTTAGAACTTTGTATATTGCCTCATTTTATTTAGTTTTAATTTTTTGTATATAATATTTACATGTTGAATTATAATTTGAGCACTATAATATTTATAAAATATCCATAATAAACAGAACATAAAACTAAGGAAAAAATATAATAAAGACGTTGTGGTATTAAAAGTTTTTCTTTAATTATTTTTTTTACATCAAAAATATATTTGAAAAATTTCTTCTGCGTTTCACGTGAATGATTGATCACCTAAAAGAATCTGGCAGAACATGTGTGGGTACTTGAACAAGCCATGTATTTTAGGAATTCATGTTATCTCTAATTGAGAATAATAATTAATTATTCATTATATAATTGATAATTTGAACAATTTATTTCGGTATTTGTTCATATGTTGTACCAACGTCACAGATCATAACATTGGAGAATAAAAAAAACAATGATCTTAAATAGAGATCAGGAGCATTCGATGGTCTTTACAAGATTTAAAATTGATTGATATTAATGTAATTATTTTATGTACTACTTATATTAATTGTATTTCACAAGCTGAATCAATTTAATATTGAATATGAAGTTTTAATTAATAATATTTAACATTAGAATAATAATGATTGTGATAATGGTATCTTCATTTGTAAAAATGATGTATAGTTTGTTAGATATTTCCATTTAAATAATATTTACATGATTTTTATTTAAATATTTCTTTCATTATAAACATGGAATCCTCGTTCACGTACGTACACATTTCTGAAAACACACGTTTTATTCACAAAAAGAAATCTCATGAACACGCACAACCATTGTTTGTATTTTTCTCAATGGAATTCACTTAATGATTGAAAAAACATAAATAACGAACCAATACGTTAAAGCTGTCACTGTCTCTTTCTCTTTTTATATGTTTTGTTTAACTATAGATCATAATGTTTAAACTCCTTCTCCATAATCACGATCGCCAACATTAATACGATCAGTAGCCGCAGTAACACTGAATCCAAGAATCCTATTGTCAACTTTGAACATTTTCCCTTTTTTTGGCTTCTTTGATTTACCCTTAAAAAAAAATGACTCATGAATATAAATTAATGACAATCAGATAATCAATATTTTTTAGTAGCAATTCTATAAATAATAAAACAAATTACCTTAACTTCTTGAAATTCTGTAGTATTATTTGGATTAACAGCAGGTGCTGGTTTGCAAAGATCATCAGCTTCTACTTGTGGACGTTGAGCTGATCGCCATTTACTACGTTTTTCTAAAAATTGCTTAGCAAACTCTGTACATTGTTTACTATCTCCAAGATACATTCTCACGTATTCTTTCACTTCATACGCCGATTCAATATCTCTTAAAAAGCCAACGAATGTCGGAACTGAAAAAAACACAAAAAAATGTTTACTCCTTTGTGTATAATTTTAAAAATATCTTTATAATAACATATATTGTTTTATGTACGTACTATCAACAGATACTTGAAGTCCATTTAAAGTACGATTACACCATTGTGTAAATTCATCGACTTTGGCAGTGTTATTCTCAAATAATTTCTTTACCAGTTCTTCTTCTTTTTTGACTTTATTTTTCGCTACTTTATTATTCATATTACTATTATTGTTATTAGTATTGTTGTTGTTATTTTGTTGTGGTTGTTGAACAGCTACTGGTTTTGTCGTTGCTACTGGTTTTATTTGCTGCTTAGTTGAAATTAATGGTTGTTGTTTAATAGAAGAAGTAACAGGATCATCCCATAATCCTCCACTACTAGACCAAGCTTTGTTGCTAATCTTAGTATTATCACATGTCGAAGAATTGACAGTATTAGCCCAATTAAGAGATTGAGATGCACTTCCCCAAATTCCAGCATTTTGAATTACAGCTGATGTATCTTTCTGATTCACAGCTGCCTTTTCATGACGCTCTTTTTCTTGTTGTTTAACTTTAGCGATTTTTTCTTGTTCTTCTTGTTGAATTTGAGCTAAACTTTTTACTTGAGGTTGATTATTTGAAGGAGCAGCTTTTTCAGCCCATTTGAATGGTTGACGTTTTGCTGAAGAATCAGAGGTAATTACTGTATCCTTTGATATTTCTGCTGTTTTTTGTTGAGCTATTTGTTGTTGCATAATTTGCTGTAAACGTAGTTCTTCAGCTTTCTTTTCTCGTTCTAATCTTTGAATTTCTGCTAAAGAGGCATGAGTTGTTGGTAATGATACATAAGGAGTTTGAGCCCATGGAGCTCTACTACGTTCTTGTAATTTTTTTAGAGCTTCTGCTTCTCGACGTCTTTGCTCAGCGACTGCAGCAGCGCGTTTTGCTTGTTCTTCGGCTTCAGCCTTCTTACGCATTTCTTCCTCTTTTTTCAATCTTTCATCTTCAATACGTTTCTGTTCTTCTTCTTGCTTTTTTCGCTTCTCTTCTTCCTTCCTTAATTTTTCTTCCTGCTTTTTAAGCTGTTCACGTTTTTTCTTTTCTTCTTCTTGTTTCTTTCTATTTATTTCTTCATCTTGCTTTCGTTTTTCATCACGTTTTTTCTCTTCTTCTTTTCGTTTTTTCTCTTCTTTTTTCTTTTGATGATCTTCTTCTTGTTGCTGCTGTTTACGTTTTTCTTCATTTTTAATCTTTTTCTCTTCTTCCTTTCGTTTTCGTTCTTCTTCTTTACGCTGAGCCTCATTTCGTTTCGCTTGATCTTCTTCTAATTTCCGGCTTGCATTTTCATCTTCAACTTGTTTTTTCTGGTCTTCTTGCTTTCGTAATTCTTTTTTTCTATTTTCTTGTATTCTTATATTTTGCTCTTCCTGTTAAAGAATAAAAATTGATTAAAATTATTTATAGTTTATACTCGGAAAAATCCTTATAAATTTATACTAACTAATATTTGTTGCTCAGTCTTTATTTCTTTTGTATGTAAATTCCATAATGGATTAGTCATTTGACCAGGTGGAGTTTGTCCAACCTAATAATAAAAAAATGTAATAAAATTTTAATTGTAGTAATTTTCGAATGATTAAATCATTGAAATTGTAAAACTTACCTGTGTCAACCAACTTTGGGCATTGAATTGTGACGGATTCATTTGGGGTGGTGGTGGAGGAGGTGGCTGCTGTTGTGGCCAAATTGAATCCACCTGATGTGGTTGTGGATTGTGCCCATTAGCACTAACATGCAGCTGACGAAGTAATGATTTAATTGGATCTTCTTCTGGAGTCGGTTGAGTTAAAAGAGGAAGTGGAGGCGGAGGAGAATTAATGGTTGGTGTTACGGGAATATTTTGTATCCCACCCATTTGTTGAATAAGCTGTTGGATAGGATCTAAAGCTGGTCCAGGATGTACTGTTGGTATTGATGAATGAGAGCTTAAATGATTATCATTTGGTAGCTTAGTCTGTTGTATTTGATTAAAAAGTTGCATAACAGGATTTGCCGGTGGTGGTGCTAAAGGTGTTGGTACAAAAGGATTCGTTACTATAGGTAAATCTCTTGTCTCAGAATCTTGCAAAATACATTGCATTATTAATTGATTTTGCTCAACAGGACTTAAAGTTGCCCAATGTTCAGTTTGAGAGAGTTTAGCTATAGCAGAAGTTTTTAACTGCCGAAACAATAATTGACGATTATGCATCATGTGTAGTTGATGGTGATACTGTAACAAGAGAAGAGGATCTTCTATTCCTGGTTTAGGTAAGGCACTACCAGATATTCCTGTGGCTACAGAATTTGTTATCGGTGGTATGACCACTGGTTCTGTCGATTTCAATGGAGGTATTGGTGGACCCGGAACAAATGGTACTCTACCGCACAATTTCATTAAATCTCCGAGGGTTGCATACCTCTCATCACAAGTTCTTCTAACTAATAAACTTGGTGTAAAGTATCCAGCTTTACACCATTCCGCCATTTCACTCGCTAAGAATGGTCCTTGAACCTCTCCTTGAGGATCTCGATAAAACCATTTTTCCTGAATCGATGTATTAACTAATGGATGTACATGATTTGTTACTGATGATGGCGATGATGATGAAGATGACGATGAGGATGATGAAGACGATGACGCTGATGATAAAGATGATGATGATGATGTTACTGTTGTCGTTGTAGTCATTGCTGTAGTTGTAGCCGTTAATATAAGTGAATTTTGTTCTTGATGATTTTCTTCATCTGCCATTAATTTAGCTACTAAATTAACAGCTTGCTCTTTCATTATTTCGAGATCGTCTTCAGGCTTTTCTGGTCGAACGTGCATTTGATTAGCATTATTAACAGAAATTTTATTAATATTATTCTGTTGATTGCTAACTCTCTCAAGGCTTTGTTGTACAGGCTGAATAGTAGAATTTTGTTGACTGACACTTGTAAATATACTTTTTTTAGTTGATAATTCTACAAATGATTTAGAACGTTGTGGAAGTTGAATTTTCATTGATTCAGCAACAGTCATAGTAGTATTTGTCGTACAAGTAGAAGTGGAAGCAGCGATCGTTGTTACAGTAGTGGTACTATTATTACTATTACTATTAGCAATAGTAGAATCAGTAAACGAACTTGAAGAATTTTCTAAGCTGGACGCTTTGTTATGAATCGATATTGAATCATTAATAACAGTAGCAGCCGATGGTAATGTTTCCTTCAATAAAAAATTATTTGATGTTGTCATCACTTTGTTCATTGATGGTAAAACGCTTTTATCTCCAACCTTATCTTCTGTATCAAACGGATGTAATGATTTAAGTTTTTCTCTTGAAGATGAATTAATTGATACATTATTGGGATTAGTAATTGAACGATGAGCAGTCGTTTGGTTATTGCTATGAAATAATGTAGATTTACTTCCAGTCTTGGAAGATGAACTAAGAGTACTTTCAGAAACACGACGAATACGAACACCCACATCTTCATCATCATCATCAGAAAATATACCACCGTGAAAGGCACCTGAAGCATCAAAACTCCCACCACTTTCGGCCGGATTTTCCGTTGCCCTGAAAAAGAAAATAATTTTTGTGATCAACAATATGTTTATGTTGTATGATAAACAAATTTGTGTGTAGTGAAGAAAATAGATAAACAGATATTAATAAAAATAATCACCATTCAGGGAGATTATCATGATTATCATGGTGATTAGACGACTCCCAGGTTCGAGCAGTACGAGGAGGAGGAGGGTGATGATGATGATGATGATGGTGATGATGATGATGATGGGACGAATCATGAGAGGAAGATCTTCCTCTAGATTCCCAGCGTCCAGAAACACGACTATCCTCCCCATCACCGTCGGCTCTCTCAGAGCCACCCCCATCGCGCCAATTGCTTCTAACTATAGAAAAATTATTTTGAAATTCATAAAAAATGTTATACCAAATTTACTTTCTACATGTTATTCAAATTTAAATTATAATAATTATTAAAATTTGTTATTAAATCTAATATTTTAAATATCTATACATCAAATACTACTTTAGTTTATTTTCATCAATGACACTCAATGCTACTTATTATCGCAGTAAAAAGTTTGATAAATTTTAAATTTCACTATACTTACTCCACTTTTCACTCCGAGTACTTGTAGTTCTCCAACCTTCTTCATCATCACCTCGATGACGCCTCCAATTACCTTCCATTAGAAAATTACTACTAAGGGTGGTACCTCCTCTACATAGTTCTTTTCTCGGACTGGTAGAGCCATTCCAATCGCTTGTATCTGAACTCCCATTGCGATCGGACCATCCGACACGATCATTTTGTGATCTATCAAAAGTTGTTCGACTTCTTCCTGGATAGGATTGTGCATCAAGACGATTTCCATCTCCAGAATCATCGAAACTACAACCACTACTACTTCCACCACCACTACTACCACGTGAATAGTGAGATGAGAACATAACTCCCCTTCCACTTTTAATACGTCCACCACGATCAACACTTGCTCCTCTTCCACGTCCTATATTACTTCGCGCACGCTGAAAATAATAATGATCTTTTAGAAATAATTATAGTTAAATCATTGCCATAATTAAAAAATACTGAGTTAAGGGATAAAAACAGTGATGATGATAATAATACTACTAAAAAGTCTGGCACAAGAATTGCATTATTTTTAGATCACAACCATGTATGACACAGTTTTCAATATAACGGACTACTCAAATATATTGAAGTTTTAGTAGATTTTATTTAGTAATTCAATAACAATCATTAACTATAAATGTAAACAACTTTCATTGAAAAATTAAGTGTTAATCCATATATTATTCTATTATTATCTCTGATATTCTAATTTGTAGCAATAATTTATAACATAATTAATGATTGCATTTAATTAGACATTTTACAAGTTATAAAGATTGTTTGAAAATAAATTTGATTTTTACCGTTTCGTCCTCTGTTTCAGGTATAAAAGCCAGTGGGAGCTGAGTTTTTTCAACATAAAGAGCCTGCAAATTCATGATAGATTCTGGCGGTTTGCAATTACGATCGAATAAAGCTAACATTTCTTCACGACCATATCTATGCTCCGCTAATTGATACCGAGGTGTAATCAGGTTTGCAGTCCCTCCACCGCTACCTCCCGAATTGCAACTGTCTCCAGCCAGGTTGCGTAACCTTTCGATATTTATGATGATATTATCATTATTTATTAATATTAATCATAATATTGAGAATATTCATTATTATTATTTTTATTCTATTACTATTACTGAAAGTAATAGGAATAATGTATTTAAAAAAATAGATAAATGTCATTCACAAAACTTGTTCAGCAACTTACCACTCTGGTCCGAATTTCATGGAGTCGGTCATACTGCCTACCTATTAACAGAAAAAAAAGAAAAGAAGTTTTGTGAGCTAACAAATTAATAACGTATTTTAAAAGTGTCTACTATTTTATTATAGTTATTATCAAGATAATTTTTCTCATTATCAGTTTTAAAGTAAACAGCAGGTCTTGATTATTGTCAATTGTTTTTCATCTGACACTTATGTAAAATTTTTGAGATGAAAGAAAGAATTCAACAAGTACCGAATGGATCTGGAAAAATATTTTTTTTTAATTATCAATAATTCAATTAATTAAACTGTTCATTGAATATAATTTTAAGATAATTCAATTGTTATATATGCATCGAAGGCAACTATCGACAATAATACGATAGACAAATTGAAATAACTATTTATGATGATGATGATGATAATGATGATACATGAACGATACAAAAAAATGTATGTAACATCAGTAAGAAATGATGAAAAATATTTAATTCTTCACAATTTTGGAAATGAATATATCAATTATGCCATTCAGATTTTGTTAAGGGATTTAAAAGTATTGTTTTTCCTTAATTATTGTGGAAAATTGCCGTTTTGATCGTTATTTACGGGACACACAACGGGACTTGTGAGCATTTTACAAGCCAAAGTGGCAATATTAACCAAACATACGCGATCGCATTTAAATACCAATTAATCATTTGAATTGTTCATTTTATAAAGTATTCCGATAATTAAACACTCATGACTGATTTCAATCTTAAAAAAAATGTGCTAATTAGTAAAATACCTTATTAAACTTGAGAATTACTGAGCGAACAATACAACACACCAATATGGCCGATGATTTTTTTATAGATAAAGCGCGTGCGCAAAAAGAAATCGTATCTGACGCTCAACTGCACTAACTATATCCCAAAAAATTTACGCAGTAAATATATATATAGTCAATTGTCCCATTATTATCCCTCGAGTTTGTCAAAAAACTTTTTCAATTTGTACTAGAGGGCTTTTGAAAATTCAAAAAATGGCGTTTCGATTCTTCTTCAAAATGCCATTAGATGACTCTGCTTGCACTTTCCAGTTCTTATATTTGTTGCTGGACGATTACAACGTTTTATACATTAGTGTTCATCATACAATAAATAAAAATAAAAGTTGAACCAATTAATTATTCTGCTAGGATTATCGTCGACCTTACTACTTATAAAATTTCGAATTTTCAATCATCATCTTAAAGAATTTTTAAAAAATTCTTACGATATTACTCTTAATAAATACCTAAAAACAGGAACACAAAGCATTGCACGTTGGACTTCGCCTATTTAGTCAACCTAAAGATTTCGTTCAATGTTCTCAATGTGATATATTTTATGAATTGGATTTATTTATCTGTATTGTGATTCAAATGAATGAACCTATGAGTTTAGGTAACCTTATAAGTCTTCAAAAAAGATAGTGATAATAGTGTGGTATGAATAAATATCTGCAAAATACAATAAACTTGAAGAAAAAAGGTTGAAATAATTTGGCCTATAAATTAGTGACCCCGTTAACCATGAATCTACAGACACTTTTTCAAGATTTTAATCCAAGGTAAGAAGTCAATTAATGTATTTAGATTCAACATAATTAGTTGTTTTTTTTTTATCATATAATTTGTTTCACATTAATTATCAAATATTCAACAAGTTAACCTTCTGATCAGTTTCTTTATTACGAAAAAATTTATGTACATTTATTTACTGCTTATTAATTACAATACGTAATTTTATAAGTTAATCATACGTTAATTCTGTATCTATCATTATAAAAAATGTGAATATCAATTTTTCTGATTATGTATTGTTACATTATTCACTACCAGACACTGTCATAAATATAAATAATTGTTTGATCCAGTGAATTATCATTATTAATTCTTAATCATATAAAAGATAAAATAGTCCAATAAAAAATTTAATTTAAAGTTAAGATAATTTTTTGTCATTTATTATTCGATATTAATTCGAAATATTTAATGAAAATATGATTTTTATGTTGCAGCAAATTTCTAGTGTATACATGTCTCATGATATTTACTGCACTATTTGCATTACGATTAGATAGATTTATAGAATGGAGTTATTGGTGGATATTCAGTCCGATATGGTTTTGGAAGGGAATGGTAATTTTAGGTGCTACAGTAGGGAGTTACGTTTGGTGGAGACATCCACATGCAAGACTTGAAGGAGATGCTTATGTTCACTACAAAGCTATGCTAATAACACTTGCTCTACATCTGATTTTATTGATGTTTGAGCTACTAGTTTGTGATAAACTAGAATCAGATAGACACCTGTGGATCCTCGTTTTTATTCCTTTAATTTTTATTTCAATTGTTTCAATAGCGGTAAGTATTACTTAAACATTTATTTAAATAAATACTATAATGTTTCATATTAAAATCTTCTTTATTTAAAATAGGTATGTATTTGGGCTGTGAAACATGATCGATCGTTTGAACTTGAATTATTCTGTGCCGTGAACGTACTGCAATTTATATTCCTCTCTCTCAAACTGGACAAATTTATTTCATGGAGTTGGGAAGTAGTGTTTGTGCCACTTTGGGCTCTTTTATGCTTGTCGTTGGTTGCTGTGTTATATACAATAGTATTTGCAGCAGTGCTATTAAGAGCACCACAAGTTAATGCTCGTGTAAGACGAACGTCTTTAAATTCAGCCTTGGCCTACACTTTTCTTGTAGTGCCAATTTTAGTATTTCAAGTAAGTTCATCTTTCAACTTCTTATGTTACTTTCTCATATCATTGTTACAAAATAAAAATAAATAACATTTATAAATAATTTAAACATATATTTTTTCAGGTATTATTAACGAATAAATTAGACGAAGTTCTTACATTAAATTTTACGACTGTCGCTACTCCACTAATGGTCTCGCATGTGACATTAATTTTCATGTCATTCGGTGCTAAAGGTGGAAATAGATGTAAGTTTTCAAAATCTTTTATCATTTATTGTAATTGTAGTTATTTAATTTCAACTCTACTATCAATAATACATTCTTTTCTAGGGTGGTTTGGAATACGGAAAGATTTTTGCCATTTTCTTTTGGGCTTGTGTCCACTTTTACAGGAATACGGTAATATTTCCTATCAGCCAAGAAGTGATCACGATCAACCACCATCAGAACCAATGGTATCAGAGAAATCAGACAAACACATTAAGAAAATCGACCTAACAAAACCTGTGGTGCCTATCATTTCTATAGATATGCCTGATTGATGGCTTAAATACTTACAGATATTCAGGAAGTCTATTAAATATTCACAAATATTGTGAATATGATAATGCTCAAAAGTGAATGCACGTGTAGTTTCCTGTCCGATTATTATGGTAATATTATGAATAATTGGAGAGGAAGGAAAAAATGCATACAATTGACGCAAAATGAGCATTTAAAAGTAAACGAAATAAACGATTTAATTTTTATTTATATACGCTGTGCGGATAAGTAGTTTATCTATTATTATTCATTTTTATTCTCGAGCTAAAATAGTATATAATTCGCTTTTAATCTTATTCTATCGAAATATTAATGCTTTTTTATTAGCCAGTTGACCCGTCCATTTAGTTTCAAATAATTCCTTTGCCTAATGGATTAATAGTCCGCCATTGTTAGCTGTTATATATGACATATATGATATATTAGTAAATGTTGATAGCGTTAATATGTTATCGAAAATAACAAAACTCAATTAATATCAATTTAGATGAAGCTGGTGCTAATTATCGGTTGTGAGGTTCTTCCAATGTCTTTTAATCATCTCAATTAGGAAAAAATATTGAATCAGTACAAAAAAATATTTCAACGAAATTTTTTTATTTTACAAATAATTTTTATTTGTTAAAATAGAAAACAAAAAGCATCTTTTTACTATCGATTCTGCCAGTTAATTAATAGTCATAATTTTATATATTTTGGCACAATTATTTGCGGACAATCATTACTCGATTCAATGACCACTAGTCGAATAAATGCTTAAAGCGTATCAATTGTGTCACATTTTTCACTTAATTGATATTGTGAATCGATGATGCCAGCTAAGACACAAGACTGAACGCCTCGCGTTTTTAGGCTAGTATTATATTATTAAAAACAAATGATAATACAATAAAATTTTTCAATTAATTATCTATATTATACAAGTAAAATATGGGTAAACATTATTATTATGTAGAAAAAACATTTTCATGAAATAATAAATGAAAGAAAAAAAATCTTAACAAACATTTTTTTGTATCAGGAGGCCAATTATTAATTAAAATAAATAATAATCAACAATGATTGATGTACAGTTGTATAGTATCGTTATTTAAATGTGAATGTAAATACATATGTAATCATGTATATTTCATTAACTGTATAATATATACATCTCAATTATCTACATTAAAAAAATAATAATACATATCGATTAAGAATGGTTAATATTATTAAATAGACAATTAGAAATATTATTTCATTTTATAATTATATATTATATAAATATATTTCTTAAATGACTATTATTATAATCCAATAAAGTTTATATTTTTTGGTAAGATGCATAAAAAATTCATTAAATTCTGCGTTCAATTTACAAACATACTGTTGAATATTTTTTGTTATTATCATTATTCAATAAATTCACGTAATGAAAATTTTCAGAGCTTTATATTGTTAACAAACTTATTGATTACGTAGCTTTAATCGAGCATCTTTTTATTGATAGCATGCATGAGTTTGTTTTACCAAGGAGGAATACTTTCTGGCATCCACTTTCGTCCTAAAAGAGAAGATATTTGGGTCGTTGCTTCACTGATGGTGAAGTTTGTATCTTCTATAAGTGATGTTTCCCAAATATAAAGAATTTGAAGCCTTTCTTTGCAAAGCCCAACAAATTCTACTAACCCGGAACATCTGTAATGCAATAAATTTTAAGCTTCTTACTTTCCATTGATTTATTTTCACTAGAGCATGAATGATAAAAATAGTATTTCTAGTATGTGAGTCAGAATACAAACGAAGATATAATTTTTTTTAATGACTGTCATTTATTTTAGGCTTTATAATTCTTTTAATGATAGGCTTCGAGTATTTCTAGAATTAGTCTTACGTAATTTCACAATCGCCAAGACCTACGGCGGATAAATTTGGACATCCTTTAGCTGTAGAGATCAAAGCTTGATCAATAGTTCCAAAATTATAAGAACTAACGACAAGTTCCACTAATCTTGGACAATTTTTTCCTATCCTATGAACTATCGTTTCGGGTGGCGATCCGCTCAGAAATAAATGTGTTACTGGAACTGCTGTGACTAAGAGAGCATCATAGTCATCTTCTTCTGATAGGTACGAGTTTCTATAATTTATAGAATTAATTCATAACACATTAGCAACAATTTTATCAAAAAAGTCAATTTAAAAATAATTCCTAATAGTAATTAATAATTTATTTCTTACAGAACGAGATTGAGATTTGGAGAATGATTTTCCAAAGTGAACCAAGCTTCATCACTGATGCTTGGAAGAGGTTTAGAATCAGAATAAGCCTCTATTTTAATTGTTTTCAAAGGAACATGATTATCACTACTAATCACTGTCAACAGATCATCACTCAAAGAAGAATAAGGTAAGGAAAGTTCTTTCAAACAACTGCACTGACTTATCATAGTTACAATATCTGGAATAAATAATTAGATTGAATTTTAAAAAATAGTTTGAATAATTATTTTCAAACATATAATCACCTTCTGATAAAATTTCTCTAGAGTCTTCGTATTCAATCTTCAACTTATTTAAACTTTGAAAATTCTTGAATGACTTATCCGTCCAGAGGCTGACGTTTGATGATATTTCTTCTGCTGTTAATAAATCAACAAATGATTTATCTAAAGGGTTAACACAATTGAAGAATGTTTCATCAATGTTGGAAAAGGTTTCAGTTGTTGATAAATTAGTCAAGCTCAACATCTGTAAAGAATTATGATTTAATTAACCATTTTATTGACGATAAATTCAATTACCTTATTAACTATTGATCAAAGAATAAATATTTCTCATTAATTTTTTACGTTTCATTGATATACACAATACAAGTTGATGATTCTTTTATAACAAGACGTAAGCCGTAGAAAATTCTTTTAAGCTAAGATCTAAACTGCACTGAAGTGCATGAAAATTGTTGTTGGTGATAGAATTGAATGTTTAAAAGAGGGGAAGGATTTGAAAGGATTAAATTCAACGATTCATCAAATGATAATTGGTAAGCTATGTCTGTACATTCATTGGACTCACCTCTGAAAGCAAATCTTTCCCCTCTACATGAGCATGCAGTGTAACATTCAGAATCATGGGTATTACCAGTAACGTGATCACCAGGATCATAGTAAAAGGTGACCTAAGACTTGTTAGAGTAGGCCGTTCACGTGAACGGCCCTGACATAATTAAAATTACGTTGGTAAATCACGTGTATGAAAGTGCAATGAAAGGTGTTAAATAAATTAATTTTAGCTAAATGTCTTACAGGAAAATATTTATTTCAATTTCTATCAAAACCAGATTTCCTTATAATGACATTTCTGATATATTTTTATCTTTCCAATGAAATTCATTAATAATAAATTCCTTCCAAGAATTCAAATGTAATATTTAAAGATAAATTATACCTTTTTATTATAAATTAAGATTAAATTTTTACTTAATGATAAATAATTGTTTTAATAAGTTTTTAATTGTAGAGTTTTTTTTAGAGTCAATAATATCTCAATGGCATAACTTGAGAATAAAAGATCTCATTGAAAAACAAAGTACTACATCAGGCATATAAAAGCAGACAGTCGAGTATTTTACTTTACAATTGTATTATACCGCATGAAATATGATAAGTACGCTCTACTTGGTTGAAAACACTCGATCCTTTCTATTCATATTGCGCCAGTCTCTAGGACGTACACGTGCTTGCTGCTCACGCGTGCAGAGTATCAAAAGAAATTGCAAAAACATACAGAGCAACGGCTGCACGTGACTCTGATCCTAGGTCAAGAAAGAAAAATTCCTACTTACGGTTGTAATGTATGATCACATGAGGTATTTTAGAACATAATCTAACGAGCTTTACATGAACATTACGACCTATGTATACATTTTTGTTATTGATATTATTAAATTTTATGATCAGATTTTTTTTCAGAAAAAAGGTATTAAAATATTTGAATATACATACGCATTTTAAAATTATTTATTTGTAAGATGTTCTAACTGTATCTTTTTTTTTGGTTATGTTATACTTCTAATTATAATTTAAATTATAATAATACTAGTTTTTTTATCATTGAATATTTAAAATATGTATACCCAGTGACAGATTGCACAAAACTGCGGCACATCGACGTTTATTGATATTCGGAAATGTTCGGAGAATCTCGCAGGTATTGCATATAACAACGCAGCAACAATAAAATTTTCAAATTAAATATTTCCCGCGTGATAGGTGTACTGTTGGTAATGTAGAATCACCGTTGAGTTAGCAGTTGGTAAAAAAATTAGCAATATTTTGCAAAGGATCAACGAAAGTTGTAATCATTGAAAAACGTTGAGTAAAAACCAAGCTTTAGCTTGGTCATCACGATAACTGTTATATACGTGTATTATAAGTTTATTTCTTTGCTGTTTTAATACAATATAAAATTATCAAAATGTTTTTTAGTTTATATTTTAAACTAGTTGTTCTAATAATTGCACAAAATGCTGGTATGTGACAAGATAACCTATAAGTTAATGACTCAAGATGTAATTAAATAATTACTGTTTGTTTTTCAGTATCAGCTGAACGAATAAAAGATATGATTTATATGTCAATTGATGGAGTAGCAGCATGTTTTCGTAGGCATAATGGAACACATCAGTTTGGTTGTTCCTGTAAGTATTATCTAATCTATGATATTTTAATTTTTAATGAGAAGGATTTTTAATGGTTTATTTAAATACTTTATTTTAGCATTACGAGGTGGGAGTGTTGGAGTAATTCAACTTGTAGAAACATTTGATGATGTAAAATGGTTAGAAACAAATGCGACTGCTGGACCTTATACAATCGTTATGCCCTTTTCAATATTTACAAAAGATGTTGTAACTCGGCTGGATGCAACGAATAATATCAATGGGATTTTGATTACCAAAAATAGCACTGAAGCACTTCCGTCCGATTATTCGCCAGAAGACACATGTCCAAATAGATATTCAAACCATCAAAAATGTCCACAAAAGCCTTGGAATCCTTATGGAAATAGTTTTCTTTTAAAAGATTGGAAATTTCCAATGTTTTATATGGAGGTGAGATCTTATTATTTTTAAACTTTCTACACAAGAAATTTATATAAACTAAACTAATTTATTTATTCAACCTTTCAGAACAATAATGAAGTATTGGAAGAAATCAAGAAGTGCTATTACAAATATAATGCTAATAACTTAGATAAGCAACATGAATATCCTTTATGTGCTATTGAGATGCAGTCATTTATGTCATCTGCATTGAATTCTAAGACTTGCATTAGACGTAATAAACTGTTATTGTATATGAATCCAACAAGATTTTGTGATCCTTTGGGTGATTCCAATGTTCACTGGCCTTTAGCACCTTTAAGTAATGAAACAGAATCAATGATTTTAGTCACAGCAAGGCTTGATGCTAGCTCTCAGTTTGATGGCATTGCACCTGGTGCTGATGCTACTGTAACTGGTCTTGTTACTTTTATTGCAGCTGCTTATCATCTATACTCACTCAATCCTACCGTCAATCGTGAGTCGCTTATTTCAATCATTTATTAAAAATAATGATTTCTTTACTCAATTTTTCGTAGAAATTAATATTAAATGTATTTATTTCAGGTACCAATGTTTTATTTTCTTTATTAAACGGCGAATCATTCGATTATATTGGATCTAGTCGGTTTGTTTACGATCTTAAGAAAGGACAGTTCAATGCTCTAGCAGGGAAAACCCTCGAACTTGAAAAAATTAGTGCAATTATTGAATTAAATCAAATTGGTGGAGATAAGCTTTATCTTCATGCAAAGAATTACAAACAAAATGAGTTGATAAAAAGTTTACAAAAATCTTTATCTCTTGAAAACATGACCTTACCGAACAGTGTACCTCCTACATCAGCTCAAACATTTCTCGCTGCTAAACCAGAACTTCCAGTAGCTGTGTTGACTAGTTATGGTGAACAATTTGTTAATCCATTTTATGGAGGAATTTTGGATAATTCTGAACACCTAGGAATTTATCAGTAAGTCATTACGATTCTAACACATTTTGATTGTTATTCTTTTTTATATTTAAATTATGACTCAAAGATAACACTGATAACAAAATTGAATTTCCTGTTAATAAGATTTTTAATTTATATATCTTTTACAATAGTTAGTTACGTACTATATACATTATTCATTTCTTATTCATAGAAATGATTAAATATCAAGAATTTTAACTGCTCATTTTAATTTAGATAGATTTTTATAAAAGTGTTTAAAAAATTATGATCAAAAATAAAAAAATGATTAGCTATAAAATTTTATCGATAAGTTTAGCCATTGTCTTTACAAATATTATAGATATTTATTAATAACTATCAGCTTGAGAGCGTTCAATAAATTGACATCTGTTTTTAAAATAATTTTTACTTCCAGAAATGAGTAGTTGTAGTGTAGACATCAAGTGCAGTAACATTAAGATTGTAGATCAAAAATGTTGGTAGAACGATTATGATCGGATGTTTTAAAATTATACATGTGTGAAACACTTTCATTTTTTTCTATTGAAATAACAGTAATTAAATTTCTAACCATCACAGTTAAAAATCTCGAATAGAAGCTATAGTTGTAATCATGTTATTATGTTGTTAAATTATATTATATTATGTTTCAGAAAAGAAATAAACGCAACTTTGGCCAAGTTAGCAGTAAAACTTGGTGATGTTCTGTATGAACAAGTAACAGGTAAAAAATCACCAAGTGGAAATGTAACTAAAATAGAAGAATTAATATCTGAAATGTTATCGTGTTATTTGGAAACTGCTAAATGTAATTTGTTCCAAGCTGCATCCCCACCAGGTGCAAGTGATATTTTACCAAATCACGCATTCTCGCTGTATGTTGGTGTAAGTGTACACCCCAATCTTGTCACAAGTCTTACAGGACAGCTGTTAGCATTACTCACAGGTGAAAAATTACCTGAAATGACAGTACATGAATGTAATGAACACAAACTTGCTTGGATGGGTGGATATAATTTAACAGGAATCTGTATCAATTCAACAGTTAATTATTCGTTAGCTCTTAGCCCAGCATTTACGATTAAAGGTAATGACCAGATCAATATATTGACAATTCTTTTTTAGGAAATATAATTGTATTAATCAGTTAAATTATCTCTCATTAAAAATAATGAAAATTGCAGACTACAATTGGGAAAATGGTGGATATTCAACATGGACTGAATCTTTATGGACTACTCTCAGCGTCCGGATGTTCTTGAAACCATCAGCAGCGACTGAACGACTGACAATAACTTTAGGAAGTGTAGTAGCAGTTTTATCTTTTATTATTGTTTGGTTCATAAATTCACGAGCAGAAATTTTATTCGATCATACGGGGGCAACAGTTGATTGCTAGGAAAATGCCGCGGACCACATATCAATGGTAATATTGAATCATCGGCAGGATGACCGTGTCCCAGTGACCAATCTTTGATTGCGAGAAAAAAAATTCGTGATTTAAATGTGTGGTACGCCCTCGGACATATCTTGATTTTTTCCATTTTCCACGCATAGTGCCTCTAGTTTGCTATCAGTGCATTCTAGACGTTCTATTGTGTAAGTTTGTGAGTGAAATATCAAAAAACTCAATCAGTTATTTTCTTTTATATTGCTCACACAAGTTTGTGACTAGTTGAATGCGTGATTGTATTACTTATTTTAGTTACAAGTGAAATATTATTGACGCTCATTAAATTAAATTGATGCATTTTTAAATATTAATTCAGGGTAAAATAAGTAAAATAATTTTTAGTATATGTATTACTTGTAATGTAATATAATTAATTAATTACTTCATCAATAAGTTATTAACACAGAAATAATTTAAGTTGAGATGTACAGTAAAATCATCAGGATTTTTTCTTAAACATTACTGTATAACTCATAAAATAACTCATGATATAAAATCGTTATTTATTAATTATATTAATTAATTATTATTAAAATGGTAACCATTTTTTGATATTTATACTTGTATTTATTTTTATCCTCATTCAAGAAAATATCAGATAAACAATAGATCATCAAATGAAATTGTTGGTCTGTTTACTTAAAATAAATAATTAAATATCAGTACATTGAATTCAACTGACAAGCTTATATTAAGAAAAAAAAGAACACTGGATTTATTATTGCAAGCGTGATGGCATTTATTATCAATAAACTTAATTAACAGGGCGTAGATGTACACGAGAGAGAAATAATCAATTCATTCGCGCATATTTTATTTATTTGTTTCAGTACGCGATATATTTATCGTAGCTATGTATTACTTTTTATTTTATATCTTATCTCTAAAATTTTTTTTTATTTCCAATCAAAGTGGGAATGATACGAGCATTTTTTCAAGCACCTGCTGTCACTTTAACAACATTTGAATTAATACATAGCATAATAGGAAGACAAACGTAATAATAAATATTTTTATAATTAAATAATGTAACAATTTATTAGAATCAAATCTAAACTACTTTTTAAAGAAAAACATTGTTTCATGGCTAATTGTTACAAAAACATAAATAATGTATTTAGTATATAACCATCATTCCAACTTTGATTTGACATTATCAACATCCTCGGAAAATTAAACAATTTCTATTGAAATAATGCACGCTTAGTTAATTATTTATTCCACATTATTTAAAAGTTATAGTACGCGTACCCAAAGGCAAATATTTTAAAATTTAAATTTAAGATTCAGAAGTTAAAATTTTTCATTTTTTTCTATGCGTGCGTTAATTGGATACATTTTTTTGTAACATTGTTATTTTTTTATATCAGTCAACGCCGTGCATGCGACGTGCATTGTACGATTCTACTTAAACAATGAATGTTTCATTTTATTATTTATTCATCTACGCGTTTTCTTTTTTTTTTGTAATTTGTCAGTGTTCATAATTTGTTCTATTTTGTATCAAGTGTCTTACAGATACAAGAAATATCTGTATTCTTTTTGATGTATGCAAGTTATGAATTTAATTGGGAGGCTGGGCACCGCCCACCGAGCTATCACAGTCGTCTGGTGCCGCAGCACATACGTATACGTGAATCAGCCTTAAAAACTACATTTCTTAAACATTAACATTTGCCATTAATTGCAAAATTCACTTGAGCTCAGTACAGACACGCCACAGGTTTTACCTATTATTTGTTTTTTTTTTTTTTTTCATAACTTAGTTTACAAAAGATCAAACAAATAAATTTCGTTGTCATCATACAGTTTATCATCTTTTATTTGTCATTTTATGAAACACTACAGTGTAGCTGCCTTCAATTAAAAAATAGTATTTTATTTATTATCAAAGAAATTCAACTTTTTTTTTCTTTTAACGTAAAATACTCTAATCATTGCACAACTTTATTTTCTATTTAATTTTAAATACATTTTTTGGAAGTTTTAGTTCTAATAGTTACTACAAAACATTGATGAAGGTAAAGTTGTTTAATTGAACCAATCAAATATTGATAACTAAACAATTGCTTTTTATTAAAAGTGTCAATAATGATAATCAATATTACATTAATTAAAGATCATCCATTCAAAACAATAAACCATGATTTGGAACTAATTGAAATTGGAATAATTGTGAACCGAATTTTCATCTTAATTATATGGATTTCAATTGACTGCGAATAATTAATTAATTTAATAATAAATTTTATAAATAATATTATGTTAACGAGCATAGAATATTCAATTGTATTAATGAACAACATTTATTTAAAATCTTTAAAATGTTGTACATAAACGAAAAAAAGAATAATTATCATTTAAAATAATAATGTTTCAATTAATGAGTGAATAAGGTTAATAACAAAATTACAAGTAACTACTAATAGTAATTATAAATTATCATTAGGTAAAAGTTAAATTTCAAAAATTATAATTTATAATTAATTATTAACACGTAAGAGGTGTGTATTTATTGGTCCAATTAAGTCAACTTTCCTGAACAAATGAATCTTACAAATGAATAATGCATTAATTTTATTTCCATTCAATCTTTATCGACTTTAATAATGAGTTTTAACTCTTATCAGAGGAAGATTGTAAATTGCAAGCGCACTCGAGTTGAGTAGTGAACGGAAGTGAAATCATGTGTTGGACGGAACTCTCATATATATGCGAAGACAAAATGAATAGTTTTAGCATGGAAGCTCTCTACTCCATTAAAACACTCGAGTGTTGATAGTTGTTATGGTAAAATATTCACCAAGTATTTGAGATTATCGTATGGTAAGAAATTAACGTAATAAAACATAACGATCGTACGCAGACAGCAATTTCTATATAAGATGTACGTAAATATTATTAATTCTTATACTCTACAAGTGGCGTGTACGTATGTCATGTCAAAAAGATGTTGAATTACAAGGAAGAAGGTAATATATTATATAATAAATGTGTATGTAATTTGTCATTTATGTTAATCATTTTGTTTTTTTTTCTTTTTTTTTTAGTCTTAAAAATCATTATTAATAAGTTTTATTTTATTTAATCATTTTTTTTAATATAATTTTAATAACTGCTCAGTATAGTATATGTACAGCAGTACCGAGGCCCATTAGCTGCGGCACATGCACAGAGACGACACTTAGAGTTTAAAAATATAATCGTTATATATTTTAATTTAAGAAGTGTTATATTATTAATATTATTATTATCATTATCGTTAATAATTAATATTAATATTATTATTAATTTTATTGTTATTATCATTATCTTGGAGGGACAGCACTTTGCGTCACGACGATGCAGAGCTGAAAAAGACTACGCGTAAAAGTTACCACACTCTCTGATGGCACATTTTATTATTATTTATATATCACTTACGTTACTTTTATTTATAAATTCACTTCATTTTACTTGAACAAATCTCATTATTTATAATTAATTATTCAATTATCTCACACTATTTCAAAAGAATTATTTATAAAATCGTTAATTGATGTGATTTAGATAATAAATTTTATAAAAATTAATATACGATTTTATAATGTGTTTTTTTTTTTTGTATTAATTGATAAATTAATAAAAATGTTGAGAATAAAGAAAATAATTTAGTCGATGATTTGATGATAACTGGTAATTTATCATCATATAAGAGAATTTGTTTTTAAGTAAAACATGAATTTTCGACTGATATTTGATTAACTAAATAATTATGACTCGTTTCAGTCAGTAAAAAAATTTAATAAACTTTGATTTAAATGTCATTGACAGCCGGCACGAGAGCGTGATAACTTCGAGCCACGTATCCCTGATATTCGCGTGATTAATTACGTATTTGACAGTTAAAGCGTTATCTAACCTCGGAAACCTTAATACTGTAGTGAGCAACTGGGTTCGAAGGTACCGTAGAGAGGTTGTCGACATAATAATTAACGGCAAAGGTCAGTGGAGATCATCCTCATCACTTTCATTGCCGTCTTTAGATCTGTCAGCACCTCCATCACCGTCGCTAGAACCTGAGTCGCTTCCTGAATCTTCTGACTGCCAACCGCCTGGTTGTGGCTGTGACTGCTGATGCTGCTGTTGTTGCATTTGATGTTGCGGTTGTACAACGTGTTTCATCACTTTATGTCTTTTACTACTACGAGGTAGTGCTTCAGCACCTGCTCCATCCAACATTGGTTGTAAAATTCGCCGACGTGCGTTGATGAACCAGTTATTCACTTGGAGCAACGTTAAATTTGTTTGAGTGGCAATCTGACGTTTTTCATCGTCTGTTGGATACGGGTGCTGAAAGTAATTAATTTATTGTTAATATTCAGCCAAAAAATTCCTAGGAATATTAAATAACCAATGCTTCGTTAAATCAGTTTGAGTATTTGAAAAATTTCACTTTTATCTCTGCATAAATTAATTATCTCACTTAGAATGCTTAATGACGTTGCTCATCTACCAACCGGTAAAAAATTGTAAGCATTTATTTAATAGAAAAAAAACCGTTGTGATAATAATTAAAAGGAATGACTTGAAGAATTGGTTAAGATCTTAATTAAAGGCCGTAGTTAAATGAAGTACCATTGAGTTGAATAAATTGAGTAAAATTTTTTAAATGAAATAAAAGCTAGTGAGCTAATTAAACAGAACAAAAAATAATACAAATAAAATGAATGAGAAAATTTTTGTTTACTTACGACTATGTGTTGAAAGAGCCATGCGCGCATTATGCTTGTGGCTTGTTTTGGTAGCACACCCCTTTTTTGTCTTCCTTTACGGATCCCACCATTACCACTGTTGTGACTTGAAGGAGCTGTGCCACATCCCTCATCTTCATCCTCACTAGGGGCTGGTGAAGGCGAGCCTGGAACTGTAATATCTACAAAACATTATCCCATTGACAACATAGAAATATTAGTTTATAATAATTATATGATAATAAAAAATCAGCAATAATTGATAAACAAAAAACTTTTTAATATCAAAAAGTTAGTAATAAAGCGGAGTAATTATTTTTTAATACAAATAATGGTAAAAAATAATGATAAATTGTTAGAAAAAAGGAAGGATCTCTAACCGAGATATTTTTCATAATTTGTGTGACAAACGTCTCCATATTCATTTTCGCGTTCTTGTAAAGGTATAAGTCCCCAGTATCCAACATCTTCAACGTATATTCTATCACCAAGATACACATCATTATCGATTAGGGGATCGGATAAAGGATCAGTGAGTGGATCTAGGGAAATTTAATAAAACAAAGTTAAAAAGGTGGTTTGAAATCATTATAAAAAATAATTATTCATTAAGAGAAAATGTAAAAATATTTGATCAAATAATTTAATATATTTCATGTCATAAAAAAGCATTTATCATTTTTATAAGATTACTTTACTGTATTTGATAGCCAAGTTAACAGTAAATTTTTTTAATTATCCTAATAAAAATTAGCAGCAATAAAATTTTATAAATATTTGTTAATTAAAAAATTCTTTCTTTAAAAAATTAATTTTCTCAACAATTTATAATTATTACTACGAATCAACGAATTAATTGCAATTAAGTAATAAATAAAATCAATTAAACCATCATTAAACCCAAATTCAGAAAAATTGTGTTGCTTACAACATACTTAAATTAATTAACCATCAGTTACCCTGCACTTTCAAATTCACATTCTCCAGTGCAGCAATAAATCAGGCTCTTTCCAATAAAGAATAAAAAAACAAGATCTCACCTTGACCAAGATAAATATCATTAACAGATGCGCAAGGATGCGCTCCAATTTGTGAAAGAGGTGTGCTGCCATGAATATTAGACGGCGACAGAGGATCATCTTGATCCTGACTATCGGATCGAATGGAACGTTGAGCAACAGAGGATGATCTAGCTGAAGAAGGCCTCTCGACAATTCCTTCAACCTGGACCATATCCTGGCTCGTGCTGCCGTTGTCCGACAGCGTATCTCCTCTGCTCACTCCGAGTCCGTTAGTTCCCGGCTCAACATCATTGCCTGTAGATGACAGCACCTGGCAAATATATGTCGTATCTAACCGTCAGAGAGCAGGGGTGGGATTCTATTGTATCTTAAGAGGTGTACAAGTACCTAATCTATTAATGTTACTTTAAATTCTATTTCCTTATAATCCATTCACTTTCAATCTACGATTATTAGTTAATTAATCAACCGCTAAATACTTGGGTTAATAATTGACAAATCACCGAAACTAATTACTTCCCCGATAAATTGACAGGAATATTGAAATGACAATAAAAGATACAGATTAAGCATAAGGTGAAAAGAGATAAGCTACAAATGTTAAATCTGAATAGCTAAATAATTACTTTAGGCTTTCATACACCTCTTTGCACTAGAGGGATGTCTAAATAGGTTTAAAGGATCAAAGGTTTATACCCCGAGCAAGATAAAACAGCTAACCTGTAATGGGCTGCTTCCATTGCTTCCACTTGATGGACCCATATCGTGCCCATGATGACTGTAGTCGCTTCGTAATAAATTTTCGCTCTGCATTTTCCCCTTTAGACAACCAATATACCTGTTGCAAAAGTCTTTGCACAATTCCTGAACCTTTTCCAACTCCAATAAATGAATTCTCAGAACTTGGATAGCCTTTATCATCTAAAACAAATAGTTTGTTTTATCGTTAGCCAGTTGTTTTCTGAATATCGTTTTCATTTGTTTCCTTTATATTTTATTTCTACAAGTTTCGAATTCAATACAAAATTCTCTTTTAATACTTGATTGTTTTTAAAACTGTTTGATACTAACTTATATTGAAAATTTTCATGAATAAATTTATCATAATAATATCTTTATAATAATAATTTACTATTGTATTCTATGTGATGAACAGTTTCATATAATAATGATTTCTCTCAAATGGACTTTTCATAAAATTAATTAGAAACCTTGATGAATATAAACTATTGTCATCAATTAATTAAAGTCTGTTTTCAATTTAATTGGATTGAAATATTCAAGTTGATTGCAATAATTTAAATATTTAATTATGATACTTTTAAAAAAGCTTTTTATGAAATTAATCAAAAAATCTTTAATGAATAAAAAAAATCCATTGAACAAACCTAAAGCGAAAACTTGAATTAATCACTCATTTAGAGATTCATTCTTCTGTATTTAAAAAGACATTCATTTAAATAATCAACAAAGTTTAGTTGATTTACTGCTTACCAAACCGTCAATCTCTGGGTCATTTATTAAGAAAGGCTTTCGGTCTCTTTCTTGGTGTTGGACAAAAGCTTGAATGTCCATGTTGAAACTTTCTGACGTTGAATTGTCGGAACTTTGCGTTGCTTGTTCGCATCTTTCAAAGAGTAACGCCAGCAAGGGAAAAAGTGGATGTTTATAAACAGCTCTTTTATCAGCTTCAAATTGTGCTTGGTCTTGGTGAGTTGTATAGTCGGCTACCCCGCTTGCAGGGTCCTGATCATAGCCAGGAGTCACCATTGCTAGCGCCACGGCGGTGCTACCCTCTTGCATCCTATCATTCCTCCGTTACAGACTCCATCGTGTTTTACCAGCCACCACTTGAGAGGCTTTAGCTTGAGTTCGAGACTCTCCCTCACAATCTACTGCTCCTCCACTGCCTTATCCCTCTTTCCTAGAGAATATATAAGTATATAAAACATCAGATCAATACACTCTAAAAGTATCTACATTCATATTTTATAATGTACGTAGTAAATTTTTTTTGTTTTGATTAAAAAAATAACGTTTTCGCTGAATTAAAAGTTGTCTTAAAATATGAAATGAAAAGATTGATGGAGATGAGTATTTTTTAAACAAATTAATTTGAAATAACCATAGCTTTTTCTGAATGAATAATAAAGTATTTCGCAGATGATTAATTAGTGATGAAGTGAAAAATTTTTTTTTATTAAAATATAAACAGAGAATATTTTATTTAAATAGTTCAAATATATTTTGATTCCAATTATTAATGATTTCCTACAGTAAAAATATATTTTATTGGTTGAAATAAATTTCATTTCGAAAGCAGTTATTTTTAAACTCTAGGATTATAAAATTTTATGTGCTGTTTTATTTTTTTTTCTAAATACTTTAATAATCTATATTTTTATTTATTTTTTTTTTTCATTTAAACAAAAAGCAATACTAAAATACCCAGATGTCACAAGTTCAACTTTACTCTAAAATTAATTTTACCAAAAAATATTTTCATTTCTCTTTCTATATCTGAAATGTATCATATAATATTCTGTACATACATCCTCTATATGAATCTCCAACCCAAGCAATACATAAAGTAATATTTTATTTATTTAGTTTTACTGCCGATAAAAATGAAAAAAAAAAACATCAACATAAGACTACATTTACGTAGGTCATAATGCCTAACAACTATTGCTTTTTTCCTGGGCATTTTCGTTGCGAAAGTGGCCTTAACTTTCAGAACAAGGATCGGCGTACCGCGAAGCACCCGAACAAGCGCCACTGCATTTAAATGTCATCATTAGGCGGCCTTCGCCAGTATAACGCGACTGGCGTCGTCGACTTGCTTCTTCTTTCCTTTTTCCTCACGCGTCATACTGCATGTCGAGCAATTCTTCGTGTCGTCTCTTTGAATTTCCAAACCCCTGGGAAAACTATCCGACCTCGTTGCCTTCACCACCACCACCACCCTCTATAGCTTTACACACACTCTACAGGGATCTGAACCCGCGCGATTCTACATGAATAAATAAAATACTGCGGTATGAAGCAAAAAAATTTCATAAATAATAATTAAATAAAAAATAAATTAAAAAATCAATCATAGAAAAGTTGATGAATTATTCAGTTGAGTGCAGTTACTAAAAATGCAGAATATCATTCAAAGTATCGGAGTAATTTTACAGTTTTTTTTTTTTACTTCAAGTACATTTTATGATAAAGTACAGTTATTACTTACATGAAATTTTATTTTAATTTATTATGATTATATTTATTCATTACTTTTTCAATCTCAGCAGAAAATAGAATTTTACTCCAAAATCTGCCTCAGATTCATTTTATCAGCAAGATTGTTTTTAATGTAATTTAATTTTTGCTACAAAAGATAATTATTTTAATTATATCATTCATTTTTTATAAATAAAAAAATCTTTTTTGTATCCATTAAATTATTGAGTTATAAATAGACATGTTGATAATAACTATTCAATTTTCGAAATAATTATAACCTTCAAATATTACAAAAGCACCATTTTTTTAAAAAAAAACTTTCGCTAATCAGCTTAAATAATTATTTCTAAGCAATCGAGCTTTTTATCAATTGTAAAAAAATAATTTGGACACTAAAAAATTACATTTACCTCAATATTTTTGATAAAAGTTATACATAACACTTAACTATTAAATGAAAATTACATTACAAAAAATATGTTTTCATGTTTGATATCCGTTTGCTTTTTAGAGTATTTTATAATTGTAATTTTTAGTGTCTTATTTTAAAACATTAAAAGTGTTTTAATATTTTAAAATAAGACACTAAAATTTTAAGTGATTTTATCCTCGTTTTCCTTAAATTTTAATTCAAGTATTATTTTATTTAGTATTAAAAACCGATGAAAATATTTCTTTAATGGAAAAAATTGAAATAATCATTACCATAAAAAAAGAAAAAAACAAAAATATTTTAGCCTGGATCACTTGCAAGTCAAACGCGAAATAGAGACTCTGGGTAAATGCGATCAACATTCTTTTCTATGCATAATCATTGTCGAAACGGAGCGGAACGGTGCGATTTACTTAATCGTTCCCTCGACGTGTTTCATTAACATTTCAAAACTCTCACAAACACGGTCATTATCATTTTATAGGGATGATAGGTTCTTGTTTTCGTTATTCGACAGGTAGACTATCATATAGAAACCATCAAAAAATAAAACTTATTGAAGACTCATTAATTGAGCCACTTATAGATCCAAAAGTTGAAAACTTTGAGTATCGAAAATTACATAAAAGTTTTGTAATTACTTGTTATTAGCAATTAATTAAGTGGCGGCATCGACGAAATTCCTATTAATCATAAAGATGTCGGTATAGTTTGAGTAACACAAAATCATGGTTAATATTACTTGCACGAACTTGAGGTCACGGTTTGTAGGAAAGTCATTTTTCTACGGGCAACAAACTTCTTTGCAAGCGTGCGAGAGTACTTGTTCCTTTATCGGGTTGTACCCGCTGCAACTCGCATTAATGAAACGCCTGGCGCGCGACGTGGTTACAAAGAACGATTAACTTATTCCAGTGATTAAACTTGCTTAACTTGCAACTCTCAAAATACGATAACAACTTTCGTCATTTTTAATACATACATATATGTATATATAGGATCTAATTATTATCTTAACTTTTTAGCTTAAATTCTTTCATTCACTTAAATTACTATTTTTCATTATTTTAGTTTATATTAACAACAAAATCTAATTAACAATCAAAAAAGTTTGTGTACAAAAAGAATCGCTAAAATAAAAATAACATTTTATTATTAATTATAATATAGTTTATATTATTAATAAAATATGTAAACTATTTATTACTTATTAATATTAATTGTAAATAAAGAATAATAATAATAATAATAATAATAATAATAACAATGGGTGTGTAATTGTATTTTTTTTTATTATAAAAAATAAATGAGCAAAATATTTATTTAGTAACATTGAAGTTCCTAGTGTGCTTGTGGTAAGCAACAGTGGGTTTTACATAATGCTTTACGTACAATGAACTCAATTTTAATCATAATAATAATAATAATTAGCTTCTTGTATGCCCAACTGAGCTTTTATAGAGTAAATATGAATACAGTACGAACCTTCATTTTAATAACTCGAGTTATCAAAATTAAGATTTTAAATGATCATTAGTTGACATTTAAATATCTTTTTTTGTTTAGTACATATATAATGCATCATTTACATCATTAATATTAATAAACCAAATTTTATTTGTTTGTTAAAATAATATAAATTGAATCCGTCGACATTGATAATAATACTTCTTTATGAATACAATAAAAATTATAAATTATATCAGTCTAATGAAAATAATTGATAAAAATTTTTAATTAATATTCAATGTACTTTTTAATTGAAATAAATCAAAATAATTATCACTGTAATTTTTTAGTTTTAATTTATGTAAAGAGTCAGTTATTTTTGATATCATTAATACAATATTTATTTTATTTGTATAAAAAGATAATTATTAATAAAAAATTAATACATAAATATCATGAATATTCATTAAACAAATATAAATAAAGAATCAATGTAATTAATTGTTTTATTAAATAAATGACTATTACTAGAATACACGGAGAAAAAAAAATGGTAAATTTTACTCTAATAAATAGTAGAGGACAGTAACTAAATGTGGGCTAGTGCTTTAATATGAGATAGTAACAATTCTCGAAAACAATAACAATAACAATTTTCAATTTAATAATATATATTAATATTCAGAATATAAGATTGTTACTTAGCATTTTAAAAATATATATGTGATTATTTTGACATTAATAAATGGTTAATTTTTTAATAGTTTTTGATTTTTTAAGCAAAAACAATATGGTAGCCCATATTTGGTTACTTTCCTCTAGTCTGTCGCTTCCGATATAAAAATAACAAAAAGCAATTGTTTAATTAGTATACATTACAATTTTTTTGTGTACAAATTTTATTACACACTCTAATTGTAATATTTCATATTAATTTTGATGTAATTCACAATTTTGATTAATAATAAAATTTTTATAAAAAAAATTTGTAATGTATACTAATTAAACAATTGCTTTTTGCCATTTTTATATCCGAAGCGACAGACTACTATTTATTAGAATAAAACTTACAATTTCTTTCTTTCGGTGTAGTTATTTTAAATCATTAGTACCAAATACTTGAAAGAAAAAAAAACTCAATCATCCATAAAATTTAAATATAAAATTTGTAAGTTATTGAAAGATGAAAAAATTGCAGAGTCAAGTGAAAAGGACATTATGAACTAAAGAAAGAGAAAGGATATATATATATATATCTGTATATAAAAGGAAAGGGTGTACGACGCCATTACTCGCAAGTGGCGCTTGCCGAGCACATCTTTCCGACGAACCCAATATTTATCGTCGCAACGTCGCATGCCGGTTCACCGTTTTCATTTAAAAATATTATCGCTGACGGCAAGGATACTTTGGTCAGTTTTTTGCTTCCATACGTTGTATCTACTTCTTTAACTTTTCGTACTTTAATACGAAGGAAGAGAGAAAAGCATACGTAATATATAGATATATAAAATATATATAGAGAAAATGAAAAACCATACATACACTCAAAAGAAACTTTTCGCTTGAATTTTTTTTCTCTCTCATCCTTTCCACCTTCTTTTTATACTCTTTATTCTCTCTTTTTTGGCTTCAACTGTTCGCCCATAGACCACGTAGTCTACCCATTCCACCGCATATAATATTGCTTTTGGATTCTTCGAGACCGCGGGTATTTTGACGCAGCTGTTGCCGAAAGAACTAACGAACTAAGAGATTTTCTACGACCATTAAATTAAGGCTTTACCATTTTTAAATACAAGATTAACGTAATGGCAAAGATCAACTATTAAATGCAAGACTAAAGAATAATTACTTTTTGGAGTTTCTATACATTTTGATAGAATAAACTTTTTTCTTTACTTCTTTTAAAATAATTTCAGGAAAATCATTATTTTAATTAATTTATAACTTATTTCGTAATTACTGAGATTGCAAAAATGTTCTTTTATTTAATCTCAACACCTCAGAGCTTAAGTAATTACTTTAAAAATAACAAAATTTACTAATAATGATTCCTTTGCATGGTAATTTTGAAATTGATAAAGTTCTTGTTAAAGACATAATACAATTTTAAAATGATTAAATTTAGTTTTTTTTTTTTTTTTAAGAAAAAGTTTATATTTAAAAATAGATTTAATTTAGTTTAAAGAAAATTTAGATTTATTTTTAAAGTCAAAATATTCTTCTGTTTGAATAAGAAGAGAAATTAAATTATCAATAACTCATTGAAATAATTAATATAATTAATAAAATATTTGTATTACTGTTAATAAAGATATTCTTTCAATTTTGATTCTTACAAGTTTTATTTGATCTTCAAAAATAAAAGAAATATTTCTGGTTTAAAAACGAGTTGTAATACAACAAATTAAAAGACAAAAACTTATTATATTAAACCGGAATCATTGAGAGGTTGAATAAAAGACTATTGTATTAAATTATAAATATTTCTTTTATAATACTCTATACCTCATTTAAATGTATTATTTTTCAGCTTAATTTGAAATAAAAAATTTTTTATTTACAATATATATATGAAAATAATAATAAATAAATTATAACAACTCCATAAAAGGTATTACTAATATAAAAATGTTAAAAAAAAACCATCGACTATTATAAATTATCCCTTGACACACGCGACAACAGTCTAATAATGAGTATCAACGGTGTGGGAAACACCTGTCTGATTAGATTGTCCTGAACACGCACGTTAAAAGTCAATACTTATAATTGCTGATCAAGTGATCAACTTGTATTATAGCCACTTTTTTAAACAAATATCAAGTCATTAAAATAAAAACTGATGAATTACTGACAATAATAATACAATACAACTGTTATAAATAAGAACAGTAATAACACCAATAATTAAATCGAAATATGAGAATTATTTAACATTTAAAACGCAATACGATATAAAATGATGTAAAATTATTTCATTAAAACCTGTAAAGTGATAACAGTACTTTTATTACATAAAAAATACCTAACATTCATTATCGAGCATTAAATGGTTTTAAATTCAATATAATCCTTTATGAATGATTTTTTAATCCTTATAGTTTTTTTTAATAATCTTCAAAATCATTTTATTTATATTTAAATTAAATTTTTATTGAAAGAAATTATTTTTTCGTACGTCTAGAATTTTGATTAAATTAAAATATAAACTATTGTAGAATTTAATCTTGGTTAAAACCAGTAAAACTTTTATCTGTCTAAATAAAAAGTTTCCAGAATACCATATTAAACTCTCTAGCCAGAAACATTGATTCTGCGAGCCTTAGTCAGTAGGTTTCTCTTCATAATATCAAAATACCTTATATAAAAATCGTTTACAAAATAAATCTATACTCAATTGAAACTCTCATTTACATAATAATTCAAAACTCTCTAATAAAAGTTGAATTAAATCCAAGAGATTGGAATCAACTATTACATTTATCTACAACCTAAAAATTCAAACTCAAGGATAACAATTTTCAATCTAGTTCTACGAGACAGAAAGATTAATTTGATTGATCGAGACACTTACCACATAACTCATAATACTTAATTTTTTTTAGCAATAAATAGACAAAGTTATATTTATTGTCAGTATATTAATCAAACTACTATTTCACAATCATATCACCATAATAATATTTAATTATATCACATCACATCAACGGTTAATTTTTATTTTTTGACTTGAAACTTTTAAAAGTATTTTTTGTTTTATTTTTTGATAGATGTGAGTTTTGATAAATACAATTAAAGAAGAATTGATGTGACTGAGTATTAAGAAAGTCGATCGATAGCTAACCACGTGCTGTAATTTGAACTGAAGATACACACGATGCGATGAAGAACGTGAACAATGGTGTTTACGATCTGTCAGACTCGTCCAACTCGTCGGATCCTCCCCCCAAATTCCACCACAACTTCACAGAACACCTTCAATATCTACACACCACTACAATTGTAACTGGAAAACTACCACTACTGTAGAATATATAGCAGGTACTAGTACGTGATGTTGAATGCGTGAACACTCCCCCACGAATGGCTGTCGATTTTTCACACTGCCCGTTGGCCTGTCACTTGCACGTCAATAATGCTTACACATTTCGTCCTGGTATCTCTTTCTGTCTCGCCGCTGATGCTTCACTTTATTCCCCCTCTATATCTGCCGCACTGCTATCTCTTTCACGCCAGGACAATCATTTTTGCGGGGACGATAGGGAGGCGCCGTCAAACTGGACGGGGTCACACATACATTCTTACACTTTTACTTCAACTCACTGGTATCGATACTTTTGCCTTCACTAACACTTTTACCAACTCAATTTTCGTGTGCTCTCGCTTTCGCGATCTGCGCAGTCTCGCTACTGAAATTTATATTTCACTTGAAACGAAAGAATTTTGTACGAAAAAAATTACGTATTCTCTTTTATTTGGCCAATCATTATTTTTGATGATTTACTTATTGTACGACTTTATTTCTTTTATTTGGAGTTATTTTTTTTTTGGAGCAGTAATTACTGATAAATATTTCGGAGAGTATTTATTCTAAGAAATTAATCAGAAAAATTTATATTTGATTATTTAATGATAATTTTCAAATACAGCGACTATTCTATCGTTTTTTGTCAAGTCAAATTAGTCCTTGAAATAAAAGTAAGGTTACAAAAATTTTTATAAAGCTAAAAGTTGGTATGAATGTTCAGAATACTATTATAAAAGAATTGTAAAAAGTATGAATGAATTGTAAAAATAATAAATTTTTTGCACAAGGGGGATTGATAGAGACTTTTCACAATTCATTTATAATAGTATTATGAGCATTCATACTAATTTTTAGCTTTATAGGAATTTTTGTAACTTTCAAAGTCTTATTTGACTGGAGTATTGAGAACAACATAATTAATGTTGTTCAATTATTTTTTATAAGTTTAGAACTTTGTTTGAATTACAAATAATTTAATAAAAATCACTAAAATTTTATTATAATCAGAAAGAAAGGAATTCTTTAAAATGACCTGAAAATTTTATATTTCATTTTTCTACATATTTCTCTATTTACGTACACGTTTTTACTACATTAATCAATAAATATATTGCTCATGAATAATAAGTATCTTCCTTTATTTTCACAACAACAACAACAACTGAACTGTTAGGAAGTTAATCAATTAATTTTATTAAGAATTGAAGAAGAAATTATTCCTTAATGAAATTTCTTTGTCAGAAATATTTGAAATATTTTTCTTTCAGATGTAGTTCTGATGTTGATGGCAATATCCAAGTATTAAACATTTGAAGGGGATTAAGATAAGAAATTTTATCGACGAAAATTAATTCACAAAAAATATTCAGTCAATATACCCGAAACCCACACCAAAATAGACTCAATCAATATTGATAATTCGATTGTGCTCGGAAAAATATTGAATCATAAATTCACGAGAAAATTTTTCGTAATTTTATTACATTAACTCATTGCGATGAATAATGGAGATATGAAACAATAAATGATGTCACAACAAATAATACAGTTAATGGAATTTTAATCAGAAGAGTCATTTTTTATCGCTAAATTAATCCCATTCAATATAATCAATTGATTAACAATAACAATTTATTTCAATATGAATAAAAACAAAATCGCTATAACTTTTATTATTAATTGCTTTAATTTTAAAACATTATCATTTAAAATTTATAGCTCTTTAACCTAATATTTTTCTCTTAAACTTCATTTTAAAATAAATAAATCATCAATTATTGAAAGACGTTTGCCTTTTTGGTAGTACGATTATCAGACTCTAAATAAATAATAATATAAATCATCAGAGCCAATATTTATATACCATTATTTACTTTGTCTTTAATTTCACACTTTTGATATATAAATGAAAATTTCATCACAACTATGATCTATTCGATATGATTCATTACATTAGAAAGCGCAAGCTCAATGAATTTACGCATCCTCGTGAGTAATCTATGAATTTCAGACAAGCGGCGCTTAATTACCCAATTGACTGTGTAGAATGCATAAACCTAAATTAGTAAATATGTATAATAGATACATACGTAGACGATGCGCAACGAGTCGCGCAATCGTTGCTTCAATTTTCCCCGGTCCGAATTGCATTATCGATTGCGAATCACAAGCTTCATCTCACAACGCTTTCATACGTTTATTTATCACGTTCAAATATTTATATATTCATTACCATGATTTACTATCTATTTTTTTTTCAACCTTTCAATTTATATTCTATTTTTTCTTGATGAAATCTTATCAATATACAACAAGTCTTGATATTTATATATAACAACATAAATAATTGAATAATATTGTGATAAATTGAAAGAATGTGTCAACTAATGTATTAATTTTACTGATAAAAACTCATTAAAATACATGAATGAAAAATATTTTTTCTGTTTACATTTAATATAAACCATACCAACATGAATAACTCAAAGTCGATATGTAAGGTATCGAAAAGATAAGTAAAACTTGAAAAAACAAACAACTTTAAACTGCACCAGATACCATAAAAGTGTTCATCAATCCTATTTATCTAATCTTTTTATAGTTAAATGGTATCAGTTCTTCATGTCGCGTCATCACTTTTGGTGATAGACAATAGATCAAATTACATTGATATTATACAACAACGCATAATATGTAATAACGCTAACTCAACGTTATAATTATTTACAATTATGTTGATTGTTAATAAGTAGCCAACTGTTTATTTTTTCAATTTTTAATTTGCTCTTATTTTTAGTATTTCATAATTATTGAGCTTATTTCTAGCTGATAACATAATAAGCTGATACCTCGAGGACTTCTTAAGCTTATTTGAACTTTTTGTAACAATAACAAACTCCAAGTCCAATAACCTCTAAAACTTGTCAACTTTATAATATTCATATTGAATTATAAACAAAATTTAATAGGAATTATGACTATTTCATAGTTTATTATACATTTTGTGACATAAAACTGTTGAAATAATCTATAGATAAAAAGTTTTTCACTCATATCTGGACATGAGAAAAAGCTCCTAAAGACCTAACCTCAACATCGAATAAATTGATGGTAAGATCTCGTGTTATTGGTACGAATATCAAGGAAGCCGGGAATCATTCATATTTACCTGAATGTTGTTATTTTGAAGTATCAAATGGAAGCTATTGGACCCCTTCAATCACCAATATTTACTTTACAAAAGAAATTGTTTAATTCAATCTTTCAATTCTTCTCTTACTTTAATTCTACAGATCTGTGGATTCTCAACTCCTCCCAAATATATACGCAATCGTTTTACTTGGAATCACTTATATTTTATATCTGGAAACAACCACGTGTAGACGAATGAGATAATGAGAAGGCAGATAAACAATAAGCGTGTCACGAGATCAGCAGTTGAATCACGTTCGCGTCTTTACAACTCAACTCTATTTACGTCGACAATAAATTAATATAATTGCAACATTTTTCAACGCGCGGCCTCCGTACAACCCGAGCAACCTCTCCTTCTACTGTCTCATCTTTTGTGACGTCACCGATTCAATACTTTTCGTATCTGAGCTTATAATACGCAACATGCTGAATTGAAAAAACGAGATGGCGACACTTACATTAATTAACATCGTCGGTAATATCAATTCATTTAAGAAAAAATTCCTCTGTTACCAACAACAGATTTTTTTTCTTATCAACGGTATATACAAACGCGGAAAAGTTAATGCATTTTCTAATCAATTGTTTTAAAAATTTCTTTTATCTAAATTAGTTTTAAATTTAGAAGTAATTAAATTTTTTTAATTTTAAAATAGTTATTTATAAGTTGTTAAATTTAGACAAATTGAATTTGAAAAAAGCTCTAAAATATCTGAGACATACAATCTATTTTTAATTGTAAATTCTTAGAAATCATTAATTATTTGATTCTAGATAATCTCCTATATAAAAGACTAAGGCATTGTTCCGGAGTACATAAATCACCTTTATACGGCCACCTTTATGACTAATTCTTAATCATTCAGTATCTTATCACAGAGTAACGTTATCTTTCGTCAACTACGATATGGGTGAATCTGTTCACACTCATGAAGATACATTAGAAGAAAAGTTGTACAAAAATAGTTGACAGTAAAAAATAATGTACCGTTGTCTTGTTATTACAGTTGTGATTTTTTTCACAACTGCTTTTTGTGATGCTTTAAGTGTAAATAGTGAAAGTACAACTAGTCCTAATGATCCATCTACTTTTGGAGATGCTGCTAAACTTCATGTCTGTGATATTTGTCAGTGTACAGGTATGTTTTTATTTTAAAAAATATTTACATGTCTTTTTCTACCAAATAGCTGTTGAATGTTTTTCTTATTGACTTAAAAGAATGAATTGTTGGCATGAGAAGCTATTGAATCAGTTTATAAGGAATTTATTGATTGATATTTGTACCTATGACAATATCTTTTGCTTTAGCTGACACAGTAAACTGTTCTGGTCGTCAATTAGGCCATCACTTTGAGAACAGTTTGTGGCCTGTAACTCCATTGCAGCTCGTAACTTTTGAAGACAATTCTATTGTGCACCTCAAACCTTTCCCTAATGTCACCATCAATAAACTAATCCTGCGTTACAATAAAATTAATAAAATTGATGATAAAATTTTCAAGGAAATACGAAATTTATCTCAAATTGATTTAAGCCACAATCGCATTACTTCTGATGTACTTCAACCAGAAACTTTTCAGGTATTTATGATGATAACTTTTTGTTTTTTTATTTGATGATAAATTTAAGTCAATAGAAACTGCTTTCATAAGATTAGCTTAGTGGTTCTTTCATGTTCATATTTGTACATGGAAAAAAATATTGATAACGAATCATTTGAAAATACCTGATAGTTTAATTAATTTACTTTTACTTAATTGATAAATCTATTTTTTAGGGAAGTTTTTCAGAAACAGAGTGGAATCCACTACCAAATTTAAAAGTACTAAATCTGGGGCATAATGAACTTCACTCTTTGAATCAAGATTTATTTGTTCACATACCTGATCTAGAAGTTTTAATACTCAATGGCAATCCTCTTCAAGTTATTGATCATCCTACTTTGAGTGCATTGAGCAGTCTAACTTATCTGAAAGAACTTTGTCTTGAATCCTGTGGTCTTAATTCGCTTCCACATTACATGCTTCATACCCATAAGTACTTATCTGATTTGATGAGTCTTAAAATAATTTTTCTAAAAAGTATTTATCAACAGATGAATAATAATGAAAATTTATTTATCTTATTCTAGACCATTCTTAAAAAAACTGTATCTAAATGGCAATCGATTTTTATCCATACCTACTACGTTGGATGAAGCTACTGCATTGGAATATTTAAATCTTGATGAAAATCCTTTCATTGTTATTGATCAATCAAATGGATTTCCTAAGCTTCCAGCACTTAAACAACTTCGAATATGTTCTACACAAGACTTGATTAAAATTGGTCCTGGCGCTTTTTCAAAATTAATTTCACTCGAAGAATTGTATTTATGTAATAATCCAAGACTGAAACACATTGATGAAGATGCTCTTGTTTTTCACGTAAACATTTTTAATCTATTCATTTATTAGAATAAATACCATGTATGATCTTTTTTTGGATAAAAAATATGATATGTACAATTTTGTAGGGACCCAATGGTGCAATTTGGCCACCTATAAAAAAGCTCGACATTTCTAACAATGCTTTGAAATACCTTCCAGCGAATCTACTTCTAGGACGGTGGGGCAAATTGGAAAAATTATCTCTCACCAATAACGACTGGTCTTGTGACTGCGAAAATCAATATTTGGTAAATATTCATCCATCACTTTTATAAAAAAAATAATAAAAGTTTTTTTCATGGAATAAAAAGACATTTATCAAACAAGTTATATGTTTAAAGAAAAAGTATTAATAATTTGTCACTTACAGATAGGAACACTTATTCCAAATCTCGGCAAAAGCTTAATGCCGGACGATTTGGGTAAATTATTCTGCTCAGCTCCTCCAGAGCATGCTGGTAAAAATCTGACATCATTAAGCTACAGAAAATTACGATGCCTCGACCTTTATGGAGCACGTCCTGAACGTGATGCTGCTATTCTCGTTGGTGTTTTAATCGGTCTTCTACTTGCTCTTCCTCTTGGGCTCATTCTCTTTCTACTTTGGAGACGAGGATTTTTCTTTTGTGGCCCACAAACTCCTGCTAGCTTTTCAAGAGCTTTTTACAAACGAACTGCTAATGATGAGAGTTAAAATAGTCTATTTTTTAATATATTAAGTTCAATTTAGTCGGAATAAATCAAAGTTTTTTTCAATTGATAATGATTCAAACAAATCCTTGACTTTATCTGTAGAGTATGATATACTTACTGTTTTTATACATATTTATAAGAATAATAATTTGTAATGATCAAATAAATTTATGGAAAATTGATTAAAAAAAGAAGGTGTTAATATATTAAAAGGTCGATTAAAAATTATTGAAAAATAAATTCAACTCTAAATTAAATCCTTGACAACTTGGAAAGTTGAGGAAAAAAGTTGACTCGTTAGCGTCTGGTTTCTCAACTTTATCCTCAGATATCTAGGTATTAACGCTTCTCAGCGTCGGCGATCTGTCGAGTTATATCGTTGACAGGATATGATAAGTACAAAAGAGCTTGTAGACGAGGATAAAAGAATGACCCTCGATCTAGGGAATAAAACTGTGCATCTACAATCTATCAAGACAAGTAGACAGGTTTTACTAACGAGTCTCAAGGGGGTGCGGCTTTCCTTCCCGAAGTGGAAATTCGAAGCCAACTTTACAAACCTTGGGACACATGCAGGATACTAAATTAAAGGGGAGACATATATAGAAGACTAAAGACGATGATGTCTCGAGCTGTTAATGTAGACACGCGCCAATAACGTAATTATACTCCATTATTTACTCAATAATCACTGTTGCAATTACTCGTTTATTGCTGACACGCGGCATCCTGGTAAATATTTTTGTCCACAGGTTTTTGTAGCATTTATAGTAAAATTCAATTTATCTCCTTACTGGCCTGTAATGAAAGTTAATTTATCCGTTGATAAAAATTGTATTGAACTATACAATAGAATGTATGAAAATAATAATTACATGAATCAATCTGAATTTAAATTATTAATCATAATTTTCGTTAATATTAGACATTTTATGGAATAACTTGGTTACAATTAAGTGCTTTAATAAATTTTTGACGTAGTATTTCATTATTAATATCAAAAGAATTTTAATATATACTAAATATAAATGTAAAACAATTTCATAATAACAAAAATGTTCAAAAGAATAAAGGATAAATTCCAACTCAATAATTAAATAAATGTTAAAAAACTAAATTAATTTTTAAATTACATAAACAATACCTTTTTTTATCATTTTAATTCTGTATTCCATAAACTATTTCAAGGATTAAAATAATGAAACTATCATTGAATAAATTAAATTCTCCAAAGAGCAAATATTCCATCAAACATTGATCCAATTGCTTGAATAATAATTAGCCAATTAGTAGTTTTCCTAGTTATTAGATCAAAAACCGAAATTTGTAATAAATAAATTGACGAATCACATAATTTGTAACAGCTTTGATAGTTTGTAAAGCGGCTTCACTGATCAATCTTGCGGAATGACCTCCTATAATTTGCATCACCACAACGGCAACCAACGTTTCTATATGGACTAAAGGGTTGAGTGCGGGTTAGCAAGGAGCATACAATACATAACACTGTGGTAACGTAGTTCATCTCTCATGCATCGTGCATAAACTGCATCTGTACGTAAACATGTAGGTGTATCACTTTAGATCACAGGAAATGTTCTGTATACTATGCCATAAGCAACGGTAATCTAATCCTTCATTTCCATCCTTGTTCACATGCTTGTGTATTTTTATTTAAAGCTCATCTTGTAAGATATTCTCTTTAACAACGGTGATAAATCATATCTGTAAAATTAAATAAAAATTGTTATATTAGAAGATTATAATTAAAAGATAGATTTAATTGTCAAATTAATTCATTTTAAAATGAATCATCAACTCATTATCAGTGCCAGGTCTATCAAATGGTACAGATTTATTTTGAGAACACTTTACTAAAAATAAATTAAATGCACTAAAAAAAGTTGGAAAATTGAAACAAAATTCATGAAAGCAATGAACAATGAATTAAAATCACTTGTGTCGATAGAAAAAATTAAAATTCTTTGAAACATCCATCAATTAATCAGATATTGAAATTATAATGAGGTTACTTAACCTAATTTTTTTGTGAGCAGTATCATATTGTTGAATGTAACGTTGATTAGAGCATAATAAAATTTCTAGCTTATATAAATGCTAATAATCAATCAATAATTAAACAACTCTCTCTGCATATAAAAATTTAAACAACAATAAAATATGAATAATAAAACAGCATCGAATCAGTCAACAATATATTGTAGGCATCATATAAATAAACAATTGTTAAAGGAATCCACATTCTTGTATACTCGCTCTATGTGTAGATTTATCAGTTTGTGCTACTGGACCAGAAAGGAAAAGAAATTCATGAAGATTTCACACACATACACATAGCTTCTTCTCGAATCCGCGAGCATGGAATTTCACAACGAGTTGAGTTTCTATGGAAACGGGAATTAAATGTTCCCGCCTATTGGGAGGTAGTGAGCCAATGAGAATGAAGCGCGGCGTTGCAGTGCCAACGAATCAACACGAGGCGTCGCGACTACCCACTTGGCTTGTGAAAAAGCACAGGGTGAAAAGGACCAAGTGAGAGAGAGATGATATGAAAGCACAAGGGGAAGAGGAAACAGACGAGCTCAATCGGCAGGTTGACGGACCGATAGGGGGTTAAATGATGCCAGTGGCTTACATTACTCTGCCAACGTTAACACGTGTTGTCAACATCTTTAGTTGAAAAGGAAACAAACGAGTGATACAAGTGCTTATTAGGTCATCTATTGTTTAAACCAAAAATTGTCAACACTTTTTAATGAGATTTATCATGAGATTAATATTACTTACGTGAACCAATTGATGTGCTTTTTTATTGAGATTATCTGTCTAGTGAATTCACCAATAATGAAATGTATAATTGCGCTGTGCAAGTGTCTTAATGGTTAATTGTAGGTTGTGATTACGAACATGAAATTGTAAAAGATACTGTAAAATAATAATTGTAATGACTACGTAAGTTATTAATATATTCGGGTATCAATATGATGCAATCAACGTGCCAACCACATCAACCTCAACAACAAAATGCAACTTCTGCGAGTCGAACATCTTTCTTGATTGAGGATATTTTAAGTCGTAGTACTGTTGATGCTGCTGGACATACTCATCACGGACAGTTGCATCACCAACTTGCACCAACGCATACTCCTCATCATCAACAGTATCAACAATTTTCTAGTCTTTTGCCCGGTTATCCGACGGGTCCTCCAGCTGCTGCATTTTTTCTTGGACCTTTGTTTGGAACTACTAGCATGGGTGTTGGTGTTGTTCCTGGTGTCAGTGAACTTGCAGCTTTAAAACACTGCCGCCGTCGGAAAGCCAGAACTGTAAGTATTCATCATAATTTTTATTCGTTTACATTTTTAAAAAAAATTCCAATGAAAGCCAAAATAACCTAAAAAAGTTATTTTCAGTTATTTCTTTCGTTATGTTATCATCATAAAGCAATAATTGGTGTTCATTGCAATCAATTAGAGGTAATGATTGATTTTTTCTTTAGGTATTCAGTGACCAGCAATTAGCAGGTCTTGAAGCCAGGTTTGAAGCCCAAAGATACCTGAGTACCCCAGAGAGAGTTGAGCTTGCGGCTGCCCTTCATTTGTCAGAGACGCAGGTCAAAACTTGGTTCCAAAACCGACGGATGAAGCACAAGAAACAGCTGAGAAAGATGAACAATGGAAACAATAATAATAATATTACCAACACGCAACAATGTGGAGGACAATCGTCTTCAGTCACTTCTCCTGCAGGTTATTCATTATTTATATTTATTGCTCACTTATTGACATCTATAATTTCTTTGAAACTTCATCTCAATGGCTCTACTAGTAAAGTAATATTCTGAACTCAATAAGAAAAATCAACCAGCAAAATTTATGATTTTATTTGTTCGTAAAAATTGAAATGAAGAATATTAATTATTATTTATTATTATTTTCTTTTTTTTTTTAGCAGAAATGGTTGAATTAGCATTTCTAATTGGTGATAAGGTTAATAAAATTTCTACTGATTCTAACTAATGGAGAAAAATGATTTGTTAATCATTAAGTAGTAAATAAAATCCTTCAGTTAAGTTAGAAAATGTTGCATCTATGTCATCCTGTCGTTAGAAAGTTGGTCATATACATTGGATAGGATAATATATGGAAATATACGTCGTCCGATCTATTTCTCCGGCCAAACTAACCACTGAGTCCTCCGACATCGTTAACCACTTTGCACCTTCGACAATAAACCTTTCTCCTCCGTATTTCACTCACGAGCCTCAACATGTGTGACCTGTTAGAACCATCTACCAAAACTAAATGAAAAAAAAAAGAAAAGTATTTTTATTAAACTTTAATTCAATCAATTTGACTATTGAATTATCGAAGTATTGACATGTAACACTCTGTCCCTTCAATACCTTCTATCTAGTCAATTTTTTTGTGAATTTTTAACCTATGATAAATTTAATACGCCTTTTTAGTATTCATTACTTCTTTGACATTGAATATAATTAAAATCTGATAATACATATGATTCTGTAGTAGGTATTTTTCTTGACATAAACATAAAATGTCTGATAATTTGTAATATCTTTCTACAAAAGCTACTCACCAAAAAAGAACATTTAGACATTGATCATCAATATTTATAATTTTATTAATAAAAGAAGTTCTACTTGATAATGTTAAATTTTAATACTAGAATTTTAATTGTAATTTTTATTTAGATTTTGAAACAGTCATGAGAGAATCATTAAAGCTTTATTCTCAGCAAATTATTTAAAAATAGGACTTTTTTATTGTTATATTAATTAAAATAAGTTTTAAAAGAACTAGATGATAAAATGAAAATGCTAACAGCCAATATTTAGAAGTAATTTTTCATCATTTAGGTGATAAAAATAGATAACTGTAATATGATTAGCCTCTTCTAGAAAGCAAGAAATAATTTCTCTTGGCTCTTTTGCATCCATCGCGTTTGATAATTGCAGATAACTACGCGTCTCTTCAGAATACTTGTCACGATCTGAAGTCACCACATCGCATCTGTCTAACCCCATTTACTTGCTCGTAGCCAAGATGGCTTCGTTCTCCTTCACTGGGGGTGGCTAACGAAGTTACCCTGAGACATCTTCCTTGGCAAGAAGACCAAGAAGACGTTAAAGGAGGGAGAGTAAGAGAGGTTGCAACAGAGTTAGGAAGGACTCGTCTATCTAAGGAAGATATCAAGTCTTGAGACTCAAACCTTGAGGAAGAAAGAGAAGGAGAGGAGTGAGAGTACCTTCTGCAACTTTCAAGTGGGGAAGTCAAGCAAGCTCCTTTTCGTCTTTTGCATCTTCTCACTCTTGCTCATGTATAGTTCAACATACTCCACGCCTCCTTATATTCCATGATTTCTCGTCCCGATTCGCGGCTCCTTCAAGAAAATTAGTCAATTATCGGCTAAGTGCTCGGCTACACCTACCTTCACAATTACAAGAATATTTAACTCGTAACCGTGTACATTAAATAGGATTCTTTTTCTTTTGACTATTCATCAATGATATTATTTCGTTATCAACTTTAGTAATACACTCAGAACAAGTCATTTTAATATTGGAATCATTTATTTTCCAAAAGTCAGAGCAGAATATTTTTTCATTTAGATGTATTGTAATATGATTGAACATTTGAGAATAATTATCGAAGTAGATATGATATTGGCTTAGTCAGACACTTGCATCAAATAAACTTGTTATGTTGAATTCAATAATGCCCATAATCTACTAATTCTTGCTCTTTCATTACATAAAGTAATCATTTTAATATTAATTATCTATATTAAACATGATATAACAATTAATATAGAAATAGCTTTCAACTATTTGTAAGTTCTTAATTAACAGATTAATATCAAACATAACTTACTTAAATGATTAAATTTTTAATTTTTTGCTTTCATATTTATAAAATAATTTAGTTATGTACATGAAAATAATTATTTTATCACATTTACTGTAAAATTACAGCTAACAAAATGATTGGATAATTGGTAATAAAAATCTGATTGTTGTTTCAGAAAGACCAGTTGACTTTTCATTGAATGGCGGTCGTGAATCCCGGGCAAGTAGCGACGCAGCTGCGGATTCAGACTCTGATGAAATTGATGTCCTTGGTGATGAAGCTCCATCGCCTGTTCAATCATCGACACACAATATATCTCTAAGACGTTCATCATCATCACCTGGTAGTTTTATTCGGCCTTCACATTCAACAAATTTGTCATTTGCATCACATCAAAATCAAGCTCTTCAACGTCAACATCGCTGAGAAATAATTCACTATTTATTATCCAAAGTTCATTTATTATTTCTGAAGACTTTTCAAATAATTTATAAATTATTTTATTGTTTGCTAATGATTAACATACTGAAATTTGATGAAAAAACTTGAAGAAGTTTGATTATTTTGCGTCCAATGAATTTGGAAAAATGAAATAAAATATAATTTTAACTTGAAAGAGAGAAAGAAAACATATTGAAAGTGTTTCAATAAAAAGAGCTGAACATTTTTAGTATTTCAAGTGAATATAGTTGTTTTTAGAGAAGTGTAGAGTGTAATCTGTGATTTAGTTCTCTGTAGCTAATGAAAGAATAGTTCAAAAGAAGTCTATCATTTTTTTTTTTTTTTATATTAATAAATAATTTTAATTTGCTTTTAATTATTGAAAATAAATAAATTAAAAGAGTAAGTGAAATAATACTAGGGTTTTAATCCGTATTATTGAATTGATGAATAAATTATTTAATTCTTCATTAAAAATAATGAATTCTTGGTCTACGTTACTGTGCTAAAAAGATCAAAAATATATTGTTTCATAAAGATTAGTTATTTATTACTTATAAACTGAGATTGCCAATGCTCCATATGGAATTTTTGTTGATAAACTTTTTTTTAATTATTAAAAGAGTTTATAAATATATTTATTAATCATTTAATTTATTACAAAACGAACTGATGTAAAAAATAAGTATTTTTGCAATTTTGGCAAATATTGAAATTGCAGTTGGAGTTAGAATTCTTAATGAGATTAAAAAAAGAAACAATAATTTCATTAAACTAAAAATGATATATTAATTAAACTTTATTACTATTTCGTAGAACAAAAAATGGTTTTAGAACAAAAGAGTGCACATAAATATTTCTTACGACATTGTAAATAATCAGTCATGACTGACATATGTCAGAATCACTTAAAATGCTGTAAAAAATAAAAAATGATAATAATACTCATAAAGTTTGAATGAATTAAATTAATATTATTATTTTTTTTTTTTTATTAAATAAAAATGCGATATCAATGAAATTTATTTATTACTTTTAATAAATAGAATATAATAATGTTATTTTTTGTCAATTAACATAGAAAATTTTAATTCGAAGTCTGAATATATTTTTTCTCTCAGTTAATGCCAGAACTATTTAAAACATAAAAAATTATAAAACAGTATCAGCATTGTAATTAATGAAACAATTTATTTTAAAAATTCATAACAAATTATTTGATTACATAATCTGCGATTTACAAATAAAAAATTTCATTACATAAACTTGAAGTTTAATGGAAATTTAATATTTTCTTTTGAGAAATAAATTGTAAAGCTATAGGCTTTTAGATAGAATGAACTTAAAATCATGTAAATAGTGAAAAATATAAAAAAAGTAGTAAATCAAGATGGAAGTGCCGACGGAACCTGTTGCGGCAAGTAACAAAACCACGATAATTTTCGTGAGGGTAACGGAGGGATCTCGAGTCGGCCCTGATGGCGCCTGGATTGCGGGGGTGGAGTCATGAAGAATACGTCATGCTTGCAGTTGGAGGGTGAATCCTAATACCCAGATAATGGGAAGTAATTGCGAGGGATCAGAGCTACCTACTACACTACTACATAATTCTCATGAATGTACACATATATGTTCTGTTCTGTTGTAGTCCATGATGATGTGTGGAGGAAATAGGAACGTGAGTGTATACTGAATATGACGTTGGAGGGTGCAAGAGGAGGGTATGAAAAGCGCCAGAAGAGGAGAGAGGGTTCTCGTAATCGCGTTATCGGGACGAAATCACGGGGCACGTTCTCAAATGCGAGATATATCGCTGAAGCATGGAACCATTGAGCGTATGGAATATATACATGTAGCACAGAAGATATATCATGAATAACGTTGAAAAAAAATTTTTAAAGAATAATTCAACTCATCATTCGTGTTGAAAGCTCTTCGGTTATATGTAGCAAAAGTAATAAACAGTGTAAATTTGTTAAAAAAAAAATTTTTTTTCTTGCTGCCAATTGATTTTCAACTAAACTGAATATAAAGCTTGAGAATAGAAAAATATTAAATGAGAAATCGTATCTTTTGTGTGATTTGTATATTCATATTTTAAATAAAAGAGGTCATTTAGAAAATTATCAATTATTTAAAAGCTAATAATGTAATAATATTATAATTATTTCGAGATTGAGAATTATATTGAATAAACATCAAATGTTTTTTAAATCTTGACATTGGATGAGTTTTCATAAATTGTTAATACAAAAATAAATCTAAAACGTTTGCAAAAGCTAATTGAATAATATGAAGTTAATAACAAAGACAAAAAAAAAATGCCAAGCATTTTTGATAAGACGAAAAAAATTCAAACAATATACTTTTATCTAAAATCTCCTAAGGTCTTTTATTATTTGAAGACTCATCTCACCCAGTGAGCTTTTGATGTCTCCGACTCGTTGGTATATCTTTTATCTTGCTTACCCGTCGATTGTAGAATGAAACTCTGGTCTGTATATATAGTTACTCATAAATTAATGAGATCACGGGCCATTTATGATGTTTATTAGATTTAGTTAAGACGCCTATTATTACAGTACGTAAATAAAGGGGAGAAATAGCGTACCCCCTTCATTTGCTTATAGCATGGAATGCGGCAAAAATAATCAAATAAAGGACAATGAAGTGACTGGTACTACAATAGCTCAAACGCGTAGAGAAAGACAGGTAAACGTGCTGGAGGATCAAGAGAGAAAAAATGTGAGAATAAAGTTGAGGAAAAAAGAAACGATAGAGAAAAGCTCGAGGGGATGCGCAGACTAAATGCAGTGGGCGTGTTCTCCATTACTTTCATTATTTTCTCGCAGGAGGGTTGTTCGACCGATATGCACTCACATAATGTGAGTGAGCGAGGGTTATTTCTATAATAAAGTCGTAGGGGTCAGGATCACAGGTCCCGAAAGGGATCACACCATGGGTGACATGTACACAGGTATACCTTAATAATCTAATCATTGAATTCCAACGTCAATTATGGGGAGAAAAGTGGACAACAATTGTCAAAAATCCAATAAGAATAACTAATGAAATAATTAAAATACACTCTAAGTATTATTATGTCTAATTAATCTCTTTTTTTGTTTCAACGAAAAATGGTAAATAGAAAAAATTAAAAAACGTATTTTATTTTGATATTAATTATCAACTGATTGATGATTTTTTATTTTATCATGGAAGAAATAATTATAATTTATAAAATATAAAAACATATTAAAAAGTTTAAATACACTGACAAAAATAAATAGTTGAATCTTAGGTTACAAAAATAACACCTGAATAGTTGATGACTTTACTGACATATTGAGTATTGAAATTTTAGTAAACTGAAATTATTCAACTTATTTATGTTGTTTAAATGAACATCAGTGGAATGTTACTGAATTTTTTAATCAATGAAATAGTTGTTTATTTAAATAAATTCATAGTTCCTTAGTGATTTATTAGCTCCTTTGAAAAAAAAAAACATTATTGATTCAATTTCAGAAAGTCAAAATTTTTCTAACTTTTCAGTGAAAAGTCTGAATATATTTGTCAGAAATAAGTTTCTTTATTTCAATTGTAAAAAAAATTGATCAATAAATTTTCCATTATCTAAGAATATTTATCTAAAGCAAAGACAACATCTTAATCATCTGGATAATAAGGAAATGAATCTTCCAATTGGGCTATTATCTTATTGGACTTCAAGACAAGTGTACTTCTGCACTGAAGATACCAGGATTACTTAAAAAAATATCAAGAGATCCAGAAGCAAGACGAGCTGTCAGAATAAAGACTAAAGACTAAATAGTCGAATGGCATATAGACGTAACACAGAGAACAACAATGTAAAGCCCCGTTAACTTAACAAGCTGTCAAGACGTCGGCGCGTGTCACTCGACTTCTCATCCGTTTGATAAATCCTGTAGTTCTTTGTATCTATTCTCTTTCTCTTTTTTTCCTACTCCAATTGCTTGGATAATTTGTTGTACTTTGGTTGAGTATTATATTCTCCAGCAAGCTGGTATGGTAAGTGATCAAGGATAAAAGAAGAGGCGGAGAAAAAAGGGAGAATTTTATACTCTATCTACAGCTTTACTTGGGCCACGTGCCGCTTAACTTGATCACCAAGCAATCTGGCCTCGTTTCAACCTTCGGTTACTTCAATACTTCCACTAACAAATAACATTGTCGACGACATATGAGGGTGGTACTGATTCGATTTGCCTGTTGTGAAAGTGGAAATGTTGGAGCCACCGAGTGACCAGAAGACGTGACGATTCAACTGTCAGAGCAAAGAATTGGATAAATTATATCTGAAAACAATCAACAAAAGGTGAGATACTTTTTTTCCTTTATTAACCTTTGGATCATATTTCAAGTTCATTAATTGTCTTCATCTATTCCCTACAATTTTTTTTGCTATCAATTCCCTTGATATTACAAATAATAAATACTTTCTTGTAATTTTGTTATATTTTTTGAACACTTTAACACAAATCAACATCTAGACTATTGATATTCAGCTCAAGTGTTTTATAAAATTTTCAATTCAAATTCACTATATTGTAGAGTATTTTTAGATAATTTATTTTTATATTTTGATCATGAATAGGAGAAAATAGTTTAAATGGAATGACATAAATTTTTATTATTAGTTTGTTATTTAAAAAATGCAATAATTGATATTGAAAAGTATAATGAACTCCCAATGTTTGAACCAAATGTAATAATACTGCTAAATGAGAATGGAATTGATTGACACAATTCCATTTATTTATTTCATTAGAATTTAATAAATAAAATGAACTGAACTAATCAACGAAATTAGAAAAAATTATTACTATTAATTTAATATTTAATTAAGTATCGCTTTCTGCAAACTAAAATTGTTTATAATCTTATTAAATCAAAGAAGACAAAAAAAACCATCTTCTAAACAAGTAAAAGAATTAAAATAATATATACATTAAAGTAAATCTTTTTTTCAGGTTAAAAAATATATTTTTATTAGAAAATTTATTTTCCTAACGATTAAACGTACTAATTATAATGTCTACAACAAAGTAAGCCAGCTTTTGATAAAGAAGGTGTACACTCTAGGGATAATTTGAAGATATACGTGCCATAACGTGAGAGAAGCCAGTCGCGACAGAGCGTTGACGAGGCGAGAACTTCCAATTAGTCGCTGGTTATTTAGTTACAACCGGCCACGAGATATCATCAAGAGTTCAGAGCTGTTTCGTGCCCTTGTAGGATAAAGAGGAGGATGAGGACCAACACAGAGAGTGAGAAAAACTCCGACAATGGGTAAGATTCATATCTACACGGCGTGTTTAAAAATAATTACTGTGGAAGATTCAACGATAGTCACGGAGTCGCCTTCACCTATGAACCCAAACCCCCTGATCTCCTGAAGAGGCCCTCGTTTTGCGGCATAAAGGCGAACTCAAACTATCCCCCTCTCGTTCATTGCTAGAACTCTAACACTACGGGAACAAGCCTACACCCTTTCCATTTTCTTTCCTCTTCTGCTCTTCCGGCACTTGTCGAGTGGTACTCACCTTTCAACCACTCTATCACCAACGTTTAAAGAAGTAAAGACTGGAGACTCACTCGATTTCTCCTTTTTTTGTCTTCAGTATATTTTTCTTCGTACATACTCTAAGGGTGACAGGGTGAAAAAAGTTGACTCTTGATCACAATGTGTCGTAGCTTTTTCAAATCACTAGTAGTGTTCTCATTTTTGCTCTTATACTCGGTAGAATAGCCAACGAGACAAAGTGAAATTTAATATCAGATAAAAAAATTATCAGTGAAGCTGGGTTGAAGATGAAATAAGTTATTTAAAGTCTTGATTACATGTCATTTTATCAGAACATCCAAATCTGATAAGATATCGTGCGAAAATACATCCAATATCAAAATATTTTGTAATAAAATAGTAACATTAATCATTTTGACGATTATTTAGCGGAAAATTATTCGTAACTTCTTCTTCCTTGCCGATGGGAATAAAGCTCTTTAATTTCTAGCTTCGAGTTAGTTTTTTTCAAGTATCACAGAGAAAATTATAAATTGAATTTTAAATTATTATTCTACTTAACACACAAATAATCCACTTTAACTACCAGTTAGATGAGTAAAAAAAACCAATAAATATCAATATGTTACATTTCGATTTTATGAGTCAATTAGGCAATTCTGCCCCTTCTGATGTAAGTGTTCTCTTAAAGCTTTCAATCAGCCTTCAATGAAATTATTTGATTCTTTGTATACAACTTTTTCTTTTCATTACAATATTATTAACATTAAATATAAAATTTAATTTCATCAATACATTTATTTAGATTATATAAACCTGTGTGTTGATGTTTCTTTCCTATCACTCAATTATCTATCACCAGATTAGATGTTAAATATTACTTGAAATAACATTTCAGTACATGTGTTTTATTGTAGTATATATTTAATTTTCGAGTTAACTAATTAAAAAGAAATCATTTATATTTATAGACATCAGAAAATTATTTATACATTGTTAAACTTTCTTCAGGATTCATCGTAACAAACAGCCCAAATTTATTATTCGATATTTCTTATAATACATAACATTCGAAATAAAACTAAATAGGGAGAATACTGGATAATAAAAAATTATTGAAATACAACAAGTAATACTAATAATAATAAAGTTTATTATTCATTTATTATCATTCACTATTGAAGACGATTTTAAATCATTGTCTAAAGCTTCATCATACCTAAATATTTGTATACTGTGTAATTATTTCACTAAGCATGCATTAGGTATGTCACAATCAAAGAATTAAATATAACGTTATTCTTTTATTAATCAATTAATTAGTTTAACTTTATCATTATTAATTAATAAATTACCTAATTAATAAACTTCATAATGTCACAGATAATACGTTTGAACGTTAATATAATGATTGAGAAATCTTAAACTTTTATTTTTATTTTTTTTAAATAATAATTAATCTAAAAAAAAAGTCAGAATAATTGAATAATTAAATGCCAAGATAATATTTTCTTTAAAGTTGATAAATTTTATGAGTTAGTACGAATCAAAAAGCTTTTGGCTTTAGCTTGTATAACACAATATATATTTTAGCTAGAATAACTTTTTCACATTTCTTTTAATTTTATTATCAATCATAATATTTCATTATCTTATTTAAAAATTAACGAGCACAACTTTATTATTTTTCTTTTCTGTTATGTCGTTTACAAATTTCTCTAGTTTGTTTATAATTGTTTTTAACAATTAGGATCACTTAAGCTTTACTCCATACAAATTTTTGGGATCTTCATTGGCGATCTAAGCAGTGTATGAAACTTAATATATTATGTCTCAGCCTTAAAATTAAATCATAATATTTTTAATAATAATATAAACAATAAGATTAAAAAAGATATTTTTAATCTTAACGGTGGACCTGTCCTACCGCTAAACAACAATCTATTTTTTAATATGGAAAACATTTATTTCAATTTTATTCATGTCAAATAATATATTGTTTATTGATCATATTAATTAATTAATAAGTAATTATGATAATAATAAAATGCTGCTTTTACTTATGATATTTAATGATAAACAAAATTAAAATAAAACTGAATGAAAGGCCAAAATTGGCAAAGCGTATTAGGCCGAATACAACAGTAAGACAATGTTTGTTGTTGCTTAACATTACATGTCTTTAATTATTATCTTATTATTTTTAATAATCTCATAAGCTATACAAGCTTTAATGCATATTAAATGGTAATTATTGGTAGGATCATGAAATATATAGCAACTATAAATGGTTGTTATGAAAGAAAAAAAAAATGTTTTTCATTAATAAATTGATTTAAAATGGGTATTTTAAATCTATGGTCCATTGGATAATGACATTTTAAAATTTAAATCTCATTATATGTGCGTCTTATTGTTTAATAAATGCATTAATATAATTAAAGATCAAAACACATTGTAAGAATTAAATTTTAACTTGAAAAAAAGTTTATAATCTTTATAAGATTAAGAAGAAAAACTACAATACAAACTTAACATTTTGAAAAGATATTTTTTATGTATTTTTCTTTAATAAACAAACCAAATGAATATCTTATTCTCTTTACATAACAGAAAAATTGTTAAGGTTATTCATAAAGGAATGTAAAAATTTCCTCTAACATCAAAGATAAACAATTTATAGTAACTTGAAATCAACAATATCGCACATACGTTATCTCTAGCCTTCAAATAGTTAGTGACAATTGATAATTTTTTCTTTTACTTGTCAATGAATACAGATTTAAATTAATGTTGTCAACTGATTTAGTATAAATCTATTTCAATTTTCTTTAATTAAAATTAATGAAGAGAAGGTCTGGAAGCACGCTGTTTCAGTCGAGCTAGCAGTGCTTGTTCTCCATCATCCTCGTTCCTTGAACTTGAACCTCGAAAACTCTCACTTCTATATTTATCTCTAAGAAACATTCGTCTTTCCTCTTTGTACCTTTCGATTCTTTCTCGGCATCTAGGATCACCAAGATCTAATCCTAAATTTCTAGATTGCAATTTATCTGTACTTTGTGAGGAAGACAATAAATCAACACCAACATTGGGAGTTGAATTGTGTTGAGAATCATCAGACATTTGCTTTGGCGGCATTCTAGTTGATTCACTGGTCATACGATTAAATTTATCTTCATCTAATGAACGGCTTAATGCTGCTCGTGTAGACCGAGCATGACGAGCACGCAAACATGGTGGTAAATATTGAACTCCATTGTTTGATTCATCAGACTTTCCTCTACAATTATCATTTTCATTCCTCATTTTCTTTTCTCTCACGTCACGATTTATTTCTGATTCAAAACTTCTTCGATCTCTTGTTGCTTCAGTCTCATATTTTCGTCTAGAGTGGATAGGAGTTTCGCTTCCAACACCGCCAGACAGTCTCTGCAATGCCAATTCTTGGAGTATTGCTGCTGTATCTCTTAACACCACTGACTCATCAATAGGTGAGCTTGCATTTGAAAACGAGTACGAAGAATCAAGTGAGTTGGTTTCAGATGCACCTTCTGGATCGTGAGCTATTTCGCAAGCTTCAGCTGCATGTTCTGAAGGGATCACAACCTCATCATTATCACGAATTTGAGTATTAGCGTTTCTTTTCAAGCTCTCTTGCACAAGTTTAGGTAAATACAATCTATTTAATGGTTGAGAGTTTCTTGAACTTTGACTAAAACTATTTCTTGTATTTTGTCCTCTGTCAAAACATTCATTTCTATCATCAGAAATATTCCTTCTTTCCATATTAAGATAATTACTCGTGCGATTGCACTCGTTATCTTTCTCTGGATTTATTGATTTGTAATTCAGAAGATTATCCTCCATATTAGCCTTTGAAAACATTACTTCTGTTGATTCATTCAAGTTATGTCGGTAGACATTATCATTATCTAATCTTAAACTATAGCTGCAACATTCATGCTCGTGTTCCATTCTTCCAGGATCCATATGTGACGTTGAATTTATTACACTATCCGTACAGGGTCTATCATTACCATTTCTACGATCACTTCCACATCTTCTTTCATCTAAGCTTGCCATTTGGGAGTTTTCATCTTGATCAGATACTTTATTGTCTTTATTTTCTACATCGAATGACATTTCGCCAGACTCTTGTACCAATACAGGGCTTTCAGTCAATTCACTTACACCAATACAAGAAGTATCAGTATCTACGGTTGATCCCATTGTAAGATCTAGAGATGTTCTTGATATATTATCAGACGTAGATCTTTGTCTAGGTGGATCAGTAGCAATGGCAGGATTTAAAGTACCTTCAAGAGGATCTTTAGGACTACTTGATTCACTCGTTGGTGTTGTAACAGATTCTGTTGTTCGTTCAATCATTACCCATTCACCTGAATCATTCGTATTTGATGCTAATGGCTGTGTATCAGTACTTGTGAACATTTTATCAGAACTGTCGCATATAACAAAACCAGAATCAGGCAAGTCTTCAATTGTTTGTTCGCAAGACATTGGAGAATCCAAATCAGTTGCACTGGAAGACGGTAAACCTGCAGGCTCATTCCTACAATGAATTATTGAGTTATCAATAATAGCATCATTTCCTGAATTTGACCCATCAGGAAGACTTTGGTTAGTATCGCAAATTGATTTATCATCATCTTGGAAGCTCATAGTAGATGTATTAGAAAAATTATCTTTTTGAGCTGTACACTGAAGATCAAGTGCATCACAAGACGTCATTTCTTGATCCTGAGATGTTTCAATTAAATTTTCTGATGACTTTTCTACATTATTATCAATTGTTGATTCATGACTTTTATAAGTATCTATTATCTCGCACGATTTAACATTAATAGTATTTAAATTAACAGACAATCTTTGACTAGGATCTAGAGATAACTCTTCAGCAGAAACACCTCTTTTCGACACGTCAGTATCACAGGATTGATCATCTAAGTCAAGTGGCAGAGTAAAACTTCGGAAACTTATTCTCGGGCTGTTCCCATTTCTAGGAGATATCGATAGAGGTGTTGTTTGTAATGTAGATGGGCTAAGGGGCGTAGAAGCTTCAGATAACAACGGAAGATAACCTGGAGTTGCTAATGATGACGGTGATTCCATTCCATGTACATCCGCTGATACCATTACTTGATCTGGACTTTGGCTATCAATGAATCTTAATTCAACATCACAATGAAGTCGTTCTTCAAGTCGTGATCGTTTCCTTTTAGATCCACCACTTGTAGCGATGCAGGGAGGAATTTCATTCCTTTGTCGACGTGGTGATGCTTCAACTGACGCAATACCTCCACTCTCTTCCTCAGAAAACATTCTCATTTCACGTTCTTCTAAGTCGAAGTTCAATTGAATTTCTGAGAGGTCAAGTGGTGATGCAGAACTTGGAGCGTCTGCTAAATGATCAAAGTAAGAGTCATGAGAAACTGATCGACTATGACCACAAGGTCTATTTGGTGGTGGACCCATCAAAGGACCTATACTATCTTCACCATCTAGACTATCTGCACTCTTGACTGGTCTTAATCTTCTCATTGCATTAAGAGAATTCGATAAATTCTCACTCTGAGGTGGAGTACCAACTTGTCGAGTTTTTCCACGAGTTCCAAACCCACCTCGACCAAAGATTGCTCTCCAGTTCAATGATGGTGAACGTTTAGAACCATTTCTCTTTCTAGGCAGTTCAATTACTGTGTGATAGTGAGCTGGTAGTCCCGCAGGACCAGCACCAACCTCAATATATTCTGAATCATTCCGCAAAGTTCTATTTCTCGCTTCCTCAAGACTAAGTAATCGTGCTGGAGTTGTAATAGCTAAAGATTTAGGTCGACCTACTGGACCATCTCCAAATATTAATTCTGCATAACACACAAGAAATTCTGTTACTACGGCTTGGACTCCAACTCCTTGGAGAGCTGCTACGCCTCCAACTTCAAGTTCTTTGCATCTAAGAAGATTTGGAGCCCAAACAATAGCAACGTTGCGAGGTGTCATGCCTGTTTCTGCTCCACGAGCTGCTACTCTTACTAAATGACGCATTAAATACTCCAAAGTCCTAAAAAAGTTAAATACTTATAATAAAATATTTCAACTTTTATGAATATCAATAAGACTATTAAAACAAAAAACAACATTCACTTTTTGAATGCAAAAAAAATTGTTGCCCTTTTCTACTTCAGGATATTAGCAATGCTTACCTATAATGTGGAGGCGGTAACTTTCTAACAGCGTCCCTCATTCTCCTCAACCTTTCAGCATCAGTATTAGCTTGAACAGCATTGACAAAGGTGGAGTAAAGCTGATAAGTGCATAATGGATTAGGTAGCTCTCTAAAGTACATTTTTAATAAGGATGCAACTGAATGGATATCTTGAAGTATACTCTCATCTGAATGCAAAGCAGGCACCCGATCTTCATCGAATGCATGGCGTAGTCGTTGAATATTTGAGGTCACACCACTTAGACGATAAATTCCATCAACCAAACCATGGGTTTCAATAAATTCAGCACAGCACGTCAATACAGCTGGCACTGTAACATAGTTTTTTTAATGAGTAACAATTACCTTTTTAATCAAAACCTGAATACTTTTACTCCACTAATTGTTACTATTTTTGATTCATTGAAGTAAATTACCTTCTTGGCCGGAGTTTAAGAGATGTTCACCAAGATCACATCCAAAGACTCGTTCTTTGAGAATTCCAGACTGTTTTAATCGCCTCCTAGACGGTCTGTTGAGAATAAAAGACCTAAAGAAGGCAATAAGCTTGCCGTGTTTCCTGAGGACTGGCTTAACAGGCAGTTTTGAACGAACAGTTGTAGATACAGTCAAATGACGAGGTACTTTATCACCAATCACTGCTACACATTCAGCTGGGAAAAAACCCACCGCAAAACCTTTTTTGCCTCTCCACCAGTTACTTTCTCCCGGTGGTGGCATGTCTATCACTGATATCATGTCTCCGACCTAAAAAAATTTATGAGCGAATGAATGTTATGTATTATATACTGCAAAAAGTGTTGTGTTGATTCACTCAACATAGACTTTTTATGAAAGAAATGGGCAATGAAGTATTTTTATTGAACTCTCACTAAATACTTTACGTAAATAAATGAACCAGTATTGTACTCCAATAAAAAAATAAATCCTATTGATTTTATTTTATTTTTTTTGCACCAATTTTCAAATGAACCCACACGAGTGGTTCAGTAGAAAAGTACTTAGCTTTTAATATCCAAGTACTTCTCCGAGTCTGGGTTCATTCAACAATACAACTTCTAATGACCAAATCTTTATTACTTATTTTGAAAAAAAAAAATTCTTTAATTAAACATTCTTATTTCAACATCTATTGAATCAACTTTAAAATAGCAATTATTTTCTTTAAATTGTAAATTCAATTTAATCACGTTTAATAGTCTATGATTACTGTTCTTCCAAAAAGACTTTTACAACTCAATATTCAGCAGACTAATTACCGCAAGAAGTGTTTAAACTTAACACACAAAGTTTCAAAAAGTATAGAGTAGTTGAAAGACTTGAAGACTAAGATTGAGGATGTTGAAGCGTTCATCTTGGTGATACAGATTAATTTAAGAGGTTGGTCATTGATTTTAATTAAATGTTAGCAGACACTTCTTCGTGTCGAACAATACATTGTCACTAGTTGTCACAATCGGTAGAGATGATTGTCATTGGCTAACGCAAGCCACTATTTCCCACGCATATATTGGGCAATGAACGCCTAACGTGCTTTCGCTTATGGAATGTCTGATTATAGCTTAAGTAAGTGACCACCCAGTTGCAAATCGCATCATCATTCATGACCCAATTCCTCGCATAATTCGTCTGGAATTTCTAATGAGTGTTGTTACCTGAAAGGATATCTCATCCTGTGCTTGAGCTGTATAAGGTTTTACTGCGTAAGCAGCCGCAACAGCAGGTGTATTGATTGGACACGAGTCTGATTCAGGAACTAAAATTCTACGTCCACGATTATCAAGTTGTAGCCAATTTAATACGGGTCCACAGTTCAATCCTTCATGATTTAACTGAGAAAAATGATCTAGATAAACTGCTAACAATTCTTGAGCATTCTCTGGTTGACTGTCCGGTAGCTTTGCCAATGATGAAAACTTGCGATCGAAGATACAACGATGCAGTTGTCTGTCGAACATCACAAAGTTCTCATAAGAACGTTGAAGTGTCCAACATATATCTCCAGAAGTCACTCGGACTGCAAATGTTGAATCATTTGGCACTTCGGTTACCGAGACCTATGAATAGAATATGTAAATGAGTTTATGGATGTTTTGAATAGACGATTACTCAACGACAATATTTTTATTGTGAATTTATGAAAACATTTATCTGAATGCTATACATTTTTTTTTTTAAATTATATAAATACAATCTCTAATTTAAATAAATGTAAATAAATGTTTTCACTGTAACACAACATCAATTACAAGAAATGATAAATAAACAAACCTCAAGACCACCAAGCTCAACATGCTCATAGTGAAAATGAGCACACTCATCTAGCTTTGGAAACCTTGCTACGCTACCCATGTTGCTACCCGAGCTGACCGGAGTATCAAAGTCTTCTGTCCGATTACATCCTAGGCCCTGTAAATAAAAATAAATTTCTTTATTAGTTTGATATATAAAAGTAAGAATAATGAATGTATTAATTAAATGCGTATGTTAAATATAGAAATTCATATTTTTGTTTCTATTCGTAATGATCGAGTTACTTAATTACGCCTATAATAATAAAAGACGTTAGACTTTGCGGTAGCAATTGAAGTCAGTGAATAATGAATCATCATGTCTGGTGAATTCCCTACTTGAAATACACTTGAATATTTTTTTTTCGTCTTATCTGGTTAATCTCTTCAATGAGTTTTATTTATCCTCGGTTTCTTAATGACCATTTAAGATTAACAAATTACTCAATGACAGTATGTTGTTTGTATAACAATGAATTCCTGTGTATAAATACCATCTTTTAAATAAGAAAATAAATAAGTTAATTTATTTGTTTTTCTTTTTAATTATCCAAGAAAATTCTTTCTACCAAGATTATTTTTTCTTATATCTAATTATTATTGATAACCTAGATTATAAATTTGATCAATAGCTTGTCCTTTATTTATCCTTGGTGGAAAAAAAAGTAAAATAAAAGTGTTAGTGGATGTGCTTAAAAGATTGTTTCATTAAAAATAAAAGCTTTGTAATCTAGAACAGTTTAATGTCAAATTATGGAGACTCCTGGATCCGTAAAAAGTGACCTATACAACTTGATAATGGTGAAAGACGAAAATAGGATAGAAAGGAAATAAGAAAGTTTAATGAAGAGATAGATTATAAAAAAAAAAATAAAAGAATGAAGGTCTTTTGTCAAATATTATGCGGGTCGACCATGAGATCTGGAGTCTGCGCAGCTTTAGTGCATGACAGGGAAGAATTTATCGTTCGAAATTCGTTTTAGGAAACATTCAGAAGCCTGATTATTCAAGGCTAACATCTTTAATTTAAGAAGTAAATAATGGTGATGATGATTTTTACTTTTTCTGTCCACGTCATTCGTTTTTTTTTCTTTCATTTATTCACATAATATTTTCTGCTCAATTAGCAATTAAAATTATCCAGGTCAATGAGTTGTATTAGCAAACTGTCCAGCTTCATATTGAGTTGTTACTGTTGGTACCATTAAATCGAAAGGAAAGTGTCTCAGTTGAAAACTCTTTCAACCGAGACCAGTTGGTACTTCCTTCTCAACTGACAAACAATACGCTCAGGGAGAGACGAATGAAGACGAGTCGCTAAAGAGAAGCAGTAGCAACAGCTTTCAATTGCGGAAACCCTCTCTTTGCAATCTCAGAACAGTTCTTTTCTTGTTGTTCACCCAACTATACGTCTTTTCAAGCTTTCAAAATTCTCTTGTGAATTTTTTCGCGTTCTTTCTTTTTTGATCTCTCTAAGTAATTGTCAATTAAAAGCACATCATTATTTTTCAATACAATTCAATAAACTTCCTTCAATAATTTCATTTTTTCTTGATACTTATAAGTAAAAAACTTTATAAAGTTTTTATTCCTTTTGTTTTTTTTTTTCCTTGATGAAGCACAATTTTTTGTTGAGCTCCAAATTGATTTTTGTGATTTTCTATTCACTCAGTTTTTCTTGGCCTATTTTTTTTTTACTGTAATTGATCACTAGAGTATGATGTTATCTGTTAAACAAGTCAATAATGTTCAATTTTCGTTATCCAGTTATTATTTTTTCCTACTAATTTTTGAGGTACGTTGTTATTTTTTATCAGAATTAATTGATGCAACTCTGAAAATAATAAAGCAAGTTTTATTTTTAAAAAACGTTTATTGTTGGGAAAAATTAAATGATGATTGGAAATATAACATTTACTCTAGTGGTAATTAAAAAATTGTATTGATTCTCACTATATGAATATAAATCACTTTCAATTGTCAATTCAATATTCAATTAAGTATTTGACGCCACAATAATGTTTTTTAATATCCTCATTTTATCAATTTCATCTTTTTCTATTTGTTAAAATAATCGTTAGTTAAAATATATTTCATTTTTATCCAATGTTTCATTTATAAACTTCTATTTCCAACTTGACAACACAAGTGATAATTAAAATTTTTTGCTGACTATTTATCACAACTTATTCATTCATTCATAAAAATAACTTCAACAATAGTCACTAACAATATCAAATTTCATTACATTGCATTATTTAAACAATTAATTCTATTTTTTTTTTCTTAAATCTATACAAAGCTTGCCAATTAAATTCCTTTTAATGTTCTTGTTTGCATCCATTTTATCTCTAGCATGTTGAACAATTGACAGAACATGAATCTTTATGTAATTCAAAAGACTAAAGTCTTCGTTACGTTGCGAAAAACATATCCGTCATGCCACATTGAATATTATAAGAGCTGACTGCATTACGTGTGTAAACATTTAAATACATACATAACCAAGTTCATTATATATTTTTTAAACTCTACATAATTATCATAATCATTGAATATCTTCTGTTTTGCCATCTGCAATCACAGCTTCTTCTAAGTGGACTTGGACACTTGTTGATTATGAAGATGACTTGGAGAACGAATGAAAAATGAATGAAAGAAGCAAGCAAATGTCAGTAATGTAGTATCTTAACATGTCTAGATGTAACTCAAAAAATATCAAGATTTATCTTATGAATGCAGTGTACGTACGATGCACGGAAACATGACTACCTCATCCACAATGAGAGATTCACATTTCCACCTGGCACATCATCAATGCAACACAGCACAACGCCAAAGAGCATCAGCGCTCCAGGGAATACCCGGGTGTCACTGGATCGCTGGTGGTATCATCACATCTCTTCCTCCACGCCTTGTAATCTTTCATCCTTTACACGCATTAATATTCCTCCTCTTTCCTTCTCTCTTTTTTCTCTGTCTACCTTTCCCCTTTTCCTTATGGGCATCGCGACGACGCAGTGCACGTCGTGCCGCATGCGTAAACGTCTGGCTTAGCTTCAGGCATTGATGGTCTATTCCACTTTAGGATTACATATAAACACTATACTACTTTATACTCACGTCAAATGAATAATTATATTTTTATGCGTAACACATACCAACAGACGTCACGTTTCGTATGTCATCAAGGAAGAAAGCTATATTGCTTAAATTAAGTTTATTTTCTAATCTAACACTTTTTTTTATTCAATCCTTTACTTCCTGTGCTTCTCTATCTATTCATTTACACACCTGCAGGATATGAAAGCTAACTATTTTTTATGTTTTTCTATTTTTAGAAAATTCAATCTTTTATCATTTTTCATCTTGGAAATCTAACCTTTATTTATTTATTCTATTACAAAAAACGAATCAATGGAATCAGTGATTTTTTTTTTTTTAAATTGAACATAAATTTGAAAAATGATACGTAAAAGTTTTTGACAAATTTAGTTTTAACAAGTACTAATTGTTGTTATTTAAAAATGATTATTTCTGTCACAATTGTTGAACATTTATCCTATTTTTTTCCATCTAAATAATCCTCAAGTTTCAAAATAACACTCAATTTTTTGTACCATTTCCTCACTTCTATTTTTAACATTAATTGTCAATAAAAAAAAAAACATTTCTCTCTAACACAGTTTAAAAATTTTTTATGTCATGTTATCTATCAAGTATTTTTAAATTTGTTATTTCATCACTTGATACTATTCTTGATTCCATTCATTAAATTTTCAATAATTTTATCATCATTTACGATCATTCATTAAAAATATTTAAAAAACACTTTTTTAAATCCATATCTATCTCTATTAATCGAATCATTAGTTAAGTAGAAATTAATTTATGTTTCAACCTATAAGTTTATCAGAGTAAACCTTCAAATATTTCAATGATTTCTTGATTTTATTTTCTACCAGTTTATTATAAATGTTTATGCATGTTAACGTGCTCTAATATTTTATTCTTTCAAATATTGATTGATGTTTGAACTTTAAAGAGCATTGCTTTTTCAACTTCTTCCACTTTATAATAATTCTCTACCAATAACAATTCACCCAAAGAAAACATCTAATAAAATCATTTCCAATCATCATTATGCAACAAAAATATGAATTTTGATAAAAAATATTTATCTTAGACGAAAGAATTTCTTTTATACATAAAAATCCTTAACATCCTGTATAATTCTTCCATTAAATGTCCTACATCTACAAGACATATTCCTGCACTCAACTTTTGTATAAATTTATCGTGGATGTATGAAAACATCTGTATACCTCAAACTGACTTGAACAGCTGCTGCAACTGCTGAGTACACGGCGCATCATCAAGAAAAACTATTCCAATTTCCCACTTCTTCAAGCAGTAGACACGCCATCTCTTAATCTTCTCACGATTAAATATAATTCTTAAATAAATTCAATCTCCATAATACATCTCACATATCACTTTTATTATATTTCTCATCACTTCTACATCTTCTTTAGCTTCCTTTCCTCAACTTTTTTCCCTCTATTTCTTTCGTTCTCTATTTCAATTTATTCTTTTATTTAAACTAAAAAATGAATACACCAAGTAGTACGGTCATGAAGTAGGCGTGCGTGAAATAAGAATAAAACTAATTTTATTTTATAACTCAAGCAAGTTTGACGCCAAGAGCCAAAAGAGTAAAAGAGTGTGGGCGCTTCCGTGTCACCGATATTTCATTCCCAGTCCTCCTCTTGTGTCCTTGTTGTCACGACTACGATTCTCATGTTCGTATGTACGATGCCAACAGCAGCAATGTCCTAAGAGAATTGCGGTTTAAAGAGCAATGGAATTGGGTCATTCTTCGAACTTCAGTCCAGGAATCAAGTCTGGTATATTCACGGTCGTATGAGCTAGAATCATACATCAATATGTGACCTGCGCTTGCTCTTCTTGTTTATTTAGCTCATTTCTATCAACTCGATATTGTTGTTGATCAACTTTGTTCCACCAAGTTAGATTATCCATATGCTCTGATGCTCTGTTACATACAACTTCGTATAAATTACAGTCTTGTTGGCAAAGCTGACACTAACATAGCTTGTTTGAATAATCTCTATATAATTTTTATTTATTCTTCTTATTTTTTTTTCATCTGTTGCTGCTCCTTATTCATCTTCATCTTCATGAAGTGTTGATTCCTTTCGACATTTGTCATCAGTCTCTTTATCTTCATTTATATCTGGTTAGTTTTTTTTCACTGCTGATCCAACTGATTTACATTTGATCACATTTTTGCTATAACATTTTAACATCTTTCATTCATTTTTTTATATATATAATTATTATTTAAAAATATAATTTTTAACTTTTCATTATTTTAAAAATATTTTAAACCATAAATATTACGTAATTCATAGTGAAAAATTTTTTAATAAAAAAAATCAACTTAAAACAAACCATCTTCATCATAAGATTGTTATCATTATCATCAAGATCCTTAAAAGGATTTCACAAAATAAAAAGTTTCACAAACTTTCATTTTTATGTTTAATAAAATTATGGTTAATAAAATTAAATAATAATTTTATAATGACATATAGCAGCAAGAGAAGATGAGAAAAATAAATTCCAAAAGTGACAAAATATTTATTTTTTAATACGATTCAAATGTTTGCTTAAAAGCGAATATGCAAATGCTCCTGAGGCATTCGTATGAAAATGAAAACGACTATTAGTAAGAGCGCGCACAGACGACTTACGTGAGTGTGACAGTTTCAGTGGGCGAATATGTAACCAGGGAACGAGCAAGAGAGCTGTCTCCAAATGAGCGAGACAGAATTCCTGAGCCGTGTGCTAGTGCGCGCGAGATTCTATCGATTTTCTCTCGCGAAACAGCATGGAAGAGCGCCTAAAGCTAATAAGTAACAGTCTCCAGCTAGTAGTTGTCTAGTACACCATGTAGCTAAAAGACAATAGATGCTTCCGTACTCTATAGAATTTCATTCAACTATCGAGAAAAGGATCCAAGCTATCGTCGATAGGAAATCGGTGTAATTTAAATAAAACGCGGAAGTCGTCTGATCGGCCGGATGTTCACTGTGTATCATCGTTACATGCTCTTCAGGCCAATGCCCGATAGATTAAATAGAATGCTCGTTATTCCACTCATCATCATGTTGGAGGGCACCACAATTTACCACCAAGATAACTTTCCAATCAGCTGATCTGATATGCAAGTATTCAATCATTAATTTCATTTTCAATCAATCCAACATCTTCATATACAGCTATAGACATAACATCATCACCATCAAGACTAAAAGCTATAAAATTATTCATCTGTATTCTACGAGGAATTGTTAGAAACTCTATTATCGAACGGAAGAAGACGCGACAGCAATAAGAAAAAGTACTGGAGTACACAAATCAAATAAGAAATTCAATTTTGCTGTACCTCGACTCTGGAATATGATATAAAAAGAGTTTTAAGGACCGTTATGATTTTAAAAAATTTTTTCAGCATTATTTTCGTTTGGATATTAGATACTACACATTGTATATGACTTGGAAAAAAGATATTACTTTGAAGATACACTATAAGGTCACCTTTTTCGTCAATGTAATATGGTTTTATCATTATCCTTTTATTTGGAGATACTCCCTGGATAAAAGTACTAAAAAATCTGAACAATTTATTTAATTATTTAAATTTATGCAATTATTTTCTAATTACTAAAATTTAAACTGATGTTATTGAACTATTTTTGAAGAATTTAGAGTTCTATTTAGTTCATCAAGTAAATGGAAATGAATTTGTTTGATAATTTTGCTACCAAATATTACTTATTAATTGAAATCTTTCATATTCTGGATCATAGTATTTTTTCCAATTGGTTTCCATATTATTATCAAACTAAAAAAATTATTCAAGCAAATATCATTTAATTCTATGATCTTTTTAAAAATAACTCTTGATAAAATTAACTTTTATTTCTGAATGAAATAATTCGTTTCTATAAATAATTTTATATTTTTAGATCAATCATTCACAACAATAACTGATCAATTGAAACTTATTGTTACTCTAAAATTTTTTTTATCAAGATAAAAATGCTTCTAAAGTAAGTAAGAAGATGGAAACTCTATTTCCAATATTTTTTATGTCAATACAAAGAATTGAAAATTATGAATATTTTTAATATAAATGTAAAAAGTTGAAGCTTGTCATAACATTTTGTATAGTAAATTTAAACTATTGAAGCTTTTATACTTTAGTTTTCATTCAGAAAGAATACAAAGAAGAACAACATCTTCTTATACAATGTTAAGAATAATTCTGGCAGAGAATTCTAAGCTAGTATAATACTTTAAATCTGAAAAATTGACTGAGCATCAAATTCCCAAAGATTTAGAACGATAACCGCAGTTGACCCGGAAATAATTCGCAAATGCCAAACTACCGAATAGTTTATATATACAAACACCGAATGATTTCAAGTTGTTTCGTCTAAAAATAATTTTGTTTTACTTACAAGTAAACCTTTACGACTAAACTTTCACGATAATCTATAGTCTGTAAATCTGCTCGTGATCATAGTTTCTGGTTCATACATAACTGCCACAAAGTTTACAATGTTTTATATTTTCATTTAGCTAAAATAAACTTGAAACGTATTCTGTCAATATATAATGGATTTCAAAGCACTCTAGTTCTCTAAAATGTTCTAAAAAAAAATTTCTACACTCTTTGTGTATCATTAAAATAACCAATAACAACTTGGAGACTTAATTGTCATCACTAAATAGCACTCCTGCTGTTAAATATTAAAGCTGATGAATTCCATCCTGTTGATTAAAACAATCTATTTCAAAACTCAGATTATTCTATGTTATACTGGTATTTTTTAAAATACAATTTTCTATGTTAAATGATATACTCTCTACCCTAAAGTCTACAAGAAAAAAACGAGTTATCGTTGATGACATTTCCTCCAATCATTCCAAGGGAAGATGGTAGGAAGGAAAAGCCCGCATGTTAATCTCCTGAAATGATTAAGTCCTATCTTGCTTTCAATTAAAGTATCATTTATACAACAATGATTTAATCTTTTCCTGATAGAATTAAGGCGTTGATAGAAATTTTTTGACTATTCTCTACGATAAGGCCTAATAGGATCCTGTGGAACTTCCTCTTATAACAACACAGAATAATAAAACGAGCACTAATCGATGCTGGTAAAGCTCAGGAAGTGTGTAAATTACTGCTAATCTAAATTCATAATCTTGTATATAAAACAATAATTTATTATTTAAGCTCACCAGTTATCAGATTAATTCTTATTTATTTGTTACACTCAGTGTCATAATTTTTGTATCATTCAAAGCACTTCTATATCACCATGATAATCATTCCATTTGCAGCTGACTTGAAATTCTAGAATGTAAGCTACCATGGAGACAAATATTCAACTTTCTCAAATATTTAATGAGCTTGTAAAATGTAGAATTGGATGAATGACCTTTTCTAATATGAATTTTATTACGAAATGCCTTTTCAATTATCACCAATCCATCAAAGCTAAACCTGGTCTCAGACTCATGTGTTATTTATAACAAATTTGTTGATTAATTATTCAAAAAGTTTGATTAATATTTCAGCTTGTAACCCGTCTTTTTTCCCTAAAAGTCGATAAATGTAGATAAATATTGAAATTTTGATTCAAGTTTTTTTTATAATGACAAAAAAATCTATAAATTATGTATTTTTACTCTTTCATTAAACATGGACTAGTTTTTTTTATAAAATTTCTGATAAAATTCTGCAAAAATTCAATAACATTCATTTATGTTTTATAAAAATTGAAAATAAATTAATATCAATAACTTTTCAACAAGATCCAGATATGCCTTTTTCCCTAGTATTGTCTATTTGTTTTATGGGTCTAGCCACCTGTCTATTGGTCTAGTTACCCTAGATAATAAATCATACCAGGGTTTTCGATGCTTATAGATTTCAGGTATTCATTAAATTATATTTTTTATGAAGTGTTGTGATCATCAATCTAGGATAAACTAAAAAATATATCTCATAAGAATGAGAAAGCTGAAAAATATTACCTAACATTACAAAACAGTAATTGAACCTATTTATCTTTTTCTTCATCATAAAAAACATGTTATCAATCATGTAAAATTTGTTCACCTAGTTATCATTGATTCTTTTTTATCAAACTATTAAAAAAAGAAAGATCATAAAATATTTTTTGTTTTCAGCTAGCCTAGATTATAAAATTAAAATTGATATGCAATGATGTAAATTTTCTAAAGTTAAATCAATGAATAAAGGTCAAAGCAGTTAATGTTTAGCATAAACATTATATCGATATTTATGGGTAATCATCGGCTATTATATTGTGCATTGCTTTTATTACTAATCGATATAAGGCACTCACTTTTGCGGTGTGTGGCTCGATGTCGTTAAGCCGCTGCGCACGAGGTTTCTCGGGCGTTGGTCCCGGCATCATTGCCAGCCTCCTTGACGACGTGGATTAACGACAACGTGGTTGTAAAAGAAGACGATAGCTGGACCGCTGCTGGCCCAGTTTCCCACGCGCCAGGTTGACGCCAATATAATCAACACAGTGTTGGAGTTTATACACAATAACTTACTGCTCTATTTCTTCTTCCATTCTTAGCTGAAATCAATTGTAATAAATAATTATCCTTCTTTTGTATCTAAATAATTCATTGATTACTCAATTAATTAACTCATTCATAAAATTATCAACTTTTTTTGTTCATTTTAGTTGAGTGTCGTTTAATATCAAATATAAAAATCATGTTTTTATAAAAGCTCATGGAGATCAAGTTTGGTAGCTTAAATTTATAGCAAGAGAGTAATCAAAAGAAATTTCCAAGGTTTGACTCTCCAATCTACATCGACCTTGAGTCACTCGTCGTTACTCGTGAAACCATTGGCCATTTATCTTGGTGACTTGTGATATACATACTCAGTATATATATTATGCATGTGTTCTTGAATGATAAGTCGAAGGAATGATTGAAATTGATATGCTGATAACAGTCCAGATTTGTGGTATAATAAAAATAAAATTTTTAAAATGTAAATAATTTAACAAGTTTTGTTTAAACTGTTCATTCAATCAGTTAAAATTATCAAGCTTTACTTCATCTAACATTCGCCAGAATCATTTTATTCTTTATCTAAAAAATGTAATTGAATGGAGTTCTGGTAAAGACTTTTAAAAAATAAATTGAACACTTATTTCACCAACTGAGCATCAAAACACACACAAACTGATGCCAGTAAAAAAAGGTGCTTCAATGTTACAGATTTATCTTGGAACGTGACCAATAAATTTTTCAAGTATCCAAATATTTTAAAAAAAATTTATCTAATCATTTTCAATAAGATAGAGAGAAAGTACAAAATAACTCCAGATGTAGTAAGCAAATAAATTGTTTTAATTTTTAAAACTTATAGTCAGCAATTTTGATATCACGCCAGAAGTGTTGGTGAGTGGTTAACCAATACTATTACTCCAACGAATATCGAAAATCGATAGCCACTAACGTTTGGCAAAAAAGAAGATTATCTTAATGCACTTAGTGCAGTATACTCAGCTTCTCTAAAATACTTCTAAAAAAAACTCAAGCTTTTCACCTTCTGTTTACATGAAATACATATTTTCATTCCATCCTGTTCACTTTTCACTCATTTCTTTCAACAAGAGGGCACAAAATTGCCGCCGACAAGGCGCCAAATTATGTGCAGTTTACGTCAACAAACTCGTTAGGCTTTTTCTCATTCTCTTGAAAACATTGAATTGAAGTATATATAAGAGATACTGCAAAGAAGAATGATACTAAAAGAAATGAAAAAAGGATTAAAATGAAAGAATAACTTAAAATAAGAATAAAACATTTTTAAAAAAAACTTACTTCAAAATAAGAATGAAATAAAAATGAAAAAGATAAAAAGTATTGAGTACATCCGTTCCACAGCTGTGCAATGTTTTTAAAATGAATGAAAAATGATACTAAAAAAATATTTTATTCGCAATTAAAACTAATTAAATTTATTATAAACTCAGATCTCAACATTAGAATGAGATTGAATAGACCAATTATCCTATTTCAACTATACACATTGTTTTAAAAAATAGAAGGAAAAAAAAATATATATAGTAGCTTATAATGAGATTCAATGATTACTAGGACCCAAAGAGAAGCCAAGTGGTAATTGTTGCAGCTCTCTTATTTCCGGCGCGACGACCGGCATTGAGAAACCGTTCGAGTTTTACAGTCCCCTCTTTCATTGTCGGCACTTGTGCAGTTGCAACTTAGTCTCACACCGTCCACCAACGATAGAATCAATCGATTGTTCACGGGAAACCGTAAAAGTTACACATCCACCTGGTTTTTTGAATTATTTCTGTCTTCAATGAGTCATAGTTCTAACTAAGGAGAAAGCTAATCCTATCTCAATAGGCTTTTTTATGATTTTTTATTACATTTGTTCTTATAAGCTTTATCGACATTCATTTACTTTACATTTACTTTTTATTCTTGTTTAAACTTCGCGATTACCCAAAGGTTATTGACATCTCTTTATTTATGTTTATTTGTTTCTAAAAAGAACAGCTGCTATAATCAGTGCTAAAATGATGGAAAAAGTAAAAATAGGTTAATAGGGAGGTTTTTTCATTTTTTTTTTTTAGATTTGTTGGATACTGATGAATGTAGCTTTGTTTGATATTTGTTTTTTTATTTGTGCTTGTAATTAACATTACCTCATTTTTCTAAATTAAAAATAAAGTTTTTGTTTGGTAGACTCAAATTAATTCAGTTTTTTTTTCAGGAAAGACTACAGAGAAAAATAGAATGAGGATTTTAAATGAGCTAATAAATGATAATTGATGCAATTTTTAAAAAATTAAAAAATAAAATAAATATTAAAAAGTACAATTATAACTTTCAACATGACCTAATTTTATTAATTGTAATAAAAATGATATTAATTTAAAAATGAAATTTTAGTTATGATTTAAGTACTTTCTTTTTCACCTCAACGCTCTGGTTTCTACTGAGGATTAAATTTATATTTTGTTTAGAAACTCGTTTTCAACAACTAATTCAACAAAAGAAAAACAGGAAGAAGATTGTAATGAGATAAACTAAAAATATTTATCATGTCTTTAAGTGAAAATGGGCATTGAAATTAAAAGATAGTGTCAGAAATTCACACTTGAGATGTCAGAAAATGACAGTGTCTGAATGATGAATGCAGATAGTATACAGAGCTAATATATTCATGAAAGAAAAATAAAACTTTAAAAAAACGACCATACTAACAACAACATTTTTATGCCTCGAAGATATAAATATTCCTCTTACGTGACTGTCTCTAATTAGCGAGTAGTTAAAGATTTTTACTGCGGTATTGGAAACATATCATTAGTAAAGAAATCATTTTAAAAATGACAAAATATGCACTGCAGTGAGTTCTTAAACTCTAAGGTTTAAAATATAATTTTTCAACATTAATTTAATTAAATAAAAAATACTTTAGTCTAATAAAATGAATCATTCTAAGCACCATACATTTATTCACATTAATTAGTAAACTAGATTTGAGTAATGAAATTAGCAACGGTTCTTCCATCAAGACAATAATGACTACAGTCACAGAGCTCTCTTAAGAATCTATAAATTTTTTATTTTTACACAAGTCTACTCAACAGCGTTCATTATATAGTAAATCCTGATAAATCAATTGCTAGCCTATCATCGCAATATGAAATATTTCAGTCAGGAAATGAGATTATTTAATATGTTCCAAGTGACACTACATGAAAGAACAACTTTATTTCAAATCAGAAGGGAATTAGAACATCCTCTACACTCTCTATACTACAGCTGATTACTACGCTGGACATGATCAGCAATTGTGAGAGCTTTACTCCCAATCCTTATGAATTTTTTATGACTATCAACCGCTTGAATAGTCCCGTAATCTTAGCCTCGATTCAAACACATATTTAATCTTTGAATCTTTAATCTATCTCCAATGAAAGTAGCATCGATCACACTGGTTTATTTTGTATACTTCTTTTGATAAATGGCATACCAGCAAATTGTTCACACATCCGGATAATATTTTAGTTTAGATAAACTTTTTAATAAGCCTATGTTATTTTGTTTTAACAGATAACATTCCTGAGATTCCTTTGTAAGTGATCTATGAGGTGGTGAATAGAATCGACACCAGATGTTGTCAAGAGCAAACAAATGTGGATTGCAAAAAACTCAAAGCAGAGAGTGTTGTAGATGCCGGGGAATGACCGCAGTAAATCGCGCGCGCTTTATCATTCTCTTATCAATCCCGGAATATGACCAGGCGTCAAACCTTCTCTATGTCAGAAACAAATCCATCCTGTTTATCACAATTATGTCACTCTGATATAAAGCACAACACTTCAACCTTCACACAAACATTGAAAATAAAAAATATTTTCACACTATTGTTCTTTGTATGTTGGATGATTGCTACATTCCCATGTTCTTCTTTATTATAATGCGTGTATAATGCTCTGATACATTCATTTATACTCCCGGAAAAATGTAATTGGATACATAGTAAACATTTGTCGTCTCTCCAAGTACTGCTACCACATTCAGTAATTCGATAACAAATCAAAGGATACATACTTGGAATTACTTTTTTAGAATTATTAGCGGAATAATTATATTTATTAATCTGTAAACTAAAGAATTTATGAATTATTTTGAATAACTTTATTCATAGATTTTCATTAAATATAATAATTTTGGAATAGTAGTTTTAAATTAAAAGATTACTAACCTAAAATTTCCCCATTTTCATTTATATTTTCATCTCTAATGAATATGCAACTGGAACTTATTTAGATCCAGTTTATCACACTATTACACTCAAAATATATATATATATATCAATGAACAATAAAAGTTGAAAGAATGTTTAAAGCTTTAATTCTTGGAGTTTATTGATCAATTAATTGAGTAATTAAACCTTGAATTAACCCTGAACTTCACCGTTAAATTTCTAGTTTTGTTAGTTATGAAGTAGCTCAAATATACTTTAAGCATAAAAATGCAAAAAAATTCATATTAAACTGTTATTATAAAAATAATTAAATAATAAAAACTTACTTATAAACAGCTGCATGTATCCAAGATACCTCTGAGGTTGAGAATCTCTGTTTCATCCAACTTCAAAACGAAAATACTACTTTTGCCGGACACAGTAATGAATGTCGCTGGTACACAATACAATGCACAAGAACTACTGATGATTTTGGCATCACAATCGACATTTCAACAATTGTTTTATTGTATTTAAATCACTAACTAGCAATTGAAATTGTTGCCAATAATTTGTGGCACGAGTGAAAAAGCAAATAATGCTAAGACGTTAATGTTTTTGGCGTACTGTCAGTCTCAGACGCAACCTGCTCGACCTGCCCAACCTGACTTCCACCCCGAGCGAGTGGGGAATGAAATGCACCGCGCTGCAGAACGCCGACTACGCATCAAGTAGTGCGCAGAATGTTTAGAGATGCGTGCGCTGAAGCGGGAAAATTTAAATTTACCATTAAATCGGTAAACGTTCCTATATGTTGACTCTTACATTATTTCAGCATTTTTATAAATATTGTACTGCTTTTGAAATAATGAGAATAGTTTCATCGTGCTTGCGTCTGCTGCTTTTCCTGGATCTTCGATATTCAATTCTTCACAGGATTTGTTAATAAAATCGAAATTTAAACTCAACGTGATTATTTCGGACATTGCCGAGCTCAATAGCGTACACTTATTAAAAATCTCGTCTACTTTAGTTTGATTTTTATAAATAACTTGTCCATCATAATAGAAAGCGTATTTAATACAAAATTTGCTGGTACTTAATTTTTTTAAATGTTCAATAGTTGTGTCTCTAAATCTTTCAAAACTTTCTGATGATAATTGTTGCTAGAATTAATAACAATGATAATGAGAGTATAAATTATAAAGAAAAAATTCATTCGATATTATGTATTATTAATAAATATTCAAACCTTAATTTTGATTGCTAAATACTCATTTAAATGTGGATAATGAATTTGCTGAGAAACAGTTGAACTATTAAGTGTTTTAGAACAATCAAGTATAAACTCATTATTATTATTTGATTCTTTTAAGATAACTGAAATTATTTTTTCATCATCTCGTGATAACGATCGTTTAATTAAATCCAAAAAATCTGTAATGCAACCCCAATAATTTATACTTTTTAAATTACAATGTGATATTAAAATCACATAATCATTATTTTCCTTTGTAACTTCAATATTTATGTGCTTAAAGTTATTTTCACAAAAAATTTCTTTTTTTTTTGATACAGTGAACTTATCTACAATCTGCAATATCAAAAAAAGGAATAATTAAAATAATCATCAAATTATAAAAAAATATTCAAACATATTTGAGTGGAGAAAAAATCATTTTACAATGTGTTTACCTTTAAAACATCATCGATCAATTGTTCTACCATTTCATAAGAATTACAAGTTATCGTAACTAATTTTATTAGGCGTTTGAAGAAAAGATTCTATTTAATTATCATTTAACTATAAAATTAATTTAATTATTATACTGAATATATCTAAAAAATTTTGTCAAAACCATCAGATACAAAACTTCAAATGCCTCTGTAGTTTTATTTCTCTTTCTTTTTACTCTCTTTCTCTCTCGATTACTTTAAAGGTGATTTTTATAGGTTATTTGGTTTGAAACCGAGATTTTTTCAAAATATTAACATAAACAATGAATGGGAGCACTCAATTTTGTTATGAATTAATTTCAGCTACGAATAGAGCATTTTATTATGCCTAGTAAATCATTTATTCTCATAAGATGATATTACTTCAATTTTGTTGAATAAACAAAATCCGCTTTGTGAAAAACTTGGGCTTTTGTTATCAAGTTGGTGCTACAATGAAGTTGTCGCCAATAAATAAATGTAGGTTAGTAAAGGGTGTGTATTTTGGCGCGAGTTTACAAAGTGATTAAAAATTCATTTTTGATGACGTATAAAAAAATATAAAATTATAAATTTTGCAGTAACTGATAAGAATTAACATTAATATAAATATAAAAAATCTGAGCTATTTTCTATTGGACATGTTATTATTTATATTACAAACATTTGTAATACTTATTACATTTTTTTTTATCTACCTGACATTGCAAGACTACCAACATTATCCTCGCATTCTTTCAAGCATACCAATTTTTTATTTAACAGTTTGTTGATGAGTTCACTCATAAATTGGTTTAAATTTTACTATTTATTTGATTCTTTTGAGATTATTTTTTAATAATAATGAGTTTATGGGAGATATTCTTAAGTGCGATTAATGATGTTAAGCTTGGATTTCTCATTTCAATGGTAATGGGTTACAGTTTCTATCGACTAGCTAAAAAAAATCCTGCTCCTGCCAGTCAACCAGAATTTCCAAAAGATCATGTGGTTAGTAAGAGTATAATAAACATCACAAATAATCCGAATAACAATGACTGTAAATTTAAGTTTTTTTTTTTAATTTCAGATTATTCAAGAAGATAGTGATGATGGTGAATATAAGATGGTACTTGTTGTCAGGACTGACTTAAAAATGGGAAAAGGAAAAATTGCAGCTCAGTGTTGTCATGCTGCAGTTAGTAATTATAAATCAGCTCAAAAACATAAAAGTCTCTTAGCTGGATGGGAGGATTGTGGTCAGAAGAAAATTGCAGTTAAAGTAAATCATTAAATTATTTTCTTCTATATAAATTGAGTTTTTTTTTTAAATCATTCTTAATTTTCAACAGGTTGATTCTCTTGAAGACTTACACATGATAGCAAGTTGTGCACGATCTCGTGGTCTTATCGTAAACGTGATAGCAGACGCTGGACACACCCAAATAGCTGCTGGCTCACATACTGTGTGTGGTATCGGTCCAGGCCCATCTAATCTTATAGATGAAGTCACTGGGCATTTAAAATTATACTAATTATGTGAAAGGTATCAATATATTTATATATAAATATATAAATATATAAATTAAATAGACTTAAGTAAGACAATAACAAATAAGGTTTATAAAATTTTATTTATTTGTTAATGCTATGAAAACTACATTTAAAGTCATAGGTACTCGATAAATATTGCTCGAAATACAATATCTCTACATAATGCTATTCTCTACAGTTATACAAATGTGTAGAAAAAAGTAAACTGTAAAAGTATTATCAATTTCAATTCAGTCTTATACATGTAAATAAAAAGAATATTATTTATCGAAGTATATAATTAATAAATCAGATAGAATTTTCAAGAAAATTATTTGAATGGGCAATTTTTTAATAAAACAAAGATATTATGTACGAATTTTATGTGAGTAAGATTAATTTAACACAAAGAGTACAAAAGCAAAATCAAAAATATCAATTAAAAGTTTAAAATGGATTCTATATTACATAATGTGCATTGATGGTGGTTTTTCATTTTAATATCGATTAAAATTTATAGAGATTATAGAATTCAAATTCTGGTGTAAGAAAAATATCAATACCAGGTATTGATAGTTATAATGATAAAATAATTAATTGATTTTTGTAACAACTCTTGTTTTGCATTTGTACCCTTCAAATTGAATATATTCGGAATGAAATTATTGGAGAGTTTTAGTATAATTTTTTATACAGTTGGAGGGAGAACTTTTTTGTGAGTTTTATTTAAGCTAGTTGCACTGCACTGAGATTCAGCAATGGATCTACCATCAGCTTCATCTCTTCGACATAGTTCAGGTTCATTTTGAAGCCAGTTTTGTGTTTGGCTTTGTTCTGATCTGGATAACTGACGTTGTTCACTTTCTGTTACATTCTCTACTTCTTCGAGAAGCTTTGATAAAGATGGTGCTAATCCTAAACCAAGATTTCTTTCGTGATAAACTTCAGACATAGTTGGTGTCAATTCTCGCGTTAAGCTAGTTAAAGAAGTAGCTAAATTTCTCATGTTATGTGAAATACTTCCGTTTGTTTGTGATGATTCAGCTTGATGATTAATTTCTTCATTATTAGTTGGCAAGCGTAATTTTCTGGATGTGCTCGAAGTAATTTCTGTTCGAACACTAAGTCTATCAAGAACTGCTGGTGATAAAGTTGATACTGGTTGACGTCTTAAAATGGTATTATGACCGTTTTCCCAATCGGTAATTGAGCTACTAGAGCTTGACTCTGGACGTACTGTTGTTTGTTCATGATACAAATTCCTTATACGAGTTTGATGGTTCAAATTAAGTGCTACTGGTGGACTTGGTGTGAAAGCTACATCTGATTCACCTGTAATAATAATGATATTAACGTAAAATATCTTTTTAAAATTATAGAAAATTAAGAAATATCAAATTTACCTCTTTCATTAGGATAAGTTTGACGAGATATAGATACATTTGGCGTTTCTGTAGTTTTTCCATCAGGCTCACCACGATGTCTGACATAATTAGCGAATGCTCCACCCATTCTAGATCTTTCTAAAATTTTGGTTTTCTCCGGTTGCGTTACAGAAACAAGACTTTCCATAGAACTTCCAGAATCTAAACTTAAGCTTTTCGGCGCTTCTTGCGTATCTGAAATAATTTCATTCATTTATTGTTGAAACATTCTTTTTAATAAAAAACAAATAAATGTTAATTTACCAAATAGTGCAAGTAAAGCTTGAAGAGCAAATTGAACTGCACGTCGAGAAGCTTGTTTCCCACTTCTAAGGGTTACTTCAGATTGACCAACTTCCATTAAATCGAAACCCAAACTTGCGAATAATTCATGAGATCCCGATGCTCGCCAAATTTTTACTGGCAATGTTACTTCTTGACCTTCTGTGATAGAACTAGCTTTTTTCATAGCGGTAATTACGTCATCAACAGCTTCTGGTGCCTGTTTAAAAAATAATTAAAATCATAATAATAAAAAAAGCAATTAAAAAGGTATGCATGGATCAATAAAAAATAATAATATTGGAATATTACTTGTAAAAGTCTAACAAGAGCATGTAAAGAAGCTGGTCCCAATCCTAAAAGTGCTTGTAAACTAGCACTACATCTTGTTAATCTTTCTTCTGGATCACTTTGTGGGAAAAATACTGATGAAGGAATACCATTACCCGCTGGTTCAAATCTAAAACCTACAGACATCAATAATTCTTTCCATCCAGTAGTTGAACCAACTTTATTTTCAATACTTCTTTGAGTTGTGTACATAGCATTCTTTTGACCTCGATGAATACGTTGAAGTGATTTTTCAACTAAATGTAAGGTTACTCTGAGAGCATCACGGCTAATTTCTGGTCCATTACGAAGTAATTCAGCAAGAGCTTGACCCATTAATGCAACTTTATTAGATAATCTCGTATCTCCGCCTAGTAAAAGCCAACCAGCCCAATTAGCTGGATGAGCAAAGTGTCTTGTATGCTGAACAGTTTGCATAGCTTCTGCTAAAGCTCGTGATGCACAAGCACCTTGAAGCATTGCACTGTAAAATGCACGTAAGAGAATGCTTCCTGCTGTTGAAGGAACAGGCCACATTGCAACCAGAACACATTGTGCTCCTGAATTTAGGAATGATTTTGCTACAACTTCGATTGTATCAGAACTTATTTTAATTGTACTTTCATCACTATTCCAACAGTGGCCACATGATAAAACAACTAAACGGGCGGTTAACCGTTGCCTTAGAATATCAGAACAGGACAATAAAAATTCATTTTGTTCTGATGTTTCTTCATTTTGGTCTGGAGAAAACACTAAGTTACCAGTGTTCCATAAGACTGGAATAGTTAAGTGGATACATTCAGCATCCGGTAATGATCTTAATACAGTTGATCTTGTTGCTTCCGTACCTGAAATAAAAAATTAAAGTAATAGATGAAAAACTAATATCATTAAAAAAATGGCATTTGCTTAAAAATAACAAAAACATCCATTTAAATCGATTTGAGACTATTTTGTATAATTGTTGGTGAATAGAATATTAAATACTATAGATTAAGAGTTTTCAAAATACCTGTTAATGGTCTTGATTCTAATAATTCTGCAACAATCGCTGCTTCAGATTCAGCCGAGGAAGCACTTTCTGGCCAACCATGTTCTTCTCGTAATTCTTCAGGAATCAACGGATTCCCAATCACAAGTGCAGCCACGGTAGCTCCATTTTCAGGCATTGGCGTTCGTGATCTCTTCTTTAATGCAGCGAGGGACGGCACAACTAACAATGAAAATCTTTCACAAAGATAATCTTCACCAGGCGCAGCTTGAAGGGCGGGAAGAGGTGCAAGATAAAGAGACTTTTCAACAACGAGAATAAGTTCTTTTCTAGCTGGTGGGAATAGATCTTCAAAAGGTGCTAAAAGAATATCATAAAGTGATTGTATTGAAGCAGGCGCTTGCCAAGTTGGTCCTTTAGAACCGCGGCCCCAACGTACACTTCCAGTTCGAGAACTTGCTGAACCGACACTAAAGAGACTACTTAAACTATAAGAGCTGGCATTAAGGTGATGTCCACGGGTTGGTATTTTGGTATTATCATCAATATGGTCTGATGATTCTCCTAAAAGTGCTTCTCTAGCTTGAATAGCCTGTTGTTCAAGACTTGTTCCGTCTGTTAAAGTTGTGGAATGAAATCTTAAAAGCCCTCGACTTGGAGCCAGACACCATATATGAAGTTCATTATCAACTTCACTGTAATAATCATAATTATAAAGAATTATTATTAAAGAAAAATTAGAGAAAACAATAAAAATTATTTGTAAAAAAAAAACATACCTATAATATAAAACAATACCCTTCTGTCGATCAACAATATCTGAGTAATGTGTGATATCTTCAAGATCATGATTTTTTGATCTTCTCGATCTTTCTGCCCAATTAAGAGCTTCTTCAGCTCGATTTAAACCAACTAATATTTTTTGTAAAATACCATAAGTTTCTGCTAACAAATTAGATTTCTTCATCTGACATGTCAAAATACTAGAAGATCCTTCTAATGATTCTAGCAAACTTGCTACTTTTTCTAACTGTTCAACAGCTGCTGTTGCATCACCTGCTTGCCAATGAACAAGTCCTAATCTATGACGAAGTCTAGCAACTTCTTCCCGTCTTCCTAGCCCTTCTAATAGCAATAATCCAGATTGCAAATAACTTAGGGCACGTGATAAGTCACCACATAAATGATGAAGTCTTCCAAGGCTAGAAAATGCTGTAGCTCTTGCTGCTTGATCTCCAGCAGCTGCTGCCAAACTTAGTGATTGTTCTTGGAGTCTTATTGCTTCTTCATATTGACCAAGTGCTTCCTGTGTAGCACCAAGGTTACCATAGGCTCGTGCTTGAAGCCCAGCAGCATCTAAATCTTGAGCTAAAGATAATTCTAATTGATGATATTTTAATGCAGAATCTGGATCATCCATTAACAGATGAACAGCACCTAAACCACTTGCAGCTTCAGCTTCAGCTGTTTTATCACTTAAACTTCTTGACAACGATAATTGATGTGATAAGCAGCTTAATGCTTGTTCATGATTCCCTAAAGCCGCGTGAACTCTACCTAAATCACCGTAAGCAGCACCTTTCGCCTCTGAACTATCAACTTCATGTGCAGCAACTAGACGTTTTTCAAAGCATACCAGAGCTTCTTGTAAGTTTCCTGATGCTTCGCGAGCTCTACCAAGTCCTCTGTATGCTTTTTCTTGATCAGAAATACTTCTTATGCGTATTGCAGCAGCTAACTGTTGCTCGTGACACTTTATAGCTTCTTCTGGATCTCCCAAAGCTTCATAACAATCTCCTAGATTTCCTAAAGCTCTTGCTTTATCTAATAGAGCTGTTCCAGTTGTCAGTGGTTCTAAAGTTGCTAATTGTTGTTCAAAATATCCTATTGCATCTTCATAGTGTGCCATGTTTAATCGAGCTATTCCCAAGTTTCCTTTAAAATAAAAAAAATATTAATATAAAAGTGTGGTTTATAAAAATTTAAAGAGCTTTTAAATCAGCAATAATTAAAAAATCAATCGTACATACCTAACGCTTGAGCTTCAATTCCAGAATCAACTAACTCTCTAGCCCTATCTAATTGTTCCTGATAACACTTGACAGCATGCGTATATTGACCTAGAGCCATATGAACTGCTCCAAGGTTTCCATGAGCTCGACATTCACCTCTAAGATCTCCAGCTTCTTGGCGTAAAGTAAGTTCTTGTGTATGAAATCCTAAAGCTTTATCAAAATTTTTTGTAAAACGATGAGCAACACCTAAAGCTCCGTAAGCTGTTGCTTCTAAACATCGATCAGATGATTGTCTTGCTAAATTTAACTGACGTTGATGCATTTTTATAGCTTCATCTGTTTCGCCAAGTTTTAATAAGCAATCACCAATATTACCTAAGGCACGAAATTTGCCTGATAAATGTTTCATCATATGTGCAATTGCTAAATAATATTTCTGACACTCTAATGCAGTATCTAAATTTCCAAGAGCAAGATGTGCAAGACCAAGATTGCAATAAGCACGTCCCATACCCGATTTGTCCTGCAAATCTTTTGCTAGTGCTAAATCTTGATCATAATATCTCACTGCTTCACGATGATTACCCAGACAATAATGAGCATACCCTAAAAAATGACAAGCTTTAGCTTCACCTTCAACATCATGAAGTTCTTGTGAAAGCATTAAATAATTTTCATAAAAAGGTACTGCTTCTTCAAATCGTCCCCGAGATGATAAACAATTAGCTAAATTTAAAAGAGCACATGCTTCACCAGCAGTATCTTTAAGTTCTCTGGCAATCGTTAAATGAGCTCTATAATGTCTTAGTGCAGCTTCGTGTCCTTGTACAGCTTGATAAGCTACAGCTAAATTACCATGAGTACTAGCCTCTGAACTTCTATCATTAACTTCTTTACTAATAGTTAATTCTTGTTTGTGATACTTAATAGCTTGTTCATAATAACCAAGTGCATTATAAGCATTACCAATATTTCCAAAAGCTCTTCCCATACCAGCTTTATCTCCAAGTGCTCGAGCAATACCCAAATGAGCTTGATGTAATTTTAAAGCAGCATCATGTTCTCCAAGAAGTTGATAAACAATACCAAGATTAGAACACGCTCGTCCTTCAGCTACTTTATCTTTAGTTGTCAATGCAACATCAAGTTGACGTTGATGCCAGAGTTTAGCTTGCGCAAGATCACCAGCACATCGAGCTGCATGACCCAGACCGGCATACGCTCGAGTTTCGATAGCTTTATCTCCAAGTTCTTGTGCAATTTTCAATACGTTTTCGTGATAAGTCATAGCCTGACTAAAATTACGTCGATAATGATGAGAAGAACCGAGATTACTAAATGCTCTTGCTTCTTCTACTTTATCACCAAGCCTTCTAGCTATTCGTAAATGTTGCGTATGACAATCAACAGCACTTTCGAATTCCCCCATTGCAAGATAAACAGCTCCAACATTGCCAATTTCTCTAGCTTCTTGCAAACGATCACCCATTTGTTTAACAAGCTGTACACATTGTTTATGCGATGCTAAGGCATTTGGTAAATCACCAATTGCTGTGTAAACGTGCCCTAAACTAGTTAAAGCAGATGCTGCAGCTTGTGCATCTTTACATTTCATAGCTAAAACTAGTTGATATCGATGAGCTGTGAGGGCTTCTTTATATGTTCCTTTACTGAAATAAGCGGAGCCTAGATTGCCATGAGCTCGACATTCTCCTTGAGTGTCACCTAATGATCGAGCAACACCTAAAATTTGAGTTATACATTATTAAAATAAAAAACAACTTTTAAATAATTCTTTATCAAATATTTAAAAAGATAAAATTATTTCTTCATTTTTTAGTTTTGATTAATTTATTTATCTTATTGATATAAATACAAACCTAAATCTTGTTGCATATAACTGATAGCTTTATCTAGTGAATTCAAAGCCCAATAAGCACTTGATAAAGCTGAAAATACTGATCCTCTTAGTTTTAAACTGCATGTACCAATAGCTAATGCTGCTTCAAGCACTCCAGCTGCAGCTTTATATTGTCCAGCTCCAAGTAATTCTTGACCAACGACCGAAATTACAACAAATGGAGATTCATCAAGTTTCATAGCCCGTAATTGTTGAAATGTTGGCTCTAGAGTTGCACGAAGTGGCGACTTGAGTGAAGCTTCTACTAGGCCAGATAATAATTGAGTATTGGATGAATCTCGTGCTAGGCCTGTGGCAAAAGCCACTAATGCTTCTCCGTGACGTCCTAGACATTGTAAAGCTACTCCTTGACGATAATATGCTTTTGGCCATTGGGGAAGTAATTCTGTAGCTTGCACAGCATCTTGTAGGGCCAGTGCAAACAGGCCCATTTTAAGACGTGCTGCTGATCTATTTGAATATAAAACATGACTAAGAGGGTCTAATGCTAAAGCTTCAGTATATAATTTAGCAGCTAATGCATAATCTCCGTTTTGACAAGCAGCATTACTTTTACGAACTGTTTCTAGAAATAATGTACGGGATCCAGCGGCCAAGGCCGACGTACCTTCGGGTTCCACCTGTTTTTAATGAAGTTTCTGATAATTATTATTATTTTTACAATTTTTTAAAAATGAAATTATTTAACTGTATTTTATTTTTAATGAATAATGATATTCATAAGTCTATGTGTTTAGTACATAAATTATTATAAATATAAATGTTTAATCGAGAAAAAATGAATAAGATATCAAAATAAAGAATGAATTTTTTATTATAAATAATTTTAAAACAATTACCTCAGAGATATCCCGATGAGACATTTTTTAAAACGAGCCGGTAGCATTGTCTTGCATAAGCATTACTATCATCTACTTTACAAATACTCACTTGATTTTCACACCTTAGCGTCTTTTATAATTTTTTATGCCTACATATGTGAAAAATAATAACTCTATTTAACTAACCACAATTTAAATAATAATTTAAATATAAATAAATACTTTTTAACTTTTAACAAAATAAGGCAATTTGATTAATAAAAAACGAAGGAGTAAAGTGTTTCAGGGGGGTATCCACTGCATTCCTCAGGTACAGCCATCTTGGAATGTGACCCCTGATCCAATCCTTGGGCCTGGTATATTATCGGGCCTGTTAAGAGTGGGGCCAACTGGGCCTGATAGTTACATGTTACATCAACAGAACAGCTGAAGTGAACTAAACATTCACCTACTACTACATTCCCTGGTACTTTCAACAAGTGTGATACTTACACTCATATGTATGAAATACCCATTTGCTAATTGCTTCTGCATCCTACATTCTACTCATGCAATATAATATTATTTTTTAGAATTTAAATTAATTTATTAGATAAATGTTACAAAATCAAGATTAAATTAAATATAAAATTTATAAAGAATCATTTTTAAAATTAATGTAAATACAGAAATTTATAAATAATACCTATGTTTTTATTATAATTTTAATGTGTATTACATTATAAAGATTTATATACATAATTTTCTGCAAATATTGTAACAATATACGTTAGCCATATATGTTTATCAAAATTACTTACAATTTTACTATTGCCTTGGAATGATAATATGTATATAATTATTGGAATGTATACAAGTTTAAAATATTTCTATCTATAAATTAATTACATTTGTAACAGCTTCATAATATTTAGATTTCACAACACATAATACAGTAATATAATAATCAAAATATTTTTTAAAATAAATACCATCTAATAAATATATGTATTGAAGATCATATACATATGATCTGATAAATATTAAGCTCAAGCACAATTATTATCATCATTAATATTTTATATTGATATTTGTTAATTTTAGAATCTACTATTACAGTATAAATTATTTTACGTATAAAAATCATTGTATTTACATCGAGAATTTCATTTTATACTATTTCAAAATATATCAATTTCTTTTAATATTTAATAAATCTATACATAATATGACACCAATATATCTATACTGAAGTGCGACGATTTATGATTTATAAAATGCTTGATATGAACTTAGGGCCATACTTTGTTGAAGAGTTCCATGAATGAATCATAAATCATAAAAGTGATTGCAACATCTAAACATACTCTACCTAATCTAGGAACAGTTCCTTTATAAAATGCACTAGGTCCTTCTTTTTTCCATACTTGAACGGCGCAATCTAAACTTCCTTTATACTTCGAAGCTTCCAAACCCTGTTATTATTAAAAATAAGTTTTATAAAAGAAAATTTAAATTTCAAATAAAATCTATAATTTAATAGTTTTTTTTTGAAAATGAAATTTACCTGCATTCGCGTTTTTACAACATCAATTGGAGTATTTCCAAAAACTGAAGCGGCGCCAGCGCAAGCTCCAAATACTCCAACAATCATCTTTGGAACTGGTTTATTATTATCACCACCACGATACCAATCCTTCATTGTTTCCATTACAAAAAATCTTATTGCTTGATTAGAGCCTTGTTTCATTATTGTCGGCACAACTCCTTGATAAACTCCTTTAAAACCTGTTTAATTAACACCATTAATAAAATATCCTTAAACTTCTAGATGAAAAAATTTTCTAGACCCAAACCACTTAATGGAATAAATATAGAATTACATCATATCTTATTAATAATTCGTACAAGCTTTTTAAAGTGAAAATAAATATTCACATTCAAAATAATATTTCTTATCATTATTAAACTAAAAAATATTTTAATTTATTTTTAAATTCCATAATTCATTTTATAAAAATATTCTTAAAATACATTGAATCAGCAGATCATATTTTATTCAACTTTACGAGCGCATCAAAAAACCTTGTATACTTTATCGAATCTATTTTTAATTGTGTTATACTTTTCTCATAGACTATTAAACTGTTTTAAAATCGAATTTCCTGTGTAATGATTTTGTGTTGTCTTTAATAAATATTCATTTAACACAAAAAAATAAGAACTTTTAAAAAAATCTAAGCTTTTTTAAATCTAATGGATAAATTAAAATCATTACATGAATTATTCATTAATGTTTCTTATCATGTTATCAATGTACTATTAAAGATTAATTTAAATTAAATTGTCTTAAACATATTTGAATATTTACTAAATAAAAATTATGATTAATTTCATAATACTGCATTGATGCAATAATGAATGGAATTGATCATTTTTATTTTGTCGTAATCATGATAATAAGTTTGACGAAATAGAATTTAAAAGATGATAATATTTTATCAATTTTAAGATTAATTATCAATAAATAATCCAAACAAAAAAGTAGAACTCAATTATCTTAGATATGTTAATGAATAAAAATAGTGAAGTATAATGTATATTTTACCATGTTCTTTTACTATAAGACGAACACCGTGGAAAAAGCCACGGAATTGTGGATTTGCAGACCGTTGGTCATTAATAAATTTGACTTTAATTGTTTCCATTGGAGTAACAGCAAATATTGCTTCACAAATACCGGCACAAAGTCCAGCTAAGAGTCGTCGTTGAGCATTAAGTTTACCATCGGCATCGACTAGTTGTTTTTTCACGGATTCAAATGCACCAAAACGTACAGCTGATTTAGGTATTGAGCCATAAAGAAGTACAGACAAACCACGATATAACCCAAGAAATCCATTTGTTTTGATTGTCTTCGTAATACAATCGTATATTCCTGTATATTGTTTGCCGGCACCTGCTTTTCCGTCCAATTGCAACTGCGTTTTAACATACTCCGTTGGATAAGTTATACAGATTTCTATGCCACCTGTTATTCCACCTATAAGCAGACATAGATAGATTAATATAACTTTCAATGTTATTTAAATAATTAAGTACCCGTTTAAAATAGTTGATTATTTCTCAGACGAGGAATTTTTTATCTCATATAATTAGAAAAAATGATGATTGAAAATTCATTTATTTATTTTACTCATAAAATAAATTTTAAAAACATACCGGCAATGATTCCTTTGACACCAATATTGCCAGAAGCTGGAGCAGCTAGAGCTTTATCCTGTGACCATGGTCTTAAAAAAAACGGATTATTATATTTTTTTTCAATTTTAGCATTATAGATTTGTCTGGCCAATGAAATCGAATCCATGTTTATTAATTATAGAAATTTTTAAAAAAATAATTTTTTTAGCCTCCAACTCGCGCGACTGCTGGAGGACAACTGAATTTACTGAAATTAACAAGAAGCAAGTCATAGTTGAATTTTATTTGTCGTTCCATGAGAATTCCTCCTACATACTCACATGCGCGTGTATATATACGCATGCCTTTTATCAATAACACCACACACCGTTAGAACTTTACATACATTATGTAGCAAATAATTTCTCTCTTGCTTGTTTATTTTATTCTATTGACATTATCCGTTAATTTGATCTAATAAAGACATGATTAAATTTTGTTTGATAAAATTATCATTCATTTCTATTCTTTTCGTTATAAAAACGAAATAATTTATATACACTTGTTAATGGTTATATAAAATTTATTAAATTTTATACGTTTTATAAAACGAAATAACAATTGCATATCACAATAAAAAGGTTAAGTAAATATGTAATTCATTGACGACATTAATAAAATTAGTAAGAGATATCTTAAGTAATCATTATGCGACTTATCGTATTATAATATTGTGATATGTATTGTCAAGTATGATAAAAACAAATGACTTCATTTGACAATAACATATTAATTTATTTTAAACACATTTGGATGTTTATAACAATTCCTGGACAATGTTTAATTTTCTTTTTTGTAAAATTAATCTTGTAAAAAGAGTATTTAAATATTGTTAAATACTGTAAAAGTTGATGTACAATTAAACAAATACAATTATTCATTTATATAAAATATAATAACAATTGTAAAAAGCACACTATATTCTATAAAGTAGACTTTATAAAAATTTTATTGTAAGAAATGGAAAATATAATTTTTAATACATTATATTCATGATGTTGAGTTTAAAATATCGATAATTATTCTATTTTTTAATACTATTAACGTTAAAATGTTCAGAAATAATAATTTTTTATAGCAATGAAACATAAAAAAATGATGCTTATATCTATTTTGTGATATTTATGATTTATATTATCGATATTGATTACTGTTTACATGTTTTTTGGCAAAATTTACCATCCTGGTGTTGTATTAGCTAATCGTCTCATACGTCTAAAAATAATAGATAACATTAATTTAGTAAGATAGTTAAATGTCTAAATAATTGATACAATTTAAATAACTACGTACCTAGTATTTCTGTCTTGGTCTCGTATTTTCTTTTCCATTTCGGCATCTGTGAGAGTTTCTAAGAAAGGTGCCCATTGGTCTGCTTCAGAAGGTGGCCTGAATGGTACTTCCACAGTAGGTAATGGAGCTTCAGAAAATGCATACGTTCTTTGATGCCACGATAATTGTCCTCGTACACTAAAAAATTTTTACCATTCTCAATTTTTTCAAAATCGAAATCGATATAAGTAAAATTTAAATTAAAAGATGTCAGAATGAACTTTACCTGTAAGCAATGGCTGTAACAAACTCTCCACCAAGTCCTAATTCAGCACAAAGTTTCATTGCGAATTTTTCCGGATTATTCTCTTTCTCAGACATATCCCATTCAACCTGATCCACCAAAGACGTATTACCCACGTGAATATTTAATTTAATAATTACACGTTGATCACATTGATCTTCTATTAAAGTTTCTTGGGGAAAAGCATCTATTTGTTGCCTAATTGCTTGAGCTATTGCTGGTACAAATGTCAGTGGATTTAAATCTAAATCATCACACAAGACTTCAGCAAATTGTTCCGGAGTAATTAAACTTTCTGAAAAATAGAATTTTTATAAATTAATAATTTGACATGGGAAACTAGTTCAAGTAAATAAACAAATAATTTACCATTTTTATTCCAGGTGAATGTATCACGCAATTTTTGTCCTTCAATTTCCATGTCTAAACGTATGGGAACAAGCATTTCTTGTTGTGCAGAATTTTCAAGATTCACTGTTGGATCAGTATCATCAAAACTGCAATTTAAAATAGCTTAAATAGAAACATATTCTCAAGTATTCATTTTTGGAGTAAATATTAAATATTTTTTACCATAATGGGAATGTCCGAACTTTCTTATTATGCACTCGATTCCGATTGATGGGAGTAGCTTGTGGTACGGCATCTAAATGTGAGCTATTTGGTAAACTTGGCACCCAAGCCATGGATTTTTTAGTCTTCCCTTCTCTAGGTGCTGGCGGTTCGGTCGAATGCACTGAGACAGCTTTATATTTCTCATCATTACCTTCGATAATATCTTCAACTTCACTAGCTCTTAATAGAGAAACACTTGATGCTAATACATGTTGACTTAATCCAAGTTCAACCAGTTTTTTTCTTTCATCATTTGTAATTGATCTTCTGTACATTCCAGGATAACGTTTATACAATGAACCCCGGAAAAGCCGTAAATAATTACCAACTTCGGATCCAATACAATAATATTCTCCATTTTCTTCTACTTGGAAGCTTATAGGTTTATCACCGTATGTACGGAGTGCCATGCTGTCTTATTTTTTCCAAACCTAAAAATTCAATAAACATTATATACTCGTCTAGCACGTTGATGAGGTTATTAAACTCTTATTCATCCATCAAATACATCACCGTTTTTAATGAATGATTTCAACAGCTATATTACATAAAATATTTGGTAAAATAAGCTTGCTTAATATATTTAGAGAAATTAAAGTTTAATTGTAAGTCAATGATTATAATTAAGTTTATGTCAATAAATGCAAGCGGATTTAGAGGCTTTGATGCACAATTAATTGAAAGAAAATATCACTTGAGTGTATTTAAGTGGATTTACTATAAAAGAAATGAAGATTACATATAAAAATTAATCTTCATACTTTAATAAAAGTTTGATAATAATTACCTTTTGTTGTATTATAATTCAATTTAGGAAAAAATATTTGAATTTCTATAAAACTTTATATGCAAACAATATAGACGAGTTTTTTTTCGTTTATCAATTTACTGTAGAATTGACACGGAGTATAGTCAATTCTAAACACAAACTATAGTATATGTAACAAATGTGTAACACACACTTACACAAACATATGGTCAATTTCCCTCGTTTTTTTAAATGTAAAAATTTGCTGACTGAGATCAAAAATGCCAATTATTCGCAATATCACTTAAAATTTTACAGATTCATTCAATTTTTAGGTTAGAATGCTTGCAAAAATTAGGAACAAGTAAAAAAATGCATCAGATAATATCATTTCGTTACAGTAAAATTTATTTCATTATTTAGATTACATAAGATGAAGAAAGGCTTAAATGATCATGTGTATAAGTTATCATTTTAATTACTTTGCTCTACGGATGATCATTTAAATGAATTAATTATAAAAACTTGTTTGTAATAAAGTCTGTAAATAATACTGAGACATTACATATTATATTACATGTATGTATATTAACTATCGATGCATTTCTCATATTTTCAAACAACCAATCGAAAAATACGCAAGCGCAGTAGATATTTGATTTTAATTCACCTCATTCACTTTACTCTACTTGCCTCCCACACTGGCTATAAAATTCTTCTGTTCTCTTTCTACCTTCTTAGTTACAGTGTATGAGTAGTGTTAAATAGTATGCGTTAATATACATTTACATTGATGTACTATGTATGCATGTACATATAATAGTTGACCGATTATACGACAAGATTTTTTACTGTGCAGTAATAGACGCGGATCGCCATTTTTTGGAGCATTGATCGTGTAAAAAACAGGTTCTAAAGTAGAAAAAACAGGTGATGAATTTAACTGTAGCAAGTTTGAACCTCCGACCACCTAATAGGTAAGTGTGATTCTTTGGAATCGGATTTCTGCATCTTCAAGTTTCACTGTGTCAGGATATTTCGCTTACAACTTTCAAGGGCCATCAGTACAAAGTCACGTGATCTCTGTTTACTAAAATGGTGACCCATGATATTTGACAAATTATTTTGCACTTATATTATTTTACATATGAAATTTTATGACTTTAATATTTTTAACAATCAACACATTTTTATTATCAATAACAAGGTTTAATCTTTCTCTATTCTTTACGTAATTCTTAGTATGTCACATATCAATATCTTGAAAATTTCTCTTTCTGTAGATCAAATAGAAAAAGTACTAATTATATATTTGCACTTATATTCGATTTTCTAAATATTATATGTTTTGGATAATACTTTTCTAAGTCATATGTTAATATTAAACTGACATAAATGTTTAAAATCTCTAGTTAAAGTTCATTGGTATCAGTAATTATTTACTCTTAAATGTTATTGAACGTAATGTATGTACTACTAATAACTTGTTAAATATTATTGTACTGTAACTCATCATAAAGAAATGAAAGTTGAAGTTTTTCATTGATATGTTATCATTTGAATGGATATCCAATATTATATCAGTACAGATAATGAGATTGCTTACTGTAATAAACTAAACTGGTGATTATTTAATTGCAGGTGGTAACCTGAAGATATAAGGCATTAACCTATCAAATGATATGCTCAATAATGAAGTAGTAAGGTAGTTAATGTAAACTTATAATACATTCTTTTATTTTTAAAATATATAGTTGTATAAAATATATGAATATCTATTTCAGGCTAATAAGCAGATGATTCTGGATTAAACTAGAGCTTCTGGATTATCAATGGAAGTAAATTAAGAAAAACACACCTAAATGCCATTCATTAATCTTGCATAGCATCTGCAAAAACTTGCGGCCAACAATTGATAAAAAATGGCCACTAATCAAGTCGATTATCAGTGGTTAGAGGATATATTAATATGCTCCTGATGATTCGGTCCGGACCGAAATGAATGAATATATGTATTTTAGTAAGTTAGAAAATGTTTTATACAGGTATTTCACTATTTTACCATTTCAGGGCCTATTCCATTATGGATTCGTCCAGGGTTTCTACTTTTTTAATATCAATTTTGTTAATTGTTTATGGAAGTTTTCGATCATTGAACATGGAACAAGAGGCAAGAGAAAGGGAAAAAGAAAAAGAGCGAAAAAATTTACTTACGGGATTAACAAGTGGTACCAATAGTACAGATGGCAGTAATAATGGTGTTCAAACCCTGGATACTATGCACGCTCTTTGTCTACCTCTTGGTGCTTCCATATCCCTTCTTATTATGTTTTTCTTCTTTGACAGTATGCAAATGTTATTTGCTATTTGTACAGCAAGTAAGGCTATATGAAATGAGATATGGAAATATAATTTTAAAATGAAAATATTTATTTGGTAATATTACAGTTATAGCGACAGTTGCATTGGCATTTCTCCTCTTGCCAATGTGCCAGTATATCATACGACCATGCTCAGACGGAAACAAAATTTCATTCGGCGTTTGTGGCAGGTTTACTGGTGCTGAATTGTTATCATTCTCACTTAGTGTGAGCATAGTTTGTATTTGGGTACTAACAGGTCACTGGTTACTGATGGACGCAATGGGTATGGGTCTTTGTGTTGCCTTCATAGCATTTGTACGATTACCTAGCCTAAAGGTATCCACACTTTTACTCACTGGACTACTTATATATGATGTCTTTTGGGTCTTTTTTTCATCTTATATATTTAGTACAAATGTTATGGTTAAAGTAAGTATTTAAAAAATTACGAGCAGATCGATGACTGTAATTTAACTCGATACATAAAATAGATTGCAACTTATTAAAAAGATTGAAAAAATTTTATGGTTTATTAAGTTCAAATAACTAGGTCAAAAGATAAGAATTAAAATTAAAATTCTAATAAAAAATTGAATTCATTATAACGAAATTTTTCAACTGAAGAATTTTTATGCTTCATTAAGCAATGTAATTTTTAATGATTCTTTTTTTGGCTTGATACAATTTCCATCGGTGAACTACAGTTTAGATTATTATTTTTGATTTGGAAGATTTGATTTTTCGGGAAAAATGTGCTCAGTACTTCGTTTACCCTGTAATTTATAGCATATAATACGCATTTAAGACAAATTACTGAATTCCAACAAAAATATATCAATTAAATCAAATTGAATTACGTCATCGATATTATTTCTGTTTATTAAGAGTATATTTAATAGAATTATAAATATTCCAGGTAGCCACGAGACCGGCAGATAATCCAGTAGGTTTAGTAGCACGACGACTACACCTTGGTGGTGTAGCTCGTGAAGCCCCAAAGCTCTCTTTACCAGGGAAACTAGTTTTTCCATCAATACATCAAGCTGGGCATTTTTCAATGCTTGGTCTTGGAGACGTAGTTATGCCTGGACTATTGCTTTGTTTTGTTCTACGATATGATGCTTACAAAAAAAGTCAGCTCATTCCTGGTGGCTGTGAGGCCGGTGTACCACCTCCAAGACATTTAAGTCGTATTAGTTACTTCCATTGCTCACTTATTGGTTATTTTCTCGGTTTACTCACTGCCACTGTTAGCTCCGAGGTTTTTAAAGCAGCACAGCCCGCCTTACTTTATCTTGTACCATTTACGCTTTTACCATTACTTACCATGGCATACCTTAAGGTAAGTTTACGGAATATATATGATAAACAATCATATATACTAGTAAAGTTTATTATTGTAGGGAGATTTACGGCGTATGTGGAGCGAACCATTTATAACACACGTACCATCAAAGCATTTGGAGGTCTGACGAATATCTTAGAATTGCACATTTCAAGTATTTCGCTATAAGAACAAAAATAATGAATGCGTGTTTAACGTCATATTACAATACTTCAATTATTCATTGGTACCATTGTGTAAGTAAATTCGTTGATCATTTTATTTTCTGTTATTTTTCGCTATAAAAACAATATATATAATATAGTTAATATACTATATATATATTTATATATATATATATATTTATTTTATTGTCTTTTCATCTTGTCATATTACATTTACATTCTTTCTTATTCTCTCTTTCATCACCGTTTCTTCGTTTAAATATTGTGAAAATGCACTACAAAATCGGACTGCGTAGAGAATTTAGATGTAAAAAAAAAAAAATAATATATATTATTGATTTTTAATTTAAATACTTCGTGTAGTTGACAGAGAAGTATGGCCGACTGAAAACGTATTGCAATTTACTCTTGTTTTTTATTATTAGTATTTTTATCTATATTATTATTATATAAATGTTTAGTAGAATTAGAATATGACTTTAACCCAATGTCACAAAAAAATAAATGGAAATATTGAAGACGTTTATTAATTTAGCGGTATAATTAATTTAACGTATTATAATAATAATTATTTACCTATTATTACGTAAAAAAAAAAACATATTAGTCGATGAATATTTTTTTTAATATGTTTAACATTATACTGACCAATATTTCTACAAAATTTAAACGTGCCGGTGTTATGCAAATTGAAAATATGAAAAGACACGCGTGGTGGTTGTGACTTCATTTAATGAAATAATTCCTTTCTAATTGAAATAAATGAAGATATTATGTACATAAATATATATTAAAGTATGATTTTCAAAAATTAAAAAAAGTGCTAAAATGATAGAAAAAGTTATATTTTTTTTTTCATTTAGTAAAATTATGGGCAACTTTAAAAGAAAAAATAAATATATAACGAAAAAATGTCACGGACATATATACATACATATAATATATATATATTTATATTTATATAAAAATTAAAAGACTGATTGCAATTTAAATATAGAAAAATTTATATTAATAAACAACTTTAACTACTTAATTTTATAACGCACATTTTGGATAATTAATTTTGAGATTAACAATATTATTTTATTATTTTATATTATTTCCATCGAATAACTATATTTTAAATGATTCTTAGTATATATAATTGATTAAAAATCAACCTAAAGATTCTACAATAATTAATTTTCATCTAACTTTTTATCAATAAATCTAAATAATCTGTCCGTGACAATTATAATGATATCGTAATTCTTAAATATATTTTATGAACATTTGTTGTCCATTATTGTATATTGTTTCATTTATGTTATAATATTTTTTTAAAAATAATTCGCTTTTTATAAATATTTTTGAAAAGAATAAATGTTATATTAGTGATGACTGAAGAACGTGATTTATGTTATAATGAGAACATTTTCGTAAATTTTTATGATTCTCTTCAATTAATTTATAATGTATATATGCAATATATAATCAAGAGATGTATGTTTAAGAAAGTAATGACATAAATATAAATAAATACTAAGAATTTCTTGGATAATATATGTTACATTTGAAAAAATTTGCGATTGTGAAAAATAAAGTAATTATAAAGTTATAAAATACGATGAAAAAAATGAAAAAACTAATACAAGTCTTCACTGTTCATTCCTTTTTCTTAAAATTTACAATTAGAAAATATTTTTATTGTCTTTTTTTTTATCTATAATTCATAACTCTTTGAAAAATTGACATTTTTATTAAAAAAAAATAATTTTCAACACAACAACACATAGTAAATATATTTTTATTTTAATTTTACGATACTATCATGACATCATACTTAAATACTAATTTTTTAATTTTATTATAAGTACGGTGACTAATCTATTGGAAATTTATACACTTGCAGTACAGAAAATATACAATATTATCGTATAAACATATAATCATTGTTTTATTTTAACTTTAAAAATATCTTTTTACTCTGATATTAATCAAATGAAATATGAACTATCGTCATTGGTAAACTAATCAAAAATGAAGATCATCTAACTATTAATTTGCAAATGATTTGTGATTTTTTATTTCTTTATTATTTCAATATTTCAATCATTATTCTTATACTAAAATGACTCTAACTAGAAGTTTAAATAAATAAGCCATATTTTAAAAAATAACTATACTATAAATATAAAAATAAATTCAATCCTTTGCTGTGCATATTCATTGAATTGAATTAAAAAATATATGCATTTCAGAAAAAATTACAGACAAATAATGTTGTATTTAATAACAATCAAATACTGATCAATATGACTGAAAACTATGCAACAGAAAAGAATTAATAATGAAAATTTAATAAATAAAAATGTTTAATAACGATAACATTTAATCATGACTTAATGTTTGTCAAACAGTACTTTGATTAACAACAACGTTATCTAAATTCTTCTTAATACTTTCCAATTCTTCCATATCAGTGGTAGAAGTTTCGCATTTATAGACAACTAGCGAATGATAAAAATGTACAGCAAATGCAACAAATACAATGAGTACTGGAATAACAATGATTGTACTGGCCATGGCTGCCATGAATGAATAATCCCAAAACTTCACCCAGCTTAGTATAGCAATTTCAACGAGAAATAGAAAGAGTCCAAGAACAGTGGAAAATGCCCATGCAAGCTCAATAAATCCTCTCATACGTTCGTGCGGTGATTCCGTAATAAGTCGAGATATTTGAAGTTTACTAATCGCTTCAACATTTGGTAATAAATATGTGCTTATCATTAAAGCAAAAATATGAACAGATACCAATACCGTTGTACAAACGGCAAACATAACAAAAAGCCACTCCGGAACAGCGGTTGGTTCATTTATTTGAAGCTCGACCATTGCCACCTGAAATGAATATTAAACATGGAATATTTCATCAATGATGAGTCAGTATCTTCATCGTACAATTATTACTTGAAATGATAATAATTAAAGAAAATTTGATGCTATTAATAAGAAGTATGCGAATAAAGTAATTTGTCTTTGCCTTGTATAATCATTGATATTATCATCAGTTTATTATTATTATGAATTGTCCTCGGCCATCATATTTAATTGGATAATGTAAAAACACCTCTTATAGTTTTCGCGACATATCTTTACTCATAACATTTTTTCTTTCCATCATATTCAGAACTATTTATTTTCTTTTATTTTTATTTCATTGTGTATCAAACTTAATAACAATCATTATTCTAATTATTTCCATCATTAAATTCACAACAAAGTATCAAATACTTTTTTAATGTACTTTTAATAATTGATGTATATTTATATAATTTAATATCATCTGGAAATTATAAGCAAATATGAGAAAGAAATTAAAAGAAGGACAGTTACCATGGCAAATCCACTGAGTAATTCTGAAGTAGTAGCTGTAGCTTTAAGTTTGGCTCGACTCATATGAAGTCTTCTCCAAGATAATCCTTGTGGACCTTCAGGTTCATTGTGTTTTAATGAATGTCCTGATTGACTGTTATTGCAGTTGCAGTTGCAATATGTGCAACAAGAGTTATTGCCTGATAAATTATTAACGGAAACAGAAGTAAGAGGTAGAACTGGTACAGTTTTAGCAATATCTAAAGCAACAAATTTCCCAATATTAGCACGTGGATTCTTTGTTCTTGATAAAGCTACTTCGCTTTGAGATGAATGTAAGAGACTTCGAGAACTATTGGTAATGGAATAATTACTGTTATTAAATGGATTTGACTTTGAAGCAAAACCCGCTGATAGTGGCCTTATTTTTGATGAACTGTTCTCTGGTCGAAAGTTTATCTTCCAAAAATCTATTTGAGTTGATTTACTGCATTTCTCTACTGTTTCATCGTTTTTATAATCTCGTAATGGAGTCATTGTTATTCTAGATTCAGAATTATTTGGACTCATTTTAGCAATATTTATTTGATCCTTATTGATTTGATTATTTGAATGATCGTTCGACATGTTCGTGGCATTAATTATTTTTTCTATCAAAATACTTTTATAGAATTGTATATTGTTCGAAGTTTCATAGATTTTATAATTATTTTAATCATCGAGATTTCATTTAACTGATAATCATTGTGAGATAAGATACATTATATTTCTCATTAAGATTATTGTTGAATTAACCAGTAGAATTTTATAACAGAAATTTTTATAAGTTTAAAATTATATCAATTGATCACTGATGAATTTTGATTCAACAATCACAATATAAATAAACTTATAAAAAAGGAAACTTCAATAATGTCAAGTAATCATTGAAGACTCTTTTAGTAACAATATAGATTGTATAACTATCATAAGAACTCTTTTATCAGCAAATAACAGATAATAATATCGGAAAAATATTTGATAACTTTGCACAATCACAGAGTTTGAAAAATACTTATCTTCTTAATGAAATAAATTATTGTAGGTAAAATATTGTGAAATAAACATTTCACAATGAATTTTATAATAAATTATTAAAATGTTCATGTAAAATAAATGTATAGTTTATTTTATAAATTAACATTATTAGTAATGTTTAACAAATAATATGCACTGACATCGCTGAAGACTCAAGACACTGCACAGGAATCCGTGAGAAAGCGTTTAGTGTCTCTAAACTCGTAAAACTGACTGTCGTTAGTATGAAGAGTTGCACATCGTGCCCCTACCTACGAATAATCATAATAATAGCATTAATTGCCTTGGAGTCATATTGGCCGCATAATAACTGACTTTATATATCTTTTTAGTTCTGAGTGAATGTTTTTTCTTACTCATGTACATAAATTTACAACGAATCTTAGGTGTTATGGGTTTTTCAATAATTTATTTTAAATTTTATCTAATGCTTTTAATTTTATCAACTTATGTCCTAAAGTAAAAGGTCAAATGTCATGATGAAATCATCTATGAAGGTATCAAGTGTACTTGAAGTCATCATCAATATTTTTTCTATTACTATTTATTTAGGTGTTTGAAAAAATATTTTTACATATGTTATGTAAATCTTTTTCTATAATTGGTTAAACAATTTGTCATGTTATGGAATGAACTTTATTATTTATTCTTATGATTGGGAAAAAATTGAAATAATCATATGCAAAATAATGAATAATTTTCAGGTATTGGAAAAATTAAAAATAGTTTTTTTCTTAGCAGGAAGTAATATATTACACTGAACAAAAGGAAAATTCAAAACGTGATATTTTTTATTGATGTTTGTTGTGTGCATTTATAAAAAAATAAAATATATAAAAAGAAAAGGACTTGTTGATGATTAAATTGAAATAGTTGAAAATTTGTACTATTTTGTGTAATTTTATATTCACATATCAATAATAGATTATGATTTATTTGTTTTTCACTGATTGTTAGACAATTGTTGAATATTACTTTAGCATTCAATACTGCTCTTATAAAGGGGGAAACTTAAAAAAAAAATAACCGAAATGATTTATCTTACATAATCGTTGCATGCGATTTTTATGACGTCGATCAAATTCTCAGTAGCAAACATCCGGCTAAGAAGAAAGAATTTTCTTTTTTTATTATTAAATAAATTAAATGGTTGCAATTTTTTAAAAAGGAAAACAATCTTATCACAATCAATTTTCAAAATGAATTTCAAAGATTGTTATTTGCATATTTATCATCATTTTTAATAAGTGGTTATGTGACACAATAGAATTTACATAACTTCATAAAACTATGAAAAAATTAGATGATTTTGAAGTATTGTGACAGTTTTAGTAAACCATTTAAATTCTCTCGAAATTGTGGCGGTAAATATCAAATACTTGATATATATATATATTTTATGCGTATGTATAATTATATTTATAACACATCACTGAATATAGTCACGATTACGAGCGACCAATAAAGTGAGACAGCAAACTTTATAATCAAAATGGCGTTTCGATTGAGAAACGAGTGATGTCTACGTGGATGTTGTATAGACAGTGTGATAATAACGTCAAAACGTATTGTTGAGTATCGAGATAAATATCAAAAATTGATATAAAAATTAAGAAACAAACTAAAACAATGGGCGATCCGAAACCCCAACACGGCGCTCATGAAATGAAAGGTTGGCTTTTCAAGTGGACTAATTATCTAAAAGGTTACCAACGGAGATGGTTTGTTCTGTCAAATGGCCTTCTGTCATACTATAGGTATTTTCATTTATTATCAATAATTACATTATAATACGTAATTTCTATAATATTATATTCCGTCATTACAAATGAATAATTATTGTTTATTTCTTGTTATACACTTTGAGAACATATGTAGAAATGATCAATGTCTGCATTACAAAATTGTGAATTTTTCACAAGATTTTATCGTTCAATCATCAATAACTTTCAAAAGTACACATAAATAATTGTAATATCACAAATATTTACTACACTACTTTTCTTTTTTTAACAATCAAATGTCAATTTAATTTGATAAAATAAATGCTTATAATTTTGAACTTATTTTTTTATTATTGTTAATCCGATGACGTGTCTTTATGTTGAATACATCATTGGAAACATCAATATTTCATTTATTTATTTTTTCTGGACAATGCCATTACTCTTAATTACAAACATTTACAATATCAATAATTTGACACATTTGGTAATTAAGGATATTATTGAATAAGTGCTTTGTCAAAAACGGAATAACATTATAATGATTGATATGATATTAGACTGCTTATTATTATCTAATAAAAAATAATCATAATAATAATATTATTGCCTATTAACCATTTTTAAAGCCTTTATTTTGATTTTTTCTGTTAAGTATTTTAGTTCCTTTGAACTGTATTTTCGTCATTTTCTTATTGGCCTCACTTGGCAGTAAATGAAATAATTATAAGCTCTGTTATGAAATTCATTTTATTTAATTAAGTTTTATTTCGATAAATTTATTTAATTGAACTAACTGACTGTCAATATTATTTACTCAGAAACAACACGAAATTTAACAATAGTCATATTCATTATTTAATTTGAAATATCATAATTATTATTTATTAAATTAATTAATGATGGAAAATGATGTATGTGCTTCTTTTTATTTACTTATTTATTTTTAAAATGATATTAAAGTAATGAATAGATATATTAATATTACTAATAATCTTCAAGCCTCAAGTTTTTCGAAGAACTGCAAAAAAATATTTAAAATTTGCCAAAAGTGAACGTGGGTGTATTTGTTTTGTGAATTGTTTAGGGCTGAACCGACGGGGGGGCCAAAGATATCAACGAGACGCAAGCGGAGAGCTGGCAATGCCTCCGAGTAAGTAGAAAAAAAATTAAAAAAAAAAAAAGGAAACAAAAACCGAAGAAAATGAAATAAAAATAATCAAATAAATTACCCAAGACATTTAAATAATATTATTCCAAAAAATTAAACAACATTCAATTTATCATTACATGAAATTGGATAATTTTATTCATTCTCCATAAAAATTGGTAATGGTCGTTGTTTTTATATTCTCCAATAATTCATCAATCATTGCTTGAATATTCATTATTTTACTGCCAATTTTTTTTATTTTTTCTTTTTACTTTATTTACTCCAGACATTGTCATCTTATTGTTTATTATTTATTCAATAGATACATTTTTTTAATTATATATAAATCAATTGTTACGTGTCTTTATAGAAACAAAAACAAATATTTGGCATTCAGAGTAGTAATGAATTACATAACATTAAAACATTTATTATGTATAGGTTTCATCTATAGTAAATAAAGCTACATGTAGATTAATTTGGGGCTCAATTTATTTTTGTCATTGTTGAATATGTTTATAAATTTCGCTTCAACATCTTATTATTTTTGTTAACATCTGTTCAATATATTCCTGCATTAATGTTTTATAGTAATCATATAGAGTGTTTTATATATAAATGTATCAACATTTTACATCAGAACTTTCCAAAATACAATATCTAAACATCTTAATACAATAAATCTACCAATAAACTATAATATACGAAATAATATAGTAACCAAAAATGAAAAAAATAATTAGAATGAAGTCTCAAGTCTTGGAATTGTATATGACTTTTTAATTTGTTTCATTAAAAGTATTAATGACGTTAAAAAACTAGGCACAGATAGAATTGTTATCATCGTTGTAATAATTTGCATGTAATTATATTATAACAGCACTGTATTATTGCACAATTTAAACCACAGCACCAATAACATATGCACTAGTACAAGTACATATAAGTTTTAAATTAGAATTATTTAATATTTACCCTTAAATCCCTTTTGATATTATAATATTATCAATGACAAAGCTATCTATTGTTCTTATTGAACAATTTATTTTTGTTACATGTGTTATTATCTACAACAATTAAACACAGAAATATTATTTTAAATAATCTTAAAATCTGAAACAAAACTTCTATGTTTAATTGTTTAGTTTATTTTGTTGAATCCATTTAATTTATGGCCGGAAGTGTATTTCGGCGAATTGCATAGGGAAACTCGTGTATTCATATGGTTTGTTTAGAAATCCTGCGGAAATGGCCCACACTTGCAGAGGAGCCATATCACTTCATGGGGCCTTAATTCATACAGTCGATGCATGTACTTTTGTTGTAAGCAATGGTGGAACTCAAACATTTCACATCAAAGCAGCAACAGAAGTTGAACGACAACAATGGGTGACTGCTTTGGAGCTTGCTAAAGCTAAGGCAATACAGGCAATGGAGTCAGGTTTGATAATAGACAATTTTTTTCATTTTTTTTTTTTTTTTGAATTGAGATATTTCAACCACATTGTGATGAAATTAAAACTCGATAATAAATCTATAAATTAGTACCTAGCGGCGAAGGACAAGTGTCACTTCATGAGAGCATCGCTTCGTTTCAGAAGAAGAGGAGGATGAGTACCACGACAACGACAATCAAAAAGGAGAAAACACTTCAATAATCAAAGATTTGACGGAACGATTAGAAGATTTACAATCGTGTAATGAGCTATTATCGAAGCGAGGGACTATGTTGACTCGTTCCCTGGTCGAGCTTGAATCACTTGAACCAACTAGTCCTGACATGGCTGCTAAAATCAAGACGGTCAGTGAACGTGCAGCGTTATTCCGTATTGCTGCTAATGCAATGATCAATGTAAGCTTCATTTTTAATATTTATTAGGATAATTTATCCACTTATTGATTGATATTATGCTAATCGTTGAAAATCTTCATGAAAATACAATGAAAGATAAAAAAGAATGAATATCTTTTATTGAATTAGATATTTTACTTGAATATCTTGAGTTCTATTTACCATAAATTTGAATGTTTCAGACAAGTAATGACTATCTACAATTAGCACAGCAACAAGAGCCTAAATGGAAAAAAATGCTTCAACATGAAAGAGATCAAAAGGTACGAATAGAAAAGATGGTTGAACAACTGGCACGTCAACATTCTCATCTAGAAGAAGCGGCACAACATGCAATACCAACTGGAATGACTACAGGAAACCACCGAATATCACGTAACTATTTTATCTTTTATATTTATATCATCTTTTCTAAAATTAAACATTTGTTCCATGTAAATTTACTATTTTACTCCAATATTTGGATAGCACTAAATCCTATCAATTTCATTATTATTTGCACTAAGTGTTTGTATAAATACTTCATATAAACATATTTAATTAATATTTATCAAATAATTGCATCAAATAAGCTATTATATAAACAACAATAAAATAAACAAGCATGTTGACTATTACTCGTTTATTATATTATATTATAATACTTAGTATTCAGGATAAATTTTTAAATTAAAGAGAGATAATATTAGAAATGATTTATTGATTGATTTTTATGAATTACATCGATATTATTGAAAATATCAAAGATTCGAATTTACGCGGGATTAGTAACAGTCGCCATTTTAGATTCATCAGATGACGCAAGTGACATTTTCTGATTTTTTTTTTTTGCACTGAATATTTGTGACGATTATCTGATACTTTTGTGTGATAATCAACTAGATTTTTTTAATTCGCATAGTGATTTATAACTCATTAGTTATAAATAACCTTTATAGTATAGAATACGATGAGTACTATAAAATAAATCTGTAGTTTGGATAATGAATGTAAGTTAACCATGTATTAAAGCATATGTATATTTTCATCTCAATCAAGTATTTGATGCATTGCAGAAAGCTTTAAGAACTTTGTTGAATTTTTAATTTATATGTTTGGTTAATTTTTTGTGTGTTTTTGTTTTTATTAACGTGAGAAATTCAGGTGTATCAAAAGATTTCTAAATTTTTAGAGTTAAAATTCTTATAAACAGAAAAAAAAACAAATATATAGATGCATCGTAGGATACAATTATTCGTTATTAAAAATATTGAGGTTTGAATTATCAATGATGATATGTTAATTCTTGATAAAATGATGAATAAAAATTTTTATAGTAAGTCTATTTAAATTTTAAAAAATAATTTTGTAATGGCAATAACAATGGTCATTGAAAATACAAATCTCTTCAATAATGATTTGAACTCAGCTTTATTAAAAAAGTAAATGAAGAATTGGTTGTGTTAATAGATGCTGTAACAAATACTTCACCATCCGAGGACGAAGAAGATAACGTAGAATTTTACGATGCCCAAGAGTCAGATACATTTACATTAACCATACCAGGAAGTACATCAAATAATTCATTATCGCGGGAACGAACTAGAAACGATTCACAAGGAAGTGATGATGGTTCAAGTTCAGAAGGAGACCATGCACCTATGTCTAGTAATGATCCATCTAGAGCTGATTCATTTCTTATTGTGACCGATTCATCAGCATCGCCACATACCTCAAGAATTTCTACAGAGCTGGAGAATGTAAAATTAATTTATTTTTATTTCATAGAATAAAATAAAAAGTGATATAAAATTTTTCGATTCTTCAATAATATTTTTATAATAGACTTGGCAAGCTAATGATGGCAGCAGCGGCACCGGGGTAACATCAGTAAGTAAACGGAAACGAAGAACTCGGGTACCAGAAAAGCCTAATTATCCACTAAATTTATGGAGTATTATGAAAAATTGTATTGGCAAAGAATTGTCAAAAATTCCAATGCCAGTAAATTTTTCTGAACCTCTTAGTATGCTTCAACGTTTAACAGAAGACTATGAATATGCAGAAATCCTTGACAGGTAGTTTTATCACAGTGATTATTAAAATTGACTATATCACTAAAGCCTATAAACATTTACATAAATGTGTTTAAATACAGAGCCGCAGAGTGTACAGACAGCTGTGAACAAATGGCATATATTGCAGCTTTTACAGTCTCCAGTTATTCAACTACTGCTTCTAGAACTGGAAAACCTTTCAATCCTCTTTTAGGTGAAACTTATGAGTGCGATAGAACAGATGATCTTGGCTGGCGTGCTATTTCGGAACAAGTTTCCCATCATCCGCCTATGGTTGCTCAATACTGTGAGGGTCGAACGTGGCGATGTTGGCAAGAATTTACCATGGCTTCCAAATTCCGTGGAAAATACCTTCAAGTATGAATATTTTAGTTTTAGTTATAATATTAATTAATGTTGTAGATATAACTATATTACTTGTTTAATGTTTTCTACACAGGTTATTCCTTTGGGTACAGCACATTTAGAATTTAACAACAGTAAAACTCATCATTATACGTGGCGAAAAGTTACAACTACAGTGCATAATATAATAGTGGGAAAATTATGGGTAGACCAAAGTGGTGATATGGATATTATTAACCACGGTGATGGAACTAAATGTCATCTCAAGTACATTCCATACTCTTATTTCTCACGAGATAGTCAACGAAAGGTAAAAGGCGTTGTAATGAATGCTAATAAAGAAGTCAAATGGGTTGTACAGGGTACATGGGATTCGAAAATTGAAATTGCACCTGTTATTAGTACCTCAGGTAGTCCAGATAATCCTGTATATAAAACTGGACCTTATACTCTCGCTTGGAAAAGAAAAATGCCTCCGTAAGGTTTCATTAATTACCATTTTTATTACAGTGATTAAATAAATATAAAATTAATTTTTATTTATTTATTATAGAGATGATTGTGAGAAATATTACTCATTTACCGAATTAGCATGTCAATTGAATGAACCAGAAGATGGTGTTGCCCCAACAGATTCTCGACTAAGACCAGATCAAAGGTTAATGGAAAATGGATTATGGGATGAAGCAAATGCAGAAAAATTGCGTCTTGAAGAAAAACAAAGGGCCGTACGACGTGCACGTGAAAGTGAAGCAGAAAAAACTGCAGCACAAGGTATTTTGTTTTTTGTCATTAAGATTTCTAAAATGTTAAAATTTTTTTTGGCTATTTAAAAAATAATATTTTCTTTTATTAGGATTACCATATCATGGATATGAACCATTATGGTTTACGAAACAAGAAGATAAATTTACCGACAGCTTGTGTCATGTTTATAATCATGAATATTGGGAATGTAAGAATAAAGGTGACTGGTCACGTTGTCCGGATATATTCTAAATTATTAATAAACAGAGTTATCATGGATATTCAGAATTTTTATATAAATATCTCAAAAATAAATTCTATCAAAATATGTGACAATTAAGAAGAATTAGAAATTTTTTTATTGACTTCACTTTGATATTTATTGTCAATTTTTAGTATCAATAGACATTTATTTATTTGCTGATTCGTTATTTAAGTTTTGATAGATAAAATATTTTCTTTTATCAATACTTGAAAACCAAATTACTGAAAAAAGGCTCTATGAATAATGAAATAAAACAATTATGGATAATTTCATATTTTTTAAAAATATATTTCTGAATTCTTAAATAAATTAGAAAAAAATACTGTACCTTAGAAAGAATGATATAAATCAATACAAGTATATTATATGGGCTTCCAAAATATTCATATATGGAAGCCTAATTGGAAAAATTTCATATAAAATATAATTTACACTGCTATATTTTTTTCTTATATTTCATTGTTGATATTAAACGTTTAGAACAATGTACATAATCTGATAAATATATCGGCATGTGTACATATCAGAAAGTAATATTGTTTTTTTTTAAATATAAACTCAATAAATAATATTGTACATTGTTCTTTATTTTGAAAAAAAAACTATGCAATTTTATTTATTTGATTACCGATATACTACTATAAAAATACTCGTTCAAAAAAATCTACGATTTTAAATGATATATTGATACATAAAAAAAAAAAAAAACAAAATATTAACAAGCTGTATAATATCTAAATAATCGGTTGCATATAATAAAATATATTATTTGTTCATATTATGAATAAAAAATTAATAACTGATACATATTAAATTAATAAATAAAATTGTTAATATTAAAAAAATTTCACAAAATATTCAATTGACAGATATTAGTACTCAAAATAGATTGAATATTGAATGCTTTGTAATATACAAAAAACTTAATTTAATTTGCTACTGCAAGCCTGCGACAATTTATTTCCCAGTAATTTGTTATTGAAAATGAAAAAATAATGTTTTAAATTAAAAACTATTTATCTTATGCTTTTAATTATTAGTGGTGAGCACAATTATACCGCCAGTATTTAAATAAAATTTATGCTGAAAAGTTTAGTTAATAATACAAAATATTTATTGTTGGATTTTGTAACATTTCATTTACATGAAGTAAATAATTCATAAGTGCCTATGATTTTCTTATAAATTTAATAAATAATTAAATATTAATATAAACATATTTTTAATCATTTGATACAGTTTATTTATTAATTGAATCGCACATAAATTTTATATTTATATTGGTAATAATTATTCTTTCCCTAAATTGCAATCATCATTTGTTATTAAACAACAAAAAATTATGTCAACTTTACAAGCAATAAAAAATGTTATTGAATTTTTTTAAACAAATTTAATAAAGATATATAAATACATATAAATAAAAATAAATATATCATTTTACATAACTTTATTCAAAATTGGCGGATAATCATGATTGGCCACGAATATGGTCCAATAAGAAATAAATAGTTCCAGCGAGTGAAGCAAGTCAAGTTTACCGGCGTTACAGTCATAAACGGTGACACTGGTGGTCATTGGTGTTCTTCCAAAAGAGCAGTTAAAGTGTTTCAATAAAACTCTAATTCATATAGCATAATAATTTTGCTATATTACTTAAAAACAATATCGAATAATAAGTTATTATAAATAAATAAACGTGACGGAAAATTTAAGGTATAATTGAAGTGAACGACATAAATCGACATAATACTGTATAAATCGATTCGATTGTATGGATATATGTATCTTCCTTGCATTGGCAGGTGTTATCCCGGGTTCTCCGGACAAAACGTGACGTCATACGACGCGGAGTAATACACCATCGTTGCTCGATACGAGTGGAGGGTCTGTCTGTGACGCTCAAACATTGGATTCTGCGCTTCATCAGGAACTGCTTTCGATTGTTGGCGGGCGCCGCCATCTTGGTCAGTGGAGTCACAAGCGGCAGTTCGAGAGGCTGATATTAACAATCCTTTGTGGCTAATACTCGTTGAATTAGTGTTTCTTCCACCTCATTTGCATCATTTCTTGGTTTAAATATCAGTCAATTATCATTTAGAATGGCTGAACGAGAAGATAACGTTTACAAGGCGAAGCTTGCCGAGCAGGCGGAGCGCTATGATGGTGAGCACACATTTTTATCTTTGCTGGATATGTCCGGTATTCATTTTCTATATTATATTCAATTCCATCTAAATTACTTAAATATCAATGAATTATTCATATATTTTAGCTTCATTGTTACTTAATTTATTTGGTGTTGATCAATATTTTTCTATTACTCATTATTTAGTTAGTTTATCATTGCATCAGGTATATTGTCGTCAGGATACAACAGGAATGCCGGAAGTTAAAGCGTCTAATTAGGATAGACTATTGGGGTGCATGTTTGACATTTAAATAATCCATTTTGTAGTTTTGATCAGAAAATATTCAAATTGATTTATAAAATATCATCATGTCATGACTTTTATTCGTGTGACGTATACCGGCGAGTGTATCCAATCATTATCTTGAGAAAATGAGTTTTCAAATCATTCTTTTACTGCTATTAAATGCTCATCCGATGAAAAAGAACCTTTTTTCGGTATTTAAACTATAGTGTCGTACTCATTTGAGTAGATATTGAAATAATGTACGTCTTGAAAATGAATAGATTGCTTCATGGAAAATATTACTGGACCAAAAATATAAATATAGTTCTTGTAAAGTAATTTCATCTATTTTCTTAGCTCTGTAAAGACTAATTTAACTACTGGCATTCATCGGATCATCGAATTGGTTTCCTATGACATTTTGTAATACTGTGCTACCTTCATCTTTTTTCCTCTCTACTCTTGCTCTATCTTGCTACCTCTCCTGTTGACCTCGGCCTTGAGAAATCGACCATGAGAAAAATTCAACATCAATGTTAGAATATTTTTTCTTTACTAATTTTTGAATTTTCTTTTCCTATGTTTTAAATTCTCTTAGATAAACGTATTATGTTTTGTTATAAATTTGAGTAATTTAAGTATCGAATAATCATAAAATTATTTTCCGTGTTTTTCTTAATAAATAATTTTATTCTGTTGATAACATTTTTAAAAAATCAATTGTAAAGATAGTAGAAAATTAATTTATAGGTGGACAAGGTTTTTAGGTCATAAAAAAATCAGAGAAAAGTAGAAAAAGAGCGAGAGAGTAGTAAGAGAGAAAAAGAGAGCAATATAGAGAAAGAGAAGTAAAAATATGTTTTAAATGCAATAGATTTATTATATAGGATAATAATATTATATGATCAATTGAATAAATAATAGATAGCGTAATATTTCTATAATTTATTGATAAACTAGATGCAAAAGAGTAGGGATTAAATTTGAGAGTTGAGAAAAACTACGGAGGGTGCGCTTAAAATAGGGGTAAGAGAAGGGAGGTTATAGTTGAAGGAAAGTATTGATCTGAACTTGCTGTTCTATGTTCCTGTATATCACAAGTTTCTATACTAATTTTTTTACACTCATTTTTAAATTTATTTAATAAATGTTATCATGATTCACCAATAATGATTAATGGAACATTTTTTCTTATTTAGTAATGATTCTAGGTAATAATTAGGGTACATAAATATAATTTAGAATGAAAAATAGATATAATTTTTTATATTTTGTATTTATGATGATAATCATAATTATTATTAATAAAATTCTACATCAATATTACAGAAATGGTCGAAGCAATGAAAAAAGTAGCTTCGTTGGATGTTGAACTGACGGTAGAAGAAAGAAATCTACTCTCAGTTGCATATAAAAATGTTATTGGAGCTAGAAGAGCTTCTTGGCGGATAATTTCAAGTATTGAACAAAAAGAAGAAAATAAAGGTGCGGAAGAAAAATTGGAAATGATCCGTCAATACAGATCTCAAGTCGAGAAAGAACTACGAGATATTTGTGCAGACATACTCGAAGTACTCGATAAACATCTTATTCCCTGCGCTTCAACAGGCGAATCAAAAGTTTTCTATTATAAAATGTAAATAAATTTTTTATTTTCTTTAAATTATTTAATAATTTTTAACTAATAAAATAGAAATTTACTAAAAAAAAAAAACATTGTTATTACAGGAAAGGTGACTATCACCGTTATTTGGCAGAATTTGCTATCGGAACTGATAGAAAAGAAGCAGCTGAAAAATCTTTAATAGCATATAAAGAAGCAAGTGAAATTGCAATGACAGAACTTCCTCCAACTCATCCTATTCGTTTAGGATTAGCTCTTAACTTCTCTGTCTTTTATTATGAAATTTTGAGTAGTCCTGACAGAGCATGTCGTCTAGCAAAAGCAGCTTTCGACGACGCTATTGCCGAACTTGATACCCTTTCTGAAGAGAGTTACAAAGATTCTACCCTTATTATGCAACTTCTCAGGGACAATCTTACTTTATGGACCTCAGATATGCAAGGAGATGGTAAGCAGATTTTTTCTTATCTAATCATTATACAAATAAAGTATTTTTAACATTTTATTATTTCAAAACTGATACTCAATCATAAATTTTATTTTAGATATTCATAGATACTTCGTGTTTATTTTTATAAAGAAAAAAAAATTAACAATTTTAATTATTTAGTATTTATTAATATTAATTTGTATATTACAGGTGATGGCGAACAAAAGGAACAAACGCAAGATGTGGATGATCAGGATGTATCGTAACTTTAGTTCCAGTGAGTGTTAATTGCGCATGTAATTGAAATACAAGAAAACAACAAAATAACAATAAATAAACTCTTAATAATTAAGTATACAAAAAAAATAAATAAATAAATAAATTTAATTCAAAAAGCGAAAAAATCGCAGTGAAGAAGAAGATTAAAGGGAGGGTGTAAAAGGATATGAAAATATGAATTTAAACAAAAAAAAAGGGTATCTTAAATAATTGCGTGATAATTTTAAACACATCTGCATAAAATTAATTTCACAAATAATCAATTGAAAATATTTGAATTTAAATGATGAAAAACAAAAATACTTACAGTAAAATAAAAAAATTTTTAACAATATTTACATATGCATAAGCATGAAAATATCATAAGCACACAGAGTATTATTGTACTGTGGCAGTTACTTTACTGTGAGAATTTGCGCGAAGAGACATTTAAACATTCTGACATATCGAAGATGAAATTACGATCTATTTTTCAACCAATTTATGATGTGGTGAAAAAAATAAAAATTGATTCTCTAAAAAAATGTAAAATATTTATATAAATTATTTCATTGGAATTATGATATTATTCAATTACATACTTACTTTTCTTTTATGTAATATTAAATTAAAAAATTATAAATTAAACCGAATAATTAAATAAACTGTATAACTACAAAATCATTATTAAGAAGAAAAATTTTTCAAATATTATAAGTACAGAAGATATAAACCTGATTTTTTTTCTTCGATTTACAAGTCTATAAATGTTAGAAATGTTCCCTCTCGCGACTCACTTTCTTATTATTACCTAAAGTCATTAAAGATAAAATAACTACGCTCTCCCTTTTTTGTTGAAGATTCTCTCTCGCAATTTCAAGTCATTTGTAAATGATACTAAAACTTTTAGTGATTTTATGCTGATAAAGAGAAACGGATAAAAAATAACAATCGTGGTAAAAATAAAATTAAAATAATTCAATAAATACAATTAAGGATCTCAAACTCATTGCAATAAATAAACAATTTCGTCGGTATTCGTTAGTCTAGCATCTGTAATCGGAATAAAAAAAGTATAGAGCTTATTATGGAGCAATTTATCCGCGTAAACGTCGTCTCTGCCACATATTCCAAATGGGATAATTAAGTTATTTTAGGTAAAAATTTGACAATTTATATTAATAAATTGCAACGAATTAATTTTTTTCTCATTCATTACTTTACTTTAATGACAAATTTGAATGAAATTTTAATTAATTACAAATAATGTTGCGAAAAATGGAATGATGATAAAATCTCCCATTTAATTAAGTTTTATTACTAATAATGGTTTTTTTGTCGCGGTCATTTATAGTAAATCTACAATAAAAATTTAAAATATAAATTATCAATTGTCATATGAATATTGCTCATCCTTATCAAAAACAAAGCCAATTTAGGTACTTGTGTAATTTTTTTCAACAATAATTTAGATAAAAAATATTAAATGATGAAAAAAAAGCTTATAGTAGAGTGTAATTCCAAATGTACTTTATTTACATACGTCCACTTATGTGAACTGTATTCCTGATAGCTGTGGTCTGAAGAAATGGTAACTGAATAAATGATTATATGTATTCTGGGTTATTAATATTCTCTTCTTTTTCTTGCTACTTTTCACTCTCTCTTTTTCTTGTTCTTTCACTCTGTGTTGATCTCTTTCTCTCTTTTTTTAAATAATTTATATTTCAGTAATGTTACCTTTTTACATTGTACATTTGACGAAATTGTTTTGTAGTCATGAAATATAATTCATTTAATCACTTTTATGCTATGCTATTTTTTGATTAAATTATCCCTTGCGACTAATAAAGGTCTTTTTATTCAGTTAAAATAAAGAATATTATTAAAAAAAGCCATTTTTAAATCGGAGAATATATATAGAATAATTAATTAATGTTTCTTTAAAATTGCAATCAAGTATTATTGATTTTGGAATTGTCATTATTGTAAAAAATTATGTTTATTTTAGAAATTTTATACATTATCCATTAAGTGTCAAATAAGACTAATTCTTACATAAACTATAAATTTTTCTGTAGAATATTATGTCGTAAAAATTAAATATACTTTTTTCATTTGAAAAATTTGTCTTATCAACATTAAATTATTCAAATCAATACTTATGTTAAAATAGAATAGTAATCAATAAGTAAGAATAAAACAATTATAAGAAAATTTCACCAAAATAAAAAAAATTGTAATTGGAAATAAATACAAAATTACATTATTAAGTTTTAAATACAAGAATCGTTTTGTTTTATTATTTTAATAAGATTTATTTAATTATAAAAATCAAAGAAAATTTTATATAAACAGTTGAAGTGTGATTTTAAATCAAGTTTCAAATTTCTTAAACTACTATAAACATTGAATGTAAACAGTAAATTAATAATTTGTATTTCTATGAATGTTCAAATTCTATTGTCATGTATAATTTAACGCGGTTTTTAGTAGTATTCCAAGAATAAATATTTCTTGACGTCATAAGTATTATTTATATCATCAATTTGATTCTTACATACGTCATTACATGATTATATTTGTCAATGGCAATAGCAAAAATTATTATATATTTATACATCAATTTTAAAATTTCCATTTTTATGATAAAATCAATTTTTATAATATTTTGGAAGCGTTCAACGCAATATGTTTAGCAAATATCACAATTCCTAGTAATTTTTCAAATTATTGATCCTGTTTGCAATGAATATTTTATATATACTTATAATTCTTTGAATTTTAATGCGTTTTTTATGTCATGGTCATTCATTTACTTTTTTCAGCTCATTCAATTAAATAAACTCACTGTTTCTACTGTAGTTAATGTGAATAAAGATTAACTTTGATTATGATTTTCATTGTTCTTGAGTGTTCGAAGGGGTAATCTTATATTTTCGTTGCTTTTACACTTGATAGATTTCAATTTAACTTTTTTCAACATATCGATAGTAACTATTGGTCCAAAACGTTTTGCTTCACTTTTTTTCTCATTCTCCTATAAAATTATTGCATTAAATAATCTTATTTTGATTTCAGTGAAATAATTTAGAAAACAATATGTCAAAAAAGAATAACCTTTTCAATTTTTGGAGGTGCTTTTTTCAACGTTACTTTGAGAAGATCTTCTACAGTAATGACTGGTCGTTTTTCCTCTGCTACTGATAATTTTTTAGTCGGTGTACGATTGTTTTTACTCTCTTTCGTTGATTTCGGTATGGTGGACAATGAAAAACACATAGGTAATGAAGGCATTGGTGGTGGAGGTGGAGGTGGAGGAGGCATTAAAAATTCGGTAACAGGTATCGATTTCATGGGCTGAAATGCAATTGATTTGATATTCATCGAAATATTTTCCAGTACATTTGACATATTCTCCATTTCTTTAGATAATGTTTTATTGTAATCTTGTAGAGTTGTTATTTCTTCTTTCAATACGGATAAGGTTTTTTCATTTGCTTCACGAATCTATTTTATATCATTTGTAAGCAGTGATAAAAATATATTGAATTATTTTGTTTTATATTTTCTAATATTACCTGGTGTAGTTCTTGCATTACAATAGTTATCTTATTTTCAATCATATTCAATGAATGTTCGTTATTCTTTCGGCCAATCAACAATATACTGCATAATTTTTCTTTCTTTTTTAAAGCTTCAGCATACATTGAACCAAATAATTGATAAAATATCTTATAATTCTATGAGGAAAAAAAATCTTATTGTTAAATCATGTTTAATTAGAAGAATAATTATATATAAAAGTCAATAAATTTACATTTACCCTTTTTATCCAGATAACAAATGGATGTTCAATCATCCATTCATAAAACACTGAAATTTGTCTTCGCAAGTTTGAGTAGTACCATTGTCGATTAAATAAATAATAATTTTTTCTGATATTTTTATCTACAACCTTAATATTAATGACTGACTTTGACGTTACTGATCTGTATTTTCATGATCACTTACCTTTCTAAATGGAGTATACGAAATTAAATCAAACGGTAGTTGCGTGGTTATTGATGTCTCTTTCGATGGGTTTAATGAGTTAATTGGCATTTTACCTTCAATGGTCAGAATCCATGATTTCGGTTGGAAGACGAGAATTAAATTGCATAATTCATTGATTATTTTTGAATGATCACAACTATGTTTTATTTCTGAATTCATTTGCTTTGCTGATTTACAAAGTAAATTTAGTTATATCTAAATATTTATTTATATTTTATTACCAATTCGTTGTAAATTATTCAAATTTAACTTCAAGCATTCCAGCTGTAATATAGTTGTTGGAAATACATTTGGATTGTAATGTTTTTCATAGAATTCTAGCAATAACAATTGGGAAAAATTCTTTCGAGATTGTAAAAAATTCATGGTTAGAAAAGAAAAAAAACAATAAAGCATGAATTTAGATAAGTAATTTTAAAAATAATTAATGAATTGTACTTTTCGAAAAAATTTATATTATAAATAATTGAACTCAAATTAAACAGAATAACTGTAACACTACGATGAAATATCAGCGTCTCAATAAACTGATTAATTCAATTGCTAGCTCACTTCAGTTGTTATGAATACACGTGTATGTGAGTATAAGTAAATGAAAACCTTGTCTGTTTAATAGTCGAATATGTACTTAGAAATAATGTAAATAATCATCTCATTAGGATTCACTAAATAAACACAAACGATGAAACTATGAAAATTTAAAAGATATTTACACACGTCAGTTGAATAGAGTATTTATATATTTATTCATCATTCTATTTCACAGTTTATTAACATTTTTCATTCATACTAATCGCAATAAATGCCAGGAATTTTTAACTTTTAGTATGATGTAAAATGGGATCTTTAAGAAAATTTTATCATTTTGCAATGATCATTTTTCTATTCTTTTCATACAGCTATAAAATAGCTTTTTACTTTTTATTTACAAAGTCTTCTCCTTTCTGTATATTCTTTTTGAGTTCTGGAATTGCTGCTTGAAGTAGTTTTTCTTCGAAAGCACTTAATTTACCCAATCCAAGATTCTTTTCAACTCCATTTTTCTGTAAATAATAATTAATTGACCAATTATTAATAATAATAATAATAATTGAATAAAATTAATATCATAAAAGACTATTTTTACATACACCAAGTAGAACAGGAGTGGAGAAATATTTAGCTTCAGTTACATTAGATCTGACATATGCACATTCAACGATATTCTGTTCACCATTAAGTGCTCTGATCAATGAAAATCCAAATCGTGCACCAGCATAAGCCATCGAAAGTGTGGCAGAACCAGTACCCGCTTTGGCTTTGACAACTTCTGTACCAGCTTCTTGGATCCTTTCAGTAAGAGCTTTAAGCTGATCATCTGGGAATGACACGCTTGGTTTAGCTTGTGAAATAACAGGAATAATAGTAATACCACTGTGGCCACCGATTACTGGTACAGAAACTTTTTGAGGATCCAAACCCTAGAAAAAGGTATACTTTTTAACAAATAAGTTATTTTTTAATTTTATACAACAAGGTTATTGCATACGTGATGATTCGTAACTAAAAAAAATTCAGAATTAAAAATAAATATTCAAAGAAATATATATATACATATAAATCTATGTTGTTTTCACTTTAAAACTATTAAATTCATAAATTCGTGAAAATAAAGGTATGAAAAATGGCAGAGGTGGTAAAAACTTAGAAAATAATAGTTAAATTAAACTTCTATTAATAAATCTTACCTTGGCTTCGCCAATGAAAGCATTTGACCTAACAATATCAAGGGTAGTAACACCAAATACTCTATTGGGGTCATATACACCAGCTTTTTGAAGAACTTCACTAGCGATCGGTACCGTACTATTTACAGGATTTGAAATAATCGCAACAAATGCTTTTGGAGCTACTTCAGCAATAGCCTGAGCTAGATCTCGTACTATTGAAGCATTGGTGTTAAAAAGATCATCACGCGTCATTCCCGGTTTACGTGGAACACCAGCAGGAATAATAACCACCTGAAAGTGAACCATTTTTATTACCAATACTTTGATGACTGAAAAGTACTAATAGATAAAACGATTAAAAAGGAAACTCACTTGAACACCTCTTAATGAGTCCTTCAATTGTTCAGGACCGGTGTATCCCTTGACTTTGGAATGAGTATCAATGTGAGATAAATCAGCAGCAACTCCAGGAGTATTAACAATATCATAAAGTGATAGTTCAGTTACGAGAGGTGATTGTTTGAGAAGAAGCGACAGTGGTTGACCGATACCACCACTGGCTCCCATAACAGCAACTTTGGCATTTCTCTGATGAATTAAAATTGAGATAAAGTTATCAGTATTATTTAGAAATAATTAGTTAACGTCAAAATAATCCATTGTAATTTCTGCTATTATAATAATTATTTGAATATTACAAATAAATTATGAGGTACAAAAAGTATTATTTATGATAGAAAAATTGTGAATTTCGAATTTGTTCTTTATTCATCAATAACAGATTAACGAAATGTTCTTAGTTGCATAATCTATGACATGCAATTCAAGTAAATGAGGTTTTTAACAGAAATCAATCGCAATATTCTAAATGTAGTAAAAATGATATTAAAAGAATTTGATTGAACATTTAATAACTAGCAAAAATTACATAATTATCTCGAGCATAAATGAACCAAGTTCATTCATTGAAATAAATATTGCAAAAATTAATTACCTGAGTACTGGTTGACAATTGTTTAGCTCCTTGTTGAGCGATTAAACCAGTAGGTCTTAAAAGACGTGGCAACATTTTTATTTAATAAGTTTTTTAAAAATTTATCAAGAAGTAATGTATAAATTTGTGAATTTTAATAGCCAATAATAACTCCTAAAAGACACTCGAATGACTTTATCTGTGGACTAGTTTCACGGGGCGGCTGAAAATGACAGGGTACTAGGCTAGAAATATTTGGCTGTCAGATTGGCCAGCCTGTAGTCTGAGGTCGAAAGAATACGAAAAGAAATTCTATCATATGAAATAGAATGATTCTAAAAATTCACAGTAGGTGTCACTCCTGAATCCGCCCTAAGTTGGACGGGTGGGTACAGAGAGAAAACTGAGAGTAGCAATGCCATTAAAAAAAAAATTTTTATTGCAAGGCGCCCCCGTTTCCAATTTTTTCGTTTCCACCGAACTAACAAGCAAAACAGAGTCGGTATAACAGTCAAGTTTCCATTATCTGTTCCATCTATTAAAAATAGTTTGCATTTTTTTTTAATGAATTCCAATGGTCAGAGATTATTCTTGAGACGATAGAGATGTGATTTGTTATTTTATAATTAGAAAAAAAAATCCATAATAATGAAAATTGATTTTGCAATTAGGATCAAACAGAACGTGGAAACCTGCATGGTAAAACAGATAATGGAAACTTAACTGTTATACCGGCTCGTCTTGGCTTGGTAGTTCGATGGAAGTGAAAAATCGGAAACGGGGACGACACTCAATAGAAATTTTTTTTTAAACGGCATTGCTACTCTCAGTCTTCTCTCTGGTGGGTACAGTACCAGACATAAATGCTCTTCAATTTTTTGAAGGTTATTAATATGATTTCCCTATACCCTCCTATAGAAAATCACACAGCATTTATGTCTCGTACTGTATCATTTTAAACTGGCCACAGAGGTATCAATTCACTGAACAAAAATGTGTCGATAAAACAGATTACTCCCTCCCCTTTGTAAAGGAATGATGCCGAAAAACTTTGAACTAAAGTAGGCGGCGCTACAGAAAGTAGTTTATTGTCATATGTTTTTATATGTGCGTGTATATCGTATAGTAAGCAAATTCTGTCAAATTGTTTTATTATTTATAAAAATAAATTATCCATCTGAATTTTAATATTTTATGTAAGTTTATACATACAGGTTAATAATTAAAATCAGTCTTTCAATTTTTGGATAATGAATTTCAATCAATTGAAGAGTTCTCAAATTTCATGTGAAGAATGCAATAAATACACAACCTCTGACGTGTACTTATTATTCTGAATAATATTAGTTAATTACTTTTTCTCTGAAATAAATAAAAGATGAATGTGTTTAATAATTATAATTCAGCAATTTGTTCTTAATGTTATATAAACTTGGAGTGTTCATCATTAATTGATTTCTATTTTTTGCCAGGCCTCAATAATAATTATAATGGCAAAAAAAACAAACAGTGCCACAGCAAGATTAAAACAAGATTATTTACGTTTAAAAAAAGATCCTGTACCATACGTGCTCGCTGAACCCGTACCTTCTAATATTCTTGAATGGTAATTTGTGCTAAAACTGAATAGCTCATTATTTTTATTTCACATTATTTGATTATTTAATATTTGCATTTTAGGCACTACGTAGTAAAAGGTCCTGAAAATACACCATACGAAGGAGGATTTTATCATGGCAAGTTAATATTTCCTGGAGAATTTCCATTTCAACCACCAAGTATCTACATGACCACACCAAATGGAAGATTTAAAGTGAATACTCGTTTATGCTTATCCATATCTGACTTTCACCCAGATACATGGAATCCAGCATGGAGTGTATCAACTATATTAACAGGCCTTTTAAGTTTTATGGTAAATAATGCTTATTAAAATATTTAAAAAATACAGATGTTATTTTTACTTGAGTAAAAATAAATTAACACAATTTTGTTTTTCAATACACTTAGATTGAAGGAAGCCCTACTCTTGGTAGCATAAACACAACTGACTGGGATAAAAGACAATGGGCACATCAAAGTTTAGAATTCAATTTAAAAGATAAAATGTTTTGTGAATTATTCCCTGATACTGTCGCGGTAATTTTACTTTTTCTCTTTTTCTATCCATGTATCAACTTTCTTACATAATATTTTCTATTAATCTTTTCATTCTTTTTTTTTCAGGAAATTCATGCAGAATTGGAACATCGAAAAAAACAAGAAATGTTAAGAAGACATCAATCTACAACTTCAGAAGTTTCATCACTCATCCGTAATCAATTAAACCGAGAACAGAGTCCAATTCACAGTGCATTAACAAATGTAGCAATAATAATTGGATTTGCTGCATTTGCATATATTGTTAAATATGTGCTACGAAGTATTGCAACGGAATAAGAATGAATGATAATTGTAGTGAACTTTCCATTAATTCCGAATTTAATATAATCTATAACATACTTAAGTTTTTTTGTGATAGTTTTACATGCATTATGTGAATGATTCAAATACTGTGAAGTAATTGAAATTAATCTGTAAGAAATCGATTATTTTTTCGAATTATTCTTTAAAGTTTAAATATTTCATTGTATCATATAATCCTTAATTATGATTCTTTTTTTGAATTAATTTAAATGTTTTTTTTAGAAACATTTATTTATTATAATCCGAATAAGAGAATACTTACGGGCCTCCAAGATAATCCGTTTATTCATTGCTAATAAAAAGAAAGAATACATTTTTGATTTTATTAACTACATTTATACACAAAGTTTGTAAAGCGCATGCAAGATGATGAATTTGTAAATATATATTAGTTAAAAAACAAGAAAAATTTAATGTTTGCAATTTTTAATGAACGTACGATCATGTCATCTTGGATAAACATACCAGTAGATGAACAGCTAGGATTCACAGAATAAAAGAGGAAGAATATTTTTTAAATTAATCAGGTCTTAACTTAGAGATTGAAAAATATTGTAATAAGTTGAAATCTTGATTCTTCAATCATTCATATTTATTCTGAATGTTGTCCATGTATTGGTTTGTTTATCCTATCATAGTGCAGCATCTGTTTATAATGAATATTTTTTTTTCTCATTGCAATTTGTTCAGCTATCTAAAATTTAATATATTATCATCCATTATAATTCACGTTGTTTGAATTATTGTCTGCCAAAGAATAGTATTGGTCAATTAAAAAAAAAATATCAAAAATAATAAGAATGCAAATGTGAATCTTTTTTAATTTCTTTATTTTAAATAAATATATACTATGTGATACAAAGACAATTTTTGTGGGTGTTTCACATAAATCTGCGATTATAAATTATGTATAGTTGGATAATTCATTTAACATAATATAGTTTTAATGTAAATATCTAGATATTGACGACTCTTATATGAGTATATAAAACAAATTTATCTAGAAAATAAATATCAAAAAATTATTCATGCAAAAAACATTTATTTCCCTATATTTTTCCTTTTAATCTTATACAATTGATGTTACGTTCATAAGTTGGCTTGTAAAGCGCTACTGAATAATGTAAACTATTTTTAAATCTGCAAATACGACACCCCGATGTTTATTCGTGTCTACGGGGGCATATAAACTGTTTGAATATTCTTTGAATGTTCCGTTGTTTATGCGCACTCGTAAGGAAGGACGTCCATCCTGTGTATCGTCTAATAGCCTCATCACCTTTCTTTTTTTGCTAATTATCAAGTACAATTTTGTAGCAGAATATAATGATGATTTAAATTATTTTAATTAAAATGAAAATAATTAACCTATATAATTAATTAATGCTATAACTTATTTATTTATTACACAATTATCAACCGATGTTTTTCATCCAAGTATTTTGTACTGGTCACGTTGCTACATTAAACCATTCCTTTGAAATATTGTTAAAATCGTTAACTTAAATTGTATCTATGTTTAGTTTCGGTTGGTTTTCTGAGATTTTAAGTAATATACAAGCAAGCAGAGTAGCAACATAGTAATAGTCTCGCTATAGGTACTATGTTGAGAAACATTTTACGATCAAAGTCAGAGGTGCTAACGAAAGAGAAATAAAGTTAGTAAGTACATTTTATATATATATCACGTGATCGCTAAATAAATGGCATACAATATTCACGACGACTTATTGAATTATTTTCAACACAAAGCTACTGAGGAAGTCAATTCATTTGTGATAAATCAATAAATTGTCATTTTTAGGTAAACATTTTGACATTTAACTGTTTAAATACTTGTGTAAATTCCATTTAATTACACAATTATGACATTTATATACAATAAAAATGAATTATGTGGATAATAAAATAAGTAACATGAAGCAGATTGAAATTTGTACACTATTTATATTGATGGGGCTTTTTGACATCAACAAATAAGTAAGTGTGGAAAAATGAGTTATGAATAAAGAAGAGTTCATTTATCTAAAAAAAAAAAAAGAAAGATTATTTATTGGTTGAAAAGTTATGCAGTTGATCACAAGTTGAGTCAATTAGATGATACAACCAACTGGGCGGAAATTTGGATCCGTTGATTGTGTAAGTATTGAATTATTATTTAATTGATAAGACGTACAATTTTATCTATAAATACCTCATTTTATATTTACACAATCTTATAAGATAACTAAAATATATATTTATATCTCATAGAATGTATAGTAGGTAGGATTTGGAATAATTATAAAACAATATAGTTTTTATTAATAAAACTTGTTTATTAAAATATTAAGTGAGAATATAAAAATACTGTACATTGTACCATGTAATAAGTATAATTATAATTTGAATTTATCAGGAATATTCCTAACTTTTTGAGGAATGAATATTTTTTAAAAATAATTACATACCTTAGTATTAATAATTACTTACAATTTAAGTAATAAACAATTAATTGAATAGATATTTACAATCTATGATATTATTTACATTATTTGATATTTGAAAGAAAACTGTTTTATTGCAAAAATTATTTTGAGTTCAATTATTTTTTGTCTCAACAAATTATTGCATCAACCGGCCGCACGTACCAATTTTTCACAAAATTAATTTAGCTTATAAATCTTACTCTTAATCATGTGAATTTAATTCACAATTATTTATTTAAATTAATTATTGACACAATTATTCAATTAGTTATCCTACAGTTTAGAGAACATGTCGATTAAATAATTTGTATATAAAATATATAGACTCTTTGGTTAATAACTGTATGATCGCAGCAATAGATGAATTATATTCATTCTTTGCCTTCTCATACGAAGATAGTATGAGGATTTTCCTGAAATATCTAAGAAAACGAGTCAATTGTAATCATTACATAAATACAATTACCAACTATAAAAAGAGAAAGAAATGTATCTATTTAAGAATAAAACACGAATAAAGTAATAAATTCATTTGATATACAAAACAATAGAATCCGATATTTTTAGCTGAAGTATAATTCCCTTGATAATTGCATATTAATAAAATCTAATTTAAATATTTTAAAATACAAATAAACTAATAAATTATAGTAACAAAGAAACGTTAAAGTTTGATATTACTCTATTACATAGATATCATTAAATCTTTTTAATCAATATATTTTTGAATATACTGATGTTCTCAATCTAGTATCTTTCCAGTTCTTAAAAGAGATAAATTCTAAATGCTACAAAATGCCATTATTCATAAAGTAAATAAATGAAATAAATTCACGTGAAGTAATAGCAGTATTACTATTTCCGAATATTTGATTATTTTTTCAATATATTTTAATTTATAGTATTGTTGAAGTATGCATATTTTAATTGATTTCAAAAACGAAATAAAATATGCAGTACACTTTATGTCTTTCTTAATTTCTCATTTTATTTTAGAAATCTAATTTGAAGATAAAATAAAAATATCACAGAATAATGGACAGATATAAATAATATTACTTTATCATATCGTAAGTTAAATACAGCCAATTTAAAAAAGAATTAAGAATATTTTTTCTTCCACTTTTAAGGGAATTATAATAATGAGAACTACTATGTAATTCATCATTAAGGTAAATATTTTTTTTTTTTAAAGAGCTTACTCTATTTTTCTATTATTATAATGTGATTTGATCGATTTTTTTCAATATTATTTACAGTTGCGGAAAAATTTCGGAACTTTCGATCCAGCGAAAGTAGGAAATTTTAATTGTTATCAAATTTCATGACAATTTAATTGTTATTCCAGTCACCTTCCATCCTCCAGACACTGAAAGCATAAGATAGTCTTTCATGTGCCATATAACTACATGATGATGATGCTGCTGATATTTCTCGAGTGGCTATAATTGCACTCCTAGGACTAGTGTGGCCTGAAATAAACAAAACAAATATTGTTATCATAAGAATTGTTGTAAGTTTATTAACACAAGAATAAACTATAAAAATAACTCTTCAACGTCAACCGTAAAAGTCTACTTTACAACTAAACTTGACTTCTCTATATCGTTAGTCACGTGGAGTTACGACGACGTTTGGCAAGCATTTGGCGCCTGCTTTGCTTGCATTTACACGCGTCAACCAATGGCTGACTCATACCATGCCGTATAATAGTGTAACATGATTTAATAACGAGCAAAGTCTTCCTATAATATTTCTAAAGTAAATATTTTCCAAATTCTTGAATATTTTTTTAGTATTCTTCGTCTTAAACTTTGTTATCTTTCTAGTTATTTTATATGAATAAAAATAAATTATTCTCACCATTACTGTCTTCAAGATTGCCGCCGTTTAAATCAGCATTTTCTATACTGCACTGTAGCACTTGATAAAGAAAGTCGATGTATTTTGTAGCAAGTTTTAATGTTTGAATTTTACTGAGTTTATCACTTGGTAACGTTGGAATGATTTTTCTGAGAGCGGCGAAGGCTTCATTTAAACTTTGTGTCCTTTGTCTTTCTCTGACATTGGCCATTACCCTTTGATTTTGAATCTCTTCGTAAGTAGCACCACCTTTTCGTCGAATTTTTTGTTTTGATCCTGAAAATGATGCTACACTTTCTGTTTCAGATTCATCATTCATACTTGCTTTTCTTTTTCTCTTCACACCGGTCTTTGTTGTAGTACTATTGTTTCGATCACAAGATTTTTGTGAAGAAGACAAAGGATCCTCGTTGGACATCGTTGACATATCAGAATTCACAGATAAATTTGTTAATACTTTATTATTACGTTGAAATTCACTGGTACCAAGTGGTTTATAATCAAGTTCACTATTTCCTGAAGTATCAAAACCGTGATATTTTGTGTCAGCTGGGGTATCTTCATTTTTAATGCCGTCGGGTGAATTGTATATCTGCAACGGTGATGATGATGAAGGCATATACACACTCTGATCATGTTCACGACTATGATCTGAAAAAAAACCTGGTGAATCATGTCGTTGATAATCAATTCTAAGATGTCTATCATACATATTCATTTTATTTAAATGTTGCTGAACTTCCTGGTGATTCCTGTCATCATCATAGGTTTCATAATAGTGATAGTTAGGTGGCATCGTTTGATAAGTTGAAATATGAGAGTGATTAAAACTAGGTAAATTTCGATGCTCTTGTGATGTACTTAAGTCTACCAACTGTGTTGGAGACAGTCGTTCATAATTCACCGGTGAATTACTTGCTGAACTACTTGCACTGTGAGGAATACCTGAGCTATCATTAAGAAAATATAGATTTTGAAAAGTTCTCTGGCTTGATAGAGCCACTGGATGCTGTGCTTGCATCATTAAAAATACTGTCAATTATTCTTCTGTTTATAACTGTTAATTTTTTTATCACTGAAATTGTTTTTGTTTCTTGGCACACTATGAACACTGATTGAACCCGATAAATTGATCAATTCTCGATATATTAACTTCTAACATAGGTGATTTAATTCGCGATTTAAAAATAAACGAGAAAAATTGTTACCGTAAAACTTTTTTAAAGAAATCCCGAAATAGCAACGTCTAATCGCAACTACAACCTTGAGTCTTCTGAACATTCGATGGGACGTGGTGGAGATGTCGGCTCACCAAGCCCGCCTCCATTCTCCGTCTTTCTCAAACATTAGCCCCACCCCGACATTTTCTTTTTATTCCCATTGCTGTCAGTCGTCTCCACCCACACTAGTTTTGAGCCTCAAGGCGAGTCACAAAGTCTTCCTCTTGAATTCTTCAGCCTCAACGAAGATGAAAGACATGGTAGGGATATGACAAATATTACAGATATATTCTACGACAGGATATGATTTTTTATTTTTATTTTTGTGTATAGTTAAATTAATTTCCTTTTATTTCTATATGAAACAAAAGAGTTATCCTCATTATTATCCTCATTATCTATTTGCCGTAAATAATTCTACATATCCATTTCCACCGTTCAGCCGATTTAAATGGATGATTTGACTTTTCTTTGATCACAACAACGATAATAATGATGACTATTTATCTCCAAGAGGATTAAAGATTGGATAATCGCCAATATTGGTCTCCGGATTCATTCCATTTATCTATCACCATCACATTATTCCATTTCAAGCTCCCAGTTGATATTTATAGATTTTCACAACCCAAATGTCACTCTGGTATCATAACATGGTGGTTGATGATTATTAACTTTGATGTCTAAACTGAAAGAAAAAACAATTATTCCATTATAATTTAAATTTATAATAAATTCTAAATCAATTTTTGCAAATGAAAAATTTAAAAATACTTTCATAATGTTATTGCTATACCTTTGTATTTTAATATTCATCAAACTAAGTATACGAATAAAAGTATACTATTTATAGTATGAATAAACTGAAGTTATTCTTATTGTTTTCATAAGCATTAATGAAATCAATTATCATCGAACAAACTTGTAATCGATAAAAACATAAGGAGCTTGGATTTTTACATAGTTTGATAAAATATAAAAATACTTACAAACTAATAGTAGCTAGTTAAAGAGAATTATTCTCACGATAATGCATAAATTAGTTGGAACAAACTAGCAACCAGTACCACCAATAAGAAAAACGTGTGTAAATTTGAATATTACCTGACGTAAGCAGCTAGTTTGAACAATATGGTCACCAACCATTGCTTTTGTTCCCTTGCTGGTGGCTAATAAATTTTATGATGGGAAAAGCCCCAATGATCTGGGAAACACCCTATTATGAGCTTCTCTCCGTTCTTTTATCAATTAGGCATTGTGTAATTGATATGTGATCATCATCAGCATTGACCAGTTAATAATATTGGCGATAATCTTAATAAGTGTTTAATAACTTGGTATATTTAAGGTAAATACATTGAAATCGTACGTGTCAATTGTGTACCATAGTTGAATTTATAATCAAAGTTTCAAAAAAAGTTTGTGCAGACGAGAATTTACCTTCACCATGTGTCGAACATACGGAACGCCAATGCACCGTGGGATTGTGTACACAGCATGTATAGGTATTCTTACTACGTACTTCAAGAGAGTATAACGTGGAGTAGCAGTAGTATTTAACAACGTGTCTACCACTTGCGAGCTTATTTTATTTGCCGCTTTCTAAACATATGTTGCACATTGTATTTTTATTTTATTGTTCAAATCTTTGTTGATTTATGCCGTAAATTTTTTTTACATACTGTGAGAATTGACTGATTTTTTGTTCCATATCCACATTTTTACTAGCAAGAAGATTTATGATTTTAACCCATACGTAGACAACCGAAGACATCTTGAAGAGTATTCTCTCAATAATTGTTGATTCAAACCTGAAAAATAAAAAATAGTTTATATAAATGAATATTGTTGTGAGGATTTATTTTAATGTAAGACGATTTTTGGAGACCTAATGTGAAATAAAATTTAGACATCACCGTGTACGTGCGATATATTTGTTCTGGTTCTTACCTTCTTCTCAGCAGTAATCTTTTAAATCAACTTTCGAGTAGAACATATGTGTACCATACCTGTCCTTCAACACTGGTAATCAGAAAAATTTGGATAGCATATGTTCTTTCTGCAAGTATGTACTAAGATTTGGTCGTTTAGGTTTAACGTGATTTACCCGTGTTGTTTGGTTCATAAATATTTATTTCTGTCAAAAATAAAAATACATATAGTTATAATTAATAATGTTCCATGGCGTTTTTAATTATCAATCAAAAACAAAAAACTCACCAGAAAATTGTTCTAATCATTTAGAAATAATTTCAATGTAATGTATTTATTTTCGTTCTCACCATGATTGTTTTTCATCAGCCATTCATTTTTAGTTAGCTTCAACTTTAAGATGACGTTTATTTATTGTTTTATTAACCAATAAAATTTTTCAAAAGGTATTGCATAAAATTGTGTCAAAATAGGCAGGTAAAAAATAAATAACAACATACCAGCCTACCACAACAAAACCAATTGGGAAAAACCGCGGCAATTTGCAAGAGGCGAAGGCTCGTGCTAAAGGTATATATACCTGGCCACCCGTCAAATTTCCAGTGCTTCTGTCATTAGATTATAGAATTTTAACTTGCCAAACTGCCCTCCTCCGTAATCCAGAAGGTTCTTGTGTACACACTCGATGCGGGTGATGTATTTTCCCGTAGTAGCACGAGGTGCATATCATTATATCTTCCAACAACTTTGTCTTTAAGTCACAAGTAAATAGTTTTTCTCACACTTTTATTTCTAATCTACTTGAACAACTTTATCCTCTAATCTAAAATAGAACTGTCAATCATGAAAACCACTGCATATAAACAAAGAATTGAGTTGAATATTATAACCTTGAGGTACTATCTCTTAAAATAAGCTCCATAAAGCTTGGAATTTACTATTTTTTGTTGGTTAAAACTCTAACATGTGTATTCACGATTGAATACGCGTTATAATCGGTAAACTAATATTTCGATGAAAGGCTTTTTTTTAAGGTTGGGAATATTTTTTAATACAGTTGACAATCTGTTTTTTACTGGGAAATCCCGACAGTAAGTAAGGGTATATAGTTCCCAAGCTATTCTTATTCATATTAGTAAGTTACTGCTCTCGGCTCTTGCAAACCTATCTGTTGTTCATTGTTCCCTTGCTGGTGGTAAGTCCTAACCTCACAACAAGGTATAGCTGTCATTATTGCCGGCTATTTGAATGAGTCTCTAATAATCTAATTATCCTTGAAGTCAACAAAGTCACGTGTATTTCGTAAAATGCTCTACTTTTCATACAAATACAACTATTGTTTAAATTTATTAATTATATTTAAATGTTAGAAATGATAAAAAATTAATATCAAGTGATACGCTTTGTTATATTGCAGCAGGGTGGTCTTTAATGTTTTTTTGTCTATGTATTCTTTTTATTTTAATTTTTACTCAGTCGACCAGTAAATGAAAGAATAAAAAAAAAAGAAGACATAAAGTGAAACAAACATTCAGGAGAAGCTTTTCAAGTCGACTTCCGTCGTCGATCTGTTTGTATATTGTTTCAATGGATGTTCACTACATTACAAACCATTTGTACAGCTATGCATTTCAATGGATATAATGTAAAAAAGTATATAGATCAGTATAAAGTGATAATAAAATTTGTAGCTTTTGGTTTGAATTTAAATGAGGTGATTTAGTTTACGTAAAAATTTTAAAACTACTGCAATAAAATGAAATGACGTGAGAACTTCTTGAGTACAGTTAACCATGAGAAATATTGTACACCAACTTTTCGTGACTACACCACTATTTGTAAACCTGGTGTCCAACATGTGTTATCTTGTCTCACGTGTACTCTGTCAGAGGTACATTTAATCCTCTATGTTAAATAATAACTAAAATGTAAAAATATTTACCATTAAATAAATTCTCACTGTTGGATAAAAAAATTAATTCTATTTTTTTACAGGGTAAAACAAGAATGCTGGCTGTATTATTTTTAATTAATATATAATTCAACGAACGGTTGAAATACAGTGGAGAAAAAGAAAAAAAACTTACATGGGAAGAATGAAGATAATATTACAATGTGGAGAAGAATAAAAACATGAAAATAGTGGACAAGCGGCCCCCGCTGAGTTCTGGAGCCTAGAACCAATCCGTGAGGCCCTCTTTTTTTGTTTTTTTTTCTCCTTCTCGACAGTTAGTTTATAACATCACTCAGTACATGCTAACATCAACTCACGTTTACTACATACACTGGTTTAAAAATTTATTAATGCTTTTTAACATTTAATTTCAAATATTCACATCAATATTAAAAATATTTAATAATTATTTATATCAAAATATTTATTTATTGATATTTTTAAAAATGAAGAAACTCCATTGCTTTTTACCTTTCATGAGCTTGAATTTCATTCATAAATAGCCAGTAGAATCCTTTAACAGTTTCTATTGGTTGCATGAGAACAGGTAGACACCAGGTATGGAGTACCAGAGCTCCGCCCATCAAGTGCTTGTTTATATTGAATAAATACTTAGGTGATTATGATTTTAAACATTACTGATCAATCTAAAGATTTGCTTAGCATATTAAGATTAATGAATGAATTAAAAATAAATTAAATTAATTTTTAATAAATAGTTAATGAATATTTTTTGATGATAATTAAAGCAAGTAGCTAAGAAGAAGATTGAGAAGAAAAAAAGATAGATTTGTTTTTTTTTTACAGAAACCAACTTCGTAACGTATTTTCAGTTTGATTCTTTTTCCTTTCATTTACTCACCAACGAAGAAACAGTGCATGTATAGTAGACCATAGTAATTTTTAAAAACATCCAATGCATGACAAATACCATAGATCACTGGTCCCCTCACATTTTCTCAACTATAGTCAACATTAATAAATGTTTCCAGTCTACATTTATGGGATGTTTTTTTTTTTTTTTACTCACTATTCTATCTATTAAAATTCTACACACTAATGTATACGGTACTCAATGCAATTAACAAGCCAACTTTATCATACATTATCATGTTTTGAATAAATATTTCTAAACCGTATGATATAAAATAAGAATTCAAGTAATATTTATTTTTAATGTTGATAATTTTTTTGATAATTTAAACAGAGCAATGAAATAATTAAAAGAATTATTTTAAATACTATGAAAAACATCCAGATGATTGAGTGAACATTTTTTTAATTATATGACAAAGGCTATGAGGCTGCAAAAATGGAGTAAATTAAAAAAAACATATTTTATAGATAGATTTGGTGTACCCTTCCGTTTCTCATAAATCTCATCTTACGCTTGACACGACGAATAACTATATGATGAGAGTTAAAAAAGTTTTTTGTTACTTATTTCATATCTATATACATGCATCACCATCACTATCCCAAGTGATCATTATGTTTTATTGGCGACTGAAATATTTATTGAGTATCTAATACATATTGAAAGCTTTGCACTTAAGTTAAAATAATAATATATTTTCGTTAAACATCAACAGTCTTTTTTAGAAATAATTTCAGATTTTTTTAAGTCAACTCAACAATGATACTGAGATTTTTAATTGAATAGTGTCACATTTTTTTTTCAGTTAGAATTTAAAAAAAATATGGTCATCATTTTTCTTCCAAGTTCAAGAATTATCAATAAGAAATTTGAACATATTAGACAGCTGCTGTGTGATTGATGAAGAGAAGAAATCGTTAACAGAATGAGCTTTCGAAATTTTGACAAGATCCATTTTGGATGTAAAACGTACACTTATGATGGACCGTGTTAATATTTCAAGTACATTAAAATAAAAAAAAAGCCTAAAACATTTATAAATTAAGTCAGTGTAGTTCCTGTGATGGCCAAAAAACCAAAGTGAAATGTGATGTTATACTTTTGGAGATTAAGTGATTACTGTTGAGCAAAGTATATTAGGTGTTTAAGATGAACTTAACAACTCACATGGCAAGAAGATTTAATTATTGATTATTTTGAAAATGTGTAAAAATATTAAAATACTTGAAGAAGAAGATAAAAAATATCATTCACTAATTAAAAATATTTTTTAGTCAAAGTAATGGCTATGTGATCCTGTGGAGATACGGTCAAAGTGTTGCTGGTGGTCTTTCGAACCATAAAATTGTCGATGACATTCCACTTCCGGCGTCCCTTATTCGTGGAATTACTTGGATTATTTGTGTAAATATTCACCCGTAAAAAAATGGTAAATTATAAATTTTCCATGCTCATATATTAAAATGTTTGATTGTGTATAATTAAGAATTTTATAGAATTATTTCAGATATGATTTAAAGAAAACATTGGGCCTGAAAGCATTTTCAAAAATTTCGTTTCTGTATATACATATATATATAAAATAGAATGCAGCTGCTGTTGACATAAAATCCGGTTCACATGACCGTTTTGGATCGTTTCTTTTAACGCATCTTGTATTATTCTTCGCGCCTTCATTCGCCGTTTTTTATCATCTTACACTTAATCAGTAAGTCTCACGACCAAAAATGATGTTTACTTGATACTTATAATTTCTAATAAAATAATTTTATTTTATTTTGAAATTAAGGTAGACTAAAAATGTTGATAAAAAAACATTAAAAAAGATCATGTTGAGTACAGTATAGAGAAAAACACTGGTTTCATTCATTACTCTATACTTATTTGACCCACATTCGCAGAATTGATTCTCCCTCTCTGCAACTTGTCTGTGGTACCAAGACGTTTTTACTCCTCTCAAGCTATTGCCGAAAGATTGCAGACTTCATTGGATCCAAGTTTGATGTCGCCGACAAAGATCGAAGTCTCAAGTGCTCTGTACTATGACTATTTTGTGATTAGGTCTTCTTGCCAATTTTTTAGCATGTCTATAATTAATAAAACAGCAAAAAATCCATTCAATCATTTTTGTATCTGTCTAATAATTAAATCTCATAGTGATATTATTATTCAAGTTCAACGTTAACTAGTAGCAAGTTTAAAGTTAAAAATAGTAAATATAAAAAATGAAGAGTACGTTGTAATAAAGGGAAAGGAAGTTGAAGAAGTAGCGTGACGACGTAACGGAACGACAAACCACTATACCATGTTACTTATGCTGGATTGTCTCGTCTGCATACTTTCGTTTGTATTCTTTTGCCGACATAGAAGATATAGTTATTCTTTTTTACAGCTAAATTTGTATATATAATTTTTGATAACTCTACATCCAATGTATACTAACGAGATAAATAATGAACATGAGTATGTACATGTGTAAATATTTACGTAAATGTAATTAAAGTTATATTAAAAAATATTTTATGACTACTATACAGCTTGTTTACGCATAAAATACTTTATTGAATTAATCACTAGATTAGCTTTCATAGAAATTCATTTTTTTTCTGGTATCACTTCACTGATTCCGTACATTCCTGCTAATAAACGACCATGAGAAATAGGAACTGGTTCTTTTGGTGGTAAATAAGGTCCTTTTTCACCAACATAAACATAACTATATCCAAGTTTAGGAATATTATAATTAGATTGGAATGATGTGAGATAAAAAAAATAGAATTGATATATATATATTTATAAAAGGATACGGTAATCTTAAAACCCAATACGCGCTTTGTGATAGTTTTATGGGTTCTTCAGCTCCAGTAACAAAGATAGGGCATGGTGAAGGACCAGGTTGAACTCGTGGATTGAGTGTAACATGAACTGGCGCTTTAGGGGTTACTACATGGATTCTCATCAGTTGCGCGATAAGTGGTTTTGATTGCCTGAAAGGAAGAGAACAGTGAGATAAAATAACAGAAACAACTTGAAAAGTTCTAAATGATTAAATTAAACTAAACCTGCAAGGGCATGGAAAATAAAGTGGCATATCGGCTGTGCTTGACGTTACTTTATTACCACTATCTTTAACGATACCATTCCCTGCTGCTTTTAAAACTTTATCAGGTGCAGAAGCCATAAAACGGTGGCCCCGAGGGCACTCATATTCAACTCCAACAAATATTTTAACTACAAATTCTTTTCCGCCTTTTGATTTCCGGCATTTTAATGCATTAGAATTTTGAAAATTTTTTCCTCGTAAATTGTAAGCATGATCTCCAGTAACAGGCCAGAAAGATCCTCGTTCTTTTTGATGTTCCAATCGTACAGTTACATCCCATGGAAGCAAAAATGCAGAAGTTGCTAGAATTCCGGTTTGATGTTGTAATCCTAAATTATGGGAATATAAACTACTTGGTCCAAGACAGACTAATGACCAACTAGAAAATTGTGGTAAAAGTCCTGCTGGAGATTCAGTATTTAACATTCCTGGTAAATACTCTGTTGTTGATGGCTGTCTCATTAACGCTTTTTCTACAAGATATTCATCCAAATTTATTAATGGATTATTTATATTCAATCGAAAAAAATTAACTAAAAAAAAAAGAATTATAATACCTTTAGAATTATCTAAATCTCCTTCAGTCACTTCAATAACAACCTTGTGAGCATCAGGAGTAAGTAATATTTTATTCAGTCTTTGTGCTTCTTCACCGTGAGAATCGCTATTTGACGGTAACTGTTCTCCACTTCCATAACCTTCAATGTTATCTATGTATCATAATAAAAGTGTTAAAATATATTTAAGCATTTTTCATCAAGGAAATTGTTTAATTTAAAATATACAAACCATGTAAAGTACTATCTACTAAGCTACAAGCTTGAGTTTGATTTTGAGGCGTTGAATAATCAACACGACTACATGAATCTTTTCTATTCATATGTGGAAATAATTGAGCAGCTCTGCGCAAAATTTAATTCGTATAATAGTAATTATTTATAAAAAGATAATAATAATGTATTTACCTAAAATTGTGTGTACTGGGTTGAAATACAGGAAATTCAATACTTTCTAATTGTATACAGCCACACTGTTTAGCCATCAGTTGAAACCAATCATAATTAGCATGACGTAAATTAAATGGATCTTCTCTAGGACCTTGACATCTTCCACAATTACAAGCACAAACATATCTTACTCCACTACAATGTTCCATAACTGGTAGCTCATTATCATCATTACGATTTTCACTCAATTCACCACCTCCAGCTCCATCACTGCCACCCTTGTGAATTGGATTTGTGCATGGATTACCAGTTAATGATAAAACTTCACACATTTGTCTTCCAGCATGCCAATGTTTCTCACATTCTTGTTGTATCTTTTCACTGAATTCTTCAAATAACGGGCCTCTAGCATGCATCTCAAATACCATCATTGCATGAGCCAGCTTACTTTCGTGATACGCACGTCCATAATGCTGCGGTAAATCAACTTGATAAGTTTGGAGTGCACGTGGAAGTACTTTACTGCATCTACTTCTACTGAATTTAACATCTGTATTCAACAATCCATGTAACCAAATAAGATCTTTATCATTACTATGGATAAAAAACTCATAAACTACATTAGCCACTTTAAAAAATGTAGATAATAATGGTATCTCAAAATATGAAGGAACATTATGTCTCCTTACTTTACTATTGTCATCAAAGCCTTTACTAAATGCTAAATTAATATGTTCTTGTAAAAAAGATTTAAAAGATCTTTGATCATTCTCGAGATTGAATGGATTAAAATTTGTGTCTGAATTAACTACATTTTTAGATCCCAATCCAGTGGAACCTATCCTACAACTTTCAATTAGTTTTTTCAACATATATCCCGTGATATCGCGTGATTCAGTTACTCCAGTGTTGATAAATACAAATTCTTGATTTGCTGGAATAGCAAACAAACAGTAATAACTGATGTTATAAACAACGTGACTTCCACGAAGTATGCTGTAAATTTGATCTTCTAGAGAATGTTCCAATTGTTTAACATTTGTTAAGTCTTTAGAAACATCTTTGAATAATTCGGGTCCAGTTTCAAAATAAAATAATACTCGAGGTGAACATGGTCTTCCATTTGTTACCCAATTTCTAGGTAACCCTGTTACAGAACCTAGAACATGAGATAATTGTCCTGATAATTTTTGCCTGAAAAATTTTAAAAAAAACCATTGATGTTTTTGTAAAATATTTAAGTATTCAATAATTGAAATGACATCAATGTTATGATATTTACCTCACTTTGTCCAAAGCTCGAAATAAATGTACATAACTGTAGTCAAACGTATGGGTTGGATGAGTTACAACTACTAGATGTGATATGTGAAATAAAACTAACAAGGCTTTGGCATACTTTTCACGCATATAAGCCCATGCACTCAAGAAATCTTTACATTCTAATTTTTCCATAAAATTATCGTACTGTGAAACCAATGTGTGACTATCTAATATTCCTCTTAAGTGTAAATAGATTACTCGTTCTTTAACATTATGATATCCTTCGATTTTCACCTTGAAAATAATGCATAAGAACAATTAGTATAAAAATGACAATATTAATGATTGAACAATGGAATATTTACCAAAGTATCATTGTTGATTGAAGGTTTTTCTGAAAGATCTTCTGATAAGTTTGTATTAATCATTTGTGATTTGTAACCTTTGGCTCGATATTGTGATTTTCCAATAATTGATACTATAACCACTTTTTCGTCGTTTTCGTACAAATATTCGTTTTCGGTGCATGGTATCGTAAATTTTTTTGGACGCATCAACAAAAATAAATTACCAGATTATAAAAAGTTTTGATTTACACTGAGTATCTCTTTTTTGGCACTGTTGACAAAAATGTGGGAAAGATAATCAGCTGATTTTTTAAAGCGACCTCTTTACGAACTCATGCACCACATGACGCTGCGATCAACACTAGATAATGTAGAGACTCCACTCAAGGTCATTACCGATAAAAATTTCAACTTTTTCTTGGAATTATTTTTTTACGTATAAAATTGGTCGTAAAAACAGTATTTATAATATTTAAAATTCAAATAATTGTGAATAATCATTTTTAAACAGTGATTTGTCATTAGAAATAGTTTAAATAAATAATCCACAATGTCATTAGTTATAAACTGGAAGACTATAATTAGTAATACAAATAATTTTTGTAGAAAATCAAATGTGATAATGATGCAAATAAAAAAGTTTAGTAGATCAACAATAAAATCATCATCTGATGAATTAAAAACTGATACTCAATCGAAAGGAATAAAAGCAGCGATTTTGAAAAAGTTTTCTGAACCATTAGTGATTGAAAACATAAAACCATTACAAATATCGGATCCTCATGAAGTAATGTTTTTTTAAAGTATAGGTTATTTCATAAAATTTCAATCCAGGTATAAAGAAAATAAATGCTATAAGTGGAAAGAAAAGAGTTATTTTATTTTTGAGTACTAAAGATGAAATATTTTACAATTCTTTTAATTTACATAGAAAGCCTGGATGGAATTTTTCTGTTATTATGAAACTTATTTTTTAAATTCAATCAATATATTTATTATTTTTATAAGTTCTTCTATTTTAGGTATTGATTGATGTACATTATTGTTCATTAAATGGACCAGATGTCCTTTTGACTAAGAATGCTTATTCAGTCGAACCAACATTGCCAAAGATTTTGGGTTATGAAATAGCTGGAAAGCTTTTACAGGTAGGTGATGAAGCAAAAGCGAAAGGATTTAAGGTTGGAGATAAAGTGATTGCATTGAATAAGAATAAATTTGGCGGACTAGCAGAACAATGTGTAGTAGAAATGAACGTAAGTTGTAATTGTATCATGAAATGATCTAAACTACTATTAGCAGTTAATGATTGATTTTAACTAAAAATGACATTACATGATTTCTTTAGGATGTTTGGAAGATATCATCTTCAGTAAAAATGTTGGATTCAGTATGCCTGCTGGAAGATTATCTAACAGCTCTCATCGGTCTGGAAAAAAAAGCTAATTTAGATGAAGGTGAAATGGTGTTAATTAACGTTGGTCTAGGAGGAATTGGCTTAGCAGCTGTTGATATTGCAAAAAATGTCTTTCGAGCACAGGTTATGCAAGAGAATTAAATTACATAATTTCGATTATATTATTTAATTGATATTATTATCAATGGTTACTTTGTTATTAGGTTATTGGAGTGAGCAAATCGGAAAATAGAACAGCATTAGTTCGTGATAAAGGTGCATTTGCTTCTATCAAATATAATGACAAACAATTAATGAATAAAATTAAAGAATTTGCTGATGAAAGAGGGATCAAGAATGTTTTTGATGGAGAGGAGGGCGACAAATTTAAAAAGATGTTAGAATGGTATGTATATTTGACAATAAAAAATTTATAATAGTTTATTTAAAATATCTAATATAAATATTTTTCAGTTTTACCAATCTTTATAAAGAAGAGAATCAAAATAATCTTTTACGCGATAATAATTTTGCAGTATTAGTTGAGCATTTATCACGAGAAGGTATTTATATGAACAGATACATAAATATAAGAGAATAGAATATGAAGATGATAATAAATATATATTTTCTTTATCTAGGACGTCTGATTGTTGCTGGATTTGCTATGACTGAAGCAGATTATCCAGCAGACAAATCACAAAAATGCCCGTTCTCTATTACTGGCATCGATTTATCGCATTATAAATCTCAAAATCTGGCAACTTATCGGTAAACTGATTTTTTAACTTAAAATAAATAATTCATTTTTAGTCTATGATGAGTTTGCAATTTTCCATTACAACATATCTATCTGTGATGTTTTCAGTGAAGCAGGCAATGAGATTTTGCAATATCAAGAAGAGGGTTTAATAAAACCATCATATTCTCTTGTCGCAGGTCTCTATAAAATCAACGAAGCAGTTAAATTTATCGCTGATTTTAAATCTACGGAAAAGGTTAGTATAATAACTTTTCTATTGCATCAATAATTAATGCAATTTTATAAATTCTTGCAAATTCCGTTAGGTTGTTATTGATCTGAAAAATCCAGATGCTGAAATAAAGTTCAAAGAAAAATAAAATATATTTGATAATTATTTTGTTATTATCAACTGTAACAGGTAAACTGTTAGTTAAAAATAATTTTATTATATTAAAATATTTATTATTTCTAATTTAATAAATTTTTATCAAAATCAGAACATTTATTTAGATCACTTCTAAACTGTTACCGTTTAACTTATGTAAAAGTCCTTGTTACTTTTACCAGTATATAATTTACTTCCTTCAAACACATACACACTTATAAGCTACTGATTATAAGGTATTTTTTTCCAAGAATAAATGATAGTAAATGGAGCAGAAGAAAGAGTTGTTTAGGACTATTCTAATTAATAATATGATGCAGCTTAAAAATATTTTAAAAAATTTTAATTTTATTTCAAAAAAGTATTTTAAAACTTATATTTATCATATCTATAAGCAATAATATATACAGAATTAAAATCATGTCTAATGATTCATCAACAACCTGGCTGATTGTTTATCTAGTTGATCGTGTGATGTATGAATGTTTTACAAGTGTTTAACGCACCTTCATTAGACTTTTATTGGTGATATTGCCAATTCAACGAAAATACCCTTAGGCATGGGTGTGGTTTAATATGAACAACAATTTTATATGACAGATAATAATAAAATTTTTTGCTCGATTTAATCGCAAAATTTCACTGCGACTGTGAGAGAAAGAATTATCTTACACAATATCAAAAGTTAAGAAATAAAAAATACCAATGTAAGTGCGGAACTTGCAGACAAATCCTTCAAGACTGCTGGTGGAGAAAGGCGGCCACCCACTACATTACGCAATTCTTTGCTCCAGTTATCAGTATACAATTCTTTTTTGATTCCAGCGTAACCTACCTGGTGAGTTTATTAACATTATAACAATAACATTATCCGTAATAGACAGTTAACATGGTACTAAACTTCATTAAATAGATGACTCGTCGTTTATTTCAAGGGTTTAATAGACATTGTTGTGGGTAGAAGGAAACGTCATTGTCAAAAGAGTAGCAAATAATTTGTATAATTACTAAAGATAAATGAATTCAATTGATATTATAATTAATTATTATAGTGAAACCGAGAGATAATTTAACTGTTTTTATATTATTATAATTAACATATTTACTTCATTTATTAAAAAATTTATGCAAATTAAAAAGGATGTGATAGGAATGATGGCGGGGGCTACATACAAAAGCTGTATGATATTATACTTACAGCTCCAATCTTGAAGAGGTGAACAGTAGGGATAAGAAAACGCATGCACGTAGTCAGACAACTCGCTGCTAACTTAGTCTACCGATCGCGTCTTTACTGAAAACTTGATACTTTGCTACTTGTTCTTTTTCTACCCAAGTCTGACAGTTACCGATTCAATCATTATTCAAACTTATTTATCTGCTTAAAACTATTTACAAAAATAATGAACCATAATAAAAATAATTTTTACAAAATTTATGGATAAAAATTCAATCTAAACATTCTCAAATAAAGTAATATTTTAAAAAAAAAAACATTTAATTTATTCTAATAAATGATCATACATCAAGTGGTATTTTAATGAAATCAATAGTTATCTAAAAAAAGAAGTTTATGGTGATATTTAATGAAATATATGATAATTATCGAATAATTTAAATAAAGGTTTAATGAAAAATGTGATCAAATACCTTTGTACAATTAAGTTGACAAAATAGCGGGATATTTTCTCTGTGGAGGAAGGAAGAGAAGGCTGTTCCAGGCCAACAGCTGTTTATTGCTTAAACAAGAAACACGCCCACGAGAACTCGTGCATCGTTAACTTTCGATGAAAGAAAGTTACGAAAGTCAAAAACACTAAATGTGATCAAAAAATAAACTAGCTACATAATAATAATTATCATAATACAATTATTTAATTAGACAGTGGAATCAAAAAAAAAAAAAGAATGAGACTGGATGATAATTAAACTTACCACAAAATAATGTTGAATTATTTGAGGTTTTAGGAAGATCAATGAAGTGTAAATATCAGTTAAACAATTGCAACATAATGCTTCCTAAAGAGATGATGGTTCAGTCTAAAAGTTTATTTAGGGATTTATCCAATTGATTGTGTACGATCAAGTGAAATTGAACAAGTGATCGAACGGATATCGTGCCGTGACAACAAGACAGAATTAAAGATAGCGTGAAGGTGAAATTAGGAAGTAGAAAGTCCAAATTCTGTGGATTTACTTGAAAAAGGTAAATAATTTATTATTCCACTCTTGGCATTCAAATTAGCAAGATAATTTTTTTTCAAGTCTTAAGTAAATATAGTAATTACTAATAAAGTTTGAATTAATTCATTTATATATATATATATATACAAATGTATTATTCAAAGGATCAAAAGTACATAAATAATAGTTTTGAATTCTTAATGTACGTTTATTCATACTACTTTTAATTCTTGTACACATGTCAGCTGTAAACCACGAGGGAAAGTCATAGAAAAATTTCCTCTTGATTATTTTATTGTATGTCAGGACGTATGATTGAAGTTTTTTGCCTTACACTAACATGTGTGGTCTCATTCATGAGAGTTTTACCCACTTGCCCCTTTTTTTTTTTTATGTAACTAATACTCATTTTACTCATCACTTATAAATCTTGCTGTGTAACTAACGGTGTTGTTGATTTATTAGATCATTAATTATTTTTCCGGTTTCTTCTTCACTGTTACTGTAACAGGTTGAAGGTCTATGGATTCCACAGTTTTACGTTCCACTTGATATATTTTTTGAATCCTAAAAGTATTTAATAAATATTTTAAATGAAAAAACAAAAATTATGAGTAAATTATGATATCTAATGAAGCTGAAAAAGTTGAAAATTTTATTGAATAAAAATGAACTAATTTCAATTGAATTGCTCCAGACTTGCATCAATTTATCTTTAATTATACTACAATTATAATTTTCCAGTAGATGTTGTGGACCGACTTCACACAACTTTCACAAATGGCGACCTCGTCAGTCTTATTTGCTTGTTGAAAACAAAATTTGCTTCTTTTTTTTTTCTTCTTCTCATTTTCTTTCCATTACTTTTATCATCTCTAAAATATATATTTTCATATTAAATTTTTCACACCAGGTACTTTACATAATCATCTGAGCAACCAGAAAAACGAGAATATCTATCGACGAAACTTATTCTTAAAGATTTTTTGTTTTATTTATTACTCTCTTCAATTTCTTATACATCGTTATTCTCATGATACAAGTTGGAGTATAAAATAAAATTTCACTACAAGCAAACAATAAAAATAAGAAAAAATAAATGAAAAATGAAAACAATGAAAAAAAAAATATTTAAAATGCATTACCCATAACTAATGAGCTACATGGATGCATACATGCACCTACCCATCAATTGGAATATGCTGCACAAGTGGACTCGTAAAATTGTCGAGGACACGTGTTTCGTGCATTCGAACCACGCGGATTTGAAGCCATCTTGAAATACCAGCAAGTATATACATAAAATAACTTGTCTTGACTTGGTTTTATAATCTACTGTAGCTTTACAAGCAACTTATGTATCATCTCTCTCTATCTTTCTTCCTTTCATTCTTCTCCACTATATTTATGCTCTCCAAATATTTTTATTCTCCAGTGAAAGTATATTTCAAAATTGTCATTAAATCTGTAAGAAAAATAGCAAAAAAATGAAGTCATAATTAATCATTAATAACTATATTTATTTATTTCATATAAACTTAATAATGTATTATTACATCAAAGTAAATATTTTGTAATTTTTCCATTACTATCTCATTAGAATTGACACTTGTTACACGTGCGAGAAAATAAATTCATATCAAACAAGAACTTGGTTTTCTCTACATCAAGATGATACACGTTTTACGGTTGAACAAGTCGTCATGAAACCACGAGTTAGATTGACCACTTGCAACAAGATATCACTTTCTCTAGGTTTCGATTATATTATTTATTGGTAGACTGGTTGGTGAAGAGGTTTGAATATATTGTTAATATATTAGATATTAAATATAAAATATTACTTCACCAATTTATGAATTATGGTCAAGAAAAAAATAATAATCAGGTGTAGTTAGTCTTTTAAATCAGTTGATATAGAAATTAGGGAAAGCAGTGTTCATGGAAGCTAGTGTTACTTTACGTAAGGTGAAAATTCTTGATCATATACTCCTTTTGTATATTTTACATTTCAATTAGTTATTGTTAAGTGTTATAATACTTGGTTTATTATATTAATAAATGATTAACTGACAACATTTATTTTAGATCTCACGAGTGCAATCCATAGCCATGAACCTCGCGCTGCATGGACTTCTGTTGCAGGGTAAGCTACTTGTAATTCTTCTTATTATTCATATTCTTTCTACACAAGCCAAGAATGTGCAAGATGATGCTTATAATGTTAATTTTATTTCATACATGTGGATTTAATGCGGTCAAAATGTGTAGGTAGTGACTTTAATTGTTATTATTTTTATTATTAATATTATTATTATTATTTTATTTTATATGTGTCCATATGACTCTTTATACTGAAAACTTCAAAACTGCAGGATGTGTGGAGGATACTTCCGGCAATTATTTAAAGATTCTGAAAACAGTATATATATGTACATAAGTAAAGATTCATCAATCTTTTTTTTTAACGGTACACGATAGAATTATTAATAAGGAAATATTCATAGATTTTCTATGGAGATGAGATTATTAAATGAATCTTATGACTCATCGTTGAAGAATTATTTATGTTACAGTGTAGGCGCAATCTTATCTTTGGTGAATTTGATCTGAAGAAGGTACTATTTATATGAAAAGTTACATCAGTATGAAATAGACACTTAATGGCAGAATATTTTATACACAAGGTCATTAATAAAAATATTTCCCTTACTTAATATGAAATTTTTTTTTTTGTGGATAAAATATTATTCAACGATGATTACTTACAAGAATGTGTCTCAAGTCAAATGTTCTCTACTCGTGCCCTCTTTCTTTCTAGACTCGAGCACCTTCTCTTGATTACGTAATATCGTAACTTAAACATCATCAGGATTCGAGACCTTTACTTTCCAAGTGTGGTTGGGAGAATGAAAGAGAAAGAAATAGAACGGAGCGTGGATGGCTCGTGAAGGATGCGCTAGTTTTTGTCATACTGAAAAATCAAGTTTATTTTTAATATTCTTTTTTTAGAATTTTTAAAAATTAATTAAATTAAAATATTGTTCAAAATACTTACTTCGATACTCAATAATTAATAAATTCACTTTACAAATATTAAAAACAATAAATAATTATTCTTAATAATAATTAAAACAATTGAATAATAATTGTTGTAATAAATTAGTTCTCGTGCAAGTGTGATATCAGGTTTTTAGATCGGAAGTTTGACAATTCATCCAGGTGTAAATGTTTCAAGTAATGAACGAATGTGCAATATAACCCTGAGGACGTTTTCCGGAGTAGAGGTAAAAGTAAATGATCTTTTCTTCGATGCAAAATACTGTACTACTATATTGCAGCTGTTGAAGTCGCGGTTGACCGACCTCTTGATTGGCCATACAGTTAACAAGCTATGTTATATAATTGAAGTATTGATTTTACAATGTTTAATATAATATTTGACTTCTATTCTCTCAAAGACATTCATTTTTATTGATATCATGATCATTTGAACAAATATTTCCTATACACTGGTGACTTTCATGTTGTCATTTAGTGCACTGCAGACTAGTGCCATAACACTATAAGGAAATAAGGTGAAAGGTATAAACTCTTCTTCTTACGTGATTTTACAATACCACTAATGCCCTTTGGCTTCTAATAAAGCTGGTGATGCTTCCTCAACATGAACACTGTACACTAAAATAGCACAAGAACTATAATTTAATAGTCAATAAAGCGAAATGGTGTATTGAGAAGAAAAAAAAAGGTACCCAAGGACGTATATTTAGATATATTTTAATGAATCATCTAGCGATTTATCGAGCGATTACTGTCAAGATTTACGAATCATCTGCTTAGATGCACTCACGTATCTGCCAATCGTGTGGCAGACGAACATCTCTTGTAAATGTCACGAGATTCACACAGTCATTGCTCCAAGATGTTATATCATTCGATACTGATGCGTCTTAACTGTCATGTCTATACATTTTGATCGGACGAAACCACTTGGAATTTTTTTCTCAATTTTATTCAATGCCTCTCAAAGTACCTGTAACATAAAAAAATAAATTACTCTCATAGTCAGAGATTTTAATGAATTATACTATTTAATAATATAGGTTATAATAAATCGTTGGTAATTAATCTCAAAAAATTTTAATCATTAATAAAAGAATTAATTAAAAATTTGAAACAGTGTGGAGAAAGGTTGCATTGAATTTTGTGTCAAGGTTATTCGATTCATTACCATTGGACCTATTGAACCAGTTTCATAACTAGTCATTTTTGGCTACACGGAAAAAAATTGCTGCTAACAAATAACAGCTGTAAATTTTAATGTGTTTTAGGAATTTTTCTAAAGACATAACCACAATCAAAACTGTTGCAAGATTTCATCTTCTACATCTTGCAGCAATATTTTTTTTTTGTAGACGATTACTTCCGACCAATGACATTTTGGGTAAAAATATCAGCTGCAATAATGATGATTATTATATAAGATATTAGTGAAAGTCCTATTGAATGATAATAATGATAATAATAACAAATAATTAATTTGATAAATTTACTGATTGACATTCATTATTTAAACATAATATATATTTATACGTTATATTATTAATAAATACTTGAATAATACTTGAATAATGATTTATTAAATATCAATTTATACCTACATTATATGGAATTTATGATAAATAACACTTTGCTTCCAATTTCTTTTCTCCTTTCTCTTTCACATGATTTTCCATTCAGTTTGATACTTAATTTATTTACTTGTGAAAATAGTGATTGTCAATTATTGTATCATCACTATAGGGAATCACCAAACTGTACTCATTACACTAGCGATTATACAATCGAATTGATGCACGTATCACAAACGAAAAGATCGCAGTGAAAGGTTTTACGGTAGTGCGTGGAATAATCTAATAAGACTTTCAATGTTGTAATTATTTGAATATGTCTATTATAGTTATAGATATTATTAGTAGATTCCAATTACATTATTGCAATTCTAAAAATGTAAAATCAAACTGATTATAAGTGTTGTGACTTTCTTTGTATCATTGATCGGTATTATTTTTTGCTTTTCTGTTTCAGTTATTTTGTCGATCCTTCAATTTCGATATGGCTTTCGATTGTGCAGCGCGGGGGAACCTGGCGTAAGTTATTTCATTATGACTTTATAAAAAATGTAGTCTTTTAACACAGTTATTTGGTTAAAATTACGCATAATCATAGGAAATAATTGGTTGATTTTTTTTCTTCATTTTCAAGTACCTGGATTTTGATAATTTGCCTGAAACAAATTTTTCGTGCCAGGGGAAGGTGATAGGAGGATATTATGCGGACGTTGAAGCAGGATGTCAGATGTTTCATGTGTGTACGATAGGTCAAAAAGGTAATTCAATATTTGAAGTATTGTATTTTATTTCATGACTGGCGACAGTATATGACATTAGTAGAGATTTATAATAAGTATTACGCAATAATCTCTTACATAAATTACAAGGACCGGCTCGTGCCGTTAGCATTTTTCATGATAATTTTTGCAACGGTTCTATATACATACATATACTAGTATAACGAGATCGGATATAATATTTTTAACTGAGAAAGTCATTGGATATTTATTCATTTTTTATTCATTAATAATAAATAGCAGCAATTCTGATTCTAAAATATTCTTATAAATATATGAAATACTTTGATTTAATTTACCCTATTTTTAATAAATAAATTCAATTATTGGTATTAATTGATTAAGAGAGATTGAATATTTATTGTTAAATATAATTACAGATGAAATAATGGACATCAAATTTCTTTGCCTAAATGGAACGGTATTTGATCAGGAAACAAGAGTTTGTGAACGAGTTGATGAAGTTGATTGTAGTAAGAGTGAGCGCTTCTACAATTTGAATCTTGAACTTTATGGTAACAATGCTGTGACACTTAGGTAAGTATTATTTCGCATTCATTATTATACAATCATTATTATTGATGAAAAAAATAAATTTTCTAAAAATAATCTAGACTTGGAAAGTCGTTTGATACATATTTTTTTTTCTTTGCAACTGGTTTTATGTATCAGTACGTTCACCCTGTACTGATCTAGAAACTTTCGCAAGGACCAATAATACTAGCATACCATTTATTGAGATATATTTTTTTAAGATTTAAATTCTTGTTGATAAAGAGGAAAAAGAAAAATTTTTTTAAATATTTATTTCAGCTTACACGAGGGAGAAGATAGTAATGAAGAGCCACCACTGCTTATTGAGGATCATCAAGGAACAACATCAATTCGACCGAGTACAATGAGTACAAGTACTACAACTCCTCGATCATCAATATCTTCATCAACTACATCTAATGATCCTTTTCAACATCCTAGTGGATATCCTCAACGTTTCCAACCACAACCACCATTTCCGTCCATTCAAACTAGTCAGTCTAAATCTCTTTATGATGATAAAAATATTGGCTTTCATCGTCAATATATATATCATATAGATAACCAGAATGAGAAAACTGATATTAATACTAACAATAATGATAACCGAGCAACTTCATATCAATTATTTAGTAACCAAGGAGTAAGTTCGACTACTGGAACACCTCATGTACACCAAGTCCACTACAGTACAACTTCCAATCCCCAAATAAATATCGGTAATGATCCATCAACGGTTTCACCACTTTTTCATACCACCTCATCAACAATTCAAACATTATTAACTGGCAATGCAAATAATCCCAATTTAATTAATTCCATTTTTCATGGTAATGGAATAGCCAGTACTACAGACTTTACTGTACACAGTAATTCAGCAAGAGATACTTCGGATTATCAGCCAAGTAGACATAAAATTAATAATAATGAATCAGACAGAAGATTCCTTGAACCTATTCAATCAACGAATCAAGGAAAAATATCAAAGTTGACGATATCACCTGTTCCTACTCAACGAGAAGTTGAAAGAATGAAACAACAGTTGAAAAATACTCAAACAGTTTCACAATCACAATCAACGTTGCAACAACAGCTTAGAATACCTTCTGGTTTTTTGACTATTGCACCAATGAATAATAATCCGCCTGGAGTGGGATCTTTCTATCCAACACCCAAAACATTGTCTAAATCACAATCATCGAGTACACACATTACTCAACATATTCAAGTACCATCAATATCCACGGTACCTCAATTAAAGCTTCATCAAGTGACAATTAATTTACCATCACCAGATATTCAGAGAATTATTCAAAGCCCTTCACCTTTATTGCCTTCTCAATCGAGAGTTATCGTAACAGCTAAAGCAAGTGTTAGTGATGAGTCAGGTCGACCTTTAAATGCATCTCAGCTCGTAACGCTTCCGACTGTTCCGTCTAGTTATGATGATTATAAAGAAGGAGATGAATCGTTTGATCCTTTTTACAGGGATGTACCAAAAATTCGTAATACTCGACGATCTTTTAGTGATTTAATTGATTATATAAATAAATTTCGAAGAAAAAGATCAACACAAAATGACGATCCACTTGTAAGTGATGATGAAAATCTAAATGTAGAAAAAAATAAGGATGATACTTCACTTGAAACTACTCAAGTATTTAATTCAACTGAATCTGCAGTTGATTATACAAGTCAAGAAATTCAAAAAGAAGAATACGATGAGCAAGAAATGAACAATGATAAGTATTCCTCATCTGAAGAAAAAATAACTTCGGCTTCTTATGAGGAAAAAGTAGATGAAAAAAAAATTGAAGCTTCAACTAACAGTCAGGAATACAGTAATGACGATGATTACAATTATCAAGATGATTATTCTGATGAAATAACTTCAGAGTTTACTGATTTCAATACTACCGATAGTGAAGAATTAATTTACGATACAGAATCATCTTTGGCTAATAATGACTCTTTAACAACACAGTTTTCTACTGATGAAATTTCCAGTACAGAACCTTTTCAAACATCGATATCCACTCCTTCATCAGAAATAAAAGACCTTCAAATTGATGAACAGACTGAAGGAGTTTTGAAATTCACTGACGAAATTCCAAATTCTGAAGAGGAGATTGATGAAAGCCGTATAAGTAATGATGATTCGTCAAAGTTACCAAATCCTCTCGATTATATTGACGATAATTATGAACCTCAACATTATTATGAGAATACAAACCCCACGGAAAAAGAAGATGATGGTAAAATGATGGTAGAACTTATGATACCTGATGTAAATGAAACGACCACTATAATCATACCAAGTACTTCTCTGACCGTAATTCCATCAACTACTATAGCAACAACAATGGATGAAACATCATTGCCAACATCAACGATAACAACAATTACTCCATCGACGACTACTACAACTAGTACGACTCTATCAACGACTACAATAAATACTACTCCATCAACAACTACAACAAGTACTACTTTATCAACAACAAGTACCACTCCATCAACAACAACTACAAGTACTGTTGCACCAACAACTACTACTGAAATGACAATTACTTTACCATCAACAGCCGACTCAACGATAGCACCATCCGCAGTTACAACAGAAACAACTTCAAAAATACCTTTTAGATCGAGTGTTACAACAACTACATCCTCGCGACAGAAGACTCATTCTTTCAATTTATTCAAAACCTTTACAACAAGAAAAAGTTATGTTTATATTCCACCAACAACGACTCCGACGCCGGTCATAGTAAAGAAACGAATACCACTTTTAAATCCTAAACCAGCAAAACCTCCAAAATCATATAATGACATAGCTCCCAAGCCTGTGATTAGGAAAGTTCCGCTCTTAGGAAGAAGAGGCTCATTAGCTACGATAAAAAATGATCCAGAAAATATAGAGTATACAACAGTTCGAACTAGTGATGTTCATCAACCTGATAATGAAGTGCTAGAAACCACTTCTTCTACTACTAACACTACAGCTAGAACAACTATTACTAGTACTACCATGACTACTACTTCTCCTGCTGCTCCTGATGCATCAACTATAAAAATTATAGATAATGTTGAAAAGCATCAAACTCTTCCGTCATCAGAAATGATCGATTCAATGGTATATATGGATGATATGCCTCCAAAAAATATTGAAACTATTGACAATGATACCAAAATGACAGAAAGAAGTAATGATGACAGATTACCAGATGACAAAGCCTCATTAGATGATATGTTTAGACCAACCGTACGACCTATTAAACATCTAAATGAACAAATAAAAGTCATCAGACGAGGCGCCTTTAGCTGTCTGGATGTAGAGATGTATCGTTTTTATGCTGATAAGAGAGATTGTCGTTTATTTCACTACTGTTCGCCAGGTTTTACAGCTAAACAAGTACTCGATTTTCGATTTGTGTGTGAAGAAGGAACCACCTTCGATGAAAAAACTCAAAGTTGTGTTCACCACAATTCAAATTCAGAATGTCACTCTAAGATCTGGTAATTAGAATATTTGTCAATATACGTTTAATTTTATGATAAATAAAAGAATTTTGTGCTCTCTTGTATCCCTTCTCCAGATATGCTTCCTTGATTTTGATAATTCGTGAATCCTAATAAACAATGATGTGTATATTTATATGTCGGTATGTAGTAAACGATTTTATAAAAAAAAAAATATGTTATCCATTTGAAATTTGAAAAGATTCACATGTTTTGTATTGTTTTGAGCGATGTATGAATTTATTGCCATAATTCGGATTTAAATGTGCGTATGTGTACAAAGATGTGTGTTTATTTTTATAAGTGTGCGGATTCACACTTATTAAAATTAATGCTATTTGGAGAGAGGTAAATTATTTTTTTTTAATACTAAGTAGTATAATATGATGATAGAAAGAATTTTTAAGTATTAAGTTATTAACGTATATTTAAAAATTATTAGAAAAAATATTCGAAATTGATAAAAATGGAAGGAATGCGATTATTTTTGCTCAACATTTTCTAAATTTTTTTAATCTACATGTATTAAGTTAGTTTGTGTAAATGAATTGATATTATCAATTTGAGCTTTAGCCTCTTTTTATTGCTCAATGGCTAGAATTGTTTATTTATAAGAAAAAATAAAATAATAAATTTATACATGTTACTTTATTGAGTTAATTATTATTAATTATTTATACAAAATTAGTTTTATTACCTTCATATAAAAGATATGGATTACTGATTTATATAAATAATTCATCATAAATTGATTAGTCCTTTTTATGTACATAATATTTAAATAAAAAGACTTCATAAATTATATCAATTTCATGAAAAATAATAATAGATAACAAAAATTAACATTGTTATAATTATTTTATGATTTTTATTAACTAGTGATGAATAGTTTTTTTTTTAGATATTATGTACTTATTGCATATAATGAACTATTGATATGCATTGTAACGAATTATTCTATACATTATTGTTTTATTTCTTTAAAAAATTTTCTTTCATTACTTAATTCTTTAATACATTAAAAAGCAGGTTCAACATTTAAGAAAAAAATAATTGAAATTAAGATAAATTATTAAAAAATAGAATCTTTTTTTTTTTTTTAATTTATATTGTAAGAAAAATAGAATAAATAGAATTCGAGTAAAGTTAAGATTATGAATATATTAATCAATTTAAATTCCCGTAAAATTTACTAGACATTGACAGAGAGAGCTTCTAGTGAGTGATCTTTGAACTAACACTCCCCCCACTTCTCAAACAAAAAAACCGTTACAGACGTGTTGAATGGCGTCATTCCAGTTACATTCAGCTAGTTAAACTGGGAGTGATTATTTGATCCGAAGATAATCAAGGTAATTATAAATCCATGTGGAATTGAATTATCGCCAATAATGGGGCATCCAAGACAAAATGGCCACCTTTTTCTCAGTCGAGCAATTGAGAGAGGAGACAAAAATACAGCGGAAAAATTGATACGAAATGGCGTTGGTATTAATGACGTTCATTTAAACAACAGCGTTCTTCTTCATGATGCTATTATTAAATTTGACGGTTTAGATGTTGTGAACATGCTACTTGACAAAGGAGCCAATATCCATTCTAAGGATAAACACAATCAAAAGCCTCTACATATCGCAATACAGAATAACAAAACAGAAGCCGCATTATTGTTGATAGAAAAAGGAGCTCTCGTTGGAGAAGATTTAGATCCATTGTTATTTACAGCGATTGAAAAAAATAATCCAATAATATTCAAAATGTTGTTTAATCACAAAATACAGCGCAACCCATCATCAGATGATATGACCAGTCTTTTTGAAATTGCTGTTTTTCATGGAAATCCACAGATTATCAAACACATCCTACCCCATTCTCATTTTTTAGAATCAGGTAATATATATTTTCCTAAAAGATTTGTAATAAAATCTGATTTACAGTGTAAAGAAAGTGTTAAATTATTATTAAGCTGGAATTTTATCATTCATCCAGATAGTCAACATGATAGAGATTTCATCTATGCAGCTGTTGAAAATGGTCATCTAAAAATTGTATTACAACTTTTAAGATTTGGAATTGACGTCAATATGGTTAATTCAAAATCAGGACTCAATTTACTTACAATTGCTTGTCTCAACAAACATCATGAAATAGTTGAAAATCTTCTACAACACGGAGCCCAAATGAACGAGATGTTACCCACTAATTATTTGACAATTAATAATGGACCGAATTTTTCTAATATTATTCGTGACTTCAATCATTTTTTGTTATTGGTTGATGCAGAGTATTATTTAAATAATATATCTTGTTTACATATTGCTGTTTGTAATTCCGATCCAGCAATGACAGAAATTTTATTAAACAATGGCGCAAAAATTGCAGATGATCCAGAATATTTCTTCATCACATGTTTAGCAGCACAGATGGGTTTTGAAGCAATTGTTCGTATATTTCTAAATCATGGTCTCAAAGTGAACTTCATTGATATCCAAGGAAAAATACTTTTACATAGCTGTATTTATGCTGATTCTGGTAGAAAAGATTCCAGTTATGATGTGGTTGATGTTATTCTCAAAAAAGGAGCAAACGTTCATCTCCACACTCCAAATAATACATTTGTTCTCGATGCAATAAACAATGGACATCGAAAAATTGCTAAATTATTTCTGCAATACGAAGCTGATGTCAGTTACGTTAGCTCAAATGATGATACTCCATTACATAGAGCAATAGAAAGCCAATTTAATGCAGAATTTATAACAACTTTATTAAAACTTAAATCACCAGTTGATGTGATAAACAAAGATGGACTAACACCGCTTTTTCTTGCTTGCAAAATTCAGTTGGATAATCAATTTCAGATTATAAAAGAACTGTTAGAGTATAATGCAAATGTTAATTGCACCGATATTGCTTTTAGAACACCTTTGCATTCTGTGTGTGATGCTCAGAATTATAGACTTGTTAAACTTTTGCTTGAAAATGGAGCCAATCCAAATGCTAAAAATGATGTAGGTCAAACCCCCCTACATATTACTTGCAAAGTCGATAATAATTTAGATATTATACAATTATTAAAGCTATATAATGTTGATGTTGAGGCTGTGGATGCTGAAGGTTGGACACCACTTTTTGCTGCTTGTTATGCACGTAATGAACGTGCATTTCAATGTCTATTAGATTACAACGCTTATCCTAATCATACTGATTTACAAAATTTGACTGCTCTTCATATTGCTGTCGAGCAGAAATCAATTGAGATGACTAGATATCTCTTAAGACATGGTGCCAATATTAATAGTGTAGATAAAAATAATCAAACTGCTCTACAAATTGCTGTTGAATTATATCGAGTTCTTCAATCTAACGAAGGTAATAATCATTATTTAAATAGGATGAATAATTATAAAGAAATTATAAAAATTTTGAAAACACAAGTCGTTAAATTAGTCGTCGCTGGATTAAAGGTGAATGACATTGATTGGAAGATAGTTTATGATCCTGATTATCCTCTTAGCGATGAAAGAGAATTAACAATTGATGTATGGCTACTCGATGAGATGTGTCAGCAAGAAATTGATAATATGAAAAGAGAAACTGTTGGTACTTCTGGTATTACTTTGGATAATTTTTTAAAGAACCGTGATTATTTTCTACGTCGATTTGTTAACAATGAAGATATCCAAAAAACTTTAGAACTGCGGTGTTACGATGGAAAGTATCCATTTTATATCGATATTATTCGTGGTCGATTTCGAGATGTAAAATATCGATATGAAACTACAAATTCTGCGAAAGAATATTTTTGTGAGAAAATTTGCCAAAGAATGCCCGATGAGTGTGTTCATAAAATGCTAAGTTACTTAAATGTTGCAGAGTTAAAGATGTTTAATTCAGCCATGAAACCGGTGGATGGCTAGTCAATCTCTTTACTTCATAAAACTCGGATTGATTCGAATCAATCGAATCCGCTAATATAAGAAAAGATGATTCTTAATACTTAAGTTTAAATTACACAAAAATTGATTCTTTGTTAAATTATTCATTTTTCTATTTTCGTGTTATAATATAAATTTTAATTTCATTTTTTATGATCATTTATTATGAAGACAAAATAATTGAAATATTTTTAAGTCACAAATGCTAGTTTATTTTTCACAAACAACGTATAATTTATACATGTATTTTCATTTTTAAAATTTATAAACGAAACAATACTAAATTCTTCATCATCCTTCACATATAAGCTATTTATCATATCATTTATGTGTTTCAAATATTTATATTTCTGTATCGTTTTAACGATATTTTTTCAATAAAAATAAACGTATAGTTTCTAAATATTTTTTATTTGTTACATTTATTTAAAATCTTAGAAAATAAATAGGCATATTAATTATTGTTAATCTATTCTAGCAGTGTGAGGAAAAAGATAATGAGTGGTAAACTTTTACGAATAGTTTAAAAGAAATTACATCTATTTTACCACACCACATCAACTTCTTTTCCGGTAATGGATATTTTTTTTACAATTATTGACCAATTGTAATTTACATTAAACTGTTGTTAATAAAGCAGCTCATTTCATTAAATAATAATATTAATAATATTCCATTCAGTATTTTTAACATTTCAAAATAATATTTGATGTATTTTTCTTAGAGTACTTTACTTTATCAATTTAAAAAGTCCACCAAAATCACTAGTCAGTAAGGACCTCTAGTAAATAATGTGGCGGCAATACGCTTTCAGCAATGGATACAATGATCAATATAGTCTGACATAGTTTTTTAAGGTGTCAATACAAAAGTAGTAAGTGGAGTTACAAAATCCATAATTTATTAATTAATTATAAATTACGAATTTCTATTATCTAGTATCTTACTGTTAGTAATTTTTATTATTTTTCGGTTAAATAAGAGTTATTTTTATTAAGAAATTTGCAAGTATCAGTTAAAGTGATCGCAAAAAAATGTCAAATTTGCTACAAAACAGTTATTACTATCAACTGTGTGAAGCAATTGCTATGAAAGACAAAGTAAGAACTAAAAATTTAATATTCCAAAATACTCGTGTTAATATTCCTGATTCACAAGGAAATACTCCTCTTCATTGGGCAATTATTAAGTTTGACGACTTAGAAATCATAAAAATGCTACTGAATGAAGGAGCGGATATCTACGCTAGAAATCATAATTATTACACCCCACTTAATGTTGCAATTCAAAATCATAAAATAGAAGCTGTTTCTTTGCTCATTGAAAAAGGAGCTCTTACTGAAGAAGATTTAAATTCATCATTGCTCATAGCTATTGGACAAAATGATAGTATTATGGTTAAAATGCTTATTGATTATGGGATGGAGTATAATCTATCAATTAATTTTATCATACCTCTCAATGCTGCAATTACTCAAAACAGACTAGAAATAATAAAACTTATTATACCTCATTGCCCATTTTTAAACTCATCTAATGAATACATTCCTAGAGATTTAGTAATGAAATCTGGACCAAGGTCTAAAGAATGTATGGAGTTATTGATGACGTCTAACTTCACTATTGATCCAATCAACTATTATGATAATGACTTTATTTATGCAGCTGTAGAAAATGGACATTTAGCAATAGTTTTAAAACTTCTAGAGCATGGAATTGATGCCAACATGATAAATACGAAAACAGGGCTTAATTTACTATCGATCGCTTGTTTAAATAAACATTATGAGATTGCTGAAAAACTTTTAGAACATCATGTGGACGTAAATGTGTCAATACCTGCTAGTAATGAAAGATTGAATAACCAGATGACTTTCTCTATCAATTTGTCTATATATCGCCAATTGTTATCTGATTATAATTATGAAACTGATTCAATTGATGTGACATGTTTACATATTGCTGTTTTTAATTCTGATTTGAAGATGACACAACTTTTATTGAGATATGGTGCAAAAATTAAAAATGATCCAACATTTTCCACTATAATTCGTATAGCTGTTCATAACGATTGTAAAGAACTTGTTCGTATATTCTTAGATCAAGGTGTTAGTGTAAATGACACTGATCCCCTAGGAAATTCTCTTTTACATTTCTGTATTCATTTCAATCCTGATGTAAAAGATAATAGTTATAACGTTGTTAAATTACTTTTAGAAAGAGGAACAAGTACTCGAATTCCAGGTCGAAACATTATTTTCCAAGCAATGAATTATAATCATCGTAGAACAGCTCAATTACTACTTGATTATAATGCTGATACTCAATATGTTGGTCCAAATGGTGATATTTTGCTTCACATAGCTTTAAAACAGAAGTTTGATATAATATTTATAAAAACTTTGTTAAAATTAAATTCTTCAGTAAATCATGTCAACGGCGAAGGAATTACACCACTTATGATTGCTTGTGGAAATTTATTTGAACAACATGAAGTAGGTGCACGTATCATTGATCTGCTTTTACACTATGATGCAGATGTTAATTGTGATGATGATTTGTTAATGACACCTTTGCACTATGTATGTAAAACTGAAGATTTAAGATTGATCAAAAGTTTTCTTGAAAAAGGAGCAGATATTGATGCTCGCAATTATGCTAAGCAAACTCCCCTTCATATAGTTTGTACATCTAAGGGTGATATAATTCCGAGAATAGAATTATTACTGGAGTATGGTGCAAATATTGAAGCTGTTGATAATCGTGGTCAGACACCACTTTTCCTTGCCTGTCATTTTGACCAGTATGAAATAGTTCAATGTCTGTTGAATCATCATGCTAATCCTAACCATACTGATTTGAATAATGTAACTCCTCTTCATATTGCTATTGAGAAGGTGATATATTATTCTAGGATTACCATTATTCCTCAATTTCGTAGAAACTTTGAAATAATCATGAAAGCTATTGTATTGCAGAGAATTAAATTAAAAACTGCTGGCTTAGAGCCAAAAAAATCAATCTCAAATGTAGGTTATAAATCTGATGAATACATAACTATTGATAATGTGAAGTATTCTGTAATTGACGTTTTACAACTTAATGTATCTTTCCATTTTAATGGTCTTACGATGCTTAAAGTTTCGGATGAAAGCAATCCCATTCATAATATATCACAACTCAAATTTAGATGTGAGCAAGAACTTGAAAAGATGAAGAAAGAAACTATCGGCATTGATGGTCTTACTTTATATGATTTATTGGAAGGTAATATTTATATTCTTAGCAGTTTGTTTGAAAATGACGAAGTTCAACGACAATTACAACTAGAAGATTACAATAAAAAGTTCCCGTTATACATCGACATTGTTAGAAATCGATTTCGGAATTCAAAAATCCGGTATGAACGATATTTGTTGGAACTATCTGCCAAAGAATATTTCAGATTAAAAATCAATCAACGATTGCCTGATGAATGTATAATGAAAGTACTAAGTCATCTAAATGTTAAAGAATTGAACATGTTTATTTCAGTCATGGAACAATTAAATTTAATTAATAGCTAATCAATCAAACTTGATCATCGGATTTTAATAATTGTATGGATATGTTTTAATTCAGACTATAATTATGAGTAATTTTTTTTGGTGTATGTGTAGAGTGTGTATTTAGAATGTACAAAATATAAATGAATATTGAATAATTTAAACAATTATTATGTTTTTACTGATTTTTGTTAAATAACTAAATAGTTATATTTATTTATCATAATTTGTATTTATAACTTGTGTATCAGATTTGCTCCAGTAATCAACTAATTATTTATTTTATGAATATAGATATTTGTGTAGTGTGTATGATGTGCAAATATATGTGTGCAGTACGATAATGTATTTATCTTTTAAAAATTATAAAAATAATTCTACTTGTATATTTTTTATAAGCCATCAATATATTATATACTATTTGTTAAATATACTTTATAAATTACTAAGAACTCACCAATTTGCTCTCAACATTATTAAAGAGCTTTTTATTAAAATAACGTAGTCAAGGAATTGTCTCAGGGACCTATATATAAGAATTAACTTTACCTGAAAAATTTTAAGAGGCAACAGTCTTCATACCTATTTCTTGTTAATGAGTTTCTTTTTATTTTTCAACAAAAATATTTCTTAATGAAGGTATTAAAATTTTCCCAACATATTATTGTATTTCTATCCAAAATTTTATGTTTAAAAGGACAAATTGTATGTAAGTGTTGATTATAATATAAGTACTAATGCACAATAGCATTATAGGGGCAATTGAAGGTCACATCCCTAGTGATGTTGTGAACAAAAGCTGACCTGGCAAAGAATAGTGGTACAATAAATTCAGCTCTAATGGCGGGAATATCAGATAATTACCTTCCTTAAATCTAGGTATCCATCCTTAAGCAAACTCTTAAAACGAAAACATGTCCTCTAATTTACTATTAAATATTTCATACATATTTGATCATTATAATAGATTTGATTTATATATTTATTTATGGTAAATTATAAAAATTTGATCATTATAATTAATTTGAGGAAGGTAAATTAACTTTAAATTGAAGGACTGTACTTTGAATTTAATAATAATATTAAATGTAACGTTTAATCATTCAATGTAAAGTGTATTGAAGAATAAACTCCACTCTTTTAATTACGTGAAAATATGATTCCTTTACCGTAGGTTTGAAAGAAATAATCAAATTGAAAGTATTATTTAACTGAGGGTTATTTTCATCGGAAGTAGTTGGATTTACAAGAAAATTGAAAAATACTCGACGTATGATTGGACTCAAGTAAAGAAAAAAAGTTAATTGTCGAAAATAAATGATATGATTGATAATGATTTTATGATGTTTCTATGCAAAAAACAAATCTGTCGTTGCCGTGATTTTTGTAGAGATATTGAAGTTTAATTTTAAAGAAGTCAATAGTGAGAAATTTTCTAACAACCTGATTGCTGACCATCATTACTTTTTCATAAGATATATGGCAATATCTGTTTTTTAAAAGCAACAGCGTTAGAGGATAAGTTACCAATATACGTACTAGTTATAATAATTTAGGAAAATCTTTATATATTAAAAAATATTCTTCTCTATCTATTGAATAGTCTCAGTAATTATTTTTATTTAAATTCAAATTATTCAGCAAAAAATAACATTTCTGCTTTTTGATGGATGAAGAATATCAAAATGTTGTTAAATATATTAAGGAGCTGTTGAAGACGGCAAATTATCCAAAATTTCGAACAGGATTTCTCGATATGTAATAAATTTATTTTCAAATAATTCGAGTGTCAGGCGATCCAAAATTCACTTAAGAATCGCATAACACTCGAATCATTTGAAGATAAATTTATTATATATCGAAAAATCCTGTTCGAAATTTTGGATAATTTGCCGTCCTTAATAGCCTCTTAAAAGAAATTTATAGAAAAGAATAAAAAATTATTTTAGATTGAATTCTGCTAAGTATAGATTCAGCTTGTCTTCAATCATTTTTTTTTTTATTTCACAAACTACACTATAGCGCATGTTTATTTGGGGTACATGCGCAAAATATTCACACAGAGTACTGCCTTCGCTCTCCCCAATATCCAATCAAATACGAGCCTCCAACATGAGTCAGGTAGAATAGCTACCCCTAGAAACAGTACTTATGCTGGTTCATCTAGAGGGTCTCCTCATTATTGAATCGACTACCCTACGCATCAGTTCACTTTGTCTGTGGCGTTCATTTGAGTTGTGTCATTATCAGTATTTAATAAATACTAAATTCAGTTTAATTTTTAGAGTATTATTGTGCTTGTGTGTATTGTGTAATTGAAAACTCTTTTTATTCAAGTTGTTGCATTTGGACGATTATATTACACACGAATTTTGATAAACTGAGAGTTGTTCCTATACCTATTGGTAAGTTTTTACTTCATATATAATTATATATTATATTATTTATTTAAATATGTAATAATTTAATATTTTTTCATTTGATTATACAATATATTTTTGTAATGAATTACAGGAAGAAAATACACTGAAAATGTCATACCCGCTGAACTTCAATTTGCGGCAGAAAGCAGCAGTAAAGGTTGCGACATTATTTTGGAAGAAGAAAGAAGTGAAAGATAGAACAATGCGATTCTTTCAAACCAATGAAAAGTCCTACACCAGTGAAGTCAAAGACCGTTGGCGTGAATTCACCAAGAATGTAGTGGACGAATTCTATACAGAAGAATTACCTCAAATATTAGAAGCCGAGGTGATTCATCTTGTAAAAATGATAGGCGAAAACCTATTTGATCTGTACCAATATATCAAATACGAAAATCAGCCTCCATTCGGAATCGAAGATAACTCCTTGAATTATATTGATGAATTACACTGGACATCTTACGGTAATATAGACGCAGTTAAAACACTAAAGGAATTTTGGATGACGAATCCAAATTTGAGCATGACAAAAATATATAACATTGCCTGCAGTTATACTATGGAAGAATATATTGATCAATTGTGGCATAAAATACCAAGTGACATGCAAAATAATTATTATAATGACATTTTTGACCGTTTTGATCGGCACATTTTGGCATATTGGAAATGTCGCAGAGATAATGATTTACCCAATTTAATAAGGTACTTCGAATCAGCATCAAATGGCTCTGAACAAGATCTAGCAGAGTTGAATTTTGTGTATGATCTAAATCTCACACCGGAGGCAAATATGTTGAGATTATCAGTGCATGAAGGATATAGTAGTGCAACAAAATATTTTTGGACCAAGATCACAGGAGAGCAGAGGAACAAAGCTATACTACAGTGTGCTCGCAGGGCTGTTGAGAGCTACAATTATTATGACAAAATGAATCACAGCATCAGAGACTACATGAAAGGGCAATATGTCGAAATATGCGTATTTTTAATGACCCAGATGACTACAGATCATAAGCAGTCATTTTTTAACACAAACATCAGAGCATATGGAGCATACAATGTTGAGATAATAGATTCAAGAAACGAAATTTTGAAAATGTTATTGTCATCATGGCCATGGCAGGCACTCTTTGTGCCTGTATTAGAGGACATATTGAAATTTCAAAACCCTGATAGTACCATGGTTTGTACATTCATGGACACAATTACAAATAAAATGGTTGAAGAGTATGAGCTAGGATATTCTGTAAAAGCAAGCAAATACCGTAGCTTATTAAGTGAAGCCTGGTGTATTATTCCAGAGTTTATGAAACAGAACTTGATCCGTGAAGATGTGAAGTATAACTTTATGTGTGATTTAATAAATATGTGGGACATAAGTAGTTTAAAATTCATATTAAATGATCCAGCAATTGCAGCTATCAGGAATGAATTTATAGGGCTTGGATCAGAGTCTTACGAACGATTGATTGTAGAAAATCAATTTGAAAAACTTGATGAGTTTATGGAAGAAATTTTCATATCAACAGAAGAGAAGAAATTTTTTAAGCAGACGATTAATGTTTGGCATCTTTTAATAAACAATAATCAATTCCAAATTGTAGATAAATTATTGAATTGGCAATGCGTTACACCTCAAGAAGAGACCTCTATCAAGAATAGTATAGATCATATTGGTTTATGTAAAGATTTTATAGAAAGACAACAATATGATTTAGCAAATAATTTGTTGACTTGGAAATTCAAAACAGAAGAAGAGCGAAAGAAGTGCAAGGATCACTTCAAAAGTGATGTATTCTCAATTAAGCAAATTTATGAAATATGGCAGAAGCATGAGACGAATATTAGACAGGCCAAAAAGGAATCATGGAAATTTTTAAGTTGGTTTTTAGAGTCCGAGAATGAGATTGTCAGTTTCAAAAAAGAAAAAATAATTCAGCATGAGATGAATGGATTATTTATGGATTATTTATGTGAAATGAATACTGCTGGTACTATAGATAGCTTTATGAATTGGTGTTCAGTATCTAAGAAAGTAGTGCAGACAACAAAGCAATTGGTATTGAGATTACAGAGAAATCAAAATTGGTTATGTAATTGGTGATATGATGATAGTCGAATTGATAATTGTAAATAGTTTTTATTTATTTAAGATATTGTTATTTTTTTTTAACATGTAATTTTATCTATACCTATTATTTCTATTAGTATAAATTTTGTAAGATTTGTGATGAATGAAATTCTCCAATAAAATTGACTTATACATCAAAGTGAAATAATATTGTGTTATGCACCTTTATTTAAATTTCAATAAACATAAATACATTTTAGATATTAACAATCAAATACTTATACTGGAGATAATTCATTAAAAAAACTGTATCGTATAATTAGTTTATAAACCGAAATTCTTTTTAGGCTTTTCTATTAAATTTTTTTATCACATAAATAGCACATTGTTGTGAATTAAATCTCTTATTGATAGTTTAAAAAAAAACTAATCAGTTTGAAATGAAAATTATAATAACATTTGACAAGCTATTTGAAAATACTTGAACAACGTTTACTTAATAGATATATCTTTAAAGTTTCTGAGTAGTATAACAAATAACAATAAAAACACATTTATAAAATTATGTTTTTCTGAATTAAAAAAAAAATAATAAATACTTAGAAAAAACTTTTTTTGTAGATTCATAATCAGAATCAATTCAAGTTTAGTATTTGCTTTTGAGTAGAATTAATGATAAAATAATTTTATAGATCTTACAGCCATTTCTATCTTCTTCAGGTTTAACAAAATCAAATTTTAAAGATGTAATAATTTTGTAACCTTAAATTTACGGTTGGACCGGAGAAAGAGTCATCTTCGGGTGATTTCGTAAAAGTCAGACTCAGCTAAAAAAAATAGTCCCTTTAGATTAAATTTCCTTAAGACTTTTTATTACTTAGAAATATTATTTTTTTTGTTATGAATTATTAATAGAATATGTACACAACACAATATAAATATGAATTAATTATAAAAAAGTGAATTAATAAATAAATTTTTGATTTTTTATATTTACCGCGTGGCGTAGTAATACAAAATAGGGCTGAGCGCATGCGCTCACGATTTTAGTCATGGTGGGGGTATTCTGGCCGAAAAAACTCGAAAACAACTTTTCCTGGTTTAACCATACTTAGACAATAAATATTATTTTTTATTTATCGTGTTTAATCACTATCAACTATATTTTAGTAAATTAAAGTTGTAATCTAATGAAAAATAGTCATTCTTAAATATATCGAGGAGGAAACAATATTTAATATGTGAAAATTCAGTAACTGTTAAGGTTAGTAAAACTAGATTTCCTAAATAATGTAAATTAATATTGCTAGGTGGATTATATGAATTCGAATACATGCGAAAAACTCTGGTTATTTTTATAGAAACAACTTTTTTCAATTTCTGAAGTTTTCCCATACTTACAATTATTGTTTTTATATGTAAAAAACCATGTATATGTATACTCACCCTGTCGTGTTTATTTCAGGTAAGTTATGAACATTATTCTTTAACTCATTAATTATATCAAAATTTTTAAAATAATTATTAATAATAATTAATATATAGACATTATTAAAGATTTTGAGAAAAAAATAAAAATTTCATTTCCAAAAATTAATATTCATTATTAAGTAGACATGAGAACATTACAAAAATTTAAAAATGTATCACACGTAATTAATTTTATAAATACGATTATTACATTTTCTAAATATTATTCTAAAAACAATACACAGTAAAGTTTTGTACTTATCCGTCAATTATTGTAAAGACATTTAAGTTTAATAATATGATAATAAAGGTTAAGTAAATTTTCAATTAAGCTCTAAGTATGAATAAAAAATGATTTATAATATTTATAATCGAAATCTATTCGAACATATAACTGTTATTTAAATAAAACGATATATTTATTGGTTCTACAGCTTGAATAAAATTCATTACTTCTTGGATGTGTAGGTAACTAAACAGTCTGTCAATGCAATCTTCAGGCATTCTTTGAACAGTCATCCAAAAATGCTTTTTAGCAAGATTCATTAATGTACTAAATGGTATAGCATTACGAAATCGACTTCTTATAACATTCATGTACAATGGAAACATTTCATCGTAAATTTCAAGGTCCAATATTTGTTGCATTTTTTCATTTTTGATATATCTCCTAAGAGAATAAATATTCTTTTGAAGCAAATTATAAAAAGTCATGTTATCAATACCAATTTTCTCCATTTTCATCTTTTCAATTTCCTTCTTACATTCTATTTCGAATTGCAGTATCTTATTTTTATAATCACTTCCTTCTTGTTTACAAATCTCGCATTCATCACCATGGCCAAAAACTATCTGTAAATTTTTCTTATTTACATATAATCCGGCGATATTTAATTTTACTACTTGTGTCGTAAAAAATGAAGGTATTTTATTACAAGTTCCCCACTGTGTATTTGAAATAAACAATTTATTAGTATATTTTTGAAGAGGGGTTTGATTGTCTTTATCCAAATAATTAATATCGGCACCATACTTCATCAAATTTTCCATAATATAACTATTCGTATTAACAGCAAGATAAAGCGGAGTATTGCCTTCTTTGTCAAAAGAGTTAAAATTTACATGACTACGAGCAAGGATCTTGAGAAATTCGCCGCGATTCCTTGCCACAATCTCATGAATTATTGAATTTCCCTGTTTATCAATATGGTTAACATCAACTTTATGTTGCACTAATATTTTAACAACTCCAGAATTGTATGTAGAATATCTCACTGCAATCCACAGAGCAGTAAGATTTTCTGAATCAGTACAATTAATATCTGCATGATGTTCTAGAAGACATTTAATTGCGGTGTCATTACTTGTTTTACAGGCAACCAAGAGTGGTGTGCAGCCTTTTTTATCTTTAGCTTCAATATTTGCATTATGTTGCAGAAATAGTTTTATTATACTTCTAGTAAAATTACTCTGATGCATGCAAATAAAATGAAGAGGTGTTTGATCATCAGCATAACATGCTAAATTTATTGCAAGTATATGGCTTTTTAAACCTGAAGGAAAACACGTATCTACATTTGATAAAGTATAATTGACATTGGCGTGGTATTGTAAGAGAGCTTTAATAATCTCTAATTGATTTATTGACTTAGTTTGGCAAGCAAGAAGTAGTGGTGTGAACATTTTATCGTTTACAACATCAACTGGTACATTACGTTGTAACAAAGCTTTTATAAACTCTACATTAAAATTTTTTTCTATTGCTTTATGAAGTAAAGTATCACCTGCAGGACTGACAAATTGAACATCAGCATCATTATCCAAGAATAGTTGAGCTATTCTGTGATGTCCATTGTTCACTGCTTCGTAAAGAAATGAATTGTCTGGAGCTTGAATTTGAGAGATGGCTCCTCTTTCTAAAAGTAATTTAGCTATGGTATATCTTGAATCAGCAGGACCATCACGAATACAATGATCGAAAAGCGATTTTCCATCAGAGTTATCGAAATTCACATCAACACCGTGATCCAACAATATACGAACAATTTCTTCGCAATTGGTGTGTATAGCAATACCGGTAATATGAAAATATGTTTGATCGTTTGTTATTTTTGCACCATATTTTAATAAAAGTCTTGCTGTAACTGGATCAGAATTAGTTGCAGCGATGAAGAAAAATGATTGACCATGTGAATCATTCCAATGGGGAATTTTTTCTTTCGGCGTTAGAGAAGCATTGTATTTTAAAAGATTCTCAATAATTTTATGATTTTTTTCTAGACATGCAGTTTGCAAAAGACTTGTTCCTGTTATTGAATGTGTCATGTTAACATCAATTCCCGATTCCAACAATTGTGTAACAATTGGAACATGGCCACGTTCTATAGCTCTGAAAATAAAATTTTCATCTTGATAGCTGTTAGGATGAACAGTGAAATTATATTTTAATAATACATCTACACAGTTTTTATATCCTCGATGAAATTTCACTACTAAATTTTGTGGAATATATCGGTCAGATAGCTCCAAAAATCGACAGTTAGATAAAATGCATTCAAGTATTCTAGCACAACCTCGATAAATAGCATTGTTAAATAAAGTTTTGTAATCGATACTTTGATCACTTTGTGTTCTATTCTTAATCACTGTTTTAAATAGTATAGGATTATTTAATTCCAATATTCGACATAGGAGCACGTTTAAATTTTCACCAATAAGAGCTCCTTCCTCTATAAGTAATAATGCTGCTTCTGTCTTGTTACTGTGGATAGCAATGTCGAGTGGCTTTAACTTATAATGGTTTTCAGCATGTATATCAGCTCCTCGATCAAGTAGCATCGTCAGGATCTCTAAATCTTCAAAATAAGTAATTGCCAAATGAAGCGGAGTGTCATTTTTTGATGCAGAATCATTAACACAGGCACTATGTAAAATCAAATGCCGAGCTCTCGCTTTGTTCTTTCTTCTAATTGCTTTACAAAGCATATCGTATCTAACATTATTTTGTAGACTTGCCATTTTAATTAATACACATTTAAACAAGCTTGAAAATAATTTTATTCAAGTAAAAATTTGTTTTTCACTTAATTTACATTAATACGTGATTATAATTTTGCTACGATATCAACACCAAATATTTTAAAAAAAAAACGGAAGGCAACTATGCTTCTTATTAGACACAGAAGGACTTTACAGTCAACAATGGCGGAACTGGTTAATCTGAAAACCTCCGATTTTGGTAGTTTTTCCAAGGTTCGTCGATAGAGAGGGGATGGCGACCAAGTACCCTCTCCATCTACAGACCTTGGTGCTTGCCAAACTGCCCTTTCAGGTAGAGTGTAGCAAAACATCGCATAATTAGAACCCCTTAAGGTAGAGCTTGGCAAGATGTTGCCATATTGCTCGAATCTTGTCTAAAGTCCCTTAAGATCTTAAGGGCTTTTAGGTAAGACTAGAACAATATGATGTGACGTCTTGCCAGACTCTATCTTAAGGCTGAGCTTCCTTAAGCTGAAATCATCTCAAATTTTCCTCGTCAACTTATGTTGCAAGAAAAACAGTGCTATTTCTGAGCGCGGCTAATTTGAAAATCGAAATTTTTCTGTATGTTGAATAACTAAAAATAATTATTGAAATTATTAATATTTTCTGGATTACTTTTACTCAGTGGAGATAACAAGTAGATGAATTTAAAGTTTTAAAGAATGATGCAAAATGGTAAAACATGGAGTTGCTAAATTTTGATTGAAAAGTAAAAATAATTTACAAAGTTCTGATTGTAATATTACTCAGTCATAAGAAAAGTTTTTTTTCAGTTTTTATGATATTTAAATATTACCAAGATCTTTAGTGACTTAAGACTGGACTCAAATTGGACTCACAAAAAGTAAAAAATTTTCTCTACAGATTACTCTGTGATAAATAAGTAGGTGCTTTTTAACGCTTTAGATCTTAATTAAAAGATAAGATATTTTTCTAGAATTATATACTCTCTCTTTGTTTAAGTAAATTTTTAATAATTAAAATGAATAAAAACTACAAAAAAAATTATTTTTTTACCAAGTGTTATGACGGACCCAATTTTCATCAGCCGCTCATGAGTTCTTGGATTACTTATCCTAGCCCATGCCTGATATATACCAGTTTTTCAGATAATTTGAAATTTTTTTTCACATGACAAAAAAAAACCAATAAATAATATATGTTCTGTAAAGAAAAATTTAATACCCCAATACCACCCAGCTTTTATGATTTATGATGAAGGAACGAATGTTTGTAAAATTATTCATAAAATATTTTTTTTTTTTTTTATAATAATGTGTGAAGAATAAAACATTTGTATTTAACAGTCCAGGCAGAAGCCAAAGACGCACAAAGGAACGAATCCATTCGAAATAAAATGAAATGAAAAATATTCTATGTTCACATTTTTATTTGTTATAAAGTAATTAATAGTATTTTATTGATAAAAATTATAAATATTACAATCTTGAAAGTTCATATTTACATAGATCTCAATACGTTTGAAATAAATATACAAACTAGTTTTCTTAATTGATTAATTCGCAAATTTTATAGAAATGATGGATCAATTTAGCGATTTATAGTTATTTACATGAAAAAATATACATATATATATATGAAAGTATGGCATTAAATTAACTTTAATTTGGAAATATTTAACTATTATCTGTGGGTACTTCACCCAATGTGTTAGTACTCTGTTAAAATTGCTTAGAATCGTTTCCCTGATTTGAATTGAAATCAAAAAATTGGCTGTCAATAGACAATTGGCTAATTTCATCTAGTTCTATCTCATTAATATTTAATTTTCCATTTTCATCTTCACTGTCACTTATAGCTCCACCAAATATATCATGTTCGACTGTATTAAGAGACATTAGATCAAGACTTTGAAATGAACTATTTGTTTCTGTTTTTTCATTCACAATTTCAGAATTGGAGCATTTGCTAGATTTTATATCTTCTTCTTCTTCATAAATTACTTCCCATTTAACATTCACTGCATCATTATCGACTTGTAATAATCTTTTGATCTCTTTTTCCATTTCAAGGGTCTCGACAATTTTTTTCTTCAATACTTTTCTGAATCTTCTTTTTCGAACATTCTTCAATGGTGGTGTAAGGCCGTGTGGCCACCAAAATTGTCGATCAACTTTATTGGAATCTTTTTGTTTGGGCTGTTCTATTTGCACTTTCTCATCGGTTATACGATCATCCTCTTCTTTACAAATAACCATCTGTAGAATATAAATTTACTGTTTACAAATTCCTCTTTTGTTTATGTTTAAAGATTCATTATTAGATAGAGAATTGATATATTTAAATACCTGGCAAATATTAGCTGTTTTATAAAAACTTTTATGATCCATAGTTTTTAGAGATTCCACAATTGTTGGTAAATCAACCACCTAAAATCACAGTAAACATCAGTTCTTACCAACTATTTGATTGATTTAAAAACATAACAAAAGTTATATAAATCCATACCTTTGCATGTAATACCCACTGATCAAACCTAACTTCGCCATACCTCATATCATCATCAATTTTAATGAATAGTTTATCTTTTAATAAATGATCATGCTTTAATGATTTCTTCAAAACTTTGGCTGGTTTCTAGCAAAACAATGAAGAGAAAATATTGGGATAAAATATATTTATTCATAACTTGAAAAGGACGATTTCACAAATATAAGAATAATTAATCAAAATAAAAGTAAAATTATGACTTACTGGAGGTAATCTCAAAATAAATTGGCTTTCCAATTCAGGAGGAGGAACTTGTAAGCTTTTCTGTCGATCCATCTTGAAATGAAAAACGTTCAATATTTTTTAGTAGATATTTTTATCAAGACATTTTTCTCACCCTATTCATATTGGATAAAGCAACTTGGTGATGAGTAATTGATCAGTCTTTAATAGCCACAACTGTAATTAATTCGAATGGAGCTGAAAATTTCTCTGTTGCTTATGAAGGAGATTGGTGATCCCCACTCTCCAGAAGTCCCCATCACTTCTGTTTCTAATACATGCAGGGTAATTACTCTGCTTACTATCACGTCTGTGGAACTCTTTCGTGAAAATTCGGCTGGTTTGATGGTAAGTTTGTGCGTCTTCGGAAAACTAAATAAGAAAGATTCAGGTACGAGAAATACAATAGGACAGGTGTGTCCGTTATGTCTGGACTATCTGCATAACAATCAAGTAAATATTTCTATTTTTGTATCTTAGCGTATTTAAGAGAAATATAAAAGAATAAAACGAACACACAGAATTATTATATGTTAAATACACATGTTTTATTCTTCACACATTATTATAAAAAAAAAATATTTTATGAATAATTTTACAAATATTATTAGCTTTATAATGGTATTTTGCCTTCAAATAATGGATAATTATGATGATAACACACTAATATAAGATATTTATTATGAAATTTATTATTTTTATGAAATATTTATTATGAAATAAATACAATTAATTCATTAAAAATATATATGAAATACTTAAGTAAATTTTTGATAAAATGTTTAAGAGTGAAAAGTAATTTTTTTATAGATTCATACCCTAGTAGCCAGTCCTACACTAAGAGCTTCCGTCAGACTTACGTTTCCTTTTTAAGTCAGATTACCATTCATTTCTGACGTTAAATTTTTTGATGAAAATTTTACGTCTGTCTGTTTCAGAGAAACCACTGATTTTTGTACATACGTGAATCATAAATTTCGGTCAACATATGTAAGTCTGCCTTCAGTGTTAGGCTGCTTTGGCTTCTAGGGCTAGTTGAAACCAATCTGGGTTTGATAATATTTCTAGGATTTAATGATGAATTGAAAGGACAAAATATTTTATTATTAAATATTGATTACTTTATAATAATTTGTTAATTGCAAATAATGAACGTTTTGAGCTTATTAAATTATTTTTATTACGTTTTATAGAACAAGATAGGTTTAAAAGCATTTTGGTTTGGAAGACAATAAAGAAAAGGAATTTAATTTTTTGTTTATTAGAATTCACATCATTAAAGCATTGCAACAAACATTCTAATGATCATTCTTAAACTATTATATGATATTTGTCTTACAAAAATCTTCAACTTCTTCAAAAAGTATTGAGATTATAAGAAAAATACATCAATTTTGTATACTTAAATAAATAGTATATAAACTTTTAATATTGAATAGATGATTACTTCTTACACTCATCATCGAAATCAATTTGAATTTAATAATGCTGATTGTTTCTTCAACGGCCTTAAAATTCTGATAATTATTTTTATCTCTTGAAGGTTTAAGTAACTAAATATTCCATCTATGCTATCATCAGACAATCTTGGAGATATAATTGAACTGAAATAATTTTTGGCAGCATCCATTAGTCTATATCGTAGTTTAGCATCACGGTATCGACTTCTTACAATGTTTATATATAATGGAAATTTTTCATCATGAATTGCAAGATTTAAAGTTCGTTGAATTTGGAAATTTCTGACATATCTACTCAAAATATGAGTACTTTTTTCCAGAAAATCATAAAGAGTCCAATTATTGATACCAATATTCTCCATTTTCATTCTTTCAATTTCCTCCTCACAGTCACTTTCAAGTTGTTTTATATCAATTCTATAATCTATGTCATCTTGATTAACAGCTCCATCATCACTCTCTGTATCAGGATCATAAACTAACTTCATATTTTGATCATTCACCTTCAGTCCAGCTGCTTTCAGTTTAATAACTTGTATTTTCAGAATTCTAATTATCTCTTCTATTTCATCTTTTTTTCTTTCATAATGAAAACTATGTCTCCATCTTATAGCATTTCGAAGAGGAGTTCGATTTTTTTTATCAATAATATTAACATTAGCACCATATTTTATCAATTCTTCAGTGACATCAACACATTTGTTTCTAACAGCAGTATGAAGAGGAGTACGTCCATCCTTGTTGACAGTATTGAAGTTGATTTGCGTACGGGCAAGGTACTTGACAAGCTCTGCATTGTCATTCTCAACAACAGCATGGATGACTGACTTTCCCCATTGGTTAATACAATGCACATTAACTTTATGTTTTAGTAGTATTTTAACAATTTCAGAATTATATCTGCAGTGTTTTGCAGCAATATACAGAGGAGTTAAATTCTCTAAATCAGTACGATTAGCATCAACCTGAAGATCCAAAAGACATCTAACTGCAATATCGTTGACTGTTTCACAAGCATAAAAGAGTGGAGTCCAACCTTTAGCATCTACAGCTTCAATGTTTGCTTTATATTCCAACAACAATTCTATTATCGTTCCTGTATCATCAGTTTTTTCTTTGCAAACAAAATGAATAGGTGTTTGATCTTCTTCATTCCTGGCATTGGGATTAGCTCTTGATTCAAGCAAAATTTTAATCAGCTCTAGGTTTTGATCTTGGCACGCAATGTGTAAAGGTGTGTTCGAATTAGAATCACTGCAGTTAACATTTGCATTGTACTGTAAAAGTAGTTCGATGATCTCTAATTGGTTATCTGGTTCTGCTTTGCAAGCAACAAGAAGTGGTGTATTCATTTTATCATTTTCAACATCAACAGGTAAACCAAGTTTTAATAACTTTTCTATAAACTTTACATCAAAACCTCTTTTCACAGCTTTATGAAGTGAAGTATTACCTTCTGGACTGACGTATTGAACATTGGCATTGTAATCCATAAAAAGGTGAGCTATTTTACGATGTCCATTTTTCACTGCTTCAAAGAAAAGTGGACTGTCTTGTTTTTGAAGATGTTCAGTTCCTCCTTCTTCTAAAAGTAATTTAGCAATGTTATATTTTAAATCATGATTACTACAAAATACACAAAAATTTAAAAGAGTTCTTCCTTCAGAATCAATGCCATTCACATCAACACCATGATCTAAGAATAGACGAACGTGTTCTTCACAATTATTTCGTACAGCCAAACAGGTGATTTTAAAAAACTTCGGATCATCAACTATTGTTGCACCATATTTCAATAATAGTTTGGTCATTTTTGGATCAGAATTTCTAACAGCTATGTATAAACATATTCTACCACATGCATCATTCTTATCAAAAAGAAATGAATGAGGGCAATTGTGTTCATGTCCATTATGATAGTAACATTTTCCTATTGTTCCAGAGTTATCACATGCTGTTAAATCCGAACAAGAGTCCTGCTTTAATAAAAGTTCAACAATTTCATGATGTTTATTGAAGCAAGCAATTTTTAGAAGATTCAACTCTACACTTGATTTTATCATATTTATTTTAATTCCCTTTTTTAAAAGTTGTATCACAACTTGTAGGTGGCCATATTTTACAGCTCCAATAACAAAATCTTTATCTTCATTACTAGTTGGATCAATGATGAAACCCCATTTGATCAACATCTCTACGCATTCTTTGTATTGGTATCCAGGTTTTACAACAAGTTCTCTTGGAATATATTTATCAGATTTCTTTAAAAATTGACAATGAGGTAAAATTTGTTCAAGTATTTTTGGATTTCCATGAGAAATAGCACTCTTGAAAAGACCATCAAAGTCAATATCTTGATTAGACTGCTGTCTCTCATCCATTAAACTTTGAAATATTATTTGATTATTATTTTCAATAGCTGTAAGTAGCAATGGATTTAAATCTTCTCCAACGAGAGCTCCTTTTTCTATAAGCAATAATGCAGCTTCTGTTTTATTATTCTGTATCGCAATATGTAGAGGCTTTTGATTGTGTTTATCCTTAGCATGGATATCAGCTCCTTTATCAAGCAGCAGTGTCATGATATCTAAGTCTTCGAATTGAGTAATAGCCAAATGAAGCGGAGTATTACTCTGTGTTACATAATTATTAACTTTAACATTATTTAGTATCATATTTCGTGCTGTTTCTTTATCACTCTTTTTAATTGCTTCAATAAGCAGTCCGTAACTTAAAATTTCTCCTGCAGTCATCATTTTTGGAAAACTATTTAATTCTAAACCAATGTATACTGCAAAACAACTAGATATTTCAAAACTCACTTAACTATTAATTAGAACAATTTTTTTTTTAAATTCCACAGTCAAGTTTTTTGAACGTCTTTTTGTTTCGATGATGACTCTTCACTACTGTTGATTTCATACATGAGTTAAAGCAACCAAACTTCTCATGTTTAATTCCTAATTTTACTGATTTTACCAATACTTCTTAGTCATGCTATCCCTTCTAACTTAGTCTGATGATACATTATCCTGAAGATAACTTAAGCATTAGGTTTTATTGATATTCATCGACGTCACTAGCAATTATCTTTCTAATAGCTTCTATTGAGCTTGTTTGCTTGTTTCATCATTGTAAACAGAATACATCGTTAAATTGAAATTAACTGTTATAAAGCTATTGATTACACTGTAAGTATTACAATGAAACAATAATTATTTTTTCAAGTGAAACTTTTTTTTTGGTTGAAAAACTATTATTATTTTTCAATCCGATCATTTTATTTCAGAAACAATTATTTTTATGTTGAAACATATAATTTAATCATGAAGTCTTATTATCAAGGGTTCCACATTTGCATCATATTTCTATGTACTTCTTCCTTGTTGATTATATTCTTTTATGAAATTAATAGTATTATGATAAATATCAATACAATATTAAGGATATGCAACTGTAAAAAAAATAATTGAAGAAGACTTGGCTAGAAGAATTTTTTGTTAAATATTGGAACATAATTAAATATAAAATTCTTTCATGAAGGATGATCAATTTGATGGTAAGTATAAATGATACATTTTTCATACAATTTTTTAATTATTGATCATAGTAATCCAATGCTGAAGTAAATTAATTTTTGTTTCAGAAAATATGATCAAACGTACTTCAGAGATATAAAAACAAAGTTATAATATTTTCATTGGAATCTAGTGACCTCAATACTTCTAAACGGATCATTTTTTCATTGGTCACCAGTCTTCAAAAATGATAAAAAAATTAAATATTTAGGATTTTAGGTCAATGAAATCAAGATAAGATATTGAAAAGTTATTAATATTATTAATTCTTACATTAAGTAAACATTATCATTAAACTAAAAATATTTTATTCATTATTAGTCGATATTAACTTAGTACTATTAACTTTGAAACTGCTTGTTGTTTCAAACAACTTGGTTTCATTGTCTCTTGTACTGTTTTCATTGTACCTTGTATTATATGATTGATAATATCGATTTCAATTATTTTTAATAAGTTTAATTAGTGGTATGACTACTATTGTCGATGTCTGTTGATTGAAATCTATCTTCCTAACTAACTATTTATTCTTTAAAATCATTATGACTAAAGTCATGTAAGAATATTAAAAATATCTGCTTAGTGATAATTAAACTATCTATTAATTTATTGATAATTCAAGAATAATTGGAATCAACATATGTATGTGATGATTTCAGTACCACTAATGAAGAAAATATAAACACAATTTATGTATTTTGTGATTTAAAACATAAATGTTGGCATCTTTATCAAGTAGGATCGTCAAAACATCTACGTATTCAAATTTGATAATTGCCAAATGAAGAAGGGTATGATTTTTTCCATCAGAAGTATTAACCTTTACATCTTGTCGTATTAAACTTCGAACTCTTTGTGTATTTTGCTTTTTAATTGCATCACGAAGCATAACATAAGTTTTGAATTGTCTTCGGTTTAACATTTTTAATTAATTATTTATATTCAAACACGTTTTTAGATATTTCTATTTAAATAATCACGTCTAATAACACTTTTTGACTGATTATTATTTCGATTAAACTTCTAAATGATGTTTACAAGGTTGTATATGTTTAGGTGTACCTACTAACCTTATTTTTATTTTATTTATCAATTAAATACTAATAGAATTAGTTTTCAATTTTTTAAGAATTTTGTCGATATTTTTATTTAAACAATAACTAACAAATAATTTAACTTACTTCATATCATTGCAATTAAACCGTTGAGAAATTTCGGTAAGATTATGTTGATACATCGGTTTTATTTCTGTCAACTAATCGGATTGGTCCAATGTACAATTGCGTTCAACTGAAGTTGCAACGAGAAAGTAAACGAAAAAAGTAATATTTTATTCTTTCTTTCACAATGTTACGTTTTTATTAATAATAATGAGTTGTTATCCAATATGATATAGTGAAATTTATATTTTTTGTAGTGTCAAACTCTAACATAAATTAATGACTTATGATGCAGGGTTTTTAATAAGGTAAATATATAACCAAATAAATATTGATAAAAAAAAAAAATATTAATTTTTTATTAATAAATAATACCTACAGTATGAAAACACATTAAACATTATTTGTTTTACAGAGTTTATGGAGACTTGAATAATAAAAAAATATGCGAATAACAAACATAAATAAAATATAACTGTATACAATTTAAAAAAAAGAAAAAAAACCGGTTATTTTAAAAAGAAATTATTTAAAATCGAATTTTTTTTATGATTCAATTTATAAAATTGATAAATATCACTACATTTGAAAAATTTAAAATACATTTTAAGTATTGAAAAAATAATTATTTCTTACATTTATTATCATAATTAATCCAACCCTTATGACCATTAGGAAACAGACTGTCGTCGGACTTACGTATGTTGCTGTCTCTTGATTTCCTAACATAAGATCAACGTCAGACATCAGATGCTGCTGCAGAAAGGAAGCCGACGTACGTAAGTCTGATGTAAGATCTTAGCACTAGGGAAGTACTACTCTTTAGCACAGTAGCATTTCACTGAATGGCTTCATAGCTTTCCTAAACTTTTTCAGGTCTCGAGTGCTCAAGTAATCAAATGTTACATCAATGCAATCCTCAGGCAATACTTGTTGACTAATTACATAAAAATACTTTTTAGCAGAATTCACGGCTTTGTATCGAAATTTGGCCTCGCGGAATCGATTTCTAATAATATCTATGTATAATGGAAACTTTTTATCATAAACTGGGCGTTTCAAAGCTTGACAAATTATTTTGTTTTTAATATATCTACCCAAAGTAGAAACATTTTTCTTCAGCAAATCATAAAAAGTTATATTAATATCAATGATTTCTTTTTTCATTCCCTCGATTTCTTGCTTACATTCTTTTTCAAGTTCTTCTATATCTATTGCATAATCTGCTCTATTATATTTAGAAATTTCACTACAGTGATCAGAGTTGTAAACTAGTTTCAAATCGTAGTCATTTATTATAAATCCAACGATATTTAATTTAACAATTTGTTTTTTTATTGATTTTATAATTTCTTTATATGAATTAAGTTCACATATGTGCGTCCAAATATTGTAGCCCACTTTTTCAGCATCCAACTTGAAAGATCTAGAATACTGGGTAGATTCTCGGAGTGCACGATAGTCTTCAAATTTTTGTCGAGCAACTGACATATATTTCACTGCATTTTTAAGAGGAGTACAATTTTTTCTGTCCACAATAGTTATGTCTGCACCATATTTTATTAAACTTAAAGTGACTTCAGCGCATTTGTTTCTGATAGCAGTATGAAGAGGAGTGTCTCCTTCCTTGTCAAACGAATTAATATTTACTCGAGTGTGAAAAAGATCGTCGATGACATCTTCATTATTTTTTTCTGCAATAATATGAAATATCGATTTTCCCTGTTTGTCCGTAAATTTAACATTAACTTTATGTTTTAGAAGTGTTCTGACAACGTCAGAATTGTATTTATTATACTTTGCAGTAATATACAAAGCAGTTAGATCTTGTTTATCAGTATGATTAACATTTGCATCGTTCTCCAAAAGACATTTAACTGCTGGATAATTATTTGAATAACATGCCACTAAAAGTGGAGTCCAACCTTCTGCATCATTAGCTTCAATGTCTGCTTGATATAGTAACAATAATTCTATTATACTCACAGTCTCATCAGTTTTATATTTACAAATTAAATGCAGAGGTGTTTGACCTTTAATATTTTGATTATTATTATAATTTACTTTGTTTTCAAGCCAGCTTAGAGGCTGTTTGGTGTTTTCATCTGTATCAGCAATATGTAAAAGTGAATTAATATTTTCATTATTAACTCGACAATTAACATGCGCATTATATAGTAAAAGTAATTGAATAATGTTAAATTGATGTGGTATTGGAGTTTGACAAGCAACAAGAAGTGGTGTAAGCATAGCATTATTTACAGCATCAATTGGAGCCTTGATTCTCAACAAATTTTTTATAAACTCCACATCAAAATTATTCTCTATAGCCTTATGGAGAGGAGTATCGCCATTTGAAGGATTGATGTATTGAATGTTGGCATTATAATTCAAAAACAGTTGAGCTGTTTTCTGATGTCCATTATTTATTGCTTCAAAAATCAGCGAATTTCCTGGAGTTCGAAGATGTTTAGTTGCACCTCTTTCTAAAAGCATTTTAGCTATGTTAAATCTGGAGTCTTTTTCATTACCATCACTATTAACACTGAAATGTAATAAACATTTTCCTTGGGCATCATTATCATTCACATTAATACCACAGTTCAAAAATATAAGAACAATTTCTTCGCAATTATTTCGCACAGCCACACAGACGATATTAAAAAATTGTGGATCATCCAGCTTTACTCCAGTTTTCATCAATAGAAGTCGTATCATTGCTGAATCAGAATTTATAACAGCAACGTACAAATATGCAATATCCCACAAATCTTCTGGATTCCATATTGATGGAATCGAATGATCGTTGTCATAATCGTAGTAATATTTATTTAATATTCTAGCATCATTAGGTATTGTTACATTTATGGAAGCATTGTATTTTAAAAGATTTTTAACAATTTCAAAATGTTTGTTTAAACAAGCTAATTTCAAAAGAGTCAATCCTGTATTTAAATTTACCATGTTAACATTAATTCCCAATTTTAGAAGTTGTAAAACAATTGGTAAATAACCGTTATCTACAGCTCCATAAATAAAATCTCCATCATGACTACAGGCTGGATTAACACTAAAATTCCATTTTAATAATAGTTTTACACATTCATTACTTTGCAGTTGACGTTTTATTACAAGTTCTTTAGGTATATATTTAGAAGATGATTCTGAAAATTGGCAATGAGGTAAAATCAGTTCCATTATTTTTGATTGATTTTCAGAAATTGCAGTATTGAGTGTATCTCTTAAATCAACTGATGGGTTATACTGCATTCCTTTCTCAATTAAAATTCCAACTAAAGTCGAATTATTGCGTTCAACAGCCTTTAACAGAAATGAATTCAAACCGTCACCAATAAGAGCTCCTTTTCCGATGAGAAGTAATACAACTTCAACATTATCATGTTGAATCGCAATGTGAAGTGGTTTGAGATTATGATAATTTTTCGCATAAATATTAGCACCACTATCTAGCAAGAATCTCACGATATCTAAATTTTTAGGTTTAGTTACCGCCACATGGAGTGGGGTATTTTGTCTTCGATCATATTCATTAATATTGACCATATTATTGTTAATTAAGTTTTTTATCGCTTCTATGTCTGATTTTTTTATTGCTTTTTGAAGCAAATCATTATTATTTTCCCTCGTTAAGTAAAGCATTTTTCACTACAATAGATTTTTAAACAATTTTTTTATTATCACTTAAAACATTGTCAATTCACTGAACTAAACGTTGATACAATTATGTTATTTATAAACACTGTAAGATTATGTTAAAAAAACAATTAAAAAGAAAGAAATTTATAATTTTTGCACGTTTCACACATAATTACAACTAAAGACTCTAATTACAATTATTTTGTTAAACTTCACGAATAATTAACGTCTTGATGTTGTTGAAATGTAATTGGCTTTTTTTACAACTATTAGCAAACGAAAAATGGCTTTCTTCATAGTTTAACGTACCTCCAAAACATGCGTCTTGGCATACTGCTGCACACGCCGTAAATTTCCGAATGACGTGGAAGGTATAGTGTAATCGACAAATTCGAAGGCGCTCGGGTCTGAAAGTTTGGAAAAGTTTGTAATGGTCGGAAAAGCATCTTATTCTACATTTTTGTATACGTTCAAATCCAGCATCTTTGGTGCCTAACGTTTGAACAACATCGACGAACATGAAATATGAACGATAAAATATAGTAGTCCAGTCAATGTGCTACAAATATTACAAGTTTTTTAAATATTAACCAATTTAGTTTCACATCCTCTTTTCCGTGATGAGAATGAGTGAAGAACATTCATAACCAAGTGTTGCAAAAACTTTTCTGGTGATAAAAAATCGGCTTCTTAAATTGATATTCTCAAAACAAAGTCGTTTTCAAAATACATATCTCATGGTTTAGGAAAATTAACATTATCGAAGGGTATTGATTGAGTTATTGCATTTTCCAAATTTCATGTTAGACGATGATGCTTAAAATTAATAGGCACCAAAGATGCTGGATTTTGAAGTATACAAAAGCCAAAAATGAGATGCTTTTCCGACCACTAAAATCTTTCCCAAACTTGCAGATCCGAGTGACTTTAAACCAGGATAATTTACATGTTACAACTTTCTGAAAAATAAAAAGTGCAAATTGCATGAATTTGGCCTATAGCTAACAACTGTGAATTAAATAGAATTGACAAAATATTTGAAAATATAATTGAAGTTTATACTTTCAAATCCACAAACCGGTAACATGACATCCATCCCTTATAACATGGTACTCCGTTGAATTTGCTTCAATACTAAATGCTACTCCGTTGAGAAAGATACTCAAGATAATGGATGTAAAAATTAAATTATTTCCCGCGTATTTGCATTTTCAATATCGGCCTAACTTTTAAAATGAACTCGAGCATGGATATTATTAATAAAACAAATTCCTCTAATCGTACGATATGTAATGTTCCAAGCAAATCTAGAAACCGCTAGATTCAAATCAATAAATGTTTACTCCGAATTCCAGACTTTCAAATTTTATACTACTTTATTTACTAAATTTAATGAGAATCATATTCATAAAAAACTAACTCCATTAGACGCCTCAATATGATATAAACATCTGGTATTTTATAAGAATATTCTCTTCCTCAATTACAAATTATAACAAGAAAAAAATCTTTCGTAATAACTATAAACATACGAACACGTACAAAAAAACAAATCTATAAGTAAATGAGAGTCGGTAATACAGGGAAGCGGAGGCAACAATTCAAAAATTATCTGAAAGATGGTAGTATCAGTATCGTTACAAATTTTCAAAGTTTAAAACAATTTTTTTACACAAATTTCCGCAAATACACACAAGGAACAGATCGCGAAAGAAACTCTTATCAATTGCATGCAAAAAAAAAAAAAAATAAACGAATCAGATTTTTGAAAGTGTCGCCCGAAATGAAAAACAAGCATGTCATGGGATTCGTGAGAGCAAGAGCTTTCTAATGCAGTCCTCGAAATCATGATTAGCACATAATTTAGCCTTGAAAACAGCCAACTTCCGGTTTAGTGAAATTTTAAATGTCAAATAACTGGCTTTCTGTTCGCCCGAAATGAAAAACAAGCATGTCATTGGATTCGTGAGAGCAAGAGCTTTCTAATGCAGTCCTTGAAATCATGATTAGCACATAATTTAACCTAAAAAACAGCCAACTTCCGGTTTGGTGAAATTTTAAATGTCAAATAACTGGCTTTCTGATGGCCCGAAATGGAAAACAAGCATGTCATTAAATTCGTGAGAGCAAGAGCTTTCTAATGCAGTCCTTGAAATCATGATTAGCACATAATTTAACCTAAAAAACAGCCAACTTCCGGTTTGGTGAAATTTTAAATGTCAAATAACTGGCTTTCTGATCGCCCGAAATGGAAAACAAGCATGTCATCGGATTCGTGAGAGCAAGAGCTTTCTAATGCAGTCCTCGAAATCATGATTAGCACATAATTTAACCTAAAAAACAGCCAACTTCCGGTTTGGTGAAATTTTAAATGTCAAATAACTGGCTTTCTGATCGCCCGAAATGGAAAACAAGCATGTCATTGGATTCGTGAGAGCAAGAGCTTTCTAATGCAGTCCTCGAAATCATGATTAGCACATAATTTAACCTAAAAAACAGCCAACTTCCGGTTCTACACTATGCTTAAAAATAATAGATCGCTTTGAGATTTTTTTTCCAAATTTGTAAATCTAGGGCTTTAAGTTGAGAAAAATCAGTTCTTATACTCGGAATTTTAACAATTTTTCGTTTTAACCCCAAAAAATCTAGAAATCATAATTTATGCTCAGATCATAAATATGAAGGTGACATTCGATAGATTATGATGAGACGATTGTAAAACACGAGTGGTTAACTATCTTTATGTGTATCAATATTAAGTTATTGTCGAAAAACTCGAAAATGAAAAAGGATCATAACTTCTATGCTAATGATGCTACGCGGTCGATCGAGGGCTCATTTGGAAGATCTAGACGTGAGAGGGAAATGTGATACCCCCTACCGGAAGACACCCGGTCAAAAATGCCGTATCTCTCATAGTTTTCGAGATATGAGCGTTTAAAGTTTTTTTTATGATTCGCTGCAGCATAATTTTTATTTGTGTCAATAACTTTCGATCTACTCGGCGTACAATGTCAACAAGCATATCATTGGATTCGTGAGAGCAAGAGCTTTCTAATGCAGTCCTTGAAATTATGATTAGCACATAATTTAGCCTTGAAAACAGCCAACTTCCGGTTTGGTGAAATTTTAAATGTCAAATAACTGGCTTTCTGATCGCCCGAAATGGAAAACAAGCATGTCATTGGATTCGTGAGAGCAAGAGCTTTCTAATGCAGTCCTCGAAATCATGATTAGCACATAATTTAACCTAAAAAACAGCCAACTTCCGGTTTAGTGAAATTTTAAATGTCAAATAACTGGCTTTCTGATCGCCCGAAATGAAAAACAAGCATGTCATGGGATTCGTGAGAGCAAGAGCTTTCTAATGCAGTCCTCGAAATTATGATGAGCACATAATTTAACCTAAAAAACAGCCAACTTCCGGTTTGGTGAAATTTTAAATGTCAAATAACTGGCTTTCTGATCGCCCGAAATGGAAAACAAGCATGTCATCGGATTCGTGAGAGCAAGAGCTTTCTAATGCAGTCCTCGAAATCATGATTAGCACATAATTTAACCTAAAAAACAGCCAACTTCCGGTTTGGTGAAATTTTAAATGTCAAATAACTGGCTTTCTGATCGCCCGAAATGGAAAACAAGCATGTCATTGGATTCGTGAGAGCAAGAGCTTTCTAATGCAGTCCTCGAAATCATGATTAGCACATAATTTAACCTAAAAAACAGCCAACTTCCGGTTTAGTGAAATTTTAAATGTCAAATAACTGGCTTTCTGTTCGCCCGAAATGAAAAACAAGCATGTCATTGGATTCGTGAGAGCAAGAGCTTTCTAATGCAGTCCTTGAAATCATGATTAGCACATAATTTAACCTAAAAAACAGCCAACTTCCGGTTTAGTGAAATTTTAAATGTCAAATAACTGGCTTTCTGATCGCCCGAAATAGAAAACAAGCATGTCATTGGATTCGTGAGAGCAAGAGCTTTCTAATGCAGTCCTCGAAATTATGATTAGCACATAATTTAGCCTTGAAAACAGCCAACTTCCGGTTTGGTGAAATTTTAAATGTCAAATAACTGGCTTTCTGATCGCCCGAAATGGAAAACAAGCATGTCATTGGATTCGTGAGAGCAAGAGCTTTCTAATGCAGTCCTCGAAATCATGATTAGCACATAATTTAACCTAAAAAACAGCCAACTTCCGGTTTAGTGAAATTTTAAATGTCAAATAACTGGCTTTCTGTTCGCCCGAAATGAAAAACAAGCATGTCATTGGATTCGTGAGAGCAAGAGCTTTCTAATGCAGTCCTTGAAATCATGATTAGCACATAATTTAACCTAAAAAACAGCCAACTTCCGGTTTAGTGAAATTTTAAATGTCAAATAACTGGCTTTCTGATCGCCCGAAATGAAAAACAAGCATGTCATGGGATTCGTGAGAGCAAGAGCTTTCTAATGCAGTCCTCGAAATCATGATTAGCACATAATTTAGCCTTGAAAACAGCCAACTTCCGGTTTGGTGAAATTTTAAATGTCAAATAACTGGCTTTCTGATCGCCCGAAATGGAAAACAAGCATGTCATTGGATTCGTGAGAGCAAGAGCTTTCTAATGCAGTCCTCGAAATTATGATGAGCACATAATTTAACCTAAAAAACAGCCAACTTCCGGTTTGGTGAAATTTTAAATGTCAAATAACTGGCTTTCTGATCGCCCGAAATGGAAAACAAGCATGTCATCGGATTCGTGAGAGCAAGAGCTTTCTAATGCAGTCCTCGAAGTCATGATTAGCACATAATTTAACCTAAAAAACAGCCAACTTCCGGTTCTACACTATGCTTAAAAATAATAGATCGCTTTGAGATTTTTTTTCCAAATTTGTAAATCTAGGGCTTTAAGTTGAGAAAAATCAGTTCTTATACTCGGAATTTTAACAATTTTTCGTTTTAACCCCAAAAAATCTAGAAATCATAATTTATGCTCAGATCATAAATATGAAGGTGACATTCGATAGATTATGATGAGACGATTGTAAAACACTAGTGGTTAACTATCTTTATGTGTATCAATATTAAGTTATTGTCGAAAAACTCGAAAATGAAAAAGGAGCATAACTTCTATGCTAATGATGCTACGCGGTCGATCGAGGGCTCATTTGGAAGATCTAGACGTGAGAGGGAAATGTGATACCCCCTACCGGAAGACACCCGGTCAAAAATGCCGTATCTCTCATAGTTTTCGAGATATGAGCGTTTAAAGTTTTTTTTATGATTCGCTGCAGCATAATTTTTATTTGTGTCAATAACTTTCGATCTACTCGGCGTACAATGTCAACAAGCATATCATTGGATTCGTGAGAGCAAGAGCTTTCTAATGCAGTCCTCGAAATTATGATTAGCACATAATTTAGCCTTGAAAACAGCCAACTTCCGGTTTGGTGAAATTTTAAATGTCAAATAACTGGCTTTCTGATCGCCCGAAATGGAAAACAAGCATGTCATTAGATTCGTGAGAGCAAGAGCTTTCTAATGCAGTCCTCGAAATCATGATTAGCACGTAATTTAGCCTTGAAAACAGCCAACTTCCGGTTTGGTGAAATTTTAAATCACAAATAACTGGCTTTCTGATGGCCCGAAATGAAAAACAAGCATGTCATGGGATTCGTGAGAGCAAGAGCTTTCTAATGCAGTCCTCGAAATCATGATTAGCACATAATTTAGCCTTGAAAACAGCCAACTTCCGGTTTAGTGAAATTTTAAATGTCAAATAACTGGCTTTCTGTTCGCCCGAAATGAAAAACAAGCATGTCATTGGATTCGTGAGAGCAAGAGCTTTCTAATGCAGTCCTTGAAATCATGATTAGCACATAATTTAACCTAAAAAACAGCCAACTTCCGGTTTAGTGAAATTTTAAATGTCAAATAACTGGCTTTCTGATGGCCCGAAATGGAAAACAAGCATGTCATTGGATTCGTGAGAGCAAGAGCTTTCTAATGCAGTCCTCGAAATCATGATTAGCACATAATTTAACCTAAAAAACAGCCAACTTCCGGTTTGGTGAAATTTTAAATGTCAAATAACTGGCTTTCTGATCGCCCGAAATGGAAAACAAGCATGTCATCGGATTCGTGAGAGCAAGAGCTTTCTAATGCAGTCCTCGAAATCATGATTAGCACATAATTTAACCTAAAAAACAGCCAACTTCCGGTTTGGTGAAATTTTAAATGTCAAATAACTGGCTTTCTGATCGCCCGAAATGGAAAACAAGCATGTCATTGGATTCGTGAGAGCAAGAGCTTTCTAATGCAGTCCTCGAAATCATGATTAGCACATAATTTAACCTAAAAAACAGCCAACTTCCGGTTTAGTGAAATTTTAAATGTCAAATAACTGGCTTTCTGATCGCCCGAAATGAAAAACAAGCATGTCATGGGATTCGTGAGAGCAAGAGCTTTCTAATGCAGTCCTCGAAATCATGATTAGCACATAATTTAGCCTTGAAAACAGCCAACTTCCGGTTTGGTGAAATTTTAAATGTCAAATAACTGGCTTTCTGATCGCCCGAAATGGAAAACAAGCATGTCATTGGATTCGTGAGAGCAAGAGCTTTCTAATGCAGTCCTCGAAATCATGATTAGCACATAATTTAACCTAAAAAACAGCCAACTTCCGGTTTGGTGAAATTTTAAATGTCAAATAACTGGCTTTCTGATGGCCCGAAATGGAAAACAAGCATGTCATTGGATTCGTGAGAGCAAGAGCTTTCTAATGCAGTCCTCGAAATCATGATTAGCACATAATTTAACCTAAAAAACAGCCAACTTCCGGTTCTACACTATGCTTAAAAATAATAGATCGCTTTGAGATTTTTTTTCCAAATTTGTAAATCTAGGGCTTTAAGTTGAGAAAAATCAGTTCTTATACTCGGAATTTTAACAATTTTTCGTTTTAACCCCAAAAAATCTAGAAATCATAATTTATGCTCAGATCATAAATATGAAGGTGACATTCGATAGATTATGATGAGACGATTGTAAAACACTAGTGGTTAACTATCTTTATGTGTATCAATATTAAGTTATTGTCGAAAAACTCGAAAATGAAAAAGGAGCATAACTTCTATGCTAATGATGCTACGCGGTCGATCGAGGGCTCATTTGGAAGATCTAGACGTGAGAGGGAAATGTGATACCCCCTACCGGAAGACACCCGGTCAAAAATGCCGTATCTCTCATAGTTTTCGAGATATGAGCGTTTAAAGTTTTTTTTATGATTCGCTGCAGCATAATTTTTATTTGTGTCAATAACTTTCGATCTACTCGGCGTACAATGTCAACAAGCATATCATTGGATTCGTGAGAGCAAGAGCTTTCTAATGCAGTCCTCGAAATTATGATTAGCACATAATTTAGCCTTGAAAACAGCCAACTTCCGGTTTGGTGAAATTTTAAATGTCAAATAACTGGCTTTCTGATCGCCCGAAATGGAAAACAAGCATGTCATTAGATTCGTGAGAGCAAGAGCTTTCTAATGCAGTCCTCGAAATCATGATTAGCACGTAATTTAGCCTTGAAAACAGCCAACTTCCGGTTTGGTGAAATTTTAAATCACAAATAACTGGCTTTCTGATGGCCCGAAATGAAAAACAAGCATGTCATGGGATTCGTGAGAGCAAGAGCTTTCTAATGCAGTCCTCGAAATCATGATTAGCACATAATTTAGCCTTGAAAACAGCCAACTTCCGGTTTAGTGAAATTTTAAATGTCAAATAACTGGCTTTCTGTTCGCCCGAAATGAAAAACAAGCATGTCATTGGATTCGTGAGAGCAAGAGCTTTCTGATGCAGTCCTTGAAATCATGATTAGCACATAATTTAACCTAAAAAACAGCCAACTTCCGGTTTAGTGAAATTTTAAATGTCAAATAACTGGCTTTCTGATGGCCCGAAATGGAAAACAAGCATGTCATTGGATTCGTGAGAGCAAGAGCTTTCTAATGCAGTCCTCGAAATCATGATTAGCACATAATTTAACCTAAAAAACAGCCAACTTCCGGTTTGGTGAAATTTTAAATGTCAAATAACTGGCTTTCTGATCGCCCGAAATGGAAAACAAGCATGTCATCGGATTCGTGAGAGCAAGAGCTTTCTAATGCAGTCCTCGAAATCATGATTAGCACATAATTTAACCTAAAAAACAGCCAACTTCCGGTTTGGTGAAATTTTAAATGTCAAATAACTGGCTTTCTGATCGCCCGAAATGGAAAACAAGCATGTCATTGGATTCGTGAGAGCAAGAGCTTTCTAATGCAGTCCTCGAAATCATGATTAGCACATAATTTAACCTAAAAAACAGCCAACTTCCGGTTTAGTGAAATTTTAAATGTCAAATAACTGGCTTTCTGATCGCCCGAAATGAAAAACAAGCATGTCATGGGATTCGTGAGAGCAAGAGCTTTCTAATGCAGTCCTCGAAATCATGATTAGCACATAATTTAGCCTTGAAAACAGCCAACTTCCGGTTTGGTGAAATTTTAAATGTCAAATAACTGGCTTTCTGATCGCCCGAAATGGAAAACAAGCATGTCATTGGATTCGTGAGAGCAAGAGCTTTCTAATGCAGTCCTCGAAATCATGATTAGCACATAATTTAACCTAAAAAACAGCCAACTTCCGGTTTGGTGAAATTTTAAATGTCAAATAACTGGCTTTCTGATCGCCCGAAATGGAAAACAAGCATGTCATCGGATTCGTGAGAGCAAGAGCTTTCTAATGCAGTCCTCGAAATCATGATTAGCACATAATTTAACCTAAAAAACAGCCAACTTCCGGTTCTACACTATGCTTAAAAATAATAGATCGCTTTGAGATTTTTTTTCCAAATTTGTAAATCTAGGGCTTTAAGTTGAGAAAAATCAGTTCTTATACTCGGAATTTTAACAATTTTTCGTTTTAACCCCAAAAAATCTAGAAATCATAATTTATGCTCAGATCATAAATATGAAGGTGACATTCGATAGATTATGATGAGACGATTGTAAAACACTAGTGGTTAACTATCTTTATGTGTATCAATATTAAGTTATTGTCGAAAAACTCGAAAATGAAAAAGGAGCATAACTTCTATGCTAATGATGCTACGCGGTCGATCGAGGGCTCATTTGGAAGATCTAGACGTGAGAGGGAAATGTGATACCCCCTACCGGAAGACACCCGGTCAAAAATGCCGTATCTCTCATAGTTTTCGAGATATGAGCGTTTAAAGTTTTTTTTATGATTCGCTGCAGCATAATTTTTATTTGTGTCAATAACTTTCGATCTACTCGGCGTACAATGTCAACAAGCATATCATTGGATTCGTGAGAGCAAGAGCTTTCTAATGCAGTCCTCGAAATTATGATTAGCACATAATTTAGCCTTGAAAACAGCCAACTTCCGGTTTGGTGAAATTTTAAATGTCAAATAACTGGCTTTCTGATGGCCCGAAATGGAAAACAAGCATGTCATTGGATTCGTGAGAGCAAGAGCTTTCTAATGCAGTCCTCGAAATCATGATTAGCACATAATTTAACCTAAAAAACAGCCAACTTCCGGTTTGGTGAAATTTTAAATCACAAATAACTGGCTTTCTGATGGCCCGAAATGGAAAACAAGCATGTCATTGGATTCGTGAGAGCAAGAGCTTTCTAATACAGTCCTCGAAATTATGATTAGCACATAATTTAGCCTTGAAAACAGCCAACTTCCGGTTTGGTGAAATTTTAAATCACAAATAACTGGCTTTCTGATGGCCCGAAATGGAAAACAAGCACGTCATTGGATTCGTGAGAGCAAGAGTTTTCTAATGCAGTCCTCGAAATTATGATTAGCACATAATTTAGCCTTGAAAACAGCCAACTTCCGGTTTGGTGAAATTTTAAATGTCAAATAACTGGCTTTCTGATCGCCCGAAATGGAAAACAAGCATGTCATTAGATTCGTGAGAGCAAGAGCTTTCTAATGCAGTCCTCGAAATCATGATTAGCACATAATTTAACCTAAAAAACAGCCAACTTCCGGTTTGGTGAAATTTTAAATCACAAATAACTGGCTTTCTTATCGCCCGAAATGGAAAACAAGCATGTCATCGGATTCGTGAGAGCAAGAGCTTTCTAATGCAGTCCTCGAAATTATGATTAGCACATAATTTAGCCTTGAAAACAGCCAACTTCCGGTTTGGTGAAATTTTAAATGTCAAATAACTGGCTTTCTGATGGCCCGAAATGGAAAACAAGCATGTCATTGGATTCGTGAGAGCAAGAGCTTTCTAATGCAGTCCTCGAAATCATGATTAGCACATAATTTAACCTAAAAAACAGCCAACTTCCGGTTTGGTGAAATTTTAAATCACAAATAACTGGCTTTCTGATGGCCCGAAATGGAAAACAAGCATGTCATTGGATTCGTGAGAGCAAGAGCTTTCTAATACAGTCCTCGAAATTATGATTAGCACATAATTTAGCCTTGAAAACAGCCAACTTCCGGTTTGGTGAAATTTTAAATGTCAAATAACTGGCTTTCTGATCGCTCGAAATGGAAAACAAGCATGTCATTAGATTCGTGAGAGCAAGAGCTTTCTAATGCAGTCCTCGAAATCATGATTAGCACATAATTTAACCTAAAAAACAGCCAACTTCCGGTTCTACACTATGCTTAAAAATAATAGATCGCTTCGAGATTTTTTTTCCAAATTTGTAAATCTAGGGCTTTAAGTTGAGAAAAATCAGTTCTTATACTCGGAATTTTAACAATTTTTCGTTTTAACCCCAAAAAATCTAGAAATCATAATTTATGCTCAGATCATAAATATGAAGGTGACATTCGATAGATTATGATGAGACGATTGTAAAACACTAGTGGTTAACTATCTTTATGTTTATCAATATTAAGTTATTGTCGAAAAACTCGAAAATGAAAAAGGAGCATAACTTCTATGCTAATGATGCTACGCGGTCGATCGAGGGCTCATTTGGAAGATCTAGACGTGAGAGGGAAATGTGATACCCTCTACCGGAAGACACCCGGTCAAAAATGCCGTATCTCTCATAGTTTTCGAGATATAAGCGTTTAAAGTTTTTTTTATGATTCGCTGCAGCATAATTTTTATTTGTGTCAATAACTTTCGATCTACTCGGCGTACAATGTCAACAAGCATATCATTGGATTCGTGAGAGCAAGAGCTTTCTAATGCAGTCCTTGAAATCATGATTAGCACATAATTTAACCTAAAAAACAGCCAACTTCCGGTTTGGTGAAATTTTAAATGTCAAATAACTGGCTTTCTGATCGCCCGAAATGGAAAACAAGCATGTCATTGGATTCGTGAGAGCAAGAGCTTTCTAATGCAGTCCTCGAAATTATGATTAGCACATAATTTAGCCTTGAAAACAGCCAACTTCCGGTTTGGTGAAATTTTAAATGTCAAATAACTGGCTTTCTGATGGCCCGAAATGGAAAACAAGCATGTCATTGGATTCGTGAGAGCAAGAGCTTTCTAATGCAGTCCTTGAAATCATGATTAGCACATAATTTAGCCTTGAAAACAGCCAACTTCCGGTTTGGTGAAATTTTAAATGTCAAATAACTGGCTTTCTGATCGCTCGAAATGGAAAACAAGCATGTCATTGAATTCGTGAGAGCAAGAGCTTTCTAATGCAGTCCTCGAAATCATGATTAGCACATAATTTAGCCTTGAAAACAGCCAACTTCCGGTTTGGTGAAATTTTAAATGTCAAATAACTGGCTTTCTGATGGCCCGAAATGGAAAACAAGCATGTCATCGGATTCGTGAGAGCAAGAGCTTTCTAATGCAGTCCTCGAAATTATGATGAGCACATAATTTAACCTAAAAAACAGCCAACTTCCGGTTTGGTGAAATTTTAAATGTCAAATAACTGGCTTTCTGATCGCCCGAAATGGAAAACAAGCATGTCATCGGATTCGTGAGAGCAAGAGCTTTCTAATGCAGTCCTCGAAATTATGATTAGCACATAATTTAGCCTTGAAAACAGCCAACTTCCGGTTTGGTGAAATTTTAAATGTCAAATAACTGGCTTTCTGATCGCCCGAAATGGAAAACAAGCATGTCATCGGATTCGTGAGAGCAAGAGCTTTCTAATGCAGTCCTCGAAATCATGATTAGCACATAATTTAACCTAAAAAACAGCCAACTTCCGGTTTGGTGAAATTTTCAATGTCAAATAACTGGCTTTCTGATGGCCCGAAATGGAAAACAAGCATGTCATTGGATTCGTGAGAGCAAGAGCTTTCTAATACAGTCCTCGAAATTATGATTAGCACATAATTTAGCCTTGAAAACAGCCAACTTCCGGTTTGGTGAAATTTTAAATCACAAATAACTGGCTTTCTGATGGCCCGAAATGGAAAACAAGCATGTCATTAGATTCGTGAGAGCAAGAGCTTTCTAATGCAGTCCTCGAAATCATGATTAGCACATAATTTAACCTAAAAAACAGCCAACTTCCGGTTCTACACTATGCTTAAAAATAATAGATCGCTTCGAGATTTTTTTTCCAAATTTGTAAATCTAGGGCTTTAAGTTGAGAAAAATCAGTTCTTATACTCGGAATTTTAACAATTTTTCGTTTTAACCCCAAAAAATCTAGAAATCATAATTTATGCTCAGATCATAAATATGAAGGTGACATTCGATAGATTATGATGAGACGATTGTAAAACACTAGTGGTTAACTATCTTTATGTTTATCAATATTAAGTTATTGTCGAAAAACTCGAAAATGAAAAAGGAGCATAACTTCTATGCTAATGATGCTACGCGGTCGATCGAGGGCTCATTTGGAAGATCTAGACGTGAGAGGGAAATGTGATACCCCCTACCGGAAGACACCCGGTCAAAAATGCCGTATCTCTCATAGTTTTCGAGATATAAGCGTTTAAAGTTTTTTTTATGATTCGCTGCAGCATAATTTTTATTTGTGTCAATAACTTTCGATCTACTCGGCGTACAATGTCAACAAGCATATCATTGGATTCGTGAGAGCAAGAGCTTTCTAATGCAGTCCTTGAAATCATGATTAGCACATAATTTAACCTAAAAAACAGCCAACTTCCGGTTTGGTGAAATTTTAAATGTCAAATAACTGGCTTTCTGATCGCCCGAAATGGAAAACAAGCATGTCATTGGATTCGTGAGAGCAAGAGCTTTCTAATGCAGTCCTCGAAATTATGATTAGCACATAATTTAGCCTTGAAAACAGCCAACTTCCGGTTTGGTGAAATTTTAAATGTCAAATAACTGGCTTTCTGATGGCCCGAAATGGAAAACAAGCATGTCATTGGATTCGTGAGAGCAAGAGCTTTCTAATGCAGTCCTTGAAATCATGATTAGCACATAATTTAACCTAAAAAACAGCCAACTTCCGGTTCTACACTATGCTTAAAAATAATAGATCGCTTCGAGATTTTTTTTCCAAATTTGTAAATCTAGGGCTTTAAGTTGAGAAAAATCAGTTCTTATACTCGGAATTTTAACAATTTTTCGTTTTAACCCCAAAAAATCTAGAAATCATAATTTATGCTCAGATCATAAATATGAAGGTGACATTCGATAGATTATGATGAGACGATTGTAAAACACTAGTGGTTAACTATCTTTATGTTTATCAATATTAAGTTATTGTCGAAAAACTCGAAAATGAAAAAGGAGCATAACTTCTATGCTAATGATGCTACGCGGTCGATCGAGGGCTCATTTGGAAGATCTAGACGTGAGAGGGAAATGTGATACCCCCTACCGGAAGACACCCGGTCAAAAATGCCGTATCTCTCATAGTTTTCGAGATATAAGCGTTTAAAGTTTTTTTTATGATTCGCTGCAGCATAATTTTTATTTGTGTCAATAACTTTCGATCTACTCGGCGTACAATGTCAACAAGCATATCATTGGATTCGTGAGAGCAAGAGCTTTCTAATGCAGTCCTCGAAATCATGATTAGCACATAATTTAACCTAAAAAACAGCCAACTTCCGGTTTAGTGAAATTTTAAATGTCAAATAACTGGCTTTCTGATCGCCCGAAATGGAAAACAAGCATGTCATCGGATTCGTGAGAGCAAGAGCTTTCTAATGCAGTCCTCGAAATTATGATTAGCACATAATTTAGCCTTGAAAACAGCCAACTTCCGGTTTGGTGAAATTTTAAATGTCAAATAACTGGCTTTCTGATGGCCCGAAATGGAAAACAAGCATGTCATTGGATTCGTGAGAGCAAGAGCTTTCTAATGCAGTCCTTGAAATCATGATTAGCACATAATTTAACCTAAAAAACAGCCAACTTCCGGTTCGGTGAAATTTTAAATGTCAAATAACTGGCTTTCTGATCGCTCGAAATGGAAAACAAGCATGTCATTGAATTCGTGAGAGCAAGAGCTTTCTAATGCAGTCCTCGAAATCATGATTAGCACATAATTTAGCCTTGAAAACAGCCAACTTCCGGTTTGGTGAAATTTTAAATGTCAAATAACTGGCTTTCTGATGGCCCGAAATGGAAAACAAGCATGTCATTGGATTCGTGAGAGCAAGAGCTTTCTAATGCAGTCCTCGAAATTATGATTAGCACATAATTTAGCCTTGAAAACAGCCAACTTCCGGTTTGGTGAAATTTTAAATGTCAAATAACTGGCTTTCTGATCGCCCGAAATGGAAAACAAGCATGTCATTAGATTCGTGAGAGCAAGAGCTTTCTAATGCAGTCCTCGAAATCACGATTAGCACATAATTTAACCTAAAAAACAGCCAACTTCCGGTTTGGTGAAATTTTAAATCACAAATAACTGGCTTTCTGATGGCCCGAAATGGAAAACAAGCATGTCATTGGATTCGTGAGAGCAAGTGCTTTCTAATGCAGTCCTCGAAATCATGATTAGCACATAATTTAACCTAAAAAACAGCCAACTTCCGGTTCTACACTATGCTTAAAAATAATAGATCGCTTCGAGATTTTTTTTCCAAATTTGTAAATCTAGGGCTTTAAGTTGAGAAAAATCAGTTCTTATACTCGGAATTTTAACAATTTTTCGTTTTAACCCCAAAAAATCTAGAAATCATAATTTATGCTCAGATCATAAATATGAAGGTGACATTCGATAGATTATGATGAGACGATTGTAAAACACTAGTGGTTAACTATCTTTATGTTTATCAATATTAAGTTATTGTCGAAAAACTCGAAAATGAAAAAGGAGCATAACTTCTATGCTAATGATGCTACGCGGTCGATCGAGGGCTCATTTGGAAGATCTAGACGTGAGAGGGAAATGTGATACCCCCTACCGGAAGACACCCGGTCAAAAATGCCGTATCTCTCATAGTTTTCGAGATATGAGCGTTTAAAGTTTTTTTTATGATTCGCTGCAGCATAATTTTTATTTGTGTCAATAACTTTCGATCTACTCGGCGTACAATGTCAACAAGCATATCATTGGATTCGTGAGAGCAAGAGCTTTCTAATGCAGTCCTTGAAATCATGATTAGCACATAATTTAACCTAAAAAACAGCCAACTTCCGGTTTAGTGAAATTTTAAATGTCAAATAACTGGCTTTCTAATCGCCCGAAATGGAAAACAAGCATGTCATCGGATTCGTGAGAGCAAGAGCTTTCTAATGCAGTCCTCGAAATTATGATTAGCACGTAATTTAGCCTTGAAAACAGCCAACTTCCGGTTTGGTGAAATTTTAAATGTCAAATAACTGGCTTCCTGATGGCCCGAAATGGAAAACAAGCATGTCATTGGATTCGTGAGAGCAAGAGCTTTCTAATGCAGTCCTCGAAATTATGATTAGCACATAATTTAGCCTTGAAAACAGCCAACTTCCGGTTTGGTGAAATTTTAAATGTCAAATAACTGGCTTTCTGATCGCCCGAAATGGAAAACAAGCATGTCATTAGATTCGTGAGAGCAAGAGCTTTCTAATGCAGTCCTCGAAATCACGATTAGCACATAATTTAACCTAAAAAACAGCCAACTTCCGGTTTGGTGAAATTTTAAATCACAAATAACTGGCTTTCTGATGGCCCGAAATGGAAAACAAGCATGTCATTGGATTCGTGAGAGCAAGAGCTTTCTAATGCAGTCCTCGAAATCATGATTAGCACATAATTTAACCTAAAAAACAGCCAACTTCCGGTTCTACACTATGCTTAAAAATAATAGATCGCTTCGAGATTTTTTTTCCAAATTTGTAAATCTAGGGCTTTAAGTTGAGAAAAATCAGTTCTTATACTCGGAATTTTAACAATTTTTCGTTTTAACCCCAAAAAATCTAGAAATCATAATTTATGCTCAGATCATAAATATGAAGGTGACATTCGATAGATTATGATGAGACGATTGTAAAACACTAGTGGTTAACTATCTTTATGTTTATCAATATTAAGTTATTGTCGAAAAACTCGAAAATGAAAAAGGAGCATAACTTCTATGCTAATGATGCTACGCGGTCGATCGAGGGCTCATTTGGAAGATCTAGACGTGAGAGGGATATGTGATACCCCCTACCGGAAGACACCCGGTCAAAAATGCCGTATCTCTCATAGTTTTCGAGATATAAGCGTTTAAAGTTTTTTTTATGATTCGCTGCAGCATAATTTTTATTTGTGTCAATAACTTTCGATCTACTCGGCGTACAATGTCAACAAGCATATCATTGGATTCGTGAGAGCAAGAGCTTTCTAATGCAGTCCTCGAAATCATGATTAGCACATAATTTAACCTAAAAAACAGCCAACTTCCGGTTTAGTGAAATTTTAAATGTCAAATAACTGGCTTTCTGATCGCCCGAAATGGAAAACAAGCATGTCATCGGATTCGTGAGAGCAAGAGCTTTCTAATGCAGTCCTCGAAATTATGATTAGCACATAATTTAGCCTTGAAAACAGCCAACTTCCGGTTTGGTGAAATTTTAAATGTCAAATAACTGGCTTTCTGATGGCCCGAAATGGAAAACAAGCATGTCATTGGATTCGTGAGAGCAAGAGCTTTCTAATGCAGTCCTTGAAATCATGATTAGCACATAATTTAACCTAAAAAACAGCCAACTTCCGGTTCGGTGAAATTTTAAATGTCAAATAACTGGCTTTCTGATCGCTCGAAATGGAAAACAAGCATGTCATTGAATTCGTGAGAGCAAGAGCTTTCTAATGCAGTCCTCGAAATCATGATTAGCACATAATTTAGCCTTGAAAACAGCCAACTTCCGGTTTGGTGAAATTTTAAATGTCAAATAACTGGCTTTCTGATGGCCCGAAATGGAAAACAAGCATGTCATTGGATTCGTGAGAGCAAGAGCTTTCTAATGCAGTCCTCGAAATTATGATTAGCACATAATTTAGCCTTGAAAACAGCCAACTTCCGGTTTGGTGAAATTTTAAATGTCAAATAACTGGCTTTCTGATCGCCCGAAATGGAAAACAAGCATGTCATTAGATTCGTGAGAGCAAGAGCTTTCTAATGCAGTCCTCGAAATCACGATTAGCACATAATTTAACCTAAAAAACAGCCAACTTCCGGTTTGGTGAAATTTTAAATCACAAATAACTGGCTTTCTGATGGCCCGAAATGGAAAACAAGCATGTCATTGGATTCGTGAGAGCAAGAGCTTTCTAATGCAGTCCTCGAAATCATGATTAGCACATAATTTAGCCTTGAAAACAGCCAACTTCCGGTTTGGTGAAATTTTAAATGTCAAATAACTGGCTTTCTGATCGCCCGAAATGGAAAACAAGCATGTCATTGAATTCGTGAGAGCAAGAGCTTTCTAATGCAGTCCTCGAAATCATGATTAGCACATAATTTAACCTAAAAAACAGCCAACTTCCGGTTCTACACTATGCTTAAAAATAATAGATCGCTTTGAGATTTTTTTTCCAAATTTGTAAATCTAGGGCTTTAAGTTGAGAAAAATCAGTTCTTATACTCGGAATTTTAACAATTTTTCGTTTTAACCCCAAAAAATCTAGAAATCATAATTTATGCTCAGATCATAAATATGAAGGTGACATTCGATAGATTATGATGAGACGATTGTAAAACACTAGTGGTTAACTATCTTTATGTGTATCAATATTAAGTTATTGTCGAAAAACGCGAAAATGAAAAAGGAGCATAACTTCTATGCTAATGATGCTACGCGGTCGATCGAGGGCTCATTTGGAAGATCTAGACGTGAGAGGGAAATGTGATACCCCCTACCGGAAGACACCCGGTCAAAAATGCCGTATCTCTCATAGTTTTCGAGATATGAGCGTTTAAAGTTTTTTTTATGATTCGCTGCAGCATAATTTTTATTTGTGTCAATAACTTTCGATCTACTCGGCGTACAATGTCAACAAGCATATCATTGGATTCGTGAGAGCAAGAGCTTTCTAATGCAGTCCTTGAAATCATGATTAGCACATAATTTAACCTAAAAAACAGCCAACTTCCGGTTTGGTGAAATTTTAAATGTCAAATAACTGGCTTTCTGATCGCCCGAAATGGAAAACAAGCATGTCATTGAATTCGTGAGAGCAAGAGCTTTCTAATGCAGTCCTCGAAATCATGATTAGCACATAATTTAACCTAAAAAACAGCCAACTTCCGGTTTGGTGAAATTTTAAATGTCAAATAACTGGCTTTCTGATCGCCCGAAATGGAAAACAAGCATGTCATTGAATTCGTGAGAGCAAGAGCTTTCTAATGCAGTCCTCGAAATCATGATTAGCACATAATTTAACCTAAAAAACAGCCAACTTCCGGTTTGGTGAAATTTTAAATGTCAAATAACTGGCTTTCTGATCACCCGAAATGGAAAACAAGCATGTCATCGGATTCGTGAGAGCAAGAGCTTTCTAATGCAGTCCTCGAAATCATGATTAGCACATAATTTAACCTAAAAAACAGCCAACTTCCGGTTTGGTGAAATTTTAAATCACAAATAACTGGCTTTCTGATGGCCCGAAATGGAAAACAAGCATGTCATTGGATTCGTGAGAGCACGAGCTTTCTAATGCAGTCCTCGAAATCATGATTAGCACATAATTTAACCTAAAAAACAGCCAACTTCCGGTTTGGTGAAATTTTAAATGTCAAATAACTGGCTTTCTGATCGCCCGAAATGGAAAACAAGCATGTCATTGAATTCGTGAGAGCAAGAGCTTTCTAATGCAGTCCTCGAAATCATGATTAGCACATAATTTAACCTAAAAAACAGCCAACTTCCGGTTCTACACTATGCTTAAAAATAATAGATCGCTTTGAGATTTAATTTCCAAATTTGTAAATCTAGGGCTTTAAGTTGAGAAAAATCAGTTCTTATACTCGGAATTTTAACAATTTTTCGTTTTAACCCCAAAAAATCTAGAAATCATAATTTATGCTCAGATCATAAATATGAAGGTGACATTCGATAGATTATGATGAGACGATTGTAAAACACTAGTGGTTAACTATCTTTATGTGTATCAATATTAAGTTATTGTCGAAAAACTCGAAAATGAAAAAGGAGCATAACTTCTATGCTAATGATGCTACGCGGTCGATCGAGGGCTCATTTGGAAGATCTAGACGTGAGAGGGAAATGTGATACCCCCTACCGGAAGACACCCGGTCAAAAATGCCGTATCTCTCATAGTTTTCGAGATATGAGCGTTTAAAGTTTTTTTTATGATTCGCTGCAGCATAATATTTATTTGTGTCAATAACTTTCGATCTACTTGGCGTACAGTGTCAACAAGCATATCATTGGATTCGTGAGAGCAAGAGCTTTCTAATGCAGTCCTCGAAATTATGATTAGCACATAATTTAACCTAAAAAACAGCCAACTTCCGGTTCTACACTATGCTTAAAAATAATAGATCGCTTTGAGATTTTCTTTTCAAATTTGTAAATCTAGGGCTTTAAGTTGAGAAAAATCAGTTCTTATACTCGGAAAATATATTTTCATGGTTTTTTTTTTGGATATAGCATAGTTTTAAAAAATTATCGAATGGTAACTCTCTACACAAAAAAATTTCTTCCGCAGTCGGTATTTACTTGGTGGATATAAGCCGTGCTCAATCGATAACGCCTTCGGCATTAATGGATTCTGCTATACATACACTCGGTGTCATCAATTCCTGGTCCTCCAAAAATTTTGATACCATCCGAGCGCTTATCGACGGGGTAATTTTTTTTTAATTGCGATTCTACTTTTATTGTAATCCAACCATTTTATGATTGAACAACCTTTAGGTAGTCCTTTTAACAATAGATACTTATCCCAATCAAAATTTCTTGAATGATAAATTTAAATAATAACAATAATCCTAATTTAATTATAAACTTAAAGTTATAATTACTTTACTCAAACTAACATTAATGGAGACGAATATGTTGTGATGACTTAAAAAATAAGTTTACATTGAAAGAAAAACTGGAAAATTTTTATTATATTTTGGGTGATTACAAATTGTAATTTGTAAATAGTAATTATATGAAAATCATGCCCAGTGGGATTCTTGTGATTGCTTTGAATATCTGAACTCCTATTATTTCATAATGGTCACAAATGTGCATACATATTCTTAATTATTTGGGGAAGTATTGTGTTTATTTTCAGGTCAATCGTAATTGTCCAATTGGCTGTAGAAGAATTTGAAGTTGCTGTGCCTGTTTTGTTTTCTCTCTGCGTTTCCTGCATAGCTATGTTTGATGGTAGAAAAAAATAGATAATCATTTTATCGACTTCCGGTATTCAATAGAAGTCAAAATGTGAACAACTTCACATTGTATTCTTTGTAAATGGTGGAATATTTTTGCTGAGCTGGGTTGTTGTTTACATACCCAGAAACTGTTTATCATTCACCAGACCCCCCTCCCTCCTTTTTGTGCGATATAATAAATTACCAGGTATATCGTTAAATATTTTATAACGTGTATTGTTAGATTTTCTACGAATATTTTTTCATGTTAGTTGTGTATTATTGGTTTAATTACAAACCGTGATTAAGTTAACCAAAAAACGTGAGAAGAAGTCTAAAACAGTAAGGCAAGTTAGTTTGCAGATTATATTCAAGATGAAAGTGACGGTAACGACTCTTGGTGATGATATATTCGTCCTGGATGTTAGTGAAGATTTAGAGTTAGAAAATTTCAAAGCCTTTTGTGAGATAGAATGTGGAGTTCCCGCACCAGAAATCTCCATCGCTTTTAATGGACGACCACTCATGGAAGAAAAAAAGTCTCTTAAAGATCATGGCATTAGAGACGGTGATGTTGTTATTCTACAACATATACATCAAAGTGGCGCAGATCTCAATCTTCAATCAACGAGTAATGGAGGTAATCATTATATTGACTAATTTTATATTCATTTATTTAACTCCATTTATTATATTTTTCAGCTCTGCCAATATTAGATTTTAGTTCTATTAGAATTCCCGGAACATCAACGAGTCCCAATTCTTCTCTTCAACGTACTCAAAATCCACGGAGTGAAGACGATCCTGCCATGATCAGAGACATGTTCCTTGCTAATCCAGATCAGCTTGCTTTACTTAAACAAAATAATCCTAGACTTGCTGATGCATTATTATCAGGAAATCTTGGTAAAAGATCATAGTATATTCATTGTTAGTAAATTAAATTAACGTGTAAAAAAAATTATAACGTTCTGGGATAATTTTTAGATAAATTCTCAACGGTATTAAAGGAGCAAATTAAAGCACGTGATGAACGACAAGCCCAGCGCTTAAGAATGATGAATGCAGATCCATTTGACACGGAGTCTCAGCGACTTATTGCTGAAGAAATTCGACAAAAAAATATTGAAGCTAATATGGAAGCAGCTATGGAATACAATCCAGAAACATTTGGGACTGTTGTAATGCTTTATATCAATTGTAAAGTTAATGGGCATCCTGTGAAAGCATTTATTGATTCAGGTAATTATGTTTTATTTAACAGAAACTATTTTATTTATCTTTTAAAATAATTCATACAATAATATTACTTTTCTTATTTTAGGTGCTCAAACAACAATTATGTCAGCAGCTTGTGCTGAACGATGTCACATAATGCGACTTGTTGACTCAAGGTGGGCTGGTGTTGCAAAAGGAGTAGGTGTTCAACGTATTATAGGCCGTATTCATATGGTGCAAATACAAATTGGTAATGATCATTTAACTACGTCCTTCAGTGTTCTTGAAGAACAACCTATGGATATGTTGTTGGGCTTGGATATGCTTAAACGACATCAATGCTGTATAGATCTCAAAAAGAATGTCTTAAAAATTGGTACTACAGGCACTGAAACACCATTTTTAGCTGAAGGTTTGTACTGAATTTAAAATTAATGAAAAAGAAAATGATTGGTTTGTGTAAATTTTCTATCAAAACATATAATTTTTAGGAGAACTGCCTGAATGTGCTAGATTAAGTGGTAATAATGATAGTACGATGGATGATCGTGATTACCAAAGAGTTTTAGAAGATAGTGCAAGAGAAGCAAAAAAACTAAGACAACAACAAGGTAAGTAGATATTAAATTACTGATTTCATTTTTCAACTTTATTTTGTAATTTAATATTATATTATTTATTTTTTAGAGAGCAACGTAAATAATGCATCTAATACATCGGCCTCAAATTCTACAACGAATAACTCTGATGTTACGGTTTCTTCTGATGATCCTTTTACAGAATCTAATGTTAAAGCTATCGAAGCTCTTGGCTTTCCTCGAGTTCAAGTAATTGCAGAATTACGTCGATCCAATGGTGATGGAATTCAGGCAACTGCTGCATTATATGCAAAATCGTTAAAATTTTAAATGATATAACTGGCGAGACTTTTCTAATATTTCTAACAAAATTAATTAAAAAAATTTACTCCAAGGAATGATTATAATTTAGTTTGATAAATGAATAATTTTTTATTCATTTTTTTTTATATTTTTTCAGTTTTGAAAATCATTTTTTGTGAATTTTATGAAAAGTTATTGTGTAAAAACAACGTGATTGCTCAATTATTGTGAATGACTGATATCGTAGTCAAGCTAGTTAAATCAAGAATGATAAAATGCTAATGAGTCAATAACTTTTTTTATTCAGGCAATTATTGTTTGATTTTTTGTTAAATATTCAAAGTGTGTCATTTCTAATAGATTTTATTGATTAACATTAACTTGAAAGAATGTGTAATAAACCTATCAAAATAAAGTCTACATTTTTTAATGAAATTATTTATATTTCATTAATCGAAGTAGATTTAAAAAGCATTTTTGATATATGTGTTTATATCAATTTTCATTCAATTGAAAATCATTTTTTATTTGATTGAAAATAAACATTAACAAAATTGAAATGTTTAATAAAAATATTTTTTTGTAGCTGAATTTTAAACAAATTAATTTGTATATAAAATAACAAATAAACAGTTGAAATATTAAATTTTGTATTTATACTTTCCTTTATTATGCTGGAAGTTCTCCATTATTCCAATGAATTTCAATCATTTTTCCAGTTCGTGCTGATTCTTCACATGCAGCTGCTATTTTACTTACTGCTAACGTTTCTTTAGGTTTAACAGTGGGTTCAACTTTACCCAAAATAATGTCAAGAAAATGATCAAGTTCTCTTTGATAAGCTAATCGGAAGCGACTTGGAAATGAGTACCAAATTGGTGGCTGATTAGGACCATTATAATTATACATTGTCTCAACACAGTGAATTGGCTGTTCATTTTCAGCCCGTACCATTCCTTTTGGTCCGAAAGCTTCAAGTCTCATATCATAACCGTATATTGAATTACGAGATAAATCTATGACTCCCAAAGTACCAGATGGAAATTTTAACGATGTTACTACTGTATCAAAATCATTAATTGCATTTATCTCCGGTATATTGGCAGATGCTTGAACTGCAACCTAAAATATAATTTAAAATATATATTATTTATCTAAAAATATAACACAAACTCTTATTAGTTGTAATGAAATTTTTTCTACTTTTGTTGGATATTCTCCCAAGATCCATGTTATCATGTCAATGTCATGGACCATACAGTCATGAAAAATGCCACCAGATTCACGAAGATATTCAATTGTAGGCAAAGGTGAATCTCGAGATACTACTTTAATTACATGGACATGTCCAACTTCTCCTTTTCTAACTCTATTTCTTACTGCATTATAACTTGGATCAAAGCGACGATTAAATGCAGTAAAAAGAGTTTTTCCAGTTTTTTGTGCAGTAGCGTAACACTTTTCGGTATTTTGACGATTTTCAGCAACAGGTTTCTCACAAAATACAGATTTTTTTGCTTCTAAAGACTTAGTAACTATCAACTCGTGCGTATGAGTTGGAGATGCAACAAGTACTGCATCAACACTAGTTAAAAAATATGATAATTAGTTTTTTTTATTCTTCAACTGAATTAGATTGCATCAATTATTGAATGAAACTATTTTTAATTATAAAAAATCTTACTTTGGATCTTTGAAAACCTTGTCTGACTGTTTACTGTTGAGAAAAATAACATCGTTCAATCGAAAATGTTTTTTAATTTTCGACCAGTTAGATTCCATATCATCAACAATATAAACTAATTTAGTTCGTGGATTATTAATAATATTATCAAGATGAATCATTCCTGCTCGACCCACTCCAAAAATTGCCATTCTTATAATTGGATCACTTGCTGTATCACTAGTTAGAGCACGATTGTTTTCAAATCTAAATCAATAATTTAAATTAGTACAATAATTTCTAAATATTGAAATACATCATTATTGTAATGATTACATTTTATATAAATAATCTTCTGAAGGTGGAGCTGGAACAGGTCTAGTATAAGGAGATGATTCCTTGAATTTGATAGTAGCCATTTTCTTCAAAAATAATAATTAAACTATTTCTTACTCTATAAACATAATCCACTGGCAAATTTTATAAGAAAATAAAGATCTACATCGTATTTATATAGATGATCTTTTTGAAAATAGGGGGGAATTATTATCAGCATAGAAGGAACTTTCTATGACGACAATTATTCATCAAGTTTTTTCATTTTTATAAATATATATCTGTTAATAATAATCAGTAACAGCTTTTCTGTTACAAAATTTTTAATCTGTGACAAATAATTAAAACTATAATAACATGAACATAAGGGTTATCACTATACGATATCTTGTTAATTTTGCATAATCATTCTTTGATAATGGAAATATTTGTCGTCAACAATAAAAATTTGATTTTTTAAATTGCCATTGTGGCTTGATGATAGAATTACAAGTTTGATCAAAATAAATAGAAATTATAAAAAAATAGCATAAGCCATTTTCTGTATTGATTATTTTTTGTGCTTTATTAAAGTAAGTGCTAGACTTTCTATTCAGTGAAGCAAAAGAAAACCCTGAAGTAAAATGAAGGTTTCTTTTTTCATTTGTCCAGTTGTACATGCTTTAGATAAGCTAGAGTAAATGTGAATTTTTCCTTTAAAAAAAGATAGATTACATCCTAATAAGTATCTTCCATCAATACTCTTGTCAACAACTAATTCGCAGACAATTTAAATCGACACTAGCGCTACAAATAGTCGGCTCACGTACTAAGCACTTCCTGAACACGAAATTCTGGAGTCTGAGCTTCTATGTCATGTAGAGTAGTTACTCTTTATCAAAACTCTTGAAATTAGCATTCACTGTGCTACTCAATTTTTAGTACACATATTGATAAGGATCCATCATGACTCCTTCACACTTTTCTCGTATTTTAATCTCAAAATTGCCTAAAATTATACCAAAATCAACTATTAATTTTACATCAACTATCAAATACTATTCTAGTGAGTATCAAAACCGGTTTTATGTTTCTTTATACATATATTTAATAAATATCTCATTGCTAAAAATCAACAATGAACTTTGATTCCTACATTTCTTTTCATTCTTAATCATTTGTTCATAAATGTATGAGCTTTAGATACATTTTATTTAATCAGTTATAATTATTAAACAAATATCCGAAAAAATTTATAATTTTTTAATATTTACGAGTAGGAAGTTGATATTTAATATTTATATAATTCAGATTAATAAATATCACAGCATGATAAGGTAAATGGTTTCGTAATTTTCTATAAATACATTATTTCTAGTTGACCTCTCAAGTCTATAGCTTTTAAACGAGTTGATAAGAAATTGACTGTATAAAAAATAAAGAAGTTTATCGAACTATAAATTATAAAAATAATAAATTTGAATTTTTTCAGCCCCTTCTACATATCAGTTTATAAAAGTAGAAAAGTCTGGAGAAAAAAAGAATGTTGGGGTAATTACATTAGATCGACCTAAAGCATTGAATGCTTTGTGTCAGGACTTAGTTACTGAGTTGAATGAAGCTATTCAAAAATTTGATTCAGATAATTCAGTCGGGGCTATTGTACTGACTGGAAATGAACGAGCTTTCGCGGCAGGTATAGAAGAAAAAAGTTCATTATATAAAGGAAATGAAATTTACAATTTACAATGAATTAATAAATTATTTATTTTTAGGTGCTGATATTAAAGAAATGGCAGACAATACATTCTCTAAAAATATTACTACTGCATTTTTAGAACATTGGTCTGCAGTTGCGAAAGCTAGAAAACCAGTTATTGCAGCTGTCAATGGTTATGCCGTACGTAATTAAATAAAGTTTAATTAAATTTCAATTTTGATAGTAAAAAAAATTTTCTCAAAAGTTAGGAGGAGGTTGCGAAATAGCAATGATGTGTGATATTATTTATGCTGGTGACAAAGCTAAATTTGGTCAACCAGAAATTGCAATTGGTACAATCCCAGGTGCTGGAGGTACTCAACGACTCACCAGAGCTATTGGTAAAAGTAAAGCTATGGAAATGGTACTCACGGGAAATCAGATAACAGCTGAAGAAGCAGAAAAAGCTGGTTATTATCCCTATTGCAATTAAATATATGTGTTTGCTATTGATATTTTTTATTTTGTATTGATAAATATTTTAGGTTTGGTCAGCAAAGTCTTTCCTGCTGATAAAGTAGTAGCAGAAGCAATAAAACTTGGTGAAAAAATAGCTTCACACTCCCAATTAACTGTTTTCTTAGCTAAAGAAGCTGTAAATAAAGCATACGAAATGACTCTCCAAGAGGGGCTTCATTTTGAAAAAAGAATGTTCCAGGCAACATTTTCAACGGTAAGTAAATTTTTTTTATATTATACTTAACAGCTTTTTTAATAATCAATTTTATTTTTAGAATGATCAAAAAGAAGGCATGAAAGCTTTTATAGAAAAACGTCCACCTAAATTTACCAACCAGTAATGACGGTAAATAACAATGACAGCAATAAATAAATGATCTAATGGTTTTTGTAAATATAATATCTATAATCAAGTATTGTAATATTTTTTATATGCCTTTTATTTATTACCTCATTTTTAATAAAATACTTGAATACATTTTATTTGAAATTTTTATATTTATTTTATCAATTGCCTTACACAATGACGATTATTAGATATAATACGTTGATAGAAAATACATTGGATTGCAATTAATACGAAAAATATGTTTGGATTTTTTTCGAAAATAACACTTAGAAAAATCTTATTGTATCACATATAACATTAAAAATAATAATAATAATTTTTTTATTATTATTGTTTTAATTTTATAATGTTTTACTCCAACAATTGATTGCATGTTTTACATTTCCACACTGTGACTAGCTAATACTAATAATGTATACTTTAAACTAATTATAGTTTATATCATAACTGCATACACAAATGTATAAATATATATATGTAAGTGATCCATCATTTAACTTGATGTCATTTCAACCATTTAAATTCATAACAATCAGAACAAACTCTCACCTTCACTCTAATAAGTACTCTTAAAATGATAATATAATAATAATAATAACAATTTATTACGTGAAAATTTAAGTAAGATAATTGTATAAAAAATTGATAATTCCTTTGTTTGGTACATTGATGGAAATTATTTTATATACAATTGAAGAAAGTATGTCGGAGACAGTTACTGATTTTTTCATGCATAAAAATACAATATAGATCATCGTTTTTATTATTATCATCGTTATTATGAACGTTGATAAATGTTATTATTGATAAATATTAAAAGAAATTGGCTTTAAAATGATTCGATATAAAAATTCAATCAATTCTATGAGACTGTAAAATGTATTTAAAACGGATATCAAAATCTAGAGTGCAGGGAACATCAGATTCTTTTACGTATATCACAGTCGTAAGCTCAGCTCTAAAATTCATTTTAAAGAGTAATGAATTAATAAGGAATTAAGTAAATTAATGCTCTATGGAAAATATTATTTTTCATTCGACTCTTAGTCAAGTATTTATCGTTTATTTCGGTTCTTCATAGTAAAACGTCTCCAAAAAGCGCCACTTTTTTTAGTAGGTGTTGCAGTTGGAGTGTCATATGAGAAGCTTGATTCATCATCAGTATCATGAGTAACTGGCTCTCTTGTTGGAGAACCTCCATGACCAGAATCTTGATCTCCATCAGTGGTTCCTTCTGCGAATCCTAAAAAAATATCAAGCCAACATCATGAATTATTAATATACCTCAATGGTAATTAAATAAAAAATTATATAGCACAATAGAAAAAAAAAACAAGTACGATCAAGATAATAAATATCAATTACAAATAAAATATACGATAGACTTGAAAAAAAAAAATTTAGTAGACTTTACCTCCACCAGCTCGTAGCATATCCAAGAAAGTATTTTCAGTGTTTCCTCTAGAACGTCCTTGCTTTTGAGATGGTGTACCAAAACTAAGACTTTGAATATTAATTTCAGCTTTCAATTGTTCTGGTGGAATATCATCAACTCTAAATTCATTAGGATCTTCAACAAACGCCTGTTGCAAATCACGCATTATTTTCTTCCGGATAGTCTTCTTCATCGACAGGTGCCGCTCTAAATGCTTTACGTCGCTCTCGGTTAGAGTTTTGCTGTTGTCTCGGCGGCGAGACTTCTTTTTTTTGCTGTTCTTCGGACTCTCTTCCTCCCCTGATGTTGATCCCACTGATACAGCGCTGTCGTGACCTAAGGCTTTCTCTTCGGTCTGCCCACGTCCCGTCTCCCACTTGTTGCCGAAACCAAAGATGTCCCTCAGATGAGGGATGTTCCGGTCTGTTGTCTGCTGCCTCGCCATTTTTAGTTGGAGGATGATTTATTGTAACTTCCAGTTTTTGGCTTGTTTTTTGCACAGTCTGTAATTAGAAATTTAGAATCAAATATTTTCAATTATCATAAAACAAAAAATTCTAATAAAAGTAAATATTTTTGAGGTTATTTAATATCTCTCATTTCAATTGGAAAAATATTTTTATCATTTTGGTCCTTATACAATATACGTTCAATAATTATCTTCAAATAAAAGCAACAGTAAATGTTTATGTAATATATTGCATAATTATTACTATTTTATTTGTCTATAATTACAAGAGTAGTTACACTAATTCGTGATTTTAAATTTCTAAAAAACAACCAAAATTATCTAATATATATTTTTATACTTTATAAACTTGTTTCAACTTTTACAGGTAATTTTTTAATAAATATATATTTTTATATTATTCTATCAACAGAATATTACATTTAATCCGCATTCCAGGTGTTGATAAAAATTACTTAATCAATCTACCATCTTTAATGTGAAATCAAAGAATATCAGGTATTTAATCCTTTAATATAAGTAGTATAATAGATACATATTTCTTAACTCATGGAATTAACGCGACCTTCGGGCCGTTCACTCGCTACAATCTCGAGGGCAGACAAGATTAATGCAACATTATGTTAGTTGGCAGAAATTACCAGAGATTGCGTTAAAAATGGTATGTAATAATAAATGACAGCAAAAAAATAGTTATATTAATTAAAAATAGGATGTTAATTTTATATACAATAATATGAATAATTATTTCATAAAATTAGAAAAATAAGTCAAGCGTTAATTCAATTAAAGTATTGGTTAATTTAATTGTTATGGTATAATATAATTTAATGACTTGCATAATAATTTATGATTGAACAATAGAAAGCATCGGAGTGTAAAGTACCAAATTTCCGTCAACTAACTTGATAGTTTCATAAATTATTTTGATTTTTTAACAATTTTATCTATGCACATAGTTCATTTAAATTACGATAAATAAACAAACAATAGAATGATTATGTAAAATCATTGTTTGGTTATTTTTTTTTTTTTTAAGAGTGAAGAGTTTATTGACGCAATATGCATCTTTTATATCATTATATTCGGGTTACAGATAGAACACTGATGACCATGACATAATTTTAAAATTATATAAAAATAATTATAATTATAAGGATGACTAACAGAAAAAAATCAGCAAATATCATATTAACATCAAACATAGAATGATAAAAGTTAGCAACTATTGATAGTTTTATATTATTTTAAACTTTACTCCAATATCTCTTCAACTCTATGATCACAATAGTAAATCCAAAGCGGAAGTCATAACATTGTCTGTACATTTCCTCTTTAGTTTTCTCTCGTGACCTTTAATATTTAAAAATTTCCTTACACACATAACCATTCATCTATTTTTAATAATTCCCATCGTTATTATTATTTTTTTTCATTTCTATCACTTATTCATTTTGTTCATGTTTGCTTTTTCATTAAATACAACTCACGATGTGAAACTTCATAATATAAAACAATTCATAATACTCCACCTTGTTGATATATAAACTCCCTAAACAATCTCATAAACTCCATATGGAATATCACTTTTAAAATACACTGTGTAAAATAATTTTAAACTTAAAAAATGATCATTACATTACCACACTAATTTGATAACTGGTTTTACAATATTATCATTTATAAAGTTCACTTATTGTCACTGTTGGCATTTAATTATTCCATGAATTACCTTGATACACATCAAGTTGATACAATTAAAAAATAATAAACAAAATCAAAACATTTTAAAGAAATGATTAATTTACAAAAATAATTATTTATTTGAAATTAAAACCGAGGCCATCAAGAGAGCCAAGGCACAGGATTGATCCAACCAGAGAAGCCGTCGCGGTGCGACTGATTCTAAAGTTAAGCATCGAGAATTTGTACTTTCACTCTGAATAAACTAAACAGCACGATTCACTATATCTGCTGTATGTTAGTGACTGTAACACGTAATGACGATGAGACTAAACAAATAATAAAAAGAAGATCACTTTACATTATAAGATACCACCCACACTCTGTTCATTCTAGATGTCAATTACTTATTTACACTAGTTTTGCTCCAAAGTTTTTGTAATGATGATGCTGATGACGTTGATAATGATTCAAACTTTTTTTAATTAATTTTCTCCTACATTTTGGACAATCATTTAAATAGAATATTATTGTACAGCAGTTTCAATTAAATTGATAACTGTTTTAGCATTTGAATATTATTCGATGTAGGTTGTAAGTGATTTGTTACATTAAGAAAGTAGGTTTCTAGTTTCCTTTCTGTCACAAAAGATTTTTAAGTAGAGCACATACAGACCAATCTATAATTTTTGATAAGTTAATCACCTGAATGATTTTTAAAAATAGTCTTTTTTATTGATATACCATTTTTTCATTATTATTAGTAGTATCATAGTATATGATGCTTTCTTTTTTAGCTATAACATGTCGTTGAGTGGGCGCCTGCAACAGACTTAATAAGGTTTAACAGGCTCAGCTATACAATACATAGGACTTGCCGGCGAATAAGTTATGTTGATTTCGCGTTCAGGAAATGTTATCTTCTATACCAAGTGAATGCACACCCGATCAACCGCATCTTTGAGATCGACTGCGCATGTCCAGTTTACTTATTAAGAAAAGTTATTACTTTATTGTAAAGGTTCTCACGCTCATATAATTATAATAATGCTAAAACTTATACTAGAATAAATACGATTGATTTGATATTGTGAAAAGTATGTTAATTTTCAGTATCAGCCACACACTTATACATTTAACATTGATCTTTTTTTTTTTTTTTTTTTATTAATTTAACCATGAATTAACAAAAAATATTAGAAAGTAACTAAATGTAAGTGAAAAACATCAATAATAGCTCAGTGGTCGAACAGGTTAATGTCCTCAGTTCTTGCAACTAACCAACATTATTATTTGCTTCTGTTAGCCAGCTATTTTAGTCACCTTTCCCCTCATATAAGTACAGTTATACTTCAGGGTGAAAGGTGAGGATACTACTTTTTTTTAGATACTCTTTTCAAACAGTAAAAGTACATCTGAACCTCCTAAAATTTGTAATGTCTTTATTTTTTAGAATTATTTCACGCTCATCAACTATCATGATTGTGTAATTCACTAGTGTATTCCTGGATTTTTCGAAACATTTTTTTCGATTTCATTATTAACAAACATATTGTTTACAATTTTATTTTGATTAACTTTCTAATATCTAATAATTATCATCATCATCCTTCCATACTATGTTAGATCCTTGCTTAAGATTTGTTCAATTATAAAGTCTAATATTTGGTAATATCTTTCATATAGCGTATCGCTAAGAAATAAAATTTTATCGTAGTTTAAGACTTGCTTCGTTTGTCCTAATGATCAAACTTTTAGACATTACTTAAATAGTAGAAACAATCTTAATTAATAGTATTTTTCTCAAGGATTCGAAATTATCCAAGACTTAACGGTACATTGTTCCTGTCATGTTGGGAACTGGATCACAAGCTTCGTCTTCTCAACTGTACCTTCCTTTCTTTGTCTGTATAAAATTCAACCTGCCACAAAGACATCAAATTCAATTAGCTTAATGCTTTTTACAGTAATAAAAATTAAAAAATTCACATTTTCAACTAACCTCACTTTAAATAATTAAAACTTTACTCCAAAACATCACCTGAGTCAAAGTACAAAAATTATACAACATCGATTGTATAATTAATATTTTCATTATTTCTTGTTTTTAAAAATTCGAAGCATAAACATCTCAATAATAATAATCCACATGATTTTCTAGTTTGTTCACCCACCTTGACGATCAACATTTCTGCAACCTCTTGCTGATGACTCACAGCCTATCATATATTTACACATACACTTTTAAACAGTCATAATACAACTTGCATTTCCTTTCATTGAACAAAAAAATAAAGAAGAGTCATAATAACTTATTTAAATACATCTTAAGAATTATTTTACTCAAAATAAAATTTTGAGCATTTTTTGATTTATTTTATTTTTCAAAAATAACCTCTTTTGTCCTTCATTTATATAAAAGATACATTAACACTTTTTTAGTTAGTAAATACTCCAAAAATGGATCTTTATTTAGCATTTTACTTGATAACAAAAGCAATAATAGTGCATAAAAATATCCAATACCTAAATATTATACATGATTATTCTAAAAGTATTTCTTTTAGTTATATTGAATGATACTAAAGTTAAAACTTGTTGTCGACTTTCTGGATGCTGAGACGAATAGAACCGTTATGCAACCTGTATCGTTCACTGGCAGATTCCCGTTGTCCTGGTCCGTGATTTCTGTGCATTGTCAGTTATGGTAACGTGTTAGCAGGTTGGTGTTCACGCGTTATTCCTTACTTTAAAATTATAAAATATCTGTTTACAATATATTTTATCATTTACAGCTGAATGAAGACATAAACTTTATCAGATAAATATTCTATCTTTTATCACAGATCAAAAATCTGTTCAAGAACTAGTCTGAATTTTTGTTGTATCTCCAGAGAAATCTATGGACACAACCAATGTTTCATGTCTCCAATATAAAATCTGTTGCATTCACAGTCTAGGATTATTAGTAGATATAACTTTTAGCAGAGTGTTGTTCAACTTAGGATTATTGGTAGATATGAATTCTTCATGCATATCATTTTAATCCATCTAGAGGATTAGAATGTATGTAGCACATCAGACAAGTTATGCATCTCATCATTATCTCATTTCGTTGATGACTATTAAATCCTATTATCAGTTATAAAATATTGTTAATAAAGATTAAATAGTACTGAGATGTTTGTAGTGTCGACCTGCAGGGTCACACCTATCTACACTTCACTTTCATGGAGTGTCACGTAAAACACGGTTCGTTTTATTACGAAATCAATGCGGTGATTGCTTAAGATCTTAGCATGTGTGTCCGGTAAGGTTTCTCTTTGTTCCGCTGGTTGATTATCAAAGTTCTGATATGAGTGTCCAGTTCTCGACTCTTCTTTTATTTCTTCTAGTACTATTTGCTTTATTGTTTTAAGAATTTTTTATGCTCACTTATTTTCATCACCAAACGTTATTAATTATAATTGTTAAATCATTATTTTAATATCAAATAATACTTATGTCTTGGTAGCTCTATTTAAATACTAATTTATTCGATAACCTGGATTAAATGATAATATTTAAAAGCTCAATAATAGTTGATAATTGCTTTTTATTGTTTGTAAATTTTATGGAGAATAGGAATGAGAGTAATAATACTGAAAAGTAAGAACATTAGATAAGAAAGGAAAAATAATTGTGATGATCTATCTTTTGTGTTTATTACGGCATTTTTTATTCAAAATTGTGATACCGTGAAGTTTGAACACGCAACAGAAGAAGACCACTTGTGTCATCTTTTCATTTTACTTTGTCTTCGTTTAATAATAGATGGACAGAATATTTAATGTTTCAAATAAAAATAAGTACTACCATAGTTACTTGTATTTGCTTTTTAAGTCTTTGCCATCTGAATCAATTTTGATATAAAGATAAGCAGAAATAAAAACTAAAAATTTTTTCATAAAACCATAAAAAATATCTAGACATAATTAACGTACCTTTTTTCTAGGATATTTGACATAACACAAATAATTTCTTAGTTATTTTTTCTTTTATTTATAATTGTAAATTGTCAATAATTCTTTATGTATTTTGTTTTTAATCACACAAACAAGTTATTACGAAATCGTTGATCTTTAATAAATAATTAAAAAGAAAAAAAAAACATTTAAAGGATGCGGATATAATTGATAGAATTATGAATACACTTCATTGGTTTTTCAGAGCTTAAATTTAAACGATAAACTTATCGAAGACACTATAAGAAAGTATTTCTAATAAAGATTGATAAATGTCGATTCTTTATTATCAATAGTTCACCGAGCTTCTTGGTCACTTGGAATAATTGCAATGAAGACTAGTATAAAATGCTTAAGGTCATAGTCGAGGTAATCAAGAAATTACTACGGAAAACCTTTGACAAAGGTTATTTCAGCAATCTCATGACCATGAACCTTTCACTCATATCCTTGAAAAGCCCATTTATACCACTAAAATATCTAAATGGTTCAAAATTTGCTAATTCATCAATTACTTCTAGTATATTCAATTTTATTCATATGTGATCATCATTTTATTCAGCACAATCATGTATTCCTTTTTGTGAATTTTATTTATTTAAGTTGACAGAAAAAAAAAACATCTTGTCAATAATACATGGACTTTGTATATAAATTTTTAATGAAGATAATTATCGATGCATTTTAAAAATACCAACTTGGAATTTTTTTTTAATTCTTCTATAATATTTATTTGTATTGATAATCGTAGCTAGATGAATGAAATTCTTCAATTTCATTATTATAAAACATCAAAGTAATTTTTAAATATACCAAGATTAAATTTGTTTTTAAATTTAACTGATTTTTATATCGAATATTTTTTTATACAGAAAACCGTTATCTGTATAATAATAAATGCAGCAACAATCAAGCATCAATTTTAATCACTGTATTAACTAGTCTATATAATTCAGTAAAATGGTATGCACGAGCAAACGTGTATCTCACTAAACCGTGTCCAAAGAAAGGCTTGTTGCTATTCAGTATTTGCGAAATTCTTAAATTTCATAGAATAGAGGTAGAAAACGTTATATTGTTCGATATTTAAATAAAAAAAAAATACTTTACAATAAAAATTTAATTAAATACATAGATTAATAATCAATGTAAATTAGGATATTTAATAAAATATTATTATTATTAAATTTATTAATTTAAAGAAAAAATGACTAAGAGTTATTAAGTGAAACTAGTTATTGTTACTGATAAATGAATATTCATAATTATCTCGTCATTAAAATAATTAAAACTTACCAAAAGAACTCAGTATTATTCGCAGCTCGTCAAGCACGTTTCTGAATCCGGTGCTCGATTCCGTGGGTATATTTTTGATAAGCACACACACGTTAACAACTTGACGAAATTAAAACTGATTTAAAATTTTTATTTAGCAGAGCAAAACTAGTGACTTTACTGAATGTACTTTAGTTTTAAAAATTGTTTTAAAATAATTCTAAATGTATACTGCCGTCACTTGTGAAAGTCCAATAGCGACTGCAAAGACACGAGAGTTACCGGTACGTCAATGAAAGCCGTCCCACGCGAGATTTGTGAGATCCGAAGCGCACGCAACTCTCTTGTACACTACGTAACACACGTGCAAACGACTCCTATATATTCTATAGGGTTGTAGGGTGTTGAATGAGAGGAAGGAAGATGAAAAATGCCAGACAGCCTTTCTTTGTTACTCTTCTATATTATATCTTCCTACTTGCTGATTATTATTAAATGTTGCCATCATCCATGACGTCAACACATTAATGACGACGTTGATGACGTTTTATATACTCAATGAACAATTTATTAAAGAACTTCTACATAGAAATTTCTCTCAGTAAAAAAAAATCACTCATGAACTAGTATTAACGTTTGTTAGTAGTTTGCTTATTGATTTCTATTTTTAGCGTGTGCTTTACTTTGAAGCTGATAAATTATCTGGAAAAAAAAGACATATATTTAGATTTTATCATCTAATAGATACTATTAACATGAGTAAACACATAATTAAGAATGTAATCAATGATATGTGGGTGTATGGCGAAAATCTATGATAATTTATTTACCTTCTTTGTTTCATTTAAAGTTGTTGGGTGATAATTTCTGTTAATGTATATTGCTACTTCACTATTTTCTCTATATATTAAATATTGTTCTTTCAACCATTGGCGAATATTAGATAAGTGATTTTGAAGAATTTCCAAATTAAGATCTGGATTTTTATAGCTATCATTTTGAACGAAATTTAAAACTTTTGGAAATTCTAAAGGTTTGATTAATTGGATTTTTATTTTATCTGAACAAATCATTTGTTTTGGCGGCATATGAAGTTTTTGCTGTTCTTCTTTCATTCTCTTAACATAATTTATCATTGCGGAAGAACAATATCTTTCATTTGGCTTACGACGAACATATTTCCTTCTACGATTAATGTCAACTTTTTTTGGATCTTTAGGCTTTGTAATTTGTGATGATTTCGATAAAGTGGAGGATGATGATGATAAAGAAGATAAAATTTGCCGTGATGATTCGATAGCTTCTATCGTATCATCAGATTCCTTGGACTTTTTTTTATTAAACTTTCGATTAAATATTACAACTACTTGAGATGTGGATTCACTACTCTTTATTTGCTGCCTATTTGAATATTTAGGTGTAATCTCTGATTCACTAGATATTCTTTTAGTGGTTCTAACAGTTTCTTTATCATCATCTTGATTGTCTATTCTTTCGGTCTTGCTTCTAGATTCATTAGACGATTGTTTGGTATTAGTACTCTCATTATACGTAGTGGAAGACTTGGAGTTTTTAGTACTTGTATTTAATTTTTCTTCAGACTCTTGGAACTTATTATAACTTACATATAAACAATCACTAACAATATCATCTGAAGGATTAGTTTCATTTTTAGATAAAATTGTCAGTTCTTTTTTTGTACTGACTTTTTCATGATTTATTTCTGACTGAAGTTGCTCTGGAATGACTGTTGATTGAGAATTGTCAGTTTTAGCAGAGCTACTTTCAAATGACTCATCGGAATAGTGAACAAGAGAATTTTTGTCTTCTAAATCCGAATTTATTTTTTCATTCTTTTCTTCTGGCTCTTCTTCCTCTATTTCTTCCTCTTCTTCTTCTGTTTTTATTTTGTTGTTACTTTTAGATGTTTCATCTCTTGTTAGTAAATTTAGACTTGAATTTTCATTATATTTGTCATCCGTAGATTTTTGAGATTTCGTTGATTTGGTAGATATTACAGATAATGATTGAGTATCTTCTAAAATTTCACTAATTGATTCATTCGTTTCATCCTTTCTCGACGTATAATTAATAATTTTTTTATCGCTCGTTATTTCATGTTGTTTTTCAATGCTTTTATTATTATCATTACTGTTTGATGATTGTTTTGGCAATTCACAAATAATCTTGATCGGTACAGAACACTTTTTGCTTTCACTGGAACTGTTTACATTCATATACTCTTCATAAGGATCTGGCATTTTAATATTTAATTGAGGCTTTAATAATTTTTGTGGTTTTTCTGTATCGATACTTTTTGAACTTTCACTGAATATAGAGTATCGTTTTTCTTGTTTAGATTTATATTTTTTATCTATCTCACGAAGTCGAGAGAGTGCAGCTGTTGCTTTGGATGCCATTTTTTTGAAGAATAATTCTAATTGTCCTATCAAGAAATTTAAAAACAATACACACCCTTTTTTTAAAATTTATTTATGATAATAACCTTACTATTAATCAAATACGTACTTTTATAATAGCTACAATACATTTGCATAAGTGTATTGCGTTTCCATGGTAACGAAAAATCAAATTGAAACGAAAATTTTTTAACAATCACTTATTGCCATCTAGATAACAACTTGGAACTAAAAAAAAAAATTTATTCAAATCAACAGTTAGTAATATAATTTTCTACACGGCAAAAAAACGCGGGTTGTTCAAAAAAAGATTTTAGTACATAATGCGACTGCGTAGTTCAACACGTCGCAAGTCGTTGCTGGTTGTTTCAGCGTGGTTGGTGATGATTGGTTACCTAACTCTGACCAATAAACGTTCTCCATCTGTCTACCCCGTCAATTCTTACTTTGCCAACCACATCTCGCCTCTTGGTTGCTTCTGGCATTGTTAAATAATACGTCTGTGTGCTCGTAGTCATTCTGGAGTTAAGAAAATTATAAAAACACTAAATCACTTTTCATTCCAATACGTGGTTTGAAATGAAATCGTTTGTAATTTTAGCATTAGTGGCAGTTGCTACTGTAGCTGCAGAAGTTTATTTTGAAGAAAAATTTTTAGATGGTAAGTACACACTTATTTAAAAGCCGGTTTTTATGATTCAATGTGTCATGGTTTCTATCAACTCTAACAACTTGCCCTTGTATGTACCACACCCTTTAATTTCTTAAAAATAATTAATAATTGATGATTTTCAATTTGAAAAAAATAACGATTTATTCAAGTAACTTGAACAGATCTTTTAATATGTCAATACATTAATTTAGTACCCTTAGCAACCGGTAATAATTGTTCAATTTTTTGTTTATAAACTTATATATAATCTAGTATCGTAAACATTTAAATATTTTATAAAATGAGTAAATTATTTTTAAAACGATTATTATTGGAATATGTTTTAAATATAATTCTTGTTAGGATTATAACATCAATACAAAGTAAGTTTATTAATAAAATTATTCATATTGTTCTTAGTCAGATATTATTTACATGGAAATATAAATTTAGGGGTCATCCATATAAAAATATCGCCACGACGACACTCTTTCCAGCTTCTTCAAAATCCCCACTTTAATTTTGTTCATGTCTAAAAACCGGAAATCCGTTACTTCTTAGAATCTACTCACTGTTAGCACGTGGATAGACGAAGCTCCTCGAATATTTATTATTAATAATAACTAAATAGAAAAATAATGTACTCTTTTTTAAATTTATTTAATAGATTCGTGGGAGAAGAATTGGGTGTATTCAGAACATCCTGGAAAAGAATTCGGAAAATTCGTTTTAAGTCATGGAAAATTTTTCAATGATGCTGAAAATGATAAAGGTAAGTAATACTTTGTAAAATATTTATCGAGCCTAGAGTCACATATCATTTATGATAAATGGTAAGTGCTACAGGAACTCGAAAAGTAAATAGTCTGGCTTATGCCCTGAGTTAGTAATTATACTTTTCTCAGGTACCTTGCGCAGAAACATTAAAAAATTTCATAAAATTTTTTATTGCATTTAATAATCAATTTTTATATATTAAATTGAATTGTTATTTTTTTTTTCTTTTCAAGGTATCCAAACATCTCAAGATGCCAGGTTTTACGCTTTAAGTAGAAAGTTCAAACCTTTCTCTAACAAAGATAAGCCACTAGTCGTTCAATTCACTGTGAAACATGAACAAAATATTGATTGCGGTGGTGGTTACGTTAAAGTATTCGATTGCTCCCTGAATCCCAAAGATATGCATGGAGAATCTCCATACCTTCTTATGTTTGGTAAGAATCACTTTAAATTTATATATTTTTAATGTTTTAATCTAATCTTATCTAAGTTTGCTGATTGTTATTATTTAATGATGTTTAAAGGCCCTGATATTTGTGGACCTGGTACTAAAAAAGTCCATGTGATCTTCAACTACAAAGGTAAAAACTTACTTATCAACAAGGATATCCGTTGCAAGGATGATGTATACACACATCTATACACCTTGATCGTTAGTCCTGATAATACTTATAAGGTAAACAGTTTTTTATCAATACATTTTTAAAAAAATAATATAATTATTGTTTAAATGCCGAGCCTAGAGTCTCATATTCTTTATTAAAATAGGGAATAGGTGCTGAAAGTGCTCGAAGAGTAAAGATTTTCCTGTGAATTTTAAAAGTAGAGAATAATATTTTTTTTCACTATGTATTTCACAAGGATCGATATGACAATGAATAATTAAACAAGGTTTATAATAACATGAAAAATTACTATTTAATCTGATAGCGAATGATTTATTTCTAGGTTCTTATCGATAATGAAGTCGTTGAGTCAGGAGAGTTGGAAGCCGATTGGGACTTCTTACCACCAAAAAAAATTAAGGATCCATCACAAACTAAACCTGAAGATTGGGATGATCGTCCAACAATTCCTGATCCTGAAGATAAAAAACCTGAGGATTGGGATAAACCAGAACACATTCCCGACCCTGAAGCTACTAAACCCGAAGATTGGGACGATGAAATGGACGGCGAATGGGAAGCTCCTGTAATCGATAACCCTGACTACAAGGTATTTTAATTGTTTTCAATATGAAGATTCTGCATTTATTTTTTTATTTACAATAAAGATATGCATTCTAATGAATAATTTATTTTTTAATTACAGGGTGAATGGAAACCAAAACAAATTGATAATCCTAACTACAAAGGACCCTGGATTCATCCGGAAATTGATAATCCAGAATATACTCCAGACCCTAATCTCTACAAACGTGACGAAATATGCGCTATTGGTTTTGATCTCTGGCAGGTTAAATCCGGAACTATTTTCGATAATGTTCTTATCACAGATGAACCTGAAGTTGCAAGCAAATTCGCCGAAGAAGTGTGGAAACCTACCTTAGTAAGTATTCTGTAGATGAAATTAAAGATTCAATTAAATAAGTAAAAGTCAAATTATCATGATGATAAAAGCGATTCCGATTTTAATGAGTGATAAAAAGCTGGAATTCCTCGTTGCTGATATGTTTTAAATACATCCTTAAACTTTTTTAAAAATAAAACAGAAAAAAGAATAAAAATAATAAACTTGGTTGTTATGGTATTTATAGGAAGGTGAGAAAAAAATGAAAGAAGCTCAGGAAGCTGAAGAAAGAAAGAAGGCTGAAACTGAAAAGAGTGAATCTACTCCTGATGATGATGATGAAGATGATGATGATAATGAAGGTGATGCAGAAGAAGAAGATAACACTATTCCAGATGTTGAAGTAAGAATTGAATCATCATTTATTTAATGATTAATATAATTAAAAATATTATAATATGATTAAATTAATTTTTGTTTATTTATATTTACAGGAACACGATGAGTTGTAAATGAATTGTAAATTATAAAATGTCATATGTGTAGTAAGGTGCAGAATGTATTCTAAGGGCTATCAAACATTCAGATATACAAAAATCCATTTCATCATTAAGGAAAGATGTATCGAATTTTATCTACATAAGAAATTTTCTCCAACTCTCTTTGAGTGTAGTCCTTGCTTGAACGTACAATTTTTATTGCCAATAAATTCGTCAAGTATTTAATAAAATATAAGTGGAAGTGGCTCATTAATAAATAATGAAGAGAGAAGGAGAAGCAAAAAGTGAAATTGAATCAAGATGAGTGTAAAAGATAAGCTCTGAGAAGACTATAAGTTGTTCCGTTTTTGTTTGATAAGTGTTTTTATATAAAAATAATTTGAAAAAAGTAATTTAATATTGCCTATGTATAATATGTGTGTAGAAGATTCTTCTCCATACGAATTATATAATCTAAAAGTATCCCCTAATCCTTTTACAATTCTGAAAGAATGACTGGACATGTAAAAATGGTGTGTAACCATAACTTAAATAAAAAAAAGACTTTTCTAGATTTTAACTTTATTTTATTACGTTTAAAATAAAATATATATTATAAAAATTTTGACATTCTATTCATGACTAGAAATAAATTAATTATTAAACTACAGAAGATACAGTACAGAGAGTTTCATGTGCACCAAGCTGTTGAGTTAACCATTGTAATCCTTGTATGGCAGTACTTACATCAGTTAAAGGTGAAGATCCTTGAATGTGCCAAACTCGTCCACAACATAACTTTTGTAAAGCTAGAATATCAGTTAACTCTTCACTTGTTACACTTCCTTCAAGATCCTAAAATGAAATAATTTAAATAATAATTTTAAACTGTTGTATCGATATATATATATATTAAAATAGAATATTCTTAATTATTGATATTTACTTGTTTGTTTGCATAAATAAGAAAGAGTGCATCTTTTAATTCTTTTTTACTGACTATTTTAGACAATTCTTTCTGTGCTTCTTTAAATCTTGATTTATCACATGAATCAACAACAAAAATAACTGCCTGAGCATCATGATAATAATGTTTCCATAACGGTCGAAATTTATGTTGACCACCAACATCCCAAAAAGTCACAACTAAGTTTTCATATTCAAGACTTTCAACGTTAAAACCAATTGTTGGTATAGGAGGGTTAGAAAGGGTCATTCCTCTCATTGCAGATAGTATACTGGTCTTTCCTGAACCATCAAGTCCCAATATTACAACTCTCATATCAATTTTCGTTCCAATATGTACACGGTTATCCTAAAATTAAATATAAAATAGAACATTAGTTATAATTTTATTAATAGCCAGAAAATTGTAATGAATGATTATCTATAGAAATTTTGATAAATTTAATAAAAATAAATCATCAAAACCTAATGTCTTTGTTTTCTATATATAATTCATATTGAAATAATAAAATACCCTGCTAAAGATGATTGGTATTGAAGATTCTGGAGTTAAAAAATCAGGTCCAAGTTGAGCATAATGCTGTTGTTGTTGTTCCAATGATATTAAAACATTTTTGACTTGTTCGGCGCCGCTCAATAGCTTCCAATCTTCGGAATCAAGTATACTTTCACATTGAATACAGACATCAGCTACCTGTGAACGTGTTGCAGTAAGATCTTTTTGTTGCTGTCTTAAGACACATAGTCTTCCTCGAGTTTCTTTATCCACACAATTCAATGCCGTCTTTTCTTGTTCCGCTAGTAAAGTCCGTAATTCTTCAAAATGCTGCCTAACTTTTTGTCTGGCATCTTCAATAGCCCAACCTTCAAGCTCTTGTATCACCACTTCAATCTTGTGAGCTGTATCTCTCATACTTTCCATAAATTGTGTTATTCGTTGGAGCGCTGAAATAATAGTCTTTCTTACATTATCAGCTTCTATTTCAATTAGTGCAGGTTTATGAGCACTATGACGACCGTAGTCCTTGCATAAATAACACATTAAAGCATTATTACATCCTTCTTGAACACAAGTAAACTCAGCAACATGAGTTGTATGTATTGGACATTTTGGCTTTTCTTTTGGCTTCTCTGACAAAGGAACTCTCCGGTGCTTTCTTAATGTCTTTGAAGAATGTGTAAGAATATCACAAGCTTCACATAAATGCGTTGAACACACTGTACAGTATAAAACAGCTGTATGAGACTCATCTTCATCACAAGTTTGAGTTGATTGGAGTCTTTCTTTTTCTAAAACTAAGGATTTTTCTGTATTCGATTGCTGAAGACGCTCCAATAGTTCTATGAGGGCAAAGTTTTTCTTCAAACTGTATACACCTTCATGATTGACCTCAGTAGGTTGTCTATCAAAGGGACACAAGAGTAATGGAAGATCTACCATACATGGTTGAAGTCTTAAAAGACAGGTATGACAAACTGTGTGACCACATTGTAAAAGTCTTGGAACTTTTCCACCATCAAGAGTAAAAACATCTTCACAAACTCGACATTCCAATACCTAAGAAAATAATTATCATAATATTATTAATTTATTTTCAATTTAGTCATTTTTCTAGAGGTTATATATCAATAAAAATATAACATACATTTGATTTCACATTGGTTTTGATCGATTCTTTAAAAAAATTATCAAAATTCTTGATTTTCTCCGTCATTTTACACAAAAATAATATACGAACATGTACGATAATTATATTTTTTATTTCTGCAACCAATCGTATGCCAAATTGATGCAAAAATCAATTGATGATTGTTGTTATGATTTAATATGATTATCAGTGGATGATATTACAACGATAATGAATAAAATCTTACATTTACCTTTAGCAATAATTCAAAGATGTCACTATATGTGAGTTTAGATACGAAAATCATTTTTCATCCAATTTTATGTAAATATTTTTTCTAAAATTATTACAAAAAATTTAAAAAATAGTAAATTTACAATTTATACATATTTATTTATTCAAATTTCAACTTCCTTCATTATAAATTCCCCTTAAAATTATTTCAAGAGTGACAGAAAGTCCATGTAAAGTATTTCTCGTTTTTTTTGTTTTAATTCCATATTCCATATTAGAGTAAAGTGATGATAATGAACCTTCCATCAACTTCAATGCATAAACATATTTTATTTTGCACGATGTTTATAGTTCCGTTGACATTTGAATATGGCACAATAATCAACGACTTCTGCAATCAATTTAAAAGGTTATACATTCAAGGCTAATCATTACTCCATTATCAAATATGTACATGTATAAATATAAATATGACAATGTAATTTGATCATTAGACAATGTTAGAATTAAAATCAAATTTAACCATAAATAAATTATTTGTTTATTTAAAATCAACATAATCGAATATACTTATTGTATTGAGGAGTGGTGCAAAGTACGTTAATTTTATTACAAAATTTTTTATTTCATAGAAGTCAATATCAAGGTTTCTAGTGCATTAAATAATTGTATGTTTGTGAATACTCCCTACTAACTTGTTTTTGCTTGCTAATTTTTCAGTTCAAAAATTAAAGTAATTATACGGTAATGGAGTAATAAAAGTTGATTGTATAAATATTTATTTATTATGGTAGAGGCATTAACGATATCTGTTATTATGTAAGGTGAATGTAAAATAAAATAACATCTTTACTTGTTGTTGTTTTTTTTTTATGTATCAGCTGTATTGTTATTAATTGTCTGAAGATTAATGAAGTCTAAGTTTGAATGAATAAAACGTAACCGAATGATGATGAAGAGTACAGGAAAAAAATGTGGATAATAAAAGTCTCATAACAGTGCATAATCGCTTTTAGTGTGAGAATTGTTGCTACTGTCTCACGCAAGATCCTAAGCTTCATGTTAAAGAAACAATAAAAAAAAAAAAGAATTGAAATATTGAGGAGAAAAAACTTTGTCACTTAAATATCAGGTATTTAAATATAATAAAGTTTTTTGACATTTTAATAGCTAAGATTTCCTCATGTCTGTTTGAACTTTTTATTTCTTTTTATGTTGTTTAATAGGTAGTAGAGGAGTTTTTGAAGAAACTAATTGCATACAGTCGCGTCCTTTGGCTTTCTCCCAGTGAAATTTCTAAATAATGTACTTGGAGAATTTATTTACTTCCGGACCATTTGATCGATAATAGAATCAATGAAATATGAATAGAAATATGATAATGAGAATAAAAGAGACAAATTCTCCTTATTTAAAAATCAATTTATCATTCTTCTTTTATCTACATCATTTAAAATGGAAATAAAAATTTAAATGACAGTGATGAAAAGTTTTTTGTTAAAATTTTTTTTTGCTTGACATATATTAATAGATTCTATGGTATCTTACATAATAGTTTATCTATGACACTACAGAAAAATAATATAAAAATATTTGTAACTAAAACAAATTCACATAAATAGAGAAAGTGGGATTACATGGTAGATTTTACCTCTTATGCGTAAACATCTAATATAAAAATATATTGAGAAAAATATTGCACGTACTAGAGAGTAATATGTAATAAAAAAATTAGATTACATATTACATATCATCATAATGAATCTTTATGACTTGTTTTTTAAATTTAAGTATATTGGAGATGGTGAGAAAACTTTTCATTTCTTTTTTATTTAATTTTTTAAATATTTACTATTCAAATTGAAGTTTAAATTAAAATATTATCTTTAGTTATTTTTTTTTTTAATTTAAAGATTGACAAAAATAAACTAATAATTTTTATTAAATGGTTAATAAGATAAAGCTGAATGATATATTGAAATCAATGGGATCTTGATTTATTCATGGTTTAATTACAAATACCAATAAATCTCAGCATTTTATCTCAAAGGTATGTTGAATCAACTATAATATACGTTGATGATTCTAAAAAAAATATATTCAGACTACATTCACGCAATAATGCAATTCTAGATCTTGTTCTCTCATTTAAGGTGAACTGAGGTTGTCAACTTTTAAAAGCGATTGAGAGTCCCGAAGAAAAACGACGTACCAGAATTATCGTAATGTACTGACAAGATGTTACGCAAGAATTTTAATTTCGTAAGGTTCATCCGTATCTCCAAGACACGGTAATACTCTATTACTAGATCATCGTTATTATAATGATAATGTTTTTTCATTTTATGAAGTCTTTGTAATTAATAATTAGATTATAAAATTGTTACAGTATTTAATTATCATCTAAGATGACTTTTTTTCCAAGAATTATTCTTGATTGTTACAATGTTGTTGACTTAATGAGTCTCACATCATGTTATCTCATTCTCATTTTGTGTACTAAAATCTCAAATGTCGTAGATGAAAATCTCCCACGAGAAATTGCACATTCTTATATAGCTCTTATGTGGTTTCCTTTTTCTACATTATCCCTATAAGTATTTCTTTTTGTTCTCATCTACTACCGTCATTGGTAAAGACATATCTAGAGCAGAAGTTATTTTTTATTCATTAATTCTGATAGTAAATTACCCTTAAATAATGATGGTTAAGTATATTAACATACTTCAATATTTGTTAATCTTATTCATGTTTATAGGTACGCCAGTAATAAAAATATTTTGCTATGGTATTTCCTTACGAAAGAGAAGAAGATACTTTTAATATATGTATACAGAGGATCACCGACGAGACGATACGAGTGAAAGTCATGCCAAAGGTATAACATATTCTTGTAAAAAGAGAGACTAAGTTAGTATACATATAGCAAATCAAGTAGAAGCTAAGTTGTATCTTGCAATTCATGATTATAAATTGTTTTACATGGATTATATAGGTTGGCCGGATTTCTAATATATATTTATTATGGCACGTGTGCATACTGTTGATCTATCACAACTATTATCAAATTCTGAGACATTTTTTTGACTTGATTTATCGAATAATATTTTATGGAATAATTTAACATCAAAAATGCGAGATTGAGCTTGATCAAATATATTTACTGAATATCATTGATGAGAAGGAAGGCAAAAAATAATATTATTGAATAGTTGGAGTATATAAATATATGCTAATGTCTGGAAGATTAGTCTGAATGGTTCCAAGAATATCCTTTAAAAAGTAATAAAGAAAATAAATAAAACGATGAGGTAGAAAAGCTGCTATGCTGTTGTTAATCGTGTTAGCAAAAGAAGAATCAAAGTGCTTGGGATTTGCTTTCACTTTCTCACGTGGCAATAAAGCAGCCGAGGCCTTTTCGTCTCTCGTGGAGGAGCGTCTTCTGTTCTCGCCTGGAGGATTGCAGGAGACTTGTCGAGAGAAAGAGTAGAACGAGTATCGCTCAAGGCTTAGAATATCGATGCCTTAATGATTTTAAAAAATTGTTTCCATGTTTAGCTGTGGAGGGCAAGAGATTGCATTGCAACTCTACTATGGATGGCCTAATGTGATTGAGAATGTTGCTCTTCAATCTTAGTGGTATCTCTGAGTTTATTCAAAAGCCATTCAAAGGATAAAGATGCATAAATGACTAAAAATGATAGCTATTGGAGTTAATTACGGAAAAAGAAAAGAAAAAAAAATACTAGTGTAAGTGTTATTGAGTTATGTACACATTCTTATTGAACTTTATTATTATTCATAACTCTTTAATTATAACTCGGAAGAGAAGTTTAATTTATTAAAATTATTATATAATTAAAGAATGTAATTAAAAAAAAAGCATTTACATTATTTTCTCATCAATAAAATGTCAATTAATATTCATAGCTATTTCTATGTGGAATGTCTTGGAAAAATAATGATTCATGTGTTTAGCATAATCATAAATGATTTCATGATATCATTTTTTATACTATTATGGTATTGATATTCTTTGAATAATGTAATTGTAGTTGATACTGTATTTTACAGATCGTGTATCAGAATATTAAATGATAGGCGTAATAGGTGTAACTTATAAAAAAAAAACGGTAATGGACACCTACATTAAAAATCCAAACAATGAATGAAAAGACAGGAAAAGGAACGAAGACATTATGTGGGAAGTAGCAATGGATACTTGGCACTTTCACTATGTACTCTCTGCCTATTTCGTATTGAAAAAGTAAAGAAGGTAAATACACATGTATCAAGCAGTTAATAGCAGTTATTGATGTTGCCGAGATTTCAAGGCTGAGTCAGCATACATGTTCCTCAATTGTCGGAAATGAAATACAGTCATGTATACTTGGCACCCTTTTCTCTATTTTAATTTACCCATGGCAGATTCTCCTGCATTTTCAACTTGCTACAGCGAAGCTCGTGACATCCGGTGATGCAATGATTTTCTGTTTACTTACAACGTTTCAACGCGGATGTATGCTGAAATGATCGACATTATCACTTATCTATTAACCTACATATTTTTATCGTGTCTTCGTATTTATCTTATTTATTTATTTACTTTGCTATTTTTGATGCAAGAGAGATCAAGGTTGTGTAAAAAATAATCTATTACGTTTACGAAATTTATTTTCACATAGAAATAAAATTTATTTCATTTTTTCCAGATAGAAGATATTTACAATAATGACATTATAATGAGTGAAGTAATAATAAATGTGGGTTGAACATTTTTAACAAATACTGGAAGTTAATCGAGTTCATATTTATAATAATAGTAATAATAAAATAATAATAATGATGATGATGATGATGGTGATAGAGATGGAGATGAAGATGATGATAGTGAGAGTATTTTCTCTGTCAATGCCCTGGGGGACGATAAGGACATACTAAAAATAAAAAATTGTATTGATCTATGACCTTTTCATTACTTTCTCCGAAGATCTTATGTTAAAAAAGTCCATATACTAGTATAAGTAACCTGTCAATGGATAGTAAAGGCTGAAGCCTTTCGATCAGCACGACCCTTATAACATGTCTAACCTTTAAGATGAAATTCCATGGACGTCGAGCACTGTCAATTTCTGATATTTGCCGTTATTGTAGAGTCACTGTTGTCTTTCCTCATTCCAATCATCATTCATAAATGTTGATAAAATTATTTTGCTATTCTTAAGGAATTTCTCTATTCTTTTTAAATATAAAAAAAATTCATGTCTTCTTATTCTTAACTCATGAATTATGATTATTTTTTTTTTTCTCACAGAAGAAAATTTATGATGTAATAATAAATAAGGTAATATAAAAAATTAATCAACTAAAGTATAGCTTTCTCTATTTGAATTAACATTTCAAATGCATAATTAGTTAAAAAAATAATTGAAAAGATGAATGGAATTGTGTGTTAATGATTGAACATCAACAAAAGTTTCATTAGAACAAATCTTGACAAAAAATGTATATCTTTATACACATGAATGTTATAAGTTAGGAAGCGATTCTAAGACAACTTTCGCCCTCCAAGGCTGAGAAGATTCTTAATAGTTGTTGAGTCATTCAAGATACTTACTCACGTCTTGGTCGTTGAAATCTTTCAGAGTCAAAAAATGTTAATTAAACAAATTAGTAATGATAAATTATTTAATTATCATTTTTGAAAGCATCAAATATAGACAGTTATGATTGATCTCATTTATAATGATGTCATGAGAATCATTTAGTATGTGAGAACTATGACATTATTTTCTATTTCTATTAAAATAGTGTTGTTTTGAAACTCGAAATAAAAATTTTACATATATAGAATTGAAATTGATCCATTAGTAATTGATCATTAATTTTTAATTCAACAAAAAAATCCATAGATATTTTTAATTAAATGAAATGAAACACTGTAGAATAAAATTGCAACTAATGATCTTCAATAAATGTTTAAAAAAAATGTGTATACTGTTAGGATAAATAATCATAAATTGTTTTTTTAGGGTATAATATTAATTGAATATTTTTTTTGATGACAAAACAATTTTTAAAAGTAAAAATATTTAGGTGGAAAGTGCTCATTACTGTCTTAAGAATTTCTTGTTAATTTGTCAGAATGTTATAGAAATGATGGAGAGTTATTCTAACAATGTCCTACTGGTAAAATGGCTTTTATACGTATAGTGTGTATCTACACATGAGTATCATCATCCTCTTATGGTCTTTTGAATGACGTAATGAAAAAGTTACGTATAAAATATCTCTCTCACCAAATGTACATTCTCTTAGATCCTTTCGATCCCTACTCCAATAGCAATACCCATCTTCAGATGGCTGATGAACTCTCCTGTTCGACCAGACATTCACTAGCGATCTTACAGTCGCATCTTCAAGGTGATTTCAGAAGGTTCTTCTGGTCAATAAGAGTTACTATTAAAGTAGTCGTATAAAATTGATTCATTTTGTATCAAGTGTTGAGTTAAAAACTTTGTATCTTAAGTTGAATTTATTATTGCAAGATGTCTTTGAAGAACCTGGTCTTCGTTTTTATTGGTTTGTTATTAAATTTCCATTTTATTTATATTTTAGTTATTTATTTTCATAGATTTTATTAAGTTATTATCGTAATTGGTGAAAAAAAGTAAAAGTCCGAGTTTTTTATCACAAATTTTGTGTATTAAATCAATTTAAAAATTGTGCGTCAAGTGTGTGAATTATGGAAGAAAATAAAAATATAATTTTTTAACTTATTAAGAAAGTAAGCGTGCATGTCATGATTGCATGGATACATTTTTCATTGTTAAAGAGTATAATAGAAAGGTATATTTAGCCTGTCTGGTAGCTATCACTTAATAATGTTATAAGAATGAAACATTTTAATTTTCAAGATTTATTATTCATTAAGCTTTTCATAAATAAAAAAGTATCTATTTTATTATTTTCTAATTGTTAACAAACTATCTTCATTAATGAACGTATTTACTATTTAATTTGCAATAAAGTTTTATAGCAATCTATAAATAAATTATGTTGCTTGACTTTTCTCTGGGTGAACTAAAAGACAACAAATTTAATAAAATCCCTGAGAAAAAAAATATGTTAATAACATTTCTAATTGTGTAATTGTATTGTATACAGCTGGAATACTGTGGTGTTGCGCGCTAGGTCTACAGAGACCACCACCAAGATATTCACAACAATTTATGCCGGAAACTTCGTTTACTTGTCGCAACAAGATTGTGGGTAGTTACTATGCTGATCCTGAAGCTGACTGCCAGCTATTTCATGTATGCGTTTCAGTAGCTGGCCTCATTCAAGATTATAAGTAATTATTTAAATAATTTTCATAACTGTAACATGTAAAGATAGTTAGAATTTTTGAATAATTGTTAAATCTTACAGATTTTTGTGCCCCAATGATACAGCATTTGATCAAGAAAGTCAAACTTGTGCCAACTGGTATGATGTCGATTGCGAAGCAGCAACACTTTATTATGCGAGCGACAATTTCGACCTTTATAGAATCGGTTCAGGTCTTGAATCCCTTCACTACGACACGTATCGTAGTGATGCAGAGCCCCAAGATCATCTTCAGCGTAGTGAAACTAATGATCCTGTTCGATCGGCTGCCAATAATTACAATCGTGTAGCTCAAAATAATTATAATAATCAAAATAATAACAACAACAACAAAAATAATAATCATAACAGTGATAATTACAACAACCAGAAGGGTGACATTTTACGAGGAAGTAGCAGTAGCAATTTTTACAACAGCAGAAATAATGGAAAAGAAGAAGACTATGATAATGAGAAGAATTATGAACCAATTGTTGAAGCTAAAAAGAAACCCGGTGTTCGAAAAGTTGCCAGAAAGCAACAGTTTTATAACAATAATAATAATAATAATGAGAATAATTATGTATCGTCAACTACTGCTGCTCCAATATCTTCAACGACTCAACATTATAATAATAATAATAATTATTTCAATAGTTATAATAGTCGTCGTAACAATAATCATTATGAAGCAACATCATCATCACCATCAACAACAGTACGTCCCATTGATGACTACAGCAAACAGTTCAATGTTAAACATAACATTCAAACGTCTACTTACAGACCTTCATCAACCGCTCAACAAACTTTTAGTACCTATCAAGTGTCAAGTACAACTGTAAAAGCACCAGTGTTTAATAATAATAATAATAATAATGTTTATGGAAATCAAAAAAGTAACACATTGGGATTAAACACTCCAACGACTGCCAAGTCAGTTACTTATCAAAATTTCCAATATTCACCAAGTACACCTAGATCAACAAGCTACAGTCAAAACTATCAAGATAAATATAATAATCAGGACACGCAGTTTAATCAAAATTCACGAACTCCATCTACTACTGTAGCACCCAGCACTAATTATCAGCAAACAGATTACACTCATTTCCAACAGAGAAATTACAACAATATTCAAAGATCAACTTCTACCACTATTTTCCCATCTACCACAGCAGCCTCGTCTTATGTTGATAATAATAGCAATAAATTTAACAGTAAATCAGATGGAATCACTTCATCACGTATCAGTACATCGCAGACAACTAAATTTTATCCAAACTATTCAGCCAATAATTTTGCTCCAACTACTTACTCTCCTATTACAACAAAAAAGAATAATGATAATAATGGACAATATCGTGACTCCAATATTCAATCATCAAAATCTACTCAATACTACGATTCTACAAAACCACCAAAAAAGAACAATCAATACAATAACTATGATAGCAACAACAATTCAGGAAAATACTATGAAACAAGCACTGCCAACTATGACTTTGTTAGATCTCAAGGCATTGGATTCAGTCCATCAAGTATTAATCTTTTAGCAGAAACTCCCAAAACAACTACGCTTGCTCCAAGGTATTTTTGATTTTTTTAAAAATAATTCACAAGATTTTATTTGTTTGAAGTATTTAACCTTTGAATGTTATTATTTAACAGAAGAACCGCAGCACCAACTACTTATAATCCAAATAACTTTAATTATCGTGGATCACAACAGTATTCAACCACACCTAGAGGATCAACTTACAACAGTGGTTCAACTCGACCTTTTTCTTCTACTCCAACATTTACAGATGACACAACTTCTAAACCAAAGTCTACTAAAAAGAATGACTATGATTATGCCTATTATGATAATGCCGGGGCATTAGAGTATGATGGTCTTGACTTGGAAAATGTAGCTCGAAATAAAGAATCCTCAAAGATAGCAAGGAATTAGATAAAATTTTAATAATTAGTGAAAAAACTAATATTAAATAATATTGCAAAAATTTCTTTAATCAAATAAAATATTAAAGAAATTATTGTGACATGAAGTAGTTTTTTACACAGCCAATATTTTATTAAGATTAATCTTTAATCGATGTTATATTGATTTGAGATAGATGTAAATAACAATTGAATAAAAATAAATTTTTTTTTATAATTTTCGAGTTTACAATGAAATTAAATCAAATATATGTCCAAGGTATTCAAAAGTATTCTGTATTTTATCATTCTTTGTATGTCAGTATTTAGAAATAGAATAAAATTATTCTATTTTCAAATCAATAATAGAATGTTGAATTAAAATGGAATGAATTATTATTCTAGCGCCATTTTTTAAATTAATTATATTTTTATATCTATATCATATTGTTGTTGGTATTGACAAAGAGTTACATGGTATAAAATAGAATCGTTGAATTGTATTATAACTTTACAATTTATTTTATTCTTATTTTTTGTACTGAATGTATATATTATAAATATCTTAATTAATTAAAAATAAAGAAGCATATTATTGAAATAAACCAACTTTTTCTTTTTATTCAATAGACAGACTTTTGTTAATAAGAAACTTGTTTATCGTTACAGTTTCTAATTATTTCGGTCAATTATATGAGCATCATATGTTATTATAATATACAATTTCTGACAGATAATAAGAAAAGTTGGATTGCTGTATAATTTCTTTATTTTTTAATGAGTATTCAAATAAATAATGATGCTAAATGCAAGATTGTCATGCTGAGTCACTTGAGTTTTCAAACTCTTCATACAAATTATCTCAATTGCAGTTCCTCTAAGATAATATGCATCGTAAATACAAAAATTGCTCTGTCATATTGCAATCTAATCAGTGCAAAAAAGAAATATAAAAGAAACATTTAATACAACATGATCGCAGTAGCTACTTTGCAGTCAAGTGACTTTGATATCATTAGTTTGTTTGAAACGATGTAATTACTTCATAAATCCTGTTGAATTTGAAGCTTTATAACACCATCAATTAAATTACTAGATAAATAAATATGGCATTCTTCACGAAATATTTAGTTTTTGATATGTTTATTGGACTGGTGTCTTTATTTTTCCTAGCATATTTGTACATGACACGTAAATTCAAGCACTGGAAGAAACAAGGAATAACTGAAGTGACACCAATACCATTTGTTGGAAATTTTGGAGCATGTTTGATTGCTAAAAAATCAGCAGGAAAATGGATCCAAGATATTTATGAGTGGGGATCAGGATTACCTTATGTGGGTTTATACATTTTTGACAAACCTGCACTTTTATTTCGTGATCCTGAACTTGTGAAGAATGTACTCGTACGGGACTTTAATTATTTCCAAGACAGATATGCAAAAGCAAGTCCACATGATCGACTTGGTGATTCAAACTTGTTTTTGTTAAAAAATCCAGCTTGGAAACTCGTGAGGACCAAGCTCACACCAATCTATACATCAGGTAGATTGAAGAAAATGTTTGAGCTTATGGTTGAAATTGGTAATGATCTTTCAACACACATGGACAACCTTCACTTGGAAGGAGAAGGAAAAACTGTGGAAATGAAAGAATTAGCTGCCAAATTTACAACTGATATGATTGCCACAACAGCATTCGGTGTTAAAGCGAATTCTTTAAATGATCCAAATGCAGAGTTTCGACAATGTGGTAGAAAAATATTCGAAACTTCTTTGTATCGTAACTTTGAATTGACTGCAATATTTTTTGCTCCAAGTTTAGTCAAGCCATTGAATTTACAGTTTATGTCGAAAGAAGGTGCTGACTTTATGCGAAATACAATGTCAAGTGTTATTAATGAAAGAGAACGATCAGGATTTAAACGCAATGATTTAATCGATTTGCTTGTAGAGTTAAAGAACAATACTAAAAACGATAGTGCATCTAAAAATGTGTTTGGTAATGAATTATTTCATCAAAATAATTATTCATTGGATATAAATAAAATAAGAAATATTTACAATTAATTTTAATTACTTGTTTAGATTTTTCTGGTGATAATTTGGTTGCTCAAGCTGCTGTTTTCTTTAACGGTGGTTTTGAAACCTCTTCGTCAGTTATAAGTTTCTCACTTTATGAATTAGCACTTCATCCTGAAATTCAATCAAAATTAAGAGAAGAAATAAATAATGCACTACATGAATCTGATGGAAAAATAACTTATGAAATGGTAAAATATATTTACTCATGTTTATTAATCTTTATCAAGATGGATCATTTTTTTATTGGATATTTTACTATTTACAGGTTATGAATATGCCATACATGGATATGTGCGTATCGGAAACTTTACGGAAATATCCCCCACTACCTTTCTTAGATCGTGTAACTACTGAAAATTATCAAGTTCCTAATTCAAATATTACACTAGAGAAAGGTACTCCAGTTGTTATTTCTGTTTCTGGTCTTCATTTTGATTCAGAATATTTCCCGGATCCTGATAAATATGATCCAGAACGCTTTAGTGCAGAAAATAAAAAAGCTAGAAAACCATTTGTTTACATTCCTTTCGGAGAAGGACCACATATATGTATTGGTAAGTATTATATGACTGATACAGAAAATGTTATATTATTATAACCATCATTTACCACTATATTTTTTAATATTATTTATAGGTATGAGAATTGGATTACTTCAATCTAAACTTGGCCTTATCAAGTTATTATCTGAATATGAATTTACTCCTTGTAATGAAACTTTAATTCCTATGCAATTGACTCCAAAATCTGTGCTAACAACTGCACTAGGTGGGATTTATTTAAATACCAGAAAAATAAAAGCTGCATAATATTTAGAAAATAACATTGTGTTAATATTTGTTATAAGCTTACGTCCTTAATTAAATATACTGATTTACTTATCAATTATGAGATTGAAATTATATCAATGTTTAAATGTTTTTTTTATATCTTTAGATAAAGGAAAGTATTTCTCAAATTTTTCTGTAAGCTTTATCATTTTTTCTGTAATGCAACTGCACTTTTTTATTAGTAAAAATATAGAAATATATTGAAAATTATTTAATTAATAGAAAAGTAAATAAATATTGATAAAATATCAAAGTTCACCAAGTTAATGATAAATAATGTAGAACGAGAATAAAATCAATAGTTACTTTATATTGTAAATAATTTAAGTAAAAGTTTCATAATAAATACTGACAAATCTTCGAGATATCATTGTTTCTAATAAATATATAAACATATTCCATTTTTAATAAAAATAATAAATAAAAAATTTATAGTAATTGATTTTAGTCTACGAAATAAATATGGTTTATTATAAATAAAAAAATGATCCAATATAATCATTTGACTCAGAAGTATACATTTATTTTCATTTACAAAAAAATTATAGTTTTTATAGTAATTGCAAATTTTTTATGCTTATTATACTCGTTTAATAATAATATACTCGTGATTACATATTATTCCTTAACACTTAAAATTTTAATCTATCATAATAAAAACTAATGAATAAAATAACATTATGACACGTATTGATTCACAATTACAGTGTTTCATGTAATCAGTGGTACTTGTTAAAATAAAAAATATTTTATTTTGTAGAAGAACAAAATAAAAAGAAAAATGGAGATTAACCTATTTAAAAATACTCACATTAATCATTCATTAACTTGGGAATTTTTATATTATCACAAATGTTAATTAAATAATGAGTATGTAGTGATACGATAGGTTTTTTTTATTTTTTCTACTGCATGTATAGATTTTTTACAGTCAATATTAATTGTTACTCGCCAGCGAGTAGAGCAATTGCTGAATTATTCACTTATTTTATATTTATTTATATACCCATATATCAATTAAATTGGTTATTTTGTTAATACATTTGTTGTATTTATTTTCTAGTTACATTTAATTTAATTGATATACTTAAAATATCTATTACATAATAATGAATGAAATTGTTCGATTTATTAATGATATTTTTACTCACAGGTAATGATTTTTTAATAAGTTTAAATTATGTACACTCACATTGATTCGATTGAAATTTCTTGTCATCAGTTTAATAACAGTTAATTAAATTTACTTTGAATCGAATAAAATGATATGGAAGAAGATATTATCATGCCAGAATTAAAAAAAAAAAAAAAGAGTAAACAAAAACATTAAAGATGATAACAAATTTTTTTCGCTAATATTATTTGTATCGAAATATTTATCATAAAATATAATTCATTGAAAAGTTTTAATGATAAATATTGGTAGAAATTGAGATCTTACGTTTATTCATTACATGAATAACAACATATAACATACAATTGTAATACGAAGTATTTGGCTGTAGCTTATATAAATTTAATTCTCTTGTAATTGATAACACATTTTAAATTAAGATCTTAATATCTACCATGGAATTGAAGCCGAATATTTAATCAAAGTTTCATTAATTGATTTAATCAAAGAAACCATCAAGTTTTAGATTTTATTCATTCATTGTATCGTTAATATTGAGGAAAAAAAAATAAATAAGAACAGATATCATACGTAGATAGTATTTTTTTAGTTTTTTTCTTACACAATCATTACTTGCTATCACTCGTTTTAATGACGAGAACGAGTAAAATACATTTTGGTTTAGGCCCGATTATCATATAGACCGATTTAGATCTAGGCCGTGCTGAAATTCAGGTAGGAAAAAATTGACTATAAATACAAGTTTCAATAAAAAAAGAAAAAATGAATTAACAATAATAAAAGGAAGATAACGGAAAAAATCGTTGCAGTAATTTAAATTAATTGTGGAATTTAATTTCAAAAAATGCCCAATACAAGTTGGGTGGCTGATAGTAAATATAAGACTAGAGTTCAACAATACATGCGGTTTAATCGCCGTATAGAAACACTGATGGAGTATAAAAATATAAACATCTAAAAATTCAAGTTCAATAATGTAGAGAATAAGAAATGAGAGTTATTGAGAATCATTTTTAAAGATTTACATCTTATTTAAAAGTCAATGATTTTTTTTTTACTGCTCATTTGTCTTTAAATGAGATAATTAAAAGAGACAATATTACGTTATACATGTAAATATTGATAATTTTTAATATATTTTTGTTTTTCTATTTGCAACATTTAAAGACAATAATTCTCGGCGATTTTACAATTGCGTCTAATTAAAATCACTCAACTCTAACACTTTAGAACTCAAAGAATTCTATTATTAATATACATTTTATATATATATACGTATATATATAATTAATTATCTGATTATCTATCTAACTATATTTTTATCGATATATTGAGACAATAAACGTGTAGATAGTATATTTACGCAACATACGTTTATGGCGGTTTTAATTTATTTATTTTAAACGTTACGTATAATAATAATAATAATAATAATAATAATGATAATAATAATATACATAACAAACAACATTAATAATAACAATTAATCTACATACGTCAAACTACATTCAGACAATAAATAAAATAATCTACAGACCTAATAATTTATCAGCCGCGATATTTCGACTTAATTATGTATAAATTAACTACACTGTCAGACGTTTTTTTTAAGAGTCTCCATTAAAACTCTGTAACTTCAATATTCAATTCATAAATAATATTTTTTTGTTTTTTTTTTCTTTCTTTCTTTTTTGACAAGTTATATTCAATATTCGTTTGTATAACTTAAATCAGAAAGTCGATAAAGAGCCAACTTTTATTTTTGATTTTATTATTAACTTGTCAGTAAGAAGTTTTTTAAATATATATTTGGAATAGCAAGTTATGTTTCATTCTACCCGTAAAACTGAAGGAATACATAATAGTTTTTCATTGTTACATTAATATATACTTGGAAAGACATTGAAACATTAAATAAAAATAAAATTTAACCACTACAACAAGATGAATGTTGTGCCCACCATTCGCTAAATTCGGAGAATCTACCTCTTTTATTCTCCATCATGAAGATGTATCATTTAACTTCTTCATGGCCGGGTGAATGAAGTGGATGAGTTGACGTTGTGAAATCACCAGCATGCCTTTTTGGACGAAAACTAGAAGTTAAAGATGAAATCCAACCACTTGGTGATTGTTGAACTGATTGATCATGAAGTGAACCACTGTTACTTCTTCCGTCAATACTCATACCAGATTTAAATCTAGAAAATAAGCTAGGTGATTTCTTTGCACTAGATGGTGAAGAGAAGACAAATGATTTTTTTTCAGTCTTTGCTGAATCTTTGTAAAGCATTGAATCAAGACTTCCTGTATGCTGCATCTCCTCAGATTTTTTATCATCTAACATACCGAGAATACTTTCATGTTGTTTAGTTATTTTAGAAATGTCCTCCATACTAGCGGAACTTCGTCGAATTTCAATTTTTTCAATATCTTCATCAATAATATTTGAATGTTCAGGATCACTAACAATTTCTGATTTTGATTTTGTTCTAACATTAATTTCCGTAAAATTTAATTTTTTTTGATCTTTCATTTCTTTAGAAAGCTGTGCCTTGGATATAGACATCTTTTCCTCAGGATTAGAAAAGTTTCTTTTATGTTTTACAATAGATGTTTCAGAATCATGAGCTGGTAAGACTTCTAAAGATGCTGAAGGTCGTTTTTCTTTAGTAAACACCATTCTCCAACTTTTTGCTCTACTATCATGTGATTTTCGAGTTTTTGGTAACGTCATCGCCCGCTTATCTATATTCGAAAGTGTAAGAACAGCAGTTGTTGAAAGATCTTTGGTGTTTTTTATCAAATTGCACCTTTTACAAATAGATAAAGTACTATTTTGTCTAGAAGTACCACTCATAACTGAATTACTTTTTGTAAGAATTTTAGTAACTCCATGATGCTTTGACTTTGAAATTGGTGGATCTTTAGAGTCAAAACTAATACTCAGTCGATCTGTAAAATTTCTTAACCTTGATAACAATGATTTATGATTATTAGATGATGATTTTTCATCACAACAGCATCTGAGATTATTATCTGTCACTACAACTATTTCCTTCCTTCCAATTCTATCATCAGTATCACTACTTGTTTTTTTATTGGAATTATTACGTCCAATAATAGTCTCTACAGCAATATTACCACCATTTTCTTCAACCCTTTCATCTTTAATTCGAGTTTCTATACACAAAACTTGATCTTTCTCAAATTCTTCAAGAATTCTTGTGTCTTCACCGGATCTCGCACTCACAGGAGAACTCATGTCACTACTGAGATTATCTCCTCTACTTTTTCTTCTCTCACGTTCATGATCTCTAACAGCCTTTGCTAAATCATGATTATGATAATCTAAAGATGACTTTTCCCGACTTCCTTTCCTACTTCCAGGATAACTTTTCCTTCCAGCTGATGAAGGTGCAACATTTCCTTCTGTTGAAATTTTAAATTTTAACGTCTTTTCGCTAACCTCAACTTCAGTTGCTGTTTCCGGATCTGAACTCTCTAGATTATCTGATTCTTCAAGCATTATATTTTCACCCTCATCTTCTATTGATCTTGACCGTGATCTAATAGTACAACCTGAACGCTTAGAACGCATGCTATGAGATGAAGTAGATTTAACAACGTTAGACGAACCGGTAGTTGATGATGACATTGTAGATTCTCCAAGATCGACAATACTTTTTCGATGATGACGTTCATCTTTGGCTGCTTCATTCAGTCGACGATAATAATCCAAAGCATACCGTACAGGTTGTACAATAAGTTTCTGAATAATAATAACAATAAATACTTTATTACTGATACGAATATAAAAATAAAATATATATTGACTAAAGTTATAATGAAGTCAACAAACCTGAAGTTCAGGAAATAGTTCGCCGAGAGCTTCGAAAAGAGGAAGAAGAACGAGACCAATAAAACTACACTGAGATGATGGTTTTGTGACTTTGTCTCGATCCATGAAAGGAGTCACAGGGAGTCCCTCAAGTTTTTCTGCATCGCTTTGCTTGAAGAATTCTTGCAATAAACGATCTAGCCAAGGTTCTGCCACATCCATCGGACGCGCTTCATTACTGATGTCAGCCACTTTAATAAGAATCATTGACAACTGAAATTTAAATAGAATATTAAATAATGATAATAAATATAAATGTATTCGATAAATTGGTTAAAAAAGATTTTAGTAAAGCAAAAATTACCAAATTTATGTGTGATTTATTTTGATAATCGAATTCGGGTACGACATCGGTAAATTGTCCTAAAATTTCATTGTGTCGTGCCATATCTGTCGCTAGAATACATCTTATAATCCCTTCGCGTACAGTACGGAATGTTGCACTATCTAATGATGCCAAAATATTACACTCAGGTGCTTCAAGTACACGAAATGCTACTGAACAGTGATGATTTTCTAATGGAGAAATATCATTGTAGCGCAATGCAAGCTCAGTCCGGGCATTTATCTGATAAATATTATTATATCCTGGATGATCAAGATCGTGGCAAATACAGGAGATAATCAATATCAGGACTTCGAGGTTACCAATCTTAGCAGGAAGATCCACAGCCCATGCTATCGCGTACATCTTTAACATATCAACATGTTTCCATCAATTTGCTTGATTATTATTTGAATAATAAATTCATTATTGACTATCTTGATGCTATCAATTAATCTTAAAAGTTTAAATTATTGATTTTACCATCTGTGCTACACAAAAGCAGTGCCTGAAGTTATGGAATGGCACCTCGTTGTAATTATTGTATACTTCGTAAAGGAAATTCCTCAATGTCGGTAAGGGAATGTTAAATTTCTGCGGCAATTCTAGTTCAACAAACATCGTTTGTAACATCAGTAAAAGCTCTTCATCTTCCCACTGTCGTGCATCAAAGGCTGGTGAACGTAACCACTCTCGGACGCTCGATGACACGGAAACATCACTAAAAAATAATTAAAATATATTCTTTTATTCATTTTATCATTATTATTATTATTAGTTTTTATATTATTTATAATTATAACTAAAACATCAAAGTCAATTGATATAAATAAAGTGATTAATAATTGATAAAATTTATTGACTATAAATAAAAATTAATTTTGATGAAACGAGTAATACCATGTGATATCATAATAATTAAATATCATTTGTCTTTTTGCATAATTTAAATGCCGTAAATATTATATACCAAGTCTTAATAATTTTATGAAACAAATAAATATAATAAAATGTAACTAGCAATTTTTCGCAGTTACATGGCAACTTGGTAATCACGTAATTACTAGTCACTTATAACATAGCCTGTTGAAGAGTTAGGAAAGAAATTATGCGTTACGATATTTTTCCATTTTGATTAACGTCAGTACTGCTACTGTATCAATGCTCGTAAAATTTTTTTTTATTTGGGTTTCCTGGCGCCACATATTTTTCATCATCAACACACACATCATCAACATACATGATCTTTATTGCTTCAAGAGTGAGATGAAAAAAGGATAACATGGCAATAATTATAACTTAGAAGAGTAGAATGAGGAAATGATAGTCTTGTGGTAATTATTTATGTAAAACAAGTGTCCATCAACGATGAATAATATCTACCTTTATCGACAAAAAAAAAGAGTAAATTTTTCATTTTTATTGAAATATAATTTTTCTGGTAGTCATGACATTTTTAAAAATACATCCTAATTTTGAATTAATAAAAACCTTGTTCAATTTTTTTTTGTTATTGATATGATTATTTTAGAATATAATTACATATTAATTACAACAAAGTAATTAGTAAGATATTCAATTCATATCATGCAGCATAATTAGAGAGTAAGTAGCAAACTTACATTCATGTGCATGCTTAAGGATTATGATGATCCTTAGTAAGTTATAATTAATTGGCAATCAATTTTCTAAATGATATTTAAGAGAATTAAAAACTATTTAAATGCTTGTTAAACACACGTTCAAAGATTTATAATAAAAAGTGAAATAATAAATAGATATATTTGTCTAAAGTAGTATTATTCAAATAAATAATGCAAAATTATTTAATAAATAAATCATATATAAAAATGAATAAAAGTATTAGCATTTTATTTAGTATGCTATACATAATATAATCATTATTATCAAAGAGCTATATACTTGGAATTAGCAATCATGCCATGAACATTTTGATCTCATTATTCGAACGTCACTAGAATTACTGGCTATATACGATTATAGTGGATCTACAGATTTATAAATAATCCATCATAGTCACATCATTTAGTGCGTTAATTATTCGTGAAATATTATTAAATGTTTTAATGACTAATAAATATGTTGATACACACTAGAGTGTTAATAATGAAAAATAGAAGAAAAAAAATAAGATAATAAAGATTTTTTTATTATCTAAGACAACATTAAGTATGATCGAGGTGAAGAAAATATCGACATACGTGAGATTTAGAAAATACAGGAGATTCTTGGTGTTACTTATTTATCAAGTATTCCATTATCTTTATTTATTCTTCCGATCAAATATTTGCTTTCGATTTCATTCTACGAGCTGTATTTTTTTTTTTTTGTGAAACTTGATGATTCTTATTCATACAAAAAAAAAAAGAGTTGTCATGATTGTCATCATTTTATTCTACTATTATAGTAAGCTTAAAATTTAAAAAGAAAAATCATTGATTAATTGTAATTTTAATGAATATGAAGTTTTTAAAAAATATTAAATATATTGAAAAAAAAAATTTTTTTTAATCTAATCTCCATTATTTCTTTTATTATTTTTACTCATGTCTTTAATCTATGTTTTATTGTTCATGCATCAGTATAAACTCTTGAATAATTCATTTAGCACCTCAGCTATCCGGAAAGACTGTAACTACGTTCAACCTCTGATGCAATTTTAAAAGATTTTTTTATTTCTTATTTTAAAAAATGTTTAATTCATCAGTTATTGTTAACAAAAAAATAATTGTCTCACCAGTTTCATGAAATTTTTATAGATAATAAACTATTCATATGATTATCAATAATTCAATTATCATTTAAAATACTGCTTAATAAAATAATGATTTTTAAAAATATTGAATTTATTTGATAAGCTGATAGATGTGAATACAATATTTCATGAAGGACTTTTAATTATACTCCATTAAAATTTGACATTTTCTTATAACTTGAAATGATACAATATCAAATATGGATTCATTCATATTAGTGGAAAATTTCCGGTTAATTTTATACTCTAGCATAATATTAGAGCGTCGATTTACATTTTCGTTACTCACCAGATGTTGAGGAACTTTTCACGTACTCGACGTTTCACACTATCACTTTTGCGTCGATATTGCAATCTTCTACAGGCCTCAGAGGAAACAGGCTCAGGTAACTGTTTATAAAAACCTACAAATCAAATGACCATTTTTTATTAAGATAATTTTTAAGTAAGTTTAATAGCAATATAAAAATAACTTTCCAATGGGAATTTAATAATCAGATGAGAAATTCAAAGTATTATTTAAAATAGTCCAACGTCTATAATGAAATATTTAAATAATAAAATAAGTAATAATTACATAAAATATCTAAAAAAAAAAAAAAATGAGAAAAAATGTCAAGGTATTTAGAAGAATATTTATCAGCTGTTTATCTACGGGAAATTTATGATATCTTAATTGTTAGATATAAACTGAATCTTTGCTACACGTAAAGTTGCTCTCTAAGATAGGAATAGTGATGACGATTTGCACGAGCGTGAGGACAAATATTTATTCAGAGGCACGTAGATTTCTGGCAACGTTTCCATGTTTATACACTCATATATCCGTCATTCGCCTTGAATTTAAGTCGTCTGGCCTCTCAATCGACTTGCTTTCACAATTGCTCTGTTTCTTATCTATCTTCTTCATTTTATAGTGTAATTCAACGAACATAAGTCTTATCTAATTAAATAACATCTTCCTCTATCGCACCACTATTCTCCCTTTTAAATCTATTACTTACTTACTCAGAGTTAAAAATTTCATAATATCTTGTACACATCAATGTAGTAAATAAGTAAATTTTCTTTTCTATTCACTAAAAAAAATCCATTTCCTGAAATAAATATATGACATACTCCAATATCTTCTTCGAGCCAATATGAAGAGATTGAATGGCAGAATCTCTATACAAACCGAATCTCACTTATACACTACTGAGAAATACTAGGAAGTTAAAAAGAAGATTACCTAACCAACTCAGGTGCTCAGTAGTTTCCAACTTAGTCTTAAAAGCATTCATTTGTTCTTTAAGTTCTCGTAAAACATTCGATGTTTCTGATGATGCTGCAGTCTGTTGTTCATTTAATTGACGTTCTAAAACAGCTACACGCCTTTCTAATGCACGCAGAAGATCTGTTTCAATCATCCCTAAGGATGTTGGATGTGCTCCAACAACCTGAAACAAAATATTTATAAAATAGGTTAATAGTATATAATATTATTTGTTTCATGTTAATGTTATTGGTAAGATTGATTTCAAGTGGATGATTTTTGAAAAGATACGAGTTGATTCATGTTTTATTAATCATTGATTATTTTTATTTTTTAAACATGAAAAAATATTTTTACTTTTTTTTTTAGTTTTTATACTCGCACTTGATGATGATGGATGATGATGTTGATGATGGATGATGATGGTGATGATGATGATGATGATGATGTCAAGTATTACCTGGAGCACGTATGGTGTATCCGATGTATTTGCTGGCAATTGAGGTGATATATTCAAAAGTCTATCGCCTTTACGAAGTTTTACGATGTCCAGAGGACCAGCCTCTGCTGCACTTCTAAAAAGTTCTGTAACAGAAAAGAAAGTGAAATTTACTTTTTAGTTTCAAGTATTCTTTCAAGCAAATATTATAAGAATAAAGTGTTGAGAATAAAATAAAATTCAACAGTATGATTCTACTCGTGTTGGGATTTTTATTTTTGATATTATGTTACACTATATACACTTATAGAAAAATAAATGCTGTGTCCTAAATAAAATAGAAGAATAAGAAGAAGTCACAGACTTTGAGAATTTCTTTTCCATTTTCAAGATAAGAATAAGAGAGTATAAAAAGATATGGAATAAGGTCGAGTCTCTTAGCTTTTCATTGGAGTCATTCTGTGCTACTTTTTCCCATGCTACACACCATTATAAATATAATTAAAGAATATTTTTTTTAAAAATATTCCTGTAATTTGTCTAGCTTTCAGAATTATACTACGTCAAATATCACTCATCAGTTAAGATTAATATCATACTAATGATAAAATGATAAACTTGCTGATATACTTGAGATGGCTGGTTATATTACAACAAAAAATACACCATTTACTCCAAAATATTTTCAATTATTCAACCTTCTAAAATTATTACATTTTAATATCAATAAATAACTATTTAAATACCATCAAAAAACGATGATTGAATATCTCATAACATGAATTTTAATTCATCAAATATTTTGAATTGATCAAATGTTTGGAATATCATTTCAATAATTGAATATTGAGTGGGAATAAATAAATAAAACAAACGTCATGTAAATGTATTAAATTAAATTGATAAAAAATATTTGATAAAAAAAAAGGTGACAATATCACGACTTTCATTATTATCTCAAAATATCACTTGCATTTAATTGACTAAGTCAACTAATTCACTTATTTTTTTAGAATAAGAGAAGTAGTTTCAGAGAATGATTGGATATATTAACTTAATCCTTATTATCGTAGAATAAGAATTGAAAGAGAGAAATAAAAAAATTATGAAGAATAGTTGATATACTTGAATATGTGATCGGTCACGAATATCGAGTAGAATAATTGCAATTAACCATAAGTAATATCGACATAGAAGTAGAGAATAAGAAGAGGGGACTAGTGTCCTTGATTGTCATCATCGAGCATATCATAGAAGCATGACTACAAAACTACTTGCTGGGCGATTTAATCGACTCAGTGTCCGATCTTGAGGGAGACTTCCGAATGGAGGAGCCCTCAGAGACTCGTTGGTTATCTTGCCGGTCTTTCATTGCTTCTAATGGAATAATGACTTCGTGAATCATGAACGTATGGTGAACGATTATGTTTTTTTATTATTCGCCCTGGGTCAATTTATTCATTATTTTGTTGAGACCAATATCATTGCTTGCATAGAATGAATATATATATGTTCATGATTTATACATTTTATTTTCTTATAATATTTACTTGATAGTTATTTAAATTTCAAGTCAATTAATAAATCAACTTTATTGAGTCATTTTTTTTCATCCTACTGTGCGAAACAAATTTTACTTCCATTGTTAAATGAATTTCATTTTTATTTGCAAAATAATGTGGGTGCTTTTCTATTTCCTCGGTGCACTAAAATATTACTGAATATTCTCAATAAAAATAATAATATGTTTTTAAAATGATCATAATAATTCAAATGAATATGCAATAAATTTCCCTTTGTAGTACTTCATTTCTATCGAATGACAAATACAGAAGCAGTGACCCGTAAGAGCTTTCATGGCAGAAATAGACAAATATCTCCCTTTCTCTTTAATTATCCACTTTTATTGTCACTCAACAAAAAAGTATAAAAATCAATGGAAATTGATGTGTAGAATTAATACTACTATCGTATGACGTTTCACTTGACATGAAACTAGTAATGCGGTTACCAGGATGAATTTTATCATCTGATATTAATCAAGAGAATGTCGAAAATGTATCATATTTAAAAAATGCAAATAATAATAATTGACGTGAAGAAAAAAGAAGAATGATATGATATCAATTTATATGATAGACTGAGTTAAATGTTTGATTAAATAATAGAGATTAGAGGAAAGTTTTTTTTTTTTTTTAACTAAATCAAATAAGAGATGGAAAAATATTGGAAAGTAAAATACAATTGGTAGTAATTTTACCTTTTTTATCTTTTCTCTACAAAATCTATTCAACTATTACTCAAAATATAAACTTCAATTTCTATTGTGTACAAAAAATCACAACACAATACCGTAAAAAATTTGATTATATAACAAAAAAAACACTATTCTATATTCATGTTTATTGTTAACTTTATTTTTGATCATTTCTTTTAATATTGAGTTGAATAAAAATATTTAATAAAATATACCTTTCTTTTAACATTTAATTAATCTCATGGTAAAATATTTCTTCCATTGTCTCTGAATGATTTTTATTAAACCCATGATGATGATCATTTCAATCATATCCCAATCACACAATCAGTATACAAATCCAAACCAATAACACTCAAGTGTATTTAGGATGATTGTGTTAGAATGTTGAAAATGTTTACCTAGAGTTTTGATTGAATGATGTTGATTAGAAAGAATATTACAAAAAATTTCCATACCTTTAAGTTCTTTATTAGTAACTTGATCAGGCCGAAAACTGGCGATTTCTCTTCGATCACCGACGATAAAATGTATATTGGTGTAATCGTCGTCGGTATCACCAGTGCCGTTCCTTGTTTTCTCGAGATCCATGGCCATTCAATTGTCGGCCGTGTGACTACTATTGGCCTAGTTTTCAATAAGGAATCGTTGAACGGTGCAAGTACTGATGTCGATGCCAATAATGACGACGATGGTGATGATAGTGATGGTGATGATGATGGTGATAATGATGATGAGGATGATGATGATGATGATAATAATGATGTTGACAGCAACAACGCGTCTCGATTTACGAATAATTGACAATGGGGGTGTCGGGTGACGCGCTTTAACAGCCCGTACATACACACCGGACTCATCGTCGCATCGCCGTACCGGTGATAACCCGGCCACCCCCAATAACTGCTAGTGCACCTCGATACTTTTTTTGCTCTCTGAAGATATTCTCTTGTATACTAATTAGATGGACTTCAGATTTCAACAGTCCTGATGCTTCTACTAGTAATCTCCAACTATCTACATGGTCCATGCTGCAACAAAAATTAACTCTTTTTTTATCCTGCATCACTTCAGTTTGACATTCATCATTTAATCATACTCTTTCAAAATGAATTAATAACTATTCATTTTAAAAGAGTTCTTAATAATAGAAAATGATACATAGACTTTGAATACTGTTGGAATGAAATAATGTTATTATTTAGTGTCCGAGTAATATTATTATTTCAGGCAAGGTACAATATACTTTTAACATAGAATATCTTTGTACAAAATTTAAACAGACCAAACTGCTATAAACATCTTGAAAATAATAATAAGTACACATATTTCCTGGTTATAAATTGACATGGATGTGTGAAGTTAGTCGATAATCGATATATATCGAAAAAGTAAGTGATTCCCCATTGGTTAAAAATTTAAATTATCATCCAATCATCAATACGTACTTTAGCGCGCAATATATTTTAGTCTTTTTTTAACCTTCCTTCATACCTTTCATAAAATTGCACTGCTTTCTAACTCACTTTGGCGGTTTTTAAAAAATTTTATACTATATTATCAGACAAATAAACTTCATTGAAGGACTTCTAAGTGTTTGGTTAGCTAGCAGTCAATAAACATCTGATTCGTTTGTTCCTCCCAACTATTTGTCAAGTTCATTACAAGCATGCTTACCAAGTTCCAAATAAAATAATATTATTTTCGGTATAAAATAATATTAAACAGATATACCATGGATATTGGAATAAAACTTTTAAGTCTGAATATCTTCAAAGTCCTCTCATGTTATTACATGTGTTTATCACAAAGGACAAAGAAGTTTACCGGCAACTGTTTTGTTGGATACACTAGATAACACTGGTTATTTATAACAACAAAATAAGTTTAAATTTATTATTTTCAATATTTAAATGAAAAAACAACTTGATATAAAAATGATAATGGACAATCCTCTGTGTAGGATAGATCTAAAGTGTTCACTTGATAGTAGGTGAATGAATAAAATGTTGTGATACTTTATAACCTTACCAAACTTAAATATATGGTTTATATAAAATTAAGTATAATTTGAATTTGAATATTTAATAAAGTCATGATAATTAAAATGTAATTAATACATGTATAAAAATGAATATCATTTCTAATGAACATTTAATTAGTTAACTCGTTGTTGTATTTTAATAGATGATTTATTTAGTAAATAATGATATTTATTATCAAGTTATTCCTCTGGAATTATTTTAATGATCATTTTTAATTCACTTGACCTATTTCTTGAAATTCGAATTAGAAACCGGCTGCTTTAAACTCTCATGAAAATGAAATAGAAACTAAATTCTACTTGTGTCATTGCATTGAACGACAACAGTATCACGACGTTGTTAGAGTTATTAAGTTATTTAAATTTACTTCATGCGTCAATTTCAATATATCCATCTGTCCTTTTTTTTCCTTCAATCCAATCGTTTATTCGTCACTGACATCTCATATCAAGAGTTAAAAGTTCTATTTAAATGAATTTTCATTCTTATTTGAGCTAAACGTCAATAAGTCCAACATACGATTCTCGACATCTCTAATTAACAGATATATATATATATATATATATCAAAGTCGATATTACTTATCCATACATACAGAAAATAATTCCTCTCATTCAAGGTTTAATTAGAAAAAAAAAATTATTTTATCAGTCTAAAATTTTTTTTTACCTTCATCTCTGATTTCATTCAATATAATATCGTTTGAATGATTTCATATCTAAATTGTTTCTCAACTATATCTGTATTATTTTTTTTTATTGTTATTTATCATTTTATGATATTTTAATTAAGATAAAGCTTTTCTTCCATAAAAATAAAATTTATTTTGAAATATTCTTGTCAATTTTAAATGTGAGTAACTAAAGGTGAGCTAGTGCTTTAATATGGGCTAGTAACAATTCTCGAAACCGATATTTTGTTTAATGCTCAATTTAATAATATATTATAATATTCACTACAAATCTAAGTGTTTAGCAACTAAACCCTTGAAGTGTTTACAATGTTAAACATCAAAAACGAACTATGGTAATTTTGTAGACGACTTTTAAATGCTTCTCGTCGTTTACCAAAATCCTATAGTTTGTTTATGGTGTTCAACATTGTAAACACATAGGTGTTTAATTATTAAATAATTTAAACATTTTATTACTAAATACCTAAATGTTTCGGGATTTGCAGTGTTAAGAGCATATGATTGTTACTTAGCTTTTGACTTCTTTTTTTTTTATATTTTGTAAAAAGGTATATTTCATGTTATTTGCATATACGAATTAAATCTGATAATGACACTTTGTATAATACCATGAGAAGTGTAGTGGTTTGCCAGTATAATAGAAGAAGAAAAAAGGAAACGTGCTAACGAGCCCTGGTCAACATTAATTGTAACATCCTTTTGATGGCGTGAAGCACTTCCGTCGTACCACTGCCTTGGATTTTAAACCCAACAATTACAGAGGAAGCTGCTAAGACATCCTCAACACCTACGCTAACAAATAACTGATTCAAATTTAAAATGACTAAATATTTGTTTTATGTACTTGACTGGTGGCTCTTGGAGTATAACAGTGTTTGTGCTTTAATAAAAAATAAATATCAACTCTAAAGTTCATTCACGTGGAAGTTAATATAGTTTGAAGAAAGAAAATGCAAATGGTAAGTTGTGATATATATGGGAAAGTCACTTGGTTATAAAAATGGAATATAAAATAAAAAAAGGTATCAAAAAAATGTTAAATCAAGAAAACTATAGCTAGTAAATAGATAAATAAATGAATTTATATCATTTGAAATTACATTATATCAAGAAATAATTTGATTCAAAATATATTTATTAGAATTCATCCCAACTAATTATCCTCTTTACTTAAAAAACTTTAAATCTTTCTTGGAGTCGTTTAAAGAATTCCAATGAATAATTCAATTGAAAAATGTTTTAATAATTCTGCAAACATGTTCACTGAAATTGCAAACAACCTAGTTTTATTATTCATTTGATTTGGATAGAATAAAACTTTTCATCAAAACATTTTTAAGCCATACATTTCATTTTCAAGAGATTTATGATTTTTGTAAAATAAAAAAAAAAATAAAGAATAATATTTTATAAAAAAAAATCTGTGATGATAATACAAACAAAAAGATATTGTTATTATATTTGTCAGAATAAAAATTATGTCAATAAAAAAAAAACAATTATTTATTTAAAAAGATTATTTTAAAGTGAAATAAATATTTCTTGAGTATTGATAAATATTTATTTGACTTCAGAAAGAATCTGACATGACATATATAGGCAAAAAGCTCAATACGATTGAGATTCTTATAAAATTTTGCCTTTTATAGAATTATTAAGCTCACTTCGATCTCATCCAGACTCAAATTTATTCTTTGTTGAAAAAAAAAAAAGCTTAACACATAATAATAATAATCCAAATGTTTAAATTAATTTTAATGCCAAACATTAAATATAATGATAATGAATTATTAGATACAAAGAATTACTTAATAATTGTTCAAAAATATTTATTTGGAATAATAATAGATTTTATCACAAAGCACAATAAAAAATTGTATTGATTAAAATAAACTTTTTTATTTATTAATAAATATATCAATGCTAACTAAATTCTGCTATCAGTGCATTCTCTAAGTATAACATAAAACAGAACAATGAAAAAGTTATAGCATTTAAGTAGTTTAATTTAATGTCATTATAACTTAATCTGTAAATAGATGTAACAACATAAAGCTTTAATATACTGTACAAGAAAACTTTAGGTACTTAGTGATTATTGATTCAGTAGCTTTTACCCGAGAGCATGAATTTGAAGTTTATTCATGTATTTACTAAAAATAAATGATGCTCTTGAAACTTTCATGAAGTAAGAATTGATCAAGAGAGTTTGTGATATCTATGAAATGAGTAATGAGATCTGGTAGAAATCAAAGAAAATATCTCCAATCAAAGTCTCAAGTTAAGAAAAACGATTCAAGTGTCAGAGAGTGTTGTAGACATTCTTTCAATATATTTTTTTTATCATCATTATTATTATTATTATTCTATTTTCTTTTTTTGCTAAAATAGCAACTGGCAAACATTATTATATCCTCGAAGACGTCAGAAACTTTATTGCTCTATTTCTGATCTGACTTATTCGCTCTTTGTGGTTGTTGATGCAAGGGATAATTACCCACAAATTGCTCTACATTAATATACAGAAATAAGAGAAAACTAGAAAATGTCATATTTTACTTTGCTTTCAGTATTAAAGAAAAAAGTTACTTTGGAATAGAAAATGTCATGTTATTAACATTAAGTAATTCCTAATACACCTCATTTTTTTCTTTTATTTTTGAGTAGAAACAACAACATAACTATAAAGAGAATAAAATAAAATAAAAGAAGTTTGGGAATATTTTTTGCTGATATTTTATACACAATTAAATCAGTATTAAACTTTATGAAGTCTACTAAATTCACGTTCTAGTTATAAAATGTTTTTATTCTCAAATTATTCTCTACAGAATAATTATAATGTACAAACTTTATATTATTCTCTAATGTCTATAACATAATTGAGATCAAATGAATGCTATATTTTACATATTAATATTATTATTTAAAATAAATTATTTTAACAATAAAATATGTTATAATAAAATAATTAATAGACAGATAAGATAATATGATTAATAATTAATTCGGTAACTATTGAGATAAAATTAATTAAAATATTTAATGAAGTAAATTATTGTATTAAAATAGACAATAATATATAACTTGTTGGTGGAATCAAAATGTGTAAATAGAAAATTTAGAGAATCGATTAATTGTCAATTCAATTAGTGCTAACGAACATTTTGATGTTAATGCAAATTTCTCACTAAGTTATGTTATACATCAGAGTATGCTCATATATAGACAGAGACTTTATGTATATACACAAAGGTAGTACAAAGGTATCTAATCAAGAGAATGTGGAAGGGGAAATTATAATTGTTATAAATGCAAGAGAAACACTTGAATGTATCTATGTAGTTATTTCATGTCATGAAACAGAATAACAATAACTAATTCTCTTATTGTTGCTTCATGTTATTAAAGTTTCCATTAGATTTAAATTTAATGATGAACAAAAATTCTTTTTATTTAACTAAATCTAGTATTCTATGATTTTATATTCTTTTATTATTATCATTATTGTTATGTTATGTTCCAACGACATTTATTTAAATAATTTCAAATTAAAAAAATAATTTTAAGCTAACTTAAATTATTCGTTATTTAATATTGGATATTTGTTTAAAGTAAGAAAATTTTGAACTGAGATTTAGTGTGGACTTGTCGAAGGAAAAATTGTAAGTGATCTCACTGTAAATCCGAAAAAATTTCGATATTTAGTAATAAAATGTTTAAATTATTTAATAATTAAACACCTATGTGTTTACAATGTTGAACACCATAAACAAACTATAGGATTTTGGTAAACGACAAGAAGCATTTAAAAGTTATCTATAAAATTACCATAGTTCGTTTTTGATGTTTAACATTGCAAACACTTTAAGTGTTTAGTTGCTAAACACTTGGATTTGTAGTGCTGTCTTCGAAAAAATGATGATCATATTTATATTGATGCTTAATACAATTTAATCAAAACTATTATTAATGCTAAAAAATTTTATTATTATTTAAAAATTACTAATTAATTTTGTTTTCCAACAGTTGTTATATTATTTATTAACTTAAACATATAATTAACTTGATGTTATCTTTATTTTTTACAACAATTACTTATTATAAGTAAGTATTTACTTTTACTCTCAATGTTTCATCATTACACATGGGATTTTTTTTCTGTTATCAATCATGTAATTCATTTTAAAATTTTATTAACCTGTATGCTATTTACTATAATAAATTAACGTAATATTGATTGGTGGTTTATACCATCTTGCCACAATATTGAAGCACGCAAACCTATGTTACCTCAAAGGTCTCAGAACAATATGCTATATTCTATGGGCGAAATCTATTTATAATAAATATTTTCATTACATTAATATGATATTATTATTATTATATAATAATTACTGAGTTATAGTAGAGTTTTAATTGTCCAAGTTATTTAATTGTCATTATTAATCATTTTACTGTTTTATTTAAATGTACCAAGTATATTTAAAGTGACTACAATGTTATCGAATAGGTGACGTCATGTTGAAATATTTGCACATTTTTTCTACGATTTCATAGATATTGGATAAAATAATAGCATTTAACTGGATGTAATACACAATCCATGCTGATCATAATTACTTTAATCAGGCTGATTAAGGGTCGATATATGATAATTAATGCAAGAATCGTTAATGTATGATAATTTTATGATTTTATTAATAAATATGATGTTTTTTGTTGAAATGTTTTAAGCAGAATGTCAAGAAAAATCTGATGATTGAGAAAAATTAATGTCGAGTGTAAATAAATTGAGTGAATAATTCAAGTGTCAAAAAGGAAAAAAAAAAAAAAACGTTTTTAAAAGAAGGAAAAATTTTCTATTCCATCTTTAACATAAATCATATAAAAAAGCTGTTACGTATTTTTACGAGTGAAATCGTAAAATTTGAACATAGTAGGTCGTAACAAGCTTCTATGGGTATATCCCAATGAACCAGAAGAAAAGGTCAAATGTATTCTGTTTGCGTGTATGTATAATATGTATGTATTAAACAGTGTAAGGTCATGGCTTCTTGTTTTATTGACTGTAATCCGGGGTATGGATAAATGCTTGCAGCAAAATGTCCAGTAATCTAAAAAAAATTTATTTTCCAAGATTACAACTTCTAGTCGAGACTGTTTTAAACAAAGGAAGAAGAAGTGAAAAGCTAAGATCCGGCTTTTACGCCCTGGCACAACTAGGCATTTCCGCTATTTAAACCGGTCAACCTGAATGACGGCCTTTTTTTTTCTCTCATTTATTTCAGCTCACAAGACTAACGTCAGGCACCACCTACACACTCTAACTTTAAGAACAAAACTCTTTTACTTTACAATTACATTTACACTTATATTTATTAATATATAATTGCAAATGACTGTGAGTTGATTGAAATGATGATAAATAGCACTACAAGTCAATGCAAATTGTACATTAAACATGTAAAAAATTATTTAAATGGTAGTCGATTAGTTAAGTATTATTATTCTTTGATAGAAAAAATTGCCAACAATTAGAAAATATTTTGTAATAATTAAAAATAAAATTGATAGATAAATCAAATTATTTAATTGTTTAAAAATATTATTAACTGCACTAACGAAATTATATTCTTGGATCAAGAATAATTCCATTTTTGATCATAATATTCTTAAATGAAACAATAATACTTGTCTAACATGACACAAATGATGACAAGATAAGAACAGGATGATAGCATAATATCGATATAAAATGAAGACTGTAAAATTTTATGTACATTTATGATTATTTAATAAATGAATAAGATTTTCATCATCATATCAATTGATTTACTGTGTTAGAGATTATATTAAACTTTTTTGATTGATTTAAAGTTGAATGCTGCTGTAAAATGCACATTAATTAATAGTTAAAAAATCTTTTTTAATTATAAAAAGACTTATTTTATTATAACTTAAGTTATTTTTAATTAAAAAAGATCTATTAATGGTCAAGAAATATTGTTTGCCTCTGTTAGTAAATCATTTTTTAACAGTTATAAATCTCTTCTATCAGTGTAGTATTAGAAGTCAGTGTAAATGATATACACTATATGAAGCATGTGCTGAAGAGAAAAGCTATTCAAATGTTAGTTAATAAGTCATAATAGTTAAGGTTTTTACTGTGTCTACAAAGATACTTTGTAGAAACTTAGTTGAGTGTGCACAAAATAAATAATAATTATTATAATTGTAAATAAAAATGTAATAATTGAAATTTGGAATAAATTTAAAAATATATATCACGACAGATTGAAGAGATTTCCTGTCGCGGTTCAGACCGGGTGCTCTCTGCCCTTATAGACCTCATCTGAACTGGGGCCAGAGATTAATTTATCGAATTAAGTGTTTTACAATTGCGTTATAATGTCGGAGTCATGAAGAACTTTTAGTTACTGCTCTTTACTCTAGTGTAAACTCAACATAAGTTTGTTTCATTATTAAATCATCACTGTCATACTTCTCTATTATTTCATTTGTTACAGATTTATTTAATATCATGAAAAACTAGTTCACTGATGAGCTAATTTAGTTGTCACAATTAAGTTGATCGCTCATTGATATATATATATATATCTATTTGATTTAATTAATTATTTATTCAAAATTCAACAAACAATTCATCATTTTTTACATTAAATAAATATTTAACAATAAATAAATCTCAATGAACATCATTATGCTATGATTTGATTCATAAAAAAATCGGAGGAAATTTAATAGAACTTGAGGTTTTGTTATAATAATTTAAAATGCTATCTTTTGATCAGACATTTAAATTAAAATGAATTCAAGAAACTAATTTTCGTTAAATTTGATGATAAATTTTGAAGAGTTTATGTTACAGAGCTGTACAATAATGTTGATTACCAAAATCGACGAATATTCATCCAACAAATATTTGTTAATTGTTAATAAATACATATTTTTGTTAAATAAAAATTTTTAAAAATAGGTCTGGGCTTAGTTTGTGCCCTGACGGCGAACTTCCCATTAATTGAAATCCGTAATTTCGTCGTCTTTGAGTATTTTTGTTTATAAAAAATTACTATTGTTATAAACAATATACAATTGTTTCATCATATTAAGTGATTTATAATAATATTTTATCAATATTTATCAAATATAATCATAGTCATAATAATTCAATAAATTCACATTATTTTTAATTGTTTATAATAAATTTAAATTGTTATAAACAATACATAATTGTTCAGTCATATGAATTTATTTCAAATATCTTCTTTACTCAACTCAGTTTACACTCTTTTTGTTATAAAAAAAAAACGACTAGACCGAATTTGTTTAAACTTCTTTCAGATTTTCTTTATTGTATTATCTTCACAATGAAATTTGTCCGGAGTCGATATCTTCAGTAGTTCTCGAGATATCGAAAACGTAAAAAAACCTGACATACGCACGCACGTACGCACACACATACGTACATACATCCATTTTTAAACCCTCTAATATGCTTTCAAATGTCTTAAAACGTAAAGATATGATAAAATTACAAATTTCAAAAATCGACTCCATTACAATAACTCCCTAATGGGAAGTTAAAAATTGGTCTGAGCACACTTTGTCTATGCTTACACGACAAACTTCTCATTATTATGACAAATTCATATTGTTATAAACAATTTGTAATTGTTAAAAATTATAGTTCATTATTAATAACATGATTATGTTGAAAGCATCCAAATCCATGTGATGTCTTATGCTTAAAAGTATTTTAAATAGTCAATCTTTTCATTTATTCATTATTGGTTTTTTGTTATAAACAAAAAAAAAAAAATCGCTTAACCGAATTCGTTCGAATTTCTTTCAGATCTTCTTTATAATAATATTTTTCGAATAAATTTTGGTTGAAGTCGATATCTCAATCCGTTCTTGAGATATCGAAAACGAAAAAAATGCTGATGTCCGTACACACACACATCATTCTGAAAATTGGTCAGTATGCTTGCAAATATCTTGAAACGTGAAGATATGATGAAAATTCACATTTCACCAATCGACCCAATTAAAATAACTTCCTTATGGGAAGTTAATAACTCTACATATTAAAAAATTGTTAACTAAATTTTTTTATCAGTGTATAAAGACTCTTTGATATAAAAAAACGATCAATTTTTATTATTCAATTATTGAACATATTTTTTCTAAATCCCAAAAGTGATATTTATCAAAATCCCAAGTCTATTGGCAGCACATGACCATTAGAAGCACATTAATAATGACAAATACCGTAATTAACTTCTCCATTTGTTAGGAAGTTATTATAATTGGTCCGGATATCGAAATTTCAATATAGCCTTTTGTTTCGAGATACCAGAAGTTTGTTTCCAGTGGCATTATAATATTTATTATTGTAATCAAGAGATTATTAAATCAAACTAATAATCATAATGCAATTATATTGCAATATTTTGTCTGATTAATATTGTACTTTTCACTGTAGAACTAAATTATATGACTGAAAAGAATCCAAGTTAAAAGACATTGTGTTCAAATTTCGTGACAAGGTCGTGTTGGTAGAATAGTTTGATCTAAACTTTACTATTATTAACTAAAAGCTTTAATTAGTAAATATTGTATTCAAAGATAATTGAGTTGAAACTTATTTCATTCTTTGCTACATCATTCAAAATCAATATCTTTTTGGAAACTTTGATAGATTCATGTTGCTCTATTTTTCCTAAAACACATATGATATGTAATTAAATAATTATTCACCATAATAATATTGCAATTAATTAAAGAGATATTATTCCCAACCATGATAACAAAATATTTTGAATAGAAACATGCACATGTGTATGTATTAAAGGGCAACATTAATAGCCATCACAGATATGTCAAGATAGTAATGACACTTGATTATAATGACTATTCAGATGAAGGTAGGAAATTTTAAAACAATAAGTTATAATTTAAATACAATTAAAAATACATTTAGTTTGTTGATAAAATAACATTTAAGATAATCAACTTATGAATTTAATCATATGTTAAATAAATAAATGAAAGAAAAGGGGAAAAATACATCAGTCATCTAATTAAAACCATCATTATTACGATAAAAATAATTAAATTATATCATTATATATTAGTGGATATGAAATGAGAGGTGAATTTATTTTTTCATCTATTTTAGTTTGAATATTTAAACGTAATAAAATTTCCAGATCAAAGTTGAGAAGCAAAGTTATTCCCAAATCTAATTATTGATTTGATTCTAATTACTAATTTTCTCTCTCTCGTTCTTATTTTCTTATATTTTAATGTCGGAATATTATTATTATACATGGAATGAAGTGCACGAGAATGTGTGGTTGAATTTAGAAGTGTCCAATGGGAATTGAACGTCAGTTAGGTTGCTAGACGACTGCACTAGATACTCACAATGGGGTTAATACAAGGGTGAATTCAAGTTTAATGACCGCAAAAGATAACCTTGTTTTCAATTAATAATAATCATTTTTCTCTAAGATAAATATAAATTAATCCAATAAAAATATAAAACAATAATAGCATCTAAGCAATTATTAATTCTGGAGCTTTTTTTAGGTGATATGTCATTTAGTATATCATGTAGCAGACTCAATATCTTGGATACCAACAATAAATAATGCTGACGAAACTTCACTTCTTATATGTATCATATAAATCAGAACCCTTTGAGATTATGTGTTTTAATAATTCTAATTTCTTTGGATATTAATATAACATGGAATAAGAGTATTGAATTATTTTAATGTCAATGAAGGTATGATCATTTGAAATAGTTCTATTAAATATCTAGATTCCTAGAAAGCTTTTCTAATCCTCCATCATCAGCATCATCATCATCATCATAATCATTACATTTAGGTACGTCTTTAAAAAAAATAATGTCTACCTTTTTTACTTTACCACTTAAGTTACTCCAATACTAGTGTTTGTAATTTCCTATATGTACCTACACTCATCACTCTTATATTTCTGATCGCATTAAATATAAATCTAACTATTTAAATCACTTAATAACAAATAGGGTGTAGAAATTATTTCTAAATATTTACCCATATAAATGAACAAGGAGAACTTATCAATGATAATAAATCAAGCAGGCTGTAATGTCCTGGAGACCTACATCACCTACATGATAAATTTTCTTAAATCTTCAACTCAATGTTTTTACTATTTAGTTATATATTATTTTGAATTCACTTACTTATAACCATTAATTAAACACAAACATGTCACTGTTAATTACTGTAAAATTATCAAATGTGAACGAATTTTTAATAAATAAAGTTAGATTATATGCTTAACAACTGATTGTTACTTTGAAACAGGGAAAGTTTGAGTGAAACTTGTTGAGGTTCTTAATAGGCAGAAATACAAGCGTAAATGATCATTCAAACAGTTTAATATGAGTTTAAAATAAAAAATATCTTTCATGAAATAATTCTAAATAAATATCATTTAAAGCTCATAGATAAATTTTTGCTAAATTATATTGTAATCAATTTTTATAGACTGAAAAAACAGCACATACTGAATAGTATTTGCTGAACACTTCAGTTGTAACATTCAAGTGGGAACTACGCTAGAAATACTTCTATTTAAGCAGTTTAACTGATAGTGGTGGGAAAAAATATATTTGATATCAAAATGAAATATTTTTAATGATTCCGATAAAAATAATTGATTAGTTATACAAGAAAACAAAAACATGTTTCAAGAAATGGTCTACAAGAATTTATTCTTTAAATATACCACCTTCTAGTGTGCAATCTTTCCGCCATACTGGATGTGTGGTCTATATATCTACACGCCCCTGTCTTTATGATATTGTTTACGACCTCAAGTTAAATTAGTCTAGCATTAATGATATTGAACGCCCCATGGCGCCATGACACACCTTTTCTACTTATATTCCAACACTTTTTGACGCCATCCCACCACGATTCCTCATAATGATATGAAAAATATTCAATAAATTGATACTTCTTAATTTCATAAGAAACATTAAAAATGACTAATAATAACATGAAGATAAAAAAAAATTTTTAAAAATAACAATACCATCAGGTAAATACTTCTCTAAGGTTATAGAAATAAATAATTGTTTTTTAAGAGAATGCGCAAATAAATAGTTGTGATGAACAAAAGTAAAGACATTATCTTGGTTGTATAAGTAACAAATAATACAAAAGACGTCGTAGATAGTGAATGAAAAAGTTTAATTCATTTTTAATTTAATTCATTTAAATGTAGTTAAATAAGTTTAAAGTTATTTTTATAATTGTTGATAAAATGTACCTTTTATAGAAAATAATAATAAATATTATTATTATTATTATTATTTTTACTTTTATTATTATTATTATTACTTGAATAAAATAAAATAAAAAAGAATTGATAATAAAAAAAAAGTGTACTTTCTTTATGACCAGATCATTTCTTGAGGTAATAATAAATCCAACTTTTCTACGATCATAGCACAATGTGACAAACGTGTTATATACCCTTTTGCTACCTTTTTTTTTTCTATTTTTTCTCATACTTGTCTCTATATTCTCATTGTCTTGAAACGTTCATAGATCTTCATATCATCTTGCTTTGTGCTACACAAGGAAATCACGTACAAAAATAAAACGAACGAAAAGAAGGAAATTAATGTTTTTTTGTTTGATAAAAATAATTATTTAGACTTCTTAAAATAAAGTAAGTTTCATTTAATTAAATAAAAATGTTTCAGTGGTTCATTAAAAATAAATTTATCCTTTTAGATAATTAATGTTCTCGACAAAAGGAAACAGCCATTCAACAGTGTTACAACCATCTCATTTTGACAGTAAATTACATTACATGTTACTTCCGGTCTATTCTCCAATAAATTACTTGGTTCCTTATATCTGTTACTGTTTTATTATTATTATTATTATTCTCGTGCTGTTGAAGAAAACATTTTTCCAACTAATATCAACGAAACAAACAGTTAATTGAATTGAAGAAATTTTGGTAATTCATTTTAATACACACTTATATCATTTGTATTCAGTGATCATACTTTTAATGAATACTATTGAAAGAAACAGTCATCATTTTGTAAAGTGATTCACTAAATGTTGACTTTCTTCTTGAACTTATTGATGAGTTATTAATTAGTTAACAATTAAAATTGACTTCTTTGTAATTGAATAGTTAACTATATGAAGAAACACTTAATAACAAAGTAGACAATTGATGAACTTTTCAGGAAATAATAAGTACGTGATAAAAGTTTCAACTATTAAGATAATGAAATGATTGTCTATCAATAAAAGCTGTCAAACAGCAAAGATTAAACATTAAAATAAACAACTTTAATCAATAAACTTCAATATACTTTGACAAGTTTCTTCAAGTATTATTAATTATTAATTTGATGATAATATTTATAAATATTAAAAGTTATAATTTCAATTGTTTTCATGTAGATATTATGCAGTCCATATTACTGGATGTCATCAATATTTTTAAAGTTCAATGTTAGTACTGTCTAACAAGTCATCGATTCTGTATAGACATCAACAACATAACGAGATGCATCAACGTCTTGTCAGTTGAACAGTTCCAAAGTAATATCAAAATACATTTGTATAATTACTCTCAAAGGTAGGATTATGCATTTTGTATTGCTGTCAGTTAGATGCATTGAAACCAGTCTGTTGTTATTACTGTTGGTGTCAAGTACCAACATTACATGAAAGCTTTTTTAAAATAAAAAACAAGTCGAAGAAAGATTATATATTCTGTTTGAGTAATCATCTTCAATTACTTATTATTAGTGAAAGAATACTTCACAATATTGAATGATAAATTATGAGAAAGTAAAGGACAATGTATTAGATACTGATGATCCAGTGTTATCATCCCAATCATATCTCATGACTAAACCAAAATTAGTTACCATGTCAATAATGATCCAGTTGTGATACATGATTGAGATGATAACACTGCAGATCTAGTGTTTAACAAGTGTTTAAAGAAAACTAAACATTTAAAGACGTTTACTGAAAATTTTATAGTTTGTTGACGTTTAACATTGAAAACACTTTGAATGTTTAATACTGTAATGCACTTTTAATGTTTAAATACTTGTTAAACACTGAATTTGCAGTGAATACTGGATCAAAGGTACCCTGTATGAGTTGGTACATTCCAAATTTGAGTTTATTTCATTTTTAATAGAAACTTTAGTACTGAAAAATTAACTTGAGAATGAATTTATTTTTATAATGTGTTGATTAAAATTAAACATTGAACTACAATTCAAGTATTTTACCCAAAAACAATTAAATTTATAATCAAGTTAATGTAAAAATATATTCTCAAGATACTCTTTTACAAAATATCAATTTTTTTATTATCATATAAATCAATCATTGACGTAGATTGTCAATTATATTAATCAAGATATCAAATATTGCGTTCTTAGCTATTTATAAAATATTCTAGTAAATTACTTATTTTTTATCATTTGAAATATGTCTGTATTTATCCAATAGCTGAACAAATTGAAATTTATAAAAAATATAAAAATAAGTAACTCACCTAAAGATTAGACATCAACTACAATTTTACATCAGATTAATTCTGTCTTCTTTTACTTGAATAACTCTTTAGTCTTGTTTCTCTGTTTTCTTCTATAAATTAAATTGACTTATATAAAATTGATGCTACAAGTTGTTTTTTCATGTGGTGTCCAGCTTTTCTAAAACGAAAAAAAAAAATTTAATGATTAAATTAAGATGTAATTAATATTTTTTGTAATCATGATACTTATGAATAATGTGATATAATATTATAATTCAAATTGTTAGCTTATATTAGTCGATATTTTTATCTCTATTGACCATACTGATTAGATTCATCAATAATGTTCACATATATATCTATCACATGAATATGCATATGTGTATGTATTATATATAGATATTGGTTGATGACTTAGGAACATCGAAGCCAAAGCATTTCTAATGCACTTGGTTATATATTATGTCAGTTATATTACTATTGAAATGATAATTACATAGGTGGATGGCTGCTTAGATGGACAACCGCGAAGTGGTCATCTCAGCTATAATCTATGATATTACGTTAGCATAATACGAATATAATGCCTTAATGTAGTGTAATGTGCAGAGAATGACAGAGATGTTCCACAATGGTGAAATGGCTTTGAGGCTGCCCGAAAATCAAATGACATTTGGTGCTTATTGCATTTCCTGAATAATATCCCGTTTATCCATTACTCATTGGAATGGAGTTATACAATACAATCGGTTTTTCTTTTTAGTTTTTATTCAGTTTTGTGAATAAAACGATAAGAAATGGCACCAAACAATATTACAATTCATATTATTATTATTATTATTATTAAATTAAAAAATTATAACAATTAAATTTAAATTGAATCAAAAATTATTTTTAATTTATTTAAAAAAATTTTTTTATTTATTGACATTAAAAGTAATTCTAGATATTGAAATAGTGCTTTAATTAAGATAGAGAATTTCAGTTATATGGAAAGTAGCAGTAGTTATTGAACAACTTGTATTTTTCTATTATTTTTTGTATAAATATTTTGATTACTAAAAAAAAGTATTATTTGAAATAAAAATATAAATAAACTGAAATTTATAATTTGATTAAATGAATCAATGAAAAAATTTTATTGTGACTATTTAGAAAACATATTTCATTTATGTAAATGAATTGTTTTGTTTTAGTGATTCTATTATTTATGTGAAATAAATAGTAATATCACACTTGTCACAATTTTAAACACAAAATGCGTAAGAAAATGACGATCAATACCTCAAGTGTTTACGACACTTACTATCGCAATATTAATAAATCTCATAACAGTATCTTTTTCTAACTATTAAAAACATAAAAGAAAAAGATAAAATGATAAAATATATATGCATATCAATGATTCAGTCGGTGCTTAAGGCGTACATGACAAGTTTAAATGAAGAGGGTAAACTATTAAAGTGAAGTATTTGATAATATTTTAAGAGTGACGGTAGAAGTTTAGAGAGATCCAAGTTTGAGACACAGTACATTATTAAGTTTTGCTATACTTGGCAATAAAATATAAATAATATTATATTTAATAAACAGATATTGATATGTTAATTTTTTTATCATCTAAGATATTTGTTTATTTATCGACAACTTCTTGTCACTGATAGTCACGCCCTCATGTATTTAACTATCAAAAGCATATATGATAAGTAAATCGCATGGTTTTAAATGTATTTTAAATTATTTAGAATTATTTACATATGTCAACTGTTTTTTTACTACTACAAAATAATCTTTAATTTGACCTATTTACCAATTGTCGAAACTTTATCTATTCACTACAAATTTCCAATTTGAAAAACACTTACAGTGTTTTAAATTAAAACACTACGATTGGCAGTGTTATCTATGGCACAAAATAATTGAACTTTTTTTTCAAATAGATACGTACGCAGAATTTAATTAATTCAAAATATTTGTAATTTGTAATTTGATGGATGTTTCATTGTCATATTGAATATTATTATAAAACGTTAAAAAAAACAACATAGTTATTTTATGATTGCACGAAGAAAAATTTCTTCGAAGAATTCTCATGCTCGTCATTATAAAGCAAGTGCAAATGACGAGTAATGAAGTTTTTTTTAAAACAAATTAGGGAAAACTTTATTGGTGCATAATAATTTTAAATAAAAACAATATACTGATATACTGCATTTGATATTTTTTACTTAGCTAATAAATTGCATACAGATTATCAGAAAGCATGAGAATTTACCTAAGAAATTTTTCTCTATGCGATTGAATTAATTGTTAAATATGATATAATTATAAAGAAATGAAGGGATGATTTGATTGAAGTCGAATTATTTATTAGAATAAAAAAATTTCAGATATTTTAAACATATTTTTTGTAACACAATCAACGTCAGTTCCTTCAACCGAATTATGCGAATCGGTCAAGCGATATTGCACGAAACGCGATTACAGCTTCATAAAAAATCACGTTTAATTTTTTCTACACTTAACCTCGATTCTAGTAATCTTCCAGTCATGCTGTCATTTATCTTAAGACTTTATCGTTATGCGCTACCGATTTTTTTTAGTCAAAGATTTGTTGTGTTTGAATGGATATAAAAAAAAATACTTCAAGTATAAATAGGGTGAATAGACCAATAGATAGATTAATTGTTATATTATTAAAATTATATGTACTGAAGAAAACATTAAGATGAAGAAAATAAAATGGAAATTCATTACAAATATATAGAGAGAAGAATTAAGAAAAAGTTACCCTTCGATAGAGGAATTTTTATGAAGTGGTAGAGCTAATTTTACTGTCCTGGAGGGTGATTTTTACTCAATCTTTTTTTTTTTTGGTGTAAAAAATAAATTTGTGTTAAAAGAATTTAATATTTTTTCAATTAACTTAGACCTTTTTATTAAGTGACCCACCACCCTAGTTCCAGTGCTCAGGATTAATTACATTCTACTACACTGTAAATTTTAGTGTCTTATTTTAAAACATTGAAAGTGTTTTAATATGACGTCACCCATTTAAACAACATTGTCTCGATTTTAAAACGTTTTTTAGTGTTTTAAAATAAGACACTAAAATTTATAGTGTATAAAGAATAAAAAATATCTAATTTTATTTTAATTGATAAATAATTTTATATAATTTTTTATAATTTCAAATTTTATAATCAGTTATAGTAATTATAATTTATAATAATTTACACAAACATTTTTCTATAATAATTTATAGTTTTTATAAACAATAGTTTTCAATAATTTGAACAACCTGTTCACCTTTTAAATTTATCAGTTTAATTACTCAACATACAAAGTAGCAACACAAAGGTTTTTTGTCATTGTTAAATTTAATCATTATTTTCCCCTCAAACTTAAAAATAAAAAACGACTGATAGCACATAAGAATGATTATTACCAAACTTATGACGAATTTATGTAAGAACTCAATTGCCAAGGAATGGAAATTTTTACAAGTGTTAAATTGTTGGCCCAGCAGATTAACTATTAATACCATAAACGTGTTTTTGAAAATTCGTTCTATTTAAGAAATTTATACAATATTTTTTAATCTTGAAAAATAAATAATTTAATAATATTTTTACATTAACTGTAAGAGCCATCCATTGTATTCATTGTAGCAATATTTTTTTCTACATAAATTGATCGATACATTATAAATTCTAATCTGTTACTTTTAACTTACTATTCATTTATATGTTAATTCTATAAATTAGAGAAAAAAATTTCACGATCAAGTATATTATTTACTTCACTCAGATTATTCAATAACAGGTAAATAATTGCTTGACTATTTGAAATTAATACTGGTAATTAATATATTTTTATTTAAAACGTGTAAATCAGTTAAACGTTTATTTAACTTCGATAAATATTTACTTAATACAAAATCAACAGCATGTTTAATTAATTCATTCATTTACTAACAAAAATTAAAAATTTAACAAAATTATATCTACAATATTAACATTTTTTAGACATCAATTTCACAATTTATATCTATAAAAAAAAAATTTTAATAAATATATTATCAATGTGAACCGACATGGTAGACTAGTACAGTCGAACTCCTCTAATTTTTAGTCTCGTAATTTTTAATTTAGGTATATTAAATGTCAATATTCTATGGTTTAGTCCATATGTTAACACAGGACCCCGTAATTTTTATTCTGAGAAAAAGTTGCCCCGAGACGTAAAAATTCGAGGAGTTTGACTGTAGGTAAGCGTTGGTCTGACGTTCCACAGGTTTTGGGTTCGAAGCCTGACCGGAACAAAGTCATTTATTTGACTTTTCTCGGATCACCATGAGTGAGAGGATCTCCGAAGAAGATCCGGTTGTATCGGCACAGGTTTTCTGCAGTTGTTTCCCGGTGTCCTTGTACAAATGCGATACAATGGTTAGGGCGTAAGTCGGTTGCAGACGCAATTCGGCATACTATGTGTGTAATAGTGTATCGGGCAGGGAGGAAGTGTTGAGACAAGTAAAGGGGGAAGAAAAAAGGAAGTTAATTTGGAAGGAAAATAAAATTAGTGAGGTTGAGGAAGGAAGAGAAAAAAGTGTTAATGCGGGATGAGAGGGAAAGTATTATCTGAAACCCTGCCTCACAGGGTGTACAATCAAATATAATGATGATGATATATTATCAATGTGTATTTGATAAAGTACATTGTGTATTATGTAAATTAAAAATACAAAAGAAGCAGTGATACAGTAGGATTTATTTTAATTATTTTCAATCACTTGTAGCAGCATAACTGATGTATTTTCAACTAAATACATGTTTAATTAAATATTAAATAATAATAATTAAGTAAATAATATAAATAATTTGAAGCTAAATCAGTTGAAAATAGATTGAGTTAAAGATACATAGACTCTACTGTATTATAAATGATAATAGTATTTTATATTTAAGTACAGAGATAACGAGAGTTCGTGTTTGAAATTTACTATTAAACATAATGCTTTAGAAGATACTTGAGAAGGGGTTGCAAGAAGACTCAATTTTGATGTGGACGCCGAATAGTGTATGCAAGTATATGAGCGATCGATCGTTCAGTGAGCAGGAATATAATTTCAAGTTAAATTCAGGAAGTTGAAGAAGAGCAGAGGAAAGAGGGACATGACCTATATATCGTTTCAGTTCATGTTCACAACGAATCCAATTAATTCGATAAATTCACTCGTCGCCAATTTGTGAATACATTTTTAAATCTGATAATTTTTTTCAAATCAATTTGTCGATATTTATAAGTCATTTCCCCTCAAATATATACATATCTAACTAAATTTGAGTGCACAATTTCATTAAATAAAATAAAGTGTAAATGATAATGATAAAGAAGATAATAATAATTATTTTAAAGCTTATAATTACACTGCATGAAGCTTTATCTAAATCCTATTACAATGTAAACTGATAAAATAAAAATAGTTTCAAATGTAACAATCAACTTAAATAATTGGATCATTTTCATTTTTTTTTTCTTTTTCTAGTTACATTCCATAACTACGGAGAAATAATAATTTTAACAAAAAAGTAAAAATTAGTTGAAAGGTAGAAGAAAAACGAATGAAAGGTGAAATGGAAGCTTCAAATGTGACATGAAGAAGTGCAAGAGTAGAAGAAAAAAAATAAATAAAATGAGAAGAAGGTCGACGTGCGATGCTGGATGAGACTGAGAGACTTGAACGGTATGTACAGAATGCATCCGGCACACCTGCTTGGAAGCATCAGCTTTTAAATGAGAGACGGCTTGAACGAGATTGTCTGTGGATAAAGTGAGACCAAGTGTAGACTTATGTTATGAAGTAAGAGTCCAGACACAAACGAATGACATATTGTTTTATAAAAGTGAGAAAAAAGACTACTTTTATCTCTGATTTTACTTTAAATGTATTCTTTTATAAATATTATTTTTTTTCATCACCCTTTGTCTTTTATTAATTGTATCAATCAATCTAATACCATAAATACTAATGAATCGAAAAGATTAAAAAACATTAGAAAAGTTTCTAGAAATTCTGTAATAATAATAATAGTGATAATAATTAAAGAAACTTTGATTGAAGTTATTTTATTTTATCCGCAACTACTAAGTGGCTAACAAATAAAAAAAAACTTTCATCTTCTTAAAATAAACTTTTTCTCTATATGTGTAGTAGATTTAATTTCATCAAAAATTAACTTTTGTAATAATTAACAAGAGAATAATAAAAAAAAAATGTTTTTTCTTTTTTTTTAATAATTAATAATTATTTATTATTATTTATTGATTTTTTTTTTCTTTTGTAAATCTGAAACAATCATTTAAGCATGAAATTTTGTTAAACTAGAAAATGCAAAATGCATGTTTTTACTAAATGAATGTCACTGACCCATATATTTTCTCACAAATCGATATTTAAATTATGTAAATTGTGATACATACACTTACGTGCGTCAATGTTACTAATACAAGAGAGAGATAAAATATACCTAGTGGCTTGGAATACCGGAAACTTGGTACAACATATATATATATATACAAACACTTTTATCTATGTTGACTCCAAAATAGTACATAAAATATTTATTACTATTACTCAACTATGTCGAAAATATACATTTATGTTGCTTTACCTTAATACCTAAACCTCAAATAAATCAACAAGATCATACTTTGATTTTTGCAAACAAAAAAAGATGTTTCAATTAACACAATACCAAGGAAAGAAAAATAAAAATGAAAACAAAAAAAAAAAAAATAACGATATTGCCCGTTAACTATTTTTTCCCTTTCCCTTTGTCCTACTTCTATACAATCGATTCCAGTGAACCCTACCTGACCGAAAACTTTCCATCAGTGTAGTTGAATAATTTTTATTAGATATTTTACACTCTTTGTAACGGAAATAAATATTTATTATTCAAGTAATAATATCTTTCGAATCACCTATTAAGAATGATAATAACAATAATCAAATTTTTATTATTATTATTTTTTTGATCAATTTCCACTTTGTAATAATATATATCAGAGTAATATACTCTTATTACTTTCTATTGGGAGAAAATTTTTTTTTTTTATTTCTCCAACCAACATTAACTTATTATTTCTTTAATCAAACTATATAAGCTCTACTTGATTGATCGGCTTTTCCATGTCTTATGAAGCCCTGTACAAGTATTAACTGATATTTTAATCGTCATACTTAAAAAGACTCGATTGCAATAAAAAAACTTGTATATGATGATAATATGTTTTATCAACATAATAAAAAATTCGTTAAACTCCAATATATATTGTTTATGATAATAATCAAATAAATTATAAACATTATTTTTTTTTCTAGTTAATATTGTACCATTTACATTTTCTGTTTACATACATAAATTAATATAAATATATATATACATATATATATACATAGAACGTCACACGTTTACGCAATCGATTTACTACCGTGCGAGTCTTTACTCTAAGCCCTCAACTCAAGCATTCGATCTGACCACATGACGCCACGACCAATGTTATGTTGAGGTTTAGTCGAATAGAAAAAGAAAAAAGCCAAGAATCATGGAGGTAACATATATCGCAACAGAAGATCCCAAGACTCGACACTGTCTTTCCTACATGTCTTTTTCTTTATTAATATCCAGAAGTCTTCAATGCATTTGCAGATCGTTGAGATCCAGTCTTATTTTTTCTCCGAATAATATCACTTTTTTCACCCTTCTTTTTTTCTCCTTTACTACATTTTTTTATTTATTTCATTTTGTATTCTGAATCAACTCTAGGCTATTTTCTAATACACTTGAGAAGATGTATAAGAATTATATGACCTTGATTACAATAGTAGACGAATGATTGACAATAATTATTGATAGATGCAAGACATCCAATACGTTTTGTCTTAATTCTAACACTAGATACTATGATATATACTCACTATTTTACTACACCGGTTTAGTCATTTATAGTTCATAGTAATACATACATATCTCCATCAAATTTATATTTATCAACTTATGTTTGAAAAGGTAGAATAAATATGTATTGAACAAAATTTTTCAAAAGATAACTAAATGAAGTGTTAACTTGATGAATAAGAAATTTTAATGAATATCATTTCTTGTACGTGCTATCGCGTTGGAAAATTTTGTTATGTGATAATCAGAATTGATTTCAAATGTAAAGAAGATATAGATGGAGACTAAGTAAATCAAAGTTATCAGAGAGGTTATCAAGTAACTTAAACGTAGCTATTGCATTGTTTTTTTTTTCTTTTCTTTTTACCAAATACATTAACTCATAATTTCTTTATTTTTTTTTTCCATTGTTACAATACTATCTGAACGTTTTGAAGAAAAAAATTTTTTTTCAACCACAGTATTGCACTATTTAGTCACACTTGTATCAATACTGTGAACTAAATGACTAATAGTTTACTGTAGTTTCAATCTAATCAAATTCATTTTTATTTACATTGTATTAAATTCATAATTTTATTCAAACACATTAGGATGTTTTAGAAATGAATTACATAAATATTTTAAACGAAAAAGTTGTAAAAAAAAAAAATAATGAATTAATGAATTGATAATAATTCATAAATATATTGAAAAATGAGCAGTTATACTAATAGTACATTATAAACATGCAAGTGATATAAAAAAAGGGAATGACCAAATAAAAGAGTAAAAATCGACACGTAAAACAGGCTAATAATTCGAAGTCAGTTTTGAAAAATAAATCTCCACCTATCCAAGGAATCATCCTTTACATTTTTCTCATCAATTATGTGGCCATTGGAAATCATTTTAAGATTGGAGCTTTGTAATTATTTTGAATTATAAATATATAATATGAACCTGTTCAATGTACCATTATGAAATATCAAATTATTACGTTTGCTTTTTTTAAAATTTGTACAATTTTATTTTTTTCTTCAACAGAAAAGAAAAAAATTATTTTCAGATTTTTTAAATAAAATAAAGTAGAAAAAAACATTAATTACTCACCTGAAAAAATTGTAGTTCTTGTAATCTTTATTCTTAATGCCATTTATAACTTGATTTTTATGGATTTATTTGACCAAATTTCACTAAATTATAGAAAAAAAAAAACACTTTCAATCAATTTTTGTATATTACTATTATTTCTATTTTATCAAATATAAAATAAAAATCTCTTTTGAATTTTCGAAAAGATAATAACATTAACGAGGGAAGTTAATGTGTATTTAAGCAAAAAATGATATAATTTATGATGACAAAAACTGAAACTGACAATCAGTGTTAAAAAAACAGAAAAATAAATAAAAAAAAAAAAAAAAGAAAAAACAATTATAATGAAGGAAATAAAGAATACAATGATAAGAACTGATTGTCTAAAGATTTGAAAATAGATTAAATTAGAGTTATATCCGAAAAAATAATAAAAATGAAAGATAAATTAAGTTTATTAATTGAAAATAATAAAATAGAATAAAAGTAATATATAAAATTGAAATGAACAATAAAATTTCAATTTACCATTTGTTAAAAAGTTTGTAAGATAACAGTAAATACCGGAAGTTAATTTTTAACACTACCCAATCATAAGACTTGAACACTTGGTCTTGACGTTTTCTTGCACGATAAAATATTCCAAATGGAAAGATTATTTAGCAAACACAAATAGTAATGGTCACAATTGATTTAACTAAATATTTCAAGTTAATAACACTGACGTTGCGCGCGCGTAAATTGTTATCTTCCTTTATTTTTGTCCGATCAAGTAAAACCACACGTACAACAAACGAAAAACCCTATGGGTATCCTGCTCAAGACCCGAGCAGGCACTGACCCCACCAGACGTGAGACGAGGACCAGTAAGTGAGCGCAAACACAGAATCAACCGAGAAGCTTGGGTGCAAGTGAAAAAGTGTATTGTATCACACACAGTCGTACACACAGAGATAGAAGAGAGAACACACTCGATACACAGCGATCACGAATGAGAAACGAAAGGGGGGAGAGTCAAGAGAGGGAAGTCATGAAAGAGCAATCGAGGGAGGAAAAAGAGAGAAAGAAAAGCATCAAGACCGGAGCAACCGGCCTCGTCTTTCTTTTAACTTTAATTTTTTTTTTATTCTCTTATTTTATTTATTAGTATTTATATTGTATTTTTCACTTCTTCTTACAGTGATCTGTAAAATATAGGACTATGCTAAATATATCTATTTCAACGACAATGATGCAGTCAAGTTGAAAAGAAAAACACAATAGTACGTCATATGCTTGTTTAGAATATACTGAATATATTTTGACCCTAGTGTTACGGTGAGCCCTGTTGGCGTGACTTCGAATTACTTCGGCAAATTTCGGTTCAACTCGGAACTGAGAAGAGAGGACAACCAACGACTCCCGGCCGCCAGCGCCTTTTATACATATATACTTCTGTCTGTTTTGCGACGAGTTGCAAACTGTTCTCTTACTCAAACTATCTTACACACGTGCCAAACTCGCGCGATTATTTTTTTTTTTTTCTTTCTTGTATTAGTAATTAATTTATTACGCTTCAATTAAAACATATGTTGATACGAAAACGTAGTTTGAATTATTAAATAGTTGGTATAAAAAATTCACCTACATCTATTAGTTGTGAAGAAATGAATTTGCATGCCATAAAAGCATGATATGAATAGTCAGCCACAGTACCTTTATCAGCGCCATCATAAATACGGTAGAAAAGCCATAAGGCACTGTGAAAGCAATTTCATTACGCAAAGAAGATTGTAGAGCTTTCGCGTCACGCGCCAAACAATGCTTTTTAGCTCTATTTTCACTCAAATAATATTTAAATATGTAATCTCTAAATATCATTTAAATTGACTTTTACAATTAATCTCATCACATTTGACGGAAAAAGGTTTGATTTATTTTTTTTTTCTTTTTTAGTTATTTAAAACTATTTAAAGACCCTCACACTAATCTACATTATACAAATTAATTCTATCGATTACTAGAGAGAGTTCACGTAGACTTGTTGCATGTATTAAGACTTGAAGAGTACCTAGTTGCAATGAATCAAGAAAATAAAAACATTAGTAAGTTAAGTATGAATATTCAATATTTTATTTAAAAATAGTAAATGTTTGAAATTATTATGTGTGTCTAATGTAAAAAATTAGATATCAGGGTTAAGGATATCAAAGAACATAACACGACCTTGCAACTCGATATTTTTCTTGGAAATTTTGCGATACTAGAGGCTTTTAAGTAAAATAAGATTCGAAAGAAGAGGCATAAAAGTATGATACTAAAGGGATACTATACCGAGGAAGATACTTATTATGTTGCTTTTTTTCTTGAAAGAAAACTTACAAGAAATAAGATTCATCTCATCATTAAAAAAATTCTATGAGAGCAAGAAGGAATGGAAAAAAATTTTTGACTCTACTTCTTGAATAGTTTACTTAAAAATACTTAATATATTTCTATTTTTGGACTTCAATTTATTTCATCACTTCATTTTCATATTCTATGTTTACTCAATATATTAGCATATTTCAGGTAAACTATTTCAATATATTTATAAATGATAAGTTAAAAATTTAGCATAAATTCATTATTAAAATAAGGGATTATTAAAGTATAATATAAACCATAAGTAATTAAAGATTTTTAATTTTTATTGAACGTTACAATTTTCACAAATAAAAAGACTGAAACAAGTTGCAGATATAAAAGTAAAAATTGGAGAAGTATTCCTGCAAGTAGCAACTGGTGGGTCGATAATAATGGTTCCAGATAGTCTGGACTTGCGTGCAACCCATACAAGTAATTACTTATATGCTAATACGTAGTTGTCACTGTAACAGTTACTTATAATTCCTTCTTCAGTTATAATTTAACAAAAATTATCATGTCTGTATAATTAGTTACTATAAAAAAATACGACAAATTTAAAATAATCAGTACCATTTACTGTAGCATCACTGATTATTTTGTCTATGTATGGTGAAAAATACAATGACGATAAAGTATAAAGTATTACAGATTGAAATGATACTTTGTGTCAATACTGAAGAGATCTTTTTGTTTGAATATCTTCAAGTATTGTTCTTAATTCTTCATCCTCCAATCGACCCTCTAAACTAGGAATTAAGGCCTTGGCTTCTTCTGGCGTTTCTGGGCAAAGATTCGCCAATGATGCAAGTTCAAATTTATGCAACTTCTTTTGCGTTAAGAGACTATAACAAACAAATAAATTTTTATTTACTTGCGAATTATGTTAATTCATTTTATAATAATATTCGAGTTTTTTTCTTTACTTTCTTACAGCTGCAATGATTTCCTTATTTTTAAATTTGCGAAAACGATCAGTATAATTTAAACTTTTCATGAATACTTCTGAAAACTCTTGCTCCTCTTCGGCTGATTCATTTTGTGCTTTTCTGTGCTCCAAAAGCATATGTACTTCTGATATTAATAATGTTTCAGCATTTTCGAATTCTATAAAAAAAAAAATATATCACGTAATTATTACTCATGAATGAATCCATTTTTTCCCTATTTATACTATTTATCAGGAAATTTTTTTTTCAATACCTAGTATTTTTATTCTAATTTTTTTATCCTGAATAAAATGATTTAGTTTAGTATTAAAAATGATTATTAAGCTGGTTTATTTATATATCCTTGTTGTACTAGAAAATCATAAATTTTCCTAGTTTTATTAACATCAATTTTAAGAAGAACTCGCGCTTGAGCCAATCTCAAAGATCCCGATTTTTTATTTTCCGTTATTAAAATATTTTTAAATTCTAAATAATTCGTGGGTATTATTCTAGCTACTGAACACAACTCTTTTTCAATGTCTGTAAGTTTATCATGACCAGGTAATCCTAAAATTTCCAATGGAGGTGGTGGTTTCCTTTGATTAACTGTAGAAATAGTTTGTATTTGAGAATTTGATAAATGACCTGGTATTAAATTTTTCCAACTACATTCAATATTATTCATATAGATCCGTCTGTCTTTATCATTTTCTTGTTTTATTTTGAAAAGTTTTTGATATATTGGAATACTATGAAAATATTTTAAACCATTCTTTCGAAATTCTATCAACTTTTTAATTCGATTTCTGATTTCTCCAGCGTAATGAAGTGACTCCATGATATAATCAAAGTCCAATCCATCAACAAGTTGCATAAACATCAAAAATTTTTCAGCAACAGGTCGTGTTATAGTGGAATCATATCTTTGTAACCATGATATTACTTTTTTGAATGATATTAATCCATGTTCACGAATAATTCTTCTTCTTCTCATTCGTTCTTTCAATTTAGAATTATAACCTTGTACTATTGCAAATTGTAAGTTTCTTCCAAGATCATAATGTTCATGACTTTCATCAAATTCATCATATTTCAAATTTGATATCAAAAGCTCGGCATAATTATCAAAATTAACTTCAAAATCCGATCGTGCTGCATTATAGCCTGCTAATAGTCGACTATTGAGAGTGTTGGGAGCAAATCTTGGTGGCTCTTCTAAATCTTGGAGTTTAAACATATATGGAATTGGTTCATGACCAAACAGACTAGCTTCAGATTCTTTTATAACTGGTAATCCTGGCAAACGTTGTTTATTTATATAATAATTTAAATAATGCGATTCACAGTTCTCGGAAGTTTTACCTGGCATTCTTTTAGCAATATCAACCCAGTTACCAAAGCCACATTCTTGTAATACATCAAGTAATTTTAACTCTTCTTTAGCTGTCCAACTAGAATCCTCTGTTAGAGGAAATTCATTCTTAATAATAACATAGTCATGATAGTTTTTGTGTTCATCTATTTCACGACCATTCGAAAAACATGTCGGGCAAATGGTAATGTTATTACATATACTACATTTGATATAAGGCTCACAAAGGATCGATTTACATATGCAACAAACTGGGTCTGAAGTGAAAATTTCCTCACTTACAACTGAGACTTCGAGCTCAGTATCTGGCTCTTGCTTTAATAATTTACGCTTTTTGAATTCTGAAAGTAAGAAAATCATCACTTTAGACGCAGTATATTAAATATAATTATTTATCAATTTAAATAACTATTTACAATTATTTTTGTATTAACTTGTATCCATAACATTTGTTTATACCTTTTGGAAATTGAAGATCAGCAGCGTCTTCTTCAGTCATATCTGAATGACTAGGATTTGCCATGATGAATAATAAGTTACAGATGATTATTAGGATTACTATAAACAAATGATTAATAAACAATAAATTGTTGATATGAAAATGTTCTCGAATACGTTTGAGCTATTGTTTTGATGGTTAGAAAATATTGTAGTTGATAAAACTTTCCCTAGATTGCGATACATGCAATGTCCAGCCATTTTGCTCAAGAAATATTACCGCGAAATACAATTTAAGTACAAAAAAATTCTTTTTAAATTAATCATTATTCTCAAGTAATTTAATTTTTTATGCTGTAAATTTATTTTATTAATGAAAAAGTAATTTAACAATTATAGTGTTCATAAAATCAGATCAAAGTATTATAATTAATTGTTAAAAGTATGATTTAAATGAATATTTTTGGTTAAATTACACATAAATAAACTAAAATTATTTAAACAATATTTTATCGAAATATTTGATATTAATTATAATTACTAATGATTAATTATTTAATCGTTAAAAATTAATTCACAGAAAGATTTAAATAAAATTATATGGAAAGAATGATTTAAATGCTGATTTTTCGCAGCAATTAAATAAAACAAAAAATTTACTTAATAAAAAAAGACTGTACATTTATAACGCATGCGCAGTTAATCTGCATCCCACTGATATAAATGAAACTTTCACACACATATTATAAAAGATTAGTATGTGTTGCATGCCTACAAATTACCTCTGCTACCGGTGAGTTTAGCCAGTCGAGCCTGTGCTTATGTGTTCATGATCACATAGATCTATAAGTTTGTTCTATTTTGTTTTTAAACTCACCGCGGGAATTCCTTGGTTCCTTTTTACTTTTCACATTCTAGAACATTAAAATATCCAAACATTTTTGAATTTGTCAATCGACACCATTTACAATATATGAACTGACACATTAATATTATAACTAGTTATAATGAAAATGATTGTGTCAATTTTGACAGTTATTTGTGTATTTAGTGTTGTTAGTGGACAAAATAATAAATATTACAGCAATTCAGACACCATCTTCTTCCCAGACTCAGTGAATCCTTTACAAAGTCCAAGAATAACAGCAGTTTCAAAAAGCAGAAGTTTAGATGAAATTGATAGTCCAGTACAGGTAATATTTATTAAGACAATTCAATTAATTGATTGCCAATTTTATCGATAAAATCATTGTCCAATGATATATTTGTATAATTAAATAAATGTTTTAATATTTGAAGATTAAATTTTTCAGTGAAATGTTAAAAAAATGTAGAAATGATAAGAGCATTGCAATCATGAAACTGATGAGTGTACAGGTGATTAGTACATGTACCTGTTATATCTTTTCTTTTTCAACTGGTTGTCTCGTGAATCAATATGACCTCGAAATAAAGACTGACTATAATAATCTCGAGGATAGAACGAACCGGTAACGCGTCACCATCGTCTTCTTCATGTACCAACATTCCTTATTCATTTATTTCATTCTTAACACGTTTTTTGACTTCAGGCTAATCATTTTAATTAAATAGAAAGTCTATTTTCAATGATGATTCTCAATGTCTGATTAATTTCAATATACCTGTTTTTGTTTATAGTTTGTCGAATTTTTTAACCAGATCATTCAAACTTGGAAGGAAAGTTACAAAATAGTGAATAATTAATACTTTAATGTTATTATAATTAATTGAATTCCGAGATACCTTGAAAATGATTACATATGTCAACGTATTAATGAGTGAAGGAGAACCTACGCACAAATATAAAAAATGTAGAGTTTAAAAATAGAATATATCCAGCTGAAACAAAAGCAAAACAATATTGCTATTTTTTAATAGTCTAATGTAATTTCTAAAAAATCATTAATTTAAAACAAATTTGATTGAATAATTCTTTAAATAATTTAAGATTAACGACCTGTGCAGGTAATTTCAATTAAATGACACATGTATACATGATTGGTTATCCAAACGGTGACTCATTAAATTATCATTACTAAGAAATCTGATAATAAAAGTATGCATTAATGTATAAATTTACTCACGTTGATGTCAAATAATTGAGATTAAATATCAACTGTAATAATTTGTTCAATTGACAAAATTTAATGTAATGAATGTACTTTTATTTGATTATCTAACACTTATGTTTTTCTTTTTTTTTTTAAATGACAATTGGAATTGAAGTTTAATATCCGGTTTCTTTACAGTTCATTTCATCAGTGATGATTTAATTCAATTCATCTCAATCTCTGTAATTATATAAATGTCAAGTCTTGTTATATTTATTATGATATATTATTTATTTATTAAAGTTATTTATCGTTTTTATAGGAAGTTGTTTATCATTATAGTTACAATGAGTGAGTTTATTTTGTGTTCTAGAAATCATTGTTACTAGCTAAGGAAATGAATAAATTGGATTCCCTTGAAGATTTCCTTGGTTTGGTATCTGGAATTCCGGAATCTGAAGAAATGTTTTTCGTCAGTAAGTATATTGAAATTTGGTTAAAACTAAAAATTATATTTTTTTAGATAGATAAAAAAAGTGATTCAACTCTGTTATCAATTAAAATACCACAATTGTTGATAAGTTACACTAATTATGTCAATAATTTTTTCTAATCCTTAAGCAGAAATATTTCGATGAAGTCATTGCGATAAAATGACTGTTAATTAAATAATGAAATTGGATTTTTCTAGATCGAATGGGAGGTGAGAGATCATCAGCGATCAAACCAAAACCAGCAAAATGCACGGTAGAACTTCAATCTGTTTCATTAATCCCAGAGAATCATGATTCTTCTACTGTTTACATACCATCATGTACACGCATTAAGAGATGTGGTGGATGTTGTAATCATTCATTGCTATCTTGCCAGCCTGTTCGTAATACAACGGAGACACGTAATTTTGAGGTGAACTTTTCTCCCAATCAATTTCTTCTCAAGTCATTGACTACATATTAACAGTGATAATTAATTCATTTTATTAGGTTCTTATATCAAAAATTGATATAACTGGGAAATTAAAGTATGCTGGGAAGAAAGTAATACCATTAGAAGAACACACACAATGTGAATGTAGCTGCAAAATTAAGCCTGAGGCAATTATTGAATTATGTATTTTAATATTTCTTAATATTGTCAATGTAAATAATAATTAATCAAATATTTTCTTCTAGCATTGCTCAAGAAGTCACACTTACAGTGAATCAGAATGTCAATGTATCTGTAAAAATACTGATGAAGAAGATAAATGTAAGAATCATAGTATGAAGCTTTGGGATCCTGAAACATGTTCATGCGCTTGCAGATATCAATCTGAATGTAGCAGTGGACTTTTTTTCAATTTAAATACGTGCAGGTGTGAATCCGTACAATAGAAATCTCCATAAGTCGTCATTGGGTTTTCCACAAGTCTTTTTGGTGGCTGGTGTTTCACTACTTTGTGATTTCGTAAGAATAAATAAACACTGAAATTTTTTGTGATTTAATTCCACTAACAATTGTATTGAATTCATAAATAATAATGTTTAAACATATTTTAACGATTAATAAGCACTTGTTCAATAATTGAGTATTGCTTCAACTAATGCTTTATTTGCTTAGCATATTTATAAATGTATGTTAATAAATTTTTTATTAACAAAACAATGCATAAATGTTTGCCTTTAATAAAAGATATATTAATATAAATGAATTACGAAAATATATAGGTGTGAAAGACGAGGATTTTCCGTTCAAGAATGGTATGAAAATGAGAAAAGGGTTGACTACTCACTGAGACGGACGAATCAAAAGGAACATCCAATTATAATAACTCTTGATGCGTCGGATCCAAGGAGAAAACATAAAGATGAACCTAGCCGTTAAATTTTTTAAATAAATTAATTATAATCAAAAGCTTCATAATTAAAGAAAATTGGATTGAAATTTCTAGTATTATAATTGTAATAATTACACAGTCATTTTCTATTAATAAGAATGTAAAGAGTAAATATTTATTTTTCTTAATTTAAAGAATTATATTAACCATATGTAGATCTTATTTTTATGTCTAAAACATAATTATGTATTTAGTTTGATTGTTTAAAAATGATTTTACTATTTATGTATAATTCGAGTGATACATTTTTTATATCATATCGATAAAGACTTTATTTCTATTGTGATATATAAAATTTTTGTTATTATTCTAAGATACAATAAAATAGTAAATCCAGACGTATATGTTTTTATTTCATTAACATCTGAAACATTCATGTACGGTTGCAAATTTTATAATTATAGCTATTATATGATAGCAAGAAAAGTTGATACCAACCTGTCAACATTTTATTCTATTGTTCATCAACTTCGATATTTTCTTCAAAATTTTTCGAATTTGCTGTTTCAAGTTTGTTTACTTCTTGGTAATAATTGACAATTGCTTTATTCATTGTCAATAAATATCCATAGACCTGACTAATATTTTTCATTGTACCAGCAAGTGATTCTACAAAAAAATCAGTATTTTTTTATCCGCTTAAGATAATTAAAAAATAAAAAAATACTCTAATTATTATAAACAATATCTTTTCATACCGATAGAAGCTGCCAAATCTTCTAAATTCAACTCATCCGAAATTTTTTGACGTTTTTGTGGTTGTTGCATGATTGAATTAATGCTGTGAATTAAAATATCATTACTTGTTTCGATATTATTAACTTTTACACAGTTATCTCATTACATTTAGAACAATTACAAGAAATGTCATCAAGCAACGTATGGATAACAAACATATTTTTGTATACTGCAATCGGCCATCTTTATTAAGTAAATAAATGTTTTTTCACTCTCCAGATGCCACTACTGTATGATTTACCGACTTGAATTATCTACTATTATGATTGTCTTGATGTTTATTCATTTATATCAAATAAAAAAGCCAGTTATTATTGAATATTTTAAAGAAAATATTCTGTTTAATATTTGTTTATCTCATTTAAATTATTTATTCTATATCGTATAATATCCTACACATTCTACGACTCTCTTATGTATTTTCCAACACATACAACATGAACTATACTACAAAGAAAAAGATTGGTATTTATACACAAACGACATTAACTTTGTTGCTTAAATATTTTTATATTAAAACATGACTATGTAGATAAATTAATTTTAAAATTTCATAAAATAAATTTATTTCTCTTTTTTTAATTTTTTTAAAGGGTCGAGTTATTTGGGTTAATTTTTTATAGATGAAAAGGCGTCCTTTTATACTTCTCAATCACTACTATAAATAAAATCTACAAATATTTTAGTATCTATGCACTTTGAAGATTACAGAGAAAATAAAAAAATGAACTTCAACAGGCCAGTTACAATTATTATTGACTTGAAGTGATAAGCGTAATTTCGTCTAGTTTATTCATTTTTTACCATTTTTTTATCAAGCGCAACAAGATGTGTATCTTTGGGTCCATGATGCTCAAATCTCTCCGCGATCTCTGCTATTTATAAACGCATTCAGATTCTACGGAAGCCACGTACGGGCACATAGTTCCGCCCAATCGACTTTTTCAAGCAAAAGGATACACAATTTTGTAATTACAGGGTAATCTATACTGTCCATATAAAATTATAGGCTTCAGGCCATTTCTCTTGAGTTTTCTCATTTTTTTTTCAGTTTATCTCTGGTTTTTTTTTTTTTTTGGCTCCAGAATAATTGATTCGCCATGAATATTTTCAGTGCAGTCAATAACCTTAAAAATTACAATTCTTAATCTGATATTCAGTTATTTTGAAAAAATCAAAATTCTAAAAAACAACATGTTGACGATATTTTTGTACAACAATAAATGGTATGTAAATCATAATTTTTCTATAAAACAATATTTTACCTTGAAAACACTATTAAAAAAGGTATTTCTGCTAATCTCAAAGTGACTATCTGTGATTGAGAAAAGAACTCGAGGAAAAAAAAAAAATAAAAAGGAAGTGAAAACAGTAGCTGATGGTCAAGCGTTGGCGCCAGATTTTTTGTACCACCCGTTATAATTGCCATGGTGGACTCATCACGTTGGTTGAACGAACTAAATGATTACTACAACCAAGTCTCCGTACTCTTCAATTCTTATTCATGTAAAACCCGTCCACACACTCGTGTCTAGACGAGCATGTCCGTGGACGAGGTGTCAGCAGCTTGGGTGACGGTTCCAAAGGCGGCTTAAACAAAACAATCTTTTATATAAAAGATAGCAAACATACACTGACTGGACATAAGTGCAGTAAATGTTTAATGAGAAAAGTAAAATGAATAAAATGTTTAAATAATTTATTGCATTTTAAAACATAAATTCAAATCAAATTTTCAAATCCTGATGGTTAAAATTTATTCGGTTATTATAAACACGTGTCAGAGAAATTTTAAATTCATTTAATTCCAAAATTAGAAAAAAATCTCTGAAACGGCTACTTATTTGAATCACAAAAGATTAACCATCAGCATCCCTGAAATAGAGCCTTGGGATCGCGCGTGCGGATCAAGTACTTGTCAGCATATTAGTGGATATGCATGTGTATATGTAGATATATGTATACATGTATGCATGCTAAAAAGCCACGAAGCATCTTCAAGGCCATATTTGATACGATAGAGAGAAGAAAGAGAGAAGTTTTGTTGTAAGTTCGTAACACGGGTAGTCCAGCTCACGGTTTAAATCGCATTAAAACCACGATGAGGCTTTCAGCTTCAAGGAAAATGGATTATAAAAGATTCAACTGAGTTTAAGTACTTTTTCGAGACATTTATTATCTCCAATTTATTTTTATTTTTTTTTTTTTTCCATTTTTGAATATAATTTATAAATTTTATCATTTCAGATCTACATCGAATAATAAATAATACTTTGTAAAAATATTTCAAATACTCCAAAAATGAAGTCAATAAATTTTTATTTTTCAATTTGGAAATAGATTGGATCTTAAATCAGATAATACAATTGTTTAGTAGAGTCACATCTGCTATATTTATGTATTGATGAAGATGATATGACAAAAGAAATGTGAACCAAGCAACAAAATTATCAGCTAGAAAAAAAACAAGGGTAGTCAGTTTACTGTACTCAAGAGAAACATAAAATATAACTTTAACCATCTGTGATCATTTCAAGTTACTTGTTAACTTGTTTTTTTTTTTTCATCTATTTCACCTAATATACTTTTTAAACATAGAAAATTTAAAAGAACCAAATATTGAAATCTATACAATTAATAATTATATTTTTAATATTAACTTTCTGCTCACCCATGATTTTTACATTTAATACGATAATCTTCTTCATTAAAACAGGAAAAAATAATCAAAAACCCAGTATATATAAGGAGAAGAAAATGAAAGAAAAGAAATGCTTGACTGCAAAGTACGAAAAAGACAGGTACTCAGAAGAAGAAAAAAAAAAGAAAGATCAATGTTGATACTGGTCACTAGATAGAGAAGAAAAGAAAGAAAGGCGGAGGTCAGAGCAATGAAACCAGAAAAAAAGAGAATAAAAGAGAACTTTGGGCAACGAATAAGATGATTTGGCCAAGAAGAGGATGGGATGAAAAGAGACGAAAGCGATGAAACCGGCTATAACGCCAAAAGAGGGCTAAGACCAACGATGAAGCGAGAAGTCAGGAAAAAAATACCTGAGAGTGAGAGTTATAATGACAATGATGGTTATATTAATAGTATAATCATCATACAAAGGAATAAAATCTACGATAAATATAGTCTACAAAATTTTTTTTAAACTTATATTTGAATTTGATCATTTACTTACCTTTAGTATGTAGCTTTGAGAGCAATAAAAATTTTATTCTCTTATTATCTCAGTGGATGTTTTTTCTGCTCGTTCATCATTCATGAAATTTATACATAGAGTTGGAGGAGTAAGTCAGTAGCTAAAGCTGTTCTGGTATACGTGTGTGTTCAGTAGCTCTTGTGCACGGTCGAAACTGAAAGGAATAAATATTGAACAACATTGGATGAAAGTACTAAAGAAAAGGACGCACATAAACAAGAAGAAGTAGAAGATGATGATGATAATGATGATGAAGAAGATTCAAGCAAATAAAAAGAAAAAAGTGACGCATAAAGAAAAAAGATATTCAAGGTGAAGTTGAGTATCTTACGAGTTAGTACGTTAAGGGCAAAAAGGTGGATTGCCGGAGAATTGGTTTAAAAAAAAAGAAAAAACCATGAGTGTGAAAAAAAAATTAAAAAAAGAATAAACACTTATGTCTTAACTCGTTAAGACTGTAGTAATTGTATCATACTAATCATTATTTGTTATTCAAAAATACGAAGCATTGGATAAATAACGAATAATAAAAAACAAAATTGGTTAATATTGAGGTTTAATAATTAGTCATCAACATTTATTGATGAATGTGCTGGATCAGCAGTTCATAACAGCAGCATTTACCTTGCAGAGGACACGGTGCAGTGTTGAATGACTCGAGCTGGTCCCCTTAGGGCAGGAGAAACTAAGTCTGCTGACTCTGCAAGAGTTTCAAAACGTAAAGAAGAGGGAGGAAGATATACGTTGCAATGACCGGGCTTTGAACTCGCTGCGTGGTAAACAACAGGTACATTGCACCCTGCGCGTAATTCGTAAGTGCTTACGGGCTGGACGAAGTGAATCAGAAGTAGGGATGAGATGAAGAGGATGAAAAGATGGTAGCTACAGGCATACGCTTTGAGTCACGTTCACCATCTCTTCAGGTAACGGCCTACTTGCATGCGCATCGCTTTCTTTTGTCCTTTTTATTCTGATAACCAAATCGATTCTTAAAAAAGATTTAAAGGATCATACTTAAAAAGGAAATATCAGTAATATTAGATTATCTATCAAGTATCAATATGTCGAAAATGCCAATGTATTCTTATTAAATAATTTATTTAGTTAATGATTCTTTCAGTAGTGATTTAATTTTCCTTCTGTAGAGAAAAATTTTATTTATCGTTGGGATGATCATCATTATCTAGCTTTATTATCTCACAACTATTACCTAAACGCTTAGAAGTGACTTTATCTTCTTGATTACTGACTCAAGAATTATATTTCATAATTAAGATATTTTAAGAGTTCATTATTTACGAGAATTAATACTACTATTATTATCAAATGTTGTTCTTGATATTCTCTTAATGATTTCTATCAGTCATTGATTTAATTAAAATCCACAAAATTTTCTTTTTTTTTTTTTTTTGATCAATTAATAAATTATGGTACAGTATTTTTGATACTTGTATATACATCTGCGTATGTTCTAAAAATAATTAACTATCCAGCAGTTGCGCCTTAGTAACAGCACTCAGTCTACATCAAGAACTTTATTGTTGTTCGACATATTTCACCATATCATAAGTTGCATTCACATACAGGATGTATGCTAGATAGTCTTTCAATTACTAGATTTTAAAATTCATTATAATCATATAAAATGAAACTCCTCTTTCTGTATCAAGAATGTTAATTAAAATAAATAAAAAAACACATTAATTATCAATATATTTTTTTTATTATTAACAATAGTGTTTTATCTATTTATGTTAGTTATTATATTTAAATTTTTCTTATTATTAAGTTAAATTATAATTATATTTTTCTTAAAATGTAATATTTTTAATGATGTGAGACTTATGTGAAATTATTTATTTATAAAAAAATGTAAAATTATTCACTGGTTATTTTTAATTATTACAATTTGAAATTAATTTTTATTTATACAAAAATTGATTTATTTATGATTTCAATATAATAATCTGTTTGATGTATCTGATCATTAGTTTGAAATAATTTTGTCAATATTTAATTTTAAAGACAATTGCTATTTAAAAAAAAAAAAAAAACAAAATTATTAACGCACACTTCTGCTCGTTTGGGAGTTATGATTACTTTACAATACAAATTCTCATTAAATCTTAATTAATATAGAATGACTATAATCTAATTTAAATTTACTGAGATCATACTAATACATCACAGGGTTACATTAATTATTTTTGTATTGATACTATTTTTTTTTTTTTTTTTTTTAATTTTCCTCATATTTTATTATTTTATTTGTATGGTGTATAACAGTAAAATATCTCCAAATCAGTCAATTTTGAAAATTAAATTAATCAAATAAATGTAATAACCAGAATTATAAAATTTTCAATAATTGTATAAACATGATGCTTATTGGTAGATATAATACCATTGTTGAATATGTATAAAAATTTTTATCTTATATTTTAATTTTATTAATCGTTTCTTCCTTTCTGTATAAATGGAAATTTAAATTTAAAAGTAATAACTTTAAAATCAATTCAATGCAACAAGAAATCTAAAAAACATTTTGCTACTTTAATTGATTTTTCATTAGAATAATAATGACCATTCCATAAAGACATTGATTTAATTTAAAAAAAATAGCTTGTGTAACCACCAGTCGTATTTTTGGTTATAATCTCAACATGAAAAGTAAACAAAGAAAACATTAATAAGAACGGTATGATGATAATGATAAATGATAAAGACACACAATATGTGTGACATATGAACAAGAAGAAACATGATTATTTTTATTAATGCAACTTAATATTTAATAAAAACAATAATCAGTATAGCAAATATATTATTTGTAATAAATTTTTAATTATTAACAGTTTAGTGTTCGAAATTAGAAAAGTAGTATTGATTATTTTTTTCTGAATATTGTTTTGAATTTGAATCTAATTGTTATCTATATAAATCATTTCTATATTATTTATGTAAGCAATTATTTTATCACAAGTTATTTGCGATTAAAAAAGATAGAAATAGTTTTTTCCATTATTTTCAAGTATATATAGCGAGAGATATAGGCAAAAATCGAAAAATAATGGTTTGGCATCGGCTGTACTTGAGTTATTTTGTACAGGAGATCAATGCTTTCAATTCTTGGGTAACATAATTAAGGCTACACAAAAAGTCTTTTCAACACAACTTGAACTGGAGCACAATATTTTTTTGTATATATGCAATTTATTTAAAATTGATTTTCTATTAACAAATTATATATATATTTAAAAATCGCCGATAATTTATTAAATTAATAATGCTTTTTATAATAAAAATTTTATTTTATTTAAACGAAATAAATTTTTCGACGAATTCAAGACATGATATGACGATTATATTATTTTCATTTCAAATATTACAATATTTTAGTGATTAATTATTATTTAGTAAGTAATTTTGGACATTTAATATATATTTAAAGATCTATTAAATCTACAATAATTTGATCATCGTTTATTAGATATAAAAAAAAGTACGGAAATAAAATGAAACATTTTATTACATGTAAAGTGCATGTTCAATAGTTGTTAAAGACAATGAAAAATACGTAAATTTTTTCTTCAATTTTACGTAAAATTATATCTAAATTATTTTAACACGAATATAGACGTCACACTGTGCGTCGAAATTTCTTTTTATCATCTATTACACACTCATTTTTGTATCATCATAAAAAAACAAACAAAGAAAACATCCAATTTTTATATACTATTTATAATATATTACAATAAATTTAGATAATTTCGTTTCTTTATAATTTTAATTTAGAATATAAAGAAGAAAATTTTCTTATTTTTCTCTAAACAATAGGTTTTTACCTATTAGCCAATGTATTATTGTATAATTAAATATATTTTTTAATAATTATAACTAAATAGATATGATAATAATCTGTTCCTGCATAATTTGCACTAGCAAAAGCCACGAGCGGATTTAATGTCCAAATTTTTATTTTACTTTCTTAAAATCCAGTAATATTTATATCAGAAATACATTTAATGCCCCTGATTGAAAAAGAAAAACCAATAATCGAGGAATAAATAAGTAAATAAACAAAATATGTTTATTTAATAACATGATTTTTTTTTTGTTATCATTTGACATAATATTTAATATTCCTTTTATCCTCGTGTCATTTGGTTGTTTTATCCGTCTCAAATCAATATAAAAACTACGTGAATGGCACAGCCAAAGGAGCCTGTACAAGTCCTTCTTTTCTGGCACTCGCTCAACTTTCACGCTGAGACGATTGATTTGACATTGCATTTTATAATTAAATCATTACAACATATTTGTATACTATTATTCCACAATTATGATTAATAAAAAATAATAGATTATTACACTATAATTAAAGAAGAAATATTTTTCAAAGTTCATTTAATAATATTATTACTATTATTATTCATTGATACGAATCGCCACAATCGTTGAAATATGTAATTAAGAGGAAGACACGATCCAATGACGAAAAAGTACGAGCTTAGCTGCGTATTTGACCCGCGTTGCGTGAAATCTTTTCTGGTGGCTCAACAATAATCTTCTTTGTACTAGCGTTGCTGATCGTACGCTTGCGACTTTTCATATAATCTATAACAAATAAAATTATTTATATTAATATACTTTATCATAATCATTCATTAATTATTTTTAACACTACTAGTATCAATAGAAAAAAATCGTATAATTTATGGGAAATCTTTCGATGAATTTTTATTTTACATTTTGAGAATAACAGCTGTTCAATATTCCAACTTTCCAAGATAACCATTAGTACATAGTGTACACAAATAGATATCATAGGGTGATTTTATATCTATTGTTAAAAGTCCTCTTCACATATTTTTCTCACCCTAACTAAAAGCTTAATCATTCAAAGTAATCTCTAACTATTCTATTTAATTTCAACTAATACTCATATTTTAAAACTTAGATAAGTTTGAAATTTATTTGCTATAAAACATTTCAATTTCCGACAAAACATTCATATCTTTTCACATCAAAAGTATGCAATACAATTATGGTAATGTTGATGATATCTTAATCTAGAGATACTCTTTCTGAATTATTATTGCTTTTTATTAAATCAAATAATGAAAAATATTGATAAATAGTGTCCTATAATGAAAATTTCAATTCATTTTCTACATCAACGAAATACTTGGGTATTTTTAGATATTTCAAACTTCAAGGTCAAGTCGCGTGGAGGTCTTGATAATTTATCGAGTGTAAGCGCGAGTGGGCATGCGTTTATAACAGAAACGATTCGCAAAAGTTGTGGCGGGTCAGGGAGTCACTGGATGGTGAAATGTCTAAAATTGTATACTCCTATCCACAACTAAATCTACAATATTAACGTAATATTTTTCAATTTATTATCAGATAAAATCATCTTTACTCTCAGTAGGGAATATTAAAAATTGTCTCATGAAAAGTAACAAATATTAGTAGGCAGTTTTATTGAATCAATAAATACCCACGGATTTTAAATGGAAAGAACAGCTGATGCCCCCATGTATATAAGACCTCACATGTATATCATGGGGGTGAATAAAAGAGGGTCTAGTCAGTGAAGCGTGCGAGCTTGCAGGGGTGCGTTAGGGATATAACCCTAAGTCTTGTAACAGCTGACTGCTTTCTCATTAATATGTACGTTACAAACATTTTTCCCTTCAACTTTGATAATTTATATATATATGTATATATTTTTTTTTCATGTTTAAGTTTGTATAATAAAATAAACGTAAAAATAAAATGTTTAAAATATTTAAAATATTTATTCTTTTATCATGAGTATAATGAAAACGACTTTATCACAATAACCTTTTCGCAATGGTAGTACAAATAAATGACTAGAGATAAAATTTTCAATTGGTGTCGAATTGATTGCATTTAAGAAAACATTTTTTATGTCAAACTTTTAAAAAGATAATTTTTTTAACTTATATTATTAACGATTTTATTTTTGTCACTTTCACAAGATCAAAGGCAACTTGACGTTGAACTACATTGCATAACTTTTTCAATTAACAATGTTCTATGAAATGAGTTCATGTTATGAATATAAATGTAACTGATATGAGTTTACTTTAAAATACAAAACACTGATATTTGTTACTTAATATAGCTCGTGCGATACTATAAACTGATTGAAATTAATGTTTAATTATCAATTCAAACATCATTACAGTGTCAACTGTTTAATTTTTTGTTCCTTGATGTATATTTTTTTGTTACAAAGTATCTAAAATATGAATAAATATTTAAATAAAAATGAGATAGTAGTAAAATTGTTCTTACCAGTTATACGTGATTGATTTCTTGCAGTAACAGGCAAAATTGGTGTCGTAGGGTCTTCCATTAGACAGTGTTTATGTCTACAATTTTCGTCGACAAAATGTTCTTCAGATTCTCCAATATCCGGTACTCGAGGATCTTGTGGTGGAGTTCTCTCGGCTTTCCCGACTTCAATGACGTCAGTGTTCATGGGAGAAACCGACATGGACCTTCTAGATGATACAAATGATGATGTTGATTCACTTTGTTTTCTTGGTGTTGGAGGTGAATTCTTTCTCAGATAGGGCATTCCTCTAAGAGCATAAGGTTCTGGTACGACTTCTGTTGGTGCAACAATTTCCCAATCATATCTTGAATTTTCCTTAGGAAGTTCACGATGGAAATCAAAACCCCAACGTTCAGCATCAAGTCGAGATTGAACTTCAAGTTCACGTTCAACGAGTGCCCGTGCTGCTACACGATCAACGGGTCCAAAAAGATCCCGCCGGACTCTTGCAAGAGCCGCTCGACTTGGTGCAACACGGCCACCACCCCCTAAATTACGACTTTCAGTCATCATCGCCGGATTCATTACTCTCGCGCTCATATTTCACTTCTACCTATTGTGACTTTTTTAATTTTCGCCTTGATACTTTAAATAATTTAATATAAAATAATGTTAAAAAAATTATTCACTTTTGTTTGACTATTATATTTTTATAAATTCGAGGTTAGAAAGTCAAGTTTTTAAAAAATTTATAGAAAAAATCAAATCTCCCGCGTGACACAACACCATTTCAATTAATAGATTGTAAAAACATTTAGGCCTACTATAGACTTTGAGAAGAATTAGTAGCTTGATGAAACTCAGCACGAGGATAGTTTTCCAGGAATTTCTTACCAAGTTACACACGTATTTACAGGCCACACTGCGCACCAATACGCGTGTGTATTAGTGTTCGTTTTCTCTCTCTATCTATCACAAACATAACACACACACACACAAACTTTTTAGTGGCCTCTGGCAGACTAGAGTAGCGTGCGCAGCTTTAAGATGTGGCAACGTTGTATATGCCTTGGTTTCGAACAAGTTCTGACGTAGATGCTTGAAAGGCGGGAGAAATTATTGCATTTTCTCAAATAAATTTTGACAAAAATTTTTAATCATTCAAATATATTCTTTTATTTCAGTATCACTGGGTTAATTATATTAACACTTCATTTTTATTACTTATAACTTCACAGTCACATACTCCAATATTTTTCTTTCTCTGCCTTGTCTCCTCCTGGCAACGCCGAATAGCGGGTCTTAAAGAGAGCGTCAATCGCTTGTGACAATTTGGCAACACTGCATACAACGCACTTGCGTGTGAGACGTAGAATAAGTTGAGTTTTAATCACGTTCTCTTACATACTCGTTGTAATAAATTTAGTATTATTTTATCCAGTATTTCAACAAGTATACCAAATATCACTTATAATAATCACAATTGCACTATGATTATCACTAAATTAATTTTTTTTTAATTCACGCCTTCGACATTTTTAACCGACATTAAATCATTGTAGCGTAACAGTATTTTCTAATAATATATTAACAGTTATTAACTATAATACAGCTTTCAATATGATGTAAAACACTTGGTAGATATGTATACAGACAAAACCCGCCAAGTTCGACGATAAGCGCGTGCGTGTTGATATACTTAGGTAAAGCAAATTTGAAAACGCTGGCGCAGTTTTGTGAGAGTGAAAATACCACCGAGCGCAGATACGTGTAACATACGTGATAAGCGCTCTCTAGCGACTGGTGTTGGTGCTGTTTGCTGCAGGCGTCCTCAAGACTCAACTCAACTTCGGCTGTTATCGGTATTATTCGGTAAATTTCTATCATTTGCGCAAGCGCGTTTCCCCACTGTTATTACACTTTTGTCTCACCCCATCGTCTCCCCTCACTCCAATTCTCGAAGATGCAACCGCCATTTCATGATTTCATACTTCCCGCTATGTATACTTGGCTCTACATAAGCGCATTCATTTCGTCTTTCGAGATAGAGTAAAACAAACTACAATACTTGTGAGCTATTAAACGTTTAATCACAGAAACGAGACTCTGATAGTAACTAATTATTATTTTCTTTGATAATTTTTTTTTAAACTCAAACTATTGTGATATTTTTTTTTTTATTCCTCATATCATGTTAAATATAATAATAGAACATACTTGTCTGTCAAAATACATCTGTTTTTTTTTTTTTTTTTTTTTTTTTCCATAAAAACTCCGAAAACAGAATTGGAGCATATATGACATTTTGATATTTTTTTGATGAAATTAAAGAATGTCTCATTGTATTATCTTAGGTTATAATGATAAGAAATTATTTAAATTAAAAAGCCCATAAATATTTTCAAAATAATAACGATAATAGTGAAACAAAAAAACAAGTATTATTTGAGATTATCTATTTATTTTGTTAGTCAATATAATTTAGCTCATTGAGATTATACCTAATCTTATAAGTTTCATTGAACTGTAAAATCGAATTCACGAACTGAAAAAAATATAATTAAAATATTGTAGGTGAATTATTGCAATAAATATTAAGTATATCCATCATAAAGATTTATAATTTATACGTCTGAATGATTAAAGAACTTTTTTTAAATCAATGCATGATGTAGAAGTAATTGTAAAATTGTTACTGTGAATTAAATAATATTTGTTGAAAAATATAAGTTAAAAAAAAAAATGATTCATAATTTTTGATCATAGTTCTCTTTTATATCTGGTGACCCCAGTTGATGATTGTGATAGAAAAAAGGTAATGTATGTCATTGATAAAATTTTCAAATTATTCTTCAGTTAATGTAGTTGAGTGTATTGACATCATATGCGAGAGGAATAATTTTTATTTCTAATTTAATATTGAAATACTGGAAAAATATTTTAAGTCTTTTTAGTATAAAAGAAGATACTGATTAATCAGTATTATTTTTCATACTATGGTATGAAAACTCTCGAAGAGTGTACCGTAGATAATAATGACCACGTGAACCAATCATAGCTGTACAATTCTTCCAATAAGTAAGTCTGTGCCTGCTAGATTCTTTGCGGGGAGATTGTGGAGGCGTCGATTCTTTTACAGACAGCAGCATCATCATTATTTTGTGTGAGTCAACGTTCATGTATAGAGTTATCAAAGTAAAGAAAATTTATTAATTGTTTGGATGAATTGTATTAAAATATATTATCAAATAGTAGAAATTTTTTATACAAAACACATCAAATTTTAGTGTGTAATATTAATTCATTCCTTTCACAGTTATTGTACATATTTTAATCACTTGAAGGTTGCATAGAAAGATGTGGGTTAAAAACACAAGTTCTATAATACTTTCGCTTTTAATCTCCCTTTGCTCGATAAATTTTCTATACATTATGTGTATGTACATACATTTATAGAAATTGAAAAATAAAAGCTTATCAATAAGTCGCTAAGAAACCTGTTTTCATTTAATTAAATGCAGAAAATAAAATGACCCAATTTTGATTTTCTAAACCAACAGCTTTTCTCATAACACTTAATTAGAATAATTCATTTTTAATCTTATTCATCTTTTGACTAATAAATATTTAATATTTATTAATTTTTAATATTTTTAGGATTGAAAAACCATAATTGTAAAAATTATTTGGAAATAAAAGGACCACTTGGTCTAATAGTTGAATGCCCAAAATTGAAGAAAAAAATACTTATTCATGTTATCACTTATGAATTTAAATTCAAATCTTATACATAAATAATTCAATAGATGTATTTGGCTGCATTGTATAGTAGTACGTCATGGATACATAACCGAAACTGGGTCGTACTCAGACTTGAGATAAACTTTTTTGTGTTTTTCTCTTTGCTTTCAACTATTATTAATTCATACATTCGCATTTATATTTGTAAAAAAGTCAGTGATGATAGAAACTAACTTTTAGTTGGCCTAATTATATTGCAGAATAAATTAATTTAAAATAATAAATATTAATAGAACTAATTTTTCGCTAGCTGATGTGTGTCTGCAGCAATGCAGATCACATTAACATGAAGTTAATTTTAATGACTTTTCTTATGACTCGTTTCTTGTATATCATCAGTCTCTTTAAAATCTTCATGAGGTCGAACATATTCCCAATTACCAGGTAAAGGTCGACCATTTACAAAATCAAAATTCCATTTTTCTTGCATCTATAATGAATAAATAAATCATTAACAATCATTAAAAACTACTTAGAATAAATACCTTAGTTCCTATGTATTTACTATTGATAGACTTTAATGTAAAACAGTTAAAAAATGTTATAAAATGATACCTTTTTTCTATCCATGTCTATTTCTTCTAAAAACTTGTTAGTTAAATTTTCATCAGCAGCTTGACTTTTTCCATCTTGATCCTCTTCATCTACAAACAATTTCCTTCGTACTTTTGACCATTTTTTATCTTTATCATCACTGTACTTGTCCTGTTCCATTATCAAATTCTCCGGTTATGAATCACTGTAAATTGATAATCAGAATGATGATTGGCACACTTTCATCGTGTGAGTAAACATTACAGCATGGTACGTTCTATATCAGACAGATCGACGCCCAAGTCAAGTAAAACACAAAGAGGAATAGTAAGTATTATTCAAGATACCAACGGGATTATTTACTTTGCGGGAATTCTGACATGATTTATTCATCACTGCACTATTTTACTCCTAATTAGATACATTGACGGTAATTAAATTGTTGTGATATTTTACAAAGTTTTAAATTAATTTTTAAACATGATGTCACAACACAAAAAGAAATATTTTATTGCTTTATTTTTAAACAAGTTATCATTCTATTATATAAGTAGATGATAAATGTTCATTTGAAACAAAGAACAAGACTTGACAACTATAATGATTTACTCACAATTCTTCCAGGTATTCTATTCACTTTTTCTATTGTGAGCACGTATGATGATTACATGGTCATCAGTAAAATTGTAAAATAAAAAGGCATTTTTTTGCAATATGCCAATTAATAAGAATACCGACTGAAAAGGAATCAATATCCTGAATGGTTGTTAGGGTAACTCCCAATTCCATATTGGGGAAGATTCAGGGTTGCGTACGCAACTAAATTTATATTTTATTCTCTTATATTTCCAGAAAGCATGCGCCAATATGAATTTAAAATTCAACTAAACATTATTGTTTTTAATGTAATCAAATGATCATGTGACAAGCAATTTGAGTGGTAACTTCAAGGATCATTCATTAATAATTATTTTAATTTTATTCAAAAGTCTGTTGGATGATATAAGAATTAAAATATCACTTTCAATTTTTCTCTAGATATTTCAACTAAAAGCTTTAAGAAACACTTCTTGATTTTAGTTGGAAATAAGATAGTTGATTATTAAATCATAAAGTAATGAACTAAATTGATGAATTATTTTTTGAATTTATTTAATAATTAATCACTCAATTGTTTGATAAAACATTTTGTTGAAATGGTGAACTTTTATTTAAATTAACAAGGAAAAGTACTACCTTGCACGGAGGCTGAAATGCAACTGAGAGTAGGTAAAATCTATACACAATGCTAGTACAGTGTACACTGCAATTGTAGGCTATAAGTAACGGAGCTAGCCTAGATTCACTTGTTCATTAAAACATACACATATGACGTGGCATTTTAGTGAACATCATCAAGATATTTTCACGTCATTCCAAGTGTCCATTTATTTTCTGCCGCATTCCATTAATTGTATTCATTTCTGGTATACACTTTTTTCTTTCCAGGTATTTTTACAGTTTCCAATCATATTTTTAGTTATAAAATCAGCACTGTTGCAAGAAATATCTTGTATTAATTTATTTAGTAATATTTAAATAATCTATTTTATTTTTATTTCATTATAAAGTTTGAGTAAAAGATAAACATACGATTTTCGTACCCATTCGAATGGGATGAATGACCGGCTAATAAGATTCTCGTCTAACGGCGACTCTTGTATGCATCAAATATGAATGTAATGGACGGATTCGATTGTAGACTGAATAAGATCCTTGAAACAGTAATAAAAAATTCCATTACTTTCCTTTTTAATATTAATTATTTTTAAATATTCTTGAAAAACATACCTTTTTCTGTTAGAGATTAAACTACATTTTTTCCAGATGCACAGAAAGATCCATAAAGAAAAAATACCAATGAAATTCAATGGTAATGTAATTGTTTCCAACCAAAATTAGATCACCAGCAGAAAAAAATTGACTTTCTTAACATTGGTATACGTCTAATAGTTGTTAATGAATGCAAAGTGAAATTAACCTCTTTTATTTATCAAAATTCTTTATTCCTAATGATTTTTAGGAATCAGTTTCAAAAAGTTGAATTTTAAAATTTAAATTATAATAATTTTTGTCAAATAATTATTGAGATTCTTATGTTGAAATTAACATTTGTAAAAATGAGAGTGAGTAGACCAATAGTAGATGGATACCATCTAGAAGATGGCAACCTGCTGGAAGAATAAAAAAATTTTAATTAAATGTTTTTAATATTAATTGTATTCGTTGATTAGTAGGTTTACCTTTTAATGAATTTTGGTAACATAATAAACACATGTTTGTAATAATGAGTCTTTTTAATAATAATTAGCTCATTCAGTTCACAAGCCATCATTAAAGAACTGAAAATTCAGTGAGAAGTGTAGTAGATAAAGATTCTCACAGGTTTTACCACATCCAAAATTTGTGGTGATATTCTATTTCGAGAGAATACCACAAGTGGTTTATTAATGAATTTATACCACCAGGTAAATAACATTTACCCTTTAAGACTAATATTTTTTCAGGCTATAATAACCTACAAATTAGAATGATTAATTATTGTTGGAAAAAAAGCTAGTTTATTCATAGATATCTGATGTGAATCAATACTTATTGGAAATATAAATGTCAAATACATAAATACGTTGATGTGGTTGATCAGATTACATTAAAAAGGAAGTGTAAAAGAATGAAAATCTTGAGAATTGATGATGTATACTGTTTAAGGGAAGCCAACTTCCGTTTGTGGCTTTCACGGAAGTCAATCTGACAAAAGGATGCTCAAGAGTGTAATGGACACCGATAGTCTGTCGCGAAAAGAAACCACGTATCCTGATCACAAATGCGGGCTGCTTATTTACTGGTTTCAACCAGCTCAACAATAGCTAAGACTGAGATATTTTAGGCTCTCAAGCACAAAGAAACTTAACCCGAACATGAAAATACTCTTAAAAGATTTATGTGACATTTGCAAAAATAAATCTTAAAAAAGAAAATGAGTAATGTTCTACTAAAAGTCATATTATTTTACTATTTTTTTTCAAAAATTATTGCAATTTATGTGCCAGGTATTAACACCGACAAGACTTTAGTACCATTTTGTCTTTTACTTGTGCTGGAAGTTATTTCACGGTTCAGAGGGATACTCTGAGGACCTCCAGACAGGATCTAGGTGAGGCATCCGCTATTTCGATTCTCGTCAACATTCACATCCAAGTTTATTAATGAAAATACATTGATTGCATTTCGCTTTAATCATTTATTTTCATTTTAAAAATTGATTTACAGATTTTACATTATGATAAGCACATGTGTATATGAAAAAGCAAATTATTGCCATTAATATCATTTTTAGCTAAATAATTAAAATTAATTATTAAAACATTTATAATTTTATTAAATAAATCATTTACTATTTTAAATTAATAAACAAATCCATTGCAAAAATTTCACTCATTAAAATAATTTTTTTATTCTATGTACTATTATGGAGTACTAGTCACTAATAGATCTGTGAAAATAGACAAAAGCAGCTGTACTAAATATAATAAAAAATTTTCAATTCAAGTTCTAAGTAACATTTTATGTTATATGTACTTATAAACATATCGGTGAGGGCGTATGTCAGTGTTGTTTTTTGATCGTAGTAATATATAAATTACTCAAATCCCCATTATGACCCCCATGGAAGCCAGCCAGGTGTTATAGAACGTTATAAATTTCATCTTTGATCTTTTGGAGCTGCTTCTTCAGCTGTCTAATATTTGAGGATTATTACACTGTGGCCACAGCACGTGCCATCAATTTTGCGTGTGACACGAATTGTTAGACAACGAGCGAAATACAGTAAGGCTTGATAAGGAATTAATGATAATGTTTTTTTTACTGTTGTGGTACAATTAGGATCGCCAAATGATAGACTATACAGACGGGGAAAAAATATTCTGTGGTTTCAATATAATGCATGCAGTCTACCCCTTTATTCACGACAAAGTCTAATGATTTTGATAATTATGTAGTCAAATGAAAGGATGAATCATTAAATACAACAAATTTATAATGAAATACAAATTGTTTATTGAATTGGCCTTAAAAAAAATTAGTGACTAGAGTTGTTTTAAAATATCATCAGAAAATAAAATATACACAGTATTTGAAAAAGAAAACAATTACATTAAGTTAAGGAGTGTGAATTATTCTCTATTGATCGTGAGTTAAACAATTAATTAGTCTTTGGAGGTGCTGCATCGTTGGTTCATTAAAGAATCAACCGTTTCAGGCTTCTGATGGATTTCATTGTTGAGACATTTAATTTCAATAAGTTTATTATTTATATGTTCATTATTGTTAGTTTTAATGTTAAGTCATATTAACTGTAAATTACAGAAACATTTACAATGATTTTTTAGTCTCAAATAATCCATCTAAACCTCCACTTATCATTCACAAATTATTTACAATAACTACTTAGATGATATGTAGAATAGAACTATACAAATTATTAGTATACTTAGCAATAAATTCTAAATATACATATATATAGAAATAAATATACAATTATTTAAAACTAATAATAATAAAATAATTGAGGATCACGATGATAGCATTACGTCTTAAAGTTATTCATTTCCAACATTTTTCTTTTTATAAACTTTCTCCTACTTTATATCTTTATTGCAATTCTATTTCATTAACTTCTGAGCATCTTGTTGCTTTTTTGATGTGTCCATGGCAGATACTAATGACTTTTTGTTTCCATCGTTTTTTCGTGATCTCCAATAATCTGTAACAAAAATAATAAATAATGTAAGTAATTTGCCTTTATTCAAATTAGTTGAGATAAAAGATTTAAAATCTAGGAAAACTTATTCAATTATTCACATCAACACCATATGGTGATTATCTTGGAAAGGTTTTGCAAAAATATCTTTTGTGGCTAGAGATATTCTTCTACAAAAATTCTCTTTTTACTTGTAAACATCTGTTTCAACTATACCTAATGCGCATAACCGCAGATATTTTACAATAAGTCTTTTCTACTTTGGTTGAAGTATACTTAACGAACATCTGTTGTGTGTGATTTTTCCACATAAATTTCTCAATTTTGTATTGAAATTTATACTGTAAATACTGGAAAGATTACTTTCTATCCAAAAATATTGGATTTTATGACAATGCTATAAAGAGTTACAACAGAAAATAATAGTAAAGAAAAGAAGAAAAGAGAAAAATGTACTATTCGTAGCTTGTAAAGAGTTGAACTTCTTCCGCATCAGCTAAAGCGGTCGATGACCGTTCGTGAGAACTAAGACCTGAAGTTCGTTGCTACGCGTTTATAGAATTGTAGTAACATCAGTAAAAATAGCTGACATAAACTTCCACTATTTCTGACAATTACATTATTTAGATGACCAATCAGTTTAGTTAACAAAAGAAAATAATGAAAAAATCATGTTTTAGTCATGAAAAAAATAAAGTTGATTTTTAAAAATGTTACCAAGGTAGAATTGACATGTAGAAAAAGATGTGTTTGTATTTATGTTGATTAAATCATGGGAAAAAGTAATGCGGACTTCTAGATTGACTTGACTGGGTTTCAAGTTGGAACAGGTGCCGCAGAAGGGCTGATGCAAGTTGACGCGCATCGTTGACTCAAGCCCATATCTGGGGGAAAGTAAAGGGATTGGTAGATAAGTAAAACTCAGCTTACTGTATATATATATATATATATACATGTTCATTTAGTTGTTGAGGAGATATTTTCTCAAAGACATATGTTACATTTCATAATTCACGTAGTTTGTTAGATTTTCTGATAAGCTTATTACGATTCTTAAGACCATAAAAAAGGGTCAAATTAGAGCAACATGAGTAATTATTTTTATAATATTCTTAATATGACAGCAAAACTGTGATTTTCTCATGACCTTTTTGGGACACGAAAGATTTTAATTTTTATCTTATTCTAATAATATTTATCATCATAAACAATTTAAAAAAATTAAATAAAATATTAGCTATTAACACATTATAATTCCAACATTATAAAAGTAGGAGTTATTAGCTTATTTATATTCAATTCTAAACTATATAAACAATTTTGCAAAAAAAGTTATGAAAGAGACAAAAAATATTGAACAATCACTAATTTTTCTTATTCATGAAAAGTAGAGTGGCTGAGTCATCAAGGTCCTTCAAGTATTTCGTATAGTAATATAAAGCCATTCTCATGACTCATATGATCCAAGCTGTGATTCACGACCAACGAGTCTAGACCCGTTCGTGTCATTGGAAAATTCCTTAAATTTTTTAATGCAATATTTCATAAAGTAAATTTATTTTTTCATAATACCATTCTATTCAAATGTACTCCATTGGAGCATAAAATAATAATAATACCAACAGATTATTTATATTTATTTATCAAAAAAGCATAAAAAATATATTTTGATTTTAAATAAAATTTGATGAAAGATTTGAATAGAATACTAAATACTGTTTGATATTGAAGCGTAAAACTAGAAGCCAATGGAGGATAGTAGAGAATAATAAAGGATTAAAGACAAAGAGAAAAGACGGCAAAAAGAGAGAAACAAGAAGAAAGTACATGCGGAACGAGTTCTTGCCACGCGCCTCATCTTTTACTCTCTTTCTATTGTAACTACGTTGTATGTACCACGAGAAGCCCCTCGTGGGCCAACGTTTTCAAGCGTTGTGACTCTTCCAGTTTTCCCGCCAATACTAGCGATCAAGCTTGAGGGGATGCCACAAAGTGATACTATTTTTTTTTCTTGATATGCATAGTAACCAATTGCTTCTGATATCGAGCCAATAATATTTTCATTCGTGTCAAAAGCATTTTTATTTAATTGAGCTAAAAATTAAATATTTGATTAATTTATTGTGCACTGATGTGTATTAATCATACAATAATTGACACGCAATTACCCAAATTGTTCTTTTTAAACGTTTATTTCTTAATAAAACTATACGTTTTAATTATGAATGAACTCATTTTAATTTAATTATTTAAATAATTAATAAAAACTTACCATGAATGTACGTTTGTCGTGAATAGGGTAAATTTTTGTTTTTCCTTGGTGAACGTGAATCAATTCTGTCGAAATTTCTTTGATAATTTTCTTTATCTTCAGTACATGGATCAACACCCCAACGATTTATAAATCTTTTTCGATCTGCATCCAAAGATTCGTGCAAAAGTTCATCAGTGTCCTTGGGATTTGGAGTTCCGAACAGACAACGAGGAACGCGTGACTGCATCCTCGAGGCCAACATGTTACCAAAGTGCACTTCACGACAGAATGGAGCAGCTAACATATTGATTCACTCAAACTTTTTTTATCACAATTGAAAAATAAAAATTAATTAGCATAAATATATCAAATATTTTGCCAAAATTTATTACAATTTAATTAACATCTATTTATACAAACAAATATTTCCACATAAAATCTCTTCTCTCTAAGGCGGACGAAATCGATCTGATGAGACGGTTGCACGCCAAGTGTATTCTTGAAGCCACGAGGTCGTTCCCCTTCCAAATGGAAGAAAGTTTGAATTCTATTGGTGTGCGTGGTGAGTGCGCAGTAAAATTGGCGGGCACCACAGCTAACCAACGGATTATGCTTACTATAAGTGATTTCGAGAGCCCGCACATATACGCAGTTAGTATAGAGTATAAAGGAGAGGCAAAGAAAAGAGAAGGGCACACAAGTCTCAAGTTTTGTTGGAAGGTAAAAAAAAATAAAGCTACAAAATTCATCGTCTATGAATTGAAAAAAGACTACGAATAAGATAGAAAAGGAAATAACTATTCTTTCATTATAAAGCATCTCCTACTGCTTTTCTTTCCTAAGAAGTTTTACGGATGCTGCGATCACGAATCAACAATTCATACTGCAACGGTTTTTTTCATTTTAAAAAAAATCTTTTGACAAAAAAATTATATATACCTGTGAATGGTGGATATACGCCAGAAGTATCGGACTTTTCATGGTAAATAAAAAGTGAAGAAAGGAAAAGCTTTACATTTTGTAAGAGAATTGAATTAATAGAACAATGTATCGTGGAAAGATTATTGAGGTTATAATTAAACATGTCCACTCTATTTTGGTTTATGCCTAAAAAAGAAAGAAAATTTATTAGAATTCAAATAAGACGATGAATGAAATACCTACGACAACTGAAGCATGAAAAAGCAACACTGGGATTCTATTTACCAAACAGCGGATGTTGAGTTTCCGTGTTAATTTTGCCAGTTACAGTCTGATGCGCAGTTGCGAAGGGGATATGTTCTTCGTTGTCTCTCCTGTACATCCTAATTTTGAGTGATGCACCCGAAGGTTAAATCCGGTCAAGCTTTTTAACATTATTCACCACATATTTTAAAATCTTCAATCACAATTTTTATTTGTAAGAATTTTTTTGTCAATATATCATTTTGAATTTATTTTAACTCTATACTTTAAAATTGATTCCACTCAATAATTTTCAAAAGCAATGCAACAATGAAGAGGGGTGATTTACTCCACGATCATGGTGGTCATTTTGACCGTTAAAATATAAAAAATGATTACTTACAAGTCCAAAATCATGCGGGTTGAAACGTATAAATGGGGAATTAAACAGGTGGATGTTACCGTGACTAGAGGGCGTAACACTTTTTATTGTATATTGTTTCGTGATTACCCCCACAAGATTCTTAATAGCTCTTGAGTAGTAAATTAAAATACATTAAATCACTTTACAATGTATAAAAAAACATTACTCAGATGCATATAAATTACTCATGTTGCATATAAATGTTAAAAACATGAAATAGTTAAAAATATATTAAATATTGTGCATAAATCAGAAAAGAGTTGAACACCAGTAAATGTGACAATTAAAGCGTATAAATTTATCCTGTACAAACAGTTTAGACCCATCCAACTTTCACTCACGTGTTTGTGGACTTATGAAAACATGATTTGTTTTTTTTTTCAAACAGTGTCGAATGTTGATGGAAAAATCAATTAGATGAAGTTTTGTGTGAAAAAATGGAAACAGTTGGAAGGATGCGAAATTTAAAACGGAAACGATCGACAGCAGCTGACTTGCAGCCTCAAACTAATATAAACTTAGGTTTTGTGTGTGCGTTGGCGTGGTCGAATGAGGTATTGAAGAGCAGTGTAGAGAAGAAAGATTATGCTTGGTAAGATGGTAAAGTGAGAGTGAGAGAAAATTGTAACTTTACCCTTTTAGGTTCGTGATCGGTTCCAGCACCTGGTTACATCTGCCCATAAGAAATCCAGGTAATCGTTTGACCGTTACAAAATTCGACTTGTCAACTAAAAATTTCTTCAATAGTTATTCATTTCATCAATGATCAATGAATCTGCACTATTGGAAAGCAGTAGTGGAAATATATTTTAATCCTACTCCATCTATGTTGTCATGATTGGTGGTGTCATTGAAACATTCAAAACACAAGGTGAGCTTATTTTCTTTGATAATGCAATTAGATGATTTTTCATTTTCGCATAAATCATGAAAAGTTTATTTTTAAAAAAAACTTTCTCAGTGTCTTAAAGGTCTATCTAGAAAAAATTTAAAAGTCCGTTAAAGTTAGCAAAAGACTTTAAACGTCCGGAGCACCAGCTGTTCCTCCCACTCTTGTCTCTTTTATTTCTTTTAGATCCTGTTGCTATCTTTGCCGAGTATCGCGAGATGATTTTAGGGGTTGAGTGTAGTGGTGAAGTTGGTGGAGCAAAAGAAAGCCTCTTTCAGGCAGCTGGATCATGAAAGATCTTGTAAAATACTCACTCACGCCCCTCATTTTTCGTCTTCCTACTTATACACGGTCTACATCTATTTCTTATATGCTATATATAGTAAACCCACAACTCACAAGCCCTTCTGTTCGTGGGGGTGTAGGATATCAGTTATTCGTTTCACTTCTGCTCATTTCAGGATCGCCAGATGTTGATAATTAAAGTATGATGATGCTCTTTTTTTAATAATTAGTCCAAATTTAGACAAAATTTTAGCAGATTTTGTGACTTTAATAAATCAAGATATAAATAATGAATACTTCTTTGTTAGAGTTAATTACAAAAGAAGCTGACTTATTTGTGATGGATATGACAATGCAGTGTTTGACAACTGATAAGAAAAGTGACAAAGAGTGTGAAATTTCCCGCCGTTTATGTTTGGCGGGAATTCGGAACTGGAAGTGAAGATTGTAACGGCCGTTGGTCTTTTTGGTTCTTCGAAAGTGGCAGGTGCAACTCGGCCAGACTTCATTAAACGCAATCCCATCTGCGTCCTCGTGTTTTCAAGACGCCACTCGCGGTTGGCATTCCTAAGAGAAGGAAGACGAGGATGAAAAGAGCCAAGGAAGAGGAAGAAGGAGAACGGAAAGACGCACGTGCACTTCTTTCTCATCTTGACTTTTTTAGTTTCTTTACTCTCCTGACCGTTGAAAATTTTTCCCATGGCAACAGTCTATTTCATCACCTCATTTTGCAACAAAAACTGCCATTATCCAATGTCATCTCACGTACATACAATCATTTATCTCAACAAAAGTCTACTTAATTGATGCTAATGATAATAATATTATTAACTTTTAAAAATAACTGGATAAAAATAGAAAACACGTGCGTGAGTCTTTTGGGGACTTGATAGCTAGTTAAGGGATAATATGGATGGAGATCTATTGAAGAAAAACAGCGATAGGGATGTCAAGATGGTTAAGAATTATTTCTTGGAAGTCAGAGCATGTCGCGTGGCTAACCCAGAACTGCGCGTGCCATTTCTTTTATATCTTGGAAGCCTATTAAACTTGAGTGTTTCTTATATTCCTGACTAACTTTAAAAAAATTACAATTATGGTAAATTATCATCTTCCCATCATTTTGAAGTCAACATAAATATATTTTGGCACTACAGCTGAAGTTGAAAGTTAAATTGGCAAACTTGGTTAAAAAGTGTTATTAATATAATAGATATTATTGAGCAATATAAATTTACGCACTCATTATTTACAAATTAACATCTTAGGGTTTTTAAATTTTAAAGGGAATCCAGATCCCACAGGCATAAATTTGTTTAAGCTGCGTGAGGTGAACAGCTGACAAATACTTTAAGGGAGATCAGCACACAGGTAGTACCCAGCGTGGAAAAATACTTTTCACACCATGGGAAAAACCGTTACGAATTTGATGTGTTAATTGAACTTATTGGCATCTATAATTTAACATTAATTCATTGAAAAACAACAATGACCATTACTTTCTTCTTTCAAGATCGACATGTAGATGTTGTTGAAATTATTATCAGCAAGTTTGTTTGAGCACGCATTTGTGTAAGCCTTTTATTCTATGTATTTAGTCAGGCAATGAAGTACAGAAAAAAATAAAATATTATTCATTGTATGGTACATATAAGTTTGCACCTGCCAACTAAATGTTTAGCATACAAATTTACACAATTTTTTGGCATCTGCGTTTGACATAAACCTTTTTTTTACTATTTTAACTTGAAAATATTTTCAATGTTGTGTCAGTTATATCACATTTATATAATTTAACTAGATTATAATTTAATTGTAATGACAGACTTAATTTGTTGCTTCTATAAATATCTTCTGTAGATACTATAAACGGAATTATTGAATTTAAATATGCAACTGCAGTTGAAGTAATTTTATCTCGAGAATTTTCAGCATAGTGTAGTCGATAGAAATGTTCATTGAAGCCTATCATAAGTGGGTAGAGTTTGTTGTTTTATATTATGAGAATTTTAAACCTTACCTGTAGTGCATCTGACATGGGGGGTTGAATTGAAACTAATTCTCACAGTGAATTTTAAGTAAAAAAATTTTCTTTTAAACCGGAAATACAAATCAATGAAATAGATAATGCTAAAATGTGTTGTTAGCTCGGCTGTTTAGTTAATTAGAAAAAAATCCTTCAAAAACTGATACCATCTGGTTTTAAGTTATGATACATCCAGGTGTTAAATGAGGGGTGTGGTCATCACTTACATTTCCATCATATTCATTATATTGTCGTGATATCTGATCTGTACTGATAGAATTTTTCGACTAAATATACGATTGAAGCATGATTAAGCAATTAAACTGCATACAGTGTTATTTATGTACTTTAAAAAATTTCATGAATTCGAAAATGAATTTAATTTGAGCTTAAATTATATCTATTCATATGATGGAATTTTTGTGATACAAAAATGTATGAATAATCTTTAATAAGATTTAATAAGAAGTGTATATAAAGTTTCGCACGATAATTAAACAGATGACGTGATAATAAAGAATAAATTATAATGATAATTACAGAAATTAAAATAGGTACACCATGACGACTATTCGTTATCCATTAATATGTTCAATAGTGACAACATAAATTGTCTGTTTAAATTAGTTACTCTAACTGATACTTGTTCCCAACACCATATGCAGTTAAAGCTAAACGAAATAAAAATATTTTCCCAATAAAGAGAATTTAAAATGATTATTTATAGTGTTTATGTAAAAAAGTTTTCATAATATTTATTATTAAAGATAAACTTTTATTAGCTAATTATTCAATTCTTTAACAGTAATTTATAATAATTAACTGATATATTAATATGGCAATAATTGATTTTTTATGTAAAAAAAAGTCATTAATATAAATACTGTCATGCCATCTGATAAATTGACATTGCCATTGTAATATTATAAGTTTCATTAATTAACTCTACAATGTAAAATATGCATTGAAATTTTATCCTATCAATGGTTATTCAATGAGTCACAAAAATATTATCTTATACTGATTAAACTAATTACATATATCATTTTACACATTACTTTTTGAGTTAATAGTAATTATTGTTTTAAATATTCTATAATTTCAATTAGATACTCTACGAATTACTTAAGGAAGTTCTCGTGATCTTACTTTTTTATGCTTTTTTGCCATGTAATATAAAATAACTACAATGATTATGATTGCTACTACTAGTCCTGCTAAAATACCAGCGATATTCATTCCAGCTGAAATGCAATCTTCCACTAGAAAAAAAATTATTATTTATTAATTATCTATGTTTTTTTTTTCAATTTACTAATAAATGTATTTATATCAATTATACCTATTTTTGATGATAGATGATTGTCAGTATTAAATAAAATTAAAGAAACATTTCTTATAGATAATTTAATGTTTTCGACAGATACTTCTGTCACAGTATTACATACATAATGTCCAGTGTTCTTTTGAGTTTTGAATAACTTCAAATTGTTCGTTGAATTTCCTACCAATGTTTCATCTAGATAGAAAGTATTATAGGTAAAAAAAATTATCTAGTAATTAATGTCTTAATTATCGTTCAAAAAAGAATCGTTAAGAAATACTTACCAGAAGCATTGGAAAAATGAGTGTTATCAAGGAATAGCTTAGCTTGCACATTATCTAAAGTAGCTACTTTACCATCATTTACAAAATTTAGGACAATGATATTAAGTTTTGTATCATTAGTGTTTATCATCGATCTTGGAGTTCTTTGTTTTTCCGGTTCTTTCCAATCAAGTATCATTTGTGAGACTTTGTCATCACAAGTGCCACTCACGTGAGCTGTCGAGGGGACTGTCATGATTCCATTACCAGTCTGAAAGTAATAAATAAGATGATGAATCAATACACAAATATTATGAGAAATTTAATGAAAATAAATTACAAATAACTCATCAAATGAAAAATATAAAATACAAAAAATATGATAGAAAAAATATTAAACTCACCTCATGATTTTTTTTCTTGTAAGCAACACTTAGAGTCATCGTCATATTTGCTAGAATACACGGGACTCCAGTTGACTCATTTACCACAACATATTTAAACTTTTTACCTGACATAGTAAGTAATTCAATGAAAGATGAAGTAGTATGAGATACAGTCGATGATTTTTGAGTAGTTGTCTTAGTGATCTTAGTAGTAGTAGGAGTAGTAGTTGTAGAAGAATGAGAATCGTGTTTGGTAGTGAGATTACCAGATGCTACAGTGGTAACTGTCGTTGTTGATTGTGAAGGAGTAGTTCCATTAGATGATTTTGTAGTAACTTTGGTCGTACCATTTGATATAATGCTAGATACAGTTGTCATTTCTGTTGTTTTTACACTGCTATCATTTTTAGTAGTTACTTTAGTAGTTGAATTATCAGCCAAAGTTTCCATCATAATTCCGCCAAAAAATTCCATCTTAACTTCAGTTTTTGATTCTGTCGTACTAGTAGCTGATGCTTCAGTAGTTGTTTTAGTAGTCATAGCTTTTTCTGTCGAGCTAGAAACAGTTGTTGCATTTTCTGATTTTTTCGTGGTACCATTGTTTAATATAGTTGAAGCTGTGCTACTAACAGACTCAATTTTTGTTGTAGGAGCATTGGTAGTAGAAGTAGAAGAGGTAGTTGAATTTACACCACTAGGAACATCATTGCTAATATCTGTTGTTGTATGATTATGCATTGATGATGCTGTAGAGTTATTAATTTCTGTAGTTTTTTCTGTTTTAGGTGTTGTCACTGTTGTCAATGAAGGTGTAGTAGAAATAGCATTTGTAGTATGATTGGAATCTGTGCTATTAGCATGATTAACTTTAATTGATGTTGATTTGGTATCAATAGTTGTTGAGATAGGTGTTGTAGTGGATATTACTTCTGTAGTATTGATTGAATGAGTAGAGTTAGAAGTAGGTGTTGAAGCATTGGAATTTGTGCTAACAATCGCACTTGTGCTAGTAATTGCACTTGTTGTTACACTTTTCTCTGTTGAATTAGTTGTTTCAGATATATTTGGAGCAACCGTCAATAAAACGTTTCTCGCTGAACGATCTGCATCTGTTGAATTAGTGGTAGAAGCAACAGTTGTTGCATTTGAATGAACTGATTTTTCAGTACTATTCTTTTGGGAATGAGGAGTAGTCGAAGTTGGTTTTGGAGTAGTTACTACATTTGCTGTTGTAGCTGTTGAATTACTTGATGGTGTTGTAGATGTGAGTTCAGTCGCATTAGTGACTGATGTATGAGTAATAGATACTAAAGTTGTTGCATTAATTCGAGTAGGTGTTGTGCTGGATACTGTTGTTGTTTTATTATCAGTATCACTAGCTGCCGATGTTACTAAAGTTGTCGAACTTGGAGTTGTACTACTGGTATTTGAATTCGAAGTTGTACCAGTAATATTATTTTTTACGGTAGTAGCTTCGGAACTGGTTCCAGCTGAAGTGGAATTAATATTTTCCGTTGAATTTTTTATTACAGTTGATGGAGTTACATGATGAGGATTTGCAGTAGTAGATGTTACATTTGATGTTAGAATAGTCGAACTTGTTATATTTTTTCCAGTTATTTTACTCATTTTTGTTGATGATAGATTAGTTGTTCCAGAAACTGGAGTTGTTACATTAATTGATGCTTTAGTAGTACTTTCTACACCTTTTCCAGTTACATTATGAGTTTTTGTTACATTCATTTTCAATGTAGATAAAGTCGTATTTGAAGAAGAATGCGGAGAAACAGTAGTTGAAGATATAAATGTAGAGTTATGAGTAGAATTAGAGACAGTAGATGTTGGTAATTTTGTAGTACTTTTTCCAGTAGTATTATGATGACTTTTTGTTGAATTAGTTGTTAAACTAGAAGTAGTAGTAGTATTTGTCAGGAGTGAAGAAACAGTAGTTGAGAGTATCGAAGTAGCATTCATAGTAGAATTTGAAACAGTAGTTGATGGTAATGTTGTACTGGTTATATTCGCAGTACTATGATGATTTTTTTCAGTAGTATTATGATGACTTTTTGTTGAATTAATTTTTGGAGTAGTTGACGTCATAGTAGCATTTAAAGAATGCAAAGAACTATTAGTTGAAGAACCGGAAGTAGAATTTGAAACAGTAGTTGATGGTAATGTTGTACTGATTATACTTGTAGTACTGTGATTATTTTTTTCAGTAGTATTATGATGACTTTTTGTTGAATTTATTTTTGGAGTAGTTGAAGTCACAGTAGCATTTAAAGAATGCAAAGAACTATTAGTTGAAGAACCGGAAGTAGAATTTGAAACAGTAGTTGATGGTAATGTTGTACTGATTATACTTGTAGTACTGTGATTATTTTTTTCAGTAGTATTATGATGACTTTTTGTTAAATTTATTTTTGGAGTAGTTGAAGTCATAGTAGCATTTAAAGAATGCAAAGAACTATTAGTTGAAGAACCGGAAGTAGAATTTGAAACAGTAGTTGATGGTAATGTTGTACTGATTATACTTGTAGTACTGTGATTATTTTTTTCAGTAGTATTATGATGACTTTTTGTTGAATTTATTTTTGAAGTAGATGCAGTTGTAGTAGTATTTGACAAATGTGAAGAAATAGTAGTTGAAAATACAGAAGTAGAATTTGAAACAATAGTTGATGGTAATGTTGTACTTGTTATATTTATTTTACTATTAATATATTTTTCAGTTGCATTATGATTCTTAGTTGAATTAATTTTTGAAGTAGATGCAGTTGTAGTAGCATTTAAAGAATTCAAAGAAATAGTAGTTGAAGACACAGAAGTAGAATTTGAAACAATAGTTGATGGTAATGTTGTACTTGTTATATTTGACTGACCTCCAGTATGATTATTAGTCGAATTTTTCCCAGATGTTGTATGGGCTACATTGAGAAAACCATTACTAAAATTACTGAATGCAAACATATCGTAGAGTAAACTCATAAACTGTTCGTTATGTTTATTATTTATTGTTAAACCTGATGTTGCTGATATTATAGTATTTTGATGCTTATTACTATTATTCTTAGTTATAGCATGCAAAGGATTTATGGTACTTAAATGATCCATACCACCAATTAAAGAGTTAGGTTTCATGCTTGTTACTTTTTTTTTATCTACGATAGTTACTTTTATTTAATTTATTAGGATTTAAGGAGTTAAAAATAATCAAATGTGTTTTTTTCTATAATATTACCTGAACTTGATGGTATCGTGGTTGCTATAGTAGTGGAATCATTTTTAGTAACACTTGTTTGTGCTAATGTTGTTGTTGCTACAATTTAAAAATTCAATAATGATCATCAATTTTAAATGTAAAAAATTTATCCAAAAGAAAAAATTAGTAAAATAATATTCGACTGTTAATTATTGTTCATTATCTTTAATATAATACATAACTATTTGAATAATCATTAACTATTTTTACCTTCGTTAATTAGAGCTAAATTGAATGTAACAGCAACAAATAACACTGTACGTATAATCCACATTTTGATCCAAAAATTCAAAACGATTGAAACAAACTCAACACTTCATACTCCTTATAAGATCAATTCTAAAGTTAGATATGGTCAGTAATGACGGTGAGTTTTTCACTATTGTATTAATGTATGTAGATAACAATTTAGTGGTAGCTAATTAGGTGTGTACTAGACGACTGTCGTGGAAAAACTGAAAATGTTCAGATATATTAACGCAAAGTTATTGAAGATCTGGCCTTTGTAATATTCAATATCTTAACCCCCCCACTCTACTAAGTCAATTTAAGTCATGAAATTTTTAGTCGGTACAACGGTGATTGCTTATGTCGTTAAAGAAAAGCACATATTACTCGAATAACAATCTGTCATCGTCATATCATACAAACACACTTTTAAGTTTAACATGTATCTTAATATCGTTTTGATGTTAAAAACATTAGAGTAATGTAACTCATTTTAGTTATCTTTAATAAAATTTTCATTAAATTAATTATATCGTTGGTAATAAATTTTATTGAAGAAGTATTTAATTTTTAACTCGACTGATATAAAATTTTATTTAATGTCTTTTTAAATGAAGTATTTGTTCTACATAGACCTTAACGAAACCAATGAACCCATTTGGCCCACTATTTAAATATTTAACATGATATTTCTATGAAATTATTTCAATTATAAAAAATGCTTTTTTTTGGTGACATTTCAGGTCAGACAGATGAGAATTGGGATTTTCGTGGTTTTAATGAGTCCACAACATATATGGCAAATCAAAATGTATGCAGCTTGGAGCATAAATCGGAAGTGGTTGCACGCACTAACGAATATAGTTGGAAACCATGACATTTAGGATTTTATCGTTGCGTCAAAACCAAATTTCATTGAAACTGATGATTAACATTAAAATTTACCACAGCTGTCTGACTGTTATACTTTTTACTAACCCAATCATTTTCATTCACATTATAATTTTCATGAAAACTACTTGACATAATCATTATTTTCTTATTACTAGTTCGATACATAATTTATCTATTTCAAGGCTACTTATATAGTTTCCAAATTAATATCTCAATGGTAAGATATGTTTAATATAACAAAAGATTCATTAACATATTAAAAAAATGATTGAAATTTTAAGAAAACATTTATTGTTAATTGTCAACCATTTCTATTATCCATAATCCTTGAATCAGACAAAACAATTGTCAATTTATACATAAATATGGATTTTTATTATTTTACATTTCTTTGAATTGCGTCTCAATTTTAGCTTATTCATATTTTTTTTTTTTTGTCTTTATATTACTCTCACTTTAACTGACATTGTCAATATAATAACTCATTTTTCTGTACATATTTATTTAAAGCAATTTCATTTTCGTAAAACATAACTATTGGATTATGATAATTATTTATCGTCTATCAAACAAATGAGTTAATTAATTATAATGTAGTAAAAAAATTATTTTATTTGTTATAGATAAATATAAATAGATTAAAATATATAGATATATATTTATTCTAGAATTCTAATTAATTATCAAGTATATTTCATTAATATTTTATTACTAAACCAATCAATTGCCCTTAACACTATTTAATAATATACTCTTTAGTGGAATTCTTTCTGGTATCATGAAATTCATTACTGATATTTAAATAAATTATTTTATCTAATTGTCACTAATTAAAAACACTTTTGATATATTTTAGTTGTTTTAATGGAATTTTCCATTACTTTTTTCAATTGAAAAAAATATTTGTTTAAGTATTTAATATTATTGTTGTATTACACACAAACAAAAATAAAGATTAAGATATTATTTTAATGATAATTTAGAGTTATAATATAAAATTAAAAGTTGTATCGAATTTTTTGAATATTGTAAAATGATCAATTTTCTTTTGTTGATGATATTTGAGAACACACCATACGTCATCCATGACGAGATGGATCGTGTCGAATTTCTTGGTGTCATCTGCTCTTCGTACTCATCTCGATCGATCGAAAGATCGTCCATATCATATTTCCTGAAAATATTGTCAAATGTCAGCCGTTGTGTTTCGGGTTCGAAATAAGCACGATGTGTTGTTTTTTTTTTGTTTTGTTTTAAGTGTCTGCTTACGATTAACTGCATTAATGTTTTATTATTCTTATATTCGTACAAAACTTCCGCACTGTCTGTGATGAACAGTACCGAAAGTCTTCAACATAAATAATAACACAGACACATTTATCATTATGTGTCATCTGCTCAAGGTTCTTGAATGAAGATAAGTTAATGATATCGATCACTTAAATATTTTGTAAGCCAAAAGAAGTGAATTTCCTTAACATACATACATATTTCATACACTGCACATCAAATCGTGTGAAATAACACACCCTGTCAAAGTATATTCAATGCAAAATTTACATAAACAAACTATAGATTTTTTGACATAATTCAAAAGGGCTTTTAAAAATGACTACTTAAGTGTTATAGTTTGTGTATGATATTTAAAATTTAGCACACTTCAGGTATGCTTTTTTTTGTAACATACTTCAGATTGATAGTGCAGACAAATTTTTCAGTGGCAATCGGAAGTAACATAATTCACTCATTTACATATGAATAATTATTTAACCCAAGTTCGTTACTATGCAATGACACAAAGATCTGATTGTAATTTATGCTGATTACAATGTAATCGTCAACGATATATGGAGTACAAATTCACGGATGTGGTTTTGGCGTGACCATTACACCCAACAGTGGTGGTATGGTTTAATGAATTTGCAAATTTGTTGTATAATAGTACAAGGTGTACTTACGAAATGAAATATAAAAACAAGGGTAAAAATCAATGGGGGTGGCATGAAATAATAAACATGTAAATCTATATATTATTTAAGCTGTGTGTAGTCGAGCATCCTTCCTCTTCCTTTTCTTTAAAGGTTCTAAATATCCGGAAGCTAGTGCAGTTTGAAAAAACATCATTTTTTTTAAAAAAAAAATCATTTACTTTATACTAGTAAAAGCTTCTTTCTTTTTTAACAACTTTTAAAAAAATAATAATTCTAAAAAGTCTATATTAGAGTTGTAGAAACATTTGAATAATTATTATTCTATTTTTAATGCTAATATAAATAAAATGAATTCAAATTTAGAGTTTTTATCCTAGTGGAATGAATAAAACAATTTTTTATTCCTCATAATAACAGCTACATAAGTTGTGAGTAATGGACTAATTTTCTGCACCATAAAAGTTCACACTTGCTTGGGTGGTTGTTCAGTACAAGGAATAATATAATTGTCTTCCTGACAAAGGAATAAGTGTTCAAATATTATGTATAACTGTTCGTACATAATTTTCAAAGCTTCAATTTCTAGAAATTGAAATATTTATCCGTTATTGAAATTAATTTTTTAGCACTTAATAATAGTAAATGTAACAAAGACCCATTAGTTCCATGTAGGGGGGCACGCAGACCACATGGTTGTAACGTTTTACGGTCATTCAAGTGAAGCTTTATTGGAAGATATCGAATTTACGGAATTTTGAAGATCAACATTTATAAGTTATCTGTAAGAAGTGATCCTAAACTTTAGATCAGGTTCTAGTAATCTATTAATTACCTTTTCAACAGCTGGAGAAAAAATCATCAGGTAATCCAATATCAAATACTAAATTTGTTTATAAATTACTTATTTCTTAACATATGTTTCATTATTATTTATCTATTAAAGAAATGTTTACTTTTTGCAACAGTTTAGATATTCTGTCTTGTAATAATTTAGTTGATGGATTGACAGATTGTTTTTTATGAATACAATCAATTAATTCTCAAGCTGTCCCAAAACTTGGTGACACTTTGAGTTCTACTATTTGGAATTTTGATTTAAAATTAACATGTAATAAGATTTATTTCTTAATTTAATCATAAACTATTTAAAAAAATATTCAAATAAATATTGTATTATCAATTTTAATTGTTTTTAAAATTTTATCAGGACACTGGATAAGTAAAATTTATCAATTAGTGATATAAAGGAGTCCAGTTTGAATTTGATATGAGTATTGCCATCTAGAGTTTAATCAAAAGAACCTCTTTTTAATGTTACCTTTGTTAAAGAAATAATAAACTACTGCTGAATCATCTGCAGATTATATCAATTTAAGATGTTTTTATCAAGTATTGTGAAAACAGTTTATGATTAATCAATAATTAATCATATTGAAACTCAGAGCTTGACTAAAAACTCTATTAATATTACTAGCTTAAATAATCACACCATCAAGTACATAGAATTAAAAAATCTTAATATTAGAATAAAATAACAATGACATGAATAAATTTTTATCGATTTATTATAATTTTATTTTTATTATAGACAACAATTATATATCAGCATCAAAAATACGTATATCAAGGAATATTACAATCAATAGTCAAAATGTTTAAATGATATTTAGATATTATAATATTGATCGCACACAAAAATAAGTTGTATTGTTGTTATTATTATAAAATGATGCACAGATATGATTGAATTATTTTAATTTTTAGAATCCATATACATAATATGTATCAGTTATAAATAAAAATTGATGCTGTCATTTGTTTCTTCATTACAAATAAAAATTAACACCTACATCTACTTGTTTTAAAATTGTACTCAATTATTCTACCTAAAATTTTACTTTGATGTAGTCGAAATACATCAAAAGAGACCAATTACATCAATTTTTTTTATTACATAATATTTATGGGAAATTTTTGTTAAATATAAATTATAACTAGATAAACTACTTTATTTTTTGATATTGTATCTATAAAAATATGTACTATTTTAAAATAAATTCATTCCAAGTCTGGGTTGTGTAAAATATTAATAAATTTGATTTAGAAAAACTATTTCAATCATTCGTTTCATGTAATGAAAAAATTATAGTGCAATATTATTATAATAAACTAATCTAACTATGAATGAGTATTTAATTCATTAAAAAATTATAATATAATGGTCTAACTTGAAAACAGTGAATAACATCATTAAATTCTTATTTTCAAATATAATGAGATTTATAATTGCTTAATGGAATTGTCATCATGACAATTGTATACGATAATTTGATATCTCATTCAAAAATAGATTTAACGAATTTTCTCTGTATTCAAGTATAATAAGATTACCAACATCCACTCTATATTTACAACAACCATGACAGGAACATTTATGAGTAGATAACTACATGTATACTGTTACAATTACTCCACATTTGTACACTAAGATAATGCAACGAAAATTATTTGCTATGAGAAACAGTTCATATAATAAAAGTATCATATAATAAGCTTCATAAAAACAATGCTTTTCGTTGTTTATCTTAAATAATCTCGAATAGTTATCGATGAAAATACTAAAAACAATAAAATCGCCACAATTGAAAATAAATCAGCCTAATATGGTATCAAGTCTCCGCTGGACTTGCTCCAAAATACTATCATTCAATGAACTTTGACGACATCTGCTTTTTTCAATTTGATAAAAACTGATAAATGATTAATGTAAAAAATATTTAAAATCTGAATTAAAATAAAAAGTGAATCGAGTTGATGACTAGAGTTAAAATCGTTTGATTTTACATTCTATAATTAGAGCCTTGATCTATCTTGAGTCTGCCTGTCATTAGTATGTAATTTTATATTTGACAATAATATATCTACTGTCAAATATAAAAATTTCAGTTCAAAATAATTAAGGAATTAATTTGTTGATTACAATTGAAAAAATCAGTGATGTTAATATTTTCCAGTTCAACATATTTCATATGCATATATAAAAAAAAATTATTGTAATCAATAAAAAGCTTATTCTATGTAAAATGATGAACTGCAAGATTTATCTAAGGATCAATTTATCATTAATTGATCCTCTTCAATCAATTTTGTAATATTCATTAAGATTTCATACTTAAAATCTAATCTATTTCATTACTGATAAGATATTTGTCTAAACATGCTACTAATTTCTTCAATTGTTTTATTTTTCGTTTCTGGTACCTTTTTCCAAATGAAAAGTGTGAAAAGAGCTTGAATGACCACAAAAATTATAAATACATTAGTGTCTAAAAGTTTTGTCAACGGAAGGAATGATACAGTGACGATGAAGTTAGCTCCCCAGTTAACAGCAATAGCTATTGAAGTAGCGACAGGTCTTGCTGATTGATTGAAGAGTTCAGAGACTAAGAACCAAGGTATGCTTCCGGGTCCAATAGCGAAAATAACCACAAACATGATTACGAAAATAATAGAACAGTAAGATGCTACTGCATTGCCCTTAAAAAAAGAATTATCATCATTAATATTACCATTCATATACTTGTAATACTAAATAATTGTAAGAATATTATTTTATAAACTTACTGATTGAGCATAACCAATGCAAATAGTGAGTAAAGCTGTATCAATCACCATTCCTCCGAAACCGATTAAAAGCAGAGTTTTACGTCCGTATTTTTCAACAAGCACGAGAGATACTAGAGTCATGAAAACATTCATAGCTCCAACACCAAGTGTTGCTGATTGAGCTGCTTCTCCTAAACCTGCCAATCTGAATATTTTATCTGAGAAGAACATGACAGCGTTGATACCCGAGAGTTGTTGAGCTAACATCACCATCAAAGATATAATCAATGGAATTCTTAAAGCTGGATTAACTAGTAATTCTTTTAATGTAACTTTCGGTACTAATTTCATAGATTCATATTCAGATTTCATTTCCTCCATTTCTTCGTAAACTTCGTTAGTATTCCGAAGCCATGATAGTGCTCTTTGGGCATCTATTTCTCGTCCCTTGCTGAGTAACAGATACTTTGGACTTTCTGGACAAATCGGCAGAATAGCACATTGGAAGATAGCTGGTATAATAGTCAAGCAAAGTAATAGTGGCCAATGCTCGACTGTTCCAAAGAGTTTATCCATACTTAAAATTTGTGCAACTAAGATAGAAATGGTGATGATAAGTTGATAAACTGTCCCAACAGCTCCTCGCAAATGCATTGGTGATATTTCTGCTAGATACATAGGTGTTAGTCCAGCATTAAATCCAGCATTTATACCGATTACAAGTCGACCAATTATAATCATTTCATAGCTGCCAGCTATTTTACAAAATCCCTCAAAAAGCACAGTTATAAGAACTAGAATGTTATTGAGTAGAAGACCTCCTTTGCGTCCAAAATTATCAGCTACCGTACCGACTAGAGCTCCACCAATCATACCACCAATGCAAAAAATAGAAACTGCGATTGACCATATTCCTGTTATTTCCTCTTCAGTAACTGTTTCATTAGTTCTATTAGATTTAACTTCACCAATCCATGTTTTTATTATCTAAAAGAGTAAACAACTGGTATTATACACCAAGTAACTTAAACAATAAATATAATAATGTATTAAATAAATTATTCTTACCTCTTGGGGTGAATTAACAACACCAGTATTATAACCATGTTGAAATGCCGAACCCAATGCAGCGGCAGTGATTGCAAACAACAGCCGAGCATTTAGACCCTGTAATAAAACATAGAAATAATTCAGTTAAGCTAAACGATTGTATATGAGAAGAAAAGAATGTGTATAGCAATTTTAGAGTTTGTTTGATAGGTCAAATGGCCTTTGAAACTGGATCCTCATCATTCAATTAAATTCATCACGTACAAAATTCATCAGTGACTTTCTAGGTAGAACAATTGAGTTTATTGATGTTAATTTACTATGTACCAAATATAGAGAGACTCTAAGACTAATATTGCCAACAATATATCATCATTTTATTAGAGATAATAAAATACTCAAATATATCCTGAATAAACCGTTTTTCTTAAATTGATACATAATACCATATAATTGTCATGGATGTACTGAATTCTATCAACATATACATTTATCGCAAATTAAATGATATAAAATATTTCGGACATACAGTTGCTATAGATTGTAGATTGATACAATTATTAGTTGATAATGAAATTTCAAAGTCAATAATTAAATATACCACCATTACCTTTAATATACTCAGAAACTCGTAAAAGTTCATTTTATATTTAAATGTGTTTTTTTATTGAATTTTTTCCCTTATAATGAAAAGGTTAAAAATATTCTAGATTTTATTTGTTTTTATTTTTATCCTACAAAAACTGACTTTACTTTACCTATATAAATTGAAAAAACTGAAGTAAAATTATTGGTATAATTTTTCCAATAATAAAAAAAAAATCTAATTTACTTTTTAATATGAAATAAAACATCAAATAAAGTTTATTATTGTACGGTTAAAAATATCATACCGCTCTTCGAATGTATGGCATTGCGAATCATCAAAGAATAACTTGAAAGTGTTGGAAAAAATGTACTTTTTCACTCTCAACTAGAGGAATTTAAAATTCAAAAAAATCACTTATCCTTTTCCGCTCTCGATATAGCACGTGTAATGTCAAAGACTGTCGGGTCGACACCCTGTTAACGCTCTTATATATTACAGATACGTATACTACTACTATCAAATTATTTGCAGACAATCAAATTACTCACATAGTAAGTATGAGCGTCATTTATGATAATGAATAGAATAATAAAGCATAAAATTACAATATTACCTCTCAATGTTTATATAAATACATTCAGTGGATGATATATTGGTATAAAATTGTCCTAAGTTATAAAAAATATCGAAACAAATTCATTTTATACTGAATATTAATTAAATTAATATAAAAAATGACTTTTAATAATTAAATAAAAAAAAATACTTGATCTATTTTAAATTTAAATGAATCATTATGTAAATGATGTTGGAAAATGGTTTAAATGAAATAATATTCTAAAAATTATTGGAATTGATGATTCAAGTGTATACCGCTTTGAAGATGATCTTTCACAATGAAATTTAATCAAAGAGGAGTCATGATCCCAAAATTCATGTTATTATCTAAATGAAAAGAAATTTGATTAGATAATTAAAACATATTAATAAAATATAAATTTCACCATATGTGAGTTAAATTGTTAATCAAACGTAACCAATTATTTTTAAATGATTACCTGCATATTATTATACACAGACAATTATTTATGATGTACGTGTCGTATGATCATTTAAATGAGAAAAAAAAATACAACAGCACGTGTAAAGAATTCATGGTAGTCAGCTAAAAAATTTCCGATACATTGTCATAATTTTTTTATACAACAAGAATGTGTATATGTATTATAAGCTATGCATTTAAATATACACATGGATAAGTGTATTCAAACTCTGAACTAACGTCACAAGTTTACTTTGATAAGATTACAGTTGTATTATAATTCAATTCTACAATAAGTACAATGCCTGCTAAAGACATAATATATTCATATATCACTTCCTTTATATAGACTAAACAATTATGATCATTAATTACAATTTATTTTAATTTTTTTAATGAACATTAAACCTGTATCATAACTATCAAGTGTAATATAACCTCTCTTTAGTGAAAACTTCCTTACAGCAAGGGAATTAACCTCTCTATTGTTGTAAGCATGGTGACCATAGGGATAAAAATGGAGTAAACATTGAAATACAGATGTCTTTTGCATGACAAGAATTGTTGTAGGGAAATTATACTGTATACATATGTGTGTGTGGTAGTATCAGAATAGTTGGTGATGAGTAACGAAAGAATTTCAAGAATGATGCAATACAACTTGTGTCGTGGTAATGCACTCATAATGAATTAAATATGGTTTATTACTTGTGATAAAACGAAGGCTCGCTTTCATCATCCACCTCGCTATTGGCTGTTGTATGAACAAGCCTTGTCGAGCCTCTTTTTACTTCTTCCTCTTTTCATTATCAGTTAATGACGTTTAATAAACCCAATATTCACATCAGGAATTTTCCTCAATCATCAGAATATGAATATTATAATTGTTTTACAATTATTACATGCTAATTGTTGTTAATGACTGTCGTTAAAAGCTTTAAATATAATGACAAAAAAAAATTTGAAATTTAAAATAAATTTTAATATTTTTTCTTTAATATGAAGAAACTTTAAACTGCTAATTACTTTTTAATGGTTTTAAACCTTTAACAGTATGAATAAACATTTTTTTAATGAATTTACTTTTATCACTAATTAAATAATGAGCAATATGAATTCAAGATTTTAAGAGCATGCATATTTTTTCATTTACTTGGAGATGATTAATGATATTTAGCATAATTTCTTTAATTATAATGTAAATAATTGTTTAACAAATTTCAATACACTCTAGGTAATGTTATTTATTTTTCACTCTATAACCTTTATTCAATTTTCCTATCAGCTATCTTTAAATTTTCAATATAATTGTTCTCTTGTTTGTTTCAGTATCTTCACACAGGCACTAGGATAATTCAATCAATAATATCGATTTTTTATTTATTTCACTAACAATCAATTATTTCTACTGCAAGTGAAGTGGTAGCAGTGATTTTATGCAATATTGTGGTAATACATGATAATAAACGAACCTGAATTGCCTGGAACATATTAACGATTCTGAAGAATAATGATTTATCACATACACTAAATGATGATTGATTTGAAAAATCTACTTTGGAAAAAAACGTGTAACCAGTTATTAAAACTACAGTTACAAAGTCTTCCTGAGACTTACTACTGTTGAAATTGGCTGATTCTTGTTGGCAATATAGTGGGATTTCTCATACATGCACAAATGTAAATCACATGGAAAAATGACTCAATTGGTGAGCGTTACCATTGGCGAGGAAGGTGTGCCGATCATGTGAGCTTCTCATTGGTAGAACAGAAGTCGAGCCTTCTGACAATACACGTGTATGTGTTTCTAACAATAGAAATACCACGCGTTTATTTTTTTTTTTTTCTATCTGATATCCGTTTATATCAAATATCTTTCTATTAAATTTCATTACTTATTATTATTAAATTTACAAGTGATATATACTTTGCTAATTTAATGAAATGATTGAATATAAGGTTGTAGAATCATCACCCTCGACATATAGGATTGAATTAAATACTCTAGTTAATTTTATTTTATCTTTTATGTTCACTTCAGACTATGTAGTTTTTTTTTTCAACAATATGACCTTCGTATGTATCATGTTTCCAACCTGATCTTGTTGGTTCCAGAATAAGAGCAAGTAATACAAAACAAAAAATTTCTATGGAATAATATTTAGATAATTTGACTATTTATTTTTAAATAAACGCAATAAATTTTTTTACGAGTTCAGAAAACCTTTAGTAGATAGAAAAAATTATAAATGGTATTGGCAAGGTGACTGAATAATTTAAAAATAAAAAGAGTATTTAAATTTAGAGAGTTAAGAACTACTCTTTTAAGGATTGTTTGAACTAGAATAAATTGTGAAATTATGATTTATATTATCAGTTTACTGTGAAAAATAATTAATATTCTAAACAATCGATTCATTTTTATCTTAAAAACGATTTTTTTTATCAAACAACTTGCATTATCGTTCTATTTAAAACTAATTAAGTGAAGAATTGATTATAATCGAGTAAACTAGATGGATTGATTGTTAAATAATTCAATGAATAGACTTATTCTTAAAGAAAATATTATGATAAAGAATAACTATTGGATAAAATATTTGAATAATGTTGATTATTTTTTTTCTTAGTGGAATTTTAGAAATTTGAGATAAAAAATGGAAATTCCTTACATTATTATCTGAGCTTTAAAAAATTTAAAAGAATTTAATCTCTAACAGCTCATACGATCTTGATCTAGATCTAGATTTCAAAAAGAATGTTTCATACCTGGTTAGACAGTTTGGAATTCTCAAAAGGGACAGAAAGAACAAAACTAAATATCTCAATGCACCAACAGAAATATGGAAATGAATTAGGTAATTATGATTCAAGCCATTTTTAGGAATTGCATCAAGCTTTCTACTTTCAAATTTTAATTTAATGCTTATTGATACTTTTTTAAATTTTTATGATAGATTTATTCAATGGCCTAATTATATTTACTTGGAATTATTTTTAGTATGACAAGATAAGCTAGAAAGTAGTCGAAACCGGTTCGATAACCACATAAATGCATTTGGGTACAATTTGTATTGTATTTTAGTGTAATCAGATATTGAGAAATTTTTTATTCGCTTTTTTTTTTAAAAAAACAGTGAAAGTTATTCTTCACTATTTTTTTATTTGAGGTAAAAATCCATTTAAAATAAAAAAAACAGTAAATAAATAATGTCAACAAATTTCATTTGAACTACATAAACATTTTATCTGTTGATAGTAAAAATTATATTTAATGCAGTTTAATATGTAAAAATTTGCAACAAGATATGAAGTATTGTAAATTTTCTAGAGCTTATTGTTACATTAAAGAAATTAATACGCCTACTATTGTGATTATCTAAAGTCCACGAAGATAAATCTGAATAATAATTTGACCTATACTTGAATAAGTATGAATAAATTTCATTTAACTGTAAAATAAATTATATCTATTCAACAAATTCAATATACTTCAATAATTTGTCAAATTATTTTCATTTAAAAATTATTTTTTTACAACTTCACTAATATTTCTAAATATTGAAAAAAATTTTACTTTACTTATTAATTTTCAATCAATTGAGTTTTAATAATCAATAAAAGAAATAATTGGTAATTAATAAATAAAATAGAAGACACGATAAATTGATGAAACCCAAAATAATTTGACAGAATCAGTCAAAACTAATTAAAAATAAAGATTTTGAAAATCTACATCACCTTTATTGATGACATTTTGTCCTGCACTGAAAAACAGCCCATTTTGAAAAACAATCTTAATCACTGTGACTACGTAAAAAAAAGTGACTTAAATAATATATTAAAAATAGAAGGAATATTTTTAAAAATCAGCAAAATAAAATAATATTTTGGTCTGATGTACTCTGGATGATTGTCTCACACGAACTGCGTATCCGCAACACGAGAACGACGTTTATTAGTTGAAAGTCTGCTATACAGAGCAGACTACAGGTTCCGAGTGTACACAATATTCGTGAACCCACAGCGGGAACCACCGTGAGATAGAATATTAAATGACTGAATGAATAAGTAAGACAGAAAACATTCCCTCACTCCATCCCTTCTGTTCCCTCTCCGATCATTATTTTCGTCTCACTCTTCCGTTCACATCAACTTGACAACTTTACAAATGTCCTCTATATACTCCCCTATACTATAATAATGACAGTTGGCTGTTACAACTCGACAATTCTGCAATTCAGTATATTGAACCTTGTATAGGTACTAGACAATCCAAGTGATCCATTCAAGTCACACTTTACCAATGAATAATAAAAAAGAAACTGTACATTCAGACAATGTGACTAACATAATAATTCATTTTTACATTTTTTTACTTTTTGTTATTTGATTAAATTATATATCTTATTATCTTCATCATTTATTTATTTATTATTATCAGAATTTGTTTTTGTTAAGCTAATAGAAAGATGTGAAACTTACAAAGTAATTAACGGTTTAATGAGAAACAACAAAACGGATAGACAGGACATTTGTATACAGGTGTCTATACCAATTAGACTCAATTATCAGTTATAAATACATTGGTTAACATTCACATTAAAGTGACAAGGTAATTTTGACTATTTACTTTAATTTGCTATTTGAACTATCACTCATTTCCGTATCTATTTATATCATACACTTTCCAAATAGCTATTTCACCTTAATTATTACTACGATAAGAAAGTCTTTTTTTGAAAATATTCAAGAATATTTCAGAATACCACAAGGTAAGAAAAATTGACACTTTCAGTATGTTGTGATATTTTGGACAATGAAACTATTGATAAGATAGAATAAACAACAAATAAACCTTCACGATTGTTGTAAAAATTAATATCTACTTGAACACAAAACATAATAGAATTGTTTCTTGTGAAGCAAATTGTGGTAATTAAAGAAGAATTTTTTTTGTAATTTAAAATGATAAATTAATTTATATAATATGAAAGTGATAATTTGGAACATTAATGTAGAAACAGCTGGGGTGATGTTCATGTGGATGGTTTTGAAAATTTTCTGGCCTTCTTGATTTAATTTATCAAATAATAATAAACTTGAATATATAATGGTGATAGTCTTCGATTTAATAATCAGTTCAAAGTTCAAGAATAATATTATGTTATCTTAATTAAACTTTTACTGAAATAAATTCTATAAATGTGGTAATCAATTATTAAACCATTTAAGATTTCAATCTATATATATCAGTAAAAGATATGAAAGGTGTTTTCAGTGATTGATAAAAAATTATCGCATAGGTATATATGTGTCTAATAATACAAAGATAATTCTGTTTTCCAGAAAGTTGATCAAAAATAGTCTATCAATACATAAAAAAGAAAACATCAAACATTGATTGATTTGAAATTTCATTTATCATTATGTGAAGATTTTTTTATAAAACAATGTAAATATACATTCTCTAATCTTTGTAATTGCTGTGGACGAGAAAAAAGCAAGAAGCTTTATCACATCAATTATATGAGCAAACAAACGAGCCGTTTACATACATCAGATTGACAATCTTATATCGAAAAAAGAAAAAATATTTCCAATTATATCAGCTCAACTTTTTGATTTTTTTTTAAATTTACGATAAAACTGTATTATTGTTTAAAAAAAAGATAAACGTATTCGAATGAAAAATTAAAAAATTCAGTCAAGTTAATGGATTGTTTAATTCATAATAATTTTTATCATTAAACTATATAAAATATTGATCTACATGATCTCCATATATAAAGGAACATTCAGAGAAAATTTTACCATGGTTTCAAGTAATTGAGAAACAGACAGATATAAAGTATAGCAAAATTTATATCAGGACATTTGCTTTTATCTCAGAACTTTTTCCATGCAATATAATGTTTTGATTTCGAATATGAATTTTTTTTGATTAGATTAGATTTTTTATGTAGCCATAAATCTGATTCTGTTTCTATTTACATTAATTTTTTTCTGTTGCAATATTTCAGTTTTTTTTTTACAATTTTTATGATCAGCTATTATTTTGACTTAATCATTTTGTATTCGAATAATAAATAATAATGAAAGATCTGATATTTATCTAAAGAAGTCATTAATTACAAAAACAACTAAACAATGATGATGAATGGTTATTGATACATTAAAGTCAACATAAATTATATAGAAATTTAATTCAATCTGTAGCTACATGAGAAATTTAATCTATTTACTATGTCTCAAATGATATTTATTCCAATATCCAATAAATATTACAATATAATGTATTTTTTTTAATGAAAAAATGCAACATAAAGTTTTAAATTATACAAAATGTCGTGATTCGACAGCATAGTAAGTTAGAAAGTTCAAAGTAAAATTTTCTATGAATGTTGATCTAGGTACATGTCTGAATAAATTTTACTTACAGCTTCTTCCTTGCTTGTGGTTGCCTGATTGTAAAAAATATTTTTAGTTATTTACAATGAATGATTAATAATTAAAATTAATACTAAAGATTAAAAGTAAGTTATATTATAAAACATAATATCATACCTTAGATGTTGGAGCTAAAGCTGTAGGAGTACTAGGTTGTTCTTGAATGTCCTCTTTAGACTAGATGTAAAAAAAACGTTAGGTGATTGTTAGTAAATGAAACATGTTATTATTAATTTTTATAAAGTTAAAAACACTAATTCTAATTGATCAAAACTGATTGAAAAATGGATTACATTGATTTAATTTCTATGAAATTAATATTAAATAAAAATTACCTTGCCAATCTCCATGATTTGTGTGCTGCATAACACAAAAGTACGACTTAATGTTTGGTATGAACTAAGAAATTACATGAAATTTATTTTATAAATCTTCATGCATTTTTAATTAAATAATAATAAAGCGTGTGAATAATCGATAAATAAAGGTTATGTTATTGAAAATATATTGAGAGTATTTTTATAAAAGAATGAGTGATATTTATAGGATACACTAAAGTGCCTTTACTTCAATATTTACAATTTCTTTGTAAGAAAAGTGAAATTCATGAAATAAAATGACTTCGATACTATTGTCATTATCACAACTTAGGTCAAGTATATAACTGCAATTCAATGACTGTACAAATTAAAATACTTTTTTCCATATTTAACTTTTAAATGGTCTAACTTGTATAAATATTTATAAATTATGTTAATCAACGTGATTATTAGCCATGTGACAATTTTTATAATACTAATCTTACTCTATTTAAAATGTTAAATGAAAATACAATGAAATATGTTAGCTTATAAAATCCTTCTATCTTCGTATCACGTAGAGGTGAAAAGGTCAAAGACATATCTACGACTTTTTCTTCAACTGAATGACCTTCACGTTGTGTAGAAAAAATGTTATTTTTTAGCAACAGTTTAATGATGGAAAATTCTCTATACCAACCAATAATCTATGTATAGATATATTTATAAACTAATAACAAGTTTATCATAATGCTCAATAGGTTTTTGTATAAATATGATTAAATCGGTGCAATTTTTACAAAACTTTCATGATACCATTAATTATATTCAAGTTCAAAATGTTAGATCATTATAAATAAAACTCATTCTATTCATTCAAATAATTAATAAATACCATAAATTAATTTTGTATAGTTAAATTACGTTGAAAAGTATTAAATAAAAATTATTCTTGACTGAACATTTTTATTCATTATCCATGTGATAGTTACATAACTATCAAGTATAATAAGAATTGAGAACATATTATTGTCAATATTCTTCGACTATCCACAATAACATCCACATCTGAATGTATTATTAATATCAAGTAACATCAATAACTCTTATCTATTTATTTCAATTTAAAAACCAGATATTTATTTCATAAATCCATTCACTTTGTCTGTAAATTCAATTATTTTTCTATTTACTAAACTATTTTCGCAATTAAATATCAAATAAACTACGAAAACACTTAGTATTTTGTATGAATTAATATTTAAAATACTGTTGAAAGTTATAATTCATCTTTTTTATTCAATAAAAAAATAGTATAGATGTTGGAAAAAATAATTTACTCACTTTTTCACCACTTACGTTATGTCAGTAATTCAGTCACTACTGAGTTCGATTGTCTACTAAAATAATATTCTTTTTATTAGTACCACACAAACCACCCTAAATCGAATGGCGCAAGCGTTAACTCTAACCCTACCAACCAACCCTGCAGAGTATTTTAAATATTCTGCGCATCTGCCAACAACCCCTAAATATTTCGTCATCTACATTAGAAAAAATCAGGATGCCGTCCTTGCGTCATTAATTTCTCATCTCAGAAATTATCTCGATTTCATCATTAATATTTTGGTAGCCATAAACGATAAAAATTCAACAATTTCATAAGTTTGATCATAAACGATTGAATTTTTTATTTACTTTTAAATATTTAACAATCAACGAATAGTTTTTAGACCAATTGGGGATGATACTTTAACTTTTTGTAACATCCAAGGTTTAGAAAGAGTCAAGTATGTATAGTAGAGCAATGATACGAAGTTGGCTGATGCAAACACGTATAGTGCTACGTCATAAATAGCTGGAGGGAGAACCAACGAGCCTCCTACACGCCCTTCAACATTCAACCAATGGAATAGTTGGTATGAGTCGTGCCTTAATGCACGTACAGTTTTCAACACTTTAATCGATAAAAAATTATATCGTAAGTTTGAGCATTTGTGACGTAATACATGTCTAGGAATGATGGTATTTAACGGTAAACTCCAAGTCTATCCTATACCTGTTGAACTGTATGTTCTTAATTTCGGGAAAACTGATGCAATGCTTTATTTGCTCAACATAATATCACTATATTTTATGAAAATAGAATGTAAATAAGTTTAAGGTAATAATCTTGTGTGTTTTGATTTACATTTTTTCAGTATCAATTATTGGGAAGATCAATTTATTTGTAATGTCATCATCTAGGGTGCAGACTTTGACTTTTCTTTAATGAGTATTGACTTATTAAGATCATTGAAAGATTAATTCACTCATCTATGAAGATAAGTTTTTAATTATCAATAATTTTACTTTTAATGATAATGAAATAAGAAAAAAGTATATTAAAAATCATTGTTTATAAGAGCAGAAATTAATGATTTATTTTTCAGGTGAAAATAAATATATCAATCTAACCAAACAAAAGTAACGACTTCTTTGCAATCAGTGATAATCTTGGAATTAACTCATCTTATAAAATATTGTTAAAAGCTTAGTACATAAGATCTGGTTAAACAAGTTTTATCTTGACTACAAATACAAGTCAAAGTACAGTCAATATGATGGAAAGATGATGTATGATGAATTTATGTACAAATCTATTAATAATATATTTTCAAATTTGTGTAACAGTGATGTAATGTGATGGTGATGAGTTTTCTAGTTTTTAGCGGTGAAGGTTTGTCATCGACATTGGTTGACTGTTACGCAACTGAATAATAGCAATTTATTGAACACAACTAGAAATGTTCTCATGGTTCAAACGAGTATACTGACGTATTTACTAGACTATTATTGATAATTATAATTGATACATGTATATGATGGAAAAACTTCTATCTGCAATCGAAAAGTTTAAATGAAAAACTTGTGACATTTAAATCAAGCAAATTATCTTGAAAAAAACAATTATTCAAAAGAACTTGTCAAGCTTTCAGAATAATACAATTGCGTTTGATAAATAATTATACTAAAATTAAAAGAAAAAATTAACCACAATGATTGCATAGAAACTGGATTTTTTTTATATCTACCAAGTATCAATTGACTGTCTTGATATTGTTATCATCAATATCAGTATTAAGTAATAAATCTAGATGATATAATTTATTACGAATTATCAGTTTTTCATATCTTTCAAAGAAAGAAGTAGAGAAAGATAAAAAATAAAACATAAGAAAAAACGAATGATCTGCCAACACGTGACGAAAATAAACTAACACACCTCTTAGATGAATCACATGCGTCATACATAGCTGTCTATCTTTCTTTTTTATTTCTTCAAGAGATTCTGCGAGTTATACCTAAGTGACCTCTGCAGATCATTTGCTTACACGACATATATAATTCTTGACGTGAGTTTAAGCACGAGATTTTGGTGTCTTAATATTAAACTTGTTGGCGATTTTCCCTCTCATCAATAGCAACATGAGATGAAGGGCATAATAATATTTTTAATTTATTCATTGATTAATAACTTCATTGAATATAATATTTTATCAAAAAACTTACTGCTCTTGCTGATAAAGGAATAGTAGTTTCTCTAGCATAAATTGGAGCATCGAGATCAGTGACACTGCTACTAATACTTGGTGCTCTCGAACTATTTCCTGGTACTCTCAGTTGTGTCGGTCTCAATGGATGAGATTCCGCAATAAAACCTTCACCAAAATCATCATCATCTCTCTCCATCGTCATTAACTGGAAACCCACTGAATAAACACAAATAATCAAATAGTGAATAAATATTTTGAATATTTTTCAAACAATATTTTCAAAAGAAAATAAGGTTGCAACATTGTAACGTATCCGCTTTCCTTGTCAAGAATTTGGCATAGGATCAAGGCTAGTAACCCCTTGACACTTCTATTGGTCTATGATACTTTGTAGTTGCAAATCATTGAGGTTACTTGGTAGTAAATGAATCTGACCACACAAAGTACAAATAAATGCTGATAAGTAATGCATCTCCAATAATTCAAATTTTTTGTTGATATATTAAACTAAACCATACATTAAGTTGAAATTTAAACTCACCAGACCACTATTCTTCAATTGGCCTGTTGAGATTGAAAGCATTTATTTTTAAAGGGTATTAGACCATTATCAGATTGTGTATTTAAAGAAACGATTAATCACAATTATCAAGAATTATTAATAAATCAATCAATTTTTATATTTTAGTTTTAATTTTTCTAACATAGTGAGCAGTAACCTTGACCTACCAAGACATTAATAAATGATAAATATTTCATTGTACTTACGTTGATTTTCTCTGAAATGAGTCATTGATGATGCTGTTGATCTCCACCCACGTTATCAAACAGATAAACCTGTAAATAAAACACTAGAATAGTTAATTAAATTCGCACTAATGATTGAATTTGTAACGATATCAAGAATAATCATAATGTTACACGTGGTATCACACGAGTTTCATCACATGTCTCTTGCGAAATATTTTTTTTGTGGATGCTGATGTCTGTTAAAAGAAATAATTTATTCACTACTTACATCCTTTACATACAGGATAATATTATATTATTTTATTTAATAATCATCTTACAGAATATTGTCAAGATACTCATGTGTATTTGAGAAATTATGTAGAACATCAATTTACGTCATTTTAAAATTTCATTTGTCGTTAAAATTAGCATTTCATTGCGTATTTAAATACTCGTTAAATTCTCAGATGCATTTAAAATGTATTTATTAAATGAATTAAATATATTTATAATAATAATTAAAAAGGATAAATATAAGAAGAAATTCATGCAACAGACATAAGAAACTAGTAATTAAAATGAAAATAAAAAATTTTTATACTCGTTTTTACGATTATTCTATTAAATAACTTGAAAGCTACCAAGATAAATAGGTATATCAATTATTATTAAACATCTGCAAGTAATCAGAAATAATAAAAGTATCCTTGGACAAATCATTCCTTCATTACCTCGTGTAATCTTTAGTTTCGCAGTTGCTGAAGATGAAGAAATCGTCGGTTTTTCTTACCGGCGATTCCAGTAACTTATCCAGAAATAACACAAGCTCTATCAAGATTATTTTTGTCTCAGGAACAGTGGCAAAAAGAAGTGAGTGAAAAATATATTTTATAATGTGGGAGTTGAGTCAAAGTAAACACGCTGGTGTTCTATTCTTAAAATTTTGAATGAAAGATAAAAGAAAACGAAAACCAGGATTATGGTATACCCGCACTGACACAATATGTTCTTGAGACTGAGCTAGAGGACGCGCTTCGTCGCGACGTCGTCGTCGGCTAAGGAAAACGTAATTGTGCCTTACAGACAAACTGCTGACTATTTGCAAGCTAGATTTAATTTTAACGCGCGTCTTGTCGTCGTCAGACGAGCCTCCGCCTTTTAAAAGTTCTGTACATACTCTATTGCAATCTATCTTATAGACATAAGAGACTAGATGACCAATTGATTACTTGCCGAGTGTTACAATTGATTTCACCCTGCATTTATTGCGTATGCTATAAGTTTTTCTTACTCATAAGACTTAAAGAATAAGTAAAAGAATTTCTTAAGATACTTTAGCGTGCAAGGCTTTATTATAAGTCGCTAAATTTATTTCAAGACTGGCGCCACTTTATAATTAAACGTACACATCAGTTTGAATATTAATTCTAGATTGTTATTCTGATTTGTATTGTTTTTAAGATTAATAATCATCTCTTGTTTATATCAAATAATAAAAAAAAATTAAGTTATTTTAATTATTGTCAAATACATAAACTTTTCAAAAACTCAATTGTATAATATTGATTATCAATTATTGATGATCTTTAATTGTTATCTTCTTAATAAACACTTGTAGATGATTTATGTATAAAATTATTCTATATGATTTATTAATATAAAAAATTACGTCAGCAGCGTAGATGAATCAAATTTATAAACTCAACAACATTCTTTTTCAGCGTTTCATTATATTATGTTTTAGTTTTATTTTTTAATCTATAAGAAAAACACATAAATAAATATTTTTATGTATAATAAATAACATAATTTGCATCATGAAAAAATTATATTCATTAAATTATTCAATACATTATCGATCTTGTTCTTTTTGCTGATCTGCAAAAATTCGATCAAGAATCATCCGACACTGTTCGATTTCATCAGTTGCTTTTTCTAGTTTTAAATTCTCCAAGTGTCGCTCTAAAGTACTTTTCAATGATAATTCGGGTCTTCGGCATTCTCTTAATGCATGTAAGTTATTATCAGCTGTCAGACTGTTCAATATACTTAGCAATGCATCTCTGAAAATGTATACAACAAATGTATCCCATGTAATTATGTGTTGGTTAATAATTTAATTACCTGATTTCTGGTGCAACATCACTAGAAGCTAACAATGCAGAAGCTTGTTCAATTATTCCCATTTTAATAAAAGATGATCTAATCGAATGCGCATTTTCTTTACTACACAAAGCTGAAATTAAGAATGCTGATTTGATCTGTAATTTTTGTATCGAACTTTGCATTGCTCTTATTAACACAGAATATCCATCATTGACGTCCATGTATTTTAAAGATAAAGCATTTCCTCTGACAATGCCTACAGAAAAAAAATAAATGTAACATACATTTTTGTATAACAATTGTGAGAAAACAAATGATATATTTACAAGAAATAGCGTAAAGAGCTTTAATTTTAGCTTGATCTGATGGATCCGTGTCAACCATACTCAATAATATTGGTACCAAACCCATTTGTAGTATTTTATCTTGACAATAAGGATTATTTTGAGTTAATTCTGCAATTACATCAGCCGCTTTCCACCTTATGCTATCATGTGGAGAATTCAGACAAGCTCCAAGTATACCAAAGCCTCCGATTTTATAAAAATCAACTGCAACATCCATACTGTCTACATAACTAGCAATGCATTCAAGAGCAGTTTCATACTCGGTTGCATCATCCTCTGATCTCAATTCCATTACATTTGATAGGGTTTTTATAGATTTCTTCAATTCTTCTATCACATTGACAGTCAGTGAATTGAGGGCATCATTTAAAAATTGCTTTCGCTGAAATATATTAAAAATAAATTAAACTAGAACTTTCAATTTAATTCAATTTCAAATACTCGATTAATAAACTGTTGGTAAATCTCTAAAACTGCTTACATTCAAAGTAGTCTAACACCTTCTTAGGGAGTGTTAAAATTCTACCAACAAAGTCTTATTATATAACATTATGTATACTATTTGCTATAAGAATAAGTTACCTCTTCATCTAAAGGTTGAAAATGTGATTCATGAGGAGCATCTTCATTTTTTGTAGCATCCATAGCGAATTTTAAAAGCCCATGAAGACTTGTTGGTTGTCGAGGTTGATTTTCCATGACGGTTACTGGTGTTGGAGATGGTGGTGCTTGTATGGAAAGTGGTCGACTATTGCTATTACTATTTTCAGTCTTTGATTTATCTTTATCCTCCATGTTTTGATGTCTGAAATGTAAATCAACGTTGAATTTTGTTTACTTCTATCAAGCAAATTTCAGTGTGATGTAATTATCATTGAAATTGATGGTTAGCTAACTATAACTTTGAATAAGCCGTTGATTATTTGTTTACACCTGTTAAATTATGGTTATATTGTATTTCAATTTATCAAATTTAATATAAACCATAATAATTCAATTAATATAAATAACTATGAAAAAAATGTAAAGAAAAACTTCAACTGAAAACATGAGATTAAAAAAAATGATGATATATTCAATGAACATTACTTACTATTAATATTTTATCAAATATTTTTTTAAAATCTTGCTGAATACACTTGTTAATAATTGAAATAAAATTTTTCGTCTTATGACAGTTGTTTTTACAATAATAACCAACACATAAAAATTAAACACATTTATAGATGATATTTATGTGTGTATAGAATATTCCAGACGTTTTAAAAATATTCTATGCCATCTAGCGACCTTATTAAAAGTTTATAAAGATCAAGTTCTTGATAATAAAAATTTAAAAGATAACTATTACACCGATAGCAAACAAAATCGCTATTTTTTGCAAATAACCTATTTTACCACTAACGCCACATATAGTCAACTTTCGTACTAAATAATACCCCGTTTGACGCGAATTTCCTGAATCTGGTTTGTATTTACCAAATCATCGAATAATAACGGGATTTTGCTCAAACGTCAGTTATGTGAGCAGTTAATTTAACTGGTTTAAGATATTCTTTAAATATTGCAAAAATTTTGGATTAAACAAATGTATTTTGTCGATTGCAAGAACAATTCGTGTAATTCTATATACACACATAGACAGAGATATACAATGTTCGAAAATAATGCGCATGCTGGGAAGCGTGACGATGAATAAAGAGGGGGACAAGCAGTATTCAGCAACAAATTTTTCCCGCCGGGACGCAACAGTCTCTTGGTGGACGTTTTCGGAGTCATCATCTTCCTGATATTTTTAAATAATTTACTCCAAAAAAAGAAAATACATGTATGCACATAAATTAGTAGTGATTTTGAATTATTCTTAAAAACACACATGTGTTATGTCAATCAAAAGTTGTATGAATTGTTTACCTTGAAGTTCAGTGATCAGGTATGTTTATAATAATAACGGCTGAATTAAGAAGTGATTAGTTCTAATAATATAAACCCCACTAAATTAATAGTGCAATTGGCTGAATGTCTCTTGGCAAAATCGTTTTTGTATAATAAATACATCAATTATAAAATTCAAGAATAGATTAGTAGGTTGAAAAATGCTATGATTGATCTGCCACGATCTCACGTCGCAATTTCGCACCCTTATTATTTTTCATTCAGTGCATAGTGATTTGATTGAAGAAGATAACACAGTTGCTTATACATTTTTTAATTTTTCTGTTTACTTGACATTATTTTATTTATAATAAATGTGTTGATTTGATTAAAGATAAAACGACATTTTGTTAATATACCCACTTGGATTTTGACATTTATTATCGATCCATCTAATGTGCCAGTCGGTGCTGTCGTATTTTATTACTCCAAGTTATTTAGTTTTGCTACCCTATTATGTTTCTACAATATTTATATACTTTAATGGATCTTGATACATGATTTTAATTGTACAGATTTATAACAATGAAAAAGAAATACATTAAACAATACAAATATTGGGTATTAAATTAATTGCATATCTTTTCTTCATTGAAACAGCTTTAAATCAAATAACTCTAAACAACGGATTGATAAAATTTTTTACACATCATAAATGGATAAATAAGAAAGGGATCCTTAAAGAATAATTCTTCATCTAACGGTCTTTTTATCCCCTCCAGATATTCACTGATGATCTCAATTGGTTAAGAGCAAGATAGAATGTGTGGCCTCTTTGTGTATCGCAATTTCTCCAATTCGCTTTCTTTCTCTTACTTATCCTACTCTTAACTTCTTCCGGACAGATCGTTTCTTCTGTCTATGTAGCATCCAAGTCTCATATTACTGCGAAACGTCGATGATGAGTCTTTTCACTGGAAAAAAGCTATGTACACACTTTCAAATAATGTCTTATTGATAAAAAAAAAAAAAAAACTAAAATAATTACTTGAAATAATATTTAACATAAAATTGTTTTATAATTGTAAATAAAATCATTGAATGCTCCAAAAAAATCATTTACATTTTGTTTTCATGAATATTCTTGGAAAGTTGTCCTTCATTTAATCCCAGCACGTTCAAAGAAATATCAAAAGAAATCAGGACAATAGTCAAAAACTTACTCTTCCAAGTATTGATGACAATATAAAACATAAATCTCTTGCTATATTTTCATCTGTATAACACAATTGAATAAAATTTCAGTGAATTTATAAAAATAGTATGTACTATAATATGAACTGAAAACTCAAGAAGACATGGTCACTTCGTTTACTATTTTATTGCAAAGTTGTAATGTTATTTTTACAAATGATGTAATGGAAAAGAAAAAACAAATTTATCTACACATATATAGTCGCAATAAAATGTTTTTTTTTTTGCTATAATAAATGGCATAATATTTGAATATATTTCTTCTGACTCACAAACGTAAAACCTGATTTAAAATCTCGTAAAGCTATTGTAGTAGGCCCCTATCAGTTACATTACAACGACTTCGTTAACCCAATTCACCAATCACTCTCGACTTAATAAAACTTGCCATTCTATATTAATTAAACACCAACTGTGTGTCTCATAAAAAATAAAATATTTATTATTTCAAAATAAATACATATGTAAAAACACTTTAATAAGTTAATGAACTAGCCAATGATAAAATAACAAGGGTAATAGATGCCATGACATAATTCTACATTCTTATCTATTAGAAAATACAGTAATTACTACCATCAAGTATTGATTTATTTTAAATGAAAAATTTTAATAAGTTTATGCACTTTAGTTATTTTTTCCAATGTCTGTCAATTGAATTTATAAATCTCTTTTTATTTCAATCAATGATCAATGATGGAAGCAAATAGTTATGATTTCATGGAATGTATTTATTGAATTGTAAAAGCAAGAATGTATTTTATAGAAAACTGATATAATTATATATTGTAATAATTTTGTGATTTTAATGTTGTAAGCGAAAACTATAAATTAAATGACGTAATGGCTGTAGATGAAACGAGTTTATCTTACGTCATTGTTCTGAATTTAGAGATTCTCGTAAAGTTATGAATGAATCTTTTTTCATGAGCCTGAGATGTATGTGTTATTAGTTATTATTACATGTAGTGTGCATTGAAAGAATACAAAGCACATGTATTCGAGGCTAAATGAAAGCACTAGTGGCTTCTTTATAATTCAATTAAACAATTCAATTTTTACGCCATTCTTAATAGTCTAATTGTAATATGAATTACATCATTGGCATATTTTTATTCAGTGACTTAAGAATGCTGACATAGATTATTGGACAATATCCTTGAATGTCCTGGTGATTAAATTTCATTTATAAAATCATTGAAATTTATTTTTTTATAATCATGATAACATTTAAAATGAAGTATAGTGAATTTTAATTTTCTCTTTGTAGAAAGAATATTTATTTTTTTTTTTTCTTTTACTCGACTCGTATCTGTAACAATAAATCAACTAGAAGAAACTATTTAGCATATTATGGATATCGATTAATGCTAAAGTGAAGAAAGTAAAAGAGAGAAGATTTGTTAAAATGATTTATGATGTTTTAAGTAAATAAATTTTTTTAAGAACAAAATTATTAACATTAATAAAAAATACTATTTATTAATTAGTCACAATTAATTATTAAATTAACTCCGAAAAATGTAATTTATTAATTTAAATGATGATTTAATTATTTAATAATAGATAATTTTGTGCAAAAATTGAAAGAGTTTCTTTTTTAAATCATTCATAATTTTTATATAATCAATGAAACATTTTTTATATTAATGAACGAATATATTATAATTGTTATTATTATTATTATTATTATTATTATTATTATTATTATTATTATTATTATTTAATGAAGTATTGTATTTATTAAAGTAAATTATTTCACAATGATATAATTATAAAAAAGTTTTAATAGACTTTTTATACATAAATTTCACCTGTATAATAGTAGTCAGGTGACATCACTCTTGGTTCGTTAACCTTACGTTCCTTCTTCTGTGGTCTTGTTACACTTGGTATGATGTTGAACTAAGCCATGCAATTATTTTCAACGTGAGATAATATCTAGCACACCTGAGAGCAGTTTATTCTAACACGCGATACATTTGCTTTGGTTTATTCAACAATAAACATAAATATATAACAAGACTTATAATAATATTATGTCTACTATCATAAAAGTATACTCATCTGAGAAATATGCAATATCCTTTAATAGCGGAAGTTACGTCAAAGTATCTCATTTCTGACCTTAACAAAGATTTGCCACTTATGCTTATTTAAAAAGGGCTACAGGACGCATTTATTAATAATGTGAATTAGAGTTAATTGTGTCAGCCAATAAAATAAGACATGCCAACTTCCGTAATGTAATGTCATGATTTTTGAAATCGTCTATTAAGTGATTAATTAACGAATTTCCCTACACATTCTCACTTTAAATGTCTTTATCTACTAATTATTTACTTTTCAATTTTTTAGAATCATCAAAATGATCAAGAATGATGAAACAAGTATTTAAATCTCTAGATTTATTTGACTGAATGAAACAGACGATTAATTAAAATAGCAAAATGTCGACGGCAACTGAAACGATGGGATCCATCAATGATATTCCACAAAGGAAATTTATAAATCCAAATCTAATATCCCTGAAGTGTTTATTATTTTTCTTTTTTGGTGGTAAGTGATTGTAATATCCAAATATCAATAATTCAATTTCTTATGTAAGTAAACAACAATTTTATTTGATTTATTTTTTTGTTAAATATAGGAATGGGATGTTTATTTCCGTTTCTGCCACTCCACATGTTAGCAGTGGGATTGACGATAGAAGAGGCACGATTAGTATCAATAATATCGCCTATAGTAGCAGTAATAGGACCACTAGTTGTAGCACCTCTAGCTGATAAACTGGCGACACATCAAGGCTCGAAATTATCTAATGGACGTTATTTAAGAGTAATGATAGCTCTTGTATGCTTTTTATCAGCAGTTTTTTATTCTTTACTACTTCTTGTGCCAGTTGTAGAGAAAATTGAACTTCCGAAAGAACGAAGACCTACTCTGAAATTTTCTTGTAATCGAGAAGGAGCTTCAGTGCTTCAAGAGCGAATAAATGAATTCTCCACTTGTTATAATTGGACAAGTGAAAGTCGAATATGCGCAATATTGCTTAAAAATTGTAATTATCATTGTCATCCTACTGTCCAAAGATTTTATCAACAACCATTTAATATTAAAGATGTACCTAAGATCAATACTGATATCGGAGTTCTTGGTATGGACTCTGAAGGTAGTGGTGATATTACAGTGAATCCTTTAGAAACGAGTTTGAGTAATGAAGAAATTGAATGGCGAATTAAAAGTCAAAATAATTTTAAACATAAACGTTATGTATTACCAGACAGTGAACCACCACATTTATGTTTTAATGACGGTGAAAATCGAGTTTGTCATGTTTATACAAGTAATTCGGGTAGTTTACCCGTTAACGTGAGCTTCAGGGAAGCCAATAATGCTCGAAAGAAACATGAATGGTGTACTTATCCCATTGTTGAAAATTTTACTTGCAGAATACCTGGAGAATTGGAAACTACCATGGCAAAATTTAATCAGAGCTGCGATATAGAATGTGATTTACTCGATCCATTCATGCTTTCCGGTAAGCTACTTATATAATTTATTTAAATAAAAAAATTTTTCAATAAGATTTCATTATATAAAGTACGTTTTAAAAAATACAGCATCATTATTATTATTTTAATTGTATTTATTACTATAGATTATTTTTATATAACAAATTAAATTTTTTTTAGGTAGTTCTCATACAGAGAATCAATGTAGTCAAGTAGCTGGTGATCCAGACATGACATTTTGGATGTACATAACAATACGTTCGATAGCAGATATCTTTCCCACTGCTGCTGTAGCTTTGATAGATGCTGCAATAGTAATAGCAACTAGAGAAACATCTTGCGGCCGAGGGGATGTTGGTCGTCAAATAGCATTTGGATCTCTCAGTTTCGCAATCTTTGGTCCGCTTGTTGGTTACTTAAACACAATTATGCCTCCAAAACCAGCATACTTTTTACCAATAGTATTTCATGTTGGTTTAATGATTTTTGCGTCAATTATCGCTCTTGCTGCTACGGGAATGCCATTGAGTCCACCTGAATGGTGGTGGCATACAAGGTCAGGAATGCTGGCAGTTCCAATGAGTGCAGTAAAACGATATGGAAGTGAAATAGCTGCGCTTGTATTAGTCCTTCTTGTCCTTGGAATATTCTGGAGTGCAATGGATAGCTATTTATCGTTGTACTTATCAGATCTAGCTGGAAACTCTCTGGCGATTGGAGTAATTCTCACTGTCGGTGCTTTGCCAGCTATCTTCTTTTTATGGCGATCAGAACATCTCGTTGATTTTTGCGGACATAGCAATTTACTTATCGTTGCTTTCACTACATACATCGTTAGATTCGTTGGCCTTGGAATTGTATCAGATCCATGGTGGGCATTAATTTCAGAAGCTCTAGAACTTTTTACTCTAGGCATCATGTGGATCACAGCTATTCTTTACATGAGACATCTTCTGCCTCGTCATTTGACAGTAACTGCTCAAGCATTACCAGTTATAGCCCATTTCTGTATTGGGCGATGTTTAGGAGCAGTTGTAGGGGCCTATGTTCATAATGGAAACAATGATGTAAATTCTCTTAAATTTGTCTATCAATGTATGGCAGTAGCTGCTGCAATTATTGCAACTCTTTATTTTCTTATCTATCATGGCCTTCTTAAACCTAGATGCCACGCCCAAACAATACAAAATACAAAAATGACACCGTCTATCGTTCAAGGTAATCTGATACGACATAAATTTAACTTTTACGACAATTTATACGACAAAGTATAAAATAAATTTGTTGAATATAAATAATGATAAATTTGTAAAAAACAAAATCTGTAAATAATGAAATACAATTTATTTTTAACTTTTGATTTGTTACAGGTATAAATGGAAATGGTAATTATACACCATTGAGAGTTTATCATAATGAAATGGGTAGAAAAGGACAGTTTAGATATTAAAGATGATTAAATCAAAGATCTTTTACATTACCTAGGAAATACCCTTTTTAACAATTATTTGTGATCGAATTAATTTTACATAAAAATTTGTCAAATGAATAAAATAACAAATTGACCCAAGATTATAAATTCAACCATAAAGTTACAAATGATTCAAAGACGATGTAAATTTATGTTAAAAATTTTTAAATATTTAATTTTTTATAGTTATTTTTATGTATTTGCGCATTTTTGAAAATACATTATTTTTTATACTTTATGAAATAATCATAAAATCTGCATAAAGTTTTAATGATAATTATTTACACAAATTCTCTTTGTCTTTTACAATAGGAAGTAAAGAACTAATGCATCAGAACTAGTATTAAATTTTTTTTTATTTGCTTAATTATTAATAACTTCATAATAATCTGAGTTTTCTTTAAAACTTTTTCATCTAAGAATGATAATAAAAAAAAATGAATCAAAATATAAATACAATTATTTATGTATATATGTACACAAGCTAAATATAAACTTAATTATCATTACTTTATTAAATTTTTTGACTTTATTCAACTTATATTTAAACAAAATATACTAAATATTTTCATTTTTCAACGCATTTGAGTTTTTGAACCTATTATTTTAATTCAATATCAATGATATCCGTAAATACCAGTATTTATTTAGTATTTTTTAATCAATCCAAAATGGATTGTATTGTAATTTAAGGAAAATTTCATTAAAATTATTCCTCCAATTATTAGAGTGTATTTATAAACTTGGTTTTTATTATAACACTACTTTTTGTATCATAAATAGCTCTAAAAATTATAAATGTAATAAATATAATTATTATAAAAAAAAAAAATTCAATTGGTACAATCGTTTAGTCCAAGATAGTACATTCATCATCATTCGATAAGTTTTCCCAATTATTGCAACGATTAACACAATCTTCCTCATCAATTAAAGAATTTACTGCGATTACAATCTCATCATTACAATCTTTAACTTCATGACTATCTTTTCGTCTTCTTCGTCTTGTTATTTCTGTAGAGTGCTTTAATTGTTTTTCAGATAACCTTTTTTCATTTTCATTACAAATAATAATATTTTTATTACTTGATAAATTTTCATTATCATTATTTAAATTATCTGAAGAAATAATTTCGGCTACTTTTGTCGCAGAAAGTAGTTCATCATTATTCAGTTTTTTCATTAGATTTTTTTTTTCTAAATCTGTGTCAATTAAATCAACTAATTCTTTCATTTCTTCGGGGTTTTCATCTTCACATAAATTCTTACGATCTTCAAGATGTTGTAAATAAAAGATAAATTGCTCTTCATATTTTCCAAAATTTTGATCATGAATAATCACTGGTTTATAAATTTCTGTATTTTCTTTATCATTATAATCTGCCTTCATAAGTAAGGAATAACCAATTGATTTATCAAAATCAACTTCTTTAGGAATATCATAACATTGAATGGCTTTATCTTCAGTCTCAATTCTTGCTAAAGTTCCTTGACTAATAAAATCTTTAATATCAATTATTTTGTTTATTTTTCGAGAAAAATCTAATAAAGAATTTATATCCATATCATTATCATCTTCATATTCTTCATCTGGTTCAGAGTCTCTCACACACTCCATATCGAGAGTAGTAAATTTACTAGATCGTTCATGTTTATTCAAAACTATTATTTCTGTAGAATCATCGAATGTTTCTCCATTTTCATGGGCTCTTTTCCATGGTTTAAATTTCGAAACCATAACATTATTAAAAGCTGTCAATTCATTAACAATATTTTCGATATTTTCATTAATAATTTTGATTTTTCGATGATTATCTACAACATCATTGTCTGGAATACGTTCCATTGTTTCAAAATCTAGTTCTAATTGTTTTCGAAATACTTGCAGTAGATCGTCAATTTTTTTCAGAGGATGATCAATTGCTTCTTGGAAACTAATTATTCTTGAAGATGCTAAAGATGTAGCACTTTTTTCAACTAATTCAGAAGTTTCATTTGCATCATTTTCAATTTGTAGTGGATTCGATGGTCTCACTATCGTTGTTTCTTCTGTATCACTATCAATATTTATCACACCAAGAGTCTTAGTTAAATCTTTACATCTTAAATAATTGCCAGATTGTGATGTTGTGCTTTTTGATGTATCCATCGTTATAAAAGGTGTTCCCGCAGGAATGGCTACCATTGAATTAGCATTTATGGCATTTGCTGGCAATCTATGAATTTTAGCTCCAGATGGAATCGAATTGACTTTGTGTAAAGGACGTATTGCTATTGGCCGACCATGGGTTGGTGTTGCATGAACAATATTTTGTTTAGGTATTGGATTGAGAGAAATAGCAGTGTTGTTTAAAATGGAGTCAGGAATTTTTGATCGTACATATTTAGTAACGGGTACAACAATACCTTGTGGAGTAACAGTTTGATTCTCACATTCAATCATTGTTTGCTCACATAATAATGGTGCTCGTAAATCTTGTTCATTAGATTTATCCTTTCCAATGGACGTTACATCTTGTATAATATATTTTGGTGCAATTGGAATAAATCTCGACGTACCATTTACTGTAGCTTGTGTTTTTTCTTTCGCTACAGATGATGATGATTTACGTCGTTTACGAGCAGATCCATTTTTATTCCTTTTTCTAGATCTAGGTTCATAATTTTCATCATAATCCTCATCATTATAATCATCATCATCATCGTTGTCGTCATCATTTGAATCAGAATTTTGACGTTTACGCTTGAAATTTCGTCCAAGACAACATTGACTATCATCCAACTCCATTCTTGTTTCTATTTCTTGTTGAGACATTGAACGATCTGTCATAAATATCCTAGAAAATTATATTATTTATAATTGAGCTCGATGATAAAAGTATGATTGTAATTAAAAAACTTTTACCTAGCTAAAGTTCTAACGTGTTCTAACAAAGCTCGACATACAGCTCTATGAACATATAAGTCTTTTGGATCACAAACAAAACATTTCCACTTTTCATCAGCTTCTATTTTTTTACGTATCACCAAATCAAAGTTACGTTTTATACATTTATCGCAAAATGTATTGCTACAATAAGAGCAGCAATAAAGATTTCCACCATTGGCACACCAACGACAAAACATATCAGTAGCATCATCTCCTTGTTCGAATTCTCCGTCACCATAAAAAATTCGGCATGATGAACAGAGAAGTGTTTTTAATATAGGATGTTCATGCATATTTTCGGCATCAAATGGTGCTGATCCAATATGTGCGTCGCAGGCTGTGCAATGGAGCCGTCGAAATCGTACTTGAGCAATATCTATACATAAAATACAATACATACATTTTGTTTAGTAATAAACTTTGAATAAATATAAACAAATAAATGATTTGTATTTATTGTTTTTACCATTTCCAAAAAATTTGTTATAGAACACAGTTTCATCGTGGCTAATTATTTGAGAAGGTTTCAAACTTACTGGAACCTTTGTTGTAGTGTCTTTCAATTAAATAAGAAATAAGATTAGTCAAAAATGTTAAATTTTCACCAAAAAAAAAATGTATGTCTACACATATAACCTGAAATCGAAGTTGCCAATGACGGAATTTCTCTAACTTGGACTTCAAGCAAACTAGAAATATCCATTCCGTAATAAATGATTTTTTTATTACATCTATAAGATGGCCCCAAACACCATCTAAAAGTGCTACTTCTTTACAGCAGAATTTTAGACTCCATTTATAAATCAAGGGTGTGCGGCATATTGCTCAATGCGTACATTCTTTGTATTGATAAACTCAAAGTTGAGAACATCTATCTGTTTATCACGTCTTCAACGCTATATACAACACGTGAACCGAACTAGTTTTGTAAGCACACTGACCACATTTCCAGTAAAATCCCAAAGATTTTTAGGGACTACGATTTCCAGTGTTTATGCAATATTCACGTCATAACTACTACAATATCTGCAACAAGGAATACAAAATTGACCAATAGTTGTCGCCATGTGTATCTTCGCTTCCCCATCTTTGAATTATGTTTCCCTCTATCACAATTTGTTGAAATAAATTAGTAAAAACATTTATTTATTTATAAATTTTTAACTTATTAATACAATAATTTGATATTTATAATAATTACAGAATATTTTACAATTTATTTAATATCTTATTAGATTTTGTATACGTATAAAATGAAATCCATTTATATAATACCAATTTTATTGGCAACATCTAGAGCATCAAAGTGGCGAGCTAGACGTACATACGCTTTCTTCTCTCCATCAGATGTAATTAATGTATTCACTTTTGCAACATCAATATCATATAATTTTTTAACTGAAGCTTTAATATGGTATTCACTAGCCCCAGTATGAACAATGAAAACCAACGTGTTATTGTCTTCCAGCTTATTCATAGCTGCTTCAGTTGTTAATGGATACTTAATGATATTGTAAGCATCCATTCTGTAAAAAATAAGAAAATAAATAATTTATAAGTTTTGTATTTCATATTAAATGAAATGATTTTAACTTACCGGTTTCGATTTGCAACAGATTTCCGAGGATACTTCGGATTCCTCGGCGGTCTAAACGTCTTTGGGCGGTTAAAATGGACAGTCGTCCGTATCTTACTTGAATTCTGCATGTTTATATAAAACTATTATCAATTACGTATCATGAAAGAAAAACAAATTATAAAATTTGCGTAATGTGCACATTAATAATTAATTTTGTTCCAGTAGAACCATGATGTCAATCACTATCTTACAATATGGTTGTTTTTCTTTAAATGGATACATACAATATGGCTGCTTAACAACTACAATGTCTGCAACAAAGAATACCAAATTGACCAATAGTTGTCGCCGTGTGTGTCTTCACTTCCCCATCTTTGAATTATGTCTCCCTCTATTACAATTTGTTGAGATAAATTTATAAAAACATTTATTTATTAATAAATTTTTAATTCATTAATACTATAATTGGGTTTGCTAATTGTGTGATTTTATTTTGAATTATTTTTCTATTTTTTAAACGTTAAAATAAATATGTGATTTTGAGGTTATTTTTGAAAATTTACTTTCTTGGTTTAATAATAAATAAAATGTCATTTTAATTATAAATAAATAGAAACAAAAATTTATTTATTGCATTTAATAATGTAAAATTAAGTAAATTACAAAATTTTATTTTGACGCTAAAGAACACGTTGCTAAGCAACGTTTCACGTAAAATGCTAAATGGTCGTCATAGTAACCCAGGAGAGCCATCGTAAAATCTGTAAAATGATGAAAAATAATTCCCTATAACAAGTACTCCAAAAGTATTTTCCACGTTATTACGACATACAAGTTATTTTTATTATAAATTAATTAGTGTAATTATTTTGACCATTATTAAGCTTTTCGAAAAATAAGTATTAAACTTCTTGACAAATAATTGTACCATGAATACTTTGAATAAAATCTTTATAAAAAAACTCCCCAGATTATCATGTTCCTGAGAGAAATAGGCATGACGTACGCGATTTCATATAGTTCTCAATGGTGTATTTTCTTGTTGAAAATTGTAAAACCTACAAAAATTGAGGGCATTAAAGATTATTAGAAAAATAATTGTGAATAAAAATTTTAATTTGTAATTATCTTAACGGAGCTATTCAAAATAATAATATTATTAAATAAATATTTAGAGAGTGCATGTTTCGATCAATCTGCCATGATAGATCGGAGCGCGTCTTCTTTACACCCTGAAAAAGTGAAGGATTTACAGCGAAATGTGGGAGCTCCTCTGTGAGGAGCGACACTTTATGGTAAGCTAAATAATCTACAAATAATGAGCTTTTGATTAGCTACGAATTTATCTCAAGACGATTGTCGAATAAACTACAATTTACATTATTAAAACTTGACCCATGATTATATACTAGTTTCTGAGCGGCCATTAGCATTTTGAGGCATGGTCGTCTGACTTTCATGTCAAATTGTCAAATTTTACTATTTGTTTGCTTTAGAAAATTTAGAACAATTTTTTGTTTATATTACCCCCTCAAGTATATGATTTTTTAATTTTTTAAATAATCTTTACTTATCAACTGTTTAATAGATCCTTTTTTTTCCATTCCAAATATCAATTTACTTGGTCATTCCTTTTTGATTCGATTCATTTGAATGATATTGATGATTATTGTTGAGTGTTTTAAAGAATAAATCTATAAACATCAATGATATTAATAAAAAGAATAGAAAAGCAATTTCTTCAACATTGACGTAAGGATGTAAATAGAGTTTCTGTTTAATTAAAATTTCGTTGGCACGATACAGCGTTGTTGATAGTAAAACGCAATCGTATATTATGATTGATATTAAATACCTAATGTGGAAATATTAGATACAGATGTAATAAAAAATATGGTTAATAAATGGAAATAAATAGAATAATTTAAATTAATTTCAGTGAGTGTAAAGGTTGCAGAATGGTGGTGGATTGTCTGTCAGTTCAGGGGTCAGCTGCAGCGCGGAAGCAGGAGAGGAGATTGGGAGGGTCGGTAGGAAACAAGATGCAGCCGAATGAAGTTAGCGGTGGCACCGGTGGCATGACGCCCAAAGAACTGTGTGATAATGATGATCTTGCCACTTCACTTGTATTAGACCCATATTTGGGTTTTGTTACACATAAAATGAATATCAGGTTCACATTTTTTATCATCTTAGAAGATGTTCTATTATGAAAAAAACCTATGACAACATTTTAATAATATAACTTTTTTTTATTTGTAAATATAGATATAGACCACTTAAAGTTAACAAAGATGAGCTCCGAAAAATAATAACTGATTTCATTCAAACTCAGAATTATGAGAAAACTTATAAAAAATTAATGAGTGGTGACTGGGGTGCAAGATTACCACACACGAAATCTAAACAACAACAGATTAATCTACAGAAGCATGTTTATCGTTATTTGAGAGTTTTTGATAAGGATTCTGGATTTGCTATTGAACCTTGTTATAGGTATTCATTGGAAGGTCAGAAAGGCGCTAAAATATGCGCAACACGTAAATGGCTGAAGCATGATAAAATTCCATGTCTTGTTGGTTGCATTGCTGAGCTTAGTGAAAAAGAGGAGGCAGCGTTGTTGCATCCCGGAAAAAATGATTTTTCCGTTATGTTCAGTTGTCGCAAAAATTGCGCTCAGCTATGGCTTGGACCAGCAGCTTACATTAATCATGACTGTCGTCCTAATTGTAAATTTGTAGCTACCGGACGAGATACTGCATGTGTCAAAGTACTTCGAGACATAGAAGTCGGTGAGGAAATAACATGCTTCTATGGTGAAGACTTCTTTGGAGATGGTAATTGCTTCTGTGAGTGTGAAACTTGTGAACGACGTGGTACTGGTGCATTTGCCAGTCAAAAACCCGGTGATGATTTATCAACAGGTAATTTCAATTTTTGATTATTTATAATTAAGCTGAATATAAATTTTAATTGACAATATTGTAGGATATCGTCTCAGAGAAACAGATAATCGTATAAATCGTACGAAACATCGCCAACAGCCACTTGGAGCTTCGAAACATCAAGCAGATGGAGCATTGAATGAAAAAAATGCAATGCTTGTCGGTAATGCAGCAGTTGCACCGCAATCATTGAGTATAAAAGAACTACGACGTAAAGGTTTAACAAAATATGATGCAGAGCTACTCATTGCTCAAGGTTGTAGATTTTCAGATATTGCACAACAGCAACCTGTAGTTCCTGAAGATAGTAATAATTCATCGCAAGCTCCAAGACCTCATCCGTCCTCAATAATTGGTTCCGGAACAAGAAATTTAAGAAATAAACAAACTATTAAAAATGAAAGCAACAACAATAATAGTAATAATGATAATCATCTTTATAATAATAATTCTACTAGTAGTAATAATAGCAATGGACATACGAAAAATGGACAAAGCTTACGCGCATCAAGACTTCAGAAAAGAACTGAAACAAAAAGAATTCGTGCAAATGTTGATGAACCTTCAGTTCATCTTACAGACAATAATCATAATACAGAAATGAATCATCATAAAGATAGTTATGATCAAATGGCAATAAGTTGTTTTCATGAAGAAACTAAGGAAAATCCATCAAAATCATCTCATAATCATAATTCCACTGACACTGTAGAAAGTAGTACAAAACATCGAAATTATCCTGTTTTATCTAAAAATTTATTTGAAAATAAAGAGTTTAATGATACTTTGCCGTCAAAAATAGATAACTCTGAAAAAGAATTTAATCTTCATAATTATCCAATTATAGAGAAAGAAGAAACAAAACCAGGGAGTATTAAAGACAATGTTCAGATTGAAAAAACAGTTGAATCTACAATTAATAATTTACAGCAAACAAATAATGTCGAACATTGGTGTAATCTTACGTCGTTCAATGGGGTATCAAAACGCCGGAAGTCACTTCAAACATCTGATTCTCGAGATATTGAACATAGAAAATCTCCAGCACACGGTGAAACGCCTAGAAAAACAAATTATGAACGAAATGAAAACCAAACTGAAGAATTCCCTCAAATGAATGCTAAAACAGCACCAGTTGTAACTGAATTTTCTGAACAAAATTTTAATTTTCCCAAAACTTCAAAAGATTCCAGAATGAAGATTGATTGTACAGAAAAAACACTAGTACAAGAAGAAGAAAGATTACGAGAAACTGTTATCTCAGATAAAGCTTTAAATAGAGAGAATAATAATCAAGATTTTTATTCAGGTTTTAGTGAAAAAAATGAATTAAATAAAACAAACATTGATATGAATAAATTTGAAGATGAATCTACTAGTAAAAAATCTGAAGATACTAGAAGTTTTACATTAAAAAGATCATTTGGTAATGAATCAGAAATGATAGAAAGAACAACCTCCCGATCGCGACGAAAAAACAAACGAGCAAACAGAGGTGGTACTACAAAATCGAAGAAAACTAAAAACCCATCAAATACAGAAGAAAAGGGAAGGACAAAAAAAGGTCGTAGTAAAGTAGCAGGATTGAATAAAAGATTAACTAGAAGTTCTCGGAGAGATGATAAAAAAATTATAACTACAGCACCTGTAGTTGGAGCTACTACTGACGATGATTCAGGAATTCAAGGAGATATTTATGAATTCAGTGAAAAAGAAAGTAATCTCGAGGATGTTGAAGTACTTAGACCCAATAAAAATGAAAATCGTGTAATTGAAATTTCTAATTCTAAACCCGAAGAACCTTGTAGCGATTTTAGTAAAAATGAACCTCCAGTTCTTGTTCGAGAAGAACCATGGCCTGCAAAACGAGAAAATGTATCTAAAGAAGAATGTGAAACACTTAATATGTGTGAGTCTAATTTAAAATACAGCAATAATTCTAGAAAACAGTCCGTATTACCGGAATATCAATGGCAAAGTGAGCCAACTTGTAAAGAATGTCCGACGACACCAGACCGTCCTGGTGGAAGATTAAAACTTACACTTCGCATGAAACGATCCCCAGTGTTAGATGATGTTGTTGAATCAGGAACAAGTCTTAGCGAAGACAGTTTTGAGCCAGAGTATGAAGTACTCAAAGTAGAAGGTGTAGAAAATTTAAGACGTAAGAAAAAACATAAAACTCGTGATCGTGAAAGGCGACATAAGAAACGCGAAATAACTCTTGATTCACCGCCACCACCTCCTATGAAAAGACTTCGACTGATTTTTGGCAATGAAACTCACACTATTGATTTACCGCATTCTTAATGATTTCATGCATTAAGTAATTAATTATAATCAGTAAAATCACAAATTTATCATTATTAATTTTTGCAGCAAATGTAATAATTAATAAACATTCTTTTTTATAAAAATTCCAAAATAATTGTTAAAAAAAAATTAAATTTGAACATTCAATAGATTTACATTCGTTTGTAGACCTCTATTTTAATCGAGGACTAATTAAATAAAAATCTTACTCATATTATGTATATTAATAATATAGTATTAACATGATGAGATAATTAGTTGAAGTAAATAGTTAGTATTAGTATTGATCATTTGCTGCATTAAATATTGAACATAATATAAATGCGCGAATAAAATATTATGCAATAATTGTAAATAACACTCGTAAAATTACACTGACAAATTAAATTGAAACACGAGTGTGATAGAATGCAGTACGTTACGAAAAATGTCGCTACAGTCAGGGAAAATAATTTTAAAACATGAAAAATTAAATTTCAAATTAATCCAATGTTGCACATGGTGCGCATTAAAAATTTTAAAATTCATTTTTCGTTTACGAACGTATATATTCCCAAATATGATAATTGAATTATTACTATCATTAATATTATTATTACTATTATTATTATTATTATTATTATTATTATTATTATTATTATTATTATTATTATTATTAATTATTAATTATTATTATTGTAAATGAATTGAAAAAATTACATTTTAAAACAGTGAAATTTGTAGTGATCATAAATAAGATAAACTTTTTGCCAGTGGGGTAGAATTAATTAATCACATCAATTTTTAGAACAATTATGAATGATGGAAACACTATTTCGATGATGTGCCCTAGAATATAATTTTTAGAACTGAAATACTAATATTATTCTATAAAAGATAGATCTTTCTTTTGAGAACTTTAAAATCGCGAAAATTTTTCCTCTAGAATAAAAGTAAAAAAAAAAAAAAAAAAAGCAAAAAAAATTACAATATGAATTATTTCTTTTATTTATTTATTGTCAATGTATTTTATGTTAATCTCGAATAGTAGCTTTTGTAAAATTACTGATAGAATCGCGAAAATTATCAGTCCATTGTTGATACAATTCATTTATTGATCTTAACTATGCTGAAAAAATAAGAAAGATATATGAAAACAAAATAGTAACTATTAATAAGAAACTACGTCTCTATCAAAATAATTGGCTAAAGTAAGATAAACATACTTGGCGTATATATTTATAAAATCATGGAAAAAGGGGGGAAAAACTAGAAAAAGTATTATTTGTTGTTTAAAAATGTTGGAATTTTTTTTTGATGATTCAAAAAAAGTTAACCATTGACTTTTTGACATTTTTCAACGTTAAAACGTCAATTTTATTGTTCATTATATTTTTAAATTTGGGCATGATCAGAAGTTGAAGTGCAAAATTATAAATATTGCGCTTAAAATAAAATTTATTCAATTTATAAATTTTTTATGTCACTGCCATTAGTAAATTTTTTAATTGTTAATTTGATATAAATTCACTTTTATTTGGAATGTGTAATATCGTTATTAATTTAATGAATATAAACGATATCTTTTATTAATCATTTCTAAATGTAAAGACATAATTATCCATTGTTATATTCGTCAGAAAAATTGTGACAAAAATATAATGGTCGAGTACGATCATTTTATAGCTTCTTGTGGATATATACTTTTCATTGTCTTTACAATTTTTCTGAATGATCCATCGTATATAAAATTACAATAATATTCGTTCGATTGTATTATATGCTAATGAAGAAAAATTCAGCAAAATAATGAAGGAAACTACACGGTCATTATTATTTTTTATTAATTAAAATATCACAATAAATAATTTCAGATAATGTATTCTTTGGTCATTATTGATTTTCGAAATTTCCTCCTGTTAGGAGCCGCCATATTTGATCACGTGGTATAAATACAGCACTACCACCACGTGAGAAAAAAAAAGGTTATAGCATCAGAAGCACATGTCAACACATAATATTATGATTTCATTTTTAGTATCTAATAAACATATAAACAATAACAAAATATTTATTTTTTCATATATTATGTTGTTTATGTTCATATAAATTTTTAAATACACTATGAGTAAAGAAGTTAAAAGTTTTCGGGATTTGCATTTAAATTCTTGGATTGTGGAGCAATGTGCAAACATTGGTAAATATAAAAATAATTTGTTTAATTAAAAATTTTTATTGTAATGATTATATTATACTTTTTTAGGTATTCGCAAACCAACTCCAATTCAAATGAATTGTATTCCAAAAATATTAGAGGGATATGACTGCATTGGGTGTGCAAAAACTGGTAGTGGCAAAACTTTGGCATTTGCTCTTCCTATTTTACAGAAACTTTGTGAAGATCCTTATGGCATATTTGCACTAATTTTAACACCCACAAGAGAATTAGCATTTCAAGTTAGTGTCAACTTATAATAGATCTCTTTTATTACTCCTTTTTTGGTTTTTACTTACTTTATTTTTTATTTCAGATTGCTGAGCAATTTGCTATATTTGGAAAACCTATTAATTTAAAAAAATGTGTAATTGTTGGAGGTATGGATATGGTAGCTCAAGGACAAGAATTATCAAAGCGTCCTAATATTGTTATAGCAACACCTGGACGTTTAGCTGATCATCTGGAAAGTTGTAATACCTTTTCTTTACAGAGAATCAAGTTTTTAGTGTTAGATGAAGCAGATAGATTATTAAGTGGACATTTTGACGAACAGATAAAGACAATTTTTTCTGCATTACCAAAAAAACGTCAATCTTTATTGTTTAGTGCAACTATCACACATACTTTAGCTCAAGTAAAGGAAGTTGCTTCTAATAAGGTATTCGAATTTGAAGCAAATGATGATACTGGAATAGCAACAGTACGGGAACTTACTCAACATTATGTGCTTTGTCCACAAAATATTCGTGATGCTTTTCTTGTTGAAGTGATCAGAACATTTAGGAGTACGAATGAACAAGGATTAATCATGATTTTTGCAGATACTTGTAAGAACTGTCAATTACTATCAATGACTTTAAATGAAGTAGGATTTGAAAATGTTGCTTTACATGCTATGATAAAACAAAAAGAACGCTTGGCTGCCTTGAATAAATTTAAATCAAATTTAGTACGAATTTTACTAGCAACTGATGTAGCTTCTAGAGGTTTAGATATACCGTTAGTGGAACTTGTTATCAATCATTCTATACCTAATGTTCCACAAGAATATATTCATCGAGTAGGTAGAACTGCCCGAGCTGGTCGCAATGGAATGGCAGTGTCTTTAATAACCCCTCATGATATTAAACTATTACACACTATTGAAGAAACTATTGGAACAAAACTTACAGAGTTCAAAGTTAATGGTAATAATTGTTTTATAATCAATTCATAGCTTTTAATATTAATTTTGTATTTATATATTCAATTTTATTTTATAGATAAAGAGATAGTGACGATATTCACGCAAATATCAGTGACAAAGCGCGAAGCTGAAATAAAGTTGGATGAGACTGATTTTTATGAAAAGAAAATGATAAACAAACGGAAAAAACTGATAATAGAAGGTAAAACTGAGGAGGAAATTGAAGAGATTCTTGCTCCAAAAAAGAAACATAAAAAGAGAGAGAAAAAAAAATCCAAGAATATTGTAAGTAGTGAACAAAATAATGAGGAGAATGTTAATGAGGATAAATAGATAAAATAGAACAATTATGTGAACTTAACAAAACATAAAAATATTTTTATATAGTTAATGTAAAAATAATAATTTATTAGTTTAAAGATCAAAAATTTATGTGGTAAACACATAAGTATTTAACAATAACAAAGAATAATATATTCTTAATTCAAATGTTTGTATTATTACTCAGAAAGACACATATATTCAATTGAAAAATAAAGGATTCATATAAGGCACTGATTAAAGGCATTTCCAAAATCGTTCTTAATAAACAATATTATAACACATTATTGATTGGTATACAAAGAAAACCTCGTAATAATCTTTTTAATTAAATGTAAACATATTATGCTTATGCATATTACATATAAGCACGAATTTTTTCTTCATTCCTTATCATCTTCAATTTATCCAAAAAGTTATAAATTTCGCGCACATATTCTTTTGGATATTTATGAAAATGACCTACGTGACCTGAATTTTCGAATACCTTCCTGTGTGTCTGTAACAAAGACAATTAATTATTAATATCATTCTTTTCATTTCTTTCGATTACATATTTCATGTACTTACTTGTATTCCAAGTGAGGCCCACGAAGTTCGAACCTTTTCATTTGCAGCAACTGTACCAACAGGATCTTTTTTACTTACCAAAAATAATGCTGGAGCACGCAAAGGATCTTTATTAAAATGATGACTCGATCGCAAATAATACTGTGTTGCTTGTTTGTAAAAAATCTTCATATGAAATCTATAAAAATATTATTAATGGATTAATTTCATTTCACAATTAAATTGAAATATTAAAGGTAATTGAAATATTACTCCATATATTTTTGACAAAGTTTTTGGAGTGCTTCATTATTGGGAAAAGCAGCTTTGGAAGTTCCAATACTCAGTTCAGTAATATCTGCAGCACTATCCCATATCTGGCATACAATTCTTTCAAATAAACGATTATATCGTTCACGATCAACATAAGCATGATCAAGTAGTTCTCCACATATGTAACCACCGATAGAAAATCCATGGATCATTATTTGATTATAGCCGGTATTCGAGTCTAAAAATTGTAATAAATCTTTTGCAATAACCTGAAACAATTGAATCATTTTTTTACAATAAGATAAATAATTCTTTAATTTAATACTTTAAATTTTATTCGCAAACTCACTCGAGTACCGTTAGCTGGCCATAACAAATCCCATGGACCTGCATGAACCCTCAATATATCGAAACCTTGATCGAGGTATATATTTCCGTATTTCATGACATGTTTTTTTTTTGCAAAAAGCCACTCCATTAGAACTAGAAGAGGTCTATCAACAGGTTTGTCAGCAGTAAATGGCTTTTCCAATGTCGGTGGTGTTTCATCTTGACAAATAACATCAATATTGTTTGTAATTTGCTGAGTAGAAGCAAATCTACATGCCACAAATCCTACAAGCTAAACAAAAAATTCATTATTTTTATTATTTTCTTAAGAAACATGAAAGTAATTTTTTAAAACTTACTAGATTCTGCTTTCTCCCAACTCCAGGTGATTGACGAATAGCTGCCACACGACATTTGATCACGGTCAAAACAAATGTTCGCGCAAAAGACATCTTTGAATTTTTATAGCAATCTGATAGACTCTGAAAAAGTTTTTATTATGTGAATAAATTACTTTCAAATTATATTATACTTACAAATTATAGCGGCATCTAAATACTTGTCTTTATTATTAATTAAATATGTTCAAAATCAATGTAAGCTAAACTTTTAATTTAGAATTCAACTGTTGAAAAAATTAAATTTTAATTTTATGTCATACACATAAAATATCTGAATACTGAATAATTATTGAAAATCTTTAGACCAATATCGTTAAAGTGATATAATGTACAATAATTCTGATCAAGATTGATATTCGTGAAAAAAATTTAGCACAGGTCAAAGTCGAATGTTTGATTAATGCTACAGTGACAATTCCTTTTACAAATTTATCAATGTTATGTATTAATAATAACTATATATTTTTAAAAATAAAGCCTATTTTCAAAAACTATCTGAATAAACTGTAAATAATAGTCAAAATGTATTAATTACTTTATTTATTAAGTTGTATTTATTCCACTAGAAAAGTCACTGTGTACTGTTGTTAAGGGCTATGAAAGTGGCAAGAAAGTACCACATATGTATTAAATACAGACTGAACTCGAGACAATAAAATAAGATAAAAAAAAAATAATCCAAGTCTGCTTTACTATATTTATCTTATATTATATTTATTTTTCAAATTTGTCTCCATGAATATAGTATATTTATTGAATATTTTTAATTAAAATAAAAGCTTAGTTTACTTACTTTAATTATATTAAAAAGTTAATAAATTCATTTTATGCTAATAAATGAAGTATCAGAAAGCCTCACAACAAATACATGAGTGTAACACAACTATGTATTCATCACAGATACAACAGCTGTGTGTTTATCATGAATGTCGGATGTATTTACTTGGAAAATACGCGAAACTATTTATTTTGAAACTAATAAACACATGAATATTAAAATCAAAATAAGTAAATTATGACGTGATCAATTTAGATACATAAAAATTTTTATTACACTTAAATTCTTTAATACTTACCAAAAAAATTGAACTAATAACCTGGACATATTAATACTTGTGGTTTGTTACCTGTATTATTAAAGTTATTAAAAGCATATAATTAATGTTATCATAAAAAAATACTGATAAAGTAAAGCAAATATTTTGTACTAGAATAAAAAAGACTATTATTTTCAATTGATTTTTTTTCTTTGCAATTGAATATATTCTTTATTAATTTATTTAATAAGTTGATATTGGACAATTTTTTAATAATAAAATAAATGATCGACAATTTGCAGTTTAATTGGTCATATGAGTATTAATTTTTTCATTATATCATACATATGAGTAATCAATTAGTCATTAGTAATGTACTTAAAACGGAAATCCATCAACTATTGTCAGGAAAAATATAATATTCATAAGAATTTGAATACAGAAAAAAGTTGAAGGCAATAAATTAGCCAAACAATTTGTTTCACTCACGTTCTCATCAGTTTATTAACATTCGTTTGTATGTGAATAACTTAAGTATATTAGTTAAATACTAGAAATGTAAATTATTATGTTGGGCACAACATTTAGAGATTTAGATGCATAGTTGGATTATCATCAATTCATTTTAAAGAGTAGAATATAGTTAGCAGTAACTGATAGTTTCTCTGACATGTTGTCTTCATATTTTAGAATATTCTAAAGACAATCATAATTATAAGAGTACATATATGCATTTAAAAATTTTAAAAAAATGATTAATCAATTTAAAATTATACCATTTCATCCAAATAATAGACATGAATTTACAAAAATTCCATTTGATAATTTATAATAAATTACATTATAAATAAGTCTTTGTTATTGATTACAAAATATTTCATTAAAGGCAGTAGTAATCATTCTATCGATTAAATTAATAATTTTCTTTATGATTCCTAAAATAATGTACAATAAAAAATAAATTAGTCAGAATAATTATTAATATTTCCTTTTAATTGAATAAAAAGAAAGAAATAGAATATTTTTAAAATAATATTAGAGGGATACTTTACGTGTAAGATGAGTGTACTCTACATTGTGGCTACAATTAATAAATTGCATTATTCTGCGTATTTGAAAGAAACATTTTCAAGTTGCAAACATCTATTTGTGCGTTAATGTACACAATTATTTAGTTACTTCTTTTTACAGATTTTTTTTATATTACGACTTATTGATCTACAATTATACAAAATGAATGTATAAATGTATAGTTCAAGATAAGATAAAAAAGAATTATTGTTAACTCTTTCAAGATATCATAAAAGTAACAATTAGTGTAAGATAAGATTATAGAGGCGTTAATAATACATCAACTTTGTGAAAACTCGAAATTAGTGCTATAAATATGGTAAGAAACTCAGTAAAATATTTTTAAAATGTTGTGTTTCAATTTGTTACTTGAATTAATCTTCAAAGAGCTAAAATTCTATTATTAAAATATGAAATTATGTGGTTTTAATTTTACGTATACTTTTAAGCAGTGTAAGTTATGATCAATTTTCATGACCTATCTAATCCAAGATTAGTTGGTTTAACAATACCTCCGCTTGTCTAACACACAAACAAATTTCATTTAATGCTTACATAGTGTTTTGTTTAAACATTATTTTTATCGTAATATAATAATGATAAAATTTACGGATCAGATACATTATTTAATCAAAAAATTAAAATCCAGTTAATCAATTAATCATTGATTCATTTCATTATAGTTAGTATACTGTTATATGACAAATATTATTTTATCAGCTTTCGCAGTCTTCTACTAAAGACACATTGTCAAAAGCTTTAGGTACAAGTGATCATTTTGAAGTAATTTATTATGCTATTGTATGACATATATATATATATATATATTTATATATATGCAACAACAAATCTGTTGTTTGTGCTATATTATTTTTTTAAACTAATTAATAATATACATGAGTGCGTTTCATTGATAAGTACGCAATACTATCGTGTTAATATTATTAGTAAAATAAATTGTATATTATTCAATTATGAGATAATAATGATTAAAACAAAAATTTCAACATACGCAATTTTAGCAAACGACTGTTTAACACAATAATTAATACGTACTTGATGAAATTCTTATTCGAATACTGATCTATTGAACACTGGAAGCACGTAAATAATAAACATAGCATACAAGTATTCTATTTAATTATTTTTGTCATTAATTATTCGTGCTATATGATATTCATAATATTGTCTATAATAATAAAATTCAAAAAAGTAAGAAAAAAATGTAAAAAATTTTCTATCTATCTCTTTTAGAGTTAATTATTATTTAAAATAATAATATAAAATTTTTAAAATATATATAAAATAAAAAAATAAAATGACAATTAAATAAATGCTAAGAATGATGCGAAAAAAAAATGAAATATCAAATCAAGAACAATAAATTCTTATAATAACACTATTACATCAGTCATTTCCTACCAAAACGCAATAGAAAAAACAATCCGAAAGCATTATTTGTTATCTACCCTTTATCTGTAAAATGGTAGTCATAAGTCTCAATAAAATTAGTCTTATTGGTACACATTGTTTCATAAATTTTTAATTTATATCGAATCCTTAAATTTTTTGAATCTAAAATTTTTGTATTTATTATTTTTTATAATAACTATCATAGATTATCTTTAGGAAACGGCTGATTTTACTATTATTTTTTCTTTTAGTTTTGTTTTTGTTTGTTAATGATTTACAAATTTTCAGTACATTGATGGCAGTAATGAATATTGCACACAGATTTAATATTCACGAGCAAACATTTCAATTTTTTTACTCTACTTACTAGAGTTGTTATTAGGGCAATAATGTTTTTTGTAATCTCTATTCATTTCTATATCACTCAAAAAAGTTTATCAATTATCATGATAAATAATAATTTCTTTTTATAAGACAAAAAGATTGACAAAATGTCAGGTTGTCTCTTCTTAAAACACTTGAATTAAATACAAGTCTCCAAGACGAGACGACCTTGTGTTGTATCTCAGAAAGCTTCCACAAAACTCGCCGGAAACAGGCCAGTGCGTCCTGTACGTTGTTGAGTTCCTTTATACCATCCATCATCGCGTTTTTTGTGAACATGAATGATATCTCCAACTCTAAGTTCAAGCTCGAATTCACTGTTCGGTGGATACGGTACAATGCAACGAAATCTATTGACACGGTTTCTATTAAATGATTTATTACGTAACTTTTATAAAATTGTTTAGTCTCTTAAACAAAAGTATAAGAGATCAAACAAACCTTTCACGTATCACTGGTGGTTGTTTACTTTGCTTTCCCATACCAGCATCTAAAGAATTACTTTTCCGATGATGATTTGTTGAAGCAGCCACAACTCCACCTGCATCACTTGATCTGAAAAATAATGTTGCTTTAATTGAATCAACTATTGAGGAAGAAAAATTTAATTTTCCTTATATTATGTAAACGTGACTTGTTAATCAGCATACTTAGACAAGCAATTTATGCAATTAGAGCAGAAGCTCATCGTGCAAACACTAAATAAATCAACACACATATTTAATCACATTGATGAATGCACTTAAAGCAATTGAATTTATAGTTAAATAAAAAAACCTCTAAGCATAGACTAACCTCTGGAGGAAAGAAATAGGTAATGAGGGTCGTTCCTTATGTTTTACCCTCTGGGATGTTGTGAATGTGCCTTGAACAGTGCTGGGATATAATCGTTGATTATTTGATGTTTCTTGTTGACTTGATCCAACCTGTAGCAATTGACTCGGGCAGGATCCCGATCTGATCTCGCACCCATTACCAAGTTTATATTAGAATATAAATAGCATTACATTACCTTGCTAGTTATTTTAATATTGACCCTTCCAAAATGATTATGAATTAGTGGTCAAGGGACTTCGTTAGTGATGCAGGATTAATTAAATAAATCTAACATCACAATAAAAACTGTGATAAATATAAATTCTAAACACAAAACGTGCTCACTTTGATTGTCACAACACAGATCAAACACAAAACAACTAAGATCAATTTATTTTACATTTAATACAGAAACAATTAATTAAGTATTTACCGGACATGAACAGCATCTCCAGATGCTACAAAATTTCCATCTTCAAAGACTGGATTGTCCATGGAATAAGTAGCAGGTGGTGGAGATTTTGATTTTTTAATATTTGTCAATCGACGCATGAGAGAAACACCTTTTTCTTTTTTTTCTTTCGTCTAAAAAAATAATTTTATTACCCATCTTTTCAATTTTTATTAAAATGTTTAAATAACAAACTGATAATAAACCTTTACTTTTTCATTAGGTTTCGCAGTTGAAATAGCGGCTGAGGTATTTGGAGGTGGTGTAACACCTCCGGTAATTCGCAAAGTGTTGCATGGACTTCTGTTTATATCTGAGCTAGTGATTGCAGGTGCAATTGCACTAGTGGGTGGAGATAACATTGTTTTTCCAGGGGAAGCTAGAAGATAAATTTTTTTAATATAATTTCAAGAATTATTATTGTTTTCTATAATGAAAAAAAAAAGAAAAAAACCACTTACCAATATTTGGAGACATAACTGCACTTTGACTACGTCCAAGAGGATTAGCAGTAACTGGTTCAGAAATACGTGGAGGGCTTTGACCTTGGCCCTGACCATGCCAAGATGCAGAAACGGCTGGTGAAGGACTGATAGCTCGAGGTGGCAGTTCAGGAGGTGGAAGAGATCTTGGACTGTATGGCTGTGGAGCTGTTCCTTTATTTTTAGTGTACGTAACAGTAATTCTAGGATCACTTGTTTGTGCAGTGGTTAAAGTTGAAGTCTGATGAGTACCCGTTGAAGATACACGGCAGATTCCTCGTTGACATTTAGCAGGCGTAACATAATTTCCGGGGAAAACACCACACTTTTGAGTACGATTAGAAGTTCCTTTGAACCATCCATCTTGGCAACGTTCAGTTACCATGTAAATACCACCTTTACGGAGTTCAAGTTCATCAGCTTTTTGAGGTTTATATGGATAAAGCGCTACATATGCCGCTGGCAAATTAGTAGTTGAATTTGATGATGGTAAACTCGATGAAGGTTGGGCTAAAACTAAATCACTACTACCACTTCTACGATGACGTAAACTATGTTCTGGAGCAGTTGTTTGCGATGGCGAAAAAGCTTCAGCAGTTACACTAACATTTCCAGTATTTAAAGATGATGAATCAACAGCCGGAGGGCTGAGTATTTCAGCACTATGTCTATGATGTGGATGAGGATGATGTCCCGTGTTTACTGCAGTAAAACTATGACGTTTAACGCTGTGTCTACCACCAACTGCTGATGGTGAAGTAGCTGGACTGCTTGGACTACTTGGAGCAGTACTTGAACTACTAGAATTTGTAGAACTATTAGGAGTATTTGGAGTTGTAGTTGTAGAACTTCCACCTGATGAAACAGTTGAACTAGAATCTGAGACAGGTAGAGTAGCTGTTGGAGTTGCCTGTGGTCGAGGTTGACTCGTTGTTTGGACGTTACGTGAATGATCTGTAGGAATGAGAGGTGTTGTCTCTTCATTTGTTGGTGTTGGTGGAGCTACACGGGATGGGCCTGGTTGTACATTCGTTGATAGTTTCATAAGAGCCCATGCAACACTATTTAATTCAACAAACGCCAGTGGAAAGATACCAATTCGGTCTAAAAGTTTCCCTTCAGCCCAATTCTCGTCGACTCTTCGTATAACACTAATAATCTCACCCTGAAAAGACAAATATTATTAGTGAAATTGTTGAAAATTTTGTTTAACAGGATATCGATGTTTATTTACCTTATTAAATGTAAGACAACCATCTTCTTCATCATTAGTCATTCTAAAATCATACAATGCTTTACATTGAGGAACATGTGGAGGCAACGGAGTCATCACCTATAATATAAGTTTATTTTCATTAGCTTTTGTAAACTTTATTCAATGATATAGAAGATATAATTTATTTGCAACATAAATTACCTGTACATAAGATAATGGAAATACACCATGATTTGCCCCACATTCACCAAGATACCAATTGTTATCAATTTTTTTCCTTAAAATAACAATATCCCCTTTGTTAAAGCTCAAATCCCTATAAATAATATTATCATCATTATTATAATGACTCTTTGAAAAATAATAAGAGTAAAATTAATTAATTATTTACCCAGGAACTTTAGACACATAATCATATATTGCTCGACCATAAGGTTGATTATGTAGGTGCACCTGCTTCGCTGAGGTATTAGCATGTCGAGCAGGATCAGCTAAAAGAACTACTGGAGTTACGTTTGTATTAACAGCAGGTGCTGATGTTATTTGTTGTGCACCATAGTATCGATAAGGTCCTGAAGTAGACCTTGAATATGGTTTAGAGCTTTTTGGTGTTGCATTTTTCATTCCCTCTAGAATCCTCATTAATAAAACATTCGGTGGTAGATCGTCTACTTTAGCATCAACCAAAATTCGACATTCAGGACATCGTAACTCACGATGGGTGCTAACTATTTCTTCTAAACACTTTTTACAGAATGTATGTTGACAAGGTAGAACTTTGCTAGATGTATCCAGTCGTTCAAGACAAACGGAACACTCCAATAAATCATTGAGCATACATTCATCCATCGTGTTGATTTGTTTATTGAATATTGATCTATAAAACTGATCTTAACGAATGAAAATCCAAATATCCACAGTCAATAGATGTAAAACATGATTAGAATAAATGCATGTTTGATGCAATAACACAAGATTTATTTCAAGCTGAGTTCATCATAGTTTACCACAGTCTGAAATATCTAAACAATTATTATTCGTAATAAATAATGATGTAGAGTAGACTATTATAGACACTTGACAAGCTTTTTTAGTCATTTTTACTTTTTTATAATTTCTGAGAACTTCATCACACAATCACTCTCTCATCACTTTCGCTAAATGCACACGAAGGCGGTCGTTATTCCCCAAAAAAAAAATCGTGGCGCTCCGTTTCTAGGCCCCCACGAGGCTGATGTTCCATTTCGCTTATCCATATCATAATATGTATATCTTTCATTTTCCTTTCATCTTCAATAATTGTTTTATTTATTATTATATCAGTACGATATTCAAAAATGAATATTTTTGTGTAAAAAGTATCCTTCAATAGTGATTGAGTCAACACACTGTTAGTTAAAAAATATAATTTGAATTAACATGAAAGCCATTTTGTAAAGTAATATAATATTTTAAAAATATTAATAAAATATAAAAAAAATTCACATACTCAATACCATTATTACAATACTTGGGTATTTCAGAGACTAGTGATAATACACAATTTATAACGTATAAAAATTAAAAGAATCAATCACGCTCCGCCATTTCCGGCTCTATGCTTCTTTTCATTCGCTCTTATTTCGGACTAGTGCTGTCCTTTAATTTAACATGTTGATTTCTATGAAATAGGCGTCAACTCTAAGAAAAGATGCTATTGGTTATTTAAATAATGGCTGCTACATAAAGTGCAAGGGCTGCCACTGAATATTATTTGAATGTGAAAACAATCGTTCCCCTAGGAAAAACATTAGGAAACAAAAATTTCTATTGAAATACATTATTGCCCTATGATACTCTATAGTCACGTTTTTCATTTAGTAGAGATTTTTTTGTGCTAATGTTGTAATTTGGAGTATTTTTGCATACTTTCGAATCCTATTGGTCAAAATATACAACCAACACCCCTGACAGCAATTATGCGAACTTCAGTGACAAGTGTATGTGCGTGGGTTGTCGTGGGTGTAATAAGGTATTTGTTTGTCAATACAATTACTGAATTAAATAATTATAAAAGAAAATTAGTAAAATTAAGAATTAGAAAATAATATAATTTTAAACGATAAATTAACGAATAAAAAAAAAGAATTATTTTGATTAACGAATTTAAATTTTTACAGTGATTAAAATATTATAATTTTACCAAGAACGTGTAGCATCTTGGCGTCATCAAGCACGCGGAGCTGAAAAAGATTATCATGCAAGATATGCTTTAAAAGCGGGTATTTAATCATTTAAATGTCATTTATTAGACGTTAATAAACGAATTCAATTATAACAATTTAATTGGCGCGGTTGTATTTAGTCTCTAGACACCAACGCATATTCCGGGATCAGTATCAGTTATACTCGGCACACGGGGTCTAATGAATAAGGTTGTGTGAGTACACCACTGCGGTCCCGAAGGTAGATAAAAGCGATCAAGTCGAGGCCGTGCCAGTGTGAATTTACGGAAGGTCGACGAGGGTGGTGTAGTCGTGGTACTGTGTGGCCGATTATATTCAGCTGGCCAGTAAAAAGAAATAAATATATTGAATTGACTTTAGTTCATGTGTTCCATCAACTGAAGATGCTCATCAAAGAATTGTGAGTGATACTTATGCATAATATAATTATAATTTTTCTAATTTTAACAAAGATTTAGTGAGAGTGAGATAGATAGATTGAACATGATTTATTGGGAATTAGAAGGAGACTTCCGGACACGTACCGTCAAATGTCTACCTTGAGTTCTCCCGCGTAAGCACAATTGAACTTGAATAAAAATTTCCTTTTGAGATATTGAAGGTCTACCATCATATTGCAAATCTTCAATGGATACTGTGTCGGAGGGTTGGCCTTCGTCATCCCCCCGTTTTGGCTTCCTCATTCTGCCACCAGTAGTCTAAAATTTCTTTTCCCTTTTCTCTTCATAGTCATCTTATCTTCAAAATGAAATCTTACAAAATTATTAGTCAATAAGAGAAGGCCATGAAATGAAAATAAAATACATACTTTTTATATAAAAAAAAATCCACATTATAATATCTAGTTTTATTATCCTTATGACGCGTTATCGATTTTTAGTTTGACTTACAATTGGCGCCCGGCGATCTGCCAATGTGACTATTACTTTACACGTCAAGTTGTCGAGGACAATGCCGACAACAGAGACGTAATGTTCTACATCGAGGTCTTGAAATGATACTTCGTAATAATTATAATCCTATTGTTTAAAAAATATTGATTTTACGATGAAGATTCTTCTTATATTTAATAATCCAATAAATTTTTTCTTGTTACAGCCGTGTCACTCTGCCACTTACGGTTGAAGAGGTACGTCATGCATCTTAAACATAAGGTGCAATTAGTCATTTCGCGTGTATTTAAATACAAGGATTCAAAACAAAAAAAAATTGATAAAGATTGCTTTTAGTGACATTGCACTATTTATCTATTATTTCCTACTCTATCATTTAAATTAATACTAGATAATTTTAGTATCAAATGGATACTTTTATGAGACTTTTAAACACCATGAGTATAAAAAATAAAAATCATGCTGAAATATAAATCAGCTTTTCTATGACATTATAATTCTTTTTTTTTTTTAGTATCAAGTGGCTCAACTCTATTCAGTAGCAGAAGCAAGTAAAAATAACACAGGCGGTGGAGAAGGTATTGAGGTACTCAAAAATGAACCATTCACGGATCATCCCCTCTTGGGAGGCAAGTACTCCTCAGGACAGTACACCTATAAAATTTACCATCTAGCTAGTAAAGTACCAGCGTTTATACGTTTGCTTTTACCAAAGAATTCATTAGAAATCCATGAAGAGGCATGGAATGCCTATCCATACTGCAAGACAGTTATAACCGTTCGTATTATTTTTATCACAATGTGAATATTTATAACAATGATATTCATTTGAATAATTATTTTTTATTTTATTTTACAGAATCCAGGTTACATGAAGGATAATTTTATTATTATGATAGAATCATTTCATATTGGTGATGTGGGCAATCAACATAATGTACATAAAATAGTTATTTTCTTTCTTCAATTCATTATCATTTAACTTTTATTAATAGAGTACTTTGCTTTTATAGGTTCATGAATTACCAGCTGATAAGCTGAAAATTCGAGAAGTTGTTCATATAGATATTGCCAATGATCCTATTGCTAGTGCAGATTACAAAGAAGACGAAGATCCAACTAAATTTAAGTCACAGAAAACTGGTCGAGGTCCGCTGGTCGGCAAAGACTGGAAAAATAATGTGACACCAGTAATGACGTGTTATAAACTTGTTACATGTGAATTCAAGTGGTTTGGGCTACAAACACGGGTTGAACATTTTATTCAGAAAGCTGAAAGGCGTCTTTTTACCAATTTTCATCGGCAAGTCTTTTGCTGGATGGATCGTTGGTATGGACTTACAATGGAAGACATTCGAGCAATCGAAGACAATACAAAAGAAGAACTTGATAGAGTAAGGAATATTATGACATTTAATGTGTATATTTATTGGTTTTTCTTTACTAATGAAAATTTTTTTTTTCTGTTTAATACAGCAAAGACATGAAGGAGAAGTACGAGGTATGCGAGCCGATGAATGAACTTCTCATCAAAGTGTCTGGCTATTGTTAAATAAATTTCAATCAATTTTCCTTAATAACAATACTAGGCAAATATTCTAAAATTATAGAAGTAGGAGGAGAGAAAGAAAATGTAAAAAAATAGCTATTCAAAACAGGGAATCTTTATCCTATTATAAAGTGATTTTTTCACTTGAAATCAATTTTCTCCAATTCATTTTAGATTCAGTATCTATTCCAATTACTTATTTTAATTTATTTTTAGTATGAGAATGTATTAAATAAATGTATTTGCAGTCAAGACATAATATTAATTCATATTAATTGTAAAAAGCTTGGAGAAAAATCTTTTAAACGAAATATAAGAAATGTTTTATGAATAATGCTAATAAGAATATAAAGTAAATAAATTAATTCACTTGCAATTCAATTTAGTTGAAAATGAAAATAATGTCGATAACACTACTATAGTTAACAGATAAATAATAATTAATTGATAGTCTAGTAGATAATTATAGTTGTAAACAATTTGTTAATTGGCAACTGAGCCGATAAATAATCGTTTTAAAGATCCCGAAATGTTAATATGAAATTGTAAAATTATAATTATCATTTTATAGATGATAAAAAGCAAAAATATTCTTCTAGTAACTATCTCTGTTACTAATCGTTTAAACTATGGATTTCATAAAAGATTCCATTATTTTTGTAATTTTTATTTTTCTTAGAGCTATACAATTTTAAAGCCATGTAAAATTCAGCTACAAATATTTTTTTGCAATGTGCATATTTTCATTTTTAAAGGATACAATCGATTATACTAATGAATGCAAATAACGTTGCTTATATAAATTCGCAACTTAATGATTTTATAGATAAAATTACTAATTATTGATTTAAATGAATTATATAATTTTATCTTTTAATATTATATTATCATGTGACATATTAAAAATTATATAAACGATATAAAAAAAAAACTAATTTCACTTGAAATATTTTAAGCAAGTTTTGCGCATATTCAGTAGTATAGAATAACTTTTTATTCCGTATTGATTGAAATAAAAAGTAAATTCTTTTAATTGTGCAAATATTATTTCATATGTCACACGCAAGTTGCGAATTATTGAAATTAACACGTAAAAATAATAAAAAATTATTTACAATTTATAATAAAAAATAAATGTCATAACAAGGCTATGCTTTACAAATGTATATTTCTAATTGTTTTTTTGACCGAAGTAATTAAAGTAAAAGGAAAAAACAAGGCAACAGCCACACGAATTTTAACAAAGTATATTATTATTATATGTAAACAAGTTAAAACTTTGATGCGTGAGTATTTCACAAACGCTCGTATTATGTACAATAACGATAGAGAATGAGAACAAAAAAATTACAGAGTGATGCTATATAAAATTATGATAATGATGTTAAGCAAACCGAGTGGCTAGACATTGTACATATAAAAAAAAATCATACATGAAAATTCAAAAAGAGTGAAATGATGCGTGCGTTAATTAGCTTCGCTTGCATTCCGATGGGAGAGTACTTGATATGATCCTCTTTTAAAATATAAAAGATCTCAATAAATAAGCGTACCGTTACTACTGTTAATTATCATTTAATTCAATATTTGAAATTCTACAAATTAATAGAAAAATTAATAAAATCTAAAGTTAATATAACATTTGTCTAATGAACGCGAATAAACTAAAGTAGTTAAAATAATGTTGATCATCAGAACAGAAAATAAAAGCAATAGCAACAAATGCACATGATTATTAAGTCGAAGTAAATTGTCGTTTGCACAAAAATTCTTCTAACACGAAATATGTAACAAGGTACCTCTCTCTGACTGTATATTATTGGTAGAATAATTATTCTAAGTCGATTACTGAAGTTTTGAATTTTCAGTCGCCAATTAATTTGTGTCAATAAAATATGACAACAATATTAAACGATAACGAATTAATATAATTTACACATAAAGTATATGCTTGTATTATATCAAAAACTTAATCAATTTTAATCATTGGCGATAAAATTTAATTAATTAATATGATGATTTGCTTTTAAAGTTCAATTGTATTGTACGGAATATGTTTACTTAAATCTCCAAAAATACATTATTCTTCACAGTTTAGAAGAGTTCGTCTACTTCTTAAAAAAGAAAAACAATAGTGAAGGTAAAGAATATTAATTGTAATAAAATTAATTATGGGCTGAGTTGATTGCGATGCTGCCAAAGGTCCATTAACAGTTTAATTTTAAAATATCTGTATGTATATATTATACATATGTATACAATTAAAATAAAATAATGTCAAATTCACATAATTATGAAGCTAATAAACTTGAAACTTGAAGAGTAAATTGACATGTAAATATATATTTATTTTCTCCTTTATTAACAATAAATAATGTGTAAAAATTTATTAATGTTTATTATATATATAATATAATTTTAAAAATTGCATTGATTGTTTAAAGTTTTTTAGTCAAAAAAAAAATCATCGAAATATGACTAATTTAGTATAAAAAATATCTTTTAAATATCATTCATTCATTTAGATAGAGAATTCATGAAAATATACTGACAAGTATATAAATATTAAACAGCCTTAATTCAAACCATATTCTTTAATGATATTACCAGCAATTACTAGTCTCTGAATTTCAGAGGTTCCTTCGTATATTTCTGTTATTCTAGCATCCCTGTAGTAACGCTCTGCTGGCATATCTGTAACATAGCCCATTCCACCAAGTATCTGAATACATTGATGTGAGCAAAAAGTAGCAGCTTCAGAAGCAGCTAATTTTGCCATCGCTGCTTCTTTTGTAAATGGTTTTCCAAGATCTTTTAAATGAGCTGCACGCCATGTTAATAATCTAGCACTTTCAATTTTTAAAGACATGTCTGCTATTTTCTGTTGAATAGCTTGAAGCTTTATAATCGCATTACCAAAGGCAGTCCGTTTACTAGCATACTCAATTGCACATTCAAGGGATGCTTGAGCTATTCCTAATGCTTGACTAGCAATACCGATTCTTCCTGCATCAAGAGTCATCATAGCAATTTTAAATCCCATACCTGGCTCTCCTAATATATTTTCTTCTGGAACTTGACAATCTTCAAATATTAATGAACAAGTACTACTTGCTCTAATACCTAATTTATCTTCTTTCTTTCCAATTGTTAGCCCCTTTGTTGGAGAATCTACTATTATCGCACTAATTCCTTTATGTTTTTTTGACTTATCAGTAGTAGCAAAAAGAACAATTCCTTTGGCTTCATATGCATTTGTAATCCAACATTTTGTTCCATTAATGTTGTATTTTCCATCATTCAGTTTAGCCGTAGTAGATGCAGCACCAGCATCAGATCCATTCCCTGGTTCACTTAGAGCAAAACAACCTACTTGGATTCCATTTGTAAATGGCTGAACATATTTCTCTTTCTGTTTTTGAGTGCCAAATTTTTCTATTGGTCCAAGATACAAAGAATTATTGACACTCATAATTACTCCAGCACTAGCACAACCTCTAGAAATTTCTTCCAATGCAATAGCATAAGCCATGTAATCTAGACCAGTTCCTCCTACAGATTCAGGTATTGCTATTGCCATTAATCCTAATTCTCCCATTTTTTTAATTTGCTCTTCTGGATATTTGTGTTCTTTATCATTTTGAGCAGCTACTTTAGTTAATTCATTGTCAGCAAAATCCCTGACAGTTTTTTGGAGCATGCGATGAGTCTCTGGAAGTGATGCTATTGAAGTTATAGATCTTATGTCTGAATGGACTTTGGTCATACGCCAAAGATCTGAAGAATAAATTAAAAGTAACATAATGTTAATAAAATATTGATGAAAAATAATGTGAAATGATTTTTGCTGTCAGCACAAACTTACTCATAACCTTTAGACAATTCATGATTAGAGATCTACAATTAAAACCTTGATCAATATGTAAAAAAAACTGTTCAAGTATATTTACTTGGCGTCCTCACTGGTTATTTTTGTTATATTTATTGTTAATTAATTATACTAACAGCAATATTACTCCAATTGGTACTGGAAAACTACTGATAAGTTTTTTTTTCAAATAATACCAAGTCATAAAATTGAGAATTAATATCAATTGAATTACCTTATTGAACAAAAATAAAAGTACAAAGTTTAAGTTATAAAAAAAATAAACATCACAAACGGAGTACATACAGCTGTACAAGAATGGAACCAATCGTACTGCGCCATTTTAAAAATTATCTATGGCGCGGTATTTAATTTTATTATCAGTCATTTGAAAAAATTATATTGTACATTCCCTTCATATAAATTTGTTTTTTACTATAGTTTGTAAATTTTATAAAGTGGCAAAAAATTTCGCGGGCAAAATCGATCTGCGCGAATTGCTTCAAAGCATAAGTGATATCTGCAGCGCATGCTTTGAGATAAAAGCAAATCGTTCAATAAAAGTATCTTTCATGCAAGTTGAATTGCACATTAGTTCTTAAAAGATTACAATTGAATTCTGAAAACTGGTCTGCAGATTGTAAATTACAAGTAAACAATATGTCTAGCAACAAGTGTGTTAAGGCATCGAAAAAATCTTACCCAAAGGAGCCTCAAGAAATGAATCATCAGGAAAAGCTAAGACTCATTGATGATGAATTAAATTCATTTTACAAGTAAATATATATTAATTATTTCATTACAATGCAAAATTACTCATTATTAGAATAATTAATTTATACTTAATAACTTAACCTAATTATTATCATTGATTACATAGGTATTGTCAACAAGCTGGTTTTACTGAAGAAGAAATGGATATAATTTGTCAACCTCTGGTAGCAGCAATGAGAAGATCTTGGCTCCAACTGGTACTTCGAGCAACAGTTATCCTAGTTGTCATTGGTACAATTGCTTGTGCTGCTATTCAACTGGATTTTGTTGGCACTCATTTCTCAGCAATTACACGTTTGCTTGCTGTCAAGATTTTACCTTTATGGAACTGGCAACATCTTTACAGGGAAAATTGTATGATGCATAATCCATTTTACAATGAATATCCAATCACTGAAGAAGACTGCGTCGTAAGCCATAGAGTAATTCACCAAAATGCTTTTCGGGTAGTCATCAAACAAACTTTATTTTACATTTTTTCATTTTTTAGACTTGTGAAGCTGTTGAAACCATTGATCGCTTATCTGATGTTCGATATCGCCAGTTAGTTGACAATTATCTCAGTCGAGATGCTCCAGCAATTGTCACTGATGCTATGGATTCTTGGGCAGTTATGAATACTGATCATTTTTGGTTCGATAATATTACTCATGTAAGCAAGAATTCCTGTTTAAAACATTATTATAATATTTATTAATTCTTTACAATGACTTTTAAATTTTTTTTTAGCTCTACTTAGGCAACGAACGTCTAATGGAAACTGTCCCTTGCTCATTGACATCTAATCTTCGTACTGGTTCGTCAGATTTAGCAGCTTTCTTACGTCGAGTTCATTCTCCTGAGGTAGCAAAGTGGTTTGTGCACTGGCAGAATTGTGACATTAATGCTGTAAAAGCATTACGAAAATTTTATCAACGGCCCTACTTTCTGTCGAGCACAGTATCTCCAGCTCACTTCAACTGGGTTTTGATGTCTTCTGATTATAATAGCCCAAGTTATAAAAAAGTAGAATTAGATTCAGGTTTAATTGCTCTTGCTCAGCTTCGTGGTGCTACTCAGCTACGACTCACACCCATAAATCCATGCAATAGTTCATGCCCAGAGCTGATAGCAGATTTAAATCGGGGAGAAATGTGTAAGTATGCTTGACTTGATAATTCTACAATATTCAGCAAGATTAAAAATTAAAAGAAAACACATTTACAGTGATTTTTACAAACTTAATGTGGAATTTGGAGTATGCACCTATGAGAGGATTAGACAATATTGCAATTCTTACAGAAACTGTCTGGGAGGAAGATCCATAAGTTAGAAAAGATATTCATCGTATTACGAATATTAATAATAATAACAATAATACGTTATCCATATTTATAAAATAGTATAGTAATAAATAATAAACATTGACATAATACTGAATGATATTAACAAAAAGTATGAATTATTATTCCTGTGCTAAAAGGTTGATGTAGAAGAAGAAAAAAGAAAAGATGATAAGTATGTTTGTCAAAAATAAAGAAAAAGAGAAATATATGTAGAATATCAGAAGTAACAAGAAACAAGATTTGGTTTTTATTCATTAATTATTTATAATAACATTGTATTGATTCATGATATCTCTTTCATTCTCACGTACATTCATTTTCTCTTTCTTTCTCCCTTTCACTTTATTGAACGAGCTATTTATTTTTTGCATTTTTTTCAACATTTTCTTTTTTTTGTTGGAACTTGAAAACTCAGTTGATGAGCAAAATTCAAATTACTTCTTACATCCATACGTAGATTCATCAAAAAACAAAGCACAAAATTACTCAAGAAGTATATTAGCGTGGCAATTGGCATTCATATTTTTGCGTACGTATATGTTTATGTCATTTTTTAATTATTTGGCATGCTTAAATTGACGCAATATATATGTATTAAAAGATGTGTATACGTAATGAAGTGTTGTATTGTATATTTATAATTAATGTATACATATCAATTGCACTACGTCCATCTTTTATTATCGCCATTTATATCATTATAATTTTTACTGAAATGTTATCAAGTTTTTAGTGTCAATACGAAAGGTAGAATAACGGCTCCTATATATATATATATATATCCCTTATACACTCAATCATTTGTTTCTTAAAAAATTTTTAATTTAATCATTCAAATAATCATATTCTTTCTAATTTAATTATCTAATTGTCTTCGTCTCTTACACTCTCATTTTATCAAATTAAATAATAAAATGTTTCATCGAATACTACTTTAATATTTAAATTAATTATTAATTGAATTTGTCAATAAATTTTTTTCTTTAATTATTAAAACAATTATGTCAAGAATATAAATTTTCGACTAACCATAATTATATGAAAGATTATTGAATAATTTAATTATTTTGACAAATTTATAAACATTTTACAATGACTTATGAATTTTAATTATAATTTTCATGTTTTTCTTTTTCTATACATCAATTCAGCCTTTTTTGAATCATTGCGACAAACTTTTTCTGCCATAGGTACTTAGTACGCGTAACAACAACAACATCAACAACAATTAATGATGATAGATAACGAGCAATTGGAGAAAACATGAGCTTCAAAATATATGTAAAGTGCAGAAGTATTGTTTTTTAATTGTACGCATATTAACGGACGAAGAATAGAGAAATTTTTGTAATATTTTTCACTTGTTTTGTTATAAGTTTTATTAATTTTTTTTTTTTTTAAAAAGGTCAAAGAATCCCTTATTGTTTCTTGCACAAGTTGTATAATTTTTTGAATAATTATTGTCTAACGTAATCCCTAATTGGATGAATATCAGATTTATTAATAACTAGTAATTATTGATTTTTCATGAATTAATATTAATCGTGATAAGTTAATTTAACTGTTTTAGTAAATGTTGTCTAATAGAGATGAAAATACGTCATTGATTTCACTTTCTTATTTCAAGCAAGTGTAAGTAAGCCAATTCATGTAATAGTATTAACACTAAAAACATTATCATTACTTCGTTTTCTATATCATCGAGCACCGAAGAAGTTCTGAGAAGAGAATACTTAAATGATTATTAAATATATGTATAAATGATTATTTTGTTACTCACTTTTTTATCTATTTTTTTTTAACGTCCCTTTTTTCATGTATGTATATACCCATTTATTTATTTATATATAACTTAACGTTTAAACGGGTTAATTAGTTGTTTGATATGTAGCCGAGGCTGACTATGAGAATTGCATGAAAATGAATATCAAGAATGTATACATGAAAAATAATGAAGAATAAAAAATGTAAGCATTTGCATATTTAATTGATTGTGTTTTACTTTTATAGCTCCTTTTTTATTTCATTCATCTCTTGATAATTAATGCATTAATGAATGATTAAATATTAAGTAATATATTACAAACTATCATAGCCATCTTAATTATTAATTGTTCCTTTTTATTCTCACATGCGATTGGAATTTTGGTTTATTTTATATATTTATTATTACTTGGATTTTCACACCAGGCTCGGCTCATTCATAATTTTTTTCTATCTTTTCAGTCTCTTTAGACAATCGTTTTGAAGATTAAGTAATACTATACTCAATCACTTCAGAAGAGAACATAATTATCATTATTTTATCATCTATATGTTTATTCTCTTCTAATTTATTTGTTCTCTATAAATGTTTTTTTTATTGAATCACTCTACATTTATTCTTTAAATGGCACGTATAACGTTGCGTTGATATATTATACAATGAAGAAATATTTTAATAGTCAAACCTTATTTTTTATATGATAATAATAATAATAATATGCATGACTTTTGTTGACGTTCTAATAACACTTGTAAATAAAATTTTGGGCAAATATTCAAACGCAATATTCAACATAAAGATCGATGAATTGTCAAGAGTCATTACAGTCGTAATCTTCGATTGAATTTGATCTAATTATATTATTGGTTTATTGTTTGATAACTTAATAGATTATTTATTAATATATCATGAATTATTTTGTAACTTTTTATTTATTTATCACTTATTCACTCGTTTATTCTTTTTTTCTCTCTCTCTTTCTCTCTCTCTCTCTCATAAACAAATACATTTTTTTTCATAGGTATAATTTTTAAGTTTATTTTCACAATCTCCTTTTCATTTTCACCATATATTCTGGTACTCTGGCAAACGAAAAATAAAGATTGGATACTTTGTACAAAATACGATACAAGTAGCATTGTAACAACAATTTGCAATAATTAAATATATGTATATTATATATTTATACATGTGTTATTTATAATATATATATATTTCTTTCATTTATAATATATTTACGCGTGTATAACCGAGTTCTTACGAGCATTATTCTTCTTATTAATTCATCAATAATATTCTGACTTTTTTTTTTATTAAATAAAAATAAAAATTTCCATTGTTGCATTAAATATTAATACTAAATACTAAAATATTCGTAAAACCAATTCAAATGAAAGTAAATTTAAAGTTAAGATATGCCACAGTTTAAAGTTTTCTTTTATTAATATTTATAATTTAATAAATTTATTTCTCACTTAATCAATCAAAAATATAATTATATAATCATTAATTTTTACAATAATGAAATTTTAACAAAGATATAATGATTATTTTATTAAAGGTAAAATATTTAAAAACAATACCATCTCTTAAGCATCTAAATTAAGATAATTAATGTACATGAATTAATTATGTATCTTTACAATGATTATGTTAATGATTATTAAATCTTACGAGGTGGTTTTGTCTTCTCGCGTCAATAGAATAAAACTTTGTGCGCGATTTTTTTTTTAACAATATAAATTAATTTTTCTATATTTAATAAATAAAATAATACAATAACTATTAATTAAAATATTTAGAAGACAACAAATTTTCTAAATCACTTATAAATTTTTTCAAAATAAATTCAATTTATTTAATTAATTTTATATTTGGTTTAAGATAATACACGCGAATAACTAATGTTTGGAATACATTATCAACGCTTTGATTTTTTTTTTAAGATAATTACATTGATGAATCACGAAGAAGCTTCTTCAATAAACAACGGGGTTGCAATGGTAATTATATTGCAAAATCCAGGCAGCAATAAGGTCAACAGCAGCAGTATCATAACCAATAACATATATATGCATATTAAATTATTAATCTTTAAATACTCCCAATATCAAGTCTTCCATTATCTCTTAGGCATCGTTCCTCATGGCAGGAACGAATTCTACCTTTGTCACGAGATTATATTGTAAGTCTCTAGTAAAAATTGCTTACCACACCAAGTTGTTCTCCAAGTTACTATGGAGATAAGAATAATAGCATGAACTCACTTTCCTAAGCCAAATTTCATAAATATCAATTCTTTTCCTTTTGACAGGATATCACCACCAGCACTGGCACCAGCCATTTCAGTGAACTTTTGCATAAGATTAGGTCCAGTGCTCTGTTGCTGCTGCTGTTGTTGTTGTTGCTGAGCTGGTTGATCAGTAGGCTTCGATTGAGCAGTTGGAATAACTGCTGGAATTCCACGCATTGGTTTATTCGCTTGTGGACCTTGAAGATTTTGACCTTGATTCTGTTGACCGTATTGTTGTGGTCCTGTTTGTTGAGGTTGTTGTTGCTGAAAGTTTTGTTGTTGATAACCTTGTGGTCCTTGCTGTTGATAAGTATTAGGATTCTGTTGATTATATCCCTGTTGATTTTGTTGCTGTTGTTGTTGATAATCTTGTTGATGTTGTTGCTGGAATTGTTGGGGTCCACCTTGTCCAGGAATATTACTACCACCGGCCCGATTGCCCACGCCTCTCCCCCTCCCCTGAAAAAATATTTATTCTCATCAATAAAAATAAAATATTCCTTTCAATTGATTCTCCCATAGCGTGCTAAAGGTGAATAATTTGGATTAATTTTTTATTTATTATCTAATATTTTATTATTAATATTGGTATTATTATAATTGATAGTTTTTGGTGTTGATTATGTGTGAGTATATTGTTAAACATTTAAAGCCAAAATTTCGTATCCCACATTGAAAAAGTTTCACACAAAAAAGTTCAAAATTTTTATAATTGAGAAAAATATAGTAAAAGATGCGAAATAGCAATCGTATTAAATATTTGAAAAATTTGTCATCAATTTTTGCATTGTAAAAAGTAAAGTATATCATCAAATATATCGACAAAGCATGAAAAAATTCAACATGCTGCGCTGATTGAATGATTGTTTAATCTTGTTTTTATTTTATATTTAATATTTTGTTCAAAATTTATAATTCAGTTGATTTAAAATATTGTTTATTTATCCAAGCAAATCACTTGAGAATGATAAATTGCATTATTCATAAAATCATTCGTATAGCAGCATAATGAAAGAAGCAGAAAAGCGTTTATTTGCATTTGATCTGTGACTTAAGCATCAAAGAGTAAAACAATGAAAAAAAATAATAAATGATGGATGACTCAAATTTGCCAAAAGGTCGCAGCGGATAAACTCACCTGCTGCTGGAGGTGAGGTGGTACGGTACCCTGTTGATGCGCGTTATGGGGTGCAACACCTGCACCTGGACCACCGTGTTGATTCGACGTTGTTACAGTTGTGTAGCTGTGGTGATTCGCTTGTTGGTACGCTAGATGCGGTGGATTGTTTTGTTGTTGTGGTTGTTGTTGTAGTTGTCTAGAGTCTAAGTGACAGACAGGGACAGACACAGGCACAATGCAGGCATCTAGCAACAGAGAAGAGAACAGAATCGTGTTGTCATTTATGGCTCATTTTTTTCCAGTTTTTTAATCGTTTTTAATTCTTTTTTTTTTTTTTTTTTTTAATATGAATTTAAAAATAGAATCATTAATTAAATATTTTTTTTAATTTAAAAAATTATCACATAACTATTTGATATTCAAAAAATATATCTTATATATCTTTTTTGAATTATCTATAATCATGTTTATTGATAGAAAAAATTGCTGGAATATATTCTCAAATTGTAAAAATGAAAATTTTCTTTGAGTTTTCTAAAAACAAATGTAAAAAGTGATATCCATTTCACGGGATAATAAACAATGATCATGAAAATGATAATAAAAGATGAGCGAAAGCAGAAAAAAAGGACATTTAATAGATTCGCAGCAATGACATTTATTATTTATAAAATATTACCGTGAAATGGTATAAATAATTATTGAATGGCCAGCATGACAACACGACACGAACGACAATCATGTGACACGACGACCATCGACCAGTCCAGGCACACAAAGAAAAAGATATATAAATATATATCACGTTTTGATACGCAATCGTGGTATAATAGTAGTGGTGATAGTAGTAGTAGCAGTATTAGTTATAGTAATAAGAGTTGATATAACAATATATAAATGTTGTTTAAATATCTGTATACAATGTGTTAAATATGTATCAATAATATGCAGCAATACGATCGCAGACGAAATTTAAATTTTTTATATTTATATAACATACTGCTAATCTTAACCAATTAATTTATTTATTATTATATGTTAAACAAAATATTTTTATAGAATATGATTGCGTTCATACACATATGTTTATAAATATTTATATACATATGTGCATGATAAATTTATACAAAGTCACAGAAGACAGATATGTATAGAATAAGTCGGAAAATGCTCAAATAGACAATAGATAGCCAAAGAATAAGAGATATACTTATAATATTTATGTTTATATAGTAGATACTTAATAAAATACACTGAAAGCAGCGAAGTGTTATTTGCATTTGTCGTGTGTTGGACAGCACGTGTTTATGACCGTAAATTTATAAAAATCAAATACTCTATACAAATCGATATGTTATATTATAAAGAGAGCATCTTTGTTTTAATTAATCGTAACCTTGAAATTATTTCTCAAGACAGTTAACTAAATAAATAACAGAAATAATCGATTAATGATTTGGTAACTCTCCTGCCTGTCGTCTGGCACATTTGAGTCTCGTGTCTTGTGTTGCTTGCTGTTTTATTTTAAAAATTCATTCTTATTGCAGCTAGTATTATTTGTAACAGAATAATAAACGGAGGGATAAAAATAAAATTAAATTTGAGATGTTGATTGCTTTAAGTATTTCAAATTAAAAGTAATTTTTTGTAATTTATACAGTTAAATAATAGAATTTCTTTACGCTCTCTAATTTGTGATTCTAGGTGTAAATTGCTAATTAATTGCATTACCTTTACTACGTCGATGTCCTAGTGGTGGTGGTTCTCTTGGTGGTGGAGGTGGTCCACGAGCACCAGGTCCTTGACCTTGTCCTGGTGGTCTTCTATTAGCTTGTGGAGGTTGACCTTTATTAGGACCAGTTTCTGTAAGGAAATTACTTGGTACGAGGCCACGTACACCATCTAATTCACCCATATAAAAACCATCATCATCCATTTCTCCGTAGACATAAATCTCGTTTCCAGTTTGAAAACGTAATTCAACATGCTGTAAAATAAAAGTAATTTAAATAATAAGAAATAATTTTTATGACATTTTCACTATGAAAATTCAAATCTGTAATTTCAATTTAGACATTGAAAAATAGATAAAAGTTATAATAATGGCAGTTAGTTGAAATTACCTCAGCATCAACATTTGGTGAAGAAACTTGAGGATCGTAATCATAAAGAGCAATCATCTTCCGCACTGGCATATTGGTATAAATATCACCCCACCTGTCATTCTGGCCTCTTCTTCCTTGCTGACTCTGACCTTGAGCGCCCGGAGGTGGATTTTTTAATTCTTCAACCATATTATGTGGAACAAAGCCTTCTCTTCCACGACACTCACCCCAATAAAATCCATCATCATCTTTCTCACCGTAAACCTGAAAAAATTATTCATATTTATTGAAACATCATATCAACATTTAGCAGTCATATTTTTTCTTTTAGTATTACTTACCTTAATCGTATCACCTTCAGAAAATGGTAATTCAATTTCACAAGCATCAGGATTCGGAGACATAGTTGTGGGATCATAATCAAAGAGTGCAATAAACCAACGTATTCTTTTATTCATTTGTTGAGCACCAGGATGTGGAGGGCCTTGAGCTTGACCTCCCCGTCCTCCGCGGAAACCAGGTCCTCTACCTCGTTGAGCACCTGATTAATACATTTTTTAATTAATAAATAATAGCAGAAATTTATCTAGATAAATAAAAAACTTAAATTACCTGGTTGATCACCATAGTATTCTGGACCACGTGGTCCCATTCGATTTGATCTATGAGTTCCTGGTGGACCCTGAGGTCCACTAGGTTGAGGTCCATATCGATGATGGCCTCCATGGTGCTGTTGCATTCCTCTAGCTCTTCTCGTTGGATCATCTTCTTCACTATAATTAGCCTCACTAGCTGAATCTTTTGTTATTTCCGGAATGCCTAGAGTAATTGAAAAGAAGGAATTGGTTAGTCTAAACATTATTTTTCTAGATTAGTGTAGAGAACACAATGAATAATTACCCATTTGTGAAATATTCTGTCCAGGATAAATTTCTTTATCTGACAGATTTTCATCAGTTTCAATAATAACTTGACCATGAGCATCAACTCTAGTGACACCTTGACGTCTCATATGAGAAGGAACAGGTGCGCCTGGTCCTCTTTGACGTCCTGAACCCATATTAAGATATGATTGCTGTTGTTGATCACTCAGATGATCCATTCCAGGTTGAATATGAGTTCCACCTCGCAAAACGCTACACGGTATTGCAGTAGCACAACTATCACCAGATTGACTTTCTCGACTTTTTGTTCTCACAGTAATTGCTTTGGGATTAAGGCCCATTAACTTGTGTATATCAACTAAAGCGTGATCTCCTGTTGGACTATCCACATCAGTAACCTTTTTGCCGTCCGCATAAACCGCATAACCGGTGACGGCCGAACCGTTTAGGGCAACAGGCTGCCAGGTCACTAGCAAAGTGCCGTCCTGCGGTCCAGCCTCCACCTAGGTATAAATAAGATATGATGAATTATTTTGAATATCATAAAGACATAAATTAATTTACAGACTTTAAGATTCACTAATTGGTTAACCTTAGATATTCATCATCCACTTTGCTTTCAAAATTGATAATAGACTTACAAGCATTAAAAAATTGCCTGTATAATTTAAATATACAAATAAACAATGAACACTAAATAAACTATTGTATACATGAAAAAAAAAAAAGTTTTAAAATGTGATATATTCCAACCTGGATATCGACTGGAGGATCAGGTAGACCCTTGGGTAGAGTCTTGAAGTGTACGTGACAGGCAAGATTATTGGCCGATTGAGCATTTTGGTCCTCAAAGTGAGTAGCACGAAGATTTTTTGCTTTAACGGTAACTCGATAAATTGTTGAAGGCGCAAGTCCAGTAATTGTGTGACGATATACACCAGGTTTTACAGTTCTCACTTCAACATTGTTAACGCACACAACATGTTGATGATTGCTATTACTTGGTAGCCAAGATATTACAGCGCTCGTTGCAGTCACATTCGATGCTTTAACAGCCGTTGGACCAATCGCTACGTCCTTCCCAATTACCATTGTACAGGCAGCATCTCTTGATGTTCTTCTTGAGTGAGTTACTGAACGAACACTTATTCTGTGAGGCTAAACATCAATGATAATAATTAATTGGTACCTAGATAAAAGGCCATCAATTAAAAATAAAAATAAAGTATACGAACCCGAGTTGAATCTACTCCTTCCACTAATGCTCTCGTTCTCTCTGTAGCCTTCACAGTCACCTTAAGTACACCATCCACATAAACATGATAAGACTCGAGTTGGGATTGATTCTCTGGGGCCGTCCATCCAATCAAAACGCTCTTATTGAGTTGCCGTTCGAGAGTGAGATGCTGCGGCGCCGGAACTAGGTCCGAAAACAGGTAGACTTCTTCAGGAGGAAAAAGACAAGACAAGCCTAGCTGTAGCTAGATATTTTTCTATAAGCTATATCTTAAACACAGCCTAAGAGCCATCAAAAAACCAGGACACTCAGAAGAATGATGAACATTTAAAAATTGCTTCATTTTCCTTCTCCTTTGGTGGTATTGAATACCAATGGACGTACAGAATACACTAATTTTTTTTAAACCTTACCTTCATTCTGTGATCACCAAGAGCTATTAAAACAAGGCAAAATCTAAATCATGCTTTTTTTACATTCTATTGATATTTTATGAATCACCAATCCTATCTAGTTTAACATCAATGTCATTCTGAAATTCGTGCAATCATTATTAAATATCGAATAGAAACCTTTAAGCTCATATTTAAGTAATAATCACAACTAAATCTACATTTCATTAAAAAATATTCTCAACGACAATTTTGACCCAATTATTCTACAAAATTGTCGAAAACGTAGTAAAGTGAAATTAGAAAATTACTAATAGCTGTGGTTTATATTCGAAATGAAATTTAGATAAAAGTTACTTCAATTTTGACGACACAACTTCAAGATCAACTAACCTGGTGGTTCTTGTTCATCTTCTTCTGCTATATTATCTAATTCTGCATATGCTGATAATTCAGCTTGTCGATTTCGATTACCTTCTTCTAGTGCTGCTAATTCTAAGTCAATGTCTTGCAAATAACACTAGAAGTAATAATAAAAATTTCATTTTATTACATAAAATTAGAGAAATATAAAATTACTTTCTACAATAAACTTACTTGAGGAATATTTGTTGAAACTGCATCATCGACATCTCGAAGACCCATAACAGCTTGATGAAATTCAAGGAGATCATCACCAACAAGTTTCTGAACAAAATTAGCTGGTACAAGTCCTCTACGTCCATCTAATGTTTCAGCATCCAAAAAACCATCTTCATCCGGTTGACCCCAAACTAACAAATAATCACCACCTTGAACCGGAAGCTCAGCTTCAGGATTTTCATTAGGAGAATGTTGAAATGGCTCATAACTAAAACGAGCAATATACACATAACATCTGCCCTTTCCAGGAATATCTAACATATCAACTTGTCCCTCAGGCAAAATGTTTTCATTAGTTAGACGATCCAAAGGATTTGTCAAAATTCCTGTAGGTATTTTTGGCATTTGTCTGGGTCCAAGAAAATGATGACCTGTAGTTGATGTAGCAGTTGGAGACGTTGCACGTAAACTTTGTTGTATCTGTTGGATAATTGCTTGTTGTTGAAGTTGATTTGCTTGAGATTGAGCTGAAAGCTGTTGCATGGCATGGAGTGGATCATTAATTGTTTGTAATAAACCGCCTGATGATGATCCTTGATAAAAAGAAATAAATATAAATTAATATTTTAAAGGATAGTATAAATTAATAAATACAAATTACCTGAACTAATACCAGATGTGCCAAAGGAGGCATTGGTCCCAACTGTCGAGTACGTAGATCCAGTAGTACTAAAACTGCTTTGTACACTAGAGAAAGGAAGCACAGACTGGGATACACTAGGAAGTACACTGAGTGTTGAATGATACGATGATGACGAATAAGGCGGTAATGATGATAACGTTGTTTGAGTAAGATTCGTTTGGGGTACTGAATAATTAAGATGACCTAGCTGATGTGTTGTACCATAAGTATTTCCTACACCCGAGGTAAATGTGCCATTTGCATGTGAAGTCAATGACAAACTTGGGTAAGTCGTACTCTGTAAGATACATTTAATCAATTAGATGTCTTATTTGAATTATATAGACAAACGATCGAATAATTTTGGTTACCTGTTGAGTGCCATTAAGTTGGAAAGATTGTCCAGCCTGGCTCGGTTGACTGTAATGAGGCAGAACAGTCTGATTAGTAGATCCCAAATATGAGCTTGTGGCAGGCATTTGCGATTGTTGACTCTGTTGAGGCTGTTGTTGCAATGACTGTTGATACGATTGCGTGTGGGTATGTGGATAACTTTCTTGATACTGATTGGTTGTATAATGCGTGTGCGCTGGTTTTTGATGTTGTTGTGATTGTTGTTGTTGCTGCTGCTGAGATTGTAGAGTACTTTGTGAATGAGAGCTAGAAAGGTCAATATGTGTTTGATGTTGATGATGATATTGCTGGAGTTTCTGTTGGAATGCTGGCTGTGATTGGCTGGTGGAAAGGGATGGTGCTGGAGGAATAGGTTCACTGTAATGGTATGGAGGCCCATTTGGCGTTAATGGTGGACATCCAGGCATCATAGGCGTTAATGGCATTGGTGAACCCATATAATGTGATCTTCCAAGGTCACCAAGTTCAAGTGCATGAGGATGAGGTGGATGCTGATGTCCTAAATTTGATAAATTTTCAGCACTTGACCTTAAAATCCTCTGCGCTGATGATGGCTGTTGTGTTGTCACTGAACCTCTTGTATGATCAAATTCATGTAAAATTCTACCACTAAAAATAAAATGTTTCAATTAAATATAAATTTAAAATATAAATGAAATAGATTTGAAAATATTTATAAACTTGCCTGCTATCTTGTTCAATTTTTGCAATAATCCTATCAATTTCTGATCCTGCTGGTGGCCACGTCGTTCCAGTTATATTTGATGAAACAGTAGAACCCGGGCCTCGACTACGTGCTCGTCTAAGACTAGTCAATTCTAATGATAATTCTTCATGCCTTACCATTTGTAGTTCTGTTTTTTTTTCTAACTCTCGAATTTTTGACTGTAGTGCTTCAATAGATTCTGGCCCTTGATATCGGCCTGCTATCTTTTCTCGTAATTGATTCTGTGTTTCTGCATGCTGCCGTTCCAGGTCAGCTCGACGGGCTTCTGTTTCCCGCATTTGCTGTACAAAAAATATTTCACTAATTTTCTTCCAATATTTGATTATATTTAAAATTACTCAAAGTTATTGCGTGAGTGTTAATCACCCTTTCTTTTGGATATTAATAGAATAATATAGTTGAGGAGTTTTCTAATATAAATTTAAAATTCAAGAAGAAAATCAATGAATATAATTAATTATAAAATGAAATTTTAAACTAACCTCCAGAATAGATTCAAGTACTGGGTCCTGCATAATGGTGGTTCTTCCAGAAGTAGTACCAACACTCCCAGTTCCCAGAAGTTGAGTGGCTTGAGGTGCCGTAGACGCGCCACCTCCAACGCCACAGCACTGAAATAATACTCTTGTGTCAATGAAAATTATAAAAGTCGTAGCATAATAATAACTAGCAGTGATTGATTAAAAGCACTTTGAATAATTCCTACAGCTAAAGACAGAAATAATAATTTTCTTCAGGCCCTATCTCTATTTGAATGACTGATCAATACTTGAGATTTCTCCAATAACTGGTACTCGTACTCATCAAAAGTCTTGAAGCAGTTGTGAAGACGGCTGATGCAAAAGCTGATGCAAAAGACCCTCCGGTACTTTAGAAATTTCCCCGGAAACCGAACAAGTCTACAGAAACTTGAAGACGCCTACACATGTTGAAAATTTGTCTATGCCTACGCATTATTGTGCTATACACTTATTACTCTTTGTCTACTCAAAACTTGGTCTACTCTCCAATTATCATTAAACTTTTATTGAATAAAACTAGATGGTGATGAATTAATTCTATTATAGACTTCTATTTCAGGCTTTCAAGATGAACGTGAGACTTGTAATACAATTATACTGAGAATACTGAATATAAATTTGTCTAAAATTAATCATCATGATCAATTGAGTCTGACCTTGTACACTTTGTAGGTATATGAAGTGCCGAACGACATATTGAATTGCACGTCACCCTTTGGTTGGTAATGAGCGTCGTTCGCGCGCTTTTATTAGAAACTTCTGCTGGAAAGAGATAAGAGAAAGGAACAACGATTCATCTTTCTACCTCAATCTTTCAATAAAATAAATAAGTTCTAAATAAAGATGAATAAAGGTTACCGTAAATGTATACTAAAAATTTCAAAATGCCAAATACATCAACTACTTTTGTCACTACTTGATCAGTGCTCATGATATTTTATACTACTGTCTGACTATTCGTCAATATTACTACTTTCTCATATTTACTTCAAGTCGTTCCATGCACCAAAATTAGTTATTCTTATTGGTAAACTGTCGTCATAGACATGACAATTTATTTAATCAAAAATGTACATATAATTGAATGAATCTACTGAACTCAAATGAGTATTTGAAATTAGAAAGAAAAAAAATTCCAAATGTATTAATGATTAGAGAAAGATAGAGATCCAGTTTTATGATATAAATTTTCCTTTCTCTTTCTCAAGGGAAAAAATAGGAGTTTTTAAATGTTAAAATAAAACGAGAAATAATTGATCAGTTAAATGATCGATTGTCCACTGAGATATTTCATAAAAATATATATAGAATGTTTCTGAAACAATACAAAAAATGATAAAGATTTACGAACACTAAGATGCACGAATAAGATAGCTTTAGTAACAGCAAATTGGCGATCCTAGAATGATATTATCTGATGAAGGTGGTTGCTAAATTTAAAAAGTTTCTATTTAATGCCAAGCGGTAAAAATGTAACTGAGTGTACTATCAAAGAGTTGTTAAATAAAATAAACGACATCAGAAGAATAAAATATATATCTAGTTATTAGAGGAAAGGTCAACATGACTGATAATTTGGAGTATAGCATCAATTAAGAAGATTATAAATTAGGTAAGTTTTTTCTCAGATTCATTTTTTTTTCAATAATTGATCCAGATGGCATAGAAATAAAGAGGGTGGGTCATAGAAATAGTTAAAATCTAAATGAGGGTGGTCGGTTAAATCGAGACGGCACTGCTTATTGATCTCACTACTAAAGATACGTAGTATACATATACAAGTCTTACCGGGCGTCACACTACTCTGCGTACTACTGCCGGATACGGCAACTTTTGCACACACACTCCTTCTCTCTCACGCAATCTATTCCTTCGTCCTATGTTTTTTCTACTGGTTCACGTGAGGAATAAACCACTGACGACATAGATGATGAAAAAAATGAAAAATAACTTGAGCTCGAATTATTTTCAATATTTCACTGGCCGCCATCGTTATGCCTCGAAACTTTTGTCAGCTCCATCTCGACTCTAGTATAAGCTAACAGATATCTCCATTCTCACGATTTTTTTTTATCAATAACCTTGACAAAAATTTATTTCACTTTGCTCACAATTCTGTCACAATAATTTATGAATTAAATGAATGAAAATAAAAGCATAATTAGGAGCAGAATTTTGAAAATTGCACTCACGATAACAGAATCGAAGGGATTGTGGCAGGCCAGGGCTGCTGCTGGTGATGAAAAACGTTCTACGAGAGGCGAGAGAGAGAAATAAGAGGACCTTTATGGTCGTATTTAAACTCTTCTTTGCCAAATTGATAATACTTGATGTATTCCTCCGTTCTAATTTTCTTGTATTCTTCGTTCTTGATTTATTTAGTCTTAGTAATTGATATATTATTATTTGAAATATCTATTAATCTTAATCTTGATTATTCTATACTTTCACTATATTTTTTTAATCCTCACTTTTTGCACTTGCTCTCAGGAAAATTCCAATTAAATTTCCCTTGACTAAGCTACCATCTCGAATCACCTCGTCATCTCTGGTCGGCCACGGTAAGACAGGGCTGCTGATGGACTTGACGGTGGGGTGAATGCGAGAACGAGAACAAGAACGACGACGTGAGCCAACCCCGTGGCCCCCGCGAAAGGCATACGAAAGAAAAGAGTAGTCGCGCGACACCTACCATCAACTGTCACTACCACTGGCACGTCCCTGTGTCGGGGGTGAACAAGTGCGCGTAACGCTTCTAAAACTTGCGCAAGAGGGGACCAAAACCTATACCCTCTCCCAGGTAATCATCATGTCGGATATGGGTCACTCGTGGATCGATGAAAAGCACACGCCGACTATTCTGCTACCTATCACAAAAGACCAATCAATAACTATACATCGTAACAATCTCCAATATCTCAAGTATTTTCTTACCATTTTTGAGCCGAGCATCATCTTGCCTCGTTATTTCTTTCATACAACCTTGCTGCATTAGTAATGCTTCTAAAAACTCATTATATAAACAATATATCGTATCATCTACATTAATTTATTACTTATAATATTTAGTAGCATTATGTGTTTATATATTCAAACTTCAATTTACATTTATCTTGTTTTGTTTTTTGTCATATAAAAAAGTCATAGTTTGATATTTCTTTTATTTTATTGTTTCAGTTTAATTGGTAGACATAGGAGAATTTCAAAGCGCAGACTCATCATTTAAAATCATTTCTCCAACACTTTCAAAAGGGGTGCGATTCTCCTACCGATAATTCTAAAAATAAATTGGAGATGTGCGCAACCGTGAGCCCAGTTTGTCAATTGGTTGAAATTGAGGGGCGCGCAACTAGGCAGTAGAATCATCCCTTTCTTTCTAGCTTTCATGTCCTTTAATATGACGTCATTTTGTGGACATCACTAGTGTTCTCTTTCTGACTACTGCATGCCTTTGCACACTGCAGATCGTACGGGCTTATCAATGAACGTACGGAGAGATTCCACCTGTGGTGGTGGTACTTTCTCTCTTCCTCTACTTTTGCTTTGCTTCTCTCATATACGAGTGGACTTTTAGCTCGTTCATAATCACTTCATTTCTATCTAGACAATGTCACTGTCATTGCTTTAATTATTTCATTGATCCAAGACTTTATACTGATTGATGATGATGATGATGATGATGATGATGATGATAATATAGTCAGACAATAATGATGTCTTTCAAGGAAAAATTGGTTGACATGTGTTCGAAAAAATAAATAACAAAAACTAGTTTAAGATTCTGTTAACTTTACATTGTAGAATTATTTACTCATAATACTGTTTTCTCTCATTATGTAAAATGTGCAATAGCTCTTATGTGATTGAAACACAAACCGGTTCAGCAATCGTTTGAATCATTTCTCTACCATCTGTGTTGCTAATACTTTCATTTATTCTTTGCTGATATTTATTAACTTGTCAAAAATAGTTTTCCAATAAGAAACAATTTATATCAGTTATTCTAGTGAGTTACTTTTCTTTATTTCTTAAATCTAAATAATTTAATAAGTGTTATTTATTAATATTTCAATAATAACACTGTCGTTGGTGAGAATATCATTATGGTCTAATTTATTATTTACGTATACTATCAGAAACGTTGTTACTTTTTCAATCAATATATTAATTTGTTGATTATTTTAATAACATTAAGAAGGTAATATTAATTAAAATAGTACAGTCAACCATATTTAGTGTCATTATATCACGTATTATTGCGTAATTATATCATGGAGTGTTGAACGACGAAAAAGCATCTTTAATTAAACTGTAGGGAGTCCATGAAATTATGCTTTTCTGCTTGATCAAATATTTAGTTAATATATTATTGATTTTCAATTACTTTCATTTCACTTGAATAATAATCTCAATTAGACATTTTTTAGTTTTCAATGAAAATATTATAATACTCATTTTACTTCCAGATGATTAGCATCAATTGACGAAGCCAGTCTTTCACATGAAAAACGAAAAATTTTAATTTTCTCATACAATGGAGCTAGGACACACTATTGAAGATTCTAAGAGGAATTATCTAGAGCTTACGGATGACATGCTTAAAGAATTACGAGATTGGCTTGAAGAAAGGGGTGTGTCTCAAATTCCGGATGAGAAACTAGCTATGTTTGCTCACAGCTGCTATTTTGACATCCAGTCAGCTAAACGATGTATGGGTGTTTATTTTCATTTAAGAACAACTGTACCAGAATTTTTTAGTAATCGTGATCCTCGTTCAGATAGTCTCCAACATTCATTACAAGCTTTGTAAGTAATTTATTATTTTATGTTTTTATAGCTTATTGGATCAATTTACTAACTTGTGCTAAAAACATTTCTCTGTTAATGACTTTTTATTAATGACTTTATATCATTAATTTCCTCTTGATTTTATCTTTTTTGTCCCCTTCATTTCGTAAATCAAATAAATCAGTGTCAGTATTTCTATTTAATTTCACTATAATAATTAACATAAAATTCTATTAGACAATTTGTGGCCTTACCAAAACCAGATAGAAATGGAAATCATATTATTTTTCATCGACTCAGTGACACTCGACCAAATCAATATGTATTTAATGATGGAATAAAACTACTACAGATGTCTGTTGATGCAAATCTTTATACTGAAGGATGCAGTCCAGGATATATATTTCTATTCGATATGCAAGGTGTACGTTTAGGTCATCTCACACGACTTTCAATCAGCAGCATCCGAAGATTTTTTGAATACATCCAAGATGGTCTTCCTGTAAGGCTTAAAGGTATTCATGTACTCAACGTTGTTTGGTTTATGGACAAAGTTTTAGCACTCATAAAACCCTTTATGAAGCGTGAGTTATTTGACATGGTGAGTTCATCATTAACAGACTTAAAATACTCTTTTACTCTTCATAATACTCTGTATGACTTTATATAGCTCTATCTACATACTGGAGATGTGTCGGAAATTTATGACTATATACCTCCTGAATGTTTGCCTAAAGATTTTGGTGGCGAATTAGACTCACTGAGTGATCTTCATGGTAAGATTTAGTTTGTTAATTCTCTTCCATTCAATTAAAGTAGTAATAACAGTTGTCATTTTTATTGATAAACTTACAGAAAAACATTGTCAAAAATTAGATAGCCTAAGAGATTATTTCTTAGAAGAGGAACGTTTATTTAGTGGCTGGTGTTCATCAAAAAAAAAGATCTGCTCAAAAACTGAAGATACTGAAGATGTATCTAAAAATATAATTTATGACGTTTGATGAAAAAATAAGTAAGCAATAAAACATTTTAACAAAATACTTATGAGCATACTAACATTGTTCCAGTTTTATGAAAATAAAAAGAGATAAATAAAAAATATCTCGCCATGATATTGGATTATCCAAGTTTTGTAGGTCGTTGCGCCATCGTTGATAGTATAACTATACTAGCCAGACGTAATTCATATCAGTTTTGTTTGTATTTGCAGTAGTGTGTTTTTAAAATCCCTCTTTTCTCAAAATATACAACCAGTAGTAATGTATTATATGTACTCTAATATTATTTTCTGTCTACCTGCCAAACCATTATTGAGTCATGCGCATTCAACATGGTGTAATAAAGAGAAGGGAGAATGGAATATACTACTAGTAGTAGAATACTTCGTGGCTAATGCTGATTCGACAACTTTGCAAGCTACTTCAATGCGTTAGCATTATCTTCGGTGTCAGCAAACATGGCATTGTGATAATACTTGCCGGCACTTCACCAAAAGTTTAATAATTACACTTATACGTTATTTTATTTGAAGAAAATATCAAAATACTGGTGACTGATTATTCAATTGTTATATTGTTGAAAAATTATCAAAATAAGAATTGTTTTCTGTTAACACTGCCGGTGATACATTGGATTTAATTGAAATAAAAATACATTTATATTATGAAATCGTACCTGATAATTTTCATCACAATTATTGTGGCAATAAAATTGGTGAATTCAGAAGATTGTAAAGGATGTGTTTCATTGGATACTTTATCATTTGATAAGGTACATATTTGATTCTATGTCACTTTTACATTTTTTAGTTCTTCCTGATCATATCATTTTTATTAATAATTTTAATTTCTTCATTAACACTGAATTTATATTGCATAATTAACAATGCTCCACATCTCGTACTATAAGAACAATTTTGGTAACCTTGGTAACAAAATCATCACAACTATTATTTGCAGAAAAATAATTTATAGGACCGATAATTTATTAATTTCCTCAATTATTTATTTATCTTACTAATTATTCTACAATTGGTTTAAAAATATTTCGAGCATTCAGTTAAATTTATTATTGGAGTATTGAAAAATGAATGCAACTTTTGTACCATTTACATCGTAATTAATTGATTGATTTAATCAGGTGATCAATAAATTCAAAGCTTCACTTGTGAAGTTTGATGTGGCTTTTCCTTACGGCGATAAACATGATGAGTATGGAAAAGTAGCAGTGTCCACTAAAGACACACAAGATCTCCTAGTTGCTGTAGTTGGAGTCAAGGATTTTGGTAATAAAGATAATTCAGATTTGGCCCAACGATTTAAAGTTGAGAAGACCGATTTTCCGGCGGTTTTATTGTTCACTCAAGGACAGACGGAACCTTATAAGCTTCTTACTGGTACAAGCAATGATTTTACAGCTGATAATATCAAAAGATTGGTCAGAGCAAAAACAGGAATTTATATTGGATTACCTGGCTGTGTTGAACAGCTGGACAAACTTGTTGATGAATTTAAGACAAGTGAAGAAAAAGATAGACAGGTTTGTAATAATAATAATAATTAAAGTTCATTCTTTTTTTAGAATTTAAATATAAAAAAAAAAATGTTTAATGATCTGTAGAAAATATTGAATAAAGCTAAAGCATTAGCAGAAACTTTATCCGATCAACATCAAACGGCTGCGAAAATTTACATTAAACTGATGGAAAAAGTAATAGATAAAGGTGATAATTTCGTTCAAACGGAGCAAAATAGAATTGATGGCATATTGAAGGGAAAATTATCTGATGAAAAGAAACGCACAATAGAAGAACGTAAAAATATTTTGCAATCATTTGCATTCAAAGATGAATTGTAAATGATTGAATGAAAAAATTTTATATGACTGTAAGAGATATAAATATGACAGGAAATTATTAGTATCAATAAAACAAAATTCTAGTTTTTTAAAGAATTTTGAAAAAATTTTTATATTTATAAAAAAAGTTTTTTATAAGTTTCAATAGCAAAAGCTAAATTTTATGTATTAACATTCCTCAGTTTTATATATCAACATTCCTCTACATTACATTTTATTTGAGATATTGAATTATTACTAGTAAAAGCATTTGTCAGTGAATCATTTTTTCAAACATTTCATGATTTATTTTTTATGGCAAGTAATATACTTGAATATTTTTAGCAATAAAATTTAAATAAGTTGTGGGCATTTATCAATAATTATGTAATTAAAGTTGAAAAAATGTAGAAAATAAAATAAAATGATTTCTTTAGATCAATAAAAAAACCCCGTATAATTTATAAATGGTAAAAATTTTATAAGTAATAAGAAATTAGTGAATCAAATTTAAATTACAGCAAGTAAAAATCCATCTAAGGAATTCGTAATTAATTATTAATTTTAAAAAGTTACGAGATGCAAGAAATAAAATTAAACGTACACTGGCAACATTTTTGTTTACACATGGAATGTTTATCATTTCCTTCTTAAGAGCTTAATTATCAAATATAAAAATCTATAACTACTCATCTTCCTTCTTATTGACTTTGAGTTTTTCCATTTCTTCAGTCACTTTATCTGCATTTTGGTCGGTTGTTTTCGGCTCTGTAGATTTATTTTTATTCACTGAATCATCATCATTTGATAATTGTTTTGTATTTTGTGATTTGGATTCATTTGCATCACTTTCTTCTGTGTCAGTTGCAGAACTACAAGATTCACTATGACTATCATCAGCTGCTCCATCAGGACTTCCAGCATAAATAGAACATTCAGTTCCAACTATTTTCTTTGCTTTTTCAAAAGTTTCTTTCCAGAGTGCAGCATCTAAAGGAAATGAATGCAAATTGAAACTATAAGAATTGAAATTGTTTTTAATTTACGTACGTTCAGCATTAGCAAATCTTATTGCGAGTAATTCAGGTTTCAATAATTCATCTGCATAATCAGCAAGAACACTCCAAACCCAAGCGCGATCACTACCACAATTAGGTTTTAGTTCCATCCATGGTGTAATAAAATGGTTGGCACAGATTTTTAAAGTTTTGTCTCTTCTCATTACTACTCGTACTGTGTGTTTTGTTTTATGTTTCAATAGTTTTACATCACCAGTTCCACGTTCTTTCCATTCAGGTGGATCATTTGTAGAGTCATATCGATATAACTTTGCTCGTCTATAAATATTCATGGATATAAATATGATTATTTAAGAAATTCTCTTTTAAGCAATAAATATATTGTTTTCAAATAATACTATTAATTACGTACAGTTTAAGCATTTCTTCTTCATCTTCTTCATTGTTTGATACTTCAATGAGGGGTAAAGAAATAATTGGCTCAAAATGAGGATCAAGTTCTTCTTCATTTTCTTGATTTTCACTGGTAGATTTGTTTTGTTGCTCTCCGTTTATCTATTAACAATAAAATTCATTGTTCAATTATATTTAATAACTGAATGTTTACAAAGTAATGCTCCTCATAAATAAAACCAATGGATATAACCTAGAGTATTTGAGTATTTTAGAAAAGATTTTCGTAGGTTTATTTTTGTTTAAATATTTGATACTTACTGTACTTTCAGGCATTTTTACTGTCTATATCAATGCAAAAATAAAACAATTAATCTATATATTTATTATGAGTTACAAAATCTTATTATTTGAACAAATGTAAAAGTGTTAACGGCAGTCACGTACCAACCAACAACGTTAATCCGACTTTTATCGTTTTTTGAAAACGCTGTGAAAAAAAATTTAACTGATTCACTAGACAGTGGCGCTGCTATACAATGTAAAAATATTCAAAATTTAAAAACTTGATTTTAATGTCTTTTGTGAATAAATAAATATAAAAAATGGTATTAAATATTTTAAAAATATTTTTTGTAATAAAAAAATTCTTTTGCGATTATAAATTTTATTGGAATTAATAATAAATTGATAAAATATCTAAATTGGCAGCATTGTTGAGTTAAGAACAGGTAATTTGAGATCGGCAGTTGGTAACGATTAAGAACGAAATCAAGTCCAGGCATTTGTTGAAGAAAGAGTCGCGTTGGTTGCTGCGCACCGTAAAAAGACGACGAAGAAGTGAGAGCGGTGTGCGGTTAAGCGGCCATTGCAAGTATCGCGTTCTAAGCCGCGTAAGCTTACAAGTGTACCGTGTTACGGATAACAATTTGTATCCACAATAATCAAGGGCCATCTTATTCATAAGGTGCTCCGTGTGAAGCCCGGGACGCGCAAAAAAACCCGGCCCGATGGCTGAAACAGATAAATTAAACATTGACAACATCATCGCTCGACTTTTAGAAGGTAAAGCCTTGGATACGACACTTGAGTGAAAAAAGGACGCTACATATATGCCGTCTATCAATGAGTACCGTGCTCATCTCTAAAACTTTCTGATCGAATACTTACGTCGTTTCTATTTTCATCTGTGCTCTTTTTGTTTTTTTATTAATTCTTTGACAATCAGTTTTTTTTCCCCTCTCCCTCTTCCAAAAAGTTCTCGGTGCGACACTTCATTACTGCAGTGCGTGTGACAGAGTGATGTCTTGCCAAAATTTCCGGACGACGTCCAGTCCTACGATCGATTACGCAACTTGAATTAAATTTAGTAGATTAAGATCAACTTTGTAGGCGAAGTTTGTTTACCCAGAACATCATTGACAACCACAGAGGGACTGTTTGTCGTTTTGGGGCGAGGTCCATCCGTCTGTTTCACGAAATCTTAGCGGGAAATTCAAATATGTAGTTTACACTAATTATTTCATTGATTTTAAACGAGCAATTATTACTATAAATAGACCTTAATGATAGTATTTAATTTATATTGTTCTACATATTTAAAAAACAATCAAATTAATAATGACTAGTCCGTTGACCTTGGCACTCGTAGCAAGTATTTTATTTGGTAAAGGCATCTTGGACGTAAATCGATCGTATGCTTAACATCTTTACTACACAATACACGCACACAATACGTATTATTTGGTTATTATCCAATAAATGTTATTACTTTATTCTTTATCAATTAAATTTTTGTGTAGTACGAGGTTCAAGACCAGGAAAAAATGTCCAGTTAACAGAAGGAGAAATTCGAGGACTTTGTCTCAAGTCTCGTGAAATTTTTTTATCTCAACCAATTCTGCTTGAATTGGAGGCTCCATTAAAAATATGCGGTATGTATTAACGAACGTTATTACAACGATTATATATTATATTGTTATAATAAGATATAAAAAAAAATATTGTCAGGAAATAATTACCAATAAGCAGACAAAGGCCATAATTAATGTCAATTATTATTGGTAATCAATTACATTAGCAGACTTATTATGTTATATTTGATCATTTATAAAGATAAAAATAAAATTATTTTTAAATAAAGTATAATTATTTTATTTGGGTTATTTTTTTTTTAATTAGGTGATATTCACGGGCAGTATTACGATCTTTTACGGCTGTTTGAATATGGTGGATTTCCACCAGAGAGCAACTACCTCTTCTTAGGTGATTACGTAGACAGAGGGAAGCAATCATTGGAAACGATATGTCTTCTTCTGGCATACAAGATTAAATATCCTGAGAATTTTTTCTTGCTTCGCGGTAATCACGAATGTGCGTCCATTAATAGGATATATGGATTTTATGATGAATGTAAGTAGTAATTAATTATATTGATATGATTTACTCATAAGATTTCAATCTATTTATATAATTAAAATATTAAATATAGATATAATAACATTTTCAATTTAAAATTAAACATAAAGAATAATAGAACAGAGAGAAAAGAGAAACTTGATTGATATTTCATTCTTGATGTTTTATTGTTTGTAAATTAAATATACGTTATTGATTTTATTAAGTCGTGATTTTTGTAATGATAATAGGTAAACGTCGCTATAATATTAAACTGTGGAAAACATTTACCGACTGTTTTAATTGTCTACCGGTTGCTGCAATTGTTGATGAAAAAATATTCTGCTGTCATGGTGGACTCAGTCCTGATTTACAAAGCATGGAACAGATAAGACGTATAATGCGACCGACTGATGTACCCGATCAAGGGTTACTATGTGATCTTCTATGGTCTGATCCAGACAAGGACACAATGGGTTGGGGAGAAAATGATCGTGGAGTTTCGTTCACATTCGGTGCCGAGGTTGTTGCCAAATTTTTACTTAAGCATGACTTTGACCTCATATGCCGCGCACATCAGGTAAATAAATAATGATATAACTATTCACCACAACTCACTACACTATTTCATCTATAAATCATTTCAACACTTATTAACTTGACATTGACTTTCAAGATTGCTCAACGATATCATTAGTATTCATAACATTTAATTAATTAATTATTTTGTAGGTTGTTGAAGATGGTTATGAATTTTTCGCAAAACGGCAATTGGTAACATTATTCTCAGCACCAAATTATTGTGGCGAGTTTGATAATGCCGGTGCCATGATGTCTGTTGACGATACACTTATGTGTAGTTTTCAAATACTGAAACCAGCTGACAAAAGGAAGTTCACGTACAGCGGTCTTAACTCTGGCAGGCCAGTTACGCCGCCAAGGGGTCCGAATAATAAAAACAAAAAAAAGTGAATGAATATAAGAAGTAACAATTCGACGCGGAGCTTTTAGAATTTCAAGATCTCTCTATATCCTCAAAAAAAAAATACTACTCACTTCCCATCCATTCCCGTCCCACCATTCGTTAAAAAAACAATCTAAAACTAACTCATCTACAGAAAATAATGCACTCCGCAACTTCGACCCTTATTCATTGTGCGACTACAATACCTACTATTATTATTCTATTCTTCGATTGAAAATAAACACTCAATGATTCTGCTATGAAGACAAGAAAACCACTACAGGAGCACTAACACGACTTACTCGAGAGAAATTGACGCAAAAATAGCTCGGGTTTCAAGAAGTGATCGTCGATTTAATTCAAGTCTCCATCAGTGAGAAGAATAATTAAGTATTAAATTGGAAAACATACAAAACTAGGTAATTAATTTGATTTTTCGATTTACATATTTAATCTTACAATTAATACGTTTATTAAGTGTAACTCATAAGGTTTCAAACGAGGTCTAATAGCAAAAGTATCAAGAAAAAATTTTTATGTATTTATCAATGTGTTAAATCAATTTAAGGATGACAATTTAGATTGTAAGTTTGTGTTTAATTGGTTTCTAATCATGTAATAATTTACAATCTCATCACTTTGAAGTTTTTCATAATTTTTTGGGACTTTTACGGATAATTGAAAATGAAAAATAAAAAAACTGAATTCATTGAATCATAAAATTCAAAACAACGCGTTTTTATAAAATGGCAATGTTTTGCCAGAGATTGAAATACCAGGAAAATGTTTCATCATTTATGAGTTACTGTAACTTCACTTCTTTGGCTCATTAACATACATTAGAAATTCAATTGTTCATCAAATTGCCAGTCGGTTTTGGCTTGGTTTTGTGGCGCAATAATCAATTTAAATCTCATGTTTTTTATTTTTTTCCATCAATACTTCAAGCACATGAAGGAAAATTATGACACATTGGAACAAAAACATCAAACAATTAAATTATTTACCTTGAATAATACTATCCTTATTTGGTTTTAAAAAATATCAAAATTCTACGACTGATCTTATTTTTTAATAACGGATTTTTTTAAAATCATTCGGCAAAAAAGGATGGCAATTTTATAATTGTAAATGATACAAAGTTAACGATAAATTAAATAAAATGACATACTATCATTTAAATAAAAAAAAAAAACAAATTAAAACGAAAAATTATTAATGAAAAAAGGTCAACTTCTTCTTGAGATCATAGGGATGGTTGTGTTTTTGAATAACACTTATTATATCTTTTTATTAATCAATTTGATATCACAGTTTCAGCAGTCATATTATTTTACCTTTTTTTTGTTACTTTACTATTAATTACTCACGAAGCACTTAAGATTATTTTCTTAAACAATAACGATAAAAACAGTGGTTCATTAAATACAAAAAAATCAATTTTGATTACAATATTGTAAAATATGCACAGCAAAAATGGTGAAATGAATGGTAAATAGGAAGAGGTCATGGATTTTTTCATAAAAATGCACTATATCCCAAAAGTTCTCGTCCTCAATTTATGTCCATTAACCTTCTTCTCAGTTATCCTTCATGTTCTTCCTCATAAATGTACATTAAATTTTCGTTTTTTTATAAAATAAACATAGCTAAAACAAATCAAGTTTTCAATTCATTTCATACTTATTTTTTTATATTTTTTTTATTAATTATCTCATTATTACATATTTATTTAACAATTAGTTTCATTAAATGTCGATTTTTTCATCGCCTAGTATATTTTCTTATTATCAAACAATTCAACTTAAGAATTATTTTACAAATTATTATATAAATTAAGAAATTTAAAATCAAAATTTGTTTATCAATGAATAATTTAAAGTGATACAATAAAAAAAAAACTAAGGCGAAATAAGATACATAAAAAAATTTTAAAAAATAAATAAATAAAAAAAAAATATTGTCGACGCGGGTCGTCGATCAGACCTAATAAACAGTAGCAATATATGTATGTAATTAATAAACTTTTTTAGTTAATTTATATCTAATACATATAATCAAAATAACAATACAAATATAATGCACATTGCAGTAAATGTTAGCATTCTTGGAAGACTAGTTTAAATATATGATCAATTTTTATTATCTATTTACATTTAGCAGATAATTAAAGAGAAATTCAGCGTGGATAATGATCAATTAATTTCAAACAAACAGGGTATTTAATATAGTTGCATTGAGTTGAATATTACATCGTGATGCTTTATTAAAAATTATAATCATAACTTCACATTAACTATTGGAGAAAGTAAATGAATTTTTATTTTCTGAAAAATCTCGTTTCAACTGATAAATGATCTAGACAATAGAAAATCATTGTATTTGTCGGGTTATATTAGTTGTGATAATTATAGTAAATAAAATTATCCTAATATTACAATTGAAAAATATTATTATTGACATGGATAATTATGAAATTATTCATACTGTTTTTGGATTTACCAATTTATAGTTAACCGCTGCTTTTAATATTGCATGAATTATCACTGTAGGTGTCGCAATCATCGCTAATTGGTGAAAAACCGTTAGTTGGTGGAGAAATATACTTCAAGGACATCTACTGTATCTTTTGTGTGTTAAGTTAAATATCAGACTAACAGTTTTTTCTCCGGAGAAGATAGACGAATCTAAAGGTTCAACGTAAAAAAAGGTTCGCAGACAGATCTTTCACACGTGTTATATTAGCCGAACTTTCATATGGGCAAAGGTAATGGGAAGTAATGTTACTTGGAAAAGACGAGTGCTGCTCTATTGAATATCAACTGTGGAGATCCCTGAATGAAAGTTTTTCAAAAGGTAGTGATTCTTACAACTATCAATAAAGTAATTCTTGATGAGGAATAAATTACTCGCAGCAGTGCTCTGTAGTGGGGATGACTTAAACTCCAAGCAATTCTCTTTCTTCACTCTCTTTTCAGTCTGATTCAAAATTTTTATATATTCGTCACTTACAGAATCTGACATCAAGGAATAAGTTTGCATCAATTCTGAATTTAATTTTAACATTTATTTCTTTTTAATCATGACGTAAGTTATCATATATTATTAAATATAAATACTTGCTACTATTTGGAGTTTATTGTGTATTTACTATTTTCTAACCTCTATTTCAAATTAAACCATATGTTATTTTTTATAATCAATGACTTTTTAAGTATATTAAATTTATTATTATTGTATTTCAGATCCAAAGTTACTTTTAAAATTACTTTAACCTCAGATCCAAAACTGCCATTCAAAGTGTAAGTAATAAATCTCAAATGTTTTTATAAATGATAATCCTGAAATCTTCTGGCTTCAAAATGCACTTATTTGTTGTAATATTTTTTTTAAACAGATGAATTCCATTTATTTCTGATGCCAGAAGATGAAGGGATCTAAGAACCAACTGCTTCGTGATAAATTAATATTTTTATCTCAAAATGGCAGATAATTTTTCGCAAATTATAAAAACTTTTGATGTGTATATATCATTATTAGAAAATAGAAATCAAAAAATTACAACTTCAAATATTGCCAAAGCATTTAACGTTGCAATTTTAGTTGAAACTGCAATAGTTAAAGCAAAAGAGAACAATAAGGAAAAAATTCTTGAAGATCATTTACACGGTCACTGGAAAATAACAAGAACTCATTTGTATTCATGTTCAGAGTTAGAATTGGCGTGTGATAAATTGCTAGAAATTTTTCTAAAAAGCTTGAAAATAACAAGTGATACAATTGATAAGTTGTTTGAATTTTATATTCAAAGTTGTGGCTATGAACGACTCAATGCTTTTTTTGATAAATTATTAAAAGAGTCATTATCCACCAATATTTTATTACATTCGTTAGCAGAGATTGGTATACCAATTGTTAATATTGAAAACGAAGCTCGAATTCTTGCTTGGAATGATCAAGTATCTTGTGGTCGAGGAAATGAAGTAGATAGATTAATTAGTCAGATGATTGATAATGGTGAAATCAAAAAACTCCTGGAAATTGTGTCTTCTATTGCAGAAGATGATTTAGTTAAGAATTTAATTACGAAGAATTTGACAAAATTTACTAATAATTATGACCCTCTCATATGTTCACTAATTTCTGATTTAGATCAAAAATCTTTACAAAAACTTTTATCAGACGATCGTGATTTTCAAATTAGTTTTATAGATGCAGTTTTTTATTTTGGACGTAATATGACGAAAGATAATAACAGCTGGATTGCTGATCACTCATTTACCTATTCACATCTCATTAAAATCATAATGAAATTATTAAAAGTATCCGATTCAATTAATTCTTTAATTATCAATAGATTACAGTTAGCAAAAACGCAGGTACATGGTTCCATATGGGTTGAAGTTGAAGAGAAATGTTTGAAGAAAGTAATCATTGACGAATAGTTGATAAAATAATGTTTATAAATTTTTTAATAATTGTATGCTCATCAAAGTGATTATGTATGTGTGTATGTTGAATAAATAATAAATAAATAAATGAAGTGTTAATAACTTTGCCTCAGGTTGAGTGTCCCAGAAAACACTCCTTTCACTGCAGTATTAAAATTTGCTGCTGAAGAATTCAGGGTAACACCAGCCACGTCAGCAATTATCACTGATGATGGTGTTGGGATTAATCCTCAACAAACTGCTGGTAAGAATCTAACGTTACTCAGAATTACTAAACAAAAATACAAATTAAATAAGAATTTTTTTTGCAGGAAATGTATTTTTGAAACATGGTTCAGAGCTGAGATTAATACCTAGAGATCGTGTTGGTGGATGATTAAAGAGAAATTATATTTATGATGATTAATAAAGATTTTATTTTTATTTTTATTATATATTTACAATAAATATTCTCAATTAATATCAATTGAATAATAATTATTATAAATAGAAAAAAAAATTTAATCTTCTTAAATAAAAATAATATATTAAACAATTACGATTATGTAATAAGGAAAAGGTTGAGGATACTTTGATAATGAATATTAAAAAACTTTATTGTTGTTTAGTAGAAAGTTTTTATAGATGAAATACATGAAAGATATAAATTCGATACAAAGAGACGTCACTACTAATTGTAAGAAAAATCTACTTTACGGATCAGCTTTATAGCTCTAAATAGTGCCATCAGCATTGAGATACCTACAGGCTTTGATCCGATTTTTATTAATCATTGATATTATTCTATATTTTCACGATTAATTATCTCATTTGAATATTATTAAAAGAAATTTATAAAATTATCGACCAAAAAACTACATTATTATAGGACAGATGATAAGATAATTGAGTAATAAATAATTAGCTAATAATTAATTATTGAGTTACTTGTAAAATTCATCAAAAAATTACATACTATATGAGTATTTCCGTATCAAAATTTTAAATTATACACTCAATATTTGTCAGAACGCTGCTCTTAAGGATAAACGAGGTTTTCGAAATGTTTGATATCAAAATTTTTTTAATGTTCTTCTCTTAAACGGCATGAAAAATTTTTTTGGCACCTCGTTAGTCTTTTACTATATCAGAAACAGGTGTTACTTTATGCTTGTATTAATTAACGTTACATGTTATAATTTATTTTTAATTAATTATTGAAATTATTCCACAAAACGTTAATTATTCAAGCTCCTAAAAAAGGATGGTAGCACCAGATTGAATTAGATTACCCTTAATATACATACAATCACCAGTTATAATATTAAAAAATGTAAATTTTTCATATGAAATAATGTTTTGATGCTAATAAAAAAATATTATATAGAAAAATGGTTTAATCTTCAATACTAAAATATCGTAAAAAAACTATTTTCATCAAGAATATAAAAAGTGTAAAATTGGAAAAATTGTATTATTTATTTTTGGACATTTAAATGAGTAAATCCTGAGACGTGGAAAAATTTTTATGATTTTTTCAGTGACAGTCTCTTTAATCCATTTTTACAATAAAAACTCAAAAATTTCTCAAATTAGATATTAAAAAGTTCCTTCTAATAAAATGATTATCAAAATTTTTAATTATTTACGATTATAAATCATTGAATTTTGTTATTTTTTTTCATTGAAAACCATATATGCATGCTTACTTACAATAGTGCATAGTGTATTTGTATTCAATTGCTATTTCAATTAATGATTTTAATATAAATAATCTGATAATAAATCTAATAGTAATAGTGTGCGTTATTTTTCTATGACATAAATTCATAATAATAATAATAATAATAATAATAATAATAATAATAATAATAATAATAATAATAATAATAATGTGCGTACGATTTGTTAGAGAAATCAATCATTATTGAGGTATTAGACTTTTTATAATATTCATTAGTATTTGCCTTACGATATTCTTTTAATCCTCATTTTTTTCTTATTCTTATAAAAGAAATGCCAAGTTATTAATTTATCAAATTAACTACTCCAATTTTCCGGAACATAATTATGTTTTTGCTTACTTTTTTTGAGAATCAAATTATCGCATACTCATTACTTAGTTTATAGAAATCTACAATTGTTATAATAATTATAATAATACTAATATTTTAATATCAATATTATACTTATAAATGAAAAACTCTTGAAAAAATCATTGCAGACTAGATCTATCACGCGTCATCTTTTCAAAGACGTTCAATATGGTGTACGGTCATTGCCAGAATAATTACTCATAAACGATTATAATTATTATGCGATAAAGATAGAAACGACAGATTTCAATTACTAAATAAAATGACTATCATCGTAGATTTAACTAATTCTGTCCTCACGTATAGTACGATATTAAGCTTGACAATTTTAATTTACAAATTATTGCAGATTTTAATACAAAATGGCTAAAATATAACTAAAAAAATGTTAAAATTAATTAATAAAAAAATCATTAATTCAATATATGATGGCTTAACTGTTTAAAGTCAAATAGTAGCAAGATGTTTTGTTAGATAAAGAATTACTTTTTATATTATTCTTCTTCTTACGTAATGTTTTGATGTAGCTGATGTCGTCAACAAATCACTTTTAATCATCCTAAATAAACAATACATTAATAAGTTTATTATCATTTTAACATTTATCATTTTAATCAAGCAACAATTTTAATTCTTTAATACTTTTATCACTGCAATATTTAAAAAGCAATAAGCAAAAAAAACCTACCCATTCGTGTTCGTCTACTCCTTCCATGTGGTCCTGTTCTAATGAACACTGGATCATGTCGCCCACCATATTGCTCATATTTTTTTGAATCTACCACACAACGATAGCACACACGATACACTCATGACATCAATTGACATTGTTAAAAAAAAATAAAAAACCATGCAATTAAATAATATTGAAAATTACCTCATCTTGTTTGGCTTTTAATAAATCTGGAGTCCAACCCATTTTTGTAAATGATGGTGATGACACCGAAAATTGAGATGACTGTTTAGTTGAGACTGGAACTGTTCCCGTTACTTGATTTTCTGACACTAAACAATAGTTACAATATAAATAACTTTTTATTTTATGCAATATATTGATGCAATAAATTCTTTCATACTTACAGCAATCCATGCCAGGTGGTTTTAAACTTATTCGAGGAGCTTGTTTGTTCATTCCATTAAACCATTCTGTAGAACTCAATACAGGTTTCCAAGTGACCTTAGTAGGTGGGAAAAGATCATCTTGAAAGAGTTCACTTTTAATTCTTGGTACAGTGAAACTTAAAGGTTCAATAGTATTGTTTGTAAGCCTCAAAGCTGAAGCAAACTCCACACTTGCTACATCACATTTATTTTTCGGAAGAAATGAAAGTCCTTGATGAAGACTAGCACATCGATGATGACTAAGAGGACAACAATAAGGAGCTTCTTCCGTAATCTCAAATGTATAAATAGTAGAATCTCCACGACCCGTTAAAAATAGCGTCGAACTGTCTTCATCATAGAATGGCATCAGAATGGCTGGAGAAACATCTAAACCGACAGTATTCAAAGGCGAATTTAATTTATCTGCCTTGAAAATCATTATCTGTCGTTCAGATACTTTATCAAAACCCATGACTACTAAATAACGACCGTCTAATGCCCAAACAACTCTTGCACCTCGAGTTCCAACTGGTCCTTTGCCTTCACTGATCGTGGTATCACTGCTTCTCGGTTTAAATACTCTAAGCTTACCATCTTTGCACGCACTAGCAAGAAATTGACCACAAGGTGACCATGCTAGACTAAAGATTTGATCTGTATGACCAGACAAGGTAATTTTAGCAATGGCTGAATTGCCAGAATGAAGTGGTGCTAAATCCCATATTTTTACTGTTGTATCATAAGATGCAGATGCAAGAACATCTGATGCAAGCGGATGATATTTAATCAAGTAAATTTTATCAGTATGTGCTTCAATAATATGTTTTGGTTCATTGGTTGGTTCCATTAATCCTCCATTTGGAATCTCCCACAATCTAATTATACCATCATCACAAGCAACCGCTAGTCTTTGATTATTAAATGGATCCCATTGGAAATCCATTATTGTTGCGCCATGTACTAATGCTGGCATAACACCATCAGGAAGTCTTCCTGTCTTTTTTAACTCTAATACTGCTATTTTCCCACCTGGACCACTAAGTGGTACTGCAACACGATCAGAATTGGCATGAAAACCATCACATTCACCAGAAATTTGACGACTGATATTGCGAATATTTTCGATATGAGTAGATTTATGACCAGGTGTTCCTTTCAAATGACGGAATTTTGATACACGGCCAAAAACAGTTGAGGTTCTTTTAGGAGTTGGTGTTGAAATGGGTTCTGGCTTCTCTAAACGTGGATCCATACTTTGTTGTCGTAATATTGATAAATTCTTTTTTGGCTCATCTTCTTTAATTATTTCATTTTTTGTTTTGAAAGAATCTCGTCTTCGTAAAGCAGTCGGTGATCCCATAGCCTTTTCTGCAAGATTACCATCAGTTACTGACACAGATCTACTTTCATAAAGCCTTCGTCTTTCAGCAATGGAATTTCTGTTGAATCCACCACGTTCTAAACCTCCAGATTCTTCATTTTCAGGAGATTCATCTTTCACTTTAGTTTCAAAAAGTTTACGTCGTTCAGCTGTACTTGGTGTTTTTGGTTTATATCCAGAATCACTTGAATTTGCATCTTCCTCCATTGAACTCGAGTCACTCTTTCCATTTTCTGTTTCTTTGATTCGCTCGTTTTCAAATGTTGGAGATTTATCAGAATTTGCAACAACGTTGTCGGAAATGTTATTAGTATCATTAGTATACCCATTACTATCATTACTAGGTGCGACGGGCACTGAAAAAACTTTGTCGAAGGAAAATTCTTGACTACCTGACTTTGCTTGAAAAGGTTTTGGTCCCAATCTCGGCTGGAAAATAAATATTACATTAATTTGTGAATTATTTTAAATTGAAAGAAAACTACGTTATATAAAACATAAAATACTTAAATAATTCTTAAATACTTAAATAAAAATACACTTAAATATAGAATTTCGAAATTGTCTCAAGTTTACGTAATATTTATCTACAATTTAACAAATTCCATTTAATAGGTCCTAATTCCAACCTTATAACCCCCGACTATATTCGGATTAACAGACGTTACTACAGAACCGGTACTCGGTGATGTTCGAGGACGAGCCACAGGTTTAGGTTCTTCTTCAGAAATACTATTAGCCCTTGAAGATCTTGGTAAAGGCTTCGGTGGAATTTGTCCTCCATTCTGCATTTTTCCTTTTGCATCATCATCAGTTTCAAATCTCACTGGTTCTTCTACTTTTTCCATATCACTTATAATTTTCTTTTCTTTTTCTTTCTCATTATTTTTTTTCTCTTCCTTTTCTCTTTCCTGGATAATAGTCTGGATTTTAGCTGATTGAATAAATCCCTTGGGTGTTGAATGTAAATTCTTAGCAGCCTTGACGTTTTCAAGTTTTATTTCTTGTTGCATTTTTTTCAATGCCGCCAGATTTCCTTTGTGAATCTAAAGGTGAAGTATGTTTTTTTGTTTCTTAGCAAAATTACGGGAGTTTAAAAATATTTCTTCACACAATATACTAACACACTAAAAAAAAGCGTATTTTTACATCTTGCATATGAATAATTTTCTATTCTCATAATTTCAATTGAAAATTTTATTTCCTATTATTATGGTAATGCTCAATTTCATAACGAATTAAATATAATTTATAATTTAAAAAATCATACAATTGAAATTGAGAGTATAATACAAATTATTCTGAAAATTACTTACATAGCAAACAAAAGTGCTACATTCTAAATGACATACAGCCAATCACTCATTAAAATTCCACGTGCCAGAAATAAATTATAATTGGTACAAATATCTTAAAAGTAATAATACACATACTGGTTTTCTGAAATAAAAAATGCATATACGAGTGAACAGCCATAAATGACGCAGGCACAGATCAACAAAAATAGTTGACTAGCTAATAAAAAAATAAATTAGTGAAAGTATTTATACTAAAATAACAATCTAACAATAAAGTCTAATAATAAATCTTAATTTTAATTATTTAAATACATTGAACACTTCAATAATGTAAAATATTGCAATTAAGCTACTATGAAAAAAAATCCAGCCAAATGTTAATGTTCAAAATATTTATTACTTACCGTCATTGGTTCTTCTCCTTTGGCTCTCTTGGCAGGATCTAAAGAAATTTTAGGTACTGGAGCATTGTGACCCTTGATCCATGCTTCAGCGGTATTTTGAGCAAAACATCCAGCAGTATCTGGATAAATATCTCCATGGAAGTCACGATAAGTCTAAAAAAAAAATATTAATTGATGATGTAATTATTAAATTTTATTTTATAACGATATACTAACCTTTCGTGGGACTTGATACATGATTGGAATAACCATGTTAGATGTAAGTTGTAAAACTCTATTAACCTCCGCTTGCATAACATTCAACGCTCTTTTGGGAACTAAACAAACACCTTTTGTCTGCTCCCCACTGTGTCTAATGCCTTCAACTAAAAAAGGATCTTTGTCCGTTACTTCCATGTACAAAATAGTCGTATCACCTTTCCCAGCAAGAAATAACATGTTGGTATCAGGATCAAATAATGGCATAAGAATACCGGTGCTACAATCTAACTCTAATGTTTTTATTGGATCATTTAAATTCCTTAGGTCTCTAATATAAACTTGACGTAGTCTTGCAGAATCAAAGCCGGTAGTTAGAATTCTATCTCCATTACCAAGCCATACGATCCTTGAATCTTTAATACTCTGATGGCTTGAGCAAGTATTTACAATTGATTTCGGTGCACGAGGATCAATAATTCGCACCTGTTTATCTTTACAAGATGTAGCCAATAAACTTCCATCGTATTTCCAGCTCAATGATTGAATAACTTCGGAATGTTCATTATTTGAAAATAATTCTTCCTGAGATATAATATCCCAGAGAGATAAATTAGTGTAAGAAACAGTCGTCAAGAGATTTTCAGCCGTAGGATGCCAACGAACGACTTCTACTCGTCTTTGTCTATGAGAAAAAGTGCACTCGGGATTACATAATGATTCTTCTAATCCTACTTCGGGAATATGCCATAATTTTACTAAGCAATCTTGTGATCCAGTCGCTAAAAATCCATCATGGAACGGAGAAAAATCCATATCTGTCACGGTATCAGCATGGGCATGGAGTAATGGCATAGTTTTACTCTTTCTACCACAATCTTCAAGAGGTAAAACTGCCAGACTTGATCCTGAAATATTCATAATAATAAAAATATCATAATAAAGAATAATTGAATAATGAATAACTTATATTTACCATTGTGGTCGACATTAAATGCCATAAATGCAGCTGAAGCTGCAATATTATTTCCATAGGTTTGATAAGACCCTACACATATATCTCTAATACATGCTTCCGGTTTTGGAACAATTGGAGTGGCATTTTTATACTTAGAAGCCTTAAATCTCCAAGCCATTTTTCATCAATGAAGCCAATAATTCACTTGATCACAGTCGAATTAACTCATGTAATCTAAAATCATAAAAATTATTATAAATATTAATTTAACAAAATTTTATTATACAAATAATTGTTAAAACACTGAATAAGGAAAGTTTTTTTTCACATTTTGAAAGTTTTCACTGTCAACATCCAATTGACCTTCTAGTATAAACCGCAAGTAAATCAATTAAATGATATGAGTAGTGAAATAAAGAATTTAGAAAAGAAATACAAATGATTCAACTATTATGAAAGAATACAGCAAAACGACAAAGCGTAGCGTCGAAGCTATTTTACAGTTATGTAAAGTTGTGCATGACTAATAATTTGGGGGTGAGGTCGCAAGCTACCCCACTCTCTATTCTTTACTAGGGGTGCAACAAAAGTTAGTTAATCAGTATGGTTCATTTTATGAACAAGAAATAATTAATCAACAACAAATTTGTACTTACTTTGTTATAAGTAATTTGATATTTTTTATCAACACTAATAACACATATATTATTATTTAAATTCTTAGCAAACACGGTACAAATATTATTATAAACACGAATACGATGGTAGATATCCAGTTATATGACAGCCGGAAGAAAGAAACCTCCCCTTTGTCGTGAAATTATGAGCCGTGAATAAAGAAATGTATAGATGTTCAACATTAGATTAAATTCCAGCCTCCATGTCGATAATATGCCAAGAGTTTTCATGATGTACCGGTAGGTGTCACTGTTTGCAATCAAATGTGGCCACGCTCCAAAATGACGGAACGCATGCGTGAAAACAGGTGTAAAACTACAATTTGAAAATTTAATTTTCCATGGAAATATAAAATGATCAACTGAAAGATGAAAATATAAGACTAATTTAATAAAATAACCTCTAAACATAGTTGTTAAACGGAATATAAATATGGTAAATATTATCTTGGAATATTAATCGGAAATTAAAATGTGAATTCACTCAAAGACCTGTTATTGTCTTTCTGAATTTAATTACATATTTAGCTATAAAACAAATACGCTATTGTTTTAATAAATTCTATGAAAACGGAACGATTTTTTTCCAGTGCTTTTACCATAACGTCCTTCAATAGCTCGAATGGAGAAGTTAAATTACAGGAAAAGAGAGAGGAAGTGGAGGAAGGAATATGGCACTCGTTATTGTAGATTGTAGGTCATTCGACATTACCTCCAATATAACATGGTGGGGAATACCCTTCTGTCTTGTAGCAACCACGAACTAACTGGACATACAGGCAGAACAACAGTCTCTTTCCCCTGCAGTTTGGATTCAGGTGATAGGTAGAATAGACTTATGCCGGTCGTCTTCGTATAATTCAAGTATCTTGTGATTCAACGTGACAACATCCTGCACGATTACCTTTAATTTTAAATATTTGTTTATATTTATTAGATTCAATTTCAAATTAGATCATCATTGAATATTATTCATATCAAGATAAGAGGTTTCTAGTGTTAAGTTATGCACGTGGGTGACATTATAAGTATTAGTGTAAACACAAGAAGAAAAATAATTGACAATATATAAAACATTGTCAAAACATCAACTTTATTACTTGAATCATCTAACTGGAATGTTTGCTGTGGTTAACTATGAAATATTGGAAGTTTTAATTTTTTAACTTCTACACGTTAATGAAGATATCATTAACGCCATGTCGACGAGTTCACTCTTTTACAAGGACAAATATGCTGTAAGTATTTTTTGCATTAATTTCAATTTATTATGTTCAGTAAATATTACTTCATCAACATTGTTATAATGATAGCTAACAACAATATAATGTAGACTTATTTTCAATAATTTTTTCATTCTTCACTTTAGCTTGTTATTTGACTACATTTATGCTTAAACATAGTTATCAGAAATTTTCAAGTGCGACTAAAATTTTGGAGCTGATAAAAACGATGAATCTGTAAATATTAAACGTGAAAAGAAGAATATGACAAAGAGTTAGGTGTAACAGGTGTGTGAGTCAGAATGTCACATTGTGACGTTTTATTTTTCTACAGCAAATGAATAGTAGCTACATGACTAGTTAATATTTTTATAATATGAATTTATCACGAATGATTTAGCAAAGTGATATTGGATGTTTCGGAAGAAAATAAATATTTGATAGCTTATCAATAATGGATTTAAATGTCAATAATATTTTGAATGATAACAGATCAAATATTGATTGGAGTATTGAAAGTGCATCATGTAATTGTGCACAATGCTATAAATAAATATTATTAGTTGTTCTGGAAGATAATAAACGACAATGAAAAATATAAAAGTTAAGAGCACATACTGTCATTTAATTGGAGATACTTTTTTAGTTTCACAATCATGTAGATGATGATGAATGAAAGTGGGCGGTCAATTATTTCTTCGGTCATTTAATTCTGGAAAATAAAAAGAATAATTATCATCGCATGAAAATATTAAATTACCGCTATAAAAAGAGATGAAATGCTCTGTATAAAATATACATTATAGTATCTACTTATTAATTTTAATAAAAAGAGATTTTACCATAATGAAATTGAAAGTTACTTCCGATAGAAACATTTCAGGATAGATCATAACGATATTAGATGTATGATATGGGAGGACAAATGTATAGAGGTAGTTATTTCATGTTAACATCAACATTAATATGTTCTTAGTTTAGAAACTAATATAACAGATTGCTATGTAGCTAGAGCAGAAGAAAATAAGTAGGTATAGTAGTAGCACTTGTGGTTTTTCGTAAGAACCGTTATTTCTTCTATCTGACTCCTGCTTATACACCACATCATGTTAGTATTTCTCTGTTGATGATCACAAACTTGAATTTTATTTTATCTAAAGGTCGATCAAAGCTGAATGTAACCAAGAGTTTTGATCTCTTCATAAATATTCACTCTTTTTGCAATGACTTATGCTTATATTCAGTTTAATTATCAAAATGTAGTTTACGTAGTAAATCAAACACTTGTATATAATTTAATTGAACTATTTTCTGATGAATATATATCTATATATTTTATTTAATTGGATATCGAAGAAATAGATACTCAGAGATCAGCAAGCTACCTTCGACTGGCACGTAACACATAGGCTGTATGTGTAAAGTTCAATCAGTTTTTATTCGATTATATAATTAGATTGAATAAGAGAAATTATGAACTCCTGGATCTCGAAATTTATTAAAATAAAATTCTAATACTTTTATTAATATTATTTATACACTGTAGCTATTAGATAGATTGAGATGAGCAGCGCAGCATTAGTCTTGTCCTTCAGGGGGTGAAAGTCTTATGTCACAGTGAATGCATCTTATTACGTTGGTCAAGCCTACGCTTTGCTTCTACATGCTGATTTATTATAACATTATTGCTTCTATAGATATTTATTGACTGAGATTAATCTTCCATTTTATTCTGTAATTATAGAAATAATAAATTAAAAATTGCTCCAAAAGCGGCAATAAAAGATAAATACGACTATTATAAATAATTTAGTTACCATAATAAATCTAATGGAGAAGTTAGAAGTACATGTAACATACTAATATAAGAATTGATTATAATGTACCATTAAGTCTATTTATTAACAAATTTTATTTATTATAATTTCGAATTTATAAGCATTTGGTAATTTTAAATATTTAAATGTAATAAAATTACTTAATTCTTAAATTCTTTTTCTAATTTGATCATAAATCATTTTTTTTGACAACAATCAATGTTAGAATTTTATGAATGTAAATAAGAGGATTATTAAATATTAATAAATTTGTGATTGTAATAAATAAATTCTCCATCAGTGTATATATAAGACAGATAAATTTGCGTAGCATATTGAGGCCGATGTCCATTCCAAAAGAACAGCTTGAGGGGTGAAAGTGTTACGTCAAACGCTTGCATCTTATTAAGTATGTTTGGAAAGCAATCTCAAGGATTGAATCTCAGACGCTAGCGTGGGATTACGCATTTTTAGTAAATTTGAATTATTAAGTAACCATTACAATATTCAGCGATATTATTGAATGAATATTTATTTAAATATTCTTTTAACACCTTCATCATTGAATTGATTTGCTGTTAAAGTATTGTTATATCATTCTTGAGATATTACCAAAGAAATTCAAAATGCGTATGGTCTGCTTGTGAAAGGGTGTCGGTTCCGGTAGCAACATAGCAGGACTGGCTTCCTGTCTCTATGTATTCACAATGTACCGCTGTCTAATAGACTCGTTCAGATTTATTGAGTGCTCAGCAACATGTTAGTTTCACCTTATGAAAAACCTAAAAATATTTATACATGTTTATTTAATCAATTTAATCATCACTTCATTTAATTGGTGAACAAATTACATTTAATTTATTTGTCATAAATTTTATTCTTATACTTTAATTATTTGTGTTGTCAAACTCGATCTTGAATTGAGAACTCAACATATAATGAATTCACTTCATTATTTTCTTTTTTTTTTGACCTCAAAAAGAGAAAAAAAATAATTACATACCTTCAGATGTGACGCGCCCAATTTTTGGGCCTGGTATATGGTCTCCAAAACCTACAGGTTATTATTTCTTCCATTCAATCCATATTTTATGAATAATTAGTCTGTAAATATTTTATTGATGCATCGTTTTATAGTCTCTTAGCCGGATATATAGTTTTGTGACACATGTTTGATATCCGTCCGACTTATTCTTCAACATAAACATTCTTTTTAGAGCAATTTGCTGGTATATTATGTAATTAGACCACAAATCAAGTTTATAAAATTGATTCCATCAATAAATCTTATATCATAAAAAGGTTATGTTAAAACAATTTAAAAAGTCCAGTTTTTTTTATCACTTTTTCGTGTCATTCTCCTATGTGGCTTCCTATCTTGACTCATGTTGCTCTTCAAGAGGTTTTAAGTTTCATTGACCTATTATATTTCTTAAGAACAGATGAGGTTTCTTCGCACGCTAAAAAATTGTCTCGGATTTGTGTCTTTATCTACGACACAGCTGAAATATTTAATTATATTTTAATTAACACAAGAATTAGCAAGCTTTATAATTATTTTTTAATCATAATAACAGCCATTTGGAATAAAGTATTATACTACAGTCATTAAGATATTGTGATGACGTTAAAAAGTTAAAAAAAAATTGACCTAATATCAAATAATTCTATTTTTCTTTCCTTTCATTTATAATACACAAGTGTAGTTGAAGATGAAAAGTGTTTTTAAATACTGAAAGGATGCATGAGGATGGAAAGGGAGTTGAAGTATCTGCTGTAATATATCTCGGTTCATTGAGCACGTACATTTTACCTATCAGGTGATAAATATGTTATTCTCCATCGTATGTATGTTTTCAAGATTAATAAAAAAAACATTACAACGTGCACTTTAGATTGTGCTCTTACATTTACAGTTGGTTACCTTGACACGTATTTTTACAGTAAAAATTTCCATCAAGATGAAATATTTTTCCTGGTTCATCAGTTTATAAAAAGTACCTACAAAAATAAATTCAACAGATAAGATTAAATATAAACAATTAAACTATCATTATAAATAATTACTAAACTAGTTAAATAATAGAAACATTTTTTTTTTCTAAGGAGTAATTATTTATAACAAAAATGAATGTCTTTCTCAATCTTTTATTTAATATATCTCTGGTAATAAGAAAATAAAATCTTTGTTTAACTTGACATGTTGCTGTTAAATGACTTAACGCATTTAAATATAGTTGAAATCACAGGCGACATAACCCCCTACCTAGAAATGGTTGGGTCTTCGTTGCAGCAGCTTCAGTGAATTACGTGTTAGTCGGCGCCAACACGCGTATCCACAACTAACTCTTGTCATGTGCAGTCTCATTGTTAGACATCCGTGTCGTGTATGTTTTATATATCGATAAAGTCAACTAACTGGTCTAGTAGTCGTTTGAACACGCCAACAAGTTCTTGTATGTGCACATTTGAATGTTGTTTTCTTTATTTCTGTTGATTCTTCTTCACTATACCTCCACTCATGTGACCTTAATTACAAGTGCCGATAATAACAGTTGATTCGATCGTCATTAGATAATCGTGATTAATTCAAGAAAAAAGATAGCTGTGCAGGTAGATCATAATTAAGGTGCCCATTGACCGAACGTGAGAAAGTGATGAGAGAGACTGAGAGAATATAAGTCTAGCCATCGGGAAATTTATTGATTGTATCGTAATTGATCGCCACGCCTCAGCAAAATACACCTCTTATACGCTGTGAACAATTTAACTCAATGGAAAACAAAATAATTATAATAATTTAACTACTTTATGGAGATAAAAAAGAAATGAAATTGTTACAAAAGAAGAAATTATTTTTCACATCTTTGTAAAGAAAAATTATTTAACTTTGTTAAACTATGCAAATTATTTAACTGATGGATACTTCCTAGAAGCTACAGTGACGTTTTAAGAACAAAAAAGATTATTACACAACTTCTATATCGTATAAACAAGGCAAAATAATCTGATAAAATCATTTGAAAAGGAATAGCTGTTGTATAACTTCAACAAAGTGAGATAGAAAACTTGGAAGAAAAAAAATGAAAAATTCTAAAAAAACGTTTTCAAAATAATTATAAGGCATTGTGTATTCATGAGAATAGTCTTCAATAAAAAAAAAAAAAAAAAAAAAAATTCAAAGAGACTAGTTGTGTGAAAAGAAGAGAAAATATAAAATTATTTTCATCATGCACTAAATACTTGACAAATTAGCCACAACATTGAAATCTCTCACAACAAAATAAAACAGTCAATTGGTAAATGTAAAAGCGAAGAATCTCATTAAAAAGAATGTTGAAATTATTTTTAGATAAAAATCAAATCAACTGTTAAAACAAAATATAAACCTTACCACATTATTTTCTATCATTTTTGACATCATTTACTAGAATAACTTGGTTGGAATTGAACGTTGATTGTCAAGTCAGTAACGAGTATTATTATTATGTGCTCACGACTATACTTCAAAGGCAATAGTATTACTTATTACATTTTTCAAGTTTAAATTCATCATATAGAGTCGTGAGATAATCATCAAATTATTCTATTATGAAAACTATCTCATTACTTGAGTTAAAGAAATTTTTTATCAATTATTTTATTTACAAATTTTTTTTTTGTAAATACAAACCTAATTGATGATTTCCCGGATGAGTTGGTGGTACAGTGTAGGAATGTGATCGTCCGCCTATACTAGTTGAAATAAAATCGACCTAACCGTTAGGTATAGAATCAAGTGACTTTACATTCGCAAGTGTTTTCAATCTAAGAACGTTCGTATTTCACAAAATCATCAAAATATTTGAAGACTAGAAAAAGAGCTAATGACTAGGCAAAATTATAGAGTGATGAAGTAAGAATAGATAGTAAAATTAAAATACATTAAAATGACTGTAAAACTAGTTCCATTTGCACCAATGAATAGTTAACATTTAATTTATCATTATGTCAATATTAAAGTAACAAATACAACAGTGAAGTCAGATTAAATTTATTCATTGAAATGAATATTATTTAGTTATATTAAATAAAAGTAGCTCAAGAAATATAGAGCTATTGAATTGAAGTATGTACATGGGATTGATACTTGTTAGTGTAACAATGAAATTTGTTTACATATTAGTAACAATAATCCACGTGCTATGAATTGAGTATTCGAAACGTTAGATTAAAGGAGTACGATTAGAGCATTGAACTTAACATTCCTTGAATGCTGAAATAAAATACGCCATTCTAAGGCACATTCAGAACTGGCAGGCAGTCCAGGTGCAGTTATAATTAGAGCTAGCGGATAGTTCAAGTGCGAAAGGGGCAAGCCGTTCGAGGTCTCGACGATATCCAGGCACGACGGCAATTATTGCGGTTCTACTTGATCAGTATCATAAATCTTGTCATCTAAGAGTACAGCCATCAACAGACAGCTGTTGTGTTTGCATATTCAATTATTCAAGATAACAACATACTTTTTTGGTTTCAATGTAGATGATAATAAAGAATTTATTCAATCATGGATTCAACAGATGGTAAGAATAGAAATATTGGACAAGAAACTAAAATTGCTCGGTTAAAATTTTTAATGGGATTGAATGCTGATGAGAATAATTATGAAAATTCTAATATAGAAGTAGTAAGCATTGAAAAAACATTAGAAGTAAATACCATAAGTGATAATAATATTGATAATAGAAATATTTTGTATAAAAATGATGTTGAAATAGCTTTTAATAATATTATAAGTAAGAGTTGTGAACACGTTTCAGATAATTCTCTACCGATTTTACCTTCAAGAATTTCTGAGAAAGAAAACGTGGTAAAAAATGATCTAAAATCCAAAAGAAGACACAGTAGCACCATTGAGATTACTGCTAAGACAAATGTGCAAACAGGTCAAGATGGTATGCCAATAATTAGTTTTAGCTTTCTTCATGATGATGAAAAGAATCAACTGTGGAAAGAAAAAAATCATCAGATTGAAAATAATGCTCAAGATAAAAATATAACGGAACTTTATGATTTTCCTAAACACAGTCATCCAAGTAGTAATAGACTTTCTGAGCTAGAAGGTTGTGAACAACAAATTGAAACTTTTAATTCAATTTTATATCAAGCTTCAACAGATTATGACCAACCTAATTATGATCTTCCAAAACAATGCCAAGTTTCATTGAATTGTGATGACAATAAAATATCTAAAGAGTCAATTATTACAAATGAACAAATTCCAATAAATCATGATGAACATTTAAATGATGAAGTAGCTAGTGAAGATGGACTGTATGAAACTTTACGTTCCAAAGATGATACTAATGTAATTTCTGATATAAAAACTACTAATGATAAAATTCCAGAGCATTTAATATTTGAATTAAATCCAAGAAAATCAAGTGTAAACATTCCAGTGAGTGTTTCTGAAGCAGAAAGGCGTAAGAAGTATCATATAGCTAAAGCATGGCACAAAATGCAACGATGGTTACGAGAAGAAAAAATAAAATTAGGTGAAGTGGTACAGAGACATGCAAAGATGCAAGCAGTAGGTGCAGCTCAAGCTAATTGTGATCAAGATTCATCATCTGGTGGTCGATGTGGATTTTATGATCTTGTAGCAGCACGTGCAAGGGAATTTGGATCAGTAGTGCAGGAAGTTGAAGAGCCTGGAATTGTTTCAAAGTCTGATGAAACAGCCAAGCTTAAATTGGAAGAAGATTTCCAGGTAATTTCGCACGACTCCGAGATCCGGAAGACGATGGAATGCCTTCAAGATGATGTTGAGAAAGTACAGGTTGAAAAAAAGTCACCGGAAATAGTATGTGTAAAGCAACGGAAACGAATCGCCAGTTCGGAAAATATCGTCAGTGAAAGAAGATTGAAATTAGCACCAGTATCATTTAGTCTTGATAAATTGAGTGATATTGATGGTAATAATCAAAAAGATGAGAAAGAAAAAAACAACTCTAGAACAGCTATGGCTGCAGCTAAGGATGTGAAATCATATGTGGGGAAAGGTGAAGGATTGATCAAGCGACGAATGCTTGGGTCAATAAGAGGATTAATGGCATCAACTCATCTACTTCATCAGCATCACGACATTGAGGAGGTAGATTTCTATTTTCTTTTTTCTCTGAAAGTCTTTTAATATAAAACATTCTTGTTCTAGTTTAAACAAGTTTTTTTTTAATATTAATTTGTATTCAAATAATAATGAAATTATTTTTCTGTTGATTAGGTATTTTGACATGTTGGTAAAAAATACTTAGATACAATGATTACATCATTCGGGTGTGTCGACTCGCCTATACCTAATTGTCAATTCGCGACGCAAGTTAATTAAGTGCTTCCTCACTAGTCATATATGGTGGTGTAATATATGAGATTCACCAGTTACCAACTGGTGCATGATATTTATTTTGCATGAGTCTAGAAAAATGATCCATCAATTAATGTAACAAAGTTATTATAAAATTAATAATTATTCTTTTTAATTTGACAATGAGAAGAGAATTGAAAATAATCGAAATAGTTACCTTGAAGAGGTGATTAATTTAACGCAAAACGTGCAGCACTTAAATACACGTGGAAAGTGTGGGAAAGTTGCGTGGTGAAAATACATCTTTATCGCTATTGCTTCTTTGGTGCATACACATGCATAACAAGAAATGAACAGGAGATTGGTTCAGTGATATCTTGGTGTATATGTGTGGAGTTATAAAAGAGAGAATAGACTTAACTACAAACATGCTATTTATGAATACGTGTAACATACTGAGAGAGCTTTGGATTTGTATGGGCAAAAGATACTTCAAGAGAAATTCAAATATTTCATGAACGTGTGTAAAATGAAGTGTAGAGGAAAGTAGTTTTTATATTCACTTATAAGACGTGCTTCAAATTCGAATATGATTAATTTCACTGGAAACTTTGTACCAAGAGAGATTTCATTGGATATAAAATACTACCATTTTAATCATTTAATAATATATTTTTTTTTTTATAAACAACTCTGAAGTAAACTGTTGCTAAATTGACTGGAAATCAGAGTTCATAACATCAAGACTACCAAAAAGATGATTGTCGTGCAATTATAATTGCATAACTCGACATAAAGTTTATTCAGTAATACAACTTAAATTACTTATTATTGTAACATATATGTGTTTAATATACATATATTGATAAAATGAATTCTGAAGACATTTATACTTGAAGCTTGTTTTACAAGAGATCGAAGGTCGATATGCCTGGCAGATTAACCAGCTAAAAAAAAAAACTATAAATAAAGTAAAACACAGGGTGAAATCTGTGAGCAATTAGTATGACAGCGCGTGCGGTACTTGCACAAATCAAACTTAAAATATAAACGATACTAAGAGAAAGTGTACTGATAGCTTGTCATTTTTTTGCTGTTATCCTTTCTTCATTGCAAATAATAAAAATAGAAGAGACTTGTACTGATAAAAGAAGCAACTTCAAGATATTTAAGTTTGCGTGCACCTTTCTTGAGCTCTCCAATTATATTTTGTAATACCAAGATGCTGCAATGTAATTAGTAGATATTTAAAGAAAAAAAAACACTAGAATGGGCATAATATGCGAGTTTAAATCTATTTTAGCCGTTCAGGGAATTCTATGTAATAATATTTGTTGAAAGATTATCTATGTTTAGAAATAATTTGAAAGTAGCATTGATTCATATAGATAATTAGTATTTTATTGAGAATAATAACAATGAGCTAAGTTTTTTAAGAATTTTAATAAAAAGTGATTTAATTTCATTCTTTTAAATGCGTTATCTATACTGTCGATTTCATTTTACTTTTCTGTTTTATACCACGACATTTTTTCGTCTGTCATTGCGATAACTTGTCGTTGCAACGTAAAACAACACCTGAAGATAAAAAAAATAATTGGCTATATTCAATGCTACCGTGTGCAATATGTATGCAAGTATGTGAAGAGAAATAGGTACCCACTATCGGGTGGTCACGCTCTGTTAGCAATGAAACTGTCGTACGATAGATTTGAATCATGACTAGCCGACAATTATTAGAGTTTTCTCGGATTAGATAGTTTTAAGGTATAGAGTCCACTTGTAAGAATATTTTTGTTTGGATTAAATAAAAAATAAAATCTAGTTCTGGTAAAAAAATATAATATGTGTGCGTTAAATATATGACTTTATGAACAAAACAACTTTCGAATAGTAATAAATATAATAATAAATGAATTATTAATTAATGTGGAATTAATACTATTCATCTGAATACACTTGAATAAGCATAAGGTGAAAGGGAACCGGAAATTTCAGGATGTCACGACATAATTGTTATTTTTTTTGATAATCATTTTTTTCAATGAATATTTCGACTTCAATAGGTTCTGAGAGACACTAAAAATAATTTTAGCACGATGAGATATCAAAAGATTCCGTTCTTTTGTTTATCATGATTGATGATTGTTACAGTTGAGTTATAAAGAATGATAATAAAACATTTAACATAAAATTTAAAATAATTACTTAGTAATTACAATTTAATTAATAATTATAAGTGAATTGTTGTGATATTCAATCAAAGTCTAGAGGAAAGTCGAAAAATATTAGATTTAGTGTGCTGTGAAGCACAAATACCGCTAGGTTTTTGCACGACTGCACGGTCGTAAAGATTCACTCACTCGAGCATATAATAAAATATGACAATGGGTAACAACTATCATACAATAACATGTATTATTACTTTCAGACTGGCCCAGGTGGTTTCGAAGATATAAGACGATATGTTAAACAAGGCGGTGACTTTTGTAAGGAACTGGCATCAATTTTACATGAAAGGTATGTATTTATTGATTATTTATTCATCAGATTTTACGACTAAAGATCATTAATAATTTTTTTTTTTTTTTTTAATGTTATAGAGCTGAATTGGAGGCATCATATGCTAAAGGGTTGAGTAAATTGAGTAGTAAATTGACAAAAGCTTGTTCCAAAGATCAAGGTAAAGATTAAGATTGATATTTTATTAACATGAACACTCGTTAATAATTGAAAGTAAATAATAATGTTTAAAAAATCCTACAAAAATAAAATATATGGTATTATGTGGTAAAGGTGGAAACAGTACTGGCGGCGTCAACGAAGCGTGGAGAAATGTTGGTGAAGAGATGGAGGCTGCTGCAGAAGCACATAGAGTTTGGGGAATTGCTTTAAGTGAACAGCTAGCTAAACCTTTAAGAGTAAGAAAAAAAAATTTCCGCATTCTTTCGTTGTAAAAGAATAATTTAATTGATTATTATTAGGTATCTAATGAATGTTATCATGGTTTAGGTGGGTGTTGCAGAAGCTCAAGGGCGATCAAGGAAGTCTATAGAAAGTTCTGTAGATAAAGCATCTAAATCACTGCAAGAATGGCGCAGTATTGCTGCCAAGAGCAAAAAGCAAAGCTTCACATGTGCACGCGAGAACGAGCGACTACAGGACCTTGCGAGGATACAATCGATCAGCCAGAGCCAACAGAACAATAATAAGACTTCGAGTCACCACATGACTGAGAAAGAGGTCAATAAACTTGAAAATAGACGGAGAAAGGCTGAGGACGCGTCACGTAGAGCAGACACGGAGTTCTATACTGTTAGTGTGAGAGCTGAGAGAGCAAGGCTAGAGTATGAAAGTACAGTGAGAAAAGGTGCAAAGCAAATGGAATTATTAGAAGAAGAAAGACTTAGTGCTCTAAAAGACTTGGCTAATGTTTATTTAGCTCATCTTCAAGCCCTTGCGCCTCGTCTTCAACAGGTTTGTATTTAAAAATTTACTTCAATTGTTAAGATAATTAATCTTAATTTAAAAATGACATTTTTACAGAGTGCTGATCGTCTTGCTACGCCTGTACGTAACTGTAGTGTATCTCAAGATGTTGATATTCTCAAGAATCTAATTAGGCGTATGGACAGTAATGATGCAGCAAACGTAGATCAGTTACTACCTGATTTTTATGCTGAACATGTGACCTTAGCTATGAATAGAGAAAGAAGAAAACAAGCTCTTGTAAGAGTGCTGCATCTAATTAGACAGGACTTGGAAAGGGAGAGGCGAGGTAGAGATGGCTTAGAGACATTACATAGAGCATTTATTCAAACTCCTGCTTTCGCAGCTGACGAAAGTACTCAAAATGTTATGGATAAACTTCATCACATGCGGTCAATGTTAACTTATTTAGAAGCAGCAAGGTATAAAGTCGGTGGTGCTCTTGCTGAGGTTGAAGGTGGTAAAAAAGGTAAACATCCATTAGCTGAACATATTTTAGTATCAAGAGATAAACAGGGACTTCAACAGAGTGTCTTAAAAATGCCACCATGGGCGAAAAATGAATCATTTGAATTACCTGATGTCGACGAAGATATTGAGGACATTCATTTGAGTAAAGATCATGAGGTTGATCATCATGAATGGATTGATAGAACTGCAGGTGATGGTAATTCTGAAAATCCACCTGATGAAGAAGATTTCAGTGATTTTGATGAGTTTAGTAGTCAATCTGAAGATAATAATAATAATCAAGAAGTAGACGTCGTTGATATTACGTCAGAGAAGTGTGAAAAAATTGAACAATGTCGAGCTATTTATCAGTACTCAGCAAACTTAAATGATGAATTAAGTCTTACACCAGGTGATTTAATTACAATTCATCAAAAACAAGCAGATGGTTGGTGGATAGGAGAATGCGGTGGTAAAACTGGAATTTTTCCAGCTACTTATGTACAAGTTATTCATTAAATATCATAGAAAACTATTAGTTTTACATCCAGAAAATGCGTTTACTCATGACTAATAATGCCTTAAACACATTAGTGCCAATTGCCTGGATCGATCGAAGAAGGTTTAAGTAACTAAGATATAACTAGTTAATAAATCAAATGGAAGATTAAGGTAAATATTTAATATATTAATTCTAACAATTAAAAAATAATTCTTTTTTATCAAAATTAAATTTAATAATAGATGTGTATTATTAATCTTGATAAACGTATTTGTTGAATTAATTTAACTCGATGAAAGCGCAACCAAAAAATGTATATAACTAAAGTACTGCATAGTTGTAAATAATTATAATATTGTTTTAATTGTTTAAAAATTATAATTATTGAAGGTAAAGAAACTTCACAATAAAATTAATTTGTTTACTGATTTTATTAGTTATAAATTTTTCAAGAAAAAATTAATCGAAAATTTCATCCTTAAAATCAACACGTAGTTGTCTTCTTAAATCTGCTATATCTTCTTCATTTACCACTGAAATAATTTTTTAAAATAAATAATAAAATAATATTAAAACTTGAAGTAATGATTATTGCATTGATAATTTATTACCGTAAAAAGGCCTCGACCGTGATGTAACAACAAAGAAGGAACCGCGGAGGGCATAGTTAATAGAGTTGATACCCATCTCTACACATTTATTGCTGTCGCAAGTCTCATCCATTACAGATAATGCACGTCTGTATGACTTATCCCAAACATGACCCCAAAAGGTTCCATTTTGTGCTGTTGCAGCTATTATAGACTCGGTGAAATAAATATAAGAATGACCATGGCTACATATAGCTTGGTTAATTGCTGTAAAGTGCATAGAACAAAAAACCAACAATGAATTGAAAAACAATGAAAGCAACTAAAAAATCTTTTGTTAATTTTTTTAACTTACAGCTTACTGGTATTCCGAGATAATCAAATTTGGATCCATCAGGATTAATGCAGCCAAGTTGATTTTTGCCTCCATTAGGATAAAAATCTACATGACCTAAAAGAAAAGCATAAAATATTTTAAATAATTACCTTATATTCAATTTAAAAAATCAAATTCATCAAATACCAATAGAATGCGGAAGACCAAGTCCTAGTTGGGATAATAATCGTGCATTTGTGTGAATAATATCCACAAATTTAGCATCTTGTTTATCCAGAGACATTTCAGTATTAGTAAAGCATGGTTGAGCTGGATCTAGACCAGTGATTCGGGTAATTTCCCATGGAGTTGAATATTTTTTAAACTCAGTTGCTGTAATACCACATATGTGCGCTCCAAGGCTATGCCCTACCATATGAATAGGACCCCATTTTTTTTCATTTAAGCCAGTTGAAGACAACTCAATCGTGTCGTTGACTATGTGGGATAGGAATCTATGTAAACAAAGAAATATTGCTCAATATTATTAAACAATACCAAGAATATTTTAAATAGAAAATATTTATTTACATACTTTGCTATATGCCGACCTACAGATTTAGCATTTACTGCAGCTTTATAATAATTCCAGGTATTTCCATGTTCGCTCCAGTCAACAATAACCACATTTACATCTTCAGCCTAATTTAAATAATATCTTCACAACTTAACATTACAAGAAAACAGTATAATAAATTATTTTATTATAATTAATATTTACCAGTAAAAAAGCTGACTCCATTTCCTTCACCCAGGCTTGTTTACTATGTGATAAAAATCCATGAACAATAATAACTGTTTTACGTTCAATTTTAAAATCAGTCCATTGTAAACCAAATTGATTTCCAACTAGAACTTCATTTCGATGTCGTTTATTTCTAGATGTTAAAAAAAAACGTACATCTAATATGTGTTTATGACTATCGCTTGGCCTAAACAACCATTCTAGTCCTTGAGCAACTCTTAATCCTAGCCCAAAACAATCAACTTCAGGACTTTTGTTTGATTGTAAAGTTGTATTAAATATTATAGTTCCATTGCGGATTTCCCAAAGTTGACCTGGACTTAAAGTAACTCTTCTCCTATGAGTGATACTTGTTTGATAATCTTCTGCATGCTCGATGCTGTATGCATTTAGAAACAAATTAAACAATGTAAATATCACCACCAGGAGTATCATCTTGGTATCACTTAACTCGTACAACTGATGTGGAATGTAGGAAATAAAAATTTTTTTTTTCTTCTTATAAGTATGTAATGCTTGCGACACATGAATCGAAAAGATAACATATGACACATCCGGAATGGTGTATTATAGTTTACCTACTTCATTGGAATTTTATTCAATATCAATAGTGATATGAACTAATTACATATAAATATAGTTTATTACTCAATTCTGATAAAATAGTATTTATATAAAAAATTTACAAAATTTTTTTATGTCTCGAAGATGTAACTTTCAATATCAATGAAATACTCTTATACAATAGAATAAACATTTTTTTATCCAAATGCTAGTGACATTCCTTTGGATTCACGTTGTAGATGTTTTTTCAGTTTTATTTTATCATCAGTGTTGACATCTGTAATTATGTAATTAAGAAATTTTTTTTATTTTAATTTATTCTAAGATATAGTGATGATAATTTTTAGAAAATATATCTATTACCATAATAGGGAAGTGAGCTTGACGTAACAACGAAAAAAGAACCTCTAGCGGAGTATTTATCAGCATTAATACCCATCTCCACACATTTTTCACTGTCACAACGTTCATCTATCAATTCCAATGCACTTTCATATGATCGGTCCCAAGGATGACCCCAGAAAGTCCCATTCTTCGCAACTGAGGCAATTATAGACTCAGTGAAATACACATAAGAACGCCCATGGCTACAAATAGCTTCATCTATCACTGAAAAAATAAAAATTTTAGCAATGAAGTAAAAATTATTACATTAACTTGTTGAATAAAAAATTAAATTTACCGTTTTTTGGAATGCCAAGGTAATCGAAATAGTTTTCATATTGTTTACTACAACTAATCTGTATTTTACCACCATCTGGATAAAAATCAACATGACCTAGAGGATTAGGAAGACCAAGTCCTAAATTAAGCAGTATTTCTGCATTGGTGTGAATAATATCAATAAATTTCCCGTCAGTAATATCCAGAGAAATGTTAGTATTCTTGAAGCATGGTTGAGCAGGATCTAATCCAGTGATTCTAGTGATTTTCCACAATTTAGAAATTTTTTCAAATTTATTAGCAGCAATGCCACATATGTGGGCTCCAAGACTATGTCCAATCATATGAATTGGACCCCAGTTTATTGATTCCAGACCAGCTGGATTTGATTCTTGTATTAAATCCATGATATAAGCAAGGAATCTAAGAAACAAAACAATCAGAGTTCTATTCGGAGAATTTATAATAAAAATATTTTACTTACTTTGCTATATGACTTCCTACAGATTTAGCATTAACAGCAGCTTTGTAATAATTCCACGTATTTCCATGAGCACTCCAATCTACAGCAACAACATTTACGTCGTCAGCCTATATAATTATATTTATTACATTTTATTTAATAAGTGTTATTTTAGATAATAGATTTAAAAAGCTTATTTACCAGCAAAAGTGCTCTTTCCATATCTTTAACCCATTGCTGTCTACCATGAGATAAGAATCCGTGAATAATAAAAATTGTTTTACGATCAACTTTAAAAAGAATATCATTAATATCAAAACCTTTTGCTAAAGTAACTTCAACTGGTTCTGGTTTACTTCTTGATGATACCCAGAAATTGACTTTTAATGGATTATTTTTTGAATCTTTAGCTCTAAAAATCAATTCAAATCCCTTAGATATTGTTGTTCCAAGTCCCAAACAGTTAACTTGTTTTGTTTTATTTGGTGCTGAGAATAGCTCAGATTTAAATGAAATATCACGGGGCCACGATATGTCGAAACTTGGAGGAGGAATTTTAATTAATAAATTATCGGATGGATTGAAAGATTTTAAAGTAAACGACTCTGAAAGTAATATAATATTGAATAAAATTAAAACTCTTGGCATCATTTTTGTAGAGTACTGTGAGTATAACTTAACTGAAATGATAAAAAAGACGAAATAAAATGGGTTTTATGCTGGTAAATAGCTATCGTTAAACCACGACATGATGGTTTATGAAAAATAGCATAATTGTCACGATTTAGAAAAATTTATTTTACTTTTTTTATGAGAATTTATTTTAAACTTATAACGCAAATAATGATACGATTTTATGTATATGTCATATAAAGTATCTAAACAGTAAATCACATAAAAAAGACATGAAAAATATCGAATGAAATATACAAAAATGTAAATATCTTCAATAAAAGATACAAAATTTATATAAAATATTTCTTAAGTAAAACAATTTATCGATGAATTTTTGAAACTATTTGTTAAACCATTAATAATCGTTGTTTCAAGTTCACTTCTTATCAATATGATTGATTTTAAAACCCATACTTCTTATATTTTATGAGAATCCTTTATTCTTTATCTTCAGTATTTAAAATGTACAACAAATAAAAAATAAATGTTATATTATATTCCAAGTTTTTCTTTTTTCTTTCGTCCTCCTCTTTTTCTGTTTTTATTTTTACGCTGAAAAATATAAATTTATCAATAAGTATTGTTATATTTCTATTTATAAAAATGAAGAAAAAAATCTAAGATATACCTTTTCTTGTTTGAGCATCACTATCTTGGTTGGGTTGCTCTCACTACCACCTTGAAAGCTGCTAAAGTCAACTTCTTTATAATTAAAATCATTTCGAGGTAACATGCCTTTTTGTTGCAACTCTGCTCGATTAAGACGTCTTTGAACTTTTCTTCTGACACTTTAATGAACAATATATTGTTATAAATTATGATAAATAAATAAATTTATTTCATATTTTAATAATCATTACTTACTCAGATCCTGAAAATGCATCAAGTGGTCTTGTAAACCGTTTAGGATTAATACTAGATACATTTTTCTGTTTCTTTGATACACTTTGTTGATCACCATTACAATCATTACTTTCGTTATCTTCGTGATGAGAAATTTCTCTTTTTCTTTTCTTAGCTCCTGGTATACTACCTAAAGGAACAAGAGTTTTACGTAATTCCGATTCATCATCATTAGTTTGAACTGTTTCTTGCTTAGTAACTTCTAAGAAGTGTTTATGAATACGTTCAACACGTTCTGCAGTATCATCATCAACTTCATTTTTAATTTCATTGTTAGTAGCTTCTAATTTCTTTTGATCTTCTTTTTCTTTTCGCAGTTGTTCAGCTTCTTCTTCTGCTGCAACCATTGGTATCACTAGCTTATACCTTCCATAAGGACTTACAAATAATGTTCTAGCTTTTTTCAACTTTTCCTTAGCAATCGAATTACTTTCGTCATCTGAATTTGGAGGGCTGTCAAAAACAGTTATACTATGCTCTACTTTTAAACTCTCTAGCATTTTTTCTGGCATTCTTTCTTGATCTAAAAGACAAGGCAGATTGGCCTGAATATCTTCTCCATGTGGAATATCATGTGGAGACCATATCCACGTATCTGTTCCTATACTATTTGTTTGCGTCAGTCTTTGTCTAGTATCTGGTTCTAATATCGGTTTAATTAACGGTTGTTCTCTAGCCTTAAGAATAATCTTATGCAATTTTAACAGATTTTGTCTCACCAATGGAGGAATTGGATTACAACAGGCCAAAATACCCTGCATTTCTCGTGGTAATGTTTCTGCAATATTCAAAAGCATATGATTAGGTAATACATAAATGGTACTGTCATCTTCTTCACGTGCTGTTAAATCTCTCCACATATATAATTCCTTTAAAGCATAAAGCTGTCTGTTATTGAACATTTTTTGACTTTTTCGATACATGTTCATACAACTTTGCTCATCACAAATTGGTTTTTCATAAACTTTTTTACAAATAATTGTACTTTGATCATAAACAGCTTTCAAAATATTCGTTTGTCCATTAGCTCCATCGATTAATGCATTTCGAAGAATATCTTTAATGTATAACAAATAGTGAGTATCTTCTCTGGCATATTTTTTTAATTCATCAGGCAATGGCCTAATACGCCAATCTGCCAATTGAAAATGTTTATTAGGATCTACATGACAGTGAGTTTTTAATAAATATGATAAACTCAAGTAAGGTAGATTTAAACGTTTAGCTGCTTGATGAGTATCAAACATGTTAACAATGTAAAGAGACAGATCTCGTTGGAGCCATAAAATATCACTATCAGCTCCATGGAATACTTTTAATACGGTTGGATCTGTAAATATTTCATTTAATATATGTAATTCAGATCTTAAACTCAAAGTATCAATTAAATAATCTGTATCTCTTGTTGATATTTGCATTAGACAAGTAATTCCTAGAAATGTGCGGTAAGAGTGATGTTCTAAATCAACAGCCATTTCATCATATTTTTTTAAATCATCCATCATTTTATGTAAGTCTTCTAATTTCTCTACTAAAATTAAAGGTGTTGTTTCCAAAGGCTTAAAATGCAAAATATCTTGTTTTTTTAATTGCTTATCTTGCGGTGTGAATTTATCTAATTCAAATTCATAAGGATGACAAAATACTTGACCATTTTCTCCGTCAATTAAGTAAACTCCTAAAGGTTTAATAGCATTAGGTTTTTCTTTAATTCTTGGCACCCAAGGCTTTGTACTATTGTCAATTTTATCTTTAAACGATAACTGAGGCCTGTGAATATTTTTTCCTCCTAATAATCTTATTGCTTGAGCACTTTTTGCTACTTGAGGTTGTTTCACGTTTTGATTAGATGCCGATGTATTCCAAGAGCCACAATTACTTTTTTCTGTTTGGGATACTATCAATTCTACACCTGAACTGCGATGAATTCCTGCCTCTTCATCTAGGAAGACACTTGTCTTATCTAATAGTATATCATTTGCATCAACTAATAATTTAAATTTCTCTTCAGTATCTCGTCCTTTCATACTACCTGCAGCGCCAGTATATTGGACAATCAATTGCATTAGATGCTCAATTTTGTTTATTCCATTGTTTCGTACTTCATTAAATTTAGGAAAACAGCAATAATATTTAAAATTATCGCCGTTAGGTAAACTATTTGCACTTTTAATACCATTTTGAATGGTAGAAAAGCTAGTCTGTAATATATAAATAAGATTTAGAGAAAATAAAATAAACAAAATAATGGATTGAAAGAAAACACTGTCCACGTGTTGAATGTAATAAATATTATTTTACCTTAATAAATTCATCTACAGTTTTAAAGCCAGGAATAATGTTTTGTGTCTCATCTTGCGAGGTACTTGGCTCATTTATTGCACTGTTTGAATTTAAATCATTACTTTTACTCTCGTTTTTATCCATTTTATAAATAAATGTCAGCTACTGGAGGTTAACTAGCACAATAAAAAAAACATCCTTGCTGAATCGATAAAGCAATCTACTTTATTGACAGAGAAAAATGAAAAACTACTCCAAAAATAAACGGGGTGAATCCAAAATTACATCTGATCCAACTGCCCAAAATGGATAGTAAAGAATAGCTAGGTTGGTTTATGACTCGGGTAGCAATAATACATCCAGGTAAAAAATATCCGATTTTTTTACCTTAATTAACAATATAACAGGGGCGAGTTCATGGCTGAGAAAAGACTGAGAGAGCCCACGCCGAAAGGCAAATTTCGTCAAAGGAAGTGTCGCCATCTTAACCTGTTTCGCCCCAGAGGAACTAGAATGAACTGAGGTCATGACTCAGTTCGTAAAACAGGGTAAAATGTTTGTAGATAGTAAGTACATACAATCACACGCATAAATGCCTAGTTCATACCTTAAGAGTAAATACTGACTGAGATGAATTTCTTTTTTGAATAACAGTTCCAATCATACACTTTTAAGACCTAAATCGGATATACAATGACTCACTTCCGTATTGAAATTACGGGAATCACCGAACTTATTGTGGTTTATGAATTGTGATTATTTTTATTAAAATTAGGAAATCGGCACATACCGGGCGAAGAAAGAATAATCCACGAAAATTCCATAAAATATGAATAATAAATGGTTTATTTTTCATGATAGAAGATAAAGAATACAGCAATAGAACTTCTAAAATGAAAAAAAAACACATTTCTTATCAAATTTTCGTATATAATTATTATTTTATGAATGCTCGATCAATATGCGACAAAAACATGGCAATAGGGTCGGAACAAAACTCCTGAAGTTATTTCAGGTGAAAAAGAAACCGGCTATTTTACTTTCATAATTAAACTAAACCGGAAGCTGGCCGATTTTTGCCCTAAATTATGTGCTAATCATGATTTCGAGGACGGCATTTGAAAGCTCTCGCTCTCACGAATCCAATGATATGCTCGTTGTCACGGTACGCCTTGTAGATCCGGAGTTATCGTCAAAAATAAAAGTTATGCTACAGTGAATCATAAAAAAAACTTTAAACGCTCATAACTCGAAAACTATGAGAGATACGGCATTTTTGACCGGGTGTCTTCCGGTAGGGGGGATCGAATTTTACTCTTATGTCTCGATCTTTCATATGAGCCCTTGATCGATTCCGTAGCATCATTAGCATAGAAGTTATGCATATTTTTATGTTTTGGGATTTTTCGCGAATATCTCGATATTCACACACGAAAACATAATTAACCACTAGTGTTCCGGAATCCTCTGATCATAATCTATCGGATAGTACATTCAAATTTATGATCCGAGCATAAATTATGATTTCAACATTTTTGTAGGTTAAAAGCCAAATTTGTTCATATAACGTGTGAGAAATCTAATTTTTCCTGACTTAACGCCCGAAAATTCATAATTCGACTGTCAATTTGTAAATACCTTCTTTTTTTAAAAAAAAACAGTGTAGAACCGGAAGTTGGCCAATTTTTGCCCTAAATTATGTGCAAATCATGATTTCGAGGACTGCATTTGAAAGCTCTCGCTCTCACGAATCCAATGATATGCTTGTTTTCTGTTTTAGGCTGATAGGGGACGAGTTATTTCACTTTTAAAATTTCATCAAACCGGAAGTTGGCCGATTTTTGCCCTAAATTATGTGCAAATCATGATTTCGAGGACTGCATTTGAAAGCTCTCGCTCTCACGAATCCAATGATATGCTTGTTTTCTGTTTTAGGCTGATAGGGGACGAGTTATTTCACTTTTAAAATTTCATGAAACCGGAAGTTGGCCAATTTTTGCCCTAAATTATGTGCAAATCATGATTTCGAGGACTGCATTTGAAAGCTCTCGCTCTCACGAATCCAATGATATGCTTGTTTTCTGCTTTAGGCTGATAGGGGACGAGTTATTTCACTTTTAAAATTTTATCAAACCGGAAGTTGGCCGATTTTTGCCCTAAATTATGTGCTAATCATAATTTTGAGGACCGCATTTCAAAGCTCTCGCTCTTACGAATCCAGTGATATGCTCGTTGTCAAGGTACGCCTTGTAGATCCGGAGTTATCGTCAAATATAAAAGTTATGCTACAGTGAATCATAAAAAAAACTTTAAACGCTCATAACTCGAAAACTATGAGAGATACGGGATTTTTGACCGGGTGTCTTCCGGTAGGGGGGATCGAATTTTACTCTTATGTCTCGATCTTTCATATGAGCCCTTGATCGATTCCGTAGCATCATTAGCATAGAAGTTATGCATATTTTTATGTTTTGGGATTTTTCGCGAATATCTCGATATTCACACACGAAAACATAATTAACCACTAGTGTTCCGGAATCGTCTGATCATAATCTATCGGATAGTACATTCAAATTTATGATCCGAGCATAAATTATGATTTCAACATTTTTGTAGGTTAAAAGCCAAATTTGTTCATATAACGTGTGAGAAATCTAATTTTTCCTGACTTAACGCCCGAAAATTCATAATTCGACTGTCAATTTGTAAATACCTTCTTTTTTTAAAAAAAAACAGTGTAGAACCGGAAGTTGGCCAATTTTTGCCCTAAATTATGTGCAAATCATGATTTCGAGGACTGCATTTGAAAGCTCTCGCTCTCACGAATCCAATGATATGCTTGTTTTCTGTTTTAGGCTGATAGGGGACGAGTTATTTCACTTTTAAAATTTCATCAAACCGGAAGTTGGCCGATTTTTGCCCTAAATTATGTGCAAATCATGATTTCGAGGACTGCATTTCAAAGCTCTCGCTCTCACGAATCCAATGATATGCTTGTTTTCTGTTTTAGGCTGATAGGGGACGAGTTATTTCACTTTTAAAATTTCATCAAACCGGAAGTTGGCCGATTTTTGCCCTAAATTATGTGCTAATCATGATTTCGAGGACTGCATTTGAAAGCTCTCGCTCTCACGAATCCAATGATATGCTTGTTTTCTGTTTTAGGCTGATAGGGGACGAGTTATTTCACTTTTAAAATTTCATCAAACCGGAAGTTGGCCGATTTTGGCCCTAAATAATGTGCTAATCATAATTTTGAGGACCGCATTTCAAAGCTCTCGCTCTCACGAATCCAATGATATGCTTGTTTTCTGTTTTAGGCTGATAGGGGACGAGTTATTTCACTTTTAAAATTTCATCAAACCGGAAGTTGGCCGATTTTTGCCCTAAATTATGTGCAAATCATAATTTTGAGGACCGCATTTCAAAGCTCTCGCTCTTACGAATCCAGTGATATGCTCGTTGTCAAGGTACGCCTTGTAGATCCGGAGTTATCGTCAAATATAAAAGTTATGCTACAGTGAATCATAAAAAAAACTTTAAACGCTCATAACTCGAAAACTATGAGAGATACGGCATTTTTGACCGGGTGTCTTCCGGTAGGGGGGATCGAATTTTACTCTTATGTCTCGATCTTTCATATGAGCCCTTGATCGATTCCGTAGCATCATTAGCATAGAAGTTATGCATATTTTTATGTTTTGGGATTTTTCGCGAATATCTCGATATTCACACACGAAAACATAATTAACCACTAGTGTTCCGGAATCCTCTGATCATAATCTATCGAATAGTACATTCAAATTTATGATCCGAGCATAAATTATGATTTCAACATTTTTGTAGGTTAAAAGCCAAATTTGTTCATATAACGTGTGAGAAATCTAATTTTTCCTGACTTAACGCCCGAAAATTCATAATTCGACTGTCAATTTGTAAATACCTTCTTTTTTTAAAAAAAAAAACAGTGTAGAACCGGAAGTTGGCCAATTTTTGCCCTAAATTATGTGCAAATCATGATTTTGAGGGCTGCATTTCAAAGCTCTCGCTCTTACGAATCCAATGATATGCTTGTTTTCTGTTTTAGGCTGATAGGGGACGAGTTATTTCACTTTTAAAATTTCATCAAACCGGAAGTTGGCCGATTTTTGCCCTAAATTATGTGCAAATCATGATTTCGAGGACTGCATTTGAAAGCTCTCGCTCTCACGAATCCAATGATATGCTTGTTTTCTGTTTTAGGCTGATAGGGGACGAGTTATTTCACTTTTAAAATTTCATCAAACCGGAAGTTGGCCGATTTTTGCCCTAAATTATGTGCAAATCATAATTTTGAGGACCGCATTTCAAAGCTCTCGCTCTCACGAATCCAATGATATGCTTGTTTTCTGTTTGAGGCTAATAGGGGACGAGTTATTTCACTTTTAAAATTTCATCAAACCGGAAGTTGGCCGATTTTTGCCCTAAATTATGTGCAAATCATGATTTCGAGGACTGCATTTCAAAGCTCTCGCTCTCACGAATCCAATGATATGCTTGTTTTCTGTTTTAGGCTGATAGGGGACGAGTTATTTCACTTTTAAAATTTCATCAAACCGGAAGTTGGCCGATTTTTGCCCTAAATTATGTGCTAATCATGATTTCGAGGACTGCATTTGAAAGCTCTCGCTCTCACGAATCCAATGATATGCTTGTTTTCTGTTTTAGGCTGATAGGGGACGAGTTATTTCACTTTTAAAATTTCATCAAACCGGAAGTTGGCCGATTTTTGCCCTAAATTATGTGCAAATCATAATTTTGAGGACCGCATTTCAAAGCTCTCGCTCTTACGAATCCAGTGATATGCTCGTTGTCAAGGTACGCCTTGTAGATCCGGAGTTATCGTCAAATATAAAAGTTATGCTACAGTGAATCATAAAAAAAACTTTAAACGCTCATAACTCGAAAACTATGAGAGATACGGGATTTTTGACCGGGTGTCTTCCGGTAGGGGGGATCGAATTTTACTCTTATGTCTCGATCTTTCATATGAGCCCTTGATCGATTCCGTAGCATCATTAGCATAGAAGTTATGCATATTTTTATGTTTTGGGATTTTTCGCGAATATCTCGATATTCACACACGAAAACATAATTAACCACTAGTGTTCCGGAATCCTCTGATCATAATCTATCGGATAGTACATTCAAATTCATGATCCGAGCATAAATTATGATTTCAACATTTTTGTAGGTTAAAAGCCAAATTTGTTCATATAACGTGTGAGAAATCTAATTTTTCCTGACTTAACGCCCGAAAATTCATAATTCGACTGTCAATTTGTAAATACCTTCTTTTTTTAAAAAAAAAAACAGTGTAGAACCGGAAGTTGGCCAATTTTTGCCCTAAATTATGTGCTAATCATAATTTTGAGGACCGCATTTCAAAGCTCTCGCTCTCACGAATCCAATGATATGCTTGTTTTCTGTTTTAGGCTGATAGGGGACGAGTTATTTCACTTTTAAAATTTCATCAAACCGGAAGTTGGCCGATTTTGGCCCTAAATAATGTGCTAATCATAATTTTGAGGACCGCATTTCAAAGCTCTCGCTCTCACGAATCCAATGATATGCTTGTTTTCTGTTTTAGGCTGATAGGGGACGAGTTATTTCACTTTTAAAATTTCATCAAACCGGAAGTTGGCCGATTTTTGCCCTAAATTATGTGCAAATCATAATTTTGAGGACCGCATTTCAAAGCTCTCGCTCTTACGAATCCAGTGATATGCTCGTTGTCAAGGTACGCCTTGTAGATCCGGAGTTATCGTCAAATATAAAAGTTATGCTACAGTGAATCATAAAAAAAACTTTAAACGCTCATAACTCGAAAACTATGAGAGATACGGCATTTTTGACCGGGTGTCTTCCGGTAGGGGGGATCGAATTTTACTCTTATGTCTCGATCTTTCATATGAGCCCTTGATCGATTCCGTAGCATCATTAGCATAGAAGTTATGCATATTTTTATGTTTTGGGATTTTTCGCGAATATCTCGATATTCACACACGAAAACATAATTAACCACTAGTGTTCCGGAATCCTCTGATCATAATCTATCGGATAGTACATTCAAATTTATGATCCGAGCATAAATTATGATTTCAACATTTTTGTAGGTTTAAAGCCAAATTTGTTCATATAACGTGTGAGAAATCTAATTTTTCCTGACTTAACGCCCGAAAATTCATAATTCGACTGTCAATTTGTAAATACCTTCTTTTTTTAAAAAAAAACAGTGTAGAACCGGAAGTTGGCCAATTTTTGCCCTAAATTATGTGCAAATCATGATTTCGAGGACTGCATTTGAAAGCTCTCGCTCTCACGAATCCAATGATATGCTTGTTTTCTGTTTTAGGCTGATAGGGGACGAGTTATTTCACTTTTAAAATTTTATCAAACCGGAAGTTGGCCGATTTTTGCCCTAAATTATGTGCAAATCATAATTTTGAGGACCGCATTTCAAAGCTCTCGCTCTTACGAATCCAGTGATATGCTCGTTGTCAAGGTACGCCTTGTAGATCCGGAGTTATCGTCAAATATAAAAGTTATGCTACAGTGAATCATAAAAAAAACTTTAAACGCTCATAACTCGAAAACTATGAGAGATACGGCATTTTTGACCGGGTGTCTTCCGGTAGGGGGGATCGAATTTTACTCTTATGTCTCGATTTTTCATATGAGCCCTTGATCGATTCCGTAGCACCATTAGCATAGAAGTTATGCATATTTTTATGTTTTGGGATTTTTCGCGAATATCTCGATATTCACACACGAAAACATAATTAACCACTAGTGTTCCGGAATCGTCTGATCATAATCTATCGAATAGTACATTCAAATTTATGATCCGAGCATAAATTATGATTTCAACATTTTTGTAGGTTAAAAGCCAAATTTGTTCATATAACGTGTGAGAAATCTAATTTTTCCTGACTTAACGCCCGAAAATTCATAATTCGACTGTCAATTTGTAAATACCTTCTTTTTTTAAAAAAAAAAACAGTGTAGAACCGGAAGTTGGCCAATTTTTGCCCTAAATTATGTGCTAATCATAATTTTGAGGACCGCATTTCAAAGCTCTCGCTCTCACGAATCCAATGATATGCTTGTTTTCTGTTTTAGGCTGATAGGGGACGAGTTATTTCACTTTTAAAATTTCATCAAACCGGAAGTTGGCCGATTTTGGCCCTAAATAATGTGCTAATCATAATTTTGAGGACCGCATTTCAAAGCTCTCGCTCTCACGAATCCAATGATATGCTTGTTTTCTGTTTTAGGCTGATAGGGGACGAGTTATTTCACTTTTAAAATTTCATCAAACCGGAAGTTGGCCGATTTTTGCCCTAAATTATGTGCAAATCATAATTTTGAGGACCGCATTTCAAAGCTCTCGCTCTTACGAATCCAGTGATATGCTCGTTGTCAAGGTACGCCTTGTAGATCCGGAGTTATCGTCAAATATAAAAGTTATGCTACAGTGAATCATAAAAAAAACTTTAAACGCTCATAACTCGAAAACTATGAGAGATACGGCATTTTTGACCGGGTGTCTTCCGGTAGGGGGGATCGAATTTTACTCTTATGTCTCGATCTTTCATATGAGCCCTTGATCGATTCCGTAGCATCATTAGCATAGAAGTTATGCATATTTTTATGTTTTGGGATTTTTCGCGAATATCTCGATATTCACACACGAAAACATAATTAACCACTAGTGTTCCGGAATCCTCTGATCATAATCTATCGGATAGTACATTCAAATTTATGATCCGAGCATAAATTATGATTTCAACATTTTTGTAGGTTTAAAGCCAAATTTGTTCATATAACGTGTGAGAAATCTAATTTTTCCTGACTTAACGCCCGAAAATTCATAATTCGACTGTCAATTTGTAAATACCTTCTTTTTTTAAAAAAAAACAGTGTAGAACCGGAAGTTGGCCAATTTTTGCCCTAAATTATGTGCAAATCATGATTTCGAGGACTGCATTTGAAAGCTCTCGCTCTCACGAATCCAATGATATGCTTGTTTTCTGTTTTAGGCTGATAGGGGACGAGTTATTTCACTTTTAAAATTTTATCAAACCGGAAGTTGGCCGATTTTTGCCCTAAATTATGTGCAAATCATAATTTTGAGGACCGCATTTCAAAGCTCTCGCTCTTACGAATCCAGTGATATGCTCGTTGTCAAGGTACGCCTTGTAGATCCGGAGTTATCGTCAAATATAAAAGTTATGCTACAGTGAATCATAAAAAAAACTTTAAACGCTCATAACTCGAAAACTATGAGAGATACGGCATTTTTGACCGGGTGTCTTCCGGTAGGGGGGATCGAATTTTACTCTTATGTCTCGATTTTTCATATGAGCCCTTGATCGATTCCGTAGCACCATTAGCATAGAAGTTATGCATATTTTTATGTTTTGGGATTTTTCGCGAATATCTCGATATTCACACACGAAAACATAATTAACCACTAGTGTTCCGGAATCGTCTGATCATAATCTATCGAATAGTACATTCAAATTTATGATCCGAGCATAAATTATGATTTCAACATTTTTGTAGGTTAAAAGCCAAATTTGTTCATATAACGTGTGAGAAATCTAATTTTTCCTGACTTAACGCCCGAAAATTCATAATTCGACTGTCAATTTGTAAATACCTTCTTTTTTTAAAAAAAAACAGTGTAGAACCGGAAGTTGGCCAATTTTTGCCCTAAATTATGTGCAAATCATGATTTCGAGGACTGCATTTGAAAGCTCTCGCTCTCACGAATCCAATGATATGCTTGTTTTCTGTTTTAGGCTGATAGGGGACGAGTTATTTCACTTTTAAAATTTCATCAAACCGGAAGTTGGCCGATTTTTGCCCTAAATTATGTGCAAATCATGATTTCGAGGACTGCATTTGAAAGCTCTCGCTCTCACGAATCCAATGATATGCTTGTTTTCTGTTTTAGGCTGATAGGGGACGAGTTATTTCACTTTTAAAATTTCATCAAACCGGAAGTTGGCCGATTTTTGCCCTAAATTATGTGCAAATCATGATTTCGAGGACTGCATTTGAAAGCTCTCGCTCTCACGAATCCAATAATATGCTTGTTTTCTGTTTTAGGCTGATAGGGGACGAGTTATTTCACTTTTAAAATTTCATCAAACCGGAAGTTGGCCGATTTTTGCCCTAAATTATGTGCTAATCATAATTTTGAGGACCGCATTTCAAAGCTCTCGCTCTCACGAATCCAATGATATGCTTGTTTTCTGTTTTAGGCTGATAGGGGACGAGTTATTTCACTTTTAAAATTTCATCAAACCGGAAGTTGGCCGATTTTTGCCCTAAATTATGTGCTAATCATGATTTCGAGGACTGCATTTGAAAGCTCTCGCTCTCACGAATCCAATGATATGCTTGTTTTCTGTTTTAGGCTGATAGGGGACGAGTTATTTCACTTTTAAAATTTCATCAAACCGGAAGTTGGCCGATTTTTGCCCTAAATTATGTGCAAATCATAATTTTGAGGACCGCATTTCAAAGCTCTCGCTCTTACGAATCCAGTGATATGCTCGTTGTCAAGGTACGCCTTGTAGATCCGGAGTTATCGTCAAATATAAAAGTTATGCTACAGTGAATCATAAAAAAAACTTTAAACGCTCATAACTCGAAAACTATGAGAGATACGGCATTTTTGACCGGGTGTCTTCCGGTAGGGGGGATCGAATTTTACTCTTATGTCTCGATTTTTCATATGAGCCCTTGATCGATTCCGTAGCACCATTAGCATAGAAGTTATGCATATTTTTATGTTTTGGGATTTTTCGCGAATATCTCGATATTCACACACGAAAACATAATTAACCACTAGTGTTCCGGAATCGTCTGATCATAATCTATCGAATAGTACATTCAAATTTATGATCCGAGCATAAATTATGATTTCAACATTTTTGTAGGTTAAAAGCCAAATTTGTTCATATAACGTGTGAGAAATCTAATTTTTCCTGACTTAACGCCCGAAAATTCATAATTCGACTGTCAATTTGTAAATACCTTCTTTTTTTAAAAAAAAACAGTGTAGAACCGGAAGTTGGCCAATTTTTGCCCTAAATTATGTGCAAATCATGATTTCGAGGACTGCATTTGAAAGCTCTCGCTCTCACGAATCCAATGATATGCTTGTTTTCTGTTTTAGGCTGATAGGGGACGAGTTATTTCACTTTTAAAATTTCATCAAACCGGAAGTTGGCCGATTTTTGCCCTAAATTATGTGCAAATCATGATTTCGAGGACTGCATTTGAAAGCTCTCGCTCTCACGAATCCAATAATATGCTTGTTTTCTGTTTTAGGCTGATAGGGGACGAGTTATTTCACTTTTAAAATTTCATCAAACCGGAAGTTGGCCGATTTTTGCCCTAAATTATGTGCAAATCATGATTTCGAGGACTGCATTTGAAAGCTCTCGCTCTCACGAATCCAATGATATGCTTGTTTTCTGTTTTAGGCTGATAGGGGACGAGTTATTTCACTTTTAAAATTTCATCAAACCGGAAGTTGGCCGATTTTTGCCCTAAATTATGTGCAAATCATGATTTCGAGGACTGCATTTGAAAGCTCTCGCTCTCACGAATCCAATAATATGCTTGTTTTCTGTTTTAGGCTGATAGGGGACGAGTTATTTCACTTTTAAAATTTCATCAAACCGGAAGTTGGCCGATTTTTGCCCTAAATTATGTGCTAATCATAATTTTGAGGACCGCATTTCAAAGCTCTCGCTCTCACGAATCCAATGATATGCTTGTTTTCTGTTTTAGGCTGATAGGGGACGAGTTATTTCACTTTTAAAATTTCATCAAACCGGAAGTTGGCCGATTTTTGCCCTAAATTATGTGCTAATCATGATTTCGAGGACTGCATTTGAAAGCTCTCGCTCTCACGAATCCAATGATATGCTTGTTTTCTGTTTTAGGCTGATAGGGGACGAGTTATTTCACTTTTAAAATTTCATCAAACCGGAAGTTGGCCGATTTTTGCCCTAAATTATGTGCAAATCATAATTTTGAGGACCGCATTTCAAAGCTCTCGCTCTTACGAATCCAGTGATATGCTCGTTGTCAAGGTACGCCTTGTAGATCCGGAGTTATCGTCAAATATAAAAGTTATGCTACAGTGACTCATAAAAAAAACTTTAAACGCTCATAACTCGAAAACTATGAGAGATACGGCATTTTTGACCGGGTGTCTTCCGGTAGGGGGGATCGAATTTTACTCTTATGTCTCGATCTTTCATATGAGCCCTTGATCGATTCCGTAGCATCATTAGCATAGAAGTTATGCATATTTTTATGTTTTGGGATTTTTCGCGAATATCTCGATATTCACACACGAAAACATAATTAACCACTAGTGTTCCGGAATCGTCTGATCATAATCTATCGAATAGTACATTCAAATTTATGATCCGAGCATAAATTATGATTTCAACATTTTTGTAGGTTTAAAGCCAAATTTGTTCATATAACGTGTGAGAAATCTAATTTTTCCTGACTTAACGCCCGAAAATTCATAATTCGACTGTCAATTTGTAAATACCTTCTTTTTTTAAAAAAAAACAGTGTAGAACCGGAAGTTGGCCAATTTTTGCCCTAAATTATGTGCAAATCATGATTTCGAGGACTGCATTTGAAAGCTCTCGCTCTCACGAATCCAATGATATGCTTGTTTTCTGTTTTAGGCTGATAGGGGACGAGTTATTTCACTTTTAAAATTTCATCAAACCGGAAGTTGGCCGATTTTTGCCCTAAATTATGTGCAAATCATGATTTCGAGGACTGCATTTGAAAGCTCTCGCTCTCACGAATCCAATGATATGCTTGTTTTCTGTTTTAGGCTGATAGGGGACGAGTTATTTCACTTTTAAAATTTTATCAAACCGGAAGTTGGCCGATTTTTGCCCTAAATTATGTGCAAATCATGATTTTGAGGACCGCATTTCAAAGCTCTCGCTCTCACGAATCCAATGATATGCTCGTTGTCAAGGTACGCCTTGTAGATCCGGAGTTATCGTCAAAAATAAAAGTTATGCTACAGTGAATCATAAAAAAAACTTTAAACGCTCATAACTCGAAAACTATGAGAGATACGGCATTTTTGACCGGGTGTCTTCCGGTAGGGGGGATCGAATTTTACTCTTATGTCTCGATTTTTCATATGAGCCCTTGATCGATTCCGTAGCACCATTAGCATAGAAGTTATGCATATTTTTATGTTTTGGGATTTTTCGCGAATATCTCGATATTCACACACGAAAACATAATTAACCACTAGTGTTCCGGAATCGTCTGATCATAATCTATCGAATAGTACATTCAAATTTATGATCCGAGCATAAATTATGATTTCAACATTTTTGTAGGTTAAAAGCCAAATTTGTTCATATAACGTGTGAGAAATCTAATTTTTCCTGACTTAACGCCCGAAAATTCATAATTCGACTGTCAATTTGTAAATACCTTCTTTTTTTAAAAAAAAACAGTGTAGAACCGGAAGTTGGCCAATTTTTGCCCTAAATTATGTGCAAATCATGATTTCGAGGACTGCATTTGAAAGCTCTCGCTCTCACGAATCCAATGATATGCTTGTTTTCTGTTTTAGGCTGATAAAGGACGAGTTATTTCACTTTTAAAATTTCATCAAACCGGAAGTTGGCCGATTTTTGCCCTAAATTATGTGCAAATCATGATTTCGAGGACTGCATTTGAAAGCTCTCGCTCTCACGAATCCAATAATATGCTTGTTTTCTGTTTTAGGCTGATAGGGGACGAGTTATTTCACTTTTAAAATTTCATCAAACCGGAAGTTGGCCGATTTTTGCCCTAAATTATGTGCTAATCATGATTTCGAGGACTGCATTTGAAAGCTCTCGCTCTCACGAATCCAATGATATGCTTGTTTTCTGTTTTAGGCTGATAGGGGACGAGTTATTTCACTTTTAAAATTTCATCAAACCGGAAGTTGGCCGATTTTTGCCCTAAATTATGTGCAAATCATAATTTTGAGGACCGCATTTCAAAGCTCTCGCTCTTACGAATCCAGTGATATGCTCGTTGTCAAGGTACGCCTTGTAGATCCGGAGTTATCGTCAAATATAAAAGTTATGCTACAGTGAATCATAAAAAAAACTTTAAACGCTCATAACTCGAAAACTATGAGAGATACGGCATTTTTGACCGGGTGTCTTCCGGTAGGGGGGATCGAATTTTACTCTTATGTCTCGATCTTTCATATGAGCCCTTGATCGATTCCGTAGCATCATTAGCATAGAAGTTATGCATATTTTTATGTTTTGGGATTTTTCGCGAATATCTCGATATTCACACACGAAAACATAATTAACCACTAGTGTTCCGGAATCCTCTGATCATAATCTATCGGATAGTACATTCAAATTCATGATCCGAGCATAAATTATGATTTCAACATTTTTGTAGGTTTAAAGCCAAATTTGTTCATATAACGTGTGAGAAATCTAATTTTTCCTGACTTAACGCCCGAAAATTCATAATTCGACTGTCAATTTGTAAATACCTTCTTTTTTTAAAAAAAAACAGTGTAGAACCGGAAAATGGCCGATTTTTGCCCTAAATTATGTGCTAATCATAATTTTGAGGACCGCATTTCAAAGCTCTCGCTCTCACGAATCCAATGATATGCTTGTTTTCTGTTTTAGGCTGATAGGGGACGAGTTATTTCACTTTTAAAATTTCATGAAACCGGAAGTTGGCCAATTTTTGCCCTAAATTATGTGCAAATCATGATTTCGAGGACTGCATTTGAAAGCTCTCGCTCTCACGAATCCAATAATATGCTTGTTTTCTGTTTTAGGCTGATAGGGGACGAGTTATTTCACTTTTAAAATTTCATCAAACCGGAAGTTGGCCGATTTTTGCCCTAAATTATGTGCTAATCATGATTTCGAGGACTGCATTTGAAAGCTCTCGCTCTCACGAATCCAATGATATGCTTGTTTTCTGTTTTAGGCTGATAGGGGACGAGTTATTTCACTTTTAAAATTTCATCAAACCGGAAGTTGGCCGATTTTTGCCCTAAATTATGTGCAAATCATAATTTTGAGGACCGCATTTCAAAGCTCTCGCTCTTACGAATCCAGTGATATGCTCGTTGTCAAGGTACGCCTTGTAGATCCGGAGTTATCGTCAAATATAAAAGTTATGCTACAGTGAATCATAAAAAAAACTTTAAACGCTCATAACTCGAAAACTATGAGAGATACGGCATTTTTGACCGGGTGTCTTCCGGTAGGGGGGATCGAATTTTACTCTTATGTCTCGATCTTTCATATGAGCCCTTGATCGATTCCGTAGCATCATTAGCATAGAAGTTATGCATATTTTTATGTTTTGGGATTTTTCGCGAATATCTCGATATTCACACACGAAAACATAATTAACCACTAGTGTTCCGGAATCCTCTGATCATAATCTATCGGATAGTACATTCAAATTCATGATCCGAGCATAAATTATGATTTCAACATTTTTGTAGGTTTAAAGCCAAATTTGTTCATATAACGTGTGAGAAATCTAATTTTTCCTGACTTAACGCCCGAAAATTCATAATTCGACTGTCAATTTGTAAATACCTTCTTTTTTTAAAAAAAAACAGTGTAGAACCGGAAAATGGCCGATTTTTGCCCTAAATTATGTGCTAATCATAATTTTGAGGACCGCATTTCAAAGCTCTCGCTCTCACGAATCCAATGATATGCTTGTTTTCTGTTTTAGGCTGATAGGGGACGAGTTATTTCACTTTTAAAATTTCATGAAACCGGAAGTTGGCCAATTTTTGCCCTAAATTATGTGCAAATCATGATTTCGAGGACTGCATTTGAAAGCTCTCGCTCTCACGAATCCAATGATATGCTTGTTTTCTGCTTTAGGCTGATAGGGGACGAGTTATTTCACTTTTAAAATTTTATCAAACCGGAAGTTGGCCAATTTTTGCCCTAAATTATGTGCAAATCATGATTTCGAGGACTGCATTTGAAAGCTCTCGCTCTCACGAATCCAATGATATGCTTGTTTTCTGTTTTAGGCTAATAGGGGACGAGTTATTTCACTTTTAAAATTTCATCAAACCGGAAGTTGGCCGATTTTTGCCCTAAATTATGTGCAAATCATAATTTTGAGGACCGCATTTCAAAGCTCTCGCTCTTACGAATCCAATGATATGCTCGTTGTCAAGGTACGCCTTGTAGATCCGGAGTTATCGTCAAAAATAAAAGTTATGCTACAGTGAATCATAAAAAAAACTTTAAACGCTCATAACTCGAAAACTATGAGAGATACGGCATTTTTGACCGGGTGTCTTCCGGTAGGGGGGATCGAATTTTACTCTTATGTCTCGATTTTTCATATGAGCCCTTGATCGATTCCGTAGCACCATTAGCATAGAAGTTATGCATATTTTTATGTTTTGGGATTTTTCGCGAATATCTCGATATTCACACACGAAAACATAATTAACCACTAGTGTTCCGGAATCGTCTGATCATAATCTATCGAATAGTACATTCAAATTTATGATCCGAGCATAAATTATGATTTCAACATTTTTGTAGGTTAAAAGCCAAATTTGTTCATATAACGTGTGAGAAATCTAATTTTTCCTGACTTAACGCCCGAAAATTCATAATTCGACTGTCAATTTGTAAATACCTTCTTTTTTTAAAAAAAAACAGTGTAGAACCGGAAGTTGGCCAATTTTTGCCCTAAATTATGTGCAAATCATGATTTCGAGGACTGCATTTGAAAGCTCTCGCTCTCACGAATCCAATGATATGCTTGTTTTCTGTTTTAGGCTGATAGGGGACGAGTTATTTCACTTTTAAAATTTCATCAAACCGGAAGTTGGCCGATTTTTGCCCTAAATTATGTGCAAATCATGATTTCGAGGACTGCATTTGAAAGCTCTCGCTCTCACGAATCCAATAATATGCTTGTTTTCTGTTTTAGGCTGATAGGGGACGAGTTATTTCACTTTTAAAATTTCATCAAACCGGAAGTTGGCCGATTTTTGCCCTAAATTATGTGCTAATCATAATTTTGAGGACCGCATTTCAAAGCTCTCGCTCTCACGAATCCAATGATATGCTTGTTTTCTGTTTTAGGCTGATAGGGGACGAGTTATTTCACTTTTAAAATTTCATCAAACCGGAAGTTGGCCGATTTTTGCCCTAAATTATGTGCTAATCATGATTTCGAGGACTGCATTTGAAAGCTCTCGCTCTCACGAATCCAATGATATGCTTGTTTTTTGCTTTAGGCTGATAGGGGACGAGTTATTCCACTTTTAAAATTTTATCAAACCGGAAGTTGGCCGATTTTTGCCCTAAATTATGTGCAAATCATAATTTTGAGGACCGCATTTCAAAGCTCTCGCTCTTACGAATCCAATGATATGCTCGTTGTCAAGGTACGCCTTGTAGATCCGGAGTTATCGTCAAAAATAAAAGTTATGCTACAGTGAATCATAAAAAAAACTTTAAACGCTCATAACTCGAAAACTATGAGAGATACGGCATTTTTGACCGGGTGTCTTCCGGTAGGGGGGATCGAATTTCACTCTTATGTCTCGATCTTTCATATGAGCCCTTGATCGATTCCGTAGCACCATTAGCATAGAAGTTATGCATATTTTTATGTTTTGGGATTTTTCGCGAATATCTCGATATTCACACACGAAAACATAATTAACCACTAGTGTTCCGGAATCCTCTGATCATAATCTATCGGATAGTACATTCAAATTTATGATCCGAGCATAAATTATGATTTCAACATTTTTGTAGGTTAAAAGCCAAATTTGTTCATATAACGTGTGAGAAATCTAATTTTTCCTGACTTAACGCCCGAAAATTCATAATTCGACTGTCAATTTGTAAATACCTTCTTTTTTTAAAAAAAAACAGTGTAGAACCGGAAAATGGCCGATTTTTGCCCTAAATTATGTGCTAATCATAATTTTGAGGACCGCATTTCAAAGCTCTCGCTCTCACGAATCCAATGATATGCTTGTTTTCTGTTTGAGGCTAATAGGGGACGAGTTATTTCACTTTTAAAATTTCATGAAACCGGAAGTTGGCCAATTTTTGCCCTAAATTATGTGCAAATCATGATTTCGAGGACTGCATTTGAAAGCTCTCGCTCTCACGAATCCAATGATATGCTTGTTTTCTGCTTTAGGCTGATAGGGGACGAGTTATTTCACTTTTAAAATTTTATCAAACCGGAAGTTGGCCAATTTTTGCCCTAAATTATGTGCAAATCATGATTTCGAGGACTGCATTTGAAAGCTCTCGCTCTCACGAATCCAATGATATGCTTGTTTTCTGCTTTAGGCTGATAGGGGACGAGTTATTTCACTTTTAAAATTTTATCAAACCGGAAGTTGGCCGATTTTTGCCCTAAATTATGTGCTAATCATAATTTTGAGGACCGCATTTCAAAGCTCTCGCTCTCACGAATCCAATGATATGCTCGTTGTCAAGGTACGCCTTGTAGATCCGGAGTTATCGTCAAAAATAAAAGTTATGCTACAGTGAATCATAAAAAAAACTTTAAACGCTCATAACTCGAAAACTATGAGAGATACGGCATTTTTGACCGGGTGTCTTCCGGTAGGGGGGATCGAATTTTACTCTTATGTCTCGATCTTTCATATGAGCCCTTGATCGATTCCGTAGCACCATTAGCATAGAAGTTATGCATATTTTTATGTTTTGGGATTTTTCGCGAATATCTCGATATTCACACACGAAAACATAATTAACCACTAGTGTTCCGGAATCGTCTGATCATAATCTATCGAATAGTACATTCAAATTTATGATCCGAGCATAAATTATGATTTCAACATTTTTGTAGGTTAAAAGCCAAATTTGTTCATATAACGTGTGAGAAATCTAATTTTTCCTGACTTAACGCCCGAAAATTCATAATTCGACTGTCAATTTGTAAATACCTTCTTTTTTTAAAAAAAAACAGTGTAGAACCGGAAAATGGCCGATTTTTGCCCTAAATTATGTGCAAATCATGATTTCGAGGACTGCATTTGAAAGCTCTCGCTCTCACGAATCCAATGATATGCTTGTTTTCTGCTTTAGGCTGATAGGGGACGAGTTATTCCACTTTTAAAATTTTATCAAACCGGAAGTTGGCCGATTTTTGCCCTAAATTATGTGCTAATCATAATTTTGAGGACCGCATTTCAAAGCTCTCGCTCTCACGAATCCAATGATATGCTTGTTTTCTGTTTGAGGCTAATAGGGGACGAGTTATTTCACTTTTAAAATTTCATGAAACCGGAAGTTGGCCAATTTTTGCCCTAAATTATGTGCAAATCATGATTTCGAGGACTGCATTTGAAAGCTCTCGCTCTCACGAATCCAATGATATGCTTGTTTTCTGTTTTAGGCTGATAGGGGACGAGTTATTTCACTTTTAAAATTTCATCAAACCGGAAGTTGGCCGATTTTTGCCCTAAATTATGTGCAAATCATGATTTCGAGGACTGCATTTGAAAGCTCTCGCTCTCACGAATCCAATGATATGCTTGTTTTCTGCTTTAGGCTGATAGGGGACGAGTTATTCCACTTTTAAAATTTTATCAAACCGGAAGTTGGCCGATTTTTGCCCTAAATTATGTGCTAATCATAATTTTGAGGACCGCATTTCAAAGCTCTCGCTCTCACGAATCCAATGATATGCTTGTTTTCTGTTTGAGGCTAATAGGGGACGAGTTATTTCACTTTTAAAATTTCATGAAACCGGAAGTTGGCCAATTTTTGCCCTAAATTATGTGCAAATCATGATTTCGAGGACTGCATTTGAAAGCTCTCGCTCTCACGAATCCAATGATATGCTTGTTTTCTGCTTTAGGCTGATAGGGGACGAGTTATTTCACTTTTAAAATTTTATCAAACCGGAAGTTGGCCGATTTTTGCCCTAAATTATGTGCTAATCATAATTTTGAGGACCGCATTTCAAAGCTCTCGCTCTCACGAATCCAATGATATGCTTGTTTTCTGTTTGAGGCTAATAGGGGACGAGTTATTTCACTTTTAAAATTTCATCAAACCGGAAGTTGGCCGATTTTTGCCCTAAATTATGTGCTAATCATAATTTTGAGGACCGCATTTCAAAGCTCTCGCTCTTACGAATCCAATGATATGCTGGTTGTCAAGGTACGCCTTGTAGATCCGGAGTTATCGTCAAAAATAAAAGTTATGCTACAGTGAATCATAAAAAAAACTTTAAACGCTCATAACTCGAAAACTATGAGAGATACGGCATTTTTGACCGGGTGTCTTCCGGTAGGGGGGATCGAATTTTACTCTTATGTCTCGATCTTTCATATGAGCCCTTGATCGATTCCGTAGCATCATTAGCATAGAAGTTATGCATATTTTTATGTTTTGGGATTTTTCGCGAATATCTCGATATTCACACACGAAAACATAATTAACCACTAGTGTTCCGGAATCGTCTGATCATAATCTATCGAATAGTACATTCAAATTTATGATCCGAGCATAAATTATGATTTCAACATTTTTGTAGGTTAAAAGCCAAATTTGTTCATATAACGTGTGAGAAATCTAATTTTTCCTGACTTAACGCCCGAAAATTTATAATTCGACTGTCAATTTGTAAATACCTTCTTTTTTTAAAAAAAAACAGTGTAGAACCGGAAAATGGCCGATTTTTGCCCTAAATTATGTGCAAATCATGATTTCGAGGACTGCATTTGAAAGCTCTCGCTCTCACGAATCCAATGATATGCTTGTTTTCTGCTTTAGGCTGATAGGGGACGAGTTATTTCACTTTTAAAATTTTATCAAACCGGAAGTTGGCCGATTTTTGCCCTAAATTATGTGCTAATCATAATTTTGAGGACCGCATTTCAAAGCTCTCGCTCTCACGAATCCAATGATATGCTTGTTTTCTGTTTGAGGCTAATAGGGGACGAGTTATTTCACTTTTAAAATTTCATGAAACCGGAAGTTGGCCAATTTTTGCCCTAAATTATGTGCAAATCATGATTTCGAGGACTGCATTTGAAAGCTCTCGCTCTCACGAATCCAATGATATGCTTGTTTTCTGCTTTAGGCTGATAGGGGACGAGTTATTTTACTTTTAAAATTTTATCAAACCGGAAGTTGGCCGATTTTTGCCCTAAATTATGTGCTAATCATAATTTTGAGGACCGCATTTCAAAGCTCTCGCTCTCACGAATCCAATGATATGCTTGTTTTCTGTTTGAGGCTAATAGGGGACGAGTTATTTCACTTTTAAAATTTCATCAAACCGGAAGTTGGCCGATTTTTGCCCTAAATTATGTGCTAATCATAATTTTGAGGACCGCATTTCAAAGCTCTCGCTCTTACGAATCCAATGATATGCTCGTTGTCAAGGTACGCCTTGTAGATCCGGAGTTATCGTCAAAAATAAAAGTTATGCTACAGTGAATCATAAAAAAAACTTTAAACGCTCATAACTCGAAAACTATGAGAGATACGGCATTTTTGACCGGGTGTCTTCCGGTAGGGGGGATCGAATTTTACTCTTATGTCTCGATCTTTCATATGAGCCCTTGATCGATTCCGTAGCACCATTAGCATAGAAGTTATGCATATTTTTATGTTTTGGGATTTTTCGCGAATATCTCGATATTCACACACGAGAACATAATTAACCACTAGTGTTCCGGAATCGTCTGATCATAATCTATCGAATAGTACATTCAAATTTATGATCCGAGCATAAATTATGATTTCAACATTTTTGTAGGTTAAAAGCCAAATTTGTTCATATAACGTGTGAGAAATCTAATTTTTCCTGACTTAACGCCCGAAAATTCATAATTCGACTGTCAATTTGTAAATACCTTCTTTTTTTAAAAAAAAACAGTGTAGAACCGGAAAATGGCCGATTTTTGCCCTAAATTATGTGCAAATCATGATGTCGAGGACTGCATTTGAAAGCTCTCGCTCTCACGAATCCAATGATATGCTTGTTTTCTGTTTTAGGCTGATAGGGGACGAGTTATTTCACTTTTAAAATTTTATCAAACCGGAAGTTGGCCGATTTTTGCCCTAAATTATGTGCAAATCATGATTTCGAGGACTGCATTTGAAAGCTCTCGCTTCCACGAATCCAATGATATGCTTGTTTTCTGTTTTAGGCTGATAGGGGACGAGTTATTTCACTTTTAAAATTTTATCAAACCGGAAGTTGGCCGATTTTTGCCCTAAATTATGTGCTAATCATAATTTTGAGGACCGCATTTCAAAGCTCTCGCTCTCACGAATCCAATGATATGCTTGTTTTCTGTTTGAGGCTAATAGGGGACGAGTTATTTCACTTTTAAAATTTCATCAAACCGGAAGTTGGCCGATTTTTGCCCTAAATTATGTGCTAATCATAATTTTGAGGACCGCATTTCAAAGCTCTCGCTCTTACGAATCCAATGATATGCTCGTTGTCAAGGTACGCCTTGTAGATCCGGAGTTATCGTCAAAAATAAAAGTTATGCTACAGTGAATCATAAAAAAAACTTTAAACGCTCATAACTCGAAAACTATGAGAGATACGGCATTTTTGACCGGGTGTCTTCCGGTAGGGGGGATCGAATTTTACTCTTATGTCTCGATCTTTCATATGAGCCCTTGATCGATTCCGTAGCACCATTAGCATAGAAGTTATGCATATTTTTATGTTTTGGGATTTTTCGCGAATATCTCGATATTCACACACGAAAACATAATTAACCACTAGTGTTCCGGAATCGTCTGATCATAATCTATCGAATAGTACATTCAAATTTATGATCCGAGCATAAATTATGATTTCAACATTTTTGTAGGTTAAAAGCCAAATTTGTTCATATAACGTGTGAGAAATCTAATTTTTCCTGACTTAACGCCCGAAAATTCATAATTCGACTGTCAATTTGTAAATACCTTCTTTTTTTAAAAAAAAACAGTGTAGAACCGGAAAATGGCCGATTTTTGCCCTAAATTATGTGCAAATCATGATGTCGAGGACTGCATTTGAAAGCTCTCGCTCTCACGAATCCAATGATATGCTTGTTTTCTGTTTTAGGCTGATAGGGGACGAGTTATTTCACTTTTAAAATTTCATGAAACCGGAAGTTGGCCAATTTTTGCCCTAAATTATGTGCAAATCATGATTTCGAGGACTGCATTTGAAAGCTCTCGCTCTCACGAATCCAATGATATGCTTGTTTTCTGCTTTAGGCTGATAGGGGACGAGTTATTTCACTTTTAAAATTTTATCAAACCGGAAGTTGGCCGATTTTTGCCCTAAATTATGTGCAAATCATGATTTCGAGGACTGCATTTGAAAGCTCTCGCTCTCACGAATCCAATGATATGCTTGTTTTCTGTTTTAGGCTAATAGGGGACGAGTTATTTCACTTTTAAAATTTCATTAAACCGGAAGTTGGCCGATTTTTGCCCTAAATTATGTGCTAATCATAATTTTGAGGACCGCATTTCAAAGCTCTCGCTCTCACGAATCCAATGATATGCTTGTTTTCTGTTTTAGGCTAATAGGGGACGAGTTATTTCACTTTTAAAATTTCATCAAACCGGAAGTTGGCCGATTTTTGCCCTAAATTATGTGCAAATCATAATTTTGAGGACCGCATTTCAAAGCTCTCGCTCTTACGAATCCAATGATATGCTTGTTTTCTGTTTTAGGCTGATAGGGGACGAGTTATTTCACTTTTAAAATTTTATCAAACCGGAAGTTGGCCGATTTTTGCCCTAAATTATGTGCAAATCATGATTTCGAGGACTGCATTTGAAAGCTCTCGCTTCCACGAATCCAATGATATGCTTGTTTTCTGTTTTAGGCTGATAGGGGACGAGTTATTTCACTTTTAAAATTTCATCAAACCGGAAGTTGGCCGATTTTTGCCCTAAATTATGTGCAAATCATGATTTCGAGGACTGCATTTCAAAGCTCTTGCTCTCACGAATCCAATGATATGCTTGTTCTCTGTTTTAGGCTGATAGGGGACGAGTTATTTCACTTCTAAAATTTCATCAAACCGGAAGTTGGCCGATTTTTGCCCTAAATTATGTGCTAATCATGATTTCGAGGACTGCATTTCAAAGCTCTCGCTCTCACGAATCCAATGATATGCTCGTTGTCAAGGTACGCCTTGTAGATCCGGAGTTATCGTCAAAAATAAAAGTTATGCTACAGTGAATCATAAAAAAAACTTTAAACGCTCATAACTCGAAAACTATGAGAGATACGGCATTTTTGACCGGGTGTCTTCCGGTAGGGGGGATCGAATTTTACTCTTATGTCTCGATCTTTCATATGAGCCCTTGATCGATTCCGTAGCATCATTAGCATAGAAGTTATGCATATTTTTATGTTTTGGGATTTTTCGCGAATATCTCGATATTCACACACGAAAACATAATTAACCACTAGTGTTCGGGAATCGTCTGATCATAATCTATCGAATAGTACATTCAAATTTATGATCCGAGCATAAATTATGATTTCAACATTTTTGTAGGTTAAAAGCCAAATTTATTCATATAACGTGTGAGAAATCTAATTTTTCCTGACTTAACGCCCGAAAATTCATAATTCGACTGTCAATTTGTAAATACCTTCTTTTTTTAAAAAAAAACAGTGTAGAACCGGAAAATGGCCGATTTTTGCCCTAAATTATGTGCAAATCATGATTTCGAGGACTGCATTTGAAAGCTTTTGCTCTCACGAATCTAATGATATGCTTGTTTTCTATTTTAGGCTGATAGGGGACGAGTTATTTCACTTTTAAAATTTCATCAAACCGGAAGTTGGCCGATTTTTGCCCTAAATTATGTGCAAATCATAATTTTGAAGGGTGAATCATTCTGGATTGTTTCTAGCATTCATTAAATAACCCTAGGAGGTTTTTTCCGGCTCTTTTGAACTGAAATCTTTTAATATCGTCTAAAAAAAAATTTCTTAGTAGCAAAACCCGTTTATAAAAATCTGAATCATTCTTAATCAGCGTGTAAACACCGAACTGGGTCTGCAGTCATTTATTTATTGCTTTGGAATGTTTCTATCATGGATAAAAAATTCTTAGAATCTTTGTGTCAACTTCTTCTGCCCCGTAGTCTACTTTTTATTGTCTGCAGAATAATCTTAGACTGAAACCAGTTGAAAAAAATCCACCTTTTTTTTATCAACTTGGAACAATAATCTCAGTTGTGCGGAGTTCGCGCATATCGACCAATTGTTTATATCGTAGATAAAATCATCTATTCATATTCTATTAAATTCCCGTAGATTACTCTTACTTTGACCAGTATGTGCTGTTTTTTCAATTATAAAAAAAATAATCGTAACTCATAAAACACAATAAGTTTGGTACTTCCTGTAGTTTCAATACTTAGATGAATTTTTGTCAATTCGATCTAGGTCAAAAAAATGTATGATTGGAACCGTTATTAAAAAAAAAATCCATCTCAGTCATTATTTACTTTTTAGGTACAGCCGGGTCGATTAATGCCTGGGGTGTTACCTTTTGAGTTCAGCTTATACCCTCCGAGTAATTACCGACTGCGGGAGGAATTTTTTTGTGTAGAGAGTTTCCATCCTATAATTTTTTAAGTCTATGCTCTATCGAAAAAAACCACAAAAATATTTATTATGACCTAAATATGATGTTTGAGGATGTTAAATAATTTTTGTTATAATCCAGAAAGTAGCAAGGATTTTTACGATTAAGATTTATCAACAAAAAGTCCTTCTAAAATGAATGATTAATTTTCGTCTGTGTAGTGTTCTATCGGCCATAGTGGATTCTAAGCATGGGATATAAATAATTAATTATTTATTTTAGAAATACTTTTTGTTGATGAATCTTCAGAGTAAAAATTCTTGCTACTTTTTTGTGTATGAACCAGGCATTCATGTGTGTGGGTGTAAGCACTATCTGTAAAAATTCTACCCTGTTTTACAAACAGAGTCACGACCTCGGTTCATTTCAGTTCCTCCGGGTCGATACAGGGTAAGATGGCGACACTTCCTCTAACAAAGTTATCCGTATGGCGTGTGTTCTCTCTGTCATCTCTTTGGTTCATGGCATTCAATTGTAAGCTTGCCAACTGCCACAGATTTACAGCATGAATGTAAACAAGCCTACCGTGGTTGGCACCTTCTTGATTATAATTAAATATGATGAATCTCATCCTGAAGTTCATCATTTTTGAGTAATTATCTTTCTCGTACGTTATTACAAGTTATTAAAACGCAAGCACATGTATCTAATAGTTTAGTCAATAAATATAAAATACATAGAAAATGTATTTATCTATATTCTGTGTTTATTTTGGTTTCTTTCAGTATTCTTTTTTTTCATAGAAAAGTAAGAGGGGGAAAATTTTTTATCACTCCAAAACTCTAGACCAATTAAGATCATGGCCTATACTAAACCTTACTGGGTGGCATCCACGAATTGGTTACACGTGGGCAATGGTAATCGGTAAACGAAATCTATTGTTCTTCTCACTGAACGTCAAAGAATAAACTTTATACATATTAAAACACTTGGACATAACGGGTTATATTCGAAGCAACAGACTGATTAGAACAAGGTAAAACTTTTATTTTATTTAAATAAATATTTTTCATAAAAAACCTTTGAATGTTCAATTAAATACTTCTAATTACAGATGAAGCGTACAATTTTTTATCTGTTGTCACTTTTTACATTTTTAAATGCACAGGAAATTGATCCAAATGAACTAAAATGTTTAGGTAACATTATACAAAACTGTATATTAGACTTACTTTTGTTTTTCATTGTTATTCATTTAGTGTATTCAATGTTTTATTCATTTTTTTTAGTCTGTCGATCCACAGTTGAAGAAATCGAAACTGTATTATCTGATATTAATCCAGCTCATCAAATAGAACTTGGAAGTTACAGACTAGATAGTGATGGAAATATGATAAGAAAAAAGGTATGTGTTGCAATCATTTTTTCTAATTTTTGCAAATACTTCTATATCATGTCTATATGAAATAATTTATTCATATTTAGGTACCATTAGCTAAATCGGAAGTTCATCTTTCTGAAATCTTAGAGGGAATTTGCAAAAAGCTTGATGATTATGTAAGAGCAAGATATAAATCTAATGGACAACTGACTATTTTCAATCTCTTATCACCATCAGGATCGATGAATTCACTTATGAGTCAAGTTGATATCATTCAGGATGGTGATCTTAACAAAAGCCTTAAATTTATTGTAAGTTCAAAAGAAAACTTACAATTAATATAATTAACTAACTAAATTAATTTTATCATTCTAGTGTGATCAAATTATTGGAGAGCATGATGAAGAAATTATTAAAATTCTACAAAGTGATGATACTGATAAGATTAATGCAATTTGTACAACAGCAACAGAAATCTGTGAAGATGAAATAAGTCCTGATGATAAAGAAGATGAGGATGGTGATGAAATTGAGAGAACAGAACTTTAATTGTATTACTAAAAAATATATTTATTGTACATACGCTATTACTGTTAATCGAAATTATTTTTAAATTCTTGAGAAAAAATAAATTTTCTAAAGATTTACAGATAAATTAAAGTACTACTCTTTCTTATCTTTTTGTTTGAAGAATTTGGATTTCAAAGCAGTAATCAATTTCTCCTTCCAACCTGGCCCCGTATTTCTTATTACCAGTCTCTTGGCTGTAATATTATGCAGAGGTCCAAAAGCTAATGCTATCGCTGTACATGTTAAACAAATCACATTATATGGCATGCTAAAATCTGGTGTTGGCAGACTAATAAGTATCGTTTCCGTTCTCAATTGGACTAGATACCCAGGTCTAGAAGCGTTAAAGCTGAAAATGATCAATTACATTGAATTAATACCTAATAAATCAATAATACTATTACTGAATGAAGAATGATAATTATTTTACCTTGATGTAATAGTACTTCCATCAACGGGTAATCCAGTATAATTTCTAGCAGACGGCAGTATTGCTGTGATTATTGCAGGTCCCATATAAAAACCATGATTAGCATCAGGTGGGTACTCTTGCCATTTAAGAAAGAGATAATCCATTTTAATTGAAAATTTTGTTACTGATCTAGGAGGTAATCGTATAATTAATTCAAGGTAATATGGCTTTTTTCGCTCCTGACCTGGAAGATATCGTAAAGCAACTGAAAAAAATAAGTTCACTTTAATTTAATATTCTTATAAAATCATTATAGATATATAAGTTTACTTTCTTACGTGGTTTAACTATTTCATCTCCTTGAGTTATTTCCAATGTATGTACATATACAGATAAATACCACGGAATATTTTCAAGTATAATAACATCAATTGACTGCCAATGGTTGTTGTATAATTTTGTTATAAGACTACATTTCTCTTGACCAAAGCCTAATGACAAATAAATTATTTCTTTTTCCATCATGAATTAATAAGTATTAGTAATTTAAAATTTGACTTAAATTACCAATAATGTATCTATTAGCTGATAATATTGCTGGATAATTAACAGAAGCTGCTCTTGGTTTGTTATGAACAGCAGCAACATTTAATATTCCTTTTTTAGTAAATGATCTATTGTCATAAAATGCTATTTTACTATGTTGACCACCACGTATACTTAGTATGGTAGAACTTGGTGGTGGTGTTATTTGGTATGTATGAATTGTTTCATTAGTTGATACATCAACATATATATTGCTAAGCGTAGCTAAAGGACATACACCTTGGAGGCCCATTCCAAAGAGTTTTCTCACAGACCAATCTTCATTTTCATCAGCCATTAAATCATAAACAAGGGAAACTGTTTGTCGTAATTCTAAAGAAGTTTTTGTACATTCAGCATTGCCACAAATTGAACGGAAGTGGATTCCAATTGAATGGTAATTAGTATTATGAATATAGGCTGAATTTAATAAAGTCACTAAACCTTTCTAAAAAATAAAATTAATTTAAAACCATGCCTAAAATTTGAAATTATTTTTAATAAATAGAAAAGCATACTTTTGAATCACATGGTAATAATTTTTTAAATGGTGTAAGATTTTCAGTACACACAATTTCTCTCGGCAATGAGGAGTATCGCAAATGACTGGAATTTGGGGTATGTTTATGAACACCTGTAGGTCTAAAACTAAATTCAGGAGATAAACTATTGGAAGAATCTACAAAATTAAATGAAGCACATAGCAATCCTGATAGAGCACTCGTAAGGCCTTTCCAAGTCTTATCGACACTATTGAAAAGAAACAATCAAATAAGGGTTTAGATGTATAGTTGAAATTATTTGGAAAAACTTATTCACTTACTCATCAACACTTTCATTAAACCAAGCCCATATTTCAGCACCAGGTCCAGCATCATAAACAGGATATCCCCATTGTTGATGTCTCCATAAACCAGACGTTAAACTGATGTGTAATTCATCGACATTATGCCTAGCTATTAATACTGCTAATCCTCTAGGAAAAAGATGTGAATGATGAACTGTAAATAATGGATTTTATGTTATAATAAATTATTGTACTATAAATTGAATATTTAATTTTTCAATCTCATTACTGACTTACGTAAATTATGTTGCTTTGTAATATTCCATAAAGTAGTAAATTGGAAATAAGCGTAAACATGACCACTGGGTAAGGGTTTTATGAATAATTCTTCATCAAAAGAATCATTATAATCGTTATTTAAAGCTATACTTTCATTAACTAAATAAAGTCCAGCAATAATTAACCCAATAAGCCGGAACATAATTGATTTATCTATTTTCTAGGTTAAGTTGTTAACAACTATGATTTACTATTTTTTGTAAGTTTTGTTTCTGCCTTTACTAAGCATAATTTTCATAAAATTTATGTTTTAGCACAAGATAAATAAGATAAGAAATTATTTACAAACGTAATATAGTAGAACCAAGAAAAGAGTGGTCTCGATTTGGTGTCTAATCTCACACCTCCTTCAACAATAAACTTCATATTTTTTATCCTTGCGCTGTCTAGTGGAGACAATTGCAAACTAGAATTTCAATAGTGTAACTTTTGTTGACATGAACTATTTACATGTTACAATGTATTTTTTAAAAAAAAATTTCTATTTTTCTTTTCTTAATTCTTTTCTATAAATGTAAAAAAAAATCTAATTACTATCTAGTAAAAGAATATGTAATGAGAAACTTTCAATCTAGGGAATATTATGGGTTTTAGAAGAATGAATTTCAAAAGGTGTATACATAAGACTAGCATTTTTTTAAAAAAATGATTGTGTTTAAGATCAAAACGTTCTTCTAAACAATAACTATGAGGCACTGTAAACATAAAATAAAACAATCAATACAATCTATGAACAACAGGTGTGTTTTTATTATTTTGGAGTAACAGATATAAAAATGAAATATATTGCAACGTGATAATTTTAATATTCACTAAAACATTTTGATCTCTCACACATTCTTATCTATTTCACTATAAATAAATAATTTCTATATCAATAGCTTGTTTATGCTCTTTTATTCTTTGTTTTTTAACTAAATTCTTTCAGCACACTTTCATCGCAAATAAATAATTCTTTGCATCTTTTTTATTCAATAAATGTTTACTAAGCATTATTGAAATTTATTCGTGGCCACAATCATTTGAATAATTTGTATCTAATTATTTTAAAACATCTTAGGCGATATCATCATATCTACACACAATTTACTTCAAAGTGTATGTATGTATGTGTGTGTTTGTGTATGTGTAAATGCAATTCTAGATTTAACAATCCGTATTCAGTCTATTTTTATTATATATTCAAAAATGAATTTCGTTGAAACTCAATTGTTGTTTATGCTACATGTTTATTAAGATCTTCATTGAAATAATTACATACTGACTCATGTTCAATTGTTTTATTATTCAGAACTTTAGATAAAAGGAATACCTATTTCAATCAATACAATCATAATTTTCAACGTTAGTCATTGTACTTAAACATATAAAACAACTATGAACAGTTTATTTACATTTTTTCCATCTGTTGATTTCTATAAAATTAGTAAATATTTGTTGATTATTTGGATACAATCGTTAAAATTGCGATTAAAACCTAATTATTATTTAACTGAAAAAATTCAATTGTCATGAAATCATTTTAACGAGCAACATAAACTTTTTTTTTTTTGGTTAATCAAATAAATTGTTTACACATTATACTTACAAAAGCCACTTTTTTTTTTTTTTTTACGAATTCATTTAAAATTTTTTTTTTCTAACGCTTTATGTCCTCTCACCTTTCCATTTTTTTTCTCGCTCTATTCCTTTTGAAAAGGTTTCGCAATACAATAAGATGTAATAAAATTTTTAAAGTTTATAATTAATAACGAACATAAAAATTTATCATGGATATTTACAAGTTCCATACGATCACTTCCAAATCGCTTTAGCAAGGCAACTTTTGAGCAACAATTTTTTTCTTATTCTCTCCTAATCCTATAAGTGACTTAGTATATTATTATGTGTATTTGTAAAAAATGAAAAAAAATTACATGTTATCAGATATTTTTGTTTTCAGTTTTTACATTAATTTATTTATTAAAATGATTATTATTATAAAATGAGAAATAAAAAAATTAAATATGACTAATTTTTCAACAACATAAAAGATATTGACAATTTTTTATTTATTGAAATATCATATTAAAACTTACTGTTTTATTAATGTGTTTATTAATGTTATTTATTAACTTTTGTAAACGGTTTGGAAGGGACCGGAATCGTAATTTCAAGCTTTCTAGCGGTTCTAAATGTTTGTTAAAAGTTGTCTTAAACTACAGTTTTTGTCTATTAGTTGTCATTCGCATTATGATAGTTTCAACAATTGTTTTATAAATTCTAAACAATTTATTTTCATAAATAATTGCGTTGTTGCTTGTTCTTATAATCTTTTTATTTAGTTTGATAATCAATTCTCTCGTATTATGCGCGGCGCTATCACGCTTCACTGTATTTGTATAAAACACTCAAATATATGTTTATTATTATTGAAAATTATTAAATATTATGTCAAGTAAAAAAAATTAATAAATATGATTCGAACACACGCAGTCCAATTAAAAATGCGCCGACACTCAATAAAAAAACTATCATGCCTTTGACTTCACTCGTTAATTCATTAGTTAAAATTACAACTTCATTCATATTTTCAACGTTTTTAAAAATTATCATTATACTTTTTGTTAATTTTTTTTCATATATTGTGTAATGATAATAATAATTATTGTAATCACTATATCATTAATGTTTATTTCAATAGCTCAGACAAACGTTCACTTCTGTAGTTCTCAGACGACAATTAACAACTACATTCAACCGATTCATACTCACATAATATTTCAATCCAGTCAGCCACTAATGAATCTTCAATCACCATGAAGGAATATTATCATTCGGATAAAGAATAAACCCTCCGCTTATATTTTAAATAATATAAATTAATTAATAAAATAAATTAAATGTTAATCATAATGATAAAAATTAATAATTGGCAATTATTTATGATGATGATCAAAGTATATGACTTAATCCATCTAGAAAATCTAAAATAAAATAAATAAAATATATTTGTATATAGATATTTATATCCCATCAATTTTTTCCCACTCCTGAAAAAAAGACACAAACACCACACACAATCACGTATAAGAAGTATTTATTTTTCAATAATTATTTACTCATAGAATAATCAGTGATTTTAAGTGGTTAATATGAATATTAACAATGCAATATAAGACTTTACGTAATGGTTTCACTTCTTTTATTTAATTATTTATTTCTTAGTTTTTTCATTCTGCCTTTCTCTCTTACTTTCTCTCTCTCTCTCTCGCTCTCTTTCTCTCTCTAACGTTTGCTCTCTTATTTTCTACTCATATCAAGCCATTTATCGACACCTCGTTATATTTAAGTTATTGACTAAGAGAATTGCAAATTGTGAATATAGTCATCTACTCAAATGTGTAAATAATAATTATATTAATAATAAAACGTTTGAAATCTTTACTTAACAATCCCTCGATATTATCATTTAAATATCTGTTAATTCATTTCAATATTTTGTTTGTTATGCCAATTTTCATTTTATCGTTTACAATAATTATTCAGAAAAATAAATCGCGTTTTTCTTTTCTTTTTTTTTCGATAAACAAATCGATATAAAATCAAAAGAAAACATAATAATATTAAAAAATATATCGTTAATCACTTTCGAACCATTCAATTAAAAAGACACTGCACACAAATTGTTAATTTAAATATTTTTGTTCACACACAACCAATCAAGTGAGTAATATATCTTCTATTCATTTCGTTTTTTTTTATATAATAATAATAATTGTTAACGATGATTTTAATTTACTGTTTTTCGTAACACTCCTGCGCATCAGGGTGAATATTCATTCACAAAAATCTATAATGTGTACTAAATATCTACGATTGGAAATTAGAATTACAAACAGGGCATTCGGGTAGCTGCGATCAATCTAATTATGCATCCTCTTAATATCTAATAATCATAATTTTTGTATTGCAATGGAGATAGAACAAATAATAATTTATATAATAATCTCGAGCACTTTGAATAGCATTTGTTTTAAATATTGCAACTGGCACTGATCAGTACATTTAATTATATTAATTACAAATATTACTTAATAAAGAAGCATTTTTTAATTTCAATATACTGTTGAAGATTAATTTGAAAAAGAGTTCCATTTGATTCAATGCTTTCTTAAATTCCAGCAAAAGAACACAATGATGTTTACAATTCTCTATTAAATCATTCTTTTTTGTTACTATTTTACACATTCTATTTTATCAAACATTCAATTGTATATCAATAAATTCTATGTGATTCTAATGCTCATTCTGAGACAATTAATATTTACTTTTAGTTCAAAATTAATTCAAATAAAAATAAAAAAATTGTTTATATATATAAATCTCTTTGTGTAAACATAAACCAATCAACGGATATTCTGAGATGAAATTTTGGTATTCATACAATGTGACATAATTTATTAATTATTTTGCCTATTTTTTTCTTAAGCTTGTATACAAGTAAGCTTTCATAAATAAAATAACTATTACTAAAGGCATTAATTAATATTCGATACACTCACATTATTTCCAATAATTAATAGTAGACAATTTGTTTATTCTTTTGTAATTTTAGTTAATTGTCAAATTATTTTACACTCATTGATTTGCAAACAACTATATAGACTATTCTATACAGCATTTTCTTTTTTTTTTTTTTCGTCTTACTAATTCATTCTCTGATAAGTTCATTAACATTTTCGTAATTTCATTAATTATTCAATCTTTCTACACGCATTTCAATGTTTTTTTTATTTTTTGTTTAGGTGAAAAGATATTTCTAAGTTGTATTCATCACATTACATCGACATACCGCTCATTTAAATATTAAACACACTGCAATACAATCAATTAATTCAAGCACATATACGCCGCTTTATTATGAGAATCGTACATATCTTTCTTGAACGCTAATATACATTCACATTCATTGGATTTAATTTTTTCCACTTAAGTTTGATCATTTCATATACCATATCATATATATACACACAAATATTATATATATGTATATATAATATTTGTTTAATAACTTATTTCTTTTAGTCATTTATATTTTCAAATATTTTTTTGGCGTTCCATATAAAACATTTATGGCAAAGGTAATGCAAATCTTGATGATCGAAGCTAACCGCTATATGTGCAAACAAATAATTTGTGATAATTGTGCCAATAATAATTCGTCAAGCTCATAAAGATATGTGGAAAAAACTAATATTATTTTCATTACGGTAGTTATAATGATTATTATAATTAGCATTTCATCAGTAAGGAAATAAAAACTCAAGTAAAACCGAAACATTTTACATTAAAAACTGAAACAAAATAATACACTAAAAACTATTAAAAAAAAAAATATTAATATTACAAACACTGATTTGTTTGTACTTGAATAACTGGAGGATTGAAATCGTGAAAGATATTTTCAGATGAATTCATTTCTGTTACTATCATTTATATTTCATTTTATAATTATTTTAAAAATTTCTTTTAGTGGTCGTAGTTATTTTTCTTTATTAGCATCTTTATCATTAATATGATTGGTGTTTTATTAATTTAATATATTATTTGCATTTTAATTTATTTAATTATTATTATGCTCACTCTGATCGCTCGTTAATTATTTTTCACGAATGACAAGAGCCCCGGTTTTGTTTGTCATTTGCTTTGTACCATAAAAATTATGACCTTTGCAATTCTTTGATACCAATGTATCGGGACTGAGGGAACGCGCCCGTCTTTTACGAGTAGATTCAGAGTCCCGACCGAATTTACTCGTACTTGAGAAACGTATTCGTTTTTCCATCACGTTGGCCTGGATGATTTTGCCAAGTACCTTGTGAAGCATTAGGATTATTTGGTCCAGGCCCACCAGTTCCAGGATTACCAGTATTTCCATCACCACCACCACCTTGATTCATCCAACTTAGAAAACCAGAGTTGCTGCTATTTCCAATGCTGTTATTTCCAGATGGAGGTTGTCCAGGTGGTCCAGGTTGATTTGAGTAGCCTTGATCATTGCCTTGATTCTGTAAATTACCAATCAAACCCCAGGAGGCTTGATTGAGAGCTGCAGCAACAAGGGCTGGATTTACAGGTAATGCTGACAGGTTGATACCACCCATGGCAAGAGGATTTGACATGCCACCTCCACCACCACCTCCATTATTTTGTCCAGTAATTCCTAGTGCTTGTAGGTTTGGCATATCCAAATTTCCACGATTACCAGGATTATTCCAGCCGTTTGGGCCCATGTTATTACCAGAATGGCCCATATAACGGTTTCCTTGGTAATTTCCTTGCATATTATTATCTATTGGACCAGGTATACCACGACCTCGCATATTTGAATTCATTTGATTGTTGAAGTTACGATTATTGCCTTCTGATTTAGGTGCTGCATTTGACACATGTACTGATACACCTTTTATTATATGATCCTCACCACAAAGTGACTGTGCTACCTCAGGATCTAAAAAAGTTACAAATGAAAATGCGCGAAATGGTTTGGGGATGAACACATCTGTAACTTCTCCAAATTTTGAAAAATAGTCACGTAGATCGTCGGCAGTTAGGTCTTCTGTACAGCGGCCCACGAATACTTTGCAGGGTACTTGCTGAATCATTCCCTCCTACGCACAAACGCACAATCAATCAATCAGACTTACGAACCGACTAAGGTTTGACTTTAGTGGAACTTTAGTACTTGTATTGTGTAGCAATTTACCAATATTTTATTTAAAAAATTATTACTCTACTTTTAATACTTGATAAATTTTTGCACATAAACAAGTTTCTAAATCCACTCATTAGCATTAGTATTGATAATAAATATAATTTTTGTGCAAAGTTAATATTAATCAATCTGTAATACTTTAATATTTTTACATGTATTGTAAAATTTTACAATACATTTGTAATTAAGTTATTTATTAGTCATTAACGATAAAAATTTATATTACACTCGTTGAATTACAGAGTTAGATTATTAAAATAATTTACTCAAATTACTGAATATAATAAATTCATGTCAAAAAGAAAAAATGATTAAAGTAGTACAATAATTATCACACTAATAAGTAATTATATATTGTATACATAAATTATGTACTAAAAATTATTAATTATTAAACTTGTGTAAAAAGTTTAGAACAATAATGATCATGAATACAGCGTTACTATTATGCACATGATTATAATCTAAATAAAATAGTATAATGCATATCCAAGCCTGAAATATTATTTTACAAATTATTTATCGATGAAAATACGTATATACAGACATATATATTTATATACGTAAACGTAATTATAAAAAAGTTTGGCGACGTCAATACATAGTAAAGAGCAAACGTCTACATGTTATAATATTATTCACCATGTAGTTTGATTATTAAGTTATTTATACAATTGATTCCATTACTTAAATAATAGTCCTTTCACTGATTTACATTTTTTTTTGTTTATATCAACAAATGTCTATTAAGTGAAATAATAAAAAAAAAAAAAGTTAAATAAAATAATCCAGATAATCCATAATTTAGTAATTTGATTTTGTAAACTATCGAATATTTGCACTATTTATTTATCCGTCCAATTAGTCATCAATATCTTGAGCTTTCTGATGCATGATGATCCCTGGATGAACGATGCTTGTAATACCGATCGTAATAATTCTCCTTGGCGGGATATCTTCCTGATTCACCATATCTGCCATCAGCTCTGTTGTCCATGTACCTAGAATCACCATCACGATTGTCGTACCTCACTTCTTCTTCATGACCATCAGCATACCTTCTATCAGCTTCCCGTCCATCTACTGGATACCTGCAATCCACGACACCGTCTCTTCCATCATTGATATTCCTTCCATCTTGTCTGTTGTCTGGATATCTGACATCATGCCTAGTACCATCTGATATGTAACGACCCTCTGCATCATAATAAGCTCTCTCGTATCCATAGCCATAGCGTGCTTTATCCGTATATTCAGTACCATCGGATCCGCCATACGCTGAACGTCCTTCATAATTAGGATATCTCGAATAATCAGTTTCAGGTGGGTAATTCATTCCAGAGGCCGGTGCTGGTGCATGGGGTGCCATATATCCCCTAGAATCATAATTGCCATCCTCATATGTTGGATAAGCTGGAGGTTTATCATAAGATGGATATCCTTGAGTCCCTGGTGGTTGATTTGGTGGCGGCTGATGTTGAATTGGTGGTTGTTGCTGATCATATTTGTATTTGTTGTTTTCATCGTATGGATAGTTGGGTGGATACGAGGGATAATGGGTTGTTTTGTAATCATATTCCTGGTCATAACGCGGCGACGTTGTAGTTTCCGAGTTTGTATTTATATACTGTTTGGCCACCGGGAAACGCCGGCTACTTGGCGTGTGAACCGGTATCGGGCGGTAACACTCACTGTGCTTACCCGTATCAAACTGACGGGCCAGCATTAAGCCATCAATATTCTGTAACCAGACATACCATCCCTCGACATTGATTTTTTATATTTATAATAAACGTTCTTTGATTTCTGCATACAAGTAAACGAGTGTTAAATGTTTTCGAGGAATTTCTGTATATTTATAACAATGCTTTATATTTAAACTTCGTGCTTTTTAACAATTTTCAGTCACACAGCTTTCCTCCAAACATTTGTACCACTTGAATACTCATACATATTATTATCCCATACGTACCTGCAAGCTCGTTCACTCATAACTTACAGTCGTTCATATCATACATTAGTTACTCTCGGCTTCAAACTTTCTCTCTTTCTTTCTCGCTTTCTCACATTTCTAACTCTCTAATTCTCTTTCGCACTCTGTCTCATTTTACAGCTAAACAGTTTATGAATCAGCTAATAGATTTTCTGGCAATTCGATAGAAAGTTAAGATAAATAAAGGAAAAAAGCATTAACTATATAATTTGAAGACATTAAAAGTGAGAAACGTAAAATTTTCAAAGATCTAATCACATATAAGTATTGTATAATTAACAGCTGTTACATTCCATTTAGAAATGATATAAAAAAAATTGTCATCTTTTAAATTCACTTTACTCTTGTAAAATTATTATCTTATTGTTGACTTAAACGTCAAAAGCACACATACGTCAACATAAACTTTAAAGTTTAAAAAATTTAATAAAAAAAAAAAAGGAAAAACATAAAATTGACATTAGTGTATTAAATTATTTCTTGCCACACTCATTCTTTCACTTTACAATAATCAAAACTGTGATTAGAAGAAGAACACACAACGGTAGGCATGCATATATTCATAATTTTTTATAGTTTATTTATCAGTTGAAATAAACTGAAAGTTAAATTAAATAATACTCAATACTATGATGAAATAACGTATTCAATCTAAAAATAATATATTTTGTTCAGTTGCCAGACACACGTTATGTTAAATAAACGTTGTTTTTTTTTTTTTTTGTTTACATCAATAGGTTATGAATTCACAAAAATAAGAAGATCATATATTCACACACGACGATTTTAAGAATTTCGATTCATTATATGAATTTTAAAACCCGACTTTTCAATAAAACAAACGAAGAAATTGTTTATAAATGAAATTACCGAATAAATTTCCCTCAAAACAACGCCCATACACTCAAATAAACAAATCCACTCATTTACGTTCGCTCTTTACATCATTGTCGCCTTGAGACAAATCTTTCTCATTTTTTCTCTCCATCGCATTCATCTATTTACACCAAACGCTGGCATTCAATACATAATATAGTTATTCCGAATCACACCTTGATGAGATACTGATCGCTTTTGCATTCAATAAAATTTCATTCATAATTCTTTGACTTCTTTTAATTAAATCATTTAAATACTTGAATGTAAAATTTTGAGTAATTACTGTATAGCGATCTGAATCTCGTACATATTTAACGCTCACATATTAAATATCATTACTTAGCTTTCTTTAGAAATATTTAACAAATAAGGATTATTTTCATAATTATTACTTCATTCATTTTTCTTTTTCTTTAATTGACTAAAATAAGTGTAAATGTGATCTTACCTTGCTATTAGGAACCTTAACATCACACCATCGACCATCAATCATGTGGCGTTGAGCTAAGCACCGAAGTTGAGATTCATAACTACCAAATCTTATAAATCCGAAACCTTTACTTTGTCCAGATTTAGCGTCTTTTTTTACCTAAATTATTTCAAGTTTATTTTAATAATGTATGTTTGTAATTAATCAGTTATTTTACTATCAAAAGTATAATATAATACGAGTAGAGAAGTGATTAACTCACCTGTGCCATCAACACTTCTCCAAACGTTTCAAAATACTCTCTCAAATTTTGTTCGGTTGTTTTCCACGGCAATCCAAGTACAATGAGATCAGTGCAACGTAACTTGGTTTCCATTCTCTTGGTTTTAGCTGTTGAGTTTTCCAAGTTATCATCGGACTTGCGTTTATTTTCTATAAATAAATAAGTAAAATTATTAAATATTTTCTTCCATATAGTATATTATATTATTATACTAATAATTTGTAACTGACATTAAATGAACTATAATTATTTGTAATTCTATAAAGAAATGAGCTATTAAACATGAAAACAAAATGATTCATTTAATGCCAAGCAGAATAAATAGTGAGAGATAATTGAAATAAATGATTATGATAAAATCATATGTAAGTTGAAAAAAGGTGTTAATGGTTTCATATCAAATAGCATGAAATAAAATATCTCAGTATCTCATAATACATAATGCGGAATAATAATAGATAAAAAAAAGTAAGTAGTGGCGGTGCACGACATATTTGTATTATTTATAATGATATTAGTAACAGACAGCATAGTGACGAATAAAATTGATAGATTTTTAAAACGAAGCTCTAACATCGTGTACCTTTTGGAAATACGCAGACATAGACGGCTTTTCCCCAGCCATTTTCTGGCGGATGAAGACGACCATCGACGAGTCGTACGCCCCGCATCGCTCTAGACTCTGGATTGCGGTATTTGAGACCGCAGGTACCGGGAAATTGGGCAGCAAGAGTGGTTAATAAGAGTGTAGAATCATCTTCAGTTGGTAATTCTATGGGTTCTTCACCCTCGTCCTCGGCAACCTGAATATATGATGACATTTTTTCTCCAGCCACAGTAGTGTAGTTATTTCAACCAGTTTATGCAGCGTCCTACGTTCTTTTTTTCTTCCTCGTTCTCTCTCTCTTTCTTTCTCTCTCTCTCTCTCACTCGTTCGCTCAATTATCCCGTTTGCTCGCTCTTGCACTCTATTTCTTCTTGGCCCTCAATACCTTTTTACACCAAGGACTTATTGTTTCAACAATTTTCTTCGTACAACATAACAAACACACACGCTCGGACAACTCGCAGACAACTCGCAATCACGCAACACCGCACCTCTTTCTCTCGCGTTTACGTTGTGTTCCGTTCGTGCATCAAGTACGATGAGTCGAAAAATAGTGGGGAGGAATGACCGGGGGGTCGATAACGGAAACGGAAATACTCAAAACTAAATTATACATCTGCGCATGTGTCGTAGATAACGCGCCATTATTCCTTCATTCAAATATTTTAAATAGTTTTTATTACATTTTTAAAGAATAAAATTCTCAATTCAAGTTGTACTATATGAAATTTATTTCATTATTGAAATATTATTAATTATATTTACAGGTTAAGTTCATTAATTATTTTTTAAGCAATTGTAAAAATTATATTGTGTGATGCCATACCATACGTATTTGAAATTAAATTTATTCTACAATGCTGCCACTAGTGAATTTTTTTATAACTACATTTCAGCACTGTTTCCGGTAATTTAAATTAAAATAATGTGATAGTGAAATAACAATTTCAATAATAATAATTAAATTTACTGATAATTACGCTTTTAGATATGTATATAATTATATGATTTAGTTTTACGCAATTAGCCTCATTTAAAATGGTATATACATAGATATATACATATACATATATATATATATATATATATATATATATATATATATATATATATATATATATGTATTTTTTTTCCAATAAGTGAATATTTTATTCGATTACATTGGGATTACTTAAAACATAAAGAAAAATACTTTGATTAAAAATACAAATATATGTTTACTAAAACAGAGGACTTATGTTCTTCAATCAAGATAAAATCTCGATATAATTGATTGTTTATATTATTATTATTATTATTATAATTATATCTCTTTTATTTGGCTCATCAATTTTGTAAATTTGTACGACAAAATTGACATAATATAAAAATACTCAAACTTAACACATTTAGAGAAGAGATGTATATCCAGCCGAAAATATTCCAGATTTGTAACATTTATATTTCTATGGTGCTGGTTTAAAGATTGGTGAGAAATTCTTATAACTATCTATTACACTATTTTTAAGACGTTTATTATTACTAGATTTATCGTTGTCATCAGTAAGAATACTGTCACGCAGTCTTTCATGCATAGAGTCATTTGAGAAGTCGTGACCATTTGAAAGACATTTTGTTGGTTGAAGTGCAAGATTTTTGAGACATAAAGTACGGGAAGAACTTTCAAATTTATTTAAAGGGTCACGATTTTCATCTGATGAAATACGATTATCAGTACCACCATCTTCTTCATCTGAAGAACATAGATTGACTAGCAAGATCTTTTTTTGTTCATCTGTTTTTTGTATTACTGGCGTTCTCACAATTGATTGATCGGAGGCAAGTAATGAATTATCATTATTATTATTAACTCCAATTGTTGAATTTTTTCCTTTTTTAGCAGGAATTACTTGTACATTACTATAATATTTACGTTTACTTCCTCCTACACTCTTTCTTTCTATCCTCATAACAATACGAGAATGGTGTTTAAGATATAGGTCTGGCGATGGACATTTGTATTTCCACGGATGATTTTTTAAATCTTCTATTTCTTCATCGATGAGTTTTTCAAGACGAACGTAAATCGGTCGACATGTAATGTAAAGTAACTGCGATCGTAGACTCAGAACTAAAACATTTAGTAAGTATTTATAAATAGATTAAGCTTAAATATAAATACAATGAAAATGGAGTCGTGAACTTACTTGGTTTGCGTTTGACAGCACCAAATGTATACTGATGTACATAATTATCTTTTCCTAAATTCTCTTTATTAGGTTTATACGTTACATGCCACCTACTATGCTGAGGAGTCTTGTTGAACCACTTTGGTCGATGAGTTTTAGTCAAAGGAGGTGCACTCAAGTATCGTTCTATCCTGTCCAGTCGCTCTTGCTGTATAACATCTGTCATTCCTTTAGCTTTCTTAACCATAGCCAAGCCAGCCGGTGAAGAAAATGGAATAGTTGGATGACGTGTTAAAATTAACGATGGTCTGATTCTTTTTGTAGTTCGAGTAGTTTCAGTCTCAATGTTTGTAATATCAGTAACTGGCGGTGAAGACCTTTTAGCTAACTGATTAGCCGCAATTAAATGGAAATACTCCAAAAATTGATTTTCATTCAATTCAACTTCAGCTTCTATTTCACAAGGTGTTGTTGACCGCGATATGCTGCTAGTCGGCTTCAATTCTCCACATGTTCTTTCATGATCCTGCAGGAGTGATTGATAATGGTATCAAGAAAAGATGATGATTTTTTTAGATTAAAAATTTCAATGGCTGGAAGTCGCCGCGATGTAATTAAGATGTACCTTCATCTGATCCAACGTCTCGAACTCAGCATCACAATTTTCACATAAATAAATTTCTCCTGTTTGCGGTTGTATAACGACCAATGATGAAGAAGTCTGCTTATGTTTCTTTTGTGGTGAATTTTTATATTTATTTGATAAACCAAAATTACCATTGTTTAATGCTAACAGAGATTTTCTTGGACTCTCACTGACTTTATCATAATTCTAAAAATAAAAATTAATCATTAGTAAAAAATTTTTTAAATAAATCATAACAATATTGATAAATATCTAACCATATTTTCATTTCGAAATGTTGCCAATAACTTTCCAGTACTTTTATGATAAAGATTAGTTGTAAAATTAAAATTGTTAACATAACGAAGTTTTTCTGGCGGGTATAACGCCAGACATGAACAGAAACGAAGTAAATATTCACTTCTATGATAATTGTAGCATCGATATACCAGTTTCTTTAAATTTTCAAACCATTTCTGAAACAAAGAAAATGTTTAATGAGATTCTTTTTGACTTTTATTACAATACAATTCCTAAAATCATTATATTGAAATTGTTGATATATTTTGCATGAATAGATTCTATTATAGGCATTAGTAATCATGACTTAAACTGGCTCCTAGCAATTTTCTTTTTCTATAGTTGTAATCATAGTTTTATTACTCTAGCTCAACGGTAACCGATACCTGTTTTTATAGAGGGTTAAACAACATGCATTCATGGAGTACAGTGTACTCCTCAGGTATAAATCATACCCTTAATATAAAAAAGACACTTTAAATATTACTGGTAATTCTGTAAAAATGAGTGTTTGTCTAACCCTGATTGAATATATTAAAATAAATCTCTCAAAATTTATTTATAGCTAGGGCTGACGTGGACATACTAAGTAATAAATCATTTTTTATTGTTTTGGTAGATGTCAGTGGTGGTAAGTAGCCAGAGCTAAAGCAAGTTTTTTTCTCTTTGTTTTAAGAAAGTCAAAGTCCAGCCACCCCTAAGCTAGAGGATGTTGTTACTTGAGATGTTTGAACTTAACCAGCAGAGTAATAAAATGGAGCTGAGATGTTTAAAAATGAATGGTAAATAGGGCAATAAAGTATTCTCTGAATAAAGAATAACTTTAAACTTTATATTTATATAATATATTTCATTATTTTCTCAATTAACTCAAATAGTACTTACGCCTTGTCCATTTGGTGGTCGAACCACAGGTATTGAAAATTTAACTTCATCAGGCCACCAAATAGGCTTCTTCATTTCAGCCGATGGATCCGTAGAACATTTCACCATAAAAGTTATGAATTTTTCCAGTTGACTCTGTTGTAAAAAATACAACATTTAATTTAAAATAAACTCTTTATTGTAATAATTGCAAATATAAATAATCATAAGCAATATTACCAGTGTAATTTTTTCTAAAGATGTAGGATATCCATTGGCAAATAGTAACGGAAGATTGTAAATCATTGAAGCGTTTTCACCAACTGGTTGTATTTCACCAGTGGCAGCCATTATGCTATCATCTACATTATTACTATTGTTGTTGTTATTAGGATGTATATTATTTTGTTTCAAGCTGATACCATACCCATCCTCTTGCACTGCAGAGTACCTCATTTTTTCAGCATGTTCATTTTCTCTAAAGCTTATATTGCAGGAATGATCTTATTTTGATGACGTTATTTTTTTTTTTGCTTAATAAGCAGCTCATTTTATTATATTACCTTTAAAATACAACAGATATAATTTTATTCATATAATACATTTATTCATAACATTTTTATAATATAATTTAATACTTAAATATACAAAGTAGTCTAGGCATGCAATGTCAATGTTAAATAGTTCAATAAAGTATTCATTCTGACAATTATATAATTAACGTTATCAAAACACATCATAGTATTACTGAGAAAGGTTTAACAATTTAATATATTCATAATATTATACAAAGGTGATTGATACACTCAATTTTATAAATACATCGAAACTAGTAAACATTTATTTATTAAACCTATTGATAAAGTATTTAGTCTTACCTGAAGCTGTTCATGATAGATTGATGGAATGTTATTTCCAGTAGTTAAAAAATAAATTCGAGTACTTTTTTTTGCAAATTACTCAAATACGCACGCGTATCATTCTCATTGTTATTCACTTTTACAGTTTACGTATATCAACTTCATATAACAAATTTCAATAACTACTGATAATTAAATTGGAGCATGAAATAACAGCTTTGTTAACTATAAAGGGCTATTTATAGGTTTATTATTAGTTTTATATTGTATATATGTAGAGCAAGCAATTGACGTAGTTCTCAACTGTACTCGAAATACAACGCGCGCACAATACTGTATAAATTAAACTGCGAAGATCTTTTATCTACTATCTAAGGTTAATTTATCATGTAAAATTCTAGAACATTGAACGTTTAATAAAAGTTAAAAGTTCATATTTACATATTTTAAATCTGGAAACAATTGAAAAAAATATAAAAAAAAAAAAAAATAAAATAACCACGGAACTTGACTGACAGCTCCCTCGCCACTTATACAGTTTTCTTGTTACGCATATTATATTTTTATAACTGTAATCCAAGATGGCTGTATAAAAGCCCGCTACTATTAATCGAATATAGTTAACGTCAATTTTAGATTTTTTAACTTTTCAGTACTGCACTTTTAATTTTGAAGTATTTTTGACAGTTTTAGATGATCGATGATATCAATTCAATAATCACAGTCTTGTTACATGAAAGATTAAAGTTAATTTAACAAAGTATGATCAACTCTAAGTGTAATTATACAAAGTCAGAAATTGAGGCCCCTGTACATCCCTCCCTTTTTCTTGTACTCAAGAAGTGAGAGTACATGGGCGATATGAGCGCCACCGTGGTAAAATCCAATATTATTCGGATATTGTTAACGATATTTTTTCTGGGAATTTTATGAGTCTCTACTATTCTTCAAGCTTAAGATTTCGGCAACACCTACACTTTTCGGTATTCAAATATTTCACTTTTATTTCTAAAAAAAGTTGGAAGGTATTCGAGTAATCGAATAAACATTTTCTTCAGACACTTGAATCATTTTTATCGATGTTTTTAATAATTAAAAGTTATTTTTTTTAGTAAAAGTAAATAAATGTTATTAATATTTAATTGATAATATTGTACAATTCATTTTAAGAAATATCTGCATGGATTGGGAATCGAAATGATGATTTTTTTCCATTGGCCATTTCGGTTATATGTATATTAAGGTTCATTTCTGTTAAATCTGTATCGATTTTCAATTTGCCGGCGGTTTTGCAGTTCAATGAAATCTGTAATTATAGATAAAAAGCATCAGTAAAGTATTAGGTATATAATATAGATAAATGTGCATACCAATCCAATTTTTGTGGAAATTTCCTTATCATCATCGTCAACTTCGAAGACATTAATTGTAATTTTTTTGTCGGGAGTTTGAGGAATTTCAACGATTGTCTGAATTTTTATTGGCACGACAGTGTTCTTCAGAATGACAATCGGATCAACATCATCTAACTTGACACATATGGATTTAGCTAAGCAATGTAATTCTATATCTGTTGATGTTAGATCATTATCAACCATTCCATATGATAACAAATGAGCAGACTGTAATGCTGCACCAACGGCCATTATTTCATCAGGACTCCATCGACTAGATAAAACTTCCCCACACGGAAATATTGATCCTATTTTTTCTTGTAACTTAGGTATTTTCATCGTTCCTCCACACAAGATTATTTTTTTTATATCCAATACGGTTTTTGAAGTCTCTTGTAATATGTTCATGATAGGCTGAATATACTCCGAAATATATGGACTGATAATGTTTTCAAATCTTGCTCGTGTGATATTATGACTGAAATCAACACCTTCGCATAATGATTCCACGAAACAATGAGCTGTAGACATTGTCGAAAGAATATGTTTACATTTTTCGGCTTCATTTTTCAACTTGGCGATAGAACGACGACTTTCTGTAGGATCAATTTTATATTTATGTCTAAATTCTTCAGCCAAATAAGAAACAAGTAAGTCTGTAAGCTTGTGGCCACCTAATTTAGGGTGATACTGAGTTGATAAAATTCTAAATGTACTACCAGAGACTTTAATCAGACTTATATCACTTGATATACCACCAATTCTATATACTAATACCAACCTACAGGATAATTAGATAATATCATTCAAAGTAATAAAGATTATTCAATAAATCAAGATCCAAAATTATACTAACTCTGTTACTTTTTTTTCTTTACCAATTCCATAAGCTAGACATGATGCAACTGGTTCTCCGATAACTTGAAGAACTTTGAAACCTGCTTTAGAAGCTGAGTCGCACCAAGCTTTGATACTTTCTACACTAAACTTACAAGGAACACATAGAACAACTTTATGCTCTTCATCATCATGGGCAGCAGTTGTAGAAATATCATACATAGCTTTAAATAACATTGTTGATATTTCTTGAGGAGAGAATGTTTCAGTCTTGTCATTTATTTGTATTGAATACTGTAGACTACCAGATTCATTGATAATTTTACTTGTACTTGTTTGTATGGCATCTTCGAGTTCTGTAGCATCAATTTGTTTATTCATTAAACGCTTATTATTTAACACGGTCTTCATACCATTTCTAAATAAACCAGCTTTAGCTGCTGTTCCTATCACCTATTGATATTAAGTGAATAAATTGATTTTTTATAAAAAATTTAATCGAGATGTGTTGTTATATTTATTCATCAGTATGCAATGATAATATTAATAAATATAAATTTAAATACATACTCTTTCGGAATCACTAAAAGCGATGACAGCAGAAGTGACCCGGTCTCCCGCATGGTTTGCAACAACATCCACATTTTCATCCTGTAAATCATTGCTACATGTTAATACATTGTTAAATATTTATAACATTAATATAACTATGAATTCATCAAATAAAATTAAAAAATCACATTTATTTTAAAGGTAAAATAAGTAAACAGTTAATTACAGGTTATAATTGATGAAGAGAGTAAAGTTTTGTAACATCGTGAAACATTATATAATTATAAAATAAATTTATTAGCTTACTTTGTAAATAGCTAAACAAGCCGATGTATTTCCTAAATAAAGTCCGAAGGAGATTGCAGTCATAATTTAACTTTTTTTTTAATTCTAGTTGGTTGAATTTGCATTATCAGGTAGATCTTTTATGCACGTGAAGTTCATGCAAACTAAAATCATCATTTACCATCATTAGGTAATTTTTGCAAGATGCATCGAGAGTTTAACAACGGCTGATATTCGGAAAAATATAAAATTTTGATTTTAGAAAATAATTGTTCTTCAATAATTATCCAATTATCCATTAAATATGTCAAATTAATGTAAATATTCTAAGTTAGTTTATATATTATTTAAATTACTTTATTGCTTGGATAATTTAATTTTTATAACGTAATTGTCTTGATTGAATGTGGAAAATTATAGAATGTTAGAAATTAATAAATAATTTTTCTAGAATTGTCAAATTGAAATTTTGATATTTTTTAAAGTCCTAATTAATTAAAAAAAAACGAGGAATATTTTTCAATCTCGTTGCTTTATAAAATAATCTAATAAAAATGTTTCCTTATAAAACTGTAATTATTATGTTTTAATGCAATTGTTTAAAATTTAAATACTTCAACTAATAATAAAGTATATTTAATTTTTTACAGGGTCCAGTGAAATGTGATTATTGTGGATTTATCGTGTCGTCTACACATGAATTGTTGACCAATCATGTATGTTATAGAATGGTTCGTCATCGTAATGTGGCCTCACAATCTTCAAGAATATATAGACCAAACGTTATCCAAAAAACAAGTACAAAAACTATCGTTGATATGTTCGTTACGTTGATAAATTCCATTTGTACTTTTATCATGTATTTTTGTAATTAGGAACACAGGCGTTAAAAGCCATCCAATTACCATCAACTAGACAACCCATTGTAAAAGACATTTTGAAGAATGTCAGAAATGATTCAACAGGCAAACAAAATTGATGAGTCATTGTGACAAGTCTTAATGATGTATTTAATAATTAAATTAATTAAAAATTATTTTTTTTACAGTAAATCTATCCAAAGTTGGTTTCGGGTTTAGACCATCGATAACATCATCTCAATCTATACCATCATCATCATCATGGAGTAAACATATTTTTACCGAATCAAGTTCAACAAAACATTTGATGAAATTTCATTTCAATATTATTCATCGTTGCAGATGAAATATTAGACGAATCTGAAATACCAATTCCAGTCCTTCAATACAATAGAAAAGATGAATTTTTAAGCGGAAGGAATAGTAGTTCAAGAAGTATCCAGCAGTTTATTCCAAAACCAATCTCTGTTTACCGGAATTTTCCACCGAAATCTTTAAAAAGAGTTGCTTCTTCAGGACCATGGCGTGAGTACATTATAATTCGAGTGTTGTATAAAAATTTTCGTTGAATTACTGCATGTCAATTTATGCACCAATCTTTACTATTTTTGCTATGTAGATCAACCATTAGAGGAATCTGACATCCCTACCACAGTCTATGATTTTAAAAGAAGTAAGCATGAAAACTTTAATCACATATATGTATTTTATACATTTATTTCTTTTTTTTTATTTCAGGAATGTATCCAGTTAATCAGAAATCATTCACAGAGTCAACTTCATTTTTTAATGCAGAACCGATAGACATGGAAATTGTTCCTGATTCAAAATTAGTACCAAAACCATCTTCAGAACCTGCACATGTTATGTTAGTTTCACCAGTTAATAAAGAAATAACTATTGTTCCTCTTGATGATGTTATAGATAAACTAGAAAAAAGATTGGAAGGACTACCTTATGATTTAAGATTGAAATTAGAGTATGAATTTCTCAAAAATGTGCAAGATGCAGTAGATGAAGAACAAAAGAAAACAAAAAATATTATATGATTTTAATTAACAAATTATTTATTATTTAATACTATTATTATCATTATGTTTTACAAACAAATGTAATTTACTAATTAATAATACAATAATATAATAAAAAATTTCACTTATCACTTGTTAATTCACACATCTTTTTTCTTCAATAAGAATTGCTATTATGCACGTTACATATATTCCTCTGACTTATTTATCAATTGTGAGTTTGCTATCTCAATTTTGTTCAGAAAATTTTGCACCAATACAGATCGACGTTCAAAATTCAATAACATTAGACCTTGCTTGAGTAATGTCATCATTGGAACATCATCATCAACATCCTTAGAAATTTGATTTGATGAAAGAGATTTAACAGGTAATTCTATTGCAGGAAAAAGTCCAAGAGATGGTTCTTCATTATTATACATGGTCGTTACTGTTGGCTCAATAAACTTAGTTGCTAAATAACAAAAAAATAAATGTTTAATTGAACAATAATTTTAAAAAATTTAACAATTACTTCTTTCATCTTCGTTCTTGAAACTATTTCCATTTAATACTGCGTGTGCAGCTGCTTGTTGACGAAACCTGTGTAAAAATCTTTTTCCTGTTGATAAGAATCATAAAAATGATTAAAAAATTTTATGATAAAGAATATATTAGATTCACAACAAACATGTGTAGAGTGGAGTGTAGAAAGAATAGATGAAAAGAAATAGGAAAATAGTAGAGAGAAGAATGTTTTTTTGGCTAATGTATAAAAATTGCTGAAAGTAACACAAAAATTTTTAATTATTGAGACCAATTATTGCTTGACAAAGAAAATTTTACTTCTATTTTGTTTTACATTTTAATAAAGTTCGATATGAATGTTCAGTCAGTAATAATAAAAATAAATTTAGAACTTTCATTAGAATTAATCTATAAGATTCACGATGCGGTAAATTCTAGCAAATACTGATTCATTTTTAAAATTGAGACAAAAAAAATAGAAAATTACATTTTTTATCAAGTAAATTGTCATCAAAAACCATCAATTTCTAGAGAGAACTATATCTTATTCCTTCTATCGATTCATTTAATATTTACATAATCGTATTTTTAATAAAATTGATGGCTCAGTGGTTTAATTTTTACAAAATTCATTCATTCATTCTTGTACTCTTTACAAAAAGTACTTGTATAAAAATAATTTATACTAACTTTCAGAATATTACAATTTCAATATATACAAATATTTTATACATACACAATTAGTGACTCTCTGTACACAAAATTCAATTAATTCCATTTAGAGTGAAATATTTCAATTCACAAAAATCTTTTATCCTTATCGTAATGCTTTAATTTGAATTTGAAACCCAAGCAATCTCATTACAAAATTCAATGACCTAAGAAAATGAAAAATATTATGATAATCAATTATTTTTAAATTAATAAAAAAAATGTACCTTTTGAATTCCTCAGTGCAGTTGATAAACTTTTGAGAATGGAATTCATAAATAGGATTTCCAATCAGTTCTGCTAAAGTACGAAGTAAACCCCAAGGATAAGGTTTATTAACGGCCAGTCGTTCAACAAGTACTTCAGTTATTTGTTCTTGCACCACGTTATTTTTGAATTCAAGAAAGAGACAAAGTATTGTAAAACTAAAATAACGAGTGTAATCATTGTCATAACGTAAATGATTGATAATTGAATTCAAAAGTATACTACGTCCTTCAGTATCTAAATCTTCCAATAGACTTCGAAAAACTTTAATGTGCGCAGAATTATTCATTGTCAGTATATTAGGTATCAGGTCTTCATTAAATAAAGTAGTCATAGCGTGAATTCCTAAATAAAATACCAAAGCATTTATCAATTGAATGTTATATCGACTTCCAGCTTGTACTCCATAAAGTCTATTCGTAAGTCTAATAACAAAATTTCTAGATTCATGATTATTTAAATATAAATCCAATTCTCTTTTAAAACTCAATGGTTGAATTGTACAGAGAGCATGAGCTATTTCAGGATGTATATTTGATGATGCTCTATTCTTTTTTGATGCACTAAGAATAATATTTTTCATGTGTAGACAATTCAGAGGTATAATATCACAGAATTCGTAATAGTAATCTAAAAAAACGCCAGAAAAATTACGAAGTAGCATTGAAAGTATACTTATGGTTTCTTCATACAATATCCAAATACAATTAGTTATCATAGGTAGACGAATGTATGGTGCTAAATATCTGAATAGATCAGTCAATAATCGGGCATACATTTTTCGACATTTTTGTTGAGAACTTGAAGCTACTATTTTTCTAAGCAAATCGGAGTGAGATATAATCTTTAACCAAGACATAGCAAATCCAGGAACTCTTTCTGGTCGTAAGATATGCAAAATGTCACAAAATAATATTATAACATGATAATTAATTATTTCCGGAAAAGATTTTGGTGAACATAACTGTGAGATAAGTGAAATGAAAATATGATAATATGGTAATTGCAGGAAATCAAGCCCTCGTTTTTCATAATCTTCAAGTAAAACTTCAACAATTATTTCAAGTTGTTTGCTGAGTAAATTAAATTTAGTAGCAATATTTGTCTCATCACCATAATGTTTGAAAAATACAGATATCAATAGAATAAAGGCATCAAGGTGTAAAGAATATTCATTAAGTTCATCTGCTGTCGTTGCCTTAAAATTTTTTAAAACATGATACGAGTCATCTATACTCAATTGTGTGCTCATCTTAAAAAACTCCATTAAAGAATCGTCTGTTATCAAAATTCCCTGAGCATTCATTTCTTGAACAAATATTTCGAATTTTCGCATAGAATTATCTTCATATTGAGGACATTGATTTATTATTATCCATTTTTGTAGTAAAAATTTCGTTCTTTCCAAAATAATTGGGTTATTGTTATTGCGATCCTAAACAATAAATAATTTTAATTTATAATTTAATGAAATACTTTCAAAAATATACTTACTAGTTTCTGATCAATTCTAAGTTCAAGTGAGCCAGTTGGAACAAATGTTGCTCCGTCGAGTAATAGAAAATTAAAAAAACTTTTTTCAAACGTTTTATACACTATCATTTGTTGAGAAGTTACACCACCAGTCCTCAATCGAATTCGTTCTGGAATTCTTTCTGCTTGATGTATTGCTTGTAGATTTAAGTAACGTACTCCATTTCTACGAGCATTTTCTCTGAGTTGTATCTCATTGAATAATCTTCTATCAATTTCGACTACAGCTTTTTGAATTGCACTCTTTTGAATAAAGGCACAAGTTAACTCCAAATTATTAGCCGCTAGTATGTTGGCTGTCTGATTTATAAGATCTCTTAGAGGCTGATTCGACCTTGTGAATACTGATATGAAGAGTTGCTTTAAATTATCAGTGATTGATGTTAAAATTTCATCCTTGCAAGCTGTCATTCCTATTGCTGCAGTCAAAGTCTTAACCATTTGTCGTGCTGCAATTTTCATTCGGTTTATATTTGAATCTAAGGCAAAGTCTTTACAAATAATGTGCTCAGTCGTTCTCAAAGCTATCTGAAATGATTGGTTATCAACTCGATTGACCCATTCCCGAATAGTATTCTCTATTGCAGGTTTAACTAGTTGTTTTAAGTCTTGATAGGTTTGAAAAAGTGGTAATTGATCATCTATCACAGAATGTTCAGTAATGATTGTAGGGAGAATTGGAATTGTATCAATAAATCGAACTGGTTCAGAAGCTGCTTTTCGAATTAATGTATTTTTAATATTTTGTTTTATAGAATCGTGATTTGAGTTTTGAATCTGGTTATCGAATAATTGATGAGGTAAAAATCTAAAGTTTTCAGAATTTTTGAGATAATTTTTAGGTTGAACTTCTGCAATGTTGATGTTTAGAGTTTTGCATAAAATTTCAATTTCAAATTTTGTTGTCGGTGTGAGGTTCTGATCTTGAAGTAATTCAACCAGAATATTTATGATAGCCATTGTCCAAGGATTAGGAGGTCGAAAAATCTGACTTTGAGCACAGTTTTCAAGAATTTTAGTTACAAAAGATACGATGTAAAGAAGTTCATGCTGGCTTTTATAGTATGCATCAACAAGTAAACCTTTTATGTCAACATCAGCTTGAAGTATTGGTTTATTTTTTCTTAATGTTCGAATTCCTAACCATCGACCTAAGTTTTTGATCGAAGATCGATCGAAAATATTAATAGGTTTTTCTTCGTTTGGTAGTAAACCTTCAATTTGCTTGTAAGTTTCGTGGGCAACCATTTTATGTACTTCTGGCATTTTGAGGTAGTCAAGGAAATCAGAGTATAACAAAAGAAAATTTAATTCTGCGGATAAACATTTAGATACCAAATATTGCACAATCCATGGCCAGTAATCATCAATCAAAATAGCTTTAATTTCATGACATTTTTGTTTAAAATTATTTCGATTTAGGTTATTAAAAATGATGTCAATTCTAGTTTGTAAAATCGTTGGAGGCATCATTTTCTTTTTTTTTATTAGATCATCATGATGCAGGTCGTATTTACACCGTACGTTTGTATTTATTGTTTTCATATATGAAATTTTCTAACTAAATTAATTAATAAATAAATACACTTAGATTTTCTAAACGAAGAAATATCGTAACAATAAAAATAGCTTGCCCGATTTCTAATCAAATATTTATCTCTTTGGCAAAAATGGCAAATAATGGAGAATGAGAAATTTATAAACTCAACAAGTGTATCACATATGTACGTATGGCATGGGTGTACGTGGTTACTGATTGAAAAGGTCGGCGACATTGTGCAAAACACAAGATGGTTTTTTTTTTTCGTTAAATTGGTTGCCTGAAACCTTTAATATAATAATATAGAGAATGTAAACTATCACATTCTACAAAAGGCAGACGATGATTTGTGTTGTATATTTTTATACTGAAGCGGCAAATGTGCCCGAAATATTGTACCCTCACATTTCTACCATACAGGATGTTCGGTTACGTATAAAGAAGCCAGATATATAATATGCAAAAAAATTGATAAAAATATTGTGATATGAGTGATGATTTATCATCAACCTCTTATCAAATGGTCGGCTTCATTCATGCCTAAATCATCCAATACATACTGTAAACTTTAAATTGTATGTGCGACACAGGAAAAAGAGGCGTGAATGGACATTTATCATCCAGTGTTCAGTCCATGGAGACTTTGGAAAAAAAATTTCTCACAATCGGCCGAAAATGATCCGATATTTATGGTACAGTTAACCGAAAAGTGTATGTGACATAATAGAAGTGTTTTTTTACGATTCTAGGATAAAAAATTGTGTTGCCTAATTTATATGCGCAGAATAACACTTTTGAAGTTCTGTGCATGCTGATCTAAAATCGAGCCAAAAAATTTGTTGAGTCAGAATAGTAAAAAAACTTTCTCATTATGTCAGGTGCATTGTGGTATGACTGCCGTATCATTTTTAGACGATTCAGAGACGCTTTCTTTTCCGAAGAATTAAATATTTATTCTTTAATGAATTTATGTCAGTAATTTTGCTATTTTCCTAATTATGTAAAACATTAATTTCCTAGAAACTGTACTCATCTCCATTTACATCCGTCATCGTTAACAGTTGGCTGCTGACTGTTGATCTACTATTATCGGCATTGTAATGTGGAGATTACGTCCCCACTCCTGATTCTTTCAAAAGTGTAATTATACATATGTACTCTATTCAAATACACTTAGTAAAATTTATATATTGCATTCAGTTCAGTTCTTACTTTCCTATGTATAACATTTGTATACATTTCTATCATTAAAAGTCAATAGTTAATTAAGTAATTGTTATTGAAAAAATAGATAATAAATAATTGGAGTTTAAATACACATGTATGGATCCTCTTCCTCTACAAAGATACAAGTAGCGACATCACGTTGTCAAAGGATTCACTAAAGTTTCGAAAAACCGGAATCCAGCTTTTTTGGAAATCTTCACATCTTGGTATTCTTTGAAATTATTGCGAAAATATTCAAGAAAATAAACAATTTTGAAACAAAGGTAAATTGGTACTTAATTGACCAATAATACCTTTTTTTTAACATGTTATTATTTAGTAAAATATAACAGAGCAAACTCAATAAAAAAAGATCGTTTAGAGGATAAAAATTTGATCTTGTTATATTTTATGAATGATTGTTTGAAACAATCATTGGTATTGTTACATTTTATGTAGATTGAATATTCTGGATATTGATAAATCTTAAAACTGTAAGTTCTGTTTTATTTCCATGGAAACAAAACAACTAGAAATTTCTGTATTCAGTATTTCAAATAACTCGAATTATCTTCAAGTTGTATAAAAAATTCCATTCCTGTAGAATGACAACAACTTCAAGTTCTTATAAAGATAAAATATTTATAACAAATGAAGACAATTTAAATAATAATGCTAATTCCCGTACGGATGAAATTTATCGAACTTACAATCTTCCAGAGAGATTTTTATATCCAAGTAAGTTACATTTTATTATGAATTAATTTTCAAAGAATCTACTTTTAAAAATAAGTGATTTAAAAATCTGTTGTATACAATATTTGATTAATTACCCTTGTGCTTACGGTAGCAGAGTACAACGAGCAATGCACTCATCGTTCTTTATCTATATCATGCACTTTTATTTCTAATTATAGCAGTAAACTCTCAGATACATTGTTTTCGATTAAAAGAATATGTCTGAGTAAAATAAGACTGATACCAAGTAGCTTATACTTATTCATATCTTCTTGTTGAATTCTTCTTTACGTTGAATTAAACGTTAAGGTTCTGAGCTCCTCCAGTTTTAATGTGTCTTCAGTGTTTGAATCATGGCTCCTCTATTGATTTGGTTATTTTTGTTGAGTGAAGGAATTTTTCAAGTCCATTCTTTAGAAGAAACAACTAACTGTCGAATCCACAACCACTTATTTGTGTGTATTAACAATGAAAATGCTCTTCAAAACGTGATCTTTGAAGATGTGAATGCTGTACAAACGATTGACGATATTGAATTACATTTAGAAAATTTAAATATCGTTACATTATTTGAAAAATCTTTAACAGATGTCAAAAATTCAACTGCTTTGTATTTGTCTGAAAATAAGCTTTCTGTAATTACTAGATTTTTCTTCCAATGGTTGGACCAATTGACTTATCTTGATTTAAGGAATAACATAATCAACAATATTGAAGATGGAGCTTTTTTGAAATTGACTAATTTAGAAACATTACTGCTTGATGGTAATTATATTTCCAAACTTGGACCTACAACCTGGAAGGGGCTAGTCAATCTTCATGAATTATATATAACAAACAACACAATTATTTTAAAAAAAAATATGTTCAAAGGATTAAAGCAATTGGAAACATTGGCTTTGGACTCAAATGAAATTTCTGATATTCCTCTAGGAACTTTCAATGGCATTTCTCACATTGATTTACTCTACTTATCAAGAAATGAAATTTCATCTCTTCATTCAGACATTTTTAAAGGATTACATCAAATCAACGAATTAGATCTTTCAAAAAATAGACTTAGTTCAATTCCTAATGGGCTCTTTCGCAGCATGAAATCCTTGGATTCACTTTGGCTTAATGATAATCATCTTATCAACATTCAAGCTGAAGCTTTTGTTGGTTTAGAAAACCTTCTATTTCTTTTTCTAAGTGGAAATGAACTCGAGTCTATCGATATGTCTATTTTTATGAATATGAAAAATGTTTCTGTGGAGCCTGGATTCATAATTGATGGCTCACTAGCCACAAACTTGACAATCCTTCGTGGCATTTTACGATGTGAAAGTATGGGAAGTCAAGATCCTTATAATTGTGAAGAAATTTAATTATTTTACAAGTGTTGAAAAAAAAGGCATTTAATTATAAACAATACATAGCGCTTTTGTATTTTTTTTTTTTTATTGAAGAATATTCTGAATATAAATCTAACACGACAACTAAACATCTAACTTCCTACTGAAGCATTTGTGTTTGTGCAGGAGTGTTCAAAGGTTACCGACAAGATGAATTCTCCAAGCCGCATCCTGGATACCGTAGCACGTCTATGGATTATGGATGGTATAGTCCAACAGTTCACACTGTTCCTACATGTTTCTATCCTCGTGAAGGAAATTTTACCAGTGAGCTTAGTCGTGCTGGCATGTATCGCAATTGCTCATTAAATACTGAGCTTGATAAAACATTTTATTAATAATTCTTTTAATGATTCGATCATCATTATTATGAATAATTATCTAATATTCTGTACATCTTGTAAATTCATTTTTAAGTTATAAATTTGACTTACATTATATATAGATTACATTTAATAAATAATATTAACATATTTATTGGATTTAATTTTTTATGAATAAAAATTTAAACATTTCCTACAAGTTTTTTTTGTAAATTACAAAAAAGAGTGATTGGAAATAAATTATATAATTTAATCAGTGACTGAAAGGTCATTTGGTAGGTTGATAAAATAAAAAATGTCAAGTGATCTTGATGTTGCGACCCCATTTTTTTTTTTTTTTTTAATATCGTCATACATTACCTTACATGTTAATGTTTATATTTATAATATCGTTAATAATAATGATAATAATGTAATACATAATCTAAATGACACTTACATATATATAACGTGTCAAAAACTCTAACTTGATCAAAAGAATTCAACCAGCAACTTCTTTGCTTGTGAAAATGGTTTTAATGAGTCATTATTTTATCATAACGTATATTATTGATAAATACATCAACACATCATTCAGTGAAGACTCTAGAAGTATCCTTTAATGTGTATGATTACATATAAATAGATACTGCATTAATGTTGCCATTATATACTTTTCTGGTTATTAATTGAATGATCACTTATCGTTAATTATTTCATTTGCTTATCAATTATTCATGATCTTTTGATCCTTCTTTCTTATTTTATTGAACTTATGACAGCCAATAAATTACCTTTCATTTCTAGTTTTTCACTCTTTTTTTCTTTTTTCAGTAAAGAACATTTTATTAAGGCTCTCGATATTTCTCTAATTTGTCAACATCAATACATTCGAGTAATTACGAACAAGGTGCTAAACTACTGATAAATAAAATCAATTCAGTCTTACGCAAAGGGAGAATGAGAGCGCACTAAGACTACTTGATATCCAAGTGCTTCAACACATTTGACTCTTATTCCCACACAATGTTAATAAGACAGTTTCATCATGTTGATTTTATTAAGCCTCTCGTCGTAATTTGAGTTAATAAAAAATCATAATTGTACTTAGATATTAACAAAATTATATCTGTGTATGCTTTCAAATTTGGCCAAACTTCTAATAACAGTCAGTTCAAATTTTATAAAAAATTTTTGAGTAAGTCGTGTATCAGATCATTTATTGACGTAATTATATACTTTATTAATTTAACTTTTATTCTTATTAATTACTTAGCAATCATTGGCTTCCCTGGAAGCTGAGTTACTTGCATATTAATGTTCACATTTTTATGAATATGACTTTTCTGTGCTTGTATATCATAATTTTGTTAAACTACTTCTTACAATATCCTAATTTAAATCATGATGAAGTCTTAATGGTAATGACTAATATTAGAGTTTATATTAAAACTCTGATAATTCTTAATTATAACGATGACAGATAGAACTCGCATTTTTAGTATGATTTAATCTTTTGCCCACTTATTAATTTACTTCGATTAATTTAAAGTTTATTTATTAATTTATTTTTCTTATCATTTATCATGATTTTTTCAATATCATATTTCACCTTTATTGCATTATACGATTAATATATAATATTAATATTTATATTTATTGATGTCAATATTCATTTATTTACTTTAATAACGATATTAACTCTCAATAAATATATTTTCTTCTACTTATTAATATATCCCGTTTTCTCATCTTTTTGTAATGATTTAAATGAAATGTTTTTCCTTTTGATCCTTTTTATTTCTCACCATGGTTATTGCCTTGCTTTAATCTTTGTTTTCAATCCTTAACGATTGATTAATTAATACATTATTCGTAATTTTAATTCACTTCATTGAATTTAATTATTTAAAGTGAATTCGTTGTTATTTTGATCGCTAAAACGATCATAGTAAATAAAAAAAGATACTCACATGACTAACTAACAATTATTTAACATTTAAATTTTTCATTCATTATTGTACCCGTCGCGATAGGTACAAAAAGATTGTTATTATTATCCATTCTCTTTTTTTATCGTTTATTTATTTATTTCAATGTTTGTATTTCTAATTTGGTATATGAATACAGGTGAATGAATTCATGAATGTCTTTCGTATTATGATTTCGTTTTTTTTTTTTTTTTTCGATTATAATGGTTGTGATGCGAATAACCATACAAATCTATAATAATTATAACACTGACACGTATCGTGATAATTATGCGTATGATAATGGTATAATACACTTTACCATGATTAATTATGTGGTTATGGTGTATATGTATGTGGCTAGCACGCGTTTGAAATCAAGACGGTAACTGACGGTAACTGGCATAGTTTGATTACATATACCATACCGCCTACTGTTACTATTAAATGTTTTTATTTTTTCTTTATCATCTTCACATATCAGTATATCTAACAAGATAACTATATTAGTGATACATACAGAGATTTATTGATTATCTAGTAGACCAATAGACGTGAAGAGAAAAATGTTTATTAATTAAGAAAAAAAATATTATTTTATTATAAAATTATGCTTTTTTATATTTTATTTATTATAATATATAAATAAAACATAAAAATTTCAAGATTTAATATTTATTTTCTCAATTATTACATGCGAATTATTTGTACCAAAATTATTGTTCAATCAATCGTTTCAAGATACGTCACAGTTTTTAAAAGTGTTTAAATAAATTGGAAGATGAAAGATCATTATTCAACATACAATAATCTACACTTTAAGTGTGTTATGTAGTCTATATTTTAGTATTCTTATCAGTTAATATTATTTTGAGAATAATTCATAACAAGAATCAAAAAGCGGCAAAGAATAATTGATAACAAAAAATTTCAATGTTTTCTATCATTTTTCTAAATTCAAAATTTGGATTGGAATATTAAAACAAAATCTATCAGAGAGATACATGGATTAAATGAGTCCATGTCGCGACGATCTCGTGAACTTGTTATTCCTGGAATATTTTATACCTTAATCGTTATATTATAAATTCGTTGACAGTAGAACAATAAATATTAGAGCCGCAGTACATAAAAAATATTTATCAGCGTACAACATTGATATAATTTATAAATAAAAAATTTCTATGGGATAATAATATGAATAAGATCTATGTGTAATTATTATCATGAATCCATATAACCGGTTGAAGGATGAAATTAAACGCCAGATTTCAGGATAATAGTTAGGTCACAAATTTTATAGTATTTGTTGATTATAATAATAATGATAATAATGTAGAAGCCAATAGACTGAGATTGTAGCTTATAATATGATATAACCCTTCGGTTATATTACACATACATTGAACAAACTTAACATAATTATAATTATCAGCACACGTTTTCAACAAGTTTTACTTAACATAACATTTTTTTCTTACATTCAGTTAATGTGCTTGTTTTATGAAATTCCATTTTTTCAGACAATTACTGGAGATATTGGTACGACAATGTCGTGATATACTACTAACACGTTTAAAATAACTAACAAATTCAATAAAATAACATGTTATTATATTTTCTTTGTTTTTTTTCTATTCTTTGTTTATTGTTTCTGATTATTAGCTTACTGCTGAGTAATATATCAAATCATTATGAGTTGTTTGATTAATTGTAATTTTATTGTTATTTAACAATATCCCAATGAAGTGTATCAAGCAACTCATGATGATTTTTTAAAAAGTCTAGCAGCTTTTAATATATATCTATTATTGTGTTCTTTGGTTTTTATATTTCTTTTTATATGGTATATTCAGTTGTACAGATTTGATATTGAAAAAGTTGCATTCATTTATGCCATAACTGCTCGTGCTCTATTTTCTACTTTACCTAATACCTCAAAGCACCCCTGAGATTTTATTATTATTAATCGAGGCTGTGCAACATCAATGCAGACTTTCTATTATCTTGTCAAGATATATTTCGCAGAGTAATATACCGTAACTATTCAATCCCTTCTCATTCTTCATTCTTTATTCTTATTAACTATTCGCAATTTATCGCATAAACAGCAAATCATCACTTGAAAAAAATTTATCATAAGTTTTTTTTTTTTTAAATTGTGCATTAATTCAAACTATGATGAATATATTATATGTATAATTTAGAATAATTATTATTAAAAATATTCATTGTCTTTTCAAGTCTCATATTACTGGACAATCTTTATATCTGATCAAAGTTAATAAAATTAAAAATGACACTTAACAACTAATTGTGCGTTTGCAGTTCAATATTTTTTCAATCTAAAATGTTTTTTTTTTTTAATCAATCATAAATATTTTTGGTTTTAATAATTTTAAAGAAACTTAATATAGTTCAAAGCAAACGTCAAGTGGTTAAGAGTTGGAACATCAAGTTGATCGAAGGTTTACGAGTACTTTCACTTCTCTCAATTACAATAAGCCATTAAATATTAACGCACTTGATATCATCCATAAAAACGACAAAAAAAAAACTCAAGAAAAATTTCACGCTGCTATTACCGCTTCGCGATAATCTGCGAATGTATAAATAAGTACTTTTGGATGAGTAAGTTTATCGTCCAGCATAACAAGTAGATTTAAAATATTAATAGCTAGAGGCTTCAGGCAAGGATTTTTCCAATTGCAAAAAATTGTTTTATATTTTTTATTCATTTTCTGTACTGTCACTTAACTGATAATGATATTTTTTAACCATTTACTGGACTCTCTTCCACTTACTCTCATTCCAAACCACTTCAATCATGATGTATGAAACTCAATATTTAAATTGTATGAGAAATTTTACTTTTATGAATAAATTTAGTCATACTAATAGCTTCGACCTTAATATTTTATCATTTTTTACCGATTATATAAATATGAAGATCGAAATTAAGGTCACTGATTATTATTGTTATAATTGGAAATCTATTTTTAATTATCCAAATAAATATTTGCATTGCTACAGCCTCGTATCATTCAATTTTATTTGCTTTGTATTTTTTTCCCCTCTTTACATTTCACCGAAAATTCCTGCAAAGGTTTTCCGTAAATTCTTCATAGTATCTTCAGTATCTTCACCCGTTGGTACTTGAGACTGGCTACCTTGACGATGGAACGGAGTTCTAGATGGCGGCAATGGAGGTGGTTCATCAGAACGACGATTTATTGATGCTGCAGTGCTTACGGTACTCGATTGAGAGACTGTCAATAATATGTTAATTATTTATTATATGCATTAAGTAAATAGATAAAAAGATCAAATCATCATGAAGCACATTTTTTTAATATTTCAAATGAATAAAAATCAATTAAATTTTTACTTCATTAAATAAAAGTTTCATTACAAGTTAAAAAGATGAATATGACTTTTTTTAGATTATACCTTGAGAATCTCGACGTTGGAGTTGTTGATGGCTATCAGATGAAGTGATGTCAGCTGCATGGGCTGGAGTAGAACTTACCGAGCCTATACTACCAATACTTGTCATGGAAGTTATGGATCCATGAGAGCCAAGAACTGGTGCTGGACCTGATGGTGGTCCACGTTCCTCTACAGGACTAGCGGTTTGACTTGCGCCAGACATTGAGCCTCTCGATGTAGTCTTCGTTAAAACACTATGTGGTCGACAGCATACCTGAAAAAGCCATAAACATGTGAGTAATATCATTATAAATCTTAATAAAAAATTTTTATTAACTATTACGTGACGATTAAATCAAGTACCTGCATTTTTGCAGTAACTAAATCGGCAATTTGGCGTCGATCTTCTTCTTGAGAATCTCCCATCAACGATAGCGCACTGTCATTCACTTCAATGATATATTCACGACCATCTTTAGCGACTAGAAGCTCAATTGCACAGATATCTAAACCACCAAATAATTGTGCTACATGGTCTATCCATGATCGATGTCGTTCTGTAACTGCTAATTGTTCCAACATTGCCGATCCCGTGTTCGATTTCCAATTACCGCTGATACTCTTCCGCCTGTTATCGATTAAAATATTTTTATTTTATCCACTAAAAAGCCGTCGAGAATTTTTTTTTTTTTATCATGCTATTTGCATCGAAACATTGCCAAGAGTTTTTTATCTCTAATTAATTGAAATTCATTATTTAAATTGGTTTTATTCTGCACGACAAGTTATTTAAAAACAGATGCAGTAATAATCATGCTGTTATAATTTTCTCTATTAATTATATTATTAAAATTCTTTCTCTCTAATTATATCATTTATAAAACATCAAAGAAAAGTTTTTTATAATTGATATAATTACTTACATAAATGCTTTGTAATTATTGCCAATTTTCTGCACATGAACGTCATATTTAGTATCAATGTATGGCTCTGCTGTGATATAAGCAGTTGTTAAAGCAGCCAATGACGCGATGTCTGCAAATTCTTGGTTGTTTTCAGCTCGGGCTTTTCCAACACCTCCGTGTGCATGACCAAGTTTCACTACAACTGGATAACGAGGTGCTGAAACCTGGAAAAAAATAATAATTTATAAATTAGAAAATTATTTTCCTTTCAAAATTACTCGACAATCGTTTGACAATTGAGCACTTAAACTAAACTATGATGTTAATTAACCTGCTTGTAGGTTATCGACAATCAATTCTAATGACACGGTGTTGTACACAAAGCAATTAAATTTAATCATGGTGAAAATGTTACCTAGTAAATTATGGTTGTAGGATGTAATGCCATTTTGTATAATTTTTTAAAATCACAGGAACGACTTATGGAATTGACAATACTAGTTAGAGGAATATTTTGAAGCTTACTGTGATGTAACTTGCATGGAAAGGTCATGTTTCAAGATGAGATGGTTGAAGAACGTTTATTGCATTGACTGCAATTCATAATTGGCTTCGTATTTCATGTATGAGAGAAGCATAGAAAATTCGAATACCCTAGTAGAGAGATCAATTACTTAGTTTCATCTTGACAATGAAACGATTACCTCTAATTAAAGCTGAATTTAATTATTATAATGAATTAAATTGTTTTTAATTTCAACTAAAATTATTTTTTGTCAATGTTAATAGTTTTTATAATCATTGGAATTTTCACTTAAATATTTATTGTCTGTTACATAAAATAACCTTGGAATGTTTTATTATCTTGATATATCCCCAATTATGTTGTGTAAGTTCACTAACAAGCGAACTTTAACAATGAAAAGTAATCCGGAATAAAGTTGGCTGATGTTTAGTACTTTTCTCTTCGGTTTACATAGCTTCATGCAAGCCAACTTTCTCGTTACTGTCAACTCTTTACAAATAGATACAATAATAATAACTTCTCCAGCATCAAAACATCGTAATTGTTCCAGCAACATTTTATGGCTTTAGATATTTTTCTAGAGTCGATTAAATTCATGGAAACAACAAATATGCACTTACGACAATAATTAGCATAATAAGTAATAGCTAAAGTATAAAAGACTTTTTTATAATTGAAATATTATCTAGGAATGTAGTCAATAAATAATGATAAATAATTTATCATAGGATAATTGATATTAATGCTCTTAGCATATTTTTCTTGATCTGATGCTCTAATCTAGTGCTCCACCTCGATTAAATACCCATGGAAACAAGTTATTGACCACCTCGTAGCAGTAGTACCCACCAATACCTACTTAAACACCACCATCTCCTTGTGAGACACGAACAAGGTCTGATTTATCCTACGTTCCTCTGTCGTTACCTCAGCTATCAATACCAGCTCCCATAATCCAAGAACTCTCTTCTGGAACTCGTTAGCTTCAGGCACCTACTTGATCCTAGACTTTACCTCTGCATAAAAGTATATGATACTAACAACACAAACTACATAACCGTTCTTGTGTATATATAGATATTTAATGAAAGCTTTTGTTACATATTTACTCTAGGTATTGATAGTACCGTTCACCATTTACTTATACCAGTACTTGCATTGTGTGGTACGATGTTGTTCACATCACGACTAGAACATACCACACAGTGTGTTGTATTACTAAACTTATCAATTAACAATCAAGAGTTCATCTAGATGCTGTTCTATTAATTTAAGAAAAGTACTGAATAAAAATTAAAATTTTTTTATTTATAGTGAGAAAAAGGAAACCAGTTTCTTTTTATATCTTACCGTAATGGATTTAATAGCAATTATTGTCTTTCAAATAAGCATGCACATAAAAAATGTCGTAACGTTGTACTAAACCGCAGGACACATATCCTTTGAAGAGCCCTCAGGCAAAACCACAAACGTTCAATAGTTGAGAGATCCCACACTCACTTTGATAGGCATTTATGTCAAATCAGAATTTTTTTTTTTATTTATATATGATGTTTACAAGCAAACCCTACGGCGATTAATGATTCTTTTCGTAATATTTATGATAGTAAAAACATCGAAATACTATGTCATCAACTGACAATTAGACACAGACTAGATTGACATGATAAAACTGCTGATTAAATCATGATCAATTCTGTAATCTTGTACACAGTGTGTAAATTGTATGTAAATTGAATAGATGCAACTGGAATAAATTGCTTATCAGACTATATCATGATCGATTTAGACAAATTCTACAATTATCTCCAGTTAATAGTCATTAATTAAAGTTTGAAAATTTAATTAGTGTTGATATTGTAATTTACAATAAACATCAGTAGCTAAATATGATGAAACATTTATGAGAACTGTAACTGAATGAATAATGTCAACGATTAAAGTTAATATTTTGTAAAAATGATCCATTAAAATGTTGTAAAGATATGTTCAACTTCCTTATAAGTACACAATTTAGAACAATAAATGAGAGAAGACACTTTCTAATAATTTTCTAACGTCAACTCAAGTAACTAACTGTGAATAATAGATGACAGGCGATTATGCCTTCATACAAAGCCGTAAGAATTGCAATCCGCTTTATAAGTGATAAATCTATTCATATATTTCTCTGCCAACACCTTAAGAACATTATGCTATTATTCATACTAACAATCATTCAATTTCAAGTTCACAAATTAGAACTGACATTTATTTATTTTTTTTTCTTCTTTTCTAGGCCAAAAGAAAGTCTGTGATCCAAGGAGCTTTCAAATCTAATTCTGCGTGACTTGGAAAATTTTATTTAATGTCAAAGACGTCCTCAAGGAGCTTGAAGAGGTGCAACGTGAACTGGCATACCAAAGAGAATCAGGCTAGAGTTTAGTTTAACAGGAAACTAACATATTCTGTCTCTAACTTTTAAATTAAATAACTGAAATATATTATTACTCATGAGATGATGTTTCATGAAACAGATAATCAAATAAAACGGACTGAAATGATTAATTCAAATACCGGAATTTTTATGTATCTATTTTTATCATTTTATTTGATATTTATTTAATTGAAAATATTTTTTTATTTGAGACCAGCTGTTGAAACTACCTGATATTGTTTTAATACAAAAGTTTATTATTAAAACAAAATGTGAACAAAACAGCCTTGATTTTAGATATTACACATAAATAAGCGTTGATTGTCAGCAATATTATTATATTTTACTCAATCAGGGCATAAATGTTCTACGTGAACATAGTTAAATTACACTTAATAATGGAATTAAAATTATTGCCAAATTTATTAATCTGCAAGTATATCAATTTTATCAACTTATGGCTTAATAGAAGCCAAAATGAATGCAATATTTGATGTATCATGTTGACAAAATTATCTTATCAATATTAAGCTAGCAGTATCTAGTGGATGGTTCTAACAAAGCATAGTTCGTGATTAAATACAATTATAGATTGATTTAATTGAAGATTCTGCCTTGATTAGTGTTTAATATTAATAATTCATTCTGGTTATCTTGTATTGTGTGTACTTAATTAAATTCTTCGTTAATGTCAATAACTCGAGAGTATTTTTTTTCAATAAAAAATATTGAACAGCATTGATTAAATATTTTTACTCATAAATTTGTTTTTAAAGACTTTTGAAAAATATTGTAAAATAAAATATCAGGATTTATTTATTTTTTATTCAAAGTTATTCAAAAATGTTGAAATGATAATAATTAGCAGGTAGAATCTCCAAAAAATACTGATGTTAAATAGTTGATTTATATTGAAAAGAATGATTATTTAGGTGTGAAAGTAAACACTCGATATTGAGTAGACAGTAGTGGAAAAAATGTAGAAACATGACAAGTGTCACGCACTTTTCTTGTCTTTGGTTATGTATCGAGATCACTTTGATGTAGGGGAAGCCGGTTATATTAGTTATTCCAGTCTCCGATCTTTATCAAACACATTGGTTGTTCCTTTATAGTTGAAGAAGCACGTGGGTGTCGCGAACCTCGCTTCTGAGCACCGCTGGGCGCGTGGCGCAAGTGTTGGCAAGTAAATGGAAGGTACTTTACTTTGAGTGAGATGAAAAGTATGAGATACAACTGAAGAGAAAAAAGAAGGCTTTTAGAAAAGATGGAAAAATATTTCAAGTTAATGAGATGAAAAGAGACAAAACAATTTGGAGTGTTCAAATATGTTGAAGTAAGAAAGCATCAACGTACGACACATAAGTGGGACCAGGAGATGACTCTGAGATACCTCGAGACTTGTGATCAAGTCAAGGAATGACGCGTACGTGCGACTGTAGGAAGGAATGAACGATCCAACGTCTGTACTGGCATTGCTTTTCGAACTCTCGCGCGCGAAGGATCTCTTGTAAATCATTGCATCGGATACACTCTCACAACGTGTCTTGTGTGATTCTATTACAACACATCAATGAACAATAATCCATATTAATGGTTATTAACTCAATTTTGTTGTCATTCGATATCATATAATTATCCATGATTTCCTGAAAATATTCACATCAATTATTTACGTATTAACTAGATCATTATTTTGTTAGTTATTTTATTGTATCAACGACAACTTTTAGTGCTAATTTAAACACGTTTTCATTTATTGTGACATTAATGCAATTGACTCATTAGAAGTGAAATTATCATCCAGTGGCACTCAATTATTTCAATCCTTTTTTGCTAATAAAAAAACTGGCCATATTTTGATGCTCTTGAAGATAATATTATTTCTTTTGCTTCAAGAAAATTAAGTCTCTGAAGAGCTGAAGAATACGAAAAAATTGTTAATTATTATTAAAGGTATAGTGAGTTTATTTTTTTCTTTTTTTGTTACTGTTATATATTAGATTCACATTTTTTGTCTATTTGATTATTTTGTTTTTCTATAATTACATCTGACACTGTAGTCGTTACGAAGAATATTTTGCCATCAGTTCAATTTACTACCGTTGCAATAAATGTTTCAAACGCATGCAGTACTCAGAGTAAGACATTTATTGCATCTGACATCATTTTTACGATCAACCACGACTCGTATCTCGAACTCATTTCATTTTCGATTAACAAATGCACTATCGGTTTAAGTATTGATGAGTCTGAAAATGTTTTTATAATATTACATAAAATTTGAATGTTTTCTCATTTTACAACATTTCATGATTTTAATGCTATTAAATATTGCAAAAATTTCTTAATTATTACAATTTATTTAATATGTAGAGAGAAACTTTGACATTTATTTCAAAAGAAATAAAAAAGCTTTTTATTCAGAGCAAATATTTAAAAAACAAACTTTATAAAATTGTTCTTTTACTTTTTTTCTTCAAGTTATATAAAAAAGTATAGCTTTTTTATTATTTAAATATTTTTCAAGCTGAGTGATATTATAAATGAATGAAGAAAAAAAATCCAACATTATTAATAGCACATGTTCATCAATTATTTACACCATACATAATTAACTGAATTATAAAGTGGGATTATTAAATATAAATTGGAAAAATAAATATTATTTTTAAATAACATAATAACTCAAATATAAACTATTAATATATACCTGTTTTAATAGATATATAATTATAACATTTTTCATCAATTATTTATAGACTTATAGTATTTTTTTGCTAAATTCTATTGTTTATATTTCCCATGAAGAGAAAAAATATAAAAAAAATCTTTGAATTTGCTTAACCAAAGCAACACTCAGCATAACATCTTTGCTGCACTTTCTAGCACGTTTCTAACGGTATTTAGCATAGTAGTTATGTTATCAGCAGTCAACATGTTTACATACTTATTGAAGTCTTTGGTCGTATATTATTATAAACATACTTAAGTTGGATAATTTAATGTTCTCGAGAGGCAATAGAGTACTAAATAAAGTGAAGAAAAAAATGGACACAAATCAAAACTTTAGCTGTAAAAACTTTATTAAGAAAATCAAAGTGTTTGCAAGCCTATTAATCCGCTTCTATCTAATAACCCATCTCTAGTGCCGCAGGCAATGACTTTGATTGACTATCATATGCTTGATCAAGTGAGAAACCGAAATATGTCGATGAATGGATGTGAATAGATTCATTGCGTGACGGTTCTCCCTCAAGCAATCAATCATTTTATCAGCAATTACTTATTTAATTGACTTGCAAAATATTTATTTATTAAACAACTTGTAATACTTTCATCAAGTTCCAAGTGAACTAAAATTGTTCTATAATTTTTGTTTATTTCTCTAGAATAAATATATTGATGCTAATGTAGTTGTTTACTAGAATTTTTACTGATCATGATAAGAGAAACTTGATGTCAATAATTGCTTAAAGATCCATTAATCCACTCTACTCTTCCAGTAAAGAATTCTCAAACCACTACTTAAGTTGTCTATTTGAGAAACCTATAATGACTGTGAGAAACTTTCCGATAATTTCATTAACTTCAAGAATGTTGCTCTATATTCACAAAAAAATTCACCGACTACTTCTTGTATAAACGTATTAATTATTAATATCAACCAATTTACTCAGTTACATTTATTTAAGTGGAAAAGTTAGGTTAGGTTGATGTTTAAAAATAAAATTTTTTATAAAGATAAGACATCTTAAGATAAAACTTATGAAAACTTTTAATAAAAATCTTTCTCATCATAAGTAAGTCTCAACCTTTGATTAAATTTAATCAATGAAGTATTAAATGAAATTTTTTAAATATTTTAACGAGATAAATCTGTTAAATCGATTACAATGAAGTAAATAAAATAAACTTCACTGAAATAAATGAAATTTTAGGTTAGTTAAAATAATAGTAGAGTAACATTTATTGTAATAAATGGAAATAAAATAATATAAATTCACATTGTAAACAGTTTTTCTAGCACGATTCAAGCTTCAACCGGAAGTATAAAAAAAGGGTAAAAGAACTAGGAGGAAGAGAATCCCAATCAAATCGATTGAACGTCCGTTCGTTAAATATAGTGACGTCAATTGCTAGTATGTTGGCAGCAAATATACCAAGCAATTTACCATAGCATATAGGAATAACAGAGGAAACTTTTGTTACATTAACACTCAGAAGTGAGGTGACACGTTGTCTGTCGGTTTTTAAAATTATGTTTTATCTCGATATAACGTGACAAGAATAATGATTTGAGCAAAAAGATAACAACCAATGGAAAATGTGATAGTAAATATTTCTTTACATAGAAAATATGTGCATTCAACTATTTGCATTATCATATAAGAAATTTATGAGAAAACAACTTGTGTTCGTGCTTGGGAATCGAATACCGTCATTTAGTTGTAGGCGTTCTGCTAAATCATTTTTACTTAGACTTCATAGGGTTTCTTAGAAAATGGTCTGAAGGGTAAACGAAAGAATAGAAATATGCTAAACTGTCTCATTTTCACTTCAGTCTTATAGAAACGCAAACTATTCCAGAGAAACATTGGAAAGTTTATTGTTAGCAGGTATTTTCGGTCATGACGTTTCAACATGGAAACATGTACATTAACCAAGTTCATAGATCAACATCATTTTTAAAATTACTCTGTTTATTAAACATCATGTTGGATTATCAAAAAGTGAAAGTCTGCTGTTTTCATTTGCTAAAAGTAAATTGTAAATAACATTCAATGAATGCCAATCATTGATAACTAATGTATCTCTCAATTTTAAATTCATTCATATCATAGTCATAAAAAATAAATAACACCTATAAAATATCTACAATAAAATGTCTTTTTAGTGTCGTTAAAATTTTCATTGATAAAATAAAAATGACTGTTATATAAAATTATGATGAATTCTAACAAAGTTTTATTCAAATGAAATCATAAAAAGTCATCATTTATCCTAATTTATAATCACAGTCATTTCATCCAAAATGATGACATCAGCTAAATAATAATTTATGTGAATTTCTAATAAATAAAATTAATTCTTTTGTACTAATCATTAGAGCAATTGAATATCGAGAAAGATTTAAATATAATAAATGGACAAACGAGTATATCTGCAGTCAGAGAAATCGGATTACCAATTGAGATCAGTATTGGTTTGGGAGAGCCCGATTATTTTATATGACTCAAGGTTGGGGTCAACTGTAGGATAAGCGGAAGATTGAGAGATATAGGAGGAGTGGTGGCTCGTGCCAAATTCCATGATAACTGTCCAGACAGTTCAAAAAATTCCCTTTCTCTCTTATATCTTCCCCAGTAGATCTCTTCAATTCTCTTATCTCCTCTTCTTGTTCAACTATTTGGGCATTTTTTTCTTCTTGCTGCAGCTACACAGCGGAGAAGGCTTAATGGCTTCACAAACTGGCAGTTAGTGAATTACGAAATTTCAAGCAGATGGGTATGACACAAACCTGCTGTAGTTTCTACCGTTACATCACATAGACATGACAATGTGTGTGATGATGATCAAGAATTTGCTTCTTCTTTTCCTCATTGTACATGTTCGTCGCCTTTGTATTTAATCTTATTCACTACTTCTATTTTGTTTTTTCAAGAGATATTCAATCTACCATTCTTCTCATTCTAATGACTGCAGTCCTTAAATTAGCTGAAGAGATGTTTCTTTTTTTGGAGCTATTAATTACATGAGAGTTTTAATTAGATTTTAACTCTCTTCTTTCATTTGGTCTACAAACTCATGTTTTCATTATCTTCACCTTGGTCGTATTTTTGGTAATATCCTCTTTATCTTCATTCCCTTAATTTGTTGTCTTCCTGAGGTATTTCATGATCAATTGAGGAATGCTTATCGTACAGAATTCCATTGTTTATCTCTGCTTTGATGTTTATTGAACTGAAATAAAAAAAACGATCTCCTCAAATCTCAGTGAATCCTTGTTACTTTCAGACTTGTAGAAACAATGTAAATAATTGAATTGATAAGAACCATCACAATTGTTGATTGAATCAATGTAGGATCGATAGAGTAATCAAAAATTATAGAAGGAACCTGGAATAAAATGACTAAAGTTGTTGATGACATATTAAAAAATATGGGATGATTTTTTTTAGATAAAAAATAAAGATAGAAAAGGAAAATAATTTAAGAGAAACTTACCGAAAAAAAATCCATGAATTATATTGTTAAATGAATGAGTAAAATAGCAGCTACTGGAATGGAATGGGAGTGTCTTGTGTGTCCACTGAGAATATGAATAATGACACTGCTTGCGGACATGGCAATACCCCTTTTTCATATAAAATTTATAACCACAAACCACATTCAACATATACGTCTTGACCATATCTTTATGCTGACCTTACTCCACTTATAAGCTCAATGTTTCTGCGTTACGAAATATCTTGGAGCCAACAACTCATCCACCCACTATAGTGTTTTCACAACACTATATAATAGTGCTTTTTGCACTGTTTATTTTACGCTTATGTTACTCCAAAGTTAGCTGTATGTACTTTTCGTTTAACTGACCATTTCATTTATTTATACTATTCCTTCTTCAAAGTTATGGCTTCTTCAGACAAGTATTCGAGTTTAAATCGACAACTTCCAGAGCATCAAATTGTTGATTGTATACTGATGGGAATGAAGAAAAATTATTTAATAGATACTTGGTATCGTCAATAATAAAAATAAATCTTTTGAATGAATCTCTTAAGAAAATCCGATTAAAGTTAAAGAAGAAAATCCAATATTTATTTATATCCCTTCTAACTGATATGTTCAATAAAATTTGATTTTTATTTTGAAATTTCCAAGAAATTTAAGAGATACTATTGCGGAAGTGAATTATTTTTTTTTACAAGAAAAAAAATGCCATTTCGTCATAATAAAATATCGTTTGTGAATGAATGAATATTTATTTGCTATAAATTCTTGTTTTTGTAGAAAATTTATTGATGTGAATTTTCTAAATAATTTATGTCCATTACAACACTATTTTCTATGAAATTTCTAATCAAACTGTTTATCAGTAATCATGATTCAATAAAACATTAGTGAAAAAATGCCGAATAATTATCGAGATAAGATGAGGAAAATAATTATCTTTACATATGAAGTAATCAGATAGATTGAAATTTTTAAATAAATAATATATCTTTTTGAGTGAATCATTTTTTCTGTTTATGAATTGAAGCTTGTTCACATGTTGTCTTCCTCGTATCATTAATATACTGCTTCTTCTCTTCTTTCTTCTAATACGTAAATTTAATCCGTAAATTCTTTGGAGCACAACTCCATGACTCAACACTGAAGAATCTCATTCACGAGTACAGAGATTCATGATAAGAGTTCACCCAGCTATTGCTCGCGGAAACAGTGAAGAAGAAATAAAAATTATTTAATGTGCTAAAAGGATAAAAAAATGATTTTATTTTGATATTTAAATTATTTTTATTTCTTTTCATCTTATGTAATCAATGTCCATCAAAAAATATCCATAATAAATAATAGAAAAAAAACCTTGGTTTTAATTTTTTTTTTTAGGTATAAATAGTAATGCACATTCCACTTATTCATTTATTACTACGCAAGACTTGGCATCATCAAGGTATAACGAAAAAAATAAGTCGTTAAAGATGTCATATTTTAAATTAATTAGCAATTTGTGTTGATTGTTCAATAAAATAACACGTAGTTAGAAGAAAATGGTAATAAAAAATCAATAAATTTATTAAATAAAATTTTATTCCAACTCGTCAGAGAACAAATGATGAAGTCACGGTGTGAAATTGTTGGCGTGCGTCAATCGAAACTGAATGTTACATACATTTGTAGATGCAAAGGTCGCCCACACGTTCAAAAAGAGTGCAAGTTATATTACAGAGAGACTCGGCTGGGTCTGGCCCGGCTCATGACACAAGTGATTTCATCTGTTATTTCCACAAGCTGTGGCGCCGTAGGTGGTTTATATTTGCTCTGTTCCTGTTTTAGAAACGAGTATCGATCTTACTCTCATGTCTCACATAATAGTCCACATTCTCTTCAGTAGTACCAACACGCGTGTCCTTAAAGGATTTCTATCAATTTCCTGTTCATTTTTAAATTGTTCATTCAAATATAAAACTACCTTATGTAAAAGGAAAATTAAGTATAACTGCTTCAAGTACTCTAAGAATATATTTAATACACTTTTGAATTTAATTAAAGCTTAAGGGTTAAAATTACCTTGGAATTTTATTTGGTCAAGGATTAGATTTTTTTTGTAGTGAGGTGAGATAATTGGAGCACCAAAGACATAAGCTCCAATTTAAAAATAATCTTATCATCTATTAATAACTTCTAAGAATAGAAGAAATAAATGAAATTATTTTGATAGTTTTATTTAGTGTTAATTTATTTAGAGAGTGAAATTTCTTTTAGCTCTAATTTTTCGATTCATTAAAACTTGAAGAGATTAGTCAGGTCTTAATAAATAATCCTAGTCTGATCCTCCATCAAATAATGATCGTTTTGATGAAAAGATAATGATCCACAATATGAACCCCAATCACAATTAATATATCCGAGTTGAGATAATTATTAGGTTATGATTTTTGATTACGATATCTCAGATGTGAGCTACAGAAAGTATTATTTATTACATGAAGTAAAGAAAAAAAAAAAAGTATAAGAGACAAGAGATTGTCGATTGATTGTAGGATTTCGTGTGAATAAACTCGAGATAACAACATCATGAGCTATGGTTTAAGCTTCTAACATGCGTATGTCAATCTTCCTTCATTGATACTGGCATTATGAAGACTCATAGCAGGAGACGGATCACTACACTTACTCCGTATTTCAGCACGTCACTCACAATCGAGCTCTACATCCGTTCGGGTTTGTTCTCGATATTTATTTTATTTGTTTCAATTTTATTTTCTTCATTTTCATGCGTGCCTTGGCTCGTGAATTATCCTGAGACGAACCTCGCGTGAGTCACATCAATGCACACCCGACAATCATTAAATATTTTCATTTAACTTCAGTATATAGTCATCAGTCTTTGATTCTCAGAATTATTATAAATGTGGAATAAATAAATATGATGATTATCAGTATTTGTCAATAATTGAATAATTAAACTATTTTAATCTTGCTGACTAACACCAATTATTTTTTCCTTTTTAAAGTCAATTGCAAATAAATATTCATTTTTAAGGTTGCATAAACATTTACGTATAAACTTCTTATATTATTATGTAGAATTAATTTATAAAAACATTTTTATTCTTTTAGTATTGTAAAATAATAGTACCATAAATGATTAAAAGGAATGAAAAGTTTATTTAAAATAACAGCTAAGATTTTTATAATAAACAAATTCTGTCGTTTGTCTATTCATAAATTAAAATAATATATAATAACATACACTGCAAATCCAAGTGTTTTAAAACTAAACATTTAAAGCGTTTACAATGTGAAATGCTATAAATAAACTATAGTAATTTTTTTTGATAATTTTTAAACATTTTTTACTGTTTACCATAATTCTATAGTTTGTTTATGGTGTTTAACATTGGGTGTTTTATTATTAAACACTTTAAGCGTTATATTACTAACAACTTAAATTTTACAGTGTGCATTGCTAATAGTTTAGTACTCATTAAATTAATTTTTATTTTTTAACAGGTTTGATATGGGAAATAATATATTTTTTAAAATATATAAAAATATATTAAAATAAAATTATTTTGCTAAATCTTATATAATTGAATAGAAAAACATATATAATGATATCATTGATTATATCAATATATTTAATTGTATTTATATAAATTCGATCATACAATATTTAGCTAAATAATTATATTTTAATATATTTTTAAAATAAATTATTTTTTTCCCCATAGGGGAGTATTTATTCTTTAAATATCTATACTATTTGAATAGATTTAGAATCAATACTACTATAAGTATTCCAAAAATTTCTTTCAACAAACTGATGAATTTTTTTAAGTTAAAAATAATTTGCGACTGTTTGTTTTATTAAATAAAAATAATGTTGATGACGTATCATGGGAGTTTGGTGGTCTGACGTCATGATTTAGCATCAAACAATTTGTCAGATGTGGGGATAAAATAGTGAAATCATTAATGTGTTCTCCTTTTTTTTGAAGTATCAGACGAAAGCGAGGTGTGCAAGCTCTTAAAGCACGTTATGTTGAGTGCGTGATGCTCAACCACCAGTTCTCGGGCTATGTGACGAATGTGGTGGTACACACAACGGTACATATGCACGTGTATATACTCACTCAGACTACTCGACGATATACGGAATGCTGGCCCGGAATATATAATAGCAGAGTAATACGATGGAACTGGGCCAGTCTTGCTTTGACGCGCGTCTTAGATGTGTCCACCTGACATACGCGAATTATTTCTTTTTTGTGACTTTCAATTAAGTGTTTACAACACATTGGAACGTTGGATTAGTTTTTTTATTTCAGTATTTGGATTACTATAAGTAGACGTGAGTGCCTATTTTTATTCTTTTATTCTAATTATAATTATACATTTGTTTATTTTCAATCATATTCGCCAATGGCTTCACTGACAATCAGTAAAAGCGGTTTACTTTTAAAATTATTTTGACCTCTATAATAAACCATTTATTATATTTCATAACATCTATTATTTTATTTACTTACACTGCAAAAAAATATTCATCTCTTTTTGCATTATAACTAGACCAATAAAAAATTTAATTATTTTTTAGAAAAAATTATTTTAAAATATTTTTTAATGTTTTCATTATTTTTTTTTTTTGGGTTTAAGAATAAATTATTTATCCTCATTATTTTTTAATTAAAACCATAATCATGACTAAATATTTTAATTTTCTAAAATAATTGAAGTGCTTTGCAATTGTTGAAAATACTATTGGTAATATTAGCACGAAAAAAAAGGGAAAAAATAGAATTTAGTTCTTGAGAAATTTTATATTTGAGCTTCCTTAACTATCTGCCGATTATTCTTCGCGCGAATAGAAGTATTTAGAAGTAAGAAAAGGGGGATAAACCAAAAAAAGAATGTGAAGAAAAGAGTATGAGATTTAGTGAACTCGAAATATTCTATTCAATCACTGTACTTCCGTTTACCCCGTTTGCTGAGTATTATTTTGAAAATCTTACTTCTCATCTTTGATATTTTTATTTTATTTAAAATTAGTTCCAGTTTCAAAGACATTTGCAGATTCTTTTCTCACAAGGTTATTAGTTAAAATGACATTCTCTACATTCTATAGTTGAGTTTTAAAAAATAATCATAAAATAATACAGCTTGTATAAAGCAAGGAAATTTATTGCTAAGCATAGTTTATACCTGAATACTACTCTATTCAGTAGATGAAAATAACCAATTTATTTCGCACGAACGTATTTATAATAAATATATATACTGAAGTTGTCCAGTACAGTAGTAGCAGCTTTAATCACACTAACCCGATTCATTATACACGCCATCCAAACTGCTGGGAAATGTATGTACATATGTACAAGTCTATTCAAATATTTATGCTATAAATTCAATTATCATCATTAATATTTATAATAATAATAATAATAATAATAATAATAATATTGGATAACCTATATCTTATATCTGATCAACAACAAATTTATACAATTGAATAATTGAAATAAAAAATCATATTTATGTAATTTTTAATCAATTGAAAAATTAATTAAATAAATTCAAATAAATATATCGTTTATAATTAATTATGCATAAATAAATAAATGAAAGGAAGAATATTGAATGATAATTCAGTATAACAAATTTATCTCGATTCAATCAATTTGGTAATTGAAAAAAAGTAATATTAAACGCAACATACTTTAAATACACGCAAGTTTAAATAGGAAGATATTATCGCGTGATGTCACAGCTGCAATTTGACGACGATTGCGATTTAACCTCATGGATGGTTATCATCTCGTCAAGAGTAGCTGCATCCGTGACTTGTACGTCGATTACTGAGCTGTCAGTGTTTGGAGTGTAGTCGAAACTTGAGGAGAGATTGGAGACACAAAGTATGACGAGAATGATGGAGGTGCCAAGAATGAAACTCATATCGATTTTTAAGTCTGACGTAACAACTGTTGGTCTTATGGAACGTAAGCTTAAATATGCTGATATTGATCGGCAGTTAGTATTTGCACTTGGAAGCAAGTAAGAATAAATATCCCTTGAGGTCGTAGACCGGTAGCTTGACGACCTGAACAGACGTTTTTTGATGCCAATCAACATGCACCATTGGTATGATAGTATCGGTGAATCATAATTGTTATTGAAGCAAGATTTTGATAAGATAGAAATGGAGATGTTAAATTCAATGAAGATTTTATACTCTACTTTATTAGAGTAGAATAATAATGACTTTTAAAAAAAAATTTCATTATCTACAATCTTTTTAATATTAACTTGGATACTTTTATTATTTTTATCTAATCAAAATAAGACAACGATTCGCTTTTAATTGAATTTGTAATAAGATTTTATAAATGTTCTTCAGCTTCTTATAATGATCATCTTTTTGGTCTGAATTTAATTGGTTCTAAAAAGCTTTTTTTATTATCTAAAAAGTGATTAATTAAACCTAAATTAAAATATATTAGATGAAGAGCTTTATTATTCTTTAAGTGGATAAAAAAAAATATATATTCTAGGTTAGAATGATACTTTTAAAAAAATATTAAAAAATGAAAACAGGTCTTATAAAGTTGTAGGTTATAAAATTGAGTAATGTGGGAACGACAGATAAATATAATAAATAAAGGAAATTATTAGGCATTAATTAAATGCTTCAATGAATAATAATCTACTTAAAATTATGAGTGTACTCTTTCATTTGAAACTAGATAAGCAAAATACATATTTCTGAAAGACAAAGTTGCATCATTGCTGATAATTAATTTTATCATACATCTTATTAAGTGATAATGTTCTTGAATAGTGAATCAATAATAATTGTAATAATTATGAAAATTTAATAGCATTAATATCTAATTAATAATAAATAAAAATGATAATAGTATTCTCAAATATCAAAGATATTGATTTTATTACGAAATTTCAATCTACTGAATACAATATATCAAAGTTGGTGACAGCTATAGCATACATTTCTTCGCTTTGTCAACTTAATGGATTAATTTGTCATGCATGTTTACTTCTAGCCAGTTTATAAATACCTAAAACTAATACTGACAATAGTCACGTGTGTTATCGATTGATTAATTCATGAAAATTTTAACATAAAACTTGTTTAAAAAAATAAAAATCATCACCTTTTTATTTTATTCATGAAAAATATCTATTTATTATCATAAATGTGAGTTGCTATTCTACACTTTCTATCTTTATATCACTTTGAAATTCTAATTATTGTCTTTATGTCATTTTTTGCAAAGGTCAAAGTTATAGAGGTTATGTGCATCAAGAAAATAATTATTATCACATAAATAATTCAAATGGAAATAATAATTAAATTTTTGCTAAATTTTAATATTTGTTGATCAAAAAAAAAAAAGAAATAATAACTGGAAATGTTTGGAGAGGAATTTAATTTATTCGGTATATTTTTAATTGAACATGACTTAGGTAAATTGAATATCATATTAAGAAATAGATGTATCCTTAGGATGTTGTTTAGATTAGAAAGTAATTAAATCAGCGTCATTCAAAACCACCAGAACATTCAAGTTTTATAAGATCTCATTCTTCTCATTCATTTAATTCATTTTTATATTCTCTCATGGTTCTCAAATTTGATAAAATGACAGTACATCAGAATGAATTGTATGCATGGATATTTGAGCACGCTTCTCTTATTTATGAGAACGAATACATTTACATCATATGCATGTACATAATTCAATTTTACTGGCTATTTAATTTTCGAGGTCTCTTTACTTAACACAATGTTTTGAAAAATTGTGATGACATGTGTAAAATACCTACATGTAAATCTGACACATCATGAAAATAACCTCATAAAAAAATATGTATATACATTTATATGAAACAATCGATAAAAAAAAATATCAACTAGTTGTAGATACTTTGGTGAAGACAACCCTCTGTGCTTTCATATTCCATCTTCAATGTTTTATGCAACCACATGCTGAGTTATTCGTGTGCTTTGATTTTTTTTCAACTTTTTCCATTTTCTCTTTTTTGAAATACTTCGTATACCAACGATGAATAAGCCTTCATGCTCTAGCTCATCTAAATCCTCGAATAAATTTACTAAGCACACATTCTATTGTTTCTTCATTTCTGGAGTATTTTTTATCATGTGATGAATACTTGAGAATTGGATTTTCACATTGGGAAAGAAATTTCAGTGGAAAAATATTTTTACTGGTGAATACTGGCAGAATAAGTTCAACCAATGTTTATTGACACGAATAATTGTATGCTTGATAAGCAGGTAAAATTTGGAACTGCTCCCAGAAGTGAGTCATCAATAAAATTATAGTCAAGGAAACATCATGTGCATTGAAAATTGACTGAATGCATCAGAAATTGTACGTGTAAGGCATTTGAGTCTAGTTTAGTCAGCTGATGCGTCACAAGAAAAAGATCTAAAGGTGTGGTAGGTGATAGTGTGTAAAAAATACAAACTTTGCACATACAATATTTGTCGATGACATCAAGGGTCAGAAATAATGTATGCAGATGGACTAGTGAATGACATCAGTTACTATCTCGTTCCATTTGTTGTGATGATGTACAGTAGTGTTTTAGTCCATGTAATCCATTTAAATACTCGGAATAGATTTATTTATAGCTTTTATTTTTAACAAAGAAAAATTTAGGATGACATGTTGGTTGAAATAATAATGAAACTAATAATTGATGCTAATTGAACAACCAATTCTCTAGGAAGTCATAAATATTTTTGTTGAAATTTTCTACGAATCAAACCTAAATGATTTAATTCCATTATATTATTTAAAAAATAAATCTTTTTTATTGACTAAACTTTGACTTATCTGATTTTATTCCATTTTCTTCTTCATTTTTATCACTGCATAATAAAAAACATGTTAAAACACAAGCTGAATTAATTGCCAGCTAATTAAAGTTTTAATTTAAATATCAGATTAAAAGTACCAATAAATTGGATAAAAATATTAATGATAATAATTATTAAAACTTTTAATACTTGTCTTAAAAACATAGCATTTATTTTGCTAAATAAAATTATCAATTAAACTAAATTTCATTTTATAAAGCAAAATGTGTATAATTCAATGCAAACAAACGTCACAAAAACTTTCCCAAGATTGCTACTGGCAGTTTCATTGCATCCGATAAAGCATGTCGTGTTCGTCACGCCTGACCCAACGACCAAAGGCTTGCCGGTTTAATTTCGTTCCCTGAAAATGTGTTATAACCCGAAGACAGAGAAAATAAAGGAGCAACGACATATCTAGAGCTTTAAGCTTGACCAATAGAAGAGGATGAATTATAGAATAATCATTTTTATGCATTTTTTTCATTATAAAAAGTGTAATCACAGTCCAGGAATCAGAAAGTGAAATAATGAACTTTAAAGAGAAAATAACAATCTTTCAACCAACAATGACGAATCCAATAGCTGTCATGTCATAAAAAAAGTCTTAGGTCCAGATATTTTCTTATAATTGGATCTCCTGAAAAGACTACTTAAGGAATTATTTGCTGTTGGTTTCAAGAAGAGCAATAGTAAGGATCATCATCACCTGTTATAATCATGTTGCTTTTACTTTGTGCTGAGAAAAAATGAAATAGAATGGAAAAAGTATTGCTTTTGCGTGCGTCATGAAATCAATACCAAGAACTCGTCAACGATAACAACATGCTCGGGTTTCGACCAAGATGTCAAAGAAGTACGTGAGTAGATCTGTGATATAAAAATTGCATTTCCGGTAAATTGAAGTATTCAAGATAAATTTTATCTCAGGTTAAAAGGAATAAGATTTTTAAATTCACCAACTTATTTCTTATATAATCCATCAAGATTTATGAATAGAAAAGATAAAATTTTTGTATAAAAAGTTTGATATAATAATTGTAATCATAAAATTATGATGACTGATATATTTTATTATTTATCTATTTCTCTTTTATTATTTAGAATTCTCAAAAGTAATAAAGAATAAATATATTAAAATTAAAAACTTCATTTCATCTCTTTAATAATAAATCGATAGTTATAAAGGACAGTTGAGCAAACAGAGACAATGAGGTCAATAAGTCTCATTGAAAGATGCACTCTCTCTTATTTTCAATCGATCTACTTGCAAGATTACTTCTTTGACATGCGGAAGTTGACGGAAAATTCACTTCCTAACTGAAATAACTCTGATCAAATGGTTATTTACCAACATTATTACATCAACTAATTTTTCAAAATTGATGTGAAAAATTTTTTTCTAACTTCTAATAAATTTAATCTGCAATTTTTATTACTTGGAATATAATCAAAGCATACAGTAGTATATACTTTAACACTAGGAAATTTTCAATTTAATTAATTTCATAAAAAATGTATAAGTAAAAACGGACATTTTCACGATCACGATTTTCTACTATCATCTTTTCATTCATCGTGTCTTGACTTTATCGCGCATAATTCACAGTCTCTCGATACCCCAGATAATGAACCGGTATGGATATATGTATAATAAATGATGATTACCGGTTGCAAGATGCATAATTATATGATAGCTGCTCGAATGATTATTTACGTGATCAAGTATCTATATTTACACTTATTTCACTAGGTAACTAAGTCGTCTACATAAGTAAAAATAATTCCAATCTCATAAACATACCAATGAATAACAATATCATCACATCTTCCAATCACCTAGATTATTCCAAGGCTTTTCTAAATCCGTCGACATAAATTTCAAACAGAACTACTGAGCTTTGTGGGTCTACAACCTCATGGGAAATCTAGAGAACTATTGGACTAGCATTTCTCATGATAGAAGAAAAATTACAATTTTGGTAGCAATAAATGTTTCCAATTGACAAACTTTAACTGAGTTTATAACTGTTGCATCAACAAGGTGAATTGGATAATATGTTATTCATAGTTTCTGAGCATCTAGAACTTGTTTGAATGATCTTATCTAAAACTGATGCTATGTTTAGCACCAAAAACACCAGCAGGCGTTGATGGATACTGTCAGTAGTATTAAATGCTATTCTATAATACCTTTAAGCTCATCACTTCAAGCTGAACATCGATTCTGTTAAAAAAACTAATACCCTAAAAAAGATGGTTTTGATAATCTAACAATAGTGTGAAAAAAAAAACTGATCGACATTTAGATAACATGAGGAATAGTATCACGTGAAAATATCTTGATTGATAGTGTTGATTGTGACATGTTTGATAAATGATTATTGCTACTAATTCTTCAGAAGCAAAATATTTTATTTTCTACAATCAACCTTTTTTTTTCTCTGAATCTTTTATTTATTTGACTTCTAAGCTTAGCAAATGGATTATTTGATTTTATAAATTACACTGTTAACACGATTGTGGAGTGTTCCTATTGGAGATAATAAAATATCATTTTAACTTCCAAGTGTGAGAAATTGAAAATTCATTAGCTCAAATTATTACAGTTAATTTATTGGTTTAATTAAATTAGTAACATTTTAAAAGAGATCAGTTGAAAATAATTTAATGCTGGTTTGAAAGATATAAAAAATTACTTGGCAAGCTGATAGTTGTCATAATAAATTAAAGAACCATTTAATAATTTTTAAACTTTTATTTCTAGATGCGGCATTTTATTTTTTGGCCAGTTCTTTTAATATTGGGTCTGTCAACATTTCAAATACACGTAGAAGCATGCTCGTGTGCTTCACAACATCCACAAACTCATTACTGTGAAGCAGACTTTGGTAAGAATTTCTTTTTTTTTTTTTTTTTTTAGAATTAATATCACTTCCTCAATAAATTAAACTAAGTAAAGAGAAAAGTAAAATGATAAGAAAAAAAAAAAATACAAAATGCAATTCATAAGCGATGTGCTGATATCCACAACGTGATTCAGAAAACATTTATCTTGATGCCGTGGAGATGATCGAGAACCCACTTATGGTAAAGTAAAGATGAAAGGCTAAGAAGAATCTTGTCTGTGTCGGTGAAACCGCGAAGCTCGTTGAGTTATGGTCGGGTTCATGAAAGTGTTTGCGAACCTTGCGTTGCAAACAGGCTTTCTTAGCGTAGAGCAAAAATCTTGCGTCATGGCCAAGTCTTTGACTAATAAAATTAACCAATATGGTAATTTGGCACATATTACAGTGCTAAGGTACCATAAAACATTACGATGTACTTGAAGCATCTTCAACTCTAAATTCACTCATTAACTGCTCTTAACCATAGGTTCATTTTGTTCATTAACTCAACTATTAAACTTTTCTTTCATTTATTATTCGCCATTGTTGTCACTTATAACACTTTAACTTCACTTTATTTTATTCATTCATGTGGAAACAATATTGAAGAAATTTTCAACTTCAAATATTACAACTTTTCAAGTTAAGTAAGTCACGGTAAAGCATAAGGAAACGAAAGAAACTTGACATCGAAATAAAATTCAAGTAGTTTGCCTTTGATCAGAATACCTGATTTGATTGGTGCAACTTGTTTCCGATTTACTCAAATTTCTACGATATTTTATCTACTTTAAAATTCGATAATATTTTAAAAATTGTTTTCAAATTGAATAGAACAAATAAACTTATTTTCTTTCACTATTCTTTAACTGAATGTAACTTTTAGTTTATTTTTCATGTATAAAACAACTTTATTTCTCATGAATATAAAATTTTTTCGTTTAATTGCAGTTGTTGTTGTCAGAATAAAAAAATTCTCGGAGATGAATGATCACGAATCAGCATATAAAGTGAAGATTCACAAGATTTTTAAGGTAAAAATTTTTGTATATTCTTCAGAAGAAAAAAAGCCAATATTACATCACAGTGACTCTTGAAATTTTTGTTTATTCAGTGTGTAAAGATAAATTTTAATTAAAGTTTGACCAATATCATCATGACATAGCTATTATTTCAGACATTCCAATAGTCGAATCTTCTATTGAAGCAGACAAACATATATCAGTTAGAGTTGGTAGTTACATTATTTGTAAAACTAAACCATTGTAATGACATAAAAAGAATGTTTTCTTATTTAACTTGATAGTCTCTGTATTTTGATTCTACAGATGCAATTGATATCCATACATACTTCTATTGAATTCTCGATAAACCAGTAAGACAGATCATGAAATAGTCTTATCGATCTTCATTCAATCAGAATGCTTTAGCATTGTTCTACAACCAATCGTCATTTTACTTTAGAATTTGATTATTTCAATTGAAAGAATATTTTTTTACATTAGAATTAAATATTATTTTAAAGAATGCATTAAAAGTATCAATTTATTTGTTAAATAATTAATATTACTTTGAATAATTGGAAAACAAAGGTTTCAACACGTTATGTAATTTAATGAATTGTTTGAAAGCAATCATAGATAGAATATCAATGAAGAAATTCCAGTTTGAAGGCTTAAAAGACTTACGAGAACTCAAACAACAAACAGTTATATAAAAGTTATATTTCCCAGGCGACCTCAAAAGCTGAAGTAGCATTAGAAGAGCAGTTATTATGGACTGCATCAATGGGTTCTATGTGTGGACGAGAAAATATGAAACCGGGTGAAACTTGGGTTGTTACCGGACAAATAAGTGGTGGTAAACCAAGGATATCCCTATGCAATTTAGCAATGCGTTGGTCGGAAGTAACAGCCAGACAACGAAAAGGTTTTCGAGGATTATATCACCGTGGGTGTGTGTGTCAGGTTTGTACTCTACCTTTTTTGTATTTAATATTCATGTATAAAGTCTTTCAAGACCCTCTGACCTCCTATTTCACGAGATTTTATCCCTTTCCCTCTTCAAAAGTTCTTTTAAATGAACCCTACTTGTTTTTGCCTCACAACAACCCTTTTTTCTATCATGTATGCTTCAAAAATAACACAGCAGTTTCATCCACATTCTAGCACCCTTCCCTTAATGAAAAATCCTCAAATTAATTAATCTTTAAATGTTTTGCATGCTTATAAAAGAAAAAAAAACAGATTGTTGATGCTTAACAAAGAGCAGAACATCAGAATGTTTACTTTAAGATAGGATAAATGGCCTAGTTTCTTCACCCTTTAAAGATTTTTTTACTGATGAAGAAATTTTAACACTCTTGTGAATGCTTTTCTTTGAACTATTGTATAAAAAAGTTTAAAGAGGTCAAATACTGGAGATGAAATGTAAAAACTAGATCATATTTTATTTCAGAATGAAACTTGAAAAATAAATCAAATTTTAAAATGAATTTTTAGATTGTTTATACACCGTGGTTGAGAAAAGGTGCTGTTTTTAAGACTGCTGGCAAACGTTGTTTATGGGAAAGTGCACCTGGACCTTTTGACTGTCAAGAACAATACGGAGTCTGTATGCTCAGGTCAACAGGATGCTTGTGGGAACTATCACCAGCTTATAAGAGATGTATCATTCAACATCAACGCCTCAGAGAACAACAAAGAGCTAGGGAACCGTGATTTTAATAAAAAAAAAATTCCATTTTTTATTTCTTATTAAATGAGCATGACTATGTTATCAATAAATTTTCCTATTTTAAATTAATCTTTGATAAAGATAAATATTTAATAATAATATATTTATCTTTGTCGAAACGTAACAATATAATAATCTTACTGAATTGTGTTATTTTTACCGGAGGGATTGACACCTGATAAATTTTATCGATTTTAATGGAGGCTATAGTATTTCACTAATATAAGAAGCTCGTTTCGTAACAGGAGCTTTAATCATTGTTTGTAAATATGTTTTTGTCTATTATGATATTTTTTCATGTATATTAAGGTATATTTAAATTATTTTATCATGTAAAATATACATTAGGAGATTAATCAATGTATTACTTTATTGTTAATTTGTATTTCATAATTTGGGTATAAAGTATTTAAATATTATTAAAAAAAGCAGTAAGTATTAATTCAGCTAATAATCTTACTATCATATTTTTACACTTAATGTAGTAATTATTGGATTTCTTTCTAATGAGTTTGTCATGTTGAATTTGGATAAAATGTTAAATAATATTTGATTATTAATTTATTGTTCAAAAATAATTATTTAAAAGTTATCATGAAAATTATTTTCTTTGATATTAAAGGTAGCATTGCTTTTATGATAAAAAATATTATATAATATTTATGAAATTATTTAAATAAGTTATATTGATATTAAGGGACTTTGTGTACCTGCATTTAATTTAAAGTTTGGTCATTAATTGTATAAATTGCTTGGTACACATTTGTAACGTTTAAAAAGTAGCATTTAATAAATTTCAAATGTAATTTAGTCTAAGTAAATAAATGTTTCAACTAAATGTGCATGTCCATTTATTGTACTATTTCACTATTGTATTCATGTTAATGATGAGGTTTTAAATGTAAATAACACGTGTAAAATAAAATTAAACCGGAAATAAAAATGGAATTGACACAACTAGCAAAAAAAATATACTTGTATAGAGTAAACGAAAATTTAAAAGAAGTAATATCATTTTACACTCACCATTTCTCGATGATTAGGGTAGAAAGTTTGGTCAATTAAAGGGAAATTATCCTTTCCAAGACGACGTTGAAGACCGATTAAGTGCGCGAAAACCCATGGTTTGTCCTACAGCACATAACACCAAGAAAATTTTTCCCGTCAGTGCAATTTATTTAAATTATACTCTTGAATAAGAACAAAATTTCATCAGTGGTAAATGAAAAACTTACTTGGAAGTTGTAAATTGCTGTAAGATTATTCACACTTGGAACACTTCCGTACATGAGACCCAAGAGAATGCTCCTATAATCTTCACCAGCATCTCGAAGATTCTGGCGAATTAATGCAAAGTCCGGTTTGAAGGATCTATGTATTAAAACAAAAAAAAAAGAATAAATTATTACAAAAATTTTATTCAAAAAGATTATGTTAAAATGATTACTTTTAAGGAGAAAAGAAAAGTTTTTTCAATATCAAAACCATTATAAGAATTTTTCTTTCATCTTCAGACAAGATTTCTCTGCTATATCGTTTGCAGAGAAATAAATTATAGAGAATGCTGAAGGCAATTGAATGATTTGATCCAGTCAATTTTATTGGCATGCACTTTATTGTAGTCTTTGAATATTTTTTTAAACTTTTCGTTCTGATTTATCATATTGACTATCCAAATGAAAGACTTGGAAGAGTGTTTACCTGATGACCTTGGTCCCATTCCGGAAGACAGCCATGGAAACAGTGGCGCCAGTTTCATTGGCTGTAAGAGATAACTCCCGGAACTCAGCCTGCTCCACGCGGATCTCATAGTCACCATGAAGCCTACGTCCTCTAAAATACTTGCTCCAGTCTGTATTCTGGTCGTCAATCACAAGTAACGTGAAACAGCGATCTTTATTGTATGAAGAACCTCGACTGGCACCGCCTACGGCTGCACCAAGAATTGACGCACCCTAAACAAACCATATCATTCTTTGTGTCAATATTTCTTGTGAAAAAATCAAATAAATTTCTTGACCATCAATAAATATTGAGCAACGTCAATAAATATTGTTGAAATAGAGAAGTGGTCAAATCTTTCATTATTTACAAGGGTATAATAAAAATTAAGTTCGTGAACAAAAAGGCTATAATTACTGATTAATCATTTATTTCAGGTCACTCTCGATGTCACGAAGTTAACACGATTCTATATTATTTAGAGTTTTAGTCTCATGCCTGAGAAAATTGAATGATTGGATTTTATCGGTGTTTAACAAGAGTTAAGCAACCTTTATTTCAACTTAACTTAAATGTTCCAAACTCACGTTCAACTCAAGAACTTTTATTGAAGAATTGAATTATTTCTGAATGTTGTCAAGTATTGTTACCTGATCACGTGCTGCTCCAGTAAGACTCTGAACCCTTTGTAAGAGACTCTCGCGTGTTTTAGCAGGTGAAGAGGGTGCACTTGTTGTTCTGGATCCAGGTCTCAGATTGAGACTTAAATCACCTCCAGCACCGTGAGTTCCACCATGAGATGGTGGAGCTCCAGGAACTGGTGGTTGAACAGGAGGCGGTGCCGCAGTTGGTTGAGTTTGTAATGGCCGATCAGGAATTCCTTGATAAGGTGTCGAAGAGTCCTGACGGGTCATGGGGGCCACCCCTCGTTCGGTTCCCGGCTCATCATCGAGTTCCGAACTCAAGTCCCCTGACGAAAACCTGGAAGACAAGCTATGGTGGTCGTCGTGATAGAGATAATTGGGCTGGGGGATCTTAAGTTTGCATGAAACCACACTTAACAGTGAAACTGCCAAGCTATGATGTGAGTGCCTGAGATTGCAACCGCAATTATTAACGATAACGGTCACATGCACCACCAAGATGCGTCGAGCGATGTCACCTAGAGGGTTGATAACTAAGGCATGTGATGCAAAATTCCTTAAATAATTGCTGAAGCAAAGCTATGGCTATTGCTGAATGTTTTATGATCATATGTGCATGTAGATGAATATATCTACCAGTCCATATTACTTTCTTCATGGTGGAATTCAATGATCTTCTTATAGTCTAAGTAAACGATTTATCAAGTCTGAGCTATTTTGTAATATTATTTTTCTTAAAAGCGTTTTTTTTCGTGGCAAAACAGATTCACGTATAGTAATATATTCAGTTTAAAAATATTAGGTACTTTATTTTAAACAATGTGATGTTAGGTATTGAGAATGGAGATATTAGGTCCGGAAAATGGATCACAGCTTCACACGTTGTGTGTAAATACAATCCATCGTACATTAATAGCTTTACTATTGATAGAACCCTGTACACCGCAAACTTGAGATTGTATTGAAATTGAACGGCGATTTAACCACATGATAAATAACCTAAAGTGTCGTCATAATTTCATAGTATGCTAGTGGTGAACAAGTTGTACTATACGAGCTTAGAATTCAAGCTTCCTCTACCAATCTCTGTATAATATTCATTTCCCTCTTTGACCCTACCTAGATTAATAAGTGATTACGTAAAGTTAATGTTCAAATTAATGAACGAATTCTAATGATTCAATGAAATACGGACTTTTTATAATAAAAATTACTTTTTAAAATCTTTAAATGAATAGAAATATTGCAAGCTTCATGTCTCAAACATCATGCATAGAATAAGAAATATTTTAAAATATCCATTAATATAATAATCTGGTGAAAAAGATTGTGATTGAATTAAAAACTTTAACATTGGATAATATTATTATTATCCAAATTATAAAATGCTGGAAAAAATAATTAAGCTCACCTTCGTTTCAGGTAGTTGACATTAGAAGTAAAAGATTGCCGGAAGCTGGAGAATGAAATGTTGCCGGGTGATGGAGCAGTTCCACAATACTTGGCGCAACCGCCGCGGCCTGTAATTTTGCTGATTCTTTTTTTTTCTCTTTCACTTGAACAAAATGGTTTTCGATTTTTTTATAAAGCAAAAAGTCAAAATCTTTTGTGATATTATAAACGATTGATTTTTTTATTAATATGTCCACGATCTGTCACGGACTTGAATGAATGCCCTTGATTATTGACTCTTTCAAATTGTCACAAGATATTTTTCTACTGATATTCTTGTTTTGTAGAGTAAAATTGAACGTAAATTAACGTGAAATCAAAGGGTTAACTAAGAGAGGTGAAGAAGGACAAACTAAACAATCCAAGTTGAAATCTGAAACAAAAAAAAATATACAAAATAAAATGATAAATCAACTACGATTAATGCTATTACTAGTAAAATCGGATTTCTAATTAAATTTATAACAACAAATTAGCATCAAATCATTAATTAATGTCTTTACCTTATCACTAGACTAGACTTTTCTAAATCAAAATAAACAACCAACTATGTTCCATTTATGAGGCTAGATCATTAGCATATACATCAGCTAAAGCTTCTAAACTATCACCAAGAGATTAATAAAGCCTAGTTACTGTGTGACTAACTTGTAAACTTGTAAGCTCAGATATCCTATATTACATATAACTATAAAATTACAGTAACGAAAACATGATACAACTAAAATCATTTCAATTTTTTTGACAATTTTGGTGATGAAACACAAACTATGTCACCACACTTTAATTTCCATTTCACAGCCACTGTATTAAATCTACACATTGTTATCTACTTTTTGTACAAGCATAACTTTAACTTTACATTTATGTCACGAATAATTTTCAACTGAAATCTAACAAATACTATGAAAATTGTGTCCAACATTAGTGTTACGATCCTTGACTTGCATGTTTTGCATCAGGACTTTCCTATCTTTCTAACTGTTTTTACTTTATACCTTTGCACTGACACCTACCCTTCGATTTTCACCCTCTCTTTTTGTCTCTTTTATCGCTTGAATATGCAAATGAATGCTAACATTCGTATTTCTAGTTGCTTTACTTGAAAAAAAAAAAACAAAGTTCCCCCTCATTAATATGTATTTTCTGTATTGTGACAATTCAACTATTGTTTCATTCACCTCTTATTTCTAACTCATTTCAACTATTAATTTGTATTAATGTGATACTTTATCATGATTACAATCAATAAAGAATGATTGCAATTCTACATTTTGTTGTTAATTCATTAAAATTAATAGAAAATCTTTGAACTCTAAAGACCAATATAATTAATACTCCATGTAAAACAGACTTGGTGGATTTAATGGTTTAACCTTACAGGATTATAAAGTTGTATTGAATTACATCTTTGTATGTGTAATAAGCTACGTAAGAAGATTACTATTTAAAACATACTCTATAAAGATGTTAAAAAAAATATAATAAGCAGTAGATCATAAAAATTAAGATGAAAAAAATGATAAAATCAATGAGATCATATTTTGTAATAAATGATATACCTTAGAAGTTATTTATAAAAATTTTTAAATTAAGATAATCTGATATAATCAAACTAACAGTAAAGAACCTAAAATGTTGTATGAAAAATTACTTCATCAAAAAAAAAAAAAAAAGAAAGAAAAATTTCAAAAAGTCACCTATGGCATATTTTTTTCTTTGCTTGACCATTTCGTCTATGTTATTTCTATTCTTTGTGAGCATGAGTACACTTTCAGTCAACTGAAGGAAAAAAGCAAGTACTAAAATCATAGAACCAACGACCAGAGGTTTAAGAATCTGAAAATAAATAAAAAAAAGAAAATGTCAAAGTAAGTAAAAAAAAAAAAATAAAATAAAAATACATGTATATATTTATTGCATTTGAAAATCCTTTTAAAGATGAAACTTGAAAGAATTGGACATAAAGGGTGAAGCCAACGCCCTTTGAAATATTCTCAGAACCTCTCTTTCTCCTACTCTAGTTTAAGGGTAAGCTATCGTATCGACCCTAACGACATCAACTTCATGTACTTCCAGTATTGCATATTTGGCTTCTCTTTAGCTTAAGTAAAGAAAGTTTAGCTTCTTAGTTGAAGATATTTTCCATAATAATTATAAAGTTCTACGGGATAAATTAAAGAACAGACAATATCTATTGTGAGTTTAACATTATGTTGATTTTGAATATCAATAACCAAACCTTTCTAAATTCAATAGTGCTTCTTTACACAATACAATTTAAATAGATTCTATAAACTGTGTTCCTCAATTTTATTTTTCTTCTATTGAAAATTCCAATATGTCAAAAGCTCTCAACTTTAGAACACATTTCCTTCATATTTTAATTATGAAATAAATAATAGAGTACACATTAAAATTCAGTTAAAAAATTTAAATATTACAAGTACAAATTAATAAAGATTCATGTCACAAATTAATAATTCTGTACGAAAGATAAGTACATAATACAACTACCAACAAATTGGCTCGTAAAGAAAGGGACATGTACGACCTTTCATAAATATAAAGCCAAGCTTAAGGATGATATTTTATTAATGATGAAATGACGAGGATAACAAGAAATAGTCTAGTAGGTTTGTTAATAAGGAATCATAAGAGGTAAAAGAATGTTATTATATCTGGTGGTTTCAAGTACCCAGACAATGAATTAGACTAAGTACCTTATCTTTTTAAATCCCTGAAGAAATGAAAAATGGTTACACCATTATTTATACTCAGCTAAATATTATTCCTGGTAAAAACAAAAAAATAACATCCTACTTTACTTTTATACAACAAGTTAAATAGTTAGTAGGTTTTTTAAAGTCTTATCACGATTTTGTAAACTGACATGAAAATAGAAATTAAATTGTGGATAAGATTCATTGGAGTAACTGGACATAAAAAATTATTTAAACTTGGTAGAATGTTAGAATCCATAATAAATTTTTGTTAAAACATCCTACATATAAAACTATGACAAGATTATTTTTTTTTTTTCATAGAATAAAATTCTTCCTTCCTGAATAATTTCTTTATCAAGGTAAAAGTTTTTAAAGATTATTCAAGACCAGAATATATTTTAGGATAAATTTAGAGACATATCATGCTATAAATCTCCTACGCATAGATATGTAAAAGCATAGAAAAAAGTTAGCAATGAAAAATTCCATCTATAAAATAATTTCATGAAGAAATACATTTTTCATATAATTTTCTATCAAGTAATTCTGACATAAGAGTAGATATTGAATAAAAATTCATTTTCATCCTTTTTGTTTGTTATCTACAAGCTCGATAGCATACATGTTTCGTTCTAGCATTTGTAAAGAAATGATGTATAATGAAGAAATAGTTATCAAATGCATCTGATGAAATACATAATGAACTATAGCAGACAATTTTGAATTCATGAATATCACCTATGTTAATTCTGATGGTTCATCTAGGTACATACAGTAGCACCGAGTGAAATTTACACGGAAAAGGGGACAGCCCCTCGAGCGTTGATATTAACAAGAAAGTGAAAAACATTAATGTTAAGAGTAAACCATGGCAATTTGCCATATCTATATTTGGATAAAACTATTAAACTTCTGTGTAGCTTGAAGATCTTTTTCTGAATGAAAGGTCAAAAGTCATGACACGATTGAAATATAGATTTATATCATCTATATTTTTTATTAAACTTTAATTTTCCAGCAGAAGTAAAGATGAAGAGTTCAAACCTAAAATCTTTTACACACTGCGTTTGATCTATTTTTAATTATAGAACTCAATGTTTAACGATTATCACTTCATGCTGATATTCACCTTCTTTTTTTATCAATAAGATAAATGCTAATTTAATTGATATATTTATACTTTATCAAACGTCAAGTGTCATTGAAAATTTAATTCAATACTATTTCTAGAGATTCGATTTTACTAATACAAGGCTTTGTTTATTCCAAAATTAAATTATTCTAAATGTAGAATTACAGTAATATAAAATTTAGCTAATTTACTTTTATGAAATCCATTGTAGAGTACTTTATCAATGCTATTTAAAGTTTCCCTTGAGCAATATGACCTATATCAATGGCTAATGGTTTCCTATGCAACTACACTACACGTATTTTCATTTCCAAATAAAAACTAATCACCAATGTTGAAACAATTTATTTGAAAAATGACTCTTGCATGGAAATAGAACGTTTAAAAAAATATGTACAAGTTTAATTGCCGAAAGGGTGGTTACTCTCCCAAAATAAAACATCCCTTTTTTATGTTTCTATTTCTCATCAAAGCTGATGAGATCATTTTTTTTAATAACAACCCACCATGAAGAAGTGAATAGCATGGATTATTGGTCTAAGAAGTTAGCGAAAGTGATGTTTTCATGTTAAAAAAGTATTCTTAAAGCTCCATTGGAATCACGACAAAAATATACAGAACTCAGTAGTCTAATAGATGATTCAATATTCTCCCTATAACACTTCAATCTTAACTGCAAACCTACATATAAAATGAGATTGAATTTTCAATAGTTATTTTATTGCGTGAGATTCAGAAATTGTGTTAGTAATAGCTGTGAAAACTAAAGTTATTATACGATTGAATTAAGTTAGTTGAAATAGCAGCAGAGATAACTAGATGAATGATCAATGTGGGTGTATAACACTGTCGAAGACTCCACACCTTAAAGGATAAAGTGGATTTCAAACTATAATACTAATGATATATGTATTTTTGAATTGACGATATCTTCTTATGTACTTCACCATGAAAAAATTACCCACATTTATCTTCTAGGGTTCGACGTGATCACATAACTGACACGAATTTGAAAACTTATCGATCTGTCGTTTATTACCATCATATATAATGTAAAAGAAAAATGATGCTTTTCAACTAGTTCAAACCACTAACATACTAGAATTCATTTTATTTCAAATGATTTATATCAATAAAATATCATGGCTCAACTAATATAATTATTTAATTACTGAGATCTACTGAAGAAACCATTAGTCAAGTTACTTATTAATTAACTCTCTAAAATTTATTCAACTCAATTACTCGTCAGTTACATATTTCATTGAAAATTCTTTTATCAAGTACAAAAAAAATTAGGGCAGAAAAAATGAATTATAATAATTCCTTTACGTTTAATCAATATCTTGCAACCCTCATTTCACATTGGATGCATCATAAAAATGATTTATTTAAATAAAAATTTTATATTCGTTAATTTTTACAAATTTGTAATTTTTAGAAAGCATTAAGAATAACTTTGAAAATTATTATTAATATTTGAGAACTTTCAATGAAATGGTCAGATGTCAATTAAAAACTCAAAAAGCTACGTGAAGTAAAAAAATCAAATTTTCATTCAAGTTTGATTGAAAATAATTTAGAGATTTTTTTTTGGGAAAATCAAAGAATCTTACCTGAATTATTGGTGATATACACCAGTCAAGAAGCAAAAGAAGAATAAAATCAATTGAGCAAGACTGAACAGAGTCCCTTTTATTAACAATCAGTGTATAAGACAGTCTAGACAGTCTTAAATTCAAAAAGAACGTAATTTACCAATTTTCCGCCCGTTGTCTCAATGATATTACCACCGGGAGTCTGTCTCGTACAAGACGAAGCAACGATAAATGAACGATCACGTGAAACTGGTACGCGCGTCACGTCTGCGTGGTTATAGGGATCAACCTGCGCAATCGGTACGTCCAGTGATGGCCAAAGTCTTCTGCGGCGAGTTTAAAAATGCTGAGATTACAATTTCAAATGTTTAACTAGTAGACTCAAGATAGATTATATTGAAATAATTCAATATTTATCACAAGTAAAGTTGCTATTACTTTACTTGATATTTTCTATCAATTTTAGTCAAAAAAATGTACCTAAATAATTAAAAACCAATGTTTGATCACAAAAACGTACAAGAAATGATCCATGCAAGTGAACTTACCTATGTCGTGTGTGTGTACTACTCACTAGTTTGCCGGTGAAACAGTGAAACCCGCGAGACAACCAAAAGGGTGTCGCCCAGGTTGCAATAAATCGATATCATTGCGACTGCGCTATCAAATCCCAGACAACGCACATAAAACTCCCCATCAGAACTATCTTGACTGTCAGCCATCAGCACAATATCTTTCCAAAAGAGATCATTGGGTCGAGGTTCCAACTTCTACTTCAATAACATGTGCTCACATCCCCCATCAGGATCAGGATTGAGAGTGAAAAGAGGAATGCTTAAATTCCAGTCATGTGTATAGAGCATATTACTGTGGTGATCAATGAGCTTCGGTCGCATGCACGAATTTGCACACCCCAATACAAATTGTAAGTTAACTTGTTATGGAATAGAAGAAAAAAATTTTTTATCTTCTATCCCCTAGTCTGTTTGCCTTCATTGCGAAGAGTGTTTATTATCGGATTTTCTGTCGTAAATTATAGCTCTTCAAACGCTCATTGATTTTTAGGCTATAAAAAAAGAAATTAATGAAAAAAGTTAGAATGAATTATTTGAATGATAATACAAAAATATGAACAAAAAAGAAAATATATTTCCTTTAATATATTTTTTTCTTTTTTTACTCATAAGTCATTTCTACATTTGACGCAAGTATCAAAAAACATTCTTATACTGTGTTCATTTAAAAATGTCAATCTTATTTACAAATTAAAATTTTACTTAATTATAATTACTTTTTTAGAATATCTCAATGTTTTCATTTTTATGACAATAAAAATTTACAATCTTTTTCACGAATATTTTATATTGTTTGTTCGAGAGAATAAACAGTTTAATAAGTGCAAATGGAATATTATATCAACAAAAAGAATTGCACAGTTTGAGAATATTTTATAATTATTTGAAGTAAATTCTAGGATTATAAATAATGATATTTTATGTTTTGTATAAACAATCAACGGAGCTTGTAATAATCGAAATAGTAATTATAATTACGACTGTGCGTATTGTAAAAATTTAACTCAGAACAGTGCTGACCTCTTTGTATCCTTTTTGAACTTTGAAATTGCATTATCGATAAAGCAGAACATTTTTTCTGCCTACAGAGGCGCTGTTGTTATTTTTTCTTTTCAAAAGTACGATTCTATTGGTTTATTTTACACCAATAATAATTTAGCATTATTAAAAGACCGGGAGTATGGTTAAATACATCAAATTAAATAAATACGTTACGAAAAGTCAAAGCGAAGCGACTAGCGGTGGTAAGATATGGGTTTTTAAAGATTGTTTATTAAAAGTTTTATTGTTTTTTTTATAAAATTATACTTTTTCTTAATTTAGACATTGGAGAAAACTGAGAAAAATAATTAATTTGTTACAATTACCAAGAAAAATAAGCCTAACCTGCAAGTTGAGTTTTTATTTGCAAGATTAATAATTGAGAGTAATATGTGATTTAGTATTTATGGATTGTTTTTTTTTATTATTCTTTGAAATTGTTAAAAAAAATATTAAGTGCCTTAAATATTGAAAAAAGATAATAATATAAAATAAAATGCCACGTACAAAACAACCAAGAAAACGGGGCTCATCTCTAACTTCTTCCCAAGAAGATGTGCTTTTAAGATTAGAAGATATTGAAAAACAGTTAACAATTTTACTAAAAGAAGAGGAGGATGAATGTAACATGGCTGTAAATCGTATAATATCACGCATAGATACTGCATTAGGCCAACTGCCTAAAGAGATAAGGGAAATGACTCGTGGTGAATTGCTCAATGCACATTTGCTCAATGAAGATGCAAATATAAATAATGGAACTATGTCTCATGCAAACGAACATTCTTCTCCAAATCACCCTCCAACACGTCAACCAAAAAAATTAAAACGTCAAACTGCTGCATCTACTGACGACGGCTATATGACAGAAGGAACTGCTCCAGCTTCTCAAAAGAAATTATCAAAACATGTGTCGAGAATTGATGCTAAAGACACAGTGTCTACAAAGAAATCTAGAAGAATCACCAGAATGCAGTCAGCTAGTCCAGTTCTTTCAATGGTTCAACCAAAAGAAAGAGATCGATCACAATCTACTGCTCGGAAATTAAAAAATAAGAATGCATTTAATACACCAGCACCATCAAATTCAAAAACATCGCAAGGAGTAAATTTCGTTACTCCAAAAATCAAACCAAACACTCCCTTAAATTTCTTACGACATCCTAGAACTGGTGAAGTTGCCTTAAGTATGCAAGGAAGTCCTCTGTTTGTCTCTGCTTTTAGTACTGAACGCATGGCTAATGTTAATGTGCCTCTCAATAATGGAAATGTTATGGCATTACTGCCAAAAGACGGCCTCAGGCTTTCTCACATACCGGATTTAGATGAAGATACAAAGAGTCAACTGGAGACTCTTAAACATCATATTGAACAAGTTCTTAGCCGAGAATGAATAAGTGAAAATTTTCATATAAATATTATTCCAACGAATCATAAATTTGTGTAAAATTTTATACCTAAAAATAATTTTTGTTTATCACAAATTATACTAAACTTTTAATATATCTTAATCATTTTACACGTAACAATAAATTTATTGTCTTTTTTTATTTATTTATTCTTATTTGTATTATTAATGAACAGTATCTGCCAAATTGCAAAATTAAATAAATTTTTGTAATTTTTATAAAAATATTTAAATTTATTCATATTGTTAATTATTAAGTTACCATCAGAGCTAAACGTATCATAGTTAAAACACGCACATCAAAAAAAGGCAGTGACGCTTGTCATATTTCCCATGGATCACCACAAAATTGTATACCAGAGACAAAACTGAGAGTAGCAATGCCATTTAAAAAAAAATTTCCATTACAAGGCGCCCCCGTTTCCAATTTTTTCGTTTCCACCGAACTGACAAGCAAAACAGAGTCGGTATAACAGTCAAGTTTCCATTATCTGTTTTATCCCAATGTATTATATTAGATGTTCATTTTTTTAATTTTATAATAATAATTACAAATTTACTATTACATATAAATGCAATCTGTGAAAGCTAATATTCAAAATAAATTATATTTATGATTTTTTTCTTTTATTTCGAAATTAAAAGCGGAAGAGTAATGAAATGTTGAAACGGAGTCAAAAGTATACCTTTTTTATTGTATCAAAAGTCCCTATTTTGAAAATTGTATGCCCATAATGCACGCATCCACTTATCATTTTCCAGATGCCGCTTGATGCATCGGTGTTATTACTGCTCTTTGTATGCGTGACTCGTGAATATTAGTTTGGAACCAAAGTATATACACACAATACATTGCATTGGACTGCATTAATCAAGCAATCCATATGAATTAATAGTCTTATTCTTCATAATGGGAAATCATGTCACTCGGCATAACAATGGATTGGCAAAAAAGCATATGCTTTCGCCAGCAAACAATCAATCTACTACACCAATAAGTCGAAATATTTCGGCTAGTGAGATTGAACAAAATTTTGTCACACATTTCAAACCTATTGACAAACTAACCAAAGTACGAAACAATAATAATACTTGATTTTTACTCGTAATTTGGCTTGTGCTATATTTATTCTATTTACAGATTTTGGCTGAAAGGACACAACATGAAGACGACTCTCACGGGATTTCAGAAAAAGTGTTTGTTAAATATCTATTTCCACATTACTCCAATTTGGGGTCACGACTGTTTAAATATCTTCATGCTGCGTCTAAAGCATCATCAAAACATTTAGGAACTTCAGCATTTAAACAACAAATTGAAAAGCTTTTATCTATTATGAATGATCAAACAATTTTAGATGTGTATGTAAAAATGTTCTCTACTACTTCTAAAGAGGATGGTGATATTACTTCTGGTGCTTTTAAAGAGTTGTTAATGACTTCGTATCAATTAGCTACTGACTGTGGGCCTAATTCATGTATATTTGTTCATGACACTATTGAAGCTGTTGTTTCATCTTGTGTAAGTCGAAGACAAATAATATTTTATTTTTAATAATGACTTAATACAAATAAAACTTCTCTATGCCCATAAAATTGCTATTATTATGTTCTAGTTTCACGGAAAAGAATGTCTTTCAACAAATTTCATAAGCAACTGGTTATGGTCAAATTGTCCAAGAGTAGTCTACGGGGTGCATCGATACATAATTCATGTATTTTCGACTGCATACAGAAATGGCCAAGCTCTTTTATCAACTGAAGAATTACAGCCTCATATAGAACCAGTTACCCCAGTTCTAGAAAAGGCTATTTCTTTCGAAAAACCTGAGACTTTGTTACCTTTGAGTCATGTATGGTTATTATCTATTACTTTACCATTTTGTTATATTCAGGTACAATTTTAAAATTAATTTCAATGTAAAGTTTCACGAAAATTTTCTCATATAAAGTATAACTTTATTCATTTTTAAAATTTCTAGGCGGAAGATTTGCAGGCTGACGAATCTTCAAGTGCATTAAAAATGTCTAGAACTCCTTGTCCTAGTCATTGGACTTTATTATACAATAGTGATGAACATGGGACTGGAGCCAATCGTTTTCTTCATCACATACTTGGATATCGAGGTCCAACAATAGTATTTATTCAAGGAGATAGTAGGAATAATGAATTTGCCACTTATTGTATATGCAGTGCTATAGAATGGCGTGAATCCCACCTTTATTGGGGTAATGAAGACTCAGTTATTATTGAACTAAAACCATTATACAGACTTGTTGAGAAAGGATCGAAACTTTTGTACTTAAATACAAGTATTAGAGGATATCCTCAGGGTCTTCGTGCAGGGAAAGATACGCGAAATCCTTTTATAAATATTGATCAAGCGTTTAACTCTGTGAGTTTTGGAGGTGCTCCTCATAAGCTAGTTAGCATTGTTGTTTGGGGCTGTGGTGATGTAAAATCACGGTGAGTTAAAGTTAAATTATTCATATACACAAAATAGATTGGAGTAACTTATTTAATAAATTTAATTTAATTTAATTGCAGTGAACAACAGTTAGAAATAAAGAAGTGGCAAGTTAAAGAAGCAGAAAAACAACGGGTTGTAAAATTAAGTACAGCTGACTGGTTAGATCATCCAGATCGTTACTTATTAGAACTAGCGGGTAGGCCATCGTACAATAATGGAGGTAGTTGAATTAATAGCTGAATATAGTTTGTTTATATGTACATAAGTATTTTATGCAATTATTTTTCATTATTGGATACTTTTGAGAAGAGTTAATCGGATAATAATTGATGATATTAGCAACAAAAATTTATTCCGAAAATTATGATATTTTATTTCTAGATGTATTTATAAAATTTACAATTATTCTACCATAATTATTATAACAATAGTAATGATTTTTAATGAGACTTCATTAATGAAATCTATGTGCCTTTTCGTGATGCTAAAATGAATTAATGATAACTTACTTTGAAATTAGTAAGAATTTTATATGAATATTAATAAAACTGAAATTCAGTTAATGAAATGATAATGTAGAGTCAAATGATATTTAATATTGTATGTGAATCGACTCTTTATTTTTTTAGTATTTTATTTAATAATTTATTCTATTACCAACTAAAATTAAAGAATAAAAACTAATGCTGATTGTAATTAACTACGTGATCGATATCTGCTACGAGATTTGTGGCTTCCTGAACGACGACGTTGTGTTTTTTTGGTCTTACGTGTTCTTCCACGACTGTGACTTCGTGATCTGCTTCTACTTGAGTGTTTTTTTCGTTTTGTATGTTTCGTCGATTCACTTCGTTGAGCAGACGAAGATGTATTAGTTGACGATTTTGATCTTCTGTAAATAGAATTGTTATTATATTATTCGCACAAATAAAACTTAATTATCTGCTAAATTGATTTATTATTTAATTAAACAATTTATATTTTTATTAGTAAATAATTGATAAATACCTCGGTGATTTTGTTCTTTCAGGAACAGCATGAGTTCCACTACGACTGATGAAACCACCCCAAGCATTGTGATGCTTCGGAAGCGGAGGGCTTGGAGTATGGCCTTCTACATCCCCCCCTCGAGCTTTTGTCCTTGCTTCCTCATATTGACGTCTTAACTCTTCAACTTTCTTTTCTAATTCTTCTACACGAACACGAGGTCGTGTGTAGAGTCTTAATATACGTCGACAAACATCCCTAATTGACGACTCCTGAACTTTAAATAAAGAAAACCATGGCGGTGAGTTCGGTAAAGGTAATTGTAATTGACGAGCTCCTAAATAAACACAAGCACAAGCAACAGTCTCTGGATGATGTCGTAGAAAAACATCTGATCGTAAAGAATCATTCATATAATTCCAACATTGCTGCATTAGTGCACGATTTTTTTCATAACCTAAAACTTGTAAATACATCACAATAATTTTGTGAGGATGCTTAACATGTACACAGAAGCCTAATTCTTTTAAGACTCTTCTTTCTGATTTTATTACTTGGTTTTTGAGGGCCACGTAGTTCTGATCCAGAATGACCGGTTGAATTGTTCTGAAAAAAGAGCAAAATGTTTATCCATGACATTACTCCAAAACAAAATTTACTGAATTAAAAGTTTTCAAAATCAATTTAACGACTTACTTTTGGCTGGATACTTGTTTTACATGATTAAAAACATTAATTACATCCCTAATTCTTCGTGGAGCCTCCTCAATTTTACTTGCTAAATAAATACAACCCATTGCAGTAGTTTCCATATTATGCCTTACTAATGACTTGCTGTAGTAAAATCTTTGGAATATTATCTGGCCAGTAGCCATTGCAACCTGTAACAATGATCAATTAAATGAATAAACAAATACTTATAACAAAGTTTTAAGAAACATTATGCATTACAAGAACATTTGAGGTTAGGTTTAATGTTGTCAACAAAACACAAAAACTAAATAATCAATCAGTTAGAATTGATATTTACCTGGGGTAATTTCAATAAAATTCCTGCCGTTTGTATGAGTTCACATCCTAAAATTCTTAAATCAGTTTCTGTTTCGGCATCTAATCCATCCAAATGAGATGGTGTAGAGTTGAGCTTCTCCTCAGGTAAAAGGCAGTTTTGTAGCGTTAATACAATTTTTCCATAAGGTTTTGTGTTAGCTGTTGTTGTTTTAGAAGTTGGAACTATATTTTCTTTCGAATTCATCATTAATTTATTTATTAAATAACAATGCAAGTATACTCGTTGACACCAGGCACCATCCGAGAAACAGGTTATTAATTAGTTCACGATGCTTCTTACACGTGTAAAAGGTGGCGGTAGTGCTGTGCGCAGTCGAATCTGCGCAGTGGTTATCAAGATTACAGAATTCGTGTAAACATGTGAGGAAAATGTAAACAACGCAATAATTATAATATAAATCATTATTAACAATATAAATATTACATATACATGTCAGAAAAGAGTAATAATAGATTGAAATCAATTTATTGCAATAAATTTTTTAATTCACATATTAAGCATTTCCAACCATTTTATAATTAAAAAAAATGATCCAATTTTTCCAACTTTATGATTTTCTCAATTTCGAGGTAATGATGTTACTTTAATATTTGATTTTTAACTAACTTATCAACATTCTGAAGATCCATAACTATTTTTATAGGTACAATCTCTACAGATGGATCTTTTAATTTCTTTCCTGAGATATGAATATTATTTATAGAATCTGAGCTGATATCAATCAATCGTAAGTACATTAAGATTTATATTAATAAGCCAAAGTGTCCTATTTTAGGAATTTCACTTCTCTATTAAGACAAGCGAATGTAATTATTCGTCTGTTAATTAGAACGTTTGAGAGCTAATTGAGTAAAATTGTAAGTGAATAATTTAATCTGTCACTGCTGTATTCACTACAATAGAATGTGTCAGAGCTTGTCCAAGAAATGAAGTTCCCAAGTGTGGATTCTACTTGGGTGTACCACCTCTACTCGATATTTAATCATTTTCTCACATCCCTCGCTTTTCCATTAGTGAACATGATGCGTCTTAATTCTATAGAACATCATTGCTGCTGACGATACATATTAAGAAAAGGAGATAATCTGAGTAAAGTATCTACTAATGTATCAGTACTCTTAGTGAATTCATTAGTCAGCAGTATTTGAAAATGGTGTGAAATTATCATGAATCTATTCAGACACGTGTCGTGAACACGAGCTTGATTAGAACGATTTTAACTTTAAATTGAAACAAAAGATTTATTATCAAAATATTAACTGATATTATTGAATATTAATCACTGCAATGATTTTTAAAAACACAAACTGTTTTATCATTTTCTTCATGAGTTTCTTGTAGTAATAAACTACTTAAAGATTATCTAGCTTTTTTTAGACAAAGAAAATTCTAATTTAAAAGTACATATTTATGAATGTAGGGCATTTAAAAATATTTTAAACTAATTTTTTTAGTAAGTATATTGCTTAATAAATATGATTAATATTATATTTATTGAGAAAGGATTTTTTTGTTAATTTTTTTTATTTGTCATTAACTATTACTTCCAAATAATTTATTTCATTTATTATCTTCGTATTTTATTTCGAATAGCTACAGCTGAATTCGATACAAACATCTTTTTCTCGTTAAATCATGCATTCGATGCAATAAGAGAAAGTAGTGGGGCGAATCCTATCAAAACGCGTAGGCTCTTAACAGTCTACTGTCCACCGGGAAGTCACAGTTGCATCAAGTAGGCTTTCGTACCGCAAGAGTCTGTCGATAGACTCTGAGTAGAAAAAGACTAAATTAAAGCTGGTGATCAGCCGTACTTGAAGCAATCGAGTTCTACGAGTCAATCAATCGAAAAAACATCCACTTTCTTCAATAATCTACTTATTCGTAATTGAGTTAAATCTTCATCACATAAATTGATGGTAAAGAATGGATCGGCAGAGCAAATTGCTCAACTTTTTTTTTGTTTACGTGATTTGTTGCTTATTTAACTACGCGTTAGCATCAAAATGTCATGGATCAAATCTATGTTGTCCTGGTATAAATGGAAATTGTCCAATGGAAGGAACTTCTCTTAAAGCTATTTATCAAAACTCGACTGACAAACCTTGTTACTGTCATCACACGTGTCTAAAAATTGGCGATTGTTGTAGTGGATTTAAGGAGGCCTGCGATGGTGAGTTTTAATTATTTTTTTCATTTTATTATTTTCATATTTTAAGTCAAGAATTACATTTAATCAGTGTGTTATTTTTAGCTAACAAATTACATTACCATATTCTTCTTCTTCAAAATATAAGTTAGTTATCGATAAATATTTGTTTTGTTGAATTAATATCAATGAAAATAATTTTCACAAATAATTCATTCAAGATTAATAATTATGGTGTAATAATGCTATTTATGAATGTAAATTTTGGTGTTGAAAAATGATCAATCGATACTTCATAGTATAGATTAATGATGATGAAGGGTTATTTAGGATCATTAACTGTAATAAATTGATGTTAGCATCTTTTAATTATATAAGCACTTGATCTCTTGCAAAACAAGTACACCACTAGAGTCTAATAGCCTTAATCTTTGATGATTATTAATGATTCGACACTACTTCATCGATTAGAAATAATGAAACATCTATACGGTCGTTAACCCGAACTTTAGCATTAGCATTATAATAGCTCATCGTTTATTCATCACGGGTTACCCACATATATCTCTAGCAATCCATACGTTATTCATACTCACCCACTGGTATAATTAACAATGAAATATTAAACGATCCACTTTGAAGTTCATCCAAGTATGTTTTATATTTTATATTATTGTGAATGTATATGCCAATCATGATCAGATTTTTAAAAATTGAAGAATTTTATTTGTTTAAAAATAGATACTTAATAATTATAAAAATATTATTTATGCATCAAATAGTGTCATTAGTTCTTAACGTTTCACAATGTATTTCGATTTTATTCATTATTAAAGAGTCTCTTTGATAATTTTTTCAGTACCAACCACTTTAAAAGTGAATAAATTTAAGAGTATAAAATATTTTTGAAACATTAATAAAGCTAATGCGTTACGAATATTTTAACAAGATACATAAGCTAAATTTAGTACAAATATTTAAGGGAACATTTTAATTTTCTGAAACAAAATACTGGAAATAATTTTATGAAAGTTAGTTTTAAAAAAGTTTAAATAGTTAATAATTATATACAGTTTTTTTTCTATTCTTGTAAAATAAGGGATGGAATATAAAGAGCTGAAAAATGTTGAATATGTGCATTTGCATATGTGAGATGTATCTCATATGTATTAACATTGAAATATAAAAGTCATGCTTTCTTGAAGCAAGTGAACTTGATTCAACAAAGTAAAGGAATACAGGGCAGATCAAAAGCACGTGCAAACAATGGTTTTTTTTACTGAGACGTCTATAGCAGTCTGCATCCGTTTAGCAAGGAATGAAAGAATGAAATGAGAAAGAAAAAAGTAAAAAAAAAATTAATTCTTTTTATTGGTTGGTAAAATGTACGTTAAAACGGCTTCATCATTTTATTATTTTTTTTTTTTTAGAAAAGAAATAAAAAAAAAAACAAGTAAAACTATAGATGATAGACTAGTTACGAACCAAATAGAGTACATGTACTAGAAATTGTCAGGAAAAAGTTTAGTTGGTTAAAAAAAAAAAAAGAAAACTATGATATCATGTATTTTTATTTCTTTACAAACAGATTGTCAAAAGTTTTGATTTAAAAATTCACTTAAACACTTTAGATAATTTTTATTTTCAAATAAAAAACATACATCGTGAATGTCTTATTTGCATAAGCATTAATAAATAACTTACAAGAGGGTTTAACTATATGTATAACTCAACGACAAGGTAATCCACAGTCCTCTGGAATGCAAATTTTTCAGTTTTTTTTTTTGTGGTTTTTTCCTCACACCCACTGTCCAATTCTATCGTTCACTACCTTCACACTGTCACTGTCTACATTAGTTTTATAATCACAAGTAAAGAGTAGGTGACACATATGTGAAGAATTTCAGCTGTTAGAATTCAAGAAATTCCGAGAATTCTAGAACTTGTAGATTTTGAATATTAGCATAGATGTCACAGACATTTTATTACTACTTTTACCTCAGTCTTTTTTTCTATTTCTAAGTACAATATAATAAATTTTAAATTAATCATCATGTAAATAATTTCCCTAACACTAGAATACTAATTTGTTTTATTATCAATTTATTTAAATCAATGTATAAAAATGAATCTAGCATCTCCATAGCTTTAATATTCAATTTCTCTTAGGATTTCGATTAATCGGGATTTTCTCAAGTAAAAAAAAATTAATTGAAAAAAAGCATAATTAAAAGAAGGGTAAAGATATTCGATTTCGTCTGCTTCTTAGTTTACGTCTGACACTCGTTAACGAGAAAAACAGCTTAACATTGTCCTACCCGTATAAACAGGACTCAAGGCAATCTGAAAAGGACCCGTAAGGCCGGTTATGCTAATTGTGAACAACAGTGAGGAGAGTTCAGTTCTCCCAAAATACTCGACTGTTTCTTATCTACTTTTCAATTTTTTTTTTCCTCCTCAGCTTCTTTTTCTTTATTCCACCCTCACACTGTATCGCCTGCAGCTTTCTTCTTACAGTTGTAACTTTTCTCAGACCACCAAGTCTATTAATAAACTTGGCCATTCTGCTACGCGGTCCTCGACGTGATTAGATTTTATATACCATTCAAGTACTACAAAACAAATCAATAAATTACCACTAACGACTAGCCAAACTATTAAACCTTTTAATAATTTCATTCATTTTTAAAATAATTATTTAGGTACTCAAATATTTTCAAAGATACTTTGATATTATCATGATGATGATGATCACATCTAGGTCATAGCTGGATTGAATTAAATAGTTTCTATAGAAGCAATCATTTAAATTATGATAAATATCTTTTTAATAAAATCACCAACTTCCGATTACATGTTTATAAATTGATTGACATGTTAACATACAGATCCATTTCATTTATATTATAATTTTAAATTAACCAATAATAAATGATCAAATATAGATAGAATATAATTTATAAGTAGACACATTTGTTAATATATTGGTGTTTAAAATGTTTCAAACTTGAATGAAATCAAAAATTTATCACCTAAAATATTTAATGATCAAGAAGGTAGTGGATGAAAATTGAACGAGATAAAAGTAATGAAAAAAGTCATAAAGTAAGAAATTTTTTGTAACGTTGAATAAGTCTAGAAGAAAAAGTATAAGATTCTCATCGACACAAGTGAATGGAGCTATAATTTTATGTGATAAAAATTTTTGAAGGTATTGGTTTTATAGCTAGCTTATCTCTTTATTTAATTAAAAAATAAAAAAAATTCAGCATATAACTTGAATTGTTATTACTTGGAATGAAAATTTTTAAATGAATTTAAAAAAAAAAATCAATTGAAAAGTAACTAAGTATGATTAATATAACTTTAAAAGTCACTTATTGAATTTTGATTGAATTGAATCTGTAGCTTATGACAGTAGTTTCAAGAGTCTTTAAACTTATGAAGCAAACAAAAGTCAATGGATAATTTTACAAATAATCAATATGATCATTTGAGCACAAGTTGATGAGATTTCTAGTGAATATTATAAATTATTCCAATTTTATGATATTTAATTGAACTTTTATTGAACTTTATCAGAAAGTTGATGAAAAAGTAGTAGTTTTGATGACCAATTCAATTTTACTATTAATTGAAAATATTAAAATAAATTAATTTTCAAGCATTTACTTACTTGATCAACTTCTTCATGATTAATAACTAATTCTCTATTAACTCTAGAGCCATTGATTTAACAGATAAAAATTTCTATTAACGATAAATCGATAATCTTAGTCATTATCTCAAGTTAGCAAGTTTTCCTACCAAATTTATTATAAATTATACACCAGTAAAAAGTTTTACCCGGTACTCTTGTGCAAGTTTCCTATCAAAATATATATAGATATAATTAAAATGAAAAGACGAAGAAGCTTGATCATAGTATGAAACTTATTTAGAATTCACTCCGTGAGACTTTAAACAAAGAACTTGAAAATGAATATTGTATCCACTCAATAAAGCAATTGGAAATAGTAAATTGGATGTATCCTATATTCTCAACTAAAATTACTTACATTACATTTTAATTTATTAAATTCTTCTTATTGACATCAAAAGAAGGTAAATTTCTAGAGAATCTATGCTAAAACAATTTGTATTTCATTTAAAAATAACACTTTTTTCTGATGATATCTAAGGTATCTAAAAAATGTCTAGAGAATTTTTTTGCTTTCTTTTAGACATCTTTCAGGTATCATTTGAACAAATATTTGTGTATATTTTAGTGAATTTTAATTGACTAACAAATCTTTTGAAATATTTTTTATATTTTTTACTGTCGTTGTGAACCATTTATTTTAGAAAAAAAAAATATTGTTCGTTTTAACAATTCAGTATTATATGCACACTTTGAACGTATTTTGCAAAGATACCATTAAAGATACGAAAAATTTTAAAAGAATCTTTTTTGTAGAAAATTTAATTCTCTACAACTTTTATTTAAAGCTTTTTTTGATTGTACCCACTGTTTTTGAGCTATTAAGAAAAAACTTATTTTTGCACCCTTTTGCAATTTTTCTGCAATATTTACTGTCAACTGAGAGCTCTGATTTTCTAGCCAATAATTCCTATGGTATATAATTCATTGGACTAAAAGCTTCACGTAGATTTTTATAAGACAACTTTAAGAATATCAAATAAGAATTGGATAAATGTAATTAAGTATAATTAAAATTTCTTGGTGCATTTAAAAGAGTTTACAGGTTTTAAATTGTTATAAGGTACTTGAAATAATTGTAGTAAGATTTGTTTCGATTTCAAACATGTATTCATACGACCGAAATAAGGAGTTTTTCCGCAATACGAAAGAGGAGGAGTGTGCACAAGTATTATACTTGGTAATCTCATCCAAGCTTCGGGTTAATGCCACTGTTAGCATATTTGAGAATCCGCCTTAGTAATCCTATAGCCTATCCACTTGGTTGCTCCGGCACTTTGCTATCGTGACTCTTACTTTACCGATGTCATTTACCACCCCTCAATAAACCATCCTCTTCTTTAAGAGAAAATTACTGTTGTGAAGATTGAGAACGAGAGGAAGCTTGAGAATTTATTTCCAAAATAGAACGTCTTAACTTTCGTATATACTAATCTCCTTTGGGACATAATATTTCAATTCGACCCAGTAACCAATGCCCAATCCAATCACGTACTTGTTTTTTTTTCTCTCTCTCTCTCTTTTTTTGCTATGATGTAAAAATTTTAACAAAGGTTTTATTAAAATAAAAATTTTTTAAAAATAAATTGCAATTAGACTTGGAATATTTTTTATGGCTCAGTTAAACGAGTGATTAAAACTTTTTTGAATTTTATTTAAAAAAAAAAAAAATATATTTTGATAAATTTTTAGGATTTATTAATATTTCTTTTTATAATGATTTTATTACAAAATCAAGAATATCTTTCAAAGTATTTTTTTATGTATGATTTGATAAAGCATTTGATATTCTACATTTTACATGCCTACGATTCTGAAAGGGCTTGCAACTTATTTTGAAAAAAATCAAAGAGTATCGAAGTGATTGGATTCCTCAGAGCATGTGAAATGTATTTCAAAGGTATAAATACATTTCGAGAAAAAAAAAAATATTCTTTTTACCTTTCAATAATAATCATAATATTATTTTCTCTCCACAATTTCGATATTCTTTCTTCACATAAAAATCCTATTGGATTTACATTTTATGTAAGCAATATTCTGTTATGTACAATCTCGACATAATCAATTAGTATATTGTTGTGATTAATTTATGATATCATTAATTTCAAATTATTAATGTAAATTTTAGACAATCTATTTTGCTGCCATCAAAATACAATCAGTTGAATAAAAAAAAAGATAAATACATTGTCCGAGTTATCCAGAAAACAATTTAAAAAAAAAAACTCGAGACTCGGAGGATCTAGGTTTCTTGAATTTTCTTGTAGATTAATCAAGTTGATGAATCATAATTTAGCTAGCTAGCTAGTAACATAAAGCAAAGTTTTGGATAGTTTGATACATTAACAGTTAGAGACTCACGAATAAAAATAAAGTCCATTTCTGTTTTATGTCTTTTTGTTGATACTTTATTAATTACTTTATCAATAAAAATTATTATTACTTTATTCCTAAATAAATAAGATAATTTTTTCAATTGCTATAAACCTGGCAGTAACTAGGATATATTATTTTCGTAATTCCCAGTAGAATAAACGTGTAAATTTTATAGTGTACTATGAAGCTAAATATATCACTAAATTACAGTTGATTCCTAGAGGACTAATTTTAACTATTTATATATAAAGGTAGGATAATCTAATCGTAATAAAAAAATCATGTTAATAATAAATGAAATTTAATATTCAAAAATAAATCTTAAAATTAATAACGTTCAAACAATGTTTCGTTATATTTTTTTTTTGTTTAATTTAATTAAAAAAGTTTTAAATAGAGAAAAAAAGTATTCCCCTGTTAACTTATTTAATATTAACCGATAATTAGAAGTTTTAAATAATTTATTAAACTGTGTAAATTGAAAGACGATTGAATAATGAAAATAGAGAGTCAGTTTTGAATATAACAAAAGAGGAAAAGAATGAATTAGTGTTATTATAAAAAACGTTTAACAATTTGAAAGATGAAATTATTCACAATCCTTGTCACAAGAGGATTCATAGTTTACTATTCTTTTTCTTTGACTCTCATCCAACGATAAGGACATTTGTAAGTAAAGAAGATAGTAAGAATAACGAGTGGAAAGTGGAGAAAGGAGGGAAAAGTTCTTACTTACCACAGTGCATTTTCTTTTTAGAAAAATATATTATCCCATTGTCGGTGCTACCTGCAAAAAGAATGAAATTGAGAAACTCTGCACAGTTATCGCATTGACATCATGCCGCATTATTTCTGAATCTTTATCTCATCGAATATATTTTCTGCTCAAGAAGTCAAACGATTTATCCTAGTCACTAAGTAAAAAATTAAAATAAAAGTTCTATTCAAAAATAAAATAATACATTGAATTTATTGTTATCAATATTTGGTATGTAATTTATTGTTGGATTAAATTGTAAAATCTTGGACGAAATTGGTTTTAGTGGTGTTCATTTGGATGTAGCTGATGAAGGGATTGATTCAAAAGACAATGTTACTAGAATTCAATGTGACTCTAGGGTTATGAGCTGAAACAGAGCGTATATTGTAGCATAATTTTTTCAAAGCTCTTTCAATATCTTCAATAGACACTTGATTTTTTCCTGCATCTTCGGCCATCTTTTTTGCATCATCTAGAGTCTCCTCAATAACATCACTGAGTAGGTTTGACAATGCAACTTGAGCATCATGGGAAAGTGCATAGCGTCTACCTAAAAAGAAAGAAAAATTGATACAAAAAGAAAATGAAAAATGTCACAAGGAAATACAAAATACAAAGATTCTTTATTTATTGTATAAATTGACTTTTTCTTTTCGATTTTCTAACAACTTGATCAAGCGGATAAAGTTGAAATAACTTTTAAATTACTAAAAGTTCCCTCATAAATGTTACAAAGTTTCTTAATGATTGAATAATTGATTTTTTATTTTTTAGAATTAATTAAAAAATATTACCTTTAAAAATTTTGGCTTTTCGACGTACATTTAATTTGCTATGACGTTTATCTGGATTTGATTTTTGGGGCATGTTGCTTAGACTTTTGAGTAAATTTGATTTGACAATTCAATCCTGGAATGTTTTCATGCCTACGAAAAAATGTGACTGTCAATATTTACTAACAGCAAAGAAACAATTTAGTGGTGTAAAACAAAATAAAAGAACAAATGTGCATTATGTAGGACAGAATGATTCTTTAAAATTCAAACTAATATAATTTATTCATTCTTTGAAAACTTAAAAAAGTTAACATCAAAAAGCTCAATTTACTAAGTCATTTACTTAATCAAAGTCTACATTAAAAAGTTGATTTTTAAATAATATTTTCATTTACTTTAATCTCTTTTTATATTTTATTATTCTCTTATTCACAAACAATATAATTTTAAATGCTTTGGTAATGGTAGATTTAACGTAATTTGTTTTACTTTTATAAAACTGGACTATTTTTACTTCCATTAGGTTATTTTTTACTTTTACTCTTTACTATCTTTTTACATTCCTACAATAATTCATTCTGATGTTGGATTGCGCGTTGAAAATTCTATTCCCATGATAATGCAAAAAATGTGATGAACAAACTTTTAAATTACTTGGTAAGATAAATAAATATACGATCTCAAAGAAATAAGGTTTCCTTGGTTATTAGATTTTTTTCTGATTAATCAAAATAATTAACACTCATAGAAAATGAATATGATATATATCTGAATAATAATCATAAATATGCTAAGCAAATAATAAACTTTATTCAAAGAAGAAATTTTTAATTAAAAATTAATAAAAAGAAGTTGGCAGTTTAATAAAATGAATTTTTTTCTTTAAAAGAATATTATAATAGATTTTTAATTTAGAAAAATATTCATTCTATTTTTATAAAATAAAAAATATCTAGTTATTAAAAATAAATAAATAATGTTTTATAATTTTATTTTGTAGTTCGTGATTGTGCTGTATCAAAATGGGGACCTTGGTCAGCTTGCAACAGTGATTGTGGTCCAGGTGTACAGAAAAGATCTCGAGTAATAGAAAGTGCTGCAGAAAATGGAGGAAAACACTGCCCTCGTTTAATCCAACATAGAGGATGTCAAGGCACAAAATGTCACAAACGTAATCCTAAAACTGCATTAAAAGGTTAGTCAATAATATTTTTTATTCCAACGTTATTTATTAATTGGACATTGGAAGCTTTGTTTAATCAAACGTCCAGTAAGTTTCAAAAGATGATGGATAATTTGATGATTTAATTTTATGAATTAATAGGATTTATGGTTGATAGAATTCATAGAGTAACTGAAATCATTTAGATCCTGAATCTTACCCAAACAGAGAACTAATTGCTGTTCTCTACGTAATTTGCTTGGGATAGATCTGGTCAACACGCTTGTCAGCAAAGCTTTGCTAATTGGGATTCTATGCCGATGGCTTACACTTTAGTCTTTGATCGAGAAACCAAGGATAATTTTCTGACTACCAATTCAACTAAGTACTAACGACTTACAACAATCAGTATATAACTAATTAAATTTGTATGATATTACCATTCCTTTTTAGTCATCATTACCACATTCAACCTTATTTTACAATTTACAATTTAATCACGTACTTCAAACAAATAATGTATTATTTCCAATTCAATGCACCAGTTCACTGGGCTTTAAAATAAATTTCAAATATTTCGAAGCTATTTCCAAAGTGTAGAAAAATCTATCTACTTTTTTTTTTTTTTTTCAAAAAAAACAAATCAATTACAAGTTGATTTAAGAAATGTCTCTATACATTTTTTATTTTTATAAACAAATAAAAAAGAATGATCAAATTTATACTGTTGGTATATAATTAAAAGATGTGATAGATTTATATTTTACATGCATTATTATACCTGATGCTTTACACGCTGTCAGTAAATAATATATTTATTTTACAGAAGTAGCACTTTTATTATCAGCTGAATTGAGTGAGTGGCGCCATAAAAATGACTCATACGACCTACGAGCAAATTTACGGTTGCGAAAACATCACTTGGGCCATGTCGACAATTCAGCATATGACATTTCTAAAGAGTAAGTAAACATTGTACCTTCACATTCTATTAGTCTTTCCCACCTACATAAAATACACTCCATATTTTATACTTAACGATTCGTTAAAACGAATAAAAAATAAACTTTCAACCATAAACTCCTGAACCTTATACATTAAATCATAAGCTCAAAGCTTGTATCTTCCTACACAATCAGACAATACATATTTTACCATCAGCTTCATTTATACTTCAGTTTTATGTTTATTAATAATAAAAGCTTCTTAATATAAAGTCCCAATGGATCTCTGATTATTTAATATATTTTAGAAAAAAATTATTATTCTTTAACACTTCTTAACATATTCTTATTTCAATTTCAGCATGGTATAGAATAATTTATTCATTTTCAAGGAATTTATTTAATATAACTTCTACAAGACTTTTGACTGATTTACAAGATTTTATGTAATATGCTGTTGTGAAGATGTAAATAAGAATTTTCGCTTTATATTGTAAAGATGTTTATGAGTCACATAGTATTCATACTAGAGTCACTCTGTAAAAGCTTTTACATTCTCATCTCAAGTATTAAAGAGAGTGAATATAGGTATAGTTATGGATGAATAATGTAGGACAAGATGAGAACGGGTAATGTGCAGGAAGTTGAGATGAGAAGAACGATTATAGGAAGAAAGTGGAAGAGATGACGCAGGAAGTCCTGCATCACGTTGAAAATAGGAGAAAGAGATATAATAAAGTGTAGAAAAGAAGTAGGCGAGACAGGAAGGGTGGTTGTACAACAGTGCACATTACTAGTGACTTGCAACCAGCAAATTATCCTAGACTGATATTTAAATACGTATATTTATTAAAGGAACATGACGTTTAATAAACATAAAATATGATCCTTTTTAGAATGTCCAGTTTATTATTCAACATTTAATTATTTTGGAAGTTTACAAAATTTTATTAAAATTATTATAAGAGAAACTTATTCAATTGATGTCAAGCAAATAAACATGACAAACTAAAATTCATTAGAAGAATTTCAAGAAGGAGTAAAAAAAATCTTCATCATTATGAAATATGAAAAAAAGTTGAAGAAAATAAAAATAAAAGAATACGAAAATAGTTGGATGGTTGACCTTTGTGATAATTAGAAGCGAAAGAATAGAAAGTAAAGAAGATTCTTTAAAAATATTTATTAAAGATGTTGGCTTCATCAGTGTAGTATTTTTCATAATTCTTAAAAACTATTTTTCTTTCTAAATGTAACTATAAAAACTTTTTATTCATATCAATATTAATAATAATATTAATGTTGAAAATGTAATTTTAAAAAAGAGAATTGAAAATTATATTGATGATAATTTGAATATTAAAAAATTGAGAAATGTATGAAAAATGAAAATTAAAAAAAAAATTATGGAAATTTGTGGAAGAATTGCTATTATAAAGTGTCGTGAGAAAAATTTAAGAGGTAATATCTTATGTAAGGTAAGAGAAGTATAGGAAAGAAAGAAAGAGGTATGCAAATAAAGAAAAAAAGCTGGAATATGCTTGTAAAATATTTGCTATGGAATGTAAGACTTTATCACACTTTGTAATAACAATTATTTAGAAATATAACATTCATGAATATAAATTTGTTTATAATAGAAAAGAAAAACACTATTTCTGAAAGTTACAGTAAAAAAAAATTACTTCCAAGAAGTTGCTGTGTTTCAAGGTCTCATTAGTTCACCTCCTTTTTGCTTTACAAAAAAACTCTACATACCTTTTCAAATGAGAGAAAAAAATTCATCAAAATTATCATTTAAGATTTAATATAATTTCTTAAAACACATACATGTAAAATAATCTAATAAACCAATAAATAGTAAAACTTTTCAATCAGTAAAAGTAAATCGAGTGAAATTGACAGGCTCAAAGTGATGGAAATGGCTTTTTACCCTTTATTCGAATTCTACACTCGACAAGTTTGTCTGCAGATCGTAGTACTGTTGGCCAAAGTGCTGTAAGAAAAAGATGAAGAAGAAGTGAAAGAAGGAAGAAAGAATTTTAAGAAAGAAGTGGAAGAATGAGAACGAATTTACCCTTCAGAAACTTTATTTTCAAGAGTTCGCCAAACTTAGATATGAGCAAACGCAATCGTCATTCCAATGGAGATGCAGCGCACACCGCACTCACATTCACAATTCTTTACCAATGTCCACACTCCCTATCAGTTAGAGAGATCAATTGTCGTTTTTATAAGCGAATTGGTTTATCGATTTCTCTGGGAACTTGAACAATAAATTTTCACTATTTTCATTTACTCAAATAAAAATGTTTATGTACGGAAATAGATTCTAAGAAGAAGTAATTAATGTTTTTCACTTGTTCTCAAACTTTCTTTTAAATTGGTCTTGTTGGAAATAATTATAAAAAATGGATACTACTTGTTAGTTTAATGGAAAACAACAATTAAACTTATATTTTATTCTTAAATAATTCAAAGTGCTTTTATTTTATTTTTATCTAACTTGTTTTTCTATTACTTTTTATTATATATATAGTTATATATGATTCAAAAGGTACTGCATTATGAGACCATTCTACTGGTTTCTTTCAATATTCGAGATGTGTATGCAGTCATGTTAGAGATTTTGCAGAAAGTAATATTGAAAGTATCAAGTTTTATATGAATGTTGCTGATTCTATTTGACGTTATTTATATGATGATACTCTCTCGAGTTTTCGTATTTAATCGAGATTTTTCAAAAGTTATACCAGCATATATTTCTATAGAATATTGGGGCTTTGAGTTTATTGGAGATTATTTATGTTGAAAAATTATCTTTCAAATACTTTCTAAAGAAAATTTTAATAAAATGTCTCTATTTATAAATTATTTAGTTTATAAAAGTTTTTTAAATTATACTGACATAAACATTAGCATCAGTTGGAGCAACCAGTAAATATGTACATATAAATTTGTTGGCTAAGAGTTTTTGAGTAAATTAAGACCAGAATCGTATTCTCTATTTAAATTTTTCCATTAATTATTGACTGTCGTAAACAAAAAAAATTAAATTTTTAATCTTAAATACAAAGTGTTGAATTAATTGAAAATAAAAAATTCTATTATCTGTCTCAGGTACTGCATCACATTCACCATAATGAAGGCATCTCCAGAGTGCACTAGGAAGTCAAGTCGTTCAGAACTTCTAGAAGGTGAGAAGAAAAAAATCTTCAAAGATAATCGTTTATTATTTGAAAGGAAAAAAAATGGACACCAACATTGAAGAGAGTAAATGAAATGAAACGTTTTTGAATTTTACTGATATTGCTTTTGTCATCATTTTCCGTTCAAGTCTATACGATTTCCCTGCTACTTCCAAGACATTTCCTTTTTGTCTTCCGTTATTTTTCCCCCTAGTCTATTGGTTTGACGTGTCTGTGGTCGACAGCAACCGTAATAATTTAATGCACCCTTGTATGTACATCAATTTCACATACGTTATCAAGTGACAAGTATGTATCTACAGCTTGAATGAATCGGAAGCAGTTGTAATTTACATCCTTGGAACGAAGAGAAATCCGGGATATGAAATTGGCGGAAGCTATCCTGAATTTTGGGGATTGACGAATAGAAGGAGTAGGATATATGAGCTTATGGATTTCGTTCAATGCATATGCATATACATGTAGCTTCTAGTTAGTATAAGTACATAAGTAGCATATTATATACTATACATTATAGTTGTATCTGCGTTTAATTGATCGTAAACTCTCTCTGTACTTAACTTAACTAAACATGCTAATTTTACAGCTGCTGTAATTTACTTACTATAACGTATTATAAATTATTCTCATGATTAAAATGATTTTTTAAATGTAGATACAGCAATAATCAAATATTGCTGAACAATGCAGTTGTTTGTTTATTCGTATCGATTATGAAGTTTAATTATTCCAAGCACAGTTCAATCAATACTAAATGAAATAATTTTTCGTTCAATGAAATGTGATTGGAATATTGAAGTAATGACAGGCAGAGATATAGATTTGACGCTAACATCTGTTTGATAATTACAGGTTCACGCGTCTGCGTCCAATGTCAAACATCAGCTTTCAGACCATTCCTTGATTATCGATGTGAAGGTGATGGTGGTGCTGAAGGCATGATTACAAGATGGAGTTTATTATCATCACCACATTGCTATGGCAAATGGATCCGTACTAAGAAGACTGGATCCAAGTGTGATGCTTCTCTTTGTCAACCAAAACCACATTTTATTTTCATTTGAATTTTAAATTTACATAAAACTAATTATCATTTAAAGTAGAAAGTAAGTAGAAGAAAAACTTTTTGTACGATTATTGTTTCAATTTAAATATTACATATTGAATATTGAATAGAAGAATAAAATTCAATCAAATTTATTTAATAATAAATTTTTATAATTTTTCTATTTAATTTGTAGTAAGGTAATTAATAATTTATTGTTGAATAAAATGAACTTAATTTACGAGATGCTTGTGGAACGATTGAAAGAAGATTTAGATTGAAATTATTAATTACATGCGATAAATTAAATTCAAACATTCATACTGCTTCCAATAATTAATAAAAATTTTAATTCCATTAAATTGATCATATTTTGTCACATTTTTCATTAAATTGTGAACTAATATTGTATGATAAAAGAGAGTGGGTAATGAGTTTTCATAATTACATTCTGAACGATGAAGTTCTTCCAATCAATTTTTATAGACATCGTGAAAATTCATTAAATATACTTGGGAATGTTTTTTATCTTATTAAGATGAATTAGATTTTTCTCATCATTTATAACTCGTTATGAAAAAAAAAAAAAAAAAGTATGCTGAGTTAAAAGATTAAATTTTTATACTTTATTTTTAGATAAAGAAATTTAACTACTTACAAAAGAATTCAAACTTCATACATTAATGAATTATAAAAGGAAGAAAGTTAAAGATGGAATAAGCAAAAAATGAAATAAAGTTTAAAAAATAGTGAATATAGCATAGGAAAGGAAATGAGCGAACAAAGTAACTTTCAAGAAGTTTTATCTGAGTATCGTCGTAAAAATTAAGATAGTAGCAAAAGACTAGAGAGCAATAAAGGATTATTGGCTCCCAGGACGAAGTCAATACTCACGTACTCTGTTGGACCGAAAGTACGAGAAAAATTTCCTGTGCCCGTGGGTGCTGCGGAAATACAGAAAAAAGAAAAAAGTAAAGAGTGGAGAGCCCAACTCTATTACATCAAGTACCTATAAGTTCTATTCAGTCGCATCCACTGGAAACACATGAGCTTGTGTATCAATAAATGCATTTTTTTATTTTATATCCAATTCTCTGAAGAAAAATTCAATTCCTTTAATTTGTTTTGTGAACTGAACCATTAATTTAAAGCTTTAAAGGTCTACATTTTATTAAGACACCTAACAAAGCTTGATACATACAATGAATAAAGTAACCAGTTATTTTTAATTTAATATTATTTCAAAAAATAGCAGTATTTTTTTATTAAAATACAGACAATGTCATTGTATGAGAACATTCATATGTACAGAAAAATATGAAAAAAATATTTAAAAAGAGTTGCCCTTTTATGAAACAATTCTTTATAACAAAATTTTAATTTAGAATTGTAAACAAATTTTAATAAGATTTCTCTCACAACTTTTTGTAATGATTGTCATAATATTCATTTTCATGTTTAAGTAAAATTCAATTACTCAATTACTATAGTGACAAAAAACGTAAGTAAAAACGTGCACAATTTCTCGAAGGAATTCCAACATTCTCGTTATTCCGGTTAGTTCACAATTTGGCCAGTGTCCAGAGATAATGTGATGGCAACCTGCGTTAGCAAAAGCAGAATCCTCCTGGGAAAGGAAATGATAAGTCAGTGCACTCCACCCACCACGTCTTGCATCATCCCAGCTGTTGGAGAATTACGATAATGGTCATCCTCAGAGCTCGTTGGACTTCATGATCGATTTATTATTGTCTAATAGCCTCATATATTTTCACACATCACTTGTAATGTAGTATGTTTGATTTTTAAGTAAATTTGCATGTTACCTCTTCAATTATTCTGCCATTAATAAGATAACCAGCTTCGCAATTATTTATAAATAATTATTTTTTTTTCTCTTATTGTCAACAACTTTTTACTGTGACTAATAACTAATTACTTAAAGTTCACTCCAAAATAAAGAAGATTAATAACTCAGTCTAGAGGATCTTAAAATAAACGAATAATAATGAAATGTCAACAAAGTGTAAGTAAATTGAAGTATCTCAGAATTTTCTTAGGAATAGTTTTATTACTATCAACTACTGAGAAGTGGTTAAGTTGTAAAATAACATTAAGCATCTCGTTAGATAGTATTTTCTTCTGAATTACTCTGATATGGCCATTCTGAGCAAGTAATTCTCTCTTGTGGGGTGATACTCTTCATTGTCTTCTATCAAGATGTCTGTTAGTCTATCTAGTACTTAATTATTCGCGTAGTTTCATAGCATTCTTTTCATAAAACTTATCTTTCACTTAAACATCATATTTTATATTTTTATTAAAATTTATTGCTATTCAAATAAATAAACACCTCTCATTATGAATAATTAAATCTAATTACCTATTTACCCAATAAATTTTTTATGAGAAAAATATTTCCTAAAATGAAATTTAAGTATGAATCCATCGTAAATGTATTAGATAAAAAATGTCATAAATCATTCAGGACTGTCGATAACGGAAGGTTTGAATTAATAGTTTTACGATTAAATTTTTTTTTTTTTTCTTTCTATTTAAATTTCTAATAAATTGAAAAGTGTAATATAGCCTTATAATTTTTTTATTATGCTCCAAATTGGAAAGTTGCAAAAAAGAAAATGAATATAAAAAACTACACAAAGAATAATTAAATGGTAGCAGATTTGATTGATAAAGTAATCAATGAACTGACATAAAAATATATTGAATCTCACACTACTTGATTGACAATTATAATCCTTTCATTACTCCTTATATACATAGCATATATTTACTTTCCAATTGTTTCTCATGAGAACGACCACAAATGGTCATTACTTTAGTCGATGTAATCCTCACTTTTATTCGTTCAACATTATTTCCAGAAAGAGCTGCAATTTTCAATGTTACCGTCTCTTCCTATGCTTAAAGGATTGGCAGTGAATGAGTTCACACTAATGCTCTCTACATGGTATCATACCATTACTAGGATTTTTATCCTTTCTACAAACAATTTTTGCTACTTTTCGATTCTATCTTTGTGTGCTCGTTCATTCGTACATGTCTGATCCTTGTAGAGTGAAATGATGTAGCCATAAAAAAACGATCTCTAAACTGCACCAATAACGCAGAAACGTTTCATTCAGATGGTTTTGGTATTCAGTATTACGACACATATATATTTTGATAAAAAGACTTAAAAAAATCAGTGGGGTGAAATGTGTAAGCTCTTTTTGAATGCTTTAGAAGGTTTTTCAAAGTTCTAGAATGATAATTAGAGTCGTTTTAGTTTTTGTCTGTTGGAAAATACCCTTATTTGAGAGTGTAAAGTGAAATAAAAAAGGTCATGAGATATAATGTGCATATATAATTTTTTTTTTTAAATTAAAACAAAAATATCTAGCAGAGAAAAATTGTAAAAACAATATTTAATTTGAATTTTCAAAATAACTTTACGATTTAAATGCAAAGCTGGCGTCAATCTTAGAATTTTGTTCAAGAGAAGAAATCAAGAAACTTCACTGCTATGTAGTTAAGTCAGGTAATATCAAAGTTCAAGTTTCATCTTATGCCACAGCCTACTATACAGTCACACCCAAACAAAAAGTAAACTTTTTAAGTTTTATTAAAAGTATTCATGGATGCTGCTACGTGCAGATTCCTTATTTAACCTTAAGCAACGATATGTTAGACTCCAACTTCACGGCCACCACCATCAATAGTAGTAAAATACTCCATCTGGTAAGACGTATACAATAAAAAACAAAAGGAGTTTCAAAACTTAACACTTTAGCAGTTGTTTTGAAAAGTAGGTTGAATGTAAAACTATTGAAAACATTGAAATTTACTTCAAAAAAATGTAGTGTATGTAGTTTTAAATAAAAAATTAAATTCAATTTATATGATTTAAAATTTATCGCAGCTCATACTTGAGCAGTAAGTTACAGTGCACTCCATGCAAGTTGGAGAAATAATTAAAATACACATGCACGGTTTAACTTTTAATTTTTATTCTTAGACTTATCTTCCAAAAATGGTTTAATCTTAAAAAACATTGTTCTCAAAAATAATTTTCCTAGAGAGAGAGAGAAGATAGATTATTGTAGTGAATGGTAAAAGAATCAATCAAATGAACTTCAACTAGGAATTTTAATTTTTAATATATTTTGAAAAATGATTCTTTATTTGATGAAAACTTGGGACAATTTTTTGCATGTAACACATTTTTCTGAACTCTATCACCTATGAAATGAAGAATCAATGGCTTAGATGATGGAATAATATGAGAAAATTCATTTTTATGCACATCACTGCCAGTCAAACTTGTAAAAAAGAAATTTACCAGTATGCACACATGAGGACAACAGTAGAAACGTTACTGAATTCGTAATGCATTATTCATCTTGAACGACACCAGAATGACTTTTTTATCGTTTTTTTTTTCCTCTGACTTACTTCTTCACGCATATAGCTATACCAGATGCTTCTATACATAATTCTTGATGTTATTTGAATTCTCTTTAGCATACAACGCGCCAACCAAACCTGCAATCTAATTATTTACTTTGTCAATTTTTATTTACAATTATATTAATGATATAACAATAGCATCAACTCACTTCTTTTCCTTATGTATCATCTAGATGAAATATTAACATGCAAAACCATGAGAAAGGATGTGTTGTAAATTGCTTTTCTTAATTCACCAAATGTACTCCTATATCCTTTTTTTTTTTATTGGACTTTTTTTATTTTTATTGTTTTTTTTAACAATTCCTACTATCTAGCAGGCTAGACTCGTGACGCACTATTTTCTGTTGAGCAAGCATCATTAATCTTCTCCAGTAAAGCGTCTGGGAAACGCCTCCATCCACCTGAACTATTTGTTTCGTTGCAGACAAAGTGTGAAAACACATGTTAACATGGGACTTATCTTAATGCCTATGCAGTTTTACCTGGAGTAGTAGTCTTAGTTGCATCACTATTTTATTTCACATCAAACAAAACTAACTAATGCTTCACTTGTCATATTTTATCATTTTTTTCTGTCTACACGTAACCCACTGATATCTACTTGATATCTTTCATCCTCATTCAATAAAATAATAGATAATACCACTACATACAGCTGACTGTAATTTAACTTACCAATGGTTGTTTACGGTTCAATGCATTCAGGTCAAGTGTTTTGATGGACAAAGTACTTTATTCACGTTCAAATATGCACTTCCATTATCAATCTTGAAATGAGAGTTTCAAATAATGCTACTTGAGTGGAATTCGAAGACCTCCCATGAATTCAGAAAAAAATTAAATTGAATTTTAAATTATTTTTATAGATAATACAATTAATATTTATTGTTTACAATACATTCCTTTGATGAACATTTATAAATTCATTAATGTCATAATTACTATTGAACAAATATAATTTGTATCAAAATTATTAAATAAAAATATTAATTAATTGGAGTTAACAATATATTATGAGATTACATGATTGATATGAATCAAAAAAATTCATTGTAATTTAATTATTGAAATAAAATTTGATTAAATGTTTGTATTTGTCTGTGCAACTAGAATAGAGAAGAATGCATGTGTACCAATGATCCGGGTCGCTTAGTTCCCAGAGTTACCGTGATGGTGCGCACAATCGTTTTGATTTTTCGTATGAACAATATCGTTTAAAGGTTTTATATACGAACCCAGCACGAACTTAAGCATACTTACCTGGCGCAGAGGTTACCGTGATCAAGAAGGCGGTTCCTCCAGGGCGAGGCTCTTCCATTGCACTACGGTCGAGCTGACCCTTGCGAATATCCCTAATGTGGATATCTCGGGCGTATAATTTTTGGTAGTCGGGACTGCGTTCGCGCTATCCCGGACCTATTATTTAACTAACACAATATTCCATAGGCAGAATAGACTTCCAAACGTTCTGGAATCAAATATAAGCTCCTCGTATGTGTCAATCGACAATTTGCAATAGTACGAATCCATCAATACAAGACTACTAATAAATGATAATACTAGAGAAGACAAATTTTTATTATTTGTAGCAAAAAATAACTCAGGTGAAGTTTTGATAACTTATAATAATATAAGGGTTGGTTGGTAAGACAAAGTGAAAGACATTAGGAAAGCATACTAAATATTTTTAAAATGAACTTAAAAACGTTTAATGCATTTTTTATTGATCAATCTTTAAATTTATTAATGCATTAAAAATGATCAACATTTATTAATATATTGGTTAACATTAATGATTTACATTTTATCTTCGCGATCTACTTTATTAACCCTCATCTTTTCCACGATACCTAAAACTCTAATTGAACATAGCTTAAACAAAATGATACCTAGATCAAACAAGTCTCTATTTCATGGGCTTAATTTTTTTCAATTTCATGGTAAAATTATAATGAGAAATAGATCATCTATTATTAATTAATGGTCGTATTCAAAGCCCTAGTTTAAAACTACACTATTGAATATCGAGTTAAAACCCTTACAGATGATTAACTCGATAAATATTCTACCTTCTATTAGCTACGATTCTCATTCATTAATTATAATATGGCTCATTAATTTAATCATCATTGTCATTCAATATGACTGTTTTCTATCATTAGAATCTATGAGTATTATTCCTAATTTCATTATTAAAATATTGTCAGAATAAAACAGATAAAACTTTCTATTAATATTTATATAATTAATGATTCATTTAACTTTTCAAAATCAAATAAAATTAGCTGTTCATATAGAAATGATTGATTATTGAAAATTCTAAATTAAGACTCTAAATTTAATTTTCAATTCAATTTTTATCGATTAGTATACACAAAAATTAAAATTACTAAATAAATACGTAATGATGAACTGGTTTTTTGTTTTTTAAAATTCACTGTATCAGATGGACCCTTCAGACCATATTCAAGTGTCAGCTGTAGTTTGGATAGCAGTTGAGAACATTAGATTACTTAAAATATACACCACTAGATGTCTAAATTTGTCTGGAACTCCAAACTACCCCAAATGTTAATAAATACCAAATCGAAACGATGAAAAGCATACTTACCTGGCGCAGAGGCTACCGTGATCAAGAAGGCGGTTCCTCCAGGGCGAGGCTCTTCCATTGCACATCGGTTGAGCTGACCCTTGCGAATATCCCTAATGTGGATATCTCGGGCGTATAATTTTTGGTAGTCGGGACTGCGTTCGCGCTATCCCGGACCTATAATCTAATAAACATAATCTAGCCATTCAAGCCAATGGAGAGCTGTTAATTCTAACTACCAACTCTCAAAAGCTCTCTAGTAACCAGTAACGAATCAATTTTCAACACTATGAGGTTTGGTTTACATGAATAATTCTTTATTGAATATTTGTTGACCTAAAGTACAAGTTGATGCCTCTTTTAAGTCTGGATATAATCCAAAACTTATAGTCCAATCATATAAAGGCTAAATCTCGGAAATCCTTAAATTCTTCAGAGGTTGAAAACTTTTTACCTGTTTCAGGTGAGGGTGCGACGATGCGGACTTTTTTTTTTAATCGTAGCCGCTACAACTTTTATTTAAAACATTTTTTCATATTTATTATAGTTTTCAAAAAAAAATGTGAAAAAATGGTCAAAAAAGCGATTAAAGGGTGATTTCAACCCTTGCCCGATGTCGGAGGTCAATTTTTTTAGGGGAAACTCATTCTGTATTCCCTCAGAATATCCTGTTAAAATTTCATCCACTTAAGGATTTCCGAGGTTTAGCCTTTATTTGACTGGACTATTAACATTAAACGGCTCGTTGAGTTAGTAGCCTGTATCTCCTAATGTTTTGCTGACAAATCATAATACAATCCTTAAAGTAAAGATTCTTATGACTATGAAAAAGTTATAGTAACATAATATAAGCTTAGACAGTTATATATTTAGAATTTCCTATCCAGTCTGTAATTAATCTAATTAACTTGTGCTTTCTATGTTTAAAAATACAATAATTATGTCCAATTAAATATGAAAAATGTACTCCATTAAAATTCCAATTGACGATCATGACTAGTATACTTTAAATTAATGGCTTTTAAACAATCCACTCTATTAGATATATTTTTCGTTTATTTCACTTGCATGCTTTGTTTTGTTATCTAGTATTCGATATCAACTGAAACTCAAACAATTAACCATGTCACTTAACATATTAACCGAATACTAAACAAATGATTCTCAGTAATAATTAATTGACCAATTATTTCTAGCATAATATTTAACTTTTGTCTAATCAATCATTAAATCATTACTTATTTATATTAATGTGCCAATCAACTAAAAATAATAAATTAAATTATTTGATTCCATGCATAAAAGTAATATTCGTAATCCTTTAATGCATAAAATATCCATCAATTAAAACTGCAGCTGACTGTTGAAAATAATTACCTTTTTGTGTGACGTTGATTCGAGAGGCAATATATTGTAAAATCTCTGCATTTTAGATTTGTTAGGAATAAAAAAGAACATTAGTCCATTTTGTATGAGTTTACATATTATTTATAAAAAAAGATTTGGTCGCGAATGTTTTAAACAGTTTGGAAGGGATGTTGAGCATGCGCTAAAGATTTAATAATTCAGAGAACGACCAAGAAGCGCCAAATCTACGAGGGGTTGCGTTAGTTGGTTCACGTCGGTGCGAGAGTACACTGAAAAGGCGAAATATTATTCCCTTAACTAACTGACGTTCGTCATGCAAATGTATTAAAAGTGAATGATGACGTTGAAAATATTTTAAATTTATTTTTGCTTTGATTTATATCTTTAATATATCAGCAAACTTTTTTTCCCCCTTTGTTCTATAAAACTTTCAAATTATCTTGCATATTTTCAATTTAAACTTAAACCATTTATAATTATTTCAATAAATTTTGTATATAAAAAATTAATTGTTTAAGAAATTCAATTGTATTTGTCTTGAATGATTTTTTGTTTATTTAAAAATACAATGTACATGTGAATGATCTAGAGTTGTGTCTCAAGCTTAATTATTGAATGATAAATAACAGAAAAAAGTGATAAACTCGAGTTAAAAAGTTCGACAGCATAGTTAATTACCGGTGTGTAATGAAAATCGTAATTAACGTGTGAAAGACGAAATTGCAATGACTTTAATGAACAAAGTATATTCTATGAAGCGACAGAATAGAAAAGAAGAAATAAATAAAAACGAATGAGTGTTTTTGTAATTAAAAAAATCAATAAGCCTCGGTGAATTATTATTTTGTTTATTTAATTGTGAATCAAGAAAATAATATATAGTGGATATATTTTTTACTGAGATAACATTTTGTAGAGACATGAAGCTGACACTTGTACAATATTTTATCGTGATAGTTTTGTCTTTTGTAGACAAAAGCGCTGGAGGCAGCTGTAAAGCAGCAAAGCTATGCTGTCAAGGACGTGATTCTGGATGTGTTATTCAAAAAGTTTCGCCAAATGCGATAATTGAGAGTCCCAAAGATAAGCCGTGCTACTGCGACCACGCTTGTCTTAAACTAAATGATTGCTGTGATGATTTTCGTGAAACTTGCAGTGGTATGTTTTTTTTTTTCTTTTATATTTAATAAAAATTATTTTTATTTCAATTTATCTACAGAAGAAATTTTTCTAAAATAATTATTATTGAATTTATATGTCAATTGAATAAATAATCCATCGGAGATGTAAAAAAATTTTTTCAAGTGAATTTGATTAAAAAATATAAATTCAATAATTAAAACAATTTTTGCCTGTTTATTGAAAAATATTTATTGACTGAAATAGACCTGATGAGTTGACCGAAAGAGCTTTAGTGAATGCATGAAAAAAATCTATTCAAATTAACTACACTCAACATCAAACACATCATATTAATCGATCATTCCTCCGTAATAAAATGTCAACGTCAAAATGTATTTGACATGGTGATCTATAAATTTTGAAACCTCAACTGAATTATTTTAGAACAAATGAAAAATATGATAACGATATAACAATAAAAGAATAAATATAAAATTTTAATTCATATTGTATTGATACACAATAAAGCATCATCTTAAGTATTCGGATTCTACATACAATATAACATCTGCCAGTTCCCAGATCTTGCAATTTTATTCTTTGCAATTTTGTGGTGTATGAAATTTCTAGTAAAAGAGTCTCAAGCTTATTTATAGCTCTAACATACTGCGAAAAGAGTGTGTATAAAAGAGGACGCATGAGAGAAAGGATAAAACGTAGAGCTGCTTCAACATTGAAGAAATACAGCATTATAAGATCAACGCCTCACTATATATTTTCTAGTCTATCCGAGTGTCCATAGAAGCTGCGATAAATCCTTGCAGACACACACACATGCGAATTATAAGAATATGATTAATATTTTAAAGTGTCACTTAAAGGCTCATCCATCATCAAATGGCATCATACAAGCCAATGTTACTTTTTATTGATGGATAGAAGGCTGATTAAAAAAATGGATAAATAATTGAGAGATCTTATTTGTCCAAAAGAAATGGCTGTTTTTTATTTATTGATAAGAATTAATTTTTTATTATAGACTTGTGGTTATTGTACAAGCAAAAGAATGATTAATTCATTTTTGTTCTTGAAATAGAGTTCAATCGAAAATCAATTCTAGAGGGATTGCCACGTGAAAGTGAAAGAATCGAAAAAGTATTCTATCTTTCCTTCTGCCATCTCCTGTTCTTCGTTGCTGTACTTGATCAATTTTTATCCTTTTTCCCGAGTGTCTTGCGCCAGTGAAAGCTTTTGTCCAAAAGACTGATCGTCTGATCGATGGTACTGAACTGAAGCTCTCGAACGAAATCTCAGATTGACGCCGGAATAGCAAGATGAAAAGAAGAGAAAAAATTCGTTCAAGAAATATTTAACGAAAATTCTCATTCGATCAGTACATGAATTGAAAAAAAAAAAAATTTACATTCAACTAGACTTTTTAATTATGTTACCTTTATATTCGTTATCAGAAAAAGGGAAAAATGATATACAGAGATACTACTAAATTAATTCTCTTCGAATACTGAAGATATATCTCTTCAATATTCATCAAATAATATGAGATGAGATAAATTTTATTAATAATTGATGTCAAATTTTTTTTTATTTTAATAATGTTGGAGTATGAACTAAATTTTCCATTACTTTATTTAATATAATGATTAGGTTACTTTACTTGTTTTTTCTTAATGTGTAAACGACATAGCACATGTTTATGCTGATAATAAATATACGTCTTGGGCTAAGCTTTATTACTCTTCCTAGAATAAGTATATTGTTTATATAATAACATTTATCATATATTATGATTATTTAAATTATTTAATTAATTATTAAACTAATTCCTGCTAAGAGAATTTCTAATAAATAACACAAATTACAATCTGTTATCATATAATAATGAGTAATTGGTATGATTCTTGCACTATTTTAAGGAGATCATCTATAAAGTTACTCTTTGTTTTTTTAGTTTTTAAATAACAAAAAGAAACAAACTTAAATATAAAATTTTTCTAATAATCATAATAAAATAACTAAAGATAGTCTAATGGCTGTGCTGTAGGTGTTGAAATAACTGATAAGATCTGTTGGTTTAAGCTTCTTCAGCCTTCTTATGGTTTGCTCTTCATTGAACATATCTGTCATGAATGTGTTAAAATACTCATTCTGGTTCTGTAGTTGGAGCTTAATCTGCTTATCTTTTCCTGGACTGTTTTCATGTCCAGGTCTAATAATTGATGTTAAATATTTTTTTTACAGTTGTCGACTGTACAGTAAGTGAATGGGGAACTTGGTCAGCTTGTGATAATTTATGTGGTGTTGGAATACAGTCAAGAATACGTGTGATCACAAAATCTAAACAGAATGGAGGAAAACATTGTCCACAACTTGAACAATCAAGGATATGTCAAGAACACATTGGATGTCGCCATCGAGAAAAAGATTTGTATGCAAATAGTAAGTTCTCATGTTTACTTTGTTTAAAATTTAAATATGAATTCAAAAAGTTTATTATTAAATCAGAATATTATTATCTCTTATCACTAGTCAAATCTAATTGTACTCCAATAGAAGGTATTTTTATCAATAACAAAAACTTGTAATGATAAGATAAATTAAAATATATTGTTATTTATCTAGAACGTGGTTTAAGACAAATTAATTCTTCACTTGGCATGCTTTAATACTGATATAATTCTGTTTCTTTTTTTTTTACTTCCAGACGTGACTTTACTCATGACATGGTCTGAGGTGAATTTCAAGTTGAATGAGACAACGATCGCAGTTCACGGGTAAGTCGTGCATCGTATCCTTGATGTTCAAAGGACTAAGCCGGAAAATTACTCGTGTCACAGAAGTTGAAAAGCTATAAAGTCAAAATTGTAGAACGAGTATTTTGTGTCTTCTATTTTCTGAACTCTTTAGGATCTTTGAGTATATTTGAGTATATCTATTGGTATTATTACACCAAGCTATTCACAATACAAAATTATGCAGTAATATTATTTTACCATGAAATTTTAATTTAAATATTGAATTACATCTGATTCGATTCCGTACAGAATAAAATTTAATTCCATTATAAGTTAATTTAATTTTTTATCAAAAATTTATCATAAATATAGGAATATTTAAATTCAAATATTCTTATTCAGAATAATATAATGAAATAACTTGACAAGTTAATTTTTGATGTAAAATACAATTATTCTACATGAAAAATTGTTTGTAGAAATTCAAGAATATATGGAACGAAAAATGAGTGATGATAAAATTAGTCAAGAGAATACTTTTGTCTGTGAAATTTATTTCTGAACAGAACAAGAAAATTGGCACAAGTTCAAGTTCACAAACCCGATTAACTGAATTCAACAAAGTTTAATCCGTATGAAAATGTCATCGTCCCATGATTTAAATTTATATTTTAATAGAATAAGTTTTCTATTATTTTCATCATTACATATTCCTATTTCTTAAAAAGTATTCGATTAGGTGAAAATGACTTTTCTCTTTGAAAATTTTATTCAATTAATTTTCTAAAGTATTCCAATTGTGAAAATAATAAGTAGAATAATTGAACAAAATGAAAATGCTGAATATACATACATAATTGATGGATAAAATTTATCATAATATATAGCACAAATTAGAAATGCTGGTTAATCACATTAATAAAACATTATTATAATGATGATACCATTAAATCAAAGTGTCTTGTTTCATATGCTAACTGCAATACGATGAAAATAAATATATTGATTTAAACGTAACTACGATATTCTATTTTCAATAAGAGCAGGGATCCAATTGTAATAATATGCAATAGTATAAAATGCATCTGGGTCAAAATTGGTTGGTTATCCTGTATTAGAATATCTATTATATAAAACAGGACCAAATATTACGTATTAGCCTAGGATTACGTGGCATAAACAATTACTAGAATTCTGCCTTGAATTAATTCTATTTAATGATTATATGTTATATATAAATCTATCAAATATGTTGATGATCTTTTTTGGAGAAAGATGTTTAATTAAATGACACAATGAAGCATTGTAAATCGTTGTGTTTTATTTTAATGCACTTGAAGTGTATTAAAATGACGTCACCCATTTGATTAACATTGTAGTAGGTTTTAGATACTTCCAAGTGCATTAAAAGTTACTATAATGTTAATCACATTGGTGACGTTATTTTAGAACACTATGATTTGCAGTGGAATGATATTTATTTTAAATAAAATAGTTTTAAAAATGAATAAATTATTTAGAGTCTTTATAAATTTGTGATAGTAAGAGTAAAATAAATTTTTTCATTATCTGTAAGAAGCAAAAAGAAAATTTATTAGATTTTTCTGACATTTTTCAGAGTTTGCTCCACTTTTACGGTCATTTGGGCATCTCGAGCATGTGGCAAGGATTTTCCGGGTATAACTCTAGGTAAATTTTTTAAAAAATATTTGAGTTTTTAGGCCAAACAAAGAAATAAAGTAAAAAAAATATAGTATCTCGATCATGAGAGAGAAAGATCTCTTAAAATATGAGAGTATATAAAAGAGTGAGGGATGAGTACAAGAGGTTGTTTGTCGTGCAGGCTGCTCTTCGACTTGAGTCTTCGGGTCAACGAGACTTGACTTCCGGGGCGTCCTAAAGTCCTCTCATATACCTCTTCTTTTTCTTCCTTCTTTTATCTCTTCTCACCGTGTAAATATAACCTCTGTATTTCTCCCCGGGCGAATTTATTTCGATTTTTATTACACCTAAAAAATAAAAGCTCATTATTTTTTCTTCACAATACATCGAGAGATACAACAATAATTTTCCTTCAAAACAAAATATACTTCAATGTAGCAAAATCTTTTTTTCAATTTTCAAAAGAAAAGTATTTCATAAAAATAATTGAAAAAACTTTTTGAAAAGAAATTACTTTTTCTCTCTTTACATTAAATTATTATTATTAATGTAGTTTATTTTTTTTCCCCTTATAATTCAAAAGCTTACTAAATATTCTCTTTTCAATTATGTATTTGTGAATGATAAAATTATTTTTAAACAGTATATTAAAAATTCATTCTGTAATCCAACTCTAACAGATGTTCATTTTTGTTGAAATGAATTTGATTACCAAATGGTTAAATCCTGGATGTAATTTGCATTTGAGTTTTTACATTGTACAAGCTGTCTAAGGATATACAACAAAGTCATTTCCATCCAGATCCAAGCTTCATCCTCGTACAACTCAAAGTAGCTTGAAGAAGGATTTTAATTCAAACAAAACATTACCAACTTCCGTCACATGCCTCTGGAACTTTTACGATTTGTTTTTTTTTTAGAATATTTTATTTTACCTCAATTTTTTTTTCTTCCTTTTTTTTTTTCAAAGTGTTTTCTTCTTTTACACCTTTTTTATTTTTTATTTTTTACACGAACAGCGTGGCGAAAATGATAAAGGCCAAGACAGCTTTACGATCATGAGCTTATCAAGTAGTTGCTTTTGCGTGTCTACCTTTGACATAATTGTGTGTGACAGTAACGCAACTCTTATCAAACTTATGCTTCAATTATGTTTTATGACTCTGTACACACCTGTAAAAATGACGTAACCAAAAGTGATATTTAAATTAAATTTAAACTTTATTTTTTCAATGTTCAAAGTTTCATTTTTCTTTGTAAATATTTTTAAAACATCCTTTTAATTAAAGATCTAATTAAATATTCATTAATTTTCCTTTCTTTAAAAATGACCAATTTTTGAATGAATTCAATTAAAAGTTCTTTGATCCACAACTATTTAAATAAATTATTAAGTTGATTATGTATAATGATAATATTTTTTTTTATACATTATTCTCATACAGGGAACTTTCTCGATTTTATTACGTCATTGCGAGCCATAATTTCATTAATTGCTTTTGTGATAGGTGCACCTGTGATCCATCTAAACCCCCATCTAATTGCACGCTGCTTGGAGTAACACTAAAAAAACTTTATGACCGCAACTTATCGTGTTCGTTCTTTCGCGTGTTCACTCATTCGATAATTACGTCATGTACAGTAACGATGTTTAATTTTTTTGCTCATTAATGTTATTTTTACGGCAATGTTGAATAAAATTCTCTCCCTCTGAGCTATTAATTCTTATGAATAAATTCAATCTTTTTACGAGATAAATTTTAATTAATTTGAAATTTTTATGCTACTTAAGTTAAAATTTCCCTTCCTTCACTTCATTCAGGATCCTTTTTAAATTGAATAACAATATTGTATTTAAATAAATGAAATTAATTAATTATTTAAATAAATAATAATTTAAATTTTTTTTAAATTTACATTTGTATAGAATTGAATAATTTTTAAATATTTTTTTTTTAAATATAATAAATGAATAGTTTAGTTAAAATCTCTTGTATACGATTTATTATTTATTATTTATTGTAATAAATTGTGTATTTATATTTATAAAGAAAAAATAGTTGGAAAGTTCTAATCCCTTTTATTTTTCCGGTCAATACATTGATTTTTATTTAGAAATACTATACTGTGAAATATTGTTATTTTATTTTTGCTCAAATCTCATTTTTTGTAAATCTTTTCACAGGTACACAAATATGTGTCATCTGTAAAAATAACACAGGAAATGGAAACTGCCGGAATGAAAATCCTTTGGGATCAACAGGAATCGGCAGGTGGAAAATAATGACGTCCACATCAACACGATGTCATGGAAAATGGATTGACAGTACAGATATCAGACAACAGTGTGATCCAAGCAATTGCAAAAATAAAATGTTTTTTGTGTATATCTAAGATTAAACCGTCCATCAGACTTTTTTTTCAACTGAAACGGAAAAAAATGTTTTACCGCACGCGATAATTTTCTTGTGACTGCAACACATAAAAAATATACACGTCAAAAATATTAGCATTGACAACTCAGTAGTTACTGTAAATAAATACTTACATTTTACTGTTAATATTTTAACGATAGGAATATCATCAAAACAAAATAAAAATTATTCAGTTTTTAAAATTATCGCTTATTTTAAAAATAATGTAGTTATGCAAATGATGATAATAATATTAATAGTGATAATTACATACAATTATTCTGGATATTTAATAAAATGTGATTATCTTTGCGAATTATGGACTATTATATCAAGCCCCAAATATTTTTCTTATTGTTAGAAAATAAAAACCAAAATGTACATGTATAAATATACTTATGATTAATCACTGTAGTCGTGGAAAAAAAAAACCATTGGGTTTGAAATACAATATGAAAATGAGAGTATGTACAGTAAATTGGAACAATGGATGGAGAGATGACATATCAGTAAAGTTCAATTTAAATAGTCAGTCACAATGTATGTCAGACTAAAAATGTCTGTAACATTCATCGTATAAATAAACATTCATAATTCACCCTCTAACCTATTTTTTATTCGTTTAATTTACATTTTATTTATTACTCCACTCGAAATCCTCATAATTATTTCATAGAATTGTATTCTGATTAGAATGGAAATGAAATAGAACTATAGTTCAAGGTATACCTCAATGTGTGCTTTTATTTTTACAATTTTATTGTTTGTTTTGTATATTTTTTATTATTAATTTTAAAAGGTCGTTTTAGTTTACGATTTGTTGCTATAAAAATCGGTGCTGAATTAATAATGTTGTAAAATGGTATTACATATAAACATAAGTCATTTATGAAGTTATAAATATATTTTTTATGATTTATTTTATTATTAAAGCCTACGAAAGCTTCTTGTAATACCGACCATTTATTTTATTGATAATAAATTTTTATCTCACATGTAGATATTTTATGTTAGCACCTTTATATGTAGTTACTCCAAAAATTGCTTTACAATTTTAATTTTTTTAACATTATATTTAAGGTGAATTACTGATAAAATAAAAAAAACATTTTATCTAATCATTCATTAATCATTTTTATGTCAAATTTTTGTAGACTTTTATCAGAATTTATTCTAAAATTTATGGTAAACCACATTTTTCACACTAGTTACTATCTAACGTGGGATTAAAAAAAAAAAAAAAAAAGATAAATCATTTAACCTTTACTTGGACAATTAATTAAAAAATTTCAATTTAAACTATTTTGGAAGATTGAAAAAAAAATTCTAACATAGAATAAATTCAAAAACAATAGCTGGCATTTTGAGATATGTTCTCTTCCTCGTACAAATAGAACACATGCTTCGTTAAAAAAAAAAATGTATGTATATATATAAAATACATAGAGAAATATACAGAATAGGTATTATTCTATGACCAGACAAATGCCAAAATGGACCGAACCGGAGTGAACGCTTTTGTTTTTATGCAGACTACCGGAAGTGCCAGTAAAATGCCTCGAGCGCTCATCTCCGCGATTTATTCATATAGATTCACCGATGCATAGAGACTACACTTTGCTAGAGGGAACCTAACAACCGTTATGCTACCATTACATGTCCATACACGTGGAGTGTCTAATAAAGGAAAAGTTTTATGAGATAAAAAAAAATTTAATTTTTGCTCTTTTCTTCCTATTCATACTAATAGTAAACCCGAAGTCAATAACATATACATGCTGTTGCAAGCTCAGCAGTGATATCAAATGAAAAAAGTGCTATCATACGATGTACCATCACAATGAATGGAAATTAGTTTTCTAAAAATACGAGTTACTCTGTACATTACTGAAGTACTTCATTTTCTATTCTTGTTTTTATTTTTTAAACTCGATCCTGAATAAATACAAGATTGAAGTAGTTAAGTTTTGATAAGGATAACAATATTATTATTAGTCTTTTATTTTTTTTAATAAAATGCCTGGTAATTATTTTGTTTTCCAGGGGTAAACATTGAGTGACGGTTTCTAAATGAAAATATTAAATAAAAATTTACTGAAAAGCAGTCGAGTAGAATATTAATTTACTGACACTAGATTGAGTTTATTCATTTAACTCTATCCCCCTCTCTTAATAATTGAGTTACGTTTTAAATTGTCATGAGATTTTTTTTTTTTTTGTAATTAATCCCAAATAATTTCACCTTTATTCCATTAAAGTTTAGGTCAGATATCCTATTTCAAAAATAAAAATGGATCTAGACACAATTTATACTCTCTCATTTGTTAAAATCCCTCATTTTTCAGTTTTTTTGTTTATTACAAATTACTATTGTTATAAAAAATTAGTAGAATTTATTTTAAATGTCTTTTTTACTCAACTTATTTTACACTTTTTTTGTTATAAAAAAAGAAACGGTTTGACCGAATTTGTTGAAACTCCTTCCAGACTTTCTTCATTGTATTGGGCCATTGTATAAGTAATGATACGATTCATAGAAATAAACAAAAAACTTAATCATGATAAGATATATATTTAATCAATAATATAATTTAATTAATAATATATAATCAATAATAATTCCTTGGCATAAGACACACTACTTAACAGCTTGTTCTATGCAGGTATATGAAATGAAATTAGTTTTTAATCACCAACTTATTCCTCAAAACAAATAAACAACAGGGTGTAACTCACTGGAGGATCCTCTGAACAAATCTATTCATGTAATCGATCATAAAAATCAGAACAATTACTTATTGTTTAATCATAACAGATTGTAATTAATTCCTCAAATAAAAAAAAATGAAATCAGTCTGGAGTCGATATCTTCAGTGGTTCTCGAGATATCGAAAACAAAACAAAAAACTTGACATACATACGTACATACACACGCACGTATAATTGTACGTACGTACTTACATCTGATTTTAAACCTCCCTGTATGCTTTTAGATGTCCTAAAACGTAAAGATGTAATAAAATTACGAATTTCAAAAATCGATTCCATTACAAGAACTCCCCCACGAAAAGTTGATAAAAAAAACGTTGAAATCAATGAATTTTTGCTAATAAATCTTGACATCTTTTGAAGTTTAATTTAAAGAAAAAAATAAATATCATTTATTAAGTTAGTTTCATGGAAATTTTAATTAAAAAATAAAATTCAAAAAAATTTATTTCATGTCATTGTTCTTCTAGTGAAAGAACACCGACGATTGATCTTCTCATCGACAGTTAAATTCGATTGGTATATATACATATGTATGTTAATCAGTGAATGTGCACTATTTCGATTGAACTCTGTGATTTGCTGACGTAGAAAAAAGTCAATTGCAGCTACCAAGTGATTTCACGTTAAGTGGAAATAATTTTTTCATGATCAGTTGTATTCAGTTTTGTCGATTGGTACCAGCAGAATAATAATGCCAAGTTTTATTTTCTCCAAGTAACTTTACATATTTTTTATTCCCAAATTATTCACAAAAAAGTTTTTAATATTTTTCTTTTTCTTCTCGAAACTTGAAAGATGGCTGTAAAATAAACAGTTGATAAATATCTTTACTATTATTTATAAAAGAGTTTCTTTACAGCATAAAAAGAACTATGCTAATGAGAGACATTCTTTGTAAATGGGGGCGATGAAAAAGTTAATTAGGTCGCATAAAAAATTCATTTTTTTCTAAATTATAAGTAATAATAAAATAATAATTATTATTATTAAAAAAAGACCAGAGTTATGATGAATAAAAAATAAAGTTTATTTTCAAAAAATAGTAAATAAATATTTTGTCACCCACCTGAATATTTAATGAATTTAAATAAATAGCGGATGTCATGTAGGTCATTCGGTATTCCAACCTAAGTACTCGGTGTAAAAATAAACAACCAGAAGCATTAAATAAAGAGAAGCAAAAAAAATTAAATTAGAAAAGAGGTCGGGGATTCCGTACCGGAATTTGTGGCGACTGTTTGTCTTGGTGAATGTTTACAGGGAAACCGCTGTATCCTGAGAATCTTAGTATAAAGGCAATCGACATAGTTGGCATGGGTATCAGATACTTATTGTCAATTTTAGCATAGATATACCAAACACCTATCGTCTTCATATCAATTTATTACTCTTCTAATTGAACGAAATTTCATTAAACAATCAGCTTTACAGTGCTTTAAATCTGTCAAGGCGTCTATAGAGCGTTATTTGTTGAAGATAAAACGTTTTAATAAAGGAAACTTATCCAACTGAGAAATAGAATCGTTCACCAAGATGACGGATGCAGATCGTGGTCTCCTTTATCTCTTTGACCGGCCGGCTGAGCCGGTCTACGTTCCCAAAGGAGAGATGAAAGTTGCATTTCAAATTCCAACAGAATATCTGGTAAGTCATTCTCAGTAATATATTATATGCAACTTGTCTAGATCAATTATCATGTTCCAATCTTATTTAAATACCCGCATCAACTTTTAGCCTGATAGATATCGTGGAGTAGCTGTACAAGTTCTCAATCGATTCAGTGATGATGCAGATATGAAAATCCCTGTGAAAGAGATCAGCTTACCAGATTTAAGCATCCCAATGCAACTTGATAGACGTACACCATTCTCACTTTTCATTCCTGCTCACCGTAAAATTGCAGGCCGGCTTATTGATATCTTCTTAGGGATGCGCACAATCGAAGACTTCCTGTCAGTTGCTGTTTATTGTCGTGATCGACTTAATCCTAACATGTTTATCTACGCTCTATCTGTCGCCATTCTTCATCGTCCTGACACCAAGAACCTGCCAATTCCTTCCTTGGCTGAAGTTTTTCCCGATAAGTATATGGATAGTGGCATTTTTTCTAGAGCTAAAGAAGAAGCTAACGTCGTTCCACCAGGATCTCGTGTAAGCATTCTTTTTTTCTTTTTTTATTATCTTCAACTGGGAGAAAAAATTTTTGTAGCTTACAGTATTATGATTGTTATTTGATATCTCTATCACACCAAAGGAGGTAGAAAAAGGCTAACATTAGAGAGTTGGCTTTTGAAGATGATACTCCAACTTTTTTGCCAAACATGTACTGAGAACACTCAACTTTTTTTTTCGTGACAACGTTTAAATATTTGTAGATTAGAGCTTTTTAAAATACTTGGACGAAAGAGAGAAATTGATTACTTGAATTAACTGGGCTTCTAGTGAATTGAAATAGAAATAATAAATAGTTGATTATTACTTCAATTAAAATGATGAATATTCATCAACATAACTATGAAGGTTTCATTTGATTTTCTTCTGAAATGTAATCGAATATTTGATAATAAATTTTCTGAATTTAATTAAAACTAGATCCCGATAGAAATTCCTCGAGACTATACAGCGTCTGATCTAGATGAAGAACATCGTGTTGCTTATTGGCGGGAAGACGTGGGTATCAATCTTCATCACTGGCATTGGCATCTTGTCTATCCATTTGAAGCTGATGCAAGAATTGTCAATAAAGATCGACGTGGGGAACTTTTTTATTATATGCATCAACAAATTATGGCAAGGTACTTGACACAATCTATCAACAAGTTTATCGACAGTCTACTGCTAAGTTCTATTAAGATAAATTCAAACAAATGTCTCTCTTGATAGATACAACTGTGAACGTCTTTGTAACAAATTGAACCGAGTCCAACGGTTGAATAATTTGCGAGAACCAATACCAGAGGGCTACTTTCCTAAATTGGATTCATTGGTAGCAGGTCGTACATGGCCTTCTCGTCCTGCTGACACTAGACTCAAAGACATCAACAGACCAGTTGATTCACTGAGATTTGATATTCAGGACCTGGAGAGATGGAGAGACCGCGTCTACGATGCTATTCATACTGGAACCGTAGAAACCTCGAGAGGCCAAAGAATGCAATTGACTGAAAAAGGAGGAATTGATGTTCTTGGGAATATTGTAGAGGCAAGCATTCTCACACCCAATCCAAATCTTTATGGAGACTTTCACAATCTTGGTCATGTTTTAATTTCTTATTGTCATGATCCTGATCATCGTTATTTGGTAAGAAAAAAATCTTCTTCTTCAGTAACATGACCTATTTTTAAGTCAAAAATGATTATCAATAAAAATTTAGCATTGAGGTTTATTTTTAAAGTATCTAGTTTGTGTAAAAGTAAATATTGTTACCTAATTTTATCACCACAAAAATTTCATCCACAAACTACTGAAATATTATTAAACTAAAGTTTCATTTAATTCCACTTGACAAAGTTCATTTATTCCAACAACTTTTCTTTTTGAAAAAATAAACTTTTTAAACTACAAAAATATTTAAGAATATTTATAGTGAGAATTGATTTTGAAGGAAACTTTTGGAGTGATGGGTGATTCAGCAACAGCAATGAGAGATCCAGTATTTTACAAATGGCATGCATTTATAAATGAAATCTTTTTGGAGCATAAAAATACCTTACCAGCATACACCACTTCTCAGGTAAATAAATTATTTGAATACTCTACAAAACATATTCATAAACATATTGAACATATTTAGCTTGGATTCCCTGGAGTCGAAATGGCTGGCATTCAAGTAATCAGCCCCAACCAATCCCTCAACACTCTATCAACATTTTGGAACCAAAGTGACCTGGATCTCTCTAGAGGTCTCGATTTTACTCCACGTGGAGCAGTACTTGCAAGGTTTACTCACTTAAACCACGCTCCATTCGTGTATAGAATTCAAGTAAATAATCGGAATAGCAGTTCGCAAATGGGAACATGTAGAATTTTTATTGGTCCCAAGTTTGATGAACGCCGGCTTCCATTTACCTTTGGGACCCAGAAGGATCTTATGATTGAAATGGACAAATTTACTGTTAACTGTATGTCATTAAGAGATTAATTTTTAAATATCAATCAATTCTATTCTTTCAATATTTTCTTAACAAATTATTCAATATAATAATATTCTCAACAGTGAAACCAGGAGAAAACATCATCGAACGCAGATCAACAGAATCATCAGTGACGATTCCATTTGAAGCGACCTTCCGTAATTTAGATGAAAATCGACCAGTTGGTGGAGACGCTTTAGAACGATTTAACTTTTGTGGATGTGGATGGCCACAGCATATGCTTTGTCCTCGTGGAAATAAGGAAGGATTCCCTATGGACCTCTTTGTTATGATTTCAGACTATAAAGACGATGTGGTAAAAAAAAAAGATCCTTATTCAACTTTTAATGAATTTAATCGTAAATGGTGTCATAGCAATTCAAAACTATTTAACTTAGATTTTATTTTAAAGTATACCATTAAAAGTTTTTTTAATTTGAATACAACTACATCATTATTGAATAAGTTTTAATAACGTAGAAACATTAACTCATCCAGGTTGAACAGGATGAGCCAAGAGGTTGCAAAAATGCAGCGAGTTATTGCGGATTGAGAGATCGCAAGTATCCGGATGCTCGTGCCATGGGTTATCCATTTGACCGTCGACCACGCAGTGGGGCTGAAAGCTTGCGGCAATTCCTGACCGCGAATATGGCAGTGACGGAGATAACTGTGAGATTCAATGATGCTGTGTTGCCACGAGCTCGATCTGGCAGTATTGATAATGGTTTGACTTTCGCTTAAACGTATTAATTAATGAATTTGATAAATTATGTGGCCTCGGACATAAATATAGATTCATATTAAAATATCTTTCTCTTCATTTATTATATGTTAATTGAATAGTCTTTCAAATTCTATTCAATGATTCAAGAAAATAAATACATAACAATTTATGAAGCCAAGTAAATTGTGCGTTCAATTATTCTCTTTTCCTTTTTCTATTTTAATATTCATCTTATTTTTAATTAAATATAAAAATAATAAATAACTGGTCTTTTATTTGTTTAATTATTTTTAGTAATTATGTAGTATTTAGTAATTTAATTTTTTTTAGCCATGTATAATTAATTTAAATATCAGACTTTTCATTTGAAGTATTTAAAATTTTCTAACAGAGTAGGATATAAAAATAATTTAATAATTAATGTAACAAAAAATAAAAAAGTAAAATTTTTTAATTTGTGAGTAGATATTTGACTTCATAAAATAGAGAGATTTACTGAACCGTGTGTTTTTAATATTGAAAAAATATTAAAAAAATTTTTAATATCTATTTATAAATAACATCATAATAATAATATTTAAAATAGAATTATTCATAATAATAATTTAATTTAATTTTTACATAATCTCTACAAAAAAAGATTCAACGTATAAAGCTTAATCATTCCTTTTGCAAAATTAACTTTCAGATATAATTTAGTAAGCAAGAGCAAAAAATATAATAATCCCATCATTTTTTCATTTCAGAGTCAGTTTATCTGACCTGGAAACTCTCAACACTCCTTTCAAACAAGTGAATATAGGGATCGCATAAGCTTTTGTTCCGGTGCTGGAGAAGACTCCATTATCGGTTGAAACTTTGCCGCTCCACCAGGATATTTAGCGTAGCAGTTAGAGAAACTTTGGTTACTTGTGATCGTACATCCGCAGGCTATATACTTTTACAAATTGTAAAAGAAGGAAAAGAACAAAAAATGGCAAATGTTCTGTGTAGAAGAACTTTTATTCATCATCTCACCAAAGTTCAATTGAATTCTAACAGCTACAATTGTGTTTCAGAATTTTTTATGCAAACGAATAAACTCTACTCTTGTGAATAATCTGATTTAACTGAATCTTTTCTCGTATCTTAACACTTGCAAATTAACATCATTTCACTTCTTACATTTCATGAGGTTTTTTTTTTTTTTTTTACAAATCTTTCAATTAGAAAGCTTTTTACATTTCCACTTCTTCAACTAGTTATTCTTCTATTTAAATAATGACTTGTTTTAACATTCATTAAAGTCAATTAATGCTTGGAAATTGAATGAAACACAAACAATGCATGATCAAGAATGGAGTGAAAAATATGTTTTTCAAGAAAGGTGTTATATTTCAATGCAAAAATGCTAATGTAAATGACTATTTAATTGTTATTCTAATTTAAATTACAAAGTTCTGTTGTAGTAGCAAGGATAAATAATTGAATAGAAATGAACAGTTGGAGTATGTGAGAAATCGAGCTTCCTTGGTGCAAGTTCTTAATCCTAGATTAGGTGAATTTTGTGAACACTTGCTAGCAACGAGAAGCCAAATAGATAATGTTAGCAACACACGCGAATGATTTAAATCACCACCAACTAAGATGTTAATTTATGAAATTTACTTGGATTAGACTAACTTAATTTATATCACCACACTGTTTCCACCTTACTTTTCCAAGTTTTTCAATCAATTCAGTCAGTTTTGGGTAATAAAAAAATATGAGACATTTTGGGAAAAAATAATCCAGTTATTCTGTCATATTGCTATAGTTATTTCATTATCTCAAAAGCAAGACTGACTTAGAGGGTTTTTGTAACTAGTAAACCTAATTATTAATTTTCCCTCTTAAATAAACATTAATAAAAAAAGAGACTGATTGCATTTAAGGATATGCATTCCAAAGTTACCAAGAAATTATTTATTTTAAGAATGAACTTTATATTAAAAAAATGTTAGAGAACAAAAATTTTACGAGAGCTAACATATTAGCCATGTAAGTTATTAACAATATTTAGAAAATAAGAATGTTTTTATACTGTATTCTTCCTGAAAAGTTTATAAGAGTCTGTTGTAACCTTAAAAATGAATAAATATATATAAATTTCATTATCTCAGAGTTTTTGATCATTTTGATTCAATTATTTTGACAAAAAATACAAAATACACTCATAAAGACTCTTCTATAAATTCTATTTAAAATGAATATCAAATAGTGTTGCTATCAGTCCACATGACTTTTTTATCAAAAAGAAAAAGCTTATGAAATTGCTTTAAAAATTTTTTAAAATATTTTTCTGGTACCATTAAATTTTAGTTCCTCGTACAAAGTGATGGACTGCATTTTTCCCCATCATTCTTTTGATACTCCAATCAAGGTTGAAATTTTAATTCACAAAGAAACATTAAATGTATTCACATGAAAAGCTAATGGAGTATTGCACATTGGTGAATGACCTAGTATATGCGTTTCTCGTTTTATGATAAAAACTCTAAAGTTGAGTCTCCAATATATACATATATATATACACATATACACTTTCTCATGTTTACTCACCTGCTTGGACATTTACATACGACAAGCTTCACAGGCCTCAAAGCACATACCACCAGGAATCAAAGCCTCAAGAGAGCCTTTCCATCGAAAATCGATAAAGTGGTAGAATGCCATGATGAAGGGACATGATACAGCTTCACGTGCCACACATTGACAATAACTGATCGTTCGATCGAACAATTTGGCCTCTAAAATTAATGATAATGCACGCCCATCGATTCAGCCACTATCCTTGTTGATTAGATAAATAACTCATCATATTTTTTATTCATCGATTATGATACATTATGTTTTATCAGTGATACAAAAGATCTATCAGAAAATTCTAACTCTAAAAATGATATAAGATATTGAAAAGAAGGCATTGAATATGAATTAAGTAGTATAATTTAATTTTAGTCAGACTTGAAGATATGTATATAAAATTTCTTTTCATAATGACAAAGTGTTGTTTTTTGGAAAATAAATTCAAATAAGAGGATCAACTAAATAAAAAAAATAACGTATAAATACTAAAAAAAAAACAAAAAACAAGAATGTTAGAATTAATCTTGGTAGATTTCCGGATTTCGAACGGCAATAAAATAAATAGGGTGCGGAAGTTTAATAAATATTTTTCGGTCGTGTCGATTGTATATTCATGGATGCACATATTTCAAATAGTAAATACGAATTTTCAGAATTGTGTTAAGTTAAAAAAAATTATTCAAAAAATATTGAACAAAATATAAGAATAGCTGGTGTATAATAAATAATAAAGGATCATGTTTAAAAAAAAATAATTTAATTATTAAAAGGTTATAATTTGAATATACTTTAAAGGATACTTCTTTGTTTTTCTTTTTTGTTTGTTTGATTTTTTTTTTTTTTATATCACAAAGTAAAATGTAAAACAAAAACTATAATGAAGTAATTACAAGTTTCATAATTTATAGTATACTTGAAAAGTAAAAGAGGATTCCAATGTTAAATGAGAAACTTCTATAGCAGTTTAAGTTTTACTGTAAACCAAGTTTTAAGTTTAAAGTGTGAAACACAAGAAAACACCAATTTTTAATCATCTATAATTACTAGAGTTTATTTAAAATTAAATAATTAACAAAAACTTGAAGATTTTATTATGTCAATTTCTATAAATTCTATAGTACAAAGTCTTAATGAATAAATGAACTTCCAGAACTGGATAATGTTACATAAAGTTCAATCTCAAGTTTATTATTTACCATATAAACTTAAAAACACGAGAAAGCACTCGGTAATTTAGGCTAATTGGATCAGCCGTAATTACATGATCATTTAATACATTACGAGAGGAATTAAATAGAGATAAATTGGACAATCAAGTGAAATTATAGCTATGCCTCCAAATAATATCGGATATTTTTACAGTAAATAGTCTGTGTAAAAATATTACCCACGAAAAAAATATATATTAGATGCTTGGCCAGTTGCTGTATGTTTGAATACAATTTTTGTGATATTTGACTTTCAAATAGGACTCCTGTCAGCATCCACTTACGTTCAAAATATCATCAACTAAAAGCATTCTGTCGCACTCTATGATTCAGCATTTTTTCAAATTTACATTCATATCAATTATCAACCAAATACACACATTAATTCAATCACAGTCTTTTTATTCAACTTCTATTACTTTATGAAATAAAATTAATTTTATTTATCAGTAAAAAAAATCCCACGTCAAAATGTAACACCTAAATTTATTCTTTTCATACTATTCCCATCCTATTGATCCTAATATTATTGTTTCATTTTTTAAGTAAATTAAAATCAGGATGATAAAGCCTCATTTCAACTTTCTAATCCTAATCCTATTTTTATCCTTCTGAAGTTGGTAAAAATTAGGATGTAGACAGAATAGCCTGATTTCAACCTCATCAATTGATTTACTTGTATCTAGTAGTACTTATAAAAATAGTTGGAATAACTCTCATTATATTTATACTTTTTTAATAATACATATGATTTAAATGCTGATGTACAACTCAATTAGAATTAAAATAAAATTAATAATTATATAAAAGTATGTTGCTGTTAAAATAAAATTACTTAAATCTCAAATAAAATTATATTGAAACCAGGAAAAGTATGAAATAAAAGCAGGATGAACCTAAGGTGAAAGAAAAATCAAATTAAGATAAAGATAAGATAAAATTGAAAAATTTTCAGCTTATGAAAACGCTTATTTGTTGCGTATTCCAACTTTAATTAGGATTTGTTGATCTTAAGTTAAACCAAAAGAAAGAATAAGCTTAGGATAAAAATAGGTTTTATATTTTAACTCAGGATTACATTTCTTTAATCAATAGAAAAACACGACTTTTTGTGAGAAATAGTGTGTCACAAAAAGATAGATCATGTGGGTATATACTTTGAACGTAAAAACTGATTGGTCAATAGAAAAGAGTCGAGTGTAGCTATCGAAAAAACCATAATAACGTTGTACGTCTATCAATACCAAGTATTGAAAACATTCACTCATGACATCAGAAGATAAGTATTAGAAAAACTGTAAATGGAGCTATAATCTATATTTAACGATTACTTTTCTGTATATGTACTGCAATTGTTCAATTTATTTCGATTTCATCACAAATATTGACTTTCGAATGAAATTGAAGATTCAATGCACGTTATCTTGTTACATTACATGTACACAAGAGAATAGGTATCCCAGTAAATTAAACTACCGGATGCCAACTGATTGTTATTTTAAATTATAAACACTCTGTTCGCAACTGTAATTAATTACAGAGACATGTTTACGCACATAAAGTGTCGCTTTTATATACTATTATTCTTCACTCGACACATGTTTACAATCGATATAATGCAGACTGACTCATTTTATGTATTTTATTCGCTAACGATATAATAATGTACAGACTAACGCATTTTACAAACCAGATAATTTGCAGCTTAATGTACTTTCACATTTAATGAACTCGGCTTCATAGCTTTTAATTTTCACTTTGTTTCTAAATATACTGGTCTAGTAATATTTATTATTTTCATTTACTAAATTGTTTTATAAATAAAACTCATTATGTGGTATTTATTTAATAAATTAATATTTTAGTATTTTACCTTGGTTTCATAGACAATTTATATCTGAATAAAAAATGATTGACAGTGACTGTGAGACTGTAATTTTGTATTATGTCAAAAAGTAATTCAGGTTAAATATTTGTGACATGAAGTAAAAGCACAAATCAAAATTGATTTAATCTTTGAAAATATTTTTTATGAATGTAATGGATGTAAAATAATAAAAAGAATTCCAATTATGTATTAATTATTAAAATAAATATTTTTCATGTAAATTCATTATTCTACAATGCATCAACTTTATTATTATTTATGATAATATGGAAATAATGAAGTAAACAAAATATTTCTCATTATAATTGGTAGCACAAATATTTGTTGAAATATTTATCAAAAAAAAAAAATATCCGTGTTTGTTGGAATATTTATTAAATGAACAAAAATTATTTTGTTCAAAGTATGACGAGTGGTCTAAGGATATTGGGACTTAATAAAATATCTAAGTAAAGGATGATAAAAATATCCCAGGGAAAATTTCAATAGTAATAAAAAATCTGTTGGGGATAATAAATAAATTTTAGAGTCCTACTAGACATCTGTGGCCCATACCTCATATTTTTTAGTTACATGGTTAGTTAGGATAAGTACTTTAGGATAATTGTTGGTCAGTCTCTTGTAGATTTTCATAGAGAGAACATCTTAAGAAAAATCACTGTACGATCACCTTCCCAAAGTTTTTCGTATGAATGAATAGTTTTTATTAATTGAAACATTTGGTTCTAAAAACATTATTTAGTAACCCACTTCCAATAGTGTTTTAATAATATTTTTAAAATTAAAGACTTTATTGATTTTAATAATACTCTTGACAAGAAATAAAACAATGATATTATTATTTAAAGAAGCAATAAAGTATGGTTATTAACTAACAATCCAGAACGACCTTCTAACTACCCAATTACTTCATAAATAATTACTCAATGATCTTGATCTCATTATCTCTTCCAGGCTTGAATGAACTCCCCTATGAGTATCATATCAGGCAAGATATCTCAAAAATTAAGTGGGCCATGTTCAAGACTCTAGAATAGAACTTGATTTAAATTGCTACCAGGGATCATAAATGATTTCTTGAAACATTGTTACCTACATTCTTAGATTGTTTCAATTCAACAATTGATTTCCTCTTTGAAGCTTTTTTTCTCATTTGTGAGCTTGACTCTGACATTCAATTTGAACTCACAAATGAATACAAATAATTATAACATAATTTAACTTTGATGATTAATTAAAGTAAATACTTGTGAACAATTACTTCACCATCTGGTGTTATAGCTTTGGAGATGGAACAGAACAGTAGACGAGAAAAAAAAGGAAGATAGAAAGTAGTAGATAAAGTAAGAGAAAGGTGTAATGAAAGGGAAAAGAAGAAAGACTATCAAGAAGATGTCCTTAGTTTGTCCACAAGATTAAGATCCTCCTTGAAGTGCTCCAAGGTGTTCACGAAAACGAGAAGTGTAGCATTAGAGTGATGATAATTCTCCTACTCACTTACTCTCAAGTAAGCTTCTTCCCACTCCCACACAACCCTTTTACTTTAGCAGCTCAGTTTCCTTGTATAAATCATCTAATATCATGGTGAGAGATTAAGTGAGTAGCGTGATAGCAAAGTATTAGAAACACCTTGTCTAAACATCAATTATAACTCAAAGAGTATTTTCAAGAAGACCCTTCTTCAACTAATTTGTTATCAGATTCATTCATGAGAAATTATTTCTACATTTTTCTTACCAAGTTATCTTTGAAAAAGTATTTCAGTGAGGGAATAAAAATATTGTTGGCAGAATGAATTCAATGAATGGAAAATTCTAGATAAATACTCCAGAAATCTTGAAATATCAAATGTTCAATGTTGTACTTTTGATAGGAACAACTGGAATGGAGTTGCTCTATCAAGCTTGGCTAAAGTTTAAATGACACATTGTGAACCTTTAAATCAAGTCAGAATTTAATAGTTAAAATCTAGTCAGTGTATGATTGAAGCAAGGACTAAAATGAGAATTGTTTAATTTCTCTTATGACTCATGTGACTGAACATTTTAGACCTTTATTACCAGAAATTTTATACAGTCACAGTTTTAATGCTATTAAATATTCACTAGTCCCTATAATTTCAGGTGGAAACGAGTTTACACCAAATGTTCAACATACTCCAAACTTTACTCACCCTCACATGAACCACATTCAACTGAGTTCATTATTAATAATTAACAATGAACACATATAACAATAATTCCTGTACAAAAATTACAAAAGCTTTTTTTTCATTAAACTTATAACTCTTCTGTAATTACATTAAATTTTTATCATGACATCATTTAGCAGAATAAAATTCAAGTATTAAACTTGTGAATATTAAGTTGGAAAAAATGAAATATTGGATGATTGTCTTTGAAGTTTTACGTAATTGTCAATTAGAAAAACAATTATCGCTAAACCTTTAATTAGCTTCACTCAAAGTAGAACATGCAAATTAACAAGCTAAACCTTTACTAGAGTGGCGGCCAATCTAGATACTCTTCACTGATTTTATATACTCACACATTCAATATCACTTATAATAAATTCTTTTCTCATTTGTCTTGTTTATCTCTAGTGCATTTAACCCTCATTTTTTACATTTAATACTGCTAATTATTCTACCCTTAGATTACAGAAATTATGGTGAAAATGGTTTTTCTTTATCGACTTGAATAACCATTGTCGTAAACATGACAAAAGAAAAATTCATTTGTCACAAACAATGTCATCTATTTTCGAAGAAACCTGTATTCATTAACAATTGAAAAAAGCTTTTTGTTTAAAAAGAACAATTTTTTTTTTTTTTGTTTTAATAAATCTTTTTTAATTTATTGATAATATTAATGAGGTCATGCTAAAAGTGGAATGAAAATCAAAGGCAGTATGATATTCCAAAGCAGTTGGTAAACTGTATACCGACACTTAAACAATTCAAGTAGACGTACAGCTAAAGTTCAAACATAGTGTTGACCAGGTAGTTCAGTGGACCAACTGTAACAGTATGGCATGTAACTTGTCCTCACACTGTTTCTAATTCAATTAGTGTACACATACACAAGCATTTACACATGGAGTACCTATAAACGTTGACATGTCATCTCACACACTTGATAAACAATTACTTACTCAGCCTTTTCAGGTATCAAGTGTTATGGTAATACTCAATGAAATGATCAGTTGAATAATTATCACATTATTTCACGTCAATAATGAGGTAATTTAACAAAAAATATATATTGGAGCTAGCTTTTATAATAATGATTGTAATAAGATTTTTTTTACTGTTATTCAAGCATTTTTGTTATTTTTATCTCTTCATTTCTATAGATAAAAAATCGCTTCTATCTTGTAACGGTTTTATGAAGCATAGAATAAGGTAGTTCGTATTCGGTGAGGCGCTTGGTCGGTTTTATATTAGTAATGAATGTAGCCCTAAAGTAACCGAATTCAACCTTTCCTTCTTTGATATGACTATTTTCATAATCAAACTTTTTTCACGGTGAATATTTTCCACTTGATTTTTATTATTATTACCCCATTTATTTTATTTATCTTATCTCTCTTGGTTTAGCGAATTTAATTTCATCAATTTTTCTAGATAGTTTAAATGTTTGATATCGATAGATAGGATATTTGCCGGATAAATAAATCATGAAAAATGACTGTAATAAAATTTGATCGAAATTGTATTTTTTTTTGTTCGCAAAAAAAAACTGATAGATAGAAGAAAATAAAGGTGAATATTACTCGTTATCTTACTGGGAGGAAATCATCGCAAACTCGACAAATATCGATCTTGAAAAGAGACCGTGTCCTATCTTCCAATATACCTCAACATCATTCTTATATATTTTATCTTTCTGATTTTTCCTCTCGTCTTCTTCTGTATACTACTATACTTGACCTTTTTGAGTTGGCAAATTTCAACAACCAACACAATAATACCGATAGACCCACCGAGAATTCTAGTCTCCAAGCAGAATAAAAATAGTTTATTTCTTATTTCATACTTTTGCATCGAATTTTACGAAAATATATGTGTCGTAAATTTCTCTAGAAATTCTAATATCGATTCATCGATCACCAAACGTGAACTCTTTTCTCTGTTCAACAATGCTCCATAGATTCTTTTTTATTAATAAAAAAAATAAATCAATAAATAATTGAATAAACATTTTTTCCATAGCTATTTATTTTTTTTTTTGTTGTATAAAAAAAATTTTTAAAGTTTAAGAGTAAAATAGAAATCAATAGCTGAGTGTACATGTGATACTTGAAAACTCCGTTCAAGGCTGATGACGTTGAGCAAAGATGACAAGAACATGCAGACGAATAACTTTGGTAATAGCTGTCCCAAGAGATCGAAAACATAAAGTGGAGGTAAACGTGTCGACACAAGCTGTACTGTGTTAGTTATCGAAAAGTTTGACAATTTCCATAACATTTTATTAATTATACAATTAATTAATAATTATATAATAACATTAATGCTATTTTAATTGACTTAATTAACAACAATTGAACAATCAACCCAATTAGAAAAATCCATACTTCTAGTAGATTTATTTAAAAAAAAAAATAATTATTTTTAAATTTGAATGAATTTCGTCCAGCCGTTGGTTTTTTATAACAAAAAAATTAATGATAAATAAATGACAAGATTAACTATTTAAAATACTTTTAAGCAAAAGAATAACAATTTTATTTGAAAATAAATTTGATATTAATTAAACATTATTGTTCACAACTAAATATGACTTTCAACAATTACGTATTATTTATAACAATATGAATTTATTATAAATAATTAATATTGGGAAGTTCGTCGTGTAAGCACAGAGTGTGCTCCGACCTATTTTTATTTATTTATTTTTTTTTTTTTTTATGAAGTAGTAATAAAATGTATATATTATTAATGTGTCACTATTAATCATAACAATGCCATTTTTACTTGATTATTCTGTACCAGGTTAAAAAATTCATGTTATATAAGCAGACAGTATTCAAACTAAATGGTTATAAATATAAAATATGTAAATGAAAAATATAACAGACAAAAACATAAAGTTTTGAGAGAAAAGAAAAGAGTAAACAATAAATTTTAACACCATCTCACTACTTTTAGATGTATGTAAATATTGTGAAGGATGAAAAATGTACTGCGTCGTTTGTTGCAGATCTAGCTAATATGATTCTTTAGCGTGTTTCTCACTCGATTTTTTTCCTTAACGTCACAATGATTTTAGCAGTGTTACAGAGTTATTTCAACGTCACTTTTATTGACTATATACGTTAGCGCATTAAATTTCCCAGTCACTTTTATTTTACAAGCAATTGTGTTTGAATATAGCAGAAAAAATTTTGACTAAAACAAAAATATTTCTCCACGTCATATACTATGTATAGTGCTGATTGGATCTGTATCTATAGAAGAACCTCAAATATTTACTTTTATTACTTAAAAAATATACTGTCTGACTATACCACTTTTATACTACTGTCGATAACAAACTGGTCCTTTTTGAGTGTAGAAATTGGGAAAATAAACATAGATAAATTTTATATACCTTAACCAGAAATGTGCGGAAATGTGTATCCTTGATATTCTTACGGCAGAATAGTCAAAATAAATATATATGGGTTGATCCTAACGTTATCCTATTTTCCTTAGGTATACAGTCTGAGAGATCAGACGAATGTAAAGGTCACTGAAATATCACCTATTTCAACAGTCAAGGAATGTAAATAAAAATATTTAAATAGCAGTAGTGAAAACTTTAACAATTTTTTTTTTTTTTATTCTAAACTACAGTTTGAAAAATATAAAAATATGATCGTTGTGAAGAAAATAAAATCAGAGTGCAAAAAACGATAGAATATTTGAAGTAAAAGTTGAGTGTATGTTGTGAAGTAAAATTTCATTTTATCTCCACTTAAAAAATCAATAAATGCAGTAAACAAGTAAATTTATTAATTAAATTGTTAAAATGTTTTTACTATTTTCATTAAAGCACTTGAACAGTAAGTATAATGAATAAATTTCATTAAATATTTGGAAAATATATAAATTATTTTGTAATAATACTGCTTCTCCAATTATCGCTAATGAATAACTTTAATTGATATTATTTCATTAAACTAGTTTAGATAACAAATATTTAAATGTAAGAATATATTTTATTATTAATAACAGAATTGTAATTTTATCTTTAATGATATTTGAGTAGTTGAATAATGAATAATGTATTAGAGTAAAACTTGACCATATAGATCATTTGTAATGCAATGGGAAAATTCTATGTGATAGGTTCGTTTCGATATTTATTCAATCAGAGTTTGATTGAAACAGACGTTCGGAATGAGTTGCCTATCGACTTGTAGACTTTGTTATATGTATTTCGAGTATCAGTCGAATATATCACCGGAAATTTATTCATCATCGTCAACGTAAACTAAATATTCTGAAAGCTGGGGTTACTAAATGTAAATGGGCGTTTGTATATGATTTTTATGACAATGTTACTGAAGGGATAAAAATTTATCGAATATGAAAAGAAAACGAATTCACATGTTTTATATATCCAAGATATAAAATGTACCAGTAGCCATTTTACAAAGAACACAACAATGTTGATGTATCAAAATATTTCTGTAAAATAAAGTCGTATTTTTTATTATCGAAATGTAAAATGAAAAATTAAAAAAAAAAACAAGGTATATGGCTAAAAGTATTAACAAAATTTATTAAGTTATGAAAGAAATTTATTGACTGACAGGATACTAAAGTACGATAGTGTAGTGTGAAAGGCACCTAAAAATATGTTATCTCTCAGTTGACGGAGAATTATCGGTAAATCGGTTGTGGTTGCTGAAGAATAATCTTTCTCAACATTTTATTCTCATGTGATAAAAGAAGTTATGGTTCTTCTCAATTCTTTCGAGAGCCTTGAGTTTTTAAACCAAGTTATAACAAAGTTTAATCTGTTTTTCTTTTCTTCTCATTTATTGAGAAAAAAAAAAAATTTAAAAGCAAGTAGACATAAATGAAGAGAAATAAAAGTTTCTATTTCTTGTCCATCGATATTAAATTTATAATTCGATATACGAGGAAAAAATATGGCGAATCAAGTTTTTGGTTTCAGGGTTTTAGATTACGTCATTTATTTTTACTGAAAAAGTAACATGAGTAGACATTTTTCAATTGCTCATGGTCAAAACAATTCGATTAATCTGATAATTGATATGGTTATTTACATATTAGGTTGACAAGAAAATAGTGAAGCACTTAAAACAGCTTTTAATTTTATTATTTATTTAATAGTCTTCAAACTTCAATCTCCAATGCAATCATCATGTCCATTAATGACTTGCATCTGCCTGGAAGGTAGAGACATAGTGATAACATCATGATACTCTGTATTATAGAATATCAAAATTATAAAAGTATTCCACTATTTTCTTGCCAACCCAATAAAAATATTTTTTTTTTTCGATAAGTGCTTTAAAATCTTCCTTTTTTTTTTCTTTCGGACGAATGAAATGATTAAATTAAATATTACCAAATCAATTGTGTGAATATACTGTTTCATTGTTATTCAGACATTTATGAAATGTTTAAAAATACTTTTTAATACACCAGCTTTCATGTGATTTTACTTTTCTATTTACTGAGAAAAATTTTTCTCTTAAAATATAAAACATACACTTTAATCTAGGAATATATTTTCCATTTTTCATCTATGGGATTCCATAGACTTACGCGATTTTATTCTTTTTTATAAATCTCCATTGTTTCTCTTACCACAACGACAGTAAGTAACTCAGCTTTGACTTAATCTTTAAAAATACATTTTTCTCTTTATCCCAAGCTGAATTTAGTTGATCATCATATTTTTGAACAACAAATATAAAGTATTTCCAACCAGAGAATGATAATATAACATGAATGAAGACAGGGTAATGACAGAATGATGGCAGAATATGCTGCAAAACAGATTCAGCACATTTAAGCCCATTAAAAGTGACTACAATTTTAATCAAATATGTGACATCATATTAAAACACTTTTAGTGCATAAAAATGAGACACTAGAAGAGAAAGTGGGATTATGGTCTAATCAGTACACTGCAAATCCCAAGATTTCACAAACATGTTAAAATAACACGCGTAAAGTGTGTTCAATGTGAAATGTTCAATAAGGTAGTGCTTTCGCTTCGGGCCGTTTCAAAAAAAAGACCCAGGGCCCTTCGAAATAAAGATAATTTTTTTAATAAAATATACACACATTTTTTTGTGTTTGTTGATTAATTTATCTTTTATTATTCCGAAAAACACAAAAAGATTCAATAAAGAAAGGTTAAGACCTATTTTATAGGAGAGTTTAGGTTTAAATTTGTATTAATAATTTATTTTTTTAAGAACGGTACGGTAAAAGTTGGCTTTTTTTTAAATAAAATATTTGTTACAAATGCATGTACACTACATAATTTTTTTACAAAAATTTAAAGAACCGTTTTTGAATGAATGTTAAAAAAACCTAATCTTATTGTCAATCACTATTGGTTTAAATGGAGAGAAGAGTCAACTTTAATCTATCTCAACTTTCATTTCATTCGTTTATTTTGTGAGCTCGGTGCTTCTTTCATCAACTAACCCTTAAAAATATTGGAAAATAACTTCTTAGTAATAAAAAGAAAATTCAAGAAGGCATTTAATGATGATAGTTTAATTGAGTAATATATGATTTAGTAAAAGCAAAAAGTAATCTCTCTAAAAATGAAACAACAAAAACAATACTACAATGGACTCCAAAATCAGTGAATATTCACTAATTTTTCAGTATAAATAAAACCACTGTTTGAATCAGTTGTATCATATTCATTGATTTTGCAGTTCATTTCATTATTTTCATAGTTTCATTTCTAGAGAGATCCATAATTCTACCTTTTCCTCTACGATTTACAGTGATGATAAAGCCAGAATGATAGCACACGAAGATAATTTTTGCACTAACCGTCAGTAAAAAATGATAAGGGTACTTTTTGAATAATTAAAGTATAAATATTTCTATTAAACAGTGACATTTGGGTTCTTGTACTCTCTTGAACTGAATCAGGAAACTATTACGAATCAGTGAATATTCACTGATTCATTTAAGAGATTAAGTCATTTTTAAGTTAACATAAATAATTATTTTACTAAAACACCTCGTCAGTATTAAGTTTACTTATAAGACCTTAAATTTTATCATTGAATAGAAATATTTTTACTTCTAAACTTTAAAACGTCCACTTGTTATTTTTTATTACTCTGTTTTCATTCATATAAAGTGACTGTCCCAATTGTCACTCATGAACCTATTCTCACTCAGTAAATTTTATTTGATAATAAAAAAATATTTTTTGGTTGATCATAAAAAATGTTCCAGTATCTTCTTATTAATTCATGAATATTCAACTATTAAAAAATATAATCATATATCCTTTATAAAAGAAAAAATTAATTTTAAATTTACTGATCGAGAATAGATTAATGAGTGACAATTGGGACAGTCACCTTATTAATGTTGTAAAAGTATTATTGTTTTATTTAAAAATATTATGAACAAGAATAAAATTATTTTTAGTCCAACAATATAATTTTATCACTATAAGAAATCATTAAATATTTTTTTCCTTCTCTTGAGTATTTTTTAAATTAAAATAGTTTTATTTTAGAAATAATTTAATTAGTGTGTTATCTTATCCACAAAAATCTAGTGAAATTTATAAAATTTTTTACCTCATGAATATCTGTAATCTAGATGATACTAACAACAAAGAATATAAAAGAAAGCATAAATGTGCGGAGTGCGTAATAATCCCGATGAAAGTCGGGTTATGACGATAACCCATCAGGGATTTTCCCATGATGGTGAAAACTAATTTCGTTTCATCTCAACTTTATCTCTATACTGACACTCCTGTCTCTTCAAGACGTTAGTAACGTTTTTGATTATAATGATTCTTGAATCTTTTGGCCGTGTCCCAACAGATATTATGCAAAGTTTTCTGGCGTAAGAGTGAAAGGAGAAAATGAAGATGATAAAGTTATAGCCTTTGAAGGAATATATAATGTGACTTGTACTATGAAAAGGACGTTGCTTGACAACTCCAATATATAAAAAAATTCATTTAATCAGATAAAGTATATTAGTCCTGATATATCTCCAAAACTGTAGAGTCTAGAGAAATATTTCTTAAAATAACTCCTATTTCAATAAATATTTATATTGATTAAGTAAAAATTTTTGTGTATTCTTCTCTCAGTACATTATAAATACATGTTGTTAGAAAATCACACTAATTATTTATGAATGCATTTATTCTTAATAATTTTATTACTATAAACAATACTACTGATTAGTCTAAAAGAATGTCAATATTCAATATTCTTAATTAGACTAGTTTAATTAAACTTGTATTCAACATTCATAAATAAAATAATTAAACTAAAATTTTAATTGTTTTATAATTTTAAATTATTTATATTATTTATACACTTTTTACACGTTTTATACCGTGTAAAAAATCTATAGTTTGGCATTTAGCATTGATGCAGCTTAGGGTGTAAAAAGTATCTACAAGAATAACACACTTGGATTTGCAGTGATGAAATAATAAAAATATTAATTAGAAAAACAATTAATCATACCGACAAATGATGAAAATTATCGTGTAAAATTCTCATCTCGTAAGAGTCGTGGGACAACAAGTGGTCAAATCTAATTACTCTGATGATAATGCAATGTATTTACGTATGTAGAGTAACATCATCAGGCATAAATGTTAGCGCAATTACAACAAGACTAATAGTTCTAACACATGATTAGTTTACAGTTGACTTGTATATAATACTTATTAAAATATTCATCATTTATGCATGTCAGTAAGACATTAAATATCTGGAATACAGAGTGGTCAATTGGCTGGACTATGTGTTAGTTAGAATAAACATACTGTGTAATATATTTCTACATATCTAGTTCATCTGTCAATGTCACTATTGAACTACTCATCAAAAATTTCCATTTAAATGGATGTAATGAATTTGAAGACAAAAATACTAGACTCTGATCTGCTTTTTTATTTTCTAAGCTAAAAAAATCAGTGAATGCGTTGAAATAAAACTCAACTTGATGTGTAACTAAAAATAAAAGTAGTGCCTAGAGTATATCAGAGTATCTAGCTCTTGAGTTTTATGCATAATTTCTTCGTGAAGCTTTTCTGATTCCTTTACCTTTTTTTTTTTTACAGCTAACTTATAGGATTTTCTCCCTCAAGCTCGACGGCCTGGTTACTACCAGAAGACACTAGGCATGCATATATATATATATAAACCAATTCCCAAGCGGTTTCTTGAAAGTACGATCGTTTTAATGAGATTCTTTCAGAGCATCAAGGGAATGCAAAAATCAAAAGAAACTCTTCTTCAGACATCTCACTTCTAGAGAAAGAAAAAACTACTGAATATTTAATGTTTATTATCTATGATAGAAAGTAAATTAATAGAAAGATGAATGAGAAGAAAATTCAAGCTTTATGTATTTTATTTATATTGCAAAGACTATGTAATAATCATAAGTTGAATTTCTACATTTAGCGAATAAGCTAGCGTCTATAGACTTAACATCCTCCCTGACGTATTAAATTTCTAACGCGATGAATGATGACTGTGTCGACGACATTGACAAGCTTTAGGAACACTGGATTCAGTACGACATAGAATCTACGTGCATTATTCATTGGGTTGGTTCAGTAACGAACCACCACCAAGACAACTTCAGTGATGAAAAGGATCATGATAATAATCCTTAAAAATAATCTATTCAGATTTCTCATTTATCATATGTCATTTTTATTAGATATGTGTTCCATTTTTTGCTATTAGTTTATATCAATGTAATTGAAAATCATCATCTCCATTATACAGATTAGTAGAGAAAATATTCCATGTTTTCAATTCAATTGATGATGTTGCTGATGATGGATTCATTTTAATTTTCTTTAAACTTTAAAAATGTTTTTGAATTGAAAAACAACAAGAGATTAAAATTGAAAGGAAGTGAAATTAACGTGAATGATTGCTACAAAAATAATTACTGCAAAATATCAATCAATAAGACCTTTTCAATTGCTAACGATCAAAGCTCTACACTAGTGATCAAACTGAGTGAAGAAAAATCTAATTAACCAACAGCAAGGTTGTTATTTTTATTTTTTATTCCTCTTTCATGTAATCTAGGTTTCAGAGCTTACTTTATAAAACAGTGTAAAATAGCATTTCCACTTTTAAAACAGCGCAAAGACTATTCACAGCAATGATGACTACATAAACTACAGTATATGCTATAACATAATGGCATCACAACTAAATTCCTCAAGAACTTCTGAAACATGGGTGACATGAATTGCACGCGATTCTCCTTAAACTAGAGATCCTCTGTAGCATCTCAACATTCTCAAGCTTGAGCATATTACACATAGACTCTATTGTATATTTCGTACATAGATAAGACGTATGGTTACCTGTTTGGAATGTTGCTTCAATCTTTTGTGGGTGCCAAGTGGATACATCTCTAGCTTACACTGTTGGCTAAGTCATTTGTTTAAGGTATATCGCCAACAGTGGAATATGGTCAGGTTTATATGCTAATAAACACTTCACATAATTTTAGGAGAAGCTTAATTAAATTCACTAACAAACTAAACAATGCAATAGCAATATAACACAATGAACTATTTTTAGAAACATTGTTAATAAAAAAAACAATGGTTTGACAAATAAAAATTCACTAAAATTTTTAAAACAATACAAAAAAACTCTATCAATTGTTATGTTTACTCATGAAATAAAACGAAGAATGAATTTTAAAGTTTTTTCATTTGATGAGTTGTGATTTTTTTTATTTTGATTATTAATATTGGCAAACATCAATTTATTTAAATAATTAATTGAAATATATAAAAATATATTTTGCTAATTTTTTAATAAAGTAAACAGTGCTATGAAGTTGTGGAAAGACTATTAATATTAAAAAAGCCAAATGCAGATTTTTTTTAAATAACAAAAAAAAGCTTTGACTCATTGTTGATTCCCTTTTTATTATTTTCCATTTAATATCTGACGTTAACATGACTAGAACTGGCCTTTGTTCTAACTCTTCATGTTCTAACTTCCTGTTCTCTTTTCTCAAGTCTTTTATTCATTCTTGAACTCGCCCTTCATCCGCTCTGCCTTCTTCTATATATCGGATGCTCTTCAGTAACGAACGAAGCTGATTTTCCTGAGTCTTCCTTTTTTTTTTTTTTTTTTTTTCATTTGTTTAACGAACACTCACTTTTCCATCCGTTTACTCTGACTGCTCCTACCTTTTTCATTCATTTTCCTTTCTTTTTTTCCAACCACCTTTCGATCAAATTTTTTTACCTGCACTGTTCGCACCCATCACTTGCAACTCTTCTTACTCTACTCTACCTTTCTGTTGCACTCTCTACTCAACAAAAGTTTTGTCGCTTACAATCGAAAGTCGATATCAAACTAAAATCCCTGAACGCCTGTGGCAAACACTTGGAGCTATCCATTTTGTACTTGACTACAAGCCAGCCATTCGTTGAAAATTGTTTTACATTCGATAAAAATTGAGTTGAATATTAAATGCTGTTTTTAATTTCAGTGCTTTTTATAGTCTGAAGAAAAAAATTTTTTTAATAAAAAAATGATTTCAAGTAGTATTAAGTGCATTCAGTCATACAAAAAATATTAAATTATCGACAAAGAAAGACTATTTAATGAAAGAATTATTGAAAAAAAAATATAAAAAGTGATAATGGTTTTTTCTGCAAAATTTACCTAATTAAATTACGATCAGAATTTTGAACTCTTAAGTCTACTTGATTATTTCCTACTTCAATCATGACTATTTTTACTTCTACTTTTGTTCTACAATCTAAACTATACAGCATAGAATACGATTTTTATTCATAGACGTCTATTTAGACCTGGTTGAATTAAAAATAAAAAAAACTTTACACGAAAATTTTCTAAAGCTATGGAATATATGAATCCTACAATTAGTATATATTAAAAGCAATAATGGTCAACTGAATTGGTTAATATGTAGAACACACCTGCAACCTACCTGGTTGCAAAACTTAGTCTAACACTTGAAAGTGTGAAGAAGTTTTTTTACCAATACTCTAGTCCAATGGCAACAGGTAACACAAACTTTACAATTTATTTTCTATCCTTGAAATCCAAAAATAAACTATAAAAAGTTATTCACCATGTGGTTACTAAAATGATATAAAAGACATAAAATCCCCATTACGAGTTATCAGATGACCGATAAAAATGTTGATGGCCATCCAGGCTTTTAAAGCTCCTTAAATATAAGCATCTCCATTGATAACATGGGGTGTTATCATGAAAAATATATTTTCATAAAAATATCTACAAATGATTTAAAAATGGAAAACGTTCAAGAAGCACATGTCGAACCAATTAATGATAAGACCACGATCCATGAACTTTCATCGCTACTAATTGTCACTAGAACATCTGTGCTATCCTGAAGCCAATCTAACTTGTTATCGTCTATCCATAAACTGCTCCAGCTGATACCATCGTCAGTATAGCACCAGATTGAACATTTCATTGTGATCTTGAACAGAGATTTTCATTTAAAAAATACAAGTACCTTACTTAGAGACAGGTTATCTCCAATCAACTGTGTTGTTATCATCTTACAAAAAAGAAATAATTTAATTTTTTCTAACAATATTGATCCATTTTTTTTTTCTTTTAAATAATCAGCTTAGTAAACTATGACACTGATAATACTAAACTATTGTTTCTCTATTAATTTATAGTTTTCAACGATAACACCTAAAGACACTTTCCATTTTCAGCACATTTATTCACACTCAATAGGCGAAAATTGGTCAAGTGTAAAGGGTGTTCACAAGTTGAGAATCTTGGTAGTTTCATTGAGTCAAAGAGAATTAATCTATCACATAAAACAGATCATAGATATATAACTTGTGCCAAATGCGATTACCATAATCAATATATTATGTAGATGAAAAAATAATAGATTTTTAGTTCAATCTATTTCAATTATTAGTCGATTTTTTATTAATAAAAAAATTATTATGGTAACGATGATAGATTCTCGCATTCACATTGTAGGAAGACTATACAATTATTCACAAATTTTATAATACAATAAAAATTAAAAAATTTATGTACATATTACATGGAGTGTAAGTAAAAAATATTTACATTTATGTAATTATCATAGATCTAAAGTAAACTTGAAGTAATATTATTGTACTTAAGTGATAATGGAGAATAGTTACGTTCATAAAATGTTAAGTAATTGATTAGAAACGAATACATTGATGTCAATTGTCGATAACAAAAATTTTTAATCAATCAATTAATTTAAATATAATCTAATTCTAAACTTTTTGCGTATTTAAGTAAATATATTTGTTAAATTTAAAAATTCGAGCTTTTTGTAATTAATTGAAACAAAAGCCAATAGTTGTAAATTCAGTAAAAATTTCATTATAATTAATCCTTTGAAAACATTAATTGACTTTTAGCTAGTTAAGAGGAAAATCGTGTTTTGATGTAACCATTGAACATTTTATCCTTATTTTTAAGTACTTGTCTTTACGAAGTAAATTGAGATGATATTTACTTACTTTGATGTTTACTAAATTTCTTTTTGAATTAAAAAGAGGCCAATAAGTTGCCAGAAGATTCAAGATGTAGCTTAATGATATAAAAAATATTTCGTTTCACCGTTAAATATATTTTAATCTAACTATAAACTACATCCAGTAATGATGAGTACATAAATTAATGGTTACTCAAAAGTAGATTTTCCTAAGTTTTAAAGTCTTCACAGGATTAAATGATAATTATTCAAGGCTCTGACGGATTAATTTTATATATTCTATTAACGAGATAATTTAATGCATTCAGCAAATTAATAATTTCTCTTAAGAGTACATTGCTAGGTATATTCAGAAGTCAATATCATCCATTTACTGAAGTACAATTAGTTGGAATATCTGTTTCAACTTCTTGTTTTGAACTTCTCCAACTTTTACTATACCTAAAACGGCTCTTAGAAAGCTCATCTTGAATTTCCGTTAAAGATTTATTTTTTGTTTCTGGTACGCAAAGTAAAATAAAAATGAAACCAATAAAACATGATCCTGAGAAGAAAAAATAAAGAAAATAAGTTCCCAATGATTTTTCAATTTTGGTATAAAAAGTTGATACTATAAACCCAAGTATTCCATCTGAAATAGTAATGCCTGCAGCAGCAATACTTTTAGCATTTGTTGGAAAAAGTTCTCCAATCATTGCATTTGGAAGTGTACCAAGTCCTATTTGATAGGCTATTTGGAACAAAACGATTACAATTAAGGGTAAAAGGTTGACGGCACTCACGTCAATGTTCCTTTGCGGCAGGTAGAGATAAATCGCTAGTATCAAGAGAGTTCCTGCACAGAGGAAACTCGATAACATTAAAAGTCTACGTCTTCCTGCTTTCTCAACTGTCATTGTTGCGACTGTGCCCGAGACTAAACCAACAGCAAAAACAATGATTGTCGCAGTATCTGCATCTATTCCAACATTTGCGCGAATAAAAAGGCCAGTTAAATATTGCATAGTTGTAAAATTACCACTTAATTGTTGGATAACAATCATCATAAAAACAATTAAAAATGCTACTGAATTATTATATGATAATAGTCTTTTAATTTTAAGTATCCAACTTTGTTCATGAGATCGGTATTCATTAATATTACTCAATATTATTGTCAATTCTTCATGTGCTCTTTCCATATCGACGTTTTTAAAAAAAATAATTGCTTCAACTGCCGCATTTTTTTTACCTTTCATTGCTAAAAAATGTGGACTTTCAGGAAACCACACGAATGATACTACAAATACTATGGGGATTATTAACAAAGCGATTCCTAAAGTTACATAGGAAACATACGGGCCAATGCTGCAAGTTATTAGAGAGCCAGTGAAAACATTGACAGCTATCAAAGTTCCTAAAGCTCCACGGATATTCGTGTCTGCAACTTCTGATACGTACATTGGATTTGTGGTATAAGACATTCCAACACTAATTCCAAGAATTGTTCTTGCAGCATAAAGGGCACTTACATTTTTTGCAAATATCACTGCAAGCCATCCGGCTGTGAAAAACCCACTAGAGCACAGTAAACAAAACTTTCTACCATATAAATCAGCCAGGCATGCGCCCAAAAATGAACCACACATTGAAGCAATTACTGTTAGAGACACAAGCCATGAAGCCTGGTCGTCGGTGATGGTCACAGGAACATCTGTGCCATTTTTAAGACGTTCCAGACTTGTTGTTGTCCATCCATAAACTGTGCCAACTGCGACCATTGACAAAGTTGCTGAAAAAAAATAATTATCTCTACTTTTTCTGTTTTTCTTTTGAGTTTATTTTTTTCTTCTCTCTGCTAGAGAACATTTTTGATTAATATTCATTCAACTGTACTTTTTTAGAGTTTAGAAGTTTTCTTTCTCACATCAAAAACACTATTTATGTTATCTTATCAAATGTATATAACTGATTAATAAGCATATGTCTTTAATGTAAAATATAAAATTTTTATCAAATCATACCAGTGATAGCAGCTAACCACTGTTTCCATTGCGACCAAACGTTCACTGATGTACTTGAAGAAACCTTTGATCTCTGCTCCGGTTTATTGATCTAGAATATAAAAAACCAAGCAATGAATGACTATGAAGAAATACCATAACTGACAGATAAAATAAACTTAAATTTTTGGATGATGCAAGAGCTTAAGAAAATCAAAAATTTAGAAAAACTATGATGGACATTGGATTGGTTGATGAGAAAAGCATGCGTAGTAGCGTCATGTGAACATGCGTTGACATAACCTAACGTTGTACTGAACTTTACATGATGAGTTAACAATTGATTAGTAGCAATAAAATCAATGAATGACACAACTTTTAAATCATAAATAATCAAGTTCTTACCAAAGCATCAGTTGTAGTAGTCATAATAGCAAATTAAATCGATCGAGATCTAGCGCGCGCGCTTTCATCAGAATGATTTTAAAACTTAATTGAGCATATACAAAAGTGTGAAAAAAAAATATTTATCAATTATTTTATGACTATAGCAAATAATAAACGTAAAATATCAATTAATTTTCTGCACTTTAGATAGTTACTACTAACGCGTTAGACGAACATGCGCGCGCAGTCTCTTCATGCTACTCGTGTGTAGCAAAGATGTATTTATAATCACGCTTTCTCTCTTACTCAGCAAAACTCTTTTATAGCCAAGAATCACTAGTAAGTTTTTTAAAGCATATCGTGTACGCCTCTAACAACCGTCATATTGATTTACGATAAAAATAAGTTTTGAAAAATAAAATAAATAATTAACAATATAAAAATAGCTTGTGGTTTCTCACGGATATACAATTAAACTCATGTCAAGTAATACAGGGAAATTCTATCTTCTAATGATTAATTTTGAAAATTGAGAAATAATTTATTCATATATTATATTACAATATTATCTAGTACAATGAAGAATAATAAAAAAAAAAACTCGACTTATCAATTAATTGTAATTATGAGAATTCTATAATCTGTATATTATCTGTAAACATATAAAATGGTAATTTTATACTTTCGCGGTCCCCTCGGTTTTTGGCTTTAGAAAATCGAGAAATCATCCAATTTTAATGAATTTTTTTTAAAAACCGTCATTCCTACGGCGAATTTATGTGAAAAAAAAATATAAGAAATATTTTTCTTGAAGATTTTTTATGATTTTATGACTTTAAATGTGGCCATAAATGCACTTCTTGAGATATAATCGTTCTAGAGCCAAAAAATGAGGGGATCGCGAAAATATAAAATTACCTATAAAATTGTATGTAGAGTTAACCAGTACATTTTACAGCGATTGGATAATACTCTGAAACACTCAAAAATCCATTTTTGTTCTGATACTTTTGACGATTATTCGTTTTCTCACACGTTTATCTACACTCCGCAATTGGCCAGAATAAAAGAATGTTTATGATTATGACACAACAATTAACATTAACTTCAATCGTCTAAAACATACTTACTCCCTTTGCTATCAGCTCGTCTCATACAATTTTATTAACTAAGTTTATATTAATGAATATGTGCCAATCATGATAGTTAGATTATATTGATAAAAATGTCGATATAATATAGCAGTAATTTGTAATTATATCTTCAATTAAATTGATATGAATTTTTTATTTTATTCCATTTTAAATATTAAAATGGTGATACTTTTTTTTATTTTTTATCATTCCTTTTTTATTGTGATATTATAGTGGTATCAATTTCAATTATTTTCTGTAATTGATTCAATAATTTTCAGGTGAAAGCTCAAAGTTATACACCGTGAACTCTAGTCCAACGTAAAATTTTCCATAAAAATATATATTCAGAAAAAATAGAATTTAATTAATTGTCAAGTTTTTGTAACAAAGAATAATTATTGAAATAAAATTTATCGAGTTTTCTTTTATCTAATGAACAAAAAAATTTATTCTAAATGAAATGAAATGTTAAATGACAATAAAATTAATTAACACACCTGAGGAAAGTTTTGTAGTTCAATTGTGGTCATGATGATTCACTCAACAAACACATGTGGCTTTTTGCCAAATTTCGTGTGAAATAAAAGGTCATGGAAACGCCTTGTCAATTATTTATGTTGTATATAAACAAATGAATCTAGTTTGCAAAGTGTACTGTCCATTCCATTTTATCGAGAGTTATCAATCAGCTTTGATCCCCCCCGCCAATGCAATTAAAAGCCACTTTACTTCCGTGAAATTAATCTTAATCGTATGTTGAAGGTAATTAATAAAGATTTAAACACTTGTGGGTTATTTCAGTGCAATAGGTAATCCCTGTTACATTAATTGCTAACAGACAAACGTTTGGAAAATAAAAGAAAAAAGAATTTAACGAAGTAGAAAACTGCCGCAGGATAAACGTGCAAGAAATCCCAAAGCAAGACTGACAAGCTGACAAACTGTCTTCGGTGTTATTTCAGACGTTGATAAATGCGTAAATGTAATTTAAAAAAAAAAAATCACACGGTTTCGTTATTTATTTTATTATTATTATTCTGTTCAATTAAAGCTAATTTATGTAAATGTTTTATTATTTATTTCAATAGATAAATAAGCACTGGAAAATACTAAATTATGATTATTTCAATGCACTTGATGATGATAAATATTTCTTATTATTTGATCAACATTAAATACGGAATTGTATACGTAGTGTAAATGAAATCGTAGTTCCTCTTATCGCAAATATGCGAATTGCAGACCTGACAAAAAAAATGCAATATCTCTTAAGTGATATTAACTGGAATAAGTCGAAACTTGGTGAAGAATTAAACAATAAATTTATTATTCATTGAGTAATAAAACTTCTTCTTCTTTATAGCAGCAATACGATTGCAGTAACGACCAATATATTAACTCCAAAAATCTACCTCCATAAAAATGGGAAATTTATTACAGTACACTTTTATTTAATAGTAATTTTAATGAGCTCTATAATTATTTTGATTAATTAATTAATTTTGTTAGCTTTGAAAATGCTCTACTTGCGGTGTAATAGTTATATTTTTATCCGTATATTAATAAATACATTTTTTCTAAACTGAAAGTCATTTAATCTACATATGTTTCATCGAATTATTTTAATCAGCTTTTCATTCATTATTGACGTTAAGCTTTTAGTCGATGATAAGCTATTGTAATTAGTTAGCAGACAAGTTTATGTAACAAATATAAAAGTTATAAATTATTAACTGAAAAAAAATCTAGAGGATAGTCATGAAGCTAAAATTAAGTTTTCTATTGATTGATCATACATCTGGAAAGTTTGATCAATCAATTAAAAAATAAAACATTTTTCAAATTTTAATTTTAGCGCGGGCGTTGATAAAATAGTCGGCAATATTACCGACTGGGTATTAGTTCTCAATAATTAGTTTGAAGCGCCACTGACAAAATCGAAAACAAAATGGCCGCTAATGTAGAAAGAAAAAAAATATTTACAGCATTTGAATGCCATTTTTTTTTCTAAATTAAACATTAATTTAATGAAATGATTGAATTTCAAATCAACATTCAACAGATATTTTTATTAAATTAGTTACTATACCGTAGAAATAAATATTACATTCATTTGTTTGAGATAACAACCACTGTTGACTGGAATTTTGGATATTTAGTTGTTAACCAATCAGATGTCAATCTTAGTTTGTTGTTTGATATTGTTTACACTAATCGACCGCCAAATTTCATTAACAAACATAACTTTTATTGTTGAAGGTAATAAATTTGATTATCATTTTACATTTAAAAAAAACTTAATGTTTTCAATTTAACACAATAATCAACATTGAGACATTCACTAGTAAGTTTTCACTTCATTATTATGATAATGTAAAAGTACCTTTTACTTTCGCAGTTTCTAATTAATAATTAAGCTGCTAATGTATCGCAATGTTTCGGAAACCACTTCGAACGTATGAAAGAAATCCGAAACCGGCATCTTCAACCACGAATATTGAATTTAATAATGTCGAATTAAGTTTTCATCGTAAAGCAAATGACAGCAGTACCTCATTAGAATCTACTTTCGACAGAATTCTAAAGACTGCCAAGTAAGTAAACACCTGAATAATTATTTAAATGATAAAAAAGTATTATCTGTATTTAAATGCAGTTTTTTAGTCATAAAGTTTTTTCTTACATAATACGTAGATAAAATTATTTATCATTATGAGAAACATTGAGTAAATAAATATACTTTTTTCGCTAGATTACCACCATTACCTGTTCAACCATTAGACGATACAGAATATACCAGTAGTTCTTCTGATTTTTCTGACAATGAACCTTTGGAATTGATTCCAATAGAAAATCCAAGCTTTTCTAAAGCCAAGAGTAGTCGAATGAAACAGCAAAAAACAGTATTACGAAAAAATAGTAACAAAAAGAAACTGCCTAAAAATACGAAGACATTAAAGAAAAAAGAAACTACTAAAAGGGATCACAATAACGATGATGGAACTAATGAAGGTATTGAATTTCCACCTTTGCGGAAAACTCGACGTGAAGAAAACAAACCAACAGTTCCTGAAATTTTAATTGACACGTTACCTGATAAACTGGACAATTGTGGTACATCAGTTGTAACGAAAGATTTAAAAGACTGCTGTGTTATCTTAACACGAATGAATTTACATGACAAATATGTTAATAGTACTCCACTGTCACGTGCTTTTAGCACTAATAGTATTAATAATGACAATAGCATTAAAATTAGCCCAAATGAAAAAGAAATCTCAGATTCTAAGAAATGCCGAGTAATATTATCACGATTTGATTCAGAATCAGAACAAAATGATCTCCAAAATACAGATGCCATACATCAACCAAAACCAGTAGAAGGCCAATCTACTAACTTGTTAAATGTCAATCCGAACGTTTTCAGTAGTACACCATTTGAACGACGAATTATGTCGAGGAGATCAATACCAACATTATCACCAATTAAAAATAACGTCAATATATTAGTTGGTAATGATAATCCAGCCACGGTTTTATTTGACAAAACGAGCGAGATGATTTTCTCTGATGAAAATAGTCCGGAAAAAGATTTATCACAGAAAAGAAAAGTACCTAGGCTATCAAAAATAAAAGAAAAAGTTACTGTAAAATCTAAGGAAAGCAACGAACCTTCAACAAGCATGAAAACAATTAATATTGACGATTCAACACAGAATACTTTTTCACATTCTCTTTCTATGTATGAAAAAACTCCGAAAATAGTATTTGATGATTCTGAAGATATTGTTCCGGATACTTATGCTTCTGTTAATGTAAGTGATAAAAAAGAAAGTTCTCATGATTTCAATGTTTCAAATAGTTTATCACTTAGTAATGATGGTGATGTTGAAACATCAAAATCTAACGAAACACCGATAATCAGCAATGACGGCTTCAATAACAGTTCTGAAATAAATTCTAAATTAAAATCAACACAGTGTCTTGAAGAGATCTCAACAGATCTTGAAGAAGACTCAAATACCGATGAATCTGAAAATAATTACGGCAAAACTTCGATGGAATCTAAAAATGAAATGGAAAAAAATCAGAATTCAACAGAATTACAAGGCTCAATTATTTCTATGAAGAATGAATCTAGTAATGATCCAGTGGCTATGGATGTTTCAGAAAATGATGACGATTCGCTTCGTTTAGTTCTCTCCAGTACATCGTCTGATAAAGAGAGTACTAGAAATAACTCCGAAAATATAGAGAAAACTCAAGACTCATCAAATAGTGACATAATTAATGTAAACAATAGTGATATAGATGATAATCTTAATACACAAAAAAAAGACTGTAAAAATTCTGGAGAATTAGTTGTTCTTCTAACACGTCTGGATGATTCAGTAAAAATTCCTGAAAGCAGAATAACCCATAGACACTGGAGACAACCTTTAGATGTAATTACTGAAAGTTTAGATAAATCTAAAAACTCAAATGTATCTCAAAATATAAGTGCAAGATTAGATGAGAATAAAATTCTCTTTCTCAAACCAGGAAAGTCATGGGCGAGATCCCTTTCCATTTTGAATAATATTCATAGCACAGATGATATTGAATTTTTATCGTTAAGGAAAGGAAAAAAATGGAGACAAAGTGTTAGAAATGTACTTAGTATGCAATCTCAAGGTGAGTTAAATTCTCAGGAAGTTATTTTTCCTCAATTATTATTGTTATATTAATAGAAAACAAATACTATGAGAGAGTTCAATGAAGTTGGCTCACTTTGTTCAAGTTATTTTTAAATTATATTTATGAATAAATGTTTACATTTTTTTAATAACTTTTAATTTTGATAAGTTAATTTTTTTTGAGAACTCATTTGTATATTATTAATAACTTTTCATGTTTTTAATTCAACAATTTAAATGGGTAGTTAAATTTAAAAGAATATTTAAAAATTTGTATATATATTTTGATTAACTTCATTCATATTTATTTCAGGTTTACTTTCTAGTTGCATACCAAATACTGAGATCAATAAAACGTTCCATGAAACATCTCAATTATATGGGCCAAAGATTTCGCTATCAGCCAGCCATGGTGCAAATGACTCAGCCAATTCCAACCGTTTTACTCGTCGTATGACAATTCGTGTCGTTCCTAATATCAAAAAAAATGAAGCTAAAGAAAATGTTATTCATGACACATCATTTTTAGAAGTTTATGGAATCACTGATATTTTAACAGATGATATTAAAAAACGGACCAAAAAATCTACTTCAAGAGGTAAAATATATTTTTTTATACTGTCAATTTTTTGATATTATTTTTATTGATTTTATTATAAATAATTATTGTATTTTAGTACCGAGGAAAACTCTTGGATATAATTTGAGGTGTTCAAATGTGCCTGAAAGAATTTCACCAGAACCAGTGATTTCTGCTAAAACTGTTGTTTTTGATCGATGTAATCAAAAAGATAGCATTCCTTTTGATCAATGTTATCCTGAATCGTGAGTTTCTATGATATATTCATGATTTTATCGTTTTTACAAACAAAAATTATTAATTAATCATTATTTAAGGTATTTGAGATACTGCCGTAAAATAGGAGAAGGAGTCTATGGTGAAGTCTTTTTATATGATCATCAAAAACAAAAATCTGTGATAAAAATAATTCCCATTGAAGGAACTGAACTTGTCAATGGAGAAACACAAAAAAAATTTCATGAAATTTTATCGGAAATTATTATTGCAAAGTTAGTTTCCATTACTAAAGAATGTTATGTTAAAATATTATTTTTTATAATTATTCATTTTATTTTTATTTATTTCAGGGAGTTACATAACTTGAGGTTTAATGACGCTTATAGAACAAATGGATTTATCGAAGTAAAAAACATTAGGTGTATAAAAGGAAAATATCCAAAAAAATTGTTAGATTTATGGCAAGTTTATGATGATGAAAAAAATTCAGAAAATGATTGTCCAAGTATGTTTGAAGAAAATCAACTTTATATTGCCTTAGAGCTTGGCGATGGAGGACAAGATATGGAAGCTTTTCTGTTTAATAATGCTAATGAAGCATACATAACATTTTTACAGGTATATCAAATATTTAAAAATTCCAATATTTATCAATATATTTATTACTCTTTTTTTTTTTTAAATATTTTAGACCGCTTTAACTCTCGCAGTTGGTGAGAGATCTTTAGAGTTCGAACATCGAGATATGCATTGGGGCAATATTTTAATTTCTAGAACAAAAGATAAAGAAGTTACGTATAAACTTGACGATGAAGAAATAACACTTGCGTGTAATGGTATTAAAGTAAGTTGACGTTAATTTATTTTATAAATTTTTCAGTTCATTATTACAATATTTAAACAAAATATTATTATTTAGGTTGCAATAATTGATTTTACATTATCCCGAATGTCATATGAAGGATGTTGTATATTTAATGATTTAGCATTGGATCCTGCTTTATTTAATGCAGCTGGGGAATATCAGTTTGAAATATACCGATTGATGAGAGCCAAAATAGGGTAAGTAATAAATATTATTGAATTATTTTGACTATTAAAAATGCCGAATACATAACATTTATGGCTACGATCATCAATTATTTATTGCTAATAAAATATTATAGGAATGACTGGCAATTATTCGAACCATACACGAATATTCTCTGGCTCCATTATACTCTTGATAAAATGATAAAAGAAGTACGATACAAAAAAAAGACAACTAAAATACACAAAACTGCTATTCAAAAGCTCCAGGAATTGAAAGATATTATTTTAGATTATAACAGTGCCTTTGATTTAATATCGAACTGTGACAAATTATTATATCTTCAGCGCAGGTGCTCAAATAATTAGTTATTATTAATTTTATAGAAATATTCATTATGTTATATAACATTGTATGAATTAATCACTTATTATAATTTTATGGCACACAACCTCCGCATTAGATATAAAAATATAAGCTGATAAATGATTATCATCGAGGCAATATCGGCAAATTAAGCATAATATTTCTTTAAAAAAATATATTATTGTTTTCTTTCCAAATAATGTTCGAACCTAGAAGGTTATGAAAGATTATTGAAAATACTTTGTTTAAAATATGTTAATAAACATTAAACTCATATGTACTTAACTACACATAAATGTTTTGAAAGTAAAAAAATTATGATCACAGTATAAAATGTGATAATTATATGTATCTAATTCTACTAGAATCATTTTTTCAATTGTGGTTTAATAGGAGCTGGGTCTATGTATTTAAAAATAATTTTTGGTGGAATTTTTCAATCAAAAATATCTTTTTCATGAATGATTTGTAGAGGTTGAGAAATCCCGTATGAAGGTACATTATAATATCTCTGTTTATAAGTATCGACTGGATAAAATGCAATGCTTAGCTCTCCTCCAATTTGATACATTTTGACATCAACGTTGCTTTGATTTAAAACTCCTGATTTGAACATTCTATCTAATATCTAATAAAGTTGATCAATTTTTCAAAAGTATTCTATCAAAGTAGCTAGCTTATACTATTAACTATTAAGTTTTATACTCTTGCAGTTATACAGCCAACACGATTTCCAAATATTCGTAAATCTCTCATACACGTACTCTTCTTTAATGTATATAAAATATTTGCCATTCCATCATCAGTAATGTTATTATATGAAATATCTAAAAATCGGACTCTTGAATAAGGCAAAGCAAAACTTAATTCGCTAAAATTCAGATAAATCATTCATTAAAATAGGTAAAACAAATTATAATAAGTTATTTTTGGAAAGATAAAATTATACCTCGCTCCATCATTTGTAATAATATTATGGCAAAGAATAAGACCAGCCAGTACTGGTCTCTGGTGAAGCCAATTACATAAATATTTTATTCCATGATCACCTATGTTATTGCAACCAAGATCAAGCAAGTGTAGAGTTTTATTATATTTTCCTTCTATACACATAGATTCTATATCGTGGCAAGAAAAATTACATTTTTGTAGATGTAATTCTGTTAAGGATGTATTTACCTGGATTAATTCGTAAAAAAAAATCAACTTTTTCTTATCTTTAATTCGATAACAGGAATAACATTTTAATATAATAAAAATACTTTTAACATTGCCCCTATTGATGTAGCAAAATGAAAACTGTCAAATGTCTGCATAAAATCAGGTAAAGGTCTACTAAGATCTAATACTTTTAGAGTATTATTAAAATTATTTTGATCTGGTCTTAATATAGTGATGAAATAAATAAGACTTGATAATGTTTGATCCACTTCAGCAATATCAAGATGCTCTATATAAGTATTATTTAATAACATGAGGGCAATCTTTTTAGCTGACTAAAACACAACGTTGTAATAAATAAAAAAGAAGTTTATCAGTTGATTGAATTATTTACTTCAGTTCTAAATTTATTTCCATTGAGCCTTAAACTCTTGAGCTTTAATTTAGAACCATTCTTACATAATTCTTCAATCCCTAGAACTCCAATTTCATTATTTTGCATATTCAAATCTACAATCTGGTTATTTGTCTAGTAATTTAATTCAATATAAATGAATATATTAAAGTTAAAAAGAAGTTTATGCTTTTGTTTTAATGTTTAAATATTTACAATTACGTAGTCAATGATGTCAATGAATCCTTCACAGTGAATATTGTTATAAGCTAAACTAATACATTTAACGTCAAGATTATTTTTTAAAAAATTAATTAAATTTTCGATATCGTTGTCATCCAATCGTCTCCTACATAATTAAATTTATAATTAAAATGAAAATTAAATTTAAAATGAATCAAAAAAATTTTTTATGAAGTAATACTAAATTAATTACCCAATTCGAGGATACAAATCATTGCCATTCAAAATTAATTCTTGAGTTTGATGAAATTTTTCGATACAGAAACATGCAAAAAATAAATCATTTAACTCTTTCATTTCAGAATTTTTAATTAATTTTAACTATTAAACGTGTTTGGTTCATTTAAATTTTTAGTAAAACATTTATATTCAACTGTTATGCATCCTATTATCTGAAGTGAATAATGGATTAAAATTCTTCACACACATTATTTATTCAAACTAGTTTGAAACAAGGAATGCTAAGTTCTGGGCCATCTAAACAAACTAAAATTCCACCTATAGTTGTTCCATTAATAGAAATGTTTGAAGGTAATATGATTTATGAGAAATGCTTAAAATAGAATATTATTATTAAGTTAATAATTTAATTACTAGCTTACTGCGATTTGGATTTGTTAGCTGACATAGTTGATGCAGATTTACTTCCATTCTCTCAATTAAAACAATGGTTTTTGAAAGCTAAAGTTATTGATATGTCACGGGTTACTGTAACTGATGCTTTCCTATGCTTTTTTCAATTTAAAAAACGAGCTATTTCGTACGACGAATTTCTTACTTACTTAGAAGATTTAGCAGAAGCAAAGGAATTGAATCTAAAAGAAATTAAACATAAATTACAAACTTGTGGAAAGCCAATTGCACCTCGTCATAGTAAATAAAATGAAAGAGAAATAATAAATAATCATTTAATTTAATGAATCAATTTTATTTTAGTATATACAAGCATATTTAATAATTTTACAATAAATCCAATATCTTTAATACATCACCATTGATACCATTCATAATCATATTTACATTCTATTAATAAATTATTTGAAATTATATCAATCTTGTTTTTTCAGATGGTTGTTTTTCTTTTTATTAACATTCCTAATTTGCTATAAAAATACTTTTATTCCTTTAATATTATCAGAGCGTAATTTTCACTCATTGCTATGCAATACATTGTGTAGAAGAGTGAAGATGGATATTAATTGATTCTATCGCATCAGAAATTTTATTAATGATGTTTTAATTGATTAATAAATATACCTGATTCCATTTGAAGATAAAAAAATATTTTTAAATCCCCTTTAGTATGTTTTTCTCTCTATAGCGCATCTAATAGACCAACTGTATTCAAAAAAGTAATGCAGGTATACCAATTAAGCTTAAACATAAATTAACATTAACAGAAACTTTAAATAAAATATATAACATTAATTGAAATTTTACCAAACTATTTTTTAAAGATAACAAAAACCTCTAAGCGCCTTGAGATACTGTATTTTTATAAATCCATCTTAATCCTTCTTGAACATTATAAAGACTAACTCTACCCAGAAAATTTGCAATTAGTTGATACTCAGGCATTGTACGTCTTCCATTGCCACGTGTTGATATTATTCTCTGATAATTATTACGTTGAGACTTTTTGAAAGTATTAGAGGCCGTAGTCGATTGGAGTATTTCGAATTCTCGCCCTTCGCAAAGTACTTTAGTAGTTAAACATAAAAGCCATTGAAGAATTTCATCACTAGAAGGTTTTTTATTTTTATGAAGCCATGAACTTGGAGCCCATAAGTACAATTGTATCACAGTAGCTGCCATTTCTGCAGTTAGACGCTGAAAAAAAAATTTTTTTTTTAAATAAGTCATTTACAATTAATTAAGATTCATTTACTTACTTTGTATAAATTTCGACTCAAAATATTTTTGACAAGTGAAGAAATAATGGAAGGTGTATTCTCCGGGAGTGCAGGAAGTTCATCGTCAGAATAATTATAATTTTTTAACGCCGCTGATTTATGATTTTTACCACCGTAAAATGGATTCTCAGCCCCAAAAATTTCATACGCAATTGTTCCTGCAGTCCATAAGTCAGCTTTGGTGTAATTAATACTTGTAAATGGGCCAGGTTCAGCTGTAACGACTTCCGGAGCCATTAATGCTGCATTGCCACCTTTATCAACATCATGAGAATTGTAAGGAAGATAAAGACCATGATATTTATCTGCTAAACAACATCCAAAGTCACTGATAACTAGAGATGGACAATTTTCTGATTCTTCTGATACGTCCAGAAGAATATTGTCACTCTTTAGGTCTCTATTAAATAAAATATATTAATAAAATATTAAAGTTATTATTGAATAAATAGCTTATCTTGGAGATCGTTTTAAAATAGAACCATTTACCTGTGCGCGATTTCATGAATATTCATGTGTGCAATACCCTCCAACAACTGGGCAAATAATAAAATTGATTCTTGAATATTTACTGGATGATCCATGACATATTGCTTCAATGTAGTATCATATCTGTACATAATTGAAATATTAATGATACATTAAAATTAATTAAAATATTTTCAAACAATATAAAATACCTTTTCATTAGCAAAAATAAACTCATATTTCTTCCTGAACCTTCTGGATTAAGACGGGTAGGTAAAGCATCCGGATACATTACTGACGAACCAGGTAGATAAGGAATTCGATCCGCAAAGACATGATACATAGCTACAATATTGGGATGCGGAGGTAAAATACGTTTGTTATCAGCCATTCGTTGTTCCCAATCAGCTAATTCTGATCGATCATATTTTCTAGCTGGCACAGTTTCACGATACATTGCTCTGATAATAGACATTGCATTCGATTCAGCATCATAATTAAACATCATTTTTACAACCAGAGGAAATAATGATAAATCTTTGCTCTGGGTAATAACTGGACCTTCACTAGAGTTATTATCAGATGATTCCTTAATCCGAGCTGCATAAACTACTGCGGAACACCCTTTAGCTATTGGTGGACCAACAACTAAATCTTTAAGACTCACTGTTTCTTTCTCAACTTCATTTGTTTCATAGTTTTGATCATTTTGAGGTTTCATCCACTGTAGTTTTGATACAGCTTCTCTAATTTCCCAACATACTCCCTCCAACTCTTCATCTTTAGTTAAAATACCTGTTCCTGAAGCCAAAGAAACACCAACAAGCGCAAAAAATGGTGCAGAATCACCACCAAGTAAACGACTGGCTGCTTTTCTTCTTAAATCACCAGCAAGGCTGTTTGTGACTCTTCTTAAGATATTGTCAACAAATAGCCTTCGTGCTTGAGCTCCAAGATAAGCAAGATGGGTTCTAGCATGAGTGACATTGCTACTGCCCTGAGGCAGCTGGCTCAGGGGTTTGCCTAAAATTATTAATAAACATTTATAAGCACAATATTCAAACAAAAATAGTTAATTTGGATAACAGTAACATTATTATCTTAATCCATTAATATTAACTTGAAAAATATGTGACTTATTCATTGTTGTTTAAATAAATATGACGTTGAATAATGGAATAATACATAAAAATAACTTTGAAGGATATGACTAACATAGGAAGGAACAAAAATTTTATTGTTAAAAATTGAGATAAAGTAAAAAAAAACATAATTGATCATATGACGAACTTACCTACTGGAACAACGTGTATTTTGTCGAGTTGACCTTTTGCATAGGAGCCTGAATAATATTGCTCGTTATTTCGAAGCGATCGTAAAACAACTCGACCATTTTGCAATAAACGTTGTGCGATTATCCTAATCGACATGTCTGTATGCTCTTGGGCCGGGAGTGCCCAACGGGCAAGCCCTAATTCGAAGAATAATCCCTTCACGGCGTAGAAAAATATTATTCGATCAAACGCAAAATTTCCACTGACTTTTGTGGCTGGCATATAAAATGCGCACTAACAACGATGTACGTACATATATTACTCCGTTCAAGGAATTCCCGTTGTTATCAACACAGTCACGAATTTTAATAATTGTTTCCAATCATTGTCACTAGTAGAAAAATAACCTAACATTAAGGCCTTCACACAATTCAATGGAATAAAAATAAGAGTAGAATTAGGGCCAATCGGCCAATTAACTAGTGCTACCAATTTTTAAAAAATGAAATAGGCAATGAGGGAAAGGCACTTGTTTCTTGTTTAATTTTTTAAAAATTGGTGACACTAGTTAATCAGCCGATTAGTTAATCGACCACGGTCGGACTCACTCTTAAACTTGTACCACTAAAGGTATAGACTTGACAGATATCTATGGTCTAGAAAATTGGAAGCTTTATAATCAACTGATGTTTTGAGTTAGTAAAGAGCGCTAACATGTCTATATAAAAATTATAGTTTCCCAAAAAAAAAATATGATATAAAATAGACAGTTGAACAGCAAATAAAATTAGAAAACAGCATTGATAACGAGTTTGGCAAGTTTTCTACTAACTGAACCAGTTTTTAACTTAAAATTATATCAGAAAAGAAATTCTGGTTTAAATTTTTTTTCAACCCAATCAATATTGACCTCGAAGAACGTGTTCTGGTTCGAAGCATGCGTATTTGAACCAAATTATGATTGGGCTAACGTCCTTTTTTCATCAGATATAAACATGTTTTACCGGGGACCACGTGGTTTTACAATCGCAAACCGTTGCTTAATACATTCAGTAGATGAAGAGATGTTGTGAAATCACTGATTGAAAATGAATTCAAACTATTCTAAGGTTCATTAATGTTGTGTTAAAAGAAAATATTTCATCAGTGTACTATCAAGTTCAACTTATCCTAGCATATACGACATTTTATGTTTTATCAGATAACGTTGTGCTGATTATGACAAAAAATATCTACAATTTTATTCATAAATTACTTTAGTTAAAATTATCGAGTTTTATTTGATAATAAATGCTTATCAACAATTGTTGTGTCTATTAAAATATTATTTTACTGTTGATTATTGCTAATTATATTTTTCATAAAAAAAATGATATTTCTACTATTTGATATTGGGATACTGGGATATTGGGAATACATTGATAACACAGAGGAACATTTTTTATGAATTAAAATATCAGTAAAAGAAACTCTAAAGTAAATAAATAAATAACGTCGTTATGTCTAATAAGTTTAATTTGCAGCACATATAGTAAGAAAATATTTAATTTATTTTTTCACGATAAGAAAGTGTGTTATCAGTATTCAAAAAGTATCAACAATTTTTTTATATCGTCATGAACTTATTTAATCTCTATCTTTTCTTGCAGATGTAGATTTAACTTATTCAACTCTGTGTCAACTAGTATTATGACAGTGTATTGTGATACTTAATGACAATACTGTTAAAGATAAATTAAGAAATGGACTTTTTGATAACTTAAATATTACCACTGTTAATACAGATATTAATCTCAGTTAATCTATCGCTCATGATGAGACTTGAAGAGATAACACCTCAGGTAAAAGTTTTTAAAATTAATAATTATTCCAAAATTAATACCAATCAGTCTGTGATAGTTGAATGAAAACTAAAGTATTTAATTATATAAGCATGTACTAATAAAGATGTAAATTGACTTTTAGTTAAGCTCAAAAGTTATCTCATGCAAGTAGAAAAGAGTTATCTCAATTATAAGAAAAACATTTGCCTATTATTTTGATGAATGAAACATGAATGAGTAATCCGTTATTGCAATTGATACTATAATTAATGATTAATTAATCTACCTTATGTATTTATATTAATAGCCATCTATTTTAATTAACAATTGATATTTCAGATAATTGTAGAGGATAGGTTGTCATCTTACAGAACCATAGACAAGTATTTTGGATGGATCAGATACATTTCAGTGGAGCCTACAATGTGGCTCTATTTGATGGCTTACATGATAACATCAGTGGTAGAGCAGGCTTTCTTTGTTTATAAAGCTTGTAAAGTAAATCACAACTTCTCTGAAGAAACCTGTCAAAACATAAATGAGAACGAGACAGTGAAAAGCATTGTACAGGTAAAAAACCATTGCAAATAATAATTGAACAATGATTTGCCTACCTATTAACTTATTATATATTTTTTTATTTAAAAAATTGTACGATGAATATCGTGTACTTATTACATAATGAAAAATATAATCACAATTATAAGCTAATTGTGGGTTTTTAGTTGACGGTATCAGATTTTCATCAATGGAATAATATAGCAGGCCATGTAGTACCAATTATCCTAGCACTTTTCTTCGGTAATTGGAGTGATAGACGTGGTAGAAAGTTACCTTTGATTATTGGCCTTCTTGGAAAAATAATATACTCAGGAATGATAGTTGTGAATACATTTATTCCCACTTGGGATGTCTTTATGATAATTTACACTGCAACGATACCTATGGGAATGCTTGGTGGAGATATAGCTATCTTTGCTAGCTGCTTTGCGTACATATCTGACGTTTCTTCGATCAAACAACGAACACTGAGAGTGACTATTCTTGATATTGCTTATTTGAGCACAATGCCTACAGGTATTTGATGTTTACTATGAAAAAGAAATATGAATTTTTCAGATGTCATTCAATTCCATAGTTTACAATCACTTCAAGAACTTTGAGTTACTTGAAATAAAAAATGTATGATAAAAATATGGAGTTTCTTTTGGTTAAAATGAAAGTTTCTCTACCTAATACGATTCAAATAACATTGTTTACTTCCAATATTGTTAATATATATTATTTTGATGTTTATATAATTTATTATATAATTATTAATTTATTGTAGGAGTTGCTCTTGGGTCATATCTATTTACAAATGTAGTAAATAGATCTTATTCAATAATGTTTATAATAAATACGACACTTCTGGTAACGTCCGTTATTTACACCCTGATTGTTCTCAAGTGGCGAACTAATTCTCGACAAGAGCCAATGACTGGTGTCAATATTATAACAGATTTTTTTGATAAAGAACACATTTTAGCAACCATAAAAACTCTCACCAAGCCACGAGATCAGTTTGCACGACTACATTTGTGGCTTTTATTTACAGCTATGACTTTTTATACTTTTCAAAGAGATGAAAAACATATGAGTTATTTGTATACACAAAAAATTTTTCATTGGGACGTAACAAATTTTAGTAATTTCAAAACTTTTCAATCATCTTTTTTCGTTGGTGGTAAATTAAACATTAATTTCAATAATTCAATGTTTTCTTATTTCTTAATAGATTATTTTTTCAGCTATGTTGATTAGTGGACCAGTTCTCAGTAAATTATTAGGTTTGAGGGATACTGTCATAGTAATTATTGGAGCATTATCTCATGCTGCTGGAAGAGTATTATTCGCCACTGCCATAAATCCCAATACCTTTTATGCTGGTCTAATTGATTTGACAATTTTTTTAAATTAGTTTTTATTCAGTCATATTTCAATTAAAAATAATCAATATATCAATTTCAATTATAGGGGCAGCTATAGCTGCAATTGGTCCAGTTGTAGCGCCTGTTCTAAGATCTATGACTTCCAAGGTCGTACCAATTAATGAAAGAGGTAAATTTAGATGTAACTATCAAAGTAAATGAATGAGAATTTATTTCGTCATCAATATATTTTTTTTATTGCCCCATAAGTTATAGAACCATTTTATTTTTTTTTCCAGGAAAGGTATTTGCTCTTCTATCAGTCTGTGATAACGCGACACCACTTTTCAGTGGAGTTTTATATTCTCAACTTTACAATGCAACATATCATTCAGTGCCTAGTGCTATTTACTGGCTTACATTTATTACTCAGATAATAGTCATTCTGTTGATATTGTAAGTCATGAAAAATCACTTTTCTATGAAAATTATTCTTTAAAACAACATTTCTTCTACTTCAGAATTATTCGATGCTCTTCAGCATCTAATCCACAAAAATCAGATGATTATCCAGATGATGTAGTTTCCGGAAGCAACAGAAATGATGATAGCCACAAAAGTATTAATGTTTAAAAATATTGTTGATAAATTATTTTTTTATTCATATATAAAGCTTATCATGATAAAAACAAGAAATCAATACTTGAATTTGTTGATATTTTTTATTAAATAAAAAATTGTTTTAAAAAAATATTAATATAAATAAGCATTTAATAGAATAATAATATACATTTTTCGATTATGTAATAAGTTATATATCGTAAAATCTCTTAATTTAAACTGCTGACAATTTTTTTATAACACCGTGAAGCAATTAAGAACAGTTTCTAAAAAATTACTTTTTTATTTAATTTATTGAGATCCAGTTTCTCATTTTGTCACGGTAATTTTACTTCGAAGTGAGTTAACTCAAAATAGATGTCAGGAAATAATATTATGAATAATATGTCTATTGAATTGCTAGAGTTATTTGCTTGTTAATTATCTTGACCTTGTTCTTTTATGCAATTTTTTTTTTCTTTTTGATCAATCGTACTTATATATTATAATTTTATTTTTATTCTAATCATTCAGCAGCCAATGTTGATTTATAACTTGAAAATTTACAAACATTTATACATTCCCATCATCATGATGATCGTCACTATCATCATAGTGTACATAATGTAATTGCAATGTAAGCAGTGAAAGCGTTTCACCAACTGTTATGTCCCACCGCTAAATTGATATTCATACCACGATATCACATACATGTCAAGGATCATTGGCTAATTATTGTTTACAAATTCTTGTAACATTATCAACAGTTGAATGTTTTTGATAATCACAAAGCATTGATTCCAAGCTTTTAAAGTTAAGTAGTAAAATTGTTTTTAGATTTTATTTCTCTTTTAATTCGATTGTTTTTTCTTGTCTCACAATCATACCATGTAGCCTACTTAGGACACTATCTCTTTACATATTTAAATTCATTAGAAAATCTTTTGTTTTCCAAAGATGAATAAAAAGAAAATTCATACTCTTTTCTCGTTAACACGTTGCAGACAAAATAGGACTTCCGCATATGAATAGAAAAGAGAAGTTTAACAGTTCCTTATTTTAATTCATACTTTCATGTATTTTCATTCCTCAAATGCCTTGGAGTGATATCTTCTTAGTATATAAATACTATTTTATTGACATAACGTAATATATCGTGTTCTTAGAAATGGGCTCCCTCAGTTTAAATATTTAATTCATAGAATATAATAGATTTAAATCCGTTTGAGAAATTTAGTGTCATTGGCCTAGATATACACTTATTTTTTGTACAAAGATTATTTTCATTAGTATTCAGACTGAATCTGAAGAAGAAATAGGAGGAAATTTAAACTGGTAGTTCATGGCTTGAAAGATTTCTGCACTTTACGCAGTTATTTTGGACAATTTACAGCAAACAAATTGAATAATTCATGAGCAAACAGTTAAAATAATAAAAAAAAAAAACTGATTTTAATTCTTACATTTCTTATAAAATCCAACATAATTAAACGAATTTTTTTAATCACGTTTTTCCGTTGGAGACAAAGCCAATAAATACTCTAGCTTTATTTTTTCAAAGAATAATAATTATTAGCCTGCTCTTGTAAAGCTTTTTTCTTGAAAAAATAAACATGAAGCTTCATCGCGACCTATTTTTTTTTTTTATTATTATTATAAAAAGAAAAACAATGTGGTAAATCCTCTTAGTAATAATTAACTCATTAAAACTTATTTCTTCACAAGATTCAATATCAACAAAACTTTAAATTAAAAAATGATTTTTTCAGTAATTGTAACATAATTGACTTATCATCACAATTGTAATTATAAATATGACTCAGGTATTAAAAGAAACTTGAGTGATTAAGTTTAGTAGGACACATTGTTGTTTAACACAATGCAAATAAATATTAAAGATTTTCTTGATTAAGAACAGTAAAGATGAGTTTGTCATACTAAAGCACGTCATCAAGGAATAACTACTGATACTTTGACTCATACGTAAATATGGTAAAAACCTTTAAATACTCTTGAGACATTAATTTATTCTGACAACTAATTCTTATTAACTTGCAGATCAGCTAAGATTTACATTCTCTTGTACAGTAGTATTGATATTATTGGTAACAGTGAGACTATTATTATTGACACAATGTCCTAATGCTAAATCCAATATCAACAGAAGCCTTCATGTGTCCCCAGTGACCATGATTACCCTTAACCATTACTAAATCAGATCCATAGACTCTAAAAGTAAAGAATTTTTTCAGGAAGTTTCGCTAAATTGTAACATTCCTTGATGATTTATCCAAGGTCAGTATGATTTTAGTTTTTGTTGATGGTAATAGATCTGAGTCACATTGATTGGTATACATATCCATCAGTATTTGTGTAATAAAATTTATTTTGATGGAGGAAAGTTATAATAGCTACATCAGTATGAAGAAACTATCAATTTTTACTTAATTAATCAAATCACGTACTTTCATTATACATAGTTCACAGGAAAAATTATCATGTATAATCTAATGTTTTTTTATTTTCAATTCTATGAAGTACTACTTTGTATTGATTACATGCTTATGACAGAATATGTAATTAAAATTTTTTTCCATTAAAAAGCATCCAACTGTTATGAGTGATTACACGTTACGAAACCTTTTGTAGAATTTATTTAGTAAAAATTTTTTTAAATTAAAATGGTTAATTATTTAAAATAAGTTAATTTTCAGTATTTTCAAGACTATAATTCTGCATAAATTGAACAAGAAATTGATTTTTTATGGGATTAATTTTAAGATTTATTTTTTTTTTGTTTTACGTGAGTCACTTCAAGAAGATTAAAGATTATTTTTCTATATCAACCTTCTGGTCACGTGCAACCTTTACCTCCTGACTCTATTATATTCTCAGAAGGTGGAAAAATGCAAAGCGGAAATAAAAAATATTTAGATTTTCAAACAAATACGCAGTTCTTGGAGTTTGATTTCATTTATGAATACCAAATTATTTGTTTATTCATCAATAAAAAAAGAAAACCTTCTAGAAGTAACATTGTTTTTTTATAATCATCGATATTTTAATCATACATTTTCTGATGTACTTTGAATAAGGTTTTAAGTTAAAACTCATTTTCTTTCAATACTATCATATCAATATTCAGTCTTCGATAGCTGTAGCAAATTCAACTAAACTCCAAAAGTTAAACTGAATTATGTTCAAGTTTATCGTTCAAAACTAAAGTTATTCCATTTACTAAAGTCTTTTAGAAAATTATTCCAGTTCAAAAACATCAATGAATCATTACATTTTCTCCAATAATTTTATAAAATTAGTTAATAATAATAAAAAAAAAATTTTTTTTACTTTCTCAGTTGTTTTAGAAGTTATTATAATGATGGAAATCCTTGAAGATATTTATCAACAAATTAATACTAATCTCTTTGTTTATTTTAAATGTAATTAAAAAATCTTCAATCCTCGATTAATAAAAAGTGTGCTATGAACTTATCTCTCCACTTGATTAATAGCATCAATATATATATCTTGAAGTAATGATAAATTTGTTTCTAATAATATTTCCTAATGTCATTTGCTAAATGTGTGGGCAGATTTTAGTATTGTATTCAATACGTTCATGAACCCTGTGATGGTGGTATTTGTTGCGTCACTTTGTTTTATATACAGACTTTTTAAACACGTTCCGACATTCATTCACGTACATTCATTACTCCTATCACTACCACAAACTCGACTTTACGAGGCCTATCGCAGATGCACATTTTCATCCTGCCAGTCTCTCTTCCTGCTCGCGCGCGAACGGTTCAGTTTTCTTATCCTCATATTAGCAAACTCATTTTCGTTCATATTATATTGCACCAAGTCTTTTGATTATTTATTCAACTGTTACTTGGATTATACATCACAACAATCACCATGAAGGTTCCCGCCATTAGGCGGACAATCCTAATGGTTGTGTCAACATTGATTAGTTCTTATCCTGTTGCTACTGCTGGTTCCCGTAATTTTACTTTGCATGGTCCAGGTGCTTTGTTGTTCGATGGAATCACCAACGTTGCTACTAGTGCAACCAATTTCTGTAAGACATCAAAGATAATTAATACAACTTGCTATTTATTTAAAATTACTTTTATTTATATAAATAAATAATATTGAGTAATATTTTGTTTAAAAAAAAATATTTTTGGCACAGAATTTTAATTATAAAATTATGTAATTAATTTTCTGTAATACCCCACAATTGCTCAATAATTTTGAACGTAAAATTAAAATCATGTTTGACATTTTTTTTATTTTAATAACAAAAGTATTTTAGACAGTGGAAATATTTTTTAAAAATTTATTTGAATAGTTTCCTAGTTTTTATTCTATTATAAATGTGTCCAGACTTCCTGACTGGAATAAAAAAAAATATTGTATAATACCTTTAGCATCGTTGACTCTAATCTCCACAAATCTGCAATTAAACACTACACTGATGCTTAACGACTAGGGCAAAAAAATGTGAGAAAAAATTCCATGTCAGTTCGAACAGTGATTGATGACGCTATCACAGCATCGCACAAGTGTACTCATATATTTTAAAACAACAGTAAAAAGTTTATTAAATATTCACATTTTTTCTCTTATTTTCCGAGTCACACTGAAATAACTTTACCAATTAATTAAAAGTTGTTAGGAAATATTTTAAAAACAAACAATCTATATTTCCATCTCTAATAAGATGTTGATTAATTTATAATTTATATTTGTTTTCAGTTACGGGGGTTGTTCAACGTCAAAAGGAGCTGCTTCATCATGTAACTGATACAGCAACCGATTACGGTATTGTCCACCAGCAAACACAATACGTCATCTGATAATGACAGATTAGAAGAAAAGTGAAAGAATGATTTTGCAAGATCATTAAACTTTTTTAGTCGCCAATGCGGTGGAGAAGCCAAGGAACCTGCTGATGAACACAGCGATTATGACTACGAATTACAGTAAGTTTATAAATGCGGTGATCTTCATCAATCAATGAAACACGCATTAATCCTAAAAAGGATAGTCGACAGTGCTGCATCCATTGGTCTTGACTTCAAACTTAGACGAGTTCTTGAGAAGTTTCGGACTCGAATGCCTTATGGGTTTCCTGAGCTTGACATTCCGGTTCTTGAACCTCTGCAATTACAAGATATTTATATTGAAACAAATAACCCAGAAATTGGCAAGTAAGTATGAAACTGGATGGTAAGATTTCAATTGTTGGATTTCTTTTAGATTTTAAGTTGATTATTAAAAATTCATTTATTTTTCAGCAATTTATTTTTAATTATCTAATTATGCTAGAGATTGGTAGAATAGATACATTTTAATTTACTCAAATTTAGAAAAATTTTTTATCTAAACCTAAAATTCATGGTACTTTTTAAATACTTCTTTTACCCATTTTATTCAGTATCACTGATGCACATGCATATTCATGTTTCTAGTATGTGCACAACTGAAAGATATTTCTAATAACAGACCTCGGGAGCTTTTTAAAAATGAATAACACAATTCTGACCTGCATCTATATAGAGGAATCTTTTTTGTTGTACGTCACTAAAAATGTTTCATGCAATTTAAATAACTAGAAATATATATATATATATATATGAAAAAAGAATCCTGTTTATAAATGTTGCTTTTATACTTTTAAATTTTCATTAACAAAAATAAATATATTTTAAATATATTCTTGTAAACAAGTAAAAACATATCATCTACCAAAACCAAGGGCATGTCAGAAATATGAATGATGATGTAGAGTAGACATACAAAAAAAAAAAAAAGAAACTTAAAAATAGCATGAAAAATATCTGGATAAAATAAATTAACAAATTAATTATAATAATGATTTAATTTTAAAAATGATTAATTATAAATATTTCAGTTTAAATATTTACGTTCATAATGTGACAATCAGTGGACTATCAACATACATAATAAATCGTGCACGATTGTCACTAATTGGTCCAACAATAGCAGTGAATCTTACAATACCAATAGTCATTCTAGATGGTTATTACAATCTCACTGGAATACTTGGAGATATGTTTTATATTCATGGGAATGGACCATTCAGTGCTACTGCTCGGGACTTTGCTATATTCTTTGAAACTGTATTAGGATATTCAAGAGGCATGTATATGAAGAGCTTTGAGTTAGATTTTTCCATTCAAGGTGTCAAAATACGCTTGGGGAATTTTATGGGTGACAGCAAATTCGGATCGATTATGAATGACGTAAGTTTTTGATTAGCATAAAAAATTGTTTATTCTAAATACTCAGATAAATAAAATAACTAATAAACTTTTTTATGTTTGAATCGAATAATTTTTCCTCAAGTTTGATAAATTGGTCATAAATAAAAATAATAACATGAATAAACTCTCTAAAAAAATTTAATAGAAACAAAAGTATTTTCTTGATATAAATTATTGCAATGAAAGTTATTATTTATTTATTTGTTCTAAATTTAATATTCAATAATTTCATTTCATTATCATTATTATTTTGAATGCAATAGATCAAAGCAAGGAAATATTTTCGTGTAGTAAAAACATATCTTTATTAAACAAAATTTCTCTAGTGTGATAAGGTTGTCTATTTAAAGTTACAATAGGTCTAGTTTGGTCTAGTCATTAATAGTTAGACTGAAAAAAAATCATAACTTAAGGGAATTTTTTCAATGAATCTGTACAGGTCTTCCAGGAGCTCACCCCTCAGGCTATAGAGATCATTAAGCCCGAAATATTGCCACAAATACAGGATTTTATAGCAGCTCGAGCAAACGACACTATTTATCATCTTACAATGAGAGATGTACTAACCTTCCTTATCGGTGAAAATGAAATTCGAAATCACCCTCATCTTCTTATACCCTGAAGAAAAAGTGACACATGTATTTTTCGTTCTATTTTTATCTCGCAGTTTCATGCAGGATTTTTTTTTATAGATTTGTTTATTGGCTATATCATCATTTGGGTGGTGAAATAGAGACAGTACTGTAGTAGATTGCTTTTAGTGTAACACAAAGAAATCCAATTTATAGTTGCAAAAAAAATTCTTCAAACTATCTGTAACAAAAGAATAAAATTATTAAAATTTATTTTGTGGAGTAAGCTTTGAATAAACAAAATAAAAAAAAAGCTAGAGGAACTTGGACAATACCGCATCCGTTTGTTCTGTTTTACTTAGAAAGATATATTATACTAAATTTCCAGAAAGTAATCATGTTATTTTTCACTTTCTTAATGACGCAGAAAGTGTGTACCTTCTTAACTAGACTATTATATAGAGAAACGCACTGAAAGTTTGCTCCATTCAATTATAGTGTATTGATCAGTAACGAGAAAACAGTATTTACTGCAAAACTTCATTCAACATTCTTCTTATTGACTATATGAAATATTAACTTTTATATTACTTAAATTTCCATTACTAAAGTTTTTTGTAAATAATTATCTATATCATAACATAGTTATAAGAAAAAATGAAACAAATGTTTATAATAACAATTAATTATGAATAAAAGCTTGTTTTCATTATTTTAATGATGGAGTTTTTAATAAATGTTTGCAAATATGTAAAATGATATTTTTGAGACAAAAGTTTTAAAATGTTTTGTTATAAAATGATTCCAAAAATACCTTTTGTAAAATATTTTTTTTCTTTTTTTTATCTCTGAAATTTATTTTTAAAATTTTTACTTTAAAATAAAATTTCTAAAAAATCAATGTAATTGGATTCAATTATAATATGTATCAATAATGATCTGAGAAGTGATGTAATTCACCTTCAATTATTGTTAACAAGTAAATAGAGTCAACATGTAGATAAAATTGAAAAAAAAAAATTATGAACAAAATATTTACACAATTAACAATAGAAAATAAACTAAACACACGTGTTGGAATTAAAGAATTATAAATAAAAAAAATACAACTGTGTAAAGTGATTATAGTAATAAAAAATTTTTCAAATGTATTTCAGCTATTAATAACCTAAAATCTAAATAGATATAAAATTTTTAATGTATTTATTAATGATAAAAAGTAACGAATAAAAATAGAAAGTTAATATTATTGCATAATAAGCTATTAACTTTAGAAAAAAAAATAATTATCAATACCAGAAGCTTATCAATAAAGATTTCAAGTAAAAATTAAAACAAAAAAAAAGGCTTTATCTTTTCAATTTTTCACTCATAAGTGTATTATTATATAATTAATTGTATCACGCACAAGTTCATTACCCCAAGTAATTTGCTCAATGGATTTCAAAGACAAAAGAAAAAAATTAATCGTTAATTCAATTCGCAATCATAAGATCCCCAATTCAACTAATGAAAGATAAACATTTTCTTTTGTTCTCCTTCCACATCATTGTCAACTATTCAACTTGTCAGGTTCATTCAATTAAACAATATATGATGTGATATTTTATTTATCAACCAATTAAGAGGTATTAATTAATCGAATAAAGGAATGATAAAAAAGGAGAATATTTTTTATATACAATCAAATAAATTATAGGTTAATAAAAAAAATTTTTTTTTATCCTATTCGATATTTATAAGTTAATAAATTAATTGATTAACTTTACTTTACTAAGTGCATCGTAATTTATACGGCTTTTATATCAACATTGTTGATACTCTGAGAAGCAACAGTTGGTAGGAAGCATATTCTCCTAACCTATGCACTGCGCAAGCGAATCAAGAAGCAGGTATTGCATTAAATTTTTAGGACATGCGTAAGGCTTGACAATATAGTCAGATGGACAGAGAGTGGCTTCAAGTCTGATAGAAACAACGTTCCATGACAGACGCGCGTGTTTTCGTCAAGAAAGCTCACTCGTTTTTACTTTTAAAATAAATCTGACAGTTACTCAACTTGTTTCTGTTTGAGAAAGCAATTATTTCAATACTCAGCACGCATAGACACCCTTTAAAGTATTTTAACTAAATTGAATAAATTTATTATCAATAAAAAGAGAAAAATAAATGATGGTATAAGAAGATTTTTCAACAGTTGAAGAAGAAAAGTTATATAATTGAATAAACTAATGGAGTTATTTACATTTGAGTTAAAATATCATTTAAATGTGAGTTAAATTAGACAAAACTTGAAAATAATTTCATCTGTTTTTCAAGATTATAACTTTAGATTCAACATATTTTTTTTTATTTTTATAAGTGACAAGTGAATTAAAATACATTGATGAGGAACGGTAGTTTAATACTTATATTTTATTATTATTATTATCAAGATAAATACTCGAAAAATTAAAACATTCCAGCGTTTGCGTCGAACAAGTGTCTTCAAAGCTGTCATTGAAGTAAATATCAGAGAGCCGATAATCCATATAAACAGTGATCGAACATATCAATACTTGATAAATACATATTGAGTTTTATTGTAAGATTATACATTAATTTTACAATCAAGTTATGAATTTATTCTTCTAATTGATCTCATAGTATGAGTTACTTTGGAATCACTATAAAGACACAGAGTACTTGAAAAATTACCTAAATATTGTCTCATATTTCCAATAATCATATAAATCAATCCAACATGAACATAATATTACATCGTTAATTGTTGTATCACAATTATACTGCAATTAAAAGGTGAGTACAATAATGAATATTTATTTATTTATTTTTTCATTATGATTTTCAACAGTTATTTCTTTTTGTTCCACTCAGACATCTCATGGTTATTGAGTTAGCATTAATTTATTTTGCAAAGAAAATATTTATTTTGTGCAGTGATGAGTTAGAGGAAGATGAATTTCCATTTATTTCTTTACATTAATAAAAAATTTTTAGATAAATAAAAATAAGTTAATAAAACGTGTATGCAATTTAACAAAAATCCATTTATTAAATGATAAGGATTTTATTAAATTTGATCATTCCCAGGTAGCATGCTAATCAAATTCATATACTCACATTGCTTGAAAATGTAAATACGAATTTTCAATATTTTACAAAATTTAAAATACTTTGAAAATAGTGGGATTTATTATTAAAAATATTTTAATACTCATATTTATATTAAATAGAATTTTTTTTAAAGATAAATAAATAATAAATATTATTGTGCACAAGAATCACAGAGTATTTCAATATTATTTAATAATATAAAGTTAAAAATAAATGAAAATTTTAATTAACTTACCAGTTTCAGTAAAGAATAAAATGAAAAAATTTCCAGTAAAGTTGAAGATGCAAGTAAAAGATATTATTCAACAAAATAATTTAGTCTTGTCGAAGTAAATTGTACATTATTTACTTGATCTAATTAATTCCAACTTGAACATAATTATATTTTCATATACGTAGTATGTACATACTACGGCATCATGATATACTGATCTCAATTAATTAAAGCTTACATATTGAGAGGTCTATGAAGTCTAAGTAAATCCTATTTATGAAGAAATAATCTCTGATCTATTTGAGGAATTATCATTTATAAATTTCAGACATATTTATCATAATCAACAAATAACATAAACATATTTCTTTCTTCTTTTTTTCTCCTCTCTTCAAGTATAAACGAATTTTTGAAATCCAATTCCTCAAAAAGAATATGTAAATTCAATTTATCCTATAATATAATTTTTTCATTAGTGGCTACTAGAATATTCTGTTATCTTCAAAAACAACTGTTATATAGAATAAGTTAAAATCGCTTTGTCGTTCTCTTGACAAAAGGGATTTATTTTTTTTAAACGACACTAAAGATAAAACAAGTTTGAAGAAGAAAAAATTGTCCTTAGGGGTTAGAGAAATGAATCGGTCTTTAACCATCAATGAAGGAATGTCATTACATGACCTGAATCGAGTATTGGAATTGCTATGAGGGACAATTTACTCAACGACGCGTTCAGGATCTCATTAAAAATAAAAAAAAAAACAATCTCTGTTATCAGGATCATTATGAGAATAGAATCAATCGGAACGTGACATAACATTTGGTACGATGATCTAGGGTGGATTGATCATTTGTACTCATGCCACCTTTTTGGTCATTTTTTTCATTGATTCTAATGATTATCTGTGATCATAATCTAACAAGGATAATAAAAAATCGTTGTATTAACCATCAAGATTAAAGCTATTGATTTAAAAATGGCTTTTTTATTTACTGTTTGATTCAGGGAAATACAAATCATCACTTTTGATTGGCTTTCATTGATACCAATGCTACTGGAGAATAGCAGTAAATTTAGCAGCTATTGTACAGGTCATTTTACATGATTTTATAGTAGACACAATTATTAGTTATTGATTAATTAATTTGCTATAAACTCAGAATGTTAAAAAGATGAGAAATAGCTTTTTTATTATGGTTTTATTTTTAGTGCTAAACTTTGATATTATTGATATAATATCCTTGAGCTAAACTATAAGTAATACATCCAATCTCATAAAATATTTTGCATATATATTAGAAACAAAAATAACTAATTTAAGATTTATAATGTTATAAAAATTTGTGGAAAATATATAGAAAACGTTTAATAAATGTAGCCTTGCAGCAATATGACGTCAAAAAGTTTGTTTCAAAGAGTATTAGGGTTGTATCGTTGAGAAATAGATAGATTTACTGATAAAAATCTTTCAAAGGGAGTGAGTGTACTTTGAAAAATTGTCTCGGACACTCTGAAAATACAAAAGTTCCCTACATGAGAACTAATAAAATCAGAAAAAAGTGTACTATGATATGTCTGAAAAGTTATGGACTTAAAAGTCTGCAAAAAAGTACAAGAAAACACATCAACAGTATTATGTATTACCCTCTATATAGTAACGATGATAATAATAATAATAATAATAATAACAAGAGAAGAAAAAAGTATAAAATAGTTGAGAGTAAAGAGTGGCACTCAAATTAATTATTAAAAATCAACATAGCTTATAACTGGTGCAGTGATAGTACCCTTTAATGGCCAGACAACAATACCAGTCACATTTTTAACATTCCTGTTTTTTATTTGACTATTTGTTCATTCATTCATCATAGAAGAATTATTTCAATGTTATGTAGATAAAAAAAGATATGAATGATGGGAATATATTTATTTATAATTTAAAAAAAATATTTCATTTGTTTCTGGAAGGTAAATTATATCATAAAAATAATTAGTTTTTTTTATGTATATTATTGAGAAACAAGTTTCATGTAAGCGAAGGATTTATATTGAATAAATATAATAATGAATATTTTCAATTATATTTTTAAAGCAAATTTTATTTTATTACGTGTATAGAATATTTTTATTGCAAAGGAAAACATTGTTAAAATTTTTTCATTTTCAAAGACTTTTATTATTGAATTATTCTGAATAAAATAAAAATTTGTATCTTTGTGACATACAGAAAAAAAGAGATATTATTTCATAGAAATTTTAAACTTTAATAAATAAATAATTTCTTCTCTTTTTTATGTTTTATTTTATAAATTAATTTAATCAAAATTAATTACTTCACTATAATTTTCACATTTGATTAAATAAATATAATAAAAGATTGAAACAGTGATGTTGATGAAAAAAAAAAAATATTGCAATTAATTAGAAAGTGTCTAATTGTAAATGAAAAGTTATTTCAAAAAAAAAAAAAAATGAGGACAAAAGAAAACCTTCGAGGGTAAAACTATTTGATGAGGTCATTTAAACTTTTGAAATAGTCCTAACACAGCTTGCACGCAGTTCTACATACGATGACGTTAATTATTTATAGATTATAATTTGTGTGCCTATAAAAACTCTGCACGCCACCGGAAACATGAGAACATTCTCATAAATTTACAGAAACATAGGTGTTTGTATTAAATATTAGATACATTTCAAATGTTTTACACTAGTTTTTTAACTTCATTTACACCTTCAAATTTATTCTTTTCATCTCAATGATTTTTTTCACACTTTATATATCAATTTCAAGTAATAACTAAAAATAAATCATTTATGTTTAATATTTAAATTTAATTAACTGAGATCATTATAAAGTGAAAAAATATAAAAAAAAGAATAATAAAAATAAATAAATAAAGATTTCAAGAATGGATCAAAAATAAAATGAAGTAAATTATAGATTTTGTAACTGACCATGACACAAGAAAACGTCATCTTCGAACTAAAAATTCTTCTGACGCATATTTACGTCAAAAAAATTGATTTTTTTTTTCAACACATTATCGTCTCACCCAAGCAACCTTAATATATTATTTTCCAATAGCTGGAAAAGCTTTTAATACCAAGTCATTCTTATCACAAAATCATTCCTGCTCTTGACATTAACAATCTTTAACAAAATAATTTTATCTACTGAAAAGCAAACTAAGAAAAAAGACATTTCATTGTAAATAATGTAGTCTAAAGGTAGAAACTGATCTAATTCAGTGAAGCTTATTCTAATTGTAAGAGACTCTTGGAGCAGGTCACGCAAGAGGTGCACTGTCAGTCATGAGCGATAATAGAGTACCGGTATTACTTGATGAAATCTCAGCTAATTAAGTCACTTTTATCAAGTTTTAGTAAATATAATTATAATCGGAAAATTAAATCCTGAATAAATATTATTAGAAAGATAAATTCTCAATCAATTGATGGATATTGATAAAATTTATGTCAACTTGATGCAATATATCAAGGTACCTTTAGTCAAGTTTAATCACTAAACTGATATCATCTTTGATAATCTTTCTTCCGTAGCATCCTATATAATTATCATTTGATTTTACTACAGGATACTTCTTTAAAAATAAAATATGATTCAATTTAAACCGCAATATGATAAGATTGCAAAAGTTTACTAAATCTGTATTCAAGAAATAGATAAAATACTTGTTAACGATATGGAGATCATGTGTAGAGGCTTCATATGAATAAGATTTGACATGCCGTGAAATAGTATAAAATGGTGAAAATTCGATAGGATATTCTCAAGTGCCAATCTAGACATTCTATAAAATTTTCTAGACGACCTATCACGTACCTCGGAAGCACTTAAGCGTACTGAACTAGTAGGAAAGAAAATCAAAAAAATTCACGAATTTTTGTGTCAAGGATGGAAAGTAATAAATCAAAAACAATTGGTAAAAAGTCTGCTTTTTAGAAAATAAAAAAAATTCTAAATCATTAGATAGACATTGTGATGTTGATTTAATCAACGTATAAACCAATAGCCTATGGACATTCAAGCGTTCTATACGTTTCTACTCAACATTGAACATTGGTTAACGAAATTTAATTAACCAGATGCAGGATATGTAATTAATTGCAAAATAAAAATCCATCATTTTGTTAGAACAAATAATTTTAACTGTATTTATAGGAATAAATAAATTTTCTAAATAATATTATTGTTATTAGAATTAATAATTATTTACTTTTATTTTTATTTATCTAAAAATACTTGAAACATCAATATGATTGTATTAGTTACAGAGAAATGTGAGGAAATATTGCTTAATTATTGTATTAAATAAAACATGAAATGAATAATGTATTCAAAGTGAGAAATATGATACAGCAACTCTAATTTATACATTTAACTAAAAGTGAGATTGAATATTTTAGAGAAAGTAACTGAAATTGAATTAATTTCGTTGATAAAAATTTTATAATAATTAACCTTTTCAGCAGTTAAGTTGGAATTTTAATTAATAAATAATTGACAAACATGTTAAATAATATTTCATTCAGTATTCAAAAATATTTTACTCTATTTTGTACATAATGTAACTATCAGAATAAGTTATATCTCTGGCGATGCACCATTTTTATTGACCAATATTCCATTTTAAACAGTCAACTGACATGAAACTGGTTGAAAAGTACTTGGCTATTTCAATCGTGCATTGATTTTAAAATTAAATGTAGAAATATTCAAATGTGTGTAATAAGATAATAAGTAGTGAAAAAAAAAAAAATGTTCAATTCTTCACTCTAAAGTCAATAAGATAAATATCATAATGAATTATATTTAAAAATACTAGATGACATGACAATGTAATATCAAATATCGATAAATTTGTCTCTATCACAGTATTTTCATTTATTTATTAATTAAAATAAATGGTAATGAAATGACAAAACTGCAGAAAACTCAAAATAAATATAAAATCATCTATTTTATCTTTTGATATTGACTGCAGTTGCAAAGTACTAAAGTAATTTATATTTATTAACTCTTGACAGAACTATTAAAATATAGAGATATGGTTAAAATGAAAAATTTCTTACTGATAAATATTTCCCAATGAGGAATTATTTATCTAATAAATAATTTTTTTTATTCCAAAAATATCTCCACTGAATTAAAAATTACTTTTAATGGACTACCAATGCATTGCATTGATCAAATAAATTTTATTTCACATGTACAAATACAAAAAAAAAGATAAAAAAGTATTTTCATTAAACAAAAGTCGTTTTTTACTTTTCAACAATTCAAATTCATGTTCTCAAAATAAAGTTTATTAGAAATAGGATACAGATTATATTGAATAAAAAAAAAAGAAATATATTAACTACAACATAGTCTGTTTTACAAAATGAAATTAATCAAAAATGTGTGTAAAAAAAGAATAAAATAAAAAAGAATATGTTTTCCACATCCGTTGACAAACGTGCATCATTTTTCTTGCTTACGATCATCTTCATTTTTCAGGACTCTATCTATTTTGTCACGTGCATGATAGATAAGACATCATGACAAGGGAAAACCTCTCGAATTCTCTGCTTGATATAAAATAATTTATAATAATACCAATCGATAAAGTTCATTGAACCCACTAGATCTATTTAAAATCCAAGATATATATATATATATATGAAAGAACATACATAAGAAAAATTTTACTTATTATTCATAACGTCTCAATACTAAAGATATACTGATAATAATTTTATTATAATTATGTAAATTATCTTAACCAATTTTAAATAATATTTCTATTGGAGGAAGTTTATATATGTTAATCAACACCTAAATCTATAATATTAGATTTTGTTAACAATTTTATCATTTACTTTATACTGAAAACAATTGCTACATTTTACGTCCTTTTAATTCAAAACATCTTTTTCAAGGAGAGTTTAAATTCGATCTTAAATCAATTATTTATCTACTTTCAAATACTCTTACATTATGTATGACCCTTTAAAGCTAAAATTATCATGAAATTACCATATCTCTATATTGCTTTTATCAGGATTTTCATAAAAATAGTTCTATACTATTTTTTTTTTTTATTAACAATGTCAATACTTATTGATGTTTAAAATAAATAAATAATGATAGACTTGAATTGAATTATTAATTAATAATAAGCATTTATCATAAGAATTAATAATACTAACTAGCTCATCAAATTTGCTAACAACTTTCTACTAAACAAATGTTATAGAATATGATTAATAATAGAATATATCTCTCCCATAATAGTTGTTTGAGTTCAGTCTGCATTATTCCACAAATTGATTAGTTTTCCTACCTTTATGCTTGTCGTTCATTATTGTATATTTCAATGGACTGTGTCTTTAAAGCAAGCACCAATAAATCACGAATAAATAGTACTATTAATATTAATTAACACCAAATGTAATCATTCATTTATTATAATGATCTATTTATCTATGCTATCTGTATGTAAAATGTTATGAACAGGAATTTATTTAAAGGAATGTAACAAAAATAAAATTGTAAAAAGATTGTAAAAATTATGATTAAAATTTATATTCTAAATTAAAATAGCAAAGTTAAATTAAAAAGATGCCTTGGAGTTTTCAAAGTTTTACTCTAGAGAATATTGGAAAATGTTAGATACACTTTGTGGGCGTCTAACATGAATGATTGGATCATCTATAGTAGTCATAATGTTGTGCTTGACGTTTTGTGCTTGCCGTCGCGATCACGATATTTCATCTCCAAGAAAATTTATACTTCTTTTACAACATTCCGTAAATATAAACTCACTCACGAAAGCTAAAGTGCAATGCTCATACTTTCCATTTCTCACTGTGTATTTATTTATTTTTTCAGAAATAACTTTCTTGTAAACACTTTTAGTTTGTTATAAAGGAAAAAAAAAAAAATCCAAGAATTTTATTGATCATTCAGCATCTTCAATATGTATTTTCATGATGTTTGTTCATGATACATGAATTGGTCAAGTGGTATCTCCAAGCAAAAAAATGTGCTTTTTCAATTTACTTATATAGTCTGGATGATAACACGCTATTAGAGATAATTTGCAGTGTGGACTAATAATTTTCTAGACGATTACCAAAGCTGTAATTTAATTAAAAAGGCAATTTCAGTTATGGAACAATAAAATTGAAATATAAGGAAACTTATCAATATCTATGGCAGTCTATTTTATTCGTTTAATTAACAAATGTAATTGTTATTTAATTGTATCTTGTCATATCGTTTTGAATAATTTAATATTTTTGATAAAATAATCAAGTCATATAAAAAAGTGGGTTCATCAGTTGATAATAGCATGGATTTACTAGAGGTCTCATTCAGGAATAAATCTTCAGTAACTAAAAGATTTTTCATTAAGAATAGTAACAACATTTTTTTAAATTTCATGTACTTGATTTTTCTTACTATTTATAAATTTGCTGTACCAAAAGAAAAAACTTACTTCTCTCAACCAATCAAATAGAAATGGAAAAATTAAATTGGATTTTTATTTGTTACAGATTACAGTCAAAGGAAAAAGGACTAGGTGGAGTAGTTGGAAGAAAAGGGTGGTTATAAATGAACGTCATGTCCCTTCATGTAAGTTAATGAATATGTTTTTTTAATGATGTAATTTCACACTTTCAGGAAACAAATATGATCAACCTTTGAGTTAACTGCTTAAACATTCATAGAACTTTTTAATGAAAATTGAATGTTCAACATAGATATAATTGATCAAGGTCACTAACAATTAATACAAAAAAGCTGGTTAATTAAGTTCCTCAATTTGTATATTACATTTTCACTAGAGTGTTCTTAATTCAATTATACTTTCAATACTCTCATTAATTATTATTGTTTGCAAATTCAAAGCATTTTCAATACCCTTTTGTTTTATCAACAATATAGCACACTGTTCTGTTTAATTTTCATTAACAGTAAATACTTGATAAACCATCAAATTTATTTTCACTACAACTTTTAGAAAAAAGAAAACAAAAGTTCACAACCAATTATGCAAAGAAAAAAGTTTCATCAACTTCATCTACACTCCAGTAATTTCTACTTTCATACTCTTAAACTGATTGAACTCTAAGCTCAAATTCAATTGATTGAAAATTATTCGAAAGTCACAAAGAAAATGGCAATTTTCATTCAAGAAAATAAACTCTCTTTTGAATAATCAGATGCTCTATTAACACTTAGAGTTTATCATTGAAATACATTCAAACGAACCAACCAACTGTTCAACTTGAAAAATCAATTGAACTTACTTTGAGATATAGTACATGAGCATTCCTCAGCATGTGGGTGTTTCAAAGTTTATCCCTTGAAGATGTGTACTCAATTTATTATAGAAAGGTCACCATTTTTAAATAGTTTTTAAAAATACTATCTATCTTTTACGTTACTTTCTTTCATAACTAAATTGCCTGAGTTGTCGATGGATGTAAAATTCTATAATGAGTATCGGAAATAGGAATAATTCTGCAACTCTCAAGTTAATTCTATCTAAAGCTGTTTGAATAATAAAATAGATAGAACTTGATGTATTGATTAATCTAGTTAGTAAGCTGATTAGATGAATTTATCAATACTTAATAAAAAATTCAATTTCTCAGAAAACTTTCTTCAAAAATTGCCCATAAATTGATGAAATGCTAGTAAATTATTTTCATAAGATCCTTAACATTGACAGAACAAAAATATTAATTATTTTGGATAAATAAGCCATGTCTATTGATTTAAGTAACAAAGGAACTTTTAATGAAGTCTAGACTATCAAAGCTTGAACATTTTTCATTGCTTTTGATTGGAATCACACTAATTTCAAATTAAAATCACCACACGCTACTGAATTTTCAATAGAAAAATCGAATAACGTTAAAAAAGATTGTTAAATATAAAATAAATTCAACATCTATATGCTCTTTCATGCACATCTAATGATATTCCTGCACCTTAATAATCTTCACATTATTATATATACAAAATTCTTTAAGTCAGGTAGAAATAATATTGTCATGAACTGCAAACATTTGAATTCTATGAATTTTGCAAGATGTATATGGAAATCATGAGATGAAAATATCACGATCACCAGTATAATATAGCTAACTTTGTTTACCTTATAAATAGCTTATTATCAGACTACATGGAGCATATATTTATTTATCTATGTTATTTATATTATAGTTCAGTAGCATAATGTTTCTTGTAGACAATTAATTACGTATCTCAAGAGTTGGTTGTCTCAGTAAGTTTTTATCCAGATAAAAAGATACACAGAACACTCTTGAACCTTTTTACTTCCAAACAAAATAAAAAGGGATAAATAAATTAAAGAGATTTCAAAAGACTTAAAACTTAAACAGTGATATTTACATAAAGTCAGCTTTGATCTTTGTTGATAAATGAGTTGAGATATAGACAATTAACGGTTACACTTAATGACAAATAATTGGGGTTGACTTTTAAGTGAAGTTACACAGTGTGATAGACCAGTAATAGATGTGAGTAAAAATTGAACAATCTGATACATTAGTTACTTGTAAGATATTTGCTCCAAATTCTAAAACACTATTTATTTAGAACAAATAGAGATGATTCTACGTGTGACCTGAGAAGTCACGCAATAGGATTGTAAGTAACTAAATATATACGTTTCTCCTTCAGGTTTCGTGATAAAAAAAGTTGATAAAGTAGGAATAAATTATAAGTAACTGAAAGGAGTTTCTATTTTCAACTTGGATGACAGTTGACTGTGGTATGGAAGATAAAGAATGAACGAAGGTCGAAGAAACGAACTGAATATAATGTTGAAGATCAAACTTGTCGTATGTAATAAGTCTGTCACAGTATGTCATGTTTGAATGTTAAAGAAATATAAAAAAGACATTTTTTAAAAATATTTACCTAGAAAATGCTTCCAAGTGAATAGAGTAAATGATCACGATAGAGTTTTTCATAGAATTTTTGTCAAAATTATAATACATTTCACACGCAAGCTTTATCACGACACTAAATACATGATGATTATGATGATGATGATGGGAATATTAACCTTTTTTATGAATTTCTTATTTATTAGTAAAAGTTAAAAGGTTAAGTATGATAAAAAGGGAAAAATCGATTACCACTGAACTAATATTCTTCAAAGTACTTAGAGAGTAAACAGTGTAATCCAAAACTATTGATTTGATATAATAGGGGATGACATTCTTGTTACTATCTAAACATTTATAATAAATAAGATGAGGTATTTAAGATAAAAACAAGTGAACTTAACTTTTTTCTCGACTAAGATATTCTATAATTAATTGTTATTTTTTATTTATGATATCAATTATGAAAAGACTACTAGCTATCATAGAACACATTTACTTAATAAACCCACTCTCAAATAAAACATAAATGAAATAAAAAAAACAACAACATCGTAAAGAGTTTATAAAGTCATGTTGCCAAAAGCTAAAACTGCTTGTTTAATACCTGTGGCTATAATAACATTTTGGTACCAACACTCACTATTCTCGTTACTCTTATGCGAAACCAACTTGTAATATAGTTAACTTATAGATAAATTTTACATCTAGCAAAGATAATTGAGTTTTAATGGATATTGTTTCCTATTAAGAGTCAAATTTTAGCACAATCTCCAAAGAATAATTTTTTCTTATGACTTTATTTTTTAACAAACCTGCTTTATAACCTATAAAAGTGATTTCTTGAATAGCAAAAAAGATTGAAAGTTTTTTTTTACTCACATTCTTGAACTTTACAGGATGACATCGATTTCAATAGCCCCAGTATCCAGCAGAAAATGCTTGAGTGGCAGGCAAAAAAATGTAACAATGGTTCAATCCCTAAAAAAGGTAAAATCTTTGATAATCCTTTAGTTAAAGGTTTCATAATTAAACATATTTAAGTTTTTTAATGTATATTACATGTAATTTTCATGGCCTAAATGCATAGAAATACTCATGAATACATGAGAGATCTAGTAAACCGTAATGGACTATTATCTTTGTACACATTAGTATGCTCCATACAACTAAATCGTCTTATAATCGATAGATGCTGTTGTCACTTTGCAGTTTCCTCTTATCTACCAGTTTAATCCTCATCTCTTTAGCAATCAAGATTTAATATCGAGCATTCTAAATGTACATAAGTAATATTTTAAGATAAAAGCTCAATTCACATCAATGACGTCATAAATTAATTTCTTTAATTCCATCTTTATGGTTTTTATTATTTTCATGCTTCGTTACACCAACTTAACGATGAATTTTATATTAATATCAATTTCAAAAATCAGTAAAATAAATAAATAGTTGTAAAAAGCCATTAATAAATTTGATAAAATCATTTTACTTTGAATACTTCTGTTTTTTTTTTTTTCTTTATGGATTAAAATAAATTATGGCTTTCGTCAATTAAAGCTTTACATCTGAAAAAATATATAAGTAAAACATAAAATAAATATTATTTATGAAAATTGTATTTAATCTAGTGATCGTATATCCCTAGTAGTGTTTTTCGTGATTCTGATAAAATTATCAAATACACAAGGATGTATAGCATCACGTAATGTTGCCGTAAAGTTAATCAAAAAAGAAAATAAAGACTTCAATTTCAGTTAGATATTTTTTTATAAATAGATAGATTATTCAATTCATATAGAAATATCGTTATCTTAACATCTGTTATTAGTTTCTTAGTAAAATAAATGTCTTTCTTTTGGGTTAAAAAAAAATTGTAATTTTAATATTTTTCCAAATTTATTCTTATATCCATGTATGTTAGTTGAAAGCGATTACTAATATTACCAATTCATGAGTAAAGTTATTTTATGATTTTTTTATTCTGTCGATAGTATCATGAAATCAAATTTATAGAAACATCTGCAGATGTTATATGTACTGTTCAATTGAGTGGCTATGTGAAATGAAACATTTCACTAGGGAATATATATATTTGAAACTGAATTGTAAAAGGCAACATAAAATACCTTATCATGTGACAGTAAATTTCAATAGGCAGGATTAAACAGTCAAATTTATTTCATAGAATTGTATGGAATCAAGTAAATTTTCCTCTACTTCAATTTACTTATTCATTGAATATCAAAGTATTTCCACAATACTTCATACTATTGTCAATGTTACTAACAAAATAAAAAAGAATTTAATTTATTTTAAAATCAATAACAAAGAAAAAATAAGATAACATCTAGTGATTATAAGCCTAATTAAATAGAGTATAATTGGCTTTATAATTTATAAAAATTTTCTTAATATCATTTCCCTCATTTCTCGTGGAAGAATATAGATTTATTTATGTGATAAACTGTGAAAGTAAATTTTCTACGACGTAATTATAATTCTAATATACGTAAGGTGTAGAAGATTATATTTCTTGTTAACACATTTTAGGTATATTAATTGAAAAAATAATATTGTTTATAGAAAGTATTTTGAATGAAAAGTCTAAAAGCTTTTAATATAATATTTCTGTGCTTTTAAAGCTCTTTGACAGAGAAATGCAATATAACTAGGATTAGAATGTCATTTATAACTTTTTCAATTCTTCTTTTCCACACTATTTATACAATAATACGTATAAAAAAAACAGAAACATCAAACTGATGGTTAGCAAAAAAAAAAAGAAATATCTTTTCTGCACCTTCTCAATGTCGGTAAGGTGTTGTATTGAGAAACTTTTCGATTAAAACTATTGAACCATAAAACTCTTAGAACGTTCAAAGGATCCTGTTCATGTGAACATCTTGTACTTTGCAGGCTGGTGCCCAGAAATCTGGGATAGTATTCTTTGTTGGCCTTCTACTGCTCCTGGAGAGTTAGCAGCACTTCCTTGTCCCCATTATATCGCTGGATTTGATTTACAGGTGAAATGGCGTAGTAAATCTGTTGAATAGATTAAACTAATATAAATCAAAATGATCGATTTTTCATTAATTACCTATCAGGCTAACGCAACAAGGCAATGTAACTCAAATGGACAATGGTATTGGAGTATGGAAACTAACAGTACATGGAGTAATTATACTGGATGTTACAGCGCAAAATTCGTTACCGTCCTTATGGATATGCCGGAACTACAATCAGGCAATGTCACGTTGATAAAGGTAAACCTCACTGTAATTTTGATTTCTCTTGGGAATGAATCCAATTTAGATCCTTTTTCCTACTCTAGATCAATGTCAATATTCATTAATATTTATATATAAAAATATCCGATTCTTTATCTTTATAATATTATTGTAAACCAATGAATGTAATTTTTGATTCACACAGTAGTAATATTATTTATACACAAGATATTCATGATTTATTCAAACATAAAAATTTAAAAATATATATTCAATTATGGAGCATGATTTCGAAACAATAGGATTATTAATTAATATTCAAGCGTGAAGATTTTGATTAACGTCAATGAAATTTTCCAACTCAATCAAGAATATTGTTCGAAGGAAATTTGTACGGAATTGGAATACCTAAATATGCTACCCTCAAGTCTAAAGGGATGATTATACTAACAAGAGCACTAGGGTATCCTATAACTTGACATTAACTGAGAATATCAATGGGACATAGAACATCTCTGAACCATTACGTTATCTAGATCTGAGAACACTCAACAGATCTATGAAAATAATCATAATTATAATTACAATAATAATAGTATTCGAAACAAAACTAATTAAGATTAATTGCATGACTGTTTTCCAGAAATACTTACCCGTTGTGAAACTTATATCTACAGTTGGGTATGCTGTTTCTCTCTTAACCCTTATTGTAGCCTTCTGCATTCTAATTGCTATAAAGTAAGTATTTAAAGAGATTGAAACAGGTAAATTACAAAGTTATAATATATCTGATTAAAATAAAATAAAATAAAAAACAATTAAAATATGACACCTTAGAAATTTTAAACATTGGATTTAGGAAACTTCGATGTCCACGGAACATGCTTCATATGCACCTCTTTGTATCATTTATGCTACGAGCTTTCATGGCGTTACTTAAAGAAATACTTTTTATCTCTGGAATCGGGTTGTCTTCTGATGTAATCATTAAAAATGGAGAAAGTTACTGGTTTGATGATAGTCTGGAAAGTAATTGGCATTGTAAAGCCTTTACAAGTATTTGGCAATATTTTATTCTGGCTAATTATTCTTGGATTCTTATGGAAGGTCTTTACCTGCACAATTTAATCTTTTTTGCATTATTCACTGATTCTAACTCAAGTATTGGTGGTTACGTCATACTTGGCTGGGGTAAGATTCAATTAAAATTTTTTTTTACTATCCTATCTGCTAAATAATTGTTTTAAAATTAATTTAAATTCTTCTATTCTTGGGTTACATTTAAATTAACTTTTAAAAAATACTTTAAACCCTTGATAATTGTAATAATTGTGAATAATTTTATAATTAAATATTGATTATTTAGTCATTAAAATTATATTTAAAAAATTTTCAGGTTTACCAGCAATTTTTGTCCTGCCTTGGATTTTTATGAGAGTTTCACTTGAAGATACATTTTGTTGGACTACAAATGAAAACTCTTACGTCTTTTTAGCGATACGTATTCCTATAATACTTTCTGTTTTAGTAAGTAATCTATATATAATAATTATTTCTTTTAGGATCTATAATTTTGTAATAATAATAATTTAAAATTTTTACAGATTAATTTTGTTTTATTTGTTAATATTGTCCGTGTTCTATTCTCGAAACTAAAATCGACAGTTTCCGAAGAAACACACCGATACAAGTAAGTCTTTTTGATCGAAAAAAAAAAAAAAACAAACAAAAAACACTTGAAGATTTTTCATCTAATTAATTTAAAATAAATTCACCTCTCTCGTAACAATCTAGACGATGGATTAGGAGTACTCTTGTCCTTGTTCCACTTTTCGGAGTGCATTATACTGTTTTCTTGGGATTATCTTACAGTATTGGTATTGATGAGCGAGTAGAGCTCATTTGGTTAACGGGTGATCAACTTTTTGCATCCTTCCAAGTATGTTTGAAAAATTTATTGGTACTTTACTAAGCTTTAGTGAATATATTACTAATTTTATTTATTGAATTCAGGGTTTTTTTGTGGCTGTTTTATACTGTTTTTTAAACGGTGAAGTTAGAACTGAAGTAACTCAAACTCTGAAAAGAAAAAAATGGCCAAAATTAGGTAGTAAAAAATGGAGAGCACGATCTACGAGTAGATGTAATAGTACTTGTAGTTGTAATGCAACAAAAATAGAAGATATAAAACATTCACAAACTTGGTGGAAGTTACCATGGGCCTGTCTATTTCAAAATCAAAATATTCATCAATCTACTCACTCGATGGCGAGTACACAAGGTGTTTCCCCGATCCTGTACAGCTCAATTGATAAAATTTTGTAAAGTCTAATCGATAATAAAAATAATATTTTACTTTTGTTATTACAATCTGTTAAAATAAGCACTTTCAAAATTATTTCAATGGAGTTAATTATACATACTTATTTCATTGATGTTATTTGAAACTTACCCACTTTGATCACCTTCATTACAGCTTGTGTATAAAAGTTCATTCTTCTATTCTACGGAAACTTACTTATTTACAGATGTTACAACCCATGGATGTAGTTTAGCAAGTAGCCGGTATTATGTGGATCAGAATGTGGACCATAGACACAGTCTTAATATTTCTGATGCTTATTGTCATTCAAACAATCACACATCTTTACTCCAAACTGATTATAATAACCAATCAACCCTTTTATCTCATGTATGTAATAACAATAATGTTAATTAATATTTAACAGAATTATTTCTGTATTTTTATTAATTAAATTATTATTTAGAATTTTGAAGCACACTCTATAAATGCAATTGACAAAATGGATCATGCCAATCAACGATGGAGTGATTCTGAATGTTGCAGCTTAGCTTTAGAGCTTCATTCACTTTCTTCATTGACTGAATTAAAACAGATACAAATAATATAAAATCCTTCAAGATCTCAGGGAGGAGAATTATCAGCGAGGTACATAATAGTGTCTACATTGAGCTGATTTCAGAAAGTCTAAAACCATTCCGTTATCAACGATATATTAAAATAAATAGATAAATTTATATGTAAATAAATTACCTATAAAATCTCAGGCTGAATTTTTATATGTAAATAGTATATTATTCGCTGGCGAATAATTATAATTGTAATAGACTATTATAAATAATTATAATAAAAAATAATTTTTCTAAACACCTTTGATTTAGATAAATATTTTAAAATAATATTTCATGTATTGAAATTACTATAAAGTTGATAGTGTAATGCTCATTTGTAAATTCAATTTCACATCGATTCAATTAAAATTATAGTTTATAATATGATAATAGTATCTAACTATTAATGTTAAAAACAAAAAATATTATCTCTATATTATAATAATCCTAACAAATATCTAGTGACTTTTACATTAATGAATAGATGTTAAATAAACCTATATTTTACAATAAAGACAATGAACTTTAAAAGAATATTGATTATGATTTCAGTGTTAAATATTGTTTTAACTATTTTATATCAACAAAATGGTATCTAAATTTAGTAAAAACTTATATTTAAAAAAAAAAAACTACTTACATTATCATCACTATAATAATAATTTAAAAATTAAATTTTTAAATTCATCAGTATGACAATTATATTTGTTATTAATAAATGATTACAATAAATTTTATATGTCAAATAATTAAGTAAAGCTACTGTCAGCTTTTGTGAAGATGAAAGAAGGTATCCATGATGGACCATTTTTCAATTTATTTAGTTTTGCTTCATGAAGAATAACACTTCCCATCACTTGGTCAGCAGTATTTGATTGACCATAATAATCTACAAAGTATCCATCTGGATCGACTAAGTACATTATGATAGTATGATCAACCTAAAATAACATATCAATCATTAAGAAGATCAAGAAATGAAAGAAAAAATTTTAATATTCAAACTGAATATTACTATCGATGAATTGAATAGAGGAAAAGGGATTTTTCTAGTATAAAATAATAAACGATGGAAAATGAAATTAATCATTGGAAAATTGAATAACAGAAAAAAGTAATATGTTTTTATCCATGCGAGGATATAAATGGAATTTTTCAATTCTGAGAATTAATTTTACATACAAAGGTAAGCTAAAAATTTGATTAGAAGTAAATTATTTTTGAATAATTGTTGTACTAGGGAACGTATACTTACGATATAATCATTATCACTGCTTTTCGGTCCATTACTATAGTATACTCTATACGATTTACAAGCTTTCCCAACTTGTTCTGGGGTGCCAGTTAATCCTATAATTTTATCTGAAAATTCTTTGCAATATTTCCCGACTACTTCAGGTGTATCTCTTTCAGGATCAACTGATATAAATATTGGTTGAATTTTGAAATTATGCTGCTTCTCTATTATTAAGTAAATGAAAAAAAAGTATTAATGATATTTCTGCTATAGATCCTTTTAAATTGATCTATAAGGAAATACTTGGACCTTATTTTTATTATTTTAAAATTACTTACTTAATTAATTCCATGTTACTGACCTAAATTATCAACAATGGAGACCATCTTTTCTATTTCATCAGGGCAAATATCTGGACAATGTGTGAATCCAAAATAAATTAACACCCATTGGCCCAAAAAATCATTTGATGACACTGTTTCTCCTTTAGAATTAATTAATTCAAATTGTCCACCAATAGCAGCCTTTCCAAGTGCTCGTCTACGCTCTTTATCAAGCTTCATATCTTTTTCAGTTTGTAAATAGAATATATAAAGTAAAAAAAGGCCGCCAATGGAACTACCTATGAAGAAGCTTCTCCATGTGAACGGTGATTTACTTGATGCACCAATTAAATTTTTAAATTTTTCTAAAACTACAATCACCGGATCTTTTTTTTTTTGTTGTACAATTTTGGTATGAGTAAATTGACGTTCCTGAAACAATTTTTTTTTTTTATATTTAGTAAATATTCATACTTTAATTTTTTTTGTTGCTAAAAAAATCAAACATCTGTATAAACATAATAAAATGAAGGTGCTGGTGTCACACACTTTATTAAGTAATTTATTCATATTATATTTCTATTAAATACCCATATATACACTAGAGTATTCTATTAAAAAAAAACATAGAAATTAGCGCACATGTCTCATATGTTCTAATCTTTAAGAATGATAATAATATACAATAGATGTTATTACAGCTGTAATAAAAAAAATTCGACAATTTACTTTCTTAATTTTTTTATTCTATAGTTACGACTCATTTATGAGTTATCAGATAGATCAAAAATGTAGTTAAATATAAGTAGGAGTTAGAATACGTCAATCTAATTAAACAATCAAAAAATAAAATATCTGAGTGGGGTTATCAACTATAAATATCTATGTAGATTTTATCTCAACATCATAATAGAATGACAAAATGATTTATTCAGTAATATACTTTTTTTTGTTAATGTGTTTAGTATTAAGAAATATAAATATAATTAGTGGAAGTATGTAAATTTTTACCATAACGATATGAAATAAATATCATACTAAATAATTTAATGCAAGTAATTTTTGAAAATGTTTCATTTTCATAATTATTTTATAATGGAATATTTAATCACCTTTTAGGTCATATAACAATGTATAGACATTTATGGAATGCTCAAGAAGAAACAAGAACACTATCACGTTTCCATTTACCAATAAAATATTACCATACTACGATATGTGCAACTAGTCCATGTGATTCAACAGAAAAATGTTGTTTAATAGTTAAAAAAATGCAGGTATATTTACTTTAATTATTTATTTTATTTATTGATAATTATCATTTCATATTATTACTTTAAATATTTATAACAGGAAGACCAAATGACGAAGGAAAGTTTACCTGATATAGCATATAATTTTTTAGTTGATGGTCTAGGTAATGTTTATGAAGGTACTGGATGGTACAGACAAACTATTCCACATGAAAAAGAATATTTATCTATTTGCCTTTTTGGCCTCAAAGATTGTAAGTGATTAGAATTTTTTATTCAACATTATTATCAAACATAATTAATATTAATGTGTACTCTTAAAATAGATAATAATCCACCAGAAAAATTTGTGGAGGGACTGATAAGTATTTTAGAATTTGGAAAAGAAGTAGGATATTTATCACAAGCTGTCAAACCTTTATTTAGTTCAAACAAAACGACTGAAAATAAAACGACGACTAAGACAAATCATCAAGATTGGGAAGACACATTCCTTAATAAACCAAATGACTTGAATGAAAATGAAATAGATTCCTTAAAAGAAATACCTGATGTAGATTGGTCTAAAATATTTCCGGATCAAGGTAACAAGACAGCATTTGATACAATAGTATCAGATAAAAAGACACTTGTTGAAAAATCAGATTGGAGTAAAGTATTTAGCAATCAAGAACAAGTTACTTCAATAGATTGGGTTAGTTTATTAAGAGATAATGAAGTCAACGAAATTAATTGGAGTAAAGTATTTGATAGTGAAAACGTTGATGCGTCAAATATAAATTCATTTTTTCCCCTTAGTCAATCGCGAGCAAATAGTAGATTAAGTCATAATAATAATTGGTGAAAACAATGACTATTTATTACTAGTATTAAGATTAACTCATTAAAAAATATTCATTTACTTACTTGATTTATAAGAATTCTTGAACATAATTGTACATTTTTACGTAAGGATCGTATCATGAATAAAGACATTTTATCTTATTAATTTAATACTTTTTTCGAGAATTATTAATTTTTATTACTATCTTTAGGTTATACCGATTTCGCCGAAAATTCTTTTGCATGTGATAATTATATTATTTAGAAAAATAATAAACTAATCGATGATTTTATTAATTAGCTGTATATTTTTTTTTATAATAACATCTACTATTATTATAAATCAATGAATTATTGTGTATTAATTGTCATTATTTCTTGCAAATATTATTGTACACACAACACTTTATAGGTTATGTTAAAGTTAAACGCATTTGTCGAAAAATCACGGATGCCATTTGCATCCTCTGTGAATAATATAGAATTCTTTATCTCGACTGAATAAAACGTCAAAATTTTTTTATTAAATTCATCATTAGAAACGTTAACCTTTAAATTTAATTAATAATGAATAGATTCGAATATGCAGAATCACGACTTTTACCAAATGAAATTTTTATCCGTCAAGACCCTTCAGTTCGATTATACGATGGAGATACAAAGGTATTATAAAACTCATTTTTGTCATTGATACATGATGTTTTAATGAAAATTATAAACAATTCAACAACTTATTTTGTTTATAGACTAATTTTAAAGATGGTGAGTTAGTCCTTACAAGCCATAGGATTATTTGGGGAAAATCTGAAGATATATCTAGTGGAAAAGTTTGTTTGTCATTATCTGTACGATATGTGGTATTTTTTGAAGAAGAAAGTTCTGATAGTTTTTTCTCTCGAAGTAAAAAAATCATTCTGCATTTATCAGAGCCTCCACTTGGTAATTATCTCACCTTATCATTTTTGTTTTGTTTTATGTATTAATTGAATTAACATAATATTATTTGTAGACAAATTACCTGGACCAGTCCATAATAGTATCCATATGTATATAAAATTATCATTCAAAGAAGGTTTAAGCTCAAGTTTTTTACCACAATTGACGGATGTCATAATAAAAAGATTATGGGAGATTGTTCCACTTGTATCGACAGTTTTAGAATCACCTGGTTCCGCTAACACAAATAAATCACAACAACGAATGATCAAAACAAGAACAGGAATTATAGGAATTGAAAGAAGTTTGCAAGAAAGACAGAAAGCTACTGATGAAAGTATTTCTATTGCTTTTCAAGATCTAAGAAAATTAATGGAAATGGCAAAAGATATGGTATCAATATCTAAAACTATATCAACGAAAATACGAGTAATTATTAATTCTTAAAATAAAAAATCTATCAATAGAGTTACATAAAAAAGTATTTCTAATTATTAAAGCCTGTTGCAGGAGAGAAAAGGTGATATTACTGAAGATGAAACTGTTAGATTTAAATCTTACTTAATGAGCATGGGAATTGATGATCCTGTTACTAGAGATGCATATAAAAGTAGCAATGAATATTTTAGACAGTTGGCTCTACAACTAGCACAAATTCTTGAAGAACCTGTTAAGGTAAATCAATATTGTTATAATGAATTTTAAATAAAAATCTTATTAGTGGATAATTTTCAGGAAGTTGGAGGAATGATGACATTAACTGATGTTTATTGCCGAGTTAATAGAGCACGAGGACTTGAATTATTATCACCTGAAGATTTATTGAATGCTAGTAAACAATTAGCTTTATTAGATTTATCTTTGATTTTGAGAGTGTTTGATAGTGGAGTCATGGTTCTCCAACTTCGATCTCATGATGATAATGCAGTCATTGAGAGTATTGCTGAATTGGTAAGATTAATAAAAATATTTTGATTTTATTACTGCATATTAGTTGCATAAGTAATTATATTATTCTTCTTTCCAGATAAAGGATAGAGGATCAATTACAGCAGAAGAATTAGCACAGTCTGAAGGAATTTCAGTTATTTTAGCTCGAGAAAGATTATTGGTTACTGAAAAATATGGAAAAGCTTGTAGAGATGATACGATTGAATCATTGAGATTTTATCCAAATTTATTTCTTGAACAAGAAACGTAAATTGATATGAAGATTTAATTTAAAGATATATAGTCTATTTTTAAAATGTTTTAATAATTATTATTCAATAAATGATTATTTTTAACTGTGATTCTATATACTTTTTTTCGTAGAAAATATCAGTGATTAAAATTTTTTTAACTATTTTTGTTTAAAAAATTATGCTATTTTTAGTCCAGTCAATATGTTATTTAAAATGAAAGCTTGTTGATCATTATCTGATTTTGTTCATTAGGTTGTTTTTAGTGACGGCAGACAGTATGAACTTGTGATCGCATGGAAAAATGTGATTTTTGTTTATGAAGTATCATTACTTTTTTATATTAACTAATTATGATGAAATATTTAATCCTGATAATGACGATAGAGTTGAAAAATCTAACTAAAAGTATTTGAACGTAATATAAAAATTAAAAAACCACAGGTAAAATAGTTCATGTAAATCTTTATTAATGTTTCAGAAAAATACAATGGTTAAAAATTATTTTCGTTTTAAAAAAGCATAAATTCTTAGCTTGAATTGAATTGATTTACATAATTCGAATTTATAAAATTGTTGTATCCAGTATTGTAAAAAATTATTTCTGATAATTCGATCATACGTATAAAATATTAAAATGGCATAATTAATTGATACATAAAAACATTCCACACCGATTTACAGTTTCATTATTATCATGATGCACCATTTTCCAAAAGTATTTTAATTATTTCTTTGTTTTGTCTCACAATAGCAGTTGCTAATATGTCACAACTGGCATTAGGATCAGCACCATGTTTTAACAAAAGTTTAATCATTGGAATATTAGATGCTTCTATAGCAAGATAAAGAGCTGTTTTTCCTTCTAATTGTTTAACTTGAGGTAATGATCCATCACTTTTTTTAATTTTTGCATTCACGTCAGCAGTTCGTTTAATTAAAAATGTCACTATTCTCATTCGATTTGCTATACAAGCTGTATGTATTAGAGAATAACCAGTCCGATCATCTACTAGGTTCACATCAATGCCATGATTCATTAATTCAATAAAAACACTGTCATATTGGTCACTGATAAGTGTATGCATATAAACTTTCAAGTCTGGATCTCTAGGTTTGATAGTAAATCCATTATCCAGTAAAAATTGTAAACAATTTATGTATTTCTGACCTTTTTTCAATATTGCTATTTTAGGTACTAATCGAGGAATTTCTCTAGAAAATGGATAAATTATTTCAACAAGTTTTTTATTACCTAATGCAACAGCTTCTCCTAATTCTGCTGTAAGGTCTATATCAATCTTGTTCCTTAAGGCATTTCTGATGAGATGCGTTACTTTCTGAACATTCTGATTGTCAATTGCTTTTCGTATCAGTAATTTAAAATCATCATTCTGGTTTAATTTTTTGTCGGACATGATAAAAATGAAATCTGAAAGTACAAATAATTATATAAAATCATAATTTATCAATTGATAATACGTTTAAATAAATTTAATTTTTATTAAAAATTACCTTAGGCTGAATATAATTCTAGTCAGGATCAGCCTTCGGATGGTAGAATACAACTGTACGTAGCATAATAAATGCGTGTACAAATGAGTAATTATAGTGGTCAATATATCTTGTTTACTTCAAAATTTCATACAATCGCCAGTTTTCAGTTCTAGGGATAAGATAAACAAATTGAAAATAGTAAATATTTTAAAATTTGACATTGGTAAACTAAATTAATTATTGTAGTAATATTACACTAAACATGATTTCTTTAGATTTTTCGATATTTATTTAATAGAATAACATGTTTGATATGTACATAAGTAGTATAATTTATATGACAATAACTTGCATTAATATATTATTATCTAGTAATAATAATAAACATATAATAAATATATATGTAACTGTAATATTGCAATACATATATAAAGTTATCATCAAGCGAAGAACTTGGAATAAAATAAATTTAATAAAATAATTCTTATTCATTTCCATAGAAAATATATAAATATTAAAAAATTTTTTTAAAATTCTATAATCAATATAAATATAACTTTATATATAATATTTTAATTAAAAATACTGATGAAAATTTTTTGAATTTTTCAATACAGAAAATTGAATTATCTAATAACAAAAGAATTGATTTTATAATAAATTACAAATCATTAAGGCACTGTTTGTTCTATTAAAAATATTTCTTATATATATATACATGATTTTTTTCCATATTTTTATACTGGAAATAATTTTATTTTGATTGAATTTTTTTGTAGGTTGAATTAATTTTATTACATCATTTATGAAATTTAATTATTCTTTCATATGGCAGTAATAAGCTTAAAATATGTATAAAAAATTTACGTATATTTTGTCGAAACAAACTAAATGTATCATATCGACAATTCTGGCTGAACTTATCTTTTGGCATTGTTATAAAGCGAGACTTGATAAAGAAATAAATGAATTAATGAAATATATTGATTTTATAATAATAATATGTTACAAATATTTCTTGATCATAATTAATATGATGCTTTAATCATTTAACTATTTGCTCAAATTAAACCATTTCAGTTGAATAATATCTGTTTTCTTTACACAGTGGGTAAATACAGATTATTTTTATTGAATATGCTTTATAAAATTTTATATCATAATAGAACACAATAATGTATATTATCTTTTATACATTCATAAAAAATTTTAAAATACCTATCTTTCGACTATATAAGCATATTACAATAATTTATTAGAGATTCGAATGAAAAATAGGCTGTCAATTATCACATGCATTAAATTATCTGCTATTATACTATATATTATAGATAATTTAATTAGCTATAATTTAGTTATTCAAATGAAATAACAAGTTTCTAATAATTAAGTATTTTTCTTTTTAATTTGATAAATATTTTTTTAAAATCATTTTTACTCTGTAATTAAATATATAGATATATGTATATAAATACACATTATATTATAACTATATTTTTCTGTACAATTTTTATATTAATCTCTTAAAGTTTAATTTCAATTATCACTTATAAAATATATTCATTTATAAATAAGTGACATATAATCAATTTATGGCTGTCAAATCGCAAATACAAGTTTTTTACAAGCATTGAATTGACAATATGATATCAATGAGAATTTAATTAATTACAAAATAAAGCCAATTGAAAATATCCATTCGCAAATTTCTCATACATAATTAATATATTTCAGAGTTGTCAATTATCGAGTATTATTTTACAATGAATAAATAGACAGAGAAACGATTATTTAAAATCTTTTATATAACAATTAGTCGTTTATCGTTACTCTGATGTTGTACTGATATCAGACTTAGGATCCTCTGTATATTTACACCATGTATTTCTATTATTATTATCAATTGCATAATTAATTATATCTCAGTCATCGAAATCGTGGCGCAGTTTTATATAAAGGCAAGAACCAAGAATAACACCAAATACTTCTAGAACAGATAAACCAAGTCCAACAGCTCCCAATATAATTAAATGTTCTTTCGTTGTCTCTAAAAATTTATATATACATCCCTGAAACAAATAATATTCAATTAGTTTGGAAAATATTGTTACTTTAAACAATTTGAGAAAAGAATTTCTGAATATTGGTTTTTTAATCAACTTTCAAGGCTCTCCAGCAATGTCATGAATTTAATCAAACCTTTTTGAAGTAATTTATCCAAAGGTTTCATGTTACAAATACCATAGCTGGTATGGCTTTAATTTTAAACGAAAAAATGTGTATCATTTGCTTCTATTGTTTTACCAGTATAAAAGTAACTATTAATTATAATAAAATATAGTTACTGTGTATTGAATATTTGATGGATGATCTCGTCGTCCACAATATAATGATGGAGTTTTGCAACAACTATCGGGTACTAAACTTCCATCACGTTGTACTTGTTCATCTTTATACCATTCACTTGCTAACCAATCTTCAAATCTATGAGCCCCACAGCATCTAAACTAAAAGAAAAAAATTATCCCATTCAATTAAGTAATAAATCCATTACTTTTCATTTAACATTTTTACTTACTTCTATCTGCATTTTGTCAATCGCTGTGGTTTCTCGAGAGCTCACAGAATAATATTCGAGGAATGTGCGGTTCAAAGTTTCCTTTAGTTCTGGACCAACCTGCTCTTCGTGCAATCTCGCCAATACTCCAACTCCTGCTTCTAATCCCAAAACAGCCATTACAACGAAAATGTACTGAAAACAAAGTAGAGTATGTTTTATTATATCATATAATATTTATCACATATACACAATAGTACAAACTCAACTACTTGAATAACAAAAGCAACATCAATTGTAATATTTCTCGACTTAAATTACAATTGTATTTCTCTTAAGTTTAAATTGTAAAATGACACGGAGTACGTGACTATTTAATAACGTATATGACTTGGATAATATCTTGAAAATAATATATCATCATGAATAATATATGTGTACAAATATACAATAGCTTTTATGACAATTATTTAAACCATTTTCAAGTATTTCTTTTAGTTAATTGATTTCTTTAATTGTCATGATACTGTTAGGGGTATTGATAATTGATTACTAAATGATAAAAAAAAAGTGTAAAATGAACTTTTTTTGTATTTTTTTTTTTTACCTTTAAAGTATTCCAGTAAAACAGAAAAAAATAAAGTTTAAAATATTCTCGTGGTTTAATCGAGAATGGAATTTTCATGTTTCCTTTTTTCAATTCCTAAAAATTTCTATACCACCGTTGTAAGTATTTTTAAATTGCTTTTATTTATTTATTTTTTGTTTTAGTTTACAGAATGTTACTGTGAGCGACCATATCCGGGAAGCGTATTTGCATAAGGTAATGAGGAGATCGCGTTCTCGTACACGTACAGAAGTTTGTAAAAAAAAAAAAAGGATGAATTGTTCGATTCGCCAATTTAGGGAATTCGTGCCCCAGTCAACTATACTCTGTTGTTGAATATCAAATAAATGTAAATGTACTACGAATTGAGCAACTGCTTATTATTGTTCAATTTTATTTCGCTTTATGCGTTTGATATCAAACAGTTTGAATAAAGTATCAACAGTTAGTTTATTTGTTTTAAGTAAAACAAAAAAAAAATTATACTCAACATTATTCTTCTCTTATCTATGACTCTTTTTTATTCATTTTTTAATTTAGATACAATTCTTTAGTGCTTTTTACTGAAGAATTGAACAAGATATGTCATCTAATTTAATACATGTAAGCATTCAAAAAGCATGATGAAAGAAAATGAAATTGTCAACAGTGCTGGTAAGTTTTTCTCAAAGAAATTAAATTTTTTTTTCTGATTTTATTGCAATGTTTTACTCGAAATCTCTTAGATTTCGGAAAAAAATTTCAAGTGTTTTTAGAAGAAAGTTACAGAAATTGTAAAAATTACAAAAAAAAGTTGAAACCAAAACCAAAAAACCTACAAATTAAACAAAATAATTTAAAATTAAATTTAAAAATAATTTATTAAAAAAAAAATATATAAAATAAATATTTAATAATAAATAAAATGATTTAACAAACGAAAGACTTATAAACTTACCATTAACAAAACACATCTGTTCTCAGATGATACACCACCGCAACCAAGCCAACTACCAATTACTGCAAGAGTTCCAGCAACTATAAGAGCATATGCAAGTATTGGGTATGTTGATGTTGCCATTAATGAGATATAGCTGTGTTTTGCAATTACTGTCCATATTCCTATTCCACCAACAACCAATCCGGAAAGCTGAAATTCAAAATGCAATCAATTTTTATTCAATTATACATATATTATTCTAAGTTAACTTCATTAAATTAACTATCAATAGAATGTTAATTACTGAGCTGTAATTTTTTTTAAATTTATAATTAAACTAATGTTTGTGAGTAAATTAGTTGATTTACATAGATACTTAGTTATTTTATTTTCTTTCTAAAAATGAAATAACGAAAATCACTTCAAAATCAATGAATATTTATTTCTGAAAGTGATTATGACTGTTTCATTTCTAGAAAGTTTATTTAATCAATTTTTTTTTTTTTTTTAAGAGGATATCTCATTTTCATTGGACAACAAATAATTAAGGAATTCCTGTCTGATCACTAAAAGACTCTATCAGATGAGAGAAGATAAAAGAAAAGAAAAATCTATAAGCTAAGGTATAGCTCTTATTTAAACGTCTCGTATCTTTTTTCACACTGAGCCCTATTATTTTAAAACCTTTCAAATTTATAGACATCAAGTCTTGTACATATACAGCAATATATTTCGTAAGAGGATCTTCCTTTCAATAGTTACTATTTTTAATTAAAAAATATCAACTTACATTGACATGTAATTATTTCCAATTACTTTTTGTTATTCTATTTTCTACTTCTCTCTACGTCTAGTTTACAAAACAAAATAAATTGAAAATAATATTTATTTTAATTAGATTCAATGCTCTTTTTATTTAAAAAAAATATGTATATAAACAAAATATGAGATTGAAAAAAAAAAAAAAAATTTTTCAATTCAAAAAAAACCTTTGCAATGAATATTACTTCATAAAGACTATACATTTCGCGCAACAGTAAATGTGTTGTACTAAGCTGTGTGGCTTTAGGCAAGTACTCATCTCTATACTGCTAAAAAATTTTTCATCGTTCGTTCATCATACTGTTTGTAGAGATGCCGTGGGAAGAGAATGCTAGTGAATACAGTAAACAATAAGTATTATCAGTTAAGACGACAAACAAACATAAAAGTACTAAAGAAGATATAAAATTTTGAAAAAGAAATCTTTCTTTTAGATGCTGTATTTATTTTATCATTACCATTACGACTATAGTGTACTTTATAAATTTCAAGAAAAATTTTATAAATTGAAGTCAACATTATATCCAACTTAGTTTCTAAAAAATAACATAAAATATCCATTAGAACTTTATTGTATTCAAGAATAATTTATAATTAATTTTTTCTTTAATCTATATTCTGAATGTTAATTATAAAATGATACAAAGAGATGTTGCTATTAATTTAATTGAATTTTTATTCTAAAATTGAGTATTCACACAATTAATATACGTAGCACGTGCAGATTGAGTTGTTAATGTAATGATTATAATAAAGTTTTAGAATACTGCTCGTGCGAGAGTAGTATATGCATAACGAAATAATGCCTCTACCTAGCAAGTCTAGTTATGTGTTACATAAATTTCTCATGGGAAAAGAAGTTAATTGGTAGAACTACAAGATTGCCATCTCTATAACTTAGCATTGATATTAAAATATTTATGAATGCAAGTTTTGAAATATTACTTACGAATAAGACAACATTATAAATATGAAGAACATATTTAAGAAAATTCACTGAACAACATCCATCATCACGTGTTCTTATTCTAGTTGAACTGCCAGGTAATCTTTCTGCACTTTTTGCCATCTTTAAAGAAATTTTTCAGTGATTATTGTCCACTTCTGATAGTTTGTGTCACGTCTTCATGATATCTGTAATCATAAAATATTTTTATTTATTACTTCTTTTATCGTACAAGATTATTTAAAATTCCAATCCCACGTGGAGTCGATGAGAATTTTTTTTCTTTTGATTCTTCCATCTTACAGTTATAAATTTGTCAAGCTTTTCTTTTTAAAACTTGGCCAAAGACCAAAGTTACATTTCTAACACATCTCTTTGGCACGTGGTTCTGAATGAATTTTTATTTTATTCCTTCAATATCTCTAGTTAATCAGGACAATTTTAATCATTCATCCTCACCAATAAAATATAAAAATTTTTAATTTAAATTCATCAATCATTGGTAACAGGAATAATGTAACTGAATTAACTGTTCTATAATTGATTTAAATTGGAAAAAATATAAATAAAAGAAAGTAAAAAAAAAAAAAGGTACATCTAATAAGCTACAATGAAAGTTGAGGGTGTGACCTATCTTGTCGTGTGGGCGAGCTTGAAATTTTATAGTGAAATGTTGTCCACGACGGGTGGTGGTTGCTACAGCTTTAGCAGGAAATAAAAGGATTAGATTGCCTTTTTTTTCGATGTTACGTCTCTTTACTATATACAGTTATATTGCATATAATCAACTACATGGTATATCTCACTACGAAGCACATCCTGTTTCCGTATGCCGACACTGAACTTGGAATAATATATCTCATATACGAATAAATCTTTGACAATACGTTCATAAATTAATAAATAACCATGATGAAAAGAATATATATTCAAAATATACCAGATAAGAGATTTTATTTGCCAACTCAGTGTACTCCAAGTCTTCATTATTTCTCATAAATCATTGATAATTGATCCCACAATTTATTGCTCCTACAATAAAAATTTTTTTCGTTTTTATTAATTAAAAAATAATATTAAATAATTGAAAATTAATATAATTAATTAAATGCTTGGATACCTGGACAAAAAGAAGCCATTGAATATTTAAATTGATGTGTTCACTTTCAGATGATAAAAATAAAAATTCAAGACATAAATATTTTTTTTTTATAAATAATCGATTGAAGTAAAATAAGAAAAATTTCACTGCAACTAATATAATCCGTAAAATAAAACATGAGAAGATGAGTCTGAGACAGCTTAAAGCAAATGGTTTAGTTCGTATCGCTGGTTAGGACGCGACTGATCTCCGTGGGCCGCAATCCGTTAATACAATCTGTGAACGTTAACTCTCAGCTTATCTACGTGTCTGTCAGTCAACTTTGAGCCTCTATAAAACGAACAACTTAGACAAACGTTCTCTCATGTGTGATCTAACATTGCTCAGACATACATTGCACATTTCTCAAAATACATTTCTTTCATAATGCCAATGTTTCTGAATTATTTTATATATCTTCAATGTCTGTTTTATTTCACGAATCATTATTTTATTATTACATTTGTTTTTTCATTTAAATATCAATTAATTTTACTACAATTTCAAGCATTTAAAAAAACTAACCTATAAAAGGTTAGACAATGTTTACAATGCTGAACCGTGTAAACAAAATATAGCTTTTTTTCTGGTTAACTTTTAGACGTTTCTAAGCGTTTATCATAGTTCTATAGTTTGTGTATGGCATTTAAAATTGTAAACACTTGAAGTATTTAGTTTCTGAATACTTATTAAATACTTTGATTTACAATAAATGTAAATTTAATTATAAAGTATTTTTAATAATAATGAAATGTTGTATTTCCGTTCCAAATAATCATTCAAAAAAATGTATACAAGTTAAAGTATGTTCTTGCGTAACACATATAGATGTGTACTAGTGTAAATTATACTGCCCACATAGTAAAGTATAAGTCCACCCACCTGAACACATTTACCGAAACATTGCACGATCTATTTATCATCTTATATTTTATCCAGTAAATTTTTTTTATTTTCTTACAACAAAGTTTTCAAATTTTTTTTTTCTTCATAAAAAAAAAAAAAATATTTTTTTAAAATTATATTGTTTCTTTATTTAATAAAAAAAAGAGTATATAATTAACAGAATAATTATTAACATGATATATCAGTAGATAAAATAATGAAGGATAAAGAGACGTATTAATTTCAATCTTTCAACTGATTTCTCACACCATGACATCATACTTCTATCTAACACAATGAGGACCCTTCTAACGCGTCAATTGTAGCACCATCAGTTCCCAGCTTAGGCATATCCTCATTTATTCAATGCCCTATGTCACTGGTCAATTTACTGATAAAGCTAATCATCCAATCATATTAACCTTGCCGCTCACTCTTGCAAATGCCCTCAAATTATTATTAGCTGGTTCCTGCGTTATATTCAGCAAAAAAAATCTCTACCTACATAATGACATTCTTAAATAATAATTATTATTATTTTGATGATTTTTAACCAAATAATATCACTGTAATATACAACAGTTGACGGATTTTATTTATTGACAAACAGTAATTACCTGGAGAGACTACATTACAGTTAACGTCCACGCAAAATTGAGCTAAAGATGCTTCACAAAAGATACCAAACGCTGTAGGGAATAATTTTCTGTACCTACACATTGAGATCAAGCTCATTTATCAACTACATTTATGTATAAATAAACAAATTTTATTTTTATAATTTATTTTTTTTTTTGTTTCACATGACTTTAATTGACAGAACAATATAGAGGATGTAAAATTCAATTAATTTTTAAAAATAAAATAGAAAACTAAAAATAAAAATACGATTTCAAGTAGTTTGAATAGCAGCAACATTTCGTTGAGTTATTTCAGATCACACACAGAACTCTACGTCAGTTCCCAAAAGGACTTGACAGCAAATTAGTTATCACTGACCAATTTATCGTTTGCTCTCTACATCTCCTATCCTATGTCGTTTATTTACAAGTTAAATCGTTCTGGATTACCAGAATAATATCAATTAATGTTCAACTTGTTGTATATGTTATTTTCAGTACACTTTAAAATCACCTGAATCAATAACATACTATGGTAATAAATTAACATTTTTTTCTACAACATTAACTGTAATGGTTGTTATCCAATCATTATTTATTGGTTATTGTTTTTTTATTTATGATCAATACCAAACTGTTAACATTATTACATTAATATATAATATATTAGAATAAGACTTACGAAAGAAATGCAAATATATGGTGGTACAGTGTTATATAAAAAATAACCCACAACAGTACATAGTAGAGAGTACATGTAAAAAAGCCTCAAGCTATGCTAAGTCCAACTCTATCCGGACATCAATCTCAGTTACTACACGAGTCTGTACAGTATACGTGACATTATTGCTTTTAGTATTGCTCCTTGATGTGTAGGACGTACATATAACGACTCGTCACTACTTTGTTGAAAATAAAAAAAATAATGAAGAAAAGTGTAGGAAATAAGTAAGATAAAAAATTGACAACAATAAAATTACTTATTACACATTCTTTTGATAAGCAAAAGAAAAACAAATGATCAGCTATAAAATACTTTTGATATGAAGGATTGATGTCGAAAATGAAGTAAAAAAAAGAATGTTTCCATTGTAATGTCAAGAATGGAGACAAAAAATATAAAATATGATATTTATAAGAATAAAATTTAAATAAAAACGAAAAGAAGAAAACTAAGAAGAAGAAAGGTCAAGAACTTATGACGTTAGTTAACTGATCCTTCAACTTCATGAACTCGACCTCGATTGTATCATTGTTATAATATCATAATATAATTTACTACTTCAAATCTTCTCATAAATCAGTTTAAAATATTTTTTTTATCAAAAATTTTAAAAAAATACCATGCAAATGCACGATATTTATTACGATAAAAATATTTCATTTCCCAGATGGCTTGAAATGAAAAAGAAAAAAATCATATTCATGATAAGAATGATATTGAGTAAGCAGAATGCCAACATCTGCCGATATTATGCCCTTGAATAATTAAATAAAGCTATCCTGCTGTTATATGTAGTGTCATGCTTGACGTAATGCAGATACTCTGATACTCTGGAAATGCAAAAGGAAATGAGATAACAGGTTAGGATGGAACATAATAGTTGTGTTTTATCGTTCTTCTATACTCGTTTAGAAAATTTTACCTTAATCAGATGATGTGTATGCATCTTTAAACTCCTTTTTCTATTTATTTTTGTTATCAAAGAATATTTTATCATATAATATGTTTTTTTATCATATCATTTTCCTTAATGTCACTTTAATAAAAACAATATCTATTAGCAATTCAATACATTCTTTAATCAGTAAAGAAATAATTCTTTTTCCTTTAACCATTCATTTGATATTTTATTTATCCTGTGATTTTTTATAATTTCATTTCACAGTTACTTAATTACACTGAATCAGTTAGCAAGAATCTTCATCTTCATTTTCAATCGTTTTCATACACAAGATACACATTCCCAACGATGAGACAGACTCGTCATTCTTTGACCATAATCAATTCCTCACTGTACATTTAATTGACTACTAAACGAGCCTTTTATTTTCTTCACCACTTTTATTTATATCAGGTGAATTTATTCAACTAAATCTGATTATTTTATATGTAAATTCCTAAAATAAAAATAAAAGAGAAAACAAGTTAAAAGTGCAACTATCTATGATGGAGATTTTTTTCTCACTATCTACTTACTTACTTTCTTTCTTTTCTTGGTTTTATTCTCTTTCCTTACTTGCTCTTAATTCGTCCACACCTCTGTTCATTCTCCTACTTCAATTATCTTGAGTAGAGATAACGAGTGAAGCGAATCGAAACGACAAAAATTCTCCTTTTATTGTAATACCGATAGCCATCAGATTTTTTTCTTAGCTACTATTAACTGAAAGATACGATGCTATAAAAGCAAGTTGGTATTACTTGGATAAAATGAAAATGAGAATTAAAATAGTAAATTTTAATGTCAATGAAATAATTTGAGGTTAGCTTTTAAAAAGATAAATCAATCATCTGTGATGAATCGGATAAGTAATATAGGAAAAACTTGCCTGGCGCCTGATAACTTTTCTATTTCCAAGATCCCATAGCTTTTTTGTGTTATTATCATTGAAGAGAAAACTTTACTAAAGGAAACTGGAGGAAACAAAAATGACAGAGAAAAAGAAATGAAATGGAGTTGAGTTTAAGGTTGATAAGAAATCACTTGTAATATTCATACATTGTAAATATTGGTGAAAAAAAGTTTAATAGTGAAATATATTTAAAAAGGTTTGTATTTAAATAATATTTAGCTAAAATATATAATAAAAGATCAAAATGTCAAATGAATCTAAGATAAATGAATATTTACTTCTATTTTTGTCTCAGGCTCAATCTTTGTGCATCATGTTGTTGGCATCCACCTACATAACAGGTCATTTACACAGTCTCATAATGTGATGCCAAGCCCACGTGGACCCGTGTTGAAAAATAAATTACCTATACTTTAGGCTCAACGGAAATAGCGTAGGTAAAGAACGATAAAAAACTGACTAAATGATAGTTTTAAGTATCAACGACATTGGTAGTAGTTCAACAGTGAAACTATTATTTGCTCTAACAGTTTTATTTTAATCCTTAGACAAAACTTTAGTATTATTTTACAGTAATAAAAAATATATTCCACCTAGACTAAGCAACATAAAAAGTAATCAGCTTAATAAATTCTAACGCATTAAATTCTATTTTTCTGCTGTCATAATTATTTTTTTTTTTTTACATTTTATCTTAATCATTCATTCATTTATAATTTAAGTCTTTGATGGTAAATATTTCGTTGAGGTGATTTTTTTTTTCAGATATATGGAAAGACAAGACATAACGGCGCTTTATTAAAGATGGTAACGGTCTTTTTCAAAATCTTACAAACTAACAAGATTCTAAATATCTGGTTAATTAAGGAAAAAATTTTTTTACTGATAACTCAAACAAGAATGACTATGAAATGAGATTTAAATTATTCTACCATCAAAAGTTTCATCTTAAGATTCAACATTTCAAGGATTTAAATTGAAAGAAAGAAAAATAATAGATAACATTTTCAATTATTAATAAAATTTAGTACAATGAACGTCGTAATGAAGTCCTGCAATACATTAGTAGTTTCTATAGAGTTTGATTCAACTTTACCAACATAATATCTCTTGACTCTTTTCTTCCACTATTATCATGTTAATCCTTTATAACTGAATAATACCAGTAGATTAGACTGCAACAGTATGTAGATTTTAACAAATCAATGTTCCCTTAGCTTCTCTCCATGGTCTAGTCTATAAATCAAGGAAAATCACTTAACCATTGTTTCCAAAAATCAATTGTCCAATGTGACGTAAGTATAGATTTGTGATCAAAGTTATTTCACCGGAAAATGGTTCTTTTATTGTATTATATTCACCTATCGACAGGATTTATTAACGGAAATAGCTTTTGATAATTTCATTTATTATATGTGTTTCAATTTATAATACTAATGAAAGTACATGTGTAATAAGTTGATTAAATTCAATATAATTTTTGATGTTTCATTAAGTAGCAATAGACCACAGGATAATATCAATTGTACAGTGGTACATGTTGTCATTAATATATTTAGCAATCCTTTGTTAATTAAAATTTATATTATATGAAATAAATTGGTTATACAGCATTCAGGTTACTGAACTTGTTCAAGTGTTCTATTTCACTATACCTACATAACAAACTTGTCTATATATATGCCAAGAGTTATTCCTATAGGTAGCATATCATTTATTCATCTCAGGTTGATGCTTAAATTTTCATTAAATTAATAAAACATAGACAAATGAAAAGGAGTAATTGTAGAAATATAGAAAAGTTATTGTTTATAATTCTTCTTTAAATGAGAAAACTTTTATAATTAATAAAATGTATTTTCAAGATACTGTTCATGATTCTGCTTGATTTATGTATATTTAATTTCTCGAAGACTTGACAGATGGAATATATTAGAAATAAATAGACTTTGTAACTACTATGATAAATGGTATCCACGTGAGTCACGAATCGTGACATTAGATCAAAAACTTACTCCTACGAGCATTCATCCTACTGCAATTTCACCTTTGTTATTATTATTATTATTAATATAGATGTTTATTGATTTTTTTTTCAATATCATTTTGTTTAATATTTCATTTAGTTTGATGTAGAGTTACTCGTGGACTTCATAATAATAATATAAGGATTGAGTTTGATTTAATCAAGCCATACTTAACTATACATGATGTAACGAGGAGAGTGCACGACTTTGAGGAAATGGATTTTGTTCATCTAAAGAATAAATGATGTACCTGATATCAAGCAGTTAATTGTGAATTTTCTTTATTTTACTCCAATCAAGAACACAATTTTACGAGTGATAAAATCAGAGAGATTATGAACCCTGCAGGTTCTTTCACAGTTTGACCATTTGATATTGATGGATTATAAACTATCAAGAAATAATAAGTTACATTAGAAATGATTGGTTACAGTTTATCATTTTTCATCAATTTATAATATTGCAAGAATAATTATTAACTAACGATGTTCATACTCATACAGTGATAAGTATCCATGTTAATTATAATCATTCTTGTGAAATAATCAAATGCAACACTCCAAAATAGTTCAGTAAAATTGTTGCAAAAATTTTATTTTAAATTTTTCTTCGTTTTTAAAATTTTTTTTTTATTATCATAAATAATAAATATTTAATTGCAATCGACTTGAAAGAAAAAAAAAATCAGTAAGATCATAAAATCATTCAATAAGAAAATGAATAAGATTAAAATATGTTTCTATATATAACGACTGTAATTATTTACAGAAAGAGTAGAGCTGGCAAGATGTCACTTTTGCATGGTACACAAGAAAATCCATTTTCAAGTCGAAAAATAAGCGTGGATTTTATCCTGATAGGTTTGATCTCATACCTATTACAAACTTATATCAGCTTGTTCCATCATTCATTTTTTCTATCCTGATTCTACACTGGTATAACAAAATCGAATTTGATTTAAATTCTAATCTCATCCTGTTTAGAATTTCGTATATGAATTTCAGCCTGTTCTTGGCTTGCTTGCTTTTAATACTGTTATTACATTCTTTTTTTAAAATTCAGCAGAAAATGATCAGAATAAAATTTGAATGTTTTTACCCAAAGTGAGACTTGGAAAATTTTATCTCGAATAAAATTATAAGTTTGACTCACTCTTAAAATGATTCTACATAATAAAAATATAATAATTGAATGAAACAATTTTATTTAAAGAATTTATTTATTAACCACACGTAAAGAGGCGGACTTTTAACTTGGTTGATGAATGACTTGTGGATATTCATAGAAACAATGTCTACCCACTACCATGTACTATATTTTGTATCTCGTATGTAGACGTTTATATTTATGGGTAATCTGATGCATGACGTATATACAGTTTTATAATAAGAAGTATTTTATTAAAGTTTTAAATAATCAATTAATTATTTTACAGTAGTTATTTTTAATGAACATATCTTCAATGTATCGTTTCGCAATATTTGACAATGGTTAGAGCGTAGCACAAAGCTCTATAAGATCTCAGATATCGTAACTTCAAGACACGGATGCATATGTAGTAAGTGTATTTCTTTTTACGAGTTCCACAGTGACTACGACCTCGTACAATCTTGATTCATCGATTGACGTCCGTGCGCATCGTAAAGAAGGTAATTAGAATTTAACGTATGCGTGACTACAGCTAATAATGAAGCCGCGCCACTTTTAGTGTAATTCCCTAACTTGCAATTTATAATTATAAGTTGTACTAATCAGTTATTTTATCAATAACTTGGTTTTTCAAATAATAAATATTCCAGATTTGATTACTAATACCAATTTCATTTCTTAAAGCCAATTTCATGTAAATAAAAGTCTTGTTTGTAATCATTTGTAGTACTCACACCAATCAATTATTACTGCTGATCATTATAATTGATGTAATTCTATTCATATTTGATATGAGTAACATTACTGAATAAACTTTGCCAATTAGTAGCTCATTGTTGAATGTATTTTGAATGCATAATTCAAAGAGCATGGAATTGAAGATATAATATTTGAGTATTCTCAAGTTGATACGAATAACTCTATATTTTAATGAATTAAATAAGTCAAATACTTATTATTCGATATCAAATAGCACACTAATCCTTTTGAAAGGATTTGAATCCTGGCTTTTCATCAAGCAGAGTGGCGCAGTGGAAGCGTGCTGGGCCCATAACCCAGAGGTCCGTGGATCGAAACCACGCTCTGCTAAAAGAGTATCCTTTTCTTTTTAGAATTTAATCGAAAATAAAACCTTAACTTTAATTGCCACTAAGTAGTTATCGACAACTTCATGTTTAATTATTTTTTTTTATTATTATAACTGAATAATGTTTTTTATAGCTTTGGAATGGTATCATAAAAGCTTTATATTTTTTTTTAAATTGTATTTTTATTTATTTAAATATTTATCGTTTGTGGAATGTATAAAAGATTTGTAATCAATTTATTTGACTTTGTAAAGTTTGCATAAATATTTTTCTAAATTTGCAATTCTTTCTCTCAATAAGGATACTTTTAATTGACATGGACACATGAGTTTATTCATGATATAAATTTGCATTTGAACAAAATGTATTCTCTCATTTACGTAGATCCTTTTATAGAAGGAATATATTGCAAGTGACATAAGAAAGCTCATCTTATTACTCTGTATTTTATTTATATTTTTTTTACTGTTTTAAATTGATGTATCAAGACATCAAATTAAATAACTACAAATAATCTATGAGTTGGATTTATCAATCATAATGATTTATTTATATTTCCCAATATTTATCATTTAAAAATTTAATTTAACTTTCTGTCAGTTGAAAAAAATTTATTTTCTAATTTTAATAAAAAGATTAAGTTCTTTATACAAATTTCTCACAGAAAAAATTAATAAAATTGATAAATAGATCAGCTATGAGTACATTTATGTATGTATTATACACATATGTTGTTGAAAAAGAAATATGTGAAACGAGAGCACAATGTCACATACATGTACATGAGAGTTCTATTTTCTAGTTTTTTTTTTTTTTGTTCTCTACTCCATTAATACCAAACCGGTGTGACCGGATGAGAAAATAACGAAAAATATTGAAAAAAAATTTAAAGGCATAATATGCAAATCATACAATGACATGATTGAGAAAGTAAAAACGAAAAAAAAAAAAAAATAATAAAAACAAGTCAATTGGAATAAAATTATAAGAATGTACTAAAGTATGCGAACGACGTGAACACTATTTTCTACAAAAAAAAAAAAAAAAAACTATGTACACACTTACCAAGTTTGTTGATTTTAGATTAGTCCGTGTTTTTTACACTCAAGGTCACGACTTTACACTTGAAAAAATTGACTTTAATTAATGATTTAACATTAAAATTATATCATTCAAAAATTTTATAAATTAATTTTAAATAAAAAATAATCAAAAATATTATAACAAGAAACTTTTTCTATTTATTGCGCACCGAATTGATATTTTTTCACTTCATTAAGCAACATTTTAAATATCTAATTATTACACAATCCCATATTATGTCAGTACACGCGTTGTTTACAATTGCTAAAACTTTAGCGTGCTGAATGATCGTTGAATTTATCACGTGACGAATAAAAAGGTGATATAATTTTACATACTAAACCACGCGACACGAAAGTCGGAGGAAGACTGAGCGAAGCTGACGCGTTACACGATGAGATGCTTGTATTACGTCTGCCGGTACAGTAAGAAATGTGCGCGCGCCAATTTTCGAAGCCTATCTCTAGCGACTAGAGTAGAATTTCCAAGAACCATACCAACACATAAGACACGTGTATTTATGTGAAAACACACAAGGTAGAGAAATATTTGTTCTATGTACTATACATAGTTATAAACACAAGAGAAGACCTACAGTGTGTTTTTATACCTGTTTTCTCTACTTGGGGTATTAATACCTCATATTTCTTCGAAATTTTTAGTGATTTAAAGTTCGTAGTATTTTAAAAGGACTTATGGTATTTTCACCTTTTTTTTTTCTTTAAAAAGGAAGTAAAATTATTTTTTTAAGCTTGTTATTAAATATATTTGAAAAAAACCCCTGGTTCCACTTAAGCCTTGTATTATTTTTATTGTAAAATTTTAACAAAATTTAAATCACTTATAATGAGTCAAAAAAGAAAACAAACGTAATATTACATAATGAAATAAATGTTTTTATTATTTATTTAAAATAATAATGACATTTTCTATGATAAATATTAACAAATTGTATATTATCAAGATATTTGTCGACTCAATCTCTCTTGGGGATGTGTTATGTACATGTTAGCTTTTGTAGTGAGACAACTGCATTCAATTACGTTGACATTGGTTATATTGAACGTAACCAGGATGATGATTACGTTGAGAGTATGATAATGACAAAGGGGTTTGATGGTGAGTACTGTTGAGAATTATCATTGAATCATGTAGAGACGATACATTGAGCAGTTATGTATCTTTTAGAAGCATACATCATACCAATCACGTTAAGTAGATGATTGACTGGTTCGTGAAAACGCATAAAAATTTTGTATGCGAGATATTGGTTGATTTTCATCATTAAATTATGATGCTGGAGCTGCTAATAAATTTCATGGCAATTATATAATTTAATCTTGTTAATATTAATAATAAAACTAAACAATGAAATGATTACTCACGTTCAGCGGGTGCAGGTGCAACATCAGTAGGTGCTGCTGGTGGAGGTGCATCAGCAACAGGAGCAGGTGCATCTGCGGGGGGTGGATTTTCAGCTGGTGGTGCTGCCGCTGGAGCTTTTAAATAACAACATTGATAAATTACTTTATTACAGGTTTATAAATATTTTCAAACAAACCTTCTGCGGGTGGTGGAGCTCCATCAGCTGGAGCTGGAGTTTCTGCTGGAGGTGCTCCTTCGGCTGGTGGAGCTGCACCTTCTGCTGGTGCTGGAGCTCCTTCCGCTGGTGGAGCAGCTCCTTCAGCTGGTGGAGCACCTTCCGTTGGGGGTGCTACACCATCTGCTGGAGGAGCAGCACCGTCTGCAGGAGGTGGTGCAGAACCATCCGCTGGAGGAGCTGGAGTTTCTGCTGGTGGAGCAGCACCTTCTGCCGGAGGAGCCGCTCCATCAACAGGAGGTGGTGCTGCACCATCTGCAGGTGGTGGTGGTTGACCCTCAGATGGAACTGGTGATGGTGCTGGTTCAGGTGTTGGTGTAGCTGCCGGAGGTTCTAGTGGAGGTATTGGTGATGGTGCAGGAGTCGTTGCTGGGGTTGATTCAACGGTGGTTGATTGTGCAACCGAGGATGGATCTGGTGATGGAGTTGGTGGAGCAACCTCTGGTGTTGGTGGGGCTGGTTCTGGTGCTGGCTCAGGTGCCTTCAATAATTGTAATCGGACACAATCTCATTACAGGGTTACTGTTTTAAACTATTCTATACATATACATTAATTAACATACATAGAAAATGCTAATACTTACTTTGCATACACGTTTTGTAATTACAAACTCTATTCTTTATTATTATTCCCACAGAACACGTGAATTACTGTAAACGTTGCTATATTACATTTAGACATGTAACATGCTTATTTTTCTATTAACCATTTATTATTTTAGTTATAATAATAATTGTTATTATTACTTGAAGATAAATCGTTATTCACGTAAATTGGATCACTCGGACAGTAGGATTTTACTATAGGGGTAAGAAAGAAACTCAAGGTAAAATAAATTAACATGAGAGATAAGTGAAATTATATTTTGTGTTATTGACATTGATGTTTTGTACAATAGTTTTTATGTGATAAGTTTAATTATGTTCCTTTCTGCTCTTCCAGATATCATTTTCTCCAACACCATAACTATGTAAATGTATTCTCATAATCATATCATGTATAATCAATACTGACATTGACACAATTGTTAGGATTATTTGATAGTGTGATTACATAAAAGATATATAAATATCAGGTAAATATAGGGATAATTATTGACAAAACACAATATAACAAATCTCATTTTTTAAACATACGTATTTCTTAAAGGTATCTTTTTAATTGTATTATTGACAAAATTTTGAATGACGAAAAAACACAAGATGAATAAAAATAATTACTTTCACAATGTAAATGAATTATTTCAAATGAAAAAATAATAAAAATACAAGATAGGATTATTGAAAGGATATTTTTAAACAAAAATTATAAGAATAAACATATTTTTATATAAAGACGAAAAAAAAAAAAAAAAAACAAATAGTATCATTTGGGTATTTGTTTTTTGATGGATTCACATTTCTCATGCCTCGACTTCTTCTTCTTTTACCTTTTTTTCTTCTCCTTTCTTGGACCAATCTGGTTTTTTCTGTAAAATATAAAAATTGAAGATTAATAATCTTGTCATATATTTAATTGAATAATGTAATGGGAATTATTATGATTATTTTAAAAGTACTATTTAATTCTAAGACATATCAAAAAGTAATTATTATTTAAGTATCTGTTAAGACAAACAACAAAAGAGCATATAGCATCCACATAACATTGTCGCATCCTTTTTTTTTTCATCTAATTTCTAATTTCTACTTCCTCTAACAATTTCATTAAACCATTTAATTATCTAAATATTATCTTCAGGGACTAGTAGTAACTATAAATATAGACATAGAATTTCAAGTGAAATTATTTTATCATGGATAAATAAAAGTTTAATAAAAATAAATAAAAATAAAAAACAGACTAGGATGTCAGTTTGAAAAATATTGAGTAATTGTATCACTTTTTTTTGTTGTTTTTAATACCGTGCTACAGGCGATAGAAGTGCTATTCTACTAAGAGTAAAAAAAAATTTAATATTTTTTAGATAGTTAGAAATTAGATTATTTTCTAATCGCAAATTATTATACTTTATTTCCTTTCTGCGACTGGCATTAGAATTTTACCTTATCTTTTGAGGCATTCTGCAAACATAAGTCAAGAGCATAAGTATTAGTCAAATAAGACATAGACAACAAATTAAAGCATAAATATTTGAACATGATCATTATATTTTATTCAACTATTGTTTTTTATCACCATCATAATGATCAATTGTTCATATTTATAATTTAAAAAATATATTTATTTTCATTTATAAAAAATCCATTTCTATTGATAATTATTAATATGTAAATTAATTGAATTATCTCAGCAATTTTTTTTTGTTTTGACAATAAATTATCAATAGAGATATTTATGTAAGACAACATAACTACACATTTTAAAAAAAATCAATTCAATATGAAGCTTGGTAATAAAGTCGGGTGAAAATGCTGAAAAATGGGCCATAAGTTTTGATTTATTAACTCCAAGTTTGCATTTATTTGTGTTTAATATGTAAAAATGCATTTAGTTTACTTGAAAAAAAATAATATATCACTGTGGTAAGTTGGTTTTAGAATGAATGGTCAGTAAAAGCGTCTTTACCGTTATGTGTAATTCGAAAGAAACAATTGGTGTATACATGAGATAATGTTGCAAGTTATTCTCACCTTTTGACACCATAATATTTTGTTTATAACTCATATTCACAAGTTAATGAAAATTTAAATTATGCAACATAAAAATTTTTCATTATTTTTAATACTTAATATTTTGATTAATCATTTTAATTTTATTTACACCAATTTAATTCTCAATAGCCAATATTAAGTAGACATAGAACCGATTTTGAGGTTAGAATGAAATGTTTTGTGTATAAAAGAACAAAATTAGTCTGACAAAGTAAGCTTTTTTTAAAAGAAGATAAATAATGAAGTTGATTATCTATGTAATAAAATAATTTAATTTATTTGAGACATTTGAATACGTAAATAACTAGTGGATTTTGAAGAAATATTAATAGATATGACTGATAGTGTTTACTAATCTAATGATGTGCTTGAGTGAATTATTTCTTCGTCTGCCATTCTGCCTTCTCGGACTTCTTGGGCTGTGAAGAACAACATATGGCCTAAACAACTACTACAATAATAAAAACGAGAATACAACTGGCAGTCATTTTGCCACATCAAGGAGATCATTTTTTTTTCCAAATCAATTTTGTTTTGTCTGGATGTCAAAATAATTTGTCTGATAGAATGACTATTGATATTGATCCATGAGTGATGTATGATGGGATGACAAATACTACAAACATATTTACAATAGACAAGGGGTTAATTTAAATACAGGGTAAATCACAAAACTACTACCTTACAATTGAGATGACTATTTAAGACTTAAATACAATTACTAATAAATCTGATTATTTTTACCTGGTGTTGATCATTTTTGCTATTAGATCAAACTTGAAAATGTTTTAGTATTGATAAACATTTTCAGGTATTTATTGAATTAAATGAAAATAGTAAAATTTTGCTTGATACGTGGAAAGTATCCTTGATGCGTTGTGATATGTTTGTATGAATAAAAGTATCAACGAATAATTTACCTCTTTATCTTCTTCTTCCAGAGTGAATTCCTTCTTCTTGACTTGTTTCAACTGATTTCTGAAATTAAACTCAGCTGCTTTCTTCTGGAGCTTGGCAAATTTGTTTTCATACTTGGAAACTTTTTTCAATGTAGGTTTCATGCTGGAAAATAAAATACAATTAACGTTATATAATTATCAACATGAAATTATTTTATCTTATTTTAAAAGAAAAATTCACTTACAATTTGCCTCTGAGATCGTTCACTTGGCTGTTGAGCTCGGCAATCTGTTTGTAATAAAATATAAATATTAATCTCCTTTCTAAATATCCAATAAATATGATTTCCTTTTTTTTTAATAGTTCTTTTTTCTAAATAATATTTATCATTAAATAATTATTTAAGAAGCTGGGTTATCAGGCAAAGCTTATTAATTTTCCAGTATTATCTTAAAAAAAAATAGATCACCCATAAACAATCTATGTTTTGGTAGAAAAATCAAAAATCACACTTAAAGCTTGATGGTTAAAAAAAAATTTGAAAGTTTTTGCCAGAAACTATAAAAAATTTTTTTGTCTAATCACAGTAAAACATGATTGATTATTAAATCAATAAATAGGATTACTTGATAAAACTTTGAACTTACTCTGTAATTAAAACAGAGCATATTTTTTGATTGTCTTTTTACCAGACCTTGGAATTTCTATAGCTGGTCATAGTTAGCACCTGAATCAGTGTTTTATACCTAGTCTAAGATAATAATTAAATAAAAAATAAATGTATACATAATGTTAAGTATCATTTAGGGTCATACTACTATCGGGGTAGGGGTGAATTGGGCCAGCACAAAAATCATTAAATAAATATTTTAAAATTAAAAAACTATCCGTGCTTTCTAAAACTAATCTTTAATTTTGTATTTTGAAGAAAATTCTAACATGACTATTTAATTGAATTGAACAACTATTTCGGTTGTGTGTCGGGTCGGTGCAAAATCTTATATAAAAAAAGGTTTAGAAGGGTAGTGTAATGAATTTGTAGATATGAAATATTATTATACAAATACTGGTAGTGATTTAATGTATAGGAATAACAAATGATAAAAATTAAGTTATTGAATTGCTGGTAATCAACGAATAAAATATATTATTCATACACATTCACCCTTTTCTTTCATTCTCTCTCTCTCTCTCTCTCTCTCTCTCTCTTGAATATTTTTGCTCTCTGAGAATAGGAAATTTGTCATCGCGTTTGAATTTGTGAGAGCCTTAAGTGAGGACAAGAGGATTTACCAGGTGCAGCGCAAGTACGTAAAAGGGTCTTACTGATCACACGTAAGAATTATTATATTATAAATCAATCAACAAAATCACAGTAACATATATCAAATATTTTTCATTTGGAATTTTAGAAAAAAAAAATAAATACTAAAATAGCATGTTAAAAAATATATACACATACACACACATTCTATATTTTATATTGTTACATTGAGAGAAAAAATTCATTAGTTTTATTTTAACAATTAACAAAAAATCAACAGTTAAAATAAATAATTTCTCTCGTGATAAATATGAAATTATTTGTACTTGGGTAGTATTATTTTTTAGGAAAATAAAGTAAACTTTACATACAAATGATTGACATGGACATGAGATTATTAATTTAAACATGAATAATTTGATATTAAAATGTATTGATAGGTTATAAAATGAATAACAAATATATTTAACATGTATTGAATAAAGTAAAATACAAAGTATTAAAAGCATTTTGTTGACAATGTAACACGTTTCAAACACAAATATTGGATGTTTTAAAAGCCATGCAATTGATAGAATTATTCAAGAAATTATTTCAACAACAATTAGATAAAAAATATATCTTGTAACATGAATTTGTTTGTATTTTTATATTTGAGTAAAACCTATGTGTAATGAAGTAATGATAGGATATTTAACGAATAAATTTCCATAAACAAATGTGATTTTGCACCGCACTCACAAACACACATCGATCACACTTCTTTCAATAAAAATGTTTGTATTTTTTTTCCTTTGAAAAAAACATTGTCATTATGATATTTTCTACATAACCTCAAAATTCGCTCGAAATAAAAACATTAAAAAAGGGGGGTGGTAGAAAAAGAAATAAATATAAAATTATTCTTCTGTGAAAAATAACTTGGAATTGATAAAAAAAAATCAAACAAACAAACAAACATGGCAAAAAATAATAATTTAAGTGGTATATGAAATCGATCATTTTATCGAATATAAGAGAAAATAATTGAAGGATTGTCAACTTGAGAACCCTAACAAGTCCAGTGGATTCGATAGTGGGTTTATATTGTACCTCATAGTCCCTTTTCCGTACTTCACGCTCCAAATCCCACTTCTGACCCTCACACGCGTAGACGCGTTCGTAATACGCTTGGCAAATCTCCTTCAAGTCCTCTACAAGAAGACGGAGAGCAATCAAAGAATCATCTTAGTTATTTCAATTTAAATAAAAATAATGAATAATTATTTATTTTCCTTACATCTCAGCCATGATTCAATTGAATCAAGTTACCGTTGATTACAAGAATTATTTATTCATCGTTAAATAGAAGAAGAAACATTTCTTTTTTAAATTTTAAATATTCTATTTTCATTGGGGTAAGTAGAATGTAATAAAATAAAAGCGATTGGTGTTGTTAAATCGTAATTTTTCATACTTTTGTGTAAATATATTTTTGATAAATATCTTCAAACCGATGTCCATTTGGCAAAGCTAAATTAATCAAAATCACAATGAAACGATTGAAGTTATATTTGTAAAAAGTATGTTGATAATAATTGATCATTTCATCATCACAATTATAGCCGTGCATTTTATATTTCATGAGCAACATCATTTTTATTATAAAACAAAAGTAGTAATATTCAATAATTATATTGATAATTATAGCAGATCGTTGGTTTAATTCACTAGTTACCTCAAAATCTTTCATTTTATTTTTCCTTTCGAGGTCATATTTATCACCCTCGAGCGTATAAATTTTGTTCCAATAAGCCTTACAAATGGTCTGGAGCTCAGCTAAAAAAATAACAATCGACAGAAAAAAATAGAAACTGTCTATTGTCCATGATCCAACTATAATGGAAACAATTAATGCTGCTATTCCATTAGATAACTTTTTTTCTCATATTATTAATTAATTTTTCCACGTTTACTCTTTTATTTTTTAAAACAATCACATTTATATATCTGTATATTTAAATTTTTATAAAACATATATTGTTTAGCAAAAAAAAGCTCAAGCTAATTAGCTGATAAGCTTCAAAAAAATTAATATTTTATCTTTGCAATAAAAAATTCATCTTTTGTTTTAATACTTTCATTTTTACTTAGTGGTTCGATCAAAATTACTGCTGACGTTAATACAACTGAGCAAAAAAAGCTTATAGATTAAATACATCATTAATTATTACTTTACTCTACATAATAATTTACCAGAAAGATTAAATTTCAAATATACCGTAAACTACTCAACAACATGATTACTAATTTTGTCAGCTTACTTTTTTTAGCACGAATAATAATAAAATACTGATGATGATAATAATAATAATAATAATAATAATAATGATAAAAATAATGTAAATTTACACTGCAACCCCATTTGAATAATAACTTATCGTATAAACCTCATAGTCTTTACTGTCAACGTCGAACTCGAGATCATATTTCTTCTCTTCTAGAGCTGCGATCCTTTTATGATACTGGATCAGAATTGACTTCAATGCAGCTAATAAATAGCATCAAAAACATTTACTGATTAATGTTAATTCTAACAACTCGTTATTTATTACATTTTTAAACCTTTTCCTTACTATCATTTGCTTTTTTACCTTATTTTAAATCTCATGGCCCTTTTTTAGAAACAATAATTTCAAAAAAATTTATGAAAATAAATTATAGTGAATGACAAAAACTATTTGTCGATAAAAAATAGTATTGCAAAATAATTAAATTTAGGTAGCATAATATTAAAGAATAAAATTTAGATTATAAAAAAATAAGAATTTTTCATCATGAAGAAAAACACTTTCATTATATAACCATTAAAAATGTTCTCTTCATTCAATGAAACTTCACACTGCAGCCAGCGATATAGCATTTTCGAAGCTTTTCCGATAGAGTGTCACAGTAAAAATCAACAGTGAAATGACAGACGGCAAATATCGATTGAGCCATACCAATAAGGCACATTAATAGCAGAAAAAATTGTGAAAAGTATTGAAAAAAAAAAAAATAAATAAAATAAGATACAGATAAAGTTGATAACGATATATGGAGCATTAAAGAAGAGAAAGTATCATTGTAGAAATATGAAGATAGATGTTTGTATACACGGGAACAGCGCAATGAAAAGCACAGCAATTGGCCTGTCGTGCAATAATTCATCATCAATATACTCGTAAATTATATCAAAAATTCATAATAAATTTTTTTAGCCGATTTTCTTCATGAAAAAAATACCTCGAAATCCTTTCTTTTAACGATATATTCAATATCGAATTTTTGGCCCTCCAACGCACAGATCCTATTGTGGTAGTCACGTAGTACACGTTTCAGGACGTCTGTGCATTAATAATTGTTATACATTGAATATTATTTAACGTGTGTTAATGTATCTGCACGTGTAAATGTTTTAATTGAAGAAATTAAATGGAAAATGTGCATTTTCGTTTGATGAATAAGTAAAGGTATTAACATAAACATGTATGTAACGAATAAATGATTAATATGTGACGATACTGAATGACAATAAATAATTAAATTATCAAAACCATCAATGATTGAGATAAAAAAAATACTTGGTTTGCCAAAGGATCACATTCAGACCTAAATAGACAGCATTTCGAATAATATCAAGTCTATATGTATAATCGAAGAAGAAAAGATCATTAAAATAAGTGTTACCTTCACTTGCATTATCAACATCTTTTGGTTGTCCACATCTTTCCTCAATAATTCGTCTTCTCTCAGCAGCTTTTCTTTCTTGTTCTTTTTTCAATTCTTCAGCCGCTTTTTTACGTAATAGCAACTACATTTGTGATAATAATAGAATAAATAAAAATGTATGTGATAATAATAATATTGAATAAAAGAAAAAAAAAAAAAATAATACCAACCCTAAGTTTCTTCTTTCTATCTGGGGTCATAAAACCCTTTTTAGCCTTTTTTGCTTTTGACGCCTCCTCAAGACGAGCACGAACCTCCGCTCGTTTTCGCTCTGTTTCTGCTTGCTTCCTCTTCTTTTCCTACATTTTCGATGTGAAAAACACTTTAACGACTTAACATCCAACTTAACGCCCATTCTTTTTCACTATTCAAAAACGACTACAAGAACTTTTCTTCTGTTTAAATGTTTCAATATCAATCTATTTTGTCAATGTTTCAATCATTAAAATTCAAATTGCTCATCATTGATAATGTTTGAAAGTAATTGATATTAAAAAAAAACTACAACTTTTTATGATGATATTAGAACATTTGATTGAATTAATGGAATTGTTAATAAAGTTTATTTTTTCAACTTGAAATTACTGCTTCTCTGGATTCTGTAAACCCTTACGTACATCCTCGATGCGTTTTCTCTGCAATAAAAAAAAATAAAAAATTGTTATTTATTTATTCTGCCAGTCTATGTATTTATTTATCAATAATGTAACTTTAATATTATGACTTTTATAAAATAAATGTGGAGATATATATTTTACCACAACATTTCATTAATATTTTATCAACCACATGTATTTTATTTCGAGTATTTTTTATTTTTAATTAAATAGATTGATTAATATTCATAGAAAAAAAAAAAACATTGTTACTGTTGTGTAAATGCATGCTTAATAGCATTGTTGGTGTTAAATATTTAATTGTGTATTTATATTGATTGAACTAAGTCTGTATATTTAGAGAAAAATAATTAATTTTAATATCACTATTTATAGATACATTAATGGGTGGATAACAATTAATAAGCAAGAAGAAAGGAAAAAAATTTATAATACTGAAAAAGCATGCAATTGAAAACATTCCACACATATTTCTACTTTACCCTTGTGTGTATACATTTGCCTCTTGTACGTCTGAATATACATTCTGTGTGTATATTTTATTTTCACATGCAGGTAGAAATAAATTCATTATGTCTGATAATAACTTTGAAACACCAATTTTTTTTGCTTTACAAAATCATTTAAGTGATTTTAACATGATATCAATTTCATTATAGTATGAATAATAAATAATTTAAAAAAAAAAAAAAAACATAATGAAAGTGAGTAACTACAGATTGTCTGATGACTTGTTTGAAAATGTCTAGATAATATTTGATATGTATATAAAGCAAATCTGAAAGCGTTTTATTACTAAGGTATTTCAACTATTATTGGAAAAATGATAATTATTAATTAAAACAATGAATACAATAATTAATAGTGGTAAAATTTAACTACATTTATTACAAATATCTTTATAAAGTTCTAAAGATTTAGCAACGTATTTTTCTAAATTTCTAAAAGGTCATCACATATTTTCAAATATTCAAATAAAAAAAAAATAATCATAAATAAAAAATAAACGAGCAAAAAAATCAAAAAAACAAACATACCTTTTAAAATGATAAATATTTTATACTGGAGTATCATTGATGATAATATTAGAATTTTCCATTAGCATGATTTCGATGATGACATCAAAGTTCATAGAGAGAGAGAGAGAGCGAGAAAAAAAAAGAATTCATTTATTTATCTGTCATTATTGAATGTTTATCTTGAATTTATTATACCTACCAAACCTCATCGTCAGCCATTATGGATATTTAAAGCCTCACTCGACTTCCTGTAATAAAAATAAATAATGAAATTTTTTGAATAAGTGCATATGACTTGTACATACACATAAAAGTGTAACTTTAAAATAAGAAAAAGAATAAAAGTTAATATGTGCAGTATAAAGTATCTAATGTTCGAAAATAGATGTAATACGAATAGACCCTTCCACCAACTTTGTGAGCTCTGAACACGATCCAAATTTGGTTGCCACGACCTGGTCATTAGCTTCATTTTTTCCTTTACTAGTACTCTCATGTTTTCAATGAATTTTTATATCCTCTTTAATGAATATTTCAATACAAAATCATTTCTATCAACAAAATTATCCTTATAGATTTAAAAAAAAAATCTCTTTCGATATCCTAATAAATTTTTAATTGAAGAAATAAAAAAAATCAAATCGAATTTAAATTAACTGAATTACGTTTTGTAATAATATTTGAAAAGTCATTAAAAAATTGAATGAAATATTCAAATCAATAATGTTTTGTGTATGAATCATGTTTCAATATAGCTATTTATTCAATGAATGCAAGCTTTTGCGGTAAAATTATGCAAGAACCCACGTCATAGGATAGAGTATTTTGTAGAAAAGATGGTAGAGTTTATTTATAAATATGGCGCTTGTTATTTATAATTATAGATTTACTACAGAAAACTCTTGTCAAAAAAATATAATATTCCTCTCAATAAATTGATAAAAATAATCAACGAGATACAATGTTGAGGTAATCATTAAAAAATTCTGAAGAGGTAACATATAATCCAATTCTACTTTAAGCAGTTATTTTTATAATTTGTAAAATTACACTTATTATAAAATTAGACTTTTTAATTAATTTCACTTTCTATCACTTTTTCATCTTTCTCTGTTGAGAAATAATTTTATCTCAATACATACAGATTCCAAGCGTTATTTTTATTACTTAAAAGCCATTGAAAATTCTCAACACTACAATCACTGCTTCACTGGGGAAAAAAGTTTTAATGTAATATTATTAAAAAGAACATTAAAGATAATAGTGACATATTAAAATAAAATTATGATTGAATTTGCTGTAGCTTATACCACAAAAATAACTTACCTGTAGTGTAAATATCGATAAATATCTGATTAGACAACCGGGTAAAGCAACTCACTACGGGGTACTAAAGAATCTTCTTTCACGACCCTAAAATCTCTTGAATCTTTTACTTGATATATCACGTGATCAGTTTAAGAAATCACGATGATTGGTTGATACAGATTTAGGCGAACTGACGGAGCTCCGACCAAGTCCAAAAATAATTACAATCTGAAAACGGAGCCAACCTCTCGTCTTCTCCAACTGTCACCTTTTCCTAAAGAGAAAACCTAAAAGAGGACACCGAGTATATTTACTTAAATGTTATGTTTTTTTAAAAATACTCTTCCCCTATTATTTATATCTCATTTATTTCGTTGAAAATACAAACTTCAATGAAAAATTTTGATAATTGCACTTGAGTATCAGCTTTGATTTTTACTATACATATGGAACTAATGTTAATGATTTATTTACACTGATTCACTATTTTACCATCACTACTGACTGTTTGATTATCCTGTACTATCTATAACAGGCATAACTGAAATACTAATAATTTTATAAGTCTTTCGTATTTACTTTGTAATACTTTAAAGGAATTATAAAAAATTGATATATAAATGCACTAAGAGAGTCATTCTTCCGTAAAGAAATCAATCATTAGTTTACGTTTGAATCTTGGTGAATGTAATTGAAAGATGAATGAATGAGTTTTATACTTGTTCCGGTGTAAATTTTTCTAATTCTTTCCTAATTGCAGCTATTAAAGGCACTGCTGGATCTTCAAGAGTTAGAGGAGAGTTTGCGGAAATCTGAGTAACGGTGACTTCCGGTAAATTTGGCCGGTGAAATGGTCCTGCACTCATTGGTCTTGATCCCCAAGCACCCCGGGGTTGTAGAGTCGTGTTTCCAGTTTCCGGGATCGATTCTTCGGCTAGATTTCGAGGTAGTGAAGTTCGTGGTCTTATTTTTAGAAAGTCTTTCGGGCTTTCGGTTGGACTAAAAATAAAATAATATTGATTTTTTTATTAAAAAAATCCTATTGATTATGATAAGATTTTAAAAATATTTTCTCTGCCGAACCTTGGATGGATTGATTTCTCCTTCCATTCCGAACACATTGTAACGCGATCCGGTGAAATTGCGACCGATGGTGGATGCAATGATGTTGATATTGCGGTCACTTCTTTTGTTTTTACGTCTTTTGTCCCAAAAAGACTGAATGAATCTTCTAGGAGTTCGTGAAGTCGTCTTCTTGCCCGACCTACTGGGCCTGATGACAGTAATTGACTTTCTGGGTCTGTCTCTGAATTTTCTGAAAGCATAATTGACATCTTTCCAAGTACTACTTATTTCAGAATTTTTCGTTTTATTTATTTAACAACCCTCTATTGCTTCAAGGATTAATTATTTTTTATTATCATTGAAACATCAAGAAGGGTAAATTATTATTGACAATGAATGAGAGAATCTTTCATAAAATATCAATAGAACCTTCAACATTACGATGTTTTCTAAGATCCCAAACAATGGGCCCAACTACCCCCGGATCTTTGACTGTAGTACTTCTCGTTCGTTCAAATGAATCATCTTTTAATTTTTTATTATTAAGACCATTTTCTCGTCTTGACATCTCTGGAGTTTCAAATTCGATATCTAAATTCTTTATCTGGAATTAAATTGAACAATTATATACTTCATATTTTTATTACTATCGATTTTCATTGAATTATCAAACTTACAATTGACGGTTCTAATATTCTAGATAAAGGTTCAACGCTTCTCATGCTTGGAAATAGTTTACACGAAGGCATAGATAAGTATGAATGTGGTGATGCTGTTTCTTCTAATGAATGAACACAACCATTCTCTGATTTTCGTCTCTCATGGCAATCAACTACCGTTTCCATTGAATCTGAACTCTCTGATCTTTCTATGGCATTTGATTTCGTTAATCTCTTCTTTCCAGACCTGAATTATTATTAAGTTCATCTTTAAATAAAAATATTTATTGATAAATTATCTAATTTACTTTATATATTACTTGGATTTAACGGGTAATGTGGAATAGTTTGTAGAATCCCAAGTCTCATTAATAGGCCCTTTGATATCTTGTTCATTATCACTTGATAATTCTTGAATATCATCATTTAATGTGTTGGGAGTAATGGGCGTAGTAATTGGAGTTCGAGAATTACTTGGTGGTGTTTGTCGCTGGCTGGTACCATCCGTCTATAAACAATTTAAAGTATATACAATTGAGTTTCAAAATAGTTTGCATGATACTCATAAATTTTTATTCCATTTTAATCAATAAATTGATCTCATTAAATTATTTATATTCATTATATCTCAACAATTTTATTGTTTTTATCATTCGAATTATTAAAACTACATTACTTAATTACTGACAGAAAAAAGAAAGAATTTTTTAAGTTGTTTAATTTATACTCACGTATTGATAAAACTTTTTCAACTTACTCGCCCTTCTGTTTCCGAAGTATATCCAGTATTATCTAATCCTAAAGTAGATGGGGAATATACTTTATCATTTTTTAAAATACTTTGATTCGGGGGAGCCGAAACCGCACTATAAGCTCTTTTCTTTTTTGCTGTAATTATAAGACCGGCGATTACTAATACTAAAATAATGATTGCGGTTCCAGCGGTTCCAATAAGTAACCAGGCGTCTCGTGATCTTGAAAGAGCTAGTGGTCGAGTTTCTTTTAAATAGGCTGAAAGAATTTTTTTTTTATTTCAAGTTTATTTTATTAATATAAATAAATATGAAATATTTATAAAATGATAGCATGTGATAAAAACTTACGTTCACTTTGAATGACTACTGGTGCACCGAGTTCCAAGGCTACTTCTTGAGGAGATAAAAGTGCCATATCTTTGGCAGCTGTTTCAGCAGGAACAGGTTTTCCATCCAAATGAACAGAATAAATTAACCTAGTTGATCCGTCGTCAAGTACAGTTGTGTTTTGCATTCTTACTTGTACAATGTCGATACCTTTTATTCGCAGTCGTGAATTAGATGTATTTGAATCTGATATTTTCTTAACTTCATGTACTGTTTTTTGGTTATCTAATAAAGTATAAGCGTCTGTTTGATTCATTGAGTCTTGTTTCTCATTAACACTTGGATAAGTATTACTATCAAATGGTAGTTTTATATCACTTTCATTAGGAAAATCTGGATAAAATTTGTCTACTTGAGATCTCAATGCTTGTGGATTCTTTATATTTTTATTTATTGAAGAATCCGCTGAGACAACTTCAACTATCATTGAAGTATCAGTCGTTAAAATGTAATCTTCAATTATTTTTCTTGTAGATTTTTTAGAACTCAATTCATCTATCCGATCCAAAGAGTCTACTTCAGTATTTAAATTGGCAGTTATAAATAATTTATCATTGGGAATTTTTACTTCCCTCATTTTTTTTCCAATGTCACTTTGATTTAATCCATTAAATTCATCTGATGGTGATTGAGTAGATATACTTGAATCATTTAATAATACATTTAAACCCTATAAACAATATTTATATTAAAATCCAACGATAATATTTACATAGATAATAAGAAAAAAAATATACATTGTCCGTAGTTTCTCTGAATTTAACATTTAAATTATCTGACGGACTTCGTTTCTTCGTCACTCTTCGGAGTCGTGGATCTGTTGACAAAAGTCCAAGATGACGTTGTTGCTGTCTTGCAAATGCAGCACGATATAATCGAGCTAATCTAAGTTCTACTTTTGGTGGAACACTTTCTCCCGTACGGAGTACAGTTAACAACCAATATCTAAAAACAAAATATTCCATATTTTTCTTTATTTCTGCCTTCTTTGAATGTATATGATTCTAAAAAAAATAGTAAAATACATACCGAGGACCTGGATCACTACCAACAAGAACACCAATTCCCTCATCTTCAATGATCGTGGGTGTAGGATCAATACATGATGTACATCCTGGATCGTATGATCTAGGTTCATTATCACCTTGTTTTGGATCCTCTCCAGGAACGTAAACTGTTGCTGTGTGATGAATAGTTCGTGTTTCGTAAAAAGTAAGCATCTGATCGGGGTCTAACCATGGTGGAGCGTCTTCAGCACCGGTCCAAAAAAAATCCTGAAGATGTACTTGTCGTCCAGGAAGATGTTCGATTAATATAATTTCGTCTTCTAAAACATTAAAAAGGATATTATTATTGATAAGTAGTACTAACCGGTACAATCAGATATTTTCGATGGCTATTATATCATTATAATCTTTGAAGTCAAAATAATTTGGTAATTTGTATTTAAACGATCAACAAACTTTTTGTATACATGGAGAAGATATACATTGTAAGATGATAATATTCTTGATCACGAATCGTCGCGTGTATAATCGACGTATATGTATATAAGTACTGTACAATACTGTAACTCGTACACAATTATTTGTTGAATGTAATTATTTTGCCAAGTTAAACGGATTAAATAATTAAAACATAACAGCTTGAAGATGTTTAAAAGTCAATTTGAGTTCTATGACCTTTTATTAAAGGCAAGTAGAATTTAAAGAATAATAATTTTTTATAATGTGATGTTTACATGGAAAAAAAGTATGTAAAATTTTCAATAAAAATCGAAACGTATAACTCCACGGTCTGTTTGCGTTTCCGGTCCGGAAATAAATTGTGATGGTCTTGTAAAAAAGTTGCGTCGCAACTACACGCATCATTGCTATCATTATTTTATGAGATTTGCTGACAGCTAGGTGTACCTTATGAATCTTTTACATTTTTATGAAATAAAACGTTAATATAAAAATGTCGATGCATCATAGATACCTGTAAAAATAAAATAATCTATGTGTTTAATCAATACCAAGTTCCTATGGCAAAATAACATTTTTTTTTTTTAATTTATGTGGTAATCTCTACTATTAACTTTTTCATTACTAATAAATTATTCAATAAATTCACATTTAAATGTATTTATGTGCCCATGTGTTTATGAATTTATTTTTTAATTTAAATAATGTATTAAAAAGAAAAAAAATTGACAATGAAATGTCATTAATTGATACTTTTATTAATATAATCACGTGCATAGGTATTAAAATAGGTAAACAAAATATGAATGCGTGATAATAAAAAGAATAATAGAAATGGTAATAATATCGATTTACCGGCATACACCTGCACACTTTCTTTTCGAATTTCCTTGACTTTATTACTTTCATATAGGTATAAAATTATATTCAATCACTTCAATTTTTTTAAATTTAAAACAATAAAAGTTTTTTAATTATTCAAATTTTTTTAAAACAGTGTATTTTATCATAAATAAAATGTATTAAGAAGTATAATAGATAATTAAAGTACTTCTATGAAAAGCAATTAAATTAGTTACAATGTAGTTGGTATTTTTATAAATAATAAAACACCTAGTGGCATTGACCTTTTCAAGCTATAAATTCACAAATCTGAAATTCTTATCACAAAATGAAAGTAATCAAAAGACAAAAACAAAACTTTTTTCAATAAATATAAAGTAATGAATTATTAATAATAAAATCAATATTAATTATTTTTTTCGTCACCTGCACCAGGCGGCAAAGCTGCTTCAGTCTTGAAGCTATGCCAGAGAACAATAAACAATTGTATTAATTTTAGATTCAAACAATGTGATAGCCCAATAAAAATAACATTGCAAAGCATCGCGATGTGCGCGCTCTGCTCAACTGAAGTTTAGACGAAGTATACGCTTCAAAGTACCCCTTCTATTTTTGGTCGACATATACACAATAAAAGGGTGAATGATAACCTAGTAGTATCATATCACTTTTATGCACATGCGTAAACTTTTTTATTTTCAATAGCCTTGATTTTTGGAGGCTATATCATATTATTTTTCACTCCATTTTACAGCTTTTTTTTTCTTACATTTAATGTATAATTAAACATCATCCAATATTATTCAAGAAATAATGAAAAAGAATAATATTCAAACTTACTGTGATTTTTTTTTGTTATTTTGAAACAATAGTTGTTTTATCGACTGAGCAGAAAATAATAGAGAAACCTAACGAATCGACATGTGGCATATGCGTGTTTCACGATTATCTGCTTTAAATACAAAATAAAAAAAACTTTACCCATACATACATTAAATATTTACGTGTTAATGTGAGTTATGTTTGTGTGGGGAAAAATCACTCAAGCATTACGATACTACATACAAACGTAAATGTAAACCAAACATAATCATACTAGTTGACAAGCCGGTTCAATAAATCAATAATAACACAAATTAATATCTCTCGAAAAGTAAAGAGAATGTGAGCATTTTTGATTTTTTTTTAACATAATAATATTATTTAAATTGGAATTTACAACATTTTTTATCGCTAAGCTATCATCATGAGTTCTGACAAGGTTGGTTATATTTGTATACAATTATTTCATATGATGCATTGTTATTTTAAATTGATAAAAAATTTTTATAGAATTGAAAATAAAATTTTTGAAGGTTGTTTTTATTGGCTTATGATATTTTTATAATGAATTTTATGAATAATTTATTAAATATACAATTTCTTAAAGGTTTTATACAAATTAGATCATCCCCATGGTCCTGGTAGTGTTTTTGTCAGTTGGAAGGCAGGAAACAGTACACACTTAGCAACTACAGGTTGTGATGGAGTAGTTTCTATTTATGATAGACAAGGAGAAGTTCAAGAACGAATACAAATAATGGGAATGTGTGCTGGATTTGGCTGGGACTCAGATGGAGATATATTAGCTATAATTGCAAATAATTCGTCAATTATTACTTTATGGGATGCATCTATTGGAAAAAAATCTCATATAGATGCTGGTGTACGAGATTCATTAACATGCATGGCATGGGCTAAAAATTCTTGCTGTATTCTTGCTGTAGGAACTCAAAAAGGAAATCTTATTCTTTATGATCATTTGAATTCTAGGTAAAAATTATTTTTATATTAAAGTGATGTATCAATAATTGCTTAATAGTGCATGAAAAGAAACTAATTACAAGGAAAAAAATTATTTCCAGGCGAATTCCTGTACTTGGGAAACATAGAAAAAAAATCACCTGTGCTGCTTGGTCAACAGAAGGGTATTTAGCATTAGCAGCAGAAGACAGAATATTATCCATCAGTACACTTGATGGTGATACAAGAAAAGAAATTCCTCTTCAAGGAGATCCACATGATTTACAATTTGGAGAAATGAAATCAGATAATCGAGCTAATGGAGAAAATACATTATCATTAATCGTTGGAAAAATTACACTACTCCTCTATAATACTAGAGATCCAGATAATCCAATTGAACTGGCCTTTCAAAAAAGATATGGACCAATAGTAGCTTACAAGTGGTATGGAGATGGTTATATAATGCTAGGATTTGAAGCTGGATACTTAGTTTCAATATCTACACATATCAAAGAAGTAGGCCAAGAATTAATTCAAATAAAAAATCATCGTGATTCCTTGAACGGTATCTCAATAAGTCTTACAACGGAAAAAGTAGCAACATGTGGAGATAATACAATAAAAATACATAACATAAATCGTTTAGCAGAAACAGAAAAAGTCATTACAGTAAGTGGTGAAGCTGGAGTTTCAAGTATTGAATGGTCTGCTGATGGTACCATGCTTGCTGCTGTTACCCACAGCGGTAACATATTGATATATTTAGCACAAATCCCGAAATTAATAAGTGTCTGTGGAAATCGCATAGCTTTATTAACTAGTTTAACAGAAGTTGTTGTACATCTTTATACTTTGGATAAAGATAAACCAGATCCACAGATATTTAATACAATTATTGAACCAGCTATATTAGCAGTTGGACCAATCCATATGGCAGTTGCTTTGAATAATCGAGTTTTATTTTGGAATTTATCTGAAAACATTACTGATAAAACCAATCAATCTATGAGCTTTGAACGAGATTATTTAGCAACTGTAGATGGTATTCGTTTGAATGAAACATACACTTCCGTATTATTTGATGGAAACATTCAATTACATTCGATCAAAAGTGATTCAACTTTGGTGAACGAAGGAAAAGATTCAAAAATATTTTCTGATCAAAATTTTTCTAATGGTAAAATAACTTGTCATTTTCTTACTTCAGATTTTTTAATATACGGAACTGATATGGGTAAAATAGTTTATTTTCATATTGAAACATTTAATAGTTCAACAGAATATTCCCATAAAAGTGGAATTAAAAATATATATCTAGATGCTAATGGAACAATAGCGTGTTTCATTGATGATAAAGACCAAGTTTTTATTCATGATCCTGTGAATGAAAAAGTGATTCAAGTACCAGAACCTCCAGAAGATATTGAAGGAGTTATTTGGGATCAAAATATATGTGAAAGATCAATATTTGCTATTTATAACAAGTTAAACGTTGTTACATATATTTTTGTTAAATATCATATTGATGGAAGTAAGGTAGAAAAAATAGCAACTACCAAACTTCCATCTGAAACTGTACCGGCTTTAATGTACAGTGGAGAATTAACACTTGGTATGGCAGGTGGAAAAATTTTTCAAATTACTCTAGCATCTCATCAAGACATTGGTAATATTGTTGAGAATAAAAAAATTATAGAAATTCTTGAAAATCAAATGAAATGTCGTAGGTATCAGAAATGTTTTGAAACATGTATGATGCTAAATGACAAAGATTTTTGGCTTAAATTAGCGACACATGCACTTGAAAATTTAGATATTGTCACCGCGATTCGAGCTTATCGACAAATTGAAGATGTTTCGATGGTTTGGGCTTTAGAAAAGATCATTAACATTGAAGAATTAAATTTAATATCTGGACATGTTTGTACATTATTAGAAAAGTATAATCAAGCAGAAAAATATTTTCTTGCATCGTCCGAACCGATAGAGGCCTTATATTTACGTAGAGATTTAATGGAATGGGAGCAAGCTTTAACTTTAGCTAAAAAATTACAACCTGATGAGATACCGTTTATTTCCAAAGAATATGCGCAACAGTTAGAGTTTACAGGAAACTATTCATTTGCTCTAATTAATTATGAACGTGGTTTATCAGAAATTGATAAGAATACAATTAATGAAGTACAATACCGTAATCATTATGCACAATGTATGGCTGGTATAGCTAGAACATCAATAAGATGTGGTGATAGCCGTAGAGGTGTATCTATTGCTATGGATAATGAAAGTTCAAGGTCATTAAAAAAAGATTGTGCTGAAATTCTAGAAAATATGAAACAATTCAATGATGCTGCTATTCTCTATGAAAAAGCTGAATATTTTGACAAAGCTGCTTCTGCTTACATAAGACTAAAAAATTGGGTAAAAGTTGGACAGCTATTACCGCATATTTCATCTCCAAAAATAAATATTCAATTTGCAAAAGCTAAAGAAAATGAAGGAAATTATGATGAAGCTGCAAAAGCATATGAAGCTGCTAAAGATTATGATAATATTATTAGAATTAATTTGGAATATTTAAATAATCCAGCTCGAAGTGTTGAAATAGTCCAACAAACAAGAAGTATTGAAGGTGCAAAAATGGTCGCTCGATATTTCCAAAAAATGAATGATTATAATTCAGCTATAAAGTTTTTAATATTATCAAATTGTCATGATGAAGCTTTTCAATTAGCTAATCAACATGGAAAAATGGAATTGTATGGAGAAATATTAACAAATAATCTAGATGATACTAATGTAAGATTAGAAGATTTTAGGAGTCTCGCCATACACTTTGAATCACAAAAAAATAGTTTATTGACTGGGAAATTTTATTATCATGCCAAGGAGTATCATAAGGCTTTAAAACATTTAATAAAGGCAGCACAACTCACTACTGATGATGATGCTGCACTTTCATTAGCAATTGAAACAGTAGCATCGTCTAAAGATGATAAGTTGATCAATCAACTGATCGATTTTCTTCTTGGTGGTGATGGCCTACCAAAAGATCCAAAATACTTATTTCGATTGTATATGGCCACAAAGAAATATAAGGAAGCTGCAAAAACAGCAATAATTATCGCTAATGAAGAACAAATAAATGGAAACTATCGAAATGCACACGATGTTTTATTTGGAATGTACGTTGAATTAAAACGTAATTCTATCACAATCCCTCTAGAAATGATTGAAAATTTACGACTATTACATTCTTATATCTTAGTACGATTACATGTGAAGAAAAATGATCATTTAAAAGGTGCAAGACTCCTCATACGAGTTGCTAATAATATTTCAAAGTTTCCTTCACATATTGTACCAATTTTAACATCAACTGTTATTGAATGTCATCGAGCTGGATTAAAAAATGCTGCATTCAATTATGCTGCAATGCTTATGCGTCCTGAATATCGGTCCCAAGTGGACGCAAAATATAGCAAAAAAATAGAAGCAATTGTCAGAAAACCACCGAGAACGAAAGATCATGAAGCTGAAGATGAACCATTGTCACCTTGTCCTTATTGTAAAAATCGCATTCCAGAAACGGCTATAACCTGTGATAAATGTAAAAATACCATTCCATTTTGTATAGCAACGGTAATTTGTTATTATTGGTTATAATTATTATTTTTAGTCTATAGAAATTTATTTTTAATTTATAAATAATTTTTTCACAGGGTCGTCATATAGACGAGAATGATTTTACTGCGTGTCCTCAATGTGATTTTCCAGCTATAAAGAGTGAATATTTAAGGTATGCTTCCTTTATATATTAATTATATGTAAAAATATTTTATAAATAAAATTGTTCTTTTTTTTTATTTAGAATTATCGAAACTGAAGAAGTATGTCCAATGTGCAGTGAAAGAATAGATGTAAAAACAGTACCTCTCAATCTCAATATCCGTCCATATCTCGATCTTCATGATGAAAAAACTCGAGATATATAAAGTATTTTAATGTTATTATAATAAGTAAGACAACAAAACCGTCCTTAATATAATCAAAAATTAGTTATATTACATATTTAAAGCATGTTTTTCGTATAATGTTCATTTTTTTACAAATATATTGTATATATTTTATAAAATTAGATTACATTGTGAAATTTTAAATTTAAATAAGTGATTATTAATGTTAATAGATCGATTGGTATAAATATAGATGGTGTTGATTTTTAATTCCAAGAATTTTTTATCTCACTCTATTTTTCTAATAGTCGTAGATGTCGCAACAATCACCAATGGCGTCATGTTTTGGATAAATAAAACTGTCTCTAACATTGTTTGATTACAATCTTCGGACATAATTAATTTTTTCATCCATATATTCATCTAATAAATTAATTTAAAAAATTTTCTGCATTAGTGAAATCTAATTCGAGCATAAATTCGTATTAACTCTGTGTTTACAATTAGATAAAAACCACGTATTATCTAGGTATAAGTTATCAAATTGGGGTGTATTGTGTTTATTGAAAAACTACTCCAAAATGATGACAGCATCTGAAACTGATACAGAAGACTTTGATAGTAAAACAACAGATAATTCTGCGATTATTGAAGTTAGTAGTACGACAACAAGTAGTATAATAAAACAACATAGCAATGATCGCGATTATATTTCAAATTATAACACAGGAAATGAGGATTCAATAGTATGTCATTTTAATCTTATTATTTTTAACATCAAATAAACAGTTTTATTGATATCATCATAAAACCTTTTATTTGATTATGATAATAATGTTGATAAAAAATTCTTTCAGATTGCATCGGCTTCTATTGATAGTTTTTCAACTTTACCAGAACAAGACACGTCAGATGGTCAATTTGATAATCGGGATCTGAAAGTTAAAGTAGATAATCCTAAAAAACACTTGGAAACTTTAGAAACTTACATAACATTCCGTATTACCACTAAAGTAATGAATCATTTTATTTATTAACTTGATTTAATCAATGTAGAAAATAAAAATTGATTTAAAAATATATTTTTAGACTACAAGATCAGAATTTGAAAAAGAAGAATACATAGTTCGAAGGCGATATAATGATTTTATTTGGCTACGTCAGAAATTGGTGGACATGTATCCATCTCATATCATTCCAGTGAGTGTCTGGAAAATGTATTGAATATTTTTTAATTTAACTAATAACTAAATACAATTATTTTATAGCCCATGCCTGGAAAGCACTCTCTTATAGCTCAACTCGATCGATATTCTAAAGAATTCATAATTGCTCGAATGAAACTATTACATATATTTCTCAATAAAGTAGTAAATCATCCTATTCTTAGCTGTGATAAATCTTTAAAAGCATTCCTTACAGCTCAACCGATTGTAAGTATAATGAGATTTTCTTTTACTATTCAGTATTACGTTGATAAATTTATATAATTTCGTTTCATTAGGAATTTGCAACTCTACGGAAAAATCGTAATAACATTATCGGCAAAGTAACCGACTCTTTACAAAACTTAGCTAGTACTTATTCTATTAAACAACGTAATTTAGAATTTGAACGTGTTAAAGATTATTGTAATGCCCTTATTGAAAAGTTAGCGCATATTGATAAAATCAATAATCGAATTCACAAAGAAAGAAATGGTTAGTATGTTTCATAATGAATCTTCATATAATTGATTACGTGTGAATATTAATCTAAAACTTTTATTGTAATTCAGATTATATTGCTGAATTACACCAAATGTATCCAATTTTCAATCAGTGGTCAGCTTCTGAACGTGAATTAGCTCCATTGTTACTGTCTATTGCTAAAGCTGTAGAGTCAAATGCTTTAGCACACCAAAAATTGGTTGAACATGTTCCAAATGAAGAGCGTGAATATATTGCTTATGTAGAATCAGTCAAAGATGCTTTGACTCGACGGGATAATATGCAAATTGAATATGAATTAACAATAGATGAATTATCTAAACGGCGCACCGAAAAAGACCAGGTAAATATTTTTTTTGTAAATGTTTATTGATATTTTATGCCATTAGTAATATCCAAATAAATCATCTATTAATAATTCTCTTCCAGCTTCTAGAAAGTCCAAATAGTTCTAATCGAGGTCAAAATTGGGGCAACACTTTATGGAAATCAGAATCTCGTGATGAAAAACTTGAGAGATTAGGTCAAAATATACCACAACTTGCAAAACGTTCAGAAGTACTTTTAGATCGTTTAGATTGTGCAAATGAAAATTTAAGGAGTGATATTGAAAGATGGTCACTTGAAAAACAAAGTGATTTAAAGAATATATTATTGTCTACAGCTGATAGGCAAATACAGCTTTATCAAGATTGCATGGAAGGATGGGAAAAAATTTTGACCCATTTAAAGTTTGATAGTGTTTCCATGGATAATCAAACTACTGAAAAGACTGTTTCAACTTGAAATAAAAAATGAAATTCTAAGCAATATACTTATTAAATTTCTTGTATAATATAATTTATGCAAATATGATAAATTTAAATGGGAAAAAATTATTTAAAAACATGATGAAAAATGAATGAAATTGTAAATTAATTTTGGGACCAATAATGAAGAAAATTTCATTATTTAAATAATAATATATTATTTTACACAAATAACATTCATTCAAATTCAATTAAGTTAATATATTTAAATACGTTCTAATTGTTATTACGAAAGATATATACATAAATATAAAATATGTTTTTTATCTTCTTGTTTTCGAAAAATCAGTAAAAATTAATCGAAGAATTTAATGTAAAGTTTAACATTCACAATTGTCTTTACAGTAAATAACATTTACAGCAAATAATATAATACATTAAAATAATATGAAATTACAATTTTAAAATCTTGAAATGAAATAAAGTTTCTTTCAAAATATTTTATTCCAATTTTAATTAAATAATTCAATCATCACTGATTAGTTTTTTTTCAGTCTGGTCCTATATCTTCAGGTAACGCTGTTAAGTAAAATGATACTAAATTGTCCATATCAACAATTTGAGTTAATGAATCTATTTTAAAAAATATATTCATTATTAGTAAATATAAATAAAAATATTTGAGCTGACAAAGAATAATATTATCAAACCTGAAAAGCCCATTGAATGCTGTAAATATCGCACAGAACGAGCATAATATTGTTGACTTTTCTTTCTTAAATATGGAACTAAATATCGTGCTGGATTCCATAAAGATCCAGAACTATTCATCAACTCTGAATAATTAGGTTTTCCTGGCTTTTCAGTCATAGGCAAGATATTTGTTATTTTGTACTGATTGGTATCTACATTCCACATAAATTTGCATCCAGTTTGGTATGTTTTCCTTTCTTGTGAGCTAAATATTAAAAAAATATCATCATTTTAAATGAACCAAATTTTCCTATATAACTACTACTATTTTCACTAACCAATTTGTTTGTGCACAATTTTCACTGGCTTGTATTTTCATTATAAGAACACAAATAACATCTCCACTAATTGCACATACGTCAATTATTTCAATATCGTAGTCACTACAGTGCCAGTATTTTTTTTTAAATTTTTTGCAAATCCAATCGGCAATGTGATGCGAAAAAGTTTCAACATCGAAGCTAAATTGATTTATTGATACATATGGTAACATCTAGAAAAAAAAAATATCTAAATGAAAATCTAATTAAACAATATATGTTACAGAAAGTGTATTTATTATTTACCAATTTGGCTGCTTTACTATTACTTATCATTTGCATCTGAACGTATCCTGAACCATGTACATTTACTGGTAAAACACATTGATAACTGACATATCCACCAGTTTCATCATCTTGAACGAAAATCAACATTTCAGATAAATAATTGAAATAAAATAAAATAAAATAATTTACCTTCAACATCAGTAATGACTGAGATCATTTCGTCATCTAACTCTATGTAGCTTCGTTTAAAATGAGCTGTACATTTAATCATAGGATGAGGAATGAATGATTTTGGAGCTAATGGTGATACATTATGAGGTACAATATCACTTTGAGAATAAATTCGACCATGACAACTCATAGAGTTGTATAACTGATTTTGACTCAATGGTCTTAAAACAGATTTTTTAGCTGGTTCAACAGGTTGAAAACAACTGTATAAAATATCTTGGTTTGGCATAGTCTCTTCACTTTCACTGTTTTCAGAGTCAATACGTTGCCATTTACCATTAGAATAAGCTGGTGAAACAGCTCTAGATAATATTCGATGAACTGAACAATGATTATATTCAGTTTGATCTCTAATATGTTTAAAAGGAATAATATTTTCAGTATCTTCAGCTTCTTCTCGGAATTCATATTTTTTATCAGCTAATCGTCTTTTACGGAAAGAGCTTAATTTTTCACAAGTTTCTTGTGTATCATCGGTAAACTCGTATGCTTTTTCAGCCTCAAGAATGAGTTTTGAATGAGAAATACGAGATCGTGAAGGCGGTGAATGAAGACTTGCTCGCTTTCTAGGACTGGGATGCTTAAAAGATGTAATAGGAGGAGACATTAATCGTGGAGAACAAGGAGAGGGGCTAATTGAAAGTGTATGTAAAGGAGAATTTATGGAAGTAATACATATTGTACTAGTGTTGTCCTGGGAGGTTCCAGGTTGTGGAGATACTGGACGTTTTTTTGCTAATCCATGACTAGACTCTGAATTTTTGGTCCTAAGAATATCTAAAGAGGGTGTAAGTATAGACCAAGGTTGCTTTGAATCCATCGGAAGTCGTTGTGGAGTCGATTTTGGAGAACATGAAGGATGTTTTACTAAAGTTATTGAATCACTACCAATACTTAATTCTTGAGACATATCTTCACAAAAATCCTGAAGAATTTTATCTCTTACTGAAATAGCTCTTGGACCTAAACTATTTCCATTACTTGTCGTCTTAATAATACACTCACACTCAATTGAATTTAGACACTCACATGATTTTCCATTCACCAAGGTATCATCAGTCAATTTTCTATTTTCATCCAATTCACGGTCCACTATTGAATCACGACCTGGTGATAATTCGCAACTTGATTCTAAATTATCTATTTTTTCGCTTGGACTATCATAACACTCTGTTCTACCATCATCGATTTCATCAACATCACTTACATCTAATGGTATCACATCAGATATTACACTACCCTGTTTGTCATTATTACGATAATTTTTACACTTAGGCACGTGCAATTCTACAGTCAATACATGTAGAAAATTTCCTGTGTTCAACACAACATGGTTCCAATAGTTGAGACAAATTGACGGACGAAATCGTGGATATGGCGAAAAAATTTCATATGTTGTGTGAACTGTAAGTCCATGTTGTAGACAATTACATCTTACACAACCGTCCCAATTTGCTGCTAATTCTGAACATAAAAATTAATTATTATTTGTTTTTAAACATCATTTTTATTATTATAATAATTAATATTTACCTTCTTCTTCATATGATGCTGCTACTTTTGCACAGTCTTTACAATTTGATAAAGAAGGTACTGTTGTTATTGTCAAATATCCACGATCAGTAGTTTGTGTATGTCCCCAGTCAGAACTAGAATTAATTATTAAAATTTAGTGATAAATTGTTCATTAAAAAAAAAAAAAAAATAGAAAGCAGTAGAGATTGATCTTACTGTAAGCCGTGTATAACTATTTTACTTTTTTCCATAGGCCATTGAGCTACGACAACATCCAGCTCCTTACTTATTGAATAATTTCCAAAAAGAGTTACTTCAGCGACTTTTCTTGCTGTTTTTTTGGGAGCAAATGCCCACCAGTGTAATAAGTATTTATAAAGAGAACCTCCTCTAAGGTCCAAATTGCATGTGTATGTTAAGATGAATTGTCCGCATTGGGTAAGACCCATAAAAATATGTCTTTAATACAAAACAGAGAAGACGAAAAATAAATAAAGTCATTGATTAAACAATAAGTAAATACTTTAATGATTTAATATTACTTTTGATAAAATTAATTACCAATTATAAAAATTAAAACTTAATTGTTTTCTTTTAAACAAATTGTACTTATTACAAATTTTTTAATTTTTTATGTAACATACTGTAATTATTTGCATTATAATAATTATTACTTCTAATATTATTACTATAATTCACTTGAAATTTATACCCAGCTTGAATCGCGGACATTGGAATGACTTGAAGAAGTGGTAAATATCCCCACGAAGGAATGGTATTAAATAATTTTCCCTCCACATCATGCCTATGTCGTGATAAACAACCTCTTATCTAAAATAATATTTGAATAATATGTTAATTGTTCACAGGAATAATAGATATAAATAAACATTGTGAGTTGACGTTTTTTAATAAAATGATACAAGTAATACTTGAAAGTATTCATTTTATTTCTATAATCATATGCAATTGTTTCACGTTGTATATATATGATTATAAAAAAGTAATTTAAATTCTATCAAGAAAATAAATACTCTTTGTAGACTTAAGGTAATCAAAAGAAATGGAAATCAGAGGTATCAATGATAATAAAATAATTACTTCTCTGGTAAATAATTTTTGTATCAAGTGTTTTTGAATCTTTTGATTACAGTTTCGCGGTTTTTGACCAATAACAACAAATCGCGATTGACGTTCAGCGGATATATCAGATAAATCATCATCGAGAGATTCTGAGGTAGTGTCGGAAGACATTGCATCCGCCATTTTTAAATAACTACGACACACAGCAAAAATGCGAAAGGTTACAAAACAATAATTTGCTTTGATGAAATTTAACTACTTATTATTTTTGCAATCATATTTAATTTATATTTATTCTCTGAATAATCACTGTCTTTGGATGGATTAGAGAAATTAAAGAATTCACTTCATGAACAGTACTCTGCATTTATTATAAATAAATGTTTATATTGGTTATTCGTGAATATTTGCAAAAAAATCCAGAATAATAAAATAAATTGAAAAAAATCCGCTGATACCAATTATGCTATTATTTAATTATTTTTTTAGCTAGATATTAATTTTTAAAAAATTATAAATAACTAAACATTCTCATGAAATGTAAGTTTTTCATTTTGATACAGTATGGCGTGAAGTTAACTGAGCGACAAGAACAACAAGTCCTGTTTACATGAGGATATTTTTCACATCAGCCAACTTCATGTTAGACAATGTTGAATAATTTCATGAAAATGGATCGTTAATTGTTGTTTGTTTATGCTGTTATGATAACAGTAAATTAATTGTTAAAAAAAAACAACTAAAACTTAAAATTAACTCAAAAAAATTTCAATACAAACAATCATGGGTGTACAATCAGAAGAATCAATTATTAATAAGTCTGAAAAAAATCCAATTGTATTTTTTGACATCTCCATAGATGGTGAAAACGGTAATTAATATTTGAGTAATCTTTTATTAAGTCTTACTTATTAATGTTTCTTTTTCTTTTCTTTATAATCATTAATACATAGTGGGCCGAATTATTTTTGAACTATTCAAAGATGTTACTCCACGTACTGCTGAAAATTTTCGTGCTCTTTGCACTGGAGAAAAAGGCATTGGGATAAATGGAAAAAAATTACATTACAAAGGATCAATATTTCATAAAAGTAAATAAGAACATATTTTTCTTTATTCAAATTAGTCCATAATAAAAAAACACCATTTAAATATTAATGATTTACAGTCGTTCCTCAGTTTATGATCCAAGGAGGAGATATAATAAATTTTGATGGAACTGGAGGAGAAAGTATCTACGGTGCTCATTTTGAAGATGAAAATTTTAAACTTAGTCACTCGACAAAAGGATTATTAAGTACAGTAAATAAAGGACAGCCGGATACGAATAATTCTCAATTTATTATAACAACGGAAGCCAGTAATCATTTAGATAATACAAATGTAGTATTTGGAAAAGTGATAAGAGGTATGGGCGTAGTGCAAGAAATTAGTGAAGGTCCAGTAAATAACGACAAACCTTTACAGGTAATGATCTGATACAGTTGAAATAATAAAAATACTTATCAACTAAATCTCCTTGATGTATTTAAAAACTAATGCCAGGTATCTAAAATTATTGACTGCGGAGAAATTAAGGAGGGAGAAGACTGGGGACTTGTGAAAGTTGATGAATCATCTGATACCTATCCAGACTGGCCTGACGATTGGGATTATGCATTAAACACTGATAAATATGAAATAGATGTAAGTATTTTATACATAAAAAAGAACAACGTTAATGATAAAGTCATCATTAGTAGTTATCCTGCTGAATTTATCTATTTGCAGCATTATTATGTTAAGGGAGCAATTAATAAAATAAAGAATGCTGGAAATTATTATTATTCTCAAAAAAATTACAACAAAGCTAGTAGAAAATATAACAAAGCATTGAGATATTACGATTGGTTGATGAAATCTTGTAATACTCCAAAAAATTTGGAACAAAATCTATTAGAATCAAAAATATCAATTATATTAAATCAAGCTATAGTTGAATTAAAAAAAGAACAATACCGAGAAGCGTTAGAACACTGCAATATGGTAAGATATTATTAAATTATATATCAATTAAAAGGCATACGATGATTACAGTATTTTTTATATGTCTAGGTACTGTCTATTGATAAATCAAATAATAAAGCTTTATTTAGAAGAAGTCAAGCTTATGTTGGTTTAAATGATTATAAACTTGGTCTTGCGGATTTAGAATTATTACTATGTATGAATCCAAAAGATTCAGCCGTTATCCAAGAGATAGAAAAATTAAAGAAAGTAATGAAAAAATATTTAAATTATGAGAAAGAATCATTCAAAAGAATGTTCAAATAAATATTTTTACTGATTTAATTTATAAATATTTGATACAATAATCTACAACAAAGACACTATAATTAAATGTATATACTACTTATGAGAATTGTTCGAAAAATCAAGAAGTTTTAAAAAAAAAATGATTTATACTTTAACTAATAAATGTTTATATGTACTTATGATATATATTTAATAAACTTTTACTGATAAAAGAAATCAATTAAATGATAATTCATTACAAAAAATATCGTGAACCCTTTTCATATTGGAAAAGTATGAACAATCTAAAATTAACTCAAGTTTTATGTTAAAAATAATAGTGGGATTTACCAGAATGCTAGTTTACGGTTAATATGAATTATTAAATAAGAACTCTATTCCAAAGTTATTTATACAATGTTTATATTTTGTACTTCAATAAACCTTTTATGCTATTTGGTATCATCATGTAAATTTAATTACAAGAACAAGTCTGCACAAACCGATTGGCTTATGAATTTGTGCATTAATTAAATACTATACAATAGTAATATCATATATTGCATGTGAACAGTACGAATATAGCGTTCGCAGAACAATACTATATGTCAAAGCTGCAATAATCAATGAATCTTATTTGTAATTTAATGAAAATTCTTAATATTAATAGTAAGTAGTGGAAGCATAAAATAATAAATCAATATAAAAGAAATTAACCTATTGAGTTAGAAGTTTAACTTCTGATACTAATTGAACATTTTCCATTCTAAATACTCATGAGTAATATAATTAAAATAAATACTAAATTCACAAATTGTTTTAAATACGTTAAATTTGACTAGACATTTTCAAGATCTTACTTCAAATTATTTCCACACTTATTTAAGCTTACCTAGTATTTTTCCTCTAAAATGATTTTAAAGGCGCATCTTTAAGTCACTTTTATTTTACTATTTCAACAATTGACATTATATTATGGTTTTTTTTTTATCAAACTTTTCTATAGATATTTGTTTGTTGCTTATTTTCATGAGGAAATATTTTCTTCTGAGCAGTTAATCAGCCAAAAAAACAGCCTACAATATCAAATATGCTGACAGTTTAAACAACCAGATAATAAATAAAATTAGCATTATCAAATACTTCTATTGTAATCTTAATTTTATTGTATCAAAGATAATTTAATTTCTGGCAGCTTATTCAATGTCTTAATTTTTTAATTTAAACTTATGAATATTCCTGAATATTTTCAATGTTCAAAATGTTATAATAATATTTCAAATAGTACGTGTATAATTATATTTACAGTGAGCATTTTTCATCAGTAAAATCGTCACGAAATTAAAAAAAAAAAAGATCAATTTTTTACTTCAGACTTAAAATTTTTGTTTCAATTGAATTGAATCAAAAATATATGAAACTACTCAATGTGTTCTTCCTCATCTGTTTTCGTTTCACGCTCGTCTTTTTGTGGATCATCATTTATCAGTTCTTTTCCTGCATACACTCCAATACCTTCTTTCTCATTTTCATTCTCAATTAATTCATGTAACTCTTTGCAAATAATCTCTTCACATACTCCCGTGGCTTCAATCACTTTTCCCAATTCATCATCCATATCTTTGAATTCATCTTCAGCTATTTCCTCACAGCTTTTAAACATTTCAGGATGATCTGCTGAGACAGCAAGCTCAGTATTAGAATTAGAATTAAAAATATCAGTATTTACTTCATCATCAGTAGTATCTGTTGACTGAGATACTTTCTTCAGTACATTGTCTACAAAGCTAGCAGCAAAACTTTTGTTTTCATTACTTTCATGAATTGTTGGTTGAATTGACAAAGATTGAGGACGATGAATCGGTCTGACATAAGGAAAAGTATTCTCTTCACCAGCTGGTGTATGAACTGCAGATATTTCTGTTTGTGTAGCAACTGCATTATCAACTAAAATTGTCTTTGATTGCATGTTTGACATACATCGTTTTATTTCTGTCATGGAATCTTGAAGTTGTTGAACTTGAGTATGCAATAAATTACAAGTTTGAGCTAAATTTGTAACAATGTCAATATTACTTGTAGCTCCATCACATTCGTTGATATCACGATTACCAGGTTGAAGGCTAACAACTTTTTTCCAAAGAGCATTAATAGCTTGCATTTGTAGAAGCTGTAATTTATGTTCACTCTCTAATGCTGTCCGAGTAGCTTCCATATCAGTTGATAATTTCTGAATGTATTTATTGGTTCTCATCATTTCAATTGTTTTCAATACATTTGTTGCTTTCTTGTTCAAATTACGAGTATGATAACCACGCCACATTCTTTGAATACAAATAGCAGCTTTTTCAGTATTGTCTTCGATTTTATTTGTATCCTCTTGACGTCTTTGATTGGCTGTGTGACGAATATTATCCAACTTTGCCTGACAAACTTCACTATCTTCATCACTACTGCAAATCATTTCATCTTTTTTTCTTTGTAAACCATTGCTTTTAATTCTATTATTAGATATTTTACTTTTTTGTGCACTCCGAGACAAATTTGGTGAACTTTTTAAACATTTTTTTGGTGTTGGTGTTTTACTTTGATTATAACTATTTATTTTAACTGCCTGAGAACATTTCCCATTCGTACTAGTAATAGTTGGTTTAGCAATATTAGATTTTCCGATTGTACAATTTGTTGCAGAACTGCTTTTCATTATTGCATTAGATTTCAGTACACCTACAGCAGTCTTTGCCATTGGATTAGCTGTATTTATAATAGGAATTGCTTTTGCATTATCATTATTTATTTTAGATGGTACGGTTGTTTGAATCGGTGAATTAAGTCGACTCGGTGGAGTTTTTGGTAGAATTCGTGATAATCCTGATGGTGGTCGGAAATCTGGACTCATGAGAGATTCTGGTACTGGTACTAATTTTGTTGCTGCTTGTAAAGGACTTGAAGTTTCTAAAATAATAAAACATTATATGATAACTTTATCTTGATTTAAATAATTTTTTACTAATCAAAAAATAAATTATATTTACCTTCAACATCATGTAATGTAGATTCTTTATTTTTGTTAGCAAAACTACCGCAAAGCATATTAGGATCAAGACTTTGAGTCATAAGCGGTTCATGCGAATCACCTAAAATACCATGACAAGAAGATGCCACAGTATCTGTATGACAGCTAGCTACCATTCGATCTGGAGATCTTATTCGCAATGAATTGCGTGATGAACCTAAATTAATTTTTTAAAATACTATAATTAGCTCATGAATAATTGAATGTTTAAAACATATATAAAAAACATTTATAATTCAACATTGCCATTGAAAGCGTGCAAATTATAAGTTGATTGATGCTTAATTAAATTTCTAATATTAATGAAATTTATCATGTGTGCATACTAAAGACTATTTTATTGAATTAATTATTATAGCTGTAATAATAACAATGAAAAGTATGTATGAATAATTATTTTAAAAACTTCAAATGTATTCTAGAAGCTGTAAAAAGCATTGGGATTTGAACTGCTACTGTTAATCTGTTTTAAAAATTGTTTTAATGTTATATTTTAAATAATGATTTTTTAAAGTGATGATTAACCTTTGAAAGGTGATTGGCAGATGTAGTTCTTTGATTCGTAAAATTTTGTTGACTGTAAGTATTTATCTTCGTAGAATGCAAACATTGGTGCAACTAGAGAAAACGTAATGATTACTGGACTTAGTGTTACATTTAACTCACGTTCTCAATAAAATTTTAAAAAAAACGAGAATCAAACGATCAACTCGCAGTAATCACTCTTATCTCAATTGGTCATTTAATGTGGCAATTTTTTAAATCATTTGTTTAATTCTTTTCTGTTAATATTATTGTATTTATTATTAACTCACTTGGCCGTTTCGGTGAATTGGTTCTATTAGTATTAAGTCTTCGTCTTGTTGCAGGTGATGAAGTCATTGTGTGAATACTACTAGAGTCACTCTGTTGATTCAATTGTTGTTGATGATGTTGAGCTTTACTCAAAATTAATCTCAATTTTCTATCAGTTTCATTTTCAAGACTTTCACCAGACAAAGGGCATACTGATGCCAAATACTGAGCAAGTAATGAATGTTCACCTACACGAAACTGTCTACCACGACCTTGAGAGTAAAGCCACTCGGCTTTTAAGCTGATTAAATTTAAAAAAAGTAGCATTTTAATTATATTAATAATTAATAACTATTGTTAGCTATCTCTTACTATGCTATGAGTACTAATTACAAAAATATCATAAAAAAATTTTATTATTTACCTCTCAATCGGATCTACGGCGTAACCATCGATTGATTTAAGATTCATACACCAATTAATAACAAACGGACGATAATCAAATCCACTACAAGCTATTTGTTAAGAAATTATAACTAACATTTTATGAAAAATATTAAACAGACTTTTCAGTGCAATCATAAACATAACTAAGAATCAGTTTAATATTTGATCAATTGATAATAATAATTAAAAATGTATATATAAATAGAAAAAATATTCAACATCAAAAGGATACATAGTATTACCTGCAGCGCTAACACAAGGATTATTAGCAATAGAAAAATTAATAAGATTAGTTAATCCTCCAAGATGTGACATTTCATTTAAGTCAGTAATGTTATTATTAGCTAATGTTAAAGTCTCTAGAGAAGTTGGTAAATATCTTTCACACTGTCGGAGTGTTATTATACGATTATTATGCAAAAAAAGCTCCTATATAATTCAAGAAAAACATATTACAAATTTATATTTAAAGATATAAGTATACATCATTAATACTTGCCTTTAGATTTTTTAAGTACGAAATGTCTGAAATGTGGCTAATACTGTTCTCCGATAGATCTAAATGTTCCAGTTTAGTATTTGTATGCAAATGTTCGATTGACTACAAGTAATAAAATCAAAAATTTGGTAAGTAAAAAGTGGTTAATTAATTCGTCAAAGGATAATAATTAATAACAAGATACCTTAACATTGTTTCCAGCTAAACACAAGGTAGTTAAATTAGGCATATCTTTTATACCTTCTATTGTTAAAATTTGATTGTTAGCTAGGTTCAACGTAACTAAATTGTGTAATTTAGATACTCCATACATTCGTAATAACTGATTTCTGACAATAGAAAGCTAAAAAAAATTGTAAAAGTATTTGAATAAATATTTTTTGATTGTGTAAAACAAAATTACATATTCATTGTTTACAGCAACTTTATTAAATCAAAATTGCTGTGCTCTATGTAAGAAATAAAAAAACTGAATGCAATGTGAAAGCATGTATTCTAAAAACCTTTGTTATTCTGTTGTAGGAATCGAGATTGTCAAGTCGCTGGAACTCATTATCATCAAGAATCAGCTTGCTGATATCAGCATCCGATGGACAACGACTTAATTTTTTTAATCCTTGACGACTTAAATCTAGAGTATCACACACAGGTGAATCAGATTCTTCACACAAGTTCATACTGCAATATGATGAAACGAATGATAAATATACAAAACATCAAATACGTAAATAATTTAGCTTAAAATCAATTTTCAATTAGATGCACAGACAACTTGAATCACAAAAAAAATTACTTGCTTTTAGTGGTGTTATTTTGATAGTGAATTATACGGTTATATTTATAAGTATTGAACACTGATCGAAAAACAGTTGTTAAACTTTTTTCGCGGACACCATAATGAATACAAACGTTATCAAAAAACATAGAAGTACATACGTGTGTGCGCTTAAAAATTTATGGAGCACGACGTTTGTTCCCGTTTTCATTTTAGAATCGTTTATTCCCCCGCGCGATTTAAATGAAATTATTATCGATTCTTGATTTTTATCATTTAAACTACAGATTTTATTCCGTGTATTTTAGATTCTAAGTATTATTTCACCATGATAAAACATAAATTTAGTCATTCGTATTGTTTTACATCTTATTTCTTGGAAATATTTATGTTTTATTCCACAATTGATAAACAATGTGCGTCGGTATGTCATGATCAGTCGGTAAAATAGAAACTCACTGATTAAAAAAAGACAATTTAACAGCTGAAGGTAATAGATATGGTCAAATCGGATATACAATACGTAGAAAATAAATAAAGAAACGTTCTCATATGCAAATTTATATTTGAAAATCAATAAAATTTTTTCCGAATCCCAAAAAATACTTTTATTATGTCCTATACACTGTATTGTGACTCCAGTATCATTATCCAACGATTTAGATAAAATTATTCGAGGTTTCGAAACTAGAGACATAATAGAATTATTTTTTTATGATTCTGAAACAAAAATTCATTTCATCATAAGCTCCTTTTTATTTAAAGAATACATTTCTGTAATTAAATAAATTTTTAAGAATTTGTATATAAAAATATAGAAACTGTGTAACAAATGACTTTCACTCAAACAAAAAAAAATAAAACGAAAAAATATTTGTTTACCCATACATTTATATCTTTCACTGTGTAAACATATTCTTTTAATAAATAAAATCTATTAATGTTAGCTAACGAGCTATGAAATTTCTTTTTGCAACTAACATAAACTAAATTGTAGATATTTTTTAAAATTAATTCGAGTGGGATAATAAAACAACGATCTCTGAAGTATTGTTGAAAAATATCTTGTATTAATGTCTGACTATATTTCGGCTGTATCACTTAAATCATACAGTAAATATATTTGAAGCTATACAAACATTATTTTCGTTATTTTTTTAATAACAATTCATAATCCTATAGTAAAATGTTGCTAAGAAAATGAAAAAAAAAATGAAATTGAATTTAAAATAAATAGAAGATAAATAAAAAGCTCCACCCTTAAAGAAGAAAATATCTTAGTATTGATCACTGTATATATAGTAAGGGCAAATGAGATGTAGCCATGTAGAAGGATGAGGATGATGAGAAGAGGAAGATGCAAATGTTAGTAGTAGTGGTGTAGAGAGACCATTTGAATCGATCCTACCACATTGACTCAAAAGCATTTATAGTAACGGTGTGTCTCTTCTCGAGCAAAGGAGAGAGATAAACGACGTAACCTCTCATCGTGAGGGGCTGGTTTGGACCAACCTGATAGGGCGATCGCGAGTGTAATGGTGTCGGTACATAAGGCACAACAGCCAACGTCTGTTCTTGACAGCCCATTACCACTGTACAAACTCAAACCTGAGATAAAGAAAAAAAAAACAATTAAAACCCTCTCATATACTTATTTGAAAACAAAAAATATTACAAATTAAAAATAATAATATTTAAATACTTTTTATAAAATATTTATTAATTAATTCAAAGACTTGGTGAAAGTTATTTTAGAGATATATTTCTTAAAGATCATTACATACTTTTTTTAACTCAAGTAAATATCATTTGATAAAATAAGTTTGAATAAAAAAAGAATAAATGATGAAAATTTTAGTAATTGATGTAACTAAGTGTATTAATTGATAAATAAAAAGAGCCTTGTCTTAGTTTACTAAAGACTAGAAGCCTTGGTAGACCGGAAGTGCCACGCCTGTTGCCACCCTCATACGAACTGTGAGTTTCACAAACCACGCCCGTCACACCCCCTGTAGTCGTGGTACTGTGTGTGTACTTGAGGGCTAATAATTCACGTCACGAGCACACTCCACCATAAAGAGTCGACAATGGCAGAGACTATTCTGTATTTCACAAATATCTATCTCCTTTGATATATAATAACGTTTGTACAAGTAGCATAAACCAAATATACCTGTGCAGACTATTAAATTTATACCTTTTCATATTTATCTTTGTTATTATTTGCGCTTATTTTTAGATTATTTATTGAAATTTTATTGATTTTATTTAATATTCATTTAATTACAGAAAATACACGTCCATCTGCAGAAGTAGATTTAAGTCTTATCACTCAAAAAGTAAGATTTTAAGTTAATATAGAATTTCAACTATATAAACATAACATTGTAATTATAAATAAATCCGTTTTTCAGTGATGAAAATGATTTCTCATCTAATTTAAGCCCATTTTCTGAATCTCAAGATTTCACAAACGTGTTAGAATAAAACGCAGCCTGTTTAAAGTGTCCACGAGAATAACACATTTAGATTTGCAGTGATAATGGTATTTAATGCATTAAAATTATAATGAAAACAAAAAATAAGATCAACAAAATTGATTATGAGCAGACACAAACTAAATGACCAATTTCTTATTATAAGAATGAGTTTTTAAGTATTAAATTTTTCATGTTGATAATAATTGTTGAAATATATTTGATAATTTAGCATTAATGTGGTCCATTGATTACAATACTTAAACCAAAAACAAATTTCAACAGGACTATTGTTGATGATATTTCCTTCAAGTGATGTTTGATATCAGCATATCTTAATGGATGAGTTTCTAAAAAAGCCACAATGACATGTTGAAGAGTTTCTCTCTTTTTTGACATCACTTGAACTATACCGGCACATTTGAAAGAATTACCCTTCACCAAAGGTCAAAATACAAAGAGTCTTTCGGTCTGATTTCAGCCATGGGAAAATCAACTGACGTGTAACTAACTAGTTACTACACCATATCATTAATTCTGCTAACACGTATGTTTATATTGTCATCGTTACGAATGACAAAATGTACTGTGGGATATCATGATGCCTAATTTTCTCTAAATGACTTATTTTAAATCAGATTAATGGAATGTCTTGCATGACAAAAATTAATCAATCCTAACAATTGAAAATTTTAAACATAATTTATCTTAAATTTGATGGAAAAAATAAAATGTTTCATAAATTTAGATCGAAGCTATATTCACTGTAAGTTTTAGTGTTTCATTTAGAACATTAAAAGTGTTTTGATATAATGCTACCCATTTGATTAACATTATCTCGATGTTAAAACACTCAAAAACGTTTTATAAACGATGTCATATTAAAATACTTTTAAGGTTCTAAATAAGTAAGGCCCCAGTAATATAAGTCCCTCGAGACAGAATCTGGCAAGACGACGCCATGTTGCTCGATTCTAGCCTAAAGTCCCATAAGAACTCAAGAGACTTCAGCCCTGTCTGACTCTATCTTAAGAAACTCTGCAGTAATATATTTACTGAAGCGCTCAGTAAAATTAATAGTACATTTCACACCTAGGGAGAAAAAGTAGACTAGTTCAAACCACGTGTAAAATTACAACCCGAGCCGAAGGCGAATCTTATTGTCCTCCCTAGGGCTGAATATGATTTTTCTTTATACCTGGGGGGAAAGTTCAACCCCTCTCCAATGGAAAAGTGAACTTTCCGCGCAGGTATGACGAAAAAGAAATTTGTTTTCAGTGTAACAAACTATTGAAACTTGGTCGTGTTGTATTTGAAAAAAATAAAGACGAGTAATAAAAGAAAAAGATATAAATAGTAAAATTTTTGATTAAACAAGAAAAAAAAATGTCTTATCAAGTACAAAGCCACATATGTAAAGTACAAACAGAGAATAGCGACCACCAAGCCTATTTGGTACACGTGTCATTGCACGTTCAATTGGTCTCGATCCGCCCTTCTTACGACCAACGAGATATACAATGGTGCACACGTTCCGTCACGTGAGTTGAACCACGTTACTAGACGACTTCTTAGGGACCTATATGTATATAGTAATATAGAAGCATTGCCAGGCTACCTACCGATCTATCTGCTGATTATCCAAGTGCCAAAAAGCAAACTGGGGGACCCCAAAATGTTCTCTATTCTTCATCTGCCTTGAAATTGGCCAGAATTTAGTGTCGCTTCGTTTAACAAATAATTTACTGTTACTCATGTCAGACTTATTAATGATCTGGAAATCGTAAACCTCTTTAGATCTTAAATAATTCATCTTCAACTTCTTGAAATTCATTTTGAATTATGAACACTGTAAATTCAAGTGTTTAGCAATTAAACACTTCGAGTGTTTACAATGTTACACATCATTAACGAACTATGGTAATTTTGTAGATAACTTTTAAACATTTCTTGCCGTTTACCAAAATGGTATCTAGAGTCGATTGCTATGTTTTTATTACTGTAAACAAACCCAACAGTTAGGGTAACGAGATCAATAGATGGACACCACCCAGTAGATGAACAAATTGTTAAAATTATAGAAAACTAACAATTAAAATGTATTAAAATATATTTTATCCTTTGAAGCAAAGTCCGGTTCCCCGAAAAACTAGAGGCCTGGGTATGACTGGTTTATCAAGCTACCAACTTTCCATTTGGTGCCAAAAAAAAAAATTAATTCGCAATCTTTTTTTTTATAATTACTTTTTTTGTTATAATGTCTTGCTTGGTTCTTAAGTTATCTTTAGAGAAAAATGGTTCACCAACGTACAGACGCACACACAGACATCATCTTAAAAATAATAAATTCGAATTCTGCTGATCGCGAAATGTGAAGATTCATTAAAATTTTTAATTTAATAAATTGGACCAATTACAATAACTTCCAAATAAGAAGTTAAAAATTAAATTTAATTAATAAACATTCACTATCTATTTTTAATTATTTTTACTTTTTTTCCATCTTTTGGACTTCACTGTTCATCTATTGGTATGTTTACCCTAGTAATTATTGACAGAGTCACATGTCGAACGACAATGCAAAAAAAGTATCAAATCTATGAATACTCAAACAAATGTACTGCATGCATCATTGAAAGACAAGAAAAAATAATAGTGTCGCAACAATAATTTCAAATAATTACGAAACAGAGCAAAAGGAAATATATAAAATATTTAACTTATTAAATAGTGATAATTATTTAATGAAGATAAATTACAGTAATGAGGAGGGTTGTAAATCTAAAAGGTTTAAGTGCTATTTTTTTTTTTATTTCAATACCATTTGGATATTACCAAGCTTAGCACCCAGATTGTATTTTCGTTAGAATATTGACTTTTCTTTTTCAGTACTTAAACCCTTTAGATTTACTACCCTTCAATTGATAGTAATTACACTAATTCAAATGGTAATAGTTTTATAATCAATTAGAAAATTAGTGAATATACTGTTTGGTAGTGATTTTCACTGATTTATTTTTAAGAGAATATGAATCAGAATTATATATAAAATAAATAATTGCAATTGTCGTGTACAATAAAATCTTCACCAAAAATAATTACAATGTATCCTAATTAAAAAATTACTTATTGTCATTTTTGGAGTATTAGAGTAATTAGTACAATTCTTTTCTCTTCGTGTCGTCAAAATTATAATCAGACCTAAGGCTTAATGCATTGCTAATTTATGTGAATTGAAATAACACACATTAAATGCATTCAATTTTAAATATCTTTACACAAACTATTGAATAGTATAGTCGTTTTTTACACACTTTAAAGTGTATTAAATTATATTTTTTATTAATGAACAATTTAATATTGAATAGAATTCATGTGATCTATTTTATTTATTTTTTTTTTTTCGACAAAATAATAATAAAAAAAAAAATGATCATTAATTTTAATAAATTAATGTTTTATCATAAAAATATAATTGATTTTGATTGCTGAGATAATGAAATATCATCAAGTAGTTTATATCACAGTGTTTATTTTTCTCAACAAGCTAAATTCGACATCCAAACAGATTTTGGTAAACCATGTCCAATCACTTGTATTATTTAGTAAGCATATTTGACCAATAAATAATTTAGCAAATAAATTGATCCCTATAGACTATAAACAGATACTTAAAGGCACGCGTCAAGGTACTCATTGAAATGACTGGTGAAATTTTTGTCTCGATTGATTGAATTTAGATCACAAGTATTATGGACAATTTTTATCCCTCAATAGGAAACCCCTACTGTGAGAACCGGGACGACGAGGGCCCGCGGCGTGAAATCTCTATTATAGGGCTCACTGGATATGTTCCCCTGTCGTTGGCGCTGACAGGGGGAGGGGGGGGGGTCTGTGTGTTGCAAAAAAAGAGGTGGACGACTGGTATGTAATCATTGTGAATTAAATGTTTGTACAGAAATCTGACTAATATTTAATGGAATTCAGCAGCACTCAATTGTTTTTAATGATTATTATTTTTGAATCATTTTTTATTTTTCTGCTGACATTTTATCCTTGATTATTATTCATATTATTTTTAATGATTAACAAGATGATTTCAAGATTGAGAAAGAATTATTGTTGCAATTTCTGTCTTGAGGATGACACTGCAAATTAACATATGATTAACATTATCATTACTTGTAATGCATTTAGAAGTGTTTAAAAAATTACTAAAATGTTAATCAAATGGGTGACGTTATTTTTAAATACTTCAAGTGTATTAAAATAAAACACTACGATTTGCAGTAGATTCAATTGAGTAAAATATGATTTAGTAATAACAAAAAGTTATCCATAATCTTACATTCATCTTTATTATTTAAGTTTGTTAAAAATTGAAATAATTTTTTTTCTAATATATTTATTTGTTTAAAAGTGTCTACAATGTTAATAAAATGGATGACGTCATATTGAAATATTTTTAGTGAGTTGAAATAAAACACTACGATTTAAAGAGTAAATATTGTATGTTTGTGTTGATAAAAATCTATAAAATGATTAATAATATTTAATTAATAGGAAAGAAAAGTACAAAATTTTCTCAGAGTTTATTTCCACTTCCGTAAATCTTAACTCCCTAACATACGTTACAAATTGAGATAAATAATCGTTTATGTCAACGACAATACCACACTCTTGAGAACAGTTGTGGTTAATAGATATATGTATAGACACTTGAAAACTTTTTGATACACTTTTAACATTAATCAAATACACGATTAATTTACAGAAGATAAATAATTCAAAAAATTTGTCTAATAAATAATAAACAAAAAAATTTTACATTTTTAACTTCTCATAAGAAAGTTATTGTGATGGGATTGATTTTTAAAAATTCATAATTTTGTCATTCTTTTACATTGTGAGATATTTAAAAGCATGTTAGAAGGTTTAAAAATAAATTTATATACGTGCGTATAATTTTCAGGGCGTATGTATGGACGTACGATTTTGTTTTCGTTTTCGATATTTCGAGAACCAATTATGATATCGACTCCAGACTAATTTCATTCGAAAGATAAAACAATTAAGAAGATTTTAAAAGGAGTATGAACAAATTCAGTTCAGCCGTTTTTTTTTTATAGCCAAAAAAGTGTAAAATAAATTGAATAAAAAAACATTTGAAATAAATTTTACTAATTGAGTGGTTAATATTGTTGCAAACTGAGCTCAATATCAGTACAATATAGTTATTAACAATTTCATATGACTCTAAACAATTATATTTTTTTGATAAACATTTAACATTGTCATAAACAATTAAAAATGATTTTAATTTTTTGAATTATTATTACTATGGTTATATTTGATATATATTTATAAAATATTGGAAATATTTTTATGTAATTAAATAATGGTATATTTTTTGTAATAATATTAAGTTGTTATAAACTAAAATTTGTAAAAGATGACAACATTGCGGATTTTAATAAATAGGAGTGCATTTAGAGCCATTTTTTAACTCTCTGTCAAAAAAATATGTATGAATTCTATTTAATTTGAAATGATTATAGAGAGAATGATTAAAATAATAATAATAATAATGATGAGAGGAATACGAATGATAGTCAAAAGAGAGTTAGGTGTTGAGAGAAGTTGAAAACAAGTTTGAACGACTTATATCCCTGGCGCCTGGCATCGTATGTCTCGACAAAACGAACCCCCTAGCTTGTACCTACAACCCTACACCAAAACTATTGTGGTCGCATTAACACCTTATTTAATTGCGCCTGGTGTAGAGTATTGTATATCACGAAAACACAGCTCATTTAAATAATTCGATGCTATTGAAAATGATGGGAAGGCTAATATTTGCATCCTCCATTTAATCGATCTTTTCTTTTCCATTTCTCAGGCTGTCATATCGATTTAATTTTACATCTACCTATCTAGAATATTCTCATTTTATCTAATCAATCTTTATTATTATTATTATCCTTTTTTGGTGAATCTTTATTATATATTTATATCATTTCTACCACAACCTTCAGTATTATCCAATAGAAATTATTTTATTGATAAAATAAATGTTTTGGTCGAATGATCACATCTAGGGATGCTTTTAAAATTATTGTATTCACCACAATTTATTGATATTTAATAAATATAGCAGTTCAATTTTAAATAAATCCATATTTATTCCTTTTTTTCAGTGAAAAGGTATTTATTTAAAATAAAAAATGAATTTTATTTGTCTAGTGTGAATAATTAATGACAAATATTAATTAAATCGAAAGTAATAAATATAAAAATGTTGAAATAATTTGGATAGTTTGTATAAAATGAAATAGTATGAAACAGAGAATGAGTAGTTGGTACTAAAAATAACCCGACAAGTGAAACGATTCTTCTTTCGACATTAAAACTGCTATGGCTTCCAGCTATTCTTTTTCTTTCTCTGTCATCATTTATTCCAGTTGGTTTTTATACTTTTGTCTGTATATGTCCGCACATTACACACTTGAGTAAATAAAATGATTTTGTTGGCAGTAACGATAAACCACAGAAGTTCTCTCTCTCTCTCTTTTTTCCTTCCTCTCCTCATGCTAGCCTAACAGTCAAAGTAAATTGCGCTATTAAACTCTGACCAATCTCTGGGTTAGTTGATAATAATTATATCTGAGCTGCAAGCTCATTGGTTGATTTGCTCCGCCCAGGGGTTGGTATCGATTCACAGAGTCCCCTCTGATCTGCAAGCTCGTGGATGTATATAAAGAGAAACCCCCTGGGACGAAGCTGATAGTCCAATGCTAGATCTCAACTTGATCTTTGTGTTATATCCTCTTCATTTATCCAACTATTTTCGAGTCAACTATTTTGTATAATTATTTATTACAAATATCTCGATTGGAAGAAATTTTTAAAATTGATTTTACTAACGGTTATTGGTGTTATCATGGATGTTTGAATAAGTGCTGATAAGCTTTTCTTTTGACAACGTGTGAATTTTTGTTTGAAATGGCGTCCAATCTTGTCTATAATTATGAGGAACGAGGACATCGAATTTCTTCAAGACATCGAATCAATCCTTCTGCTGCCAAACCCGACACATTGGGTCCAAGGTATTACGTGCTATTAAATTACTGCTCCTAAAAAATTATTAAAATTTTTCACTTAATTAAATAACACTTTTTTTTGCTAATTATTATATCAAGTTATTTTTAATAATTGAATATAAATAAATACACCAAAATATTTTTATTTTTCTTTTAAAATGTGGTATAGTAAAAAAAAAATCTTTTCACATTACAATTTTAAATATTATGATTGTTTTGTTTTTCAGCACACGATTTTACATGGGAGGAGGAAGCGACATGAGTGAAGAAGATCTTACTGATTTACCATCTTGTGCCTATGCTGGCCGATCAACACAGCACGTGACTACTCACACTTCTCCTCATACTCATTCACACTCACCATTGCAATATCACATGCCAATTTCTACTCAAGGTTCGTATTCTTTATAATTTCATTTAAAATTCTATAAAATACCAAACACTTTAATCATTTACTTCAATTTATCTGTTAAATTATAGATCACAATGAAAACGAGATTAATGGATTCGAGGAAGGATATTATCCCAATGGAAGTCCTTACAGAATCCAAAGGAATGCAGCAAACATCAGAGAACGTCGAAGAATGCTAAGGTAAAAATTAGATTTTTTGAATAGACATTGTCTAAAGATCATCATTATTATCCTAATGATAATTTTTATATAATTTAAAAATATGATTCGAAGTCCAATTGCAATTTTTAGCAGCATAAACTCGGCTTTCGATGCACTTAGAGGCCACGTGCCAACATTTCCTTACGAAAAAAGGTTGTCAAAAATTGATACACTACGACTGGCAATAGCATATATTGCATTACTAACAGAAGTACTTAAGGTCAAAAATGTTGATCCTCTAACGTACATTGAAATGTGCCTCCGAGGTGAAATGAGTAGCGAAAGAGCAGAATGGAATACCAGTGGTAAATATCAATACCTATTAAATAAAAAATTAAATTATTATCATAACCTTACTATCAGTAAAAATAATTTTTTTTTAAGATTTAATGGCACGACTTGCTTGGATAAACTGGGAAAATCTGGGTGTGAATCCAAACCGACGATCGTCACTTACTACACTCACTTTAACTGCTGATAATCTTAATTAAATCCAAAATTCACTGACAACAATAAATATATATTATGTTTCATTAATATTCTTGTTGTAAATAATATATATTGATAAAGAGTGCCGATAAATTCATTTTTAATATGAATAATGGAATAAATCTATATATAAAGATATAAATATTAATAATTTAGGTAAAATGTGCAATACGAATAATAACAATGTCGTATTTGTGTACCTGTAAAAAGGCGTTTAATATTATAGTTAATGTAAGTAGAATTTTATTTCGATTACACAATTTTAATAAAAAAAAAACAAATATGAATAAAAATTTTTCACAGTATTAATATATCTATTTATTTATTCATATACATTTTGATCATAATTTTATTACAATTTATCAATAGATTTATTAGAATAATTCATTTTGCATATTTCAAAAGTGCTGCCATCTTCAAATGTGATAAAAAGTGATGCACGACCGTCAATTATTACAAACAGTAGTCAGATATTTCTTTAGAATTATTTTGTTGATCAACAAAATGAGTAGAAATGTTACGAGAGAAAGCAAGAGGAAACAAAGTAATAATTTCAATCGATTTAAACTCTTGACGTCAAGAAAAAGAAATTATCTTGATGTTTTTAATAAGAAAATAAAATTAACTAATGTGCCATATATGAATACAAGATCAGTGACTAAAAAAATGTATAATATTGGAGCTACTTATCATGCACCGAATATCAATGATGAAATACAGTGGAGAGAATGGCCAGTTCATGGAATGCATGAGAGACCAATTTTTCATCCCCAGGTAATGAAATTGTATTGATCTTTTGATATTACATTACATCTCTTTGAGAAAGGGTTTATTATTAACTTGTTCTAAATCATTATTAGGTTGGTCTGGCAACAGAATTTTTTGGACACAACTTTGTCAGCATAGATGGACTCATTTACAAGGAAATAACTCAATCTCTTTTAGAAATGGAGAAAAAGGTAGATTATTCCTATTTAGTTAAAAAACAAAATCATCGTGAAAATTCGAAAAGAAAGATAGAAGATTCTTTTGAAAATTGTATGCATGATAGTTTTCATGCTGTATTGGCTTACTCAGCACAAGTAGTAGCACCTTATTATCAGAAATTTTTTGATAATATAAAAAAGAAAAATGTTGAAAGTGACCACACACTAACTTCAAAAAATTCAACAAACAATACAAACTCCTTTATATCATCTGAATTAAATTCACCAAATTACTCTCAGTCATTGAATGTTAGAAACTCACACAATCAATGGAAAGGACAAATAAAGAATCCATTAAACTTAAAGTGCATTCAAAATCATGCCAAACTTCAGCAAGTTTTAGAGCGTCGTAACCCTAAAAATACTTTAATTTTACTCAAAACTCTTGATCCCAATCTGAAAAAAGATAACAACAGTTCAATATCGATTAATAAATTAGAACAAATAAAATATCCTTCATTGTCTTCTACATCTACGAGTTATGAAAAAAAAGACTACACTATCAACAAAAAATTAACCCACTTGAATGACATGAAATTAGATTCTAATAAAGAAAATCAAAGTTCATCTGAACAAAAAGCTATTCATAATAGTAATCAAGAAGTTGAAAATAATAGAACGAATGAATACTACAATCCTCAATTAATTAATCATGAAAATAGTGCAAATAAAAATTGGCTTCAAGAATTAATTCAAGACACAGCGATACTTTATTGTATAGCAGTTGGAGTACATCAAGATGATCTGATAGAGTATCTCAATAATTTAGATTCGAATCAATGTATGAATTGGTTAAGCTATTAATTCTTCATTATTTATTTTTACCTTTCCTCATGAATTATTTTATTTCAGAAAATTTCTTTTCGTTTATTAAATACTTGTTAATTATTTCTCATCATAATTCATTTGATTTTCAATCAGAACAATGTATATCATAATATAACTTAAATAGATATGATAGTGATATAAAGATTGAAATAATTAAATTAATAAAAACTTACGAAAACAGATGAATTTTCTATATGTATATTTTGTGTCATTTTTTATGATGATTTTTACGACGTTGATATCTAAAAATATATTTACTCGCAATGATTCTTTGATTATCATTTTAAACTATAAAGTTTTTGATAAAACAATTACCTTATTTGTTGCTCTGAATCAATCTCAGATATCTCATTACTTTGATTATTATTTTCACTAAGTTCATCTGAATCTTCAGTAGACGACTTGTTAATCGCTTTATTTCCACGTTCGAGTTTTATAATTTTTTCCTTTCTCTTTGCAATTTTTCTATCCTCTTCAATATCTCTAACTTTTTTTGATTTCTTTTTATCAACGCATGCTCTCATTTTTTCATCTCTATCGTCTGTACATGATTCTCCATTATCAATCATTTTATGTCGATATGTCGATGCACTGTTTATAGTTTCAGTTTGATATTTATTCTTTGATGCATATCTAAATAGAAATAAAAGGAAATTATTATTTTTAAAATACTGAATAATTATATATTAAAGAAACTTTTTGATGTACTAACCTTTTATTTTTTTTATGACTATTGTGATGATAAGTATGATTATCATCAGAAAAATAATCATCACTATCAGATTGATTCTCGTTAGCATTTCGCTTTCGTTTCCTTCTAGAATTTTTATATCCATACATATCATCTCTAGCAACAATACTGATGCTTGGAATTTCATACTTTTCACTTTTCCATTTGTTTCTCTTTTTAATTCTATTCTCGCTTTCAACAACATAGAGTCGATAGAGTTGCAAAAGAATAACCAAAGTATTTTTGCAGGTAAAGAATATATTCATGTAACTAACAATTCGATAATGAATAATGATAAGCAAGCGAAAAGCAAGGAATGGAGCATCTTGAAGAATCATATTAAGAGTTATAGCCCAAACATCAATACTACAACAACTAGTCTCAGTAGGTACTTTTCTTTTGACTGTAGTTCCAGAAGATAATCGAGCTTTTCTTGATTTTGTTGCCGTAAGAACCACAGTGAATTGCATTAATGACCATGACCAGATACCTAAAGTCAAATAGACTAAAAGTAATTCTCGTGCTATTTTATCTTCTTTAAATGAATCAAAAAATTCTATAATATCAGCAGCTGTCCCAATGTAAACAAGTAAAAGCTGACTTAATTGGTCCCGAGTTAAATCTCCTTTTGGCAGCATCCATCGTCCAATAATTAAAACAAGCATTAAAAATTGTTCTATCAAAGTTACCCATGTTTCTGTTGATATTTGAATTTCTGGCAATCTTAAATTAACCTACAAAATCAAAGTCATCATCGATTTTATATATGTGTTATTTACAAAAGTCTTTTGAAATATTTTTAATTTACATTCTTACCCCAAAAACCTTTTCCAGATGTTTTAAATCTTTAGCTGCTAAATTGGTTAAATCAAGAGTTTCTGAGATGTTGATATTTGCTCCACGTGTGAGTATTCGTTGATCTAATTTATCTAATTCCAGAAGCCAAATAGCTGGAACAACACTGGCGAGATACAAGAATACAGAAGGACAAAACCTGAAAAACAATCATACAATATACACTCAATAATAGGCAGTGACATCTTTTTTTTCTTATTCTTTCGGAAATGACACAGTAAATATTTTATTGATCTCTTTGATTAGGTCTTCAATACTCAATTTCCGTGTGTCTATCAAAAATATGTAGTATTATACGGACTTTTATATTTTTCATGTCTTTTGTTTAAATTAAAATACAGTTACATGAATAATAATGTTAGTAACAACAATACAAACACTCAAAAGAATTGCTCACCATTTCCATTCTTGATTAGCTTTAATTGTCACAGTAAAAATTCCTTCGAAAAACAACAATACTATTGGAGTACTTAAATACCAGTAAAGAGGATTTTTTTTAAACGTTGTCACTTGCCATACAGCAATAAAACCATGCGCTGCAAACACCAGACGCGTTATTATCGCTTTTATTGTTGCTATAAATTTGACCATTTTTATATATTTTTTTATACCCAATCGTTGGAAATAAATGATTTATGAATAATTATAAAACTAGATTGTTATTCTGAAGTAAAATAGAAACTTAAATGCAAGACAGAGTGTAAGGTTGGAGCAACGATAATAAACTGAAAAAATCAAATATGTGATGCATACAATGGAAGCAATCTATTCAAAAGAAATGCGCGGACTTTTCCGGACGTAGAATTATCTAGTACCGCCACCTAGAAAAATTTCGTAAACTACAGTCGTCATTTTTTTGCAGTTAGTAAAGTAGTATTCATTGTTATTTACGGCAGGTTAATTCAACTCGTTGAACTGTGTGCAATGATTCTTCGCAAAAATAAATTAATTATTAAATGAATTATTTACTGTAATTAATACAAAAGAATATAACCATCAATAGTGAATGTATCATGGTTAAAATTGAGTTCAAGCCAACTTTCGGTTTAGATAAATTTTTAATGCTAAATAACTCGTGCCCTGTTGGCCAAAAATAAAAAACAAGCATATCGTTGGATTCGGGAGAGCAAGATCTTTCTAATGCACTCCTTGAAATTAAGATTAACACATGATTTATGCTAAAAAACGGCCAACTTCCGGTTTAGATAAATTTTCAATGCTAGATAACTCGTGCCCTAGTGGCCAAAAATGAAAAACAAGCATATCGTTGGATTTGGGAGAGCAAGAGCTTTCTAATGCACTCCTTGAAATAATAATTAACACATGATTTATGCTAAAAAACGGCCAACTTCCGGTTTAGATAAATTTTTAATGCTAAAAAACTCGTTCCCTGTTGGCCAAAAATAAAAAACAAGCATATCGTTGGATTCGGGAGAGCAAGAGCTGTCTAATGCACTCCTTGAAATTATGATTAACACATGATTTATGCCAAAAAACAGCCAACTTCCGGTTTTGTCATTTATTTAGACAAAAAACACAGTATTTTTGAATTTTTTCCGTTAAATTTGTAATATCGGGTCCCTAGGTCAAAGAAATCTGCTCTGTTACTTGAAAATTAAACAAAAGTTCAGTCAAACCTTTATAAATTTTGAAATCATAATTTATGCTCAGATCATATATTCATATGTACCATTCGATATATATAGACGAGACGATTCCAATATACTAGCAGTTGACTATGTTTTTATGTATGAATTTCAAGATATAAGCGAAAAACCCTGAAACATAAAAGTATGCATAACTTCTATGTTTATGATGCTACGGGGACGATCGAGAGCTCATATGAAAGATCCAGACAAAACAGAAAAATTTGATACCCCCTACCGGAAGACACCCCGTCGAAAATGCCGTATCTCTCATAGTTTTCGAGTTATGAGCGTTTAAAGTTTTTTTTATGATTCGATGCAGCATAAGTATTATTTTTGCTAATAACTTCGGATCTACTGGGCGTACAGTACCGAGTAGCATATCGTTGGATTCGGGAGAGCAAGAGCATTCTAATGCACTCCTTGAAATAATGATTAACACATGATTTATGCTAAAAAACAGCCAACTTCCGGTTTAGATAAATTTTTAATGCTAAATAACTCGTGCCCTGTTGGCCAAAAATAAAAAACAAGCATATCGTTGGATTCGGGAGAGCAAGAGCTTTCTAATGCACTCCTTGAAATAATGATTAACACATGATTTATGCTAAAAAACGGCCAACTTCCGGTATTGATAAATTTTCAATGCTAAATAACTCGTGCCCTGTTGGCCAAAAATAAAAAACAAGCATATCGTTGGATTCGGGAGAGCAAGAGCTTTCTAATGCACTCCTTGAAATAATGATTAACACATGATTTATGCTAAAAAACGGCCAACTTCCGGTTTAGATAAATTTTCAATGCTAAATAACTCGTGCCCTGTTGGCCAAAAATAAAAAACAAGCATATCGTTGGATTCGGGAGAGCAAGAGCTTTCTAATGCACTCCTTGAAATAATGATTAACACATGATTTATGCTAAAAAACGGCCAACTTCCGGTTTCGATAAATTTTTAATGCTAAATAACTCGTTCCCTGTTGGCCGAAAATGAAAAACAAGCATATCGTTGGATTCGGGAGAGCAAGAGCTGTCTAATGCACTCCTTGAAATTATGATTAACACATGATTTATGCCAAAAAACAGCCAACTTCCGGTTTTGTCATTTATTTAGACAAAAAACACAGTATTTTTGAATTTTTTCCGTTAAATTTGTAATATCGGGTCCCTAGGTCAAAGAAATCTGCTCTGTTACTTGAAAATTAAACAAAAGTTCAGTCAAACCTTTATAAATTTTGAAATCATAATTTATGCTCAGATCATATATTCATATGTACCATTCGATATATATAGACGAGACGATTCCAATATACTAGCAGTTGACTATGTTTTTATGTATGAATTTCAAGATATAAGCGAAAAACCCTGAAACATAAAAGTATGCATAACTTCTATGTTTATGATGCTACGGGGACGATCGAGAGCTCATATGAAAGATCCAGACAAAACAGAAAAATTTGATACCCCCTACCGGAAGACACCCCGTCGAAAATGCCGTATCTCTCATAGTTTTCGAGTTATGAGCGTTTAAAGTTTTTTTTATGATTCGATGCAGCATAAGTATTATTTTTGCTAATAACTTCGGATCTACTGGGCGTACAGTACCGAGTAGCATATCGTTGGATTCGGGAGAGCAAGAGCATTCTAATGCACTCCTTGAAATAATGATTAACACATCAGTTATGCTAGAGAACGGCCAACTTCCGGTTTAGATAAATTTTCAATGCTAAATAACTCGTGCCCTGTTGGCCAAAAATAAAAAACAAGCATATCGTTGGATTCGGGAGAGCAAGAGCTTTCTAATGCACTCCTTGAAATAATGATTAACACATGATTTATGCTAAAAAACGGCCAACTTCCGGTTTAGATAAATTTTCAATGCTAAATAACTCGTGCCCTGTTGGCCAAAAATAAAAAACAAGCATATCGTTGGATTCGGGAGAGCAAGAGCTTTCTAATGCACTCCTTGAAATAATGATTAACACATGATTTATGCTAAAAAACGGCCAACTTCCGGTTTAGATAAATTTTTAATGCTAAATAACTCGTTCCCTGTTGGCCGAAAATGAAAAACAAGCATATCGTTGGATTCGGGAGAGCAAGAGCTGTCTAATGCACTCCTTGAAATTATGATTAACACATGATTTATGCCAAAAAACAGCCAACTTCCGGTTTTGTCATTTATTTAGACAAAAAACACAGTATTTTTGAATTATTTCCGTTAAATTTGTAATATCGGGTCCCTAGGTCAAAGAAATCTGCTCTGTTACTTGAAAATTAAACAAAAGTTCAGTCAAACCTTTATAAATTTTGAAATCATAATTTATGCTCAGATCATATATTCATATGTACCATTCGATATATATAGACGAGACGATTCCAATATACTAGCAGTTGACTATGTTTTTATGTATGAATTTCAAGATATAAGCGAAAAACCCTGAAACATAAAAGTATGCATAACTTCTATGTTTATGATGCTACGGGGACGATCGAGAGCTCATATGAAAGATCCAGACAAAACAGAAAAATTTGATACCCCCTACCGGAAGACACCCCGTCGAAAATGCCGTATCTCTCATAGTTTTCGAGTTATGAGCGTTTAAAGTTTTTTTTATGATTCGATGCAGCATAAGTATTATTTTTGCTAATAACTTCGGATCTACTGGGCGTACAGTACCGAGTAGCATATCGTTGGATTCGGGAGAGCAAGAGCATTCTAATGCACTCCTTGAAATAATGATTAACACATCATTTATGCTAGAGAACGGCCAACTTCCGGTTTAGATAAATTTTCAATGCTAAATAACTCGTGCCCTGTTGGCCAAAAATAAAAAACAAGCATATCGTTGGATTCGGGAGAGCAAGAGCTTTCTAATGCACTCCTTGAAATAATGATTAACACATGATTTATGCTAAAAAACGGCCAACTTCCGGTTTAGATAAATTTTTAATGCTAAATAACTCGTTCCCTGTTGGCCGAAAATGAAAAACAAGCATATCGTTGGATTCGGGAGAGCAAGAGCTTTCTAATGAACTCCTTGAAATAATGATTAACACATGATTTATGCTAAAAAACGGCCAACTTCCGGTTTAGATAAATTTTTAATGCTAAAAAACTCGTTCCCTGTTGGCCAAAAATGAAAAACAAGCATATCGTTGGATTCGGGAGAGCAAGAGCTGTCTAATGCACTCCTTGAAATTATGATTAACACATGATTTATGCCAAAAAACAGCCAACTTCCGGTTTTGTCATTTATTTAGACAAAAAACACAGTATTTTTGAATTATTTCCGTTAAATTTGTAATATCGGGTCCCTAGGTCAAAGAAATCTGCTCTGTTACTTGAAAATTAAACAAAAGTTCAGTCAAACCTTTATAAATTTTGAAATCATAATTTATGCTCAGATCATATATTCATATGTACCATTCGATATATATAGACGAGACGATTCCAATATACTAGCAGTTGACTATGTTTTTATGTATGAATTTCAAGATATAAGCGAAAAACCCTGAAACATAAAAGTATGCATAACTTCTATGTTTATGATGCTACGGGGACGATCGAGAGCTCATATGAAAGATCCAGACAAAACAGAAAAATTTGATACCCCCTACCGGAAGACACCCCGTCGAAAATGCCGTATCTCTCATAGTTTTCGAGTTATGAGCGTTTAAAGTTTTTTTTATGATTCGATGCAGCATAAGTATTATTTTTGCTAATAACTTCGGATCTACTGGGCGTACAGTACCGAGTAGCATATCGTTGGATTCGGGAGAGCAAGAGCATTCTAATGCACTCCTTGAAATAATGATTAACACATCATTTATGCTAGAGAACGGCCAACTTCCGGTTTAGATAAATTTTCAATGCTAAATAACTCGTGCCCTGTTGGCCAAAAATAAAAAACAAGCATATCGTTGGATTCGGGAGAGCAAGAGCTTTCTAATGCACTCCTTGAAATAATGATTAACACATGATTTATGCTAAAAAACGGCCAACTTCCGGTTTAGATAAATTTTTAATGCTAAATAACTCGTTCCCTGTTGGCCGAAAATGAAAAACAAGCATATCGTTGGATTCGGGAGAGCAAGAGCTTTCTAATGAACTCCTTGAAATAATGATTAACACATGATTTATGCTAAAAAACGGCCAACTTCCGGTTTAGATAAATTTTTAATGCTAAAAAACTCGTTCCCTGTTGGCCAAAAATGAAAAACAAGCATATCGTTGGATTCGGGAGAGCAAGAGCTTTCTAATGCACTCCTTGAAATTATGATTAACACATGATTTATGCTAAAAAACAGCCAACTTCCGGTTTTGTCATTTATTTAGACAAAAAACACAGTATTTTTGAATTTTTTCCGTTAAATTTGTAATATCGGGGCCCTAAGTCAAAGAAATCTGCTCTGTTACTTGGAAATTAAACAAAAGTTCAGTCAAACCTTTATAAATTTTGAAATCATAATTTATGCTCAGATAATATATTCATATGTACCATTCGATACATACAGACGAGACGATTCCAAAACACTAGCAGTTGACTATGTTTTTATGTATGGATTTCAAGATATAAGCGAAAAACCCTGAAACATAAAAGTATGCATAACTTCTATGTTTATGATGCTACGGGGACAATCGAGAGCTCATATAAAAGATCCAGACAAAACAGAAAAATTTGATACCCCCTACCGGAAGACACCCCGTCAAAAATGCCGTATCTCTCATAGTTTTCGAGTTATGAGCGTTTAAAGTTTTTTTTATGATTCGATGCAGCATAAGTATTATTTTTGCTAATAACTTCGGACCTACTGAGCGTACAGTACCGAGTAGCATATCGTTGGATTCGGGAGAGCAAGATCTTTCTAATGCACTCCTTGAAATTAAGATTAACACATGATTTATGCTAAAAAACGGCCAACTTCCGGTTTAGATAAATTTTTAATGCTAAATAACTCGTTCCCTGTTGGCCGAAAATAAAAAACAAGCATATCGTTGAATTCAGGAGAGCAAGAGCTTTCTAATGCACTCTTTGAAATAATGATTAACACATGATTTATGCTAAAAAACAGCCAACTTCCGGTTTTGTTATTTAATTAGACAAAAAACACAGTATTTTTGAATTTTTTCCGTTAAATTTGTAATATCGGGGCCCTAAGTCAAAGAAATCTGCTCTGTTACTTGGAAATTAAACAAAAGTTCAGTCAAACCTTTATAAATTTTGAAATCATAATTTATGCTCAGATAATATATTCATATGTACCATTCGATACATACAGACGAGACGATTCCAAAATACTAGCAGTTGACTATGTTTTTATGTATGGATTTCAAGATATAAGCGAAAAACCCTGAAACATAAAAGTATGCATAACTTCTATGTTTATGATGCTACGGGGACAATCGAGAGCTCATACGAAAGATCCAGACAAAACAGAAAAATTTGATACCCCCTACCGGAAGACACCCCGTCAAAAATGCCGTATCTCTCATAGTTTTCGAGTTATGAGCGTTTAAAGTTTTTTTTATGATTCGATGCAGCATAAGTATTATTTTTGCTAATAACTTCGGATCTACTGGGCGTACAGTACCGAGTAGCATATCGTTGGATTCGGGAGAGCAAGAGCTTTCTAATGCACTCCTTGAAATTATACTTAACAAATGATTTATGCTAAAAAACGGCCAACTTCCGGTTTAGATAAATTTTCAATGCTAAATAACTCGTGCCCTGTTGGCCAAAAATAAAAAACAAAAATATCGTTGGATTCGGGAGAGCAAGAGCTTTCTAATGCACTCCTTGAAATAATGATTAACACATGATTTATGCTAAAAAACGGCCGACTTCCGGTTTAGATAAATTTTTAATGCTAAATAACTCGTTCCCTGTTGGCCAAAAATGAAAAACAAGCATATCGTTGGATTCGGGAGAGCAAGAGCTTTCTAATGAACTCCTTGAAATAATGATTAACACATGATTTATGCTAAAAAACGGCCGACTTCCGGTTTAGATAAATTTTTAATGCTAAATAACTCGTTCCCTGTTGGCCAAAAATGAAAAACAAGTATATCGTTGGATTCGGGAGAGCAAGAGCTTTCTAATGCACTCCTTGAAATAATGATTAACACATGATTTATGCTAAAAAACGGCCAACTTCCGGTTTAGATAAATTTTTAATGCTAAATAACTCGTTCCCTGTTGGCCAAAAATGAAAAACAAGCATATCGTTGGATTTGGGAGAGCAAGAGCTTTCTAATGCACTCCTTGAAATAATGATTAACACATCATTTATTCTAGAAAACGGCCAACTTCCGGTTTAGATAAATTTTCAATGCTAAATAACTCGTGCCCTGTTGGCCAAAAATAAAAAACAAGCATATCGTTGGATTCGGGAGAGCAAGAGCTTTCTAATGCACTCCTTGAAATAATGATTAACACATGATTTATGCTAAAAAACGGCCGACTTCCGGTTTAGATAAATTTTTAATGCTAAATAACTCGTTCCCTGTTGGCCAAAAATGAAAAACAAGCATATCGTTGGATTCGGGAGAGCAAGAGCTTTCTAATTCACTCCTTGAAATTATACTCAACAAATGATTTATGCTAAAAAACGGCCAACTTCCGGTTTAGATAAATTTTTAATGCTAAATAACTCGTTCCCTGTTGGCCAAAAATGAAAAACAAGCATATCGTTGGATTCGGGAGAGCAAGAGCTTTCTAATGCACTCCTCGAAATAATGATTAACACATGATTTATGTTAAAAAACGGCCGACTTCCGGTTTAGATAAATTTTTAATGCTAAATAACTCGTTCCCTGTTGGCCAAAAATAAAAAACAAGCATATCGTTGGATTCGGGAGAGCAAGAGCTTTCTAATGCACTCCTTAAAATAATGATTAACACATCATTCATGCTAGAGAACGGCCAACTTCCGGTTTAGATAAATTTTCAATGCTAAATAACTCGTGCCCTGTTGGCCAAAAATAAAAAACAAGCATATCGTTGGATTCAGGAGAGCAAGAGCTTTCTAATGCACTCTTTGAAATAATGATTAACACATGATTTATGCTAAAAAACAGCCAACTTCCGGTTTTGTCATTTATTTAGACAAAAAACACAGTATTTTTGAATTTTTTCCGTTAAATTTGTAATATCGGGGCCCTAAGTCAAAGAAATCTGCTCTGTTACTTGGAAATTAAACAAAAGTTCAGTCAAACCTTTATAAATTTTGAAATCATAATTTATGCTCAGATCATATATTCATATGTACCATTCGATACATACAGACGAGACGATTCCAAAATACTAGCAGTTGACTATGTTTTTATGTATGGATTTCAAGATATAAGCGAAAAACCCTGAAACATAAAAGTATGCATAACTTCTATGTTTATGATGCTACGGGGACAATCGAGAGCTCATATGAAAGATCCAGACAAAACAGAAAAATTTGATACCCCCTACCGGAAGACACCCCGTCAAAAATGCCGTATCTCTCATAGTTTTCGAGTTATGAGCGTTTAAACTTTTCTTTATGATTCGATGCAGCATAAGTATTATTTTTGCTAATAACTTCGGATCTACTGGGCGTACAGTACCGAGTAGCATATCGTTGGATTCGGGAGAGCAAGATCTTTCTAATGCACTCCTTGAAATTAAGATTAACACATGATTTATGCTAAAAAACGGCCAACTTCCGGTTTAGATAAATTTTCAATGCTAAAAAACTCGTTCCCTGTTGGCCAAAAATGAAAAACAAGCATATCGTTGGATTCGGGAGAGCAAGAGCTTTCTAATGAACTCCTTGAAATAATGATTAACACATGATTTATGCTAAAAAACGGCCGACTTCCGGTTTAGATAAATTTTTAATGCTAAATAACTCGTTCCCTGTTGGCCAAAAATGAAAAACAAGCATATCGTTGGATTCGGGAGAGCAAGAGCTTTCTAATTCACTCCTTGAAATTATACTCAACAAATGATTTATGCTAAAAAACGGCCAACTTCCGGTTTAGATAAATTTTTAATGCTAAATAACTCGTTCCCTGTTGGCCAAAAATGAAAAACAAGCATATCGTTGGATTCGGGAGAGCAAGAGCTTTCTAATGCACTCCTTGAAATAATGATTAACACATGATTTATGTTAAAAAACGGCCGACTTCCGGTTTAGATAAATTTTTAATGCTAAATAACTCGTTCCCTGTTGGCCAAAAATAAAAAACAAGCATATCGTTGGATTCGGGAGAGCAAGAGCTTTCTAATGCACTCCTTAAAATAATGATTAACACATCATTCATGCTAGAGAACGGCCAACTTCCGGTTTAGATAAATTTTCAATGCTAAATAACTCGTGCCCTGTTGGCCAAAAATAAAAAACAAGCATATCGTTGGATTCAGGAGAGCAAGAGCTTTCTAATGCACTCTTTGAAATAATGATTAACACATGATTTATGCTAAAAAACAGCCAACTTCCGGTTTTGTCATTTATTTAGACAAAAAACACAGTATTTTTGAATTTTTTCCGTTAAATTTGTAATATCGGGGCCCTAAGTCAAAGAAATCTGCTCTGTTACTTGGAAATTAAACAAAAGTTCAGTCAAACCTTTATAAATTTTGAAATCATAATTTATGCTCAGATCATATATTCATATGTACCATTCGATACATACAGACGAGACGATTCCAAAATACTAGCAGTTGACTATGTTTTTATGTATGGATTTCAAGATATAAGCGAAAAACCCTGAAACATAAAAGTATGCATAACTTCTATGTTTATGATGCTACGGGGACAATCGAGAGCTCATATGAAAGATCCAGACAAAACAGAAAAATTTGATACCCCCTACCGGTAGACACCCCGTCAAAAATGCCGTATCTCTCATAGTTTTCGAGTTATGAGCGTTTAAACTTTTCTTTATGATTCGATGCAGCATAAGTATTATTTTTGCTAATAACTTCGGATCTACTGGGCGTACAGTACCGAGTAGCATATCGTTGGATTCGGGAGAGCAAGATCTTTCTAATGCACTCCTTGAAATTAAGATTAACACATGATTTATGCTAAAAAACGGCCAACTTCCGGTTTAGATAAATTTTCAATGCTAAAAAACTCGTTCCCTGTTGGCCAAAAATGAAAAACAAGCATATCGTTGGATTCGGGAGAGCAAGAGCTTTCTAATGAACTCCTTGAAATAATGATTAACACATGATTTATGCTAAAAAACGGCCGACTTCCGGTTTAGATAAATTTTTAATGCTAAATAACTCGTTCCCTGTTGGCCAAAAATGAAAAACAAGCATATCGTTGGATTCGGGAGAGCAAGAGCTTTCTAATTCACTCCTTGAAATTATACTCAACAAATGATTTATGCTAAAAAACGGCCAACTTCCGGTTTAGATAAATTTTTAATGCTAAATAACTCGTTCCCTGTTGGCCAAAAATGAAAAACAAGCATATCGTTGGATTCGGGAGAGCAAGAGCTTTCTAATGCACTCCTTGAAATAATGATTAACACATGATTTATGTTAAAAAACGGCCGACTTCCGGTTTAGATAAATTTTTAATGCTAAATAACTCGTTCCCTGTTGGCCAAAAATAAAAAACAAGCATATCGTTGGATTCGGGAGAGCAAGAGCTTTCTAATGCACTCCTTAAAATAATGATTAACACATCATTCATGCTAGAGAACGGCCAACTTCCGGTTTAGATAAATTTTCAATGCTAAATAACTCGTGCCCTGTTGGCCAAAAATAAAAAACAAGCATATCGTTGGATTCAGGAGAGCAAGAGCTTTCTAATGCACTCTTTGAAATAATGATTAACACATGATTTATGCTAAAAAACAGCCAACTTCCGGTTTTGTCATTTATTTAGACAAAAAACACAGTATTTTTGAATTTTTTCCGTTAAATTTGTAATATCGGGGCCCTAAGTCAAAGAAATCTGCTCTGTTACTTGGAAATTAAACAAAAGTTCAGTCAAACCTTTATAAATTTTGAAATCATAATTTATGCTCAGATCATATATTCATATGTACCATTCGATACATACAGACGAGACGATTCCAAAATACTAGCAGTTGACTATGTTTTTATGTATGGATTTCAAGATATAAGCGAAAAACCCTGAAACATAAAAGTATGCATAACTTCTATGTTTATGATGCTACGGGGACAATCGAGAGCTCATATGAAAGATCCAGACAAAACAGAAAAATTTGATACCCCCTACCGGAAGACACCCCGTCAAAAATGCCGTATCTCTCATAGTTTTCGAGTTATGAGCGTTTAAAGTTTTTTTTATGATTCGATGCAGCATAAGTATTATTTTTGCTAATAACTTCGGATCTACTGGGCGTACAGTACCGAGTAGCATATCGTTGGATTCGGGAGAGCAAGAGCTTTCTAATGCACTCCTTGAAATTATACTTAACAAATGATTTATGCTAAAAAACGGCCAACTTCCGGTTTAGATAAATTTTCAATGCTAAATAACTCGTGCCCTGTTGGCCAAAAATAAAAAACAAAAATATCGTTGGATTCGGGAGAGCAAGAGCTTTCTAATGCACTCCTTGAAATAATGATTAACACATGATTTATGCTAAAAAACGGCCGACTTCCGGTTTAGATAAATTTTTAATGCTAAATAACTCGTTCCCTGTTGGCCAAAAATGAAAAACAAGTATATCGTTGGATTCGGGAGAGCAAGAGCTTTCTAATGCACTCCTTGAAATAATGATTAACACATGATTTATGCAAAAAAACGGCCAACTTCCGGTTTAGATAAATTTTTAATGCTAAATAACTCGTTCCCTGTTGGCCAAAAATGAAAAACAAGCATATCGTTGGATTCGGGAGAGCAAGAGCTTTCTAATTCACTCCTTGAAATTATACTCAACAAATGATTTATGCTAAAAAACGGCCAACTTCCGGTTTAGATAAATTTTTAATGCTACATAACTCGTTCCCTGTTGGCCAAAAATGAAAAACAAGCATATCGTTAGATTCGGGAGAGCAAGAGCTTTCTAATGCACTCCTTGAAATAATGATTAACACATGATTTATGCTAAAAAACGGCCGACTTCCGGTTTAGATAAATTTTTAATGCTAAATAACTCGTGCCCTGTTGGCCAAAAATAAAAAATAAGCATATCGTTGGATTCGGGAGAGCAAGAGCTTTCTAATGCACTCCCTGAAATAATGATTAACACATGATTTATGCTAAAAAACGGCCAACTTCCGGTTTAGATAAATTTTTAATGCTAAATAACTCGTGCCCTGTTGGCCAAAAATAAAAAATAAGCATATCGTTGGATTCGGGAGAGCAAGAGCTTTCTAATGCACTCCTTGAAATAATGATTAACACATGATTTATGCTAAAAAACAGCCAACTTCCGGTTTTGTCATTTATTTAGACAAAAAACACAGTATTTTTGAATTTTTTCCGTTAAATTTGTAATATCGGGGCCCTAAGTCAAAGAAATCTGCTCTGTTACTTGGAAATTAAACAAAAGTTCAGTCAAACCTTTATAAATTTTGAAATCATAATTTATGCTCAGATCATATATTCATATGTACCATTCGATACATACAGACGAGACGATTCCAAAATACTAGCAGTTGACTATGTTTTTATGTATGGATTTCAAGATATAAGCGAAAAACCCTGAAACATAAAAGTATGCATAACTTCTATGTTTATGATGCTACGGGGACAATCGAGAGCTCATATGAAAGATCCAGACAAAACAGAAAAATTTGATACCCCCTACCGGAAGACACCCCGTCAAAAATGCCGTATCTCTCATAGTTTTCGAGTTATGAGCGTTTAAACTTTTTTTTATGATTCGATGCAGCATAAGTATTATTTTTGCTAATAACTTCGGATCTACTGGGCGTACAGTACCGAGTAGCATATCGTTGGATTCGGGAGAGCAAGAGCTTTCTAATGCACTCCTTGAAATAATGATTAACACATGATTTATGCTAAAAAACGGCCAACTTCCGGTTTAGATAAATTTTTAATGCTAAATAACTCGTTCCCTGTTGGCCGAAAATGAAAAACAAGCATATCGTTGGATTCAGGAGAGCAAGAGCTTTCTAATGCACTCCTTGAAATAATGATTAACACATGATTTATGCTAAAAAACGGCCAACTTCCGGTTTAGATAAATTTTCAATGCTAAATAACTCGTGCCCTGTTGGCCAAAAATAAAAAACAAAAATATCGTTGGATTCGGGAGAGCAAGAGCTTTCTAATGCACTCCTTGAAATAATGATTAACACATGATTTATGCTAAAAAACGGCCAACTTCCGGTTTAGATAAATTTTTAATGCTAAATAACTCGTTCCCTGTTGGCCGAAAATGAAAAACAAGCATATCGTTGGATTCAGGAGAGCAAGAGCTTTCTAATGCACTCCTTGAAATAATGATTAACACATGATTTATGCCAAAAAACCGCCAACTTCCGGTTTTGTCATTTATTTAGACAAAAAACACAGTATTTTTGAATTTTTTCCGTTAAATTTGTAATATCGGGGCCCTAAGTCAAAGAAATCTGCTCTGTCACTTGGAAATTAAACAAAAGTTCAGTAAAACCTTTATAAATTTTGAAATTATAATTTATGCTCAGATCATATATTCATATGTACCATTCGATACATAAAGACGAGACGATTCCAAAATACTAGCAGTTGACTATGTTTTTATGTATGGATTTCAAGATATAAGCGAAAAACCCTGAAACATAAAAGTATGCATAACTTCTATGTTTATGATGCCACGGGGACAATCGAGAGCTCATATGAAAGATCCAGACAAAACAGAAAAATTTGATACCCCCTACCGGAAGACACCCCGTCAAAAATGCCGTATCTCTCATAGTTTTCGAGTTATGAGCGTTTAAAGTTTTTTTTATGATTCGATGCAGCATAAGTATTATTTTTGCTAATAACTTCGGATCTACTGGGCGTACAGTACCGAGTAGCATATCGTTGGATTCGGGAGAGCAAGAGCTTTCTAATGCACTCCTTGAAATAATGATTAACACATGATTTATGCTAAAAAACGGCCAACTTCCGGTTTAGATAAATTTTTAATGCTAAATAACTCGTTCCCTGTTGGCCGAAAATGAAAAACAAGCATATCGTTGGATTCAGGAGAGCAAGAGCTTTCTAATGCACTCCTTGAAATAATGATTAACACATGATTTATGCTAAAAAACGGCCAACTTCCGGTTTAGATAAATTTTTAATGCTACATAACTCGTTCCCTGTTGGCCAAAAATGAAAAACAAGCATATCGTTAGATTCGGGAGAGCAAGAGCTTTCTAATGCACTCCTTGAAATAATGATTAACACATGATTTATGCTAAAAAACGGCCGACTTCCGGTTTAGATAAATTTTTAATGCTAAATAACTCGTGCCCTGTTGGCCAAAAATAAAAAATAAGCATATCGTTGGATTCGGGAGAGCAAGAGCTTTCTAATGCACTCCCTGAAATAATGATTAACACATGATTTATGCTAAAAAACGGCCAACTTCCGGTTTAGATAAATTTTTAATGCTAAATAACTCGTGCCCTGTTGGCCAAAAATAAAAAATAAGCATATCGTTGGATTCGGGAGAGCAAGAGCTTTCTAATGCACTCCTTGAAATAATGATTAACACATGATTTATGCTAAAAAACAGCCAACTTCCGGTTTTGTCATTTATTTAGACAAAAAACACAGTATTTTTGAATTTTTTCCGTTAAATTTGTAATATCGGGGCCCTAAGTCAAAGAAATCTGCTCTGTTACTTGGAAATTAAACAAAAGTTCAGTCAAACCTTTATAAATTTTGAAATCATAATTTATGCTCAGATCATATATTCATATGTACCATTCGATACATACAGACGAGACGATTCCAAAATACTAGCAGTTGACTATGTTTTTATGTATGGATTTCAAGATATAAGCGAAAAACCCTGAAACATAAAAGTATGCATAACTTCTATGTTTATGATGCTACGGGGACAATCGAGAGCTCATATGAAAGATCCAGACAAAACAGAAAAATTTGATACCCCCTACCGGAAGACACCCCGTCAAAAATGCCGTATCTCTCATAGTTTTCGAGTTATGAGCGTTTAAACTTTTTTTTATGATTCGATGCAGCATAAGTATTATTTTTGCTAATAACTTCGGATCTACTGGGCGTACAGTACCGAGTAGCATATCGTTGGATTCGGGAGAGCAAGAGCTTTCTAATGCACTCCTTGAAATAATGATTAACACATGATTTATGCTAAAAAACGGCCAACTTCCGGTTTAGATAAATTTTTAATGCTAAATAACTCGTTCCCTGTTGGCCGAAAATGAAAAACAAGCATATCGTTGGATTCAGGAGAGCAAGAGCTTTCTAATGCACTCCTTGAAATAATGATTAACACATGATTTATGCTAAAAAACGGCCAACTTCCGGTTTAGATAAATTTTCAATGCTAAATAACTCGTGCCCTGTTGGCCAAAAATAAAAAACAAAAATATCGTTGGATTCGGGAGAGCAAGAGCTTTCTAATGCACTCCTTGAAATAATGATTAACACATGATTTATGCTAAAAAACGGCCAACTTCCGGTTTAGATAAATTTTTAATGCTAAATAACTCGTTCCCTGTTGGCCGAAAATGAAAAACAAGCATATCGTTGGATTCAGGAGAGCAAGAGCTTTCTAATGCACTCCTTGAAATAATGATTAACACATGATTTATGCCAAAAAACCGCCAACTTCCGGTTTTGTCATTTATTTAGACAAAAAACACAGTATTTTTGAATTTTTTCCGTTAAATTTGTAATATCGGGGCCCTAAGTCAAAGAAATCTGCTCTGTCACTTGGAAATTAAACAAAAGTTCAGTAAAACCTTTATAAATTTTGAAATTATAATTTATGCTCAGATCATATATTCATATGTACCATTCGATACATAAAGACGAGACGATTCCAAAATACTAGCAGTTGACTATGTTTTTATGTATGGATTTCAAGATATAAGCGAAAAACCCTGAAACATAAAAGTATGCATAACTTCTATGTTTATGATGCCACGGGGACAATCGAGAGCTCATATGAAAGATCCAGACAAAACAGAAAAATTTGATACCCCCTACCGGAAGACACCCCGTCAAAAATGCCGTATCTCTCATAGTTTTCGAGTTATGAGCGTTTAAAGTTTTTTTTATGATTCGATGCAGCATAAGTATTATTTTTGCTAATAACTTCGGATCTACTGGGCGTACAGTACCGAGTAGCATATCGTTGGATTCGGGAGAGCAAGAGCTTTCTAATGCACTCCTTGAAATAATGATTAACACATGATTTATGCTAAAAAACGGCCAACTTCCGGTTTAGATAAATTTTTAATGCTAAATAACTCGTTCCCTGTTGGCCGAAAATGAAAAACAAGCATATCGTTGGATTCAGGAGAGCAAGAGCTTTCTAATGCACTCCTTGAAATAATGATTAACACATGATTTATGCTAAAAAACGGCCAACTTCCGGTTTAGATAAATTTTTAATGCTAAATAACTCGTTCCCTGTTGGCCGAAAATGAAAAACAAGCATATCGTTGGATTCAGGAGAGCAAGAGCTTTCTAATGCACTCCTTGAAATAATGATTAACACATGATTTATGCCAAAAAACCGCCAACTTCCGGTTTTGTCATTTATTTAGACAAAAAACACAGTATTTTTGAATTTTTTCCGTTAAATTTGTAATATCGGGGCCCTAAGTCAAAGAAATCTGCTCTGTCACTTGGAAATTAAACAAAAGTTCAGTAAAACCTTTATAAATTTTGAAATTATAATTTATGCTCAGATCATATATTCATATGTACCATTCGATACATAAAGACGAGACGATTCCAAAATACTAGCAGTTGACTATGTTTTTATGTATGGATTTCAAGATATAAGCGAAAAACCCTGAAACATAAAAGTATGCATAACTTCTATGTTTATGATGCCACGGGGACAATCGAGAGCTCATATGAAAGATCCAGACAAAACAGAAAAATTTGATACCCCCTACCGGAAGACACCCCGTCAAAAATGCCGTATCTCTCATAGTTTTCGAGTTATGAGCGTTTAAAGTTTTTTTTATGATTCGATGCAGCATAAGTATTATTTTTGCTAATAACTTCGGATCTACTGGGCGTACAGTACCGAGTAGCATATCGTTGGATTCGGGAGAGCAAGAGCTTTCTAATGCACTCCTTGAAATTATGATTAACACATGATTTATGCTAAAAAACGGCCAACTTCCGGTTTAGATAAATTTTCAATGCTAAATAACTCGTGCCCTGTTGGCCAAAAATAAAAAACAAGCATATCGTTGGATTCGGGAGAGCAAGAGCTTTCTAATGCGCTCCTTGAAATAATGATTAACACATGATTTATGCTAAAAAACGGCCGACTTCCGGTTTAGATAAATTTTTAATGCTAAATAACTCGTTCCCTGTTGGCCGAAAATGAAAAACAAGCATATCGTTGGATTCAGGAGAGCAAGAGCTTTCTAATGCACTCCTTGAAATAATGATTAACACATGATTTATGCTAAAAAACGGCCAACTTCCGGTTTAGATAAATTTTCAATGCTAAATAACTCGTGCCCTGTTGGCCAAAAATAAAAAACAAGCATATCGTTGGATTCGGGAAAGCAAGAGCTTTCTAATGCACTCCTTGAAATAATGATTAACACATGATTTATGCCAAAAAACCGCCAACTTCCGGTTTTGTCATTTATTTAGACAAAAAACACAGTATTTTTGAATTTTTTCCGTTAAATTTGTAATATCGGGGCCCTAAGTCAAAGAAATCTGCTCTGTCACTTGGAAATTAAACAAAAGTTCAGTAAAACCTTTATAAATTTTGAAATTATAATTTATGCTCAGATCATATATTCATATGTACCATTCGATACATAAAGACGAGACGATTCCAAAATACTAGCAGTTGACTATGTTTTTATGTATGGATTTCAAGATATAAGCGAAAAACCCTGAAACATAAAAGTATGCATAACTTCTATGTTTATGATGCCACGGGGACAATCGAGAGCTCATATGAAAGATCCAGACAAAACAGAAAAATTTGATACCCCCTACCGGAAGACACCCCGTCAAAAATGCCGTATCTCTCATAGTTTTCGAGTTATGAGCGTTTAAAGTTTTTTTTATGATTCGATGCAGCATAAGTATTATTTTTGCTAATAACTTCGGATCTACTGGGCGTACAGTACCGAGTAGCATATCGTTGGATTCGGGAGAGCAAGAGCTTTCTAATGCACTCCTTGAAATTATGATTAACACATGATTTATGCTAAAAAACGGCCAACTTCCGGTTTAGATAAATTTTCAATGCTAAATAACTCGTGCCCTGTTGGCCAAAAATAAAAAACAAGCATATCGTTGGATTCGGGAGAGCAAGAGCTTTCTAATGCGCTCCTTGAAATAATGATTAACACATGATTTATGCTAAAAAACGGCCGACTTCCGGTTTAGATAAATTTTTAATGCTAAATAACTCGTTCCCTGTTGGCCGAAAATGAAAAACAAGCATATCGTTGGATTCAGGAGAGCAAGAGCTTTCTAATGCACTCCTTGAAATAATGATTAACACATGATTTATGCTAAAAAACGGCCAACTTCCGGTTTAGATAAATTTTCAATGCTAAATAACTCGTGCCCTGTTGGCCAAAAATAAAAAACAAGCATATCGTTGGATTCGGGAAAGCAAGAGCTTTCTAATGCACTCCTTGAAATAATGATTAACACATGATTTATGCCAAAAAACCGCCAACTTCCGGTTTTGTCATTTATTTAGACAAAAAACACAGTATTTTTGAATTTTTTCCGTTAAATTTGTAATATCGGGGCCCTAAGTCAAAGAAATCTGCTCTGTCACTTGGAAATTAAACAAATGTTCAGTAAAACCTTTATAAATTTTGAAATTATAATTTATGCTCAGATCATATATTCATATGTACCATTCGATACATAAAGACGAGACGATTCCAAAATACTAGCAGTTGACTATGTTTTTATGTATGGATTTCAAGATATAAGCGAAAAACCCTGAAACATAAAAGTATGCATAACTTCTATGTTTATGATGCCACGGGGACAATCGAGAGCTCATATGAAAGATCCAGACAAAACAGAAAAATTTGATACCCCCTACCGGAAGACACCCCGTCAAAAATGCCGTATCTCTCATAGTTTTCGAGTTATGAGCGTTTAAAGTTTTTTTTATGATTCGATGCAGCATAAGTATTATTTTTGCTAATAACTTCGGATCTACTGGGCGTACAGTACCGAGTAGCATATCGTTGGATTCGGGAGAGCAAGAGCTTTCTAATGCGCTCCTTGAAATAATGATTAACACATGATTTATGCTAAAAAACGGCCGACTTCCGGTTTAGATAAATTTTTAATGCTAAATAACTCGTTCCCTGTTGGCCGAAAATGAAAAACAAGCATATCGTTGGATTCAGGAGAGCAAGAGCTTTCTAATGCACTCCTTGAAATAATGATTAACACATGATTTATGCTAAAAAACGGCCAACTTCCGGTTTAGATAAATTTTCAATGCTAAATAACTCGTGCCCTGTTGGCCAAAAATAAAAAACAAGCATATCGTTGGATTCGGGAAAGCAAGAGCTTTCTAATGCACTCCTTGAAATAATGATTAACACATGATTTATGCCAAAAAACCGCCAACTTCCGGTTTTGTCATTTATTTAGACAAAAAACACAGTATTTTTGAATTTTTTCCGTTAAATTTGTAATATCGGGGCCCTAAGTCAAAGAAATCTGCTCTGTCACTTGGAAATTAAACAAAAGTTCAGTAAAACCTTTATAAATTTTGAAATTATAATTTATGCTCAGATCATATATTCATATGTACCATTCGATACATAAAGACGAGACGATTCCAAAATACTAGCAGTTGACTATGTTTTTATGTATGGATTTCAAGATATAAGCGAAAAACCCTGAAACATAAAAGTATGCATAACTTCTATGTTTATGATGCCACGGGGACAATCGAGAGCTCATATGAAAGATCCAGACAAAACAGAAAAATTTGATACCCCCTACCGGAAGACACCCCGTCAAAAATGCCGTATCTCTCATAGTTTTCGAGTTATGAGCGTTTAAAGTTTTTTTTATGATTCGATGCAGCATAAGTATTATTTTTGCTAATAACTTCGGATCTACTGGGCGTACAGTACCGAGTAGCATATCGTTGGATTCGGGAGAGCAAGAGCTTTCTAATGCACTCCTTGAAATTATGATTAACACATGATTTATGCTAAAAAACGGCCAACTTCCGGTTTAGATAAATTTTCAATGCTAAATAACTCGTGCCCTGTTGGCCAAAAATAAAAAACAAGCATATCGTTGGATTCGGGAGAGCAAGAGCTTTCTAATGCACTCCTTGAAATAATGATTAACACATGATTTATGCTAAAAAACGGCCAACTTCCGGTTTAGATAAATTTTTAATGCTAAATAACTCGTTCCCTGTTGGCCAAAAATGAAAAACAAGCATATCGTTGGATTTGGGAGAGCAAGAGCTTTCTAATGCACTCTTTGAAATAATGATTAACACATGATTTATGCTAAAAAACAGCCAACTTCCGGTTTTGTCATTTATTTAGACAAAAAACACAGTATTTTTGAATTTTTTCCGTTAAATTTGTAATATCGGGGCCCTAAGTCAAAGAAATCTGCTCTGTTACTTGGAAATTAAACAAAAGTTCAGTCAAACCTTTATAAATTTTGAAATCATAATTTATGCTCAGATCATATATTCATATGTACCATTCGATACATAAAGACGAGACGATTCCAAAATACTAGCAGTTGACTATGTTTTTATGTATGGATTTCAAGATATAAGCGAAAAACCCTGAAACATAAAAGTATGCATAACTTCTATGTTTATGATGCCACGGGGACAATCGAGAGCTCATATGAAAGATCCAGACAAAACAGAAAAATTTGATACCCCCTACCGGAAGACACCCCGTCAAAAATGCCGTATCTCTCATAGTTTTCGAGTTATGAGCGTTTAAAGTTTTTTTTATGATTCGATGCAGCATAAGTATTATTTTTGCTAATAACTTCGGATCTACTGGGCGTACAGTACCGAGTAGCATATCGTTGGATTCGGGAGAGCAAGAGCTTTCTAATGCACTCCTTGAAATTATGATTAACACATGATTTATGCTAAAAAACGGCCAACTTCCGGTTTAGATAAATTTTCAATGCTAAATAACTCGTGCCCTGTTGGCCAAAAATAAAAAACAAGCATATCGTTGGATTCGGGAGAGCAAGAGCTTTCTAATGCGCTCCTTGAAATAATGATTAACACATGATTTATGCTAAAAAACGGCCGACTTCCGGTTTAGATAAATTTTTAATGCTAAATAACTCGTTCCCTGTTGGCCGAAAATGAAAAACAAGCATATCGTTGGATTCAGGAGAGCAAGAGCTTTCTAATGCACTCCTTGAAATAATGATTAACACATGATTTATGCTAAAAAACGGCCAACTTCCGGTTTAGATAAATTTTCAATGCTAAATAACTCGTGCCCTGTTGGCCAAAAATAAAAAACAAGCATATCGTTGGATTCGGGAAAGCAAGAGCTTTCTAATGCACTCCTTGAAATAATGATTAACACATGATTTATGCCAAAAAACCGCCAACTTCCGGTTTTGTCATTTATTTAGACAAAAAACACAGTATTTTTGAATTTTTTCCGTTAAATTTGTAATATCGGGGCCCTAAGTCAAAGAAATCTGCTCTGTCACTTGGAAATTAAACAAATGTTCAGTAAAACCTTTATAAATTTTGAAATTATAATTTATGCTCAGATCATATATTCATATGTACCATTCGATACATAAAGACGAGACGATTCCAAAATACTAGCAGTTGACTATGTTTTTATGTATGGATTTCAAGATATAAGCGAAAAACCCTGAAACATAAAAGTATGCATAACTTCTATGTTTATGATGCCACGGGGACAATCGAGAGCTCATATGAAAGATCCAGACAAAACAGAAAAATTTGATACCCCCTACCGGAAGACACCCCGTCAAAAATGCCGTATCTCTCATAGTTTTCGAGTTATGAGCGTTTAAAGTTTTTTTTATGATTCGATGCAGCATAAGTATTATTTTTGCTAATAACTTCGGATCTACTGGGCGTACAGTACCGAGTAGCATATCGTTGGATTCGGGAGAGCAAGAGCTTTCTAATGCACTCCTTGAAATTATGATTAACACATGATTTATGCTAAAAAACGGCCAACTTCCGGTTTAGATAAATTTTCAATGCTAAATAACTCGTGCCCTGTTGGCCAAAAATAAAAAACAAGCATATCGTTGGATTCGGGAGAGCAAGAGCTTTCTAATGCGCTCCTTGAAATAATGATTAACACATGATTTATGCTAAAAAACGGCCGACTTCCGGTTTAGATAAATTTTTAATGCTAAATAACTCGTTCCCTGTTGGCCGAAAATGAAAAACAAGCATATCGTTGGATTCAGGAGAGCAAGAGCTTTCTAATGCACTCCTTGAAATAATGATTAACACATGATTTATGCTAAAAAACGGCCAACTTCCGGTTTAGATAAATTTTCAATGCTAAATAACTCGTGCCCTGTTGGCCAAAAATAAAAAACAAGCATATCGTTGGATTCGGGAAAGCAAGAGCTTTCTAATGCACTCCTTGAAATAATGATTAACACATGATTTATGCCAAAAAACCGCCAACTTCCGGTTTTGTCATTTATTTAGACAAAAAACACAGTATTTTTGAATTTTTTCCGTTAAATTTGTAATATCGGGGCCCTAAGTCAAAGAAATCTGCTCTGTCACTTGGAAATTAAACAAATGTTCAGTAAAACCTTTATAAATTTTGAAATTATAATTTATGCTCAGATCATATATTCATATGTACCATTCGATACATAAAGACGAGACGATTCCAAAATACTAGCAGTTGACTATGTTTTTATGTATGGATTTCAAGATATAAGCGAAAAACCCTGAAACATAAAAGTATGCATAACTTCTATGTTTATGATGCCACGGGGACAATCGAGAGCTCATATGAAAGATCCAGACAAAACAGAAAAATTTGATACCCCCTACCGGAAGACACCCCGTCAAAAATGCCGTATCTCTCATAGTTTTCGAGTTATGAGCGTTTAAAGTTTTTTTTATGATTCGATGCAGCATAAGTAATATTTTTGCTAATAACTTCGGATCTACTGGGCGTACAGTACCGAGTAGCATATCGTTGGATTCGGGAGAGCAAGAGCTTTCTAATGCGCTCCTTGAAATAATGATTAACACATGATTTATGCTAAAAAACGGCCAACTTCCGGTTTAGATAAATTTTCAATGCTAAATAACTCGTGCCCTGTTGGCCAAAAATGAAAAACAAGCATATCGTTGGATTCGGGAGAGCAAGAGCTTTCTAATGCACTCCTTGAAATAATGATTAACACATGATTTATGCTAAAAAACGGCCAACTTCCGGTTTAGATAAATTTTTAATGCTAAATAACTCGTTCCCTGTTGGCCAAAAATGAAAAACAAGCATATCGTTGGATTCGGGAGAGCAAGAGCTTTCTAATGCACTCCTTGAAATAATGATTAACACATGATTTATGCTAAAAAACGGCCAACTTCCGGTTTAGATAAATTTTCAATGCTAAATAACTCGTGCCCTGTTGGCCAAAAATGAAAAACAAGCATATCGTTGGATTCGGGAGAGCAAGAGCTTTCTAATGCACTCCTTGAAATAATGATTAACACATGATTTATGCTAAAAAACGGCCAACTTCCGGTTTAGATAAATTTTTAATGCTAAATAACTCGTTCCCTGTTGGCCAAAAATGAAAAACAAGCATATCGTTGGATTTGGGAGAGCAAGAGCTTTCTAATGTCAAACCTTTATAAATTTTGAAAGCATAATTTATGCTCAGATCATATATTCATACGTACCATTCGATACATACAGACGAGACGATTCCAAAATACTAGCGGTTGACTTTGTTTCCGTATATGAATATTGAGATATTCGCAAAAACCCTAAAACCTAAAAATATGCATAACTTATATGTTAAGGATGCTACGGGGTCGATCGAGAGCATAGAAGTTATGTTTTTTTTTCTTTGGTTTTTTCTTCCCGGCCCGGACGTTACTTTCGTTTGCCCGGGCGTAGCAACGGGAGAACGCCCGTCTAAACCAAGGGCGAACCGAAGCAGGTGCAATATATTTTGCATGCTTAGAATCCACTATAGCCGATAGAGCATTTTACAGAAGAGGATCAAGCATACAAAATTAACAATTAATCATTCATATTAGAAGGATTGTTTGTTGATAAATCTTATTCGCAAAAACCCCCGCTACTTTCTCGATTGTAGCAAAAATAATTTAACGTTCTTAATCTTCATATTTAAGTCATAATACATATTTTTGTGGTTTTTCTCGTTATAACATAGACTTAACAAATTATAGAATGGAAACTCTCTACACAAAAAAATTTCTTCCGCAGTCGGTAATTACTCGGAGGGTATAAGCCGGGCTCAGAAGATAACATCCCAGGTATTAATGGACCTGTTGTGTACTAGAGGTTCCGGAAACCCGAATCTGGCTCCTTTGGACTTCTCTTTAACTTCGTATTCTATGACATAATTGTCCTTATGGCGCATCTCTCAGTCTTCTCTCTGCCACTTCTAGGCTTCTTGGTAAATCAGTATTCTTTGCTAATTTGTTGAACATCTCAACATCTTGTTCACTACAATAGGTTATGAGTACCTTGCATAGACATGGTTTAAAATAATAAAGAAATAAGTTCAAATTATATTTATGAAAATGTTTAGTTTGTATCATAGGCACTTACGGTCATGTGCATTAAGTTTATTCAAGTAATTATGATAGATAATTGGCGTCAGCACACTTAGATGATCAACAATTAATGATTTAATTGTATGTTTTTTTTTCAGAAAGCGATGTTTACTTCGGTTTATATCTCATAAAGGTGCTTATGATGGTGAAGGGAAAACAACTGTAACAATATTAAACAAAGATTGGAATTATGGGTTAATGGTCGACTCTCTCAGTGTTGTGAGTCCTAAAATTTTGATAATTACAATCTGATTTATTTTTTAGCTCAGTTTCAAATAGATTAAACTTTTTATTAATTTTTTTAGTTAGGATTCTCATTAAATATTGGAGTTAAAATAATCGGGCCAATGATACTTTTTCCAAAAACTGTACTTGGATGGAATTTAAGAACTCCAAATGATATTCATGAAGATTCCCTTGTACTATTCAAAATCTTGGAACCGAGACCAGATATTTTAGTATTAGGTTTAGATCAGGAATATCCCCGTTATGAACCTTTTATTGTGAATTTTAAAGAAGTAGTCAAAAAGATGGGTATGAGTTATGAAATATTACAAGTGGAAAAGGCCTGTCACACTTTTAACTTTTTAAATGCAGAAGGTAGATATGTCGTGGGTTTGTTTTTACCACCAAGACAAATTCAACATATTGATCATGTTCTCATACAAAAACGATCTACTCAAGAAGTATTAAGTCAGCCATACCGAAGTCCATTTTTTAATTATAATGATGACAACAAAAAACAGTTAAACTAATTATTTTATTTAGTTTATAATTAGAATTAAAAAAGAAGTTAAAAAAAGAAAGAAATGAAATAAAAGTTATTGTTTTATAGTATTTATAGATATATTTATTATAGATAGTTGTTAAAATAATGTATATTTTAATATTTATTCAGACCGTCTATCTTGCGAATTTTTAAATAATTTCAAAAAAACGCAGTGAGGTAGACGAATTACATCGTATGATAAAATAATAATTTTTTTTCAATGAATCTGAACTATATCGTGCAAAAATAATATGGCTAAGGTGGCACACGATTTTTTTCTTACAAACTAAAAAAAAACTTTATCTTACAAATAGTTAATAATATAATTAAAAATTATTCATATAAATTTGCTTAAATAATTATTAATTATATTTTGTTATAAATTTTAAAAACATTAGTAATTGATATTTTAAACATTCTTTTTCTGATTATTATTTTAATTTGCCGTATTTATTTGATAGCCAATCATTAAAGTTGATTTTTCAAGGCTTATTAGGAGCACTTCTGGGTCGCTTTTGAGCTGTATATCGAATTAATAAAAAGGCTGTGAGGATCAATCCTAAAGCAATACCAATACCTATTGCTAATTGTATACTCGTATCTTCATTAAGAGTATCAAGAGCAACTTCTTTTAAAGCAGAAATTCCATCGGGAGGCTCGCAAGGAGCTTGAACAATAATATCTTGTCTTTGAACTTGTTTTGCTTTACAATTGGCTGCTTTATTAAGAGTTTCTGAATTATAAATGTCCGGTAATAGAGTAGATAACGTCCATTGCATAGGACTTAATTTTTGATACCAGATTGGTAAATTTTTAAGATGCAATGTAATTCCACCTGCTAAAGTCATCTCTCCTATCACTATACCAGCAAGTAAAGCTGCTACTCCACTCCACTTGCAAACATGTGCGAAAAATACACATATTAAATGTTGTAACATCACATAAAGTAATCCATATGCGATGTAATTCCAAAGAGAAGTAAAATTATCATCAAGAGCTTCATGAAGTCCTGCCATTGCAAATACTGGGATTAAATACGCTGCGTATACAAGACACCATGATGGTATACTGCATAAGAGCTGAAATTAGTAAACATTTCATTGAGTTATGTCGATTATTATTTTCAATAAAATTTGAGACTCTATAATAGAACATTACCTCAATAATAATGTAAATGAATCGATTATAAAGACCATACTTAATGTCACTTTCAACATACGGTCTGGCATTAACCACTTCACAAATTCCCAATAATCCAAGTGGCCAAAACAAAATTCCTAAACTTGAATAATATAATCCTATTCTATCTCTTAAATGTAAATTTGTATCATCACCAACATTCCAAAATATTGCTCCAAGGATAATACTTAAAGATGCAGCTACAACAACTTTTTGAACAAGTCTCGTCATAGCCCAAGGCTGACTGTACACTAAAGTCTTAACCAATAGGGCATAAATTTGAACAAATATATTGGCATTATATACAGATGGTGGAAGCGTTGCAGGTGGACCAGGATCACTTAATCCTGGTAATCGTGATTTAGCTAATTCTGCAAGATGTTCAATTCTTTGAGATGATTCAAGCATTGCTTCAGCTGATAAATCATCCAATGTTACCAAATCCACTGAAAATTTATTTATTGATTAATTTAACAAGACAATTGAATTTTTTTTTGGAATTAAGATATACTTACGGTAATAATCTGATGGATTTTTGAAAGGAGGACAAGAAAATTCAGCTAGAGCGAAGTAAGGTAACATTTCTCTTCTAAGTCCTGAGTACATAATTCTTCCTCCAGAAGTCAATGTTACTCTTGATACCATTGTAAGAATTTCATACGTTGGCGGATGAAGAGTTAAAACTACAAGCCTTTGTCCTCGAGCAGCCCATTGCCTCAAATACTCGACAAGGAAGAATGCATCGAAAATATCAAGTCCATGTGTTGGCCTATCTAGAGTTAAAATATGAGCATCTTGAAGTAGTCGACATGCTAAAGCTAATCTTCTTGCTTCAGATGTTGTTAAAGAATTTACAAGACAATGTCTCGTAGCTTCTAGACCAAGTTCTTGTAATACTGCCTCTATTTCCATGTCAGACGTTCTTGATCCTCCTTTTAGACACATATAGAAGCTTAAAATTTGTTGAGCTGTTAAGCCCGGACTTAGACCGATTTCTGAAGGTAAATAAGCCACTTTTGATCTAAATACAAGATAATGATGAGATTTATTTGATTCAGATATTATTTAATTGTTTTTAATTTATAAAAAGTCCTTACCGTAATGTGCTCATAGAAACAGGTCTACCATTCAATAAAATATCTCCTCTTTTAATTTTTCTTCTTCCAGAAATCGTTTCAATAATTGCTGTTCCTTCACTTTCGGTTGTGGCCATAATAGCAAGAAGATCAGAAGCACCTGCTTCCAGTGTAATTCCATGAAGTAGCGGAGGATTATCAGAATGAGATTCCAGTCCACGAAGTTGAAGATGAGGATGCTGTAGTGAAGAAACTCTTCGTAAAACGGTTCCTGAATAACTTTCAGGACCTAAATGACTTTGAGCTTGATTAAGTACTGATTGACCATATCCTGGATCCATTGGAGCTATGCTATGTCTTCTATTAGGCCTTGAACCTTGTAAAAGATTTGCTTCACTTACACTTCTTAGCCTTGGATTTTCACGGACATTTAATTGAGAGTGTGCTTGTTCTCGTGGTGCAACATGCACTTGCCTAAAGTCGGGATCACTTCTAGCAGATCTCATGGCTGATCCTCCAGACTGTGGAGGAATAACTCCATAATTAAAAGCTCGTCGACCTTCTTCACTTGAATCATAGCCACTGGAGCCATCTCGAATCCGTGAAGGTGGTAACACTCGAGGTAAACCAAACTTTAAATATGTGTATGAATTACTTGCTAATGGACTTTTTGGACCATATCTTGGATGCCTTAAGATACTTTGAACTGTTGAATCTCGAAGTTGAAAATTACCATAAGGTAATGGTGATTTTTCAGCTGAACCGAGAGCTGAATCAGTAAAATCGGAATTCAAATTCTGTCTGTATATTGACCAAGCGTGAAGATCTTCACTAGCAGGTGCTTCAAGCCCTCGAGTATCTAAAGCTCCTGGTACTGAGTACCTTCTTTCGAGCTCCCAAGCTTCTGAGCCCATCTTTTTTACAGCCTGCATAAAAAAAAAAAAAAGAAAAGATTAAAAATACTCATTAGAAAAATATAAAAAATTATTATCATTATTAATTGAATAAATTTGATAAATTGTTAGTATGAAATACTGTTCTGTTAATATTACTAAAAGTATTTTCGTTTATCTGGTATGTCAGGAAGGCAGAGAAACACACCCGCGGAAACTAACTAGCAAAATTACACCGAGAGTAAAGTTGTTAAACGGCTTTTGAGTTGATCGTAAAGTCCTGTATACATAATTGTTAGAGAATGCAAGAACAAAGATGAAAAAAAATCAACAAAAATTTACATACACATTAAACCTTGTAAGTTTAACAATAAAATTATTTATTCTAACTTGACTTTTAACAAATAATAAATGTTCAAATTCTTTTATAGTATCTCGCATTAACGGGTCTTTATGGATGGCCTAAAAATTTATCAACACCTGTTCATTGCTCGTTTTTAATGGATATGTTGAAGTCATGATAGTAAAGTGAAAGAAAATAAAACATTCTAAATACAACTGTATACTATAAATACAGTGTAAAATAGAGAAAAAATGAAAACGGATATACGAAGAATTTCAAGGTAAATAAAATGATGATTATAAAAAAAAAAACATGTATGTGTACATGTTTTAACTATAAAATAAATAAGAAAAATATCATTTGAGCTATTAAAACATTCAATGGAATATACTTAGATCAAATCAAAATAATTCTAAATGAAAATAAAATTTCCTTACTTTCTTGAATACAATTATCAGGTGTAAAATAAAATCCGGAAACATTCTAGAGAAATTATGTGAATACCCGCTTTAAAACCGTTACATGGTGGCATGAGGAATCTCAGAAAGCTAAGCATATCATAAGCATAATACATATGTCTCATAATAATGTTGGCTATGAAAAATTTTCATATTCATTCATGCGCTTTTTTATAATCATAAATTACAAAATTTTTTTAATATACATTAATCATTCTTTCATTACGTAAAATAAAGTAAGACATAAAATATGTGGAATTAATTAAACTAATTTTCTTCTAACAATCATTAATCTACATTAGAAAAGTTGTTTCCTATGAAATTCTATTAAATAATACTATTAAATGTCAAGCACCTGCTTTTAAAAAATTCATTTTATGTTATACTCAATCAATTTCAGGTTCTACAAGTTTGAATGAATTTAATTGACCTCAACTTTTTACTCAAACATATTGGTTCATATCTATTTTTCATTTTAAAAAATTATTATGTAAGTATCAACAATTACTAGATATTTCACTCTAAACTTAATTGATATAAAAAAAATGGAAAACATTTTAACATAAAACTTTTCCCATATTATATACGATTAGTTATAACACAGTAGTAATCTACTCTACTTCTAGATTTCATTTTCATTAATTATTTCCATTGACATTTATCATTATTTCATTAACACCATTTAATTTCTTTATAATATGATGTATAGAGAAGCTTACACACGCGATCACATCAAGTAATCCCACGCACCGGTTTCCATGCATTTAAGCGCTTCAATTCAAACCCAAGAATTCATCAACACGTGCTTTACGTTGTTGTGATGACCTCAATCTTTATATATATATATAAGTACATTTATAAATATTTTATTATTTTTGCGAAATCGTGGAAATCTTTGTGGAATTCTTCAAGAAATAAGTTTCTCTAGACATTCTGGACGCATTTTTCTTTCAACTTCCAGTATCTCCAACTGCATTCAATAAAACTTTTTTTCTCTAATTAACAAATACTTTTCAGATGACAATAATTGAATTTAATGATGAAATTTCACTTGATAATTAAAAAACAACAGAGGTTATGTATTAAATATTCAAAATTATGTTGTAAATACTTGTTATATTATTTATAAAGTTGTTTAATGATAATTCCTAGCATTATTGCCTGAGGTAATTATAATATTAATTGTATTCATGACTTGATATGTGATTTGTATTTTAAAATTAGTACACCAATAAAAATTCAAATCAGATGCATACTTCAATGGCAAATGAAATAATAATAATGATATAAAGAGTGTCAGTATCAAAATACTTTGGAGCGTCTTTCGATACATGATATTTACTGGATATCGATTGCAGTGATTTCACAACCTACAATACGATTGTTAAATACTTAAGAATTGTTTAAAGAGATTTACTATCAGGTAAATCTGTTGCCAACGGACGAGAGTTTCCTGTGCTGCTTACTTGGTAACATGATTAGTACGTATACGATGGCTACTCTAATAAATCTGTAATTACGTTAGTATAAACTCGTATAATAGTATAACGGAGCTAGTCACTGTTTCTAGATAAGAATAATTTTCAAATCATCAAGTAACCACGACCAAGTTAGTGAAAATCATTTCCCAGGACGAATAAAATATTTCCTTCATTTCTTTTTGGCTTCGTTTTGAAGTTATGTTAATTTTTGAAAGTTTTAAATATCAAATTCAGTTAGAAAGTCAGTTTAAAAAAAAAGACACTTAACATTTAATTGAGGTACACAAGATTAAAAAGTAAAGTTAATTGAGTGGAAGCCGAAAATTTTTAAAGATTTAAATCACTCTTAGACTGATCTACTATTATCATAGAACCTCATTAAGTAAAAATATTTTTTTAATTAGTCTCTGATCAGAATGAATTTTAACCATTATTTTCTTATTGTTTATAAAATATTTTAAGTATCTTAAATAAAATAAACAGTTGAATAAATAAATGTGACTCACCAATGAAAGTGGACACTGGTTTCATCAAATAAAATAACTACAGTATTTCATAGCTGTATGGTCAGTTTGTAGATAAAAAAAAAATAAACTTAAAACAATATTATCAACATTTGATTTTAAAATTTAATATACATCTCATATTTTTTGAGCACTTGTTTTAAATGTAACAACATAAATAAGTCCAACTTTGGGTATTTAAGTTCTCCACCAAATTCCAATTATTGGAAAAATTCATCAAGATAAAGAAGAGAAAATATAAAGTAAAAATACTTGAAAGAAGACAAATAAAAATTACAATTCACTGGTTAATAATTAAATATAATAAAATTTATTATTCGAATTTTTTGAAATTCTATTTATTTAAACACAGTTAACTTGACTATGAAACTTATTTTAACTCTATACTAGTGGAAACACAACCACAGTCGACAATTTCAATGCAGGATCGTCCAAACGAACAGCACTCGTGTATGGCTCCCTTCTATCGGTCTTCCTTTTCTCTCTTGGTTTTTCTCTCTATTTGGATCTCACTGGATCCTGTGCACCTTCGAAGGTTCCCCACTACACGTCAAACTTTTTAATAAGAAGGGAAGACATTCACCTCGGCGTAACCACCACAAAAGTTAACTCCCTGTTCAAGGTAGGTATCCACAGGTATCCATTCCCCACCGATACGAGTTGAGTGGCGTAGCCACAACTGGCATCAGCTTGTATCGCTTCAATTCTCTTTTCACTTCTCTTCAGTTTTCATTGGTTTTACTCCAACTTTATTATCAGGGACTATTTTTAATTAGAAAACTCTCCAGTGAAATTATTTAATATGAATTTATAAAATAAAATTATCTACTAAAATTCAGGTAAAATAGTTTTTTTTTTTATCAAATTAATTTTATTTATAATAAATTAAGTGTTTTTTTTTAAAATTATATACTGTTTAATTACTGTTTACATATTTATGACATACCAGTTAGAGAGATTTAATGATTTACATTTAATTAATAAACACTTTTTGTTTAAATTTTCAGAATACTAATAAAATAAATAGAATAAAATCTTCAAAATGACAATACATGAGTGCACATTAGATGTTTCAAATGTCTATCATTCTACATCAGTTCTTTTGGAAGGAGGAAGTTGTATATCAAAATCTGAACCTACTGCAGTATTAAGAGATGTGTCTGCACGAGTTCACGGAGGAGAAGTATTGGCAGTACTTGGTTCCAAAGGATCTGGAAAACGAGCTCTACTAGATGTCATTGGTATAAGAATTATTTTTTTATTATCAAAGTATTTTTACTAAAGTAATTATTTTTCTATAGCTGGAAGAGCAGTTGGAGAAACCAGAGGAAGAATAACTTTAGGAGGAAGTCTGTTAACGAATGAATTATTTCGACGTCATGGTGGATATGTATCTCATCGATGTTATTTATTACCAAGTTTAACAGTTCGACAAACCTTGAATTATGCTACATGGTTAGCTAATCTGAACAATCGAGAGTTACGAGTACGTCAAACTCTTGCAGATTTAGCTTTATCTCAAGTAGCTAATAGATCAGTCAATGATTTGACGAAACCAGAATATCGGCGATTGATGTTGGGAGTTCAGTTGGCAAAAGATCCGATGCTATTACTTCTTGATGAACCCACTTGGGATACAGATCCTTTAAATACTTATTTAATTGTTTCAATGCTTTGGTCTTATGCTACACGACGTGGATCTATTGTTGTATTAACGATGGAAACACCAAGATCTGATGTATTGCCTTTTGTCAGTAGAGTAACACTTTTATGCCTTGGAGCAGTTGTTTATTCCGGGCCAACTAGAAGTATGTTAGATTACTTCACTTATATTGGATTTCCTTGTCCTGAATTGGAGAATCCTTTAATGTATTACTGTAAGTTTATGAGATTGAAATGAAGTATTTTGACAATTATATTTTTAATTAATTTATTTTTTTCATTCTTCTAGTGTGTCTTTCGACAGTTGATCGACGATCTAGAGAACGATTTTTAGAGTCAAACCAACAAATATCAAATCTTGTTGAGAAATTTAAAATTGAAGGTGGATTATACATGAAAGAAGCACCTCAAGGTCCTTCTAGCGTTAAAGAAACACCTGTAGGATATTTACATAAAGGTTTAGGTCGTGGTATTAAACCCGGATGTTTTTCAACTCTATTAGCTTTATATTTGTAAGTTACAAAATTAAAAATAGAAAAGGAAATTCATCATTGACTGTATTAAAATTTAATATGATATTTTTTTTTTCAAAGGCGAGGCATGACTGCAACATTTTCCTTTAACAAATCAGGACTTGGTCATTTTGCGGCTCGTATTTTATTATTACCATTTTGTTTGGCATTGTTAAGTATTTTGTATTCACATTCAAGTCCTGTGCAATCGAGAATATTTTTACAAACAGGAGGCCTTGTTTTCAATTGTTTAACATTATTTTACATCGCTGGAATTGCCACAACAACTTTATTGTGTACGTGAGAATTTATTAATTATAATTCTTAATTAGATAGATAAAAGGAAATATTTAAATAATGACATATGAATTTTAGTTCCAGGTTTTCGTGCAAGATATTATCAGGAAAAAAGAGAAGGATTATATGGTGGAGCAATGTTTTTAACATCGTATACACTTTTAAGTCTTCCTTTGAGTTTTATCTCTACGGCTATAACCGTAGGAATTCTAGTACCTATTTTAGAGTTAGATGCTATTTCATGGGCTTACACTTCAGGAGTTCTTTGGGCGAGTTACGTAGCTGCAGAACAAATAACGATTGCATTTTTTATGGTAATCCAACGACCTCTCACTGGTGCAATTGCTGTATTGTATTTAACGTTGATTTCTCTGGTCCTTGCTTCTGGCGGAGTTCGAAGTTTACGAAATCTACCAACTTGGTTAGCAGCTGTTTCAACAGCATTACCGATAAGATATTCATCTTTAGCTATCAATCAATTAACCATTGATATGTCAACATTCTCAAACTTACCATACAATGAAAGCCTTTCGTGTCCAGGAATCCCTGGACTTTGTAGATATCCTGACGGTCGTTCTTATTTAGTTGAAAGATTTACTCGTGAAGGAGAAAATATATCACAAGTATTAAATGTTGATTTAAATTTACTTATCTCTTTAGCTTTCGCTCTTGGTCTCGTTATTTTAAACAGTATTCTTTATCTTCTTCCACTTCCCGCAAAAATTAAGGCTAAATTTCGTGAATAATAATGTACGTTATTTTACAAAGTCTGTACAAAATAATATTTTTTATTGCACATGAAATTTACAAATATAAATCTCTTATATTATATTATTAATCATCAATATTGTATTTATTTTTTTTTTTTTTTTACTAAAAAAAAATTAAAGAATAAATTTAAAAAAGATAACAATTTTATTGTTTATTGTTTAATAACAAATGATATATAAAATAAAAAAGTTTTATTCAAAAAAATAAAATAACAAATGATCACCTTATAAAATTCAACTTTCATCATCCAACGAAATTTGTTCCATTACTTTAAGATCATCAGCCACAGAAAATTCACAGCCGGTTGAACTAACTACTTCACTGATATCAATGTTAGGAGCTAATTCAATTAATCGTAAACCTTCTTCATGATTAACTTCAAAAACAGCTAGATCCGTGATGATTAAATCAACACATTGTTGACCTAAAAAAACATGTTTTCTCATTAACATATTTAGTGCCGTCATTTTAAATTTATATATATTTACTTCATTATAAATAACTGTTTTTAATTACTATAATAATTATAACAAAAAAAAACTATTTTTGTTTTTACCTGTCAAAGGTAGAGTACAATTTTCTACAATTTTTGGATTACCATCTCGAGCTTTATGTTCCATCGTCACAACTACTCTTGTGTTTGCAGCAGAAACTAAGTCCATCGCCCCGCCCATACCTTTTACCATTGACCCAGGGATCATCCAGTTAGCTAAATCACCATATTTGGATACTTGCATACCTCCGAGAATCGATAAATCTATGTGACCACTGATAAAAATATATTTATAATTATAATAATCATGAAAAATCGTATTCCTAATTGCACAGTAATTTTAATGATTTATATTTTTAAAAAATATACCCTCGAATCATTGCAAAACTTTCATCACTGCTAAAAAAAGAAGCACCCGGTACAATAGTAGTTGATTCTTTTCCAGCAGTAATTAAATCAGCATCTACTTCATTTTCATGTGGATAAGGTCCAAGTCCCAAAATTCCATTCTCAGACTGAATAGTTACATTCATATCTTTTTTAATATAATTAGCAGCTAGCATCGGGATACCGATTCCCAAATTAGCTAAAAATCATCAATAACATAAATAATTAATACAAAAATTCTTAATGACTCAATTCATTATCGAATAAATAAATATATTCTTATTTACCATACATTCCGTCTTTAAACTCTAAGGCTGCTCGTCTAATAATTCTATCTCTAGCTTTACTAGCTGGTGTTGACTTAGTTGTTTGCATTGACTGATAAGTTTTAAGTTTCTACGAATAAAATTATTTACATTTATTTACTCTGAATAATAGATAATAATAAAAATTTCAAATATTTACTTACTTCAATTCGTTTTTCATAATTTCGTCCTTTTAATACACGATCTACATAAATACCGGGTAGATGAATCTCATCTGGATTTAATTGTCCAACATCAACAACTTCTTCAGCTTCAACAATGGTAACTTTAGCTGCTTTACACATGGTAGGATTGAAGTTTCTAGCTGATTTTCGAAAAATTAAATTTCCAGCTTTATCAGCTTTCCACGCCTTAATTAATGCAAAGTCTCCAGTAATAGCAGTCTCCATAACATAATTTCTTCCGTTAAACATTTGAGAAGGCTTTGGTTCACCAGATATGGCTGCATTCCCTTTGTTATCATATTTAATAACAACATTTCCTTCTTGAATAATTGTTCCGAATCCTGTAGGTGTGAAAAATGCTGGGATCCCAGCACCTCCAGCTCGAATTCGTTCTGCTAATGTTCCCTATTCAATTAAAGGGATATGACTCAAATTCATCATACTGTTAATTATCTTTGAATTATGTATGTTTAACAATTACCTGCGGCGTTAATTCTAATTCAAGCTCACCACCAAGATAAAGTTTTTCAAACTCATTACATTCACCAACATACGAAGAAATCATACGTTTCACTTGTCTACGAGTTAAAAGTATTCCTAAGCCGGCATCATCGATTCCGGCATTATTTGAAACTACTGTTAGATTTTTTATTCCCTTTTTACTAACTGCATTAATTAAATTTTCAGGTATCCCACAAAGTCCAAAACCACCCACTAATAATTTTGCTCCATCAGAAATATCCGATATTGCCTGATCAACAGACTTGAAATATTTCCCTTCAATTCCAACTGGTGGTGGTAATTTTGAAGTATTTTCTTCTTCTTGAGGTAAATCAGACTTTATTGAAAAATTAACTGCATATATCTGTGACAATTAATATTATAAAAATACATAAATATTCAAGTTAATTCGTAAATAAAAATTTCGTCGTTTTATTTGGAGGTTATACAATTTTTACCTTATTAATTTGCAAATTATGTCGTGAAGGTCTGCAGCCGGCAGCAATTTTAATGAGTGTATTTCCATATTTCATGATGGACAACACCATTATGATTGAATAAAATGAAACTTAATTTAATTTATTCTAAATTCTACTATGATATTTTTCTTCTCAATTGATTGATGAGTGATAAATAATACAGACCGATTGCTGCAGCGGCGTATACTCTTCCTACACATATATATATACATCCACATACATAGAAGTAACACTGCTATATACATGAACACCACTACTCACCAACTACTCTTACATTACTGTTACTGTATTGAATAACTACACGAGTTTTGATAATAATTTTGCAATTTGTATCAGTTTATATTATTGATATGTACTCAATATTCACTGTTAAATTTTACGTATTGTCAGTGTGTGATTTTATTATTCTACATATTGTATGAAATCAATTGTAAACAAGTCTTTGAGTTGATTAATTAAGAAACAAATGCCAATAATATTCCTTATATTGGTGGTACATTTTGCTGATGAAAATTGTAAGAAACTCTTTATCAACAAGATTTGTTTATCACTCAGTTATAACATTTCGAAATGGTAAAATATATATGCATATCAATTTTTTCTCTTTTTGAGTGATGAGAGATATTTAAGCTATTATTAAAACAACGTTATTTACTAACATTTTATTATCATTTCTCAAAGCATAATAATTCTGATAATATATTAAGATGAAAAAATGTAGATTTAGCCTACATTTGAGATCTTACAATTTGTTTAATAAATAATAAACATTATATATTTCAATCGATACAAAAATAGAAATAACAGTTTCAATGTTAATGATGAAATAATACATTATTTGAGACTATATCAATTAAGTAAATGATATTGACAAAAAAAAATGATAAGTAGTGTCCATTAATATTAAAAACAGTTTTAACAATTATAATTTATTTTTCTTTGATTGAAAAAAAATCAAAATTATACTGTGTACTAGAAAAAATAGTAATTTTCACTCTAATAATGATAGTGTAAATTAAGTACAGACATTTAACTGATATCATTATGAAAGTGTGATGATCAATAATGTATTAATGAACATATATGGCAGACATATTTTTGTTCGTAGTTAAAAATAATTTAATTTCTCTTATCATTCTTTTTAATTTAATCCTAGTAATTATTTTTCTATTGGAAACGTCCACTTCTAGCATCTGTTATAGCACCCCACAATTCAATAACAAAATCATCAGTGAAACCAAAAGCTTCAAGATCAGAATTATCAATAGCTTCTGCAAAATCCATGCTATTTGATTTTCCTTCAGCTAGTTCCCAAATTTGTGTTGCTAATTCATTGTCATTGATGCCCATAAAACTTTCAAGTATGACATTTATTTTTTCTACTCCAATTGTTGATGCCTTGTCCACCTTTAAACATAAAAAATTATTTTTTATCGTCAAAATCACATAATCAAAGGTATTTAATAGAATAAATTCTTACAGCTTGAATTTGAGTACTGCCATCAGCTTTGAATCTCAGAGTCTCTCTACCAGATCCGTATCCTGGTTTCTTGCCTTTTTTCATATCACCTCGTGGTCCGATACTCCCAAAGCCACTTTTTTGTGGCTCAATTAACCTTAGAGTAAAGGTTGATCCTTTTGGAATATCTTTTAACATTTTCGCCACTTCAAAATGTCTTCGACCAACAAGACTTTCAGAATTTATTCGTTCTATATGATCTCCAACTTGAATTACTTTCGCTTTATCAATCACAGAACCTTCTTTTATTCGCTTAATAAAGGCATAACCAGATCCATTATCGGTTATCGTTAATCCTAAAGCATCTTCTGATTTAATTAATTCTACTTCCTTCGGTTGTCCTACAATAATCGTAATATCAATAATAATAAAAAATTAATTTTATAAATTGATCTTTACCTCTTCTATGTGCAAATATGAAATCATCTAATCCTATTTGTCCTCCAAGTAGCTCTGACATTTCGACTTTATGAGTATTTAATGTACAAAATAGAATCTGAAACAAAAATAATATATTAATTTTAATAGATAAATAAATATGAAATTTTTTTCTTTAAAAATCATTTCAAGAGACATCAATATATAGTGACAGTAAGTTGGTTTGTTTAGATTGAATTGTTAAATAGTTTAAACTCTCATATCCAGGGGATATCCGGGCGTCACAAGGATCATGAACCATGACCAGTGTATCCGGTACGCCCATAAAAAATGATGTAGAATTTTTTTTTTTATTTATAAACTGATATTAATCAACGTTCCACAATATTGAAAAATGAATTACAATACTCACTTCACTTGATGGTAGATCATAACACTCGGCAATCTTTTGATAAAGTTCTCTGACGTTACTAAAGTCTGAGATAAAACCCGTTGGACTACCATGTGCGAGTTGACATCTAAAAATTAAGTGAGTCTTGCTTTGACTTTGATTATCTTCAATTGATGTTGTCTGATCTTGGTTATTTAATTTGTTCCGTTTTCCAGCACCGTGAATGTTGTTGCTATTACTTCCACTGACAGTGTCATGATCTTCATGGTAGTTAGCACCGTTACTTGACTTCTCTAATGACGGTACCGATGACTTTAAAGAATTTTTTTGTTTAAATAGAGGCATTGTTCTGTAAACATTCAAATACATTATTTCAGATTTCTTGTGATATATAAAGTTATTTCTAATTATACGTTTGAGTACGTATATTATCAATAATGATAATGATCATAGCATATGACATTACTATACACAAATAATTAGTTTGATATTAACTATAAATAATCATTAACAATTTATTAAATATTATTATGATAAATTCTTATTACATACCTTTAATAATTAATAGAAACAACAATAAGTCATGCTAGTGATAACAAAAAACAACAAACTTATGACTTTCAGATTTTTTCTCATATCAGTCCACGTAGACAACACGTAATTTCACAACAGTTTGTTTGAAACAAGCTGTGAATAAAACGCTCAACTCCTTATCGCTTATTCAGAGATTATCGCTTCAAGGATCCTTTATTTATCAGGGATCTATGTTATCATGTTCGATAATCACATTTTTCCATAATTAACAAATTTCTTTTTATTACTCATAACAATATAGTACATAATAATAGCTCGATATTAATAAATATAATTAACTTTTAAAAGTTATAAACATCTACAATGATTTTTATTGTAAATAAAAAAAAATGTGAAAGTGAAATTTTATAATAATTTACAGTTTATATACTGATGAATTAATACATGAAAGAATTTCTTAACAAATTTTTTTTTTAAGCCAAATTGTATTTAGCATCATTGTTGTACTACGAAAGGAGAACAATATATCGAACTGACAGAACTGAGTTCTCGTGACCCTCTCGTGAATCTACTTAGATTCCCCACCATCTATTTTCCTGATGATATACCTCACTTCTCTCCCTCTCAATTTCTCTATGCTCTCAACCGTTTCATCCTCACTACGTTCCTTTATTCCATTTAACTTTATTTTTTTAAACAAATTTACTTATTTTTTATACATTATTATTGAATAAAAAACATTAGAATTAATACTTATCATCACTCCACATTGCTACATTTGTAAAATTATTGCAAAGCAATAAGTGTGTAAATAAATATATTATTCAAAAGTAATAATTACATTCATTATATATAATTAAAGAAGTGTTTAAGAATATATATATATTATTTCTTCATAATCATATACACATTAGCATAGAAAAATTTTAAAATCGACTGTGATACTGTAAATTTAATCAACTTTAATCATTTAGTATAAGTAGTTGAATAAATTCTTTCATTTTTAGAACAATTCTAGTTTACATTAAAACTATTTGGGTTACTATACATCATTAATTAATGTTAATTTTCTCAACTCTTTCTTAATTATTCATTGTATCAAATACGAAAATACTATTAATTATAATTAATTATTACTTTTACTCCATAAAGATAGTTCTTAATTTTTTAAAACATTATCTACATAATAATATTAGTTCAAGATGAAAATAATGATCTTATAAAAAAGATTTTTTATATATGAAAGCATACCTTGTAATATTTAAAAATGTTAATTAACATAATTATAAAAATAATCACAGCATCAGAAAATATTAAAGGCACCACTCAGATCTTAATAATTTTATTTTTATAGTTTTATGGATATCAAATATACTTCGTATTTGAAATATTTTGATTAATAATTTTCGGCTACAATTAATAATTGTATATTAAACAATTATAAAAAAATCAAACTAAAGTATACTTGAGCATTAAAGAAATTTTTTTAATATCATATTTTATCGAGCAATAAATTTGTTCCTGCTTAAATGTAATTCAGGTTGTTTAATAAATACTTTTCTAACTTTCCCACAATTTGAGTTATCCTCCATCATTAAATAATTTTGCATTGGTACAAATAAATTTTCAAATTTGTCAGTATTAAATTGATATTCTTGTATTGCTTGATATACAGCCCGAAATGGAGGGTGTTTTTGTGAATGAAAAGTACCTCGAGACCCATGAATAACTAAAGCACCATGATTTTCAGCATCTGTACATACAGACATGTACATACAGTGATCAGGTCTATAATTAAAGCGACATGTATAAATGTACAATCTCTCTGGATGATAATGAAAAATTATATTAATTATATCTTGATCACCCCAAGTTATATTTAACTTATATTCTTTATGAATTGGAATCACATAATCAGTCCATCTGAATTCTCTCATTCGTGTTAAATTCATTAACATAACACCTGAGTTTACACCAAGTTTACCATAATATGGATGTTTAGCAAAACGATTATACCATCCAGTGTTTGGATCTTCATGTTCTGGACTTAAAGCTGCTAATTGAGTAGAATTCATCTTCTTAAACTCATCCCAAATTATTTCTGGTGGCGCTAAGAAAAGCGTATCAGTATCAACGTAGAGAATTGCATCGGTGTCATTGAGTACGGTCTAAAATGAATAATAATTATTGATAATTTATTGTTGTATTTAGTAATAAGTAATTATAAAATAATTTAATATAATAATAAATACCGGTAGGAAAAGTCTTTGAGCAGCACATGGTTTAAATAATTTTTTCCACATTAAAGCATCACTTTTTTCGGGAAATTTGATTGGTTTTAAAACGTATGTGAATGAATTGTTCGTCATAAGTTTCCATTCACTAAGTTTTTCGTCAAAATGATCAATTAAATTGTTTTCAGTGATAACAATCAATTTTAATTGTCTTTTAGTAAATATTAGAGCTGATTTGAACATTGTTAGAGATTCATCCAATCTGTCACCACAAACGACCACACATATTGCAACTTCTTGAACATCATCATCAGGTATAATATGCACATTTGATATTAATGAAGATTCTTTAGGTTTTTTCTCATCATAAATTTGATTTGAAAATTGATTAGAGAAACTAAGAAAAATAACTAAACTAATAAAAACAATAAATATGATAATGAATCTATATACTGATTTCATGATGATCAATTTATAAATGGCATAGTTTTAGCTAAATCTTAGAAAATGTTGATCATGTTGACACTTAGAATAAATTGATAATATATTATCTAATGGAGTCATATTCTACCACAAATATTAGTGATCATTTTAGATTTTGTAGTGTTTTAAAATGTTTTATGATAAATATTTAATAGTTGGATGAAACATTCCATTTTTTTATCATTATTACTGATTGTTTGATAACTCAATTCTCTATTTTTATTTAATAAATACACTACAGACACAACTATACATGTAACCATATATGTGTATAGTCTGTTTGGCCAAAGAATGGAGCTTCCGTGCAAAATCCCTTCCTTCATTACCAGCGCATGCGCCAACAGAAAGAGTAATAGCGGGCCTTAATGTTTTATACGATTCAAGTTACTCCAAAATATTTGTTTAGATCTTGAGGTTTTGGTGAGTTTATTTAAAGATTTATTTAACATTTTTCATAAATAAATCTCTGATAATACATTTACAAACTTATATTTATATGAGTGACTCTTTTTTTATAAATAAAATCTAGGTTATCATTTAAACAAATTTATTTTAAAACAAAGTTTCGCACAGACTTTTAACAATTGTTTTCCTAAATAATTATTTCTTGTTACAATAACAAATTTCTTGACTCCTAGATTGCGGCAACATTGGTGTATTCGCGATCAATTGGCCAACATTTTTATTTGTTACTGAATAAGTCCGTAGTTTTGGTTGTTCATTTATATTTTGGGACCATGATTGAATTGGTTGATAAGCAGGTTTATCCAAAAGACTAAACGGAAAACTAGGATTACTAGGTCCATATTCTAATGGTATAGGCTGATTTCGGACAAGTTCTCCTACGATAGTTTTCGAGGCAACTGGATATCGAAGGTAATATTCTGAATCATATGAACCTTCTCCATCTATCCTTAGCTCTGGATTATTTACAGGTGATTCATAAACTACTGGTTTTTCTTGGAATCTTGGAGTATCATATGTTTTTTCTACAAATCCCAACTCGCTGAAAATGACAACATTTTATAAGTTATTAAAAAGTTAATCAATGATTAAGTATAGTAATAATAATAATAGATTACTTATAAGTAACTGGTTTCGATGGTCCTTCAATAGAACGCAAAGTGTCTGAAGGTTTCTGAAGATTTAATTCAATAACTGGTTTTTCAGAAACATGAAGTTTTTCTTCTGGAATTTCTTTTGATATCACTTCAATTTGACCATTAATAGGTATTGTTTCTGGACCATATGATATTTTTCCTTCAGGTATTTTTGTATTTGAAATAAGATTATTGCCTCCAACATTTTCAGCTGCTTGTTTATATGATTCCATCAAATGTTTGTATTGCACAGCTACTGATACTAAATCAGCAGGACTGTCCATTGAAGGTGGTTGGCTGGATTCTTCACCAACAACTCCTAAAATAAAATAAGAAATAATATATGATTAAATAAAATAGTTAGAATCTTTTGAATTTATAAACTAAATATCACTACTATTTTCTTTGTTGCGTTCGGTGACCATAAATCCTGTGTTGCTGTTCCTGCTAAGCGGTGCAGCAGTGCCTCTAAATAAGAAGGTTCTTGGCCTTGGTACATATGATGTTCTTTGGACTTCATTTATTTGTGGAGCGACTCCAACAACTGCTGAATTTCCAGAATATACATTTAATCCTCTATTCACTGGATTATTAATCATAAATCCAGGACTCATCAAATTAGACCTGAATCTATTGGTTCCTACTAGATTCGAATTTTGTTCGTTAAGATTGACTACGAGGCCTCTCATTCTGACATCACTACCAGCAGAGTTGGTATTCATTGTCCTATCAATACTAATTGAACCACCTCTTGGTTTATTATGAGGTTTAGTTCTTTGACGTCCGAAATTAGTTGCTAAAGATCCACTTAGTAATTGAGGAATTTGACTAGTAGTATCACCAGAAACCGTTTGACCTCTTAACATTGTATTGAATCTCGCAGACCCTAAGGGCATTCTAGGAGACGACTCTGTGTAGCATTCAATTTTAGGTGGTTTAGCTGGAGTTATGATCATTGTTTCTGCTAATCTATGAACTGGTTCTGGCTTGCTTCCTTTTTTATCACAGAGATCACCGATTGGATGAAATCTACAATATTGAAGAAAAATTAATTAGTCAAATATTATTAATTTTAATTTTTAAATTTATCCTTATGTTACCTGGGAGCAAGTTTAACATTTGGGTCGATGCTTGGAACTTTTACTTGAACTTGTTGAGTGTGAGGCGCATATTGTACAGTTCTTTCAAATCCAACAGGTTCTACAATTCTTTTGAATCCGATAGGTTCTACATTTCTTTCAAACCCGACAGGTTCTACAATTCTTTTGAATCCGATAGGTTCTACAGTTCTTTCAAATCCGACAGGTTCTACAATTCTTTTGAATCCGATAGGTGCTGTAGTTCTTTCAAATTCGATAGGTTTCATTTCGTGTATCACTGGGTTTCTTAGAAGTGGTCTATTACGTTTTGTAGGAACTCGAAGACGGTTTTGAAAAAGTTTAAAACCACGTTTCCTTTCATTATTTCGACGTGAATTTATTTGATTCATTTGATTCGTAGTTGGGTCAATTATAAAAGGTTTTGGCAATGGTTGTCCTCTTACGAATACGGTTTGATTATCAGAACATTCCTTACACCGATCCACACCTGAATGCAATCCTCCACATAGTACTGGAGATAGATTTTGCGTTGAAACAGTCGCAATAAATAAAACAACGAAAATTGAAAAAATTGCTTTGAGATCACAAATCTTCGTCATTTTTAGGTTTTTCTATTTCCACTTACACTATTAGATACTATTTTTTAAATATAATTCATTGACGTATGATCTGATTAAAGAATATTGAATGAGATACTGAATGATCAACATCAGTTGCTAGTTCTTATATATGATTCGGAGCTGTCTTTTTTATGTTGTAATAATAATAAAAACGTCTGCAATATTTACAAGAATATCCATACATGTGCATAAGCAAATCGGAAATGAAGATCACTTCCTTATAAATTTTCTTGGAGATTTTTATTTTAAAGAAACAAAATTTATACTTTAACTTAACGAAAGAAATTTCTTCCGCATTGACACATTGCGCATTGTGACATAGGTTTCAAATATCAGTATGACTCATTTAAATACAAAAACTTTTATAATTTATAAATATAAATTTTATTTAATATATAAATATTCCAATACTTTGTTTATGTGTTTACTATTTTTAACATAAATAATTGTTTTTTGAATTAAGTTTTATGAATTTCCGAATACATAAAAGAGAAAACATCTTTAATATTTACAAGAATTAATTTTTTATTAATAATAATATATACAACAAATTAATAATGTATTTAAAGTTCATATCAAGATTTTCGATGTTAGCAAACATATCAATAATAAAAAAAAATATTAAAAATTCATTTAGTTGCTGATTAAAAAAAATCAGAAGCTCTTTGTCTATGTGGTAAATTTAATAAATTATCAGTAAGTACTGTTTCTTTAATTTTCGAATTATTTTCTGATTCTAAGGTAGTTTTCGGTGATTCTGAAGGTATCACATGACGTGGAGTTAAATTAGTTGTTTTCACTCCTATTAAAGGTGATTTTAATGGAGTTCTTCGTGGACTTGGTGTACCAAGTATTTTAAGTTTCTGTGTCGCTAATCTTCTTGCAGCAGGTGACATTGTGCTAAGCCTTTCTATTGCTGATGAACACTTGGGTGATGGTCTGTAACAATTATAGAACATTTGTTTTTAATACGAACACTAGGATAATCAATTATAAATACCTTATTATATCTATAAAAAACGTGAACTTACGATGCAAAAGATTTTCTTGCAGCCTCCAAAGCCTTATTTTTCCTATCTCTATGTCGTTCTCCAGCTTTTTCTGCCAACTGTAATGCCAATTTTTCTCTCTTCGGTGGTTCCGCCATCCTGAAAGAAGGTCCTTGATTCGATCTTAATAGTGGAGTATCACCTCCATCAAGTCTAAAAGGAGTTCCTTGAATTTCACCCCAAGTCATCAGAGGACTTTCACATTCTCCTGGTCTTGGACTTGGTGTAGCAACAAAACTAAATCCATTAACTCTTGGAGTAGGATTTCTTAGGACTTCTTTACCGTCTACTCCAATTTTTCCATCGTTTACTTTTGACTGAATTTTCGCCAATTCATTTATAGTCTCTTTATTCTGTTTTTCATTGAAAGGATTTATAGTCAATCTTGTATTTACATGGACAATTTTTTGTTTCTTCTTTGCTAATTCAATTTTTTCTTCTGGTGTGATTTCAACACCATCAGGTATGTACATAATATAATTTTTATTTTTATAACTCCAAGTATCAAGATTAAGAGGTTTTTTTGATGTTTTATCCTTGCCATTGGTAATTGCTAAAGTATTATTTTGTAATTCAAGAGCTTTAGAATTTTCTTCCATATCATATAACCATGAGTATTTAATTCTTTGTTTTTTTTCAGCTTCAACCATCATTTCTTCAAAACTGGCATTGTCTTCACTCGTATGAGAATTTAAATAACAATCTAAACCTATTTGATTATTTTCCGTATCTACTTTAGCTTTCTTAGCATTCTCAGATTCCATATGGTCAATATTTGATGAACTATCTTCTCGCAGAGGTGTTTCAAATGTAGCTGGACTTGCAACTCTTTCAGTCAAAGGAGTTCCAGCACTGTATTTTTCATAAAGCTCACGCATTTTTTTAGCATCATTCTGCTCTAATGCATCTAAATAATCATTTTGAGCTTTTAATTTTTCTAGATGTGGAAAAAAATCTCGTTGAATTATTTCTCCAATTTTTTCAACGTATGTATCTTCATCCAAAATTGATGGTTGATATTTTTTACGTTTCACAGGTCCTGTTGGCTTCTTGAATATCACCACATCTTTCATACTTTTTGCCACCTCAAGGGCTTGCGAGCCAGGAGTGTCCATTGGTGAACCCATTTTTATATTTATTCAATTTTTATATCATCATTAACCATTAAAATATTCAATAAAACTGAGATTCTAAATTTAATAATAATACGTTTCGTTGTGACTATTCGCACGTTCCCGTGGAAACATGGAACACGAGTGAAATAATAAAAAAAACCCCGTGGTAATTTATAAAAAAAAACCCGTGATATTTTATTTAATACTGAATTTATAAAAAAAATATTATTTAAATTAAACAATTAGGTTATGCACAACAGCATACACGACTGATCATCTAAATTCACGTCAAATTTAATTATCCAATACTACTCTAGATGTCATTACTGACATCTACTATATATTATGTGACCTTTTTTTTTTCAAATTCAATCATGAATCAATTATTGTTACACAAGAATTGTAATTATATTTTGGAGTTTTTTCTTATAATCATGTTATTAAAAATAAGCACGGTTAATTATTAACTTCCCAGTAGTAATTGATTGATTTAAGGTCCCCATAGTCGAATACAATAGTTTTTGAGTAATATTATCAGAGCGTAATTTTCACTCATTGCTATACAAAACATTGTATAAAAGAGTGAAGATAAATATTTATCTATTGTATCAGAAAATTTTATTAATGATGTTTTAGTTGATTAATAAATATACCTGATTCTATTTGAAGATAAAAAAAAATATTTTTAAATCTCCTTCAGTATGTTTTTCTCCCTATAACGTATGTAATAGACCGACTGTATTAAAATAGTAATACAGGTATATCAATTGAGCTTAAAAAATAAATTAATATTACCAGAAACTTTCAATAAAATACGTTTGTTATCAGCCATTCGTTGTTCTCAATCAGCTAACTCTGATCGATCATATTTTATTTTATGGCGCCAAAGCTTTATACAGCTAACTCCCTGGTGGGAGATTTCGTAAGTCACAGAGAAATTTATTTTATCATTCGGTTTATTATTATTATTATTATTAGTCAATAAACACGGACTCTACTTAAATGGTATCACATAGATAGAATTGGTGGTAAAAAATAAAATTTGAAATCAATATTTTTCACAATTCGACGAAAAAGATTCTTTTTCCAATCCATTCTATCTTTAAATTCAAATGTAATAAAAACTTATATTTTCATATGTCAAACAACAATATTTATTTATCATAACTCAGTGATATTACTTTAATCGATGATATTTTAAGATATTTTGAACAAAAACACCCTTATTTATTTCCATAGTTTTTCTTAACGTAACGTTATATTACTTTCTTCTTAAAGTATCAATAATATATATAATACTGTTCAGTTTATACATCACTCTGCTTTTATCTTAACGAGACTAAATTATTAATATTGTTCCATTTTATTTACATGACAGTAAAGTAAACTTCTTCTTAATCCCGGTTAACGTCTGTCTTCGAGTTATAATGGACCAGAGTAACTCTTCAGTGTCGATAGATACTTTCCTTCCTTCTTTTTATTTCATCTTTTTTTTTAATTTAATTTTTCTTTTCTAAAAGTTACATCAAATAAACAATATCTTCAACATTTTTCTTCAATAAATAATTGATTTTATATAAGCAAATATTTCATTCTAATCAAGTGTCTGATAAATTTTTTAGGTTATAATTAAATGAATCAGATTTTTTTTATGGTGATGATTATTTTTTGTGAATTGATTGATAGAACATATACACATGGATACTTTCTATGGAGTAAAATTCTCGAAATCCATTACATTAATCATCACTGTTACTCTACAAATTTTTTTATCAACAAACAGTCTACATAAAATATATATTTTATAGCCTTTTACTCCAAAAAAGTTACTATAAATTTTTTCCCTTTAATAAATTCCTAAAACTCATCATCTCATTAATCATAACTTTTGATCTACAAATTTTATTTTTCCTTTCTTTCGTTAAAACGGAACTTGATGACAAGAATACGAGGACATATTTTCATTCTAGAATGAGTATCATTTTAAAATGAAAATAAAAATAATAAATTTTAAATACAAACACATATGTGTTTATCATTGACTTTAAGGACTCAACTCTTGCAGAATAAATGGAAGAGACTTGAAAGTATTCAACTGTAAAACATAAACACAAGAGGTGTGATTTGACATGCACGAAGTAACTCTAACTTTTTCTCTTATAGGATTCCTTCCTGCAGTATATAAACTTCTATTCAGTCTCTGATACTCTGCTACATGAAGATTCAAAGTACCTCACACTCTATAACTACTCACACACTCAAAGAATTTACAAGTGAAAAAAGACGAAGAAGAAGTAGAAGCCGGAGGCTGGAATCTGTAAATCTGTCATTGCAACCATATCTATGGTACGAACTCACACTGGCGTCGCGACGCTCGCCAGGATAAGATCGCTGAAGAATCTACACACTTTCGTTCTTTACATCAGTGTGACTATATACCATTAATACAATTCCGGTGTTTCTCGAATTCATCTCGTCTCGTTATATTTCATGGGCCGGAACCAAATGATTGCTGCAACCTAAGAACTCGATGACAACCTTTACCAGCATTTGCAAGCTTTACCACTAATTTTCAAGATCATACAATTCTATATTCAAGTTGAAAAATAAATAACAAATCAACTTATGGAAAATGAATATTTGTCATTTTGGAGTTATATTTCATTGGTACTAATTTGTATGTATTTTTGACAAACATTTTAAAGACAGATGTCTGTAAAAGAAGAAAGTAAAATTTTTGAACATAATGTTGATGCCTTTTTGGGGAAGAAAAAGAGTGAAAACGATCATTTAATGCTATACCCGGAACTCAGTGCGCATCCTTTGATTTTTTACAATTGCCATTTTATTTATTTGCCGTTAAATGTTACTACTAACATAAGAATAATATATATTCTAAGACCTAAGTGAAGTATTTAGTCTCGTGGTAGTAAGTTAGGTCAGCATATATTTTGGCAAGATGAAAGAAAATATCGAGTAAAAGTAACGGGTTTTATGACTAGACGGCGTCATGCAACACTAAACTTCTTGGCATCTCTGTAAGTTTCTTTGACATTTGCAATGCTTTTTTGATCGACAGATTCTTAAAATGAAAAAATAAAAATGTTTGACGTTTTTTTTACAGATGTGTAGTAATATTTGAAATATATTGAGGTAATAATTAACAAATTTACTACAAACATTTTAGAAACTGAGATTAATTACTTATTACATTGATGTAGCCATCCTCTTGGACACTTTCAACAGTTGAGACACTAATATGTTTACATAAACTTGTTTTTCACGCCCGCATCAATCACTGCCACTTCATGTCACCTCGCACAACATGTTTCCTCCAATGCTTCGAGTTTTATCTCGTTCTATTCCATGACTTCTCAAAAAGTTGACTGCAATTCTATAGTCTTCTTTCTTATCTTATTCTATTTTTTTAAACTGCTTCTAATTTATATACAATGTTTGATGCATGCTACATCAACTTTTGAAGAGACATGAAAGATGTTTCCAACTTTAAAAATGTTGAAATAATTGCATCAAGTCAAATTCTAATTTAAGTTGTCTTTATATATCATATGTCATATAATCCTTCGGTAACTTTTATGCAATTGTCATGCTAAATAACAACAAGTTGTTTCGTTTTTACTGAAATATATCATTTATTTGCTCTATATTTTATAATATAGTAATTCTTCATAGCAGATACAATTAGTAATACATAATACTTTTTCCTTATAATTTATCATAGTGTCTTAAAGTCGTGGTTAGTATAATATAACCACAATTAAATGTGGGAAACTTGGTGTGTATATAATTTATTAAGGCACTTAACGCACGCTAAAGGGGTTTGTCACGGCACGTTTACGTTTGTATCTATATAGATTCAGAGAAAGAGAGAGAGAAGAACTTTTGGCTCGTTTGGCATTTGAAACACCCTATATAAATAGACGCACTTTGTTTCTACAAAAGGCACTTTGTTTTATACTTGATGGTATTATTCACAAATGCCATAACTGTCTATTAAGTTTAATAAAAAAAATCATTTTTTGATTACATTCAGCTTTTAACTACAGAGTAATCTTCTTTTCTACTATCAGTACAATTCATAAAATATATATCATTATCATTTCAATATTATTTTTTAAAATAACCGAAAAATTGTGATGATAAATAGAAAAACATCGAGAAATTAAACAAATCAACTATTGAGAAAAATAAATCTAAATAATTTTCATTGTTAAGAAATAAATAAATAAATAAGTTTATAAAATATTTAAATTAAGTGACTATTATAGTTAATCGTAAATTTGTAAATGTAAGAATATCTAATTACATACATTTCAAATGAATAGATATTAAATTTGTATAGCTGTAACAGTACTACACTTTGGTATCATTCTTTGACATAGTTGCACTATAGTATCAGATCTCGTTTATCTTAGATAAAAAATATGATCAACATTAATATGTAAAATACTATCGTGGACTGTAGAGTGAGGCACCAGGTGGATGATGAGTTGAAAAATGTCCAGAATTAACGATATGACTTGTTTGATGATGGCCTGGATATGTCCAATGTGATGGAGTATTAGCATAAAACTGATGATGATGATGATGGTGATGTTCTGGAGTTGTAATTGGTGTTGTAGGAACTGATGAATAATTAGCCGGAACAACTGCTGTACTTGCAGTGGCTGGTTTTTTAGCAGGATGTTGTGGCGTTGAATTAGGTGATTCACACTCATCTGGTTCACAATCACGGAATCCCTTAGCAAAAGGATTACTGGCTATTTTTAATTGAGTAATTCGATGATTCTGATAAGCTGTAACTGCAGTAAATCGTGTCTCAGAGAAAGTAAAACTCTTGAAATTCTCAGTTCGTGGATCAGGAGCAGTTCCCGGAGGTGATGGAGCCACAATAACATGACATCTTGGTTGATATCTGTGCATGGAATTTAAAATAATCTGAAATCAAAATGAATAAATATGTACTAATTAAATATTGATAAGATAACAATTAAGTATCAGGTTAAGATAAATGTATAAAAAATAATACTAGACCACACAAGTTAGACAGGGTTAAAACGTTCATTTATTGAACAGATAATGCTAAGTATTATGGTGTTTCTACTGTCTAAATTCTTGACGCGTTTATCTCTGAATTCACAGTTACCACGTGTGCGACAGTGGTAAGCCAATATAAGCACGTGTGTTGTCCTCAAACACCATGCCATGCTTACAGAGTGAAGATGAGTTGGAGTAAGATAGAAAAAGGGTGTCAGATTGCTGTTCACTCGACTCCGAAGTTAGTTTTTACACTAATTAGTCACTGGGATTCTTCAGTCTGTCAAACATTGTAACCGCCCCCCGTCGTGTTTCTTCCTCCTCACGTACATATATCCTTCTTTTCACTTTCTACTCTTTACTTACTTCCTTAATGTCTATACTTGCTTCATTGAAGTTGACTTGTTTTTCTTTATTAATGATACCCTTTCTAACTAATGACCTTTTTAAAATTGATTCTCTACGATTTACTAGGATTTTTCAATTTTAAACTATGAACAAATTAATTAGAAACTCGATGTTTAGGTGTACCGAATGATCAAAATAGGTATAGCAGAACATGAAAATCCGGAAATAATACAATTGTCTCCAAAAAAAAAAAACCCACATGACAGTAGGATCTATATGTTGATCTTCAGTTACCAAAAACCCGTTAAGTCATATATATATACATTTTTTTTGCTGGCGTTTCACGGGTCGATTGACTTGCTCTCGTGTACACCACATTTTTCATTCGAGAAAGCCGTAAGAAAAAAAGGAGAATATAGATAAAAAAGACAGGGGAGGCGTGAAGATTTGTCTTGTCTGAAAACTTGGAATTCCATGATTCTTCTTGGGCAAATGGTTTGGTTTACTGGTTAGAATATAGCGTAACGTATCAACAATAACCTAAGTGATTAAGACATCATGAAAATCAATTACTTGAATCGAATTAACCAACCACTATTTTACAATTAAATTGCAACTTTTATTTTTTACTCTAATAAATTAAAAAGTGGACCAACTAATCGAGCATCAAGTGTTTTATCTAAAATATCACGGATCTGAAAATAACCATCGTCTAAATTTTTAATAACTCTTTACCATGAAGTTGACTTTTAAACAAACTATAATTTACTTACCATAAAATCAAAATATTCCATTATTTATTTTAGTTGTTTTATACAAAATTAAATTTATTGGTTAGAAAAAAATAAACATCATGATTTAGTAAGTAACTATAGTGAAAAAAAAATTTGTTAGATGAAGAAGAATGATTGGAGTGAAAAATAATCCTTACGTATGATACGATTAGATTTACGCGTGGCAGCTTTATAATTTTTCTCGAGTGCTCTCAACGGTGTCTCATATCTCAGGTCAATTAAGAAGAACTCGCCCGAAACGACAAACACGTGGAGACACATAATGTACGATTCAACCATCTACTTTATGCTTAAGCTCTTAAGTTTATTATCTATTTAACGATTTATTTTTTTAGTGCAAGATTTTTCTTGAATAAATCCTGTTTATATTATGAATCCATTCTGAACTTTCATATTTACATTAATTTTAGTTTATTATAAATAAATATTTTTAGAAATATACACTTGTTGTACTTACATGGCCATTGTCATCAAGTTGATTGTTGGTAAGTTTCAGTTTATCAAATGTCACGGGTTGTTTCATCCAGTGAGCTCCGTTCGCTGGACTATCAGGATGCACGTGGATTCGAGGGGGTGATACTGGATCTGCACGACCTGCAACGACCCATGCACTACTGTGGAAAGCGTACCTATATCTCTTGTCATCACAAGGCACAAAATCCATCATCAAAAGGTAATCAGTGTTTGGTTCCAATCCAAAGATTCGACACTATTAAAACAAAAATATTTATATTTTTTAAAATGTTAATTATGTTAATAATAGTTTATATTGGTTTCTGGGTAGAAACTTACTTGAAATGTTGGAAACATTCGTCGGCCAGCTTTAGTAACAATCATTTCTGTACCCAACTGATGAAACTCTTCCCATAAAGGTCTTGCTTCAAGAGCAGCACTAACACCAAGAAGTGCAGGATGAAGAGGTCTTTTAGAATTGCTATTTATTGGTGAAGACGATGATGGAGTTGATGATAATGAAGATGCCCCTGATACGTTGTCATTCCGACGGTGATTGTTATTATTGTCATTGTGAGATTCAGGAGTCAAACATATTGCAGATGATATCTTAGATGATAGAGGAACGTCTGGAGATCGTGATCGTTTTACTCTTCCTGCCGTTTTCAAGCATGCTGAAAATTAATTAAATTTGATGTTTCATTCATCATTAATCAAATATGAAATATTTATTACTAAAATAAACTAGATACTGAATATTTGTAATTAAAAGAGAGAGAACTCAACAGCAGTAAAAAACATCAGAATGGTATTTTTTTGGGCATTGAGTACCTATATGTTTGCATGTCTTATCTTTTTGAGAATGCAATGAAATCACTTGAAGTCACAATTTAAGTGCAGCTGGGGAACAAACGAATTTCAGTCAGCTAAAACAAGACTCATGTAACTGGCAAGGTTTAAAATTGGCTACATTAATTTGAAATCTTACAAAAAGTAATTCATTATTTTCTACTACACGACTTGACTAATGTACAGTCAACTTATTACTGTAATAATTCATCCTAATAAAATAATATATATTTTAGGCAGAAAAAATATAAGAACTTCTTCCTCGAACTAAAGTAATCCGACGTTTCTCTAATCTTCATCTTTTAATCTCACGTTTAATTTAAATTTCTTTATAAATTAAAAAACTCCTACCTTCCATTTGTTGCATCGGTGAAGGAATCGGCACTTGTTGCTGTGATTGTTGATGATGATTGTTATTATTGCTATTGTTATGGTGATGATGAGATTGCTGTTGTTGATGATGTTGATGATGCATTGGCCATTGCTGATAACAACAATCAGTGGCAATGTGTCTTGGATTTTGCTGTTGCATTTCCATAATCCAAAATAAAATCACACAAATGAATTATCAGTAAATTATATCAATCATTGAATTCTTCCAGTTTTTTTTTTTACAATGTTGAAGATATTTTATCACCACTTTTGATCATTTGTTGAATGAATAATACGAAACAAACACAACACCAATTTTCAACAACAGTTTAACATAATTGTCACTCAAGATGTTTTTAGAAAATAACAAAAAAAAGAATGTAACAAAGTAAATACTCAATAATTGTGATAAATCATCGTTAAATTTTGGCGGGTTGTAAGAAGATGACCGAATATCCGACAAGTTTAAGCATCATCAAGGGTCACGTATACTGCGAACAGGGTATGTCTTCACCTTAGTATCTAATCGTTGACAGAGCTCAAAATCACTGAGCTTTCGTTGTAACTACAAGAGAAATAAGAAATTAAGAAAGAGTAAGAAAGATGTTGAATGTTAAATAAAGAGCGAGAAGTCTGCAAAGACGTACCGACAGACAGAAGTACTATTTGAGAATGACTGCCTTGGCTTATCAACGGCCCATCATTTTCTTTCTTTCCTTTTCTAGATTAGTTCATTTTTCGTATTTCTCACTTATGCTCATTTTCAACATCTCCCTACTCTGAAAAATACCCCAATTTTACTTTCATCTTATATCTTCTATCTATCTTTCTTTGGCTAGTTTAACATTCATTCATTTTATCTTACTCTTTTTCATCATGTTCATTATCCATCCTTGTTCATTTTCTCCTCCCGAAAATAAGGCTGCAACTTGAAAATCGTCAGTGGTAGATTCTACTTGAGAGAGGGATCATCTAAGGTGTGGTTATCTCAAGAACCTCCTACGTTTAACACCCACGCAAATGAACCAACTTGACTCCATCAATTTTATTTGTATGTATTATATTGAGACTTTGGCAAGATGCCGAAGAATTAAGAGATACATTTTGGATCGAGGGCGGAGCTTAAATTGCATTAAAAATTATCCTTACGCTAATTTGGTATTATTTTATTCTATATTAAATTATTATTGACTTTACTTTTATGTTATAATAATTAAATGGTAATTAATGATGATTAAAATGATTTACTCTTTTTTCACAAATTTGTAGTAAGTTGGTTGTAAACTCATGATATTATATTATTATTTTATATCTGAGCTTTCATTAAATTTTATTTATTGTCTATGAAACATACTGTTAGATTTGTATATGCTAGAATAATTTATATGTTGTTCGGTATTAAACATAAAGAATCATAAATTATAATATCTCTCGAGTTTTCCTTTTTTTATAATAATGATTGTATTAATAAATTTTCTTAAGAGAAAGAAATATTAAATGGATTGAAAAACATCAATGAAAATGTGTATAAGGATTTATATAATACTAACATTTTGAATGTAAATAATGTGACTTTTTGGCTCGGTAGCCAACGAAAAGGCGGAGTCATTTCGTTTTCTCATCTCAGCCCAACAAATTAGTATACATAGCGAACAAAAGTTCTTTGCATTACAAGCTCGAATTTTTTTTTTGCTCTTCTATTTTCGCATCTCCCACAATCCAAGCAATCCCAACATACTTTTCACCGAATTTTATTTTATTTTTATTTAACAATTAGTAAAAACTATCATTTGTACATCTTTATGAAATTCATTTTACAATATAATAAATAATTTTAAACATATTTGAGTAAATATTGGGATTATTTTGGGAGTAAAAATGATAAAAATCAATATTATGATACATTATAAAACATATATTTTTTCAATAATAATACAGTCGCACAAGTTGTAACAAATATAATTTTTATAGACCGTTTTATCAAGCTTTATATTCTGTATCACACTGTGCAATTAAAATTTGACAAAAAATAAATAACAGTATTTTCTATATGACATATGAATGATTTGAAATAAATTTTAAACTTCACCAGTTTTGTATGCATTAATCGAAATGGAGGCAAGTCAATTGAATTTTACATAAATAGCTTCTACAAATTAATGAAATTTACCAATGAATATATTCCAGTAAGCAATATAATTGTTGGAGTGTCACAATTACACAATTGGCACTCATTCTATTGTATTTATGATCAATTCAGGATGGTCTGGCCACCAACTGTATTGATTATTCTACAATGTGTAATTTCCTTTTTGATTGAATTAAAAATATCTGTCGTAAGAAGGAATGTAACATTGACGTATATCATTCATTAACATCGTATATAAATGTACGAATATTTGACACAATTTTGAGAATTATTACATATTTTAGTATTACCTTAGTTTTGATTTTAAGGTCAAATCATTTTTAATCTTTGAATATTCAAAAATACGTCATATTTAAATCTTTAAGCTGAATACCATACTGAGAAATTGTTCATAATGAATTGTAATAATACCATCTTGATCAGTATCATATTTTCGGAAGGCTGAAGTCAGAGTCTATAACAAAGATAAAAATAAATTAAAGAATTAATTATATAATGTAAGTATTTATTTCTTTATTGAGAAATTGAAATATAGTATTACTTACATATAGCACAATACAACATTGAATAAAATCATCAAAATAAATAGTTCCTTGTCCAAGTCTATCGTATTTTCGCACCAGCATCTCAACAATATTATCTGATAATCGGTATCCAAAGTTAGTCAGTGCTGTTTTTAATTCATGTTTATCAATATTTCCACTGTTGTCAGAATCAAAAGAACGGAAGCAATTCTGCCAGTCAGTTACATACTTCCATAGTGCTCCGAATTCTTCGAAGCTCACAGTACCACTCTGGTTCTTGTCAAACATACCTGAAGGATCGGGATCAGTTTTGTCAGTATCAAACATACCTGCATGAACAAAAAACCAGAACCAAGAGAATGTATTGTCAACTTTTAGCTGTTGTCATCATGCATATTCTCTGGCTCCAGTCTACACTAATTCAAACTCTATCCATTTATTCATCTATTTTATGAATAAAATTTTTTAAGAATAAACATTTGAATTTAATAAGGCAATGAAAATAAACTAATGTTTACCAATCATCAAACGAACTGTTTCTGGATTGAATGGAGTCCAGGTACCATTGGAGAGGGCTTGCTGAAGTTCATCAGCTGAGATTGCACCAGAACGATCTTTATCAACTCTTTAAAAAAACAAAAAGTAATTGTAGTCTTATGAATTAATTTATCAAGATAAGAATCTCAGCACGATAACCTTAATGACAGTATCAATGATATCATCGATAGAGATTTACATAAGTAAACACATTTTCTTTATTAAAATTTTTAACATGAAAATTTACAATTAGTAAACATTTAAATATTAAACGGAAATTAAACTAAAATATAAAATATTTAATAAGTGAACATACCTTTGAAAGACATCCCATAAAAATTCTCTACTTGGCATTGGCGATACAAATGTCATGATTTATGTTTTATACAATATAATCTCTTTACAATTAATAAATAAATTGACAAATTATGTACGTAATAAAACGCAATTTATCACTGAGTAATAATTACTAGGTTATTTGTCATAGGGCGGAGTGCCGGAAAGAATACGTATGCGTGTATGTAGTAGACCAATTGTAATACGTACACGTCAAGGAGAAAGTGTATGACGTCCAACGGCTAGACTATTTCACACATACTACCAACAAATTCAGAGTTCTCCTATATTTATCGGAGCCACACACATTCTGCTTCTGGTTAAAGTATAGTGAACCTAACCAAAGCCATATCACTTTCATCACTATGGTGGGGAAGATGTAAATAATATTTTTCGGAGTAGTGGTAATCTGCTCTGTTTTGTTGACTTGCTCCATTGTACATCTTTTTACTCTTTCATTGGATTTTAGTGAGATAATTATTTTACCTATCAAAAATACCATCATAATGATTCATAATAAAAGTAAATCATATTAACATTATGAGTGATGAAATAAATATATATATGCACTATAAACAGTAACTATAATTTAAATAATAATGTATACAGCATACATATATCCAGTATCTCATGTATTGACATATTATAGATAAGAATACACTCTGTTTATTGTTGATACTGATATATTATACACTTCTATTGTAACCGACAATACAACTGTTTTTATTACTTGCTAAGAAAACAGTATTTATACTTAAGTAAGTAATTATTGAATGGATACTTTGTTAAATAAATAATAACAAGAAAGATTATTTATGTTCCTTTTTATCTGTTATAAGGTTTTAATGAAATCGATAGAATAATAATATCAAAACTATGGAAAACGAACACATAAAAAGGCTTCTACTCCCAGACGAAGAAACATTATTTGAACAAATTATAAGATATGGACTTTATGTTGGTGCAGTCTTCCAAGTTATTTGCATTTTAACTGTAGCTATATATCATAACTGGCCTGGTGATAGTTTTTCTTCACTTAAAGTATGTGTGGAAATTATTATCACTTTAAATATTGTTTATTTTTTGTAATTGATAACTGAAATAACTGTCTTTATTTGATAGGACGATTCTACAAGTGATGTAGATTATTCTGAGAGTAGTCCACAAGTGACTCCAAGAAAACCTCATCGTGGAAGAAAACAAGAAAAGAAAAAAAGACGCTGATTTATTTTTACTGTGTTGTTATTTTTATAATAATTGATTATCTTTTTTATTATTTTTTTTTACTTTGTAACATCTGTGAATGAATGTTTCATTACTCATTTTTTTAAATATTAAACGTATTTATACGTGTGAAATGAAAATTTTTATATAACAATGGTATAAGTATTTATTTACAAAACATTATTTATTAATTTATATCAATCATTTATATTTGTATTAAAGATTATTCATTTTCATTTTTTATAAATGTATCAGTATAAAATAATAAATTATTGATTTTATAAATTGTGTAATAATGGGTTGTATTCAAATTTGGCGCCATAGATTGTATTCCAAAATTGATCTTCTATAAGAATTATTTTTCATAAATTTTTTAAAATATTTCTTCTAACTGCCATTAAATATTTATAAATTATCTATAAACAATGATCTATTCTAAAAACCGAATTTCAAAAATCTTATCTCGATTGGGAAAATTGAAGATCGATTTATAAGAATCGATTCACTGGAAGATCGATTCTCATCAGCATCCCCACTTTGTGACACGCATGTATACTTTGGCAATATCTTTATTTTCACTTGAAAAATATTGCAGTGAAGATTTAATGTTTCAAAAAGTTAAACTTTGCAGTCCAAACATTGAAGTAACAACTTAATATTCATTTAAGAAAAACAAACTATTATAAATGTTTATTAGTTAATCAAATATAAATTATTTTATAAATAATTTGTTTGTGAATACAAAAATTAATAATGTTACCAAGCAATAAACCGCTAACCTCAGAAGAGATATTGGTAGAAGTTAGAAAGTTTATTCCAGAGTCTGTTAAAACTTGTCAAAAAGAATATACCCATGAAGTTACAAAAGGAGCTTTATTGTTATTAAAAAATCTTCCTGCTGCCAGAAATGCAGTTTTGGATTATCTTAGAAAAGTATTTTTTTCAGCAGTTAATCGTCAGGTTTGTTATGTAAGGGTTATTTTAAATTTTAAATAAATATTTTTGTAACTATAAATATTATTTAACTAAAAAGAATTATGTTGTAGACTCATCCTGGGACAGTAAATGATGAACCAATTACGACTGTTACAGTACCTGAAATTCATAGAGTATTAATTGAAATTGTTTCTGATAATCCTCAAGCTTGGTCATGTCCTATCACCAATTGGTCTTTAGATCTCTTGGGTAATTATTTTATAAAAGTTTGTCAATTATTTTATAACAATAGTGCATAAAACAATAACAATTTTTCTTTTTTGTTTACAGGTAAATTATCAAAAAGTTTTTCAAAAAAAGCTAAATTATCAAATAAATCTACAATTAATGACTGTCTTAAATATTGGCTATCATGTAAAACAACCAGATCATTGATGGATTTATCAGCCAAATGTATAAAATATTTATTAGATTTTAATCAAGAAGAAGCTGACAACTGTATGAATATTCTGACTGAATTGATGGCCACACATAACCCATATTTAGATTGGGTAGTTGCTCATATTGGAAGTTATTTTCCACAGTTGATTATTAAAAATATATTATTTTGGGGGTTAAAGGATTTTTCAGTGACAGGAACTCAAGAAAATTCTCAAAATATACTACACTCAGTAGTAGGAATTTTAGAGCATCTAGCAACGAGTCATTTATATGAAATAAATGATGCATTTTTACAATTATTCAAGTGGAGTTTGAATGAAGATATCAATGATGATGAATCAACGAGAAAACAAAAAACTGCTACAGTTCCTTATTTATTGAAATTTGCTTCTCTTTCACCATCATTATTACTAAAAATTATAACAAAGATTCTCTTACAGACTCTATTTCCAGTGAGATCTGATATAATTCCTCGATTAGCAACATTTGCTAGTGACTGGTGTCATTACTTTAACAATCAACCAGAAGTGTTGATTGAATTAACAGTAAATTTAGCATTAGCCTGCGAACAAGAAGCCTGGCAAATAGTAAGCATTCTTTTGGATACAAGTTTAAACACCAGTAATATTGGATACCATGGAGTCAATGCGGCAACAACTGTAAAAAGTGTGTGTCGTGAAATTCTAGAAATGATTCTTCAAAAAATCGACTTGATCATGAGAATGAATGGACCTCATAGTGCTAGTGGAATAGCTTTATTAACGTCAATTAAACAAGACTTATCACTAATTACACCATTACTTACTGATTCACATCCACTAAAAGTACAAACAGCTGTAAGACTTATTTCACTTCTTGGAGCACATTCTTCAAATGTTATTATCTCATCAGCTTCATATCTTATTAGGAATTCTTCAACAGATTTCCATTTAGCAGCTTTTGTACGTTTGGTTGCTGAAAATGTTGTTGTATTTCCAATAATTCAATCAGAACCTGAAAATATACTATCTGGTCATGGATATTTTACTCAAACATTAGAACAAGCTTTAAGGGACATTCAATATTCAGCTAATGATATCAAACACCACGAATGTGATGAATCACGTCAATTGTTTAAAAATTTAACTACTTTACTAAAATGGGAGAATAGTCATTCAAGTAAAGTTACTATTTTACAATCAAAATTTATTTCACGAGCCATACATTCAAATTTGGAACAAATTACCCAACTTTTGAATAAAACTCAAGACTTTGAATTAGCACATAGCATCGCTCAAACATTAAATTTATTATCAAACGATAATAGTAATGACAACAGTAATAGTAAAAGCAACTATACATACAGTGTGGATCTAACATTAAAATTGACAAAATCGATTGTTCGATATTTTTTTATTTGCATTAGAGAAGATAGTATTTTGAAAAAACAACGTGGTGTAAAAATATCAAACCGATTATTAAGTCTCATCACGTCGCGATCATCATGTGCACGTATTCTTGCAATACGAGAGTTAATTGAGAGTAGTCTGTATGGTGAACCATCAGAATATTTTGGTGCCAAAGTGACACCGAAAGATGAAACGAATAATTTTTCATTACTTCATCAAAATCATAAACATGGTACTAGTGTTATGTTAGCACAGCGACATTCATCAGTATTTCATGCTGGTGTTATTGGCCAGGGACCAAGAAGAAATATTGCTCAAAATAATTTTAATAAAGAGATCATAGATTTAAATAGTTTATTATTGTTAGATACTATTAAAGCTTGTTGTATGAGTGATGAATTGAACAATCAGTATCCAAATTTAGATGCCATAACAATGGTTAGCTTACTTCTTGTGGAATTAATTTCACCAGATGTCATGTACAATGGACTTCCATGGCCAGATGAAGAATTTACCAAAGTTACAGTTGAAAGGGATCTAAAGATACGGCGTTCATTTCAAGAAGTACCTCTTATTTGGACTTTACTTGAATTAACTGCAAGACATCGTCCAGCATTGACTTATTGTTCAGTTTTGTTACGAGCTATCACTGCTACAGTAATTTCCAATTGGAATTTGGCAGAAGGTTCACAGCTTATTAATATTATGGTCCTAGGTCAATTACTTCCTACACCTCTTAATTGTTTAACAGATGTTTTACCAATTCTCACACCTCATCAGGTATGTTTCAATGTTTTTTTTTTGCTAATTTGGCAATTAATAAACTTTATTTATATAATATTTATTTTAATTTCAGATCAATGTTGTAATGAAAGAATGTGTATGGGCTTACATGCATGAAAATGTTCCTTCTCCGGCATTATTTACTCTCACTGAAGGTGCAAGTATTGCTTGGCGTGATCCAGATGTTTCAACACCAAATGTCAGATTTACTAATATTCTTCGATTATTTATACTTGCTAATATTGCCAAAACTGGCATGTTATATTTTACTTTTTTTTTTAATGAAAATAAAGAAGTTTAATTTTGTGGTTATTAGTCAGAGTTTGTAAATATGTGTATACATTGAATCATTTATAATAAAATAATTTGTAATTTAAAAAAAAGAAAATAATAACTGAATACCATTAATTAAGTTCTATTTTAATAAAAATTGAATATTACATATCACGAGTGATAATATTGAAAAAAATATTTATTATTATTCATAATTATTTTAATAATACAAAATTTTCTCTATAATGAATAATTTTACTTAAATATGTACCTATATATTTTTTGTATTTTTTTTTTTTTTTCATTAAATAAATAATGTAGAAAAAAAGCCGAATGCACAATGAGCAGTAAGATCACTTATTTTTTTCATGATACTTTATTTAAATAATAATCAATGTTGATATTTTTCTCAGTGCATTCATGTAAAAACCATTTATTTAGCACAGGTTGAAAAAATTGATTATTTTTATTTAACAGTTCAATTAAATTCTATGTACAGTCAAGTCTTAAATCATGGTTTATTGTAATAAGTGTGGTCATCGAAAAGATGATCTAATGGTATCCTTTTCTGAGTCTTATAAAAGTTTTTAAAGATCGATGAAGACAAAATCTATCGAATTTAATATCGATGACTCATAATAAATATATAAATTTATATATTGGAGCATTAGAAAATTTTTTTTGTCCATTTAATTGAATTTAGAATAATAACGTACTCATACCACCCATTTCACTTTGTTCTTTCACAAAAATTTCAAAGTATTGATAAATTATTGTCACTGCAAGTAATATTCCTGTACCAGATCCAATCGCACCAAGGAAGTCAGCAAGTACCGAAAGGGCTCCAATGCAAAGTCCACCAAATGCTGCTGCAGTAGGAATGTAACGATTCAATTCATGAATCATTGAATTATCACGATGTCCTCTCATTACCATTTGTTGATCTTTCAATTGTTTAGCAACCTTGAATTTTTTGAAATTTATTATTAATAACAATTTATAAAAGACATAAACATATCATTATATTTGTTTATATACGTCAATAATACTCACGTCTTTAGCTGAGCTACCAGAAACTTCAATCCAAGTTTTAGAAAAGAACGCACAAGAACCCAGCATGAAGAGAATGTATAAGAGGGCATGGACAGGATCTTGAACAATATGCCCTACTGATTCAGGTGGCGATAAGTAGTAGCAGAGACCTCCAACGGGGTAAGACCTTGCTGGACCACCACCACCAACATCTGACCATACTCCCAATAGATTAACAATCAAATTGCCTTGAAATTTAGCCGCCAACATTTGAGATATAACGTAGAGATTCGATACTAAAGCTGATTGAAGAATGATGGGAATATTACTCGTGTAGAAAAGTTTAATTGGATAACTACTGTATTGTCCACGATATCTAGTCGATTTAATAGGTAAGTCGACACGGAAACCCTAAAAAAATCCACATCAATCATAAGTAAGTACAATGCGTAAAAAATAAACTATTATTATTACATAATATGATTGTTTCTTACTTGGAAGTATATAACAATAGCAAACACTAAAATTGTTGCTAATAAATTCATGAGATTTGGAAGATTTTGACGATAGAATGCTTCTCTTAGAGCACGAACTTTGTCTTGTCTAGTAGCTAACAGGTGGAATAATGCTATTACTGCTCCTTCGAATTCAGTACCTCGTCCAGTGTTGACAGTTGCTGGTGAGAAGGCCTTCCATACAATTGTTTCACAAATATTTGTGGCAATGAATAAGGAAATACCACTTCCAAGACCATATCCTTTTTGTAAAAGTTCATCCAACAGTAAAACAATTAGACCAGCAACAAAAAGTTGAATAATAATTAATAAACAAACTCCAGCTCCAATTTCGGCTGGATCACCATACATTCCAGTCATCACATAAACAATTGCTTGTCCAACAGTAATTACCATTCCAAATACTAAAAAATATAATTTTATAAAATATCTGTCATTAAAATTAATATTTTACATCAGTAGTAATAGTCTCTTACATTTTTGGGCACCGTTAAAAAGTGCTCTGTCTTTAATTGTATCACCAACTTCTATTATCTTAGCTCCAGCTAACAACTGCATAATTAAACCTGAAGTAACAATTGGAGAAATACCCAACTCCATAAGAGTTCCTCTGTTTGACGCTAATATGACACGGATCCAATAAAAGGGATCCGCGCTATCTGAAGACATAATCCCAAATAACGGTATCTAGAAGGAATGAGCCACGCGTTTAATACACCATGTTAAACTCATTTCTAAAAAGTTATATCAATTAAATAGAGATGAATGAATATATTTACCTGGCAGCATACTAAGAATATAAATAGTGTTATAGCAGTCCATAGCACTTTTTCGCGAAATTGAATCTACAAGAGGATCAGAAAAAATAATTGAAATATGTATAGATACTCTTATTACACAGCTCTTAGCTTATAATAGAGATATAAAATGTTATCGCATGATTATTTTTGAAACAAATAAGATGACTAAATAAATAGAATATTTGTAAAAAATTTTTTGAACTTACTTTTCTCTGTGGTTTTGCTATTTCTGGTAAAATACTGCAGAACGGTTTTATAACTTCCAAAAATTTGACTAGAAATAGAAAAATAGCATATAATAATAAAATAATTCGATATAAAAAGTAATAATTTATTCATTCTAAGACCAATATGTTGACCGAAAAATAAATTTGAACTTCAGGTAACCGTAAATTTAACATTACTTTTGATGAATGAAAAGTTTATAAACATATCATATTTTAATATTATACTTACTTCCCATGGTGAATGCGATGAAAGATAAATTAATTAATCTCTACTATGAAATATGTTTGGCATATGCAGCGTCTGAAAACTACAAGAGTACTTGAATTTCTCCGATTTGTGCGGTAAACTGAGACAGAACAATATCTAAGAACGCTCGGCTGGAAATGTGATCAACGAATCGTGGCTCACTTTTACGACACGTATCAATACAACGTGATCACGTGATTTGATGATGTTGGCCGACGACAAGTAGATGTACTAAACTCAAAACGGACAACGCAACATATACACATGTATGTTTTTTGTTATTATTTACACTATATTATGTAAGCGTTGACTATTGTTAAAATTTCAACTTCATTTTTTATTATCCAGTAAGCGCCTCTATTCTATACTGAAAGACGATTAACCTCAAAAGAGTTAACATGTTTTCTTATGATGATAAAAAAAATTATTGATAACGTAGAAATTATTTAAACTTCAATTGAGGATGTTTAAAATGAAAATGTTTATTTATCTTTATAAAAAAAATTGGGTCAATGGAATTCAATCAGAGATGAAAGTAAAAGTACATAAATGCATATTGATAGTATATTAGAAATATTTATTCATGATAACCTTCAAAACTTTAATAAAAATAAATGAAAAACAAACAAAAGTAGCAATAAAAGACACGAATTATAAATAAAATAGAATAATTCTCGAAAATAAATAATTGAATGTTTTAAATCATTAATTTTTATTTGTTAGTTATTTTAATTGAAAAATGTACTTGAATACTTTTTTCAAATTTGAATTATTATGGAGTTTATTTTTAATTATTATTTATTTTCCATGTCAACAGTAAGTACTCCAATAATTTTCATTTACTCTAATCAATACTGTAATATAATAATTTTTGTTATTTTTTATTAACATTTGTTGATTACGAATTGATTTTATATTTTGGTGAAAGCTATCACAATAAAATTGGGTATTTGTTTTGGAGCAGATATCAATGACCTTTTAAAATTATCATACAAAACACAATAATTTTGATTTCTAAAAATAAAAAATTGAAACGACCTTACATGTTTAATAAAAAAATACCGAATTATCATATAACAATAAATTGAATTTTATGAGGCACATATCTTCTTTTGTGAAAAATATCCTTCAATAACGGAATTTTTTTTAAAGTAACGTTATCAAATCGACATATTAAAAATATGATACGATGAGATAATAGAAAAGATTGTAATCCTTTTTTTTCTGTACACATAATATACATCCGCAGTAATAATGTGTTTGAACAGTTAAATATACATTCAGGCCTTTAAATCCATCAGTATGAATTGACATCTAATTAAATACTCTTCGAGTCTTGAACACTCGTAAACCGCGAAACAAATAGATTTTTGTTTTCATTTTGAAAATTCCATATTACGTTGTGATAAATCATTCATACAACAAAATGTAATTAAATTTTCAAATACACTTTGAAAGTAAAGCTATTAATTATCTTTTTTAAATCATTTCCAGGTGTGAGAAACAATTAATAATTAAAACAATCGCTGGTCCATTTACCCTCTCTGAAGGTCCACATTGGGATGAAAGTACCAATCTTCTTTACTTTGTTGATATTCCAGAACAGAGATTTTATTGTTGGAACCCAAAGAACAATAAACTCACTCATGCGTCTTTCAGTAAGATTTATATCTATATTTATTTAAACAATCAATACAATTTTACTAATTTCTTTTATCATCTAATAGATTCTCCAGTAGGAGTTGCTATTCCAATAGCTAATAAAAAAAATGCGTTTGTGGTTGGATGTGGTACCAATGTTTTAGAATTAACTTGGGATGCAAGTGTTAACAATACGAACCCAATTACTAAAGTTATCGCATCAGTAGATACTGATCGAGATGATACAAGAATTAATGATGGTAAAATTGATGCTAAGGGTAGATTTTGGTTTGGAACAATGGGAGAAAAGAAAGAGGAAATATTTCCTGATCAAGGATCTTTATACAGAATGGAATCAGATGGTACTCCAAAAAAACTGGTCAGCCCTGTAAGTATCAGTAACGGTCTAGCTTGGAATCATAAAAATGATACATTTTATTATATTGATTCACCAACTAGACAAGTATTTTCTTATGATTACGACCACAATACTGGTGACATTAGTAAGTATTATTTTTATATTTTTTCTCTAACATCTATGACAATATGTTATCTAACAAATAATTATATCACTTATCAATTTAATTTCAGATAATAAGCGTGTAATATTTGATTTAAACAAACACAATATTCCTGGATTTCCTGATGGAATGACAATTGATAAAGCTGGAAATCTCTGGATAGCTATTTATGATGGCGGACGAGTAAGAAAATTTTTAATTTTTTTTAAAATTAGTATTGAATAAATAATTGTTATCGTTTGTTATCTTTAGGTCATCCAGATTGATCCTAGTAATGGAAACTTACTAAAGACTATTAATTTACCAGCAACAAAAATAACAAGTGTGGCATTTGGTGGTCCAAATAAAGATATTCTTTACGTGACAAGTGCAAAACAAAAATTAACCAACGCAGAATTGAAAGAACAACCCTTAGCAGGTTCAGTTTTTTCAGTTGAAGGGCTTGATGTAAAGGGAACTCCAATGATAGCCTATAAAATGAATTAAAAACAACTAGATTGAATAAATGTAGTAATTCAACAATTCTGATAATAGAAAAATATGTTTTTATATAAAAAAGTTATTTTATATGAAAGAATGTATTTTTTAAAATAATTTTTAACGTATTTACACGCATTGATACAGAAGATTATCATAATATATCTATATATGTGTGTACGAGTTATTAAATAACAAGTTTATAAATTAAAATATACATCTAATCGTCTAATGTTATTATTTCCACACTATCTTTTATGTTTTTATCAGGTTTTTTGGAAGAATTTGTTGATAATAATGACTCAAACGCTTTAGACATTGATTCTGAGCTTGAAGGAACAGGAGTTGGTGGTATGGCATTCAACGAATGTGATTTATTCTTTGAATATTCAGGCATCACTTTGGTATTTAAATTTTTTGATTGTGGAATTATTTCCAAGTGTGAATGTTGCTGGAGCTGTGATAACATATTTAAAGTTTCAGTCGTTGCATTGGACATTACACTAGAAGCATGAGGTGGTAAACACGATTGCATTGAATCTGTTATTTCTGTTGACAATGTTGGTTTGTTGAATTTAACAGGCGATTTTTTTAAATTAGGATAATGTTGATGACGATTATGATGATACTTCATGAGTGAATTTTCGGCACTATCTAAATTACTAACTGGACTTATAGATATTTCACTTAAGTCATTAGATGAAAAGGTAGTATTCATGATTGTTCTAGCTGATGTATTTATATTCGGCAAATTACTTTGATAAGTGTTTGCCAAAGATGGATGACTGTTTAAAGATTTATTATTCGTAATCTTTTGTTTTCTTATATTTTGTTGAGGAGGTTGAATTTGCTGTGATTGTTTTTTCAATTGTAACTTATGTTGCAATGATGTACCAGTATTACTCATACGAGGTATTCCAGCAGGAACTGGTTTAATATTGATGTCAGGATTTTGTAAACCACTAGAAATTGATGAATATAGATTAGCGGTAATACTTGATGGACTAGAATTTTTTGAGCACGATAATCTTGAAGAAGAACTATGAATAGGTTCAGTCAAGTTTTTGGCAACACGAATTTGACCAGTGAATTCGGAAGATGTTGATGTTGTTATTGTTGGTGTTGCTCCTGATCCTGTTCCACTAGCTGTTTGTAACATTTGTTTTGTAGGTATTTTATTTGACTGCAGTACTGATGGTTTTAACAGCGATACTTGAGTCATTCCAGATTGCGGCATTGTTTTTAAATGATGAATAGCTTTTGCATTAGCTCCAGACATAGAATCAGTAGGAAGATTTGACATGTCATGTTTTAAAGATTTATGTGATTTAGATTGACTATTTATTGTAGTAACTGGAGTTATTGAAATATTATGTGGTATTGTACTGCCACTAGAATAAATATTTGCTGCTCTTGATGCTGTAGTTATAGTCGCTGCTGATGTAGTATTACTTAATGCTGCACTCAATGCAGCAATGGAAGTACTCGTGTTGGTAGAACTAGCGTTGTTACTTGAAACAGCAGTAGCGACACTATTTGTCATATTTTTAGAAATCGATGCAGTATTAGTAATACCTCCTGTAGTTGTTGAGGATGTATTTAAATTTAACGACGGCTGACTTGTCATATTATTCATTTTCTGCATTCCAGAGGTAATATTTGATGATACAATACTATCACTCATTGTTGTGTTAGACAAACTCATGGTAGAATTATTAAAAGTAGACGTTAGAGAATTACTTATTAATGATAAATTATTTTGATAGTGACGAAGAATGTCATGATAATTACCGAATCTTTTAAGATAATCAGCTGTTGAAAGAGAATCTAACATATTACTAGTCAGACCTGCTGTGAATAATGTTGATATCATATTTTGATCAAGCAAAGGATTTATAAAGTATGGATTAATCAGTGGTTGATTTCCTGATGCTCCTAAGTAACTATTTGTAAAGTTTGTTTTAGCTGCACCAAATTGATTCAAATTATTTGCAGTACTACTTGGTTGTTGATAATTCTGCATAAATTTATTGGTGTTAGGCGGTCTTCCTCGAGGTCGACCAGTTCCTGAACTTTTATATGCAGTCTTACGGTAGTAAGAGGCTTGAGGTGGTGATACATATGATTGACCTTGAATTAAAGGTGTATTTATAGTAGAAGTATTTGTAATAGTCGTTGCCATCGTTGTTATTGGTGTTGTATTAATGTCTGTACTACCAAACGAATAAATATTCGTAGAAGTATGAGTAGTAACTGCTGTAGTTATAACAGAAGAATAATTAGAAACATTCGTTCCAAAAGCCGGTAGATTACTAGATAATGATGTTGATGAATATTGATTATAATGAGAATTAGAATTTGATGCTGCTATTTTATTAGCAAGATTTTGTTGTTGACAAAATCTAACTGCATTATCTAAAATATTTCCTTCCGATGATTTAGAATTGATGTATACTTTGTAAGTATCAACGAGTAATGTTGCAAAAGCTTGAACTTCTTTCCCTTGGAAATGCTTTTGTACTTGTTGATAAATTTTATAAACATCTAGAAGAATTCGAGTTCTAAGATCATTTCTAGCTAGAGACATATTATCATCAAGATTTGGCAATCCCATAGTTTGTACTCGTGTACGTAGGGATTGTAAGCAAAGTGTGTATGCTTGGCGTGATAGCTGTTCACGTTCTGAATCTCGAACATATTTTCTAAAAAATAAACAAATTGATTGTAAATTTGTTTGATTATTAACTATTCACATAAATAAAAAACAATAATACTTTTTTACTTACTTATCAGGATCTGGAGTTTTACGAAGTTGAATACATAGCTCCATTAAAGTTCGACTATCCTCTGTTTCTTTAAGAACCTGAAGTAATAATGTAATACATCTTGACATGTGTGATGCAAAGCTTCCTGGACGATCGATTTCTTCTACTGGAATTCGCCATACACCCTGACAAATTAATTATTTTATTCATTTAAATAATCTATTTAACTAGTCTTCAATTTGTTTTGACGTTTAATATATTATTTAATCTACTTTCATACACTTTAGTGTCTTGATTAAGACACAATTAGAGATAAGACCTTCTATTTAACAGGCTATTAAAATTGTATTTGATAGATAAGCGTGACTGTCGCATAATTTGTAATTCTGACTGTTTCACGATACAATATATCATTGCATTGGTTTTTTTACTGATACATTTGAATGTGTATAATACAATATATATGTACATCTATATGCACATATAAAGAGTGTAACAGCTTAATAGTTTTCAGTAATTATGTGGTTCAGAAAAGTTGTCATTGTTTCATTTTTTATTTTAGCATTAACAGTAATTGGGTAAGTTTTTAAATATATTTAATTAATATCTGGTTTTTGAATGAAAATAATTATTTTTTATAAATGACAAATACCTAATTCTATCTATTCCAACATCGAAAAAAATTATATTTAATAATCTAAATTAATTTTGATGGTTATATAATTTCTTATTCCATCGCTATTTGGCTTTTATGAAATAAAATTTATTTACAGTTATGTACTTATTTATTATTTATTAATTCGAAGTAAATATATCTATAATAGTAGTATCACGAATGGACTAGAGAAATTAATAATTGATACTGATGCCGGAATTGATGATGCAGTAGGAATTTTTTTGTTATTATCAGCCCTAGCTAAAAATAATTCTAATAGTAAGATTGTTGCAATTACTTGTGTTTACGGGAATACAGAAGAACAAAATGTTGAAAAAAATGTACTCAGGATACTTTCTATTGTCAATGCAACACATGTAAGTTTATTTATGGTTATTAAAATTTTGAATGTATTTAACTAATTATCGACTATTTAGATTCCAGTGTATGGTGGAGCCAGGAAACCCATCATAGAACATTACAGCAATGACAATTACTTTGGCCAAGATGGGCTAGGTGATGTTTTTTATGAAGATTTACTCTCGAATCAAATTAACAGTTCAGTTCATGCTGCTTTGGCACTTGTAAATTTAGCGAAACAGTATAATGGAAGTTTGAACATTCTGGTACTTGGTCCATTAACAAATATCGCTCTTGCAACAATGTTGGATCCTCATTTTGCAAATAATGTTAAAAAATTTTATATTATGGGAGGTAGTGTGTCCGGTGTTGGAAACAAAGCACCAGGTGTTGAATTTAATTTTGGTTGTGATCCTGATAGTATATGGATTGTATTGAATGCAATAAAAGATAAACCAAGTATTTTATTTCCTTGGGAAACAACCATTAATTCTGTGATATCGATGGTAAGTGATTGATTAAAAAATTGTGTTGCATATATTACATAATTTTAATTCATCAGGATTGGAGAATGAACGTGCTTGGAGCAAAGAATAATTCAAAAATAATAAGCTTTCTAAATAAGGCTGAACAAAATCTCAACAGGACACAAAATGTTTGGCAACCAGCAGATGCTATGATCGCAGCTGTTGTACTGTGGCCCGATTTGATTGATAAAATACTGTTAACTAACGTTAATCCAATAATTGATGGTAAAGCAAGAGGTTCACTTTTAGTAGATTACTCTAATTTAACTAGTACAACACCAAACATAGAAATAATCCAGGAATTCAATGTTGAAAAATTCAAAAATATTTTAATAACATATTTTTCGTAATTTTTTTGTATACTAAAACTAATAAAAAATCAATTGCCTCTAACTTATTTTTGAGATTAACGAAGAATGCACGAGATATTTGTGCTAAATATTCTATTTACTTACATTAAAAAAGTTGGTACTTTTACGATCGGCAAATAGTCCTTGAAAGTTTAATCCAGTATAATATTGACACTTGTAAGTTCCCAACAATAGATCACGACATTTGGCATTATCTTTACTTGATTTATGATTGAAATAAAAATGGCACAGCCGATAAATTGATTTATAATGCTCAGGAAAACGTAAAACACATTGTTCTAAACCAGCAAGACAATATGAAATTAATCTAGCTACTTCTTCCTCTGTCGCATATTCATCTTCTTCATCATCGACTTTTTCTATTATAAAAACAATAAATATGATTAATTAATTAATTGGATAATAAATATAAAAAAATAATAAAGACTACATTTTATTTACCCTTTTCAATAGGTTGATTTGTAATTTTTTTCTTATCATTATCACTTTCGCCGGATTCACTGTCACTATCTGCACTGGAGCTATCGCTGTCAGAACTATCCTCACTGCTACTAGACTCATCACTACTGCTGAAACTAGAATTGTTTGTGTCATTAGTTGTTGTTGTTAATGTTGTTGTGGTACTTTCTTGTGAACCACGACGACTCATTGTTGCATCATCTTTCACAGTATTTACTTGTGTCTTTTTTTTATCAAATACATACTTATCATCTTTCACGTGCTTGTCTCTATTATTAGTTGAATAAGCAGCTGATTTATCAGCTTGTTCATCAATAATGTGTACATCTTGATTACTGTTTAACATTTTCTGCTTATCACTGATTAATTGGATTTCATGATCATCTAATAACAATTGTTCATCTTTATTTCCTAAACTAGCCTTATTTGTATATTCATTATTCTCTTCATTTTCATCACTTGAAATAATCATACACTGTTCGTTATTTATTTGCTCTTCATCATTCTGTTTTGAATTAACCATTTTACAAACATTTGAAATTAAATCATCAATAAAACCTAACACATCTTGCATTACTTCAATATGCGAGACATTACCAAGTTTTATTCTTTTGGAGTAATCATCAGATGATGAATTTTCATTCAACGGTCTTGATCTTTTCTTGTTGCTATTAATATTATCACTTTTAGATTTATTTAAATCCATATTTTTATTATTACTATTAGATGAAGCAATAACAATAACATCATCACCAAGATTTTGATTTTGTGGTTGTTGTATTTTATTATCAGATGTTGTTAATTTTTTGGATAAATTAGTATCGTTGAGTTGATTTTTAAAATTTTTATTTTCATTATTGGATAAAATTTTCTCTTGATACGTTTTCATCATTGCTATTGATCCTGCATCTGACACAATTTCATCTCGATATTTATTTTTACTTAATTTCGATTGAAATTGCATAAAAGGCCCATTAGCACAGTCTAATAAATACTTAAGAAATAGTAAAGCCAAGGATTTTTTTAAAGGTTTACCATCATGTTGTTCAAAATATTTTAAAATACTTGCATGTATGCGATAATGAACTTCAAGTGCTTCAATAGACAAATAGTGTGCATTTTTATGACTTATTTTTTTAGGATAATGAGCATTATTTTTATGTAATAGTTCACTAGCAGTAGCATAATGTTGTAGAAAAACAGTAGGATTACTATTTTTTTTCTCAGCTATTTTTGCAAGCATATAATAAAACAACCATCGTTCATCAAGCATATCAGGAGTGTCATCAATATTTGCAAGATATATACGATTTGCTGATACAAAACAATTAGCTGCAATTTCAAGAGTTTGTTCTTTTCTTGTTTCTAAAATAGAAAATTTTTCCATCGAGAGAGTATCCGATTCTTGTTTCAACAATCGTGAACAAAATGAATGTACCATATAAACAAAATTACCATACTCAATCCAAATAACACTATGACCTGGCTTAAGTTCAACAGCACGTTGATAACAACATTGTGCTACTTTAGCTTGATACAACAATTTCATTGCATCTGTAATTGGTTTACAATTATTTAAAGAAGACCCAATTAACGTACTAACAGACATTGCTAAAGCTGCCCACGAATTAACAGCATTTGGGTGTAAACAAACATCCATAGTATAATATTTAGTTGCAGATGACCAATTATTATTTTTAAATGAATAATCACCAAGGAGATAGTAAAGTGTTTCTACTTGATACGGCAATGGTTTGGCAACTGTTGGTGCTTCTTCTACATCACCAATAATATATCCTGTTATTTGTTCAATCATTCCACTAGGATCATGCTCTGGAGGTACTAATAAATTTATTTTCTTAAATAATATTTTAATATCTGCTGTGATTGACATTGGTTTCGGTGTATCAAATTCTGGTAATATATCAGGTTTATAGTATTCAAATAATAATTGAGCAATATCCCAAGTTAATGGAATTTGTGGAACTCCATGTTCTTCTAAATGTTTTGGTCTTGTTTTATTAGTTCTATTTGGATGCCCATATAAACACCAAAATATTTGCTCTAAATGCTTATTTATTTTTTCACGTATCCTGGTGAAACGTGTACTAACCATACACGGTATTACTGTTTTAATTGTGAATAATAATAATTTAGCTTCATCAATGCAACACCAAGAATGGCGACCTAAAAAATCGTGACCAATAAATAAAATCATCATTGGTGGTGGTATATCATTATTATCTTTATCTGTGTTCGATTCAACAGTAGTTGTTGAAGAATCTAAATCTGACTCATATGCAACTCCATTTTCTACATTTTCATTTGAATTTTCATGAAAAATTGGTGTTGACGATAGAGACGGTTTTTGTTTCATTTTTTTTGATAAATGCTTTTTATTTTTATACTTTTGTGCATTACGTGAACTAACAGCACGCTTTTTATCATCTTGATATTGAAGAATATGATGTAATATTATCCATGGTGTAACTGTTTCTAGTGGCATTTCAATTGTATTTTCTGGTACATCTAATTGATGACAAATTATTTGAATTAATGTTTGTACTAATCGTGATATTCTTGAATCAGGCAAATATCTCGATACTGATGTACCAGTTATTCCGACACATAATTCTAATTTTTCTAAACAATTTAAAATACTTGAAGACCACTTTTTCTTATCGATTACATCGCAAGAAGAATTATTACTATAATTATTACTATAATATTGCCATGATTCATAAAGGCAAATTTCACTCCATGAATAGCATTCTTCATATTGTTCTAGTTGCCATAAACTTTCAAGTAGCATAGAAAATTGTTTTATACGATCAATATTATTTAATTTCATATTATTTAAAAATAATGTTGTTTGCATTTCATTATCATTTTGTTGTTTATTAGCTGATTTACTAAATTTGAATGTATCCTTAAGAATTATAGATAATTCATAAAACTTTTTCTCTTCATAAAGCTTTTCAACTTGTCCAAGTTTTTCACTTCTCTCTATCGACATCAATCTCTTTTTAACAATTGGCAATGTTATTTGAGAATTATATTTACAATGAGGTAATTTTATTAATAACTCATGTGATGATTCATCTTGATATTTTTCCATAAAATCAATCAATAATTCCAAAGTTTTAATTACCATTTTAATTTCACCTTGACACAAAAATATGTTTGCTTTAACCCACAAAACACGTAACAAATATAATAAATTATCAATACTATTCGATAAATTTTCGTCATCATAATAAACACTAGAAAAAATAATATAACCAAGCTCTTCTGTAGGTAGCCCAATACCAAATTTATCTATTGTTGAATTTACTAAAATATCTGATTTACTATCTAACCATTTATCAGTATAAAGTTCAATGAATAATAAAGTCATTTCTGCGTCATAATTTAAAATAGCATCTTCTTTGTGACTATCGGTGCCATCAATATTACAGAATAAAATATCATTATTATGAGGAATGTGTTTCCTCGTAAATATATATAATCTTTGATACACATCAGTTAATTTTTTTGGCCAATCGTGATTCCATTTAGTAGATAATAACTCGGTCATTTTACCAATAATTATCATAATATTGCTTTTACCACTATGTTCATTTATAAAAGACATAACTTGCTTTTTTTCTTTATCTGTACCAAAGTATTGTGTTTTATTTTGTCCATCAATATTTTTTGTCACATCATTTTCATCATGACTATCTCTCGCTCCATTATTCTTATTTTTAAAATCATTATTACAATTATTACTATTATTATTACTACCGTCACCAACATTACCATCATTTCCATTAATATTACCATCATTTGAAAGATTGTTATCAGTATGATTGTTCTCTTGACTAGCGAATAATTGGTAAAGATCCATAGTATCCATGGAATCATCTACATGCTTCGATGGATCATCTCGAATTATTTTAGCAGTATCTGGTAATAAATTTTGTGGAAACAATCTTCTCATTATTTCTTCCAACTGTACATCTTCTCGTTCAATTTCACGTTTATTCGAACCTCGAACACGTGCTGATCTTCTCATACTACTACTACTCCAAGCCCATTGTTGTAAAAAACACAATGAACTTCTACGTCTTTTTTTCACTTTTTGTTGCCCATCTTTATGAACTTTGATTGCATCATCAGTTGTTTTAGTAGTAGTTATTGTTGTAGCTGCTGCAGTAACTGCTGTAGTAGTGGTAGCATTATTTACATTATCATCAATTAAAATATTCTGACTTGGATTATTTTCAACATTATCATTATCAGTATCACTTATTTTGATGATATCATCATTGTTAATATCATCATCATCATCGTCGTCTTCATCTTCCTCATCATCATCATCATCATCGCCATCATTTCCATTATCATCTTCATCATCATTATTATTATTATCATCATCATCATTCTCTTCATCATCATCGATACTGGTTTCTGCCTTAAATTTTTCGAATGTTTCATCATCTTTATTGACTTTATTGTCTATTATATCAGTCATTTTATCAATAAATGTACGGCATTCATCACTTGATAATTTAATAATCTCAGAACTATTTTTCATCAATTTATTTCGTTCATTGTTTATACCATTACTATTACTACTGCTGTTACTTGAGCTACTGCTATTACTGCTGCTACAACTGCTACTGCTATCATTATTATTATTATTATGTATAGAAATATTATTATTGTTACTATTATTATTTTCATTCAATTTATTTTCCAATTGACCAAAATCTTCTAATTCAAATGAATCAATTTTTAATGGATCTTCAATTTCTATGATACGCACTTCTGATGAATTTGATTCATTATCATTATTTACATCAATGTCCATTTGATGTGCAGGACATGATTTATTATTCGTTTCAATTTGTTCTAAATAAGATTGATCAGTTTTTGATAAATTATCAGAATTATTCATATGATTATTTCTAATTCTTTCTTTCAAGTTTTCACCATTAACATTGACTACACTTTCAATTTCTACATCACTATTTGCAATCATCATCTCATCATTTTCCTCACTTGTATCGAGATTAATGATTGTATTTTGAGAAGTTTTCTCAACTTTGATTTCTTTATCTAATGGAGCTGGATCTAATTTTTTATCATCAGTTTTATCCATCTCCAAATGAATTTTACTGACAAAATTAAAATTATTTATCACAATATATTCGTACATATTTATCAAAGATTCTCCCAACTCTAGCCATGTGTAATTTTTTAATGGTACATTTACAGTAAGATCGGGTAATGATTTATGAAGAAATTCAGATTTACAAATATCTATCCATTTATCAGCTATTTCTTGTGCTTCTGCTAATAATTCATTACCTAGGATTCTATCAAAATCAGTCATTAATGGCGGATCTAACGTCCAATCTACATTAAAAAGTTTATAACTTTCTTCAAAATGTGGAATTTTCTTGAATATATTTTCTCGAAATATTAATCCTTTGATGTAAGTAGGATCGCGTTCTAACGCTATTGATATATATAATAAACAGTTCATATAATCCGGAATAGCGTACATTACTGTGATAATATTATCTAATGAAGGCCAATGATTAGAATTACAATTGAGAGCTTGTTTAAATGCAGAGCAAGCAAATTCTAAATTAAGAGTTTTCATAGAAAGTACACCCATCGTATACCACAGCATAACATCTGAATCATCAAGATTTGCTGCTTCCCAATAATTATCTATTGCGGCTTCATAGTTACCCATTTTTCTGTAAATATTTCCAATATTTTTGTAACAGCAATATTTTAATGATAACATTGGTCTTGTTCTGCCATCTGGTACTAATGGTTTTTCAACTTGATCTAATAATTCTGTTTCAACAAGATCTTTAAGAATGTTAAGAGCATCATTTAACTGGTTTTCTTTTAATAATTGTAAGGCTTTATTATATTCGGTTAAAGCTAATTGTTCCTAAAAGAAAAAATCAATTATGTAAATCAATAATAATATATAATTAACTTAAATAAAAATAATATATTTACTTGTGCTTCTTTTGTAATTGATGAGGTATTTTCTTCCTCACTTTCTTCGTGTGATTCTTCATTTAAAGCAGATATTTTCATCATTTTTATAACCTTAGTTCGGATAAAATAATATTTACATCAATACGGATACAGCTGAAATAAAAATTATCGTTGAGAATCGTTTTCTCGTACTATCGTCCATTAAATATAAATTTATATTTCTATTATCCGTAAGGAATTAAACAAAAACATAAATAATAACTATTAAATATTTAAGGTTATTGATTATTATTATAAATGCCATAAATTAAATGTAAAGTTGGTTATTACTTACACATTGATTATCAAAATATAAAAAATTGTTTATTTAGTCACATTGTTTTAAAGTCGATTAAACATATACAGTAGAAACTTACAAACAACTATTATGATTAATACGTATAAAAATGGTCCTTTGATTAAAAAAATATGCTAAATGAATAAAAAAATACTAATATATATATAACTACATATGCACTACTTTGACGTATAGTTTGAATTGGCAACACAACATATTATAGCAAATCTATATAAGTAATCACAAAATTGCGTCTAGCCCATCACATTCAAGCTACAATGGAATAATAAAGTGTTCACACTGGAATGTATGCGAAAAATATCCCCACTTTGATTAGGTAGTTTTGTTGATGTTTACGTACACACATATAAACCTCGCCTTTCTATTGTATACGTATATATATCTACGTTGAGGTTCATCGTGCTTCTCTCTGGCATTATTCATCCTACGCTTAACCTTTTACCATCTGAGTTGTTCACATGTAACTCCATGTATTGAAGACGCCAGGTATATAAGTAAAATATATATGTAGATATTGTATGTACACGACTGTATATATATGTATATACATATTAATATGACCAGTAAATAGTGTGGTACATACAATCAAATTTGGTGTGTTATTTCAGTTCCTCTTATTGGAGTCTCACAATGACGATTTTTCTGGATTTAATGTGAGTATTGGAATGTTAATGGTTAAACTAGAAAATAATAATTGATTGTCACTTGCTAATTATTGATTGGACATCGTATAATTAGAGAAATGGTCACGAGTCCGATAAAGTTTTTATTCTAATTATTAGTTACTATCTCTATTTCTCTATTCAACACTCATTTTGATCTAACTTCGCCATGCCGGTTTATCAAATCTAATATTCGTTATTAATTACGAACATATTTATATTTTTTCCTGCTTTAAATTTCATGTAATATTTATTATTGTCTTATTATTTTGTCGATTTTTGGATTAAATATCGAAGTTTTGTTGGCAATAATATATTAATACATATTGAAAATTAATCACGTACACATATACGTACAGAGAATAATTTTTTTAAAATTTTGTCTTTTATATTGCTACTATTGATTCATAAAATCTATTTTGTACTGTTTATAATAAATAATATATTGTTATCCAATTAATATAATGTAAAAACAGCAATAAGGTTTTTTTTATCTTGTCCTCTTTTGTTATATGTAATTTTATCTTTTTTTCTTCCTTACTTAATAGCTATTAGAAAATTCTAATAATAGACAAAATTTTTTATATATATAGAATGTAAGTACATAAAACATGTTTTTTATAGATTTCAAGTTAAACGAAAAGTTCCTAAAAATTTGACGTCAAAATAAAAGGACATTTGGTGAATTAATAATATTTAATTAATTGGCAAAATAAACTGCAAAAATAACGTATTGATTAATATTTAAAATAAAGATTTTAAAAAAATCATAAATAAAGAAATCAAAGTTTAAACAGAGATAAAGAAAAATAAGAATAAATATCTTTGAATTGAATTACAATTAATCGTAATCATGGGAATACAAGATTTACAAACATTCTTGGATAGCAATTGTGTACCTGGTGGTACAGTACCCGTAGATTTGTTAAAAATAGCCCGTCAATTAATGCAAAGACAACAACGTAATCGTATGAATAAGCTTCAAACACCATTGCATCCATCAGCAATATTACGACTCGTCTTAGATGGTGAATGTTGTCTTGACAGACTCTATGGCGGATATTTTTCTGGTATGTGATCTGATTATAAATAAAATTGATAAAATTTAATTTTCATTTTAAAAATTTTTTTCATTACAGATTGGGCATGCGGTGGACAATGGAATCGTATGCTCCAGTTTCTTGCAATTCTTATCCAAGCAATCGAATTATCGGGAGTTGAATTAGTAGTTTTTTTCAATGGTTGTAATGAATTACCCCGTCGATCGGAATGGATTCATCAACAGTTAGAAACTCGCTTGAAAGTGAATAATGTAAGAAAATACACTGACATAATGTTTACCAATTAATAAAATGACGTCATGAAAAAACATTTTTTTAATAGGTTTTGAAGCATATCACAACGAAAGGAACACCACCACCAAAAATTTGGTGGACTCCTCCCGCTTGTTTACGAACAAGTCTACGAATGGCTTTACGTCATTTGAAAATATCTGTGGTATGTAAAGAAAAATAAATATTTTACCAAATGTTACATGCTATTAATTCTATCAAGAATTGAAATAACTAATACAAATATATATGAATAGATGTGTAGTATGGACGATCATCATCAAGAAGTGATTGCCTACTGTCGTGAAAATAATTTTCATGGTCTTATTGCCGATGATGGAGAATATGCAGCATTTGATCCACCTCGATATTTTTCTTCAGAGCAACTAAAGTTGACATATAAAGGATCATTAGATACAAAGGAATATATTATAAGTGAGGTTGTAAAATCTCTGGGAATAACTCATGATAAAATGCCTGTGTTTGCTGCTCTGTTAGGGAATTTCATTCTTAGCGAACAAGATTTATCTGACTTTTATAAAAAATTGAATATTAATATTACTGGTCCAAATAAGACAAATATTGATCATTCTATTAAGTTAATAGCTGAGTTTGTTAAAGATCTTCCATCAATTGAAAAAGATGTCGTTGCTCAGAAAGTATTTGGATCATTGTCAGATTCTCGGTGTTCAAAGTTTCATCAATCCGTCCAATATTATATAAACGGCACTAAAGAAGGATTTTTGCACTATAAAACTATCAAACCACAGAAAGGTAAGTACTTATTTTTTTTCTTTAATGAACATAAGATTTATACAGATATTTTACAGGTTATAAAGTTGAAGCTAAGCCGTCTACATCTGAACAGAATTCAACAGATGCTACATCAACAACAACAACTACAGAAGAAGACTGTTGTAATCTAGGATCATCTCGATTTGCATCAGAAACAGTAGAAAGTGAAAGAGAAAGCTTGAATGCGTACAATCAAGCTACTGCTAATGCTAAAGCTTCACCACAAATTGTCATTGAACCACCTGGAATGCAGTTACCTAAAGATTCAGAAAATGTTCAAGCTGAGCAAGGACAAAATAATGGTCATACAACACAAACATCACCTACTGTTAATGGTTCGCATAATTTAATGATAAGCTCATCAAGCTCCAGCAGTAGTTCTTCAGCTGCTTCACCATCCCATGCAACAGTGCTTGATTCAGTAAAGTTAGCTGAAAAGTCCATCAGTATTCCAACAACAGTACCTGAAGTCATGCGAACGGCATCTGAGCGTCATCAAAAAGGTTTAATGTCACCTTATATCTATCAAATTCTCAATAATGGAGAAATAAAATTACCAATACTGTTAGAAGACGAAAATCATAGAGAATTTCCGTCAATACATCTTATTTATCGACCAATTAGACAAATGGTTTATGCTATTGTATTTAATTTACATCATCAGATATTTATGGCTACAAAAAATCGTGAAAAAACAGGTAAATATTTTTATTTATTTATTCATCACATTAACAAAATAAAATTATTCATTTGTTAATAAAATATATATTGAATGTTAGATAACGAACGTACTGAGGTGCCTGATATTATAATTAAGGAATGGATATGGTCTAAAGGAAATCCTTTTTTAAATCCTGAATATGTAAAAGCTGAACCAGTAGGCTGGGGCGTGCCTACAATACAACGTTTATGGTTTGGGTAAGTTAATGTATGATCTATGAATGTTTTAAAAATAATTTAATGTTATCCAAATTTTTTTCTAGAACTAGTATTGAAGATAAACGTCGTAGATTACGTGGATTTTTAACATGTATGAAATCTGATACATCACTTATGTTGAATATATCATATGTTCCACAACATTTACTTGTGATGGCTTGTGTTTTAAGGTAATTCTTTTAACAAATTTAAAAAATTCTTTCTCTTTTTATGATATTCAAATAATTTAATTAATTATTGTTCTGCAGATACATTATGTCTTTCTCAGATAAAATAAAAATATTACGTCACCAAGAACTAGATGCTTTCATTGTTCAAGCATTTTCACCTGATTTAATGAATCCTCAATATCTTCAAGATCTTCAGGTAATTTTTTTTAACAGTATATCATACATAATAAATGTATATGAATGTAAAAAAAAAATAATATTTCCATTTTTACACATAATATAGCTTCCTTTAGTTACATTCCGAGGTGTTCAACTTGCTTCATTATTTATGGCCGGGGTGGAAAGTGCGCTTTTAGCTAATGATGCTTGTGGTGCACCAATTCCATGGTTAATGTGTTGCCCTTGGCTATATTTCGATGGTAAATTATTTAATCATACCCTAGCTCGAGCGATAGTTGCCAAGAATTTATTAGAATTATGTGGAGGACACATAGAACGAGTTGTAAAAGTTGAAAGAATGCGAAAAGCAATTCTTGAAGGATTAACGCCTGTATTCGCACGACCTCCTCAACCACCACCACCACCGCCACCTCCTCCACCACCACCGCCATTGACTACCAGTAATTAAATTTATTTAATAATACTTTATTTATTTATATTTAATATAAAAGATTACTTAATACTAAATTTTACCTTAGGTTTTCGAGCATTATCGTTTACGTCGAACGGGTTTCCAGTTAGCTGTACAATCAATGATAATCAATCCCGTTCACGTATTGCTCGAACAAGTACTAATATTCCTCAACGAGAAATAATTCGTAGACCGATGCCATCACGTGGAGGACAATTAGAAATTGCTGGTGTCGTAGTTGGCCAATGGGGAGCTAATTATGGTCAGCCTGGAAGAATTCCACAGCATTTACCGAGTCATTTACGAGGACGACTTCCACCACAGGTAAATTAATTTTAACTATACATATCACATTATTCATTTATCATGTATTTACTCATTATATTATACTTGTTTATAATGGAGCATCAGATTTTACGTACATTGGTAAGAAAATTAATTGGTTGCATTTCATATACATTTAATGACTTCTATATGTTACATTTTATTATGAATGATGATAGTGATAGAATTAATTGATATTTTAGATACCATTTCCACGTTTAAATGCTCGAATGTTTCAAACTCGTGGAGGAACTAATTCGAATTTGTTAGCTTCTCGAGGAAAAAAGACCCAAATGAAGGTTAATAATTTTGATAATGTAAAATGATTATTCCTTGTGTACATTGATAATCATAGTAATAATTATTTACAGCCAATGAGTAAGAAAAAATCAACAGTTAAAAAGAATTCAGACAATGACGCTAAAAAAGATTCAAAAAGTAATCGTGATACCGGACTTGATACAGAATGTAATGCTGAAGCGTTCTCGTAAGTATTTTAACTGATTTAATATAACGCTGTTTTTTTTTTTTTTATTTTATTTTATTTAATTATGAAATTTTATTTTATATTATGTTTATTTAGTAAATTGATGGTGAAAGATATCAATACCAAAGAAATATCAGCGGAATTGAATTATCAATCTGATAGTAAAACTATTGATAAAAAAAAATATACTGGTAAAGCTGTAGAAAAAGGTCAAGGCGATGCATCATTCAGTGTATCCCAAGCAATAAATGATAATTAAGAAATTTTTTTATTAAATCAATCTATTCAATTTCGAAAATACCTATGATATTGATAGAAAGCAGATAATTAGTATGAGTGAAACAGAAGCGTCTAAGCAGCCAGTATAAACACACTGAGTATGTTTGTCGAGCAGTTGTGTGCTTTTAGGAAATACTTGAAATTATAAAAATTATTACGTTTCCATATTTTTTGGTTTTATTCAATTGATTATGTATATCCTGACTAAAAATATGATATTTTCTATGTTATTTCTATTTTTGTAAAATGCTTGTTTTGATTAATTGATTTATTATGTTATTTGTTTCATTTTCATTATAAATGAAAATATATTCAATTATTATGTATTATTAATATAAAAAAATTTTTCTATCTAAATCATGATAAATATTATTTAAATATTTATTAATCAGTACATCCTAGCTCGATATGCGTACTAAATAAATTTTGATGGGGCCAACAACAGTTAATAATCATTTATTAAAGCTGCAAAAATATAAAAAAAAAATTTTAACAAATTATTATAAAATTAATTATAATAAATTAGTAAAAAGGTAATACTGTATCGTATCCTCACTGCCAATATACTATCCTATTTATAGCATTAGCAAAAAAAAAAAAAAAGACTAAAAAGAAAATAAGAAAGATGAAAAATAAAAAAATATATTATATATGTATTAATAACAGATATACTATATTAATAATAAAAATTTTTAAATCTCAGTGATTGTGTACATCAGAGTTATAATAAATAAAAGATGTCAAGTGTGAATTTGACTGAATAGTATATATGCATTTAAAAACATTTTTTCTGACGACATGTAGACAGTTGTTATTAATATTTAATTATCATTGAAAAATAAATTAATATTTGACAAATTAAACTAATTTCTTCAAGATGATAAAATGTATATTTTCCAGAATTATATAAAATGCTTATTTTACACAGTTTGAATATAAGTTGTCTCGTATTTTTATAAATATAAATATATACACATGTATGCTTCCATGTGATAATAAAGTATTGTAATATTGTATTAATCATATTAATATAATACAATAAATATAAATATTAATAATATTATGTGTAAAATAGCGAGACATCAAATATACAAACAACATTATTAATGTAAAGAGACTGATGCTTTTCATACACATAGAATATATTATATGTGCATAATTATCATATCGGTAACTTATTACCCATATAAACATTTTTTAAAATAAGTTCACGGATATGAATAACATAGAGAGCTATAAAAATCATTGAAATGAAATATAATGTTAGGATTGCAAATGCTATTATTAATTGTAGAATTATAAATGGAATATAAAAGGAAAAAAAAAGAGAATAGGAAATTTAAAAGCAGTATATTTTTGTAGATTTGTTATGATAAAAATGCATTAAATATCGATATAAATGTTCTCTATGAAGACTATAAGTTAGAAAAAAATTTATATATTATTCATTAATAACGTTAAAAATAAATTTAATAATTCTTCAATTTACCATTAAATTACGGGAATTTTTCAGATATATTTTAAATATACTATTCAAAAAATAGATCATGAATTATATACATAATCATATAATATACAAATGAAGAGCAGTGATAGATTAATAGAGTATTATCAATTATTCACTTAAATAACTTGATTATTTACTTATTAAAAATTACAATACACAATTAAATGATGTATTCAATGTCAGTCATTCAATATTATAATGCTAATAATTATAAAGATGCAAATGATAGTTTCAAAAAATAATAATCATTATGAAAATTCTGCTAATGAATGGAAAAATTCAAATATAATAATCACCCAAAATAGACCTGCAAACAGCAAAAGAAATCAAATATAAATTCAATTTAAACATTTGTAGAAAATTATTCTTTTTTTTTCTTAATTGAAAAGATAATATTATTAATTTGTTGGCAAATCCATCGAAATTTTATTGATCATAGAAATGATTTGTTAAGCAATTAGTTTAAAAGCTAACATATGTCTATACAATCTATAAATCTACTTTACGAATTGTAATTGAATTTTGAACAATACTTTTCTTTTCATAATATTGTAAATTGTATTTATTATTTTTTATAACGAATAAAAAATGATTTAAATTGAATATAAAACAGAAAAGTAATTGGATGAGAATTTTATTAATTACCTGAGATACATGTGATTGAATAACAACAAAAATATATCATCTATTTTAAATAATTAAAACATTGAATTTATTTGTTTATACTATTTACAAAATTTTTAAAAGTATTTACAATAGTATTAAACATTCAAAATTTATTTTCATTCACTGAATTAGTTTGATAAAATTCTATTTTGCTTATCAACTATCATGATGTTTTATTTCAGGACTATGTTTTACCTGACTGGTATAAATATCATATCCTAATGAAATTGTATTGTCATAAAGAACTCTAAATCTTGTAGGTAAAAAGTAAAAATTAATAATTTGAGCTGGAGGCCAAATTATCCATTCTGCTAAGTATAATTTATAGAATTTTTCTCTCATTTCTTTCTTTAATTCGTACCAAGTTTTATTTTCTAAAATTCCAAGAGTTATGAAAAACATTCCTATGTAAAGTGGCGAACATACAAGCTGATCGATAACAGTTTTTTTTAACACAACACTTATGGTTTTTCCAGGCAGTCTAGCATCTAAAAATTGGTACCAAAAATGACAAACGATTCCCACTGTCATTCCTGACAATGCCATGTGACATGTTCTTTTTAACCTCCATCGTTCTAAGTCACCCTGTGTTCATCATTAAAATAAAATTTATGACATAACAGAAATCATTTAAACTTTTGTTCTATTTATATTACCTTTAAAATTTCATAATGTTGTTCTAAGACATCTCCTGTTGCAGAAAGTGATACAGAAATTCCAATGTTTGTATACAATAAACATTTCGGTGAAAATAAAAATTCTTTTAAAACTTGAGCATTACTGATTATTGAACTAAATCCTCTAGCAATATTCATAGTAATATGTTAATTGAATATTTTATTTTCTTTTATTGCTAGTTTTATAAATAAATATTTATTCACGTGTTTTTAAATAATTGATCGATACATGTGATTTAGATTATCAAAAAATATTTAGTTCTCTAGATATCATAACAATTGTAAAAAATATCTTAGGGTCACAATCAAAGTTATCGACAATCAAAAAAATTGTGTTTAGTTTGACTGAAATTTAACCGAGTTCGCCACTTGAATATTTTTTGGCACATCTAAAAATGTCCTCATGCGACACCGGTGGAATGTCAATAAATACTATTTTTCTTCGAAATCCTCTATTATTCTTATAATTATTCATAATTAATACACAAAAATTATAAATCATTACTCTCTTCAATTTCTACAATTCTGTATACAAACATATGTATTGTTTGAATGCTCCAAAACAATAAACAATAATGGATAAAGTGTCACTGGATAATTTCGAATGGTCTCAACATTTAGGATGTCCTTTAATAGAAAGTTTTCAAGAGCACGAAAAATCATTGTAAGTAAAATGAAAAGCCTATATTTTTTTTTCAAATTATAAATCATTTATCATGAAAATTGATAGAATAATTTGATTTTAGGTTAAACTGTGGTGTTGTAAGCTTTGCCTGGGATGAAATTTCCGCACGATCTCTACCTATTAATGATGTTCTTGAAACACGAAAGAATATTTTATTATATTATTTAAAAAACAAAATAAAAGTAGCATCAATTGAACATATCAACAATACCAATAAATTAAGATTTGAAAGGAATAAAATCAAAGAACGTTTGACAAAGATTGAAAGTGAATATGATCAAGTGATTCAATCTGTTCAACCAAAAAGTATGTATAGATGTATAAGAAATAATATTTCTGAGAAATAATTCATTTCTTATTATAATAACTATTATTATAGGTTGCAAAATAGCTAAATTAAATGCATTAAAAAAGTCAATTAAGGTAAAAAAAATGATTATACATTTCAAGCATAATGATATTAAGAGAGACATGAATACTTGCAATGAATTATTATCAGAATGTCACCATTTACAACCATCTGAAAATAATAATATTAATGAAGCTATTATGAATCAAATTATTACTTCAGTGGGTACTATTTCTTGCAGAGAAGATAAGCGAGAGGTAAGTAAATAAAACAACTTGCATTTATTTAATATAAAAGAATTATTTCCTATTGCATACTTCAATTTATATTTCAACAGGCTTGGCAACAAATATCGAAAGATTTAGGATCAATCTCTATTTTGGAATTGTGGAAATGGCTATTAAACAAGCGTATCCAAGACACTAACAAAGTAACAGACTTAGAACTTTCTTCAACGGAGAGAAATGAAGGAGCAGAAAATTTGAATTCAATGAACAACGATGAAAAAATTCAAGAAGTTAATAAAATTAATAGTTATCATAATATTGAACTAGCAAGAGTTTATAGTAAACATATTTTAAATGCAGCAGAAATAGTAAAATATACTTACAGCAGTGAAAAATACCGTGATTCTGGAGTAGATTATATCGAAAAAATACTTGTAAGTAAATTAATAATATATATTAAAATAAAAATTCTACAATAACAATAAATTTCGAATCGAAAATCTTGATTATAGCTATCTGATGAAAATAAAGTTTTTAATGACTGGTTAGAAATTAGTGTCCAAAGTTCATTATTAGAAAGAAGACGAGCCATTTTAAAACATTATATTCATTTTTTTGAAAATATCAACAATGAAGAGGAAAATTTACGCATTCGATACAGTCAATTATCCTGTAATATTCAAGAAACTGCAGCTCAGATGGTACATTTTATTTATATTCAAATGAATATTATTTATTTCTCTAGTTAAATAATTTTCATACGCTCTTTATTCCAGACTGATTGTGTAAAAAAATTCCAAAACTCATTGATACGTTTGATGCCTAGTGCTCAATTTATTTTTCATCTAAAAAATTTATTAATGACTTCACTAAATAACATAATGGTTTTATCTAATTCTAATCATAATACAGAGTGGTTAAACTTATTTATTAATACGGAAATCAATGAATTCTATAAGAACTTGAATATCAATGCTTTAGATAAAATCATGTTGATTAATATTAAAAATCCTTACAGGTAATTTAAGTTTATAATTAGAAAAAAAATTCAGTATTTTATAATAACAATAATAAATTTATATTTATTTCAGGCATACACTCCAATGTATGAGCAATGCTTTACTAACTACACCGACGTTATCAATTTTTGTACCAGCTTACCAAACTCCAATCTATCATATAATTAATTGTTTAAAATATATATCGATGAATAAATTATTCAAGCAACAAAAATTCGAATTAAATTCGATTGAAGAATTAATAGCCGCAATATCGAAAACTGCAAATCCAATTGTAGCGAGAAAAGATATTGATATTATAGAGTTACTTGATAATGCCATGCTCTTGAGCGATAAATGTCACAAGGAACTTGAACAATTGGATTCTTTGTATGACATATGGGTTCATCAATCTATGCAATCAGTAATGACAATTGTGGAAAATGTTGTTTATAAAACAACATTTCCGGAGTGGATTAAACGTTACACCACAGTAATATATGTGATTCAAAAAAATAAATAAGTCACTATTCTTTTGTAATTGTTTATATAATATTAAATAGAATTTATTTAATACATGTATATTTTTTTGTATCAATAATAATCATTTAACTGACTTTGTCAAACTATTTTTAAAAATCCGTTAGTTATCTCACAGGATAAGGTAATCTGTATACATACAAATTTTCCGTTTATTTTAAATTTATTTAAATATAAAAAAGTGGAGAATCCATTTTTATTTACATTCTCCAGTTAAAGTGATCGATTTTTTTCAGTTATTCAATGTGTACATGATATTATTCATGAAGCTTAGCCCTTGAATTATTAAGATGTAAATGCTATGTTTACAAAGCACATTCTGAAATATTGTTTCAAACAGATGATGCCTCGTGACTTATTTCAGAGAGAACCATTGACAAAGAGAATTAAATTAAATTGTAATAATATTGATAGTAAACCTTTTACAAGTTCAAGTAAAATGCCGACCGCGTTAGTTGGTGATAAACCTGAAAATGATGCAACGTCCAAGTCATCAGAAAATTCAAATGATGTTGTAAAAGAGGTTAAATACTTAGAAACCCCAACAAAATCTGAGAGCGATAAAAAACAATACAGGTACAAATTTATTTCATATAAAAAATGAATGTATACCTTTTTATAAATAGTTTATTTATTTGTATAATTATTATTACAACAAATTATAAATTATAACTACTTTATGTAGAGTAATTCAGCTTGAAAATGGATTGACAGCGCTTCTAATTGCTGATGCTGATAGATGTTCCAATACTATTAGTGTAGATGATGAAAAAACTCTTCTATCACACGATGATGGTAAATATTTTTTAATTATCTATGTTATTTTTTTGAAAATATTTAACTCTCATTGTTCAACCAACAGAAGAATCATCATCAGCGTCATCAGCAGCAAACAGCGATAATGAGTCTGATGATGATGAAATTTTATCAGAGAATGATGGACACGACGAAGAAAATTCTGATGATGAAATTAATTTAAAAAAAATGAAAAAGAAAATTTTATCATCTAACAAAGAAGTTAAAATGGTAATCATCATTGACATATAAAAAAAAATAACATTCCAATTTATTAATGTTTTTCATTTGATTTACTGAATTTATTTCAGGCAGCATGTGGATTATGTGTAGGTGTAGGAAGCTTCAGTGATCCTCCAGAAGTACCAGGTTTGGCTCATTTTTTAGAGCACATGGTATTCATGGGATCAGAAAAATATCCTAAAGTAAGTATTCACAAAATGCACTTTAATTAAATAAATAAAGCTTTAATGTTTTACCAGGAGAATGATTTTGATTCTTTCATTCAAAGATGTGGAGGACATGATAATGCATCTACTGAACCAGAGCATACAGTATTTTATTTCGAAGTTGTTGAAAAACACTTCTTCGATGCTCTTGATCGTTTTGCACAATTTTTCATTTCTCCTTTAATGTTACGAGATGCGATTTCACGGGAACGTGAAGCTGTAGAAAGTGGTATGTCATCTAGATTTTCAAATAAAATATGTAATAGAAAATCAAAGAAATACATATTTATTAAATATCAGAATTTCAGATGGCTTTGCCTTCAGATTCCTCTCGAAAAGAACAATTTTTCTGTAGTTTGGCACAATCAGGATATCCAGCTACTAAATTTACGTGGGGAAATTTAAAAACACTCCGAGATAATATTACAGAAGATGAATTATACAAAAGACTCCATGATTTCCGTGTTCGTCATTACAGTGCTCATCGAATGACGTTAACAGTTCAAGCAAAATTATCGCTTGACACATTAGAGGAGTATGTAAAAAAGTGTTTCTCCAGTATTCCTAGTAATAATTTACCAGGAGATAATTTTAGCAATTATGTTGGAACTAAATCATTTGATACAACTAATTTTCGGCGAATTTATAAAATTAAACCGATTAAAGATGTTTGTCAAGTAGAAATTACATGGGTAATGCCACCTTTACATCACCTTTATAAAGTAAAACCACATCAATATCTATCTTGGATAATTGGTCATGAAGGCAAAGGATCTTTGATAAACTATTTACGAAAAAAAATGTGGTGCTTAGAAATCTTATGTGGAAATAGTGAAAGTGGTTTTGAACATAGTTCAATGTATGCACTTTTTAGTTTATCACTTTTTCTTACTAATGAAGGTTTTAAGAATTTAAAAGAAATTTTAGACGCAGTATATTCATATATTAACATGCTCCAAAAACTAGGCCCACAAAAAAGAATATACGATGAAATACAAACCATTGAAAATATCAATTTTAAATTCATTGATGATGTACCTCCATTAAGCTATGTCCAATATCTTTGTGAAAAAATGCATTTCTATGCTCCATCTGATTATATTACAGGAAGTGATCTTTATTTTGAGTACGATCTAGAAGCCATTAAAAATTGTATGAGTTTTCTAACTCCTGAAAATATGAATATTCTTATCTTCAATAAACAGTTCAATGATGATATGCTGACTAAAACAGAAACTTGGTTCAATACCAAGTATATTGATGAAGATATTCCTAGAGAATGGATTGATTGCTGGAAAGAAATAAAACCTTATCCGGAATTTCATTTACCAGAAGTTAATGTATATTTAACCGATGACTTTACGCTAATTTCATTGAATGAAAGCTATCAGTATCCGAAGAAAATTTATCAAGATAATTTGTATGAAATTTGGTATAAGCCTGATGCGAAATTTAGATTACCAGAATGTTACATGTATTTTCAATTAATATCTCCATTGATGACGACATCTCCTGATGGGTATTGTATTCTTATGTTGTGCTAAAAATATAATCAATCATCATTTAAACATTTATTTGTTAAATTTCATTTATAGAGCTGCAATGGGTGATTTGATGGTGATGATACTGAACCAGTTACTCATGGAAGAGTTATACCCAGCAACAGCAGCCAAATTGAAATTTGCTCTTTATACTAATAGGCAAGGTGTGGTGATGGAAATATCTGGGTTTAATCAAAAACTGCCATTATTATTTAAAACAAGTATGAGTTACATTGCTAAAAGCTCTGAACTCATCAATGAAGATCTATTCCAGATTTTTAAATCAGAACTATTGAAAGAATACTACAATACTACTTTGAAGTGTTATAAATTAGAAAAGTATGTGATAATAAATATTATGTCACTACCAATACCATATACTAACATTGCATTTTTTTTTAGGCAAATAAGGTTGTCCATTTTAATGTTGACCAATTGGACTGCTACAGACAAATATGATGCAATAAACAGTATTTCCTTTAATGAATTCAAGCATTTTATGAAATACTTTTCTAATCATTTATATATTAAAGGCCTTGTACAAGGAAATATGAGTCAAGATGATGTTGTTAAAAATACTTTAGACATTTTTTCTCAGCTCAATTGTGGTCCTTTGTTACCAAATACCATGCCACAAACACGACTTCTTTCATTACCAACTAAATCAACCTGTTGTCGATTGAAAAATTTCAATCAAATGGATTCGAACTCTTTAGTTCTTAATTATTATCAAATTAATTTAAAATCTATATCTTTATGTGTTATTATTGAATTACTTACTGTAAGTATAAATGATAATTTTATGTATTTAATGTTGAAATAAAACATTAATAATGTTAATTAATTATTGCAGATGATTATGGAAGAGCCATTATTCAATCAATTGCGAACTCAACAACAACTTGGCTATGATGTATGTTGTTCAATAAGAGATACTTATGGTCTGCTTGGATATTCAATAACAGTTTGTACACAGGCTGATAAATTCACAACTGATGATATTGATAATAGAATAGAAAACTTTCTCATATCGTTTGATGATCAATTGAATACTATGTCGAATGAAGAGTTCGATAATGTTAATAAATCACTCATAAAAATTAAACAATGTGCTGATATTTTTTTAAAAGAGGAAGTCATGAGACATTGGAGTGAAATAGTCTCAGGAGAATTAATATTTGATCGACATCTTCGAGAAATCGATGAAATTAATCGAATTGATATTCAACAACTTCGAGACTGTTTTAGAGCATTCATTTTAAACAAGGAGAATTCAAAAAAATTATCAATACAAATTGTTGGATCTGAGAAACAACAGTGTTCAGACCAGGTGAATGAAAATAACACTGATGCAAAAATTGTATCTGATGCTGTAAATCATCATAACAAGTTGGTTATTGAATTTTTGGATAAATCTGAAAATAATTCTAGTTGTTTAAGGCCTTATCATGAATATATAAAAGATATTGAAAAATTTAAAAATAAACTTTTTGCTTATCCAGTACATAATGCTGATCAATGATATATGTAATGTGAATGAAATTAAAAAAGTTGATTTTATATTGAAAATATTATGAATTGATATGTTTATTTATTAAAATACTTTTATCGTCATTCCTTTTTTTCGTAAAAATATGTACGGAAAATTTATTCAACACTTGTTGCTTATGCCAATTTTTATATTACTCGTTGAAGTTTCTCTGTACTGACCATTATGTAATATTATTTATAAAAACTCCGAATAAGACAGAGATGAATATATTCAGGTTATTTATAGTTACAATTATTTTTATAACCAATTTTTTCCTGTGACATATAACATTTGACACAGTAATTTACATAAACCATTTTTTTTTCTAGAATTCCAAATAAACTTCTAATTTATTATAAGTGTAATAAAATTTGTTCTATAAAAGCACTTGTTTACCGACAATTTTTCTCAATGAGTTGCTTCCTGTTAAAATTTGGGATCTATAGAATACCGTATACGATACTTACGTCTAGACTTTTATAATCTCCTGATCTTAGGTGTATTATATAACACGTGATTTTCATTTAAAGACGACAATATAATAATAAGAAGTACATAAATTAAATACACTTACGTTTATTTAAACTAGTTTTTAAAATGAAAACATTTTCAAAATATTTCTTTACATTGTTTGTTTTTTTTTTATGTCTCATATAATCATGCTTTATTATATAACGATATTTCTATACAACTTCTAAAGATTTAATTTTGTTAGTATTAAATAAATAAGTATCTATAAAAATAAATAAAAGGAAATCTTTTTCAGCAGAACGACTACATTAGTTTGAAATTAGCATATTAATAAGAAGTCAGACGACAAGGGTCAGGATAACAGAATCGGACCCAGAGTATATGTATTAAATTTAGTATTAAACTTGTTAGTCTGAATATATAGGAGTTGGGCTTATCCATTATAAGGATTCTAAATCCTCCTTGGATTCGCTGTAATCCTGATTACGTAGTCTCCACATTTAGAACTCAATGGACCAAAGCTAATTAATAAATAAATGATTTATTTTATTCCATTATAAGGATTAATGATCTCTGAAAAAGACTGAATAAAATAACAAGTGTTTATAAGTATTATGCAAACATTTAAATAAATAAATACATTTATTATCACCAATTTGTTGTTAAATAATGTACTTACAGCAGCAGTAGAGACTTCAATAACAATTGCTCCGTTACAAGGTTCAATAAGTACCACTGCACAACATGTTTATACATCAATATCTGTCATAATATTATCTTGATTGGTCATTGGAGTACGCAAAAAATTTACTAAGTGAATTTTAGAACAATAAATACTTTTGTAAATGAAGTACAAAATAAAAGTTTGTTGATATTACATGCGCAGTGTAAACAACTCTGTTACAACAATATAGCAGGAGAATAAGGGTACAGAGGAGGTTATAGGGCGGGAAACTCTAAGAATCAGAGACACATATTACGGATGGAGGAGATTAAATGATTTTTAGATTAACTATTCAGCGAAAATTGTATCAATAATATTTTATCAATATTTATATTAAAAATTCAATAAATGCTTGCATTTGATATTGATTATTGAAGACTTTATGTAACCTATATTCTGAATTCTATGAAGTGAGAAGTATGTTTATTTTTATGGTTGTGTTATTACTCCGAAAATGAAATAACCTCAGTTTCAGATTATTGATGAGGATCAGTCGGTATTGAAATGCTTCCACCTAAAGTTTGGAAATAAAGTACAAGCAGTGGATTTAATTGGAATTTCCATCAATAGAATCAAAACAAACCAAGTTGTTGATAAACATCCTTCTTCATGTGATTCATCTTGGGTAATTCTAATCAAGTAAGTGTAAACGATGTTGTTATTTAAGTAGCTTCTAAAAAATAGAATGTTTATGTTATGATATGAATTATTACATAAATATGGATTGTTGTTATATTTAATGAATATATCATTGTTTACAGTGTATATAATTAATTAGATTTAACTATATATTTATGTATACATAAATATAATACTTTTTGACGAATGCTGTAGCCCTGTTCAAGATGCGTGGGTGGTTTCTCTTTTATTTGATGTGAACGCACTGCTATGTACCATTGATATGTACACCACGATGAATAATAGCTACATTTTTTGGACTTATTGTGTACATAATGAACTTGAACAAAGGTAATCGATAATAGATTTAATAAATAATTCATAACATCAAGTTTTAATGGTAATAAATATAATTTTATTAATATCATTGTATATGAATAAAATATTTATAATTTTTTTTTAAACAATACAGGATTCAAGTCTTGTTCTAATTATTTAAAAGACAAAACTAAGAAACTCTTGGGCTCTTCTGTAATCCTGTTGAAAATGCGTGGGCGCGGTCTTCACGAAGGCTGGCCAAGATCATGAGGTTGCACCCTTTCTGACCAAATGTGGCTTATGTGGTACGATCAAATTTAAACCCTTATTGTGTTGAATCAATTGTTGTATAACATTTACTAGCAACTTATTCATGGATTGGACATCAATGTTATTGATTCAAGGATTTATTAAATATATACATATGAATACTTTTTTTTTTAACAAAGTGACTAAAAATAATGTATGATAAAAATGGCAAGATTACTAGATATTTTTATAAATTATCATTTTATAATTAGAATCAATCAGTTGCAATAACCATTCAGTGATGAGCCAAGAATATAATGGAGCAATGTATAATTACCTTATGCTATTTTAAGTAAGAAAAGAAGTAAGTAACATTATTGATAATGATTTGAATGACTGTATTTTGTCTTAATTTTATTGATTATTGTTCATAATAAGAATTTGATATAACAAATTTCTTAGATTTCCTGTGTTCCTGTTCAAAGAGCGGGGGCGGTACCCACGGAGGGCAGGCCATCAAACTCGCGGGGCGTAACCCTCATACGAAGGAAGGCGGTGCGGAATCACCTTTTGCAATTTATGACATTTACAATCCAATGTAACATCTTCATTAACCATTATATTCGGGGATAATTCTATACAGCTTTAGATACTTCCGTGAAACCAATTACGATTTTGAAGGTAAGCATCCTAACTTGGATCTACACGTATGATTAAGATTTTTTTTTAAGCATTCATGATATACAGTATCATATAGACACCAATTTTTTATTTTAATTTATTAAATTTGATTTATTAGAATATTTTATACTTTATAATCCCAAAAGGTTGTTTTCTCAAAAATATCTTAATAAAAAATTGTATAAAATTAAACTTTAGATAGTCTATGTTTTGATGTATGAAAATTTTTTATTTCTCTTTACAATTTAATGAAAATTGATAATTAAATTTTATTCATAAAATATATATATTGTGATAAAGTTGAATATTTTAACACTATTGATGATTTTTTAATTTCTCCACAGAGACCAATACACTAATTAGTACAGATGTAATCAACATTGTTATTAAAAAAGAAAAGTATGGTAGTGAAAATCTTTTAATCATTGATTCACTAAGTTTCCTCGCGAATCGTGATAAACGATGCCTGAAAGTTCGATTTTCCGAGGCATTTCATGCTACTCTGGTAACGCCGAAAGGAATCGATTGATTGGAAATAGCAGAAAATATATTCCAGGGATAAAAACCGTTTAAGCTAACAGAAACACCAATTATCAATAAGTCTGTGACAAAGTTCGATCACATTCAGAACTTTTTACTTCAATCAATTTCTACATATCGTAATACAATATCATTATTACAGTACATACCAATTATTAGTGCTATCCTGATGAACTTATCTAGTTCACGTTAGATTAGAGCCGACAAAAGTTATCTAAACTATACTAAACACGTGGTGATCACTTTTTTAGGTAACTGTTCGAACTAGTTGATTTTTATTTCTAAAAAGAAAGTTATTAAAAATACACACAATTGATTGATCTGGTAAGTCATTGTATAGAGGCCAAATTATAATAAAATGACCGATATAATTATCTGTAATTTTACTCGAATGAGTTTTAATTTTAATTTGATATGTTTTAAATGAACTAGACAGTTTAATATAAATGTGTGAGTTATTTATTTCAATTCTCAACTTACTACAATGATAATGTATCAGCAATAAGTCTGGATGCTTTTTATACGTTAAACAGGAAAGTATTCTCAGTTGTGAAATATATCTTTGACAATACTTTTTTCAATATATTATCAATTAATTATAACATATTTTATATTTTATAATTTTAAATTTTATTTTTGTAAAAAAATTTTTATTAGTTTAATCCATTTTAAGTCTTCAATTTATTAAGTATATCGCAATCAACTTGATACAGCTGACAATTTTTATCATGTGGTAGATTTAATTTACGTCAATCGATTTTTCCTAATATTTATTATATCTCTTGAAGACTTATTATCAATTTCTATACCAGTTGAACGTCGTACGTCATAAACAAATGATCGTAAAGAAAAATAAACTAAGAATATTTCAATAATTATCATACATATGAATATAATATATATTTGCAGGTGTAAATAAAATTGGTGTACGAAATGTTTCTTAACGAGACATTGTTACTTTTGACATATACAGCAAGTATGATGTCATCTCTTACGAATAAAACAGAATTACATGATTTTGGAGCTAATAGTAATTTGAATAATACTTCTACCACAACCTTATCGCCGGAAGAAATAGATAATGAATTTAATTTTGAAGATGGTAAATATAAAATTAATTTAAACACTATTTAATACATATTTAAGTACACTTGAATAATTATTTATAATAAATAGTAATAAATTTATTTATTGTATCGATAGATGTAAGAATAATTTTTATGAATATTCACGTAATTATTGAAAATTTTATAGACTCTAGTGTTATAATGAAACTGAAAAATATTATCATTGTGAGACATTGATAACCCGAATTGAAGGGTTAAAAGAGTTCTATATAACTCAAGACAGTCAAAACTCTGAATAAATTATTATTAAGAACTATTTTTTCTAGAGTGGTATATGTGGAGATGTTATCAACCTTATGGATGCTTTTATATTGGAACTCCCTGGTCTGGAGATAATCGTCCAGTATCAACATTTCCAGGCCGACCTGACAGCATAAATCCTCATTATATGCTTTACACTCGTGACCATACTCATAATCCATATGAATTGTTCATTGATCAATTTGATACCATCAGTCAATCACCGCTAAAAAATTCTACTAATCTCTATTTTATTATACATGGATATTTGGATAATGGTGATAAAACATGGATTTTAGTAAGTAATTTTTAATTAATCGTAAATAAATATTTAATAAAACTGTATTTTTATTGTAAATTTGATTGTTTTTTAGAGAACAAAACGTGAATTATTGGTACGTGAAGACTGTAATGTTGTCGTAGTCAATTGGATTGGTGGTGCAGGTCCACCCTACCCTCAAGCAGTTGCTAATACAAGATTAGTTGGTGCTATGACGGCTAGATTAGCATCACAATTAATTGAAATTGGCAAAATATCACCTCAACGAATTCATGCTATTGGTCACAGTCTTGGAGCTCATACATGTGGATACCTTGGAAATTATTTACGTATTCAATATGGTTATAATCTAGGTAGAATAAGTGGTAAGAATAATCTTCATCATTGAATAATGTTGTTATTATTATTATTGCAGAGTAATCATCTAGATGAATTTTTTATTCAACAGGTCTAGATCCTGCTGAGCCTCATTTCAGTAATACTTCGCCAATGGTACGATTAGATCCAAGTGATGCCGATTTCGTGATTGCAATTCATACTGACTCTAGTCCATTTATGAGTGGTGGACTTGGTATTAGTCAACCGGTTGCTCATATTGACTTTTATCCAAACGGTGGACGTAATCAGCCGGGATGTAATAATGGAGTCTTAAACTCAATAACACTTGAACGAGGAAGTTTTTTCAAAGGAATCAAAAGATTTCTTGGTTGCAATCATATTCGAAGTTATGATTACTTTATAGAGAGTATTAATACTGATTGTCCATTTCTCGCTGTTCCTTGTACATCATGGGTTCATTTCCAAGAAGGAAAGTGTTTCGACTGCATCAATCAGTACTGTCCTAGATTTGGATTTGATGCTCAACCAGGAAATTACCATGCATCAGTTTATTTAATGACTGCCTCTGAAAAACCTTTTTGCAGTTTGTATTAAAAAATACATTTATGATTACAAGTTAACGTCTTTGTAAGAGTAATAATGACAGTGCATCATTTTAGGAGGACATTACAGAGTTATATTAACTATCTCGAAAAATAATGAAAGCATGAATCATGGTGGAGAAGTTGGAATGTTCATTATTAAAATAATAGGAGCAGGTCACAAAGAGACAGAACGATTACAATTAAGTGAAAATTCAAAGTACTACGAACCCGGAAGTATACATACTGTTGTTTTACCAGGAGAAGTTGTTGGAAAGCCAGAAGCGGTACATATTACATGGGAATATCATACTTCAGTATTCAATCCGTTAACTTGGCGATTACTTCATAAACCTAAAGCATTTATAGATTCTCTACGAATTGATAGTTTGGAAATTGGTCAAGGGTAAGAAGATAGAATAGTTTTACTTATTAGATTTATATAATTTTTTGATAATCATGTCATTAATACTCTTTACAGTATTACAGTTTGTCCTGATGAAACAAAAACTTTACTAACCAATGAACCAAAAATTCTGACGGTTGAGAATTGTCATCATCAAACAGTCAACACACACTCTACTGATTTAAATACAGTTTCTACATAAACATGATTATTTTTGAATGATTATATAAAGCAAAAAATGGTATGAAAATTTTACTTCATTGCAACAATAATAATACTCATAATACATTTAATAATAATAATATATTCTGATGTTAAAAGATTATCCATCTTTATTTATTATATGTGTTATACAATCAGGATATATTGAGCTATAAAACCATTTTAAATTCTTTTCTACATAAAAAAATTCCATTACAACTAATTTTGTACAACAATACACCTATGTGATGTGTTATAAAGTATTTATAATTATATATTTATTATATAATGAATTTAATAATTGTGGAACATCATTTATATGAATAAGTGTGTATCGTAATTATATGATAAAAAATTACCTTTCAAGAAATAATTCTTAATAATCATCGCTTGTACAAATAATATTTTTTTATTATTTATTAAAAATATGTTATGCATAAAGTTACAATATATGTATATACATAGAGAGTTAATGTGAAATGGACATTTTTAATGAATAAATAATGATAGTAGGAAGTTGGTTGTTTTCATAAGACATGTTAAATAAAAGTAGATATCAATAAAAATTACTGACCCACCTGATTACTTCTGCAGGTCTATAACAACAACTCAAAAGCAAAATCGGGAGGCAAATGTAGCGAGAGAACTTGTAGCGAATCTTCCGTGCACAGTCCAGTTGAGCACCGGCTGCCTCTCACTGTGATACGTTCACCGTATTATATTTCTATTCTCTGAAAGTCAAGTGAGTCAAGTGTACTAACTAGTCAGATCAATATATACATGAATTCTATACATACAGATAATTATTTTGAAAATTCAAAATCATTTATTTGTTATGTTTAAATATCATTTTGAATTAAATCATGATTTTATAATTAAATATTGTTTTATTCATTTTATTTCATATTATTTGCATTAGTGATTCCGAAAAAAAATTACCTAAGGCGTAGAATTTGATTTTCAATGTGAAAAAGTGAAATTAATAAGTTGATATACTGTATATTAGTATCATGGATCGATAGAAAAATACATGGTGGCTGTATAATGCAAGAATAGTATTGAAGATGTAAGTATACTGTTATAACAACAAACTATTTTATTTTTTTATTAATTTATCTTAAAAGAAACAATCAATTGTATTTTTGATTTACTACTATTGATGACTGATATTGACATTAAATCATTAAAATATTTTGTATTATTTAATGTCAAAAATTAATCAAAATATTTGATTGGATTTAATAATCTGATAGCTTGATTGAACTTAGCTGATGGATTACATACCTGAATATATTATAATAGTGAAACAGAACGTGTATGCGCTTTCTCCACGTAGGCGTATACTGTAAGAATAACTCCGCTATGTATACACAGCCATCAGTGAGTTTTGCCATCATTGACCACATATATTATTTTTTTATGCAATGTTTATTGAGTGAATATTAATTAAACATTCTCTGGTAATTTAGTGAAAGAAATAACTGTAAAAAAAATGATCATTTTTCAAGCTTAATATTACTTATTTCCTGGGCTTTTTCTCGCCAATTCATGACTCTATATGTTGCAGAAAATTTTCACTTTTGATTACTTTCTTAACTCTCGCTAGCCAGTTAGTTCCGTCTTGTACTTCCGGTCCATATAAACTACTATTATTGCACAGACATTGGATACATAATAGAATTTTATTATTATATATTGTTATTTTTATTTTATAATAATTAAGTCAATTGTTATATTTTCACTCAAAAAGTATGATCTAACGTTACATAAAAATAATATTTATAATATAACTAATTTATTTTTACTTCAAATGCTGTTAATTAAATTAAAATCCATCAACATTTATTTATATTATGTACGCCAAATTTCACTTTATTATTGCGATTATACTTGATGTTTTATTAAACAATTTATTATTATATAAAATATTACTTTTAACACTAATATGTTAATTGTTCTAGTATTTAAAGCTTATAATTGATAGATAATATATTTTTATTAAATCAAATTCAGTTGTTACTTTCAAATGTAGACAAATTAAAAATCAAAAGTCATTGATATGATAGATAATAACAGGCAATGTTTACATGCATATATAGATATATATAACAGTATTTATACTTACCGTTATTTGTGGTATGTAGGTCAGTGTAAAGGCCGACCTATGTGGAAAGCTGTCACATATAAACATATATACACATCTAGGGTAAAAGAGGATCACGCAGGTTCTCCAGTGTTATCTTAATGGTTAGCACCATCATCTAAAATTCACATTTGTAAATGCTTGATTACTTCTAATAAGGATATATATAATTATTTTAATTATAAGTACTAGTGATTATTCTAAGAGAAAGGAAAAATCAAGTTTCGCGTCGATGCGCGTAAAGAATGCACATTATCGTCACGTAATATCCTTCACCACTTTTTACCGCCATTATTTAGCTTTATTTATCCTGGTATTATCATCATTTATATTACTATTACGTCTCAATTGTGATAAATATTCAACATTTCTTGATCAATGAGGTTTTTTGGTACATTTTAGGGTTAAATATTAATCTTCATTGTTGATTGATTTAATTCATATCTGGAATCAGATTAATTTCACACTAGTATTTATTATAATTATTTTAGATACACATCATAATGAAAGATTAAAACTCTCGATTCTTAAAGTTATTAAGGAAATTAAAAACATTTTGAAGAAAAGAAACATCAGTTTTTTTTGTTATAAAATAATGATATTTAAATTCTTAATGAAATGATTGAATTGATAAATAAAAAATGATATCAATTTGAAATTTCTAGTATTTACTTACTCGTCCGAATGTATTTTGATTGATTTAAGGATGAGAAGTAGTGGCGAAAAAAATCACTTCATTATATCAACATTCAGGATTCTATTGATTTGTATTTCTGGTGCATTTGTTCCAACTCCCGGTTTTGCTGGCCTTCTAGATCCTTGGCAGTGGGCTAGAAGTGATAAAATTGAAGTCAATATACCTTGGCTACCATGTAAATAATTTATTTCTTTTTCAACATTTTTCTATTATAAAAATAAATATGATATTTATGAATTTTTTCCTAGTTGAAAATGAAACTCGATGTTATGATGAACTGGGTTGTTTAAATATCACAAGATCTTGGTATCATCTTATTCACAGGCCTCTCAATGTTTTTCCATTACCACGTGAAGTTATTAACACTAGATTCATTCTTTATACTAATGAAAATCCTATTGAAGTAAGTGTCATTTTGTTTACTCATTCATAAGATCATTTTTTATGTTGACTTATTATCATTAATACAGGGACAAGTACTCATAGTGGATAAAGATAGATCTATTAGAAAATCAAATTTCGATTCGAAACGTAAGACTAAATTTATAATTCATGGGTTCATTGATACACCTTTGAGCAATTGGGTCAAGGTAAATGTTTTTTTTTTTCTCATAATTGAAAGTATTGTGTATTAGTAATGAACTTTAAATTTAACATTATAGGAAATGAGAAATGAATTACTTCAACATGGTGATTATAACGTAATAATTGTTGATTGGGCTGGTGGCAGTTTACCATTATATACTCAAGCAACTGCCAATACCAGATTAGTTGGCCTAGAAATAGCATATCTTGTTAAACATCTGCATGTAAGTAAATACATATATCTCAATTAAAACATTGAGATTGCATCAAGAAAATGTGTCAATTACATATTTCCTTAATTGGATGAATTATATACCTACTTATACATAGCCTTAATTTAATAATTTTCACTTGAGAAATCATTTTTTTTCCTATTAAATGTTGTACTAAGCATTCAATTATACTGCAGGTGAATTATGGTTTGAACATGAGTGATGTTCATTTAATAGGTCACAGTCTTGGTGCTCACACTGCCGGTTATGCTGGTGAAAAGTTGAATGGTCAAATTGGACGAATTACTGGATTGGATCCTGCTGAACCGAATTTTCAGGGAATGCCTAGTCATCTGCGATTAGATTGGACAGATGCGCAATTAGTTGATGTTATACATACTGATGGGAAAAGTATTTTTTTTCTAGGTATAAATTAAGTTAATTATTAATGAATATTAGTTTTAAAATTTTAATCAAGATAGGATTAAAATAAAAATAATTATTGATAAATAAACATTTTAGGCTATGGAATGAGTCAACCATGTGGTCATTTAGATTTTTATCCTAATAATGGTAAAGAACAACCAGGTTGTACTGACTTGAGTGAAACCACGCCTTCATTACCATTAACGCTCATTCGAGAAGGCCTAGAAGAAGCTTCTAGAGTGTTAGTTGCTTGTAATCACATCAGAGCTATCAAACTTTTTATAGAAAGTATTAATTCCAAATGCCAATATGTAGCACATGAATGCAGTAGTTACTCTAATTTTTTACGAGGCGAGTGTTTTTCTTGTAAAAGTAATAATAGTTTAAGTTGTGGTATAATGGGCTATCATGCTGATAAAAGTCCAGCTCTAGTGAAAAGATTATCAATGGGCCAAGATATATCAGCATTACTTGGTTCTAAATTTTTCTTTTCTACTGGCAAAGATGATCCATATTGTCGTAAGTTTTTTTCTTTAACTATCTATTATTTTATAATATATATTGTCATTAATATTATTCATATATAATATATTGTTAATTATGTAATATTGAGTATTACAAAATTGGTTTCTCTCCGATAGGAAAACATTACCGAATAACCATCAACCTTGCACAGCCTTCGACAGCAGAAAGTTGGGTCCAAGGTTTCATCAAAGTTACACTTCATGCAGACAATGGAGTTATTCGAAACATGGATCTTACACCTAAGTAATTAATAATTCTTTTCTCGATTATAAGGATTACTATTTCTTTTTTCATTTCATCAATTTCAAATGTTTCTTCATTTATATATTTGTCACGTAACAGTGGTTATATGAGACTGGAACATGGATCAACTAGAAAAATTGTTGTTGCACATCCAGGAGGTGCAGCTACTGACATCGGAAAAATCCGCAAAGTTGATTTATTTTGGACATACGACATGGATGTTCTTCAACCAAGATCGTTATGTTTTTTTTGGTGTAATGATCGACTTTATGTTGATAATGTTGTTGTTGATGTTATGGAGCTTCCGGGTCGAGGGTATAAATCATTAATTTCTACTTGAGTTTCTTAATTAGTCATTTCTTTTATTTTAACATATTGCAAATTTCAGAAAGAGAGAGGCTGATTTCTCCAGCAAACTTTGTTCAACTGGAAAGCAAGATTATGCAGAAGTGGCTAGTGGATCAAGTGTATCATTTGTTGACAATTGCTCATGATGATAAAATATTTATCAATTTCAATTTATAGTAAAGGAATATATATATAATATACTCCCACCGTCTTTCGCATACTTTCAACTGTATACAGTGTGGAAAAGAAATTTGCATCCGTAAATTTTGAATAGTTTACTTTCCATTGATTAACTGACTGACTAATTTTCTAAACACAGAAACATTGACAGAATATTTTTAATTAAAATATTATTTTTAATCACATTTCAATAGTTATTTATCAAAAGAAAACTATATCCAAAGACATTAAAATCAACTGAAACCAGTTAGCTTTTTTTACAGAACAAAAAAGAAAAATTGTTTATCATCCTAAAATTATTCCAACATAAATTAATATGTTTATATTTATTTTTAATTCTACGTGTAAAATTTTTGTATATATTTTAACTATTTTTTAATATTCATACATAATTAGAAATATGTATATATTTTAAACATACGTAAGCAGAATGTATAACGTAGTTCCATATCATTAATAGTTTCAATTTAATCATCTTGTATAATAAAAATAAATTCGAAAGTATTAATTTGTATAATTTCACTCGTAGTCATTTTAAATCACATTAAAATAAATATTTCACAACTTGAATTTGTAAAAAAAATTACATTGACAATATTTGTTTAAACATTAATCAACATTCATCAGATAAATATACAAAGATTAAGAATACTTATATTGTTATATTATGACAGCTATCAAAGTCGTCTATTATGTAATTATTATCACGTGTTATTGTATGTAATACAGTAGTTCGTAAGTCAACTTATTTATTAGATATAAATTGTATATTAGATTTTTCAATCTTTGTGTGATACTATGTTTGTATAATATATTTTTTTTATTATATTTTATTGTATAATTATTCATTTATATTATAAAAAATGTATTTCTCATCATAGATATATATACCTGCTAAAAAAACTCATGTCTTTAAATACAAAATGTTCCATAAAAAGAGATCCAAAACAAACGATTTGCACATTCCAATAAATCCTCGGTTGGATCTCATGTTTCTTTCTCAGAGTTATATAAATTATTATCATTATTTTTCGGGATTTATTTTTTTTTTTTTATGTATTCGTTTTCTGATTTCTCTTGGCATCCACACACCAATACATACAACATTATTAGTCAATATATGCCTGAAATTCATCTCCTACTCCAGCATCAAGATGTGTTTGCCACCACAAAGTAAGATGTTCATCCCAACGAATAGGTAGGTACTCTCACTTTCCTTTACCACGTTTAAAATGATAAAAAATATTGAAAGGTCCCCAAGAGACCTGTAGTTTATATTTAGTCGTGTATCTTCAAAGTCGTAGCATCTTCCAGTGATTTTATAATACGTTGATTCGTACATTCATTTTGAAGCAAGAAGATGGATATCATACATTATCGAATACGAATTGTTCCCATTATTATCACCCTTATTGTTTCTAAATTCTGTATGTATAATTTTATTTATTTATTGACCTTCTTTAATCATTCATTATTAATAATCATTATTATTATTATCATTATCATCATCGATGTTATTAACACGTATGATTTATCTTGCAAATAAAATCAATTTTTTAAATATTTAATTATTACTTATTTTAATGTGTATCTCTGGAATAAAAAAGAATTTATGTAACATATTTTTAAAAAATATATAAATGTTAATATAAACACCAATTTTCGTCACCGTAGAAATCATCTTCAAACTAACTTTTAATAGTTTCATAGAGATTTCGTCATACTTGACATTTTCTAAAGCCATTGAAAAATAGAACTTATACAATCGAGTCATGAATTGACATGCAATGCACGTATTTAGGGAAACATATGTAGTTATTGCTGACATTTAATATCTCCACGACTTATTCACTATTTATCTTTCTATTATAAAAAATTATCAGGCATAGCTCAATTCCAAAATCAGTTCCAAGCCCAGACATTCCAGCAACAACGATTTGGTCCAAATCAATTTGTACAAGCACCATTCCAAAGCCCTCAACAGTTTCAACAATTAAATAATATTGATAATAGACAATCTCCTCAACAATCAGGCGTACCTTGTCCAGAAAATAATGGACGATTTGTAGTTCCTTCTCAATGTGATGCTTATATTGAATGTGTTGATGGTATTGGTGAACAGAAACTTTGCCCGGAGGGTCTCTTCTTCAATCCCGACGCAAGATTTAATTATCCATGTGGATATCCGATTGATATTAATTGCGATGGACGTCCAAATTTACGTAAGAATTATAACAAATATTGTATTTTTGAAATTTATTATAAATTATGACATCATGTTATGCAAATCATTCAACAGAACCTCCACAACCAACTGATGACTGTCCCCATCAATACGGTTATTTCAAAATTGGTGATGAAGCCAATTGTGGACAGTTTATTAATTGTGCTGATGGTGTTGGACACCTTTTCAACTGTCCAGAAGGTTTAGCTTTTAATTCTGAAACTTATCGTTGTGATTGGCCTGATCAAGTTCCTGATTGCAATGTTGAAGGTAAATTTGATTTTGAATATGAGAAAATATTTTTTAAATACATTTTTTTAAATAAAGCTTTAAAAATTTTCAGCTTTCTTGAAATTCACATGTCCCAATCCTGCTGAAGGAGATAGCCAGTATCAATTGTTTTACAGTGAATCTAGATTCTTTAGAAACCCTAATGACTGCCAACAATATTTTATATGTATAAATGGTCGTCCTCGACTCCAGAATTGTGGCGAAGGGAATGCATTTAATGAATTAATAAATGCTTGTGATTCTGCTGAGAATGTTACTGGTTGCAAGTAAGAGATTAAGTATTTATATGTTATATAAAATATTTTTTTTCTACCTACTTATTTATATATTTAATCCATTTACAGCCAACCAAGTGTAATAGCACCAGAACCATTTATCGATCCAAGTCCAGCTTTCCGTCAAGTTTCACAGCGAAATAGATTTAGACAATTTTAAAAAAAAATTGCCAATTTAATTTTATTGTAAAAGATGCATAATCTTCTCAAAAATTTGGTTCTTAAGTTATTTCAATAGATAAATACAATGATTGTACTTGAATGATTCTTATAACTCTTCTATCGGCAAGTTAATAGCGATGATAAATGTTTTTTTAATGATACAGAAAAAAATATTGTAATAATTCATGATCATAAAAATGAATTGTATGATAAATTGAATAAAATTTTGAAAATATTAATATAAAACAAACAATTGAAATTTGTCATGATTATAATTATAAATGCTAAAATAATCCATTACCTGTTAACGACCGATATATATGCTATATTGTCGACAGCCAAGAAACCGGTTTCAGAACTCGAAAACGACTTTTCCTTACTTGTTCGCAGAATACCTCTAGAATTACTAAACCTATATCTACCACTTATTCCATGTTATCCTGATATTGCTATCTAGGAGCAGGAGCTAGGAAATCGGTAGCAGGATCAATTGAATATTACGTTTAATCTGGAAATTATAAAAAAAAAATTAGTGTCAAAAAATAATTAAAACTTTAAATATTTATGAAAAATTTGTTATTTTAAAATATTTATGACATTTATAATGTAGACACATAATACTGATATCGATTACAATTAGAAATCGAAAGTATTCATTTGTAAACATGAAATATTTTTGACATAATAAAGTTTTATCTTTACTTATAACAGAAAGTTGAGATAATTATGTACAAGAAATAATGATTGATAATAATTACGATAAATTAAAAAATTTAATGGAAATTAAAAATTTTTTGCACTTTATTCATATTTTTCTTTCAAGAGATATCGGAGTACCGACCGGTACTAATGATACCTTTTTGGAGCTAAAATTTTTTCCGTTATTACTGATGACGGAAAAAAATTTTAATTATAAAAAAACTCGTTGAAAAAAAAAAAACCAAAAAATGTAACATTCTCTAAAAAGAATAGAATATAGTCTTAGTACCATAAATTTCAATATCATAAATTATTTTAATTATTAATTTTAATAATTATGTTCATTATTAAATTCATACTTTTAATTTATACATGTATCCATGTAAATATGTGTAACTGTAATAATTCACAAATACGATGATGTGTTACACCATTAGAGGGCACTTTCCGCGTTTTGATATAGTTTGTGCAACTCCAAAAGGATCGATGATGAAAATTAAAAGTTATTTATAAAAATTTATAACAAATTGTATATTTTATCAATGTATTGAATAAATAAAATATTTTTTATAAACGTGAAAATAATTAAATAATAGTTTTGATGAAATATTATATAGAATTTAGAGGTAAATTAAAAAAAAAACGGCTTCAAAATATGTATCAAGATATAGTTTGTGTATAGTTGCTGTGCCAGTGTTGGGAATCGATAGTAGCGCCCTCATGAACAATTAATCGACGGGAGATGTAGGTTTTCCTTTTCAATCTGTTTTCGAGTACGTGGTTGAATCGTTATTAGTTGAAAAACATTGACTAAACAATATAATTAATTAACGAATATTAAGTGAGAAAAGTAATATTGTTAAAACTTGATCATTAAGACATACAGTAGTTTTTTGTTATTTATTTGAATCAGAAATAAACTCACAATGCCATTAAGTATCAAGGTTAATCTACGAGTTACTGGTCACTGTAACCAGGGTGGCCGTAAATACATGGAAGACATGTTTAGTGTGGCATACCAGCAGACTTCTGATGATAGAGATTTGGAATATGCTTTTTTTGGTATTTTTGATGGACATGGTGGTGGTGAAGCTGCTAAATTTGCAAAAGATCATCTAATGGATATTATTGTTAAACAAAAAAATTTTTGGAGCGATAAAGATGAAGACGTACTTCGCGCTATTAGAGACGGATATGTTAACACACACTATGCTATGTGGCGAGAACTAGGTTTGATATTACTTGTATATGTTTTTATTTTTATAGAAATTGTTTATAATATCTAATATTTTTATTTATCATTAACACCAGATTTTACAATTAACCTTATTTATCATCTCACACAATTTTTTAAATAAATTATTTCATCATTTCATCACTTTTCTTATTGTTACTAAAGTTATTATTTATTTTATTTTTACTTTTAACTACTGTTTTTATTATTACTGCTTTCTTGATGTCTATGTTATTAAAAATAATTTGTTTCAATATTTTAACGTATTATGTAATATAGACTTCCAATAATTGCTTACATCATATATATCCAATTAGTGTTAATATTAATTAATTCATAAGTGAATAATAATTCATTAAAACATTTAATAACTAAAAAGTATTTTTTTGGAGCAGATAAATGGCCAAGAACAGCGTCAGGATTACCTTCAACCGCTGGCACAACTGCCAGTATAGCATTCATTAGGAAAGGAAAAATTTATATTGGGCATGTTGGAGACTCTGGAATAGTACTTGGTTATCAAGATAATGAAGGTGATCCGCAGTGGAAAGCAAAACCGCTCACAAAAGATCATAAACCCGAAAGCGGACCTGAAATGACAAGAATCCAAGAATCTGGCGGGAAAGTTATAAGTAAGTCTGGTGTCCCAAGAGTTGTTTGGAATAGACCAAGAATTGGTCACAAAGGTCCAGTAAGAAGATCTACACATATTGATGAGATACCATTCCTTGCAGTTGCAAGATCTCTAGGTAATTTACTATTATTTTTATTTTACAAATACTGATAAGTAAGGCAAATATTTTAGTTCGAGGAAAAAATTTTTTGTTATTTTTTATTATTTTAAAAGGTGATTTGTGGAGTTACAATTCAGAATTAGATACATTTGTTGTTTCACCTGAGCCTGATGTAAAAGTTATTAAAGTAGATGTAAAATCTCATCGATGTCTTATTTTTGGTACTGATGGACTCTGGAACATGTTAACACCTCAAGCAGCTGTATCAATTGTTCAAGCAGCTGAAAAACACAATGAAAAACATTTTATAGCATCACAACAAACAGGAAACGTACTACAGGTACTATTATTATTAGTATTATGATAATGATTACTATAATTTCTATGAGATAATAATCTCTTTTAATTGTAAATTTATTAACAGAGTGAAAACCAAATGTGGATAAATCCATCCAAGAGTTTGGTGGATCGTGCACTCGAAAGATGGTCATCTACCCGTTTACGAGCAGATAATACGAGTGTTGTTACCTTAATGATAGATCCACCCGGACCATCACGTATAGAATTTTTACTGAATCGCTCTAAAAATAATCTGTCAACCAATTCACTACCAAATTATTCACCAATATGCAGGCCTCCATCATCTAATTGTAATCATTCTCTTCCAAATTTAGAGAAAACATCGACGAAAGACTTTCACAATCATCCACAAGTCAATACATCTGATACAAAATTATTAGAAAATAACTACTGTCCAAACCAACCATTCTCACAACCAATAAGTTCACCACTTACTGTTAACGAGAAATTGGTGAGTAATTATTCAAATGACAAGAACACCGATCTACCTTTAAATAGTAATATTGATAAAATAGCACATCCAGTTAAAAAACAACAAAAACCCATTCCTGTTGTTAATACAGTTGAAAATAACGACGACACGATGAATTATTCAAATTCAGAAAATATTCAAGTAGCTGAAGTATCGTCGAGTGATATTACAAACAGTGACGCTAATATTAGTAATAGCATACCTTTTATTAACAGCCATATTAATGTACCATCTTCTGCAGAAGAGAATGACAAAAATAGTGAAACAATCAATGATAATAATCAATTGGAGTTACCATTGGAAAAAATGTTCGATAATACAGAATCTATTTGTGATCAGACTCTATGGTCTGAAGATATCGACGATAGACAAGAATTAGTAAGACAGAATGCATTTTCAAGTTCATTAGGTGATCTTAATCTATTTAAATCTACAGTACGACAAGCTACAATTCCAAATACAATTAAATCAACAACTTCAACTCTTATTAATAATAATACTTCGTCTATTACTAATGACATAGTTACGGTTACTCCTACAGTTTCTGGCTCCCAAAATATTAATGAAACTTATTATGATGAAAACATCAAAAATAATACACCTGTCAGTTGTATGAAAAAATTTGAAATACAAAAAGATACTGTTGTGATTTCGAATAAATCTAGTGAAGGTAATGTGGCACATTTGAACAGAGCAACTCTTAAAATAAAAAGGCGGGAAATATCATTGCGATCCAATATTACCACACGAGTTAACTCTAAAACAGTTCACAAAGCTATAGTATCAACATCAACAAAACGAAGACACAGTTCTACATTTGATATTACACCCAATGACGTTATATGCAATATTGTTCATCAACAAGAGCCGTGTTTGAAACGAAGAACTCGATCTGAAGATCGCAAATGTTTAGCTAGGAATGAAAATAATCCAAATAATCAAAAACAAATAAAACAACAATTACATAGTCGATTACGATGGATTAATTCATGTTCTAACATAAAGAATCGTAATATCACTGCTGCAAAATCTTACTCACCAGCTGGAGTTGAGAACAATATTCATGAAAAAAATATTTTATTATCGACAGCAACTACTACAACAACACCAACAACTTCATCTAATTCTGCATCTTCCTCTTCATCAGCATCTTTTCAAAGACGAAATCTTGAAAAAAAAGCTACGCCAATGAAAAATACCAGACGAGGACCCGTCAATTATGTTATTAACAATGGAAGTACTAGTGGTAGTTGTAATGGTGTTGGCTGTTCCGCAAGATTAGCTCAATTAAGAAAAAATTTTACTCTTAAAGATTGGGATCAAATGAAATCAAATCGAAAATCAATGTCAGGAAGCTATTCTAAAGAAGATCATCGATTGAAACTTAATTGCATGATAGTTGGTAGTGGTAAGACTTCATCTAATTCAGTGTCAAATTCTTCACCGCCTCAAAGATGGCTAAGATCGGATACAATTGCTGCTACCCCTATTAAAACCCTACGATCTCGAAATGTTGATATCGCGGGTCATACAATACCTCCTCAGATTGCTCATCAGTACGGCATTGTTAAACAGAATCGACATTCCCTGAATACAAAACTCAACAAGCTTTCATCAGCAACAACTAAAATAATTTCCAAAACTTCCATGCAATTGACAACGAGTAAATTAATTAAACCAAATAATGGTATGAACCATGAAAATAATGCTTCTAATTTAGCATTATCAAATTCAGTGTCGGTTATTGCTAAAAGAGTTAAATCAAGTTCCTATAATTCAAATACAAGATCACGATTAGGTACCCGATCGAGACTAAAGCGACTCAGTAAATAAGCGGATTAAGTCATTTTTTTTTTAAACATATATATAATTTGTATATATAATAAGTGAAAACAGATGCGTTAATAATTTTTAAATAGTTCTTAAAATCATCCTTGTATTTGTCACAGAAAAAATTTCATCAATATATCTTATTTATAATTATTTAAAGAGAAATATTGTATAACAATTGTAAGATAAAGATTAATGTTTTTAATGATTCTTTAGCTTTCTATAATTGCGATCTTCTAATATAAATTTATAACGATTGTTTTTTTTTTCAATTTAAATGACTAATTAATCATATTTCAAACGTGATACAATTAAAACAAATGGCTAAGATTTGTTATAATTATTGAGGATTGTATATATTTATTCTAGATAAAGATATAATTTTTATTAAATTGTAGTAAAAAAAAATCCTGAAATATTCAGTTGAAATTGCGGTTTTATTTTTGAGATGTCTTCCACTGAATAATAAAGGCATAAAGTAGATTTTCATTATAATTGAAAAATTGAACAAAGGATGTATGTTAAAGTAAATCTTCACAATATGTGCCTATTAAATTGATTATTGAAAATAAAAGGGTTTTCATATTATCATAATTCCCTTATTTAATAGAGTTGAAAATTAAGAATGAAAAGTATTATAATTTATTTTAGATGTTTACTTTTTTAGAAAAATTTTTTATATGACGAATTTAACACTTTCACGAATAAAAAAAAAATATATATATATTAAAAATTATCTTGTACAATTGATATGTTATTTAAAAATAACGATAAAAAAACATCTCAAACTAGATCCTGTATTTTATTAATCAAGATGAAAGCAAAAAATAAAAAATAACTTGCATGGATTACTACTGTTACTGCTAGTACTATTATCATTATAATTATGAAAAAAAATGGATGTTTAATAGTTAAAAAAAAAATAAAATATTTATATAATTAAGTGGGGGCCACATTGTAATTAATATTATCAGATGTATATATTTTAACGAAATAAAGCATTAATATCAAAATTATTATTTATTTTTTAACTTGGACATATTCTTTTACAATAAAAAATTTCACTTGTTTGATAGAATTATTCATCTTTCGTACGTTTACAATATTATTATCATCATTTATATTTACATTGGTCATTTCATGACATGGGATATGTTCAAAACAAACGAATAAATAATCTTAGAAAATATATAATTTTGATATCTACAACAAGTATAAATAAAAATAATGATCTTTCATAAATGATTGATCGATTTATAAAAATTTGAAGAAATTTTTAATGACTATGATTCTTTTACTATCATTATTTTCATCATTATTATAATTTTATTAATTGTTTTATGAATGTCTTTTTCATTTTCAATCGTATCAGTGATCGTAAGTACAAGTAATTTATATTTATTTTAAAAAATACTGAATAACAAACAAATATATTATACTTAATTAATGCAATAGATCTTTCATAGCGTCATGTAAATGATATTAATCTATAATCTCATCTATTCATATCAGATCTGTATCTATTATGTATAATTGAGTATTATCTCCAATTTTTTAATAAATAAGACAGTAGCAATAAGGCACATGATGCATATTATGCGCGTACATTCATACTTATTACTCAAAGTAATGTTATTTCTGTTGAAAATATGTAATTATATTACTTTTATAGTATCGGATAAAAACGCAGATAAAATTTGTAGTATTTGTTTTAAGAATATTATTCTTCAAGTATTTGTAAAATAAACTTTTGATTATTAAATATTAAATGATCAGTTATCGTTATTACTATCATAACTGTTAATATTACAATTATTATTATTATTTCTAATTCCATTAATATTACTATCGCCGCTATTACTACTGTCAATTTTTCATTTCCAGTACATTTAAAAAATCTCAAGAGTTTTAAGTACAAATAATTTCTTAGATTATACTATTTATAAAAATGAGCAAGAAAAATAATCTCGGAATGTTTTTCATACATTAAACATTCATTATTTACAATAATCATTAGTGTTTTTCGACAAATACTGGGATTTTAAGTACACAAGTATCAATCTATTTAATATTGAATAAATTTTTTCAAGCTCAGTGTAACATATAGAATAAAAATGTTTTAATTCACGGTAATCACGAGTATAGAGATATTATTATAGTATCATTAATATAAAAAAATTTTTAAGGGCGTACTATTTTAAAAATATATTCACACGTATAAACATACGATTGATTTAAATGACACAACCTTTTCTCAATCCGTACATTATTTTCAATTCAGGCATAATAATTTTCCGTATAATCATATTAGTTTTTTCGGTCAACGTATCACGACGTGGATCTTTTTTATAACGTTTAATACCTGGCCGATGTACTAGAAATGCATTATCTAAAATTAAAAAGTCATAATCCAAAACACAAAGTGCATAACCCTGTGTCATTTTATCACTTTTACCCTCCCAAGTAAGTCTTTCATCATAAAGGGGATCATTATTGGTTCCAATAAAAATAGGCTCCCAATGGGCAAAACTTCCTGTTCTTTTTCCACAAAAAAATACATGAAGATCATCATTAAGTACTCGTGCTTCTTGCCATTCTTTACTTTTCGGTATATTGTGACATATAGAGCATAGTCTTTCATGAAATGGTACTGCTTTACGAGCTTTTAACATCTTGACCTAGAAAAAAAAGAAGCAATTAATATCATTACACTAATTAATATTAATAGATATGAAGTGTATTAAATAACATACTAAAGCTGTTTTGTTGAGAGGTGGTTCACTATTCTTTTCCACTTCAAATATTGGTAAAACAAATACTTTATGATGTTTACTTAACAATAGTGGATCATTATTTCTTCTAATCATTTCTAAAAATTTTATTGGCAGATTAGGAGGATTTGGATATAATTCAATATCACTAGCTAATACATAATGAGTTATTGCTGATTCCCGGGCAATATTACGACCAACGTTCACTGGATATAAAAGTTTTTCTTTGTTTTTATACATTTTGTTATTAATATAATTATTATTAGTCCAAGGTGGACCAAGACTACAATTATATGGCTCGGCTTCCATAACTTTTTTACTTGATGGCACCTGTATAAAAATAGTTATTATCAGTATGATGGTTGTTAGATAATATTCAAATGTAAATTATTATTATCCATGATGTGAGTTAAACATAAGAATAAAAAAAAAACTGACCACTTTTGGAATATGTTTACTGTGGAAATAAATGTGAAATGTTGTAAATTTTGAGATGAGGGAACTTTTACAACTTCTTAAATATTTGATTGAATCTAGAGTTGGTTGAAAATCTGTTCCCGGTGTGTGCAGTGCTATTGATACTGGAGCTTGCCAACGTTTTAACAAAGGTTCTAGATTATCGAGAAATGTAAAATCAGCATGAGTTGTATAAGTCACGCTTTCCCAACATTGTATCTTAAGACTCATTGGCACGTAATTGTATAGTACCCAATAATCACCACGTTGAGCCATTTTGGGTTCTAATGTTTTTTCATTACATTTAATAATGTCCTTCAAAGAATTATTCTTTGATTGTTGAGTAGATAATGTAATTGAGGATGATTGTGATAGTTTCTAAAAATGAATTGTTTCAATAACTAATAATATTAAATGCTGTTTAATTATTACATTTTTTTTTCATTATTTTCTACTTACTTTATCTTGTGCATCTTGAAATTCAACTCCAACATGAGATATATTTTTTGATTTCTCTTTCTCTTCTAATTGTTTAAAATCCTTTCAAATGATTATAACTTAATAAATAAATTCACAAAAAATCAAAGCTAATACTTAATTTATTTTTATACTCACCGATGATGATAGTGATGCAACTAAAGGTGATGAAGGTAGCAATAGTATTGAAGAAACTAACCCCGTGGCTGATGTTGGTTTAATGGAATTCGTTTTTTTACTATTATTTTTAGATGTGAAAGTGGTTTGATGTTGAGTTAGATCTGATTTTATTTGCTCCAAATTGCTCACAGCTGCTGCTGTTGTTCCATCATCAATCCAAGGGCCAGAAGTACCAAAATAAGCACAAAAATATAGCACAGCACAAATACTAAGTACTATTGAAAGCCTGAAGGCCCAAATTCGCCGTCCAATTAAAATCATGATTGTAATACTGCTTTATTGAAATTTTATGTCACATATTGAAGGTTTCGTCAGTTTTATCACAAAACATATAGAGTACTACTAGATAGCAGTTTACCTCCAATCCTGAAATATTAATAATCACATTATATTAATAATAATTACTAAGGGAAATAAAGTGATTAATATTTATTTTTTGCTAGTCACTCTCATCACGTTAACAGTAATGCTATATTCAGGAGAGAACATAGAATAGTCCATAAAAATTTAACGTACTATCAAAGACTGAGCTCGTATGATAGGAACTACGATAATAAAATTAAATATATTATCTCTATATCACTCTACGTGTTTTACTGTTAAAACTTCAGCATTTATTTTTTTTCTGATAATATTTTTATTTAATAAACATAAAAAAATTGATCAATAATAATGGAAAATTTAAATAAAAACAATGTTAAGAATTATTTAAAAGATAAGCATATAAAGAATTTATACGTAGAGATAGCTAGCATTGACGTTAAAGACACATTAATAATTGTTAACTAAATTTCACAATCAATATTAAACTAAACATAAACATTTTTCAAGGTAAAAAAAAAATATCATATCCAACGTCTTTATTGCTTTAGGCTGAATTACACATTATAAAAATAATTAATTTTGTCTGTTTAAATGATCACTTTATTACTACTCACAAGAAAATTTTATTTCTTATAACGTGGCACATAATTTTTTTTTTCTAGGCATTTTATAATTTAATTATCGTTCATTTAATTTTTATCATGATTTTAAATTTCTATTTCACCTCCAGGCAAATATTGTTGAACATTTACAATAATGAGTTATAAAATTAAATGAAAAATCATTTTGTCAATTTGATCATTTAAAATCAATGACTCAATGTCTTCTAAGCGTTAATTAAAAAATCAAATAGTTAACTATGAATAAATAGAAAATTGTATAGTAATAAAAGAATTTGTTGGTACAAATATGAGATAAAAAAAGATGCATTTAATTAATAGAATAATTAACTTACATCAATAAATATTGTTTAATAGATGATTATTCAATTATATATACTGTACTAAATAAATTGAATATTTTATGCAAATTAAGGTAATCACCAGTATCACTCCTACTGTCTTTTTAGCATACACGAACACAATATTTGCTGTAGATACACATGTATTTGTATAACTGTATTTGTTTAAATGTACGAAAAAATTTGGCACAGTGATTTGAAGAATCGAATGCAGCAAAGTAGAAGTTGAAAAATAATTATTGCATACTGAGAACATTTAATGTTTTTCAAATATTTTTTTTAATTAAATTCAATACATAACAACTTGTTTTATTGCAAAAAAAAAAAAATTGTAAAATACTTTATGATCTCATGTTAAAAATGAGATGTCTTCTTATTCTGTGTATATGCACGTATGTACTTACGATGTAGTGGATGCGGTACGCATATACTTGAAGACTGCATATATTTATGTCTGCACACTACAGATACATTCTGACGAGCCACGTCAAACTTAAAACAATAATGTGACAAGGCTGGAAATTATAAAATAACTTTGATCAGATAAAACTGCTTTCTCTTAGTTCATTAACGTTATGGATGAAGTGTGTTTCATTATTATTATGGAATTATATTTTTATTATGAAAACATTAAAAAAACTATCTTGATCTAATAAATAAATCAATGAAACTCTGTCAAATTAAAGCTAAATTTAAAAAAAATATTAATTCATTCTTTTTTTCAATGTGAAATAGTAATTCATGTTGAAATGGCTAAAGTCACGTCTTCTCATTCACTTATCAGAAGTCAGAAATGATTATTATTGTTATTATTTTACTAAATATTCCCGTGACATATGATAGATTAAGGATTTTTGAATATAGAGGAATTGTTTAAAAAATTATAACTTAAAATTTATGTATTTCGTACATGGTACATAATGGAATTGTATACATTAAACTTGTGTTTATTACAGTGTACGATTTTAAATTTTATTTTTAATCAATGCCAGAATCGTTAATTTTATCAATACAAAAATTTTATCTATTTAATCTATTTTTGTTAAAGAAAATGATATTTATTACGCAATTAATTTTTGGTTTAAATATTTCCATATTAATTTAAATAGGGCTCACTTTATATATTTATTAAGTTGTTTTATATTTTTTATAAATAAATTCAACATATTATAAGCTTATTACTTAACGTTTTAAATAGGAATACGCCAATATTATTGTAATTTCTACAACATAGCACTTCTTAACGGCAGCATGTCATCAATCTTGGTAGTAATCTTTTAAAATATTGTAAAAATGGAAATATTTTTTGATTTGAAAAATGAAATGTTCCAATAAAGAAACAACTTTACGAATATTTAGCGCAAAAAAGAAATATATTTATAACTCTAATAATATGATTAACTGAACTAAAAGAATTTTAAAAATAAAAAAAAAATGTTGTTATCTTTCATGTAGTTTTTACTTCTCCTCACACCATTCATTTTCTTTGCGAACTTGCTCTTCTTCTGCTGCCGAAAAGTCATTTTTTATATTAAAAGTCTTCCTTATTTCTTCTGGCGTTTTTCCTTTGATCATATTTGCTACTGTTTTGCAAGTTACATCCAGAAGTCCTTTAATATCCAAGTAATTGGCAGCCAAAATAAGTTCAAAAAGAGTTCCTTGATCAACCTGAATAATGTAAATTATGTTAAATATATTTTTCATATTATTAAAGAAATCATATTGTTTGAATGTCACAAAAAATAAACCTTCAAAAAATCAGCATCCCAAGAACTAATATCATCAGTTCGTTTTTCCTTATTTTCATCATCTTCTGGTGGTGGAGGATCGTCTTTATGATAAGTAGCCCATTGTATGACTTTTTTTAAAATGGCTGAATTCACATTCGGTAATGGAACAACTTCATCTTCGTCCTCGTCCATTCCCAAATCTTCTAACATAGTTTTAATTGTGACCGAGCATTTTGCAATCTCAACATCAACCTCGTAGATTTCACCATCATTACTTTGTAATTTTATGTTCGTCATCTGTAAAAGTAAATAATATTTCAAATTAAAACTTTGCTTTTCATTGTTATCAAAAAATGAAGCATTTGTTTACTCAAATTTCTGAGAGTCAACGAAATTTTAATTGATTTTAAATTGATTTAATGGGACAAAGAAATTCTGAAGGTCTTGTAGACAGAGATATTGATGTAGATGTATTGACAAAAGATTTGGAAGTACAGTTAAATAAAAAAAAATGGTCATATTTATATTAGTATATCGTGTTCTTGTATAAACCGGTCACTGATAGGGCAAAAGGTTCAAATGTAGCAATTTAGTCCATTTGAGTATTAGGTTAGAAAACTTCATTTAATTGCTTCTAAAGAAAAGTAATAATTAAACCAAAAATTTCAAAAGTTAAACTAAGATATGGTGGCAAATGATAAATTTAATGATTATCAATATCTAGTAAAATTATTTACAATAATAAATGTAAATCGAAATATTATTTATAGGTTGAAACTGTAAAAGTAATCGTGAAGGTAAATGCGATTCTAGCTACCATGTTTATAATGATGATATGCTAATAATAAATAAAATTAAACACTATTTCGTACCTTAATCGAATTAATTTAATCAGCAACGTATTTTTTAAATGTAAAATGATACTATTTTCTTATTCTAAAGTTTTTTAAAAGAAATATTGAGGTAATTTTCAGAAATACGTATTTACTGCTTCACAGATTACTGACTTCTAAGCTCAAACAACGCTGTATAAAATGTATGATACAGTAAAGACTGCAGGCGCCATTTTCGATGGCGTCTCTTGAGATGTTTGCTATAGTAAATGCCACAATTATGCATATTCCGTGCAAATTGAGTCGTTTTGCGAAATTTTCATTCGCAAAAAGAACTAAAGAGGGCTGAAGTTGGGAAATATATGTGCAGAGAAAATGGCGGGAAGAATCAAAAGGGTTTGCCACACAAAACTGAAATAGAAACATACAAACATTCGCCTGTATATACTTTCTGTATAATCTTCATTATCATAGCATAAATGCATGTCAACTAATAAACATGTAACTACCACGTGCTTTTTGAAAAACACTATGCAAATAAAATTTTTGTAAATAAAATCTATTAAATATTAAATAAAATGATTTCTGTGGCGTTAAAATATAATGTTTTGGCTATGTGTTGTATTGATGACTATCTACTAGTAGGTTTGTAACTGTAACATTTAGAATATAATATTCAATAAAAATAAGGCAAATATTTAATTTACAGGAATTGGAAATCATTTATGTATATACAAGATTTCAACATCTCATTGTGAATCAGTAATAAATACATTCCACCATGATTCTATTCATGAAATCATAAAATCCTTTGATAAATTGATTGTATTTGGAGGAAGATGTCTGAGCATTTTTCAATTAAAAGTAGTAGCTACTACATTTGGAGTAAAAAATGCTTCAAAACATGTGTTCAATGATTGGATTATTTCTGCCAAATTCATTCCTCACAGCAATGATGAAAAGCTTTATATTTTATTTGCTCATAATAATTTACATTTATATGACACATTAACCATGGAATATACCAATATTTGGTGTGAAGAAAAATGCTTATTGTATCCTTTTGTTGAAATTACAAGTTTATTTATCACATTATGAGTCAAGAATTTTTCTTTTTCATTTTGATATTATGAAATTAACATCATCATAATAGATATTGTGGTAACATTTCAACAGATCAACCAAATCAAGCTGTAATATTTAGTGGAACAGTTTTTCAGGAGATTTTAATATGGACAATTGTGCAAGATAATCTATCACCCCTATCCGATCAACCTGTTTTATGGCGTTTGAAAGGACATGACGTTAGTAACTATGTATTTTTTTTAAATGCATTGAATTAAGAATTCGAATTTCTATTGATGTTGAATAAAATTTCAGGGTGTGATATTTTCTATATTTTATGATTCTTGTAAAAATTTGATAGCATCGACTTCTGACGATAGAACTGTCAGATTATGGGAAATTAAAAGTTGCACTAATGAATCACTAGTACATAATAATTGGAAAGATATTAAAATAAATCTAAAGCATACGATGTATGGACATACTGCTAGAGTATGGAAATCAATCATTGTGAATGATAATATCATCAGTATTGGAGAGGTATGAATGTAAATTACTTGAGGAATAAAATAATTTATTTATTCAAGTTTATTTTTTAAGGACTCTCAAGTTTGTATTTGGTCAATGGATGGAAATTTACGTGATAAAATATTAGCTCATAATGGAGCAACAATTTGGAGTATTGAAGTGTCTAATGACAAATGTCACATATTTACTGGAGGTGCAGATGGTGGAGTCTATTTATGGTCACTACTTTCAAATTACACGGAAATGTCTCTTATTTCTGCATTAGAATTGGAAGACAAAAAAATACCTAAATATGTACAATATTTACAATCTGACAAGATTTTGATTTTCGTTGAAAATGGGGAATTATTTACCTACAACGCTGCTTCGAAAGAACTCATCAAGAATCCTATTGACTTATCCAAATACAAAAATTATTGTTTAATGCAAATCTGTCCTAATCGAACAAAAATAGTATTTGCATCTAATAGTGGATATTTAGATATTTTTGAAGAAGTAAATGATAAGTTGAACGTTCACACAACTTCGATCAAAATTTTCGAATCGAAAATTTTTGCAATTCATTGGCTAAATGATAACACCCTACTCGTTTGTGGTCATGAAGGTCACCTGAAAATGTTTCAGATAACAAATGATAGAAAATTATTATTAATATCAGAGTTTATACTGCCGATGAGTAAAGAACGTTGGACTACAACGGCAATAATGCTTGACAATTTACTAATTTGTGGAGATCGTAATGGACATATTTATGTTTTTAAAATCAATTCGGAAAAGGAGCCAAAAAATCCATCAGAATATTTAACAAAAATGCACCATGTGTTAGGAATTCAATATTTTCATTTCATCAACAATCAATTAATAAGTGCGGGGCGTGATGGTACATTACGATTTTACAAAGTCAACTTTTCTGATAACTCACTCAAAATAATACAACCTTTGTATTATAAAAAAGTACCTATGACCTGGGTTAGTAAAATAGTACAAACTGAACAAGATGTTTATATACTAGGCTTCAAAGAAATTGAATTCATGATTTACAGCATTAATTCACAACGTTTGATTTTGAAATTTATCTGTGGCGGTGGCCATAGATCTTGGGACTGTATATTTTTCGATAAATTCATCCAGTTCACTTGCATACGGAATAAGAAAGTGTATATAACTAATAACATGACATGCACATTTAGTAAAACAATAATCCAAGGCCATCATACTAAAGAAATTAATTGTATGCAAGTATTATCTGGTATATCAAATAAAAATATTTTACTGTCTGCTAGCGAAGATTGTACACTTCGCTTTACTGAATTGTATAAAATATTACCAGAACAATATCAATTATCTTGTTTAGATTCAATTGATGGTCACATTTCAAGTGTGAAATGTATCGATATAATAAATATAAATAACTCTAATGAGAAAGCAGAAAGTTTCATTTTCACTGGAGGTGGTAGAGCGCAATTGAAAGTATGGAAAGTATCAGTTGATGTTGTTGAAGATAAATTCATTAAAGATAATTTAGAAATTACTGAACTCATGTCTTATATGTTACATGGAACGAATAAAGATCAACGTAAAATGATGCTCAGTAAACAGCAAGAATATTTTATAGATCCTGAGACGCGTTTTATGGATATTACTTCCTATACATACGTAGAAAAAAATATTGTTATATTATTTGTTGCTTGTTCAGATGGATTTATAAGAATATTTTCTTATGATACACATTTAAATAATTTTTATTTGACAACAGAAATTCCATATTACAACCGTTGCATTATAAAAATTCATGTATTTGATTATCGAAATGAAGTTATTCTTATAAGTATGGCAACTGATGGAGTTATAAATCTTTGGTCAGTGAAACTCATAATTAAAAATATTTGTAATAAATTTGATAATATAAAGATAAAACCATTCAAATCATGGAATGTACATCAGTCGGGAATAAATAGCTATGACTTCAAACAAAATAACGAAGTATTTTTATTACTAACTGGAGGTGATGATAACAAAATTAATTTATCATTATTTACAATATTTGAAAGTACAAATACTACTTTGATGGCTGATATTTTAGCTGAATGGAGCTCTTCATCAATTCATTATACTCAAATAACAGGTAACTAAAAAATACTGTTATGTTCTGTTAATAATGTAACTAGTTATTCGTTAAAGAATTATACTTAAAATTTAATTTCCACCACAGGTATCAAATTTTACGGAATTGATAAATTTGTAAGTGTTGCAATTGATCAACAAATTGTGACGTATTATTATTCATATTGTAAATCAATATTATCAGTGAGGCCTTTACAAAAAGTTTTACATACTTCTATAACCGACCCCCATGGTTTAACTATTGTAAATAGTTTAAATAATGGCACAAATGATGTACTTGCCTGTATATATGGGCAAGGTATTGAAATAATACGTCTTGAAATGGAAAATTGAATTTTTCATTCAAGATAAACTATATTTTTATGAATAAAATTTTTAAGTAAAAACATTATTAAATGTTTAAAATGTCTTTTAATGATTGCCAAATATCATTCCCATCTTTCCAAGGGATTATTTTTGCTTTAATGGATTCATTACTATTTTTATAGTCATTGATCATTTTCATAATGTAATTATCCTGTCTCGGAAATGCAATATCATTTGGAGACAATTTCAACATCGGACAGTAATCATTTCTACCATCACCTACATATGCTACCATATTATATTTAACTCCTGCATCACCTTTTTCTTTTATATAAGATTCAAGAACATACCCTTTACACAAATTTTTCTCACTAAACTTGCACCAATCCTGTTGATGATATTCCTTAATATTTAACAAATGATTTTCATCAAACCACGCCGGATTAGTATAAATTTTATCAATATAATTCTTCAATTGTTTCTTTTCTAACCAAGTTTCAATAAATATAGAATTTGCATCACTAATAATTATTATATCACAATTATTCGAATGTAAATTTTTAATAAGATCTTCAAAACCTGATACTGCTGGTATTTTATGTATAGACTTGATGATAGTATCTTTTTGTACTCCAATACTGTGAATTAATTGAAAGATTGATCTCATGTATGCTGTCCATCCTAAATTATATAGTTTTTTTACATTATCTGGTACATCATGAGGATACAATTTCTTAATAATAATATCACTATTTTCATTGATAATTGTGTTATCGAAATCGAAGCACATCAAGAGGGGTTTTTTAACCTGTGGAATTTAAAAAAGGATGATTACAAAATAAATTTAAATGACTTGATGCCAATATTTATTTATATATTTTACCTGCATCATAAACTTCAATATGATACTCCAATACAATTCGAATTTTAGAATGAAACAATTTCTTGATGAATCGAATAATTGTTTAATTTAAAAATTTAATGAATTCGACTGATCCTCAGGTACACATATGATATGCCTGTATTATTGTCAGATTCATTTTTAAAATTATACACAATTTGTCGCGTATTTTCCAACCATCGGTTAATAAATTAATCCAATATTTAATGATTTCTTTTATTATGTGTAGAGGGCAACATATAAACCCGTGTGATACGGGCCAATGAACGAATGATGACGTTAGCTGAACGAAAAGAGGAGGAGAAGTATAAACTACGATACGTTATGGAATGTATAGCGAGACATCGGCGTGTGTTGACGAAGTTATAATTTTTTTATTTATTATTCTCTTATCAGAGATTGCCGGAAAGCTAAAAAACACTACGCGGCATTATTGAAGACAGTGGGCAAAATGGCCGAACGTGTAGATTCGCCGGTTTCTAGTACTTCAGATTCTTCTTCAATGTTGCAAGAAGATTCAGTCATTTCGAATTTTATTTCGGAAATAATCAAAAGCCCAATCAATATATTTCTGGTGATTGTTATAGCCTTTCTTGTTTATAAAATATTTCGGAGTAAGACTATGGGAGAACCACAAGTAGTAACATACAAACCGCTTCCTAAAATCAGACGTGACTTTACTGTTGAAGAATTGAAGAAATATAATGGTACGGGACCAGATGGACGAATTCTTGTAGCTGTTAACGGCAGTGTTTATGATGTTACGAAAGGTCGAAGGTTCTATGGACCTGGTAAGAATTTTAATTATTATAATAATCATTTATGTATATCATGTATTTCGTAATTTACATTATACTTGAAGGAATTATATTTATCATTCTTTTTATTATACAGTACATTACTTCTATGGTTTAAAATGTCTCTAAATGATATCTTCGTCATATCGCGTGATTTCTATGACTGGGCAAATGCCTTGCAGCTACGAAGTTGTTAGATAAAAAACCTATTTTCTATCCTAACTGATGACCACACCTGATAATTTATATTTACATATATTAAAGCAGTTGTAATCATTAACATTGATTTTTCAACAAGTAATTTATACTTATTTATATGAACTATTAAATAGTTGAAACACTTATCATTTATATTTTTTTTCAATTTTTATTTGAACAAATTCTATCTATGAGAATTATTGTATGAAGTGTTCAGTCATGCAATCGTATGCATTATTTATGTATACATCGTATTGATTTACATCATTCAAAGTAATCTTATAAATCAATAGATCATTGTTTAAATCAATTTCAATATTATTTAAAACTAATAAATAAATTTTTTTATAAATCAATCAATTATTCATCAATCATTAATTCGACAATTTGATAGACATTATTATTTTGTCTAATTTAAACATTATAGTTAATGCTCCAAACTATAATAATGCTTGATCACATTTTTGTAGCAAGTTCATTTTTATGCCGTTTTACTCGATGATATCAGCATGTTTTATAATTGAAATTATTGAAATACTAGTATGAATAATAGTATAGAGTTAGCTCAATTAATTTGAGCACTGGCTACTGAAGCTATTTTATGATGACTATAGATAATTTAGAACTGTTTTATTGATATTGATAATTCAGAAATGATTTATTGTAATTTATTTCATAGATGGCCCGTATGCTGCCTTTGGAGGTCGCGATGCTAGTCGAGGTTTAGCAACATTTTCAGTAGTACCAGGGAAAGATGAGTATGATGACTTAAGTGATCTCAATACTACAGAAATGAACTCAATTTTAGAGTGGGAAGAACAATTTAAAGGTAACCAAATTAAATTTATTTATTTTTGAATAAAAATGTTACATAATATGTCATGCTAATTAATTATAATAATTATCATTATTTTTTCCTTCAATACTTAACTTATTGTCAGTCAGAATATCCTTGTATCATTCAAGAAAAACAAGGAAACTCTTACAATTACAATTACATTCAATAATAAAATAGACCACAAGTGTTGTTTGATAATTCTTATCAAGTTTAATTTTCATCATTTTTAAAAGATTAATTTTTAAACAAAAAAATTTAATAATCATAATAATAATGATTTTTAATTTTACAGAAAGATACGATTACGTTGGAAAATTATTAAAACCAGGAGAAGCACCGACGAATTATTCAGATGAAGAGGACGAAGGAAGTCAACAAGAATCAGATGCAAAATCTAAAGACGATTGACCACGTAAAAATTCTATCATATTAAAGATAAGATCAGACATATGACACTTATTATTGAAAAATGTCTATTGATCACTTGGTAATACAATTTTGAATGTGATATCAGCTACATTCATTTTTAGAAAAAAAAATCTACGGAACGATGTAAAAATGATATAAATATTTGAGACTGTTATACTACTACTGAATACTTGATTTTTAAACGTGCTATCAAGATATGATGAATTTTTTTGATATTTGGAATAATTTTTATATGTGTAGAAAATTTTCTACAATTTCCAACATACATTCTTAATGAATATCATTGTAAGTGTTTAATGCTGAATTTTATAATAATTTTCTTAAAATTTATAGAATTATACTTTGATAAAATTCATTTTTTTTTATTTATCAATTACAATGCTAAATCAAGAGTAAATCAAACTTCAACAACTATTCTAAACTTAAACACGAGTGTGAAAATTTGTCAAGTGTGAATATTCATTTGATTGATTAATTATTAAATCAACATCATTTAAATATTAAATTATTTTAAATTCGGTCAGTTTTTATTTAAAAAAGTGTTAAGTCAATTGGTTAAATTTTTTTATTAATTAGCTTTAAAAATGAAAAGAATTCTCAATATTGTGTGTATAATTTTACTTTTAAATATGTTTATTGAGCGATGAAAAAATAACGTTGTTACTAATGAATATTTTAATTTGATATTTAACGTTGATAGTTTTTTTTTTTATTAATTCAATAATTTATAACAAATTTTTTCATAATGTGCATACCATAACTATATCAATTGTTATTTGTATTTTAAAGATAAATCATTTAAAATAACAAACATGTAATTTAATGAATATTTTTAAAAAAAAAAAGCAAGATAAAGATTATATATAACACTCATAGTGATATTGACACGTAGAAAAAAGAGATTTATTTATGATGAATATGAATATACCTATTAGTGCAATCCAAGTGGCTGCCAATATTTCCTATAAAAAATAATTAAATTACTTAATTTTCGGGTGTGGTTAATTTTATTTTAATAATTGTATAATTTAACAATATTATATTTAATATTTATTGTGACATAAGCTGCGTAATTCAAAAAAATAATTATTGTTCTTTTTAAAAAAAAAATACTGTGCATTTTAATAATGTTGCATTTTCTTGTAAAAAACATATTTCGTTTTATTGTTAACTTTGATTTATTGTAAGTAAATAAAGAGAAATTTGTCATTTAAAAAAATTCATGTTTTTTGTAGACATTTTATTATCAACAATTATTACCATTGAATTAAATTCATTGTTGAGTATTTAATTTGATATATGTATAGATGTATAAATAAAGAGCAAGAAGTATGCTTTTTGATATATGATATGTTACATAAATACATATATATATAAAAAGACACTCTTCTACATGAGATGTTTTATTTTCGATTATTACAAACTGATTCAGTTATTAGAATAACTATAAACTATTTAATTTATTTATTTGTTTGTCATTTAATTTTATAGTTATCGGTTGAAATATTTTTATTTTTATTTCAATAAATATAAAATTTTCGTTGTAAAACGTAATCAAAAGCGTTTGATGAACGCCATCTTATCATTTTTTATTTTCAATCGAACTGAAATGTCTAGTATTTTATTCACATTGTTTTACATTTCATCCATAGATAATCGTACATACAAAATTGAAATCTTTGTATTTTACAGTCTATTTTCATGCATACAATTACTGTATAATATTATTTACATTTTTTAAATTAAATTGCTGTAAGAATTTGATTCAAGTTCACACCTATGATTCTCTATGAACATTCGTCAACAAAAAGAAGAAAAAATTGTAACGATTTCTTTTTGATAGAAAAATTATTTAGAAAGCTGCGAAAAAAGAAAGAAATTATCCACAAAAATAAAAATAACCGATGAATGGATGTATTTTATAAATTTATATTTGATCAAACTACAAGTTGAATAGAGTAATGGAAAAAAATAACCAGTATCAGAAAAGATGGATAATGATAGAATAGAAAAGAAGATGAGAAAAGTAAAGAAAAAAAGGGATTTTCGAAATGATACAAGAAGGCAAGTTTGAAAGAAATGGTAATGAAAGAATGGTATTGTAAAATTTTTGGATACATATTGTAGATGAAGATAATAATTGAAATTTCTAGAGTGACGGCGGCGTGCAAGTAGTCATAATCACAGTGCCTCGGGTCACTTGAGCCAATAAAGTATAACTATGATGTCACGTGACTGGGAAGACCAATGGGAAAATAGTACTGGAGCGACGTCCATTCATCTGAGGGACAGTCGGGCATTTTCTGACAAGCGTAGAAAAACTTCTCGTCAACAGCGGCCGCCATTTTACGTTAGCCGATACTCGCGCGGTGCGGAACTCCATCGGCAGATAGCTTTTTGTGGAAATTAGTGTGGCGCCTGTCTTAAAGAGAAGGTGCTATAAAGTGATTACGCTAACGTAGTATCACCTTAATAAATAGTTGAGTGTCTACGAATACGGAGACTGATTTCGTCCGCGTCGATTTCGCGCGCCCATTAGCCACCAAGAGTGAGAGGTGCAGAAGAACCCCCGGAGGTGGAGATAGTTAAGATGGTGCCAGCGGCCCTTGAGTGTGTTATCGTCGCTACTAACTACTAGCGGCGTGCTCCCAGCCAGTGTGACACAGTGTGATCGGTGTGTGTAGTGTCTTGGTGTCGTAAAAAGTATTATTCGCGCGTTTCCTAGTCTTTAGACAGTGGATTATTCCTGTGGAAGGGCTGCTGCGTTGAAGCATCGTAACCCGCCGCCGCGATCCTCGCGGCGTCACGAGCGCCCCAGTGGTTGCCTGTTGTACATTGTGATAAATCGTATGTACGATCTTATACGCGCCCTAATCGTCAAACGTCGTTCTCTTGGACTTGCTCCTGGTCCTTGTATATCTGTTCAACCACTGTACTGTATGGTGTATATCAGCTGGTGGTGGTGCTCTTTTAACATTTTAATAGCTGCTCCAAACGCAGCATCAACATCAGCATAAACAGCTAGTCGTCATTAAGTTTGGCCCGCCGAGTTTTTCTCGGAGTTGCGGGCACTCCGTCCTATTTTCTTCAATTCCCCGAGGATGCCCGATGGCTGATGTCGCGGCAAATCATGAACGAGGACGCTTTACGCGCCGTGCTCGCTCTCATCATTGTTATTGTAGTGAACGGAATTATGTTAGTTCCGCGGTGAAAAAGACCTGCCACCACGTACTTGGCTACGTCGTTTCATCACCGCAATTCTCGTCGTCATTTGTGTATATTTCATCGAATATATTTGAGTGTTTAAAATCATTGTCAGTGCGGCGGCTCAGGGTGTAGCCGCCACCGCACACCACGTCGTGGAGTCCAATATCATATTTTGGTCGTCGTCGTCGTCGTCATCATCACCGTCATCGTTCCCTTTGAGACTCAGGGACTGCCGCGGACTGGTGCCGTGACACCCGACCATCAGTGTTAGCCAACATCGGAGACTGTGGCTTCTGAAGAAATGGCCGACCACCTAGTGGATGGACCGCCGAGCAAGCGGCCAAAGCTTGGAGATGGTTTTCAGGGTCCATCTGATTCCTCAGGTGAGACTTTTTTTTATTAACTATCCAACCACCAAAGGTAACACCAACAATCATTTTAGTATCAAGTGTCAAAGTTTATCTTTTAATTGTTAAATCATCACCAAATGATATCTATCAATAATCAGGCGGGATAACCTAAAGTATCGTTATAAATACCTCAGTATTATCTACTTCACTCTTTCTTTTTGATTTGTTATTTTTTTTTTTTTTTTTCAACAATTTAAATTTTAATCATTGAAAACTTTTTTATATCACACAATTCTATATTCAATTATTCTAAATCTATTTTTATTTTATGTATTATATCTTGGTTGGATTACATTAGTTGTTTCAATTTTCATCTTTACAATTTTTTTTACTTTAAAAATCAACTATCATTATTGACTTTATTTTCCAAAAAGTGATTATATTGTTCAAAATAGAATAAAACAGAATACATAATTATTCTCTTAACTACATGTTTTTAAATTTCGTTTATTCTTAATTTAATAGAAGAAAGGAACATTTATTTATCTGTCAAATATACTATTAAATAGTAATATTCTTCATAGTAGTGTTTATGTTGATATAATTGTACGTAATTCAAAGAAGTAAAAGTAATTATTAAAAAAAGAGTATTACTCGTTTATTGCATGTACTTCCATAAAATGATGATTTAAGTTATAAATTGATATTAAAAATAAATAAATATTATTTAAGCTCTTTTGTTTATAATATTTATCTAATTTTTGTATTATAGATCTGTAGCGCATGCTGGTTGTACAAGCATTTGAAATTTACTATAAAAAATAAAACAATTTGCTCGCATGAGCTATGCACTAACTTTTTTTCTTCTGATTATTCTCATCACTTCAGAGCTACTTTAATCAATCTTATTAACATTATTACTGAAAATTATATTGTATCAATTGATTATCTATTGTTCGATATTTAGTTTAGTTTACATTTAATCATTGTTGATTAATTAGTTGTAATAAGTGATATTAAATATTATAAAATATTCCCTAATTGTTTGATTAATTTACATTTATTTTTTTATAAAATTGTTATTATAAAATTAATAAAAATATATATATCTATCAACATTTAAGAATAAAAGAAAAATAATATAATAATAATGAGAAACAAAAAAATAAATGATTTAAACAAAAAATGGTACTTAATTTCTAAAATCATAAAACTGTGATATATGTAGTGAGTATGACGTCTCTAATGATGCCCCATACTTATTCGAACTACGGGGGAGTTGGCAGTGGTAACTTACAACAAATGCAGGGCCAGGCGCAACAACTACATCTGCAACAGCATCAGATGCAACAACATTGGAACAACAATACCACTCAGAGGAGAAGTAAATATTATCAAAAATTCAAAGCAAAACAATCAAAATGACAATTGTCTCAAATGCTGTTCAGATGCAAAAATCGTCCGTTCTCCCATTTATATATCACCGTTACCATTGTTCATTCTAAATTTCATCGCCGCATTTTAAATTAAATGTCATTGCATATTGTTATTTAAACGTTAACAAGAAATAATAAAAGTGTCGTTCTTGGAATATATATTTTTTTCAAACACTTCTCATGATAGGCAATCGAACAATTGATTATTTCATCACAACTTATACCCTAAGACATGCGGCAAACATTCACTGAGCTTTCAAAATTATATGAAATTTTATAAAATAATAATTGTCAATATGATAAATAAAATATTTATAATATAAATATAATCAATTTTTTCAGGACCCTTGAAAAGAATTTTTATACTCAAATATCATTATTTAGGAAATTTAGGAATAAAAGTTGATATTTTTAAAATAGTTAAACTAAATAATGGAGATCTAAATAATTGTTGTTATTTCAATAAAAAGTAATTTTTTTTTTTCATTATATAATTTTTAGAGTTTCATTAATTCTTATTTTCTATTCAGATTTAGATATATATATATATATATATATGTATATATATATTTAAACAGCTGTTTGATCTCTAAGCATGATTCTTTTATAGTTTGTATATCGTAGCTTTGCTGCTTTGATAGTTGAGCACGAGTTGATTATGGTCCAATTTTTTTTATATGCTGTAGCATTAAAATCCCTTAAGTTTTGCTCGTGCGGTGTATGTCTCATGTCTTCTTTATTTTGCATAAAATGTAGAAATTCTATGAATGTACAATTTTTTCCTGTTCATCCCTTTATTTGTTTATTTCAATTCCATAGTTATTATTATAATGCAATATTTATCCGTAATTGGAAATTAATTTCACATAAATATAATTCAAATACAATAAGGATATTTTTGGGTTCGAATGCCTCTTGCGATGTGCACATAAAAAAATTCGCAACAAATATATCTATAATTTATTGATAAATAATTTTGCAATTAAATATACTTCAGAGCTTTGGATAAAAAGCTATGGTGACGGTACTACATTTACCCTCATTAAAGTTACTAACAATAATATTGGTATCTTTTGGTACATAATTTTTTATTATCCATATTTAATTTATATAAAAAAAAAAATATCTTTAAAAAGTTAATATTTATATAAAATAGTTAAAAGAAAATAAATAAGTTAAGATTTATTAATAATAATGATAATTATAAAAATATTAATATTAATTTATTACCATTCTTCAGAGTACATAACAAATACAGACATGTTTGATCTCGAAAATGACCTCCCCGACGATTTACTATCATCGGGGTCCTGGGGTTCCGCAACAGAGAGCGCTAAACCACCGGCAACAGGTCCAGGACCCGGACAACAGAATGGTGCGCTCGATACGGAACTTCGTCAACATGTACAACAACAACAGCAGCAGCAACAGCAACAGCAGCAACAACAACAACAACAGCAACAGCTCTCTCATCATCTCATTCAGCAGCAGGTAAATTTATATTTTTTTCAAATAATAAATATTTATTTTAATATGTATCAAATACTTATCTTGATTAAATTTTGATAATAGAGCAACAAAAATCTTGTGCCGAATGCTTTGGTCATGACCGCTGGAACATTAAGTAGTAAAAGTCCAAATATGCAATCACCGCCAAATGTATCAGTCTCGAAAGGTGTAGTCGATCAACAAATGGTGGTGAATTTGGGAAATTTACCAAGTAGTATAGCAAGCTCATTAGCTAATAATCAGATGTCTATTGTGAATTCTATGGGAGGTCTTCAGTCGTCTATGAGTATGGCTAGTAATAATCCTACTATGTCAATGCCAAGTGGTATGAATGCCGGATTAGTAATGACAAGTTCTGCTACGGGAAATAATAATATGGGAGGAATGGCTGGTGGAAGCTTAATCGTTGCCAATAGTTTAAATAAGCAACCGTTAAATACGGTAATTATTATATTAAATATAAGATAATTAATGAATCTTTGAAAAAAAAATTTAAAGATAAGTTTAAATAACGAAAATAATTATTTTTAATCAGGTGACAATGATGGGTCCAAATTCACAAGGAATTCATCATCCGCAAGGTCCTCATAGCATACCTCAAATGCAAAATGGTCCGGGAATAATAAATGCTAGAGCCGTAGCAATGCAACAGCAACAGCAACAACAACAACAACAACAACAACAACAGCAGCAGCAACAACAAGCCCACATGGTTAATCAAGCACGTGGACAAAGTCCTCATCAACAAGTCCATCAAGGAGGAATAGTAGGCCCGGGTCAAACTGGTCCGAGAATGCAAGCACCTCCAAATATGCAAAATATGCCTAATATAAGCCAAATGAATGCCTCAAATTATGGATATGGTAAGTATCGTAGAAAATTTCATTCTTAGATTAAATGGTAGGGTAATACATTAACAACCAAGTGTCTGGACTCATGAAAAATTTTTTTCGGAGGATAGGTTCTCCAGGTAGTGGTCCAGGCACTGGAGTTAATGTTGGAGCTGTAAATCCTATTTGTGTAGTTGCTCCATTACAACGGAACGTTGGTCCAAATATGGGTGGGATGCAAGTCGGACGATTCGGAGGCTCAGCGGGTCCAATTGGTGCAGGAAATGTAGTTGGTGGTCAAGAAGGTGGAATAGCACCTCAAGCCCAGCCGCCAGCGCCTAGTCCTGCTCAACCTCAATCTGGAGCACCTGCCGGTAGCCAACCTGGTCCTCAACAAGCTACTCAGGGACAAGTTACTACTGGCAACACTCAATCCGGTGAGTTTTTGATTTAATGAAATGGCTCTTACTAGTTAAGACCATTTTTTATGTGTAAAATGATCGTCGGTGCATATAACTTAGGTTCCTCATCTTCTACTCATGATCCAGAACACCGAAAACTCATCCAACAACAACTCGTGCTGTTACTCCATGCGCACAAGTGTCAAACTCGGGAACGTCGAGCCAATGGAGAGTCATGGAAATGTACATTACCACACTGTAAAACTATGAAAAATGTATTAACCCATATGACAACGTGTGATGACGGCAAAGAGTGTACTGTTCCTCACTGCAGTTCATCGAGGCAAATTATTACACATTGGAAACAATGCCAAAAGAGTGATTGTCCTGTTTGTTTGCCTCTTAAACAAGCAGATAAAAATAAACCTGCTGCTAATGCTCGTGCTGGTAAGTATTCAGTTGACATGACATATACTTTTTTTTCTTTATTATTTCATTCATTGAATCTTTTCTATAATAAATATTATTTTGACCAATAGCTACGACCGCTAATCAAGCAAATAGTCAACCCAATCCAAGTCCTTCGGACATGAGAAGAGCTTACGATGCTTTGGGATTACAATGTCCAACAACAACACCTGGAATTTTACCGGGACAAAATATTAATAGAGCTGGTGTTCGAATGCCTGGACCTAATATACAAGGACCTCCAGGTACAATGACGACAGGTGTAAGATTAAATCAACCACAAGCTCAACTAGGAACAGTCCAACCAGGCGTTAATCCTGGACAACAAGTTGTTGCGCCCAACGTTTCGCTTCCATTAAGTTCCGATTCAGCAGCAGTAGCTGTAACAGGTAATCAGCCTGTATCTACAACGGGTCCTACGCCTGTAGTAGCAGCAACAACTGCCACAAATATTCAGCAATCAGTTAATATGCATCAATTATTTGGAATTAATGATTCCGGTCAACCTACAATACTTAATGAAAATCGACTATCAAATGTACAATTACCTCCCGGTCTACAGCCTGGTCAAGTTACCGCTTCACCAGTGCAAGGGACAAAAGAATGGCATCAATCTGTAACACCTGATCTCAGGAATCATCTTGTTCATAAATTAGTACAAGCGATATTTCCGACTCCCGATCCACAAGCAATGTTCGATAAACGGTTGTATAATTTAGTTAACTATGCAAGAAAAGTCGAAGGTGATATGTATGAAATGGCAAATTCACGATCGGAGTATTATCATTTATTAGCTGAAAAAATTTATAAAATTCAAAAGGAGCTCGAAGAAAAGCGTCAAAAACGTAAAGAACAACAACTAGCTCAACAGCAATCTCAACCTACTGCGGGCCCTAGTTCGAGAGCTTGTGCACCACCAAGTGTTGCATCTGCCGTTCAACCTTCTAGACCTGTACCTCCTAATTTAAGGAGTCATTCACCAATGGGACAATTGAGTAATATCCCCGTTTTAGGTATTCAACATAATCGTATGCAATTTTCACAACAACAAGTCCAACAACAACAGCAACAAGTGCAACAGCAGCAAGTACAACAACAAGTTCAACAGCAACAACAGGCGCAACAATTGCAACAACAATCTAGTATGTTAGTGGGACCTCCTGGACCAAGTCCAAATGGTCAAACAGCATCAAATCCAAACATGGTACCAAATCCAGGCCTTATTCCTTTTGCACAACAACAAATGTCACAAGCTAGTTTAACAACGACAACAACATCAGCTACAACTAGTCAATTCCCAACGTCCAATGGTACGACAAGCCTTCCAAATAGTTCACCAGTTCAAAATCAACATCAATTTCCAGAGTTGATGAAAGCAAGACTAGTACAACAGGCTCAAGCAGTTCAACAACAACAACAACAAGTTCAACAGCAACAAGCTCAACAATTGCAGCAACAATCTCAACCACAACAAACTGGTGCAAATGTTCCGAATAATAATAATACTACGACGATTCCACAAACTCCATCACCATTTAATAGTTTACAACAAAATAATCAACAGTTTGCTAATACGCGACCATTATCTGCATCTACACCTAATGATAGTGGAATTTCTGTGGCTACACCTCAAACAATACCACCGCCAGCATCTAGTGGACCCAGTCCTGGACCAGCGCCTACAACTAATGGTCCTCAATCTGTAACTTCAACACCCACAACGCCACTTGTTCCATCATTAACTACACCTAATCAATCATTATCATCATCAAATCAAACACCACCTCATCCAGGTACTACTCCCTCACCAGTTGGTCTCGCAAGTCTTGGTAAAGGTATGACGTCTCAAGAGAGAGCGGCATTGAATGCACCAAGATGTTCGACAATGTCTTCTCAAATGGCTGCCATTACAGCGGCACTTGATCGAGATAATTCACCCAGTCCACCAACTAATAATAATAAAGGCAAATTAGATTCTATTAAAGAGGAAAATATTAAAATGGAAATAAAACAAGAAGATTGTTCGGAAAATCATAGGATAGATGGTGGAAAAAATCCTAATAATGATATTGCAATAAAGACCGAAATTAAAACTGAACCAATGGATGAAACTGCTGATGGTGCTTTGAAAGACGAATCAAATATTAAAGAGGAGCCTGTAACACCAATGTCCGGTGTTGATGGTACTACATCTGATATTAAACCTATGGTACCTGAACCAATACAGTCTAGTGGAACATCTTCAGACAAAAAACGACTTTGTTTATTTAAACCTGATGAATTGAGACAAGCGTTAATGCCAACATTAGAGAAACTTTACCGTCAAGATCCTGAATCAATACCGTTTAGACAACCAGTAGATCCACCAGCACTTGGAATCCCTGATTACTTTGATATTGTAAAACATCCAATGGATCTGTCAACAATAAAAAGAAAACTTGATACAGGCCAATATAGTGATCCATGGGAATACGTTGATGATGTGTGGATGATGTTTGATAATGCATGGCTCTATAACCGTAAAACTTCACGAGTTTATAGATACTGTACAAAGGTATTTTAAATTTTTACATTTTTAATATTCAAAATTTTATTAGGAATATTCAAATAATTATTTTATTATTTATAGCTGTCGGAAGTGTTTGAACAAGAAATTGATCCTGTAATGCAAGCTTTGGGTTATTGTTGTGGCAGAAAATACACTTTCAATCCGCAGGTTCTTTGTTGTTATGGCAAACAACTTTGTACGATACCTCGGGATGCTAAATACTATTCTTATAAAAATAGGTCAGTATTAAGATATCATTCTGTGTTTATTAATTTTTTTTTTTTCTATAAAAAAAATTAAATTGATAAAGTTATAGCATGCTTTTTTTTAATCTGTGTTTATAGCAATCACAAAAAAAAAAAAAAAAAAAAAAAAACTAAAATCCAGTCAATACATATATCATTAAAGAGATATTAAATGTACAAATATATTTTTTTTATTTAGCTTCTTTTGACAATCAAGCTTGCATGTATAATTGCTGCGCAATCAGTATTTCATGTCAATTTTTTGTTATTTATTAAAAAATTATTGACACATCGACTGCGCTATATTAAATGGCAGGTTAATTAGTTTAATTCAGTGCAATGATACTGATTTAAATCAGTCCCCTGACCAATAGCACAGCTTCTAATCAGCTAAATTCATGACATTTTAAACTGAATAATTGGAAAAATTAATATTATTAACATAAACAGACATTTACTTATTTACCACATCGATTCTAACATTTGCACTATTCTCTTCTTTGTATGTTACCTCCATTTTGACGTGGGACACGCGTGCACACACACATACATCCTCGTTTGTCGCTTGGCTCTTACATTCCATGGTGTGCTCCTTTGTTTATTTTCAACTTCCATTTCGAATTATAAACAAAATCAAAAAAATATGTAAATAAATAAAATGCTACTTGGCAATTGGAAAAATTTACATTGGACGATAATAAAACTGAATCATTGGAACAAAAACATACTGGATAAAAATTCGATTGACATCATTTTTGGCATCTAAATCAATCAATGATGATTAAAATAAATCATAAACGTATGTTTTACAAACAAATTATACGCATTCTCGCGTTTCAATCTGAACGATCACCAACTGGACCATACATAACATTTATGTCATTACGAACTGGATATGAAATTGAATAATAATAAAATTAAAAAAAAAAAAAAAAACATGCTTATTTGGACGCAAAATATTATACTCACAGTAAGAGTTATCTTGTTTCCGACAGATACACCTTCTGTCAAAAATGTTTCAACGACATTCCTGGTGACACTGTGACGTTGGGAGACGACCCGGCGCAGCAACAGACGTAAGTTTTTATTTTATTTATGAATTCTTTATTAAAAATGAATGAATAATTTTCACTTATATTAATAATAAATTATTTATTATATTATAGAATAATTAAGAAGGAGCAATTTCAAGAGATGAAGAATGATCATTTGGAATTGGAGCCTTTTGTTGTTTGTACGGATTGTGATAGGAAGGTTCACCAAATTTGTGTTCTCCATATGGAAGCAATTTGGCCATTAGGGTAAGTAAATTTTTATAAAATTATTTTTCTATAAATAATTATTAATGTAATAAAAATAATGAAATATTTAAAATATTTTTATTTTTAAGATTTACCTGTGATAATTGTCTTAAAAAGAAAGGACAGAAACGAAAAGAGAATAAATTTAATGCAAAACGATTACCAGTTACAAAGTTAGGAACGTATATTGAAACGAGAGTGAATAACTTTTTGAAAAAGAAAGAAGCTGGTGCAGGTGAAGTTGCTATTCGAGTTGTGGCATCAAGTGATAAAGTCGTTGAAGTTAAGCCTGGTATGAGAAGTAGGTTTGTCGAAAACGGTGATATGCCGGGAGAGTTTCCTTATCGTGCAAAAGCATTATTTGCTTTTGAAGAAGTTGATGGCACAGACGTTTGCTTTTTCGGTATGCATGTGCAAGAATATGGAAGTGAATGCACACCACCGAATACTAGAAGAGTGTACATCGCTTACTTGGATTCAGTACACTTCTTTCGACCTAGGCAATTTAGGACGGCTGTCTATCACGAAATTCTTCTTGGTTATTTGGATTATGCTAAACAATTAGGGTAAATACTTTTAATTTATAAGTTCTATTCATGAAATGAACTAGTAATTATATAATCATTTATTAATTAATTATTTAATTTCTTGATTACGTAGATATACAATGGCTCATATATGGGCGTGTCCGCCATCAGAGGGAGATGATTATATTTTTCACTGCCATCCTCAAGAACAAAAAATTCCAAAGCCTAAACGATTACAAGAGTGGTATAAAAAGATGTTAGATAAAGGAATGGTTGAACGAATCGTACTTGATTATAAGGTTAGACTTTATAAAATATTTAATATTATTTTTTTCTTTTAATTTAGTCTCTGTGTTGTCTGTACATGAAATTCTTCATATACAGTTGTCAAAAGAGACTTAAATAAATTCCTAACGTAAGCTAATGTTTTTTATATTTAAGTGATATTAAACATAGGATTGTTGGGATACATTTTAACAATTAATTTATATATTTTATAATATATTATAAACAATTGATATGCAATGGGAATAAATTTGTAATTTTGTTTTTTAGGATATTTTAAAACAAGCTATGGAAGATAAATTATCTTCTGCTGCTGATTTACCGTATTTTGAAGGTGATTTTTGGCCCAACGTACTCGAAGAAAGTATTAAAGAACTTGATCAAGAAGAAGAGGAAAAACGAAAACAGGCTGAAGCTGCAGAAGCAGCAGCTGCTGCCGCTAATGCGGTAAGTTTTTTTATAATGTTTATTATTATTGATATAGTAATATATAAAATATATTATTATTATTATCTAATAAAATTATAATGTATTTTATCAATAGATATTTTCATTGACGGATGATTCGGAGACTGGACCAGACGGAAAGAAAAAAGGTCAAAAGAAAGCAAAAAAATCAAATAAATCAAAGGCGAATCAACGAAAAAATAGTAAAAAGTCTAATACACCCCAAACAGGCAATGATCTTTCCGCTAAAATCTTTGCCACAATGGAAAAACATAAAGAAGTCTTTTTTGTAATTAGATTGCATAGTGCTCAAAGTGCAGCTAGTTTAGCACCAATTCAAGATCCTGATCCTGTTATTAATTGTGATCTTATGGATGGACGTGATGCTTTCCTTACAATGGCGAGAGAAAAACATTATGAATTTTCATCGTTAAGAAGGGCGAAATTCAGTTCAATGTCAATGTTGTATGAATTACATAATCAAGGCCAAGACAAGTTTGTTTACACGTGTAATAATTGTAAGAGTCATGTGGAGACACGGTATCACTGTACGATTTGCGATGTAAGTGTTTCAATACATTTCTATAAATTAATTAGTTTATTATATGAGTATAGTGTAATAAATTGATAATAATTTGTATTGTTATTTTTTTTAGGACTTTGATCTCTGTATAAGTTGTAAAGAAAAAGATGGTCATCCTCATCCTATGGAGAAACTTGGATTGGATTTGGATGATGGTTCATCACCAGCAGATGCCAAACAAGCTAATCCTCAAGAAGCTAGGAAACTTTCAATTCAAAGATGTATACAATCGTTGGTCCACGCATGTCAATGTAGAGATGCTAATTGTAGATTACCAAGCTGTCAAAAGATGAAGAGAGTAGTTACACATACCAAAGTTTGCAAACGGAAAACTAATGGTGGTTGTCCAATTTGTAAACAGCTTATTGCATTGTGTTGCTATCATGCAAAACATTGTCAGGAAACGAAATGTCTGGTGCCATTCTGTTCCAATATTAAACATAAATTAAAACAACAACAATTGCAGCAAAGACTACAACAAGCGCAACTTTTACGAAGAAGAATGGCAGTGATGAATACAAGACCGACAGCACCTGTAAGTGGTATGCAAGGTGGACAACAACCAAATGCTGCTATGACTGCTGGTGTAGCAATGAAACCAGGAGCTAGTCCAACTAATTTACCATCACCTCATCAACCGGGTATAGGTTTAAAACCTGGTACACAAACACCACCAGCACATGTTCTTCAAGTAGTTAAACAAGTTCAGGAGGAGGCTGCCAGGCAACAAGCACCACATGTCGGATATGGTAAAGTTGCACCAGGTGGAGGCGTTGGAGTTGGTGTTAATGTTGGTGGACAGAGTAGTGGAGTAATGCCTCCTCCACAAATGCAAAGACCCATGTCAGTTCAAATGCCAAATCCCGGTGGGACTCATCTTATTTCTATGGATCAATGGACACCGAGATATCCACCGAATGCTGTTATGCAACAAAATCCAGGGCTTCGTCAACAAACACCACAACAACTTATGCAGCAACAACAACATCAAGGGCAACCTGGAATGGGTATGGCTGGTCAAATACCACGACAACCTAGTGTGATAAGTGGCAATCCGGTAGGCCAGGTTGGTCCACAAACTCAAGGTGGTGCTACACAAATGCATAAGCACGCATTACAACAGCTTATGCAAACGTTAAGAAGTCCTAGTACGCCAGAACAACAAAGCCAAATTCTTCATATATTAAAAACTAATCCACAATTAATGGCAGCATTTATTAAACAACGACAACAACAATCTGGTGGTCAACATACTGGTGGTGTTAATCCATTAGGTCCTGCTCAAACTCAACAACAGCAACAACAAACGAGTTTGCAACATATGATGCCACAACAGCAACAACCACATCAAACACAGCATCCTCAACAGCAAGTGCAACAACAAACGCAGCAAGGTCGAATGCAAATTCAAGCAATGTTGAATCAACAACAGCAACAACAGCAACAGCAGCAACAGCAACAGGCTCAACAACAACAACAGCAACAGCAGCAACAACAACAGCAACAACAAGCTGGCCAAGGACAACATCAGTGGTATAAACAGCAAGTTTTGGCAATGCAAAGACAACAAGCTCAACAACAGCAACAACAACAACAACAGCAGCAACAGCAACAACCTTTCACACAACCACCTGCGCCTCCTTATGGTCAACAAAGACCTATGAGGCCACTTCTTGGTTATAGTAGTTTTAATGAACAAGGATATGGTCAACCGAGTCTTAAGCCAACTCCATCACCAGTGTCCTCTTCTCAAGGTGTTATGGGACCACCTGGTATTTCAGTACAACAGCAGTTAATGCAGTCTGTACGATCGCCACCTCCAATTCGTTCACCACAACCAAATCCATCGCCAAGACCTGTTCCGTCGCCTCGTAATCAACCAGTTCCATCGCCGAGAGCAGGTCCAGTTCCTTCCCCACTTCATCATCCGCCTCATGGTACACCAACACATTCGCCAGCTCACGAACTTGGAGGTCCTAGTGAAATGATGCTTTCACAACTTGGTGCTGGTACTGGTGCACCGGCGGGTCATCCTACGGCAATGCCACATCATCCATCACCAGCACCCCCACCTACGAACGCTAATGAATCAGGTGATGTGACGCCTATGACACCACAGGATCAATTATCCAAGTTTGTTGAAGGCTTGTAGTGACTGTTATCTATAGGACCGGCTTTAGCCAGTGACTATCAACGAATTAAACGTTGACATTATAACGGAAATTCGCGCGTGCTATGAAAAAACTGTTCTTAGAAAACAATGTCTAAGATAATGAACTAGTGCATGTGTGATCCCGATCGCAAGTCTCGTCGGTATTTCCCAATCTTTGTAGATTTGTATAAACTATACCTAGCAACTTATTTTTATTATTATTATTAATATTATTATACTAATATTACTCTGTAATAATTATTAATCTCTTTAATTATGATTTTTATTATATTATATTAGTAATATTATTATTAATTATTATTATTATTATTATTATTATTATTATTATTATTATTATTATTATTATATTATATTATTAATATTGTTATCGTCATTAATGTTATTAGGAAAAGTCACAATGACTCGCGCATGAGATTACTTTCGGGTGCACGTCGTTGCAAATACAAGTAAGAAGAATGAAAGAAAAAATGTTGTTCTTTATGTCTTCTTTCTTTATTTTATTAGTATTGTCTTTTTTGTCTAATTATTTTTGAATAAAGTTTGACGTTAATATGAGATAAGATTAATAGTGAAAAACGAGAAAATAATAATGAAATACTTGAATGTTAAAAAATTCCACAATTATTGTTGATACAATTTGCTATAAGCATCTAGAAAATAACGAGTTATATGAAATAATACAAAACTTATTGTCATTCAAAACAACTTTGCTGCCTCCAGATCTTCAATGTCTTTATAGGGAAAAAAAAAAAAACAAGAGAAAAGTTCCTCGTTATAAATCGAGCGGAATCGTACAAATATATTGTGTATACTTAATATTCGTTATTACTATATTATAAAGTAAAATACAGTGTAAAAAAAAAAAAAATTACAATTGTAGCAATCGAGTACAGTATGAACTGTATTTGCTACTGATTCATTTCTTTGCTGATGATATATGTATACATACAAGGATATAGATATGTATTTATATTATCAAAAGTGACTGCCACGTACGTATATAGTAAAAATGTGTGAATACAATGCATAATAGTGCTTTTTATTACCGAGATTTTCATGAACAATTATGATATATTTATTCTCGAGCTTGAAGGAAATTTTTATAATCGCTACATGTACTTGATAAACAAATTATGTGTACGATTTTTTATTACTGATCAAATTTGTTTGTAGAAGATTTTTTTAAATAAAGTAAAAATAAAAAAGAATAATAATATTAATAATGATATTATGATAATAGTAAATATAATAATAATAATAATAATAATAATAATAATAATTCCTTCAAGCTAAACGCAAACTGATGGTTACTTAACGAAAATGAAAAAAGAAAAAAACATCCAATATGTGGTGAAAATCAAGGATAAAGCATTTACGACATGCATGTGTTCATTGATGGAAGATCAAAGTTAAAATAAAAAAAATGAATAATAGACACTACAGTAAAGAGTGATGTATGTGATTATGTCGTTATTGGACCCGTTGTATACAGATCAATCAAAATCTAATAATACGTCTAATTTGTACGTCATTAATTAAGGAGGAATGTTTGAAGAAGTGAAAATTTAAAGAAAAAATTGTGCGTCATCGAAAGACGTACAGTGAAATGATATTCTACTTTGTACATAAAATACTATTATTACTACAATAATAATAATAATTATTATTATTAATTTACCTGTCTATTATAAATTTATTCATTATTATTATCATTTATATTACTCTTATTAATCCCATTATTATTGAAACGAAGGAAAAACAAAATATTATAATATTTGCAAAATTATTTAACGGTAGATTCGAGACAACTATATGTGCTAATATTTGAAATTTGGACTGTAAATAATGTCCATTATGAAATTTTTTCGTATGCAATTGAGGCTGATATTACGTGACGATATCACTGTTGTATTATAATAAATATCTTATTGTATTTTTTCTTTACAAACCGCTTAGCTGAAAAACAAATATATCTTTTCTTTTTTTTTTTTTAATTCATGCCTTAATTTAACTATTAATATTGTTTACTGTCATTAAGTACATAATCGAGCGTCAAATAATTCAAAAAAATGCAAAAAGCATTTATGATATTATACTTAAGATTTTCATTAAATTGCTGGACTTATTTTATACAAATTAACATCATTTTCAATTTTAAAGACAGAAAATAATGAAAAAAAATATATGTAAATTAAATATCATTGATCATTTTATTGTATTATCTGAAATATTTCCATAATTCAAGTTAATATCATTTAACGTCAAATGCATATGTATGAATAATTGAAAGTGATAAAATAAGTCAAATTGTAAAAAAAAAAAAAATTATAGAGAACATTTAATTTTAATTCTTATTATTATCATTATTATTATTATTATTATTAATTTGGAAAAAATGTAAGATGAAAAGATAAATAGGAAGCTGAAAGATGAGTAATCATGATGACAGAAAAACCCAAAAAGTATTTGGCTTAGTATGGCTGTGTTGAAGGCAGTGTTGTAAATCAGAAAAAATACAAGAATGAATGTTTATCTATCATAGAGTAATTGATTATTAAATGAAAAATATGGCGTAAAAGAAATGAATTTTTGAATGTTATAAGAAATAATCTTCTAAAAGAAAAAAATTAACGATAACTTGAAATGACGATCTCACATTCTTGTTAATTATATGGAAAGAAGATAAATCATTTCATCCATCGCCGATTGTGTAGTGATATAAAAATCTTATATGTATAATTTTTTAAAGCAATTTTTTGATGAGCATTCGGTGGACGTAAATAAAAAAAAATTGGCCTACTTTGAAATTAATAAATGTAGGGAAATTTTGCTATAAACGTTTAAAATAATGTAGACTAAAAAAAGAAGAAAATTTTGAAGTTTAATATAAATATAATGAATCATTATTTATAAATAATATAAGTTGATTATGTAGATACGTATAAAGCTTCAATAATATATCAATTGAAAATGAAAAAATTTCGTTAACTATAGTTAATAAATAAGATGAAAAGAAGGAAGATTAAATGTAAATTTTATTTGTTCATTCATTTTTAATATAATCTTTCTTTTTTTTGTCTTACTGTCATTATTAGTAATATTAATATAAGTATTAATATTAATAACACTAGCATAGGTATAGACATAATTTAGTAAAATAATAATAATAATAATTAATAATAATAATAATGATGTGAATGATGATTGTTTAATATTATTACATATTAAAATGCAAAGTATTTGTGGCAATTTGCTATTATATCACGAAAAAAAAAAAAAAATTGAATGATGAAATACTATTTATGTATAAATATAAATCACAATGTTTCCTCTACTTCCCTCCGATTATCTTTTTATATTATTGATATACGACCTAAATATGGACCCTGTGGGTTCATGTTTAAAAAGAATACTGAAATTAACGAATTAATTGTTTAGTAGCCTCGATTACGCACGAAGTATAAACAAATTGAATATTCATGTGGAATATAGTAATTAATGAATTACCATTATTCATAAAAAAATACTGGATAGAGTAAATACTTTTTATTATGGACTTTTTCGTAACTATTAATATAAATACAGTCTAGTTAAAAATAAATATAATATAAGATAACAAATGTACTATTCATCCTTCATGAAAAACGAAATTTTATAAAAAAAATATCTTTAAAAATTATTCTTTTGTTTTTGATCATCAACTGAAGATTTTTTTATCGCTTTTTTTAAATTTAAAAGTCCTCCATTTATGCTCATTTTCAATTTACTTATTATTTTTTTACATTTAATATCTGTGAAAGTTACGTTGAATAATGTTGTATGATAGTTATAATGAATGTAAGTGTGTTCTCTTATTTATTATTTTTTACATCGTTACTTGGAATTTAAAACCAAATGAAAAAAAAATAAATAAATAAAATATTAAAACCATAAACAAATATTTTGCAATGAATATTAAGAGAAACAAAAAGAAGAGAAAGCTTCAATATTTCTGCATCATCTTTTTGTTCCTTAAACGATTTGTAATTACTTTAATCGAATTAAGTTGTAAAATACAATTACATATAAATATTATTCTCGACATGTTTCTACATTATATATCCTATCGTACTCTCCCAATTTATATTCTATTTTTATTTGTTATTTCCAATTTATTTATTTTTATTAATTTTATAAAAGAAAACAAATATCTTATTTTTCAACTTAGTATCATCATTTCTTCATTTATTTGTTCAAGTATTTTTTAATATTTACCATGTAATAATAATACTTGTAAATAAATAAGACATTAATTTTTAGCAAATTGCCACTGATAAAAAAATATTCATGCATAATAATATCCATTTATTTTCTATTGAAAGATATTCTTACAAATTATTTATTTACTGTTTTTTCTTTCTAATAAATATATATATATATATATATATATATATATATATATATATATATATACATATATAACAATAGAGAGTTTTTTTTTCATTCATTCATTTAAGCATTTTATTATTACTTTTGTAAATAATTATAATAATACCAAATGTAATTCATAAAATACGCTAGTCCATTAGTTAAAATATGTAAGCAATGAATTTTATATACAATCTATCTAATCACTAATCATAATAATATATCTATAAAATAAAATAAACATATAATTTATATTATAATATATAGAATAAGAAGTATTCAGTTAAAAGTCAGAGTCTAAAGAAGTTATTAAAAAAAAGAAATATTGTTTTAAATTCTGCATAATAAGACATGGAAAAATGACTTGTGTATCTCTGACAATACGCTCAATGTACAGATATATACTAATAATATTTTTTGTCCTTTATACTGTGGATCATATAAAAAATACATACCAACACATATGATTTACATATTTACCTAGCTAAACATGATAGTAAAAATAATCTTATTATAAAAAACAGTAACAATAATAATAATAATAATAATGATAATAATAATACTATGTTGCTATAGAAGTAGAATAAATCCTACTTAAGTTAATAATAATGTTATTATAATAAAATAACTACAGTAAAAGATAAGGGAATATGTAATTACTAATTATTTTAGTCAAAAGTGAATTTATGTATTTACATGTAGTAAATAATTAATAATTATCACATTAGTTTTTTGAAAAATACTTAATTTTACAACTAATAAATCAACAATGAATATATATTTTCCTTTTTTTAAATAACGTTTTTATTTAAATATATATAAATATTACGTTCATATCTGTACTGTAAATCTTGTAAAATATATAAATCATTTTATATGAAGATATTATAAATTAATTTGGCGAAAAATAATAAAGTGTTAAATTAATTACACAAAGATATACGAATACACATGTTGTTTATAATTATTTATTTGTTGTTATATAGCAATATGTCATAATTATCGCTACAAAAATAAATAATTAATGATAATTCAATCGTTAAACATAAAATAAATAAAAACTATATGACTAATGTGAGTATGTAAACGTAATCGTATCTATGCCATTATATTTTGAATGAATGGAATGAAGCTTAAATTAAAAATGACGATAAAATTAATTCAATAAATATTTATAATTGTAATTTATTTTATCTATTATTAATAAGAATTAACTATAAGTATATAATAAGTATAAAATAAGTTCATTTCTGTATCCTGATAATTCTATTTATACTGAATATTTTAGGAATTTATTAAAAAATATTGCTGAATTAAATAAAATAAAAAGAACTTATCGCATAAAAATGTGTAGCATGAACAGTTTGTCTGTAGCTTTAATATGTGTAAACATATTTATATATATATATGTATATATATATTTTAAAATATGTATGGTAATTGGTATTGGATCTTTTTTTTTTAATTTCTTATTTTGGAGGCTTCATTGTAAATTAAAACCAGTATTTTTGTGCTTTTTTAAGGCAAAATTTATTCTTAAATTTTTTGCGATCAAAAAAATAAACAGCATGAAGACTTTCAGGAACCTTTGGATGTATTGTACGTTGCATTGTAGATCACTGTGTTATGTCATCCAAAAATGAAGGGTCTTTACTGTTGGATTAACGAACAGAAAATTCTAGGTATTCAACTATTACTAACTATCAGGTAATTATACAACAATTTCTAGGTAAGTTTAAAAAAGAAAGAACATGATTAGTAAAAGAGAAAGTAAAATTATTTTAACACAAAAATCCAGCTAATTTTTGAACAAGTGTTTTTTATTATTTAGAAATGCATAATAATCACTTGGTTGTAGTGTATATTTACATTAGTTATTGTACAAAATTTACTTTGATTTGTTTAATTAGAATTATATATTGATTATTCTTTTAATCAATTCTAATGAATAATTAATATAATATAAACTTTTAGAAGGCACACGAATTTTAATTGACAAATCATTTTTTTCTAAATATACAATAATTATTAGTAGAGTTTACATTCCAACTAGTTAAAAAAAATTGAAGTATCTATTATTATTAAATAAATTATTTAAGTAATTACAAGCCAATTTAACGAGTGTTAACACGAAAAATTTCATTTGTATCAAACGGTGACTTAAATTTTGATAAATTCAATACAAAAATAATTTATTAATGATATATCATAACAAGTAAATTAAAAACGGTAATCATGAGATAAGTAACTTTAGTTGCTCGTTTAAATTTTATGGACGTAAATAGCTGATATGAAATTACTTACGTAAAACTCTAATTAAACTTTCATTTAATTTATAAATTATATTTAAATTTAAATATTATTTAATAATATATCATTTTGAGGTATAATTAATTTTAAATATTAAATATTATTCGCTACTAATTTACAATATTTACACAATTATTTTTTCTTTTACCTATTATTAAAATAATACATCACTATTCAAAAGAGACCAAACATTTTTTTTGAACTTCCAGTGCTTTGTTTCTTTCTAGCAGGAGCTGAGATTTCTGGGTTATCAATGGAATTATTATTATTATTATTATTTGGAGAAACTGGTGTAAGTTTACTTTTCACATGTTCATCAATAAGTGCCTGCATATCCATTTGCCATTGCTCTAATTGTTGACTTAATTCAACTTTTTGTTGAATAGCTTCCATTAATTGGCTGTTTACTTGAAGCACATCTATTCTTGTTCTAGCTAATTCAACTTCTGCTCTATTTTTCCTTGCAACAGCTTGATCTCTTACAGCATAAGCTTGAGCCAATACTTGATCTCTGTTTAGATCAGAATCTTTCATATCACCTCGAGCACGATCTCGTTCTTCTTTTACGCCCCGTAATTCAGCTTCACAGATTGTTAATTTACTTGTCGTTTCTAACAATGTTTCGCCTCGTCTCTTTAATTCTTCTTGCGTCTGTTTTAATTGTTGCTTCACTACATCAAGTTCTTCAGTTACTCTATGTAATTCTACTGCAAGTCCTAGTTCTCCTGGTGCTCCTCTACCGGATAAGGCTAAGCCATAAATTTCTTCAACTAACTCTGTTAGTGTTCCAGAATAATATCCCTGTTGGTAGAAAAAAGAGGGGGTTTGAAAATAAATATTAATTTCCTTTATCTTTTATAGAATGAAAAGTCTTCAGCATACTCACTTCATTTTCAGCACCATTAACAATAACAAGCATTGACTCATCACAGTCACTTTGTAATCCTGAATCTTCTTCACTTCTTCGTAGATGCGTGCTTAGTTCTCGTAGTCGTTTGCATGCTTTTTCTACTTCCACTTTGATGTCTTCCTGTTCTTCGAGCGAACTTCCGTTCACCTCACATTCCATTTCCGCTTGTAATGACCTCGGTGGCTTCTGTATCGATCCAGACCTACCTCTTTTTTCCACTTCGATCGCTGCCATTGCGACGGACAGCTCATCTCTATAGTAAATAACAACAATATTAAGTATATATTATTGAACGGATATTTCCTATTTATTATTTATTCTTGACAGTAATAAACTTTCCATTTAATATCTAGTTGAAACAGTTGATTAAAATAAAAGTAAAGATCTAGATTTATATAAATCAAATTAATTGATGAACTGAAGCCATTACATGACAATACTAAGAAATTTAATATCATTTAACAATGTATGTAATTACATTTGTTCTAATTCAAATGAAGTATTCTTAATCTTTTGGTTAATCTTGTAAGTTAAATAAATGATGTGAAAATATTTAAAAATAATTATTTAGTTAATTGCTAGCTTTTATCAGTGAAATTTTTACTTATGTGAAATCAAATAGATCGGATGTGATAATATTATTTGTAGAAAATAAAAATAAGAATAGAAAATCGTGAAAGATAAGTAAAAATAGCTTTTCAATAATATGATCATGAATAAGGTATTAGTTGTAAAGCCGTTTTATAAAGATTTAAATTCAAGATATTATCGATTATCTATTATAACAATACTTTTTATTGGTTTACAAAGATTTATAATAATTTATTGCATTAAAAAAAAATTTATTCCGACTATTTTTAAATAACAGATTTTGAAAATAAGTTGATTATAAAGAAATCGATAATAAGATAGATAAATTTAAAAGAAAACCACGACTGTTTATCAACTAGAGGTCTTATAAATATTAATTAATTTAAAATCTGACTGATTTGAGTAAATATTAATTATTAATTGTTTATACCTCTCTTGCTCGGCTGCTCTTGCTCGGTGTTCCGCTTCATGACTCAGTCTTTCCAAGGCCGCAGCCCTTTCCTCGGCCTCTTCCAGGGCTGCCAATGCTCTTGCTCTCTCTTCTCGTAATTCAAGAGATCGTTTTTCCAATTCTGTTCTTTGTGCTGATACCAATTGCACCTAGAAATGATTATTAATAAATTAATTCAAATCAACATTATTTTCTTTCGAAATTTTATCAAGTAAATAATTGAATAAATACGTACTTCATCTCGAAGAATTTCCAAACTACTAACATGATCCTGAAGAGTAGTACTTCGAAGAGTACACTTATCCCTGAGTACTTTTACCTCAGTGAGAAGTTGATCTTCTGTTTTAGCTGCTTCTCTTAATTGATCAGCAAGTCGAGTATTTTGAGCAGTTAATTCAGCTACAAGAATTGCTTGGTCACGTTCTGCTCTTCTAGATCGTTCACTTTGTTCTTCCAATTGACTTCTCAATGTTTCAATGTCTGCCTGAAGTTCTAAAACACGAGCCTCACTCTCACCTTTAACTTCTTCCAATCTTCGACGTAATAAATGCCTCTCTTGTTCTAGACACTGAAAACATTTCATCAATAAATTAATACATCATATTTCCCAATCATTATCATCATTAATATCATTTTTATTATCCTTAACAATAGCATAATAAATTTTATATAAATAATATCGCAAAAAATAGCAATATAAAATAGTAGAATTTAATAATTTTTAGCATAGTAGATATGTTTCAATGGCCAACAACATTAAATGATTTACGTGACTACTAGTATAGCTTTCCAAAACATCAAGGTCTACACTTTATCCTTTCTCTCATGGTATGTTTTCTGATGAAATTATTATTTCAATAGTTTTATTGTTGTTATTAAAATCATTACCAAATTATCATGGTCATAAAGTTAAATCAATAATTTTATAAATCATCATTCCCACAAATGAATAATTACAATTGAAAAATATACATGAGCATATAATTGCTGTTTATATGGAGAGAAAAAAAAATTTCACTGTTGTAATATTTTTCACATTATGTCTTTGTCTTTAAACACATCATTTCAATACCCCTATTATTGTTTGTTTATTTCTAGATAAGTACTGTATTTTGTAATTCACTTTTTGCTATTATGAAGCTATTATTTATTCTCGACCTTTTAATTGTAAGTTATTAATGCAAACAGGAGTTTAAAATATATGTAAATAATCAATTTTACATATAAATAAGCAGTACGTCGACTTTCACTGACTTATGATATAATAATATTGCTTTGCTATTGATTCTTGGCAAAAGACTTAAACATCAACTCATTTTATACATTTATATATATGTAGACATTCATTGTCTAACAGTATGATTGTAGCGATGCTACTTTTTATCCTGTTACAATGAAAGACAGTGACAAGGTAGTGGCAATGACCCTGATTCTTTTTTAAAAAGAATAAAAAAAAAAATATCACTATTATTAAACTTAAATTTTTTCTTTATAAAATAATAATTATAAATAATCTATTATAATTCTTTTCTTTTTATGGAATACATTATTAATTTGATAAAATTTTAATCACATAATATTACAATTAAGTGAAAAAATATATACATTTAATTATAAATTACGTTAATCTTATTTTTATTTCACTTATTTATTTTCATTTCAGCATTGCTTAGACAATTGTTTTTAATATCAAGACTTTGTAATCGTGAAATGGTCATTGCATTTCATTAGAAAGTAAAATTATTACAGAATTGCAGACAACTCAATTAGTACTTAATGTATATTCATATGTATTTTATGATAAAACAACAAATTTCAGTAAATAGTACAATAATTTTCGATTAAATCTTTATAAAATTTAGTTCAATCATTTTCTCTTAATGTTGCAATATAACAATTGCGTTTTCTTTTTTTCTTTTTTATTACAATTTTTTTCTTTATTCGAATAATATGAAATGTTTTCTTCACCAGATATAGTTTAAGAGTAGAAATAACTTGGCAATAAAATTGTGTAATTTTACTGTGAAACATTTCGTTATAGTTGTCGACATTTTTATTTCATTTTCACTGTAGACAATTTTACAATACCTATTATTATTATAGTAAAATTTTTTCATTTTCACAGAAATAAAATAGAATACGGAAAATAAATATAACTAACTATATCATTAGTAGTTTATATAAATAATTAAGACAACTTCTACGAATTTTCTTTTTATCGAATCACCAAATTATCATTCTCCAAGTGTACTTCTAGTTGAACAATAATTACATGATGTTCTTTTCTACTGTTGAATTTCAATGCTCATCAACTCGCCATACATAATGAAGAAAAATACTACTCCATAACAATACAATTTAATTACTCTCTCCCACAATAATTTTTGATCACTCAAATATATATAATTAAATCATCTTAATTTTTTTGTTGTTTAGAGTCGGCTTGATAGTCAAAATAAAGATTTCATGTCTCATTAAATTTATCCGCTATATCCTGATACGGGTATTTTACTTCCTGCTTAACATGTATCCTGTCTCACGTTTTCAATGAATACAAGGCTTCAGCAACAGTTAATTTTGTTCATTAGGGGCTTCACTTTTTTATGCTTACACTCTTACATTTAAGTATTTTAATTATTCTATAATTCTAAACAATAAAATAAATTAATCTTAACATAATAAATCTTATTATCATTACAATAAGCTTATTTATACTTTAATTTTTATATTAATGAATTTATATCTTTGCTCAGATCATAGCAAAAATTAACAATATTGAGTACAAAGTATTTCACTTTCATAGTAATTTAAAGCAATTAATACAAATAATGAATAATTTATCTTCAAAGTATGATCATGATTAATTAATTCCATTCATATAATAGAATCTATAAATATTAAAAAATTACCACTTAATCACTAGAGTGAGAAGCTTTAAAAAATGAAAAAAATGTCAAGAATAAAAACAAAATAGGTTAATAGGTAAGTATTTACATACATATATCTATCATGTGCAATTTTTTGATCTAATTAAGTGTGAGAATTCTGAAATTCATTATTTGATTTAATAAGTGTGAACATACGTAAGTAAATTAACTAGAGATACAGCTATTTCAGCTAAGCATCTTCCTAATTATAAATGAACTTTGTTTGCTTGTTTATTTACTTTTTTTTGTATTATTATTATAATAATCACTTCATGGAAAAATTTATATATTAAATATACGTCGCATTCAACATATAACAAATTATGTTTGTGAAATAAAATTTTATGGTATTTTTCTTTGTGTTCCGCTCTCCTTCTTCTTTTGTCCTCAACTTATAATTCCACTATAGCCCGGATATGCAGCGAATCTATGAATTCTCTCGTGTATTTTTGCATTTCTTGCTGTGTATATATTAAAATAAAATACCTTTAACATAGAAACAGATGGTATTCTTATGTAAAGCCTATTTTAAAAAGATGACAAAGACCAATTATTATAATCATTATGTATATTTTAAAGAAAGTCTGAGTAATTTTTATTATGCATTTTTTTTTTTTCATTCACTATTTTTAGTGATGAATAAAATTTACTTATTCAGCAAACATCCTTTTTATTCCATTGTCTCATAAAAATGAACTTTCAAAAGTATTTTTAGTGATGGTAAATTGTGGTAGTGATGATTGATACCAAAGGGTATTGAAGATGTTGTGTTTATATAGATAGTGCAAATCTTGTACGAATACAGGTCAATAAAAAGAACTGAACTACGTAAAGCACGGAAAGGTAGACAGAGCGTAGTACCGGCTATTGTCTTTTATTTTTTACTCTCAAGTTATATTGCTCAAGTCCCGCTGTCTTGTTTCCACGCTTTCGTAGCTTTCCGAACTAAACCCCCATCGAATAATTTGATGTTATTTCATTACAATCACAATAAATATTATTTCATACACTTTTTGAATAATATCAAATCATGATTTATCTTCTCCGTTGATAAACTTATTTATCAAAGATGATACCTAAATTAGTGATAAATGAAAAAAAAATGGTTATTATTATTAAACAAAGATTAAAATAAGAGAGAAAGTGAGTAGATATAAATATATTATTTACAAGTATTCTAGGTGTTTTTGATGAGTTTTAGTTAGAGAATGAGTCTATTATTATCACAAACAGTTTAGAGTTAAAAAGATATCAGCTTACCTCCAATTTACTTGAATATTCCTCGACAAGTGCATCACTTTGACGTGTTAGTTCCTGGTTTCTTTCTAAAAGTGCTTTACCAAGTTCAGCAGCCAGCACAAGATCCTTTTCACGTTGTTTTAATAATTCATGAGGATCACCAATATCATCATCATTATCTAGAGAATGTCTTCTTGTTTGTAAATCAGATATCATATCTTCAAGAGTATACGACTCCAATTGGCCGTCTTTCCTTGGCAACATAGTTTCTTCAATTGATAGGTTTTTTTTCTATTTCAGCGTTGGATTTATTATTTTTTTTGTTTCAATTATTAATTGTTACATTAACTAGACTATTTTATTGTCGTAGCATAACAGGTGGGCACTTGGCGACGTTATCAATTTTGCGTCAATACATTTATTCAATGACGTATGTTTATGTTGCTTACGTTTACCTTGTTATAACTTTCATTATCAGCATTGAACAAAAGTTTTAACGTTTTTATTCTATCTTTTATACTTAATCTTCTTTTCACACAATAACAAATCAATATAATTTTTTTGTTTTAAACTTAACTGTCATATTGCTACGATCACAGTATAAACTAACTATAATCAATAAAAATTTGCAGACGTATGTCTACATTTGATCTATCACATGGAAATATTATCATGATTATAATGATAGTTACAATAATTACTTTTAGACAATTTTGTAAAAGTAATTAATTAAATATTTATATTTCAACAGTTTTTTCTTTTCCCACATTATATTTATTTTTCTTTTTTTCAATATAAATAATATGTATTGTTGTTAATAAACTTCTTACTTTAGATATTCATAAAATATACATTTTTTTTAGCTGATAACCTTAGCATATTAACAGACGGAATAATTTTTAATTTTTGTTTGTTTTGTGGTTTTATTCAAAGTCAAGCGACTGACAAAAAATGATCAATGACGCAAGCTTGAGTTCTCACGCGATCGTTCAAACATGAAAATTCCGTTATATATTAGTTGAGGATTATGATAATTGGTCTATTGTATTAGCAGATTTATAAAAAATTTATTGAATAAAAACCACTATCTCCAACACTAATCACATGTGTACGAAACAAAAAACCTTTTTAGTTCTTATTCACTTTTATGTTCACATTTATATCCAAATCCACTTGATAATTTGATGAAAATAAAAGTCATTTACATTTGATAATAGTTATTCTTGATGTTTATTCACTTGATCATATTTTTTGACAATAAAATACCACCACAGCCAATTGATTCATATTCAAATTTCCATTATACTCCAATATGATGACCTGTTATGTGTTCTATCTCGGTGATCGGGTGAGTCAGACCCGTGAGTGAAAAATAAATATTACGGAATCGTGTTATGTCCTGGAACGAAAAGTGAGAGAGATATAACTCTTTTCCCTGTTGTACATATTTTTTATCTTTATTTCTTTCTCACTCTACTCCCTTTCACTAGTCAACGTCATACTCGCGTTCTCCTTTACACTTAACTTGTTTTAAGTAAAGAACTATATTATTTTAAACAATAAAATACATTACACACAACTGAACTCCTAGCAGACTCGTGCGCGATTAATACTCGATCCGGAACCATACTCGACAGTACATACCTGTTTTCTATCCCCACTTCCAAACAACGCTTTCGTCCCCTCTTATTTCATGCTACGAATATACACATATAAAACTCACTAATACATAAATAATACACGCATAATAGACACACTTACTACTATTTTAACTCTCTTACAATACTATTACCTTAATTTACTATATCATTTTAATGTAAGAATCCTTTATACATTTTTTTCAACTTAGCATAATTAACATTCAGCATACACCAAGCCTAAAAATGTCCTTAAATTGGGTATATTCAAGTTTAAATACAATAAGATCGTCATGGCAACCGTTGTGTTGTACACATATACTCTTAGAAACACAAACTCACCAAGCTACACAACTGTTATTACTTGAGTGTGTTGAAGAATAGCAGATGTCTTTTGAATAATAACTGAAAATACTCAATAATGACATCCAAATTGATATACGATTGGATTATTTTTACCAGAAGACGATTTTTAATATATTTTATGAACATAATTTGAGAATATGATGTTCATTGAGACTTGATGTATTTTTTGTCAAGTATTAGGTGGCATCAAGTTTCAACGATCCAATTTCGTTGTAATAGAAATTTTTTTTTAAATTAATCAATTTAAATAAATAACCTTCAAACTTAGATATATCATTCATATGTATTTCTTTTATTTTTAGAGTAAAAATTATTATAATTGTGTTCGATATATCACCTCTATTTATTCACAGTCTGATTTGATGATTTATTAGTTGGAAAGAAGGTGAAAATTTGAAATAAAACTATGGCATACAGACAACAACCAGTTCAAGACGAGTTGGAGATGGAAACATTAGCAGCAACTGAATTGTCTAGATTAAAACGTCAATATCGGATTATGGAAAATGATCGTGTTACCTATGCAGAAAAGTCACGACTTCAACTTAAGAATCATCAGAATATGATTGAACGTTTGGAACATGAAAAAGCTGAGTTAATGCTTGCAATAAAAAATTCAAAGTCTGAGCAAAATGCAAAGAAAGATGAAGAAATGGATGAAAAGCTTACTAATTTATTAGAGAAAAGAAGTAAATATATTAACATGATAAAAAATGAAAGACAACAAATTGATGAACTTCAGGAGCAGATAATCAAAGTATCGAAAGAAGTAACTAGATTGAAGATGAAAATACGAACAGATGTACAATCTCAAGAAATAACTGATAAACATAATCGAATGATTACTATTCTAGAGAATCGCTTGGATGTAGCAACAAAAAGATTCAACGTTGTAGTGGCTGAGAATTCACAATTGCGGGAAAAAATTGATAGTCTACTCAAAGAACGTGCTCAATTTAATATTCTATGGGAAAAAATGATTGGACAATTAAATACTGGCAAATTAATTATAAGTGATCTTATTGAGCATGCCACAATTACGTTTAATCAACGTGATGAAGAGTTAAATAAAATTTATGCTTTAAAAGAAAGGTAAGACATTATCTAATTAATATTATTAATTGAGATGTTAATTTAATGACTATGTTATGCAGAGGAGCAAGAGATTTAAAAGCTCACACGTCAGAAATGTGTGAACTACAACGTACCCTTGATAATGAATTAAAATTACAAGAATTCCTTGGAGTTAAAGGCCAGTATCGAGAAACTGCTGATTTGAATGCTAAAAAGGAAGCTGAATTTCAAGCAAAACAGGAAGAAATACAAAATAAAATAGCTTCTTACAATGAAATTCTTAATCATATAAAAGAATTTACTGGTAAATTTATTGATTATGACATTTTTATTTATCTTTTTATTACAATAATCATCTTTTTGTAGGTGAAAACAGTATTGACAAACTTACTGCTCATTTTTTGAAACAAGAAGAAGAAAATTTCGCACTCTTCAGCTATGTTAATGAATTGAATGATGAGTTGGAAGGTTTGCAAGTTCGTGTTGCAGAATTAAGAGATTCTATCGATGAAGCTCGTGCATTAAACGATCAAAGAGGATTTTTACAGACTGAAACTCTTGAGAAAATTTCGAAACAGCTAGAGGAACAAATTACACAAGCTACTGCCGCGGAAGAAAGATTGATCAAAGTAATGATATATAATTAAATACAGACATTGTTTCAATATTTTTTTTTCTATGTTTTTATGAAACGTTTTTTCCAGTGCAATGAGATAATTGAAAAATTATTGGAAGGAATCGGAAATCTTTTTCATACTATTGGTTGTGATAATTCATCAATTTTGAATTTACTAGGAGATAACACTTCAGTTACGATGAACAATATCATGCTCTATTTAGGAATCATAGAAAAAAGAATTACTGAGATGTTCAACAAAGTTCATTGGATGGATGCAACGGGAAGATCTGACTTTATTCGACTTGATGAAGATAAAAAACCTAAACTCAAAGTACCCACGCTATCCCAAATTGCTCCAACTCAACCTTGTTCTTTGTAAGCCTATCCTCATAAATGTTGTATTTATTTTTTCTTATACTCAATTATTCCATTTTTTAAATTATTATTTTTCAAATAGATGTGTAGAAAAACTCACATTACAAAACGTAAATGATTTAGAAATTTATGTTCCTCTGAACCGTGATGATATTAAAAATGAACTCCGTGAAACTGAATTGCTGAATAATCCTGAAATTTTGCACAATACTTCCAGCTGTGGTTTACCTGCAGCCAAGAAAATTACACAAAAACGATATCACTGATTTCTATGTATATTTTTTATCTAAGAAATCCTAAAATATAATTTATTTAACAGTATTATTATGATTAATTATAACAGTTGTGATATCAGTGTATGATTAATTATGTAAATATATTTTATTTATTTTTCAATAAGGCTTGCTTCTCAGCAGCTTTCACGATATTTTTAAGTACTAAAATGGTTTGTTTAATTTCTATTAATTGAGTTTCTATTTCATCCTTAGCAATTTCGACTCGAAGACCTTTTCTCTTGCGTATTTGAGTATAGAGATTCCAACAAGCTGATTGAATTCTAATTAATTCTAAAATTTTAACAGACACTACTGCTTTTATTTTTGAAACAATTTTCTCCCATTTCATAGTTTCTGCTTTAGCTTTATCATATTGTATTTGTAGATCAGCTAATTGATTATTTAAATTCATTAATTTTTGCTCTTTCTCTTGAGTCATGTGTTGCTGAAAATAATGATAATATTAAATATAATATAAGAATAATATTAGTGTATAATTTTGATACCATCTGATTGCCAATTCCTTCAATTTGTTCGAAATTTTTATCTTGACTTTCAACATGTGTCTGTCGTGCTTCCATCAGACTTTCATATCTGTTAAAGATATCATTTATTGATGAAAATTCACCGGTTTCGTTGACAACGCGTTCAAGATAACTCTTTCCTCGTTTAAAATACTCTATTGATTCTTGCATTTTATCACAAACAGATGTTAAATGTTGTAGTTTTTTATTTAATTCTTCAATCTGAAATTAATTTCATGCAATAATTATTTAAAAAATTATTTCAATGACTTTTTAAGTTATTACTTCTTGATGATATCTTTCAGAACATTCTTTTTCTTCAGTGATTTTTCGTAGAGCTCGTTCTCGTTTTTGACCATTTTCTACAATAAATTGATTAAACTTGATAAAAAGCTCTCTGAAGAGTGTTTCCTTTCGTCGCATTTCAGTCCATTGTTGTTGCATGTGTTGATGTTTCTCAACTTGTTCTTTACGTTTTGTCTCGAGGTTATTCTCGGCTTGTGCTAATTGTCGGTATGATTTTAATAATTTTATTCCTTGTCCAGATTGAGCAACATCCCAGTTTGGATATTTTCTAAAAATTAATTATTAATTAAAACTAGAAAAAAATGCGAAAACATTTATTAATTAATTTCACGATGGTATAAATACTTGATTTGTTGTTCCTGTGATTTTAATTGGTAGTATTCTGTAATGGCTTTTTGTATATCTTGAGTAATTATTGCTCTTTCGACTAAATTTCTTGAATAATTTTTTTTGATCTCCATTTTAATTTTGAAATTTAAAAAAAAAGGCGTTTTAATTATTAAGCTCAAAAAACTTGATAACCTTCGTTTATCTTGATTTAGAATTTTTTTTTAGATTCAATTAGAAACAATAACAGAAAAAGTACATTCAATATTTTTTTTTGAGAATTATTGATCAAACAGTGTTTAAATATTAGCCGCTATGATTGTTACCACTTTTTTAATAATAAAAATCTCTAAAATTATATTTAGGAATTTTTTTATTTGTCAATGTTGGTACATGATTTACTATATTTTTGGACTAGATTAAAATGGCGTCGGCACTCGGAAGTATTTGGTTACACGAGTGTAATTGGTCAAAAATTCAGCTTAATTCTGCATTTTTATGTCGTGACATGTGATTCTAAGATAAAACGTAAATAATTATACAAAGAATATACTAATTTTTATAAAAATTGTATAATTTTAACAAATTTTTTACGAAATAAAAGTGATACGTGATTCAACAGCGTGCTCGCAATGGCCGATGACACCACTCCTCTGCCTAAGCGGCGTCAATTGGTAAACAAATGGCTGATAATACAAATCGGCATTGCATGATAGATATTTATTAAATAATTCATACATAATGTATATAATAAAAATCTACGAAATGTTATATTTTATTATAGAGAGAACGAACTAGAAAATTATACACTGATGATTTTACATACGGTGATGAAGAAATTGAAGGCAAAAGAACTTTTCAATTAGATGAAAAAATTGAATGTGCAAGATATGATCTTAAAAATTTTTCCGGATTATTTCGAGAAATGACTGGTCCGGAGTTAAATCTGGCGTATCTTCAGAAGCATGGCTTGACAATACCTTTACTTTTTAGAGATAGTGTAGGGCTTGGTTTACGAGTTCCAAGTTCGAATTTTTCTGTAAATGATGTAAGGACTTGCGTAGGTAATTATACATATCAATTTTTAATATTACACACTAATATTGACTTTAATGAATATTAATAATATAAAAAAATATGACTATTATAATTATTTATCTTATTAGGATCTAAGAGAATATTAGAAGTAATGGACGTTGACACTCAAAAGAATGAAGAAATGACAATGAAAGATTGGCAAAAATATTACGAAGATTCAGAAAAGGAAAGACTGCTCAATGTTATATCATTAGAGTTTAGTCATACTAAATTGGAAAATTATGTACAATCTCCGACAATAGTTCGACAAATTGATTGGGTAGATACAGTTTGGCCAAGACATTTAATAGAAGCTCAAACAGAATCAACCAATGTATTAGGAGATATGATGTACCCTAAAGTGAAGCTGTACTGTTTAATGTCAGTAAAAGGTTGCTATACAGATTATCATGTAGATTTTGGTGGAACAAGTGTATGGTATCATATTTTACGCGGAAAAAAGATATTTTGGTTAATTCCACCAACAGAGAAAAATTTAGATTCATATCAGGAATGGGTATTAAGTGGGAAACAATCAGATGTATTTTTTGGAGATATGGTAGATCGATGTGGAAGAATTTGTTTAGAAGCTGGAATGACATTATTTATACCAACTGGTTGGATCCATGCTGTTTATACTCCGGAAGACTCTCTCGTGTTTGGAGGAAATTTTTTACATAGTTTTGGTATTGAGAAACAATTAAAAGTAGCTCAAGTAGAAGAACATACCAAAGTACCTCAAAAATTTCGATATCCATTTTTTACTGAGATGCTATGGTAATTGATGTTTTTTGATAATTTTTTTTAATCAATTGACAATAGTTTATAAACTTACTTTATAATTTAAATTAAATTTAAGGTATGTTTTGGAACGATACGTCCATGTTCTTTTGGGTCGTAGTCATCTGGATATTCCCGAGAATCAACGCCAACATATAACTCCATCAATACAAACGCATCAACACCTCACTCAATTTGAACTACATGGATTAAAGTCAATTGTCATGTATTTACATTCATTGCCATCAACTAAAAAAAATGTTCCAGAATTAATTCGTGATCCAGTTGCTTTAATTCATGATGTTCGAGGTCTTGTAGAACAACATAGGCATGATAATCCTGATGCAGCAGTAACTGGACGTCCAATTTTACCAGCCCCACCACCATTAACGATTGCTGAACGGGAACGTCTTAAATTGCCAAAAAAACATTTTCCAAAGATACCTAAATCAGAAGCTAAAGCACCAATGCCTCGGAGACGTCGTACACGATGTAAAAGATGTGAAGCTTGTACTCGACAAGATTGTGGTGAATGTGTTTACTGTCAAGACATGGTGAAATTTGGTGGAAGTGGTCGAGCTAAACAAACGTGCATTACACGACAGTGTTTGAGACCAATGTTACCAGTAACTGCAGCTTGTAAAGTTTGTCAATTAGATGGCTGGGGACAACAGCCAGCTCCACTCATGGGTATGTAATTAAATATTTTCTAAAAATTCTAATTTACATTTTTTAAACTTGGAATAGTTATTAAAAAAATATAATCAATAATTTTTTTAGGTAAACCTATTCCTGGAACACCTTCAAATCTGATGGAATGTTCTATTTGTTATGACATTGTACATCCTGAATGTGTTGGAGTGGATATAAAACAAATGGTGATAAGTGAAGATGTACCGAATAGCTGGGAGTGTCCTTCGTGTCTTCAAAGTGGACGAAATCTTGATCATAAACCACGTCAAGCAAAAGCTCGAATTCGTAAGGTATCTGTATCAAGTGCAGCATCATCAGCTCCTACAACGGATTCAGAAAGAGCTACAACTCCGAGTAAGAGAGCTAGACCTGAGCCTACAGAGGTAATGATTATTTCATTAATTTCTAATTAAACTAATATTATTATTAAATAATTTGTAACAATAATATTTTTTTAGACATGGAATGAACGTGAACCAGCTGAAGGTGATCAGCGATCAGCATTAAGGACACAATTAGCTGCTCAATTAACTGGCTCCAGTAATAAATCACTGAAGCGACCTCATGCTGTAGTTAGACCCGTCCAGATACCACTTGTTCAACGCTCCGAACATAACGGTCAATCATTAGCATATGATAGAACTGTTCTTTTGGCCATATTCAAGTACTTAAGTTCAAAAGATTTGGCGATATGTGCTAGAGTTTGTCGAACTTGGGCAAGATACAGTATAGATCCAAGTCTTTGGAGACACATGGATATGACTCGAGCGCACTTGACAGCTTCACATTTAACTGGTATTGTTCGAAGGCAGCCAGAAAGTCTGTGTTTAGATTGGACCAATATTGCTAAAAAACAATTAGCGTGGTTACTTGCACGACTTCCTCAGCTACGTCATTTATCATTACAAGGCTGTGCTTTAGCTAGTGTTTGTGCATTAGGAACTTGTACATGCCCACCATTAATCAGTTTAGATCTTAGTTATATAACGAAATTTTGTGATGCTCGTCTTCGTGAAATTTTGGACCCACCAACTGATTCCAGGCCTGGACTAATAGATAAAACTTCAAGATTAAAACACCTGAAAAGTTTATCACTTGCTGGTAGTGATGTTTCAGATGTTGCTTTGAGATACATTGCTCAACATTTGCCTCATTTAGAAAATCTTGATTTATCATCATGTGGTCGAATCACTGATGCTGGTGTTGCTCAAATAGCTGCACCATCAACGCAAGCTATTGTCAATCTTGTTTCTCTCAATCTTTCTGATTGCCGACTTCTAACTGAAACTACTTTGGAGTATTTAACACGGTGTAAAGCTCTTAAACGACTTGATCTTCGACATACAACTCATGTGTCCACACAAAGTGTCATTAAATTTGCAGCAAGAAGTATTCATAATTTACATGTCACTGATGTAAAACTTGTTGAAGAAAAGAAAATTGCAAAAAGTGGAATTAAAAGAGCATAAGATAATGGAATGATAAACAATATCTAAAGTTTTGGTACCTGGAATTTTTAGGTATTTATAAAAAAAAAAAACCAAGATAAAACAAGACATGACGTTAATATTCTTAATTAAAATATTAATTGTCAAGCATTTAAAAAGTTTGTGAATTTGCATTATTTATCACATGTCGATAATTAATTTTATTTTAATGCAAATAAACAATGAAAATATTACTAAATCGTGTTAAAATAGAAGATATATAATAATTATTCATGTATTATTGTTAAGTAATTTTTTTTTTAATTTGATTATTGTTAGTTTATGCGTTTTGATAATTAAATTGTTATTATTTCTAAAACCACCTAATGGTAGAAAAAGAATTACTTTGAATGTATGTAATGACTAATAATTATGTAATTAATTATCTTAAAGTATTTAGAAGGATATGATTATGATCTCAAATTACTAAATCAGGAAGGCATGCTTATCTAAAAAATGTATATAGATCTATTATTTTTTCATTCAATTTTTTTTTTAATCAATTGAATTGAAAAATCATTGATTTTTTATTTTGGCATTGTAATTTTTATACCATAGAAGTATCAATATGATTATTGAATTTCTTATAATTTTGTTTTTTGCATATATATAAAACAATTAACTTTGATGTATGACTGAATGAGAAAACTATAAATAATATGCAATGATATGTATTCCATTATAATAATTGATCAATATATTTCTTAGCTAATTTATTTTGCAACATGATCATGAATAATCCATAAATATTGATGTTCGTGTATAAATTATCAATTTTGTAAATATACATATTCATTAATACCAGTAGTTATTTTATAATATACTATAATATAAATTAAATATGTAGCAATATTTAAAATCATCAATATCTGTATAAATTTTTATCAATTTATCTTTTAGTATATATTATATATACATACATGAATGAACTAATTCATAAGCGCAATCCTATGTGCGATATTAATTTTATTATCATGGTATTATAGAATCAGCACAATATTACCTATCATATTTATAAATATTTTTTTTGTTTGTTTTAAATATTCTCGTATTAAATAAAATTAATTCTGTTTATTTCTTTTTAGATTTATATATTTTATAAAGCTTTAACCATTTTCAACATATCATAAAACTCTATTTTTTTTATAACTGTCATATTCTTTCTCGCTACATGAATGAGCATAGCTTTCTGGAGTAAAGGCATTTTTGGTTTGCAATTTCTTTTTTATTTGTCAAACTCTCAGGTAATTTAATTCTTATTTATTTATTTTAAAAATTGCCGCCAAATAACACCCTATTTCTATTAACATTAAAGTGGGAGGTGTTGTTAATATCACTTACACCAAAGAATACCGGTAAGTGTCGCTCATGAAAAAAGACAGCAAATAAATGCTAAATGCATATATTTACCTCTTTTTATGATACCTGATTTGTTGTACGCAAGCGCCTAGCATGGGTGCGACAAAGATATATATATTTGCGCCGCAGTATTATTCTCCTACTAGCAATAGTATAGTATCTCCATTGCATATCCAAATTTGGCTATAATAAAATATTACGACGCTTGGAATCGCTGGTTCGATACCGCATCTTATATTAATGTAAACTGTATAAACAATTATTTGCTTTTCAATTCGTTTATTACTAAAAAAACAATACACAACAACATTAGTAAACAGTGCATAAATGTTGGAGAAAAACTATTAATTAATTGATTTTTTGGAGTTCGAACAAATATACGAATTTACTTCGTATATAATGTAAGTAAACATTATTTTAACCTTAAAAATAATAGCGTTGTAAATTATTTTGATCGAAATTTTTATAAAATTTTATTTTTTTTTTTTTGAACTTTAAGAATGCACTCGATATTAGAAGGAGAAAATATTCAATATAAATAAAAAAAATCTACATATATTTACGCGTAAAATTAAAAAACAAAAAAAAACGTTGCTCAGCAATTAATGTTAAATAATTTATAAAACAAAGTAACTTAGGTTTCACTTGTCATATTGCAACTATCATTAAACATTAAAATTTTAACCTAACTCCGCCAGTACTGAATCAAGATCTTCTTGAAGTGATATACTATCTTCTCTTTGTTTTATTAGATCATCTTTCAGCCGATCGACTTGAGCTTTGAGTAAGTAATTCCCTTTCTTTAATGATGCTAAGCGGCTTTCATGTTTTTTGGCATTTTCCTGCAATTATTAATAACATCGCATGATTATAATAATCATTCATGAACAATTTTATCAAATTATCACCACTAATTAGTAGTCACAAAATACATACTTGAAGTTTCTGTTTGCGATCTTCATAATCTAGGGCTTCATCATCTTCTTCATCATCTTCAGATTCCTCAGATTCTGATTCTTCTTCAGACTCCGATTCTTCCTCTTCTTCTTGCTCTTCCTCCTCCTCCTCTTCTTCTTCATCTTCATCATCAGTGTCATTCATCAATTTGGCCATTTTGTCAACTTCTTTTTGGAGCGTTTTAAACTTTTTCCGTTCTTCTTTCAACATTTTTTGTTGTTGCTTTATTTGTTCCTTCAACGCATATCTTTCCTTCTTAGCATTAATTGCCTTATCTCTGTTTTTAATTTAAAAAATAAAATAAATTCGTAACGATCAATAAGAAAATATAATTTAAATGAAATTATTTAAGAAAAGAAATTACTTACCTAAAGTTTTTAATTTTAGTTGACAATAATTTAATTTCTCTTTGCAATCGTCTTTCAGCAATTGTTTCTGGATCTTCATCTTTATCATCTTCATCATTGCTTTCTTCATCTTCTTCTTCTGATTCACTCGGGCTTATTTCACCTTTATCAATACTTTTTTGTGATGCTATTTTAGCAACATCTTTGGCACTTGGGCATCCAGCTAATGCCATTCCTGAAACATTATACCAAGTTCCTTCGGAACTATCATCTGGAAACTCTACTACAGGTTCATCTTCAACCTTTTCCCAATCCCAGTAGCAATCTGTACCATTAGAAGCAAGAGAAAAGAAAAAGCAGCAGCATTAAATAAAAGCAATAGAAGAGTTGAGACATATAGATTTGTTAGTATAATGATTAGTCAGTTAGCGTAGGCATTGAATATATTTTAATATTGTTATTGCCAAAAAAATGACAATTAAATAACCTAATATGGATTCTTACCCGCTTTCATTCGTCTTTCTAATGCTGCATACATCCTTTTCATCTCCTCTAACTCAAGTTTTGCCTTATCTCTTTCTTCAGCAACTGAAGCATATTCTTTTTCTATTTTTTCAACATCTTTCCTAGCAAAATCAACTTCTTTTCTTAATACTTCAACAATTTTTTCATCTTGCTTTTTATATTCTTGCACATTCTGCTGCAATTTTAATCGTTCATTCTCAGCTTCTAAATTTAAAATTCTTTCCTACAAAGTATTTAAATCAAATTTATTCATATAGACTTTTGGTCTTGATAAAACATAGCTAAATGATTAATTAACTTAGCAGTAAACAAATAAAAGCAATACTAAAGCACGCAGCAAAGCCATTCTACCTGTAGCCTTTTGTTATCTCTTTCTACTGCTTCTTTATTTCTGAGTTCCAATGCAAGCATCTGTTTCGTGCTTTGCAAATCATCTCTTACAGCATCAATATCATCCATGTCATCAGATACAACATCATCAACAGGAGCTGTATCTGCTTTTTGCATTTGTTCTTCAATAGTCAATTGTCTTCTGAATTTTCTCAAACCTTGTAACATTGGTTTTGAACGGTCATTTGTTTGGACTCTTTTTAATTTCACTCCATCTTGAATTTGTTTTAACAACTTATTATGCATATTTGATGTCTCTGATTCAAATACAAAGTGTGTATTTCCTGGAATGATAACAAAAATAAAGTCAACAAATTAAATGAATAAAGATTGAATAAAAATATGAAATATTACCGGCTGGATCAGCAGTAACTTTGCTAACTCGTTCAATAATTGGTGCACTCCTGTCGTTGCATTTCACGTGCTTAAGTTTTCTACCACTCTCCACTTCTTTCATCATACTACCCCAATCAGGACGTTTTCGCGGCCTCAATTTCAGCATCTCGACTTTATTTTTTTGCTCCTCTGATAATTCTGGAAGATCCTTGAGGATATTACGTGCTGGCGGTGGTGGTGGTGGCCTTGGTGGTGGTGGCGGTGGAATAGCCGCCCTGGATGAACTTTTTGATAATGTTGGAGCACCTGAGGTCATAACACGCAGAGAACAGGGTCGATGAGGAAATATACTGACAACGAGGACAGTCACGATCGAAATAACCGTGCTCACTCCAATCACAATACAAGCCAATCGACGATTTTACCAGAAGCTTCTTTCATTCAAGTAGTACGATCATGCTTTCAAAAAGAGAAAAAAATATTTTGCGGAATACCCAAGTTGAAGCTTATCAGATAGATGGATTTTATTTTAAATGAGCAATTTGTGTTTAAAATGATAAAGTCTTACCTGTAGAACTGTCACTTTTTGATAGAGGAACTTTGTTATCAGTGCGTGATCGAGATCTATCGACGCGAATCTGACGCTCATTTTGTGCTTTATTGGCAGACGATGTTGTTGTCTCCACTCGTCCATTCTCCCCAACTTTCGGTGATGCTGCTGATGATTTACTTCTCTCATTTTCACTCTGTTTTACGACTGGTGCAGGTTTCGTAGATGCATTCTTTTCACTCTTTACTTGTGTTGGTACTATTGTTATTTTGCTTTGCTTTTTCACTTGTGGTTCTGCTACTTGCCCACTAGATACTTTACTTGGCTTTTTAGCTTGGGGTTCTGGTGTCTGTGCATTTGTAACGGCCTCTGTTGATTTTGGTACACTCTACAATCATGCATTTATGCAATTAATTAGCACATTTAAAGATACTTCAAAAACAAAAAATATCATCAATTGATCAATTAATATCATCTCCAACTCGTGATATTTCTTGTTTTCATGGACAATCTTTAGTTTATTAATATTTACAATACTCGTTCTTTTTATTTCAATCACTGTCGTGAATGTATTTAATTGTGTACGAGTTTCCATTTATATATAATTTATTACACTCAATAAAATATTAAAATGTGTTATAATTCAAATTAATTTAATTCATGAATATACAATGAATTACCCAAGATAAGCTTTCAAATGTACTGATTGAATACAAATGCAGTTGAAGAATAAAATTAGTAATTGATCTTGAATATAAAAGATAAAAAAAAAACTTGGCAAGTTTTATCAATTGATTTCTTTAAATAATTATCAGACTCATGTTTTTATTATTTGTAATAGTGTAAATATTAATGTCAGTAATTTTTATTTATATCATACGTTATTTTTATCATAATATTTTTTAAAATAATGATTTCTATTATTTTTATTATTAATATCATCTTATTTTTAATATATTAAATATTGAAAGTTAACTAACTGAAGTAGTTTTTTTCAATATTCTGAGAATTTTCATGAACAGACTTTTGGATAATTGTGTAGATAAAGCAAAAGACGCAATCAACTACAACACAGAAGGCATTTGAAATATAGAAACTTATGTGAGCTTGAAATAATCATGACCCAAAAGTTTATATAAAAAAAAGTCATATTTCATAGTGCATTTAAAATAACCAAAAATTAATTTATCTTGAGAAAATTTTATTTAATACAGACTAAATCATTTTGATAACAGTTATATTCTAATTTGAAATATTAATTTGAAAGAAAAAATATTTTCACTATGGCACTATGCCATCAAGCCACACGTTTATATTTTACTGCTATATATACTGAAAAGTTTACAGGGCCAATTTAGATGATTCGTCAGTAATGAATTAACTCTTTCATATAAAGATACACAATTCTATCAAAAATTTATTCTTATTGATTATTTAAAATATGAATTAAACTTGAAAATAAAAGTATTAAATGTAAAGCTTCTAAATGATAAAAATTCTAAACTTGGAAATACCTTCAATGTAATTTTTGTAAATGCTGGAGCATGATCATCACTACTTGTCTTGGAATCTCTTCGAGAATTCAGTGTCCATGGTGCTGTCGGCATCGGCAATGGATTGGGACCATCCTTGACCCAGGGTGGTCTGAATGTTGTCCTCTGAGGCTGTTGACCTCCCGCCCCCGGCATTGCTGTGTTTTTTTTTTTTTTTTATTTATATTTTTATCAAATTTAAATAGCACTAATCGGCCCAATTATCAGTATTAACAATAAATATTTTTTATTTTTAAAAATAAATTACCACGTTAATAGTTTGAATGATAGATTTTAGAAAATGCAATACAAGATACAATAACTTAGTAAAATTTAATTTTATGATTATTCCAGTTGCTCATTTTTTAAAATAATCTTTTTTAAATATTTAATTTAGTAAGAAATAAATATGAAGTGATGATTGAATGGAAGAAAATATTAAAAATGAATGCAAGTTGTGTAATTGAAAATATTCTGATTACTGGCTAGTTCACTGACTAACGTGCACTGACTTGATCGTTTATTTGGAAAATCCGTATTGAATTTTCTCAAGTCCGGGAAAGATCGAGACTTGAACCATCCACCAGGGCCGTGTCTGAACCACCTCCTCCTTCCGTGACCAAAAACTTGATATTTTCGGAGTATGACGTCACCAAGCAAGTAGACGAAAATAACTGCCCCAAGATCTTCTAGGACGCCACTCTAGACTTACATACTTGAATGATGTTAATCCTATGTTTAATTTTTTTTTTATTTATTATTCTTCATACTGAGTCTGGAAGCTATTCTATTGATTCTTTTTGGATAATTGAATGTAAAAAAATTGATTGATGAAAGAATTATTTAAATAAGAAAAAAAGAAACCTTTTCAATTTGGTATTTTGCTTTGTTTTATTATTCGTCTTTGGTATCTAGACGCTCGACTCTTCCTTTAAATACTCTTTTTATTGGTTTAGTTTTAAATCCAATCCAAAATAACTCCATGCATTACAGTACTAAAAATATTTTTTTTTTCCAGGGTAAAACCTATTGAAAAAAAATACCAATTAGCTGCACACAAACGAAACTTGGAGGAACGTAAATTTAATTTCTACAGTGAAACTGCGAAATATTTTGAGAGAGAATGCGACAAAGCTAAACAATTCAATTTGTGGAATGCAGATAGACTTAAACATACTCATTGGGACAAATTAAAAAAATTGAATGCTTTAAAATTAAGGCAACAAAAATTGCAAGAGCTTATAACAAACGAAAATAAAATATACGAAGAGGAGTGCAAAAATTTGGAACGAAAAAGTGCTAAAAAAGATTTATCATTCGAAGAATTGAAAAATCAATTGAAAGAAAGACGAGCTGAATTAAATTTGTATAAACCACGAACTTGTCGTCGAATTGAATCATATTTTTTATATCCTACTCAATTAGATCGTCGACCATTGAAAGAATTTAATAAACCTTTGACTCATAACTTTAATAATAGTACTAGTAGTAACAAGAGTAATAGTACAATGGAAGATTCAACTCCAAAAGAGAAAACTCTTCAAGAAAAATCAGATGCATGTGATCAAAACCAAAAAGACTTTGAAGAACGATCAGATGCATGCCAACAAAATCGAATTAATAGTGAATTTGCTCAATATCAACATTTCTATGATAGTGATCAACCATCTGAGCCTTTTAATGTAATAAAATGCATGAATGACTATCGACAACATAAAAATGACAAGTTTGTTGATGATAATGATTTGGAAAAAAGAAGATACACACCGAATTTCCTGTATGGCCATCGAATGTATGTTAATGACGAAAATCATCCAAACCTTGATAAGAAATTTAAGGAACGAAACTTACGTCAAAGTCTTGAAAATACTAATATAAGCAATTCGTCAATGTTTTCATTTGATTCATCCAAGAATTTTCATGAAAAACAAGACATTCATGATGAAAGTAGACTATCAAAAGAAACAGAGGAATATCTTGACAAACATTGCGATATGTCCAAGATGAATTTAAACGAAGTTGATTCAGCTGAAGCAGAAAAAAATAATGAAGATAGTTCAGGTAATGATGTGGCTTCTAATGAACAATCTGAAGATAAAGATCATGAAAAGGACGGAAATAAAGAAGAAACATTAATACAATTACCTGATGACTTAGAGGTTGATTCAGATTCAATGTTAATGTATCTGAGAGATAATGCTTTGAAGTCAAAAATTGAAGATTTGGAAATGAGAGAGCATAAGGCAAGTGCGAAACATCTTTGGGAAGAATTACTACGTTTACGAGACATGAGAAATCGATTAGAATTGTTTAGAGAGAAGGAAATTTATCGAAGATATGATTCACATATTGATCCGATGCAAAAGGAAGAAGTTTTAAACTATATTGAAGCTCGTAGCAAGCAACTTAAAAGTCGTGAAAAAGTCTGTGCTGATTCTGGTTTATATAGGTAAATATTTTTTTATTTATATATAAATATATGGAATTTATTTTGTTGAACTGTTAATATTTTTCTGATCATTTTCAGTGAAGAGGCAAAACATACGTGGAACCAATGGGTTGAAGAGGATGAAAAAGCATCGATGAACAATTCTCATACTTTACGAAATATTTTATTAAAAAAGTTGGAAGATGAATGGTTACAGCTATCGGAAAATGATAGAAAAGTTGTTTGTCAGATGTATAATAATATGACATCAGGTTCTTACATGCAGTTTGAAACACAACTTCTTGCTAAAAAAGGACTATGGTGAAGATATTAAATTAATGCTATTTGATGTTTAATTGCAACTAATACACTAATGTGCATTTTAGAATTATTTTTATAATTTTTTATGTATGATTTCAAAAAATAAAAATATTCAAAATTTGATGTAATAATTAGTCTTTTGGTTTTTAGATGTCGCTACTAGCTTGTTCTTGTGGACGCAAAATTTAAGGTTATAACTTATCTAGAATTTATAAGTTCAATGGCTGTACTGATGTTTGTAAACAGAAAATTTGTCAGTAATAAAGAATAAGAAAAAATAGTCATTTTTATCCGTTTTTTAATTAAATAATGTGGACTCTACATCATCCAAGTGGACGGTTGATCCATTTATTACCAAATACTACAACTACAATTGGAAGAAAGTCCTGTGATCTAATATTAGAAGATCCATCAGTGAGTCATTTACAAGCAAAAATATTCATAAAACCCAACAATTTTAATGATTATGCCAATAATAATGAATATTCTTCAAAATGTATTATAAGCAATGCAGGATCTAAAAAACGTACTAAAATAATTAGTGAAAAAACTATTTATTTATTGCCATTTACAAATCATGAATTACAACCTAATGATAAAATTCATTTTAGTTCAAAAAATGAATGGGTAGTAAGTTATAAGAAAATCTCTTTATTAACATGTGGAGATTGTATAGATCAATTAAAAAATTTAAATAGAATTATCACAAGTATTGGAGGCAAAGTATTTACTGAGTGGAATGAAGAATGTAATTTCTATACTTCAATATGTAAACGAGTTACACCAAAATTTGTAACTGCTTTGGCTGCTGGACTACCATTTGTTACAATAAAATATTGGGAAGACTTTTACAAAAGTTGTAAAACCAGGAAAGAATTTCCAAATCCTTTTCAATACATCCTTGAAGATTGGAATTCCACTGATGAATTAAAAAACGTTTCATTACATCCACAGGTTGCAAGAAAAACTTTATTTGATAATATGGAGTTTATATTTTTTAGTCAATACCAAATTAATCTCTACGGAGAAATAATTCAACTTGCTGGAGGTAGACCATTGATGTGTGCTAAATATGGGTTTAAAGATAAATATCTTCTTGCAGAAAATACGATTATTATTGCATGTGATGACAATCAAAGAACGTCGAATACCTGTTGTGGCCTTAGTGAATCACATTATCAAAATATTTGCCGTTTATTAGTCAAAGAAAAACGTAAAATGGCTAATGAAATTGAAATTGTTAAAGCAATTCTGCTTTGTTCGACAGAAAAATATTGTAAAACTAGTCTTCTTAAATTAAGCAATTCAAAACAAGTAATAAAAACTCCACGAGTTCAAGTCATCAAGGAAGAAAATATTATTGAACAAGATGTTTTTAATGACAATCAACAACACACAGAAGTTTTTGAGAAACATGTTGAAAAAAGTCCAACTACACATGTGAGTGAAAATAAAATAGATCAAGAACAATTTGTAACTCCTGCTTCTATGATTCCTCAACTTTCTGAAGCAGTAGTAAAGCTTCAAAAGTTATCACCAAAATTATTATCTCAATTAAAACATTCGAATAAATCTGATGTCAATGAGGTATCAACAAAACGTAAACGAAAAAGTAATTCACCAAGCGTATCTAGCAATAGAGATTCATCACCGGATATGTTTCCATCAGAAGATAATCGTCCAATAACATCCGTGTCAAAAAGAAAACCTACCTCTGGCAGGAAACTTAAAATAATAAATGATCAACTGATTCCTGAAAAAATCATTTTAAGGACTACAAATAAAAAAAAACGAAAAACAGAACCAAAAATTTCTTCTACAACTCGTTTAAAAGATAACGAAATCACAAACATACTGATGGTTGAATCTAAAGGAGATAATCAATCGGATTGTGAGATAGTTAATTCTCAGTCTAACAGACAATCACCAATTATATCAATCCCTGATAAAGAAGATAATGCTATCGTAAATAATAATGAAGAAGTATCTCGAATAAGTGAAGAAAATCAATCACCTATCAAAGAAGAAACACCTGCAGAATCAACTTCGATAACAGACAAGAGTAAACTTTGGGGATCATATAATTCAAACATAGAAAAAACAAATAAAAAAAATTTACCAGTCCGAACAATAACAACAGTTAATCCTGCAATAAAATTTACATCATTTTTTGAGTCTTGCAGAGCTAGATGTGCATCCAGGCGGTGGAAAGAATTAAACTCAAGACATCCTATAGAAGATATTAAGATTAGGAAAACGAAAGCGGTAATAAATTCATTTCTAGATGCAGAAAATCAAAGACAAAGTACACAGTTAAACAAAAGTAACAAGAAATTGCCATTTTTTATAAACAGTGAAAACGATGATAATGATGTACCAAATTTTATTATGAAACAGAAATAAATAATTTTTTTCTACCTTTCATGCAATAATCAATTAAAAAAATGCTATTATTTTTATTGGATTATGTTTGATAATTAAAAAATTATATTTTTTAAGCTTTATTTTCAATTAAACGTAAATCAAATACTGCGTTATTATTTTTGTACCGTACTTATCAAAAAATCATAATATATTGATAGATGAAATGAATATATTGAATTATTTTGTAATAATTATGCATAATTTTTGTTTTCAATTATTATCTCTAGTTGATAGCAGTATTAATTACAAGAGATAATACTTTTTATCATTGATTATTTTGTTAACAAGAAAGAATTTTTATATTCAAATCAAAGAATGAGGCATAAAAAAAATAAATTTATAAAAAAAAATGAAATATCTTGAATTTATTTATTATTACTACTCATATGTGTGTTTCTTTTTCTATTACATGTTTCATTAACAGCTGTAGCTTTAGTTAATGAAACTTGCCATACTTTTTTTCTACTTTTTCACTGGTTTTATTTGATCTATTTTCAATTTCCAATTACTCATTTCACATGGAAAAAAAACTTTCCTTCATTATTTCCTTGTCAACAAAATTGTATCTTTAGAATTTGACTTCTGACGGATCGACTAACTAATTTAGGCCGCTGTCAGTTTAGGGTAGCATGGAATGTCCGGAAGACGAAATTAGCGGGTTGCCGCGGGGCTGTTGACGAGTAGCCACGCGAGCTACTTCGATGATGTCGAACACGATGAGATTAGAGGGTTCAGTTTATTCTTACAGACAGTTTAAAAGCTATAATCAACATTATAGTGACAAATAAATGTCTTTATTATTATAATATATGTTTATAGAAATGTTCCCAAATTTCGTTGATTACTTTTTTCAATATCAAAATCATAAAAGTAACCTATAAAACAAATAATAAGGTTAAATAAAGATTAATTACTTTATTTTTTTTGAATATATAAAAAAAGTTTATCAATTTACTGGAATGTTTCTTCTTTCAACAGATACGTATGATAATTTACAATGAAAAAAATAGCCACAAATAAATATTAATGATCATGATAGGTGAGTTTGGGACTTTTGTCGCGTGTCGGTCGTAAATTAAATCGAGTCGAAATATTTTTATTTTTTTTTCTATCACACTATTATTTATAGAGAAGATGAAAAGTGGACGTGTGAAGGCGTATGTTCTGTAAATGACAGTTGATTTTCTAGTGTGGGTATGTATATGTATAATATACTAGACGACAGAAGATGAAGTGGTAGTGTTGACAGATTATCTTGCACTCAATATGGTCTCACCAAGTTATAAATGTGGGCCAAGAATAAGAAGTGACATTTAAAGTATGCAGTTGGTTCGTACCAGTTCATGGAAACTGTGCAAGTAGTTAAAGGAAGAAAAGAGGAATATAATCCCTAAAAGAAAGTAATTAACACCACATATGGTATGCAGTTATCCTCAATCATTTTTAACAAAAAAATTCCTGTTCACGGCTTATCGCTTACATGCCTCCACTAATTGCCTGATTAGGGGTATTTTGTCGTTAATTTTCAACCGAAAAATTAACATATATGATATTTCAATAATTGACATGACATTGAGGTTATATTTAAAACATTTATTTTCAATTTAATAAATAATTATTATAACATTAAATAAATTTACATAAAATTATAATAAATATATTTTGATCCAAATTGCTATAATTATAACCTAAAAAATACGTAACAATAATTAGCAAATTTCTAAAAAAAAATGAAAAATATAATTTTTTAATACAGCCATTTAAATTAGAAATGAATAAAAAACGTATGATTAGTTATGCTTTTATATTATATATATATAAAAAAATAAAAAAAAAACTTGTAAAGACGATTATAATATAACCCCTTCATCCTGGAGGGTTTTGCAAAATAAAGCCGCTGAAAAATAAAGTAAAAATATAGCGAGTTAGGAGGCAAAGGAGGTGGAGATGAAAAAGTGGGTGGAGAAGAGAAACGTAAAAAATAAAGAAACTTGGAGTAGAAAAAAAAAATAAAGCATTGGAGTTACCAAGCTACGTACGCTCTCTCGCGTATATCGGGCGCTCAGGGGTCTTGTACGTGTTCGCGCGTACGTTTATATAGGTACACCCTGTCTATAGGTACCAAATGGTAAATGAGAGGATAGACGTGAGGTCCCGGACGCCTGCAGCTAGCGGCAACCCAAAGCTCCGTCTACCGCGGGCTGTATGTGCGTTTCTCTATACGGGGTGTCTAGAAATCATTGTTACTGTATTACTTGATTTTCTTTTTTATTATTTATTATTTGTTATTTCTTATTACTTTATTTTATTTTTTTATCATGTAGAATATTTTATTTTTCCATTATCGCTTCTATACTGACGTTGACTGTTCATCTTGACCGCGTCAATAAATCAAATCGACTTGAACGTAAGAGCCAAGAAATAAAAAAAGGTCAAAGCAGCTTCTTTTAAATAACTTACAATTATAATAATGCATGTGCTCATTTATTCATTGATTTTTTTTTCTATTTTTTACAGATGCTTTATTATTATTAGGTATTTTCTACTAAATTACTCCTGCTAATTTTGCTTCTTACTTTCATAGTCAAATCATTCGTTTGACTTTTTTATTTAATTTTGCACAGAGATAACAACGTTTACAGTAAATATAATAATGTATTATTTTATTTAATTTATTATCTTATTAAATTTTAATTGTATACTAATTCTTTTTCTCACTTTTAGATCTTGCTTTATACTTGTGGCTCCAGGTTAGTTTATGCTGTTGGATCTATGTAATTGTTTAAGATAAATAAAATATAGTAAAATAGGTTCATATCTCCATCTATGTTGATTGATAAACGACTGATTTTGTTGTTAACAATACTTGATTAATTTATTTATGCTTAGTATTTGAGTGAGACTAGTCTTGACCAGACATCTTTCTAAATCTTTCATAATTTATTAATCTCTAATGAACATTTAAAATTGTCTTTACTTAACATTCAGTTCTCACTTCTCTATATTTTACAATATTAAAGAATAATACATCTAAGTCACATCATTAAATTGATTATTTATATTAACATTAAAATAATACTTGCTTTGAAAAATATTTCAACTAACCTAACTATCTGAAATAAAATATTGCATAACATTTATTGATGGCAATAATAATAATGATAATAATAATCGATTATGACTTAAATTTTATTATAAAAAATGTAATTGATAGCTATAAATATTAATTAATAATCATTGAATTAAAATTTATTATCATTTTGAATACCATGTTGAAGATATTTTTTTTTTTATTTTAAAAGTTAATCTCTTTGTTGAAAACAAGAGCTTTTTTATAATACTCACATAATCTTCACATTAATGAATATAATAAGCTAAAAGAAATATTTTGCTTATCTGTAATTCTATGATTTTGAAATAATTTTCTAAACATCCACCGTTATTATAGATGTTATTATGATAATATTTCAATCACAGTGATGAAAATGATCTCTTTCTCTCTCTTTACATAGATATTTATACACTCGATTAATGCATACTCTGACGAATCGAGATAAGCTTATTTGTAATCAAAAATATAATAAATAATTATTTTAAAAATCAATTCTTAATTAATTTTTCAACATAATATAAAATGAAAATGTATATATTATTCATTAAAAATGTTGCATTATTATCAATATTAGAGTCGAATTTGATTGATTAAAAAATAATTAAAGAGAAAATAGAGAATTTTTTTGGCAAAATTGGTAAAAAAAAGGGAGAAAAATAAGTGATTGGAGATTGTAGTTGATGCATAAATAAATAAAATAGATGAATAATTGTAAAATGTAGTGATGTAGATATTTACATGTTGTACACCCGTTGCATGCTAGTCCGAGTGTGGATCTCGCGTGTATTGCGGCCACGACCACAGCGAGATCGCTACGGGCCGTATCGGTGTAAGAACGTGGGTCGATGGGATGAGAGAATCAGGCGTCCGGGACCCGACGTCTACCCACCGAGTTGATAGGTTGTTCGAGTGAGAGAGAGCGGGTGGTCGCGAGATAGAATTAGAGTAAGACAGAGTGATCCGTTACACGCGGCCACAACCAAGTGAGAGGAAGTGAGCGACAGGAGAATAGTGTGAGGTGAGACAGAGACAAGTGAAATGTACGGGAGTCGGCTGAAAGAGCTGTAGAGGAGAAAGAGGAGAAAGAGGGAAAGAAGTAGGAGTGAAGGGTGGAGCAGAAAAGCGAATAAGAGAAGCGAATGCCAGAGAGTTGGTTTCGTTTCGTTTGCCTCGCCTTTGGTTTGGCGTCAAGAGCCCACTACTAAATGAGAAGCTCACGAGTCGGCCACGACGAGATCGGTAGGGAGCTATCTTTGAACGATTTAAGAATAGAATGGAATAAAAGAAGAGACAAGAGAAAAGAAGAAGGGAGGCAGGCCTCTCACACAAGAAATCGTCCTACCGTCTCAGCTGCTACTACTGCTGGACAAACCCCCTTTACTCATCAGAGCCATCTTATTCTCTTTTTCCCTTTTTGGTTTAACCTAAAAAAATCTCTCTTGAGAAATAACACTTTTTTTACTATGCACTCTATTATTTTATCACTTTCTCATGCTTTATTGATGAATTTTTCATACTGCCATTGTAAATTATTATAATAATGTGCTCTGGCAATTACATTTACTAATACAATTATCTATTAAAGTGATTATTAAAAAAAGTACATGATCTCTTTGCTGTCATTGAACTTTAGAGAAACTTATAAATGATGTATTTTGCTGATAAAAAGTTGGAGTAACTTTAAATCAACTTATAGAAGATTTTGGAGACTGATTATAACCCAAAAAATACTTTTTTACGAATTCAATAAACTTTTGTTTGAATAAATATGGGAGATTAGGTAAGGATGAAATTGATAACAATTGTTCAACAAATCATTGCAATAAAACATCTGTAATCTTTAGATAAAAATTAACATGATTTATCAATATTATATTCATGGTATTATGAGTATTTTATTTGTTTACCTACAGTATTGTTGTTAATAAAAAAAATATTTGGTCATAAATTTATGTAAAATAAATGATATCCATTTGTCTATCTTTCATTTGGCTTTCTCTTTTTCAGAAGCATGTCCCTTAAATTTTTGAGACAAGAATCGGCGAGGTAGAGCGACGAGTCACACCCGTACAACAGTTTTAGATTTTAATCTCCAAGTCTATCTTGACACCCGTTTCACTTTTCAGGGTGACGACTCAAGATATTTAGTATCTATACACGTGCCACCATCAAAGGTATGTATATATATATATATATATATATATATATTTATTGTCACATCTTTTTGCTCTGTCTTATAATTTATACTTTATTTATGTGTTTCTAGGTAAATATAAATTCATCTAAAAGTTAAAAGAATAAATTTCATCATCAACAATGAAATATTTCATTTTTTATCAAAATAAAATGATCTAAATAAATTGATAACACCGTGATAAAGAGTAAAATATAAGTAAAAAAAAAAGAACGAAATTAAAATATGCAGAATAGCTTTCGTAGCCACATCTCAAAAGTTACAGGCAAGTTAACAGACAACTTAACAGACACAGATGGATACCACTCATTTGTCTCGCTTCGAAATGAACCTCGAGGTGAAGTAAAATCGCAAAAGTGAATGGGTTAGATGTATATAAACACTTTCACATACATATAAAAAACATGCATACACATATCATGAACAAGAGAGAACAATAGTTTTTCGAACAAAAAAAAGTACAGACCCCCTGCAGGGTTTTAAGTCTTGACTTCCCGCTGGTGATGTTCAATTCTTTACTTTTTTCCATCATTCTTTTTTTTTGCATTATAAGCAAAAGTTACTAGTCTTTTACGCTACTATAAAATAATATTAATCTCCAGATTGAAGTTTAATATAAGTAAGTCAAGTGTAGTATGTGATAGTTGATGTGTGGTTACCACAATCATAAGTTGTGTCATGTTGATCTGAATGAGGAAAGAAAGGAGAATTAGAAAATGATGTTTGATTTTTCTTGTAATGATTTCATGTGGCAGGCGGTCAATTTTTATCTCTTACCTTCTTTCGCACCGACTGAAGAATTATGGATATCCATAGCAACAAAGTCAAAGCCATTAATAACTCGAGTGGGAACGCCCTATTCTCATCTTATACCTTTTCTTTTAAAGTCAAGCTGTTGCACGGATGCGGGACTCCTTTAGCTCTAAAGAAGTTAAAAAAAAAAAGGAAAAATTACTTTTATAACAGGTAGATACGCACTGAGGAATAAATAATTGTTGAATATACCTGAGATATTTAGTGGCTGCTCAGTAAATTTTTCCATATGACGTGACTATACACGCATCGAAATATATTTTTCACATATATTATTTATATGTAATGAACAAACAGACAACTTGGAAATTCATAAATCCTAGCTTTTTTTGGATATCCTAGCTAATGATGTTATATGATCAACTATTTCATGATAAAACAGTTATATAAAATGATAACATTATTCATGATTTGTTCACCAACTTTTCCAAATGTATTTCTCTTGGTGTATAGATGTATGAATATGCATCTTGATGAAAGCAACTGTGTACAGACATACTTATAGAAAGTGCATTACAATATTTACTGATTATATACATAGTACAGGACTTGTAGGGAGGCAATCCTTGCCATCTATCCTGTGGAAAAAGAAAAAGAAGAGGATTGGAAGGCCAACTGATCATCGCATGCATTTAAATTGGTTCATTAAAGTCCCGCGGTCGACAAGGCTTTTGGCCCCTCGCGCGGTTCTATGCGAATAGAAAAACAACTAAAAAAAAAAGGAAAAATTTAGCGAAATGTAATATGCGATTCTATTCAAAATTTTTTAGTCACTTGTGCAATACGACAAATCGAAGTTCCATGATTGACCAATTATTCTTGATGAAAATAACTACTACTCTGTAAAAAGATAATGGCATCTCAGGTGACATAAGAAAATGTTTACGTCGAATAATTTATTAAAAGTAATAAACAAATTGGAAGTGGAAAATATCCTGATTTAGTATTTTATCAAGAATAGTTAGTGCATTAAAGCTGGACGTGTGTGCTTGTGACACTTGGATAATGGATCAGGCGTACTCTGCACGCGTAAGCACGTGCAACCACTATGTGTACATTGACATTGTAGTTGTGAATCGAATTTGTTCCCATATATGTATGTAATGAAAAGCATGAGGCTAACGTCATACACAATTCGATTAATATTGCTAAAATAGACATCATAGATTGCCATTAGTATTCTTGTAAAGTTATTTTTCATTACATTTTTTTGTATTTATTAACAAGAAATTTGAAAAAAAGTGTAAACTTGATATGCTGTCAATATAAGGACTGATTTTAAACGAAATTACCTGTGTAGATGTAAAATTATATAAAATGAGTATTATTATAGATAAACATGTTAGATTGACTTTTGCATGATAGACGATCGTTCCACAAAAAAAAAAACCCCTGAAATTGCAAACTTCCGGTTTTGACTAAAATATATAATAACGAGTTATATCTTGATTGAATCACAACAGTAATTATTTTTTTTCTTTAATCAAAAATAAAAGTTGCGAACAATTCTTTTTATTTAAGATTAAAAAAATAGTAAGAGAAGTGTTTAGAAAATGTAATGTAAATTTGATGATGTGTGCAATTATAGATAAATTGATAGAATAGCTTGAATAATATATTCACGAGAATGTGATGGTTGCGCGCGCTTTTCTCCCTAAGCATTTAGCTGTCTTTCTCGTGGCGTTATAGTGGTCGAGGCTGGTGGTGTTGCGCAGCTCCAAGTCTGGCTGCCACTCCCTTGACTAATCCCATTGCTTCTCGAGTGACGGGTGTAAGGGCATAGAACGTATAGGTGAACACGCGATGGTTTAGCAGCACGTGGGAACTCGAGGTGTGCTCCCTACGAGACAAAACATCAACCGATCAACCGACCCCTTGATCGTTGGGGGTGCGTGCTTGTAGGAAGTGCCTGCAAACATTGTCCAGTACCTTCTCTATTGGATATGTCTGACACTTTCATCAGCCCTCGACTCATCAAAAGACTTGAATCATATGTCTATTACTTTGGGAAGCTATAATTAATGATATTATTGATCATATGAATATACAGTAATATTTTATCAACTATTTCCTCCTCATCTTATTTTTATTTGGATCTTTGGAGCAAAGTAGAAAACGACTATTCTTCTTCGAGTGAATTATTATTTAATAAAATAAATATTAATAATAAAGGCAATTCAATGATAAATGTTATCTTGGTCATTGCGAAAAAAAAGAAGAAATTAAAGGTGGTATATTATGTAGGTTGACGGAGTTGGAGCATTCAAGTTTTGATGGGTCGGCAGGGTTAAGGGGCTTCACACTGGACTCCTGCTGAGCAGTTTTGTAGCGGACAGAGGGTCTCCGCGTCCGACAGGGGAACCCCCGGAGTGATAATTAGGGGCCCGCGAGTGTTTCTAGCCCTCAAGCCGAGTCCTTCAAGTTTCACCGCTGCTCCGAAAACATCACTAGTCATCGCAGAGATCCCATTCTTGCTTTGTTGACGTCATTCTTAACATCTAAACTGATTTTTAAATTTTAACTTTTCTATCAAGATCATCCTTCGATTTTTTTTTAATAATAATCATGGTTATAAGAGTCAATGAATGAACATAGTTTTAGATATATCGGAAAGTTGCTTCATAAAAGAATGGAATCAATGCATTGAAAATAATGGCTATAATGACCGTAAAGATCTGACCGAAATTCATTTTTCAAACTGCATGGTACTGGCATGTGCGTTTATAAAACGGAATTAGTGAATTTAGGCTCTTTCGAAAGATTTCCTAGGTCATGGGCTGCGTCATCTGGTGATCGGTTGGTTTCAGTAACAGTTGATGTTTTTACGGTTAAATATCATTTACAATAATGTATGGTATTTTTTGTAAAACTATCAAAAACTATTGATTTAATATCGACATAAAACTTCACATCTATTTTATGTTTTTTTCTTCTCTATTTCTTGATAACATCTGTTCTCGAACCTTAAATTAGCATGAATTAATTTCTTTGTATGTATATGAAAATCATAATTACAAAAATTATAATTATTTTATTAGAAACAAGAAAAATGTATTCTACCGTTGGTGATGGTATTGTTGCGGTTAAGGTTTACCTGTACCACCTGTCTGTTGTAATCATCAGGACATTTGGTGGCTTCGTAAATTTACCCTACGTTATATGTATTTTGATGACCAGCAGACAGTCACACTTGATTAATTTATATTCTTAATTCAATTCTTCAACTAAATATATCAATGTCTATAAAAATTCTAAGAATAGTTTGAATTTATTTTATTGGTAAATAATTGCATACATTTTGTCTCATCTAGGTATTATCCAACGTGCTTACGGTTGACCTCTTCAATGAGGACTCTATATTAAGAAGATTAAAAAATTCAAACCAGCAGGCCTTGTCAGTCGATTCACCATTTAGAAGCTGATGGATTCAACCAAGCCATTCTGATAACATGCACTATGCCTAACTTATTATTTTCTACATCACAGTTATTATGTTTCAAATCCAAGATCTTCAGAATGTGGTAAAATAATTTACATAAAGTAAGTTCAATATTAAATTTAGATTATTTATTTATAAAATTTAATACACTTTAAAGTGTGAAAAAAAGTCACACAATGCAATAGCTTGTATAGAGAATTTTAACCTTACAATACATCCAGTGGCATGTACAGTACAACTAATAATAATAAAAACAGTTCTAGACTAGTATAGTAAAGACTAATATTATTATTATTATATAGATTCATGTTATTAAAAAAAGTCTAGACTTCAAGTAGAATCAGATTAAAAAAAATCATGCATTGTAAGGTTAACATTGAGTTCACTCAATATACATTTACTATGATCAAAGTGTAATTATTTGAATAAGTTCTAATATTATCACTCTAAATAGTGAATATTCATTGATTTATTTTCAGAAAGTACTATCTTTTTATTTTGATACATAATTTTTTCTGATTTGTTGTTTATAATTGTTCCTAACCTTATAAATAAAGAGAGACTTAAGAGATAATCTCCAACATAAAACCCTCATTTGTGCAAAAATAAAATCAAACCACTAGCTTATTGCTATTAAATAATAATTTATAAGTCTAATAAAAAAAGTAGCTTCTATTATTTTGCTGAAATCAAGACAAATTTTCATGTTATTTTCTTTTATACATTAAACGATGCACGAATGAGAATTTATTAGCGATATATCCATGTATAAATTGTCAGAACAAAGTATATAAATTGTATTATTATCAGAGTGAAGCCCTCAGAGTTTAACTGGAGAATGTCATCGATGAGTATAAAGAAAAAGGGAGGCTGAAGGTAGGGTGGTTGAGGGTGATCAGTCACCAGGGTGTAGATAAATCTGACTCATAAGTTACGAGGGAGTTTGTCCCACGGGGACACAGACTTGAGCAGCAAACGGTATATAGTATATCTGCTTATACTAGCTAGACTGTTAGAACGTTTCGAGTCCTGGTAGCCCGTATCAAGATCTCTTTGCATTTCTACGGGGATGACGTGCGCTAGCGGTGGTCCGGGAAGGGAGGACGCTGCTTATCTCCCTGTTATTCCCGAAGGGTGAGCCCAATGTCAGCCTGGGACTCTGCAGATAACAAAGTCCCCTCTGCTTTGGAGTATAATGTATATATATATATATATCACCTCTACTCTCTTGAATTTTGTGAAAAGGGCGTCGAATCTATCATTCAACGACCTTCTCATTTCATTCTCTCTAGTTCTTAGTTAACTTTTCAAATATTTCTAACTAGTTTCCAGTCTTTTAATATTTTCTAAAATTCTTTTAGGTCGGTGATATTGAAACGGAAGTTAGCAAATGGACTTTGCAAAGGTGAAGTGAAAGAGAAATTGGTGGAGATACGTTTGGAGGAATGGTAATTATAAAAATATTTATGCACATGAAGAATGTAGAGGAGCAAATTGTTGGATGATGAACTAAAAAACAGTCACCAGGTAAGTAAATTGCATAAGTTTAGCTTTGGGTATGTGATGGAAATATTTCATTGTTATTGTATTATAATATTTTATTTTTAAGAATGGAACAATAACAAAATTAAGAAGCTTTTTTTTATCATCAGTAACACTGGTGTTTTGTGAGCAAAATAAAAGAAAGACAGCGAAAATATATAACAGAGAAGGAGAGAATGGAGTAAAGATGAGGGTGATCGGTCGTTCGTGAAATAAGCTCTGCAGGGTTTGGTGGTTGCGCCTGAGGCGGCTTAGGGGCGCAAACGATGGAACTAGCCACCCTGAACCAACCGAGTTCTGTATCCCCAGAAATACTTGACAACCCCTCCTACACTTTCAGCTTCCAATGTAGTATACAACAACGATCCACACATATCATGTAGTTATACATGCTTGTATATATTATTTAGTTTGTCTGTAACTACTACCATAATGCAACACAACTATGCCATTCAATGTCCCCTTGCTTCTCGTGTTCCCTCCTTTACCCCTTCATCGAGACACCCCGCAAGATCCCAGCTGCCGATGACGTTTCCACGTGGGTACCCGCGAGGCTCGCGTGTTTTCGACATTCACCATGTCGATAATTTTCTGCTATGGGGTTAGATCTCTCTCTCTCTCTTTATTCTTCATTTTTTTCCACTTCCTCTCCCTCTTCCTTTTCTCTTGCCGCTGAATGTAGTCAAGTCATCGTGTATCTAATTCTAAATTTCATGGATTAACTCAATTACTCCACGAGAGTAATTCGTTTAGCTTACTTACACCACACTTGATACAACTCATGCTATTTTTGTTAATAATAGATACTCTCTAAACATATTATTATTTTGTGACTATGCAATTTTTTCATAATAGACTTGGTATATTATACGTATTGAGTTCTAAACTGTAAATCAGTATGAGGATTAACTTTATAAAGTTTCAATCATTTTTAAAAATACAAATCAGTTCAGAGGGAATTTTTTCTTAATGATTTCTCAAGTCCTAAGTCGAAATTTAAGTTGAAATATATTGGTAAGATGCTGATACAATACATTAATGTTATGTTGGAGGTCTTGAAGCTGATGTTATAATTCTAACCAATAAATAAAACATCAATCAAGAAAAATGATTTTCCGGTAGTGAATAATACTGGTTAAATATCAAAACAGATGTTGAAAACAAATATCATGATGTTATTCTTGTCATCAGTTTTCTTATTATATACTCAAAATAAAATGTCACTTTTGGTTTATAATATAAATAATTATAATCATGATGATAATAATACATGATTCACAAGATTTTTTTCACATGACACGCCTTCTTTCGTCACACAAAGAAAAAACTGATCTTTTCAAAGTTTATTCTAAGCCACGAGATATCAGCGCATTGACATATCCCAGCAGACACTCACACTAAACCAATGATACATAAGTGAATGAGATATATGAATTAGTTAAAAATGTCCCATTCAGTTCAGGTGACTTCATTGATCACCGTAAGATTCTGAACTGCAGGAGGTATAAGTGTCAGATATTTATCTAAATAATATATATCAAAATATTTAAAATATCATGCACTTGTCATCTTTTGACACATTACACTCATAGATCTTCAGGGTGGTCAACTTGTTTTAAATCGTTTCTTTTCCCCAAACATTTCATCAATCCATCGCTACTAACTGATGCAAAAATTTCTATTCAAGATACGTTTAAAAGACCCATCTGTGCTTAAGTCAATTATTAGAATCAATGATTGTGATGATATAATCATTAGGTTTGTTTTTTAATTTTTATTAAACAATTATGTAAAAAAATGAATCCAGAAGGGATATATTGAATGAATGAATAAGATTTAAATTTAAAACTGTAGTGACACGCCTTCTTTCGTCACGCACAGTAGCACCTTCCAAGATTTTAGAACATTGCTTACGGCAGGACCAAGTATCATCAAGATATACTCTGTATTTAAGTAACACTTTTCACATTGTTATAATCATTTAATACCAACGTACCAACATGACTGTATTTATCAAGTTACTAGTTGACTAGAAATATTTATGATGAAATGATTTAAATAAAAGAAAGTTTGATACTTGGCAAAGTATTTTGGATAATCTTGATGCTGATGTAGTTGTGCTGTAGTGGCCTTGGTGGGTGTGGTGCGACTCTCTGGAGCCTGAGGCTTATAGTCATAACTATATGGTATATAACTGGCTAAATGGTGCATAAGTGGTTTCCGGCTTTTTCAGTTATAATCGTTTAACCATTACCAAAGTAGCATCTTAGGGCTGCCCATATGCCTACTGTTATGCCTTGAGGCTTGACGGGGGTGTTGTGCAAGTTGGTGTGAACCTTAAGATTTCGTATAAATTCTTCAACAGGTCAACCAGACTTTGATCATCCTTTTCAATAATTCTTCTTTAAATAATATTAAATATCAATGATTGGTATTAGTTTGAAATGACATTCTGGACAGTTTGAGTAAAGTTTCTCATGCAAGTTGATTTGAAATTCGTTATTTATATATAAAACCAGACGTATAAGATGTAGAGGAGGTAGAAGAAGGAGTAGGGGTTAATCACGGGGGCTATCACAATTTCTAAGTAGGCTTCCTGGCCGCTCGAGAATTATAGATAATGTCCGATAATAATAACACACCCTGTGCGCGGGCAGCTTGGCCACGGTCAATAAGTATATGGTGACGTTGACTACAAGTTGGTTTGGGTATCCTGATTGCACTGGTGTTGTATTGAGTGATGTGATGGTATATCAGTATGTATTGGTTGTGTGTCGATTCGAGTGATAGTATTGGCAAGAGTATGAGAATTCAACGGAGAAGATAGAAGAATGAGGAAAAGTAAGATAAGTATAGGTTTCAAGAGGTGGACCTGTGTTGAGGCCTTTTGCTCACAGCCAGGGTTACCTCCTGGCAAAGAGGCTGGAGAGTATACGGGAGTCAGTCTCAGCAGTCTACGGATCGTGTACGTGCCAGGCCACGGGGTCACTTGAGACCCCCTTTCGCTAGCTCATGCCACTCTCTATCACCCTTTCCTTTCTCTTCTTTCAGCTTGGAATTTCCGTACGATGCAATATCTTGCCTTTACAACTGTACCACAAATATAACTGTTTTATGTTGTATATTGAGAAAATCTTTTAAATGCTCATCAGCTTCCATCTAGACTTTCTTGATGATTATTTTCAAAAAATTATCACCATCACTATCATCATTATCATCATCATTTCTTGGTTTATGTTGATGTACATAATATTTTTATTTTTCTCTTTTTCTCAGTTTGATTCCTCTGAACATATGTACACAAGTTGATGCAGACGTGTACAACCTTGGAGACTGTGGGAGTTTTGTGCGATTCTCGATAGATCTTTACACCACAGCTAAGTGTACCTTTAAAAATTAGCCGAAGAGATGGTGAAGCTGAAAGAAGAGAGTATAAAATAAAAATAACAAAAACTTTTAAAAGGAGTTTATTTATGTAGGATACATAGAAGAAATTTTTTTTACTTTGTCGATGATTGTTATCAGGCATAAAATAATTGCATGTTAGATTTTTTTTTAAATTCTAGTAACTGACGGCAAAATTTTTGGTGATTTATTGGTGATCTGCTTTGAGAAGCATTTTCTTGTACTGCTGTGTGTGTACATGTGTTTAGGATCTTGATGTTTTATTCAATTTCTTCGACCACAACTATTATTAAATTAATAAATTCTTTTAAATGCAAGTCGTACGATACTTGAGAAAGCAAAAAAATTCTTGATCGATGAATATAGAACAAAAAAAAAAAAAATGATAATCCATAAATTTTTGTGGAAGAAAGTTAATTTATGTTAGGTACCAGTAATACCAGTTCTAGGACTTGTATACAACAATACCACCCTCCACTAGAATGACCTATGTAACCCTAGTCACCTAATTAGAATTCCACCCTCGTACCTTCAATGCCTATACGCAACGTTACCATAATGTGTTCTATAAAATAGCGATATGATATTCACCCTTACACTGTATCCCCAAGAGTCAATTCAACATAGCACACCCACTTTTTTCTCCAACACCTGTTTTGCTATTTTTCTTCTAAACTCTCAATGGTGGATGATCAATGAATGAATATGATTTACTTCATACATAGCTTTTGTTCATCAAATTAATTACTTTTACTAAAAGAAATAATTTTGATAACAGCTGTAACAGAGAGAAAAAAAAATATTACAGACTCTAGTACAGCAATTTCTCAATAAAGTTGAATATCTACTCACATCAGGGTGTAATGTTGATCAGTAGGGGTTGGCAAAATAGTTACAAAGAGAGGACAGATGGTGGGCGGATCTTATCGTTTGTATGCTTGAATGTGCTGACGTCTCATGCATATCTTTACGACTTGCACGCTTTTGCCACCCTCGTTGTACCTGATTTCAAAGGATCATACAGCATGTCCAGATTTGCTTGACACGCGAGCTGTCACTTTGATACTTGTAACCACAAACACGCGATTTACATTTATATATAACATGAACTACTTTTCATTTATTTATTTATCTTTATTCTAATTTTAATTATAGATAAAAAAAATTTTTATTTGATCATTTTATGTCCAACTATTGAACAGGTATTCCTATTCTTTGTGTTGATTCCAATTGAGCCACTAGGCTGAAAATTATCTACGGCAACATTAAAGCTAATTCATGTTTTATCCCCTTACACAGTTAATGACGCACGCATGCCGCGCATAAAATTGTACACAATGTACCAGTTTATATACTTGAACATTTTGGGATGATCGAGGGTGTAGGCGATACGAAAAGAGACGCATTCGAGGGTAAACCGTTGTACGTCCAGCTGTGATTGCATGGAAGAGTAAGAGAGAAGTGACATCAAGAAATGAAGGGAATGAAAACAAGTTTAATGTCAATGCAAAAGGGTAGGTTTGTTCATCAGTCATGTAGACCATTAATATAATTGTAACAAAAGTCACTTGACTCTCACTTTCTCAAGTGGTACTTTTTTTTTCTTTCCCATCATTTATTGCTAATCAACAGATCCTGAAATGACAGAAAAAAATCATATTATTGGATATGACTGAGTAATTTTTCATAACTGGTAGAATGATTGAATGAGAAATGATAAAAAAAAAAAAATTAACAGTTATTTTATTTACCGTTAAAGCATTTGCGGAGAAGATGAGAAAAAGTAGGTTGCAAAGTGGTTTATAAGTTGAGTTAATGATTTGTGCTAAGATTGTGCACAAATTTATTAAACAAAATATCTAAAAAGTGCATCGTATTTCACTCAATGAAGTTATAACATATACTGCAAATCTAAGTGATTAGAAACGATGTTAAAATTACATTTTTAGATTAATGATAATACTTATTTTTCATTAAAATTTGCAAAATCAAACTTACTTTTCACAAAGTTATAAAACATTTAAAGACTTTATTTACAAAATATTAGAATTTATTTGTACCATTGAATTAAACGTTTAACCTCACTTTGAGCTCAACATTTATTACGGCTCAATTAAATAAACAAATTCATTTAAAAAAAAAAAACAATTTTGATTTCTTTTAATCATTATCTTCCATTTAAAAAAAATTTTACATTTTAAAGTTCATTTTACCATTTTTATAGAACATTTTTAAATATCATAACCAAACTATGACGTGTTTGTTGACACCTTTTAAACATCTCTAAATGTTTAAAAAAATCTATATTATGTTTGTGGTGTTGAACGTTGTAAAAAGAGTAAAGTGAATAAATAAATTATAAATAAACTTTTTAAAAATATTTTATATTAAAAAATAAATTATAATATTTTAAAACACGAAAGAACATATTACAGTTGAAAAAGAAAAACAGATGCAGAATAAATTTGAGATAAAAAGTTGAAAGTTCAATAAAGTTAGATATGATGTAGAATATTTAGTAACAAAAAAAGAAAATAGGATGGAAAGATAAAAAATAAGAAGAAAACTGAAGGCACAAAAAATAAAAGAGAGGGAGGTATAATCGATGCGGACATGTGCAGTTCCCTTAGGATAACTCGACAACCCCTAACTTACCAAACCTATTTATACAACAATGCTCAGTACACCCTCATAAACCACCCCATGGACCACGTCCCTAAACTCAAGTCGCGCGATTCCCTACACATATTTCCCTCTCATAGTGGCGTCACACAAACACGCGATACACTCGACTTGATTTGAGTAAAAACCTCTTCTAACGACAAATATTCACGCAAAAAATGTCAACACGGAACAACGATTAAATACAAGGACAAATAGCAGCAGCAACATGCTTTGTGACATGGACAATCAATTGATCATCAAGATCATGCATTTCATTAATAATTTTCTAAGAAAACAAAAAATAATCAAGAATAGTTTTGGAGCAGAATAAAATATAACCTCTAAATATGTAATACTTAGTGAATATTTAATCATAAAAAAAAGACTGTCTTAGGAAGTTTGAATATTAAGAGCCACAGGAGTGTTTTCAACATGTGAAATATAGAGAACCAGTTGGTCTAAAACAACCGATAATCCGGATTTTGGATTATCTTAAGACTCACGATGAAATACCAGAGCCAGTTTAACTTTATTGTCTTATTCAATTCAACTGCAGTTGTCTCTAACTAGTAGTTGACAAGGATATTAAAATCCACAACATATTGACTGATGAATATGACATTTAAAAGAGAATAAAAAAACCGTCAACATAATAATTATTATGACATTTATTAATTAAAAACGTGGGATGGAACGATTTAAAAATGGAGACAGTTTAAAAATGATGAAATAAGAGAATGGTTAAACAAGGCGTGATTTGTCGGGTTTCAAGTATGTATAATAAGTAATAGGAAGCATAAAAGCAATGCAAGGTATATGTGACATTTTAAAGGGTGACTTGCCGTCGGAGCTAAAGCACGCTTGGAGCTGCCGGACACGTGTAGAGACACGTGAGTTTCAAGCGCGTTGGACCGTGACACGTTCGCCCTTCATAATAGTTACCCCCTGGGGTCGGTTTCTTTCGATGAAAATTTACCCTCTTTATGTTTTTTTTTTATATAGAACGGAGCCCTTCTCTATATCTGCCTATCACAAGCACAGATATTATCTCAGAATTGCAATATTTTCATTATCAAAATTTATCCTAAAGTATCCTCATCTTCTGCTCATGAATACAGATATTTTTTTAAGCTTAATTAATCATTTATTTAAAGCTTACTGCAGTGTTTAAGAATAATCTTTCATTCCCAAAAGGATTGGGGAATCCACTTGAACTCCTTTCGATTCTAATATAAACGAGGGTTTGCAAGATCTCGTCGTTGTAAAACTGGTGGGGCTTTGAAGTATGCCATACACACCCCTAGGGACGGTTTGTCCTGGTAAGACTCCCAAGAGAATCTAACTCTTGCTGGTGCTCTCCAAGTGAGCGAAGGCGGGTTCGCATCTGTTGTCCTACTTTGATAGATTTTGTCTTCTGCTGAATCCAAACTTTTACAACAAAAAAAACTCTACAATAAATAAACCAGTAACAATATCTTCTGTTAGTTGGATCAAAATTCTTTATTCTGTGATTGGAAAGGAGATTGTGTTAAAATTATTCTGAAATTCTAGAAATGAAGTAAATAAGTGTAAAATAGAACACAAATCAACATGACGTGAGTCTTGTCATTTCTCACCAATCTATTGGGAATTTGGTCAAGATATGTAACTACTCAATTTTTCTTCCTCCTGCATGATACATATCCAACATGACAGAGAAACTAAACTGCACCCTCCGGCAGAAACACATCAAAATCGAATTCACCAGATGTCCGTAACTGAAGCCCCTGATGGTTATAGGCACATAGACCAATTGTAACTCTGTTATAGCACACAAAATGTTCAGACTTTAGACGGGATTTTTTTTCTTTCAATTCAATAGTAATGAAGAAGAAAGAAAATAATAATAGTAACACCAATAAAACTATGAAAATTTCATTACAGATAAATGTAATTAACTTGAAAATGATTTTTTAAAAGTCAAGAACTTTTTTTCCTTTAAAACAAAGCTGTATCTTTTGTATTTTTAAAATAAATTAATGATGATGATGATGATAAAATAAGTTGAGGCGAATTAAACAGTAAATAACAACAAAAAAACTACGGAAATACAGGGTGGTTTATTGTATCATATTTATAGTTGTAATGTATTATTAATAGCAAGATAATGCATATATGATGCTCTATATCTGTACATTTTCGATACTTACAGACGAATTAAAGATACTTATATTCAACATTATTTTTACTCTTTTATAATTAATTATATTCATACTTTTTTATTCTTTTGCTACCATCACTTATTGATATTTTTTAACACGTAGGTTTACGCATTTATCAGCATAATAATGTCATATATGTATATATTTACATTGATATTGGATTCATTTTTTTTTTATCAATCAAATATCCAATTATTATTTCTATGTTTTATATATTTATGTTCATATTTATAAAGACAATTAATAGATAATTGCTCATATGTGTAATCTTATTTTTAATCAATCGCATTTGTTTATCACGAAAAAGTTTTCTTTTTTTAATAAATTAATATTACAAGTATAGCAACAAAAATTATCCATTTAACTTAAAAAGAAAACTAACATTTCAGAGCTTTACATTTTTTTTTTTTTTTTAATTTTCTAAATCAATTTTTGATTTTTATTGCTACACTTGTAACAGTAGTATTGAATAAAAGCATCACGATTTACTGTACATAAAGATGATGGGCATTTGAGTAAGGAATTAATTCATTTTTAGCATTAACACTAATAATAATTATTTTTCTTATTCTTTTATTTTGTTCCCAAGTGCAACTTTAATTATTGCACTGTAAAAAAAAGCTTTATCTACAGAATTTCATGATAGATAACGTTTAATTATAATCAACAAGGAATACATATCACACGATCGCGAATTTCTCCAATTTTGTACACGATTTCAATAATAATGATAATCATAAAAATAATTATTATAATAAAAATATATTGCAAAATATTGTCTCATGACAATAAAATTATTAATTGTTTCATAATAATAATAATCATTATAATTATAAACTTCATCTATCTGCACGATTTTTATAGTTACTATTGTAGCTAAAAAAAAAATTAATAATATTAATAATAAATTCAGCACTAATAAAATCATTTATATTAATCAAAAAATGATAATAAAATGAAAACAAAAAAGAACATAACGTAAATGTCTGTACTTGAATTATTTTATATTAAAATCTCTAATAAATCATTATTAATTCGTCCAGTATTTATTTTATTTTGTTGGAATTCGTTTCAAAATATGTTAATATTTGTGATATTTATTTGTAATACTCGCTCTCATTACCGATTCCACATTATCGAGTTCGGATGGATTAATATGTATATATATAAAAGATAAATTAAACGTAAACTCGTTCTACCAGACGAGACCCTCGCTCTGCATCTGGTGTTGCTGCTCAGGGAAACCACCACTACCACCACCACCTCCGCTTCCAGGAGCACCACAATTGCCACCTCCTCCTGGATTACCTTGTCCACCGCCTGAGAACAAAAAGAATCCATCCAACATTTGCTATGTCTATCTCACCAGATGACTTGGTTGTCAAAAATGTTACAAATGTTTGTCCCTTCTTTTTTTTCATCACAATTTATGATGATGATGATGATTTAAAAATAGGGTATTATGATTCAGAAACAATTAATCAATGATTTTGATAGAAAGGTTATTTTTAATCAAATATTTCGTTCATTTATTTAACGAAAAAAAATGGAACAATCTTAATTATAATAATTAAAAGTATAAACTTACCTGTAGGTGTCAAGAACTCGCCAGGGCTACCACCCGACGGTGGCTGAGGTCCTTGGCCTGAAGGTCCTGTGAGAAATTCCGACGGGCCGCCTGCGGCGCCTGGTGGTGGATATTCCCCTGCAACTGCTGCTGCCGCTGCCATTCCTGCTATACTAGCTGGGTCAAGACCTGTCACAAACAAGTTTGGAACTGATCAGACAATATCTTGTCAAGTTCTCATCGCCGAATATCCTGCCAATATTCAACTTGATGTTATTATCGAAATATGTAGGGACCAAGTTGTATTTATTTACATAATTGTACACCATCTTCTTGAGAAAAAGAACAAAAAACTGAATGGCGATAATCGCCATGTATTAGACCCAACAGTGGTGCTTTTAATAGATTTTTAACGGTTTCAACAGTAACATCTTATTTGATGCGTACATAGTCATCATTCGTGGTTAATACTTGTTATAACAGTAATGATAACTATGAAATTATAATCATACAGTTGTTGCAATAATTTTTTTGAATATTTTTAAGTGTCAGTAAATGTCAAAAGATTCTCATGCTGTTATATGATAAACAGTTTGTGAGTAAATAATAAATATAAAATCTTACCAGGATTAGCAGGACCTCCAAATGGTGGTCCATGTGGATGAGGAGGACCATGAGTACCGAAGAATTCATGATGAAAGGTAACTGGACCACCATATCCAAACTCAAACTTATCCGCTGGAAAATATGGAAAACCTGGTGGTGGTCCATCATCACCACCCAATGCACCATGATTGAGATTCAATGGAAAACCTCTCATTTTTCTAGAATTAGTGAAAAATGGTCCTCTTCCCATTGTGGTGAGTTGTTTTAACCTACGTTCTTTACTTCTTTTATTTTGAAACCAAACCTATAAATCAATATTAATCATTCATTTTTATTATTACTTCACACATGAATAAAAACTATTGAAAGCTTGATTACAATAAAAGAATAATTACTTGTATAACTCGCATTGGCAATCCAGTCTCTTTTGCAAGTTGTTCTCTAATATGTCGAGTTGGTTTAGGTGTTGCTGAGAAAGCATTTTTTAATATTTCTAGTTGTTTAGCTTTTATCGTCGTTCTGGGTCCTCGCCTTTTTGATCCAGCTCCACCATCACCACTGCCACCACCAGCTCCACCGTCAGGGCTTTTATTTTCTGTTTGACTATCTCTTGTTTCCGGATCCCCATCTAAAGAACCTAATATCATTTTTCAGCATTAAAACATCAGCATTTTATAAACAATAAAATATTCACATTATCATCCAGTTATCAATACTTTAAAATCTAAACTTTAGCAGGCATTTTTATTTATAAAAAAAGAATGATGTTGGTAAAATCCCCAAAAGTGTATCGATGTGGAAAAGTGACTTTAGTCCATCATGTATTAACTGTACAAACATTCTATCCATATCAGCTTCAGGTACTCAATCCCTAGTAACTAATCTTATTGTATTTTATATATACTCTTACTTTGTTGACCCCTTGTTTCTTTTAGTTACATATATATGTTATCCATCGACGCGAACTATTGACAGTTCTATGGGGGTCGATTCATTATTATGTATCTCTATAGTTGTAGTATTAATAATACTCTCAAAAAGTAAGTTGAAAGTTATATGGGATAGGCTACACCGCGATAATCTGTAGCATCATTCAACCACAAGGGGGAGCTTAACCAAAGGACAAAGAAAATATTTGGACAGTGTCACACCATACAATTGGATACCCTTTCAAGATATACCCTTGTGTGAAGGTTCGATGAACGGATCATGAAGACCATCAGAAAGAGCACCTACTAGTACCTATGCTGCATCCTTATGTCGCATGCTCGCACCCCCTTCATGTTACAGAAAGTTATAATGTATACAAAGCAATCAAAAAAGCGAGTAAAAACCATTGTCAGCATTTTTTCGCCCTTCCATAGAGAAGCTTTATAACACAGACTGAAAAAACTGGATAACTAACTGCTCAACTGTAAGATGTACTTTAAACATTATATGCTTGAATTATTAATCGCATCTACATTTATTATTTTTTTTTTTTTTACTATCATTATTATTATTTATACAAAAGTATAGGTTTTTTTAGTTAAAAACTTGATGTCAAATTAACACAGTATATTTTTGAAAAAATTCATATACACTTAATAGTTTTACAATAATATATTTAGTAAATAAATTAATTGAAAATAAATTACACATACTTTATAGAGGAATAATTAATTTTGAATAGTTAAAAAAATATTATTCTCTGACGATCTTTCTCTTCAATAAAGTATCTATTTGCTAAAATTAATTGTTTTACTTTGTGTAATAATAAAGTGACTTTTGAAGCTTACCTTGATCTTCAGAATCTTCTTGTTTGCAAGAATCACTTCCAAGTGGTAAATCACTAACATGGCCTACACTCTGGTCACCTGTACTTCCAGGTCCCAGACTATGAGGACCGAGATGTGATCCACTAACACTTCCATGATGATGATGATGGTGATGATGGTTACTGCTATCATCATCTTCATCTTCAGAACCAGAACCCATCAGTGAATCTCCACCTGTACAAGTAATTAATGATTCTTAAAATTCTTTAACAACATATCTACATTAATCTTAGCTATAAAATAATTTATTTCTATAAATTAATTTATCAATCGATTATCCACAATATTCATGTATAAAAATTGTATAAATTTACGTAATAAAAATAAAACAATAATAATGACAGATAATATATAAATGAAAAATGAATGAGGAATACAACGAAAAGCCGTGGAAACGATAATGAGCATGTTCAGTTGTAGGCCGGCGTCTTTGGCCAGGCGCTTCTTTACAGCGAGCGGGTTGCTTGCGGTCGACTGTCGGCTTGCGACAAAAGGGAACCCGCTGCGTAACGTAACGACCCTCGTATTCGTTTCACGGTTACAAAACCTCACGAAACTCAGATCCAACTCTGAGAAAAGAAAATGGAACTGAAAAAGATGTTGGAACATGAAATTTTCTTGTATTTATCTATGTTTTTACATTGAATCCATCAAGAATTATATTTATGATAAGTAGTAAAAAAAATATTAAAATTTTTTCTCTCTAAATTTATATCCATATCAATGTACCTAACTTCTTAATTATGCTCCATTATACCTATGTATCCATCATGTTTTCACAGCTTTTACTACCCGTCGGCGATCAATTTCCTATTTGGTTTGAAATCAAGTTGATTCTAAAGGGGTCCAGAAGCAACAAAAAAAAAAAATAAAATAACTAGCTACCACATATCCCTTTTTCAACCCTTATAATTCCAACGCGTTAAAGCATAAAGTTGTTAGAGTTTGTCTATTATTATTATTATTATTATTTTAAACTTTTTTATTTGTAACACACTTTCTGATATTTTTTATACGAGTTTTGTAATGTTTTATTTTTGTTCATGGGGATTAAATGATGTATCAAGTAAAGGAATAAGAAAATTCTAACAAATCATCGAAGCGTTTTCTAATCCTTTGAGAGAAGATTGACTTTAACGTGAGTTTTATTATTTACACGTGGATACCCTGTGGATGGATAACTTACCATGATGGCTGTGAGCATGATGGACATCGGGCAAGGGCTTTCCCGACAGGTAGTCTTGCTTGCAGACAAACTTGTTGTCGTCCAAGACGTATAACTCTTCACCAGTACTCAGTTGCTTTCGACAGATGAGGCAGGTGAAACAGTTCAGGTGGAAAACTTTGTCTCTAGCTTTTCTCACGAGGTCCTGCGGACTTATTCCTTGGAGACAACCACTACATTTTGTTCCATATCTCCTGAAAATTGCAAACATTTTTTTTTACATTAAAAATAAGTTGAATAATTTAAATAAAAATTAAACAATTAAATCAAGATGATAATATTTGTTACATTTTTTTTGTTGATGCCTAGAAATATAAATTTTAGCTAAATATAATTGTAAGATATTACATGAGACTGATGAAATAATTTTTCAAACTTGAATTCCATTAATTAGTTATGATAAATAAATTAACGTTGATATTCGAACATAAAATCATCACTAATCCGCTACTATAAGGTATATTAATGACACATTAGTATCATCTGTCATTTACAATCATTAGTTATTGATGCACTGATAATTTTGTTCAAAATTAATACATCTCCATAGGCCAATACTTATTGTACTTAGACATCAATAAATCACAAAATGACAAATTTTCTCTTCACTAAAAATTGTAACCAATTAATACAATATATGAATTATTTTGTTTTCAACATTTTCACCACTTTGTAACAATAAATAAAGATACAATCAATTTAATCTTCAGATAAACATTTGAAAAAATTCATTTCCATCTAGGACAATGTGCATGATAAATTCTGGACAAATATATAAATAATGTCAGTACATAAAAATAATTTATCACACTTATAAAAAATGTTGTAAAAAATGAATAAAAAAAAAACGAAAGAAGCGAATAATGTGTATACCTGTATCAAGAGTAAGTGACGATTAAAAAAAATAAAAAAATCAAGTATAGTTTAATAGGTTTTCTTCACTGATGTTCGGCAAAAACGTCATTCTTATATTATGAATCTCGGTTGAGAACGGCTGGACCTTCCTGGAAAGGAAGACGGCGTCGGTTCGGCTCTCCCGCGTACCCGTCACGCCCAATGGAACTCTCAAGAGTCAGCGTCACGGTACATTTATTATATTTCCACGTTCTCAATGTCTCGACGTATACCATATAAAATAGTGTACACACCACTATGTGATTTTATCCTGTATTACTTTTATGCATCTTAACTGTCTGTTAGACACTCTACTTCAATCTACCGAGAATTCACATTGATCCAACTCCAGCAAGTATGGAAACAAACTCTCATCTCACTCCTTTTTTTCTCTACACCAGACATGAGAGTATACTCTGAGAGATGAGTTACTATTCTCGCGGTTCGAGTCGCGTGGAGCTTTATGAGTTAACCGTAGTCTCGTCTTGTGTGACCGGTTATCGTTTTCTCATATATTTTTATTATTTTTTATTTCTTTAGATTTTTTTTTAACCATTCCAACATACTTCTTTTTTCTCATTCATGCAATACATACATATAATATCATTTCAATGGATAATTTATCCTTAATTTACAATAATATCTGTGACATGTAATATAACCATTAAATTACATAACCTCTAAAAAAGAATTATTTTTTCAATTATGACGCTTCACAAAGCAACGTATATAATAGAAAGTATTTTATAAATATTGTCAAGTTTTGTAAAGAGTTGAGTGATGATATAAATCTAGATCTGTGATCTATCTGTGTTTTATAAATGAATATTGATACAAATATAATAAATGTATATGGAAATGTTCTGTATGATAGTCCATATGGATTATGATAAATAAGCATCAATACAGTAGCCGATTTTAAGTAGACAATCTTCAGCACATGTACATTTTTATATTATATGTACTATTGATGATGTTGATTGTATATATACATATATACATGTATAAAGTATTTCATGAGCTAATGAATTTTTCATTGAAATGCAAAGTACCTCGTAAAGTATACAACACGTTAGTTATATTATCGTCGACTGCTGTTATAAGTATCACAGGGCTTGGCAGATATCGCTTTTCAGTATATTTTTCAAATCATATCGTTTGTCATGTATTTATTGTAACTTGTAAATTATACCAAATTCATTTTTTTCTACTTATTATTTTATATATTTTTTTAATACTTTGACTTCTCATATAATCATCACTTATGATATGTATTTACGATAACGTTTTTATTCACTCTTTTATATCCTATAAACAAAAAAATTAACTTTATGTTCACATTACTTTTTAAATATTCATCATAAAAATATCTAAATAACTAATATTTTTTTTTTTTAATTAAAACATTCTTTTATTACAATAAAAAATTTTTTTCTCATTCCGTATATGTCATGTGTCTTTAGGAATATCATAAATTTTAAAAACTTGACAAGAATATGTTACAATGTTAATTATTATTAAGAGCAATATAAACATGATATATGATAATTTTTAATTATTACATAATTTAGCAGGTAATATTTTTTTTATAAAGTTATAATGATTTATTTAAATACTCAATAATTATTCTATGAGTATTTTTACCTCAAATTTACACTCCTAAAATTTTTAAATATTTTTTTTTTACAGATATATCAAGTTCGTAGCTTACATATGCACACATTTCAACATGAGGGGTTCTTTTCAGTTGGCATTTAACGATAACTCTCAACGAGTTAAGAGGAACAATCATAAAAACGTCACAAGTTATTGCGGCATCAGCATAAGAATTTTACCTTTATTTTCTGATATTATATGTATTATTCTTCAGTATTAAATATGTGTATGGATGTATATATATACGTATGAAATGAATCAATGATGATAAACGAAGAGGATAATTATAGAGATAAAATTGAAACAGACAATAGTAGGATAACGATAAAAAAATAGTTTACCTGAAAAAGTCATTTCTACAAAAAATTTTTGATTCTCTTGAGAAGCATTTTTCCTGCAATTCTAATCCACAGTCAAAACATCGGACACACTCAGCATGCCACGCTCTTTCTAGAACGTTTAGAAAGAATTTGTCCATTATCGGTTTCTTGCATCGTGCACATGACAGGAGCATTGCCAAACCACACCTCCCTGCAAGGTATATATATTATCGATTATGCACAATATTATATAAGCTAGAAAAATTATTTTAATATTAAATGAAGATAAATTTTCATTATTTCGTGAAATAAATAATAAATAAAAAGAAATTATTTTCAATTGTGTGTAGTCTCTGAAAATGAAAGAGTAAACATCACTGCAGAATAATGATTGTTTCGCAATTATAAATGTACACTGATAGAATAATTGATTATTAGGGAATATTTACTGCTTCTCTAGGATTATAAACAATCTTTACTATTTCACTTTTAAAGAGTACCAACAGACTGAATATGGATTTGATCGTGCAATACAATAGCGAATTTTTTGCAAAGAATTATTATTTCAATTTGATAGTTATTGGCTCAATTTTATACAATTATTTAAGAATAATATTAAAATAATTAATCAATGTTTCAAAAATTGCTCAACTATTATTCTTTATATTTTATTATATTCTATAAAAATGAATTGGTGAATATTCACTTTTTGGAATAATAGTAAATGCACCAATTTAAATAGTGATTACTTTATAATTGCAAATCACGAAATATATTCTATTTCGGAATTATTTTTACTGATTTATTCTTAGAGTATACTTATTATTTTTTTATTTCACCGTCTTGAATACTTATAAAATAATTACAATAAATATTTCTATTTATTTTATGAGTGATTCCAGACGAATTTTTGGAGTAAATACATTAAAGATTCATGTAGAAAAAGGAATTGTAATTTTTAGTTCAATACATAGTACTCTCTAAAAACAAACTAGTGAAAATTACTACAAAACAGTGAATATTCACTGATTCATTTTTAGAGAGTAGCCTTTTGCTTTGGGTAAAAATAGAATTGTATTATTATTTATTTTTGTATTTCTTAATTGAATTAGTGAATATTCACTGATCAGAATGAATTAGTAATTGGATTAGCACTAAAAATCAGTGAATAGTTACTAATTCGCTGTGGTTTTCACTGATTTAAGAGAGTGTCGTTCACAACTTCGATTTATCATAAAATTTCTACAATAATGGATTGTAATGTATCCTAATAAAAAAATTGTTTATTACTTAATGAAGAAAAAATTCTTTTACTTCCGTAATGTTGTAAACTTTCTTCTCAAGTAACTATGATAATTTTGTTTATCAAGTGAAACACTTATTTCTCTCTTGAATTGTATCAGAAAACACGACTACAAATCAGCAACTATTCACTCACTTTCAGTGCTAATTTAATTACTGATTTATTTAGTGATTAAATTAGCACTGACAATCAGTGAATATTCACTGATTCGTTGAAAAAAGTTTTTAAGTCAATAAAAGAATATAATTCCAAAAATAGCATCGATTTATACAAAAACGTAAAGTGTTTAAATGAATGAATTCTTTATGCCGATTGGTATTTATTTTTCAAATGCACCTGAATGCCATTGTGCTATAATCTACGATAGAATACAGTGGGATTTTTTTTTTTTTTTTATATATAAATCGCAATAATTTTTACATACAAGATAATTACAAATTATTTATTAAAATAACAAAAGGAAGATAAATTCTCGGTAGTTCAGATAATTATCATTGATTTTAAATACATTATCATAATTTCTATTAAGTAAATTTAAACATCCAATGTATATCTTATCAGTTGCAAATTACTGATAAATCGTGGAAATATTTATAACTGGTAATATCACATATACTCAATATTAATAAGAAAAATAAATTCTTATATAAATAATTCCCTGCCATTGAAAAAAAATGATATATAAATAACGTGGTCAACTCATGGACATGTAATAACACCTAGAAATTACTTCCTTTTGCAAATAATTCTCAACATATCTATAAACAAGTATAGTATTAAATAGATAATAATATTTTTATCAAACGAAATAAATAAAAAAGCAGAGATGAATTACAATTGAGTGATAGGAAATGCAACAATGTTATAAAATAGTTGTTTATCACGGATAGTACTAGAAGTAATAGATAATTATGATACAATACATACACGTGTATAAATAAATATTTAAAAAATGAAATAAGTATATGTTATGAGAAATAGATAAAAGTCATGTAATGGACAATTATAAGGTACTTACCAATATTATGGGCCTGGGTAAGTGTGAGGGGTGCACAACGGGGGGAACCCCCTAGGGTTGCTTCTCTTAATCGGGGGGTGCCACTTACACCAACCCCAGGGGCGCCTGTCGCGGCCCCTGTAACCCCGTACCCCTCCACCTCCCCAGCCGCGGCTGCGGCCGCCCTTATCCCCACTCTTTCGGCTGTCAGAATATCACTGATACGGCCACCTTCCACTGGACCGTATCGCTCGAGTGGCTCTGAGGGCCCCAGTGCACCCACTTTTATTCCTATTTATTCTTTTAATACACTATTTATTTTTTAATTTATAATAAACACTTTTCAAACATTCTAAAACTTATCTTTCACCCATATACTTTTACACTATTTCTTTCTTTTCTCTTCTTCTCAATCAACTATTTCACTTCACTTGGCACTATTTATGTTAAAAAATTCTGCTATATTATTTATAAGAATAATTGAATAGTTATTTATGTGTATATAATAACCAAGTATGTTTAATTAATGACACACTTTTGTAAAATCAAAATCATACAATTAAATAATTTTACATCTTTATTAACAATTAGTATCCTTTGTGAAATATTTAAATACACTGGATAGTTTTATTATTTATCAATATCACATTTCCACTAGATTGTTAACTAATTGTTTGAATAATCCAGATGTGATAAAGCCAGTTAAAAACAATTCAACATTCTGTATCATTGTAATAACGAATTGTCGATGATAATCAGTATCCTGTTATCTATTTTAATAACAAATATATGTTTTTAAAACTAAAATAATCCTTTTCAGTACAATGTTGAATTTTTTTATCCACAGAATAAAGTAATATTTGAGAAGGAAAATAACCTAGATGTTAATATGCAAAATAACAAGTAGTACACACACGTTAAATGCCGGCGATTCTCGGAGTAAAATAGTAGAGATTGATACGTGACACGAAAATAGTACAACACATTCGTCGCGAGGTTCGCCAGCCAACTGGCCGCACCTGCGACCGCGAACCCCACCTTGGGGTTTGACGAGCTGAAGGAGTCACATATTGAGTCCCGCCCACGAGAGATGCAGTAACCCCAAGTGAGTCGCGGTGATTGGTCGCGAGTTCCGTCGAAAGGCGTAACTCCCCCTTGATGGTATTCAACATGATTCTTAGAATGGCTGCGCTATCAGCACGAGGGAAATAAACAACGAAGAGGGAGAAATACTAGGGATGGACCAGCTTCCGTTAGTAGCGGTAGCGAAGGACGGTGGCGGCTGCCGATGGTGCCGCCTCGTGACTGGTTAACTATCGATCCTGTGACTGTGAAGTTTGCTTAAATATCTCCTGAGAAAATGCTACAGGTTATTGCTTCGCACTCTTCCTTTATGTCTGCCATCACCAATCTTCAATCTATCTTTTTTTCTCCTCTTCAACCATCATTTTCCACCTTTAATTATTCATTTTTAGTCTTTTTAGCTCCTAAAAAATATTGTTTAAATATTATTTACATTCTGTACAATTAATCATAATTGTTTATTCACTTATGTTAAGCAAAAATATGAAAATTTGTTTTTGTTATCATTTTTAGAATTGTTTAAACTCGAATCACTAAAAAAAAATATAATTAAATATGCAAAATAATTATAAAAATAGACAAATGGATGCATTGATAAGTTTAACATGTCTGTTCATTTTAAAAACTATTAAATTTTTTATTAAATGTTATTTACAAATGATTTTGAGCAATCGAATAATTATTTGTATGAATTTTATTTAGTTATTTTAACAAAACAGAAATGGGATGAATAATTTGAAGAATTATTCACTCATGACAAATTTTAAGAAGCTTCGCAATTATGGGATGCTATTGCTCTGTGGTCAAGAACTTACCACAAAATTAAAACATATAGCATACATAATTTGTTATTTAAAATAAAAAAATACATAATAACTGCATGCATACATTCATTTATCATTTAAATTTCATTTTCTTTTAATTGTTTAGAATAATATAATTTGCAACTAATTTTTATAATCTTCTTGCTTTCCTCAGCTTTAAGAAAATTTTATTCTTCAATTATAAATGATTATAATAACCATATTTAAAAAATAAGAAAAAATTTTTTCCATACCTTGTTGTAATTAATTATTTATTTTATTAGAATTATTTAACGTGGACATTTAATTTCATGTTGTGTGCTTTAAATAGTATGTTACTCTGAAATATTTTATTTAAAAAACAGAATATTAATGAGTATTTTATTTTTAATTAAATTTTATGTAAAGTGAATACATACTTGACGGATCAGACGATTTAAGTAGATACGTACAAATTATGTGTAATATGCCAGACAGTAGAAACAGATTATAGTTAGTCAGACTTGAAATTTCAGTATTACTCAGAATCAGTAGCGACACACTGCAGTCATTTTATGTATCATAAAAATTTTGTTTATCTACTGATGATAATTTTATCATTTATCGATAATTTTTGCTACTATTTGAATTGATAGCAATTTTTCTAGATATCAAAAAACAATTAAAAAATAATTATAAAATTAAATTTGAAAGAACGATATATCAGCATTTAAATAAATTACAAGATTTATCTTCAACAAGCTTATAACAATATATTCATGTGTTAAATTTCATAGAATACAATACTGGAGCGAAATACTGCTTATATTCAAATACTTTCAACATGAGAATCAATATTGCTATTTACAATTATCTACATTTGTCAACAGATTTTTAAGCACTTGTTTTAATTATTTAACTACTTGTCTATATGTTGTTTATTCGGATGATAACCAGTCCATTGTCTATAAGTATTATCCATAACATTATCAACCCCATTGTCTATTGGATGAATAATTAAAGGGATAGAAGCAAGTCCAATCACTGTCGAAATCCATGGACTTCTCATGGCACCACGTGGTGCTTGTTTTTGGAGAAAATTGACACTTGCACATATCCGGTTGATAATTAGACCAGGAATAATAACTGATGCAAAACTTTGCCATATTAAAGTGTCAGAAGTTGAAAGAAAAATACGTTTATTCTTATTTTCATCACCAACTTTCTATAAATGTTTAAATTCTTATTCAATCAGCATACGATATCTTATCAATAATTTAAACTTACAGTGTATTCTTTTTTACCCTTATGAATGGCATCAGCAACGACATAGCTACTGGCTATTATATAACTCATCCATACAACAGATTTAGGAACGATGCTTCTAAATGCCTCTCCAACCTCATTAGTATAACCTGTAATACAACATATTTAATAATTGTTACTATATTTACATCTAAATAAATTATTATGATTTATAAATATACCTAGATATCTTACAGGAGTATCACGGAAGATGTCAACATCAGATTCAGTATTTTTCATCTCCATGCTTATTGCAGTAATGTGCAGCTTTGTTTTTCTCAAATTTTTATATTTGTACAAGCGCAGTCAAGAACTCTAATAGGAGAGGGACTACTCTAGGGATGCCGTGGGTGATATGAAATAGCAAAAGGCTTACCATATTAAAACATCCAACAATAAAAATCCCTTCCCTCTATTTGAACTTTGAACTGGTTAAACAGAGAAGTAGATGCCAAAGCCATCTCTTGGCTTCATTTCGTGCCAATAAAATAAAAAAAAAGATTAACTTTAAACACATATAAGTAGTTAAGTAGTGAGCGTTTCGGTTAATTACTTTTCTATTAATAATCATTCAAAATTTTTCAATGGAATTACTTATACGTGAATTAGAAAAGAAATGGTGAATATTCAATGGAATGTAAATTTAATAAGTAAACAATTAAATGAAATTAAAACATGGCTGTGGTGGTATGTAGCGGAGTTATCTTGGCAGCTAATTGTCGCACCCATTGCATACTTACTTCTTTGCATCTTCCTATACCTTATACTTAAAAGAGTTGATCATAAGGCTTGGCAATTACCAGGACCACCATCAAGACTACTTCTTGTTACGGCTCATCCTGATGATGAAGTTATGTTTTTTGGTCCAATGATTTATTGGTTAACCAAGTCTAACAATAGCAGCATTTATTTGTTATGTTTTTCTACTGGTACTTGAACATTAAATTATTACACCTTTGTATTGTAGATTAAAAATTCATTTCATCACTGATATAATAGATAATGAGTCTATTAATATATGTAAGTGTGTTTATAGGTGGACATAAAAAGAGAAAACAAGAACTATGGGCTGCAGCAAAAGTCATAGGAATACCAGAAGCTAATATAACAATTCTAATGTGAGAAGAAAGTTGACATTAAAAAATAAATGAAAATAGTATTTTAATTATTATTTGTTAATGTTTCGATTTTAACAAATAATTTGTTTAAAACAATTCATGACTGTTGATATTTGATTAGGAACTCAGAGCTACCTGATGATCCTAAAGTACAATGGCCCAGCGAAATAATCGCTGATCAAATTCTTCATTATATAGAAGCATTTAAAATAAATGCAGTAGTTACCTTTGATAAACATGGTGTTAGTCATCACAGTAATCATATATCACTATATTATGGCATTGCTGCTTTATGTGTAGAGAAAAGAATACCTTCATGTAAGTTTCATTAATTTAATGTGAACTCTGATCCTTAATAACACCAATAAAATTCTAGATATTGTTGATAATTAATTTCAATCAATTTTAGATTGTAAACTGTACAGTCTTGAATCAGTAAATATTCTAAGAAAATATAGCCAACTATTAGATTTGCCAATTAGCTTATTAACATCCTCTTATTGGTATTTAGTCACTTATGAACAACGTGAAGTTATACGTGTAAGTATTAAGAAGAAAGAGACATTGGATTAATATGTGAAAAAATATGATCTTTATTACATATTTAGTTTTATAAAATTATATAATTACTTTCAGAGTGCAATGAAGGCGCATAAATCTCAATATGTATGGTTTCGAAAGCTGTATATGATATTTTCTAGATATACATTTATTAATACACTTCAAGAAATAAACATATTAGATTTAGAATTAGATCTACAATATGATGATGACTGATATGTAGCGTAATTATACATTTCAAATGTCAAGATGAGAAGTTATTTTTCAATTTTACATACAGATTATTGAAACGTTAATAATGAAACATTTTTTATAATAAACATTTAAAGAATTAATCGCTTTGAACACAATTTGTTTATAGAAACAGATAAAATTTCAGTCTTACGAAAACAGAAGTGATAATTTTATAATGTTTGTTTTCTTTATTATAATTTCTGCTCAGTCCTGTACATGAAAAATAATTTCTTTTGCTATTTTAGACTTAATTTGTACAATATTGTATATAAGATATTATATCATTTTTGAAATGAACATTCATGTATATAATTGTAAATAAGAAAAATTAAAAATAGCGCATGTATTACGAATTTTTAAAAGTAATATATTTATAGATATTTATTTGATGTATTCATATCAAATTATAAAATGTAATTTAATAATGAAAATTACTGAAAAAATGTTATTAAATAAATCTGCAGATAATATGAGAATTAAATTCATTCCTGTTGTTAAATGTAATAATAAAAAAATAAAAAATTAAAATATTAGTAAAAAAAAAAAAAGAAGATAATAAATAGTTTAACAGAAAGATATGGATTAGTGAGCGTAACAAAATAAATGCATTACGATACTTTCATTAATATAGAACGAATTTCAAGTATTAAAGTTGATAGAAAATAAGTAAAAATAGTTACTCATAATTAATCAAATAAAATGAACGGTACTGATATTGATAATACTAGGAATAAAAATTATTATTGGAAGATATGTCATTAAATGCTCTCAGAATTGCATAAAAATTTGTGGCTAGACTAATCAACATACTGATAATAATTACACGCAATGGACGGCATTTAGTTCCCGCAAGATCTTCGCTAATATAGCTAGAAAAATTATTATTACAATATTTTATCTTTTATTTCGTTGGATTGGAATACTTATCGAACAATAATGCGTTTATTTCAGTATAAAATATAAAATTTTCCTCGTGTACCTGAATACGCTTCTTACACAAATTTTTGAACATTTATGTTGGACTTAAAGCAAAGATCTCGCGGGCTGTATCCTAAAATCGGTCTTTACTACGATGATGAGAACTCAAAGTTCCCATACCATGTTGAGGAGAATCACCATCACCAGGATCTTGCAAATATTGAAGTTCTTGAAGCTCTTGGAATTTTTCGTGATCTCGTATATGTGCGTAATTTGCTGATAGACACATTAAATAATGTATAAGACTAAAAATCACCAACATAGCAGCGGCGGTGGCTAAAATAAACATCACTTCAGCTTTTTCCACATAATCTTTACAAAATTGTTTTACTTCATTCTCTTTTATGCGAATGCGATCTGGTGCTATGGAATCAAAAAACACGAATCCTAAAAAAATAAAAAATTACTTTTTATATTACTATAAATTAGTGTGTATTTCAAAATATAATAATTGCTAATTACTTACTTAGTTGTGTAAAATCTATGCCAGCTTGTTGAGCACGAGGGTCACTGCACAACCCCCAAAATATTGTAAATAGTAATGTTACGATAACTAAGAATGCAAAAATTATCATCCAAACTATCTGAAGAATGTAGGTGATGGTCATAAACTGAATAAAACGTTATGTTTTAATTATTTTAATGAAGAGATAAATATTTTACAATAGAAAATGTAAATAAACTAGCATATTTGATGAAATTTACCACAGCACAAGAAATTCGACCACCAACACGGGATCGCCAAGCACGATAAACTTTGTGTCTAGTTGCTCCAGTTGCCAAACATCCAACGCATAGAATCATGAATCCTAATGCAGCCATACATGCACCAATTATAGCAAAAATATAACTGACAGCTTCAAGCCAACCGAGTCTCACGCCAAAGACCTTTAAAAAAATTTAAACAATAACGTATAATATTATTATCCTGTTGACATTTGTTTGTTATTGTATTAAAACTAATTTATGATCTTTTGGATATATTACATTGAGCATCATCAATTTAGTAAGAGTAGAACCTCGATACATGGTACCGCAAAATACTCCAACACCCAAGCAACACATAATTGTTGCTATTAGGGTTGCATAAGGCACTCTAGCCATACAATCATTACACGTACTTCCTGTAATATCAAAAATGAAATATTATTGGATATTATTTAGATTTAACAGTACAGAAAATATTTAAATATTGCATTCTTAATTATGGTACTCATTATTCACTTGGCTTATTGAATACTATTTTGAAGAAACATACCAGGTGATTTGCTATTGGAATATTCATCATTATCATGAAGACTATATTCAGAATATCTATCTAAGCTATTACTGCTAAGAATTTTTCTTTTTAAAGGAACTATCACTGTTTGCGCCTCCATAATTAATAATTTTATTCCTTGAGAAATTAATCAACTTTAAAATCTTCCGTCAAAAAACTTAATCACCTATCATATAGGTACTGGAGGCTTGATGACTAGACTTATGACTAATGATTCTCATCAGCTCCACCCGATAAGATTAGATAACTCGATAAAATTAATTGTTTACAAGTATAAAAAATCATACGAATGATTAACATTAATTCATATGAAAACGTTACACGTAAGTATGTGCAACAATATTGAAGACTCACCCATTTTTAAATGATTGTTGAAACTTGTGTAATAATTTACTTAATAGTCATCTAGAAAAATATGTGTACATAAACACAACTTTGTACTTTTTGTTTAGAATTGTAGCTGCGATTGTTTCAATCTAAAAATCTTAAAAATATTTAACCACTCCAAAAACTATCAACTACCTTGATAATAACGTTCTAATTAATTGTCCGAAATATGAATCACACAAAATGTCACGATTCAATTGTTTGCCTTATTGAGAAATTATATTTTCCCACACCATATGTAATTTTATATGTGAAAGTATAAACAACACTGAATAAACTATAAAATTATCTAATGTATCAAAATATTTTAAATTATAAAAATAAAAAAAAATGATATAGTATTATTAAACGCGTGTAATACTCTATGATCTAAATAATTCTATTATTTAGAAGTCATTGGACTCCAAACTGATGAATGAATTCAAAATGGCGACTAAATTATAACGGGTGATGTTTGTATTATGAATTCACATATACATAGAGCAACAAATGCCTAAGCTAAAGGTTAGATATGTAACACACACACAGACACACACATTTATCTTCAACTGCAATGTGTGTTGCTTTATTTACATGTATGTATGTATGTGTGTATCTACACTCGGTTAGCCTTACGAGATGTGTATGTAAAAGACTAACATTTTGTTATCTTGAATCAACTACAATCTTGAATATTAATTGTCTTAAAAGGGCATAATTTCAAGTAATATAAATGACGAACAAGTAGTGATACAAAATAAAATTCAAAACATTTTCGAATATGCACCATTTCCCAAAAATTGTTTGTCATAGGCAGTGATTATTACAACCATCGATAATGCAGATTTTATCAACAAAATTGATATTATCATACGATTATGAATCAAATTGGTACAAATAGCTAATAGCCAACATAAATTTCACAGAATTGGATTTTATTTTCATGAACAACAATCGTATGTGACGCTTGTTTTTATTTGTGATTAATTAGCTAACGAGTTACTTAATAGACAATTTTAGTACAAACAATTTTTAAATATATGTTAGCTATCTATGCACTTTTAATTAACAATTAAATTTCTTATTAGTTTATTAGTCACGAACCATTACAATTTGTGAAAACAGAAAAATTAAATTTTGTGACATTCAAGTTGGCTATGCCTACGAGAATTCTTTCTATGCAAAATAGATCTCAATTCATTGTTTTTCATGGCTCTCCACCTTTGTTTGAGACGAACAAAAAGTTGTTCAAAACAATTCTTGCTTTCATAAATAGTCGCTATGTAACATAAATTAAAAAATGTTTTGACTAGACTAATTTTTAATGTTGTCAAATCCACTATTCATTCCAAGAAACATTGATCATTTTGAGATAATCATAATTCGAGTAACATTGCTACATCGCGAATACAGCTAGGATGTTTATATCTTATATGAATAACATCCAGTGGTCTATTATAGCTTCTACAACAATAGAACGAAGTCCTTTTATCCTGACTTTCTAAATTGACTACACTTTTTCCTGTTGATGCGATTGAAAAGTCAATGCCGACAATAACGTTCATGCTATTTTGAAAATTGTATCCCAACATCAACAATTTAGGTCTTCCATTTTGATCTGGTTACGATGATTTGCCATAATATAGTAACCATAATTTGCAGCTTGTTTTAAAATCAGATGACTACGGCATTAATATGGATTCTTTTTGACTGTATTATGCCATTTGTATACACTATTAATATCATGTGACTACAGTATTTATTTTAAAACCGTAACAAATACGGGTTAAAAACATTTTTTTTTAAATTACGCCACGGATGGCATATGATACTTGTATGTATACATTTTTAAATAACTATTAAAACAATAATCTCGAAGTAATATTTGGTATATCTTCATTATTTATTAAATAAAAATTTTAATTATTCGTAGAAAATATCGCGGCATCGTTCACGTCAATCACATCTTTCGACTACTGCGGTCGTGCCGTGTACGAAGAAGTGTTTTGTCTTTTCTGTATCTATAATGGCGTATAAGAAATCACATTGAAAAATCGCAATAAGCCTATACATTATCTGAACCGTAAAACAGTGAAGCAAACTTGACTAAAGTATTGAAAGTAAAGAAAATTTAGATAGTGCAAAGTGCGGTGAGAATTTAAAGTTGAAGATTAGATTTGTTTTGGGTAAAGTTCAGTGTTATTTGATGCCCAAGGACAAGTTGTTGAATTTTTGAATTATATTTGAATACACACAACGTAACAAATGGCATCGTGGACATCAGCAACCGCTTTAACTTCTGTGACGACCATGCAAGAAGGTGAAGAAATTAATGGTGGCAATTTTATGAGTGATTTGAATATTGAGGAGAATGATAGAGCTGACGGAGCTGTCTCTAGCAATGCCGGTGATCTACTTGAAGAAATTCGTGAAGAAAATAGCAATATTAAAGATGAAGAATGTGCTTTATGTAAGAAGAAGTTATGTTCACCCAGATTACTCTCCTGTTTACATGTTTTTTGTGAATCCTGTTTGGATAAGCAGCTGATTAATGACAGGAACAATCCAAATGGAGATTCAATAATCATTTGTTCAGAATGTGGTCAACAAACAATTGTAGGACCTAAAGGAGCTGCCTCGCTACCTTGTGACTATGTTCTCACTAACATCTTAGACATGTCAGCAATTGAAAACATGACTGTTATATGCACGTCTTGCAAAAATCAAGAAAGTGCAGTAGCACGTTGCTCTGATTGTGCTAATTTTTTGTGTCCCAATTGTAACACTGCTCATCAATATATGCGATGTTTTGAAAACCACAAAGTTATAGCATTTGAGGATCTCAAACAATCAAACAAAACTGTAACTATTCACAAGCCTATATTTTGTGAACTTCATCCTGCTGAAAACATGAAGTTTTATTGTTATACATGTCAAGTAAGTAGAGGTAAAATTTTTACATTAATTAACAAATGACACGAGGCTTCATGATTTTTTATTTTTTTCAATAGGAACTAATTTGTAATGAATGTCTACTAGTTGAACATAAAGCACCAGAACATCAATACGAAAGACTCTCTGTCGCTGAAGGCTGCCAAATAAATGAATTATTTAGCTTGATATCTGAAAGTAAATCTAAAATTTCGGAATGTGAGCAAACATCTGTACAACTTGAGAATGCATTAAGTGAACTACAATTCCAACATGACCATGCAAAAAGTCTCATAATAAAAACTTTTCAAAATTATGAAACTATTTTGGAAAAGTGTCGAGATAATGCTTTGAAACATCTAGAACAACTACGTTCTGAAAGAGAATTTCAAGTAATGAATACTTTTCACATGTAAGTGTATTATTGAAATAAAAGTTAATTTAAAGCTTTTTTATCGTAATATTAATTGATAATTCTTTATTAGTGTGGATAAAATCAAGGGAAAAATTAAAGATGCAAATCGTTTTACTTCAAGACTACTCAAGCACGGTGACACGACCGAAATTTTAGCTCTGAAAAGATTCGTGTCAACTCAATTGATTAATTTAATCAATAATACCCCAAAGCCGAATATTAGACCTTCGATTGAATTTCAAACAGACCACAGTCATTTTAATACTGTTATAAATGAATGTTTTGGCAAATTCAAATCTGAAAGTATATCAAGTGTTATGACATCATCAGAAACTATAACAACAACGACAGCTGTAACAAGTCAACAAACAATGCCGATGACTTGTCTTAATTCCTCTGATTCATCTATGTCCACAACTGCATCTTCTTTTGAAGGTGATTCCTTTATCATATTTCCTAAATTAAATCCGAGAAATGTTCGTCCATCACTATTTCCTGCTTCTCTTCCTCTAGATCCAATGCACGGTTATACAAATACTCAAGAGCACAATTTACAACAATTAGCAGGTTTTACAGAAAAAGAGGATCTCAATGATTCAATTGTAGTTGAGGTGGGCACAAACCCAAGTCCAAATGCATCCTTTACAATGCCCGATTTACACTCAGGTGAATTTACGATTAATTGTTCCACCTATATGATGAAAAATTTCCATGGCCCAGCGAAGCCAGAAGTTCTTAGGAATAATTCTCTGGTCAATCGAGGTGGTTTTTTGCTTCTTAATTATAATATATATTCTTAATTGTTGATACATTCAAAACTGAGTTTAATTATTCCAAATTCAGAAATTCCAACGTCTAATGGTGGAGAAAACTTGGTCTTAAGGCGTGCTTCATCACCCGTCATAAATGATCTACCCAATTTAGGATCTTTAAGTATGAACACACCTGTTAATGGAGGCTTTCAATCTTTACCAAAGCCAAGTATAAAGTTTCTTTATGTACATAATCGCATTTGTAGGAAGACATTGTAAATAAAAGCATAAAATTTCAGATGACCATAATAGCGAATCGATGCACATAATGCAAAGAATAGTAGCTAATAGTGTTGCTAAAGTCCCTGGCAGTGAAGCTAGTAATTATACCCATCCACGTTCTTCTGACACCAAACCACTACCGATGCAAATTCGAGCCAAGTTTGGTCAGCTTGGGCCCGCAAAAGGACAATTCAATTCACCTCATGGATTTTGTCTTGGTACTGATGAAGATATCGTTGTCGCAGATACAAACAATCATAGAATTCAAGTAAATTAATTATTTATAAAATATTAAAATTGCTATAAACAATTTTTGCAATAATTATTGAACTATGCTTTAGATATTTGATAAAACGGGTCAATTGAAATCAATGTTTGGATTTCCGGGTAAGGAAGAAGGCCAATTGTGGTACCCAAGAAAAGTTGCAGTGATGAAAAATTGTGGAAAATTCGTGATTTGTGATCGTGGAAATGAACGGTCTAGAATGCAACTATTTACAAAGAATGGACATTTTATTAAAAAAATAGCTATTCGATATATTGACATTGTGGCAGGTCTTGCTGTTACTAGTCAAGGACATATTGTGGCTGTTGATAGTGTGTCACCTACTGTGTTCATTATTAGCGAAAATGGTAGTCTCCTTAAGTGGTTTGATTGCGGTGATTACATGAGAGAACCAAGTGATATTGCTATAAGTGGTTAGTTAACTTCTTGACAAAGTTTTCTTGTTGAACCACATCAAATTTTTAATCAATCAAAAATAGTAGTAAATTATTTGTACTAAAATTTCAGATACAGAGTATTATGTTTGTGACTTCAAAGGACATTGTGTTGTTGTATTTAATGAAGATGGTCAGTTCTTGCGTCGTATCGGCTGTGAAAACAGAACAAATTTCCCGAACGGAATTGACATTAGTGATGCTGGAGATGTACTGATAGGTGATTCTCACGGAAACCGTTTCCATGTTTCTGTATATTCACCAGAGGGTACTTTATTATCTGAATTTGAATGTCCTCATGTAAAGGTAATATTATTTTTAGCACATAAAAAAACATTGATGTATCTGCTAATTCAATTCTTCACTTAGAAAATAAATTTCTCATCAATAATGACAACAAAATTAACTTATGAATAAAGTTAAAAGCTAAGGATTTGATAACAGATATTTATCGTAATATTATTATAGGTATCACGATGCTGCGGTCTTAAAATAACTTCCGAAGGCTACGTAGTAACATTGGCCAAAAACAATCACCATGTTCTTGTGTTGAACACCCTTTACATATTATGAGGTAAGAAAATGTCAACCCCAAACAAAATAATGTTACTAACGTCAATAACAAGTATCAGTAACTCACTGTAATTTTTGAATTGTTTTTCCAGATATGAAGAATGGTGATTACTCAAAGATCTCCAATCATTTTTCGTAATATATTTAAAAAGTTTTATTTTTCTCTTTTTTAAATTCATTCATGCATTTCTTTGTCAGTGAATTAACGAGCATAATAACTACATAATATTTTTTTATACAATTATATTCTGAGGAGAACTCGAAGTTTTATTTTACTCAGACACTCTATCCTGATGATAGTTCATGTGTATTGTTTTTTTACGCTCATGTGTAGTAGAGTTAAGGCCACTTATGTGTATAAATATACATATATATACACATCCTGTATGTGTTTATAATATGTATTTTAAATGCATAAATGAAAAAAAAAAATATGTTAACAATAGGATAAAACAAACAGTTTCAATTTATTCATATATTTTATCTAATATATTTTATTTAAAATGATTAAAAAAATGATATAATTGTCAATTTTACAAATAATAAATGTATTTACTAGTGCTACTATTAAAATATAATATTTGAATGCTCTTACAACTAGAATTTTGCAAATTTATTCTTAATTACTATTAGAATTTACTAGAAATTTTCAAATATTATACCGTAAGAAGAATCTTTTATGTCTACCAAATTAAAATGAATTATCGTATACTTTCATGTTGAGATTGTACTAAATATTTTAAAACTGTTGGCACATATTTTAATTTTTCTTTTACATCATACGGCACTTGAGTATTTTGATGATGATTCGTAGAATATTTAGTGACCATACCATACTGATTTACATATTGTATTCCACTGCTATAATTTTGTGGACTCATGATCAAAGCGGTACCATCTTTGAATTCTACTTTAACTTCTCCAGACGGCAATTGAGTTGTTACTCCTAAACCAGGAATATTTATCTTATTAGTATAAGTATTAGGCATTGAACGAAGAGAAGTCTTTTTTGATCTTGTAGTCATTCCTGACACAACAGAACACGTAGCATCAAATGATGGCATCTGCAACATGAATTTATAATACATTAGAAAAAATGGAATAATAAAAGAAGAAAAGAGTATATTGATTACTTACCATTGGTGGACTATATGCAGTGACCCGAGACATATTTTCTTTTCCCTGAGAAGGAGCACTAGTATTTAAGGCTGCTAAAGGCCGTCGTCCAATGATTACAGGAAAGGAAGAATGTCCTGTCGCAGTTTCTAAAGAAGATAAGGCGGATTCAAGAAGAAGACAACGTTGATAACATTCTTCGTAATGTTCATAATATTCTTCTAAATCTTTTGGTAAATCTTTATCTTCATAAGTATCTCCAATTGTGTTAGTAATTTTCACGACAGTATCTACTCGATTAACTTTTGTTCCGTCGTAAAAAAGTACTTCACAATCTGGATGCGGACCATTTTCCATGAAATTACACTTCGCTCGTCCAGTGTACAAACTTAGTTTAGGTGTTTTCGCTTTGATAAGATTGATAAATCGTGCAGCATAAAGATATTTTCGATGATGACGGGTAGGTAAACTTTCATAGGAATAAATGTTATCAGCTCCACTAGAAGGAACCGGCGGTGGTGTATCACCAATTGGTTTCATTTCACGTAGTTTATATAGAATTATGCGAAGTCCATCTCCTGATATTCGGCATACTTCACTAACTCTTTCCTGTTGAATGATAAATACATTAGTAAATTCATTATCAAAAATATTATATATTAATATAAATTAAATTAATACAAATAAAAAAATATTATTATTTACCGTAATATGTTTTTTCTTCGTAAATTCTATACACAGTTCACCATTCTCTAAAATGGTAAAGACAACACTTTTTGCTTTATGTCGTATCGGTAAAAGTCTTTTAGTATTTAAAGGTGGAACTTGTAATTTGGCATTAGCTTCCGTACCATTTAAATAATTATGACTTTTGCCACTTTGTTCTCGACATTTTGGTTTATCACTTTTCTGGTGATCTACATTATTAACATTTTTTTCATGATCAACATCACCGTTATGATGTTGAGATGATTTAGAGAACATTTGACTAGGTGGGGGATGAAGGATGTTCGAGGAAACAGATTTTTTTCCATTAGAATAATTTGTATTTCTTAATCGCTCATGATCTAGATTATCGTTTTCCTTGATGCTATAAATTAATTCTGCTGGATCACTTCTTGTTGTATAATAAGGTGTTGCTGGAGTTAATAAATGTGATGATATACAACTAGTACGTTCTTCTGAACGAGAACGACCTCGTCGATGTGTTTGACCCAAAGATGATAACGTTCTACCTAATCCTGAATCTACCAATCCTGAATCTTTGAACGTTACTTTATTAGATAATAGTTTTTCCTAGTAAAATAAGAAAAACAAATAAATTTATTAGTTAGTATAGTATTATTTAAAATTATTCTAATATTAATTTTTAATAATTTACCTGAAAAGTCTGTTGATCAATAGATGTTATGAATGGATGTTTAATAATGTCACGTAATTTTATCCTTTCTTTTGGATTTTTCCTTAATAAACGTTCAATAAGATCTTTTGCATTATCAGACAGGTGTTTAGGTATTATGTAATCCGCCATAACAACTCGGGTCAAAGTACTTTTAACTGCATCAGTATCGAATGGTGGTTTCCCGACTAAAAGGGTATATAACATACATCCTAAACCCCATACATCAGCTTCGAGACCATGAGATGATCTTGTAGCAACCTAAATAATGATTTTATCATGAGTATGAAATAGAAAATAACATTGAACTGAATTATCAGTTATTCAATAACTTACTTCTGGTGAAATATAATTCGGAGTTCCACACATAGTCATGTGTTTTTCATTTGGGTTTGATAATTGTGTTGCTAATCCAAAATCAGCAATTTTCTATCAAAAAAATATTTATTAGGTTTTGATTTTAATAATAAGTTAATTAATAATTGTATAAATATTTTACATACCACATGCAGATCACTTGTGAGTAATAAATTTGACAAAGACAAATCTCTGTGAAGTATTTGATGAGAATGTAGATAAAGTAAACCTTGTACAACTTGTTTAATGAATTTTGCAGCTGAAAGAAATGTATTAATAAATAAAAAACAGTAAATATTATTTGAATTGATCAATATACATGAATCTTATAACCAAATTTGCTAACCTCGGTTTTCAGGGAGCCCTTTAGGATAATGTGTTTTCAAATAATGCTGTAATTCACCATTGTGACATAATTCTAATACTAAATAAACGTAATTAGCATCCTGGAAGCATGTATAGAGTTCCAATATAGCTGGATGTTTTAATCGTGAATGTATTGCAACTTCTTGATTTACTCTCCCAACCATTCCACCAGCTTCCATTAATTTTTTGTCGATCTGAAAAGAAAATTGATTATGTTATCAAAAATTGTAACACTTGAAAACCTTACAGCCAACTCAAAAGCAACAAGTGCAATATAGAGATTGGAAATATTAATCTTCACTAACCATTTTGATAGCTACTTCGGTATTTGTACGAACGCATTTTGCTCTGTAAACTACTGCGAAACCACCTTTTCCAAGAAAATTGAGCACTTTATACTCCTAAAAATAGGAAAATGAATATAAATCTTCAGGATGAAAACACATTTAAATGTATGATTTAAAATTCTAACCTCGATATGCTTGCCGAATCCACTGGACACCGGTGGCATTCCGAGTATACCCTGCTCCAAAATTGGAGCTTTATTAAAAAATTCTCTCAAAAAATATATATTTCTCACGTCGCGTTGTATAATAAAATTTTACACAACACATTTATAAATAAAATAAAAATGACGAAGTTTTTGATGTAAACATAACACAACGACTTTTTGAACCCGCCAATTGTCAACTGAGATTTATAAAAATATCTATAGTATATGTATGTTTTTATACAATACTTTTTAACAGATATAAGCGCTCTTTTTTTGACGTGGGATGACTGTAAACTAAAAAAATTATGTATTTTTTTTAATGATCAATATTCCATAAATAAATATGCAAACAAATACATTTCATTAATTATATTATACATTTGTACAAATTAAACAATAAATTTCCAATCCAAGTCATATTAATATAAAGAGTTTTTTAAGATTAATTACTGAGTGTTGAACACAATAATTCAATTGAAATTTTATTAAACAAAATAATGAGGTTTTTTTACAACTATTCCATATTCTGCTACTGCTGGAGTAAGATCTTCCATTGTTAATGTATATCGACGATCTTTTCCTTTAGATTTGGTATTCTGGTTTGATCCTCGTGTTTTACAATGTTGTAAAGCATCGTTTGCTATTTCTGATATGAATTTCTGTGATGCTAGAGATATCAATCGAACTCTAGAATTAAAAGAGTGAAAAAATGTTATTACTCAGCCATTCAATCAAATATATAATAAAAAAAATGTGATCTCTACTCACATTCTAGGATCTGTTGTATTAAATCCAGCAGTATGTAGATAATACTCTGTTATAGCATCAGGGATCTGTAATTAAATCAATTGTTGTTATAATACTAATATAAGGCTTATAAGTATAAGTTTTTAATTAATTATAACTTACTGTTGGAGTATAATCTTCAAGTTGATGAAGAAAATCGGACAGAGGTTGGCCTGCTGTTTTAGGGTCTTCGTCTTTTGATAAAATTGCTGATGAATTTTGTTGATCCATATTTTCAGATGCCATAATATGAGTTGAAGTCAATCTGTACAATAATTTAATTATTAAAACAATAAAAATAAATGATATTTACGATAGTTTTTAGTGAATAAACAATTATAACCTATTAAAACATCAATATCACGTAATAACACAATGACAATGATTTACACAACAAAACTTTCTCTGTAGTTGAATTTATCTAGACTGTCGTTGAAAGCGCTACTGCTATGTTTTAAAGCACGAAATTCAAAATAATATTGGAATACAATTGTTTATGGGAATAAATTTTGAATATTTCTATGAATTCACTAATTAAACTTCAACTTCCTTTCTTATACATCTATTTAATTTAATGAAAAATTACCAGCCATAAATATTCAAAGATAAATTTCCCTGAAAGATAGAACGTCCATCAACACCTGCTGTACAATAAGAGTAATCTAAAGTGATAAATCATTTTTATAATCTGATGATTCGCACGAAATTCTTGAAAAGGTTGAAAACTTGATAATTAGATGATGAAAAATTCCCATGAGTATCTTAAATTCAAATTTCATTGTCAAAATAATAAAGTTTTATGATACCATCATGTATCAGGTATACGATGCTCCCAGTTACCTGACCTTTGTAAGCCTTTATGGGATTTTTAAAACATGCATAGAAAGTAACATGCAGGTACTTAATAAGACATTGCAGTTAAAATACATAAATGAAGCCGAGTAACACATAAAATAGTAAGTAAAATATATTTAGATGGGAAGTGGGACTGGCTTGAAACTTGTTAAACCCAATGAGCTCTTATGCGCTTACGCGAAGAGGAAAACCTAGGTAGAGGGGGTACACATTGGCGGTAGGGAGTCCAATGGTACGTATACCGCATCTGAACCACTCCGGCTTCAAACCGACTACAGCTCTCTTGTTGTATGTACGTGCTAAAAAGTGCTCAAAGATTCTTATTCATCAAAAAAAAATTGTGAATAACATTCATTTATACTAAAGTGCATAAAAAGTTTCAAAAGTACAATATTCTATTAAATCACAACCAAGTGTTACTTATACTTGTAATATGGCATCTGGAAATATGAATCAACAAAACTTAGCAGCAACTTCAGCACAAGAAGAAGGACCTAAAACAGCGGGTCAACCTTTGTCAGAGATTCTTCATAAACTGGAAAATTATACTCCTACAGTAAGTATAATTGTTTTAAAAATTTTAATTAAATGTTGAACAGATTATGGCGCGTATACGCGATTTTTTATAACACGCACAATTTTCGTTACTTGTTTTCATGTTTTTCCATGGTGACTTTTTTCATGAAATAATGCCAAATTTATATTGTCAATATTTCCAAAACTAAGCAAGATATCAATAATTTCATTTCTTTTTATTTTCGTTAGTTCTCTAAATTTCTAATTAGACTAAAAAATCCTTCAATTTTTTAATTTAAAATTATTGCTATGTATAAGTCCACACAAAGCCATAACTGAAGTAATCAATATCTCGAAATGAAAAAAAAATAAGCAAGATAAACAACAATTTATTTAATTACAGATTCCTGATGCCGTAACGGAGTATTACATGCAGACTGCTGGATTAAATACAACAGATCCTCGATTGTAAGTAGATACGATTATTTGTACTTTTGTATAAATATAAAACATAGTTTAAAACAATATTATTATCTTATTAATAGATATTACTGAATATGTATAACATATATATATATTGTGTACTCATGAATTTAATCAAATAACTGAGTAGTAATATTTTTTTCGTTCCTTTCATTTCAGAGTTCGATTTATATCTCTTGCATCACAGAAATTCATATCGGAGATCGCAAACGATGCTTTGCAACATTATAAAGCACGAGGAGCAAACCAAAATTCCAAATCCAAAGGAAAGGATCGTGAATACAACTTAACGATGGAAGATCTTTCTTCAGCAGTAGCAGAACATGGAATAGTTGTGAAAAAGCCTCCTTATTTCGTCTAAAGCAACTGCAAACTATTATATTATATATCCTATATGTATATAGATAAAATTCAACTTCATATTTATAATTATTATTAGCAATTCACGTATTTAAGTTATCGTTTATGAAGTTTGTAATTCAGGATTTGACGCTCAATAATTAGTATAGAGATAATTTTTTACATCAATACAATTTTGACTGTAAACTAGTTTTATAACCTGTACATATGTATAATAAACTATTTATAATGTTTAAAAATTATATGCCAATGTGTTGACTTTTTATTTATGAAATAGGAGTGTATAAAACATCCCTTTTACTTCTAATTTATACATATTTCTTCAAATTGCCATCAAGTATCCGTGGCGCCACTGCAATTTTTGATAGTGCGAAATTTGAAATAACATCAGCAACTAACTTCCTATGGGAAATTAAATAACCAAAAGAATTCTTTATAATAATTAACTTTAATCATTTTTATAGTAAAAACAACTTATTTTTATCATACTAACGAATTTTTTTTATTGTATGGAAAATCAACAACATAAAGCTTAGAAAATAATTTTTCGATGAAGTAGAGTATTCATTCAAAGCTTATATTAGCGACAATCTCCGACATATCTGCTTTAAAATTTGACTTTTTAGAGGTTAACCGTCTTGCACTTAGAAAATTGAAAAAAAAATGGATTAATGAATAAAGATATTGGTGATATTATTTATTTAGATTATTTTTACAATTATGGTTTAACAAACTGCATGAATGACATTGCGTGCTATAATATTATTATAATAATTCATTTTATTCGTTATATTTGTAATCGGTGAAGGTGATACATGAAAATGGAGCAAGTGTTATGCGGTAGATTTGGGTAAGATTAAAATTAATAAATCTTAATCCCATATATATTTTATTGTAGTTCATAATTTATTTCAAATTAATTTTTATTTATTATATTTGAAATAACTATATTTATATTATTAATGTGATTAAATTCCAATCTTTTGCTCCAACCTCAATTTATTTTAGCCTAATTTTAACTAAGATAATTTTATTTTTCAGTCATAGCATACTGATTATATCAAAGAATTCTCGACATCCGATATCTGTGATCGTTACAAGAAGTTTGATGTCTAATAAATTAAATAAAATATATCGACCATTACTAGCATCACCGCAACCTCGTTGCTTCTTTAATCCAAATCGCGGTTATTTTATGATTGTTGGGAGAGTATTGAGAGGGATTCTTAAAGTACGCTATCTTTTGTTGGGAGGTGCTGTTGGAGGTGGAGTTACTTTACAAAAAGTAAAGAGAATTATTCTATTGTCTGTTACAATTAACTCTAGAACATATTAAACATATGTTTTCTTCTGATTAGAAATATGAACAGTGGAAAGATGGTTTGCCTGATATGGAATGGGTGAACAATCTAATACCAACTGATCAACAATGGCAACAATTTCGAGGATCCTTGATGTCTATTGGAAATGTAATTTCTGATAAAATTGAAATTGGTAAGAGAATTAAAATGTTAGCAGTTGTTCATTTATAATGAATCTTTATACTTCATTTCAAATTATCAAGACTCTCGAATCAAGGAGTACGGTGAATCAAAATATAGAGAGTATAAAGAGTGGTTTAAGCAAAGGTTAGAAGATGCAATCAGAGCAGCTGAAACTCATAAATTGGAAAAAGAAAATGAAATATCATCCCAAAGTTAGTAAGCTTCTTACAATATTTTTTAATAAAATTAACAATTATAATTTTTAATAACCATTTTACCTTTTTCATGTTACGTTTACTTGTAGTCCTACTTTTGATCACTGATACTTTTTTTTACTAGTTTATCTTTAAAAACTGTGCATTTGAATTTACATTTATTCTGAATTAACATTCTTGTGAATAAGCAATCTTGTGAAAGTTCAGTCAAAGTGTGTGACGATTGCAAATAATTAATCCTTAAAACTGACTTTTAACATCTTGATTTGGTCTGTTCTATTCAGGTGTATTTGAAGCAATCTCAGCCGTAGCAAACCAAGTATACACAGGTGTGTAGTTAAAGAAAAATTTTGAATCTTATTCAATAACAGAAAAAATAGTCTGTCCATTCAGCATTTCTTGTAATTTTTTTTTTTATTATTTGTGAATCAATTTTGTGTATTATAATTTAAAGGATTATAAATTACTTATACGATTGTTTTGAATTTTGATTCGGCGTCTGCTTCATCACAACTTAGAAAACTGAATGGGACAGACCTTAAAAATTTTATGTTGATTTTCGATCCAACAAAAATCTTATTCCAATACTTAATAAAATTAATCACAAGAATATTTATAACTTCTTTATTATATTTGATAAAAGATACGAAGAATGAGATCACAAAAAATACAGTGGCTTTTGCACATCCTTTATCGAATGATTATGAAGAGGAACGAAAAAAAGCCCGTACGTACACACATTGAAATGTCATTTTTTTTTTATACCCAATAAATTTAAAAAATAATAATAAACATCAAAATTATTCTATTCAGAATCTACAAAACAAAGAATGGATGCAATGCAAGAAGAAATGATCCAAACTCAAATGAAATATCAACGAGAACTTGAAAGATTAGAAAGAGAAAATAAAGAACTGAGAAAACAAATGTTATTACGTGGTAATCAGAAAGTGAACAATAGAAAGATCAAGGTAAGTATTGTTTATGATTATTTATTTTACAATAATTTACTTGATCTAAAAAATTATTTTTTGACAGAAATCACTTATTGACATGTACAGTGATGTCTTAGATGAGCTAAATGATTATGATAGTGCTTATTCAACCGCAGATCATTTACCTCGGGTTGTTGTAGTTGGAGATCAAAGCTCTGGCAAGACATCTGTTTTGGAAATGATTGCTCAAGCTAGAATATTTCCTAGGTACTTGATACATTTATAATCATTTATCATTTTTAAATTATTATTTAAAGTAACATAAAATAAATTATTAATGTTTTTTTTTACAGAGGAGCAGGAGAAATGATGACTAGAGCACCAGTTAAAGTAACTCTGAGTGAAGGTCCTTATCATATTGCTCAATTTAAAGATAGTTCACGAGAATTTGATCTGACTAAAGAATCAGAATTAATTGATTTACGACGAGAGGTTGAGTATAGAATGAAAAATAGCGTAAAAAATGGAAAAACGGTAAGCCAAGATGTTATATCAATGACTGTAAAAGGACCTGGTCTTCAACGAATGGTTCTTGTCGATCTACCTGGAATAATCAGTGTAAGTTATTTAGAAAAAAGAAGTTAAAATACCAAAAAAATTGTAATTCCATAAGGCTATTTTTTATACAACAGACAGTTACAGTAGATATGGCAGAAGATACTCGTGATGCCATTCGTCAAATGACCCAACAATATATGAGTAACCCTAATGCGATAATTCTTTGTATCCAAGACGGTTCAGTTGATGCTGAAAGAAGTAATGTAACTGATTTGGTTGCTCAAATGGATCCAATGGGCAAACGAACAATATTTGTTCTCACTAAGGTAATATTTATAATTGTTTATCACCTAAAAATAAATTAATATTAAAAAATGTTGTTTAATATTCTTCTATAGGTAGATATGGCGGAAGAGAACTTGGCGAATCCAGAACGAGTGAAAAGAATTTTATCTGGAAAACTATTCCCAATGAAAGCATTGGGGTACTTTGCTGTTGTTACTGGTCGTGGAAGACAAGATGATAGCATACAGACAATAAGAGATTATGAAGAAAAATTTTTTAGGAATTCAAAATTATTTAAAGATGGTTTAGTAATGTCAGGTCAAGTTACCACCAGGAATTTAAGTCTAGCAGTATCTGAATGTTTTTGGAAAATGGTTAGAGAGACTGTTGAACAGCAGGCTGATGCATTTAAAGCAACAAGATTTAATTTGGAAACTGAATGGAAAAATAATTTCCCAAGGCTTCGTGAATTGGATAGAGATGAGTTATTTGAAAAAGCTCGTGGAGAAATCCTTGATGAAATTGTTAATTTATCTCAGCTTTCTCCAAGACACTGGGAGGAGGCTTTGTTAGATAGAATTTGGGATAAAGTTAGTACACATGTGTTTGAAAATATTTATTTACCTGCAGCACAAACAGGTGATCCTGGAACATTTAATACTGCAGTAGATATAAAATTAAAACAATGGGCAGAACAGCAGCTTCCTGCAAAAAGTGTTGAAAGTGGTTGGGAGTGTTTGAAACAAGAGTTTGAGAACTTTTTAAATCGAGCAAGACAAAGTCCTGATCATGATAATATTTTTGATAATCTCAAAAATGCCGTTGTTAGTGAAGCTATTAATCGACATTTTTGGGAAGAAAAAGCATCTCAAATGTTGAGAGTTATTCAACTCAATGCTCTTGAAGACAGAAATGTAAATGATAAAAGAGACTGGGATGAAGCTGTTCGGTTTCTTGAAACTTCGGTTAGAGATAAATTACAAAGCACTGAAAAAGTTCTTCGTGATATGCTTGGACCGGGTCGAAAAGAGAGATTATTATATTGGCAAAGTCAAACAGAGGAACAAACAAAAAGAACAGCTGTGAAAAATGAGCTTGATAAAATTTTATATGTTGATAAGGTACTATTTTGTTATTTATGAATTGAAATTTAATATAAAATTACCATTTACATAGAAATAAAAAGTAGTAATAATTTGATTAATTCAATTTTTAGAAACATCCACCAACGTTAACACATGATGATGAACTAACAACCATACGTAAAAATCTCCAACGCAATGGTTTTGAAGTTGATGACGATTGGATTAAAACAACTTGGCATCCAGTTTATAGGAGATTTTTCCTTCAACAAAGTTTAGCGAGAGCTTATGATTGTAAAAAAGCATTTTATATGTATCATAATGGACATGAAAGTGAGGTAATGTAATCAAGTATGAGTTAAAAGTTTTCTATCCTTTTTTTAACTTTAATCAATAAACTTATAAATTTATTCCACCTACTAGACCGAATGTAATGATGTTGTATTATTTTGGCGAATCCAACAAATGTTAAAAGTTACTTCGAAGGCATTACGACAGCAAATCATGAATCGAGAAGCTCGACGATTAGATAAAGAAATCAAGGAAGTATTAGAAGATTATAGTCAAGATAGTCAGATCAAGCAAAAATTATTAACGGGAAGGAGAGTCGAATTAGCAGAAGAACTGAGTATGTTTATCGATTATTGAATAATTGACATAAAAAAAATTAATAGCAAGTATACAATTAATGAACGATTGTATTTTTATTTTTTTAGAACGTGTGCGGCAGATTCAAGAGAAATTAGAAGAATTTATTCAAGCATTAAACAAAGAAAAATAAATTGTACCACGAACTTGGAATAATATAATTAAAATGATGACTTTATATGATTAATTTGACTACGTGACACTAACTCAATTGAATTGTAAAAATAATTTATATCAATTCAGCAATAACAGTCTTGCACAAACAATAACTATGATTAATTTGCCATATTAATAATAAAGAATAGACTATTCCCATAACATTAATAAGCATTACCGTGAACTAGATTTAAAAAAAAAAACATGTACAGAAATGCATTGAAACTTAGGTACATACATGGAACTACTTGGGTTCCTTATTGTGATTTTTTTGCCATTCGAACAACTGAGTAAATAAATTTTCGTGCTAAAACAGAATTATTAAGCATTCAATTGATGAACACTAGAACCGCTGAAGTTACCGCTGAATATATTAATTCAGTGAATATATTAATTCAGTAAAAGTCAAAAAGTTTAATTATCGAATATGAAATACAAACAAAATAAAAGGTAATTGAAAATGTCGATGGGACAAAATTGGAACGGCAGCGGTTCTAGTAATGATAAAAGCATTTGAAATTCATTAATAATTTTTTTATTTAATGGCGTTTTCGTTTTATTGTTTTTAGAATCAGAACATACATAAGTAAAAAAAGTGATGGTAAAAGAATTCCACAGGAATCAAAGAAAAAAATTATAACTAACGAACGAAAGATGGCGCTAAAAGTAGAAAAAATTGCCCAGCAAGTCGAATGAAACTTTTGATTGTGACAAGCAGGAAAAGATAGCGGATAAATGGATACAAGAGAATATAGTCCAGTCAAATGAGGGAAATGGGATAATTTTCATTTGCGAAGGCCAAACTGATGATTTTGGTATATCTGGATCGGAAATTTCGCGAGGAACACGATGGTATAGATTAAAAATTGTTGGCACCCATAGGGGGGGAGTAAATCGCGAAAAACCCGCCCAATCGCGAATTTCTCAATTTCTAAGATAGATATGAAAAAAAGTTTCAAATAAAAGTTGTTTGAAATTAAATTTTAGTAAAAAAAGTACTGATGACTTTTTTTCATATCTATCATAGATTAAAAGATATTCGCGACTGAAGCTTCAGTAATGAGAGAAGCTCTGGTCGTCACGATAAAAATTTATAAAAAATTAATTACAATATAAATATCTCTTTTGGCAATTGATATTGAACAAGGAGATATGAATCTATATTTTAAGAGAAAAAAAAAAAATTTTAATTAATTTTTTCATTGTTTTTATTAAAAAATAATTATTTATATTGCTCTCATTTTGGTAGAAAAGCACCAATCAGCCCGATTTTAGGCTTAAAATGTGCAGAATTAAAAATTGAACAAATTACCTATAGGAACTTTTATTCTATCTCTCACCTGTCAAAAGTTATACACCTTTCAATATTTGGGGCCCCAACCACGCTTTTTCTCTTGTGGCGCCGTTGGGTGCGACAGAGAGCGGTATATATATCTCTGTTTCACTCGCACTCATACAAAACTTCTGCACATGCGCCGAAGCTGAAAATTATGAAGTGCGAGTGAGATACACACTCAAACCGTAAGAGTGACAAGGACACTGTACGGTGAGTGAATGGGGGAGTTCTTAGGCCCATGCGGCATAGTAAACGTCATATGATCCGATAAAATAAACAAAAGGGTCATAAAATTTAAAATGCGGACTCCAAGTAAAAATGTATTTTCGAATGCCAAACCCGAGATTCATCAACGCGAAGATTTTTTTCTAAGTTCCACGCGACTTATATATAAGGAAAAAATATGCGAATTTTAGGTCCCAAATTCATATATATAAATCGATAGAGAATTGAATTCTCTATCGATCTAACTATACTTTATTGTATACCTTTTTCCAATTTTTTTCGACTAAAAAAAATGTACACATGTTCTTGACATCTTGGAGGACATGTGTGCAAATTTTTACACCTTCGCGATGACCGGAAGTCATCCATTTTGATTTTTAAAGTCTTTCAAATTGAAAAAAAATAGTTCTTTTTAGAGATATAAAATTTATATCTCTAACATATTTATTTCAATTATGCTGAAAAATTACACACATGTTCTTGACATCTTTGAGGACATGTGTGCAAATTTTTACACCTTCGCGATGACCGGAAGTCATCCATTTTAATTTTTAAAATCTTAAAAAATAAAAAAAAAATAGTTCTTTTAAGAGATATAAAATTTATATCTCTCTTAGAATTATCTCAATCATTCTGAAAAATTACACACATGTTCTTAACATCTTCAAGAACATGTGTGCAAATTTTTACACCTTCGCGATTTTAAAAATCAAAATAGATGACTTCCGGTCATCGCGAAGGTGTAAAAATTTGCACACATGTCCTCCAAGATGTCAAGAACATGTGTACATTTTTTTTAGTCGAAAAAAATTGGAAAAAGGTATACAATAAAGTATAGTTAGATCGATAGAGAATTCAATTCTCTATCGATTTATATATATGAATTTGGGACCTAAAATTCGCATATTTTTTCCTTATATATAAGTCGCGTGGAACTTAGAAAAAAATCTTCGCGTTGATGAATCTCGGGTTTGGCATTCGAAAATACATTTTTACTTGGAGTCCGCATTTTAAATTTTATGACCCTTTTGTTTATTTTATCGGATCATATGACGTTTACTATGCCGCATGGGCCTAAGAACTCCCCCATTCACTCACCGTACAGTGTCCTTGTCACTCTTACGGTTTGAGTGTGTATCTCACTCGCACTTCATAATTTTCAGCTTCGGCGCATGTGCAGAAGTTTTGTATGAGTGCGAGTGAAACAGAGATATATATACCGCTCTCTGTCGCACCCAACGGCGCCACAAGAGAAAAAGCGTGGTTGGGGCCCCAAATATTGAAAGGTGTATAACTTTTGACAGGTGAGAGATAGAATAAAAGTTCCTATAGGTAATTTGTTCAATTTTTAATTCTGCACATTTTAAGCCTAAAATCGGGCTGATTGGTGCTTTTCTACCAAAATGAGAGCAATATAAATAATTATTTTTTAATAAAAACAATGAAAAAATTAATTAAAATTTTTTTTTTTTCTCTTAAAATATAGATTCATATCTCCTTGTTCAATATCAATTGCCAAAAGAGATATTTATATTGTAATTAATTTTTTATAAATTTTTATCGTGACGACCAGAGCTTCTCTCATTACTGAAGCTTCAGTCGCGAATATCTTTTAATCTATGATAGATATGAAAAAAAGTCATCAGTACTTTTTTTACTAAAATTTAATTTCAAACAACTTTTATTTGAAACTTTTTTTCATATCTATCTTAGAAATTGAGAAATTCGCGATTGGGCGGGTTTTTCGCGATTTACTCCCCCCCTATGGGTGCCAACAATTTTTAATCTATACCATCGTGTTCCTCGCGAAATTTCCGATCCAGATATACCAAAATCATCAGTTTGGCCTTCGCAAATGAAAATTATCCCATTTCCCTCATTTGACTGGACTAAATAGCAGCAAGAGAAATCCGCTTATAATACAGTACTGAAATGCTTACTAGTCTAGACGCAGTTCAATGTCTCTGAAAACAACCATTCATATGCTTGTTTTTGATGTACGGCCGACAGGAAGATAGTTATTTCACTTTAAAAATTTACCGAAACCGGAAGTTGGGTCAAATTCAGCATAAATCGTGCGCTAATCATAATTTCAAGGAGTGAAATGAAAAGCTCTTGCTCTCAGGAATCCATTGATATGCTTGTTTTTGATGTACGGCCAACAGGAAGATAGTTATTCTACTTTAAAAATTTACCGAAACCGGAAGTTGGGTCAAATTCAGTATAAATCGTGCGCTAATCATAATTTCAAGGAATGAAATGAAAAGTTCTTGCTCTCAGGAATCCATTGATATGCTTGTTTTTGATGTACGGCCAACAGGAAGATAGTTATTTCACTTTAAAAATTTACCGAAACCGGAAGTTGGGTCAAATTCAGCATAAATCGTGCGCTAATCATAATTTCAAGGAGTGAAATAAAAAGCTCTTGCTCTCAGGAATCCATCGATATGCTTGTTTTTTCTGAACGCCTGATAGATTTCGAGTTATCGGCTGAAAAAAAGGTTATGCTGCTGCGAATCATAAAAAAACCTTTAAACGCTCATAACTCAGAAACTATGCGAGATACGGCATTTTCGACGGGGGTGTAACAATAGGGGGGTACCAAATTTTTCGCTTCGGTCCCGATCTTTCATATGAGCCCTTAATCATCTCCATAAAAAAATATGTTTCCGAGAAATGCATAATTTTATGTATTTTAGTTTTCCTCGAATATCTCGCGATCTATGGGACCACCAGAGTCACTAGCTAGTGGATTGGAACCGTCTTGTTGCAATGTATCCGATCGTGTTATGGGTTTTATGATTAACACATGATATATGATTTTTTTTTTTTTTGTATGAAGGAAAAAATTTCTATAAAATTTTAGTTTGAAAATTCGAACTAGGAGTTCAGAAGCCCAGAAACAATAATTTTGATCGAACATTGAATAAGCACCTATTTAACAGTAGGATTCTATTTGACCGAAATTTGGCCTGATTTTAGCCTAAATCGTGTGCTAATCATAATTTCAAGGAGTGAAATGAAAAGCTCTTGCTCTCAGGAATCCATTGATATGCTTGTTTTTGATGTACGGCCAACAGGAAGATAGTTATTTCACTTTAAAAATTTATTGAAACCGGAAGTTGGGTCAAATTCAGCATAAATCGTGCGCTAATCATAATTTCAAGGAGTGAAATGAAAAGCTCTTGCTCTCAGGAATCTATTGATATGCTTGTTTTTGATGTACGGCCAACAGGAAGATAGTTATTCCACTTTAAAAATTTACTGAAACCGGAAGTTGGGTCAAATTCAGCATAAATCATGCGCTAATCATAATTTCAAGGAATGAAATGAAAAGCTCTTGCTCTCAGGAATCCATTGATATGCTTGTTTTTGATGTACGGCCAACAGGAAGATAGTTATTCTACTTTAAAAATTTACCGAAACCGGAAGTTGGGTCAAATTCAGTATAAATCGTGCGCTAATCATAATTTCAAGGAATGAAATGAAAAGTTCTTGCTCTCAGGAATCCATTGATATGCTTGTTTTTGATGTACGGCCAACAGGAAGATAGTTATTTCACTTTAAAAATTTATTGAAACCGGAAGTTGGGTCAAATTCAGCATAAATCGTGCGCTAATCATAATTTCAAGGAATGAAATGAAAAGCTCTTGCTCTCAGGAATCCATTGATATGCTTGTTTTTGATGTACGGCCAACAGGAAGATAGTTATTCTACTTTAAAAATTTACCGAAACCGGAAGTTGGGTCAAATTCAGTATAAATCGTGCGCTAATCATAATTTCAAGGAATGAAATGAAAAGTTCTTGCTCTCAGGAATCCATTGATATGCTTGTTTTTGATGTACGGCCAACAGGAAGATAGTTATTTCACTTTAAAAATTTACCGAAACCGGAAGTTGGGTCAAATTCAGCATAAATCGTGCGCTAATCATAATTTCAAGGAGTGAGATGAAAAGCTCTGGCTCTCAGGAATCCATTGATATGCTTGTTTTTAATGTACGGCCAACATGAAGATAGTTATTCTACTTTAAAAATTTACCGAAACCGGAAGTTGGGTCAAATTCAGCATAAATCGTGCGCTAATCATAATTTCAAGGAGTGAGATGAAAAGCTCTGGCTCTCAGGAATCTATTGATATGCTTGTTTTTGATGTACGGCCAACAGGAAGATAGTTATTCTACTTTAAAAATTTACCGAAACCGGAAGTTGGGTCAAATTCAGCATAAATCGTGCGCTAATCATAATTTAAAAGGAGTGAAATGAAAAGCTCTTGCTCTCAGGAATCCATTGATATGCTTGTTTTTGATGCACGGCTAACAGGAAGGTAGTTATTCCACTTTAAAAATTTACCGAAACCGGAAGTCGGGTCAAATTCAGTATAAATCGTGCGCTAATCATAATTTCAAGGAATGAAATGAAAAGTTCTTGCTCTCAGGAATCCATTGATATGCTTGTTTTTGATGTACGGCCAACAGGAAGATAGTTATTTCACTTTAAAAATTTACCGAAACCGGAAGTTGGGTCAAATTCAGCATAAATCGTGCGCTAATCATAATTTCAAGGAGTGAGATGAAAAGCTCTGGCTCTCAGGAATCCATTGATATGCTTGTTTTTAATGTACGGCCAACATGAAGATAGTTATTCTACTTTAAAAATTTACCGAAACCGGAAGTTGGGTCAAATTCAGCATAAATCGTGCGCTAATCATAATTTCAAGGAGTGAGATGAAAAGCTCTGGCTCTCAGGAATCTATTGATATGCTTGTTTTTGATGTACGGCCAACAGGAAGATAGTTATTCTACTTTAAAAATTTACCGAAACCGGAAGTTGGGTCAAATTCAGCATAAATCGTGCGCTAATCATAATTTAAAAGGAGTGAAATGAAAAGCTCTTGCTCTCAGGAATCCATTGATATGCTTGTTTTTGATGCACGGCTAACAGGAAGGTAGTTATTCCACTTTAAAAATTTACCGAAACCGGAAGTCGGGTCAAATTCAGCATAAATCGTGCGCTAATCATAATTTCAAGGAGTGAAATGAAAAGCTCATGCTCTCAGGAATCCATTGATATGCTTGTTTTTGATGTACGGCCAACAGGAAGATAGTTATTCCACTTTAAAAATTTACTGAAACCGGAAGTTGGGTCAAATTCAGCATAAATCATGCGCTAATCATAATTTCAAGGAGTGAAATAAAAAGCTCTTGCTCTCAGGAATCCATTGATATGCTTGTTTTTGATGTACGGCCAACAGGAAGATAGTTATTCCACATTAAAAATTTACCGAAACCGGAAGTTGGGTCAAATTCAGTATAAATCGTGCGCTAATCATAATTTCAAGGAATGAAATGAAAAGTTCTTGCTCTCAGGAATCCATTGATATGCTTGTTTTTGATGTACGGCCAACAGGAAGATAGTTTTTTCACTTTAAAAATTTACCGAAACCGGAAGTTGGGTCAAATTCAGCATAAATCGTGCGCTAATCATAATTTCAAGGAGTTAAATGAAAAGCTTCTGCTTCCAGGAATCCATTGATATGCTTGTTTTTGATGTACGGCTAACAGGAAGATAGTTATTTCACTTTAAAAATTTACTGAAACCGGAAGTTGGGTCAAATTCAGCATAAATCGTGCGCTAATCATAATTTCAAGGCGTGAAATAAAAAGCTCTTGCTCTCAGGAATCCATTGATATGCTTGTTTTTGATGTACGGCCAACAGGAAGATAGTTATTCAACTTTAAAAATTTACTGAAACCGGAAGTTGGGTCAAATTCAGCATAAATCATGCGCTAATCATAATTTCAAGGAGTGAAATAAAAAGCTCTTGCTCTCAGGAATCCATCGATATGCTTGTTTTTTCTGAACGCCTGATAGATTTCGAGTTATCGGCTGAAAAAAAGGTTAAGCTGCTGCGAATCATAAAAAAACCTTTAAACGCTCATAACTCAGAAACTATGCGAGATACGGCATTTTCGACGGGGGTGTAACAATAGGGGGGTACCAAATTTTTCGCTTCGGTCCCGATCTTTCATATGAGCCCTTAATCATCTCCATAAAAAAATATGTTTCCGAGAAATGCATAATTTTATGTATTTTAGTTTTCATCGAATATCTCGCGATCTATGGGACCACCAGAGTCACTAGCTAGTGGTTTGGAACCGTCTTGTTGCAATGTATCCGATCGTGCTATGGGTTTTATGATTAACACATAATATATGATTTTTTTTTTTTTTGTATGAAGGAAAAAATTTCTGTAAAATTTTAGCTTGAAAATTCGAACTAGGAGTTCAGAAGCCCAGAAACAATAATTTTGATCGAACATTGAATAAGCACCTATTTAACAGTAGGATTCTATTTGACCGAAATTTGGCCTGATTTTAGCCTAAATCGTGTGCTAATCATAATTTCAAGGAGTGAAATAAAAAGTTCTTGCTCTCAGGAATCCATTGATATGCTTGTTTTTGATGTACGGCCAACAGGAAGATAGTTATTTTACTTTAAAAATTTACCGAAACCGGAAGTTGGGTCAAATTCAGCATAAATCGTGCGCTAATCATAATTTCAAGGAGTGAGATGAAAAGCTCTGGCTCTCAGGAATCCATTGATATGCTTGTTTTTAATGTACGGCCAACAGGAAGATAGTTATTCTACTTTAAAAATTTACCGAAACCGGAAGTTGGGTCAAATTCAGCATAAATCGTGCGCTAATCATAATTTCAAGGAGTGAGATGAAAAGCTCTGGCTCTCAGGAATCCATTGATATGCTTGTTTTTGATGTACGGCCAACAGGAAGATAGTTATTCCACTTTAAAAATTTACCAAAACCGGAAGTTGGGTCAAATTCAGCATAAATCGTGCGCTAATCATAATTTCAAGGAGTGAGATGAAAAGCTCTGGCTCTCAGGAATCCATTGATATGCTTGTTTTTGATGTACGGCCAACAGGAAGATAGTTATTCTACTTTAAAAATTTACCGAAACCGGAAGTTGGGTCAAATTCAGCATAAATCGTGCGCTAATCATAATTTAAAAGGAGTGAAATGAAAAGCTCTTGCTCTCAGGAATCCATTGATATGCTTGTTTTTGATGCACGGCTAACAGGAAGGTAGTTATTCCACTTTAAAAATTTACCGAAACCGGAAGTCGGGTCAAATTCAGCATAAATCGTGCGCTAATCATAATTTCAAGGAGTGAAATGAAAAGCTCTTGCTCTCAGGAATCTATTGATATGCTTGTTTTTGATGTACGGCCAACAGGAAGATAGTTATTTCACTTTAAAAATTTATTGAAACCGGAAGTTGGGTCAAATTCAGCATAAATCGTGCGCTAATCATAATTTAAAAGGAGTGAAATGAAAAGCTCTTGCTCTCAGGAATCCATTGATATGCTTGTTTTTGATGCACGGCTAACAGGAAGGTAGTTATTCCACTTTAAAAATTTACCGAAACCGGAAGTCGGGTCAAATTCAGCATAAATCGTGCGCTAATCATAATTTCAAGGAGTGAAATGAAAAGCTCATGCTCTCAGGAATCCATTGATATGCTTGTTTTTGATGTACGGCCAACAGGAAGATAGTTATTCCACTTTAAAAATTTACTGAAACCGGAAGTTGGGTCAAATTCAGCATAAATCATGCGCTAATCATAATTTCAAGGAGTGAAATAAAAAGCTCTTGCTCTCAGGAATCCATTGATATGCTTGTTTTTGATGTACGGCCAACAGGAAGATAGTTATTCAACTTTAAAAATTTACTGAAACCGGAAGTTGGGTCAAATTCAGCATAAATCATGCGCTAATCATAATTTCAAGGAGTGAAATAAAAAGCTCTTGCTCTCAGGAATCCATCGATATGCTTGTTTTTTCTGAACGCCTGATAGATTTCGAGTTATCGGCTGAAAAAAAGGTTATGCTGCTGCGAATCATAAAAAAACCTTTAAACGCTCATAACTCAGAAACTATGCGAGATACGGCATTTTCGACGGGGGTGTAACAATAGGGGGGTACCAAATTTTTCGCTTCGGTCCCGATCTTTCATATGAGCCCTTAATCATCTCCATAAAAAAATATGTTTCCGAGAAATGCATAATTTTATGTATTTTAGTTTTCATCGAATATCTCGCGATCTATGGGACCACCAGAGTCACTAGCTAGTGGTTTGGAACCGTCTTGTTGCAATGTATCCGATCGTGCTATGGGTTTTATGATTAACACATAATATATGATTTTTTTTTTTTTTGTATGAAGGAAAAAATTTCTGTAAAATTTTAGCTTGAAAATTCGAACTAGGAGTTCAGAAGCCCAGAAACAATAATTTTGATCGAACATTGAATAAGCACCTATTTAACAGTAGGATTCTATTTGACCGAAATTTAGCCTGATTTTAGCCTAAATCGTGTGCTAATCATAATTCCAAGGAATGAAATGAAAAGTTCTTGCTCTCAGGAATCCATTGATATGCTTGTTTTTGATGTACGGCCAACAGGAAGTTAGTTATTTCACTTTAAAAATTTACCGAAACCGGAAGTTGGGTCAAATTCAGCATAAATCGTGTGCTAATCATAATTTCAAGGAGTTAAATGAAAAGCTCTTGCTTCCAGGAATCCATTGATATGCTTGTTTTTGATGTACGGCCAACAGGAAGTTAGTTATTTCACTTTAAAAATTTACCGAAACCGGAAGTTGGGTCAAATTCAGCATAAATCGTGCGCTAATCATAATTTCAAGGAGTGAAATAAAAAGCTCTTGCTCTCAGGAATCCATTGATATGCTTGTTTTTGATGTACGGCCAACAGGAAGATAGTTATTTCACTTTAAAAATTTACCGAAACCGGAAGTTGGGTCAAATTCAGCATAAATCGTGCGCTAATCATAATTTCAAGGAGTGAAATAAAAAGCTCTTGCTCTCAGGAATCCATCGATATGCTTGTTTTTTCTGAACGCCTGATAGATTTCGAGTTATCGGCTGAAAAAAAGGTTATGCTGCTGCGAATCATAAAAAAACCTTTAAACGCTCATAACTCAGAAACTATGCGAGATACGGCATTTTCGACGGGGGTGTAACAATAGGGGGGTACCAAATTTTTCGCTTCGGTCCCGATCTTTCATATGAGCCCTTAATCATCTCCATAAAAAAATATGTTTCCGAGAAATGCATAATTTTATGTATTTTAGTTTTCCTCGAATATCTCGCGATCTATGGGACCACCAGAGTCACTAGCTAGTGGATTGGAACCGTCTTGTTGCAATGTATCCGATCGTGTTATGGGTTTTATGATTAACACATGATATATGATTTTTTTTTTTTTTGTATGAAGGAAAAAATTTCTATAAAATTTTAGTTTGAAAATTCGAACTAGGAGTTCAGAAGCCCAGAAACAATAATTTTGATCGAACATTGAATAAGCACCTATTTAACAGTAGGATTCTATTTGACCGAAATTTAGCCTGATTTTAGCCTAAATCGTGTGCTAATCATAATTTCAAGGAGTGAAATGAAAAGCTCTTGCTCTCAGGAATCCATTGATATGCTTGTTTTTGATGTACGGCCAACAGGAAGATAGTTATTTCACTTTAAAAATTTATTGAAACCGGAAGTTGGGTCAAATTCAGCATAAATCGTGCGCTAATCATAATTTCAAGGAGTGAAATGAAAAGCTCTTGCTCTCAGGAATCTATTGATATGCTTGTTTTTGATGTACGGCCAACAGGAAGATAGTTATTCCACTTTAAAAATTTACTGAAACCGGAAGTTGGGTCAAATTCAGCATAAATCATGCGCTAATCATAATTTCAAGGAGTGAAATGAAAAGCTCTTGCTCTCAGGAATCCATTGATATGCTTGTTTTTGATGTACGGCCAACAGGAAGATAGTTATTCTACTTTAAAAATTTACCGAAACCGGAAGTTGGGTCAAATTCAGTATAAATCGTGCGCTAATCATAATTTCAAGGAATGAAATGAAAAGTTCTTGCTCTCAGGAATCCATTGATATGCTTGTTTTTGATGTACGGCCAACAGGAAGATAGTTATTTCACTTTAAAAATTTACCGAAACCGGAAGTTGGGTCAAATTCAGCATAAATCGTGCGCTAATCATAATTTCAAGGAGTGAAATAAAAAGCTCTTGCTCTCAGGAATCCATTGATATGCTTGTTTTTGATGTACGGCCAACAGGAAGATAGTTATTTCACTTTAAAAATTTACCGAAACCGGAAGTTGGGTCAAATTCAGCATAAATCGTGCGCTAATCATAATTTCAAGGAGTGAAGTAAAAAGCTCTTGCTCTCAGGAATCCATCGATATGCTTGTTTTTTCTGAACGCCTGATAGATTTCGAGTTATCGGCTGAAAAAAAGGTTATGCTGCTGCGAATCATAAAAAAACCTTTAAACGCTCATAACTCAGAAACTATGCGAGATACGGCATTTTCGACGGGGGTGTAACAATAGGGGGGTACCAAATTTTTCGCTTCGGTCCCGATCTTTCATATGAGCCCTTAATCATCTCCATAAAAAAATATGTTTCCGAGAAATGCATAATTTTATGTATTTTAGTTTTCCTCGAATATCTCGCGATCTATGGGACCACCAGAGTCACTAGCTAGTGGATTGGAACCGTCTTGTTGCAATGTATCCGATCGTGTTATGGGTTTTATGATTAACACATGATATATGATTTTTTTTTTTTTTGTATGAAGGAAAAAATTTCTATAAAATTTTAGTTTGAAAATTCGAACTAGGAGTTCAGAAGCCCAGAAACAATAATTTTGATCGAACATTGAATAAGCACCTATTTAACAGTAGGATTCTATTTGACCGAAATTTGGCCTGATTTTAGCCTAAATCGTGTGCTAATCATAATTTCAAGGAGTGAAATGAAAAGCTCTTGCTCTCAGGAATCCATTGATATGCTTGTTTTTGATGTACGGCCAACAGGAAGATAGTTATTCCACTTTAAAAATTTACTGAAACCGGAAGTTGGGTCAAATTCAGCATAAATCATGCGCTAATCATAATTTCAAGGAGTGAAATGAAAAGCTCTTGCTCTCAGGAATCCATTGATATGCTTGTTTTTGATGTACGGCCAACAGGAAGATAGTTATTCTACTTTAAAAATTTACCGAAACCGGAAGTTGGGTCAAATTCAGTATAAATCGTGCGCTAATCATAATTTCAAGGAATGAAATGAAAAGTTCTTGCTCTCAGGAATCCATTGATATGCTTGTTTTTGATGTACGGCCAACAGGAAGATAGTTATTTCACTTTAAAAATTTACTGAAACCGGAAGTTGGGTCAAATTCAGCATAAATCGTGCGCTAATCATAATTTCAAGGAGTGAAATGAAAAGCTCTTGCTCTCAGGAATCTATTGATATGCTTGTTTTTGATGTACGGCCAACAGGAAGATAGTTATTCCACTTTAAAAATTTACTGAAACCGGATGTTGGGTCAAATTCAGCATAAATCATGCGCTAATCATAATTTCAAGGAATGAAATGAAAAGTTCTTGCTCTCAGGAATCCATTGATATGCTTGTTTTTGATGTACGGCCAACAGGAAGATAGTTATTCTACTTTAAAAATTTACCGAAACCGGAAGTTGGGTCAAATTCAGTATAAATCGTGCGCTAATCATAATTTCAAGGAATGAAATGAAAAGTTCTTGCTCTCAGGAATCCATTGATATGCTTGTTTTTGATGTACGGCCAACAGGAAGATAGTTATTTCACTTTAAAAATTTACTGAAACCGGAAGTTGGGTCAAATTCAGCATAAATCGTGCGCTAATCATAATTTCAAGGAGTGAAATGAAAAGCTCTTGCTCTCAGGAATCTATTGATATGCTTGTTTTTGATGTACGGCCAACAGGAAGATAGTTATTCCACTTTAAAAATTTACTGAAACCGGATGTTGGGTCAAATTCAGCATAAATCATGCGCTAATCATAATTTCAAGGAATGAAATGAAAAGTTCTTGCTCTCAGGAATCCATTGATATCCTTGTTTTTGATGTACGGCCAACAGGAAGATAGTTATTTCACTTTAAAAATTTACCGAAACCGGAAGTTGGGTCAAATTCAGCATAAATCGTGCGCTAATCATAATTTCAAGGAGTGAGATGAAAAGCTCTGGCTCTCAGGAATCCATTGATATGCTTGTTTTTGATGTACGGCCAACAGGAAGATAGTTATTCCACTTTAAAAATTTACCGAAACCGGAAGTTGGGTCAAATTCAGCATAAATCGTGCGCTAATCATAATTTCAAGGAGTGAGATGAAAAGCTCTGGCTCTCAGGAATCCATTGATATGCTTGTTTTTAATGTACGGCCAACATGAAGATAGTTATTCTACTTTAAAAATTTACCGAAACCGGAAGTTGGGTCAAATTCAGCATAAATCGTGCGCTAATCATAATTTCAAGGAGTGAGATGAAAAGCTCTGGCTCTCAGGAATCTATTGATATGCTTGTTTTTGATGTACGGCCAACAGGAAGATAGTTATTCTACTTTAAAAATTTACCGAAACCGGAAGTTGGGTCAAATTCAGCATAAATCGTGCGCTAATCATAATTTAAAAGGAGTGAAATGAAAAGCTCTTGCTCTCAGGAATCCATTGATATGCTTGTTTTTGATGCACGGCTAACAGGAAGGTAGTTATTCCACTTTAAAAATTTACCGAAACCGGAAGTCGGGTCAAATTCAGCATAAATCGTGCGCTAATCATAATTTCAAGGAGTGAAATGAAAAGCTCATGCTCTCAGGAATCCATTGATATGCTTGTTTTTGATGTACGGCCAACAGGAAGATAGTTATTCCACTTTAAAAATTTACTGAAACCGGAAGTTGGGTCAAATTCAGCATAAATCATGCGCTAATCATAATTTCAAGGAGTGAAATAAAAAGCTCTTGCTCTCAGGAATCCATTGATATGCTTGTTTTTGATGTACGGCCAACAGGAAGATAGTTATTTCACTTTAAAAATTTACCGAAACCGGAAGTTGGGTCAAATTCAGTATAAATCGTGCGCTAATCATAATTTCAAGGAATGAAATGAAAAGTTCTTGCTCTCAGGAATCCATTGATATGCTTGTTTTTGATGTACGGCCAACAGGAAGATAGTTATTCAACTTTAAAAATTTACTGAAACCGGAAGTTGGGTCAAATTCAGCATAAATCATGCGCTAATCATAATTTCAAGGAGTGAAATAAAAAGCTCTTGCTCTCAGGAATCCATCGATATGCTTGTTTTTTCTGAACGCCTGATAGATTTCGAGTTATCGGCTGAAAAAAAGGTTAAGCTGCTGCGAATCATAAAAAAACCTTTAAACGCTCATAACTCAGAAACTATGCGAGATACGGCATTTTCGACGGGGGTGTAACAATAGGGGGGTACCAAATTTTTCGCTTCGGTCCCGATCTTTCATATGAGCCCTTAATCATCTCCATAAAAAAATATGTTTCCGAGAAATGCATAATTTTATGTATTTTAGTTTTCATCGAATATCTCGCGATCTATGGGACCACCAGAGTCACTAGCTAGTGGTTTGGAACCGTCTTGTTGCAATGTATCCGATCGTGCTATGGGTTTTATGATTAACACATAATATATGATTTTTTTTTTTTTTGTATGAAGGAAAAAATTTCTGTAAAATTTTAGCTTGAAAATTCGAACTAGGAGTTCAGAAGCCCAGAAACAATAATTTTGATCGAACATTGAATAAGCACCTATTTAACAGTAGGATTCTATTTGACCGAAATTTGGCCTGATTTTAGCCTAAATCGTGTGCTAATCATAATTTCAAGGAGTGAAATGAAAAGCTCTTGCTCTCAGGAATCCATTGATATCCTCGTTTTTGATGTACGGCCAACAGGAAGATAGTTATTTCACTTTAAAAATTTACCGAAACCGGAAGTTGGGTCAAATTCAGTATAAATCGTGCGCTAATCATAATTTCAAGGAATGAAATGAAAAGTTCTTGCTCTCAGGAATCCATTGATATGCTTGTTTTTTCTGAACGCCTGAAAGATTCCAAGTTATCGGCTGAAAAAAAGGTTATGCTGCTGCGAATCATAAAAAAACCTTTAAACGCTCATAACTCAGGAACTATGTGAGATACGGCATTTTCGACGGGGGTGTAACAATAGGGGGGTACCAAATTTTTCGCTTCGGTCCCGATCTTTCTCATAAGCCCTTAATCATCTCCATAAAAAAATATGTTTCCGAGACATGCATATACTTATGTGTCTACTCAGAAGTAGCGGAAGTTCAGATATTCTAAGCAGTTAGACATACATTACAATTGATCCCGACTTATTACACAAAATCGGCATGGCTTCTTTAAATTCTTCTATAGTCCTTTTTTAGGTAGTGAAAAATATGTATGCACGTTTGTGTCCACTTAGAAGTCATAGGAGTTTAGATTTTCCAAGCAATCAGTAATACATCCTAGAGGATCCACAGTTATTACAAAAAATCGGATCATAGAACATCAATGGATTCTTGAAAGCGAGCGTTCTTTAATGCACTCCTCAAAATTATGATTGGAGTATGATCTATGTTGAGATTCGGGTGACTTTCGGTTCACTCTTATTTTTAAAGTAAAATAATTGTTTCTCCAGATGTTCGATATGGTTCATCACTACTAGGATTCGAAACTATCTGTATCTGAAGAATTAGCTATGATCATTGAAACTATTTCAGAAAAATGCAAGCTATTTCTAATCAGTATGGAGACAATAAACTGCGTATAGCGTTTTAAGCGATTTAGTACTGTATTATAATAGGAGTTTCTATGCTTGTCTTTTGTTGTACAGTCGAGTCTCCCTTATTGCACACATTTGGGACCGAAAAAATTCCCTTATTTTACACTCTCCTCATTTCGTTTCCATCCCCACTCTTAAAAATAATATATTTATCCTTTTTTAATATTGTACTCTCTCTGCGCAGAAACATGCGCTGTATACATGAACGAACATAACCATTAATCGAAACAATTTCTTTTCTATGTGCTCCATATATATTTAAAAAACATATTCGAAAAATGCGCCAAAGTGATGAAATACTATTGGTCAAAAAGAAATTAATGGTGGGGGGTAGGGAGTGTGCAATAAGAGATCGTGACCTTGTGCAATAAGGGAATTCGTGCAATAAGAGATCGTGCAATAAGGGAGACTCGACTGTATCTATTTATCCGCTGTCTTTTTCTGTTCATCACAATCAGAAGATTCATTTGACTTTCTCGGCAATTTTTTCTTCGGGTAGTGCCATCTTTTGTGTATTAGTTGTAATTTTTTTCTTCGGTTCGTTCTGACCTTTTTTACCATCACTTTTCTTACTTATGTCTGGTCTTGTTCTGAGTACAGTAAACTGAAACCGACACAAATTTTAACCCCTCATTTGGTATTCTCTGTCGTTGCAGTCGGTATTTTAGAAAGTTTTGCGGTAATCGAATTGGCAGCCGATAAAATACGCGGGATTCACTTTCTTACCATCTGTAAATTACAGATTTAACTTCATAACCCCCAAATTTGATCAAACAAAATTCTATTTAAAATCGTTTGTGTTCATGAAAATTACGTCATTTCTAAAAACAAATCAATATTCCTTGTGTTGATGATATTTATTCATAATATTTTATTATTTTCTAACTGAACAAAGCACAATACAATACTAAACAATGTATTTTTTTCCTAAAAGAACATACAGATAATTACGTCTGTAACTGTAGCTTGAAATAGCGCAAGTGCCAAACTGTCGCATAGCTGATTGTAGTTACAGTAGTCCGAGGAGCGGCGTCGAGTAGCCGCGAATTGTGATATCTTATTCTTTTATATTCGAATTTTTTACTTTTTTGTTCACCACTCCCTCCTACATTAATGTATCATCATTGTTTTACTCATTTCACTTACAATAAAATTTATCTCAAGTGTTATCATTGCTTCCCATTGACAATTAGCCTTTGAGGATGTGACTGTTTGATTGATGTTAGCTCGTGATTGGTTTTCAGAAAGATGGCCGCCAGTGATTCTTCCACAATTGTGTCGTTTCACAAGATAAAGGAAGCATTTTGTAGTAAAGAAAAATATTTAGCTACATGTCAATTATTCTTTTATCTTTTATGCTAATAAATAAATCATCATAATAAGTGAAAGATCATTAAAAGAAAAAAGTGACGTTTGTGAAAGTGGACCGAGAGGGCAAGTTAAAAACCTTTATTGCTCTACTCACCTTTAATATTTGTTTCTTACCAAATTTCATCACGAGAGTAAATCCAAAGGATTCAAAGAAAAATATTTAATGGCCATGGCATCAGAAAGGTAAATAAATCAAAAATTATTTATCATAAATACTTACATTTCTCGTCAAATAATTTTACGTTTGTAGGTAGGGTGACACATAGGGTACGCAGTGAATAGGGGCACGGCATGGAACATGTAGATATTAAAACTTATAAATCAATAGTTAATTCTTGTTTCCGATATTTCTAACTTGCCTGTGATAAAATTTTAGTGATACAACGGAAGAGAATGAAATAAAATGAGTATGATTGAATGAAAAAAGAAAAAGAATAAACTCTGCGCACTTTTATCGTATAGGGTGGGTCTCGTGGTCAAAAATTGACAAGAAGGCTAACTGATATCTCAAGTTTAAAATCAAGAGCAAAGTGATGCAATCGTTAGCTTTTATCGCTTGTCTATACTCATACTCTCACTTTCGTTTGAAACCCAAGACTCCCCTGCTTTTTCTCGATTCTTTTGAACTCGCTTTTTCATCCACGTAAGTGTAACGAGTGCACGTACTTTCTCAGCCTCGTTTAACCAATTAAATGGCCTGCATGACATCAGCCTCTACTCCTTTCATTTGGTGATACACGCTATGGATCACACTTGTATGAGTTTTAGCGGGGAGTTTGTGAGATTTTAGAACAATTACGTATTACTTGATGGAATTTTGTTATCCGTTAAATGATTTGATTCATGAATTATCTAGTATTCTTTAATATTACAATAAATGTATGTATATATATATATTTTTTTATTAATTATAGAATATCGGTGTAATATTTCTCAATACTTATTTTTCCAGCAGAATGGAGTGGGTAGAGATAATCGAGCCGCGAACCAAAGAGCACATGTATGCCAATTTAACGACCGGTGAATGTGTATGGGATCCACCGCCAGGAGTTCCTGTGTACGTGAAACTTTTTTATATTAAATTAATGATAAATTTATAACTTTATTATAAAGTATATAGTCATGTTCATTTATTGATTTTACAGGAAAAAGACGGACAATAATCAATGGTGGGAATTATTCGATCAACAAACTTCACGATTTTATTATTATAATGCAACATCTCAAAAAACTGTCTGGCATCGACCTACAGACTGTGATATCATACCATTGGCTAAATTACAGGTAATTTTTTCTTTTTTACCCAATCAACTGTTATTATCTTTGATGTTTTTAACTTGTCTTATCTCAATGCTAGAGGAAAGTATGTATGATGCGTCGGTCTGGTTCCGTATCGCACTGTTTCTAGCTAAAAATAGATATTTTTCGGTTGTAAAAAGAACGACTCACGAGAATGTGAACTAAATTGCTAAGAAAAATTTAAAGATCCGTTGATGAGAAGTAAAATAAAATGAATAAATTTTACAAGTCATCTATGTAGGAAGAGAATATGTGTGGTGTTGATGTAAACTCACCATTTTACAGTTAAACTATGTAATGTTGCAATTAAAATGTATATAAATTTTTATATGATCGCTTCCAGACGTTAAAGCAAAATACAGAACCGGCAGTTAGTAGCAGCTCAGGTAATGGTACTTCAGGAACAGATGTTACAACGGTTGAACCGAGGAAGAAAGAATTAGTATCTACACAAACACAAACTACTCCAATAGGACGGTCATCTCGTTATGATCATCAAGAAAATTCAAATTTATCTGCATCAATGGTAAGGAAATGAAATATTCATTATTAATTTTGTATTCTTCAATGAAACTTCATCAAATTATTGTATATGTCTTCCAGAAATCTGGTGGTGGTGCATGTAAGCCTCGTAGCTCAGGAATCAGTACTGATCCACAATTATCACCTCCATCACCTTCTCCTTCTTCAAGGAGACAACATCATCACCATCATCACCACCATCATCATCATCAGCACAATAATCGGCATAATCATCGACATCATGAACAACCATCATCACGAAGGCATCATAATCATTCACAAGACTCGGGACGCTCGAGTGACAGTTCTGCATCACATAGTCGTACATCTCTTGAATCACCCGCTGCTGCATATAGGTTGCTAGAATCCCCGCATCGTCATCATCAACGCTCTAACATACTCCAGTTACCAACAAGCTCTTCTAATCGTACTCATAGCACTCCAACAGGCAGTGTACTAGAATCGAGATCACACAAGAGTGGAACTCTTGAAAATGTGAAGAATCAGAAAAGTACGCCAATGCCAGGAGAACCTCCACCTCTTGGTCTTTCTCTTTCAACAAGTACGCCGCTGTTTAAAAAAAAATCATTTGTGGAGCATCAATCGTCAAATCAGAGAGAGGGAAGAAGCGTGACAAGCACAGAGTCCGATAAAAGTAGAAATGGAGGTAAGTTGAGATTTATTTACATTGATAAAGTCTAATTTTATGAATTTGTGAATAAGACGAATTGCATAAATAGGTCGAGAGAGTAGTCGTGGATCGTATGGACCCGAGCCAAGTACTTCACCGTACCGAGAGTCTGCTATTGACTCAAAAACTTTTCGTCAAGAGATGCCTCCTTACCGCCCGCCCGAGATTCCACCGTCACATAGTTGTAAAGCTCAGAATGACAAATTTGGTTCACTCATAGAGTCTGCTAATCGTTATCACAGAGATCGAGAACGAGAATCGTATCATAGAGATAGAGTTAATAGCCTTGAAAAGAGTAATATTCCTGGAGGATTCTATCCAGGTGCTCTTCACTCGCGAAATCTTAATAAATCAGATCTTACTGCTTCTAATATTTGTGGTAGTAATGTAGGTAGTATTGGAAGAAGACATCATGGTTGTGCTGCTTCGTTATCAGAAGCAAATGTTCGAGATGTCTATAGCGCTATGCTAGCCGGAAGAAATGAATCCGGTAAAAATTTATCTAGAACTAATATACCTCATGGTAATATGTCAAAACAAAGAAGCTTTGAAGTATCTGAACGAAGTAAAGATAAAGATTGGGAACGAGATAAAGATAGAGATGACTATGGGAGAACAAAGTGCAATAATTTTATGGAAAGTACGCAACAAGCCCTTGCTCGAAGCTATAGTTTTGTACAACAACAAAAATTACAACAACAAATGATGAGGAGACGTGATAGAGATGATGATTCGATGCATGAACGTTATTTGGTGAGCCAAAGTCATCATGATCATTCAAGGCATAGACTCGGCAGCAATTCAAGCAGTAGTAATAGTAGTAATAGCAGTAGTAATAGTGCAATCGGTGATGATCTTGGTGGGCAGGTTGAGGAAGAAGATGATTCAAGAAAAAAACGAAGCAATGGTAATCCTAGTCCACCAGCGTCGCCTTATTATGGAAATTTACTAGTCGATGCTGATCATTTATTACCGCTTCAACATTATATTCTTCAACAAGCCAAACTTTCTGGTAAGAATAATAGAATAAAATAATCTTATTACAGTTACATATTCATCAAATAGTTCTATACTGAACTAGCTTATCTTATCAATTATATTTCTACAAAAATCTATTAATCTTTCATGATCAATAACGCTCCTCTAAAAGATTTCAATAAAATTAGATTAAAAATAGAATTGTAGAGGATGTTGTGTATTTTATAATTAAAAATTTACAGTTCATTACTTACCAAGGATAAATACTTGAACAAGCTACATGAAATAAAAAATAAAGTCTGAGCTTGGTAGTGTATTTTTTTTTTCACTCTCAAGATGATGAAATAAGATATTAATCATGTTTTCAGGTTGTTATAAATTCGGAGATCCTTTATTAACAGAAGAAGGGGATGATTCTCTGGATGAAGATGGAGGACGAGAAATTGACGATGGAGGAGATGGTGGAATTGGAAGTAGAGGAGATGATGATTCTGATGATCAATTTGCTGATGATGAAGCTGCAAGCAATCAAGGTGATTCTTCCAGTCAAGAATATCTTGAAGATCACTACGCAGGTTAGACTCAGTACTGCTTATTATTTTTATTTCTTTTCCTTTTTTTTTTTTAACTTTTGTAATTTTATTGTGTAGATCTTGGGAATTATGATACAGCAGGCTTGGCAACGTACTATAATACAACAGAAACGCTTACAAGATCCCACGGGGCGAGTTCTACTCAAGCAACATTACCGTCTACTGCACCTTTAGCACCAACAACTCCACAAACTGGATCTATAATCTCCTCACACACGGAAGTTAGAGATAGTAGCACTGTCGGAGCCAGTCCAAGACCAACTTCTCTTCCTGCATCTACAGCTTTTACGAGCCTAGTCAAGAGTTATGATATAGCAGATGGCGATGATGGACGTCGTGATGATTCAACGGGGGGTGGTGATATTGAAAAATACGCACAAGATAATCTTAATTTAAATTGTGGCAGGCCCAAAGGTTTAAGACTTTTATTTCGAAAAAAATTCAGTGTTCGCGACATTTTAAGTTGGTCAAAGGATCCTATTCCAAGACCAATGCTCAATGTTGTTGAGGGTGAAAAGTTATTGAAGAGAGAGGCTTGCAATTTATTTCGACTTGTTCAAGTGTACATGGGTGATAGAAAAGCCAATGTAGGAATGACACTAGATGGTGTAGCTACAGAAATAATTAATACAGTCTTCTCAAAACCACCTCTTCGAGATGAATTATATGTACAAATATGTCGGCAAACAACTGAAAATCCACGAAAAGAGAGTCTAAGAAGAGGATGGGAATTAATGGCTGTATGTTTAGCTTTTGTTCCTCCTAGTGCAACTTTTGAGCCTTATCTTGAAGGATATATGAATAGACATCGGGATCCTAATTTCCAATTTCCTGAAGTAGCTAAATGGCCGATTCATGTGCAAGTTAGTCATTATGCAACCGTTGCTTGTCGACGATTACAACGTATTGGTGCGCATGGTAAACGACAGCCACGTAAAGCCACTATTGAAGACATTGATCAAGCTCGGGTAAGAATTTTTACGTTATTAAATAGATGCATTAGAATATTAGATGAATTATTCATTTACTCTTTTATCTAGATTCAAATATTTCGAGCTTCAATGTTTGGCGCAACTCTCTCTGAAGTGATGGCACTTCAAAAAGATCGTTTTCCGCAAAGAGATTTGCCGTGGGTACAGACTACTTTGACTCGGCAGGTACTTATGAGAGGAGGAACCATGACAGAGGGAATTTTCCGTGTATCTGCAGATGCTGATGAGGTTAGCGCACTTAAATCTTGTCTAGATAGATTTGAAGATGGTACCAATCTAGCGGCTTCTCAAGATGCTCATGCTCCGGCTTCACTTTTAAAATTATGGGTTCGAGAATTATATGAACCTTTAATACCCGATATTTTTTACATTGAATGTGTATCAATGCGTCATGATGAGAGTGAAACTGCATCTACTAATGCTGCAGCGATTATTGAAAGACTTCCGGATCTCAATCGACGTGTACTTTGTCATCTTATTCGTTTCCTTCAGGTAATGATTGTTTTTTTTTTTTTATTAATTATTGAATTTAAATCAGATGAATTATATTTCTTTTTTTTTTCATAGATTTTTGCTAGATCAGATGTGGTTGCACGTACTAAAATGGATGCAAACAATCTCGCTATGGTAATGGCACCAAATATATTACGTTGTACCTCTCAGGACCCGCGGGTGATTTTGGAAAATGCCCGCAAAGAAATGGCTTTTGTACGCATATTAATTGAATCATTGGAGACAGCTTGGGTTGATGATCTCCACTGACCAAGTCGTCGTCGTTAAACACTCTGCACCCTACATTCTATGCCAAAAAATACAAATCCACTGTAAATTAATGTTAATTAATTAGCGTATAATTCTTGTTTTTTTATATATATATTTTTTATCGTTATTGTGTTCATTATTTTTATTGTCATTAAAATTCCGTCTAATCGCTTTGGCAGTTGCGATAAAAAATGTATAAGCTAAATGCTAAAGCTAACTAGCTTCTTAAATTAAAACAGTTCCCTTATTAGTAATGGCTATTTATTATTTATAAATAGAGAAAATACAATAAAACTTATGCCATATTTCGAAAATTATATTATGTACAATATAATAGCATCATTGCAATGTATATGAAATAGAAGCAATCTCTTGTTATTGCACAATTTGCCGCGTGGCTTTTTAAATTAAAGCAATTGTTGAATTTACTGTAAAATAAGAAAAAAAAAAGAAAGTTCATCACCGCTGTGTACAGTCGCACTTTGAGAAGGTCTTTTTGTATAAGTGATGATAAATGAATGTGTATGTACGACACTACTATGCTTGTACGAATATATACATCTATTTTAAATACGTGTATATGTACGTGAGAGCTAATTGATTATGATAATATGATGAATTTAGGAACATCCGATTAAATTTTCAATTATCTAACGTATTTATTCGGAAGTATAAATTACAATAATTTAGAAATATTTTTGGATTTTTTATGAAGAATTTTTATAGTATACTTTTTTTATAGCTAAATTTTTTTTTCTTTGTAAATCATTTTGGATTATTCAAAAAAATTTCATTATTTATGTTTGTAACTTGTATAATATGGTTGTAAAATGTATATTCATTTTTTCGAATTAAACATCTTTGCCTCCAACTAATTACTTTGTTTAATTTTATTTTTTATTAATTATTTATTATTTATTTTATTTCTAAATTGAAACTGTTTCATAATAAATCTTTCAGTAATTTCATAACATTGTGTCATGTAATTTTTATCTAATAAATTTTGATATAAATTTTTTTCATACAATTCACTCTTTTGTTGTCAAAACTACCATTACCGGCAGAATATTCTTCATGCTCATGCGTCACTTTTGATCACGTTTACCATGTGCCTGTGATTTATTTATTAACACATTTAAAGTCTATCAAGTAAATCAATTAGTAATAAGACTACGTTTTGAATTTATTTATTAACAAAAATGGGTAAAAAGGGTAAAGGAAAATCTAGTGATCTCGGAAGAGCTTTAATGAAAAATAAATTTGGTTCTTCAAAGCAAAGACGAGGAGAATCATCTATGGTGAGGTTATAAACTCTAAAATGCAATATTAAATTTTTTTTTCCTTTAATTAATACATTAAAATGAAACAATGATATAACTGTTAAACTTTATTTTAGCTTCATACAGCAGATATAAATGATGGTTATCAATGGGATCGTTTAAATTTATCATCTGTCACAGAAGAAAGTTCCTTTCAAGAATTTTTGTCTACTGCACAACTAGCAGGAACAGAGTTTCACGCGGAGAAACTCAACATAAAGTATGTCAATCCACAAAGTGGTATAGGACTTTTATCAGATGCAGAGCGAGCTGAACTTTTAAAAACTCATAAATCAAATGAAGCTTTACTAAAGATCCCACGAAGACCTAAATGGAATGATCATACAACCGCCCACGAATTGCAAACAAAAGAGAATGAAGAATTTTTAGAATGGCGAAGACAATTAGCTTTGCTTCAAGAAGCACAAGGATTAACGATGACACCTTATGAAAAGAATTTAGAATTTTGGAGGCAACTTTGGCGTGTTGTTGAACGTAGTGATGTTATTGTACAAATAGTTGATGCTCGAAATCCACTATTGTTCAGATGTGAAGATTTAGAGAGATATGTCAAGGAAGTTGATGCTGATAAAACCAACATGATTCTTATTAACAAGGCTGACTTTTTAACTACTGATCAACGACAAGCTTGGTGTGATTACTTCACGGATCAAGGAGTTCGTGTAGCTTTCTTTTCAGCTCTAGCTGTAACTGAGTCACATAAATCTGAAGGTCAAAGGCTAACAGTAACTTCAAAAACTAAAATGACAGATATAATTGAAGAAGAAGGAGATAAAAATGATGAGAATTGTGGAGATGATAATAAAGATGACAATTGTGAAAGTGAAAGTGAAGAAGAATCACATTCATCGTATGTTACAAATTTCAATTCTGAAAGTGAATACGAGAGTGCTATTGATGATGGTACAGATGAAAAGTCTAACCAGACAGACAGTGAAAAAAATACAATAATAAACAGTACAAAAGATGATGTAGAGGGATCAAGAATTTTAGAAGCTAATTCACCAGAACTTTTAACAAGAGAAATGTTAATATCTTTATTTAAGTCAATTAGAAGAGGTGGAAAAAATCATTTAGAAAATGTAGTAACGATTGGACTCGTTGGATATCCAAATGTTGGTAAAAGTTCAACTATAAATGCTATTCTAGCGGATAAAAAAGTATCTGTATCAGCAACACCAGGCAAAACAAAACATTTTCAAACTCTTTATGTAGATAAAGAATTGTTGTTGTGTGATTGTCCCGGTTTAGTAATGCCTAGTTTTATTTGTACTAAAGCAGAAATGGTTTTACATGGAATCTTACCAATAGATCAGTTAAGAGACCATGTTCCATCTGTTACACTTCTTGGAACGTGGATTCCTCGACATATACTTGAAGACACATATGGTATTATGCTTCCGCCTCCAATAGATGGTGAAGATCCAGATCGTCCGCCAACTGCAGAAGAAATTCTCAATACTTATGGATATAATAGAGGATTTATGACTCAAAATGGACAGCCTGATAATCCTCGATCTGCTCGATACATTTTAAAAGACTTTGTTACTGGGAAACTTCTGTATTGTGTTGCTCCACCGAATGTAAAACAGAGTGAGTTTCATAAATTTCCACCAAGACGTAAAATTTACTCTGAAAATAGAGTTTTGCCTCCAAGTCAAGTGAGAGCAAGTAGAGGAGTACGCATTGATATAAAAGAAATGGATAGAACTTTTTTCCAGAATAAATCAAGTGGTGTTCATATGAAAGGATTAGAAAAAATTCCTTTAAATCCTAATAGTGATGGAAATCTTGGTGATAAACCTTGGAAAAAAATCAATAAACATGCAAATAAAAAGAAACATGAAAAATTAAGAAGATTGTATAAATATTTAGATATACACTAATGATGATAACAAGTTGATAAATGTTGAAATGAATCTTTTCAAATGATTTTTTCATTCTTATCTTCTATTCAAAAACATAAGTCTCTTGTCAAACGAATTAATTCAATTTCTATTGATAAGTTATTCTCTGACTATTATTAATACTTTAAATATAAAGTAGATTGTATTATAAATTTTAATAAGATCTAGTAAATAAATGAAATGCAAATGAATTTTATCTTATATAATATTTATTCAACTTAATTATAATTAATGAATACTACACTCTTTCTCCATCACACAATTTGTAATAATTGTTTAAAAAAAACTTATGATAATTTAATAGTTAGCTGATCTTTCAATTTAGTCGAAAGTAATTAAGTGAATAGTCAGAATTTATGTCAGAAGAAATTTAAACTTATTAGCTTTTGGTTGATTAACTAATCTCGCATGTACATGGTTAACTAAATATCCTTATAAAAATAAAACTACCATATTCACATTATTACCTTATCAGAACATGTTTAATCAATTGAGTAAGCTACAATAATTTTTCCTTCAATGAGTAAATACGTAAAAATTTAAAATATATTACAATTAATTAATATTATACATCATTGATGTAATTAAATCGCCTGATTAAAGAACACATTTACAGATATTCATATTTACAGTCTATGTTTCGTTTGTCGATAGTTATTCTTCACATTATTCTCGACTAACTTTCTGCTCCATTTTCATCCTTGTGAAGACCGTCATCGTTCTAGTACGTTGAAGAGTTATCGAAACCAATGACCGATCCGTGAATTAGTTGAACTGGATATTTTTAATAAAAGAGTACAGTATGTAACATCATCTTTGCCTTTTTCTCCGTCTCAAACTCGTCAAGAATATGGTCTATGTCATTATCTAAATCTTGACTTCTGGCAAGCTGAAATATATAAAAATACCGTTAACATATACTTAACAATTCAATTGTTAAATTTATCTATTTTATAAGAGTTCAGTCTCAGTAATGTATGTAAAATAATTCTTCTAGATAAAATATATAAAATTACTCTTTTAAAAAATTTCAATAAACAGACGTACTCTTGAGAATAATGATTTATTTTTAAACTTGAATCACTTGATATGCAATCATGCAAAAGTTACTAGAATTACATTTATTTATAAAAAAAAAAACAGCATGAGAAGAAAATCATCTGTCCTCACACAGACTCATGATATGTAACATATATATTTTATCAATCAATTATTTATTGTGTGAATATTATGTAATATATGACTGAATCTCACTTCAAACATAGTTGAAATATGTTTTGTATTATTTTAATTACCCTAGTAACTAATTCACAAATAAGGAAGGATCCAACTGTAGCTTCTTCGTGGTTGTCTTGGATGTCCATGTTGATAAGATGGACTGGTTGATTGGTGACAGGCGTTCTGGATTCCATAAACTCGATCACTTGATCATAAACTCGTTCTTCACAAGTTATTAGAAGATCAAACTTTTCAATTGTTGCTTGGAATCGTTCCGGACGAGATTTTATTCTTCTGTTTCTGTCCAACATATGAAGTAAACCCATTTGTGTGTATAATTGTTTGTCTTTGGCGAGGAGATCATTGTAAATTTCGTCATATGATGTTCCGAAATCATAAACATTTGGTCGGTCAGGGCCACTTCCTGGTAATTTAACCTTGTCTCCAGTACCGAATGATTTCACCTTGAAGCCTTTTTTACTGAAATTTGAAAATTATTTTTACAATTAAAAAGGTTGCAACAGTAAATGTACGGAGTAGAGTTGGAAATTAGGTTAAACATTAAGCCCAATAGCACAAATGCATTGAGATTTTTTGTAGAGAAAATAATCAAAAGTTTCATAATTTTGTAATAAATTCAAATAGTCGAGTTTTATTTGATGTCAACTATTATCATTTGCCTTGGAATTGAATTTCATCATAGGTTTTCCCTATACTGCATTATCAGTAGTGCAACTATTTCCTTTAGTTATTGAAGATTAAAATTTTCGTTTTGATAATAATCATTTGGTTGTTTATAATTTTTATATTTACCTTAGAAAGGCATGGGCTTCCATACTTCGATTCATGTTACTAGAACAGATTACAGCGATGCTGATTTCTTTTGAGGTTGGCATGTTGGCGGTTAAAAAATTGTGTACTTTTATTTCAATATAAATATTTATTTCTAATAAATATTTTAATGTATCACAACCAATAACAGACCTATATTGGTAATTATTGTAAAATCACTTTTTGTAGTAACTTTTAACCTTCAAAAAGTTCAATGTCTATCAAAAAATGATCTCTTTGTTAACGGTAACTGAAGAACTTTTTAGTGACACTTCTTTAAATGAGATTAATTGATTATGTAAACCAATACAATATCTTCAACATACAATAATAATCAACAAAATGGTGAAGGAAAAATTTTAAAAATATTTATCTTATCCGCAATTACAAAATTGAACTACCAAGAGAGCGGCTATAGTTGAATCTGTCGAAAGACGGGTTGCGTTGTACACTCGAACCGGAGAAAACCCCACCATTATCCTATTCCCACACGGGAAATATGCTAGTGCGCAAGTCAAAGGAGTGCCGCGCATGTACACCTGGACCAATGAAAATACAGTAATTGATTTGGATGAACAACAATCAAGCAGGCTAAAGGGTCGAATACCTGCAGGGACTATAAAACTTTATCATTATTTAACAATAAACATAGGAAATTTTTATTATCCAATTATAAAGAATCTACTATTAGTAAGAATTTGGTGTAAATCAAGATCTAAAATTGTTGAAATAAATTAAGCCAATCTCAGGAATAAGATGTAGCATTTCTGGGAATATCAACAATTAAATAGAAGTTATCCTGACTGTTTGTTTTTTTCCTTTTGTCATATACGAAAGTTAGTAAATGATTCTGATGCTGTAGAACCTGTATAGATAGTACAGATTACAGTGTAGATAAGAAAGTAACTAAATATTAAATAAAACAGATATTTTGAAAATTTCTGCTAATTAAAGTCATAGAAATGCAAAAGTGTAAAAAAAGAGATCCACTGTAGCAGCTATATGAATATATATAAAATATCATTTTACTTGATTTATTAATTTGGCTGTGTCTAGACCAGGCACTACATTTTTTTGGTCAAAGTCCACTTTGAAGTTAAGAATTCCAATTAAATGATTCCAGGTACTCAGCTTCAGGGATTTGGAAAAACCTCGATAGCCTGTGCAAGACCTGAACATACCGATAATTGTAGTTTTATACTTAAACAAAGCCATTACTTTGTTGTCAATACCTGTTTTTAAAATTACTGAAAGTTTTGCTGGTGAAAGCATCAAACACTTGAAGGTATCATAAAATCCTATTCTTCTTTTGGCAACTGAGTTAAAATATCCTTGAAAAATTATCTTAATCTGTTAATTGCAGCAAACTTTCGAATCACCATAAACTCACGCAAAGGTCAAGTGCTTTATAATCGGATCATAAATATTTTTCATGTTTGTTTATTTCATTTCCAAAAGAATCGACTTCAAAATTACCCCGAAGGAGCTCAATTTGGCAAACCTTCATTCTCATCTCAATAAAATTTTAAATTTTCCCTGAATGCAGGTATACTTTGATGAACGCCAACACGTACTCGGATATTTCCAGGTAGGGATAACATTACGGTGGGGTGGACGCCGCCATGACACCGCGATCGCGCGCGCATGTCTAGTGAATCATGTGTACCAATTAAAATAATAAAAATTTTTACAAGTCCCTAAGAAATCAAGTTGTTGGTCTTGGATTTTTAAAAAGCAAATGTCAAGTCTTTTGCAAAATTCTAATCGTTTTTCACAAAAATTTAGTTAATAAACCAGTTTGGAAATTTTATTCAATTCATAACCTTACTTCGTTATTAATTTTAAACATGTGATATTAATAAGTGTAATTATTTATATTTTGTGAATCTCTGTTTAAAGTGAATGTGCTATAATGACAACTGAAACAAGTCCTAAAACTAATGGAATTTTGAGGTAAACATTTTTTTGCCATTCATTTAGTGTACAAATGAATCCCTAAGTAGGTTAATAAACACATTAATCTTAACAACTAACTGAGGTTTAAGTGATATGCATTTTCCTTAGATTAAAATTTTTGTTGAACAAAATTTACATTTATTTACTAAAAAAAAAAGAATTTAAAATAAAAATTTTAACCAGCAACCACTCTATTTACTCAACAAAAAAATAATTTAATGCTTGCATAAATAAATTCTAATTGCTACTGTAACCACAACGAGCATTAAAATAAAATGTGTTAAGGATTTCTATTACCTCATAATTATCAGACCGCATAATTGTTAAATTAATAGTATAAAGAATAAATAACTAATTAATATTATGATTCATCATATAGTATTATGTAAAAATACATTTTTCTGATTATATGTAAAGGTTAAATAATTTAATAATTGGTAAAAGAAAGGGTATCCTATATCTCTCTCTCTCTCTCTTTACTTCAAAGAAGAAAGTGTTAAACTAACAATTATGCTTATTAAGTATTATTAAATGTTAACCTAGTGTAAACCCGCAGATGAAAAAACTTAAATGTGTAATGTATCATAGTCTTCTGTGCAATATCTATTTTCCTGCTTCATAATGATGATGGTATTATTTAGATATAATAATTACAGTAAAAATTTAACTACGCAAAAAGCACCTTATTTATTCGATACTCTCAGAAATTTACATCCTGTTTTGATAGAATCTTGATTCACTAAGAAAGATAATTATAAGGTATTGTATGTGTGCATTGAACAGTGAGCATCTAAAAAAGATAAACGATTGAGGATGAAAAAATTGAAGGTTTAGTCATTATTTGATGGACGTAAACAAACCTTAGATTCCATCACCTCAATTATTTACTATGGTCAAAATAAAACACTTAAATTTATTTTAAGATAAAATTATATATTCAATTATCAATCAATTTTTTGATGAAATGCTTCATTGTTATTTATTATATCAACCTATGATATGTATACAGAATATATTTGGCGACTTTATATTATGGGCAAGTCACGTTCAGCATGTCCTCGACACTCGATAGTCTGTTTGCATTTCAATCAGCCAACGGAGACATCGATAAAATCATAAGTATATTGAAAGTGAAAATTTTAAGGTCGAATTTATGATATCTATCTTAAAAGTCGTTGCTGATTTTTTTTAAAGAATCCAATACTTGATTTAATACAACATTATTTGTTATTCATCAACTTTTTTTCATATTGTAAAAAATTGTCTTTATTACAACTGATAAATAAGTTATTAGATTTTCTAATGAATTATACAATATTTACGATTTCCTTGTATTATTTGACTCCATTTTGATATCAATATCAACATAAACGATTGTTTCAAGCAGCTTAAATTCAAGGACCTCTTTTACCACGTCTCCAAGTGCACATTATTGTACAGATACATTGACCGTTAGAGTTTCGTTGCAACATGACTCATACCTCTCGCTTTTTACTCATTTAAAGATATATTTTTTTTTTACATAAGTATTTATTATATTATATTCTTATTCAATCTTGTATTTATACATGGATACATATGTCGTATTGTGATTTACTATGAAACAATTGCTGAAGATGTATAATTGGTTATCTTTTAAAATGCACATTTATTTTCTTAGTTTGTTTCTTCATGTTTTTCTATAGATTATATGGTACATACATATATGACATAATAATACAAAACTGCTAACTTGAATCACGACAGTTTTATACTTAAAAGCAATTATACATGTCACAATAATCAGTAGTGATTGTAACTACTTTGCCTGTCACCAAAGTTTCACTTTTATCTGGCCAACATTTTCTAGACTCTGCTCCAAACAGTGCTACTTTTTTTCTTTTTGTTCTAATGTGAATGTTAATACTATCATATATGTAGGATAAGAATATTAAAAAAAACTTTTAATTTCAATTGATATTTAATATCCATTGACTATTAATCAGGGTTCATTTTGTCTGGCTTATTTCAATGATAATTATGTGTAGCTATCAGTTCAAGTTGTATATAATTAAGTATACTTAATAAAGTTATCATCTATTGAATTGTATTTATTCTCAATACTTATTCAATAAAGAATTGAAAAAATAATTCTTCAAGAATATGCTGAACATTATAGAGAAAATTTTCTAATAAAAAGGTCTGCCTTTTAGGGGTTGGTGAAAGAATTTTCAAGGAAGCAAATTCCAATAATGGTACTGGATTCTAGTTATATAGATAAAATTGTTCAAGAATCAATATAATATATGAATAAAATAATTAAATATACTTAATACATGAATAATATTATAATACAAAATAATTATCATTTAAAATTAGTCTTCATTAACATGTATTTTACATATTGAACTATTTTTTTCCAACATCTTCTAACTAGTGTTCTGCTTTAAACATTTCCTACATAAAATATCTCATCTATTTACTTTCAATCAATGCTTTTTATAGCACAAAATGTTTGAGAGTTTTCGATAATAATAATAATAATAATAATAAAACGACACTATTTACACTAGTTTGTTTTTTTTATTTTCCATCAACTATATATACTTTGAAGTTGCAGAAACTCGTAACCTTTTGCCTCTTAAACTTTATCGTCATTTTATTCTGCAAGTATTTATTTGCTAATACATTAACTGAGTATTGAACATGCCAGATTTAACCTTCAACAGAAGCATCTGTGATTTACGGTCTTTTCGTGTTGAACATAAAATTGTAATGGTTGGTTAAAGATATACTGAAAATTATACACCCTTTAGCATTTCTTCGTTAGATTCATTCAACTTCCTACACTTTTCCCTAATTTTTATTTCACTCATTTATGTTATTATATAAATTATCTATTTAAACATCAGTATCATGATTTAATGCTTTTTGAAATAACTATCTAAGATGATTAGTAATTATATTGATGAGTAAGTGAAGAAGAAACAACATTCATCATCAAAATACATTTCATAGTTTCACATGTTGCTGATAAAATCTTGTTGGTCAGATAGCCCAATTATTCATTCTTTATTTCTTAATAGCATAACGATTTTTTTTTAAAATAACATTCCTAGCAAAGAAAATTTTAATCATAAAAAAATGAATGATAGAAAGAGAATTTTTTTATTTTCTAATGAAAATTTATTAAATAAATAAATCAATTGTTGAGTGAGAGTGAGTAATTATTTCTTCGAATATCAATGAATGATATCTCTCATTACAACAAATATTTTGAGCTTGAGGACAAAAAAAAAAAGAAATTGCTTCTGACAAGTGTTATTAATTAATATAAAATTCTTGTGGGATTATATAAAAAGATCAAGAATGTGATGGACCCTTTTTGGAAACTAGGTTACTGGCATAGTAATGATGATTCAATTTGATATGACGGAAACATTTGAATAAAGTCGGAAGTAGATTCAAATATAGAAAATGAGATAAAATAAAAAGAAAGTTAATTTCATCTTTGGAATTTGCATCCGGTCAGAGGCATCGAGTGCGAGAAGAGGTCAGTTGGTAATGTGGTTTGGTAGGGACAAAGAGGGAGAAAATGACTATTGGTGGGGAGGAGGGATCAGTAGCAGCAGTAACAGCAGTCCCGAGCCATCATCGTTGTATCGGGTACGTTGTAGGCTGTAGGTTGTAGAGAGAAGAAATCCTCAAGAATCGACAATTCTTGAGAAGGAGATAAGTGATTGAGAAGAGAGGGAGGAAGAAAAAAATTCGTCGTCTCTGTTAGACTAGGTCTTTAGACAGAGTGTTGACTGGCAAGCAACAGAGACCAACAGAGAGTAGAGATTCTCTTAGTAACTCAGATGTAAACTGGTCTCAATGTGTGCCGCGTGCTGCTGTTCAGTCTTCAATTGACGAATTATAAAACAGGAACTTTGCACTGATGCCATCATCATCAGTAATATTGAATATAAAATAAATCTAAACAGCAGTGATTGTGTCGGTGATGGTGTTCATCAATTTTTCTAATAACAAACTCTTAAAAGACTTTATTCGATCTGTAGAATAACATTCCAATAAAACATCAAACTGTCGCGGGTTTATTACAGATTGAGTACACATGGCTCTATTATACAAACAGATGAGTTTTTGGTCCGGACAAATTGAAGGGTTCATCTCCCGGATGTTATTCTTCACGCACATTTTCACTCCTGTAAGTTTTAAACTTTGCTCTCGTTTTATAATATCACGAAACTTCATGCATGGATTGGCAATGCTTGTGATTGTAATAAAATAGTAGGTATAAATAAATCTCCAATGTCCGGGTAATGAACGAATTGGATTGACTAATAGTCAATTGATGAAGACAACATGTTTAAATATGACTGATACTTTACTGTTAGTTCTTTCTGCTTGCCTCTTTCTCTTTTTTTCATCTTTTTGCATGTAATGCTAGTAATCATTGCAACTATGTCGGGGCGAACATTCTCTTTCTTTTTTCCTAGGTAGTTTTTTTTTTGTTTTTACACCAAGTCACGAATACGGAGGTGAAATCGCCCCCTGTGCCAAAGTGTCTTCAGCTAAACGCAACTCGATTAGTAAGATGACGCGAAAATGCTGACGATATTGCAGCAACTAGAGCAATTAAGCGGCATCAAAGGAGGAGTAAGGGATACATAAAAGTAGAGGGAGGAGATACTTTGGCTCATCCTTTCTCCCTTGGCACCAGACATGATGAGAAAGTTTTTGTTGACGATAGCAATTGGATCAGTCAAACGCTAGAAAAGTTTTGTAGTCTGGTGAAACACAAACCAGGGATGTCGATGTTGGAGACTCGTTAGTTGAGGTGACGGAATACACCGGTCAGGAGGACGAGGTGGAAAAACTCGGCAACCGGTTCCGCTTGGCTCACGCGGATTCTCCAAGACCCGCTTGTCTACCTTTAGGCGGTGATTCTCTTGCTATCTCTGTCGTATTCTGCTCTTTCTTTTGCACTTTTATCCTTGCATGCATGGCTGCATCGATGCACGCGAGCTTGGCTTTCTCCTTTATTCAAATCAATTTTTATTTAACATTGATATCATTTGTTTTCAGTTGGAGTGTACTCAATCGAACGTCAGGAAGCAATAGTTGATGATCCACATGGTGGAGTTATCCAATAATCCATTCAATATGCTACAAACTTGTTCAAGTAGAGGATCACGATGTGCTCGACGTATCCTAGTCTTTGTGTTTGTTTGGAGTTTCATTATGATCGCAGCTCTACAATTTCGTCAATCTGTCAATGAAGTTTTGCAACACAATTCACTTGGAGTTGATGTCAACTATCCATCTGCTGGTACATGGTCATCTGATCAACCATCATCATCCTTATCATCCTCATCTTCATCATCATCATCATCATCATTATTATTAGCCTCATCATCATCGTCTTCTATTAAAGATTTAGCAAAAGGATACTTTCCAACTCCTAATGATTTTAGTCATCATTCCGCTAGTCCTATTCTTGATAATGAAAGAGTCAAGAAACTAAATGATAAACAGTTGTTGCTTGATAAACGACCACCACGTACAGAACAGGAACTTGTCAAGGAGATTGAAAGTCGATTACCTAGTTTACCTCTTGCATATTGGATGAAGAGTAGTAATTTTAAAAACACTCCTAGCAATGACACGAAGGCAAAAAAAAGTTGTATACCACGATATCCAAGTATTTTTGAGCTTGAATTTAACAACATCTACTGGCAGACATTTAAATCTAGTAACGGAACATTCCAGTTGTTTGGAGCTTATTACGATAACAGAAAATTATCCAAGATCGGGCCGGCAATTAGGATCATCGGAATGATTGATAGAATTGAGCCAAAGGTGAAGACTTACTGTCAGTTGTGGTTTGATAAAGAAAAAGAACCGCAAATTGTTGATGTTCTTGAATATAAATATATATGGTATTCAAAGTGGGGTAATTATAAGCAAGGCATTTATCAGCCTTATGTGATAGCATGTAAAATTCCTCAGACTCACTGGGCAAAAAGTCCACCAGCTTCAGTTTCTGTTGTTGAAAAACCTTGTGATACAGCTAGCACTAATTTACGAGTTATTTACAATAAACCTGAAAAGAAGAAAGAATTTGCTGTGTGTGTTAAAGGTCTTGACTTTCTTCATGAAGATTTGTCTGTGCGTTTAGTTGAATGGATCGAATTAATTAGCATTCTTGGTGCTGACAAGATATTTTTCTATCAACTACAAGTGCATCCTAATATAACTAAAGTGTTGGATTATTATAGTCAATTAGGTCGAGTCCAAGTAACCCCATTGACTCTTCCTGGTGGTCAGCCAAATATTCCTGCTTTTCAACATATGTATCTTAAGAAGAAAACCAATCACAAACGACAAAATGAATTGATACCTTATAATGACTGTTTGTATAAACACATGTATGAATATGAGTACATTGTTCTGCTAGACATTGATGAAGTAATCATGCCAGTTCAGGATTCTACGTGGAGTGAACTGATGCAAAGAGTTTTACCCAAGGCTTTTAAAATACGCAATGAGACTCGTGCTTCATACAACGTCAGAAATGTATACTTTCTCGATGACCTTCTCCACTCACACGGATTCTTTGACCACGTGCCGAGGTGAGTGAGCACTCAAGTCTTTTCTTCTTGTATGTAGAATCATGTTTTCATAATTTTTTTTTTTTTATCCCTATTTATCTCTACACGTGTATAATCATTTAATATATCTTTTTTTATACAAATAAATGATTAATATGAAACAGGATACTGTAACTGTATCTCTTTGACAGGTATATGCATATGCTTCAACATGTTTACCGCTCCATGAACTTCACCAAACCTAATGAGTACATCAAGTGCTTTCATAATCCGGAACGCATTGTCACCCTGCACAACCATTTTCCACTAGCGTGCCTTGGCGCTGGCTGTACCAGCTATCCAATTGAGACTGAGGATGCTCAACTTCAACACTATAGAGCTGATTGCGTGACATCCCTCAAGAAAACGTGCCTTCAGTATAGAAAAAACAGCATTGTAGATACAACTATCTGGCGATATAAAGATCAACTTGTGGAACGAGTTACTGATACTTTAGAAAAACTTGGTTTCTTCGGTCCTGGATAACAGAACTCTCTATTTTCTTCTTTCTCTTATTTCATTTAATCCAAGTCTCTTTTATCATTTTATCTAATAAGTTGGCGAATCAATTTTATATTTTTATCATTTTTTTTTTTTTTTAATTTATTTTCTCTTATCAAAAACGAAAGTAACTTTTTTTTAGTTAATGCATATAAAACGAGCTAGCGATAGGTATTAAGTCTAAGTGAGAGGTCATTTTTAGCATCTCATATAATCTTTAATCACTTTCTCTCTATTTTAGCAATACATAAAAGTTCATTTACCAGTTTTATATATCGTTAATATTCCTTGTTCCACGGAACGATACTTAGTAATGAACAGACGATTTTTATGGACCAATTACGTCGTTGAATCCGTCCTTGACTTCATGTGCGATCCGCGGAACGATGAAAGCCTTCAAGGACTTCTCTTTCACTCTTTCGTTTTATTTTTCTTCCCTCATTTCATGGTCAGCCTCGATCGCTCTCTAAAGATATGAAAAAAAAATAACTATATTTCCCGTCCGTCTGGGTATCTTAGCGGAACTTTGACGGCTAGCGGAACAGAGGGCGATTCATGTTGCACCATGAATAGCTAGCTTTTATTATACTCGCCATTTAATTTGCATGTGTGCGATTACGTCGAATTTATGTACATCTATGTACATGCGATTACACTGTAAGGCTTTTTAATATGTTGAATTGACAAGTCGTTATATTAAGAATATTCTATCTGTACAGTTCAAAATTGTTGTTATTATCATGGAATGGTTAATAAATGAAACAAGGAATATTTATAATTAATTGTAATCTAATATCATACCTTTAGAAAATGAAACAAATGATTGAATATTGTATCGAGACATTTTATTCTAGTCCAGTGTTGAACAGAATGATGTAAATTTTAAGTTTAGTCTAGGATTAAAATACTTTAGAAATATTTCCATCATCAAATTAGTAATACGAATGTTTAAATGGATATGAACAAAGAATTGAATGATTTCCTTTGATAGAATATAAAATAGAACACGTGAATAGTCAGATGAAAGCTGATGGTAGTTATGGATAATAGAGAAGACTGGCATACCTTAAGCGAAAGTGTCTTCTAGATCCTAAAACGACTAATGTCTGGTGGTGGGTGGTTGGAAGATAAATATAACACAGCCGCCTACGTAACCAACGATGCTGTATTTTCCACATGCCGGCAAGATGTAGCAGTAGTTGATGAAAAACCGTTTACATCCTTTGGACCACTGTGACGTCTCTGTCAACAGTATTTTCTTGAAGTGAAGTGATAGGAAAATATATTTAAAACATCAGAAATATGTCAATTTACATTGGCCCACAAATTTATTTCATTATTTGCAAACTCTTAGTATCTTTGGCTTCTGTAGTTGCATTTTATTTATGAGGCGAGTGCTCTGCTATGAAAATGATATTCTAAGCCACGTAGTACAGTTTTGGACCAACTATTTGAGTTACATAGTCGCAAATTCACTGGAGACTTTTGTCGACGTAACTCATTCTCCTTCATTACATTTACTACCGGCTTTACTTTGTAATTCGAAAACTTTATGGAGTCGACAGAGTTAGAACTTGAATCAGAATCACCTTCCAAGTGTTTAACATTCCTCTGCGTTATATGGAAATTCTTCAAATGTATCTTTTCGCATGTGACACTTGTATCACTTGTTGTTGCTTATTGCGTTCTTGGTGCTTTAGCATTTGAGATACTTGAAGCAGAACATGAAAGAGAAGTATGTTCATTTTTTCACATCATATTTTGTTGCATTGTATTTTACTAAAAAAAAAAAATGATCAAAATTCACTTCTTTATATAGAAAAATATTTAAAATAGTTTCAACTAATAAAATACGCTTTTTACTTAATTATCATAGCTAGCTACTCTTTATTATCTGTTAGAATTAAATTCTTCCAGAATGAATAATGTTGATAGCATTCAATATCATGCTTCTCTTAAATTTTTCAATTAAATTTCTGACGATTTTTATTCATCAATTTTGTCTTCTTTTTGTTTGAAAAACATTATCAATATTTTCTTTGTCTTTTTTTCTTTATCTAAAAGAACCGAAAGCTAATATTTATTAATACTAAATAAACTTCCTGGACAATAGATTATCTTTTATTTTATTAAAAAATTTACAATTTATAGACTGGTGAATAACAATAAATCTCGAAAATAAAAATTCCATGTATGTGCAATAGGTAATGTTATTTTATTGCTTCAATTTATAAAAGACTATTATGGGTCTATTAAATATTTGAATGATATATTTATAGCTATCTCTGTTCAACATGTTTATATAAAATTGAAATTACAAAAATATATATGCTTTCTATAAGAAAAAAAATTAAATATTATATATGATTGTATTAATTTATATAATCATTTAAAGACATGTAATTTTCTAATTATTTAATTAAATTAATGAAACTGGATGAAAAGTAGGATGTGATATGATACTTGTATGTCTACTAATGTACAATTATCACGAAACTTTCTGTAAGAAATTTTAGATAATCCTATTTTTTTAAATTTCTTATTGAGAATTTATTTAGGATTATCTAAAGTTTACTTTACGATACACAATTTTTTTTATAATAAATTTATTAGAAATAGTCTAGAACTTGTTAGATGTAAGGATTAAATATTTACCTACATTTTATGATGACATATCCTACTATTATTAATACATTGAATAATTATAAAATTGATAATAATTATTTTTTTATACATATAGTTATAATCTTTTGAAAATGTGATCATTCTGGTCAAGGCAAAAATATTGAGGAATAATTTTATCTGATTAGTTGGGATAAAAAATATTTAAACAATGCTAATAAAGATGATAAAAGTATATTTTTTAATTGTTGAAATACTTTTTAACGACGATAATTAGAGCAAAACATAATTTAAAAATTAAAAATAAAAAATGTTACCCTACATAAAGAGACTACTACTATGACTATTGTATTAAATGCTTGAATAATAAATTCATTCTACTTTTATTTCTATTGCATTTTTTCTATTTTCCACAGAATTTATTTTCATGGATGAATGTAAATTTTCGTGAAAATAAATAATGTTTTATTCTACGAATATTTTAGGTAAAAAGAAGCATTAAAGACATTCGCGGTAATGTAACTGAAGATTTATGGTCAATGACACAAACAGTAAAGGTTTTAAGAAGAGAAAATTGGACTCGTGATGTAGTAGAGAAACTAAAGGTAAGTCCGATAGAATTCTCATATTCTTCGACTTGATCTACATTCACCTACAGGCTTTTGAAACGGATCTCTTGTTGAAAATGAAAAAAGAAGGATGGGATGGTACCGAAAACATTGATAACATTCAGTGGACTTTTGCAGGCGCTCTATTTTACTCAATTATTGTTATCACAACAATAGGTCTGTTGAAACAGAATTCTAGATATAAATTACTCTTCAGAATAATAAATAAAGTAAAAAATCTATCTCAGGCTATGGTCATATTTCACCTAAGACTCGAAATGGTAAAGTTGTTACTATTTTTTATGCTATTTTGGGAATACCCTTGATGTTGCTCTGTCTATCGAATATTGGAGATGTGATGGCTTCCAGCTTTAGGTAAGTTAACTCATTCAATCGTAAGAACACGATCATTCAATTAGTTTTACATGATTAAATTGAATGACCTCTCATTAGTTCAGAAGCTATAATAGAAAATTTCTTTTTCATTTACTTCAATCAAATTAATTGCTGTTTCTATTTTATCATTTAAATATTTTATTTGTAGATTCCTTTATTGGAAAATTTGCTGTTATGTTTGTACCAGACCACCGAAACCTCGACGTGTACGAAGCAATAATATGATTAGAGGATACAGCATTCGTCAAGGTTCTGGGTATGCTTTTACATCAAGTGTTTCTATACATGTAAAACTTTTCAGAAGTCTTTTATTTATTCAAAAGTTGATGGTAGTCTTTCTGTCACGCTCTGTCTGACTATGTGACACGTTCTTGTTTTACATTTCATATACTGTTGCAAATGTGAACAAAACTTTCCTTGAATGTTCTTTTTTTGCTTCTAACAAAAACTAATCGTAGAAGACTTCAAAGAGATGAAAATACTATCATAAGCATCAGTTAGTTTGACGTCGAGGCTTATTCTTGATTCTATTAGAAAATAGTCATTATTCAATATGTTAGTTGAAGTGATATTTTTATCATAGTTCCATTCATAGATGTATAATTGAACTCTTATCGAAAATGTGTCTCTGGTGATATCAAGCAGACCTCCAATGCAGCTTCAAGATAATCATGATCATGATGCATAGCTGTTGAATTGATAATAACTTTTTTATTTGACAAGTTTTTCCTATTAAAAAATAAATAATAAGATAAAAATAAAAAATATAAAAATGATTGAGAATAGTTTTTTTTATAAAAATTCAATTCATAAAAAAATTTTATTCATTGTTTAATAGAGTAACTAACTGTTTTATACAATTTTAAAACTAATTGCTTCAATTAATGGCTTAGTTAAACTCTGATCTATTTTAACTATTATTTGGGTTGATTTGATCCAACTCATATTGAATTAGATACAGCTAACATCATCTGCTTCTTATCATAATTTTGTATTTAACATTAAAGTTGAAATTTAAATGAAGGTTGATGGACAACACTTAATTGAATTTGAATTAATGAAAATTAATTTTAGCTGGTTAAGTAGCTATCGCTAATTCATTATGAATGTATTTAAATCAAAATAAAATTCACAAAATACTAAATGTATATTTTGTTATCTTCCTTGAAGAATGAAATTTGAAGAAAGAAAATATTTTCTGTCAAAGACTAATATTTGTACATGATCTCGGACGAATTCAAGGCGATCTGGATCAGCCCGAGCAGCATCACTTCGAAGATCTATTAGGGCAAGTCAACGATCAACAGATTCAGCTCTTGGATTGTCAGAAAGCATAGCAAGATCCACCCAGTTAGATCTAGAACCTCGATATCAAGCATCACGACGTTATGATATTGATGGCAATCCCAATGATTCTTCAAAACGTTCCGCTACTCTACCCAATACGGCCTCACCTCGTAATCTACAAATAATACATTCATCTAGACATACTTATGACAACCGATGTGCATCAACAACTCCAAGAAGTGGGAGAGCTCGAATCGCGACCACTACAATTTCTGGAGCGACACAATCTCTTGATAGACGATTACTCGTTACTCCAAATGACATCGATCGGACATCAATCCTTTTTAATAAGTATGCCCTTGATGAACCTGATTTTGCTGAAAATAAAGATGGTAAATAGGTTGTTTTTATCAATGAAATTGATCAGTGTTTCGATATAATAAAATATTGGCATATTTTGTTGATAATAGAATTCGTTGATGAACTTCAATTACCTCCACGAATAAATATAACAAGAAGTAATATATCGAAGTTAGAAAATACATTACCTCGTGCTACAGAAAGGCCAACGAATATTCGAAGATGTCATTCTGTTGAACCTGGAACTACTAACGATCGAAGCACATATATAGAAATGGCACGACCTAGAAGAATTGTACCGGGTGTACGACGTCCACGAAGTAATCTTAGCTATACTTGTAAGTTTCTTTTATTCTTCTTCAACAAAAAAAAACAGTTTAATAAATGTTTAAGTATTTTTTCTTTATTTACTTATTGTAAGAAAATTATTGCAAGTTTTAAATGAAATTTATTCTTTATTCAAGAATTTTTCATCTTCTTAGAGATATCAATTGTTGAAGAAAATATTCCTTTGTTATAGAAAGAATGATTCACAAAGTAATATAAGAAATCTTTTTCCTTATAAAACATTTCTTTCTTATTATATAAAATCAAAGTAATTTTATCAATGTATTCAATTTATTCTTTTGCCAATTCAACTTTTTTTCTTATCTCATTAATTTTAATTGATCTATTTATAATTATTATTCAATATTTTCAATGAAGATATGAATTTTCAATAAAATGTCACGTATTTACATTTTATAAATAACAGATAGTAATGATTGAAATTGAAGTATTTAATTTGTTTAAGTAGATAATAATAAATAATTCATTTAAAACAATCAATGAAAATTGATTTAATTAAAAATAGAAAGTTAAAATATGAAATAACATAACTATTATTAATGAAAGAGTTAAATACGTGTGAATATTTGAATTTATTTTAGCACGAGTACATAAAAGAGAAGTACCATCACCACGAATCATGTCGCCAATGGGTTTCGCAGTTCATCGTCAAGTTTATGCTGATGATATTGAGTTTGACGAGTATTTAACTGCGGTCGAAGAGCAAACAATAAAACCTGTGCCAATTTGGCTGTGTGTATTCTTAGTTGTTAGTTACATATTAGGCGGAGCTGTATTATTTACTGAGTGGGAAAAATGGATATTTCTTGATTCTGCATATTTTTGTTTCATCACTCTAACAACAATAGGTATGTCCTACTAATAAAATTATCATCATCATCATTTAATTAATTCAATAATTAACATAATCAATTATTATTTAAAGGTTTTGGTGATTTCGTACCAGCTCATAGGCTTAATGCTCACCAAGGGATAGCTCTATGCTCGCTATATCTTCTTTTTGGTATCGCTCTACTTGCAATGAGTTTTAATTTGGTTCAGGAGGAAGTAATAACTAATGTAAAGAGCGTGGCGAAGCGTTTAGGTATTATTAAAGAGGAAGAAGACAATGATGATGACGAAGACGATTATTACAATGATGTAGAGGCTATAAATGATGATTATGATGTTGAAAATTATGATTGTGAATATCCTGATGTCTATCCAGGACGAAGATATCTTATTCACGAACGTGATCTTGAAAGGACATAAAACTTGACAAAAGGGTGAATTGAGTTGTTTAAAAAGTATAATATATTATGACAAAGTATGAGTTAAGATTTGTCAATGTAATAATGGCTCAATATATCTTCTTCATATATTATATAGTGGTTAGAAGAAGGTGTGCTTTAGTCTGGATTTCTGTACAAGTCACGACGTATGTTTTTTTGTTTCTTTTACTCCTCTCCTCTTGTCTCGTCTGTACCGCTTTCAGGCCACTACTATAATTTTAGAAATGCGCTATTTTGAGTTAGTGTGCCGGCGTACCAAGAGAGACAGACTCACACGATCTGGTAGTACACCCTAGAGGTTCCAGCTGAAACGATTCCATTTTTTCTCTCTTTATCATCTACCTCATTTTTTTCTTTCTTCCTTTAGATTAACTTTATCTCTCAATAATCTACCTCATTCACTTTCTTTTCCAATTCTGAGACCAGTTAACTGCTGGCGTAGAGAATTTTTTCCCTGACAAACCAATTGTGAGTTTGAGCAACGAGAATTGAGGTCGTGCTCGATACCAAGTCATTTACAAGTGTTTAATTGAGTATAGTGAAGCCACAGCACGTGCTTTACTGAACGACGTGGTCAATCTCGGATTAGATTGAATTTCGTATAGTAAATGATGATGAGCAATATCATAGACGTGACCACGTTTGATACAGCATTCACCAATCAAGATGTTTATATCTGTTGCTTTTATCGATGATGGAGGACACAAGGTCGTGGACTGCAACTGCTACTCCAGTTCGAGGTCGAGTATCACGAGAATCCCAAAATAATACCTGGAGTAGTCGTGGCTCTTCTTTAAGACGGCAACGTAGCTCATCTGGACGTGAGTGGCAAGAGGCCAGTAGCTATAGAAGAAGAAGAAAAAAACGAAAACTATTGGGTGAAAAAATTGCCGATTGGTTTCGTGCATTTATAGCTTTTCTTTTTAGTAATGTTGGCATCGTTTGTCTTGTTGTCGGATATACTATTGCAGGTGCGTTTATATTTGAAGCTATTGAGGGTACGCACAATCGTAAAACTGCAATTATACATAACGTACCATCATCGAGAAATGAAACTGCTATTCAATTGTGGAAATTAACGACCAAGGTAACGGAAAAAAAACATTATGATAATATACTTTCACTGCAGAATATTTAAAATAAATGCTTATCGACTAAAATCGATCGTAAATAAACTTTTACTCAGGAAAATGTCTTTTCGGAATTAACATGGAAGTCCAAAGTCGATACAATTCTACAGGGATATCAAGATATTGTCATTCAGGCTGGAAAAAATGGATGGGACGGTACGGATTCGAAAGAAGATCGAAAGTGGAGTTTTGCTGGGGCTTTCTTGTACTCTTTAACAGTCATTACAACAATTGGTGAGTGTTTGATTTACTCAGGCATGTCAATCGTCTTCAAGACCAGATCCATAATGATTACTTTCAAGGTTATGGCAATACGTGTCCCAGAACCATGTGGGGCAAGGTAATTACAATTGGCTACGCCATTGCCGGAATGCCCCTGTTTCTCTTGTACCTGAGCAACATTGGTGATATTCTCGCGAAAAGCTTTAAGTGGACTTACGCGCGTTGCTGTCTATGCAGGTCAGCTTTATCATTCCCTTGCTTGTCTTTCATTTTTTTTCTTTTATTACTCTTATTTTGTCTTGTTTTGTAGATGTCGAAAAAGGCCACGTATGCCACGAAACCGGACTACTGGTTCCAGATCATCAAGTCAACCTTGCCAGAAAAACACCTGGCAAGTTAGTATCATCATACTCGATTTGTCTTTACAATTACTGAAACTTTTTAATTTTCTTTAGATGGTCAGAATGCAACCAGGCCACGTTGACACCGTTAGTTTAGACAATGAGATCGACTCTGTGTCAAAGACAGCAAGTGGTGATGGAGATGAAGATGAGGACGATGATGATGACGATGAAGATGATGGTGAAACTAGCAGTCATTATGATCCTCAGCAAATTACTGTCCCATTAACTTTATGCCTCAGCATCATGGTTGGGTACGTCACACATTTATCATATTTCATATCATTATCAACTGCATATCTTTTATATTTAATATTATCTTTATTACTAACAGGTACATTTGTGGTGGAGCATTTCTATTTTCTGAATGGGAAGACTGGGATTTCCTTGATGGCTCGTACTTTTGTTTTATCTCTTTGTCAACAATTGGCTTCGGAGATATTGTTCCAGGCGATGAAATTTATTCAAAAGAAGGCATTCAACTTTCCTTCATCTTTTGCTCGATGTATCTTATGCTAGGTGAAAGACAAACAATAATAGAAAATAAGAACTCAGTTTCTCTCAATAAATTAACACATTGGTAATGGTATTTGTAATTTACAGGTATGGCTCTAATAGCTATGTGTTTCAATTTGATGCAGGAAGAGGTAATAGCAAAAATACGTTCGTTCACGCGATCAGTAAAGCACGTTCTCAGGTGTGACAGATAAACTCGGAAAAGTTTAAATGAATGTACGAGTGATAAATGGCGAGTTCAATATGACCTGACACTCGTAAATAGGTGAGTCCACTCAAGAATATCTTTCCTATATACATATTTGCTGACTATTTATAACACCAACTTATGATGTATTATTGATGTATTCCAGTATGATTGAGGAAGACATCTGGTACTGGCTGATCTCCAATACAAACAATTTAAAAGCAATACGTTTGGATATCTTTATCTCTTTATCATTGATAATTTCCTGATATTTCACATACTACCGGATAACATGGATCCTAAATTCTGGCATCCGGGTCTACGAACAGTCATCATTGAATCTGATATTCTCTTTCCTTTCTACCAGCATGAAACTGTCTCTCAACTATTCTGGCAAAGCTCCAATCTATTCGTATGACCTATCAAGCCGGCATGTACTCAAGTCGTTATCGATGATTATATCACGATGTACCTGTTTAATGGATAATATAGTCGTCTCCCACTTCTTTACTTTTCGGTTCTTCTCTAAAGCTGCACATAAAAGAGAGCAACAGTGCTACAATGGGTATGCTGAAGGATCTTTTTGATATATCAACTGTGCGCTCATGCGTCCTGGTCCACTCAGTTGTCCTATATATCCACCCCCAGCTTCCGTTCATCAGACTGTCGATTCTGCGCGGATTTCTCCAAGCCTCTCTGCTCGAAAGCATCGTATCAGACGCTCTCGCGATTCTCGCGAGCTTCCCTCTTTCATATACGAATACATTTAACGTGTGGCAATTGCTTTTGCACCCTCTGTAGTCATTTTTTACAGTGGCCATGTAGTTCAGTGGCATCTTGAACATGACAAGGGCGTTTTCACGCTTACTATGTGTTACGTGATGATCTTATGTACATTATAAATTTACTAAACGATCTCTTGATGTGCGTGCTACTATTTTTATAATTGATTCAATTAATGACCTAGCAAGAGACGGTGAATGAAGATTTGGCATAAAGCTTGGAAATAATTAGTGGTCTGAAAGTAATTATGTTTGAGTAGAGATAATTGAATGATGAGGTGAGAAACAAACTTCTTGACAAACTATAGCCTCAATTTCTAGATCTACATATGATACTTTAGTCAATAAATTTAATATTATTAAGTCATATTGATAAATCGTACGTATATTAGGTAATAAATAATTCATATACTCATGTATTACCTTTTCTGATTCGTCACTGAATCACTTTTATTATTTAATTATCTTATCTCACTGTAACGATTCACGGTGATTGCCATTTAATCATCTCCGAGCAACGTGATTGGACAGCATGATGAAACGGTTGCTCGTTATACGTTGGTTGTGTGCGAATGGACCACGATAATCTCAAGAGTTACTAGCCTCAAGGTAGAATTCAGATGTGTATGAAAGCCACTCTTTATTTTTGTTGAGTGATAAAATCACTGATTAAGCTCACTGTGATGAAATAATGTAAATAAACTTCCTACACTGTTATTCTTATCAGTCTGTTGCCATTTTTATAGGTTATTTTGATTCATTATTTAATAAAAATAGTACAACTATATTGTATTAATCTATAAATACATTGATAAGTTTACATATGTATTTGCGAAAACAGCATCCCCATATTGTCACGTTGGAGCCTTTCCGTCTCTTCGTATCCCTCTCTTATACAACGGCTATCGATTGCATGCTACTAGAGTTGCCGCTGACGCCACCGCAACTTTTCTAGTTTCCGTCTGTTGCAAACAGTTGATGGAGATTTTGCTTTTTTTTTTTTGTCATAAACAGTCTAATTAACTTGATCATAAAAACAATTTAACAATCGTTCTTGTTTATATTTTAAATAAAAATACATAGTCTGTATTTCTTCTAAATATTGATAAAAACTATAAAAGTTTTCTTATTGATAAATTGATTAATTGCCATAACTTTATCAATACACAATTACTTCTGTTGAAACGGTAAAGATTTTATCTGTTATCATTTTTCAATATTATAAAAAGCAAAAGATGTCCAAGTGCTTATTTAAATAGTTTTTAATTTATTAAAAATTCATTTTCATTCTATGTAATAATATTGTCCATCAGATTTTATTATTTCTGTTTAAAATGAAACTCCATAAATCTAAATACTAATGAAAATATTTTGCTGATCAACATTTATATACTTTACAGTAAATGAAATATAATAATCAGTTTCATTGTTTTCAGAATGAATGAGAATTCCTATGGACATCAGGACAATAGAGGAAAGTTATTTAGACCTCGATCCGATGTTGGATCAGATATCAGAGAAATGTTGGCGCCTGAGACATCAAGGTGTCCCAACTGGTTATTACTTTACATGCTATCATCACTGTGGACATCTGATGTTGCAACATTACAACAGCCGTGATAATAAGAATATAAAACTAAAGGGAAATAGATTTAGTTGGTGCTTACAATAATGCAAATAAGTGCCAGTGATTATTATCAGAGAACACCACGATCCTGTTCGGGTCGTCGTGCGTCTCAATTAACTGCTGCAGCATCAAGCACAGCAATCACTAATTCAAACTCAAATACCACTGGAAATGCTACTGAAAATTCATTCAGAATATCGACTACAGTAAAAGCCTCGGAATTGTGGTGTTGTTGTTGCAACTACTCCACAACAAGAAGTACTAAAACACCAGGTTTTCTTGCTTGCCTTGGAATTTGTGTTTTGGTTTTTGGCTACACACTTCTCGGTGCGTTTGCATTTATGGCTCTTGAAGGTGGTTTTAAAATAGTAAGTAAATATAAATGATTAATTAGTTTATAAATAGTTTATTATATTGAATTAATTCAAATAAAAATGCGAAAAAAATATTCTGATTAATTGAACAATTGAGTTTATATAGAAACCATCTATTATTTTATCGATTATATCAATTATTCAATTAAACTGCAAAAAAAAAAAGAAATGATCGACGTTCAAGTCAAATAGATGATTAAAGAAGATGAGATTAAGCTTGCTACATAATTTGATCGTCAGGAATCACCATCTGATGATGCTGCTGCTCGACAATTACGAGCCAATACTGTGGAAAGGTTGTGGGGTATCACCGAGCTTTTAAACGTCCTCTACAAAGAAAATTGGACGCGCTTAGCTGAACGCGAGATTCTTGATTTCCAAGAGAAAATGGCACGAAGTCTTAATCACGACCGGTCGTCATTTTCAGTTTATGGAGGAACAATTCAGAGGTCATCAAAAGGCCACGATCGGTTGAAAGACTCGAGGCCAATGAGTGAACGACGATGGACATTTGGCAGTAGTTTGTTATACTCTTTGACTCTTATAACGACTATTGGTACGTAATTTGTTTCATGTTTAATTAATAATGTCGATATCAATTAGTATTTATTTTATAGGGTACGGCAGTGTAGCTCCACGAACCATTTGGGGTCGAGTAATTACAGTGGTCTATGCACTGGCTGGAATACCTCTGATGTTGGTGTACCTAAGCACAATAGGTGATGTTTTTGCTCGTTCATTTCGTCGGCTGTATGGTCGACTCTGTCATCGAAATAACGATTGTGGAAAAAAGCAAAAAAACGCTGGTGGTCAATATTTCGTTTCACAATCAGCTATGTCTGGTTTAATAGGAAAAAGCTATCATCGTTATGACAATCACATTGAAACGACCAAATTTGCTTCTGGTAATTTTTATTCTAGCAAAGACAGTTCTTGTGATGAGCTTGGTGTGCGTGCAACTGGAGGTGCAATTTTACTTGATCGCGATGGACTTGATAATAATCTTTACCTCCATTCAACTTCTTCAAATAATGCACTCCAGGTATAATTTTTTATTAAAATATCACAGTTATACAAAAATATCGTAATTGTATATCATCATAAATTGTTATTACATACTTAAAGTAATTTTTTCTTACACAAATATAAGTATTTAGATTTCGCTTCAGTATTCTAACATGAAGTGATTGATTAAGATGATAATCATTTAAAATTTATTATATATATTATTTTGCTTATGAAATTTTATAAATTATATTCTACTATACGAATTTTTTCACAAAAATATGAAATCTAAAAATAAAATAGTTGAAATGTTTAGTTTGATCTTTGAACTCGCATATTTTCCCAATACATTACAAAACATATCATTAATTATGATAAATAATATTTTAAAATTTAATTCATAATTACATAGAATAATCTTTATTATCTTTTCATTTCAGGACATGAACTCTGAAAAAAAACATCTCCATGCATGTTCTCAAATGTCTTTAATGCCATCAACTGTCGGATATGGCACTGACACTATTTGTGTCGTGAGAATACCTATCAGTTTGTGTCTTTTAATTATTTTACTGTACGTATGTGCTGGTACATTTATGTTTCATCGTCTAGAAGGATGGAATCTACTTGAAAGTAGTTACTTTTGTTTTACGAGTCTTGGAACCATAGGTTTCGGCGATCTTGTACCAGCAGGCCGAAATGCACCATCAAGGTTGTTAGAAGAGCTAAGTCTTTGTGCTTGCTCTTTATATATACTAGTAGGGATGGGTTTGATAGCGATGTGTTTCAATTTAATGCAAGAAGAAGTTGTACGAGTGGTCAGAGTTTTTGGAAGAACTTGTGGTACTGCAGGAGGAATGACAGCAGGTTCACTTGGAGCAACAGGTTTGATCTTATCTTTGATATGTCAAAGTTTTAAAAAAGATTATTGGATGAAATTAAGAATTTAATTAATAAAATATTTATATAATTTACAGGACTTAAGTCGGAATTGGGGGAAGATGGAAATATTGGTGGAAGTAATTTGACAGATGGATGTAGACAGTCATCAGAACATGATGATAATGGGATTGCTATGTCAATAGTGTCTTCATCCTGACAACGTCCATCCAGGAGTTCTGTCGATGATGGAGAACTCCTGGCTCAGCATCGTTTAACAAACAAATTCTCCTCGCCAGAACGTCATTCATTACCACGTAAAAAAACGTCTTCGGATTGTAGAGATTTTGGTGCTGGGTCTTTTTCTCCAACGACTCATATTCAACGTGGAGGTCCCTCATTTGCAAAAAATAGTATTTCACCATTACAACATTTTCATCAGCATCGAGGAGATGGTTGTCACTCTCAGCAAGATGATTCAAATCATTTTGAATATTTTGTACCAAGAAGTGTAAGTGAATTTAATCTCGCAGCAGCATCAGTACAAGATATCGCTGTACCACCTCCAAGTTCTGTGCTTAAGCCGTGCTCTATCATCGCTTCATCACAAACAAAATTGACATCAGGCGTTCAAAGTGGCAATTTGTGCTTAGGACGTTCAAATGTTGAAGGTAGCACTTGTGCTACGAGAAATCGTGAAAAAATGGTGACTTTTGAAGATGAAGGATGTCCTAGTTCAACACCTTCGAGGAAAAATCTATCACCAACATTGGAAAATGTCTTTATGTGACGTTATGACTTTCAACTCATGTATTCATTCACTTTATTCATTACATTTTTACTAAAAACAAATGCAAATATACTTAAATTAATATTCGATGAAATGCATTTTGGCTGTGCATTGAGCGTATTATGGGTGTTTCTACGTTATCACTGTTATTATTATTATTATCAATTAATCTTAAGCTATATCCCTCAATTTTATTATGTCACTTATTTTACACTGAATAAGGATTATTTAAAAGAAAACAATTATTATCAAAACAAAATACTTTGCTCAAAATTAGTATAGATTTTTCATTAAGTTAATTGTTATTTCAATATTAAATGATTGAAAAAAAAATTTTTAGAGAAAACATCTTTAATTCTCTTGAACGAATGAATTATATTTATTTTGTAATAAATAATTTTTCTTCAGTGTATTATAAATTAATAAATTACTAAAATATACAATAAGAATTTTATGAACATTATCAATTTAATATTGTTAACTCCACAATGAAGAGAACGAATAAAATGGCATTAATAAAATAATTTCATATAATCTAAGTGATGAAAAATGTGAAAAAAGAAATAGGCTGTTACATTGATTAAATATCTAATCAACTGCCGTGTCATACAATTAAAGTCGTGATATAATTAAAAAATATTATCAATTGTAACATTATAGTATTGAATAAGAGTAAAATAATTCAGATTGTTGTACTATGAATCCTATAAATTCAGTAAATTATCGATTTACAAAAATTAATTTAAAAAGGTGAATTTATATTATTCGTTTTTAAAAATAATTCACAATTCATATTATACACGCATTTATTTGAGCGATTGTAGTAGAAATTCCTTTGGTCTGCATCAACACACAAATACTTCTGACTATAGGTTTGGAATTGAGTAAAGTGGCAGTGGACTGGCAAACCCTCATCTCTTTGTACATCAAATTATATGCCATATTGGTGAAGATTCCTGAAGCAATGAACAGAATGTTATGCTGATATGATATAGGTGAATGCAAGAATGCATTCACCTCTAAATTTAGCTATGAATGGTAACGTGCATTCATCCGTATCTGCATCTTCTGGGCTACCATCCATTGCTGTTACCACTGAGCAGATGATATCCAATACATGACTTATGATAAAATGAGCCGTACAGAAAAAGATGATTAAAATTATTGGAAAGCAAAGACTTGCTTCCACATTTCCCAAAATCTCATTAACACGATGAGATAACAAATCGCTGTTCATTCTTCTTTTGATTTCAGTAGGTTAATAATAATATTGAGTTCATGAGGAATTTTTATTTACCCGCCATACCTTTTTATTTAACACTTATACGTTACTTTTTTTTGAAAAAAATTATGAAAATGTCAGATGTAACATCCAAACAAAAGAACGATCAAGAATCAAATTATAGTTACGGTAAATAATAACCTTTTATTTACTTTCTCTTAATCTTCAAAACGTAATACTTTTTTATAAAATTATTCCCATTTATATAATATTTAGAATTATATGTAAATTATATTCTTTTTAAAGAGAAACCTACATAAAATTATTATTATTGGAGAAAAATTAAAAAGAATATGCGAATTAATAATAAATGTTTAAAGTATATGATCTATTTTTTAAATTTATGCTTCTAACTTCATTATTGATTGAACTTGTTTTTAAGTTCTTTAAAATTGTTTAAAAGAAATATTTTTTTTATCTCAGTTCTATCATTTAGTGTTAATTTATTAAAAAGATAAAAATCACTTATCTACATTTTAATTAAATTGAATTACCTTAAAATACATGGACTTAAGGTTTCCAAAGTTTCAAGAGTCCATCTTCGCTATAAGAGCACAACAGGTTTTGATGTGGATGATGGGCAATACCAATAACGTCTTTTTCATGAATCTTAAATGGTTAAATATAAAAAATTAATATTATAAAATTATTTTTATAAATAAAATAAATAATACTTGAAATAAATAAATAATTACGTTTAGAGTTCTCTCAAGTTTACCGGATGATGTTGAGAAACAGTAAAGTACAAAATCTTCTCCAACACAGTAAATAAATTCTCCTCGTGGACTAACAACAGTACAAACGAAATCACCTCCTTCTCGTTTACCGCTGGAGAAAGATCTTACAATTTGACCTTGCATATTCATGATAACTACTGTATTAGACCGATTGCAGACGACGAAATGTTCAGGATTTCTCGGAAGCACATGAACACTATTTACAGTTAAGTCTGCTGCTCCTAATGATTTATACGTTCCAATGCATTCTGTTGATTTCAAGCTCCAAACTTTAACTGTACCATCAGAAGATGCACTAATAATATGGTGTCCATCAGATGCATAAACTACTTCATTAACAAAAGATGTATGGCCTCGGAATTCTTTCAATGTTTTCCCAGATTTTAGTCCATGAATTCTAATAGTGTGATCAAATGATGATGTCAATACCTGACCGTTATCTCTACTAAATTGAATACAAGTTACACCTTTAGAATGTGCTTTCTCAAAGCGTCTTAAACATTGACCACTTTGAACTTTCCAAATTTTTATTTTACCATCCTGTGATCCAGTGGCTAACATTTCGCTATCACGGCTAAAAGCCATTGATAAAACTGCCTGTTCCATCATCATAAAATCATCTTGTGCTTGATACTTGAGATCTTTTCTTATTTTACCAGTTGTGAAATTCCATACTTCAATAAAACCATCCACAGCACCAGTAACTAAATATTGACCATCCGGAGAAAATCTTGCACATTCAACATGAGATTTTTGACCGAATTTAATTTGTTTTGATAATTGAGTAGGATATTTTTCGTCTTCTTGATCTCGTACTGCTGCTTTACCTCGGAATAAATCAATAGTTGTACCAGGAGGCAAAAGACCTTGATGTTGTTGCCATTTTAATGCTTGTCCAAGTAATGCTAGTAACCTACTTGATGGTACAACAGATACTTCACCGGATAAAGCATTAGCTATATAAGCTCTACGCTTTTCTTTTGTACTTCCATCTGGATAAGCCTCTCTGGGATCGAAATAAGATCTTGCCAAAAGATTTTCTGCAATAAGAATTCATTTAATCAATAATAGAAAATATTAAAACAATCTTTGTTAATGAACACTTATTTACCTAAGTGAATATATCTTTCAGGTTCTTGTTGTTTCATCATAATCATAGGATCTGTCTGTCTAAGAAGGGATCTAGCAGCACCTAATTCTCTTAATTCAATTAATTCTAATACTACTTGTTCGTATAAATCAATTAATTTTTTATCTGGAAGTTTTAAAGATTGTATAGCTTTGAGTACTGTATCCCAATGGCCATTGTTTATATCCGCAACAAAACCATCTACACTGTCAACAGTATTAAGTGATACTCCAGTTTCTTCCTAAACACGAATTAAATATTATTAAAAACTAATTATTAAATACAATTTTAATCATTATTGTTAACATTTACCTGGAGCGTTTGCAAAGTTTTTACTAAATTCGATTCTTTTAAATATTGTTGAATTAACCGTATAACGCTGAAAAATAGAAAATGAAATACCATAAATATTTGATAAACAACATATTTTAATTGCTATCTATAATTGTTAAACTTTCGGAGCAATATTTACTCAGCTGATTCAATTTCGATGGACATGTTGGTAATATAATTATAAATTCAGTTTAAAATCCTCTGTTAAAGTTGTTCTGAATCAACGCAGTGAGTAATTTATTTTTTAATTAATAAATGAACGATAATTGTGATTGTTTATTGATTACAATCATGAGGTTATGTATAACAATTGATATGTTTATTACACAAAATACATTATTCAACATAGAAGTCTAATTTTCAAAATTTTTTAACACAAAAGAAGATAATACTTGAGGTTACCACATGTGGCGCTGCACTCGACTTGTGTGTGCATTTGATTTTATCGACGGTATAAATCAATAGAATTTTTAGTCAAAATTGTGTTATAAAATAAAATAATTTAAATAAATATTTGAAATTTTTTATAAAAAATATTTTCAGAAAATAAATATAAGTGAAATACAATTTTACAAATTAATTACTAATGAATATTCATTGCACATATTAGATTTTAAAATAAATTTGATTTCAGTATTTATTTCCGGTTGTCTTTTTCTTTGCTGCATCTTCTGAAATACACGAGGTGAAAAATTACTCTTCAAATAATAAATAATACTTTGCAATTTTATCGCACTATAATGAATATTACCACATCTTTAATTCAGTTAAAAAAATAAGATGTTTATTATTAATATTGCTTTCTTTTTTTTATAAAAGTCTGCTAATAAATAACAACTAAAGACATGTGTCAAACTTAACCTATTTTACGCTGCAACTTCAAATTTTTCAATACAATTGTTATATTATTACTCATAGATTATTTTTTATTAAAACTTTAATTCAAAATGGATTTTTAATTCTGTTAAGATAGATATAAATTAATAATATACATAATAATTTTCAGATCAGCATGTCGTCCCACTTAAATTGGATGATAGTCCGCAACAACAATGCTTTTTTATTAAAAAAAAGAAACATTAATAAACCCTTCTCAACCGTAAGCATTAATTACATAAACAAATTAATAATTGTAATAAATGAACTGAATGTTTTTTATTTTAGGAACCCAATAATCTTACTAACCTGAGCAGCTACCGCTACTCTGGATTGGTTCACAGAAAAACAGTAGGTGTAGTTGATACTCCTGATAAAAAGGGTTTTACTGTTGTTTACAAAAAACCCAAATCTGTTATGAAACCAGCAAAAGCTACCATCCGGAGGACCATGAAGGCTGGAGCTCGAAGATCATTGTATAAGCTGAAAAACTTATTGTCATGCAATAAATATCGTCGTGATCTTATCAAGGTTTGAAAGAGAATATTATTATTATGTTTATGAACTCAGTTTCTTTTTAAGTTGTATCATTTTGATTTTAACATTGTTTTCTAATTCTAATTTTGAACTCAAATATTTTATACTGTATGTATGTAATTAATGATTTCATTTACAGCCTGCTCTTCGCCGTGCAAGTGCTGTTCTTCGGTCACAGAAACCTTTACCAGCTAAGAAAACTAGAGCACCCAAAAAAGCTGATTAATTATTGAGTTTCTATAATAAAATACTTTTAAAAAAATATTTAAAGAGCTCACAATAATAGTAGAGCAAAATTAGTTAGGTAACATCTGTTACTCATTACATCGCTAATATTTCCGGGATAAAATTATCATTTAGTTACATAGTAATAGTATAAATTATACTGTTAACTTGTTTTGTTCTACTGTCAAGTGAGTTGTCATTATTTTTCATTTATGCATTAATTCGAATTACAGTTCTATAAGATTATTGAAAAATCTCAGGTAATATTATTTTTTAATTAAACATTGTGCATAATCAATATTAAATTAATTTATAAATTTTTTCAACAGGCAATATCTTGAGTGGTTATCAACTATTAAATATTTATTAAGGTAAGCTGGTCTAGATAAAATTTTTTTTAAATTAGTAATTAGAAATCTATGATGATGATTCATGCAACCACCAAGATCTATGAATGCCATGATTTTGACGTATTTGCTATCTGAAGTATATTTTAAGATAATCAAAACATTAATTTTCTTCCTATTTTCGTTGACAAAAGTTTATTATTTTTACAGATCAATCAATAAAAAATTATCCAACGCCATTGTCAGTTCTTCTTTTATAAAAATCCAATGAACTGAAATTTTTAGAAGATTTCAGCATCATTAATCATCTATTCAGGTACGACAGTATATTAAAAACTTTTTAAATACTTAAAATTGTTTTTTCAAATATTCTAAGAATCAATACAATACTTATTTGTCTACCAATTAGCTATGGTAATTGAACTATGACGTTCATTCAAACCATAAAATTATTTTTTCATTTAAAAGATTAGTTTTAAAAATTGCTAAGAAACTAATTTACTATTTCTGTATGATGATTCAAGCAAACCACCAAGATCTATGAATGCCATGATTTTTTATTTGCTACTCTGAATATTCTTTGTTGTAGTTATTAGTCAAATCACTATTTTTGTAATGTGTATAATAAATAAAATATATTCTGTGTGCAGGTCCAATGGGCGTTAAGAGACAAAGAACATAGTCACTCTATTGTTTGATCTTTCTAATCAGGTACATCCTTTTATTATTATTTTCTAGTTGATTTGTTTTCGAATATATTAATTAAATATTCAATTCATGATGAAACTTTAACCACCAAGATCTCTGAGTGCTATGATTATTACTTGTATTTGCTATCTGATGTATATTTCCAAATAATTCATTCTTTTTTGACTGTTATTATGATCAGCTAAAAATAAAGTTTTGCATTTTTTTCTAGATAAAAAAATCCAGATCCAGCTGCTCATCAATTCTTCAGCTTGATGAAATGATATCAAATGAATCTACAAATGTATGATTAAAAAAAATAAAAGAAATTTTTTTATCCAAGGTAATCACACTTATGATATATTTATTCTTCCTAAGGTTGAAATAACTACTTGACGTTCACGGTCACTTTATGATCGAGGTTGATGTCAAGACGATTCTTTGGATTGACCGTAGAAACTTGTAGTTGTGAAGGTCATTTAATTAATAATATTCTTTTATCTCTTTTAACAATTTGAACCCGTCGTCCTTCCATCAAAATTATTTAATACGTATCTTTCCGCAAAATATAATGAAAAGTGATTTTTTAGACATCATTTAAACAATTAGAATAGCTATTAATTAATTTTAAAATTGATTGTAGTTTACATTCGTCTCGAAATTTTATTTTTTAAATCATGTAATTCATAATGGAAAATATTCCATTGGTTTGTTTTTAGATTCATGTATTCATTGGCAATAATATTTTTAAATTGTATAGCAAATAAAACTAAGTATTGTTATATTCAAATTTTCTTTGTAACAGCTTATCACAAAAATATGTACTTATCAATTAGGTAGATTTGTATAAGCTTTACACGAAGTTTAAATTTTGTTCTAACTCATCGTATAATATTAAAATTGCGGTAAACGATGATTCATATCCAAGCATTAAAATCTCCCACTAATGTAAAAGTAAAAAAAAAGGCAAACATCAATCATATGTGTGTACAGCTAATAAGATTTCATGAATTTGTATATTTCCAGATTTCGCAATGTTGAAGTAGACATATTTTTCATCTTTTAGTTCTTAGATTATTTCAAAATTTAAAAAAACTATACAAACATCAGTAATGCATCCAATTATTCATGTAAATTAAAACAAAGAATAAATATTAAAAATTATTTTTTATTTTAAATGAGTTTTCTTAAAATACCCTGGGTTCTATTAATGATGATGAATGATTAATGGTTCATTATAATTAGCAACAAAAAATCATTGCAAAAAACTTGACATAAACCTTTAAAATCATTTGTATTATTCATGGAATAAGTATGTCATAATGATTTTTTACCATATTAATTTATCCATCATAAATCATAGAGAAGTAATAATTTTAATCATCTCAAGTATGACTTTAGTTGAACAATTAGTAAAAAAATGGGAAACTTTGATCATTTTATTTATTAACATCAAATAAAAAGTTAACAATTCAAATTAACATTTTATCTAACAGTAATAAACAAAACAATTGATTTTTTTATAATATAAATTGCAATATTTATATAATTGATGATTCATATTTTTCATCATGGGCTCACAAAAAGTACAGGAAGAAAAAGTTAACGATAAAAAATCCTAACGTCATTGACGCTCGTGCGATCAAGTCTCAAAGTGGATTTCTTGATGTATTATATGTATATGTCTCATCAGTATGCTGGACGATAGTGCGAATAATACAAACAAGTCTCAGTCAAAGGTAGCTATGAGCAATCAGCGAAAGAGTTCGACGAATTAGGACCTTCCAAGCCATCAGCAGGTATAAAGGTAGAGGGTACACAGCCTCCCAGCATCAGTTTCAGTTTTGTCGTCGCCTTACACTCGCCAATATGAAGGTAATGACACGCATCTTTTCATTTGCTTTCTGGTCGTTTTCTTATATAATATAATATACCAAATTATTTATTAATATATTATAATAATTATTCACTATTTTCAAATACTTAACATTTAATGTGTGTGTTATTTATTAAAATTTCATTTTTAAAAAATAGTTTTATTAAAGTGAAATAAATATTTTTTATTAATCATCGAAAATTCATACAGTGACATTAATTAACTCGAATAAATTCAAAATGGTTAAATCACAAAATCTGTGAAAACATTAGTGTTTACGTAAGAAAATAACAAAAAAAATCAATTAACATTAAAGAGTAAATACCTTGTTTACTAAAATAAATATGATTATTAATTTCTTTTTTTGCAACAGTTAGCTAAAGTTTATTTATAACAAAATAAATTTATATATATATTCTAATTACATTATAATATTTACGTAATTAAAGAAAATGCAATTTAAGATTGATGAAATACTCATTCATATTATGACACATAATCATATCATTTATTATTGCCAGTCTTGAAACTGATCAATAATTATTAAAATTGAAACTTTAATTAAATATTTAAACTCTCTTTGATAGTTAGAAATACATTCTCACTTTATTTTTCAAGTCAACTATGACACGAATGAAGAAAAATATTTTTTATTTGTTGATATAAATTAATAATTTATGGTATTATTATTATTATAGGTTGCAATTGTATTCTTGGCTGTTGTGGCCATTGCTTTGGCTCGTCCTGATGATAAAATGTACACTACCAAGTACGACAACATCGATGTTGATGGTATCCTGGCCAGCAATCGTTTGTTAAATAACTACGTAAATTGTTTGATGGACAATGGACCTTGTTCTCCAGAAGGAAAAGAATTAAAAAGTAAATATTTCAACATTAATATTTATTGAATTAACGTAACAATTTGTCAGAAAAATAATATATATTTTTTTGAATTCAGGACTCTTGCCTGATGCTCTTGAAAGTGAATGCAGTAAATGCAGTGAAAAGCAGAAAGCTGCAAGTGAAAAAGTTATTCGATTCTTAGTCAATGAGGTATGATTATTTAAGAAATATTATTTATTTTCTTTCTATTATTTATTCATTCAGTTTATTATGTATCTTACTTAATCAGTTACGCATTCGCGTATTTTACGCTCACTTGTGATTGTTACATCGATAAACAGGAGGAAACTACTCCTTTCCAAGTACTAAAACTTGTTTAACTTTCACATGCCCTAGTTTTAAATACGATCGTGGGTAATCCCAAAAGCTTCCACGCACAATTCCATGTTGTTGAAATAATAATAATAAATGACATATTTTTTTATGTATCCAAATGACTTGAGATTTATTTGAGTAATTAATTAGAATAACATTTTAATATATTAATATTATCTTTCAGCGTCCTGAATTATGGAACAAACTTGCTGGCAGATACGATTCAGAAGGTATATACAAGAAGAAGTACGAAAATCAAGCTAAAGCTAGTGGTATTAATGTTTAAACAGGAAAATAAATAAAAAAAAATTCAGCGAAAGCTATTAAATATTTTTCGGAGTAAATTAAATGTTATTGTGTATAAATTTTTGATGATTTATTATTAAGAATATATATCTTACGTTGCATGATAAGTGTACTTATTTTTTGTTGAAAACTCCAATAAAAATTATTTGTTCTATAAATTGTAGTAAATAATTTTTATCCAGTTACTTTTTTTATTTCCAGACGTGTTTAATTTTTCTCAATATTTTTATAATTATTTGCTAATTTAAAAATTTCAATCAAAATATAATTTAAAAAATGATTATGTGATTATCATCATTGTTTATTTACCGACAAGATAATTATATTATAATACAAGCAATTTTTTTTTATTAAAGTTCTTATAATCAAAAATTTATGTCTATTTATCTCTAATACTTGTTCAATCCTTGAAATTATCTTGGATGTGATGATGAAATCTGCTTCTAAATAATTATCTTAACACATAACCTGTTCATTCATTGTAAAATAATAGTAACAAAAAATTATTTTAATTAAAAACCACAAAAACTTACAATTTTTTTTTTCTTTTGACAACTGAAAGAACCTTTGTTGACGTTAGTTGTAGAGGACAAGAGAGGTTAATAGTCTAGACACCTGTTGGATATATTTATTACTGATTTCTCTTTAGATTATAGTGACAAGTCCAGCTGGAATCATGGCAGTTGAAGTGTTATCAGGAAAGGTTTTTCTCTTAATAACCGGTGCAAGTCAAGGAATTGGTCAGCAAATTGCTATAACTTTTTCTGAATTATTAAGTGAAAATTCACAAATTTTATTACTCGCTAGAAATGAAAAGGGATTAAAAGAAACTGTAGAAAGGATAGGCAAGAATATTATAGTTAACTACGTCAGCATTGATTTATCATTAGCGAAAGCTAATGAACTTACTGGTATGATTACTTTTACAATCTATTAATTATTTTTAAATCAATATTATTTATAAACATTGTAAATGTATATTTTTAGGAATTATAAATAAATATGTGAATCCATCAGAATATGATCGTGCAGTTGTTGTGCAAAATGCTGGTACAATTGGAGATTTATCAAAATCTACAATTGATATGGACGATTTCGACGTTTGGAGAAAGTACTATGATTTAAATGTATTTTCCCCAGCAGTGTTGAATTCTGTTTTTATGAAAATTTTTAACAACGTTAGAGCTGAAAAGCTTGTAATTAATGTCACTTCAAAATGTGGTATTGTACCTTTCAAATCAATGGGATACTACTGTTCTGGTAAAGCTGCTAGAGAGATGTATTTTAAAGTAATTATCACACCAAAAGAGCCTGTATTATTTTTAAATTATTCACAAAATATAAATGTAAATGACAATGTTATTTTAATTTTTAAACAGGTTTTTGCTGATGAATTTCCATCAGTCAACGTTCTTAATTATTCTCCAGGGCCAGTAGAAACAGGTATGCTACGTACTGCATCAGAAACAGCATCTGATGCAGATACAAAAGAAATGTTTACTACGATGCGACAAGAAAAAAGACAACTCACTACTGAACAAACAGTCAATCGTCTTGTTAAAATACTCAAAGATCAAAAATATATTTCTGGTGATCATATTGATTATTTTGATGAAATATAAATATGTTATTTTATTTTTAATTAGTTTTATATAACTAATGTTATGCATTATCAATGATTTTAATTCAAAAATACTATAATATATAAAACATTAAATATTCAAATAATTTACAAAATTGTTATCAAAAATTTGATTGTGAATAATATCAAAGATCGTATATTATGAGCATAGAGTGGTGTATCTAAATACTAATCTTCTTGAATTGGTTGATGATATGCAGAGGGATACTTAATCATTCTCCAATCAATAAGAATTACTAATAACATCATAATAAAGAAAAATCCAGCTGATAAAAGATATGCTGGTAAGGGATATATTGGTGGCATATAATTTGAATATATCACAGTGTACAAAGTGACACCTCCTAGAGGTAATAATGTCTCCAAGAATGTAATTATTGAGAATATTTTACCTGGAACAAAATAAATATTAATCATTGATTGTTCATAAAATATGATAATTATTATTGTATCTTACTATACTTTTAAATGAATTTACTAAATTAAATTAAAAATTATTATATATAGTTAATAGTACCGATGTCTTCAGAAGGAGCAGACGTAGACAAAATTGATCTAACTGTTGGTGAAATTATACCAGCAAGTGAACCTGTTATGCTTACTACATACAAGTGCCAAGGTTTTGTTGTAAAAGCTTTTATTATTGCTGCTACAAACCCAGATAAACATCCCATTAACGCATTTTGAATATCAGAGAAACCTAAAATAAATATATATTTTATTAAACCAAGTTTATGTAATAATTAAATACACATGTAAATATTTACCTAAATAATTTTTCAAAAGTTTCAGTATGAGAAACATGCCTACAACTGAAAAAGAAATAGATATGCTATGGTATGTTGAGAACTTTACAGAATCCCAACCAAGTCTAACATTTGCAAATAAATAATTAATCTGTGCATTTCCATCTACAATTATCACGAAGATTGCAAGTATTGAAATACAACTCCAAAGAACCCAACGATTTAATCCAGGACGTTTTTTTGTAGTTGTTACAAATAATTCTTTGACCAATTTTAAATCAAACGGATTTCCCCATTTTTCCTTGAAATAAAATTAAGCTCTTATTATTCATAATTTTTTAGAAAAGTAAAATAAAATACTTACATTTGTTTCATTTTGAATAGTTTCAGGTACATAAAATGTAACATAAAGAAAAGCAATACATGCGCTAATAAAACTGACAGCATATAAAATTAAATATCCAAATTGTTTGAATATTAGTGGACCAATAAAAGTACCAATAACTAATCCAGAAGTAATAGCACCTTCTAAACAAGCTAAATGCCAAGTTCGCTTATCACTGCTTATAATATCAGAGATAAAACAAAAAGATGCTAACATTACTCCTGCTCCACCCCCACAGAGAGATGAAGGTATTGTGGTTAAAAGAAAAAACCATGGATTTATATCCCATAAATTTAATATTGATACCATGAAATAATGAAGTGCAGGTCCTAGAAAGAGAAATATTACATAATATATTTTTTACATTATTTGAAATTTTAATTTTAAATTGTAGAATTGTCAGTACCTAGATAGCCAACTATTAATAATGGTTTTCTACCAAATTTATCACTCCAGGGACCAAGAAATAATATTAACGCTGCCGGAATAATGCCATCTAATAGTGAATCACATAGTGTAATATAACTAGCGTGTGGTTGGACAATCTTATCAATGTCTAGAGCTTCTTGACTGCTACTATTGGTGTGAAGAAGATCACATGAGTTTTTGTTTGAGATATAAGTTTTACAAGTGCGATATATAATCATATCAGAAAAAATCGTATCTGTGAACAGACAAATAATGTAAATTTTAATTTTTCAATTGTGATAATCAAGTAACAGTTGGCTATTGATTAGTGATATATTGTAATGCAGTAATAAAGAATAATTAATTATCAATACTTCTACCTGTCATTCCATAATTAAAGAATAATAAAAAAATAGAAGGTTCCATATAAGTAAATCTCCGCCATCCTCGAGTTAAAATAGCTCTATTTTCAATATCCATTCTCTATTTTCTGATGTAACTGTTAATTTTAAGGTTAAACATAAAAAGAAGAAGTAAATAGTAGCAAGATTTGTGCAAAACTTTATCAAGCCATAAAACAAATAGTAAAGACACTGAGATATTGGTGATAGTATTGTTCATACATCTATGAACATCTGTCGATTTGATAGGTATACCTCATATATGAAGAATTGTTTCACAACATGATAACAAGTTAACAATTCTCTTTGTCTGATGTAGCTTAGATTTTCGCCATGTCATATGATATAATTAACTGTTAGCAATGCCTGTAAATAAAAATTTATTAGTGACTATTTCGATCGAGTATTTACTATCTTAACTAAAGAATAAACCTTTTTTAAAGGTGATAATATTCATACCTGTAATCAATGTGACATTTCTATTATTTAAATTAAAATGATTGTTTGTCAAGGCCAAAAGAAAATATGGGCAAACTAGAACAGCTGTTTTATGTTTACCAACAAAGACTCGAGAACTTTGATCAATTTAAAAATTCTTGATATGATAATGGATGACAAAGAATTATTATCTGACAGACCACCAACTCCAAGAAAAGAAGATTGCTGTGGAAATTCATGTAATCCTTGTATCTTTGATATTCATAAAAAATTAATAGATCAATGGAATGATGATAAAAAGAATAATTCAAAAATAAAATCTAAGAATTTACTTGTACCAACGTTATATAAAACATTTGAAGTGATTAAAATCAATGAAATTAATGATGATTACCTAACAATAATATTACATTGTGAAGATGATAGTCATAGCTGTCTTTTTCTAAATCCTGGACAACATGTTATCATCAACCTTCTGACATGGTCAAAACCATTTACACCGATTACTTGGAATGACAATAATATAGAATTTTTAGTTAGAGTTTATCCTAATAGTTCTTTTACAAATAAATTAAAAAATCTTCAAGTTGGAGATGAAGTCAAAGTCCGAGGTCCTTATGGCGAATTTGTATACATTCAGAATAGTTTCAAAAAGATTATTATGTTTTGTATTGGGAGTGGAATAGCAGCATTTTATCCGATAATTCAATCTATAGTTAATAATGATTTAGAAGAAACTCAAATTAAAGTATTTGCTGGTTTCAGATCTGTGTGTCAAATTCCATTAAAACAACGACTGCAGCTGTTGGCTGATTATTGGAATGTTGAGTTTACAATTCATATAACAGAAGTAGGTATGTAATAGAATGTAACAATTGAAAGGTGAGCTTATTAAATTTATAAAAATCATTTTCAGAAGAGATAACAACTATGCATAATATCCAAATTAAACAGGCAAGAATTAACGAAAATGATTATAAAGCAGTACTACAAAAAGAATCATCTGAATCAACTTTAGTATTAATATGTGGCAATGAAGAATTCAATGAAGTACTATCACGATGGACACAAGAGTGCAATCATATTAATTATTATGTATTTAAGTAAACGATAATATTTATTTTTTTATATATTATCTATCTAATAAATGATTTTAATAAAGGACAGGATATTTTTGTTTTGCAATTAGGACAGATACCATGTATTCTATCAAAAAGCACGGAACTTTCTGCTATTACTTGCAACCACTGAAAATATACAATAATTTTGATAAAGCTTATTATCACAATTATGTGATGAAATATTTTGTTCAATGATCTATTCTACTTACCTGACGTAGACAAGAAGTATGAAAATGTTTTTGGCATTTTTCGTTATTACAAACAATCGATGGAGACTGTCCATCTTCTCCTTCATTCGAAAAGCAAATACAACACTCTTTATCCGAAAAAATACCATCTAATTCAATTAGCTTCTCTTGTTTAGGTTTTGGTAATTCAGGTAGTTCTAATAAATCTAATAAATTTTTTACCACAGATTTATGACTGGTCCACATCTGGAAATGGAATATTTCAATCAAACTCTGATAAATTAATTTTTTGGTTGTCTATTCATTAGGCAGAATAACTTACTTGTAGATTGTTGCTAATTAAATCTTGACATTTCGATACTTCATCTTCACTTCCCAAAATTTTGATCTCTTGAAGAGCATCGGGATTAAGAGGATCAAGTGTGATGAGAAGTGATAGAGCAGGATTTAAATAAATCCTTCGATGCAAGTGGAAAGGCTTTGGATTGATAGGGTCCAAAACCCAACAATTTCTAGAATAAATTAAAATATTTTAATTATAAATAATGATGAAAAATAATTGACAAACTAACTTATCAATATCGTATAAATTAGCCCAAGTATCTTCTAAAACATCAGTTCTGGTTTTCAATGTTTCTGCTGCTTCACTCAATGTTGATACACAAGTTTCTAAAGGTGACCAGGATGATAACGTTGGCAAATCAGATGAAACAAATGTCCATTGATTAGTAGATATTTTTTTATACTTGAGAACCATAGATATATTTTTATATTCAAGTTTTACTAGATTTAAATTATCACCTGCTGATATAGTTATATCCTGAAATACATATATGATTTAATAAATGATTATGTTGAAATTGAAGAATAATAGTTACTTACAGGAATGGTTAAAGCAGTCTTTAGCTCATCTAAAATATCGTGATTAGACCAATCAATTTGAAATTTATAATCAAAGGTCTGTTTCTTCATAATAATATTCTGAAATGAACAAAAAATTGTATTAAATAATTATAATAATAATAAATTGAATGATACTCAATACTTACCAGCAACTTTTGAAGCTGAGTTAAAAATGCCATGACTGAGTTGGAATTTTCCAACATCACAGATACTTTAGCAGTAAAATCAGTTCCATAAGTTAAAGAAACACTATCACCAAAAAAAATTTTTGCACCTTGCAATTTTGGATACTCTGGCACTTTTAGTTTAATCTTCATTTGTATTTCATTATTTATATTTAATAAACCATACCACGTGACCGGTTTTTCAGAGATAAGAATTAAATGAGGATGCCATTTAATTATTTCTTGATATTCATTCATGATAATAATCCTATTGAAACCACTTAAACTATAATGTAGGGTTATTCAAATTTAGGTTATTTTCATTAATATCACATATTAAATACTATTTCTAGTTGTTTAAATAATAAATTCAACAATTCATTTTCACTATCATTTATTTGAACTACAGTAATATTAAACCTTATAGAATGTGGATAAAAATAATGTAATATAATATTCTTGATGGACAGCTGAAGTTGTGGATGTTTACAAATACCACAAATGCGTAATTGTATCGAAATGTAATTGATCAGGTATTGAGAAATTGAATTCGTTATATTATGAATGTTTCAAGGAAATAATTCAAGTAAAGAGAAGACTAGATGTTATTTACATAGTAACAAAACTATAACGGAACTTGTTTTTAACACAGAAATTTTTAAATGTTTTCAATTGAACGTTGTAAATTTATGTAGTTCTTATTTACAATCTCTTAAATACGATTATTACATATCATTAATCTTTTTTTATAATCAGTTTTTGTTTAATCTTTCGATACGTACACAATTGAATTATTCACTCGCGTCGTAGGTAGTTTTACAGCATTATTTTGACTTATTCATGACTAAAAAGACTGGAAATTATTTTTTATTACCCAGGACACATCAAGGGACAAGAGGTAGTTTTATTGCTTCGGAAGTATTCGGAACATTTCGGACTAATTTGAGATTGGTTCATTTAAATTTCGATTTTTTTATTTTAACCAATAAAAAAAAAAGCGGGATTTAAATTAAAAAAATTTTAAATAGCGCCATCTTTTAATTTTAATTAGAAACTTTATGGAATACCTCCACCGTCCTGATACTTACTGGATAATGAAAAATAATTTTCCAGCCAAAACGACTGAAGTAAACCATACGTAAAGGTGCACGTGAATGTATAAAAGTACAAATAGGAATTTATTTTTTATTCGTTGAATATTTAATTTGATAAACAAAAATAGACAAAACATTTGTCTATTACTACGAAAATATTCCCTGATAAATAACAAATTCTTTTGAAAAATAAATAATCCAATCTAAAAATCTAAATATAAAAAATCCATTAACAAGAAATAATCACTTAAGTAATTACCAACTACAGTCATTTTGTATTATTATAATATTATTATTAATCATTAATTGAAGTAAATTGAACAGAAAAGACAAAAGGGATTTAATTATTCATAAGTTTTAATCTTCTAAGTATTTATGGTCAAATCAATATTATATTCCTTTGACATCATAATAAATATTTGTTCAATATTAAGAAATAATTAATTGTCTTTTTTCTAAAAATAAAATACTTGTTTTATTTCAATCATCCTTCATTTATACACATATGACGATTACAAAATTTTATTTATGTAATCATAACAATAGTTATTACCTTAAAACTAAATTGTACATAATTAAAATAAGTACACGACCAACAAGACCTAGATAAAATCCTTTTTTTTTTGTAAAATAGAACACTAGTTTTTCAATAACTAATTCATTTTTAATACAAATCATGATTTATAAAATATAATTCACTCAAAAATTGTACTATAAACATTTTAAACTTCGTCATTTACAATTTTATTTGACCGTAAAATAAATTGTTAATGGTATTAATTAGTAGTTGACCATCATTATCCTCAGATGGATGTTTTGAAACCGGAAGATGCAATAATTGACTATCAATGATAACTTTTCGTTCCGTTCATATTTGTTTGACTTTTCTCATCCTCCACTTCAAGGGCAAAATTAGTAATACCCTGTACTTTATTTGGCTTTGACTTATTATTAGTGTTCCGATCACCCAAAAAGTATAGAGTTAATGGACTTAATAAATCAAAATCTAAATCATCTAAATTTTGAATACCAGTGAAATAACTGACTACACTTCCTACTATAACTGTAACACAACATCCAATCATACTATACCACAAATAGCTTATCTGAAAGTAAGAAAAATAAATATAAATGTATAATTTTTAAAAATTTAATTTCTTAAATAAAAAAAAAAATCAATAGTTACTTTATACATTGACCAAACTTCGTCAGAATGATCAGTACTATTAGAATCAAAAGAAATGGTTTTATTAACACATGGACAGTCTTCAGCAGATATTGGTTTAGTTTCAGAATGAATTTGTCCATTAAAAGAAGCAACAAGTGCTCCAATTCCAATCCATGCTACTAAACCTAAAGCAGTAATAGCACCAGTCATTGCTCCCTTGGCATTGGCCCATGGAACAAACATTCCTAGAGAAAATAGACCCAAGGTAACTCCACCAACCATTCCATTGAACGATAAGGCAACCTTGATAACAGATTATAAAAAATCATAAATCATCGTTCTTTCAACATCCATGAAAAAAATAAAATGGAAAAAAAATGATTCATTATTAAAAAGTTCTATATCGACTGATAAATTACCTGTAAAACACCGCCTAATTCTTTGATTATAAAGATAAACGCGAAGCTAAAAATTCCAAAAAAAATACTGATCCATCTTGCGTAAACTGCGCCTCTTCTTGCCGGTACTTGGATTTTTAGAAGACCTTGAAGAATATCTTCACATGTTATTGCGGCAAGAGAATTCAGGGCACTTGCTACAGTTCTGTAATTTTTTTTTAATCATCATAATTCAATGGTGATTATATGAAATCAATTAAAAAAAAAAAACACAAAATCATTATTTATACCCCAAAGAAGCAGCAAAAATTCCAGCAACAAAAAGGCCTGGAATTCCAGGATATGTACCTAAGAAATTCATCACATAAAGTGGCAATAGTTGATCCAATTCTGAAATATGTCCAGCAAGCTGTGGATCACATTTACTATTTGCACTGTAGAGGACCATTCCAGTGAGGAAATTGACTGTATAAATGAGGATCAAAGCTATCGATGATACCCAAAGTGCTCTAGAATAGCAGCAATAAAATAAATAAATTTTCTCGATAACATAAAAGACGAAAGAAACATTCATTAATTTAAATTCAATTTACATTCTAACTTGACCAGTAGTTTCAACGCTCAGGTACTTTTGGACGGATGCTTGATTGCTACAAAACATAGTAGCCCAATAGAAGGTACCACCGATGACTACACTCCAAAAGCTATGACGTACTGTAGGATTTGGATCCATATTGAAAAATTCAATTCTTTCAGTGTTTTGACTCTTTTCCCAAACAGCAACTATTCCACCTTCCATAGTCATCCCTATACCGAGAATAGCAAACAGAGAAAGTAGAAGAACAGCACCTTGGAATGTATCGGTCATTATAACAGCTTTCATACCGCCCTGAAGAAATTCATTACAACTCATTAAATTTTTTTTATTCTTTATCAAACCATTATTTCAATGATAAATATATCATTTATACTTACTTGTGAAGCATAAAATATACACACAACATAGACTAGAGCTACAGCTAGATAAGTATCCAGGCCAGTAACTGAAATATTAAGATATTAAACCATTAAATTGATAATTATTTTTAAGGATAAAATAGTCATAAATAATCAACTAACCATGACTTAAAGCTAATGCAGGTGCATAAACAGCTACTGAAGAATATAAAATCATTTGTAACATGTAAAGAATACTAGCAAATAATCTACAGTATTTGTGGAAGCGCAAATTTAAATATTCATAACTAGAAGTCAATCTTAATTTCATATATACAGGTAAATAAAGCTGAGAAGTTATTGGAACGACAAAAATAAAAGATATACACGTCATCCAAAATTGAGTTCCCTAAAAAAAACAATTAAAATATTTCGTTACATCATGATATTATTTTAAAGTTATAATAATAAATCATATAATACCTGACTATACATTTCGGCAGGATTGCCAAGAAGTTCAATAGCAGTAATAAAACTAGCTGCTAAAGACATGGCCATTGGCATTGTACCAATGTTGGATCCACCAAGCAAAAAATCACTACTTGTTTCTTGTTTTTTGGAGAAAAATCCATAAAATGTACCAATTAAACATGATACTATTAACATTATAGAGAGTACAGTATAATCAATCCATGAAAATGTATTAAGCAGTGCTGGATTATTTGCTTCACATTCTGCTTGGTCAGCAGATCTTGTTTTACGTTGTTCTGCTGATGATGTTGATAAAGCAATGAGAAGGAGGATGAGCAGTCGTAATTGCATCTTTTTGGATTATACTTAATCGTTTCCTTTAAATAAAAAGAAACAATCAATATTATTATCATCAATACACTCTATCAAACATAATAGCTATCAATTATTCTCTCTTTGTTCATCATCATCAATTTAGAATTTTAATTATAAAATAATTATTATTATCATAAGAAATGATCCGTTTTTTTAGTTTAATAAAATATTGACAGTTACAATTGGCAATAATCAATTCAAGATATTAAACGATTCTTTAAAATGATGAATATCTACTTGGGAGCATCAATCATTTCTAGTTTAAAGCGGATTGAGGCATTGAAGTCACCACGTTGTTAAAGCAATACTGACCGTAATAAAAGAATGTATAACAGGATAATGGATTTTAAATAATGTGAAAATATTATCAATTGATATTAAATCCCACCGAACAATTGAGAGGCTAGAATTGTATGACAATGCTACAAAAAATTTGGTGCTATATGTTGAACATGAGTATCCTTTACTTATTGTTACCTCATTGTATTACTTGTTTGACCTTAAATTATTTATCATAGTATAACATGACATCAATATCTATTGATCTTTTCAACTAAAATATAAAACTTTATAACAAAACATTGTTTATAGTGTATCCGGACGGAAGTTTATAGTTAAATGATTTTTATTACATGTCATATATTTTCTCATGATAACAACCTCATCAGATTATCATTGTGACAAACATATTTTTGTATAATTATGACAGATGGATTGTTTGTTTAGCGAATATAAATCTCAACCATATTGATATAATCGCCAAAAATAATGTTGTTTGTCCACTGTAGCTTGACTATTGTTATCAATACCAACTTAACCAATAATTAATATTTGGTTGATAAAAAAAAATTGATTTTCTAGGATTTAATGATTAAATTCAACAGGTAGAGAATAATTTGGAGATTTTTAATAGGTTTAATTTATTTTTAAACTTACCTTAATAATAAATGAATCCTTTAAATTAATTAAAATCACTCAACGCGAATTTCTGATCAATAAAAAAGTTCGAAATTGTAATTGAATGATTTTACTACTTTGCCTGATATAACGCATATAGTTGTGTTGAATTAATTAATAATAAAAACTATTAAAAATGTTATTGTAATGACGGTATTGTTATAAAGAAAAAGAAAGGCTTTACTTGATTATTAAAAAAGTTTTAAACCAATTAAATATAACACTAAAGAATAAAATGAAGTGATAGTTGATAAAGTATGTAATAAAAATCGGTAATAAAAAGAATAATAATGAACGACTGGATTGAACCGGAGTGAAGTTTTGAAACTGATGTTTTAATTGTCATATGCGCCTTTATACTTGTCCCTACCACTAAAGTGTCGCGTGGTTGATACGTTGGTTGATTCCTTCAAAATATTATACACTCAAGTGGAACATAGAAGGGCGAGAAGTGGTAGATATATAATATAATTCCACAAAAATCGATCTACACTTCATCATATATTTAACGATTACGCCATCACGATGACAACTAACTGGACAATAGTTGATTCATATATTTATTAATGAATTAAATGCACGTTGTTACTAATTGTTTATAGTCATGTTGCATCAAATGTGAATTCGAGAGAATCCAAGTGATGATTCTGTCATTAAAGTCCACTGTGAGATTTTTGGAAAATAAAATTAATTGGTGTTAACATGATTCAATAGCTTACGTTCATCAGATCATAATTTTGTTTGGTGTTCTACTTCTTCTTTTTTTGATGTATAAAATTAAGGTAAAAGTATTGATATTGATTACAAACGGATTATTCTGTAAAAAACAAATAATTGATATTTTTGTTATTGTGTTGTGTTAAATATATATCTTTGTTTACATTTGTCCAGGAATATTGTTTGATAGTAATAATAATAATATCAATAAAGGTTAAAATAACTTGAAGAACCCATTTTTGATAATAGTTTTACTTATTTTTGGAAAACAATTTTTCATTGGATTATGTTTTCTACGCAGTTTGAATTAACGGAATGGTAAACAGTTAATTAAAGTTGGCAAATAAAAATGAAAAATCCAATCATAAAATATTACAATCTTTTGTTGGAATTGAGATATGAAATATTTCTCGTGTTATTGCCTGTTTCATCTTTATTTTTAAATTTAAAAAAAACCTGAGAATGGTACATTAAAATGGCAAACACAATTACAAGAGAGACAATGCTCAAGACTCATTTAAAATATGCAAAAAAAAAGTTACAAAAATAAAAATAAATCAACGAAAATGGTTAAAAAATTCATTAGCACAAATTTAGATTAATCAGGAGATGTATTAATTTAGATAAGTAATAAAAATATTAAATTGTACGATTTGTAGCGTGTCTTCACACGGTTTAATCTCAACATGCGATCATGATCTTATGAGGAGGGTTGGATAGCTGAAATATATATATATACAGCATTCACCAAATCTTATCATATATAAAATTGGCGAGTTTAAACTGGTTGGATACCAGTTTTTTATGTACAATTGCCCAGGATTATTAAAGAAGAAACAATTGAATACCATAAGAAACAATGATGTTATACATGTCCTTTGTGACATATGAGTAAACCAATTATTCATTTGATATTCTTTTCTTTCGTTGCACATCAACTTATTAATTTGAGAATAGAATTCTCTATAAACAGTGAAATGAAGAGAAAATGATAAAATCCATTATGATGAAATTCATTATGTATAAACGACTAATTGTTATCAAAAAGCAATACACTATAGTTACATTTTTTTAAGGGATATTCTTTTTTAATGATAATAAAATTAAAAAAGAGATTAGAATTAATTATTATTAAAATGTTAATTGAAACTAAAAGGCATTAAATGATTAATGATGTCTCAATAATAGGGAGTCAAAAATTGATTCGTTAATTAAATTAGTGATTAGGTTAGACTCTATTAACAAATGAATGAATGATAGATATTATAGATGATTATTGAAAAATATAAAGCTATTTTCTTAACATTCAAAGGGAAGTTTCGCTAAGATACTTGTTTTTATAGTGTTAAATTGTAGTCATATAATAATTGAAATTAAAACCGGCTTGATCTAGACGCAGCTAGTTTTATTTGAATTTAAAGACGCAAGACGCATTGTTGTCTTACACTTTAATTGCCTAATTCACGGCTAATTGGTGTTGATCTTTTTTAGGGCCAACGTTTTAATTTATAATAATTATTAAATATTGTACAAATTTATGAGGAGACTAACTTGTTAATATAAATACATGTTATCACTCTATGTGCTTCAGTATATACATTAAATTTGATATAAATCCTAATTTAAATAATCTACTAATGGTTTAATAGATAAATTTTTCTCCAATTAAATTTTAATAACTGTGATTTGATAAATTTATTTAGTTTCAAAAGGTATGATACAATAGAAAATGAAAGTATAATGGTAAAAATGCCATCGATATTATCTGATATGTACGATTGGTTCTAGTTGTTTCAAATTAAATCGATAAGAAATTGAGGGAAATGCTTATCTATAATAATCCGATAAAAATGTTTAAATAAAAATAATATATTTTCAGAAAATATTTGTACATTGATATAAGCACAAATCTTATTGAATAAAGTGTTCATCTATCGTAATAACTGACATTATATTTATTCTTTTTAATACTCATCGTGGATTACAATACACCTTTATTATTGTTAAATTGAAAAAGCTTAGTGCCCAATATTTCTTATAACACATGTTTTTTTCTCATAAACTTTGACAATAGATAACATGTATATCATAAAAATTAGGAAACTAATGTTATGGCTATAATTGCTTCTTTTTTTAAACACTATATTCAATAAATAGTTACAATTTCAACCATGAGTCACAATTATTAAGTAAAATGATCGTATAATTATTTATATTGTACAGATTTGTGTTGAAAGTTACTTCATTACGATATAATTCAGATACATTGTATAAAAAATATACTGAATTATTTTTTTATTTAGATTAATTACCTATTTAATGATAAATTTTAACAACAATAAATTGAATTAATATTTAAAATCATTATTATTGTCTTGAAAAAACCTTAAAACGTGGCATTTAGAAATAGGATTTACCAATTACGTCAACAATCACGAATTTAAATTCAGTCGGTCTACAATACATCCTAAAAAACGACTAAAAAATTATTTGTACTTCATCAGCATTTCCGGTTCTTATTAAAGTTTAATCAAAAAAAATTTCCCATGAGATAATATATTTGATACCCAAATAGCACAGACCTTAGTCATATTTCAACAGCTTTATTGAAATATATTATGGCAATGCTCAAGGCTAAATCAATGTAATCCCTAAATTATGAAAGACAAAATATTTATCGTATAATCACAAAAAAATAATCTCTGACGTGTGTTAAATTATTTATCTATTAACATATGAGCAACTAATTCAAATATTTTTTTCAAATCATGACTTGTTTTTAATTAATGTATCAAAGTGATTTAAACATAATCCACTCTTACGCTACAACGATAATAACATTAATACAATTGTGTAAGGTTCATTATTTCATGAATTTGACACGTGAAAATGAAACGATTGTTTAATAATAAACAATGTATCGAACTTTTTGTTCAATTTATAAACAACTTACTACATTAATTAAAAATGCAAATAATGGGTCTGGGTGTTTGTGCCCACATAATAAACTTCCCATTCCCATTGACCGCTTATAATCATATGTTTTTTTTTACAATTATATAGAAATCTTTTCTACTCATATTTTATGTATTTATTGAAATTTGTGATTTTGTCATATCATTGTTGTTGTTTTTTTTCGATTATTTATAACAAATCCAAAATTTTGTAAACAATTAGCAATTATTACAAGTTATATAAAGTTATCAACAACAATATTTCATCAATATCATCCAAATTTTTTAACAATTCTAATCATATAATAAGTAAGTACTGAATTTGTTTAAACTCCTTCTATACACACTTCTTCTCATTTATTCATTCATTTTTAAACCTTCTAATATGTTTCTAAATGTCTCAGAATGTAAAGCAAAAAATATGACAAAATTACGATTTTCAATAACCGACCCCATTACAATATAAATAAATAGATTGATACTAATTTGATAAAAAATTAAGTACTTGTCACTTCAGTTTTTTGATTTTCATTAAATGTATATTTTTGTGAAGCAATAATATTAGAAGTTAAATTTCTCCGCATTTCCTGTCTTCTAACCATACGCTTTGCAATACATGGAATAAAAAGATCGGGGTCAACATTTGGTTGATTCTCAATCCCAAGACATTGCAACAGATTACTCGTAATCCATGCTATAACAATGGTGATAAGTGTGCCTAGAGGTGCGTACCACATATACGAAATTCGATACAGATAGAAAAACTGGGAATCATCCATTAAAATATTTGGAGTTGATATAATTGTAGTATTACAGCCAGCTGTAGACACAGGTAAAGCATGAGGTATTGGTCTTGGCACTCCAAATGCTATCCACAATAAAAATACTAATGAAATAACAGTTCCTAATACTGCACTACGTTGTGTAACTGATTCAAACATCATTCCCAATGTGAATAACCCCAATAGTGGACCTCCAACAACACCAAATATTGTTAGGCTTGTCTGAAATAGATAAAAGTGTTTTCATCAATTTACTTAATATTTGATATATGTCTTTTCTTCCTATTAGATTTTAGTTTCTTTAGTAACTAGTTTTAACTGGTTAAAAGAAAAATATATTTTTTTCATTTTCAAAGATTAATGTGTAGTAAGAATTTACATCAATGACGCAAATGTCTGTTGATTTATCGTCTTTGATATCTTGTCACGTTGAAAATGAAAACGAAAAATTTATAAATTAAAATTTGACAAGTATGTATTTCAAAAAATATTGTTACTTACTTGAAGAATATTTCCTAAATATTGAGCTAAAATAGCAAGAGCAATGCACGCAATTCCAAGTAAAAATGCTAGAATCTTGCCAATGATTAACGATCTTGATGTTGATACTTCTTTCCCAGTAATTTTCGAATAACAAGGTTTTATGTAATCTTCTAAACTTACAACAGATAAAGAATTTAACGCTGCTGATATGGTACTTAATCCAGCACTAAAAATACCTGGAATATAATGACTATTATTACTCAAAGAAGAACTAAAAACAATTTCATTTGAAAGAACTTACCGGCTATGAATAATCCTGGCAAACCAGGCATAGAAGACATTGTTTCCACAACATAATAAGGCATCAGCATATCTGGTTGTTTTATATAGTTCATTGCTTTTGGATCACAGTCATAATATTTACTATAAATTGCTAATCCTGAGAAACATGTCAGAATTGAAAGGAGTGTCAGTACTGGCCAGCACAACCACAAAGCGTTTTGGGCTGATTTTAAACTCCTTAAAATTAAAGAAAAAAATCAATCAAATTAGATATTCAATTTTTTTGATAAAAAATATTGTTTTATTTACCTAACAGTTAAAAGTCTTTGTACTTGGATTTGATTAACTCCATAAAGAGACAAAAAAGTAAAAAATCCTCCAATAATAAGACTCCACCATGTATGACGTTCAGTTGGATCTGGTGAAAAGCTGTTAGATAATAATAAAATATGAATTACTGTTTCTTCGTTGGAAATTGAAAATAAATTAAATAAAGAAAAATTTACTTGTCAAATCTCAAACGATCGCCTTCACTTGCAATTTTCAAAATTCCATCGATTCCAACAGAATTGGCAGCGGTTGCTATTACAATAATTAAAGAAGCAAACATTAAGAAAGCTTGAAAAATATCCGTTATCAATACAGCTTTTATTCCTCCAATGCTTGAATAAAAAGCACAAGCAAGGCCAACTGACAATATGCTTGTAAGCATTGATAATCCAGTAGTTGTTTCCAGTGCTAAGGCAGGGGCATATAAAACTACTCCTGAGTATAATAACATTTGCAGCCATACCACGATACTTGCTAAAAATCTAGCTACTCGGCCAAATCGTCTTTCCAAATACTGAAAAATAAAATGATATTCTTAAATATCAATTATAACATAATGATTAAATTTCTTATCACTTAATTTACTATAATGAATACAAATATTTGAAGTTAATTAAATTATTAATTATACATCAATTAAAAATTTGTTGATGAGTCCTTTTTAACACTTGTGACAATACTTTCTCTTTATGTAAGGTTCGATAATAACAGGAAGTAAAACTTGCATTAGAAATAAGAGTGCTAATTTGATGATATAAGTTTATGACTAACTTTGTAAACAAAATTAAGATAATTTTATAAATAACAGGTAAATGTAGGGAATGTAAATAGATTAAAGATAGCAATGATAGCAGATTGCTATAAAAATATTGTAATTCATAAAGCAAAGCCATTATTATATTAGTTCTAATCGAGTGTGTTGTAAGAAATTTCACAAAAACAAGAATAATGCTATAAATAAAATTTTAATTGCTCAATAATGAACTTTGCCTGATGCTGAAAATATATGTCAAAATGAAACATTAACTAATCTTTTAAAAAATCTTTTCATCAACGTATTATTACACAATGTTCTATTTAATATAACTCAGCAATTAATTATGGAAATTTATGTTCATTTAATTACTTAAAGATCTAAGGATTAAATAAATAAAATAATTTTATCTACCTCATATGTACTTGATGCTTGTAATTTATAAAAAACGGGCAAAAACCCGTAACAAACACAAGGTGTTCCAATAAGATAAGAAATGTTTATTACTACAAATTGGGCGCCAAAGAAATAATTTTCAGCAGATAGTCCTAGAAGTGTAATCGCAGACATGAATGATACCATAAGAGCTATTCCAACAGGAATTGTACTCATAGATCGATTAGCTGAAAAATATTCCTAAAAAGAAAAATACGGTGATTAATTTGAAGAATACAAAGAGAGAGAGAGAAAAAAAAAATAATCAATCGAATAAATTTCGAGTGGTAAAAACTAATGTAAAGGTCTATTGAGGATTGATTTATTTTAGAAACTTAATTTGCTCACTCGAATAAATATTCCTCTTCATTAAAATCAATAGAATTAAATCAGTATATATTGCTTTGTCATTGTCTTTTATTCCAATGGTATTTTATTTGAACTTGTTAATTATATTATTCTTCATTTACCTCAGCAGTCTTTTGCTTGCCTCCAGTCAAACGATAATAAATTCCAATTCCAACACTGATGGCAATCATTATAGAAATGACCAAGGAATCGACCCATCCTAAGATTTTCTTATTTGCCATATTAAATAAAATTAATACTCAATCTGAAAATAAAAAATCTATTAATTTATTTCCTTGTCTCAAATAAATAATTGGTCTTTTTATTTATGAGCTATTAGAACAACATAATTCATCATTAAATATTAAAAAAAGGAATAAAACTGTTGATTGTGAATGAGTTCTAAAAACAATATATGAATTTGTTTATTATCTAAGATAAAATTAGAAAAAATTTATAACTATAAATAAATCATGATCATAGTGACATACTATTTTTTGATTAAAAATCAAATTATTTATGTTGAAATAAATTAATTATTTTCATATAAAAATAAAAAAATATTCGAAATACTTTAAATAAACTACCTTGTAAGGAACTAACTATTTCTTGAGCCTCGTCAACGCGTAACTGCTGACTACATAATTTACTGACAATACATAACAATATACTCCAATAAATTGTGTAAGGGCATTTTTACACATACACAGTTCCACGTGCACTGATCAATATCGCAAAAATCCTTTTTTATCGATTGAAATAAAAAAAGACGCCATCTGTCAATAAAATCTCACGCACCGAAGAGGTTATGAATACCGACAGAGGTTGTAGATCTGGCTGAATCGTGTAATGGCGGCTGTGTGCACGGCATAGGTGACGTGTCCGTGTTATTTCTTTAATCTTTTGGAGTTTATTTTTTAAGAAAGTGTCAAAAAATCGAGAACAATGAATGCTTTTAAAAGAGATAAAAAAGAAGAGGAAGATGGTGAGTTTGATTCAAGTTTTTATCTTATTAAGTAACAATGTATTGTCTTATTAAAAATATTGTTTACTTTGCTTTGAAAAAAAAAACTGATTTTCAATGGAAATTAGTTCATTAAGAGTGTCGATTTATCTATTGATAAATGTTTTAGGTGGAGGAAATCCATTTCAGAACTTGGAAAAAACTACAGTACTTCAAGAAGCTCGAACATTTAATGATACCCCAGTTAATCCAAGAAAATGTGCTCACATATTGACAAAAATTTTGTATTTATTGAATCAAGGCGAACAATTAGGAACCACGGAAGCCACAGAGGCATTTTTCGCCATGACAAAACTCTTTCAATCCAGAGATGTAGTACTAAGACGTTTAGTTTATCTGGGAATCAAAGAATTAAGCTCGGTCGCAGAAGATGTGATCATTGTTACTTCGAGTCTGACGAAAGACATGACAGGAAAAGAAGATTTATATAGAGCTGCTGCAATTAGAGCATTATGCACAATTACTGACGGTGGAATGCTTGCTGCTATTGAAAGATATATGAAACAAGCTATTGTTGATAAATCTCCAGCAGTATCAAGTGCTGCTTTAGTTTCTTCCCTACATTTAAGTAATGTATCTGGAGATGTCGCACGTAGATGGGCCAATGAGGCCCAAGAAGCTCTTAATTCTGATAATGTGATGGTTCAATATCACGCTCTTGGTGTTTTATATCAAGCGAGAAAATCTGATAAGCATGCAGTAATTAAATTAGTCGCAAGACTTATTAGAACAAGTCCAAAAAGTCCTTATGCAACATGTATGCTTATCAGAATGGCTTGTAAACTATTGGATGATGTAAATGAGAGTGGAGAATTGTTAGAATTTATCGAATGTTGTCTAAGACATAAATCTGAGATGGTTGTTTATGAAGCAGCACATGCTCTAGTTAATCTTGGACGTAGTGGAATTCGTGAAATTGCACCAGCAATAAGTGTTCTCCAACTTTTCTGTGGATCACCAAAAGCTGCATTAAGATTTGCTGCAGTACGAACACTTAATAAGGTTGCAATGACTCATCCAGCTGCTGTCACTGCATGTAATTTAGATTTAGAAAATCTTATTACAGATTCAAATAGATCTATTGCTACTTTGGCTATCACGACTCTTCTTAAAACTGGAGCTGAGAGTTCTGTCGATCGATTAATGAAACAGATAGCAACATTTGTATCTGAAATTTCAGATGAATTTAAAGTAGTTGTTGTTCAAGCAATTCGTGCTTTATGTCAAAAATTCCCACGAAAACATGCTGTGCTCATGAACTTTCTTTCAGCAATGTTGAGGGATGAAGGAGGATTAGAATACAAAGCTGCGATTGCTGATACAATCATTGCAGTGATGGAAGGAAATGCTGAAGCAAAGGAAGCCGGATTAGCGCATCTTTGTGAATTTATTGAAGATTGTGAGCATACATCTCTTGCTGTAAGAATTCTTCATTTACTTGGTCAAGAAGGTCCAACATCTAAACAACCTTCTAGATACATTCGATTTATTTACAATCGAGTAATTCTTGAAAGTGCAAGCGTAAGAGCTGCTGCTGTTACTGCTTTAGCCCGTTTTGCTGCTGCTTGTCCAGATCTTTTGCCTAATGTTCTTGTATTACTTTCACGTTGTCAGTTGGATTCTGATGATGAAGTTCGTGATAGAGCTGCATATTATTGTACTATTCTACAACAACATAATGATCCATCAGTATTACCACTTATTCATCCACCACAATTATCCATTCCAAGTCTTGAACGTGCACTCCGTAATTACACCAAATCTTCAATGGAGGAACCATTTGATATTAGTCAAGTACCACCAGCACAAGTTGCTGAAGAGCCAACACCAGCTGAAATTCAATTAGTAACGAAACCAGCTCAACCAAGATTAACAAGAGAAGAAAGTTATGCTGAAAAATTGTCACAAGTTCCACAATTGGCAATGATTCTTCAAGAATCTCCATTGTTTAAATCTTCACCTGTATTTGAGCTGACTGAGTCTGAAACTGAATACAATGTAAAATGTGTCAAACACTCTTGTGGGGATTATCTTATTTTACAATTTGATTGTTTAAATACACTTTCTGATCAATTACTCGAAGATGTCACAGTTGCCGTTGAAGCACCAGAAGGTTATACAATTATTTGTGAAATTCCTTGTCCTAAATTAGCTTATAATGAATTAGGAACAACATACACGGTCTTGCAATATCCAGAAGATATTAATTCAAGTGTTATGACGACTCCTACAACTTTGAAATTTGTTGCACGAGATTGTGATCCTTCTACTGGTATTCCTGAAGCTGATCAAGGTTATCAGGATGACTATGTGGTAAGTTTTATACTTATTTTAAAATAATTAAATGTAAAACAATTATAATATCTTTTATTAAATCTTGTTACAGTTGGAAGATCTCGAAGTTACACTTGCAGATCAAATGCGCGGATCAGGTACAAGAGGAATGGATATAAATGCTGCTTGGGAATCAGCAGCATCAAGAGGTTTTGAGTGTATGGAGGAAACCTTTGCATTGGGTACCAATGTTACCACTTTAGAGGCTGCAGTTCAAAGTTTAGTTGGATTTTTAGGTCTCGAACCTGCTGATCGTAGTGATAGAATTCAGCCTGGAGCTACTTCTCATATGCTACTTCTTCATGGATTCTTCCGAGGAGGAAAAGAAATTTTTGCTCGTGCTAGATTAGCTTTAGCTAATAATCAAGTAACTATGCAATTGTCTGTACGTTCTCAAGATCCTGATGTGGCATCTCTTGTCATGTCATCGGTTGGATAAATCATTTTTATTCATCTAAATTAACAAAATTATCTTAGAAATTTAAAAATTTATTCACATTTTTATTAATATCATAATTATCTTTAAGTAATAAAAATATGTATATTTGTTTTAATAAAATTTATGTAAAAATATGTATTAGGTGAGTTATTTAATTATCACATACTTGTAACATATAATATGCGTGTATTTAATGTAAAAATACCCCCAACTGTCGGATTACATACATGTGTGCATCATTCTCCCACTGTTGGCTTTTAGTGTAAGCTCAAACTGCTAGATGTCGAGTATATTGCATCGAAGAATGGAAAATAAATGATATCTAATAAAAATAATTATTTATCGAAATATTTCAATAGTGGTTATAGCATATTACTAATAATTAATTGATGTTACAATCTTTGAAGAAAATATCAATCAATATATATTCAACAGTGTAAAATCATACTTCATTTTATATTTGTGAATAACTATTTCTAAAAATGGCTGCGGTACTTGATGAAGTCGGCAAGTCTGCTGAAAAATTACTTGATGAAGATCAAGATGTAATTATAGATGATGAAGATGAAAATGGTCCTCCAGATGCTCTCAAGAAAAAGAAAAAAAAGAAAAAGAAGAAGAAAGCAGGTTGGTATTTTTCCGTAAATAATCAAATTTACCTTTTAATTGTTATTAATTGTATTATTTATTATTATTATTATTATTATTTCTATTATCCTTTTTCAATACTTTTAAAAATCAAATTCAATCATGTATTTATGATTTATTAAAGATATTTATATGTTTATTTAAATGTTTTATCCTACTGGAAATTTAATTTAACTCAAAAATATTTGGAGTTAACCTCCAAACTCTGTCATTAATTTAAAGACTTTCAAAAGAAAAAAAAATTAATTGTAATCAGACATAAAATAATGAAATTTGTTATTTTATATTGATCATAGGTTTTTGTTATTTTTAAATTAGGTACCGGAGACAATGTTGTAAACGATGTACAAGATGACAAAAAAGAGAATGAGAACGATGAAGGTATAAATAAATATTTAAATGAGTATTAATATATATTTATAAGGAAGAAATTGTATGTTCCTATTTTGGTTTAGCTGGTGAAAATGATGGTGAAGCTGAAGATGTTAAGAAAAAAAAGAAAAAACGTAAACCACGTGGCAAAAATAATAAACAACAAACTGATCCTCCTAGTATTCCGGTAGCTGAATTATATCCTGATGGAAATTTCCCAATTGGTCAAATAATGGAACATCCCAGTGCTGCTGGTATTGATGACAGGACAGCAAAAGATCGGTTTACTAGTGAAGAAGCAAAAGCTCTTGATCGAAGTCAAAACGATATCTATAACGAAGCAAGGCAAGCTGCAGAAGCTCATAGACAAACACGAAAACACATTATGAAATGGGTGAAACCGGGTATGACTATGATTGAAATTTGTAATGAGCTAGAAAATACTGCAAGAAAATTGATCGGTGAAGATGGTTTAAAAGCTGGTTTAGCATTTCCCACAGGATGCTCTAGAAATCACTGTGCTGCTCATTATACACCAAATGCTGGTGATCCAACTGTTCTCGAATATGATGATGTAACAAAAATAGACTTTGGTACTCACATCAACGGTCGAATAATTGACTGTGCATTTACTTTAGCATTTAATCCTAAATACGACAAATTAATTGAAGCAGTTCGTGATGCCACAAATACCGGAATCAAGGCCGCAGGTATTGATGTACAGTTATGTGACGTTGGAGCTGCTATTCAAGAAGTTATGGAATCATATGAAGTGGAAATCGATGGAAAGACTTATCAGGTTAAATCAATTAGAAACTTAAATGGACATTCTATTGCCCCGTACCGTATACATGCTGGAAAAACCGTGCCAATTGTTAAAGGAGGAGAAGCCACGAGAATGGAAGAAAATGAATTTTATGCAATTGAAACCTTTGGATCTACTGGTAAAGGAATTGTTCATGATGATGCTGATTGTTCCCATTATATGAAAAGCTTTGACGCTGGCTTTGTTCCATTAAGACTACAAAGTAGTAAATTACTGTTAAACACAATAAATAAAAACTTCAGTGAGTATTTTGAATAAATTCATATTAGATATTCAAAAAATCTTGAAATTTTATGATTAACATTTGTTTTTTGTCATCATCAGGTACTTTAGCCTTCTGCAAACGATGGTTAGATCGAATTGGTTGTACCAAATATCAAATGGCTCTGAAAGATCTATGTGATAAAGGTGCTGTTGAAGCCTATCCACCACTGGTCGATGTCAAGGGCTGTTATACTGCCCAATTTGAACATACTCTTGTACTACGTCCCACTTGTAAAGAAGTTATTTCTCGTGGAGATGATTATTAATTCTTGAATATTTTGGTTTCAAAATTTCGCAGACTATATTAATGAAAGTAAATAAATACATGTACTTTACATTCTTGTAATTGTAATTATCACTATTGACTGACTATTCATCTTTCAACATAAATCAGATTGTGATGAAAATATTACTCGAAAAATATTGTTATCTATCACATTGTGCGTTTATTTTGTTGTAACGCATTTTTTACACATCATTTGAACATGCAATAATTTTTTCACTAATTATGTAATTATTTTTATTTTTTATCAACAATGTTTTTTTGTTTTTTTTTTTTTTTTTTGAATTGTTCAAAACTATGAAATGAACATTCATGTTATAAACAAAATGTGTATGGATAAGTTTTTGAAACTATAAAGCATTTTTTTTTGTGTTAATGGAGATAAAGAAAAAGATAACGGAATAATGGAATTTTTTGTGTATTTTTTTCCTTTTGTTTTGAAATATTTATATTATAGCAAATTGTTTTACAACATATTGTTGTTGCTATAAGTAATTAATTACAATAAAAGAACAATTCTTTAACTTAGTACGTAATAATTAATGTAATTATTAAATCAATATAATTTTAATATTAGAGTATATGATACAGATAAAGAATTAATTACGAAAATTTATTATTATAATTATTATTTTATAAACAAAATAAGATGCTTAAGAGTAATTGCTATTTAAAGTTTTTTAGCAGACAAATGAACAATATTGAGAGCCTTTTGTCTTTGTACAGTTTTCTAGCTTTCTAAACTGCACCTGGTCCCATATATATAGAGCTCTTATTTTATGCAAGACACATCTTTTTTTATTACCTGCAATATTTTTATTATTGTTTTTTTTTAATAGAAAAAGAAAATTGAATGAAATTCAATTAATCTATTTATATATATCTGTTGTATACTTTTTTTTTTTAAATACGAACGATACAAACAATTTCTAAATCTCTACATATTTTTTGCTTTCATTTTTTTATATACACGGTTAAAAATCTTGATTAGAAAAATGTCAAAAATTAACTACACAACCGTAAACACACGATTAGTTTTATAAGTTCTCTCTTCCTTAGGAGAGAGTGTAACAATTCAATCAGATAAGCAATCGATTTTTTGTTTCATTGAGAATCTGTGCGTGTCCGTAATTTTGCTCTTGCGGTTACTAGTAGGTTTGGTGGTGGCTCTGTACTCTGTGGGTGTTCCTGCGGTAACAAAAAAGTATCTTTAGTTAAATGATTCTAGAGATTATTTATTTATATATTTTTAAATAAAAATTACAATAAATTCTGATGATCTTCAAAATAAACATAAAATATCAATCAATATTACTCCAATAATTATATGTACTGACCATAAGTTCAATTTGTCTGGCTCTTTGTTCAAGAGCTCTCTGTAAAGCTGTCCTAGGATCATCTTTATAAACTTCTTCTCGGAGTCTTTCAGCTTCTCTTCTTACTGCTGCCTCCCGTTGTTTTTCCAAAGCTCTCTGAAGCTCACTCTTTTGATTAAGAACATTTTTTCCTCTAGAAAACAATATCGTTATTAAAAATACTATACTATATTTTTCTAAATTTATATAGATATAATTTTTTTTTTGACAATAAAAAAATAATAAAAATCATTTCAATTCTTACATTTTCTGATTGAATAACAATTCTCTGCGAAGATCCTTGTGGTTATTGGAAATCAGGCACGGGTTATAAGGCTTACGGGGTAGAATGAGACCATCTGGACCCATATGAGGAGCTGGCGGTGGTGGAGGAACTCCCATCATTGGAGCCATCTCCTTTCCTGCAAATATAAATGAATAAAATTATTAAATATTAAATGACAAAATAATTCTAACTAAAATAAAAATTTAAAAAATGATAAAAATATGATGATGAACACCTTGATTCTCATTTTTTATAAAGTGATAGCATGTCTCATTTTCATGTTTACCAAATTTACACTCTAAATAAGCAATTCGCGACTTGACCGAACTTTCCTCGCACATTATAACTTGCACTTTACAATACTGTCGTACTCTGCATTCCAGGCCATTTGAATTAAATAGTAAATTGTTATATAGCTTTCTGTAGGGCTTCTCATACTAATAGGATATGGAGAAGTGATGTACGTGGGTCAGTCAAGGCAAACAGCTCATGTAGGAGGTAAAGGATTGATCAATTATCGTAGGAGTTTGGATTAGAATTTTTTTTTGCTACTTTGTTTTATTGCCAATTTCATTTTAGTTGATAAGATCTGTCATATTGAAAATATATTTCAGAGTTTTATCAATAATTTATGCTCAAGACCTTGAACCACACAGAAGACGTGCATCAATTTATTATTAATCTTCTTATCTCCAGAGTATTAATTAATCTTTTTCAATACTATATTTGAATAAATAATCATTTTTATTATATATCAACTATTTCAGTCATCTTATTTGTATTCCATTAAAATATTTACATTTGTCATAGTATCCTACAAATACTAGATTAGAAGGGAAATAGTCGTAGAGAAAATTAATATTCTATTCTTGTCATGCTGATAAAAAATTCACGTGAAGATCAATAGATAAAAAGAAAGTTTTTTGTTGAATCCTCTATTTTATTAATACTCTCTTAATGTCGCTGTGAATAAAAATAATGACATAAAATGTAACGCTTTCCCTTTAATGTACAGGTACAAAAGAATTGACATGGTGAAATTGTTGACTATATTTTTTTTTTAATAATAATATCAAGGTAATATGATAACCTTTATATTTATTTAGTATATGATTATTTGTAGAGTAAATAATCAATCGAGTAAATTATTTGCTTATTATTTACAGGATTATCGATTAGATGCAATCGATTGGATGCAATACTGACACTAGCAATTGAATTTACGATAAATTGCCGGGAAATTGGAAACTCGAATATTGAAAATGTAATTTCTCATGGTTATAAAATAACTTGAATTTATTGAAAAAAAAATTTGATGAATGATTAAATAATAAAATGTTAAAATAAATTTTTTTGAAAATAATATTATAGATACTCACTCCTATATTTATCAACAATAAATTTCTTTGTGGTTCAACAACTTTGTAACAGTTGGAAAACATGATCAATAAACTTTTAATATCCTTCAAAGAATAAGATATAAAATATCTACGATATTGTTTTTGAAAGTTTTTACTGCTTATTTAAACATTATTTTAACGAGGCGTAACAATCGACTGAAACTTGTTGCAGTATAACTACATATTATTTAGAAAAGTAAATGACTTTGCTTAGAACATCTATAAAATATAGAAAGAAAGGTGAAAAAAAGTTTTGGATGATTCGTTTTTACGAGATGAAAGTGAAAATTTCCTTGAAGCTTTCATTACCTAAAATTAATATTGGTTCATTAACCAGAACATTTTTCACAATGTTTTATTAGCTATTTTATTTGTTCAGACATTTTTTGTGCATTGGTAATACTAGATAAGTAAGAATAAAATTTTATTTTAACCATAAAAAAAAATGTAATTAAATATCTTTTGTTGAAATCAAATTCTTTATGACATTGAAAGAAATAACAATACTACTATAAGTAATATAATCCAATGTGCTAATATATCACACAGAGTTCAATTAGGGTATTCAAGTACGACTTCTTATTGAATTAACATCTTATCAGTGGAATTTAATAGATCAAATATCAAGTGATTATTTTACTTACAATAATACAAATAATTTCAAGAACTTTTTTTTTTAATTAAATTAATCAACATTAATTTTTTTGCTTCTAACAGAATGATTTTTTTCCAATTTTAAATTTTAAAAATTAAACACTCTAGAAACTGGACTAACATATCATATTTCTGCACAATAAGTTGTATGTATGTCTGTACAATAAAAGAATATAAACAACTGTCATTAGAAGAAGCAGTCTAAGTAGCGTGAGAACGATGAGAAGTGCACTGGGGTCATGGTATGAAGGTCGAATGTGTGCTCTTCTTGGAATTACTGACACATACATGTGGATGATTAAGGAACATGAACGATGTAAGAAACATTGATAAAAAAAAGCTACAAAACGAAATAAAAAAATAATAAATTAACATGACAGTCTGGAATATATGATAAGTAAATGAATATGTACTTACTACCGGAACTATAAACGGAAATAAATAAATTCTCCAAACGTAGTCTTGTTAGTTAATATTTTTGACCTCACAGATCACATTCGAACAGTTCTTGGCACAAGATTAAATTGATAGAATTAAACCCAACTGCTCTATCAGTGAGTACATCAACAGAAAAAGTATAACGAGGAACTAACAATTATTAGACCCTTGCCTATAAAAATAGCTTTTAATGAGATCTATCAAATACGATTAAATGAATAAAAAGTTTCACTTACATTGTTACTTTAATCTACATTTAGTTATATGAATAAATTATACTAAATAGAAAAATAGACAGCTTATCTTTAATTTGACTTATAACTAATACTTTAGATATTTATCATCATTTTTTTATCAATCAGTTTTGATAAAATAATATCAGAAATTATTGATATTTTTAGCTTTGAAGAAAATTCAAAAAATGTTTGATTATGTCATTTTATATAAAAATATGATTACTCACCGTTTGTCAAAGACTCACAGCTGTCAAGGTCTCGTTTGACGCCGTTGGTAATCACCTAAAATGATAAAAAAAAATTTTTTTAATACTATTAACCAAGATTACTTGCATAATAAAACAATTCATTAATATGTATTTGAAATAATCAGTTAAATTACAAAATACTCAATAAACTATTGTTGTGTTTTTTTTTATTGAGAAATTTGTTTATCAATAAAGACTACTAATTAGTAGATATTTATTTCCAATAGAAAATGATAGAAAGGAAAATTCCGGAAATAAAATAAAAATGTTTACCAAGCCTATGAGAGTTCTGTACATTTGTCTTATGGTGATTAATCTTGTTTTTTTTTACGGTTCAAATGATCTCGATTTAATGTGGAGTAGGATTAAAAAGGAAATAGGAACGAGAAAAGACGCATAAAGATTTAACTGCTCGCTGAAATGAAAGAAACGAAAGTTGACTCAACTTCACAACACATTAAAGGAGAATGCAGATTTTTCTCCAAAGTATATCAACTTTGCAGAGTCTTCGACATAAACATAAACTTCAATATTTGGATTAATAAATTTGAACCAGTTTAACTATTAAATGAGTAATGACCCAATAAACTTGTTTAATTAATAACAAAATTTTAACATAAAGTTTTTACACAAGACTAGTTGGACACTTAATCGATAAGAGCCACTCCTGATAAAACAACTAATAGGATTGGCTTAGAAATTTTAAGATTACTTTTTATTCACTTTTTTAATTCAAAAAATAATTAAAAAATTTTCACAACTATTTTAATCAATCTTACAGTATTGATTGTTGATAATAATTTTTGATAAATATGAAAAATTGAATTCCCAACAACTCTTTTGTTATTTAATTTTAATTAACGTGAGAATCAATGAAAAAATGTGTGTAAACTAGACATACATAATGAACGTACATAACAATTGTCCCTACAAAAAGTTGTGTTCATTGTGGTGGAAGTGGAGGGCAGCACGTTCGTATTATATATATCAAACAGTCCGGAAGGAAATGAAGCATGAGTATGTTAATATTTGTCTTATCTGAGAGAATTATCATGAACTCTTGTCAATATGTTTTCTCTTGTTAAGCACAATAATTATATTTATTTATTGACATGTTCCAGTGTATCAATTAATTTATGGGAATTAATAAGGTAAATATTTTATATAATACAAAGATTTAATCTTTCTAATAGTGATGATTAAAAATGACAGTTGTTTGATATATTTTACAGGTCTATTAGTCTTTTGTAAATAGCTTCAAAGTAATACTGCTGATGTCAAACATTTCTAGAGACATTTTCCAGGAAAAAAAACCTTCCTATTGACTGTGCATGATGAACAGATTGCCCACAAAACGACCAACTAAAGTATGCTTGAGATTTTGCTGGTTTTAAAATCACGGCCTAGTGCACCTGCTGCTGGTTTAATTTCTTTCAGTCTCAACCTCTTCGATATAAACTCATAACTCAGCAGAGAGAAATAAACTTCTCGCACATTTTTTTTTTCATTACAATCTCAATTCGTGAATATAAAAACTATATACATAAATGAAATTAAAATTAAGAAATAATTTTAATTGATTTATAAAAAATAATTACTGCATAATCAATTTCCATGTTCATTTCTAATTTAAATAATGATTAGAAAAAAATTAATGATTATAAATGAAACATTTTATCATTAATTCCACACAATATTGGCACAATTTGTAAATAAATCTTGGTACTTTCACTCATAAATCGTTCATCTAAATGATATTCAAATTCTTTTAACTATCATTTGTCGTCAAGAATTTTAAAATTCCTAAAAAAAATTCACATGGTTTAGATGGCTTTCTCTTATACAAATAAAATCATTAGGTAACTGAATTTGAACATGAAAGTATACCCGGAAATACTTCAAGTGTAGTATAGCATAATAGTATACGCAACACGCTTAACTCATTATTTCATTTGAATACTAATTAAATTTACACAATTAAACCTATATGTATTATTACACCGTTATGTTACATTTAAAGAAACAATAGAAACAAGTTAGATTTACTTCCAGCCTTCCTTTTTTAATCCTCACAAATATACAATGTAGGATTAATTAAGGTATTAATCAAATTTTTAGCATCTTTTTGAATTATGTAAAAATAAAATTAGTGTAATAAAGACATTCAATGTGTTGTCATTATTTTATTTGTTCCACTTCTCATGTTAATAAATTCAACAACATATTAAAAAATGTTATGATATCATTTACTAGTCATCACTAATGATGCAAGGTGTTGGAAAAAAATTTATAATTATTTTATTGAAGTTAGCAAATGAAATTATAATTAATAAAACATTGTAAGAGAAAACTAAGACATTTATACTTTTAGTATCAATTTAATTGAAACTATTATTTTCACTGAATATTAACTGTGTAATTTTATCATGAAACTAACGGAAATTAATGCTCACTAAACTGTTTCAAACAATTCTCGAAACAGTCGTACATTTAATGAATTTTTTTTTTCATTCATCAGAGTAGCATTCAATTAATAAGAACAATGTCATTATAACAATCATTGACATGAATATTATAAATAATTAAATATTATTAAACAATATTTAATAACGTACATACTTGAATTTATTTTCAAACTTTATTGCACTTTTTTATTGGAATAAATAATTTATCAATGTTTATTATATTTTTTATGCACTAGAATTTTTTTGTTGTGGTAAATAAATGTAAGACTAAGATTATGAAATTCACTAAGCACAACAATGATAAATAATTGAGTAATTTTAAAAGTCAGCCGTAAGCAAACTTTAAAAAGATGAGAATAAGCACATCCGTTCAGTTCAAACACGTAAACATGAATGGCACAAAATTGGTGAGATAAAAAGAAAGAGCCAAGTATCGACAGAGTATGTGACCTTTGTAATATGTAACGGATATAAGCTTACGGATTTGGAATCTTTTTACGTTTCTTTTATTGAGTTGTTTTAGCAAGTCAGTTTTGGTGTATATGTCTGTTAGATGACTTCTCTCGCGTAACCGCGTCGGCTTCACGTCACTTTGTAATGACTAAGAACCAACGAGAAACTTCAAGAGTACTATTATATGTGTGTACATTCGCATACTACAGCTGTCGCAAATTCTCATTCTATATACTGGCCAAGAACGTCAAGTTTTTGTTCTTACTGTGTTGCACTTTAAAGGGAAGAAAGTTTTTATGTTTTATAAACGACAATGAAATATTTATAGAGTCATAAAATCGGGAAAAATATTTTTTTAATATTTTTAGGTTACGTTGAAGGTACTAAAAATTTTGTTTAATTTATCACTTCGTTTTTGAAGATCATTATTAATTGTTATATATTCACTTTAGGTTGGTGAAAATACTCCAAAATAACTGGTTTATATAAAATAATATTCAGAGTAATTTAAATGTTGAATATTAATTAAATGTTGCCTTGAATATGTCGAGGTCAACGACACTCATAATCTTCTATTGCTAATTTATTACAGACTCTATTTTGAAAGTTATTAATTATTCATTTATCCATTGCACTAATCGTCGACATATTAACACTAATTTCTGCAATAAATTGAAAAGAAAAATGATTTTTTTGTAAATTATAATTTCATTAATTTCTATACAAATTAATTTCACTACAAACATTGCAAAAAAGCTAATTTTATCTCAACCGCAAGATAAATTACAGTGATTAAAAGATGAGGAAATAAACTTTTGTTTTTTATTAAATTAAAATACTCAAAAAACACAATTAAACACCCTTACCAATTTTTATTTCGATTATTTTTCATTTTTTTGGTAAAAATTGTTGCAAAATACCCAATTAGTATGGCACTTTTATCACTCCACGTATCAACACTTTATAAAATTCAATAATTGAGACACTGAAATGATTGAAAGAAAATATCAATATTTAAAGATAAATAATATGTATAATAATAAGTAAATATTATCGATGTAAGAGTTTAATTAAATTCTATAGCAAGTATGCTATATATTATTAAATCGTTTTAAACCACAAAGATATACGATGCACGCAGCTCAAGAGCTTGTCAGTGACTAACTCAATATAACCAGGAAAAACATGCTCTCCATCGGACCACGAGGACTTTCACTTGTGCTTATAATATAATCTGACAATCAGACTTGATCGACAGCAACACTTATTTGCTACTGTACACTTTGTTTCATATTTATACTAGGTGTACGTATACATATCGAAAAATAACCTCAAAAATTTCATTCTTTGTAAATAAAACATTTTGATCCATTTTTGTTTCAACTCAATTTAATTCTTGTATTATCTTTAAAGTTTCTTTTGAATGACAAAATGACATTAAATGATGATAAATTAAAGATGTTTGATTACTTCAAAAAAAAAGTCAATAGATAAAAAAAAAATTTATAAGAAGTCATGACAATTATTTGAATTGCATTCGTGACGTTCCGTCCTTATTCACGTCCACAAGAGAGTCATTGGAGTTGGCAACAAGTCAATCGGAAATCCCGTTGTGTAGATGTGGTTTATAAGCGTCAACAATCGCGCTTTCTCTGAATAATAAATAGCCAATTACCAATTGACCATCAGCGAAATAAACAATGTATATATTATAAAAGATTGTACATAAATTAACTCCAAATGGTAAGTAAGGTGTTAATAGTCTTATTAAATAAATAATTAATTTTTGATATTTTTTAACTGATAGCATTGTTTCTTACAGCATCACGCTTGACTGAACCAATTGATTGTCTTTTCTCCCAATCAAATGCTTAAAGAACTTTCAAAAATTTTAATAACATTCAAATAACTGTGTATAATTTTGTTTCCGTATCAACGAGTCGTCGAGTAACTTTCGCTTCTCTAATGACATTCGTTAAAATTTGCCAAAGTCTTGTAATAAAAATGATCGTTATGATTTTAGAAAAGATAAAATACTCCAAGCCTTTACAATATTATTTCTCTCTCTAAAATGACTGAATTATTTATTGATATATTCCTTGATTAATATAACGGTATGTATTTTAATTTATTCTCTATAAAAATGAATCAGTGAAAATCACTGCAAAATAGCAGTCATGAAACCATCACTGTTGGAGATAGTGCTATCATTCTAAACAGTGAATATTCACTGATTTATTTCTAGAGTTTACTGAAATGAAACAATACTTATTTTTGAAATTATCAATAGATATAATCACACAAATCAATTAACTGAGATGAAAATTCACTTTCAGGTCTTATTTTCGTTATCAGACCTGGAACTGTCTGTGATCAGACTGTCAGGAATCACTACAATAGGAAAGTTTTCGACATCTCATACTACACAGACGCCCTAAAGGATAATTAACAATGATAGAGAAGTCTATCACTATTGATTGAATGAAATTTTCAAATAATAATATAACATTTAAAAATAAAAATCGATTACATACTTTTATTATCAATGAATAAATTAATTCCAATTAAAAAGTAGCTTACTAAAAAATTATATGTCATTAGTCACATAAAAAACGCGAATTAAAACTTCACTTTAATTTATCTTTCATTTCCTTTTCGAGTAGTATAAATTATAGAATTTATTTCACATGTAATGAGAAGATTAGAATAAGTACTCAAACTTTATCTACTTCTTTTTACTCATATAATTTACTTTCGAATGATAAAATATGAAAGTGAATTAGTAAAGCTAATAATTTATAATTATTAATAATTAGTACCGTTGACGACCGTGTGTTTAAAAGATATAATAATAAAAAAAAAATAATCTGATTAACATCTTTCACACCTTTAACTCTTACATTGTCTTATTCATCTCAATCATCAGCTTATCTTGTTCCTCTCTTAACGTTTCACTTTTCTCATGAAAATTTCCCAAGGAAGTTATTTGATCCTTCGATAGTATTCTGTCGACTGTACACGACAATTTCCCAACCATCATTTGCCGGAGATTACAGGTCTTTGACGTGTTTTTTATCTTTTTCTTTTACATGACATCAAAATGCTGATGCTCATTTACGAGTATTAATATTATACACAGATTTGATGATTTATATTCATCGTAATATCTGCTCATTATTATCAACATCATACCATATCATTTATCCAAAATAGCTTCAATTAATAATAAATACCTTAGCCCATTGACCTTCCACATGATTCAAATAAAGTTCAACCGAATTAAAATTCATCAAACGTATGAGGACAAGAATTTAATTTAAATTTGCAAGAATTTAGATGATATTTTAGCATAGTAATAACGCGACATAGAGTGTTTAAAAAGGTTGAAATATTTATAAATGACATAAACTGACTAATAAATACGTGTTGAAACCAGTTGAACACTCATTTCTCTCCTTCTAAAGCATGACAACTCGGTTGAACGGGTTTCTTACGGGATCTACAAAGTTTTTCCACGTGGATTCACCAGTCGTGATGAACTGCACGAATCTTTAGTTTATGTTGTAGTATATATAAATGTTCAACCATATTATGTATATCTGTCTACTAAATTCATGTGTTATATTTCTAGTGTGTGTAGTTGAAGAGAATTTGTATTTCACTTGAGTTGTTTTTTTCGCGGTTGGATGCAACTCTTGTGCGTTCCTCTTTACACTTCATTTACGTTCTCTAAATATATTTACCGAGTAGTAATGATAGAAAAAAAAATACTCATTTATAATATTTAATCCTAAAAATAGTTTTATAATTTACTAAATTCTTTCACTGAATTTATTGGAATATTTTCCATTACTAATTATCTGTTTGCTTGATAAACAAATGTATTGATTTGGTATTTTTAATAACATCATAATTAATGATATCCAAGTTTGAGAAAAAAGTGAATAAAAAATAGCAATTTAATGATAACATTTAATGGAAGTTAATATTTTTCATTAAAGTATTGCAGGAAATAATTAAAAACAAGTCAACAGAAATAGGTAATTCCTTCATTCCAACGTATAAGGACAATGCAGAAATAAAATGCAAAAGGTCTTTTATGTTCATTTACAAGGCTTCAACGACATAGATGAAAGGAACCCTTGAAGAAAAATCGATCAAAAACTTCCTACCCATATTGACCTACAGAAATCACTCCAAAAGCATTCGCTCATTATTTATACCACCTATTTATAGCACAGACATTATTCTTTGATAAAATTCAACATTGAAAAATTATTTCATCTTTGAGGAGTTATAATCATTAATGATGACTAGAAGTTTAAGATTAATTTAAAATCTATTAATGAATTTCATCTCTAGTAACCAAATGAATATTCACTGATTTTGCAGTGTAAATTGAACGACTATTTGAATCAGTTGTATTATATTCACTGATTTTGCCGTGTATTTCATTATTTTCACTGTTTCATTTTTAGATAGTAAGATACAGATGAGATTCTGAATTCTCATCTGCATCTTACAGCAGACTAACGTTGGTCTGATGCCTGCATGCTTACGTCAGATTCCAGCGACAATCTTACGTACGATTACTCCTAAGAAACCTAGCAGACGTACGTAAGTACTGGTTACTAGGGATTAATTGAACAATTTTTTTTTAGTAGAATTAATAGAAAAAATAACTACTGGTAATTTATGTGTATTCAATCATTCAAATCAGTGTATTTTGCAACAGCTGAGTATATGCAAATCATCAAAATATTACGTTAACTATAAAATTATCTAAATTAGCAAAATCTCCAACATCATGATAGATAATTATCATCAATCAAACAAATATTTTTAAATTCTAATTTATAATTTCCAATTATTTGTAAATGATTATTTTATATTCTAATCATACACAATCATAAGAACATTCTCCTTCTTCATCTCTTATCAAGTCAAAGAGATCAAAAGTGATTGGTACTTTTATTATCTGGACAAATAATGACTTCATGCCTGGCAAACATTGGTATACTCTTTTATAAGAACGTTGTCAAAGCTTCTTTTATATGTCTACAAGTGAAACAAGGTCGAATGAATGCAACAACAATGACATGACTGAAGAGAGGATTCAAAACGTCATAATTTCAAGTCATAACTGAAAAATACAAAAGAATGACATGAATGTATCACTTACACACATAAAAAATAGCTTTGCAATTATACTTATATAATTTATAGAGATCTGTTGATATCATGATTAAACTTTAGACAAACTATGTTTTTTTTTAGCCATTTTTACTTCTATTTCCTTTCTACTTTACAACATTCCTTTGCGATTACGATAACTTGGTGGGATAGTTTCACGTAACGTAATAGTTTGATACCGTTTTAACTGAATGAAAAAAAGCAATATATATGTCAGCTTGTGAAGGTTTTACAATGGTAAACGAATTAAATCATTAGGATTATTTCTTCATTTTATAGATAGTGTATTGAAAATCATCACTTTTCACCAATAAATATATTTCAACTATCAAAATAGAATTATTTTGTTATATTAAAGTATAATCACCTACTCTTCAAGTTTAGCACATGTTACAAATGTTGAGAGAAGTAATTTTAGCACAGCTTGAAAAAGAGCAATGTAACAACAGTGAATAAGGGAAACTGTTTAAACCTTTAATGTAACACTTTGCTTTAAACAACCAACTGAAAGAACACAAAACTTAACACTGCTTCAATTTATACATACGTACTGACTACTCACTAGTTCTATAAATCTCTCGTACACTCGATCGCCCCACACAGCGTTGTGTTTGACTAAATAAATACTACCAAAGTGAGAAAAGCAAACTTTTCAATTCTACTGGTGATATAATATTTATCAATAATAATTATTTCATAATTGCAAGTTTTTTTTTCAATTGAAAAGCTAAAAAAATAATAATAAATTGGAAGAAAAAAAGACGAATGGTAAATAGATGAAAAGAAGATTATAACTAGAAGCTGTAGTTTTCAAAACCTCTTGTTGACTGATAAACAGGAAGAGAAAATAGAGAAGGCTGAGGGATGAACTTGCATTGCCCGCAGGATCAAATGACGATCCACAGACACACTCGACTAGTGTAAAAAGCCTGAGAAAGTATGTAGACAGGTCGAAAAGAGCTTGAAGGCGTTTGCCTGCAGGGTAAGATAAAAGTAGTGAAATTGTTCACTATTCTGAGAACTCGATGATCCATTGTCCATGGTATCCGGGTCCTAATGACAGTTTTAAAGCTCTGAAAATGTTAAAAAGAAATATAAAGAAGCTTAGACGTGACGATAGGGGATCTAACTACGTCATCATATCGATTGACCCTAGATACGTATGTCGTAGTTTCTTTTTTCTATTCAAGTGATGAATGTAGCCCCACCACGAGGCTTTGTTTGCAACTGGTCGTTGCGATTCACCCTCCCGTTATCAATCCCCATTCTCAATAGTTTTCAATCTCTGAAAGAGGGGTAAATTTTTAAATCTAAACCAGTATAGAAAGACGTCATGGGTATTACAATAGGGAGATAGTGATGCAAATTTTCATACAAATTATTTCCAACATGAGGAAAATAACTTTTGGTGCAGCCTGTATATTTATGACATGATCGAGACAAAAAAATCCTATGAACAGAAGGTATACCTTCACGTATAATGGTGAGGAGGCAGGTGCAGGGGTTGTCCATGACCGCTAGTGGGATGCTGCGTCTTAGACTGCTTGTGTATATATGTGTGTCTGTGTATATACAACATTAGTTGAATGAAAAAGTTGAATCACAATATAGCCCACGAAGTAAGTATTTTCTCTACATGAATCATTTAATTGTAGTTGAATTTTTATCAAAGCTTTATGTATTCATGACTCTTGTTTTCATTCAACTTTCTTTATCTTCATTTCCTTCAAATAACTTCTAATGTTGGATCACTCACACACGTCATCCATTGTTTCATGCCAATTTATTTCTTCATTAGAAGTAGCATATGACTAACGACTTACCGCTTTGGCAACAATCCCGGATGTTGAGGTAGATGATGATGATGATGCTGGTGATAATGACAATGATGTCGATGATAAAGAAGGCACTTTAATGATGTTATTTTCTTCTGGAGTTCCTTCTACTACGTCTACACTTACACTCACGTTGTCTCGTTCGGTACTGACCGTGGAATCTCCTCTGTGAGCAACATCGGCCGTGATCGACGCCTCTTCCCACCTCTGCTGATGCTTCCTGAAGAATTCTCCTTCGGTCGAAACGGCTCGCTCAGGCGCCGCTGGTGCGTCGTCGTCACCGTTGGTTTCTAAGATTCGAGGTGGATCTTGGTCACGATACGTCCTTCTCTGACTTTTCGATATCTCGCACATCCCTCACCTCACTGTTTCACTCGATTACACCTGCGCGATTTATTTTTTTATGCCTCTTCAACGCCGGAGGGAAAGAGAAAGGTAACAGGCTCTTCTTTTGCAGGAGCACCGACCTTTGAATGCAACGATCCATTAGGATAATTACCAGCTTACAAAGAAAAAATTTTTCAGGTTATATTATTTTTTGCATGTTTTACTTATTCTGATTTAGTATTATCAAAAAAATGACTCTATTTTTTATCATATGTCTGAGTAATTGGAGTAATGCTTTTTGACTGTAATCATTTTTGTTTGCTAGATTAATCATTGATAACCTAAACAATGACTTTGAAGTTGAATTTTCAAGTAAAAATTGATTTAAATAAAAACTGTTTCTTTTTTACAAGAATCACTTACTGAGAAAGGATTCATTTAATGTATGAAAATATTATTAAAGTGGTAATACAAAAAAAGTTTAATATTTATATCAATACTTTTCAAAAGTAGTTTTTGATGAGAGTTTTATTCCATCATTTTATGTCTCAATGAGTTATTTCATTTTAGAAAATGGCATTTTAGAATGCAAAAATATCTAGTCATAAAGAAACAGTTGTATTGAAATGGCAAAAAAAGAAAATACACATTTTTAAGATAAAAATCAGATTTTACGAATTTTTTTTTTAACCATAAAATAAAAATTTTTATATTCATGCCAGCAAAAGAATTTTAATCATGTTTGGGTGTCCAAGAAAGAAACAAGTTAGTTAAATAATAAAATAAAAATGAACACACGCAGAAACATGGCAAAAAGGCGTGAGGAAAAAATAAACGCGAGCTTCTATACCCAAGGAACCAGTCTGTGAGCTAAAATAAGATAAAAGAGAAAAATATCACTCGTACTTGCAAAGCGATTGACACTCCAGAGTATTAATTTACCGGCCTTTTATATTATTACTTGGAGTAAGTTTTTGTAATAAATTGACCGCTAATCCATTATTTTTTCTAATAGTATGGCGATTCCAGACAGCACTTGAACTGTTTTTGAAAGAGCAATAACTGAGTATACCATGCGTACAGAAGCCCGTAGGGCTCACCTCCCTCTTGATGAAAAGTGATGCCATATTGTAGCCACTTTCAATATGTGTATGTAGAAAATGAAGAAAACTACATAATCACATGTAATAAGTGTAGAAATGTCATTTTTCAATACACACAACATGTGGGAAGTGAAAACCCAAGCCACATGCTACAAGTAGAATTCTCATATGCTAGGCCAGTCGAAGAGTAATATTCCAAAATATTTGAGAAAACACGGAAATTAGCTTCAAATATTTGATAATACTTTATAATCCCTTATTGCGCACATAAATACTTACAGTCAAGCCTGCTACAGAACTAAATACTCTGTTTTTTCAAATATTTTGGAATACTATTCTTTGACTGGTCTAGCGTATGAGAACTCCACTTGTAACATGTGCTTGAGTTTCCACTTTCCACATGTTGTGTGTGAGTTTTAAAGATACACTTCTACATATATTACATGTGATTATGTAGTTTTCTTTATTTTCGACACACACATATTAGAAGTGACCACAATACGGCGCCACTGTCATCTGTCACTTTTTAATAGCATTCTCTCTCACTCTATTTCATCTCTTTCAAAGCTCACCCTTATGTTGTAACACTTGTAGAATCGATAGCAACAAACACTGCTGATGCAACAGTCACTTTACCTTTAAGACGATCAATTAAATCAACAGAAGATAAAGGTTTGCAAAGCAACAATGAGAATAATGGGTGGAGTTCCATTTGGGGGACACCTTCAAAAATAAATTAACTGTGCTGGGTACTGTAAATTTATGTATAAATTGAAGAAAAGTAATAATAAAATAATTTCGATATAGATAAAAAAAAAAAAGTTCATAAAAATTAGTTCATAAAAGTTCAAAAAAATTCATGATAATCATGTATTGTCTTCATTGCTACTCTTAATGCTTCTAAATCTTGAATGTTTAAATAATTAAGTATGATATCAACACACAGATCAGGCAATACTTGGCCCGTGAATAAATTAAAACAATTTTTGGCTGAATTCACGGCTTCAAATTGTATTTCTTTAGCCATAATGAGATTTTTACATTGAATTGCCACATCATGTGGTGTTCTCCCATTTATATCTTTTTGGATAAAATTTCCAAATTTTAACAAATGGCGTACCATTTTCATTGAGCCTGTATAATTAACGTTTTTTTGTTTACACATTATATGAATTGCGTTTTCTAAGTCACTATTAACAGAATTTATTAAATTAATGCAGCATTATTCCGGCATGCATTCTAAAATTGAAGACAGAATGTTAAAATTATTCATACTTAAGGTGATATAAGTTATGTTATTACCATTTTTAATTGCTGTAAAGTCGGCATTTTTTTTTATGAGCGCTTTACTAAGTAGAATGTATCCATTTTTTATGCTGTCCAGAAGTGGAGTTGTTCCATTTTGCGACTTGGCGTTTATCTCGGCTCCTTTATTCAGCAGCATTCTTACAACTTGACATCTGTATTCATCATTCCAATTTTTTATTAAATTCGACGCACAAAATAATGCAGTGGTGTTAGGTTTTCGTGGTTTTTAATATTCATATTTGCACCATTATCTAATAGCAATGTAATTATCAGGATATTTTTTTTCAATAAGAAATACTTTTTGTTGATGAATCTTCAGAGTAAAAATTCTTGCTACTTTTTTGATTATAATAAAAATTATTTAACGTCCTTAAACATCTCATTTAAGTCATAATAAATATTTTTATGGTGTTTTTCGATATAGCATTGACTTAAAAAATTGTAGACTGGAAACTCTACACAAGAAAATTTCTTCCGCAGTCGGTAATTACTCGGAGGGTATAAGCTGAGCTCAAAAGGTAACACCCCAGGCATTAATGGACCCGGGTGTATAAAAGGTCGGTCTGTAAGCGCCCATTTAGATTGGATCTCTATATTCGTCTATCCTCTCTGATCAGTATTCAATAAATTTTTCACCATTAGCAAATATCACGACCCCTGCAACTGTCAAAATGCTAATCGAAGTGAAGTTATCTGAGCGACAGATGCAGCCATATTGCTCAATTCGAGATAACTGTCTATTTGCGAGAAATTTTTTAAATTAAGGCTGGGCTTTCCTAAGTTGAAATCACCTCAAATTTAAAAAGGATAAAGGTAAAAGATATTTATAAATATTGAGGAAAATGGTATACAGGGGGGGGAAGCTAAAGTTTGACAGCATAAGTACAGGAATAATTGTATAATAAATGATTTTTTAGTGAAAGGCTCATGACAAAAACGCCCGCCATAACACCTCGAGAATTCATTTTCTTCATTCACACATTATTTTCCGCACATATTCGATATAAATTTTCTTTTCATCTCTTTTTAGTGTTTAACCTTTTTATTTGTTTATACTTACAGCATTGTATCTCTTCTATCAATTCTAGATTTCCAATTGCAATTTCTAATTAATCGCGAATTTCATTCACCTATGTTCATATATTCAAAATACTCTAAATTGAATTCTACACCTTGGGTAATCGGTTGGGGAACAAGTTCAAATTCACCCTGTATAATACAGACTACAGATCACTAATGACATCTGTCGTCATAATAGCAACTGAATTATTTCGTCATTCGATTAATCGAATAACCTCATGTCTGATATATCGAACCATTCACGATTATGAAACGATAGCCTGAAAAGTTCCGTTTTTTAATGTTCCCTATTTCATCCTTTTTTTGTCACTAATCCCAATTTCTTATTAAAAACTTAAAAAAAATATTGTGAGACATCATGCAGGCGAATTTGTGGAATTTAATGACGACAGTCAGGGTAAGAGAAACATCATGTCATCAATAAATACACCATCATTTATTTTTACTTGTTTCAAGAATCACCAAAAATTTAACCTTCTTGTGATAATTTTTGATACGAGTTGAAGTCAAATGTTGGTTATCTAAAACTTTTAATGATAACCTTTGATTAAAATCATCAAAATCAATTAGACTTTTATATTTACGGAATGTCTCGTGGTGAAAAACTCAAAAAAACCTTTAAATATTTAATGATTCTCTTGAAAGTATTAAAATACTAGTACTTGACATTTTCTGATACTAATGGAATTATATACATTTTTTTTATTTACTATTTATAGCCTGCAAGTATCAAACGTATCATAAATCCAACATTATCAGTGCTTCAACAAAGAAGATATGCTAGTACAATAGATGCTGATATAGTAGTAATTGGTGCTGGGCCAGGTGGATATGTTGCTGCTATCAAAGCTGCTCAATTAGGAATGAAAACAGTTTGTGTTGAAAAAAATCCTACACTCGGTGGAACATGTCTTAATGTAGGATGTATTCCATCTAAATCACTTTTAAATAATTCTCATTATTATCATATGGCTCACAGTGGAGATTTAAATAATAGAGGAGTCGTTGGTAAGAGAAGAAATTTAAAATCTTTTTTGATTATCGTTAGATGTATTTATGAAAATTTTGAAAGAAATATTTTATCTTGAATTTACTTCGCAGTTGGAGATGTGAAGCTCAACCTTGATAAACTCTTAGAACAAAAAGACAATGTTGTTAAAGCATTGACCAGTGGAATTGCTGGACTCTTTAAGAAAAATAAAGTTGAATGGGTTAAAGGACATGGAAAAATTACGGGCAAAAATCAAGTCAGCGCTCTTGGTCCAGATGGTTCAATAGATACCACAATCAATACTAAAAATATTTTAATTGCAACGGGAAGTGAAGTAACACCTTTTGGAGGTCTTGAAATTGATGAGAAACAAATTGTATCATCAACCGGTGCTCTTTCATTGAATCCAGTACCCAAAAGACTTATTGTTATTGGTGCTGGAGTTATTGGCTTAGAACTTGGATCCGTATGGCAAAGGTAGAATTATTAATAACATTACAAGGGTATATGAAATTAAAGTTTCCACATATTTTAGGTTGGGATCTGAAGTTACAGCAGTCGAGTTTATGCCAACAATTGGTGGTGCTGGTATTGATGGAGAAGTTAGTAAAACAATGCAGAAAATATTAGCAAAACAGGGATTAAATTTCAAACTTAGCACTAAAGTTACGGGAGCTGAGAAAGTTGGCTCTGAAATAAAAGTATCTATTGAAGATGCTAAAGACCCTAGCAAAAAAGAAACATTGATGTGTGATGTTTTGTTAGTGTGTGTTGGAAGGAGGCCATATACACAAAATTTAGGTCTTGAAGATATGGGAATTGAGAGGGATGAGAAAGGAAGAATTCCGGTAAATAACAGATTCCAAACTGTGATTCCTAAGTGAGTTTAATAATTATTTTCTAATCAGTACAAATTTTAAGAATGATTTACTTATGGCATATTTTTTTGTTAGTATTTATGCTATTGGTGACTGCATTCATGGTCCAATGTTAGCTCATAAAGCCGAAGATGAAGGAATAATTACTGTCGAGGGTATAGCTGGCGGTAAATACTGAATTATTTTTATGGAAACATTAATCAACAATTTTTTATAACAAAGAAATATACAAATATTTTAATTTTAAATGAAGGTGCTGTGCATATTGACTACAACTGTGTTCCTAGTGTTGTGTATACACATCCTGAAGTAGGATGGGTTGGAAAAACAGAAGAAGATTTGAAGAAAGAGGGTATTGAGTACAAAATTGGAAAATTTCCATTCCTTGCTAATTCTAGAGCAAAGACCAATTTAGACACTGAAGGATTTGCTAAAGTATTGGCTTGTCAGAGTACCGACAAAATTTTGGGAGTTCATATGATTGGACCAGGTGTTGGTGAGCTTATTAATGAAGCTGTTCTAGCTATGGAGTATGGAGCAAGTGCAGAAGATGTTGCGAGAGTATGCCATGCACATCCTGTAAGTAACTGTTTTTTAAATAAAGTCAATAAGCTGAAAAACAGATTTAAAAAAATGTATTTATTATTATTTCAGACATGTTCTGAAGCTTTAAGAGAAGCTCATCTCGCAGCGTACTTTGGAAAACCAATTAATTTTTAAATAGTTTCTCATCTGCTTGAAATACAGCAATCAACAAATTCATTTAGCTTATATCTAGAAACCAAAATCCAACAATTCCAAACAGAACTGCACTAAGTGAAAGCCGTTGACACTGATAAAGTTGTCGAGTCAAAAGTTGTAAATAATAAACTTATCAAGATCTATAAAAAAAGATCAAAGATCTTTTTTAATATCATCTTATCGTTGTACGAATATTGTATTTATTAAAATAAATTTCAAAAATCTCTATATCTACAGTTTAAATGAAAATATTTATATATGAGCCAAGAAGACTTAAATATTTATTTTCTGTAAAATAGAGAATTTTAATCAAAATAGTTTATTATTATTATTTTATTATTATCTCGTTTGTACAACTTACCTCATGAAATGATTTTTTTTAAGTTCACTTTACTATCAAGATTAATCCACTTTATTTTTCCTAATTAAAACAACTCTTCCAATAACTTGATACAGCTTAATTAGAGTAAACAACGATAGATCTTGAAAATCGTGTAATTAAAATAATCAAAAAAATACTCCAGTCTCGTAAATATTCCCAATATTCCCCTGCGACAATTTTTAGCTCCATATCTTCATAAATATTTATATAATTTTTTTTTTCATCAGAAAATTAAATTTTTCATGAAGCAATACAGTTTTACCCATGATTTATCAGATAAAAAATTATTTTAATATAAAATTTGATTTATTTTTAAACAGGCTCCAATTTTACTAGTGTCATGTCTGTTAACCACGTGACCAGAGTTACTTCAAACTATTGCCGCCAGTGTCTCTAGTGTCGCAAATACGACAACGATGTTCGTAAAATGATCTGAGTAGCACTAGTGTCTGGTGCAACACACCCAATGTTTGTGTTTTCAAAATTTTCGTGATCACCGTAATTTTTAATAACAATAAATCGGTATGTAGACACCAAGTGATTTAATCTTCAATAATGTGGACGACGACAAAAACAACTAAATACGGCGTCGGTGAGTGCAACATATCAAGTGTTTTATAAATCATCTTTCGAATACTTAACATACAATGCAACCCCCAGTGTATTTCATCTGTCAAACTCTGTATGTTGGATGAAGAAAAAAAATTAAACCAGATGACTCTATGGATAAATTGTATCATTGAATTAACCGAGTCATTGTGATTCAATTATTTATTCAATAAAAAATAGTAAATGATGGATAAAGATGGTATGAAATGCCGACAGGATGGATAAAAGAACGTGCTCCGTAAACGTGAACATGCCGCGTACGCGCGCGCGCGTGTTAGTGCTTTGTATGTAGGTCCATTCATGCATTGATCGTATTCGAGTAGTAAGAGTGGCGATTTGATAAGGCAATAAGAAAGCTCCGGGTCTCAGGCAGTCAGCAATTGGATCTAAATAAATCCCTACATGGGAAGGGACGATTTATTTTCATTAATGAAAGTAATTTTATTTTTTAATGTTCTACAACTGAACTTTGTTGAAAAGATGAAGAATCAACAATGCTGTTTATCAATACATTGTAAAAAAGTATATAAAAGGAAAATACCAACTATTGTTTGTTGATACGATAGATTCTCATGAATGAACTGATCGATTCTATTACCAACTTCATGCTTTAATTCGTACGTGCTCGAGGGTAATGGGTGAGGAGAAAAAAGAGAATCAGGTGGATCGAATAGCTCTTGAAACAGGATCCACTTGGAGAGCTTCAATAGACGCGAGAATGCTTGACGTTAGGTTTTAATTAAAACTAGAGTATCACTTGAATATCCACCTTGAATATAACCAACTAGTCATTTTATTTGATAAGAATACCGTATAAGGCTGATATGACAATGACTAATGTCTTTTTTTTCAACTTAGAAAATGACTCTTTTAATGTTGCCAGTTGTTAAAAAATAACAATTACCGAAAAAGAATTTTTATTCAACACCACAAATCCATTGATAACAATAATTAGTTAATTTAAACATTTTTATTAATTATCAAAGATGACATATCTTTATTGAATTTAATTTTAACATGAATATTAATTAATCTCGTTAAAATAATTCAATTAATTGAAGCAAATAATTATGTCATACATTTCATTTATTACTGATAATTTGAAAAGTAACATGATAATCTGTTACTTATATTTATTAGTCATTCTATTTTCTGCGAAGAGCACTAATGTATTATTTTTCTCTTTTGTGGTAATTTTATTTCCTGCATGATGTTTAGTTCAATTATTACCCTCGTGTTACCTCTATACAAACGTTCTGGGTAGCATGCAGGTCGCAAATAAAAAATAACAAACACTGCTATACTTACAAATATACATTTACTTGGTAGTAATATAATGTATAAATAGATAATGTGTAATATAATATTTAATTAAATTTTATTGTATGGCGGGAAAACAAATTTTACTGAAGAATTTATAAATATCAACATCAAAGCTCAAGTTTATCAATCAATTACTGTTACTTAATTAAACTTGTTCAACGATCAATCATGCTGTTTAATTAATTCATTCATGATCGTTTTAACTTTTTGTAAATATTTAGTTGTTTTATCTATTTATTATCCAGATAGTTCAAATGTTTATCAATTTGATGTTTAATAATTGATCAATAATTATTGGTAAATAGTTTTTTAATTATTTTCACGAATTTTTAGCTTAATAATTGGATCTGTTTAATATTTGGAGCATTACAAAGTTTAAAAGTAGATTGTTTTTCTAAAAATTGAAAGAACTAATATTTGTCATTGGTTTTCAAATGATAATAATCCAATGATTACAAGTTTCCGGTAATTATTATTCATCATTTTGAATTTAAACAGAAGTTAGTCTGCTGTAACTCAGAAAGATCTTGGAATTATATTTTTCCCTATTTCCTGTAAACTTTTTCTCATGATAGTACCACAAGTGCGAGAAAAAACTTTTGCATTTGGCAGGAAATTGAACATTTCTCTTATGTAGAGAAAAGAACTGAAGATGTTAAAGTAAAAAAAAAAAGAAATTGTCGTTTGACGTCAAACATTTATTTCTTTTTTTTTGCAAAGTTCGTGTAATAAAAAACCTTTTCAGCATTTATAACTGAAACTTTACGACTTTTGCTATATTTTCTAACACACAACACACTACTTTCTCCTATAATTTCGCATATTTGCATCAATATTATTTTTTTACAGTTATAAATAATGATAGGAATAATTTTATCTTGAAAGATAGCATAACTTTGATCATTCAACTGTAAAAATCAGTAGTAACTAATTCATGATTATTTTGGAAACTGATAATAGGATTAATTTCAAAAATCAGTCTATTGAATATTCGTATTCTATTATAATACCTATCTATAATTGTTTCAATAGCTGAATACATTTTCAATCTTTAAACTGATTACACTAGGCATTACCAAGCATCTAGAAATAATTTCCATTCAGTAAATATATTTATTATTTATGCCATTCTTTTAATTTGTTGTAAAAATTTTTTTTAATTTTTTAGTACCAATTTGATGTTGAATTATACTTGAGCCATCTGTCCTTATTATTTTGCTCAGTACAATAAAAGAAAACAAAAATGGTCTTATTCATAATCCATGATTGCTGGATTCATTGTTAAAGCCCCCGATGACATTATTACGTCATAATTTGTGTTTCATTGGTCCTCCAGCATACATTAAATTTTCAAACATATGGCAAACGTGCATAGAACATATTAATAATTAAATATAAGTATTATTTACAGCTGATGTAGCCATTTGTTGCTATTCTCTTTCATACTCAATGCATATATGAGTATTATAGTTGGTATGATTTAGATCTTTTTTCATTCCCATTAGCTTCACGTTCGTCTCTTTTAGTTTCTAGTCTTCCCTTCGTAGCCACCCCTTAACAATGTTTTATATATCTAAAGGGGGAGCTATTGATTCGATTCCCGGGGAAAACCAGGGAAAGCTCTATGAGTAAAAGAAAGATGAAATGAGGAAAAGAGAACGCTCCCTCAATGTGTTCCTGACTCCTTTGTTCTCTTAAAGCAAGCGAAAAATCCTCACATCAAGTTTTAGTTCGTGTGAACTTTGCACTTTCAAAATCATAATATCTAAATTATTCAACCTTGACTAGAATATTCATTTTTTTCTATCATCGTTTATTGTACTCTACAAGAACTCTTTATTTCAAATATGACTTTTTCAATAAAATATGAAAGTTTTCAAATAGTTGAGTCAAGATGCTTATATAGAAAATTTATATTGAAATTTTTTGCAATAGCTTTCATGGTTAAATGATTTGTCCAAAAAAAAATAACGTAGTTGTCTTACACTTGAAATGTAATTTAAAAAGAAAGTTTTCTAGATCAAAGCAATCTTTTTTTTTTATCAAATTCAAAGGAATATTTATCAATGCTATCAATACTATTAATTATGAGGAAAGAATTGTCAAGTAAAAATGACTTGGTCTTTTGACCTAACTATGGTATGATGAAAAAATGTTGGATAATAATTACTGTCATATTTACTCGCTATAAATGAGTCAGTGAAAATCACTGTAAAACAGTGTATATTCACTGATTTACTTTTAGAGAGTAGGATAAGTTAAGAACAAATGAAAGGAAAGGAAAAAAGAAATCTAATTTGTGGCAAAATTATTTAATCCAAGGCAAATATTATTCCTAAAAAGAATAAAAATGATATTAATTTGATTGGAATATCGTCTTTGTTAAAAGTAATTAGCATTTTTAATTTAATCATTTTTATCATAAGTTACTCTTTAAAAAAAAAAAACCAGTAACAATACACTGTTTTATAATAATTTTCACTGGCTTACAATTATAAAAGTATCATTTTATTCTGAATTAGTGTTACTGTTACAACAGCAAACAGTGAATGTTCATTGATTCATTTTTAGAGAATAAAAATTCTTTTTACTACTTTGATTTGTTTTTTAACTTAACTCTAAATGTCAGAATAATTTCTACTTAACAATTTTTAATTTATCCTGTCGAACTTGTCTTTAATAAATCTCTAAACATCAGTTTGTACTCTGAGAAATAATATTTACTAAGATCAATCGAATATTTTATTCAATAACTACAATTAATTCTTTTTTTTAATTTAAAATATATTTTAATAATAATAATTCAATAAAATTGTTGTATTGAAAAAGTGTTTTTTAGAATTAAACTTTGCTCCAAATGATTTAATTTCAAATAATCAAATAAAGAATTATTTTTTGAACCAATTAAATAATTAATTGCTATTAAAATCTTTGATTGATATTAATTCGAGTTTTTTTTTACAATATCCTACTGTATATTTTTAACTCCATTATGTAGTATGAATTTATTCTTTACTTGAAAATCCATGTTAGAATTAAATGTAAATATTTGCTGATATTATCAACGAATATGTACAATACAAAATAAAGTGTAAGACAAATTGTTGATAAGATTGATAATAATCTTCCCTTTGCCATTACTTACAAACACATGTTTTTTTGCGTAAACTCAGTTATTTAATGACAATCGAGGCGTTAAAAACATCAGACATTTCAAGTCATGAAGTAGCAATCTACACACTGTGATACATTAGGCGTAAATGCTCATTGAGATGCATCTCTCGTCGAGTCTCTCTAGCGTTGGCCGGAAGCCTGTATCATACGCACATTGTCGCTTGACATCCGGTGACCAAAGTTCACATTAAGGAGTGTTTTTTTACTCATCTTCCTTTTGCTTTTTAATTTTTATCTTTCTTTTTTAATATCCGCATATTTTCAGTCTAAATTTTCTTCTATTCATTGATAGTTGTACCTTGGTACATGATGGCTTACTATCTAATCATCTAGCAATGCTGCTAAAGAAATACTTCTCATAATAATATATCTCTTATGATTGTAGAAAGTTGATACTTCTAATCCATCATTACTATGTGTACTATTAGATTATTTTATTTTATACATAATTTTAATTTAAAAAATAAATAACAATCATTTGAAAAAGACATTCCTGTTAAAATAGAAAAAAAAAAAGGTTGGAACTGAAAAAAAATGTTGATCAATACTCATTTGTCTCCCCCAAGGGTTTATTTTCCATTACTCCCATGTTATCATTCAGAAAACCTGTTATATTAAAAATATTACAATTTACTTAATACGTTGGAGATAAATTATAGAATTAGATAAAACTAATTTGTAATGAATGCTTTCAGCCGTCTACAATTGGCGAGGAGACACAAGATACGGACTGCCATTAGAGATTGGAGAAACGGTTCATATTTTAGAAGAATGTGCAGGTGAGCAAGAGAAACAAAAGATTCAAATGAAAGAGAAAAAAAAGTAAAAAAATTTATGTTGTAGGATGGTATAGAGGATTTTCAACAAAGAATCGAGCAGTGAAAGGTATATTTCCCAGTTCTTATATTCATTTGAAACCATGCAAAATCGAAAACGAAGGCCTGTTCGAGTCAGTAATACCAGAGGAAGATCCAGTAGTACGAGAAGTTACCCTAGTTCTTCGAGAATGGGGTGGAATCTGGAAGAGACTTTATGTGGTAAGTAAATGTCTGCCAACATCTTTTATATTATTTTTCCTTCAGTTTTCTTTCATTCATAGATGTCGTATTCAAAATAGCTTTCTTAAGTCAAGTTGCACATTCAGACTAAGCTGTGAATCATCAACATAGTCACATTACTCTTTATCTCAATACGTATAATAATAAAAAACTGTTCATACATTCTGAGTTAAAAGTCCACTTCCTCGCATTAATCATCGAAATAGATTTATTATTTAATCAAAAATTTATATTTCATTCAGAAAAATCTAAAGCAGTTTTAATAATCAATAACAACAATAAAAGGATACCAACAAATTGGCAGTCTTTTAATTTTTAAAAATATCACTAAAAATAGTTTCAATATTAAATCAATCAATAATCCTCTACACATTTTAATCTTCGGTATGTTTTATTTTTTAATCTGCAGTAAAAATTGCACATTCGCATGTCTATTCAATCGGAATATGAAACGTAATACAGAAAATAAACGACGATCAAAAATAAAAATAGAATTTGATAGTTTTAATATATTCGAAAGAGATAAAAATACATTATTATAAAATTTTTTTTAAGGAATTTATCTCAATTCATTTATGAATAATACATTTTTTAATTTGTGTTTTTCAAGAATAAAAAAAAATAAATATAATTTATAAAAAATTAATTCAAAACTTAAATCCATATATCGAAATTTATGTAAATAAATGACATTTATATTATGTTGAGTAACACTTGAAAAAAACATAGAATGTTGATGTTAATAGGAACGGGAGATTTACAAATTCAACACATTAAGAAAGGTAATGAGAGAATTACTGGAATGGAGACGACAACTTCTAGGTGGAACTCTAACGACAGATCAAACAAGGGAATTGAAACTACGAATCATCAACAAAGTGGATTGGGGAAATCGGTGAGTCAAACTATGTAGCATAAATTGAAATAATCAAAATTTATTATTATAAATGTGAAATGATAGATTACATAATACATAATGAGATGGCTTTCGTAACATTTTTATAGAATAATTATCGTTATATTTAACTGTTATATTTTCTTTTATTTATTTATTGTTTCTTTTTTACTGGCAAAAATGCAATTATCAATTATTTTCGTACTAATTTGATATAATTAATGGTTTATCTAAGGATAAAAATTCAAAATAATATTGGCAAAACATTTCTTGCTATTAAATGTTGATTGTTTTTTACTTTATTTACTACATTGAATTATCAGCGTCGTAGATAAACCGTTCTATTAATTATATTTATTTGTAATTCTTATACAATTACTACTTTCTACGTCAAGATCACTCAGGAATATTTTACGATATAGCTAAACATTTTTAACACATTTTTGTTGAAAATAAACGATATGAAATATTCGCTAATTTTCATAGTCAATTCGATTATGAGAGGCTTGAGTCATAAAAAATAAAACTGACAAAAAAGCTTCATCTAAAAGAAAGCTCAGTAGTAGAAAAAAAAATTTCTAAGAAAATAGTAATAAATTCTTATAATACTAAATCTCGCTTGGTTCAATCGTATCTATAAAGGTATAAGCATCTCGTGTAACTGTCCAGGGCAACTTTAGTTTTCCTTTTTAAGATATAAATCGTAGTAATTATCTTCTTAAAAATAACTCATGGTCTTTTATTTACCTTTTCGTACTTGAGAAAATAAAAGCTAAGTAAATTATTGAGTGTACTCAAGGACGTCATAGTTAACGGATTATAATGAAAGAAGAGATAATAACATAATATAATTTGAATTTAATTGTTTAATGTTTAGCAATTGTGTCTCTTTTCTATTTACTTGGCACTATTTTACTTCTTTGAGCAACTATTTTTCTATACTGATTATTAATTTATTCGAATCATGATATCAAATTTTATAAAAGTTATTTTTTAATGAATACAAATATGATATTGAACACAATATATGAATGAATGATATTTCAACGCCCTGGACGGAATATACATTAAAGTATACAAGTATTTAGTTATTAAAAATAAGATATATTAATTACTACACTGATATACTTTTTATCAATAACCTGAAAGGGGCTATGTGCAATGATAACTAAACAATCAATTTATCAAATATATTGATATTCAATTACCAAGTCGTACTTTGTTTTACAAATAGAATCGATCGAGTCACAGCCCACTGATTCACACCAAGACGACCTTTCTTTTTTCTTTCTGATTGTCGACTTTGATTATTCTACGTTGTATTGTCATTGCACTAAGTTTTTCATTATAAATAAAATTATGTAATGTTTTTTATACATTTACATAATTTCATATAAATCCATTTGATTTTCTTTCGTGGCAATATTTTTTTTTTTTAATTTTCAAGCTTTTTTTTTTTTTATAAATTTAAATATTTTTCAAGTTATTCTTCATTCTGATAACTTTGAATCAAGTAAATAGTAATTATTTATTAATTCAAGAGAAAAAACTTTGATCAATACTTGAATCGCACTTCTAATAACTGGTAGCACTAAGCTGTTATTTTTAAGGCACCTATGATTATCACAAAAAAATAAGAGTAAATTTAAATCTCTGTATCCTTGGAGTATTTTTCCATTTCTGGATAGATAGGAGACATTTCAAGAGTACTTGGCGCCGACGGTACAGATGCCGGTGATGCACCACTACTTGAACCAACTCGAAAACGACGACACAATTCGTCAAGTACTTCGTTAAATGTCATCATATTCATGTTTTGTCCCAATAAATGAAGTAAAAGAAAATCGCCAACCTAGAAAATAAAATTAAATCAGTATTTTCATTGAAATATCTAAATAAACAATTTATTCATACCTGTGTTTCTCTAACGAGATTGCTAACTTCCGATGATGCATTAAATTTAAATCGTTTTCTTAAAATGGCTTCTCGTGTGCTAGGTAGTAAAACAACAGCCATACTGTATAATAATGCTAAACCAGACATTATTGCAAGAACGATGAACCAGAACCAAAGGAAAATGAATATCTTTTCATTAATAATATTCGAAGCTAGTACACATAAAGAATCAAGTGTCTGAATAGATCCAGAAGCACCGTACTTGTGAAAAGTACACTTGGCCAGACGAGGAAAGATTTCAATCATAGGATCACTTCTTTCATTTTGATTCATTTGGCTGAATTTAACAACTTCTGTTCCATAAGTCAGGAAAGCTCCACCAAGGAATGTATCCAAAAAGAAAATATTACCGACCTATTCAATAATAATTAATTATTAATATCATGTATTTATTAATACAATAACTTTTTTAATAAGAAAAAATATTTATAAATACTTACAACATTAACGAAATTAAGAGCCTCGCAGAAGAAATAACCTGCTGCATAACTATTGTGAAGATGTAAAGTTTCCATGATATATGATACAAGTTTAGAAGTTTTTTCCTGACGTTCTTGCTTTGTTTCCACAGATGTACCTCTCATGCCATCAGAAATTAATCGAACTTTACCTTCTTCCCATTGTTTCCACATCCAATGAGGTACATAAAAAAGAATCCCTTGGAAGAAAAGCATAAAAGGTACCCATTGATAATATGAATGATATTTTCTATCTCCAATATCTGTACCGAGTCCAGGAGCAGCTACATGAGTACCAACAGGCTTCAATGAATTCGCTGGTAGCGTAAATGTAGACGTAATCCAACAAAAGGTGTTAATTACGTGTTCTGTTACTGCTGAATCGGCTATACAACTGATTGGTTGACCTGTTAATAAAAGAGATGTTTTATTAATCAAAATTTTTTTCTCTCTCATTGAAAATTATTATGTTTAAATATTTATTTGGTAATTGACTTATTTGTTTAAACAATTAAAATAATTGAAGAAGGTCTCACCAATCAAATTGTTTGCTGTGACAATGATGCAACAGGCAAACAGGATAGCTGACGTGATTCTATAGTGAGCTCTAAAGACCATGTTATCGATGATGGCCTTGTCTATTAAATACCTCACTTTCACAAAGCCGGCAACTGCCGACACAAGACCAAAAACTGTCATCTTGATTCCACTTCAGTACCTGGAAAAAAATATTAATGAATATAACGATGAATAATCTGACAAAAATAATAATAATACAATACAATGAAACTGCTAAATATTCAGCAAACAAAAGTTCTTTAATAATGCCAATTTTTACATTGTTTTCAATGTATTATATTGAATATAATGGTTTTTAAGTTAACAATTAAAAAAATAATTATAATAATTTCTAGTTTTGAAAGCATATCATATATATGCAGTTTACTATCTTGTTGAAAACAAAGTATTATTAAATTGTAAGTTGAAAATTTTGGTAATTATAGTATGAAATATATGTCAGATATTACATCATGTGAATAGAAATAAATACGAGAAACATTAACAAATAACTAGACCAAGTTGTTCATCATTGAAGCTTTATTGGTCACAATTAATTGGAACTCACGAGTAGTTTAAATATTCTATCCAAGATGTTAATCGTCGACCAAGTGAATCAAAAAAACTTTTGAAATAAATCCTTGAATTTTATGAATCACTTAATCAAGACAATTAAATTAAATATTCAAAATTTCACTTTAATTACTTAAGTTTATTTTTTGTTATTTATTTCCTAATTAAAATGAAAATTAAAATGATATTCTAGACTATTTAAAGTTTAAATTGTATTTAATTCTACATTTAAAGCTTATATAATTCATAATGTATTGAAAAATATTTATACACTGTTTTTAGTAATGAATTGTCGAGAATATTTGAATTACAGTAAATTTGAGCATTTCTATGAGTACACTTGTTTAATCAAATGCATGTTTATAGTTGTTCTCTTCAAATACTAATGAACAAAATAATCCCTCGGTTTTTCACGGTCTTTGACCTTACACCGGAATTTCAAGTCCAATAAACTGAAACCCGCATTTTGCTTTTCTTTTTTAAGTTTATTAATTTAGATAATAAATATTTACTGCATTTAAATGATATATTTTACAAGTCTTTTTATTAAATTAAAAACAAAAAGAAATTATAAAAGTTAAATTATTCAATAAATAAAAAAAACTATTATCAACTAAGTGATAATTTATCTTTCTTGATACTCACAAATTATTTAATAACACTCAGTTATTTAACTAACATTTAATATTTAAAATATTCAATTCTTCTCTCTGTTTTCTAAGAACAAAATATTTCTTTTTATTTTTATTCAGTAAACTTGACAAAATGATATGAATTAAAGATTTCTTTCACTCTCTACATCTTGCATATCAGATATTACTAGAATAATATCGTTTCAGGCATGAGAAAATTTTATAAACTGGCTGTTTGCCCAAGAAGTTGGAAATATATTTCATAGAAAAATCGTGTATCGACATAAACTGAAAACAAATAATAAAATACATACTCTTCAGTAAAGCAAGAAAAAATATGGTCTAAAAAAAATAGGACTCTTTATCATTCAAAATATTTCATAATAAAATACTCTAAATATTCAGTTATGATTATGTATTCGAGAATGATTGTTGTGTTAAAGATATAAAATTCTAGTTCATGCTAATGGAATTTGTGCCGGATGAGTTGAATTATGGTCATTCACTCTCTCAACTCTTGAGAAGGTTGACTACAATCATTAATACTAACAAAATTAATTGAATAAATAGAAGTAAATAAATTACCACAGTACTATTTCATTTGATTTTCTACTGAAGAATAATTTAAATTGTTATATTTTTAAAATCTCACATTGTATGACTGTATGGTACTGAGACTCAAGTAATGAAAGAGAACTTGAAGTCAAAAGTCATAAGTCATAACGTGATCAATGCTATCAATTTCATGTGAGTGATTAGAGAAAATACTCCTAGATTATTTAAATTTTGAATTCATGATAACAATTACAACAAAAGGATATGAATAATTACTTTATGAGTCATTGAAACTTTTTCCTGATTAGATGAGAAAAAATGATTCACTTTATCACTGCTCATTAGCAAATGAAATGAAAAGTTTCGAAAAACTTTTTCGAAATGTCTATGAAATAAAATCATGTTTAAAACTATAAATAGCAGGCAACTTTTATCACTTTGAACATTGTTGAAAATGTTATCGTGTAGAGTGGTGAAAGGATTATTAAACCCAACATAAGCCTGAAGCGTTTTATGGCATTTACTATTATATATGTAATCAAAGACGTTACGAGCACAAGCCAGAAATCAAGTTGAGATTCTTTAGAAAAAAACACGTTTATTCTAGAGATTAGATGCAGAAAAAGACATTTTAAGAGCATTAAATATCTACATTTCTTATCCTGTCTCCTTGTGTTCATTTTCAATATAATTATTCATGACAACTGTGTTGAATGATAAATTATTTTTGTTCAGAAAAAAATCTGATGATTTAATATTTATATTAAAAAAGAATATCAAAATATTTTTAATTAATTTTCATACTAAATTTATTGGTAATAAATGCCATTTTATCTTTAATTAATATATGTTTTTCCTGTTTCAATGTTAAACTAAATATTATTATGCAGTTCTGGATCATTAAATTCATATAAAATGCAATGTTTAGATTTGGAGCTTAACGATAGTTTAGGATGTTTTTATTACTCTTTTGTATGTTATATGTTCCAAGTATAGATAAACAACAGTAGATACTTGTTGGCTACAGCTATTCATAACTCTTTAATTACTTATTAAATCAAGCAAAGTGTGCTCTAGTTTCATAAATGATGTATGCAAATTGTCTTTTAGCTCCAGAGAAATTTTTAAAAGTATTATTTGGTTACTTCATATTAATAGAAGTGTAATATAAATTTTTGGAGGTTAGTTGTTGTTTTGATTTGAATAATGTGTGTATCATTATGCGTTTATCTTTGAATGTAAGTAATCTCATTTTATAAGCATACAAAAGCAAAAAAAAAACAAAATTAATTCTCTATTGTTGTATGTAAATGTCAGTTCATTGACATATATTCCTTTCTTTGTGATTGTAAAAAATGGATTTTAGTTTATTGAGAAAAAGAAACAATCACTAATTTAGCTTAAAGTGCATCACTAGTATGTAGCTTTCAAAAAATGAAACTCAAGCCGTAGTATGTCTGAAAGCCACAAGTTTCCAGTGTCAATGAAGAATATCCTGGGCACTTGGAGGTAATAAAATCCATTTTCTTAATTTACTTCGTTCACGTGAGGTTATGATTATTATTGAAGATTATAAAAACACGAATACATATCACATGAAATAACCTTCACTACATATTCTCACCTAATTAATAAAAAATTTAGGTGGTAGTAAATCCTGTATCCACTGTGTTACGTGCGTAGTAAACCGCTTTTCTCCGTTATACTAGAGCTCGTGTCAACAAAACCACTATATTGTAAGATAAATGCGGATAATTTATAACTTGTCTTATATAAAAAATGAAACCACACAGTCTTCGGTTTGCTTTTTAACTATTTCTATTAAAATTTGAATAAAATAATATAGGAGACGCACGTCGCGCCAACTCAGGGCCCGAAGAGCGACTCACAAACGACTGAGTTCAGTTCGGGTTCTCTCTTCAGTGGCGTGGGCCCCACCACCGATCGTCCATGTTGCCCGCCTGCCACAGTACAATTATTCCAGGTGTACAGTCGGTTTCTAAAACCATACTAATTTTCTCATGAATTATTTTAGGTGATTTATGAAAGTTCAAAATATTATTGCGTTTATCTAGTGATAATTTTTTATCATCAATTGGTTAAATTAAAATTAACACAAGGGTAACCCTAACTGATTAAATTCTCTGTCAAAGCTGCAGTTCAAGTTGCTATACAGCTGCTACGACACTCTATCTTTGGTCCTATTCTTTCCTTTTCTTTTCTCATAAACTCTCCCTCACGATGACTAATAAGACAAGAATTGAGCTTGAATTTCTGGAATACACTAATTCACTTGAGTTTACTCAAATTTTTTCGTCATTTAGAGTAAATAAGGTAAAGTAAATTGTTCATTTTGAAATGTTTATAATATGTTTAAGTAAGTTGATTTTTTTAAAACTTATTTTTCAGATTTATCAAGAAACTTAATACGTAGATAGAATGAATTATAATACATTGTAGTAGAGATCGTGGAAACAATTAGACAATAAAAAGTCAGTGTAACTAAATCAAGAGAATTAAAAGGAGACAGGAGCATTGACAGTGATCGTTGAAACAATCGACGCCCATAAACCACAAATGCTAAAAAAAATTCTAGAGGGACTGCTTTTTCTTCCTCCCTCACATGACCTTATACGATATGACGATCTTCTTCTTCCTTCTACTCCATCTTTTCCACTACTTGGCTGGACTTTAGTGGGTGAGCCAAGGTTTTCAGCACGGTGAATACGCAGTAACCATGCTGAGAACCTGTTCCCCCATGGAGAGCGTCTGAAGCAAGCGTTACAGGATCTTTAAAGTCTCTCTTCCTCACCACACTATTGAAATTTTCTCTACCACTACTTTTGTGGATATTTTTTCCTTCTTTCAAGAATTCTCAACCTTCAATCAGCATAATAATGCAAGTTTTGCTAGCGTAATACGTGAGCTATTGCTTTCTCTTTTATGCAGGTTTCAGATACCTTTGGTTGTAGAAAATCTCTTGAACTTGATTCCATTTCATAAGGTATCTTGTTACTTAGATTATTATTTCTTTCTCTGTTATACTTATTTATCATAATATTCCTCTTTGTCTTAGTCTTATGAGCTACGTAGTTACGTGCACACCGTTGTAAGGGCAACCTCGAAAATAAAGCCAGCAGGAAAACGTGAGCTACCTTCATCATCTCCTCTTCAAACGTGTTCGTTTCAGCGCTTGCGTATTCATGATATATACTAACACAGTTATACATAAACTTATACAAGTACATATTACTCTGTTCCTTCACTTTAGACTTTAGATATTACGAGGAAATCCCAGCTACTGGCATTGCCGATGCCCACTGGCAAATAAAAAATTAGAGAGCTTACTCTCTTAATGAATTGCTGCCATCATCAAGCTCAATCATTTTACAACTCTCTTTAAAACTTTTTCTCACAGACTCATTGAGAGTGGAAAAAAAAATTATCTTTATTTCTACAACATGTATCTAACATATTTTTAGAATTATTTACTATCAAATCTAAAACATACATTCGGAAATGTCTTATCATTTGGTTACTCCAAATAACATTTATCACTTTCCGTTACTTAATTTCTTTCAAATTCCAGAAAAATGTTACATAAAATTCTTAACATCAATAAATTAATTCTACTATGTTAATAATTATCCCGGATGCAAACTTAAGAATTAATGGGAGCAAATAATGGCCTCGAACAGGATTGAAAAAAATAATTGAGGTAAATAAGAAAAATACTATTCTATCCATAAATTAAAGTTCGTACAGATAATGATAATTATCTCTGGTTTGTAGATTTTCTAATGTGATGAAGGGAAAATGGGATAAAAAAAATCATTGAGATCAGACGCCGTATTTAATCTCATATCATTTGACTTAATTGAGAGCAGAGGGCTCATGGGATTTGACCCTGACATCCATTATCTCTAGCTTTTTACTATGTAAAGTACATAGCCACGGTGGACAAATTTCATTTGCACATTAAAGAGAATTTTCATATGTATATTAGTCTAGAATTTTCAAATAATGCTAATCTAGATAAAACCAAAATTTCACAGTCTTCAATAACAACAAATTAGATCACTTGAAAAATCTATTTCTCTACAAGTAGCCATTGACTGGTTGATATAGAGCCAAGATGGATTCTTGGCTGATGATTCAAGACACGTCTCTTCTGCTTGAAGTTCATCATTTTTTTAATCAAAGAACCGACAAATGTTAGTGATGCTTACAAGTATGAGGTCGGTGCCACCGATGAGAAATCAAGCTGGTCGTTGTTTCTGACGCCAAGCTATGCTACATGAAACTTAACCGGTTATCGTCGTCTGGTTGTCTGATTCTTCCTGTCTTGCCTCTATATACTTCTAAAGAAGTTGAACCGAGTCCAGTATGTGTATGCAATGCTTCAGTTCATTTATTGCATATTTATAATTTCCTTCTTATCAGTTTAATAATTTGAGATCTAGAGACATATCATTTCATAATGGATGACCAAGTAATTTAGATCATGATTCAAGCAAAATGTTGTCTTTATAAATTGACTCAGCAAAGTTGAGATATATATAATGCTATGGATGTAATTTAAATAGCAACGAAAGAAGATGATAAGAATAGAATGACACTCAAGTGATATAATTCGATAACAAGTCTAATCAGAAATTTTTTTGTTTTATTTATCAATAATAAAAGTGATATAATAGGGGAAGAAGACAACAAAGTTTGAAGTTGTGGTTCAATACATGTACGATTAATTGTCATTCTCACCATGAGGTGAAGACTTGTATCAGTTGCTGCACGATTCAATTCCTCGAAGCCATTAATCATCAGCAGTCTATTCACGAGTTTTTCACCTAAGAAAGAAATGGACAAGACAATGAGTAACTCAACGAGAAAAAAAATCACTACAACTGCCATTTTATAATGGCTATAACATATCCATAAAGGGAAATAGCACAAAGATATTTTGTAATCACTTGCTATCATTAACTTTAATAATCAATGTTAATTCAATTTTAATCATACTATGAATGTGATTACAGTTGATATGAGCAACAGATTAATTCACTTTACTCAAGTGATATTGATAAAGCAAACTGATAATATGGATTGCTATGAAGAAAATGAATGTACTATGCTAATAGATAATGAATAGTTGAAGATAATTTTTATACAATGATTCAAATATTCTTATTGGTGAAATAATAGTGACATTTTTAGCATAGTTTATGTTTACAGCCAAACTGGAGATTGTAAAAAGAATATCCGATATCTTTGGAAAGGGACATAGGTCCCAAGAAGGCAGACATTGGCTGAACCTGTCTCCACGCATTGAAGTCTCCAACTCACCAACATTCCATTAATCGAGGGGGCCTTTCAGGTTCATCAGACCCGGACATAAGCATTTTTGGGCCCCATTTTATTTTTTCAATACTTTCTGTTTCCGAATGATACCTGCTAAGCTTGGAATTTTCATTCCCATGGTTTTTATGAATCAAATGTTGCATCAATCTTGAAATGAATAGATCCAACAATTTTTATTTATCAATTGACGAGTTTTTCTAGTCAATTCATCATTTAAATATGAATTATTTTTCTAAAGGAATGCTTTTGAATTATATAACTTAGATATTATTGATAGAAAGACAATAAATAGTAGAGAAGAACTATGATGTTGGTGGAAACAATAAAATTGTTAAGTGGAAAAAAGTGTTTTCACCCGCAGTAGATACGTTCTTGGGAAAGTTTATCAGAGGGTGTGGGAGTCATGTACACCGGAAGACCGTATAGTGTAGAGACGTATAAGAGAGGTGAAGAACAGCTTTGACTAGTAATATACCTTGAAATTCTTATGGACCAGCGGTCCAATTCCCAGGAGGGGTATCGAGCAATTGCGAAAGTGGCTGAATACCACTCGCCGCATGTAATGCCCATGGGTGATCTGAAATAGCAAATGCTTTCCAATTTGACCCTTCAGAGCTTGAACTCGGTAGAAAATTTAAGTAATGAGAAAGTTTAGATTTATGACAGTTTTCCAGTGAAAATTGAAAAATAAATGGTTTTAGCCACTTTGCATTCATATTTTATCATCATACGTATTATTAATTAGATTTTTACTCTATGTAATGATATTATGGCAATTTAGCTAAATACATAAATTCAAAATCTACGATTGCTTTTTTTATAGAGTGATTTGTATCTTGACATGGTTTTCAAGAGAATCGTGATTTATTTTTTCGTCCACCTGGCTTTCGAACAGTTTTTAACGCTCATCTGCATTCCATTCACGAGATGCAAGAATTGAAAGCGTTAGAGGGTACTTTTTGTAGTCGAGTATAAAATGCAGAATACATTTAATGCAGAGCATACATTTATGTGCATATATGTATTAAGTCTACACTATTATAACTCACTAGGAACTTCACCTTATTCTCGAAAGAAAAAAACATTCATGCATACTCTTTCTTAGCTTTTGCACTTCAGTGATAATAAAAGAACGTGAAATATTGAATGCATTTGCCAGATACTCGTTTGTAATTCTTTTTTTAATTTTTAGTAGTAATCTTTATTTAAATATTAATATTAATTGAGAAAGATGAAATAACTTCAACAACTATATATAGAAATAAAAAAAAAGACTTTTTTAATTTGTTGATACTTTTTTATTTTTATATTAATTTATATTATTTTATTTTCTTTTTCAGAAAACTTGGACTAGATTTAGTACCTCGACAAGGAGCACACATGGTAGAACCAGATACTATGTCTGTAGTGGATCTTTATTATGTGGTATTTATCATTTATAAAAAATAGAAAGAAAATAAAATTCCTATTTAACATTTTTATATGATATATATATAATTTTTTTTAGCACGTTCAAAGCGCAGAAAATTCTCAAGGAGCATCAGCAAGAGGGACTTTACGTCGTAAAGAGCACAAAAAAGTACTCACTCATCATCTTTACTTTTGTATGAGAGATTTTGGCCATTCTGTTGGTGAAGATACAGAAATATATTTTTCCCTTTGGGACTCTAGACGAAATCAATATTTAAGCGAACGTTTCCTAGTGCGAATATCCAAAGAAGGTTTTTCTAATTATGTTGAAAAACTTCACAGCAATTGTACCATTTTTACTGATCTTGGAAATTCAGATCTCAGTCGTGATCTGTATGTAGTAGCCCATGTGATGCGATGTGGTCGAATGCTTTATTCTGATTCTAACAAAAATAAAAGTGGTGGTGTTAACTACCGACGACCTCATGGAGTTGGTGTATTATCATTAGCAGAAGCTGCTCAAGACCATAGTGAAGAATTAGAGATGACATTTAAGGTAAATTTTATTTTTTATGATAATTATGTAAAAAATTAAATGTGTAGTTTTTTAAGTTAATTTTTTATCTTTAAAATACTGATAAAATATTGACATTTTAGGTATATCAAGGTGAAGAAAAAGAATTTCATCAGCTTCATGAACAGATAATAAAAAATAACAAGTGTTCTCCTCTTCCGGGTCAACCAAATTATGGAATTGTAGTATCACTACGAGTTCTTCATGGTGAATTATCTCAAGTACGAGAAGAAAATCCTCATCTTTTTAAAAATGTATGCCTCACAAGAAAACTGGGATTTTCTGATGTCATAATGCCGGGCGATGTAAGAAATGATTTGTATTTAAGATTAGAACGTGGAGAATTTGAACGAGGTGGTAAATCAACTGGAAAAAATATTGAGGTAATGATTTGATAGATTTTAACGAGCACTTTTTTTTGTTAATGAATGATAACACTTATTATTGTAAAAATATTGCCAACGGTTAATTAATTAATCAGTAGTTGCCATTGATTTAAACCAACATTAATGTTCGTTATTAGTTTAAGAAAATAATGAATGTGTTGAACATTATTACAACTGTTGAAGAAGCTATTCATATTAACACTTTAATTATAAGACGACTTTAATAGTATGGTATTAAATTATACAATAATGATAGTAATGAACTCTCAACAGGTAACAATGTTGGTGCTTGATGCAGAAGGACAACCTTTGGAAGGTTGTTTATTTGGAGCTGCTGGTATGGAAGGTAGTTCTGAATACCAAAGCCTAGTAATTTATCATCACAATAGTCCATACTGGGGTGAGACTGTCAGACTTGCTGTTCCTATTGAAAAGTTTTATGGGAGCCATATACGATTTGAATTTCGTCATTGTTCTAGTATGTATTTTAATAATTTCTCATTAAATGAACATGTAATTAAACGTTTTATTTTTTATTTTTCATAGCTCGAGAAAAAAATGATAAAAAATTATTTGATTTTGCTTTCGTACGACTAATGGAGCCAGATGGTGGTGCTACAATTCAAGATGGTCTGCATGAACTTTATATATATAAATGTGAAGAACGTGCTAAATTAGACTCCTTGAGTTATCTCTCTTTACCATCAAATGCACGGGAACCAAATTATTCTGGAGTTCCACCATTTACTCGATCACCAAAAGAAGCTGTTTTTATTTCAACATTATTATGTAGCACAAAATTAACTCAAAATGTCGATTTATTGAGCCTCCTACAATGGAAGACACATCCAGAAGGAATAGCGGAAGCTTTAGGACGAGTTTTACGTCTAGATGGTGAAGAATTGGTGAAATTTCTTCAAGATATACTTGATGCTTTATTCGCTATGTTTCACACAGAAGATGGAAACTCAACAGCACATTCTGGGCTTGTTTTTCAAGTTCTTGTTTCAATATTTAGCCATTTGGAGGATTCAAAATTTGAACATTTTAAGCCTGTGATAGATGCTTATATTTCTGGCCATTTTGCGGCTGCTCTCGTTTATAAAGGCTTGTTGAGTAGTGTACAACACTGCGCTGATTGGGTGACAGCAGCAGAGAAACAGGAGCCAATAATGAAATGTTTCCGTTCACTTGAGTATATATTCAAATTCATCATTCAAAGTAGATTATTGTTTGCTCGAGCTACTGCTGGTCAATATGAAGATAGCTTCAAGAGGGATCTTTATTGTGTATTCGCTGCTTTAAACAAGATGCTAACACTACCGTATGAAATGGTTTTGCTCTCTCAAGTAGCTTTACTATTGTCAATATCATCAGTCTTTGAACAGCTTGTTGCTGTTTTGCCGGTATTAGAAATTGCTAAGCTTACCTGTACAATGTTGGATTCTGTTCCAAGAGAACCTCATCCACAGCTTATGCAAGCAAAACTTGTGGCCATAAAAAATCTCGTTACGTCGACACTCTTTCAAGACGACGAGAGTAGAAATTTACTTCTAACGACAATCTGTAGACATATAAGAATTCATTTAGCAAGAAGAGAAGAACTTCGCTCTTGTACAGATATTCTGGGAGAAATTTTAAAATTCCTCTATAAGCGAGGTTGTGATACAAACAAAGTCAATAATTGTATTCACCATGATATTGAAACTTTATGTCTTTCTATTCTTGATGTTTTAATACAAACCATTTTGATAATTATTGACGCTAATGGACCAGTTTTAGGATGTCTTGTTGCATGTCTTCTAGGACTGCTTCAGCAATTAGATGAATATCATTATGCAAGATTGTGGGAAGAATTTAGTTTAGGAGGTGAAAAAAAACCATTAAAGGATTTTCTTTTACGAGTATTTTTAGTTCTTAAAGATTTAGTTCGTCAAGAAATATTCCCACCTGATTGGTTAGTCATGAGGATGAAGGCAAATAATATAATATTAAAATCACTGCAAGAATTAGCACAACCATTAGCATTTAAATTTCTCCACATGAATTTTGATTCTCAACTTTGGTCAACATATTTTAATCTTGCTGTAGCATATCTTACACAACCTTCATTACAATTAGAGCATTTTTCAGAAGTGAAAAGAGAAAAAATTGTAGAAAAATATGGTGATATGAGAGTACTTATGGGCTTTCAAATTTTGTCAATGTGGTCTCATCTTGGAGAACGAAAATTGGAATTTATTCCAGGAATGGTAGGACCATTCCTTGAAGTAACTTTAGTTCCTGAAAGTGAATTAAGAAAAGCAACTTTGCATATTTTCTTCGATATGATGGAAAGTGAGCAACGAGCTCGTGGTAGTTTTAAATCAGTTGAGTCGGAATTGATCGATAAATTGGATATTTTGATAAGCGAAAATAAAGGAGATGATGAATATCGTCAATTATTTAATACTATGTAAGTACACAAACTTTTAATCTATTTTACTCATAAACTAATTATCAATTAGAAAATATATTAATACTAACTTAATATTATAATCAATTCGTTCAAATATAATAACTAAAAAATATCACTAACAAAAGTTTATGTATTAGTAGAACATTATTATTGGCTTGTAGTGTTAATTGCTTTATTAACTTGTTCTATGCTGCTTCAGGGAGCATCTTAGTGCAGTGTAAGTCTGAGGTTACAAACAATTATTATGAATATTTATGAATGTATAGAATATACAATAATTATTAAGATGTTTGTAAAATTAATTGTTATTATTTCATCCTTGAAGGTTACTCGACCGAGTACAATCGGAAGACCCAACGTGGAAAGATAGCGGAACAGCGTTTATTACTTCTGTTACTCGGCTGTTAGAACGATTACTAGACTACCGGAGTGTAATTCAAGGAGATGAGAACCGTGACAAACGCATGTCATGCACAGTTAATTTATTGGTAATAAAATTAATTTAGAAAATATGTTTCTATCGTGTTTTGACACTAAAACATTTGATAATTTTTTGTTTGTTAAATCAATTTTTAAAATGATTTATATTCAATTTGAGCTGTTAAAAAACTAGCATGATAATTAATGTGATAATTGACCGTGAAAATTGTTTAGCCACGTGTTGAACATGTTGCCATTGTTTTTATATCGATATCCGAGGCTTTAAAAGATCAAACAAGGCTAGAAAAACCATAGTTGCTAATAACAAGTAATACAGTGATTGTGACAATTAATTATTGTAGATTGTTATTGAAATTTATTGTTCACAAATTGATTAAAATGGGTCCAATTTCATTGTTTTTGCAGAATTTCTATAAAAATGAATTCAACCGTAAAGAAATGTATCTACGTTACATCTATAAACTCCAAGATCTCCATTTAGCAGCTGAGAATTATACAGAAGCGGGATTTACAATGAAACTTTATGCTGATCAATTAAGTTGGGATTCCACAGCTTTATTATCTGCTGATCATGCACATCCTCAACAACCTGAATGGCAAAGAAAAGAGAGACTTTATCATGAAATAATTCATTACTTTGATCGTGGTAAGTGTTGGGAAAAAGGAATTCCTCTCTGCAAGGAATTAGCAGTGCTTTATGAAACACGCCTCTACGATTATGCAAAATTGAGTCATATCCTGAAAATGCAAGCTAAATTTTTTGATAATATTCTAACGCAATTACGACCGGAACCTGAATATTTTCGAGTTGGATTTTACGGTCTTAGTTTTCCTCTATTTGTTCGAGTAAGTTTTGAATGATAATTTAATTTTTTTTTGAGAATTGATTAATGCATATTAATTTATTTGTTTTTTTTTCAGAATAAACTTTTTATCTACCGCGGATTGGAGTATGAAAGAATAGGTGCCTTCACTCAAAGACTTCAAACTGAATTTCCGAGCGCACAAATTCTAACTAAAAATTCCCCACCGGACGAAAGTATTATTACCTCTGAAGGTCAATGTAAGAATCTAATGAAAACATTAAACGCTCGATTAATATTTTTTTAAAATGATACTAACGTGTTATTAATTTTATTTTAAGATATTCAAATATGCAACGTTAAACCAATTCCGGATGAAGGTAGTTTGGCATGTACCGTAGGTGAAGTTCCAGAACGTGTAGTAGCATATTACCTTGTTAATGATGTTCGAAAATTTACGTTTGATCGACCATTACATCGTGGACCAGTTGACCGTGAAAATGAGTTTAAATCATTGTGGATTGAACGTACAACGTTAACAACTGAAGCGAAACTTCCAGGAATATTGCGTTGGTTTGAAGTAATAGAAAGACGTTCAGAACTCCTTGCACCAGTTCAATTTGCTTGTGAGACAATGCAAAATGTTGAAACAGAACTAAGACGACTTATGGCTCAATACACGGCTGAACCACATCGAAATATTAATCCATTTAGTATGAGACTGCAAGGAATAATTGATGCCAATGTAATGGGTGGTATAACTAAATATCAAGAAGCATTTTTAACTCCCGAATTTGCTCGACAAAATCCTGAAATGGTTCCACATGTTAATAAACTCAAGAATTTAATTCTTGATCAAATGAGTGTTCTTGAATCGGGTTTAGTTCTTCATGGACAAATAGCACCAGCAGGCGTTCAGCCACTACATAAGAGACTGAATGAAAGATTTACTCAACTAAAACAGGGTTTGGGTAATTTAGCAAGACAACGTACAATTCATCAAGACAGTATTATTAATTCGCCATTGCCTCCATTGCCAACCAATGAAAAACAACGTCCAGCTACATTAGAAACCGCATCACGATTATCACAAGGAGACAGTGATGGGCTTGCTGATGATGAAGGATTTTATACAAAAGTTGATGGAGCTCCCCCACCTATTCCTCAACGAGAGGTTCGACCTCGTTCAGTTGGCTATGGATCTACACCACCTAGACCAACACATCATAGGACCTTAAGTAAACCTCTCAGTCCTAAGCTACCACTGAGGCATTCTCTACCTACTCCAACTGATGGTACAGACCAAACAAACATGAGAAGTTCTTGGAGTGAACCTGGACCTGAACAAGCACCTCCTTTACCACCAAGAGGGTGTACTCCAGACAAACGAGAATCAAATTCTAGCTCTGTTGGACCACCAGCACCACCAAAACGTCTATCGCACAAAAAGAATACCGAATGGAGTATGGAAGACGATACAGATAATACAGATTCTAATGATTTGAGAGATTCAGGAATTTCTACAACTAGTCTATTAGATTTTCAATCTCATTTAAGTAATTTAAATAACCTCAGTTATGAAGATTTTGAACCAAGATTGAGAACCAATGATATCATGAACATTTCACCACCTTCTGTGATAAACGCATTAAACGTTTCCACAAGTAGTTTTTCAAGTGCCACATTCCAAGGCTCACAAACAGTTTTAAATCAAGAGGTAAATGAAATTATTTTCTTCAACTTACTTTAAATACTTTATCATAACAAAAAAACCATATTTTTCTATCTTTATCATTACGAGTATTATTTCCTTTCAGTTTTTTTAACTGATAAATATATATTGATAAGCATCCACTTAATTATAAAAAAAGATAACTACATGCTATTAAATAATTAAAAATAGAAATTATTAATAAACTACATTTCGATGATTGGAAAAAATTACAATTAATTAGTGAGATAATGAGTATATAAATGCTAATTTTAATTAAAAAACATTTATTGTATATAAAGCAATACTTAACAATTTAATGATTGACTTGAAGTATAAATATAATATGTTTGAAATTTTTTTAGTCAAGTCCACCTCCTATTCCGCCAAAAGCTCATCAAGACACTCCATCAGCTCCTTCAACTTTAGAACGTCCATCGAATCGAATTCATGGATCTGGCCATACTGAAAATTATTCAGTACCTAAATTACAAACACTGTCAGTCGCTACTGATGGCGAAAGTACTGTGTAACAATGACATCTCCTAGTCTTAGTCTAATAGTCATGATGATATACAAAAAGCGCACCTCTCAAAAGTTGAACATTTTTTTGTTCAAAATCATTGAGGATGCACAAATTAATTATAAGAAAATGTGTAATAATCTTAATTAATAAGGAAATTATGACCTATAGATTAATATAATTTTATCAAACTATATTGTATATCTTTGCTTCAATTAATTGCAGAAAATTTAAAGCTGGATCATGATTGTTTTGTTTTTTACATCGACATTTTTTTAAAATAATAATTGTAACTTGGCGCTTCCGGATATGAATCTAAAATATATTTTGTAATTTATTTATATCTTTAGAATATATAATAAATCATTTTTTGATTGTAACGCGTGATTTGTGTTTATATACTTTTTGATTGTGACTATTGTGATTATATACAAATATTTATAAATATTAGAATAGCTAATTTAAAAATAATTAAATTAATTATTAAATTTATATAAATAAAAAGAAAGGTGAATGTATTAAATGACAGTAAAATTGAGATTAAGATTTATACATATATATATATATATATATATAAATTATGTATTTTGTCATGTTTCTTCGTATAAATATATACAAAAGTTTGAGTATTATTTTTTGTAGATGCTTTTTCAATTAAATTGACTGCATTTTATATAAAGTATAAAAAAGAAATTGTATAAAAAACGTTAAAAAAAAGATTCACTAGCCTAATTATAAAATATCTCTATAGAAAAAAATTGGAATGTATACATTGCACAATATTGATAATAGTTAATAATACAATAATAAATTTAAATTACTTAATTAATTAAGTACGAAGAAGATGCATAATTAATATTATAAGACTACTGAATAGTACATGAATGATATTAAATGAGCAAGAGATCATTTTCCCAGGAATCAGTCATTGCAATTGTTATTTCATTGACGAAAATTAATTCTTATTAATTAAGAAATAACAAACGTTTGTTACAATTGCTGATGAACCTGGTTACTTGAGTACGAATAATTTCAAGCTAATACATCAAAAAATTAAAACAATACAATTAGACTTATATGCACAGGCACTCACACATAGACATACTTATCAATTATTTATCAAATATGGCTTAAATAATTCAAAATCTTTAAGTACAGTCATGGCCACTGCTTAGTATTATTTTTTTTTTTTTTTAAATATTATCTGTTTTTTATCAAATCCGATGTAAATGGCTGTAATTAAGGTAGTATTCATTTTGTACCGCATTTTCTTGTCGACTGATTCGCTCATACCGGCGTCTCGGCATCAGTACCCTTCCTGCAACACCATAGACACTCTATTACATGCCTTGTAATTTTCATGTTCATTTGGAATAATTGACGGAGGGAAAAGTGGACAATGATATGATGAAATAATGAGCTTACCTCTTCACTTTAATTTTCCAACCGAGACCATCACCATTGAAAGTAAGCAGAGATCATAGAAAAATACTGTTAGCTCAGAATGTTCCAACCCCACCTTCAGAAGCATTATAAAGGAACGTCAACCAAAGAAAAAAAAAGCCATATTTTCTCAGAGAGAAAAATAAACAATAAAACTAATAAATAAAAATTAAAAGTTTGTATAATACTAAAAAAATTTTAATTAAAATTAATTTTACTTTTATAATTTAATGCTAATTAATCGAATTCACTATTCACCTTAGAATTTTATGAATACTTTAGTATCATGCATGCTTGAGATTAATCTTATCAAGAATAAAATGAAAATTGAGTGTAAACTATTAGCATTATCTAACTTACTCAGTCTCAGTGATAGTCTGTTCATAATGTTGCTGCTGTTGCCTCAATGCTGTTAATTCGTTGCTGTGATGAAGATCATGAGTCAGCGAGCTAGATAATATTCTTCCACTCATTGGCAAAATATAATCTGGTGAATCTTCTAACACAGTTGGTGTTATTTTTCCTCGCTTTAAACTTCCGTATCTGTCTGAACCACTAAGATTATCATGCAAAGAACCATGAAGAGTTTGACCTCTTTTAAGACTTCCGTATCTCTCAGAGCCACTGTGATTATCATGATTTGAATTCTGTGAGTGATGACTCATGCTAGAACCAAGTATTCGTGATGACATTGAGAGCATATATGGTGTTGGAGAAACAGTGTGATCTTCCTCAGCTGTATAAGGGAACAAATATTTCTCTCCCAGATGATGATGTTTTTCTTCACCTTCTGAACAATTTTCATCTTGCATCATTTTTTGCGGTGAATTTATGTCTGGATAAGGCAACGGATTTGGACTTGATGTTTTATTAGATGCTATCTCGTTATCTGAGATAGTCCCACCTGACCATTGACTCCCTCTTATATCAACATTTGTGGGCAAATAAGCTTCAGGTAATTGTGAACTCCATCGCGGTGCATAAATTGGTTTAATATTTGGAAATAATTCCGTATTTGAGCAAAGAATATTCAAATGATCGGCAGGATTTTGATGAATATTTGGCAAATAACTGTGCGATATTGGTTGTTGTGTTGAAACTCCAATATTTTTGTGCGATCTTGAAGTAACTTCTTCATCATCAGAACTGTGAGAGCTAGCAAGATCCAAGCTTCTTGCTCCATCTCCTTCAGCTTGTGAACCATCAGAATCAGATTCAGATTCTCTCCGTGATCCCCGAGGCTCATTAATATCTTGACGATTATGCAAAGTGGAATGATGAATTCGTGATGACATGTAGGGATCACGATCACTATTGTAATTACTTGTGGATGTCGATGTATGTCTTAAGTGTCCATCACTACGGTAAGGGCTTGAACCGGTTTTATTAGTACTTCTTGACGTAGTACTACTAGTAGAGACACCAACATGAACTCGTCTACATCCCGTGCCACTATCATTATACGTTGATGAATAAGCTAATGCTGATCTTGATTGACCGTTGACATTTTGACTACTACTTGCATTGCCCATACTACCATCTAATAATGGACCTTTCTTTCCAAAACACCTTAACACACTCAAGTATAAATTTCTTCTCACTCTTCCGTTAATAAAGCAATAGCCGATAAGACTGAAAGCTGCGTGGGTGACAATTGCTATACAGAGTAAGTAAGATAACATTGATGAGTTTTCAGATGCATTTAAAACAGCCAAAGTCCATGTTGTTCCCAATAAAGGTAATGATGCTACTGATAACCATAAAAGCGTTCTCAAGTTACCAAAACCCATGATGTGTTCTTTAAGAGTGAATGCTGCTTTTACTGACATTATTAAAATACAAAAGTTGGCTATTACAACTACACATATTGGTCCAATTAAAGCCCAGACTACAGTTTCATAAATGGATAACCAACAGAAATAAAAATTTCCATATTGATCCGCTCGTACACCTATAGTTAATCCAACAATTATTGCAGGCATTGCATACCCAATGGTATAATAAAATCTCATTTGTCCATGATTAACGTCCCTCATTTCTGTTAGCATACGGTAAAGGTGAATTGAATCAACAAGAGTCCAAGCGAATGCACACAACCATGCATAATGTAATCCGATAGCTGTCAATTTGCATGGGAATTCATTTGAAACTAGTGGACTTCGTGCTTTGAGAGCAATTAAGTATAATAATTCTGCTATAAGTACACATGAAATTAAATTTTTATGGATACTGTTGGAATTTGTTTCGCCACCACGAATTAAACTCAAGATTAATAAGGCAGTGAGTAAGAGAGGCAACGCCAACATGAATGCACTATAACTTGTCACATCCTCTAAAAGTGATGGCTCAGGTACATATTCAAGATCAAGGACGTCAGTTAGCACAGCAAATGTTGCTAATTGTAAATTTTTAACTTGAAGAATAACACCTTGACATGAACAATTAACTATTTGACGATACGAATTGGAGTCATCAATTTCTGTTGTACATCCAATTCTACTCCATTCACCTACGTCTCTTACTGTGCTCCAATGAACACATTGTGGATTTGTTCGTATTTTTGCACCATCATCTTCACTAATCCATAGTTGTATTTGTACAGGTGATTGCAAGGTACTTGATAAAGATTTTGATCCGTTATCAGAAGGAATTAAAACAGAAATAGTCACAACAGGAGATCCTACTGCAACCTCAACTCCCCATCTGACATTTACTGAGTCATCGAATCTCTTTGGTAATAATGCACCAAGTTCTCTGTATTGTACATAACTCAATACAGCCTTGTCATTATTATCTTTTGCTTGATTTTTAACCTCCCCCGGAGTCATTGGCTGAATTCCTAATAAACTCAATGGAACTCTAATCTTGGAGTAAGGATCAAATCTTCGAGGATCGGCCATATAATTATTATATTTCGGAAAGCTGATATATGGCTCTAAGTGAGTAGCAGGCGATAAGAATGCTGATGTGTCAGGCAAGATAACCCTTTTATCTGCATCTGGTGGTCTTGCTGTGGATGCTGAAGGATCTTCTTTATATTCTAACGTTTCATACCCAAATAAACTTTCAGAAGTGACTGTATCAAGTCCCATAACAACATTTGAATCAACAACTTCAAAAGGATCAGTAAAAGTATTATGTTGAGAACCTGTTAATATTTTTAAATATCTCGCCATTGCATCTAAAATTTTATCAGGTCCATGATCAGTTAGATCTGAAATTCTTTGCCATTTTTCCATATGGTCTTTACTTAAAATTGCTCCAGCTATACCTACTAGATGAGGAACGTAATCTTTATCTTGATTGTGAGTTAAATGTAAATCAGCAAGACTTTCTTCATATTTCAAAAGAGCTAATAGAAGTGATTCAGTGATAAGGACATCAGCTCCGTACATATTTTTTCCTATTGTTACAGCAGAATGAAGGTCTTTAGCAATTTTCACTGCCATATCACGATTTAATGTTAAATCGCCTTTTTCAAGAGCTCCTAGATGATATCTATGCTCAAGAAAAACTTGTGACGTACAATTAAAAAGATCTGGAGATTGCCATCCACCTAATTTATCATCACATGATCTTGACGTTTTTCCTTCAGCAGTTCCCGGACAATCTTCAATAGCAGTCATTCCAAATTTAGTCCTTGGCCACCATAATCCTTTAGCAAATGATCGAGGACAGCCATCGTATACCACTTTACATCCTTCTTCAGTTACTTCAGCATATGGATTAGGACAATCAGTACACGCTCTTCCAATAACTCCATTTCTACAACGACATTGACCTGTTTCTGTATGACAACGAGGACCATAGCTTCCTATTGTATAACAATCACATGGAATACATTCATCTTTACCAGGAGGCTGATAATGATTCTTTTTACAGTTACATTCTCCAGTTGTTTTATTACATGATGGATCGTAACCTTTAGATTCATCACAATCACATGGACCACAAACTGGAGTTCCCCACCATGTTGCTGGACAAGGTTGATCAACTTGAACTTCACAATATTCACCAGAGTATTCTTCACTATTACACTGACATTTATATCCCCGTTTAGATGATAAATCTTCAATACAAACTCCTGAGTCACTATGACAAGGATTCACATCACATATAGCTTCACAATTTTGTCCAACTCTACCAGCCTTACATACACAATCACGTGCTTGCCATTTTGAAATGCACGTCGATTCTTCGGGACATGGAATATTACATTCATCATCTGCTTCACAGCCAATTTCAACGTTTTCTTGGACAGTTGATCGTTGGAGAACACTTTGATTGGTACCAATTCGTAAGTCGTGAATACAACCTTCGAAGAATGGTAAAAATTCAGAGTTTAATGATTGATCTGAACCACCAAGAAGAATTTTACCAACATAGAGTCCTTGAAGTTTAGCTGGTAACGGTGAAATCAAAGGACGATTACGATAATCCATATCCAAAGAAACATCTCCACTTTGCCAAGTAATTTCAATTCGATGCCATTCTCCATCATTAATTGGCATAAGCGTTTTTATCATTTCTACACCATCAATAAAAGTCTCCAATCGTCCTTCTTTTAATACAAATAATGCCGAGCTATTCTGTCCAATTTGAATGTTCATAATAAAGACATTAGTAGCACGAGTACGTAAACTTAATGCAGTCATCCAAGGTAATTGAATTGGTCTTAAAAGTGGATTAAAACTAACCAGACCATTTCCACGGAATCTCCAAGGTTTTCCTACTTTTTCACTACACTGTGGTCCAGCAAAACCTTCCTCACATTCACAAAAATAACCAGACCAAATTTCTCTACATTTTCCGTTATTATAGCAAGGCATTGAAGCACAGAAAGAACGTTTCTCCGGACAACCAACACTCGTTCCATTATCAGCAACGAAAGAGTTGAGATCAATGAATTTATAATCAATATATAGATCACTTATACATCCGACAAAGTCTTTATTAGTTACTTGAAAGTCAGATGGAATTGCCGGCAACCCGCCAAGTTGCATTGGTCCCGTGAGATCTAAAAACCTATGACAGGTTTCTGTAACTAAACCACATCGTGATTCAAGTATTTGCTCAGCAGTTCCAGCACATGACCATTTTTTACCAAGCCTGTCACCGTATTTTAACGCTAATGCAACGTCACAACCGTCTAGTGCTATTGTAACAGTACGATTGATGTAAACAACTTCAACTTCATGCCATTGACCATCAGAAACACCACCCGGAATCGTTGCTGAAGCTCTCGTAATTTCATCACCCAATGAAAAACTAAATTGAACTTCTGAGTTAACTATTTCTAATGCTATGAAATCATGTTTTTCATTATATCGTCCATTGTATAGTAGCAATCCTTCAGATTCTTCTGTTGCAAATTTTAATTTTAAATGTAATCGATGTCGTTGTTTAAGAGAACCAAATGTTAAAAATGAAGCTGGTCCAAAACTGCGAGCTCTTAATTCACAAAAAGGTGTTACATTTTCTAATGGATCTATTGCACAAGCTTCACAGGTGAAACCACCACCATCATCACCACCTTTTGCAAGACATTTTGATCCTCCTTTACAAATGTCTGAATTACATACTCCTTTATCTACAGATACTTCACAATTATTTCCTGTAAAATTTGGATTGCAAATACAGGTATAACCACTTTCTTTTCGTTTACAAGTACCGCCATTTTTGCATGGATTAGAATAACAAAGATTAACTTCCATATCACAGAGATAAGCTTCTCTACTACCAGTAAAACCTCGTGGACATTCGCAAGAGAATGTTGTAACCGGATAAATAGGTCTGAAGAGAATAGTGTTGCTGCTTGCAAATCCTGATGCATTGCCAAACTTTAAAATGGTCACACATTCTTCAAAATTTAAACAAGGCTCTCGTACACATAAATTATCATCAAAAGGAAGGACTACAAGAGTTGAAAGTCTTGCTAAAATTCCACGGTTTAAATATACACGTTCTTGAAGGTATTGAGAAGAATAAAATTCCTCATTATTTCCTGGTTCAACTTTTTTAGCAGAAAAACTGACATTTAAAATTTTTCCATGCACATCAGTATCTTCTTGAACACTAAAAATAAAAATATTCTCTCGAGGGCATGGAATTATTGCTGCCAAGCCATCCACAAAATAATTTATGAGTGGACTAAGAAATGCTTCGACTGTCATATCATCAATTCTTACAGTGATGGAATTATATAACATTTTATCAGTAATTAATCTGATTGAAAGTGTCATGGTTGCTTTTGCTTCATTAATGCCGTCTGTAACAGACACTTCCATCGTGGCAACTCGAGGTACATTAGTATTTAATTGCGGCGATAAGCTTATTTCTCCACTTGTTGTATTTAAAGTGATAAGATTTGCACTGTTACCACTTAAAATACTGTAGACAAGTTTGTCAGTCACATCAGCATCTACTGCTGGAATTTTACCGATTGCAGAAGTCGGAAAAAAGTCTTTAAAATTATTAAATATTATTTGAAAGTCTTTAAGAACAGGTGCATTATCATTTACATCTGTTACCATTATTTGCACAAGAACATCAGATCTTAATGGTGGTGAAGTTGCTCGAACAAAAATTTCAAACTTTTTCTTTGGAGATTCGTAATCAAATTCTTCTAGAGTTACTAATATAGCTTTATTCTCTCCAGAACGAGTATTTAATTGAAAACTATTGGCATCTTCACCTCCAACTATTGAATATTGTACAATAGCATTAGGGCCTTCATCAGGATCATGAGCATAAATTTCTCCAACAGATGAACCGATTGGTGAATTTTCTGGAATATAAAGTACTATTTTATCACTTTTAAATGATGGTGGAGAATCATTGACATCCTCAATCTTGATTATTATTGAAACAGCCGAAGAAAGTGGTGGATTTCCATGATCAATAGCCATTGCTTTCAATGTATATCTTGCCACAGACTCTCTGTCTAATTGTTTTGCAGTCCTTAAAGTTCCTGTAAGAGAATCAATAGCAAAGGCACCATCTCCATTATCATCTAACGTATATCTCACTTTTCCATTTAAATTCATGTCTGCATCAGTTGCTGATACTTGAAGAACTGAAATTCCAACTGACACATCTTCTGGAACTGTACCGGTGTACTGTGTAGCCTTGAAGGCTGGTGCATTATCATTCACATCGGTGACGGAAATTTCAACGTCAGTTGTATCTGATAATGGTGGCACTCCTCCATCTTTCGCTGTCACTGTCAGTAAGTATCCAGAAGTCTTTTCTCTATCTAATGGTTTTGTTGTTGTTATTGCACCAGTCTGTTTATTAATTGTAAATTCAGAATTCTCCAATCCATCTACTCCTGTTCCAAGACTGTAAGTTACTTGAGCATTCTGACCAACATCAGAATCAGTTGCGCTGACAATTAAAACTGTTGTGCCAACAGGAGCATCTTCAAAAACAGATACCGAGTAAGGAGCATTCTCAAATATTGGAGCATAATTATTAGCATCTGAAATATTTATATAAACTAATGCTGTATCTATTCTTCCACCGGAATCTGAAGCAGTAACAGTCAATACAAATCTTTTTTCTTGTTTATAATCTAATGGTTGAGCAATAGTAATTAATCCTCCACCATTTTGTGAAGTTATAGAAAATCTTCCTCTAGTATTTCCAGCTGTAATATCATAATGAATTCTAGCATTTTCATCAGGATCAGTGGCAGTAACTAAGACAACTGAAGTACCAGGTGGATCATCTTCAGAAACAACAGCTTCATAATCCTTAAAATCAAACTTGGGATCATTATCATTAACATCAGTTACTGTAAGAACAACAGTTGCACTTCCTGATCTTGGAGGTTCACCAGAATCCGTAGCAATTACTGTGAATTGATACTTGGAGCATTGTTCACGATCCAATTGTTTCGTTGTGTGTATCCAACCGCTATCAACATTTACAGTAATAGGAAAATTTTCAGTAGATGCTCCAGAAAAATCTCTAGCACCTATTGAATATTTTATCAATGCATTCATCCCCTTATCACCATCATAAGCTTGTACTCGTACTATAGCATGACCGATTGGTACTCCTTCGGAAACAGTTTCTTGCAAAAGACTAGTAAAAAATCGCGGTGAATTATCATTAATATCTTCCACGTGAACAAGCAATTGAGTAGTATTTGCCCTTGCTGGTGCACCTCCATCCTGAGCTCTTACAACTATTCGATAAAGATCAGTGGTTTCATAGTCGAGAGGTTTTACAAGAGTTACATCACCATTCAGAGAGTCAATAGAAAATGTATTGTGAGCATTACCACCAATAATTACATATCTTACTGCAGCATTAACTCCAGTATCAGCATCAGTAGCTTTTATCTGAGCTATCACGGGATTTGTCGTGTAATCCATATTTTCCGGGACTGTAGTTGAATAAGAACGCTCGGAGAATTGAGGATAGTTATCATTATCATCAAGAACTCTAACGATTAAAGTAGTAGTTGTTGTTTTCCTTAATGCTGGTGAACTTGCTAAATCATTAGCACTTATTATGACAGTATATACCTCAGTTTTTTCTCTATCAAGTTGTGTCCTTGTTGTAACAACACCTGATTTAGGATCAATTTTAAATGTCGCTGAATCTTCTGTGACTGAAGTCGTACCTCCACCAGTTGTTGAAACAATGGCATACTCTACTTCAGCATTTCTTCCAACATCTCTATCTGTTGCCTTAACAGCTATTACAGTTGATCCCACTGGAACACTCTCGCGTATCTCTGCTTCTCCTTCCGGCCTCTCAAAGCTCGGTGCATGGTCATTAACATCCAGAACATTGACTTGAAGAGTTGTCGTACCAGTTCGTGGTGGAAAAGAATCATCAACGGCTAAAATTCTATAATAATGTATATCCCCACTCTCACGATCTAATTTTGTTTTAGTTGTAACTTTTCCTGTGACTGGATCCAATAAAAAAAGTGCACCTGATCGAGTATCGACAAGAGACATCATAGAGTAGTGAACAGTGCCACCTTCTGGATCTCTTGCTTTAACAACTTTAACCAGTTCACCAGGTTCTTTTTCTTCTTCAACATCAGCCGTATATAATTCTTCTTCAAAAAAAGGCGATCGATTTCTTAATTCTCTTCTTACTCTACGGCCAAGATCAGTATCATCCAACTGTTGATGATGAAAAACAATTTTCAATCTATGTTCAGCATCCACCAAATGTGTCGTACTACATCTCAATGTCATAGACACTGAAATCTTCCATATAGGATCTATAAGACATTGCTCAGACGATGATACAAGATCTCCTGCTGCTCCTTCAATTAGAAACCTAGAATCTGCCACACCTCCCCACCGTGTGTCGCATTCTTTTAATACTGTATGAGGCAGGAAATCACGAAGAGCAGCAACTAATTGTGAAGCACGTAGACATATCTCTGTAAACTTGTCGGTACTTGGCATCGCATAAGATGCCAAGGTCTCAGCCGTCCAGCCTCTTGTTGCTGCAAGATCCTCATTTTCACCACCACAACCTGTGATTAAAACTCTCAACGGTAGACTATAGTAATCAATATTCGGTCTACCAAGTCGCGAACTTGTTGAGTCAACATAAAAGGTAAAAAGACGCGGATATTGCAATCCTTCGCAATTTAAACTTTTTGCTAAAATCACTCGGCCATTGTGTGGATTAACTTTAAGTAACTTGCGAGCAAATCGTGCTGTACGATCAGTTGAAACCTGGTACTTTCTTTTACCTCCAAGTCTTGGAACACCTGCCTCAAATACTAGAGTGCCGGGTGGTAAGTTTGAGGACAATACAGCCAAATAACCCTCAGTCACGTGCCATAATACTGCTAGAAAGCAGAAAAGTATCCATATTGTCCTCGCCATGTCACACTATGATCATCTTCAATATACAGATCATTTTCTTCCTTTATCCTCGCTCCATGCGTCTTTTATTCAAGACTCTCGATTGGCTGAACAGGATTGTTGCCTCCACATTCATTCTCAGCTTCCTGAAACATAGAAAGAGAGAAAACCCATAAACATTCAAGTGTTTGTGTTAAGATCGTTTCCTTAAGAAATAAGAAAAGAAAGGAAATACATATTAAAGATAAAACATGAGTTCGTTGTATATATGTGAGCAAGGAAAAGGCTTTAGTAAGTATCCAAGTTTTATTTTATTTCATCGTTTTGTCTCATCGGTTTCAACGTGTGTAGACTAGTTGACCATATGAGATGGTAGAAGCGCAAAGAGAGAGAGAGAGATAAAAAAAAACAAGAATCGACCAGTGGCGTTCACTGGCACGCGAATGATGGCCAGTGGTATCGTTTGGTTTTATATACACTCTCCACTCCATACCTGATGTGGTACTATATATCTTGGGTCATGTCTTCTTATTGAACATAATAAAAATAATATCTAGGTAATAATAATCATAAAAAATAACTATTTCTAACTACCTCAATATTATGACATATTCTAATAATTTATTTTTAATCAAATATTCATAAATATGACTCTAAAAATATTAATTAATGTTATCTTGTATCAATTAAAATTAAAATATGTATTAACATATAAATACAGAGGAATTTAACAGCAACATTTTTTAAGAAATTAAATAACATACCTAGTAATGAACTATATAATTTTAATTGCAATGAGAGTAAGTTAATTAGCAAAAAGGTGTGCAGAGGATCAAGAAAAAACTGACAAATATATCCTCTTATAATTACAAACTTTATTAACGTCACGAACAAATTAGTGTGTTCGGTTAAGTTTTTCTATTCCTCTAACGGTATCAACACCTTTATTTATTTTATTCCAAAATAAGTTTTATTTCTTCCAACTGTTTTTCCAATACCACTAATGACTTAATAAGCAATTATTTAATCTACTATATTACAATGATTTATACTTATTAAACAGATAGTGATGCTGATAAAATATTTAGCATAAATAAATATTTATAAAAACTCAAGTACAAATTAATAAAACACTTAAAAGCAGTATTTTATCAATATATAGCAGTAAATACAAAACATATACTGATCGATAAGGTATATTTTCTTATCAAAGTAATTATTCCAGGTCCATTGCAATGTATAATCTAAGAAATAATTAATTGCAAGTTAAAAAAAGGTCTACAACTGGAACAAAAAAATAACAAATGGAGAATTAAATGTGATACGACGTATTGAATGCAGTGGATAAGCAGCTTACATTCACCTGTAAGATATATTTCTTTTGTAAGAGGTAAAGAATATATACATGGAAGAAAGAAAGAAAGAGAGATGAAAGATGAGAAGTGGCTCAGATGTCCCTTGGAACTCTCCATTTGATCCCGATCAAGATTATCAAGAGTCTTCTCTCATATTATATTATATATACTTGAACGAACAACTTGAATCCTAAAGGGTTTCAGTCTTTTAGTTTCCTAGGGTATTATTTTCGGTTAGGGAGGTCGAATGAATACGCCAATCTTGCAAAACTATTAATTATAAGTTCCAGACTCATCTGGTGGAGTGAAATTTGTGCGGAATCCGGTTCCATACCAATTATCAAAGCGAGACGTTCAACCAAACCACCAGAATTGCTTCTCAATCTTCGTTGTTTCTTCGTTGTATTCACAATTATCGTTTTTGCTGATTTTTTTTTCCTCTTTCAACCTTTTTGACGCTCTATATCCTCTATATACCCTCGAGTCAACAATACCAAACTCGTCTGGTATACCTTCAAGAGTCATTTTAGTATGGAACGCTGTCTTCGAGACACCCGGTATGGCTATTACTGTAACCGGTGTACGAGCCCTGCCACCTCAAGGCCATCAAGCCCCCTGAGATATTCGCCTCCTCTAGTGTGTCCAGAAATGCAACTCTTCACGCATCTTGCTCAGATAAAGTTATTTCGATACTATTCTTCTTAAAACTTATTAAAACGTTTTATTGGATTTAATTAGAATTATATTGGTGATTATTTAGAATCTTGAAATGATTATTTCTACCAATTTTTATTTAAAGTCTTAATTCTAAATAATTAGCATTACATCATTACTTTGATAGGTAATGAAAGTTATTACAAGTATTATTGTCAATGTTACTGTAATTAATTACTTAGAAGCTGATTCAACATAAATAGAACAAGTTTTATGTTTAATTGAACTCTACTTCTTTTTTTTTAGTGTCATTAATTTTGTGTTGTAATAATTAGAATTGATAGAGGGTGACTAGACCAGATGTTGAACATTACCCAGAAATAATAAACAAACTATTAATTAAAATGCAATGAAATATTATTTATCTTATTAAGCAAAGTTGGGTTGATGAGAAGAAAGAATTAAATCCTTTTAATAAATATTAATTATTTATTTTTTATTTTTCTATTGGACTTGACTGTCTATCAATAGATAATGCATTTACTTGATCCTTCAGAACTACAAAAAAAACCAAAAAGTGATAGTATCTTCAAACTTTCATTGTATTGCAAAGAATGCAATTAATCACAGGAATTTTTTGCTGTAATTAATTTTCTTTTCTCTCGAAGAGAAGTTGAAACAGGAGAAAGAAAGAAGTGTCAAGTCAAAATCACGAGTAAAAATGTAAAAAAAGTTAAGTAACCACATGTTTTCTATATAAATGACAATATTGCATGTAATGATACAAGATTTAATCAATTATTATTTACATAAAATTGCATATCATTTTAATTTCATTTTTCTTTTATAAAATAACTTTATTATACTCTAGCTTTTAAAACTCGGTGACATGCTAAGATACTAGAAAAGTAGTACATTATACAAAAACAAAAAGTTAATAATAATAATAACAATTGCATTTTTTATAAACAATAAAAAAAATTCCCATTAATTACATTAGAAAGATAAACATTAAATATAATTATAATTATCATCATAAGATTAGGAACGATTATAAATTGATTTTGAGAAATAAGAATTATTTATAACAATTGAATTTGTTATAAATAACTTTATAAAATGGTTTCTACTTAGATGATAAAAAAAATTGGTTCTGAATATGATTATTAACATTGCCAGAAATAAATAATTAATGATTGCACGTATTAATGTGCAAACAATATTCAGTTGTTAAATAATTTTAACAACTGAATATTGTTTATTATAAATTTGATTCTTATAAATAATAAGCAGGTTTAAAAAGTAGCCTTTGTCAATTTTGACAACCTTCTCATGTGTGTAAAGTTTCATTCAAATCGATTTAATCGTTTCGAAGATTAAATCTGATTTAATTTATACAGACATAAAATTTATTAGCAAAAAATATTGAAAATTAATGGGTGTTTTTTATTGTAAAAATAGCTAAAAAAAAATCAGTAAAAAGTACTATTTTAGTAATTTTTACTATAAAAAACAGCTATTAATTTTTAATTTTTTTTGCTAATAAATTTCACTGTCAATCAACTATAAATAGTAAGAATAAATTTTTGATTGTAAATTACAATAAAATTTTCCCTATATAAAATGATTGAATACAATGTAAAGAATCGATGCACTGTCAAGATGAATTAATTTCTCAACTATTTTTAAAAAAAACCTCACCACCCTTATTACCAAAAAAAAAATCAATTCTACTTCCATGCTTCTTTTTTATACGTTAAAATTTGCAAGAGTTTCCTTTAAAAAATCCTCCACACTTAATAGCTTTCGGAAATAATTTATTTTCATCATAATGATGGTTATTATTATAATTTGAGGGATAATACCTAGCTGAGCGTCGCAATGCGTCAAGTAAACAGTATTTGTTACAGAAACAAGTAAAAAATTCAATAAACCCCTTAGGGCAATTGAGAAGAAATGTAGCGTGCAGTGCATGTCGTTCTTTTGTATCCACAGAAGCAGAAGAGAGAGAGAAAGATAAGTTGAGAGAATTGTTGAGGGAATCACGTCAATTTTTCCTTTTTATTTTACCATGTACATATAAGTATAACAATTGTTTCGTTGGGTGTATGCGTTCCCTCAAGCGGTGTCGTGTGACTTGCGAGAAAAGAACTCAAGGATGGGGAAGAAATGAGAGCAAACCCCCTTTTATACTTAAAACAAGTGTGTGACTTTACTCATACACTAGTATGTACATACTTTTACACTGTAAATATTTACCATACTAGTACATAGGCAAAAGGAAGATATTTACCACAGATAAAATTTTTACAGAAGAATGTTTGATTTTATAAAACTTGTTCCCATCATGCACCACACTTGGTCCATGTACACCAAACGAGTTTTAGGTACATCAATTTCATGCTTAAATGACATTTTTACTGATAGTAAATTGAGATGCATTCAACATTTCTTTAACTTACTCAACTTAGAGAGACATTTTTAAATCTCCAATGACTTTATCAAGATAACAAACAGCATTTGGAAGGTATAATATACAAACTAACCTCTTATACAACTTTATAAACTAACTGATAATCGAAAAAAAAAAAAAAAAATCATAAAAACATCTAAAAACACTTTTTGTTCTTTTTTTTCAATGAAATATAATTTTTCCCTTGTTTTATTCAAGTAGGGTAACGAGACCAATAAATGAACACCACCCAGTAATTGGACAAATTGTTAAAATTATAGAAAACTAACAATTAAAATGTACTAAAATATATTTTATCAGTTAAAGCAAAGTCCGGTTCCCCGAAAAAGAATAAATTTATTTAATAAAAATTTACTGTCTATTTTTAATTATATTTTAATTTTTATCCATCTTTTGGACTTGACTGTCCATCTATTGGCATGTTTATCCTAATAATCATCTAGATAATTATTGAAACTTGGAAAAAAATTCATTTGAATAAAATGATAAAATTTTGGAGTTTATTGAGAATTAAAGGTTCATTTTATCTCTGTTATGTAATAATGATATTTATGTGGTGAGAGGACAGCTAGTGTTATTGATGATTATTTGAATTTAAAGGTATTAAAGCATAACTGTATTGAAAAACATGGGGGTCTTCTTATCTACACATTTTATCTTTATTTGACTTCCTAGATAAATAATCATCATTCTAAAACACCATCCTGCCACTTTATTTTGATGAAAAAATTATACACTAGTTAAGATTTTAATCAAAATATATTTATTAAATTTCATTAGCAATGATCTCAACTGAATTTCTATATTCCATAATATCTATAGATATATCATTTAAAATATTCAAAAAAATACAGTCGCATTATTTAAAAGAATATATTTTGTTTAGAATTTTCTAAAAAATCCATATCTCCATTGCTTTTTTAAAGTTAAGTTACAATAAATTACCCACTTAACAAATTACATAGTTCCTTTTATAAAATGTCCCAAGAGATTTCTCTTCAGACTCAGTTGTCATTGAGCATTTCTAAAAAGTAGAGTAAAGAAAACTATTCTTTTCGTCTCAACCATTTCCGTGATTCTATATTTAATGTTCCATGAAATAAATAATCATTGTGTCAGGTAAATGACTTTTTTTTTCTCATTATTTTCCTTCAATATTCTTCCCAAACATCTTTTTTGAATTTACAATCAGATAACCTTTCTCAAAAAATATTTACTTCAACTGAACAATTATTTAACGCAACAGTTATATATATTATTTATCAAATAAATAATAAATTAAACTGTAATGTTATGTATTATTTGAATAACCCTAGTGTGTAAAAAAATGAGTACGTTGTACTTTCCTTTATCGATCGAAAAATGAAATAAAATTACTCATTCTCATAATTCATTGTGTTCGTAGACATGTGTGTATTTAAAAAAAAAAAAAAAAAACAAAATTTGATTATTAGAAAAAGCATTAGAGCAGAAGGTAATAACTAAGTAAAGAGTAGGGTGAGGATCAAAACAAGTCAGGACAGTAGGGTGTTATGCGAGTGACTCATGTTATCCAGATTCGACGCCATCCGTAGTAGTTGGAGAGACTATCGATTTGCTGTGGCAACAAGAGGGAGGTTACTGAAAAGAGAGAGAGAGAGAGACAAGGGAGACTTGTACATTTTCTATACACTTTGGTTAGCCCTTAACAAAATGTGTAGCATCTAAATTTTTTCTCAAACTAAGGCATCACGCGCCTGAGCTGGCATTTTATTGTGTGCGATATAGGTGCTTACCACGAATATAAAAGCCATGATATCGATCGACGAATAAATAAAGAGTCATTGCGGTTGACGAACTCGTCCATCCAGTTCGTTGAATAGACTTTAAGTATCATATGATCTCCTCTACGAATTCGCTGACACGCGTCGACAAGGGATCGTCTTTATTACTTTATTTCGTATTAAAATATATCGAACCTTCTTAAATAACATAAAACCGATAGTGGAATTGACTAAATCCGGTTTTTCAACACGACAGAATTGAAAAAGTGATTAAGATGTAATTACTACAGAGTAGAGATCATGTTTTGTATTTTTATTTTCTGCCGGCTTCACAAAATAACGATCAATGCAAATGATTTACTGGAAATTAGGAAACAAATTTTATTTAAGTATTATTATTGGTCAGTGATGAGTTTAAATAAATTTATAATAGAAATATTAATGAAACCTTTTTATGGTTATCTTTAAATAAATATTATAATTAAAATAAAGCTGCAAAGTTTAAAAAGATATTCCGACAGTTGTCTTTTTATACTAATGAGCTACTGCTTAACATTTTTCGTTACTAATTTTTTGCTTGATTTTTTTTTTCGTTCAGGTGGATGAGTAGATAAAATGCATATGTCGGATTTAATTAATGGAGCAGATTTGCTCGTGGGAAAACCGGCGTTGAACGAACCCGCGCACTCAACAGGGAATCGCGCACCTTTATTGTGCTTGGAGGTACATACCCGCGAGTGTCAAGTACGTATAAAGTATTGGAGTCAGAATATCTAGAGGGTCACTCACCGCTTTATCAAGGTCACTAAAGGACCTGTCACGTGTATTTATACAATTAATCCATTGGGTATTGTTTTAAAAAAATTTACTAACAATTAGTTAATCCATTAACACTGGTTAAACATGTCAAAAAATTACTTTGAAAGTAACTACACTTGGGAGACATGAATAAAACTTAAACGGTGTGTATCGTACGGCGTCTGCCACCACTACTGAAGCGCAATATGTCAGGGTATCCATTTCACCCACGATCACACACGCTCTGGTGGCTGTCAGCTACCTACTTTATCAGCTAAATTTCTGTTTTTTAAATTCTTCTATTCAAAGCGTAAAAAAAAAACAAATAAAAATTCATTCAATACATTTTAAATAATTGCAATTGTTTTTAATTAATTTTATTATAAAAATGCATTTGTTGTAATTAACAATAATTTTATGTGGAAAACGACAAAATGTTTAAGTAGTATAACTGCTAATTTAATTAAATTTTTTAGCTAAAGAAGGAGACAAATTAACAAATTGGATTTAAATTAACATTCAATATTATTATAATAAATATGGAAAAACAATCCATTGATTGTCGTAAGTGTAATAGTTGAAATTGGCTAAGAAGGTAATTCTAGTGAAGACATTTGTTTATCATTCAAAAAAAAAAAAAAAATGTAATACGAGCAATCAACAATTTTATAATTAAATAACATAGATATGTGAAATTTAACAGCATTCTCTAATTAATCTACATCATAATCAATTTTAGCTTAATGAAACTCCATTTGTACAATGATTATGGTTTTTACATAACAATGATAATACTGGTAGAGTAATCAATTGATATATTATAAACAAGTGGCATTTGAAAGCTTAATAAAGCGTACTATACGTACTGTATAAATTCATTTATGTCCGCGATATTGGAATGTTATTATGTCTACTTTTATTATATATATATATAAAAATAATCTATTTACGTATTTAAATATTTTTGCAAAATATGTGCTAATTACTATTCTTTGTCAACATTAGAAAAATTTTTTAATTAATTAAGCAGTCATATAACAGTATAGTACGCGTGTGTAATAAAACAATTTTTTACAAATTTCATTAAAAATAACATAGTTTATATATTTTCAATAATCAAAATGATAAAATATTCCTTTTTTTCCTATTTTTATGTTATAAAAACTTTCTTAATTTTCTTAAATAAAATTATCAAATATATCAAAATAGTTAAAATTGATCTATAAAGCCGTTTCTTCCTAAGTGAGCAAAAATTTTTACTTAAATGTTAAAAAAATTAAAGCTTTAATTTACGAATTCATTTTTCTATCTAAAATTCACTTATATTTTATATTATTAAAGATAAATTACTTGATTAAAAACGATAAATAATAAGTAGTTCAAAATGATTTAAAATGTACTATAATTTACGTTACTTTCCTATTAAGTGGTGTTCTTATTAGCAATATTATTATTAGAAATGTTAAAAATGATCTAAAAATGTCAACAAGGAATCACCTAAATATTGTCAGCATCATTTCTATAATCACGGTGTGATGAGCTCGGTACTATAGATGCTCTCGAGGCTTCAGCTAATTCAGTGAGTAATAAAGTCTCACCATCTAAATCCATAGAAGTTACGCGATCACTACCACTACCTCCCTGACGATTACTAATACTTCTAGCAAACTTTCTTATGGCCTTATCTCTACGTTGTTTATGTCTTTCAGCTTTTAAACGTGTAAATTCATCATCAGAACTACCGCTAGCAATTTTACTACTTGCAGTTGATGAAGAGCCAATACTTATATTATCTCCAGTTGCTTCGACTATAGCACCACTTCCACTGCGTCCGCCACCACCGTCTTCAAAAGAGCCCGCAAAATCATCAGGATTTGATGCCATCAAGTCCGTTGATGATATTTGTGTTCTAAAAGTCAATAAAATGATTCATGTACAATTTGTAGGCTGTCATAGAGTTGAGTTATTGATGTTATTTAAACATAAAGATAAGGCATATATAATGAATGTTGAAATAATTTAAAATTTTAATGCTCCAAATAATTTTTAATACTTCTTTTGTTTGTATACCAACCTAATGTCACTATGAGGGCGCGCAGCATTTCCTCCAGCTGGTGCACTAGTTGATAATAAATCTCCATTACGTCTTTTTTTAGGAACGTCCATAGGAGCACTTGCTGGTGGTGGACCAGGTTGATTGAAAATATTTTGCACATGTGGACGAGGAGGCTCTGGTGGACGCATTGATGAAATAGTCATTTGTTCATCTACCTCTTCAATAACACCAATTCTAGTAGAACCTCCTGCACCAGCACTTGTACCATAACGGGCTTGTAAGGAAGCTGCAGAACTTGAATTTGGTATCCTACCGGGAGTTTTTGTACCACTACCGTCTGGTCTATCTTCTTTACTAAATAATCTACGTAAAATACTTGTTACACTATTAACCCGTGTTAATGAACCACCAATATTACTTGGAGTCGAACCACTGCCAGCATAAATCCTGTCACGTGCACTCACTCTACTGGCACTTCTTGATATTTTTCCGGCCATAAAATGTATTCCTGACACTGCATCATCAGCAACATCGTTATGAAATTTACTTGAATATCCCATATCTCCAACATTTGCCATTTCATCGATTCTCACTGAAGAAGGCTGAAGTTCTTGTTGTGCTGCGGATAATTGAATTCCAGCAGTTGATGGTTCAGGATGTTCTTCGCGGAAAGGCTGTGCAGCTGCTGTATATGGTAATTCTACAGGGAATATTTCATCCCAATATTGATCTCTAATTAATTCTGGATGATCATGATGCATTTCATCAACAATTAAGTACACAACTTGTAGATTTCTGTCTACAATCCAGTTAACTTCAAAATCATCATCATCTTCCCCAAATGGATTTATTAAAGTTTCAGCTACTTTAAGCCATCCCATATAAAAGAAGAATTGAAGAGTTGTAAAAACGGGAAAATAAAGATCTATTGTTGATGTTGATGTTGAACTAGCTACATACTGTCTTCCCATTACACTTGTTAAAAAATATGTATAAACCGCTAAAGTAACAACCTGAGTGTAAACAAGTGGTACTGAAATGGTGTCATAGTGTATTAAATTTCCACAATTGCCGCGAAATTTATTAAGTTCATCTATCAGTGTCTTGACTGCAAAATCATCACGAATTCGACCTTCTTTTCTAGCTCGTGTTACAATACTTGAAGCCCACACTATTGGTAGCCAGTGTTTACTTGGCTTAGGAAATTTTGCATTAAGACTTTGAAAGATCGTGAGCTCGTTTTCTAACAAAAGTCCAGCATCTACGTAATGATCTAACGTTGGAAAACGTTTCTTTACACGTGGTGATACACTGGCTAATACAAGAGTTAAACAAACGCAAACATATCTGAAAAGTTTGAACATTATTAATATTTATATTCTAATAATAAACGTAATTATTCTACTATTAGTTAAAATTATCATAACAAAACCTTTGGTAACATACCTTACAATAGTACGTCTCATAAGTCTTCCTCTTTCATCATTACCGTGAATAGTTGCTGATACAAAAACAGCGATTGAGTCAGGCCATGGAATGGAAATATATTGATTCCACCATCGTGTCATGACAACACTAACGTAAAATCCAAGTACAAATGATAATGGTATAAGATCACTGTATTCATTACAATAAGCAACTATTGCCTCAAATGTTTTTTTCTTTTCCGTATCCAAAGCGAAACGATAGATACACGAAAGTGTATAGTATATAAAGAGAAAAAGAGCAAGATCTAGCCAGACTAATTTATAAATACTAGCTCGCCATCTAAAAAGATTAAGTAGATTAAATTAATTGAAATTATTAAAATACGTATAAAATAAATCATTTGATTACCTTAGTAATAGTTTTAAAAAGCATCCTAGACCTCGACAAGTGGCTACTTCAGCCGTGTAGGAAACAGTCATATTTTCAACTTTGATTTATCACACTTAAATAATTCGTATAATTTGCTATTTTTATTTCTTCGAAATCATACATTTATAATTGAATAATTCATTATTACTTTGACCTATTTTTTGCTTCTTTAATCATAAATATACGTAATAATCCAGTTGAGGTTGACCTACATCAACATCCGGGTAGATAAGAATCAAAACGTATTTGTTCAATTGGTATTCACGATTGCAATTCATGAGTATCTTAAACTTTTCATCATACATTTAATTGATGTTGGTTAACTTGTAATACTCAGATGTATTATCATTTATGAAAAAATCTTCAAAGGCAATAAAAGTAGTGTGAGTATGAATTAGCACCATCAATTGTCATGATTATTTTTTATACTGCTTTCCGTCTCATTCTTCTTTAGTTCGAATAAATTGTTTAGATTCTATTGTCTCCTTCGATTGTAGTTCAAATGAATTACCTGGAATGTAATTATTTTTTTAATTTTTCATTAATTCTATGAAAAACTAGGATATAAAAAACGAAAAAAAGAAAAATAATGATTTCTACGAATTACGTGTATGTAATTTACAAGTTTCTACTCATTATCTACAAATAATATACCCACGGATATTTTTTTCTCTGAAAAGTTTTATTTTTCGAAAAATTGATTAAACTATCGCATGAAATGAAGATAGCTTATCACAATATTAATTATAAATAAATGAATAGTTGTTGAATGAAATAGTGACACTACATTTCCAGATAGCATTCAAAGAACTTTTTAAATTATCACTCAAAAAAATGTACTTACATGTTACGTGTACACAATATACGTACGATATAGGTTATTTAAGTTTGCCAAATGTTGCAAAATATCTTATTGTTACGTAAATATGATAAAAAATTTAAATAACAATTAATAAAATTGTCAATATCAATACATTTTAGGCCACGTTCAATTGATTATTAACTAAAAATGACTAATAATAGGCAACTGTCAACTTGTAGCGTCAACTACAGCAGCCATCAACAGCCATTACACAGACACTACTGTACTTTTCTATGTAACGTACAAATCAAACCATGTGATTCGTCGTCTTGGGACAATAATAAATCACACATGTAACATATTTTATGAAGAATACATATCACGTCAAGTACATACATTCTTTTACAAGGTAAACTAAAATTGACATGTAAATAAAAAAGTACAGAAAGGAAAAAAATTTATTCACTTTGAACAAAATTTCAATAAATTTATATTAAATAGCATGATATAGTTATTTTCTTTGTCTCTACTTATGACTTTAATAACAGAGCATTACGTATATTGATTTTAAAAAAATATCAATGAAAATGAAGGTAAAACCTATGTTGATTATAAATATGTTATTTTATTGAATTGTTATAAAATTTTAATTCAAAAGATAAAATTTTGTTATCATTTTCTTTTATATATTATACATTATAAATATATAATAATTATTAATAAATAACGTGAAGTAAAATTACAATCACATAACTTACGTAATTATACATTATAATAGTATTTGTAACTATTTATAACAAATATGTACATGTACATAAATGGGCTCTTGATATATTTCAACTTGCACATTAAATTGTATAGATAATATAATAATCATTAAGTGATTAACTTTTATTTTTCAATATCATTTTACTTCTAAGTGATATTGACACGTCTTATGAGGTATTCTTACATATTATTAACAGTTATATTTAAACTCATTTTTCAAATTAGTAATCACAATTATTTCTACTTTAATTTCAGTACATAAAATATTTTATCGTATGCAAAACATATAAAAATTTTAAATGCAAAATGCATAGCCCTCCAGTTAAATAATTTACATACAATTACTATTGTATTTTAACGATGCAAAAAATGTGTTAAATATTATGATAAATTGATTGAACTGATTTAGTTCTTGGCTAGAACACATTTTTCGCTATGTTTTAGTATTATATTAAGACGCAAGTCTTGCGATTGTCAACTTCAATATGTATTTCATTCTATTAATAAAATACTTGGTCCCTTGTATCTTATAGTCACAGCCGATAAATGCAATAAATTGTAGACCACACTTGCAAGGTCATTCATTATTTGTAATATTTCATAATTGTAATTAAGATAATTTTTCATTGTAGTAATAAAATAAAAGTGTATACATTAAATTATTTGTAAATATTATAGAGTAAAAAAATAAATAAATAAATATATTAATCTTGGGCATACCAATATTTCTATGCATAACATCATTCCAAACATACATTTATTATTTTTTTTTTTTTTTCATTGATCAACATTTTTAATACCTGATTCTCGAAAACGTTGTTAACATTCATTTCCGTTTTAAATTCAATTATTTAAACTTTCTTATCAAATAGTCTCAACAATCAATCATTATAGTTTCTCTATCTGTTAATATAAAAATTAATTTTGAAAGTTACATTTGAAAAACCTTTACCAGTAAATAAAATTCAAGATATAACTAATTAGTGTATTTATACATGAATTCCATTATTATGAAATCTATTACAAATATCTAAGTAAATACACTTTTATAAAAATATTCATTCGTTGATCATTCATTTACTGGTATGTGTTTTTCTTTCATTAGAATTTTATTCACGTAGAAAACAATCGCATTTCAACTTAAGATTCATTGAACTTACGTCCTGATGTGCTGTTTCATGCAACAATTGTAGATAATGTGTTGTTCAAGTCTTCATTATTCCCAGATCTGTAGAATAAAAAAATGTCAATTATTCACAATGAATAAAATTTATTATAAACATAAATATTGAATTGATACAACTGTGGTGAGATTTGATAAACTTATGTAATGAACGATTGATTTTTCTATTTATTAAAGTATCATTTTTCCGATTTTGTGAAAGATAAAATTCTTACTACCGTGTGTATTGTGATGTTCGTAAACAATCAGTGGTGATGATACTATTTCGACTTGTTCTTCGATACCTTTCAGTCGTTGTAGAAGCCTGTGAAGGAGTCATCATCATAGACGTTGTTTTTGCAGCTTCTTGTTTTATTTGATATTGCATCTTAGCCCGTAACATCATGTCTGGAGCTACTGTGTTTTTTACTGCTCTATAAACAAGTCTGAAATAAAGAAAGAAATAATTTTTTTAAATTAACAAACCTAATTTATATAAAAATATATATTTTGAAACTTTTCATTTGAAATTATTATTTAATTTACCTTGGTAAAATAGCAAGGACGGATGATAATATCACTGTGAGCCAATATGAAAGACGTGAAATGGCAGTTGGCATAACCCAATACGATTTAGCTAAATCCATAAAACCTATGTAAATAACATTGTAAATAAAGCTAAATCCAAAAAAGATTCCAAGTGAAATTATAATAGTTCCAATGTGAATAATAGTCCATGATCTAATTTCCAATCCTGCATAAACAAGCATTACAATGATGCATGATGTAATTATTGTGGTACCAAACTCCCAAATATCAACATCAGAATCATGATAAGCAGCTTCAGTTATGAAAAATATAACAATACTTTGATAAAGTGCATCTGTTATTGTAATCCAAAATGAGTGTGGTTTATAAACAAGCCCAAGTCTTCCTCGGCTATAAAGTTCTGGATAAGACAACAGAATCTTCGATGAAGCAATTCTGTCATAAATTCCAACAGCCAAAGGCGGAAGTGAGGTAAAAAAAAGGTTGTAAAACATCAGGTACATTTGATCAATCATTACAGTTCCAGAAAAACCACAATAAAGCTGAAAAAAAAACGTAAATTTAGAAGAAAAAAATCTCAAGATAAACTACATATTATATTTTTTCAAACTTGTTAATAAGTATGATTAGTAAGCTAAAGAAATTCACCTGATACCAGAAGATGAGAAAAACAAAAATTGCATTTTTATGAAAAAAATAAAGAATCATCCGAGCAAGTCTATCATAAGACCATTGGCCATGTAATAAGAGTAATCGTGTGAGCATCGGAAATTTAGCAATAGCAAAATCTGATGCCATAACTGCTTGTGTTCCTTCTCTTCCAGAAACTCCGACCCCTACATCAGCAGTTTGGATCATACTCACATCGTTAGCACCATCTCCTATTGCTAATGTTCGTATACGTAATTTATCCTTTACAGTTTTAACAATATAAGCTTTCTGTAAAGGTGTAACTCGACAAGCTAAAACACTAGAACAGTTTTGTGTTAATTCTAAAAATACATTAGTAAGACCAGATCTCGGATCTAAAATAAAAGTCAATGTTTTTCCATCTACAACAAGTGCTCGTTGTTGTCTTTCATTTTCAGTTTCATTAAGTCTAATAGCTTCGAGATAACCACGTATTAAAGTTTCCGTAATCGATTTAGACCGGGTTTGCAATCTTAATAATTGCATTGCTGGTGTAAATAATTTTGCTAAATATGCTATATTCACTGCAGTTTCAGGTTTATCTCCCGTTAAAAGCCAAACGACTATTCCTGCTTCTATTAAAGTGCTTATAGCTTCAGGTACACCCTCTTGAAGTTTATCTTCAATTCCAGTAGCTCCTAATAACGTCAAGTGGGATTCAAGTGATGCATAACATTCACGAAGTTTACGATCACGATTTTCATTTGTTGCTAATTTATCAATTTCCATAAATTTTTCATTCCAAACATCAAATTCATTTTGTGTTAAAGATCTTTTGGCCATTGCTAAAGTCCTTAAACCTTGACGAGCATATGTATATAATTGTTGTCTAACTACGTTGACAGTATTTGAGGTAGATATTGCTGATGATTGTATATTATCATCATCAAATATACCAGTTGAGGAACTTTCTGTTAATGATGATAAAATTGTAGTATCAGCTCCTTTTGTATACAAAGTAATTTCATTAGTAAGTGGATGTCGTATAATAATAGACATACATTTTCTATTAGAATCAAAAGGTAAAATATGAAGAACTTCAAATGTAAGAGTTGACCTATCAGGCAATGATATTATAATACTTGAGGCTGTTCTTTTAATTAATCTTATATTATAAGCTTTGGCAGCATGAACTAATGCAAGTTCATCAGGACTTTCAGCTTCGTAAATAATATTTGTGGGAGTGTCCGTAAGTGGTGGAGAATTTATATTTGTAATGTAAATATCTTGAGAATTACTATTAATATTTCGATTTCTTCGAGCTTTTTCACTTGGCGAATTTTTTCTAATGAGCATTCCGGATATTGTTGGAATATTTAATAATTTTGGCCTAGGAATTTTATTTGAAAAATTTCTATTTGATCGTGGTGTTTTATTAAATATCGAAGAAGCTGAGGCGGTTGTATTTTCATGATCATATTCTTCAAATGAATTAGTTAAGGGCAGTGTTGATAATGGTAATAGCTGAGATGGCAACAATGACGGTGGTGGAGCCGATAATTGGGCTGATGATGATATCGAAGATGATGGCGATGATGGTGCTGAAGTTAATGCTTGTAGTCCTGGTAATTGTTGATTTTTATATTTTATAATCGGTACTTCATTATTTTCAGACTCTTCAATTACTCCACTTGAATTCATTGTATCATGATGTGGAGTAGTATTAACTACAACAGTGTTACAAATAGCTAATAATATAAGAAATTCTTGAAGTCTGTGTCTTACACTTCCTATTGATAAATCTTCTTTTAATCGAGTACATATTGTTAAATTTTCATTCTCACCAGAATGAGCATAATCGTGACCACCAACTGTACATCTTCTAAATATCATTTTATTTTCTGTTAATGTTCCTGTTTTATCAGAAAACACATATTGTATTTGTCCTAATTCTTCAGTGATATTTAAAGCCCGACATTCAGCTTTACGTTGGCTTACTTCATCATAAAGTTCAGTGTCATGTCCAATATGATAGACTTGTCCTATTTTTGCCATTTCCATCGTTACGTATAAACTTATAGGTATCATGACTTGTAGAATTATGACGAATGTCCAAAAAGTAAGCATACCTTCATAACTAGGATTTTGAGATGATAAAAGTGGTAAAAATAATGGCGCATCATCAGCAGAAAATGCAGAGAGCCAAAATTTACAGCCAACCGCACCAATAATACAAAGCACTACTAATATTACTACACACCAAACAATGTCTAAATTCATTTGTCTCTCAAGTTTTGATCTTTTATAACGTGGTCCTCCATTATTTAACATTGCTTTTGTTTCATGACCAGCATAAACAACAATCCCTTCTACAAAATCGGTATTTTTGAGCAAACATTCTCGTAGTAAAAGATTTTCTGTTGTTACTCCTATTTTTGTACCATTAGGATGCACAACAGCTCCATAAAATCTGTAAAATGTAAGACGTTATCAATTTTAACATTACTTATTTAGATTTTAAAGTAAAGAATAAGTGTCTCAAACGTGATGCAAAGCGGAAAATTTTTATCATGCTATGAGTGTAGTTATCTTCAAAGTGTGGTAAAGTATTCATTTATCATTTTTCTTTGTGCTTACTTTTACTTTTGTTACAATACTATCATAATGATACATTATTATTTATTAATAATTTTTAAACATGATTTATCCATATCTTCTATATCTCATCTTATATTACAGAATAAAATATACTAGTGTTTCTACACTAATTCATTTTTAACTAAAAAAATTGATAAGATATCTTAAATTTTAAGGCAATATACCAATATTTACCTTAAAAAAAATGTTATTTATAGTTCAAATAATATTTTACCTGTAAATTTTAGTCGTTGGTTGATCAACTTCAACGACTGATCGGAATTTAGATGGTTGAAATGAATTTTGATGATCTAAAAAACCTCGTATAACTTGACGTTGTTTTAAATTTGTTTCTCCGTCAAGATTACAGGTATCTAAAAAAGCACATCCTTGAGGATCACTACTTCTAAGTAAAAGAATATCTGCTGGAACTACTTCATTATTTGATAAATGCACCACATCTCCAACTTTAATATCTTTCCACGCAACTTTTGCATATCGATCAATTTCACTATAAAAATAAAACAATGAATATTATACTATTAAATAAATTCATTTTAAAAAGATAAGGAATTTTGTAAAAAATAAAATATACCTAACATATACTCTACACATTGAATTATTAACTCTACGATCACTTGCGTATCTTCTTCTATCTTCGAAGAAGTCTTTAACTGCAGTTACACCAAGAACAAAAACAACAGGAATCATTGCAATTTCTTTGCCGAATGCATTGATAGCTGGTACCCAATTAAGTAGAACAATAAAAACAAAGTAGAGGTTTGCAACTCTGTGAAACTGTTCCAGCAAATTACGCGGCAAGAAGGTTAAGGTTGTATATTTAGTTGTTCGTACACTATGAACGATGAAATAATTATTAATTAAAATTATAACATTTTTTTAAAAATTAATATATAATATACAAATTACCTATTGTCAACATATAGACCATTTGGATGTAGTCTTGCTGGTGTTTTTGATGGTACAAGATGATTAGGTACAATAGTTCTTAACCGTGATGATTCTTCTATAGGAGGATGGCCGAGACCTAAATGAGCACATAGTCTTCTCCACCAAGACGGTGCTACACCACGCCTTATTGTATAAATTGACTCTGATCTAAAAGGTAAAAACAAGATTGGTATTTAAGATAAAGTTGCAATAAAATGCTCGTTAATTTGTATTTAATCACCACCTTGAAGCTTGTCGAGAATGACCACGAAAAGATGGTGTTTTTATACCGCCAGTGACTGCTATAGAAGGTCTAGGACCTTCTCGATGACCAGGAGGTAAAATAAAATCAGTTTTTGAACCAACTCGACTGTGTCCCACCTGGGATTGTAAACCTGGTTGCATATCACCAAGAGCTGCTTGGCCTTGTGAGAGTGCACGTTGGTGTCCAGGTTTTTTTAAAGCCGAAGGACGTGATATTCCAGATGATAAAGTTACACTGGAATTAGCCGGCGAATCATGGCTTAAAGGTTGAAAACCTGTCCCCGTTGTAGATGAAGAAGTTGCAAGAACTCCAGCATGACTAGCTGACCTTGTATGAGTTCGTGGCCCCCGAGATGGTGATGATGATAAAGAAAAATGATCTTTCGAAGCATTACTGCTTTCTTCTTTTTTGACTATTGGAACGGTATCCTTTTTTATTGTCAATGACGAAAGTGTTGATGTCATAATTGTGGGCGATGGTAAATTTGTATTTGAGGAATTTTGAGAAGATATTCGTGGTGTAGCTTGAAGAGTTGGAAATACGTATAGCGAACCGGTCTCCTCGTGTACAGCCTGTTCTTTGTTGTTGCTTTGAGACATGCTTGTACATCTAAAATTACATCGATAAATTATTCATCGATCGATTACTTGGAAATTCATAAATTAGAAAAAGGAAATTATATTTTTATTATTTTATATTCAATTAAATACTACTTTTATTGATTTTTATTTGTAAAAGAGCATGATATTATCCTTGACCCTTTTGAGTTGCGAAATATTGATATTTTTTTTCTCGAAGTTACGTAGAATGTAATACTTAATGTATAAATTTCTAAATTAGGTCAAGTGCAGCTTAGTTTATTTAACACTGAAACAAATGTTTACTTAATGAAAAATACCTATATTTAACGGATCTATAAATGGATTGAAATAATACAGCAAATTTTCAGTTACTAGTGAATTATCGGCAAAAAGTAAATAACGTATGTTACGTTAAATGACGTAATAAACATGCAAAAAATTAAATAATTATAGTTCTAATTGTTTTTCACATCGTAATCAATAGAGTTTACATAAATACAAGTTAATTAATTGTTTATTTACTTACATTTTTTAAAAACTATACAGCTATTGTATTTTATTTTGAGGAAATTTACAATAAAGCTTTCATATCTTGATATAATATTCTTTTCAATTTTTTATTCGACATAATTAATTTTTTCCAGAAAATTTTACATTTCATTAGCTCTTATTGAATGAGCCTTAAGATTCATTGATGCAACAGTTTGTTTTATTGCAATTCTTCTCTCATATTTCATTGCACGATTCTATAATGAACTATATACTCAATTCATTTTGCGATACCAAACGATCGATATTATTTAAATTTTCTTTTATCAAATAAGGCACACATAATTTATTTAGACAAATTTTATCATATACTGGATTTAGTTACAGTAATTTGTGATTTATAATTTGGAGTATTCAATGAAAAATACTACCAATGAAATCATTTAACAATAGAACATAATTATTTTAATGAAGTTCATAACTGAAAAGAATTTTAAAAAATAAGCAGATATACACATGTATTACTACACTGACAATTATATTGTGACGTGACATTAACAATGTCGTCTATCTATTTTGTACTTTGAAGTTGAACACTCTGACAACACTAAAGACATATTACACTCTAATAAAGCGTTAAAAGTCAGAATAATCAATGCATGCGCGAACACAAACCGTGGTTTCTGAAAACAATTGTAGGAATTCAGTACTTGATGAACGATCTATAACAATCAACTATGTAGAATTATTCAACAATGACTGTATGTACATCGTTCATATGAAATGTATGTACATGTATATGTATATGTATAGTAACATATGTTGTACATTTTTTTTGTGAGGTCATGATGTGTATTTTCGAGAGAGACAGAGTATCTGTCGGTAATTAACCATCACCAAAGAATACTGTCTTACCAATAAGCCCAAAAGTGGCTTTTTCGTGTTTATGCCAGGAATTTTTAGTTCGTACTCTGGCGTCGAACCACCTCTTTATCTTACACCGTGGTGCAACTGTATTGTTACACTATTATCATTTGATCCCGGGTGGTTCGAATCTTAACCTATATTATTTTCGCAGCAACTTTGTTTTTATAGATTAATCCAATTAAAATAATATAACATTGAGAATTTAATAATCATAAGTAAATTTATTGTGTAATGAAAGTATTCCATTATTAAAATGCCGAAAATAGTAGATTCTTCGAGAAAAAAAGACATAGAGAATGGAGTTCACGAAAACGACCTTGACAAAAATATTGTAAACAGATGTGAAATGATATTGTCTATGGAAGATGTAGCTTCGACTGATGAAACGTATATTCTAGAACTCTGTGGAACTCAAAAGTATGTTTTAAATAAAATAATATTCCTCCTCTCTTTTTATTTGTAACATGTGAAAGAAATTCACTTAACCTTATTGATTTGTTAATAGTGAGCCAGAGTTTCGAGTATGTGCAGCACTTTCTGATTACTCTTGTGTTGTTTATAATGTCGGAGAAACTTTATCAAAGTTTATTACACTAAATCATAATTCTTCACCAATTGTCGGAGTAAAATTCAGTCCACATTCAAAAAATATCTTGTACACTGCCACGAAGTATGGATTTATTACAGTTTGCGATTTAAGAGCTAAAGGAAAAATAATTGCGGAATTGAAAGGTAATAAAACAGAAAGAAATAAATCAACTTTATACATAATGAATATTGAAGACAGTCATTTATTTGTATATTAGATAATTCAAGTGAGGGTAAGCTTAAACCATTAGCAAGTTTCGACATCAGTTGTGATGATAGACTTGTTGCTGCTGGAACAGAACATGTGGGTGGTGATGCGTTTATTTTATTCTGGGACATCAGGTATAACAACTCCAAACCTGATAGTAAAAACAATCTACTTGGAGGATATTGGGAATCACACATGGATGATGTGACGTCTTTACAATTTCATTCCAAGAAAAGAGACATTCTTGCATCTGGTAGTACGGATGGTTTGATAAATGTTTTCGATTTAACGCAATCTTCCGAAGATTTAGCATTGAATTATTCACTCAATACTGAGTCTTCAGTGGTAAGAATTGTTAATTAATTTATCAATTAGTTTGATAAACTTAATAAAAAGGATTTTAATATTTATAATGTAGGATAGGGTTGGTTGGTTAGAGGATGGTAGCATTTGGTGTACTACTCATACACATTCATTACAACTGTGGAAATGTGAAGATGCATCACCATTCATAAAATATAATCGCAATTGTATTGCTCATTTCTTAGTAAGTTTTATTTAAATTTTTTGTTTTTTCTTCATCAATCATATTGATTTCTTTATAAATAAATTTTATTCATTGTATTACAGAATGAAGATCAAGACAATTGTTATTTAGTCAAAATGCATAAAGCAGAATCAAGCGATTTTCCATTTTTATTAACAGGCTCAAATTCAATAAAAGGGTATTCAATAATATACAGTAATCAAATAAAATACTGATCTGAAAAAAGATTTAATTTTTATTTTAATCTTACAGTGAAAGTTTAACTGGAGTAATAGTAGATAAAGATGAATTGGAAGTGTGTTATGATTTTAATGGGAATAAACAAATCGTACGTGATAGCTTTCGTCACATGAAGGTGAATATTATAAAACAGAACAACTCTTAATATAATCTTAAGATCTAATTATTAATGGTTTGAAAAAAAAAATTTCTAGAGTGAAATATTAGTAACTGGCGGTGAGAGTGGAATTTTGAATTTGTGGAAACCAAATGAATCATCAGTGATTTCAAGGCCTACAGACCGGAAGTTAATTACAAAATCAAATGGTAAAGTTCGTGATAAACAACATAGAACTAAACCGTATTAAAAAAAAAACCTATCTGATATTTGTATAATATTATTTTTTTTTATAAAAATTAATTATGAATGATGTGAATATTAATAAATACATTTTGATATTTGTGTATTATTATCTTGGTTTATTTTATTACAATAACAATTTTATGTACATTTATAATAAATATTCTTTTTCTCTTTTTGAGGCAGCTACTTATTTATCGATGAATTAATGGATGATATAATGATAACAAACATATAGTATGTCTTTGAATTAGTTAGGAATGTAAACTTCTATACATTAATAGCATAGAATTGTAAGAAAAAGTCATAAGGCGTCATTAGAAAATATAGTTAAACCGTTTAGAAACGGCATTTGGATATATTATCAAGAAATTTTTTAATTTTTAATAAGAATATACGTTTTGTAGCTTCATTTAGTTCGTGAAAGATAATTTATTCTGAGCACCTTAACGAACTATCGTTACCTTTTATACACGATTTAACAGGGATCAATATATAAAATTGTTTTATAGCAATATTTTGCTGTTTAATGAACTTTTAAATATAAAAAAAAAAATTGGAACAATATTAAGCAATTATTATTGACATTGATTCATTCATTTAGATTAATAATAATAAGTCTTTAAAAAAAAAATGTTAATTAGACAAAAAGATTATTATAAGAATAATCTCGTAAATTTTTTTACGTTAAAATTTTAATAACTTGTTAAGTGAATTTTTATAAATATTCAACGCGAGAAAGATGTTTAGAAGTGATACTTTTTTTTATAAAATATTTGAATCACATGATTATTAATCAAATTTAAGTGAGAAGCAATTATCAATAGTTTCAGTATCACAATAATAATAGAAGTTTAAATAGATTTCAAGTGAAAGTGTATAGAATAAGAATACAAAAATACTTTCTCCAGGATTCATCGTACTGGAGGTAATCTTGAAATTTTCATCAATAGTCATTACATGGACTCTATCTCATTTGCATTGTTTTTTTTTTGTTCTTTTTTTTTAAATTTTTTTCTATTTCGAATAATTAAGCGAAATATATGCAAAATAATTTTCAATAAAGAGCTAAATTGAATAGGCCGTGAGCATAGATATTAATTAAAATAAATCTCTCGAAGATTGTCAGCTATCATTTAAATATTCGATTGAATAATATATGACATATTATAATTATCAGTTTTTTACTGCATGAAAGAATACTATATTCAATTTAATGTATATTATTAATACAATAGATAGATTTTTAAGTTGTTAACATTAGCGCAAAGGATCACGCTACTTTTAATTATTAAGATGTATTGAAATATTTTTTTTTTCTTTTTACAATACTAGAATGACTTTATTCTTATTCTACCACATTTTTTGCCTGAAAAGTCGTCTTAATCTAAATATTATTAAATACAAATTTTAACGAATATTCTCATTAATTCATACATACACAACAATGCAATAATAACAAGTTTTCACGGATAACATATCACGATACATACGATTAATAAATTTTTTTGTCCGACAAATACGGTACAACGATAAAATCTATTGTCACCACGATTGATTTGTAGAGAATTTTTTTTTGTTTTTTCAATTATTATTATTAATTATAATGTTTCTCTAGAACTGTTTAACAATGATTTAATACGTATCAATTAAGTACGAATCGTTTTTTCTCTTTCACTTTTTCTTTCTCTAGCCTCTACAAATAAGTCAAATGATTAATCAATATTGCACACTGGCACGCTGGTTGTAACGTATATAATAAAAAATACAAAAAAAACGATACTCCACTTTTATATTTACCCGTTCTTTTAATTAATTTTTATATCAGCTTTGTTTTTTAAAGTTAATGACTGATTTTCAAGTGTAGATTGTGAAATTTTAATAATTTAATATTACTGTCTGCATGTATAATGTAATAAATAAATTTGTTTATCATAAAAAATCATTAAATAACAACAATGGCAGTGGATAATCCAAACTTCTTTACTCGATAATGGAGTAATAATTATTCATGATCCCCATTAATAGAATCGTTTCCTCATTTTTTTCGTACTGATTATCAATTAATTATTAAAATGTATAAAGAAATTATAAATGCCTGAAGGATCAACTCCTTTAGTATATTTTTAATATAAACTTATTAAAATGGAGAAATTTTTGTAGAAAAAGTGACAAATAATAAAAAAGTAAAAAAACAATATTTAGTATATATAAATGAAAATTGAGGCACATTCGTGACCAAATATTATTGTGTCCTTTTCAAAATACTTTGACAGTAAATATTTTCATCAAATGAGTAATAAAATATTGTGTAATATTTCATTGAACTATAACAATTACTAATTTAAAACTTTTGAATTTACTTGAATATACTAGAGTGTAATACTTTACCATTGAATTAATGAGTTTCTAAATGAGAATCAATTGAATTTTGTTTTTAGTATGTAATGAGTTATCGATATTTTAAATGCATCATAGTAGTATATTGGTTTCAGAGTGTAATTAAAGTTTTTCAAATACATCGCTTCTAATTTATTTTTAATAACATGCGCGGTTTCAATACTGAATTATCGATTATCATCGTATTACATTACTCTGAAGATGAACAAAAAAATTTTTTTTCTTTGTATTCACATTTCTGTTTGTGAAATATTTACTTTATAAGAGAAATACTTGAATGTTCTCTGTATATATAGATAAAGATGATTGAAAATACACACTGCACATATTTACAAATTTACATAAAATCAAAAAAAAGAAAGAACTTGTTTATTTTTTTTAATACCCTCTTTCTATGTAATAAGTTTTTTTTTTTATCATTAGAATTAGAATTAAAAAAACTTGGATTATCACTATTACTAATAAGTTATGTCACAATTTTTAACAATTATTTCTGAATTCTGATGAATGTAAATGTTTTTAAAACTTTCAGTCGATTTAACAATAAGTGAATAAGCAACAAGACGAGCTATTCTATGTTTCCCAAAATAGTTATTAATACTCATTTGAAATACTTTTTTATCAATTTAGCTTATTGAAACTTATATCCTGGGTTTTTTTTTCTATTCACTTAGTCAGTTTATTATTTATTCATTGATTTAAATTTGTTATTGTATTCTGTTTTTTTTTTTTTATTTATTTATCTCTCTCCTTTATTTTTATTTTTAAAAATTAACTCATAGAGAGTTTAAATGCGTATTAACATTGACTATATAACTATTTGCAAAAGCTAAAAGTCAATTAATAATTATTATTAATGTTAAAGTTGTAAATAAATTCATTATTTTATTTGTCAATCTATTATTAAAATTTCGAAAGTCAAAAAGATTTAACTCGACTTCGAGATTGAGCCTCTTTAGATTGGCTACGTGATGGTGTAGGTGTTGATGTCAATGTCGCGGGTGTATTTGTAGGAGCGCGAGATGGTCGAGAATGTTTTCGGCCAAAGCGAAAGAGCCGTCAGAAAAAAATAACCTCTTCTTCAAGCGGTTGCTGTGGCTCTGGCCGTTGTTGATGAGATGATTGTTGATGTAAAGGCTGTGAATGCTGTTGTGATGGATGATGATATGGCTCTGGGGGTGAACGTGTGATACGAAGTGATCGATTTGAGGAATGATTGCCATTATTATGATTATTACCCAATTCTGGCGATGAGTAGGCCGAGCTTGTTACAGTCGCAGGACTACTTCCCGTCCTCGAGTGACGATCCGGGCTGTTATTACATCCGGCACTGCCACTCCTATGAAAATATCGAACACTAATCTCAGTCGAAAGTATCGATAGTGATTAACTTGGCCCAAAATAAAGCACCGCATGCGCCATTTCATAGTTGTAATTATTTTCACCTGGTACTATTACTGTTGCTACCGCTGGCCAATTTTAATGGAAGTTGTTGCTTCACTGGAGGCAGACTGCTCGGAACTTTTTGCTGATTTGTAGCACTAATTAAATTTAATGGTATTCTCTTAGCATCTGGTAATGATTTTCGGGATTGAAGAGAATCACTTCCTTGACTAGTGTGAGATACGTGAGTTATTGTTGGCCCAGCTGTGGATGGTGCAACCAGAGAAACACCTTGTCGTTCCAGAGCTTCAAGTCGTCTGTATAGTTGATCTCGTTGCTGTGTTACATCACGTTGTTCAGCAGCCAACTGTTCACGAAGTCTTGAAAGTTCAGCACGTTCATCTTGCAATTCTTTTTTCTCCTGTTGACTGGATGCTCGAAATGCAGCTTTTTCTCGACTCAATTGATCTTGTAAATTTCTCAATTCTTCCAATTGACGATTAGGATTTGGTCTACTTCCTGAAAATTTACCATATCCACCTTCTTTACACGCTGCAAGTTGAGCATGTAAACTATCAATCGTCGTCATTTGATTACTTATTATGCAAAGTAATGTGTAAACATAATGTGACAATTTTACAGCAGCCAACTGTTGATCTTTATTTACTTCAGAACAATCATCTTCTTTTTTTTCTATTCCTTCTTTTAAATTATCACAAGGTTTTGGTGGAATCATCATGGAATGTAATGCTGCCGAATCTCGCCATGGATAACGTTCCTAATAATAAATTGATATTTTTAAAATTATTATCAATGTATAATTAATTAATAACATATAATACACATTAAAAGATCACTTACTTTATTATGGTCAAATCCAGCAAATGTTTCAGCTCGTCGAGGAACACACATAGATGGTGGTATATAAGCTTCACTGTGACGTTCACCGGCAGAACTTAGACTTCTAGACAGTGAACCACCGCCTGCAGTAAATGATAAAGAACTAGCAAGTCGAGTTGCTTCTTGTACTGCTATAACAACCTTTAATTCAACATATTTATTAGTAAATAATTTCAATAACCCAAACAATTTTTATGAATAAAGAATAATAATAGTATTACCTCTTGCCATAATTGTGTCGGTTCAGTACTTTCTCCACGAACTAATCGTGTATAATCAGGTATTTCCTTCTCATAACGTTCCATTTTTTCATTTTCATTATCATTTTCACTCCAAACGCTGGCTGCATATAATAACCTCATCTGCAGAGCCATTTTTTCCTCTAACAAAAGTGCCTGCTCGGTATCTTTTTTCCTCAATTCACCAACTATACCAAGAATGTGATTTTCTTTTGCTTTGGCAATACGTTGTCTTTCATCAGCTGAAAGTAGTGATGCTGAAGATGATCTTGTTCCAAGTATTTCACCAATAGTGCCTTCGTCTAAAGCATCATTTTCACAATCTTGCGGACAAGCCTCAACAGCTGACCTTATTGCTTGGATCCATATTTGTTTATCTTTTGGTTTTTGAACTTTTAATTCAAACATTTCTGGTTCTGCTGGATTACTGCTAATAAGATAAATACCACGAGATTCTTGGCCAGCTTTTTCACGTACAAGTAATTTTTGTAGAGAAACAACTCCAGCTTTATTATCCGGAACAAAAAAGGCATACTTTTGATCTCGTGTTTCTGCTAAAAAAAATAATATATCAGACAGTACGACAACTACTACTGATGCCATTTTTCCTCTTCCTTGCATCAAATATGCAGTACCCTCAAACCTAAGTGCTCGATTAGAAGCCATTATATCAGATTTTTTAAATTTACATCCACGATGATTAGCAAAAGACTTGGCATCAATTCTATTGTAAATTTCCAGTTTTCTATCTTCCCGTTCTTTTTTTGCAACACAATCATTTACATCACCTAATATTTGTTTAACAAGATTCAAAGCTTTGCGTAAATTTTCTTTTTCATCATTAACAGTACCAGTTTTTATTAAAGGTTCAACTAATAATGGATATTTAGTTAATCGTTGTGTAACAAATAAAATACATTCTGGTATTCCTTTCTTTTTTAATAACGGATTTGTCTGACAAAATTTCACAAATCTTGCAAATCTAGCATCCATTCGTAAATAATACTTGTATGTATCAACAGCATCTAGATGTCGACTACAAAATTCACCATAAGCACTTGTCATTTTAACTGAATTATCTCCAGAGAATTGATCAACAAGAATATCTGTTATTGTTGGCACAACTGGATGAGCACTTTGACGTTTGCGTAATTTAAGTAAAAAACGTAAATGAATTTCGATTAATTCACGTAATCTAGGAAACATTCTTTCTAAATCTGTTGTTCCAAGTCTAAAATGTCGTCTTAGTCCTTCCGCAAATATTCTATCCATAGCTAAAAGCACAAGACAATGGTGCTTTTCTGTCAGTATAAATTCATAAATATGCTCTTGTCGTTTTATTTCACGATCATTATTATCAACAAGTCGTAAAGCATCACTACGTCCAACTGCAGCTGTCCATGAATCTGGTTCATCATTTCCTAATTTTAATTCTGGATCTAGTCCTTCAATATCACTTATTGTAAGCAAATGTACATCATCTCCAAAATCAAACTCTTCCAATCCACTAGAAAAAAAAGCATAAATATTATGTTTAATACTTTCCATAAATATTATGATAAAATAAAGATAAAATTTTATTTAATATTATTTTAACTCACCTAGAATTATCACGATGACCGCTACTATCACCATCTTTCTCCTCACTGATTATTTGACTGTAAAAAAAAAATCTTTATGCATCAGTCATTGCATAACAAAATCCTTCCGATTGGGTTAACAAATCGGTTGGATGAACAAAATAATAATCAATTGATCGTTCCAAATTATGTATATATATATGTAAACAAATAGAATATTTTTATAATCATTGATGAGTTAGAATTCCTAAACACTTTTTTACAGCTGTAAGAATTGAAGTTAGATTGATTAAAATTTAGAATAGGTAAAACTACATAGCACAAAGATACATAGTCAATAATTGAATTAAACACCTTCTATAGAGAAGGTTCAGGAAAGTACAAAAATAACGAGACAGTCGTTATTTCCTTGTAATATATTTTATCGATAAATACAATCATAGAACTAACGATCAAGTTGTTGCTGCTGAAAATGTTTGCTTACAAACTAGTAATAAACTTATATACTAAGTAAATTATAACATGAAAAAAGATGAATTTCTTCAAATATAAATAATCGCTGAAATAGTTAAAAATCTAAAGATAAATAAATGTGATATACAACAAGCAGGCGATTTAAAAGCTCAGGCAGGCAAGGAAATGTTATTAAATCTTGTACTATGTGCCGGTCAATCGGAGCGAGTGACATAATGTGCGATAAGATCAATTTGCGTCTCGGCATTATTTTTGAAAAGATACATTTAGGGCACGAAACACGAATGGACAACGAATGTAAACGATTCGATAAGGAAAAGTGAGACACATTGTGAGATATCTGGGTCGACTTACTTGACTCCAAGCTTGGTAGCAACACGCCGCCAAGGGCTGTAGCTTGTCACTGTTTTCTTGGTGCTAATTTCCCTTTTACCGTCGCTAGATTGATCGGTTTGTTGAAGAGTAGAACGGGAGGAAATGCACGGAGGAAGGAAAAAGCACACATTGCATTAGCGCAACTTAATGTTTTTATTTACCGCGGTATTACCTGACTTATTTTTTTCATCCATTATTGTTTGCATTATTTGCCAATTTATTTAACTTATTTTATAATTATATCAGCCGAAAACTTGTGTAATTTATGACACGATTATTAATGTTTTATTTTAACGGTTTATGAATTTGTTGTAAAATTATTAAATTAATTCTTGATAAAAAAGCTCCTAAGTCAGTTTGAATTTCAGAGTTTCTTTGAAAATATATTTATTTTCTTCATATTCAATAATTATTTAATAAAAATATTGAATTAAATAGTCATTTCTGTTATATTTTAATGATGATGAATTTTAAACTCTCAAATTCTGTGTGACTGTGCATCGGCAGCGTGCGTACTATGAAGACGAAGATTCGATGCAATAATCGAATAGTTATTAACAATAATACCAAAAACTTACTTGCTTCCTGTTGAACTAGAAGGTGGAAGAGAAGCCGTTGAACCTCGTTTCACATGTCCACTGCTTGATACGATAGATGCACTTGATATTGACTTGGTAGCTCCTTTGTTAGAGTTATTTTTTATTTTTGAACAATCTGTCGAAATTTGATCTTTACATGACTGGTTTTGATGCACAAAAGTTCCACAGTCTGTAATAAAATAAAATATTATGTCAAAATATACATGGCTATAAATAATAATGATATCTATCAATTTATAAATGATCAATACGTACTCTCACATTGAAAAATGGATTTATTGCTTTGCTGTTTCATACAAATATCGCATATTACATTTCCCTGAGATCCAGAAGGTATTGTTACCCAATGGTGACTGACCTTTTTCCCCTGGAAAATTAAAAAAAAAAAATATTTCATTATAAATAAAAGTAAGTTCTATTAATTAACAATATAAGATAATCAAATACATACTTTCTTCTTTCGAAAAAATAATGATGAACCTCTCTTCCTTCGTGTTTTTTCTGGATGACTGTCATCATATACCGTACCACTGTAATAATTTCAACAGATGTATATTAACAAATAGCATCAAAATATTAATAAAAATTGGTAACCAAAAAAAGAAAAACAAAAAAATTTAAGCGCTTAAGCTTGATGTAATATTGATAAGCTTGAAATAATGATTATATGATACTTTATGGCAATGTCTTAATGACACTGAGTGATGAAAAAAAAGATAAATTTAAATATTATAAATACAATAATTTCATTAACTATTTAAACCATTTATACAATAGTCAAGTATTAGAATAAGTATTGTAGAAAAAATATATTAATTATAAAATCTATTACAATACTTCTAGTACTCACTCAGTCATAATCAGTTCATCGAGAGATGCCTGAACATTAACAGCATCTTCACGGATTAAATCTTCATGGAATGGATGATTATGGGCAGTATGAAGATCCTCAGTCTCAGTCTCACTTCCACTACCTTTCTCAGTTCTTTCGTGTCGTCTGCTGTCATGCACGATCATAGCAAATAGTACAGTGCAACACACAAAACTATTCTATCACGTTTAAATCGCGATAAGCTAATTTAGTGACAGAATGTGCGAAAATATAAACTTCCATCACTTTAGTGATACAAATAAATTTATAAAAAATTACATCATTAAATTATGAATAACTTTTGAATAGAAATATGTAAAATTAATATTTCATTGAAATAAAAGTGTAAATGAAAAATGTTCTAAATTTTTCACATTGTCATGCTGATCTACATAGAATTGAAATGTGTCAAAAATTGATTCAAGCACTCATGAATCGGGCAAGAAATTTGTGATTTTTCAGAAGAAAAGAAAATATACGAAAGTGATTGCGTATCAATGCTAGCGATATGAATATATCTTTTAATCGAATAAAAATTAAATTTTACATACTCTGTTAATGAGGGTGTTACTCGAGTTCCTGATTCCGTGAGTAAAGCTTGACCTGGTGGGCTAATAATTGAAGGAGTTGAAATTGACTTTTGAAGGGGTAAACGAGATCCTGTAACTCCTGGTAGCAAGTTTGATGTTTCAGTTGACCTTTGATGATTACCCCTTTTAATTAATATTTTCTGTAAATAAATCAATTTATGTTACTTAAAATAAACCTCAAGATGTAAAATGATAATAATTTTTTATGAAAATGATATTTATTTTTTACCTGAACGAGGTCAGCTTCATTGAGCGAGTGTGTACTAGTTTGAGATCTGCATGATCTATTTGTAACACCAACACAAGGGGAACGTAATTTTCTGTCTGATTCAAGGTCTATTTCACTATCTAGACTACTGAGACTAATACTTCTTTGTCGCTGGAAATATGAATTATTCAATAAGAATTTTAAAAATATCATCTATTAAAAGATATGTAAAATTTTCATTAAATAAATACCATATTTTGTGCTTGCAGATGACTTTGTATTTGACAACGATGACGAGCGTGTCGTGTTTCTTCAAGATCAGTCCAACTACGACGACGATCAACACCTAACATTTCTGCTGGTAATTGTGGTACTGTTATAGGAAAATGCGTTGGAGAACTATTAGTTGAACAATTAGCAAGATCAGGATCTGAGCCAGGACCTCGATCTCCTGTACGTCCTTTGCCTATTAAACTTAAAGGACAAAGAGAAGGGCAGGAAGAACTTAATCTTTGTTGCTGATCATTTTGAGATAAACGGTTACCATATCCCAAAGTGCACAATGTTAAATCACGCATTCGTTGAATACTGTTATGTATTTCATGAAGTTGTTGGAGATTATCCTCTGTTAAAAAAAATAAAATCAATTCACAATATTTTATATAATGTAAATATATCAATGAAAAATAAATCATTTGAATAAATACCAAGAACAGGATAGTGTTTTGCAAGTCCTGGCGAATGAGGTGTCACACTAATAATCGGAACCAGTGGATTTGGTTGATTTCTCATACCGGATTCCAATACAGGAAGATCGCGGTGACGTTGATCCTCACTATTTTCTGACATAGCAATATCTGGATTATCTTTGGTATATTCAATATTAGAATGGCTACCGTCATCCAGATTTAAAACCGCCAAATCACCATTGACAACTGATACATGACTACAATCAGTATGTTCAGATCCTAAATAATCCGTAATCACATCTTCATCACTGTCTTCTCCACTATTGGGACATTCGTCTGTAAATAAAATACAGTTTTCTACATAACAAAGACATAATTCTATATACTTATTCAGTCGTTTAGATATAGAAAATTTTGACATTGTGGCACTGAATATCGAATAGTTGAAACTATCAAGATATGAGAAAACCGATATACCACATCCCTTTTCGTATGCATTCGTTCTATACAAAGAACAAACAAACTCGTCGTATGACTAGACGTCTATCCCGAAGTATTTTACATTAGTAATCACAGAAAATGTTATATGAAAATCAGGTCACAAGTGTACATTCACTATGCTCAATTTTTATTTAATATACTAACTATTAATCATTTATTATTTTTAGGAATTATTTCAATGAGATTTACACAAAAATTTAGAAATGGCAGATAATTATATAAAGTATACGTCATAATTATAAAAAACAGGTATATTTATACAATAGATTCACTTGAAATTAAATTTTAATTTAGATAACTTATTACAATGGTGTCATTCAAACTATCAATATACTTTTATGACTAATAATAAATAATTGATGACATCGAAAATTGTTCTGCTTTACCAGAGAGTCTAAAAGATACTGTTGCATTCAATGTAACATTAAACAACGAATTGATCCGCAACTTTGCGCTTACTACCCCTAATGTATATGTATATATACTATACATACTGCCAAGTATACCAACCAACCCTCTAGGTCAAATGAAATCGCAAAAATTCCGTTGCTCGCATTCGGTTTAATTTTTTGTGTATGTAACTTTATTATATTTTACATTTGTTCGGTAATTTTATCTACTTGAAATAATATAAATGTAATAAAAATTCACGAAAAAGACTATTATTTATGTAAATTTAATTAATTAATATTCATTTAACTGACAATAGTGGTTGAGAATACGTTAAAGAATAATATTGCACATCATTAAATATGCAAAACTCACCTGATGAAAATGGAGCAAGTCCTTCCTGTCGTTTTTCCATTTTACTCCACTAATACTTTTAATTAAGTCTAATATTCACAAATCTTGATACACACCAACTGTAAATAAACAATTATTCAATTACTCATTTTTGGAGTAAAATTTTTTTTCCACGCGATTATTAAAGATCAGCTATGTAATTGAGTCATTTTTTATATTTAACATGAAGTATTACTATTGTTAATACAATATAATTATGTATATATACATCTTAATTGAAAAATAGAATATTTAAAAGCACATTGAGCATTTCGCGCAAGTTAATAGTTGATTTATTGTTTCCGGAGTAGAAACGACACTTGTTGCCAGGGAAAGCCGCGATGACAGGTAGGCTGGCCATCTTATTATCCTGAATTACTTATTATCCTGTTAACGAGTACCTACCCAGTTGAAGATTTACTTCTAAAAATATTCCAAGTCACTAGACCCACGAAGTCAACGTTTTTTCCATATTAGTGCATATTATTCCAACAATAAAATGTTGTTCATAGATATAGAGACGCGTCAACCATTTTCTATATGCAGAGGACGCATGCACTGACACGATGATAAAATATATCCTGCCAAGACTTGGTGTTGTGCGTGCATTGACTAAATAAAGATGAACTTGCAAAGAACGACGTGTAGAGAAGTAAAATACGCCGGTCGCGACAAAAACGGAATACATATCTTGATTGAGTGACTTTCGAGGCGTGACCATATCCGGTATTGATGCCGCGAACTTTTAAATTAATTAAGATTAAACACAATTATCTATAAACTATGATCAAATCATTTATATCTCAATATTACTCATCAAAAAAATATTAATTCAACTTTTTTAGCTACATAAGTTTTTTTTATTACAGATAATATTTTTTATTGAAAGCATGTAAACAATGTGGATTAACATTTTTCTTATTATTCAACAGTCGATAAGAATGGATAAAAGAGAAAGGAATGACGATGATGTTTTCATTTGAGTCTATCAAGTCATTGTCCATCACTAGCCTTCACTCCACGTATTGCAACAGAACAGTTATGGCCTATCCATTTTTAAGAATCTATTAAGAATTTGGAGTAGAATGTAGTCACAATAACATTAGTTACTTTCAATATTTTAAATTCACAATCTGCTGCAGTGTCAGTGACTGTGAATTATTCATGTAAATGTAAAAAAACTTGAATTTTATTATCTGTTTCTAATTTTTATAATCAGTTCGTAAATGGTGAAAGTTTCTGATTACATGAAAGTTCGTTTAATATCAGGATAGGTCATTTTCTATTTCTATAAAGGTTTTTTAGTTGTTTTTTTATATATTTAAATTATATTTTATATTATACCAACAATGTCTGAGCAAAATAATGATTCAATTGTTGACGTAATAAAAGTTGGATCAAGGAAAAGTGAAGTAAGTGGAAATTAGCAATTATTTCCTCAAGAATACATTAGTGTATAATTATTATTAATTAATTTTGTATTCAATCTTCTTCTGTCATAGTTTTTTTAATTTATAAATCATATCTTACTACAAATTATATTTTTAAATGTTACAATAATATTCATAAATATATTTTAGCTTATGTCAATTATGATTTAATGATCGAATATAATTTTTTCAGTTGGCTTTAATCCAAACCAATCATGTAATAAGTTGTTTAAAAGACTTGTATCCAAAGAATAAATTTGAAATTGGTAAGTAAAAGTTAAATCTAATTATAAAGAGAATATTCAAATTGAGTTCAGTATATTTTAATTTTAAACTTTCTCATTTCAGTTACAATGAATACAAAAGGAGATAAAATTTTAGATATTTCATTACCCAAAATTGGTGAAAAAGCTCTGTTTACCCAAGAACTAGAATTGGCACTTGAGAATAAATATGTCGATTTTGTAGTACATTCACTTAAAGACTTACCTACAACTTTGCCATTAGGTATGGTCTTAGGTGCAATTATGAAGTAAGTTTTTTTTATCTATTCGTTCTTTTAATTATTTATTTCAATAAGAAATTTTATTAATTACAATCGTGATTGTATTTTTTTGAATAATAAGGAGAGAAGATCCTAGAGATGCAGTCATAATGTCCAAAAAAATGAAAGGTCAAACCTTGAAAACGTTACCCGAAGGAAGTTTAATTGGAACAAGTTCTTTGAGACGGTCAGCACAGCTTGCACGAAATATGCCTCATCTTAAAATCCAAAGCATACGAGGCAATTTAAATACTAGATTAAAAAAATTAGATGATGAAAATGGGCCATTTGCTGCAATTATTTTAGCTGTAGCTGGAATTAAAAGAATGGGATGGGAAGATCGTATAAGTGAATATGTAGAATTAACTGATGATGAAGGTTTATATGCAGTTGGTCAGGGTGCTTTAGGAATAGAATGCCGTGAAGCTGATTGGAAAATTTTATCACTTTTGGAGCCACTCACCGATGTTGACACAACTCTAAGATGCGTTTGTGAGCGTTCTTTTCTTAAAACTCTAGGTGGTGGATGTTCGGCACCTGTAGCTGTTTCTTCTTCGTTAGTTGAAAAAAATTTAACTATCACTGGAGCAGTTTGGTCACTTGATGGTCAAACTTTGATTAAAGATAAAATGATCACTGAACTGTATTTACCCGATAATGATAGTAATGAACCTCCCAAAAAATGTCCTTATCGAGAACCACGTCTCTACTGTAGTGTAGTTCCAGGGAATATTAGTGATATAAGTCTTCTAGGTGCCGAAAAACTTGGTAAAGCTGTTGCCAATAGTTTAATTGAGAAAGATGCATTAAAAGTAATGTCTAAAGCAAGGAATGAAATATTAAATTCATAGTCTATGGATAACAATGACTGGGTTATAGAAATAATAGTGTAAATTATCTTTAAAAAACACCATCTACTTGATAACATTCATTTTTGAATTATATATTGAAATTATTTAGTTTCATTGACGAAAAACAAATAATTTGCCATGATTTTCTTCCAAGTATTTCATTGTAAACAATTTATAATTGTTATTGTTATTATTATTTCAATTGTTGCTACTAAATGTTGGTAAATTTTCATGATGTACAGAAAGAATAAATTTATATTTATATGAACATGATTTTGTGCATTCTAATTATTGTTAATAAAAAACGAAACTTATAGATCATAAATGCTGTAAATTATTTTTTGTTTTTTTGATAATGGTAATGTTTTCAACATCTTATTCATGTAAAATAGAGCAAATTATTCGACATCTTCATCAGCCATTGTTGTTTGTGATACAAGCCTCTGAAATAATAAAGAATTTTTTAATATTTAATTAATTATTACTTAGGACAATTTATTCACGATAAATTTGTAGAAGAATTAAAAAAAAAAAGCTAGTACCTGCCCAACTGCAGGTAATCTTTGCAATAATAAATGGAAAACTTCGGGTGGTAATGTTTTTTGAAGGACTCTTAGAAGCTCTTGTGGTTGTCCACATACAGCCACAGCATTAGCCAAATGCTCAATGCCTCCCTCTAAATCACCACCAGCAAGCAACTCTTCACCAAGTTGAACTTCTTGTAAGAAGAATTTTTGTACAGTTTCTGGATCTTTTAAATCAGGAATTTGAGATCCAGCCTTTTGAGCTTGTTTCCTAACACGTCTTCCTGAATAAAAAAAATATGATTCATTGGAGAAACCAGAAAAATTAGAATTAAAAATAAATTTTTTACTATAGAAGTATTTTACATGAATAATTCATCATAAAATAACGAAAATAATACTATAAAATTATTTTTACAAAATATTCCTTACGTTCACGAAGTTTTTTTTTAAAATCCGGATCGTTTCGTCGTTTTTTATCAAAGTAATAGCAATAACCAACAAATAGCCCAGCAATTCCAACCGCAATGCCTACTGCAGCCTTTGAAATCATAGTCATTTTATATGGTAACTTGAATTATCAAAAAAATTCAATACATCCACATTTCCAAAAATGCAAATCTTAAATAAAAATAATTATATTAATTAAAATTAACAATTTTTAGAACGTACTACAGCTTCTCCAAAGAAGCCGAAAAGCACACTAATCTAAGGAAGAGTAAAATATAACGAGCACAATGGAGCAATGAAATAAAACCTTAAGCAATCCAAAAGGTTTAAAGACGGAAAATTAGATAAATGTTATGCGTGTGTGTCAATACACACACTAAAGATATGGACTGAATATGTCATCGGAGTAATGGAAAATTACCAACTTTTCCATTTGCAACTATTTTATCGCGGTTAATTAACCGACTATGAATCATCAAAATGGCGACCACCGCGAATATTCAAAAATAATATCAATGGAACTTAAAAAGCTAATAAAAGAACAATTAAGTGATACGTGAAATAATCAATAGTTTTTTATAATTAAATTAATTATCAATTAATCGTTCTCTGTCTCTCTTTTTTTATTGTAACCTCTATAAGTAATGTGTACGAAAGGTTAGGTCTCTAACCAATCCAGCGTGGATCAACGAACTCTGTTTTTCTTTTAGGTTATGAAAGATTCACGTGTATAGCTTGTCACTCAACACACTAACAACAATATTACTAATTATTTATAATAATGCCTTTAAAAAAGGGGTAAGCTTTTATAGATTATTGATCTTTTAATAATAATAATACTTATTTTCAATAAATTTATTTTAGAATGAAAAGAAACAAACGAGATGATGAGGAGGATGTTCTTACTAAGTATGATGAAGATGATATAACAGGTAGTGATGATGAATTATCAGATTCCGAAAAAAAATTACTTGAAAAAGTTAGAAAAAAACGTATGCCAACAAATTATGATAGTGAGGATGAAGTTTATGGATTAAATATGGAAGATGACAATGATGATGATGATGATGATGATGAAAAAAATTCAATGGAATCTGATATTGAACATCTAGAAGATGATGATTTACCTGATGAAAGAGCTTGGGGTAAAAAGAAGAAAGCATATTATTACACCGATTACGTTGATCCTGACTATGCTACTTCAAACCCAAAGGATATGGCAGCGGCTGAGGAAGAAGAACGAGAGGCTATTAATATTCAGAAAAGATTAGCTGAACAATTGGATGATGCAGATTTTGGCTTTGAGTTAATCCAAGATACAACTAAAAAAGAAACAGATGAATCCGAAGAAATGGTTAAAATAGATTTAAGCAAGATGAGTTTAAACCAAAAACTTCGTTTCTTTGAAAAAGAAAATCCTGAATTTAAACCTGTGGTAACGGATTTAAAAGGTAAATACATATTTGTATACTTTTTTGCCCACTTATATATTCAATTATTTAATAAATATTTTTTATCGTTATATTTTCAGATCGTCTAAAAGAAATAAAGGATCTTATTTTACCTTTCTTCAATTTTATAAAAGATTTAAAAATAGAAGATTGTCCAACAGTTAATTACATGCAAGCAAAGTATCAATTAACATTAAATTATTGTATTAATGTATCATTTTATTTAATGCTCAAATCAAATAGAATATCGGTTGCTGGACATCCAGTTATTAAACGACTAGCACAGTATCGTCAATTACTGAATCAACTGGATGAAGGACAAGGTGATCTCCTAACTGAAGTGTCACAAATCTTAGATGCACACAAGAATCAACAGCCTATTTACAAAACTGCAGATAATACTCAGATTCAGAATTCTATCTTAAAACGAACATTAGTTGATGAAGACAATAATATTACTCGCAAAAAGAAGAAAAAAGTAGTAATATCTGAAGCTGTAGATGAATTATCTGATGACCTTGATTTGAATGTTAATAAGCATGACGAAAGTACTGATAATGAAGCTGAAGAAGATGAAAAAGAAGACTTGAGTTTATCAGAAGTACCTCCTGGAGAAAAACGTCCCATCACCTATGAAATAGCGAAAAACAAAGGCTTAACTCCATATCGTAAAAAGGAATTGCGTAATCCACGCGTCAAACACAGACTCAAGTATCGCAAAGCAATAATTCGTAGGAAAGGAGCAGTAAGAGAAGTCAGGAAGGAAATTAATAAATATTCAGGTGAAATGTCTGGTATAAAGGCTAGTGTAAAGAAGGGTATAAAATTGAAATAATTTTTGTATTGTAACAAGTTTGTATTACAAAATAAACTATCCTAAAATTGAAATAAGTGTTTTTTTTATTTGAAAATATGTAAGAAACAATCTAGTCTATAAAGTAACAAACTTAGAAAATAATAGATTTTAACTTTAACATAATATTAATTATGTTTGAAAATACAATGGCAATCCTGGTACATTGAACATTGTCTTATGAATAAACGGTTTTTTGCAGAAATGATCCTAAAAATGTCTTTAAAAAAATTTCTTAGGATTCTATTTTGGCTAAAATATCAGATTCACGGTAAAGATGAAATTCTTTATCTTCTTCTAACTGAACTTTGGTACCACCATATTCTGGAAGTAAAACAGTGTCTCCAACTTTTACGCTCAAGGGCACATGATTTCCTTGCTGTAAAGAAGTAAAATATAAATAATTTTACAGTGAAATTGGAAAATAGAGCAATTGAATAAAGCTATCAAGAATGGAGTTATTTATTTGGAGTAAATTTAAATTTTTTGAGTAAAAGTTTTAAAGAACAATTAATTAATCCATAAACTTTACCTCATTTCTAGATCCAGGTCCAGTAGCTACAACTGTACCTTTGAGAACTTTTTGTTGAGCTTTCTCTGGAATAACAATTCCACCTTTCGTTTTTGTGATAGCTTCTGCTTTCTGTACAAGCACTCGATCTAACAATGGAATCAATCTTTTAGCTGCTGCTGCCTGTAATAATAAATCACATTAATTATTATGTATTGCCGAAAGTGTTTATCACTAATCTTTCTTTAGATGTAATACTACGAAATTCTTTCATCAATCAATATTTTTTTGAATTATCAATTGCGAATGATGATGAATGAGATGGATAATTAAAAACTAGACAATTATAATTATTAATGTCAGTCAATTAATTACTTACCATTGTCAATTAATTGTCAGTAATAAAATGCGTACTATTGGAGATCTAACCGGTAACTACGCGAACACGTTGTCTGAAGTAACCTAACTCTGCTTGTGCACTCCCATCTCCCATGGTCTTTCTGGAAGCTTCCAACTTTTTGAGTGTTGTTCAACGAAAGCTGATTGGTTACTTGGTCAAGATTGCGTCATAAATGGTAGAGTACTTTCTAGAACTTTAATGATTTTTAAGGAATTTATGAATTACAATGACATTTAGTAATTATAAAAAGTATTTAAAAATATAAAAATCAAAGTTACACCTTTTTTCATTCAATGTTAACTCTTACTTAAACAATAAATTTATGAATGAATTGAAAATATTATCAGTTAATGTTAGGTAACATTCTAAAGAGGGGATGAATCGTCCATGTGATACTGCTAAGGTTCGTATTATTCTCATTCTGTGAGAAAAGCAACGTGCACGAAACGTATCATTGCAATTATTCAAATAATCTTCTCAATTTTACTTGAAAGCATCTGTAATCTACATAACAAAGGTAAATTTTTTTATTATCAATATTAAAATAATAAAAATTTGTAATCTTTTCTTGTTATTAAGCTATAAGTACAGTATTAATAAAATAATTGAACTGTGCCGGCTTAGCGTGTTACTCGTTCATACTTTTTTGAAACCATCATCGAATTAAATAGTAATACTGAATGATTCATTCTGATATATTATTCAATTATTCAATTGAATTTTGCAGTTACTTTACCGAGACGCTGTAAATTATTTATGTTAAACTTGATTCCATGCGGCTATTATACATAACCATACTTTCTTTATCTTTCGTATTTTTAATCATGATGATAGAAAAAAATTAAATTAACTACTTTATCTTACAATTTTAGATGTACAGATTACCGAAAATGTTGCGCACTGTAGCATCGAAGCAATTGCAGCTACAAGGAAGATTTTATGCTAAAGATGTACGTTTTGGTCCGGACGTGAGAGCTTTAATGTTGCAAGGAGTTGACGTTCTTGCTGATGCTGTAGCTGTTACAATGGGACCTAAAGGCCGTAATGTTATAATCGAGCAAAGCTGGGGTAGTCCAAAGATCACTAAGGATGGAGTAACTGTTGCTAAGGCCATCGAATTAAAAGATAAATTCCAAAATATTGGTGCCAAGCTTGTACAAGATGTAGCTAACAATACAAATGAAGAGGCTGGTGATGGAACTACAACTGCAACAGTTTTAGCTAGAGCAATAGCTAAGGAAGGTTTTGAAAAAATTAGCAAAGGAGCTAATCCAGTTGAAATTAGACGTGGAGTTATGCTGGCTGTTGACACAATTAAAGATGAATTGAAAAAATTGAGTAAAACTGTTACAACACCTGAAGAAATTGCTCAAGTTGCTACAATCTCAGCTAACGGAGACACTGCTGTAGGTCAACTTATTTCAGATGCAATGAAAAAAGTAGGAAAAGAAGGTGTAATTACGGTCAAAGATGGCAAAACTCTCAATGATGAACTTGAAGTTATTGAAGGAATGAAATTCGATCGTGGTTATATTTCTCCTTACTTTATTAATTCAACAAAGGGTGCAAAGGTTGAATTTCAAGATGCATTAGTTCTTTTCAGTGAAAAGAAAATTTCCTCTATTCAAAGTATTGTTCCAGCTTTAGAATTAGCTAACTCTATGCGTAAAGCTTTAGTTATTATTGCTGAAGATATTGATGGCGAAGCACTTACTACACTCGTTTTCAATAGACTTAAAATAGGTCTTCAAATAGCTGCTGTCAAAGCTCCTGGTTTTGGAGATAACCGTAAAGCAACTCTTCAAGACATGGCGATTGCCACAGGTGGAATTGTTTTTGGAGACGAAGCTAATTTAGTTAAAATTGAAGATGTTACAGCTAGTGATTTGGGGCAAGTAGGTGAAATTATTATTACCAAAGAAGATACTCTTATTTTGAAGGGTAAAGGTAATAAAGCAGATATTGATAAGAGAGCTGAATTACTCAGAGATCAAATTGCTGAGACCACATCTGAATATGAGAAAGAAAAACTTCAAGAACGACTTGCTCGACTATCAGCTGGTGTTGCAGTTTTGAGAGTTGGAGGAAGCAGTGAGGTTGAAGTTAATGAAAAGAAAGACCGTGTCCATGATGCTTTGAATGCAACACGTGCAGCTGTTGAGGAAGGCATTGTTCCTGGAGGTATTTATCATTTACATTGTTAAAATTGTCTTTAAATAACTTATACGTATTAAAAAATATTAATATATTTTTAATCTTTTAGGTGGAACTGCTCTTTTGAGATGTGCACCAGCTCTCAAAAATATCAAACCAAGTAACAGTGATCAAGCTACCGGTATTCAAATAGTTGAGAATGCTTTACGCCAGCCGTGTCATCAAATTGCATCTAATGCAGGTGTTGATGCAAGTCTTGTTGTCGCTAAAGTGATGGAAGGTAAACTTGGTTATGATGCAATGAACAATGAATATGTTGATATGATTGAAAAAGGTATCATAGATCCAACAAAAGTTGTTCGTACTGCACTTACTGATGCAGCTGGAGTAGCATCACTATTAACCACAGCAGAAGCTGTAGTTACCGAAATTCCTAAAGAAGAATCAGCAAATCCAATGGCTGGTATGGGAGGTATGGGTGGTATGGGTGGAATGGGTGGTATGGGAATGTAAAATAAAAAATGACCGTCTTCAGAAACTGAGAGTGATTCTGGGATAGAACTTTATAAATAACAGGATCCATATTTATTTTATCTATGCAACGATTCTGATAGAAAATCACAACTTAGCTGTATAATTAGATTTTAATTATTTTCACGTATTTTTTCAAATAGTAATATAAGTTATTACAATATTTCAATTGAAATGAACAACAAAATATGTATCAGTTCCTGTTATTTAAAGTTTTGTATTAATAGAGATTACCTCTTTGAAGTCATGCCACTCTTAAGCAACCGTTGAACATTGACATTTACAATTAATCTTACATTAAGATTGAATAAACCCTTTTAATATGTAATTTACCATGATGAAAAAAGCTGCCTTTTAACATCTTTTTCGTAATTCAGAATTTCAGACATGATATGAATGTTTTGTACATGAGAATGAGGAATGTAAGCACAAGAAACTGAATTGTTTATTTTATACGTTAAGGTTATAAAAATTCATATGAGCCATATTTTTCTTGTAAGAATTTCCACTTTTCTTGCATTTAAATCTGTTATTTTGTTATTAAATAAAAAATAATTCCTAAGAATTGTAATGTAAAAATGTTAATTCGTTCGTACTATAGTGTTCAGAACATTTTTTTATGAAGAAAACTACTGTTTATTTTTCATTCTTAGTATAAATAAAAATTAAATTTAAACTACACTTATCTGCTTAATATTTAATCTTTATTTTATCATTATCATTATTCATTAAAAAAAAGTACTTAGAACATAATGTATAGCTTGAAAAAGTATTTACATAAGACACGTTATATTAATTATTATGAATAGAGTAAATTAAACATGAAATATGCCATGACACTAAATTTTATTTTTGAAAAATTGTTAGAAAATTAAAAAAAATATTCAAGCTTATACACGTTATGTTCCAATTTTTTCTATTTCCTCAGCGTCTTCAGCATCCAAGTAATGTATTTTTTTACCGAAATGTTTTTCAATATCTTGACATAATTTCATTGAGTGAGGTGAATCAATTAAATTTATAGCAATTCCAGATTTTCCAAATCGTCCAGTTCTTCCTATCCTATGTAAATATGTTTCACAGTCTGCTTCCCGATTTTGGTTAATAGGAAGATCAAAGTTGACAACTATCGTTACTTGTGCGACATCAATACCTAATTAACAAATACAATTATAACTATAGAACCTTTAATTAAATTATTTACTATTAAAAAATTATGTTATAGTCACCTCTAGCTAAAACATTAGTCGTTATTAAAACTTTCTCCATTCCAGCTCTAAATCTATCTAAAACTGCAATTCTTTGCTCAACATTCAGGTCACCAGATAATACTCCAACAGTATGTCCATCTTGAGTCATTTTTTCTGCTAACCAACTTGCCGTTTTTCGAGTCTATAAAATTATTTTATGAAATTAAAAATCACATATACTCATTGAAACGCATTCATTAATGTATATAAAATAGAAACTTACATGACAAAAGATTATAGCCTGTCCAATACTAATAACACCATAGATATTACAAATAGCAGTATATTTCTCTTCAGGATTTTTGCATCGAACATAATATTGTTTAATATTATCTAAGCTTTCTTCTTCCTTCATTAATCGTATTATCAAAGGATTACTAACGATTAATTCAGCAAATTTCATCAGATCTGGTTCATATGTTGCAGAGAAAAACATCATTTGACATGATGACTTAGGAAGCATCCTGTAATATTAAAGAAATTGTATATTAAATAGTTTCATATTTACACTTTAAATTAGTTATTTACTTGTGAATACGGATGCATTGATCTTGATGTCCTTGCGTTGCTATCATAACATCAGCTTCGTCTAACACAAATACAGAAATTTTACTAAGGTCGAAAAATCTAAATTTCAGCGACCAGTCCAAAACTTTACCAGGTGTACCGATAATAATATGATCTGTGATTACTGTACCACGAGGAACTGAAAGATAAAATATTCATTATTGGCTGATTCAAAACATTATTTCGAAATAAATAAAAATCTATTTACTTTCTTCTCCTCTTACGGCATATTTAATTTTTATTTCCGGACAAAATTGAGACATTTTAGCAGCGACTTCACCAGTTTGTATTGCTAATTCATAAGTTGGCGATAAGCAAAGTACTTGAGGATAATGCTTATCTACATCTACTCTACTGAGCATAGCAAGAACAAATGCTGCTGTTTTGCCTGTACCAGATTGAGACTGAGCAATCATATTTTGTGGCCTGAAATATGAGATTTAGTCTTTATTATTTGCGCGATAGTGAAACAGTAATCATCTGAATAAGATTAAACTTACGGATCAGCTAGAAGAGTAGGTAAAGCTGTTTCTTGAATCTTCGATGGTGCATTAAAACCCATTGCGTATACGCCTTTTAATAATTCTGGTTTACTAATGTAAAAAATATATAATAATTAAGAATAAAATAATTCAATTTTACATGAAAAACTTGTTAACGTATTGAAAAACATACAGGTGAAGTGCTTCAAAGGTTTTTACACTATATAAAGGTGAAGATGGATCTTTACGTTGAATTTCTAAATCCTTTGTTGTTTCAACAAGACCTTTTCTAATAATTTTTTGAAGTAAAGATCTTTCTGCCGGTGAAATTGGCCCATCAACACCTTCATCATCGCTGTTGGAGTTTGCATTATTAAGAGTTAAACTTGTAACCTATAAAAATAATTCATTACTTTGATGTTCAATAATAAAAATAACATTTCGTTTAGTTGATAAAGCATCATCAGGGCTATATAATGATTACGTATTATATTCAGTAAGTTAAGTTTTATTAACGGTTTCCTAACAAATATTTAAATATTACGGAAAAATATAATACAGTGATAATGAAATTATTTTTAAGAAATCTAAAGGCATTCTGTGTTTGCAAACGAAATAAATTTGTAAAAAAAAGACAAACGATCTTTAGGTTAGATACGTCATTGATGCTAAGTAAACTTACACTTTTTGAAAGCTGTTCTTGTTCAGTTACTTTTGCCCAATCAACTTGTGCAGATGCCATTATTTGCTAGTTACGCTGAAAAATAAATGTTTAATTATGTAACAATTTTTTCAGTAAATTCTAAATAATTATAAAAAGTAACAATCAAATTCTTACCGTTCAAGAATCAGTTAGATCAAGTTGGATCGAATCAAGTTATACAGAAACTGCTTTGTGAAAAGTGGCATCTGCAAATGTGTACAGATACTATTGTTCTTCAATGTGTGTATACATATAATAAATGCTGTTTAAAAACAGGTGAGTTTGATTGAGAAAGAAAACCAAACATCAAGTAGTTTTGCATCAAAACGGTAACAAATTTATTCATGTTTTTTTTCATAATTTATAGTTTGAATAAAAACATAATCAGTATAAGTAAATTATTAAAAGAAAAGCTTCTAGGAAAGTTAAAATATTAAATTCTTAAACTAAAAAACCGCCAATCCAAAGCTAGATCGTGTTTGTTTTTTTGTATTTTCAAATAATTAAGTATCGAAGAATTCTTGAACTATTCGCTTTAAATATACATAATTTTTAATCATACAATACGCTGTATTTATAAATTTTTTACATATTATATACATATATACTTTAATATGCTCCATTTTATGTCAAAATGCATTATATATACAAATTAAGGGATTTTTTTTAATTTTAGCGATTAAATACACTGCAAAATTAGTAAGAGAATATTTTTTATGATAACGTATATTGATGCATGTATTTTTTAATAACTGAGAAAAAAATATATTGTTCTTGTATAAGACAAAAATAATTACTATTTTTTAATAGTAACACTTGTGGATTGATTAAGATTAGTTTGAGAAATAAGTCGCACATTTATCATTGATAAATCAATCATCTTCCGTTCGTACTTTTTCTGAAATACCATTGCTGCTGAATGGGTTTTAAAAACTATCGTTGCCGTACTATCACCCATTGTTATACTCTAAAGAAATATATAAAAATCATTATTTATGTTTTAATTATTTAATTAATTTTATTTATTACCTCAATTTTTCCAATTCCTACACACATTCGACGGATTCGTGCTTCAGTAGTACTAGCGGCTAAATTTTCAACAATGACGGTGTTAAGTTTAGAATTATTCTGTACAACAATTCTCTGATTATTCTGACTAGTTGAAATAATTTTTTTAGTATTAGTTGGGTTTTCGTTGCTCACAATAACTTTACGAAGAGTTTTTGCAACTTCTTTTACAACATTTTTGGAACTACTATTAGCTGTACTCTTTGAAATAATTGTTGTTTTATTCGGTACATTTTGTAATGAATTTTGTGATTTAGATGATGGAGATTTCTGAAGATTTGTATTAGTTTTAGAAATTGTAACTATTCGTTGTGTATTAGATAAAGGTTTCTGAATAACAACTCGACGATTGCTTGATTGTTGAGCAAATGATTTTTTTTGTCCTTCAAATGGATTATTATTCATTAATTCTTCATTTTTCTTATCTTTATCTGTTGTAAGAATTGTACGAACAATTCTAGTAACTTTTTCTCCATCCTATAACAAAATTATTTATTTTAACTTATTAAGCTTAAGGAAACAAAAAAACTAAATAGATAAAAAAAATAATGTATTTTAATCAAAATAAAAAGAATACAAGAAACATGTTATTTATTCAGCAATCATATTAAAATGATTATTTCTCGTGTAAAAATTCTGTATAAACTCGCTATCAATCAATTAAAAAATTCATTGTTTATCTTTATCATCAAAATATAATAAAAATTAAAACAGTTTATGAATTAAGATAATACTATTCATAAAATCGTGATATTTATGTATTGAATCAGTCATAATTTATTATTGTTTGTGTGAACAAAATAAAAGTTATTCAAGTCTCTACCTCGGTAATGAGTGCACTACTTGAACAAGTCTTTCCACGAGCAGTTGTTTGGCTGGGTTTTTCTATTGTTGCATCTTTATTTCCACAACCAGCCGTTGATTTATTATTTTGTTGAGTATCTGTAATTGTATTTTTTTAGTAAATTAGTAACTCATATCAACACAATTATCTCATTAAAACAATTAATATAAATCATACCAGCAACAACTTTTTGATCTTTCGAATTTTCTGTCTGTTTTCCCATAGCAGCTTGTTTTCGCCTATTTTCTTTCTCTTGTAAAATCTTCTCTCGAAGGCGTTTTTGTTCCTCCAGTTTTTTCTGATATTCTTTCATTTCTGGATCTAATTCTTCTTCCTGTAAATTAAATAAATAAAATATAATAATTGATAATTTTACAAAAAAAATATTTGACGATTATCCTCCACTCACCACTGTATTTTTTGAGTGTTCATTTGATGCAGTTTTTGTAGAATCATCTGGGTGATTTCTACTACCAAGTTTACTACGTTTAGGGCTAACATCTTTAGATGATTTATCACTTGGTTCAGGGCTGCGTTTTTGTACTGTTCTTGCTGATGATCTACTTGAAGAACTTGATGGTTTATAATCATCATAAGAATCGTTATGATAAGAATTACTCGATTGATGTGATCGAGATTTTTGTGAGTATTCTCTCGACCGCGACAGTGGTGGACTTCGATCTCGATATTTTTGATCCTAAAAAAGCAAACATTGTAAATAAGTTTCTTTATTGCTATAATAATTACCACAATAAAAAGTGAAAAAAAATACTAACCTCATGGTAATTGTCTCGACTATCGGATTTATATTTGCTATCATAATCTTTGTAGCCACTCTCTCGAGAATAATTACTATCTCCTAATAATGATTTCAATGAAGGACTAAGACTTCTTGGCTTTGATGTTTTATTTTCTTGCCAAACGTCGGAGAAATAAGCATAAGGATCCTAGAAATTAAAAATATAAAATTATTATATACATTTTAACTAATAATGATAATTTATTTTAATTATAATTCATTAAACTTACATCATTTTTGGTTTGTGAATAATTATTTTGATAATCTTGGTTTATAGATGGATTATTAGGTGGTTGATTATACATGTTTTGATTTTGATAAGACGTTGAAGGATGCGCGAACTGTTCATTAGGAATTTGTGGTGTACCATTCCATGATGATCGGCCTAGAGATATAAGATGTAATTATTTTGAGTCTTTATCATAATTAAATTCGGAAAAAAGAGAATATTTACCATCAGGAGGCTGTGGGTTACCTCTAAAGTGAGGATTAATAAGAATTTTGTGGCCTTGTGGGAGTGGTGGACCGGAAACCGTTGGTACTTGGGGTTGAAGTCCAGCTGGTACAGGATTATTAAATTGAGTTGGTGGACTGTTGAATGATGGACGCACATTATATATATTGGCCCCTTCAAATCGGGGACCTTGAAATGGCACACGGTTTTCGAAATTCGGTTGCGTATTTGGTGGTGCATTTGAATGATTAGGCATTGGTGGTCCATGATTTGGTCCTGATGGACGAGAATAATTTGACGGCATCAATCCATTCGGGCGATCTTGTGGGTGTCCTGGATGGCCTGAATGCATATGTGGACCTTGAGCTCTAGGAGGATGACCACTAGGTAAATGCGGACCCAACCCAAGAAGCGATGATCCACTCTGGACTCCTGGGATTAATGGCTCATGGTTACCAGATGGCATTATACCTTCTGGACCATGAGGTAGCCGTGGAGGTTGAAAGTGAGGTGGTTGCGATTGTATAAATGCAGGCTGATTAGGTGGAGTATTAAATCTAGGTCCAGGAGCTCTTGGCCTAAAGTCCATTCTAGGATTTGACATTCTCGAACCTTGAGCAACTCCTGGGAATTGATTGAATAATACTTGAACTCCTGGCTCATTAAAATGCTGTCCTATTGGTCGCGGAGGGCCCTGAGAGAATTGCTGAAAGCGAGGTGGAGGCGGAGGTGGAACTGGATGTCCCTGTGGATACATTACTGGTAAATTGATCATATTTGGTGGTCCATTTGGAAATAGTGGTGGACGTGGCTCAGCTACAAGAGGTCTAAATTGTGGATTTTGTTCTTCGTAAGCAGGACCTCTGCCACTAAATCTGTCAGAATAACAATGATTAAAAATAACATTGAATGTGTCATTTATCAAAACTATTTCATTAATAAAAAATATTAATAAAAATAGAATGAAGTATATATTAATCAATATAATTTAAACATACCTTGGATTGTAATTAGTTTGAACACTAAATCTACCACCTCGTGCTCTAGAGGCTCGACCTCGTCCTCGACCTCTGAATGCAGGTCGTACTTGTTCTGCAGTAACCACATTCTCCAACGAGTCCGGAATCTTGTTGTTCATCTTTGGTGAAATTATTGTCCTTTCATTTTGAAACCGATTTCTCCTTTCTGTGGCTTCTTCAGGATCGTCATCCTCCATTTTTTCTCCTTTAGGAATATTGCGTTGAACATTCTTCTGTAATTTTTCACGCAAATCTCCACTTGCTAATGGATTCTTAACATTCGCTTCTAAATTAGCAGGATTATTTTGAAATTGTTGAGTCTGATCTTCTTTATATTGTTCATGTTCTTCTTGTTCATAATAATTATAATGACAATTTGTATTTGGATCATTATAACAATGATTTTGATTATAGTTATCAGTTTGATTTCTAAACTCAACATTTTCTTCCTCGCCATCTAAATCGTCAAGTGCATCCGTGACTCCTAAATCCAGTACGTCATCTGTTTCCTCTTCTCCCTTATAGCTATTCTGCTGCTCGAGAATTAAATTGCCAAATATTTGAAATAAAACATTTGCTTCTTGATTTAATTTTTTGTGATATGTCTTTACATTATTTAATCTATTATTATTATTAACATTTATGCTTAATGATAATGTGAAATATATATTTATCAATAAATATAACTGTATAAAAATATCCGATATTTATCGACATTTAAAAATGACTAACACACATTATGTATTAAAAGACAACAGTAATAATTTTCTGAATTGCTAATTTTTTTTGTTCTTTTATACAACATATATTTTGAATTTTTTTGTTATCAATTTTAAGAAATAATTATATTATCATCAAAATAAAGGGATTAAGATGAGATAATGTTGTTATCTGTCAATATTATTTTATCTTTTATGAAAATTTAATGAACATTTTCATTTATAATTATAAGAAAATCAGTTGAACGTTTTCGAAATATTGTAATTATAAAAAATTACTTCCATTTTTTTTATAGAAAATACAGCAGTTTCGCATAGTTGCACATAGTAGCATAAAGTATATAATATATTTAATAATTCAAACAAACACATAATATAATTAAGTTAACATTGGAGTTAAATCAACTTTATAACTAATCTAATATTAATGTGTTATACTTTATACTACTGTATATAGAAAATTTTTCGATTACATCAGTTTGAAACTTACATTTTAAGATCGCGCCCGTATTTAACAGAATAAGAGAGATTGTTTATAAGATAGATATGGTATTGGAAAGCTTAGAATGCTTATTTTAAAATCTTAAATAATAATAATACAATAAGTTCATATCGCTATTTTAAATACAGCCGACAGAGGAAAAGAAAGTAAGAATAGTATTGATATTGATTATATGTGAATGTATTTATGAGATATTTTTACTCTTTTCCCCTGTTAGATTTTTCATTTTATAGAAAGTTTTTTTGTCTATTGACATTTTGAACAGATTTATGATCATTGTTCGAACGTTATTCAAAGGTTTGGAATGAAATTCCAGTATTGTGTAAAATCACTCTTTCATTATTAAACTTTTATTTATTTTATAAGATTTTTTTTTCTAGTATTCTCTTTAAAATTTCTTTTAGTTGTTTTTTTAGTATGTTTAACTTGTTGGTAATTTCATTTAGAACGGCTTTACTTAAAAATTGATGCTCTTTACAATGGCAGATATGTAATATAAATAAAAGGATTTATTTATAATATTTTTAAGTTGTGACGATATTATTAAATAACGTTTTTTTTTTAGGTTGACAGAACGAGACCAATTTGATTTTCGTTGTAATTATCAATAAATATTCATCAATATTAATACATCCATTCATGCTAATACTGTTTGGAAAATATATCCTAGCTAGTATACAAATGATTTCGCTTGCACTATTTAATATTTTTTATAAAAATTTCACGATTGACACAAAAATTTTACAATAAAAAAAAGGGAATTTTTATTGTCAAGGCGAAAATCATCATTATTTGATAAACTTTTTAAATCATAACTTAATATCATGATTAAAAAGTAGCTGTAGTGCTGTAAATGCTTATAGAAATTATAAATATATTTAAAAATTTGTCATTTATAATCCTTTGATTATGGGCATTTAAAATTTCTAGCTCACCCTATCAATATCACAGTCATCTGCCAAAAGTGCCTCTTCTTCATCATTACCAAGGTCATATTCTTCATCCCCAAGATCTTCATCCAGTAAAGTATCGTCTCTATACAAACAACAAAGACAACAATTCTAATAATTTAGAAAAATTTTGTTAATAAACTAAAAAAACACTGTGCAATTTTATCATATTGTTACAAGTGAACATTCTAACCTTTAGTATTGATACCTTATTATAAATATCAGCCTCAAGACATTACAATGCAAAGTAAAATAATAAAGTAATGATGGGATATTTGTCTTTATAGATGTATTTGAACTATTTATTAATTTTATAGGTATTTCATAGAATTATCATACTTACTGGTCTGACATTATATTCGTTTATTCCAAGAGCTATGAACACTCAAAAATGCTCCAAACCCAGAATCGATTATTACGAAAACAGCAAGAAAGCTTTTGCACGACACGGAAGTAATGCAAGAGCCATCTAATCGATGTTAAGATTTACGAACTAAAAATACAAATTAAAACAATAGAGGTAATTTTGAAAATACTCTAAAATTCTTTAATTATTAAAAATGGTTTATTAATAAAAATAAATCGAATATTTTTATATTACATTTATTTTTATAAAATAATGATTATTTATAATTAATTTGTTTTAACTAAGCAATGAGAAAATAAATAATTCACATATACCAATTACAATATTTTTGAAGGCAGTTTGTAATTTTAGTAATTTTAAAATAGATTAAAAATAACAATACTATAATTGTAAATGTATATTGGATCTAAACTAATTACTTGTAAACTCTTTACCTTAAAATAACAAAAAAAATTGATTTTAAATTTTTATACGAAACATTTACATTTGGCAGTGCAAAATGATAAAATACTCAAGAAATTTCTTACAAATTATCAAATGTTTACATGAATAGTGAGTATATAATTTAAAATAATAATAGATTGTTCAAATAATAAATTCCATTTATCACTCACCAAAATCAGTAAATTAATTAAATATTTAATCATACTATTTTTTATCTCAATAAATTGATTTGTCATTATCTATGCCTTATTGTACTATTTAAATGATCATTATGCATAGTAAAATATCTAAAATGATGATACTACATAGGTATCTATCTAAAAAACATATTGTATTTTTTTGAATGTTAATATTTGTAGCTCCGACTCTAAAACTTGGTCTTCGCTTAATTTGTACATTAATCTATTTTCTTCGATAAATTTAATTATTCATACTGTAATTGTTGTTATTCACATATATACAATATGGTAACAACATTAATAAAATACGAGCGAAGAAGTGTGGTTTCAGTCAAGATTGTGAAACTAAAATTTTCTAACGAATTCAATATCGGTTATAAAGCTAGCCATGGATGATTGCGAATTGATTCACGGCTTCGATCACCATAATCATAAGTTAATTCAACTCCAATAGGAATGTCCTCCTTTGCGGTTAGTACTAAATGAGGAATACCTTCAACTTCAACAACTCGAGCTATCAGATTTCCATTCCGGCAATGATTTACAAGTCTACCCAGCTTATCAGTCTCCGCTGTTGCATCAACACTGAAATTAAAAAAACAAATTATTTGCAATTAAATTAAAATAAATTAATAAAAATGAATGTAAGATAAATAGTTACCAATATTGTTGATTACGATGTTGAAAATAATACATGTAACAGCCAGTATTTTGATCCTTAGCATATTCAGCTTCACGTTTTTTAGCAGTCGTTTGATCGATTAACTCTCCAATATATTCAACTACAAACTCTCCTTTACAAAATTCTCTTGTAGTTACCACTCCTCGTCCTTTACCAACAAAATGTCTAACCTCTAGACCATCTTCTGTTTGACTCAATACCTTCATTGCAATTAATTTTTGCTTTTCTTCAAGCACAGTCTTTTTAGATTTACGAATACTCCGACGTACGGGAAAATACTCAGTTACTTTGTGATTGGCATTTACTATTTCAGTATCAGACTGTCTATTTTTTGGAGAATGAAACTTTAATTTAGCTCGGCTTCGCCCGGTAGTTTTTTTCCCAACTGGTTTTATTGCGTTAACAGATTCAGGAATTTTTATATCATCTGTATTATGAACAAACGTTTTATTGGTTTCATCAATCTGGATATTTGGCATATTTATTCGATGTGGAGTAGATGAATTTTGACATGGTACAGCTACTGGTGTTTCTAATAATTTTAAAAAGATAATTTAATATAAAATACTTAACATAAATAAATTGAAATATTTGTTAAACTGTTATTACCATCGGTTTTAAAAAGTTCTTTAATTGAAACAATATCTTCTAATTCCGATTTGATATCTTCTTCATTTTTCATTAATACTTGATCTGCAGAAATGCAATTTGATAATGAACTTGCTTTGGGCATATTGGCATCAACATCTTCAGCCTGTCATTAGAAATTAAAAAAATCGTTGATAATAATACGGATTATGATAAAAAAAAAATAGTTTATATCATTAAAGATAATAAATTCAATTACCTTCAATGGAAAATATGATGCAATAGAAACGGATGATTTTGAGTTTGTGACTCGATTTCTAGTTTTTATTCCAATTTTTTTTTCATCAATTTGATTTTTTTCTAATTTTATTTCTTTTTTAAATGGTGAAATAATTAAATCATGAGCTTCAGTTGATGATTGTTTAGCCGTGACAGCATTTGTTACGACTGGCGCACGCTTTCGCCTTCCTGTAATTAAACATCATTAGAAAATATAACCTGATTAGAAAAACAAAATTATAGTAAAGATTTAAATAATATAATTTATGTGATCCAAATCATACCTTTCACCATTATGAATATTTTTTATTATCACAAAATAGAAAGATGGTATTTTAATTTATATTGCAGCCAAATATGTTTGAGAAAAATTTTCGATGAATGTATTGTAATGTTAAATTAGTTTAGAATTGAACTATATAGGCTTATACTGTAATTTGAAGTAATAAATTATTTTCAAAAGAATATTGGATCATTATGCTGACATAAACAACCAGTTTTAATAAAAAATCTGTATGAATACACAAATATAATTGATCTTTATCTACGTTATTAGTTAACTTTAAATTTAATAAAAATTTATTTCACACTCGGCAGTAGTCATGAGCGCGTTTTTTTAGTTTATACTCTCAAAAGTAGATACATGTATTACACTGATGCATTCGAATATTCAAAAAAATATTTGTTGAAACGATTTTTTATTGAATTTCTGGATGCAACTCAACAAAAGATAACAAAAGCTCTAATTTTTATTTATTAAACTACACTTTATTATTATTAATTATTTAAAATTGACTAATAATTTAATAAATTTTCCTAAGTTTACAAAATTCAAGATTGCCTAGCCATCTTTTTACTTTACTCCACACAAGTGTAGTCAAGTTCGTAATGTGCTATAGTGGTTGCTCACTCAACAAGTGACCTCTCAAGCGTTCAACCAAAACTACTTTTTCAACATTCTTGATTCTTGACAGATAAATTTCCAAGTTAAAAGAGATAATACAAATTTTCTCGTCATCATCACGATAAAATTTATACATACGTATATTGGTTTATTATTATTAATAACGATAATAATTGAAAGATAATTTATTTTGCAATATTTTATTTATTTTGAAGACAATGGCGAAAAGTAATGATGCTACAGATTGGGAAGGTAAATAAGTAACAAACAATGATTATTCATATTTTAGACATTTATTAATTACTTATAATTAGCGTATATGTAATAAATGAAACTATTTTTTTCACAGAACTTCGGAAACAGGCAAGACATTTGGAAAATGATATTGATGCTAAATTAGTAGCTTATAGTAAACTCGGTTTAAATAGTGGACCCAGTCGATCAGAGGTTGAAACTGTTCCACTTCTTGATGAGGATCATGTTTTTGAAAATATGACATCAGAAATTGAATCATTATTAGCCAAGGTGATTATTAATTTTCAATACAGTTAAATTATTGTTAATAATTTTTTACAAACAGAAATTAAATAAATCAAATCTTGTTTCTATCAGCTAATAGATGTGAATGAAAGAATGGGTAGTATTCAACCTAATGGAGCAGCAATGCTACATACAATGCAAAGACACAAAGAAATTTTAAAGGATTATAAATTGGAATTTAATAAAATCCAGAATAATTTCGCTAGCCGGAAAGATAGAGAAGATTTATTAGGAAGTGTACGCAAAGAGATTGAGTATGTATTGATATCGATAAAAAATATCGTAATCATAAATGAACATATCGAATAATTTTGTTTTAATTATATTTCACTTTTTTACTAGTAGCTACAAAAATGCAAGTGGTTTAAATCGAAGAGACATGTATTTAAAAGAGAATCAACACATACACAAGTAAGCACTTAATTGAACATTAAAGTATCATAAATAAGTACAACTTAAATAAAAAAATAATATAAATTATTTCAGTTCTGATCGACTAATCAATGACCAAATAAGTATTGCAATGGAAACACGAGATCATTTAGTAACACAAAGACAGACTTTTAAAAAAATCCAAACCCGATTTAATGATCTTTCTAATCGATTTCCCTTGGTTAATAGTTTAGTACAAAGGATAAACTTACGTAAAAGACGAGATTCATTGATTCTTGGACTTTTGATCGGATTTTGCACTTTTTTGATGCTTCTTTATGCTTTTCATTAAGTATTCATCATTTTAATTTTTAAAGAAAAATTTTTAAACTTATTCTTACTATTTAAGTGAAATTTTCTAGCAGAAAAAGTAAAATTTTCAATGCTGTGCTCTTCTTGAATATCATGTTAAAAGGCTGTGAAGGATTCAGCTGATTATCAATAAAAATAAAGTGAATAAAATGGAATAGAAATATAAGCACAGATAATTATGACAGAAAACGACTGTACATATTATTTTATATGATAATATTTAAATATGAAAGATTTAGTGTTTAATAATTAACTAAAACATATTATCGTAATAATTAGCTGCTGTAAATTAGAAATAATTAATATTATTTTTGAGGTTTGATTTTTAAATGAAATATCTAATACTTTTGGTAACATGATTAATTGAAAAGCAGTGCAATTAAGGATATTAGCTAGATAATATATTGGCTTGACATTTTACGAATACATTTATACATGTATACAGTATACACACATACATTGTATATATGTATAATATTAATTTTCTTTATTATATTATTAATATGCTATAAGAATTGATGGATGAGGATAATTGAATCTTAATAAAGCGTGTGTACAATTATTTTTTGTTTTGTAATATCAGATATGTAATATGTCCTGATAATTATCACTATCTTTTCACATTTTTTATTTTTATTGAATGACAACGAAATAGTATGATTTATTCATTAATATATCAATCTATGGTATTTCTATAAAGAAAAGAAAATAAATACTTGCGTTTATGAGTAAATGAATATTATTTTTAGGAATTTCTATTTTTAAATTCCTCGTATACATTTTAAAAAACTCCATTTAATTATTGAACATGTATTTGTTTATAATTATTATTTATATTAAAATTATAACTTACATTGGGACAATTGATCAAATAATAAGACAAATACGCATAACTGTAAAGTGTACCATTCTACTATTGAATTAATTTTTCGATATAAATATATTATGTAATATAATTGAATCTAATCACTAAAAATGTATGTAATTATAGTAATATTAGGTTTTTAAAACTAATTTAATTACTATTGTAATCAATTTTTTTGTAACTTCTCATAATAATAAACTAATAATAAGGGTAAATGCTAATTTTTAATTAGCAGTTTTTGCAGCCAAAAGACTGTTTATTATTGAATAAAAATGTCACGAAATACTATTATTACTATCACCAGTCAGGCAAAAATGGAATTTGTCAAATAAAAACAACAGACAAAAAAATCAACAAAAAATGCCTCTTCATAAATTTCATTAACAACCATTAGGCTTTTTAAATATTTTTTTTGAATAAATATAAAATGAATTATTTATTAATCCTGTGTACCTAAGGTTAAAAATTGATTAAAAAATACTAGAAAGAGGCAATATTATATAATGTAATTATTTAATATGAATTTAATGTGTTTATGCAAACTCTAGTTGTGGTAAAATAATTTAAAGAAGAATGTAACATCTAAAATGAAATAATCCGATAAAACTTATGATAACAATTTTATCGTGATGTGTCAATGGTCTTGCTTCATAGCAATAAACTGCCGGAGGATCTATTTTATTTTTGGGTTTGTGCAGGCATTTTAATTAAGCCGTAGATTCAGTGATTAATTCTATTATATTATTAATGAATTTTACGAAACGTACGACTTATTATTGTGCCTCAGTATTTTTGTTATAATTGTATTATTAAATAATCTTCAAATAATTGATTTTACCATTTTTTTTCTTCCGATATCACATACCTGGCAGTCTTGGATCTTGTGTTACCTAAAAAAAATCATTCATCATAAATAGTTATGTAACATAAACATTTTAATTCACTTTTCAAATATTAAAATTACCTTATGGACAATCGGACGTTCAAAATACTTGTTCTTCTGTTTTTTCAGCATCGGAAGAAAGAGCTTCACATAATGTTTCCATACAAGCTTTAGGAATCAATGTTCCAACAATTTTTAAACCATCATCTGTGAAAAAAATATTGATTATTATTAAATAAAATTTTTAATAATAAATTGTAGAATAAAGTAAAGTTCTTTAAACAAATAAATTCACCTGTTCGTAAGCGAATAACTTGCATTTTTGAATTATGACCGGAACGAGTAGTTAAAATAGATTCAACGCGACTCCAAACACTTAAAACGGAGCCAGCAAGAACATTATAAGATCGTCGACGTAATCCAACTTCACAGTCCATGTTAACAGTAACATTTTTACAATTTCCTCGCCAATATGCATGTGAACATGTATCCACTGAAGCATCATATTGTTGAGTCCAGTGTGTTTCAGCCTCTTCAGATGAAACCTTTTTATATTTTTTTTCAAGCTCACCAAGAGTTTCTTGTCTCAATTGTAATCCAGTATTTGGCCTATAAACCATATACAATTGATCTTTTTTACTTTCACTTTTCTTTTTACCATTATCAACAGCTATTGCTAAAATAGCCGTTTGTTTTCCATTTCTAATTTGGTGACTTAAATAAAATCCTTCTTTAGCTCCGGTCAATGCTGACCATCGTTCCATAGCCTCCGACCAGCTCATGCCTCTCTCAACGTGTACCACATGTAACTCTGTTGGAGCTGTACCTGTGGCATGCTTTCGCATAAATCGATAAAGTTTAACACGATGTACATTTTCTCCAGAAGTACCAAGATCAAGAATACCCATATCAAAACGACCGGTTTTTTTAGCTTGAGTTACAATTGCATTAAGAGTATCAGTAAAATATTGAAACAGTCGATTTTGTAAATCTACTGGCATTCCTAATATTCTGTTTAAAAATTTCGACATATTATTATAATCTTTATCAAGTGAAAGAATACCTGGTGTACTTTCACTATTACAAATCAAACCAACACCCACTAAAGCATCAGCAATATCTTTAAAGAAATCACCACGATAATCTTGAGGAGGTGGTACCAATGGTGCTTCATAACCCATAATAGTCTTCATTGTAGCCTCTAATGCAGAACGTCCATATTTATTATCAATGTTAAATTGTGATAAATCTCTAGTTTCCGTTGCACGTCGATCACCATGAGTAAGTGCACCTAAACTCTCAAGACGTTTAGCAACAGTGGATGCAAATCGTCTTTCTCCAGCCAAATCAGATATAAGAAAAATATATTCTGGCGCGTTTACTTGATTTGAACGATGAGTTCGTCCAAATTGTTGGATTGCACGATCTGCACTCCAAGGAAGTTCAAGAGTAATGTGAACACGTCGCATTTGATTGCGAGCACGACGATCACTTTGTAAAGATATACCACTACTAGCAGCTTCTGAAATTATAGCTACTGTTTTTTCACCATCCATAAATCGTTGTTTTTCAGTAAGATTCAGTGTCTCTAAAGGAACATCAACTTCAGATCGAGATTCGTATTGTATTGCACCGTCTTCTGTTTGAACAACACGACCTTTTCGACCAGTCATTTCTGCAACATTTTCAGGACCACCTAATTCATCTATAAGTTGATCAAGAGTATTAGGAGGTAACTGTTCTCCCAGAGCTTCTATTTGTGCTAATAATTCTTCCTTCATACTACAAGCTCGTTCAATTGCATCACGAGGAGGTGCTCCAGCTGCTGGTCGACCAGATACATTAATACCCTGTACTCCAGTTACAGTATCTCCATTTCGTTTAGTATTTCGTTGTGAAGCTGTTTTAAGAGCCAACATTGATTGAATTTTATCTTGTGTACTAAGTTTCTTTTTTGCTGGTTTCTTGGCTTTTTTTCCACCTTTTTTCTTTCTTCTGTCCCAAGGGTCTGCATCAGAATCACTATCAGAATAAAATGGATTAAAATCTGAACTAACGTTACTTTCATTCTCAGACCGATTTTCGTCTTCACTTTCTGTTCCTGTTAACTTAAATTCTGAACCTGAACTATGACCACCATTTCTATCTTCATCGGTATTTTCTTCCTCAGATGACCATCCACGTACTTTTTTATATGCTCGTTGAGCTGCTTGTCGTACTGGTTTTCTTTTACTTCCACCAGCTGTTGTAACTGTTGTTTCTTCTTCAGTTATTGTTGCTTGTATTTTTGGTGGATCTAAACCAAGAAGACGTTGAATTCTATTACGATCTGGAGCTGGAAAATGTTTCTCTACTAAGGTTTGTAATACACCCTTAGCTGTAGAAACAAAATCACTTAATTCACCATCATCACGTTCAAGTTGTTCAAGTGTTCTAGCTTCTCCAGTCGATTGAAGACCTATTACAACACATTTTCCACATTTAACAGCTTCACGTGCTACAGCTACTGCATGTTTAACTTTAGCGGCAATACAAAGATATTTGAAAAATCGCTGATGTGATGACCAAAACTGACCCCACATTGTTTTCTTCATTCTGTTTTCGGCATCAATTAGCTCAGCTGCTTCGTGAAACCTTTGCATCGCGTCAACCCACAATCTTACTGAAGCATCATAAATGTTTGTAAATTCTTTAGATAAAGGAACTTCTTCAATTTTAAATGCTACACCATGAAAACTTAATTGTCGAGCGATATACATGCCTCTTAATTTCATATCCATAGCTACGATCTCCATAGCACCAACTCCACGTTTTTCTACAGCTGTGATAAAATCATTAAATTCTGGAAAAGGTGTACCTTCACCCCACATTCCTAATCGGACCATATATGCCATATTTCGTGGTTCTGATGCTCCTGTAGCACTAGCATAAACAACACGTGCTTTTGGTAATTTATTTTGAAGTTCCAAAACTGTTAGACCAGTTTTTGTAGGCTTTGAACTGCCTGTTGGACATAAATTTTTTGCTCTATGACACTCATCAAATATTATTAGACCGTCGAAATCCTCTCCACACCATTGAAGTAGTTGCTTTAATCGACTTTTGTACTTTCCACCACTCTGTGAAGATTCTCCAATTAATGCCGAATATGTACTAAATATTACACCTTTCTTAACATTTCCATTAGCTGCTGATGAAATTTTTGCATATTTAAATTTATTTAGAGCATGAACTTCAATTTTTCCTGCCCCAATATCTTTCAAATCTCGCTCAGCATCATATTTCAAATCATTTGAAACAGATACCCATATGGCACGCTTTCGTCCTTTTAAGTAATTTTCAAATATTATTCCTGCAATAGTTCGACCTTTACCAACACCAGCTCCATCACCAATAAGAAAACCAGCACGTGTACCATCAGGAAGTAAATGTTCATGTTGTTGGGACGCATAAGTAATCGATTCAAGTTGCAAGGCAGAAAGAGCTCCAGATTTTATTGTTTCCTCAGGAATGGATACTTTATACCACACGTCAGTAGGTTCTACACTAGATAATGATGCAGTTTCAACAACTGGATCAGGATGTTTACGGCCTAATTTTAATTTTGTTGGCATATAGTCGGCATAAGTTTCTGCAACACCCATCTCTTCATCGTCAACTTCTTCTTCTTCCGGAATAGTTGGCTGCATCATTTTTGTAGGATCCATAGCATTCATCCACAGTTGTGAAACAGCTTTTCCTACAATCATTTTTAAGATATATTTTATTGAAAATAATCGAAATGTTTGTTTTCAACTATTATTAACATACCTGGAAGACTAGATGCCCAATTCGGATGAAGGCCAGAATTATTTAAAAATTGTACAAATGGATTCATTCCGCCCATATTCATGCTAGCCATATTCATGACGTTATTCATGAAATTGTTCATATCCATTGCTATTCAATATCATCATAATGATCAGTTTATTATAGGAATTAATATTGAACTGAAATATTTATTGAATTATAAACTTACTTTGTAGAAGAGCAGCAGGATTCAAGTTCGCCAAAGATGCAAGATTTGAAGAAAAATTAGGAAAAGGTCCACTGCCACCAAATTGACCCATTTGATTCATTTGATTAGCATTTGAAAAACCTTGCATATTTCCTTGGGAACCACCAGATCTTACTACTTCATATCCTGGAACTGGAGTCTTCATGACTAAACCTTCAGGAATCTTCGCCCCTTTCTGCATTGCTGTTTATTTAATTCAAATTATTAATAATTAACTTTTTCTTATAAATAAACATTCAATTAATTGTAAACAAACCATTTGTTCCAAGATTTTTTGTTGCATCAGGAGATGAAATGTTATTTTCTTCCTTTATGTTTGCAATTCCTGCAGCAGTTGCAAGATCTTTTCCTCCTCCTAATAAATAATTGATAACTCCGTATATAATTACATCAGATTCATTTATACTTCATAAATTTTATGAGTAAAATTTTACCAGGAACTTCAATTTTATCTGGATCTTCATCATCATCAAAATCACTTCCGCTGCTTTCATCACTCATCGCATCCTTATACTTTTTTCCAGTCTAGCAGAAAAAAAAAAATAAAATTAGCGTTTCTAGAATATGATAGAAAAAGCAATTTTCTTCAGATAAATCAATAATTTTTTAAAGTATTTAAATTACGATAAAAAAAAATATAAACATATCAATAATATAATAAGGTTATTTTAATTATTTAATTTTTATGTATATTAAACGCGTCACTGCAGAAAGGTTATGTATCAAATGTTTAGCTCCAAACCTGCATGAAAATGTTTATATTAATTAATAAGACACTGTTGGGTAATTTTTTTTTTAACGATGAATTATTAATCGAACGGCATAGTCACTTAAATGTTGACAACTATTTGTTTAATACGAAAAATTGTTTTTTTTTAATGCACGCTTTTTTTATATTAAGTTTGTACCGATATTTTTATTAGAATAATATACAACAACAATATATGCCGAATAATTATTACTCCGAAATAATATAAAAATCTTATAAAAAATAGTTAATTAATAATATCAATACAATCACTCGAATGCTGATATTATAGGAAATAAAAACGCGCGACTGGCAGACCAGTTGACGAAAGAAAGAAATAAGACATAGTGAGACGGCAGCGCTACTATGAGGGGCGGGAACAGGGGTGAAATTCACTTTTTTTTTTTTTAATGAATGTTACAATAAACATCTCAAAAAGCACGTTGCAAACGCTATCAATCCGTATTATTTTCCATTAGAAAAATTCATTATAATTTAAATCACTTGATAACACAATATGAATTATATTTTTTAACAATAAGTCGATAATATTTATCTCAATTTATTAAAACATTCGAAAAAAAACTCACTCAAAAATCGTAATTTATTAAATATTAAAAAGAATTTTTAATCAAAATTTAATCGATTGAATAAAACGGAAATGATTAGTTTTATTAATCAGGAACCACGCGACAATGTCTAAAAACCGCGAATGCGTAAATGCGCAAGTAAGAATTGACAAGAGCATGACTTCCGACGTTAAATTTTTTTTTCCGGATGTCAAGAGCGCGGATCATATTAAATTAATTATATGAGTATATAAATATTTGATTTTATTTTTGCCACATGAACAACAGAAATAATCACATTATTAAACTTACTGAACGTTTAGGTCGTGGCATTTTTGTATTTTATTAATAAACGAGTTAATTAAAAACGCTTGATATTTTCAGCTGACGCCATTTTAGCTCTTACTCGGCTCCACGGTGATTCGCGATTGAGAATTACAAAAACACCCGCGTTGATTCTGATGAATCTGTCGCCGGAATCTCTTAAAGTCCAACGTTGTCACGTTTCCGTATGATAAAGGCTGATATCAAAATGTCATTTGAACTGATTAATTATATTTCAATTCGCAATATTCTAGGCAATTTTAATATCCATTTTAACCGTGTAAAAGATATAAATTTGCTAATATTTCATATTAGTGAGATATTTCATATTTTAGTCTACTTATAATGCTAAATGGAGTAAAATAGTCCATTTCATAGAAATGTAACCTAATGTTTGCATTAAAGATATGACAACGATGCATCTGCGCCGCGCAGATCGTTATATGTTTAAGTATTCGCGGCAAAAAGAAAAGAACGTGAAAACTCACTCTCTAATGATCTAGCCATTTGATATAACTTAAAATATAATTAAACGCTCTATAATAAGGTAAAATAATTATAAAAATTATTTCTACTGTTAATTTAATTATAATTTACGAGTTCTCAATGATCTTAGTGATAAATATATCGAAAAAATTTACATCCCCTCGATACGATCGATCCGAGCTTCGCGCGCGCATGTAGCGACAACTATTGGGGCGTCAGAGAAATAAAAACATAAATTAATTCATAAATTTTTTTATCAGCAGGTATAATTTTCAATGTAAATTACTATAAACTTGTTATATTGTTTAAAAATAATTTATTTTTACTCAGTTTGTCTAAATATTAATTAAAATTACATTATATATCGAAATAAATTTTTCATTTATTGATGTGATAAATTATTATCGAGGAAAAGAGAGCTGTTTTTTTTTTAATCTATACCTAACCTTTCACGTTTGTTATAAATATTATAAGTTTTTACAAGTTTGTTTATAATGATTATGAATCAAAATTGCTACATTTCTACCACTAATTGCACTCATTTCCATTGCACTGGCAGCCCATTCAATGGCATTTACATAATATAAAGCATCATGAAGTTTGAATTGATTCATTACAAAATTATTTGAATACTTTGGATATGCTTTCCACTTTTTCACCTCTATATGATTGACCTAAAGTAAAATAAAAAACAATTACTACATGATATATATTTTTTAATACTTCAGAAATGCTTATTATTTTACATACTTGCTCAAACATTGTGTGAATAAATTCTTCATTTAATATGCGTGAAGAAAATAATTTCCATACATTAGATTCCACGCCTTCAGTTGTGCTTAGTCTCGCTACAGCATTAATGATAGTATTATTAGGATTACAAGATAGAATATCATCGATTGGATCAACAAGTCCGAAATACTGTAATTTCAGTTTTCCGATTACAAACGTTACGAATATAGTTTGATATTCATTCTCATATTCTTGATTCATATTCTTAGGTAGGTTTTTAAATTGAATTAATTTTTCATGATCATGAGTTAAAGGTGTCGCTATTACTACTAGATCATAAAATTTATTCATGAGCTCTGAACTTTCTGTGAACAATAATGATTACATTATTTCAATAATTTATAGCATAACTTGTGTGATTATATTTACCTTTATCACGATAGAATATTTCATATTGTGATATTCCATTATTTAAAAGATAGTTAATTTTATCAACTTGCGCAGGAATAACATTTACTTTTTTATTTCGGTAAATTAAATTTTGTGGTACCTAAAAATAATTATTTTTAGTAATCTATAATAAGTAATACAATAATTAATTATACCTTTTTGTTTCCACCTTTGACAGACCACAATGAGGAACCTGCTCCAGCAGTCGCTACAGATCCCACAAAACTATGAATATTAGTATCTTGTCCATAATTTACAACTGTGACTGCTTTAATCAGTTCATCAATAACTACTGGAGAATATCCTAAATCCTTGAGGTAGTCTTTTGTAGAAACCTGCAGCATCTGAGGAAATTCATTGTTCATAGCAGATAATAAACTTGATACATTATTAAAACCAACACCATTGTCATGTAGAAGGTATATTTTTCCAAAATCATCAACTATTGAATCAATAAGTCTAACAGAAAAAGGAATTGATAAATAATAAATCTAATAATTTTCATTTTATTCTTGCTCATGAATTAAAGAACAATCTTATACATACCGATATAACCAGAATGGTTGAAATCCATATCTATATATTAATTTGAATAACGTCATCATCTCAGAGGAACTTTGTTCGAAAACAAATTTATCGCCATTCCATATTCCCATCTTACTGCTATCATCGACGATTTTTTTTTCAAGATCTACCAAATTAAATATATACATTGATGACTTTTCTCATACTGTCTACTGTTTTATATCATAAAATTATGTAATTATTTTCGTCAATAAGTCAGTTTTCATAATTACAAATAGTACTGACCTAAAAAATCAACAAAATACTTCATAAGTTGATTCTTCTCATGTATAATTGATCCACCCGCTTCATATTCCTTATTATCAATGTCTACGGTTGCTAACCTTCCACCAATCGTTTCAGCTTCGAATAAATCAATTTCCAAATTACCTTTAAATAGTTTTGTAAGAAAATGAGATGTCGAAGCACCTCCTATTCCACCACCAATTATAGCTATAAACATATAATAGCGTAATGAATTATCAGTTATAATCAATCATTTAAAACTTTATCAATTTATAGTATCCAACATTTATTAATAAATTATTATGGATTTAATTATGGACTTTAAATCATGCAGATGATGAATATGTAAAGAATTCAAACATTGATTTAAATTTACCTATTTTAGGTTTACAGTTTTTCGCGCCAGTAAAATTATTCATAAATAAAAGTTTTATGAACAATAAATATTTTACAAATTTCAACGTCAACATTTTCCAATTTGTGATCAAATAATTAAACACTTTGCAAAAATTATAATAATATAATAGTAATCGCAGTTTATTAGTTGAATTTCACTTGTTTTAAAATATTATGAAGTTAAATAATCAATGTTGTAAGATCAATACAAATGCGAGTAATCATTTTTCTTTTTAAAAATAAAAAAAATGTATTTTTTATCGATAGAAATACTCTAGAACTGCCATCTATTGCTTACATTTGATCTTCTTTAATGTAATCATGATTTAATTTTGCATTTTTTTGTGAAATTTAATGTGAATGAAATAATTACAATGATTCTTTCGAAAATATTTTGTATATTTATATTTTCGATAAAAATTTTATTGACGTAATGGAAAATATCAATGAAAATTTATTTTTTATATAATATTATTAAATATCGAATAAACAATTAGTAATGTTTTTTTATCTAAAATTTGTGTATTTTAAATATTTATTTTTGAAAATATACATTAGTTGCCATCTATGAAAGTAATTTAATAGCCATCCGCTATATAGATGGCGGTAAAAGTCAATTCCGTGAGTAGTTTCTCTTCTGTGATGGTTGTCAGATGATGCGTGCCATTCTCTCGATAGTTTAGTCTATAAACATGGCGGATCCATTAAGTTTACTACGACAATATAATGTCAATAAAAAAGAAATAATTGAACGTGAAAATCAAATAATATTTGGAGAATTTTCGTGGCCGAAAAATGTGAAAACTAATTATTTAACTTATGGGTATGTATTATAATTATTTTTTAGAGAATGTTTTTTTATACACTTTTATTGCATGTACTGAACGGATTGAATCTTACAAGAAGACATACATGTATATGTAGTAGATTGTTAATAATTAAATTTGTTGTTATTATTATTTCTAAATCAGAATCTCTATTTTAGATCTGGTAAAGAAGGAACGCCTAAGGAATATTATACCCTAGAGTGCCTATTATTTCTACTTAAACATGTTCAACTTACACATCCAGTTTATGTACGGCAGGCGGCTGCAGAAAATATTCCAGTTGTCCGTCGACCAGACCGGAAGGATTTACTTGCTTATCTCAATGGTGAAACTGCCACGTCAGCCGCCATAGATAAATCAGCACCTTTAGAAATTCCAACGCAAGTAAAACGAACTGCTGAAGATGGATTGGATACGGGTTTATCTAAGAAACCAAGATTTGAAGAGACTCATGTTCAAAAGGTTAAAGAACAACTTGCAGCCCGTCTGGATGCACCGAAAGAAGCATCTGTTACAGTTGATAATATTAAATCACTGTCAGAAGCTATGTCAGTTGAAAAAATTGCTGCAATTAAAGCTAAAAGATTGGCCAAAAAACGTACAACAATTAAGGAAAATGATGACATTTGCATGGGTTCAGATTTAAAAGTTATTTTAGATATGGATGTTGATGATACAAAAGACATTGTTTCACGGGAAAGACAATGGAGAACAAGAGCTACAATATTACAGAGTAGTGGTAAAATATTTGCTAAAAATATATTTGCAATTTTACAAAGTATAAAAGCTAGAGAAGAAGGGAAACATAAAGGTCCCGTAGCATCTACGCCAATGGTTACACCTCGGTCAACGCCTATGAGGCCACTTCCTCAACCTGCAGTCTACAATCGTTATGATCAAGAAAGATTTATTCAAAAGGAAGAAACAGAAGGTTTTAAAATTGATACCATGGGATCTTATCATGGAATGACTTTAAAATCTGTAACTGAAGGAACTAATCCAGCAACACGAAAGCCTGCTAATCCTACTTCTGCGCCATCATCGGGTTTGCTTCCTACATCAGCCGCTAAATTAACTCCTCAACAAGCTGCTCAAAATAAACGACCTAGTCGGACTCCAATCATCATTATTCCTAGTGCAAACAATTCTTTAATTACAATGTATAATGCCAAAGATATCCTTCAAGATCTAAAATATGTCAGTAATGATGAAAAGAAAACATCAGGTGCCAAGAGAGAACATGAAATTTTATTACAACGTCGTAAAGATGGAGGTTTAACAGTTCCTTATCGAGTAATTGATAATCCACAAAAACTTACTAACTCTGATTGGGAACGTGTCGTAGCAGTATTTGTAATGGGACCAGCATGGCAATTTAAAGGCTGGCCTTTCGATGGTAATCCAGTTGAAATATTTTCAAAAATTTGTGCATTCCATCTCAAGTATGATGAAATGCGACTTGACACAAATGTTGCTCGATGGGCAGTAACTGTGATAGAATTAAGTCGCACAAAGCGTCATTTAGATCGTGCTGCTTTGATGAAATTTTGGGAACATCTGGATAAACATATGATTAAAAATAAGCCTCTTTTACGATTTTAATTGATAATGTGCATTTTATGTATATATTTAAATATGATATTTTAGTAGTCACGTTTGTAAATAGTTGGTCAAGTTTTTTTATGCGCACGTGACCGCAATTTAAATGAATGAATATTCTTAAGAAATCGCAAAAGAATGTTATTTCTGTTTATCGAAACAATAAAAAGACTTTAAACGATTTTTTCTTGGCTTTCTTATTATTTCAGACAATTGAATTTTCCTTTAAGATCAATAAAACTAAAATAAAATTGAGTATCTTCAGGCGGTGTCAAGTTTCACGTATGTTTAATAATTCCAAACACGAGAATAGACCAAAATGCCCTCAAGCATTACATTGAAGGTATTTTCTTCTGCCGAAAAACTAAATCCAAAGTAAGCAGAGTTTTTTCTATCTTCCGGCAATACAATGTTCGATTCTCTTCTTGCTTTCAATTGAATTTTCCTAATTCAATTTTTTTATTGTTAACTTTACTAAATGTATAAGTGATAGTAGATAATTCAACAAGACAGAATCAAAATCAAATACTCAACGAATAAATATTGTCCAGTTTTCATTGTGAATTATCTTATTATAATACTCGATTACAAGAACAGTACACTTTTATATTAAATTCATTATCTGATCTATCAATTATAGAAACTTGTAGCATTGGATACAGTCAGGTTGCACACAAGACACTCCCGGAATAATAGGAGGCAAATGAAAGAGTCCTGATCTCAAAGAATGTTCTCGTAGTGAATATTGTTGTTGTTGCTGTTGAATACTAGTATTCAAATAATGACTGTATTGAGTATTAAGAACATTGCTTTGTTCATGATTACTATTATTATTACTACTGCTACTATTAAATAAATCACTCGATCCAATATTATGTGACAGTTGATCTGGCATTATATTGAGAAGACAATATCTGTCGTTATAAAGATTTTTAGAATAAACTGGTGGTAATGAAAAGACATTAAAATACTCAGAATTAAATGATGATGACTGAGATAATGTTGAAAATGGTCGAAATGCTGATGGAAATCCACTTTTAGTACTGTCATTAGTAAAGTATTCAATAGTTTTAATTAAATCCTGGCCACATCGTTGGAATACTAATTGGAGTATTGATAATTTAATGTTTGGAAAAAGCTTTACAAGAGTTTCTATTGAAGTTTGAACAATTGTTGGAGTATCCTTTGTATTTAAATTATTATTTGGTTTTTTTTTAGTCCATTCCTAGAATATAAAATTATAATATTGATAAAGAAAGAGGTTTTTAATTATTACTATAATTAATATTCATATAAACTTACTGAAGTTGAAGAGAGACTTATTTCAGATAAGTTATCATCTTCTTTTACTAAACTCATAGACTTGGGTAAAGTTATTTTCTTTCTTTTATTGTTAGTTAAATTACTATTGTTAATATCAGAATTTTCAGATTGAATTAGAATGTTTGGAATGTCAGATTGTGTGGTGATTTTATGATTTTGCTCCGATATATAATCTATCTCTGATTTTGCTGTAGATTTACTCATATTAAGTGCCAAAGCATCTTCAGCAGCTTGCTGTCTTTTAAGTGCAACCTATAAATAATATTATGTAAATTACTGTGAATTATGAGGGAATATAATCCTTTATTTATTGATTAGTTTGATGATAACAAAAGTTTCAGATTTACAAACATCTATATGGTATCGAATAAAAGTGTGAGGGAAAACCCGACGATTGAAAGCTACGATATGTAGACTCAAGATCAAGTGTCGTAATGCAAATACAAACATCAATGAAATAGAGCACCAGACACTAATGGATTCTACTTAAGAGTGATGTCAAGCTAAGGAAGTGATGTGATTTTTTCAAAAAGCTTTTGCTTAAGTTAAAAAAAAAAACAAGTTATCCTAGAAATTTATAAATTTAAATAAGTTTATATAAATGATAAAATAATTTACCTGAGCAGCCATGACTCTTTGTCTTTCAGCAATCAGAGAACATTTGGGGCAAAGACACTCTCGATACTGACATTCTCTTTTATGTCCCCTCAAACGAGCAATGAGTCCATGATTTCTGCAACGAGCACACCTGGGTCGTCTTTGTTTTCCATCATCATCTTCAAGATCGGTTACTGTTGATTTTCTTTTTAACATATTTTCCTTTTAATCTCATTTATTTTTATTATTCTTATTTAACTTGATTATAGTTAGCATTAAATATTAAAAACAATCATATAAAATTTTTTAACAACCAATGAACTATAAAGTGTTACACGATGAATCGCTAACTGAAGAGTGTTGAAATGAATTTTATTTCAACATGATTTCATTTATGAGTTCAAGTAAGCCGATTGGAAGGACACGTGAAGTACAGGATATCCACCAACGCGACTCCAGCATCCTTTCAGGGTGGGTAAAAAGGCAAACATCAGCTGGACCACCCTTTCTTCTCGATTGGTTCTGTCTTGTTTGTTCAAGATGCCACTCCTCCGCAGATTTTCCATCTCACTGTCTTGATATTACTACCCCTGAGCTTTTGGCTTTTCTAAAACTATTAGTATAGGTTTAACACGATTAATGTTATATATATTGTTACTTTTTTCTACCATCCACATATCAGTACATGGATAATATATCTATTGAAACTAAATAACGTCAGAAAGAATGAATGCATTTTTTGGTTTCTTTTTACTGAAGTTTATTGTTACATGGAACTATTGCTTTTGTAGTTAATCAATATAGTATTCAATACATTAGCATAAAATTTATTTGAATTACTTTAATATTTATAAAATCAAAGTAAATAATAGTGGTTTTATTAACCTGTTGTTTACTCAAATAAAAAATGATCTCATTATGTATTTTATTCATTGATAATTTATCTTAGGGCTAGTCAGGAAGGAGATTGTTATTATAGTATTTGTAATTAGAAGAATGTGATAATTAAAAAGAAAAAGTGTTTAAAAACAAAATATGGATAATTAGTAGATATGTATAATAATATAATTTATATTATTAGCTGATAAAATACCAATATGATGATCATAATTAATGTAAAAAAATAATTAGGTGAATATAACCTATAAAGACATAAAAAAAAAAATAATTTGATGAAAAATATGTTTTTCTATGAAGTAGTATTTATTAATTTCAATCTATTATTATTTAATATAATTCAATGAAATAACAGTTTTGCTATGACAAATAATAAATTTTGTATGAGCAATTAAAATAATTTATTCTGTGCTCGACCTGCTACTTCTTTACTATCAATGTCATTTAATGTTTTTATCATCTTCTGTATTACATCTATACAGTATCCATGAATTGTTTTGTATGTCATTTTGATATGTGAGATTACATGTTTATTTTTTTCTGTTTTGTGCCATCAACCCTCAATTGGATGTATGATAACAATTTATTTTTATTACAATTCAATGAATATATATTTCTGTTCTACTTATATCTCAGGCAATTTTGAAAATTCTACAGTCAATAATAATTTTTTTTTCAGTGAAGAATGTTGAACAATGTTGAAGTTGTTGCTTAGTTTCATTGGCAAAAGTAACAGAAATTTATTCTTTTCAATTCATTATTATTTCAACGATATTTCAATAAATGAAATGTACCTGCTTTCATTTATGTCTGTAAAATATTGATTAATAATGGAAGAAAACATTTAATTAATATTCTTAAAGTCACGTAAAATACATCTTTAGAATGTGACTGAAATGTAAATGTCAGTTTATCTTGATCATGTGCTAAATATAATGGACTTCGTTTGAGAGCTGTCCTAGCGTTAAATGTCTATCAAGCTTTATTGAGATCTAAGAATAAAATTATCCTTTAGACCTTGGACTCATGTACTTTTTATAAAAACCAAACCAAATAATCATGTTAATAATAGCTGTAAATAATATTTTACATCACTAAAGTAAAGCAGGCAAGTATCATTTTTAAATAGACTTTTCAGAAAATTCTATCATAATTGTCATCGTATACATACATACTTTTAATATCAACAAGTAATGAATCAATATTGCTAAATATTTTTCCTTATTATCAGCAATTGATTAGAATTTTCTGCAAAAGTTTTGTTAATTAATTAAAATAGTAATATATTCGGCGCGTTCTTGTTAATGATTTATATGTGATTGATAAGATCACTTTCATCACTTTGTCACTCCAATTGGCCCCAAAACATGATTTTTAATATGAATAGCAACATTCTCTGATTACTTTAATTCAATAGCATATCATTATTAAGTGTGTTAATTATTTATTTGCTTTTTAATGTTATGCTTATACGTTTGTTCAATCAAGTCATCCAATATTGTATTAATCATGTATTATCATTGGCTGTCAGTCGATATATAATACTTAACAGAGATATCTATTAACTCATCTTGATGTAACAATTAATATAATCGTTAATATTCATATTCATTAATATTCATACTTATTATAATAAAAATTTTATACTATTTTTTTTATTCAATAATTATAACGCGCCGATAGAATTTTCTATAACAACTTTTTTGTATTTTCTACAAATTTTTTAAATTAAATAATTTTACAGTTTAAAAAATAAAATTAGATAAAAATACTGTTTTTTTTTTTTTTTATTAAATACATATTGAATATTATTTTTAATGAAATTTATTTTGTTCCTATTATGTTTTACATGAATATATGTGAGAAAGATCGAAAAAATGTTGATAAATATAATAAATATATGGCGAAGAATTTTATTTTTCCTCACAGATATGTAGAGTACTTTTTTTTTTAATTATTATTATAATTATTACTATTATTATTTTTATTTATCAATAATCGATAATTCATTGTCATCGATATGCTCAAGTTAAAAGCGTCTCATATATTAAGACTGTTTTGCATATTGCACTCAATAATAATTATGTAATACATAAGAGAAAAATTATTCAAATATAAATTTTGAAAAGGAATATTCAATATTGACTTTTTACAATAAGAAAACTGATTTTGATTGTTATGAATATTACAAAGAGATTTGAAAATTGGTTTTTTTTTAATTATTTTTTTTTTAATTTCATAAGAACATGGCATTATCTAATTTAAGTTAATGTTAATTTCTGCTTCTAATTCTTTATTATCAATTTTTCAGATAAATGATACCCTATTTTATTATACTGTCTTTCAATATTTTTATTACATTTATTATTATTATTTGCATTTATGAGTTATTAATATAATTAATATAATAAATTCATCGATCACAATTTTATTGAATTCAGCAGAAATTTAATTGCAGAGAATAAAATTTCAATTAAAAATACAAATGCTTTAGCATAAAAGTCTTTTAGTAAGAATTCATTTCACTATCAAATTGTCTTGAATATTTTTTCATTTTATTATAGTAATAAACCTTTTAATGATTTCACTAATGATTGATTCTCTAATTAAATTGCTATTATAATGGTAAGTAATTAATTAATAGTTTTTTTCTATTTCAACAATCATCAAAGTGTTTTTATTTTAATCATATATGTATTCGTTCTCGCTCTCTCTCTCGCTCATATTCTATTTCCTATTTTCTATTACTAATCTCTCAATATTCTTCACACAATAATGACAAATGTTAATAGCATCATTACAAAAATCTTACAACTATTTAACAAAAACCAATCTCATAACAATTGTTTATTTTCATCATTTATCGCATAATTTTTATTTATGTTATTATTTTTTCGGCTCAAAACAAATCTATTCGAGCTTATTACATTTAAAAGCACTTTGAATTTATTTTTACTGATTACTATGCAAAGAAAATAGTTAATGATGCCACGATTGTAGGTGTTCGCTTTTTCTTTTTATATCGATCACTCAGACTTGAATTTATATAAATCACAGATCCTGAATAACTAATTACTGTCTTAATTGATTGTGCGTTATATTTTTTACTTATTTCGCTCGTTGTGTGATATATTGTATACTATAAAATTGTTATACATCCAAAAGAAAAAAAATATTCATTCAAAATCAGCAATAAATACTTGAATAATACTTAAGTCTATCAAAAAATTTTCTCAATATAAAATTATTAAATATCTCATTAGTAGAAAAACAAATAAAAATTTTGGAAGATATAGTGATCGATATGAAATAGTTATACCACAATCTATAAGTAATTAATTAATCGGTTATTTTAATAGAGATATTATTTTTCTTTTACAAAAACTTGTCAATTTTTATGATATAGTTAGGTAATTGTACATTTGAATATTATGAAATAAATTAAGTCTGAGTTATCGATTATTTTAATTCTTAAGTTAAAAAATCTTTAAAGCAGATAAAAAATAATATTATGTATAATTATTTGTTGAATAAATACATCTGATATGACATGATTTCGTTTCATCGTGCGTTTTATAGAGTACATTCACTCATACTACAAATGTTTTTGAATTTTTTATCGAATCTAGATAATATTTCGATTATTCAATTATTTATTATTCCTAAAAAAAATTTAAACTATCACACTATAGCAATGAAATATATTTATATATAGAACCCGGCAGAGTTGTTCTTACAAACTTTATTATAATACGATAAAAGTATGAATAAACTTCTTTCGTATTTGTTTCGTAAATAATTTTCTATATAAAACAACATAACATAATAAAGACCAATCGATTTTTTAAACTGAACTGATTGGTCTTACATATTGATATTATTTTAATATTTACGCTTGCTCTTATAATGATCATGTTTAATTATTAATTAAATATACTATTAAAAGCTAAAATAAAATAAATTTAATTTACATAACGGCACATTTTTCCTTAAGGCTTATCGCGTTGTTGCTTTGTACCGGCTGTAATGACACTGAACGATTTTTTTCAAGTGTTAAAAGATCACGAAAGAGTGCATTTACGTTGTGATTGGTCTTGGCTGAAGTCTCAAGGAATCCACAACCCCAATTAGCAGCTTCAGCAGCACCCTCACTCATTGATACCTCACGAACTGAAGGACTCTCATCACACTTGTTGCCGACCTGTCAAGTATTATAAAACCATCATATATCTAGACTAGATATCAGTCTTTCATTATAAACTTATCAAATGAATCATTATTCTTTTTCATTATTCGTTAACGAAAAAAAAAATATCATCTTAAATGCTTTATTATGCTTTCGAGATTTCTTTGAATAATGTTTACTTTCAATTCAGTCCATTTGTTACTATTTTTCTGGTAAATTTAAGTACATAATGAGAAGGCATGAAATGTTTTTAGTAAATTTACTTACCAGCATAATTGGAATTTGTGAAATATCCTGTCCTTTGAGCTCTCGTATCACTGCCCAAATTGGCCGTAATTCTTCTAAACTTTGTCGCGAACATACCGAGTACACCAGGATGAAAGCATGACCTTTACTTATTGAAAGTCGCTGCATAGCGGGAAACTGATGGGACCCCGTTGTATCAGTAATTTGAAGCGTGCATATATTTTTATTACAGCTTATCACCTATAAGTTAAGTGTATTCTTTTTTTAGTTTTACATTTAAAACAATTATTCACTCAATTAGTTTAGAATATATTGAAAGATATATATTTCCGGCTTCAACGAACTATAAAATTACTCCATTTGTGCGCCGCTTGGAAATCCTAACGATGCATTACTATCAGTATGTATACAGTCCGATCGATAGAAAATTTAGCCGAATATAAAACTTTATCACTCATTTGAATAACTTTACTTCAATAATAATTTTATTTCAACAAAGAATCATATATGTCTCCATTATAGCCTTGATACAAATATCAGCAAATCATTTCCGTGAATCTATAGAAAAAAAAAGATAAACACGATAGAGCACGCATCTCATAGCTTATACAGCACAAGTCCTTGATCAGTTTCCACATACTTGCAGCAGAATATTATTACACATATATATTTGCAATATCAAATGATGATGATAATTAGATAAATATATATATAATTAAATTAAGTATCTAACTAAATTCTTCAACTTTCTTCTTCATATCACCTTAACCTTGATTGACTATACAAAAAATCAAGTAATTAAAAGAAAAAACACATTTTTCCAATTAATAACAAGTTAGTTAAAAGTTTAAACGTACCTGTCGATATGTATCCTCAATAGTAGGAATATATGACTCACGAAATGTTCCTTTCACAAATCGTAAAACAAGAGAGCTTTTGCCAACTCCACCAGCCCCAAATACGACGACTCGATAGTCGTTGCTCTGTTCTGGCATCCTGACATCGGCCGTCGCGACTGATTGATCCCCCAGCCACGGGGTCCCTTAATAAAGTTCTTCTATTCTTGCGTTCGCCGTGCCAACGCACGAGCATGCGACTATCCACGTCGCAGTCTTACTACTCCGACCTTTTTCCACTCAATAATCTTGTCCCTCGTCAGCTGATCAAAGATAGAAATTTTCCCCTCTTTGATGTCAACAATTTTAATGACGCACGGAAAAACTGATACAATTCGTATATGACGTTATATATTGAAGGATAACAATTAAGTTTTCACTTGAACTTACGTCAAGTGATCAACTCTTTCATGTAGAGCTTTGATAAATGTTCAATATTTTTTTTTACACTTGACAACAAAATATAGATGAATTAGCAGTGATAGCTTTCTAATTTCGAGAATATCTTTTCAAAAATTCGTTATATTTGAATTCCTAGTTGATGGTGTCAATATTTTTCTTTTTTAATTTTTAATGTCTTGGAAAATTAGAGTCTTTTAAATATTTTTTCCTTTGTGAACCGGTATTAGTTGTAAATGGCAACTCATTGAAGCTCAAATTTATTAATTAAAAGGTTACATCCCTGATAAAAGTATAAGGATATAAGTCAAGTTGGAATAAGGGAGAGGTCAAGAATATAGTCACTTGCTTGCACTGTAGGTCGATGCACCACGGATCACTGATTTCTTACTTCATGAAATACTATCTCTGAACAATTTCCTCCTTTATTCGGAAAATATATTAGATATAATAATTATCTTCGATGTGCGTTACTTTATTTAAGTACTTGCATATTTGTTTTATACTTTAATTCATCAAAAAAACGTTTACGTACTTTTCTATAGTTATTTTAGATTTAAAAGGTTGTTCTGATGAAAGTTTACGTATTTTACGTTACGAAACTAAAGCACACCCTCTCTGTACACCGGATCTAAGAACGACTTTGTGTACCGATACGTGCGCACTAATGTTGAGTGTAAAGTCTAAAAAATCAATAACATATCCGAGTGTGTTAGTGAACGGAAAATTGAGGGTTTCTGTGTTTGTTATGTATATGATCAATTTTGATACTTTACTGAATGCTTTGAAAGTGGATAGATATTTTATAAAGATAAACTATAACAATATATTAACAAAAGGTATTGGAAAAATAGCCTTCAGCTACACAATTTGTAATCTCTAAATTAATTATTAATTTGTACAATTATTTTATTACATATCAAAATATTTTTCTTAGAAAAAATTATCATGATTATTTACATGCAGGAACACTTAAAAACTAAGTTTAAACTTTAATAGTAGTTTTCAATTTTAAATTATAATAATTAACTTTCTTAGAACTAGAGTGTTTTGTTCTAGGCACTTATCAAAATTAAGAGTTTTTCAATACAGGGTTTCTCAATACAACATCACTGCCCTCATTTTCAATTGAATCATAAGCCCAACGTCGATGGATTCTGTTGGAAAAAATATTCATCAGATAATTTTATAAACAAATAATCTATATTGATAATATTGATATTAATACCACACCTGCATTCGTGACCACATTTAGTAGAACCACATTTAATGCATGGAAAATGACATCCGGAACAATCTAACTGAAGACAATCACATATGTTGGTTCCAGTTTGAATAAATACCCCACATTCATCGTATAAAATATGTTTTTTGCTTCCGGGATATAGTCGACGATGAAGTTTTCGTTTTTCTCTCTCACTGCTTTGAGGGTCGAAATTTTGTAAGAATTTTTTAGCTACAGTATCGGTGACTTGTTGTTTATTTAAATAACTCCGAGTATTACGTTTCTGAAATATTTCATAACAAATAAGAGTGACAGGCAAAATTTTTGACGTTTTCATATAAAATAATCATGTACCTACTTTTGAATTGTTTGCTTCTTCTGTTGAATCCATGACTATAATTACAATTAAATTATATAAATATATCAATAATTTGTAGTTAAATAATTATTATTACTTGAATTATTATTATTACTACTATTAAATGAAATAACTAACCTAACAATTCGTTACTCATAAATGTAATGATAAATCGTCAACAAAGATAAAAATAGTAATAGGCTGATGGTTATTTTATTAATCATTTATGATAGATACTTATTATTTTCAATTAAATTTAACATTCATAAAAGAACAATAAATATTTATTTGTTTACTAATTACGTTTGTTTATTGTGCTTGTGTAAAAAAAATATTTTGGCACTTTAGACACTGGCATATTGCGCCATCTAACAATAAAAATAAAAGCTATAACCTAAAAACTTTTTAATTGATTTCTACTTTATCATCAGTCGTCAGAAATTAAAAAAACAATGGCGACGGCAATGATTGATGGTTTATGAAATAGCAATTATTTAAATAAATATTACCGTAAAAAAAGGTAATTATGAATAAGTTCATTCATTAACTTTAATATTAACCTCTAAACATTTTTTTTCTTATCAGTTTTTACAATTCATAAGTAGCGGTTGGGTAAGCAAACGACCTTGACCTTGGTTCAGACAATCGCTTATACAAATTCAATAGACATTATGGATGTATATATAAGTACATACTCTTTCATTTGCAATGCTTTCATTCATAAACGATTTGGATGTATTTGAACAATTACTTTTTATGTATTCACAATGATTTATAATCAGTGATAATATTAAAGCAATGTTGATATTAAAAAGAGGAAATAGATTAATGTAAGTATTATTTTATCTTCATCGTCATTGCAAAAACAAACATTATTATTATTATTCGTCAGAGTATTCGATTTGAATTACTTACAATGTATAAAAAGAGTAATTATAGTTATGATTACATCATCTTTAACAACGTAAATTAACAGAAAGAGTATTTAGTCATGAATTCAGGCATTTAGGAGAAATAAAGTAAAATTGTGTGGTAGAATAATACTTACTCTAAGCTTCTATGTGATGTTTATGAGTGTAGTGGGTGCCACCACGCAGATTCTCATCTGATCCTACATTCATCTCTTTACTTTCATTGATTTCTACACTATTATAATTATGTTTTTTTTTTGCTTAGAATTGAAATATAACCACTTCTATCACTGATAAATGTACTTTATCTTAATTGTAAATTATCTCCAATCATATTCTATCACTGGTATTGAATTAAACATTAAAGTATTAGATTTTTATATCGAATAATTATTCATGAATTATATTTTTATTCAAAACTCTCATTCAAACTATTGAATATCAAGTACATTTTTTATATTATACTTTTCTTATATTGATAATGCAAAGGTTATATTCTATAGAAGTAAAAAGGATCTAGGGTTTCGACATTCAAAAACTGTTTAAAAAAAGATGATTTTAAGTTTATAAAAATAGGAGTTAATTTTATGAAAAATCACCTAAAATTTTAAAAAATCATCTTTTAAAAATCTTGAAAAAGAAGTCATTGTGTATCAATATCCAAAGTCATTCAGTGATCTAATGACCATATTCAGATTTCTATTTCTATTTATAAATTTAAGTGGTAGTGGTCAAACCAATATAGCCCTTTTTCTTCAACTTGTTGGTATATTTTTTTTTTTCAAGTCTGAAACTACTACCACCTACCTTTGCCTGCGTGTTCAAGCAGGTAAAGTTCCTTAGCCCACGTCTGTTAAAAAGAACACTATTTTCCAAGAATCAAATAAATAGGCATAGACCTAACTCAAGAGTTCATTCTTTATCCTTAAAATCCTAGATCAAGATAAAAATAAAATCATTCTTTTTAGCTTGTCTAACATACTACACGTTTTTGTTTTTTTTTTTCCTTCTGATTAATGACTTTTTCTAAATGTTTCATTGTGTGCATTTCCTTTTTCCGTTCTTATCCTTATTTTAAGAAAACCCAACCTTGGGTATCCATTTCATTGACCATTTCCTAAAAACTTAAAGTTACACTTATCTTAAAAACAATCTCTCTTTCAATTCAATAGCTTAAAAAAAATCCAATTATACCTGGATAAGGTGTTTAAATTACCAAATAGTTTATGTAGAATTTCCTGTTTTTTTTTTTCTAAATACATCAAGCACTTTTAGATTTAGTAATTATTCTTTTTTTATACAATGTTCTATTCTGCTGTATTAATTATTTATAAGGATGAGTGTGTTTATTTGAACATGTGCAAATACTTACTTGAATAATAAAATATAAACATCTTTTTACAGGAATTAAAAAGTATTGTAGTAAGAACGCTGCCGGATATGAGAAGGCGAGGGACGTCATTATCTTATCTTAAACCATTTCCTGTCAACCTGGGTCCTCCTTTCACATTAATCACACATACAAACACGTTCTCTACGTCATCCGTAATTTTACATCATCATTATACATACACAGTGCTATGCTTGCACCATGCTCGTAGGCATTACTTCCGGTATACATAGTACAGGCATTAAACAACACCGACAACATCTGGATGAAGCTTCAATCATTCCGTTCTCCTTTAAGGTGCGAATACATGCTTGAAGTTATGCTTTGGTAATTTTTTTTAAATTGTAATCTTTGTTGTAAATATCATCTATAAAATCGTGAGAATTACAGTATTAGATTCAAGATTGGAACTGTTAATTCTTTTTATCATACAGACGTTGAAAATGCGTAGAGGGGGAAGACGCAATTCAATGTGAAGATGTTTAATGATAGTCAGAGCACCAAATGAATGGAATGTTAGCCCACGTTCATGAGTGGGAGTTCTTCAGCTTGAAGGACCTCTATAATGTAAAGTCTACATGGCTTTAAAAGCATGTGATATTGAACATTTTGCATGGTACTTTGGTAAAGTCTATTTTTTTTTATATTTAATTAAAGCTTTTGCATTTATTCTTTACTCTCATTATTATTATATAATTAAAAAAAAGTAGTAATTAAAGAAATCTGTATTTAATTAAGTAATTATAGTTACTCTAGTTTATGTGTAAAGATCATCATGTTTTTTTTTTTTTTTTTAGGAATTCATTGGATATTTTTATAAGTACATAATAAACATTGCTCCAGCATAGTAAACCAAACATTTGCCCACACAAAGAGCAAGAGAGATAACGTAACTTTCCCCTCTACTATTTCAAATCCTAAAGCAGTTTCCCCGCATGATTCTGTGAAGTTGAGACTGCCTACGTATAGTATCGTTAATGAAAACGTCTTTTGTCAATGAACTGACGTCAGTATGTGCAAGGATTGGTTGGAAGTAGTGCGCCACGTGACTTTGAACCAATGGCATAATATCTTGTTATTCCCCTTGTACTTGTCCATGCCGCCATTTGTTCATTCTCAACGGAAAGACGCTCGAGGAAAGGTGTGGCTGAGAAAGGTTTACGACACGGGATTGTAGTGGCTGAGTGGGCAGTTACGGATAAGCAGGCTAGAATTGTAATACCAACTTGATAGACTCGTTTATTAGTGAAAGAAACAGATTTATCAAATACGTATCAAGAATAATAGACAGCTGTTCGTGGGATACCATTCAAAACAGAATAATTCAGTGCGATTTTAGATTGTTCATGTTGTGTGTTAGAGTGTGGATAATTCCTTTATTAAATTTCCGTGTAATTCCAAAATTAGAAATAACTATTAGCTAACGAAGATATTTAGTAAATAATCATTGTCATATAAATCAAGAAGATAATGAAAAAATTAGGATTGAATGAACAGACAAAGTGAACAAAAAAACAGAGGGAGTTAGAGAGCAGTTAACCGTACGCGCAGCATCCCTCCGTGAAGCAGTATCGTCCGTGGGAGCAGAGAACACAACCACTTGGCACCGGAAGAGGGATGAGGGACACGATGCTTGGAATGTTGCCATAAAATGTTTAAGTAATATAAAACATTGTGGTTGTGTTTTAAAGAGTGAACTACTATTGAAGTCATGGAAAGAACTGCCTAATTAGTTGTGTTATGATTTATTTGTATAAACATAAACATTCCAATGAACGAGAGTTGATCAGATGTGTCTTGATTAACGGTGCGATCGATAATCGAGAGACGACAAAAATAAAAAGACTGCAAATATATTGGTTAAATGGTTTCTTTATAACGTGATTGACAACAACATTTTTTTCTATGAAAAAAGCTGAATTGTTTATTAGAGGTCAAGAGTTTACATAGATGGTTATAATTGATTTGGAAGATTTTGTTATTAATGTGCCATTAATATACGTCTGTGGCTTTCTTTAAATTAGAAGATCATCATTATCATAAAAATCAAGTGCCATATTAATGCTTAAATTTCATTTAAGTATGGATAAACGTGACATTATATAAATTATAATTATTACAATTTTTTATAATTCAAAATGCCAGGAGAAGGAGTAACAGAGGAAGGTTTTGTTGGACCTGAATGGCTTTTTAGAGAATTGCGATCTCAATGTGGACCCAACAAGCTCTTGATTTTAGACTGTAGAGCACATTCAGACTTCTTAGAAGCTCACATAAGAAATTCAGTACCTCTTGCCATACCTAGTATCATGCTGAGAAGGTTAGCTGCTGGCAAAGTAGATTTATTGGCTACCATTAGGTGCATAGAACTCCGAAACCGAGTCGAAGTGTTTTTATACGGTGATGAAGACAGCAGGGGTACATTTGTGTTGATTGGCGATTCAACAGATCCAGCTGGTCATCAAGGGGAAACAATCCAGGTTTTGAATAGAAGATTAAGAAGCTGTGGTGGCTGTGTAACTACTTTGATTGGTAATAATAAATTCTTCTTTTATTGCTTTTTTTTTCATGTCACTTTTTTCTTCTTCATTCAGTTAATTGTCAATTATGGTCAGTGACCTGAAAGGTTAATAGAGTCATCCTCACATCAAATATCAGAATATAAATTTGCAGTTGCTTTATTGGTTGCATGATGAATATTATGAATTTATATTCTTATATAAACATTTTTTTCTTTATTTAAATCAATTAATTATGTCTTACTATATTACATCTTTTACGTATTTTCTATCTCTATAAATGGACAATGCGTTGGAGGGGAAGTTGTGAATGGAGTATTGATTTGTGTGGGAGGGAATCTGGTATAAAACAAGTTCATAGTTTGTAATTTGTAACGTCAGTTTATCGATTAATTTAATATAATTTCGCCTATAGTTTTTTATTTACATAAATGGTTATTGGTGTAAAATTTATTCAATATACTATTAAACTAATGTTAATTATCATAAATTTGTAATTTCATAAATCTGTCTAGATTTTTTTTTTAAAAAAACTTGTTTGAATAACAAAGTATTTTTTTTTCGAAACTATTCAGGTGGTTTTGGAGCCTTTCGAGATCGTTATCCAGAATGGTGTGAAGGTAGTCAATCCGATATAGAAGGACAATCAACACAAGAGACAAACGTCGGCGAATTAATGGGTTTACGATCCTTGCGTATTTCTACACTTCCTATAAGAGCTTATTCTGATTCCGATAGCGATAGTACATGTGATTCTGTTGGTAGGTATTTTTAGAGTAAATTTTTTTATAATTATTTTTAAATCAATTATTGATTTTCACTCATTAACTTTTAATTAAATATAGGTCCAGAAGAAGACAAAGACTTTCCAGTAGAAATTTTGCCACATTTATATCTCGGAAATGCAGCAAATAGTGAAGATCATGAAGCTTTATCACGCCATCAAATACAATATATACTTAATGTAACACCCGATTTACCAAATGTTTTTGAAAGTGCTGGTTCTATTAAGTACATGCAAATACCAATTAGTGATCATTGGAGTCAAAACTTGGCGAGCTTTTTCCCTCAAGCTATTCAATTTATTGGTAAGTTTATTATTTTATTTTCCGTACTATGTATATTCATTTTTAGAACATGAACCTCTAAATGTTAGCATACTTCATTTGTTATTGTTTTTACGGCAAAAAAATGGAGTAATTTATGATGTGACGTAAGTCCAATTTATAGGACCGATATCTTAAAACAGAATAACTAGATTAAATGATATTTTAGACAGGATTTCCGGTTTGAAAGAGTTGAGTGCCTGGTGAAGTAGATTAAGAGATATTTATAAATAGATTATTTTCTCACGTGTAAAGAGTATTTGGTAATTAAACAACGGACGTCCGGCTACAGTGAAAATTCAAGTTTTTATACAAATGAAAAATACTTCAAAATCTATAAATATTAATTAGTGTTTACATAGTATTGATAATTGAATTTTTAATGCTGTTTTTTTTAATTTCTTACTTAATAATTTATTCAAGTTAGATTTTATAAATATATGTATTTTTTTAAATGACTTTTTTTAGCACATTATTGACTTTAAAAATATCGTTCTTATCTTATCAGTGAAGACTTATAGATTTAAAATTGTCGTATACTTAACAATGATAAATCGTAATGAAATAATTTACCTTTTCAGAGGAAGCACGTAATTCCGATAAAGGTGTTTTGGTTCATTGCCTAGCTGGTGTATCAAGATCTGTGACTATCACAATTGCTTACCTCATGCATAAGTGTAACCTCAGTCTTAACGACGCTTTCAACTTAGTAAGGAGCAGAAAAACAAATGTTGCACCTAATTTTCATTTTATGGAGCAGCTGCATAGTTTTGAACGGGAATTGAGAGATAGAGGTGGTCGTAAACGTGACAATCAACGGTGCATTGGTGCTTGCCAACCTGATGGACCCTGCAATTGTCCTGCTCCTAGTTTTCTTAGTCCAATTGATCTAGGAATGAGTCCCGACTCAGGTATTGAATTCGACAGATGGGCTGCTAGTACACCAGCAGAATGAGACGGGTCTGGAGGGACCCAATACAAATTTTAGGTCCCTCCCCACTTATTACCTTCACATTTGTGAAAATAGCTAGGATAACCTTATAGTAAGAGAAAAATCAATCGACAAGAAAATTCAATGTATATATATTGAAATTTTTTCATGTCGTATGATGCGACTTTAGTCACAACGAAAAAAAATTATTAAATTAATTGGTTGTGACTTAGGGAGAGAGTAGAAATAATGACTGTATAATCAATGACGGTTTTGTTCGCCGGTCGAACGGGTCAAAGTGAAGTTTTTAAAAATATAATTAACTATATGGTAAATTATATTATTTTCTAAATTAGTAATCATTTTGTAATCAAGTTTTTTTGTAACAATTTAAACTGAATGATTAACAGTGCAATCGCTAAAACTTATCGTTATCACAGCTGTTAACTAATTCAACATAAAATTATTACACTGTTATTAAATAAAAATAAATACATATCCCGCAGGGCGGGATAATTGAACTTGATACCGCGTTTTTCTATATCTATTTACGAAATTTTTATAACGCGGTTTAAATTACTATGTAAATTTATTCAAATTAATAGTAATCTAATGGGTGCAAATATTATATATAAATTGAATTTTCAGAAAAATTTCATTAATTAAGTATAATGACTAATCGTTTTTTTTTTTTCTATTTTTAACTCATATTCCCCTTTAGTATTTGACATTTGAAAGTATTTTATAAGATTAATGGAATAAAACGTAAAAAAGTAAATTATTTAAATTTTTTCCTCATGTATATAGTACATGAATAGTAGAAAAATATGTGTTATAAATGAATAAACTTGAAGAAAAATTAACTATAAATCAGTGAAGAAATATAAAATAAATATATTGATGAAAATGAAATTTAAACCGACACTGTGATGTCGATGCATTGTATTTTCTAGAATATAATTTTATACCTATATAGTAATATAATCGAATTTAAAATGCTATTTTTTAATAATTCTTCCCTCAAAACCGTCGATTATTGAGGCTGTGTTTCATTTCTCTCGACTATTAAAATGATATTCTAGTAAAAAAATACATTATTGTTGTAAAATCTAAATATACAAATGTTGTATTAAAATGCCTCCTGTATGAGCAAGATAAAATATATTTCGTTGTTATACTATGTACAAGAAAAAGAAAACAAAGTTGTCAAAAATACTATCAATACGTAATAGTAAATAATAATAAATTGTAAAACTATTATTAAATGTGATCTAAAGATACACAAGAGTGACTTACTTTAGTAGAAAATATACAAGATAATGTGTAAAAACATTTTTTGGCTTCCGAATTAATATTAATACACATATTTAATTGTAATAGAGAAATGTAAACATATTTGATTCAATTTACAAATAATGAAGAAATTCACTTATTGTTAGATGAGTGCATTTAATACTGGGCATTCCTCATACTTGACATACAAAAATTGTTAGAGTAAAGTAATTTATATTCCAATAATTTTTTTCCATGTTTTAAATGAGCACAAATTGATATATATTCTTTATATAGGTGAATAGGAATTTCAATATTACTATTCTATTATGAAATCTGAAAAGTAATAATATAAGTATGCGCACATTTTGTTGATTGTACAATTTTTTTATTAGGATCAAATATAAATTATATATAAATATAAATATTAATCTAAAAATTTAAACAATCGGTGCGACATTTATTAATCATGCAGATCTCAAGATGATTAAGGATTTATTTTTATATAAAAATGATAAAGAATAAAATAAATGTTAAGACTACATTCCAACTACAAATTACTACAAGTTAATAAATCAGTGTATTAAATGTAATCATTTATGAATTATTCACCCAAATGAATAATATGATTATTATTTTTCATGTAATTACATGTGAATTTAAAACAATTAAAGCCTTGTAATTGCAAAAATAAATTATTCTATCTATAAAACAAAAATAAATAAATACATACATGATGTTAATGTAATAACAATATTCTACTAATAAACCGTTGTTGTACTTTTATTGGATCAAGTTGTCCAAAAAATCTATCAGATATATTAAAATAATATAAAATATATAAATATTGCATAAAAATTATTATTTTATAATCATATCATTGTTGTACATGTGTCACACAATATTTAGTTTGAATAATTTTATTTTGTATCTTACCTGAAACAATACATATTCCTTATACTTCTGTAAATACTTTGTCGCACTGAGTTAACACAAATTTTTATTTTTATTTAAAAATTATACATATATATCTTCAAATTTTCATATAAAAAGATTGTAAAAAATACCATCAATTAATAGACACACTTATTTTTAACTTGTTATTTCTTTTATGATTTTCATTTTACATGATAAAAAAAAATCTTCATTTACTGAACAAAATTTCCTTAAATTTATTTGTTAATAGAAAAAATATTTTGTTACCAATACATAATACATTAATCTAGCTTATTAAGTTCAATATGTGTGTAGAACATTTAGATACCCTACCATGAGGATCAAGCATAGATTTACTTATAGACATAGATTTTAACAGTTCAACAGTCTCATTAGATTGCTGTATTATTTGGATCAAAGCTTTGTTCTCTTCAATATTATTAAGTGCTATTGTCAACAGAGTACCAAGAGCTACAAGAATTCGGAAAACAGCTTCAGGATCTTTTAAGCCTGTGAATATGTTGACTATTACATTACAAATTTTCATCCTACCAGGAACATTATCCGTTTTATAAAATGCAATAACTAAATTGAGAATATACGTTGCAATTGCTATCTATAACAGAGAAGAAAAGAAAGAATTAAGTTTAAAAAATTCACATAGCTTTTATCGTAATTAAGTGAATGCATTTTATTTAATGAGCTTACTTGATTATTTTTATTTCCAAGTGAAGATAAATCAGATAAATATTTGAGCACATTATCGGCATTCATCAAGTCTAATCTCTCACCTTTTTCATGATTAAACATATTACTAAGTAATCTAAACGTTAACATTTGATTGGCTAAAAGTGCATCTTTTTTCAAATGACGTTGAATTATAGGTACCAAATTGTCGTTACACAACTGATCATTTATTGTCTTATTCAGCACAACTAGCCTCGTAATATCAAGTGCAGGAAAAACATATTCATCAGACCAATCGAGTAGCTTCCACAAAGTATTGATGACTTCAGGATTAAATTTGTTTTTTGCTGCATCTACTACAGCTACTAGTTCATCTTCTGGTATTTGTTGTTCAGCATTTTGCTTATTATTAAATTCCTTCAATTTTTCTATAACAATAAATATAAAAATTACTATGAGAAATATAAAAAATATAAGTATATTATAAAAATTGTATAATACCTAAAATGGCAGTAAGATTAGCTTGTTCAAATTTTAAATAAGTATTGTGAGGTATATATGATGTCGTAGAAGACTGAGGGTTTGTAATATTATTCTGAGGTATATAACGATTTGCTCCCGTGAATGGATCTGCGTTAGAAATATTTGCCTGAGCTTGAGATATACTGTTTGATGTACTTGAACCTGGTATATAACGATTGCCTCCGGTAAAAGGGTCAGTTAATTGAGAATTGGTATTGAACACTGGTTTACTCTCAGAATTTTTGATGATAAAGTTAGCAATTTGATCTAAAAACATTTGACTAAGTTCATGTTGATGAATAAATTTTTGTGCAACGTGCCATGGATCTTCAGTTTTATTGTATGGTAATTTTAATGGTGGTGCTCCTTCTTGTACATCAATATGAAAAATGTAATCATATTCTTTTCCATTGTAAAGTTGCTTAGAGGAATTTTTTCCTGTTGCTCCAACAACATCTCCCACTTTATTCCACTTCTTTTCATTTTGAGACCAAGAATAAACAATGGGTTTACCATTTTCATTAATCATCTTTACTTGCCCTTCATGAGTTCCTGGTTGACTAAGTTCTGAGATTGTTGGCATTCTGTAAAATATAGTTTATTTAATTATTAATTACAAAATAAATATTTAAAAATAAATTTATGTTTAAGAAATTCATTTACGTATTTATATTAACATTCTCAGCGAGTTCTTGTTGAGATTTGAGTTGGTCATTATTAACTTGGTGCTCCCAAGCTTCTAATTCTTCTGCAGAGGCCCAACGAGAAGCATCATTAGAGAATATCCTAATTATACCATCTGAAGATCCTGACACAATATCACCATTTACTAAAAAGTCAACACACCATACTGATGATGTTGGTAGAGTTATAGTTTGATCTATTTGTCCATTTTTCCAAACCCGAATAGTTTTATCTTCACCAGATGTCACAGTTAAAAGTCCATTTGACAGTATTGCTATAGAATAAATGTAATTTTCATGACCATAATACACTCCCATACAGCTTCCACTAGTTGCATTCCAATGTCTTATCGTAGCATCATTAGCACACGTTAAAAATTCATCGTCTTTCAAAGTTGCAATATTTCTAACACAATCAGTATGACCTTCAAGTGTATGAAGTTTTGATCCATCTCTTGTCCAAACAATTACTGACTTATCTGCAGAACCAGTTATTATTAATTTATTGGGCAGATCAGCAATACACCAAACGGCAAGTGTATGTCCTTGCAAAATTAATCTTGGTTCTCCAATATTATCTAAATGCCACAGTTTTCCAGTAAGATCCCAAGAACATGACAGAAATGTACCTTCTTCACTGCCAGCTTTAAGATTACATACTGTATCTTCATGAGCTTTCATTTTTATCATAGGCTCTTTTTCACCTAAGAGATATACACAAATGTGACGATCATTGCTTCCGGTAATAATTAAACTTTGAGGATATCTTTCAGTAGAATGTATAACACAAACAGAGCTCACGAAATTTGAATGGCCTTCTAAAACTGTTGTATCAGCATATCCATTACTACCTCTGGAAAATGAATTATCCGTTAATTTAAAAGAAAATAATAAATACAACATCTTTTTAGTGTCGTACATAAGTTGAAAAAAAGAATGATATATCATATTTATAAAAAGTTTTACCGGTTTGGTAACCAAACACGAGCAGTTTTGTCTCGAGATGCTGAAACAATGGTTCCATCTTGAAAAGTTGCGATTGCTCTCACATCTTCACTATGTCCAAGTAAAGTACAACTTAATTTGTACACGGGTTTATCCATTGTAAGATTTTCTAATGTTGTTTGTAGTCTGACTAATATTGCAAGTCACTAGAAATAGGTGTTTTTGTACAAAGAAATACGATAAATGCGTCTGACTCTCTTTCAAATTCTGTGAATAACCACTCTTTTAAGGTTTGCATATCAAATAATAATTTTTATTATTTTTTTTTATTGAGAATTCGAAAATTACGCCATCTAATGTAGTTGCTGGTATTCAATGCTAAAATCAGAGCACACTACCTATGGATATTTACTCCACAAAAACACAAGTTTTTTATCATTTTATTACACATGGTTTCAATTATAAATAACAAAAAATAAATAGTAAATGAACATACACACATTTTTATTACTGATAGGTTATTTGGAATAAATATTTCTATAAAATATTCAATGAAAATAATTGTATATGCATTTACTTATCAGATTATAAAATGATAAATTACTGTAGATTAGTTAATGCATATCGTTTAATGAAAAATTTGCGAAATTATTCTACTATAACAGATGAAAATTTGTAAGTAAAATTTTTTTTCACTGACTATGCATAAAATTAAAAAAAGATTGTTTTTATTTCAGTGAAAAATGGAGTGCAATAATAGGTTTAGAAGTCCACGCACAAATTTCTTCAGAATCAAAATTATTTTCTGGAGCAAGTACAAGTTTTTTACAACCCGTTAATACTTCTGTTTCATTTTTTGATTGTGCTACTCCAGGTACATTACCGGTAATTATTAAATACTAATGTTTATCAGATTAATTTAAATTCACGCTAATATAATTGATGGAATTTCAATTGTCATTTTTAGGTACTTAATAAAAAATGTGTTGAAGCCGGTGTTTTAACGGCATTAGCACTATCTTGTCAAATTAATGAAGTATCATTTTTTGATCGAAAACACTACTTTTACGCTGATTTGCCAGTATATAACGATCTTACATTATTACCAAATTATATTTTTTATATTCATTATAAAAGTTATTTCATATTGTAGGCTGGTTATCAAATAACTCAACAAAGACAACCACTTGCAATAGGTGGTGAATTAAAATTTAATGTCTTTACACCTGGCATTCATAAGCAACCATATGTTAAATCGTCTAAAATAAAACAAATTCAGTTAGAACACGACAGTGGCAAAAGCCTTCATGATGAGTTTGAAAACAGGCAATTAATGACAAATTTTTATCTGAATGTAATCAAATAATCATTCTGACCAATTCACAACTATTAATTATCATTCCTTATATTAGGAGTTTAATTGATTTAAATAGAGCTGGAGTACCACTTATGGAATTGGTGTTTGAACCAGATCTTGCTGATGGCGAAGAAGCTGCAGCATTAGTCAAGGAACTTATTAATATTTTACAACGATTAAAAACTTGTACTTGTAAAATGGAAGGTATTCATTCTTTTGATGTCTTTTTAAATTTATTATTTTAAATAGAAATAATAAAAATTTATTTCAGAGGGTGCACTCCGTGTTGATGCTAATATTTCTGTTCATAAACCAAACGAACAACTAGGAGTAAGAACAGAAGTGAAAAATATTCCAAGTGTTCGAGGAATTGCCAATGCAATTAAATATGAAATTAATAGACAAAAGAAGATTTTAAGTAATGGAGGAAATATTGTTAATGAAACACTTACTTGGGATGCTATAAAAAACAAAACAGTTTCAATGCGTAATAAAGAAGAAAAACATGATTATCGCTTTATGCCAGAACCTAATCTACCTCCTTTGAGAGTTCATATAAGAACAGATTGTGAGAATAAATATAATTTTGTTGATGTCAATGAAATTGCTTCACAAATCCCTAGGTTACCTGAAGAAATACGTGAGCATTTTCGAAAGAATTTAGGATTAACTCCTCATGCGACAATTGCACTTTCGGTAATTTTTTTTTATATTTATGAAAAATTTCGTAATGTTTTAATAAGCTTGACTATGAGATAAAGTAATTACTATGATTGGTTTCAGAATAATTATATATTGACCGAAGTTTTTGAAAAGATTATAAGTGAAAACAACAAAAGAAAACCTCAAATGGTAGCTAATATTCTCTTAAATGAAGTATTGGAATTTGTTAACAAACATCAATTAAATTTTGAACATGAGTAAGAGATTAATAATCATTACGTTGAAAAACAGTTATAGTATTCTCTAACATAAATTTAACGAGAAAATATTTTTAGAGCATTGCAACCACAAAAATTAGGTCAAGTTATGGATCTTGTACATAATAATATCATTAATTTAAATGTTGTACAAAAATTACTTGAAAAATTGGCCGCAGAACCTTCAAAAACCCCAATCCAAGTGTGTATTTTTATGGTAGAAATGGCAATTTTCAGAATTATACAACTAATTTAATTTCAGATTGTTGAAGAAAATAAATTGGAGCAAATTAATGATGAATTAGTTTTAGAAAAGATAATAAGAGAGGTACTTATCAAAAATACAAAAAAGGTGAATCAATATAAAAATGGAAAGAAAAAAGTGCTTCGATCTATTTTAGGACAAATTGCTAAAAAAACCGATGAACGTGCCAATATGAGTAAAGTTCATGACATTTTAATAAAAATACTTGGTTGAATAATAAAAAATAATTGAAAAATTAATGAAATTGAATTGTAACTATAAGTACAAGTATTAAAAGAATATTTTGAATTAAATTCACATTGTTGTTTATGATTAACATCACAAGTACAAAATCATGTAGGAAATAAATATTTGTTATAAACAATTAGCCAGATGCAAATTTATAGATTCATTGATCTATCAATTAACGGTGATGATGGCTAAAGTACCTGATGATGACAAAAACAAATATTAATCATAAAGTTTCAATACTTTTCAAATATCTAATATGAATTTATCCAAAATACTCACTGACGTTTTTATTTATTGTGTTTAACAGTAATTTATTATTTTGTAGTCTTAATGGAGCAAAGCCAGCATCAAAGCTTTTCATATAATGGGAACAATCAGCATCATCATGAACAATTCCTTTACCAGTAGATCCAAAGGTTTCAATTGCATAAAATTCATTTTCTTCCATTCTCGTGGCTTCTCCTCCTTTAACAATTGGCACGGTTTTTCCAGCATGTATACAGTACGGGGCAATAGAATGTCCATTTAATTTTCTAATTGATTTAACCTGATAAGTCTTTCCATCGATTTCCATCATGAAAATAAAAGATTTGTGATACAAATAAATTATTATACTTATTTTTATCCATTTATCCACAAATTGTAGATCTAAAATACTTTGCAGATTGCTACCAAAATGATCAGTCATTGAAAACGAGTTTTGCAAGTGTTGTTTTCCACTTGAGAAAGTGTGAATATCGATTCCTTTTTCGGAGTCAATTCTTTCGCAATAAAATAGATGGCGCTCAACTTTGCTAAAATAGCGCGCATGTTCAAAGTTTAACTGCGCAGTTAAATACATGCAAATTAAAGAAAGCTGAAGATTTAAAAAATTAAATAATGCTTCTATCGTAAGTTCAACAAATAAATTCTAAATAAATTATTTAATTTTATTAAATATCATATCAAATTGTTTAATCATTCCGAATATATGTTTACAAATAATATTATTTTTGTAATAAATTCCATAAGTGTCCATAATTTTATCATTTTGGAGTTACAACATGCTATCTTTCAATTGATTTGGACTAATTTTTCAGTATTTTTCAAATAATCATCAAAATTTTTGTTAATTATAATGATGATTATACCTGCTGGTTATGAATGAATCCAAAAAAAGACAAATGTGTTGTTGTCGATGTAAGAGAGTTTTCATCAAACATAAATAAATAAGACAGATATTAGTTAATGTTTAAGAACATTCAGATGATTGAAAGTTGATCCCTATTATTCAATATAATCTTTTATCAGTTTCTTGATAAAATAAAAGGTAGGACAATGATTGGCTTGCCAATCTGTGCGAAATATATAAAGATAAGACATGTTGATAATCTAGCAACATTCCATGTATTCACTTGATGCATAAAATTAGTCTGCATTCTTTGCATAAACACTCTTAATCGGTGTAAGTGCAATCCAAGTTTTACTAAACATTTATAATTCATGATAACAATTCATATCCTTCCTGTATAATTATTATTATTAAACATATCTTGATTCTTGCTTCCATTGAAAAACTATAAAAATTAAAAATTAGCCATGGATGGAGATACCACATCTGGGTCAACGTTGCAAAGGGGTGAGAATTAGTTTTTTATTGATATTCTTTGAAGGAAAAATTATTTTAATAATTCAACTTTATTTTTGACGAAATTGAAGTAATTTTCTTTCTGCTCTACAGGTGAACATATAGAACCTGCAGTAAAGGTAAGATTTATTTATTTATTATTTTATGTAATTACGGAAAATATTGTCATTTAGTATAATAAATATTACCTTTTCATACTTGAGAAAAGATAAAGAATTTTCTTAGTGGCAATGAAATAACATATTACTGACCTTGACATAATCTAGTAATTCATGAACCTATTCATTTTTATTTACACATTTACAACTTGAAAGGAATTTATTATAATTACTTTTGTAATTGATGCTAACATTTTCACATCATGAAGCTCATCAAATCAAATCTCATAAAATATTCTTTTTAATATCTCTCAAGTATTTTTCTTTTTAATAAAATATTCACTATCAATTTAAACGTTGATACACTGTAATATTATGACTAGTTTTCCAGTCTATGATAATATTTATTGTCACTAAATCAAGTAATGATTACAAAAAATTTGATTTCATATTTAATAGTTAAATATTACTTATTATTAACACGTAAAATTCATATAAAAATATTTCTTTCTATGGTGGTATTAACTATCTTATAATAAACATGATCAAATCTCTACTGAATCAATTGATGAAGGAAAACTCTGATGATATCAAAAAGGAAATCCTGCCTCTAGATTCAAATCTCTCTTATCGATGTTAATTCATTTTTTGGGAAGAACAAAAAAACATACTGGTCATCAAATGGGAATTTTTTAATAATAAAATTAAGATAATAGAGCACAAATTTTGTTTAAGTTCAAAAATTATGTTTGTTTACATTTGATAAAAAATTCAAAAATAATTCTACATTTATAAAAATCACATAGTATTCAAAAAAATCAATAAATTCGAATTTTTTAAACTCTGTTTCACATAATTATGACGTGAACTTTATCATTCCTAACGTAAGATTGGTGATATAATTTAAAAGATAGTTGACAGATTATTGACCTCAATGTTAAGAAACTCTACTACTACTAGAAATGATAATTATTGAGATTGATTAGCTCTTTACGCTTCATTGATATCTTGTCTGCACTTTCTACTCAGTAGCTAATATTCAATTTTATCATCAATCATGTAACCAAACTTGATGAATTTATACAGCTTCCAGAAATACTTTCTCTTTATATCATCATAGTTTACCTCTGTAAAAAGTATTATTGAATGAAAAAAAATAAACATTAGTGATTAATTCATTCATTCATAGACCATTTGAATAGATAACTTCTATTATAATTCATATTCAATAAGTGATAAAGTTTGTATGAAGAATAAATTGTTAAGTCAAGCTGGTTATCCCCACATAAGCCTGGTCTCACATCAACCTTCTATTCGTCATACTGATACTTTTAACTCGGTTTCCACTATTGCTTACATTGTTAGTTGTATTGTTGGTTTGGTAACGTGCGGTTGATATTGTGTCCCTTGTAAAAATACATCTATGTAATAAATACAATGATAAGAAAATAGTAAATAATTATTAGAAAACTGTTTACCAAACTATCATAAATTAGATACAACATTGAAGTAACTCTTTAATGAAAAAAAGAAAAAAAATATGATTAAATTAATTGTATAGTTGAATTATTTCTAAGTGATTTTTATAGAAACAAACTATTGAATTATTTGTTATATTTATAATTGTTTTTAGTATTATAAACTATTGAAAAAATGAGTGAAAAAGGAGTCGTAGAAAAGGTAATATTTACGTACTAGTTTTCTTCCTATAATTTTTGCTAATAATTTTAGTAACTATTTAAATTATGAAATAATTATTATTTATGTATACATAACATACTGTTGAATGCATGTCAGCTTATCAGTCATGACGAATTTCAGTTAACTATCAATTAAATACGTGTCAGGTAATATTAGCTATTTGATTATTTTATTTTTCGAACTCTAGAAAGTAAATAAATATCAAAAATTTTATAATTATAAGTCATAGTTGAGTAATTGAGTATACTTAGGCTTCAATAAAGTGAATGAAAACATCATCACTTGAAAAAATTATTTGAGAAGCTGTTATTTTATCATTTTTTTTTATATCTCACCATCAGTGAACAATGAATAATCATGTTTTTATACGATTGATTTGATTTCGATTCATCATTGAATTTTATCTTATTTAAATCGATGTTTTTTCCTAAATATCTTTTGGTTAAATTTCTCTGTAAAATAGAACAGTTAGAAATAGAAACATTAATTATAGAAAATACAAGTAAGTTAGACACTCTAATTTTCAAAATCAATTAGATTAATCACAATCTCTTGACACGTCTGCTTTCTTTTGTTGATTGAAAGATGCCGAGACTTATCCACTTGTTAGCAAATAAAAGGTACGAGTAGAGGTTAAATAATTGACGAGAAAGGCATTGAATTCTTATTAAAATGTATCATACGTTGTGACTTCTGGACATTTATAGATACACACATACTTCCTTTATGACTGGTCATGTCTAGTTTCTGTAAAAAAAAAACACAAATATTAATAAATAAAATTTACTCGTAAAATAATTAAAGAAAAGATTGTGATGTAAATGTAGCATAATGAAATTTATGATGAATGAAATAATGATTAGATATTTGACATTGATCTTTAATTGCGAGATTAAGTGAAAATAGTTTGGTTAATGATTATTTTTTCCTGATACTTGATAATTCCAAACGATTAAAAAGTGTTATGAAAACTTATATTCAAGTTCAATTATACATAAATAAACTCCTGATAAATTTTACTTAGATAATTGATGAAATAATTTATAATATTTTGAAATTTTTATATTGTCTTAGGTTGTAATGTAAAGGTCATATTGTAGATAATCAGAATGAACGTTTATTTTTAAATATCTTCAGATAAAAGAGAATTTTAATTAATAATTATATCAATTATTACAGAAACTCAAATATCCAAAGTCCGTCTTCTTTATTGTGAGCAATGAATTCTGTGAACGATTTTCATTTTATGGGTTACGAAGTAAGATATTTTTTTACACATTTGTCTATTCTTAATGAAAGACAATATTTATTGACAATATAAGTCTTCTGAAAATAACAAATTGAAGAAAATGAAACAGAATGATGATGGATGATACTTTAATGATCTTTTTAATTAATACTACTTCAACAATCATCTATATTATAGTAAGAATTGATGCTGTATAAGTTAACTTTTATTTCAACTATTATGCTTTATTATCTATGTTTTGAAAGATAATTTAATCAATTAATTACTTACATTGTTAATTATTTTGAACTCAGTAGTATTCAAATAATTTTGTTATATCAGTAAAGTAAATTCTAACATGAAAGAGTCTGTAGGAAAAAGAATAATAAACATCAGAAATTTTTAAAACAAAAGTTAAATTGAAATAAATATTAATAGGAAGAAAATAAATGATTAATACCATATATTTGTTTTAGCAATTTTGGCTCTTTATCTTAAAACGAAGTTGGAGTACAGCTATGATACATCCACCGTAATCTATCATGTCTTTATAATGCTGGTGTACTTTTTTCCACTATTTGGTGCAATAATAGCTGATTCATTACTAGGAAAATTTAAAACAATTTTATATCTAAGTATTGTTTACGCTATTGGCCAGCTTTTATTATCAGCTAGTGCAGCACCAACATTTGGATTACCAATGAGGTAAGTAAGTACTGTTCGAAGGACTTGTGCCACTTTCGGTGAGATTTCACCATACATAATTGTCATACTATTATATAAACACAGTAACATGCTACGTTAACTCAAGATTCATCGCTTGAATATCATTGAACCTGTTTTTTTCTCAACTTAAGAGAGTTTATTTAAAGGACCTTCATTATGATTGTTTTTATAATTTTATTTTTTATTATCTAACTTTACTTGACATCGAAAATTATTGCTAATAATCATGAATATATAATTGAATGAATATCATTTTTTTTTACACAGAGAATTTTCGTTAATTGGGTTATTTTTAATTGCAATTGGCTCTGGAGGAATAAAACCATGTGTAGCAGCTTTTGGTGGTGATCAATTCATCCTTCCACAACAGGAAAAATACTTAGCAATGTTCTTTTCAGTATTTTATTTTTCAATTAATTCTGGATCATTGGTATCAACTTTCCTCACACCTGAATTACGAAATGGAGTAAAATGTTTTGGTGATACTACTTGTTACTCAGTAGCATTTTTTGTACCTGCAGTCCTCATGATAGTTTCTATTGGTAATTTATTAATATTTTATCTTATTGTTCTAATTTATAAAGCAAACAAATAAATAATTAAATTTCTATATTAAATTTTCTAGTTGTATTCCTGATTGGTAAACCAATGTACAGAATGAAAAAACCTGAAGGCAATGTGATCTTGAGTGTTACGAAATGTATTTCAGTAAGTGATAAATGTTAATTAATAACAAGTTATTTCATCGATAAATTTTTTACATAATACTATTATATATTATTACAGTATGCAGTTTATAAAAAAGTAAAATCAAGCAAAGAAAATCGTCAACATTGGCTAGATCATGCTGATGATAAATATGATTCTGAATTAATAAGTAATATTAAATCAACATTGAAAATTTTGACATTATTTATTCCTCTTCCATTTTTCTGGGCACTTTTTGATCAACAAGCTTCTCGGTGGACTTTTCAAGCAACAAGAATGGATGGTCAAATTGGAAGTTATATCTTTAAAGCAGATCAAGTACAAGTTATTAACCCATTATTCATTGTTATTTTTATTCCCATCTTTGAGACATGTATTTATCCAGTAATGGCTAAAATTAAATTTATAAACACACCTCTCAAAAAAATGACAACTGGTGGCTTTTTAGCAGCTGTATCTTTTATTATCTCTGGTCTCGTTGAACTACAACTTGAGGTTAATACTTTTATGTTTTAAATATCATATCAATTATTTCATTCTTAAAAGACAAATTAGTTTTTAATTTTTTTTTCTTAGACGACTTATCCAATTTTACCGTCAGAGGGATTAGGACAATTGAGGGTCTTCAATCCTACAAATTGTTCTATTGGATTTAATATCAATAACCATACATATGATATACCAGCTATGGGAATGTGGGTAGATAATAATATTGTTGTAAAAGATGAAACAAATTTGAAATATTCCACTAATTTTTCACATTGTGGCATTAAAGAGCCACAAGAAGGTACGTAAATACAAATAGAACTTTTTTTTGAATTATAAATTCATCAAAATCAAACATACGGTTAAGTTATTATGTCTTTTTTTATCTCAATATTACTTTACAATGATTTATATATGTTCTGGTTTAGGTAACCTTAATGTTATTGAGAAGAAAGCCATGTCTTATGTCTTAATACCTGATTCAACACCATACAAATATGAAGATAGTGTAAATAAAACAGATTCTGGTAATCCTGTTATCAGAGTACTTACTTACAATACTTTAGAAAATAATCGAACAATTATGGTGGACATAGTTAAAAAAGATAAAACTGTATTAACTTTTTTGACCAATAGTTTAGCACCTCAAGTAGTGAATCATACTACAATAGCTGAACTTGATCCAGGAACATATGAAGTAAAAGTTAATGGAATAGTTAGAAAAGAAATTACTGTAAAACTTGGTGGTGTTTATACACTGGAAATTTATGTTCCTTCAAAAGATTTAATTGAAGTTAATTCAGTTACTGTTACCGAACCAAATTCAATGCATATACTTTGGATGATACCGCAGTTCATTATTATTACAATGGGAGAAGTGATGTTTTCAATCACTGGCTTAGAATTTGCCTTCACTCAGGCTCCTATTAGTATGAAGTCTATACTTCAGGCTGGCTGGTTGTTTACCGTTGCTTTTGGTAATCTCATAGTTGTCATCATTGCAGAAGCGAAAATTTTTGACCGGCAGGTAAAATTACAAAAATTTTCTAATTATTAATGCAGTATAATAAATAGATTCGCAATAAAATTAGATTAGCAAGATGACATGAACTTATGAAAATTGTTTACAGGCATTAGAATTTTTCCTTTTCGCTGGATTGATGACAGTTGATATGTTAATATTTGCTGTTATGGCAAAATGCTACAAATATGTTGAATTGATTGATAATAATAGTGATATTGATGAAGGTATGGATGTAAGAAATAGTTTGGCATTAAAAGACCAAGGTGGACAAACTAATCCAAGTTTTGTTAAAAATGATTAATTAAATACATTTTATATTTTTTAAACTTTTTTTTTATATTTGTTTTTATTGTTTAATAAATTTTAAAGATTTTAATAATATTTGAGATATTTTTAAACAGTATTTGTTTATCTAATAATCTAAATGTATGTAAATAGCAAACAAAATTTCGAATGCAATAATGAAAGCATTTAATACAAAAGACAGATTGTTCTAAAGTGTAAAATATTCATTAAATTATGTTGTGTGTTATGAATTTCATAATAAAATAATAAAACTATTAAATCTAATTGTTTATATTTTAACAATTAAGAAAACCTGTTCATTTGTTCATCAAACAATACCTTATATTGTCTATTAAATATTTCAAACAAATAAATGATTAATAATACTTAATGACAATACTCTTTATATTTCATTTTACAAAATATTTTTTTGTGAATACTTACTATTCATTATTTGCGAAATAACTCTGAACTATAGATGAAATTAGTAATTTTCCTTTTGCACAAAGAATAGTTGGGATTTCACCACACTTATCTTCACTGAAATCACTATAAATAACACTAAATACTAAGTTTGATGTTCATTTATCAGTACAATCTTTTCGCATTTTTTTTATAAATAAATTTGTGCTGTGAAAAAGGTAAATAAAACAAGCAATGTTTCGATGCCAATAAAGATTATTATTATTAAAACAAGCAATGATAGCACACATTGTTGATGATGTTGTGGTTTAGGCTAATATGTATAAGCTATGCTATGATTTCTCTTGTGCTCTCAATTTCCGCACATGTGTTTGTTTATATGTGAATATTTACATAAAATATTTGCACACTAAGTATTTTACTGCAAGTAAACTAATGTTTCCAAACCCAATTATGCCCATATTTTTTTTTTGAAATTGGTAGATCAAATTTAAGATTAGATGGCGTAATAGTCTTTAATAAAATATACACACATAGCCCTCTTATTTTTTTCGCAGAAACTAGCACTTCATATAAACATTACGTCATTGTAGTCTGTAATGTAGACAGTTCATCACTCATCATCATGAAACAATAATTTGTTTCTTTCAAGTTATTAACTATTTTTAGAAATATTTTTATATCAAAAAAACTATTAAAGTGTAAAATTTTATTGATTATATATTTTTTTATAACTTTTATTTATTGTTTTTGATACAATACATTTTTAAATCCATTATTTTGTATTATTTCAGTCTATCAAAATGTGGCAACAAAAATTAATGTTTTATAACAAATGGAAAAACTATCAATGGAGTGTGCTAAATAATTTTTATCGATCATTATTAAATTCACGTTCCATTCATGTATCAACTAATCAATTAAACGAAACAAATCATGGAAATGACACATTACCTCAAAATAAACAAGTTGTCATTTGTGGAGGTGGTGTAATGGGAGCAGCAGTAGCTTATCATTTAGCTATTGCAGGTTGGGGATCTCGAACTGTTTTATTAGATAGTGGAAGGTAAGTAATTTCGATTAATTTAAAAGCAATCATTTCTTTGAAAGATTATTAAAGAAATTTTATTATTTAGAATTGGTGAAGGTGCTACTTGGCATACCTCTGGTTTAGTGGGAGCATTCAAACCTTCCTTATTTCAAGTCAAACTTGCTCAAGACAGTATTTCACTTTATAAAGAATTTGAAGAAAAGGGTCTAGATACTGGTTGGAAACAATGTGGAAGCTTATGCCTAGCTAGAACTAGAGATAGGATGACAACATTTAGACGAATGAAAGCACAATCTGTGTGAGTTTTGATTTTTTATTAACTTTATTACGTATAAAACTTGTAATATTTAATCTTTTTTGAAAATTATAGATCTAGAGATATTGAATGCTATCTAGTAACTCCTCAAGAAATTTCAAATTTATGCCCACTACTAAAAGTAGATGATTTAGTCGGTGGTATTTGGATTCCTGGTGATGGTGTTGCAGATCCTTATCAAACATGTTTAAGTTTGTTACAGGAAGCTAAAAAGCACGGTAAATATGATTAAAATTATCTGTCTTTTGATTATTTTAATTTGTTTCATTTGGTTTTATAATTTTAGGTGTTACTGTTTACGAAAATTGTCAAGTAACAAAAATCCTGAGTAAGAATGGAAGAGTATCGAAAGTAGAAACATCACGAGGAAATGTTGACTGTGAATTTTTTGTTAATTGTGCAGGATTTTGGGCCAGAAATATTGGAAAATGTAGTGATCCTTACGTTAAGGTAATTGATTTTTTCAAATTAATGATTAATCTTATTTATTAATAACTAAAAATAATTAATATATTAATAATTAATAGGTTCCTTTACATCCTGTAGAACATTACTATTTACATACACAAAAAATTCCAGGATTAGATCCAATGACTCCTGTAATAAGAGATCTAGACGGTTTTATTTATTTTCGTGAGAATGAAGGACGATTTCTTGCAGGTGGATTTGAACCTGATGCAAAACCAGCTTTTGAAGATGGATCAATTCCTGGTTAGATTTGAATGTAAATTTTTCTACTCAAAATTAATCTTTGTTAAATTTTTTAAGTTTATTTATGGTCAATAACATTCGAAATAATAACTTATTGAATTTAATAAATAAATACACACATATATATCGAAGAATAATAAATATTAAATCATTGTAATTTCAGAAAGTATAGCTGAAAGAATTTTACCCGAAGATTGGGATCATTTTCATGTTCTCCTTGAGCAAATGCTCCATCGTATTCCAAGTATGGGCGATGCTCAGTTAGATAAGCTATGTAATCGACCCGAGGCTTTTTCTCCCGATTGTAAATGGATTGTTGGAGAAGCACCAGAAATGAAAAATTATTACATAGCAGCGGGAATGAAAACAATTGGAGTATCAGCAGCTGGAGGAGTTGGTAGAGCTACTGCTGAGCTCATCATCAATGGATCAACATCATTAGATATGTATGAACTTGAGGTTTCACGTTTTTTGGGTCTTCATAATAATAGAAAATTTTTACGAGATCGAGTTCGAGAAGTCCCTAGTGTGCATTATGCACTGCAATATCCATATTTAGAATTTCAAACTGGACGTAATTTAAGAATGTCTCCAATTTATCCAAAACTTAAAGCGGCTGGAGCTGTATTTGGACAAGTTATGGGATATGAAAGACCTTCATGGTTTGAACCAGAACATGAAATTGGTAGCTATTTTATAATATTTATACTTATTTATTATATTTAAAATTAATCCATGTTAGTTTTATTTCTACATTTAATTATCATTTTATTCATTTAGATTTAGATCCCATGGATGAATTTGACAATTATAAAATAGCATATACAAATACATTTGGAAAACCACCTTGGTTTGATAATGTGGCTCGAGAATACGCTGATTGCCGAGAAACAATTGGTCTGAGTGATTATTCGTCTTTTACAAAAATAGATTTGTGGGTAAGACAAACTTTTTATCAACTATAGAATAAAAAATCATATGGATTAATTTAATAATTTTTGTGGGAACTGTTTTCAGTCCAATGGAACAGAAGTAGTGGATTTACTTCAATATCTATGCTCTAACGACGTTGATGTACCGGTAGGGAATGTAATTCATACAGGAATGCAAAACCATCGAGGTGGATATGAGAACGATTGTAGTTTAGCTAGAATTGCCCATAATCAGTAAGTTATTTGATATTTAATCATTTTTATGAGTTTTAATAAATATACATATATAGACTAAAGAATAAATTTTTATTTAGCTATATGATGATAGCACCATCAATTCAACAAACTCGTTGTAAGCACTGGATTAAACGACATTTACCTTCAGATGGATCTGTTGCTGTATCCGATGTAACTTCAGCCTACACAGCAATTTGTATTATAGGACCAGCAACCAGACAATTATTAGCTGAACTAACTGATACAGATCTTAGTCCAAAAAATTTTCCTTTTTTTACTTTTAAAGAACTTGATGTTGGATTAGCTAATGGAATAAGAACTATGAATCTAACTCATACTGGTGAACTTGGCTATGTTTTATATATTCCAAATGAGGTAAACATCAAATTTAAATTTAAATTTCTAAGATTTATAATTAATTACATGACATAATTTTAGTTTGCTCTTCATGTATATACAAGACTGGTAGAAGCAGGCGAAAAATATAATATTAAACATGCTGGTTATTACGCCACTCGTGCCTTACGAGTAGAAAAATTTTATGCCTTTTGGGGCCAAGACTTAGATACTTTTACTACTCCGTTAGAATGTGGACGTGCTTGGCGAGTAAAATTTGACGTAAGTCTCATCAAAGGAAAATGATAACTTATTAATTAAACATACTAATGTACTATTTAATTCTAGAAAGACATAAATTTCATCGGACGTGATGCTTTATTGAAGCAACGGGAAGTTGGTGTTAAACGTAGATACATTCAGCTTTTATTGATTGATCATGATGTTGATTTTGATACATGGTGTTGGGGTGGAGAACCTATTTATCGTAATGGAAAATATTGTGGCATGACAACTACCACAGGATATGGATACACTTTTAAAAGCCAAGTAATTATTGATTTTTTTATACATAAAATGTTATAAATAGATAATAATGTAACTTTTTTTTTTTATAATCAAATGAAGGTATGCCTTGGATTCATTGAAAATTTAGATGAAAAAGGGAAACCTCAGCAAGTATCAAATGAATATGTTTTATCTGGAGACTATGAAGTAGATGTAGCCGGTATAAGATATCGAGCTAAATGTCATCTACACAGTCCAAATCTTCCAACAAAATTCCCAGACAAAGAACGAGATTCTTATCATGCAACACGAGATCAAATCGTATCTCGATAAATTATTTATCTTCCAATTTGTACAAACTGTGTGTATATAACAAAAAAAGTAAATAATAAAATTTGTATGCTTTTCTTATGTTCTAATATTCATAAAAATTGATATATTAATAATAAATGTGATTGTTGAATATTTGATCGTTTGTGTATGAATTATTTTAGATAATAATATTAAACCTGTGCCATTTATTATGAGGAAATACAGTAAATACTAAATTCAAACAAAAATAAAAAAATTCACTAAATTATATAAAGTCTATGAACACCATTTTTAACTTGAATCTTAATATAGATATCTAGTGTTTTTTTTTTTGACACTGATAATAATTTTGTACTGAAATAATTATTGTATATAAAATACGTTCCAGTTTCCTTAATCAACACTTTATAAGAAAGACACGATTTTTGAAGCTTCGTACTACGACGTGTAGCTCCTTAATTTTTTTTCTATTTTTTTACAGGTGAGTGGCATTTTTATTAAAATATTAACATATTAATTAATATTTAACCTTACATATTTTATAATATACTTAGTTTATATATGTACGATGATTCTATACTTAATTCATCGAACAAAAAAAATCTTTCCAAGTTCAATTGTATTATACACACTTAAACATAGCAACTTTATACAGACAATATTGACGATTTTCACTGTACACAAAATCTATGATAATTGATGTAATTTTTTATCACTCTGGTATTTCTGGCTCTGGTGTTGGCTGTACTTGTTTTTGGACCATACATGATCTGGCTACTGATTCAAAGAGCCTAGAAAAAGATAAAAAATAATGAAAATGCATATTTGAGTTAAAATGAAGAAAAAAAAAAAAAAATTAATTAATAAATGCTTACTTTTCGATTTCAGGAGCACAGTGGACAAATTCATGAGTCCAAAATTTATAAGTTGGATTTTTGATGAGTTCAATAAATGTAATCAACAGACCCCAAGGGTGTGGTCTATTGACGATAAGTCGCTCAAGTAATACTCGAGTGATTTGTTCTTGAATAGCTTCAGTGTTAGCTTCAGCAAAAAGATAAAGTAAAGTACAACTGAAATAATGAGTATGGCTATTTGGATAACGTAATTGATTTGCGATTGCATTCAAAAATAAATAACGTCCTTCAGTATCAAGATCAACTGCTAGATTTTGGAAAATGTCCATATGAGCAGAATGTGCTATTGTTGTCATACTAGGTGTGTGACCTTTATTACGTATAAAAGCTATAGCTTGAGTTCCTACGTAAAGTACTAGAGCATTCATTAATTGAATGTTATAACGCACTCCAGCTTCCTGAGATACTTGTTGTAAACTACTTCTTAGCTCAGAAAGGAAAGTGACAGGTGCTCTAGCTTTCAGATATGAATCCAATTCCTTTTTGAAGTTCACCGGTTGGATCATTGAAACAAAATTAGTAAGTACACGAGGAGCATGAGCTATTTCTTGAAGCATATCGACTTTTAAATTTGGCGTAAAAGGATCTGGCAGTCTCATATTTCTTGGAAAAGCACTAAGAATTAAATTTCTCATTTGTATGCAGTTTGGCGGTATGGCATCGCAAAATCCATAATGATAATCACATAGGAATTCTGGAAAATCATGAAGAAGCACCAAAAGAACACGAAGAGTTCCTTTGTATAGTACAAGAACAGGTTTTGCTAGTTCGGCATTACGAAGATATGGTGCTAGATATTTGAAAAGATCAATCAATAGCTGAGCATACATTCCCCAGCATTTTTGTTGAGGTGTAATAGCTAGCATTCGTCCAATAAAAACTCTATGAGAAACAAGTTCTAACCAAGCATAACAAAATCCAGATGCTTTTGCTGGACGTAAAATGTGAAGAGTGTGACAGAAAGCTGTTAACACTTGATAATTTACAGCCTCTAGGACGGGTTCAGGTGCACACAATTCCAAAAATAACATAATGAAAATACGATGGTATGGTAATTGTTGGAAATCAGTTCCTCGCATTTCATGATCTTGGAGTAATACTCCAGCTACGATTCCAAGAACTTTGTTTAATAAATTTATTTTTGTTGAAGTATTTGTTGAATCACCAGAGTGTTTGACCAGCAACGCCACTAGGCGAACAAAAGCATCAAGAGTTAAGAAACATTTGGCACGTACGGCTGACGGAGCTGCATTAGATTCAGCTAATGCACGATAACAGAGATCAACACACATTTGAGTGCTTAATTTGAAGAATCTCGTAATTAAATCATCAGTTTTTAGAATACCATGAATGTTCATTTGATGAACGAACATTCCAAATGCTTTTGTGGGATCACGAGCATGATTTGGACTGTGATGCATTGTTACCCACTCTCTCAATAAATATTCTGTCTTTTCCATTAAACCTGGAGGGTCGTCAAAATCACGAGCCTGAAAAATAATAAATATAACAGTAAATACATAGCTCAAAAATACTCGATATAATTTAAGAAACCAAAATTAATTAACATTTGTATTAAATGATGACAATTTTTATTCTATACAAATAATCGAGAAGCTAGATTTCTTAAATATTTACTTACTCGCACCTGGAGAATTCCAGAATGAATATGAGCTGTTGGACCAGCTGGTGCACGATCTGCAAGTACTCCAGGATCATGATTAGCACGAAGAGATTCCATTAATGACGTTAGTCGGAATAAAGGAATTCCGTCAGGTGGTGCTCGATGATGTGCCATTTTAGCAAGGATTTCAACAGTATGGAATAAGTCAGATTCAGTAACATGAGTAGTTTGTCTTTCATCAATTAAATACAACTGTACTAATTGCATTGCAAATGCTGTAGCCATTGCATTGCCAACATCCATAGCTTGAGCTAGAGCAACGTCAAATTGTGGAAAACTAATAAGATGTGATCTTATTAGACAATCAACAGCCTCAAAATTGCATCTAAATTCATCTCTACATTCTGCCCAGCAACGAGTTACATGCTTGTTTGTCCATTGCATACCATAAGCTCTTGGATCTTGAAGACATTTTAAAATTCTTAAGTGAAGTTCTCGATAACGTAAGACAATTTCTGAATCAGTTACTCCACTAGATATAGTTGGACCATCTAATAAACTTTCAACAGCTTTTTTCAGTAATGCCATTGCAGCACCAGCATCTCGAGATCGTCTAGTAAGAATAATTGATTCAATAAGACTGTGAAGTGCAGCATGTTGAGGATGTGGAGCAGCAGGTCCCATAGCAGTTAATAATACTTCAACTTCATTTACGAATTTTTCTAACATACTTCCTACTTCATCATTATTAACTGCAGCAGCAGCATAAACAGCCACTTGTTGTGCAGTAGGTACAGCTACAGCAGGATTAGTAGCAAATGCAGTGACAGTAGGTTCTGTGATTGGTTTAGGAATAAAAAGAGCTTGAGTTTCTCTTTCAGATAGTGGTAAAAATCCAGGTATATTTCTTGCAAATTCTTCATAAACTGTCATTTGTTGAGGAGTCACACCTCCAGCCTTTAATCGAATTTGTTCTGGCATTCGTTCTGCCTGATATTTAACTACTGGATCAAAGTAACGTCTTCCTTCAGTACGAGCAATTTTTCTAAGTTCTATCTCATTTAATAATCTTTTATCCATTTCAGGCATAGCCTTTTCAATGGCAGTTTTTTGAACAAAAGCACATGCCAATTCCATGTTATCAGCTGCCACTATATTTGCAGCCTGTTCAGCAAGTTCTTTTTGTTGTGGAGTTGATCCCATCATTGCTGTTAAAAATGCATTCTTCAAATTACTACTAATTGAAGCTAAAATTTGATCTCTACATGTGATCATTGCCATTCCTGCGGTCAAATTACGAACCATCTGTCTTGCTGCTGTTCTCATACGATTTTCATCAGGATCTAAAGCAAAATCTTTACGAACAATTTGTTCACTAGTAGTTAAAGCTATTTTTATTGATCTATCAACGACAGGATGAATCCATTCTTGTATAGCTCGTTCCACAGCAGGTCTAATAAATTGTTTCAAGTATGGATGAGTTTGAAGCAGTGTTAACTGATTATTAATTGTAATATGCTGAGCAATATTAGCAACACCCGTTACACTAATGTCTGTATAGTTAAATCTTGGTTCTGGAGGGCCTGTAGGTAATGATGGAGTAGTATTAACGGGTTGCGTTTGTTGAGATACAATAGTTCCAGGAGTTGTAGTTCCAACAAGTTCTTCCACTGGACCCTGTTGCTGTTGCTGTTGCTGCTGTTGTTGTTGTTGTTGTTGTTGCTGCTGCTGCTGTTGTTGTTGTTGTTGCTGCTGTTGTTGTTGTTGTTGCTGCTGCTGCTGACTATTGGCCGATTCAGATTTTTTATTTGGATGAGATAATTGATACTCTAAATTTCTCAATTTTTCTGGATCTTTTAGGTAAACTGCCGGTTTTAATTCAGCTACGTCAATACTCAAATTTTTACATAACACTTCAATTTCAAATTTAAGATTTAGTTTTAAATCTGGTTCTTGATGTAATTCAGCCAGCACATTCATTATAGCCATGGTCCATGGATTTGGAGGACGAAAAACACGACTTTTAGCACAACTTTCAAGAACTTTAGCTACAAATGGAACTACATAAAGAAGTTCTTGTTGTCCTTTGTGATAGGCTTCAACGAGTAAACTTTTTAAATCAATATCCACTTGTAAGATGGGTTTATTTCTTCCTAATGTTAACATTCCTAACCAGTGACCCAAGTTTTTCAGTAAAGAACGATCAGAAAAATTAGCTATTCCTTTGTCACTTCGTAGTAAGACTTTGATATTTCTAAAAGTTTCTCTGGTCACCATTTTATTTACATCTGGTACTTTAAGACAATCGAGAAAATTCGAGTAAAGAGCATGAAAATTCAATTCTATACTCGCACGTTTCATCACTAAATATTGAGCCATCCATGGCCAGTATTCTTCAGTTACAATATCTTTAATTTCGTCACATTTTTGCTGCAAGTTAAGTTGACTGAGATTATTAAAAATAAAAGCAGTTTTATCTTGTAATGCTTCAGGTGGCGATGTTATTTTTTCTTCTTTGTCAGTAGCTACTAAAAGAGTATCAATATTAGTTGCATTAGCAATCGATGGCCTAGCTGACAGTGATGTTGTTGAAGTTGTTGACGGTTTGGCTTGTGTTGTACTCGTTGTAATGGTCGTTGTAGTGATAGTTTTCCAAGCAGTCGTAGGATTTAATACAGCTAATGATTTAGGAAGCACAGGTCCTTGAGGTCGTGTTGGTGGTTCTTGTCCTTGTAATCCATATTCAACATATTCCATTAAGTGAGCAGGAAATTCACTAAAATGTTGAATAGCTCTTACGTGTTCACAATAAGTTTGATACTCCTTTAATCTACTTTTAAATCTATCAAGAGCAGCAATACCAAAATAGTACATTTTACTACCTTCTGGCTTGCGTAAAGCATCTAAAACAAATCTCAAAGCAAGTCCTAGAGTCATATAACTGTTTACTAAACCACGCTCAATAATTCCCCCAAACAATTGAGCCGTAATATGAAGTTCTTTTTCAGGATATTGAGGAAAAAATCTATATTCTTCAAATAGATTTCGTAGAATACAATTAAATACTTCACGTTCTCGTTTACTATCTGAATCTTGAAACTTTTTTAAGATATCAAGTACTTCGTCAATCGATAGAGTTTGATGGGGAGAATGATTATATATTCCCATAAAATAACTATTAGCTTCATCTTCAATTTCTTTTGATACATTTTGTGCCATGTCAGGAAATAGACTGGACGTTTCAGGAAGTCGAGTTTTTTCTAAGCCTGTAGGAGGGCCAAGACGACCAACACCACCAATTGTAGCTGTTCCTGGTATCACAGGAGGACCTTGAGTACCAACTGGTCCTGAATGAAGTTGAGAAGACAATGGTAACATTGGAAATGGATTTGGAGATGGCCCCATTAAACGTGATGGTGATCCTGGTGTTGATACTAATGGACCCAGTGCTCCTGGAAGATTAAATGCTGAACTACTGGATGGTCCAAGACTAGATCCAAGATTCATTGAAGCCAGGCCTGAACTCAAATTTCCTAAAGTGTCAATAGATTTTGATGAAAATAAAGGCGCAGCTAATTTCACTTGATTAAATGGATCTAAAACTGGATGTCTGAGAACTCCCGGAGGAGGAGGTCTATTTATATTAGCTTTGTTCAACATCATACTACAGTTATTAATCATTGTCATTATAGCATCAGAACACTCTTGAGAAAAATTTCCTGCACAAACTTGTAAACAAGCTAACATAGTTGTCAACGTTTCTTGAGGTAGTTGACTAGCTTTTGGAACCATTGCATCTTCTTTAAGTCCTGGACTCATTACTTGAGGACATCTTCTTTGCAAAAATTTGATTGAAGCAGCTACAAATGCTTCACCATGATCACGAATCTTATCAGTGAACCATTTTTCAAGCTTTAAATATTCACGTCGCGATGCTAAGCACGCGAGATCAATAACAAATGGAAAAGATTGAGCCTTTAAGAGCGCAGTGAGAGCCTTAAGATCTTGTGCAACATCTAGAATACGTGATAACCGAGTTTGATCATGATCTCCTCGAAGATACCACTCTGCCATTGAGTGCATAATTATTGTCTTTATTTTAACGTTATTAGCGTGCCAAGCATGATGGAGGATTACTGCTGAATTTGGATGATTTCCAAGAAATATAGGCATAAGAGTACCTAACAATTCTTGACGAAGAATTGTAATTGGTGGATTTATCTGGAGTAATGCAAGTACAAGGACGTCTGGACAGTGTTGAATAGGCCATTTAAATATTTCTTGAACTTGCCCATAAAGTCCTCTCTCTGCCAAATGTAATAAGAGTTCTACGACATTTAATGACCGCCAAGTTTGTGCTTCTTTACTGTCACTTTCAGGAGCTGCTTTCAAACCATCTATTGTCACTGAATGATATGGATAATCAGCAAAGCAAAAGATGTCTGGATTTTTTAAAATTTGTTGAATGAGAGAAAATTGGCCTTCAAAGTTATCCCAATGACGATAAAATAATTCCACGGGAAATACGTCTAAAGGATAACCCTGATGTTGAAGACCAAGTCTTAAACCAGTTATCAATAGATTTAAACTTTGGCGATCTTTAATATGGAAATCTGTATGGTCTAACTTCACTATAACTTCATTCCAAGATAAAGTTGATTGTATCTCCTTTAAAGCTTGTACAAATACTTCAACATTCCAATTATTTAGTGAATTTCCATCAGAAGTTTTGTCTTTGTTAGTTTCAGAATTATTTGATGAATTTCCCCAAAAATTTTCTTCTATACTATTACAGGCACGAGCCATGTGAGAAAGAATTCGAGCTACAGTTAACGGCGAGATCTCTCGAGTCCCTAAACCTGTTAAAGTTGATTTGCACTCATCCACATTATTTGTGAATGTGGGTCCTAGCTCCATCACAAACTCTACAAAGGAGTTTGGATCCTGTAACAATAAATTCAGGATAAATTTTTAAACAGTTAATCAATTATATTATAAGATAATGAAAATTAATTTACCATTTGATTATTAGCCATGGTTGAATGTTCTAATATATTTCTATCACTTTCAGGATATAATAGTGGTGCAAGCACCACTGGTGCTAATTTTCGGGGAAAATTGTGTCTTAAGTGTTTGAGAAATTGTTCTTTTAATTCAAATGAAATTTCAAATTTCTGTAAATTATTTAAAGTTTCACTCAGAATGTAACATAAAACTTGAGGTGATGAAATATGAATACCTCCTGCTTTTTTTTTACTATTAGTGTCTGAGTTGATATAATTTTTCACTAAGTCAGGAAGTTTTTTTCTTATATTTTCTAATGCTAAAGTTCTTATTTCTTTATTTTCAGATTGTCTCAGAGCAAGAGAAAACACAATTTCTTGAAGTAAAGTTAACTCAAATACACGTTTTAATTGTAAAAAAAAATTTGGCGATGGTTCAAGTGCCTAAAAAAATAAAGACTTTTATTAAAATGATGAAGCAATAGTTTTTAGAATTACTTTAAATGGAATAAAATTTGCAACTTAATCCTTCTTTACCTTCTGCTGATTGAGGGGATGATCAATAGCGTAGGTTAAGAGAGTCACCAACGACGGTTTGTCCAAAAGATCCACGAAAATTTTCTTAAAATATTGGACTTGGTAATAATCTCTGGAGCTAAAATTTGGAGTTTCTTCTGTATTAAAGTTGATAAGGGAAAACAAACAACGGAGCAAGTGTTTGTCCGCCTCTAGGCCTTTCCACCGTACTAACTAGGACATAAATACAATTTTGGAGATTTTCCGTTCATGCTTGGATAATTATTAAATTTTTTAACAAAGCTTCAAGCAATAGAGGTTACTTTCACACGTACTAATGACTTTATGAATATAAAATTATATAAATTAACGGTAAATAACATAGATAAAAATTTCAAAATACTTGCAAAATTTGTAAAGGTTTGTTTTTAATGAAAGATTATAGAGAATAAAAACAAGTATTAGCTTGTGGGAAACGGAAGTAAATGTGAAGGAATGATGGGAAATAATATCTTGATCGACAAAGAGATTTAAGATCACTAACTATGCACATGGCAAACTATTTGCTTAGATAAGGTTATAATCATTCATAAAGTTAATATTTATTTCTACTTACAACTGAAATTTCTTCAAGATTTGCTTGATAATTTTCCTTATTTAAATTAGAAGTAAGATAATCAATTTGTGATAAAGTAAAAGATAATGAGTCTAGGTTCATAGTTCCATGAATCCAACCTTGAAAGCTTCAAACGCATTTGAAGCTTTCCTCGGTAACCACGATTTTTTGCTTTTCCAGTTTTTGTCCTCGTTAAAAGCATGAAAACTACATTTATACAATCTTATGACCAACATCGGAGATCGATATAATTAGTTACGATTTCAATTTAATGCCATCGCCAATTATAAACGAGATTAAATGATATATTTAGAAGACTTCATAAGATATAGAATTAAGTTATCACACTATCACTACGTAAAAAAGAGATTCCAGACACATAGACTTGTTCTACACCTTTTTTTCAACGAAAAACTGTACGTTTTGTCTCGACGATTTTTGCCCTCAACACTCGCGCGTTTACCGGTTGGTCCGTCTTTCTTCACTAAGTCCGTCCCGGTAGATTGCGCACTTACAGCGTCACACAAAATTCACTTATTCACCTTTTTACAATCAATTTAATTGTCTTTTAAATAATCAAAACTACTTTCTTACTATCACCCAACATTTATATACATAAAATTGTTTTTAAAATTGACTAATGAATAACTGAGATCTTTACAAAAATGATACACATCTCACTGTGTCAAGTTACAGCAGCCATAAAGATATTGTTACGTTGAAAATCCGTTAGGGTGCACTCGTGTGTTTTTTTTTTTTTTTTAAAATAATTTTTTTCAAAAGTAATTGTGTAATTGTATTAGATTAGTATTTTAATTAATTCAAATAATGTTTATTGATAATAAAAAAATATAAACAATAATATAAATTATTTCTGTTCAAGGAAAATAATTAAGAAACATAATTTAAGAATATTTTCTTTGTTTTTTTTATGATATATAAATAATTAATAATTTATTTGAAAATCCCGCTGAAAATATCGAATACACCGTGGAATTGAATGAAAAATTCGATAGATTAAAATGATAATCGATTATAAGTGAGTTGAGAAACAAAATGGCAGAAACTCTTTAAATAAAATGTAACGATTAACATCAATAAACTCAAAAATGCCGAAGTACAGTAATTAGCGAAAATTAAATGTGTTAATAAAATAAGTAGATAATTGGATAATTAAATAGTAATGTTAAATATAATTGGAATAAAAAATGGCGCAACCAATGGTGATTGGTCAACTCCATTAGAGTGCGTGTCTTGTGTGTTAAAAGAGGAAAATCGACATTAGAGTAGTCTGGCTGGACTGTAGGTATAGGGAGCAGCGGCAGCATTGCTCTGCTTTGCTCCAATACACGACACGGGTCGGTCGACCAAGAATAGCCGTCAGCCAAGCGGCGAATCGAAAGAAAAAGAGTGAAGAGACTAAGGTGCCGTGCTAAGAAGTAGCTAGGAAGTGTAAGAACACGCGAATTGAGCTGTCGAGTCAATCTAGGTAAGACGGCGGGCCCCTCCCACCATACACTATCGGTCATCAGGATTTTTGAAGACGGTCGTCAAGATCTTCTTCAAGAAAACTATCAGTTGGTGATTAACAAAATATATATGGGTTTATCAAGATTTATTTGTGATCTAGGATTGATACTTGGGAGTATTGCGAGGTGTTGTTCTGTTTGATGTGTGATTACACGTTACCAAGTTTCAAGTGTAATTTACGGAGGTCAAAAGTGTATGAGTGATAAAGATAAATAAAACGAAAGCACAGAGTCTAAGAGGTGTTCAATAGTGGTAATTTATAGTGTTTCCAAGGCTTCATTTCATCAATTAATTAACGATGTCTCTTGAGACACGATCAACATCGGCACTCTTCAAGAGAGCTGAACAACTCAAACGTTGGGAGCAATCTGAGACCAATAGAGAACCGGCCCAACCGAGACAAGTCGCGCGAAAGATCAAGTTCTCGGCCGATTGCGTATTTCTTGCGGCATGTGCAGCAGGCGACAAGGAAGAAGTTGTACGATTGCTTCAAAAAGGGGCGGACATCAACACTGGCAATGTCGATGGCCTCACAGCACTTCACCAGGTGAGACCAGATGAACATCATAAGTTTATTCAATCAACATATCATCAATCTTTGATGCTGAATCCAGCTGCCTCTTGGCTCTATCATCTGCAAAATGGCCGCTACCTACTCCAGTTGTCTAATTTCAGCACCAGATTCGCCAGATATTCCACTATATGCTGTCATGATTGTATGCTTCATAGATTTCACTTCAACTACTACTGAAGCAGTGTAATCAATTTTATTAGGTCTACACTTGCTTATCGAGTTTTACATTTCTCTGTTGTCTAATTTGATAGTTTTTCTTTTAATATGTATATGTATATATATATATATATATATATATATACACACATCTCTCTTTCTATATATATGTATATATATATATATATATATATATATATATCTATTTGCTCAATTTTGAAATACTCTTTAGCTCTATCCGAAATTTCCTAATAATTATTTTCAACCATTTAGTGCAATGATTATAGTTTCAACGTTTTCTTTAAAAATATCAGCTTTTATTGGAATATTAAATATTTACGATCAATCATTGGTAAATTGCTGTTTAAGTTGAAGAATAATTTTCTTTTTTGTTTAAATTTTTTTTATCAAAATTTTCATAGAACCGTATAATAACAATTTAATATATATATTAGGCACGTGACTTTTTTGGGAGGATTAGTGAAAGGAAACTTATCTATTTATTAGGCACATAAACATCTAACGGATTTTTAAATTTATGATTTTAAAGATTTCACATAATTCTATAAAAAGTAACTCCATCTAATTTATTAGAATTACTAACTATAAAAAATTCTATTAGTAAATATTACTTGATAAAAAAACATTAGCTATTAACTAAATGGATTCTAATAAATATTTATGCTTGTTTATTGAATGTCATTTAATTATTAGTAAGATATTGTAAATAAAGAGGAAAAAAAGGATGGAAATTTTTTTGAATTACGCTGATTTTTTTTAGAGGAAACAAAATAAATTATGTAATTTATCCTATGCACTTGACATTATGTCATAAGTTAGTAATTAAATTAGTTAAATCGTTTTAAAAACGAAAAATTGTGACTTTATGGTAGAGATGAGAAATGTGGTGTACCCAAGAAGTAAAGCTATTTATAGAAATAACTATTAGGAGTCGCAAGCCCTGGTATATATATGTCTTCGCTCTTTGTCAGTCTTCTACTAGATAGTTTATTTTTTTGGCGAGACTTAGACATGTTATATTATCCAACAAACCTTGTGAATGAGGTAATAGATAATTTTAAGTCGAAATATTTTTTTCTAGTTTAAAAAGCCTATCCATTCATTTATTTTATTTCTCACAACAATCATTTACTTTACCCTTGATTGATAAAATTTTATTTATAAAGTTTTTTATTTTTATTTTACATTGTTTTAGGCATGTATAGATGATGATTTGGACATGGTAGAATTTTTAGTTGAACAAGGAGCTGATATAAATCGTGGAGATAATGAGGGTTGGACTCCACTACATGCAACAGCATCTTGTGGATTCATATCAATTGCTAAGTAATTTTATAATTACTTTATTTATTATCAAATGGCCATGAAAATATTATTTACTTTTCATTTAATTACTTTATTGGTTTTCAGGTACTTAATTGAGCAAGGTTGTAATTTAGCTGCTGTAAATAATGATGGTGAACTTGCCCTTGACATTGCAGAAAGCGATGAGATGGAGGATTTACTTCAGCAACATATCAATAAAGCTGGTAAGATTTTAAAATATTTATTATGGCTTCAAATACTTAATTGTTAAGTTTTAAAATAAATTAAATAAACATAGTAATTTAATCTCATGCTTTATATTGGGATTTTCATTAAAGGTATTGATTGTGCAAAAGCAAGAAGTGAAGAAGAACAATCAATGCTAAATGATGCCAAAGCTTGGCGATCTGGTGCTCCGGGTAAAGATGCAGTACATCCACGTTCAGGTGCTACTGCTCTTCATGTAGCTGCTGCTAAAGGATATATAAAAGTCATGCAGTATGTACATTTTTTTATGCTACTTATTTATTACTTAATTATTTGTATATATAAATATATCTACAAGCACATATATACATGACTTTACTAATTTCTGATGATTATTTTTAGCATTTTATTACAAGCTCGGTGCGATGTTAATGCTCAGGATTATGACGGTTGGACGCCGTTGCATGGTGCAGCACACTGGGGTCAATTAGATGCTTGTAAACTTCTTGTTGAAAATTATTGTGATATGGATATAAAAAATTTTGCTGTAAATAAAAACGTCAATGAAAGATTCATAATATTTTTTCTATTATTTTTTAATTAATAATTTATCATTTTATAGGGTCAAACAGCATTTGATGTAGCTGATAGCGATATCCTTAAGAGTTTAGAAGAGTTGAAGAAAAAACAACAAATAATGTTGAAAGATAATTCACAATTAAATAATCAAAAACAACTTCCAATACCAAAGAAAAGGTAAAAATAGTTTTAAAAAATAAATAAATAATCTATTCATCGTTATATTTATTTCATGTTAAATCATATTTATTTATATTTCAGAGTATCACCAACTATTGAAAATACTGTTGTGCCTCATGAACCAATGGAACCGTTTGAAGAAGAAACGCCAAACAAAGTGATTAAAGTTGAATTAGAAATCCAATCAGATAAAGATGACACAAGTGCTGATACAAATAGTGATATTGGTGAGTATCTATTAATGATATTGAACCTTATCTACTAATTAAATGTATAACGATAAATCAATTAATCATTACCGTAGAGTTTGATACGACTTTTTTATCTTCTTTTCAATATTAATATCGATTAATTTATTAATTATAATAAAATGAATAAGTAGTGATATATTACCTAAAAATAATTTACAAATTTCGTATGCATGCTGCGTGGATAGAAAGTGGAGAAGAATCAGATTCAGATGGGGAGAGTGAAGGTGAGGGTGACTCTGAGAATAGCTCAGACTCACAAACTTCCTCGAGTTCCAAACATTCGAATCAATCAAATCAATTTGTAGGTGTAACGGATGACGGTAAGAGCGCGTGCCGAAATATAATAATAAGAGTTATAATAATAATAAAAATAACTAGTAAAAATAAGTCTACATTTTTCTATTAATAGAATAATATATTTTCCCTGAATATTGATACTACAGTCCGATCTCATTGATGGTTGATTGTTAAATGCCATTAATTATTTGTTAGAATAATTATGTATTCAAATATATAAGTATTAATAAATTGATTTATATTTTTTACAGAGAAAAAAAATAGAGCAAATAAAGATGATAATGGATCAATTCCTACAGTGACGACCCCAGAAATAAATAAGGTTCCTAATCAAGTATGTAATAAATAGTTTCACTTTATTATTGATTGAATTTATATTGATAATTATTCTTTCAATTCAGGCACCAATTTTACCACCGAAACAACAGACTGAAAATACTGAAGAAGGTACAATACCGTCCTGGCGTCGTTCAGGATCTTTTAGAAAGATCCAAGAGACTGAGTCTGCTAATTCAATATCAACTAATAAAGGTAAATTGATGAAACAATTTTAGATTTTTTCTATTTGTTAATTATTATCTTAAAATAATGAATTACGTTATTATTATTTTATTATAGAAATTATAGATGATAAGGAGAAACCTGTCGTAAAATCGCCCATAATTTCTACTAAAGTTAATCAGAATACAGAACCAGAAGTTGTCTTACGAAGAACTCATAGCTTTGAGACTGATGAAAAGTACGTAAAAATGAATCATGAGAGAATTAGATAAAAGAGTAAATATTAATAATAGTTATTAGGTTGATGAATAATTTTTCATTAAAATTTGTTGCTTTATCCATTCATTGTTTTATCAAAATCACGAGTGTTTTTTTCAAGCTATCATTTATTCATTTATCCCACGCAGCAGATAACACTTGCCAGCGTATATGTAAATAAAATTAATTTATTTCATTTTATTTGCTGCTAGAGCATAGATTTGTTGATCAATTGAAATTTTGTATTTGTTAATAATAGTATAATTTGAGAGAATCATTTAGATGATTAAAATATAAACATAAACAAATATTAGAGCATAGCAATACGCATGGCATGATGCATGTTGCGCAGGTTCTATGAGCAGTACCTGGCACTGCGAGCTCGCATCAAGGCATCTTCCTGCCCTACACTCCATCGTTGTAATCCAGCTACTCCCACCCACACCAACGCTACGACCGCTCGGTCTGCATCTTTACGCGAGACTCACAGGTATATGTGCATGAAAAATCATGTAATTAAAATTTTGCGCTGTAAAGCGTTAGTAAATAACACCTATAGCTTGTGCATTCATTAAAATCATCATTAAATAAGTGTTATTTTTTGTTTTTTTTTTTTTTTTTTAAAATAAATTTTTGTCATTGTTTTATTTTTTAAAGTTTTTTAAAAATTTATTTAAATGAATATGAATGATCATTGGTAATTGATAAATATTAATTTTTTTTATCTTTCTGTCAGAAGAAAAGAAGTTAAACTAAATTTGGAACTGTCTCGAGTACCTCAAGAGAGCAATTCTACATCTCTAACATCCCTCACCAACAAATACTTATCATCACCAGTCTTAACAACATCAACTACTAGTTCGACACCGACTAGCTCTACTTCTACTGCTACAACAACTACCACAAGTCCAGTTCCAGGCACTCAAATTCGTAGGTTCGTATATTAGATGTTTACTATTGAAACAGAATTATCAGATAAGTGTAGATAAAAGTGTGGATCTTTATGGATAATAGAATTATAATAGTGGTAATAGAGATAAAATATAACGTTTAATATAACTGGAACAGCATTCAACCGGTGGAGGCGAACTCTACAAACATATCTCCCTCGCATAATTCATCGACGACTACTTCAGCTCCCAGTACTCCTGCAAGCAAACTCAGTCCTGGGAATATCTTCAAAAATTTCTTCAAGTGCGTACTGGTTTCACAGTCGAGTGAAGGAACACTCTGCCTCTGTCGAGGCGTGTGATTTGCGTTTTCTCGTGATCATTTTGTTGAATATTTTTTAATCATTTATATTGAAATAATTTTTTAAAAATTATCTCATTATTTATTGATGGCATGAGAATTTTGCTTTGCCCTATGATTTTTTTTGCCTACACATTTAGGATCTACGTACGAAGAATTTTAATAAGTTTTACATTGACTACATGTATATATTATTTATATATAAAGTAACTCAACAAAAAAATTATTGCGATATTTGTATACTTGATAGACAACAGCTGCACTACGTCGACTACATTGGACACACTAATCCACTCTATCATTATTAAACACCGGAAAGACAGTTTAAAATATCTAATACAACTTTAACATTAGACTGACACTTCAATAATATCTTAAAAACCAATAATTTATGAGTTTTTTTTTATCATTGAAATACTTGAGAAGTATATTTATATTTGATGGTCAGTCTAAAGTTAAATTTAAGCAGTTATACTGTTAATTAATTTTAATTTGTTTTAAGCTAGGTTAATCTCTATACAACATTGCTGAGTGCTTTAATTTATTTTTACTTGGATTAGGTTTGATGCTCGCTATTGAAAAATGTCATTTTATTTTTGATAAATAAAATTTTATTACATTTTGACAGTGTTAAATAATCAAATTATTTTTATGTATACTGAAATTATATTTTTTTTAATAATGATTAAATTTATACAGATCTTTTGTGCCACCTGTTCGTGATGAGGAAAGTGAAACTCAGAGAAAAGCTCACGCAAAGAGAGTTCGTGAAACGAGACGTTCGACACAAGGAGTTACTTTGGACGAAATAAAAAGTGCCGAGCAGTTAGTAAAAAAGAAACAACAACAAAATAATGAGTCCACAACCACCTCATCTTCATCTTCATCACCGGTAAAACTTAATCTTTTAATTGAAATACAAAGTAAATGTTTCGAAAATATATATCTTAAAAATTTTTCTAATTCAATTGATAATCGGTAGAATACTATTGCAACGATTATTTAAATTAAATAAATGAAAACAAGATAATATCGTTGTAATATAAATTGAATAATATTAACAATTTCATAGAGCTATCAAAACAAATAAAAATTTAATATCAGAGAATGCATAAATACAAATTTAGTAAGAATTTTATAATTATCATTTTAATTAAATAACGAATTATAGTACTTTAATTGTTTAAATTAATTAATATTGTTTTCCTATTAGTTTTATTTATCAAGTATTTCCAAATAATTTATTAATGTACTTACATTTAGAGTATGTAATTATTTAACGTATTTAAACATTTTTTTTGCACAATTTTAAGGCAATTAATCATTTTTATTAAAAAAATTAATTTTAAAGTACATAATATTAATAAAAATATTCAGAAATTAAGATATTTATATTTATTTTTATTTATTTATGAATTTTTTATAATAACTCAGCCTGCAGCTTCTGTTGGTCACTCAGCCTCAATCATAGCTACGATAACAACAGCTACTCCTACAACTGTCACTACAAATAAACTTCCCGAGGAAACTAATTTACCCGAAAGACGGCCGTCTTGGAGGCTTAGAGTAGATAATGGAAGCAAGGTTTGTAGCTTATGCAAATTAATAAATGCTGCTATTGATAGCCTATTTAATTTCCTCATTTTTTCGATAATCATTTGAAATGAAATAAAATTGTTCTTTTCTTACAAAATAAATATTTTCATTTAGTTTCAGCTAGAAGATGCCAATAATAAATCATCAGATACTACGACTGCTTACATTAGAAGGCCTCCTGGTGGTACAGGAGTTCCAAGACCAAGTTCAGCACCTGTAGAATCGATAGCAACAAGCACTGCTGATGCAACAGTCACTTTACCTTTAAGACGATCAGTTAAATCAACAGAAGATAAAGGTTTGCAAAGCAACAATGAGAATAATTTATTAATAGATAGGATAGTTTCTAATTTTAAACTTTTTTTACTTTATTCAGAGCAAGACAAGGAGAATGATAGTAGAAACGCCCAAGCTACTCAAGCAGTTATTCAAAGGAGACGAAGGCCGAAAAGAAGATCAACAGGAGTGGTTCACGTTGATATGGATGTTAGTATTAAATAAATGAAATTTTAACGCATGTTTGTTTTTTAAAGCTTGTCCTACACAAAAAGTTAATGCGTAGGTGAGCCAGATCACTACATGGTTTGACGTCAAACTCAATATCTATTAATATCTAGATGCTCTATTTTATCGTAAAGCAATTTTGAAAATATTGTTTAGTTTATTTTTTTATAAATTTTATTAATTTATTAACTTTTTTTTTTATTCCAGGAAATTGATCCGGAGAAACAAGACTCGTCAACTGGTGGTGATTATGAAGAAGTCAAGAGCAATCACAGTGAAGTATGTAATTTTTTGATTAATTTTCAATGTTTTTATAAGTAATTAATTTTTTAATTTATTAACTTGTCTTAACTCGTCTAATTCATCATCCCTCAAAATTTGAGTATCATTTTGCCATATATTTTGTTGAGTTTATTGGCAGACGTCATGTCTAATTTGCATGTATTCATAGATTGAGTGATAATCATTCTACTACATCTAATCTATTTCGCATTTTACCAACGTTCTCTTAAATTTTAGGTCAGCTTCAGAAGAAGATTAACCTCTATTCTTACATACCAGGATTAAAATAGATTACAATTTGCGTGTCCGTTGCTTTTCTCACTTTAAACATATTTGAAACCAAGTGTCAAAGAGAAAATTTCATTTTTTGTCCTCGAAAAAATTTCATTCTTTCAATGCTCGAGAAAATATATTGGAATATTATACAGAGTTACTATACAATGTTAGTCAATGTTTGAAACAAATTTAATTTTTAAAATTAATCATTAACAATTTTCTTAGTTTCTTATAATTGTTTTAAATGTTATTTAAAATTATTTATTGTAAATAGTAGATAAAATAATTCAGGATTTTGTTTTGTGTTATTTTATATTTTCTGAAAGATGATGAGAGTCAATAGTCTCATTAAAGAGTATCCAAAAATATTTTCAGAATAGTTTCATATTATATATAAATTCTCAAGTATTGTGTAGTGGTGAAGAACCTTATAAATAAGAAAGTTATTGTTAACATCTTTTATAACAAGCCAGTTGTGACATTTATTTTTAAACAATCATTATTTCAATTGAAATGCGTAATATTATTATATTTTTCTTTTTGACACAACTTGAAATAATTATATACATAGATCTAAATTTTTCAGCATTTGTTCAAACATTTAGAGACATGTTGATAGAACAATGATGACCATTTTTCAATAAAAAAATTCTCTTTATTTTATGTTCAAAGTCAATAGACTATTGAACTCACTCTAATTATTTATAGCATAAAAAAAATTTACGATGAAGAACAGAGTTATAAATATTTTCTAATCAACGAAAGATAATTAAAAAAATGATCAGTCATCAATGATAAAAATTAAAATATCATCTTGACATTTAAATCAACCCTTGACATTTGTTGATATTAAACTGATCATCTAACTTTAAAGTTAATAAATTTCAATAAAAATTTAGCTTAAAATAATTAGAGGCCTTTCTATCAAGGTTGATAAAGTATCCTCGTTAAATATACCACTTACCGGAATTGTAAATTAGGGAATTAAAAACGCATGCCTTGAAATTTAGATTTGGATGTTTATGTAGACTACTGTGTATTATCTATTAATAGAATGGTGGAAGCAATACGACAAACAGAGCTGTGAGTATTGCTGGCTACTTTCCATCAGTCAAACACTTGCTGTCAGTGGCCGTGGAACACAAGATCATCAAGTATTCATTAGTTATGAATTAATCGCGTGAGATTTGTTCTGGATATTAATGAGTTTCAATAAGATCAATTATTTCTCTGAATCACTTTGATTTTCAATACTTAAAGTAATGTCTAATTATCGTAAAAGGGCTCAAGCAAAGCCTACTACGGCTGCTGGTTTACGTGCTCAAGCATCTGCCAATGGTAGTTCCATATTTGGCAATAGACCAAGAAGTATTGCAGGATTATTTGCTACAAATCAAAGTGGGTTGACTAATTATCTTGGAATTAATTCACCAAATTCTTATACTCCACCAACTCTCAGTAAATCATCGAAAAAATCATACCTCAAAAATCCGTATACAAATTCAATAAATAATTTAAATTATCCAAGTTCTTATACTACTTATGGTGGAACTGCTTCAGGATATGGAAGTTTAACTTTGCCTTCTTCACATTCTACTATTAGTTCGTTAAATCTTGCTGTTCCTTCAACTAGTTCTTTTAAAAGTTATTCCAATCGCAATGGAAATAATTCAACTGTCAATAATAGAAGATCTCTGAAGAAAACTGAAAGTTTTGATAGACCGAAAAAGTCTCGTAATTATCAGTCTAAAAGCTCAAGTTTACAGAGTTTAGTTGATTCTGAGGGATATGTTGTAAGAATTATAAGTTTGTTTTTATTTCATTTTTACTTCGTTTGTTATTCATTAATATTTATTATTTCAGAGTGGAAACGAACGTTCTGGTCGATCAAGTAGACTTGGTTCAGTATCATCAATTTCATCAGAAACATTAACTACTCCAAGCAGAACAAAATCAAGTACAGAAAATGGTGAAGTTGATTATAAAAAATTATGGGAAGAATCTCAAGCAGAAAATGAAAGGCTTAGAGAAAAATTACGACGTTCAGATGAACAGTTAAAAGAAGCAAGAAGTTCGTTAGAAAAAATTCAAACTCTACAGAATAAGACAACTCTTTCTGAAGCTGAAAAAAGAGAGAGGAGAGCTATGGAACGAAAACTTTCAGAAATGGAAGAAGAATTGAAGGTAATGATTTTATTTTCTTTATATAGTATTTTATCTAATCATGTTTATAGTTTCTGTCCAGTCTATTCTCTTCTCTATTATCATTTATCTGTGTCATTTCTTAAGGCTCAACATGTCTTTTTATATTTGGATATTTCAGATTTATGTCATTTATGTTTAAATTTATATTTTTATGTAAATTCCACCAATCAGATGAACAGTAAATGAAACAGATTTTTTGTTTTTCAATTTATTCTTTTACTAATCATAATGATAATAATTATTTTTAAGATAATAGTATCAATAATTATATTTTGTTACAATTAGCTAGTATGCACGTTCAAGTTTTCAACTGTTTTGTCTGCTAAGGTGGATTGCAAAAAGGGTGCAAGTTTTTATTTTTTAATTTTTTTGTTTAATATGGATTTCAATTGATATCATTTTTTTTTTTATTTCATACCAGTTGTGTGTCAAAGGTACACTACCGGGCTTCGTGGCATTGCTTTTTGTTTTCTTTTCATATCTTGGCTCATCTATTTTTGTTCCTTCGAATTCTATCCGAGTGAGCTTTGATGTCTTCATTCTCTAATCCAAAAAAAAAAGAACATAAAAACATAATTTAGCTGTTGATGGATTAATAGTGATAATATGGTTATTGAGTTTATTTTATTGTATTGTACATGGAATATGTGAAATTTTTATTTATATCTTCTCTTGTCCCTTCAAATTTATTTGTCAAATTTGATGTGCAGAACTTCGATAAAAATGGGACAAAATTTTTTTTAAAAAGTTTAAAAAGAAAAATAAACTAAGTAAAAATAGGTCTGGGCTAACTCTTTCACTGTTTACAGCAATTGCAAAAGCTCAAAGCTGAAAATGAGCGATTGAAAGCCGAAAATCGGGCACTTACCCGCGTCGTATCCAAACTCACCAATACTACTAAATAGGTAAAGGAATAATAAAAAAAAAGCATCTGCGTTAACAACATGTACATTATTATTCACATAAAAATTATTTAATTAATTATCTATTAATAATTCATTAATTTCATTAATTATCATTTTTCTTTGTTTACTGATCTGCAATATTAAAAAACAAAAAACTTAATCGCTCTAATTACTTTATACAATTAAAAATAGATACATATTTTTTAAAACTTTATAATAATCTTCATAATAATGGTAAATAATGAATTAATTATTAGTTGGTCATTTTTACTGTTTAATCATTATATTAATAATATTTTGTTTGAATTTATAAGATTTTCAAAATGAATATGTAAACAAAAAAAAACAAAAATTTATTAAACATTTTTACCGTATAAAAAATCGCAAAGTCATATCTTCTGTGTGGTGTGTGAAATAAATATCCTCTCAAATGAACTTTTTGAAGTCGTTCACGCGAATGATTGTAGAATTAAAGAACTTTCTCAAGCGCATGAATTGTTGGATTAAACCATATAGTATATTCTTTTGAAGTTTTTAATTTTCGCATGATAAATATCGTCATTTATTATTTAAAGCTTTTTCTTTCTCATCAAATGAAAAACTTGTTAATGGCATTTTAAACCTCTTCTAATTATAATTAAATATTTATTGACATTAATATTTCAACTTTTATAATCTATATTCTTACGTTTTACAAATAGCATGTACCTATTAACTCGCTATGTTTGATCTTCTGGTGGCATGGTGTTTTTCATTTATAACTGGACTAGGTTTTTGCGAGTTCTTGAATATTTCTATGATTATTAGTCTCTTAATAAAATAAAGTATTGAGAAAAAACTTTTTTTCTCAGTAAAAGTGTACAGTGATATTTCCCAATTATTTAAATAGCAAATGAGAATTTTTATTCTACAGTTTGGATACATTTTTCTACTATTCCTCTAGCACTAATTTATTTTACAATAGTACAAAGTTGATTCTTGTATTTTATTGAGGTGAAGACAGTACTAGGGCGTGTGAAAAATGCTAAATATTTAACAAATTTTATAACTTGATTGAAAAAAAAATATGAATTTTTGTCTTTTAGATAATGGAGCAGTTAAAATGTGAAAACCAGAGGCTAAAAGATGAGAATGGAGCTTTAATTCGAGTAATAAGTAAACTCTCGAAATGATTTGGATGAAGTAATGTTTTGAAAAGCATAACGAAGAAAAGTTTCAAGAGCATTAATTGTTGAATTGTATTATTATTGCTTTATGATGAAATATTTAATTATTCAACAATATAAATAATACGTTGATCATTTTATACCATTATGAATAAATTAATCTTTTGTGGTGATTATTTAATTTATTATCAATTTGAATATTAAATCAGTTAATCGTGTGACTGTGCCAAATGCATAAAATATAGGCTCATTAATTATTGTTGATCACCAAAATGTTTTTAAAATATTGTAAAAAAAAAAAGCCTATCATAATTCAGTCACTAGAAAATTTGAAAACTTTAATGAATTTTATATTAATTCTATAAATGAAATTTGACATTTTTAAAATCACGATCTTAATGATCGAAAATTTGATATTAATGTTGATAATTTGTAAAGACTCTGTATAATTATGTAGATAATATTTCTTTCAAAGACTTGGAGATTGAAAAATTTTGACAGTGTTGCTATAGCAACAAATTTTTTATTAATACAAGAGACTCATAGAGTTTACATTTATACGAATAAACAATTATTTTTAATAAAAAAACAATACGATTGTTTGACAGAATAATTATTTCATCGAAAATTCTGTCATAACATTTTTTATTAAATGAATTTCCAATTATTTGTTGTAATAAAAAAGACAAATTTTTGGTATTTATTTCTTAAAAAAACACAATGAATAAAGAATACATTATTTGAAATTTGTTAGAGAGGAAGGAAATTAATAATAAAATAATTTTACGTCTATTTGTATTTTTCTATTGAAAATATTTGTTTTCAGACGAACAGAATTGATATAGATATTCAGAAAAATGTATTATTGGCATCAAAAAATATTGTGATTTTTTGTAATGCAATAACTAGGCCATAATAAGCCGATGAATAACATATTAATGTAATTTTTTTAAACGTAATATATTTAATATTGAATCTAAAAAAAAAAAAGTAATTATTTAACTAAACTAAATGATAAAAAAAAATATGAATGACATATGGAGAACTTATTAGATAAATATAGATCTCTATTACTTGAGTGGCCTTTGTAAAAAAGAAGACTGTAATTTATAAATTAATTATATCATTGCCACTAAAACGAAACTAATATTAAAAATTTATTTGTAACTAAATATATGACGTACGAGACAATATTGAATGTGCATTTTCAACGATCGCCGATTTTTCTAAATTATTCCCCTCAATAATTATTTTAAAAGTGATAAATAGAAATATTTACATGACAAATTATGCTCACTGAAATATTTACAATGTTTTGTGGAATTAATTTTTCTACTTTATTAATTACATAAAAACAAAATTAATACGAATAAAAAATCTATAAAATAATTTACATTGTCGATTATATATTGAATTTTCTAAGCAGAATTCGTTGTCACGTAACGTCGGAAAAATTTTATATAAATGTTAAAATATCAAGTCAACATAATAATTATTCAAGGAGATTGAATGAAAATTAATAATATGAACTGCAAATAATATGTGAAAAAAATTCACACAACAGACATAAAAATAGATCTTAATAATCTATATATTATAAAAAAACTTGTATGGAATTGCGTAAAAATAGTGACATTAATGTGCTTATTGTATTATATAGTATTAAGTGTGTTCAGTCGAGATTTATTAAAGCGCATAAACATCTGTTAATGTACAGCTGTTTGCTAGATTTACTGTTTCATAGCATATTATATTTGCACACCAGTTGATCTATATCAAATAGCTTAATTATTCATTTTCTCGAAAATTAACGATTGATAGATGATAAAATCATTTATCATGAATATCATAAAGATATAGAAAAATAATAATATATCTGAAAGAAAAAATTTATGCATCATGCATTAACATATAAATCAATTGAACTCAATATTCGACGTGTGAAAATGAATATCTGCAATTCATAAGTATGAATTGAATGATGGAAAGTAATGACGCAATAATTTACAATTACGGCGATTAATTATTAAAAGTGTAAAAATAAACAGACATATTTATTATTTATTTGCAATAAAAAAAAACTCTTGCATAGATCCAAAGATTAATAGTATCTCTGCTAGGGTATAATGTTCAAAAAAAAAAAAATGAAAAATCTTATACAATACGAAAAAAAGAATTTCATCATAAGCTTCAATCATATCAATCATCCACTTTTTAAAAAATCGTGCATTTAATCAAGAGACGAGTAGATCATACAGTTTATGACTATAATTAAATTTCTCTTGATTAAATTTAATAACATCAAAAAGAAATAAATAAATGAAATTACGAAAATGATTATTATTCATCATCACCGTTAGTTGATGGATAAATGAACCTATGAAATTGCATCTGACTAATTGTACAACAAATATTTATTTCCTACATGATTTTGTACTTGTGATGTTAATCATAAACAACAATGTGAATTTAATTCAAAATATTCTTTTAATACTTGTACTTATAGTTACAATTCAATTTCATTTATTTTTCAACAATTTCCATTATTCAACCTAGTATTTTTGTTAGAATGTCATAAAATTTCTTTATTTATCCTATTTTTGTTAATATTTAAAGATGCATTAGATAAACACTAATTTAAATTAGTTTTCTTTTCAAACAATTTCCGAATTAAATATTTATCCTTTCAAAGATAAACAATTAGTCTTAAAAGTACAAACAGTGTTTTTATATTACAAAAAATAATTTCTCATTAAAATGAGCAATTTAATAAATAAACAATGCTCAATAGTAAAATGAAAAAAAGAAAATAGCAGACTTGGTCAAACAATGGATACTTTTTAATGTAGTCAGAAATAGTGAAAGGCTCATGACAAAAACGCCCACCATGACACCTCGGGAATTCATTTTCAAAAAAATCATTTATTATGCAATTATTACTGTACTTATGCTGTCAAACTTTAGCTTCCCCCCTGTATACCATTTTCTTCAACGTTTATAAATATTTTTTACATGAAAAAAACATAAGTTGACGAGAAAAATTTGAGGTGATTTCAACTTAGGAAAGCCCAGTTTTAATTTAAAAAATTTCCCGCAAATAGACAGTTATCTCGAATCGAGCAAATATGGCCGCATCTATCGTTCAGATAACTTCACTTCGATCAGCATTTTGACAGTTGTAGGGGTCGTGATAATCGCTAATAGCAAAAAACCAACCTAGCGACAAAAAAATACTGTCTAGTTTTTTGCACAATGTCGCCGACCCAAAAAATTTGAGCAAAATATTCCAACACTAATAATAAAAACTTACTTTTATCAGTGAACCTTTCGCAAAAGCTTTTTCTTTTCATGATGACGCAAAAGATTTGAAATTGTAAATACGTCGTCGTTCAGTGTCTTTAATGTTACCTATTTTTTTACTTAAATTATCGTAATTAATTACGTTGCAGAAAATTTAAAAAATAAAATCATTTGGTTGACTTTTGGATACGTGTTTTAAGAAGTTGTTAGACCAGGTGGGAGTCATAAAGTCAAAGCAAAAAAACTGATATAAAGCAGTCAAGATTATTAGCCCTTTTTGGATTTTTTCTGTGTATTATAATCTTAAAATTTTTATTATTTTACAGATTAACAAAAAATGCATTTAAAAAGGCTATTTAAAATAGTTAATAATTAGTTACTACATTTAAACCATTCTTCGAGTGCCAAAATAGCCTTAATTTATACATGATAATTAAACAAACATAAAAAATCTTTAAAATCAAGATAAAAATTGGACTCATAACCTCAAAACTCTAAAGAAACGTTTACAACGACTTATTTACGAAATATAAAACTACAAATATGGGGTTTGACATTAATAGATTTCAAGGAGAAGTTGATGAAGAACTTATTTGTCCAATTTGCTCAGGAGTTTTAGAAGATCCAGTTCAGGTATTAGAATTATTTAATATCAATTATTATTGTCTTTTTGAATTTCTATGATTTACCTTAATTTAAGAACCTCAATGCTTAGAACAAGTAACTTTTAATCTTTATTTAGTAAAAACTTTCTGTAATATAATATTTACTGAGTAATTACATTATAAAATGTTATTTATCGTTTTTTAATTCTCTAATTTGATATGTTTCCCAATTATTGCCAAAGATTGACGATAGATTTTTTTTGCACGTTATAGAATCTAAATAGTAAAACTTATAGATGACTGATAATTTAAATAAAATAAGCATTGGTGTTTTTAACCTACTTAAAATTTTTAAAGCTATGCAGTATCTAAAGACCGATAGGTGAGTGATGTGTTACAGGCTGCAGCATGTGAACATGCTTTTTGTCGAAGTTGTATCAATGAATGGATCAGTAGACAACCAACATGTCCTTTGGATAGAACACCAATTACACCAGCACAGTTAAGACCAGTTCCAAGAATACTGCGAAATCTTCTAGCTCGACTTTGTATTAACTGTGACAACACAGTGTACGGATGCCAAGCTGTTGTAAAACTTGATAGCCTTTTAACACATTTAGAAGAATGTGAATATAACCCTAAAAGACCGGTACCTTGTGAACAAGGTTGTAGTCTTATTATTCCTAAAGATGAGTTAAAGAATCACAATTGCGTGAGAGAGTTAAGAAGTCTCATTCAATCACAACATCAAAAATTAAGTGATATGAAGAGAGAATTGAGTGAACAACAATTTCAAATAAATGAACAAAGAAGAGAGATTAATTTGTTAAAAGATTTCATGCGAGCTATGAGAGTGTCTAATCCAGCAATGCGTGCAATAGCTGATCAAATGGAGCGTGATGAAGTTGTTAGATGGTCTGCGACTCTTCCTCGTGCACGAGTAACTAGATGGGGTGGTATGATTTCTACTCCAGATGAACTTCTTCAGGTATTTTTATCAAATATTACTAATTAATCTATGAATTTTGAGTATTGTCTTAAAAATTAATACCTCTAAAATACATTTACGTATCTAATATTAATTAAATGAATAAAAACATGCCATTGAAAAGTAATAATAATTTTTTTGTTCAATTTTAATTACAGACAATGATTAAAAGAACACTATCAGAATATAACTGTCCTCCACATGTAATCGATGAGTTAATGGAAAATTGTCACGAGAGAAAATGGCCACCTGGATTGAGTTCATTAGAAACTAGACAGAATTCTCGACGTCAGTATGAAAACTATGTGTGCAAACGTGTTCCTGGTAAACAAGCTGTCCTAGTTCTTTACTGTGACAACACACATATGCCTGTAGACATGATGGTTGAACCCGGTCTTGTAATGATTTTTGCTCATGGCATAGAATAGTTAATTCATACTTATCAAAAGGGCTCATAAGAGTAATATAAAACGCTTTTTAATGAATAATTAAAGTTACAAGTCATTATATTACAGTAAAATGATTTATTTTATTAATTATCAATAAATTAATTTATCAGACAACTTAATTAATTAAGTTAAAGTGCAAATTTTGGCCTTAATCAATATTGTTTATTTTTTCTTTGATTATAAAATATTCATATTTATACGAATAGTTGATTAAATATTAAGATATGTTTGTAAAAGTTGTATCAAAGACTGGCGCGCAAATTATAACATATTCTTGATTTTTAAATCTTCTTATTCATAATACTGTTTAATATAAAAAATTATTTTTCCATACGATCAAACTCGATAATAAAATCGTATAAATTTATTTTTCAAAATATATAGTAATAACGATGATTAAAAAACAAAAGATTTAAAAAAATACAGTAATTGAAAAATATAAAAATATCAAATAGCACTTGTGGCGATAAATAAATAGTTGTGTGATGTATTGTTAACAAAAAAGACTGTGATATGATTGTTCACTATTATAAAAAATAATGTGAATACTCGAAGCATGAATATTTTTTTTTTTGTCTCGCTTCAATTGATGTTTCCTATCAGCTATTTTATTATTAATATAGAGTGTAAGAAAACTGATGTATGCGCACCATGTCTGATTGTAATTTATAGGAGTATAATTTAAGTTCTATTATATATATAAATATATATATATATATATATATATTTCTAATTTTCCAACCATTTCCAATATTAATTCTTTCATTAATTATTCTTTTGTATTTATCATTTTTTGACCAATGTTCAATTAATAAGGAAATAAAGTAAAAAAGACTCAAATTATTAATATTTATTTATTAATTATTATAATTAGATTCTTAAGGTTTACTTAGTTTTATATCAAAATGACTTTATAAAATATTTATTTCAATGTGAAAAAACTTAATAAACTAAAGTTAACTTATATTACTTTTTGGTAAATCATGTCCTAATTAAATAACAGGACATACACCAGTTGTTACATGACCGTAAGATCGGTCTGGATCGAAACTTATTTCATTAGAATTAATAACGATGTTCTTTATACATCCAACATACTGCGCGTGTGATGTGCTGCCGCGTAATCGTTTTCCAAGAAGAGGATGTCCACCGACAAAAATGGGATGTTTTGATAACACACCTACTGAATTTTTACTTCCTCCTACTCCTGGAGGTGCTGATGCATGATCAACTGAAAGTAGTACAGCATTTTTTTGTTTGACAGCTGAAACAAATATTAAATAAATATGATTATTAATTAATTTTAAACAATAAAATATTTTTATAAATTTAAAAGAATAACTAGAAGTAAAAAATAATATGTAAATAACTTTTTTAAATATAATTAGATAAATTTTGTCATTGAATTAAATGCAATCTACATATTATAACGGATATATAAACAAATGTAAATTTATATACAAATAAGTATATTCTTCTTCTTACAAAACAGTAGTCATCACTAATTTGAATGCATTTAAAAAAATAAAATGCATAGACTATCTTCCAATATTTTCAGATACTTTACATGAAGTAGATATTTGCCATTGATTTAAGGAATAAGTATGATGGTATCTTAAAGAACGAACATAATTGTGGATGATCAAAGTCGACCTTCTTGTTTATCAAAAACCTTGACCTTCAATTTTAATATGTTGCTTTAAAACATAGTCTTTATGAAATATTCACGATTAAGATTGGTCTTCCTTTCATCTGTAGCGTATTTGCAAACGACCTGCTGTTGAAGAATCGTGCTGGAGATATCTTCAAAAACCAATCTCCATAGATCAAGATCAAGTTCAATACTTTTTTTTTGAAATACCCTGTCTGACCTTAAATCTAACAGATAAAAAAGCACTAGAACTAGGCAATAGTTGCAAATGATTTACTGAAATCTGAGAATAACTTTGAAAAAAAAGGATATGATTTAAATTGACCTCATTCCTTCATGAATACATGACCTTATTGTGTCATAGCTATTTAGGACAGCATATTTAATCTGTTCAAGGAATTATTTCATTAAAATTTAAAAGATTTTACCTCTGATATTGTGCCAATTTCCATCACACAATGAATTAGGCATCTTTGGTACGAAAGACGTTTCAATAGGACCTTTAGCAGTCTTAACTAAAAATTTAATAGTTCCATTGATCATTTCAAGAAGTAAAAAGTCTCGTCTTCCATGAACTGATAATAAATGCCCAGATGTTGAACGAGGCTTGATATCCATTTGGATATCCACTTTGCGTCCTACAGTGAATTTATCCACTAAAAAACATACAAATACCATAATAAATAAAAACTCGAGTCTTTTTTTTATAATTATTTTAAGTGTCAACTTAAAATCATCAACTTACTGGCTTTAAATAGATTACTTCCATTTCCTGGATAAAAGAAAATTCCGACTTCGACTTTATTTGAACATGGAATCACACCTATTTTTTCTTCTGGTTCACCAACAGATTGTCCATTGGTCATAAAGTTCGCCAAACAACCATTAAAAGTTTTGTTTATATTCTAAAAATATAGATAATAATTCAATTAATACATGACTTCAAAACAACAATTGGCAATTCTTTCGATAATTATCAACTTACAATAGCTTCAAAAACATTAGCAGACAATTCTGGAAGAATTCCTCCAACATAGAAAGGTGGATTAACATTAATAACCTCTGATTCTCCTGGAGAGTATCCTTGAACAATAGGATGTTCATCGACAATGAGTTCTCCAAAGTTTCCAACTCTTTTGAAAACAACAGTATGCCATTGATTATCATTAATCTTGATTTCACTCTTTAGTAAAGCCGGTCCAGTTCCACAATTAAAGGTGTAATGAATCCTACCACCTTGGACGTAAACCGCAATCAGATTATTAGATTCTGAATCTGAACTGAAGAAAACTATTCCTTCATCATCAAGTGTTTTCAAATCAATTTGGAAATCAAAATCATTTCTATATCTTCCATTGAGCGATCTATATTCAAGTCTACTGTGTCTAGCAGTTCCAAATCTCCATCCTGATTCAGATTCAGGATCTCTAGCAGGAATGTAGGGAAGCTTACATTGATCTACGGTATAAGGAGCTGAAGTAGTAGTAGAAGTAGTAGTAGCTGTTGTTGTTGTAGTAGGTATTTCTATTTTTGGTGTTTCAATAGGTTTTTCAGTAATAACCGGATTTATTGGAACTCGTCCTTCTAATTCATTAGGTCCAGGTTCTGCAGTGTCTACTTCAACATCAACGATATTACTATTGGGTGAAGGTCTTACACTATCAGGAATATTTGGAATTGGTGGTGGTGGCCATATTCCAATGTCTGATTCAGTAACAGGAACGGATAGACTTTCTCCACCTAAACATTTTCCTAATAAAGCATTTGGACGTTCTTTAGCATTGGCAAAGTTTATAATCTCTCCATTCAACGTAGCATCGCCAATACATCCTATAAATGGTTCAGTAGTCTTAGAACCACCTTGAGAAATTCCTAAAGCATTAGGAATGCCTCCAATATAAAGATTACCTCTTTGAATATTCAAAGCTGGTGGTGGATCCTCTGATACATAATTTTCTACATCATCAATATCAATTCTCAAAGCATTTTGATCATGAGTAGCAGTTATTACATGCCATTCGTTATCATTAAATTTATTTCCTACACTACTACTTCTAACAACATCTCCTTGACTCTTAAATACTAGCATTCCATCTTCAATTGATAAAACACTATTAGATGTTTGATCAGAATCTGTTGCATAAAAGATCAACCCATTATTTGCAGTAGTTTTGAATTTTAGATTAATTTGAAGTGATGGATCAGATGAGACATTTAACCAACGAACATATCCTGGAGATTTTTCTTCAAAGGACACAAGACTTGCAAATCTTATAGGACATCCTGGCATTACTCCAAATGCTTGAAGATTGCGGGTAAGATCAACAGAAGTATCGAGAATGACAACTTCATCAATACAACCTTCAAAGCCGGTTTTTACAACAGATGCATACGGGTGTCTTAGATTAGGTGGGTATCCACCAAAATAGATATGATCTAATGATATTAGAGTTTTTCCACGTTCATCACCATCACTCTTAGCCACCATTTTTCCATCAATTTCCAATACTCCAATATTCTCAAACCTTCTAGCTTCTAAGCTATGCCACTGGCCGTCGTTATATTTCTGAGGAGACTTTAGAGAAATTGGACCCACTCCTAATTCAAATTGGAATGAAATATGACCATTTTGGATATCTAAAGCTAAGAAATATGGGCCGTTTCCCATTAAATACATTAAACCATCTTCTGCAAATGTTTTAAAAATCATTTTCAAACTAAATTTAGAAGGGTCGTGACGGATTTGTGAATTTTTCATACTTAAAATTGCATAGCCATTCTTATCAAACCTATAACCAGTGCTAGGAGTAAAATCAACGAGTTTATCTCGCTCTATTGCACCTTCATAATTATTCTCTCCTTTAACAAAGTTCCAAAATGATACCGGAATCTCTCCAATCATTAATTCTTCCATTTGACCCTCAAATGAAGAGGCTGTTACGGCATCTTGAATTTGGAATGATGAAGGGTATCCACCAACGAATAATTTCGAATGTTCTTGATCTAAATTAAATATTGAATAAGTTCCTGGAATTACTTGTTCTTTGATAAATTGTTCAACTCTTCCTTCTCCTGAATCTTCTTTAACAATCAGTTTGATATTTTTTCCAGTTCTATCAACGACAATCTGTCTCCAAACATTATCAGATACAAATTTGTTATTTATAATTTTCATTGGACCTGATCCAAAGTCAATCATAAGCACTGGATATCCACTTTCAATTGTCAATGCTAAGAAATCGTGAGTTTTATGATGGGATATTTTTTCTTTTTCTTCATTTCCAAGATAAAGTAAGAGTCCATTTGTCTTGTCAGTTCTAAAGTATACAGATAATTTCGTTGATGTTGCTAATAAAGGTAAACCTTCTGGATTTTTCAATTGAAGTGTCGTATTTCTATAGAATGTTAAACCAATCTTGAATCTATCAGCTAATTCTCTTGCATTTGCTACTTTATTTTTCAACTCTTCAATCTTATTCTTCAAATCATCACTACTAGAGTCTATGTTATTTTGAGTTTCTCCAACTTTGTCTAATAGCTCAGTCATATTGGGGAGAATTTTACTCACGGAGTCAAGTTGTTTTTTCGCTTGAGAAATATCTCGAATTGAATCTGAAGTATCTTTGCTTAAATTTTTAGCGTCTTTTAAATCATTTGGAATTCTATTAACGACTCCGTTCATGTTATCCATTACTTTGATGACAATAGCTTCCACATTGTTTGCTTCTTCTGTGATATCATCAGTTGGTGATCCAGAAGTACTTCGAAGATGATCTAATGTATTATTAATACGCTCTAGAGCATCAGTATTTCTTTTATTTAAATTTGCAATGTAATCATTTGTCGCAGTAGCTTCATCTAAATCATCTTCAAGTTTTTTATCAGTTAAATTGAATGCAGAATTTGCTGCTGTTAAGAGATCGAACGATTTTTTTCGAGTCTCTTCAGCTTTTTTATCAATTCCATATGATAAAGCAGTAGCATTACTTGCTGCTTGAACTGCTTCGTATGTAGCATCAGTAGCTTCTTTAATAGCTCGTTCAATATCTCTGTATGCTGATACTGCTCTCACTGCACTTGTATTACGAGTGTCCGTTAAAACACTATCTATTTCTAATGAAAGAATGTAAAGACCTTCTGCGTGTTCATCAGCTTTGGTAACAACAGTAAAGACATCAAGTAGCTCGTCGTCATTATGATTTAGTGTATCATTCAATCGAGTTATAGATTGCTCATGTTGTGCCTTGATATCATCTGAAGAAAAAAAAGATACATTATTAATAGTATTAAATAACCTCAATATATTTCTGTTTGACATCATTCTAATTTAAATATAATATCAGTTAATAAATTTATTCAATACTAACCTAAAGTTTTAAATCTTATTTCAGCTTCATTTAAATAAATCGTTGCATTTTTATTCAGATTTTGCCCAGCCACAATATCATCTTGACTCTCAATCGTTGCATTTTTAACCAAATCAAAATTTCTTAATTCAGTTGATTTTTTATTTTTATTAATTACATTCTCTGCCTCACGAGTTAATTTGTGAGCACGATCAGTAATGTCAAATAAGTCATCAACTTTTAATTTGAAATTTTCAATTTTTTCACTTACTTTATCAGCAGCAGAACTAAGATTACTAACTGGGAAATTGTACTCTGTCATTTCCGACCATAAAACATTGGCCTGGTCTGCATGATCGAGTGCTTTATCTCTAAAATTAGTAAATGAAACATTTTGAATTTTCTTCAAGATTTCATTAGCTTCCTTTAAAGCATTATCAATTTTCGCTGCTGATCCAAGGCCAATATTTGCTGCCAAAGATTGTACTTCTGATATAATTGCATTAACCAGATGTATCTCTTTTACAACATCAGTTTCTAATTCATTCATTGTATTCAAAGTGTTTTCTGCTCCATCTTTCCATCTTTTACTATCTTCAGCAGTATACTCTATATTCCTCTTCTGATTAGCAACATCTAGAGAAAGTTGTGAAATGTCTTGCTGTAAAGGCAATAAATCGACTCGACTGGAATCTAAATCTTTAACTTCTGGATAAAGTTGATTAATAGTATCATTGACAAATTTCAACCTCTGATTAGTGTAATAACTTTCAGCAACTGAATTAAAGTCTTCCGCTACTGGAGATAATAAAGATTCTAATTCATCAGTGACATCTAAAAGATCATGAATACAAGAGTCACATTCATAACATCCGTCTTCTTTTTTTAGAACCCAACGGTATGGACAATGATCACATTTTTCTCCAATTACTCCCGGAAGACAAGAACATTGTCCGGTTGTTGTATTACAAGAAGCACCAATAGAATATCCAGTATTACAATTACATGATATACAACCTTCTGGTCCATAATTCCAATAGCCAGCGATACATCTATCACACTTTCTGCCAGTGACTCCTGGTTTACATTTACATTGACCGGTTTGTTCGTCACATTGTTCATACTCTGATGCTAAACCACAATCACATGCCTGACATCCATTACAAGAATCAAAACCATAATGATTTTCAGCACATCTATCACATTTTTCACCAACGACATTTTGTTTACATTCGCAAAGTCCATTGTAACTGTCACATCTATCCATACCACAAGGTTCACACATACAAGTTTGACAATCTTTACGTTCAACAGCATCTCCAAAGTATCCTGGTGCACATAAGTTACAAGCTTCTCCGTAGGTATTATTTAAACAATGTAAACATTCACCAGTTAGTGAATCACAAGAACCGATGTCATTTGTGTCAATATTTCCTGAACATTCGCAAGGTTTACAGAATTCACCTTCAATTTCTGGATCTCCATAATATCCTGCAGCACAAGACTTACAACGAGCACCATAATAACCTGGAAGACATTGACAACTAATTTTTGTTCCATCACTGCTGACTTCACAACCAGTAGCAAAGTTATTAGAAGGAATTGGTAGAGGACAAGCACAAATTAAACAGTCTGTTGGTGTTCCAACTGTTGCATTTCCGTAATAACCCTGTTCACAAAGTTCACAATGATCTCCAGTCGTTCCATCTTTGCAATTCTGTAAAATAATCAAATAAAATATATTACAAATTAACGGACATAAATTATACATTTAAAACGATTGATTATAATGGATAAAACTTACATGACAAATGCCTGTTTTAACATCACAAGTATCTGCATGCCCATTGCACTGACATCTTACACAAGATCCGCCGTAAGGTCCAGATTCAACTCTATAATATCCAGGAGCACATTCTTCACAAGAAAGACCTTGATAATTTGGTGGACATTGACACTGCTCTACACTACTTGCCAAAGCACTACCAGGAGAATACTCTTTAGTTGCAATATCCAACGTAACATCAGAAAGTGAGACAGAAATAGTTGGATCCCAATAAATAGCTCTAATATAAATTCCTCGTAAATTTTCCAAAGTAACTAGCAACTGTTCACGAGAAACTTCTTGATTTGTAGGAGTAACAAAATTAGTTTCTATCAATGCCATAGAATTTCTAAAAACAGTCGATTGGGGTGGTTGTTCTTCTCCATAATATAAAAGTACAGAATCACTTCCAATAAGAATGACATCAGGACCCGGTATTGCTTTACCAAATAGTCCATCGGTATAATAAATTGTATAATTTAATGTTCCTCCGTACGATGTAAGCTTTTTACCTAAATAATTTCCAGGTGCTGAGAAATAGACAATATTATTTCGCGTTTCATTGTCATTAGGATTAATAACAATTGAAGAATCATTAAATTCTTGAGGAATCATTGAAAGAACTGTCACATTTCCAGTTTTATCATTTATTAAAACAATATCCCAATCAATCATATTGTATGTGAAATCTCGATAAAGATTGGCAGAATCACAGCGAGTTGTTTTTCCAAAACAGAAACACTTACTACAACCTACTTGATTACTTTCTTGAAGATTAAATGTTCCTTCTTTACATACATCACAAGCAGATCCTTGAACATTTATTTTACAAAAACAATCAGCAGTATACTGATCACAAATCTCTTCAGTGGTTCCTTTAATGTCACAATCACATTTTTGACAATAAGGAAATTGAGAATATCCATTTTGACATCTGCTACATTGACGTCCAACAACATTTTCTCTACATTTACACGTTCCATTAAGTAAATCACATTGCAGGTCTCCATTTGCTACACCAGCAGGATTACAATTACACTCCTCACACCCAATAACTGGATGGAAACCATAAGTTCCTTCTTCACAGCGATCACATCGTTCTCCAGTTACACGTGCTGGACATTGACATTCACCAGTCTCAGTACAGATTGCAGTACGTGGACAATTACATCGCCTACAATTAGGGTATCCATAAAAGCCAGTTTTACAAGTGTCACATCGACGACCTATAACATTAGGTTTGCAAGGACATTGACCACCAAATTGAGCACACTGAAAACTCGTTGATCCAATAACGTTACATTGACAAGGTAACGCTCCATTATTATAATTAGTTGTCAATGAAAAAATAGAATCTCGACAGAAGCCTTCTTCAGTAGTATTAATGTAAAAGTGATTATTTCCACATCTCTTAATAAACTCTTTTGTCTGATCAAATTGAATTTTTTTAAGAATTTTATCATCATATTGACCAGCTGGAACAATCAAAATGTAGTCTAACCAAATACCATTGCCTGGATTTTTAAAGCTCAATACAACATTTTCAATTAATTGGAATTTAGAGTTGCCATCAAATTGTTTTATAATACTTCTACATCCACTATTACTTGGGCAATGTGGAACCGCGACTTTAGATTCATAAAATTTACCATTCTGAACTAATACTTCTATCTCAAATTCAGGATAATCAGGTTGATAATATTGAACAACAAAGATATAATCTCCTGGTTGTGGAACTTTAGTCTTAATATCAATCATAGGTTTATTATCACTTAAATAAATTAATTTAGTTGAATTATCAAATATAATTAGAGGACGAGTACCATCTTCTAGGTCTTCATTATTAGCTTCAAACTCAACTTTCTTTGCTTCAACTCCAGCTGGGAATATTCCTTGAACACATTTGCCATTCTTTCTAACACAAACTGACTTAGGTTTGATATAATCCAATGACCATTGATCATAAGGAATAGCTACAATTGAATCGATAGCTACATTGGAATTAGGTTCACCAGTTAAGACTAGTGTTGCATAATTTGTTGAAAAATTGGAAACAGTAACTTTTCCGTATCTATCAGTAATAACTTGTCTACAAGCACTGGTGTATCTACATGGATAAAGAGTGGCTTTGCCTTTGTCACCATTTGTTTCAATAACAAGTGTAGAACTTGAAGAAGCATCCTTTGAAGTGATGTAGGTAATTAATAAAACATATAAACCTGGTTTTGATACACGATATTCAAAGTGAATTTCTTTTTGTTTATTATTAATTAATGGTAGATCATCTTTTCCGAGTTCTCCAAGTATTTCACGTTCTGAGAAATATTCTGATAATGGATATCTTGCTCCAGCTTCATTAAGGAAACCTCCAGCTCCACGAACTGAGTCAAAGTGTTGTAAATTAGGATAATCATAGTGTCTACAGAGCCCGTGATAGCCAATTTCACAAGGAATATCTACGTCTTGGGTTAAAATTGTGGCTTCGTAATATTCAGCTGGTAAAAGAACAAAATAATCAAGGAATAAATTTTTTTCAGTGGCAATACTGATAGACCAATAGCCAGGATTCATCACCATTGGAGCTGGAAGATTACCATGAATTCCAGCAACTGTGACAAAAGCCGGTTCATTTGTGGGTTTTAACTGAACTTTGAAAGTTTGTTCAACTTCTTGAGGATGTTCTGGAGTGATTTTTATTGTACCCGTAACTGGTTCTGCATTTTTATTAACAAATCTTAAAACCATACGATAGAACGATGATTTCATAATATAAACTCGTTGAATTATTTCATTCTGGAAAGAGGAAAATAATGCATAACCTTTCGAACTATAACCAGGGAAAGTATCTTCAGCGAATCCATAACGAACTTGACTTCCACTTGGAGTTTTTCCATCTTCAACTTCATACTGGAATTGATGGAGAGTTGGAAAATAATGAGCCTGAAGAGGCTCTTTACAAGTTTGCCCAATTACTCGAGGTTGACATGAACACTGTCCTGTATCTTTATCACAAACTGGTCCAGTTGATCCTCCGATATCACAAGAACAGCGCGAACAACCAAATAAATTAGATTCTTGGAGATTATAAGTACCATCAATACACTCAGAACAATCTCGATTTGTTACTCCATTTTTACAAATACATTGACCGGATTTAGAATCACATTCTCCTATGTTGCCGATAACTCCAGAAAGATTACAGTCACAATCTTGACATCCATCTGGATTTGATGGTAATAAGTTCCAGTAGAGCGGTTTACATTGATTACATATTCGTCCTTGAACACGATCTTTACATTGGCATAATTCTCCAGCAGGAAGAGAACCACATCCTCGGAAGGATTCTACTACTCCAGAAGGATCGCAATTGCAACCTTCGCAACGTGGAAAATTATAAAATCCTTCTTTACATTGATTACATTGAAGACCGTCAAAATTTTCATGACACTGACATTTGCCTTCAGCATCACAAGAAACTCCTATTGATCCATGACTGTCACATTCACAACCTGCAAATAAGGTTTTGTTTAAAAAAATAATTATAGTTATGATGATCTTCAAGTTATTCTTATACTCACTTATACATTCAGGATATTTATAGTATCCAGGACTGCATTGATCACAGGTTCTTCCTGCAAAGTTTCCCAGACAAGAACATTTTCCGCTTGAATCACAACTACTTGATGGAGAACCGACTGTACTACAATTACAAGGCCTACAATTAGGATAGCCATAATAACCATTGATACATTGATCGCATCGTTCGCCACCATATCCTTCTTTACACAAACATGAACCATCCTTTTTGTCACATATTTCTGGTCGAGTTCCTCTTGCATCACAATTACAGTCTATAAATAATTTAATGAAATGAATTAATTAATTGAAAAAATTTGAAATAAATTAAGTCATTAGAAATTTTATTTATACTTACATTGACATACTGGATAGCTATAATATCCATTTTCACAATTACTACACGTCCTACCACCATAATTATTTTTACAAGTACAATTACCAGTAAATGGATCACAAACATCACGAAGTGAGCCTTGAAGGTTACATTCACAAGCTATAAAAATTATATAAACAAAAAAAAGATAAAAATTAATTCATTTATGATTGAACAAAAATAGCTGAATTTTAATTTGAGTAAAAAATACGTACGTAAACATTCGGGAAAATTATAAAATCCTTCTGCACAAAGATTACAATAACCTCCAGCATAATTTGGTTTACACGGACAAATACCATTTAAAGCTTCACAATGATAACCATCAGTTCCATTAAGATTACATTCACAAGGCCGACAATCAGGATATCCGAAGAACCCATATGCACAAGAGTCACAGTCTGGTTCCGTATATTCTGGACGACATTCACATTTTCCGGTTGATTCAGCACAGTTTCCAGTTGAATTGAAGAAGTTACAATTACATGCTAAAATTTACAATTATTTATATTAGAATATTTTGGATGTATAATTCTAAAACAAGTTAAAAGTTAGATGATTAATAAATAATCAAATAAAAAATTCGTAAAATTAACCTCAAAGGAAAAAAAATGAATTAATTAAAGTTAATTAAGAGAAAATAACAATGGCAATCAATAAAACAATTGAATAAAATAACTAAAAAATTACGTTGACAAACGTCGGTGGCATTAAGTGGTTTTCCAGCTGGTCGGTAATATTTCGACTTGCAGTGATTACAATTAATTCCTTGAGTATTGTGTGCGCAATTTTTACAAACACCACCGCCCTCATAATTTCCATGAATATCTAATGACTGATGTTTTTCATCAACTATAGGATCATATATACACTCCGTTGTGTGTCCAAAACAGTTGCATGCTGCAAAAAAAAACATTCATTGAAATACACAGTAACTTTCAGTTCTTTAACATGTTTCGTGACGGTTATAGATAAAATATTCTAGATATGTGTTTATTAGATAAAAAATTACGTACGCTCGCAAGTGAATTTCTTGAAAGCTGTGGATATTTGCCATTTTTTTTGTTGAAATCCAGGAAGACAAGAAGCACATTGAGGGCCGTAAGTATTATGTTGACAAATACATTCAAGTTTATTCGGTTGTTTTGGATCTCGAATATCACATGTGTCTGCATGTCCGTTACACATACAGCGTCCACCAATGCTAATATCTTTGATTGAGTAAAAATACTAGACAAACAAATATCATCAATTTATTAACATACATTCAAAGTCATCTTGAAATTAACATCAACAATTATTCGAAAAGATTGGAGTAAAATCAATTCATGTTGTAGTTATTAGTTATGTCGAATAACAAGTACATACCCTTCTCGTAACTGTTGTATCTTGTCGAGCTACAGACATTAAATGTCCCAAGAAATTCTTTGTTCTTAGAAACCGAAATCTCACATTAGTAGCACGAGTCCATTCTTGAAGTACAGTTGAGTTGAAATAATGTAAAGCAGATGGTCGATTATTTAAAATTGATATAGGAATTTCACCACCTTCTAACGGCACAATTTTTGAATACTCTGTTGTACAAATGACACTGTCATCTCGAGTAATTTGTGTACGACTATCAACACCAAAGAATGTCAAACAGTCACTTGCAGAATCAGAAAAATATTGCCACGGTTGCCATGTCTTCCCGTAATCTTTTGATTTTTCTAAAACCCAGAGTCCTGGGCGTGGTGAATTCCCCATTTTTATGAAAACATAGGCTACATGAAATTCCTGAAAAATAACAGAATATTTAATGTACATCAAATAGTGTTTTTGTTTTCATTATTAAAAATAGCATTCAATAGCATTTTAGAAACAATATAAATATCAAATCTTCAGGAAAATGTTTTCCATAGCCTTGCATTAATGTAACAACTAAAATGTTTTTATTTAGAAATAGTTTTTATATTTTTCCACAATTTCCCAGTAAATAAAATTTTATCAATACCTAAAACATGTGAAAAATAGTCAGAGGGTCGAGAGAAAATTTTCTAAAACGCATCAAAGGGTCTTGGTGTGGATGGTCTGCAGATGTGTGTTATTTGAAACTTTAAATTACACTATATTTATTTTCATCTCCCTCACTCTTTTACTTCTTTTTCTCTACAAAACACATGTGCGGGTATGTTATGAACGGTCCTCTCGACCTACTGCAGAGATCTGTCCAGACCTTCTTAGAATATTAAATCGTTGTATGAGTTCATGATTTTGTGAGGTACCAACAACATCATATCAAATAAACATATGCATTCATTTTATTCTACGTAGTGAATATCAATATGTTATCTTTATTATTATTAATTTATCATCATTTTATCAAATATATATATAGAGTATTTGATTTGAAAAGCTCATCTGGACATAATATTCAAAATTTCACAATAGTTCCATTTAAAGCATCAATGACTTATGAATTCAACATACATTTCAAAAAATTAAATTATCAAAACGATAATTCATTTCCCTCGTCCCAGGAAGTCGCCTACGATGTGATAAACGCATCATTCAGTTTTATTTTATTTTACTATCAAGCTTTCTTTGAAAGTTGATGATAATTCTTCAACTCTTCTTACATCAAATGCTATAAATTCACTTCATTATTGCTCTCATTTCTATTACTCTAGATGATTAAATAATTCTATTCCAAATTACTTTTTCAACTGATTATTCATTACCTGGCCTAAATTAATTGTCAAGTTAACTTCATTGTACTTCATTCCACGAGAAAGTGGAGGTGATTGCCACCAAGTCTCTGCACCATCAACTGCATGCTCCGGAGGGTGGAATTTTTCTGGGATTGATGGATCACAGACATCACAAACCTAAATAAAAAAAAGTATCTCTTACTAAAGAGTAGATGTACATGAGAATTAAATAATATAACTAAAAAGTTGGAAGTTGGATATTAAATATAGTAAATTTAGGTGTAGGTGTTGGAATGAAACATTAAAATCATAGAGTAATAAAGACGGGATATATGTATATGAATAGTTAATTTTAGTCAAGGGAATTTCATGGTGGACTTGAAAAACACGATCAAAAATGGTTTAATACATTCATAATGATAACAAGATGTTCGTAGGCACAAAAAGTTATCGTGGGGTCACTTTTATCGTTTTTATCACTATTTTATTCACTAAAATGGAAGTTGTGCGGGAGCACATTTTTTAACTGGAAATTTGTTCCATATTTATTTATTAAGATTACATAACAATTGATAACAAAGCATGAATAAAAAAAAAACACCATTTAAATAATTTTTTAAATTACTTGATCTATCTCTGGTACGATTTAGAAGACAGGTTTTCATTCATTTTTTTTTTTTTTTTACAAACTCGCCAAGGATTAAAGTCCTTTGATCAACCGACAAGTGGTTCCCATATAAGTTCTGAAATGGTTGTGATTTTTTATAAAACTTTTTTAGCAACAAACTTGCTTTGGAGCATTATAGTTTATTGAAAGATAACAAATTTTTGTGAATCACAAGCAAAAGATATTTCTATATTTTTTTACAAAATTCAATTTTTTAAATGAATAATTCGAAATTGGTACAAAAATAATAGAATAGACAGAAATCTATGATTTACAGGGATTCTCAATCAATTTGGAACTTGGAAAATCTTTATCAAAATAATTGTTCAAATATTTTAATTGTTGGTTGCAATTATAGAAAAAAAATGATCTGTTAATTTATAGATAATATTTCGAAATAAATATATAAAAATATACAAAATAGAAATAGATAATATTATTGAGAATCTTGGTTTGAATGATCAAAAAATACTTACTTGGCCCTGAATAAGATTAATATCTTCATCTTGATCAGAACTAGCACCAACAAGTTTACAATAAAGTTCAGGTCCAGGAGTATCCACGCCACACGTTGCAGAAGCAATTATTTCTTTGCCTTCAGCTAAATTGAAGTAAGGAGGGGTAAGAATTTCAGCACTAGTCTTTTTTGTCAAGGCTAATAATAAACCTAATAACACCAACCACCTCATGATTCTGAATTATTTAGCTAAATTTCACTACTTATCCTTTCGTCTAAAGTTAATTAACATGAACACAATCAACAAACTGCTCTTCCTTACGGAAGACTCTCGTTGAATGACGCCGGCACGGCTTCTACGTCGAGACTGAGTTTTAAGCACTGCCTTAGGCTGTTAGAAATACGATGTAATGGTAATATAAGAAATGCGAAGAGAATCGGGGTGAATGAAAGACTCCAATACTACATGAGGTTTTTTTTTTCAATGATTTGTAGCTCTATCGACAGTGAAGTTAACGTTTTTATAAAATTCAACTATCGTAATTATTTCCTATTTTTTCGAGTTACTTAAAACTTTAACAAAATTAAAAGGAAAACTTTTTATAATTATAAATATTCAATGAAAAATTACAATTATTTAAGTATTTTAATAATGAATAAATATGAAATATTTTTCTAGTAATGAACTTGAAAATATAGTGTACCATAAAAAAATATTAAAATAACTAATTAGCGTTGAACATCTAACTACAAAAATTAAATTAGCATAAAAAGAGATGATAATGAAGAATTTGAAATTTAAGAAGCCGTTGGGCTATCTCTTGAATACTGCTCTATAATTCTTTTTAAACACTAACGTATCGTAAAATCGTCTGGAAGGGTATCGCAATTAGATCCCTGCTGTTTTTGCTGATCAATACAAAAAAAATAAAATTAATAAAGCTACAGAAATTCGTAATCATTCAGTAAAATATGTATTCACTCATTAAAAATAATTTTTTTTTTATTACTACATTTCTCTTTTCTTGTAGCCAGTAAATATTTTTCACTATTCCCTTTCATTATATTAGTTATTAATTTTAAATAACAAAAATAATTAGAGTTTAATTTTTCAAACACTTATTTCCAAACAATTTTATTAACAAAACACAACTATAATAATGTTCAATTAAATTGATTTTTGTTTAAAAAACGACCATTTTTATGGTGTAAATATTTGGTAATTGGCTTAAACTTATAATCAATTACAGACTCCTTATAACTACATAATTTTTGAAGTATTTACAGATGATTTTTTTTAATAATGTAACAATACTTATCGATATGGCAAGTAATTGATTGATTAAATTAACGACTTATTATTTTATATAACGTAAACATCATAAGAATTTGGATGATTTTATGAATCCAGTAAAATCTAAAAGTAAAAAGAAAAATAAAAAATATTAATTCATGATTAGAAATGTTTAATAATAAACTTAGACTTACTTTAAAATTCGGTTTCTTGCTGTTGACAATGAGTCTGGATCATCTTTCAATACATATTGTCTTATACCGAGAATATATTTGTGTATATAATAATCCCACTCAATTTTATTAACGTCAAGATTGAAATTTTTTTTATCAACAGCATTCTTCAACATCTTCAACAGTTGCTGAACATTATTACTGCTATATTTCCATTCACGCATGCAAAAGAATTTTGCTGATTCCGCTACTCGATCAAACTTTTTGGTTATCTTTATCATTCTGAAATATAATAAAAATTTTAGATACTGCTTGAATTTAATTCAATAAATTAGTGAAATACTATATAATAATGATTTAAATTACTTATTTACTTACACAGCTTTACTGCCTCGAAATTTTAAAATCATATCGACTATGTATGCAGGAACGTAATGTAAAAAAACTACTGTTAGTTTGTGCATGAAAGTATTGGTGGTAAATGTTAATCCCGGATACCAAACAGCGTATTTTGATGGACATTCAATGGAGTGTTTGATGACTAATTTTCGAAATCGACCCCATCTGAAAAGAAATCATTTTAAAATTAGAATTATCATGATTATTGTAATTTTTCAAATTTAAATTCAAATATAGTTTATAAAATTAGAGTTCAAACAGTATAAATATCAATAAACTTACGTCAAGGGGTTCGATGTACTACTGACACAGTTATAAATCTGAAGTGAATCGTTATGGTGCATCATATTACGCCAAGCAGCACAAATAATCGTATCAACAGCATAATCCACGGGTATCATGTCAATAATGTATTTATTATCGGCTAAGGCACTTCTGATTCTCCCTCTGCTTGACTCCATGATCATTCCTGTGATACCGGTAATGTTATCTATCCAGCCGGGAAAAGGTTCTTGACAAGCTGCTCCAATAATGCTGGGTCGAACAATTGCCACAGGAAAACCGAGCTTCTTCTTGAATATCAACATCTCCGCTAGACTTTTTGTTAAGGTGTAGGTATTTGGATGATCTCCTCTAAGTTTAGCTTCTAAAGAATTCAACAACTCATCATCAAGATTGTCAGCCATGTCCATGGCGATCTCTGGTGTTATTTTAGTGCTGCAAATTGATCATCAAACATAAGTAATAATTAAATTGATGAATTAATAATGAATAAGACTTACTCATAAATGATCTCGCCAATTTCTTTCAAGTCAGCATTACTATATGCTGTACTGACATGTACAAAACTAACGAGATTCATCATTTCGGAGCATAGTTCAACAATCCTTTGTGTACCACGTGTGTTTAGAGTTATTGCAACTTTAAGTGGTTCTTCAAATCGTACAGTAGCTGCACTATGGAATACTATATTGACATTTTGTATTAATAACAACCGATCATGGTCACTTAATCCGAGATTCGGTTGACTAATATCCCCCATTATTGGTATAACTTTATTTAGTACTTCTGGGCATTCCCATCGAATTCTGTCGAACACCTGTACAAATATAACGATCAGTAATAATGCCACCTAGAACTGGTTATTAACGAGATCCACCGTTTTTGGTGATAAAATTGGTAATATACTCACTGAATTTTTTAATAAAGATTTATGTCGTTCTTCCAATGTCAAATTTTTTCGCGGACGGATTAATATGTAGATAATCGAAATCCGAGGACATGATCTTAATAGTTTCTCAACCAGTGCTTTTCCAAGAAAACCAGTTGCTCCAGTCACAAGAATGACTGACGCTGCAAAGAAAGCTTCCACTGAAGTCCCTCCAGAGTTGACTTCTTCATTTTGATGATTCTGTTCGTTTGCTACCAGTGCGTTAGACGTTCCCATTTTGATCAAATTTCAACTGCTTATCAAGAAACCTATAAATTTAAGCAATAAGTATTTATTAACATCAATTGAGTCTTGAAATAGTTATGTTGAATTATTTATTAACAACTTTATATTTTGTTTATTGTTTTCATTCAACAAAATCATTAGATATTTCTATAATCAGTTGTTCATTATGAATGCAAATATTTGTCACAATTATCCAATTGTAACTGCATTAACAAATGAAATCAAATTATTCTAATCAAATAATTAACACCATTTAAATAATGTCAATAGTGTCCACTAGGCTGTGACAATAAGGTTATCGATTAGAAAAAAAAAACTTGTCTGTGAGTATTTTCCCTTTAAACATCGATCGCCAGTGAAAGTCTTACCTCTATACTCCACTAATATAGATAGAAACAAATAAAGGTAGACTTTTTTATAGTCAAAAAATAAGATCAATCTATTTACCCCTAGAGCCCAAAATAGACCTGTTATTATATTATAAAATTATAAAGTATCATTTCTATTGATAAATTAATTTTTCTAACAATTTTACTTATTTATCATAAATATTTGTTCATTTATTATTTAATAAAATATAAAATTTATCACTGAATAAATAATAAATATATTAGATTTGTATAGTAATAATTAGAATGAATTTCGAAAATAGTAACCGTTAATATTATTCTGTTGTAATTCTAAAAAAAGATCTTTAATTTTTTATCAAGTGGAACCCTGAAGAAATGTTATATCTTTCCTCAATCGATACTAATGAATTGTAGGTAATATATGATATTAAATAAAAAAAAACGTAAATGAAAAAATAAATAGAGTATGTATTGATTAAAAAAAAATTCTAATGACCTTAAAACTTGAATTTTCTATTTACTATGAAAATATCAGTTTTTTTAAAAAAAATTAATAAAATTTATTGAAACTAAATTTTGAAAACTTTTAATAAACCAATACCTTAAATTTAAACTAACTTCAATATTTTTATCAATTTCAATATTGATGTATTGCAAAAAAAACCACGTTTTTCTATATATTATATAAAAAAAAATTACATTTGCTATCTAATATAAAATCACTGAAATAGAGACAAACTAAAAATAAAAACTGGAGAAATTCTATCAGATATTATTAAAAGTTATTTCAATGTTAAATAGCTTAAAAATAATAATAGAAATAATTGCATTACCGTTTAAATATAAATTAACAAATGATCCCATGATTATTTTCAGTATTTTTCAGTCAACCATCATCATGATATATTTGTTAAAATATTCAACAATCAACTGTAGAACATATTCACTCTGGTTTTGTTCGAATCAGAAACATTACACATCGATCAAATGATCACGAACATGGTTCATATTGTACTGACTGTGATATCAAGTGAATACGTATATATCTATAGAATGTTTAACAAATATGCGCGCCCAGAAAACATTTACCGGCGTTACGACGTTGTTCAAATGTCCACATATTTATGTACATACACTTTTATTTTTTTTTTACAATTTGTACAAGAATTAAAAAATGAATTATTGACTAATTAGTTGATCAAAAGGGTTTTATCAACTTGTGATAGATTAACTATTGATTAATGATAATATCATTATTGATTGAAGTCAACACTATTGTTGAAGTAATTTCAAGCAGTATTAGATTAATTCAAGAGCAGTTCCAAAAAAGTAACATGATGAGCTAATTATTTGTCAATAATTAAAAAAACAACAAAAATAATATATAAAGAAATTTCACTAAATTCAACAAGTTCCATTACGCAACAAGGAAATTGCATGGCTTTCACATGGACACGGAAGTCACTTTCTTCAATATATTTGTCCTTGTTTTAAATGTTTACCCCACATTTACCTGAATTAATAAATGCACCCATTCACACAATATAAATACATGATTTATGCACACATGTACATTATTCATTATTTGATCATATATCCCTATTCGCTACTCACCTGTCGTTTGATAATGATTTTTTAAATGACGTTTTGTGAACTCAAGTTAAACTCAACTCTAAAAAGTAAATACACTTCCTCCTTTCTTACTTACGTCTGACCAGTTTCACCAGATGTTTCCATTCTATATAATTCTTCTCCTGCAATTCTCAACAACAATCCCTCCTTTTTCCAAACCCCGCTTTCATTACTTTGTTATCCGAATTATTTACGTTTTATCATTGATCACACGATGTTTCATTAACACATATTCTTCATTCAGTGATTAAAAATTCATAAACGTTTTATAATAAAAACAATGATTTTTGTGAAAAAGAACTTTTCTGTATTATAATTAATCAACTCCATGAAATATTGAATTTGTCTAAATTATTCTAGATTTGTATCATAGTATAAGAAATAATAAAAAATTTAAATTCTCATTACATATGTAATTAATAAATTAAAATACACATAATTAATATAATAATGAACTGAATAGATTTTTGGATCCAATAGAACCTAAAAAAGAAATAATCCATTACCCCAAAATTGATGCATGATAAAAAAATAATGATGATTATTTTACTACATACTTTCTAATTTGATTTCTCGCCTTTGGCAATGTTTCTGGAGTGTCTTTCAGAAGGTATTGCCTCATACCTAAAATATATTTTTGTATGTAATAATCCCATTCAATTCCACGGACATCTAGATGGAAATTATTTTTATCCGAAGCTGTTTTTAATAATTCAATCAAGTATTGAACATTATCACAGCTAAATTGCCATTCATTTGTGCAGAAAACTCGGGCAGATTCTGCTACGCGATCAACTTTTTTTGCAAGATTAACCATCCTAGAGTAGGAAATTAAATTAATGTAAAAATTTTGTATAATATAAAATATTTATATTACTACATTTTGATTTACTACATAATAACTTGACTTACATAGGTTTGTTGCCTTCATATATAAGAACTAAATCAGCCATATAAGCTGGAAAAATATGGAACAATACGACATATAGTTTGTGGAGGTAAACGTTTTTAGTCAAACTAAGTCCTGGATACCAAACAGCATATTTTGAAGGGTATATGATGGAATATTTATTTATCAAGTCTCCGAGTTGTTTCCATCTAAAAAATATTTATAGACATTTAACTTTCTATCGGAATATTAAATTAGTCGAACCCGTAATTATAAACTTACGTTAATGGATTAAATGTACCACTAACACAATTGTAAACTTGAATAGAATTATATGGTTGTATTAGAGTTCGCCAAGCAGCACAAATGACAGTATCAACAGCATAATCAACGGGTATCAAATCAACAATGCATTTGGTATCGACTAGAGAGCTTCTAACCCTTCCACAACTAGATTCTAACATGACTCCTGTGATACCAGTAGTGTTATCTATCCAGCCGGGAAAAGGTTCTTGACAAGCTGCTCCAATAATGCTGGGTCGAACAATTGCCACAGGAAAACCGAGCTTCTTCTTGAATATCAACATCTCCGCTAGACTTTTTGTTAAGGTGTAGGTATTTGGATGATCTCCTCTAAGTTTAGCTTCTAAAGAATTCAACAACTCATCATCAAGATTGTCAGCCATGTCCATGGCGATCTCTGGTGTTATTTTAGTGCTGCAAATTGGTCATCAAACATAAGTAATAATTAAATTGATGAATTAATAATGAATAAGACTTACTCATAAATGATCTCGCCAATTTCTTTCAAGTCAGCATTACTATATGCTGTACTGACATGTACAAAACTAACGAGATTCATCATTTCGGAGCATAGTTCAACAATCCTTTGTGTACCACGTGTGTTTAGAGTTATTGCAACTTTAAGTGGTTCTTCAAATCGTACAGTAGCTGCACTATGGAATACTATATTGACATTTTGTATTAATAACAAACGATCATGGTCACTTAATCCGAGATTCGGTTGACTAATATCCCCCATTATTGGTACTATTTTACTAAGTACTGCTGGACATTCTTTTCGAATTCTATCGAATACCTAATTACATCAAAAATATATTAAAATTTATTTATTGTAACTTTTCATGAAATTTTTATCATGTTACTGCAATAGTATTTATACAAAATATTATTACCGAACTGTTTAACAAAGATTTGAATCTCTCGTCCAAAGAAAGTCTTTTCTTTGATCGGATCAATACATAGATTGTCGATATGTTGGAACATGACCTTAATAATTTCTCAACCAGAGCTTTACCAAGAAAACCTGTTGCTCCAGTCACAAAAATGATTGATGCTGCAAAGAAAGCTTCTATTGATATTTTTTTAGAATCAGCATCTTCACCACTTTTGTCATTCAATGAATTCTTTTTCAAATCTGCTTCGAGTTTCTCCATTCTGTAAAAATTAATTATTTACCTTTTAATTGCCTGAAATTCATTCAATTAATAACAATATTTCTTTCAAAATTAAAAAAAAATCTAGAAAAGTCTATGAGCTTATTTGAGACCTCATGTAGATTTTATTATGACATAATTATAGTTTATTTTATGACCAGTGTAATTTTCAATCAACATCTAATTACATATTGTAATTCTCAGTACACATTGACATAAAGTTTTTAAACACAAGCAATAAAATTTAGTTAGATAGTTAAAAAAACAAAGTTCACGATAATGATATAACAGATCAATAATTTTTTGAATTCAGTAAGAAATAAAAAATGATCATTTTTACTCTATATTTATTATATTTGATATGTTATTCAAATATCAATAAAAATTTTTCATCTGATGGCATAGGAGCCTGTTAAAAACATTCATTTCAATCATTAAAATTAAATATACTTTATTAATCGTTCTTTATTATTTCTTGTAAGTGATAAATAATTTTTCTAAATAATTAACAGCCAAAAACAAAAATGGCAAAGATAAACAATCACTGTTACTTTTCTTTCAATAAAAAGTTAACAAGAGCTGAAAAATGACGAATATTTTATCTACTATCTTATTTTTTCAATAATTCAAGTTCTATTACATAACAAGAAAATTGCATTGCTTTCACGTGGACACGGAAGTCACTTTCTTCGATATGTACTAGCACTGAGTGAAAAAATATTTTTTTGCTCATTTATTCCATGTACATATGCATATTTTATTAGATATATAAACATACATATATATTTGTATGTAAGTTTAATAAAATGTAATATAAATCAAATTACCTAAACTTGCATTGGAATTTAGTTTGACAATTTCGTATTAAATAACTCGTTAAACGTTAGTTGAAATCAAATATATTCCACTTAAATGTACTTGTTTACTTTCAAACATCTGATTAATTTTTCATGTTTCTCATCCTTATAATTCTTTTCTCCTACAACTCTTGAGTTATCCCTTCTATTATTCTATTTAGTACTGTTTTTATTTCTTTGTATTCAAGCACGTTTTATTACTTTGACGTAATTAAATAGAAAATTAGTTAATAAAAAAAGTCATTTGTATCAACATCATTCATTAGACCTTTAACTTTTCATGTATTTGAAAAAAATGTTGGTTAATGAATTAATAAAAATTGATAGTAAAAATTTAAAAAATGAATGAAATACACATCACACTTTATCCACATAATAAACACTTTGTAAATAAAATAAAATTATTAAGTTATCAATAGCTATATATTTTTGAGTATTAAAATATATTTATATAACTTTTCAAAAAATGACATCATTATTTATTCAATATATTTGCTATGTGAAAACTAAATTAGACGATTCTTAGCAAATATTTTATTTGTATTCAAAGAATAAATTAGATAACCTTATCATCTATTCAAGAAATAAAATTGTTGATTGATTTTTATGTGTAACGAAAAATCAAGTACACTATGTCTGTCAATTGGATAGAAAAAACACAATGAAACAATCATGAATATAAAATACATCCTGTTGATATAAGAATCCTAATTTTTAAAGTTATCAATTACTAGGATTTTTTGAATAATTTGTCGATTATTAAAAAAATTCATTGTATGTTAAATGAAATTTTTATTGATCATGAAAATAAAAAGAAGTTTTGTTTTTACAATAAACAAACTTATTGAAAAAATCGTTACAAGGAGACGGTTCGGTAATTATCAACATGTTCTGAGGAACGTTGAAAATGTAGAAATTATGCAGTAATATATTATCCATCGAAGATAATGATTTACTTCCTTTTGGATTTTATTTTATCAATAATTGATATAAAATATGATTTGAACATTGAATCCATTAACAATTGTTTGCTGTTTTTTATTATTTAATTAGTTTAAAATATATTTTCGACAAAAACACATAATAACCAAACATACTAGTACTTAAAATTAGATAAATTATATCTAATACGTGAATTTTTGCCTGAGAAAGAGAAAATAAATTTTTTTTAGAATGATGGTGTAGTTTGTTTACATCGAATTCACTCATACCATATTTACACTAATTACAACGGCGCAGTTACCAAAATATAACATCATCATGTTCACTATAGCTCAAAACTACTTAAATATATGTAATGATCACGTTGGTCTAATTTCAATGGAGTACGTGATGATTCTAACCCTTATTCCACGGAACGGATGAATCGAATACGTCATCAAGGTATCTTTGATAAACAAGAGTCTATCAGGAATGTATTTATGTCAAAAAAAAAACCAAAATAATTTTCATTTTTTTTATACAATAAAATTACAACTTTATCAGTTTTAACAACTTGATTTGAATGATTTATTAATTGATGGAATTAATTAATTTCAATAAATCAGCTCAGGTATTTAATTTTTCATTGTTAACGTTATTTTTATTTATTCTTTAATATTTTTATTTCTAGGTAGGTTTGATAAGAAAATATTGGAACGAAAAATATTTGTTTATCACCAAGTGTTGAATAAATGATTCAATAAATGGTACATCTGTGCTGAAAATTATCAATTATAAACATACCGTCCAATCTCAATAAATTTTTTAATGCTTGAGACAGATGTGAGGGAGTCATGTTGAAATCGATATATTATCACGGTATATTAGCTAATCATAGCAAATAATGAAATAGTCCTTTGATGTATTAGAAATTTCCATAAAGCGTTAATACTATCCTGATAAGAAAAACAATGTCACTGTGATAACAATAATTACATATCAAAGCTATCATAACTTTATGAATGGCTGTTCTATAAAATTATTAGAAATTCAAATCAACTTGAATTTTCTTTATGTAAACAATGACGATACATTAGAATGGCCATCGAGTTTTCTCTATAATTCTTCGTGACTCGCTTTTAGTAACAGCTATTTATCTATATTTGATTGATGACGAATACATCTTCTGTAAATACGAAAACTGCACTTACCTACGTCATTCATTCTTATGAGGTATTGCAAAATTTTCATATATTTACTTTGAATATTCTGAATTGTTTTTCTAGCAATTATTTTTATGATTGTGTTAATTATCAGGGAATGTACGGTAAATTTGTGGGAGTAAAATATTTTAGTGGTGTAAACACACTTAATTTAATATCGGTAAAATATTAATTTTTATTTATGAGAAAATTTTTGGCACATTTATTATTTGTTTCTCTTGAACAAATTTTATAACAAGTTTTTTGAATGATTTAACTTTTAGTAAACTTTTTACTGAAAGAAAAAGCATGGGGAAAAAGGGGAATTGTTGATAGTAAAAGTAGGTATAAACAAATTGATTTAATTTATCTTGTCTAATAATTGAAACTATAATTTTTAACTCGATCACAAAATCGACGTGTACAAGGTTATGTAGCTTATCTTTTCAACATGTGAAATATTCGAGAGGATTTTGATAAAAATTACTTTTCAAGTATTCTTCGGGATTTTCCATGCTGCATTATCGCCCCTAATATCTAGCACTCATAAAACTTATTTTTTAAATAATCATCACGTTTAACCAATTATTTTCCAATGGCAAACTCATAAATTCATTTTTCTATTTTATATTTAATAAATGCACCCTGATTATTAATGTTATTTGCTATTTTCTTAGTATGTATTTTATTACAATCTACCCATTTATTTGAACATTATAAATTAGAAAATGATAAAAACAAAGGAATGTAATAAAATGTATTTTTCTTTTTCCAGATTTTTTTTGTAAAACTTTTAATACACTACGTGATGTGATCAAACAACATGTGAGATCTTCATCTGAAAATAGATGTACATATGAATATTATACGTGTGTATATGACGGTGATGTGATTTATAATAACTTACAACAAAAGTAATACAAAATGATGTGCAGATTATGACAGCGATAAATAAAAAGCATGTGATTAATTTTCTTTTATTATAACAATAATGAATATAATTACGTCTGGTCAGTGCTCAGGTGCATCAAAGCCCAGTGATATTTTAATTATGGTATTTTTATCAAATTAATGAATGCGATAATATTAATACTAATGAAAGTAATAATTATCATGCACTTTCATAAGTTTTCTCGTTTTATCATACACGTTACTGTTGTTATTTCTATGGATTTACATTTTTTTCAATTTATGAGAAATTTTCCTCAATCACATCATGATGGAATTTGAAAAAAAAAAATGCAATAATCGAGAAAGTTTAGTGACATGAATTTTTCTTATAATATAATACTTTTATTCCGGAAAATCCATATTTTATATTCCGAAGGATATAAATCGGAAAAATTCCAGTTGAAATTTCCTTTATTAAACGTATACTCAATGAGTAAATAAATTTATTTATAAATTAAAAATAATCTATGGATTTTAAAATAGATTCTTATGTTATATAAAACATAGTTTGATGATTATATTTATTCTTTCGGGCTAATGAACCATTGAGTTATTGGTAAAAACCCTAAAAAAATTCCTAGAACAGATCTTTTGAACGCCGATGATGTGTCATGTGAGCTGACAAAAAATCACGAATAGATTTTTTCTTCTTCTACTACCTTTCGCTTGGTCTAAAATTGAAGGTTGGCAAGGACGTACGTGATCTTCCTCACATAAGAATCTTTAGTGCATTGAGAAATCTACCAACGTTACAATTATGAAAAATAATAATTTTTTTGCTAAATAATTACTTCGAGAAATTAAAAAGATATAAGGGTAGTTATGATTTCGATATAAAAAATATAACAAACAGGTAACTATCATTTTCTAATAATAAAAATTATGTCTTTCTAATACTTGAAATTAAATAGATAATTTTTTAATATCAATGTCCAATTATTTAATCATTTACAGATATAAATTTTAATCTGATATCGTTAAATAAAAAAGATGATTCATGATGTAAGTTTGTGAAGAATGTCCGAAATCTAACTTTCTATCACCGGAAATTCCACTTTGAATCCTGATGAATTTCACAGAAATGCAGGTATGATAGAAATAAAATAATCGTCCGTTACAAAAAATCCTGAAATAAAATAAACCGTTATAAGAGAATTTCATTAGTAACTCTAAAAAAAGACATTGATTATTTAAAATAGAATTTTTTTAAATACCATTCAAAAATTCACAATGCATAAAATCTAACTTCACTGAAAGCAAGTTTAATTTTTATTCATGTATTAATAGTCTAAAATTCATTTTGATATACATCATATATGTACATAGTTATTCAAAAATCAACTTTTGGCAAAAATTTTATTAATTAAAACTAATTATTAGATAACATGTAAAAAGAAATTTCATGTTTTTACAATGTATATTAAATACCTAAGATTTATTTGGAATTTCATAAAAAAATTTTGATAGTATTTTTAAAATCACAGTCAGATCAGCTAAATATTTTAACTATTTGACAAGCATTTAAAAATAGATTATTCTAAAAATATCTACAAATTAATAATCGAATTATATTAAAATAAAATTTTTTAATTGTAAAAATATTGTAAAAAAAAAATGAATAGATAAAATATTAGGTGAATGACACGGAAGTATTTATTTTTAATATGACACCATCTTACATTGACATGATAGTGTATAGTATAAATACATGAGGCAAAATAATTCTTGTATAAAGAGTGTTTGACGTAATGTGACGTGTATATGCTCTAGTAGATGGAGAACTCACTGATGTAAATTTTTATGTGTCGATGTCAGCGATGTGTGTAAAAGAATGTCGCTGAATCATTGCGTGTAAAACGCAAGCTACACGTAAGTTAAAGGTTGGTGTCATTTATCGTACCGACTTGAAATCTTGGCGTGAGAGCCGATCGTCTGGCGATTCTGTTGAATATCATTGCATCACACTACATAAAATACTTGAAATTATTATCACAAATAATTCAAATCTATTCAATGAATATTGTCTTCAAGTGTAATCATATTGATTATCACACTTATCAAACTAAAAACTTTAACAAAAATTTTTATACGATTAAAAATCACTTAGATAATTAAAGCTGATTAAAAAATTATTTTATTATATAATATAAATTTATTGAATGTAGTGATTTTCGTTCAATTAATGGTTCTCTTCCTTTAATCTGAAATTTGTTCTTTTTAGGTTTCCTGTTTCTTCAGCCATTAACAAGAATAAACGTGTTGGGAAAATGTGAACACGTTTCAATTAAGGTTTCTGTCCTAAAATCTATCTGCATTATTATATTAAACTATCATTGATTGAAGCAAAATATAATTATTTTATTAATTAATAGTATTTTTTAAGTTTTATTTAATAATTATTGAAATAGTTTTTAGAAAAATATTAACACTTGCTATTTGTAATATGTTATGGATTGCCTATTGATTAAACAACATTAACAAATATTAAAATGAATGGAGTTACTATTATACGTAAATTTTATGTTATTAATTCTACGATGTAAAAATACACAATAATATCTGCTACTTGATAGAGCACTATATCACTAGATTTATTATTTTTATTATCATAAATATTATTATCATCGTGATGATGATGTTATTTCTACTGCTCAAATATTCTAATAATTATTAGGTATATTTATTATTGATTTACTTTATATTTTAAGATATCAAAAACTTCACACGTGGTGTAAAACACCTGTATATAAAACTAGAACAGAAGTATATTTTTAGAAAATAAAAAAAATGAAAATAATTACAATGGGTAATGAAACTAAAAAATAAAATTGGATCATGTATTAAAATATGACCAAAATTATCACCAATTTCATTGAAATTTTTGACTGTTCATTTACTATGCTTTTATTTGTGATCTTTGGTGGTGTTTGAGGAACATTCTAGCACTTTTAAGTGATGAGTTAGTGAGTTAAAGTACTTTGTTGTAATAAAATAAGAATTTTTATGATAAACAGTTATCTTAATTATTGGTAAACTAATCAGTATTAATCTAATTCTCTTAGGTATTTCAAAAAATAATTTCACAAAGTTCTAATAATGGCTCTATTGTGGATCATTAATTTTGATCTAATTAGTTTTAAGAAGAAATGGTTTTCCATTCCTTTCTAAATCTAAAATCTAAAATAAAATTTATTAAAACCAGCAATGATAGATAAATATTAAATTTGATTTGGTGTCATTTATCCGATATGTAAGCACCACGGTGTTCAATATGTTCTGCTGAATCTTTAATTGACACAGCTAAATTAATATATATTGTCTAGATCAAGATTCATCCACTATAAACCAGAAACACATTTGTGAAAAAATTTTAATGATAATAATAACAGAGTGATTAGTATTTTTAGCTTAACAAAAGATATTTTTTATTATTTGCCGATACTGTCGTTAATAATTATCCATAACATTCTATTGGTACAGTATATTTTTTTTAATATATTCTATTATTGTTATAGTATAATGAGAAATGATATCATCGTCATAGCCTAAATTACATGTTATCGCATGATTTAAAAAACTGTAAACAACCTTATATTATAATATTAATTAATTGATTCTATTGAGTCCTATCAAGTATATGAATAAATGAACGTCGAAGATAATCATTCTCATCTTTTACAATAATAATGATACTATGTAGTGAAACTAAAGTTTCTTTAAAAAATTTTACTCTAAGTACAGGCAATTTTTTCAAGTGTTTTAAAGAGCTCAATAATATTTGTCTTCAAATAAATAATTTTTAAAAATTAAAAATTGGATAAAGTTGTTTTTCTATTAAAATTTGTAATCTATTAAATGATAACCATGCACCGTGAATTATAACTAATTATTTATTCAGGTGAAGACTCGATAGATTGTTTTTATTAAATATTTTAAAATCATCTTAAACTTTTCAAAATAGTGTTCTTTCAGAACTTTTATATTATTTGGAAAATATTTATCAAAATTAACATGTAATGATGTATTGTATAATTAAAAAAACTTTAACAATCATCTGTTTCATAATAATATAAAGTTAAAAAAATATGTTCATTATTTGAATTTTGATTTAAAAAAAATTAAAATACATTTATTGAAATTAAAACTTTATTTTTATCAAATAATTTTTGATTATTTTTTATGTTTTTTTTTTCTTATTTTATTACAAGTTAAGAATAGGTGGATAAGCGCACAGAGTCTGTTGAATTCAAGATAAGTGTTCCTTCTTTTTGACGATTAAAGAAATAAAAAAAAAATATATATATATTTTAAACCAACTATGGGAATATGTTTGTTGATACATGACACGTGGCATAAATTTCCATGTGATTAGTCAAATAGTTGATAAATTTTCATTGTTTCCTTACTTAATCTATTCCATCAGATGTACCTCGATCATTTTTATTATTACTTTCACTATTTAGTAAATTCTTTTATTTCAGTATTCCTAGACTAGCCTCAATTCAATGTAATAGTATATCAATAGAATGCATTATTCGAATTTTTCTTAAATTTACTCTTTTTTTTTTTCTTTTTAGGTACCGTAGCTGAATAGTAAATACGTTTGATGGAAACAAAGTGGGGAGTAAAACTCGCGAGGAATAAACGTCGTTCTTGTTTAGCCGTTTATGCATTACCCTAGGTCAAGAACACATACTCCCACTCACTATGTCTTTCATCTTCTTATTGATGTTACCCATTTTTTTCACAGCTATTTTATTTGTCAATCAGCAAAATAAAATTCATGTAATTGTTTAAACACTTTAATCTATTAGTTTTCATTAATGATAATAAGAATTTTTTTTTTCAATTTCACCTCAGGTATATTTAATATTTAACGTTTGTTTTTTTCTACGATGCTTCGTATCACTCTGGCTCTTATTTGGTATTATGTATTTATTTTTATAGCCTTGGTCTTCTTTAAAATATAGTAAGACATAGTTGTACTGTGAAAGAGAAGGTTGATGGAAGATGAATTTACAAATTATATAAGTTTATTTCTGTTTTGTGATTCATTGATGAAATAGAATTGTGAAAAAAGTAGTCAGAGTCAATGATCATAAAAATACTTTAATAATTTCACTTGAACTCTAATAGCAAGATAAATAGATAAAACTACGTAACTGATTAAGTATAGGATACATTACAATATTTTGTTATTAAATAAATAACTCATAATCATTTAATTATTTGTTGTTAAGTGAGATAAATTTTTTTTTTCTTACTATATGAACGTTAGGTTGAATAAAAAAATTTATCATGAATATTTCTATTGAGTTATCGAAGTGAAACTTTAGCACGATTGAATATTTCGCCAATTTTCGTTGACTCATGCTTTTAAGAAATTCAGACATCAGTTAGAGATTTTGTTAACGTGAATAGAGGGGGATAATATTGAAATTTTTAAATTATCCTTTATTTCATTTATCTATCCTACTTGAATACCACATAACTTAGTAATACTTTATAAAATTTTTTGTTAAAAAAAAATGTACGAATATTTATATTTTGTTATTAAATAATTTCCTATCTTGAAATTCATTTTTATTATTAAATAAGTGTTTTTTAATTTTCATAATTAATATATCAATTTACAATATGAATTGATTCAAATTTGTCATAAAAGCTTACACTCATGTGTAAAATTGCACAAAATTATGTAAAAATTAATCATTCATAAAATGAATTGATGTTAATAATAATCAATAAAAAAATTATCAAAATATTAATTGTAAATTAATTAATAGTTCAAATTTATAAATAAGTTTTGGCATTTTTTTTATTGGAATTAATTTGCCAATTTTTTTAGGGATGACGTGATGGAATAAAATTAGAATAGAAAGTCTGACAATGAATAATTGTGATGAGAAGAAAAAAACGTCGATGGATTGGTCAGCCAGGGGCGTCTTTTTTCACTTCTTCCGGGGATAGTTATCGAGACTTTTTCGACATCAGAAAGTCAAATTGTGAAGCGCAAGATAAAAGTGAGGGAGGATTCTACTACAAGTGGAGGGAGGAGCCTTCAACGCTCGAGAGTATATATGCCAGAAGCAACCAGCAGCATGGTACAGTTCACTAAGAGACAAAACTGTTAAGAGACTTATTGCCATTTAACTGCATTTTTTGTATTAACCTTTTTAAGTTTAACTTGAATTAGTTTGTTAAACAAAAAAAAGCATATTCACTATTTTTATAAACAAAGTGATCATCAATAAGTGCTTTTAAATTATTTTTTAACATTCAGTTGATTTTTTTCCCCCAACATTGAATCAGTGAATTAAAATTTTACAATTTTTCTCTGTGACAATTTTTTGTTTTTTTTTGCTATCAAAAAATGGAAAATTATAAAAAATCTTATTACTTGACGAGTCTACTGATCCTTATGATCCTGATTGTTACTCTAGATTCTGTTAATGCTAGACCATCGAGTGGAATCCTTAGGTATAATTTATTTGACTCAAAAAAAAAATATTTATATGCATGAAAAAAAATTTTTTTTCATACAGATTTTCATTCAAAATTATTGCAATTTATTTCGTGTCATTGGCCGAGATGTTCATTCTTTAATTAACAGAAAAAAAAATAAATTACAAAAATGATAAGTAGCGTAGTAATAGATTGTAGTCATACACATAAATGACTTTTGATAAAAATTATATCAAAATTTCAATCAATCATTGGAATTATTTTAAAATTTTTATTATTTTTTATTTATTAAATTAAATATTTAAATTTTTATTTTTAATAATAGTGTACTTTTAAAAATATTTCAAATTTTGCATGAATGTCTATTGACTGCATCAAGTTTATATGGCACCTTTTATGGCTGATGCAATATATAGAAACATTTTCTGCAATGTAGATCGGTATAACGTCGTTGGAGAACTGTAAAGAAAAAATTTTAGATTTATCTATGGCTCATAAACTTATACGATTGATATTGGATTATAAAAAAAATTAGTATCATTCCAAATTCAGTAGTATAGATAAAAAATATTTCAATGAAATAAAATAATTATTATTAGAGGAGAGTAACTAAATGTGGGCTAGTAACAATTCTCGAAACCGATATTTTTTTTAATGCTCAATTTAATAATATATTATAATATTAAAAATGTAAGATTGTTACTTAGCTCTTTAAAAATATATGTGTGATTATTTTGACGTCAATAAATGGTTAATTTTTTAATAGTTTTTTATTTTTGAAGCAAAAACAAAATGGTAGCCCATATTTGGTTATTTTCTCCTATTATTCATAGTTTATTTTTTTTTTATTACAAGTAAAAATACAAGATTATTATTTGAATAGAGTAAAATACTTTAAAATTTATAAGAAAAAATTGAATGATTTTAGTCGTCGTAAACGTGTATCGGATCAACGTCTTGCAGAGCTGGAGACTTTGCTGGCATTGGCTAAGATGCGTGGAAAACTGGTGACAGTACCATTGGGATTTGATCGAGTAGATCCAGCAAAAATGTAAGTTTAATATTATTATTTAATCAACATGGAAAAATAATCGTATGATAAATTTTCGACCAATCGAAATTGAAATACTCAGATGATGATGCGGTCGATCGATTAGATTACTGTTTTTCAACAAGTTCAAACAGGTGCATGATTATTAAGATAACACATTCTAAAGTTTTACCATCTCCCGAATTTCATAGATTAAATGTACAATTAAACTCAAATTAATCGCCTAATATAAAAATTTTTATTTTATTAATAATATAAATATTAAAACTTTAAAAAAAATGGTATTGTTAAAAAACTTTATTGATTAATTAATTAATTGTTTGATTGAGTTTAGAAATTATAAGATGATTGGAAATTCTACTTGATGCACTATTATCTAGCTATTTATCAGATCAGAGTATAAGTTTGAGAAACAGCGAATAAATTTCCATTGTCAAGAAGCGCGTTGGTTTCCATGTACACCAAGTATTCTTGAAAACAAATTTATTTATTGCGAAAGAAGGTCGAAGGGATTGAAGATTTTAATGAAAAATAATAATAATAATAGATTAAAAAAAAAAGATAATGAATAAATATTATCAATAAAAATAGGTCTGGGTGTACTTCGTTTTGTACTGAAAAATTTTAATCTTTATTCTTATGACATTTCTTAAAGCTAAATTCTTTTGTAGACTTTTAAAATGCATATTGAAGTGATAAGTTAAAAATATTGAATGAGATGAATATAATATTATCGTAAAAAGAAAATTATATAAATACGCGTATTATGATAGGTCATGAATGGAAAAAGAAAGATTATAATTAATTTATTTAATTATTTTTTTTTCATTAATATGAATTTAATTATGAAAATAATTTAATATTACTAAAATATTTCTATTTTTATTACAGTGGTCGCAAACGAAGATCAAGCACTGAGTATGATTTACAAAAACTTCAAAGATTTTTACAAGCAGCTGTTCGAGATTCTGAATCTGCCAGTGAAGAGAATGACGAAATTATTACTCCATCTTGGGTAAATGTCTGAATTTTTTATTAACAAAAAAAAACATGAAAACAATGAATATTTTTTATTTAAATTAATATTTTAATGATTACATAAAATAACGTAACTAATTTGTCATTATTATTTTAAACAGCTGGAGGATCGACACACCGATGATATAGAGGATCAATTGATATAATGAATACAGTGTTTGAGAGATGTTTGGCAAAAAATTAATCTGTCATAAATGTCAAATATCAAGAAAATGTATGTCTTTCTAAACTCAACAGTATTAACGGTTGCTCCGTCATCGGTACTTAAATATAATAACTTTAATTTGAGTTAGTTATAATATACAATAATTGATTATCAATTGATTTGAAAGTTAAACGAGACGAGAAATTTTGAAAAAAATTAATGTATATTTTATATTATAATCTATGCATGCTATTTATTACAAGCATGGTATTTAATGTTCATACATAATTTATTACCAATTCAGTAATTTTTTTTTACTTTTTTTTATTTTATTTATTATAGTTAAGTATTTATGAAAGCATTTTTATTTTTCATTGATTTTATAATTTGTATATATCTTTACCACTGTAACATCCGTTGTTATACAAAAATTATACTGTAAAATGATGATTACAATTTCCACTAAGTATAATTACTCGTGATTTTATTAGCTAATTTATTTAATTGAATTCAAAGACAAAAAATTGAAAATATCTTGATATCACTCTATGTCTTTTTCGATAATAAGTTTTATGCAATTTTTTTAATTCGTTTACTTAATGATTGTAATTTTTCAAGTATTTATGATTAATTTATTTAATTTATTATTTATTACAATTCAAAGTTATAGTCAATTTCACCGTTCACATGTTTGTCATTCCTTTCATCAACAATATATGCACAATTATCATTAATATACAATGATCTAATAAATAAAAAAATATTCTTCAAGTTATTAATGTGTATTTGAATCATTTTCAACTATAAAAAGTAAATGTATTAATATTTCGGAAAAATTAATCTCTTTCAGGGTTAAAATGATTATTTGATTATAAAAGAAAAAATAAGGGTAATTACACTGTAAATCCAAGTGTGTTATTCTTGTAGACACTTTTAACACACTAAGCCTCTTTAATGTTAAATGCCATAAACAAACTATAGATTTTTCACACGGTATGAAACGTGTAAAAAGTGTCTACAAATTATGCATAGTTTGTTAATGGGCATTTTATATTGAATACACTTTATGCGTTTTATTTTAACATGTTTGTGAAATCTTGGGATTTGCAGTGTAAATTAAAGAATAATACAAATTGAAATGTTTCATTGTTGTTTTAATGTATTCCATAATAGTACAGTACAATATACATAAAATTAATATTAAATATTATTTGTGGTATACATCGTGTTACCGGATAACGTTACTGATGAGACTAGCTGGTGATGACCTTCGCAGCGCTACCTCAATAATTTTATATTAATATTACATTTTTTGTTTGTTTTTTTTTTATTCATTTATTTATTTATTTTAATCCCTGATCCTATATAATAAATCATTATAACTTGTTGTTTAAAGAATGAAATTTTTCTTTTAGCTTGCGCTTTCATATCAGATCAATCATTTCTTGGCAGCGATAATCGACTGAATATCAATCATCGTAGTTGATTTTCAAAGGGAAGCCCACATTGAACCGGTAAACGAATAAATTAAACAATTCCCGATTACAAATAATTAGCATCTAAAACATCTTAAAGGCACAGGCAACAGGTGACACGAAATTTGCAAATGCGTACAAATATTGAATATTATTCATAGCACAATTGGCGTTAAATAATGTACTTTCATCATTCTTTCGAAACACAATTATGTTTACACTTAATTTAAATGTTTATTATATCATTTCGAAAGAACAATGATACCTTAAAATATTTACCTTAAGAAAATTTGAAGAAAACAAAAATGACTAACAAATAATTTTAATTAAAACTATCTATCTACATTAAATTGAATTCATAATTTCCAGAATAATAATTATCATTCAATTACAATAAAAAATTAATTTACTATTATTATAACAAATGATAAATTAGTTATCTTTGGATAAGAACTGTTAAATGTTGACTGTGGAATAATAAATTATCATTCAAATGGTGATTAATAAATATTTATTTTTTTTTCTAATTATTTACTAAATTTGTTAATAATAATAATAATAATAAGGAAACTAAATTCATTACAATTATATATGAAATTAATGAAGCTACACCAACATAGCATAAATCTTGCATTGTTTTAATAAATAAAATGTAATAACATTTAGGGAAAATGAAGTTAAAAATTTTTAGATACTTCTATTTCAATACAACCGTATGTTTTGTAAGTAATATCAATCAAAATTTTAGCATCGGAAGCATTCAAATATATATATATATATATAAATACATATGAAATATGAAAAAGGTTAAATTAGTTGAAATATACTATAAAGTTGATATGAAAAAATTGTTTAAAAAATAACAATATTAATAAAAAAAAAAAAAAATTTGGCAAATTGAGAAGCAATTTTTTCATTCTTTGGGAAGCAAATAAGATAATTAATAGTATAATAAATACAACTTTTACGGAAAATTAGTTTACAAGCAATAATAATATTATACTGCTGAATAAGTTAGCATAAATAATTAATTCATTAAATAATGTTAATGATAAGAGTATTGATCATTTCAATAAGTTCTTGGAAAACAATCAACTTACGGCTAATAACTATATAATACATAACACTTCATCGTTACCCACTCAATAATAATAACTTTTTATTTACAATTCTTCATTATTAATTGTCTATTAATTCTTTTTGCTCAAATTTAACCATTCAAACTGTCTTTTTATCATATATTCTCGATCATTCTGACTTTCGTTCACACTCTCTGGGTTTTTTTAAAATGATAATTCACTTATTTTTTAAAGACTTTTTTTGTGATGAATTATAAATATACTGAATAATAATTTATTTTCGATAACTAAGTTGCCAATGCCTTCAAAATTTAATTATCATTTCAACTGTGTGCAAGATACTTAGAGGCGTTATTTGTATATAAGACTTTAACATGTAGATTATTTGGATACTTTTTTATAAAAAAAGTGCTCTGATTATTGGTCTGTCAAGTCGATTCTAAAATCAATGGCAGTTTTCGAATAATTAATTTTGCACTATTTTTTATTAAACAAGCCAATTTTTTATTTATTTTTTTCTTTTTTAAATTATTTTTTATTTTTCTCTTCTTTTTTATAATTACTAATTAATAAAGATTGAGAGTAGTGAAGTTATAAGAAATAATTGTATTTATTTTTTGTTTAGTAACTTGGAATAACACTTTTACTTTATTAAGTCTTCAGAAAAATCCATCTAGGTATCTTACAAATCACAAGACAAAATAATGAAAAAATGTCAGATACCGGAAATGCGAAGGCACACGGATCTTGTAGTGATAATATTGTCCGTGTGATTTTTTTTTTATTATTTTCTAATGTACAAGCGGCGTTATATTGATTATCGAATATCTAATTATCACAAAATTTACGTGACACTAATTAATCGATGTCGACGTTATTATCATAATCAAAGTCAGCATTTCAATAGATGATGAATTATTAAATTAAGCTGACAGTATTTCATACAATTCCATTGAGAGTTACATTATTCTCAAATTTATCATTATTCATGAGTTAAATCACTTACTCACCATAATTAACGTGTTAATAATATAGCCGCTATTTAACGCCATCGCTTATCGGTAACAGACACTCGTATTTTTTTCCCTTGAAATCGCTCATTTGGCGATTGCTAAATTTATAAACACATACAAACATTAAAAAGACCAACATTGTGGAGAAAAATAGGAGCATTGTCGTTGAAGATATTTAATTGTAAAGATCGTAAGACAATCCGCACTTTTAAATTAAGCTCCTCAATTGGCTTCTGTTTCAATTTAAGGGTGGTTTTTTTTATCAACTTGTATACGCTTTTGAGCCGTCAAACAATCATACGGCACATGCGAAGGACGATGGACAGGAGCATCACCCACGCAGATCGAGCTACTGAACTACGGGATAAAACAAGACGTAGGACAAATATTACTACACTGAACTGTACCATTTTTTGGATCCAATATAATCTGAAAAAAAGGAAAATAAATAATTTAAAATAAAACTCATGAATATTTAAGTTTTTTATACTTTAATTAAATTATAAAATTAAAAAAAAAAATGTTTACCTCATAATTTGTGAGCGTGCAACTGGCAGTGTGTCCAAACTCTCTTTAAAGATAAACTGTCTTATTCCCAATATATAATTTTCCAAATAGGAAGGCCAATCAATCTGCCTAACATCAAACATAAATGTTTGCCGATCTTCTGGACTAATTTGCTCATTAAGTTTTCTAACATTATCGTCTTTAAAGTTCCACTGTTGAGTCGTAAAATATTGCAAACAAGTGGCAGCTTTGCTCAGTTTTTTTTGTAGGCGTAACATTATTGGTTCTATACCCTTCATTCGAGCAATCAAATCAAGAATGTGTGCGGGCAAAATGTGTTCAAGTGTCACATAAATGTTGTTTATGAATGAATACGTCTGACATGTACCACCTGGATACCAAATTACATCATTGGTTGGATATATTCGACTGTATTTAAATGATAAATCGATAAATTCTTTCCAAGTTATCGGATTTTGTTGACCAGTACAACAATTATAAACTGTAATTTTATCTGTACGGTGTGTTGCAGTTTTCCATGCTGCACAAATCATCAAATTTATCACAACATCAACAGGAACAAGATCCGCAACCATATCTGTATGACACAGCATTGTTCTGAAAAATCATTTTAAATTGATTTATTATTAATAAATTTTTATTTATTCATTAGTCTATGCAAAAGATTTAACATTCAAACGTAGAGTTAATTAACAACAAATTGATTGAAAGTACTCTACTTATTTAAACAAATATTTAAATTTCATAGAATTTTGTTTACCTAAACATCCCTTTGCCAGCGGCAGCAATTATTCCAGTTGGACCATTTGGGTTGTCTACCCAACCAGCAACTGGTTCTTTCAATGAAGACAAGACGATTGAAGGTCTAACAATAGCTACTGGTAAAGAACCACTCTCACCCTGAAGCATAGCTTCTGCTAAAGCTTTGGTAAATGTGTAAGTATTTGGTCGACCTTCAATTAACTTTGGCGTCAATTCTTCAACTAGTTTGTCATTTATGAACCTGGTATAAGCAATCACTTGTTCGGGGTCTTGTGGTGGTGGATAAATTACTTCATCAACTTCCTTACGATCACAATTACAATAAGCTGTTGAGACATGAATAAGAGCCTAAAAAAAAAACAATCAATCTTTTAATGATTATTTAAAATATCTTATTCTATGTATTACACTAGCTCACTAATAATAAAATTACCATGTTTTTATTATACTCGCGTGAAAAGGTCATTTTTTTCATTGAAATATAGATAAAACTTTTCGCACAGGTATAAAAAAAATTGTGTATTCAGTCTTAGAAAGAACAATTAGATTTCAAATTAGTATTGTTATTTACTTATAGATAATACCAATAATATATCGATATGGGTGGAATGTATTGAGTGATACTAACCTCTAAATTAATCATTCTATGACACAGATGTACGATTCGTCCACTGCCCAGCATATTAATCATGACAGAAAGCTTGAGAGCTTCATCGAATTTAACGGTTGCTGCTGAATGAAATACGATCGATACCTGTCTTGTCAGAATTTCTTGATCAGCTTCTGAAATTCCTAGCTCAGGTTCTGTCACATCACCAGCAATTGGAATTATTTTCATTAATTCATGAGGACTATTTCGACGGAGTTTATCAAATAGCTGCCAAAAGATAAGAATCATTTAGTAATTTAATCATATTATTATCTAATAATACATCAAACAGGTGATTATTGAGTTCAATCATTCATGTTATAACGATAAATTTCTAAATAGAAATAATTGAAAATTATCATAAATTACGATCATCTTACCGGTGCATTTAAAAGCTCTAATAGTCTTTCATCAACGCTTTGTCCTTTTTTTGATCTTATCAGTAAATAAATATTTTTAATTCCAGGACATGATCGTAGAAGCTTTTCAACAAGAACTTTTCCCATAAAACCGGTACCACCGGTGATGAAGATCGATTTTCCCATGTAAAAATCTTTAACAGACGTATACTCTCCTCCAGCCATTGTTGCCATTTCTTGATGTTTGTATTATGATTTAGATATACTCGTGTTAATTTTTTTTGGAAGTCAATTATGATGTAAAAAGCTATAGTAAATAAAATAAACAGAAATCGCACTAGAACGTTATCAGTTTTCACTAATCCAGACTTACGAAGTAGTGTTTTAACTGATTAATCTTGAAAATGAAGACTTGAATTATGCGTTAACGTCCATTGATGTTTGATAATATTTGTTCTTAATCATTTCCCAAATATGTATGTTAAGCCAAACATTTTAAGAACATTTTACATATTAACCTCCAACCTCCTGAAACCAAAAAATTTACGTAATTAATAAAACAAAAAATAAACAAACTATTTCATGTTATTTTTGATAAATAATTCATTTTAACAATTTTCTACTTTTGATTAGATATTTTTTTGTTTAATTTTATATTATTTCTTTTTTTAGAAATGTACTCATTATGGTTGTGTACTTCTTTCCTAAACTTATACTTTATTTGCCAGGGAGACTTTTTACAAACTATCTGCTTCTATACAGTGACACGTTATAATAACTAATAGATTTTAAGATAAGAACCGACGTAGTTTCGATAAAATTTAATGAGGTTTACTCAGTGGATAAATTTTCTTGTATTACGGAAATAAATAATTCTTTACTACTTTATGATCCTAAAAGTTAATCCATCAATTAGTATCTAAAATTTTAGGCATTATTTTTAAAAAATTATATAATGTCATTCGAACTACAATAATATCACTAAACAATCTACTACTGAATGAATAAAATCTGAAAATATTGACAAATTGAATACCTTTATCAGTACATTAAAAAAATCCTCAACAAAATAATGGAAAACGATTTAATGAAATAAAATTAACTAAATAGTTGCTTTAACAATAGTCAGATGTTGAATTGCAGGTTTTTAGTTATCATGAATGTAGGTCACATTTGTATTTTAACTGAAGACAATGTTTCTATTATTGTTGATTCAAATATGTATATTGTCAAAGTTTTCATAATAGAAAAGTGCCTTATATTAAATTCTGCATTTAAAAGCTGTATAAAAAAATTTTTTTATTGTAATAAAATGATAGAAGAGAAATGGATACATACAGATGATCATGATGAATTCAAAAATGTCAATGACAACTCTAATAGTTGGTATTGCAATAATATTTCTAAAATAGAAGCAGACTTTTAAGATGTAGCAATTTCAAATGAAGTAGAACTTGGAAAAATAATACCAGTGTTATTGATGAGGATGAGAATACCATTGCTAATCTATCTGAAGATAATCTTTAATCAATAATAAAAGGTTTCACGTGTTACATTTATTTGGAGAAACACTTGGTATATATTGTATTAATATCCAATAATAATTAGCTCTAATGGTACCAGCTATCAATGTGTGAGGTAGTAAGAGAAATAGAGCAGCATATTTGGATAACTGTTGGTAGTTGGGAATATTATAGTATAGCTTCTGATGCCATTCAGTTCCAAGCTTCATTAAATAATGAGCCAAGCAAACTACCATTCAATAATATATAAGTATTAGTCGCCATTTTGACAGTTCAATCTTATGCTATGAATGAGTGAATGATAAATGAAACAGCACTCTGGCATTAAGTGATCATTCATACCAATGTAATCAGTTATTAAAATTTTCATCAATTATTAAAAAATCACCAGCAACAGTAATGACAATTGTTGATATCATGCTTAAATAGATTCGTCTGTTTTTTGGTGAAGACTATACAATTATTACATATGAAATATCAACTCTATTTATGATGATTTGTCAATGTAAACTTAAATAAGATTGCTATAGTTGATGATTCCAGTATCATAGATTTCCTATATCATAGATTTACAAACTGGTCACACACGTCCTACTTACAAACATTGCTATGTGCTTAGTACTATATCCAGTTGATTCACATTCAAGAGAAATTCAATCGACTATCGATGTTATCAGATATCACGTATCAGTAAAATTAATCTAATTAAACAATGAAGTTAGTGGTAACCTTGCCAAGAATTTACTACAAATAAATCCCAAAATTCTAGAGAATTTAGTCAAACTCAACTACCAATAATATAATAAAAGTATTTATGAACTGGAATTTAGATGTTTGAGGTGTTTGGTCAAATTTTATTTGCAACCAAATATTCAATTTCAGATAAATGACCATCAAAATGGCTATTTTTTATGCTTGGAAAGATTTTATATTGATTTTGAAACTTGAAGAGACAGTTTCTTTTTTATTTGCCACATGTATAAACTTTACTTACTTTCTCATTCAACGAACTCATTATTAATGAATGGATTAAATATTTTCCATCTCTCGAACTTTCTTGATTTAAAAGCTCTTCACTATGCCTTATTTTTTAAATAAAATTCTAACAAAAGAATCATTCCAGATATTTATTATAAACTTCATTGCTGTTATAAATGAAACAACAAAACTTAATGAACATAATTATTTGTTATAAACAAATAATATTAATTAATTATATTTATTCTTTAAAACACAAGATAAATTTCTAAAATACATAGAAATTAATGAGAAAAAAAGAAAGAAAGTGATTTATTATTTTTTTTGGGATAAATTGCAGATGATGAAGAAGAAGATGAATATTTTCACAAGCTTTTGTGAGTTGAAAAAAGCTTGACAAACTCGGGCAGTGAGTCATAAGCGAGCAACGAGGCGCTAGTATAACGGGTTTTCGTGTAACGGGGTCGGGTATCTTTCTCGTTTAATGTACACTCTTTATCCCTCCACCTTTTCTCATTCCCTTTTCTTATTCTTCTACCTCTTCACTTCATGATACCACACGAGTATGCTACCGAGGAGGGTTTTGTGACCGCTAAGAGCCAAAGAGAGGTTGAGATACTGACCTGGAATCTTTTAAAAATCCGTTACTGGCTAAAATTTACTCGCTTTCAATTTAGCATTTATTAATTACAGTATATTTATATGCAAATATGCGTTTCTTTACTTTTATTTTATTATTCAGGATATAGACTTAATATAATTGTTCATTAGACATACTTAATATTGTCAGCTTTTAGTTTTAAAAAAATAGTCGATTTCACTCTTATGTGAATTCGTGATATCTTAAGATTCCTTATATTTCTGTACACTTTATTTCAAGTGAAGGTAACGAGGTTAAGGCTGTTTCTCAAGTAATTACACTAAAATTATGAAGTAAAAATAATATTTCCATTGTTAAATCAACTTTTTCTGTGTCACAATAAGTTTATTTTTTTTTTTTTTTTTCAGCAAATGAATGAACCATGAATGATGATAATAATAATTACTATTACATCATTTTTACTATTTGCAATTATTAACAATTTTAGGTCATTATTTTAAGATAATTTTTTTTTTAACAAAATTGAATTTAAACTTTTTTTTTGGTATACCACTATTTGATAGAACAATTGAGTAAAATTGATTGAAAAAATTTAGCATTAAAGTGGGGGAGAATATAAATTTCAATTTGAATAAAATTTAAAAATATTCTAAGAGTTTGATAAGAAGCTCGAGCAAAATAATAGCAGAAAAATCGTTACAGGCTCTACTACATAAAGTGTTAAAGTGTCGACTTAATATTGCGTGTGTAATTGTATCGTGTGTTTCAGTAAAATGTACCATAATTGCATGTAGTAAATGAACAAGAAAAAAATACTTGCAAACTCAATGATATAGTGTTCAGATAGCAGTAATATAGATTGGATACCATATATATTTTTATAATCAATTTCATTTAGGTGAAAGTAGGGTACAGTAAGATACTAAAAAATGATTTTGTTATATTATATGGGAAAAACTGAGATATAATTGTCTTGTAGCTACCCTAAAACTACTTCAGAGTTGCCCTACAAATCCCCAACAATACCACATAGTTGAAAAATTTTTATTTCGATCAAATAGATACACAGTATTAATCCGATTAATATAAATAAATCATTGCAGATATTTTGTTTAAAATAAACAAAATATGAATTTTCTTTTCCTTTATGCTTAAATGTAAAATGAAATAAATACTGGAATTAATTTTAAAATACAATTGTTATCTGTCTATTGTCAAAAAAAGATAATTATTAATTACGAAAAAATTGTTAACGCAAGTTAAAAAAAATTACAAACTTCCGTTTTCAACACAGTCGGCAAGCGAGTATTTATCTTTTATTTCACTATCACTCCATGTGAATGTCTGGCGACACAATAAATGAACGTCACTGCTAAAACTCGTTACAACTCAAGTAGAAAAGAAATTGTTACAAATGTTACTCTATACTAATTAATCATTTTTACATTTAATATTACTTTATACATAATCATTAATTCATTAATTTTATAGATCTTCACTTCCAGTTCTTTTCTATCATAAAAATGTCCTACAACAATAATTTTCATTTCACTGACACCAGTGGTATTTCGATAAAAAAAAAAAGGACGATAACCGTAACTACAGTTTATGGTAATTATTAAATGACTGTTAATACCGGTTTTATCTGAGTCAGAAATAAGGGACATGATTCTCATCACAAACACATTCAACACATCAGCATATATATATGCGTTAATAACCTGCTTGAATCACTAATTTAAGTATGCCACTCGGCCATTCACTCCAAAATCCTTGACCGAACGACAGCAGGAAGTGAAGGTCAATAAGGAAAAGCCTCAGAGGAATTTAAAATATCAGCGAGATCTTTATTAACACTTTAAACAAGAAATTATAGATGGACTAGTTTAAATAATATCAATATAATTAAATACTAAATCAACAATTGATTGTGTGATAATATTAAAATAATTAATAAAATTAATAATAATGGAGTACTAGAAGATTATTAAAAATGATTTAGATAAATTTTATTTTAATTAAAGATCATAAAGTGAGGAAGGAAAAAAATAAAATTCTTTAATGGTACAAGTGTGCTGGAAGCTTTGAATTTCTTCACTTGGGGAATTAAAATTACAAGAACAATTTAACATTACCCTTGCTTCCACTTTCACTCTCACTTTCTTTAACTGATCATGACCTTGAACTTGATAAAAGATATGCGTTTAATAAATATTTTTAAAAAGAATTATTCTAGAAGACGTTATGGTGTACTAAAATTTTCAGCACATAATACATTAATTGTGCAATTATTTGAGCTTTAATTTATCGAGAAAAATAATTATTTCAGGATTTGTGTCTTTACACTGAAAAATTTCAAATATATTTCCTTAGGGAATTTTTGAAAATTTTATTTTTGTGCAAATACTTTTAAAATTGATAAAAGATCATTTGTTTAAATGATTAAATAATAAAAATTTAATTTGGAAATTTAATATGATAAAAATAAAATTTATTAGCAATAAAATATACTAATAATTTCGATATAGAGTATACCGTTACTTGCGCTAATTTAGTCCGGTTCAACTTCCGCGTGCGGACAGTTAAGCAATAACAGGTATCAAACATATTTTGATTGAACAAATATTTATATATGTTTAAAAACTGTAAAAATTCTAGAAGATACTAAATACATAAAATGGAGAAAAAAATTTGTTTAAAATAGCAGATGAAAAGATATTTTAATTTAATTTTCGTTTGTTAAAACAAAAAAAAGGTATCTCATTAAAATGATAATGCGTCAATGAATTTTAATAATAGTTTCAATTAATTGAGTTAGTCTGACCTGGTACGCACAAATGTTCATTAACAACATGGAGTTTGCAGAGAAATAATAAAAATAAGAATTAGGAAAAAATAAAAAAAAAACTTCAAATTCACTGAATTGTTTTACACAAATGAAAAAATTATTAAACTATTTTTATTACCATTTGTAATAATAACAAACAAATATACCCATTAATAGCAATATATAAACTGATTATTGGACATTTAAAAATTTGAGCAACAAGATCCTTTCAACTTGAAGAATGAAAGGTAACTGAGTCAACCATACCACATACTCAGTATCTTATATTATCTGATAGAAACAGGTATTCATCATTTTCTTCCCCTTCCAAATGATTTATTTATAATAGTCAAAATTTTTACAACTCAATCAAAATAAACGTAATTAAAAATAAACTTAAAATATATTAATTGTCTTAAAATCAAACATGAAATAATAATTATAATAACTTCTACCAACAAATATTAATCATTAACTCTTATTAATTTTTTAATAATAAATTTTTAACAATTAATTAATTAATTGTAACTTATGACACTATCAAAGCCACCATTATAATTAATTATTCATTACAAATAGATTATTTTTGTTTGATATTCATGTGAGTGGTTAGCTATGAATAGAAATATTACAAATAAATTTAGGTAATAATAATCAATAAGTAATTATTATAAATTTTATTTTTAATTGATATATTTATTGAACAATTGTCATTGCTTTATTTATTAATACGAAATAAAGAAGTTTATAACAAGTTTGTAATAGAAGAAATGCTCCATAAAAAAGTCAACTAAATGTATAGCAACTTTTAAAAAGTAACTTGCAAGTTTATGATAGTATATTTTACTGAATTCTTAAAAACTTTATAAACACAAATTCAGAAAGTTAAAATATCATTCTAAAGCTCGAAATTTATTAAGAAATAAAATAATAAATTTTATTTAACATAATATAATAAAATTTAAATAATAAATTTAATCTTAACTTGACAGAAATAAACCTCAAAAATGTTGAATAAAATGTATAGTCATTGAACTGAATATTATTAATAATTCTAATAAAAATAATGCAACTGGTATCTTACACGAAGTCAAAATATCATTTAGATCTTATTTTATCACTAATAATAGAATACCAACATAGTAGAAGTGTAAAACATAAGTGACAATTGCATATAAATGTACATATACTATAACAATACGCTTGCGCTGCAAATTTACCAACACTAGATAAACGCACAGAGGGACACTTGGATCGATCCTTTCCTTGAGTAGAAAGAGCAGTTGAAAGAATATTAAACCTATTTTTTTTCCTCTACATCACTAGCATTTTTTATATAATAAAACATCTTTCATTAATACAAGTATACTTGAGTTTATTTTTAATGTCAACTTTTTTTCACCATTTTCCTCATCAATTATGAATGAATATCACAAATGTCATTTTACATTGACAATTATTTGCTCAAGTAGCCATAACTCATAGATTATTGTAAAAATTTTGTCAACAAAGAATGCAAACAATCATACTACTAAAAATTTATATAAATATGATAAAAATGAAATTTCATATTATTAATATTGAAATTGATGGTTAACTAAGGATTCAATAATAGATAATTGATTGAAGACAAAAAAATATTCAAAACTTAAAAGTACTTGTGTATTATTAAGTTTAAGAACAGAATGAATTTTTAAAATTATTGAATTATCGAGTGTCTCGATACAAGAGTTAGAGCAAGGGTTTACGGAGGGAAAAAGTTAGGGGAAGCTTGTTTTATGAGAAGGGGAAAACGAGGAGAAGAGATCACCGCATTGGGCGGTGGTGCATCTAATCAAGTTGAACAGAAATGTAGGTACCGGCGACTACAGACAAGTGCAGACGAGTCTAACGTAATCCAAGGTAGACAAGTCTATTTAATTCACCTCTTCCACTTCAGTATTTTAAATTATTAATACTATGTAAATTTTTTTACTCTTTATAATTTACCGTTAATTATCTGTCATTAACATTTAACCTTTTATTGTTAGTATAATTAATCCACCTTTAATGAATTCACCACATGGCCACATCACATTAACTCTTCATTAATCCATTCAATTTAAAATAAATGACAATCAATGGCATTTTTTATTTCTTAGAGGACTCTCTTTGATAAGTTGATACCGTAGTAGTAACAACCAGAAAAAGATAACGACAGATTGAAAATAAAATGGTAAAACTGTCAATACATGACTAGCAGAATAGCATGTCAAGAGAATGTTATTAAAAATAATGATATCAAAGAATAATTTAATAGATCAAGTTAGAATGCTTAGTAATTTTAGAAAAATTTTCTATAATAAGGTTAAACTCAATGATAATCTATTTGTGGATATATCTGAATTTTAATATCTAAATGCCGGGTGTGTGTCATGTATAGAAAAAACTGAAGGAGAATTACGATGAATAGAGAAACTCAACCGTTATCTTTCTGGCACGATTATATTCTCTATTGTTACAGCTCTTAGTCGACCCGGAAAAGCAGCTGGTAAAGGTGCAGCTATATCTGAATTCACACGCAAAAATTCTCATTTAATTTTTGTCTTTTTTTTCGTATCATTTTCCATCAATATCATGTAGATGGTTTAGCGAGGTTGAAACGAGACTAAAATGATACTTTCCCGTTCAACGTAACACTTAAATACAACATGAACCTCAATAATCAACATTTTAGTTGATATTAATCCAAGGAATAAGCATTGACAAATTATTTCCAATTTTTTCTTGTCAATTAGGTGCGGCTCTAAAAAAGAAAAGGACAGAACGATGCTGTGCCTGATTACTACCCCATATACAAAACTCACCGGGACTGACAATGACAGATAGAAATTCCTATTTATGATGGCACTTTCTGTTTGTGCGAGCTCCTCTTGAATTATTGTTGCCGCAAGAACGGCTTGTTTAACACAGGAACCCGCACTTCTCACGTCTTTTACACTTTTCAGCACGTATCCGTCGCACGTCAACCGTGTCCGCCATCTTGGGGAAACTGCCAAGTACAGTTAGAGAAACTGAACCGTACAAAAAGTCACCACGGAAATTATTCAACAAGAAAAAGGGCTCTCACAGGGCTTACACTACACTGTGACACTACACTAAAGCTTTCGTTCAGCATCTGGACGTTTTCTATTGAAGGATCCAACCAAACTGCCGATATCGTTCTCGACTTGTTACCACCCTCCCCTCCAGACGTGCCATTTATTATATTTAGTAACTATCAACCAACGGCGGCAATACAGAAATCATTTTATAACAATTTCATTATTTTAATTATCAAAATTTTTGCTATAAACATTATTTATTTTATTATTGATATTTATTCAATAATTTAATTAAAATATATTTTTCATTATTATTATATCATTTATCTAGTTCAATACTAATCATGAATTTCGTTTATACGTACTTTTTCCAATTTAATATCAGACGAAACTATTCTTCATTAAAATCAATCAAAAATTTATTGTTTAATCGAAAAGTTTTATAATGATTGATTGATAACAAGTAATATTAACTGTATGTTTATTAATTATATTTTAAAAATATCAATCAATACATTAATGGAGTGATTGATCTTGAATAAAATTCTCCATCACGCCATGATTTAAATGAAATCGCGGGTGGTGAGTTGCATTAGGAAAGTTTTATGCCATAAAAGTTGGCAGAATCAAATGCATGAGTGGCGCCACTATCATTTTTCATATTTTTTTTAAGCATTCTTACTTGAATATAATAATGTACCTTATGTAATATCAAGGTAATCCCTTTAAATTCAATTGTCTACTACTATCATCTTTACCTTGGAATAATTGCTTTGGTATTTAATATTACATAAGTTATATTTGACATCATTAGCACGTGTGAAGAAGTCGAAATGGATTTAATTTTAGATATTAAAAACATGCGCAATATAAACAGTCGAGAGAGCCTGCGCTAATCAATCCTTGTCATTTGAATACAAATTTCTACCAAGATTGTGGTATAAATAAAATTGTAGCATGGAATACCATTGATGGTGAAAAATTTCTTATAAAAACTTTATTATTTTCTATTGCTTATTATCCAAGGTCAGTGATAAACCACAATATAGTCGTAATAAAGATTAACCTAGAAAAGTAAACATTTGTTGATTCTTTTATATTTTTTTTTCTTTTTAGATATGCAGTTTTTTATAGTCAATATGACCTGTCTCAATCCCTAAATATTATGTTTATTTAGGTATAATTTTGAAAAACTTTCGCTTTGTCATTCATTCAAAATTTTTTTCTTTTCTATTGCACAAGAAATCAGTTTATTTATTATAGAGGAAAAAGTCAAAAAGAAAAAAAATGATAATACTTACATCTGATTGAAAAGAAATGAAAATCAATTGAAAGAATTCAGTGAAGAACTCAATAATCATTTTATTGATGTACGATCGTTATTCACAAAATAAATACACTATAGTAGAAAGATAAGGTCAACGCTCTATTATACTTTCTAACTAAACCGTTTCAACTTGTCCTCCCTTGATTCGTGCTGAGTGTCGATTGATAATAATTGTGCGGATGTTCAACATTTACGAGAATGAAATACCATCGCAAAAGGTGAGTCATCACTAAATACTTATGGCAATGACAACATTTATTTGTAATAACAATTTAAAAATGATTTGACACAAAAATGTGGAAATTTTTTATTATATTTCATCTTTTTTTTTTTTATTTTAGCAATTTTATTCTTTTTTCGGAGAATCACTATCGTCTACGTTCAACTGTTACTTGAAATTTATCATAATAAATCTAATAAATGGCTTGTATACGTCTCATCAAACATAACATCCGGATCACATAAATCACTAAACTTAATAATCATTTCGAAAAACTCTTTCAGATCAAAGTTAATTGGTAATTGAACTCAACTTGTCCATTTGTTAAATAGAAAAAAAATACCAAGAATTAGTACAGGACTGAGTTAAAAATGCATTAAGTCTCATAAAATTAACATTTATTTTTTTTTAAGTATTGATAAGAGAAAAAGAGAAATCAACATATTTATAATATTAATTTAAACTTATTACAAAATTGCAAATATTGGGAAACACGTAAATTAGTGAAAAGTATTCAGAGCATTAATTATGAAAATTCATTTTTTCGATTCAAATATTCACACTGTCAGCAGTTGAAAAACATTCATTATGTAATTACTGAATTGTTTTTATGACTTTAAATAATTAAATAACTAATATTTTTTTTTACTCTTCTTTATTAATAGACAATTTTTTCATGTAAAATTATGGGTTATTATTCTTTATTTTTTTTTTAATATAATTGAAAAACGGTATCAATTAGATTAGATTGGATTATCGGAAGTATTGATTGAATTCAATCATTCTTTGGTGGTCCGTCGATCCCTACTTATATCTTCTTAGTTAACGTAATAACACTGGTATTGTTCTACGCTGTATTAACATAATCTGATGGATATCGCCAATGCCAATGCCACTTATTGCTCCATTCAAAGCTTGTAAAAAGTTCAAGGACAACCAGCTCACTATTTACTATTTTCATTAACAAGTTTGCTGTTTGCTATGATTAACAGTAACGTAAATAAAATTTATAACTAACATTACGAAATAAATTTTTCACACATTAATATTAAATATTGACATATGCAAAATACTGCAATTCATTGCTTATATTTTCACACAAAAGTAAGTTGAGATGATGTCAAACTTAATTACATCTCTTTTTTAATGACTCATCTTCTTGTCAGTTGATGTAATTCATCTTTCATTATGACATTATGATGCTCCAAAAATATTTTTCAATTTTTTTTTTTGTATTAAGAATGTTAATTTACAAGTTAGATAAATGATGTAAAAACATTAAATTAATATCTACAATAATTTAAAAAGTTTTTTAAAATATTAACAATATTTTTTTTATATTTTTATCAAAGAAGAGATAATAAAAAACACATATTTTAAAGTAACAGTACAAAAAATCATACAAAAATAATATTTTTAAAATTTATCTATTATACCGATAATAGGTTATGTCTTGCAAATAACTATTTTCTAAATTATCGACTTTTCTGTTTTATCCAAAAAAAAAACACACAAAATAAAAGTGAAAGTAGAAATGAATTTTTAAAAAGTGAGCCATCTTTTCTATTAAAAAGAATAAAAAAAGTTAATAACTAAGTAAATTGTCGGAGTATTTTAAGTTGATTTTGTCAAGTTATGAGAACCCCTTATGACCCAGCATCTAACTCATAAAAATTTACAGGTATATTCTGTGAGCATTCCTCAGTGTCCTTGCCTCAATGTAGTGTTCAGTGCCCCCTTCACGTTTCTAACAGCTAGAGAGATTGTCCAACCTGAAAGTCTATTGGACGTGGTAATGTAGTGCTTCATGTCAGGTGTAGCATCCACCAGTGCTCAGTTAAGTTCTCGACTTTGCTGTTGGTTACAGCTGGTTACGTATCCTATTATTTGTTCAGTTATTTTAATTCATAAGTTTCTCTTTTATAAAAACTGTTTACTTATCCTAAACTATCATCTCAGAGATATTTGAAGGAATTGTCGATTCTAACCAACGAATGTCTTAATTTTAAATAAAGAAAAACAGGCAATATCTAACATCAACTAAATACTGTAAAAACAAATAAAACGTGATAATGGCATCTCAGGTGTTAGATTTTTATAGAGGGAAAAACATTTTCATTACTGGTGGAACTGGTTTTGTTGGAAGCTGTCTTATTGAAAAGTTACTTCGATGTATTCCCGATTTAAAAAATATCTATGTTTTAATGAGACCAAAAAAAGGAAAACAAATAAAGGAGAGACTTGAAACACTTATCAAAGATTCGGTAAAAATTTTTTTCATTATTAATCAATAAAAATTTATTTTATATTAATTAAAAATCCAATACAGGTTATTTAATTCAATTAATTGATTATAAAAAGGAAACAACAACTAAAAAGATCAATTTAAAATTACTATTACGGTAATAATGTCATTATTCTATTATAGGTATTCGATAGACTTCGTGAAGAAAAAAAAGAGTATTTATTCAACAAACTTATTCCTATTGCTGGTGATGTTGGTGCAGAAAACTTGGGATTATCTGCTGAAGATCGATTTACTCTTGTTGAAGAAGTAAATGTTATTTTTCATTCAGCTGCCACTTTGGACTTTGGAGCCAGTTTAAAATCTGCTATTGATATAAATCTCTTAGGAACACGACGAATAGTACAATTGAGTCAAGAAATTAGAAATCTCAAGGTAAACAATCATCATTTTATTTGAACATTTATTTAAAAAATAAATATAGAAATATGAAAATTATCTTAATGTAATACTTCTGAACATCAGTCATATTTTTAAAGATAATATTCATTAAAATACTTGTAAATTAATTATATTTCTTTAACATGTAAAGTATTTATCAGCTTAAATATTTGATATCAATTACATAAGAAGATATTTACCATCATGTATTCCATTTGTAATTCTTTAATATATTCTAAATTTTTTTGTAGGCAATCGTACACGTATCGAGTGCTTACGTGAATTCATTCCTTTTAGAAACAAAAGAGCAAATATATCCTGCACCAGCAGATGTAGAGAAGGTGATTAAAATGTCTAATGAATTAGATGAAAACCAATTAGCCGAAGAAGAACCAAAGTTACTTAAAGATCATCCTAATTCTTATACTTTCACTAAACACTTAGCAGAACATGAAATCGCTAATGCATCACTTGCAGCTGCTATTGTCAGACCTTCCATGAGTAAGTTTATAAACTATTAAAATAAGGAAACTAACTTTTTTCTTAAAGTAATTTTTTTGTACCTTTTTTTCAAATTTATATACCATGTAATTTCCTGCCATGTATTACTACTACATAGAAAAACAACTTTTAAAAAGTTTCACTATTTAAATTAATTTTTAATCTTTGGAAAAAATTTATTGTTTGTAATTAGAATCATTTCTTTTTCAATTTTTTTTTTTTAATTAAACATTACAAAATATAATCGAATGAAATAGTTTTTCTAGTCACTAATTAACATTGAATATTATGTTGATAAAATTCATGCAAAAAAAGTTAAATGTCAATTAAGGACTAGTTGATTAATTGTAAATTTATTCATCTATTAATGATTGTTTATTGATAATAATTCACATTTAAATTTACCCTTGTTTTTTAAAAATAATTACTATAAAAATATCTCTTAATGGACAAGACTGATAAAAAAAGGCTTGAATTGACTATTATCATTAACCTCGATGTTTCTAGTCAATAATGTTAACAAATGAGCGTATTTATCTAAGTTATGTCATTTTCTAAATAAACGTTTCACTGGTAAAAAATATGCTCTTTTATTTACTAAACTAATGAAAAAATTTATATCTTTAATGAATTTTTTAGTTATTGGAGCATGGAAGGAACCAATACCTGGCTGGACCACATCAAAAAATGGACCTCAAGGTTTTTTGATGGGTGCCAGTAGAGGAGTAATCCGTCGTTTACCTATATATCCAGATCTAATAAACGATTATATACCTGTTGATGTTGTTGTGAATTCATTAATAGTTGCTGGTTATACAGCTGGTACCAGTCAGTAAGTTATCAATATTAAATACCAAAACAAATTTTAGATTCAATTGATAACTCATTATATTACTTCCTTGTTTTAGAGAAAAAAAAATTAAGGTATATCATTGTACTTCAAGCACTTGTAACCCATTCCGTTGGAGTATGATAGAATCCAAAGTGAATAAATATCTTCACGAATATCCGCTCAAATCTGCTGTTTGGTATCCGCATATCAAATTTCTGCCAATTTGGCTTTTTAAAATTTCAGCTATTTTCATTCATATGATTCCGGCTTATATACTTGATACAGTTACTAAAGTAGCTGGAGGAAGACCAATGTAAGTAGTATTTTGGAGTAGTAACATATTTTTTTTTAATTTTTATTCAAAAAATACAGAGTATCATTAATGTCGCCTTTTTTAATTAAGATGATCATAAAGATATATTAATTAATTAGCATATATTAAAAATAATGAATAATCATAAACCGAAATGATTAAATGAAATTAATAAAAATATTGATTTTTCATATTATCAAGTCTCGTCCGATTACATACTAATGTAAACAACTCTCTTGTTCGCTTGGAAAAATTCATCGTTACTGAATGGAAGTATCATAATCCTCGATTACTTGCATTACATGAATCGTTATCAGATGAAGATCAAAAATTATTCTATCTTGACATAAGATCCTTAGTATGGGAGGATTATTTTGTTGATTTAACCAAAGGAGTAAGAGTTTATTTAAGTAAGGATCCATTGAAAACTCTTGAAGCAGCGCGTTCCAAAGATCAAATGTAAGTTTTTTTCCATTGAATAAGTATGATTACTAAAATCGAAATATTTTCCAATCACATTAATAATGTATTGTATCACAATTAATTGACTTTTTCTTCTGATCAAAGTCTTAACTGCAATTCTTTATGTTTTCAGTTTATTAGTTGCACATCTGGGGCTTCAATTTGCACTGATGGGACTTGTTTGGTGGATTGCTAAATTTATTTTAGGCTCTACTTGGACAAAAACTGGAATGGTTGTGCCTTTATTTTATTTTCTCTTCAACCAAATTTAAATACATTTCTATTCACATCATTCCATTAATAGTTAAGCACCAGTTTATTGAAATAGTTACTGCAACGATTTGTTTACACATCAGTTGAAAAATTGAATTGTTGATACATTTTTATATCCTTTTTTATACTTTTGAATATGATAGAATAGATTTTTCTGATCAATCTATCGTTAGTTAAATATTATATAAAACTGATTATAAAATTAACATTATTACTTGATAACTTAATTGGTTATACATTTATAAACATTGCATAATGCACCAAGTATACGTTACAGTGTGTGTTATGGAAAATGATTAAAGATTTACTGAATTTTAATATATTTGTTTTTTAAAAAGTAACAAAAATGAAATATTTCTGAATATTATGATTACAATATTATTAAATAAATAGAAAATATTTATGGTGTATGTATTTCATCATTTATATATAAAAATAAATCGATTTTTATTGTCAAAAGAGAGTTTTGAAGACAAAAAATTTTCCCACCGTACATTTATTCTACTAATCAGAATATATATAAATAAATATGGAGAAAGTATTAATTTACATGTTTGGCAATATCTGAAGGGCATGAAAAATTAAGTAATGAATCCAAAAAACTTTCTCGGCTTTCTTTGTCTAAAAAAACTCGACCTTGAGTAATAGACTGTGACACTGCAGGCTTTCGGATCTACGAAAGTCCAGTTAAAATATAAATCGATAATAGTGAAAAAGTGAGTGAATTGGCATCCAATTCGTGGTACAAAATGTGGGGAATACCGTGATTTAAGAAGGAACGAAGGCCAACTGCAGTGGCTTGCGGTTGACTCAACGTGTAGTCGATCAGTTCTTCAACGGCAACCCGTGGCATTCATTGGATACTCAGGCTGCTCAGTCATAGAAAAATTTAAATTGAATACGTGTATTTATTGCTGACCATTTAATTATTGTAGTTTAATAATTAGTGGCTGGTGAAATTTTCTTCTAATTTGTCGTAACGAAATTTTTTTACTATTTAAGCAGGTATTTATGAATTTCTTTCTCACCTTTTTAACTTGAACTTCTTTACAAATTTTTAATAAATAATTATTGACTGAATATAATTTTTTTTTCAATCATTACCAAAATGATGATTTAAAAATGTCAATTATCAAAACATAATTGGTTATACAGTTGGCAACTTTACTGTAAGAATGACCATCAAAGGGACTTTTTTTGAATACAAATAAATAATGGATAAATCAATGATATGTCAATAGAAATATAAAGTTGTTTTTTTCTATTAAATAACTATCGATGACAAGGCAAATAGATTATCATTGTTCTAAGAGAACATTCGATGAATATATAGAAAAAATCTCATATAAATAAAGACTCAATTATTCATTTAATTTATCACTATTAAACGCGTCACTTTTTAATGATAAAATTGATATAACAAGTAAGAGACATCATAGTTAATATTTTAATTTCGTAATCAATAAAAATGACAATCATAATTTTTTATTAATTGTAATTAATTTGCTTTTCTTTTGTTTGGTGTTTTTATCAGCAGCTCAAATTAACATAGATGACAATGGAATCTAAATCACCAACAATAGCTGAATGGTTTCGGAATCGTCATGTACTCATAACAGGTGCCACGGGATTTATGGGCAAGGTTTTAGTTTCGAAATTGCTGTCCAGTTGCCCGGACATTGAAAAAATATATCTTCTTGTACGTGAAAAGAAAGGAATTGATCCACAAACACGATTGCAATCTATTGTACAGGTATATTAAATGAAAATAGCTACTTTACTATTACTATCGGCATAAAGTAATCAATAAATTGTTAGTTTTATACTGAATCATAATACCATAATTGATCAATGAATAAGAAAGCTTATAATAATAAAAAAAAAATATTAAATAACTAACAATTTTTAAACAATAAGACAGTACATAATAATTGATGATCAATGAGACGTTAAAAATATCCAGAAATTTTATAAGTATCGATGTATAATCGTATTTCGAAAGACATTAATGAGAGAAAAAAAAGAAACAACAAACTAAAGCAATCGAATATTATATTACACAAAATTTCACGGATTTTGAAAGGTAAAAGTATTTCGAAAGGTTAAAATGAATGATGACTTCAAAAATATTCGAACGTTGCATCCAAGTTTATATTTAGAAATTAAATAAAATTTATTATAATAATTATAACTTTTTAATGATACAAGTTTTTTAGGAAGTTTAATGTAGCATTGAATTGTATATATAGTACGTTAATTTCAATGTGAAAAAATTAAAGCCTGCCTTGACACCATTTAAACGACGACTTTCGTCAATAATTCCTGATTTATTATCAACCAAATTATTATCTTAAATAATCTTCATCATCTGGTCTAAAATTAAATTAAATCAAATAATTTACTTTAACTTCGTGCAAACTTCATTAAATACCATATATTATAACTTGGACAAGTTGGAGAAAATTATAATTTCACTAGGAAAATCATTTATCCGGAAAAGATTGTTTTTTTTTTTCATTTCTCGTGCTCACTCGAGGACAACAAAGTCTTCATGTAATAACTTTAAATGTAATTTTCCTACGAGATGTAAGATTAGATTACATCCTGGATTTTATAAAAGAATCCATTTCTCAATAATGATGACCTATATTTTGTATTTTTTATTTATAATTAAAGACTGTTATTTACATAATAGTTGATGATGCAAATAAACAATTAGTTGGAAATAATTACAATTAATATAAAAAACATAATATTTACGATTTTTGAAGTAATAGATATTCATTATGCACATATTTATGTAAATCATAAGGATTTTTTTATCGTCATTGCCATCAATTTCATTAAAAATTATTTTCCTATAAGTAATTGAATTTTTTAAGTAAAATTTATTCAAGATTTAAAACTTAATATGTTTTTAACATTACTTATTTATTATTAATAAATAAACAAGTCAATTATTATAAACATTTCTCTATTTTTAAACTTTACGGTAAAATAAATGATGTAAGATTGAAAATTCTTTTAAAGAAATCATATACATGATAATACTCTGATGTTGGTTGTACCTGTCCATAAACTTTCAGAATTAGGATTCTATTCAAGAGTAAGAACAAGTTTAGAGTTTTTTCATTATTTTCTTTTTGGATGCTAAAAATAGGATATGAGAAATTTTAAACGGACGTTCAAAAAGATAATTTTTTCTATAAAAAAATGATGAAGAGAAATTTTGAAGAAAATTTTTTATTTTATTTCAACATTCTTCATTTTGCAATTATTTTATTTTTTTTAAAATTAAGTTAGAGAATAAAATTACTAATAGAAATAAATTTCTAAGGTATAAAATTATTAACAACTTAGCACCAAGTTTTTTAATACATAACATTAATGTGAGTTTTTTACGTAATAAAATGTTATTTAATTAATCGAAAATAAATTTAAAAAATTAAATGGAAGTGGATGCTCTAACACCCAGAAGATATTGATATTATTATTTTATTTCAGCAAGAACCATTTAGAACGCTACGAGAACAAAAACCAGAGCGATTAAAAAAACTTGTAGTAATCCCAGGTGATGTGACAGTTGAAGGATTAGACCTATCAGAAGCTAATAAAGAATGTTTATTGCAAAAAGTGTCTGTCGTGTTTCATGGGGCAGCCAATGTCAAGTTCGATACTCCACTCAAGGACGCCATAAACATGAATACCAGGGGAACTGCTAATATTATAGCTCTCGCTAAACAGGTACTTTCAACAATAGTTCTTAGATCTAAGAGTCATTAATTCTTTAAGTGACAGTTTAATATAATTATAATACAGAATAAATTTCATCATGGAAAATTATCTAACAAAAATGGAATTGAAAGTTCCATTACGTCAGTTAAAAATGGAAATAACTTTTCTGATTCAATTACTACGAATATCACTGATGATTTTATTCTAATTTATGCAAATAATCTAATTCAGATGTTTTTCCTGTAGTATAATTTTTTCTCAAGTTCATTTGATCCAATGAAAAATTAAAACTGTTTAAGTTTTTTTCTTGAAAATTGAATAAAAAATCACATACATATTCAATTCAACGAAAAATCATTTATAAGGTCTACGAACTACTAGATAATAAATTCTACATGTAAATTAACTGAAATTTATTCCTTATAGATGAATAAGCTTCAGGCGTTGATTCATATTTCTACATCCTACTCACAATGTGGTGAAGATGTACTTGAAGAACGCGCCTATCCAACTCCAATCTCACCAGAAAATGTCATGACTCTTGTCAATATTGTAAATGATGATCTCTTGAATTCAATCACCCCAAAACTTCTTGGAGTACAGCCTAATACATATGCATTTAGTAAAGCTCTTGCGGAAGATTTGGTTAATAGGTCCAATTTACCAGTAGGAGTTGCTCGACCTTCAATTGGTAAATAAATTGTAATTTAATATTTCATCAGATACCAATTAAATAATTATCGATACTAATATTAATTGAAAATTTTTTAATACCATAGTTTGTAAATTTAAAAAAAAAAAATTTAAAAGCAAACTCATCCGTTTGTGTTTATCAGAAATTGTATTTAAATCAATCAATTGATTTTTTGCTAAAATATTAGTAATGGATAAAAAACTAATGAATTGGCGAATGATAAAATGTTGAGTAAAAATTAATATTAACAAAATTAACGTATTAAATTAAAGAAATAAAAAATTTTCACACTGAATCAAATTATTTTTAAAAAGATAATTCAGTTTTTTAATAGATAAAAAATGTAATTGTATAATTATTTATGATGATATTTTTTAATTCATCATTATAATTTAAACCTTTGATATTTCAGTTGTAGCTTCTTGGAAAGAACCAGCACCTGGATGGGTAGAAAGTATGAATGGACCGACAGGGTTGATGATAGGAGCTGCTAAAGGAGTAATCCGAAGTGTTCTTTGTGATCCAAACCTTTTAATTGATGCTATTCCTTGTGATATAGCTGTAAATGCTATAATAGCACTTGCATGGCGAGTTGGTTTAGAATCCCCAAGCAAACCAATATTTATGAATGTAACTGAAAGCGGAGAGAATCCAATGACTTGGGGAGATTCTCTCAAGTATGGGCGAAAACATGCTTTAGCGAATCCATTCTCAGGTATTTAAATATTCAGATTATTTTTCAATACTATCGAATTGATAAAGTTAATTTGAAATAAATTACTGTTATTTTTTAGGAATTTTATGGTATCCACGTGGAGGAATGACGACAAATAAATATATTCATTATATTTCTGTATTCCTTCTTCATTTATTACCCGCTTATTTTATTGATGGCATCTGTCTTATGACTGGAAACAAACCATTTTTAGTAAAAATACAAAATAGAGTTAATTGGGGACTTAGACTAGTTCAATACTATACAATGAAACCATGGGTCTTTTTGTAAGTTTGTAATATTGTAATTGTTACTTGATAAAATCCATATGCACTAATTGTGTATACAAAATCAATCAATTAGTTCAATTTAATAATTTCATTATTTTGTTATTTTACAGAAATGATGGAATGAAAGAGTTGAGAGAAAAATTGGATCCAGTCGATCAAGAAACATTCTTTATGGATACTAAGGCATATGATTGGGATCAATTTATGAAAATATATGTCTTAGGTGCTCGACGCTATGTCTTAAAAGAAGATCCCGCTACACTACCTCAAAGCCGAAGAATTTTTATGATTTATTGGATTGCTGATGGCATCCTAAGATTTACTTTAGTTGCACTTTTCTGTTGGTTTCTCTATATTTGCATTAGCCCCTTTATTTCTTCTAAAACACTTGTTGGAGTTATTGAGCATTAATTATATAAATAAAAACTATTAAAGTGCAATTAAAAATAAAAGTTTCATTTAAAATTTAAATGAGTGATGATTAAAATATTTTTTTGATAATCTTAAGATAAATGTATCAAATAAGTAAAATACTTACTGACAACTTTATATGAGTAATTCCATTCTAATAAAATATTTTCATAAAAAATTAAAATTTTAAATATTTTATAGTTAAAATTCTTTTCTACTTATACTTTATTTAAAATATCTTTCTCAAGATCTCATTATGATATTGAAAAAAAAAAAAAGTTAATCCAGCATTTTAAGAATTTTGATTTAAAGAATAAATTTATTTCGGTATTACTTAACAGTCTATTAATTATTTTCCAATAATTCATACACAAAACAATATAAATTTATATGTATGTAATTATCAAAGAGAGACATTTTTTTTAACTTTAAAAGAATAGAAAACTTATTGTCAAAGATATTTTGAAACGAAAAATATTTGCCAAAAGTCTCTTAAATAATTCGAGCATTAGATTAAGAAATAAATGTCGGTTGTATATAATTGATTCATAGAATATTAAGTGGATATTTAAAGTAAAATTAACATTTAAAATAGTAAAGTAGTACATGCAATATAAATTTACTAAATACGAGTTTTTGTTTAAGAATAATAATGTTTCTGTATTTCAAGTAATTTATTTCTCATGTTCTCTGATTGTGACTGCACTTTACTATTGGTTGTGTATCGAAGAGAAAGATTTAATGAGAAAATAAGTGAAGGTATGAAATTGTTCATGTGTTCATTCTGATAGATTACAGAGTGGAGTATGCGTATGGTGTGATGGAGAGCGTCGTGTCGTTGGCATCCTGAAATGTCGAAATATTACTCGTTCTCTCGTTGAATCGAGTGGCCAGGTTGCTGCGCACGAAAGTAAATTACGTCATTGAATAGAGGTTGAACCACTTCGGTTCTCCAGCAATATTGCGATCGTGAAAAGTTTAAATTTCTTAGTTATTATTAACCAATATTTTGACATAGATGTAAAATTGCATTCCTGATTAATTTGTATGCTCAAACTGCGTCCTGTTGAGTAAAACATTCAGTTAAACAAATTCCTCAGATTTGAATGCGAATAAACATGATGATCATGAAATAATAGTTTTAAAAAATATCAAGGATTCCAAGTAAAAACGTTCAAGAATAAATGTTTGATTAAGTAAAGAAAGTAACAAAGAAAAAATTATTGAGGAAAGTTTGAGGTATTTTTATCTTTGTTGGATACTGACGTATATACATTCGGCACTCCTTTCATTCTTTTATTATACACCTGTATCTTTAGTGTTGTAGAAAAAATGGATTTTAATTTTTTTATTTGTCTCGAATAGTTTTTAAGAAAACTTTATCTAAATAACTGTATATAATCATTTGTTTTAAAATCAGCAATGTTTGAAAAATCTATATTTTACATTGATAAAGAATCTTTATTAACAAATAACTGCTAAAAATGAATGTTCAAAGTATAAAGAAAATCGTTTTTTATTCAAAAAACGTGTAATTACTTTTTTTTTAGTTTCAAAATGGACAAAAAAAAAAAGAATAAAAGATTGTTATTAATGTCAAGTACACTAAGACAAAAAACTTTTTTATGTAACCAAACAAGTATATAAGTACATTTTTGCGAGTCATCACTTTTTTAATTATTTCAATAAATACAATTTGATTTATTTAATAATTTAGCAACTTTTTTTATTAAAAAGTCAGACTCTATAAAAAATCATATCTAATTATTAAAAAATTATTTTAAATGCAACAATAGATGACAATAGATAATCTTTTTCTATCAGCAATATAATTAAATATTTTTTTAGTACTTTAGGTACACGAAAAAATTTCTTTTTTAAATATCGTACAATTGCGCCCTTGAAGTTGATTACTTGAAATTGATCATTATTTTACGTAATCAAATTGCTGTTCTTCGACGATTCACAACCTCTGATTATTGATAAATTATGGACTGGTATCTCCAAAATTAGCAGTATTGCATAAATATGATGATCTCTTTGAAGATCCACAACACGTGTATACGAAAGTCATGTTGTAGTATTTTATTGATGATCAAATTTTTTATCTTTCTTTAAAAATATATCTAGGGAGAGAAATCCAATCTAACCAATAATATAACATGTCTCGAAAATGTTTATGCAACTTGTGTGTCATGCAGCAAGATATTCAACAGGACGAAATAAAACTAACATGAGTTTAATGTAATACAAAGTTGATTTTGGTTGAATCAAATGTTGAATAATACTACTGTGACATCGATTATTGATTATATTAAATTTTAAATACTTGTTATTTTTTCCTTTTTGGCTAAATTAAATAATTCCCAAAACCACGACTTGATGACGAACTCTAAATTTAGTTTCATGAATATTAAGTATATCAATTCGTCATTGACCTTAACCAATTTTTAACTATTTCCGACTCTTTTAAAATTATAAATTATAATGGAAAAAATGCTAATTCTTAGTTAATAAGAATCAAGGAGATAATACTATACAAATATCAAGTGAACTTTTATTGCAAAAAATAAATGATGATGATTGTATATCAAACGACAAAATAGATAGAGATATTAGAAAAATATTAGATTTATAATTAAATTCTAATAATTTTTTTGAATATTCTTGTAAGTGTTAAATCGTAAAAATTCTAGTGAAACACTTTAAAGTGAGTTTCAATAAACTTTAACTCATTATTTTCATTAAGTTAGTAAATATGTAAGGAGCAAAAACATGTAAGTGTTCATCAGCAATGAGTAATGTTAATATTTAACATGATTATAAGAAGAATTTAAAAATATGATATATTTAAAAATAAGACTGTATACAATATTATTTAAAGAAAATAAATAAGAATTACTTTTGTAACTTATAATTAAAATGACTATTTAGTTGCTTTAACTTTGTGAAATAATTTTATTATAATTAATATTTTTCACGTTTCATTTTGATTATTATTAGTATACTGCTCATAAAAATATATACAAATGATACAACTTATATTTCTAAAAATTTCAAAAGTGTTAATTATCCAAAATGAAATGTTAGAAAACGAATTTTAATATTTACGACACTAAAAAAGAAGTTTAAAACTTTATTATTGACTTTTGAACTGTGAAATAATAAAAATGTGTAAAAAATACCTTGATATGTTTGATTGTTGTTAAAAATAGAAATGAAAAATGAAAAATAATCCATTAAGTATCTTGGTAATTTAAACTTAGTCTTGAGTTTTGTTAGAATAACCGAGAGTTTTACCTGTAATAAAGAGTCCAAGATTCAGAAGTTTATCAGTAGTGGGGGGTAACCAATCACTGAGGTCTTACTTCACCAAATTGAAAGTTTATACGGCCCTGGACCAACAATAACAACGACGACGACACTAACAGGTATTAGACCAATACATGTTCATAAGTATAAGGTAACCAAACGTTCGGGATTCGGTGGCAAACTTTTCTCAGTCTGTAATCAACTCACAGTCCGTTCAAGTCAACTTCCTTCATAGAAAAAAGACAATATCCAACCAAACGTCAATTTGATCTGCGGAAGCTTTCAATCTCCGCCAGCCGTGAATTTTAATCACGGGTATTTTATTTTAAAATCGTAAGTGAATTTGTGCCTGTGTTAACAAAAAATAAGTGATTATTAATAATATTTTTTCGAAATAAAATAACTTATTCTCTAAATAAAAAGTAATACAAAAATGCAGCTAATGATTAATTGATTATTTTGCAAATAACTTATCTAACAGGAAATGTAAAAAAAAAACTATAAGAAAAACCTTTCAATGAAATTTATCGTCACGACTTTTAATTAAAAATTTCACAATAAATGAAGAGAAACTTTGAATTTTTTAGAAAATTTGATTGATTCTAAAGATGAAGTTAAACGAGAAATACATAATTACTATCTAAATAAAATAATTCCATTTTATGACTATTTGTTACAATTTTCATTATTTTAATTATTCAATTTTTTTTTAAATTGAATCTTTAGACACGTGTTACAATCTGCATACTTTAAACTTAAAAAATCATCAAAATATTGATAATTATAATAAAACCCTTTCTACTTATTTCATGCGTATCGAAGAATGTCGAAAACTATTTTGCAATAATGACAATTAGTCGGTAAACTTTGTAATAGTGATTATAAATGAAAGGTTAATTGGATTAAAAGAAGAGCATAACTCTTATAAATAATTAATTTACAATTATATTCAAATGTTTACAATTACCATAATTAAGTTTTTTCCCGGTTTCCCAGAAGCAACCACTTTAGCATATTATCTTTAATGCGCAAGCGTCGTTAATTAAAACCAGTTTCCGCGCGCAAGATCAGTTATTTGAATGGTTGCGCAGTAATAACAAGTGTAAAAAAGAAAAAAAGAGTCTTGAGAATTGGGGAAATAAATTTAAACTGATAAATAAAAAATATGTACTTGAATAGTTGCTGCATTTAATTATTGATATTACTGTGTTATATTATTGACGAAAATTAATACCTTTCATAAAATAGACATATTTCATATTTTGCATGAAAATAAGTCGACTCAATTACTTGGAAAAAAATGATCATGAGTATCAAGTAACAAGTTGAGATATAATAAGTGTGATTGATAATTTTTAGTTCCTTTTTTTATTTAATTTAATGTCAATATCGCTTTGAATTTCTCTGTTAACTCTGCTTGCCAATTAGTCTTGAATTTTATCTAAAAATATATGTAAGATATGTAATTGATAATATCATGTAATATTAATAGATAATGATTAAGTAAAAAATGTTTAAGAAATAACTGATAATTTTATTATTATGCATCAGGTTAAACTGATAAAAATCTTAAAATGGAACCAACAAAAGTTGAAGAGCTTCCTGATAGAATTGCAGATATGTTTGAAGGTCAGAATATTTTGATAACTGGTGGGACAGGATTCCTTGGAAAAGTTATGATTGAGAAGTTTCTACGTTGCATCCCGAACGTTGGTAAACTTTATCTTCTTGTAAGGGCTAAAAAAGGAAAAGATCCAAAACTACGTTTAGAAGAAATTTTTAATTCACCAGTAAGTATACAAAAAAAAAAAATGATTGCTTAACTAATTATTAATTGAATATTCTTACTCATATTATTTATTCATTTGTGTCATAATATTTTAATTTAATACCAAAAAATCATTGATTATGGGAAAATACCTTTAGTTAACCTTATCAACAAGTTAAAATGAAGGATATCTCTTAGAGATAAATCTTCTTTCATTTTTTCTATTTTCCAATATAAAAGCAGGTATCATAATGATCCGGAGACACTCAAATATACACCCAACTTCAAAGATATAATAATGATATGAAAATTAGTAAGCAAAGATCAGTATGAGTCTATGTAATTCTTGTACTTGTAGAAACAGAGTCAAGGCCTTGTCATAAGCGTAACCGATTTGAGAATATTATCGTCTAGTGAAAGTATACTTACTTGTTATGTCATACCTCCTGACTCCGGTACAAGTCTCTCTTTTTTATAACGCAATTTCTCTCTTACTCTCCGGCGTTTATCATTAGTCAGTTACACGTGGACTTTATTACAATCTCTTAGGTAAAACAAGGCCAGCAGGTCAGAATTACCAGTGTCTAACCGGTATTAACATATTTTCACTCAATTCAAAGATGACGTCCAAAATTTCATGAATGAATCATTTTTCTGTAACATAATAAAACAATTTTACTCAACATTGCATTAACTCTGTTGTAATTACCTAACTTTTTAGTTCTGATAATCAACTTACAATATTCAGATATTATCATTTCAACTGTATTTAACGGCATAAATAGTATAAATGTCATTTCATTGCATTTCGTAAAGACAACATTATTTTAGATATTAATAATCATAAAATAATTCATAAGTTCACTGTAAATTGAAATATGTTACATTGAACACGCTTCCAAACGTTTTCACTGCTAAACTCCGTAAACAAACTATAGATTTTACCACACTCTAAAGTGTGTGTAAAACAACAACAAGCTTCTATAGTTTGTTTACATTATTTAACAGTAAACGTGTTTATGTTTTTTGCTGTAACACACTTCAATTTACAGTGTTATTTATACAAATTAATTATTTCCATAATTCTGATAAAACAAACTCATAAAAACCACAGATTTCCATAAATTAAATATCAAATATACATTACATTATTTTATAACCTTTGAATTATTTCAGAGAAAACGATGAATTTTTTATTTAAATTCCAAGTCAACTGTTTGTGATTAATATAAATGCATAAAAAATTCAACATGTATTGTTGTGTACTTCCTATTTATTTTCATGATTAACATCAAATAAATAGTTGCTAATCGAGATCAACTCACGTGTATTTACACACATTGATATTTCGAAAGATCACTATTGCACGTTGAATGCACTTGTTTATTCGTCGCTTTCTCTCTTGAATTCTTTTAATGTTCTTTCATTTTTATCTGTAATTTACAAATGAGTACTAAATAGAATCATTTATTTTTTTCATAGCCATTTAACTGGAATTTGAGAATCAAGTATACTTACGTTGTTTCTTTACTCGGAAATCAGTGAAAAAATTGTTTGTCGAGTATTGTGAATTATTTTCCAATGAAACAATCATTAAGTATTTGACAAAAAATTTATTTACTCAAATCTGAGATTTATAATTAACGATTATAATTCATTTCCTTAACATCGATGATTAAGGAAATGAATTGAGATCTCAATGAGTGAAATTTTCCAAGCATCGAAGGTCAATTTTTTTTATGTTTACACACGTAAGATTGTCGTTAGAATTTGACGTAAGCATGCAGACATCAGACCAACGTTAGTCTGCTGTAAGATGCAGATGAGAATTCAAAATCTCATCTGCATCTTACTATCTAAAAATGAGACAGTGAAAATAATGAAATCACTGCAAAATCAGTGAATATTATATTACGAGGTTTTTTATTTTAGATTCGTATTATGGAAAAAAAGCAATAAAATTTAGCAAATGATTATTAGTCTAAAGTAAAAATGAATTGACGGATATTGGCCAACACTTAAGCTCTAATAGCAATCATGGCGTAATTTTATTTCTGATGATATGACATAAAAAAAGTGGAATTTCACAAGGATTATTATTTATAACTTCTCTTGCATAGATAATTGTATTTTTTCTAGAAAAAAAAACAATATCTTTTTTATCAATTATCCTTTCTTGGTTAACATTATAAGAATGGTTCATATTTAATCTTTTTTTTTGCTAAATTAAACAAATTTGTTGATTTAATATCTATAAAACATTAAAGTTCAATTACACTTGAATTTCTTGTGGTTATTCAATATATTTTTAATAATAATAAACATTTCGATAATTATTTATAAAATTTCTTATAGCTACTTAACAATACAAACAATTTGTGATCATAAACTCACAATTATCAATAATAAGAAATTTAATTAATAAATATTCTTATTTAATATAATAATTTCCTTATTTTCTAATCTACTGATGAGCAATATAAAAGGAGGAAATTCATAAATATTTCATGTCTTTATATTATATGACAATGCACTGTAGAAATTTGAAATATTATTCAAAGATTCAAGGAACCGAGTTGGTGAATAAGAAAAAGAATATGAATGTCTCAACAGTATCTTTATAAACGTCTTTCTAATGACCTGTCTTTCTAAATGTTTAAACGACATTTTCTGCATAAATAAAATCCATTGATAAATCTTATTGCGCAATCTAACTATGAAATATAAGAATATCCATGAATACAAAATTACTTACAAAAACATATTCTTATTTTCAAAATTTGTCATTACATAATCAATTTCAGTTTAAAGTTAATGAATATTCATGGAGACCAGCATGATAGTAATGTTTTTTATTTTATATTTTAGCTTTTCGAGAAGGTGAAGGAACTTCGAGGATTACCATTTATTTGTGAAAAAGTCCATGTAATTAATGGCGACGTGTCACTTCTTGATTTGGGATTATCAGTTGAGGATAGGCAAATATTATGTGAAAAGATTAATATTGTCTATCATGCTGCAGCAACCATCAGGTAACAAGATTCAATTTTTATTGTTTGATCATCATAAAGTCCAGAAATTTTTTCAAGTGACAAAATTAAATAGTGGAGTCGTGTTATCTTGAGATAATAATTTTAAATTAACATAAGAGTTTATTTAAAATATCAATCTCTTAGAGAAAATGTACGTTTATATTATATACTCAAGAGTATTTTAAAAAATGATTACTTTTTATATAGATTTGATGAGCCATTGAAGAGAGCTGTACTACTTAATACTCGAGGTACAAAGAATATGCTAGACTTAGCTAAACAAATGAAGCATTTAGTACTATTTGCTCACATCAGTACAGCATATTGTCACCTGGAAGAGAAAGTAAAAATATTTATCTTTGCATATACTAATAATTAAGTGTTACATCATTATTTTGCATTATTTGTATATTTACTTAAGCTATTCTCAATTAGATTCTCGGTGAAAAGCCGTATCCACCTCCGGCAGATCCACATAAAATAATTAAATGCGTAGAATGGATGGATGATGATGTAGTTGAAGCAATGACAAGTAAAATTCTTGGTAATTTACCTAATACCTATGCTTTCACTAAAGCTCTTTCTGAAGGATTAGTTGAAGAAGCTATGAAAGAACTTCCGGCTATTATTCTTCGGTAATGATTCTTTATTCTTTAATATTAATGATAATCATTAATAATATTCACTGAGTAGATTATTTTTATAGACTTCCTTATTATAAATCAATGTTGTTATTTATTATTTGTTAAATTATTTAACTTTCTTCACAAATAATTGGAATAGTTATTTACTTTATTCACTAGTGTTTTTTTCTATTATGTACTAAGAAAATTACATTGTTTTATACCCAGTGGTAATGAAAATAAAAAGATTATAAAACATTATTATAATTATTACAACATAGTAGTAATAAAAATTGATCAATGTTTTTAGACCCAGCATAGTTATTCCAATATGGAAAGAACCACTTCCAGGTTGGACTGATAACATAAATGGGCCAACTGGTTTACTTATTGGAGCCGGAAAAGGAGTAATTAGAACAATGTTATGTGATGAACGTGGATATGCTGATTATCTTCCTGTAGACATAGCGATAAATGCTATTTTTTGTTGTTCATGGAATTATATATATTGCAAAGATGAAAGTAGACGAGTATACAATTTAACAAGTAGTCATCAGTTCAAGGTATCTTGGAGTGAAATACTCGATCGTGGTCGACGAATCACTGAAAAAGTACCATTAAATGGAGTACTCTGGTATCCAGGTGGTAGTATGAAGAAATCAAAACTTATGCACAATATTTGTGTCTTACTTTTTCACATGTTGCCAGCTTACTTTATTGATACTATATTGTTCTTTACTGGCCATAAACCTATGTAAGTATTCAATATTTTTACTTTCTAATATCTTTCATATAAAATAGATAAATCATCATGCTTCTACTAGGTAAAGATTGGCAATAAATGTTTACATCGGTTTTTTAATTTTATGAAGCAGAAGACTCTAAAGAAATTTTATAGTTATCTAATTAAAGTTTATTTCAGTATGTGTCGAATTCACCGACGTATCCAAAAAGGTTTTGAAGTATTTGAATACTACGCTAATAGACAATGGGATTTTAAAAATGACAATATAGACATAATTAGAGCAAAATTTAACGATTTAGAACGGAAAAATTATAAAGTAGATGGAGAAGGTATGGATATGGATGCTTATTTCGAAGCTTGCATTCGAGCAGCAAGAATTTATATCCTTAATGAACCTCCAGAAACACTTCCAGCAGCACGACGTCATATGAGAGTGTAAGAATTCATTGAAAATAAATTAGATTGAGCAACTTAGATATGTTTATAAAAATTAATATTATACTGTTTTAGGATGTACTGGGTAGATGTCTTCACCAAAATTATCTTTTTCGGCCTGATCATTTATACCTTATTCAGCTGGACTGAAGGCTTTAAAGCCATACTCAAAAATTGATTACCCACTCAGTAGCGATATTTTATATTTTTAATCATAATAATTTAGACTTTTGGAAAATTTTTATTCCAATAATACCTTTGTATAGTACGTAATTAAGTCAAATCAATCTATTCATCAAATATAAAAATCTTCATTTTCATAAATTTTAAAATAAACAACGACAGGATATGTATTGTGGAGAAAAAAATAAATAAATAATATTTTGTTTGTTTATTCTTTTTTTATTATTTTAAAAAGTATCTTTTTTTTAAATAGTTTTTAAACAGACTCTTGCACTGGTGGTTCGTAACCTTCAGGTCTGTCTACCTTGGAGCCAGTTTCACCAGGCTCACTGCTTTTACCACCACCACCATCGCCGTGCAACTCAAGCAATTTGCTTAATTCGAATCGCGGTTTCTTCAAAACCTTCACTTTACGAATGTAGACATCGTGAAGAGGATAAATGCCTTGACAAGCTTTCTCGATATCCTTAGCAATCGCATCAGGAAGCAATTTGCTTACAACACCTTTAAGATCGCTCTTAGAAATATCATCGGTGATTGTTGATACCATTTTTCTTCTAATATTACGGACCTAGAAATAAAAGAAACAAAAGTACATTAGAACGGTTTTTCCTTTAATAGAAAACATAGAAATAATTAAAATATTTGTTCAAAGCAATAATAAACAAAATGACTACATAGAAAAAATGTTGCTTCACAATTTATCAATTTTCTTATAGAAAAAGAAAAATGTGGTAAGAGTAAGCATACAATTTTATCTCCGCAATGTAACACATCATTAAAACTAATTTAGATCATTTTAATGGAGTAGATTATTGCGTGTTGTATCGATTGATGATTATGATAGTTTTTAATTTTATTCAAGTTAGAATGGAGTAAAAAAAATAATCAATTTACCTGTGCATGTTGAGCATAACAAGTCTTTCTTTGACTCATTTGGTCTTTGTTAGTAAAACCAATGCAAAATACTCTAAGTAAATATCCATCAGTAGTTTTAACATCAACATTGGCTTCGATTAATGTTTGCCATTTCTTCACCATAGACCGAAGCTTGTCTGTAGTCAAGTCCATACCGTGAAAATTGGTAAGAACTGAACGTCCTTGTACATCTTCAGCAATAAGTCTGAATTTTCGGAAGGATCTTTCTGCATCTTGATCATTTTGAAGATCAGCAAGAGAAACCTCGAAGACACGATATTTTAAACCTTCGGAGGCGATTTCTGTAAAATAAATCAATTGCATGATTGTTATTGATTATTATTAACAATCAATCTTATTAAATAAATAATATTTAATTTAGGATGAAATCTGTACCGATAAGACAACAGCTTTAATTAAGTAAATAAAGCTGTGGTACCTTTCGCTCTTTATTCTTGCAACACTAAACGTCAGCGAAATTATTTAAAAAATTTCGTGAAGCTGGGGTTGCTTGAACTATAACATATTAAATTGTATAAAACATTGTTTTAAACTTACTCGTTCCTTGAGTTCTATTCACAAGAGTTTTGCCAATTTGGCGAGTAGTGAACATAGACGGTGCTTTAACATCATACCAATCTTTGCGAGTAAAAGGATCTACACTGAAATTAAAAGAAAATTAATTAATTATAATTTTAGTTACATGAACAAATCTAAGTTAGATTATTTTCTTAATCCCAATTAAACGTAAAATTTAGAAAACCATATTAGGTTATAATTCATAATGATTGTAGATTTTACACAAAAAACTATGTAAATTTATTCAAGAAATAAATAAATGTACAATAACACTAAAATAATGTGTTAAAAGTAGTTTCCGAAACATATTATTGTGACAATGGAGTAACAGCATGTCATGTATCCAGGTGATGATTCGGTCAACATAATCAACAATAATCACAAACATCACTCATTTATGTAACCCAGAAAAATAAATTTTCAGAATTAGAGATATTACAAAATTATACAATTGTAATATTTATCACTTACATCTTCTTTTTAACTCCTTTTTTGCCTCCTTTGGAAAGCCCTTTATTTTTTCCCACCGCCATTATTAAGTTTACAAACGGAAAGAGAGCTTGATTTGTCTATTTAGTATAATGTAATGCATCAACTAAACTATAGACATGTCACGTGGTATCATTATCGATCGAAGGTATTTCAGAGTTCGTTAATTTACACCGATTAGTGAATAGAGCTCACTAAAATAATTTTATTGTAAGAAATTTTCTAGTTTTTTTTAAAAATAATGTATCAATGAACCAAATATAAGAAATAACAAATAGTAGTAAATTGTTTAAATAAAAAAAAACAACAATACATACATACTATAGATAAATGTCCGATTGAATGAACAGATGGCTAACGTTTAAATACATCCAAGCTGATAGAATAGATTGAAACTCTTTCTAGTATTGAAAAATATATTATCAAAAAATAAATAATATAAACTAGAATACTTTCAACAGTTAAAGATCTTAAATAATTTTAAAAATCAATCATGTTTCAAATGAGAACGGTAACTTTCTGTTAAACTTGATATTCATAGACAGTGTATCGATATTGTTGTCTAGAGAAACCGTTTTTGATATTTCATTAGAAAAAATCAGGATCATGTTGTAGTTTTGTAAATTATACATCAGATCAAATAGTGATATATTATTTTGAAAAAATATAATACAAGTTAATTATTGAAAATTAGATGTTTAGAACAACTGTCCTAGCTTGTTAACAATAGTTTAGCCAATGACATAGTACAGAAATCTTTGTTACTTTTGAATACATATTAAAACTTGATGTGATGTTGATTAACTTTAATGTTTATTAACTTGAATATTTGGTTAAATATGTAAATAATAGAATTGAACAATTTACAATATGTATAGATGAGTGAAATCTTAATAAGTTCAAAAAAATACGGTGAAGTTCTTAACGTTGACGGTATAATTGGAAAAAACATTCTAAATATCAATAATCATTATCTTATTATTTCTAGGAAATATTATTTTCGTCCATTACATTATTATCGTTATAAAAATAAAAATAATTCCGGAAATTATTTATTAATGAACAAAACAACCAAGAAATATTAGCAAGAAAGAAAGTAAGAAACGCCATTAGACAAAATGGAGAAAATGAGAGAACTGGGCTGGTATGTACAAAAACTTACAAATTACTTCTGTAAATAAATATATATAAATATTAATTAAATGTTATGATTCATTAACTAAATAAATATATCTGATTCAGGTATTTAACAGAACAAGGCTTTGATCTTGTAAGTGAGTGTGGTGCAGTTAAAGATGTATCAAAACTTATAAAAAGAGCAATTGATGTAAGTTAAAATTACAATAGTGAATAAATTAAAAATTTTCAATCAAATTATTTATTATTTATTGTTTTACTATGTTACAGTTTGATTTGAAGGAAATCGGGAGTGGTGAAGGGACAATTAATGAAGGAACTTCGATCGTTCAGATTCAAAAAATTCGTAACGTTGCTGCTCCAAAAAATTATGACGATTCACGAGGAGGTGGTTCAGTACCCCGAATGCTTAAATTATATCTAACTGATGGAAAAAATAATTATCAAGGTTTAGAAATTGAGCATATTATGTCAATTAATATTAATACTCCACCGGGGACAAAATTTTTGTTGAATGCGACAAATATTATCATGACACATGGAATGATTTTATTAAAGCCTGAAAATATTGCATGTGTATTGGGAGGAAAAGTATCGAGTTTGATTGAAAAATGGGAATTAAATAAAAAACTCGCATTACACACTAGGGCTCGATCGTCAGAAGAGGGAGAGGGACCACCACCGTGGATTCCTTTTGGGAAAAAAATCATTAAAGTTGCGATTGAAAAAGATAAATCATTGAAAACAAAGGAAAATCATCAAAATAAAGATAGTGATTTTGAAGTTCAACGTCAGGATGCTATTGCTGAAGCAGCTCGTCAGGGTAATAAAAAAGTTTTTGGTGGTGGAACTAAACAATTATTAGATCATAGTGTTCAAAAAATTGTTGATTTAGGATTTTCTGTTGAACAAGCAGAATATGCATTGAAAATAAATCGTAATAATGTTGATAGAGCTTTAAAATTATTACAAAAAAATGACAATAAGCACAATAATTCTAATAAAGAATCAAATCGAGAAAATCGTGGTAAACGTTCTGATAAAAAATTGGAAGAAACAAAGCCAAGTAGTGGAAAAATATCTCTATTCGATTTTCTCGAGGATAAATTACCAACTCAAAATGCTGCTACTAGTAAATCTTATTCTACATTACAAAATGTTAATACAAATAATGAAAATAGTAATACTAATAGTACCCATGATATGATTTATAATAATTTACAAACAGATCGAAATAGTTCAAATGAGCAATACCATCAACCAAAAAAACCACCATTTAACAAAGGAAATAGCAGTGAAAAAAAGGTTCATAAAACTGGACGTTTTCAACAAACAACGATTGTGACACCTTCTTCTTTTTATCAATCCAATGATGAAGTTGATGATAAATTACCAAAACAAACAAATATTAGGAATCACAATTATAATACGGTTCATAATACAAATGTTTCCAGTGATAATAATTCTCGCCCAACTAAACCACCAAGATTTCAAAAGCATCAAGAATATCAATATCAACAAGGTGATAATAATTCTAAAAAATTTTATGATCGTACATTAATACAATTGAATTCGGATTGTATTACCAATAAAGTACCTTCAAAAAATGAAAAACCTTATAATAATCAATCTCGTGATCAATTCACACCCAATACAATTAACAAAGTAAGTTTATTTAGTAAATATAATCAATCTTTACCGGGAATGGAAGAAAAAAGGTTCACAACTGGTGAGGATAATTCATTTTTTAAATCAATTCAAATGAATGAATCATCTAATTATCAAAAATTTTATTTTAATAATCCAACAAATAATGATACTAAAAAAAATGGTGAAGAATGGATCTGGAAAAAAGGAGATATATGTATGGCTAAATATTGGGAGGATAATAAATATTATCATGCGCAAGTTACTGCTGTGTCTGCTCGTACGTGTGTAGTACAATTTAAAGATTTTAATAATTACGAAGAAGTTCTTCAAATTGATTGTATACCATTAATGACAGATGATGCCACTCGAAATTTTATGACATCATCTCATGATAATCATCAACTGTTACCAGGAAAACGAAATCGTCCATCACGATATAATCACAGTAAAAATTCAACTAGTAATAGTATAGAATATCGACGTAGTAATGATAATGATAATGTTAAATATCCAAATGATACTACTACAAATACTAAGACAAATATTTCTGAAAGAGGACAACACCAAAAAAAACGTATTCAGCAACGAATAACTCAAGCTATTTATCAACCACCTGCCCAGAGAAGATAATGATAAAGATTTGACTACAATAATGGCATAGTAATTAATGAACTTTAAACAGGAAATGTTTTAATTATTAAAGTGGTTCTTTACAAATAAATAACAAACCTGCCGTGTTGATAAAAACGATACTCTCATCATTAATTAATTAGATTTGATGATGATTAATCAAATTATGAAAATTATATTATTTAATATTAATTTATCTGTTTATAAAATGAACAAATACTCATGAGAAAAAAAGAGGTTGTCAATATTAACTAGTCTTACATATGCAAATTTACAAATTTGTAGAAATGTCGATTCATTTAAAACTATAAATAAACCGTGTATATTTTACATCTTCTATTTGTTTATACATTAACTGTAGCATCAATTTTATAATAAATAAGTATAATTACACTATAAAATTTGTAATTGTAATTGATGCTGTAAATAGATTAATTCTAAAAATTAAATATATATAAAATATAAAATCAATTTTTAATAAATTATATTTAATGAAATAAAAAATAATCACAAATATATACATAACGTTTTTTTTTTTTTTTTTAATTTTTGAATACATAAACAAAAAAAAATCTTTAAATTGTCCAACTAACAAATTTTAAGTGTATTAAAAAAATACGTTCCCACCTCCGGTATTTAATTAAAATATTGTGTAACGTAAACCTAATGAAAAAAGACAACAAAGTTGTTTTCCATTTTAATGTTTGTTTTATGTTGCTACCACATACAACTACTAACGTAACGTCAACGGCCACTACTACTATACAATTATAATTTACTACGGCCAGTCTGGAATAAAGAATCAGCAGGAGCAGTAGTAATAGCAGCAGTTCCTTACGTTCATATAATATACTCTGTAATAATATACTTAATTTTAGTATTTTTTTAAACGTTGATATTGACTATGAATGAAATTTTATTAAGTTGTTTTTTATCAATTAAATAAAAGTGCCATTTGAATAAATATCTTACATTTTACTCCAAAACAAAAAAAAATAAATAAATAAAACTATTGTAGATGTAAAAATTCAAGTGTGGTTACAAGGCTGTAGAGAAAGGTAAAACAATTTTCATTGTGAAGAAACTTTCAAGATATATTTCATATAGCTAGTAAGTAATTCTTTATACGATGTATACTCATGCACTTATTTTTCAATATTTATTAAATTCATGTTCAATTTTATGTGACCTCGACTGTTTAAATGGATAAATTTGAAGTATTCAGGAAGAAAATCTAGTTAGCTTCTATTAACAATTCTTTAATTCTTTTTTCATCCATTTTTTAACATAAAAATAAAAAAGAATAACTAGTCCTTGATAGAGAAATAAAAAATTAAGATGATATTGACTATGATTCAGTATATAAAAAATAATATAAATACTAATGATTCAATTTTGAAATACGTTGAATGTTAATTTCATAAAGATGAATCATATCAGTGAACATGGTCAGCAATGCTTACAGTGCCTTACATAGTAATCTATCATTAATTTTACTATCTTGTATCAATATGTTGATTCATTAACTATGACTTAAAGACTATGTTTTTCTTTTTTTATTATAATAACTTTATGATAAACACAACAAGAATTTTTACCGTACTTCGGTAATTTACTATCGATTTTAAAATCGAATTTGATACGGGAACAAGGTTTCTTATGATCAAATTTTATATTAGAAAGCAGCAAGTCTATAGAATAAATAAATTCTTTTCCAAGAATGAAACTGGGTCAGTATGTCATATACAGTGTATGATACACTGGTTTATGTCAAACAATAGAAATAAGAAAAGAAAAAAATTTTCCACCGATTAATAATTAAGCTCAATATTTTAAAGTAATAATAATAATTATTATTTTTAATAAATTAAAAAAAAAAAACAAAATTTAATAAACAAAAATTTCATTAAAATATTTCACAATAGAAAAAAACAGGTTTAAGGTCACAGTGAAAATGATCAATATAAATTATCCCATGATTACGTGATAAGTAATAATTACCAAGATCTTGAACACAGATATGAGAAATAATAATTTAAAATGGTTGATATTTTATAAACACAAAGGAGAATTCGAAATATTAAAATTATATAATAAACTTTAATTATTTCAGGTAAACACTATGGGCTACAGCTCAGAAATGAATGGCTGTGGTCGTTTTATGAAGTTTTCTTTATTTTTTGTAAATTTCATTATCTTTGTGAGTATCACATGAAAGGTTTTTATAATCTATTATCAAAAAATTAATAATAATGATTTTTTTTCTCAGATCGGTGGTTGCATAATAGTGGGCCTTGCAGCTTGGGCTTTAGTTGATCGAGTACCTGCTCTTAGTAAATTAGTAAATGATGATCTATTAACAGGAGCTACCTACGTACTTCTCGTTGGAGGAATCATTGTTGCTGTTATAGCATTTTTTGGGTGCATTGGTGCATCTCGAGAAGTAAAATGTATGCTACTTACGGTAAGTGATTTAAATTATTTTTTAAATTCTAGTTTAACGAATTAATTAAATTTATTAATTTTTTATGTTTTTAGTATTTCATGATAGTTTTTCTACTTTTTATAACAATGTTGATTGGTGGAGTATTGGGATACGTATTTCGAGGGAAAATTTATGGAGAAATAGAGCAAAGAATGAAAAATTCATTGCGTTCATATCATAGACATGGTATAACTGAAGCCTGGGATATAACTCAAGAGACTGTAAGCTACTTGAAAAAAATAGGAGTTATTATTACCCATGCAGTATAATTGAATAGGTTAACATTGAAATAAATTCATTCCAGTTCCATTGTTGTGGAGTTCATGATTATCGTGATTGGAATCTAAATGGACTCAATATGCCAGAATCATGCTGTCGTGAAATAGCTCCAAAACAGGTAAGTCTATAAAATAAATAAATTGATTAAATATAAAGGATATTATATAACTAATATGTTATAGCATCTCAAATGTACTACATACACTCGGATAGATCCTTCTACGACATACATAAACGGATGTTTGAATACGACTCAAGTCTACGTACAAAAACATGCTGTCATACTAGGTGGTGCTGGAATTGCAGTGGCAATTCTGATGGTAAATATAATTTTAAAAATATTTTGCTTATTAAAACGACACATATTCTTATCGAATTTTTTTTTCAGTTCTTCGGTATGATTTTTTCATGTGCCTTATTCCGGATGATCAAATAAACAATCAAATCCTCCATAAGTAACAAACACTAAAGAAGAGATTGTTGTAATAAATCTTACCCAATTTAGTCATTTTCTAATATAATTTTTGATTGTGTATAATATGACATGTATATAATAAATATATACGTTTTAATTAAAAAAAAAATGTCAAACACATGGTGTATATTTGTATATGTACGTAATATAGATAAAATTAACTTTTGTATAAATTATATTTATTGTGTACTTAATTTGTATTAACAAAAATAATATTAACTTCGTAATACAAAAAGATATTCGTATAAAATTTTTTAATAAAATACTATAGACACCCAATAGATTGCAAACAATTCGGAGTAAAGCTGAGCTATATTTATTCTTTAAAAGGGGTACCTAAACATTTATGCACTTGCTGAAGAGTTAACCCTTGAAAAATTCATCATAAAAATAATCCTACCTATCTGTCTATCTTTTAAACAGCGATGAACGTGTGAAAATTCATATTTTTAGCATTGTTGACTTGTTACAACCGATTGTTTTGTTCTAAAAAAATCGTCCCCGCAGTCGGTAAAAACTCAAAAGGTATGGATGATCCCAAGTGTGTATGTCTGGCCTCAACAGGAATACACACTTTCTCCATTATTTTCTATACTTTGAATCTGCGCAATACTAATGCGCAATTGATACTGCGGTAGGAAACCACTGCTGTCGTATACACACAGTTGCTTCCTCATGCTATGTGATGAGTGTAATCGTTGTTAGTTTTCATATACGTATTTATGTATGATACATTCACCGGTGATTTTATAAACTGCTCATATTTTCACAAATTTGTCAGAATTAATGTTTATACTTAAATAAAAAATCATCAACTACTTCAATTGTTGGATTTAAAAAACTAAGTTAGAGTATCGAACGTTTGAGTATATACGATACTTTTAGGACATCCACGAAAAAGTGAAAAAAGGAAATTGAAAAAATAATAAGACAAATTATCACCTTATGGATAATAATATGTCTACTGCAGCTTTTATACATAGGTAAGGATTAATATTTCATTGATATTTATCATTTTAAGAACTAATTTATAATGATTACAAGCCTTTATTATAGTTTTAAATATTGAAAAAATCGGAGTAAAGTTCAAACAGGGCGTATCACCATGGGATTTAAAGAGAGAGAAAGAGAGAGAAGCAAGTGTATAATAAATTATCTGTATAAATAATGATAGGAATAAATTTATCGATCGAATTGTTATGTGGCAAAAATATCAATTTAATTATTCCACTTTGGCTTTGCTTTTGGAGCATGTATTCATTATACTAGGACGTAAAACTGATATTCTGTTTGCGTTAAGTATTAAGGAGTACTTTTTTATCTGTAATACTTCATAGTGTAACTATTCAATCGTACAAAATAATTATGAACAAATGATGATAACAAGTATGATGGTCTAGAAATGCATACAAGCAAATCGACCGAATTGTATGTTGGTAAACATTTCTTGCAAGATATCAAATATTATTTGACATACATCAGCATCATATCAATTTAAATGCAAATTACTTTCTTCATAAATTAATACTTTTTTAATATAAAAATTGGTTGTATATAGTTATATCATAGTTGTCAGTTTATTAAGCACATAGTATTGAATCAAACCGGTCTGTATTTTCCTTGAATCTGGTATGCAGCAGTAGCAGCCATTGACCGTCGTGCAAGGTTCTTTTGTCTGTGTCTCTATGGTGTACATGTGTTAGTAATAACGATTTACTGTGTTCATTTATGTATAAAATTAGTAGAAAGCAAAAACAATTAAACTCTTAACAGTCATTTTGAAAGTTCCATTTTGACACTTTTTGTACGAGTAAGTGATGTAATAATAAAAAATAAGATGATAACATAAAAAACTTAACAATCATAACATTGAAAGAATATAAAAATACAAGAGTGTATTATTGCTTCTACTCTATAATTAAAGACTGTATTTTATAAAAAACCTTTATCATTTTGCAACAATAAAGTTTATAATTAATATTAGGTGCTTCTACACTGTTGAAAAATGAAATAATAAGAAATGCTCTTTTATGTATCGTATTTGGTAAGTCTATTCGTGCGTGAGAAAGGTAGATAATTGCAAACTATCATCATGTAGCATAATTCGGAATAGTAATAGAAAATATTCACATATCACGTAACAGTAAGGGAAAGCAGAATAAAGTGGGACGTAGGGGCAAGATGAGATTCTAAAAAATTCAAATACAAAATGCAAGTAAAAAAATTAGATATGTACAAGTAGAACTCATACTTGTTTAATTTCTTTTTTTTCGACTTGTAACTGAAAAAGTAGTCATTTGATACCTACATTCTTTTGTACATTAAATATGGTTTTTATAAAAAAGAGAAAGAGAAAGTTGAAAAAAAAAAATTTCCTTTTAATAAAATAGGCTTAGAAGTGAGTATATATGTCATGTATATGATGAATTTCTAAGTAAATAATATTCTATGAGTAAATCAATAGTTAAAAGTAGAAAAGAAATAAAAATGACAAAAATCTGAATGTTAATTTTTTTGCTTATAGATCTGGCGGTAGTGGTGACGGTTCATCCAGTATTTCAAGCACTGGATCGTCAGGTGGTACGTCAAGTATTGGTCCAGGTAGTACAGCAATAGCAGGAAACGGAGGAGGAGCTAGAATGGCAGTAATTGGAGTTACCAGAAATATTCGTCTAAGACGTCGTGGGGCATCAGGATTTGGTTTTTCTCTCCGTGGAGGTCGGGAATATGCAGCAGGATTTTATGTCAGTGACGTTCAACCTGGTGGAGAAGCATATAGAAATGGGCTTAGGGTAAGTAAGAGTGAGAAAAAATGCGACTAATAGATATTGTATAATTTTTGAATTTTTAATATTATTCCATGTGTTGTAGGTTGGTGATCAAATTATAAGGATAAATGGTTATCCTGTGGAAGATGCTGTGCATCAGGAAGTTGCCCTTTTAGCAAAAAATCAACAAGTTCTTGTATTGAAAATAAAAAGTGTTGGCATGATACCAGTAAAAGAGTAGGTTTTATAACAATATTTTTATGACAGTCGATTGAATATAATATAATTATTAATACATGGAAAACTAATGGTTTAGTAACCCAAATGATCCAGTTACGTGGCATATGGTTCAACAGCAACAGCAACAACAACAACAGTTGCCATATCAGTGTAATGATTTGCCCGAAGCAATACCATATAATGAAATTCGTATTCGTGTGATGGTAGGTGAAAGAGGAAGATTAGGTTGTGGAGTTTGTAAAGGAACGGTACCAGGTTTAACAGTACAGGTAAACACGTTGAATAAAACAAATAAACTTATGATGAATAATGAATACTATAATATGTATATGCATGTATAAATATAGGGAACCCGAGAAGGTGGACCAGCAAGATTGGCAGGACTAAAAGCTGGTGATATAATAATTTGGTGCAATGGTCAACGACTGGGTGATTTACCATTTGAGCGGGCTATTGAAATAATGCGTAGTGCAGCAATATTAAATTTAATTGTAAATAGACCAATTCCACAAAATAATGGACATTACGATTGTCCCGAAACTTTATGGATGCGTGGATCAAGTGGGTATGATTCAGAGTCTTCTAGTTTGCCACAATCACCATTGCCACCACCACCACCATTACCACCCCATCATCATATGAATTATCCGGCCAGGGATTATTTACAAGATGATTTTTGCAGTAAAAATGATGAAAGGTAATATATATTGTAGACTGTGAAGTTAACGGAAAATATATATATAAAGAAATTTATATTTTAGATTGAAAACAGTTGATTGTTCGAAACCGTTACAATGGGATAATCATCATACAAATAATAATAATCGTCGCTTTCAGGTAATTGAGGAAAAAAAGAATGAATTAACAATCAAATACATTTAAAATGTATTTCTATATTACAGAGTGAAATGAATGTTACAACAACAGATCGTTGGATAACACACCATGGGCCAAATAATAAAACCGTAATTCAAGTAAATCATCATGGGAATCAGTATCGTTCAAATATTATAGACAGTAATAATGATAATACGAATGATAAATATTCTCTACATCATAATTCTGAACCACTTTACGATCCTGTAGCAACATGTTGTTATGAAAGTCATGATTTTGATGATGCTAATCCAGTTGATGATGAAAAAATGAATAAACGATCAATAAAAGACAATGTTATTCGATTTTACGGTTCACCTGCAGCTGCTATTAATGGAGACGATTATATTTCTAAAAATAACGTTGAAATTAATGAACAAGCTTCTGTTAAGGTTTATCATCCAAATTTTGGATCCCCACCACTATCATCATCATCATCATTGTCATCATCATCATCACTATCATGCCCTCCACCACCACCACCACCGCCACCGCCATTATCATTACCATCATCATCATCACCGCAATCGATATCAACAATTAAATGGCAATTAGGTAAGTTATGTAAAAAGTAGCGTATTACTAATTTTAATGTGTAAGTATTTTTGTGATTGTATAGTTATTAAATGTAATAATAAATTGTGATGTTTATAAATTAATAACAGAATCCAAAGCAACAATAAATAGTAAAATGGGTAGCATGATTTCTATGGGTAGTACGGGTTCAACAGAAACAGAATCAAGTGTGGAATCAGTTAGTAGTAGTGGCAATAAAGAATCCACTTTATCGTCATCATCAGTAATAACATCAGCATCATTATGCGGCTCAAAATCATCAGAATTAATGTCAATAACTAATCATCATTCTATGACATCTACTGGAAAATCTACAGCAACAACAACTACAGTTGATCTCGGTTCTGCTATTGCAAAGGAATTGCAACGACGTGTTCAACAAGTTTGTATACATTATTATTATAAAATAATTAGTTTTTCATATTGATTTTAATGTTATTTTTTATTTTATTACATTTAGAGAAATATATCACAACAACAGCAACATCCACAAATGACAAAGGAGAAATTTGTTAGCAAAAAATCAGATAATAATGATAAAGTAGTGGCTGCTCATGATAAGGTAGTTAACTTTATAACTGTTTTGTTTATTTATTCATATTGTGATGTAATATTGTTTTAATACAGTTAATAGAAGAGTTTAAACAAGTTCACCGAAAAATGTTCAATCAGCAAAGATGTGAATGCTCTGAAGTGACGTCAAATGAATCACAAGTAAGTATAGCGATTGTAAGAACATAATAATTTTGAAGTAGATGATGTGATTTTTTAAAATATTCTTGAAGGAACAAGATAAACGAGTATCTATCAGTAATATAGATAAGACAATGGCGGTCGGATTGCAAGAATCAGATGGAAATTTAACGATAAGAAAAAAAAGCCAATTAAATATACACGACGTAAGGGAAAAAACAGAAGATGAAACCGTAGCAACGAATGCAGCTTCTGGAAAAATAGCTGTAAAAATTGGAGCTTACGAAGGAGAAGTGAAGCAACCTTCAAGATTTGATTTTCTTACGAATAGTCGTAAAAATGATGAAACTGATAACAATGATAGACCAGTAACATTGAAATTGCAAAATGAACTTTTGGCAACTCTTGAACGGTCGAATTTAAAAAATAAAACCGGAGAGGTAATTAAATAATAAATAATAATAGAATGATGAAATTATAATATTGACGTGAATTTTTTGAAATTATAGAGTATTGGCACATCTAATGAAACTAGTTTACCATCATCAGATGCAGTATTAATCAATAGATTAACGATAAAAGTAGATCCAGATCGTACTGAAGCTCAATAAACTCTGAAAAAAAGAGTAAAACATAGTAACAGTAAAGAATTGCACAAAAGTTGATATAGTTACGTATAACATAATATTTATTGAAAGAAAATAACGAATTGTGTCGTAAGCTTTATACAAATAAACAGTAAAGTAATAAAATGTATGTGTGTAAAATATATTTCACCTTAATGAAGTATTATTATTATTGGAACATATTACAATGATAAATTTTAGAATTAAAAAACAATTGGCCATAAAATAGCAGAAGATAATGAAGCTTTAACTGATTTTTATAATTATTTTTTTTATTATATTGTGTTTATAAGTAAAATTGAGGCATGAAAATACAACTGTGATAATTATAATAAATATACAAAAAGACATTTAATACATTTTGTATTAAGTTATAATTAAAGCTTGTAAAGAAAAAAAAAAGGTATAAATAAATGATTTAAATTTATTTTAAATGTATTGTAATTTGTAAAAAAAAAAAATTATTAAAAATGAAAATAAATATTGATTGAAGAATCAAATGGTTTTGTTTTTGGATTGAAATTGCGATAACATTATGAAACATGCTAATGACGTAATGGAAATAGCAATGCGGCAGAACATACTGAATCAGAGAAAATCTAAGACGTCACTAGGATGTCTTAAAACGATAAATATACATATAGATTTTCGTGGGGTAAACAATGTGAAATAATATGTGTTATTCGATTTATGTAAACGGTATTGCTTTGATTTCACTTGATTGATGAAGAAGGAGAACGCGAAAGAAAAAGAGAGAAAGCAAGAAAGAGAATCGGATCGATTAGGAATTTTATTTCTTTGGCGCCGTTGAGTCTGTGGCACAAAAATGAATAGCGAGATGAAATTTTGTATCTTTAGTATTATGTACATATATATGTCAGTGGAAGATAAGAAATAACTGAATATAAAGTTAATTACTACGTGTGGGTAGAAAAAAACAATGAAAGAATAAAATTATTTTAATAAAGGTACAAAATATATTGTAAATAAAACTAAAATAACAATTGTAAATAAAAGGGTAAATAGAAACGGAAAAGGATATTATGGACGGAAAAATTATATTTAGTATCATTTTGCAGACATTGATATTACGAAGGGAGAATGGTGCGTTTATGCTTACGGTATAAATACAACAGACGCGCAAGTTCCAATTATTAGATCTTTCTTGAATCTTGGCAAATTCACCACGCCAGTAAAATTAGTAGTGCTTAGCATTAAGTTATTAGAGGATTGAAGGATAAAAAAGAGTGAATAAAGGCGATAAAAAAAGTGGTATTGACAGTTGACGGAAATTTACAAATAGGGGGGGCTTTATTTTAAAATTGACAGATGGATCAATTGCATTGTTCAAGGACAATTTTTTCTGTATCATCGATGACAATATTAATCTTATGGTGGGTTTCAACATTATTAGTAATGTTAATGAGTGACAAAGTAACAGCTACAATGATTATGGAGAAAAAATTATCACGATTATCACCGATTGATTGCGAGTAAGTTAATGGAAATAAAAAAAATTGTTGCAATTGAAAGGTTGTAAATCTAAAAGGTTCATGAGTGCCAAATAATCAAAAGTTAATATATTTAGGAAAATATCATTAAAGTGTTAAACATAATAATATCCAAATGTTTTAAAATCAAATCGGCATTTAAATCCTTTAGACTTACTCAACCCTTCAATTGTAGAAGTTTTGTATGAATAAATTAATTGTATTCAAATTTTTAGAAAATATGTTTATCATCCGCAATGTCGAGGTGTGCAAGCTAAAAAAAGGTTGAGTTTTGAGTTAAAAAGTGATGAAAAAAAGGATGAAAATAGGATGTCAGATGAAGAAGGCAATGATAAAACAATAGAGAAAGATGAAAAACCGAATATCTGTGTCTGTAATTATAAAACAACGAACTGGAGCTCATTGATGAAGAAGAAGAAAAATTTGGAAATGTTTAATGATTTAATGAAAAATAGGATATTTAAGGTAATATAAATTAACAAATATATGTATAAATGTTTTTAGTGTGAATAATGATATCTGTGATAATGAATCTTTTGAAGGAAAGCAATAAAAGAGATGACGAGATGAGGTCTTTATTTGATGAAGAAAGATTATCGCCATGGATTGTAATGAGAAATGGAAAATCAAATCCTGATGACATTAGAGAGGAAATTAGTAGAAGCAAAAAATTTTCAGCAATACCAAGAAAACTGAAAAGAAAATTGGACAATAATTTAAACTCTTCATATGTTGTCTATATATTTGTATGAATGTCAAAGATGATTTCATGATAAATGAATAATATAGTAGATGAATTATTTATAATGTATTTAATCTATAACAAAAAAAGATATTCCCCATAATTAACGAAGTATTTGTTTCAGTGGAAGATATTGATTGAGTAAAATTTTAAATTCATGTGTTTAATTTTAAATATGTCATTGTATGTGTTACTTACATTTCAATTATCAACAATAAAAAAAAATATTGTAACTTATATGTATATACCTGGAAGCTTGTTAATTTTGTTTCATTTCAAGTTATGTCCAATAAAAAGTCATGCAAATTAAAAAAAGGTTAAATCAATTACTTTTTGAAGTTATCAAAATTAGACTTATCTAATAATTGCGTACGTGTATTATAAGATGGTTGTCAATAATAAGTTTAAAAATCTACCAAAACTGTCTGCATGGTAACTCTGATTAATCTGCTGGAAAGCATTCATGAAGACAAATCGACTGGGTGATGATGGCATTGACGTAGTAGATTCATAATTATAAACGGAGTAAAAGAGCAAGATTTTTAATTCATTAATTAATTTTAGAATATTTATGAATTCCTGTGGAGAAAAATCACAAGGTAAAAGTCAAATTCATCTCAGACTCATAGTTTATCAAGAAAATCAAGAATTTTGTGAGTTACTCAATGTACCCTGGAGGCGGCAAAAGAGCGTAAATATCAAATTGATCGTATTTCTTCTAAAGTTTACTGTACAGCAATAAAACTGCAGTGTATACACATTAAATTGATTAAATTTCCCCTCTGTAATTCTGATAGAAACGGTAAGACAGTAATAAAACTAGGGTACATTTTGAAGCTCGTATTTATTGAAATAAATCGAATGGTTTAACGGAAACTTTTTGATATTTGTCAAAAGATTCCCATATTGTCACGTGATAGATGAAAGGAGGAGTAATTTTCAAAATGGCGACTATGTATGTAATTGAATGTACACATTAGCTTCCAATGTTTATCAGTTGTTTAATATTTTTATATTAAAAATATATTTATTCATTTATAAATAATTAAAAAAGATAGTCAAAAATAATGACGAGTATAACAATATCTGCTATTAGAACAAGATCAAGTATACTTGATAAATCCTTGAGTAAAGGAAAAGGGGAGGTTAGTTTAAGTTGTTATGCCCTTTTGTTTTCCGAATTGGTTCAATATTGTCAAAATCGTGTATATACGGTTCCAGAATTACAAAACAAGTAAGAAACTTTATTAAAATTTTTTTACAAAATTATTAATTAAATTTTACAATTAATTTATAATCATTTTTTAATACATACTATGATTGTAATTGATGTAACTTGAATATTTATTCTATGTGTGTGTAGAAAACATAGTTAATATTCGTTTTATAAATAATTATCACTCATTAAATATTATTATTTTATAGATTAGCTGAACTCGGAACAGAAGTTGGTCATAGAATTACAGATTTACTGATTGTTCGTGAAAAAGGAGGAAAACGAGAAATAAAGTTATTAAATATTTTACTTTTTATTAAAAGTACAGTGTGGAAATCATTATTTGGTCGTGAAGCTGATAAATTAGAGCATGCTAATGATGATGAACGAACTTATTATATCATTGAAAAAGAATCATTGGTGAATAAATATGTTTCAGTACCTAAAGATAAAGGTAGTTTAAATTGTGCATCATTTGTTGCTGGAATTGTTGAAGCAGTCTTGTGTGACTCAGGATTTGTAAGTATTTTTTGTTATTTCATATTTCGGAGTACAAATATTGTATGTTAATGTATTGTGCATCGAGTCGACAAAAACAGTTGGTGATCTAATGATATAATTTTTAAAACCATACATTAATTTACAGCCAGCCAAAGTTACTGCTCATTGGCATAAAGGAACAACTTATATGGTTAAATTTGATGATTCTGTAATAGCTCGAGACAAACAGCTGGATGATAAATGAAAATAAAGAATTAGGTGATTTTTAATTTATAATAATTAAGTAATTATTTTATAACAATAATTAAATTAATAAGATAGTATTAGAGTAACTTATTATTTGATGTTTATAATGAAAAATAAATCTAAAAAAATTAATTCTATTAATTTTATTATTTAGGTTACAATAATAATTAGAACACTATTTTTTATTTATTGATTTTTAAATTTAGCTGCAACAATAATAACTTTATATGATTTTGTTTCTTCGAGAAGCATAAGGTACTTGGCCAGTTCTTATTGCATGTTCTTCTGCGTCCTGTCAAATTAAAAACGGTTTTTTAAATTTTTGTTATACTTCGTATTAGGTTTACATTTCAATATCAATTGATTCATTGGTTAATCAATTAGAAAAAATGAATAAATAAAATTTTACTAAAAATCACTTCTAATAGGATGTTACAGATGCATACCCGATCTTTTTTGATTACATAATACAAAAATGCCACTGGTAAAACGTAAGTTCCCATAAAGAATGCAAAATTGTTCCATTTAGGTTTCCATAAATGGGTGTACGTAGCTCTGGCTGCTACAAAACGATTTACAGCTTCATCTTCCTAGAAAATAATACACAAACGAAGGTTTATTATTCAATTCAATAATATATCAATGACAGGAAATAATATATTTTGCTAAACAAAACATGAATTCTTCAGAAAATGAAAAATTGTTACATTTTATAACTAAGAATAAAAATTACGAATTGATTAAAGTTTTTCAATGTTATTTGCTATAAAACATTATTTTTATTGGTGAATAAATATATCGAAATGAGGTTAGAGTTCAAGTCCAAAAGAATACTCACAACATGTCCACCACTACCTAAGGCATGACGATAAGGGTTCATAGTTTGCTCTAAATATTTTTGACGCAGGACGGTTCGTCTCGCATGTCGGTGTTCTAATATTTCTCTTTCTAATGGAGAAATATCATACGTATCACGGCCTGCCATATTAATTATTTGACTGAATTTTCCAATTGTTTTCTTTCAGATTTGCAAATCTATTTGGTACGAAGTAGGTTACACCATCTATTGGTTAGAATTGGATTCATGTTGAGGTACGATCATGAAATTCCTATCATTTCATTACATGTCTACATACCAACTACCAACATGAAAGTGTTGAAATGTATATCGGTTTCAGTTTACTGTTCTCAGAACAAGAACAGACGTAACTAAAAAAAGTGATGGTAAAAAAAGTCTACACGAACCGAAGAAAAGAATGAAAATTAACAAACAAAAGATGGCACTACTGGTAAAAAAAATTGCCGAGAAAGTCAAATGAATCTTTTGATTGTGATGAGCAGAAAGAGACAGCGGATAAATAAATACAAGACAAGACCAGCATAGAAACTCCTATTATAATACAGTATTAAATCGCTTAAGACTCGATACACAGTTTATTGTCTCCATACGGATTGGAAATAGTAGAATCCATTAATACGTTATCATTCGATTTTCCGCAATACCTGTAGATCCATCGAGATTCATTTCTGATTCTTTAGAATATCTAAACTTCTATGACTTCTGAGTGGACAGAAACGTAAATACATATTCTCTACTATCTAAAAAAAGAGAGTGTCAATTTCCAGATCAATCGGTATCGTTAAACAGGCGATAGAAAAATTTGAAGTAGCTGTGCCGATTTTGTATAATAACTTGGGATCAATTATGATATATATGTAATTGCTTAAAATATCTAAACGTCTATCACTCGTGAGTAGACACAAACACGCATACATATTCTTTACCATCTGCAAGAGTAGTGTGTCAATTTCCAGGTCAATCAGCATTGTCAAACAGACTGAAGAAAATCCTTCATGGAGTTGATCCAGGGCTCACATGAAAGATCGAGACCAAAGCAAAAAATTTGGTCCCCCCCTATTGTTACACCCCCGTCAAAAATTGCGTATCTTGCATAGTTTTCGAGTTATGAGCGTTTAAATGTTTTTTTATGATTCGTCGCAGCATGACTTTGTTTTTTAGTGATAACTCGAACACTATAAGGAGTGTATAGAAAAAAAGCATATCAATGGATTCCTGAGAGCAAGAGCTTTCCAATTCACTGCTTGAAATCAAAATTAACGCACGATTTATGCTAAATTTGGCCCAACTTCCGGTTTCACGGAATTTTTAAAGTGAAATAACTATCTTTCTAGTGGACCTACATGAAAAACAAGCATATCAATGGATTCCTGAGAGCAAGAGCTTCCTAATCCATTCCTCAGAATTATGAGCTCATAACTTGGGCTGAAATTAGTCCAAATTTCGGTTAAATAGGATTCTTGTGTAAAATAAATGCTTTTTCGATGTTTGACTGAAAGTACCGTTTCTGAGTCTCTTAGGTCTAAGTTCAAACTTTTGATCTAACATATTGAAAAAATTTTCTGTCTGCAACGAAAAAAAAAAAATCATGTTTTATGTGTGAATCATAAAACATATGACACGATTACATCTATTTTGACGGGGCGGTTCCAAATCACTAGCTATTGACTCTGGTTGTCCCATAGATCGCAAGATATTCAAAAAAAACTAAAAAACATAAAATTATGCATTTCTGAAAAACATATTTTTTTATGGAGTTGATCCAGGGCTCATATGAAAGATCGAGACCAAAGCAAAGAATTTGGACCCCCCCTATTGGTACACCCCCATCAAAAATGCCGTATCTCTCATAGTTTTCGAGTTATGAGCGTTTAAAGGTTTTTTTATGATTCGTCGCAGCATGACTTTGTTTTTAGCTGATAACTCGTAATCTATGAGGCGTATATAGAAAACAAGCATATCAATATATTCCTGAGAGCAAGAGCTTTCCAATTCACTGCTTGAAATCCAAATTAGGGCACGATTTATGCTAAATTTGGCCCAACTTCCGGTTTCACGGAATTTTCAAAGTGAAATAACTATCTTTCTGGTGGACCTACATGAAGAACAAGCATATCAATGGATTCCTGAGAGCAAGAGCTTTCCAATTCACTGCTTGAAATCAAAATTAACGCACGATTTATGCTAAATTTGGCCCAACTTCCGGTTTCACGGAATTTTTAAAGTGAAATAACTATCTTTCTAGTGGACCTACATGGAAAACAAGCATATCAATGGACTCCTGAGAGCAAGAGCTTTCCAATTCACTGCTTGAAATCAAAATTAACGCACGATTTATGCTAAATTTGACCCAACTTCCGGTTTCACGGAATTTTTAAAGTGAAATAACTATTTTTCTAGTCAACCTACATGGAAAACAAGCATATCAATGGATTCCTGAGAGCAAGAGCTTTCCAATCCACTGCTTGAAATCAAAATTAACGCACGATTTATGCTAAATTTGGCCCAACTTCCGGTTTCACGGAATTTTTAAAGTGAAATAACTATTTTTCTAGTCAACCTACATGGAAAACAAGCATATCAATGGATTCCTGAGAGCAAGAGCTTTCCAATTCACTGCTTGAAATCAAAATTAACGCACGATTTATGCTAAATTTGACCCAACTTCCGGTTTCACGGAATTTTTAAAGTGAAATAACTATTTTTCTAGTCAACCTACATGGAAAACAAGCATATCAATGGATTCCTGAGAGCAAGAGCTTTCCAATCCACTGCTTGAAATCAAAATTAACGCACGATTTATGCTAAATTTGGCCCAACTTCCGGTTTCACGGAATTTTTAAAGTAAAATAACTATTTTTCTAGTCAACCTACATGGAAAACAAGCATATCAATGGATTCCTGAGAGCAAGAGCTTTCCACTCCACTGCTTGAAATCAAAATTAACGCACGATTTATGCTCAATTTGGCCCAACTTACGGTTTCACGGAATTTTCAAAGTGAAATAACTATCTTTCTGGTGGACCTCCATGAAAAACAAGCATATCAATGGATTCCTGAGAGCAAGAGCTTTCCAATTCACTGCTTGAAATCCAAATTAGGGCACGATTTATGCTGAATTTGACCCAACTTCCGGTTTCACGGAATTTTTAAAGTGAAATAACTATCTTTCTAGTGGACCTACATGAAAAACAAGCATATCAATGGATTCCTGAGAGCAAGAGCTTTCCAATTCACTGCTTGAAATCAAAATTAACGCACGATTTATGCTAAATTTGACCCAACTTCCGGTTTCACGGAATTTTTAAAGTGAAATAACTATCTTTCTAGTGGACCTACATGGAAAACAAGCATATCAATGGATTCCTGAGAGCAAGAGCTTCCTAATCCATTCCTCAGAATTATGAGCTCATAACTTGGGCTGAAATTAGTCCAAATTTCGGTTAAATAGGATTCTTGTGTAAAATAAATGCTTTTTCGATGTTTGACTGAAAGTACCGTTTCTGAGTCTCTTAGGTCTTAGTTCAAATTTTTGATCTAACATATTGAAAAAATTTTCTGTCTGCAACGAAAAAAAAAAAAATCATGTTTTATGTGTGAATCATAAAACATATGACACGATTACATCTATTTTGACGGGGCGGTTCCAAATCACTAGCTATTGACTCTGGTTGTCCCATAGATCGCAAGATATTCAAAAAAAACTAAAAAACATAAAATTATGCATTTCTGAAAAACATATTTTTTTATGGAGTTGATCCAGGGCTCATATGAAAGATCGAGACCAAAGCAAAGAATTTGGACCCCCCCTATTGGTACAGCCCCATCAAAAATGCCGTATCTCTCATAGTTTTCGAGTTATGAGCGTTTAAAGGTTTTTTTATGATTCGTCGCAGCATGACTTTGTTTTTAGCTGATAACTCGTAATCTATGAGGCGTATATAGAAAACAAGCATATCAATATATTCCTGAGAGCAAGAGCTTTCCAATTCACTGCTTGAAATCCAAATTAGGGCACGATTTATGCTAAATTTGGCCCAACTTCCGGTTTCACGGAATTTTCAAAGTGAAATAACTATCTTTCTGGTGGACCTACATGAAGAACAAGCATATCAATGGATTCCTGAGAGCAAGAGCTTCCCAATTCACTGCTTGAAATCAAAATTAACGCACGATTTATGCTAAATTTGGCCCAACTTCCGGTTTCACGGAATTTTTAAAGTGAAATAACTATCTTTCTAGTGGACCTACATGGAAAACAAGCATATCAATGGATTCCTGAGAGCAAGAGCTTTCCAATTCACTGCTTGAAATCAAAATTAACGCACGATTTATGCTAAATTTGACCCAACTTCCGGTTTCACGGAATTTTTAAAGTGAAATAACTATTTTTCTAGTCAACCTACATGGAAAACAAGCATATCAATGGATTCCTGAGAGCAAGAGCTTTCCAATCCACTGCTTGAAATCAAAATTAACGCACGATTTATGCTAAATTTGGCCCAACTTCCGGTTTCACGGAATTTTTAAAGTGAAATACTATTTTTCTAGTCAACCTACATGGAAAACAAGCATATCAATGGATTCCTGAGAGCAAGAGCTTTCCAATCCACTGCTTGAAATCAAAATTAACGCACGATTTATGCTAAATTTGACCCAACTTCCGGTTTCACGGAATTTTTAAAGTGAAATAACTATTTTTCTAGTCAACCTACATGGAAAACAAGCATATCAATGGATTCCTGAGAGCAAGAGCTTTCCAATCCACTGCTTGAAATCAAAATTAACGCACGATTTATGCTAAATTTGGCCCAACTTCCGGTTTCACGGAATTTTTAAAGTAAAATAACTATTTTTCTAGTCAACCTACATGGAAAACAAGCATATCAATGGATTCCTGAGAGCAAGAGCTTTCCACTCCACTGCTTGAAATCAAAATTAACGCACGATTTATGCTCAATTTGGCCCAACTTCCGGTTTCACGGAATTTTCAAAGTGAAATAACTATCTTTCTAGTGGACCTACATGGAAAACAAGCATATCAATGGATTCCTGAGAGCAAGAGCTTCCTAATCCATTCCTCAGAATTATGAGCTCATAACTTGGGCTGAAATTAGTCCAAATTTCGGTTAAATAGGATTCTTGTGTAAAATAAATGCTTTTTCGATGTTTGACTGAAAGTACCGTTTCTGAGTCTCTTAGGTCTTAGTTCAAATTTTTGATCTAACATATTGAAAAAATTTTCTGTCTGCAACGAAAAAAAAAAAAATCATGTTTTATGTGTGAATCATAAAACATATGACACGATTACATCTATTTTGACGGGGCGGTTCCAAATCACTAGCTATTGACTCTGGTTGTCCCATAGATCGCAAGATATTCAAAAAAAACTAAAAAACATAAAATTATGCATTTCTGAAAAACATATTTTTTTATGGAGTTGATCCAGGGCTCATATGAAAGATCGAGACCAAAGCAAAGAATTTGGACCCCCCCTATTGGTACAGCCCCATCAAAAATGCCGTATCTCTCATAGTTTTCGAGTTATGAGCGTTTAAAGGTTTTTTTATGATTCGTCGCAGCATGACTTTGTTTTTAGCTGATAACTCGTAATCTATGAGGCGTATATAGAAAACAAGCATATCAATATATTCCTGAGAGCAAGAGCTTTCCAATTCACTGCTTGAAATCCCAATTAGGGCACGATTTATGCTAAATTTGGCCCAACTTCCGGTTTCACGGAATTTTTAAAGTGAAATAACTATTTTTCTAGTCAACCTACATGAAAAACAAGCATATCAATAGATTCCTGAGAGCAAGAGCTTTCCAATTCACTGCTTGAAATCCCAATTAGGGCACGATTTATGCTAAATTTGGCCCAACTTCCGGTTTCACGGAATTTTTAAAGTAAAATAACTATCTTTCTGGTGGACCTACATGAAAAACAAGCATATCAATGGATTCCTGAGAGCAAGAGCTTTCCATTTCATTGCTTGAAATCAAAATTAACGCACGATTTATGCTAAATTTGGCCCAACTTCCGGTTTCACGGAATTTTCAAAGTGAAATAACTATCTTTCTGGTGGACCTACATGAAAAACAAGCATATCAATGGATTCCTGAGAGCAAGAGCTTTCCAATTCACTCCTCAGAATTATGAGCTCATAATTTGGGCTGAAATTAGTCCAAATTTGGGTTAAATAGGATTCTTGTGTAAAATAAATGCTTTTTCGATGTTTGACTGAAAGTACAGTTTCTGAGTCTCTTAGGTCTTAGTTTAAATTTTTGATCTAACATATTGAAAAAATTTTCTGTCTGCAACGAAAAAAAAAAAAATCATGTTTTATGTGTGAATCATAAAACATATGACACGATTACATCTATTTTGACGGGGCGGTTCCAAATCACTAGCTGTTGACTCTGGTTGTCCCATAGATCGCAAGATATTCGAAAAAAACTAAAAAACATAAAATTATGCATTTCTGAAAAACATATTTTTTTATGGAGTTGATCCAGGGCTCATATGAAAGATCGAGACCAAAGCAAAGAATTTGGACCCCCCCTATTGGTACACCCCCATCAAAAATGCCGTATCTCTAATAGTTTTCGAGTTATGAGCGTTTAAAGGTTTTTTTATGATTCGTCGCAGCATGACTTTGTTTTTAGCTGATAACTCGTAATCTATGAGGCGTATATAGAAAACAAGCATATCAATAGATTCCTGAGAGCAAGAGCTTTCCAATTCACGGTTTGAAATCAAAATTAGGGCACGATTTATGCTAAATTTGGCCCAACTTCCGGTTTCGCGGAATTTTTAAAGTGAAATAACTATCTTTCTGGTGGACCTACATGAAAAACAAGCATATTAATGGATTCCTGAGAGCAAGAGCTTTCCAATCCACTGCTTGAAATCAAAATTAGGGCACGATTTATGCTAAATTTGGCCCAACTTCCGGTTTCACGGAATTTTAAAAGTGAAATAACTATCTTTCTGGTGGACCTACATGAAAAACAAGCATATCAATGGATTCCTGAGAGCAAGAGCTTTCCAATCCACTGCTTGAAATCAAAATTAACGCACGATTTATGCTAAATTTGGCCCAACTTCCGGTTTCACGGAATTTTTAAAGTGAAATAACTATCTTTCTAGTGGACCTACATGGAAAACAAGCATATCAATGGATTCCTGAGAGCAAGAGCTTTCTAATCCATTCCTCAGAATTATGACCTCATAACTTGGGCTGAAATTAGTCCAAATTTCGGTTAAATAGGATTCTTGTGTAAAATAAATGCTTTTTCGATGTTTGACTGAAAGTACCGTTTCTGAGTCTCTTAGGTCTTAGTTCAAATTTTTGATCTAACATATTGAAAAAATTTTCTGTCTGCAACGAAAAAAAAAAAAATCATGTTTTATGTGTGAATCATAAAACATATGACACGATTACATCTATTTTGACGGGGCGGTTCCAAATCACTAGCTATTGACTCTGGTTGTCCCATAGATTGCAAGATATTCAAAAAAAACTAAAAAACATAAAATTATGCATTTCTGAAAAACATATTTTTTTATGGAGTTGATCCAGGACTCATATGAAAGATCGAGACCAAAGCAAAGAATTTGGACCCCCCCTATTGGTACACCCCCATCAAAAATGCCGTATCTCTAATAGTTTTCGAGTTATAAGCGTTTAAACGTTTTTTTATGATTCGTCGCAGCATGACTTTGTTTTTAGCTGATAACTCGTAATCTATGAGGCGTATATAGAAAACAAGCATATCAATATATTCCTGAGAGCAAGAGCTTTCCAATTCACTGCTTGAAATCCCAATTAGGGCACGATTTATGCTAAATTTGGCCCAACTTCCGGTTTCACGGAATTTTAAAAGTAAAATAACTATCTTTCTGGTGGACCTACATGAAAAACAAGCATATCAATGGATTCCTGAGAGCAAGAGCTTTCCATTTCATTGCTTGAAATCAAAATTAACGCACGATTTATGCTAAATTTGGCCCAACTTCCGGTTTCACGGAATTTTCAAAGTGAAATAACTATCTTTCTGGTGGACCTACATGAAAAACAAGCATATCAATGGATTCCTGAGAGCAAGAGCTTTCCAATTCACTCCTCAGAATTATGAGCTCATAATTTGGGCTGAAATTAGTCCAAATTTGGGTTAAATAGGATTCTTGTGTAAAATAAATGCTTTTTCGATGTTTGACTGAAAGTACAGTTTCTGAGTCTCTTAGGTCTTAGTTTAAATTTTTGATCTAACATATTGAAAAAATTTTCTGTCTGCAACGAAAAAAAAAAAAATCATGTTTTATGTGTGAATCATAAAACATATGACACGATTACATCTATTTTGACGGGGCGGTTCCAAATCACTAGCTGTTGACTCTAGTTGTCCCATAGATCGCAAGATATTCGAAAAAAACTAAAAAACATAAAATTATGCATTTCTGAAAAACATATTTTTTTATGGAGTTGATCCAGGGCTCATATGAAAGATCGAGACCAAAGCGAAGAATTTGGACCCCCCCTATTGGTACACCCCCATCAAAAATGCCGTATCTCTCATAGTTTTCGAGTTATGAGCGTTTAAAGGTTTTTTTATGATTCGTCGCAGCATGACTTTGTTTTTAGCTGATAACTCGTAATCTATGAGGCGTATATAGAAAACAAGCATATCAATAGATTCCTGAGAGCAAGAGCTTTCCAATTCACTGCTTGAAATCAAAATTAGGTCACGATTTATGCTAAATTTGGCCCAACTTCCGGTTCCACGGAATTTTTAAAGTGAAATAACTATCTTTCTAGTGGACCTACATGAAAAACAAGCATATCAATGGATTCCTGAGAGCAAGAGCTTTCTATTTCATTGCTTGAAATCAAAATTAACGCACGATTTATGCTAAATTTGGCCCAGCTTCCGGTTTCACGGAATTTTCAAAGTGAAATAACTATCTTTCTGGTGGACCTACATGAAAAACAAGCATATCAATGGATTCCTGAGAGCAAGAGCTTTCCAATTCACTCCTCAGAATTATGAGCTCATAATTTGGGCTGAAATTAGTCCAAATTTCGGTTAAATAGGATTCTTGTGCAAAATAAATGCTTTTTCGATGTTTGACTGAAAGTACAGTTTCTGAGTCTCTTAGGTCTTAGTTCAAATTTTTGATCTAACATATTGAAAAAATTTTCTGTCTGCAACGAAAAAAAAAAAATCATGTTTTATGTGTGAATCATAAAACATATGACACGATTACATCTATTTTGACGGGGTGGTTCCAAATCACTAGCTGTTGACTCTGGTTGTCCCATAGATCGCAAGATATTCGAAAAAAACTAAAAAACATAAAATTATGCATTTCTGAAAAACATATTTTTTTATGGAGTTGATCCAGGGCTCATATGAAAGATCGAGACCAAAGCAAAGAATTTGGACCCCCCCTATTGGTACACCCCCATCAAAAATGCCGTATCTCTAATAGTTTTCGAGTTATGAGCGTTTAAAGGTTTTTTTATGATTCGTCGCAGCATGACTTTGTTTTTAGCTGATAACTCGTAATCTATGAGGCGTATATAGAAAACAAGCATATCAATAGATTCCTGAGAGCAAGAGCTTTCCAATTCACGGTTTGAAATCAAAATTAGGGCACGATTTATGCTAAATTTGGCCCAACTTCCGGTTTCGCGGAATTTTTAAAGTGAAATAACTATCTTTCTGGTGGACCTACATGAAAAACAAGCATATTAATGGATTCCTGAGAGCAAGAGCTTTCCAATCCACTGCTTGAAATCAAAATTAGGGCACGATTTATGCTAAATTTGGCCCAACTTCCGGTTTCACGGAATTTTAAAAGTGAAATAACTATCTTTCTGGTGGACCTACATGAAAAACAAGCATATCAATGGATTCCTGAGAGCAAGAGCTTTCCAATTCACTGCTTGAAATCAAAATTAACGCACGATTTATGCTAAATTTGGCCCAACTTCCGGTTTCACGGAATTTTTAAAGTGAAATAACTATCTTTCTAGTGGACCTACATGGAAAACAAGCATATCAATGGATTCCTGAGAGCAAGAGCTTTCTAATCCATTCCTCAGAATTATGACCTCATAACTTGGGCTGAAATTAGTCCAAATTTCGGTTAAATAGGATTCTTGTGTAAAATAAATGCTTTTTCGATGTTTGACTGAAAGTACCGTTTCTGAGTCTCTTAGGTCTTAGTTCAAATTTTTGATCTAACATATTGAAAAAATTTTCTGTCTGCAACGAAAAAAAAAAAAATCATGTTTTATGTGTGAATCATAAAACATATGACACGATTACATCTATTTTGACGGGGCGGTTCCAAATCACTAGCTATTGACTCTGGTTGTCCCATAGATCGCAAGATATTCAAAAAAAACTAAAAAACATAAAATTATGCATTTCTGAAAAACATATTTTTTTATGGAGTTGATCCAGGGCTCATATGAAAGATCGAGACCAAAGCAAAGAATTTGGACCCCCCCTATTGGTACACCCCCATCAAAAATGCCGTATCTCTAATAGTTTTCGAGTTATGAGCGTTTAAAGGTTTTTTTATGATTCGTCGCAGCATGACTTTGTTTTTAGCTGATAACTCGTAATCTATGAGGCGTATATAGAAAACAAGCATGTCAATATATTCCTGAGAGCAAGAGCTTTCCAATTCACTGCTTGAAATCCCAATTAGGGCACGATTTATGCTAAATTTGGCCCAACTTCCGGTTTCACGGAATTTTCAAAGTGAAATAACTATCTTTCTGGTGGACCTACATGAAGAACAAGCATATCAATGGATTCCTGAGAGCAAGAGCTTTCCAATTCACTGCTTGAAATCAAAATTAACGCACGATTTATGCTAAATTTGGCCCAACTTCCGGTTTCACGGAATTTTCAAAGTGAAATAACTATCTTTCTGGTGGACCTACATGAAAAACAAGCATATCAATGGATTCCTGAGAGCAAGAGCTTTCCAATTCACTGCTTGAAATCAAAATTAACGCACGATTTATGCTAAATTTGACCCAACTTCCGGTTTCACGGAATTTTCAAAGTGAAATAACTATCTTTCTAGTGGACCTACATGAAAAACAAGCATATCAATGGATTCCTGAGAGCAAGAGCTTTCCAATTCACTCCTCAGAATTATGAGCTCATAATTTGGGCTGAAATTAGTCCAAATTTCGGTTAAATAGGATTCTTGTGTAAAATAAATGCTTTTTCGATGTTTGACTGAAAGTACAGTTTCTGAGTCTCTTAGGTCTTAGTTTAAATTTTTGATCTAACATATTGAAAAAATTTTCTGTCTGCAACGAAAAAAAAAAAAATCATGTTTTATGTGTGAATCATAAAACATATGACACGATTACATCTATTTTGACGGGGCGGTTCCAAATCACTAGCTGTTGACTCTAGTTGTCCCATAGATCGCAAGATATTCGAAAAAAACTAAAAAACATAAAATTATGCATTTCTGAAAAACATATTTTTTTATGGAGTTGATCCAGGGCTCATATGAAAGATCGAGACCAAAGCGAAGAATTTGGACCCCCCCTATTGGTACACCCCCATCAAAAATGCCGTATCTCTCATAGTTTTCGAGTTATGAGCGTTTAAAGGTTTTTTTATGATTCGTCGCAGCATGACTTTGTTTTTAGCTGATAACTCGTAATCTATGAGGCGTATATAGAAAACAAGCATATCAATATATTCCTGAGAGCAAGAGCTTTCCAATTCACTGCTTGAAATCAAAATTAGGGCACGATTCATGCTAAATTTGGCCCAACTTCCGGTTTCGCGGAATTTTTAAAGTGAAATAACTATCTTTCTAGTCAACCTACATGAAAAACAAGCATATCAACGGTTTCCTGAGAGCAAGAGCTTTCCAATCCACTGCTTGAAATCAAATCTAACGCACGATTTATGCTAAATTTGGCCCAACTTCCGGTTTCACGGAATTTTCAAAGTGAAATAACTATCTTTCTGGTGGACCTACATGAAATACAAGCATATCAATGGATTCCTGAGAGCAAGAGCTTTCTAATTCACTGCTTGAAATCAAAATTAACGCACGATTTAAGCTGAATTTGACCCAACTTCCGGTTTCACGGAATTTTTAAAGTAAAATAACTATCTTTCTAGTGGACCTACATGAAAAACAAGCATATCAATGGATTCCTAAGAGCAAGAGCTTTCCATTTCATTGCTTGAAATCAAAATTAACGCACGATTTATGCTAAATTTGGCCCAACTTCCGGTTTCACGGAATTTTCAAAGTGAAATAACTATCTTTCTGGTGGACCTACATGAAAAACAAGCATATCAATGGATTCCTGAGAGCAAGAGCTTTCCAATTCACTGCTTGAAATCAAAATTAACGCACGATTTATGCTGAATTTGACCCAACTTCCGGTTTCACGGAATTTTTAAAGTAAAATAACTATCTTTCTAGTGGACCTACATGAAAAACAAGCATATCAATGGATTCCTGAGAGCAAGAGCTTTCCAATTCACTCCTCAGAATTATGAGCTCAAAATTTGGGCTGAAATTAGTCCAAATTTCGGTTAAATAGGATTCTTGTGTAAAATAAATGCTTTTTCGATGTTTGACTGAAAGTACAGTTTCTGAGTCTCTTAGGTCTTAGTTTAAATTTTTGATCTAACATATTGAAAAAATTTTCTGTCTGCAACGAAAAAAAAAAAATCATGTTTTATGTGTGAATCATAAAACATATGACACGATTACATCTATTTTGACGGGGCGGTTCCAAATCACTAGCTGTTGACTCTGGTTGTCCCATAGATCGCAAGATATTCGAAAAAAACTAAAAAACATAAAATTATGCATTTCTGAAAAACATATTTTTTTATGGAGTTGATCCAGGGCTCATATGAAAGATCGAGACCAAAGCAAAGAATTTGGACCCCCCCTATTGGTACACCCCCATCAAAAATGCCGTATCTCTAATAGTTTTCGAGTTATGAGCGTTTAAAGGTTTTTTTATGATTCGTCGCAGCATGACTTTGTTTTTAGCTGATAACTCGTAATCTATGAGGCGTATATAGAAAACAAGCATATCAATAGATTCCTGAGAGCAAGAGCTTTCCAATCCACTGCTTGAAATCAAAATTAGGGCACGATTTATGCTAAATTTGGCCCAACTTCCGGTTTCACGGAATTTTTAAAGTGAAATAACTATCTTTCTAGTGGACCTACATGAAAAACAAGCATATCAATGGATTCCTGAGAGCAAGAGCTTTCTATTTCATTGCTTGAAATCAAAATTAACGCACGATTTATGCTAAATTTGGCCCAGCTTCCGGTTTCACGGAATTTTCAAAGTGAAATAACTATCTTTCTGGTGGACCTACATGAAAAACAAGCATATCAATGGATTCCTGAGAGCAAGAGCTTTCCAATCCACTGCTTGAAATCAAAATTAGGGCACGATTTATGCTAAATTTGACCCAACTTCCGGTTTCACGGAATTTTCAAAGTGAAATAACTATCTTTCTAGTGGACCTACATGAAAAACAAGCATATCAATGGATTCCTGAGAGCAAGAGCTTTCCAATTCACTCCTCAGAATTATGAGCTCATAATTTGGGCTGAAATTAGTCCAAATTTCGGTTAAATAGGATTCTTGTGTAAAATAAATGCTTTTTCGATGTTTGACTGAAAGTACAGTTTCTGAGTCTCTTAGGTCTTAGTTTAAATTTTTGATCTAACATATTGAAAAAATTTTCTGTCTGCAACGATCATGTTTTATGTGTGAATCATAAAACATATGACACGATTACATCTATTTTGACGGGGCGGTTCCAAATCACTAGCTGTTGACTCTAGTTGTCCCATAGATCGCAAGATATTCGAAAAAAACTAAAAAACATAAAATTATGCATTTCTGAAAAACATATTTTTTTATGGAGTTGATCCAGGGCTCATATGAAAGATCGAGACCAAAGCGAAGAATTTGGACCCCCCCTATTGGTACACCCCCATCAAAAATGCCGTATCTCTCATAGTTTTCGAGTTATGAGCGTTTAATGGTTTTTTTATGATTCGTCGCAGCATGACTTTGTTTTTAGCTGATAACTCGTAATCTATGAGGCGTATATTGAAAACAAGCATATCAATATATTCCTGAGAGCAAGAGCTTTCCAATTCACTGCTTGAAATCAAAATTAGGGCACGATTCATGCTAAATTTGGCCCAACTTCCGGTTTCGCGGAATTTTTAAAGTGAAATAACTATCTTTCTAGTCAACCTACATGAAAAACAAGCATATCAACGGTTTCCTGAGAGCAAGAGCTTTCCAATCCACTGCTTAAAATCAAAATTAACGCACGATTTATGCTAAATTTGGCCCAACTTCCGGTTTCACGGAATTTTCAAAGTGAAATAACTATCTTTCTGGTGGACCTACATGAAAAACAAGCATATCAATGGATTCCTGAGAGCAAGAGCTTTCCAATTCACTGCTTGAAATCAAAATTAACGCACGATTTATGCTGAATTTGACCCAACTCCCGGTTTCACGGAATTTTCAAAGTGAAATAACTATCTTTCTGGTGGACCTACATGAAAAACAAGCATATCAATGGATTCCTGAGAGCAAGAGCTTTCCAATTCACTGCTTGAAATCAAAATTAACGCACGATTTATGCTGAATTTGACCCAACTTCCGGTTTCACGGAATTTTTAAAGTAAAATAACTATCTTTCTAGTGGACCTACATGAAAAACAAGCATATCAATGGATTCCTGAGAGCAAGAGCTTTCCAATTCACTCCTCAGAATTATGAGCTCAAAATTTGGGCTGAAATTAGTCCAAATTTCGGTTAAATAGGATTCTTGTGTAAAATAAATGCTTTTTCGATGTTTGACTGAAAGTACAGTTTCTGAGTCTCTTAGGTCTTAGTTTAAATTTTTGATCTAACATATTGAAAAAATTTTCTGTCTGCAACGAAAAAAAAAAAATCATGTTTTATGTGTGAATCATAAAACATATGACACGATTACATCTATTTTGACGGGGCGGTTCCAAATCACTAGCTGTTGACTCTGGTTGTCCCATAGATCGCAAGATATTCGAAAAAAACTAAAAAACATAAAATTATGCATTTCTGAAAAACATATTTTTTTATGGAGTTGATCCAGGGCTCATATGAAAGATCGAGACCAAAGCAAAGAATTTGGACCCCCCCTATTGGTACACCCCCATCAAAAATGCCGTATCTCTAATAGTTTTCGAGTTATGAGCGTTTAAAGGTTTTTTTATGATTCGTCGCAGCATGACTTTGTTTTTAGCTGATAACTCGTAATCTATGAGGCGTATATAGAAAACAAGCATATCAATAGATTCCTGAGAGCAAGAGCTTTCCAATCCACTGCTTGAAATCAAAATTAGGGCACGATTTATGCTAAATTTGGCCCAACTTCCGGTTTCACGGAATTTTTAAAGTGAAATAACTATCTTTCTAGTGGACCTACATGAAAAACAAGCATATCAATGGATTCCTGAGAGCAAGAGCTTTCTATTTCATTGCTTGAAATCAAAATTAACGCACGATTTATGCTAAATTTGGCCCAGCTTCCGGTTTCACGGAATTTTCAAAGTGAAATAACTATCTTTCTGGTGGACCTACATGAAAAACAAGCATATCAATGGATTCCTGAGAGCAAGAGCTTTCCAATCCACTGCTTGAAATCAAAATTAGGGCACGATTTATGCTAAATTTGACCCAACTTCCGGTTTCACGGAATTTTCAAAGTGAAATAACTATCTTTCTAGTGGACCTACATGAAAAACAAGCATATCAATGGATTCCTGAGAGCAAGAGCTTTCCAATTCACTCCTCAGAATTATGAGCTCATAATTTGGGCTGAAATTAGTCCAAATTTCGGTTAAATAGGATTCTTGTGTAAAATAAATGCTTTTTCGATGTTTGACTGAAAGTACAGTTTCTGAGTCTCTTAGGTCTTAGTTTAAATTTTTGATCTAACATATTGAAAAAATTTTCTGTCTGCAACGAAAAAAAAAAAAATCATGTTTTATGTGTGAATCATAAAACATATGACACGATTACATCTATTTTGACGGGGCGGTTCCAAATCACTAGCTGTTGACTCTAGTTGTCCCATAGATCGCAAGATATTCGAAAAAAACTAAAAAACATAAAATTATGCATTTCTGAAAAACATATTTTTTTATGGAGTTGATCCAGGGCTCATATGAAAGATCGAGACCAAAGCGAAGAATTTGGACCCCCCCTATTGGTACACCCCCATCAAAAATGCCGTATCTCTCATAGTTTTCGAGTTATGAGCGTTTAATGGTTTTTTTATGATTCGTCGCAGCATGACTTTGTTTTTAGCTGATAACTCGTAATCTATGAGGCGTATATTGAAAACAAGCATATCAATATATTCCTGAGAGCAAGAGCTTTCCAATTCACTGCTTGAAATCAAAATTAGGGCACGATTCATGCTAAATTTGGCCCAACTTCCGGTTTCGCGGAATTTTTAAAGTGAAATAACTATCTTTCTGGTGGACCTACATGAAAAACAAGCATATCAATGGATTCCTGAGAGCAAGAGCTTTCTAATTCACTGCTTGAAATCAAAATTAACGCACGATTTATGCTGAATTTGACCCAACTTCCGGTTTCACGGAATTTTTAAAGTAAAATAACTATCTTTCTAGTGGACCTACATGAAAAACAAGCATATCAATGGATTCCTAAGAGCAAGAGCTTTCCATTTCATTGCTTGAAATCAAAATTAACGCACGATTTATGCTAAATTTGGCCCAACTTCCGGTTTCACGGAATTTTCAAAGTAAAATAACTATCTTTCTAGTGGACCTACATGAAAAACAAGCATATCAATGGATTCCTAAGAGCAAGAGCTTTCCATTTCATTGCTTGAAATCAAAATTAACGCACGATTTATGCTCAATTTGGCCCAACTTCCGGTTTCACGGAATTTTCAAAGTGAAATAACTATCTTTCTGGTGGACCTACATGAAAAACAAGCATATCAACGGTGTCCTGAGAGCATGAGCTTTCCAATCCACTGCTTGAAATCAAAATTAACGCACGATTTATGCTGAATTTGACCCAACTTCCGGTTTCACGGAATTTTCAAAGTGAAATAACTATCTTTCTGGTGGACCTACATGAAAAACAAGCATATCAATGGATTCCTGAGAGCAAGAGCTTTCCAATTCACTGCTTGAAATCAAAATTAACGCACGATTTATGCTGAATTTGACCCAACTTCCGGTTTCACGGAATTTTTAAAGTAAAATAACTATCTATCTAGTGGACCTACATGAAAAACAAGCATATCAATGGATTCCTGAGAGCAAGAGCTTTCCAATTCACTCCTCAGAATTATGAGCTCATAATTTGGGCTGAAATTAGTCCAAATTTCGGTTAAATAGGATTCTTGTGCAAAATAAATGCTTTTTCGATGTTTGACTGAAAGTACAGTTTCTGAGTCTCTTAGGTCTTAGTTCAAATTTTTGATCTAACTTATTGAAAAAATTTTCTGTCTGCAACGAAAAAAAAAAAATCATGTTTTATGTGTGAATCATAAAACATATGACACGATTACATCTATTTTGACGGGGTGGTTCCAAATCACTAGCTGTTGACTCTGGTTGTCCCATAGATCGCAAGATATTCGAAAAAAACTAAAAAACATAAAATTATGCATTTCTGAAAAACATATTTTTTTATGGAGTTGATCCAGGGCTCATATGAAAGATCGAGACCAAAGCAAAGAATTTGGACCCCCCCTATTGGTACACCCCCATCAAAAATGCCGTATCTCTAATAGTTTTCGAGTTATGAGCGTTTAAAGGTTTTTTTATGATTCGTCGCAGCATGACTTTGTTTTTAGCTGATAACTCGTAATCTATGAGGCGTATATAGAAAACAAGCATATCAATGGATTCCTGAGAGCAAGAGCTTTCCAATTCACTGCTTGAAATCAAAATTAACGCACGATTTATGCTGAATTTGACCCAACTTCCGGTTTCACGGAATTTTTAAAGTAAAATAACTATCTTTCTAGTGGACCTACATGAAAAACAAGCATATCAATGGATTCCTGAGAGCAAGAGCTTTCCATTTCATTGCTTGAAATCAAAATTAACGCACGATTTATGCTAAATTTGGCCCAACTTCCGGTTTCACGGAATTTTCAAAGTGAAATAACTATCTTTCTGGTGGACCTACATGAAAAACAAGCATATCAATGGATTCCTGAGAGCAAGAGCTTTCCAATTCACTCCTCAGAATTATGAGCTCATAATTTGGGCTGAAATTAGTCCAAATTTGGGTTAAATAGGATTCTTGTGTAAAATAAATGCTTTTTCGATGTTTGACTGAAAGTACAGTTTCTGAGTCTCTTAGGTCTTAGTTCAAATTTTTGATCTAACATATTGAAAAAATTTTCTGTCTGCAACGAAAAAAAAAAAAATCATGTTTTATGTGTGAATCATAAAACATATGACACGATTACATCTATTTTGACGGGGCGGTTCCAAATCACTAGCTGTTGACTCTAGTTGTCCCATAGATCGCAAGATATTCGAAAAAAACTAAAAAACATAAAATTATGCATTTCTGAAAAACATATTTTTTTATGGAGTTGATCCAGGGCTCATATGAAAGATCGAGACCAAAGCGAAGAATTTGGACCCCCCCTATTGGTACACCCCCATCAAAAATGCCGTATCTCTCATAGTTTTCGAGTTATGAGCGTTTAATGGTTTTTTTATGATTCGTCGCAGCATGACTTTGTTTTTAGCTGATAACTCGTAATCTATGAGGCGTATATCGAAAACAAGCATATCAATATATTCCTGAGAGCAAGAGCTTTCCAATTCACTGCTTGAAATCAAAATTAGGGCACGATTCATGCTAAATTTGGCCCAACTTCCGGTTTCGCGGAATTTTTAAAGTGAAATAACTATCTTTCTAGTCAACCTACATGAAAAACAAGCATATCAACGGTTTCCTGAGAGCAAGAGCTTTCCAATCCACTGCTTAAAATCAAAATTAACGCACGATTTATGCTAAATTTGGCCCAACTTCCGGTTTCACGGAATTTTCAAAGTGAAATAACTATCTTTCTGGTGGACCTACATGAAAAACAAGCATATCAATGGATTCCTGAGAGCAAGAGCTTTCCAATTCACTGCTTGAAATCAAAATTAACGCACGATTTATGCTGAATTTGACCCAACTCCCGGTTTCACGGAATTTTTAAAGTAAAATAACTATCTTTCTAGTGGACCTACATGAAAAACAAGCATATCAATGGATTCCTAAGAGCAAGAGCTTTCCATTTCATTGCTTGAAATCAAAATTAACGCACGATTTATGCTAAATTTGGCCCAACTTCCGGTTTCACGGAATTTTTAAAGTGAAATAACTATCTTTCTGGTGGACCTACATGAAAAACAAGCATATCAATGGATTCCTGAGAGCAAGAGCTTTCCAATTCACTGCTTGAAATCAAAATTAACGCACGATTTATGCTGAATTTGACCCAACTCCCGGTTTCACGGAATTTTTAAAGTAAAATAACTATCTTTCTAGTGGACCTACATGAAAAACAAGCATATCAATGGATTCCTAAGAGCAAGAGCTTTCCATTTCATTGCTTGAAATCAAAATTAACGCACGATTTATGCTAAATTTGGCCCAACTTCCGGTTTCACGGAATTTTTAAAGTGAAATAACTATCTTTCTGGTGGACCTACATGAAAAACAAGCATATCAATGGATTCCTGAGAGCAAGAGCTTTCCAATTCACTGCTTGAAATCAAAATTAACGCACGATTTATGCTGAATTTGACCCAACTCCCGGTTTCACGGAATTTTTAAAGTAAAATAACTATCTTTCTAGTGGACCTACATGAAAAACAAGCATATCAATGGATTCCTGAGAGCAAGAGCTTTCCAATTCACTCCTCAGAATTATGAGCTCATAATTTGGGCTGAAATTAGTCCAAATTTCGGTTAAATAGGATTCTTGTGCAAAATAAATGCTTTTTCGATGTTTGACTGAAAGTACAGTTTCTGAGTCTCTTAGGTCTTAGTTCAAATTTTTGATCTAACATATTGAAAAAATTTTCTGTCTGCAACGAAAAAAAAAAAATCATGTTTTATGTGTGAATCATAAAACATATGACACGATTACATCTATTTTGACGGGGTGGTTCCAAATCACTAGCTGTTGACTCTGGTTGTCCCATAGATCGCAAGATATTCGAAAAAAACTAAAAAACATAAAATTATGCATTTCTGAAAAACATATTTTTTTATAGAGTTGATCCAGGGCTCATATGAAAGATCGAGACCAAAGCAAAGAATTTGGACCCCCCCTATTGGTACACCCCCATCAAAAATGCCGTATCTCTAATAGTTTTCGAGTTATGAGCGTTTAAAGGTTTTTTTATGATTCGTCGCAGCATGACTTTGTTTTTAGCTGATAACTCGTAATCTATGAGGCGTATATAGAAAACAAGCATATCAATATATTCCTGAGCGCAAGAGCTTTCCAATTCACTGCTTGAAATCAAAATTAGGGCACGATTTATGCTAAATTTGGCCCAACTTCCGGTTTCACGGAATTTTTAAAGTGAAATAACTATCTTTCTGGTGGACCTACATGAAAAACAAGCATATCAACGGTATCCTGAGAGCATGAGCTTTCCAATCCACTGCTTGAAATCGAAATTAGGGCACGATTTATGCTAAATTTGGCCCAACTTCCGGTTTCACGGAATTTTTAAAGTGAAATAACTATCTTTCTGGTGGACCTACATGAAAAACAAGCATATCAATGGATTCTTGAGAGCAAGAGCTTTCCATTTCATTGCTTGAAATCAAAATTAACGCACGATTTATGCTAAATTTGGCCCAACTTCCGGTTTTACGGAATTTTCAAAGTGAAATAACTATCTTTCTGGTGGACCTACATGAAAAACAAGCATATCAATGGATTCCTGAGAGCAAGAGCTTTCCAATTCACTGCTTGAAATCAAAATTAACGCACGATTTATGCTGAATTTGACCCAACTTCCGGTTTCACGGAATTTTTAAAGTAAAATAACTATCTTTCTAGTGGACCTACATGAAAAACAAGCATATCAATGGATTCCTGAGAGCAAGAGCTTTCCATTTCATTGCTTGAAATCAAAATTAACGCACGATTTATGCTAAATTTGGCCCAACTTCCGGTTTCACGGAATTTTCAAAGTGAAATAACTATCTTTCTGGTGGACCTACATGAAAAACAAGCATATCAATGGATTCCTGAGAGCAAGAGCTTCCTAATCCATTCCTCAGAATTATGAGCTCATAACTTGGGCTGAAATTAGTCCAAATTTGGGTTAAATAGGATTCTTGTGTAAAATAAATGCTTTTTCGATGTTTGACTGAAAGTACAGTTTCTGAGTCTCTTAGGTCTTAGTTTAAATTTTTGATCTAACATATTGAAAAAATTTTCTGTCTGCAACGAAAAAAAAAAAAATCATGTTTTATGTGTGAATCATAAAACATATGACACGATTACATCTATTTTGACGGGGCGGTTCCAAATCACTAGCTGTTGACTCTAGTTGTCCCATAGATCGCAAGATATTCGAAAAAAACTAAAAAACATAAAATTATGCATTTCTGAAAAACATATTTTTTTATGGAGTTGATCCAGGGCTCATATGAAAGATCGAGACCAAAGCGAGGAATTTGGACCCCCCCTATTGGTACACCCCCATCAAAAATGCCGTATCTCTCATAGTTTTCGAGTTATGAGCGTTTAAAGGTTTTTTTATGATTCGTCGCAGCATGACTTTGTTTTTAGCTGATAACTCGTAATCTATGAGGCGTATATAGAAAACAAGCATATCAATATATTCCTGAGCGCAAGAGCTTTCCAATTCACTGCTTGAAATCAAAATTAACGCACGATTTATGCTGAATTTGACCCAACTTCCGGTTTCACGGAATTTTCAAAGTGAAATAACTATCTTTCTGGTGGACCTACATGAAAAACAAGCATATCAATGGATTCCTGAGAGCAAGAGCTTCCTAATCCATTCCTCAGAATTATGAGCTCATAACTTGGGCTGAAATTAGTCCAAATTTGGGTTAAATAGGATTCTTGTGTAAAATAAATGCTTTTTCGATGTTTGACTGAAAGTACAGTTTCTGAGTCTCTTAGGTCTTAGTTTAAATTTTTGATCTAACATATTGAAAAAATTTTCTGTCTGCAACGAAAAAAAAAAAAATCATGTTTTATGTGTGAATCATAAAACATATGACACGATTACATCTATTTTGACGGGGCGGTTCCAAATCACTAGCTGTTGACTCTAGTTGTCCCATAGATCGCAAGATATTCGAAAAAAACTAAAAAACATAAAATTATGCATTTCTGAAAAACATATTTTTTTATGGAGTTGATCCAGGGCTCATATGAAAGATCGAGACCAAAGCGAAGAATTTGGACCCCCCCTATTGGTACACCCCCATCAAAAATGCCGTATCTCTCATAGTTTTCGAGTTATGAGCGTTTAAAGGTTTTTTTATGATTCGTCGCAGCATGACTTTGTTTTTAGCTGATAACTCGTAATCTATGAGGCGTATATAGAAAACAAGCATATCAATAGATTCCTGAGAGCAAGAGCTTTCCAATTCACTGTTTGAAATCAAAATTAGGGCACGATTTATGCTAAATTTGGCCCAACTTCCGGTTTCACGGAATTTTAAAAGTGAAATAACTATCTTTCTGGTGGACCTACATGAAAAACAAGCATATCAATGGATTCCTGAGAGCAAGAGCTTTCCAATTCACTGCTTGAAATCAAAATTAACGCACGATTTATGCTGAATTTGATCCAACTTCCGGTTTCACGGAATTTTTAAAGTAAAATAACTATCTTTCTAGTGGACCTACATGAAAAACAAGCATATCAATGGATTCCTGAGAGCAAGAGCTTTCCATTTCATTGCTTGAAATCAAAATTAACGCACGATTTATGCTAAATTTGGCCCAGCTTCCGGTTTCACGGAATTTTTAAAGTGAAATAACTATCTTTCTGGTGGACCTACATGAAAAACAAGCATATCAATGGATTCCTGAGAGCAAGAGCTTTCCAATTCACTGCTTGAAATCAAAATTAACGCACGATTTATGCTGAATTTGACCCAACTTCCGGTTTCACGGAATTTTTAAAGTAAAATAACTATCTTTCTAGTGGACCTACATGAAAAACAAGCATATCAATGGATTCTTGAGAGCAAGAGCTTTCCATTTCATTGCTTGAAATCAAAATTAACGCACGATTTATGCTAAATTTGGCCCAACTTCCGGTTTTACGGAATTTTCAAAGTGAAATAACTATCTTTCTGGTGGACCTACATGAAAAACAAGCATATCAATGGATTCCTGAGAGCAAGAGCTTTCCAATTCACTGCTTGAAATCAAAATTAACGCACGATTTATGCTGAATTTGACCCAACTTCCGGTTTCACGGAATTTTTAAAGTAAAATAACTATCTTTCTAGTGGACCTACATGAAAAACAAGCATATCAATGGATTCCTGAGAGCAAGAGCTTTCCATTTCATTGCTTGAAATCAAAATTAACGCACGATTTATGCTAAATTTGGCCCAACTTCCGGTTTCACGGAATTTTCAAAGTGAAATAACTATCTTTCTGGTGGACCTACATGAAAAACAAGCATATCAATGGATTCCTGAGAGCAAGAGCTTCCTAATCCATTCCTCAGAATTATGAGCTCATAACTTGGGCTGAAATTAGTCCAAATTTGGGTTAAATAGGATTCTTGTGTAAAATAAATGCTTTTTCGATGTTTGACTGAAAGTACAGTTTCTGAGTCTCTTAGGTCTTAGTTTAAATTTTTGATCTAACATATTGAAAAAATTTTCTGTCTGCAACGAAAAAAAAAAAAATCATGTTTTATGTGTGAATCATAAAACATATGACACGATTACATCTATTTTGACGGGGCGGTTCCAAATCACTAGCTGTTGACTCTAGTTGTCCCATAGATCGCAAGATATTCGAAAAAAACTAAAAAACATAAAATTATGCATTTCTGAAAAACATATTTTTTTATGGAGTTGATCCAGGGCTCATATGAAAGATCGAGACCAAAGCGAGGAATTTGGACCCCCCCTATTGGTACACCCCCATCAAAAATGCCGTATCTCTCATAGTTTTCGAGTTATGAGCGTTTAAAGGTTTTTTTATGATTCGTCGCAGCATGACTTTGTTTTTAGCTGATAACTCGTAATCTATGAGGCGTATATAGAAAACAAGCATATCAATATATTCCTGAGCGCAAGAGCTTTCCAATTCACTGCTTGAAATCAAAATTAGGGCACGATTTATGCTAAATTTGGCCCAACTTCCGGTTTCACGGAATTTTTAAAGTGAAATAACTATCTTTCTGGTGGACCTACATGAAAAACAAGCATATCAATGGATTCCTGAGAGCAAGAGCTTTCCAATTCACTGCTTGAAATCAAAATTAACGCACGATTTATGCTAAATTTGGCCCAACTTCCGGTTTCACGGAATTTTCAAAGTGAAATAACTATCTTTCTGGTGGACCTACATGAAAAACAAGCATATCAATGGATTCCTGAGAGCAAGAGCTTTCCAATTCACTGCTTGAAATCAAAATTAACGCACGATTTATGCTGAATTTGACCCAACTTCCGGTTTCACGGAATTTTTAAAGTAAAATAACTATCTTTCTAGTGGACCTACATGAAAAACAAGCATATCAATGGATTCCTGAGAGCAAGAGCTTTCCAATTCACTCCTCAGAATTATGAGCTCATAATTTGGGCTGAAATTAGTCCAAATTTCGGTTAAATAGGATTCTTGTGCAAAATAAATGCTTTTTCGATGTTTGACTGAAAGTACAGTTTCTGAGTCTCTTAGGTCTTAGTTTAAATTTTTGATCTAACATATTGAAAAAATTTTCTGTCTGCAACGAAAAAAAAAAAAATCATGTTTTATGTGTGAATCATAAAACATATGACACGATTACATCTATTTTGACGGGGCGGTTCCAAATCACTAGCTGTTGACTCTAGTTGTCCCATAGATCGCAAGATATTCGGAAAAAACTAAAAAACATAAAATTATGCATTTCTGAAAAACATATTTTTTTATGGAGTTGATCCAGGGCTCATATGAAAGATCGAGACCAAAGCGAAGAATTTGGACCCCCCCTATTGGTACACCCCCATCAAAAATGCCGTATCTCTCATAGTTTTCGAGTTATGAGCGTTTAAAGGTTTTTTTATGATTCGTCGCAGCATGACTTTGTTTTTAGCTGATAACTCGTAATCTATGAGGCGTATATAGAAAACAAGCATATCAATATATTCCTGAGCGCAAGAGCTTTCCAATTCACTGCTTGAAATCAAAATTAACGCACGATTTATGCTGAATTTGACCCAACTTCCGGTTTCACGGAATTTTCAAAGTGAAATAACTATCTTTCTGGTGGACCTACATGAAAAACAAGCATATCAATGGATTCCTGAGAGCAAGAGCTTCCTAATCCATTCCTCAGAATTATGAGCTCATAACTTGGGCTGAAATTAGTCCAAATTTCGGTTAAATAGGATTCTTGTGCAAAATAAATGCTTTTTCGATGTTTGACTGAAAGTACAGTTTCTGAGTCTCTTAGGTCTTAGTTTAAATTTTTGATCTAACATATTGAAAAAATTTTCTGTCTGCAACGAAAAAAAAAAAAATCATGTTTTATGTGTGAATCATAAAACATATGACACGATTACATCTATTTTGACGGGGCGGTTCCAAATCACTAGCTGTTGACTCTAGTTGTCCCATAGATCGCAAGATATTCGGAAAAAACTAAAAAACATAAAATTATGCATTTCTGAAAAACATATTTTTTTATGGAGTTGATCCAGGGCTCATATGAAAGATCGAGACCAAAGCGAAGAATTTGGACCCCCCCTATTGGTACACCCCCATCAAAAATGCCGTATCTCTCATAGTTTTCGAGTTATGAGCGTTTAAAGGTTTTTTTATGATTCGTCGCAGCATGACTTTGTTTTTAGCTGATAACTCGTAATCTATGAGGCGTATATAGAAAACAAGCATATCAATATATTCCTGAGCGCAAGAGCTTTCCAATTCACTGCTTGAAATCAAAATTAGGGCACGATTTATGCTAAATTTGGCCCAACTTCCGGTTTCACGGAATTTTTAAAGTGAAATAACTATCTTTCTGGTGGACCTACATGAAAAACAAGCATATCAACGGTATCCTGAGAGCATGAGCTTTCCAATCCACTGCTTGAAATCGAAATTAGGGCACGATTTATGCTAAATTTGGCCCAACTTCCGGTTTCACGGAATTTTTAAAGTGAAATAACTATCTTTCTGGTGGACCTACATGAAAAACAAGCATATCAATGGATTCCTGAGAGCAAGAGCTTTCCAATTCACTGCTTGAAATCAAAATTAACGCACGATTTATGCTAAATTTGGCCCAACTTCCGGTTTCACGGAATTTTCAAAGTGAAATAACTATCTTTCTGGTGGACCTACATGAAAAACAAGCATATCAATGGATTCCTGAGAGCAAGAGCTTTCCAATTCACTGCTTGAAATCAAAATTAACGCACGATTTATGCTGAATTTGACCCAACTTCCGGTTTCACGGAATTTTTAAAGTAAAATAACTATCTTTCTAGTGGACCTACATGAAAAACAAGCATATCAATGGATTCCTGAGAGCAAGAGCTTTCCAATTCACTCCTCAGAATTATGAGCTCATAATTTGGGCTGAAATTAGTCCAAATTTCGGTTAAATAGGATTCTTGTGCAAAATAAATGCTTTTTCGATGTTTGACTGAAAGTACAGTTTCTGAGTCTCTTAGGTCTTAGTTTAAATTTTTGATCTAACATATTGAAAAAATTTTCTGTCTGCAACGAAAAAAAAAAAAATCATGTTTTATGTGTGAATCATAAAACATATGACACGATTACATCTATTTTGACGGGGCGGTTCCAAATCACTAGCTGTTGACTCTAGTTGTCCCATAGATCGCAAGATATTCGAAAAAAACTAAAAAACATAAAATTATGCATTTCTGAAAAACATATTTTTTTATGGAGTTGATCCAGGGCTCATATGAAAGATCGAGACCAAAGCGAAGAATTTGGACCCCCCCTATTGGTACACCCCCATCAAAAATGCCGTATCTCTCATAGTTTTCGAGTTATGAGCGTTTAAAGGTTTTTTTATGATTCGTCGCAGCATGACTTTGTTTTTAGCTGATAACTCGTAATCTATGAGGCGTATATAGAAAACAAGCATATCAATATATTCCTGAGAGCAAGAGCTTTCCAATTCACTGCTTGAAATCAAAATTAACGCACGATTTATGCTAAATTTGGCCCAACTTCCGGTTTCACGGAATTTTCAAAGTGAAATAACTATCTTTCTGGTGGACCTACATGAAAAACAAGCATATCAATGGATTCCTGAGAGCAAGAGCTTTCCAATTCACTGCTTGAAATCAAAATTAACGCACGATTTATGCTGAATTTGACCCAACTTCCGGTTTCACGGAATTTTTAAAGTAAAATAACTATCTTTCTAGTGGACCTACATGAAAAACAAGCATATCAATGGATTCCTGAGAGCAAGAGCTTTCCAATTCACTCCTCAGAATTATGAGCTCATAATTTGGGCTGAAATTAGTCCAAATTTGGGTTAAATAGGATTCTTGTGTAAAATAAATGCTTTTTCGATGTTTGACTGAAAGTACAGTTTCTGAGTCTCTTAGGTCTTAGTTCAAATTTTTGATCTAACATATTGAAAAAATTTTCTGTCTGCAACGGAAAAAAAAAATCATGTTTTATGTGTGAATCATAAAACATATGACACGATTACATCTATTTTGACGGGGTGGTTCCAAATCACTAGCTGTTGACTCTGGTTGTCCCATAGATCGCAAGATATTCGAAAAAAACTAAAAAACATAAAATTATGCATTTCTGAAAAACATATTTTTTTATGGAGTTGATCCAGGGCTCATATGAAAGATCGAGACCAAAGCAAAGAATTTGGACCCCCCCTATTGGTACACCCCCATCAAAAATGCCGTATCTCTAATAGTTTTCGAGTTATGAGCGTTTAAAGGTTTTTTTATGATTCGTCGCAGCATGACTTTGTTTTTAGCTGATAACTCGTAATCTATGAGGCGTATATAGAAAACAAGCATATCAATAGATTCCTGAGAGCAAGAGCTTTCCAATTCACTGTTTGAAATCAAAATTAGGGCACGATTTATGCTAAATTTGGCCCAACTTCCGGTTTCACGGAATTTTAAAAGTGAAATAACTATCTTTCTGGTGGACCTACATGAAAAACAAGCATATCAATGGATTCCTGAGAGCAAGAGCTTTCCAATTCACTGCTTGAAATCAAAATTAACGCACGATTTATGCTGAATTTGATCCAACTTCCGGTTTCACGGAATTTTTAAAGTAAAATAACTATCTTTCTAGTGGACCTACATGAAAAACAAGCATATCAATGGATTCCTGAGAGCAAGAGCTTTCCATTTCATTGCTTGAAATCAAAATTAACGCACGATTTATGCTAAATTTGGCCCAGCTTCCGGTTTCACGGAATTTTTAAAGTGAAATAACTATCTTTCTGGTGGACCTACATGAAAAACAAGCATATCAATGGATTCCTGAGAGCAAGAGCTTTCCAATTCACTGCTTGAAATCAAAATTAACGCACGATTTATGCTGAATTTGACCCAACTTCCGGTTTCACGGAATTTTTAAAGTGAAATAACTATCTTTCTGGTGGACCTACATGAAAAACAAGCATATCAATATATTCCTGAGAGCAAGAGCTTTCCAATTCACTGCTTGAAATCAAAATTAACGCACGATTTATGCTAAATTTGGCCCAACTTCCGGTTTCACGGAATTTTCAAAGTGAAATAACTATCTTTCTGGTGGACCTACATGAAAAACAAGCATATCAATGGATTCCTGAGAGCAAGAGCTTTCCAATTCACTGCTTGAAATCAAAATTAACGCACGATTTATGCTGAATTTGACCCAACTTCCGGTTTCACGGAATTTTTAAAGTAAAATAACTATCTTTCTAGTGGACCTACATGAAAAACAAGCATATCAATGGATTCCTGAGAGCAAGAGCTTTCCAATTCACTCCTCAGAATTATGAGCTCATAATTTGGGCTGAAATTAGTCCAAATTTGGGTTAAATAGGATTCTTGTGTAAAATAAATGCTTTTTCGATGTTTGACTGAAAGTACAGTTTCTGAGTCTCTTAGGTCTTAGTTCAAATTTTTGATCTAACATATTGAAAAAATTTTCTGTCTGCAACGGAAAAAAAAAATCATGTTTTATGTGTGAATCATAAAACATATGACACGATTACATCTATTTTGACGGGGTGGTTCCAAATCACTAGCTGTTGACTCTGGTTGTCCCATAGATCGCAAGATATTCGAAAAAAACTAAAAAACATAAAATTATGCATTTCTGAAAAACATATTTTTTTATGGAGTTGATCCAGGGCTCATATGAAAGATCGAGACCAAAGCAAAGAATTTGGACCCCCCCTATTGGTACACCCCCATCAAAAATGCCGTATCTCTAATAGTTTTCGAGTTATGAGCGTTTAAAGGTTTTTTTATGATTCGTCGCAGCATGACTTTGTTTTTAGCTGATAACTCGTAATCTATGAGGCGTATATAGAAAACAAGCATATCAATAGATTCCTGAGAGCAAGAGCTTTCCAATTCACTGTTTGAAATCAAAATTAGGGCACGATTTATGCTAAATTTGGCCCAACTTCCGGTTTCACGGAATTTTAAAAGTGAAATAACTATCTTTCTGGTGGACCTACATGAAAAACAAGCATATCAATGGATTCCTGAGAGCAAGAGCTTTCCAATTCACTGCTTGAAATCAAAATTAACGCACGATTTATGCTGAATTTGATCCAACTTCCGGTTTCACGGAATTTTTAAAGTAAAATAACTATCTTTCTAGTGGACCTACATGAAAAACAAGCATATCAATGGATTCCTGAGAGCAAGAGCTTTCCATTTCATTGCTTGAAATCAAAATTAACGCACGATTTATGCTAAATTTGGCCCAGCTTCCGGTTTCACGGAATTTTTAAAGTGAAATAACTATCTTTCTGGTGGACCTACATGAAAAACAAGCATATCAATGGATTCCTGAGAGCAAGAGCTTTCCAATTCACTGCTTGAAATCAAAATTAACGCACGATTTATGCTGAATTTGACCCAACTTCCGGTTTCACGGAATTTTTAAAGTGAAATAACTATCTTTCTGGTGGACCTACATGAAAAACAAGCATATCAATGGATTCCTGAGAGCAAGAGCTTTCCAATTCACTGCTTGAAATCAAAATTAACGCACGATTTATGCTAAATTTGGCCCAACTTCCGGTTTCACGGAATTTTCAAAGTGAAATAACTATCTTTCTGGTGGACCTACATGAAAAACAAGCATATCAATGGATTCCTGAGAGCAAGAGCTTTCCAATTCACTGCTTGAAATCAAAATTAACGCACGATTTATGCTGAATTTGACCCAACTTCCGGTTTCACGGAATTTTTAAAGTAAAATAACTATCTTTCTAGTGGACCTACATGAAAAACAAGCATATCAATGGATTCCTGAGAGCAAGAGCTTTCCAATTCACTCCTCAGAATTATGAGCTCATAATTTGGGCTGAAATTAGTCCAAATTTGGGTTAAATAGGATTCTTGTGTAAAATAAATGCTTTTTCGATGTTTGACTGAAAGTACAGTTTCTGAGTCTCTTAGGTCTTAGTTCAAATTTTTGATCTAACATATTGAAAAAATTTTCTGTCTGCAACGAAAAAAAAAAAATCATGTTTTATGTGTGAATCATAAAACATATGACACGATTACATCTATTTTGACGGGGTGGTTCCAAATCACTAGCTGTTGACTCTGGTTGTCCCATAGATCGCAAGATATTCGAAAAAAACTAAAAAACATAAAATTATGCATTTCTGAAAAACATATTTTTTTATGGAGTTGATCCAGGGCTCATATGAAAGATCGAGACCAAAGCAAAGAATTTGGACCCCCCCTATTGGTACACCCCCATCAAAAATGCCGTATCTCTAATAGTTTTCGAGTTATGAGCGTTTAAAGGTTTTTTTATGATTCGTCGCAGCATGACTTTGTTTTTAGCTGATAACTCGTAATCTATGAGGCGTATATAGAAAACAAGCATATCAATAGATTCCTGAGAGCAAGAGCTTTCCAATTCACTGTTTGAAATCAAAATTAGGGCACGATTTATGCTGAATTTGATCCAACTTCCGGTTTCACGGAATTTTTAAAGTAAAATAACTATCTTTCTAGTGGACCTACATGAAAAACAAGCATATCAATGGATTCCTGAGAGCAAGAGCTTTCCATTTCACTGCTTGAAATCAAAATTAACGCACGATTTATGCTAAATTTGGCCCAGCTTCCGGTTTCACGGAATTTTTAAAGTGAAATAACTATCTTTCTGGTGGACCTACATGAAAAACAAGCATATCAATGGATTCCTGAGAGCAAGAGCTTTCCAATTCACTGCTTGAAATCAAAATTAACGCACGATTTATGCTGAATTTGACCCAACTTCCGGTTTCACGGAATTTTTAAAGTAAAATAACTATCTTTCTAGTGGACCTACATGAAAAACAAGCATATCAATGGATTCCTGAGAGCAAGAGCTTTCCATTTCATTGCTTGAAATCAAAATTAACGCACGATTTATGCTAAATTTGGCCCAACTTCCGGTTTTACGGAATTTTCAAAGTGAAATAACTATCTTTCTGGTGGACCTACATGAAAAACAAGCATATCAATGGATTCCTGAGAGCAAGAGCTTTCCAATTCACTGCTTGAAATCAAAATTAACGCACGATTTATGCTGAATTTGACCCAACTTCCGGTTTCACGGAATTTTTAAAGTAAAATAACTATCTTTCTAGTGGACCTACATGAAAAACAAGCATATCAATGGATTCCTGAGAGCAAGAGCTTTCCAATTCATTGCTTGAAATCAAAATTAACGCACGATTTATGCTAAATTTGGCCGAACTTCCGGTTTCACGGAATTTTTAAAGTGAAATAACTATCTTTCTAGTGGACCTACATGAAAAACAAGCATATTAATGGATTCCTGAGAGAAAGAGCTTTCCATTTCATTGCTTGAAATCAAAATTAGGGCACGATTTATGCTAAATTTGGCCCAACTTCCGGTTTCACGGAATTTTAAAAGTGAAATAACTATCTTTCTGGTGGACCTACATGAAAAACAAGCATATCAATGGATTCCTGAGAGCAAGAGCTTTCCAATCCACTGCTTGAAATCAAAATTAGGGCACGATTTATGCTAAATTTGGCCCAACTTCCGGTTTCACGGAATTTTAAAAGTGAAATAACTATCTTTCTAGTGGACCTACATGAAAAACAAGCATATCAATGGATTCCTGAGAGCAAGAGCTTTCCAATTCACTGCTTGAAATCAAAATTAACGCACGATTTATGCTGAATTTGATCCAACTTCCGGTTTCACGGAATTTTTAAAGTAAAATAACTATCTTTCTAGTGGACCTACATGAAAAACAAGCATATCAATATATTCCTGAGCGCAAGAGCTTTCCAATTCACTGCTTGAAATCAAAATTAGGGCACGATTTATGCTAAATTTGGCCCAACTTCCGGTTTCACGGAATTTTAAAAGTGAAATAACTATCTTTCTAGTGGACCTACATGAAAAACAAGCATATCAATGGATTCCTGAGAGCAAGAGCTTTCCAATTCACTGCTTGAAATCAAAATTAACGCACGATTTATGCTGAATTTGATCCAACTTCCGGTTTCACGGAATTTTTAAAGTAAAATAACTATCTTTCTAGTGGACCTACATGAAAAACAAGCATATCAATATATTCCTGAGCGCAAGAGCTTTCCAATTCACTGCTTGAAATCAAAATTAGGGCACGATTTATGCTAAATTTGGCCCAACTTCCGGTTTCACGGAATTTTTAAAGTGAAATAACTATCTTTCTGGTGGACCTACATGAAAAACAAGCATATCAACGGTATCCTGAGAGCATGAGCTTTCCAATCCACTGCTTGAAATCGAAATTAGGGCACGATTTATGCTAAATTTGGCCCAACTTCCGGTTTCACGGAATTTTTAAAGTGAAATAACTATCTTTCTGGTGGACCTACATGAAAAACAAGCATATCAATGGATTCCTGAGAGCAAGAGCTTTCCAATTCACTGCTTGAAATCAAAATTAACGCACGATTTATGCTAAATTTGGCCCAACTTCCGGTTTTACGGAATTTTCAAAGTGAAATAACTATCTTTCTGGTGGACCTACATGAAAAACAAGCATATCAATGGATTCCTGAGAGCAAGAGCTTTCCAATTCACTGCTTGAAATCAAAATTAACGCACGATTTATGCTGAATTTGACCCAACTTCCGGTTTCACGGAATTTTTAAAGTAAAATAACTATCTTTCTAGTGGACCTACATGAAAAACAAGCATATCAATGGATTCCTGAGAGCAAGAGCTTTCCAATTCATTGCTTGAAATCAAAATTAACGCACGATTTATGCTAAATTTGGCCCAACTTCCGGTTTCACGGAATTTTTAAAGTGAAATAACTATCTTTCTAGTGGACCTACATGAAAAACAAGCATATTAATGGATTACTGAGAGAAAGAGCTTTCCATTTCATTGCTTGAAATCAAAATTAGGGCACGATTTATGCTAAATTTGGCCCAACTTCCGGTTTCACGGAATTTTAAAAGTGAAATAACTATCTTTCTGGTGGACCTACATGAAAAACAAGCATATCAATGGATTCCTGAGAGCAAGAGCTTCCTAATCCATTCCTCAGAATTATGAGCTCATAACTTGGGCTGAAATTAGTCCAAATTTGGGTTAAATAGGATTCTTGTGTAAAATAAATGCTTTTTCGATGTTTGACTGAAAGTACAGTTTCTGAGTCTCTTAGGTCTTAGTTTAAATTTTTGATCTAACATATTGAAAAAATTTTCTGTCTGCAACGAAAAAAAAAAAAATCATGTTTTATGTGTGAATCATAAAACATATGACACGATTACATCTATTTTGACGGGGCGGTTCCAAATCACTAGCTGTTGACTCTAGTTGTCCCATAGATCGCAAGATATTCGAAAAAAACTAAAAAACATAAAATTATGCATTTCTGAAAAACATATTTTTTTATGGAGTTGATCCAGGGCTCATATGAAAGATCGAGACCAAAGCGAAGAATTTGGACCCCCCCTATTGGTACACCCCCATCAAAAATGCCGTATCTCTCATAGTTTTCGAGTTATGAGCGTTTAAAGGTTTTTTTATGATTCGTCGCAGCATGACTTTGTTTTTAGCTGATAACTCGTAATCTATGAGGCGTATATAGAAAACAAGCATATCAATAGATTCCTGAGAGCAAGAGCTTTCCAATTCACTGTTTGAAATCAAAATTAGGGCACGATTTATGCTAAATTTGGCCCAACTTCCGGTTTCACGGAATTTTAAAAGTGAAATAACTATCTTTCTGGTGGACCTACATGAAAAACAAGCATATCAATGGATTCCTGAGAGCAAGAGCTTTCCAATCCACTGCTTGAAATCAAAATTAACGCACGATTTATGCTAAATTTGGCCCAACTTCCGGTTTCACGGAATTTTCAAAGTAAAATAACTATCTTTCTAGTGGACCTACATGAAAAACAAGCATATCAATGGATTCCTGAGAGCAAGAGCTTTCCAATTCATTGCTTGAAATCAAAATTAACGCACGATTTATGCTAAATTTGGCCCAGCTTCCGGTTTCACGGAATTTTTAAAGTGAAATAACTATCTTTCTGGTGGACCTACATGAAAAACAAGCATATCAATGGATTCCTGAGAGCAAGAGCTTTCCAATTCATTGCTTGAAATCAAAATTAACGCACGATTTATGCTAAATTTGGCCCAACTTCCGGTTTCACGGAATTTTCAAAGTAAAATAACTATCTTTCTAGTGGACCTACATGAAAAACAAGCATATCAATGGATTCCTGAGAGCAAGAGCTTTCCAATTCATTGCTTGAAATCAAAATTAACGCACGATTTATGCTAAATTTGGCCCAGCTTCCGGTTTCACGGAATTTTTAAAGTGAAATAACTATCTTTCTGGTGGACCTACATGAAAAACAAGCATATCAATGGATTCCTGAGAGCAAGAGCTTTCCAATTCACTGCTTGAAATCAAAATTAACGCACGATTTATGCTGAATTTGACCCAACTTCCGGTTTCACGGAATTTTTAAAGTAAAATAACTATCTTTCTAGTGGACCTACATGAAAAACAAGCATATCAATGGATTCCTGAGAGCAAGAGCTTTCCATTTCATTGCTTGAAATCAAAATTAACGCACGATTTATGCTGAATTTGACCCAACTTCCGGTTTCACGGAATTTTTAAAGTAAAATAACTATCTTTCTAGTGGACCTACATGAAAAACAAGCATATCAATGGATTCCTGAGAGCAAGAGCTTTCCAATTCATTGCTTGAAATCAAAATTAACGCACGATTTATGCTAAATTTGGCCCAGCTTCCGGTTTCACGGAATTTTTAAAGTGAAATAACTATCTTTCTGGTGGACCTACATGAAAAACAAGCATATCAATGGATTCCTGAGAGCAAGAGCTTTCCAATTCACTGCTTGAAATCAAAATTAACGCACGATTTATGCTAAATTTGGCCCAACTTCCGGTTTCACGGAATTTTCAAAGTGAAATAACTATCTTTCTGGTGGACCTACATGAAAAACAAGCATATCAATGGATTCCTGAGAGCAAGAGCTTCCTAATCCATTCCTCAGAATTATGAGCTCATAACTTGGGCTGAAATTAGTCCAAATTTGGGTTAAATAGGATTCTTGTGTAAAATAGATGCTTTTTCGATGTTTGACTGAAAGTACAGTTTCTGAGTCTCTTAGGTCTTAGTTTAAATTTTTGATCTAACATATTGAAAAAATTTTCTGTCTGCAACGAAAAAAAAAAAAATCATGTTTTATGTGTGAATCATAAAACATATGACACGATTACATCTATTTTGACGGGGCGGTTCCAAATCACTAGCTGTTGACTCTAGTTGTCCCATAGATCGCAAGATATTCGAAAAAAACTAAAAAACATAAAATTATGCATTTCTGAAAAACATATTTTTTTATGGAGTTGATCCAGGGCTCATATGAAAGATCGAGACCAAAGCGAAGAATTTGGACCCCCCCTATTGGTACACCCCCATCAAAAATGCCGTATCTCTCATAGTTTTCGAGTTATGAGCGTTTAAAGGTTTTTTTATGATTCGTCGCAGCATGACTTTGTTTTTAGCTGATAACTCGTAATCTATGAGGCGTATATAGAAAACAAGCATATCAATAGATTCCTGAGAGCAAGAGCTTTCCAATTCACTGTTTGAAATCAAAATTAGGGCACGATTTATGCTAAATTTGGCCCAACTTCCGGTTTCACGGAATTTTAAAAGTGAAATAACTATCTTTCTGGTGGACCTACATGAAAAACAAGCATATCAATGGATTCCTGAGAGCAAGAGCTTTCCAATCCACTGCTTGAAATCAAAATTAACGCACGATTTATGCTGAATTTGACCCAACTTCCGGTTTCACGGAATTTTTAAAGTAAAATAACTATCTTTCTAGTGGACCTACATGAAAAACAAGCATATCAATGGATTCCTGAGAGCAAGAGCTTTCCATTTCATTGCTTGAAATCAAAATTAACGCACGATTTATGCTGAATTTGACCCAACTTCCGGTTTCACGGAATTTTTAAAGTAAAATAACTATCTTTCTAGTGGACCTACATGAAAAACAAGCATATCAATGGATTCCTGAGAGCAAGAGCTTTCCATTTCATTGCTTGAAATCAAAATTAACGCACGATTTATGCTAAATTTGGCCCAACTTCCGGTTTTACGGAATTTTCAAAGTGAAATAACTATCTTTCTGGTGGACCTACATGAAAAACAAGCATATCAATGGATTCCTGAGAGCAAGAGCTTTCCATTTCATTGCTTGAAATCAAAATTAGGGCACGATTTATGCTAAATTTGGCCCAACTTCCGGTTTCACGGAATTTTAAAAGTGAAATAACTATCTTTCTGGTGGACCTACATGAAAAACAAGCATATCAATGGATTCCTGAGAGCAAGAGCTTTCCAATCCACTGCTTGAAATCAAAATTAACGCACGATTTATGCTAAATTTGGCCCAACTTCCGGTTTCACGGAATTTTCAAAGTAAAATAACTATCTTTCTAGTGGACCTACATGAAAAACAAGCATATCAATGGATTCCTGAGAGCAAGAGCTTTCCAATTCACTGCTTGAAATCAAAATTAACGCACGATTTATGCTGAATTTGATCCAACTTCCGGTTTCACGGAATTTTTAAAGTAAAATAACTATCTTTCTAGTGGACCTACATGAAAAACAAGCATATCAATGGATTCCTGAGAGCAAGAGCTTTCCATTTCATTGCTTGAAATCAAAATTAACGCACGATTTATGCTAAATTTGGCCCAGCTTCCGGTTTCACGGAATTTTTAAAGTGAAATAACTATCTTTCTGGTGGACCTACATGAAAAACAAGCATATCAATGGATTCCTGAGAGCAAGAGCTTTCCAATTCACTGCTTGAAATCAAAATTAACGCACGATTTATGCTGAATTTGACCCAACTTCCGGTTTCACGGAATTTTTAAAGTAAAATAACTATCTTTCTATTGGACCTACATGAAAAACAAGCATATCAATGGATTCCTGAGAGCAAGAGCTTTCCATTTCATTGCTTGAAATCAAAATTAACGCACGATTTATGCTAAATTTGGCCCAACTTCCGGTTTTACGGAATTTTCAAAGTGAAATAACTATCTTTCTGGTGGACCTACATGAAAAACAAGCATATCAATGGATTCCTGAGAGCAAGAGCTTTCCAATTCACTGCTTGAAATCAAAATTAACGCACGATTTATGCTGAATTTGACCCAACTTCCGGTTTCACGGAATTTTTAAAGTAAAATAACTATCTTTCTAGTGGACCTACATGAAAAACAAGCATATCAATGGATTCCTGAGAGCAAGAGCTTTCCAATTCATTGCTTGAAATCAAAATTAACGCACGATTTATGCTAAATTTGGCCCAACTTCCGGTTTCACGGAATTTTTAAAGTGAAATAACTATCTTTCTAGTGGACCTACATGAAAAACAAGCATATTAATGGATTCCTGAGAGAAAGAGCTTTCCATTTCATTGCTTGAAATCAAAATTAACGCACGATTTATGCTAAATTTGGCCCAACTTCCGGTTTCACGGAATTTTCAAAGTGAAATAACTATCTTTCTGGTGGACCTACATGAAAAACAAGCATATCAATGGATTCCTGAGAGCAAGAGCTTCCTAATCCATTCCTCAGAATTATGAGCTCATAACTTGGGCTGAAATTAGTCCAAATTTGGGTTAAATAGGATTCTTGTGTAAAATAGATGCTTTTTCGATGTTTGACTGAAAGTACAGTTTCTGAGTCTCTTAGGTCTTAGTTTAAATTTTTGATCTAACATATTGAAAAAATTTTCTGTCTGCAACGAAAAAAAAAAAAATCATGTTTTATGTGTGAATCATAAAACATATGACACGATTACATCTATTTTGACGGGGCGGTTCCAAATCACTAGCTGTTGACTCTAGTTGTCCCATAGATCGCAAGATATTCGAAAAAAACTAAAAAACATAAAATTATGCATTTCTGAAAAACATATTTTTTTATGGAGTTGATCCAGGGCTCATATGAAAGATCGAGACCAAAGCGAAGAATTTGGACCCCCCCTATTGGTACACCCCCATCAAAAATGCCGTATCTCTCATAGTTTTCGAGTTATGAGCGTTTAAAGGTTTTTTTATGATTCGTCGCAGCATGACTTTGTTTTTAGCTGATAACTCGTAATCTATGAGGCGTATATAGAAAACAAGCATATCAATAGATTCCTGAGAGCAAGAGCTTTCCAATTCACTGCTTGAAATCGAAATTAGGGCACGATTTATGCTAAATTTGGCCCAACTTCCGGTTTCACGGAATTTTTAAAGTGAAATAACTATCTTTCTGGTGGACCTACATGAAAAACAAGCATATCAATGGATTCCTGAGAGCAAGAGCTTTCCAATCCACTGCTTGATATCAAAATTAACGCACGATTTATGCTAAATTTGGCCCAACTTCCGGTTTCACGGAATTTTTAAAGTGAAATAACTATCTTTCTGGTGGACCTACATGAAAAACAAGCATATCAATGGATTCCTGAGAGCAAGAGCTTTCCAATCCACTGCTTGATATCAAAATTAACGCACGATTTATGCTAAATTTGGCCCAACTTCCGGTTTCACGGAATTTTTAAAGTGAAATAACTATCTTTCTGGTGGACCTACATGAAAAACAAGCATATCAATGGATTCCTGAGAGCAAGAGCTTTCCAATTCACTCCTCAGAATTATGAGCTCATAATTTGGGCTGAAATTAGTCCAAATTTCGGTTAAATAGGATTCTTGTGTAAAATAAATGCTTTTTCGATGTTTGACTGAAAGTACCGTTTTTGAGTCTCTTAGGTCTTAGTTCAAATTTTTGATCTAACATATTGAAAAAATTTTCTGTCTGCAACGAAAAAAAAAAAAATCATGTTTTATGTGTGAATCATAAAACATATGACACGATTACATCTATTTTGACGGGGCGGTTCCAAATCACTAGCTGTTGACTCTAGTTGTCCCATAGATCGCAAGATATTCGAAAAAAACTAAAAAACATAAAATTATGCATTTCTGAAAAACATATTTTTTTATGGAGTTGATCCAGGGCTCATATGAAAGATCGAGACCAAAGCAAAGAATTTGGACCCCCCCTATTGGTACACCCCCATCAAAAATGCCGTATCTCTCATAGTTTTCGAGTTATGAGCGTTTAAAGGTTTTTTTATGATTCGTCGCAGCATGACTTTGTTTTTAGCTGATAACTCGTAATCTATGAGGCGTATATAGAAAACAAGCATATCAATAGATTCCTGAGAGCAAGAGCTTTCCAATTCACTGCTTGAAATCAAAATTAGGGCACGATTTATGCTAAATTTGGCCCAACTTCCGGTTTCGCGGAATTTTTAAAGTAAAATAACTATCTTTCTAGTCAACCTACATGAAAAACAAGCATATTAATGGATTCCTGAGGGCATGAGCTTTCCAATTCACTCCTCAAAATTGCAAATAGCCTAAGATTTATGCTAAATTCGGCACAACTTCCGATTGTGTATCATGTTTAAGATGTGTAACATTTACATGTATAAATGTCTTTTTTGTAGAATTTTTTTCTTCTTGCTCATAATTAGATATTGTTTACATACCGACGCGATGGACATGTAGGTATTCACACTAGTGAAAACCAACTATGTATGCGAATGTAATCATTGCAGTGGTACTTATAAGTGCAAAACAATGTAACTTATCTGATCGATAAGTATCAATGTTTGAATGAGTTTATCAATTGATTTTAATGATCCTGGAGCTCGATTATACATACATAATTTTGTAAGGAATGTTTATTATTATTATTCAATAACTCTCTTTCTCTCTCTCTCTCTCTCTCTCTCTCTCTCTCTCTCTCTCTCTATGAAGTACAGAGGATATCAAATATACTGTAAGTTCTAATTATTAATTTTATTTAATATGAATAATCGAGTATGCGTATTTGAATTTATTTAGCTCTAATTATTTCGTGAGCATGATAAATTATGAGAAAAGAAATGACCGAAACATTTTTAAGTAATGGAAAATAAATTTTTTAATAAATTGTAGTAAAGAGTTTCAAAGCGATGACTTTATTCCACCTGCAATCCAGGAAGTTTTAATTAGTTTTTGAAGTTATTCAGTTAATTTATCTATAATTTCAACACTCACATTCATAAATTAATGAGTTAATAGTATAAATGAATGTACTAAAGATAAGAAATCAGTTTTTTTAAGGAATTTTTTTATTTGATGCTTTATTATTATATTTATGCTTATCGATCAATTTACCTATTTGAATTATCTTACAGGTCCATTTCATTATACAGTAGGATGAAAGTTATTTCAAATAGTATACATCTGAGTTAACTTAATATCTATTATGATAGATGTACTGAAAGGAGATTTACCCTCTGGACATTTGGCATTTTTGAAAATTAACTTTGACCGACTTCAGTGTTCTCGACAAATTAATTACAGGTATGGTTTTACCTTTCTTTGTTCCTAACAGATAAATCAAAAAAATTAAGATTGAAATTCTAATAGCCTTTTTTTTTTGGTTTCATTTATCTTGTTTTTTGTTTTGATTACTATTTTTTAATTAATCCAGCAAAAAGTGTATTACAATAACACTATTACTAACAATAATCAAACGTTTCTAACAAAATTGAAAGTAATCCATCATATATCTCCATATCTTTTTAGTAAAACCGAACTTTCGTAATTATCATTTAGTTAATGTCCTTTTGATTTTTGCTCATGTTTTAAACGTGAAATCTCTTGCATAATTCGTTAAATCTATCTCTGTTCTCATTCATTTATTTCAATAGAGACTGTTTGACTTTCATTATTCTTTTCATAAATTCTATAACGAAATTAAAGCAAAAAAGAAATTCTTAAAGATATATTTCTAAAAACAAAATACTTCCCACTATCATTAAATTGAATTTACATGAATCCAAAGGAAATAAATATTTATTTATTCTATAAAGATATTCTCTTTTTTTCTTTATCTCTCGTCTGATTTATTTTTAAAGCTTTTTCTTTCATTCTGATGTAAATTTATAAAAAGTAAAATTACAATTAGATTTGTATTTTGAAAAAGTCGTTCATTATATAATTTTATAAATGATGACTAGATATAAATAGATGTCAGGTGGCTTTTAAAATTAATTATTTAATGATTATTAAATAAATTATAGTTTGTATTGTTCTCACGTTCCGTTTTGATTAAATACATTATGCTTCATAACTTACTATTTATCATGTTGAGTTATCCTAAACGTTTAATTTCATTCTAAATTGCATGAAATTATTTCTAAACATGAATAGGTATTATTTTGACACATAGTGGTAGTAGAAATTTGACCATTGCACACAATTAAATGGATCCTGATGGAAATTTCTTGAAGTTTATCCCGTAGCTAATAGCCAATTTAGTTTCATAGTCTAGACTTCATCTGAACAACTGATTTGTTAATCTAACTACTTAAGACATTTTCAAGGATTGACAGAATATGAGAAAACTTTATATGACATTCAAATGGTTAAAGTGATAATATATTAGCAGTTTAATTATCAAAACTGTTTAATCCAGAAATATATACAGAAGTAAAGTGTCTATGTTTCGCAGTATAAAAAAATTGAATAGAAATTATCTATAATTTATTCCTCTTATTAAGTATGTTTGATTTACATAAATTTATTTTTAATTCACTGTTAATGCGTTGAGATTTAAGGATCCAATGAAAAAAAGAATCCACATGTTTCTGAATGAAATAATGTTTTTTAAACACTTTTTTTGAAGTAAGCCAGAATATCTTGAGTAAAGTAAAATAACTGGATAAGTGAGGAAAAATATTGTGTTTTTTAAATTACGAATTACATCAAATTAGCAAAGAAAAGAAATGATAGCAACTATTTTTCTACATGTATTACTTTACAAAAGGATTTCTGTATCAAACAGTAGTTTTCATTTGTGATGAGAATAGCCGATATGTTTATATATGTTGTTGAAAGAGAGTTTATTTGTTCATTGTTTGTTTGTTTATCTATCCATTTGTCTACAACCTTATAACTCTGAATGAAGTTAAAAAAAAAAATCCAGACAAATAATGAAATACTTGATAAATTGAAAAACTGTAATAAATTAATTAAATGGTATTCTATAAGTTGGTAATGTTTAATATTATTAAATATATTCAGTAGATATTTATAAAATCATAACATACTTTAAAATGAAGTACTTCCAATTTTGATGGCAAAATATCATTGGGGACCAATTCTATTTCTTATCAACAAACCATTGAGAGCTACTACTCATACTTGGTGAAGATAAACATGTTTACGATAAAAAGATATCAATAATATTTTTTTTAAGGATATTTACCAAAAATATTTTCAGTATTCTTTTTTATAAAAAAACAATTGTATTCATTGAAATACTGATTTGCTTGAATAGTTGCAATATGAAGATCTAGATGAAGAGAAAAAAAAATGCATAACGAAAATCATTGACATAAATATCATACCCAACGAAGCTTGCATAGAAAATGAGATATATTTTTATATAACTATCAAAAGAAACGTCATAAATTCTTCAAATTGCAAATACGTACTTCCATCAAATATAAAATACTTAAAGAGAACATATTTGCATCAAACAATTCTTCATATTTTCATTCTGCCAACTCGTATCTATTATAAATGCTTTTAATGTTCATTTCAATAGTTTATAAGGTATTTTACTTACGTCTTTTTCTTCGTTTCTTTGTTAATAGTTTTATTTGAGTTGAAATTCTTATGCCAAGTTTTAAACTGTTTGAAAAGAAGTCTACAGTAGATAAAACCTTGGTATAAAATGATATTTAACACGAAAAGTATCTTAAACTTTTCAACAACTGTTTTAAGATCTTTATGATTGTTTTAAGTACTTCATTAACAATTAAAACTCGATGGTTATTATTGTTTTTATTGGACGTTAATTGTTTATCGGAATTAGTGTGCAGTGTTTTGAATTGTTTAATTCTATTTAACAATAAATAATTAATTAGCAATGTTCATTAAAAATAAAATTAATACAAGGTTTTGATAAACTGAAGAACAAAAATAACATTAGTATTATTTATAAATAATATAAAAACAGCTGACTTTATAATTAAAATAACAGGTTCATTCATATTAATTTTATAAAATTCCATATGACATGTTTTGTAAATCAATTGAAGTATATAATTTATTTTTCTTTCCTTGCTTAAGTTACTAAGCTGAAAAACTTTGATGTTTGAATTAAACTAATGCTAGTTGCTAAGCTATCTTTCTTTTTTCTTTCAAATCTTCAGAATGATCTAATAAAATTGTTTTTTTTTCTACAGGTAATTCTTGGTGAACTTCTAGAAAACTGTTTCAACATTGATGGACTATTCTTGTCTTCAGAGCATCTTTAAAAGGTAAGATTCAAATAATATAATTTATCCTGTATTTGAAGCAAACTTTTTTCAGCAAAGATCTTAGTAATGAAAATATCTATTTTAAGTGACGTAGGTTTCACTTTTAAAGTATATAATGATTATGGACTCATGTTTTATAGACTTCTTTTTATTAAAAAAAATACATTTCTGGGTAGACTTGAGAAATTCTCAAGTGAGTTTGGAATATTAAACAAAAGTTTATGTAGTTAGAATAATTACTAAGATTGATTATTACAACGTTGGGTTAATTAATTTACTTGGAATATAGTAGCAGCTATAAAAGAAAAGTTTTTTTTTTAAGAATACACAATATGTATATTAGAAAAATGCATATTGCTTTAGATAATTTAATTAACTTGAGTAATTATTGTTTAAAAGACATTGAACTCTTGATATTTAATTGATTTTTATCAAAAACTGAAGAACAAGTATTTTTTTCTTTCTATTTGTGTGAGAAAACTTTAGCAGAATAAGTTTGCTCGGAGTAAAAGAAATAAAAAAATGTTTAAAACAATGCCAAATAGTTAGTGAACACTAAGTGAAGCTTTTATTCCATCTGGTGTTGAAATTTCTTCTGGTTCGATCTTTTATAAAAAAATTTCCACTTCTCCACTCTGGTTTTTATTATTTTATTTTCTTCAGTCATTGAGTATTATTTTATTAGCATTTCTTTAATGACTATTGAGAACTCGTTTTATCTAATAACAGAAAATAATAAATTGAAACCTGTTTAATATTAATTCATTTAAATTGATTGAATTGATTTATTCACTTGTTGAATATTTTAAAATTAACTTGACGAATATTTCATTTTATTTTAAACAACAATTGATCCTAAAGAGATAGGGTTTTGTTAGCATAGAGAAGACTGAAAATTATGTTTTTAGTCTCAACACAAAATTTTTTCTCTTGTATTAAAAAATTATTGTTGAATTCTGTATGTTTTGCATTCTTCCAATAGTTGATTTCTCATATGTGTACAAAGCTATACAGAGCGTTACTAATTGCAAATAGCAATATTTTTTGTTATTGTTTTGTTCCCATAAACATACTGAAGAAACATCGTATCTGTTGGTTTTATTTTTTTTATTTGTCATGGAAATGACCAATAATAAAATATCTCAATATTAGTGTATTATTGTATTCGATCTATTTCCGAAAATAAACAGTAGTTTTAATAAAAATTCATTAGAGTGCAACTGATCACAAAATAAATGAAAGATACTTATTAAAAAATTAACAACACATATTTATTCACAAATACAGACAATTATATATAAACGGATTTTGAAGATAAATTCTTTACTACAAGTGGTATAAAATCATTTTTTAAACAAATAATTATTAAATAAGACAAAATTTATAGAGGTGTAACGCAAAAAATATGATAGATGCATAAATTTTTTTTTCAAATTAAAAATTATATGACTTTGCAATTGTTTTTTAAATAAATTTATTTGAATGAATTACATATACACATATAAATAACAATCGTATAAAAAAATCTTTGAATATATTTTTAATCTTAATATATAAAATATTCATCAATAATTTTTAACAAATATTTTATAAATAAATAACTCAGATCTAAATAAGTTTGTAACAGTTATCTTTATGTGTAGCATCTACTGTCTACCTAAGACATTGTTTATCAATTATAAATTATACAATTAATTTATTTATAATTTTAAATTTAATTTTAGTTGAGTGATTATTTCAAATGCATTAATACAGAATGATTTTTGATTTTTTATTATTTGATGTTCAGTGTTAAGAAGCTTTTCATTAATTTAAAATATAAAAAAAATCATTTTTGAATAATTCATTGAAAATTTTCACTTCAAGTTTTTTTTTGTATTTAATATTCATTTAAAATCCTGCCAATGTTTTGTGGATTGAGAAATATTAACTGTGCATTATGAAGCTATTGATTATTTATAATATTTACACATTTATTCTGAGTGTATTCATGATTAATATTTCTGTATAGTTTTGATTATGACATAATTATATTTGTACTTAATTTCATACGACTATTATACATAACTAGCTATACATTACTAATGCCCTCTAAAACTTTGAAAATACTGAAAGTAACATTTATATGTTTGAACTATTCAAATGCATCAAAAGGTACGGTATAAAATATATCAAGTCTTTCAATCCTCAATAACTTGTGTTTACAGGTTTATAAAATTTTGCAGTTTTATTCATATTAAATAAAATTAATTATTAATTATATTGATACAAAAATCAAAATTGTTCAATTGTTTAGATGCATTAATGTTTTCCATTCAATATACAAATCGAATTCGCAGTATATTTGTAACTATTACATAATTATAATAAATACCTTTTGTGGGTATTACATTAATTCTACTTAATAATGGTAATTATTGTTTATGATACAAACAATAGATTGTCTCTCAACATTTTTATAGAATTCTTTTCATTCATTAATTCACTGCATTCTCGACTAAACAATGAATAAAATAATTTTTTAAATTCAATGATAGACATTTTTTCAGTGTTTGATTTACTACAATAGATTAAATTTAAAGTCTTCAATACTAAATTTGTGAAATGATATTTTTTTTAAACACATTTTAATCTTATTGAAGCATTTTTTCACTTTTCTTATAAATACATTTGAAGGGCTTCTTAATTTAATTTAAATGGTAATAAAATTTTCTTCATTAAATGACGCTTTTTTTAATGTCAGTATTTACTATTCCTGGTAATCTATTTCATCATTGAGTTATTACAAATTTATTCAATTAAATATTAGAGAATGAAACCATTTAATCAGTATGAACAAACTTGAATCAAAATTTTGTTGTTTAATTATTCAATATTTGACATCGTTTGCAAATACTTTTATTATTCTTTTCACTTATCACAACGAGGGTAAATTTTGTGATGAAAAACTTGGACTTTTTAAACGAATGATACCATTACATGCTTTTGAGATTTAGTATTCGATATAGTTATATGCCCACTTCGTCTTGATGAATGAGCTGTCAACGAAGTGGTAGTCAATGTCGTTCTCGTGCTGCGCCGAATATTATGGGAGCTAAAGCAGTGATGTGAACGCGTACAGCACCATCCCGAAACCCAGGAAATCGCCTGCATGTTTCTAACGACAGGTGAAGTGAAAAACATTTATTTTAGTAAACATTAAAGTGAATTAAATGCTTAGTGTATTTACTAAAAAATTATTGTATTATATTTTTTCATCACAAATTTTTGTTTTAAATGGAATTATAATAGAAAAAACACCATAAAGAATTTAGTATTTGGGAATATAAATTATTTTTAAACTTTACATTAAAAAGTTAATTATTGAAGAATCAATATCTGTATCACGGATGTAAAATTAACTTAATCTCACAGTATTTGACGAGTAGTTAGCCTCAAGCTTGGGAAATTGTTCCAAGTCGAACAGATTAAGCTTTAAGTTGATGTAAACACGGAAATTAAATAAGTTTTTTAATAAAAAATAGAGTTAAAGATCAAATTATTTATTCATCAATAATTATTTTCATATTGAAAAATTAAATATTAGAAAAATAACTATTTTTACTAATTTTTTGATCGAAATTTTTAAAAACAAATCCATCTGATTAATCATTTTTATTCACTAATAAAAGTCACAAACTAAATATTTTCTAATAAAACTTTTCTCTTTAAAGTACAGATATCTTTTTTATGTGTCATTATTTATGTTGTTTTTTATTTTAGTGGAATCAGATGATTAATAGTTTATATACGAAGCAATATGAGGAGTTTTTTATGATCTTTTTTCTTCATTAAATTATGTGAAATCATAATTCACAAGACATCAAAGAGTTTAGCTTGATTTTTAGTCACATATTAAAGATTTAAAACTGTCAACAACCTAATACACAATAATTTATTTTATTTTTCATTTTAATTATTGATAAATAAAAAATCAGACTGATGTTATTTTCATTTCATTCAGGTCTTAATTAAACTCACAGCCATTCTAAATATCTGATACACTAGATAATTCTAATAATAATAATATTAATAATGGATTAATTATATAAATTCTGGTGATAATAAATCAACTAATTAACAGAATGTGAATATAATGAGGTATCTGGATAATATTGCTAATTTGTGAATATATATTTGAATGCTGAGGATCTCACCGTACGTTCTTGCAAAATTGCGTGCTAAATAAACAGTATATAATTGGATTAGCCGCTGAATTCAGAGGCGCAAGGCTCTGGATGAATGTCGCCACTGCAACATTTGTTTGTGTTCTTGGTACATATCCATACACTTGGAGTAAATCGAAGACTATATATGGACTCCAACATAGTACAAAAACTGGAACCAATTATATTTTTATTTTTATCATTATTTCTTTTTTAATCAGATCAAAGAAGAAGTTTAATTTCTACCTATTCAATGGACAGTTAATTTTTCATTTAGAAGTTTCATTTAACATTTTTACTTTTTAATTTACTGTGAACGACAGATCAGCAAAAAATAAAATTTCCAAACTAATTTGGTTATCAAAACTAAATTGTGCTGATAGTTGGCATCACTAAATTTCTGACTACATTAAAAAATATCCATTGTTTGACCACTATTGAACATTGTTTATTTATTAAATTGCTTATTTTAACGAGAAATTCTTTTTTGTAATATAAAGGCACTGTTTGTACTTTTGAGACTAATTGTTTATCTCTGGAAGGATAAATATTTAACTCGGAAATTGTTTGAAAAGAAAACATAAGAAAACTAATTTAAATTAGCGTTTATCTAATGCATCTTTAAATATTAACAAAAATAGTATAAATAAAGAAATTTCATTAGACATTTGATGAAAAAAACTGAAATTTACATATCTCTTAACTCGTTTCATAAGAATGCTTCCTTAATATAATTCAAAGTAAACAATCTAACGAAAAAGAAATTCAAGCTATGTGCTATTAGATATATTGTTATTGTTATCAGTTAGTGAGATACAATCCAAACTATTTCACAAGAATTTCTCTGACAATTTAGCATGGAGTAATTGATTGAAAATGTAAATTATTTGATAATTGTACAGTTTGTTGTTTAGTGAGAAATTTATTATACATACCAAAAACTATAACAAATGTCATTTTAACACTCTTGATTTTTGCTCTCGGTATTAGTCCTCTTGATGATGCTCTTCGGTCATCTCTCATTGGACTTTGACGAAGTGCACTACTCTGAGACCATATTGTCGCTACGATGACCATATAACAACCACCAATAATTATTGTAGGTGCTATAAATACCGTGAAACTCACTAAACTCATATAAATTTGCCAACGTGTTGCAGAACCCAAATCTATCCAGCATTGCTTTTTGTTCTGAAAGTTTAACAAAATAGGAATCATAAAAATTTTAATCTATTATTTGTTATAAATTACTTCAATTTGTTTTTTTGTTGTGATTACAAAAACTCGATAAAGTTTCTTTACTCTCTAATTAAAAACTCTTTGCTTCGACTTTTTTTTTGTAAATTTTAATACTTGCTCATTAATAAATCAGTATGTTATGCATAAATTTTAATCCACTTTTTCTATTGAATAAAAATTTTCCAAGATTAAACATTTATAATGATCTAATGAATTTCATTTTTTTTTTTTTTTTTTTACAAAACTTTTAAATTAAGTTTCATGTTTTGAATGATATAAAACAAAATTCTGTTTCATCAGAAAAACTATATTTTCTACGAATGAACTTTTTTTTTTTGTTATGAAAAAGAAGTTATTTACTTTTTATAATTATTCATTATAACAAGAGTATTTCGTCTTTTTCTGCATATATATTTCTAGATATAATTCTAGAAATAATTGATTTTTTTGTCTTGAGCTTTAGAGAATGAGATTGAAGAAGAAGCTTTAATTTTATCTATTCAAATATACCAGAGAAAATATTCAAATTTTTTCTCCATATATTAATTATATAAAATAAATAAATATTTTAAAAATAAAACTCATTAATTTTTTACTCTAAAACAAAATAAGGTAATTGAAGAGTGTCTTACGATAAATTTAATTGGTAATTTTTATAAAATAATCTTTGTAACCAAGATTTTGTTTTTGAATTTTCACGATGGTTAAACTCTTGATACAACGTACATTAAAATGGAAATGAGAAATTTACTGAAATAACTACTGATGTTCAAACTAATGTTTATTTTCAATTTATTTATTCGAATAAAATAAACAAATTAAATGAATAATTCATATATTCATTAAATTAATTTAACAACAAACTATATTCATGCTTGGCAATAAAGAATTTATTTTCTCACCTGTATTATTTTTTCTTCGTAAAGGAAAATAATAGGAATGCTGAATAACACAGACAGTCCCCAAGCAGCTGCAATGAGAGCTCGAGCCCGCCACCCTACAAAAAAGCAAATCCGATAGTTGATATGAAACAAGTAATTGAAGTAAAATTTGATTGGAGTTACTTTAATGTGTGATATCATGGGCGATAGAAAGAAAGAAATATATAAGAAAATAAATAAACTTACAACTTCCAGAAAAGTTCATTGGCCTTGTAATGGCATCGTATCTGTCTATTGAAAGAGCAACTAATACATAAGTTGAGCTGTATGTTACAACAGTTTGAGAAAACCTTATGAGCTTGCAAGCTATATTGCCTGCATACCAAACTACTGTTAATCGCCATACGATATCTGTTAATACTGATATTAATCCAACTAGTAAATCTGTAAGAAAAGCCAATAGTTAGTTTTATTTATCAAGTTACTACTTTGATATTTTACAATCAAAATCAAGTGCAGGCTATACTCATTTATCGTCCTTCTCATTAACTTCAACATATATTTCATTCGGAAACATATATTTATATTATTAATCATATTTATTAGCTTTGGAAAAAGTTAATATTTTTTAAGTGCATTCAATAGGATTAATTATGATTATTCTTTATTGATAAAGAATTATTATATTTTTGTGCAATGATATATGATTTAATATTTGTGATAATATAAATGATAAATAACAAAAAAAAATTAAATCTTCAAACATTCTTTTAAGTGGTGTAGAGCTGTCAGAAATCCTAACTAATGTATGGAGAATTATATAAATTAAGTTCCATTGTACTCTAAAGCACTTTCGCATAATATATCATAGTGTTGCTATTATTGGCTTTAGACTTTAGAAATATTATTAAGAAATTCTTTCTCGATTGATCAAATCTAGATGATAGAATGGTTCACTATCTATTGATCACAGAAAGAGAAAGTAATCAATATATTATAAGATCACCTCATGATGACAAAGTTTTTAATTACTAGTAGAATCACTTTTATACACTTTATTCACAAATCATTTTATCTTTTAAACGTTGGTTTCATTTGTGAATTGTTGTTGCAAGAGTTGAATTATATTTGTCAATTACTTGAAACATTGAAAAGCCTTTTTGTATAAAAGCTCTAGGTGGTCCTTGGCAGGAGTTTGAGCTTGAAGTATATCGATTGATTTTCCTACTTCACGAATATTTATTATTTGATGTCTATTCTTGATTAAATGAAATGTTAATTTATATTATAATTAATAATAATACTCAAATCATGAAAAACCCTCTTGATTCTTTTGATATTTTACTATCTTTATCAAGTGGATTGCATTCTAATGATAAATACTAGTATTTCAAGTGCTAATGTTACAATAAAAAGTGAATTTCCAACTTATTATAATGTACTTCAAAAATTGCATGCTTTAGATCAAAGATGGGCTACCTTTGACTTGTTTGAAGTAATTTAGTGCTTGCTAATGTGTTCTCTAACTACCTGATGAGCTGAATGAGCAAAGGTTACCTATCTCTGATTTAGAATTTAAACTTTACATTCAGTCAAATTTAATGGAAATAATTGTTTGTAATGAAGAATCAAAAAGATTGAAAAAGCTTTGTATTATTTAAGAATGAAAAAAGATTGCCAATCTTCATCATTATCCATAGTTAAAATTAATTGTTTGAAGTATGTATATAATGCGCATGGCTATTGATAGGTCAGTAAATTGGAAAAGTTTTAATGTGGCTGATCGTGTAATTTAGGTTGATCAATGCATTCACCATTGTAATTAGAAGATTTATCGAAACAATGCTGTTGTTAACTAATTGATGTAGATATCATCCAGCCAAGCATCTCGTCTATCGAGTTCAAACACAGCCATATAGAACCATGTATATTGTGTTTATTAGATCAAAGTAGACATGATGCTGCTAGCTCATGTTCATTTTACCACGTTCAAAATGAACACTTTGATCCTTAGTCTTAATTCATCATTCTTTTACATTTTTTCTTCATTTTTTTTTTTAATAAAGTATTTTCTTTATAATTTTTAATTAACATCATTAAGCAATTTATAAATATCAACTATGATTGATTAATTTTTAGCACTAATATCTTTAAAAAATTTTTTCTAGAAATAAAAAAAAAAACTGTAAATCAGATTAAAAAAAATTGTAATATATCGTTGGCTTAGAAAGTAAATCTAACTCCTTTTTTGCTTGCAAAGATGTTTAGGGATCAATCGGGAGAAAAAAAATGACATATTGTCTGAGAAAAAAATAATGAATCGAAAGGTGGATAGAAAAATTTTCTTTATTCTCTTTTGAAATATTATAATCATGTGTTATCCACCTTTAGAAGATATTTTGTTATATTATAGAAATTTGAAGATATATTTTGATAGCTTATTATTCAACTCCAACATTTTCACATTCATATAAATATTGATATTAGTGATACTGACATTTGAATCGCTTCTTCAAAATAAATTGCAAAAATCGTTAAAATGAGTAAATATTTATTTAAAATTATAAAAAATATGATGCTATGGAAAATAATGTCTATTTTTTTTAATAATAAAATAGTCGGTAATTTTTAAACTCATCAACATCCGTGTAATTAAAATACAATTGTATGAATTTAAATATTATTTTTTAAATGTTTTTTTATTAAAACCTACACATTGATATCATTAATTAAAATGAATATTTTTGTAATTGAATTTGATTAAAACTGAATTCAATTTTGTCATTAATTCTACAAAATCTGAAAATTACAAATAAATTTCCATTTAATGTATATTGTTTAAAAACAAACAAAATTAGTGTCATCAGTTATAGTGCTTTCACGAATATTGAACAAAATTTTCTATCTTGGAATCAATATACTTAGATCTAGTTTTATTGGATAAATTCCATAGCAAATAAATTCGGGATGATAGTGTGTGCGGATATCCGGTTTCATAACACTTAAAATATATATAGTTAAACTAAGCTATAAAAATAAATATATTTTATTCTTAATCTTGAATTATAAACTTTTACATCTTGAATATTAACATTCCATTGTGGTAATATCATGTTGATTATTTCTCTTCTTCGTGTGACGTTTTTTAATCCAAACTTAAGCTTATATTACTTTCTTTGATGTTACATACGGTGTACTCTAATTCTTAGAGAAAGTTCTTTGATCTTTTGATACAATTCATAAGGATACTGATTTGATTCTATTAATAGACAGATGGATAGATGTTAGAAAGATGGATTTGAGAAGAAAAAAAAATAATACTCATTTTTATGATTCAAATTAAAAAAAAAATTAGTATGCATTATGCAAACTAATTATTACTGTTGAATAGTAAAATTGATCAGAATAAGTAAAACTACTTAGTTAATATAATATTAACTCAATAATTATCTGACTAAACACTAGTCCTTTAACTTAGTAAAAGTTTCTCTCAGTTTACAGCAATTCTGACCAAATTAAGATAATTTCTACAATGCATCTTGCAAAATTTTTTATTACACAATATAAATTCCATCGTATTTTATATTTAAAATAACAATCTTACAAAACATCTCCTTGAATGGTGCACTGAGAGAAATTGAAATACTTGTGTCTACCATCACATGTTATCACCTTATTAAAAAGCATCAATTACATCATGATAGTTGATGTTCTCTCGTTAGAATGACTAGAAATTTTTCCAAGTGCGACCTATTCATCAGTTACTTTGAAATTTATGCTAATTTTTCTAATAAAAAAAATTATTTTTATTTTTCATTTCATTTTTTAATAAAATTATTATATAGTTAATCAACTACATTAATTAAGTATAAAGATGTCACGTTTTCGAATATTGAATTTTACTCAATGAAAAACTTTATTGATCTCTGTTCTACTTATCTCTGTTAATAAAACTTTTTGATTCAACTATACCAGAGACTTGCATAGGAAGTTGAGAAAAATATTAAAATTTATTAATAATAAATTTTAAAAAAATATTGGTGACTTTAATTTTAAAACAATGCCATTTTTTTTGTTATTTATAATGTCACTCCCAAATCTAATTAAAGATCTTCAAAAAATATTAGCAAAACTGATTTTTTTTTAATAAAAATATTTTATTAATTCAACTATATTTTATGCAAATGACTTATTACTTATATAAATAATAATAATCAAAGTTGATTGTAATAATTTCCAATTACTTATTCAACAGTCTTTAAAATATATACAATAGATCAAAATAATTGCATGTAATTAACTAAGGCTAGAGTTCAATAAGAAATGTACATCTAAAAGTAACGTAAGTAAAGTAAATATCATGCAGATGAAACTGCAAGACTAACCATTGCAAAGTGTGCAATGTTTAATACAGGAGTACACTTCATACAAGTACGTTAATTAATTTAAGATCAAAGGATCTTATTATTATTCATGATATGATGTAAATTTTAATGGAATAAACTAAATTATGAAGATATAGTTCCAATTTTACTCTATTTGAATTGTAATTATTATTTTCAATGTAAATTACATTCATTGATATGCCTACAATGTAGAATTAATTACTTTATTGAAAAGTATTGGAAAAAATGCATTGAATACTAATATTTTTAAAGTAGATCTAGTGTTATTTATTTGAGTTACATATAGAATGGATTTCTTTAGTCAATTTTTCACAGAATTTATTTGTGTCTTAGACTTAGAAGAAGAAAGATAAAGTAATCAATAATAAATCAGTTGATATCTTAGTAAATAACAAAAATTTAATACTTTTTACTAGACGATGACCGAAATGACACTAAAATAAATCGATCTTTTTGCTTTATCATAACAAATTTGTTTTCTATTCACTTTTAATTGAACTTATACTGTATAGTATAATGTCTTGTTTAAGTCGTGATGACAAATATCACTGCCACTTTTTATTTCTTAAGTTCTAGATCAAATAGATTAATGGCTAGAGTTTAAGTAAGATATGTTTTTGCTGTGGGGGCTTATATATTAAGTCTTAGCTTGATGTTTTGAGATTTGGTCCGTAAAATATCCTTCAAAACATTACCCCATTACTGAATGGCAGAAGTTTTTTCAACCAATTTTTGCATGCTTTTAGCACTAGGCCATCTTATCTTAAATTCTTTTTAGCTATATTGATGTTCTAAACTTATCCAACATTCTATATCATCATTATTAATGAGAATTCATGCATTACAATGTTGACAAAAAATTTTTGTTCTTTGGAGATTCTATTTAAATGTGTATAAATGTAGAAAGAAACATATACTTACCAGCTAATGCTAATTGTTTAATAAAAAAATTCATCCGTGACTTTCGACGTTTCCCTATTATTAAACCCAACAGCACTGATACATTTCCAACGACAATCACAATAAAGAGCAGCCAAAGTACTGTAAATTGTTCTGTCTGAAACAGAAAGTCAAATAATTAATTGTATTAAAGGATTTTGAAGATAAATACTAGTATTATATACTACCATTAATAATATAATACTTATAACGAATTAGAGATCAATAAAATAAGGAATCAAACTAAAAATTGGATTCTTGATTGATGAAAATAGAACAATAATAAAAAATAATTTTTAATAGAATTAATTTGATGATAAATAATTGAAATTGTAGAATGAGCAGTCACTTGAATAACGAATGATCTTAATAATTGAATTTTAGAAAAGTTAGGTCATGAATGACTCTAACTTTTTTTTCAAATAGTCTAAAAGTCAGATGTCTTCATAGTCCAAGTATATTCAAATATTATTATTAGTAAGGAGTTATATCATACTGCTTTGCACACCCAATTTTAACTTCTAGAGATTGAATCTTTTGAATGTGAATAGTTTTAAAAGGTCATGAAACCTCTAGAAGTCATCATTTTCAAACATATCCAAGCATATGATCACTGGAGATACTACTTATTAATAACTCTCTATTTTTTCCCAAGTTAGATTATGCAAACCACCTTTAATATTATTCAAAAAAATCTCTAATTTATGAAAACCTCATATTATTTTATGCCCTACATAAACGATATTTCTTATCCTCTCATATTCTTTTAACAAAAAGGAACTTCTGTTAATTTAGCCATCCTAAAAACACATTTTTTGTTATAATAATTACTTCTTCTTTGTGTAATCGTGTTTATTTCTATATATTTTTTATAAAGATTATAACAAACACACTTAATGAATCTGCAATAAAAAAATCTCTTCTGTCTGATTCTCTAACAAACCAGTATTTCTGCTATTACAACACTTGTAGGTACCAACAATAAAATTTTGCTAACAATTCACTTTCTGCCATCTCCAGCTTTTTCCTGTTAGCACTACAAAAATCACAACTAGACCTTTGATCTGTTGCAGCAAAAGAATGGTTTTTTTTTTTTTTTTCTTATTCAGTCACAAAAAGTTTATGCACAAAAAGTACTTCAGAACTTATGTCATGGCATGACGATTAATTATTGTGCTAAATATGTGAAATAGAATTCATTCATTGAATAATGTGAGCTAGTTATTAAAAATAGGATAAAAAATCTTTAGCTTAATTGCAGTGGATATTATCATTAATCTTTTGATAAAGTTATTCATAAAACGGTCGTTTCTATTTTTATTCTTTTTTCTAGAGATGTAAAAAGAAAAAATAATTGCATGAAAATTTATTGAATGATTAAGTATAAGACCCATCACTTGGTTTCATGAATTCGTTCTTTTATATTATGATATTCTCTTTAACTTCTTTCATGCTTGTGATATGCAGGATAAATGATAGACTAGTGAATTATTCATTAAAGTACCGCTCGTGAAGATAAAATTTTGTGCAAAATGCAAGTTATACTCCGTCTTATAATTTCTTAACTACATGAGTGGGTGATAGATTGAGGGTGTAAACACAATTTGGTGGAAATTTTAACATAAATTATCATCACTTTATTTTGATCGACAATTTTTTGGCTCATTAAAGATTAATTTAGTTTAGCAAAGTGATTATTGTTAAATTAAAAATAAAGAAAAATCATCATTTGACAATCTTTAACAAGTGATTGACAATAAAAAAAAATTTCATCGTTTGTAGAGGTAAAACTTGATTAAAATCCAAGACGAAGGGGAATGAACGATAATCGAACTGAAAATTATATTGAATGAAGAAATATGCAAAAGAGCAAAAAAAAAAAAACATTACAACAATGAATAAGAAACCTTTTTAAAAAAAATTTTTTATAATTACACATTATTCGCTTACATTTTTTAAATCTGTAATTTCTTTTTAAATGAAAATCAAGGAAAACTACTAGAATTACAGGATAATTATTTTCAACGATAAATGTATTAAGGAAGCTGATGAGAATTTAACTTACAAATCAGTTGATTATTTCAACCTAAAATTATGTATTTACTTTATCAAAAGATAATCGTTTCTTAATTATCTAAAAAGATGTGAATTTTTTTAAAAAATACAATAAAATTTTTTTAGCACATATTTATGAAATTTTTCAATATGTATTTCATTACAGACTTCATTTAGAATATTGCGTGATTGATAAATGTATATCAGAATGGCTAATTTTGAAAACCAGTAATTTAGAAGATATGTATGCAGGATATAAATACGTATAAGATATCATATCATAATTACATCGTAGTTATAATTATTATTCGGATTGATATGAAAAATAGATATTTATCAGGCATTTATTATGCTATCATCATATCATCACATCATACAATATAATATATACGTAAATGTAAGATGAAAAGTATTTATAAGGAATGCAAAAAAGATTTTTTTTATAGTGCGACTTTATATTACTACAAAAACTCTTCGCCTCGCATATATATATAAGAGTTACCATTCCTTATACTTTTCTTTTCTTTTTCAGTTGACTCATCGTGTCCTCTTAGGACTGTCACTTAGATTTGTACTGAAAAGAAAAGAGAACTGTCGAGCTCCTCGAAAAAGAAACAAAATATATTAGTAAAGTAATAAAAACAAATAAAAAATAGATGTATAGAAAGGAATGAGACAAATAAAGTGAGATTTAATGTTTTTTTAAAAACTAGATTTAGTATAAATAAATAATTGAAATAGTTGATAGAGAAAATTTGATTTAATGAACATTCAAGTTGATTCTGAATCATTCTGATTATTATTTTCAACAAGATTAAAAAAAATGTTTGCCTCACATTATATTTATAGCACACGTGGACGAAATTGAAAATATTTCTCAAGCAAAAATCACGCAACATTATAATTCATGTCAAAATTTTTTACTTTTATTTTTTATGAAAAATTGTACATTTATTTTTGCATTATTTTTAGAATATTTTTTTAATACTTGAATCAGTGAAGAGAAAAGAAAGGGAAAGAGTTAGTGAAAAAAAAAAAAAAATAAATAATAAAAATTGACTCATGCAATTTCCAACAATTGAATTGCTATCGATTTATGTATCTATAGTAGAAGGTATACTTTAACAATTGAGAAATAACGATTTTTTTTCATATTATACGGTAGGTGTATGAGTTGAACAGTGTATTGCGAAAGTCTTGTTTACAGATTGAAGATACTTTTTGTCCAAGTATTTTCTTGATTACACCTACTTGATGGAAAAACTTTAAATATCTCAAAAGATACTTTATAACTTCACAAAAATAAAAATTAATTATGATACAATATCAGTAATGATTATTTTATTTTTTATTAATTTATTGCTGTTAAAAAAGTCTCTTGAAGACTCAATAAATATCCCAGATGAAACAAAAAATACTTTCATAAAATATATTTGCTGCTATTACTTTAATTTACGATTTGATGTGATTTAATTTCACTAATCCAACTAACCAACTTTATTATTACATTGATAAATGAATAATAATATAAAAGATACAAGAATTGCATTGGATTGTTTTTTTTTGCATATTAAAATACATAAACTTGTTATAGATTCTTCTATAAAACAAGTATTTATCATAGATGAATATTAAAATGTATTAATTAATAAAAAATATTGGCAAGTGTATAATTATGAAGACATTTAAAAGAACAGTTGTTTGAATTTATAAGTAATCTTTACATTTAACCTTTAGAAAAGTTTTCATTATCTGGAAAGCTATATGACTAACTTTAGCGGTTTACATTATACTCTGAAATATTAAATTGATGTGTCGGTAACTTTTACCTTCAAGGTTTTCAAATTTCCTTACTTCCAGCTTTAATGTTCTTTTGACTTGAGATTTGTTGTTTTCAAGAGAACTTTTTGAAAATTATAAGTCAATTTTGCTGAAATTAATCTTCATTATATGCCAACATTTATTATTCATGTTGGCTTTGATAACAGATGTAACTATATTCAAGATATTTTCAAAAATTCTTTCAATACAAATCCAATTTTATTATTGGGTTATAAGTAATTCGATTATTCAACTTCATTATTCTTAATTAATTTTATTACTTTTGTTCATAATAATATTAATTTTAATTCATTATAACGACTCTCCAACTCAATCTTGTGCCTTTATTTCTTGCTTTTTTTTTATCGACTGAGTTTTTTTTTTTTTGACACAAAATCTATTAATCTTATTCTTCTCGACGCTATCTTACGTATTATTTCATTTTCCTCAGTTATATCTATAGATAACTGTCTTGGATTTTCTTACACAGTCGAGTACAATATCGAAAATTCAGGTGATAAAAAATTTCAAGAAGTAAATCATTAAAAAAAATTGCAACATCATTAATCAAATGTTAAATCCGTTTGTCACAATACAGTATATCTAAAGAGATTTACATTTTTATTTACACTACTAACTGAATTTGAAATATATAGAGCAATTAGCTGGTCTTTTTTCTTCAATAAGGAGCGTATTAAGTATTTATAAAGTCAACGAGTTTTTAAATAATACACTTTTACTTGACTTTCTTTATACATACTTATATCAATTCACGACAATCTCAGTTGATTCCTGCACTTTATCGACCATCTGATCTGATTACAGCTAAAGTGCTTTCGATTTTTATTCTTAAAAATTTTCAAAGTACCGGTTATGCTAATTATCGATCTTTTTTCCCACATTTTTGTGTGATTCTTTTAATCTATATTGATATCATTCTCATTTAGTTATGACCACGCAATTTGCATATTATTATATCACAAAAATATGGAGTGAAAAGAATTTTTATTATCAAAACTGGTTTTGATTGTGTTAATGTTTTCTAAATTATTTCATATTTGCTCAATTATTTGACACAGAATGCATTTTAAACATACTTTTTACTGATGAAAAATTCATATTTTATTTGTTTTAAATGCAAACGATTTTTTTGCACTTTTGTTGCCAATTTAAGTGCTCTCGAATAAACAAGCAGGGCAAGTGCACTTAATATAAAACGTTGACTAACTAAAAAAATTGTGTTGTTGATCTTTAAAAGCTTTTATTGTGTTTTAATAGTTTTAGGATAGAATTCTTGTAACGATTATTTGTTTTTTACGGTGTCCTAAATACACTTTACATCCTTATTTTTTATTTCTCAATGTGAGAATTTAATTTAATTGATGACTTATTCATTTCAATTTCACATGTTTCAATTAATAAATATTGATAATTAATATTCACATGATGAGTACAATGGTCATATTAATTTTATTAAGCTTTTATGTTAATATTTGATCGAAGTTTGATATTCATAAAAGCTTTTTGTTTAATTGTAAATAACATTTTTAATTTTTAATGTAAAGATTTATTTACTTAATAATAATTTAAATTAATTAATTTTGATTTGAATTTTTTATTTTCATCCATGTCTTAGTGTTGAAGTTCTCGGCAAATTACACTTCACTCTCGACTTGTCAATACTTTATCAGTTTAACCGCATCACGATAGTTTATTTTATAAGAAAAATCTTCAAAGTTGTTCCGTCGATGGTAAACTCACTACACTCTTTACTGTTGAGTTTTTAGTCTAAGAAAATTGACGGAAAATTCTGCGGGTTTGGAGTCTTGTGGGTCATGAAAAAAAAAGTTACGACGTTTGCTTCAAATCCAAACCATCCAAACAATTGGATTGTAATCGATAGTGAAGAGTATAAATTTGGGATTGAAAAAAAAGTATTCTTTTATATTACAAACATTTGACATCATCGTAAAAACCTTGTTTACAGTCTTGGGGAAATATTCATTCCTCGGTACATAAAAAAAATCCGGAAAATAAAAAAAACTCTTGAAAAAATTTTTATCACCTTCGTCGACAGCTTTTTTTATTGATATCATTGTCGATGATAAATTTATGACATCATATTGATAGTATTATTTTCGTTTTTAGTATTTTTCGTTTGATATCATTTTTTAATTACTTCATAATGTATGTGGTGAGTAAAATGACTTTTATGTTAATTTTAAAAACTGATACAAAAGAATGAAGAAAAAGAAATAATTTAAATAAGGAAAATTACTTTCCACAACCAATAAAAAATCAATAAGTTCATTTGCTACAAGATACGATTTTTATAATTGAACAATTAATTTAAAAGTAATTAGAAATCGATTAATTAAATATTTAAACTAACAATTAGTAGGCAAGAGTAATTAATAAATCAATAATCGTATTAGTAAACAAATAATTATATTATAAAAATGACTAAATAATTTTTATTTTATTTTAAAAATGGAATTTCATTAAATATGACAAATAAACATCATTATTAGAGACAATTAATCCTATTAATGATTGTCCTATTCGTATATCTTCTCTCCAAAAGTTAAATAGTGAAAACCATTGAAAATCACAGCAAAATAATGAATATTCATTGATTCTAGAATAATAAGTAATACAGCTGTTTCAACAGTTGCATACTTATTACTGTGAAACATTATTGACTGATTTTGCAATGACATTGTGCAAGGGACTACATTATTTTTAGAGAAGTAATAATGAAAATTCATCCGCCAGGGTTTAAGCTTAATCTCGCAATTACAACACTGCTAAAGATGAAATAAAGACATGATAAAAATTGGAGTCATTTTGAGGAGATTATCCTTTTAATCAATACCCATTCTCTTCATTAGAGGAATCATTGAAACATCTATGCATAATGTTCTTTAAAGATTACTATAATTTCAATTACCACTGCAAAAATTAACTGAGCAGACAATCAGTATAATTATATCTTTAGAATCAATTGTTTTAATTAATGTTAACAACGGAGATGTCGGTAATCGTAATATTATTATCTATTTTTAAACATTAAAAATAATAGAAAAATCGTTAGATAATCAGCTTTAAAAGTATTATCTACAATATTCAATAAAGATATTGGAATTCTTCAACTGAAATGTACGATAAAAAGTTCGAATAGGCGAGGAAAAAATGATCAATTAAGATTAGAGTCTATTGTTGTTATAAAGTCAATCATGAAAAGATAAACCTTTGCTCTGTCATAGATTTTTTGTGAGTCCAAAGACTAGAAAAAGGTGAATTATTTAATAAAAAAATTAGTCTTAAATAATTACTAATGTTTAGTTATTAAATAATTATCTGCATTGACAATTAACAGTGATATTACTATTTACAATCACTATTAAATTGATCTTCTTAGTATTAACATTTAAATATTCCTCTAAAACAAAAATAATTCTTTAACATTGAATTGTTTGAAAATATTTTTTTCTATTTCTTGGTCATAAATAGATGCAAGAGGAGAAATAATTAATAATCTTACTTGTTATAAACATGTACATAACTACAGTCATGTTTACGAACAAGAATGAAACTATGGCAATTTAACAAGCTATGCTCCAAGTACCAACATTCGATGGCACAAATAATATACCTCCGAAATTATTTATACAAGATGTAAAACATGGTTGCACATTCGTGCCAGAAAATTCAAGAGATGCTCTCCTTAAATACAATCATTTAAAATTAAAGGGTTTAAAAATGAAATAAAACTTTAAAAATACATTTAATGCTATTACAGATTAAAAATAAAAACAATTAAATTTCTAAAAGGTGCTTTAAAAGAGTATTTTATTATTAAAAAAAATTTTATTCCATTATTGTACAAATTTTAAGCTACACATTTTAAAAAAAAAATCGAATTTTATAAAGATGATTAAAGGTATTTATTCCAATAAAAATGTTTATTTCAATGAAAGAATTATTCTATTATCCAGTTTGTAAATAAATATAAAAATGGTTTATTTAAATTTTGTATAATATTCGTCATTGTTTAAAAATAATTTTAAACAAAAAAACAAGTTATCTGTAATATAAGCTACTATTTTTGAATGATTGATTGAATTACGCAGAAAAATAGTCAATCAGTAATGAACAAGAATATTCGCTAATTTAAATTATTAAAATGAGTGCATGTACATTTGATGTCGATTGATATTTAAATATTCATCAATCCAACATTACATATCATTTTTTGTCACTTAATAAAATAAAATGAGCATATTTACACGTGAACAAGTTTTGATGTATTCTATTAAAAAACGTCAAGATACAAAAAAGTTCACTATCTTTTAATCCACATTTCCTACATGATTACACTTTAAATACAAATAAAAAAGCATAATGCCAATTATTATTGAGTTTTTTTACTCATAAGTAGTAATTAAGTCTTTTCAATATAAATGTTTTATTACTTTAGTATTGGCTGACTCATTGATGTTTTGATTCATTTGTTCTTTCTTTTATTTCTTTTAACCCAAAAAAAAATAATTAATGAGTTTCTCTCATACATTTATTAGAAGCAAGTGTTTTAATCGTAATAATCTACTTGGATTGTGTAGAAATATCTGCGAAATGGAATAAACGGAATGAGAATGATATTTATAGCTTGAGAAATTCATTAAGAGCTGCTTTAGTTGTTGCGATATGCTTTAATTTCGTATTTTATTGAAACGACATCTTTGGTTATCATGAATAGTCTTGGTACTAAACTTATTGTGATAACCAGACTTCTGTTGCAATTATTTTATTGTTTTGATAATGGAGTCGAAATTTTGGAGATAAAATTCACTAAGCGTACACTTTAAATTCAGACTATCGTCTGTTTCTTGATCAGCTTTTAAAAAATTAAAGCTTTTGTGCTTTAAAAATTACAATAAAAAACTGATCAATGAATAAATTAAATTTTATCTTTATTCTTTCTTTATTTATATGAAATAAAATATTTTAAGAACAAACTGAGTGAATGAGAGAACTAAATTTTTATTTGATATTATTTATGAAGAATATAAAATAAAAGTTTGAAATTGTATTTCTATAAAAAGATTCCTTTGATACATATATGAATATTAAATGAATTTTTTGATTTTAATTAACTAGATTATGTTGATTTTTAGTAACTTGATTATTTAATGATTCAAATGTAATCATAAATGGATTTATTATAGACAAAAAATATGTTTAACAGTTAATAAATCTTCTTAATTATTAAGGAATATTATATAATCAATACAACTCATATTTTATTGTGAATTATATGGTTTTATTATTATATTAATTGGTTTATTAATTATTAAAAAATATTTCTTTACAATGAAATGAGATTTATTAATTATAAAACCACTCGTGTGTTCATAGCTAAGGCTTTTTTATTATTATAAAATATTTATTAACAGTTAAAAAGCATCGTTTTTAATAATTAAATAATCGTTTTTTAACAGTAATAAATCTCTTCTATCAGTGTAATGCAAGAAATTTTGTTAGATACTTGAGCACAATGTTAAATTTTTTCATGACCTCGTAAAAATGCTTATGATAAGATAAGTAAATTATAGTTGAACAACTATATTAAAAAAAAAAGATATTGTATTGCATATTCTCGTCTTTTTAACCATTCAAGTATAACTAAACTAATTATGATATGATACGCATAACTTATATAAACACACTGATGTGTCGCTTTTTTATTTGTTTTAAAAACGGCAGTTTATTTAAAATTTAATTATCAAGCAATCTGAATGATCTTAATAATAGAGTTTTAAATTTTGCTTGTGTTACTAGAATGGTCTCGTCAAAATTTAATAACATGATAAGCTTGAAAAAAAATAAAATAAGAATTTTCAATATTCAGAACATTAATATTGATGAAAATAGAAAAAAAAAATATTAATAGAAACCATCTAACTTCAATACACTGCTGTATGACAGATAATAAATACAGTCTATCCTGTTGACTATTTCATCTTTTTGCTAAACTTTTTTTTTTCAAAGGTAAAAATACAGAGTTTTTTTTCTATCACTATTTTATTCATTCTAAAATGTGTAATAATAAATTCTTAGATTATTTTAAAAATGTCAATACTGTATCAGTATTCAAGAACATCCTTCAAATGAAATATTTAGTTTATTTAATGGATTGCAAATATTTCATTTGTTTTATTTACGTGTGGACGATTGTATATAATAATGTCATCGCAATAATCTTTATTGATCAACGGCATAACTAGATAGAATGTGGATAAAATAATAGAGTTTTTTTTGCTGGTTAAGAAAGAATGGTGATCGATAGCATGAACCATTTTCGATCATATTGATTTAGTCGTTTTTTTAATGGTTACGGAATTCGATCTGACACAATATCATAAATTTATTTACTGTCCCAGCTCGTTGATATCAAATTTAGCAAATATACACCTGACAGTGTTTGTTTATCAATTTTCTACTCTTGAGATTTATTTTGTAAAATTTTTTGTCAAATTGGTTGATGAATATTTATTCTCTTTTCTCTATTTGTGGTGCCAATTTATTTATATTGGCAATGCTTGATTAAATATAAATTAAAAAAAAAATTTTTTATTTAAAAACTTCAAAAATAATCTCAAAACCAGCAATCATTTTTCATCATAATTTTATAAACAATGTTTTAAATTTAAAATAAATAAAGCATCGCAAAAATTTTGTTTCATTTAAATTTACATAACATAGATAGAATAAATTCTATTAAAAAATTCTTATGTATAAAAGAATTATAATTATAAAAATGATCTATGTGTTTAAATCATCAAAAACAGTGCAGAATTATTCGCGATTAATTTCAAACATAAATGGTGATATTTAAATTAAAAAAATTATTTATATAAAACATATCAGGTTTTAAGCGACGATGCATTTACAGAAGAGAAATGTTGTATCTCATAAATACGAATGAAAAATAAAACAGACAACAGAATCTTCAAAGGTATTTTTTTATTGCAAAAAAGGAAAACGATTTTTAATTAACATCTCTCTCGATTTTATTTACAATTGCTTCGGCGATATCTTAAAAGAAAAGTATTAAACTGATATTGATTGAATCGCCAGAATTATATCGAATAGAATTAGAATATTTTTTTTAATAATATTTCAACAATAGCTTGGCAGCTATTCGATAATGTTTGGAGTAATTCAAGTCAAGAGGTGGTCAATAAGTTCAGTGATAACCACAAATTGGTGGAAATCTGTCGAACACTTCTGGAGATATTTAAAGAATAAAAAAATATTTAGGTCAAACTCTACGACTTTTCATTAAAAATGAAATGATGTAGTGTTTTTTTTTTTTTTAACAAACTATTGGGAATTATTATTTTTAGATGTGTGGAAATATTTAGGCTATCAAAATAAAGATAACATATATTATTGATAAAGATGAAAGATCAGCAATAGTTATAACGACATTTTTCAATTGAATTTATAAAGGACTTTGAAATATCCAATAACTCCTGAGTGATAATAATTCCGAGGATTGAGTGTCAGTTAAATGACAGGAAATATTACCACTCGAAAGAATGATATTAAAAAAATTACATTTAACTTGTTCTTACTGTATTTGTCGAATTTTTTCTTCATTTCTTCTTCAATTTTTCTACAAAATTCATTTTAAAACTCGAGTTAAATCTTCATCTTCATTTTTATTTCTTTACAAATAAACAATAATTTTTTAATTAACATTTATCAAATTCTTTCATTCCATGTCATAGTAATGATAAAACCGTTTTTTAATTAATTAAAAATTCTTCTTTTAAAAAAAAGTTAAATCTATTAAAAATATACATTAAGAAAAGCACAGAGCTATTTTTAAAAAAGTCTTCTTTTAAATTCTATTTTGAATATTTATTTATTTCAACTTTTATTCTTATAGTTGAAATAAAATATTATGTAATAGAACTTTCTCATTCTCAAGTATTCAAAGACAGAAAAAAAAATGAAAGTAAAAAGATGATATTATTAAACTGGAAAAAGATTCAACTTAAGAATGAAAGTGATCAGACAGAGAATAAAAGAGACGTCTAGGATATATCAACAGATAAACACAATTGTACATTTCATTGCGTGCAAAAAAACCTTTTCTCATCACTCGTTTATCTATTCATTCCCCTTACGAATCTCAAATCACTGACAGAATAGTCAAGACCAAAATGAAAGTAGTGGGCGTCTGGAATCAATGAAAAGTCTTTGACATGAGTTCATTATCCTCTTTGTCGATTTGTTTTTAGTTTTTTGTTTTTTTTTTTATTAGAATAACGAAATTACAATTTAAGTCTGTTTTATTTAATCCAATATAACACGAGTTAGTTGACTAACTTCATTTTATAGTAATACAATTAATCATCCTACAAATCTAGTCTGTTTAATGTGCCTGTGTCTGACCAATGGCGAGTTTTACTACTAACTACTTCCTATCTGAATTCTAACCATGTTTCGGTGGTTTTTAAAATAATTATGAATTCATTAAGTTTCCTCTGCCATAACAAGATTTTAATTTCCACCTTACACCATTTTCTACTTTAATATTCTCAAGCTTATTTACTTTTTATTAAATTTATTGTCGTTAATTAGATAAAAGTTTCATGTTGTTAATTTTCAACAAAGATGAGTTTAATTGCTTGGAATTTTATTTTAGTTTGTGAAAATTGTGTCTTAAAGAAAAAATTCCTTATTCAATATTCACATAAATTTGATTGCAGTATCATAACTTTTGAACATTTTGGCAGCACATTCAGAAATTTGATCATTAATATTGAATGTGTAATAATAATTTTTGCATTACGATCAAAATTTTATTACCCTATGCATTATAAAAATAATAGTTTAGAAATAAATTTATTTTTAAAAAATTGGAAGAAGCAAAAGTTTAATTTATGAACAAAATATATGACTATATTATATTTCTGAATACTTATTTTTTTTTTTTTTAATTTCAAATTTTTACATAAATTTATCGACTATTTAAAAATCATGCATTTAAATTTTTTTTTTTATTTATAGCCAACAAATTCTAATTAAAAAATAAATACTTTATTTATTTTAATTGTTATTTCATTGTTTAAATATTATTTTAATTATGATTATATAATCTAAAGCTTTTAAGCTCACTTCATAATAAACTTTTTTACTAATATGAGATCATAACATGATCTCTGACAGCAAAATAATTGTCTCTCCCCCAAAGACTAGCATCAGTTATACAACAGCTAACTATTTAAATCAATAAAAAAATTGTTTTTAGTAATTGATAATTTTATTTTTCAGATCTATTAACTTGAATTTACATAAAAGCTCCTGGATCTCTCTCACTTCTTCATCAGATCCCCATTATTATCGATTACATTGTATTAACAATAAGTATTTCGTTGACTTCTAAGTGGATTTCATCAGTAAAAAAAGGGAGCCACTATAGGGTGAGGGAGTAAAGTATCTTAAGTTTCGCTTTTTATATGTACCATTATAATCAGGGAGCTCTCCAGTTTAGGGTATTTCAAAGGTAAGACCATTAGAAATAGTGACCCTTACTTCAACAAAAATCATTTTTTTACAAACACAGTCTTTTGAATAAAATCCTTTGAATGTTTCAAAAATAACTACATAATTTAAAGTAAAAAAAAAAATAAATAAAATAAGAATAAATATAAAATTAGTTGTGCATGGATAAGAAAAAAGTTTATAATTAATTTTTAATCATCAGCAGGTAGTATGTAATTAAATCTATTCCAGAATTCATGTCACCATAACACTTTTTTCCACTTATTAGTTGAGGGTAACTTTTGGTCAATCTTTCATGGAATTCATGGTCTAAAAGTTACCCTCAACAAATAAATATTCCACACAATGCATCAAAACTTATTCATTTATGTCACAACATGATAAACATTGTTACAAATCACACTGCAAATAGTAGTGTTTTATTCCAATATACTTCAAGTGTTTTAAAATGACGTTACCCATTTGATTTACATTCTAGCTCCTTTTAATGCACTTGAACGTTTCTAAAAAGTGACTACAATGTTAAATGACGTTATTTTAAAACACTTTAAGTGTATTTAAATGAAACCCTTCCAAATTTGAGATTTGCAGTGATCATGATTGATTGTGAAACTCTTGATAATTCAAATACAACTAAACATGAGCATCAAGTGTTTTATCTCATTATATATAATAGTAATGGAACAACTCATCTTTATTTGTAGTTAATGAATGACATAAGCATTGAACTGAAGCTTAGTTATGAAATAGATGATCAATCTATTTAAGGACTTACTAAAAACACTCATTATATTTGCTTATAACGTGTAAATAATCATAACTGTTAAAAAAAAGTTTCCTTTTTATTAGTAAATAATATTTATAACAATGTTTGACTAGTAGTTACAGAAGAAAGAATAAAAGTCTTGAATTGTAAAATGATGATCGATTTATTTCTGTTCGGTTTTCTGTTGATGAGAACAAACTTGTCTTATGACTGAACTTACATCGACATTTATTCTCATTATAATAATAAAAATACTGCAAGTAAATGAACTAGAAAAATAATGATGATAATTTAAGTTGAGTCCAATTAATTCATTGAATTAATTCAAGAATTCTATGAATTCATTACAAACAATTAAATATTATAATTTATCATTAGAGAAAAATATGATTGATATGTTTTCAACTATAAACTTTCTTTTATCTATTTTTTTCTATCAATCGAACAACCACACAGCAATTATTTTTAATTAATAGCTTTTATTTAAAATTAACTGATTATTTATAATTTATTAGGTAATGTTTTAGAATAAAATATATTCCTTTTATTTTAATTTTATTCAATTAAAATCAGTTAGTTTTAACTCAATAAAATAATTCTTTTTAATATTAATTTCTCTCTATTCTACATGACCTGACACTTCAATAATATTTATGACATCTTTAATAAAAATCATAATACTAAACATATTTATTGTCTCCAATATTTCTACCTAATTTTTATTGTCACATGTTTTACTACAAAATGCAGTGTAGCAATAAAAACATTATTGGCATGTATCGATAGATTTAGCATGCATTTTTCATTTTATTTCCTTCCTCATTTTATTTTATGTTATTTACTTTTTTGTTGTTTGTTTACATATAAATGGAAAATGTCAAAAGTTATATTTCTTACTAAAGAATATATGTTTGAATGAACTAAGGTATTACGAAATTATTCCATAAACATGGATTATGAGACATATGTGGAATTATGTGGAATATTTCATTTCCTTCGGTGTTCACATACTCTATCTTCATCATTAAATTATCCCCATAATTAATAAAAATTTTTAAAATGGGTTAACTTCTTAGTTCGGACCACTTTACATACAATTAAATTCTTCAGTAATTTTTTAAAAGCTTTACTTTGACTATTTGTATCAAAATTATTTAAATTTGAAAGAGCTTTTTCATTTTTCTTTTAATAAAAAATAACTTTCATATATTTTTAAATACTTTGTAGTAAAAAAATTCCTTTGAAATAGTTACTTTAAAATTGTGCTCCTTGAAAATAATTAAATATTAATTAGATTGCAGGAAGCATTTATTCATGACTGCCCGAGTCATAATATAACACCTAAATTGATTCTTTTCATACTATTACCATCCTTTCTATCCTAGATTCAACCTTTTTATCTTAATATTGTTCTGTTTCGTTTTTTAAGTAGATTAAAATTAAGATGATAAAGCCTCATTTTAACTTTCTAATCCTAATCCTATTTTTATCCTTCTGAAGTTGGTAAAAATTAGGATATAGACAGAATAGCCTGATTTCAACCTCATAAATTGATTTGCTTATATCTAGTAGCACTTATAGAAATAGTTTAAATAACTTCCATTACATTCATACTTTTTTAATAATACATATGATTTTAATGCTGATGGACAGCCCAATTAGGATGAAAATAAAATAAATAATTATAGAAAAGTATCCTTTTGTTAAAATAAAATTACTTGAATCTTAAATAAAATTAGATTGAAACCAGGAAAAGTATAAAATAAAATTAGGATAGAGATAGAATAAAATAAAAATATTTTCGGCCTATGGAAATACTCATTTGTTGCGTATTCCGACTTTAATTAGGATTTGTTCATCTTGAGTTAAACCTAAAGAAAGAATAGTCTTAGAATAAAAATAGGATGAAAATAGGTTTTATATTTTGACTCAGGTATAATTAATAATTAAATAAAAAAAGTAATGAAAATGTCTGACCAAATTATGTATTCATTTATAAATTAATGAGAAGATAGTTTAATTACTCATTTTATAATTTAATAAAAGCTTCAAAAAACATCAGATTTAATACAGTTTTAATGTAAACTTGAATGTAAATTTATTAAATATGCATCAAGTATTAATGGATATGATGAATAAAAGTTGAAATGATGTATTCAAACAGCAACAAAGTCTTGTATATCCAACCTGATGGTGGGCGTAATTGTAAATTACTGATTCAATAGTGGAAATTATTTTGAAAATAGGTAGGTGTTATGATAGATTTGTTTCCAGTGAATTAGTAAAAAAATTTTAATAACTTTATTGTTGTGGGGCAATATTCCTTTGGGTTCATAAACACACAATATTTGTAATAAAATATGTAGGAGTGAATTGGAAACAGTAGAGTGCAAATAGAATATTCGATAGCATACTAAATATTAAGGTCGATCGGCTGATTGGTTTTTTGTTTATTTAGCAATGTTAGGCAATACTTTTGTCCAATCTTCAAATTGTAAGGAATATTATTAACAAGTGGATTAAAAAAAATTACTCAAAGTCAAAGCAAAATAGTTAACATTCATTTATAGAGAGTAAATTGAGATGGTTAAGATGATTTTATTTTGTGAAATTTCTTGGTAATAATAAGTGTTGGGTATAATAATTGAATGATAATGAGGTCAAATAGGTCGAAGAGTAAGAAAATCAAAAACAGTAACCATCATTAATAAGGGAATAGAATTAATAACAGTAATTACTTTTGTCCTACTTTTGAAATCTGTCAAATTAGAGCCTCTGGATATTTGATTGTTAATCAACATCACATATTATTCAACGAATATTGAAAAGATTAATTCAGAAAATAATACATTTTTAAAATGGTAATTATTTTATTCAAATATTGGAAAAAGTTCTTTTTCATATTTTTATAAACTAATTGTAATTGTGTAGCTAAATTTTTTTTAATTTCAATACTAACAATAGTAAAAATAAACAATGAATAGTTGCAATGAAGAATAATTTTTATGTTGTTGCTTTATTTTTATCATTATTATTAAAAAAAAAAAAAACTGCATGGATTGAAATAAATTTTATTTTCAATTTATATCGAAGACAATTGTCCGGAAGTGGAGCTTTAACCAAAAATAGGGTTTAGAATACTTATAACGACTTTCTAGATTTTTTCCATCACTGTAATGAATTCTGTGAAAGAAAAAGAATCCTATTTATTATTTAAATGTACTAAGAGAAATAATTTTTTATCTTTATTCCTTAAAGTTAATTGACTTTAATTATTCCTGTCGTTTAAAAGGAATCATAATTATTGAATAAAGAATTATTATATACATAAATTCACTAAATTTACTTCGCTTTGACGAGATAATTTACTTTTGCTTCCAATTGAATTGACCTTTTGATATTATCGATATTATAACAACTATTATCATCACAAAAAGTATTTAAATATTTATAATATTTATCAAATATGTATGATTTACAGTTACACGAAGTAATTATTATTACTTGAGGAATAAGTACAAGGACTTGAAATGAAAAAAAATTTGTAGATGCCAAGTTATTGAAAAGTTCTACTCAGAGAATATATTAGCTTGATATACCACTGGTTATAACTCGACTTTTATTGTATATTATGTTTTTATCTTATACCTGTCAAGGATAAAATAATTTCAATGAACCCTACTGTCATAATTACTCATATACAAATGTTTCCGCATTATTTTCATTAGTTTATGTTCATACTTAGGTAAAAAATAACCATAATGCTATCGTCAACATTTTAACTCATACAAAGTACTAGTATTATTGCAAGGAAAAACATTAATGACACTATAGAGTGGGAAGTATTGTTAATTAAATGCTTTTTTAACAATAATTGTAATGAATTATTTATAACGATCAGTTTTATGAAAATATTGACATTAAAACAGAAAAAATGACTAATTAATTAAAAATGATAATATTTATCTACAAAAAGTCTCTTTAAAAATGAAATGAATTATTTAATATTTATTTACATACAATGATTGAAATATGTTTACTTTTTAACAATTGATAAATGTGTTTTATTTTATTTTATCTATTTTTTATAGAACGATGGAAGATAATAAAAATGTTAAATTGAAGATCCTGACAGTAGATAAAATGTCAGTATTCTTTAAATCTACCCCTTTATGTCAGTATTCAATATTTTATATCAGAAAATATTTTCAAATAATTTTTATCTACTTATCTGTGTAAAGAATACTATTAATAATAAAAAAATATATTTATAATAATTAATTAACTGTTTTTATTATTTAGTATTCAATAGCTGAATATGGAAACAGGAAATTTTAAAAACAGAGCACTGATGAGTTGTATTATCTTTCATAATTATCTCAAATTGAAATGAATTTTATTTATAAAAGTAATTAATTGAAAAAATGAATAAGATATTCTATTCGGATACTAGGAGATAAAAAGAAAAAATTCTTTATTATGATAAAAATGAGAAAAAGTAATATTCGTTGAAGGTATCCTTTACTATTGTAATTTTATAGCTTCTCAAGGATCCTAACTATAAATAAAATATATTTAACTAATAATAAGTCACTTATTTATTTCATTGCTAAATTTGATATCGAATTTTCTATTTTTATCAAAATATCAATACTATACTTTATTATTGTTTAATCAAACAACTTGTGTCTAAAGAATCTTATAAATTAAACAACATAGATGGGAAGTTTTTTAATAAAAAAATAGACATAAATATATTGGAAGATGAATAAATAATAGTGTCAGCAATTTTTTAAATAAATCCATAAAATTCATGATTTTATGATTATTATAATTTTTCATTTGCATATGACTCTCGATAAGTCTGTCAGCAAATTGTAAAATGAAATAATAAATGGATTGGATTTATGAATGAATAAAAATAACAGAAATAACGAACCTCGTAAAAGTAGAAAGAGTCAATCTCAGCTGTGGCGTTGACCTCAACAGTAAACGAAGTATTTGGTGAATCGTAGGATACGTCGTAGCGTTCATTGGTGATATTCTTAAGATCAAGAACCTCGTTATCAAGTTCCAAAATGGTTTTGTTGTCGGCAGACAACAAGGTGACTGTTCCATCTGGGGACATGTCTCTTTTTTCCTTTGCTTCAAGCCGAAATTGACACGGCTGAAGAGTATCACCAATCGAATCTGTCCATCTTGTGGTGAATTCATTTCCTTTCCTGCTTTCTCATTCTTCTTCAATCACTTTTTACCCCTTGTGCTGTGATATTATTACTTTTATTATTATTATTATCATCATCATCAACATAAACAATCATTTAAATACTAATACATCCAACAAATTCTCTATCATTTATTCAAGTATTGTAGTCATCAGATTGGATAGTCAACTTCATTAACTATTTAATGGCATTTTTTTAAAGTCAGACTTGAAACGAAAGAAGGTTTCTATTGTACCGAAATTCACAAGACCAAGCACATTAAGGTATGCCTTTGACTAGAACCTGCAGATTTAATTACTAAAGTTTAGAATTCTCAACGACAAACAACTTTTTTTCTTTCAATATTATACTGTTAAGTATCTTAACTTTAGGATATGAGATAATAGCAAAGTCTAACTATCTTTTAGTCTGTATCAAATAAACTTAATTGTACTGATCATTAGACAGTTTCTTTTACTACTCTTTTAATTTTTACCAAAGAATAAATTCATTCATTTCCATTCCTTTTATATTCAGATAAAATATCTTAGATTTAAAATATTCAATGAAAAGCTGGAAAAATAAATGACATAATGGTTTTTTTTTTTTTTTTGAATAAAAATAATCATTGATATTATTGATTTAATGTGTTGTGTAAATTTAATAATCATTATCAATAAATTTGAAAGTTAATAGAAATTTAATTACTTTTTTTCTAGAGTTATTAAATTGAATGAATGAACATTTTATTCTTTGATGTTGAATATTATTAATCAAAAGCACTTTTTTTTTGTCCATTATGATATGACTGGATTAAATTTTTATTAAATCTTTAGATTATTAAGATGAAAAGTGTATTTTAATAAACCTCAAGTATTACAAAAAAACAAAAAAAATAAATAAAAAGAAAAAGATGACTCGTTAATAAATGAAGGAAACATTAACTAAAACCATCATATCCTTTGAGTTGAAAAATAAAATGAATCTTTCACTTGAAATATTTGTAATGCACTTCTTTTCAATAGTTTCACCTTCTTTCAGTTGTGACATTTTATAACCACTATATTTTCCCTTAGAGAAAAAATTTCATGATTCGGAAGTGAAGTAGTTTGATAAAGATAATTTTGTGTTCACTTTTTTTACGGTTTCCCTGTCAAATGATTTTTCTTACACGGGCTAGTGAGTTCTATTTAAATTCTCCTGAGGCAGAAAGCCGTTTTCTGAGCTTCAAGATCCATTTCTACAACTAGATTTTTCTTCACTTACACTATAATCCGTCTTGAAATCTTGCTTTCAATATAGTAACTTCTATATAAGGATGCTGTTTGTGAGCTTGATCTACGATCGTTAAGACGACATGTGTCACGCGTTTTATTTCTTCCCTTCTTTACGGTTTTGCTTTTTACGACACTGATATAAATCACTTGACATCCTTCAATTTTACCACTAATCCAATCATTTTATTGTTTCAAGATCATTCATATGTCTGTTGTGTTTTTATTTAATACACTGCTACTTGTTTTTGTATTTATTATTTAATATTTATTTCCAATTCATAAATATTATTATTTATCACTTCCACTTGACTGTTTTCACATTTTCAATGTATATATCTAATATGGGAAAAAATGTAAAAATGAACAAAAGAGAAAATATATTAACCTATTTCTTAAATGGCTCATATCGATAGATAAGTATTTGTGCATCTGTCACCACATCATCACTAAATTTACAATCTTTTCTTTTTTTATTAAACAAAAAAACACTTTCATCTCCTTTTTTTGTTTTGTTTATGATGTATTTTATTTGTCACTTGCTAGGGAAAAGTTGATACGACAATTAAGTAAATAATGTCATTCAAGAAGTCTTGCAAATAAGAATAAAATATCCATTAAGTTTTTAGAATGAAAACTTTTAGTTGTTCCTTTTTTAAATTACATTAAGATTAAACTTTTATTTAGATTCAAAGGGATTAATTGGTTCAATGTTCTTGAGTAATTATAGAATTTTTTTATAACAGTTAGTTGCGATAAATCTATTTCAATTTATTTGAAAAAATACTCTTTTTCTATTTTCATTAGAATTAAAAATTTAAAAAAAATCATTGAATCAATTTTAATTTATTATTAAATAATAAAATTGTTAAAATAATGATTTTATTTATTTTATTTTTTATTTATTAAAAAAAAAAAGGGCTTCTTGTTGTTTGTTTTTAAGAATATTTGACAGATTAAGGATGACAGAGCAATAAATAGCAAGCGAAAATAGAACGAGCGAAATACATTCGATCTTACTCGTACGACGCGTGAATCGCGACTGCACTTACAGCGCAACACGTCGAGGAGTCCATGGATAAGGTCGACAACTAGTGGTAAGAATGTTGAAGCTAAAATAAAACTAAACATCCATTAAAAGTCGAACGATCCCACGTTATTTTTTCACGTGATATTTTTTTTTTATTCTTTTCTATCAATTAAAAGTTCAATCCTTCATTAAGTTCTATTATTTTTAATTTTTCTTTAAAGACAAATAATAATATTAATAAAAAAACATTTGTTGGAAACTTCCAACAATTGATGATAAACTTCATAAAAAAATTAAATCCACGGAAGTTTTATTGAAATTTAATTTTATAAAAAATTCATTAATTATAAAATATTGATCTTCGTTATTTAATTAATATTTATTTCACCTGAAACACAAAATTGTTTATTTATGAAAAAAATGTTTAAACCTTTAATCAATTGTCACAGAAAACAAATGTCTTTTCAGATTGACTGAATAATTTTTTTTCCTTCTTAATGTCAATAATCAATTAGCTAAGTTTACTTTATAGTTTCATAGATGATAAACTGTTAAATTAATTATGCAGATTAAATCAATCTATCAAATTCAATTATCACACCACACTTAGTAAGTTAGTTGAATGATAAATATTCGCACAACAGTTACCATTTATTTATCATTCAATTTCAATGTGATGTTATCTATTAATTCTAAATGCATGCATCAGTCATTATCGTATAAACACATTCAGATGCATCTAATCATTATCAGCAGGTATTGGTTCACAAATGTGCATCAATAAATTCTAAGTCACATATTGAAATTAATTATCTAAACTTAACTATCTAGAATAAACTTTAAATAATATTTCTTCCCTTTTTGATCAATAAAAAAATGATATTTTTCCATTTATTTTATATTAAATAATGATCATCATCATTGATAGTAAATGATTAATGATTACTAATACTGTATTAGTTACAATCATAATAGTAATCTTGTGTTATACTTAATGGTGAACTTTAGTTTGATTTGAACGATAAAATTTTGATGTAAAATAAATAAGGCAATAAGTCAACATAAATTGTCCATTTCTCACCCTCAATAGTTGATATTGTTTGTAGTTATCAATCAATGTCATTAAGAATTAATATAAACGGAAAAACAATAACTAAAAACAATATACTTAATTAATGGTGAATGACTTATATATTTTGGTGGATCAAAAACTAAAAAACAATGATAAATGTTGTTAAATACCTTGGAACTTGATAAAGAATAATAAGATTAATAGAAATACTTCTATCAACTTTTAATATTGTGGAAAAAAAAAAATAATATTAAACATAGTTTAAGTGATATTTCACCATGACGTTATTTATATTTTATATTATTACTTTAATTAATTATAAGTAAATTGATTAAATATAGAAAAAAATTCTGAACTATATGGGTAATATTTATTATCAATAGTTCCTACCCGCATCATTGAATTGTTTGTTTCCAATTAATCAATAAAAACTTAATCTTTCATCATAAAAGAATGTCTATGTATTGCATCATTTAAAAAATAATTATTCAAATTGCAGATGGTGCTACAGGTTAAGTCCGCGACAAATTTCAAGTCTTGGATTGCCATCTGGTGAAGAGAAGCATTCCCTATTGCTAATTTTGACGGTTCTGTTCTTCTATCCAACATCCACGTGAAGCTGATTGTTAAGTGTCGTTGGGACTCATCGTTTTGGCGCACAATTAGGTAATATATAACCACTCATTTCTTAAACAATCAATAATTAAGATTTCCATGGGAAGTTAAAAATAATTGTCCAGAAATTGTTGACATAATAAAATGTTAAATCATTCGTGAGAATTAAAATTCTACTTTTTCTCTGCTGGAGGTCAGCATGCTCGATGTTTCTCGTAATACTCGTGTTGAATGTGTAGTGATTAGCTATTTTAAAGATTTATACAACCCGGAAAAATATCTAGAACATTCTGAAAAAAGTTAACTCGTGTTCCAAGTTATTTTATTTACGTAATAAAAAATAATTAAACGTTGTGACGATATCATTTGAAGTATTTAATAATTTCCCGTAGAAAAAATGCCGTCCGACGCTAAAAAAAAGCAACAAGCAAAGAAGAAGGAGGCCGCCAAGGCGAGACAATCTGGCAAGAAGCCTAACTCTAACCAAACCAAGACTGAGGATGGAAAGGATCAAACGGTTACGTCTAATGCTCAGAATGGAACTAATGGAGCACCTTTAAGTGCCGAAGGTATGTCTACTAATATTTTATTAATTATTATTTTAATAAAGATATTGAATAATTTTATTGTGATGTTAATAAATAGAGGCTCTTTGTATGAAATTGGAGAACGATGCCAGATTGAATGCTGAAGCACGATCATGTACTGGTAGCTTAGCATCTCATCCTAGAAGTCGAGATATTAAAATCTCGAACTTTTCCATTACTTTCCACGGTTGTGAACTTCTCCAAGACACAATGTTAGAGTTAAATTGTGGAAGAAGATATGGTCTGTTGGGTCAAAATGGTTCAGGGAAGTCAACTCTTTTGTCTGTAGTTGGAAACCGTGAAGTTCCCATTCCTGACGCGATTGATATTTTCCACTTGACCAGAGAAATGCCTGCAAGTAATAAAACTGCGCTCGAGTGTGTAATGGAGGTTGACGAGGAACGAATTCGGTTAGAAAAGTTAGCTGAAGAGTTAGCTGATTGTCCGGAAGAAGATGCTCAAGAGCAACTAATGGATGTTTATGAACGGTTAGAAGACATTTCTGCTGATACTGCCGAAGCTCGTGCTGCTCACATTCTTCACGGTCTTGGTTTCACTAAAAAAATGCAACAAACTCCAACAAAAGATTTCTCTGGAGGCTGGCGTATGCGAATTGCACTTGCGCGAGCTCTTTATGTCAAGCCTCATTTATTGCTGTTGGATGAGCCAACCAATCATCTTGATTTAGATGCCTGTGTGTGGCTTGAAGAAGAATTAAAAACGTATAAAAGAATTCTTGTGATAATTTCACACTCACAAGACTTTCTCAATGGTATTTGCACTAACATCATTCATTTACACAAAAAACGTCTCAAATATTACACTGGTAATTACGAAGCATTTGTCAAGACTAGAATGGAATTGCTTGAAAATCAGGCTAAGCAATACAACTGGGAACAAGATCAAATTGCTCATATGAAAAATTACATCGCGCGTTTTGGTCATGGATCAGCTAAGCTTGCTCGACAGGCTCAATCAAAAGAAAAAACTTTAGCAAAAATGGTAGCTCAAGGGCTTACTGAAAAAGTTACGAATGATAAAGTTCTAAATTTCTATTTCCCATCTTGTGGAACAATTCCACCACCAGTAATTATGGTTCAAAATGTCAGTTTTCGGTATACCGATGATGGACCTTGGATTTACAAAAACCTGGAATTTGGTATTGATCTTGACACGAGGCTGGCACTTGTAGGTCCAAATGGAGCAGGGAAGAGTACCCTTCTTAAACTACTTTATGGAGAAGTAAGAATAATATTTACATAAATAATTAATTTATACGCTTTTTAATCAACTGTTTAAACAACTGAAATTGATGAATAATTAATTATAAATATTTTTAGTTAGTTCCAACAAGTGGAATGATTCGGAAAAACAGTCATTTACGGATCGCCAGATATCACCAACATTTGCATGAATTATTGGATTTAGATGTGTCACCGTTGGATTATATGATGAAGTCTTTTCCTGAAGTAAAAGAGCGAGAAGAAATGAGAAAGATTATAGGTCGTTATGGATTAACAGGACGACAGCAAGTAAATATTTAAAAATAAATAGTCATTAATTATAGTTGACAATAATAACATATTTCTTACATTAATTATGTATTTTTGCAACAGATTTGTCCAATTCGACAACTATCTGATGGCCAACGTTGTCGTGTTGTATTCGCTTGGTTAGCTTGGCAAGTTCCACATCTTTTATTATTTGACGAACCCACTAATCATTTGGATATGGAAACCATTGATGCTCTGGCTGAAGCTATCAATGATTTTGATGGAGGAATGGTCTTGGTATCTCACGATTTTCGACTTATTAATCAGGTAAAAATTGTTATTGATAGACCATATTCCGTTTATTTGATTACATCATTTTTATGTTTGTAAAATAATATTTTTCAATTAATCTATGACTGTCCTAATATATAATATGAAAATAAAAACAGTGAAAAATATTTTCGATAAATTAAAATAATTTTAGGTTGCCGAAGAAATATGGGTATGTGAAAATGGAACAGTAACGAAATGGCAAGGTAACATTTTGGATTACAAGGAGCATCTCAAGGACAGAGTATTAAATGATAACCAGAAGCGTCAGAGAGAATTAATGGGAAAAGGACGAAATAATTAATCCATAATAATTAACGTAATGGATGATGAATTAATTAATTTTATATAAATCTTTTTCTGCCCAACCTATCTTCAATCTCCTTTGCGTTATCTTTTATTCTCTATATTAATAATGATTAATTAAACATTAAGCATTCATGTCAATATTATAAAATTATTATTATTATTGTAGAAAACATCAACGAGTACTCTTTTCTCGTCAAATATTTCTGTATACGCTGCTATGTAGCGATGATCATTGTAAAATTAACTTATTATTAGTTAATTTATTTCTAATGAATCTATTTTACCAAGAATTCAAGATGATTAAAACAAAATTTTAAATACTCGAATCCTTTATGAACATGCCAATATAAAAATTAAAAGAAAATTAATTTTTTCAAAACTCGTACTACTCTCACAAGAAACTTAGAAATTGTAAAAAAGTTAAGTCATCAACTACTTGAACCAATTAGTGTAATTAAAATATAAAACTCATCAAATTAAGCAGAAATAAAAACAGCAATAAAAATTTTTTCAAATGTCATTTAATTTTATTAAATTACTTTTAGTTAATAAGTTGATTAACTATTCAACAATTACATAAGATTTAATTATGTTCTTAAAGATTGGAAGACAATAATACTTATATAACTCAACAATCAAAAATGTGTTCATTTCATTTTTAAATTGACAAATGCATTCGAAAAATATTTTTTTTCTTTCACATTAATTCAGAAAACATTTCATCTGTAAAAATATATATATATATATATACTTATATACAAATATATTATTTAACTTGTAATAAAATCATTCAGTCCATTTTTGACATTGATCACGTATTTCAATCGACAGTTAGATCATCAAATATATTCAATACCATTATGATCATATTATTATGATAAATCATCATAAAATTGTTCAATTCTAATAAATACTGGTGTAAGAAATAGTGTAAAAATATTTTTTCATACTTATAAATAGTTAAAAGATCAATATTCATCAGAAATACTTTAAACTGGTGTTGATGCTGGTATAGAGCATACATTTTCTTGAGCTAACGCAGCATTTCGCAATATAAGTAAGTGAGAATCCATGTCTTGAAGTGCTTGATCAATAAAAGCTAGTTTTCGTACTTGACTTTTAGGTACACCGTGTTTTGTGACAAGAGCTAAGTGAGTAACTGCTAATACCAGAGCTGCCACACGAGCTTCAAGTAGTCGTGCATCTAGTGGAGGATATAAACTACGAACAACATCATCTACACGTGGTGGGATGCGTCTGGCAACCTAATGAATTATCATTTATTAATTATTTTAATATTCATTATTGACTCCAAAAAAAAAAATCATTAATTGTTACGTCAACAATTTCCAAAGGAACAGTATTACTGTTGACAGTCCCAGCGATAGCAGTAAGACTTGTGGCAAGTGAATGACAAGATCGAAGTACTGCAATACAAGGCGGAGCTAATCCTGTTGCATCATCTACCCACCTAAATTCATAACAATCGCAATCAATCAGAGTTATTCCATGACAGCTTTGTGACAATATGAGATATAAATTAATCAAAGAAATTTAAAATATTAAAACTAATTGTATACCTTTCAGCTCTTGCAAGCCATTCATCATTTTCCCAAGCATCAAGTCCAAGAGTACATACATTGTCTCCTTCTAGTAAGTCTGAATTTAGATCTGATGAATCTTTTTGTTTCTAAAGGTAATAATAAGTACAACAATCTCACAGAATTAATGAAGAAGCCTCTGATAAAGGTAATAATAATCAGTAAACATACATAATAACAACGTTGACGGCGACAGATGACAAGTAGTACAAGTAAAGCTCCAAGGAAGACTGCAGCCAATGCACCTAAAGCTACTGCTACGACTGTTTCCATACCTGGTGTTCCGGTGGATGTGCTAGCACTGCTTACAGACATTGGTGAACTCATTTTTTTATTAATGACACATTAGTATTTATTAGATACTTAATGAACAATTATAGTTATTGACTAATTTCACAATAGTGAATACAACGATTGGTATTCTGAGATTTCTTTTAATGTAGATAGTTTTTTGTTTATTTTTTTTGAGATCATAACAAATACGACTGGTTATTTTATCTTTGCTTCCTACTACATAATTGTTGACACGCCATTCTGGTGTAAGGTACTGACTGTTACGACTTCCATCATTCCATACACACTGGAATGTCTGTTTTTTAAACCCATGGAATGACCGTCATTATCACCAGTGGTTATAAGACAACTTCAAAGAATACTGTCTTACCTAGAAACCCAGAAGTGGCCTTTTCGTGTGTCGCCAGGAATTTTTAGTTAGTACTCTGGCCACAAGGTGTCTGTAGTGCACAATTTTTTAGTTCGTACTCAGGCACACAGATGGCTCTAGGGGGACGTTTCCATTTCTAGTATTTTATGTAGTTCCGGTTCGATTACAGCGATACGTGTGGAAATGAAGGAAAATTCAGTCAACAACATGGCGTCGTAAACATTATATAGATGACAGTTTACTAAGTATTTAAAAAGTTATTAAATAATCATTTAAAATAAATGGTTTTTTATTATGATTTAGTTAAATTAATTATTGTTAGATTGTCTATAGAGTCTTTGACATTAATTATTTTATAACGACAGGTAATGCGTGTGATTAAAACGACAAAAACTAAAGAACCTATATCAGAATTTTCAGATTATTCTAGACGAAAGAGGTCCATAGCAAATCATTTATTAAATAAATAAAAGTGCTGAATTTGTAAATATTAAAAATAAATCGAATAATGTCTTCGGATGAGCCAAATAGAACAGCTGCTATGCCAACAGAAGAAGCAGGACAATCTGTCAGCAGTACATCACATAACTCAGGATCTACAAGTACTGATGCAAATTCACCACGTCCTCCAGATCAAGCCAGTCGTCAAAATAATCTCCAGCGTATTCAGCAACGTAAACAACATGTATTCAATTGGCCACAAGTAAAGAAGTTATTGAAATTAGCCAACTACAGTGCTTGTCAAGTGAAAGAATGTAAATGTAATGGTTGGAAGAATACACAATTTCTAATAAAATCACCAAAAAATGAAGCGCAACAGTCAGTAGCTAATTTTACTGATCCTTGTAGAAGTTGTACACATACTCTAGAGAACCATATTAGTCATTTACCGAAACAAAATGATGAAGAAATTAATAAACTGCTTGGAATGGTAGTTGATGTTGATAACATCTTTATGGGAATGCATAGAGAGGAAGATCCTGATACAAAAAGAGTGTATTATTATTTATTTAAGCTTTTAAGGAAATGTATTTTATCGATGACAAAGCCCACAATTGAAGGACCACTTGGGCAACCACCTTTCGAAAGACCTAGTATCGCGAAAGCAATCACAAATTTTGTTTTATATAAATTTGGACACTTGACTCAACGAGAATGGCAGGCGATGTATGATTTAGCTAAAATGTTTCTCAATTGTCTCAATCATTGGAATTTTGAAACTCCAAGTGCAAGAAAAACAGCAGTTAATGCTGATGAAGCACCTGCTTACAAAATTAATTACACTCGATGGCTTGTTTTTTGTCATATTCCTGCTTTCTGTGATTCTTTACCACATTATGATACTACACTTGTTTTTGGAAGAACAATGCTTCAAGCAGTATTTAAAACAGTCTGTAGACAACTAATGGATAAATGTCATAGTGAAAAAGATAGAATGTCACCAGATAAAAGAGTCTTAGTATTAACACATTTTCCAAAATTTTTATCAATGCTTGAAGTCGAAATTTATTCAGACACTTCACCTATTTGGGATCCTGAATTTAAACAAGTGCCACCATCTCATCTTCATGTGACCATTGAATCAAAAGGAGGTAATGCTCGACGGACCGGGGAATTTGAAAAAGTCACAGTAACTCCCAATGAGAAAGATAATTATACAACAATAAATATAAGTCCGGGAGTCAAGAGAATAAATGAAAGAAGATCTCATGCCGAAGGACGTAGTGAAAGTAAAAGAAAAAAGGTAGAAGAGGTTTTTGAAGATCTTCCAGAAGAAACAGTTGCTGAAATAGTTGCTACTATCAATGATCCCAATTATATGTGTGGTCCTGATGCCGTTTTTCCTCCAAATGTTCCCAGAGATGAAACGGCAAAATTAGAGGAAGCTAAAAAAATTATTGAATTCCATGTAATTGGGAATAGTCTTACTCAACCTGTCTCTAAACAGACGATGCTCTGGTTGATTGGATTACATAATGTGTTTAGCCATCAACTACCAAGAATGCCAAAAGAATACATTTCTCAGCTAGTTTTTGATCCAAAGCATAAAACATTAGCTCTAATAAAAGATGGTAGACCTATTGGAGGTATTTGTTTCCGAATGTTTGGTACTCAAGGTTTCACAGAAATAGTTTTTTGTGCTGTGACAAGTCAAGAACAAGTTAAAGGATATGGAACTCATTTGATGAATATGCTAAAAGACTATCACATAAAAAATAATATTCTTCATTTTTTGACTTTTGCCGATGAATTTGCAATCGGTTATTTCAAAAAACAAGGTTTTAGCAAAGATATTAAATTACCTCGAGCTATTTATCAAGGATATATTAAAGATTATGAAGGAGCGACTCTTATGCATTGTGAACTAAATTCTAAAATAGTTTATACTGAATTTACAGCAGTGATTAGGAAGCAAAAAGAAATCGTGAAGAAACTGATTCAACAAAGGCAGCAGGAAATACAAAAAGTTCATCCAGGTTTAACATGTTTCAAAGAAGGAGTAAGAGGAATTCCTGTAGAGTCGATACCTGGGATTCGTGAGACTGGATGGAAAAGTTATTCTCAAACGAGAACAAGAGGCGTTGCTAAAGGAACTCAAGGTCCAGAACCTATGGAAGCTTGTCTTGATATCACTGACTCTCTCTATAACGCACTTAAAAATGTATTGAATAGTGTGAAAAATCATAGCACGGCCTGGCCATTTCTCAAACCAGTTGATAAGAATGATGTTCCAGATTATTATGATCATATTAAATATCCCATGGGTATGATTCACTTTTATTTCATTTTTAAAATAATTTCCGTTGCAATTCCTATAAAACCGTTTTCTTTTTCAGATCTTAAAACTATGACAGACCGTTTAAAGGCTCGATATTACGTTACAAGGAGATTATTTATTGCTGACATGACCAGAATCTTCACAAACTGTCGTCTCTATAATAGTCCAGATACAGAATATTTTAGATGTGCTAATGCATTGGAAAAATATTTTCAAACGCGTATGAAAGAAATTGGTCTTTGGGACAAATAAAATTCTACAATGTTGATATTGTTATTACAAATAAATTATTTATTAGAATAAAATTTTTAATTACTTCAATTTATTTGAAAAATATTTTTACTATCATTATATAGCGATAAGATTTTATTATGTGGGTATTAGTGTCATCAAGAATAAATAGGAAGTAAAAAATGATTGAAGTTACTTACGAAACTAGACCAAACACGTTACTTTACACCCTAATTAATATTATTGGCCATACTATCAATTAAAGAATGCAATCCGTCGTTTATAATGATGCTACAAGGTACGTCATAAGCATCCTATGGAAGAACGATCATCGTCGACTATCTATGCTATAAAACTTCACTCTAGCCTTGAAATTGGCCTAAAAGAGGCATTCATTCATTTAACTTAATATTTTGCCGCTTTTTTTACACACTGATCAAAGAATATTGACTTTTTTCCTCTCAATTAACTCGATTTAGTCTAATTAACTATCCAAAAGTTTATTACTTTAATTCATTGTATCAATGATTATTTTTTTCGTTCATGTATTTTTTATTAATCAAATTTAAAATAAATTATAAACAGTTTATTTGATCAGTTTTAGATATTGATAATTATACTTATAACAACATTTGAATCATTAAATACAAATTTATTTTTTATTTTTACGGCTTAATGATACTGCACTCATTTTCCTTTTTAAATGTGTCCTCTAAAGATTAAAGTATTTTATCTTTAAACGTGTAAAAATTTAATGACCAACCATTGATTGTTCTTACTTATGTGACAAATTAATAAAACAACACTACTGCTAAAATTAAAAGAGGCTAAGGTCAATTAAGTTATAAGTCTATTAAGACAGAAGTATATTAAGAAGTAGATCATGATGAATTTCCAAATTTTTTATACAGGTATCAAAACCTTGCGTGATTTTCTTAACTCGTTAATTGATTAAATGATTTCCATTACACTCAATTATAATAATTTCTCTAATTTTGTTGTGGTGGTTTACAAAATAAAAATAAATAAATAAAAGTTAGAAAAATAAAACACAATCTTTTATATGCTCTGGTTCTTATGAGCTTCATTCATTTAACAGATTCAGTCTTGCCTAGTTAATTGCAAACTCTAAGAAAGTAATTAAATTATAATAATTTTGATTTATTTAAATTATTTATATTATTTGTATTAATATCATTAATTAATATTAGATAATTATGGTTATATTTCGACTTATTAAATAGATTCAAAATAAATATTAGCTACACTTTTATAAAAGACAACTTTCCATATTCATTATGTTTAAGGATAAATAAAATCATCCGGAAATGAAAGAAAATAATATCATTAGCATTTGTATTAGGAGAGAAAATCTAATGTGATTGTCAGAATCAAAACAGAGAAATTATTTAGATGATAAAAAAAATAATTATACCATTGAAAATTTATAAAAGGCTGTGGGATTATTTAGAGCAAGTGTACGAACGTTTGTCCATATATGTTGAGAAAAAAACGTTGGGTGAAGAGGGGAGTTGATATAAAGCCTGTGCAAGAGCTGGAAGAACTCATTGCTCCAGTAAAAGACGTTTGTTAAATAAAGAAGTGTCTATGTTATAACGTTTGGATGTGAATAATTATTAATTCAAAAGTCATTGGAATTATTGAATTTTTAGCTTCAAAATTTGTAACATTTAGGAAGACTAAAGTGTTCTTGTTGATATTCTTAAGTGTTTAAAAAAATAAATATTCAAAATGTGTGACGACGATGTGGCTGCCCTTGTTGTCGACAATGGTTCGGGGATGTGTAAAGCTGGTTTTGCTGGAGATGATGCGCCTCGGGCGGTATTTCCATCCATCGTTGGACGACCAAGATATCAAGTAATTAAATAATTAATTAACTAACTTTTTTATGTAATTGATTCATTACGATGCAAATTAGATAAAAATATTTAATTTTGAGTACCAAAAAGATGTTGTTGAAATTTTTTGTAGGGAATAATGGTAGGAATGGGCCAAAAAGATAGTTATGTTGGAGATGAAGCCCAAAGTAAAAGAGGAGTATTAACAGTCAAGTATCCGATAGAGCATGGAATTGTAACAAATTGGGATGATATGGAAAAAATTTGGCATCACACATTTTATAATGAATTAAGAATTGCTCCCGAAGAACATCCTGTTCTTCTAACAGAAGCACCATTGAATCCTAAAGCAAACCGTGAAAAAATGACCCAGATCATGTTTGAAACTTTCAATTCACCTGCTATGTATGTAGCAATTCAAGCTGTTCTGTCACTGTATGCATCTGGAAGAACCACTGGAATTGTTTTGGACAGTGGAGATGGTGTTTCCCATACAGTACCCATATATGAAGGTATGTTATTTCATGAACAATTGAATAATTAAATAGAAAGGACAATTGAAATAATTAAGTACATATTATTTTATGACCTAAACCTTGCACATGAATGATACGTTTTCCCATGTTCCATTTTTTTATTCAATCTTTTTAATTAAATAACATTAATAAAATCAATTCATGATTTACCTCATTGGAGTTTATTTATTAGTTTTATATCGAAACTGGTAGATTACTTTACATGGAAAAGAATTTATGAATTAGAGATTTAACTTTTTTTATGATCATTAATCTTCTAAATAGATTAATGCACTATTTATATCTTTTTATTCATTGTTAATTAAATTTTTAGGATATGCATTACCACATGCAATTCTACGCTTGGATCTTGCTGGACGAGATCTCACCGATTATTTAATGAAAATCCTCACTGAAAGAGGATACTCCTTTACAACAACAGCAGAACGAGAAATCGTTCGTGATATTAAAGAAAAACTTTGTTATGTTGCTCTTGACTTCCAACAAGAAATGGCCACAGCCGCAGAGTCTAGTGCCTTGGAAAAGAGCTATGAACTTCCTGATGGACAAGTAATTGAAAAACAATTTATTTTATCACAATTAATTATCAAATAATTATTGTTATTAATTTTCAGGTCATTACAATCGGAAATGAACGTTTCCGATGCCCTGAAGCTATGTTCCAGCCCAGTTTCCTTGGTATGGAGTCGTGTGGTATTCATGAAACTACTTATAATTCTATCATGAAGTGCGATGTTGATATCCGGAAAGACCTCTACGCTAACTCTGTTCTTTCTGGCGGTACGACTATGTACCCAGGCATTGCCGACAGAATGCAGAAAGAAATTACTGCTCTTGCTCCCTCGACCATGAAAATAAAAATAATTGCTCCACCAGAGAGGAAGTATTCAGTATGGATTGGAGGATCTATTTTAGCCAGTCTCAGTACTTTCCAACAAATGTGGATATCCAAACAAGAATATGATGAATCAGGACCGTCTATTGTTCACAGAAAATGTTTTTAAGATAATTAATTATTTACAATATTGATGAATTTTTTTTTTTAAAGAAACCATTAATAAATTGCAATTAAAATTAATTCGAAATTTTAGAACTTCTGAGCATATGTTTTATAAATGGATGATGATTATCTTTCAATGTTTTATTCATAAAGGATAATAATTGAATGAATTTTATAATATGAATTAAACATATAGTTATTTATTTTATACACGTTTTTTGACTTACTAGAATATGCATAGCAATATTATACAGCTTTTAATTGACCATTAAAATAACTGTTAAGTTTAAAAATAAAATATATTTTAAATCAAATTTTTTTTCACTGATAATTTATTAATAATTATGTTTCTTGATTATAAGCATCATTATTTCTTTCAACTCTATTATTCATTTATTACGATAATATTTTTCCATTATTTAGGTCATTATTTTCTAACAATTGATCTTAGATCGAACATGAATTTCAAAGAAAAAATAAATAAATAACAAAAATTTACATGACTATTATAATTTTAATATAGCCATCAAATAATGAAATTTATAAAAAATAATAACATAAAAATTAATATTCAATTTTATTTTATTATTTACATATCTTATTATTGTACTTTTTGGACTTATAAATCCTAATCTGTCAAACGTCGTCGAATTTTATTCTAAATGGACGGTTAATTAATCAAATTCTGTTGTATTTTTTTTTTCATTCAAACTATGATACGAATAATAGTATTTTTTTTTAATTTATCGAATGATCTTGACGAGGATTTTTCTCAAAGAATCATATATTATGACAGATCGATTTATTTAATTATTTATATATATATATATATTTTGTATCATTAATCACAACATGTTCCATACTCTCCTCTAAACAGTAAAAAATGAATTTATTACTATATAAAATAAATGAGAATGATAATGAAAATATTTGTAAAACATTGTATGTATTCAAGTAAATTTATTGTTTTTTTTCTATCAATATTCTACTCAAATGAAAGTAATAAAAAATATTTTAATATAATATATAGAATATTGAGTGATAGAGTCGTATGTCATTTCTATATATATGCGAAGATTTATCATAATTGATATCTATATAATATTATAAATTTTTACATTCTTTCAGTTTTTCTGATAATTTAATAAATTTATATATATATATATATATGGATATAGTTATCATTTTTTTTTTAGTTTCTCTATAATTTTTACAGTTTTAAAGAAGTACAATAAATGTTAATAATAATGAATGAATGATTTACATATCGAATAGATGAATCAATTTGAAAAAGAAAATTGTTTCCCATTCAATCAATTAGTACGTTTGTTATTATTCCAAACTTGATAATGGAAAATAATGATAAAATTTATGGGATTATCTAAAAATATCACGATATATTAAAAAAATAAATGAAATAAGCAATGATAAACTCTGTCGAAAATGAATAAAAATTAATCATGTGAATAATATCTGAGCAATCGACAAAAAGATGTAAAAAAGTTAACTAATTGTACGAAATTTTGAAATACGTTAAGTCAAGTTTTTCGGTATTAAAAAAATATAATGAATTATAAAAAAATTATCTTTGGTGGTCTATTTTTTGCACAGGAGTGTGTTCATTACTTCATTTTTTTTTTTTTGAGTTTTTTTAGGACCATATAATTAAAAACCAAAATGCAACTGAGAATTTTATACAAACATTAGATGAATGCTTATCTTCGTGATTTTCTTCTTCCCGTCGATCGTTTTGGCCTTCGATTTTTTGATCTCGTTGAATGAAGCCACGGTAAGGAAAATTCACTAGAAAAAATTCATTAAGTAATTCAGGAATTATTGATTAGATACGTTATTAAATCAAAATCATAATAATTACCTAGGTGTAAAACTAGGAATGGGTGCGCCAAATGCAGAAACTGGTAGTTGAGGATCCACTTGAAGACTTTGTATTTGTTCAACTTCCGGCCATAGTGTCGTTACAGTCTCTTCCTCGGTAGTTGATGGACAAGGTCCAGTATGATTAGTATTATAACACGTTGCTTGATGATTTTGACGTTCTTGTCGTTGTTTTAATTTTTCTATGTGTCTCTGTTCCCTATAAAAAAAATTTAATTTATATATTTTCAAACATTGATTGATAATTTATTTTTATAAACTAATTGAACAAGCTGTTAAATTACCTTATCCTTTGCACATCCCATCGTTTTCTCCTTCTTTCATCATTTTCCAGTTTCAAATGCCTTTTATTAAAAATTTCATCATCTAAATTTTCTGTTCCCTCCATTGTATAACAACTTGTATAAATTTTAATTCTCCAATTAGGAACTTCTAAATTCGTAGAATCTTCTTCTTGCTTACAAGGTTTTGTATTAAGTGCATAATTTGGATCTCCTAATGCAGTATAATAATGTTCTTCAGTTGTTAAAAATGATTCTTTTTTTATAATTGATTTTCCCTTTTTTTCAGATTTCCTACACAATTCGTGAGTAGATGTCTTACTATCAGGAATAGTTGATGATGTGTCGTTACTAACATTGGAAGAACATGATACTCCTCTCTTACGTTTATTGCTTCCAGTGGCATTAAGGGATATTTGATCTGCTCGTCTTTTTCTTTTGCCATCCCACTCTATCCTCGAGTCATTGCTGGCTCCCTGTTTAGAGTCATTCTTACTTTGATTATCGTTGGAGTGTTCTTGTTTAACCGTTGTAATACCTCCACTTGTATTCAATCGAATTTTAAAACTCTCATTATACGGTGGACTATTACATTCAGAGGAAATATTTTTTTGATGATCTCCAGTTGTTAATGCTGCATTAACAGAGTGTAAATTTGGTGGTGAGCATGGTCCAGTGTTATCAGATGCAACGGAATTTTCTGTACTTTCCGATCGTAACTTCTGGAGGTTAACTCTTCTATCCATACGCTCCAAGCGCAGTTTAAGCTGCAAAAGTTTAACTCCTTTATAATACATCTGCTTAAATAACCAAACTAATAGTAAATAAACAATCTGTCTAAAGTTAAACATGTGAACACAGTTAACTTTATTGATAAACTAAAAGTGCTTTGAAAAGTATTTTGCGCGCCATTTATGTTTATATCGACATAATAGAAAGTGATTTAAACAACTGAGTTCTGAATGAAGCATTATCTTGCGGAAAATATAGGAACTAGCAAATTAAATTTTTTATTAACGTCACTCCGTTTTCATAAAAATACAAATAAACACTAAAATACAATTTAATTTAAAATTATAATTTCATTGGTAATTACACAAAACTCTAAAATATGGTTAAACGATATTAAATAACGTAAATAAATGAACATTAAACGCCGAGAAATAAAAACTACAAGAAGGAAGAGTACAATGAAATCAGCTGATGATTTTTGAAGGCACTAATCGTTGACCTACCGTTTCATTTTCTTGTCTAAGAGCCGCGAGTAGTTTATCTTTTGTAACAATTTGTTCAGACTGCTGTTGAATGAGATCAAGATGAAGGAGCAACAATTCCTTGAGGTGTTTGACCTCAGCAAGGTCATTGAGTCTAGGCTCGTTGCCTCTGAGAGGACTGACGCCAAGGGCTGAAGTAGCAGTGGCCGCGACAGCCGGGGTGCCACCGTCGGTCATACTCGCGTACATGTGATCAAAATCACAAGGAAAAGTGAGTATACCAGCGGGCGCTGGTTTACTGTCTTCGTTTTCAGCCGCGTGGCCGCTTGTAAATTCGTTGTGAGCGCTCGTACGAGCGCTGTTGGTCGCCGACGAGGACGACAAGTGTTCGTTCATCGCCGCTACCATGTTGTATGCGGCTGTTACCGCACTGCTACTACTACTGACAGCAACTGGAGTCTCCAGTGAAAACAAAGACGATGAAGATGATGATGAAGATGATGAAGATGACGATGTACGTGATTCAGAATAGTCAATTGATGTTACACCTTCCACTGCTCCTAAAGAGAATGCACTAATGTCCTCGTCGCGATGATGTCCGTCTTCGTGGTACTCCTGAAAGTCTACGCCGACGCAAATGTCGTTATCACCATTTACCAGTTGTGACGGCGAGACGTTTGACATCTTCCCACCGTGGCGCCGCCGCGGCTAATGTTTCTGAGCTCATTTGTGGTAACGCCGAGCGTACCACGCGCCCGCTTCACGCACATGAAGCGTTTTGCTACACCCACCCTTGTTGTTGCTGTTTTTCTTCTTCCTTTCACTCCTTTTCTCTCTCTTTACCCCTCTCAATCGGTAATCGTCTCGCCCTCTTCACCGTTCAGAACATTTCCCCTTACGTCTTTTAGCCAGACGCTTTTTTTGCCAATACTCATTCACACTTGCAACAATTCATTAGACACTGTCGTTACTTTATTGGAACCTATTGCGTCTTCAATCACAGCTACACACTTATATTCACGTTCAACAATGAGTGTTTAATGTTTACTGACGATGATCAAGGCCGACGGCCGACGCAGACAGCCGCCGTTCGGCTTCTGCTTCTTTGACTGTTGCGCCACCTTCTCATCATCACCCGGGACGCTTTTCATTTCCCGCCATTTTTGACCACGTGATTTCCGTGGAATTTACTCCGAATTCCAAAACATTTAAAAACTACTCCTTTCGAATTGTTTAATTTATTATAGATACTTTTTATTAATCATCAAATAAATATGCTTTGATGTTCATAAAAAAATTATACATAAATGTAAAAATTGGAATTTGATAGCGAAAAACTAATTACAACACTTTATTGATTGAATGTTAAAATAAAAAAGAAGGGTATGTGTGTATTTAAATTAAAGAGGGAGAAATTGTTTTTTTTGACTTTGGATATAAGCGCCCTCACTTTATTCACCGGTATTTTATTTTTATTGTTATGCACTGAATTTTGATTGGTTCAACATATGCGTCGTTAGGTGCAGGTGCTGTAAAATTTTTACGATCAAAACAAATATATCCATGGAGCTTTTCAGAGCATTTTTTAACCGTACAAAGATATTAATGTGCTCCATTTTAATGCATATATATATAAATAAAAACTATTGTTATTTATTTGTTGATATGTAATAATATTTCCTTCTTTATGTAGAAAAATGACAGCAATCGAAATAAATTCGCCGGTAAAAAATATGTAAGAATAATTTATAATATAACATAATTATCGCAACATAATCATTATTATTTTAATTGCTTACCACTATAAAGTAATTTAATAATTTATTAATTATTTTATATTTACAGGATTGATGATAGAACCTTAATTATTCAAGAATATGAAATTATTATTGAAAATCTTCAGCAAGATTTAAGAGAATGCCAGGTAAATTCTAATTTTTATTTTAATCAAAGTTTTTATAGTAATTTTATTAAAAAAAATATTTAACACTCTATTATTTAGATTGAACAAGCACGTTTGAGAAAGGAAATCGAAGCATTAAGACTTGAAAATAAAACATCTGTAGATGATATAAAAGATGCACTTACTCATGTTAATACTGCAGGGTGTCCAGTAGTTTTGAACAATCAAGAATGTATCGAGAATTTGAAAAAACAAATATCCATAGTTAATTTAGAAAAAGAATCGATATTTCAATTATGGCAAACAACATTGAAAAAAGTGGAATCTTTAGAACAAGTAATAAAAGCAGTACAAGGAGATGGGACAGTGAATAAACTTTATGAACTACAACTTAATAATGTCAAAAAAACAGAAACGATTCAAGTGTTGGAAGGACAAATTACTCAAGTAAGAGATAATTTTATTAAACATCAGGTTCTTTGGGAATCATCAAAAGAAAAATTGGAAACTTTAAAAAATGAAAAGAGTTTATGTGAAAAAACAATCGCTAATTTACAAAAAGAACTATTAACCAAAGAAGAATCTAATTTAAAAATAATTGAATCTTTAAAAGTTGAAATAAATACGTTGAAGCAAGAACTTGATTCTATAAATAAGTTGAAAATAAAGCTGGAAAATGAATTAATAGAAGCTCGAAGTTTGACTGCAAAAATGACGGCAAAGGATCGGGAATCAAAAGAAAAAGTTGCAGAAGCATTAGAATTAATTGAAATAGCTGTCAGAGAAAAAGAGACAATTTTGGAAAGAGAAATAAGAACTATTGAAGAAAAATCGAAATTAGAAAATCGACTAACTAATTTATCTGAAGAATTTGCTGCTAAGCTTGATAAAGAACTAACGGAGCTAAAAGAAAACTTTGAAAAAAATTCGAAAAAATATGTATCCGAAATTAAAGAACTTAAAGCAGAGTTACGGGAAAAGGCTACTTTAGTCGATCGAGTACAACGAGAATATAGAATGCTCGAAGAAGAAATTGAAAAATCAAGAATAGATTCTCAGAATTTTCAACTAAAGTCCAACGAAAAAGTTTTAGAATTAGAAAGAAAATTAAAAGAAACTGAATATAAGTTAAATGTGTGTGAAGATGAATGCAAGCAAAAATATGAAGAAAAACTGCGTCAGGCGAATCATCAAATATCAGATCTTGAAAATAAACTCTCGAATTGTAATGATAAATTACGAAGAAATCAAGTTCATAGTCTAAGAAATATGGAAGAAATGGTACGAGATGCTGATGATAGAACTAAAGAAGCTGTTGAAAGATATTCATGCTTGGAAAAAAGATTAGCTCGTGCTTTAGATGATAAAGAAAATTATGCTAGTGAGATGAGAGAATTACAGATAAAGTTTGATAAGGAAATTACTCGAAGAAATCATGAACGACAAGTATTAAAAACTAGAATAGAAGAACTCCAAGAAGATTTAAAAAATTCTAATGATTTAGTTGATAAAACTACATCTAAAGCTCACAATCTTGCTGGAAAAATTGAAATGTTAGAAAAGAGTATAGATGAACAAAAAAATCCATTGATGTAAGTTGAAAATACTTTTATTTAATATTTATAAATTACTCTAAACTATTGAACATTTAATAATTATTATCTTATTAGCACAAGTAAGGAAAGTATTCAGCAAGCTTCAGACATGGAGAAATTATCAAATCACAAAATAATACGAGAACAATATGAAGAAAAAATTACCGAATTAACTAAATATGTTAAAATTCATCAACAATTATCAAATAGGTAATTTATCTAGTTATAAATAATAATTAATTATATATTTTAAACTGTGAAATTTTTTAGATGGAAAGAAGAAGCTCAATCTCTAGCTAGTAAATTTTATAATCGTTATAAAGAACTTCGTTCAAAAATAAACTTGTTGAAAGATGAAAACACGGAATTGAAGAAAGAATTAACACTTTGTAGACAGCAGGTGATTGTTTGCCGATCACAATTAATGCAAAGGTAATACTCGAGATTATTTATTATGTTCTTAAAATATTAATTATTGATTATCAGATAATTTCTTAAAATTACATTAAACTAAATATATAATAAATAAATTTTGTCTGTTTTTCACCAGGTTGGACCAAGATGATGAAAGATGACAAAACCTCTTACGTTTGTTAAACTTTCTTTTATATTTTGTAAAATCTATAAATAAATATTTTTATTGTTATCAAAACATGTATTTTATTTATTTGCATTAACATTTTTTACTTACTGCCATCTATCATGAATATTTTAAGAGCGAAAATTATGCTGAAGAATCGATGCAGGCTGTAAACAAACTTGGAAACCAATAAAGCAATTCATCCTCAGTCTGATCATCTAACCAAGCTAGACCCATTTTAACCATATGATCAAGAGCTTTCTGTGCTCTATCCCGTTCCCACTTTAGCTCTCTGTGTAAAAGAGAAATTGAAGCAAAAGCATTTCCTGTTAAACTTGTCTGTTGAAGAACTGCTGTATGATCCATACTAAGTTCACCTGGAATTGATTGAACTAAATATTTTCCTCTTCCAATGGGCAACACAGAAAATCCATTGCCAAATATCCGCAGTTTTTTAGCAGCGGCTAATAAATCTTCATTGGTGATTTCTTGATGTTCTTTCCTCTTTCCTCGTGCTTGGACTAGTCGATCTCTAAGTTCATCGAGAGATATTAATCCTCCATTTTTGTAATTCGTAGCCATACAGACTTCTACTATTTGAACAGCAAGTTCATAATAAAAATCTCCAATACCTAGCACTGACCAGAAACCTTTTCCTGATGCCAAAGGGTCAACTCCAATTGATGCACACATTTCCGTGAATTGTCGACGAAACTGAGCATTCTTTTTAATTTCATTTTTATGTTTCGATGCAAATTCTTCAAGATTTGTTCGAAACAGTTCCATTTGTTTGGTCATTTGTTCAAACTGATTCTCCTGAATTTCGGTACCCTTGTCTTTATATCTTTCTTGTTCTAATTTTTGTTTGTGAATTGCTCCTATTCCAGCTTTTCGTCTCATTTTATTTGTAAAATTATTGTCGATTAACACTTTTTAGTAATACATTTAAAATACCATTTAACCTTTAATTATACACGACGAATACAGTTTACATAGATAAACATTCAGATTTATGACGTTCGATCAAACAATTTGTCATAAAATAATAATTTTATGTAAAATAACTTATAGGTATTGATGATAATTTTATTTTTATTTATTTATTCTCATAATCTACAATATTGTTGATAACTGAACCACCTGACTTTGTATATGTATCAAATAAAGTATATTATGTACATAGGTCTCACGCATTTCTATGAGCTCTCAGTAAACTCATGTGATTAGCGCGATTTTTTGAATGATTGGAAAGTTTTTCCTTGAATTCTAAAGTTAAGTAATCCAAATGCATATTTACTGCGAGAATAAAATTTTATTATCTTATATAAATATAAGGGTTACATAATTTTTTTAATTCTATCGGTATTTGAAAAAGTGGAGAAATTTATAGTATACATATTAGAACTAATGGTGTTTTTTAAATGATTGATCGCCCATCATGTAAAAAAAAAAGATCTTAGAAAAAAATATCGTTGACTAATTACAATTATTTAAGGATCTGGAGGATAATCTATTTCATGTTCTACAAGAACTGGAGCATCAATTTCTGTTTCCATTGTTTCTTCTACCTCTTCACCAGCTTCTTGCGTACGAATATTTTTAAACCATCTTTTTAAAGAACTTGCGCTTGGAAAATTCATTCCAGCATTTTTTAATTTTTTAAAGCCTGATCTAGAATATAATAAAATTTCAGTAGCTAGATTCTTTTCTTCTTCTGTATAAGGAGTACGTTTGGTGTGCAATTGAAGTGATATTATTGCTTTAGAAACTGGAGAAAGATCCATTTCTTCAATAGTATCTAAAATTAATTGTCTTTGTTCTTTAGATGATTTTTTCTTTTTCGTTACTGTTTTTATTGCCTTTCGTTGTTTACGTAACCTTTCTAAGTTTCTCATTCGTCTCAATTCTTTCCGTAACATTGAATTTTGTTGTTTTAATTTAGCTATTAAATCATTTTTAGTAAATTCAGCATTTAATTGTCTAATCATTTCAACACTTGCCCCTGTGGTATCAATTATTGTCCTAGTATTCTTTGAATTAACATTGCTAATGGTTGTTGGATCTATTATATTTATTGTGTGTAAATCAGATTCGTGTGTCATCGTTTCTATTTTTTTTTCATCATGATGTTCTATCGTACTGTCTTGTGAAAGAGGTGAAAATTCTTCTAAGTGCTCTTCGTACATGTTTACTCGATTGTTTACTTGATATTGTAATTGATTATTCGTGTCTAAATTTACATGATCTACCAGCATTGATGAATCAGTATTTTTTATTGTTTGATTTTCATTTTTACTACTATCGTCTTCATCATCGCTGAGATAAATTGCATACTTCTTCCAACTGGGAATTTCTTCATCATTGTCATCATTTGTAGATATTTCCTTTTTCGAAATATTCGATGATATTTCAAAACAACTATCTATGTCATCGACTCTATCAGGATCATCAAAATCTTCAAAAAGCTGTGGCGCTTTTATTATTTTTGGATTATTTAATTTCCAATCATTACTTTCAGCATTCGGAAGAATAACATTTGTTGTAACTGAATATTCATTAATTGTCTTGTTTTCATTTATGGTTGAATTATTTTGATTACCAAGATTTGGGGGATAATTAGGCAATGGCACACTATTGCGTTTTAAATAATGTTTTGAAGCATCTGAAAAGCATGATGGATCAAAATGATCAGCACACACTCCTGATCGACGAATAGAGCTAGCAGCTTTTTTTCTTATGTCTGGATTTCCTATAAAATGAATAATATGTGTCATAATACAAAATATGTCTTATATTAAATCTTTTATATTCAAATTATTTACCGCAATTTTGTAACCATTTCTCTAGTCTTTCAGGCTCAGTGTTTCTTGGAAACAAAAAGAGTTTTCTGAAATTACGATATTTTCCATTCTTGCAACCTTTATAAGCGCAACGGTCATATGGGCATTCACCTGGGATTTTTTCATCATCTCTATAAACTTTTTTCAACATAATTAAAATATTTTCATCGAATAATCTGAAATATTGATAGAAAATTATTATTTTATCATCAAAATGTTAATATGACATTTTCTGTTCAGTAACTATTCATGTTCAACTTACTTTATTTCATAAATAATTGAGTAATTATTCACAAATATATATTATCTAGATATAAATGAGCCATTCCAATATTAATAATCAATGAAGAAATGTATAATTATTTGTTATTGTTGTAATGTAACCTTTTTAATTCCGGCACTACATGTATATAGTCGAACCAAGAAAAGAGTAGTCTCGATTTGGTGTCTAATCTCACGCCTTGTAATAAAATCTTATGGAGACGTGACATTAGACACCAAATCGAGACTATATACTCTTTTCTTGCTTCGACTATATAATGGATATTTCACTTTAATTCAAGTTATCCCCACCACCACACCATTCTTACTTGAAAAATATTTTAGTACGCATGTCAGATTGAAAGCGCGTGTATGCGCACCTGATATGCGCAATGTGCTGAACAATGGCTGATACCAACTAAAAACACAATTGACTTTTAGTAAAAAATTATCTTAGAGTCAAAACTAAAGTTAAAATCAAATTTGGTGAATGTTTTTTACATTTATTTAATTTAAAAAGGTAATTTACAGTAATTTTTAATTAATACTTGAATCAATCTCCACAAACAAGTGCACGAAAATATGGATCAGGTAAATTTTTCTTTCGTATTATTTATTATTTTAATTTCATATTTTATAATAAGAAATCAGTATAATGTTATATTTTTCAGCAAGATTTAAAATTAAAAATTGATCAAGCTTGCAGAACAGCAGAAGAATTCACAAAATTATTCTACGAAACATTAGATAAAAGAAGATATGTAAGCATTTTTTTCATTAATTAAAAATTATTTACTGAAGATTTATTAAATTTTTATTCTTATAGGCTATTGTAATGATTTTCATTTCCTAATTTTTCATTTTATAGCATATATCAAGACTTTACTTGGACACCGCTAGATTAATTTGGAATGGAAATGGTGTTGAAGGAAAAGAGTTAATTCAGAAATTTTTGATTGATTTGCCGAATTCTAATCATCTTATTTCTACTTTAGATGCTCAACCTATTACTAGTATGTAATTGTGTTTAAACTTCTTCGTTTTCTGCATTTATACAATTTTTTACTCCTACTGTTTGGTAATTCTATTATACCTTTCTAAGTTTTTCTGTTAGTAAATTCATTTTAATTTTTATTTTGTTTTAGGTCCAGCAGTTGAGGATCAATTTACTTTTTTGGTTAAAGTTGGAGGTCAAGTTAAATATATGGATAAATCTATGAAACCTTTTGTTCAAACATTTTTAATAACAGCCAGAGGAGAAAAATGGAAAATAGTCAGTGATACATTTAGAACTCAAGAATCATTAGACAATGTTAATACACCAAGTTAATTTATTTATTACAATTTAATTACCAATAAAATCTATATAAAACAACCAGTAAATTTTTATATAAAACAATCATATAAATTCTTTTTATATCAAAATCTATTTAAATTTATTATTTATCATATATTTTTCGATACTATTATTAGTTTGGTTATATCGAAATGAGTTACGACAAGATCGATTGTGAAAAGTACTGCTTCGATTATCAAACGTAAATATAACAAACTTCATATTACGTCTTAATATTTTACATTTTAATCAAAGATGTTTTGTTTTAATAGTTTGTAAGTGACTTTTAGATTAAACACTTAATCCAAAATGAGTCGGAATATTCCACATCGTGATGTAGGCCCTATTATTCAATTAATTAGAAGAATCGCTCGGGGGGTAAGATTGTTAACCTTCAAATCAAACATCTTTTACGTCTCAATTAACTTAAATTTTTTTCAAAATTAAAATTACGTAATAAAATAATTTTTATTAAGAGTTATTAAAAAATATAATATTAATTTATTTCGTTTCATTTAGAGAAAATATATTCCTTCTGTGAGATTTGCTGATGAACTAGCTGCTAGAACTCAGCCACCTCCAAATGTTCCTGGAGGCCCTTATCACAAGACATCAAAAGTTTATTATCATACAAGAGATGCTCGACGTTTAGTTGCACCTCCTCTTGAAGTTGTTAACAATACTAATAAACAAATTACTGCTGGGTATGTAATATTTACCAAACAGTAACATTGATGTCTTTTATCTGTAATTATAATACCATATAATATCGATTCATTTGTAGTTCTGGGATAGCAGCTGCGAAACCGATAACTCCTAATAAAACGTATCATCCTCGAGTAGGAGAGCCAGATCCCGGAAAAATTTATAATGAGCCATTTGAGTTGTAATTAAAGTACTCAGTTTATAAAGTAAAATAGATGTAGAAAATTAATTTAATAAATTAATTATTTCTGTTAATAATAACAGCAGAAAGACATAAAGTTAAAGTTTATTGTGTTTTTTATGTTCTTAACAGTAAATAATTTAAATAACATTTTAGTTACTCTGCATATATACACATATGTTTTTTACAAACTTTAACGGTTATTTTCAATTAATAAATTATTAGGTGATAGGTAGACTTATGTTAGCCTCAATCTTTCAACAATTTCCATAAATAAATTATTTATTAATCGTAGATCAACTAATAATTTCTAAAGTTATGATTAAAGAATAAAATTAATTTGTTAAACCCACCTTACATATACATAAATTAGTAATAATTAAAAGCATAAAATATACGTGAATTACACCTATAGCTCAAATAATATAGTCAATAATTTTTTAAATAATAACTGTGATAATAATTATTTTGTAGTTAAATTTGAAATAAAATTCGTGATATTCGTCACGATAAACATTATACTTATATACATATACAAACGTTTATGTAAGTAACTCTTGGCACCGAACAGATGAACCTTTAACTTAATATGGAATTTGATTTTGATAATACTGTATCATATCATAAGTCTTGGTACGGAAATTGAGGAAACTGCTACGAATAACATTCAACATAAAGGCAGCAGCTTCACGATCTGTTGCAGATGGGGCAAATCTACTGCGAAGTAATTTAATTGTTTGACCACGAAAACAAGGTAATCCAGTGTCCAGCATTAGAGAGACTAGAGAAATAATTGCTTCTTGATATGGCCTAAAAAAAATAAGAATTTAAATTTTAAATAAACATAAAATAATTAAAATTATAGAAAATTATTAATGTAATTTCTTTACCTGACTGCTAAAAAGGCTTGAACACAGAGCTCCATAAACCATCGGAATGGAGCAGCCTCCATTTTTCCTCCCATCACAAGCACCATTTCATCAGTGAGCTTAATGTCAGGTTCAAAACCGAGATTTCCACCAGGAGAACTTTCAAACATGAATCCAAAATCAATGTGAATTATATGTCCCTCATCATCAAGCATTATATTTCCATTGTGTCTATCTTTTATTTGTAAAATATATGTGATTACACTGTAAGCTGCCATTGATTTGATAAAATTGCGTCTAGCATTTTGGAATTCTTTTCTTGTTTCTCCTCCATATTTTGCTAGAAAGTATTCATACATGCCGAAATCTGTTTGTCGACCCAGTTGATCACGAGATTCAGCATTTGGAACACATTCTATTACGCCACACTGAAAAAAGTGTATATATATATATATATATATAAATAAATAAAGTTACATTAATTTATTGAAAAAAATAACAATAAATAATACAATAAATACGTACTCCAGGAGCAGTAGCAACAACTCTATATGGAAAGAGGAACAAATTCAATCCAACTTTTTGGAAAATATTTTTAAAGATTCCTATCACTTGGAGAGCCAACATATCTTGTCGAACATCATCACCAACTTTAAATATTGCAGCTTGCCATATTTCTTGACCTGCACAAGTTGTTTCAACTTTAGCATTAGCAGAAACTGCCATTGCAATATTTTCCAGTTCTTTAATTCCATAACGTTGGACTCGGAAACGTGCTAAGAAAGGTGCTTTTGCTGCACTTTGCATAGGTCGTCCGCTATTATAATCAATGTCAATTACCATTGCTTCAGGATTGGAGGGTAAATAGCATCCTGGTTGAACAGTAATTTTTCGTAAAGCTTTCAAACAAGCTTCTCTTCTTTCAGGACCTTTAGGATAAGGCCTGATTTCTCCAGAAATATTGGTAATTTTTTCAAAGAAATCAAATTCTCGTTCATAAAATTGTTTAGCAGGTCCTGAAAGTGATGCTACAATTGATTTAACTAATCCATCAAGGATATCAAATAAATCAGGATCTTTAATTTGTTTTTCTTCGTCCATATACATATTAGTATGCATATTCCATATTAGTTGATGAGCCACGACTTGTGATCTCTTTGCAATAGACTTAATAAATTCAACTGCATAACCCATAGTATCATGTCTTACAGCTTGAACCAATTGAGGAATGTAAAATAGCACAGCATCGGCTGGATAACTACCTAGAACTCGTACTGCATACTGAGCAGAAATTGGATGATGAGGAAATTGTCGAGAAAAATAAGCTAGAGCTTGTATAGGTGAAACTCTAGCCCAAGTTAACATATAAACCAATTCCGGAGCATCATTTAGCAAAGAATCAGTTGTTACAAGATATTGAAGCGCTTCAGGAACATGCATCACTGGCACAGGCTTTAATCTTACTAATCTACAAACTTCCTTGATAATTGTATCAGAATTTTTAAGTCTTACGGGCAAGAAAACTGCTAAGACTGGACTAATATCCCATGCAAGACGTGTACAATCACGCCAGCGTTCATTCATAGCCTTGGCTCTCCATTCAGCAATGGAAGCTTCTGTTGGCATATTTAAGTCTGATCTACCACCAGGGTTGTGCCAGACAAGTAATAATTCAATTTCAACGGCTAGAAGTTCAAGAATTAAATTACGTTTTTTGATATAATTTTTGACCAAAACGTTGCTATGAAGAATTCTTTTACTTCTATTACTTCTTTTTCCTAGTGCATTACTGCTGGTTGATAAAGGAACTGTATTAATCCATCCTGAGGCTGGTTGTTTTACTAATTCTCGTGAACTTGGTGTTAAAGAATTCATAGATGTTGCAGGTTCAATAGACACCAAATTTGTTTGCTGTTCAATTAGCATTTCTAAATCACCTTCTCCAGTCATCATCAAATATTTTTTATCACTGTGCATTACTTGCCAAAAACGCATCAATGTTATGATATCTTCACGCAATTGTTCAGGTTCTTGAGTAGGAGTCTGACGCTCTCTGCAGAAATAATCTAGACAATTATAGTAAACTCTTTCTCTTAAAACATTTTTACTGAGAGATTTAGCTAGGGTTTCGCCTTGAAGAAGAAATAAACCACAGCTAAGTAATTTAAATCTTGCTCCAACGGCTGCTATGTGTCTATTCAGACTTGGTCCTCCTCCCGATGCACCGACCGTCATTGGCAAAGATCGATGTAAAAGCATAGAAATCATTTCTACAGTTTCTTGACAACAGTATTTAGCAGTTTCTATTAATTCAATGATGAATGTTACCCAAATCTCATGTGGCTTAACATAAGGAGGATTAGGTCCTAATTCACAGCCTTCATAAACTGCTAGAGGATTAACTTCTTCTTGCTCTGGAGAAAATAAACCCATTCTTTTGTCTACAGTATATTGCCAAGCAGAGAGCATTTCTTGTAGAAATCTCAATTTTAAATCTGGACGAGCAGTTAAAATCCACTGCCAACATTCTACTGCTGTTAACATGGCTGAATTGGTGAAAAGATCGATTTGAGATCCAGCAACGACGTGCAGAAGTCTTCTGTGAAGTCCCGGCATAGAAATAAGAAGAGCTGTAGCTCGCCACAGCGCCCCTTGATGAAGATTGTCATTTTTACTTTTACAGGCATGATGAACTGCAGCTATCACTCGCTCAATAACAATATTTCTACCTTCTTCGGCACTTGTTTCTGTACAAGGAGATTCAGCTCGAGCTAAAGCTAACATACCGGTTACTTCTCCAGCATACCAAGATCGTCTTGACATCATTGAAAGAAGCCAGGAGCTTGCACCTTTATGTTCTCTACGTTTGTCAAGAGAATTTGTATTCATGGATCCTGAATTAGGTGTTGCTAAGTCGATGAATTCGAGAACTGAGTCAGTTGCTAAAGCCAAACCAGTATGATGCCACATTCCTGATGAAGGAATTTGATTGATGTACTCTTGAAGATGAGATCTAACAGCATGAGGTGCCCATTTCATTGCTTCTTGAATAATTTCTTTACACCTTGCTGCAAAATCATCAACGATTTTGGCTCTTGCTTCAAGAGAATCCATCAAGTGTATACTATAAGGTGTTCCGGGAATATGAAGATTAGGAGTTTCTTCATTGGGATCAAGTTGAAGAGAAAATGCTAAGACTTGTAAAATATCTAGCATACTCCATAGTACTCGACAATTCCATAAAAGATGAGGAAATGCATCAACAAGTGCACTTAAATATTTATCTGCTACTCTACGAATTTGTTTATGAACATGATTAAAATTGACTAAAAGGAACTGTGCATGACTTTCAAGTTCTCGTTCTCTCTTTTCGTCTTTAGGTTTTTTCAACATAACATCTTTAAATTTAGCAAAAACTGAATCTCCAACACTACAAATACATTGCCACATTCCACTTTTATCTTTTTGCAAATCTGGATCACTTAAATACTCCATGATTGGTTGTAAACTTGGCTCAGAGCTATTTTCAACTCTTAAAGTTTCTACCCAATAAACTGATAACAAATAAGTAATCTGAGCAAATTGCATTTTTGAAACGTAAGTTACAACATCACTTGATCTAATACTCATTCTCAAAATTTGATTACGAAGTTCTTGAAGTTCACTTATCGATACACTTTCATTGCGAACAGCAGAAGTGTATTGCAATTCGCGCATTTCAAGTTTAGCATTAGTTTGAGAAATCAAAAAAGGTGATTTAATAGATATTTCTTTTACTCCTTCATACCATTCTGATGGCCAGATTCTTGCAGAGCTTGGTTCAATAGGCACAAATCCGAAAATAACACAATATAACCAAAAATCTTTAAATAATTTGAGCATTCGAGTACTAGGTTGTCTTATTGGTGGTAATCTTCTCACTAAAATAGCAATAACTGGGATTAAAGCACCGAGGTTTCCAGCAACATTTGAACTTTTAGTTATTGTAGACATCGAAGCAATCGCAGTTGAAGTTGCAACAGCAGTAGAACTTGCGATTTTTTCACTCTGTCTCTTGCCTTCAAGACCCATTGACACAAACAATTGCAAAAGGCGAAGTAAAAGTTTATCCAATTCATCTTCTCCTTGTAAATTAGCTGCTATATTAGCCAAAGCATTTGTTACTGCTCCTGTTACATGTCTGTATTGTTTCCTATCAACATTCGTAGCATAAGCAGCACAACTAGATTCTAGAGACACTGAAAACATTTGCATTATTTCTCCGCGAGCTTCACACTTTGCTATTATCATACATCCAAGTTGATCGACTATTAACAAATCTAAAGAACTTGGGTCTCTACAAAAACTTTGTTCAAAAAAAGATAAAATGCTACTCGTAGTTTTTGGAGTATCCTTTAGAGCAACGGCAACATGACCAAGCATAATCATAATATTCTCTGCTACGAGTTGATTAGTTAATCGTTCGGATTTTTCAACATTTTCATTTCTTTCTAGACTGCAAAGACGTGTTGATGCACTGCTAACTAACGCAGGAACACAATTAGGATAAACAGGCTGTGCTGCTTCCAAAGCAATACAAAGATTGCCGATCGCTGCGTCTCTTAGTTTCTCAAAAGCAGATTTAGATGGTGAAATTGCTTGTTTTGGCTCTATCTCTTTTCCATCAACGATTGCTCGAAATTGATTATTTCTATCTAATTTCTCACTGAATTGAAGATGTAATTTAACAAGAATTGGTGATGGATTCATTAGAAAATCTCGAAGATTGTATGTTGAAGTAATAGCAATGTTGGGAAATTTTTGGGCGAGTTTTCCAAGACCTTCCAAGCAAACCATCAATAAAGGCATGTGAGCTAAAACTAATGTTGGTCCGTGATTCGAATTTATTTTTTCCGTCAATCTGCTACAAAGGCTATCTGCACCTGTTTAAACAAAGTAAAACAATCCATTAGTATCATATATTAGAATACTAATGTTAAAGAATTATGTCAATTATGGTTAAATCTGTTAGTTTTTTTTATAAATGTCACAGCAAATCAGACTGAAAACAGGGGAAAGATTCATTAAAGTCATTAAATAGTTCAATCATTCATATTTTTGTTATATAAATAATCGTTTGAGTGATTTTGATGATAGTCATGCAGAATTCTTAACACAGGATAATTAAAAATACCCTGGCCAATCAGCATAGAACCAAGATCTGCATAAAGTGCTGATATATCATATTCTCCATGAACTGTAAAAGATGTAATTAATCGAAAAAAAATCATTTTTCATCCAGTTGTTGATTATTTAAATATATTTTGAATAACATCCACAAAATGGATCACCAATCACGTATCAATAAAATGACAATAATCGAATAGAAAAAAAAATGCATTTCAGTAATTAAAATTTAATCTAAAAAATTTACCAGTTTCATCTCCGATAGCCCAAACCAAAAGGTCCACGCATGCAGAGTTAGCCATAACATTAACTTTGAATCTATTGACCGTTTTAAAATTTGTATCTGCGTCTTCTCGTTCACTAGCATCATGCTGACGAGATTGCAATTCCGTTTGTCCTGAGAGAAATAAACCTTTAACGAATTCCTGAACGTCTTTCGTAAAAGGTGCAGGTAAATCTCGTTGATTTTGTAATAATTCACGTAATAATGCCACCATAACTAAATTCATCGTCTCACTGAATGAGCGATATGGAAATATTAATACTTGACCAGAAAAATATATCTAAAAATTAAATTATAAAAATAATGATTAGTAATTGCAGTAATTATTTTTATAAATAAAATTAAATGTTTGATAAAAAATCGTTCAAACTGACCTGCTGAGCTTCTTCATCAAGGAAGTTGAGCATATCTTTGGTTAAAAGTTTTTTTGCTAATGCTAAAACACTTTGCAAATGTACAATACCAAATAATAAACCAGTTCTTTTTTCAGGACTTTCATTACATCGCATTTGAGGAAATTGATTGAAACTAGATCCATAACGAGTAAAAAAATAAGTTGATGGATCATATGGAATAGATAAATAGGATTGAAACGATGGTCTTTTGCCAGCATGATAGTCATCAATTGTTGAAAATGTTGATTGTGCGCTATCAATAGTAACGTGAGGATTTAAATTTCCACTCAGAGAACGTGGAATTATGGGACGAAAATTAGAAAAACTCAGATGTCTCTTATTTGGTGGTGGTTCATTGCAAGCAATTTTGATCGGTGGTTCTCGGGGAGGAAATATTCGACAAAGCAATGGTGGATCTACACACGCAAACCGTCCCATTGCTCGTGCCAATCCTATTAGAATTGGAACAAGACACTTGCAGAGTGATACTATAAAAAATAAATAATATTATGTTAACAAATAGTTATTTATATTTATAATAATCATTATAACAATTTCTGTAAAAATACTTTTAGCTTGTAAAGTTCGTGCTCCATTTTGTTCTTTAGATCCACGAACAAGGTTAGTTATTACCGCTAATAATTCTACTTGATTAGAAATGATCTCTTCACAGACTGTATCACATCTTGCAGCAACATCACTTAATAGTGTGTTTAAACAAAAGCTAAATCTTTCAGCAACGGGTATTCTTTCTGCAGGAGTCACTCTAATTTCATCTAACCATACTACTTTAGGTAATCCTCTAAGTAGTCGCAGTAAATAAGGCAAAATGCGATCACGGTGTTGAAGTCCAGATTCCAAAAAATATATGCCAAGAGCAATAATTGCATCTTGACCTCGTTGATCCATACGGAATACTCCTTGAGCTGATTCTTGGGGACATAGTTTAAAAAGTCGATTTACCTGTATTATTAAAAACAATCGTGTAATTATTTGTTAATTATATGACATAATTTTATTATTAGATACGATGACTAAGATAATAGTTGTAAATGGTAATTAATACCCTATTGAAATAACTTCATAAAGCTTTGTAGTTTCCTATGAAATATATTAAAAATCAATGTTTACTACAAGCTTTTTTTCGGTGGATAATTTTAAAAAATAATCAGATATTAATGGTGTGAGAGATTAATTTATAATATAAGCTTGTATATAATAAAATACCTTAATGAGGTTATTTCATAATGTTTATGTACATTATTAGGAGTAAATATTTAAAATTTTCATTAAATTAAGAACATACCTTTTCCCAAGGTGTAGGATTAATTCCTGCTAAAGACCTTGCTAAATGTTGAACCGTCTTGGTAAAAAATAATTTTTCATCCGTAATCATTTTGATGTCTGATGGTTATTTTTTAGGATTGATTTATTTATATAAGTGTCAACTTATTAGTTGTTCTGTTAAATATAAACAACAAATCTTTTAAACTACATAACACAGTGATCTATATAAGATATATGTAATGATACAATCATTTTTATAATTATGTACGTTTTCATATGAGCAATTGACGTAAAGGATTTTTTTTCACTTTGCAATATTTGAGTACATGTATACGAATTTTATAGTTTTTCGAGTTTTCTTGCAGAGAGAAGACTGAGAGAGCCCACGCTATAAGAATAAATTTGTTAAAGGAAGTGTCACTATCTTACCCTGTTTCGACCCGGAGGAACTAAAATAAATTGACGTCGTGACTCTGTTCGTAAAACAGGGTAGAATTTTTACCGATAGTGTACATACACCCACATGCATAAATGCATAGTTCATACCTTAAGAGTAAATACCGACTGAGATGGATTTTTTTTTTAAATAACGGTGCCAATCATACATTTTTGAGACCTAGATCGAATTTAGAATAATTCATTTATTCTAACTTATTGTGTTTTATGAGTTATGATTATTTTTTTAATAATTAAAAAATCAGCACATACTGATCGGAGTGAGAATTATCTATGAAAATTTAATAGAATATAAATAATTAAAGGTTTATATTTCGTGATACAAGATAAAGAAAACAGCAATAGAACTCCATTAAAAAATAATAAATTACATATTTTCTATCTAATTTTCGTAGATAATTATTATTTTATTGATGTTCGATCAATATGCAACAAAAACATTGCAAAAAAGCAGGAACAAAACTACTGAGATTATTTTATCTACGATATTAACAATTGATCGATATGCGTGAACTCTTCAATAGTCAGTTTATTGTCTCCACGCTAATTAAAAATAGTTTAGATTTTTCTTAACTGGTTTCAATGGTCTCAAATTATTCTTCGGACGATAAAAAAAAGACTACGGTGCAGACAAAGCTCTTGCTCTCACAAATCCAATGACATGCTCGTTTCCTCTTTCGGGCCGACAGAAAATCAGTTATTTTACTTTTAAAATTTAATTAAGCCGGAAGTTGGCCGTTTTTTGCCATAAATCATAAGTTAATCATAATTTCAAGGAGTGCATTAGAAAGCTCTTGCTCTCCCGAATCCAATGATATGCTTGTTGTCACTGTACGCTCAGTGGATCCGGAGTTATTGACACAAATAAAAGTTATGCTGCCCCCCCCCCCCCCTCCAGAATAATCTTATGCAATTTTAATAAATTTTGTCACACCAAAGGAAGAATTGGATTACAACAGACAAAAATACCCTGCATTCCTCGTGATATTGTTTCTGCAATATTCAAAAGCATATGATTAGGTAATACATAAATGGTACTGTCATCTTCTTCACGTGCTGTTAAATCTCTCCACATATACAATTCTTTTAAAGCATAAAGCTATCTGTTATATATAAAAATACTTTGTTAAATTTTGTATGACAATTTATTGATTGATAATTTTAAACGATAGAAAATAAAAAATATCATGAATATAAAAAATTACATTACTATTAAATATAAAAAATATTTAATTAATTTTTCCAAAACTCTTGGAAGCTCTTAAATTTAATTTTAACAGTTAACACTATTACATGATTAAACTTTTAACTTATAATTGGATCAAATTTATGAAAATTTTCAATCTGATAAAAAATTAATAAAATGAACATTATCATGTGTAGCAGCAACAATGATTTTTCTTTTCTTAAAATCTATAACCCGTATAAAGATTATCGGCTTCGTATCAACGATTATTTTTCGACCATTTGTAGGTAAAAAATCAAAAGATTCTAAATCTGATTTCTTTTTTATATGAAAAATGTAAATTGTCCCTGTAAAAATGACATCAATTAAATTTATATTTTCTCAAATATTTTAAGAATAACTGTTTTTTACCTGAATCCAGACCGAAAATTAACAGTCTGCAGTGATAACATAAATATTGAATCTTTCCATGAAAGCTGTTAAATAAATTATATTCTCGCCATTTATTTCTACTATACCACTCTGTAAAGAGAAACCGTATATTTGTATCTAAAAAAAAAAGTTCTTAATTAATAACTGATGCATCATGAAAATATTGATATCCATAATCATTATTCACCAGAGATTGCAGCAATGAAATCTTCATCTACGGTATAGAATTTTGAATTAGTCCAAATTGAAAGATTTCTTTCTGATGGAAAAAAAATGTAAGAGAGATAGTGCGAAAATCCTAACTTCCATATAAATTCAAGATCTTTTTGTGAATTTGTCTGCATTGTCTAAAAATAAAATTTTTTTAATCAATGTTAGATCTATTATACACAATTCGATAATTTCTTTCAAGAAATACATTACATAATCAAAGACAGGAACTAATGCTGAAACTGCTGCGATGTAAGCAAATCTCGTCACAGTAAGACCATGTATTACATAGCATTTTTCCAGACATATGCTATAAATGAAAAAATCAATTTTCCATTACTATGTTAAATGAAAATGCAATTCCGAATGATAATTTACCTTATAACATCTCCTTTATTAATCCTTCTTGGAATTCCTGGTTTTTTTAAAATTACATCCCAAAAATGTATAACTCCGCTGTGAGATCGAGCAAGAGCCAGTATATCTGCGTTTTCTACATAACAAATAATAAAAAAAAGTAATTTTTAGTAAGAATATTTAACATTTCAGGACGATTTATAAAGTAAGTCATTAACCAGTTTTCCAAAAAGTAAACTGTACAGTTGTAGTAGAAGGATTGTAAACTTTATAATAAATGTTTTCCAAATCCGAAATGTTATAAAACAAAATACAATTTTCGTTTGTTACAATCCCAAGAAAGTCACCTGAAAATTTTTTAAAGAAATATTATTAATCTTTCAAAGAAAATTTTTGAATTAGTTATGTTAACTTATCATATTTAAAAAATTGATCGTACGATAAACATCCAGGTGAGTTATTTGTCGATATGTTTCTGTTAATGATGAATTACTGAGTTTATCAATGAAAACTCGATGAATGATAAACAATGGCCATGTTTTCCAATAACAGTAGACTTCTCGCCAAATTTTATTGTATTTCATTGGATCACTAGATCTAACTACGTCGTAATTATATTCTTCTGGTTTTTCAGTAATTTGATTTACCAAATGAAACATGCATTTTTCTGACATTTCTCGAAAACAATAATCATCCCATAATATTTGTTGTTGAAGAATTTTTTCTATTATTATATTCCAATCCTTACAAACAACTTTAAGTCTTCCTAAATCTTCAGGACATTTTATTTTCTGCAAAATTTTTTCCCAAATCTCCGGAGGAAACATTTTAAACTTACACAATATATTAAGTAGAATAAAACTTAGTGTCGTAGTCAAACAAGTCCTCCAACCATAAATGAAAAATTATAAATGTTTTCATTCCAAGAATAGTTCTTGAAGATTATGATAACAATCGGTTACTTGGGACAAAGTGTAAGTCTCGTATGTACGTCATAAATATATATTTGACGTATGAAGAGTCGTCGAATATAACTGATAATTTAAAAAGTTAGTTATACTTGTATTAAATTAATAAAAAAATGTTAGACCTAATTTTTTGAATAAACCGAAAAGTTATTTACCTATTTACGTTTAGAAGATAAACATTCGAAAGAATGCCGGGTATCGTGTCTATTAACCATGAAAATAATGGCTGATTAGAGATATATTTCTCAATTGGTTATTTTTGTATTCATAGAGCCCGCTGCTAGTTGTTTCTAGTTTCAAAAAAAGCGCCAAAAAAATAAATATTCAATTCTGGTTGAGTCATAAATTCGAGAATTCCTGAGCAAAAGTGAATAAAATTAAACAAATTTCATCATAAATAAATTATATTTAATAAAAAGATATTTCTTACGTACACTTGGATATGTAAATAGTAGAGAAAGTGATGTTATAAAGATGAAATACGATTCATTGTCGACGTTGATTGTAGATGTAAACAGGAACATAAGTAGCATAGTCATCACACACTATAGAGCTGTAAAAGGGAGGTTATCAAAAGAGAATACATACCGAAAAGAACTCATCGGATTTTCTCTCTTCTCTCTCTTCCTTACAGTGATTGATCCTTGTGAACAGGTGCAGTACGATTGGACGCTGAATAGTTGGCGTTGTTAGTGCTGTCTACGCGTGTCATATGTATTTCGTGGCATTTTATTAAAACGCAATGCATCCGTAAATCTTGTGTTAATCAATCTGTCGTTGTTTGGAGCAAGTGGATCGCTAATAAAATAGCGGTTTGTCATAGTATTGTTTACAAAAAATATTATTCCAAGTGCCGGACGGCATGAATGTTTACACCGCGTCGTCAGCGGCCACCACCGTCGTCGCCGCTGCCGCCGCTGTTGGAGCAGTCGAGGGTTCTGATGATTGGGTTGAATTCTGTGATAGACACGCCCGCGCTGCAGCTTCTGATTTTGCCAAGGCTTTTTGTACATATGTCAGCTTAAACTTGCCGGAAAGTGCTCGAACTACTCTTTCGCATCGGGATTTTCTTAGGAAATTTATTGATACATTCTGCGAACATTTCGAGAATGAGTACCTTAGACGAAGTGCGAGGTTGTTAAAAATGCTTATTCATTCATTCTTACATTATTCTTACACCTTTCTTACGATCCAAACTATTAAAATGATTTTACCCAATACGGTTTGTTTTTCTCTTTTTTTTCTTATAACAATTTAATTTGTTTATTTGTCATGTATATTATTATCTGTGTTTTTTTTTTTCATTAAACAATTAGAAAACTCTAACAATTAGTACTGTCTACTTTTTCCATTAACAATTTAAAGTATTTTCAGATATTTTTCTAATTTAGTGCTTTGTTGATCAATGTTTGCTTAGAAACAATTTGCTATAACTCATTAATGATTTAAATCATTTTAGATCACCATCATTCCACGACACACGTCATGTAATACCCAACTCTACTAGTCAAAATAATCGAACACCTTTACGTGCTTCATCACATGAGGAATTTAGTGATTACTCCGAACATGATGGCGAGATCGTGTCACCTAAGCCAGCTCATAAACCATTTTTTCGGAGGTTATCATTCAAGGGATTTAAAAAAGGGAAAGGTTTCTTTCATAAACAGCAAAGTGATGAAGTGGAACTTTCTCACAGTGATTCTAGAAAAGATAAACATACTAAATCGAAACTTTCCAAAATTGTTGTTGAATGTCGAAAGGAGGGAGTTGTTAATACGTTAATGGGTGAAAATCCTGATGGAACACAAAAATGGGAAAAGTCTAGATTAGCTCTTATCAAGGCAATTGGTGGATATATGTTAGAATTTTATTCTCCACCAAAAGCTGTAAAACCTCGAAGTGGGGTATTTTGTTCTGTAATAACAGAAGCACGTGAAACGACAGCATTAGAAATGCCTGACCATGAAAATACATTTGTATTAAAAACACAAAATGCAGAATTCGTAATTGAAGCTCATGATTCGGCTGACATGAGATCGTGGCTAGCAACAATTAGATATTGTATGAGGACAGCATTTTTAAACTCAATGAATTCAACAACCAATGATTCATCTGGGGATGGTTTAGGACATTCATCAACGGCAGGTCAAGATGGTGATCGTGTGAGAGCCAATTCTGCTAGTAAAAGTTCTCGTTCTGGTCATGATCACGCTAATGATCTCACCAATCCACCGGAATTACCTCCTAGACTTCGTACTCGTAGTAATAGCAATCTTGAGCTGTGCTCATCTCAACAAGAAATTGAACAAAGTAAATATTCACTGAACAATATTAATCACTATAATTAAAGCAAAGAATTTAATAAAATAATTTTATCATAATTTATTTACAGTGAGTGGAAATGAAGGAGAGCCAGACATTGCCGTAAGTTTACGAGAGTATCCGTGGTTTCATGGAACACTTCCTAGATCAGATGCCGCACAATTGGTATTACACAATGCAGCAAATGGTCATGGAGTATTCTTAGTTCGACAAAGTGAAACGAGAAAAGGAGAATTTGTATTAACATTTAATTTTCAAGGAAGAGCGAAGGTTTTTATATTATTACTATTTAAATTGATTTTAAATTGAATGGACTATATTTGATAAATCAATAAAAATAAATCTTGAAATTTTTTACAGCATTTAAGAATGACATTAAATGAACAAGGTCATTGTCGTGTTCAGCATCTTTCTTTCCCGGCAATAGCTGATATGTTGGATCACTTTAGGCAGAATGCAATACCACTAGAATCAGGTGGAACAGCAGACGTGATGTTAACAGAGTTTGTAGTAGCAAATCATGCGTTACGTCCAGTGGTTCATCCTGTAGCAAACTCGAATCTACAGACACCTCAAGAGAGGAGACCCGCCGCTGTCCCGGAGCCCAGAGAAGTAAGAGTCAGCAGCGGAAGTCTCACACCTCTTGAGTGAGCGCGAGTGGCCGACTCCCACAGTCTCAAGTCTGAACAACAGACAGTGAGTAGATAACACGCTAAAGCGATGCCCCAGATTTGATTGGATTTAACACAATAATTGATATAAGTACATCCTTTGACTTCTTAACGATTCAACTTGCAAAGAACTCTCAAGTTATATTTAGAATTTTTTAAAATCATGAAATCCTCCTTCTATGTAGTAATGAAAACCAATATTAAAACATTTTTTAATAAATTTAAAAAAGATCTGGCAGTGGGTGAGGGGCTCGCTTTCACACAAATACAAGTAAAACATTATATAAGGTAAAGGCACTACTAACTAATAATGTAAATGACTCCATATTTTCACAGAAAAAATTAATGTTTAACTCTTAATACTAGTGCCATGTAAAATTGATGTTTTTACCGTCATTTATATATTATGATTATTTATGTTTCTTAGTTGTTTATACTTGAAAATTTTCATTAACTGCAAACTATATCTATATTTAGGTTCAAACATATGGAGGATCAATAAGAACAAGAACAGAGTCTTTGGAACGGCTTGAGCAACAGAACAATAATATGGATCAACAAGCAATGACTTCGTCAAGCAATAGGGCTATTCAAAATACCTATAGTTTTCTTTGACGATGGATCCGTAGAGCTTTACCATCAGGGTATCGTTTAGTCAGTCCCCCAGATTGAACATCTTCAAGGATTGAGTATAAGTCTCAAATAATGTTCCCTGACTATTTTAGTTAAAGTTTTATGCTAGAGTTTTTGAACCCTTCAATGTCTCTATATTCTCAACCATATTTTATCGATGTCAACGTAACTATCATAAGGACAGAAAATGAATATCCTAAGCTCAACTTATTCTAGCAGTATATAAATGAAATGGAAAATTACCATTTATATTTTGTCCCTATAAGACTGCCGCTTCCCAAATTGAATATGTAGCTATTTGAATAGCTATGATTCAAGCTTCAGCTCAATATTTAAATACTAATTGCATAAATAATATTTTGAGCAGCCAAAAAAAAAAAAAATAAATCTATCCTCACGCAAGTGTTAATACAAATGTTACAAAAATTATATTTTTTCAACGCTAAACAATTTAAGAAAACGTGCAGGGATTGTAATGATGAGGTAAAAAGTTAAAAATCAGAAATAGTTTAATGAATCCTCGAAATGTACATATAATTATATTTTTTTTTATCTTTCGCGGCAGCTTCCAATGTAAAATTGAATATTTAATGCCTGCTTTTTTTTTACATAAATGAATTAATTGTAAACTGTATGACATTGCTCCGAATTAAGACTGCCTCTTGCTTACTAATCAATTTATATTTATGTGCAAAGATCATTAATCTCAAATGCGTTACCTTTTATACAACCATAGTTATATTTTTTTCAATCCGACTGATAAGATTTGTTATACGCAAAATCAAGTGATGAATTTTTTTCTGATCAAGCAAGTTAACGATTATTATTTCAATAATTTCAATGAATTTTTTCATTAAAATATTTTTACAAACTGATGTAATGAAGAGACTGGTAGAGTCATAATAATTGTCTAGAAGCGCTGAAAAAAATACTCTTGGAATTCCCCTTATTATTTTTTACTGATCAATGGATAAATTACATTATTGATGAAATAAAAATCTAAATTTTAAATAGTATAATAGAGGATAAAACAAATAATGATGAAAAAAAGAATTAAAGTACTTAATTTAAATTTTTCATAAGTCACAGAGAGGAGAAGAAATATGGCAATTTTTTTTATTGATAATCGAATAAGAAATTTTTTTATATTTTGTCTTTCATTAAAAGATGATATGCGTTCATTGAATAATGAATAATTGAGATATAATCGTTGTGTAATTAAATGTGATGTTATTTTATTTAAATTTATTTTTAAATAGTTAACATTTAAAATTTTTAAGTTTCTTCTTTTTCTATGGCTTCTATATTTTACATTATTTAAATGTAATAAAATTTCTTTTTACTTTTTCATTTTTTAATCAATTGGAAAAACAAATAAATGGCGTAAACTCTTTTTTTGTTTAATCTTTAGTACTCTGTGACACGTTTTATAGACAGAACATATCTTACTTATAGTAATGTTTATTGATTGATTTTTTTTTACAATACTTGTTAATATTTAAGAATGAAAATAAACATCGTATATTTCTAGAATTGCTCTTAAATCACAAAAGAATGTTTATTATTCACTAAATAATATTGAATATCTGTTGCACATAAGAAAAATGAAAAAATGAAAAGAAATTTACTAGTATAATCGAGCTTTGTGTTGTTTTATTGCTAAATTGTAATAAATAATTTCATCATCATGTGTTCATGATGCTGGCTCGAAATATGATCAATTATAAAAAGTATCCAGTTATCGAATATCAATGTACAGTACCTTCTAGTCTGAATATATTAAGATCTTGATAAGAATGATTTTTGTATTTTTCATTCATCCGTATCAATTACAGGTGACAGCTGCAAAAAAAAAATAGGAAATTAATTTAATGTAATACTTATTTTGAAAATATATATATCATTAAAAACCTTACATAATATTCGATATAACAAGTATGTCCATCATCAGTTTTAATGAGATATTGGAAACCTAAAAGTCCTGATCGATCAACTCTAATTGATACCTTATTAGCACAACTAAGAACTTTTGTAGCAGGTTTGACATGAGTGTACTGATAACAAAATGTTGTTGTTGCTTTACAGTCAAAATTATCGATTAATTCACTATCATGAGGTAATTCAATATGACACTCGCCTGCGAGTCCATTGGTGCTTATTCGAAAATATGGAGCATCAGGAGAAAGAATCAACTGTAGGAAGAAGAGTAAATAAAATTAATTATTCAAAATTATTTGGATCTTTTTTTTATATTATTAAATTATTATTAAATACCTCCATAAATTCTGTCGTGGGATCCAGTTCACTCCAAATATCTTTTAACAAATCAGTACTCATTATAACTTTATTTACAATACTATCTGGTTCCATATTAAAATCTAAAAGATCATCTGGTTCAAATGTTTTTAATGAACAGTCTGTTATAATACCATCTTCTTCAATTAGAACAGATACTGGATTACCAACACCCTTGAAAAAGTAATTTTAATAATAAGTAATAACTGGCACGAATTGAAATTAAATAAAATAACTAGTAAATATTCAATTTACTTTGTAATAAAGCTGTAGAACGACAGATGATCCCTGATTAGACATACTACTCCAAAACATTCCCAAACATTCAACCAATATTGTTAAATTAATTTTAAACATGACATCCTCATCGAGATTAAATTCTTGGAAAACATTTATTGGAACGTAAGCACTTGCTTGAATACATTTGAAATCTTCTACTGTTACTTTCAGACCATTTTCTGAACAATAACACGTTGCCCACTACGGTTAAAAGTTAATTGAAGAATATTAACTTGTCATAAAATTAATTTCTAAAGAAAAATTTGAATTAATTTACCTCTTTAAAATTAATAAACCTTAATAATTGTACAACTGTTTTGAGATTTCCAAGCTTTGCGACAAATTTATAACTATCCTGTGTGCTCATCTTGCTTATAAGATACTTGATATAACCATAAACTTCGAAATTGTTCTCGTGTAAGTTCTTTTTTGATTAATTTATCTGGAGTTAAAGTAACTAACCAAGCTGCTAAAACATGTTTGCATGTCAAGTCAGCTTTATCTCTTATTACTTGATACCTGAAAATATATGAATGTAATTGAAAAATTTTTTTAATCATATAACATTAATTCAAACTCTATTAAATACCGGAATGCAGCACATGGACAAAAATTAATTTCAGGAAATAATATATAAGCTTCTCCCGATAGGCCTTGAACTTCAATTAACCACCTAGCAGCATCAATTTCCTTCCAAACACCTGATGCACTTGGTTCCAATGTGATAATCTTCGTTATTTTGCCAGTTTCATATAATTCTAGAGCTCTTTCAAATATTACGCCGAATACAGAATAAAGCTTCAAAAAAAATGAATCTGAAACTATTTTAATAATTTAGAATTTATTTAGTAACTCATTAAATAACTCAATTATTTTAAATATCTTACATTTATTTTCTTTTGCAAAATCCACAACTGCTTCTTCAAGTGCTTTTCGTGCAATATTTTTTATTTCAAAATCAGATTTTATTTTTGTTTCAAAAGCTGGTGAAAATTCATCCGAAGTGCTCATACCGATTCAATGTATTTTTTTAATAAAAATTTCAAATTTGTCTAGACATTAATCGCATAATAAAAACACGTGTAAAACATGTGTGTATGTATACAAAATGTTGATGTCATATGTTTTCCATCGAGGAAACATATTATGGCGCGAAAGTACAAATTTATACTCCGTTTCTACTAACTTTAATAATTAGTCATGGATAGAAATAAATACAATAATTTTTTGTATTACAAATATTTTATTTTCATGAATAAGAATATAAAAATATTTTCTAAGTACAAATAGATTATTTTTATTAAAATAGTGATTGAGTACCATAAAAGTCCATTACCAACAAAGTTGCTTATCAGAAACTAACAGCTTAAGTGTTTTACGAGTGATCAGTCTTATTTTATCAATAGGAATAGAGTAAGTATATAAAACACAAAGAATATTACTCTTTGCTTTGAGTGCATGACATTTGTAGTATTCTAAACACCAATAAGTCTCTTTAGTACGAATAGTTTTTTTCTTATTTGAATTTTTTTCTTTCTCTTGTTTTTTATTAGATTCTATTAATAAAAATGTTTCCACAGCCTGATAATAAAATGTTCGTAAAATATCCAATTTATATGGATTGGTCTGATGGTTTGTCGTTCGTTTAATATTTCTACTCATTACGAATTTACCAACTCGATAATTAATAAGTAAAAATCTGCCAACAAATTGAAAAATAAAATTAGAAATGTTTTATATTAAAAATATTTTATCGATATCAATTAACTTAAATAAAATTACCCTAAAACATCAGGATCTAAGGATATTTCAGAAGGTATACATTGAGGATAACAATGTTCAGCTCTTCTCAAAACATCTATGTGATTTCTCCAACACTGAATTGCTAACTTTTCTACTTCAATCAAATCAGGCTTTGGCCCGCATAGTGCTAATACATGAACACCATTTACTAAAGTAATTGAAAGCAGTCTAAATGCAATCTAAAAAAAAATGATTTATATCCATCAAAATAGTTACATTTAGAACTACAACTTGAATAGATTTTATATACTTACAGTTGGACTCATTTTGGGCAAAAATACTGGAAGATCACATGAAGAAGCATTACGATCCATAGAAATTACTATAGACAGTAACTTCTTCTCTATTGAATCTAATTGCCACCAACTTTCTGTTGCAACAGTGCAGCAACCATGAACTAAAATACACCCATACGATGAATCCAAATACTCTAAAAACATTTCGAGTCCATTCTAAAGGAAAAAATATTTATGGATTCATCACTTGAGCTGTTTATTATCATCTACATAAATAATTTATATTTACCTGAAGTAAATGATTTTCTGGACATAACATACTAGATGTCAAGTCTATTAAATCATTTTTCATGCTGAATCTGTCATCAATTTCTAAACATTCAAATAATTTGTCAATTAATCCGTAGCAGGCTCTTAAATCTTTTTTTAGTCTTTCGAAATTCCTTGGATTTTTTATTTCATCAATACCAACGACTAATATCATTGCATTGAATACTGCTTCAATAAAATAGTCCAATATTTTCTTTGTAACTCCACTAGCAATTGCAATTAATGTCACTGAATCAGCATATTCATTCCAGCTCACTATTATATCTGACATTTTTGTATCATTTAATTTGATATCTTGAGACTTCAGAAACATGTGTATGCCACTCAATGATGCCATTTTTGAAAAAGCCATCTATGAAATAACCAATATACAATTTATCGTTAGTATGAAATTATACATAAATAGTAAATAAATAATAATCATTAAAAATGGTTGTATACTTACAGGACTACCTTCACCCTTTTTTCTTATGAAAATAGGGATCCCTCCGGAAGAGGTAAAACACATAACGTGAGCAGTCATGTTTTTAGATTAACTTTATTTTAACTTATTTTTTAATCAACTTTTTTATCGCCATGAATAACTACGAAGCTCCAAGTAACATGATTGCAATTTTAATAAAAATACTTTGTTAAATTTTGATCTCTTGACACTTGAATATTTTGATCAAACAATCATATAGTTTGTTTTTGCTAATTAGCGTTTACAATGTAAAATAGGGATGTCGTTTTGATCTCGATCTTTTAAAGAATCGATTTTTTCACGTCGATTAATCGATTATTTCGATCGATTTTCTGTCGTTGATTGATCGAGTGAATAAAACCTTCGCCGACAGAATCAAACTAGGATTTATAAAAAAAAAATAAAAATAATTGTAATTAAAAAATAATTATTCGTATGGATTTTTTTAATTAATAAAAGTTCATGGAGTAAATACTTTAAACATCTATTGCGCAATGTCTTAAGACAAATCGAATTTCTCGACCAAAAGTTGATGCACATAAGAAATGACAACATAATGTATGTACAAATTAATTTCATGTGAACATTTATAGATTTTTTTCTAAAAATATTAATCAATAAAATATTAAATTTCAACTACAATTTGTCTTATTTTTTATCAATCTCCCTATGTTTTAAACATTATGGACAATGTGTTTTAATTATAGCCTAATCTTAAAATGATAAATAAAAATTTTTCATGTGATCTGCAATGACTGATTTTTTAAATACATATTGTTTTTTCTCTTTGATTTTTTGTAAAGAATTCTCAACCAGTGATCTGGCATCGTTAATGTAAAAAAACTTGAAGGATTTATTTATAAAAACGAAATATTTATTTCAACAGAAAATAATATTTACATTATTTACTTAGAATGATTTATTACAATAATTATTACAAATTAAATTGATTCATTGGATCTTCATCCCTTCGTCTCTTCATTTGATAGGCTTCTATTTCTTCAGCAGTTGGATCTTTGGACTCATACATGCTATTGTATGGACGTTTTCTTTCATCCATTTGTAAAAGTTTTTCAGCAGCTTTTTTATTCTTCACTTCTTTCTTCAAAGCTTTTTTTAATTCTTTTTTTAGTTTTTTTTTATCCTTCAACTTTTGTTTTCTTCGTTTTTTCTTTTCTTTTTTAGAATTATTCCGTTTCTTTTCAGTTTTTATTCGAGTGTCCTCTTCAGATGAAGATTCACTTGATGAACTACTACTACGGCTACTGCTACTCCTACTACGGCTACGGGTGCTTTTTTCAGATTTAGTATTTTTATCATTTATTTCCCTGATTTTGTTTTCATAATTAGACTTTTCACAAGCTTCTGATGAATTCGTTTTTTCGCTAACAGTTGGGACTTCTGTTGGAGTAGTTTTTGCCGCTTCAAGAGCCATTTTTCCTGCTTCACCTGTACAATACGAATTTTTGACGAAAGAATGACAGCATTTGAATCCCCATTTTCCATCTTCCCAATATGATCCCCATATTGATGTATGATTATTTGGAAAGACATCTTCTTCATATTTCGATCGGATTATCTGTTTTTCTTGACCTTTTATAATCTAAAATCAATAAATAGTTAAATTATATAAATTGAGTTATATGGAAAATGATAAAATTCAAATATAGAGCAGAAAAATTTTCTTACCTTTCCAGATCGTGAATATTCAATGTAATTTTCCGTCTGAGCTAATAACATTTCTTTATCAGGGGTTTGGAGATATTCACTTCCTCCATATTTTTCAATAACATTCCCCTTAACTTTATCTTTCAGCTCATCCTTTTTTTTATCATACTCTTTCTTTAATAATTCTAATTTGGTTGGCTCTGCTAGTAAATGAACATCTACACCTTTCTCATAAGCATCCCAAGCAAATAACTGTGCATTTGCATGTTTTTGAGTGTCTCCCGTGAATCGAACGAAATTTTCTCCTTTATAATCAACTCTGTAAATAAAATATTGAAATTAAAACATGCTCATTATAAAATATTGATTGTTAAGACTAAGGATTAACAACTTACTCTGCATCTTTTCCAGCATATGGGTTATCTCTCATGGATCGGGTTTTTGGATCATAATATGCACTATTGGGATCCAAGTTTCTAAGATACTTGGCTGTGTCTTCTCGTATCCGCAAATTTCTCACAGTTATACGTTGTTTCGAATCAACTTTAGTCCCAGGCATGTCAACCTCATCCACGTATTTGTCCTCGTCTTTATCAGAAGTTTGTTCATCATCCTCTTCAGCATTGAGTTTTTCAGCACGCATTAGTCTTTTCGCAGCTTCTATTTTCTGATACTCATCGACGATCATTCGATGTTCTGACGGGTCATAACCGGCCCATCTATCCCGTTTACCATCATAATCCATGGATAAATTAGGTTGAATAAATTCATCTGGTGCAATGTTTGTATTGGAGTATTTCGCTCCAATTTTTCTGGGTCGTTCAAAACATTCTTTTTTTTTGTGGCCCATGGCTCCACAATTCTCGCAAGCACCTGGTCGATATTTATGAGCTTTTTTAGAGGTATCAGCACCACGTTTATACCATTCGTGTAAGCTACTGAATTGTTTTTGCTTTTCTGGTTGTGGCCTTTGGTGTTTTAGCGTGGGGCCAGTAGCTCCAAAATACCATGGAGTGGCACTGATATATTGAGGGATGTGCGGATTTATGTCTTTTCCTTCTTCATCAACTGCTGCAGGTGCTGTTCCTGCTTTTCGGGCTTCTTCGAGTTCTTTGGCTTTCCTCCAATCTTCTCTGCTCCTCTTTTTAGGAATACCTTCTTCTGTAGTTGACATTTTTAATTCGTCTTGATTCACTTTAACTGTAGTTTAACTTTATTTCAATATATAAATTTCTTAAAGCTGATGAATAATTAACGTACACAACGAAAACAGTTGACAGAGTTATGTAAACGTTTATTACTTTTTTGAGATTATATGGACTTTTGCCATCCTATAAATTTGTGATACTAGTATTAGTAGGAGCTTTACTACTACAACTGAACTATAATAAATAGTTGACGGTTGATTAGAAACAATAATAATTATTAAATAAATAATCAAATAATTTTAAGAATATCTCGAACGAAGGCTAAGAATCAACTAATGCTAGGAACTCGATCAGAGACGGTATACTGCCAAACGTATATACAGTGTAGAGATAGGTATAGTAAATGCAGTAAATGCATCATTTCTCTTGCAAGCGGGGATTTCGTGCTCATCACGGTTGGATGGCCTGATAAACATATGTGAGCCAAAAAGAACCAGTATAACAGTCAAGTTTCCATTATCTGTTTTACCACGCAGGTTTCCACTTTCTGTTTGATCCTAATAGCAAAATCAATTTTCATTATTATGGATGTTTTTTTCTAATTATAAAATAACAAATCACATCTCTATCGTCTCAAGAATAATCTCTGACCATTGGAACCCATTAAAAAAAAATGCAAACTATTTTTAATCAGCGTGGAAACAATAAACTGAGTACAAAATCGTTAACGCATTTCTCTCAAATGTTCATAACATCGATAAAATAAACTCAGGAAGTTTGTTCCGGATTTTCCCGCACTGTAATTTTTTCTCAATCGTTTGAAGAATATATATTTCTATTTCAGCGCAACCCGTATTATTGGGTCAGCACTAGAAATATTTGATTGAAATTGTTACGATATTGTTCGACCATTGAATATATTTAATGATAATTGTTTAAGATCTCCTTAAAAATCTTCACAACTGCTTCTACTAATGGATAAACTACGATACGTAAACACAATCTCTAGCATCTAAAGAATATGTATAACTGCAGTTTTTTGTTTCTACGCTAATTAGAAATAGTTACAATTTTTTTTGGCGGTTTCAATGGTCAGAGATTATTCTGCAGACGATAAAAAAAAGATTGGAGGCCTAAAAAAGCCGGAACACACTTTCAGAGGCTTTTTTATTGACGATATAATCAATGAAGAGACATGCGTTAAATACGCCATACTCGGTTTTTTGTTTCTACGCTAATTAAAAATACGTGATGCTCATTGTTTAATACGATCAATTTAATTTTTTATTTATTAAAAAAACTTTTTAGTGCGGTTCAAAGCGGTTAGTGACTCCGTTTCAACATTTCGTTACTCTTCCGCTTTTAATTTCGAAATAAAAGAAAAAAATCATAAATATAATTTATTTTGAATATTAGCATTCACAGATTGCATTTATATGCAATAGTAAATTTGTAATTGTTATTATAAAATCAAAAAAATGAACATCTAATATAATACATTGGGATAAAACAGATAGTGGAAACCTGCGAGGTGAAATAGATAATGGAAACTTGACTGTTATACCGACTCTGTTTTGCTTGTTAGTTCGATGGAAACGAAAAAATTGGAAACGGGGGCGCCTTGCAATGGAAATTTTTTTTTAAATGGCATTGCTACTCTCAGTTTTCTCTCTGCTACTAGTTACCGCCATTCATATTACTCTTGACACGTGAAGTACAAGATATTAGCATTGTACAGGGAATCAAGTTGTTTTTTTCTAAAAAACTAATAAAACGATGGCGGTAAGTTAATTAGCATTGATAATTACATTTTCTAAGGTCTATACTGGTATTCATATGAAATTTTATGTAACATAAAAATTTTATCCACAGCTATCGTTTGAAGTAACTTTTAATTATATTTCTAGGTTAGTCGGTTGTTTAAAACCTTTATTTTGAATTGTATTAAGATAAAGTCTTAACGTGTTTTTTTATTGAATTTATTTCAATATATTATTTTTAAAAAGTTCTTTTAAAGGTGAAAAATTTGAATAGAAATATTACATGCCGAACTAGAGTTTTATTTTATAAAAAAAAATTGAGGAAATTAACGATGAATTGATAACATATCAATCAAACAATCATCTGTTGTCATAGCAACTCTATAATGATGCAGATTCAATTTTCATTATTATTTGTAAAAATAAGTAACATTGTTGAAATAAGAATAGTTCATAATTTATAAAACAGAAACTACATGCGTTTATAAATTAAAACTAGTTTTCTAAATATCTCAACTGAAACATTTACTTTTTCCCTAGGCCCAAGCAGCAGCAAAAGTTCAAGAAGTTCGAGAAATAACAAGAATAGAACGAATTGGTGCTCATTCTCATATTAGAGGCTTAGGACTAGATGACAGTCTTGAACCACGTCATGTGAGTAATTAAATATCTTTAAAATTCTATTTTTTGTTTAAATGGAACTCTTATTGGCTTTAAATTTTTAAAATATTTTTATGGCAAATTATAATGAAGAATAAATTCTTTTAGGTTTCTCAAGGAATGGTCGGCCAGTTTAAGGCTCGAAAAGGAATAGGATTTGTGCAGAAAATGATTGAAGAAGGCAAAATAGCGGGACGAGCAGTTCTTCTAGCCGGGCAACCAGGAACGGGTAAAACAGCAATAGCAATGGGTTTAGCTCAAACTCTTGGACAAGATACGCCTTTTACATCAATGGCTGGCTCTGAAATTTATTCCTTAGAAATGAGTAAAACTGAAGCATTAACTCAAGCAATCAGAAAATCTATCGGAGTAAGAATAAAAGAAGAAACTGAAATAATAGAAGGAGAAGTAGTTGAAGTGCAAGTAGACAGACCTGCTACTGGAGTTGGTGCAAAAGTTGGTAAATTGACTTTAAAAACCACAGAAATGGAAACAATTTATGATCTAGGAAATAAAATGATAGATAGTTTGATGAAAGAAAAAGTTCAAGCAGGCGATGTCATAACTATTGACAAAGCTACAGGAAAAATAAATCGATTAGGACGCTCTTTTACTCGTGCTAGGGATTATGATGCTACAGGATCGCAAACTAGATTTGTTCAATGTCCAGAAGGCGAATTACAAAAGCGTAAAGAAGTTGTTCATACAGTTTCTCTCCATGAAATTGATGTTATTAATAGTAGAACTCATGGATTTTTAGCTTTATTTTCTGGAGACACCGGAGAAATAAAGTCTGAAGTTAGAGAACAAATAAATGCTAAAGTAGCAGAATGGAGAGAAGAGGGTAAAGCTGAAATTGTGCCTGGTGTTCTATTTATTGATGAGGTCCATATGCTTGATATTGAATGTTTTTCATTCTTAAATCGGGCTCTCGAAGATGAAATGACTCCTGTTGTGATTATGGCAACAAACAGAGGAATAACAAAAATTCGAGGTACAAATTACAAGAGCCCTCATGGAATACCAGTCGATTTACTTGATCGTATGATCATTATATCAACAACTCCGTATGAAGAGAAAGAATTAAAAGAAATATTAAAGATAAGATGCGAGGAAGAAGATTGTGAAATGGCCGATGATGCTCTAACGGTTTTGACAAGAATTGCTCTGGAGACATCATTGCGATATGCTATTCAACTGATTACTATAGCATCATTGGCAAGTCGTAAGAGGAAAAGTACTATGGTATGTTTGGATTTTTTAATAAACAAATATCTAATTGAAAAGTTGATAAGAAATGGCTAATTTTAATTACAGGTGAGCATAGAAGATGTCAAACGAGTTTATTCTCTGTTTCTTGATGAAAAGAGATCAACGCAATATCTGAATGAGTACCAGGATGACTATTTATACAATGAACCACGTAAGTGGAAAATGTTTTCACAAAATATGTTAATGAGAAAGCAAAGTAAAAACCGGTTAGATTTCTAATAAATAGCCTTGATTTATTATTCAATTACATCATCATCTTTTACAGCTACTGACCAACCAATGGATACTGCTTAAAGTCATCGCACGTCACATTAGTCTTATTGATAAAACATATTTGCTGTTGTAAGCCAATTATTTTTTTTTTTTTCACCAAAAGAAATTATTTTTACAATGAATTCTGGTTTTTGTACTGTTTCATACATGTATGAATCATTCCATTTCATATGCTTGATTGACATTTCTCACAACAATAAAGATTTCTATTTATTTATATTTCTGGAGTTATACAATAAATAAAACATATAATTATTACCATAAGTTTTTCGTTAAGGATACAATAAAATAGAAAGCTAATTAAAGATACAAAAGTAATTTTAATCTAAGAATAAATTTAACTAATTATGAACAAGTTAGATTGCGCAAGTCAGGAGAAAAAATATTACAAGACGTAACTTATTTAGTAACAAACTTTATTATATATTAAAATAAAAACATTATTATGAAAGTAGTTAAAAAAAAGTACATCTTCGATTTTAATACTATAATTAATTCATTTTTTATAACTTTATTATTTTAACACATCAACAAAAAGAAAAGAACAATATTAATTTAAAATACATTTATGAGCTTTAATACAGTGTACATAGAATTCAGATATTCAATCGGTTTTTATTTTTCTTTAACAGTCATGAAAAATTTTTTTATACTAGACAATATAGCAATTATTGCTTTTATATGAATGACAACTGTCAATATGCTCACCGAAAGAGTTTTAGAGATAATGTTGAAGAAAACTCGTATTTTTGAGCTAGATATTTTGATTACAATTACTCTTCAATGATTACATTATTAAATAGTAATTGGATAGTGGTAAGAAGTACAAGATAAATTATTTTTGGTGTGAAGCTCTTTGCTTATAGTTATTTTAAAATTATTGAAATAACTTTTAATTTATAGTTTGGTTCTTTTGTCTGAATGTTCAGTGGAAAGCTTAAATTTTTTCAATGTGTTTTTTTGCTGGAACAAAGTTAATTATTAGCAGCAATATTTCCAATGAATAGTTTTATTTTATTTAAGATAAATATAAGTTAGCGATAAACTACCTGTTATTAATTTCACTTGTCCATCAGGGTTGTAGGTAGCTTGGGCCTTTTTGTCCTTCGAAACAAAGCCATATCCATAACCGACCTTGTAAACTGGTAGTGGAATAACCGTCGATGAAACGGGTATCATAACTATTAATTCGAAATTATTATTAATAATTACATGTAATATTTACTTCCATAAACTGGTTTACTTTCTAAGTACAACATTTAAGTCGATCTCAAATATTTCAATTTATTTTACATTCATTTTTGTCTTCATTTACTTGATTTAATAAGAAACTGATAAGAAAGACCTGAGAAGGTTTGATCGACAAAACGAGATCGTGTCTTGCTATATTTGAAACCCACGCGCCAGGTGACATCATCACCCCGTTATTCCATATCTGTCATCACTCGTTCACCAATTTATTTATTTTTTATTCTTGTGGTTTATTAATTTAGCAAATCGATGACCTTTTTTCACTAATTATTAGCTTCCAAATGCATTTAAAAGTCTTTAACTTATTCATATTGAAATTGTTTATAAGCCAAGCCTTCTCTCAAAGACACAGTAGTTATTAGTGCGCGTCCGAGACCTCATTTGAATCAAAGAGAATGTACAAGTCTTTAGGATTCATTCAAATGCAAAATTATAAAAAATTGTGATGAGCTTATCCAAGATTCTTTCCCTTTTATGTCTAATTATAAAATTAATGACTCTATTTAGCTTTCATTGATGATAACTTCATCAATGAATTTCCATTAAACGTTTTAAGAATTTCAAATTATGTTTACTTTATATACCTCCAATTCATTGCTTTTATTTTAATTTAATTTCACAAAAGTAATAATTTATTTTCTAAGAAATAACTTTTGATTATTAACATCAAACTTAAATATTATTAAAAAAAATTATTTAAAGAATTAACGAAATGTTAATTATTATTAAGAGATTATTAAATGAATTTACCAGGTTCAAATACATTATCTTCATTTCTTTTATAAATCATAGGTTTTCCTATGACTTCAGTAACACCAATCATCAAAACAATAGCACAAAATACTTTAAACATTATCAAAATTATAAATCAATCGAATGATATCAAATTTTCACACATAAGTCACAGTAAGAAATAGTTGTTATTGAATGAATCACGATCCACACGCGACTTGTCTGGATGATACCAACTAAGCTAACATACTACGTTCATACGATGTTTCTCTCGTGGGAGCAGTGAAAACGTGAGTCGCGCGCGCCACAGGGAAAGTCTCTTTATTTTGCTATATCCTGGATACTGTGCGCTTGATCCAACAATAAGAGAAAGTAATGAAAAATAATGGAAGAAGATACTAGGAGTACAAGATAGATAACATTTAATTAGGACAGAAGATAGATACAGGTTGTCGCCTAGTTTACAGTCTTCATTGTTTCATTCTCTTATCTACTAATTCTTTCATGCTTTCATATTTATCTATCTGCTGTTTAATGCAACATAAACTATGAAATACTATCGAGTTGATTATTTAGTCAGCATGAGTTTAACAATAAAACTGGGTTAAAAAGTGAAAGGATTTGAGTGCTAAGTGGCGGGTGAAAGGGTCACAAGAATTTTCATTATCATTTTAGGCTTGTATTTATTTCAAAAAGGAATATTTTGATCATTGATCAATGATAAACCTGTTTGTAAGCAGTACCACAGCTAAATAGTCTCATAATATTTAACAATGTTAAAGAAGTAAATAATGAGTGATAATACAGAGAAATAAACGTTATGTTTTTTGTGAACAATGATAAATACTCCTATAAATACAGTGATTATGCTGGTAATAAGAACTGAATCTTAAGGAAGATTCTTTACAAATCTTATTTGTATGTCCCTTATTTGTTTGTTCATTTGATCTAAAATCCATAGTGAATGTTGTCTCACCCTCTACACTATCGTCTCCTTCATTGAATGTGAAGTAAAGAAGGGTGCAACGATTCATCAAGGGAGATGACGTCATGCTCCATTGAAAAAGCCCCCCCTGAAATTGAGAAGGTTCCACAAACATTCCGATCGACCACCACTTAAGATGTGTCATCAGTTGGACTTTTTTTCAACATCTATATTTTGTAAAAATATCCAATAATTTAAATCAATCAATTTTTTTGTTACTGATTAAAAATTATCTTCACTTTTATCATTGGTGAAGAATAAAAATTTTAATTTCATTATGCTAAAAAGTTTATACAGAAAAATTATTATTTAAGATATTTTTTAACCAAGTTCATAATTAGTTACTTTTTTGCGCTCTCTATTCATTCACATTCAATGGTGTTCGAGCTCAATCTCTTCATTTATTATTAATTGATAGTCAGGTCGAGCGTGACTATTTATTGTATATCATTTATTCCTGTTATCAATGTCCTACATATCATATGCACTTGAATTAACAGAAACATCGAAAATTAAATGACAATATTTTTATAAAATCTTCAGTTTGATATAAATACTTGGAAGTTATAAATAAAATTTATTATTTATCTCATTAAGTCTATTCTCATTGTAGAAGCTGTGTTAAAGGAAAATGATCATAGTTTGAACTTTTTTTAGGTTTTTTTATAAAAGGCCAAAAAAAGGAAATTTATTATTTATAACAATAATATCAACTTTGATCTTTCATGTATTTTAAATGTCATTTGTCTGGAAACTTACCACAGACATCAGTCCAAGACTGAAGATCAAAGTTATCACCTTTAAGGTGTGCTAATAAATTTTTATTCATTGAAGATGAATTAAAAAATGAATTCAACATAGAACTTGACTGTAAACAAATGATTTAGGTTTATCAAGACCTCTAAAGCCTCATTAGTAAGTGATTTACTAGGAATTTATGATGATTTTATGGTTTGTTTGCTAATCTGATTGTTGGTAATTTGAATGTACAACACAACACCTCGAATAAATCATTCAAAATGTCTATAACCCACCCTATAGTGACGAATCAACGGATGAGTGGACGTATATATCTTAACTGAGTCGTCAATTATTCCAGCCAAGTCTAGCAGCGATGCTTGCTCCCCTCATGAAGAGTATGACACTCAGGGAGAAATACGTTCATCCTACACTAATTGCTACTACTTTCTCAGGGATGATGCATCCTGGGTTCCAACAAAGCATCTTAGAATTTAGATATACAATGACTCAACCATACTCTAATGCAACTTACATGTTATTCAAGTGTATATTACGGAACAATGTAAGTATGCGGTCTGGAGGAATATGCTTTTCAAATACAATATATTATTCTTGACTGGAGATAGTAGCTTTTGATTATGTTTATGACTCTTTATATCTTATCTCTTGTCCAATTTAAAAATAATTCATAACATAAATGTTGATGTTGCTTCTTTAACTTTTATTTATTCATCAAAAATAAAATCAATATTTAAATCATTTTGAAATTAATGAAGCACAATTTTCATGATGTTTTATGATAATAATCAGTTTAAACATGTAACTTTTGTTCATTAAACAATTCTTATTGATTTAAGTTCTAATTAAATAATAATATAACTTTGCTTTTTTATTCAAAAGCAGATACAAGTCTTACTTCAATGAATAATAAAAGCTATAAAAAGGAAGAAGAATTCAAAAAATGCTTATATTATTTATTAGATTTGATTTTCAACCAAGCTTTTATTATTTTAATATTTTATTTCTTTTGAAATATTTTTAAAAATTAATTAAATAATGTTGAAAGAAACAATTGTTGATAATTGATTCTTTGATTGATGACAAAAAACACAAACTTGTTGAAAGCTTTAAAAAAATTGATAAAAACTCTTTATTATTATTTTTCTAATTATTCCAATTCTCTTTTACAGGGTTCAATGTATCAGTAATTCTTACAATCAATACTTTTATTCAATGGAATGAATAAAAAAACCGGAAAAAACGAACAAAGCTGATGCTCTAAAAATGATTCTCTTTTATTTCTTTACAAGTTCTGTAACATGAATCAGTACTGACTGCTAGTGGGTGCTAAAAATCCGAGTATTAAAATTGCACGCCTCGGGCCTCTTGGGTGACACAAATAAAAAATTAATGTATCGAAAAGTACGTAAGTTTGAAGAAAAAGTTTTCTAAATACGTCAGCTTTAAATCGTAGAAGATAAAATGATTTAAAACTGTTTTAAAATATTATATATTTTTTGAGTCGACATATATTTTATATTTTTGATATAACTTATTTAAATTAGATTTATCATTGTATTGGCCTTAGGTCTGATCATCTTTTACTTCTCTACTTGTGCTATGTTTTATTTAAGCCTGACCATTATTTTTCTTTTATATTGTCTGTGACTATCCTTTTACTTCCCTCTTACTTCCTTTATCGTTGCCATCTCTCTGTTTTCCTACACCTTATTACGCATCTTCAAAGGATCGTCTGTGTAAATAAACTTGGAATCGATTCAGGAATTCTTTTTTTGTGATCAAATTCAACGAAAATGCGTTCTTATTGTATTTATTTAGCATCATTTTTCAAGAAAACACTACTTACATCACATTGTTTTGTTTTCTGTAAATAAATCATTGTTGAATAAATTTAATTAAATTATTTTATTGCTAATATTTAATTAATTTAGTTAAATAAAAATGAATATTTAATTAGATAAAAGAGAAATTAATTTTTTAAATATTGTTAATGGAAAAAAATTAAATTGGAACATTGTTAGCTTTGGTTTAATTGAAAGGAAATAATAGATGTTTAAAACAGTTGGAAAAAAATCAATATATATTTGAGGATTATAAATGTTACGTAATTCAAATAAATAAAGATTTACAAGTTATTTTCATAACAGTTGCTCTTCTCTTTTTTCTAGTTATTTCACGATTCTGGAATAATCACCTTTTATGATGGGAATTCAAAACCAGCTTCTGGTTAATAGAAAAGAAGATGTCTTGTTTTGTAGAAAGTATTTGTTTAAAGTGATATAAATCCTGGATTAAATAGAATATCTTATATTACATAAAGTATTCATAGTATATTATTTTGAATAAAATGAATGACTTTCATTTATTGCAAGAAATAAAAAAAAATATATTTCCCAGGTAAAGCATGCATAATATTTATTGATGAGCATGTTGATGATAATTTGAAATGTGTGAAAAAAGAACCAAAGCAATCAATATAGCAGAAGTTAATTAATTATGTCCCACTGTATCAGTGATCAAATACTTATTGATTTTAGTATTAATTATGTTTATATTTGACGTTAATAAAGATAAATATATACATGATCATTAATATTGAATTTATTATTTCCATTCTAACACTTGACTGTTAATTTTTATTTTTGTTAGATATTTTTTATCAATTCTATTGACATTTTTTTTCATTAATCAGGGTTGGATACTATTAATCGATAAACGTTCGATCTTCATAAATAAATAAACAGAATAAATAGAAATGTGGATATCCATCAGAATGATTCGACGAAGTAGAAAAATTAATTTATTGATTTATTACCATTAGCAAATTATATTGGAACAAAACAACAGAAAAGTTGGATAAGTCAACAAATTAAATTCAGTGAAAATATTCATTTGAACCTTTTTCAATCTTTATTACTTACTTATTCCAACAATTACTCAAATATTTTATTAAAAAATAATTCAACAAAATATTTTTTATTCTAAAATTGAATCAATAAGTATTGTTTTGTTATATTAAATTGGAATTTCAGTTTCAAAATTGGTATTTTCAATATCTGTATGGAAAAATAAACAATACTTTTTGTATGACGAATATTGGAATAATATATTCTTGGTTATTTGCTCGTAATAGCTGAAAAATGATTTTCTGTGAAAATAGAGGAGTAGCTAAACCAATATCAAAAATTATTGATGTTCAACATCAGTCTTACATTATCAAGTATTGACTCTAATAATTCCAACATTACTCTTTCTCTATTATATTTTTTCTAATTCATTATCAATATTACCTAACATCTATTTCATCACTTCTATCATCATCATCATTATCATTTATTTATACCCTAATTCTTCCATTCATTCATCCAACCCAAAAAAATAATTGCATCCTGACAATTCCTGAAAAATACGTCCAAAGCTTACAGTGATTGTTCCATTTTTATCAGAGACATATAACTGCAGACTCTTTTGAGCGTCACCACAAACTTCTAAAGTGATTTAAAGAAATATTTCCTGTGGAAATATCATAACCTTTTTTTTTTTTTTTCGTTAAAGTTTATAGAAATATCTTTTTTTTTCCACCCTAATGTTTTTGTAGTCCAGACACAAACCTACCGCTCTTATCATTATCAAGCGCAAGTGTGGAAAGCCACGAGTAGCATAGCAGGCGCGTTGTATTGTATGATAGATCTAGCGGGCGCTTCGTATCAGGGGGTGACTTCGCAATACATGGAAAAGGGGTGCGCGCGCAATCGCCTCGAGCACATAATCGAACTGGGAGCGCCTTGCTTTTCACCCTCAGCTCCGTCCTCTACTCACAGTGGTTCGTGTTTCAAGTAGAACGGAAGGATTCTTCATTTTTCCGGCATTTAAAGAGTTTTATTCAACTATTTATTCCTCCATATTTGAAACATATTATAAACAAAAAACTTATTAATAATAAATCTTGCTAATTAATAAATTCACGTGTGCATTCGATTACCTTGACATCAGGTTTATCATCGACGACGTTGACAGTGTAAGATAAAGTGGTAATGAAATCAAAGTGTATGTGTGTGTGTGTGTATGTGTAAAGGGGAAACAGTGTAAAAAAATATACACGTTACATTTCTTGGAATAATTATTTTTACAATAAACTGTCAAGTTTTTAATACATGAAATGGAGTTTTTGGAGTCTCGAGGGATGATTATGAGCTTAAATTTCGACGTTTTAGTACGTCAGTAAGTGTCTCTTTGAAGATAAAGATGAAAACAAGTCGTCGTCCTTCAAAAAGTGTTACTGCATGACAAAGTATCATTGGATTATTTGGCTTCTTCATAAACAAGAAAGATAGTAAATATAATCACAACTGAGTCAAATGATTTTGTCAGTATGAAAAGCCGAAAGAGACGTCTTGGTGATCAACGAAAAACCAATAAGCTGTGACAGACATTTATTTAGTTGCTTCAATCACTTAGACTGTCAGTATTATATTCAAATAATTTGATGAATAATTAAACCAATTATTGATGACTAGTTATTTGGTAAATAAATAATAAAAAAAAGGAGAATGAAAACGAGAACAAGACCTCGGCCTCTTTGGCCACACCGGCGTCTTGTTCGGGCTCGCGCGAAGAACGTGCATGGCATGCGGACGATCAGTGCAGATGGTTGTTGGTTTAGGCGAATTATTTCTACATATAAACCGTCAATGGAGAAATGAGCGTGGCTCTTGATCACTACCAAAAGTGGCTTTGAGAGTAATCACTGGCTCTTTGAATGAGCCACGCCACCCCAAACAACACAATCCTGGCGGAAACCAAGACAGAAATGACTGCAGTACAGGGCAAAGAGAGCCCAGTTGGGTCCAACAGTCAAGAGACAACTGTACATCAGTATGTTGGACCCTATAGACTGGAAAAAACTCTAGGGAAAGGTCAAACTGGTGCGTTTAGTTCATCTTAACAATCCTTTCATCCATCACTTACCCTTTCAATTATTCAGCAAAATTTTTTAATTAAAAAAAAATTCTTTTTTGCTTTCTCGAGTTGTTTCCTTTTACTTCAAGAGTCTCTCGAGCGTATCGAAATACTAAAGAAACTTCCCCCTGCGGCTCCACCCTTATAGAAAGTAGAAATTCATATTCGGTAAATGTTTATCGAATCGTTTTAAAAAATTCTCATTTTCAGAGATTTTATTGATGAGAACAACTTCAACTCGGGGCGTGTCCATAAATTATTGGAGCTTTTCTTCATGTTTTTTTTTTATCTTTTCGTACTTCTTATTTATGCACTTTTGTCCATGGCACTAATTCCCTTCAGCATATTCTGTAAAGTACAAATCGATAAACGTTCATAGAAATAGTCGTCATTATTACGAAAGTACATTAAAGAAAATGGAGTAATAAAAGGAAAGTTTAAGTTTTATGTTTCATTGAACAGCAAAACATCGATGAAGCATTGCCGCAGAGAGTCGAGTATTTCCGGATAAATAGCGGAAACTCGTGCTGTATACGGTTTTGGATCAATCACATCGGCCTCATTCTCACGAAATTTCATTTTATTTTTGGATCAATTGGGTTGAAAAAATTCTATTATCATTACATTATGTTTGGTCTTTTTTTTGTTATCCTCGCTGATATGATACAAGCTCAAATTTTTGGTTATGGTGTGATAAAAATTATCACGATAAACCATGCGAAAAAAATATATACAAATTGCGCAAGCGCGTATATATATAAACGAACAGCGACTAAACATATGTAGATATACACATTGTTTCTATACCTATTCTTTCACGATGTACCTCTACTACTACTTTGCATCTATGTATACTATACCTTTATCTACTTGAGAGTTCACTTGACGCATGACACTCTCTTAGCCTGTTTAATTTCGAACGCCACCTGTCGAATTTATTATTTCTTTGATTTATTTTTTTCAATTCCCAATGAGGAAGACGGAAGTAAATGACATTTTGACATTCGATACATAAAAAATTTTTAAAAATAAATGATTAATTTTTATCAGGTCTGGTTAAACTTGGCGTTCACTGTGTACTTGGTAAAAAAGTGGCAATTAAAATCATCAACAGGGAAAAATTGTCGGAGTCCGTGTTGATGAAAGTGGAACGTGAGATTGCCATCATGAAGCTCATTGATCACCCCCACGTTCTTGGACTTTCGGACGTTTATGAAAATAAAAAATATCTGTAAGTAACTTGATTCTAATCTCATTTTTATCACTACGAATCAGTGAATGATATCGATTGCACTTTGATTTTAATCATTACACCTTAATAAAATAAATCAAAAGAAACCAGGATACATTTATCATCACTTATTACTATTATTAAACTGTATTTTTTTTTGAAACTAACTAATTATAATACAATTAATCAAATGTTGCGTGTATTATTGTAGATAAAACATTTTAAATTATTCTAACTGATTTACTTTGACTTTAACTGTTAAACTAATTCTAGAGAACATTATTTTTTAGAGCAACAATAATTTAAAAGTTGATATGAAAATGTATGGAGTTTAATGAACTAAAATTAGTTTGAGTAATAAAAGTTAAAAAGAAGTTCTTTATAAATAGTTATAACTGATCGTCTTTTTTAATAGATAATCAATACATAAAGTTATTTTTCACAAATTAGTTTTGCATAAAATTGCCATCAATTTTTATCTGAAATTTATTTTTGCAGTTATCTCGTCCTAGAGCATGTGTCAGGAGGAGAACTCTTCGATTATTTAGTCAAAAAAGCTCGTCTGACGCCAAAAGAGGCAAGACGGTTTTTCCGACAAATCATATCTGCGTTAGATTTTTGTCATAGTCACAATATATGGTAAAGAATTTATTTATTTTTTATTTATTTATCCTTTCTAACAAATTGATGAATTAATCCAAGATGCATTTAATGAGCTATTTAGCTTTAGCATTAATCAATTGAATTTTCAGTCATAGAGATTTGAAGCCTGAAAATTTGTTACTTGATGAAAAAAATAATATTAAAATAGCGGACTTTGGAATGGCATCGTTACAACCAGCGGGTTCTATGTTAGAAACAAGTTGTGGATCTCCTCATTATGCGTGTCCTGAAGTTATCAGAGTAAATATCAATTTACTAATTGCTTTATTACATTAATTTAAGGGAACTTGAAGAAAAATCGTTTCTCAAGAAATAAAACAAAAAAATTAATGAATAATAGGAATACTAGAATCCATTCATCTAATTTTGTATAAAAATTATTCTGAACATATCATTAAGAGTTTAACAAACAAAAAATTATTAATAAAGATATAGAAAAAAAGAGAATCATTGATTATAATTAACAATTGAATATTTGTGATCAGGGAGAAAAATATGATGGCAGAAAAGCAGACGTTTGGTCTTGTGGAGTAATACTATATGCCCTTCTTGTTGGTGCATTGCCTTTTGATGATGATAATCTCCGACAACTTTTGGAAAAAGTTAAAAGAGGCGTATTTCACATACCACATTTTGTCCCACCAGATTGTCAGAATCTACTTCGAGGAATGATTGAAGTTAATCCTGATAAACGACTTACGGTAACTATTGCCTTGTAACTAAATTATTATTAAAAGGAACAGTCCAAATAAATTTCTCATGACATAAATGTAATTCATTACTATATCTGTTACAGTTGGCAGAGATAAATAGACATATCTGGGTAACCGCTGCTGGTAAAGGCGAGTTAGAATTGGAACTTTCGATGATGGAGGTTGTGCAAACACACGTTATTCCATCAGCAGATTTGATAGATCCGGACGTTCTTCAAGCTATTGCAAGCCTCGGTTGCTTTAAGGAAAGAGATAAATTAATTCAAGAACTGCTTAGCCCTAAGTAAGTTTATCGCTGACAACCTTTTTATATCAGAACAAAGGGAAAATGGATTTTTGAGAAAAAAAAAAATATAATTGGACTAGACAGACTTGTTTTTACAATACTTGGTGACATTGTTAAAAGGAATTGTTTTCCAAACAATAGAAACTTCAAAATATTTTTTTATATTTTCAAAGAAAAGCTTTTAAAGGACATATCCACAAGTGAAAAAGTAAATGACAGCCAAAAATTAATAATTGAAAATATAAAGCTTTCATTCCTTTGCTCTTAATCTATAGTCGTATTGTACGTAGATAAAAGGTTTTTTTCTTTCACGCCAACAATTTACTATTTTTCAAAAGAAAAATACTTCTACGATAGCTTGAAGCTTGAATATACTTCTAAAAAGCCTTGTACATTATTACGTTACTTCAACTTTAATAATCGTTCTATTATTTAATCTTAATAAAAATTAAAATGACTTTAATAGATAAATAATTAATTATGTTTTTTTATTCTAGCCATAATACTGAAAAAGTTATTTACTTTCTTTTACTGGAAAGAAAGAGAAGAAGACCAGCTTATGAAGACGAACTGGAAGCCGTAAAAGTAGGAATGAGAGGTTCAGCAGGAGCCTTAGAAGCAGACCCACCACGGAAACGAGTAGACACGTGTCGGGTTAACGGAAGCACGACGTTAAACCTTGGTCAAATCAGCCATGGATCACCTTTGACTCCCCGAAGACAGTCTAGGTGAGACACCTAATTAATTTACATAGAAACCCTCAACTATTCGTTTTCATAGATCTATGATTGATCCCGACAGCACGAGACATCATACTCGACGACCTCCAAGCACTGGATCACATACCCATGCATCACACTCGCATGCTTCCACTCCAGGAAGCTCTCCTCTTCATGGTCCAAACGTTGGCGGTTTGCTGAGTCCACATCGAGTAATTCCTAGCTCTCATCATGGACAAAATCCTACACCACATCGACTGTCTATATCTGGAGCAGCTAGTGGAAATGGTACTACGCCAAGTACCACGACAACCACTACTACTTCAACAACTCCTAGTGGTGGTCAACCGCTTTCTAACGTCAGCATTGAGTTGAACGAAATTCAGTCCAGTAAGAAATCAATTTCCCCACATGGGGTAGTTTTATTGTTCGTAGCTACTTTAAGAGGTCATTCTGCTCTACAATGTACGAGACAAGTCAATTTTCTCAAATTTTTTAAACCACAGTAATTTACTATTTTCTATTTGTACTGCGGTTTATTGGAAAACACTTTTTGCTCACAATAACATTTAAATTAGTTTTTTTAATTGAAAAAGTATTGAAATAAAATCAGTCAATTTAATTATTGATATTAAATTTTTTAATTTAACTTGTCTTAATTAATTTGATTAAAGATACTTTCATATTCTACTTTTTTAATCAACTGAAATATTCTAATATTAAATTAGTTAGTTTTGATCCAATATTAAATAGCTATTAATTATTAAAGCATCCTCCGAGGAAGTCTGTATATTGATGAAATTTCGACATGAAGCATTTATTCAAGAATTTTTTATAACATCTGATTGATCCGCTGGTATTAAATTTTGTTCACATTTTTTATCCGTCATTGATTTTCATCGCCAAGTCATAAACCAGAATAACCCTTCGAGTACTTCAATAGAATGAACTCTCTGTAACTTATTGTTAGCTTTACTTTTTCAGAGTTTAAATAAAAACGTGTATCAGAAAATAATACTTGTACTTTTTATAAAATTATAGAATCATTCAATATTTCAAAACATTCTTCAGAATAAAAGAATTCAGTAATTTTGAAAATTGATAAACTAAAAAATTCTTGCTTTCAATAAATTGAATGGAAAAATTGCATAGTAAAAATGAAATGAAATATTCTCCTAGTAAATAAGGAAGAAAATTTCACCCTGAAAAAGACGTGTAGCGGAAGTTGCCTTTACTTTTTCGATCACTGATTGGTTGCCTTGATATTCAAATGACGTTTAATATAAACTTGAATATAACTTTATTATTTAAATTCAATTTTGCCAACATTAAATAGAAAATTCAATGAAAATTTATTTGATTAATCAAAGTATGAAAATATCATACTTTATTTCAGTGAGAAATGTAATCATTCTCGCTTTTTTGCTATTACAAAAATAAGTACTGGAAGTCTGTTAAAAAAATACTTATAAATTCGACATTTTTGAAACAAAGTTTAGACTAATTTTTCCGATAAACTAATTATAGAATATCAGTTAATCAGTTATCAGTTAGATACTGCTGTAAAGTTTCTATGTGCGAAATTAATTATTCAGAACTGTACAGAGATAAAAATGATTCGATCAGCTGACCTTTCATATTATTAATCTGACTGAAGAGTCTGTTTGCGATTGACTAGACATTCATTTAAATGAAATTGATTCATGTATCTTTGATGATTGGATGATACTTTTCACTCATCAATTATCCAGTATTTATTTATTTAAATCATTTAAAATACATCATATATAATTAATTAAATATTCTCTTTCTGAATAATTTAATAAAAGTCTTTATTTAATTATTAATATAATTATTTCTTTATTACAGTTGGATTAACACCACCTGGATCACCACATACTGGAGCAGGAACTGGTGCTCATCATTGGAGATCTAGACTTACGACTATTAAAAATTCCTTTCTCGGAAGTCCTCGTTTTCATCGACGTAAATTACTTACTAGTACCGAGGAGGTAACTTGAAATAATATTTTCTTTAAATAAATTTTTCTATGAAAATCATCTCCAACATCATTTTAAAAGAGCATATACATCAACTGTCATTCAATGTTGATAATGAAAAATCTTTTTTAGGTTCATCTTACACCTGACTCTTCACCTGAACTTACAAAAAAGTCTTGGTTTGGTAGTCTTATGGCAACTGAAAAAGATGAAACATTTACAGTACTCGTAAAAGGAAAACCACTTGCAAGTGTAAAAGCAGATCTCATTCATGCATTTTTATCGGTTCGTAAACAATTTTATGAGTGTTTTTTATTTAAACTTATAATAGAGTAGCTCAGCAACATTATAGACGATTAATTTACAATGAAACACAAGGAATAATAATTATTTAAAACTCGTTAGGGACAAAAATAAATAAAAGTTACTTAATTAAACTATTCAGTTAATTGAGACTTAATAAATGACTTTTTCTACTTGATAATAGTACCATTATGCTTAACTACCATGTAGAATAAAGAACTAAACTGTTTCTTTGTTGATTCAAGTGGAATTAGATTACAAAATATTATGTCCATTATTATTATTATACATGATTTATTCCAATAATTTTTTATTTTTATTATGCTACTATTATCAGTGTTGTTGTTGATTTTCAGATAGCAGAATTGTCACACAGCGTAAGTTCTCCAATGTCCTTTAAAGTGGAATACAAACGAAGTAGTACTGCACCTGCAATGTTTCAACGTCAAGTTCGGTTTCAAGTGGATATCAGTGCTATTTCTATTAAACCAAATGAACCTTTATTCGCCATTACGTTTACGTTATCGAGCGGTAAGTGTGGAATTTGCAATTCGTACCAGTTATTCCCAAACTTCTTACTTCTTCACTACAATTTTTTGTGATGTTTGGCAATTATCCAAGAGACTAAGTAAATCGATGTTACCTTGGCACGTTTGCAATACTGTTATTTCCTTATCTATACATATATCCACCAAGCTTTCATTCCAGATAATCACCTCAAGTATTGACACAATGACGTGCCATTTAATTGAACTAATTCCGTCTTGTTTAACTAATCAATTGAATATTCTCTAAACTAATGAAATATGGAATTGGTAGATTCACTACCGTTTTATTCGATGAAGATATTAAGGAAATGAAATGTTGTTGATGATTAAAATAAAAACATTGTTTTTTTTTTTAATTATTAGAAATGATTGAAATTTATTGAGTGATGTTGATAATGAAAGTAGAAAATGATGTAGAGGTTTGTTAATCATTTTTGACATTTAACAGGTAATATCCGACGATTTCGAAGGGTTTGCGAGCATATACAATCTCAAGTGTGCTCTAGAAACATTAAATTAGCACTCGGTGCTCAAAGCAGAGCCGCACCGCCCAGTCCACGAGCTTCTCGTAAATTTACTACAGAAATGAGTGAAAGCTCAAGTTGTGGAAGTGACACCAGTGAACGACTCTTCCTTAGTCCACACCCTGCTACCAGACAGGTAGTTTGTTTTAACAAGGTATCATCAAATCATCTTCACCTGACTTTCATTTCTCACTTTCATTTTTAAATTAGTTTAATGTTGCTATTAGCTTTTATGAAAGAAACTTTTAAAGCTCTTCTATGGATGTCTTGTAACATTTTCTAGAAAATATTTTACATAAAAAATTTATTCGCTTGAGTAACTTTTGATATTTTAGCATTGCTGATTATTTATAATATAGATAACGTTTGAAATAAATATGTTAACAAAGTAATGTTTTTTCTTATCAGATTGATTCTGATCTCGAGTCAGAAACTTCTGCATTTGATGTGAAATCTCCGACTCACGAAAACGGAAGACGAAGTTCCACCTCTACAAATAACAATAATCCACCAGGAGATGGTACGTCTACACCCGGAAGTCCACCTAAGGCAGTACGAAGTAATTCAGAAAGTCAAAATACTCCAGAAAAAAAGTGTGTCACAACAATGAGTGGTAGCAACATAGCGTGATACTATGAGAACTTCCGGGTCGAGTTTTGCTCGAGTCTTGCAAATCTTTGGAACAGTACTCAACGACTTTGGTGAGTTATTTAAGCAAATAAGTGTTTAAACCCTCACAATATCTCTGTCCAATCAATTGATTACTTGATGCCATTGTTATCAATTAAAATGATTAACAGAGGCTAAAATACAAAATTCATTTACGGATTAATATAAACGAATAAATTGGAACTCGTATGCAATGGCTCGAAAGCGGATAAATATCTTAAAGAATTGCGAAAATAATTGATAATTAATTAAAATGATGATAATGAAGAGAGTCTGAAAACATTATGTAGGTATTAAGATATATTTTCTCAACAAACATATCCCACGGCTGACTAAGAATATGATTATATTTCATAAATAAACAATTAAAAGAAATAAAATAAATGTGCAATGAAACACTTTTATTTATTGAAGTGTTTTTAATTAAAGTGGCAATCTATCCTGATGAAATATTGATAGTCGAATAAGTTGCTCCAATAAATTTATACCCAGCTAAAATAGAAAATAAAAAATGGTTACTAATACGAAAGTAAAAATGGATGATTAACTGATTAAAAATAAAAAAAAAACGATGATAAACGACAATTAAATGTCTGTTGATTGATCCAATTATTTCATTAAAAAATGATTGATTATTTAAGGTACATGTCTTGATTGATTAATTAACATCTACTGTCAACGTGCATTATTGGATTTACGTATCGAATTATGCATTTTAAGTAAAAAATTAGCGCACATTATAAAAATTCTATAGTTTGCGCATTTAATTAGATAAAAAATAAAATACAGCTTGAATTGAAAATGAAAAATAACACAGACTTTACATGATATTATTTCTGATAATTATTTCTAACAGATCGGACTATAAGCATATAAAAAATTTATTTATTATTTATTTACATGTTTAAGTAAATGTAAATTTACTGAAAATAATAATGAAGTAGTAGTAAAAATTTCCAGTTGATAGTATCTAATAATTCTGCATTTTTAAATTTATTATTTGATGGATACCTTGCGATTTTTAATAAGGGTTAAAAACAAGTTATTTAATGGTTAATTGCGAATTTATATATATAAATATTAAACTATATGATAGGTATGTTTATTAAAAATAAATGATAAATGATATTACCGGCCATATTTAAACTATAGCGTTTTGTATTGATGAAGACCATAAATAAACAAAATAAAGTATTAAGACAAGAATATTTCGATAATATATTGTGTCGGGCGAACTTGAACAAAGAAAACCTGGTATATAAGCCGAAAATTGAAATAGTCTCTAATTTTTAGATAATTCGTATTGTTAACATTGATAATATATCAGATGATAGTCATTTTCTAGTGTTTCGAATGTGTATTTAATGAAAAAGTGAGCGATTTTGTAATGTCGAATGAATTTTTAAGTTTTGTTATTTATTATTAACTTTAGATAAATAGAAAAAAATTCAGAAAATAACGACAAGATCTATTTTTTATTTTTAATTTTTGATGTAATAAAAATAAAAATGACAAAAATATTAGTTCCATAAGGTGGATTTTTTTCTATGCAATAATGGATAATTTTTATAATAAAAAATACGAGCATGAATTAAAACGTTTGTTTATTTATTACGATTGTTAGCAAATCTGTTGATTGGTTGGCATATATTTTTGTTAGCTTGATAATTCAATTGTTAAACATTGTAAATGATGAATTCTTATTAATGATCATGATAAGAAATTTGGCAATCACTTTATTCTGGATATTTAAAAAATTTTAAGCCAATACTGTAAAATATATTCTTACTTAAGATTTGGAACATAAATTAGCATAAATTAATGTTAATATCATACAAATTTCAAGCGATTAAATGCGAAAATATATAATAGGTAATTACTAATTTAATGAATTTCGATTTAACTGAATACATAGTACATAAATTGTCAAAGAAAAATTACTGTTTGTCTAACTTACTACTCAAACGTGATCTTATTTATTATATTATTTAATTAAGTACTAAGTTGATAGTCAAGAATTCTAATGTCGATGTAATCTAAAATTTATTACATTTCTTGTAATTAAACTGACATCGCCTATGAGTGGATTCATAGATCATGGTCGTATTTAGCTCATATTTTTGCCAAAGTGAATAAGTAAATTAATAAATAAAAAAAAAAAATTATGGCAAATCGTAAGCCAACGAATAATTATGGTCATTGATGTATTTTTTTTAATTTTATTTGTAAATAATGACTGATTGTTATAGAGATTTGTAGCACATATTAACAAATGGGAATGATTAATTCAAAAAAATTTTATGACAGTCAAATTTAAATATTTTTTTGTGATTATGTCATTAAGCTTGAAATTTCCATCATATTTTTAGAATCACTCGTATATTTATGATTAAATATATGAAATATTCATTAGAAATCATCGAAAAATTCGACTTCCTGGAAGGTATGAAAATGAAAAATGCTGAGAAAATGTGCGAGTAAAAATGAGAAAAATAAAACGAGAAAACATGAATCATGGGCAATTATATTGTTAGAAAAAATTCATTGTAATTCTTGGTACGATCTATAAAATGCAAGTCACAAATAAAATTCATGAATTTGGTGACACGTCCAACTGACAATAAAGAATGCGGTTGCAAGTGACTTAAACCAAAGATAAAAACCATCGATTGATTTATATTGGTTCAACATTTTCATTCATCATTTAAAACAAATATCAAAAATCAGTAACAATAATGAGTATTATTCAAAGTAACATTAGAAAAGCAAACCATGACTCGTTTTTATTTTAAAAAATCCAATTTTTAATTAATTTTTAAGGATCACTCATTAATTTTTTTAAATAAATTTTCTCAAGTGACGGTTCCTTGAAAAAAACAACCGTCCCCGTCCCTTAAATAATCTAAAACTAGTCACTTAGTATTAAAAAAAGAAGAAGAAAAAATGAAAATGAAATGTAAACAAAAATTTAAAAAATCAATTATTTTCAAAGTGAATTTAAAAATAATACAAAATATTGTATACTTAAGGATGCGTGAATCCATAATGATAATGTACGTTATATATATGCGCAATGTGATTCAGTAAGCATCGTGTAATAACTAAAAAATCTAAATAAATTAATTATGAAGAATCAAGCTTAGGTCGATTAGATAAATTAATTTTAAGCATTTTATCGTTTTAGCTAGGCTTAAATAGACATATATCAATCCTGAAATAAATGAAATAAAAACCAAACGCTTTGTATTGATAATTTTTGTAAGTAAAATATAAATATATGTACTATCACAAGTGTAGTAATTCAAGAACTACTAATTACAATAATAAATACCCTTTGGCGTATAACGATTGACGTGTTGCTAGATTCATTTTTTGATAAAATTCAATGAAAAAATCAATAATTTGGATCGAAACCATCTAAACTAATATATCTGATGAATTTCATCATTAATTAATTATTAAATTATGTATTTCTCCATTTATTTATGCTTCGTATTATATTGTTAAGTAATGAACGATTAATTATCGGATAAAGAAACATAAAAGTTATAAGTGCAATGGCCAATGGCTCATTCCTGTACAGTTAATGATACATCGTAATTAATTAATTAATTAACTAATCTTAATTATTAATTATCAATTATTAATGATCAATATCGATTATCAGGTATCACTATTAATTAATAAGTTATAATTATTATGCATTCATTATTATGTAAAATGTATTGGCAATTTTCTTGCTAACGAATAAAAACCTAACATAGGAAATGAACAAAAATTGTAACATAAATTGTTGATGGCCAATATCAAATATGTATAAAAAAAAATAATAATAATGCAGCATTAATTATATTATTCAGTTATTATGCTCTTTTATTTACCTTCAACATACTATTTGTTTTTAAGTATTCTAATTTTTGTTTTATTACTGTGGAAATAAATTTATTTGATGTCATAATATTTTTTTTATTTCATTTACTAACAATTATTACCTTAAGGTAATAACAATTGTTATCAATGTCAATATTGCTTTACTGATTTTCAAATGCAAACTTTATATTGATTGATATGAAAAGTAACGATTTTACCCATATGGTAAAGGGTTTTTATTCTATTCAACAGTTTGAGTTCTCTTCACATCACATATATTACCTGTAAAGTCCAGTTCTAATTTGTTTTGGTTGCCAGTATATTCACAGTGTTGATCACCAAGTGTATCATCTTTCAAAACATAAAATGTCTTCCGACAAACCAAATACCAGCTCTGAAGAATTAATACACAAACGTTGTTGTCCATTCGAAGAAAATCTTACTCCACTAATGAAGATTCACGTTGGTCCAAGAGAAGCCGCTGACGGAGATGAGAAGGAGGAAGAGATGAGAAAAATTTATGGTACTTAGGTTATGGTCCAAACCAAACAATCTATTGTATATTAGTTTTTTTTACTACATTTTCAATGATATTCTGCTGATTTTATATTTTTTTATGTAGATCGTACTCTACAAATGCTGAAAAATGGTCCTAAATTAACAGAAAGTCATCCAAGTGAAAATCAAGAAACTAAAACAACTGGATATCATTTTGAAGCTCCACGATTCAAACAGATGGTTTTGAACGATAAACTACAACTAGAAGTTAGCAAGAAAATTATTTTGGTAATGTTGACATAATTGTTCATCGCAAAACATAAGTATTATCATAACATTTAACAGTCAGAAATAATGAAAAAAAATTAATTGTTTATTATTATAATATTCATGTAATTTCAATATTATTTGTTGTTTCTCAGCCACTAGATACACATACTTGTACTAACTGCAAACAGCTCAAAGTTGTTGACCGAACCCGCTGCTTCCTTTGCATTGAATATCACTGCCCGAATTGCCTTAGTGAATGTAAAAAATGTTTAGAACAATTTTGTAAAAAATGTAGCCTTACAATGTAAGTTGATTTACTTTATTATTTTTTATATATTAGAAATTTATTTCATATTTTTTTTTAATTTTTATTTTAGTTATGATGATGGAGAACATGTAGAGTGTCTAGCATGTTATCGTTAAATACATTATCATTATTTCATCATCAATATCTGAACGTTTTGTGATAACATTTTCTTTACCATCACGTGAAGTGAAAGATGATAATGGCTTATTCATTAAAAAAAATGCAAAATTGCATGAAATCTACATGTATTAATATTTTTTTTTATAAATTCAGTTAAAAAATAATTTTTTTGTAGAATTTTTAAAATTCTTATATCCAAAAATTTTGTACAACGAATCAATTTTTTAAATTACACATTATATTATGATTTATAAATTGTTATAAAAGATCATCTTAATTCAATAAAGCATCCTTTTATTTATATAACTCTTTCTATTCATTGTTTGTATTTATTTTACAATATTAAGGTCTTTTGTTAGGCGAAGAGAAATGGGCAAAAACACTGCTTTCAAAATATTTTATTTTGAATTGAATCTATTGTGTTTACTGTGTTTATAATGATATTCTCGAGATTTAGTTTGTGTGTACATTTTTCTACGAATAAGCTTTGTTTTTATGCCTCGTGCTACAGTAATTTACACATCGTTGTTGGAAAAAGTATCTCTCAGTAGTAGACGGAACGTTTCAATGGCAATGTTGTCTGACCCCAGCAATAATTCATATTTTATTAAAGTTGCAAGCATTCTAAAAGTACGTAAAGAGAGTCTAATGAAATATTTTTAATATTACTGTCAACATTTTTGATGAGTTTTATTAATTAAAAACTGAATTAAAACAGTGCAGTGGAAATAAATCATAAATCAACACCGTTCTCTCAAGACGACAATGAGTTGCCGTAAAACTCAAAATAATGCCAGGAAACCTTTGTGTTCTTTGAAAACAAATATTTTGAAACATAAACAAACCTTAAAATGTCAAAATCGTGTCGCTAAAGGAAACTGGATGATTCCACCGAGTGGATCTCCACTTACAAAAGAAGAATTAACTCAATTATGGATAAAGTATTATATACATGGACACTTTAGAGATGAAAGTAGTGAACTGATGGAAAATAAATCAAGGAACAAATCAAAAAATGAAGATAAAATGGATAACAATTTTACTACGACTGAAAACACTCAATCAATTCGCATCGTGTCAACTAACACTTGGAATTGGGCACAAGTGACAGAAGTAAATCAATCTAACAAGAGTTTAAATGAAATAAATCCAGTAAATTTTAGAAACGATACTGGTAATATAAACGAATTTGCTGAAGTGTTCATCAATCAAAAGTGGTTGAACGAAAAAAATACATCTAACTTTTCAAATAGTGAATCAAGTGGGTGTGAATTCCACGATAATAATGATTTTATATTTAATAGCGGCTCAGAGATAATAGAGCCTAATCAGCATAAATCAGCCAACACTCAACTCAATCAAGATTGCTACAAAGAAAACGTTGATCCGAATATTTTCAGTGATTTGGAATATAATAATCATTATGATCAATATAATCATGGCATGAATAATAATCATAATATATCAAACGAGATAAATATTGATCAAATAATTAATAATGATTATTGGTATGATGATACCGGAAACAACTTTGTTCTATCTTTAGAAGAAGAGTCTAATAATTTTGATGAATTAGATTACACAATTAATGATAATCAAAATGAATTCACTTCAAACGATGATTCTCTTTTAGAATATTTTTCATTATAAAAAATAATTATTACTTTAAATTAACAAAATAATTTCGTTCATTAGCCTTTGAAAAAATTAATTGCTTCTCCGGGTTATAATATCATGTTTAATAATTTTCAATACTTATTGTGTGATTTTTATATTCCTTGCAAAATAGCTTTATTCTTTTTTTGATATTTACATATATAATATTTATACTTATATCTATATCAATTAAATTATTATCGTTCTACATAAAAGTCATTCATTTAAATATACAAAAATTTGTTTGGTATTTAGTTAACTTAATTTAAATAAATATAAAAACACAATTTCAAAAAGTATACGAATACTTTTCTAGAGTATTATATAATATTAATAGAAATAGAAAAGGTAATTTCGTCGTACAAATAATGTATCTGTTTACTTGAAAAACTATTGTCCCTTAGCGTTTTCGACTCCAATTATAATAATTACAAAGTCTTGATTATTTTTGTAATATGAAATATGTAAATGTTAAGTACAAAAAGTTTCTGATTATAGTTAAGGATCAAATTATGAAATTGATTAATCTCAATTAGCGATTGAATTATGTTGTGTAAATGATTGATTAATATTTATCACTGGTAACTTTCAATGCTATATTTCACATATTACATTAAAAAAAATGCAAATAAAAAATACAAAAAAATTAAATTGCATCTGAAATAAAGTCTCGGTTGCTATCATTAGTTAATTTTTGTTGTGAAAAATTCATTACTGTATATCCGACATTATCTTCATTACCAAGAAGACCTTCAGCTTCTTCTTTTGTTGTTCCAAATAATCTGTCGTAAATAAAATAATTTAAAAAACGAATTCTTAATTGTCATGAAAGAATCTAATTAAAATACAAACACATTTCTACAGCTTCAAAAAATCACTCACACGTTTATTTTCTAATAATGGCAGATTTTTGTAGTGTAAGAAACTCAAAAATAATACAGAAAGATACATTTGTTAGTAAAAAAACAGAGTTAATGTTTATTAAAAATTAATACCATGTAAAATTCCCACTACCTTCTAAAGCACTAGAAGCATTAGTTACACAGGATCTAAAGTTAGTTCATGTAATGTTAAATTAAATGATAAAATTAATTGTTAAATTCATAAGCAAACAGATAAATATATAAATACTTACAATCAACTAACTATGAATATTTCATTTCCCTGTTCTCCTGAATCAAGACGTCTAATAAATAATAAATATAAATTTGCAGCAATGTATACATGCAATTAGAATAAAATAAGTAAGATGAAATTAGATAAATTAATTATACTGCAGAAAATTATAATATTTAAAGTACAGATAAAAAATGTGTGCGTTGCTGAAAGGGTGTTTTTTCAAGCTAGCGTGCTGATTGAAATTGAATATCAAATTCATTCATCAAAGTGATAAAATATCTATATAGATTATCCATTTAAAAGTAATAGTATTAATAAATTTCCAAAGAATCTTGGTCAATTTATATATACCTGGATAATGTTGAAGATGAACGTATAGCTCCTATTGAAGAATCTTCTCTTACATCATTCAATGTTATCACATTATCCAATGACATTGAATGATTCTTCAAACTTGCTAAATACTCTGGAGTTTCTAAAGATAATTTCGTTGGCTTTTTATACCTGCAATGAATTGTATTAATGATCAAATTTCTCATCAATTTTAATAATTAAAATCTTTGATAAATAATCAAAAATTGATTACTTACAATTTGAGCATAAGTGAACTGGCAACAACAGAAACAGAACTTAATGCCATTGCAGCAGAAGCCATCCACGGTTCTAGGAAGAAACCAAAAGGACTGAAGAGCCCAGCAGCTATTGGAATGCCTAATAAATTATATATACTAGCAAATAAGAAATTTAGTCTTATCCTTAATACAGTTTTTCTCGACAAATGTAAACAACCCACAACATCTAACAGATCATTCTGGAATTAAATAAATATTTATCAAATCTTATTGATATTTTTAATTGCGTAAATGATTAACAAGAACAATACCTTCATTAAAACAACATCTGCAGCTTCTACAGCAACATCAGTTCCCGATGCAATTGCTATACCAACGTCAGCTTGAGCAAGTGCTGGACTATCATTAACCCCATCACCGACCATAGCAACTCTCAATCCTTGTTCTTGAAGTCTTCTTATTTTTGCTACTTTATGAGAAGGTAAAACTTCTGCGAATACTTTAGTGATGCCAATCTGATAAATTTAATTATCATCATCAGTTGATTACTCAATGAAAAAATTTTAAACCACATTTATAAACTGATAAATAATACCTGTTTAGCAACTGATGCAGCAGTTTTTCGATTATCTCCTGTTAATAAAATCACTTCTAAACCCATTTTTTTTAAAGTATAAACAGCTAAGTGTGCTTCTGGTTTCACTGTATCAGCAACGTTTATTGTAGCAACTAAAGTACCATTAATTCCTATTAAAATAACTGTACTTCCTAAACTCTCTTGCTCCATCATTTGTGTATCAATATTCTGAGGTATAATAATTCCATTCCTCTTCATCCATTCTCTATTTCCAATACAAACCTCATAATAATCTTGAGAATTACTTTGTTCATTGGTCATATTAGGATCTAATAATAATTGAAATTGAAGACTTTGCTTGTCATGATTTACAGTTGGAAGAGGAATTAAATCAACTGGAACTTCGTTTAAACTAAAAAGACCGGAAGACGCTTGTCGTACTTGATTTTTATAATTAAGTATCGCTTCAGATTTGTTTGCATGTGTCATCATGGTCTCTAAATGCATAACTCGACATTTTAAACCACAGCCTGCTACTGCTTGGAAATTTGTACATTGGCCATTCACTTCTGTACCAAGAGTTTCTTTTACAAAACGCACAATCGCTGAAAAAAAAAATTTTATTTGAAAAACAATATATTTTTGTTTTTAATAATAACAAACGACTTTTCAAATACCTGATGCTATAGGATGTTCGCTATTCACCTCAGCAGTACCAACAATAGCCAAGAGCTTAGCAATGGAAAACACTTTTTCATTAACAAACAATCCAACTCTACAAACTACAGGAGTTCCATGAGTCAAGGTTCCTGTTTTGTCAAATACAACGCATTTAACTTTATGAGCATTCTCTAAAGATTCCGCTCCTTTAATTAAAATTCCATTAAGTGCACCTACACCCGTACCAACCATTACAGCCGTGGGTGTAGCAAGTCCTAAGGCACACGGACAAGCAATAGCAAGTACTGAAAGAGCACATCTAAATGCATACTGAAAAATTATTTCTTCTCTATTTCTTTGATACCCATGAGTTGAATTATTCACTGATGTTTCCATGGGCAAATTTTCAGTATTTACATATCCAACTATCGTCCAAACAATTAAAGTGACTACAGAAACAGCTATAACCAAAGGGATGAAGTATCCAGCAACTTTATCAGCCAACTGCTGGATCGGTGCTTTACTTGTTTGTGCTTCTTCTACTAAACGAACTATTTGAGCAAGAGTTGTATGTTCTCCAGTATGTGTTGCTATAATTAACAAAGGACCATTTTGATTAATAGATCCACCAATTACGATTGATCCTGGTTTCTTTGGCACAGGCATGCTTTCTCCAGTTATTAAACTTTCATCACAAGCAGACTGTCCTGTTAATACTCGACCATCAACTGGAACTTTAGAGCCTTGGACGACTTTAAGTACGTCTCCCCTTTGCACTAAATCGATGCTTATTAGTCTTTCTGATAAAATTTCATTATTAGCTCCAAGAGTCACTAAAACCGCATCTGTTGCTTTTAGCGACAAGAGTTTAGAGAGAGCTTCTGATGTCTTTCCTTTAGCTACATGTTCTAACCATCGACCTAAACTAATGAAAACGAGCAACATTGGTGGAGTATCAAAAAAGGTTTGAGGGCTAGTATGTTCCTGCATTACAATTGCTGCGATCAAGACACATAACGAATAAATATATGAGATCGTTGTTGTCATTGATATGAGAACATCCATGTTAGTTGTGCCATGTTTTAAAGCTTTGTACGCTTGAACATAAAAGTTCCATCCACCAAAAAATTGAACTGGAGTGGAGAATACAAATAACAATAGATTTTCCCATGACACTCCTGGGATTACACAACACATATCTTCATGACTCTTATGGCCGATTGACATTTCTAACATAAAGTATGTCATTATTATCATACTTGGTAGTCCAAAAATTAATGATATCACAAATGAAGTTTTCCATTTCTTAATTTCTTCCCTAAAAAAAAAAAAAATGAATATTTGAAAAAGATATCACATGTTTTATTGATTCCATTTAATCTCTGAATGTTCAAAGGTTAGTAAATAATAAAAATACAGGAAAAAATCACCTGTGATTAAGATAATCACGACCCTCCTTATCACTATTATTAAATAAACTTGCAGTGAAACCAAGCTTATTGATTCTTTCAATAATATCTCTAACACCCGTTTCAGACGCATCGAATTTGAATTTTCCTCGTTGCGTGGCTAAAGCTACCGCTGCAGAATGAACACCGGGTAATTTACTAACAGTTGATTCAATTTTGTTTACACATGATGCACATGTCATGCCTGATATCTAAACATTCATAATAAGAATTGCAAATATGTACTTGAGAATATTGACTCAGTCAAATTAATGATTCAATCATTTTTTATGCGTTGAATCAATCATTGATTACTTAATAAAAAATTTTACTTACTTGTAATTCTACTTCAGAAATACCAGTTCCTGGTTCATCAACTATTGAAGTAGGAAAACCTAAATCCGTTATACTAGAAGCTATATCTACCGGTCGAATTTTATCTGATGCATAAGTGACTTCTGCTTTCCCAGCCATTAATGCTACTAAAATACTTCTCACTCCATATAATTTTTTACAATGTTTTTCTATAGCTGCGACGCATGATGCACACGTCATACCCTGAAATATTAAATAACATTTAATTAAACTAAAATCCTTCAAAATTTATTACAAGATGAAAAATAAGGTCAAACTTTCAAATGATATTACTTTTATATGTAGAAAGCATTTGGCCAGATTTTCAGACTTTTTATAATCTCCAACAGTACCATTGGTTAGCGGTAATGAAATACTTTTTTCTTCTTTCTCTACTGGTTTGGTTTCTGATGTGACAGCATGACCATTGACCTCCTTAACAAATGCGTCGAATCCCATATCTTCTATGTAGGCGGCGATTTCATTTGGTTTAACATCATGACTGCGGTATGATACTTTTGCTTCTTTGTTATTTAGAGAGACATTTATGTCTGTAATTCCTGGTTTTCCTGATATCACATCTGAAAAGACATGCGTTGAATTACAGCGAAACTACAATAATTCAAATAAATAAATCAACAGATCTGCATGATATTCAAGAATTATAAATATTTGTTACTCACCTGTAATATTTTTAACACAAGATTGGCAAGTCATCCCATCAATATGAATACTACAAGTACTTAATCTAACAGCTGATTCTTCAACATCATCTTCTCGATTTTCAGCATCAAAAAAACTTGCCTCAAAACCCATGTCATTTATAGCTTCTACCAATTCATTTGCAGATGTTTCCTCACTATTGTAATTTATATACCCCGCATGTTCTTCTAGCACAACTTGTATGTTTATCACACCTTTTCGTTTCCTTATAGTATCCTGAATACTATTAACACAACTCTGACATGTCATTCCTTCAATTTTAATTTTCATTGATTCTGCAGAAGGTTCATTTGTGGTTGGTGTAAATCGTGGTACTTGTACCATGTCAACAGTTCTCTCGAACTCTGCGTCATCATCAGCATCCCTATAACATTTTAAAAACAATCATCATTTTTCGGATCCAATTTTATTAAAGGAAATTTAATGAAGAGTTTAATTAACTGTCTAGGATAAATGAAGTTAGAATGATTTGAATCAATTAACGATTGAGGAAAACAGACTAAGGCATGATGGTAGAAATAATGGAGATGACAGTAATAATATCAACAAACTAATAGTTCAGTATTGTTAAAAAGATATTACAGAAATATTTCTCACCACAATGAATCATTAGATGGAGAATTTTGATTAATGAGAGGCGTTTTATCTGATTGTTTACGTCTTGCCATGACTAGTAATTTTCTCAAATCTAATCTAACAATTTGCCTTCCAACTGAGAAACTGATATTTTAATTTAATACAATTTCTTTAAACCGCGAATAATTTCATAGAATAATAACTGACAACTATAATATCCAGAATTGTAAGAAAAAAAATGTAAATTATTTCTAATTTATAACATAAATATTATTTATTCATTGTCCATAATTATTTATTAGTATTGGTAATACAACAATACTTCTTAACAAAGATTAAAATAGTTTTTTTCAACTTATAGGTAACACCACAGCACAAATAACTAACTGATAATTAGCTATCTTGCAGTACTTTGAGGTATAGGCGTGATAACTGAATTTAATTTTGCTCACGGCACTCTTCAGAAATAAACACTAGAATTAGAAATGATAACCACAATGCACTCTGCACTTCTATTGACACAAGTATTAAAATTTGGATCAGTATCTAATTATTCGTACTAACAATTTGTGACTGAAACGTAGAGCTTTGGAAAAAAAATGATAAATAAAAGAAGTCAAAGAATATTTAAAAATGGAAATATTATTATTTTTTTTATCAAAACTTCTCAAAGTTGTAAAATAAGTCGTAATAAAGATTAGTATGTGAATAAGTTTGCCAACAATGTGGCTTTGTCTACTATCTATGTTAAACGTTCTCTCATACCTTTCTAATCACTGAAAGTGATGATTAAAATTTATTTAAACTATTTGTAATTTGATATAAGTATTTGCTGGACTCGTGGTAATGTTCCATATGATTTCTCGCTATATTATATTATCCTTTGATTTCTTTTTACATCATAATATAATCTATTATCATTACAATGTCATCGTATATGAAATAGAGCCAGTGTCGTATTAATGTAGAGTGAAAATGAGACAGAAACCGGATGCCATATCCTTTACTTGTTTTTTGAGCATGTTTTACCATTCTCACCTGTGTTATTTTACCTTACATCCATTCATGTGTAATTAATCATTACATTTACATCATTTTAAATTATTAAAGTGATAAAAAATATCTACCAAATATTTATCAAGTTTTTTTTTCTTTTCATTGATATCATTTAAAATTTTTTAATATAAATAAATTGATTATAAACTTGATAAAAAAATTTAATGAATAATTATTCTTTATTATCATTTTTTTTTTCGTCAATATTTTATCGAAGCCAATGTTACTGAACCCCTTAAATATCTATGAATGATGTGGGTTAATACATTATTTATGAGAAAATGAAAGTAAATTTTACAATAAAAAATCAATAAAAACTTGAAAATAATTTATTCAAGTTAAAAATGAAAGAGAGTGTATTTTGATAAAATTTGATTATAAACACGTTAGAACACGTGGTGAGTGACTTTTAATCGTTACGCTCAGTTAACTGCATACTTTCTTCGTATGAGTTCAGCCTTCACTTAGAAAGGCGAGTAGTGATAGAAATAAAGAATAAATACTACAATAGCTACATTGAGATTTATCAAAATGAATGAAAAAATAATCGAATAAAACTAAATTAAAAAGAAAAACAAACAAACCCAAGTAAATGCTCTTTTTCATCACAACTAAAATTTTCACTTCCTGAACCTCCATCTGATTTACCAAATTTTGTGGTAAAATAATTACTATTGTTATTACTATTCAAGAAGAAATTATTTGAAAGCACTGAATATCTATCATTGTTATACATTGTAAACAACAAGATGTCAATAGCTTTCAAATATTAAACTTTATCAATAAAATTTAAAACACCAATTATTTCACATAGTTAATCACAAATTGGATAAATGTCAAGCAACTGAAGAAACTATTCAAACAGCTTCACGAAGCTCAATCATTGAGAGACTTATACTGAATGTACGACAAAACTTAAAGGACTAAATTCAAGCCTTGGTTTCAAGAGAAAGGCACGCGCGTGATCCAATTTGCGGACTCTCTACTCACACTTGTTGGCTTTTACTACCATGAAAAACCAATACCATGAGAATATTCACTATTATATCAAGGTAAAAAGGGAGAGCATAAGAATGTTCTTATAGTTTTATTAAATTTTCATCAGAGATGCAAAGAATTGCAAACAAGACATTTGAAATGATTATTTGAAATGCATAAAATACTCTAGAAGTATTTAATGAGTTTAGAAGCTGATATATGAGTTTGTAATTGATATCACGTCATGAACTGCATTGTTGTTCGGTACATTTATAGTTCATTTGATTGTCAATTTTATAACTACTCCAATAAAGTTCGTAGTAATATTTATTGCTGTTACTTAGTATTGATGTAATTGTCATTACTACTATTATTGGCACATTATAAATAAGTGTATTGATAAAAAGTGTTAAAATATATATTTTATCAAACTCACCCATAATTTTTATTTATTAGTGATTTATAACGCCAGGTGTATCTAAAATTTTTCATCTTTAAGATATTGAACCGATGATTACACAATGTGTGTTCATGAAAAAATATGTATCTAGTTTTATTTAAATTTTAGAGCAATGCCATTTGTAAATAAACGATTTAATTCACCTTCGATTTATTGATGGGTAGAATAACTTTTAAAAAGACATGTTTAAACTATTAATCAAGTCACTCAGCTTTATGCCATTGTAGATAATAGAAAACAAACAAGTTTCCAATTGTTTGTTAACTGTTGTAATTTTGTTTAATTATTTATTAAATCACAATTATATTATTATCAAATCAGAATGAAAATGGATGAAACTTGGATTTTAAATTTTTATTTATATTAATCTAGAATATCCAAATTATATAAGAAAAACTGATATATTTACGTACTGTCACATGTAATTGGTATAATGATAGAAAGCGAAGTGATAAGAACGTGTAGCTGGTTTCAAGGTAAATGAAATAATCATATGAATGATAACACTTCTTAATTGAGTAAAGTGTATTCTTTAAACATAGCCAAATAATTTTAAGCACAAATAAGCATATCATTACTCATATTTGTATCTAGTTAAAAAGTAAATTACTACTATAGATAATACATTTTTTATGACCTACATAATCAATCACGAAAAATTAAATTTTTTGTGTTAATAATTCCAAGTATACTTTGTAAGTTACAAGAATATAGAATTATATCATTCAATGTATTCTAATATTTTCCTTATAAAGAATTGATTATAATAGTAAATTATCTCAGTAGAAACGAGGCAAATTTTTCGTCGAAAAATTAGATGAGATAATTGAGTTATTAAAAAGATAATTTATTTTATCAAATCAATTATGTATAAATTACTATTACTATCTTTCTGAAAAATATAAGTTTTTTTATGCTACTATGATTGTTATTATTTAGCTATGATTCGAAATTACTTATGAAATGAGAGTTGCACGACAGAATTATTGATTATCAAAATTTCAATGAACTATTACGCATAGGTCTAAGAGTAAATTACCTTTTTTTGTGGGACTTGTCCGTAAACGATACAATTGTTTCTGTAATAAAAATTCAATATTTTAAATAAATTAATTAGTAATTATATTTTAATGATAATGAATAAGACTTTTTTATTTTACAAACCTGTTTTCCCACCAAAATTTCTGTTTATTATAATATTCTCTGCTGAATCTCCTATAGAATCAGGAACATACCGAATTTCCATTGTTATATTATAAAGCTAATCGTCCACTAATAATGTTATCTTAGATTTTTTATTTTTCTATAGTAGAAAAAAATTGACAGCTGGTTTTTTTGCATTGATAAAAACTAGTTGGTCTATTTTCAACTGAAACATACCATGAAATAACCTCACTTAATCCAAAATTCCAAATGCTTGTATTTATTTATTAAAAAATGTTCAAATTTACTAACATAAATATTCATTAATAAATACTTGTGATAATTTCGCAAGCATAAATAGGAGAGTTCATGTACACTAAACATTTAGAAACTGAGCACAATTATTTTAAGATTATTTGCCATTCGAATGATTCATTAACTTTAACTCTATGAATTATCTCAAAATTCTAATGATTCACATGTTTATATTATGTTGTAAATTGTAATATATTTTAAATATAAAAATACTAAATCTATTCTATTTGTTGATCACTCACTTTACTTGAACAATTGACCTATTCATGGGTTGATATCGCAGTTTTTGCTTTTAAAAATGGCGTCATCTCGCGCAACAAATTCCAACTATCGTGAGAATTGTACCGATTGTAAACAAATGTTTTTATCAATGTTAATTTTTTTGATAAACTCCAAGCCGAATCCACGTTGACCAAGTTAGCAAACCTCCCAAATGCGGAGTAAAGGCTTTTTATTTCTAATGTGATAATTTAAAATGAAATTACAAAATGTTAGATAATAGTTTAATCAAAAATATTACTGCAACATTGCATTAAATTACTTAATTTAAACGAATGATAATATCTATTGGGTAAGTATAATCTTATATTGATGACCTGTTACAACTTCGTACACATAACGATAAAAATTGATAGTCAATTGTTTATTTACTCCAGAATCACAATGATAGCAACAATCAAGACTCTATTCCTACTAAGCTTCTGTATGACTGTGGTCATTACTTTTATTTTGTTGTTAATTGGAGTATACTGGCGATGGAAATGTTCTAGGAAACGTGGAGGAAAAAATTCTTCTAAAACAGTTATTGGAGTTTTCCATCCTTATTGCAATGCTGGAGGTGGTGGGGAACGAGTATTATGGGGAGCTATCCAAGCTCTTCAAAAAGAGTAATTTCATTCAAATTATTTATTGATCGTATTTAAAATAACAAAGGGAGTCTATCCACATAAAACTTCCAATCAATCAATTCATAAAATATTTTTAGACATTCTGATGCACACATAGTCGTATATACTGGAGATCTTGAAGTAGATCCAGAGGAAATCCTTAACAGAGTGAGAAGAATATTTCACATAGAGCTTAATCCTATCGAATTTGTCTATCTACATAAACGTAAATGGGTTGAAGCTGAATGTTATCCAGTATTTACTCTATTAGGCCAAAGTATGGGTTCTATAAGACTTGGATTCGAAGCTCTCCAAGCTTTAGTACCCGGTAAACATCAGATTAATAATTGAAATATTAAATTAAACTATCTATCAATACAAAACAATTAGTTAAATTGATTTAAAAAAATTTTAGATATTTTTATCGATACAATGGGTTATGCCTTTACGTATCCATTATTTAAATACATTGGTGGCTGTAGAATTGGTTCATATACTCATTATCCAACAATTTCTACTGATATGTTAAGACATGTTTATCATCGAGTCATTTCGCATAATAATCATCGAGTTATTGCAAGAAATCCTATTTTAACAGGTGCAAAGATAGTTTACTACCACATTTTTGCATATGTAAGTTGTGTTTCAAATTATTGATACGACTAAACATTTTTATTTATCATCAATACACTGATAAATTGATGTTATTACTTGCAGATGTATGGCTGGGCAGGAAGACGAGCAGATATAATAATGGTAAACTCATCGTGGACGGAAGATCACATTAATGCTATCTGGAAATGTCCGTTAAAAACATTCAGAGTCTATCCTCCATGTGATATTGAAAGATTAGCAGCTCTACCACTGCTAAAAAGTGATGAAAAAGATGATTACATTAGAATAGTATCTGTAGCACAATTTAGGCCTGAGAAAAATCATCCTTTGATGCTTCGAATTTTATACGAACTTAGATCTATTATTAAAGAAGAAGTTTGGGAGAAGGTAGGGTTTTTTTCTTTTGAATACTTTTATCATAATAATATTAATAATTCTACAGATCATTAGGTAATTAATAAAAAATTCATGATTTTTTTTTCAATTTATTTAAAACTGCTGATGAATAATCATAAATAAGTTATTTGATCATTAGATTAATGTTTATTTTTTTTACCAGGTTCGTCTAATTTTAATTGGATCATGTCGTAATGAAGAAGATCGTAAACGTGTAAAAGATATGCAAGATTTATCTAAACATTTAGCTGTAGATGAAAATGTCGAATTCAGGATAAATATTCCTTATTTGGAAATGGTAAGAGAATTACAGTTAGGAACTATTGGACTCCATACAATGTGGAATGAACACTTTGGTATAAGTGTTGTCGAAGGAATGGCTGCCGGACTTATTATGATTGCACATGATTCTGGTGGTCCTCGGTAAGTCTTTGATTAACATAAATCAACTTAATTTTCAACATAAACAATTATTTATAAATTTTTGTTCATTTTACACAGAGCTGATATTATTGAGACACAGCCTGGCAGTCAGACAGGCTTCTTAGCTGTTGAAGCTGAAGAATACGCGGCAATAATGGCATTAATTTTTAAAATGACTCCGGAAGAAAAAGATGAAATAAGAAATGCTGCCAGGGCATCAGTTAAAAGGTTTTCATCCCAACAATTCGAAGATGAATTTCTTCGTACTGTGAAGCCTCTCTTTAGACCCAAACAAGAGTAATTATATCACTAAATTCTAAACATTATGAGCTCCAATAAAAAAATTTACTAATGAATTTATTAAGTCAGTAATCATTTCTTTTTAATGTAGAAAATGATGAAAAAATTCTTTGGTACCACGGAATTTAACAATACATATATAACTCAAATATGATATATCATTCAAATTTACCATTTAATGGAAGTATTTATTAATAATACGACACTCATTTACATTTCATCCTGTATTTATGAGACTGCAACCCTTGCATTCGAGGAAAAATGATCTAGGATCGCCTGCATTATCATTTGATATAACTTGACAAAGAAATCCACGATTTCCCAGCATCATTTTTATTACCTCTATTGCTGTTTCTGTGTGTTGTGTGAGTTGTTGTTGTCTACCTAGTAATACTTTTGACTGACCTGTCGCCAATGCCATAAGGAGGATCAACTGAAAAACATTTTATTTTTTGTAAAGAACGAACGCCAAAAAGTAGAAAATTTTAATATTGGATATACATGTACTATTTATATAATATATATATATATGTATATATTAATAATTATTTCATATTTTAAGTAATATTTATTTTAAATAAATAAATAATCTTACTTGATCCTGCATGTGTTCGTCAACACAAGCTCCATCAAGAAGAGGATTGAGAATCTGATTAGCTGCTTCAATAGCAGGATCAGCTTTACTTTCTCCACGATTTGACCCTAATCCAGAACCTCCCAAAAAACATCCTGTATTTGTTTGACACACTACACTGTAAATTTCCCCAACATTACAAAGATTACCTTTTACTTTTTTTTAAAATTTAATTGACTATATTTTAAAACAAATCTATGTTTCAATGTCTTACTTTATGCCAGATCCATTGCCAACAGCCATCCCTCTATCTTCTCGGTATGCTTCAATGTTAATTGGCGGTATTGGAATATTCTGAGTTGCCAATTTTTTCGTTAATTCATTTTTAGTGACGTCAGCCATTTGGTATGCTTCCTGTTGATGAGTAACAATAAAAGTATTAATAGAAAATATTAAGAATGAATCTATTTATGAATAATTACATTTAAGTGAATAGATCCTGCAACATAAGCCCATCCTGAAATACTCGTAACATCGCCTTGATAAATAACTTCTATTGGATTCAAGCTCTTTATTGGTGGTACTCTCAGATGAACTTCTCCTCCTCCTTTAGGATAATATCCTCTAGAATTGATTTATTTTTATCATCGATTTATTTAAATAATGGAATGAAAAATGTTCGATTGAATCATTAATATTTCTAATTACCTTCTAAGAACAGTAAAATCAAAATCTGCTCCAAATTTATTCAACCAAGGGCGAAATACCTCAGTAAGATACTCGATGTGTGGTCCCATAGGAACATTAGTTCCTCCTTTCAAAATTAAAGTAATTGGGTCACCTTGAGGCAAGAATAAGGCAATAGGAATTGCTATTTGAGCTAGTAAACAAATTGATCCAGCAGTCTGAATATCAGCTACAAATGTTCGTTTTGCTACTGCAGCACCAGGATAGAATTCTAGACGTGTTGATCCAATATATGCTCCATGTACTTTAGCATTGCACATATCTCTAGCGATTTCAACTCCTAAAAAGCGTCAATCAACAATAACTTTAATAAAAAATATTCCATTGAATAATTTTTTTATCAATCATGAACCTTTAAGATGTTGAGCTGCTAAACCTGGCTTTGGACGACCTGCTCTGATTTTGTCAATTTCAATAGGTATTTTGTAGAGTGCACTCAAAGTAAGAGCTATCCTAAGTACTTGACCACCCTATTTATCAATAAATATTTATTATTAATATTAATTAAAGCTCTGTAAGGTATTATATATTTTTGTATAATTATGAACTTACACCTTCTCCAAAACTTCCATCTATTTTAATGGCTGGCATGATTATTTTTCTAATTATCCACTTAATAATAATATAGAGATATTTTTAATTAATGTATAAACAATTTTGGTTGATTTATAAACACGATATTAAAAGTAACCAAAATCTAAGCGACATTCACGAGACACACGTTTGCTAGGGACCATGCTCGCTATTTTAATAATAGAATAAAAACAAATCGAAAATCTTAACATGCGCATGAAGTAAGCTCTAAAATACACTTGACGCCGGAGAGGGGAATATGAAACGACAGCTGAAGCGTTATACAGAATTGGAATTTTATGACCATTATATTAATGTATTGATGCAATGAATTTTAATGCAGTAAAAACAAAAATTTATTCATTTATTTTACATTTATATACATAAGAATAGTTCGGTGAAGGTATAAAATATTGTTGATGGTCGTAAAATTTTATAAATCATGAAGTTTTCTGTATACGAATTCCATTTCTGGTCGGTTTTCTGCTAATTTATTTGAACACCATTTTCCTAGCACCATCAGATTATGAAAAATTTCACTATTTTCTAGACCAGCTTTTCTATCGATTACGGCAATGTAACTATGCTCATCCCAAGTATCCATATAGTCTTTTAAAAATTTATGTTCTGCACGAGAATCATCATAGGCTGATAATCCAGTACCTAATTCATATAAAACGATTCCATAGCTATATGTATCAGTTTTCGTAGATAAGCTTTTTTCTCTTAGTAATTCATCAGGTAGATATGGCCTTGTTCCATGGATCTTGCTTACCTGCACATTGAAAAAATTGAATGAATGCAAGAGAAATAAATAATTTGATTAAATAACATTTTGCAAATAAACAAAATCATACATACTTTCATCGAATCTTGTTGAAAACCTTCTCTGGCTAATCCAAAGTCTCCGATTTTCGGTTCCATATTTTTATCCAATAAAATATTAGCACTTTTAATGTCACCATGAATAAGAGGTTTTTCTCCGATTGTATGTAAATATTGCAAGCCTCGAGCAGTACCTTTAGCTATTTCATGACGTTGGAGCCAGGTTAGAGGTCGAGTATTATGACGAATTAGTAATCTATCTTGAAGGGAGCCATTTCTCATAAATTGGTAAACAAGACATGGTGCTTGACCACCAATACTAAATGCGTATAATGATAGAATGTTTTCATGAGGCCGAGAATTAAGAATTGTAATTTCTCTGAGTGACTGCTGCAGTTGAATCATGTAATTCTCATCAGACTCTGGGCCCCTGCGTTCTAGTTTTTTAATAGCAACATCTGTGTTTTTCCATATTCCTGTAATTAATAATTAATACTACAAAATTAAATAAAAACCTGAAATTTGTAATTAAATAAATTTCTTTTTCTTTATTTTACATACCTTTGTATACGATTCCAAAGCCTCCTCTTCCAACAATATAACGTCTATTCCATCCGTCCGTAGCTGTCATTAACTCATCATAAGATATTTGTGGTAAAAGTGAATGTGCGTTGCTTATTGCTAATTTATTTAATTTATCAGATAATTTAACATGAGCCAAACCCGGTGAAATCAATGGGCTCACGACTGCTAAATTATTGGCATTACTGGGACCATCTAATTTAAGATTATTCACTATTTTAACATTTGGTTGATTTGGCGTAACATTCGTTGAAATGTCTATAAGACGCGAAGTTGCTTTGTTGAGTTTTGGGATATCTACTGGAATATCCTCTTTTACAGTTTGAAAGTGTTGGTTATTTAAGAGATTCATCATTCTCTTTTCACAATTGTCTATTAAAACGTGATATTTGTTATTCACATAAGATTTTAAAATGATCATGGCACGATAATGTTTCATTTTAGAAAGCAGAATAAATAATTCTAATATTGTATGATTGTGGATTGACCACATTGATAGTAGTTCATCAGTTGGATTTTTTTCTTTCCTGAGATTGTAAATCGTTGATACATCATACTTCATCCAAATGCCTATAATGATTTTTAATTCACGAGTGTTATTACTTATTGCAAACAATATTTATTTTGAATTTTATTGTAAATTAAAAACAAATAAAAATATTTACCTGCAAGCTGTTCCCATGTATTGTTTTGATTTAAAATATTACATAGTTCCGATCGTTCACGAAACGGTAAATCATAAATGTATTTTATTTTTTCATGTGCTAGTAATTTTGACATTGTGTGTAAATATTGCAACTATTACAGATTTATAAAAATTCCAACACTGCACCGATTACATCAGCCAATAAATGTTTAATAGCAGAATTTTAATTATACTCAATCAATAGCATATTTGTTGATAGAACACATCACAGAAAAATAATAAATTATGTACTAACTAGTCCAAATTCCTTATTTTGTTAATTTCATAATTGCAAAACTTATTTTAAAACTGTACTGGGACCGATGTACTCTGTATGAAAGACAGCGTCCGACTAAGGTCAGTAGGGTGAGTGTTGACTACAGTTTCACCCCCTGAAAGGTGTTGAGAATAGTGTAACAATAAAATAAGAAAGATTCTAACGGTTTGGATCCGTGACGTCAGTGCGAATATTTATAATCAATTGTCGAAAGACCATTTATTTACAAGGTTAAAGTCAGTCGAACAATAAAGTAATTGACCTGCAGTCAAGTGACCCTTTTTGACGGTTCCTCAGGTAGATTTTGAAGTGAGACAAACTCGGTATTATTGGCACTTGAGTTTCAAAATATGACCTGGTATTATCTCCGCTTAATAAATAGTCAACTATACTTAGCTAAATATTTTAAAATAGTCAATATTTTTAATACAAAATTAATAACAATCTAATATTTTAAAATAGAAATCTATATAAATGAGCATTTTTCTGAATAAAAGTCATAATTATATAGAAAACAATTTTTGGAAATAGTAGTAAAAATTAATTTATGCATGGCACTTTTTCCGTAATTTATAGGTCATTCAACTTTCTGTACACAAACTCCATTTCCGGTCGATCTTTAGCTAGCTTGTTGGAACACCATTTGCCTAATACAATTAAATTATAAAACACTTCGTTATGTTCGTCACCAGCCTTTCTGTCCGCTAACAACGGAAAATCACATTCATTCCAATTATCCATGAAATCTTTTAAAAATTTATTTTCTGGACGAGAGTCATCGTACGCTGGCAGTCCAGTAGCTAATTCGAATAAAACGATTCCATAGCTATAAGTATCAATTTTTGTTGATAAATGTTTTCCTCGAAGGAATTCATCAGGTAAATATGGTCTGGTTCCATGGATTTTACTCACCTTCATAAATAAAAAAATTAATAAACGACAGAGTACTTATTATTCGATAAATTAATCATACATACTTTCATGGAATCTTTCTCTGAGCCTTCTCTGGCCAAACCAAAATCACCAATCCTCGGTTCCATATTTTTATCCAATAAAATATTAGCACTTTTAATGTCACCATGAATAAGAGGTTTTTCTCCGATTGTATGTAAATATTGCAAGCCTCGAGCAGTACCTTTAGCTATTTCATGACGTTGGAGCCATGTTAAAGGTGAAGTTTTGTGTTTAAGCAATAATCTATCTTCGAGGGAACCATTTTTCATAAATGCATAAACAAGACATGGAGCATGACCACCAATGCTAAATGCGTATAATGATAGAATGTTTTCATGAGGCCGAGAATTAAGAATTGTAATTTCTCTGAGTGACTGCTGCAGTTGAATCATGTAATTCTCATCAGATTCTGGTCCTCTACGTTCTATTTTTTTGATGGCAACATCTGTATTTTTCCACGTTCCTGTTGATAAAAATTTCATGTTAGAAAGTATTCTAAATTAATCATTATGTTTCAAACATTATCCCTTTTACCTCGATATACAATCCCAAAACCTCCTTTTCCAAGTACTTTATGTTCGTTCCACCCATCTGTAGCTCTTGTTAATTCGTCATAGGGTATTTGAGGTAGAGTAGATTCGGCTTTACTTAAAGTTAAACCATTTAACTTATAGGATAATCCTCCACGATCCGGAACAGGTGAAATACGTGGTGGTACAGGACTTGCGGCTAACATATTATTAGAATCACTAGGAGACATATGCAATAGATCAATTGGTTCTGCCTGATTAAGAATTTTTGCATTAGGCTCTTTTATTACTACTTTGGGAGGTTCTGTGTTATTAGGAGAAGCATTATTAAAATTTTGAACACCTATTTTGGGATCTACTTCAACTTTCAAAGGTCGTTGACGACCTAACAAACTTAGTAAATTTCCTTCTCCTTTATGTATTAAGACGTGAAATTTTTCATCAACGAATGGTTTTAGGACAATCATTGCTCGATAATGTTGCATTCTAGAGAGCAGAATGAATAATTCTAATATTGTATGATTATGAATTGACCATAATGTTAATAATTCTTCTGTTGGATTCTTTTCTTTTCTTAAATTTTGTACAGTTAATACATCATATTTCATCCAGACTCCTAAAAAAATGTAAAATTTAGAAATAGCAGTATTGTATCAATATATTCTATTGTGAAACTGATGAATATTATATTCTTACCAGCAAGTTCTTCCCATTTATCATTTTGATTCAATATTTTACATAAATCTGATCGTTCAAGAAAAGGTAAATCATAAATGTATTTTTTTTTTCCGTTTGCTGACGTTGATGACATGTTGTATGGAAACTGTATGCTCACGTGGATAATGTAACTATAGAACAGCAATACACTTTCAGACAGTTTATACGATATTAACTTCTTTAGAATGGATAAAAAGTCTTCACTATTTATTATATAATTAATTTAAAATGTGTTTGTTCATTATAAAGATCATTATTTAATTGGAGTTGAAGGTGTAAGGAATATCACTTCTATGTACATTTGGTATCATACCCTGTCAAAAACACTTATCATTTTATCATAGAGTACCTGTTTCGACACTTATTATAGTCTTTTTTTTAAATTAACATTAAGGAGAGTAGAAAAAATAAAAACTTTTTGTAAAAGAAATAGTTTTAGGTTACAGCCTAAAACTATTATATTTGACTGAGCATATCTTTATCATAATGATTAAAAAGTGGGAGCTCACATGGGACTTTCCCAGTGGTTGTCTATCGTATATAGCTGTGACTGTATTTCATATCAATTAGTCATTTGAAAAAGTTTATGCAAAACAAACAAGTACATATGTAATATTATCATGTGAAATTCTTTTACAGCAACAGGAATGTTTTTTCTTCAAATGTTCCTGTAAACCATGTTTTATTTTTATTGGATTATATTTCACTATAAAAATCTAAAGTATAAATAAATGGAAAACATTAGAAAAAAATGATCTAAATAAAATTTTGATGATCTTCAGTAGCCTTGACAAATTTCAGAATAAAAAGCATGCAGCATCTAACGAGTTTCTAACGAAATATCGCTGCTCCTTCTTCTTACCGACTGTCAGTACATTTCTAAGAAAAGTTTAAAATTCGCGCGTCATGAAATTGATCATGTCATGATTTGCTACAAATAATCTTGATGAACATCTCAGACCAATCAGAACGAGAATATGATCCACCAGCTTTACTTTTATAGTGTAATTGGCTACTCACAAGTATATGACTATCTGCTTTATCATCCCTTCGTCAGATAAAAATGCGCGGTAAAAAACTTCAATTATCTTTTTTTTCAATAAATATTCATTATATAGAAAAATTTATCTCTGAATCGTGATGTATTTTTACAATGTTTACTATTCCTATGCCTTTTCAAACATTCATTGATTCGATAAAGTGTTGCCTAGGTATTTGGCGCGAAAAAGACCTTCATTATCATAAACAACAACAAAGTCGACCAATCAGCATCAAGAAATAAGCGTCAGTACCCAAAAATAAGGGGGATTTGGCGCGAGAAATCGTCACGTAGTCTGGAAAGTTTAACGAACGGGTCAATGCGAGTTTATTCGTTTGTTTGACGAGCATCAAAGCAGTCCTTTGTGCATAATTATCAAAGATAACGATGGCTCTTGTTGAATCTACTAAGGAAAACGTCTTCTGGCCTTTTGAAAATATGAAGCTGAAGGAGAATGTAAGTAATTTTTAAAATGTTTTAAGCATTTTTCCACTTTAGTTTATTAATAGATTCATGAAAAACCATTGCATACTACATCAACGCCCAAGCTGATAAGAAATTTTTGAAGACGATTATTAGAGCAAATATTGGATCAAGATCGATTTCGATGAATTTTATTTCAATAATTCAATTTTCTTTTTTTATTTCTTGCGTACCTAGTCAGATGGCTTTTATTTTATTAAAAAAATTTGTATGTGCGTCACTATTATTTTAATTATTTTTATTATAGTTCAAAAACTAATTAACTGAAATTTTAAATAAACAGTTGTATCAGTTTTATAATTTATAATACTAAGTACATCATTTAACGATTCATTAGTAAAAAATTTTAATGATTGTTTTATTTATTACTAAAATTGTCTTATATTAATTACCATAGTCATTTTCAAAGCAAAACGGAGTTACAGCTTAAAATAGAACGGAAAAGTTCCGATGTAGATCATGAACAATATTAATTAATATTAATCAATATTAATTATTTTTTAATTGAATAAAAATCTATTTGGGCATCTAACATATATATGTGATCATAAATAAAATTTATTTTATTAATTAACCAATTTAATTTTTGGAGTTTAAATAAATAATAATCAAATGATAATTTTTCAAATAATGTAACAAATTTATTAATATTTTACTATAATTTTTGTTGACAATTTCGTCACATTCCGTAACATATTATCGATTCTGTGATAGCTATATATGTCTACAACGTAGTCTTTCGTTCAGTTAAAAGATGAATAACTTACTTATTCAACACAAATAATAAAGATAATATCAGAGTAACATTATTTTTCTGGTTTCTTAATCAGCTAGAAATGTCTAGAATGATGATTCAAGTATTATAATATGTGTTGTTATAATGTAATTGTAGATGATAATACAAAAAAGCATGTGATATCTTTCAACTTGTGAAAAAACGCTTCTATAATTCTCAATTATTTTTAGATTTCTCCTAAAAAACCAGCTGATTCACCACCAAGAGGTTCACCGTCTAAGAAACGCATGTCATCCGAAACATCTCGTGAACAGATGGTGAAAAATCAAGTGAGTTTAAATTTCAAAAATTTATGCACAAGTATTACACTTTTATTTAGCCGTTAATTCAAATAACTAACCTCACCAACTTTCCCACGTTTCAGGTGGAGCATCCTGAAGTTAAGAAATTGGAGTTTCAAGAGAATGGGTTTGATCCTCAGGTAGAACCATTACTCAAAGAAAATCCTCGAAGGTTCGTGCTCTTCCCTATTCAATGGCCAGACATTTGGAAAATGTACAAGAAAGCCGAAGCCTCTTTTTGGACTGTTGAAGAAGTTGATTTATCAAAGGTATTACCTCTTTACAATAAAATGGAAAAAAGTTTTCTATAATTCTTATATCAAAGATAATAAATATTAACTAATAAAAAATTTTTATTAAATTTCGTAGGACATGGACGACTGGGCCAAATTGACAAAAGATGAAAAACATTTCATCTCGCATGTACTGGCCTTTTTTGCTGCCTCAGACGGAATTGTCAATGAAAACTTAGTAGAAAGATTCAGTCAAGAAGTTCAAGTAACTGAAGCTCGATGTTTCTATGGTTTTCAAATTGCAATGGAAAATGTTCACTCCGAAATGTATTCATTACTTATTGATACATACATAAGAGATCCTAAACAGAGAGATTATTTGTTCAATGCTATTGAGAATCTACCATGCGTTGCTAAGAAAGCTACGTGGGCATTGAATTGGATATCTCATAAATCTGCAACATTTGCTGAAAGAGTAGTGGCGTTTGCTGCTGTTGAAGGAATTTTCTTCAGTGGTAGTTTTGCTGCTATCTTTTGGTTGAAAAAGAGAGGTCTTATGCCTGGTCTCACCTTCAGTAATGAATTGATCTCCAGAGATGAAGTAAGTTTTAATACATTCTCTCCAATGATCGTTAATCTAATTTTATTTATTTTTAATTTAATTATATTTTGTTTTATTACAGGGATTACATTGTGACTTCGCTTGTCTACTATTCAGTCACCTAGTTCAAAAGCCATCAAAGGAACGTGTAATAAGTATTATTAAAGACGCTGTTCAAATTGAACAAGAGTTTCTAACAGACGCTTTACCCGTTCAGCTAATTGGCATGAACTGCACATTAATGTGCCGATATATTGAATTTGTTGCAGACAGACTCTTATTTGAACTTGGATGTCCAAAGGTAATACTTTAATGTTTTTTTCTAGATATTTCTTTTATATAATTGGCTTAATCGAAACCAAAGAAATTGCCAATTATATGCTAATCTTAATAGTATATATAATGAACTAATAACTTGAAAAAAAATTTCAGATTTATCACTCCGAGAATCCATTTGAATTTATGGAACACATTTCCTTAGAAGGAAAGACGAATTTCTTTGAAAAAAAAGTTGGTGAATATCAAAAGTTTGGAGTAATGCATTCAGTTGATTCTCAGGCATTTGAACTTGATTGTCCTTTTTAAATATTTTTTATAAGTCTGATCTGATTAATGTACATAACTAAGAAAAATTTAGACAATAGATGCGGTGACAAAGGTAAATATATATTATGACAGTTATAATAACGATATTGTTAAGATTGAGAATTCTTATTTAGTATTAACGTATTTTGTATTAAAATTTTTATTAATACCAAGAGTGAATTTTTACATATAAAACAATTAAATTGTTAATTCACTTCAATACTAAAATTATTTTTCAAACGTTGCAAATATTTTTGACGACAATCCATATCATCAACTGGTCTATTATAAGGAAGCCAAACTGGTTCACCAACAAAGTAGCGTTTCGCTTTAATAAAATTCTGTAATGAAATTTTTTAATAATTAATACACAAGACTATTTTTAAATGAGTTTTTGATATTTTTTTACCTTAGTATCAAGTGTGAATCGATGATAAATTCCGCTTGGAAGAATAATTAAATCCCCGGCTTGCACTTCAATTCTAATCCACTCATCATTTTTGTCTCTTGCATCAAAGTAGCCTGATCCATCCAAAACTAAGCGAATTTCTTCATCAGTATGCAGGTGTTCAGTGAAAAAATCTTTTAGCTATAAATAAAATCATTTGAATAAAATGTTGATGTTAAGAAAGAAAAAAAAAAGAAACTTCAACCAACTTTCTCTTCATAATTCTGCAAACATTCTTTGGAGCACACAATCTCATCTTCATATGAATATCCACGTTCTTTTCTCAACTGTTGCAAAGTTTTATCTGTCGTGTAGTTCTTATAATCAATCTAAAATGGATTACAATAAATAATAATAGAATATTAAAAACAGTGATTATTGATAACTATTGGTTTTATCTTACTTTGTAGTATTCTACACCAGTAAGTTTAAATAACTCATCCAGAGTGATAAATTTTGGTGGTTCTCTATGATGCTCCAAACGTTGATCAACAGGTTTATCGTCCATATACCAACATCGAACCATTTTTGACTTATCTACAAATTGTTTGAATGTGCAAAAATTAAATGAAACCTGCAGAGAATGCGAAAAAATATTGGTTAGGATTAAAACCAGAATAAGATCAAGAGATTAAACACTGTTCTCCGGTTGAAACTACTGGTAAGAAATTTCTGCTATGTTCATTGTATTTAGTTAATGCGTAGATAGAGATAAATTGAACTTACATATATGTATATGGGTGATCATTAACTGCAATATATGACATAATGAACGCGTAATATCACATGTTTATGTTAGATAAACTGTTCACTCTAATAAGGAATAAAAGAGATCGATACTTGCAAGCTTTATGTAATATGAATGATCTTTTTGTCGTGGTTAAGTAATTTTTTGGACCATAACCATAAATAATTTCCTGAATTAACATAATACATAACCAAGATTAGACATTCAAAATTGTGTAGCATGGAGCACTTGTCAATAAGAGATAATAGTCGATTTCTATGCATTCCAAATACAAGAATAGCTCTTTTATTAACTATCTTGAAATGAAAAGTATGACAAATAATTAGATATTTTAAAAGAATAAGTACCAATAAAAGAAGTTACAACTCGTCTTTGGTTGGATTTTCAGGTTCATAAAAGAACTAATTTATTGAACGAACTTAAATATAATCGTTAAACATAATTTAAAGGTAATATCCATGATTGAGTATTGCTAAAACTATAAAATTAATGACTATGAGATTTTAAAAGTCAAATAATATTTATCTTACACGATAAGCTATGAAAAAGTTAAAAATATTGGTGAATCGTGTTTCAGAGTTATCATAAGAATGAGTAATGGAATAAATTTATTAAAAATCTGTTGCATTATTTTAGAAATAAATGTCAACAAGTGACTTTAATTTATCATACATTTTTTATTGAATCCAAATGTCTGTTCCGTAAGTATTCATACACATGATCTGTCAGTGCATGCATGAGACATAATCATCAATAAATAATGTATATATTTATAAAATTCCACCCTTTAATATCGTATGCATGTAAAATAACTTCAGGTTTGGTTTTTTTGTTTTTTTTTTTTTATAAAAGCATGCAGAAATTAAAAATATATATACATTTATTATTTATGTAAATAATAATTGATGCTTATTACAACATTACACGCGGAATTTTCAATTCATGTCATTATTATTGAATCTTTTAATAACTAAGTTTTAATCCAATCAACATTTTTGCATATTTTCTTATATAAATGCGATTATTTATTACTTTATTAAGGAGGTATTCTAGTTGAAAAAGCAAAAAATGAACATCCTTTTTTGAGCAAGATAATTGTCAGTTTTCTCTTTTTTATCCGTTTTTTTTTTTTGCATTTTCTCACTTTAAATTTAAAATTCAGTAAATTTAATTAAGTTATTAATTGAGCAGGTGATTAATTCTGATCATTCATAATAATTATCATCTACTTATAAGTAGGTGATGACCTATAGGAAATGAATATAATTTTTTGTAGAATTGAATTTCATTTTGATTAGATTTTATGCATCTTCAATGGATTTACTAGCTGATAAAATTTTTTCTAAATATCTAATTATTGATCTTAATTCTAAATTATTGATAATATATCATCAAATATGATCATAAAACAATATCTCCTTCTGTGACATGGATTTCTTATTTATAGATAATAATATTCATTCATTGATTTCATATGTTTATTTTTTAATTAATTAATTGATTTTACTCAATGAATTAATTAAAACACAAAATCCCAATCAGTCTTGTAATTTTTTAATCCTATATATTATTTACTATATTGCTTCGAAGCATTATTATTCCATTAATAATAATTACCTAACATAATTCATTCAACCATTCAATCGATGCATAGAAATGTTAAAAGGTTTGCCGTTTTTTTAGCTTAATGATAAATTTGATTAAGTACATTTTGAGCAGCATAATTTACACTTTCATTCTCGTCAAACTTTCAAGTATTTGTAAAACTTCTTCTATTTCTTTTTAATTGTAGAATTTTTCAATTATCGAACCAATTAATTAGCCAAAAAGATCCGTTTTTGAGGTAATTTTCTTGATTGCTGGTAATATTCTTATTGCTGTATATTGACCATATCCTAGTGGTATTTTCAAATCTGTACTGTCCCTTCTTTCATTGTTCATTTCTTCATTTTGTTGGTTTAATACCCAAAGTACTCCAAATAGTGATACCAAGAATGTTACTACTCCTAGTATAGCCAGAATAGTTATTGTACATGTTTGAACTACAGGTCCAGAATGAAGTAGTAATTTCATTACAAATGTAAGATGATTCTCAAATGGAGGAATAGACTAAAGAATAAACAAAATTAATCAAGTCATTTTTATCAATGAATTCGATTTAAAAATAATTTTTTTTACTTACCAAATCGGTCCAAAAAAGTGGAATTACAAGATTGTTGAATGGCTCTATTCTGCTATTATATCTGGTACTATGCATAACGAGGTTCGTTTGCAACCTTGAGTTTACCTCCAGAGGCATCCCAACTTGCTGAAGAGGAAAAATACGTTATTTATAGATTCCAATAGAGTCACTCTATTAACATTTATTCTTTGAGAATTTTTTTCAAAAATGAACAAGAAATGTTATTTATTAAAAATTTTTTTACCGGTTGGATGACAGCTCTTGTTCGATGTTTCTCAGGATCAGGCTTAAGACCATCAATATCTTCCAAAAGACTTGGGTCAGCATCCAGGAAATGTGGCAATGAAATAGCAGCAGGGATATCTGTTGAAACAATTTTTTAAAAATTTTTTTAACAAGGAAACAAAAGGAAAGAAAAGAAAACATATTAGAATCCTCTAAAATTCAAACCAGTTTGAGTGAGTGAATAACAGTGAGAATGTAATGAATTGAAATATTAATTAGCGGTTAATATTAGCATTGCTGCTCTTGAGAAACTGGAATATTCATGAATGAGGAAGAAACAGAAGAAATGACAAAAAAATAGATATTCAAGGATGAACTGTGTTTGATGTTTACGTACTATAGTAACATGGAGTTAAATCGGAGAGTCCTCTCTTTAAACACTTTTTCATTTTACGACAGTAACACTCATTCTCCGGATTCATTTCAGGTGGATCTAGAAAGTTGTCTGATAAAGTGTAGGAATATCCAAGAAGTCCAGATTTAGTAATCACCTCTTCTTTAAAGACTATTGGCAAAGCTCTGCAAAATGATTTTCTAAAAACTCTGAATACTGCACTTTTGTCAAGATGAGTTGGAAAAATTGCACCTTCAGTTGCTCCTTGAATCCGATTACAGATTGTATTCCTGAAATTTATCAATATTCAATGTTAATTATCATTTTAGCTTTATTTGTTGAATCATCAAAAACACCGATCCTTTTAAAATGAATATGAAATAATATTCTTGAGAAACCATTTTTCACTTTTCAACTATTTTTTTCTTTTCCAAGATAATATTTATAAACTTGATGATTTTTCTTAAAATACTTACTTTATTTATTTAAAATATCACTCAAAGCTTTTATGACTATCTTCAACTATGCTAAATTTATATTATTATTCGTGATCTTATTTTCATTTCATTTTTAAGGTAATTTTTTTATCATTGGGTAAAGTCAAGTATATAATAGTCATGTTGATGACGTAATTCAGGATATTATTCTCAAATTTAACTGTCAATTTTTTTAACTTGTCACAATTTAGTATTCACGTATGAGATAAATATTTTTAGGAAGATATTTTTTGTAAATGAATAGTTAGTGCTTATTTTACCTAGGATTAGTTTCATTGCCTTCTTCTTCTTCATATCCCCAATTCGACAGTCCAGGACTTCCATTATATTTAACAATACTTAAATAACGACCATTTTCATCTGTCATATTTTTATTTTTCTGGAGGTTCATAGTCACCACGTTATCTCCTTCATCGTACATCTACAAATAAGATTATGTTTATGTAAAGTCTGATAAATAAATATAATCAAGTCACTCATGCTTGAAGTTTATTTGATAATTAGTTATGTAAAGTATATGATCGTTTCTACTTATTACTTGTTTTTAAAAAACCAGTAAAAGTTATGGAACATTATTTTTTGTTAGTTATTTTAATCAATAAAAGTGAACGATCATGGTGAAATCGAGGCACAGGTAGTGAAAGGAATCAAGAATCGTTGCAACAAAATACATTAAATATTGACACTTTGACGCAATAATAAATATCGAGGGGCTTAGCCGCATAATTGGGATTTTCCCAAAGGCTCATTAGTCAACGTAAACTTTTCTTGATAAAAATCAAACAATTTTTTTATCAAATTTCATTTAAATAATTCTGAAGAAAATTCAATAAAGCTATGATGCATATGAAATTTTTTTAATGAATTATTAACATAAAAAATTAATTTTATTTTTAATTATAATAAATTATGTATGAAGGAAATTATGTTATTGAATAGAATTAATACTGACCCTGTCAAGTAATCCAAACTTTTCAAAGTTGATAAAATTAGGAACAACTCCACTAGCCAATCGAATCAGTGGATCATCAAAACCCCAGAGGTATTCATAAACTGTCATGTTGACAAGTGGTTTGGAATCAAGAATATGTGTTATCTGTGCTAGAGGATAATTGACGAAGAATCCTGAATCATGTAAGGCTGAAGTAACACCCTAAAAAAACATTGGAAATTAGATACTGTCTATTATTAACATTCGTATAATAATAATCAGTACTTGGTATCGGTTTTTTTACTAATCTTTTTCTTGTCATTTATTCATATTTTACTTTTTTCAATGTAGCTTATTAGTGTAATTATTCTCAAGATTTTTTTGTTAGGAATAAAATTAACCTCTTCACTGGAAGAGATTAATATATTAGGTCGTTGTAAACAAATAATTGGTGTAAAAAAAATTAAGATATAAAAGAAAGTAAATAGAAAAAGAAATATAATGGATAGTAGAATTCAAGGCTAGGGCTTTGACTTTAGATTAGCATAAAGGATTCACGAGTTCATTGACTCTTATTTTATCTTGGTGGAGATTGAGTTTTTCTGTTTCTATAAATTTCAACCTTGACATAGCATTTGAAACGAGTTACTATTATTTTAAAACTTATAGAAAAGAGTTTAAAAGACTGATAAATTATGCTAATCTGAAGACTTCTATCCTCTAATATAAATTCAGGTGGTCAGTTTACCAGTAATGGGATATTGGTGACGGTGACTATGTCCTTCTCAGGATCTCTAGCAGATAAATCATGACGATAAGTCACTATCCTTTTTGGTATATACGAAAGTGTACCGTTGTCGTGCCAAACGATATTAGTATTTTCTAACTCTTCTCTGTCGAATTAAAAATACACATATTTAATGAGCCTAAGAATGTGATTAATGGTTTTAAAATTCAATCATTTACATAGTTTTTAATCATGTTTTTTTCTATTGGTTTTAAATTATTTATTATTGATACTTACTGATACACGTATGGACCAACTTCTTCAACTCGTAATTTTTCTTCTCCTCTCAAAAAGGCATCAGCATTGGTTATATTAAATACATATACATTCAACAGTACATCCACTGGTGGTTTTCTCCATGTAACGAAGACAGTTGATGTTGGTGTCATAGTGAGTTTCTTGAGAAAGAAATATTTTATATTAACTTCTTTTTATTTTATATTATAAATAATAAATAAAAATTAATAAATATTTCATGAGCCAATAGTTTTTAGTGGATAAAAAAATTTATTTAGCAAAAAATATATATTTGTTGAACTCTCTTGTTTACATGATTACAAAAATATAGGTCCAAGGATATAAAATTGAGAAAGAGTCATAAAATGCATGCTTGACAAATGTTGGCTAAAAATTATTACAGATTGTATCAGATTATTTATTCTGAGGTTTTCATGATTTATTTGCTCTATTAAATATTATTTCTTCATTTATCCATTAATACGCTGATTAATATTCATAAAATTAAATTCTCAAATTCTCAAAACCTATTAAATATTGGGTTTTTTTTATTTTCTTGGAAATTTTATTTTTGAATAATTCGTATACAAATTATTGAATTAAGACAAGAGACTTATAAACTGATAAAATGATTATTTAGAATTTATGGTATAAAATAGTATTTGAATTTAAATCTTTAATTACCCATTTAAATATCACTTCAATTGGATCAATGATGTAGACTGCATAAGATAAGGTACTACAAATGATGCCAAACATGAAGATGATGATACATTCTGAAATGCAGAAAATAAATATACATAAATTCATAGAGTTAAAGGATTTTATTTGCAAGACCTTACTTAAAACCTTACAGTACACATTAATTATCTACCTTACGGTTCTTTTTACTTTCAACATTCTTTGATGTTTCATTGAATTCTACAATCTTATAAATGCTGACAATGGGTACACGATACAACTCAGTTCTCCATTCACTCTTTTATTTAATTAAATACCATTGCAATTATCATTTTTTCTCGAATATTATTCAATCTTGATACATTATGTTCAAATCAATTATCACATTAATAATTAACATAATTATAAAAGTATCTAAAAATAAAAAAATATTTTTGGAGCAAGTATTTATCATTTTCTATTTTTGGAGTAACAGTAAAGTATTTAAATGAATCAAGAAAAAAATGTGAGTAATTAAATCTAAAAGAAGATAGCAAAATTCTTAAAGGAAATAATCAAAATGAAATGCCAAGTTCATGTGATAAACACATGATTGGAGTAAGAATATAATTGAACTGCATTTCAAGTGCATTCACCCATTCATTTCATTCTTAACTATACAAACGATAAACGCAATTATAAATCATTGACTCTGAAACTCGATTGATACTCATTACTTTATTATTGCAATGAGATATAATGTAGTGAGTTGCAATTATTTACGATTAAATAACCTGTTACAGAAAAAATAACGATAGCATAAAGAAAATATATAAAAGTGTTATTAATTGATAAAAAAAAAACAGTAAGACAATTGTGAAACATTTTAATATACGTTATACATTGAACTAATAAACTTGTTTGACTAGTTACTTAGGACGACTTTTATTAACTAATTAATTAATGGCCCCGAACTTTTATCCTTCTATTATTCGAATTATTACATGTATTATACGAGGCTAATTGTTAGATGAAGAAAATCGGAGCATACTTGAAGATTTTTAATCGTAAAACGTTCGTGTGTCCCAGTTCGCTGTTCACCTTGGCTTACATACTTCTGACACAACATTCCCCATCACCATCAGGAATAATCGGCAACACTTAGGAAAAAACCAATTCGAGATTCATCATAACTGATTAATTACATACCACGCGATATATCAAAATAAATTTTACGAGTGAAAAAACAAAAATGTCAACAATTTATTATTGTTTGGAATTTTGGTGATGCATCATCACGCCTGACTAAAAAGCAACATAACTACTTAATTGTTTTATAAAACGTTATTTGAACGTAGGTAATGTTTATAATTAAATAATATGACGTGGCAATAAGTGGTATAAAGTAGAAGAATATAAAAAAAAAATAACAACATTTATGAGATATTTTCTTTATACTATTAATTGTTAATTGACTAATTGAATAATTTACAGTCTCTATTTTGCCAAGGCGGAATAAATCATTAACGGAAATGGTTTTTCACTCGAGGTGATCTGCATAGATTACTAATCGACGATGATATCTCGTGGCTGAGACACGTGTTTGCTGATTTGATAATAATTTTAACTATCATAGACATCACTTAATCTATTATTAACATCTATTGAACCTTTTTTTTTATTATCTTTTTTTGTTTGTTGTATTTTACGTTTTTTCGTGGATTGACATAAATTATTGAAGTTAATTACACTGCCTCACAGTCCCAGAAAAAATATTGAATTTAAAAAAAAATTCATTTTTCAATAGAAAGAAATTAATTGAACTTGAAATAATATTTTCACGAAAAAAAAAAAAAAAAGTAATGAATTTTGTTTTTGTAATATTAAAAGTGTCTCTTTTGAATAAAAAAATTGACGTATTCAAACAATTATGAGCATTCTAATAAAAACAAATATTTATGCATAAAAAAATTATGTTAATAAAAGACATAATTTATCAAAGGATTGAAAAAAATAATTTATCACTTTAAAATCAATTCGTAATAGTATCATTTCCATAATAAAATGTTTTATTCAAATAATAATAAACTATTAATATTTAAATAATTGAAAAAAACAAAAATATTATCACGCAGTATCCCCTACAATTGAAGACTTTTACTCTCAATCAGAATGAAGTTCCCTTCAATATTTTATGAACATTGTTGTGTTTGAAGTATGTCATAACACAGTCGATAACATGTTTAACTCTTTTTATTTGTTTATTTGATATTTTTTCAACATTGACATTGAAATTTATTTAATGAATTTTTTATCATGTCTCATCCTTCTCTGCAGATGAGACATACAGAATAAATACTAAAAATATATTTCTAATTATGCAGTAGAATTGTCGTCAACTTAGATTGATATCTATCACTGTTATAATTACCAATTGCATGCATGATATATCTCAACCATTCCTTATAGTCATGACACTTTATTCGAATTTATTGATAAAAACTCATTTTACATACTGTCGAGATATAATATGCGAGTAACATAGAAACAAAAAGTTGAATATTTTGCATATTTCAGTACTGTCTAGGAAGATTACCACTGCAGCTTGCTAGTGGCCATCACGACATTGTTCTCCTTTTTATTTAATTTTTTATTCACTTGATATAATAAATGAGGAAACTGTTTTTGAATTCTCTCAATTCAACACGTGACATTTAATCAACTGACATCACCTATCTACTGTCAATCATTCTCGATACACTTTTTTTTTAATTTTTCTTAATCAACATTTCAAATTAATCATTTACTTACTTTTTAACTGTTGAACCTGCTTTGCAGTCTTCATGATTGCAGTTGGAAAATGAGTTGCTCAAGTTTCTAATAAATTATCTGAAAATGAATATTATGATAAGATTGAAAAGTTTTATGGACTTTCAATGATTAAGTGATTGCGTTATTTTTCCTGTTTAGAGTTTATTGAATTTCATTCATGGCCAAAAGTTATCTTGAAAATTTCTATTGAATATTTACAAGTGAATGGGAAGTATTTCATTGGAAAGAGATTCATTAATTATGCAATTTTCAATAAAATCAAGCGAATAATATCAAAAGTTAACGGAAGAATAACGGAAAAATCAAGAATGATTTAAAAAATTATTCATATATTTATTTTTATTTTAATAATTAATTAAATTTTCATCTTGGATTGATTGAAAATTTGTCATTGTCTAGAGTGAATTTTCTTATTATGATAATTTTGATACCAGGAAAAATAATTATAATAAATTATTATTAAATAAAAAAATTAATTTATTTTAATTGAAATAATTCTTAAATATCAGCAATAAAAATTATTAAGCTAAAAAATGGCAAAAACTGAATGAAAAAGAGTTTTTTGTGAATCAGATTATATTTCTTAGATTAGCTGTCATTCATTTAAATGAATGACAAAACTTCTAACTGCAGAACTAAAGTTAATATTCTTCCTTTAGGTAAAAAAATAATTGAAAAAACTAAATATTCTTGAGATCAATTAATTATTTTATGAATTCATTAAGGAAATAGTACTACTTTTTACCAACAAATATTTAATTGAATCAATTTTTTAAAATTCCGAGCTTCAAGAATCGTGGGAATATCAATATATAAAATTTTAGATGATTCAAAAAATTCTTCGAATAAATTAACACCGATTGCTAAGGCCAAGAACATTTTTGGTGTCAACAATAAATTTGCAACTAATCGAGAATATCTAAAATTAGTCACGAAATTAATTTGCACACTAATTGAATATAGTATATTAATTTTTCTCGATACTATGATGAAATATTTTAATCACTTTTTTAATTTTTCTATCAAAATTAAAAATATTTTCTTTTCTCAATTAATTAATCAATTCACAAGCTAATCATTTATCAATATAATTTCATTCATAACTTTAGAATAATTAAAAGCATTTTTTATTTATAATAATCAATAAGAATAAATATATAATAAAATTTTGCAACTGATCACTTTTTAAATTACTTTGCGAATAATTACATAAAAGAAGTAACTCGAATGCAACGTAATTTCCACTTTTTCATAAAAAAAAATATTATACAATGTTGAGGAGAAATTTTCTAAGAAAAGTGATTAAACTTACCTCGATTCATGCGTAAAAGTTGCTCAATAACGGCAACCACCAATTATTAAGATGCGAGATAAAGCAGGTATCGTTTGCCGGCAGGTTACACTTGCACTGCAATTCAATCCTAACTGTAGCGAGATTTGAACGGGGAGAGTTGCCCCGATAATGTCCACGTAACGATGAAGAAATCGGAAAATGTTATTGGGGCAGGTAGGATATGATGTAGCCAATTAGAGGCCAAGGTAGAAAGCAAAAGGATAAATAATAAGTATGTTATACAGGTGGCAAGTTTATGTGATTGGTAGATAAAACAACTGAACAATATATCACGTCGTTTGTAACAAAACAGAGATGAATTTAAAGGCTTTTAGCATGACACCGCTTCATTTTATAGTATCGGATGTCTGCTAACCCCACGACCCTTTTCCTACCACCTATCCTCCATCAACATCAGCAACACAACAGTTAACATCTTTGCATTGGTTTTATTGGCCAAGGAGATGGTCGACACCGGGTCTCTCTCCCTCTGTATCTCTTTTACTCTCCAAGTCTCAAGATACCTCGTGCACGACTCTAACCGATCCAACCCGATCTCTCAACTCGTTTTCTTTACGATTTCGTCACTTATTTTTAAATTGCATGATCGGTAATCTTCAGAGTCATATTTTACCATCAAATCTATTTCAAAAATTATTTACTTCATTACTTTTATTTATTTACATGCATTATTAATTATTATTTACTTCAATTACATTAATTATCATCATCAAGTGATTTGTCTTCATGTTAATAAATACTCGAGCAAAATAATAGAGGGATGATAAGAACAAGTGTTTTACTAGATATCATAATTGTGTAGTTTGGTATAAAAATCAACGAATTTGAATGGTGGAAAATATGAAACTTCTAGAATATGATTAATTAGTTATTCATTTATTATATACTTTTTTAAAAACAATTACAATAATATCATGTTAAATAAAGAAGCTTATTTATTATATTGTTGAAAAAAAAAAAATCATATTGATGATTAACTGAAAAAATTCATTAATTAGCTAGAAAATAAACATTATTTTTATGCAAAATAAATTTTATTCATCATAAACATCAACAAATTAAAATAATTGATATTTATAACTATTCAATATGACTTTTTATTGGAACCATTCTTTGTTTATTCCATCACACTGTTTATTAATAGCAAAGTTTAAAATAAATATATAATTAACCATCATCTGGTTTATAATTATAATTTTGATTAAACTCCAACTTGTTAAAGATTATTATTTGCTGGTTTGATGAAGAGTATGTGTCAACTGAAGGGTTAAAAAATAACATCCACTCAAAGTGTCATTTTTTCATAAAAAACTGATGTAATTAATTCAATTGTTTATTAAATCAAGTATTAAAACTACGTCAAAAAGTTTGTTATTATTACTTCTTTTTCATTCAAGGTAATTCGTCATTGTCATTATTATTTCTTCCTCCAATAAAGTTATTTTTTTTTTTTTTTTTTGGATACACTATTGGACACATAGTGGACTTCATAATTGAAATTAGCAGTTAAAGAGCAGACTAATAATTATAGAAAAATTTTTCCATAGTGTGTGTGAAAGGTAGGCCTTGAAAATTGTCTGACCTATCACCCTTATCTTCCTTGTTAGACTTTCAAGTTGATTCATGATGTGTACTCATATATTATTTGACATATAAATACATGTATTTGTATTAATAAGCAAATAGTTCAACTATTGAGATACCGATATCTGATTAAAGTGGACATATTAAACGATGATGATAAAGAAAGGATAAATAAGTGATGGAAAAAAGTGTATTATTCCAAATGAGTGATGACAGTAATTTTACGTGACATAAAGGATTCAAGTAATAATTAATAACCGTATGGCAAAAATGATGCACGAATATATGCTAGATAGTATTTCTTAGAGACCATACATATTTATCGAGCCAACGTGAAGTTATTTTTTCTTATCTGCTGCAGCAGCTTTATAGACTTTAAAATGATTTAACTATTTGTAATTATATATTGCAAAGGTAAACAAGTACATTGGTAAATGAATTCGTTGAAAAAATTGGAAAAAAAAATATAAATTATTCCATTTATGTGTATTACAAAGTATACTTTAGTTCTGATTAATCATTTTAATTTTAAGTAAAATTTAAATTCATTCTATCAATGAAAATATTTAAATTAGCATTACTTTTGCATCAGCTAATGTTATTTTTTTTCATAAAAATGTTTTGGCATCTTCATTTTAATGTTATGCAGTCGTAAAAACTATATACATTTCCATCCCCTTCATTTTATTTGTGATTAGTGAACCAGGTCCCATTAGAGAATCACTGTCATCAAGGTCAACAGGCTCTTGAAGCTTAATAAATAATCGTTTATTTTATTACTGTCTTTAACTTAGCTCATGTGTGCCCCCACGGCCATGGTCATCAATGTTATTTACTTATGACCATGCACATTTTTAATTCATAGATTTGCCTACAAAGGTATGGCATGTAAAGTAAAAACAAATAGACTTAGAAGTTGAGTTTCTATTAATGAGTTTTACCATTTCTTCTTTCACACACAATACTGCAAAATTATCAACTGTTGACAGTTTTACAAATTGTAATTACACAAATTAAAATAGATAATATTGTATTAGTTATCAATATTGAGTACTGCTATTGGAAAAATATGAATGACAAATTGTTTGTTTTTGTTTTTAACAAATAAAAAATATCATGATTTAATAATGAACATATATTTGTTAAATAATTTGTTGTCATTTTTTTGATCCATCAATGAAGCTATCACTCTTTGCTGGTAATCTTTGTCTCTGGTAATAAAAAGTGTCCAGAAGATAATTATTATTTTAAATTATGAACCGCACTGATTACTGCATTACATCTAATCCTGATTATGCAGACTATTCTCGAAGTTTTTAAATGAAAAAATTTTAAAGAATGAATAAAATTAAATGATGAGAAAAAAATTTATCTGATGAATTTTGAGATTTCTCCGTTATTTCTATCTGGCTATTTTAATTTTAATATCAAAATAGATGCCATATTTCTAGTTAGTATTATTCAGAATGTCATGGAATTTTATAAGAAGTCCTACTGAAAATATTACCAAGTACTTGGGATAAATTGATGTGACGTTTGTTGACAGACGTCATATGATCTAGTCGACAAAAAGTCCACACACGCCAATACTTTGCGATACTTTTAACCTTGATTATGTATGCTAAATGAGTTGAAATAATTTTTGTTGATCCTCTTCGAGAGTCCAACTTGAATATGATAACTCACGTAGCATAAAAATTCCTAACCATCAATTTTGAAGTTTTGATTAATTATTTTCAATTATTTTCTGGTAGCTATTTTTAGCATCGAAAAATTAATTGACACATTTACATGTATTAATTTTCAATATCTTCATCACATACTGAATTATTTACGCATAAAAAATTATATTATTAACATTTATTAATAATAAAATAACTTACCATTAACTTGATCGAAAAAATGTCAATTTTATTGATGTAATCAACCGATAAAGTCTTCTTAACATTAAGTTGAGTTGTTTCATTCTTTTTTTTATCAAAGATTCCTAGGTTCGATGTAAAAATATAAATCCTAAGAAATTTTTTTAGAAAAAAAAGTAGCCAGAAAAAAATGTACACCTACAAAAAAAGACTTCTCTGGTGTAAAATGTAAAACATCTTGGATTTTATATGAAGAAGCTTGTAGAGCTTAAACCTGTTCATTTTTTAATCATTGATTTGTAGCTCTCTGGAAAATTATTCATTATCTAAGCAAAAAGTATTTTATTATATACCATAAATGACTATGACAAGTGAACACTACAGAAATATTTAACAAATCATCAATAAGAAGCTGAAAGTATGCTCTTTATGATCTATTAGTTTTTTCCTTCTTACTTACATCTTCATGTAACGCCCCTTTATTAATCTTGTTTAATTATCATCACATAATTTAATCAGAAATTATTTCAATCATAGTTATAAGAAATGTACGGAAATTAAAATTAATTGATATTGATATATTATTATTTAAAATAATTATTAAGTTGAAATTTCCATGTTAATTCTATTTTTTCTTACATTTCTTTTAGAAATTCATTCTTATTATAAATTTTATTTTAAAAAAAAGTTTTTAACACTCTTTCGATAAAAAATGAACAATTTAATTCTGATGAAGTATTATATTTAATAAATGTTAAGAAAAAGAAAAAAATAAAATAAACAAGTTGCCAAAAATTGCCAAAATACCTTTTTTTTTTTCATTTTGGAGCACATAGAGGAAAAAATAAACTGCTGAATATTTTTCCTTATTCTAAAAAAAAAAAAGATCTGCATATTAAAATAAAAAATATCGGTTTTCATTCATCTTGAAAAAATAAGAACTTTTGTGATTTATTTCTTCAGAAAAAAAAAGTCAGGGTTCGATTTATAATCATTAACATTTTGCCAACAACTTTCGGGATATATTTTTAACCTCTCCTACTATCTTTCTATTACGATTCTAAAATTTGATGTTGCTTGTTTTAGTTACCTGTAGTATTTCACGATTTTATTCAACATAATCTTTTTGTTTTGTCGTAATTCATTCAATTAGTATGTTTTTTCATTTATTTCATATCAAATTTTATATTGAATTTATTCAAATTAAATTATTGCCAATAAAAAATCATCTCGTAGTACATAGAAAAATCTAGATTAAACAGTAATTGCGAATATGAATGATTTTAATTGTTAAAATTTCAACCACTGTGGATTTTTGTTTGTTTGTTGTAGAGGGCAGCAGTAGCTGGTGGTGACGCAATGTTATTTAAATTCCAACAATGATGATAATACACTTTTCTAGAATGTTTTCTTCAGTAAAATGTAATATTGGATTCTAAAAATTAAAGAATGCATCTTCACATACACTTTCAATTGTACTTATTAAATTATAACTTTAAAAAGATTTTTGAATCTAATTTTTATTTATTCTGTTGCTTAGAGTATTTAAATTGTTTGAATTCCGGAAACAAGTGTTTGTATCAAGTATGTAATTCAATATTCTGCTGCACATCCTGCTAACTTCACTTTGAAGAAATGCTCTTTTGACAAAAAATAGAGATATATCTCTATCTCTATTCTCTGCTTTTGACAGTTGTAGGTGTCGCGATGATCGTTAATGGCGAAAAATTCAATGCAAATTGAGCCATTTTTATTATTGTTTAGTTATAATTTTTGCAAAAATTAAATTTCTCTTCATCCATATTCCTATATCAGATTTATTTAGAATTTTTTTTTATACCTATGGAGTTTCACTGGGGAATAAGTACTGATTTACCTTGTTTACAATAAATGAGGAGGGGATGATTGAAGAAAAACTGTCATGAGACGTAGGAGCATCAATTTTCACAGTTGATCAATGTAATCGTGCAAAATTAATGTGTAGTTTGGTGCATTAAGTGAATCATCGTCGACAGTGATACAGATTTGATAATTATTTAGTGAATACTAATTTTTAATAGAAAAAGTTTTTTTTTTTAATGTAAAGATTATTTATTTAAGCTGCCATATCTTTTTATTTATTTTTAGTTGAAAATTAAAATAAAAATAAATTCACACCCACTAAAAGTTATCTCAACAGTTTAGTGAACTTTTCATATCTTCATTCTTGCGGTTCAGTGATTTCTTAATGCTATAAAATTCCAATTTTTTCCGTCATTTTTAACGTTGAAAGCTAAAGAGTTTACAATAGAGTGGTGAATAAAAAATATGCCAAACCACGACTGAGAACTTAGTATTTTTTTTTCACCAAAAAAACAAAAAGGTAAAATCACATTAATGGATACCTTGATATATTTATTTACAGCTTAATTAATTAATTAATCAATTAATTATCGTTATTGGTTTTTTTATTTACAAATAAACAAGTATTTTCCTTGAAAAATTTCCAGAATATCAACAATGATGGAGCTGAGTCACAGTCTAACTCTCAACGAAGATGCCCTCGACCAAATTCCTGAGGCTAAACGACCTGTTTTCGTATTCGAGTGGTTACGATTTCTCGATAAAGTCTTGGTGGCTGCTCAAAAAGTAAATCTTCATTATTTTAAACTTGCTAATAGTTTAATGGTGTCAAGCTGTAGATGATATTTATGTAACATTACATTTGCTTTAGTTATGATTATTTAATTAAATTATTCATTGTTCTAACTTATCAATAAGATTCATGATAATAATTAATCATTTTTTGTTAATAGAACGACATAAAGGGATGCCAGCAAAAATTAGTCGAACAGTTAACGAGACACATGCAAGGTGCTCCGGGTCCACCAACACGAAGATTGATAGCTCGATGTCTCGCTACTCTATTCAGCGTTGGAGATACATTCCTTCTATTCGATACAGTTAATAAATGCAACGATATTTTAAAGAATAAAGATGATTCTCCAAGTTTTCTACCAACAAAATTGTAAGATATAATCAATATTCACTAAGATATATGCTCTTTCACTTTAATTAAAGAGACAAACTGTTGGGGATGAATGATTGATAACGTATTAGAGAAAAAAATGCTAGGGGGAGATGCATTAGGGGATTATAAATATTATTATTATTACAAGACAGATTTCACACTTATATTCAGGCCAATGTATCTAAAAATATAAGTACCTAACGATTATTACTTCTTCAGAAAAATTTCCTCTGTCATTATTTAGTGCCAAGTAGGTTGGAATTTTTTTATTATTGTTTTTTTCTATTTTTAATTTATTTTACTGGTGGCATAGATTCATTATTATCAAATATATTAAATTATAGATTTTATTAACGTAATCTTTATAATTGAAAATCGATTATTCTATCAATCTATCATTATCGCAACTATAGTAAAAACATTTTAATAGCTTAAGCATTATTTTAATAGTTTATTTTGTACTTTGAATGAAATCTAGAGCTGCAATATGCTGTGTTGGAGCCATGTATGAAAAACTGGGTCGGATGATGGGTAGATCGTATGAAGAAACAGTACAAATCCTAATAAAATCTTTACGTTCAGCGGAATCTCAAGCAAGAATTGAAATCATGCATACATTAGAGAAAGTATGTGCTGGAATGGGTTCAGCGGTGACAAATGTACATAAAGAAATTTACAAAGTGTCTCGACACTGTCTAACAGATAGAGTAATGGCTGTAAGATGTGCCGCTGCCAAATGTCTTTTAGAAATGTTGAATCATGCTCCTTTTCTCTATACAACCGAGATCGAAAGCATGGCTACATTATGCTTCAGAGCATTTGAAGGCTCTAATTATGAAGTACGATGTTCTGTTGCCAAATTACTAGGAACTTTGTGTGCAATGACTCAACTTCCAGCACCAAAATCAAAGAATCCAACAATAGCACAAACTAAAAGCATAAAACCAATCTCTCTAGAAGAAGTATTAAATATGCTAATGTCAGGATTTTTGAGAGGTGGTGTTAGTTTTTTAAAAGGAACTGGCGAAATCATAAAAGGAAGTTCAGGAGTCAATAAAGAAGTTCGTGTAGGCGTCACTCATGCCTACGTAATTTTTGTACAAATTTTAGGTGGTACCTGGTTAGAAAGAAATATTGGAGTTTTTGTTGCTCATGTCCTTGACCTTGTAGCCAATCCAAAGGCCGCGAACTCTCATATAGATGCTGTCTACTCTCGAAAATGCATCAATTTTATTCTTCGTGGAACTATCGGTAAACTCTTAGGGGAAGGAGCTCAAGCAGCAGCATGTAAAGAAATTGCTCATGTAATTTTAAAGCAGATGAATTCTATTGATTTTAATCCAGAGAATGCTAAAGACTACAATCAAGAGACATTATTCAGTCAACATCTATTAGTTTGTGCTCTACAAGAAATGGGAAATTTAATCATAAGCTTAGGAACGACAGCATCCAATTTAATTTCAGATCAATCACTAAGTCTGATTGACACCACAATAGCAGTTTTAGTACATCCATGTCAAGCAGCGAGGCTAGCAGCTTCTTGGTGTCTTCGATGCATTTGTGTTGCAGTTCCAAGTCAAATAACACCTTTAATTGATCGATGTGTAGAAGCTATTGAAAACATGCCAAGTTCTCCTGAAGATATTGCTGGGTATAGCAGTGCATTAGCTGCTGTTCTTGGTAGTGTCAAACTTTCTCCTCTAGGAGTCCCTCATACTAAAGGCAAAATTATTTTCAATGCTGCTGAAGAGTTATTAAGGAGTGCCAGTCAAAATAGTCGACTTTCTTTAAACAGAACTCATGCTGGATGGCTACTAATTGGAGCTATTATGACTTTAGGAACTGCCGTTGTCAAGGGGCTGCTTCCTAGAATGCTTTTGCTATGGAGAAACTCTTTTCCAAGATCTAACAAAGAGCTAGAGAGTGAAAAAGCTCGTGGAGATGCTTTTACCTGGCAGGTTACATTAGAAGGACGTGCAGGAGCACTCTCAGCAATGCATAGCTTTTTATTGCACTGCCCTGAACTTATTAATGATGATATTATTCGAAGACTTCTTACACCTATTGAATCTGCTCTTGCTATGCTTACTAATCTTACACCAGTTCTCAAAAATTATGGTCAACAATTGAAAGCACCTACTGCAATGGTCCGGCTTAGATTATACGAAACTTTGCTGCTTTTACCTCCTCAAACATTTGAAGGATCTTATACTCATTTACTTCGGATGCTGGTCTCAGAATTTACTCTTACGGAAAATCCAGGAAATACTACTACTTCCTTGCTCCGAGTTGTATGCCATGCTAATGACTCGGTCATTTTGGGAACTTGGCTACAGGAAACAGAACACCGCACAATAGAAGACCAGGTATTTATTTAATTACTTTGCTGTTAATTAACTATTATTTTCTAACAATAGATCTTTCTTTAAATTTTGATAATTTTTTAAATAGATTTTTCGTTGCTAATGATATAGTAATAATGATAATAGCCGTAAAAAATCTAATAAGTAATGTTCATAATAACACTTAATATTCAATATTCTTCGTGCTTTCATTAATGTATAGATGGAACCAAATCGAAGAGCGGATATGGAGCACGTGAGTAAAATATAAAACGGTTAATTGAACACAATAAACAATCAAGTATCAAATTTCATTAGCTGTATTTCTAGTTGATTATTATTTCCGTTAATAGTCTATTAATTAATTCAATTCAATGATTATTTAATTGTTTAAAATGTACTTGTTAGAAACATTTGTAAAAGCGATGTATAAAAACATCAATTGCAGTCTGTTGGAAAAAATAAAAAAATATTTATGCTCTTTGTTTTTCTTTTCAGTTGCAGCCAAATAGTGCAGCGGGTTCTGGAGCACTAGAACATAATGAATGTTGTTTATATAGACCTTTACCACCGGTGAGTTTTTATTCAATTATTTGTTAACTTTGTTTACTTTATAGAATAAAATCTTGTTATAATTTTTTTTTAACTTCATTAAAATAAAATAGTTTTGTTCCCTTACATTGAATGAGGTAAAAATTTAAAAACTTTATTTTCATGCAATTCATTTTTATGTATAATATTTTTTCTCTTACAGAATACATTAATTCCGGGACCACTTCCTTTAGGAGTAGCTGTTATAGACCTCTCAGTTACACTGTTCGGTCAAATATTCCCTCGAGTAGCCAACAAACATCGTCTACAAATGTTAGACCACTTTGGCGAATGTATAAAGCACGCGAAATCCGGTCGTCAAGAAGCAATTCAAATAAATGTATTTACCGCAGTTCTTAGCGGTTTGAAAGGCCTAAACGAAGCTAAAACTGGCTTCGGTCAAGAGGATGTAAAAAAATCAGCAACGAGTTTAATAGTGAGTACATTAGTCAGTGGTAACCCTATATTACGTTGGGCTGCAGGAGAAGCCGTTGGAAGAATGGCTCAGGTAGTGTCAGATCCAAAATTTACAGCAGAGCTCGCGCAAATGAGTTTTGATAGATTAAAATCTGCAAGAGATGTTGTCAGCAGGACTGGCCACTCATTAGCGTTGGGTTGTCTTCATAGATATGTTGGTGGTATGGGTTCAAGCCAGCATTTAAATACTAGTGTAAGCATTTTATTGGCCTTGGCTCAAGATAATTCATCACCGGTAGTTCAAGTATGGGCTCTACATGCTCTAGCGTTAATAGCCGACTCTGGAGGACCAATGTTTCGTGGTTATGTTGAACCCACGTTATCTTTAATTCTTACTTTATTATTAAATGTGTCTCATTCTCACATTGATGTTCATCAATGTATTGGAAAAGTTTTATCAGCATTAATTACTACAATTGGACCAGAACTTCAAGGCAATACTTCATCAATCTGCACGGCTCGTTCATCGTTCTTATGTGCTTGTGCAATAATGCAAGATCATCAAGATCCTTTAGTTCAAGCAGAAGCAACCGGATGCCTTCAACAACTTCATTTATTTGCTCCTCGTCATGTTAATTTGTCTTCCCTTGTGCCAACACTATGTAGAACATTATCTAGCAATCATTTGTTACTTCGTAAAGCAGCAATTTCCTGTCTGCGGCAACTTGCCCAGCGTGAAGCAAAGGAAGTTTGTGAGCATGCAATGAGCTTAGCTAATGAAAGTCGAGATACAAATGTCGTTGAAGGTTTAACAATTACTGAAACAGGTCTTCCAGGAGTTTTATTCAGTCTACTCGATGTAGAAACAGATAGTGGACTTATAAAAGATATTCACGATACTTTAACAAGCATGCTACAAATGTTAGCAGCTGATAATCTGTCTCAATGGCTTGCCTTATGTAAAGACGTGCTTACTGTTGCATCAGAATCAAGCACACCTGAGGAAATGACTGCGATTAATGCAGAAGATAGTGTGATGGATAATGACAGTGCTGATGCAGAAGGCGACGACGATCAAGCAGAATTTCATGCTGATGAATCTAAGCAACGTCCTAGTGTATCTCCAAGATGGCCCACTAGAGTTTTTGCAGCTCAATGTATTCGTAAAATTATTTCTACTTGCAAAAACAACAAGCAAGCACACTTCGACCTATCGATAGCGAAAGAATTGCAGCAAGCAAAAGGTCGAGGGGATTATTTAGTCCTCCACCTTTCAGATTTAGTTAGAATGGCATTTATAGCAGCAACAAGTGACTGCGATCCTCTACGTCTTGAAGGTCTAGCAACTCTTCAAGAAATTATTGATAAGTTTGCTAAAGTACCTGAACCTGAATTCCCGGGACATCTTCTTTTAGAACAATTTCAAGCACAAGTTGGAGCAGCGTTGAGACCTGCTTTTACAGCAGAAACTGCTTCTCATGTTACAGCAGCCGCATGCGAAGCTTGTAGCGCTTGGATTGGAAGTGGTGTAGCTCGAGATCTTAATGATCTTCGTAGAGTTCATCAATTGCTGGTTTCATCTTTAGAAAAGCTTCGAGAAGGTAATACGCGTCCTCAATTATACAACGAAAGTCTATCCACACTAGAAAGACTAGCTATTCTCAAAGCTTGGGCTGAAGTTTATGTCGTAGCAATGATAAATGATGGCTCTGCTCCAAATACTCGTGACTCTTCTTTGAAAAATATTAACAAGACTGAAGGTATTGATAATGAAGGTTTTGGACAATTTGAATTTCGGAATGAAAGTCTTTTAAGCCTAGTACAACCAGAACTATTAAGTTTAAGTCAACATTGGCTTGCAGCTCTTCGAGATCATGCTCTGCTTTCATTACCACCTGAATTTGCGAGTCAATTGCCTCATGATGGTGGAGCCTTCTACACCACCGACACAATGGAGTCTGCCAGACCTTATTATGCTAAATCATGGGCTCCGATTCTTCATGCTGCAACGCTTTGGTTAAATGCTCGTGGATTTGATATGAATCAAACGAATACAGTATCTAACACTCCTTCATCTCCCAATAATAACAGTAATAATGAAAATAACAGCAATAATAATATGAACATGAATAATATAAATAATATAACAGATAATAATATTAATTCTAAAAAGACAGACACCAACATAGAACGTTTCCATCTTCTTTTTGGCATTTGTATGGAAGCCTTATGCAGCTCACGTTCTTCAGAGTCAACACAAAACATCGAGACATGTCTGAGTGCTTTGTTTACACTTTTAGATTCCTCATGGGCTCGAAAAGTTCTAACTACAGATGTGTCACTTCCTATTGAACTTTGTAACGTTCTTCACAGACTTTTGCTAACTCGTGAAAGTTACTCGATTCAAATGATGGTGATGGAAGTGCTTAAGCAAATTATGAAAGCAACTCAAGAGAATTTAACAGAGAAGAAGAAAGTAAAGTTGAAAGAGATGAGTTCAGAAAATCAGGAGATAAAAGATATAGCAGAATTGGATTTATTAGGCGAAGGAGATACAGAAGGAGAATTAAAACCAGGAAAGTCTTTCGTTTTTGCTGTTTTAGAAGTCTGTCTTTGTTTATTAGTACGTCAAATACCCGCTTTAAATCCTAATCCCGGTGGAGCAACTGCGATTTTATCTCAGAAAGGCTATGTTCCATCAGAGGAAAATGGGAAGCTCATTGCTTCAGCTCTGAATGTCATGGAGACACTTCCTACGCTCTGTTCACCCCGAGGTGCTCTTGCCATTTTACCGACTTTGCTTTATTTAACTACTGGTGTTATTAGAGAAGCTGGAGTTCGTGTTGATAATCATAATGTTCGATTAGCTTCTGAAGTACCTATACATGCGGCACTACACTGTTTGAAGAGCTTAATCATGGATAAGTACTCAAGAGATGATAGGAGCAGAGATCAGTGGACTATGCTACTTCAAAGCGCTCTTGCGAAGATAATTGACTTGGCCAAATCAGGAAATGACGAGACTAAGATGGATGATGTTACAATGATGCTCGGCATTGCTGTTTTTGTATTGCATGCATTACCAGAAGTTGTCAGTGCACCTAATTTACAATTTCCTTGCATCAACCATTTTCGACAAGCCATTTTGTCAGATAGTACAATGGTTAGTAAATAATTATTCCTTTTTTCATGTAATAGTTTATTAGCAGTCAGAAAAAATAATTCGATAAATTCAATTTTTAACATTTATTTAACAATGTAGCTCTTCAAAATTTAGAATCTTTTCTAATTTCTTACTGAGTAAATGCCATTAGGCATTGCATAAGTACGTAACGTCAAACACTTGAAGAAATCTATGAAATTTAGTGAACACTACATTTAAATTTTAGGTAAAATTAAAGTGTGTTCAAACACTCAAGACGATATTCCAACATCCTGAGAGAAGCATCAGTACTCCTTACATCCATGCTCTAGCTCCTCGATTGGTTGAATATTTGTACAGTGATAAGAGTAAACAAATCCAAAATGAGTTGGAGTTATCGTATACTTTGGAATGTGTCAATACGATTGAAGCTCTTATTACTCTTGCGGAGCCAAAAAACCGTGAGTTAACATTTCAAATCTTAATTTTAGTATTTGAATATTTCAAACACTCTCTTTTATTACAAAATAGTACGAAGGATTCTTTTATTACCCGCTAAAATAAATTAGCTATATTCAGAAATTTTTTTTTTTTTTAACATTTTAATCGTAAAAAATTGATTTTAATATTCAAATACATTGATATAAATAATTATTACGATCAATGAAGTAATGTACAAAATTTAATAATCTTACTATTAATTAATATTAATTACACGCGGTTCAGGAGATTTAATGCAAGGTATGTCAGAGAAATATAAATATGTTCTAATAATTATTTCTCTAGAACTTTTTTCCCTGATGAATAAAAAATGAAGCTCTATTAAAAATTCAGATAACACTAAATGGTAATGAAATTTTCTCTTTCTTTAGGTATTCAAATGCTCACTCTGCTCGTACCAATATTGATAAATTATTTATTGGAAGAAGATAAACTGCAACGGGGTACAAGGTGGCAAATAAGTCTTCACCAACAAAGCTTTCAGTGGTTGAATAAGATTGGTCCAAAGTATCCTCAAGTAAGTTGATGAAAAATGTTCAAGTATTGCTTTATTTTATTTATCATATGTCATTATACATTGTGTTTTTGTATTCGTTTTTATTTTAAATTAACTTCGAATATGAATTATTCATTAGAAGGTGATTAATAATCAAAAATATTTTTTGCAGGAATTTAAGACTTTAATGTCTCAATCAACTGAGCTTAAAATAAAGTTAGAAAATGCTGTACGATTAAGTCATCAACAAGCTCAACGGCATATGAAACAATCTGACACCATAAAACCAATACTTGCTAAAACAATTACACCTTCAATTAAACTTAAAACTGATTTTTCAAATTTTAATTAATTTTCTATTTTACTAAACAAACACATCTATAATAATGTTTTTTTTCAACTGATACAACAATGGCGATTATGTCATCGAATTAGTGATATTAGGGTTAATTTTCTTATACATCATTACGTAAGATATTGTTTGAATAAGTTATCGGAGCAATTTTAATAATGAATGTCGTAGAGAAATTTTTAATAGAGTAGAGAATATTTAAATGATGTAAAAAATCATATAGTAGGATATAATGAAGATTGATAGAATAGTTGGGTTTGATATTTTTAAAAATGTATTTTTTTAATTCTCAGTAAGCACAAATTTAATAATTGTAAAAAAATATACGAATTATTTATGAAAGTTTCCATTATAAAAAGTGTCAACAAATGTCAAGGGACGCAAAAGTTTCTAGTATCTTAATTTAATGAAATCAATAACATGGAAACAAAAAATTCGACAAAGAAACAGACGAGCTACATAAAATTTTCAACGAAGATTCATTTTATTGATTTTTCCAGAGTATTTTCTTATTCTTTAATTAACAAAAAAAAAAAATGTCTCAAATGGAATGAGAGAATGTTATACAGTACAGAAATAATGACAAAGTTCTAAAAAGATAAACCTAAAAATATGATGTGGACATCATATACACCGAAATGATTCTACTAGTAACGAATTTACATGCGTCATATGCTCATTTAAAATTATATTATATAAAGGTAATATTTAGATGTAAACAATTCTTCCAGTGACTATTTAATGAGTAATGAATTTCATAAAGTAGAGAAAAATATTTATTGATGTATTAGTGAATATCTAATCGAGGAAACTACCTTTTTCCTTGGATAAGTAACTGTTTTAGAATGATGAAATGTTGTAGATTTTACTGAATATAAATAATTAATGATAAAATGATATAACAAATCATCTACACATCTGCAGATGTGCATTACAGTTAAAAAACTGAAGATAAATTATTTTTTAAAAATTCATTAACCTTTTCAGTCCTCATCTGCATAAATATGCATTAAATGTTCATCAGATTCTACGACAGTATATTTTATTTCAATTATTTGAACGACGTTTAGATTGTTTTAAAATTAATTTGTTACTATCAAACACTGACACTCTTGCAATTATAACAATGCAATTTTTATTTAATATACAAATTCAAGAATTATTCATTTTTTATTGTGACTAAGGAAATTAATTTATTATTGAATGCAATTATAAACTTATGAAGACATAGATTGCATTGATATTCGAAACAAATTGTATCCGTTTTAGCCTATTTATTCTTTCAGATTATTCTTGTGTAACAATGATTAGCTTTATACAGAAAAATTGTTAACTTTTCAGATTACTTTTACACAAGACAATTTTTTATTTACGTAAGACTCTGGTCTAAATAGTTGGTTTATACCTGTGGGATTTTATTATCTGTTATCAAAACTTTTTTATTTAAAGAAAAATAAATACATTTAAACCGAAACAATATACAATATAAATAGGTATAAGTAGGCAAGTTAATATGAAATCCATATTTATTTTTTATAATATTAATTATTGATTAATTTCACTTGTAAGTGAATTCCAGTATGTATCTCCAGCAAAAAGTGATTGATTGATTTATTTATTGGCCCTTAATTTGGTTAACATTGCGATTAATAGTCATTAGAATATTTTATTAAAAATAATTTCGGGAACACAGATGACAATCCGTCGAAAGAGAACTTTCATTAGTAATTTTTTAACAAATATTTTGTATTTTAAAGGTCAAAACTTAACTCAAGCCATCCTTCAGAAGACTTATATACTGAAAAGAGTGAGATAAATAATAGTAAACAATTTTCTCTACTGAAGAATTGGGGAAAATATTTTTTAAATTCATTTTGACTATGATGAATAATAAACAAAGCCAAATTAAGGGTTTTTCTGGTAATAGTTGATTTAATTTAATTGATTGCATAAATATGTATAAAGAATAAAGACTATGTGTATACGTATTCGCGTGTAATTGAATTATTAACCAAACCATCATATGATTCATATGGTCATAATACATTCCAAAATAAAATTTAATTTTTGAGTTTATTTTAATAAAGTATCAATAATAGTATTGATAAGATAAGACATCTTTTAATTTATCCAGTAAAATCGCAACATTACGTTATTTGTCAAGAGTGTGGGTTAATGTTAATGTACGTGTCAATGAAGGTAACAGTATTGCATTTATATTTCGCATATTTATTAGGCACATCTTATAAATTAAAAAATAACAATTAATACTTTTCTTTTCATTTATAATCATATATATTAATTAATATCAGACACAATTTCTTATATCATCAAAGTTTACCATCACATCAAAATTAATATCGCTCTCCTTACATTTAGGTTATGTGAACGGATTAAAGTACATGAAAGCTTGCAATCTGTGATAACGTGACCAAGAACTGTCATTATTGATTCTAAAGACTAGAAACATTATTTGACGTTTGCTTTATCAAGTTTATTGTACAGAAATGAGTAAAAAAATTATTTTAGTAACCGGAGGAACTGGTCTAGTAGGTAAAGCTATTGAAAAAGTTGTTAAATCAGACATCAGGCCTGATGAAGAGTGGATATTTGTTGGATCTAAAGATGCAGATTTATGGTAAGATATTTTAACTATTTCGTATGATCATATTAAATTGAAGATTTTTCTGATAATTTATTTTTTTATAGTAATAAACAGAGCACTGTTGAATTATTCCAAAAGTACAAACCTACACATGTAATACATTTAGCTGCTATGGTTGGAGGATTATTCCACAATATGAAACATAATTTAGATTTTCTAGTAAGAAACATTATAATATAATCAATCTATTGAGTTATATGACACTATTATTTTTTTCTAGCGTAAAAATCTTCAAATGAACGATAACGTTCTCCAAACTGCCCATGAAAGTAATGTCGTTAAAGTTGTTTCATGTCTTTCAACATGTATCTTTCCTGATAAAACATCATATCCAATAGATGAAACTATGGTGAGTAGCAATAAAATTGCTCATACTAGAAATATTTTATAGAAAATCTATTTTCTTTTAAAATAACTTTATTTCTTCTAGGTTCATAACGGTCCACCACATCCATCAAATTATGGTTATAGTTATGCGAAAAGACTTATAGACGTTACTAATCATGGATATTTTGATCAGTATGAGAGAATGTATACAAGTGTTATACCTTGTAATGTTTTTGGACCTCATGATAATTACAATCCTTACTCTAGTCATGTAATTCCTGGACTTATGAGAAAACTTTATGATCTTATAAAAGAAGGTATTTCATAGTTATAAAATTGATAAAATTTTTTAAAAAATATAGCACCTATAAATCATGAATAGCATTCTGTAAATTTTTTTTAAATGGTGCCACTTATTAAATTAAAAAAAAAATATTTTAAACAATACATACTTTCAATTAAATTAATCTTAGGTAACACAGAGGATAAAGTATTTACAGTCTTGGGTACAGGAAAGCCTTTGAGACAGTTTATTTACAGTTTAGATCTGGCTAAGCTTTTTATATGGGTTCTGAGAGAATATAATTCCGTTGAACCAATTATATTATCTGGTAAACAAATATTTTTATTTCATACTCCAATTATTACTTATTATTAACCAATAAGAGCTTTTTATGTAAGAAAAATAAGTTACAAAATAATATTGACTCATCTTTTGACTGTTACTTTTTTAGTGGACGAAGCAGATGAAGTGTCAATTGCTCAAGTAGCAGAAACACTTGCCAAAGCGTTTGATTTCAAAGGAAAAATAACATTTGACACAACTGCAGCAGATGGTCAATATAAAAAGACTGCTAGCAATGCGAAGTTGAGAAGTTTCTTACCTGACATGAAATTTACTCCCTTCGATAAAGCAATTAAAGAGTCTGTTGATTGGTATTGCGAAAATTACAGTTCTGCAAGAAACTGATACATCAAAAATAGTAATTAAAATAATTAAGCAATAAATATATATTTTATTCCAAGTTATTTTTTTACTCAAAACATCCTAAAACCATATTTTATACACAGTATTGCTTGAATTTATCGGACTGTAATCATTTAAAGTATTTATAAATATTATAACCAAAAGTCTAATTATTTAAAATTAAATTAAAGCTATTTTCAATAAATTGTTCTTCAAAAAATACTATTCGCAATACTTTTACATAGCTTTAACATCATTCAATGTTCTGTTGACATTTTTATAATAAAATCTTTTTCGCAATGCATGTAAGCTAATGACAGCAATCAAGTGAAAGATTAATTAACCAGCATAATCTAATTATCGATTTTCAATAAACGCCTCGACTTTTGGAGCCACATCATGCCTATATTTAAGCTCTCTAGGTTACACTGTATAACAATGCTAAGAAAAAAATATATCAACTGGCGTTAAATTCGCCAACTGATTGCAATTTTCACGTACGTCACATTCCTGCTTTACATTCTCTTTCCACAGACACACAATCACGTTAACATGCGCTATTCCAGTCTCAACTTCTATCTCACGTCTTCTTTACTCTATCATTCTTTATTCTTCTTTGTTATCTTAGTATGTGTAAGTGGTTCCAAAAACGCGTGCGCCAAAGCGTCGAGACGCCGATGCCGCTCTTCAGTCTTCTCTACGATTTGCCGCTGCAACTTTTAGCTTTCAGTGCGCTCAAGCAGCTTCTTGTTAGTGGTTGATGTTTGTCTTTTCTCTTCGGTTATATATATCAAAACAGGAAACAATGACATGAACACGTGGTTTAATGAATTTCGTTTTCACTTATCTGTAAAGTTACTTCAGTTATTGACAAGTTCTTACTTTTATTCTTTACAATTTTTTTTTTCGTTCATCGAACAAAAATGATGACTTCTCGGGACAATTATAGTGAAACAAGTGATTGAAATGTCAGACTGTTTTTCGATCAAGCCGGTTAGTTTTTCCAACCGAAACTTATCTTCTTTAAGGTTTTATCTACACAACTTTCATTTCCTTTTCAGATATTTCTTTATCATGTTTGAAATATACGGTACTAGAAGCTAAGCGTTGGTGGTGTTGTGAAAAATTTACTCAAGTGACACATAGGCTAGCAAAGGATCGACAATCTCTCATGGGAGTTAAGGCAAAAAAGAAACACTAGAGATGATGCAGAGTTGCTTGACCGCCCGGTGTATTTTATGGGCTTCGAGGGCACATCAGCTTCAACTCCTGTGGGATGCAATAATCACTCATAGTTATAAAGTAATATTGACAAAGACATCAAAATTTTTTGTATTACACAGGAAAAAACATGAGTAACTATTCGAATGGAAAAAATAAAAAGGGATGGAACGAAATAGAACGATATGTGGACGTATAAACCAGTAGATTGGAAATGGGATGGCATTGAAATTAGATTGTTATTTATTTTGAATTCCAACATGGAAATAAGATTTTTGGAGACGTTTTTTTTTTATTTTAACTTATTACAGTTAAGGACGTGAATGTTAGTAATATTTTTTTATTCAGAAAAAAATGGTTTGGTTAGGTTTATTTACAAAAATGAAATTGCTTCATCTCATTTCCAGGAAGCTAGGGAAATAGTAGTCAATGATATGAAAGAGATAAGATGATCAAAACAAAATTCACCTTCAACACTTTCATAACAAATAACTTATTGTGATAAAGAGAATTCCGATGATATTTGTAATTTTGTGATCTGTCAACAAATTATAAGTTATTATATGATGAGTACTTCTGGCTGATAAGTCTAGCAAACAAGTAATCATTTTATGATCAAAAATTTATCATTCAACCTAAATTAAAATCTAGTTGTCTAGGTGACAAATCGTTAATGGAGATCGATAGTAGACTACTTTTTCTGCTATTTTTAAAATTATTTTATAGCACAAATTAGTGTATACTCTTTGTTTTTTTACTAAGAATAGTTTTTTTTTAATCAGATTAATTTAAAATAATTCGATTTTAGTCACTCATTTTTAAAATTTTTTTTTATTAAATCCATTGAACTTTATTTATTCAAAAATTTTTATGGTGATCTTCACGTTTCGTGTTATTTATCAATGTTCCTGTTATAACAAGTTGATAGAAATCGTAAAAAAGTTATAACTTTGTCATCAAATGAATAAACAAATTTCCTGCCGGTAATTGGAATTCACATTTAATTACAACATTCAACACATTTCGTTGAAAGAAAAAAAAATATGTCACTATTTATTGATTGAATATTGCATTAATAAACGGACAATTAACTAATAAAAATGGAAAGTTGGCAATGCGGTTATTGATAAATATTTGAAAATGTAACCATTAAAAAAAGTGTCATAATTTGAACTATTTAGAGAAAATTTCATTAAACTTTTTAAATATTTCCTTTTCATTACCTTTATCATATAATACGTAGAGGAGAGGTGTATTTTTTTTTATTTTTTGAAAGAAAAAACTATTCTCTGCTAAAGTTTCTTTTTATCCTTATCTGAGTCACGCTAGATCATAATCCTTTCATAAAAAATATATTTCTCACTTTAAATGATAAAACATCAGCTCAAAGAAGTGTGATCTATCTTTTAAAAAAATAGGGATAATGTTTTAAGTAATTTTTTCTCTGTAGTGAATAGGTAGATTCTTTTATTGTTCATAATCCGTAAGAAAAATATTTTTATGCGAAATGATGATAAATCATTTTTATTCTCTGTTAGAAATTCTTATCTCTTCTGAAAATTATTTTATTCAGAAAAACTTATTGGGGAAGTTTATGAAAAGATTTTAATGAAAAATTTTCCATAGTATAACTTTGAATTAAAGTTATTTAAAAGCAAAAGTTATTCATGTTTGTTCTCGTCCTTACATAATATATCATAATTCTTTTATTAACATAAGCTTTCTATTTTTAGGTTCTACACAATAAGATGTGGAATTCTGATATTTAATATTGTGGAATGACCGTTCGATAATTTAACTAATTAACTCATCGACTGCAGTTGACATTACATAAAGTATAACAGCAAAGGCGGCTCATTTCAACAACCAAAGCTGATGTTAAAATAAAATTACATCACCATTTATAGCGTTAATAAATGTTGAAACCTGAGAAAAATAAACTCAAAAGCTTTTCAACTGGTGAAAGAGGAAAATTTTAACGAGGATTTCAGTGAAAAATACCACCGATAAAATACCAATTTAATCCAAGTGTATAAAATCTGAATTTAGTAGACACGTGAGCGTTAGTGTAGGAAGAAGAAGATGGAAATGAGAAACACGTTGTATTTGTGAAATTGCCAGTGTGAACTCTAGAGAAATGGCGACAAAGGGATTACAGGTGATAGATGACAAACAAATACCAGGGACTTTATATTTAAATAACAAGCGATGGTCGTGGAGGTGAAAGCATTTTGTGTTAGAAAATATGTAAAGACATTAACAGGTTAAAGACCACATTGAATAATGTTACTGATGTTAACAAGGTTAATTAATCACATTATCATTTTTACGACAACGATATTTAGGTTTAGATGAAGCGTTTTGAAGTTAATTGGATAAATAAACATTTATGTGATATATATAAATGAAATAATGCCGGGTATCGTGGTATTTAGACGACGATGGAGCGTCGGAAGTGACGACCTAGTGGTCCCTGGAGCATTTCTCTCTATCGTTCATGTTATTTGGTGAGTATGTTACAATTATCTCAATTAATTAACATCCAAATATCCGGTTAACCGTTCTCGACAGTCAACACTGAGTAGGTTGGACAGTACTGAGAATAAAATAGTTCTAAATGAGAAGTAATTATTTTAATGTTTTCACTGCAATCAAGAGTTATTTATTAAATTAATTAACTCTATTGGTACTTGTCATAAAATTATACTAAAATTAATTGAACTGTTTTACTAGCTTTTATGCTCTGACTGAATGAGCCAGCATTTCTTATCATATTTTAAGTTGCTAGACAATTCAAAGAATATTAATCAGAGTATGAGAATAATAATGACTTTAGCACGTTGTTCATAAAAAAGAAGTTGTCTACAAAATTTATCAGCCGTTAAAAATGAATTTTTAATTCGAATTAAAGTTTTTATATATTGTAAAGAATAATATCTTGCTCCAAAATGTGAATTCTTGAACATTATTTTTAATTTAAATTGCAAATTGGATTATAACGTGATCCTAGTGTAAATATATCCATTTTACACATTTTTTTAACAAAGTAATCATTCTTTTATACTGAATAATTTGATAATTTATTACTCAGAAAATAATTATAACATTATATAATACAAGAAGCTAGCTTAGGATGTATAATTCAAGTTCACTTAACTACCTACATCTCATTTTTTTCTTACAGCAATTAATCACAACAAATTAAATTAATCATATTTTATTTCCCTTATCGGATGATTATTACGGCTATATCTATATATTTTTATCTATTCTTTACGGTAATTCATTAAGTATCTTCAGTAACGTGAGAATGTAGTATTTCGCGTATTATATTGCTAAGCAAGAAAGTGCTCGAAATTTAAATATAAAGTTTGTTTAATATAAGTATATATGTGTGATATAGTGTAGCATAATAGACTCTCAGTCTGTGTTCAGTTATCTCAACCATTTGTAAGCTGAGTCAGACTTAAAGTTGATAAACGACTTTTGATTTGGTGGTAGTCGATAACCATGTGGCAAAATTTCGTACTAAGTTGTCATCCATATTAATCTCGTTAGTAAAAAAAACATTTAATAATAATTTTCAATCTGTTTAGTCTCTACTCAAGAAATGTTATTTCGTAATAGTTTTATTTGACTTTGCTCAAGTGTTAAAGTTGTTGAGTCGGAGACTTCTGCACTAATCTATTTACGTTCATTAATTTTCTGTAATTTATTTGCATATTTTAAATTTACTGCAATGCCGGGTCTTGTGGTATTTAATAGGCGATGGTGCGTTAGCAGTGACGACCTCGTTAAACCTGCTTTTTTGCTCGGTTGCGTTCATCTTCTCCAGTGAGTTTTAAACAACGTGTTTTACTTACATCACTAACTTGTGAAAATGAAACAAAAGTTTCACTTCTTGAATACATATTTTATACATGATATATAAATATGAAGTAGATTGAGTTAAAACACTTGAATTTATGGTAATAAAACATTACCAAGTTTTTCAAATATATTTTCAAGTGTTCACTTTATCGGTTCCGATATTCTACTCTTTTTTAATGTATCTTTACTGTTGGAAAAAGAAAAAAAATATTTGGAAAATAGTTAAATCGTGATTTATTTCTAATGAAATTATTGTTTCCAGTTGACTATTTTTTTTTTTTTTTTTTTTTTTGTATCTATAGAACAAATTTTAGTCCTAGTGATTAATTCTTGGACTGGAACTATTGATTTTTCTTTTTTATTTCTCTTTTATATATGTATTTTTTTCGTACTTTGTTATAATCGTGATAGAAATAGTAAAAAAATATTTTCCATATAGTATAAAAGAAAATTGAATTCAAATAATGCAGATTTAATTTGTTTTGCCATAAAATAGGAATTTAGTTAATCTGATAAAATTGAGAAACACAATCATGCTGTAATCCATTCATAAAATGAATATTTTTTTTCAAACTCTCTTCACATTAAATAAATTATTAATTATTATAATAGTTAAATATTTAAAATTATTCGGATGATTTCATTTTACTCAAAAATATTTTCATTACTATTGATATTCATCAGCACAAATGATAATATTATTCATGATATTTATTATTGTAAATGAATTTAATATTCATGACTAAAGAAACTAAATGTCATCTTAGAAAATATTTTTCATAAAGCAAAATATACATCTCGACTACTTAGAGTTATGTATATATTTTCACGAGCACAGTATCGATTTAGTTCTGTTTAATGTGTTTTCGTCGCCTTGAAAACAAAATATCAGCATGACATACAAGCTCGTGAAGAAGACAACACGGCGCCCAATTGCTCTACATTTATATAACCAAGTCATTGTAATATCAAAAGAGCTTATTAGCTTATTCTGATCAGTTTCTTTCACATTCATCTTTTCAGAAACACTGCACGTTCACTTCCTAATGGTGTTTCCTAATGTAAAGTATAATTTAACAATTTAACGCCTCAATCTAAGGCGAATGTTGGAGTCATCTGTGGCACAGTTTTTCATTTTTTTATTCCAACCTCATTTCCGTCAGTCACAGCTTGTTCTACGCAAAATTAGACTAATTTCCAGCAATTACGAATATAGAAGTTTGGATAATGGATAAGAACGATCTTATCAGAATAGATATGAGGGTTGTCGAGTGGAAGAGAAGAGAGATCACCGGAGATAAATTTTTACCCTTGCAAATGTAATGTAATGTAAGGAAATCGAACAACACAACTGCAAGTAGTATAGAAGCAAAGAAGAAGGGAAAAAGTGGCCCTTGTGGATCGATACGTCACAGGCCGCGTTACATTTTGCTTGTGAATGTCCCTCAACCTTTGTATTCTATAGTATTCTATACTCTACTCTTACTACTACTTCAATAACTCCCCCAACTACCCCAACATATTTTTTTCTGACGGTTCCAACCGCTTGGGTTTGCCACTGCTGCTCTCCTTTCCCTTCATATATGAATCATTTAAGGCATACCACCCCGCATAGCATTTAAATCGACTTATCGACACTCCTATGCTTTGATGAAATGAAATGCAGTCCGAGCTTTTATTTCCCTTCGAATACTGATATATGCATTAATAAATAAATCTGTAAATAATATGAATAAACCTCAGAATATTAAATGCATTTTCAGAGATATCCAAACTAAAATTTTATTTCTCTTCTTGCTATCAAGTTTATTACAATTACTTCCATTTTATCATTTTTTTGTTGTGGTTGAAAATACTTTCATGAGAAAATAGTCGGAAAATGAGTGTTTTCATTTTAATAGGAAACGACAAATAGCTTTTCAATCTATCCAAATATTTCCACATAAATATTTCAATAAAATAAATCAACCTGTAAGTAATAAAATTCTCTGTAGACTTTATTTATATGATTTTAATAATATAAAAAGCGATGATAGTTTACCTAAATATTATCAAAATATTCATAGCAATTTCCATCAGGATATAACATCATAAATATATCTACAAAGTAACCCAGATGGTAGAATAAATAAGCTGAAAGGACAAATTTATGTTTGATGTTGTCAATACGACTAAAAGCTAAATGTATCCATAAAGAATATGGCCTAATACTGGAGTAACAATAATTTTCATAAATAGCTTTCAATTTATTTTCAAATTACTTCATTTTTCAAATAAACTAGAACTATCAGTACCAAGTCTTGAGCAATAACTTCGAAAAAAAAGGCTAACAATTACAAACTTTTCTTATGATCTAAAATCAGTATTGATCACATATTAGAACAGGAAAGATTTTTCCACAAATATCCCGAATTATTAGCTGTAAATAACAGATTGAAATGGACTCCAATTGATTCATATGCTGTATAGATGTATTAAGTTTCCATTGTGCTCGTGAGCGTTGAAGATAAATGGATCGGGAGTTCCGAACGTTCTCAGAACGAAGACTTTCAAAATCATTGGACCATAAGGGAGTTGGTTTTATTATAATTATCGGCACTGATAGAAGTAGAAAAAACTAAAATAAATATCCCCGGGATGTTGGAGAACCCTTAATAACTCGAATAAACCCCCAAATCACAACGAACCTTAAAGTAATGCATAGAAGCCGCTGAAAGATGTCTTTAACCATGATGAAAAATTTATTTTTAACTTTTTTTACAAAGAATCAAGTGTAACGAATATACTGAGTGCCCAATTACTCATCGGAAACCTAATTACTAATTAAAACCCACCCTTATTGCTAAAAAACTTAGAAAAACCAGCTATAAGCCGCTAAAAGATGTCTTTAACCGTAATTATTAATTAAGGTTTCCGATAAGTAATTGGGCACTCAGTGTATTCGTTACACTTGATTCTTTGTAAAAAAAATTATAAATAAATTTTTCCTTATGGTTAAAAACTTCTTTCAGCGGCTTCTATGCATTACTTTAAGGTTCCTTGTGATTTGGGGGTTTATTCGAGTTATTAGGGGTTCTCCGACATCCCGGGGATATTTATTTTAGTTTTTTCTACTTCTATCAGTGCCGATAATTATAATAAAACCAACTCCCTTATGGTCCAATGATTTTGAAAGTCTTCGTTCTGGGAACGTTCGGAACTCCCGATCCATGAAGATAAATGACAGCAATGAGCAGCATTATATAGCATCATCGCATATAGTATATAATGGTCCGTCATTCACGACTAATTTCACATAAATGGTTCAATCTCACTCCGTCTGTTAAAATCAAACAAGAGACAAAGGAGATTAAACAGTAATGAAATTTACAAATCTTATTTTAGATTCGTTATTTCATTTTGATAACATCAAATATACCAGGAGCCAAGGTATAAACCGAAGAAAATATGATAGAATTTATGAAATCTGATGGCTTTAGTTCAACCTCTTGATTCACGTGTTCACCATTTAGCTCGACAAGTTCTCAAGTGAATTCGGTTGATTGAAGAGGTTTCTAGTCACTTCTTAACTTATTATTCTTCTATCTTTAGATAACAAGGTGTGCTGGAAAATACTTGGTCATGCTTCAGCCTTGCTAATTGTTCATCCACTATTATTTAGTGCCTTTTTAATTCAATCAACCGATACATGAGCGATTGTTGTAGATTTATTGAACTGCAAACAAAGAATTCTATTTGTTTCCACTAATTTCTCTTGGAGATTCTAAAAATGACACTTTTTGTAGAAAAAGCTTTTTCAAAAGTAAAATATTTTTCTTTCCATTCTCCATTAAAAGTCATTGCATTGAAATTAGATAATAAATATTATTTCTTTTTTTTTTTTTAAGTCTTTTACTTCAAGTATTGTCCATTAACCTACATGAGTTAAATGTTTTTGCTATTTTTCTTGCTATCGACAAGTTATAAATTTGTTTTAGACACTTTTAAAATAGTCTCGGGAGTAATTATTTTCTTCTTCTGCTAATATTTCACCATTCAAGAATGTTACATAAGTTAAATAATGGAATATAAAGAAAGAAGAATGTACTACAATGTGACAAAATCATTGAAATAATCAAAACATGTGTTTATCAAATTTATTGGCAATGTTGAGAATAAAATAAGATAGGTCTGGCATGTGTTAATCGACTACGAAATGGTTCATGTCAAAAATAACCATCCCCATTCTCCATCTAATCCTCATATTCACATGTTACCGACGTCTTTATATTTGTTCCAAGTCTTTCTTCACTATTTTCCTTTTTTTCGCCTTCTCTTGGCTTGGCTACCACATTTTACTCATAATATTCACTAAAGAATTTATTATTTATGTAGTGGACTTTTTTGCATTTATTTTCTTTTTTAAACAAATAAAATTGCTTCTAAATTTCACCAAATTTTTTATTTAATTTATGAAACAACCAAGTACCGTTTATTTTGGAACTTTTCATCTTCTAACACTACTGTAATCCATTTTATTTTATTTCGTTTCATAATTATTGCACCATGTTTTGTTATCGAATTTGCTATTTTGATCAATGTTGTTAAATTTGTCATACACAATATTCCTATTCAACAGTTGAAACATTGTTTTGTAACTTAACATCATAATTCTCTATGAAAATTAATTTCTTATTTTACTACAGAAAATATTTATTCAATTTATAAAGTACATTTTAATGTTTATGTTTTCTTAGAATGATCAATAACTACTCCATTATATTTTGTTTATAAATTTTGTCTTAATATTTGCAATAAAGAAGATACTTAGTGTTTATTATATTATTTGTATTGTATGTTAAACAAAACTACTATATTCTACTTTTCTTATCTGCATCATTTTTCTACCACTCTATTTTATTTGACAGTAACACGATCAAATAGAAGAGTGGCATACAAATATTTTATGAGCTATTTTATTCATCTAAACAACACATAGCTATGAATGTTCACTCAATAGCTCATGTTTGAGTAGAACATAAACACATTTACCTGGTATTACATAATCAAATAAAATTATAAACAATTCATACGAAGATGATATGAAACTACGTATTGATGCTAATTATGGTCACGAAAAACGTTAATTAATGTTTAAAATAGAATATTATCCTTCATTTCAATGATTTATGTACATTTTTATCTCTAAGTATAGTAATTGATAACACAAACTCTTTGATATTTATGATGAATTAAATGCAGTAAATACATGTCCCTTAATTATAAACATATTAATGAGAACTAATTATTTATTTTAATTTTGTTAATATAATATTTGATATTGTGATAACAAAAAAGTAAAAACTATGTTATTCATTTGAAAAAACACTTGTCTGATGGAGTAAATTTTTTGTTACATTTCCAATTTATTTTTTTTGATATATTTATCTGAAGTAAATAGCATTAATCAATAGTCTATCGTAAATTCATCAATATGTATGAATTGAGTTGGCTTAATTATTGATGTTGATAAGATAAGCGAGACTTTTCAGAGATCATTTATCAAAGCTCAAAATTTAGTTAATAATCTAAAATCATTTATAATTAATTCTAATTTTATAAATAAAATTTTTATAGTTTTACACTTTTTATTCAAATAAACTATTTTTTTATTTTATAGGTATTATTTATTGCTGCTGAAATTCAAAGATACTTTATAGAAAAAAAATCTCCACATATTAATCTTCAAAGCTGCATGATTTTTTCAATTCCTTTCAATTGACTTATAGGATTATAACGTACATTTTACCTCTGGAATCTACTTTTTGTTATTTCAATATTATTTTTTCGAAGCAGATTTACTACTGATTGATGGCTGAATAAGAATAATTCAACAAAAAAAGTAGTGAAGGTTTTTATTGATGAAAAAAGTTGCCCATAGAATTCAAAATGTACAATAAATTATTTCATATTATACCTTTAATCAACAGCAAACATGTCGACACAAAAGATCAATCAAAAATTAATGAAACATTCATCATGATAAAAAAACTAATAAAAATTCAAAAGGTGTAAAAAATGGCAGTGATCAGATTAGTAAGCTTTAAAAGCTTTTGCGACAAACTAATGAAATGATTCTAAGAAAACCAGTCACGTAAAGAATAACAAAACCAAATTTGCCTCAAAATTCAACGAGTACAATCGTTGTTCCTCCTACTCATATAACCGTTAAAGGAGACCTAACAGTAAAAGACAAAAGAACAAATACGCTTACGTGCTTTACGTTAGTGACAATATACTCATGACAAAAGCACTCACCCTTGGCATATCCTGTTGTATTTACATGTATTGAAGATCATACATTCATGCCATACTGCACACATGAAAAGCTCAACGATTTGGATTTAAAGGCGTCCTGGTGGGTGATTCGGCACATTCTATATTCTCTCTTTTTCGCTTTGGCTCTCTCAATGTCGACCAGACTGTTCTTTCACGTCCATTTAGCAGTTCTCACGAAATGCTGCTGGATCCTTCAGTCTCCCTCGAAGCATAATATTCGAGACAATCCTTTGTTTTCCTGGCCAGCTGTTTGCACTACAGCTTCTTCTAATCTACATATATTGTGCTATTCATGATGAAACAGATCCCTCATCATCATCAGAATTTTTTCCGCACGAAATTGTACGGATTCCTTTACTCTCCTTTTCTTTACAACCCTCTGGACATCATCGTGGTCTGATAGATAATTGGTTTAACAATACTTTGTATGGCTACAGGTGCACGCACGTAGTACACTCGTTAGCGATATTGCGTGTTTAATTTTATTGGGGTCGATGACACTATCATTTTGATTAAAAGTTGAACTTTCTATTTAAAGCATGCTCAAGTATTATCGTAATCACATCAAAGCTCACGAATACTTTCAATTTTATTTTTTAATCAAATTTTATTTCATTGAGAAAAAATAAAAATATTAATTTTAAGAAGTTTTTATTATATAAATTAATGAAGATTTTTATTCAGTAAAAGTTACTTCTTGAAAATAAAATAATTGATACTATTTGAGACCGACTTTACTTACAGTCTAGTAATTCATCTGCAGATCAAGTTACCTTTGCATATTGGTTTGCTAACTCTAAATTCAATTGATTCAGACTCGAAGTAAAAATGTCTAAATAAAGTTATCCGAAAGTTAACTCTGAGTTATTTTTAGTTGTTCTTATTCTAAAGTTAACTAAAACTACCTTAAAGACAATTTCATTTAAATATCCCACCTAAAAACCTTGAAAGTTAATAGCTCATAAAATTTTATTGGTGATTACTGTGATGCTACCATCATGCTTTTCATTGCATCAAAACGATTTAGACTACTTTAACTAATTTATGATAAAACAATCAATATGAAATGATTTGAGAGTGATTTGATGATGTATTGAATTAAATAAAAGTCAAACTGACCAAAGAATATACCTTTTAGCTATCTCTGAAGCTCATAAGTTTCTGTGTGGAGAGCAATAGCAGCAGTGGTAGAAGCAATAAAACTTCATAAGGTTACCCGAGGGGTTATACTCTTTCATCTTCAGCTAGATCAACAATAGTAGTATTGAGTTAATCCCAGTTCTAAAAAAAGATTTTTTCATATTGCTATTATTATAATTCTTATCAATACTTTACATGATTAGTATCATATTTTATACCATTTCACTGGTTCCTTTGAACTCAATAATTAATACCTGCCTGTGGGAAGATTTAAATCTACCAGCTTGTATACAAGTTACGTATTGAAATGAATTATTAAAGTGCAACTGGAATGAAAACGTATGATACATTAATTTGTAATATGTTTTTTTATATTCGTATCTCTTGTAATCAGTTTTCACCTACATATGTCTAGGAAAAAATATCTGATGGTTTTACTACAATGTATATATCAATAATTATGTGCAAGCAAATCTTTTTTCTTTAAATTGAAATATTAACCATCTTTTATTTTTATTCTGTTTATACAACTTCCAAGTACCGAATCGATGGAATCATTTTTTAATAGAGATTTTACAGCAGAAAATCTTTTAAGAAGCTTTACCTGATACCAAATATTGCCATTAAAGAAAATAAATATTTCATCTTGTTTTGAAATCATAACATCAAGTTTTTTTCTTTATTTTTATGACTGAAGAGCTAGATAGATTAAGTAAACTGTGAGTTGATCAGTTTTTAACTTAAAAAAAAAAACAAATCATGAATCGATTTTGTATTCAACTAAATAATTAATCTTAAAGTTATTTAAAAATCATCACTTCTTGATTCTAGCCAATTACAGCATTTTCCTTTTCTCAGGAAATTAATTATCGAATTCTACAGAAGTCCAATTGATGCAGAATTAATTTGTAAATAAATGGTCAAATTAATCAACTGATCTTTTTTTGTTAATATCCATATGATGATTATTGTTTCTATTAGTAACTTGCTAAATTGCATATGATATATCGATTTGTTTGTGATTCAACGAATATTAAATTATTCCAATTTCATTCTTGATGAAATAGTAATATTGCTTCAGAGTTGATAATTGACCTCTGAAATTGGTGCATCAGAAATAGCATGTCTTTTTTTTTATCGATTAATTAAGAAAATGGTGCATTTTAAATTTTCAGATTGACGTTAGAATTAGTAATTAATCCTATATCTCAGATTTAAACTTAAAATAAAAAATTTTAATTGATATATTTATTATTAAACTGCATAAATGGGTTAACAGAATTTTTTTATTCAGTGTAAGTAATGAAATGAATATTTTACATGATCAGTTTAAAATAAATGTTCACATTTTAACAAGTAGTACATGGAATCAATCATTGGGTTTTCATCGAAAGCTAATATTAATCAGAATCAGTCTCAAGTTCATTCAAATAATTTTCATTATTAAACAGATCTGGTTAATTTGTAAATATTGATACAAGAATAAATTATGATGATAAATTCAATTTTTATAATATTTAATAATTTTGGTAATCCAATCATTAAATCCAACCAACTCAATTTTTATCTTAAATAAAATCTGACTTCAGTAATTGTGCTAGATCTAGTTACCAACTTTTTATTCCATAAAAGTCTACGTCACCACAAGTAATTATCTAATATAACACTTAGCAATTTTTTTACAAAGCTCATGACTAAATAATCATATAATACTGGTGCACCATCATCAAAAGAATAAAGTTGCTAGGAAAGCGTTAGCAAACTCTTACAACCATATCGGGTCACCCAAGTCTCTTGTATCCACTCGTAGAACTTCTAGAGCAGAATCAATTGTATAATGCTTATACACCCAGAGAATGTTAACATTCTTCAAAACCCTAGGTACACTAGTTAGAGAGTGAGAGTTGTCATAAAAAATGAAGAAAAAAATTGTAACCCTGTAACAGACTGAATTCAGAGGAGCAGGAAAGTAGAAAACAGGAAAGCGTGGTCGGTGTAGAGTAGTAAATCGATACAGCTGTACGCAACTAACAACCAAGGCCTCGTGTCTGTACAACCCTCGCTCATCCTTTCCTTTACTTATCGTTGGATTTTATAAAACAATCAAGTTGCTCTTCAAACTCTTCAATGCATTTGCTATATAGCGTAGGCATCAACTCGATCAATTGAAAGAAACATTACCTGTGAACTTTGAAATTATTCCAAAGTCTAATTATATATGATTTATTTCTGAAGATATTGGAGAAACTGTAGTTTGGGACAATATCGGGATGATAAATAAGCAGTGTAAAGATATTTAAGGCAAACATTAATGATAATAATGATTAATTTTTCTGTAATGAGGCAATTCATTTAATCATAAAAAAGTCAATAAAATTAGAGAAGTCTTGGATGCTTTTGGGAGAAGCTTTTTCTTTGATAATGGCTATAAAATTGAACATAAAACATTGATAAAGATTATTTGACAGTTTTATAGGATATTTTTGTTTGCTTTATCACAGATAAAGTTGTAAAAAATTTTGGATCCATCAATGATTTAATGTTTACAGAAAAAATTTACTTTTATGCTGCTGGTGGATGGATTGAAAAACCATTCACTGTATTAAAATTAACATTTTTAAAAGTCTAATAATAATTTCATTTATTACTTTGTATTATTTTATGGGATTTAAAACTACTCATTTAGTTATGATTCATAATGAAGGAATAATATTTTTCATTTATTAAAAAGACTTGCTTGATCTTTATTAAAAATAAAATATGAAAATAATGTATATTGATTTATTCAAAAATCAACTTGACACCAAATATCGAGTCAAAGAGGTTCATTTTCAGAGTGCTTACGCTTGATTTGCTCGTTTGAAGCTAAATCTCTGCATCGTTGCAGTTTGGTGCAGCTATTTAAATACCCATAAGGTCAAAGCACTTTCCACTTTTTCATTATTTTCTTTGATACAATATTTCTTCGCAATCAACTCGATTCCATTTTTATCTAGATCATTGCTTCCAATTGCAAACAATCAAATAATTTTCTGTAATTCTGCGAATGTCATTTTTAAAGCAGTTTTAACTGCACAATTGATCAAACTCATTGGTTGAACCATTTTACATTTAAATGTTGTTATGAATAAAATTTCTAGCCCTCTATGTCATAATGGTAATGAATTGCAGATATATTGTAACCAATATGTATCCACATTTGTCTATCAATCATCGAATAACAATGTTAATTATGTTGATTGTCAATACATTGAACTTTGATAGGACATACCTATATATAAAATGTATTTCATTATAACATATTATTAAGAGTCATTTTGTCACAATTAAATTTATTGACAAAAAAACCTAAAACGGTTGAATTACATCTGTTTAAATAAGTTTTTAATTTCATTACATTTAAGTAAAAATGCTAGATTTTAATAAATTAACTCTTATTTTTGCAGGATAACAGTCCTAGGAGTAATCTTGGGCATAATCTCCTGGGATAGAAGTGTTACTTGTGTACTTTTGCTTTGGGAATATGTTTTGGCTTATCTTACCATTTTTATCGTATCTCTGGTAGTTGAAATCGGAATATGCATTCTATCTACACGTGGAGGTATTCTAGATACTGATGCACGAGCTCCGATTCAGCATCTTTTATACATTAAATTAGGTAAGAAGCTTTTCTTGTTCATTTCTTTGATTATAAACTATATGTTGTCATGATATTATACAACATTTTGTAAATAAAACTTCTGCTATGCCAGGAGAAGTCTGGAATTTTAATATAAATATTTTTTTCAGTTTTTTTTTATTCTAAAAATAAGTCATTTACTGATTTATGTATAAACTATAGTCGAGACCAGTGTTCAGAAATTCGAGTTATTCATCACTCAAACAATTGAAAATTCCAAGATAAGATTTCAATTTTCATTGATCAAAAATCAAACTTTTTGGATTTGTCATTGCTTGATTAATTCATTCTTTTTGCTTCATCTTGCAGTACTGATTTACCTTGAATATATTGCTGAAAAAGCATTTATGCTGATCTTTGGTCTAGACTGTGAATAATCAGAAATTATTTGTAAAATCTCAAGACCTGAAAACTAGTTATTATTTTTATATTGATTTTCTAATGTATTAGAATTGTTTCACTGTATACTAGAAAGTTAAAAAAATTAAACATACAGTAGTTATAATTAATAATATATACTCGACCTCAAAAAGTTAATCAGAACATCAGAAATTTTTTTACATTTGAGTCCTGACCGCAATTAAGAGTTTAGCTAACAGTTGGGCATTGATTAAATTGTTCGTCCAATGACCGTGATAGTTTCAACTCGACTTTGTGACTGATATATTTTTTTATGTTCATAAAAGGTCAAAAAAAAGTCTCGGTAATTTCTAGATCAATAAAAATATGAGTTATATCACAGTAACGATCATAACATTTAAAATCGAATAAAATCTTTATCCAAATAGTCAGTTCAGAATTGCCATAAAATAGTAATAGTTTGTTTGTCCAAGTTCGATCCACGTACCTTTAGACATTACTTGACATTTTATGCGTGCTAACCCAGTTTGCGGTTTATTATCGTCCCGGTGGGACTCTTACAGAGCTGTGACTTCTCCCCAGGTGTGAGACGATATTGTTGACTTTTTATTATTTAAATTACGTATCCGTCTTTTTGTCTCACGAACTCAAGACATTTTTAGTTTAATAAATTTTTATCACTTTCCATTTATTTAATTGTATTTTTTATGTTGCTTTCATTTTGCAGTTTTATTGCTGGTGGAAGCAGGGTGGCTTTGTGCAGGAGTTACATGGCTTAAGTTTTACTATAAAAGTTGTCCTGCAGTTGACCAAGCAAAAGATGTTATGTTAGGTGAGATGTTTTTTTATTAAGACAGCAAGATATATAGATTAAACTTATTTGTCATTGACTTTGAACTAAGATTTTTCTAGATTAATATCAACTGCAATGAATCAATTTAACACAGTTGATTGATTAATACTGAGTCATTAATATATGAAAATATTTATTTTAATATTAATAAATCAGTAAAAATATTTTTTATTTATTTATAATTTAAACAAAATTTTAATAGATTTATTTATTTTAGGACTTGTCATATCAAACTGGTGCATTTTGGCATCAGTAACAATAACAGTATGGTGTACTTACGATGTAGCTGGCAGATCATGGGTCAAAATGAAAAAGTATCAGAGAAGCATGAGAGAAGCTGAAACAAGAACTGGTAGAATGCACTATAAACGCAGTGGCAGCCGTAATAGAAACTGGAGACATCGGTACTTATTGAATAAATATTCATATTTTTCTTTCTCTTAGCATCTTATTGTCATCGCTTTAAGCATTCAAGGATTTTAATAGATTCTTATCTCTGCAGAAAAGTCATTCGTGCTTATCAAGACAGTTGGGACACCAGGTGTAGATTGCTCTTTTGTTGTATGGGGAATTCTGATAGAAATCGGGTAATTTTTTAACACAAATCTAACAAAAAATGGTATTTGTTTTTTTATATGAAATCAAATTTTCTTTCTTTTATTATGAAAAAATTATTCTAGTCAAGGTTTATTTTGAATTTAATGCATGATAAAATATTGGATAATTTTTTTAATAAAAAGAAAAAGTTTCACATCATTCATAATTCATTTTTTTGTTTCAGAATTCATTTGCAGAAATAGCAAGGCTCCTTAGTGATTTTTTTCGTGACTTAGACGTTGTTCCGTCAGACGTAGTAGCAGGCCTTGTATTGTTACGAAAGTTTCAAAAAGTTGAGAGAGAGCTAATAGTAAAGCAGCGGAAAAATGATACATATGAATTTCTGTCTGGTGTACCAATAACACCAAGAACAAAATTTTTGTCACTGACAGAAGATGGAGATTTGGCGCATTTTCAAGCAGCCATTCATTATATGCATTTTGCCTCAGCAGCTTACGGTTGGCCACTTTTCCTCATTAACCAAACAACCGGTCTTTGTCAACTATGCACGAGGTGAGTTTATGTATTGTATAATAGAATAAACTAAAATAGAAATGTAAAAAAAAAAACGATGAACTTGACAAAGAAGATAAAAAAGTTATTATTTATTAAAAAATATTTTTAAATATAATACAGTCTATAATTATTTTTAACCATGAGAAAATTTATTGATGTATGTAAAGTTATTAAAAAAAGGATAATTATCCCATTTTTGCATCATGAAAATTTAAAGCTATTCTGTAGTTATTTTATTTATAAACTTTGAATGAAAGTAAAATAATGTATAATGGAAATTAAAAGCAGGTTTGAAATTTAACTTGTTAATTTATTTTAATAAATAGAATTAACTAGTTAGAAATTAATGATGTTAAATTAGACCAAAAACAACCATCATATTTCATCGAATAATTTTCTTGTTAATTATCTAGGCTAAGGTGCTACTGTTTTCCATGTGTCAAGAATGATGAAGATGTGATAGTTGTTGAAGACAATTGCTGTCAATGTAATTACGCGGCTCTCAAACGAATGGTTGATGTAGGTGAAGTGGAGGTGGTTTATGCAACATTCCATGTGGATGTGGGAGAAACTCCATTTTTTGTAGCGATAGATTACACCAGGCAGAAGGTATGTCTCTAGTAGCTTTTAATTTTAAAAAAGAACTGTATCACTAATTAATTTATTATAATTCTAACAATTTAGGTTGTCATCAGTATACGTGGGACTTTGAGTATGAAGGACGTTTTGACAGATTTAAATGCAGAAGCTGAAGTTTTGCCTTTGACACCACCACGTGAAGACTGGCTAGGGCATAAGGGTATGGTACAAGCGGCGGAGTATATACGCAAGAAAATATCTGATGAAGGAATTATCTCTAGAGCATTTAATAAGGTAAATAACACTCTGTATTTAATTTTATGTTGTATATAATGAGTAGGAAATGAAGACAAGTATTTTAATTAAGATGTTATTTCTCATTCCTGTGCAAAAAAAAAAAATAACTCAAGGGTATAATTTACTGCTAGAAGAGTAAATTCATAAAATATTCTTTTATTATTTTTAAACTGTGTAAAACCAACGTCTTTGTTATATCATACTACTTGTTGATACTTTATAAGAACTAAAAGATATTTTTCTTTATTGTTATTATTGTTGTAAAGAGTTTTAATTTCTATATAATACTCTTGTCAAAGTTTACATGAATTAAATAGTATTAACGCCCACAAAATTTCATTATAAATAGATTTAATTGAAAACATTTAATCTTAAGGTATTTACATAGAACCCGGACAGAGATATTTAATCCTGACAATCCAAACTAAATCCAGACGTATGGTAAACCCACGTGTTATTTAATGTGCTACTCTGATATTCAAATGAGATAAAGTATCAATGTTGGAATGCATTTGATTCCAGCGTCATAAATTTTCTCGATTTACTTCGAAGTCCTCAGATCGATATTAATTTTAAATTCAATATTAAAAATTTTTTCTAAATTCTACTGAATATTATACCAAATCAAATACGTTAGCTATTCTTGAACTTTACTCTCTGACACTTCAAGACATTTCAAGGAATTCTCACTGTCTAAAGTTGTTATGACTTTTTACTCCAACTTACATAACACATCTGCACATTCAAAGAGTATTGAAAAATTTATGTTGATCGAGAAATAAAATCAAACAGAATGCATTGACTTGAATGACTCTCTTTATATAAGACTCACGTAGTATTGAGTAAAGATAAGCCAAGTTTCATTCAAGTTTATTAGAAAGACCTCTCGTGTAAATGAATCAATATTTATTAAATTAATTGATAGAACAATGGTTTATTTCAGAATCCTGAAAGAGGTACAAATCACTTTGGATTGGCACTAGTGGGGCATTCATTGGGTGCTGGCACAGCTTCAATTCTTGCAATCCTTATGAGGCAGGAGTATCCAGATCTTGTGTGTTTTTCTTATGCTCCACCGGGTGGTCTTCTCAGTATGCCAGCACAGCAATATACACAGGAATTCATTACATCGGTTGTTGTTGGTAAAGACGTAGTACCAAGGATAGGATTGAGACAAATGGAAAGTTTACGAGCGGATTTAATAAATGCCATTAAGAGAAGCGTGGATCCGAAGGTATCATAAGAAAATTATTGACATTAATTAATTGTTAGCTATCTTATACCTTGTCTAACTGTTTGTATTACTAAATTAGTGGAAAACTATCGCTTGCTCTATCATGTGCTGTGGATGTGGCTCAATACCTACGTCTGCTGCCAATTTAGAAGCTGGTGGGTGTATAGCTGATTATCAAAGAGACAAAGATCAAGCCAGAGCACAAACTATTGTACCTAGTGACTCTAGTATTGCCCTTACGCTACATACTCCTCTGTATCCTCCTGGACGAATTATTCATGTTGTTCGACATCATCCTAATAAGGGAGAGTACGTATTGTTTATTTAATATTTTTTATTTTTGTTAAATATTTTATTCAAAAATATCTTTTAACATTAAATGATTAAATGTAAATACATTATTTGTTGATACTAATTTTTGTGTAAAAAAATTTATAATTGAAGTATTGAAATAATATTGGTAATGGTGACTAATATAATTTGTAATTGAGCCATAAAAAAGATTTATTTTATAGATAAATGCCATTTAAAATAATAATAAGTTTGGTAGTGGTTTCCTCTTTTTTTAAAATCTTTTTTCTTCTACGTAGATAAAGCACGAATAAACTGAGAAAAATAAAGTTGAATTGTTTTCAATTATAGGAAAAAATATGAATCCCGATGGAGGTATGTTTACAGCAGTATTTCTTTCAGATATCGCATGATAAACGCATGTCATGGATATCCTGGGGATTTTGTAGGACTTATATGCATGACAAGGGCTGGGATGATTATTATTATGCCATGGATTATAAATTTTCGAGAGACTTCTACTGTAAAATATTTCTAATTACATTGTAATTTACAATGCAATATTTATCTAAATCTACAACAATCCTTCCAACGTATCAAGAAAAATAATCTTATTTAAAAAAATCAACCTAGAGGAAAATAAATGCAAAAAATGTGGAAATCTCTTTAGGATTTATTTTAATAATAAATATCTCAATGAGATTAAAAAATTTTCATGCACAATAAATATATTTCTAAATAACAAATTACTAAATTGCATATTAAAGTCGGAAGTTCAAATTACAAAAGTAATTTATCAAATTTTGATTAATTATTTTTATTCCAAAGCTTGATCAGCAATTTTTAACATAAAACTTTTCTATCGATTTATTATCCATTAAATAGTTAGCCAGAAAAATTATAACGACTGCAGTTTGAGTTATTCCAACTGTGAAAATTAATTAAAAAGTACTCAACCCAGAATTAATTGAATTTTATAATCCATTGAAACATAAAAAAAAAACAATAAAATAATTTGACATCAAAATAAAATCGAGATTTATTGAGCATTAAAATTGAATGACAATAGAATTTATAAGCAACTTTAGTTCGCAGATGCTCGTATTAGATGAGATATGATCATTATTAAAATTCGGAACATCACGAAAAAGTCATAATCACGGCTAATTAAGCTAGTTTTGCAAATAAATCAATTCAATTGAATAAATTTTAATGATTTTGAATTAATATTTCAGACAATTGCTCCAAAAAAGAGAACCAGTATATCAAGCATTATGGGCAGGTCCTGGGGATTTCGATGAAGTTCTTATAAGTCCTGTGATGATTCAGGATCATATGCCTGATAACATGCTCAAAGCTCTAAATAAGGTAAGATCTCAATCTATCGAAAAGTCAGATGAAGTACAAAGTAGGCAATCGCCAATAAGTCGTACATCTTCTGTAAAACGCGGTGCTTATGAACCTCTTGAGGAAACGGCTGACGCTCCAGGAATTATAACTGAAAACATTGAATCTATACAATCAAGCGTAGTTAACAGTCGAGATGTTCCGTCAATCAATTGCTCTAATGAAGCATTAACGTCTTCTCAAACGAACATAAATGTTCAGTCAGTGGTTGTTGAAATTCACGAACAACATTAGCTCTTGAATGAATGCTCTTCTTTTTTGTTATTTTGTGATAAAAAAAATGCAAATGATTTTAATTGAATATTAATATAAAAAAAAAGAAACAAACATTACGCTTTTTTATCTGGCTGCCTCTGTCGCATTGCAAGAGACAATTACAAATATTTTATACATGACTGATTATTATAAAAAAATACAAAATACTGGGAAATTTTTTTTTCATTAAACATATTTCTATTTGTTCATTAATGTATTAATAAAAAATTATTTTTGTAAATTATTTGATAAGCTCGTTTGATAAAATTCAAAAATATATTTTTGTTGATCATTGATATAATGAATAAAGAATTTTCTCAGTGACTGATTTATAATTTATTGATAATATTACTGATAGTTAAAAAATTTTAAGTTAAATGATCAGAGTATTAATTGATAAGTAATACCGCATGTATTTTTCACTGTAAGCACTGCATGACGCGCGCAGTTATGTCGAGAAAATGTAGAAATGAATTTTATATAGATTGTACTATTTATATAAATTATTTAAAAACTTCGATTTGCGTATTATTTATTTATTTTTTGTATCCAAAGATAAAAGTGTTTGGTGAAAATTCAAGAAATTTACAATATAAATAATTCTATTAAAGTTAATAATATATTTAAATTTTTTTGTTCAGTCAATTTTTACCAAACACTTACTAGCATATTTTTATTATAATTTACTTTTTAATTTTATTTCTACACTGTAAATTTGACAATAATTTTAACGCCGATTGCAATTTTATTGAATAGCTGTCAAGTCACTAATAAATATTGTGTTGCATTTACTTGTTAAATAAATAAACTTTTATATTTTGTATAACTGTAAAATTTTACAAACGAATAGAAGTTCTGAGCTCATTAGAGTCAACTGTACCTACATTTTTTTATTTTCTTTAAATAATTACCCAATCCACCTTTTCCTCAAATAGCACGAACATCCAATAAAGCACGTAAACAATTAAGTAGAAAAAAATAGTAACAGACGTTGCCTATTGTTTTTTTTTTAATTATTTATTTTTACGTGTTACCAATAGAAATTCATTTTTAATTATTCTTTAAGTTATATTATTAAAAACCGATAGAGTTTGTAGCAAGTAGAATTATTTTGTAATAACCCTTCTCTAAATAAGTAAAGTAATTAGTAATTTTTTAAATAAATTTTATTGGTAATCAATTTTTGAATTAATTTTCCTACTTGAATTAAATTCCAAAAATTACTGGAGTGTAAAAATAACTAGTGACATGATATGTTCACGAGAATAATTAAATAAAGAGCATACAGAGATTAAATGAGATAACTAAAAATCTAATTAGTGGTTTTGATGAAATTAAAACGAAAATTGAATATTAAAAATGAATATTTGAAACAGAAATTACTAAATGAAGAGATTAAAAAACTTGATAGATTAAAGTGGAGTAGTTTAAGGGAACAATTTGATAATAGTGGCTGAGGGTGTGTGGTTGGATTAGGTGTCTGCGTGCAGAGGTCATAGTGCTGAGATTATGGCAGCAAGAGCGAGTGCAGTCGAAGTCTTGTCACCGAGGAGATCCAACAGTCTAAGTCTAAGTCAACGTTCCATCACTCTTCAACTTCAATGTTCAACTTTACCTGACGCTGACGCCTATGCCACCACACCCTCTTCCTGCCACGATACCAGGTACTCTTTTGTACGAACTCGAGGTCCTTGATAATAAGGTCCTAGTACTGCACAAACTCAATTGTCCTTCAGCAAGTTCATTTCAAAGTACTTAATAATAGAATCTTTCTAAATAATGAATTATGACAGTTGGAAAGTTATAGTTTGGATAATAAATGCTAAAACTATTTTTTTTGATTAAATGGAAAAATTTCAAACTTAGGATCTTAATTCACTGACCTCGATGGAGTACTTTGATATTAAATGTTATCATATTTCTATCATTCATTTGCACTGTCACACTCTAGCTGTGACATGAAATTATAATTATTTGCACTAAATTTCACGATCAAACTTGATTCTTATGTAAAAATTTGTAATTCAATTCATTTCTTGTTTTTAAGTCACATGAATTATCTTATTCTCGATTGGGACTCAAAACTTTGTGAAAGATATTCTTGTGTAATTAATTACCCTAATTAAAATATTTAAATAATCCTTTAGCTTATAATTAATTAACAATAGTTTTGAAATCTAATACTATTAATTATTATCTTCTTCAAGATTGATCTTTTTTAATGAGTCCTCAAGTTATTGAAACAAAGTTTTGAAATCTCTTTATAATTCAACTGAACATAATCACAACTAAATCAATCAATAGATTCATTGAATCCTTTTTATTTTTTTTTTCTTTCATTCTATCTCCACTCTTAGAAGTTCTTTAAAAGAATTTGCATGCACTCCATTTGCACGATTACCATCAAGCCACTCGTCTTTAAAATAAAAATAACAATGTTTAAGAAAAGTGAAAAATAAAATATAAATTTAGATGAGGTAAAAGCTCGTGTTCATTAGTTTTATAGCATCGTACATTAAAAGCATGAGATAAAGTAGCAAGTCATGAAAGTATTTAAATTAATAAGTAAAAATAGTATTGAGAGCTGTTATTATTATATATAGTCAAGTGACTAGGTGTAGGAATCAGAGCTCGAAGTGATGGGAAATTTCGACGCACTTCTCATTGTCTCAGTCTCAAAATGTTTACTCTTATAAGTAATTGATATGAACAACTTAACGACGCATAACGATCAGGTTGTAACAACTCTGGGACCAGTGAAGCCACAACGATTGACGTCTGGTCATGCGTCATCGGCCGAGGCTTCTGAAGTTCGTGATCCAACCGAAATCCAGGAGTTGGAGATCGAGCAAGAGATGAGGGCTCTCCTGCCTACAGCCAGTCCATGCAAGTCACGTTCATTAACTATTGGCACTCCGCCACACAGACTGTGTCTCGAGACGAGCTTTACTTCTCTTCAAAGTCCAATGGAATTGCCACAGACTGGGCGCGAGTTGAGCGTCGATTCCAGGGGATTGCCTTGGGAGTATGTCAGCCTTGCGAGCGAGTTGATAACTACACCCAGGCACGACGACCAAAAATTGTAAGGAATAAAATATGCGACAATGTTGCCACGTATTGAATTTTATTCAACTCAATATTTATGAGTGATTGTACCCTTTATTGTTATTTCAAAGAGGTTTTTGCGTTTATCAATATTCTTAAGGCTTATGGAAAATTGTTAGAGTTCTATCATCAATTCTTGATGTCTCGACAATTTTTTTCTTTAAATGTCTTTAAATGTTATGATTTCAATTTATTACACTATTTTTTGAATTGATTAATGTGAGATAGAGGTTTGAAAAATATTTATCAAGTTATATTAACATTTATTTCAACGTGGCAACACTGAACTGCAATCCTTCTTTATCTCTAATGTCAAAATGTTTTATATATGTCCAACCTTTTAAACGAACCAAATTTTCTTCATTACTGCTGCTTTTATCCAATTACTAATTAGCTTATCGATTTAAATCATCATTTCATTCATGTATCAAATCACCAAAGCTTTTTTGGAATTAAAGTCATTATTATCATCAGCTTTTTTTTCTTTTTCTTTATGTGGCTTCTTTATAATCCTCTATGTGTTGTAATTATTTTGAATTTACTTATCTTATTTTTGAACCGAAATAGTAGATTCAGGACTGACATTTATCTGCAGATTCAACCATCCACTCAACTGGGAGTACACTCAGCGAATCGCTCCTCTAGCTACTCCAGAAACTATGTCAGAAGCAAGTAATCCACCGTCGCCACTTCCACCAACTAGGCCAATTAGACGCACACCGAAAATTCCAGGAAATCTGTCAACTGCTGCAGATGATCTCAAAAGTAATCTTCACTTTGCAATGCTGGCAGCTAAAAGTTACCGAGTACGTGATGAGATTACCGGTGGAAGTAATAGCAGCAGTGGGAATAGTGAAGCTAGCTATGATACTGCTAGAAGTCAAAGACCAGGTGGGCTTCCACCACCACCAGTTCCACGACGTAGAGATTCTGTTATTATTAGAAGGTGAGTAAACATAGGAAAGTTTTTTCCAATTTAAAATCTCATCAAAAATTAAATCAAACTTCCTGATTAAGTTATATTATCTAATTTTTACAAATTACAACAATATAATTCTGTTTCACCCTAGGGAACATACCGTGTGTACTGCTGCTTGTTGTAGAGATGACCTTTCCGAAAACTCTTCCCCATCCTCAGTCCATTCTACAAGGATAACTCACAGTAGTCATCGTGTACAAATTGACTTTCCTAATGAAGAAAATGATACCAATGGGTCCAGTATAGATCTCTGCGAAGCCAAAGTATGTAACATTAATGCATTCATTTAATATTTCCAGAATTAAAATGATACAAATGACTTTTTGTTGAATATCGAATGTAAATTATTTTCATAAAATTTACCAAAAATATTAAAAGTATTCCCAGATTACAGTTGATGGTGGTTTTCATGACAAGCTAAAATAAAAAAGAATTTTTAATTTATACACGATAAAGAATTTTACTCATGAAATTTATAATAAGAATTACTTTCATCCTAATATATGCTCTGTTATGATAATCATAAAGACTTTGTTTCATCTTTAAATTCCTTATGAAAGTTAAATTTTTTTTTTATTGCCTATGTTTCAAGGTAAGTTTAAAAAAAAACATACTAAATTTATCTATAATTTTTTCAAGGGTTCACTGAGTCAACGAGATAGCAATGATGTGTTCTTGAGTGTAAGAAGTTCTCCCGAGTGTAAAGGACTCATGGCACCGGCATGTAATCTAGGAGGTGAATGGAAAAAACCCTTTGAACCCGGCATTGGAGGAACATCAGTGGATACATCTTTACCGCTTCTTCGCGGCCTTTCACCAACTCCTAGTCATATTCAACACACATCGCCATTTTTCAACGCAAAAAGAAAAAAATACGTATATCCAATAACATTAGTTGGTCGAGGTGAAAGTAGTGTTTGAGCTGTGCTCTGAAAAAAATTGATAAGGTAAAGGGATTAATTAAAATAATTGCCATGGGACCACGTTATAATTGAAATGGAAATTTTTCCGATGGACAAGAGAGGCCTTAGCTTGCAGCTTATGCCTATACCCGTGGCTTCATTTCTTCTTCATTAATTTAGCTTATCAAATGCTTATTGTAATAAAAAATTTGATTAATTTTTTATTGTTTTAACGATAGATAAAAAACTAATTCTTATAGAATAGAAAAGTTTTAAAATACATAATATATTTTTTAAAATAATTATTTGTTGTTAATTATTAATTTATGGTTAGAAATTATCCATTATCTATAGAAAAACAGTTTTTTATGTAAATAAATAAATGTTCTGAAATTGAATAATTTTCTCCATGAAGAATGATTTCTTTTATATGTATAATTATGTAAAATTAACTTATTTATGTGGTGGAAAAATTTTCATCTGTTCATATGTACTTTTTTATATTGTGCCAATATTAACTTTAATCACTAGTCATTAGTTATTAAGTGTTCAAATATTATTTAATTTATTATGAACTTAGGCCTATGTATTCAATTATAAATAGTCGTAATTCTTTGTGTGTTCCAAAGATTTTTTAATTTATTAAAGGTATTTGATTTTATCATTCATTCTAAGCGATTACAATATAAATATTCGATAAAATGCCTTTGATCATATTCACACAAAGATTTTTTACATTTTTCTTATCCTATCGAAATTTCATAAATACATAAAAAGAGGGTTTTACCAAAAATAAAATACAATAATGATATAAAGTTAATTACTTTTTAATCTAATAGTTTTTACATTTTCTATCAATTTCCTGCCAATGAACTAAAGAAAATGCATTGTAAATAAAAAATAGATGCAAAATTGTTGCATATAGATAAGAAAAATTATATTCTGAATCTATTAACTTAGTATAGGCTTTAGAAATACAGAGAAAATAGAAAAATATATATTATAATCTTGTTGTACATGATATTCTCATGATATCAGTAGATATAATGTGAAGAAATTGAAAAATTGTATTTAAAATCTAAAACAATTAAAGAACAAATCAGTTTATAAAATGGGATGCTTACTTTATTTTCCAATTTTTATTTTATTTATTACCAAAAGGAACAGTTTTTACATATTACAAATTATTTACAAAAATTTTATTCCAATTATCAGTAAAGCAAATAATTCAATTAAAAAATGTTTCATACTCGTTAGCGTTAAAATTATTTATTCTACTTTTATTCAATGTTTAAAATTATTGCTTTTCAATCATTCTTAATTTTACTCGATCAACGAATTAAAAATTAGAGATAGTGAACACAATTAAAATTACTGCATTGCCGAAGCCCAAGGAGGTGTCATCGGTTGTGGATTTTGCAAATAAGACATTACTAATGCTGATATAGATAACATAAAACTGCTTAAAATTTGTTTGGTATCATCACTGGCTCTAGAATTAGCAAAACTAATACACGAACAATATAAAGCAACCCATGCACACCATTTTAATCTCATCATTAGCCCACACATACTAAAAATCATTCCTAAAATGTTCATATAGTCTGGAGGTAAGTCATCAGCTGTCTGGGCTTGACTATTTGCAGGCTTGTATCTAATTTCTTTCTCAGGGCGACGTGGATCTGATGAGTTCATCATTTTGTACCTTAAATTTTTAAGCTTGTTAAGAATATTCCAAATTTTATATAATAATATTTAATACTCACTTAAATATCCAGTTCAGTTAATCAAAATATTTATAGGTTATAAATTCCAAAATAAATAATACCCTTCGTTTTTTATGAATGGAGCATATATATTTATTGATTTAAACTTACAATTCACTTATAATGATAAAAAAAGAGTAAATTTATTAATTATTGATAAAAAATAAGTTAATGATTCTAGATGAATCGTTTACGATGACATGGAAAGATGACTTCAAAAATTGAGGTAAACGACCTCTATACACTGTTAAGAAAAACCTTACAACTTTCAAAATTTTCACAATTCAATCAATTTATAATCGTCATCATATTTAATAAAATCCCATTTTTAGTATCTATTTGTCAAAATATTAAAAACACATGCAACTTTTTTAAAATGAATTACTGTTGAGACCTGAACAGGTTTCAGCAATCCATTCAATCATACTTTTAATTTTTTCATATTTTTTCGTATTAGTGATTTTTCCTGTAGATATATTCGTATTTTCAAAACAACCAAGTGTTTCCATTAAACAAACTGGAATTAATTTCAATACTTCAACAGACCATTCTTGTCTCAAAATTGCAACACATTGTTCACAAAACAAGTTCCAACTTAAAATATCCTCAGTTAATAATCGTCCAATAAATTTTCCATATCTTGACCATACTGTTTTGTCATAAGTTTGCATTAGAAGTGTAATATTTCGTGTACACAAAGGATTGTGAAAGAGATCACTAGCATTCGGATATAATTTCCATACTTCAATAAACTTATCTTCTACTTTTGGAGTCATCAAGTCCTTTTTAAAAACAATTATATGTAAAGCATAATCAATACTCATCTTATATAAAACTACTTTAACAGAAGGTAAAGCATCTTCTCTGTTATATAACGTTGCTCGTAAATTTTGAATCAAATTCAGGTTTTGATCTTCTGATAATACAAACCACCTTCCGTGCTGTTCAATGACTTCCCAGAGTGCATTTCTTAATTCTTCTATCATAGAAGTTGCAGAAGGGGCCTGAGGATCATAACTTTCACCATTTATTTTCCAAGTTGGATCATCAGCTTCTTCTTCAAAGTTTTTATAAGGATCATTTTTCGAATATTTTTCGTGTATACTTTCATAACTCGTCGTGTTGTTAATGTAAAAATCTAACCATTGATTAATTCGTTCCATAGTCATCTTTTGAGCTATTTTAATACACATACTTTTAACTGCAGGCAAAAGATCATCAGCTAAAAGAGATTCCATTGCATTTTTAATTTTCATTTGAGTCATTGATGTTATTTCTTCTTGACATTGCTCTTTTATGTTTTTCGTTATCGCAATTATTTCATCTTTCTTTTTTTCTAATGACAAATTATTCTTATTTTTCCATATTTTAAAACACTTTTCTTCATTTTTAACTATCATAGACTGGCAAATATATTTAACACAATTTGAAGCTACTCTTTCTGATACAAAATCGACGGTTTTCTTTACAGATTTTGGTTGACCATGAAAAAATGCATCTTGTAATTGCATCTGTAACATTTTTGCTTTTGTTGCAGATGAAGGCTGAGAAAGTTGACTTGAAACAGGAGTGATGTGACGATTAACATTACTGTTTTTAAAATTTAAATTTCCAGATGTTAATAAAGCTTTAAAGGCTTCCAAAAATGGACAACAAGCGTACAACGTTCTGTCATCAATAATTTCCATTCTATCTAAAATTACATTGTGTTCTTTAAACGAACTACTCACTATAGATTGATTTTTTTTAACTTCAATCGTTGTTTCTGAAAAAATTGGAATTCTTTTGATATCGTAGTTTGTGTACCAATCATAAAAAAGATCCTTTGGAAAATTTGGAAGCTCGAAAAGCCATCCAATAGAAAAAGTTATCAACAATGCAGCTTTATGATTCAACGAAGCAGGCACAGTTCGATAAATATAATAAAGGACTTCACATAGTTGCAAATAATAAGGAAGTCGAAACGCTATTGAATCTAACATTGCAAGATATTGAACAATCCAAGGAACGACCAAAGTCAATTTACCATGTTCTAAAGCATCACGAAGACACTGTTGTAAATCCAACGGTGGTAATATCTAAAATTGAATAAGTTTTAATAGACAAATTCAAAATTGGCAATGATATATTGTAATTATCAATAAAGTATCAACTTACTCGACTTCGTATAGTTATCTGTGTGCTTATTATACCAACAGAATTGATTTCTGATCGATATGGCATTGATATGACTAATCCTAAGAACTTCGCCATTAATCGAAGATTTGATACAGAAAGAAGATAATTTTGCTTGGTGCTTTCCTCTACAGCAGTTTCTATAAAATTTTATTCAGTCTTTATTTGATTATTGCTTTAAGAATAAAAATACTGTCAATTAATTCAAAATTTCATACCTTTATCTTCAATATCACTGCATGTGAACTGAGTTTCATTCAATTCCGTAATTTCTTGAATAAAACAATGCTCCAAAATAGTAAGAAAATTTGGATTTGAAACAACTGAAATAAAATTTCGATAAAACTCTTGAACACCTGGAAATGACGGAGAAGGTACTGGATCTATTGATGTACTGGTTACTGGAGTAACCAATCGTTTCTTTAATTGATTCAGTTTGTTTGGATCCAAGTGTTGCATATTTTCTAAAATACTCGAATACTCATCATTTATTGGTTGTTCCTATAAACATTAAGTTTATAAAATTTTAAATATGTTGATTATAATGATTTAAGTATTAATCATTACCAGTTGTTTATTTTCTACTGAAGACATTAATAATTGTAGCTTGAACAATCGAGCAAGATGATAATAATTAACGCTATCATCGTGTATGTTTAGCATTGTAGAAATTCTCTTTTCTAACGAACTGAAAGACCATTTTGGATTTAAATGACGGTCTTCCCAAGTTTTTAAAATTCCATAAAATAAATCTCGTTGTTGTCGAAACAAACTAAATGATCTGTGAGAGATAAAATTCTCTCGATTATCTGTTTCAACCTCAAAACAAACATTTGGTTGTGAGACACTAAAATGAATTTTTAGATATGAATTAGAAAAGATTTACTCAATGAAATAATGTTTTCCAAAAATTTGAACTTACGTTGATTTGTCAGTAGATTCAATTTGCTTTGATTGCAGATATTTATTTCTGTACAACTCATTTAAGTAGTTTTGTAATTCTGGTTGAAATGATATCACAAAACGATTATCAGAAAGTAGTTTTAACGTAGTTCTATCTAAAATTTCTAAAAGACTTTTTTCTTGAGCCAATATTGCTGTAGCAAAATAAACACAGTTATGAGCAGTGTTAAGAAATGATGTATCAGTAATTATTTTTAATTGTTTTGCTTGGCTTTCATTCGTTTTTTCATCATCTGAATTATTTAACGATGAATTTGATATTTCTTGAGGTGACTTTGGACTATCACTATCTTCATTAATATCTTTACATCCTAAATTTATTTTCAATGCTTCAAACGAATCTTGAACCATTAAGTTATCACTTTCAGAATCTTTTTCGTTTTTCTTCAGTTCTTCTTCTACTTGAGATTTGTACTGAGATGTGATTAATGAAATTATAAAATATAATTCTGTCATGAGATTTGGAATTAAATTTTTCCTTAACAATCCACCATAAAGATTTACTAGAATATTTAAAACTTCTACATTTTTCACTAATTCTACGTTAGGTACAACATTTATCGTAGGTAATTTTGGTCTGTTTTGAAAAATTGGCTCTTGATCAAGAGCATCAATTTTTGGTTGTTTTTTTTTTTCTAATTTTAACAACACTCTTTCAGCTTCAAATGATGATTTTTTATTGGACTTTTCTTCTGGCTGAGCCTCTGTAAATTGTGGATTAACTATCTGTGGCCTATTAACTACTCCAAAAACTGGTGGCTGTTGATTTTCTAAAATATATCACATTTATAATAATAAATCAATATTTTTGTAATATTATCATTAAGATTAAAAAAATATACCTGAATTATCATAAGTTTTTAATTGAGTAGGCTTTATTCGACGTTTAGATCTAGTCTTTTTGTCATTACCACTTGATGAGCCTGCCTTGTTAACACTTAAAAAATCGCCCAAACACATATTCCGATTTTGACTACTCTTATTTTTCTGGTTACGATTTGGTTTTTGTGCCGATGAATTTTGTTTGTTTCTATTTTTAGAAGCTGATTTGTTTTTTGGAGTTAAAATGTTCGTCCTATCATCAGACATTAGTGGCATATTTGCAGCATGTAGGGGAGAAGTTGGGCTATAAAGAGCAACATTTGGTGTCGTTGATGAATTAGAAATGAGAGAATCATTTAGCGACACATTTCGCGTCGAGCAATTAGAAGTTTGTGATTGACTTAATAATGCTGCATAGCTATCATTTGGTACATTCGGGCTGAATGATTGATTTAAGAAATAATAATTGGCTTGATTTGGCGTATTCAAAACATGTGGCGCTAACAATACATTAGGTGTACCTGGAGGGTAACAGGCAGTTTGAAGCGATGATTTTACATCAGGTGAAGTTATGTAGGTAGTTACATTGGATTTTAAAGGAGTACTTGTTAACCCATTCCCAATACTTTGACTACTTATGCTTGTGTCAGTCAAATTCCCTTGAGAAGAGTTATTTTTATGTTTTGGTGTTACTTTTTCATGATTTTGCAATTTCGATGGCTCACTGAAACTTTTTTCGAATTTTTTAGAATCTTCTTTATTTTCAAAAGAAGCATTCGGTCCAATTTGTAAAATACTGAAATAAAATAAAGAAAAAAAAATATTTAAAGAAAAAATTTAAAAAATAACAACTAGAATAAAGTAGAAAAACCAATGATAACTATTATTATAATATTAATAAATATACCTTTTACATTGTTTTTTTACATAATCTAAAATATATATAATGAATTCAGCTTTTGTTGTCTCTGTTTGAATAATGTCCGAAAAAGGTGCGCTCTGAAATTTATGGAGTTCAATGATCACATATGTTATGATAGATAACCCTAAATCATACATTTAAGGCTTACATAATCAAATATAGGTAATGAATAATTGTTTGAAATATTGACCTGTAAATTATCTGTAGCTAACCATTCAAAAATTTGATCTGTTGATATTTTAGAAGTAATAGCTGCATTAAATATATCCATCTTTGTGTATGTATTCTTACTTTACGTTTAACTTAAGTGTTTAATTTTAATCTTTTTGTTGCAATTTGTCACGTTAATATATGATTATTTGTAATTTCTTATTTTGTCAACAATGCATAACTTTCATTTACCACACATCGTTGAATTGAATTATTCATTATGTTATTTCATTATTGAAATTTAACCATCAGTAGAAATTAAGTCTCTCACATAAATAAGAAAGGTTAAGTACAGTTACATATGTACACAATTATATCAATTCATTATAAATTGCTGGAATCATTTATTGACAATTTATCGATAATTAAATTAAGACTTTTTCATTTAATATACTGATTATATAAGATATAGTCAAACCAAGACAAGAGTAATCACGATTTGGTGTCTAATGTCACGTCCCGATAATATTGTATTAGCAGGCGTGAGGTTAGACACAAAATCGAGACTACGCTTTTCTTGGTTCGACTAGCATGTCAGAGTACAATCGAATGATTCCTCTGATTTACCTGGAAATTTTTTTACCTGTAGCGTCATCTTTTGTTTGTAAATAACATTTTTTTCGTTGGTTCGTGTGGATTTTTTTTGCCATTTCCTTTCTCTCTTTTATCTCTGGTTTAGTTCGCGAAACAGTAAAACGAAAACGACATAAAACCGACAGGGCTTCCGTAATTAAATGACAAATCTCCTCTCTATCGTCTAACGTCTAAACTCTGACCATCGAAACAATTTAAGAAAAATATCAACTATTTTTGATCAGCGTGGGAACAATGAACTGAGGATGGAGTCGTCACTAATTCGCATAGTTAACCAAATGAATTAAAACGTGCCTGACATTTTTATTCAATTGCCATCAACGTAAAATTAATAATAGAGTGAAAAAAATAGATAGACGCACTGAACAGGTCTGGCTGCCGACATTCAACAATTAATTTCTTGGACGAGAATACCTACATGTCTCCCGCGACAGTATGTTAACGATAAAAAATTATGCGCGAAAAGAAAAATTCTAGAAAAAAGACATTTATACATGTACATGTTTTACATATTAAACATGTTACACAACCGGAAGTTAAGCCAAATTCAGCATAAATCGTGTAGTAATCGCAATTTTAAGGAGTAAAATGGAAAGCACTTGCTCTCAGGAACCCATTGATATGCTTGTTTTCTATATACGCCTCATAGATTACGAGTTATCGGCTAAAAACAAAGTCATGCTGCGACGAATCATAAAAAAACCTTTAAACGCTCATAACTCGAAAACTATGAGAGATACGGCATTTTTGATGGGGGTGTACCAATAGGGGGGGTCCAAATTCTTCGCTTTGGTCTCGATCTTTCATATGAGCCCTGGATCAACTCCATAAAAAAATATGTTTTTGAGAAATGCATAATTTTATGTTTTTTAGTTTTTATCGAATATCTCGCGATCTATGGGACAACCAGAGTCAACAGCTAGTGATTTGGAACCGCCTTGTCAAAATGTATCCAATCGTGTCATGTGTTTTATGATTCACACATAAAACATGATTTTTTTTTTTTTCGTGGAAGACAGAAAATTTTTTCAATATGTTAGTTCAAAAGTTGGAACTAAGACCAAAGAGACTCAGAAACGGTACTTCCAGTCAAACATCGAAAAAGCATTTATTCTACACAAGAATCCTATTTAGCCGAAATTTGGACTAATTTGAGCCAAAATTATGAGCTCATAATTCTGGGGAGTGAATTAGAAAGCTCTTGCTCTCAGGAATCCATTGATATGCTCGTTTCTCATGTACGTCCACCAGAAAGATAGTTATTTCACTTTAAAAATTTCGCGAAACCGGAAGTTGGGCCAAATTTAGCATAAATCGTGCGCTAATTGTAATTTCAAGCAGGGAATTAGAAAGCTCTTGCTCTCAGGAATCCATTGATATGCTTGTTTTCTATATACGCCTCATAGATTACGAGTTATCGGCTAAAAACAAAGTCATGCTGCGACGAATCATAAAAAAACCTTTAAACGCTCATAACTCGAAAACTATGAGAGATACGGCATTTTTGATGGGGGTGTATCAATAGGGGGGGTCCAAATTCTTCGCTTTGGTCTTGATCTTTCATATGAGCCCTGGATCAACTCCATAAAAAAATATGTTTTTGAGAAATGCATAATTTTATGTTTTTTAGTTTTTATCGAATATCTCGCGATCTATGGGACAACCAGAGTCAACAGCTAGTGATTTGGAACCGCCTTGTCAAAATGTATCCAATCGTGTCATGTGTTTTATGATTCACACATAAAACATGATTTTTTTTTTTTTCGTGGAAGACAGAAAATTTTTTCAATATGTTAGTTCAAAAGTTGGAACTAAGACCAAAGAGACTCAGAAACGGTACTTCCAGTCAAACATCGAAAAAGCATTTATTCTACACAAGAATCCTATTTAGCCGAAATTTGGACTAATTTGAGCCAAAATTATGAGCTCATAATTCTGAGGAGTGAATTAGAAAGCTCTTGCTCTCAGGAATCCATTGATATGCTCGTTTTTCATGTACGTCCACCAGAAAGATAGTTATTTCACTTTAAAAATTTCGCGAAACCGGAAGTTGGGTCTAATTTAGCATAAATCGTGCGCTAATTGTAATTTCAAGCAGGGAATTAGAAAGCTCTTGCTCTTAGGAATCCATTGATATGGTCGTTTTTCATGTACGTCCACCAGAAAGATAGTTATTTCACTTTAAAAATTTCGCAAAACCGGAAGTTGGGCCAAATTTAGCATAAATCGTGCGCTAATTGTAATTTCAAGCAGAGAATTAGAAAGCTCTTGCTCTTAGGAATCCATTGATATGCTCGTTTTTCATGTACGTCCACCAGAAAGATAGTTATTTCACTTTAAAAATTTCGCGAAACCGGAAGTTGGGCCTAATTTAGCATAAATCGTGCGCTAATTTCGATTTCAAGCAGGGAATTAGAAAGCTCTTGCTCTCGGGAATCCATTGATATGCTCGTTTTTCATGTACGTCCACCAGAAAGATAGTTATTTCACTTTAAAAATTTCGCGAAACCGGAAGTTGGGCCTAATTTAGCATAAATCGTGCGCTAATTGTAATTTCAAGCAGGGAATTAGAAAGCTCTTGCTCTTAGGAATCCATTGATATGCTCGTTTTTCATGTACGTCCACCAGAAAGATAGTTATTTCACTTTAAAAATTTCGCGAAACCGGAAGTTGGGCCTAATTTAGCATAAATCGTGCGCTAATTTCGATTTCAAGCAGGGAATTAGAAAGCTCTTGCTCTCAGGAATCTATTGATATGCTCGTTTTTCATGTACGTCCACCAGAAAGATAGTTATTTCACTTTAAAAATTTCGCGAAACCGGAAGTTGGGCCAAATTTAGCATAAATCGTGCGCTAATTGTAATTTCAAGCAGGGAATTAGAAAGCTCTTGCTCTCAGGAATCCATTGATATGCTCGTTTTTCATGTACGTCCACCAGAAAGATAGTTATTTCACTTTAAAAATTCCGCAAAACCGGAAGTTGGGCCAAATTTAGCATAAATCGTGCGCTAATTGTAATTTCAAGCAGGGAATTAGAAAGCTCTTGCTCTCAGGAATCTATTGATATGCTTGTTTTCTATATACGCCTCATAGATTACGAGTTATCGGCTAAAAACAAAGTCATGCTGCGACGAATCATAAAAAAACCTTTAAACGCTCATAACTCGAAAACTATGAGAGATACGGCATTTTTGATGGGGGTGTATCAATAGGGGGGGTCCAAATTCTTCGCTTTGGTCTTGATCTTTCATATGAGCCCTGGATCAACTCCATAAAAAAATATGTTTTTGAGAAATGCATAATTTTATGTTTTTTAGTTTTTATCGAATATCTCGCGATCTATGGGACAACCAGAGTCAACAGCTAGTGATTTGGAACCGCCTTGTCAAAATGTATCCAATCGTGTCATGTGTTTTATGATTCACACATAAAACATGATTTTTTTTTTTTTCGTGGAAGACAGAAAATTTTTTCAATATGTTAGTTCAAAAGTTGGAACTAAGACCAAAGAGACTCAGAAACGGTACTTCCAGTCAAACATCGAAAAAGCATTTATTCTACACAAGAATCCTATTTAGCCGAAATTTGGACTAATTTGAGCCCAAATTATGAGCTCATAATTCTGAGGAGTGAATTAGAAAGCTCTTGCTCTCAGGAATCCATTGATATGCTCGTTTTTCATGTACGTCCACCAGAAAGATAGTTATTTCACTTTAAAAATTTCGCGAAACCGGAAGTCTGGCCAAATTTAGCATAAATCGTGCGCTAATTGTAATTTCAAGCAGGGAATTAGAAAGCTCTTGCTCTCAGGAATCCATTGATATGCTCGTTTTTCATGTACGTCCACCAGAAAGATAGTTATTTCACTTTAAAAATTTCGCGAAACCGGAAGTCTGGCCAAATTTAGCATAAATCGTGCGCTAATTGTAATTTCAAGCAGGGAATTAGAAAGCTCTTGCTCTCAGGAATCCATTGATATGCTCGTTTTTCATGTACGTCCACCAGAAAGATAGTTATTTCACTTTAAAAATTTCGCGAAACCGGAAGTTGGGCCTAATTTAGCATAAATCGTGCGCTAATTTCGATTTCAAGCAGGGAATTAGAAAGCTCTTGCTCTCGGGAATCCATTGATATGCTCGTTTTTCATGTACGTCCACCAGAAAGATAGTTATTTCACTTTAAAAATTTCGCGAAACCGGAAGTTGGGCCTAATTTAGCATAAATCGTGCGCTAATTGTAATTTCAAGCAGGGAATTAGAAAGCTCTTGCTCTTAGGAATCCATTGATATGCTCGTTTTTCATGTACGTCCACCAGAAAGATAGTTATTTCACTTTAAAAATTTCGCGAAACCGGAAGTTGGGCCTAATTTAGCATAAATCGTGCGCTAATTTCGATTTCAAGCAGGGAATTAGAAAGCTCTTGCTCTCAGGAATCTATTGATATGCTCGTTTTTCATGTACGTCCACCAGAAAGATAGTTATTTCACTTTAAAAATTTCGCGAAACCGGAAGTTGGGCCAAATTTAGCATAAATCGTGCGCTAATTGTAATTTCAAGCAGGGAATTAGAAAGCTCTTGCTCTCAGGAATCCATTGATATGCTCGTTTTTCATGTACGTCCACCAGAAAGATAGTTATTTCACTTTAAAAATTCCGCAAAACCGGAAGTTGGGCCAAATTTAGCATAAATCGTGCGCTAATTGTAATTTCAAGCAGGGAATTAGAAAGCTCTTGCTCTCAGGAATCTATTGATATGCTTGTTTTCTATATACGCCTCATAGATTACGAGTTATCGGCTAAAAACAAAGTCATGCTGCGACGAATCATAAAAAAACCTTTAAACGCTCATAACTCGAAAACTATGAGAGATACGGCATTTTTGATGGGGGTGTATCAATAGGGGGGGTCCAAATTCTTCGCTTTGGTCTTGATCTTTCATATGAGCCCTGGATCAACTCCATAAAAAAATATGTTTTTGAGAAATGCATAATTTTATGTTTTTTAGTTTTTATCGAATATCTCGCGATCTATGGGACAACCAGAGTCAACAGCTAGTGATTTGGAACCGCCTTGTCAAAATGTATCCAATCGTGTCATGTGTTTTATGATTCACACATAAAACATGATTTTTTTTTTTTTCGTGGAAGACAGAAAATTTTTTCAATATGTTAGTTCAAAAGTTGGAACTAAGACCAAAGAGACTCAGAAACGGTACTTCCAGTCAAACATCGAAAAAGCATTTATTCTACACAAGAATCCTATTTAGCCGAAATTTGGACTAATTTGAGCCCAAATTATGAGCTCATAATTCTGAGGAGTGAATTAGAAAGCTCTTGCTCTCAGGAATCCATTGATATGCTCGTTTTTCATGTACGTCCACCAGAAAGATAGTTATTTCACTTTAAAAATTTCGCGAAACCGGAAGTTGGGCCAAATTTAGCATAAATCGTGCGCTAATTGTAATTTCAAGCAAGGAATTAGAAAGCTCTTGCTCTCAGGAATCTATTGATATGCTCGTTTTTCATGTACGTCCACCAGAAAGATAGTTGTTTCACTTTGAAAATTCCGCGAAACCGGAAGTTGGGCCAAATTTAGCATAAATCGTGCGCTAATTGTAATTTCAAGCAGAGAATTAGAAAGCTCTTGCTCTTAGGAATCCATTGATATGCTCGTTTTTCATGTACGTCCACCAGAAAGATAGTTATTTCACTTTAAAAATTTCGCGAAACCGGAAGTTGGGCCAAATTTAGCATAAATCGTGCGCTAATTGTAATTTCAAGCAGGGAATTAGAAAGCTCTTGCTCTTAGGAATCCATTGATATGCTCGTTTTTCATGTACGTACACCAGAAAGATAGTTATTTCACTTTAAAAATTCCGCAAAACCGGAAGTTGGGCCAAATTTAGCATAAATCGTGCGCTAATTGTAATTTCAAGCAGGGAATTAGAAAGCTCTTGCTCTCAGGAATCTATTGATATGCTTGTTTTCTATATACGCCTCATAGATTACGAGTTATCGGCTAAAAACAAAGTCATGCTGCGACGAATCATAAAAAAACCTTTAAACGCTCATAACTCGAAAACTATGAGAGATACGGCATTTTTGATGGGGGTGTACCAATAGGGGGGGTCCAAATTCTTCGCTTTGGTCTCGATCTTTTATATGAGCCCTAAATCAACTCCATAAAAAAATATGTTTTTGAGAAATGCATAATTTTATGTTTTTTAGTTTTTTTCGAATATCTCGCGATCTATGGGACAACCAGAGTCAACAGCTAGTGATTTGGAACCGCCTTGTCAAAATGTATCCAATCGTGTCATGTGTTTTATGATTCACACATAAAACATGATTTTTTTTTTTTTCGTGGAAGACAGAAAATTTTTTCAATATGTTAGTTCAAAAGTTGGAACTAAGACCAAAGAGACTCAGAAACGGTACTTCCAGTCATACATCGAAAAAGCATTTATTCTACACAAGAATCCTATTTAGCCGAAATTTGGACTAATTTGAGCCCAAATTATGAGCTCATAATTCTGAGGAGTGAATAAGAAAGCTCTTGCTCTTAGGAATCCATTGATATGCTCGTTTTTCATGTACGTCTACCAGAAAGATAGTTATTTCACTTTAAAAATTTCGCGAAACCGGAAGTTGGGCCTAATTTAGCATAAATCGTGCGCTAATTGTAATTTCAAGCAGGGAATTAGAAAGCTCTTGCTCTTAGGAATCCATTGATATGCTCGTTTTTCATGTCCGTCCACCAGAAAGATAGTTATTTCACTTTAAAAATTTCGCGAAACCGGAAGTTGGGCCTAATTTAGCATAAATCGTGCGCTAATTGTAATTTCAAGCAGGGAATTAGAAAGCTCTTGCTCTTAGGAATCCATTGATATGCTCGTTTTTCATGTCCGTCCACCAGAAAGATAGTTATTTCACTTTAAAAATTTCGCGAAACCGGAAGTTGGGCCAAATTTAGCATAAATCGTGCGCTAATTGTAATTTCACGCAGGGAATTAGAAAGCTCTTGCTCTCAGGAATCTATTGATATGCTTGTTTTCTATATACGCCTCATAGATTACGAGTTATCGGCTAAAAACAAAGTCATGCTGCGACGAATCATAAAAAAACCTTTAAACGCTCATAACTCGAAAACTATGAGAGATACGGCATTTTTGATGGGGGTGTACCAATAGGGGGGGTCCAAATTCTTCGCTTTGGTCTCGATCTTTTATATGAGCCCTGGATCAACTCCATAAAAAAATATGTTTTTGAGAAATGCATGATTTTATGTTTTTTAGTTTTTTTCGAATATCTCGCGATCTATGGGACAACCAGAGTCAACAGCTAGTGATTTGGAACCGCCTTGTCAAAATGTATCCAATCGTGTCATGTGTTTTATGATTCACACATAAAACATGATTTTTTTTTTTTTCGTGGAAGACAGAAAATTTTTTCAATATGTTAGTTCAAAAGTTGGAACTAAGACCAAAGAGACTCAGAAACGGTACTTCCAGTCAAACATCGAAAAAGCATTTATTCTACACAAGAATCCTATTTAGCCGAAATTTGGACTAATTTGAGCCCAAATTATGAGCTCATAATTCTGGGGAGTGAATTAGAAAGCTCTTGCTCTTAGGAATCCATTGATATGCTCGTTTCTCATGTACGTCCACCAGAAAGATAGTTATTTCACTTTAAAAATTTCGCGAAACCGGAAGTTGGGCCAAATTTAGCATAAATCGTGCGCTAATTGTAATTTCAAGCAGGGAATTAGAAAGCTCTTGCTCTCAGGAATCCATTGATATGCTTGTTTTCTATATACGCCTCATAGATTACGAGTTATCGGCTAAAAACAAAGTCATGCTGCGACGAATCATAAAAAAACCTTTAAACGCTCATAACTCGAAAACTATGAGAGATACGGCATTTTTGATGGGGGTGTATCAATAGGGGGGGTCCAAATTCTTCGCTTTGGTCTTGATCTTTCATATGAGCCCTGGATCAACTCCATAAAAAAATATGTTTTTGAGAAATGCATAATTTTATGTTTTTTAGTTTTTATCGAATATCTCGCGATCTATGGGACAACCAGAGTCAACAGCTAGTGATTTGGAACCGCCTTGTCAAAATGTATCCAATCGTGTCATGTGTTTTATGATTCACACATAAAACATGATTTTTTTTTTTTTCGTGGAAGACAGAAAATTTTTTCAATATGTTAGTTCAAAAGTTGGAACTAAGACCAAAGAGACTCAGAAACGGTACTTCCAGTCAAACATCGAAAAAGCATTTATTCTACACAAGAATCCTATTTAGCCGAAATTTGGACTAATTTGAGCCCAAATTATGAGCTCATAATTCTGGGGAGTGAATTAGAAAGCTCTTGCTCTTAGGAATCCATTGATATGCTCGTTTCTCATGTACGTCCACCAGAAAGATAGTTATTTCACTTTAAAAATTTCGCGAAACCGGAAGTTGGGCCTAATTTAGCATAAATCGTGCGCTAATTGTAATTTCAAGCAGGGAATTAGAAAGCTCTTGCTCTTAGGAATCCATTGATATGCTCGTTTTTCATGTCCGTCCACCAGAAAGATAGTTATTTCACTTTAAAAATTTCGCGAAACCGGAAGTTGGGCCAAATTTAGCATAAATCGTGCGCTAATTCCGATTTTAAGCAGGGAATTAGAAAGCTCTTTCTCTCAGGAATCCATTGATATGCTCGTTTTTCATGTCCGTCCACCAGAAAGATAGTTATTTCACTTTAAAAATTCCGCGAAACCGGAAGTCGGGCCAAATTTAGCATAAATCGTGCGCTAATTTCGATTTCAAGCAGGGAATTAGAAAGCTCTTGCTCTCAGGAATCCATTGATATGCTCGTTTTTCATGTACGTCCACCAGAAAGATAGTTATTTCACTTTAAAAATTTCGCGAAACCGGAAGTTGGGCCAAATTTAGCATAAATCGTGCGCTAATTGTAATTTCACGCAGGGAATTAGAAAGCTCTTGCTCTCAGGAATCCTATTTGGTCTTTCTTTTGGTCTTTGGTCAAACAAAAAGAATATCGTCTAATTGGGTATATACTCTGCTGTGACTACTAGGACCAGGACCACCACAATTTTTCTACTTGTAATGCCATCTTCTGTTTGTTAATTGTAATTCTTTTCCTTGGTTCGTGTAGACCTTTTTTACCATCACTTTTCTTACTCATGTTAGAGAATAGAGATACTAATTACTACTAGTAACTCTATTCTCTGCTTATGTCTGTTCGTGTTCTGAGAACACTAAACTGAAACCGACATCAATCTCAAGGCTGATAACATGAAAAATATTACTGCCATCATTAAATTCAAGAATGAAAGAATTCAATTTCAAACAATGCTGCACTGAAGTTTCAAAGAATTTTTTGAAATCATTTATGGAAAGATGAATTCATTAACAATGTAAAATAATTTCTTTTTAAATAAATTGTTTTAAAATGTCTTGAATAATAATTTATCGATTCATCAAAGCCAAAAATATTTTGATAAAAACTCAGTAGATGTCCCAAGATCATTATTTAAAAAGTTTTTTGAACATAAATATCGCAATAAAGAATTTATTCCATTATTCAATTTTAAAATAATAGATCAATGTAATTATTAACTATATTTGATACTTCGTTGTCTGTGAAACAAATAATTTCGTTTTCACAAATTATAGATAAATGTTTTTCCGTACGTTTTTATAAAACCTCTATTTTTCTCACTAGTTATTTTTGAAAACCGAGTTATATTACACCGTTCAAGATAAAATCATATTGTTATTGAAAATTATACATGATAACAAGCATGAGTGATATTTATTAAAAAATTTATTTTATCTTTACGTCGGTACAATTTTAATAATCGTCATGAAAAATGCTATGCTTCTGATTTTACGATTATTTCATCACTTAGTTATAAAAATATTGGCATACAATTCAGTATATGTACGTAACATAACAAATACATTTGTAATTTTTACATCATACAAAATCATAAAAATATTATACTACGATTTATTGAAAAAACAAATACAATCGATAAAATATCAATGAAAAATCTTGTAATTAATTTTTTAACATACTTCAAGAGAATTAATAATATTTTAGATTACATTCAATTTTAGGATAATTATAAATGAAAATAGAAAAATGAGAATTAAACAAGAGGGTAACTAGCACTAGAGGCAATACCACATTGGTTTTGCTGATTACGTGCCATTTTAATATACCCATTTTGCCCCCAGCTTTCTCCCCAGCTATTCTTCACGAGCCAATAATCTTTACCACTTTCATCTGTTCCATATCCTATAACTAGAACTCCATGGTCTAATTCAGTACTTGAACAATCAGGCTCCTCATAAACACCTAAACAAATACGATAGTAATAGATTGAAAAAATTCTTTGTGTTAAATAATCATGTCTATAATTAATAGAGATGACTCAACAGAATAATCATAAAAACATCATTACATATTTTTTAAGTTTCTCATATTTACCTTCTGAATAAAACTGGAATGATTCATGGGATGCATCAATGGCAACAGAAACTGGACCGACTGTAGCGACAGCTTGCATCAATTTTTCTTCATCACCCTGAGGAATGTCAACAAATCCAACATCTTCAGCACCTGAAGTTCGTGGGTTGTATCGACATGTATCATTTTGTCCTTCATACGGATACGATACTTCAGTGTCAATTCCTCTGTTATCTCGAATGTATTGGAATGCCTGATCCATTAGACCTCCATTGCAACCGTTATTTCCATATTTGCCGGAACAGTCGATCAAGTTTTGTTCACTCAAAGACACAAGGAAGCCTTTTGTACGGAAATGCTGACCTTCTAATGCCCCAGTCTGAAATAGAAAATTTGAAACCAAATGAGTATTTTGCTCAAGTTATTGTATTATTTAATTCGTTTTTTATTATCTATTATTAACGATGAATCAAATATTTCTGTAATTTTAACACAAGAAAAAAAATAAGATAATTACAGCAGAAAATGACCAGCATGATCCACAGTGTCCTTGATCTTTCACTGGAGTAACTGCTCCCAATTTTCTCCAATCAACATGTTTGGGAAATTCTACATGAGCAGGAGGAATGAATGTTGCTCCACGAAGTTTTTTCATTCCTTTCAAATTTTTTTTGTTTGATACTGTTCTATTAAATCCGTTCAAAGTATGGATAAATTCATGATGGAGCTAAAATTGTTATAATAATTATAAGATAATTCTGTATTTTTGCCAATATGAATATATTTGTAATAAAAAAAAAACAAATTGTTACCATATCACTGTATTTGTTGATAGCTAGTTTAAAAGGTACTAAACCCATTTCATATTTAGAATTATGTTTAGCAATATGATACTTGTTGTTCGAGAAAATTTTCATTCTCATACTCTCTTCTGTTGGAGTTTCATACTGTTTTTTATGTTGGAGCTACAACAAATATTTAATTAATTTATTTTTACCTTAATCAAACACGAAGAATATAAAATTTCTACGTCATTTCTCTATGCATATATGTATGATAGACAGGAAAACAACAGGAAAATAATTTCAATATGGATAAATAAGTAAATATTTATAAATAAAATGTTAATATTCCTAAATATTTTATTATTAACGAAAAATCACAATAAAAATAATTAGTTAATTATTTCGGTCATACCTTAAATGCATTCCACTCTTCTATAACAACGTCAGAAAATGAAACAGCTTCAATAACGGCAAACAATGCCACAGAGAAAAGTAGTAAAATCTTCATGGTTGCTCTTCGATCGTAGATAATCTAAGAAATACAAAATATTTAAACTATTCAAATGTAAATATTGTTTATCTTATTATGCAAAAATGAAATCTCTAATCTCAACATAAATAATTTTAGAATGATGCAACAAACTATCATTTTCCTAATCATCCATATTCTCTAACAAAAAAGCTATTGTAAAAATGGATTTCTTTGTTACAGTGACGCATTTGAAGCGTTCGTATTTTTTTAAGAACAAAGGTTAGCATCACAAATCAAAAACTATTGTCACAACAGACTGTCTTCTAGTTAAATCTATGAAGTATGAATAATATATGTATCTAGGTCAATAGTTAATATTAATTAGTAATGAAACATGACAAATAGAAAAATGTCATGTTTTACTATATTATTGAAAAGTATCTTCTAATATCAATGAAAATGTTTTATTGCGCATTTAATAAATCTTGAATAAATTTTCTAATAATAATAACAACAATAATAGTGAAGACTCAATGATTATAAGACTTAAATTTATTAAAATTGATAAAACAATTTGATTTAAAAATATTTTAAATACCTCAATAGTACGTTTAAGAATCAAGATCAGACCAGCTGAGACTAACCAACCACTCACACTGACGATAGAAGTAGAACTGACAATGGTTGTGTACACACTGCGATCGAAAGCGCTAGTCACAAATAAAAATTCTTTGAGTTTTCTTGCTGACTTGTCTATGCCTGTTTTCCTTTCTTACTTGTACTACTTCGTCAATACTAATTTCAACGAAGCTCAAGTTGAACGATTACTGTTATGTTTAATGCTTGAAAGAGTTTATGAATTGATTAATTAAGTATAATGAAATGAATATATTGGACGTAATTATCAGAGTTGGTGTGTTATAGTACACGGTCGCTTCCTGAAAGTCTATCGACATGTGAATCACCGCTCTGTTTACTCATTCTGGCTTTGAACTTATATGTATTTATATGTTATCGAATTCTTATCCATATATTGGTTTATCTTGTCACATGTGTGCTATTCCACCCTAAACATTTGTAATACAATGCATGGTCATGCGTTCATGTTCATATATTTCTGCATATCATGTGACTGATAATCGAAAGTTATCAATTGTAACCTATATTTTATGTCTGCATTCGAAAAAAAACCTGGAATATAATTTAAAAATTAAAAAATAGATGATAAATAAATCTTAATTGTGATAGTGTATACTTTTTTTCGAAGACAATGACTCCAAAATAGTTAGTCTGTAAGTTTTTTAATGTCGATAATTGTAACCTCGAATAAAGTTGATGCTCTTTGTTAATATTTTTAAAAATAATTTGCTATCTTCAGATGTACGTTTTTTATATCTTTCACGGAAATTAATCCTATAATTACATGATAAAGTATTTAGACATTGGTAATGCTTTTAATCTTTTACAACTCGTAACAACATTGATAGCTTTCTTTCGTTTTCTTTGTTTACTTTGTTATCTCCGACTATAGTAAACTATTTTACCAACAGAAAATATGTTGGAATTTTAGTTATCATTACATGAAATCACATTTTTGATGTCGAGATAGCCATCACCTGACATCTGCAGAATTATTTTTGTACTTGCATGGGCAATCTTTAACATGTTCTATCCCGCTCATTCGAAAAATTGTATACAAACAAGAGCTACGACAAAGACAAAGCAATCACTTGATTAGAATTTGTTACAGTTTAGTTTTTTTGTGACGACTTTATCTGCACTGTTGAATATTTTGCTTACTTTTTTTTCGTAAAGTGTTTACGATTGTATCTGTTTAAGATTATGGTAGCAATGGAGGATGGTAGGTATAAAATTTTAGGAGAATATTCATAATTGATTGAATAACTGTTTATCTCATTTGTGATAGCTGCATTAATGTTTCGTTAATGTTACGTTAAATTTCAGCAAGTCCAAAAACAATGTCTAAAAAACGGAAAATTATTTTGGATCATGAAAGTAGCTCTTTCAGTTCAGATGAGGATGTTGTGTGCCATAAAGAAATACGTAATAAGTGTAAAGGTACAATTACCAAGGTTTTAGTTATCAATAATTATCATATCAGAGAATTCACGTTACTATTATTTATAGTTTTGCTTCCAATTTGTATATAGTTTTTGATCAAATATTTTTATTCTTGCAGCAAACAAATCTAAGAAAACATGTCACAAAAAATCTACTGAAAATAAAAAAATTCAAACATCAGAACAAAATAGAAAACAATTAAATAACAGATCGTTTGAAAAAATTAAAAAAGAACGTCAAAAATATATAAGTCAGGACAAAAAAGACAAAGATAAGCAAATTGAATTAGAAGTGTGGTATTGTCTGCTTCATCGTTTAGAAGAATCAGAGAAGTTAATAGCACTGAAATTACTTGTAGGCATAAATAAAATGAAGAAAAACTGGAAAGAGACATTTTTAAAGAATCAATATGATGATACAAAAGTGGTTAATGAAATGAAATTAGTGATAAAAACTCTACAGGAGGAACAAGAAAAGAATAAAGCGGAAAAGCAAAAATTAATTCAAGAAAAGAATGAACTTGAAAAGAAAGTAGTAGAAGAGAGAAAATATCGAATTCAATTGGAAGAAATTTTGGCTAATAAAACTGAAAAATTAAAAGAAAAAGTACTAAATAAAGTTGAAGAATCCAATAAAGTTGAAATATCAAATAAAGTTGAAGAACCAAATAAAGTAGAGGTATCGAATAGTCAAGCTGAAGATAAGCAACAAAGTCAAGCAACTACAGAGATTGTTTCAAAACAAAAACCATCAACATCTAAATCAAAAATATCATCGAATGATGATAATAATAATCATTGTAATACGCAGGTATTCAATATAAAAGGTAACATGAAGAAAAGAATAGATTTAAGAGATGTTTTAAATCACAGAGAAAATGTAGAAATGAGAGAACATCATAGAAACCCAGTTCCACCCCCTATGAGATATTTTCCTTCACTTGTGTCTCATCCTTCCTGTAGAAAGTTTCCTCCAAACTTCGATAACCGATTATGTGTAGACATCAAAACTACAATCAGACATTTTCCTGAATTAATAAAATTAATTGAAAACAAGTTGAGAATGCCAATGCACTTTAGTAAAGTGATACCATTGAATGGAGGTTGGAAAGTAGAATTTCTTTCACTGCAACCCAAATTGAATTTTCTTAAACAAAAAAATAAATTCAAAGGTACAGGATTACATATAACGAATTCATTTCATTACTAGTGGCAAACAAAAGACAATAATGTTCAATTTTATATTTAATTATTAAATGTGCCAGAATTTTTTAAAAAATACTTTTAAAAGTGACTTTTTTTGGTGAGATATTGTTGAGTGCATACGATTTTGTTAAAATTGAAGCTAAAGGGTCAAAGATTGTTAAGTTCCATTTAAATACTCTGACATGTGTTGTGTAATTTATGGTTCTTTATGACGGTCAGCTCACATTGAGTTTTCAATTTTAACTACCACATCGTCTGGTTTAAATGGTCTAAAAATTCAAGGGAACCTGATTCAGAGGCGCCAGAATACTTTCTTTATTCGTTGAAATACGAAGAGAATATTTTCTGTTATTGTTGATATAAATAACAAAGAAATGAAAGCAGAAAAAGCAGTTTTTGGTTTGTTAAAAAAGCATATTTTTTAATAATTATTTGCTTAAAAATTTGTTTACCACTGAAAGTTTATAATTTTAATTAAAAACAAATTCTTGTTAATTATTCAAATTTATAAAGCATAAAAAATTGATGAAAGTATTTCGACTTATATTAAAGTTTGCAAAATTAGTGAGTTTAATCACTTTCAAGCATTTAATGTTCTAATAAATTAATTATTGAAGGTAACTGTAGATATATGGATTATATATAAGCATCGAATCAACAATAATAGTATAAACAATCGAACAATCGAACCATCGTTTAGGAAAACATTACCATTGTGCTGGAATAACAATAGACCGTTATGTTAGTAACATAACCATTCATAACTACCCACATTCGATCAACAATTTGCTCGCTCAGACTTCTTGATTGTTGAAAAATATACGGCTGAACCGATGAATACGTTTAAGTGTCATGTGCGTATGAGTTTTCGATAAACTTTCCGGTTTAGCATGTAAACTTCCGTATCGGAAACGATGGATTTTATTTTATTTTATTCGTTGTGCAATTTATGAAAAAAATTGCTTTAAAAATTTTTTTATAACTTCGTATTAAGATAATCTTTAGTTTTTCAATATTTTATTTTAAAAAGATTCTTAAATAAAGAAAAAAATACTTTCAATCAGTTTTTTACGCTATATAGTTTAATAAGGTGTTGAAATAATTAAGTTATATATGAATATATTTAAAAGTTATAAAAATAATTAGATAAAATACTTTTATTTTATTTTTGTTACTTATGGGAAATGTATGTTATAAGGTAAATTATAAAAACCTTCATACAAATCATCATACTGAATATTTAATTCTGTTATTAATTGTTAAAAATTTGATGACTTAAGAGAATTTCAAAAGTTGAAGACATTTTTATGCTTCTATTCTTGAGTTATAATTTTAAGGTAAATTCACAATTATTTTTTATTCACTAAAAGTCAAAGCTATTGTTATTAAATAATTTTTTATTTTACAGGAATCTATTGATCATATTCCCACGCTAGAGCTGCCTATTAAGAACGTAAAATCATTACATGCAATTTATTATATTGATATATTATTACGATTTATCATATGTTGATTAACGAATCGTTCGGATTCTTTTGAAGTCCATGAGTTAATCGCAGTTGTTTATTAAATATAACGCAGAGTCTACTGATTAAATGTGATTATTATTGTTTTAATATACGAATGAAGGGTGTCACTTAGCGCCTAAGTATAGTAGATCGATTCATCAGACTAATGACGATGGAATTGCGTATAAGAAATATGAGACTCGTATAATTGTACGTCTCTTGGAGTGTGTAGAGGTAAAAAAAACGTTTCATTTGTTTCTCTGAGTCATTTGGTACCTCGTCATATTCATTATCAATAGCTTGATTGAAGATATGTATGTATAATTTTTATTTATATCCTTTATCAGTTTTATACTCGTTAAAGATGAAATGAGCGTTTGAAATTTTGATTATTTAAAGTGCTTATTAACAAACTAAATTATTAAAGATAATTCTTTTCTGAAATAAAATATTTTTACTGTGAATTTTCAAATTTAAAACGGATATAGAAAATTTTTAAGAATTATTATTATTATGTTCAGCTCCTATCTTTGGAGCCATTGGCACTACGGTACTATTGGAGAAAATTTTTAAGAAAAATTTGTATTAGATTATTTTAAAAACAATCGAATGATATACTTTCATCATTGACAGATTACGATTTTCTTTGTTAATATTGCAAGGATTATTGTGTCAGGTTGAGAAACCTTCAATGGGTTGGTGTAATGTTCACGTACCAGTTCCCAACACGCGATATATCTACCAATCAAATGCTGCAGATTATCACCAGACAACGCCCAGCCATGGCGACCGCGATTTACTACTCCACCGCCTACCTTTCGTTCAGACTCTCTCACATTTTCTCTATTTTCTTTTTATTATTATATAAATACACTTTTTTTTGTTCTACAAAAAATTATATTCAAGCTTTTATAAATGGAGTAAACGTTTATAATCATTTCATGTATTAGAAAAGCTGGATCATTGTTATGGACTACTGATAATAATTAAATAATTATTAAATTATCAATTGCATTAATGAACGATATTAATGTACTAAAATTTGGAGCATAGAAAATTGATTGTCAATGATGATAGAATATTTTCATAAAAAATTTAATTAATGATTAGCTAATTTAATTTAATTATCCAGATTGAGTTTTGTGCTGATTTTTCAATGAATGATGTCAACGAAAAACATTTTTTGCAAATTCATCACCTGATACCCTAATAATTGGTAATGTAATCATAATTAGGTTGCTCACATCGCATTACAGGAAAGTAAATGATTGAGAAATGTTACAGAAAATTTAATTACAAAGTTTATTATCGAATTTGGTTCACTCATTTAGATCGAGGTCATGGTAAAGTGTAATATGACTTATTAATCTGATTATCATAATGTAGTTTTGCTGATGTCGCAAATTACATCATATTCCGCCTTACTGCACTTGGGCTTGTTTTTTTTTTAATCATTTCACAATCAAAAAGAACTTGATTCATATCATGAATCATTTTTATTAAAATAGGAACTAATATGATTAAACATTCTCCAAAGGTAACTCATTTTATTTACAAAATCATACTTTTTATTTAATAATCATCTTGACAGTGTGCTCCAAAAAATACTTATTTTCAATTAACTACCTTCACCATTAATTATTAACTCTTTAACTGAACTTGCTGTCAGATTTTTGGTTCAAAAACTTTGAAATATTTTTTGGAGTAATAAGTACATATATATATATATATATATGTATAAATATATTCATTATTGACTTAGTCTGGAAATATGCTTTTTTTACTTATCTTTTTTTATTTTTTATCACGACAGGAATACGTATAGGGCAACTTGTGATTGCTTCGAGCGTGACCGAAAGCTCCGCCTCCACTTTGTTTCGTGTCCTCCCAGCTTTCATCGTAACACCAACGCTGTTAATTCTGCCTCATTCTCGATTCAGTTACGTTAGTTGCTGGTTGTCAGAGTGCCGTTGCATTAAATAGATGATTCGAAGCATGATTTTATCACCATCATACTATTAATATCATCATTAATGCTTGACACCTGTAATTAATTAAACATCTTTAACAGTATCTTTTGATAAACGATTCAAGTGGTGAAGTGTTAATAATATTAATTAATAGAATTCCAGTGACATCAACATATTTTAAATAATTAAATTCAAAAATTTTATGTGAATCTATTAGTGAAGGTCCTTTGAAAATAAATACTGGATAATTAAAGGATTTCTGAAAGGTAATTCATTAATTTTTATTTAATTTTTTTCAAGTTTGATTATTGCCGTCGTAAATTTGAATTTTTGTTGTAATGCAATTAAAGTTGGTTAAGCTTTAGATGCAATGAAGGATTAATGATCAAAAAATAATTAATTGGTTTACATTTCTTATTAAACCGAATTATGATCAGTTGAAGAAAGTTTACAAACTTTAGTGTTTATCGTCAATAATTAATATGATTTGCAATCAACAAAACTTAATGGTATACTATGTATTTTTTTAAGTTTTCATTCTGTTAATGAGTGATAACATACAAATTAAAATTAAATAAATATCAACATTCTTATCTCTTTGTCATTATTTTTGAAAAAAGATTACAATTATTGAATTGACTAAAATGATACTGTTTTTATACCATTGATTACAATTAAAATCTAATCCATTAATAATTATCCATATAATAACAACTCTTTTATCATCATCAAATGATTGTGTAAATATTATAAAATATTTGAAATAATTATTAAATTATTTTCGAATTTGTCAAATCCATCATCTATGTATTTTATCTTACAACATTGTAAGAAAATTTAATTACGCCCATTTAGAAGTCTAGTCTTCAGATGTTGAGAATCTTTTAGTCTTGACGACTGTTTCTTCAACAGAGTAATCCAAATTACTGTTTGGATTTAATCTCTTTAAGTCCGACGGTGACCGATAACTTTACTACATCATTTGTTTTTCTTCTCTTTGATTTTAAATTGGTCTATGATATGAGCATACATCTAATTCTAATCTTAGCAGTCTCTTCTGTAGATTTTGTTACCATCAAAACTATAAATTTTCAAAGTAATTATATTTTAAACAAATTGATAAAATTATTTGTTACTCAAACTCGCATGTTTTGAATTTTTTACGGTTTTTCTTTACATGAGTCTTTGTAAAGTCCTTGCTCATTTAGAAGTAACCAATAAATGATGGAAAAAATGATCGGAGTCTATATGCATACTAACTAAAGACGATGTAAATAAGCCGTCGAGTAGTCAGCATAAAGTAGGTACAAGTAGGCGCTAAACGTTCCTGCAAACTAAAAGTGTTCAGCTGTCGCTAACTTGTCATCAGCCTGGCGCTTCTCATTCTTCTTACTTTTATAGAGATAACACTCATCTTTTTTTTTCTCCCTTTCGGAGAGGAATCATGTATCACGGCTGTTTAAAATCCATTAAACTGCACTTTTATACCATTTTTTACTCCACTAGCTCTCGTAGGATATACTTATATTTATTTTTGTAAATAAAATCAAAGTTTCATGTTGACATTAATACATTAAAATTCTATAAAAATTTTTGTTGCAGATTTATATTGCATTTGGTTGTGATAACTTTGCTTATGAGAGGGGATTCCATGATAATGGCAGTGGGACAATGAAATAAATTTATTATTATTTATAAATAATTATTTTTCAATCATACTCAGATCCAAAGGTCATATTGCGGGAGTTTTCTGCCAAGTTCATGATCTTCAGACTGTTATAAAAATGTAAAGTCATTGAGAGTACAATGATAATAATAATTTACTATTAAAGTATTGTTGCTACAGAAGAGCTTCATTAAAGAAATTCAAATATTGCTTTATTTGATTGAAAAAAAGTATAATTACATTGATTGTGTGATTAAAAGTATATTTTTACTTCTTACGAAAAAATTAAAAAATTCAAGTGCAATGAAAATGGTAAAAAAAGTTAGTTGCGAAATAAAAACCTGAGTGAAATTAATGTTTATTATTATTGTAAAGTCACTGTGAAAGAATTAATAACATTTAAGGATATGTAATTGAAGTGAGTCAAAAATTTTTATGAGTTATTCGGTTGTTGAACGAAACTTCAAAATGGTTTCTCATGTGCTCCCACCTTCTGGTGTAAGTATTAATTCTATCTATCAAATATGTCTAATCAATTGTATTTTTAATTATTAAACAGTCCAAGATGATATTTTCCGTTAAACTACTAAACATGAGTGAAATTAGAAGATAACTTCTTAAATATATATTCTTAATCAAACTAATAATGGTCATTGTTATCTTTTATTCATTGATAAAAAAATAAACTGCGATTGTATACTACTTAGAAGTAATTGCAATTTAATATGTATTATAAATGAAGTTTAAAATGTGTGGAATGCAGCTGCATATTGCCTCCACTCAATGTACAACATGATGGGATCGTGATTTGAATGAACAAACTGTCACTTATCGTGCTCAACTTGATACTTTATTGATTAATAAAAAATACAAGGTCGTCTGAAAAATGTAAAATTCAATCGAAAATTGCTAAAAATATATTTATAAATTATTCTTTATGATAATTTTAGTTTAATCATATATATTCATCTACAAAATTATTTGAAACAAAAAATAAAAACTAAACAAATTTATCATAAAATATGTTCTAAAGAAAAGGCATTTCTAATGAATAAACTTGTAAAACATGATTAAGATGGTAATAATGATTGTTGGACATTATATTAAACTTCTTGTCAAGTAATTTGCCAAGATTTTTGTACCTATCTAGTTTATAATGAGAAGTTTGTTTACAGTAATAAATTCTTTATGCAACATGACATTAAGAGACATCTTCAACAACAAATAATATTCAATTATTATTTATAATAATTTAAACAATATTTTTTAAAAAATTAAATATATTAATTGATTAAAAATCATCTTAAAATTAGCAATGGAACTTGACTGTTCAACCATCATCATTTCATCAATGTAGAACGGCAATGTGATGAATTTACTATAAATTTAACACCCCGATTTTTCAGTGCCAAGTTTTATGCACTTCTGCAGTAGTACGTCAAGTGCCAGTATATCTTGTCGACATTGCAAAAAAACTATCTAGTCTAGGACGAACAAATGTAATACGCATAATTTTATATCTTTATTCATGTGTAACTTAATCTTGGATTGTTTAATATGCCATGATTATGTATGTATGTTGAGGGAATAGTAACAAACACCAAGTTTTGCAGCAGATTTGTGAACTTTCAATCGTAAAATCGTCAGCTTAACGTAAACCAGAAACATAAAGCAAATTGCAAATTAACGGTCTACCAAGATCGTAAGTTTGGTCAGGCATAATGTGATGTCACAACAGAGGACGTGGTGTTTGTAAGCTACTTGCGACAGGACTTCAAACATCGTAGGCCCCAAGCCAAAAACCCACCACTCATGCTATACTTGTTTCGTTTTCACTTACTCAAACATTGAATTATATGTTTTCAAAGCTTTTTCTTACTATTCATCACAATAAAAATATTTTCATGATTACTTTGAATATTTACTAAATAATGTTTTGAAAAAATGCTGATCAAAAATTCTTCAATGAATTTTAAGATTATTTACTACAGTACTTGTACAATCAATTATTTATTATAATTAATTATTTCTTTAGGACATACAGCAGAACAATGGCAGTTTGGGTAGCCCAAGTCTCACTAGTTTACAAGATTCTTCACACTCATTGAAAATTAAGCAAGAACCATATCAGTTGTCACCAACATCAACTCTTCCAGTAATTCATCAAGGTAAGAATAATTTGATTGTATAAAAAACATTTTTATAAATAACAAAACAAGAAAGATTAATCTACTTTAATCTGATCCAAAGTTAGAGATGAAAACATATGAAAGAAGCTGCATTGAAAAAAACAATAATTATCAAATTAGATTTACAGTGCAAGTTTAGTACGCACAACAAGAAGAAATATAAGGGTTAAATAAACCCGTTTAGATATTATTTATAGCATTGGTAATGAATGTGTCGGATATAAAGACATCATCATATTAGATTATAACACTAGTTAATAAAAGACCAATAGAAAAGTTGGTTGGTTTTCTCGTCGTCGCGCTTTACGTTCTAATAATACGTGAAGTGGAACGTCGACGAGGGAGATGAATAGTCATGATGGACCGCGGGAGCGTGCGTACCCTGATCTCTCTTCATGACATTTAGTCACACTCTCCCTGACGTATGAGTTGCGTTGGAGAGTTGTTGAAACACTCGCTGATGTTATTTTCAAATCCACTTCATCCTTGGAGATCCTTGATGATGATTGTAAATCATCCAAACTTAAATCGATACTTCCGCTTTGTAGCCATACTATTCTATATATAAAGCTAGAATTTCTTCAATACCTTCTTTTCATTTATTCTTTGATGATCTGATTTTTATCCTCGAGTTTCCATTTCATTGACAGTCTCAATATTCAGATATACTAAATACTTATTCGTCAGCATCATTTGGCTATCGTTCCCCTAGGTCTTCTCGTTTTTCCTCCTATGCAGTCGGAAGCAATTGAAAGATAGATGAAGTACTTCATGCGTTGTCTCATGTTACCTACCTCATATTTTATATGCTAATCGCAAATATGTCACTTAAGATAAAGACTGAAGAAAAAAGTTGCAAGAATACTAGATACGAGTATTTTATCAAGATCTTTTTATCTGCAGTTTTTGGCTGAAGAATTTATTAATCAGCAAGTCTTGATATTTTATTAGGTTTTTTTTATTCTGATATTATGATCAGAGATTAAAAAATAATGGCTTTGTAGTAGTTAAAAATCCAATTGTTACAATTAATTATTAATTAGTCTATTGTAATAACTATTGGAAAAACTTGATAAAATTGGAACGAATTGTTATGAGTATTAATTGATGAAATCATAAAATAAAACTCTGTCTCCAAAAAGATAAATATTTTCCAAATGATCAGATTAAGTGTTTCATGCTGAAATTTCTAATAAAAGCTCGATGAATAATTAAAAAATAAAAATATAAAAAATAAATTCAAAAGGGTGGAAAAGAAAGGGAGTTAGGTGGGCAATAGAAAGAGATACGTAGAGATATAGAGGAATGAAAGACAAGAATTACGGGTCGCTAATCTTGGAGAAACAGCTTTACGTTGACCTGATATATGGCACCAACGTCGCGCATTTGGAAATTCTTGAGAGAAGATGATAGAGCTCAAAATGAAACATGCGTTTGACTACAGAAGATTCAACGAGAAAAATATTACAGTTGAATGATGATTGTTTGTTTTTGATGGTAGAAAATTGAACATTATTACTGTTTATTTAATTATTACTAATTATTAAGTTGTTATTATTTAGATATTGATATGTAAATATATTGTTGCAAAAATTCATAAGTAAAACTAGAGATCATCAAAATTAAAAGGCTTTGACATTGTTTATTTATTTTAGAATCGGGTCGTGAGTCTAATCTTCTTAACTGATATGTGTAATTATAAATGTGTAGTAAACAAGGGTATACTTGGGGCAAATCAGTCATGATAAGAAGATACAAGTATAGCTTTTTATCGTAATTCATATTACGTATATTATAATTCGTTTTATTCAACTCATTAATTAAAATATATTCGATCATATTTTAAGAACTGCCAGCTATTTTTATCATCATTGTTTTTTCTATTCAGGCTAAGATTAAAATACCAGTTGCTATCAAATTGAATTCGTCACATTTTTTTCTGATAATAATTTCAAACCATACAAAAATTTCATCAGAAATTTCTCAATCTTATTCAACTTTTTTTTTATCATTTTTCAGGTTTAAGTAAAGTAAAACATATTATTAGATCAATTAAGTTTCACCATAGTATTTGAAAATAGTTATTTATTTTCATTTTTTAAATTATATTTAAATTAAATTAAAACCCCTGAGAACCTGGTGTATTCAAAACGTCAAGACTATGGGGAAAAAATATTAGATTAGTATAAAAACACTAATGTATATAAACTTGACAACATGACTTAGATGTTTTTTGCGACCAATTTTTACATTACGTCGAGGTCGAGATTCAGAACGTCGATTGGCTCTTTTGAGTCGATAATACAAGATGAGCTATCATGTCAATGATGACCCATTGGCCTAAGTTCCAGATTCTGTTAAGGAAAAATTACATATCAAATCATCTTCCTTTTCACTGTTTCCCATTAATATTCCATCATTTATTTAATTTTACTTGAAATTAATTCGCCAACTTTACATACTCATCAAAACTATTTTTCCTTAATATCTAGATCACAATAAAAAAATGTCTGTGCTGATATTTAACATGAACTTGAAGTAAATGGTTCAAAATATTCATTCATTTGTTCAATTTTAAGAAGTGCAAGTTTGCAAAGGCTAGAATATACGTCCAGAGAACTGAACGGAGAGTTGCCGTTTCTGTTAACTAAGGTGTCATATTACATCGTGCGTTATAAGCTATAAGGCCCCTGAGGCATATATGAGTCCAGCAAACCTCCCCTGAAGTTCCTTCGGTCACTCGACGTGTGTTATAACTGTAAATCTTTTTTTACTTTACTATGACTGCATTCTATAGAGTGGAATCCACACTGATCAGTTACTAAATGAATTAAAAACTTTGGACCAAAACAGAATAGAACCAATTGAACATTATTACATTCATAGAAAGAATAAAATCTAATTATCAGTCAATAAATATCTAGCCATGATGATCTCCATTATTTGAAATAAAAAAAATCTTTAATACTAATATTGATTAATTAATTAATTAATTAATTAATTAATTGATAGTACAATGTTCTAGTTGAAATTGAAGCAAAATGAGCTATTTAGAAATTAGACAATAAACACCAGATATCAGGTCTAGAGAGATAATTTATATGTACATATAAAGGTATAATTGATTTATCGAGACGACATTGAGCAAGTTAAAGGGATCATAGGTCAAATTACAAATATCCTTAGGCACTTGGGCTAATTGTATCTCCCTTGGCAGCACGTGCTCAAAAGAGCAGTCAACAGGGCGAGATAGAAATGATGCCAGATCCTGAAGCTTCTTCTGTCCTTTTCTGCTACATGATCTACTGAGTACTTTTCATGTAATAGCATTGGTTATTACATTCTTTCCCAAATGTAATAATAGTATTAACATATTTCAATAAAATATTTAACAAATAAAAGTAATTATTTTGATGTTAATTCCATCAATAGAATGAACTTAAGGTTAAGAATTCTTGTAAGCATCTGGTATAGTAAATAAAATGGAGCAAGTATTTTGAAAGATTTAAAATACTCGTTCACAAATATTGAAAAATTATTACCCAATTAATTTTATCAAACTGTTGAAATTTAAATTGTCGATTTGTCTAAATATTGAAATTCAAAAACGTGACTAATTAAAGCAAACTTGAATGTTATTATTAATAAATCTTAAAATTTATAAATTACAAATTGCTTAAAACATTGTCCTTGAGATTGATGATTACATTACAGAGTGATAATAGAAAGACAATAATAATTGTAATAATTAAAATAATAATGATATTGATAATAATAATTTTAAAAAATGTTGCGATGAGTCTTCCTCTTGTCTCGTCAGCGTATGTCAACTCGCTTGTGAAGCTTTGTGATGTCATTTAATGTATTATATTTCGCTTATCAAAGTTAAACGTCGAAGTGACAGCATTTTTGGAATGCACGTTAAATATATTCTCTAGAGTTTAGTCACTGGAGTACAACCTTCGACCCTGATACCATTTGATTAACCATTCAACAGATCTTATAATGAATTTTTATTTTATTTTGCCGCTAAAACTTGCTTACAAGTTTCTTCAACTTTAACCAAAACATAAAAAACTGTGTTATGACAGTGAGCTAACTTCGTTACTTGTTTTCAAAACATTTATGAGATTCTCGAGAGGCACGCGGATGATCCTTGAGGTGGATCAGGGAAGGTTATGACATCATGATTACGATTTTTATTTACTTTATCTAAATAAAGATTTTTCCTAACTCTATATTTATATATCTTTACTTTATTTCATTCATCCAAAACAATATTTTACTTTTTCCAATGTAATTTAAACTTGAAAGTTTTCAATAATAAATCCTGATGTTGATTTTAATGTTATTTCTTAAATTTATCTTCAAGTTAATAAATAATGCTTTTGATTTACATACGTTTATCTTAGTAGTGATGGTAAAATTTTTCAAGTTATCACAAGTATATTTTTCATTTGTTAACTCATTTTCAATCTGAGTATGAATAAAAACTGCATTTTAAAATATATTCATCAATAATTCTACCTAGTTTTCTAGATGTGATGATGAACATCACTATTGTTGGACTGAAAACTGATTTTCGAATGGTGATAGCTATTAGTAGATGCTAAATTATTATTAGTTTTTGGATCAAAATACATTCCAATAATTATTTAGTGCTACATAGTCTGTCTCTTTTGTAGAGAAGTTAGAAAGCACATTATACATGTTATGAAAATAGAAAGAATTTTCCATCAAGATAAATAGCTTTTCTACTAGTAAATCATTGTGGTTTTAAAATATATATAAAGCATACTAGAAATGTCCCTTAGCATTTCGAGTTGCAAGCACGTTCGAGATACTTTTCCCTATGACTGGTATAAACTATAGAGTCTCAACAAGGCTCGATTTTCGTTCGATGGAACGTGACTACGTACTGCATGGTGCGAAGGACTGTTACGAAAATAAAGTCTTGTTTATCATTTCATTCTGCCACTAAATTTAACTCATTTCTTAATGACTTTAAATTTATTGCTTGAGATTCATCTTAAAAAATATACCAGTCAACAGAAAATCTACTGAAATAAAATTATAACACATCATTGGAATCACTTTATTAAAGCTTCATTAATTATTAAATAGAAATACATTCATATTATTAATTATTAAAATATTTATAAATATTGATGAAAATATTTCAAAGATGGGATATGTTATTCAAACACAATGTGGTAGTAAAGAGTCAAGCCAAAAATTTGAGAGTATGGGTGGGCTTCAGGTTCCAAGGTATTTCATTTAATGACCTAATTGTTAGCAGCTCAACGACTTCCAGGAAACATCGTGATTCTTGCAATTCTGTCGTGCACAATTGATCGATTTATATTGTCTTTGTTTCCTTGAATTGCTAATTGATAATATTATCTAGAAAATCAACAAGATCTATATTTAATTTAAAAAAAAATTATTTTTATTACTAATATTTAAATTAAAAAAATCTAACTTTATTTTTTTTATTCTTTTAGTGAGCAGTTTCGCATCTGAGATGTCTTCAACATGTATGACTTCTCCTCCTAAAGATTTAGACATCTCTGTTTCTAACTTTAAGAGTTTAGGATCACACCCTTTAATAAACTCTCATCATCACGATCTTCATCATGATCATCATAGTCCTCGATCAGTCATCTCAATGCATTCAACTTCCATTCACTTGGGTAATATTCTAGAAGGTAAAGGAGCAAGCCCAGGAATACTTCCTACTTCAACAGGCAGTAATACATCAACACCAAACACTTCCTGTGCTCCTAGTGGCAATACAGAAGCTAGTACAACTGTTGCTGCATCAAATAGTAGTGAAGCTTCTTCCACATCTGTCAAGCCACCTTACAGCTATGTAGCTCTTATAGCCATGGCTATTAAACATAGTCCTAACATGCGAGCTACTCTAAGTGAAATTTATTCTTACATTACCACTAAGTTTCCTTATTATCGGAATAACAAAAAAGGATGGCAAAATTCTATTAGGCATAATCTTTCACTTAATGAGTGCTTCGTTAAAGTACCAAGAGAAGGTGGAGGGGAGAAAAAAGGCAATAACTGGATGTTAGGTAATTTTTGTCATTTTCATTTTTTTTGTTTATTAAGCCAACTTTAAATAGCCTTTTTTTTATTGAAATAATATTCAAATGGATTTTGTAGATCCTCAGTATAATGATATGTTTGAAAATGGTAATTTCAAACGACGAAAACGAATGAAGAGACCCTACAGAGCAGCACCATATCATAAATCTGTATTCAATGATGCATTTCCTCCAAGCCATATTCATTTAGGACCTACTAGAAATATTTTTGGTCATTCTCCACCTTCCTATGCTCCCTCTGCTTACACAAGATACGATACTAGGTAATTAATTAGTTTTTTTTTATTACGACTTCTGTTAATTTAATTATATTTTGTAAATAACAATTTTAGCTTTGATTTAAAATTAATTATCGTATTGAATATAATTTTTTTTATGACTTAAAGCTGATTTAATTTTTATGTATTGGGAAATTTTAGTGGATGGAGTCTTCAGCAACCTCAACTGCCCTATAGCCACTGTCAAGCTGTGAGTTCTTAATTATTTATTTTACAATTTTTTTTCATATTGAATTAATAACTTGTTCGAAAAATTTTTGGAGCAGAAATGGATTTTATAATTTTATTCGCTTATTTTTAGCTTCAGCCTCAACTTCAACCTATGCAATCAATGCAGATTCCAACAATGAATGGATATGGACAATTTAATTCACTAGGTGAGTCTCAATTCTGTCATGTCAATAAATTTTACATCAACACAAGGATAAACCTATTGGTCTGTCAAAGCCTTTCAAGGAAATTACATAGATGTTTCAGGTAATAGTTCTAACTCACCCTCAGCAATGACTTCCAACTCTTTTGGGGCCAACTTTGCTGCTTGTGCCAGACGACATGATAATTCAGTAACCACAGATGCTATGTCTGGAAGGTGTTCCTACTGGTCAGACAGTAAGTTTTCTTGCTAAAAAAAAAATAAATAAAGTTATTCATTTTCTCACGTATTTTACATTAAACATTCATCAGGATACCAAGAATGATTTTTTATCTCTCAGACTAGTTTTTTCTTTGACGTCTAAAATAAAGTTTATATCGTAACTACACTAAAATGAAATAATTTGGAAATTAAAAATCTTTTATCGACTATTCAAATGTCTTATTGACAGTTATAATTGTTTTCTAGTGGTTAATGTTAAAGAAGAACCAGGGAGTTCAGCGGTATCATCAGCAGGTCTAGGAACAATTAGTGTTGGAAGTGGAATGGTTGGTTCTTCGATGCCTAGTAATGTCACGTCAACAGGATTTTCAAGTATGGAATTTCAATCACGCCCAAAGTGTTACATGTGAAGTTAAATATTACAGTGATCTAAGTAGTGTTTTTTTATCAAAATAATATCTTAAGGATATAAAAAAAAAATAATCAAAGAAAAAAGTGTGGCTATCCATCGTCAACTGAGCCGTCGGCGTGCGTGATTTGATGACTATTTCCGTTGATTACACACGTATTCTCAACATTAATTCTCTTGTGCAATGAAATATCAACGCTGTAGTTGATTTGATAGTTAACAGAAGACATTTCAATGAAAAACATTTTCACTTATACGTAAGTTGTAACAAGTATCAAAGTGGAGTGAAATAATTTAAAAGAACAATACGTGAGTAATAAAAATCAGTGAATAATTAGAAAAATCTCTTGATAATTTAAAAAATTCATTAATTGAATAATGAAGTTAATGATTGATTGAAAGATAAATAGATAAATATATGTTGCTTCTGATAAAAAAAAGTAATTGTGATGTTAGTAAAGTTGCTGTAAATCATATAACGTTACTTTTTAATTTTATTTTTAAGAGTATTAATAATTATTATTATTATAAAATCAACTTAATAACGTGAATAAGATTTAAACCAGAGATAAAAGATCGTGGGAAAGCGAGCAGAATCATGACAGAAATAATAAACCGAAAATTTTATCGAACCGATCTTGATGATAGAATTATCTTGTATTTCACACTTTACATACATATCTTTCTAATGTAAAAGGTATCAAGTAGAATAAACATATATATGCTATACATTGATGATTTATTTGTTATGAATATCATGATGTATTTGAATTAGCAACAAATTATTGAATAAAATTCATTTATTTATTGCTCGTAGGTAATGTTTTTTATTGAAAATTTTTGCGATCCTTTAATAGGTCATTTTAATTCTTAAAATCCAAACAATCATAAAAAAAATACACTTTTAGTATTTATTTCATCGTAAGCGACGGAGATGTGATGATTTAAATGAAATAATTTGTAATGAATCCATTAAACTGAAGAAAAACATACTTTTAGAGTTTTTACAATTTTTACAAAATAATAAATAAAATAAATAACAGTTTAGAGGTTTGTATGTAAATTCATAAAAAAATATCCTGATCCATTGGTATTCATTGTTCATTGATGTTTTCAAATATGTTCAGTTTTTTAATGGAGCTTTATGTTATAAAATGGACGTAAATAAATAACTATAGCTTGATAATTGATAATTGTAGTTCATTAACAACGTATTATTTGTACTCAAGCAATTGTTTACTACGACTTTGTTGAGGAATGTAAGATATGACACTCATTGTAAACGAAACGTGATAATATTCTGCGCAAAATTAATCACTCTAGTGAGTATTACAGAATAATTATAAGAAAGAATAGAATGTGTATTGTATACTCCGTATAAGTGATGTGTAGTAATTACTTTTGAGAAATATATCATACATTATTTTTCGAGCGTAGATAAAATAATGTTGATATAAGTTCATGTTAATACAAATTAAATGAATGAGAAGCTTTTTGAAAATTATATGCGTTATAATAAATGCATTTAGAGATTTCTAATAAAAAAATCAATTAGTATCAAATGTTTAAATTTAGAATTTCAACTGTGAGGGTAAAATGAGACTGATAATTACAAGAGTTCATATCAATTGTTTAAGATTTTATGAAAAGCTAAAATAATTGACTAAATAATAGATATAAACTAATTGTTAATATTAGAATGAAAGTGATAACTTGAATAAAAAGATAATCAATTAGCGAAGAGGAGTGAACTCTTCAAAGCTCCTCCCATATCAGTGACTCTCATATGTTATCCCAGTAATACTATTCAGGTTTTTTTTAACCTGGGCAAAAGCTCAATTTCAAAAAGCTATCTACGAAGTAAAAAGTTTGGCAGCTGATAGGAAAACCTCAAGAAATAAAATGTTGAGCTGAGTAACTCAACATTAAAAACATTAGTTCTTTTTTTTTCGTGCTGATGCATCTTAGCTTTTTTTGTTTATTTATTTATTTTTTCTATTATGTAATGTTTAATTTTTACCTATTAATACCTTCTGAGCTACTTTTAAAAGGGGTTTTCAAATGGATTCACGGATTACAAACCCAATCGCTCACATGGTGGCCATAGAAACAAAATTAGACCTAAATGCTTAACTCAAAAAGTCGTAAGTCAGAAGAGCTAGTACGTAAAATACGCGGGTTGAATGATGTGCGACAGCTGAAAGCCCCGTGCCGTCGGTTATCGAAAGCACTTTTTTTTATTTTAAATAGTTAATTTTTTTCTAATACTTAAGATGTATAGCATTTTTTCTAAAGTGAATGAAATACTCTGGATTTATTTTGATTTATTTAATAAGATCATCAAAACGTAATATTCATTATAACTTTTTTTTATTACATCAGTTTTTATTCTGCAGAAATTTTTTATCTTTAACAGAAACGGAAATACTTGGAAGAAAATTCAAATAAGGAACAGGAAGAATGAAATAAATTACGACGAAGTCTAATGATCTGTTTCCAACTATAACATGAAAAGACTTTTAAATCTAAAAAACAGTGTGACTTAATTGAGATCTTAATATGCTTTATATTAAAACTCTTAATAACTAATAAAGATGTCACTTTTTTTGTGACATTCGATTTTTCATACTTTTCGGTGCCTTTAAGCCATTTATACAAAAAAATCAGTCATAATCAGCAAAGTTAAATTTAAATTCAAACATGATTATTGCAAATAATGTTGGTAAAACGTACTATAAAATATGATCTTGATGAATCAATATAGACTCTAAAAGGCTAATAAAAAGCAAAAAACAATGAATCAAAAAATTCATTTCAAGAATATTATTTATAAAAAAAATTTACATTCTACGAGCATTGATTTAATGGTTACGTTTAGCTCTAAATGCAACAGGGTTTTCACTGTTCTCTTGATGGTCGAGTTGCGAGCATTAAATCGGACATAAATAACTGGCTCGAGCTAAATAACGACCGATCGTGGAGACCCTGGTAGTGCATTATTACGTTACAATACATATGTTATACTGTTGATAATGTATTGGATCATAGCTTTCCATCTAAAAGATACCAAGTTACAGCCTTTTTTTCGTAGAATTAAATAGTCAGAATTACTATCTTCAATTTTGCTTGAAAATTAAATATTTCGACTTAAACAAAAAATTATCAGGAATTTTTAATAATGATAAATCCATTATAATTGTAACTGCTATAATAATTAAGAAAAATGATCAATGATTTAGCAATTAATTGAATGATAGTATTTAAAGAAATGTATCTTTTATTTAATTTATTCATTCTCTCATCAATGCATCATTCAATAAATTATAAGAGCTGTTAAATGCACAATTAACTTCAAAGTAATCTAATGAAATTTGGAGAAAGACGTGATTGATTACTAAAGAAATTCATTTATATCGTTTACACGCGACCTATTTGCACGTCATCACTGTTTTACTTCTCACTTGGAATCATTAAGAGTTAATGATGCTAAACGGAGATCGTCTTTGGTGTTTTTGTCTTCTTTCATTTTTTTATTTCTTTGGGATATACAAGTATTACAACGAGACTCGACTTCTCACTGCTACGTTTACTAAGAAGCCAGTTGGAGCGCAATGACGCGAGTAATTTGTAGTCAGATGTCAACGACGCTATTTCTGTTTTCTCTCTTAAGAGCGGGCGGACGTTGAAGACAACATATCGCTTGAAATTTCTTTTTTCCCCTAAGATTTTCTATTTATTTGTTCCTTTTCTTCCGTACATATGACGAGACATCACTTGTTGCCGCGATCAAACTTTAACTAAGGATCTAAGTGCGTGGGTGTAGGGTGTAAATCTTTCAAGACTTTTGTTGAATTGCGATACTACTTCAACAGCTTGTGATTGTCACTGAATTTACGTATTCAGATTTGTTAATTTTTTTGGCAAATTTGTCAATGCCAACGTATATTCTATACACCCTTACTTTTTTATAGATATTAGTGTTGCATAATTTATAACTGTAATTAATTATCAATAGTGTCACAATAGTTAGCTTAAATACACGACATTATTCTAATGATTATAAACTGTCGTATATAATTTTAATAAAAATTAAGGAGCTTTTTTTTAAGATGATGATTACATGGTAGACTCATTTGTCATTTAAAAGTCCTTCATATAAAAGTGATTTTTAAAAATGACTTCATCATTATTTTATTATAATTATTTTCCTCTTTACAATAAAAGAGGTAAGATGCGATAATTGTATATGAATCATCGAGTCATTCTTTATATGAAAAATGAAACTTACTATACAAAAAAGTCAGTGCAGTCGCAGCTTTGATGATTAACAGACACGTGCTGGATTGCAGGATCTTGAAATGCTGACAACAATTTGTCTCCAGTGACACCATAAACTGAAAACTGAAAGACACACTTTTTGTACTTTTTATTTACATTAACATCATCTTTCTATCATACTCTTCTTTCATATTATCTCTTAACCCATATATTAATTTTCATATTTAAATAATTCTCCATCTCCAAAGAATACTTTATTCTTCACCTTTCCTCAGTTCGTAATAATTATTGGAGTACATACAGCTGTTTTTGATTAATACAAGATCAAAGATTATAATTCTATTAAAAATAGTCGTTATTAAATGTTGACATGGATCGTGTATCATAACTTACATAAAAGTTTGTAAATTGTGTTAAGCTTATTCTTGTTAATGATTGACTCATCTTCACGTTAGTTATTGTCCTATGTTAAGTGTCGTGTTGCAGAGTCTGGTAGCAGGTATAGGATCGTGTGAAATATACCAGCTGTTTAAGACAAGGGAATAGACAAGAAAATCTGATACCAAGTTTAACTCTTCGACAATCTGTCACACTTCTGAGCTCATCAAATATGATTATTCATACTCCAAATACTTGGTCTTATCTCTCACTTGACCCACAACCTAGACAGAAATTTTACTTTAAACACCACATAAAAGTAAAAAGGATGTATAATATAAATAGCTATGTCTTTTATATATAATGATATTATTTAAGTATTTGTAATAAGTATACAAACAGAATATAATTAAAATGATATTATTAAAATTAGAATAAATTTAAACGCAACAGGCGTTAATTTTTAATTTTTTTTAATATTAACAATATTTAATTCTTACAATACAATCGCCTATGTACTTTATATATAAGTGCATATTATATGTATAAAGATTTTTTTTCATATTTTTAAATGAGTTTATCTTAATACTTTAGTGACAAATAAAATGTTGAGGAATGGCTATCAATTTAATAAAGATGGTTCATGATTTTTTACAACGATTAGTCATCCTCTAGAAGATCTTCATCAAGAATTACATCCTGAAAAAAGAACATTTTTTTTAATAGTATTTAATTAATAGTGTTGGTTATAATGAAATTTTATTTAAGATAAATGAAAATGTATGTTATATGTTTTGGTTGAGATTTGTATATTAATAAGCTCACATTAGTCTCGTAAATATCATGAGTAGATCATTATTGTAATAGCATGTAATCGATACAAATCGAATGTAACGAGGGTATTAGCCAGCATACCCTACCATGTTTCTTTCGAAAGCTTTCGCAAATCCCTCAGGTTGTTTATTCATCAGCATTCACGCTGTATTTTGTTTACAGCTTTGTTGCCAAAACATACTAACCCGACTGACGCTAGGGAACGGTGAACTCTGCTGAGCTATACGTTTTGTCACGCTTTAATTTGTATTTTTTTTTTTGTTTTTTATGATATTTTTTTTTGAATGTATTATTTATCTTTTTTATTGTATTATTATTGTAACAAAATCTCTTCCTTTCATGGAAACAACTTTTAAAATCTGATTTTAATTCAAAATTATCTCTATTTAGTTATATAAAATAACAATTCGAATAATAGTAAAAAGCTTTTGTTTTTTTTTACACTACATTCAATTATTTTATTTTCGAAGAAATTTATCACCATGCATTATATTCAACAAATGCATTTCAACTAAAAATATTGACTGTGTTCTTAATTGTACCCTTTAAATTTCCATTAAAAGTATTATAACAATAGTCATTAATAGTCATAAATATCGTGTTTTTCATTTTAGATTAAATTCTATCGCGTTTGTGAATTGAAAATTCAGTTATACTTAATCCATAAATTTTATTAGTAAAAATCTAGCAGTGTATGGAATCGAAATGGTTTGTTTTTATATTGAAATTAAAAAATAAAGTTTTTACTCACAGTTGTATCAATGTTTTCATCAATTTCTATATCTAAATCCAAATCATCATCCATCGTTAATGGACGTACTGTGCTAGTATTTTTTGGATTCGTTGATGATTCTGATGTTACATCAATGTCAAGATCTTGCAAACGACTTCTTAGATTTTCTGTTGAGTCTGACAACGATTTTTTAGATCCACTAGTACTGGCAGGAACAAATTGACCTGCTTCCTTGGCTGCCATCATTTCTTCAGCAGGTTTTCTCTCAATATTTAGCTAAAAAATTATTATCAGTGTTTAAATAAAATTTAATTATTTAATTACTTATAATAACGGTAATATTTTAAATAAGTTCAAAATGTCATTCAATTTTAATAAATATCTTCATAACTGTGACGGTATGTAAAGCATTTACAATGTAGCTATGATCAGCAATAAAATTATAGCAAAACGATACAGATTATAAAGCAATGCAATTATTATTACATTCATAACCATTGATTACAGATTGATTGTACTGTGTAATGGATTTGTTTCGATATAATTCACACTACATAAATATAATCGGTTTATTGTTACGCAATCATCATAAATGCTCTAGAATATCGTATAAGTACTAGCTATTTAAAATGTAGAAATTAACATGTCTATTTCTTTTTTAAATATTTTGAAATTTATGACTATGATTGATGATAAAAATAAAATAAAACCTAACAAATAATGATATCAAATATTTTTTTTATTTACCTTTAATGTTGGAAACTCAGAAGCAGGTATTTTCTTTTTATTCTCTTTTCTTAAAAATTGTTCAAGTTCAAGAGCCTCTCTATATCCTGGGAACAAATTTTCGTATTGTTCAGGATCAGCTAAACTTTGTCCCGCTTTTTCACTCACTGCTGATAGTTTTTCTTTCCATAATTTAACAACATCAGAAATTTTACTAGGTGCATAAGCTCTTGCGAAGAATGCTGCTTCAGGAATCCTGTCAGTTTTAATCAGAATGTCAAGACATTTATCAACGTCACCAAGTAAGAAATTCGAAAGAAAAGATATATTATTTTTGCCACTTTCATCCGCGGCATCGCCAAGCTTTTCAATCATCTCTGCATTCCCGGTACTCGTAGCAAGTAAAAGCAATCCACCGAAATCTTGTGCGTGATGTAGACATTCTTGAGCTAATCTCAATTTTCCTTTCTGTGTTGCAAGAGAGGCCAACTGCCTCCATTTTTGTTGACTGTTTGCTTCTTTAGCAAGAATGTGTGCGGTTTCTAAATTTCCAAGAGCCAATGCAAGTTCAAACCTATGTTCTGGATCTGTAGAAACATCAAGAGCTTGCTTTTTAAAGCCTTGTTTTTCTAAGAAATGAGCTACACGAGTACGATGTTCCTTTGGAACTGTCGGTAAAACTCTATCAGCTGTTTCAAAGTCTTTTCTCATTACAGCTGTCTGATATTCTAAAACTGATAATAATAATGAATACGAGACAATCGCTAATTCTTTATCACAAAGGTATAGCCTGTTGTCTCTAGGAACATATCCAAGAAGATACATCGGTCTATCTAGATGTGAAATAGTTACAACTTCACCACCCACGAAGTAATTAATTCTATTCACACTGTTTGTATAAATAAAGCAATCTCCAACCCATAATCCAGTTTTAACAACTTCACTCATTTCAGCTACCATTTCAAATGCATCTTCGATATCTTCCGCATTTTCATCTGCATTGCTTACTGCTTCGCTGTGATATTTCAAAATGAAATACTGATCTGTGGTTGCCAAAGCTATAAGAGAAGCATTTTCGGCCCAGTATACATGTGTTGGTTGAATATCTATACGCCTAATTAATTTGAGAGTATCCCAATCAAAGAAGGATAAACCTGAGACCGATGATACTCCTAATAAATAACCACCAAATATTCCATCAACCCCAAAATCAGGTTTTAAAGCTTTTTTTTCTTTGAAATTTTTAAAAACCTTGACAACTGATGAACTTTCACGAACTGCATATTGACTTGAATCAGCAGCCCACACAAATTCTAAAGCTTGTCCGAAAGCTTTATTTCTTAAAGCCATAGAAGTATAAATTATATATTCTCCATCACCACAGACGACCAGAAATCTTCCATTAGGATTGTGTTGGATAGTTTGAGGATAAATTTCACAAGCGCCCATATCCTTAACTGCTAAAGGCAATCTTTCTCCATCTTGTACTTCTTCACCCATTGCTTTTAAATTAACTTGTTGAATTTCACTATGCCTTGCCCATACTATTTTTCCTCCAACAGAATCCATTGAAACTGCTGGTTCTTCTCGACCAACTTTGATCATTACACTACCCTCATCATAACCTATAGCAACGTTATTTGAGCCTCGCATGCTTGCAATTGTCCATACTCTTTCAAATCCATAATTAAGAGATGATTCTAGCCTATAAGTTCCAGCATGCCAAATTCTCACTGTACCATCTTCAGACCCAGTGAGAACTATTGGTAATTCAGGATGGAAACATACTGCAGAAATATTCTGTGTGTGGCCTTCAAGAGTTTGAACGCATGTTTTGTTTTGATAATCCCATATTTTGACATATCTGTCGTCAGCTCCAGATATTAAATACGGTTTGTCACCTCCATGATAGTAGTCTACACAATTAACACCTTTCTCATGGCCCTCTAAAGTGAAATTAGCAGTAGATGATCCCAATTGCCATACCTTCACCGTTCTATCAAGTGAAGCACTTGCAAATGTGTTATTATCTTTTGGATTAAAAACTATTTGCATGACGTAGTGTGTATGGCCTTCAAATACTTGTTGTCCACGCCATGCCTTTTCCCAGTTCCATAATTTTATTAACATGTCATCTGTGAAATTAATTTCATCATTAAAAAATTTTTTATAAATATTTTGTCGTCTTAAACATCAATATACTCAATGAAAACTAAAATAACACTCTTGATTATCAGCTTTTAATAGAGCATAAATTTAGAACTTTATTAACGTTCGAAATATAAATTAAAAACAAAATCAATTGAGAGTGAATTTATTAAACTGACTTACAGTTTAAAAATACTCACCACTACTAGTCAGGATGAAAGGCTGTGTAGGATGTACAGCAATACATCTAACATAATCACTGTGAGCTTCAAAAGCATGAACTCTTTCTAGAGTATTATAGTTAAATACTCTAACTTGCATATCATCGGACCCAGTGACAACCCAATTTTTTCTGGGCACAAATTTTGCGGTTCTCACCGGTAAATCGCATACTTCGAATGTTTTGACCAATGTTTGTGTTTCGTGATTCCATATATTTACATTTCCTTGATATAATGAACATAGCATCCATGGCTCTGTCGGGTGGAGGTCTACACTTTTGACTCTGTCAGACCTCGCTGTTAGCTTACGCTTTATATCCAATCTTAGTGGCTGAAATATCATCAAAAAGGATTAAACATTCAATTATTTTAAGAATCTTTGATTAAATTTTATTTATATTCAAAGTTCTTTAAACATCAAAAGAGGCTGGAGGTCGGTCATTAAGTGACTCAGAAGTTATTATTTACACGTTTTGATAAATAAATGTATATAATATTTAGAATTTTTTTGATAATTGTATATTCAATTTGAGTTAATTAGTTAGTATGCATAAAATAGCAGAATATTTAATTAGAACATGTGGATAAAAATTTTGACATGCATCAGTGTATTTGGAGCTAGTTAAAAAGGATGATGAAACCCATAAATTTATTTTATACTAATGAATATAATACATTTAATTAAAGAGATTTAATTACAACTCACCATTTTGCACTATTTTCAAAAGTATACACTGCAAAAAACTTAACTTATGTTCAATAAAAAAAAATATTTCACGGCAAGTCTAAACAAGCTATCGCTGCCATGAAGTTGAGACGTGGCTGATAGTTCGTTTAATCTCCGGATGGTGTGCTAGTATCAGTAATCTAAATTATAAATATTTTTTTTTTCAATTAATTAAAATATAAACTATTTGCAAAGGTCAATAAACGTTTTCTTCCAAATTTATAAATAATTATTTTAATAATTAAAAAAAAAAAATATTTTATAAATTAAAATTTGTTTTTGTTGAAAACTTATCAGTAGTCGGTATTGTAAATTAACAATACTATCGATAATAATCAAGTAGTCAATTGTGAAATCTACTGTATCAACTCGATGGAATTTTTTTAAAATTTCATTTAAATCACGTCTACATTAATAGGGCATAGAGTTTGTATCTAAATTTTGATTTATTATTAATTAATTAATCAATAAGAATTGAGTAGAAAAATTATTGAGTTGTAATTAACTTTGGATTTTTAAATTAATGGAAGAAGTTTTCATATTACATTTTTATTTCTTTACCTAATAACATAGATGTTTTCAAATATTCAATTTACTTTTCAACATTAAAAAACTTTCATTCACTATATTAATAATTTATAAAGATCATTAAATTGCAGCAATAAGGTTAAAATGATTGATGCAAGTATTTTAAATTTTTTGTAATTAGTAAAACTTTTGAAAATAATTTAATTAAATTTTGCAGAATATATTAGAAGCGAAGTTAAATGATGAGATGAGGGGTCAATATTCATTATATAAGCATTAAATTTCCCATTTAATTTATATAATTATTACATTTTCATGAAATAGCTTTTTGCTATTAAATAAAACGGACATTAATTATAATTTATTCAGTCGTTTAGATGCAAGAAACTTTTCAATAGTTTCAAATTTTACATGATGATGGTTATAAATCAGAGCCTTATTGAGTAGCTATCTGGAACGATTACTCTAGTATACTCTTATACATGTACTTTATTTTATAAAACATATTTCATTATGTTGTCGTACTATCGAATATTCCTTCTTCATGATTTCCCCACGAGATATATCGTCAAACTGGTACTTCTTTCTAATCCAGGATTTTATGATTATTAAGAATTACCCAATGTACCTTCGGATTTTATATAGATTTGGAGAGATAATATTTTACCCTAACTCTAATTAGCAATATAGTGAAAAAATTTCTCAACTGATTTTAAAAATCAAGCTATTCTGAGTCCAAACTATTTTTCATCATTGATCAGTAATAAATTTTCCCTAATGTTTCCTAATAATTAATTAATGTTTTAATATTGTATTTTTCTTAGGTATCCAGAAGTGTCGCAGTTCTTCAGAGGTAACTTGGAAGTAGAGAGGATAATTAATCATGAATGCGCCTACCTACGGTTAGCAAGATAGACTTAGCTATAAAATATGTTGAATGTTGCTTATGACCTAAATGATATTATGCAATGCTAAATCAAAAAGGAAGTAATTAATTTGTAACGTATCAATCAAACTATCCGAATAAATATTCATTAGTTTTACAACACCCAAGTTACTTTAATATCTTCAACAATAATTTAGTAAACATGATACTTTGATAATCATATAATTGATAGAGCACGTTTACTATTCATATGAAGAGAAATAATAAAGAAATACTCGAGAGACAAGTGAAAAATAGCAAAAGAATTCGCGATTTCACAGGAGAATGATTAAAGAACCTTGAGTCAGTTGGACGTGCTCTCGATTTTGAAATGCACTTTTGGCTCATTAGTTTCGTACTTTCTTGATTCACTAGTAAAAGTAGGTTGCGCTTGGAAAAGTCTCGTGTGGCATAGATAATAGAAGTCAGTATACTTGGACCAGCAGAGTAATCGTAATTCTAAAATGAGAGTTGAATAATGTCACGGTTTATTTAATTTTCTTACTTATTATTATAAAGACTATTACTCTATGCTTCAGCAGTTCACTCAGAAATTTTAATGCATCTAATACTCATCTTTAGTGTCTTCCGTGTAATTAAATACTTAAATACTCAATTATTACTCTTTTATATTTCAAATTTAATGGCTTTCTGTTTTTATTTCTTTGAGAAATGAAATATTTTTATGGTTCATGTTGCTGAACCAATCAACATTTTTATTGTAATGCTACGTGTGAAAAGTTATTGAAAAAATGTGATAAAAAAAATTTTTAAACGATAAGTTGACAATGTATTAAAGTGAAATGTTTTCCATAAATTAAGTAATCTAATAATAATAGCTTAGTAGAAATGCTTGCAAATTTTACTTCCGCAGTCTTGCAATGCTTATTCGATCAAACGGAAGCGACAACATTATAAATTCACACGGATTTTTTCTTACTGGCCATGAATTTAACATACAATACATATATAACACATCACCGGTAGTCCATCTTCTTTCTACACTTCCGTCTTTACAAATATTGTAAACCAGAAGACGTATTGTGACGTTGCTTATACCGTAGTCCAAGGCTAGATGAAGGATTTGAAGCTACACCGAACAGATTCTATCATCATTTTAAATATTCCTCATTTATATATTTATTTTCTTCACCATTATTTTTTGTAATCTCATGCGTAATCTCACACTCATCATATTTTCATATTTATTTTGTTTATTCCTGCAAGAAAAAATACCATTAATAACTTTGGAAGTAGCCAGAAATAACTTTTTTAGTGAAGTTGATGATAGCTACAAGTAATTTTTTATTAATTTAACTCATTGGTCATCTTGTGGAATAATAAAAGAACTTTTGCATAAATATATTATAAATACGTGGGCAGTGTAATGATTCTTTTTGTCTGAATTTTTTTTTTTTTAGAGAACTGACAATGGACCTTTGACACTGAGTAACATATACTTCAATTCATAGATCAGATTTATTACAGGTGAATTCCAGGGTCAGTGAATGTATTTACCTTTTGAGTCACTCTCTTGAAGTGATCGTGGGAAATGTATTATTTACTTGTAAAATAAATGCAAGAAAAATAAACTATTATTCTATTTTATGACATTATTACTCAATATGATTATTCCTTTCTTTTTTTTCAATTATTTTAATAATTTCTGTTTAAATTAAATATTATTTTAAAATGAATCTTTTAATTGATCTATAAAATTAGTCATATAAAATCGATAAGTTTGAATCATATCATATTAGCGACAGAGATAGTTTAAATGGATTGTAATGAAATAAAAACTAGAAATTTATATTAATGCTTGGCTGATGCAATACAAATCTAAAATATTAAAAAATCAAGGCAAGTCAAATTTAGTTCGTTCAATAAACTTTAAGCGGGTCGTTAGTAAACTCGTTGAGAATCAAATTCGTTTAAACGCAACTCGTGACTAGTTTAATGCGTTTATATATAGAATATAAGTATATAATAATAAATTAAACTAACATAAGTAACGTGAATGCTCTCAATAACGTGTCAATGATATCTACATTGGGTTATGATCGATTTAAAAAAGAATACGCTTATGCATTTGTGCGTATATTAATGCGTAAGTTAACGATGACAATCAACAAGATATATATCTCTGCACATGTATGATTTAATTTAACTCTATGAATTCGTATTGCAGAGATTTAATTGTAAGTGGGCTCGACTATAAAATAGTTAAAACTAAGATCAAAGATCAAGTTCATTTCCTCATTTTTGATGGAAAGAAAATTTTTTTAAAGTTTATATAAATAATTATCAACAATGCATTCATTATCTTATATCAAAATAATTTATGTGATAGACTTGATTATTTTTCGTTATCAATTTAGCAATATCACCATACTCGTGATACTCTTCTATTGTGTCTTAAATTAATTATCACAGATTTAATGAACATGGCAACAACTAATGCTTTCACTTAAACTCGCTTATCTTACTGTTTCAAGTTCAATTAAGTAACGTGTGCACTTTACTCTCACTGTAAATAAAAGACTCGCGTGTGTGCAGATTGTAAAGTTTCCGTCTGTCGCGAGGTCGATTTGCGTGCCAAGTTCACAACATTCGCATAATACAAGTATTAGATTAATGAATGAAATTGATGGTCTTTTATTAAAATATTTTTCTACGTCATTTCACGAATCATTTTAATTCATATTTTCCACAACTCTTACGTCATGTTGATTCTTATGCCTGTAAAAGAAAATATGTTTTTAATTCCTTTTGTATTTAATTGAACTTACAATAATGAAAATTTTATTGAGACAAAACAAATTTATTAAATGAGCTCATGATTTTAATTAAATCGTTTTTCTTTCATGTTTGATTGTAATATATATATATATAGTTTCATTTTATAATAATTTAATTTTTTTATTGTTTTTCTTTTATCATGATGGCTTTTTTATTTAATATGAACATTTATCAATACGAAGAAACATTGTTATACCTGAATAATTACGATCATTTACAAATGTAAAAAAAAAAATAGATGTTATAATCAAATGTAAACATTAGTAAGTCTTAGATTGTTTTTAGTTGTATGTTTATAGCAAGTGATATATCATAGTAACTATGACAATCATTTACTAAACGAGTTTAAGTCTAATGGCCTAGTCTTATAGTTATTAAATGCAATAAATTTTTCATTTGTAAGTAAAAATTAATTATTACAAAATCAAATTCTCATTAAGTTATTTCAATAATTATTATATTATATAAAAATGGTTTTTAATTATTTCATTATATAAATAATTGAAGAAACCTACTTTTAGTTCAACTGAGGTATTGTTATCACGATGCTCTACATTGCAATAAATAAATCTCTGTTGACTATGAATCAATAATTTACTTATCAAATCTTCCATAACTCCTGGAATCATATGGATCCAATATGATACCTTGCTACTTGACCGTGACCGAATTGTTATTTAATAATTATTTATTGTCAAGATATTCGTGAGTCTTTCTTCAAGAATTTTTCCCCCTGAGAAAGTGAATGGTGTCCTCAAGAAATTAAATAAAGTCCTGGATTTTCTTTGATTGTAATTTATGAGAAGAATGAGTTGTGTTTATTTGTAGGTCATTATTTGACATCTTAATGGCTGCAACAAATATTAAATAAAGTTGGTCTATAAATAGATCACGTGAACCTAAAAAAAAAAAATGTAATAATAAAAAACATGACGAGTATTCATATACTATAATATATCCAAAGCGGATCATAATTTATATTGATTGTCATAAGTGTTTGTCTTTGTTGAAAACTAATTAGAACCAGTTATTTATTATATTTACTTAAGCTTATTTCTCGAGTATTTTTATTTGTATAATCGACTACGTTTATTTCACTAATTTTACTGAATTAAATTTGATAAATTACTTTGTATTTCTCAGGACATTTATAGTTAATTCATGAATTTAATATTTTATTCATTTCAATTTATATTGAAATTATTAATTTGAATACATTTTATTTATTCTATTGAACTTTTGATTAATATCAGGTACAATAAAGCATGTATTAAACAACTACAAAAAAAAAATTAAAATATAATAAAATGATATTTTAATTCGAAGATTTATGGTTAATTTATTAAATTAAAAGAAAAACCTGAATTTCTTAAAATTATAATTTTTTCTCTTTGTATCATATCTTTGCTTATAAAATAAATTCATCATCAAATATAAATGAGTAGATTTAATTTATTCTTATTTAAAATTAGATTTTTGTGTGAATATACACGGAGGGAAAGGATTTGTAAATATTACTCTGGAGTGTGTAATAAAATTTTTACAAGAAAAAATTGTAATGTATACCAATTAAATAACTGCTTAATGCCATTTTTGTACTCGAAGCGACAGACTACTATTTATTGGAGTAATATTTACAAATCCTTTTTCTCCGTGTATTCTAATAATTTTAATGAATCATTACTGAATGAATAAATGAGTGACAGATTAAAATGACTTAAATAAAAATAAAAATGATTCAGATTTTTTTCTGTGTAATTACTTGCTAAATCACTTAAGTTTATTGCTCTATCCATAAAGACTATTTATACTTAAAAGTATCTAGCAATTAAATTTCAAGTGTTCATTAAACAAAAATTACGATTTTTACTCTAAGTTAGGTGCAATTTACAATCTGATAAGCATATTTGCTTACAGCTTAATCATTTTTTAACCTGACAATCGTTCAAAGTTAACGAAAATAGAAAATTTTATTAAGAAAATTATCTTCCCATTTAACTTATTAACTGAAAATCACATAATTCTATTATAAAGTTTGTTATCATGCATTTTCAAGGTTGCATACCTTTAGCTAATGGATTCAACAATTGCATGCTTTATAATCATTACATTCTTTAGTTTGGACAATATTTATTCAAAATGCACTTTAATCCATAACAAAAAGAAATGCATAACTCACAAGCAATCTTAATGGAATTTTTTATTAGTTTTTTTTATATCAGATTGAATAAAATAATCAAGTGATCAATTATTGACTGCATTTTTTTGAAGATCAATCAACTACTTGGAGCTTTTATAATGAATAATCAATCAAAATTTACAAAGTCATTAATTTGTTGCATATGCACTTTTTTATTCAATGCATTTCATAATATTGATGACTTATGTCTTCTGACGTGCTTTTAGCATAGAACGCAGAGGTATTACTTATTGGGCGAACAAAAAAGAAATTGTTATGTAAAGTTAACCATTGAGCAATCTCAAAATCATATTCATAACGACTTAATATCATTCACATGATGTTTATTAGTACTAACTCTAATTGAATTACTATTATTAATCAAGTATTACTACTGTAAAAAATAATAATGCGTACAAAATGTCTTATGCCATTAGAGTTTATTAAAAATTGATGATTGTTACTCTAACAGCATACAATTTCAATCATTTCACTGTTTTATTGCAAAAACTGTGATCTAATTCAATTCTAAATTGTATGTGATTCATATTTGAATATACTTCCACATGAATTAATTTTTCCCTCAATTTATTTAATGATCATAGTATTTCGTTTTTGTAAAAAATCTAAAATAAATAAAAATATGAAGATGTCATCTATTCATCATCTGATGTAATTTTAAGTCTTGTAATAAAATTTTTAATTGAAAACAGAACATGTTATCGTCATTCATCTTGTAACTCACAGCTACAAATAATTGTTTTGAACTTATAAGTATACCAAAACAAAATGAAAGATGATTAGATCTTCCTTATTCTGACCTATTTATTTAAAAATGATCATTTCCTGATACATAATACTGTATGCAAAAATACTCTGCTCCAATTATAAGTCAGCACAAATTACATTTAATAAGGAAGTAATGAATTATTTTGGATTTAAATCACATCAGTATTTACGTGGTATCATAATTATTCTATTGCTTATCATCAGTCATATGATACCAGCGACACTCAGTGGGTTCCATTACATCCGAGACTGCTCAATGAAAATACAAGTGACATCCCGCACTCACATATTCAAAATATTAAACAGCACGATAGACTTCAATTCATGCCTACATCCTGTGGTTTTTAGTCCATTCCAGATGATCCTCAACATGTTTGAACGCTGTTCTTGATGCCACACAACAAGTAATCGGGGTCATTAGTTGATCATTATTCAGTTGCTGTTCATCTATCAATCTATTCAGGGATATAGAGATTTGTTCGATCATTCAATCCCCGAGGTCTTCATAAAATATCTGTCGATTGTGATCGATTTGTTGTGTTTTCTCGAGGTAAGGCTGAACAATCAGCACATTGGCAAGAACAAGTTAATAAACAACGAGTTTAATGACAGTGTAATCATTTGTGCAGCATGGAATTTAGTTTCCAAAGCATGATATACGCGCTTTCTTCACTCTGCATGCTCTAACAGCTCAACAATTTTCTGATTAGTGACCGTGACTTGAGTCGAACAGTCTTGAAATTAGTATTTTATTATGCTAACGAGTAAATAAAAATGTATATTAAGAGAAAAATAATTTTTCAATGAGAAAGAGATTAATTGTGATTAAAAAATGCATTTTCATGATGATAGCATTTCTATTAATTATCAGTTGAACGAAAATGTATCATGATAAATTATTATATAAAAATATTTCAAACATGTTTACAATAAAAACACAAATTTTCCAGCTAAAGTTTTATTTTATAAAGCTTTTTTTATTTAGTTGAAATTTTAATTGAATAACTATTTCAATAGATTCATTAATTCATTAATGTTTTCTCGTTTTATCTCAATAGAATGGATCAACTAATTGCATTTTTACTAAAGAAGTTTACTCATTGATTACTAGGTAAGATTGATGCCACTGATGATTTGATGATAAGGCAGGTTGATAAAAAAACAGCTGTAAATGCTTTGAGTAAATAATAATCAAAGTTCTGATTCAAAGATAAATACTAAGTGAGATAAAGAAAAAAAATGTAGAAAGACTTCAAGTTAATATTAATGATTCCAAGTTTTCCAAAATTAAGCAACAGATGTTTAATGAAGAAAAATAAAAATTCAAAAAACAGGAAACTAAAAAGAAACAGTTCAAATATATGTTCTATACAAATATAACTTTGTATTGACTTCAATAGCAAGTTATGTCAGAATAATATGATACGAATAGACAGTTAAGATTTATTTGAGTATGAAGTTATACTGATCAAAAAGCAAATACTGTTAAATAAGATGAAGAATATTATATAAATATCTCTCTTCAATTGTATATATAATAAAAAAAAATTCATGTCATGTATTTTAATTGTTTAACATAAAAAAAGTTTTAATGTTAATTATTGAGAATAAATTGACTACAAAATTATAAAATGAAAGGGGTAGACTAATGGAGAAAGGTTTTCTTGACTATTCTTCACATGAGTACATTTAGATGAATAAATAATTTATGTAACATGTAATTATACATTGTAAGTAAATGAGAGTTCATTAATCGAAGTAGATGAAGCAATTAAAAAAAATGTTACAAAAGATTCTTACTGTATTTTTGTGTTGATCTAGAGAAAGGATTACTATTGAAGAATAAATTTTCTATTTTTTCTGAATATATGATGGATAATTTGTTTACTATAAGACTATAAAAACATAAATGATGTAGATTTCTCTGTCTTCCTGATTTTCTAAAGATTCTTTGAAGAAAGTATTGAACGAAACCTTGACCAAGAGAACGAATTAAACTTTAAATAAAAGACCGTAACCTAACATAGACTACATTTAGTCTTCCCATAGAACTATTAAGTTTTGTTTATTACTCATTTAGCCATTTCACTTTTATCTTCTTCCAACGTTCTATGAAACATCTTTTTTATTTTCTTGAATAAAGTAAACCAGCTCAAGACGTTATAATTGATTTTCATCACGCGATCAAGTAAAATTGAAAAGCAGCATAAATTAATAAGAGTATAAATTAATTATAAATTGATCGAAGAAATTCTTGTGATGATGTTGAATTAATCAAAACATACTATTCATTAATAAGCTATATGCCATATTGCAAGTAGCTGTAGTAGGTAAATAGGCATCATACTGAGCTTTAGTAACAATAAGGGATGAATGAAATATTGCATGACATGACTTACTATGTGTAAACTTATCGATAAATTGTAGTTGTGTGTTTGACGAGGGTTGTTCGTCAATCCTCGGAAGTCTACGTTGCATTTCGGCTTTACCGTGACCTCGGCCGACCTACTTTGGAGTACATGCTAGCCAGGGTTGCTCAAATGTCGCACGACATTTTCATGCACCCTAAAAATTAGAGTTTGTGTCATCAAGGAACTTTTAAAAATCTCAATCAGTATTCATTATTTATCAATATTGCTCATGTTTTAACTTAAGACAAACTACCTTTAAAATAATTGAATATTTTATTGACAATAGTTACCTGATATTATTCAAATACGTAACCTAGTGCCAATTCATCATGGATAAATCTATTTTAGAAGAAGATAGTGAAGTGATCCAATGTTCGTCAAAGGTACGCCATATTATTTTGTTTTTTTCTTCTCCCAAATTATCTCCACTGAAGTTGTTACTGAGTGATCATTTCAGTTGGCAAGTCGTGCAACAATTTTAAAAAGTCATCAAGTGATCTTGAAGTGTTGAAAATGTCGAGATTTAAACAAGCGATAAAAGTGGAGTATGTCGTAGCTGGATTTGACCGGAACAAAGTACTGAAATAAAGAGATTTGAATTTAATAAATTATTTACTACTGATTTATTTAAATAAGATTGTAGTAAGGTTAAAGTTCAAATCAAAATATAGAATATTAATTAGATGAATAAAAATATTTATTATTTACTATAGATTAAATAAATAGCATTTCAATTGGAGCTATTGTCAAGTATTTCAATTGACAATGTCTCAGGATTTAGCTATTATATACTACTGTGAATGTATATTATATAATAGTTAAACGAAATATTTAAAAGTCTCAATTTAATAAATAAAGTTTAATTAATATTTTAACTGAATTAATGTAAAATTTGAATTAAAATGTGAATAAAATTAGCTTTATTCCATGACAAGAGGATGAAAAATACAATAAATTATGTAATTTAAAATATAAATTTGAAAAACATTCTTGTTTATTCATTCGGCAGCACGTGAGCTGGTTCATATGTATCACGTTTAACGATTTGTGCGTAGTTTCGAGCGCGTATTATAACGGGAGGCTGAACGCGGGTCGTTAACAGCAGTGAGAACTTCTACATATAGTCGAGTGTACGCCTGCTAGCTTGAATCAGTCTCTGATAGACCACGCGACTGTTCAAGTCCTCAGCTGATATAAACAATTTGTATTTTTCAATTAAAAAAAATTTTTGTCTTTATGATTTACAAATTTAACATTTTCTAATTATTGGAATAATAATTTTAAATATCAACGCGATTTAATTGTGTTAAATTGGTGAGTGATAGTGATTTTTTTTCAATAGCAAATACTTATTGAAAACAATATTTGTTGAGTGAGAATTTTTAAAAACATCATAAATTTTCTGCTATTGTTTTGAAATAAATATTACAAGAAGAAATGAAATAATTAATCAATTTTAAAATTTTTTTAATTGAAAATGAATTATTACTTTTCTTTAAAAAAAATCACTTTTTGATTTTTTATTTACATTTTTTGTAATGAATTTTTTTTATCATAAAACTATTAAAAATAAGTGATTTGAAATTATAGTTTTGTTTAAAAAAATATTTTTCTTAAAAATATTTATTTCTGATTTTAGGATATTCCTACAACATCAAAAGAATCATCACAATTCATCAACATGGAACAAGGAAATATATCCATAGTCACTACAAATGGCAACGTTGAAAATTCCACTGCCAAATCTAAAAGAAGTATTGGTCTCCCATCAAGTTCTAAACTTAGTAACGCAGCTAAATTTAACGCTCCATGTAAGTAAATATATGTTCGATATTTAGAATATAATGAAATTTATCTTTTGAATTTTAATGCAATTGAAATCGTCAAAAAAAGTAGTAAATGAAAAGATAAGATAATTTACTCAATTGTAGAATACTAATCAAAAATACTTCTGACGATGTTCCTGTTATAATAGAAAGTATCTTAAACTCAATAATAAATTAATGATCATCAATATTGTGGTCAGAACTCCATTTTTCACGACATTAACGAAATATTTATTTATTTAGAATTTAAATTTAATCACTGATATGTAAGAAGAAAGTTAGCTCCAGATTTTTCACGAATTCTCTAGTAAGTTCTCTCGTAATTGTGTCAAATAGCATAGTTACCTTGGCACCTAATCAGATGAACCTTTTTTCCGATGTCAATAATGGCACTCAAAGTATTAATTACATCAAATTTTTATCAGTCTGTATGGTGCTTTGGTATAACTATTTATATATTTATTCATATAAGTAATTTATTTATGACTGAGACCAATCATATGAGCGAATTGCACACTCGAAATAACTTGGCTACCATCTCAAGTTGAACTTTAAATTCATTTTTCAACTTAAATAGAAGTGCTTTTAGCTCATTATTAATCAATTTTTGGTAATCAGTGAGCTAGAAACAATTTTTTCTCATACCTAATGCTTAAAAATAAAAATCAGTAATGTAATGGAATGAGATGATCAGACTTATCTCTATCAAGTTATCATCATCTTGTGCTGGTATGTATTGATCCGTTGGATGCAGTGTTGATGTAGCTATTGAAATGGTACTGAACCAGACATCAGCACGTCTGCTAAAAAATAAAAATATATAAATGTTTCGAAACTATGTATATTTAAATATTTCGAAGTTATTTGTTCATTTAAAATATATAAAAAATAGGCATTGCTACATGAATGTTGGGAAAAAGTTGCAAAAAATAGTGTTAAAAGATTCTTTGTTTTTTTTTTAATAAATATGATAAAGAACTTTATCTTAGGAAATAGTTGGCAAAGTCATCAATGTGTACTTTATTATTACAAATAAAGTGTTTGAAATTTTTATGGTCTAAAAAAATTCGTGAGAACAAATAAACATTGGCGAAATTTCACTGTAATAATCCATGCAAAATAGGAGATTAATTTATTCCCTTCCGGCATCTATTTTTTTATTGTTTGCATTCGTTTGTTTACCATGAAAGTAGAATAGTAGATTTCTCAAAGATATTTGCTACATTATTGTTCTTACAATGGGCACTCTGCTATTTTACTATTACTCTTGCACACATATTACGAAAAGAAAGTCTTCTGTAATGGCAGGTATTTATTTAAAAAAGTTTTATGGTGATGAACAAATTAAGATACTTTCTTCATTACTTAATTAAAAAAAGGAAGGAAACGAAAAAAAATATTTTTTACTTGAAATAATAATAACTATGAACATTTCTGCAAATGCAAAAAAGTTTACAATTTTTCTAGAATTTTCTTTGCTCAGTTGTTTCTTTTATTTTTCTTTCGTTTATTTTCGTTTGTTTTTTCACTATTGATGTAGCAATTCAAAACGATTATATCATGTTACATGATGAATATTTCTTTTGTTTAAACAGCTATGATGATTGAATTGTTAAATATTTTTTTAAACAATGAACGATGTATAGAAAAATTATTTAATAACAGATGTTTTTTTCAAAGGCATGTGTCGTAAATTCACTATCAACACATCAGTTGATGACACTTAATATTTGTTAATTATTTTTATTTAACTGCAGAATAACAAGTGTATCATTATTGTTCATAATGTGACTTTAATTCATCATAGTAAAAAAAAATAAAAATGTGCATAAATAGAAATAATAACGCTATCTTTATAACTATACAGGAATGTTTATGTTATTGTCAGCAGGTATTTTATTGCGATTTTTATAATGAATTTTCTTACACGTGCCAATTCGTTTTTGTCAAGTATAGTGAAAATCTGCAGTCATTGATGTAGTTTCTTTATTTTTTTAAAATTTTATTAGCACTGTGGCCTCAATTTTGTAAAAGTTTATAGAATAAAAAGTAGATCCAGTCTTTTAATTTATGAGAATTCTTCCGAAACATCCGCATATAGATGAATTGACGTGCGAATCATATAAACTTGTTTAAATATATTACCAAAGCTGTTTACTATTGACGAAACTTACTCTATGGTCATTGACCACTGGCCTGTTGAACTTGACCTACAATGACTCGTGCTACCTTCATTCCTTAAAACTTGAGCGCTTGAGACAATCAGAAACATTCATTCAACATCACAATATGTAATGATGGCCATCTGGACTGTAAACAAATCATTCAAACAATTAAATATTTTCTGCAATGTTATGAAAAAATAGTTATTTATTGAACATATCTTTTTTTTCTTAGTAAGTATGATATGCGAGGAATTTTACAGATATGCAGGCAAAGTTTATAGTTTTTTCAATGGAATTTTTTCAATTTGATAAAAAAAAAAAAAACAAGATAAAATTGAAACAAAGACATTTTGATGATAAAAAATTATGGAATTAAGATTCTGAGGTGATGATAAAAGCTGTCACATTTATATAAAATTGAAGAATTAGTTACGTAATTTTTAATTATTAAAGATGAAAAGAATGGTTTGTGAAAAACATCTATTAATAATGTTGGAAAAGATTATTTTATATTCTGAAACGTAAAAGAATAAGAAGGGAAGTTTGTATCTCAAATCAACATAAACTGAGATTAAATATTTCAATATTAGTTCTAGTCTTGATTGCTTGGACAGACATAAACTTTTTATTGACAATAATATAAAAAGTATTGATTAATTTTTATAGTCTATAACTTTTTTTAAAAAGATTAAGTATTTCACAATAATCTAAAACTCACAAAATTTTTTACTGAACTAATGAAATTATTTACAATCGTTAAAAAATCATTATTGATAAATCATTAATAATTTTGTTAATTTGTTTAACCCAAAATCAATTTGATCGATTCTATTCAAATTTTTATCTGTAATATATTATACTAGGAGACATTAAAAAGCTACTTACAAGTAATCAAAATAGGTTAAACGTTTTCTATGACATTGGTATGAAATTTCTCACAAATGTTGCTATTCTGTCCAGTCGTAGAGAACTAGTTTGACTGATTTTACAATATTAGAATCTGCTGTTACGATGATTATCTCATTGTTTTTATTTTTAAAAATATCATAATTAAATTCATCAAAGAATCACTTCCTTATGAGGTTGTCAGCATTGATGATTCGACTTTCCATGCTATTAAAGTCGATTCATTAACTGATATTCAGGAAGTTAAATTTACAAATATTATTAACTCTTAAAATTGAAACTACAAAGCCACAAGCTATTGTTTTAATAGTAAGTTATGCAAGAATTATCCGATATTATTCAATGATTGAATTTTAGCTCGTGACATTATAGGTATTTTTATTGTGACAAAAAAATTACATAAGAAAACTGGAAAATCGTGACAAATGTTATTATTTTATTGTTCTTTTGTGAATTAAATAATTTAATGACAGAGAAATCTACTTTGATCGCAACTGAAATTCCTTCGCAAGTGATTATCAGTAGCTAAAAGTTTACCGGTAAATGATATATTGTGGAAACTACCTGCAAATTACCGACGATAAAATCAATTTTATCGTATTTCTGCCACATTATACTGAAGTATTATTTACAAATTGGCGTGTTATCAGTATTCTAAATTTAAAATTTATAAAAAAATATAGTTATTATTCTAATTACAAATATTGTGGTAAACTTACATGAGCCTATATGAAGTATATTTTTGCAAATTATAAATAATTTCTCTTAAATAACAATGAGTAAGTTAAATTATATAAACAGATAGACATCTCTTGTATAGAAAATTCTATTTGTTTGAACAGATGAAAATCTGTTGACCACCATGGTTCGTTTGCTGTTTTCATTATTAAGAGTTAATGATAGCTCCAACTTCAATTTTCTTTGTGATCTTATCATTTCTTATTAGAATAAAAAAAGAAACAGTCTAAATTACTTTAGAAAAAAATAGGATGAAAAGTGAAAGGTACAGATAATTGTTGATTATTTACTTTCATTTTCGTTAGAGATTTTCAGATTATACCATAATTCTGATTCCTTAACTATTCAGTAGCAAGAATTATTCTCATTCAAGTGTCATTCCAAAGCCTATTGAAATGTTCATGACTAGTTAGCGATTAGTATTGACATAATTGATAAATAACTGAAGGAATTTCATGAGAAATCAGTAATTAACAAATTCTAATCCTTAACCTCGGATTTTTTTTTAGACTTTTTTTTTTTTTTTTAATGAATATAATTAAAGAAATAAAAATTATTGAACTTATCTGCATAACTAAATGAAAATCATTTGAATAAATTTATCAACTGCCATTGAATGTAAATGCACGAAAATGACCATGAACTAATAAATATTAAACATCACTTGGATATGTTTTCACTAGAGGACAAATTAATATATGCTGTATAACATACTTGAAAAGACTAATAACTCTGAATATTTTAATTTTTTTTTAATAATAAGAAAACATAAAATGATCTCATTAAATGCATTTTAGAGGCATTTTTATTGTTACAATCATAAAACTCATTTGATCTAATAAAAATAAAATGAATGAGTTTTTAATCGATTTATCTTTCCAATTATATTTATTCAATCGATAATTTTTTCAATGAAATAATCTGGAGAACGTTATTTATGTATTATAAAGTAAGATAGATTAATAATAAATACTCATTAATCGAAGTAATTTATTTATAATTTGTATTTTATAAATATTTCAAGAATAATTATTAGCTTGATTAATTTTGATTAATATAAAAAACAATAGCAATGATACAAAGTGAAATAATGATTATTTATCATATCTCATTGTATAATTGAATTGCGGTCGATTGTTGCAGTTTAGCTTGCGGCTACTGCTCCTGCAACATTTGATAATTTCTACCGCACCATTCGTAGCCTCATGTTAATTTTCATTGACCTTTCAATAATACCTCGGTTATAATTGCAATAATTTTCGATGTAACAAGATAATTAAATTCTCCACTCTCAGGAGTCAATCAAATAAATTAATCTGATTATCTCTTACCATATCATCGTTTATCTGCTTCAGGGCTCAAGAGTCTAATTCAAGATGAATGTTCAGCTTGGGATTTGGCTAAGAGCGGACTTGCTGAACTTATAGGAACCGCAATGCTTGTTTTTATTGGATGCATGGGATGTGTAGGCAGTTTAGGAACTAAACCAGCTCCACTTCAAGTTTCATTCGTCTTTGGGTTCACTGTTATGCTGATTATCCAGGTAAATTAGCACTAAGAGATTCTGGAAAAGAAAAGAAAATTATAAATAAATTTTTGACAAGAACTATTAATGATTAAATTTTTTTACAGAGTATTGGACACATCAGTGGTGCTCATATTAATCCTGCTATTACTGTCGGTGCAGTTGTACTTGGAAAAAAAACCCTAGCTGCAGCATCGGTTTATTTCTTTGCTCAATGTACTGGTGCTATTTTAGGATATGGTTTGCTCAAGGTTAGTAATTGTTAATTAAAAATAAAGTTATCTAATTTTTTGGCGTCAATATTTTTTTAATAATTCAATACTTGGCAATGATGAATAGAAAACGGATCCTTATAAATTAGTAAATATTATGCAATCAATGATTACTGTAATTTTAAACTTTGAAAAAATTAGAATTATTTTTCTGCTAATTATACCATGGAATCTTTAGATTTTAATTTAAAATAAAATGATGAATTTGATTCAGGCAAATTATTTTAAGTTTAAAAGAGCACGAATTGTTAGCTAAAACGTCAAGTAATAATCTTCTAATGAAACTGTAATTACTTACAGGCAGTTACTCCTTCCATACTCCTTTATAGTTCGAGTGGACCATCAACAACAGACAGTTTTTGCGTAACCGACTTACATGAAAACATCTCTATCATTCAAGGCTTGCTTGGAGAGATAATCGTTACTGCAATTCTTATGTTTATGACCTGTGCGATTTGGGACGTTCGTAATGAAAGGAATACCGACTCAACAGCCATTAAATTCGGTTTAACTGTTGCTGTGCTTTGCATGGCTCTTGGACCATACACAGGATGCAGTATGAACCCTGCACGATCATTAGCACCAGCAATATGGAATAATTATTGGACACATCATTGGATCTTTTGGTTTGGACCCATTGGTGGTGCACTTCTCGCTTCAGTTATGTATCGATCCATGTTCTCCCCAACCAAGTGTAATTCAGAAGAATGCAGTGTACTTGCAAATTCACAAAAGGCTGAGGTAATACTCTGAAATATAAAAAAATAATCAATCAAAAATTCGATATAATTTTTTCTAATAATCTTGTTTTTATTCTTTTCAGATCTAATTCTGAACTTCCTCGATACATTAGCTTTAAACATAGTTTATTTCATTTGAATGAATTCAAGAATGCCAAAGGAGGAATTGCAAAAATTCAAATTAACAACACAAGTGGAAAGAATTGAAAAAATTGATGGCATCAGAAAGCTCCCACAATACAATCATTCAGTTCATAAAAATTTCACAAATTCCATTTACATCTATTCCATAGGATAGTTTATTAACGAAAAAAAAAAGACTGGTAAAAATAACTTGCCAGTTAGGTATGTATTTTTTGATGAAAAAAGACTAAAAAAATACGTGATATAATTATTGTTCGTTTTATAATAATGTAATAAAATTATTAGATATAACTTTCTTGGAGTTGAAGACTAAAAAAGTATCAAATGATACTTTTAATTAAAAAAAAAAAAAAAGATGAAAATATTCTGAGAAAAAAACTTTTTAGTTTGTAAAGTAAATAATATTTTATATTAAAAGATAATAAAACATACGAAGATTTGGCATAGATTCATATAGTAAATAATGAAAATATCAATTAAGAATAATGCAGAGTTTGAAGTAGAGTTTAGAGTATTCAACAGTTTAATTAATTTAATTGTCATAAAATTAGTAACTGCAGTAAATTCTGATGATTGCATTCTAAATATATCATTTAATTATAAAATCAACGGTTGAAGTTTTAATTGAAACATTATTACTACTCTGCAACATTCACTTGAGCTTTTGAGTAAAATAACAGGAAATGTACATAATATACATATCGAATTAAGCGTTGTCTATAACTCTGTTTTGGAAGTATTGAGATGAACTTTAGTGAATAAATTGTTTATTTTTTACTTTAAAACAAAAAAAGAGATGTAATTATATCATTCTGTATACGTTTTATTATTAAATATATTTAATATAATTTTTTATAAAATAAAACTTGTTAAATATTATTAATACCTATTCTTTTTGTGACTTTGCCATTTTTATTCATGGTTATTGCGTTCTTTAGTTAAGTGTGCTTGTAAATACATGAAAAAATATTGAATATAAATTGTAAGTTATTTTTAATCACATATTAATTCTTATTTTGAGTACTATATGAGTAGCAAGATGCTTTTTTTTGTATTATTTATAAAAATGAGATCAACTTCTCATTATAAATACATTTGTATTTTTAGTCGAACTTTTTATGACAAAATGCGTATTATTATGTTATACTGTGTTAAGTGGCAAGAAAAAATATATTCCTCTTGAATTTTAAAGACTTATTGAAAGTTATACTAACTAATATTTATTTACTATTTACAAATACTGTCATAAAATTTATTCTTTTATTTTTCACATTAAAAATTTAATTTGAGTCATTACGTCAGTAATAAAACATAAAAAATAATTCTCATAATTCTACGAATTCCTGTTATTAAACACAGTTGGCTGTACAAATCTAACATCAACTCTCAAATAATAAGTATCTAGATCATCTACACGAGTTAACTTACATTAATAAGCTGAAAATAATGATTAAAATTTCATCGATATTCAACTATATAATTGTGTGGGAAAGAATAGAAGAATTCACTTGATAAGAGGTATTGACAACTAAACTAACAGCTTAACTGATTAACCGTAGCAAAGGAGAAATGAATACTCCAAGTGTTAACAACTGGCTATTAAATAATTATCGGCAATAAGTGCTCTTTGTTAAACCTTCCATTATTCAACATTAATTTGTTTCTGTTTTATCTACTTTACATTTGTAATCCATTTATCCATTTATTCTTCAACAACTGTTGGATACTATTACTTGCCCTATTATATCCTACTCTCATGTGTGCTAATCCGTATTTCTATCTCGTTAGTACACTTTAATTACCAGGAAAATCATAAAGTAAAATCATTATAATTTTAACGCTATTGTTAATTGAATTGTTTATTAGTTCACTCTTATAAATAAATTACTTCTCCCAAAATTGGATTGCTTAATTAGCAAATTACAATTGGAAAAATAGAACGGGTACGTTGTTTTCATAACTAATGACAACAATCCTAAAAAAATATCATTACATTACTAATTAATGATTGTTCAGTAAGCGAAAGATAGTAAAACAAATTGTCATTCATTCTAAAGCTTGTTCTGTAGAGTTCAATTTCTAAATAATTCATTAGAAGGTAATACTACGAAATGGATACAATCCAAGACAAAATTTTCCAACTATCAATATCATTATTCTATTTTATTCGTCTGAAAGGTAGATATTCATAAAAAAATCTATAATAAATCATATTGAATATTTCTATTATAATGATTCTAGTAAACCTGAATCTTTTGTTTAATTATTCTTTCGTCGATTATTTATTATTACAAAATTATTTATAAATCAACTTATTCCGCGAAGAAAATGTGATAATTTTGTATATTTAAGATTTTTTATAATCTTATGTACATAATGCATTAAATGTAATTAATACAAATCTTTTAAACAAGAATATTTATAAAAAAGAAATCTTCTGTTTGTATATTGAAGAAAGATTTTTTCTTCAGTGCGCTCCAAATATTTATAACGAAGAATGATATAAAAGTTTGTTGTAATAAGTGCTGATATCAAGATTAATCAATAATACAATCAGTAAATAAAAAAACGTATTTTTTAATGCAAACTCAGCACACAGAGTACTTTCAGTAATCACTGGACGTAGGAATCGAGTGAATGGAGGGGAAAAAATCGGGTACCCGTGGGTGTTCTGCATGATAAAATTGACAACGCGAGTTGTTGCTTCGAGTGACAAACAGTAGTAAGACGCTCTCTCGAAAGCATCATCTTTTTCCTTGAAAAGTCACTCGTGATAAATCTCTCATAAAACAAATTTCAATCTAGTGCAAGATCAATAAATCACCAGGAAAGATGTCTAATCGTGAACCTAAGTCGAGTAAGTCTATGTTAAGTCTAACTATCATTCATATTCATCTCTTCTCGCATAAATAGTTTCAAAGCAGCTAAGCTATCACAAGCATCCTCTGAAAATTAAGTGAGTTAATTTTTCATTAAAAACTTTAAATAATATTCGATTATTCAAATATATGTTTACTTTACGATAAATTCAAGGATCTTTATTTCATTCTACGAAAGGTTATTCAAAATTACGAATTAAACATCTGTTTAGAATATGAAGTATTGTTTGATTTATAAACGGTATGACAATAACGACAAATAATGTATGTTAATAATAACGAGAATAAAATGGTAGCTCTTGGTGTATTAAATTAAATAATAATCAGTTGTTCATGAAGTTAATAAAAAGACAGAAAATGTAGAACATTAATTTTAAAAATAATTAAAACAACAGTGACAATTAATTTTTTCAATTGAATTTCTACGTATTTAAATACATAACTTTTGTGAATTCAAATGACATGATTAAGGAAAACTGGTTAGACTTGTGGCAATTTCATTTAATGTTCACAGTTATACCCACGTGACATAAATAATAATAAAGCTAAACTCAAGTACAAGGGAACAAATATAAAATAAGAAAATTTTTCTTGGCTATTTCATATTTAATAAAAAAACAAACTAGTGTTTAATTAAAATCTGAAATGTTAAAATGATAGTAACTACCTGCTTTGACTATTTAATTACCAAGTACATCAGAGTTAAGATATTGAGGTGGATTTCAAAATTAGAATGAAATGCACTCTGAGTTCTGCTTGTGAACTCTTCGATTATGCATGCATTCGACAGCTTTCAACTTCCCCCGATCGCATCAATTCTTTTATTTTAATGTTCGACCCCGCAACCTTTCAGACGTTCGAACCTTAAGCTTCAACCAGCTAAATCAGTAGTAAAAAATGGTTTATGAATTATTAATATAAAAGCAATTGAACATCAATTCTGATTACCAGGTAGTTTCAAGGATTTGTTGAAATTCGAAGATGACTAAGGAGACTTAGAGAAACATAGAAGCTAGAATGCTCTTGTTTAAGTGATTAGTTAATTTGTGTAGTCACCGATTCCACAGTAGCCTTGGTCGTTGATGCTAATAGGGAGATTGCACTGACATCCTATGCTTCGTTGCATGCTACCTAATCAACGCCTAATCTTCTAACATGAATGCCGTAGAATTAGTTGGTTAGCTTTCGAAATGTCGATTTAAGCTTCATTAAATACTCAGAGGTCATCAAAGTTGCAACAATCTGTCAAAGATTAATATTGTTAACAATTGTTTCAATCAAAGATAATAATTTAATTAAATCCATCTTTATCAATATAACTCAATTTATTAATTAATTATCATTGATATTGAATTATCAATATATGTTAAAAGGTTCCATTAAAAATTTAAAATTTTTAGTGCTTATTTGATGATAATTATTCACACTTCATATACATTTATTATTATATTTAGTTTATATCATAATAATATTTAATGGAATATTATATTTAAAAAAAAAATTAAAAACACTTGTGGAAATATTTCAATTTTCAATAAACTCTAATGGACATAGAAGTTAGCGATAGCATAATAGTTTAATTAAACTGTTCAATTAACGTTTTCATCGAAATAACTCCATCTCATGCTCATATTTACGTTTCAACGAAATTCTCGTATTCAAAATTATTATTAACAATATTCAATGCTAATTAATAATCAATGAGATTATTCGTTTCATAAACGTTAAAAATGGTGATAAATTACTTAATTGTGAAATCAAATTTGACATAATTAATTGATTATATTTCTTATGTTCTTTTTGTAGAATTATATTTAGAAAGTTTGATAAAATGAGATGTTTTAAATACTTGTGAATCTGATAAAATTATTATCATATTTATACAACTGACTACATCACTTAAAGATAAACTGGTTCTGACCAGTGAGTGAAAGATCTACTTTTAACATCCTAAAAGAGAATTTTTTAACACCTAATTTGTTTTTTGAACACACATAACATGTCACTTCATCACAGCTAGACGTGATTTCAAAGTTAAAAAGAATGCTCTGGTTGTTTACAGAATACTGAAAAGCTATTTAAAAATTGGCATATTTAAACATGTTTATATTTATTTTTTTTTTCAGTGTACATATAGATATATACGTTTATGAATAATTTCAAGGCTTGAAGTAATAATATAAAAAAATAGAACGCATGTGTGCTCGTATAGTAGTGGATACACATTAGTTTTCATTTTTTTTTACACTATCAGCTGTCGTGTTATTAAATTCACTCGTAAATGTTTATTGGCAATAATACCATGCTACAGATTAGATGTGTCTTATGGAGAAAAGAAAATTATGTATCACAAATATTCCATCATTAAATCTTATCAGTTATGACCTGATGAACTTTTATGTTTGCAAAATGTTTAAACAGTAATATTATTGAAAAAGGTTCATAAATATATGCAACTTTTAAAAAGATAAGTGACCATTGATTAATTACAACTTAGCAAATCATTATTGATAAAAGAATTATTTGCTTAAAAAGCAGCATCTCAATACAAGATTCAGTGTCAATAATTATCAACAATAATATTTTGAATATCATTTACTTATTGATGATAAAGTTACAAAAAAAAATACACAAAAACTTTGAAAAACCAATTGACTACTAATCATTCATAATCTAGAGAATATCGATAATATTTTTAGATGGCTCAGTATTTTAGTTTTGATAAAGGTCTAAATCCAACATACGTTTCTCGACTACTTATCAATATGACTTTTGATACTCACGTGGCAGTAGATTCAATAAAAAAATCTGTTATCCAAAAAAAATTTGTTGACTTAATGATTACTGGACCTAGAAAAACAAATAGAAAAAGAAGTATTATGACAAGTAGTTGAATGAAAATATTTTTATAAAATGAAAAATTAATTTAAAATATTGTATTTGTTATTTAATAAAAATGTTGAAAACTTCTTAAGAATAATTTTCTTATGCTAAATAGTAATAATCATTTTTACATAGACAATCAATGAGAAACAATGAATAATTGATAATAATAAGACTGTGGTTGTTGATTAAATATGAATGAATACTGTGACAACTAGCAATATCAAGTTCTTAATAACCTTGATTAAAAATGGTTAATTAAAATTCTTTATTGTTTAAAATAAAATGAAATGTGTATTAATCATAAAGAAAACTATGATGATAACGTTATCACCGGAGGCTGCTTATATATTTCCGTTTGTATTTTTGTTTTATGGTATACTAGGTAGATATGTACTATTTACACATGTGTACAATCCCAACCGGGTTTCTCGAATAGAAACACTGGAAGTACATTGCGACTCATAAATCGCTTGTCTCGTAACAGGTGCGATTTAAAATCGAGTAATTATACCACAGATTGAATCATAAATTCTACTGATCTTTGAAGGATTATCAATCACGCTTACTCCATTCAACTAGGAATAACCTAATTAATTATACAGACATTCACTTACGATAAGTGAATATGTAATCAATATTTGGATAAAATAAAAGGTTTGGAAATACTCGATAGAAATTGCTTCTTTTTTTAAAAGAAATAAATTGTTTAACTAAAATCTACACAACTATTTACTTAAACAATAGAATTTTTATCAATTGAAAAATTACTTCAAATTAGAAAATAAATAAATTATTTTCAAGAGTTTTCGGGGTATGAGTTACGGAGATTATCATTGAAATTTTAGTAGAATAAAACTAATTAATGGTTTATTACTCTTCTTGAAATATTTGTTTTAAATGCTGCTCAATAATTAAGCCATTTCACCAGAGCTGTTGAATTTTATCATCAAATGAGTTTCTAGTTGAATGAATGTATAATCTTGATAATACTAGTTAAGTTCTTGTTAATTCTCATTAATCATTCATAAACATCATAAATCACTATAAAATAAATGATAAATTTTTTATACAAAACTTAGTGTAAAATTAATCAAGTTTTAATTTTCATACAACTTATTAAATATTCTATGACTAATAAAAGAGTTTCTGTTATACCATCATTTTTCAGCTATCGTAGATACTTATTGGTGAAATCCATTATTTTGAGAAAGATAAATTTTTTCAGAGCTACATAAGATGATGTATGGCCATGGTGAAATATGGGACACGCTTCTGTGTGGTATAGCAGAGTTTGTGGGCACAGCAATGTTAGTGTTACTAGGATGTGGAGGATGCATTGGAAGTTTGGGAATTGTGCCGTCCTATCTACAAGCTAATTTGACATTTGGTTTGGCAGTAATGATCGTTATACAGGTTTGTAATAAATTGCATTTCTGAATAGAACGATATTTTAGTTAAACGAAATATTTAAGGCTTTAATCCTTCACTTACAATTAGATCAACTAGCAAATAAAATATGAAAATTATTCTTCTATAAAAATTAATTAATTCAAATTTATTTTAATAAAAGAAAACTTGTTGGTTGTCGTTTCAAATATTTATTAGTGAGACTAAATATTTTTTCTCTTTTCAAATGATTTCTTGTCAAAATGACAACGAAATTCTAACTCATCAGTTAAAAATGAAAATCTGATAGATTTTAAAGCGAAAAATGATTGACATTTTCATCTTGATTTGATATGTTTGATTGAAATGTTATCATGTAACCTTTACTAGCTTCAAGAATTGAAAAATCAATAAAAAATATTTCACATTCACTTTATGATCTTAAACTGACGGATGAGTTATAATAATAAATTTTATCAAGTATATGTTAAACTTGCATGTACACATGAATGGTAACTTAATAACAGACAATGTATTTTCCAGTGTTTTGGACATATAAGTCATGCTCATGTTAATCCTGCAATCACTGTCGGATCTATTGTATTAGGGAAAAAATCAATAGCTGAAGGTTTGGTATATTTAGTTGCTCAGATGCTGGGATCAGTTATGGGTTATGGATTGTTAAAGGTTAGTATCAACTATTTATCTATGATTTTTGCACAGTATTGATAAAAATTATTGATATTTATACGTAGAAATTATAATACTGTGGATATAAACCATTTCAGTTCAAGGTCTAGCTTAATCTGCATTCATTTACAAGTTCTATCTACGTTTCCACTTGCTATTCGTCTTGTGATTGATTTCACAACTGAATTATTTCATCTTATTACGCTGAAAACGAAAAACGTTTCTTTAGAAAGACGAAAGAATCTTGAACTGAAGAATGATTTTATTAAAAATATTCGATAAAGATATTTTTCTTTTATCATGCTTTTATACTTTCAATAAATGATTAAATTTAATTTGATTTCCAATCCATTTCATTAAAGTTTTTTTTTTAAATAGCCATATTAAAAATTAGATGAAATTATTATTAATCTTAAGAGTACTTATAAAATTATTCGATTTTAATCAAATAAAAGTAGAAGCATTAAAAAATAGATTGAATAAAATATCTTCAGAGTTATTTTTAGGATACGTTGGAATTTTTAAATTCAGGTAATGACCTAGTTTTCTTTGACGTTCGTTTTCATCCCGGAGTAATGGATGTAATTTTGAAAATACGAGTACGAATCCAATAAGTGCATTTTTTGAAATTAAAATCAAGGTAGAGTGGACTAAAATATCCAGAAAAAATCATATAATAAAATCTGAATTGAATAATTGAATTCTTTTTTAAAAAAAAGCCTCTTTATTTATCATGTTTTTAACCTTTTTAAATTTAAATAATATCAGACAATTATTTCTTTAACACTATTGAAAATTTTTTTATTATATCAAAAAACTATTCAAGATATTTTATTTTTTCAATGAATGATGAAATAGCGAATAAAACACCTTCAATCGAAATAGGAAAAAAATAACATTTAAATATATTGACATAGTTTGCAAGAAAGAACTTCACTACCCTTGTTTGAAGTTATATTCTCCCAAGGGGAATCGTTTTTTGTACCCGAGTAAAATAGATATAAAACTCTCGACAATTCTATTTACTGTACTTTCATTTAATAAAAGTTATCTACTTACAGCTGATCACTCCAACAGGTATGATGTTTCATGATTCTCCAGAAGCAGCTTCCATTTTTTGTGTAAACACGCTAAATCCCATGATTTCAACGGCTCAGGGTTTGATGGCGGAAATTCTTGCCACCATGGTATTAATGGCAATCGCATGTGCTGTATGGGACAAGCGGAATGAAGTTAATACAGACTCCATAGCCTTGAGATTTGGCTTAGCCGTATCTTGCCTTGCAATGGTGTTTGGGAAATACACTGGATGTAGCATGAACCCAGCTAGATCCTTCGGTCCTGCCATATGGAATAATTCTTGGTCAGAACACTGGGTTTACTGGTTTGGACCAATAACAGGCTCTGCTCTAGCAGCAGTTCTTTATCGAGTTGCCTTTGGAATCAAAGAAGATGACAATGAACTCCAAGTTCCTGAAGCAGTTGCATTGAACTATATCGATACCGATAAACCAGAGGTAATGAATCTGTAAAAAAAAAAAACGGTGAACGTTTATCAAAGAATGTATAGAATAATCAAGTATTTTATTTCCTTAGTCGTTAGTTCGTTTAGTATAAAAGTTTATCTTTAGGAGGATAGTTTTGTTAAATCTGGTATAGTACAACTCTGTTTGCTTTAGGAGAATTAATTCATAAGGATTCACTCTAAAACTATGAAATAGTCGCGATAAATTTCTCTGTCGCCCCAGTAGGGATTCAACAAAGCTGCTTATGAGACACTTTTACAGGAAAATTAAATATTCTTACTGTTTAATATAAATCTTCAAAAATTTTTTTTCACTCGACTACTTGTTTCTTTTTTAATACACAAATTAATACTCAACTTAAAGTAATAAAGAAAGCTTTAAAAATTTTCTCTATTTATTGCCTTTTAACTTTAACTTCAAACAGTTAAAAACAAACTTAACAAAAGCATAACTTTGTAGCTGTATTTTTTTATTAATACTAAAAGTATAAATCTTATTCTTCATTACTTTCATCATTTTTGCTTTTAATATATTTTATACAATGTTGATTACCATCGTAAAGTTAGTAAAGTTGTGTTTGAATTTATTTGAAAGATACCAGATAAACAAAAATGATATTCAATTCTTTTTATTAAATATTTAAATAAATTTCTTTTGATAATTTAACTTTTCATGATACTTTGTATTTACTTTAGAAGTAAAATAATTTAATTCAATATTCTGTTTATGTTTCAGAGGGTTTAGTGTAAGGAATAAGATTTTTAATCTTGCTAAGTGTTTTGAAGTTTTCCCTAAGCACCTAAAGCATGTGAAGCAAAGCTGATGCGATCAAAGAGGCTAAACTATAAAGTATATAACAATATCTGAAGTCTTCTACGCATCCTTCTCTTCAGAGACATAGCATGCGAAGTGAAACATGAAGGTTGAATCAATAAATAACTTGGGGGTTGGCTGAACTGTGTACCTAGCTATTCACATCCGAGAATACAAATGTTTGTTTGTGTTTTCTAAAAGTTAACAAATTTACTTCAAGCTACAATCTGCTCCTTTATGCAAAGCACTTGGGCTTAGCCATCAACTCGATAGATTACTGATGTAACTTTCACGTACATGAATTTGCAAATACATTGAGAGGAAATTTCTTCGGGAAAAGAACGAAATTCTTAAGTATACAGAATAAGTTGATAGTAACTTTTATCCTAGAGTAATAATCAAACATATTGTTAAATAAAATCCTGCCTTTTATATTATTTTTATACCTAGTATAGATTAAATATTGTATATAAATTTATAATACTCAAAAAGAATTTTAGATAAGTTTTAATGATTGTATAATTTTTTAAGTTATAAATATTGTTGCTAGATAACAAATAGTTATTGTTAAATACTGACTATGAATAAAGTGAGCATTTACTTAAATTATTATAGATTTTATTAAAAGCTTTTGACTTGACTATGTTTTATTAACTATTTGTTTATTTTTTGAAGTTTTTAAATTAATTTCTTCTCATGGTATTTGCGGTAATTATAGAACATTTACTCCATGATTTATTTATGAATGCAAATTTATCCTCTTCCGATAGCATTCTACAAAGTTTACATGAATTTGAATAATTTAAATAATAGTTGTTGAATTATTGAAACTTATTTTTATACATTTCTATTTGTAAATAATTTTATATAATTATGGTGAAATGTACTGTAAATAAATATATATTTCTACCTAAAATAATTATTTTCCAATAAATTTTGTAATGAAAATGCTCTAGAAGCTAATACGATTTCTATATCCCTTTCCATATCCGTGCAATTTCTCTATAGGGCCATTGGAGAAAACCATCGTTTCCCATGTGTCCCTTTGAACTTTCATGATGTTCCGGGATTCCCAAATGGTTACGGTGCATTAACTACATCCTACCCGCAATCTCTGCTGTAATTTCCGATCAACCTAGGCTACTATGTCTTCGGTGATGACATTCAATATTACGTTAGGATAATGGTAACGTAGATCAGATGAAAAATGTTGTGAAAGTAATGGAGTTGTGTTTTTTTTACCTATAACAGATTTTAGACATGATCACAAGTTTTATCAAGCTTTATCATTGCAAATAAATTATTCTTAAACCTACTTTGAATGAAAATAACATTTAATAATTCAAAAACAGTAGCTTAGTATTAAAAAATATTTTAATTAATAATTTCACTTTATTCTTGACTTGGTAATAGACAGTTTTATAATTTATAAGTAATAGAAGTAGTTGGCCATTTATCAATAATCTCTTACTGGCTTTAAAAAAAATTTTTGATCGAAAAGAATATCATTAATAATCAAAGATCCATCTTTTCTTTTTGGCACTTGTTCAAGAGAAAAAGTTGGAGGAAAAATTCTCAAAAAGATCAATAAATTCCTTCAACTATTCAGAAAATAGTTTGAAAGATTCCAAAAAGAAAAAGAAAGAGGCTTGAAAATGAGTGGTTAGTACTCAGAAAGTGTCATAATATCGTTCGTGATGGCACGTATTTGTGGCTGTTCGTACTCTAGCATCTGTCACTCGTTTTCGAGATATTGGAAACGAACAGACGGTGTGGTGCTACATTCTCATTTCACATAGCCGTGGGCTGTGCGCTTGAAAGTTGCACCGCATGTCAGGTAAAAAATGTGAAACTATTTATGAGAATATCTTATTTAAAATTTTTAATACGTTTATCTGAAAATTTTTAACTCTGTAATAAACGTTTACAATTGTTTCACTTTTTTTCAATTGTTTCAATTTTTTTGTAAAAATTTTATACTGTGTTGCTTGATTGTTATTGAAAATTATTTTTGTTCTGTCCAAATAAAAGTCTTCATACATTTAAATCAACATTTGCTGTTTTAGTCATTGATTTCAATGCGCATTTCTCTGCGGTATTTGTGGTCAATGGCACTCACTTGTATCAAATGTCATGTGTTTTATTGAAATTAAAAATGACTCAAATGTTCATTTAAAAAAAGAAATATCAGAAAAGTTATTATAAGCTTCAATTTCAATATGCATTTTTAAATAATAATAAATAAGCTTTGAATAGATGATACCTTTGTGCTCAATTATTAAAAAATATTCCAGGTAAATGTTAATTAGTGATCCGATCTTGATCAATGAACACTAGAGAATTTAAATCAACTATTTTTCTTATCTTTTATGTTATAAAAAGATAATCAATAATATCAATTTACAATATTAATTTTATATTGTTAGATAAAAATCATATACTATAATTTATATTGACTTACGTCTCATCAATTATTTCTAATCATATTAAATTGCACAATAATTTTGTTTGAATTTCATTAAAAATACACTGACGTCAGACAATTCTTACATTTAACACGATAATTCAGCATAGAATTGCTAATAAAATAAATCAATAATAATAAAAAAAGGCAATTTTACTCTATAGATGATTCTTGAACTTAATAAATCTGATAAAAAATTATAAGTTTATAAACCTAAAAAATGAATTTTTCGTGTTTACTTGCAATAATTACTCTTCAATTTATGAGAAAAGAATGAACATTGAGCAGCTCTTCATAGATCTAGTGAATACATAAATCTGCCTCTATTACTGAGATGAGATTGAGAGAAAATAGAAGAGAATGAGAAATAAAAAGTAGGAGTGTTACTAGCTGATATTGAACCAGCTTTGAATCGTTAAATCACTGAGACTTTGATGAAAATTCTAGAGAAAATGGAAAAGTTAAAAGAGAGCGAGCAAAAAAAAAGAAAAGTTTTGAAGAAAAGAAAGAAAAAGAAACAGCGAAAACAGGGGACAGAATTGGCAGTGTAGTTGAGACGGATGGTCATGTTTCCGTTGAAGAAAAGTAATATTTCCGTATGATTTATATGCCGGACGTCGTCGTCCTCGTTAATAATTCAATTTTCAATCTGTTCTTAATGCTCGGCTCGGCTTTTGTCGGTTCCACTTCTTCCTTCTTTCTCTGAGTGACTTTTGCAGCTATTTTTTGTGAAATGTCATTTTTCTTGAGTGTTCTTACTGGTTTTGAGAAAATAAAATTTTTCATCTGTTGTCATTCCATTTTTTCCTTTTATTTTATGATGCAAGTAATGTTTAATCCAAGATAACATGTGAGCTTGTTCCTTCATGTTGTATTCTCAGTAAGCTGATTATTATATTCTAGAAAAGCAACTTCACGTCAGCGTCAGGTACGTCAGCATTATAAGCCAATTGGCGAAAGACTAATTGAGGGTGAGGTACCTTGTCACCCATGTTGAAAATTAATTTGACTAATTACTAAGTCGAAGCTACATTTAAGGTTATAGTAATAAATATCAACTTGTATTAGTTCAATTTATAACGTCAAAAGTTAATGAAATAAATTAAAATATGTATAACGTTTTAAGCAGAAATTCTGAACTATTACCAAGTCTTTGAAAAAGCTCTTATTGAGAACATTTCTATTCATAATTTAAATGTAAACTGCTGTATATCTTGTATTTATGACAAAGTATTCCAATAAAAGTTGAAAATAAAATTTAAATTATTATTTGATACAAACCAATAAGTTGTTGAACTCATTTTATTTGCTCTCCTAAGGAAAAAAGAATTTTGTTATTCGTATTTATCATTTCTCAACTTATATTCCAACTAAAACTACTTTTCAATAAAGAAGAAAATTTTAAACTATTTATAAGATTATTAATATTAATTACATGATTTACCAAACCTTTTTGTTTGATTATACGTTTTATAAATAATCTTGAACACGTACTTTCCTTATATTTTTGACGAAATAGAAAGATATCAGCATTCGTGGTGGATAAAGCGTACTTTTGCTCAGTTGTTAAAGAAGTATGAAGTGATAATGAAATCAACAACGACCAGTGGTGCCCTCCAGTTTCATCTTTCTTCATGTTTGAATTTTATTAATCTTTCACAATCCCGCGTATTTCATTCATTTACCACCTGTGTTCTGAGATTATTTGTTATTTGCTGAACGCATTAATATCCAAAGCAGCTTTTGTCATTAATTACACTACATAAAGAGAATAATAGTTATTCGTTAGTGACTTAGAATTATGCTTATGTAAAATATTGTCTTAATTACCTCCAATTGTTGTTTCAGCACATCATCATTGTAATTCAAGTCCGTTAAATTTTAATCATTTCGATCGAAAATAAAGGTCATGATAGACTATTAAATTAAAAATTATTGGCAGATAGATAAGAATCAATTTTCATAGTAGTTCACTTTTTGAACTTCAATTTGTTGTTACATTACGTGGTAGTACTCAATTTAAGGGGGTTATTTGTTGTTGATCAGACTACCGGGCATCAGATTTCCTCTAAATACTACCAAATAATTTAATAATTTATGATAAACTAAAGTAATTATATCAAAAGGATAATGTTCCATTAAACTGATTAGCTTTGACAAGATCCGTTTGGAATATATCGATTAGCGGACAGTAGCCATTTTCAATCGAATTTTATTCTATTTTATCGATTCCTCCAATCGATTATCGAATCTCATAATTTTTTCTCAAATTTGCTCTTAATTTAATCAATATTATTATTTTCAGATTCTTGTAAATTAAAAAAAAAAAATCTTCAACTTATTATTGACGTAAACTTGAATAAATTAATTTATCTTGGATTAATATTTAAATGAATAAACTTTGATTTTTGTTAGAAGTATTAATTGGTGATTTACTTTGTTTAACATCACAAAATTTCGTAAATTAATTTTAGAGCAACGTATAAAGTTAGTAAACACATTCAGTAAACGACTGATGCGTTAGCTCTTCAAATATTCCTTTTAAGGTTGTATAAAGTATATAAACTTTTAACTCTTTTGTCCTTGCCCTCGTGTTAGTTCCCTTTGCACGTTTTGCGAACGTTGCTCCCCCTCCAAAGGTAACCGCTACTCACTGCGGATCAGTGGCGGGAGTAGGGAGATTCGTGTTTAGGCAACAGAGACAGTCCTTCCGTAGAGTGCGGGTACATTGTTTGGTTATGTGATGGTTGTATGTATCGCGCGGTAGAGAAGCTTTCAGAAGTTTAATTCTAAGTAAGCTTAGTAAGTGTGCTTTTTCATGTACACAAAACTCAAGTGTAAAAGTGTATAAATAGTGTGACGTAGTTAAACATCAGAACGTAGTTGTACATGCGCGGGATTTGTTCCATCGGCGCCACTCGTCTGTTATTGACAGCGGGTGCGCCGTTGATGCGAGGCCAACGAGTGGAGAATTTCCCTGTAGACGACCCCAGTAGACTGTCGAGGGACGCGTTGGAGGTTAGGTCGCATGGGAAACGTCAAATAGATCTGTATATTGCCCGCGTGTTCTCCGTTTAAAGAGGTTGACTTAACCTTGTCAGTGGCGGGAAGTTTTTTTTTTTTTTTTTTAGTGTTTTGTAAACAAGTGAACATCCCTTTGATACCTTTGAACTACGAACTACTTGGAAAAGGTAAGTGTTACGTAGTAATCTATATTTCTTTTGATTTCGCTTAACTACTGAAACTTTTAATTGATTTATATAAATTATTTTTTTTTTCTCAAACGAATCTTTGTTTATTGAAAGTGTATAAATGGAGTAAATAGAAGTTTTAATAGAGTTAGGAGAGAAATATTTTTATGTGTTGTGAGTGAAAGATAAATTTTTGCATTGATGCTCGATTGTTTCATACAAACATCAATGGAATTTCATTATTTTGGAGTTATTATAAACATTGTAAGTCAAAATAATTTATTTTCAACTTGAATTAATTTTGTACGTGTTAATTACAAAAATGAGTATAAAAATTTTATCCATTACATTTTAGAGTAATTCATTGTTACTAAATTTAAATTGTAATGAATGCACGGGTTGTTTCTTTTTTATTCTAATTTGTACGAGAAGTTGAATTAAACAATTAATGATATACGTTTTTTTATTCAGTTTAGTAAAGCTCAGAAATAACGAACGCAAGGTACGAGATATGAATACATATGTGTATGGAGTAAATTTATAAAGTAAACATCAAAACATTTTCTATTTTTTTTTTTTTTTAATCATGCCTTGGAACCAGACTGAATTTTTAGGACAGAAAAAAAATGTTCAATTTTGTATTAAAAAGGAAAAATTTTTTTTTCTTGATCTTTTGCCAACTTCTCATGCCATCAAAGTCATAAAAATGTTTCTTCCTCCATGGCTTTCCTGAAATTTATGGAGGTGACTTTTGCGGCTGAAGAAATACGTGCAGGAGTGGCTATGGGTCATGCTCGAATAGCAGTTAGAGTCGGCACGATCTCTTTCTCTTTTGCTCTCTTTTTGCTGATGAACGGGCTTTAATGTTACGTGTCGAGGCAGAGAAAATGGCAAATGATAATTGCCACAAATTTACGATCTATCTTGTACTTATATAGCGACGACAGTAGAGGAGTCAAGTAGAGAACTCAACGAAATGAGAATCATGAAAGATCTAAACGCATAGTGCCAAGGTGTCAGATTTGAATCAACTTTGCACTGATGAGAACGAGGAGAAGCTTTTATAATCAAGATAGCAGTTGGAAGAATTTTTTTTAATTAGAAGAAATAAGAATTATACAATAAGATAAAAATTCAATTAATTTTTATCCATGCACATTGTACTCATAAATTATACTCTATTATTCATTCTTATAATCTATTATTCTGGCTGCTATTTTTTATTACCTTGACTATTGTTTCGATTTCTATCGAGTATTTTTTTTTGTAAGAAAATCGTGAAGTAAGCATTGATAGCAATAACAATCATAATAATCGAAACATTGAGTCACAAACAACTTTAGTTTCTTCTATGATGATAATATTTTTTTCAAAGACTCAAGTCTCTCAATTTGCTACTTGATAAAATCTTTTTGTTGCTTCTCATATTAATGCCATCCTTTTGGCGATATTATATATTTTGGCAATAATTTAAACACATTAAACTGATTCGATTTTAGTTTTATTTTTCTACGATTACATCAGTTGCATTTTGTAATTTACATTTTGTCATAAATACATATTTAAAAGGCATTTCATTTTTTTATCAAATAAAATTTCAGTTAAATTTTATATGTATATGACCAATCTTATCTCAAACATACAATTATGAAGGTAATTATTCAAAAGATGATTCATATTTCTTATTTAATCTACTAAATTTTCATGTAAAATCTTCTTCATTTATTTTTTTTTAATGTAACTTTTATTAATGAGTCTTTCTTTATGTCTTCTCTATTATTTCACAAGCATGAAAAATTTTTTTTTATCTTACACATGAGTCTTTGTTCTCGATTTACATATACTCTTTCCTGATTTACATACTATCTCGTGACTGGGATAACCTGTTATCTCGAAGCAACTTTGTCTCGGATAAGGGATTTAAATATAGAATTCGATTTTAATTCATTTATAATTATAAACAAAATGATCTTCTTCCTGTTTCATATCAATATTTTATTCATAAATCACCCAACTTCCTGATAATTTTTAATTATTTATTTTATGTCATTATTATAACAATGATAACAATAATTATTTCACAATGTTATTGTCTATTATTTATTATTTTTATTTGTAATTTATTAATAGGCTCAAATTACATCATATAAAACTTTTATTTAATTCATGAATATTCAGTTTCTGCCCTTACGTTTGATATTCCGTATTATTTATGTTTACCTTGGCAGGAATTTTCATTTCTCTTCTCGTAATTGGAATCCAGTTTCGTTTGTAGACTCTTTCAAATTAGTGTTTTCGTTTCAATGTTTTCAAAACTCTTTTCTATCGGCCAAATCAAAAATATTGCATTTACTATTTACTTCTTAACTAGTTTTTGTTTGTATTTTTTTTTTGGTTTAGAAAAAATTTTCGTCTAACATTTTTGATGTAGAAAATTCTTAATTGTGCTAAGGATTGATGATTAAATAAGAAAAGTCAAATAAGTAAAGGATGTTTTTAAAATTCAAGAGTTAAATAAAAATGCTTCGATTTTTTTTACGTTTTTTTACGTCAGACAAGAATTTTACTTTTATTTCTTCGACTGTGAAAAGTTCTGAGATACTATAGAGGGGTTTTATCTGTTTCGTAAGATCGTTAAAAATCTGCTTTGACTATCTGATGTATTCCTATATACATTTTTCCTCCGGGTTTAATCTAAAAGTCGAAAGTTTTGAAAAATTTATAATAATATTGAGCTTTTAAAAAGTTTAGCAATCATTTTCCATGTCACTGAATTTTTAATGGTTTTTATAAATAATAAATACTGTAGAGATTTATTAAAAAATATATTTTATTTGATAATTTATTCCCTTTTGAAGATAAAGAATAAATAAGTTAGTATGGAATTTTTTGAGCGTAAGTAGCTCTTGAATCATTTATTACATTACATTTGATCGACTAATGGTAGGTTATTTATAAAAAATTTCCACTCATGCTGTGCTGAAGTTATCAATGTACTAATAACTATTTTTATAAAAGAAACTTACACGTTTTTTTCTACCATGAAAGCCTCGTGTGTGATATTGTTGCGTGCATTTTAAGTGAAATTGTGCAGTGAAAGAGAGCGAGAAAAGGACGAGAAATGTGGGACAAAATAATATCAGTTAATGGAATTAGGTGAGATGTGAATTAACAGATTATTAATTAGTTATCCAATTAGAGCATTGGATAAATAAAAGATTATTGATCATGCACACATGTCATAGCTTCTTTTTATTAAATTCCATTATGAAATATCTTCTCAACTACTTAATGATTATAAATTCTTTTTTTTTTCTGAAGATATTTTTCAATACAGAAATGCTGAGCTAATTTCTGTTTAAAAAGATCTGACAATGATTCATGAAAATAAATTTTCTATATAAGAGTAATTGGCAATTAAAGATAAATTTTTTTATGTTAGGAATTATTTCGTTTTTATTTTTCGATTGTGAATAATTGATGAATACAATCACTTTAATTAATCGATGATTTATTAATGAGAATTTTAATTATGCAATGTGATATTAAAATTTGATTTAATTTTTTTATAATATTTCATTCTAAATAGATAATATTTAATTGGTAGAATATTCGTGATTATAAATGCAAGCTGTTTGAATTGAAATAAAAAATTATTGTTAACATCATGATCACGAATGATTCATTGGCTGTTCGGACATGAATATTTTCTTCAAGGCCAATGAAAAAGAATGAGGAGCCGGATTTAAATATAAACACGATAATGAAGAGTTTTTCGTCCATTAATTTTTAGTTTCCGGTAAAAAAAAAAAAAATTTTATTTTAAATGAAGAAATAGAGGGAAATGGAAGAGAGTCAGAAGCAATAGTAAGATACAAAAAATTGGTAGTTGGCAGTAATAACGAGGGAGTTGCCAGCAGTTGCCAAGTTACACATTGCAGACTGGCGTGGAATAAAATTGCTTGGACTGAAGCCGGTTTTTATTTTCACAAGCTACCTTTGGAGGTGGTCAAAGAGAAAGGAATGAACAAAGAGACTTCGCAAAGATATCACAAGTTACAAGTCTGCCGAAAAAGTTTCCATCACGATTAGAGAACATGAATACTCTCTCATTAGACATTCCAATGGTGGTGTTTACGGGCAACAGAAACACACTAGGGAGTTGAACATCTGCTTGCAAAAAGTTGTTTCTCGCGGGACCATTGGCGTAAACGATTCACGCAAACCATATTGAAGATTATAGGCCCACCAATGAGAAAATCATTACAATTCTTTCTTTGCTTTCACATTTTATTGAGAATAATTAAAGATCAAACCTCGCAATTATGTGAAACAAAAAAATTTCCCTTCAATTTGAAGATATATATATTTTTTCAACGGTTTAACAATAAATCGTGATTACACAAAAAAATAATATATTTCTTTTTATTGTTTATGATTTAAAAAAATTATCTATTGTGGAATTCTACTACTTTTTAAGAAATTTTTTAAATATACACTTTTTAGTTTTATCTTTTTTCCTCTGTCATGATATGTTTTATGATGTTACACGTTTTTGTATAGTAATTTATACATTTTAACATAAACATGAAAATGCTCTTTCATTTTTCCATGTAAAATCTACGGAGAATAAAAAAAACACGAAATAGTAAATAAAACTTTTTATGAGATTATACTTTATTGCAACTAAATAAAACGTTTTAGGAAGTACATTTAAAAGTAGTAAATGGATTTTCAATGGATTATCGTTATTGGTTCTTGTTTTTGTAACAAATATAACTCAATTATTTTTAGGAAGATGGGAGAAATTTGAATTGATCAAAAATTAAAAAATTTCTGTTTAAATCTAGTTTTAAAGTTTTTCGTCATTCCAATTCCATTTTACTAGTGGAATACTTTTTTTCTTTTTTTGTCAAACAAAGTGAAAGAAATTGTTTTATAGATGTTATGCATGACATGATTAAATTTTTGAAGGGTGTCTTTTTTTAATATATTTTCAAAATAGTTTATTTCATGTAAGCAATTTTTTTTCAAGAAGAACTCTTTTAAGTTCCAGTTAATTCTGTAATAATTGATTTACAGTTGGAACTTATTATTTATGATAAGAAGTAATAATATAATTATCACAGTAATTATGATTTAATAACTCTAATGATGACTGTTATCAGATTAGATATTCCACCATTTTTTTGGCAATATAATATTCTTTCCATGTAGATAAGAAGTTGGTTAGCAATTAACAAGTAAAAAAAAACAAAGCTTGAAAGAAACACTATTTTTACGGTCCCAATGGAATCACCATTTCTTAAATATGTTTTTACTTTTTATTTTCGTTTTTTATTTATACTTTTCTTTCTATTTCTCTTCTTTAGACAAGATACTTGCTAAAAAAAAATCTAATTAGTGTAAGTTCATTGATCTGATGATATAAATGAAAAAAAAGATGTCAATACGATGCTACAGGTTGATTTTTTATAATCCCATTGCCTTTTATAGACATAAGTTCTTTTCGCCAACTGAAAAAAACTTTGAGTTGTGAAATTTTAGTATCGGATCACATTGAAAAACTTACAGATCGATTTCCCTTTTTCGTTTATATCTACCGTAGTATCGTACACGTGTATATGTGTATGTAGAAAGGATGAGAAGCTTGTAGGACTCTCTTACTGAGACTTAGATTTCTCTCGTATTTCCGGATTCTAAATTAACTTTTGCAAACTCAAATTAAAGTTAATTTTTTTCGATTTCTTTTTTTTTTTTTTTTTTGTTTTTCATTAAATTGAAGTAGAAATAAAAATGAACGAATATTTTGTAATTACAAGATGAGAGTGGTTTTATAGAAGTTGAAATAAAAAATTGTTTAGTTACTGAAATTGAACTTGTAAAAGTAAAAATTTTTTTTATCAATCAAAATAGTTTGTTTATTAAATTATTTAATTTCTTATCTTCATATTCATTTTCTTTTGATTGAGTTTATTTGTTATTAAAAAATACTCAATTAATGTACTTAGCAAGATTAATAATTTTATCTTTATTTACTTGGAGAACGAGTCTTTAATCAAGTACTAATTTAGTTTATTTAACATTCAATTCTCTTTCTAAAAAGTACAAACGTACGTATGATATCTATTATTTATTGACTTTTACTTATGTGCTTAACATGAGCTAATGTAAAGCAGAAATTCCGATATTGCCGGAGGAGAAATAAGTAATGTATGTTTATAGATAAATAAACATGAAAAATAGACTTATTACAAAACCTGGAATTATCTCATATTTTATCTCCAATACATTAGTAACTTCCCTAATAGTTGCTAATTAACTAAAAATTATTTTTTGCTTTGAAAAATTTCAACATTTTTTCACCTCTATTGACGTCAAATAAAAACATTTTTTTGTTACTAATTGAAATTTGATTGTTTCATTTTTTTATAATTAATGGTATTTTTTAAGGCATTCAATGAATTCAATATAAAATAATAACTATTATACTCGTGAAATGTTTTAACAAAAAATTTCATCGACCAAACATTCTCAACAGTCCACTTAATAATATTGGTTTAATTATATAGCAAAAAAATATTTGATGTAAAAAAAATTTTCATTAAATTTTCTTGATAAAATATCTAGGCATATTTTAGTTTGCTTTCGGAAAGTTCAAACAGATAAAAATAGATGAAAAAAATAGTGAACGAAGGCTTAACGTGAATATCTGCAGATATTGCTTAGCAACGAAAGCTGATAGCTAACATCGAGTCGATAAATGTGTCGGTATAGCTTACACTTTCATATGTAACGTGATATATATCAATGCATGTTCTATCCCTATGCTTTGCTCGTTCCATATACTCTTGATGGAGGTTTGTATGCGCATAAACTTCACGTAAACCACATGGGGGGTTCCATATTCGCATGCGTTTTCATTAATTTACGTGCATATATTGCACGCTATTTTCCTGGATGGATACATGAATATTTCAGTATAGCAAGACAGCATTTGTTTATTTCACGCTTAGATTAGGTCCATACTTTTGCACCAGTTGTGCCCTGCTTAATTAATTTATGTTTGTCGACTTTTATTATTTTTTTTTTTTTTTGCCTTTATCAGATTCATTTTGATATACATTCATTCGTGTTCTTTTCAAAATAACAGAAATTATTGCGTGAAAAATGGTTTAACTGAAGAAAATTAATTTAATCTGATTTTAAAATTATTTAAAATGTTTTTTCATTAACATTTATTAAATATTTATTTTTTCGTAGGTGGTAATCACTGCAAATTGTGATGTTTCAATTTAAAACACTTAAAGTGTTTTAAAATAACATCACCGATTTGATTAATATTGTAGTCACTTTTTAGACACTTGGAAATGTAGTTAAATTAAAACATTTCCAAATTGGAGATTTGCATGCAAATCACTAAAAATCACTTCAGTGATTACTTAAAATTATATTTAAAAAAAAAATTTTACAGATTAAATATTCTTCATTTCTGTACATTTATGGATTACAATTAGCTTATTTTTGTCCTTTTAAATATCTTCTTTTGATTTTTTTTTTTACAATTTTTCATATTGCATACTGTCAAAGTAAAATACTCACTTTTGACTTTTAACTTTAATAACTTCCAAAAAAATAATCGTTCAAAGACAGTTCAAAAAGTATTTTACATTTAAAAGTATACTCTTTAGAAATGCTTTTACCTCATTCTTAAAAACAAAATTTTTTTTTTAAAACTGTAATTTTTATTTTCAACTAAACATAAATATCTCAAACAACGACCAAAGCCATTAAGCTTCTGTACCATTTATATTTTTTGTCCAAGAAATTAAAACTCCATAAAATAACAATAATTGCTGATTTTTTTCTCAGTTGCCATTGAATGACTTTTTATCAATTAAATTGTCTCCATTATCATCGAGTTTTTTCGCTTCCTGTGTGACCGGTCGTAGTTCTTTGAACCAGCTGGGTTTATTTCTAAACAAGTTACTTGATAGCCTTTATATTCTCCAGAATAACTGTCAGAGACAATGACCGATCCTTTTCTGTCTGTTTGTGTCTGTAATCCCGTATATGGTATTCTTCCTTATGTCGTTGCTAATATAACATGCATTTTGGATTTCCACGCACCGTAACCAATTCATATGTATTCAGTTTTTCTCCGTTGCGTGCGTTGTAAACACCAGAATGTTGTTGAACGTGGTATTATTTTTATCGTCGAATCACCGATCTGTAAAGACGATAAAAAATGACAAAAAATCACCTGTGAGTTATCGCGGTCGTTAGTCATTTGTTTTGTAAATTGAATCGTTTTAATAATTCTAACTTGCAGTTTTTTTTTGCATTTATGCTTTTATCCTTCAATCGTTTTACTTTTTAAAAAGTTATTTAAAATTTTCATTTTTTTTTCTGTTTAGTTGCAATTGCATGCAATTATTTTTGTGACAATTTGAAATAATTTTCTCTTTTTTTTGTCGTGTTTGTATTGTACAATTTAATCGAAATATTTTTAATTTTATATCAAAGAGATTTAATTGAAAATTAAATTTTTAAATTGTAAAATAATTGATATAGAATTATTTTTAATTTATTTTCAATTTTTTCTGTTTGTTTTGAAACTCAATACTGTCATTTAGTAAATATTTTTTTCAATCAAACGACTTTTTGTTGTGATGAAGTTTATATGAAAAATATTAAATAATAGCATAAGAGAACTTGATATTTGCAATTGTAAAAAAATTTTCAATAAAAACATGGCATTTAGTAATTATTGATTTTAATGTGAAAAACAATTTTAAATTCCACTCTATTCGTGATTCACGTATGTCACAATTTTTGACCAGACAAATCTATAAACCGGTGGTATAACGCAAAATCCATATATACCCTCTAGTAGATATCCGTTTCAAACAAATCTGTCTGTCATTTTCTCATGCGCAAAATTGTGTTTTGCATCTCGGATTGTTGGTGATATCATTTGCGAATATGAATTAATAAAATATATCCGGCTTATTTTGACTTTTTTCCCATATTTCATTCATTTATATTATATTTATTAATTTAACTGTCCTCATATTTATTTGGAAAAGAAGTGTTGCAATATAAAATATTGGTTAAAAATGACAGATTATTTACTGGAAATTAAAATTTTTGACGTGGAAAAATTAAATAGAGTTTCAGGAAATATTATTTATTATCTACAATTAAGGCAAACGTGTTAATTTTATTTCAATCATATTTATGAACTTTTTTACATGAAATTTTATTAGCGATAATTTTTTTTTTCAGCTTCAATTGTATCCTAGAAATACAAAAGAAAATTTATTTAATAAAATTCTACAAGAGAAAATAATGTGAAATTTTAGGCAAACTCAACTCTCTAGGTGACTGTCTCTGAATTTTTTAATAAACACACTTATTTACATTGCATTCATCCTTCTTTCTCATGAACAAAGAATTGCAAAGAAAATAATTCTCCTCTTTTCATATACATTATTGTGACTGTTCTTTTGTTACCAAAAGCTCAACTGTAAATTTAACCCAAGTTCTCAAAGAAAAAGTTAAAAAAATAAATTGCCAACATAGACCGGCGACAATTATAATAGTATGATATGTTATTTTTTTTTCGTCTTTGTGTTTCTGTCACTTATGGTAATTCAAAACTAACACATTACGTCAAATAAGAGTTGTCAGTGAGACTACAAGTTTATACCAAAGTGTGGTATCGTAGTGAGGGAAGGGTGCTTGGTGTGCAAACAAAAAGCTTTTCATGGATTTACCCCTAAGGCCACGTATACTTACCCTCGTTTGTCGTTGACGTACGAGTGGTATTCGTTCAATGTATGCATCCTCTCCATCTCCTCTCTCTCTCTCTTTCTCTCTCGTTCTCTCTTTCAACATTTATAAACTCTCTGATTGAATTTATTCTTGCAATGTCTGCGAAATGTTCATAATAATGTATATATCATGTTTGTGAAATACAAACTTCTCTTTTTGCATCATACACTCATTCCAGGTTAACAAGTACAAACAAAAAACAAAGTAAAACAATAGAAAAAAAATTCTATTTAAATTAAAGTAGATTCCACTCTTGTTTTAATCTCTGTAATTGAATTTTTTCAGGTGTCAAATTACAGTTTTCATAGTGAAACGATTACTCGAATTTCGTGAAAGTTGTTGAAGAGATAAAAACACCGATCAAAACAACGTAAGAATGTGAGAGATGGAGTACCATGAGTTTTACTTTCCAAGGCAAACTACTCTCGAATTTGTTTCGACAAGGACGATATAAAAGGAATTGGTGAGTTCATTGCCATTTCTTTTCGTTTCTTTTTATATATTTTTATTTTATTTTTATTCTCCACTGACATTTATCATGTTATTTATCATCTAGTGAATAGTTTATTTTTAATGATATTTTTATTATAGTATCATTTTTATTTGCACGTATGCATAAAGTTTCAATCATTTTAATTAATTAAATCTCTCGTTCATTATTGTAAGCTGGATTAAACTTTGCGTGGGATTATCTTTGTGTTAAATAATTATTAAATTGTGTAGAAATTTCTTCGAGACGTTTATGAGGGTTATAATTTTATTTTATTACTTTAAAATTATTTACTTTTGATAGATGAATAAGTACGTCTGGTTGAATTAGTGATGAAGTTAAAAAAATAGTAATAATTATCGTTATAGAGTGTTTAAAAAATAAAAGTTATCTAATAAAATTTAATATTAAAATAACAAACTTGAATTCAAAGTAAAAATTTATTGAAAAAAAATTATTTTGGTATTGAAATAAAAAAATTCAATAGTTGATTTCAATGTTGAGAAACTAATTAACCAATTAAAAAAAAAATTTCTCCATGTGAATTCTGTGTAAATAAATCGAAATATTATTTCATTGAGAAAAAAACCGATTTATTTATAAAAAAAAAAAAAAAATGCAGAAAGATGAGAAAAAAAAATTGATTTAACATGTAAATATTGAAATCTCTCTCGAAATAATTTTTAATGTGTAGAAAGTTTTAAATAAGCCATTTCAAATATAGATATGCTGAGATGAGTATTTTATTTACTAACGTAGAATTTTATTTAGTAAAATTTAATAATTGACCAATATTATTCAACATAAACTAAAATTTAATGAAAAATATGCAGATGATGTTGGAATATAATTGAGTTGTACAAACTCGTTTGAAGAGTAACGAAATACAGTAAATTCATTATTAAACTATATGGTTTAACTGCATGCAAAACAGACAATACTCAATTACTCTTCATAAATAACGAAACCAGGTCATGCAATGAACAAACCGTTTTACCACCAACTCCAATACGTCTATAACCCTGTTTCTACTGGCATCTCTCGTGCTGAACAGAATGTGGATTTTGATACAACTTGGAAGTATCTTGATAGAATAGTTGTATGTGTACTGACATGAAGAAGGGTTCTTGGGTGAAACGAAGGATAGGAAAACTCGTTTCAAGTGCTTCAGGCATTCAGATATGTATTCTCTTGAGTCTTAAGTCTAAAGAGAGATATGTAATTATATCTATGTATTGCATACTACAAATACCGATTTTGAATTCGATATAAAGCTGATTTTACACCTCTTGTGATATCAAACTCTTATGTATAATAACTTTTGTAAGATGCATAACAATCATCTCTCTATGATTAAGGACTTGATTAAGGAGACAGAAAATCATTTGTATCAATTTTTAACATAAAATACCAAAACTAAAAATAGCTTTAATTAAATAATATTAAATTTAATTTTAATATTTAATTACAGTTTTTAATTTGAAATACTCCTTTTAAATACCTGAATGTTACAACATTTTTTTTATTAGTATTTTATACAGAATCAACTTTGTGATAGTTCTATAGAACAAGCTCATGTGTAGTCATGTAATCAAACTAAATAATAGAATAAAGAGTTATTTTATATTTTATATTACGTAAGAATAACCATTGAATGAAATAAAATAATAAATAAGCAGGTGGATTTGAAAGTGCTAAATTACTCACAGTTGGCAGCAATATATAAATTATATGTTCATTACTTTGCTAATTATAAAGCCTTCATTTTATGTTATTATAGATGTATATTTAGATATCAACCCAGAATACAAATGTAATACTTTATTTAGTCTTGACTTTCACCATAGTTTAAATAATGCAGATCAGATCGTTCTCATCGTGTAGCTTATTGGAGTTTGAAATAGTAATAATTACCTTCGAATGTAATTGCACACAAAGTATATTTATACGTTACATTCTATTCTGAATATTTTATTTTTTAAAATATTTTAAATTAAATGTAAAATATTTATATGTTATTTGGAAATTAATATTAATGAAATAGAAAAATATCAATATAAAAAAAATTTTTAAATAATGCGTTAATAAGTTACGTGTAAAAATGGTGAATATTTTGTTTTATTTTCTTCATCTCCGTCGTTTTAACGGCATTATCATTATTCATCTCATGTACGTCGTGTATTAAAATGCAGGAACATGATTCTAATAGAAGGTATTACGGATCATGAAGTGCTTTCATTGCAAAATACTTTGTAATGTATTCATATTAGTTAAGAATATACATTTGGAGGCGTCAAAATATTTCACTTTTTTCTCATAATTCTTTTGCTTCGTTTATTTAATTATTTCTTGCTTATATTTAACGTCTATAATATTACACTCTACACTATTATTAGCATTTCAAAGCTTCTATACTATTACGGTTTTCATGTGATGCTTTATATGTTTTCCTAGTTTATGATCCATCTCGTGTAGTTCACAAGGAATAGTAATATCTTCTATGTAATATTAAATGAATATAACAATTTAATACTCTTATCACGAGTTCTCCTTTGCCAATAAAAAAGTGTTGATATACATTTATTTTTTTCGGGGATTTGAGATATGCTATTCTTTGCAATCATTCTCGCGTTAAAGCGTCGTCATGCGGTGTAAAATTTAGTGGAAAAAAAAACTTGAACAGTTCTCTCAGTTTGTGTGCTTTAACTGTCGAGAGAAATAGTCATCGACAGTAAAAGCAAAAAAGAGATAAAAGACAGGAATCCGCTCGGCAATTTTAACCCCGAGGGAACCCTTTCCGTTCTCGTTATCTCGATTCCGGGTATCCGCGTTCGATTCCAACTCGGTTATGTGGAAATTTCCTGAAACAGGGACCAGGATCTCAGAATGAATAGCGTTGTTCTTCTTATAATTCCTTTCTCTTGCACGTTTTTTATCTTTTTTTTTTTTTTTTTTTTATTTTAATCTCGCGTGTGTTATCAAAGGAAAAATCCCTTGGAGATTTGTCGAAAAACGACCGTTATAATCCTTTTGTCTATTTCTTTAATTAGTCATTTAAGTTAATTAATTTCCTCGAATTGTGGATATAAGGATTCTAAAATATTTCATCTGCTTATTAACTTGGAATTTTTTTTCGCTCACTGTTGGTGGTAAAAAATGTTTAAATTCTTAAAATATCAGGAAATTAAAGTGGATTAAATGAATTAAAAGCAATAAATTATCCTGAGTATTGAGCAATGATGGATTGATCCTGAACCTTGTGTTTTGAATCGTTCAGTGTAAAAAAAAACTCAGACAATAGGTGCTTTGATCTAGATGACCATCGTTGAAAGACTTTCGGGAGCAGAATGTTTTTGACAATGACTGACTGCAAATCGATTCAGCTCCAATACAAAAATTTTTCTGTTTTTTTTTTTTTTATATATATACATTCTTAAATCTTTATCAATAAGAGTTGCTCTAGAGGTAATAACAATTTTTATCAGTTATTTCAACCATTTTAATGTTCCATAAATATATATTTTTTAAATTTTAGAGTAATGTAAAGTAATAACAAAAATTTTAGATAATATTTATACTTTTAATTTAAAATAAATGTGAATAGTCCCTTCAATATTATAATATTAAAGAAAGTATTTTCATAATAATTAACGTTAATGAATTATCGAGACAATTTATGAGTTAGTTGAACGAAATATTTTACGAAATTCAAATAATTCTCTAGAAATAAAAATAGTACTAATAAATAACTAAATATTATTATTATTGTTATTATTTTCATTGCATGCTCTATCAAGCTTCTGAAATTTCCTTACAACCTTAAATACTTTATTATTACATTAGCTTTTCACACTTTAATTTGGTAACATGTTTTTATTCTTAATTCTAAGTTCAATCATTCGTATTCACATACTTTAGTATCAATTTCACCATTTAATAGAGTAGCAACAGACTCTCTCAATTTTTCATTTCTTTTGCCATTACTCCACTTTTCCACATACGACCTAATATCACACTTTTGACATGCTAACACTTGGCTACAACTGAAGAAATGCTCGACTGTTTCTATTTTCCATTCACAAATTCTACACTGCCATTCTTTGTTACTTTTTTTATTTACTCGAACAAAGCTTCCGCATCTCAGTTTGGACCATATTATCTTCAATTCACTTTTCATATTTCTTCCCTTCAGATATTCTGCTCCCTTTGCCTTGAATAAACAACTAAATATATTTTCCAATATGAAATTGAAAATGTAATTCAAAGCTCAAGTTAATCTAGAGAACGCATGAATAGTTATCAAAACAAACATAATTTTCATAATATTTACACGAATAAAATCAGATAGAGATTACTAACATTAATAATATTTTCGATTAAACTGATTAAACTGGGAATACATATTGACAAATTCAAATTCAAATATAGTACACAGCAGAATTGAATTGCGAATATAATGAATATATGCTTTGAAACAATAAATTTAAGCTTCAAGTTTCTATCCAGTTCTCGAATTTAATTACGTTCTTCTCATCTTTTTACTTTTATTCAACAACGATGGCAGTAGTAGTAGTTTTAGTATAGTTGTTGAAGATTTACCTTTCTGAAGCCGTTCTTTCTTTAATCCGCTACTCTTTCATTTCAACGTATCCTGTCACTTCTTCTATTACAAACTTCGTGAGAGAAAATTGGAAAAAAAGGTAAAGAAGTAATATTGCACCAACTTTATTTAATCACCTATCACGATGAAGAATTAATTTTTATTCTTTTTTCGTATTTCAATTCGATTGGATACTGATAACGATCAATTGTATTTTTCACAAATGATCAAATTTTGTATTGTATTTTAAGCTGAGTCCTCACTTCATTTTATGAGCTTTTATTGTTTCCATTCATTAAATTGATAAAATCTAATTCGTCCGAATAACTACAATTTGTGATGTTGCGTAAAATATTACTTTATTCATTTTTATCGACAACGATTGTTTATTAGAATTATTCAATTTTTCTCTCTTTTCCATCCTCTAATAGTACGGAATTCATTAGAAATTTGGAATGAACGTTATTATTATCAACTAAATATTAAGAAATAAATTTTTTTTTCGTTACTAATATTTTTAAAATTAAATTGAAACGTTAGAATATGATCTTAATAATGTTATATAATGCTTAACGGTCTTGAAAAATAAGGATATTTGTGATGATAGATATTCCAGTTCAGGAGTTTGAATCTGTCTTAGAACAAATAGCCACCGAAGTAGAAATGTCTATAAAGGTCAGACGCAGATAGTTTCTAACTTCTAGCATGATGATCAACAGTAGCTATAGCATAAATCCTTGAATATGATTTTTTTAACTTTTAAAATTTTCATAAATAAAAAATTCTATTGTTCAGAGTTTCTTTAATGATATTAAACCATTCAATAGTTCTTAGGAATTTATTTTTAAATTATAAGCTGGAAATCTATCATCATCAATTATGTTATATAACATCATAAAGATGGAAAAGACATCGGAAAAATTAAATAGTAATTTTTAATATCAGTGATGAAGATAATAATTGATATTAAGTAATATTTCTCAAACTCTTTCCGTAAATGGTTAGCCATCCAGTGAGTTCTTATTAAAATATGTAGATTTTTTACATCTACTTTGTTCATTATGTAATATTATCTCGAATAGATTAAAACCAACATAAAACAAAGACAATTTACAACCCAATTAAAATAATTAACCTGCTTGTTGGATTGGAAATAATTATTATTCATCATTACTTTGAAAAATTTTCAGGATTATTGTTTTTTTCTTCTAACGACACTAGGAAATATTTTTCACAATATATATATTTGTTTTTTTTTTTTTTTTTTTTCGATTTCCGTTACTGTCTGATTCTCTTACTCGTTCGTTTCTTGCTCGCCTCTTTGATCATGAGTGGGGCTTTTCCAAACACACCATCGTGTTTACAGATACACTGTATCCAACAGCAAGCTTTAAATTGTTTGAACATGTATCTACAATATACATTCTGGCCCAGCATTCGAATCTTCTCCGATTCCGAATGATTTTTCCCTTTTTTTTTGTTCTTCATCCACTCACCACAACTGGAACGTGATTCAGCGTCAGCTCAAATTGATTGTATTTGTTCCTATTCTATTTTCAAGATTATTTACATTGCATTTAAACCTATTGATTAACTGACTTATCCTAAACATTCGTATATTTTAGTGTGATAAGATTTTTCATTACTCAACTTATTTTTTCATTTTAATTAAATTCATTACTTTCATCACTTTATCTATTATTTTTTATTGAAGTCTTAACTTTCAATAAAAGATTGATTACCATTTTTTATTTTTATTATATATTTCTATTTTTATTTACTTAACCTTCTCAAGAAGTAGATTTTTTAAATATTTTAAAGTTTTAAACTAAAATTGAAGCCTCAATGAATAAGTTATTATTATGTATGTATTTACTTGCTTTTTTTACAATAAAATAAAATAATTTTTTATAAGATTGTAAAATAACCACAGATTGACCTTTTGTTTTTAATAAAGATATGACAGAACTATAGTTTGGTTTGAATAATTTTCAGCCAATCTAAAGGCAACTCTTATCAAGCAAAGACCTACTTTTCTTTCATTGAATAGCCTTAAAATAAAAATAATTGACCAATTTTTAAAAATCATTTTTGCTCAATCTATTTCCATTTTAAACCAAAATGAAAACAATTAATTAAGAGTGAAGTCACAAAGCATCATTATATTTCAAATTATTATTTTTTTTTTCAAATTCAATAGACTTATGAATTCATTTAGTTGAAGTGAGTATCTTTACCATCAATGAGATAATTGTATTAATTCTAAAACCATGAGATAAATTAAGCATAATTGGTTCATCATCAGTTACACATTATTGGTCTATTATAAACGTAATGGTTATCGATCGTAAAATGCTGCGAAAAGCAGCTTAACTATCTGTCCATTATAAACTTAATCATCATTAATTACATAGATTTTAGTTGTAGCCATTTCAATGCACTAGAATTTGAGAAAATTTGACAATTAATAACAGAAGAATAAATTGTGGAATGAACCTATTTTTGTTATTTCAAATTTCTCTTCAACTGCAACACCAAACTAAATTTCTTGTATTTATGTTTTATTCTAGAATGTCTCGTTGCAAAAGGTTAATTGTTAAAAGCATGAGACTCTAATGATAATTATTTTTCCAACTCAAGTGGTTATAAAGTATTTAATTGGAAAAAATAAAAAGAGGGAGTAGTATTAATTTCTTGAAATTTATTATAATTAATATTTAGTTTATAATTGTTATAATATAAGAGATGCTGAAGAAATGAAGCAAAGTCTGTGTAAAATTCTGTGAGAAGCTTAACGGTGATACAACAAACTTACTACAAGCTTTATTTGCTTTTATGTTGGGTACATATCTAAATCCTTCGCGATGGTGAACAGTAGCACACCGACGTCGGCAACTACAACTGGTTAACTTAATTTACAACCTCGTTTTCGTTTCCTCGTTCATTAAATCTCACGACCGTCTCGTTAGACCTAAAGATTCGTGTCAAGGATTAAAGTGACATGCAATTCCAACGATGAATGATGTTCCTTTTACAGGATTAACCAAAACATTCTCATAACTTTGAACTTTTTGTTGATATTTATTTATTAAACACGAAAATAAATAGGAAATAAAAATTTTTATCTCAGGTTCGTTAAATAAATTGGTAATATAATATACATGCCATAAATTTATTTAGTGAATGTAAATTAAACTTTTATTATCATTTTCTTCGTTTTCGTGACCAGGAATAAATATTTTTCATAGCCTCTCTTACTTCATTTTTCGTTGTTTTCACGTAATTTTCTTCACAACGCGTTTCAGAATTAATTTCCCACGGCATCTCAATTTCCTTACTCATTAAATCAACCGGCACGTTAGTAGTCTCGCCTCATCGTCCGATATATACAGATACACTAGGGACACCAGTGGAGTAAGAGAGGAAGAGTGAAGAGGAGTTTGCCTGTGGCTACGGATTAGAGGAAAAGTGCATTTCCCGAAGCGTCGGATGGTCACTTGGTTGCTTCCCCTTTCTCTTACTTTGCTTCCTGATCCCTCTACACCTGGTTTACTCTCAGAGATCGTGATCCTCGGTTAATTCACTTAGAAACTTTCGCAATCAGACTCGTGTTCATGCGATAGGGCACTTTTAATATCATTTCACGTGAAAGGTTTTAAAGAATGGAGGAAAATGATGCAGTCAAAGGGAATTTTTTTTTTTTTTTTTTGACTGATGTTTAGGGAAGTGTAGAGAGATAATATTTATTGTTAGGATCAATTGTTGAGAGTTATGTCAAGGATATTGATAGAATCTGAATATTGAAAAAAAATCGGATTTTCAAAAATAATTCTTTTCGGTTTAAATTAACTATTCCCATTTAAGATATTTCAAAAGGGCCCTAGAATGAAATAAAATTAATAGTTTTTATCAAATATACACGTTAGATTTATGAATACTGATTAATTTGTCTTTTATTACTTTAAAAAACATAAAAATAGATTAATGCTTATTTTATAGGAGAGTTTAGGTTAAAATTATTATTAATTATTTATTTTTTTAGAAGAACGAGAAGAATGTGAAGCAATTATTACAAATGCATTGGTACTATATAAATTTATATCATGACGAAAATTTAAAGAACCATTTGTTAATTATTGTTAAAAAAACTAGTCTTGTAGTGAATTATTATTGGTTTGACTGAAGAAAATAGTGAACTTTGATTTCAAATAACTTATGTTCTAAAATATTAGAGGAAAGTATGGGCTACCATTTTTTTTTTTGTTGCCTCAAAAATAAAAAACTATTAAAAAATTAATCATTTATTGACGTCAAAATAATCACACATACATTTTTAAAGAGCTAAGTAACAATCTTATATTCTTAATATTATAATATGTTATTAAATAGAGAATTGTTATTATTATTGTTCTCGAGAATTGTTATTAGCCCACATTACGAAATACCTTAATATTGTTAATAATGTTGCTATTTTTATATAATAGTTGCTTAGTGATAGTAAATTTAAATATATAGATTGAATCAACAAGTAAAGAATTAAAAATAAAAATTAATTAATATTATTCCTTTTTTCATCATTGTTGAAGTAAAAAAAAATAATTTAGTTAAAAACAAATTGTTTCCTGATGTAAATGGTAGAGAGATAATTTTTTTTTTTTTTTTTTTTGAGATCAAAAAAGGGCAAGTGTGCACAAATAATGTAACGTTGGCTTTTAAGCTATCACCACAGGAACTTGTTCAGTGTTTTTCGTATCCGTTTTCTATTCCCTAGGCTAGTGTATTTCTCTGTCTAAAACCGCTGATACACCGTTGATTCATGAAAGTTAAAGCAACATATCTCCTCCTAAGATTACACCATTTGATTTAATCTTAACCTATTAATATTTCGAGTTTAATTTGCACAAGTTTCTCTTGTCTGTTGAAATGCAGAAGGGCAATGTGATAAGTAGAGTTAGATTAAGGTGAAGTTCCTTCTGTGGTAGATAAATTTACAAGAAATCTAGCTTTACTTTATTTTACCGCAAATTCGATAAATCTTATTGAATTGTTCTGTTGATTTGTAATGATAAATTTACAGTTCATGTGCATTTATTATAAATCATTCATCAAAAAATTTTTATGTTATTAATTTAATTTTAACAAAAATAGATATATTTAAAGTATAAGCAATAAAAATTTCTAGTCTAATGTATTCTGGTCATGTAATAAATTGTAGAAAAATTTATTAATCGTACATGTTATAAATATTTTTGAGAAGTAATAATATTGCAATTTCAAATAATTTATTACTCACTAGACGGAAATTTTGAGATATAAAAAATGTTTTATCGAGAACGACTTTCAATGAAATTTCTCTTCACTGTCAGATTTTTTTTTTCAACAAAAAAAATTCTTCCTCATAATTTAAAGTTGTTGCATAAACGACGAAAAATTGGAAAAATAAGTTTTTCTAAGAGAAAATGATCTATGTTTTGGTTCAAGATAAGATAAATGAAAGACATTCTCGAGAGAAATGAAAATTTTTAGTCGTGATCGATTGTCGATTCTCTATATCACGAATATATACACTTATAGGTACTACAATATAGTTACTCTATACCATAAAGTTATGACGTAGTCCCAATGCAGAGAAATTTATTGGCTCTATCCACAAGTCTATATTACTGGGGTTATGAATGAAATTTTCATATCGACTTTTAGTTCATAAAGCATCGATGCAATTCAATATTGCGACAGAAAGTCAACAATGCAGTAAAATAAATATCCTATTAAATTTATTTTATCTTATTTTTCAAACGATATAAAAATTTCAAAATTCATCTAACAGACTTTTTGGATTTATAAATAATTCTAGATTGTCAAAGTTTGTTTACGATTCATAATAAATTTTGCACAGAAGATTTAAAAAGCGAATTTTCTAGAGATTTTTTTTATTTGTGAAATAAAAGTTTACAACAATTTGAAAAAGTATTGTCAAGTATACTTAAATTTTGGTTCCATTTACAGCAGTTCAAAAACATTCAGTATCACAGAAAGTTGTTTAAATCAGCATAAAAATTGAACTGAAGTTTAGAACAATTAGAAGAACAAATTTTGGTAGAAACTTAGCACTAAAATTTGGGAAAAGTTAGAGCTTTTATTTCTAACAATAAAATCAATTTGTAAAATGTAGGTATTAATTCATTGTAACATCAACTAACAATGATTCTAATCTAGATAAGTAGGTGTATAAAAACTTTAAAACACCTATTCACTCCAGAGCCCTAGTAGAAAGTGAGATTGGTATATTTCTGGACCAACATTTAAAGTTTAATTCAATCTTGAGCTAAAAATAAGCCACTCATTTTTTCTACTAGAAAAATTATTTTTCTACAGATTAAAATGAAAAATCGTGTCAAAATATTGAGGGACACGGAGAGAAAGGATTTGTAAATATTACTCTAATAAATAGTTTTTTATGAATAAAAAATAGTGGACTATACAAAAATAAACATAAAATATTATAATTGGAGTGTGTAATAAAATTTTTACAAAAAAAATTGTAATATATACTAATGAAATAATTGCTTATTGCAATTTTTGTACCCGAAGCGACAGACTACTATTTATTGGAGTAATATTTACAAATCCTTTCTCTCCGTGAATCAATCAATTTTGTTCTGATGAATATAATTTTATCAAGATACTCTTGGTATGACATAAATATCGAGCCTCCTTCAATAATTTATCATAAATAAAAAATAAAATCTTCCCACGTTTTAACATAAAAATATCATGAAATGCATAATTCAACACACCTGCACCTCAATACACTCATTCACAGATTAGACCTTGAACTTCATACACTGAAGGTAATTATGATGATCCTCTCATAAAACAACAGTTTAATTTTATTTTTAAACCCAGCACTTTCCTTCTCGTTACATTGAGTTTAAAATGAAGAGAAAGGAGATTATAGTTGAAGAGATACTTATGAAAAGCCATAAAAGATAAAAGCATATCATTAGACGACAGAAGGTGTACTGGCGTCTTGGCATAAGGGAAACATGATAGTGACTGTCCGTGGCTTCAGCAATGATTTTCCAGGGTCGCCAGGTCGTTGAGCTGGTTATAATCCAAGGGGAAATAGAATTCGCCTGACGAGCAGAGTTGAGGGAAATTAATTCGCAAATTGCCGACTCCATGATGTCTATACAGCACGTCTGATGGTGTACATTTACAGCCACTGTAGTTATGTTACATCTTCTCTCTTACTCTATACACTACTTTTGTCTTGCTCTCTAACTTGTGGGACTCAATTCGAGCTTTTCTAACGGACTACTAATGACTGTGACCAATTGCTTGTTTCCGACTGCGTGTCGCGCTACAATCGCTACGTGTTTCCTTCATTTTCGTTAGATTATTATTTAACTATTTCACATGTTTTATTGTATTGATTGCAATTTATTTATTCTCTAAATAAAACGCACTTGTAAATTGATGGTAATTTCATTTTATTACAATTTATAATTATGAGTCGTAACAATTATTCACTCACTTGTTATGCTGTTGTTAAAATTAGAAAATTCAAGAAGTGGAACATTCGATTTTATTGGCAATAAAATTATTAAAGCTAACGTTAGTACGAGTACAATTAAGACCAGTTGCCAAGTATTTTTTTTTTTTTTATTATTTAGAGAAGTAGAATTTTAAATAAGCTAGAATCTGATAGTACGATACTAAGTGGAATATTCGCATTAGTTAATTATACTTCTCTTCGATAATTAATTGTTGCTGAAATATTGATTGAATTGTATCACTTTCAGCAATATTAGTCTGCTATTATAGTACTGGCGTTTTGCTTTATCTCTGTTAATTCGTTTCTAATGAAAGTGATGTAACGTTGTGTCAATGGAATAATCAATATCTCCGTTAAATAAAGTGTTTCTCTATAGGAACAATTACTCTAATGTTTTAAGAGAAAATGTGATCATTTTTTATATCAAATCGTGAACTATTTTGAACCAATCTTAGACTAATACGGTTTCGAGGTATATCGATTATCTTGGTAGTAAAAATTGGAAAAGTTATTTTTAGAAAACGTATTTTGATATATTTTTTTTTTTAATTTATTTCTTTTAAAGTAATCTGATGGATGTTGTTCTAAATTTAATCAATTTCAAATTACTTCTGTATATTGAAAGAGTAGTTTATACTTAGAATCCATCAAACTGTTATTAAAATATAGTTTGAAATATTTTTCTTAACATTGGATTTTGTGCTGGATATTTTTAATAGACAAATTAAATAATAAAAAATAACTTTACTTTTAAACTAGAACTGAATTTACGTTATAAATTTTTTTTTCCTTCTCTAGATATTTCAGTTATTTTATTTTTATTCAATAAATATCAGTCAGTGAAAAAACAGTCGTAACATATCAGGTATACTATAATAATCGAGTCGTATCAGTTGGTAATTATCATATGAAAAGTTAAAGTTATCAATTTCTGTATCCGTAGCTGCAGCTAGTTAAGCTTTATTCCAGAAAATCCAATAGACAGGTTAGATATGTATTTTTATTTTTTATGAACTTGTAACAGTTCATATTAAACTCTGAATTTTCAGAGCAAACTTTAGTAATTAACCAATTACTGTATTCTCCTATAATAAAGTAACACTTCAGTGCTTTAATGAACTACTGAAAAACAAACTATTATATTCGAACATCCAAATAAACAAATGTTCAATTAAATCCCATTACAATACACCATTCTAAAAACAGTACTTTCTGGGGAGTTGTAATCAACATTTTCCAGCATCTATTAAAAAAAAAGAATATGTATAAAGTATTTATTCATAATTAATTATATCATTTTTTTTTGGCTAAAATTAAAGTGAAACGTCCCATTCAGTAATGAAGGAAACTTTTAAAATTTTTTAATTGCTTTCGTTTGACTAAATCTACAAAATACTACTTTGTTAAAAACGTTAATTAAAAAAAATACTTTTTTACCATCTTTCATTGTGATTTTTATTGAACAGTTTAATTATTGTGACCATGCATGAATGAATACTATTCAAAAAAGATTTTGTGAAAATATAAATGGTGGTAATTTTGTTTTTAAAAATAAAAATGTAACAGTCGATTGTGCAATGCATTGTGACTGATTACGTAGTAGTACAATTCTGGTTAATTTGTCACGAATCATTAACTTGATATTGAATCCCGAACGTGATTTGATTCCCAGAGATCATTTAATACGCGAGAAATTTCTCATGTCAACTGAATATCTACTCTACTCGATTAATTACTTACAGGATGAAACCTCTATTTATACTTATCATTACATTACATTATCATCTTATTTATTATTTTTTTTTTTTTTCAAGTCGTGAATATTTTATTTGTAATTAAGATAAACCGGATATGTTATAATAAAACATTATATCAACCTTAATTAAAAAAAATATTATTTTAGTAAACTAAAAAGAATAATAAATCAACTCTACATCATTTTATTTCTTGGCCACTGAGTAATTATTCAGTTATGTAGAGAAGAATAACGTGTACTCGTGTAAAACAATAGTGTATGTATATAGGTATAATAATATTATAAAACTCGTAAACTTGTGTCACGTACAGTAAAGGCTAAATAATATGTAATATTTTAACTTTTTTAATTTTTAACGCAAAAGATAACGAATATCTAAAGCGGCAAACTTTCATATACATCTTCTAATCCTTTCAAGGCTTTTTGTTTTTTTTTTTTCATTTACTTAGCATAGCTTCTAGCGTATCTTTTATTTTTTATTTTTCCACTTTTTTTCTATTTTCGTTGCATCAACTGTCTCAGTTTCCTTTGTGAAGCTCTTCTGGCCTTTTTACTTTCGCTTCTCCAAATTTTCCATTTAAAACCTCCGAGGCGTTGCAAATTATTCTCCAGGAATTTTTGCCGCAAAACTTTTGCTTTGTCACTGCGGGCAACTTTTTCTGGTTAGCAAATGATAAAGAACTTTATGAATTTCCTCAGACATTCTTATATAGGGATTACTATATAAAGAAAGATTGATTAATCATTTTCATTTTTTGTCTTCTATTACTAATTACTTTTTAAACTTTCCGTTAACTTTTTTATTCAAATTCATCTCTTAAATAAATTTTTTAGCGATAATACTCGTAAAAACTTTCAAAATGATGTCTTTTGAGTATAAAACTAATGAGAAACTTTCGATCACTTTTTTTTATTTTCCTTATGGGAGATTTTTTTTTTTAAGAAATATGAGTAAAAGATGAGAACTTCTTCTTTTTGTGGATGAATGATATTTTATGAAGAATTATAGTTCTTAAATTGAATTCGAATTTCCACTATTTTTTCTGTTGTTCGATTGTTAAAGCATTTTCGACAAATACGTCTACTTTATGATCTTTTTAAGTCAGTCAATAAACTTTCAAACTTTCGACAGTTTTATAATGAAGTTTTAAAGAGCTTGAGTCATGTTCCACAAACTTACAAATTATACTATCACATATAATTACCAATGCTTTCATATCAATTACCATAGATTCATTTAAAAGTAACAAAATGTAACAACTTAAATTCAAGTCAATTTATATTACATAATTAATCATAATTTTTTATCATCCAAATGATAATTGTAAAGTAGAAATTACTTGTAATATATATTACATGGGAAATTCAATCTCAATTAATTATAACTCATTTGAATAAATAATTGATCATAGTAAATTTTAATATTTCAGTTCATTAATAAATTGATAAAATAAATGCTTTTTCTTGATATACTAATATTTACACCATGATAAAATTTACAAAAAAAAAAATATTATAGATTAAATACTGAAGAGTATGGTGGTTATTTGTAATGTTTTATGTCATCAATAAAATTATCTTTTTAGCTATCATTCATCGATTATTATCTGTGTAAATAAATGATTGACATTTCAAAAGCTGTAAATGTTGAATTAAATTCAAATAATACATTTCAGTTATCAAGCAACAGTCAATAATATCAAAATGAATATGCAACAGTTGTAGTTACAAACAATAAAATCAAATATTACTTCTACCGTTTTAAAAATAGTATACTTTTTTAATAATTAATATCTTAATTGGATATTTTGTTACACACATTTGTGTTCTATTTTGATACCAAGTTGTTACAATCGACAGAACAAGTGTCGGCATTATTACGGTGCTGCTGGGATTACGTATCAGGCGAACCGCGGATGCTAATTTACGGCTTCTGGTCATGCTATAGGAAACCGGTAGGCCACGCATGGAGGCTAGAGAATTATGGTATTTCTCACGACTCCATTTGCTAAATGACATCAAGTTGTATAGTGAAAATACATCTAAATTAGGGTCATGTTTACAAATAGCACAAGAATTTCACAACTTTGTTTGTTGTCTGCTATAACTGATGTTTCTATTCAATGAATTCTCTATTTATTTGTTCTAAATAATTATATATAGTTTTATACTAAATTAGAGGTTATTTGTGGTAATGGATATGAATGTATAAATGAATAGGTATTTTTCAAAAACATGTACTTGTAATGTATTTAAATAATACACTTTCAAATTTAATATTTACAGTATTTTTTAAAAAAAAAATTAAATGCTGAATACAATGTTAAAAATGTAACTTATGACAATACATTTCTTTATTTTAAATTAAAGTAAGAAAAATAGTGTGCACACTAAATCTAAATTCACGATGTTTAAAAATTAAACACTTAAAGTATTTACAATGTTAAGCGGTCATGAATAAACTATAGTAATTTCGTAGACGAATTTTTAACGTTTCTTGCCTTTTACTAAAATACTATATTTTGTTTATGGTGATTCAACTTTGTAAACACTTTAAACGTTTGATTACTAAACACTTAAATTTTTTTTAATTCGTAGTAATTGCATGCGAAAGAATTATGAATGTTGACTTATTTATACATAATTATCTCATTTTTATCAAGACATTAATCAGGTATTGGTTATCGTACTGTCTGTATTTAAATCAATCAAAATTACTGTGAATCAGTTAATATTTATTGATTCATTTTAAAAAATATATTGTTGAAACATTTTTATGAACAATAATTATTAAGAGAATAATAGATTTTAATTTTGTTTACTCATTTTATTTTAATAAAATTGATTCAAAAAAGATTTTTTAAAACATTTAATACTTAATTTTTTTTTATTATAAAAATAATATAAAGTTATTTATTCTGGTGTACATAACAAGATAAATTAATCCAAAAGATAAACGGATTAAGAACAAAGCATCTTAAAAAGGGAATTAATGTAAATGAAAGTAGCAAGTCAGTATATTTCAGTAGTATAGACCTTTGTAGTCATACGTATAATGCTAGAGTGAAACCAGTACATGACTTGAGAGTACCAAAGCGAAATTTACTCCAAAGAGCTTCAGTCCTTTAAAATAAGTAAATGTACATTCTGTAGTTGGCAATTCCATTTTACTATTTCACGACATTCAGAAGTACTGAAGTTATACATCAACTTCTTTATCGTACTATTCACTTTCAAGTTTGTTGTCAATGGCAATAGAAATAGAATGTGAATAGAATAGAAATAGATTTTTCTAGTTTGACAGTTTGATGATAACATTTTCAATGCAATAAGTACATGAAAAAAAAAAAAAAAAGGTTTTAGAAAATTATTTTTATGAGTAAAAAAAAATTTTTTTTTATTTATTTCTTTTTTCAATTTCAAAATAAATTTTTTCAGTTTCTATTTTAGAAGATTATTTGAAAAAGCATTCCTTTCATATTAGTATTCAAAAGGAGAATCTTTTCAAGGTATAAACTTACAAAAAAATATTGACAGGTGTTGTGAAAAAGAGAAGGATTTATTTATGTAAAATTAGTATTGGATGGATCATGCATTATAATGTAGTAAGTATTGATTGAATAAGTCCCTTGTTTAAACTTAGTCATTATTGATGGCGTGAACTAGATCTATAGCACATAAATGCATAATAATAACATAGATATGTTAATTTTGATTAGGAGTTTGATTATAAATTCCAAATTTAGTCCGAGATAAATTTTTGCACATTGAAATTTATGATGAACATGGTACTTGTATACTATTAATCAGAAGCAAGCATAACATTTCTAATAAATTAAATTCGTTTGATTTTCAGAATAATTTATTGTTTAATAAATCATATTTTCTAGTTCGATCGTTCTGTAAACGAGTTTATTTACTCGACAACATACATAAAATAATAAATATCGGTATTGTTCGATGAATTTATTCGTATGTAATTCGAGATATCGTATTTTATCAACATCATTATAATGTTTTGAAAGCGTAATTACACGGAAAATATCATATTAAAAATTAGTGTTATTAACTTCTCATTAGGAAGTTATTTTTCATTAAGTCCTATATGTTTTTTAGTGAACAACGAAATAAATAAAAAATAATTGATCATTTAATTAAATAAATCATATTTATTGATAATTAAAAAATTATTTGAAGCATAAATAAATGATTGACAAAAATTGACAAGTTTTTGATAATCAATAGAATGATATTTAACTGGATTTATTAAACTGTTATAAAATTTAAAATAATAATTCAACTATTTAGTCATTGATTAATTGAATGATTTGAATATAAAATTATTAAATAATGTAGTGTCAAAGAGTAAAGGCACTTTAAATGAAAAACATCTAGAATCAGTTAAAAATAACTTGTCTTAAAGTTTAAAGAAGAAAAAGAATTAAAAATATGAGTAAAGCCAAAGCAGAAGAAAATGAAATATATATATATATATAAAAAAAAGGGTAAAAACATGGAGAAAAGTGAAATGTAAAACGAGGAAAGTACTTAAGAGAAAACAACAACAACAAACAAAGGCCACCTGGATTACTTAGAGGATACTTTAGAACGATTTACTAACTTTTCTGAAAGTCCACCAGTTCAGGTTAAATTACAAAAATAAATCAAGCGCTAACTACCGTAGCAGGAGTCTAAAACTGGTTCGTTCAGTGGCCTGTTTAGACCTGGATACTCGTTATTAGAGCTAAAGTGACCAGTTTGAGAGCTTACTGTAATGCTACTACATCTTTACACACCACGACCTCTTCCATAACCACAACGTTATGCTTTGGGGGTGGTTGCGAGTGGTATGGCATTTACTCCCTAGTGTACATGTGTGACCAACAGGCTACGTAACAACATAGCGACACATGTCGTGTGGCTATGCTCAGAGATCAGAGAGAAACCTCTATTTTCCAGCTATGTGAATTCCTTAACTAAACTAGAAAGTGCATGTCATTTCATATTTGCTTTTTGTCAATTATTAAATTCTTTGGAGCTTCGAGCATCAAATTGCTGACATACCTGTTTGGAGTATCATTTTCAGGCAATTAATGTCAAATATCCTGATAATTGTGACACGTTTTGGGATAGGGTTTTTCACTGTGAAAAGTCAATTCTTTAAATCATTTATTTAGGTTATGAATAATAATCAAGAAAGTTCATATTAACATTTTTATAATTGAAAGTAAACTTTTTAGTGTAATATTCTGTCATATAGTCAAAGTTTTATTATCAAACTTTCACAAAAAGGAACTAGTTTAATCATCAATGTTGATCAAAGTTTCAATATATGATGTGTTCCACTTTAATGTTCAGTAATAATTGAGTGTAAACTATTTTCAAACATCATGAACTGGTTTTTCTAATCATTCTTTCATCAGAGTGTTTTAATTTAAAAAAAAAATAAAGGTTCTGATTGTTAATGGATGGTTTTCCAGAACATAGCAATGACAAGTTGTGGATTCTCAAAGTTGTGTTGGATCGAATTTAGAACTTCTCATCTCCAATATTGTTGAGATGACCTCAAGACACTTTGATTGATTCTTAAATGATTAACGTCAGTTCAACTGTTTTGAAGACATTGTTGATGATAGATTTAATCAGGAATAGTTATAATAAATTGCAGAGAGTTAGTAATTGAATTTCTGATTGTAACAATGATGAAAGTAAGTTGAACCTTAACAAAATATTATAGATCGTTCGATAACCTTTGAAATAAATACTATTTGAAAGAACTTAAACTCCAGTATTTGTTCAAATGATAAAAGCTCTCAAGTGTATTGGAGCTAGGGTCAAGTTACACTCTGATTCATGTTGCGAATAAGTATTTGTCGAAAAAGGGTGGTATATCTCTATGGTTAACTGCGTGAAATCCTGACTAGACGTGTGAAAGGGGAGCTCGGATATATAAAATAAGTAACCAGAGATGAGAGAGAGAGAGATAGGTTCAAGGCCAATCGAGTTAGATGTGAACTTTTCCAGGCGTGTCATCTCTTTCAAAATTGTATTGTAGAAATGTTAAGAGCTAAAGTTTGAAAGAAATTTGTACATTTTTTTGCTACATCTTTTTACTTGGTTGATAAAATCTCAAAATATTAAATGCGGAATAAAACTTTTGGAAAAATCAAAAAACTCTTGGATTAAATTCTCTTAGAAAATGAATATTAAAAATTTATTTTATGCTTTCACACTATTGTGATCACTTACAAGATGGATTTTATTGAAAAATATTACCAACATCTATAAACAGTTATAAGGTAAAAAATAATAATGATCATTAATTAAAAACATTATTTTAAACATTGATGATATTTCAATAGATTTTCTTAAAAATTTGATCCAGCAATTTTATTAAATCTATGCTTAATTTTATTGACAAAAGTTTCAATAAATAATATTATGAGCTATTGATGGTATTAGAAAGTGACTGTGTCAAATGGAAGAAAAAAAAATCTTTTTCTTACGATATTTTAAAGTAATAGATTGATTACTTCCGATAGAAAAAGTAGTCAAAAATATAACAGATAATCTTGTGGAAAGTATTAAAATACCCACGACATGGGCTCATGAAATACTTGGAAAGCAGACAACAAATTAACGTAATTAGAAAAGCTATAAAGTCTTGGATGTGAGCTGAAATTAGACTGGAACGTGCCCTGGGGAATTCGGTACCGAGTACTACATAGAGAAGTACGTACGTACGACATGAGGAAGTAAGATGTAAAGAGACTTTTTGGCTTAAGACTACGAGCGTAACATGCTTGACTGATTCGGCGGAGAATGATCGTTTTGCATTGGATGCTGAGACAACTGCATGAATGACCGTCTACCATGTTTCTCGCACTCTCTTCTCTACTACTATACTCTGTTTAGAGTAGAACAAGCTACGTGCGTCATCCCCTAACCACATGAACAAGCCAAGTCTGTATGGCACGGTTGAAGAAGACTGAAGTGAAACACTCGACATACCGTCTCTGACCAATGCCCTTTATGACCTATTAGTCTGGCCAAGATACGACCTAATTTAATTGCACTTTTTCCTATAAGATAGTCGCAGCTTTTAAGCTTTCAATCTTGGAATTTTATTTCAATTACGGAAATTAAAAATAGAAAAGGACATAATCTCTTTTATTTTCATGATTTGTTTTGGAATTACATTTTATTTTACTTTTATTCATCATAAAAACTCAACTTGAAATAGTACAAATTTATAATTCAATGTTTACGGTGATTAATGAAAGGTATTAATGTGTAATTTAAAAAAATTATCTTAATTGATAGAATAAAATAGCACAAATAATCTCCAACGTAAAATGTATCATAAACTGGATTAATTAAATTTGTGAGTAGATATTAATAAAGATATTCTTATTAAATTATTTTATTGATAATAATATCTAATGAATGTTGATTACTATTAAGAATTATCAATTAGCTCTAGCTTCTTATTAGATGAAAGATCAGGAGTGTACTTAAAAAATATAAAATTTTCTTAAGGATTATAAATAATTTCTGTAAATTATTCATTTAATTAGGTCGTATGAAACATTTAACAGCTTAGACTCTCCTGAATTTATTTAAAACTTGGTATTAAATAAATTATATTCTCAGTATAGTCCATGAACTAAACTCATGGATGAATTCATTTATTTTGTTATAATTTTTTTTTTATTATAATAAATCTTAAGTAATTAATTTTATGTACCCAATTCATTTTAAATCAAATTTTAGTAATTTTTATTAATGTCTACTGAGATTCATGCAGAAAAATTTATTTAATTTCGTAGATAACAATGAATCAAGATTATCAGTATAAGTACATTAAAAAAGTATTGAACAATAACTCTTAATTAACAAAAAAAAAAAACTTTTTGATCAAAACTTTTTTACGTACAATTATTTTTAATTTAAAGTATATAAATAAGTTTACTAGAACAGTTCTCCAGTGCATCTAAATGCGAGAAGGTAGATGAGAGTTTATAGATAGTCAGGGGAATAGTATATAGTTGTAACGGAGACAAAATGTTGCATTTCAACTCTAATAGGCGATCAGGGAGGCCATTTGTCGTACTTCCAAACGCATTTGGTTACTCTTTAAAAAATAGCCTGTTCTATTTCGAGAAAAGAAGATTAATTACTTTGTTTATTTATTTATTTTTTATTAATAATTAATTAAAAAAATTTTCCTTAACCAAATCAATCATTGAAACTGTTTTGTAAGCTAGATGTATGAAGTCTTACTACTTTTCTAAGCTGTGAGAACAAATTGTATATAAAGAAGAGAGAAGCCACGTCACATTTTTTCATCATCACAATAATAACGACAAAGAGTTGCGGGCGTTGCCTATTTCATAGGTTTTCCCGAGCGTGCAGTAAAACTCCATCTTCAGGACGACATACGGTAGACGCAGGTCTTAAATTTAAACATGCTACTAAAATATATATATTTCTGAGAGAACCACTACTAATGCGTCTGGTTGTAGTACATTGAAATCCCTAGGTTTTTGAGTTCAAAGATCACTTTGTTCAATAACTTTATAAGACTTTTTGCAGTCTACTTTCTTTCCCATTACAAGAAAAAAACGACATTAAACGATCGAATACTTTACTTTACATTTATAGTTCACTCAATCACCTTTTTCATCGATCTAAATATTTTTCGTACTTTGAAATGTATAATAAATGATTAAAAAAAATGATGTTTTTAAACGGAATACATATCTAGAATGTAGACATATATATCTCATGCTTTTTTGTATTTGAAAAATACAACAAGTATTGTATATTTTTATCAAAAAAACATCCCATTTTCTATGATCATATTCGACAATGATGACAATAAATTATTACAACTGTCAATTTGTAGCACGAAAGTTAATTCAATGAAGTTTTAAAAAGATTTTTGGGCTTGAATTTGGCTCGTTGTGGGCCTGCTAAATATTTTAAGCCGTGTTATAGGCTTAGAAAATATTTTTAGGCTTGAATTGGGCGTGTTTAGGGCCTGCCAAATATTTTAAGCCGTGTTATAGGCTTAGAAAATATTTTTAGGCTTGAATTGGGCGTGTTTAGGGCCTGCCAAATATTTTTGAGCTTGAATTCGGCTCGTTTAAAATTGAGGCCTGTAATAGGCTTGTTTTGGGCACTGATAATTTTCCTAAGTTAAGATTGAGTTTCAATTGGGTCTGTATTGGGCTTATTTTTCATTTTGAGCTTCTTTTGGGCCTATTTATTTTTACTCGGGAAGAGAATATGAAAGAATATTGAACAGAGAATCAAAGAGAGGAATGAATCGATAGTAATTTTCTTTTAATTCTATGAATAGAATAGTTAAAAGGTTAAATTTGTGTAAAATAGAAGTAGTTGATTCGACCTGTATATGACCTCTTTAAGGTCAGTAGTCGAGATTTTTTAATAAATAGAAGCTTTTAAGAAATTATATGACAAAATAACTGTTGCCAAAAATTCTTTTTTTAGCTATTGAATATAAAAGAAATGTTTAAACATATTTTTATTAAATCTGAGTAAAAATAATGACTTTTTTTTATTATTCTCATTACTATATAAATCATAAATGTAATTAAGATAATTGTTTTGCGGTATTTTTTAAACGCTGAGTAATTATAATTATTTAACATCTTTCAAAGACATTCTGCTTCGTTGTACATTACTTGATATATAACTCTTAAAATATAGCCTCTAAAGTATAAATTCATTACCACTTGTACTGAATGGTTAATAATTTTTCACTTTTATTACTCTTCTGAGAATTTTTGTTACTCTCATCATCACCATCTTTAATTGTTTTCACTTAAAAGACTTTTGAAAAACTTTTTCCACGAATAAAATCAATATGCAATATTAAATAATATAATTTTATAATTAATTCGACTGTGATTGATTGATAGATAAATCAAAATTATTTATCATGTTATTATTATTTTTTTTTAATACAGGAGTAATTTTTTCTTAATCGGTAAACATTCTTCCGATAAATAGAGCAAAAAATATGATGAAATTAATCACATTAGAAGCATGTCATCTTTTCTGTAATCTGATAGTTAATATTTTCTTGCGCTTTTATACCTCTTTTTACGAGCAAGTAAAAAAGGTGCAAAGCGAATGATGGCACAGGTGTATTGGACGTGGGTAATTGGCACACTAATGGATGTCGACACGTTGAATTTAAAGAAAGATGAGAATAGTAAAGTGAGACTGTGAAATTCTAAATAAAATGCAAATATTTATTTAAAGAATTTCAAATTCTTTCTCACATTTAAAATCATGTATATTTTTTTTTATATTTTAAAATTATCATATGTCTTCATTTATATCTTAATAAACTAACGATGAAATTTATTGTTAATAATGCGTGACTGATTTGTTTATGTTAGTTTATAACTAAGACTACTTTTTATTACTGAAACAGTGAAAATAATGAAATGAACTGCAGAATCAGTGAATATATTACTAGTGATTCAAACAGTGGTTTAATTTACACTGCAAAATCAAACAATATTCACTGATCTTACATTTCATTTGATTATTTTCTTTTTTTTTTTTTTTAGAGAGTAATACTTCCAGATGTTACATTTCCTTATTATTAAATTAATCCTGTCATTTTTGATAAACTTTTCCTTTTAAAATATCTCTTATTAATTTCATATTTTACAATATATAATAAACAATGAAGGTAGTACTTTAAAAACTCCTCTTTTTGAAAGTAATTCTCATCATTATTACTATTTGATAAGTACCATAACTTTAGCAGGAAAATTCATAATACAAATTAACACTAAGAGAAAAATAGTTTGAGTGGTTCATTTGCATTAGCAAATAAAAAAAAAAGTTAGCTTATTCTCTGAAGTAAGAGGGAGTGTGATTCATTTTCTTAATCGAATTTGGTCTGCTCTGTAGAGTTAAAGGTTTTAAAACAAGGGATAGGATGAAAGGAAGTGGAAGGAAGAGAAAGTTAAAAAAATTATTACTGATGAGTGTAAATCAACTGAAAGTTAAGATTCGAACAAGTGTTTAAGAGAAGGAGAAAAAAAAGGGAAGAGTAAAAGAATGGATGAAACAAAGCAACAGTGAAAAAGATTGAGACAGCAATCACAGAATAACGAAGACAATGAGGACTTCCTGCATACTTTGGTGCATGGAAATGTTCTTGATTCTTATAGCTCTCCCTTGTAATCTAACTGGGCGAAACAAAAGACTTGAGAGCTTCCGGGCCCATTTAAATTAATCTTTACAATCATTCACTTGGTATTCATTTTTCGTGATACATCTTTTCACATTACGATATTTATTCAGCCAATTTTTAGGATATTTACTTTGTTGAAAGATAAACTACTCAAACATTTAAAAGGCTTACTTTTTTCGGAATTTTATATTTTACAGAGTCCAACATTATTCTGATATGTTACTAATATAATAAATTAGACCTCTTGACTCACTTTTCAACTTATAAAAAAAGCTGGAGCGAAAAATTCTCGAAAATGTGATTGCTTGTCCTTTGGGCATTGCCAACAAACTCATTCATTTTACATTGAAATTTCAGTTGGAATTGAGTTATTCACTTCTGTTTTACTCCTAAATTTATCTGGCAATCAAATTACTAAAATTGAGGTATTGTATTATGCTGTAGTAAAGAGGGAAAACATAAATTTTGGGCAATCAGTCAATTACAGTCCGTGAATAAAATCTAATTAATATTTGATGTCTAATTTATAAATACATCATGATTTGACTTAGTGCCTTTAAGCATGCGTTTAAACCGATTTCTAAATACTCATTAATCATATTAAAATATAGCTTGCATACTTTTAATTACCCTGGAAATTTTTTTTACTCTTTTTCACACATTACCATGAATAACTAGCAACAGGCTTTTTCAAGTATCAGTTATTTTAATTAATTCATTAAAAAATATTTTTTTATTAAAAAAATTAATTTCTCATTACTACCGATTATTTATAATTTCGGTAATTTACGTAGAAATGATATTAAAAAATTATTTCGTTGTAAGATAAAACCAATATTCTGAACAATTAAATCAATAAATCGAAGAGAAGAATTTTGAGGGTAACAAAATGGATGATAGTAATGAAAAAGATTATTGATTTTTTTGAAGTGATTCTTTATATTTGAAGTATCATTAATTCCAATCAGTATAATGGTATTCAATCTTTTTTATATTTTTTTTTTTCAATTAATTATGAGAAAAATATTGCAACAAATTTTTTTAATAATCATTCATCCTTAAAAAGCTACGTAACGTAAACCTACGTAAAAGCTTATTAAAGTTCAATAAGATTAATTATAGTAAAGAATGCTATTTATTTATTAATAAATGAAATAATTCGATTGTAATTTTACATATAAGTTGTATATAAATTAAATTTTAGAATTTTCTTTTCATTAATAAAAAAAGAAGGTGGTTATATGAGATCACAAACTTTCATCTGATCGACACTTGTCACACAAAATCGAGCCGGCAGTATAGTGAAGCAGCATCTTTTTTATTCTACCACCTTTTTCTACACTCCATGTCCTCTCTTTTTCACTCGTGGCACTTTTTTCTCAATTTTATACACGTCTGCTTTACGCTTCCTTTTCTACTGTACACGTTACTATCCCTTCTCATATTCTTTCCTCCCTCACTCGCCTGCGCCACGAGATTATTGGCACATGCGCTTCATGCAATGTCTCAAAAACGAGTAACGGACGGCGTGTCAAAACCATTGCATTCTACTCACCAGTAGTACGTTGTGGTTCGTCTTCCACGTACGTCTTCTATCAAATTCGCAACAATATCAATTTCGGTGTTATCTTTAGCCTAGTGTGTTTCGTGTTTACTCCGTCTTATTTAATAGATAAAAAAAAAAAAAAAAACATCGAGAAAACATAACAAAGGTGAAAACCAAGTGGGATGAATTCTCGAGGGAAATTTTTCTTTGAGTTAACTTTGAACTTTCGAGTTTCTACAAGCATAGAATAGAAGCTGTTACTCTATTGGGACTTTCTTGCACGACTTTTGGGAGATTCGAGTCACTTTTAAGACGATGCAAACTGGAACATACAACTTTCTCGTGCAAAATTTTACTCGTAATTTCTTCAATTTACTTACTTTAGAAATCTATTTATTTTACTTTTTCTGTTTGTTTTGCATTGTTGTTTATTTAATATATCTTGCTTTTAACCAAATTGTTATTTGCTTCTTTAAATTATAAAAACAAACTCAAAACATATTTGATATAAATGTATGACATTTTTGTATACATAATTCTCAAGTGATCGTAAATCATTAAAATTTATAGCTGTATTAAAAACTAATGTATTTCAAATACACATTGTCTGTTTGCCATGTTATTGAATAAATCATGTTTGATGGAACGTAAATGGCCTTGAAATTTAAATATATCGGGTATATTATAAAAGTTAAAATGGATTGAAATAATTCATGTAATATTTTGTCATCTTCAAAATTTTAGTCTAGTAACAATTTAATCAATCAAACTTTGATCTTTATTAATTTTCTTCAGAAAACATTTACCCTAAATTCATTTTGTCAAAGTGATAAAACTTGACGTTGTATTAATCTCTTCGAATTTCCATCATATATTAAAAATGAAGGGATGATAACAGAGAATTAAATAAAAATTTCTAGATTTTTAAACAAAGCTATTTTTTAATTAAATATTATTATCTTAGTGTTTAAAAATTTTTTTGTTATACATTCTTTTATTTTTTTCCTGTAATGATTGTGTATTTTAAAGTTCACTTCATTAACCGGCACTTGCTTCTCACACTAGTGCAGTTGACATAAAACTAGCGTATAATATTTTCGGTGAAATAAATAATTCATTTTGGAATTGTCAATTTATTCTACTAATCTTAAATGTGTCATTCTCTTTTTAACTTTAATGAATATTGTCTAATCCGTGGTGATTTTAACTAATTCATTCAAAGAACAAAAAAAAAAACTTTCTTAACTATCACCAAACTTTGTTAACTGTTGTAAAATCCTCTTCTTCGTACACTCGAAACATGCTTGAAAAAAATTTCTCAAGTTCTTAGATGTAAAAAGAAAAAAAGAAAAAACTTGCTAGATAAAAGCTTTCAACTAAGAAGAATTATGTCTCACTTTCATAATTAATATTTTTTTTTTTTTGTTAATCATAATTTTGTGGTAAAAAAAGGATGAGAAAGTCGAAAAAAAAAAAAAAAAACAAATGAGTAACAAAGAGGAAAAAAGCACAACTGCTATCTGTAATAATTGATTTGAACAAACATGAAACGCACATGAATGAGCATTTCTCTGTACATCGGAGTGTCAAATCGTTTGAAAAATGTATTACAGTTAGTGAGTTGTGCCTCAAAAACACGTGGCATATTTCGTTCATTTTATTCATTGAATTTCATCTGATATTTTTTATTCAGTGACGTCATAAATTCATTAACGATTTAAAAACAATTCGAAATAATGTGTAAATGTATATCATTTTCCATGGTATTTATTATTCCAGAGATGCACGGATAGAAGAGATTTGTAATAATAAAGGAGGCTTCTTAACTGTTAAGAAATATTTTTAAGAGTTAATAAATCTTCTTAATTATTAAAGAATATTATGTAACCAATATAACTCATATTTTATTGTGGATTATATGGTTTTTTTAATATAAAATGACAGAACATTCGAATGAGGTTAGAATTTGGTTTTATTTCATGTATGTTTCTATTAATAAAAGATAAGCATAAGGAAAAATGTGAGATTATGAAAGATGAATTGATAAATATGACAGTTTTGGTTGATACAAGGTTAAGTGGCATTGTGAATGCCGGTTTAGCAATTATTAAAAAATATTTCTTTACGATAAAATGAGATTTATTCATTATAAAACTACTAGTGTGTTCATAACTAAGGCTTTTTTATTGTTATAAAATATTTATTAATATTTAAAAAGGATTGATTTTAATAATTAAAAAATCGTTTTCTAACAGTAATAAATCTCTTCTATCAGTGTGTGTTAACTGTTTTTAATATAATTCATCAGAAACAAAAGTATTTCACTGGTCTAGTGACCGGAAATGTGAGAATTCTAAACGAAAACAGGAGGGATGAAATAATAAAAAGATAGAAGAGAAAAAAAAAAGATCGTGTGCAAGTGAAGTGAGAAAAGAAAAATCTCATTACACTGTCGGCATCCTTGCGGAACTTTCCAGAGAAGACGAATGCATCGTTTTTCTTTCCACTCAACTCGAATTTTTTTTCTTACTATCCAAGAACTCGGTAGGCAAAGGCGTCGTCGTCGTCGTCGAGTGAATCGCGATAAGTATCCTCGACACGTCGCGGTCGCTTCTAACGTCCGTGCACGGCAAAATTGGTCTTCTCCGTAAAGCCGACGTTTTCTAGAATTTTTCATTTTTCACGGCTTCTATCCTACATTTAAGCTCAGCTTTTACCAACCATCTTCACTGAAAATTCTTCTCGCGATCTACAACCTCTTGAGAATCTCAAATCTCAACAAACTGACCAAGTAACCTGGCGTGGATAACACCATATGAATTGTGTGCTCTACAGGAAAGGTGAGGAGCGAAAACATGAAATATGTTTTTTGAGGATCAGCTTGAATTTTGTAATTCTCTTGGATTCGTTGAGAAGAATTTACTTTTAAATGGAAACAAGTACTTGAGAGATATTGAACAAATAACATGCAAAAAAAAGGAATTATTTCTAATGAATAAACTTTTATTACAAATAATTGAAAAAAAATATTTACTTACTTTCGTTTATGTTTAACGAAATGCTTGTTTGCTAAATAAAATATTCACTGAGAAAATTATTTTACTGTTAACAAGTACTTTTATTTTTTTTTTTTTTTCAACTAACAAAATCAACATTTCGAATAGTCGTAATGAAATAATTTTCTTGACTTATTATGGTAACATTTTTATAAATTCAATTCTTAATGGTTACATGAAATAATAAAAAAAATTGGAAAAATACTTTTTTGTTGCGCACGAATATTTTGAATATAATTAACTTAGTAATGATTTATTCTGATGTTTCATAAAATTGATTATTTTTGTTTCAAGTGTCATGGTGTCTCAGGAATTATGAATAAATCTAATGTCACTTATATTTAAACTTGTCATAATCTTGAATCAAATACCAAAATACATTTTTCAATCAAAATTTCGTTAAATTTAAATAAATCTTTCATCGCAAATCCTTTTTCTTTGTTTTTTTGATCAAATGAACATTTTTTGTAAAGCAAAAATTTTTGTCTCATTGTATCTGATGTTAGTTCAGTGAAATAATTACAAACAGGAAGACAAATAAAGCCTAGAGCAAAAATTAAGCTAAATCAGTCCTCTATCTACTCCGAAATCCACTCCTAAGCCTTCCTTTGAATTCAGAATAATTATTGCATCTTTGAATGCTAAAAAGGTGTTTAAAATTAATTCAGACGTCTAGACCAAGCTCAAATCCTAAATATTAATCCATTACATAAAATGATGAATATAAACCTTGGAGTATAATATTAAAAAAAATAATTTTTTAATTTTAACAATATTTTTTTTTTATTAGGCATCAGCTTTCAGACAGAATAAATTGATGAGCTTCTAGATGATTAACTTTCATTGAAAATTTTTATAATAAAGTTTGAAAGTGTAACTAATCTAGTTAATTGATCAACTAATATTAAAAACTCATTAATAATATTCACTCTTGGACACAATTAGGCTAAGTTGGTATTAATGGAGTCAATAATTCATTCAGTATTACTGACTTTATATTATTCCAATTTTAACAATACATCTCTGAATGATGAATCGAGTTTGGTTGTCACTGCAAAAATTAATTTTTTAATGATCTAAAACATGGGATGTAGCTAAAATAACATAATAATAGACGAGACAATTTCGGTTATAATTAAAATTATTACCTATATTACAATTTCGTTGTGTGATTATTTTAATTTAGCGAATGCATTTAATTGAGGTAATCAGGGAAATGATCAATAGTATTTTATACGAAGGTAATTTAGAGTATTACAATGGTATTGCTATAAATAATTGATATTTTTAATTGTTTGATTTTAATAATTGACCTTTAAACAGCTAAATGTTATAAATTTTTCGATCAATAATTTAAATTTAAATCTTTCTAAATGCTTTTTATTAAAAAAAAAAATTTAATTACTTATAAATTAAAAACATTTGTTTTATTTTAAATTTTTAATTAAAAAATAGTTTATTTTGAGTGAATACTGTATTATAAATAAAAATTTCTAATGACATTTGAATAACATAGGAATATATTTGTTCTTCTAATATTCTTGACTGATTGATTATCTTATGAATAGAAAATTATAAAGCAATGATTGATTCAGTGCTTGTACGATAAAAATTGACTCGATATAGTTTACATGTATATTTTTCCAACGTACGATTCTGGGTCTCTCGTGTGTAATTGTAGCTACAATATCGATCAGTCATAATTTTTGCTCGGTGTTTAATCAACCAGTGACTACGGTGGTACGTATAATTTACAGTGGAAGAAAGATGAATAAAGGTACAGAGAAAGGGTGAGAGAATGAGAAAGATGGGTGGTTTATGTGAATAGCCGCAGGGACCGGCATTTTTGCTTGGTTCCCGTAAACTCAAGTTGACCCTGGAGTTAACTCCAATCGACCTTCTTAAAAATAGTAGAGCATCTTTGTCATTTTGACAGGATATCATTTTATTAAATATTTCTCAGTAATTTTATTTTGATAATCTCAACAAAAGACATTCTAGTGTTTTGATTTAATTTAATTCTGGTTTTATACTTAATGAGAGTGATGAATAAAAAATTTTTCATACTCGGTTTTTATTAAATTTTTCATTTACATAAAATATTTCATATATTTTATTTGCTTATAATCATTATAATTCATGAATTTTCATTATTTTTGGTTCTTTTTGAAAATTAATTGATTAATAATTGATTGATAATTTAATAATAAACCAAATTACTTGAAAAATGTAAGCTTAAATTAATTAAAAATAATTAATTTTTCATTTATTAATTGAATTTTAAAAATCACTGCATGTGATGATGACTTTATAAATATCCAAAAATAAAGTGTGTCCATTATTTTCATCTGTTACAGATAGAAAGAGTAATGACGTCAAAAAAAGTAAGCTGCTAAAGTTTTCATATGATGATGCTAACAATTACGAGTTGTCCTGCATATTTAATGGGCTCCTGAAAATGGTCTGAGTTGAGAAAAGCCGTACAGTAAACTTGTGCGAGAATAGAGAAAGTGGAAAAATTAGTGCCGTCCTGACTGTCAAAAAAATGTACAAACTTCTTCGTCGCGGCTCTGGCCGTATGTTTATTTTATGTGTCGTCTTGTTGTCTTTGTTACTGTGTCTATATTACGTGAGTCAGATTCAGGCACCGTCGACGGGTCAAGCAACACCACTTCTAGCAGCACCTGTGGGTGTGAGATACGATAGACCATTAACTACCCTCGTGCCTGACTACAGTGAACCACCTGACGCGAGAGTTGCTGCAGAAAGTTGTCCACTAACACGACCACGAAATGCAGACATTGATACTCAGGAGGAATTCTCAAAGTTTGACTTTCAGGTAAGTTCATTATAGCAACATCACAATTATAGTTTAATTATCTTATTTATTTGATTATCCTCTGTTTCACTGTCAGAATACATTATTTGTTCTTCAACAACATTATTATTTATCTATTAACTTTTCATCTTCTAAAATTAATCCGACTATTGATTTTTTTAAATTATTTATGTTATGATAGAGAACATTTTTATCCATTTAAATAATTCAATTACATAGTTTGGATTCCTGTTGAATAATTATTTCCTGACAGTCCATATATAAGACTTAAAAATAACATATAAAATTTTTCCTCCTCTTCATTGTCGTATTTTTGTTGCGATTTTTTTCCGATGTGTTCCACTCGAATTCATCCGAAGCGAATAAAATAATTACGAGTACGAGTCGTGGAAAAGTGCGGAGACAGTGGTATACCGAGGCAACTCGATTAAATGTCGCCTCGGGCAGTGCCGCGATTCGTTTTAATTACACGCGGCCAACTCTATGGGACACATTGGCGTACGTCGGGAAACGAAACGACACGTCTGCAGCATCGTTTTGTCCTTGTACCATATACGTATTTACTCGTCGTAAAAATTTTTCGTACATTCTTCTTTTCACTATTTTCCTCTCTGAAAGAAGGAAAAGAAAAACAACGACAAAAAAAAAACAAAAGTAAAACAAACAAAAACAATTCATGATTATTTAACAAATATTTTTTACTTAATGTAAGAAAACTTTAATAACACCTAAATGAATGTTAAGTTTGTTTAATTTTGAATGAGTAATTTTCTACTTCTAAAATATTTGAAATTCTTTAAAAGGTCTAACTTAAGATTTTCAAAGAAATCAGCTGTGAGTACCCTTTTAAAGACGCCCACTTTCTCTTTAGTACTCGCTAAAATTATTCCAGCCGAGAAGAGCGATTATAAAGGAGGAGAGGTGCCGTGAAAATGTCACGCGAAAGAGCTTTTTGCCTTTGTCTTGTTGGTGGAGAAAAGACTCATAGAAATTTTTTTTCCTCTGTTTGTGTTCTTCCTTTCCTTACACCGCAATGGGCTCAACGTCATTGGATTCAGTCTGAGAAAACGTTGAAAAAGTACTACAGATGCAAATTGGTCGTGTAATTTTCGCGAGCCCGGTATTGCCAGTAAGAAAATAAGGGAAGAAAAGATAAGAGAAATATAGAAAGGAGACGGCAGAGATTGTAAATACAGTGATTACATTATATGTATAATCAGACTAAACTCGTGCCAATAAAAAAAACTATTATATTACTGACAGATTTCTCTTTTATTCTTTGACCACTTCTCGGCCATTTAAACAAAATCAATACTATACGTGTATATACGCTTGAGTTACTAGAATAAAAGCAATAGCGATCAACGTTATATGCAAACCACTCAACCCCTCTTCTCGTCTCTTTGTTAATCGTTTCTCGCACAGACTAAAATGTAATGGTTGAATATGATGTGATGCACTCGTACACTAACTATACTACTGAAATCACACATTTATTTGATCAATGTTTAACATACTTACACGTTACCTCTATTAACAAGTTATTCATTTGTTCACCTCTTTTTATTTTTAGATTATCTTTTTTATCAACTGCTTTTTATTTTATTTTACGTTATGGCAAATTGGAAAAATCTTTCTTTGTCATTTGTTATGTTTAATTATTTGTCAGATTGGATTTGTCGATTAATTTATTACACGAGATTTCAAAAAATTTTCTGATAAATCCCACGAGGTTAATCTTTTTTTATTCTCAACTATTTTGACATAATTATCAAAAGCTAATGGTATTCTTTTTTTTGTTAGATTTTTATGGATAATGAAGTAAATAAAATTTTAAAATATCAATTTAATAAAAATGAAAACTTTTTATATTAAATTTTATGTATAATTAATTATTTAATTTTTATTCATTTCCTTGGGAACGAATTTTGAAATTAAATTCGAAATAAGTTATGATTAAATTATTATTTTATTTTAAGTTATTAATATAAATATTTTATTTCAAAGTTATTACTTATAATGATAGAAAAAAAATATATACATTGAGAAAAATGAAATACTTGGATTTACTATGTAACATTAATTTTCAATTTAATATTTTAAAGTTGAGTCTTTTTATAGTAAGAAAAAGACTCTACTATGAGCTCTCAATTGGAAAATTAACATTATGTAGTAAATTCGATTTTTTTCAGTGTATTCATAACTGAAAAAGATTATTGTTATTATAAATAAATTGGCAGAAGCTAATCCCCTTTTGAAAGCTGTTAGTAGTAGACAAAAACAGTTTTAAAATATTTCATTCCAATATTTTTTCAAAAATTATTCTGTTCAATTTCAGTTAATAATTCAATTGAAAATTACTCGAATTTTTTAAACTCTAAATTTTCTATAGTTTTTAAATCAATAACCGGAATTTTTCCAATAGGATTCATAAGTTTCATGAAAGTTGAGTTTTAATTATTTATTATTGAACAATGAAGACTAGTAACAATCTCTATGAGTCATTTGAAAGCTTTAAAATATTTTTTTTTCACCAGAATCCGATTATTATTGATAAAAAGATACATTTTGTACAAAAAACTGAAAAAATTATGATGATACATGAAGAAATTTTGTGTTAAAGTTCCAGTAAAAAGAGATTGATTTATTAATGTAGAAGATAATCAAAGCTAGTTGAATTTTTCATTTGAAAACCATGTTTTGCGTGACTGATATTTTTTTATAGTCGTTTAAAATCACAGCTATAAAAAAGCTTGTAGATTTCTGATCTTTAATCATTGAAATAATATATGAAATAAAAAGAATTGCCTCGTTGAAAAAAAAAAAAAATAACAATAACGTGTACAGTACACCAACCTATAAAAATGTACCAATCAGAAGGACAATAGAGGGATGGACAAAAAATAATTGGTTAATAAATTGACTAAATGTTCGAAAAAAATGGTAACAAAGTGTAATTTGATTTTCACGTATATTAATTCTAGAGAATTATTAGATTGGGGAGCCTTTTTGCAACATAAAAGAATCCAGAAGTGATGTTTTTATGTGAGGATGATGTCATTGAACTCATCATAAAAATATATTCACCTTCAATAAAGACAATAAAGCCATAAAAAATAAAACACAATATTATTAATTATTTTATTTATAGATTTTCCAGAGTAGCAAAGTATTTTTAATGAAATAAAAAATCAAGAAACTTATTTTAAAAATTTTTAAAGCCTATTTTTAGAGTTAAAGTCTCTAGACTATTTGAATACAAAATATATTTAAACAAATTCAAGTTAATGAGGTCCAATTTAAATTCAAATTATTTGAAATAAGAAGAATCCATTAATTAACATAAGGATGCGTAAGACAGACATGTCGCTAGACAGGCAAGACAAACGAAAACTTGTGACACATAAAGGAATTTATCATCCCTGAAATGTGGATTGTAGATGGAAGTAGGAAGCTTCTAAAGATTCATAGAGCACAACAGAAGATCTCGTAAGACTTGTCTTCTGTCTAGCAACACATAAAATAACAAGAAAAATAAGACAACCCAACAACAATGTACCGTCAACAACGACGCCTTGCGCGACGTTTTCCTGACGGGTTCAACAGTGACCTCGCGTGACGTACATTCATTTGCTTTCCTGAAATTCGTAAAAGACATGAATACAGAGGATCTTAGTATAGTAGTAGTTGACCTCGATTTGCCACTTTCAGGTGAACTTTATGATTGAAAATTACTATATTTGTAGAAGTCAAACTGATAACATGTTTGAAAGTCAATGTTTAATATTTAAGAATTATAAAAAATGAGTAAAATGGGATAAATTAATTTTACAATTCTGCCTAAGAATAAACTAATTTGATAAGAAGTAACTAACTTGATATTTTTTTTGTTTTATTTATCTAAATAATTTATCAATGATAAATTCCGTCCAAGTTTTTATATTTTTATATCATTTTTAGTAATCAGCTTTGCTGTGATTAAATAATCAGAAAAAATTTATTAATAAATAATGAATTATTTTAAAAATAACTCTGTAAGAAAATAATTAATCATTTCAAATATCTCTATTTGCTTTGATTACTGATTAACATTTATTACTTAAATGATTTAACACTATTCATCACATTATCAAACCTCAGAACATCATCCAACTTTTTTTTAGTATTTTCTTTAATGATTCTTTGAAAGAGCTATCATTTTAGTAAATTCAAATTTTACTACTGAAAGCCATCAATTCATCATTCAAATTTGATAGAAAAATCTTCCAAAATATCTCCTGTTGCAGCTGTGCTAGTTGGGTTCCTTTAGTAGTCATCATTGATCATCATATGAATTTCAATGAATTATGTTATTTAATGGTTCTATAACATATTTACAAACTTCAAAAGATGCTTCAATAGATTTTATTAAACCCAATAAATCGATTAGTGAATCTATTTGTGGTAGTAATACTGAACCACACAGTTGTAATTCTCATCAAGGTAAAACCGGACTTTATGACAAAGACTATTGAGACTAATTGAAGATCAAGGAAACTGGTTGGACGTTTAGATAATTGAGTAATTGATAATTAAATGTCTCTTCTATCAACTTCCTGATGCTCTGCTTATTTTATATTACATCTTACTTCATACAAGATAATCAATCAGGCATGATTTTCAAACTAGTTCACAAATTACAGATTCTAGAATTGGAAGCATGGTTTTATTCCAAATGAAGCTATTCTAATCCAGTTATTTTATTAAAAATTTATATAAAATTAACTGAACTTAAACGACATTGCAATCCTGCTGGCTATCTACATATTTTTCTGATTGATTAATCATTACACTCTGGTATTAAACAGTTGGTGTTGAAAGCATGTGTTTTATGATGTTACAAAATAAAACTAATCATCAATTTTTCTTTTTTCAATTGAATTCGCATAACTAATGCTTCGTCTAAAAGACCTTAGCTCAGAACACCTGAAAATTCATGAAAAGTCATTCAGCTTCTTGAATAAGGTTCAAATTGTTCTCCAATCGAATGGAGAATGTAGCAAATGTAGGGTTTTCTGAGAATAAACTTCTATAGTTCATCTTGGTGAACAGTTTCCATTCTAATCAATTCTAATTTGTCTTTAGAGTTCAGTTCTAACCACTACAGGATCTAAATTGCTTTTAAATCAAACTTTACAACACTAAAGAGAATACAGCTAAATATATATTGATGAGAAGCCCATCTACTGCTAACCTATGGATCGATAAACGTATATCTAATAGTCAAGCCCCACAACATCTAGTTTTGATAGAATTGTTCAATTTGTACTCATATGTATATAAATTTATATATTATTTCATCTGTTATCCATGAAATATGATTAAATTTCTATTTATCAAAGTTAATGCAACGTCCACTCTGATATTGAAATGTGGTTTAATTCATGTTGAATGTATATCAGATAAATACGATGAATGGACGCATTAATTATTTTAGTTGAGTATGTAGAATTATTAGTTTACTATATTTTTTCATGTCTAGATATTTTGAAATCAGCATTTTGTATCAATTAATATTTATGAAGATAATAATTATAGTTTTTCTGATGAATGACAAAAAGTGTTTATGTACAATGATTGAACAGGGAAAATTTTAAAATTGTTCTATAAATTTTAATGTATTTAACAATATTTCAATTATTCATTATGTGAAATTGATTGATTTCAATGTTAAGTTGATTCATCATTTAATTAAGTCAAAGTAAAATTTCATTAATAGCTGAAACAGCTACCATGTTTTATAATGTTTTAAAATATATGTAATGTTGATATTTTTATTAATTTTCAGTTTTATCGATTCGAGGACAATATTTATCCAAATTTTTCTACTTGATTGAAATTAATTCATTGTTGCATATTGTCAACAATGACTGTGTTTAATCAACGTGTTTGGATCCATTGATTTAAAATAATTTTATACTGCTTATAGCCAAACGTTCATTTTAGTTTAAATATACTGATATCATTTTTTTATTTTTTCACATGAATGATTTTGTTAAATAAATTTACACATAACATCGAAAAAAAAAAACTTTATTTATTTAATTAAACAATTATGGAAAAAATATCTTATTGGGTTGTACTATAATTTTTTTTTTTTTTTAGTTTAGTTTGATTGAATGAACTCGTCGAGTCTTTAAAGCTTCAAAGCCAATTTGATAGTTTTATCTTCTATTTCTAAATCATAAAAGCCATCGATGGCAAATGAAATTTTTGGTCGAATAATCTCTATTGAATATCCATTCATTTCAATGGATGAATATCGAAGTCACATAAAAGGGTAAATGTTGTTGATCCTTGTAGTAGTTTCGTATCTATATTGTGTATTGAAACCATTGTAGTTAGTATTATGATAGAACATTGTTTGGGATGTTATTGCTATTATCGTTACAACAGCAAAAAAAAATAACACTAAGAATTTCATTCGTTTTCCTCAACACTTTTGCTTGCTCAGCACTTACGGGATTTCCCTTTATTGGCGTGAGTGGCGAAAAAATTGAAGAAGGAAGAAAAAAAAAACAAATTATGAGAACTCATTGTTCGGCTACTACGAACAAAGCCATTTGAATTATTCCATTTCTACGGACAATAAAATAACCTCAGTCCACTTCATAAAATTTTTAACGATTCTTTTACTTCAATAGTTCTTTCGATAGATTTACAATTTCTCTTTTTTGAATTCACAATAAAATAAAACTGACCCTGAAAATAACCATTTCATTTCTTCTGAGATTGAAATTAATTTTTTTCTTTTCACTTTTTAGAATATTCTCAAGAATTATCATTTCTATTTTTATTCTATTTAACAAAATTTTTATAACCTTTAAAAATAGTATTCATTAAATCAATCAAGAAAAATATCCAAATATGGACTATCATTTTTAATGGTACTTAACGATGGAGTTTCTATATAATACTTCAAATGATGAAATTCCATATCAAGTATACTACTTCATATTTGATCACTTTTCTCTATACTTATTATTAAACATAAATAATTTAAAGAATTTTCCAAAAATCCAAAAGTTTATTAATGATTAATGTACCCTGTAATAGAATCAATCATTTAAAATTTACCACTCTAATTTATTTATTAGATGTGTAAGAAGAAATTTTAAAATCTAGTCCTTGTCGATTTGATATATCACCTCGATATAAATATAAATTTCTATAGTATACATTTCTTTTACATACTAAATAGTTTCAGTCTTGTGATAAATATGTCCTTAGATTCTTTATTGATCGTAACCCTAGTAGCAAAATCAACGTAAGACTGACGACAGACCTACGTATGTTGGCTTAAGTTTGTCTTTACGTATGTATTTGCCATTTTTTTTGTGGTAGACAGACGTAAGATTTTCGTCAGAAATGAATGGCAATCTGACTCAGAAAGGAAGCAGACGAACGTAAGTCTGATGAAAATTCTTACGTCAGGGCTGCTGGCTACTAGGGAAGTTTATCATTGAAAAATAATTATCATTTTTAAATTCATATTAATATTGACAAAGCTTATTTCTTCCTTCAAAAAATTAGCTACACTAAAAAGTATTGTTAGATTTCAAGAAAGTACTGTATGTAACCTATATGCTGATGATTATTGGTCTAGATTCTTAGATGTATTGTAAGACAAGTATCATCAATTAGTTATTTAAAAAGTACATTAACAATTTTTCTTCCTATTCTAGTTAATAAAAAAGAATTTATCGTTGAACCAAGTATACTCAGAAGTTTAAACGATAACAGGATTAATAAATCTTTATATAGATAATAATAAATTTCAAAACTGTAGAAAAATCATAAAATCTCTGGAAGTTTTTGATCTCTTTAACCTCTAGTACATCCCATCAAACTGAGACAATTTTTTACAGGATAATATATATATATATATATTAGTATATATATATATATGATACTAAAGATGTAATATTCTTTGGTTCATTCTTCGAGTTTTCAATGTTAGATGATATTCTTTTCCATCTCATAAAGTTCACTGTAATGTCTTTATTTTTTTATCCGTTTTTCTTGTTATCTTTCTTTTCTTTCTCTCATCGGTTTTTCGCTCGACTTCTTGTTGGTTTCTTTGCCATGAAAAACACAGAATAATAAAACGATTAAGCGAACCGTGTCGACATTTGTGTTCATAATTTTCACCCTACTTTGTTTTTCCTTGTCATGATACTTAGCGAACCATTTCTTCAATAATATAACACTTGAAACTACATTTTACTTAATATTTCATTTGCTTCGTTCATCACTCCTCCTATCAATTGCTATTCATGTGTTTAATTAATGTCAATTAGTTTATTATTCATGTTAATTTTAATTCATCTTCAATAAATGATTGATGTCTTTTCAACATTTTACTCATTTGTAATTCTTGACATTTGATCAATCTGTCTAGATAATTAGTATATTAAAATCTATGTAACTCGTGTATTTATAAATAGAATTTTTGTACATAGTTGATTTGTCCATGTGAAGTTTATAACTCATGAGTAATTAATATTAAAAATTTAGTGAAAGATATTAATAATCTTTGATTAATGTTAGTTTCTACTTTTAAAGTAATCAATGCAAATTTTTATATAAATATATATTAAAGTTAATTGGATTATTCAAAAATATATCTGCTAAATTATAATTTATTAATCAGTCATTGATATTAATATTAAATTTATTCTAGACAAAGTTTATGTAAATAGGTCAAAGAGATAAGCATTATAAAATAATTTTTTATGTGGTTACAAAAAAGAAAAATAATGAAAGAAAGTTTAGATAAAGTTTCTATGTGGTTTTAATTAAACTGCAATATCCTAATTACTTTCATTAAACATTATTAATATTAATATTAAATAGAGTAATATCTTTTCAACTTGATATGTACTTAGCTCCTAGTGTACTTAGCCAACTTGAGTTTAAATTACTTGCTACAGTAGGTATGTGCTTTTGTTGTAACATTCTGTGACCTTATTACTTGCCCTTGGCTGTTTGATATTGTAAAATAAACAAATAAACAAACACGCGAAATTAATAATCTTTCCTTAAACAAAGTCGTTATTTGTCCCAGTTATTTTTGCATTAAATATTCTGAGAATATTTTTTAATTATCAACAAAATCATCATAAATATTACTAAGAAAAGTTTCTTAATTACGTGGAGAAAACGATTGAGTAAAAATTATTCTGCAATTCAAGGTAACCCAGGTACATTGTACAGATAGAGGAGAATTATCTTGCAAGAGAGAGATTTCTACAAAGTAGAAGGCAAAATTAAATCATCTTGCAAGATAAATATTATTCTGTGCATTGTATGTGGGTTATAACCTGAATTTTTAAGGATAATTTTTACTCAATTCTTCTCCTCATATATCATAAAGACATAGAAATAATTTTATTTTTAATTTATAATATTACGTTGCATAATACATGAGTTGAAATACATATATCATGTATTATTACGAATGAATATAAATTTGTCACAAGCTAATAGGCTTTAACATAAATTTCTTGAAAAATTAGACCATTCAGATCTTGTAGTAGACAGACAGCTCAGCTTTTATAGCAATTCGAATCTGCTGAATGATTTATATATAGTTACATGAGCTCTGATGGCTTGTTAAACCAAATAATATTCCCATTTATAGAGATCATAAATAAAGCTCTTTCGACAAAGATCTAGCAAGTCAGAATAAAATATATATTCAAACGAAAATATCTTAAAAATCTTTAACCATAGAATGACAGTTATTAAGTTTTCTATTAATAAAAATTTTACTATAACAAGATCAATGAAAAATTTTATATGAATGAATAATAAAAACGATGATCATAAAACTTTCAATTGCATCAATTTATTTTAATGATTAACTTTATTCTACTAACTATTAGGTTGTTTACTTTTTATTATCATCAAATTAGTAATAGAGTTAAGTAAATTTTAAGATGGGTCAGCTATGATCCTAGACGTCAATCTGAATTTCTTTTCACATTGACTTTTTTCACGAGATCTGACGTTTACTTTGGTGCTTTACTCTTTTACTCTGAAACAGTTTTTATTGCCTTCCTCTTTTGCCACAACGTCGTCCGACATCTTTGCTTTTGCGACAACCTATATCCTGTCGAAGCTAAAGAGCCGTAGAACTGTTCACTGGATAATGCAGTCTTAAGACTCTCGGAAATGCCCACGTAAAAAGCACTTTTACTCTTATTCTCTTTTTAAAGTCTTTCTTTCATCTAAAAATGTCAAGGAATTCTTCTCTTACGAATTTTAAAAAGCTTTCCCGACAAAAATCATTTTTATTCTTTTTGTTTTCCATCAATATACAATTTTCAATTGTCATTACAACTTTAATAACAATCGAAAAAATATTTTTAAAAAATATAACAATAATTTATTGTTGATAGTTTGTAAGGAAAAGAAATAATTGTTTTTCATTTACAAACTTTAATATCATATTGAATATTCTCGATACAAAAAATTAATTAATTTTATGGAATAGTACTTATTTGATTAAAGGAAGAGAAAAATTTTTAAACTTTTCTTATAAAAAAGGTTTGATTAAGTATTAAATCAACAATGTTAGAAAACTAAAAAAAAAAAGTGAACTGAAAGTAATGCAGGATAATTGATTTCTTCTTTACTAAAAAACAAAAGACGAAAAAAAAAAAAAAAAAAAGTAACAAAAATATTTGATTCTGGTCGTCCTTCACTATCTTCCGATCCAATCGGTCTTATTTCAACGAGCCTCTTGAATCACTTTCTATATTGCTTGAGACGACGATTTACTCCTATATAGCTTCTCTAGCTCGTGAGACTTCGGTCCAACTTTCTTTCACAACCATCTGCCTCTTGCTCACGTTAGTACCACCTTCTATACCACCCTCCAACCTCTTTTGCTATTGATATATACCGATATCCGAATACATCTTCGCGTTGACAGCACTGTAAATGTTACGAGTGCATCGAGTTCTTGAAGAAATTGAAAATACTGAGATAGTAGCTTACTTCGTTCTTTTTCAATTGCACTTTCGGAGATAAATGACTGTATCTGTCGGCATTCAAAATAAAATTAAAATAGAAACACATATATTTCATATATTGAAATCATTTTTTAATAAAAATAGTTTCATTTTTTAAACTCACTTTATATTGATTTTTCTTTAATAATTTACTCAACAATGGAACATGATTGAATTTTTTTTTCTTCCAAAATTCATACTATACACCAATAAAAGAGATTTATTACTGTTAAAAAATGATTTTTTAATTATTACAATTAATGCTTTTTAACTATTAATAAATATTTTATAACAATAAAAAAGCCTTAGTTATGAACACACTAGTAGTTCTATTTTTTTTTATATTTCAACAAAGCTATGTTTAATAGTTAAGATATAATTTTATAACTGTTACAAAATATTTTTTAACAGTTAAGAAGCCTCCTTTGTTATTACAAATCTCTTCCATCAATGTACCCTTAATAAGATATTAATTTTAATTTTACTTATGTATGAGATTAAATTACATAGAAAATTCAAATATCGAATAAAATGTAGGATAAGAAAGATATGAAATTGAATTTCCCAGAAATCAATAATATTATTTTGAAATGAATAATTGAGGTGCAGTGAAAAATAGCGTCTTTTTTGTTGATTTTAAATAATCCAATATTTTATGTTTTTATTTATTCAATATATTTAATTAAAAATATCACTTCGATATAGAGTAAAAGTATTTGTATTATATTTTCCAATGTTGTATTATTTGTAAAATCTCTAGAGAATTGATTCGAACTGAATAGAGATTATTTATATTTTATAAATTATTGTGTTTGGACTAAGCTTACAAAAAAACTATTTATTAATTCAACAATCAATTTTATTACCAGTAACAAAACTTCATCAATTTGTTGTCATTTTAAAGAAATATTTATTTATTAAATATTGTACGTATCGAGTGTTATTTATCCAATCACGTTGATGAAATAATTAATTAAATTGTTTTTGATAAATCATGCGTTATTTTAAATAATAATAATTTTTTTATTAAGTTTTATATTCTCTTTCAAATGTAAATTTTAAAATTTATTAATAATTCAAGAAAATTTATAAAATGGTTTCTATTAATTGAAAAAATTACAAAAGAGAATTATTAACAAAATAACTAATAAATACTAAATACATTCAAATATTGTTTAAATTAACGAATTCCAAGAATTTTTTTTATTTATCATACTTCAAATTTAAAAAATAAATAATATATTGAACACAAAAAAAAAAAAATGTATGGAAAAAAAATTGTATAAAGTATTTAGTTAAAATTTTACATTCAACTGAGCATGAGGTGTGCATTTGAGCTTAAAATTTAAATTATTGTAAAGCAAATAATTTCGTTTGACCCTGTGTCACTAGTGGGTACAAATAACATTCACATATAGAAGCTATGCGTCATCGAAAATTCTACTGGCATTAGACAGTGGACCCTTCAATTCTAATTCAGGAGTTTGGCATTTAAAATACAAACTCCAGTCCTGTTGAAGTATATACATAATAGAGCGAATAAACTTTTGTTACCCTTCTCTGTGGTTTAAACTTTGAGGATCAAATGAAACACGAGTCCTCATGGCAGTTGGGATGAATGATATGAGACTAGACTGTTCCTTCAGTTTTATATAGACTATTACTGATTTTATTTAGATTTCAAATAAATAATGAAGGCTTTAACTTACTTTATAAAGTTCATTAAATTAATCATTCAACTTGATAGAAAGTAATTAATTCATAGGAAAAATAATACAGTTATAAATTAAAGCAAGTTCTAAAGTTTTCTAATACAAAAATCCATGCTTGAATTTTCATGAAAATTTTTCTATAAAGTTTACATTGCCTCTAGACATTCTTCTTATAGTGTTGCAAGTTATTATCACATAGTTTTTGGAACTTCATCTTCATAAAGTCTTGGAAGTTTTCCATTAAGTTATCTAGTGATGTATGTTGCAGTTATTTTTAATTGATAATAAACTTTGTAGAAATATTACAATATTATTATCACATTAAATAGTTTTACAAGATTGCACAATCAATAAAATAATTATTTTCATTTATCTTTGAATAAAGAAAAATTTTATATTTATTCAATCAAGGATGTATAATTTTATCTGTGATCACATATTATTTTATGAATGGAATGTATATTAGTAAATTAAAGCACAGTTTGGAATAAAATGATGTTTACATTAATTAGTTAATGTTCAAACAAGTATTTCAGTCGATATTATTAATTCAGTTCTGTCTGGTTTGTCTACTCTTGGTATTATTAAATCTATATTAATTGCTAATGTAACTAAACCGTCTAATCCGACCCCTCTGAAATCACTCTAATAAAATTGAAAATCATTCTTTATATAAATAACTGTTTTTTATTTTTATTTAATTCATTGGAATGTATATTTTTTAAATAAACATTATGTATTACGTGCAGATAATTAATAGTTAATGTAAAATTAATATTTCAGTGATGTTTATCATTCAGGAGAAACTGAATTATGCATAAAAAAACAGTGGAAGAAAATTGTAGGATTATATAAATATGTGGTTGTTGTAGAATCAAGCAAATAATTACTTGTGTTAAATAAACAATTAATTAAATAAAATATTTAATAAATTATTTATCTAGCACTAGTGATTATTATCTTGCTTCTATAGTAATCATATATTTACTTGATACTACAATTGTTTTTTTCTCTAAGTATGGATAAAAAAAATAAACCTATTGATTGTTTTTAGTATTTTTTTATCTACTGTTACCTATACTTTTTTTTATTGAACATTTAATCGTCCTTTCGAACTACAGATAAGCTTGTTCGTGATTTTTTTATAATTTTTATACTGCAGATACGCTTTCAAGTGTATTGTAGTAAAAATCGGTTAAAATTCCTCTCAAAGAGATCAAAGAAACTTAAAATACTCTTTCATCGTTGGCATATATTTTTGAGTATTTTTTTTTTTTTTTTTTTTTTTTGCTTTGAATAAAAGAAAAAAAACATTCTCTCCAAAAAAAATACAAAATTGATTTTCAAAACAATTATTCTTGATAATTTTCTCAACTTTATAATTGTTTTTATTCAGCAAATGAACTACGAACTTGAGCTATTGTAGATACCTTCAACTTTTGTATAAAAAATATCCATTGATTGATTAAAAACCAATAAATTCTTTTGCGGTTTCTATTGAATAAAAAAAAAAACAGAAAAAAATTCTTTGATACCAGTATGTTGGAAGAATAATAAAAATTCTGTAAAACATGCAAAGAATTTCAGTATTTCTACTAACAAATGATTTTCTCTCTCAGCTAAATTCAAGACTAAGCAGAAAAAAAAAAATGTTATCTTTGGTTTACAAATTGATCTCATATGTACAATGATCAAAAATGTAAAGTGTTATTTTATGCAAGTATGTTTATACAAAGTATAATTTCGTAGATTCGCCCACACTCGAAAAGAAGCTTAAAGTAGTTCCTTATCATCACGTAACGATAAAAAAGCTATCAGTGTTCTTGTTGAAAAATTCTGCATCATCACAAACTTTTTGAGAATGCAAACAACAGTATACATACGTTAGCATAAGAAAGATATTTTTTTTGTCGCTACATAATGACTTTCATATTGAGCTTTATTCAAGTTTGTAAATAAATAATAATTCCTTTGATGTTCCTGACAAGTGTGAGAGTTGGAGAATGAGAGACAAGAATTGACAGGGGAGTGATGGGGTGTACATGGTCCACTCGAGTGAATACCCTTGGGCCGGGGATCACCCACGTCCCGCTGGGAGAAGAAAATAAAGGAGCCCGGGGGCGTAGAATATGCTGGGTGAGGAGGTCGACAAGGGCTAGATCGAGCCAGTGACGGTTTTATAAGAGAGAACAAGGGTTGTCCAAGAGGGATGAACTTCCCTCGTGCGCGTCCGGGACGCATCTTATCGGGCTCGTTGTGAGAGGCCAAAAGAGGCAAGAGGAATTGTGAGGGTTAGCATGAAAGCTTGGTGCTGATGTTGAAACGACGAGACGTGCAGGAGGGTTGCTCACAGCAAGGTATGGTACCGAGCAGTAGAATGTCATCACAAGAGGGATGAGATGGATTCAGTGTATATATACATATCTATATCTATATATATATATATATATATTTTTTATCATCTTTATATTTTTTTATTACATCATCCTCTTTCGTTCTCTCCATTTCTCTTCTATTCTGTTTCACCCCTTGAAGCCGTTCGATATGAGCTTCGTGTTGTTCAACGATGCGACGATTAACGAGCTTAGCGACGCGTCGCCCTTTGTACAATATGAGCGTCTAGCCAGTGAGGATATTTACGGCTATTCAAAAGCTTTAATTGACTTATGCAGTGTCCTTTTCCCTAACTATCGTATTGTATTTCGCCATTTTCAAGAGAATTTTCACTCTTGGGGATTTGAAAATAGATTAATGACAGATTGTTATCATTATTTTCATTTAAATATTTATGTTTTATATTCAAACTGTTTTTTTTTTCTTTTTCTTTGTTTTAAATTATTATTATCATGTCTAACAACTTTTAATATTTAAACAAATCTAAAGATACTACAATAATGATAACATTTTAACAAAATTTTAGTACTATGTAAATAAATACTAATCTATCGTTTGTTCCCTATTTGAATATCTTTGTCAAAAATAAATTCTAGACTATAAAATTAATTAGCATTTATTTACATTACACTAGAATTCTATCAAACTTTCATCATTATTGCAAGACGTTTAAAGAGTATTAAATATCTATTTTAATTCATTGAAATCAATAAAAAACTGAAGACAAAATTTATTCATTATTTATTACATTTTAAAATTTGATCAAAAAATAATTAATTTTAAAATAAAAAACTCAACATTCTTTTATTTGAGACTATAAAAAGCCATCAATTAGAATAATAGCCAAATGAAAATTAAATCCACCGATTAATCACAAAGATATCAACCATATCAGACTGTCTGAACTAATTAGCACTCTCAATTAATTCTCATAATTAATTTTAACAAATAAGTATCTATTGTTACATGAATAAATTATCACATGGTCAGTTGAAAAGAGTCGAAAAAATGTTGTAAATAATGAAAATAGTGTTTATAATTATAAATCTTTTTATTATTAAAAGAGATGAAAAGGTAAAGCATGGTTAAAAAGCATGCATAACAAACATCATAGTCATTATAATATAGTAATTAACTCAGCAATGATAACATAACAATTATTTTTAACCAGCCATCCATCGTTGCTAACAGTAGTGTCATTGCTCGTTATCGTTGAGGAACCATGAAAGCTGTCAACGCACACTAATAGATGACAGAAGTAGTTGTCGTATATGAAACATATGTGACATTTCATGTCGTAACTGTTTAAAAAAATTATGTTTCAGTAGAAATGAACTCTTGGAAATGTATGTCCAACTAAATTACTTAAATCACAGTCATTGCTGTTTTGATCTAACAACTTGTAACATTTAGTTCATTCATTATATTCTTTCTACACTTCTTAAATGGATCTTTCCATTTTTTTATTAAAAAAAAAAAAAAATTATTCTGTAAGTCACAAGACTCTAGAAGACTATCTCTTGTAGTTTTTTTTTTTTTTTTTCATTTTAAGAATACAGTGTATATGGATAAACATTTTGTTGGACAATATTATACATCATACGGATTTTGATCCAAAATCTTCCCTAGAACATGAAGTAACTTGGAGCTGATTAATATTTGAGCTAAATCGGATAAGTCGTTTCCAAGTTATTCAAGGAGAAAGATGATCCTTTAACAAAAAAAAATCCATTTTTTCCTGAAGTTACATAAAAATAGTTGAATAAGTTTTGTTCGAAATTGTGACATCATTATAGCATTCAAAGTCATATCTAGACCACGGCTTGCATCACCTCAATCACAATAATATTTTTAATCCAATTAATTTTCAAGTATTATTCTCATGAAAGGATAAACCTCATTTATCTAAAAGTCATGTAAGTTATCATTAACTTATATGTCATAATGAAAGAATGAACTAAATGTAATTCTGTTATGTTTTTTTTTCTTCTTTTCATTAAACTGTAGCTTCATTTGTGTGTTGGAGAATGATGATATTGCTTATGTGGAGTAGAATATATATTAATGACCCCCAACATGAAGACCATCTTGAAAAATGTCTGCTTTAAAAATTCAATTCCAGTAACGCAGTGATTTGTGAAAAAGTATTAAGCAAAAATCGACCATCAGCTTTGGCATCTGCGCGCATCTCATTCGTCTTCGATTTACCAAGCTTTCAATTTGCTGTAGGCTAGAGGGCGTGGTTCTCATTTCTCCCCGGAACTCGCGTGATACCCTAGGTCTCGATAAGCCATGCACTCCGTCGTGCCTTGCATTATTACATTTTTAAAAGCTGTAAGGAGACCAGAGTATAAAAGCGAGATGAAAAAAAAAAAAAGGAAAAAAAATTTGAGTCGGAAGCATTAAGGGAGAACGATTAAAGAAGCATAATACTATGTTATTTTATAGATTACACTACTTCCGGTAGCATATTTTAATTTCTTTATTTAGAATTACGACCGAGTAATTTTTAATGGGTCTCACAACTTTTTTCTTTTCAATCGTTAAGTGTATCTAGTTAAAAATATCACACTGACGACCATATCGATTAAACATTCCTTATTTCAATGGAATTACTTGCTATTACGTAGAATGTTTGAATTCTTAAACTTGCGTGAACTAATGCAATATATTAGCAAAGAAAAATTTTTTAGAATCTCGTTGGGTTTAGAAATTTATTTGAAGACGATTCCAGCCAATTTCTATTAAATTTTAAGAAAGATTTAGCTTTAAATGTGAGTCAAATTTAAAACTGATATATTGATGTTGCAGAAAATCATCAATCATTTTAACTAGAAGACATTCAATATTTCAATGTTATTAATGTCTTTTAATAGGGCAGTACATGTCATGTGAAACTCAACCTTTTATTATATTTCTTCAGTGTAGCAGGGTGTCATTTACATCACTAATCTGACTTGCATTAGAATAATTATTGTAATCAAAACATAAAACTTAACTATTGCCACTCTAGTAAGAAGCAAGACCTGTTCATTGGCTGGTTAAGAATAGACCAGACTTATTGTCTACTATGTACAACCATAGTCATTATTTTTTCAGAATAAATCAGTATAGATTATTGCAAATCAGCAACTGATCATCAGTGCCATCAAGTCCCACCACTGATGGTGATTCAATCAGTAATCAGGTTGGCATTGATAGTCAATTAAAAATCAATGGTTTGTATCATTTTCACTGATTTATTTGAAGAGAACATATCATCAGAATTATCGATGTATTTCTTAAATTAAATATGAGGTAGTTAAAAGCAACTTAAGATCGTGCGAATGGTGAATAATTATTATGAGCTCAATACTGAATGAGATTTGTTGGCACACTTGGCAAATGTGTCAGTAAGATCGCTTGCCAAAGTCGTAGAAACTAATAGATGAGACGGTGTTAAGCATTTGTAATGTAAGTTGATGCGTCTGGAATTTTAAGTTGAGTATACTTAGGACAGTTGATCCTTATAATAATTTCACTATTTATACCTCTCACTGTTAATTGCAGTCTATTAGTAATTCACTTGTGTCTATTTTTAATATAATTAATTAATGATAGCAGAAAGTAATATCTTTCTCTCTATATATTCATTTTCATCAATGTTTCTTTTTCATGATAACAGGAATTTATGATCGATTTTCAAGAGATTCAGTCTAGTGATATTTTTAGTCACGTATCGATTGTAGAATAAATATTTGCAAGAAGAATACTGCTTTGGACTTTTGTATAATATTTTCCTGTTAGTTTCAAAGCATGAAAAGCATAAAAAATAGTTTCAGTTTATGTTGACGTGCTTGAACTAAATTCAAAAAAAAATTTTTAATTGAGTTTTTACATTCATACTACTATTTTCAATTATTTTTAAAAAAATATTTCATTTATTCTTTTTGTTATTTTATGTAACAGCCTGCGTTATATTCTTTTTTAGTTATTTGAATCATTTAGGTTTTTATTTAGTAGTATGTTGCCTTTAAGACAATTGATAATTTAATGAAAAAAATGTAAAACAATAAATTTTCTTAAAATAAATTTTCGAAACATATTTAAATGAAATTATTAAATTAATCGTAATGAGAAAAATCAACTTTTAGATATTCAAGACTTGAATGGACTGATTTCCATGATGACAAGTTGTTTATTCTTTTAATTGCTAACTTGTTCAGTGTCCAAACTCTTTTAATTTGGTACCTTTTATTAGTATCTATAGACACAGTTAGTTACAGTTCGTTATTATAACAGAGTTTTTAAGTTAATAAATGGATTCAATTCTCTATCACACCCATATGGCAGAATTAGTGTTCGACAATGTATGACTGAATCCAATTACATACTTCAGTTTCATCGTAACTTTGTTTGTTGCTGCATACCTTCTGGTCTTTCATCTTTAGGCCATTCGATACCACTTTGATTCCGTGTAGTCGAATAAAAGCATTTGGAAAACTCGATACTTTTCCAATATTCATGTAAACCTTTATTTAAGTCAAAAGATCTCTAGGATATTGAATACGAACATGTTGTAGGAATATTTTTCAATTAAATTCCAATTTTTAATATCACATGGTGAAAAATAATAATTAAAAAATTCTTTCCTCAAGCTATGTTGGTTTAACAAAAATTTCAATTATTTAAACAAAGTTTTCGTAACTACATCTGTAATATTAATAGTTGCATAAATAAATTTTAATGAAAAATTTTTATTTAGGTAGTTTGCTTGCTTCGGGCCGTATTAAAAAAAAAGACCCAAGGCCCTTCGAAATGAAATTAATTTTTTTTATGAAGTATACACAATTGCTTTCTGCATCTTGATTAATTTGACTTCTATTATTTCGAAAAACACAAAAAGAATTGAAAAAAAATCGTCAATGCCTATTTTATAGAAGAGTTTAGGTTTAAATGATTATTTAATCGAAACTACCTTAAGTTTAAGCGAGAATATCTTTTAAAAGATATTATAATTTAGCTTGAATTTTGTTATAAATTATTATTATACATATTCACGTACTGTGTTAGTTTTTTAAACGATTTGCTCGGGCCATTTAAATTTAATTAAAGTAGATTGGAACACAAAAGTAGTTTCTAGTATATTGTACATGTTAAAACTATTCACTTTGAATTAATTTTCGTGTTGTAAATAATTACAAAAATTTGGCTATTTACAGACAATGGTTCAGAGAATCATTTTGCAAAATTTGAAATAAATTTGTCGAGAAAATTTTTTCATGAAAACTACCTTAAATATTTGAGAAAAACGAAATACTAACAGTTGATGTTCAGAAGTATGATAATAAAGATAACAAATTTTCGTGAATGTACAAAACTAGACACTCTGACTGTGAATAATGTACAGCTTCATCTAAAAGCTCCAGCCCCCAATAATGTTAGTAGGTCGGCTCTTTAATGTTGTCGTTGGAGATAAAATTTTAGCACAGTATCATCATGAATTGTATTTACATCTTGAATAAACAATTATCTGCTCGCATAGAAACTCTAATTGTCACCAGAAATTTAAGAAAATTTCCGCTATAAATTTCTCTTCTTAATGACTGAAAAAAAAGAAACCCCTTTCTTTGTTTCTTCATCTTTTATTTCATTTAAAATAAAACAGCAGCCTTTATCATGAATTTTTGAAGGATTGATTAAATTTCTAATTTATACTGAAGCTTTTACGATAATTATTTTGTAGAATTGATTAAATAGCTGCCTTAAGCATTTTTTACTAGACCATTAATTTTGACAGTAACGGAATAAAGTATTCTCTTGAATGCTCTAGTGAATTTCACCAAAGTGTATAATGAATGGAGATTCTTTCGCTTGCGATAACTCGTGGTGTCGACTTTTCAAATGCGACAATAAATGGCTACTGAGAGCATGTTCGTTGAACAGTAACTTCAGTATATCTACATTTCATTGAAACCTTAAAGAATTGTTGATAATCATGCGATTTTTTAGGTAAATACTTTTCTTAATTCCTAAATTCTTTTGTCTGGAATCATGTTGACAATTTTTTTTTTCTATTTTAAAGAACATAAATAAAAAGCATTGTGACTATTTTTCAAAAAATAAAAAATTCCTTCAACACCTTTTTTTTCATCAACATTTTAATTTTTCATCTATTTATTATTATTATTGTTATGTACGTATATTATTATTAATAAATTAAAGTAATAATATTATTATTAAATATTTATAAAATAGAGTTTTGTACACATTTTTGTTTTTTTTTTCTACAATATTTGTATGTGACTGCATAATTATGAAGATTGATTTTATGCATTATATTGATATTTTATATTTTATTTTCATTAAAATGAAATTATATTGTAATTATAATAAAATGAAATTAAAATTTAATGGTTCGATAATTTGATAAAAAGTATGGCTCTAGTTAATAAAAATAAATACAGATTAAATAATAATTATAAATAATAGAATTGTTGATAATAAATATGATAATAATAATGGAAATACTTGACTGTAAAATAGACACAAGCTATTTATAATTAAAATTAAAAAAAAATACGATTACGTGATTATAATATTCAATCATTAAAGTTAAAAAACTCTCTTTCATCTCTTTGGATCTTCTTTAATAAGTATCCACGCAGAATGTTAGATTTTCTTCACTTATTAAAAAAAGAGTGAACCATCCGTTCTACTAAAAGGCGAACGGCGTAAACTTTTTTCTCTTTCCTACTTCCCAGTCTCATTCTTCTCACGGGAAAAAGTACTTTATTTTTTTATACTACACTCATTTGCACTTTGTTCCTTTCTTTTTGCCAGTAATGTTCTAAATGAGTGTGAATGAATGAAGACCAAAAAATTCCTAATATTATATCATCATAATAGATACATCCTATCCTCTCTACATGCCTTTTATCCTCTACTTAGGTTAAACACAATAATTTTTTTTTTTCTCTTCAAATTTTTTACCAAAAGAATCATAATCAACTATAAGTGTACTTAATATTTAATAAATAATTTGTTGTCGATAAATTTATAATTAATAAATTTTATTTCAATCATTTGTTTATAAAAATATATCTAACTAATTGTTAATGATAAATAAATTTTTAGAGAGAGTTAAATTATGATTTACATCAAAGTTGATTATGAAAAAATATATGAATCAATATGCTAACGATAACTTTTGTAAAGAGAGGGACAAAAAAAGACCGGGACAATGTACTTATTAACAATGAAGGTCGGAATCACAATCGATTAAGCTGACCGGAAATTGAAAATGCATGAGAGCACTGACAAATAAAAATAGAAGGTCGATTTGGTGAACATCAGAGTGAGTTAATTGATTCACTCATTCTATCCATAGTTGAATGCATCTTTTTTTGCAGCATAGTATTCATTTTGCACTTTTCGTGTACTGATTTCATTATCATTTTCACTATTTACTTTCGATGATATGACTAGACCTGGATTTTTATGAATCAATTTTTCACACCAGATTGCTTTCAAAGAACATGATACTTTTTTTTAATAAATAAATAGAGTGGAAATTATTATGAATGGTGTTTGAGTTTTTTTTTTTTTTTTTTTTAATATTGAAGTATATCAATAGTGAAATACATTTGTCTCGTGAGTATTTATTTTTCATCCATGAGATCACTCTTTAATAAAAGTAGATTCAAGGAGAATAGATTCCATTGCAATTTTTCATCATTTACATTTCACAACCAACTTCTTACTGTAGTTTCCTTTTTAAATAAAATCTTTCTCGATGGTTGATTTTGTAATAACCATTTTTCATAATATATTTTTTCATTTCAAGGACGATATTGATCGTTCATAAATAAATTAATCATTTTTTCTGTCAAAATATTTATAAAATAAATAATTAATAATTACTTATTAAAATATTGATTAACAATTAAGTAACACATGTGATTATTAATAAAAAAAATGAAAATTTAATCTAAATGAAACAAGTTTATTAAAGCCAAAATAGTTTTGAAAATAAATGAATTTTCCCTCAAACATTTTTTTCAAAAATATGAGAAAAAGTAAATATAAATTAAAGACAAAAAAAATGGTTCAATTAATTTTTTTCCAATCATTTAAGAAAAATCGAATTGACATGACAATTTTCAATGTTATAACTCATTTCTCTTTTAAAACTAAAAATCACTATATCGAAAGCTAAATTGTTTTCAACAAAAGCTTTGAAAATGTTGAACGCTTTAAAGGCAGCAGCACTCGAAAAGTAATATACGAAAAAAAAAGAACACCAACAACGAAAGAAATGTTGATTAAAACATGAAATAGACGTGACTTTTTTACTCTTTTAAATCTATCTTATAAGAGTGGAGTTGAGAGAAAATGGAAGCCATTTGCAACAATTCGTGCTTAAGTGATGTAAAGTGATGTCAGCCTCGATAACGATAACATCGATAATCCGGAGCTGAAACCTCGTGCGTGTACCTATTATCCTACGTATACATAGTTTAAACGTTGAGCCAGACGATATTAAATTACTATCAGGAAAACAGGAGAAGATCCTTGTGATGTATAATGTGTTAGTATTATTCAACCCCTCGAAAATGATAAAGGATGATAGAGAGAAAGGGAGATGAGTTTCTATTTATGTCACATAACTAGTACTTACGCTAGTTGAGAAATAAGGGATGCGTGTACCCTTTAAACCAACTAGCACGCATTTCTGCCATCGTCCTATGTAAATTCATTTCGCTCCATCTCTTTTGACCCCATTTAATTCAATTTATTCCAGCAGTCTGCCACTTAGAATGTCAAGCACATCTTTATTAAAAAATTTATATACTTTTCTCTGACAGATTTCTCTATGTAATATTTATTTAAGTTGAGCTTTTTGTAATAATATTATATTCATTGCTTTCATTTATAATTTTAAGCTGAAATGCATCATTTTTTTTTTTACTTTGAATCCAATTCAGAAATCAGTTATCATACAGTCGAACCTCTCTAAAGGTAACAAGGTTATTTCCCTAAGAGTAACAATTTCCCCTGTGGATTTTCGCCCACTCTAAAAAATCATACCCAATCAGATGAAAGTATTAGAACTGCAAAATTTAAACTTTCAATTGTTAATTAAATTTATTCAAAAACTACATTTTTAACATTTTAATCATCTGAAATATGACTGACTTTTCAATTATTTACCATATTTATGATATAAATAAATTAATTTTAATAGAGAAAGACAACACGCGTAAAAAGAGATAGATTAATTGAGACATGGAGTAGGGATAAAAAACAGAAGAGGAGTTATAACCTTTAGAGAGATACTTCCGGTCTTAATTTGCTACCTTTAGAGAGGTTCAACTGTATTATATTTGAAAAAATCCATTGATACTTAATTTTCATTGCTTAAAAATTTATTTAAAAATGATCATTTCTTTTAATTGAATTAGTAATGTTGTTATCCAAATTATTAAGCAATTTTCTCAAGAATATTTATTTGATGTAAAATTTAATGATTTGATAATAATTCATATACTGTTAATAAGAATTTCTTCATTCCATTTCAATGTATCAATAAAAATAATATATAATAGGTATCTTAAAATTGTAGTAGTGAGTAGAGAATTGGTAGCAAAAAAGATTTTATTCCTTCTCAACTTCTTATTATCTCTCTCATATCTTCCTTCTACTTCCTTCTTCAGTATTTCAGCTCACAAACTTATAAAAATTTAAGAGAAATGTACATCACAATTGGATTCTTCATCAAGAAAAGTTACAAGAAGCTGCTTTTCAAAAGGTTAGCATCGATTGGGTCAACTCTAAGAGCAAAATGAAAGTAAGAAAAGGAAGTAATCTAGTTACCAAAAGCAATCGAACTCGATACGTGACGAGAAATATAATACTAATACGTTACTCAGTTTATATAAGAAGTCTCAAAATGTATTTTTTTCCCTTTTTTTATGCAGCAAAATATTCTGTGTCAGGTCGTTTAAATTGCTTATGAACATTTCACCAAATCAATTTTATAATGTTTATTCATTCATTACTTATTTTTATTTTAATAAAATTACTTATTTACAATGATATTCATTCTTTAAAATTAAACACTCAATATTGGAGATATAATTAAAAAAATTAAAAAACTTTTCTCTTTGTTTAGAGCTCTTTCATCTCACTTCAGTTAACAACAGCATATTAAACTTAAAAGTAGAACAAAAAATATTCAACAACATCTGCATGCTAGGAGTTCCAATTGTGAAAAATTACTTCACTATCTCTCTGTTTTTTAGATAATATTTTCATTCTCCATATAATAAATAACATTCATTTGATCTCATATAATAATGAAAAGGCTTATTATTTTTAAATAATTATTTTCAACTTTCACTACAATCATAAAAATCATATATCCACTCTAAATAATTATATTTCTCAATAACTGCTTTATTCCTATCCCAAAGACTCTTCTCAAAGATTATTTTCTATAAAATCTCCATTGGAAAATTCTTCTTAAGGTTCTTTGTCATCAGTTATCATTTTATTTCTTCTTCTTTACATTTACTTACTTATAATAATACAAATTGATCACATATCAATACATTTATATCTATTTTATCGAAATACTGTTTAATAAATCAAAATCTTCTTTACATTTTATGCCCATGCCTTTTTTTTTAAATAAAAATAAATGTAAAGTTCGAAGTTCTTCTTTCATGTATTCCTGCACATAACTTTGAGAATGAAACCAAGAAAGTGTGAGGGTTATATATGCAAGGAGTAACATTCTCTTCATCGGAAACTGAGCATACTAGGCTTCCCCGATATCATTAACAATCCAGACGTTTGGCAAGTACTGACCACTTGTCGGGTTACAGTAACGAAGTAGCAGACTGTGGGGAATGCATAGAGTCTCCCCAACCCATTGCCACCAAAAAGTGGCAAACCAAACTAAGCTAAAAAAGAGTTTGAAAAATAAATCCTAGAGCTGTCTTTGAGGGTTTATCATGTTCATATGAGTGACGTGATAAAGAAATATTAGAATAAACTGTAAATGTACCTAAATTTATTATCCAGTTTATAAAGTGAATCACTCTCGGCAAACAAAGTATATCTAAAAGTTGAATTTTCCATAAGTATTCAAATTTATTTCAAGTTTTTTTTTTTTCAATTGCTTTTGGTGGTCTTATTGACTTTATTTTTTGTCCTTGGAATGTCATTTTTTCGTAGTTTTACTTCGGTACTTTGGAAACTTTGGAAAGAAGTTAAAATGCCAGGCTTCTGTAGAATTGAAGACTGCAAACGTGTAGATGTATGTACACGTTGGTGTTCTCTTTCACACAACGTATCGTATTTCCACTTTAGCGATCGTCTTCGTGTCATCCCACTTACTCCTAGGGATTCACTTTGATGAAAGCATCAATACAGAGACAAGAAAGATCCAAGTTCTAGAACTTTCTGGCAATAAGTTCCTTCAACAACATATCGGTATATATAGCAGATAAAGCTTGAGACGTTCAATATCATGACTTATCCTGAGTAAAGCGAGAAGTCAACAAGAACAAATTTAATTGAAAGTACTAACTAGAGGAATTAGATGATTTGTGTTTATGGACTCGTTTAGATACAATTTCAAAAATAAAGTATCATTTTTTGTTACTAAATAAAACTTGATCAATTTATATTCTTTTTTATTATGATATATTGAGTAACTTCCATAACATGTTGAATGTGTTTGTTATCCAGTATATCAGCAAGTTTGCTGCTAAGATTTTTGGAAGTTGGTTTATTTTCATGATGAAAATTCATTTCTATACTTGAGATACAGTTAAATATTAAAGAGAGTATTTTTTTATTTCCTTTTTTACTATGCATTATTATTCCACTTCAATTAAAAGCAGCACATTAAATGTAGAAGCAGATTATAATTATCTTCTTCATTTATTTAATGAGAATATGATGTTTTATTCAACTACAAAATTTTAAAAAGATTTGTTATAACTTATGAATACAGTTGGATATAAATTTTTCATCATTGTTTTCATTAATCATATTGCCCAAATATTATCTTTTTTATTTTCACTGTTATCAAAGGCAACAGAGAAATCTTTCCCTGTCAGATTATTTTCAATCCAAACAATAATTTATATTCATTTTAAAACTATCTATTAGTTAAATATATATATATTGGATAGAAAAATATTAGTCCCCAAAGAATCATTTATTAAATTAATAATAATTGAAAAAATATCTAAGTATGTGCTTTGAGAACAAATAATGGGTAATCAGTTCATTGGAGCAAAAAGAAGTAAGTAATAATTATCACAAAAGAGGATTTACATGAGTAGATACTTGAAAAAATAATAAGATGGGGAATGAAATTACTATATATAACAGTATCATCACTTATCAGATAATTATCATAATTACAAGCCTGATCACTGGAAGCAAAACAACCCCTTAACGATCAACCCTTCGAAGAGGGTTTCGCCCTTGAGAACACGATAACTAAACTTTAACTTCCCATGGGGTAGATTATCAAACTTGCTTTCCTATGTACATAGATATACAATGGTTTATATATGGACTGAATTTTGATGAAAACGATTATCAATAGAAAAAGAATTTATTCTACTTTTATAATTTGCACATTTTTTCAGTCTTTTGATCTCAACTTTGAAAGAAAAAAACCAAGTTTCTTCAAGTAATTTTTATGATATTTTGTACAGTTTACTTTGAAACATTTTTTTAAATTCTTCCACTATCTAATCGGATTAATATAAAAATGATTGAAATTCTTTTTTTTTATTTGAATGGGCCTATCAAATATTTCAGTAGTGATTATAAAAGTTTATATATTTATTTATCAAATTATAATATTTATTTTTTAAGTAGTTGTGTCGAATATCACTTCACGCTTTCATTGAGTCCTTACTAACGAAAGTATCTTTGATGTTAAGTTTGCTCATTAAATGCCTTATAGTACAGTAACAATGTTGGAAAAAATCCTGAATGCCAGAGAGGTAAGATAAAGTAGAAAGTTAGGAAGTTTTGCTGTTGTTAAAAGCCTTGTAAAAAAATAAGACAAAAGCGAGCAAATAAGAGAGCACCTTTTTTCACTAAATGATGATTTAATTTAATTTCTGGTATTGTTCAACTTTGTAAATTAAATAAAAAATATATTTCTTTAGTCTTAATTTAACAAAAAAATTAAAAAATAAAACTAAATTCCTTCTTGTTATTCACACTTAATTAACTAATGTATTTTAAAGTATATTATAATTATAATTTTGAATATAATTCTTTAAAACTTCATTTTTAAAAGAAACAAAAAACAAATAACATTTTTCACTTAGAAACATTTCAACAAATCCGAGAAATTGTCATTACAAAAACTCTGCCACTATTTTCTGTGGTTTAAATATTATTCATCCTATTTTCTCTCACATATCACTTTTTTTCAACTTAAAAGAGCAGAAAATCCAACTTCTGGGTATTTTCTTTCTTGAAATTTTTATTCTTCTTCCAAATGGTAGACAAAAAAAAAAGAATCAGGTCAATAAAACACAAGAACACGTTAATGCGATTTAAAACTTGAGTAGAAAAGTAGTAAGCAGTAGAATAAGATGAAAAAGACATTCGCAAATAAGGATTGAATGTATCTGAAGCATTTGCTGTAGGTAAAAATAGAATAAAATTGAAGGGAAAAAAGTTTTTTACAAAATTCTTTTTTTCCGGCTTGTCTTAATGTTGACGAGTACTTAGGTGTGCCGTTTACATGGTAGACTACCAGATATGGCCTCATCTTTCTCTTTTCTATTGCACTCCATAGCTATTATTCAGTTGCAGTTTGATCCTCCACGATGTGCGGTAGAATGTATTTCCATATATTTCCTGGCATTCTCGTCGACATTGTGCAGGCTATAAATCATAGTTACCATCTCTCTTTTCCTCCTATTTATCCTATATACCATCGTTATTCGTTCTCTTTGCAGATACTCTACGATAGAGCTTTCTTCAAAAGCATATCCACCAAGAATGCATCTTCAAGCCTTTCCATGTTGATGTAGAGGAAGCTTTCGAGGTTAATGGTGATCGAATCGCATTTTCTGCTGGCTAGAGTTTGGAGAATATAGCCATGTCCAAAACCAATGGCTATTTAGTAGGTTAATGTATCTTTGATGATAACTATCAAGTCCTCTTTGCTGATGGTTAGTTAAGACATCCTAGCATATTCAATTTGTAGTTTGGCTGTATATTGATGTTAATTAATATTCGCTTCTTCTTTGATTAATGATGGATAATTAATTATGGATTATATTGAAGAAGTGTAGTAGTTCTGGTGGAAGAAATATTAAAAGTTTATTATTGATGATAGAATCTCTTTGGAAATATAATTAATTCAATTTTCTCATTATAGTTTTTATTGTTTACCTTCGTGCTATTAATTTACACCTTGAGTCCAGATTCTGAAATATTAGCTTGTTGCAGTTTGATTTATGTCCATCCAATATATTCATTTAATACATCAATTAGTCTTAATTAGCACATAAATTATCCTTAGTATGACACATGGTCAGTTATGGAGCTTGGTAAAGAACGCAAAGTCAACTAATTTGAATATATTGATAACGAGATTTTTTTTTTTTACAAAAACTACTAAATAAATACATGTTGATGCAAGAAAATTTCAAGTTGATATAAATGTTTTAGAGAATTAATGTGTTTTATTTTTTGGGAGTAATTTTATCAGTTTCTGCACATAAAGTTGGAAAGAATTTCAATGAAAATTCTAACACATTGACCTTTCCTACTATTACTTCTGACAAAATAATAATAAATTTCATAATAAATTCACTTTAAATTGTTTTTAGTTGACTTTTAATTTTCTCTACAAGATTTAAGTGATGTTTAGAGTTTTATCCACAAAAAAAAAAACAATATTTCTCTTCATTGAAAACTTTTTTTAACTTCAAAACAATTGAAAAGACAGATGGTTAGTTATATTTATTTATTTCGAAATTATTATTTTACATTGTCGTTAGGTATTTGAATTAGATTGCTTTTCAGACATTATAACGTATAATCATAATTGAATTTTTTTTGAAGAAATTTTACTTTCATGCTTTGGCTAACCAAATACTTCATGGTTACCTAGGAAGCATCTAAGATTTGAATCAAACTTTCCTGCAGTAGATAAAGCCATAGCTATTAAGCCAAAGTATGGCTGGATCATGGTACAAAAGTTCAAGTATCTTTCTATAGCAATAGCGTTCTATACAGCCAATTCCTATTGGAAATCTCTTCTATTAACTAATGAAGATTACAAAGGTTTATCACTCTATAGCTCAAGTAATCAAGTAAATAGTTTGGAGTTTGTTGTAAAGAATAATTCATCAACAATAGGTAAATCTCTTACACAGTACATTCAGTTGCTAGAGTTTTCTGGGTCATGATTCTTTTTTAAATTATTTTTTTATGCATTTTATATAATGCATATTTTTCGAATAAAAGATGGCACAACACGAAAAACCTGTGATGTACATCTCTTGAATTTTGGAAATAATTAACCGTACCAAGCGTATTTCCTGTGGGTATTCATTAAAATTTTCAAAGCATAAGAAGACAATGAGACCATGCATCTGTAAATATTACTGTAGAATTTTTCATTTGTGTAAATATTGTCGAAAACTCTTATGCAAACCACAAATATTATTCTAGCTATTCTTCTTGAATTTTATTTTTTTCTAATTTTTTCCCTTTAGAATGGCATTAAAATCCAATTTTTGCCGTTGATTGAGAATTTAAATGTTAAAAAAATCGATCTGAGCACACTTTTTCTGTGCTTACACAACGAATTTCCCATTTTTAATTGTTTATAACAAATTTATATTGTTATAAACAATTTATAATTGTTAAGAGTCATAGTTTATCACTAATAATATTATTTTCTTAACAAAATAAATCGGCTTGACCGAATTTGTTCAAACTTATTTCAGATCTTTTTTATAATCATATCTTTCGAATAAATTTTGGTTGAAGTCGATATCTCAATCCATTCTTGAGATATCGAAAACGAAAAAAATGCTGACATACGAATGTCACAATTGTCAATTATTGTAGGGAACTGGTACGTTGGTTAGTACTGAACCTCGTTTAATACTGTTGAGGATAGGATTCAATAGCATATTAGTATCTGATTGTCAATCCTTCTATAACGTTTCTTATGATTTCAAATAAATAAATAAAAGGACGTTCATTCGAACATCATACTTATATACACACATGTGGTCAGTATGCTTACAAATATCTTGAGACGTGATGATATGATGGAAATTCCAATTTCATCAATCGACCCAATTACAATAACTTCCTAATGGGAAGTTAAAAATTATTTTGTCATTCAAATAATAATTTGTAGAATGAATATTTATTGAAATTCCAACTCTACACTATTTGCGACAATACTGAGAATTAATGTTTTTAAAAAATTTATTTTTATGAAAAAAAAAAATTATTCTCAGTATTGTTTATAAAATAAGTTTGGTAATTTTATACTTTCGCGGTCCCTTCGTTTTTTGGCTCTAGAAAATCGAAAAATCAACATTTGATAGTGTTTTTTTTTTTAAATCTTTGTTTTTACGGAGAATTTATGAAAAAAATTATGGGAATAGAAAAAAATAGAAACTTATGTTGGTTTGAGAGCTTTAAACGTTCATGAAAATGCACTCATTCACGTATTTTTTATATATTAAATATTTTTATTATTATATATAATAATATATAATCTATATAATAATATAATAATAAAAAAATAAGTTTTATTTATTAATCTACCTAAAAAGCAAATGAAAGATTATTATAAAAATAAATTTTAGAGATAAAAAAATCTCCTAAATAATAATGTATTTTTCTCGTTAAAGATAAACATGAAAAAATATATGTGTGTACATAAATAAAGAAAATCCATTTATCCACCTAAAGAGAAAAAACAGAATTACCATTTGATCAAATTACGTCTCTCTTCCCTTATTGACTCTCAACCAAAAAAAAAGGCTAGACCCCTAATGAAATAACCTTACCAAGAAAATCTAAGAACACCTTTTAATTCCCTTCTGACAAGGAGGAAGGGATTGTAGACAAATTCATAAGTCCTCTGTCATCTGAACGATTATTGAAGGCTCTGAAAAGTCGATCAATCGTCAAGCGGAAGCTCAATAATCCCTACAGATGTGGCCCTAGGGATCACAGGCGTGGATTACGCGGACCACCTCAAGCGAGCGTGATTTTTATGCTAGAGCTTTCTATCGAGAGGTTCTATATTGACTCGACAGGAGTTTCCCGTGAGGCTCGTTAAAGCGCATTGGATTGTCGTAGAAGGAGATGAGAGAGCTGGAGATATTCGAGGAAGATCTCCAGCCATTTGGATACTCCTCAAGAGGATAGTTTGAACGTTGATCCCTTAGAACATTCGATGGATTGAGGATGTGGTATGCTCTGGCCGAGAAATTTCCGGCAATGTTCTATTGTCCAGCCTTCCATGTCTCGTCCATTATCAAATTTCTCGAACGAATCTCGGTCGCGCCGCTTAAATCGTCTGGAAAGCTTTTAGAACTCTTTCGTGAATGGGATTCACATTCTCTTCCATTCTCTTGCATCAGAGAGTTTGTGTGTGAGCTTCTACAGACTTTTGGAAAATGGCGTTGAATGTGTGCATCTATATCTAGGATCATGGACTCTCGAGACCAGCTGGATCCTTTTTCTTCCAGTCAGTTCTGGCTTGGAAATGTTTATGGAGAAATTCTACTTCCTTCTCTCTCGACTTTTGTATTTTCTTCGAAATTTTTTATTACCTCTTTCTTGATGGCCTCCTGTCTGTGTATAATAGAAGATAAGTTATTGTTTTTTAAATAATCATTTTTTATATTCTGAATTCTTTTTTTTTTTTTCAGCCATCTTGGATGAGAAGTAGAGAATACTGGGATGATAGCTTTGAAGCAAGGTATGCAGAGTATCGGAAGGATCCCACAAGACCACCACTTAAAGTGAGTTTTAGTATTTTTTTTTTTTTTTTAGAATACTATTTTGGTGATGTTGAAATAATTGAATTTCGATCCCTCAGGCTTGTTAAATAAATGAAAGCAAATTTTAATAAAGTAAAAATTCTCTTATAGAAATATTTTTATATTGGTATTTTATTCACATCGATGAAAATGTTTGCTTTATCGAAATGCGATTATTTTTCTTACCAAATATTTACTTATTTTTTTATATATTTTCTTACATATAAATCCGATGAAAACTCTTTATTGGTATTTGGTATTTTTCTCAAGATTTTTATTCGAGGATACTCCTACATAGCATTACAACAAAATTTATCTTAATCAATTCAATATAATTAAAAAAAAAATCCATATTTAATGTATGCATGTTTATTTTTTTAATCATTTTAATGATTAATTAATTTATTCAACTATTTTTCTACGATTATTGATATTTCAATAATGCTTTTGACTCCCAACCTTAACTCAATGTTACATTAAAACAATTAAGACATGCAATAAACCTTTTTTAAAATCAGTAATAAATTCTTCCTCGTAGTAATGATAATTTTCAATGTACTACTTTGCTAAAACATCATTCACAACTTAAAAATTTTTAAGTACCAAATGAAACTGACTCGAAAAGTTAATGAGCCACGAATGAAATAAATGGGAGTCAAAAACGACCGTGGGAAACAAAAAGTTAATAATAACTCTTGAATGGTACACTAAATTTAGTTTAGACTATTATAAATATCAAGTAACATTTGATAACATCAACAACTAAGCTTTACTTAAAAATTATTTCAACAGTTCTCACAAAACACCATCAAACAACATTTGTACCATCACCAAACAATTGGTCTATTTGTTAAACACAAACATTTAGTTACAATTTAGTTCTAATATTCCGAGTAACAGCAACAAATAGCTCTGCTAACCCAAAAGCTCTTAGTCAATCATGGTTATCTAATTTCTTTAGTTAACTTTCAGTGAATTTTAATGAAAGTGATGGACTCTTTTAACAAAATTGCTAAAAATGCAAGAGAATTCTTTAACATCCATTAATATTACCTGGAAATGTCTTGTAGCAAGTTAGTTTGTAGATAATGGAGTTAGTTCAGTACTTAAATAATTGAAATTCAATCTATTTTGAAATAGGAAAATACAAAGTTTAAAATATTTTATTTAAATAACTCTAAAACTCAATTTAATTTATTCTATAGATCAAATATGATAATAAATATAAGATATTTTATCATCTACACAGGCAGGATGATAAATATTTCTCTTACTAAGTTTTCCTTTGAGTTGAAGATTCAGCTAACTCTTTTGCTATTTCTTGTCTTGCTCTTTCCTTTTTCCTTTCTCTCAAGTCTTTGCTTTTAAGTTGTCTTTAACAATGCCTATAGTATTGCAAGCTCTCTCATGTCCACAGAATAAATTAATGTTTTTACATCAATAATAAGTTTTCGTGAAAAGTAAGTAACTGGAAGTTTCTGTTTTAAATTGAACTTTGCATCACTGATATTGCATGTTTGTGAACTATAAGTTTAGAATTCAGCTTAAAAAATTTTTTGCATTCTCTATTACTTTCTTTCACTTGTTCTATCATCTATCAACAGTTACAGGAGCTTCCAGTTATAAAATTGAGTTTGATTGTCATTCAGGTCCTTTAGGTTTTGAATTATAATGTTTAAAAATACTAGTAATCATGAAAGATGATTCTATAGAAAAATCAGCTTATTAAAATCAACTTTTCTGTGTTGAAGAGCTGATAATAGAGTTTTAGAACCATTAATTGGAGTCATTAAAGTTTAATAAATTTTAAACAATAATTATAAAGTTGTCAGTTGTCTTTTGATTCCAACTTTTTGAAAGTTCTATTTTATATGGTAATGATGATGAAAATGACAAATGCAGTTATTAAAAGTAAATGGGCACATCAAAAAGGAGGAATAACATTCAAATAAAAATCTGTAAATAGCTGAATAATTTTACCATTTATATTTCAACGTTAATAATCGTAATTTTCAGAATCAATGAAATTTTATAAAAATATTGATGCTGGATATTAGCTTATTAATCAAACAAATCTCAGAACCATTTTTTAAAATACCTACTCTTTTCTCTTTACTATTTCAAGAGAAATATTTTATGATTTAATTTGATCAATGCTAAATATTTTTTAAAGTTTAAAATAAAATGACAAAATCGATTAATGAAATATTTCCACAGATCAAATATAATCTTTTTTATCTCTAAAAGTTTAAATAGAAGCTGTAAGGCTATAAAGTAAATTTTTTTATCCCAAATTTCTACTAATTTTAAACAATGAAAGAATTATAACAGTTCGATTACATTTTTGTGCGATACAAAAGAATATATATCTCGTGATGTTCTCTCATTGAACGCAAACTGCCTCGTAATTCCCGCATGTCCGAACTCCCACATCACCAAAAGAGAGGTCTGGGTAACCAGAGAGTCATGGAATGAAATTTACGAGTGCTCGTGTTGGAGCTTCTGTAAAACGCTCATGAGTTACTAGCTCGTGGGTGAAAGCAATGTGAGTTAAAAGATAGTGATGGAGAATTCGAACACGTGTCAAATTGTTTGTGGTGATTCTACTCAACGTATCGACCCCAAGAGACTTATTCTTCCGGTATTTTATTTTTTATTTCTCCCTACAATTAAATGATTCATCCAAAGCATCCGTTAAGGTTAATAATTGACTGCTAAATTTTTAACTTTTTTCAACTTGTATTTATCTTACTACTTCCAAATCCAAACTTATCTCAATTTTATTAGAAGTTTTTCTTACATTTAAATTACTTTAAATGTTTTTTGATTAAAAATGACTTATAAATCTAGCTTATTTATCAAATAACTGAGTATGTAAGTAATCAAGCTCTCAACAAATAAAATAAGCTTCGATATTAAACCATACAGATATAAGTGAAAACAACTTATTTAACTTTTGGTTATTAAACATACTAATTAGTATTCATATAATCATTACGATATTACCTTCTCTAAATATTATTCTAAGAGATCATTCATTAGTAATTATACTGTTTGATACCTTTGGCAAAGATAGCATCTCCAAGAACCATGAATTTTCGTTGATAAAGTCATAGAAATAAATGATTTTATTATTAGTCAATGTTCACCTAGAATCTATTAAAAGAAAGTAATTAAAAGAGAAAATTTATTAGCCAAGAAATATACTTGTCATTTCAAATAAGATGCACAGAGGAAGCTACAAGTTCTCGAATTCAGTTCTGTTGAGAGAAATCTTTTGATCTCACGCTTGAGAAACAATGAGTCTGTTTCATAAAGTATAGACATGGTTGAGAGCTCAAGGGAAAGGATTTATTTGCTGAGATAAATTCCTCTACAAACTATAGAATATATTTTCACAGTAACATCGTATTTCCCGACTATTGCCATACATTAAAGACATTTTTTTTCAAATTTGCAGCAGCAAGTCACTGGAAATATATTAACAAGTACATCGGGAACGTGAGAGTTTTTTTTTTTTTTAAGAAATAATATTTTTTCACTTTAAATTGATTTGCAAACATTCGAACATGCAAGAATGAAGATCTACATTAACTGATAAAGTCATTTTTCTGGAAAATAAAATAGTTTTTAGCTGTGAAAAAAAATTCATTTATCATAATTGAATGATGATTTTTTTCCAAATGCTTTTCAAGACAAATAACAGGGATTTTCTTTATTTATTCAAATAGTATAATAAATAAAAGAATAAGTATATTTAAAAAAAGCTTGAGCTGTATATATGTCAGATTATTCTAGTTGGCAGGATATTTATCAATGTCCAGAACCATGATTCAAAGAGTATTCAAAAGTCGTTCACTTCAAGATTCTAGAACCTTGTTTCATAGCCTGGTACGCGTTCAAGCTTTTCTTCTTCCCCCATTGAGACTAAAGAAGTCTCAGGATAAGCTTCTGAAAGAGCTCGTGAGCTTATCTAAATCAAATCCTAATCCCCATGCCCGTCTCGATCCTCTTGGATGAGACAAATCCCCTAGAGTTGTTACTTCCACAACAACGATAATTTCCCCTCAAATTTGACTACAGTCACTATTTACTTTTGTCGTGATGCCAAACATTACTTAACATTTTTATATTAAATAAAATATGCTAATTTCTTTCATGTTTCTTGGAGAAATAATAAGATGCTTTTATTTCATGCTTTCTTCATTTTTTTTTTAGGAGGGTTATTTCTTGATTCTTATAATTGAGAAATGATAAAATCTCTATTACTTGAAAAGTAATTTGGTATAAGAAGACTTTTTATCTGCTTCGTAAAATTATTCGTTATTACAGAGCTTTGTATGTAGAAGAATATTCAAAATTAATTGGTTGGATTGAAAAATAATAATGGAGAAATTAAATTAAATTTTTTTCCGTCTTATCGTCAGTTAATCTACTTTTTAAAAATGGGAAACTAAAACAGCCTACTGATAAAAAACAAATATTCACTAATTTATTAAAATATAGCATGCATATATAATAATAATAATAAATATAACATTAGAGAAAATTATTACAAACAATTCTATAGGTATTGTAATCCAATTGAAGAAAGTATATTCTTTCTTTTTATCAATTGATGACAGAGTTGTATATCTAACTAATTGTCTTAAAATAATAAATACTTTAATCATATTGTAGAACAATTATCTGAAAACATTTACAAATATAACTTTATTAACACAATATTATTAAAAAGACTGTTTTAAATTTTAAATAGAAATGATTGTCAGGAAGAAGTTGAACACTTTAGAGAGGCATTAGTGATTTGACATGAACAAGAAGCAAAAACAGAGAATCAAAGCATTGTTTAAAAGTAAAAATGGAAGGATCAGTTCGGAAATAATTAAAAAAATGGTATTGTGAATTCATAGTATAGAATATTTTTTATAATGTAAAAAAAACACTCTACCTTTAAAGCTTAGCTTTATAATTAATAAATAGTTACTATTTGAAAATGATTTTCATTCTTAGTCCATTAAAACAAAAAAAATAGTCCAGATAAAATAAATAATCAATTATCGGTGATAAGTCTTGAAACTGAGCATTGTTGAAGTTTCTTTTGTTTGACATGCTGAGATGGATGGAAGTGATGAGGACATTCCTGAAGTCATTGATGAGCAAATAGGAAATTCAGGGACAGAATGGTCGCTCATCATGGCATTGTCATGAAGATACAATGGTAGGCGGTACTGAGTCAAAACATAGGACGACAATAGAGTCCGCGATCGCAAATTTAGAGCACACAGAACTGTATGCTGTCGGTACCACCTGCACGATGCACCTCTCTGCATTGTGTGCTACTGCTGAGTAGTAGTGGACGTACCGGTCGGACCACTGTGGATCGTGCCTGGCATAAATTGACTTTCATGCCTCATTTCGACCAATTATGGATACATACTTATTTAATATAATTATTTAACTACGTAGATTTAATTTATCTTAATGTTAATGTACTCTAAATGGGCCCAAATGGCCCATTACCGTCCACCAACTAACAGATTATGACTACCATCCTATGCATAATTTAAAATTATTATTCTAATTAATTATTCTATTTCATCTTTCTTACATAGAGATTTCTCGTAGAGCAGAAATGTTAATATTTCATCTAAATAATTGATAATAAATTTAATGAAGATTTAAAAATAAATTATTCAATTCATTGATAAGTTATTGATGAATAATTTAATTTTTATTATAAATTCCTATCAAATTATTATGATTCAATGAATTTATTCCATGCACAATTTAAAATTATTCTATTGCTCAGTGTTAATTAATTGGTAATTATAAATTAATGTTGCAAGTGATTGCTTGCTGGGGTTATTGAATGAAAAAAGTAAATAATTTACTTGGAAAGTATCTTCTCTACCAATTGATCACTTTGAAAATACGAGCTATTAAGTAAATGTATCCACAGAAAAAGTTGTCTATCTTCTTTAGACAGACTTAAACTAACTAGTGGTTTTAATCTGTCGTCTATTAATGCATCAATCCTAATGGAATGGATAAAGAAATGTACGAATAAATTTCAAACAAGTTATTTTTATATGATAACACGTTGAATAATATTTATTATTCATTTCATTTATCTTATACAAGGTAAATTATTCATTAAATATCTAATAAAAAGTTATCTTATGAAAAGTAACAACGAAAAATTCTTGACGTAATAAAATTTTTTCAAAGGAATTCTAAAAGACGTATAATAACTTTCCGAGGTAATATTACATTTTCGCTACATTTACTAAGAACTACGGGGTAGTTTGATCTTGTTAAAGAAAATTGAAGTATAGCAGAATGTTTATGTACGTGGAAAAATGAAGGACCTACAGGGAAAATTGTTAAAAAAGAATAAAAATAATGAGAACAATGTCTTTTCGTAATTGATTTTTCGAAAAACATGAGAAGGAAGTAACAAAAAAAAATCTTTATTCTTCATTGAACGAAAATAATGAAAAATTCTGACGATTTTTCTTGATGAATAGCTTTTTTTTTTTATTTTCTTTGCTATGAAAACAATTTTATCAGTATTCTTAATGAATCTACTTACCAAAAGAATAGACTAGGAAAAGAATCTGAATTTTGCTATTCTATTCATTAAAAAAAAAGTTTAAATTTTATTTAAAAGAAACAGAATTTTAACCTCTCTTTTTTTTTGCTCGTCATTTACTCCATTTTTATTGACATTAATATATCGTTAGATCTTGAAATATTTCTAGTTTAAAATAGTTCACAGTTATAATAATGATCTTCATGAATCTCTCGAGTTATTTACATTAAGAAAAACCAAGAAACCTGGAAGAAATTCTGACAATTGAATTAAACTGAATTTTTTAAGATTCCTTTTATTTTATTTTTTTTTTTTTTTCATTTAATAATTGTATTATTTCAAGAGTGAAATGCAACGTTAGAATTTTTTTTCACGGAATAAAAAAATTAATGGAATTAAGAAACATTCTCAAAAGCAAAGAGTGAATTTTCAAGAGATAACTCAGTGCTTTTCCGTCTTCAATTTTCTTTCATCGCTGCCTGTCTACTCGTCGGCGCCACAACTCTCAGAGTTTGCTTCATTTCTGAGATCGATCGACTCTTACCGACTCAATTTGTAGCCTCGACAAGAGTCTTGTCTACGTCTAAGAAATCTTCGCCAACTTGTTTTAAATTTATCAGTAAATATTGTTCAGCAAAAAGTTAATTTATGTCTTCTACATCATGTGATATTTAACAATTATTGTCTCATTCATTTTTTACATACTATTTTATTTCAAGTAATAAAATAAAATATTGCTCATTTCAAACTTAATATTGACAGTTCATTTTTGAAAGTAAAAAAAGATCAAAATGTCCGAGATATGATGGACTAATTTATACTTTCACACGCACTGTAAATCGTAGTGTTTTATTTTAATGCATTTAAAGTGTTTTAAGATGACGTCGCCGATTTGATTAATATTGTAGTAGATTTTTAAACACTTCCAAGTGCATTATAAGTTACTACAATGTTAATGAAAGAGGTGACGTTATTTTAAAACACTTTAAATGCATTAAAATAAAACTACGATTTGCAGTGTATGAACTAAACTTTTTTCTAATTATTTATTTGTACCTAGTATGCGATAAATAGTACAAAACAAAGGTAACGTGACTTGATAAAAGGGTGACATGATTAGATTATGTAAAAGACAAATGTTTATTTTATATAATAAATATTTCATTTATAACATCAGGTGTTGATGTGATAATCAACTGTAACAAAAAAAACTATTAATATAAAAGTCTAGTTAATTTTTAAATATTCTAAATAATATTTTTTATATGTTAAAATTAAATTCTAACTATTAGTAATCTTATAAGGCAAGTTTTCGATATTAAAAAATAAAACTATAATTGGATTTCTTTGAATAATGTACTTCAATAATAAAAGTCCAATCAATAGTAATAAAAATATGTAATGAAATTAAAAATAATGATTATATATAAGAATACTTAATAGTATAAATCTGGCTTTTTAGTCAAAGAAAACCGTTGATTTTGAAACTTGAAAGTTTATTCAACATCAAGAAATAATTACAAATGCACTCATATAGCTACTTGAAAATTATTCTATTCCTGCTCTCTCCTTTTCTTTAATAACGAATGAAAGCTCATTTCCATTTTACCATGATAATTTTAATAAGATTGACTTCAGCTCTAAATTTGCGAGTAAGCAAAGCTCTCTTGCTCATTTATGATTAAAATGAAAACAGCGTTTCTATGCACAAAAGTAATATGATATTGTAGACAGTTGCATATAAACGAAAATAAGAGAAATGAAGATATTTTTCACATTTAATTTCAGTACAATTCGTTTCTCTTAAACTTTTTTGTATTTATTTATTTATTTATTTATTATTATTATTATTATTATCATAGTACTTTTTATTTATCTTTCAAACAAACTAAAATGAGGTGTATGTAAAAAGAGCGACTATATCAGTAGTGTTCACACTCTCGAAGCTTACGTAGAAGGACTGCGGATTTTCACACAAAGGGGATGAGTTCGTTTCGTGCAAACAATTCCACGTCGGCGTCGTTTGGTTTGGAAATGTAGATATATACCGACAACGTGAACACGACGACTAAACGAATAGGGTTGAGTTTCTGTCACTATATACACGACACAGGTGTCGAAAAAAAAAATTTTCTTTAATTTTTCTACAATAAAATAAAAGTTTAAAGTTATTTCAATCGTTTCAGTATACGATAATTGTTTTTAATTAAACACCTGGATCTATTAATTCGTAAAATTATCTCGTAGAATTTTTTCTTTAAAAATATTATTATAGTGCACATTATTACTGTTAAAAAATACAGTAGAGTATTATATATAAAATTTCCCATTATTTTCTTATAAAATGATTTAAACTATTTTCCTTGCTAAAACAAAACGTTGTCTACAAGCACATCAGATATTTATTATAATTGATACGACATAAATATTAGAGAAAAATTTTTAATTAATATCCTTTAGTTCATGAAAATTATTAACAGTGAAAACAAAAAATATTTTATGTTTTAAATAATATTTATTTATCATTAATACGATATTTTAACTATAGACATAGCATGTTATGATTTGAAGAAATTTAGCAATAATTATTAAATAATAATTACTAAAGGAGAAGGTAAGATTATATAGGTTATCTTTTGTTTTTCTTTAATTACATTTTACTCTGCTAAATTATCATCAATTGTCACTTTTCGAAGTTTCTATTTATTGCCAAGAAGTTATTTTTCAATATATTTGTGAGTTAGCTGATGGAAGACGCGCGGTGCTCGTATAATGAACAAATGGACCATATTAAAGACTGAATCATGATCCTACTTTCTCCTCTAATAATTTCTCACATTTTATGAGCATTATAACACAGGATTTTTATTATTTTAAACATGGCTCAATTAATGTTTAAGATACCTTGTCAAAAATGGCACTTAAGAAAGAATAAATGGTAGCTCTAGAATAGCTTTAAATTGTTGTTAAATAATTCAATAACATTATGGTATACCATAATAAAACTTGATCAAGTCATATGTGGCCATATTTCATTGCTACTTGGGTATATTTAATTTTTAATAAATATATTCATAACATAATAATAAACTCCAACACTAGGTAGTTTCACAGCAGGCTATAAAAATCGAACATAAATAGGTACGATTCCAAAGGTTCACCATTAAAATAATTTTATTGATTTAAATTCCACGTATAAGACACCTCTTTTATAGATATCAAGTATTCCAGATCTATCATTACTCTTATCCTGGAAAAACATTAATTATTAATCAGTTGATAAAATAGACGATCTATAAAATGATTTTCAGAAGAGTCATCATGGAGTTCTAATCCAAAATAATATGACATTTATTTAATAAAGAAGTGTTTATTTTATCCCCATAATTTCAGAGTAATAATTATTATTACTATTTTTTTTCTTTACTGACTTATGTAGTCTACATACATTTTTATCCTCAATTTTGAACTGACACAAAATTCAGAGCTCATTCAGACAAAGCAATGTTTAGTGTAGAATTATTGTAGCTTATAAAAATTATGGAAATGTCTTGAGGATATGTGTAAATCATCCAGATGATTTTCTTTTATGTGTAGCAAAGTAACTTTTAGAATTTAGAGATACAACTTTACATGACTACTCTTGCAGAAATATTATAAGAACATTGTAGAGAGACTAGAAAATGCTCGTGGTTCATGCATATAAAACATGTATGGCTGGACTATTTCGATTCTATCGAAATAAATCCAAATATTTTCCACAAAAATAAATTTTGTTATAAAATATATCATTGTTAAACTTCTTTTTATTGCATCAATGATAAAATGCTTTTAAAAAAAAAAGAAAAAAATCAGAAGCAAAAAAAAAAAATAGTTGTCTGTGATGTATTATCTTCTTTGTGTGAAGAATTTACCAGTGAAAGTGTTTAAAAGCTCAGAAAACTGAATAAAAATCTCTACGAGATCGTGTAAAGTGGATAAGAATAGTTTTTGTTACGTTTGTAGAAACTTTGAAATATTGAGGAGAAGAATAAAAGCTATTATGTGGACTAAAAGTTTAAGTTTTTTTTTGAAATGCAATAATTTCCACTCCATAACATTCATTTATAAAATTCACTTTTCCATCACACTTTACAATTGAGTTTATATTGTTTATTGTTACAATACTGCAATCAATTGACTTTCAGTCAATCACTCTAAAAATAATGTTTAATAAATGTAAACATTTGTTAAAATATATTTCAAATTAAAAAAGTTTGGTTTAGGTATGACTCGGGTGGTCTACATGATTAACTTTCCAGTGACAAGTAACAAAATATTGGAAAAATACATAAATTGTAAAAATTTGTTAGTTTTAGTTTTTTTATTTTACGAAAATACAACTTGACTGATTTTACTCTAATTTTAATCAGTTTTAAGTTACATAATTATGCATTACATGAAAAACTTTAGTATCAAATTATTTTATTACTTAAATATTCTACTTAATTAATTGCTTATTAAATTAATTATTTATTTACTTGATTCTGCAACAATGATATTGACTTAATAATGCAATTTTTTCCCATCAGTTTAAAAAATATAGATAATATTTTAAATGTCAAAACTAAATCTTAAAATAAAACAAAGAAAATGATCATCTCAACTTGAAGATTCCAATAAAAGTAATTCCTTAAAGTCGAGTTTAATAGTTGAGTGTAACAACTGACCCTTAATGTCATAATTAGAGTTTAGTTAGCCAAGTAAAGTGCTAAAGTCATTCCCGAACAAGCTGCTACACTCCATCGAATGATGAGCATTCCTTTAGTTTGTGCTTCAGAACTATACGCAAGTTCAGTCATTGTGCCAGGAAAAAGGTGTTCGTGCGGAAAAAGACCGGGTATATTAAAGGGTTAGACTGGTTATAGAGGGTACGAAGGAAGCACTAGAGTGGCAGAAGAGCAGTGAGTGTTACCTTATGCATACCAATAAGCATTAGAAGACATGGTCCTACCATCTTGTTCGTATGTTACCAACTTTCCTAGTATACTTATTATGAAGACTCTTGTGAATGTACTGTAATTAACTAAGCTCTATACTTTAGGGTGAGCTTTACACTCCTGTGAATTTCATTTGCAAAATTCAACCAAAGAATTTAAATGATTTATTTAGAGAAAAATTTTCATTCTGCAAGCGTTGAAAATTTCTAGTTTTGAAGTGTTTTATTTCCATGCACTTGAAGTATTTCAAAATAACATCACTCATTTGATGAACATCATAGTCACTTTTAATGTATTGAAATAAAATACCACAATTTGCAGTAAAGAGTTGGAATTATGAAAAACTTACATCTAATTAATTTTATTGAATTAAATTTTATTGTTAATATCTCAAATTAATGTTAAATAGTAATCAGTATTTTTGATAATTGCCAATATATTTAGATAAGTAATGTTTTTTATTGGATCTCTGTAATTAAAATAATTAGTTTGTAATAAATATATTTAATACAGATAATCCAGGAGCTGTTTTATATTGATAATACTCACCGATATTTATTGCCAATTAGTGAAAGAAGAATCAGAACGATAAATTAAACTCATTTACTGTTTTACATCCATTGATATTGTGTGAGAAAATTTACATTAAAATAATCATTTAATGTAATCGTTTAATGCTTTTTATACATTGCTTCAACTTCTCTAACTTGTTGCCGTATAAAATGAGCTTACTGAAAATCTAAATGTGTTGTTATAACATATAATTTTAACACATTTATCTGTATCGTTTCTATCTAAGTACATTAGTCTCTTTTTACTCATTCATAACTGTACAAAAAATCTATATCCTTGTAATTTACTTATAGTTTGTGAGCTGTAGACATTTCTTATAGCATTCTAGAATGTGATGGAGTTTTTGTTTTAACTTATCCTCAGGCAAGGAAAATTATCGTATGTGGTGTTAGTTAATTACAGATTGGTGTTTCTCATTATGATAATGGGCTTTTGAAAATATACAATCAAGGCAAAAACAATATTTAGTAGAAATCACTGCTAATTAAGGCTGTTCTAATTTATATTACATCAAAATAATAATTCATGCCTTAATAAATAGTGGAATCTGCTTTTTTTTTAGTATAAATAATTATTTCCTATTCTGTAAAATGAAAAATAATTTTACAAACCTGAAATCGCAATCCTTTTTTAGACCTATTGAGTGCACATGAGTTTGAATACACCCCTATGCTATGTTCTTAAGCTATAATATCTTAGAATCCATACCATTTTTAAAAATTTATCAAGGGACATTTTTTGTAGCTAAGAGGATGTTTTTTTGTGATGGAATTACTTTTGAGTTGGAAAAAATCCTCTTTCATAACAACCTGGTCTCTCATTAATTATATTTTTTTTAGTATTTTTCTCCACAACTTTTCAACTTTTATTCTTATTATTATTATGAATATTATTAAATGAATAATTATATAACAATATGATTGTTTTGAATAATTAATACTACATCAAAATGAGCTAAAAAAATCAAAGTTGGTTTGAGAAATTAAATTCTAAACACATAAGTTAGGATTTGAAATACTTAGTGTACACTATCAGGATTAAAATAATTAAACTATAGTTGTATACAAGGATTTCCCAAATAAATTAACATTAACTAAACAAACATCTATAACAAAGCTTCTTTACATTCCAGGTAATCCTGATGCCTCATAGCCACACAGATCCAGGATGGTTGAAAACGTTTGAACAATATTTTCACAGTTCAACTCGTGGCATCCTGAACAACATGGTGGCAAAGCTTCAACAGTGGCCCAATATGACGTTTATTTGGAGCGAAGTTTCCTTCTTATCTCTGTGGTGGGAAAGGTAAGAACACAATATTGAGATTTTTTTATATCAATAAACTATTATCAACAAATAATGTCACTGAACTGATTACCAAAGTGAGTTAGAATTTAGAGGCATACAACGTCGTGACAATTTACAGTTTAGTTTATCGCATCCGTTCGTTCGCTCGTTCTTTTGCAATCTCCGTAAAGTAACTGAGTGTTTTATCCACGAGCGAAATTGCAGTTCAGAGTACCAACGAACGTATCGCAAAAGGGATTGTCATGAAAAGAACCATTAAGAGAACCTCTGATATAAAATGTGAATCGAGATACTAAGAACAACGACGAAGAAAACGAAAATATAAAAAATAAAAAAATAATAATAAAGTATGATAAGGCCACAAAATTCTCTCTTGTGATATTGGCACTTCTACAAGATCATGTTAAGACACCGTCGATTCTAGTGACGTCAAAGAAAAAGCAGACGTTAGAATTGTCGTGTTGAATAGCAATAAACAGCTTGAGTACAAAAGACAGGATAAGATAAATAAAACGAGTTTTCTAGTGTGTTAAAAGTGATCTTTCTTTAGTTTCATTTTTTGCTGAAATCTTTAAAAAAAAAGGTTTAAAAAAACTAAAAGATATTATTTTTTTTTCTCAAGCGTCTGTTATAGATATATAATATTAAATAAAATTTCGTATTAAAATCGACCTTTTTATTGAAAAAGTTTAATAAAATTTTCCAGGTGAAATCTATTGTACTGATTATAATCAGAATTTCATTAAATTATATATTGTCTGAGGTTCGACATATTTTTTACTGTGAAATGATAAAATAGAATTCAGGAATATTTGTTTTTCCTTCGAATGAATATTGTTGTTGAGTATTATCTGAATATAATATCCCCAAGTACAATGAGCTTCAAGAACTTGAGCCAAATTAGCTCTAAAGCTTGAACAATTGTTCAATATTCATAATTCATTTATTGTTTGTATATTCCATTATTTTTATATTCATCAACAACAATACTATTAACAAAAATTATACGCAATAAATTAATCAATTTTTAACATAAATCATATTATTTTCTTCATATCAAATATGTTTTTATAAAATTGGAATAAATAACAACCTAAAAAGTAGCATTGAAGAAATAACAGCATATTTTTCTACTAAAAAAAAAAGTTTAAATTTCCATAGTTGTTGCAGTACTTGCACATGCTAAAAATATATCTTAAAATATATTAAAATTTATAAAAATTCCATTGCTCTGAATTGCTCATAAATTTGTTGACAATCTTATTTAACTTGACTTTATATATGAGGTTGTATTAAAAAAGAAAATAGATGACAAGAAAAAATATAATAGGGTATGGTGGTGAAATGTGGTTGATGGATCTTGTCTGTTTATTGGTTCCAGTGCTCACCCAACAAAGAAAGCAGTGGTTAAACGTCTGGTAAAGGAGGGTCGCCTCGAAATGACCACTGGTGGCTGGGTGATGACAGATGAGGCTACATCTCACATTTACGCGATGCTTGACCAACTCATAGAAGGTAAGCCTCATTTATCTATCTACCATTTTGAAATGTATCGTCAATTTTAAACAACAACACATCTACCATAGAAAATTTTTTCAACAATTTATATTGAAATAAAATTTTAAACTTAAGAGGAGATATTTTTTATTTTCATTCCTTTATGTCATGTCAATTTGGAGAAAATTAAAAAAGAAAATGTGAAAAAGTTTAACTTGAAAAAACTTAGTTACTTTGTGATCTCAATTATTTTCTAAAGTACTTCTGACAATTTGATGCTATTGACATCGTAATGAAGAAAATCGATCGCTTGTCGTTGTGGAAAATTCCAGAATGTTCAAAATACCAGAATGATCGAACGGTGTTTACCTTGTCACTTGTCAGTGGATAAATGTGGAGTTACAAAAGAGGAAAAGGTAATATAAGAAGAAAAAAAAAAAAAAAGAAAACAAGAGGATAGCAAAATACGTAGGTAAATACCTTCGACTTTCCAAACCCTTCTCATATATTTCATCGTTGGAGTTTCTATGACTAAAATTCACCTTATTTTCTTCCTGAACACGAATAAAAGAATAGTTCCTTTTTTATTGATATATAGAGGTAAATCGAGGAAGAAGAGTCGAAGTTTTATTGGATTGGTTTATTGATCTTCTTTATATAGAAAATTAAATTGAAATGACATGTCAGAAGTCTATTTATTTCATTTTTTTCGTATTATTAAATGTTTTAAATTACTCTTGTCAAGGAAATTCTACATTTCTACAATTTAATTATGAATTATCATATCAAAATTCGAGAAGTTGGTTGGAAATCTAGATTATTTGTAAAAATAAAGATTGTCTAATTGAATTTAAATGATTGAATGGTTAATTTTGTTTAACTCTGACAAGATAGAAGAATGTAAGATAATTATGCTAAAGTAGAACTCCTGGTGACGTAGAGGCTTCCTAGACTTTTTTGCGCTAGATTTAGAGGGCTAAAACCGACTTATCGACTTATGCAAGATTAGGAACAAAAAGAGAAAGAGTCACTTTTTTAATCTTAATCGTTTTATCATTGTTATTGATCCTTTTGACTTGAGATAGTTTTAAAAATAATTTTCATCATGTAGATGCTACTGAAAAAAGATGTTATCGAGTAAATTACTCACTCTATTAAATTACTTATTGAAAGGTTTATTATTACTCAAATTGATCATTTAAGGACTTAATTTAAATATATCTATATAGTAATTAAGTTAATATTTATTCAATACTTGAAAATATTTTTTTTATTTAAATTCACTCAAATATTTAACTTGATGAGTCTTTTTTTCAGTATGTCAATCTCTACATCCATAAAAAAAATTTTTTTAATCAATATTTAAAAGTACATAAACTAATTAAGTTTATTTATCACTCATTTCTTCTGGTTACATTAATTTTTTGGAAAGTATATTTTATTTTCTGTTAACATAAACTTTATCATCAAAAAAATGTGTTACAAGTTGAAAGCCACTTGGGTTCATTGAATTTAAAAACTATTGATGCTTGTTCAATATTTCTAATGAAAATGTCTCTCTGAAACTACTATCAAATGTAAAAACTTTTCCTTTTTCACTTTGCTAAACTTTGATGCAATTTTGTAGCTTCAATCAATCTCAATTATTCAAGGCAAAATTTTTTATCAAATTGGTATGAAAAGGTTTCTGTAAACATAAAAGCACATAAAAAAGTTTATTTCATCATGTTGAAAAATTATCAATATTTGATAGAATTTATTATCAGACATGGCAGTTGGAAATCAAAGCTACAACCAAAACGAGAGGGTGAGTGGTAGGCCTGGCTTATAGCATTCGTATCGTCTGGTGCTTGCATACATCTGCAATTATAATGTAATCAGGCGAACTTGGGATTATTCTGTTGCCTCGTTGGCACCAATTCTCATTGCACAATTTGGAGCTAGCTGGCCAATGAGCTCCCCACGTTATGTGCCACCTGACACTTGGTATAGTTGTTTTCCTTTCCAAGTATCATCTCTTCTGAAGTAGGGATGTATTCACTGAGTCAAAAATTTAGTATAATACAATATGACGGTTAAATTAGATACTACGAGTTTGGTGTAGAGTTTTTTTGTAAGATTTTTTTTCATCAAATTTTGTGATATGAAATTTGTAAGAGTTGAGGAAACCAACGGATGTAAAAGAATATTACAATTGTTAGCGATTCTAGCAGAATACAGCTATAAAAAGAGATAAAAAAAATAAGCTGGAATTAGTAAAGGTAAAAAGTTTACATTTTTTAACGGTTATATAGATTTTAACTGAAACTCTGAATAATCTAAATTGTTATTTACAATGTTAAAAAATATTAATAATTAATTTGATTGAATGTTAACAGATTCTCTACAATTGTGTAAACTATCTATTCTTTATGCAATCCAACGGATGTATCAATTTCTTATTAAAGTTCTTGACTGCAGCATATTCCTTGTATTGATTATTATAAAGTAGCAGAGAAGTGCAGAGAGACTATCGTGATCATTAGAGATTCAGTCGCAAGAGCATGAATAAAAAAAAAGGTATAAAAATGTATAAAAATAAAATTTATAAATGGAAAAAGGAAACGTTCGTTTCTAGCGACAAAATATATCCATCCGGTAGTCCTCAAAGAATTCATATCGAATGCAATTCGAAGCTAATGGCAGAGAATCCAAGGCTTCAGACACTCTCATCCAATCCCTCTTTCCATGTCTCTCTCTTCTTTGACTATACTCCACATAGCCTCATTTGCATTGAAATACACGTGTATTATGAATGTATCTTTGTAAATTTTCTCGGCCTATTTTCAAAAGTCAAATATATATCAAGACGAATAATCTACATTTTGACAGATTAAAGCGCATGCGTATATAAAATCTTCATTCACTGTCCTGCAGGCTTCATATTACTTCACAAAGACTTCCATTACTATGTAAATATACTCTCTAAATTTCCTTTGGCAAATAATGGAATTAACTTAACGTTTATCTTTCTGTAACAGTAAATTCATTACAACGGACCCAGCTATTTTTACTTTTGTATCTGTAGATGAAGGTATAATATGAAAATTCAATTTTAAATGTTCAAATAGATAATAGTGAGAAATAAAAATCGTTAACATCATTTTAAATTTTTTCATTACATTTAGCTTCAATTACTATTCTAATTTTTATTACTTACTTTTTTTTACTCCAAAAATAGACATTCTCTATATAAAGAAAAATATTTTATTTATCAACTTTTTTTCTTATCATTTTAAACCCCAAAGAATAATAGTTTTACCTTCTTACAAAAGACATTGAGAAAATTCGAATTTTTTTTTACTATTTTGCCGGAAGCGGTTTCTTTTTTGCTAAGGAAATTGCAGCACAGAGCTGCTAATTAGGCTTGATGCTTGTAATCTAGAGCTGGAGATCATTTTTTTTTTTCATAATAATTTCACCCAAATTAATATTTCTAAAATAAATTTTCAAGTATACTTCTGTAGTTGGTAGATATGTGTATATGTCATGACTTAGTGAGAGGGTGTTGGCGTTAACAATATCTCAAGAGCAGCTCTACGAATTTCATTTAAAGCCCAGTCACCTCTAGACCACTCGAACCCAACGATTGAAGCCTTGTTGAGTGGAATTGCTCTAATTGTATTCGAGATGTTGTCATCAAAGCTTTGATGATCATGTACAGCAAAACTTCGTTTGACAATGTCTCGACAGTGATGGGAGAACAGTTTTGGTCAATAATCAGTTTATTGATATATCTTGAAGCAGTTTGATGTTGATGAAATTTTAATCAAAATCTATTGTTCCATTACAATAGAGCTATGTTGAAAATATTTACCAGAAAATAGTCTAGATATTTTGCTCCAGTTTTTGTGAGTTCAATAACTTAAAACTTATTTTATGTGAATTTAGTTTATTAGAACTAAAATTTTAAACTGTCTTAAAGTATTTGAAATAAGTCAGACTAGAAAGCTTCCAAAGTTCACATGAAATTCAAATAACTCTTTTATGCTTTTTGATGTATTTTGTATGCAAGCTTTTAAAGCTTTTTATATTTTATAAACAACATTTGTGACTTGTGGCTTTATAAAATACTTATTATTGAATTTATTTTTTTAATGTTTGTACGTTTTGCATGTAGATGTTGAGGTAAATATTATAGTAGGTAACCCTATCTCTATTAGTAATTGTAGTAATTATAGAATGAATAGATAGGATAGAGATCCCTCGAGGCTGTAGGATAAGATGGATCAATATCATGAGACAACATCTTTTGAGTTAAACTTCTATTCTTTCATACAAAGTTGATATAAAAGCGAATTCTTAATATAACAAACGTTATTTTTATAAAATTTATGTATTTTTTAAAAGAAATCATCAATGATATTTGCGTTATTTTTTTTTCTTTGTTATTATCTGATCTAATTCTACATTTTATCTCATTCAGAGAGATTAAGATATTTTTCGAAAAAAGTAGAAAAGAATTTTCCCCATCATCATGAGCTTAACAAAAAATTAAATTACTTTTGTAAATTTAAAAATTCTTCTCATATTTTTATGCCATAATCTGATAAAAAAAAATCACTAAACATGCAGGAAGATAATAAATACATTAAATAATTATTCGCTTCATTACAAAGCAAGAAAAATTTAATTAATTAATTCTTTTCCCCATTCAAATAACATTCAATTGTCAGAAAATATTAAATACTACAAAACGAAAAAAAAAAACAATTATTGTTTTAACTCAAAAATAAAATTACACGCTACATTTACTCTTATATATATATATATATATCCGCTAATATCTCATGTTCTTCATGCGATTTAGATGCGATTAATTAAGCGAAGTGAATTGAAAAAAAAAACTCCTTCTTTTACCTCTTCCTCACCGGAATGAACTTAATTAAGCACGAGTGCGTTATTCATTTGTCTTCCGCAAATGTTCTTTTTGTCTTCTCTTATTTTACTTTTTCTTCTCGTTTTCGAAAAGAATGAAATATAAATCCTAGCGACAAAGCTTTGCTGAGCAGCGATACCTACGGCCAGCTTGTCTAAGGACAAAATTTATCACTTTACCATTCTACTTGAAAAACTGATTTTTTTTTCTTATTTTCTTTTTTTTTCGTTTCCTTTCATTTCATCGTAAATACAATTAGCTGAAAAATTTTACACCTAGATGAATTATTAATTCTTGGAACTACAAATTAAAACACACTTGAAAATATTTTCCACACCATTTTCTTTTTAAGTGTTCGATTTTTTTTTTCGCATATAGATGATGGTAATCTAGCTGGATCGATCTTCAAGTAATTAAATTTTCTATCGTGTTGTTGAGAACCCCAATTTCTAGTTTGTGATCAGCACAAGCTCATAAATTCACATGAATCGAAGCCCCTCATGGTATATCTATCTCGAAGAAAGCATGAACGAAATGAGACCATAGTACCAGTTGGTTTTACGAGCAAAAAAACGTCCAACAAACCTTAGAGAAAAAGATATGAGCAAGGGCAAATGGTGTCTGCGTCTCTTTATTGGAGATTGTAGTTATCCCTGATGCTGCTCCAATGGAACTATTTTATGTCTCTCGCTTAATCAGAAGCTAGCTATGTTTTAGAGTAAAAAAGTGCAAGGAAAGACACTCTCCTCCTAAATCTTTGGACAGAGAAAAATTTTTATTGGCTTTTTCACTTTGTTAAGTGGTCTCAATGCTGGTGCTTCTCCTATTTCTTCATCTAATTAAAAGATATTACCTTGATTCAGTTGTAACTTGGATCATGTTAGATATTTCATCAAAAAAGATGATTTAATAATAAAAGTCAATCTTCTAAGATAAAAAAATACTATCAAATATTATAGAATCATTTTTCCTCACATTTTCTCTAAGTATAAAATTTAAAAAAGTAGCACAAAAATATTTTATATGGAAGGAAATTATTGAAAAAAATTAATGATGGCTGATTTGTTAATTTTCATCAGTTTTTTATCAACAATAAAAAATGATCCTCTCTTGATATTTTATCCCGTATCCTCTATTCAGCTCTCAGATAATTAATTTAATCCATTACAGCAGTGTTCCCTCGCCGGAAAGTTTTTTTTGTTTTTTTCAATTTTTAAAAGAAAAAAAAAATTTTTTTAATATTCAAAAGCACTGTAATAACGTTGATAATCAAGCAAATAATGTTGAAAATTCTAATTTAATATCACATTTGAAAGATAATCTCATACGAGCGAGACAATCAAGTAATTTAATCTCAGGAGTATAGACATGAGTACTTGGGAGAAACCCTTCTCGTTTCAGCCACAATGATCCCCAACTGGGCTAGGATTAGCATAATTTAGAGGGTTGCGTAACTGCGGAATGTAATAGCATTCTGCATTCTGATATAACCGACATTGATTACGCACCGTCGACAAATCAGCTAGGCAACCAGAACGAACATTATATACTGCGTATGTTGAATACAACCTATGGATATTACGATCAATGGGGACATCGTCAATTTTAGGAATTAAATGATCCAAACTACAACGGTTCAATGTATTGCGAATGGTTTATATCATGATTAGATCGATTTGGTCGTTTTCCTCACAGCAACAGAAATGTTTCGGCATCAAGATGACGATGAATCGTTTCCGTACAGTCGATAGATATCATTTGTTCCGGATAATATTACACCCATAGCCTGGTAGCAAATAAGAACATTCAGGAGTGAAGGAAAAGGAAGTCAAAGGGTAGAAGCCGCTTGGAATAAAGCGCTTGAGACGAAACGATCGATCAAGAAGACGTTCGTGCAACAGACCGCGAAATGGGAACTCAAGATCAGTAATAAAGGAATACCATGCTTTAGACAAGAGCTCTCGATAACAGCAGACATATAAGAGATAATAGAGAAGATCATGTATGGATTTGGAAAGACAGAAAATATCAATAATAAACCAACTGGCTTGTGAAATAACATTAAGGGTGATGAAACAATTATATCTACCTCTAGTTAAATATGATCAATTTGTAATCTCTAAACATTCATTACATTCGCTCATGACATTTTATTTACATTTGCTGTATTTTGGTTATTTATTCAACAAAGGGTGTATTTTTTTAACTTCCCATTACTATAGTAATGGGTCCGATTTTGACATATCTCCACGTTTCAAGACCCTTAGAGTCAAATACAATAGTTTTTTAGTGAACGTCTGTATGTGTGTATGTAAGTATGTGCGTTCGGAATTATTTTCTTGATCGATTATCTCAAAAACAAAAAATTATATCGACATGGGACCAAATTGTATTCGACGCATAATGACGTAACTTAGAACTGATTAGGTTTTTAGCGAAATCGGTCCAGCTATTTTTTTTTGCAGAATCAAAAAACTGAGGAAAATGGGAAACTAGTTAAATCTTATCATTTTTATCAGTGGGAAGTTATTTGTGTGGATCTTTCGGATCGCACCCACATCACTAGAGAGCACTGATATTTTTATTTTAAATCATAAAAAAAAATGGCAAAATGAATAATAATAGAAAATAAATTTTAGCATTATTTGTAACATAAAGTAAATATTGTATATAGTTTAATTAGTCAATATAAATGATTGCTGAAGAAATTAGTTAAATATACTATTGGTAAAATGTACTTATTTTACATTTGATATTTAAACCATCAAAAAATTATTTAAACTGAATAAACTGTTTGACGATCGTATTTTTGCATGTGCATAAAACATGCGAATAAATAGGAATGTACAACGAGTCATCAATTTATCAGATATTTAGAGAGAGGGAGAGAGAGAGAAAATAATTTACTTTTTTTGAGCAAATATATAATAAAAGAATTGAATTGTTTATGGATTTATTCTACAGACGTTTGAAGAGACTTGTAAGCCATTTAATTTTCTAAAAATTTAAGAATAGATAACGTTTAGAGAATTCCAATATGTCATTCTTTTTAGTATCAAGAAGAAATCGCTTGAAAAACTATTCGTGCGTTTAACAACCTCGACCTTGTGTTTTGAATTTACTATGTAACAGTGAATTGTAGCAATACGATGTAAATATTTAGAATTATCTCCAATAACTTGATACTTGGAATTTTTGAAACCTATTGTTGATGTTTTTTTATCTCTTTTTCTCTGTCGCAGAATCTTCTTATCTGTTGTTTACATTCTTATTTTATTCTTTACTTCCTCTTTCTACTTTTACTTTCATCAGTTCGATAAAAATAAATTCTCTTTTATCGAATTTAATCTACTTCTCTTTAAATATTTTAATATCTTGAGTCCTTTTAAGTGTTTTCAATAAATGCTAACACTTTTAATAATCATATAAATAATTTTGAATATTTATTTGAATGAAGAGAGGACATTTAAATAATTAATTAGACTTAAAAAAACGATTATCTGAAGAAAATGTAGAGGTAATTTAAAAAAGAGAGAAAAAAAATTATTCGTATGTAATTTTAATTGTTTTTTAATTAATATTCATTTCGTTGCATATTGATTATCTATTATGGTATAATATTAGATATAATGGAGTGATTAATGCATACAATGATAGAAAAATGAAAAGCAATTCTATAGGTATTGATTATAGAATTATAGTTGAAGTTATTATTCAAAGCAATTGAACTTTTTTAATTATTTTCACATTAATCAACGCTTTACGAAACTCATCTTCATTGTAAGGATTTTATTGATTGCACAGAAAAATCGGAGCTAATAAATCAACCTTAATATTTTTATTTCTTATCACAAATGAAATTATAATCAAATATCGATCTCTAACGAAATTTATCACAGTTTATTATTTTTGTTCCTCAAGCGTTTTCTGATTGTTCCCCAGTGGGGAAGTTCACCGACGTTCTTCTGGTAGGACTATTGAGAAAAAATTTTTTTTTTTTTTCGAAAATTTTTCATGTCTGTTACAAACGTACTTTAACTTAGTTTTAGGCTAATGAATCAGGATCTATGAGGCCTGTATAGACAATGAGTATATCAATAGATTGGTGAGAACAAGAACTTTTTATTACACTTGCTAAAATTATAATTGGAGCATAATTTATGCGAAAATTTTTGCAAAGATCCCATTTTACCCCATTTTAGGGGTGAAATAATGAATTTTTCAGATGTTTGACCTGATTTCGCATTTCTAGGCGTCAAGACGAAGAGAATGAGTGGTCGATCATCAAAATCGGAGAACTTTGATTTTTCGACCCAAAAAAATGGCAAGTGGTACCCCTTTCCATTTTTTTTTGCCAAAAAATAAAAGTACTCCGATTTCGATGATCGAGGACTCATTCTCTTCGTATTGATGAGTAGAAATGCGAAATCGAGCCACAAATCGGAAAAATCCATTTCAACACCTTCAAAACGGGGTAAGACTGGATATAAATTACAAACAATCATCCCCCTAACTTTCAACCCCTGTAACTCTTGAACGGACAGTCCAATAACGTTTTCCAAGGACATTTTGGAAACCTTAGAATCTAAGCTAAACATATATATCTATAAAAAAGATGTGAAAAATTTTTATCACCCTTAAAATCGCCAAAATATCACAAAAAGTCACATTTTTTTAGGAGTTTGCTGATTGTTTTTGCGATTTTAACGGTAAAATCAACCTTTTTCAAGTTTTTTATGGATATATATGATTAGCTACGATTCTAGAGCTTTTATATGCTTTTCAAAAATTAACTTCTGATGATTTTTTCACAAGTTATAACGATCCAAAATCGAAAAGTAGATGATTTTTCACTCTCAATTCGACTTTAGGCCTCCATAACTCTTATATGAGTCATCTAATAGTGATTAGGAGGGGATATTTCGAAAGTTCAGAATCTAAGCTAAACATATATATCCATAAAAAACTTAAAAAAGGTTGATTTCACCGTTAAAATCGCAAAAACAATCGGTAAACTCCTAAAAAAATGTGACTTTTTGTGACATTTTGGCGATTTTAAGGGTAATAAAAATTTTTCACATCTTTTTTATAGATATATATGTTTAGCTTAGATTCTAAGGTTTCCAAAATATCCTGGAAAAATGTTATTGGACTATCCGTTCAAGAGTTATAAGGGTTCAAAGTCAGAGGGATGATTGTTTGTAATTTATATCCAGTCTTACCCCGTTTTGAGGGTGTTAAAATGGATTTTCTTAAACTGTGGCTCGATTTCGCATTTCTACTCATTAAGACGAAGAGAATGAGTCCTCGATCATCAAAATCGGAGTACTTTTATTTTTTGGCCAAAAAAAATGGAAAGGGGTACCACTTGCCATTTTTTTGGGTCGAAAAATCAAAGTTCTCCGATTTTGATGATCGACCACTCATTCTCTTCGTCTTGACGCCTAGAAATGCGAAATCAGGTCAAACATCGGAAAAATTCATTATTCCACCCCTAAAATGGGGTAAAACGGGATCTTTGCAAAAATTTTCGCATAAATGATGCTCCAATTATAATTTTAGCAAGTGCAATAAAAAGCTCTTGTTCTCACCAATCTATTGATATACTCATTTTCTATACAGGCCTCATAGATCCTGATTCATTAGCCTAAAACTAAGTTAAAGTACGTTTGTAACAGACATGAAAAATTTTCGAAAAAAAAAAAAATTTGTTCTCAATAGTCCTACTAGAAGAACGTCGGGGAACTTCCCCACTTGGGAACAATCGGAAAACGTTTGAGGAACGAAATTTTTTTGTATGGGAACTAAAGAAGAAATATAAGAAAGAACTTACAAATGATTAAAATTCAATAAAATATAGATAACAAAACTTTGGTGTATTATCTTTATAATTAATGCCTAAAGTTTGTTTGTTTTTAACAAGATCATTAAATACCTATGCTTTTTGTGTTTGTATAACTTCTATCTTAACTTCTTCAATAAATTCCCTGTTTATGAATTATGTTGAAAATATTCCCAGATGCTTAAAAACTATTAATTAAAAATGTAAAGCAAATTTATTAAGTACAGAATGTACTATGAAAAGTTTCAATACCAGTTTTTTATTTTTACAATGGAAATTTTTTCAAATGTTGAATTTTTTCAAATACAATCGTATTAATAATCAAACTCAAGCGGATTATTTACGGACAAAAACCCAAGTTGGCACAAAATTATTCTTTTTATAGAAAATGTTAGTTGGCTTCACAGCTTTTCAATTTTCGAATGAATTCATTTTATGCAATATTTGTAACTTACTTAGTGCGTTGCAAATTTTCTATTATTTTCATACCCTGAACACCATTTAATTAAAAATAATAGAAAAGTAGATTAAACATTAGTAACAACTGTTAACAATTTTCTACCACTGTCAGCCCGCATTACAACCAGTTTTAACATCAGTTATATCTAAAGATTATGAAATTACTCAAGTTTACATCTGAGTACCTTCTTTGTCTTCGTAATTGGACATTTATAGTCCACTTCACCTATTTCACATTAAACTATCTAAAACCAGTAGAAACTTAGTTAATGATCACATGTTCTTGTATATATTATAATAAACATTATTTTAAATTTATATGCGTGCCATGTGCTATTAATTAGAGTTTAAATAGCTCCTTGAATTGTTTACTCTTGTCGAGTATTAACATATTTATCTGATATTTTTTCACTGTAAAGAGAAAAACACTTGGTGAAGAGATAGAAGTTATCAAACTTTCTTATAGCAAAATTCTAGGTTACTTTGACTTTAATATCATGTATTTTATTACTTTAATGTTTAAGTTACTGTTGGAGATGAAAGTCTTTTTATATTATAGAGATCCGACATGGAGAAAATAGCAGAGTCAAATGCGAAACAGAGTAAAATTATCTTGTAATGGAGTAATACTGAAGTACTAGAATTTTTTATTTGATAATTCCCTTTTGCGTGTGGATAGCATTTTAGTTTTTTTTTTTTTTTTTTTTTTGTGAATTCCATTTCATTTTGCAAATTTAACTTTTTGAAGCAAATATTATTTTTATAGCTTTTTAAAAATTCCATTTAAATATTATCGTAATTCTGTAAAGGAAACCTTTGATATAACTGAAAGTAATTTTTAGGATAAAAAATTCGATTGGTTGCATGAACAAAAAAAATTGTTCACTCAATAGAATCGTTTTGAGGATATTTTTGTACCAAAAGCCACCGTGAATTTAATGATAAAACCTGAAAGAAAAAAATTGAGGATGAAAAATTGTTAGATTTTAAACCCTGAGGGTTGAGCAATTAATTATTTGTTTGTAAAATGCCTCGTTTTTTTTTCATCTTCTCAACGTTTTCCAATTCAATTCGAAAAATAATCAATAAAGTCAATGGATTGAAATTTTTCCAAAGTTTCATCGATAATAAATTTCTGAAGAGAGCCTGGAGTAAATAATGTCATTGTCTATCTACCATAAAGTTAAATCCGAAGGTCAGGAAATTGTCGTTCTGTTCATAATTTATTGACGGCAGACTGTAGAGTAAAGAAAAATACGGTGAAAAATAATAAAAATAAAAAAAAAAAAAAATGATAGGAAATGTGGAAAGAGGAACAAGTGAGTTAGTCACAACTCGACGATTATCGATTGACGATTGAAGTGGTGGACATGGGTACACCACACGACAAAGTGATTTGTCCTCTTCTCACTTGACCACCATTGAATTTTTCTCTCTTGGTTTATTTTCCTTTCTTCCTTGACTCCATTTGACATCAATACCCACAAAGGAATCAATTGGTAATCCATCAAAAGATGAGAATTTTTAACAAGTATGATAGGATTATGTTTGAGGTCATTTAAATGTCCATTAAATCACTGACATAAAAAGACAATCTGGATGTTTACTTTAATGAATATTGATGTATTGCTCATCTGCATTAAAATGTCATCATAATTTTCTTATCTCATTTCTCTTTTGTCTCTCAACCTTTTGTTGATATTTTTTAAATAAAAATAATTATATTTCTTTCATGTTATCAATTCAAAGGTAATTCTAATTAAAATAAAGTTTTATTTATTATCGAATGAAAAGAATAAATATGAATTACTCATTAAAAGGGAAAAAACAATTGTAGAAAAAACTTAAACGCATGGTAGTGACACTATTTTTATCCTTTAAACTACTGCACTTCTGTGAGACAATAAATTCGAAATCGGTATGAGCTTTTTATATAACCCAATCTCTTTTTATACATTTTTTCTTCATTTTCCTGTTATTTTTTAAATCTTTCGCTGACTTTTGCTAGTTTTTTAGCATCCAAGTTATATTTATATTATGTAATTTCATCGTTTATCACAAATAGAGATGGATTTTCATGATAAATAACTTGAAATTCCGACTCTAGAGATTTAACTCGTGCATAAAATACATAAAAATAAAAGAAAAACACATAAGATATATTTTATAACAACGTACCTATTTTATTTTCCTATAAATAATAACTAATGAAAAAAATTTCTTTTGAATAATGAATAAAAAAAATATATCTTGTTATATAAATGAAAATTTTTATAAAATATCAAAACAATGTCTATTGTTTATTAAATAAAAAACGATTATTACCAATTTCCATAAATCCTATAAAGTTAGTAGAATATATTTCAAATTTTCAATAATATCACACAAAAACTTATTGTTTGTATTGTGTAAGGATTTATTTCTAGAGATTTATATAAACAATTATTGTGATATAAAAAATGTTGACTGAAAAAATTTTTTTATTTATCAATTGATTGGTTCGAAAACAAAAAATACAATAGACTCAATAACTGAACTGCTGTTGAATAAAAAGAAACGTCAAAAAAATTATTCCAAAAATAAATGAATAAATAAGCAATGAATTTATTGAAATATTCAAGTGAAATTAAACAAAAAATAAACAATGATTAAATTCCTTTAGGGCGATCATATGCCTATTAAATAGCCATAAGCTAAAGAAGATAGAATTATATTTAAAATTTCGCAATAAATATACACTTTGATTGTATTGATGATATTTTAGATTGTTTGTGTATGAGTCAAAAGGTATTTTACGTGAGATAAAAAATATTTATTTGATAGGAATGTAGTATTTACTGCAGCAACAAACTCTTCTGCTAAAACTCAATACAGTGAGCAGAAAAAAAAATAAGCTCCATTGGGTGAAGCTTGTTATTATTGTTCACAGAGAATGAACTCTGTAACAAATTGAAAATTTGTCGAAATTCAAGGGAAGTGAGCGAGAGGCTTTCTCACGATTTTCCTAACTGAGAACATCAGTACCCAAGAGCTCTCTTAGCCAAAGCGGCGAAATCTAATTAGAACGTCCCGCTGAATTACTATCGTTGGACAATGTACCGCAACCTGGTAAATGTGGAGGTCGTGGTGAGTGAAGATGGAGAGAAAGATAGAGAGGGGTCATAGTAAGAGAACGAACGTTAGCTTACAGTCTGGAACTCGTGGATTTCCGAAGTGGGTAACCTCAAGAATGATAATTTGTTCTATGAAATGCGAGCGATGTAACTTGTGTACAACCACATACTTCACCTTTTCTTCAACCCTTGATAAGACTCTTAAAAGCAATTAACTTCGTCAAATATTTTGCACATTAGTTATGAATAGTGATATTGTGTTGATTTAATTATTTATTCTGTATTTAGAGTGATTTTTTGATTATTCTAAATAAATCGATACATTTTCTGTTTCAACAACAAAAATATTTTGTTTTTTTCACTAATAAAAATAATTTTTAATTAATTGTAATTTTTAAAAATTAATTTTACACCAAGATAAAATTTTAATATATTTTGAATCAATATGATCATAATAATTAAATATATCTAAATAAATCATTATTATTTTTTTATATTAAATTAACTTTTTATAAATAATTAATAAATAATAATAATAAAATAAATAAATAATTAAGTTATATAACTAGGGTTTGAACCCTATTAATATTTTTTAAAATTATTTTTCTTTAGATTCAATGACTGATCCACGAATAATTAAATTTTATAATGTAAAATACAAAATTTGATAATCCCTAGTTAACTATATCTGTTCTAATTTGAATAAAAGATATTAAACGCTTTGAAAATTTGATAAAGAATTACTTTAAAACTAGCTCTTCTATCATATGAGGAATTTAATTAATAATAAATTGAGCTCGATTTTCATGAAATATTATCTATAATTATTGAAACACGAATAAAAGATATGCAGGGATTTCAATTTCACCATGGATACTGAAAACAGATCCTGTGAAAATAATTCACCCATAGCAATTTCAACTATCTAGTTTTCCAACACTCTTCAGAACAAATAGAATTTTAAAAATCTTTTTGAAAAATTTAAACCATCATTTTGCTATGGAGATTAAATTACTTTTTGTGTTCTAAATAAAAATACATTTCAAAATAATGAAATAATAATAACTTAATTCATAAATACTCTTCAACATGGTACAAGAATTTTACCAACTATCAATTTACATTTTATCATAGACTGAGAAAGGAATTTCATCTTGTATGTTAGGTTGACAATATTACTTGCAAATAGTTTATAAATTAAGAATCTCAATGGTTTGGAAGGCTTTTAGTAATTACTACAAATCTGAAATAGATGCTCAAATGCTTGATCCAAAGTGATAGTCTATTGAAATTCCTAAAGAAGGGATCGATGTACACAGGTACTTGTGAGTACCAGTATAGTGTGTTAGCAACTTTGTGGCACGAGAGATCTGGATTAACTTGGTGAATTCCAGAAGAGAGCCATTGATAAATAGCAAGCGATTACGCCATGTTGACCCTAACCACATATTGAAACCTAAATTCTATTGAGGTCAAGATATCAAAGTACAAGCAAGTATTAAGATAATTATATCTCATTTATACATTGTTAATAAAATTTTATGTAGCATCCAATTTCTAGAAGTTTGCAACTGGTGTAAGGTATTTTATTATTGAAGAAATAAATGTAGAACATTTTTCATTGATCAACTTGATGTTTTATTAAAAATTAGGGTTAAAGCTTGATAGTAAACACATGAATTTTTCATTTGTTAAATATTAATAGGTAACAATTGTTTATTTTTTATCAGATACTTAATGGATGCTTGAGAAGATAATTTCTAGAATGGAAAGTGAACTTTCAAATCCACCTAAATAGACCTAAATGAGCTAATTTTATAAATCAACAATTTTAAAACAAACTCAAAAAAAAGTTATCATTTTTTTTATACTTCACTCAAGTTCGTAATTCATTTAAGTATAATTTAAAAATTTTTTATCATATTAAATTAAATTCCACAATGTATTTAAACTAATTTAAAATTTTTTTTTTAAGGTCAATATTCCAATTTTTACTTATAGTCTAATTGTAGCTGAGCAAACTTCATTTTTAAATGAAGAAAAGTTTAATTTTTTAAATATGAATATTTAATAAATAAAATTCATCCTTAAATGTCCCAGTTATTTAATTAAATTATTGACTAAAAAGCATGTTAACGAAAAATAATATTTTTATTGAAAAATTAATATTTATTAAATGAGAATAGAGGCATAAACGAAAATGGGAACGTTGACCTTAATTAGTGTACAGTAGGATTGTAAAATAATTGAAAAGCAAAGAAATCTAAAAACAAATTCCACAATGAATGAAACTTATATTTGAAGGGATTCGAGTCAATTAAATGAGCAAGTTTTGTCAGATGGATTACACATATCGATTCATAGTTGATCCTCATGGAATTTTAGTTTAATCTTAGTTACAATCATACGATCTTACTGACACGCGAAACCATCCTGAGGTTGCATCGACCTAGAACGTCTTTAATTCAGAGGCCAATGGATTAAACTACCTTAAAGCGTACATCTAGGTAACAGTTGCAAAACTTTAAAGGCGATGAACATTGAAGTAGATTAAAAGATTACTGTCTTCTTAAAGTTTTCAAAGACATCTAAACACCAAATATACAAAATCTGTTATATCATAAAATACTGGATTTTATTTATTTATAACTTGATAAATCAAAATAAAGAAATAACTCAAATCAATCTTTATTATCCTTATAAAGTGAATATTAATCTATCATAAATTTGTATTCATTGGAAACATATGATTATGAATGGTGATCGTCATAGAGCTGACATACATTTGATAATAATAAATTCATGTTGAATTTACATTCGAAATTACATTTTGCTAAAAAATTCTGAAAAGAAGTTATTTTCTTTCAGTACACATATTGATCCTCATGCATTTTATATTTCAACTTACGTAAGAAATATGCTAAGGAATGACGAGTTTGTAAAGTTTCTTATAATAAAAAAAGATTTTTCAAATAAAGATAAATCATGCAAAGCTAAGGAGAAATTTTTTTATCAATCACATTATATATCTTTTAAATTATAATTGAACTTATAGGTTTAATATTATTAATTTTTAATTAATAAATTGAAATATTTCAATTCATTTATTATCCCAAAAACATTCTCAATGAGAAATTTTTAACATTGAAAAAATTATTCTCATTAAAAAGGCTATTTAGATTCAATTGAATATGGAATTTAAATAGAAAATTATCAAGATACAAATAATTTGATGTTTATTAATGAAATAAATATTAATAAAGAAAATTTTATATCTAAATTTATATGTAAATCTTGGATTAAAACATAAATGAAAAATCATTTCTATTATTAAAGTTCTATAGTCGAGAAATAGTTATTTGAAAACTTCTTAGTTTGTTGAAATGAATTGAGTCACCATTGTTATCGTACAAATATTTGTAGTAAAATAGTGAATTCTCTTGGTGAAATAATAAAAAAAAATATATGAATAAAAAATAGAAAAAATGTTGATTATGATTTCCGGACAATTTCCTGAAAAAACTCGATTTTTCCGATAAGCTGCGACGGTTGGTTGGGTAGTATTCATTGATGAGAAACAGAGAGCAGAGTAGGAACGAATGAAACCCAGGCTGTCGTTGAACCTCGGATAATGGAACACGTCTCTCGATCCGTGATAATTGGTTATCGATTGACAGCCGGCACAAACTGTTCCCGATAATCCCAGAGATGCAAATGTATCAAAAGGATCGGGCACAACATTTTTTAAGTGTATAGATATATGAATACTTTCAATAACTAAAAAAAAAAAAAAACAAGTAGTATAATCTAAAAAAAAAGAAAGAAGGAAGGAGAAAAAGCTTATCGTTGATCCATTAAAACATAAAGCACATGAAGTATTAGAAATATAATGAAGAAAAAAATTAATCAATTTTTTATTGGAAATTGTGAGATACTACTTCAGCTAGATGAATGAGTAATCCAACGATTTATAGGATTTTTCATCATATATCAGTTTTAATCTCAATCTGGTTTTTATCTATGAAGTTTAAAAATATTGTCTTTTTTTTTTTACTAAGTATGTATGCCAATAAAATAATAAATTGTAACTGCAATATTGTTTTTATCAAAAGATGTTTATCCAGTGATTGAAATTATTGAGTCTATTTATCCGATTTAAATACTTTTCTATGTCAATGTTTTTGAGGATGAACAGAAATACAAACTAACAATTTTTAAATTTATATGCAAATTTATTTTAGGAATGAATAAGATATTTTGATGTTAAAATAATGAAAATTTAATAAAAAATCTTGAATATCAATTCTCCAACAATCAGTTTAAATAATTGGAATTAAGTTAATTAATTGTAAATTTTTCTTACAGGTCATCAGTGGTTAAAATCAAACTTGGGAGTTACTCCGGAGTCCGGATGGTCAGTAGATCCCTTTGGGCATGGCAGTACGATAGCATATCTTCTAAAAGCCTCCGGTCTATCTGGAACAATAATTCAAAGGATTCACTACGCTTGGAAGCAGTGGTTTGCCAAGAAACAATACGGAGATTTTATCTGGCTACAACCGTGGGATCAAATTGGAGCACACGACATGCTGACACATAATCAACCATTTGATATCTACAACATCAAGCACTCTTGTGGTCCACATCCCCATGTCTGCTTGAACTTTGACTTCCGGAAGATTCGAGGTGAATACACTGAGTACTCTGTTCGTGCAGTCGACATTACGCCTAACAATGTCAAACAGATGGCTGAATTGCTACTTGAACAATATTCACGAACTGGCTCTCTATTCACTCACAATGTCGTACTCATGCCACTCGGTGATGACTTCAGGTACGACCATCCTGTCGAGTGGGATCAACAATACACCAATTACAAGATTCTCGTTGACTATATAAATAGCCGTAAGGATGAATATAATGCTGAAATAGTATTTGGAACTCCAAAGGACTACTTTCGAGAGATTGAAAAAAGGATGACAAAGTTTCCAACATTGAAGGGTGACTTTTTTGTATACTCTGACATCTTTAGTGAAGGTAGGCCAGCATATTGGAGTGGATATTTCACAACTCGGCCATACATGAAAATTTTAGATCGTGAACTTGAGGCGAATTTGCGGTCTGCTGAAATTCTTTACACAATCGCTCTAAATGTTGCTCGACAAAGTGGAAATGATATTAAACTTTATGAAACTTATTTTGAAAAGTTAGTAAAAGCACGACGAAATCTTGGTCTCTTTCAACATCATGATGCAATCACTGGCACTTCAAAATCTTTTGTGATGAAAGATTATGCATTAAAATTATTCGAGTCAATATCAGATATGAGTAGTCTACAGAGTTTTGCTATCCAGTCACTGACGGAGTCTTCAGCGAAAACAAATTCCATCTATGTATTACCTGAATCTGATAGAGACAGTTTTGAGAAACTTCCAAAGAAGATTCCAATCACGGTAAATGGTCGTGAATCTCGGAAAGTAATACTCTTCAATCCTCTTGCACAACCACGACAAGAAGTCATCAGTTTGAAAGTTAATTCTCACAAAGTCCGGGTTCTAGATCCTCAAAAAAATCCAGTACCTTATCAAATAGCACCAGTGATGAATGCTACAAGCATAACTCATGACGTGTATGTTTTACTCTTTGTGGCAAACCTCAAGCCCTTAGCTATTGCAACTTATCATGTGGAACAGGTGGACAAAGTTCCAACAGAAGCCATTTCAACCGTTTATTGCAACAGGTGTGGAAAGGACAACGTCTTTCCGATAAAATCAATGCCATCAAGTGACATTCAACTGGAGAATCATCGAATGAAGCTTTTGATCGATGGACAAACGGGATTATTGAAGCGAGTAACCAAAAAATCAACTGGAAAAGTCATGCAATGTAATTTACAGTTTGCTGCTTATGCCTCTGCACAATTTCATAGCGGAGCATACCTTTTTATGCCCGACCCAAACCTCAGAGACACTGACAAAGACATTCTCGATGCTTATACACCTCATCAGAAAATTTATATTGTCTCTAGTAGTTTGAGTTCACGATTAACTGTGGAATATGGAAAGCTATTAACTCACCACATCACAATATTCCATCATGATGGACCTTTAGCGGAGGCAATTTACATTAGAAACGTGATTGATTTTGAAACACCACCTAAAAATAGAGAAACTGAAATGTTTATGAGAATACAAACAGATATACTGAATGGAGATCCTCCAGAATTTTACACTGACTTAAATGGTCATCAAATGTTGAAGAGAACCAAAATAGAGAGAATTGGAATTGAGGGTAATTATTATCCAATTACAACCATGGCTTATATCGAAGATAATGCTCATCGATTAACTCTCTTGGTAAATCATGCTCAGGGAGCTGCTAGTTATCAACCAGGATGGCTTGAAGTAATGCTCGATCGAAGAACTTTATATGACGATTCAAGAGGAATGGGTGAGGGTCTTTTAGATAATCGGAAAACAATTTTAAAGCATTGGCTTTTATTAGAAGATATTACTGACGAAAAGGATGAATATTCAAAGCCTTCGTTATTTGCTAATCATTTGAGCAATGCTTTGAATTATCCTATTAATATTTTTGTCGTTGATAAAACAGAAAGTGATGTGAAAATAACACCAGAAGTGAAATTACTCAGTCAAAGTTTTCCATGTGATTTACATCTATTAAATTTGAGAACTAATCATGATCAAAAACTTTCTCATTTTCCTGTAAGTAGTGCTCTTATGGTTCTTCACAGACAAGGATACAGTTGTTCAGTTGGTGCGGAAATTACACTCAAACATTGTCCATTAAGTGAACGACCTAATTTAGGAACGTATTTTTATAAATTAGGTAAAGTGAATGTTACAAAAATGTCACTTACAGGAACTATTGTTAAAAAACATTTGAAAGATGGATTGCAAAATATTAATCCAATGCCCATGGAAATTGAGACTTACAATGTTCAATTTGTGAAGTGATTAACTTATACTAGTGATAATTAATAATAAAAATAATAATTGATAAATGAATTTGATAACTAATTAGTTCAATATTAAACTAAGAAACAAAATGACTGATTAATTTGGCAATTGAATTAGCGATGAGCGTGAAAACTAACGATTGTTGTATAAATTCAATTATGAATGAGATCGTCTCAGATACTTCTTTTCTAGTTGATTAAATTAAATATCAAAGAGTTGAAATACATATTTCCATATTTAATGAAAAATTGAAAAAGAAAGAATTTTATTGTTTAATTAGTAATACGTTCATTATCAGTTAAAATTATTCAATCAACTTTAATTAATGGATTGAGAATTTAAATATTTGAAATTTTAGCAATAATTAATAGTGACGTGGAATATTAATTTTCCAAAAATCTGGGACGATTGCAAATGCAAAATTGCAATTATAAAAAATTAATTTATAAATTGTTGAAAGAATTTATGTATATTTAAAATTTCCTTTCAAATTTCTATATAATGTTATTTTAAATATTTTCATCAACGAACAAAAATTGTAATTGAAAACAAATATTTAAATGTAATAATTTAAGAAGCAAGTATTGATGAAATGACAACTATAATAATAAGGAAATGTTTAAATATTAAAAATAATTGGAAAATCTCGGGGCAATAGCAAAAAAAGACTTAATTATAAAAAAATAAAAATAGTTAAAATAATTAAATTAAGAATATAGAAACATAGAAAAAAATAAATAATTAATATTTAATAAGTTGAGTAAAATCGATTAAAGTTATCCTAACATTCTCTCATAAAAAACAATTAAATTTTACCTATTTTCATATTTCCAATGGCCTTCAATGACTCCATTTATCTTGCAATTAGGATCATGCAGCTTTTACGCAATTAAAGTTAAACTAGAATTTTTCAATGTCATCATGTAGAAAAAAATTATTCTGATCATACATAAAGGATTAATGAATTTAATAAAATTTGTATAAATTTCACATACACAACTACACACCTATTTCTGCATTCTTAAACCAAGATAAATTATACAAAAAAAATTTTTGTATTCATTTAAAGTGACGACGTTCACAATGTTCTTCCAATTTTGATGTAAACGCGAAGGACCTTTTGTAAAGTGCATTTCAGAAGGATAATAATTGTAAATAATAAAATAATAGATCAATTGAATGCTGATGAGTGAATAAATGTTTATAATTTTTCAAAAAAAATTAGCATTTAATTTATTTAATGAAATTTTAGGAAAAATTCAATTCTTTAGATTGATAAATAATTGTTTATTGACTAATAAATCAATAAAACAATTTAGTATAAGTAAAATAAATCCATTATAATTGTACTCAATCATAATTGTTTATTCTCTATACTTTAATACATTTTTACTCTTATTTGTAATTATTAAATGATGATGACAACACTATTTGATTATTGAGAATACAAAAGATGTTATTACTGTTGAATCAAGCACTATATATCAAAAAATATATTTATTACAGATAAAAATCAATTACAGAGAGATTTGATGTATTAAATAAACGATGTAAAGCTATTAATATTGAAAACGAACATATTACGTAGTCGGCAAACTACATTTTGCCAATACAGGACAAAAAAAGGCAAATGAATAAGTGTGTACCCCGTAAAAAACATGAATCGAGTTTGTAAAAATTTATGAACTGTCGATCCTGCACCTGTATTGTGTTGTTCGATTGTACGTTGATTCAAATTTCAGACAATGTATTTCCACGTTATGGTTATTTTATTTTCAAACTAATACTCTCATATATTTCACTATCTACTATATAATTCATTTTTCGCTTACGTAACTTATTACATTTTTTTTTTTTTTTCGAATTCATTTTGGAAAGTTCAAACGATACGAGTGTTTAAAATATTGCAGATATTTTAATATATATATTATAGAACAGTCTTTGTATAATAAATAATGTATTATATTAAATGTTTGTGCTCTTTAGAAAAGTCTGAGAGATTGAGTGAATCAGAGAGATATATTATATATAAAGCAAATATATGTATAAATGAATATAAATATATAAATAGTTATAAATAAAAAAATTATATATAAAATGTACACTTGGAGAAATATATGAATATATTGTAATTTTAGCTGTTTGCTATTACGCAGAACAGTCAACAAATTACAATTTATGATTTATATTTATAATTCATTCTTAAATAACTTTTTTGGGTCTTTTGTGTCTTTTTTTTTTATTATTTTATATTTTTTCATCAATTAATTAAACTAATCATTCATTAAATTATCATTTTTCGATTATTGTATGTTAATTATTATCAATGTAATTATAATTCATACATTAATGTCAATGAAATGATAATAAACATCATTTTTAAGCATAACATCATCTAACTTAAATCATTTTATTAACAAAAGATTTTTGGAGCACAATAGATCCACGAATGTCATTTGAAGGTACTAAAATAAAGGGTATCGTTGAAGAAATGAAGTAACTAATCAACATTGATTGAGTTCGATGTAACATCATATTTATTAAATAAAAATATCAAATCGTATTTTATAAATGTTAAATAGATAAATAATTTAATCAAAATGTCTTGATCAACTTTATAATCAATGTTTCAACATGGATTACTACCGAAAGCTGATGATATTATCGATGATTTAATTATAACTCTGTAACAAGCTGTCGTCAATTTCAAACACCATGTTTCTGACAAGTCTCGAGTCCCTTTTCCTATAGCGATTAACGTCCTTGTACGCAACGATATCGAGTTCGTCGAAGCTTAATTGAATTTGGAATAAGCTCGTATCTGCGAGTGAGATGGTAAGTACCACTGGCAATGAGGTTAAACGCTGTGTGCTATAAACGATAATTAAATTATATCTATCTCACTCTCTCGATCTAGTTCTCGATTACTTGAATGTACTCTATCGTTAAAGAACCATTATGTTTATATCAAGAATTAACTTAATTCCATAATAAACTATCTTTTTACCTTCTATCAAGGCTTTTATGAAATAGTAATGAAATTTACCTTTGATGATATTAACTAATAAAGATAGCGAGGAGTGTCTGCGATATACTAGTATCGACTGTTCTTCCAGATAATTCAATAAAAACCACCCTTATATGATCAATAATATTTTATAATTGCATTTCATACAATATAATTGACGCATGTATCTTTCTGTCGATTTGCAATTGAAATGAAAAATTGATTTATGATAGAATTCAAATTATTCCAATATGTTAACATCTGGCAATCCAGATTCTTCATAAAAATATAGAATAAAAATGATTATAAATTTGATTTGAAAATATACATCTATTTGTTTTTTAGAACAAACTAGAAATAGATAATATTAATTATTTGATAAATTTCCTAGACATACAATTTATTTCAATTTATTGTAACACTTGTCGACATCAGTTATAATGATAGTAATTTAGAGAGAGTTAGAATGAATTGATACACCAGGGCACAATAATACATCAGTTATATTTCAGAATGTACTAACAACTAGGAATTCTCTTTTACGTTGAAATAACGACTTTAAGGGTGCTATTTATTGGTCTCATTGGGCTCTTATTTCACAACAAAAACTTCATTATATCTTTTTTTCTTCAAATGATTATTTTTCATAATTTTACTAATATCTATTAACTTATCTCTGAACATTATTCAATTTAATTAAACATGTTTGTAACAATTTTATATAATTTTAGCAAACTTTACCGACCTATTATTAACTCTAACTATAAACAATATAAAATCTTGCTGATTAATTAATTTGATCTTTCATTGAAATATCAGCGGAAAGTATCAATAACATAATATAATACTACTGTACAATGTTCATTAAACGTCTACGGTTCTCTCAATATAACTCAAACGATATTTTGTGGTATAATACCTACAGACTGCCCAATATGTCGTATATAACTGTAAACAGATCTTGATCGATTTAGTATGGAGCATGAATGTTCAATATATTCACTTGACGATCAATGCCATTGTACATTGTCAAATATTGTGCAATGTTATTGAGCACGTGTATGATAGAGTTTATCATAGTAATTCTTCAATGATCAAAGACAAAAGCAGAAGTGATCTTGAATAGAAATTTAATCACTATCACAGTTAATTAATTTTTCATTATTAACATTTTTTTAAACAACTTTTTATAAAGTCATAATTGGAAATTTTTAATTCAATGCTTTTTTTAATTTTTGTTGTTACAATATTTATAAGGATGTTCAAAAACATGAGATATGGAGATTTAAATGACTGTTTTGATAAATATAGAAAGTTTGAAGGCTATTACTGACGTCTTTTTAGTATTAATGAGCTCATTTGTTTGCTGATTGTAAGTACACAATACCTAAAAAAGTAAGTGGTAAAAACTATCGATTTTGTGATTTATTAATTGGTCTAATAAATAGTTAAGTAGAAATCAATGAATAATCTATTAGTAATGTCAATTTAATAAAAATAAACATATTCATGGCAACTTTCATGAACATTCAAAATTTTTAATTATAGTTAGAGAAAAAAATTAATTATTTAATTGTAAATTTTAATGATGAAATGTCTATTGTTTTTTCAAGTTTTAAATAAAATTATGTATTTGAATAATTTTGAATAAAATTCTCTGGATAATTTTCATCTTTAATTTCTATTTAAACTTTCTATTAACAGTGTTTAAAGTTCTTTTATTGAATTTAAAAATAATTTTAGTAATTGTAAGTATAAACATGGAAAAATGAAAAATAAGAAATAAGAATGTAAAACGAGTTACAAAAAATTGAATAAACTCTAAATATTTATTTTACAGAACAAAATGTGGTCTCATTAGCTTTTTAATTTTAGATATCATTTTCATTCATTTCCCACGAATATTTTTTCATTGTTTTGAATGATTAATTTATTCTCATACAGAAATATGTATTCATTGTCGTCGATAAAATTATCAAGTCTCATAAATTGAACATAAAACATTTAGTTATATTCAATTAAGAGATGTAAACTTTCTGATACCTTTTATCACGTGCAAAGGAAAGTGCATTTCAGCCAGTTATCAAGCGTATGTCGCCATCTGAACATTTGCAGTCCAACTCTATTTAGGTTGATGTAATTTTGTAACTGTTTTATGCTCGATCATCAATAAAGTTACAGTCAAACATAAATTCTAATTTCCAAGGCCAACCGGATCTTTGAATTACGACCGTCACTCATATCAAGATGAAGGATATGGTTACAGAATATATCATTTCATATTTGTGCCAGTGAGCAAAAAATCATTATTCTAGACTAATAATTAACAAAAATTACTTCAATTATACATAATAATCGTGCAATTGGAAATATGATTTACAAAAATAATCAATGAATCGAAGCATTTCGAATAAAAACTGAAAATAAAAATTTACCTCAACATATCCTGCTAGTAACGAAACTGATAATCTATTTGATGATGGAGATGTTGCTGCTTGAATTGAAACAAAATAATTAATTTCCATAAGCAATAAAATTTTAATCAAAAACCATAGTGTCATTAATTTTTTTGTATTTTTGTAATTTACCTTGTAAAATTTATTTGTCTGAATAATTAATTTTTTTTGTTTTCTAGAAAAGTTCATATGCGTCGAAAATCTTTGACCTGTGATATGACTTTGGCAATTTATGATCATCTATTTCAATTCATTACATTATTCGTACAATTAAAATTCTATCTGTGAAGTTGAGTAATAAGAAAAAATTAGAAAACAATGTATAAAATTTTTTACATAGACACGTGTTAGAAAAAATCTACTTAAACATTATTTTATCATCACTATATCTTTTATTATAATGATATTACTTTGATTTTTTTATGGACTCTCAACTTTTAATTATATCTATCATACAAATAACAGCTGTATAAATTTTTCTATTCAGAATTAATCAATTGAAAAAAATGTTTTAAAAAAACAATCTCATTACATTGATTAAATTAGCAACTAAAAAGATTACAGGAAATTCAACTTAATATTGCTTATCTCTTATTTCGAAATTTTATATTATTTTTAATATAATTTACGCTTGTATTTATTCATGAATTGTAAGATAATTTAACTCCAGAAAAATTATAACTTATTGATAAATGAAATTATTTTTACACTAGATACATGTATGAATGATGAATATGTATAATCAGAAATTTAATAAGAAATAAAATTAATCAGTGTAATTATATTTTAACTTAATTATTTTAATCACACAACAAACATAAATATTCATGCTAAAAAATATATATATAAATATGATTAAATAATCAGTCATCTTTAATAATTAATTGATAACATAAAATGTAATCACAAATTGAATATCATTGTTTTATGATTTTTCTGCTCATTATTATATCCATGAAATAAAGAATGATTTTTTCTTGCTCCTTCTTTGACATAATTGGACGTATAAGTTACAAGAAAATTGTAGAAATGATTGGAGTCATTTATTTTGATAGCAAAACAAAATTATAGGAATATCAATGTCATCTCGAAAAGCTTGTTATCTTCATTGACATTGAATTAGAAAAGAGATATGTGAAACAACCACATTCTAGATAATAGTAGTAAACATTATTGTTTAATTCAAGTTTTATTGATGACTCGGGAATAGTGATAAGAGTACTTATCGACACAAATTTTAAATAACTTTTTTCTGACGGCCTTCCTGACGTCATTCCTTTTACTACTTATTCTTATCATTCAACTAAATGGTTCCAACTCATTTGCATTACAATTATATCCAATAATGATTTGAATTTTTTTTGTTTACTCAACCGAGTAGAAAAAATTGAAATTATTTTCAATGTAATTCAACACTTTCGAATAATTAAGTTGGTAAAATAGTTGATAACAAAAAAACCAACCATAAGTTAACGTATTTAAAGTGGACACACTTTGAACGTATTTTATGTGACTTTGGAGTAGCTAGACTGTTTAGAATAATTAATGATAATATATGCAATAGTTTAATAAAGCATGATTAAAGTTTAAGCATTTCCACGAATAAAATTATACACTAGACATTTGAAATAGACATTAAAGACATTAAAAAAATTACTGATTGACTTCAGAGAAAATTGAATAGGAAATTTAGTTGGCTGTATATTATTAGTTTACTTTTTCTATCTTCAAATTAAATGCTTAGTTTTTTTAATGAGCAAATCAGTAAGTAGCCATAATTTACACAAAGTATAAGTTATTTTTTAATGTTATTAGTAATTTATATTACTTATAATTTATGTTTATGATTATTTATTAACAAAAAAATAAATATTATCCTTGAACTTATACACAAAAAAGTATGAATTGACAATATTTTTAAGTTAATTAGTTTTAATGTAATTAAGAAAAAATTATCAATGAATATTAAAGTCAATCTATTAGTTATTATAAAAAATGTATCACAAAAACAAAATAATTGACGATTCAAATTCAATTATATGACTCACAACATAATATGCTTTGATACTCTGAATGTACACAGAATATTACATCATGATTAAAAAAATGTTCACCAAATTACATAAAACACAAATGAAAATAGAAAATAGTTAGAATTTTAATTAAAAAAATATCAGTGTCATTGATAATAAAAATAAATTTCTTATCTTTAATGAAAAAATAAAAGAAAAAATTTGATTATGTAGTTGAATTACTACCACGTGTATGCGCATTCCATATGACAACTAAGTAATGACAAGTGAAACGTGAAACATTTGCACACTCTGCGATTGGTTGAGTAGCGAAGGCTCGGCTTAAGCATTTAAAAATAATTTAATGATCGCCTGTAGCACTCTCACAAGTTAAATTGAAACCGGCCAGTGCACTCGTGAATTGTCACATGCTGTGCCTCATTACTAATAAAATCGCCGGCACATTGACGATGTAACGTGTGCGTTTGTTGCGAGTGTTCAGTCCACGCGTTCGTAACGGAGCCGTTGTGAATTGTATTTAACATTTAATTACACGAAACAAAAAATTTTATTTCAACAACAATAAAAACAGTTAAAGATCACCGTATGCTTACGAACACGTGTAGCTGGTTTAATGATACCAACTTTAATTCTATTGTGAATACATTTGGTGTAAAACTCAATAAGAAGTGGGACAAATTGCACTGCACTGCAGACATAACCTAAAAATTCTTATTACGACGAAATCAGCGTAAGTTAGTGCGTCGAAAGCAAGTTATTTTAGTAATCTCAAGTGTTCTACAATTAATAATCACTTATAAATATATATAGTAACAATAATTCATTTTCAACAGTTGTTTTAACAGCGAAAATAATCAATTAAAGTTGTCGAGTTGAGAATGAAGTGGCAAGAATTCGAAATACAATCAACTTATCAATTGATTGAATGCTCAACCAACCTTATGATTGTAATTGTATATTAGCTGTCGGTGACCTTGTCGCTAATTTTATTCGTGATTTGCTTTAGGGTCATCTGTTATTTCTTGTTTCTTCGTACATATTACGCCGTCCATGTTTACCATGTCCATTGCCTGTTTACATGTCTTAGTATTTCTGTGATGAAACCCGGTAGTTGTTTGTGAATAAATTGCAAATTTATTCAACGTATTATATCACAATCTCAAATACACATTCAACATAAGTGCATGATTATATTTTATGCAACTACGTCAGAATATAATATTTAAACAAAATGTTCATCATCTTGGTATTTTTCTGTTGTTAATTAATATATTTTATTAATTGTAACAATTTTGATACTGTTAAATTTTGGAAAAATTTTTAGCAATTCTCTATTTATTTCAGGTAAAAAAATACGAAAGGCTGGATAGAACGAGAAATGTTAGCTAAGTGGCCGTGAGGTGAAATGTCCCGAAGCCTGCCAGATAGAGTGGCAGGGCTATATTATGCCCATGGCCTTTTCTGTTCATCTCATCCAATTGCAGTTCTTTCTCTAGCAATTACTGTCATTTTACTATGTTGGTATGTTACTGTCAGATTATTTAATTGTTAATCAATCAAAATTAATCACTGAATTCTTCAGTTACCAAATATAATCAATATTATCCAACTATATCTTTAGCATTATTTTTATTACTAAAATTAATTGAATGTTCATTTATTAAATTTTATTCAATGATTCATAAAATTGTCATCATTAATGATGTAGGAAACTAATTCTGAATATTATACCATTATTTATTTACAGTTATCCTTTGGTAAATTTGCCAATGCCTGGCAATGTACCAAAATTTGTAATAAATCAAACTGTTGTGCCTTCAAATGGTTCGGAAAGTCCAGCACTATACATACAACAGGTAACCCTGAGAGTTGGAGTAGTTCCTTGGGCAGAGGATCTAACACTCGCTGATGCATTCAGAGGACCGTTATACGAAGTGTTTAATTTATTAGAAATTATTCAGAATTATCAAGACCCTGAAACGTACGTAATGTTTACACATTCATAATTCAATGAATCATACTAATTTCTGCTTTTATGAATCTTTTATTAACTTGTTCATGCTTTAGGTCACAATCACTTGGTCAAGTATGCCTTCATGTAGAAGCTATAAAAAAAGGAAATTCAAAAAAATCAGAAATTTTGCCTGAATATAATTGTTTAGTTTTATCTCCTGCTAATGTATGGCAACAAAGTATTGAAATGTTTAATCGTGACAATGATCTCATAGGAAAAATCTTCTCTTATCAGGTAATAATTATCTTAGTAATAAATATTTTTTCTGATGAAATCAGTTAATAATACTCTTTGAAAAAAACAATAACTGATGATTTCTTGTTTCTATTAATAGAATCTTCAAAAAGGTAAAATAAGTCTTGCCGAAATTGTTTTTGGGATGAATTTAAAAGAAACAGGAGTTAGAAGATATCCTGTTCGTGTTCGGCAAAGGATTTTGCAATATGCAGTGACTGTATTTCTGAAAGAATATAATCCTAGGTAAATAAAATATTAAATCAATATTATTTATCATAAAATATCTATGACAATGTATCTATCTAGAATATATATTATCAAGAAATGTTCATTAAACTAAATAAATGATACATGTGTTTATTTTCTTTCAGGTTCATTAATGGACTTAAAAATCGTCTGACAACATTTTATTCTCTCCATCAACCGCAAGATACAAATACCACAAGTACAATTCCGACAGACGAAACATTACATATATTTTATCCTGGTGAATTCAACTACAATGACTTTTTCCCTCTTATGATGACGTTCGTTGCTTTATTTTTTTACATGTATTTTTCAGTCAGAAAAATAGAACTGATTAAGTCTAAGATTGGAGTAGCATTTAGTGCTACATTCGCTGTGATATCATCACTTTCAATGACCGTTGGAATATGTTTTTTCTTTGGATTAACATTAAGTCTAAGTGGCAAAGATGTTTTTCCGTATCTAGTAGTAATTGTTGGATTAGAAAATGTATTGATATTGACAAAAAGTGTCGTAAGTACACCAGCACATTTGGATGTTAAGATCCGTGTTGCTCAGGGATTATCTAAAGAAGGGTGGTCTATAACGAAAAATTTACTTACTGAAGTCACCATCCTTACAATAGGATTATTTACGTTTGTACCTGCAATTCAAGAATTTTGTATCTTTGCTATTGTTGGTCTTTTAAATGACTTTTTTCTGCAAATGGTATTTTTTTCAACGATTCTAGCAGTAGACATTCGAAGAACTGAATTTTCTAGTGATAGTTCCAAGTTTCATTTTACTAACGTGCCGTCAATGCGAAAGCAACACTTTTCTCCTACAATTCCTAGTAAAAAAACGAACATATTTCGATCGAAATCACATCCTCGATTGAATGGAATGACAATGGGACCAACAAATGTCATAGCACCAACGTCACAAAATACCTATACATTAGTAAAAATCCCAAAACGACTCAGATTAGTTCACTTCTGGGCAAGGACACGAATTTTCCAACGTGCTTTTATGGTATGGATGGTCGTATGGATTAGCATGATCATTTATAATTCTGGCATTATTGAACATTTAATCCACTTGAGTGATACATTGAAAACGGATTCTGAAGTGTACGGATATACAGTTGACAGGCCGAGGACATTGAAGAGTTATGTTGATTTGAAGACAACAAAATTTATATCACCACAAGTGACATCTACATCAACAAATATGCCAAATGTGCTAAAGGAACAGGTTCATACCATGAATAATGTAGCAGAAGAATTGAATAAATTGAAACCTGTCGATTTTCCACCATGGAATCGGCTATCTTTGTATCACTGGTCATCAATACTCGCCATGTATAATATTTCTATTGCTGGACAACATATAACGATCCTTCCGACAATAAAAATTGCACATGCGGTTAGTCCTCAGGTAGCTCGGCAACTTAGTAATCCCAACGATGTGCAACAATTCCAATGGCAGAGTTTGGCTACCGCTGCTCTTGATCCATTAGATTTTTCAGGTTTGTATTGATATTCCCTTGAATCAAATTTTTACTATTCATCAACTATTTAATCGAATGGAAGTAATTTAAAGGATCCTTCCAATAATTTATTCTATGCTAATGATATCAGTAAATAAATATTCTCTTATTTAAAATAATTATCGTGAAATTATTATAATTAGCATATTTCCTTTTAAATTTCAGACATAGAAGTGCCAACAAGGTCGGAGAGCCGTGGATTTAATACAGACGCTCCATTCGTGCCATCTAGTCCCATGGAAATATTCTTAGCAGCCGTGCTCTGTTTAATCAGCGTCATCGTCGTTGCTTACACAATGGTCGTGTTATACCGGTGCATTTGTACCAGGAATTATGCAGAGTGGCGAGCAAGCTGGCATCAACAAGAGAAGACACAGGACTCATCAACGCAGTTAGTTCTAGAAGCTTTACCTCTAGTTTTAGAAGGCCACTCACAAGAAATTGAATGCCTTGCAACGGATGGAAACACGATAGCCAGTACTTGCTTAGCAGGGCATATTAAAATTTGGGATTCAACTACTGGAGATATGTTAGCTCACATAGACAGAAAAAAATTCTTCAGCAGCCCCAAGAGAGATTTAATTAATACGACTCCAGACCCTGATGAGTTAATGTCTGATTATGAAAGTGGATCTCCACCATCCAGAGGTGAGATTGATGCTACCAACTCATTTGGTTTATTCTCTACATCACCAGCAAATAATACACAGAAATCATCACCAGTATCTAACAATTACCAACGGATGGAGCAATCAAAAAAACGATTTTCTATCAATTCATTAGACTATGATTATCAGATAAATGAATATTCAAATGAAAGGAGAAAATTATCGATAAAAAATTCCAACTATACCTTTGATTTTCCTGATTTACGTCCATTGATCAACACCAAGTTTTCTGCATCTACTTATGTTCCTAAACAAATGAGTTTCGAGAATGGTTTTGATTTTGGAAGCGACTATAAGAAACTCTTTGATCAGTATGCTAAAAATTCTGATGATATTCACAAGTGTGAAAGCAGTGAATATTTAAATAGAAGCTCAGGAAGATTAAATAATCATGATCTCACAGATAGTGCCAACTTTTTGAATACTAACAGAACTTTACAATCCAATATTGCACCAATATGGTGTGTAGATTATCAAGAGAATATTTTAGTTGTTGGATGTGCTAATGGAGTTCTCGAATTTTGGGAAGGTACTACAGGTAGCTTTAAATGCTTTTTTGATGATGGCTCGGGTTTGGGTATTTCTGCAGTAAAATTAGTTTATAATAGAGTTATAGCAGCCAAGTTAAATGGTTCTGTAGACTTTTTAGAATTAGAACGACACAGTGAAGGTCATCAAATTGGATGGGGTTTTACATCGGGTCGAAGGACCCATGTAAGAACTGGTAGTGCTGGTTCTCCAATGGATATAAATAATGTACCACCAGCAAAAGAAGACTTACGTTGCATTAAAAAAGGCTCGCACAGAGCACACCAACAAGCAATTACTGTTCTCGACAGCGAAGGTGGTCGAGTATTAACTGGAAGTCAAGATCATACTCTTAAGGTCTTTAGATTAGAAGATCAACTTCCACTTTATACTTTACATGGTCATTGTGGACCAATATCATGCCTATTTATCGATAGAATAAGTCCGATGACATCTGGCAGTGGTTCTCAAGATGGTCTACTGTGCGTTTGGGATTTATTAAATGGTATGTAGAATTTTAACATTTTAATTAGTTTCACTACATTCATTTTTATCTTACAATTGTTTTAAAAATTGAATTCATTCATTAGATAAAATCAATTCGAATAAATATAAATAGAGTTCACTGATCAATTGTATTATAATTGTGTTAATAAACATAATTAATTGCGACCTTTTAAATTTTAATTTTATGTATTCATGTTAGTAATAGTTAAATTTATTCATTTTTCATTCAGGTACATGTGTATACAGCATACAAGCACATGATGGAGCAATAGCTGCAATTACGTGTTCTGCATCATACGTTATCAGCATTGGCACGGATGAAAGACTTTGTGTTTGGGAACGTTTTCAGGGACATCTTTTACACACTTTACCTGCACATAGAGCTGCTTATAGTTTACAATTAGTCATGCTAACACATCAACTACTCATTACAAGCAATCAGGTATGCTATTTTTATTATTCATGAATACCTAAACATTTGCAGAATCATACATCATTTTTTTTTTCAATTTCAATTTTGAAAGAATTAGATGAAATTTCTTTTTAAACTACATACAATTTATTGTCTTAAACTCATCGTCATTTTAATCAATTTTAATCAGATGAATCCTGAAATTATTAATTGATCATTTCTTTACCAGGGTTCTTTAGTTGTTTGGGATGTGAGAACTGGTGAACCTATGAGGGAAGTGCGATTAGGACATAAAGACAGTTGTGTCTATGTGAAACAGATGCTTGCATTAAGGGATAGCATTGTCTGTGACTTTGGTCGACAATTGTGTATTGTTAGATTTCCACTAGTTTCTGATAAATTAGACTGAACTCATTATTTATCTATTATTATGTATATAGTGAATATCAATCAAATTTTTTTATTCTACGTGACTATATATCTTGACAAAAAATAGTTACTTGACGAGAAATCTTTCATCGTAGACTCATGTTAAAATGAGTGCCACATTTTTTGACTTGTTTATTTTCATCGTAAATCAGACATCATTATGAGCATTGAAGTTTTTCGCAACATTATCATTTTTTTCACGTACAGTTAATGAGTTATGGCGAGATGATTAATTTATACTCGTCGAATGGCTGTGCTACAATCGTTTCAACACGTAGAAAGTTATTTGAACAAACAAAAGTTGAAAATAATATTTGTATATAGTGATGAATTTACTTGACAAAATGAGGCTGGTTATAACGTTTAGAAAAATCTTTTAAGTAAATTAACAAAATCAATTTGATAACTAATGACTAATAGTTAATCTATCATTTTATTTTTAAATAGTCTATTTGATAAATTTCGATATTCAGAATACTATATATTATTGCAAAATTATTTTCGTTGTATAGGTTTAAAAAAACATTATCATTCACTTATTAAAATATATATACATTTATAGAAATGGTGCAATTGGACTAACAAACATTAAAATTGTCCTGCAATGTTTTGAGTGCCTTCATTACGTCCATTATAATTGTTCTTAGCTTTATCAATGAATCATATTTGATGAATGAGGATGTATAAAAAGTAGAAGGACTATGTAATATAATTGTAAACTATCAAACTATTTTATTAGTTATCCTTACATCGGATAAATTGAATATATCTCGATGGTGTATCAATTAATAGCATTATCAATTAATCAAAATTAATTAATCATTAATCATGTTAAAAATGATATTATAATATGTGTTATATAAAAGTCCTTTCACAGATTTTTCTACGATAAGAAAAAATGTTGATGTTTAGTTTGTAATATAAATTTTATAAATAATTTTTTTATTATAATTACAATACATAGCTAAATTATATAAAAAAATTATTGAAATGTTTTTATATTTATTCTAAAGTAATTCACATTTTTATATTTGGTAAAGTTTATTCTGCTAAATAGAAAACTGTTGTGAAAGGAATCAAAGAATAACAAAATTTTTTCATCTAAATGATATAGCTTTCATTGGTCTAAATAATAATATTTATTTTTTATAAATATAAAAATTATTATTGACTAGCGGTAATGATAATTTTAATAACTATAAGTCTTATTAAAGTATTTATCAAATTATAAGACTTGACTATTCTTTAAATTGTCAAATTTATGGCATATATTTTTATATATCAATTCTTTACTCTAATTGATAACAATTTACAGTACTAAAATGAATTTATAAGGTCTTTAAATATTTAGACATCATGATAATTGTGTCATTAATCGATATACCAATGAATTACTTTTAGAATGTTCAGAATTGCTAGGTAACCAATAAAATAGAAATTTATTTTTTGAATAATTATGTATGCAATAAGGAAAATTGCTTTTGATAATATTTAGTCATAATAATCAACTGACAGTTCATTATTGATCCATTAATCAGCATGTAAACATCCAAGCCACATGACTTTTATATTTATTATTTAATAATAAATTATGATCAGATAAAAAAATTCATTGCAGACGTTTGTTATTATTAAATTTTATTTTAGCAATAGTTAATTAATCACCATATTTTTACCATAATATATTTGTGATATTAATTTACACGGAAATCATTCTTAACGATTGGAAAAATCATCGCGGCTATCATCATTTAATAAATTATTTATAATCACCACTTTACGATTGGTTGTGATTAATATGATGTTAGGATATGATAATAGGATGTCAGAGTATCGGAATAGTTATAAATGAAATATTAATTGTTCAATAATTAATCATTAATATCCGATACTATTTATTTTTTTTTCTCTTTACATGTAAAGTTTTCATGGTAATCTTGTTCTACAACTGTAGTATAAGAGATAGAAAGTAAATTTAAAATGTGTGTTAATTTCTAATGTACAGATAAATTTGATATTTTTTTTTTTCTTATTTCATTTAAATTCAATATTCAGAGACTTATACTTTCCACAAGTATCATAAAATAGTACCCGGATGATTTATATATTTCCTTGACACATTTACAGTTTTTTTAAAATCACAATACTGCTATCCGAGGTATTATTTACATGAATTAATCATCTAAGACAATTAATGATATTATTTCCACTTTTCGATTTATGTTATACTACAATTATTGAGTAATTTCAGTTACCTTAGAAATTATAAAAAAGTTTTAAAATTACTTATTGCATTCATGTAAAAAAAAAAGACTAAACTGAATTAAGTCGAGTAATCAACTAATTGAGATAATTTAACGACTAATAATTATCGCTATTTATAAGGTTTAAACATGTTAAAACCGAACACTTATTGCTATTAGTTGTTCTGTATATTGTTGACTAATTTTATAGTATAAGTTAATTGTCATACGTTCACAAACTTTTTAATCGGTAGTTGGAAGAAAAAAAATTTTATTTCTTTTTAATATATTGAAAACAATCCAAATAAATAATACTTTAAAAAGTTTAATTATTTAAGAATCTTTTATACAATTGACACTTGCATAGTCATAATATCTGCATATGGTGAATTTATTTAGATTCGTTGATAAAAAAATGTTTTTTAAATTCTTTTATCTTATTAGTTACAAGAAGGAAAAAGAAATTAATAATTATCATTATTATTCATTTCGTAGTTTGTAAAAATTGTAGATATTAATAATGGAAAATTTTTCATGGGTACTACTAGTTTTAAAAAATATTTTTCTGTAGCTTTAAAAAAGGAATAGAATTTTTTTTCCAAACACAACTTCAGAACAAGTTCTACAGAATTCTAAAGAAATAAAATAATTATTTTAATTTTGTTTTCAAGGATAATTTTTTCAGGGAAATGCTCTGTGTATTTAGCTGAGACATTTATTTATATCTTCTGGATGACTTTTTTTAGATAAAATCATCATTAAAATATTTATTTAATACCAAAATCAAATAAAAGGTGCAATCTTATCAAATATTATTACCCAATATATTTAAGTATAATTGTGTATGATATTTTAATGTAATTTTTTTGCAGGAAAATAAAAATGGTAAAGTGATTTTAAACACTTTCGAAGATTTACTTTCATGGATTATGACTTGATAAAGCAGAAAAAATATTTTTATTTGTCTGCTAAGATCATTACAGATTTCACTGATTGATGGATTAGTTGACAAGATTAAGAACAGAGCAATAAGATTTCGCACTTTACGTGGCAGTGAAAAATGTGGTACGAAATGATGAATAGAAAAATACAAAAACAGAATTGGTAAATAAAAGAAGGAGGTGGGATCATCAACAAGTTGGAGGGAGAGACTGAAAGTACAAATGCCCGTGGCTTTGGTTGTACAACCAGCAATATAATAGTTATACACAAGTGTGTATTCTGGTTTGCAATAATAAAATCGGTTCTGTGCTGACGACAAAAACATAAAATATACAGACATTGTGGAGATGTCACATAATAGTCGCGAGATCATCACGAGTTACATGTGCTTTGGGAATATACCGGTAACAATTACACTCTTTTGTGTCTACAGTATATGAAAGGGATATTAACTAATGTAACTTACTCAAGACTTAAAGTTTAAAACAGTTTTAATTTAAAGACTCTATAAGAATTATTTGTTAATTGAAAGTGAGTTTTAATTAATTTCATCATGACTCAGGACCTTTCAGAAGTTGAAGCCAGGTGAGAATATGTTAAATAAGTACTCCATTAAATGAAAAAATAGACATCTCTTCAAGTTCCAAATTTTTTTATGAAGAATGGAAATATTTCATTCATAAATCATTTAGAAAATAATCTCGCCGGAAAAAAATAATTATGATTTATCAAGTGTTTTATTTGATAATTTATTGCTCGATTTATTTTTGATGCAAAATGAAAGTGTTGTGACAACGAAAAACAGTAAAAAGTTTATTTTTATAACAACATACAGGGAAAGTGCCGTTCATTGATTAAAAATAAAATCACATAAGAGTCAAAGTATCAAAATAATTAGTTATTTATGGTGTAATACTTTGGCCAGTGAAAGTCATACTTTATTGGTATTTGTCATGTGTTTATATTGTATATACATACTAACACGCAACTATTTTCAGGTCATCTTGAGTGTCGTGATTCAGATACATACTTAAAATTGAATAAGAGCGGAAATTCAATTGTACCTGCGTGTTACACATATTACATGAGAGTATTTAGGATAGGTTTAATTGATTTATACATGGAGAGAATTTTTTCACTAAATCTAAGTGCAAAAATGACAAGTGCACGTTTCAAAGTTTATGAGTAAAAATATTTCCATTCGATAGTAAATTTTGAATTCTTGTAAGTTAATTTTGTTCTTAAGAGGTGTTTTAGTAAAATAATTACTTGGGATAACTCAAAAATTACTTACAACAACCCAAAATTTATTGTTGAACAGAAATATGTATTTTTACTTCTAAATTTCGAAACGTGCACTTGTCATTTTTGCACTTAGATTCAGTGAAAAAAATTTTCTCCGTGTATTTGAGTTTAAAAAATTCTTTTTTAGAGAAGCCTTTGTAGTCCTTATCATTAGATGTATATTGTATACCCTACGCAGAGAAAAGTTCTTTCTTAATCGTAAAGATACAAATGATTCGTGCATATTTTTAATTAATGCGTGCATATTATATGTAATTAAAATTCACTGTTGAACAGAAATATTTTTACTTCTTTGTTTGAAAACGTGCACGAGTAATTTTTAATTTTTTTACTTATGATAAGAAAAAACTTTTCTTTTTATAAAAAACCTTGATGCAAAAATATTTAGATAAAAATGACTGGAACATATTATTGTATAATTAGTCTAATCAATGATCTTTTGTTTAATGCAATAATAATTATATCTGTACAACAATCACGATAAATAACAGCAGATATTGCTCACAATGTAAAAGAATACTTCACTTACATATGACGTCAAACAACAAATTGGATTCTTTTCGTAAAAAAATTCTTTTTGTAATTTTATATTGAGCGATTATTCAGCTATAATTTAAGATAGAGAATTTAATGTTTCAATAACGACTCGCATCACTTCAGACCATGAACACAACATTATTTACTATCTAATAAATTTTGATTGCAATAAAATAACGCTTCTAATACATGTACTGCAGAAAATTACCATAAATAACTTTCATTTTAATTTTATGCAATGTACAAATACCAGTAATTTTCTCTTCAATTAATTGACTATTTATTTATCGAAGTCTAATAAATTTTCGTCTAATCATTGATTTAAAATAATTTTAATTATTAAAACATTTCTTTTTATCACTCCGTTTTTCGAATATAATAAAACATACATTTGTCATTGGAACTTTTAATATACTTTCTGATAAGTTTATTTATATACTTTTTAAAAATTTTTTTCGTTTAACTGAAAATAATTAGATAATTGTAACAATGACAGTGTATGAACATGATGGATATTTTGTAAAAATTGAAAACATTGTAGTAATTGTTATTCGTGTTATGGAACATAATTACTTTACCGTTTTATATACGAGAATAAGATGATTATAGTAAATTTATTACTTCGATGGATTCTTGAGGAATAATCGTCATTACGAGTATTACCAATTATACTTTATTATAACATCCTTAATTTAGTTTTATGAAGTTTATAATAATTTGACCTCCTTTTATTTTATGAACCTATTAACTATCATTATAAAGAATCCATTGAATATTCATGATTTTAGTAGAATTGAAAGAAAAATATATTCTATAAAAGTATTAAAAACTATTCGTAAATTCAATAAAAGACTAAATTTTGTACGCTCATCAAGTGCAAAATTCTCATTTAAATATTCAATTTTTATTTGCAAAAATTATACAAAATAGAAAAGATAACATGATCTTTAAATGTAATTCTTTGTATTGGACTCGAGGAATATACATTTTTCTCATTATTACCCCTCATTTGCATATTAATGATGCTGATACTCATTATCACTGTTTCAATATTTTTATTCTTCAATATCGCAAGCTCAAATACCCCCTAAAGCTTATACATTATCATAAAAAAACGAAAAAATTATCAGAGCAAAGATAAATGTTTTTGAAATTCAAGTAAAGTTCAATTAACGAGTAAATTATTACAAAAAAACCTTCATATCTATAAATATTCAAATATTATGTCATTTTTTATAAAAAAGTAAAGTTTTATTTATTTTTTTTGTATGTTAGATCTTGAATCAAAAAAGTCCCATTGAAATAATTGTAATTTTAGATTTTGAATCATCATTTAACTGTTATGATCATGAAACAGATAAAAATTAATATTAACAACAATTAAATTACTATTCTTTTTAATTAATTATCATATTCTGGATGGTTATGCAACTTGATGTGCTAAATATTTCATTAGTACAAAAAATTCATAAATGTCTTGGTATTTTATAATTTCATTCTGTATATGGAAGGTAACCTGATCTAATTAGCTAATAACAAAATGATAATTGAAATCTAGATCTAATTATATCAAAGAAAAGATTTTTAAAAAAAACTAATCTTAAGGAAAACTTTAATACCAGCAATTATAAAACAATAATCATTATTTAATTGAACTCGGACTAATAGTGAGTAATGTTCTCGATCAAGTTCATTGACTACAATTACGTCCAGGAGAAAAGCAAGAGTTTTATTTGTTGATGGAAATCCCTGACATAATTTATTCTTAGAATTTCATAAAAAATTTCCAACGTCATTTTCATAAGGAAAATCATTCAAATATCTAAATAATTAATTGTTAACAATTTTAAATAAACTATTTCAATTATTAAATCATATTTAAGTAAATATCAATAAGAATCTTCTCGATCAAGATGATACATAATACAACCTAAACCGGTTATATACGTCACACGTTATGATTAATTGAACCATTAAATAATATTTTTATTAATAAAAGTCCAGTTATCACATTTACAATTTCGTGCATCATAGTGATAGAATGGGATTAAATGTATGAAAAAATAAAAAGAAAATTCCATTTCTTTATAGTATGTGGTGTGGAATAAAACGTGAATGCATAATGAGAAAAACATAAATCCTCTTATAAGATTAATCTCATTTTATTTTGCACTGCCTTTCTCTGATAATCAAGATTACTCAAAGCTTTCAGTATTTTCATAAACAATACTGACGTTGAAAAACAATATTAATATTCTTTGAATATACAATCAATTAATTATTTGAATTCATTATAAGAATTTTTTGTTATGGAATTTTCCACTCTTTAATATTTACCCTTTTTCAATTGTAATATCATAATCCAAGTATCAGTTTATTTTCATTCTTTAAAAAATTTATCACTGAATATATTATTATGATATAATTGTAATAATAAAGTATGTAATAATGATCATATTTGATATTAAATTTACCAGCATGCTTGAAAAAATCAGATCAATTTAAATCTTGACGTTTATTTGAAATGAGAAGAGTTATTTTTCTCACTGACTTATACATCTGACTCCAAGCAGTCAATTTTCTAGAAGCAGCCCTTTCTATCTTAAAATTTTCTACAAGGCCTCAATATGTCTAGTCTCTTCTGCTTACTGCCATAATCTTCTATGTAGGTGAAGGCAAAACTTGAGAATAAGTAAAGTGAATGGAGATTCTAAATAAAAATAAAAATTAGGTAATAGAGAGCATTAGACCACTAAGATGTTCTGGTATCATAAAAGTTTATCGGTTATTGTATTTCAAGTGAAAGTATCACTTTACTCGTAATAATCCATAATATTTTATATAGCCATAATTATAGATATTATATTATAAGGAAGAAAATCTAGAGATAATTGAGATTGACAGTAAAAAATAATGATTAATAATTTTCAGGATTGGAAAAATAAACTCGTCGTTAGATACAAATGGTTACTCAACAGAAAAGAAGGAAGTTTCTAAACTAAGAGTAGCATTTCCACAAGTATGTGCAGTAAGTGCAAAAAATCTTCTTCTTTTGACTTTTGGAACAACTTTGGGTTTCTCAACAATCCTTTTACCAGCTTTGCAAAAAGAAAATCCAGATGTAACAGTAACTCGTGAAGAAATTACGTGGATCAGTAAGTTTTCCCACACATCTTCTTATAAATCTATTCTTTAAGTCCTTTCTTCTTAACTCTTTATTTCTAAAAGCAAAAATTAAATAAACTGTTAAAATTTGATTTCCAGGTAGTATCAACTTATTTATGGTGCCTCTAGGATGTATAATAAGCGGACCAATTTCTCATTACCTAGGACGAAAGCGAACAATGCTAATAGCAAACATCCCCTTTATCACTGCCTGGATAATATTATACTTTGCCACCTCGGCACCATACATCTTCTTAGCTTTAGCTTTGACAGGCCTAACAGGTGGTCTTTGCGAAGCTCCAGTGTTGACGTATGTTGCTGAAGTGACGCAACCACACCTTCGTGGAATGCTTTCTGCGACCGCGTCGATGGCCGTGATCGTTGGTGTTTTTACACAACTATTAACTGGCAGTCTTACGGACTGGAGGACAGTTGCATTAATTAATTTGACCTATCCTGTCATGTGTTTTGTTGCTCTCTGTATGATGCCAGAAAGTCCTTACTGGTTAGCAGGTAATTTATTATGCATTAATTCCTAGAAAGTAGTATTTAAAATAGTGCTAATGCTTCTTGAACTAACTTTCTTCTTTATTTTTTTTATTCACATTTTTTTGCTGACATTGACTTGAATAATTTATTAGCATAGCTTAAAAAATCATTCTCGCATAAATTTAACTAAAAAGAATATAATTTATGTAAACATTTCTAAACATTGATTCTTGAAACTCTCTATGATTATTTTTAACTATTAATAATTAATAAATGAACTAATTACCAATGAATTTTTTAGGGAAAGATCGTCTAGAAGATGCAGAAAAATCATTATGCTGGCTAAGAGGATGGGTGAAACCGTCTCAAGTTCGTGAAGAATTTGCAACAGTCTGTCAAGTAGTGAAACGACCATTTAATAATGAAGAAAAACAAAGCTGCTGGAGGATATTCGGGAAAAAGACATTTATATCTCCCTTTATTCTCGTAAGTTTATCATTTTTTGTCGCAACATTTGGTGGTACAGCAACCCTTCAAACATTTGCTGTCTACATCTTTGCTCGCATGGAAGCACCGTTAAACAAATACACAGCAACTGTATTCCTTGGCATTGCTGAAATTATTGGTACAGCAGTTTGTGTGTTTGCTATTCACTTTACGGGAAAACGGAAGATTACCTTTGCATCAATTAGTGGAACAGGAGTTTGTTTTCTTGGCAGTGCAGTTTATGGTTATCTCATACAATTTGAATTCATTGACGGTGTTAATTATACTTGGATTCCAACTGCTCTCCTCATTGGTGCAGCATTTTTCTCACACATGGGAATTAAACTACTTCCTTGGATACTATGCGGAGAAGTGTTTCCTTCGAAGGTAAATTTAACACATAATTATTTTTTTTCACTATTTCAAATAATTTGAATACACAGGACCGGTTCCTCTTAAATACTTTCACAAATTACCTCTATTCTACAACAAATAGCAATAATTTAATTATTCGAAAAATATAAAAAAATTATATTAAGTTTACTTATTCTCAATTTAAATAATTATTATCCTTATTTTTAAAATAAGTATCTTTTACGTAATTACATAAATGTTTTCTCAGCCTAATTGTTGACAATATGTAAATTTCAAATCAATTTTTATTTCTAAATTACTCAAAGAATTTATTAAAATGTTTTTAAATGAAGGCTACAACACAAAAGTAATAAAAAATTTAAAAAATAAGCAACAGATTATCAACTGTCATATAAATCAATGTATAAAGGCGTGATTTTAATTTAATTTTTCTCGTAAAAATGTGAGGCAAGTTACTTTTCTATTTAACTAGTGAATATTAATGTCACAAATATCATAGATAAAAATAAAACTAATTTTATTATTTAAAATACGATTCATCGTATTTTCTCAAGATTTTCAATTTAGCTGTTGAATTATTTTTTTTTTCTTTTAAATATATATATATATATATATATATTCGTAATAATAAACAAAATGATATTTTGATATTAATAGGGTCGAAGCACTGCTACTGGAGCGGCAGCTACAACAGCTTACATCTTTTCATCAGTTGCCAACAAAATATTCCTCTACATGGTAGATTTGATGAGTCTCTTAGGCACGTTCCTCTTTTACGCCAGTGTTAATATTGCTGGGTATATTGCTCTTTACTACTTACTACCCGAAACTGAGGGAAGAACACTCAAAGAGATTGAGGACCACTATGCGGGTATTCAAAGTCTGAATAGCAAGCCGAATAAAGACAAGTCGGTGTCTAAAGAGAAATGGGCTGCTTCAAATCCTGGTTTGGTTGTAGACGATTATGAGAGTAAACTCTAGTTATTTGATGCAACTGTAAACTAATTATATTGTGAGTGTCTCAGTTTCTCATTACAGTCCAAGTTAACTTCTCTGAAGACATTTCAATTAATGTTTTAAAGAAGCTGAACATAATCGGCAAAAATTGTACATTATATTTTTAGAGAATATTTAATTTTTTAAAAATATACTTCTTCGATTTTAAAATTAGTTATATTTTTACTTGTTAATATATCTTATTTTTTTATAAAATGTTGATTTTATTGACGAATTTTTTATATTCATTTAAATTTAAAATAACAAATCACATAATCATTTATTCGTTTCATTACTGGAACCAATTGTAAAGACTTTCCTAACTGTTAACATAAAAAAAAAACCATAAACTCTCTGTGATTCAAAAGAATATTATTAAATATCGTTTTTATACTAATCATTAAATTTATTGTTATATCTTTACATAGTTATTTTGTTCATTAAAGTTATGTATTATTTAATATTATTTTTATTATTGATGGTGTTAATTTTATCATTGAAATGTTTTGTGCTACTAGTAGAAAGTTTTTTATTAAGAATCAAAGTTAAACGTTTTTTAGGTGAAGGATTGAAAAATTTTGAAACAAATTTTAAGAAACTTTTGTGTCGTAAAAAGTATACTATTCGAAGGACTTTTCGTGGTATTCTTGGAATCATAACTTGTTTTGATGTAGATTGTGTGGTATTGAATTTAGTCCTTCTTTTTTGTGTATCTGCTCTCAAGGTGTATTTTCCTTTTGCTTTTTTTACACTATAATCATTATTCACACATGCATTAATTTATAAATAAAATAAGAATTCAATTATATAATTAATAGTTGTAAATATTATTAATAGCTGATAAATAATATTTGAATGTATTTTCTTTCGTTAAATCTTATATACTCACGTATTTTTTGAAACTTTAGGTTTCTCTATCAATTTTGTAACTTTTACTATCTCTTCTATTCTGTTTATTTCTTGTAACTGGTTTTGAGTATTTTTCGCTTCATCAATTAATTTTTGTGAACAGTTATTATTACCATCTTGAGCCATTTTCAATAGCAATGAGAACGAGATACTCGTAAATACAATAACACTGGAATTAAATTTTAAAAAGTAGTGATAAATAGTATGAGTTAAATTTTAAACGTCATTTAAATCATAAAATGAATTTAAATATATACATATTTACTAATTTTTTTAAAATAAAAATAAAAGAGCTACATTCCCACATTCAAGTATTTCGCGGGATTATGGGAATGTGGCGCGCCATCTGTAGATTTGCGGCTGATGTAAATAATGAACCTAACCTCAACTTTTAGACAAACATCTAAACAAAAAGTCGTTATAACGCATATGTAGCATTTTTATTTGACAGAATAAACAGTTAAATATTCATTATATGATTTGTAAATTGTTATAAATTATTAATAGTGATAAGAAATCCAAAATGGAACAATTACAAACTGCTTTGATTGCCACAAAAGTTTTACGATCGAGCGTTGGCCAAGTGTTTGAATCCCTTGCTAATGGAATAAGAGCAGATCATGGTGAAGAAAATAAAGAATCTAAATATTTATGTGAGCTCCAAGAACTCTTAACTGCTGTGAATGTAAATTTAAGGTAATTATAGTTTATGATTTTAATTATTTCACCGTATCAATTTTTGGCATTAATTAGTCGTAACTCATTGGCTTATATTATATTGAACACAAACATCTAGGTATTAATGAGTAAAATATAGCATCATTATTGATTCTTATTTTTCCAGAGATGTTGAACAAGCTGTAAGTACTTTGAACCCGCCGCCAGGACCATTTAATTTAGCAAACACAACTTACTTAAGTCAAGAAACTACTCAAGATCGACAAGCTCTGTATAGCACTTTAGTAAACAGTCACAAGTGGACCGATAGAATTCATGAATACAGTCACATAATTCAAACTCTTCTCGGTCAGAATTCTTTAAAAAGATCTTACATAAATACCAGTAGATCGAAGAGAGGACGTATGCAAACTAGTACCCATAATGTTTCACCTCAGTAAGCTTTTTACCATTTTCTGCTGTTTAAATAAAATTTTTAATCATTTAAATTACTTTAATTATTGTTTTTAGGCAGGTTGATTCCATGATAGCTACTCTAGATCGTCTCTACAATGAAATGACTGTAACAGTATCTCGTCCTTTCGCTACCAATCCTGTTTTGCAAGTAACACTAGGACACGTTTTAAAAGGAGCAATTGCATTCAAGGGATTAATGGTCGAATGGGTAATCGTAAAAGGATATGGTGAGACGATGGACCTCTGGGCAGAGTCGAGGCATAAAGTATTTCGTAAAGTCACTGAAAACGCTCACGCTGCTATGCTGCATTTTCACTCACCTGCACTACCTGAATTAGCAGTGAGATCTTTCATGGTAAGTGTATAATGAATAATTGAATTGTAAATTAAATTTTTATTTCATGTTATAAGTAAAATTGAGTAAGAATAGAGCAAATGAATTATTCGTAATTGTCTGTGGAATTTTACAGACGTGGTTTGGGAGTTTTCATAATTTATTCAGCGAGCCTTGTAAAAGATGTGGACTACATTTACATAGTGCACTACCACCCACTTGGCGAGACTTTCGTACCTTAGAGGCATATCATCAAGAATGCAAACCTTGAAAATTACTGATTTAATTATGAATTACGATATGTCATGGGGGAGATTAATAAGCTGTGGAATTAAAAGTCCATTAATGGTAAATATTGTAAAATAATTTTCACGCTCTAATATATCAAAAAAGATTGATGTTAATATCAAGATAGAGCTTCCTATAAATAAATTAATTTGTAATGAAAAACAAAAACGATTTTATAATAAAAAAATTTTGATTATATCTCTACTTTGTTTTTAGATAGAATTCAATAAAAATATTAGTTCTTAGGAATATATGTGAATCGAAGGATATAGTTGATGAATTTTCGTCAAATGCATTTATCCTTTAATGTATCTTTATTCATTGAATAACAAAATTGACGATAGTATAAAGTTGAAGGGTTGGAAATTCTCCAAGGAAATTAGCATAGATTCTAACGTGTTTAACAGATGATTCTACTGATTAATATAGAAAGTTATTTCGGTACAATTGTGAATTGTATTTCAAAATGTCTCTCGGAAGTTGGTCCACAGAACTTCCTGCAAAAACATGTATAGAATCCAAGTTTTTCTTTCATTATTTATGTTTGTGACCTTATTAATTGATTAACTATTATATTAAGTGTTTCAGATATTAAATAATGATTTCGATTCAATTTTCACTTTGCACTGTACACAATTGAATCTAATAATTAGCAATCTATCAGCGCATTTCTTTAATTAATCTTTAATTTGATCATCACAGAGCTTTATATGGATTGAAAATGTATCTAGTTCAATTGTATAAACTCTTTGTGTTATATTAAATTATCTAAGAATATGCAAAAGAGTTTGTTAAAGCTGTCAACATTTTATTTACACGATTGTTCATCTAAAATATTTTATCTCTTAACCATTATATACTTTCTTAATTCTAAAAGTTTATAATTAAATTTAAATTCATTATTAATTATGAAGATAACCATTGTCTTCGACGAAATGGTCAAATAAATTTATGTTCAACTTTAAAGTTTAGAAAACTGGTAAATTCAATAAATTAAAAAAATTGATTACAATTTGTAATTGTTTTGTTACAAGTATTTTATTCGAATTCAAATGCATACAAATGGTTAAGAGTGAGTTAATTGGGTATTGTTAAGGTTGATAGAGATATAGAAAAAACTCTATAACATGAATAACGTTTTATAACATTTAATGTTACAATTAAATGATTACTTATATGATTTAGCAAATATTAATTATCCTATTGTTCTGGCAAACAGATAACGGCGTTATGATTTACTATAAATAATAATAAAACTGAAAGCGCACAACAGAAACATTTTCATTCATAATATAATAGCTCTGTAATTGATTAACTTGCAATAATAATTAATCCTAAATATCAATACCATTATTATTCTGCCGTTTATCATTTTTTTTTTAATCATTTCAGTTATCATTAATAACTAAGTGAATTTAGTTTTACATAATACTCATAATTATCAATGTTATTATTATTATTATATTAATTAATATTATTATTTATCATGTAAATATGACTATAAGTACATTAGCATAACTGTACACATTCACATTTGGAATATTTGGCGCTTTTAATTCAAGCGCAAGTCATTTGAATGGCAGTGAACTTATATATTTGACAATTATTTTTATTGTGATCACTTGCTTAATGAACTGATCCAAATTTCTTAAGGCTCTATCTAGAAATGTGTCAATGTATATTTCATATATCAATCATTGACGCAAATGCCTATTTTTTTTTTCTTCTAATTTTATTTATGCAGTTATTGCTTATTTAGTCATTTTTATCTAATCCGTGTGTACGTAAAGTACGGTACATGTCTAAGAAAGAGTGCCATTCCGACTTAATTGTTTTTTTATTTATATTAATAGTTGTTATTAAATTTTAATAGTTTATTAATTAATGTTATTATTTCTAGTTTTATTATTACTTTAAGTATTATTATTACAATTAATAATTAATACCTTTGATACGAATTTTAATTTACATTTCTTGCCCAGGCTTTCATCTGTTTTATTCTTTTTTTTTGTCGAATATTTTTCTTTTATTAAATAGACAACACTATTATTATACAGTGAGTGTTCATTAAAAAACTCATTAATTTTTTGTTCATAATAATTTTTTTAAAATCATCTATAATTTGTATTTATTTTTGATAATTATCTTGTCAATTATCATTTAAACTGGTTTATTTAAAAAATTTAGAATTGTGGAATTTAAAGAATAAAATTCCTAGATATTTGCTGTTCATCAAGCCTTTGCTAGAAAAGAGTCTCTATATGGTTATAAATGGAATGAAATACTTCATCATTAGTCTGAGTTCAAACATACCCATTCATTGTTAAAGAATATATACTTAATATCATTCATTTTTAAATAGTTTTTTTATTAATGAATAATTTTTGTTTTTTTTTTTCTAAATTATCCTGGAATGGACATGCTAGCAGTATGTTGTTTGCAGTTGTTCCTTTATACAATTTAATTTAGTGATTTTTTATTGAATATATTTTCATTCTTTTTTATTTAAATTATAATCATAATTAGATATTTTGCACTTTTGACATTTGCTTAGCAACATTAGCAAGTCATTCAAATTTATCTGTAAATTACATGCCAGCATCTTGTATTTATGTTACCTTTTTCTACGATCTATATCTCTAGTCTAAATAGCTGATAATTTTTTTTGTGTTTTGTATAATACCTTAACAACATAAAGAAATCTACTTTTTAGTATATTTAATTTTTTTTTAATTTAAAAATCCAATAGAATGTTTATTGCTTCATTCTCAAAGTTTCTTTTTTTTTTAAATATTCTTTAATCAACATTTTTTCATCTCTCGTTTATGTATATCAGTAACTCATCATTTAACTGGTTTAATTAATGATTTAATGTAATTTAAAATAAGTAAATTAGTTGACTTTAAATACATTTTATGTATTTTCTGATCATAAAAATAATAAGAAATATCAGTTCTAAATAAAATCTTCATTTCTCCATCGATCCTTAGTATATTGAGTACATAAATACAAGAATGTCAAAGTGCATCGAAATTGACATTCAAATCAATAAAACTGTACTATATTACCCTTTGGTTATTGATATGACATTTTTAAATATTTATCTTTCTACTTATATTAAATTCCATTTCCAATATTTTAATCAATATTATTACGCATAATTTTTATCCTAAATTATTAATAACATATTAATACTGTTGATAGAGATTTTTTTTTTTCAAGTTTTATTTAAAACATTCAATAGTATTACGACCTTTCATAAAGATCAGCTCTCACTAATGAAGATAAAATTTATCACATAAATTACAATCAATTCACAAATATTTAAAAACACTTCTATAAATGAATTTATATCCAATTTTATATTTAATCAATTTCAAAACCTAACAAATGGCAATATCAAGTTGAAAGGATTTTTGTTATGCCATTGAGTAATATAGTACATTTATACACATCATTACTACGACAGTGTGTTTGGGTATGGTAATATTCAATTAAAATTAAGTATACAATTATATACAATTATGTACATATAATGGAAGGTTTACCAGTCGTTGATGTTAATTAATCAAAGCCTCAGCATACATTTTTTTTTCTTCATTCAACTTGTGAAAACTATTAACACGAATGAATTAAATCAGTTAGACCAAATTTATATTTCATTATTATTATATCATATAACCGTAATTATATGAATATATGAGCAATATTCTTTCAATCTTTCAGCCACTCTCTAACATACTTGAAAACCTTCCGTTACACCCACAAAATAACACTAACCCCTTCACCAGTCTTATAACACATTTATCTACGAGTTCACTGATAATCACGAGTCTTGGTAAGAATTGGATCCTGCACTCATCAATTAATACACTACTATTTAATCCTTACATAGGATAAGATTTAATTGTTTTTAACTTTTATTTATTTCAGTAATACGAGCTTCATGGACTGAATAATTTTTGATGAATTTAATCAATGTTTTATAAACTTGAACACTCTTGGAGAGATTTAAAGTGTGTCTTCTTATGATGGAAGAGTGGAAGAAAAGTTGAAGCTCATTTCCTATTTAAGAACTGATACTTGGTCGCCTTCTATCAACTTCCTGTTGCAAGTCTTGATTCCAGTGGATATTAGTTGCATTAGTAGCACGACGAATACTATTTCTTAAGAAAGTAGCACAGGCTTTGCCACGCTGCGTTATTATTTCATAGAGATGATTTTCCAACGTGAGGCTATTTGTACTCAATAGCAATGGGATTGGTGTACTCATTATTATGAAGTTCCCAATATTAAGAGGAGTTTCCCATTGTCAGACACCGCTGTTCGGAAAGCGTGGCGGGGGAAGCGGGGGCGGTGCCCTCTCCGGTTGAGCGGGAGCGATGGAAGAGCGTTCTGATCCAGCTGCAAACACAACTGTTGGAATTTATTAATACATTTACCCTTCATTGTATACCTCTTTCGATTTTTCATTATCTTTTTTCAATATTTACAGCCAATACTTGATTAAAATAACTGCCAAGAGAAAGATTTATGCTCAAACTATCTCATATTTACTACAACATGGATCTATAAGAGGATGAATACGCCAATTTTTACATCATCAATTGATTTTTTTTTCTTAGATTCCTAGGAGATAAGAATTTTTTATGACTTTTATTGGTTGTGAATTTATTCAATTATTTATTGCTAGAGGTTGAATTATATATTCAGTGATGATTTATGCATTAAAGCTCTTACAAATGACAAGATTGTATTTACTTAGCGATACAAGATGAATGAGTGATTGTTATTATTGAAGAAGAAATTAAATATAATTATTGATTTATTAGTGAAGTTCTTTTAACTTTAAAAATATCGTCTTAAAATATCTTGTCATAAAATGATGAAATGTCGGACCAAAGTCTGATATGACTACTTGAATTTTTTTCCACTTGCCGTATAAAAAAATTTCATTCCTCAACTGTTTCCTGCATGTTCCCTAATGGGGAAGTTCCCCGACGTACCCCTCGTATGACTATAGGGAGTGTTTGGGGAACAAAATTTTTTTTTTCTGTAAAAAGTTTTCGTCTCCATTCCAAATGTACTGTAACTTCGTTTTTTGCTGATAATTCAGAATCTATGAGGTCTAAATAAATAAATGAGCATATCAATAGATTCGTAAGAACAAGAGCTTTTTATTTCACTTGCTAAAATTATCATTGGAGCATCATTTATGCGAAAATTTTTGCAAAGATCCCGTTTTACCCCATTTTAGGGGTGTTAAAATGGATTTTTCGAATGTTTGACCTGATTTCGCATTTCTACGCATCAAGACGAAGAGAATGAGTGGTCGATCATCAAAATCGGAGAACTTTGATTTTTCGACCCAAAAAAATGGCAAGTGGTACCCCTTTCCATTTTTTTTGGCCAAAAAATAAAAGTACTCCGATTTTGATGATCGAGGACTCATTCTCTTCGTCTTAATGAGTAGAAATGCGAAATCGAGCCACAGTTTAAGAAAATCCATTTTAACACCCTCAAAACGGGGTAAGACTGGATATAAATTACAAACAATCATCCCCCTGACTTCCAACCCCTGTAACTCTTGAACGGATAGTCCAATAACATTTTTCCAGGATATTTTGGAAACCTTAGAATCGAAGCTAAACATATGTATCCATAAAAAAGATGTGAAAAATTTATATCACCCTTAAAATCGCCAAAATATCGCAAAAAGTCACATTTTTTTAGGAGTTTGCTGATTGTTTTTACGATTTTAACGGTGAAATCAACCTTTTTTAAGTTTTTTATGGATATATATGTTTAGCTTAGATTCTGAACTTTCAAAATATCCCCTCCTAATCACTATTAGATAACTCATATAAGAGTTATGGAGGCCTAAAGTCGAATTGAGGGTGAAAAATCATCTACTTTTCGATTTTGGATCGTTATAACTTGTGAAAAAATCATCAGAAGTTAATTTTTGAAGAGCATATAAAAGCTCTAGAATCGTAGCTAATCATATATATCCATAAACAACTTAAAAAAGGTTGATTTCACCGTTAGAATCGCAAAAACAATCGGTAAACTCCTAAAAAAATGTGACTTTTTGTGATATTTTGGCGATTTTAAGGGTGATAAAAATTTTTCACATCTTTTTTATAGATATATATGTTTAGCTTAGATTCTAAGGTTTCCAAAATATCCTGGAAAAATGTTATTGGACTATCCGTTCAAGAGTTATAAGGGTTCAAAGTCAGAGGGATGATTGTTTGTAATTTATATCCAGTCTTACCCCGTTTTGAGGGTGTTAAAATGGATTTTCTTAAACTGTGGCTCGATTTCGCATTTCTACTCATTAAGACGAAGAGAATGAGTCCTCGATCATCAAAATCGGAATACTTTTATTTTTTGGCTAAAAAAAATGGAAAGGGGTACCACTTGCCATTTTTTTGGGTCGAAAAATCAAAGTACTCCGATTTTGACGATCGAGGACTCATTCTCTTCGTCTTAATGAGTAGAAATGCGAAATCAGGTCAAACATCTGAAAAATTCATTATTTCACCCCTAAAATGGGGTAAGACTGCATACAAATTACTAAACATCATCTCTTCGACTTTAAACCCTTGTAACTCTTGAACGGACAGTCTAATAACTTTTTTTCTAGACGTTTTAGAAACCTCAGATTCTGAGCTATAAAATAATATCCACAAATTTATTGCAAAAAAATTTTTTCCCCCTTAAAATTTGCTAAAATATAAAAAAAGTCACATTTTTATAGGGAGTTTGCCAAATATTTTGGTAATTTTAAGGGTGAAATAATCATTTTAAATGGTTTTTATGGAAATATATTTTTAGCTTAGATTTTAAAGTTTCTGAATACGTCTGGAAAATGATTATTAGACGACTCGTACATGAGTTACAGAGGTCCAAAGTCAAAGTAGGGGTAAAAAATCATCTACTTCTTAACTTTGAACCTCTGTAACTCTTGTACGAGTCGTCTGATAATCATTTTCCAGACGTATTCAGAAACTTTAAAATCTAAGCTAAAAATATATTTCCATAAAAACCATTTAAAATGATTATTTCACCCTTAAAATTACCAAAATATTTGGCAAACTCCCTATAAAAATGTGACTTTTTTTATATTTTAGCAAATTTTAAGGGGGAAAAAATTTTTTTGCAATAAATTTGTGGATATTATTTTATAGCTCAGAATCTGAGGTTTCTAAAACGTCTAGAAAAAAAGTTATTAGACTGTCCGTTCAAGAGTTACAAGGGTTTAAAGTCGAAGAGATGATGTTTAGTAATTTGTATGCAGTCTTACCCCATTTTAGGGGTGAAATAATGAATTTTTCAGATGTTTGACCTGATTTCGCATTTCTACTCATTAAGACGAAGAGAATGAGTCCTCGATCGTCAAAATCGGAGTACTTTGATTTTTCGACCCAAAAAAATGGCAAGTGGTACCCCTTTCCATTTTTTTTAGCCAAAAAATAAAAGTATTCCGATTTTGATGATCGAGGACTCATTCTCTTCGTCTTAATGAGTAGAAATGCGAAATCGAGCCACAGTTTAAGAAAATCCATTTTAACACCCTCAAAACGGGGTAAGACTGGATATAAATTACAAACAATCATCCCTCTGACTTTGAACCCTTATAACTCTTGAACGGATAGTCCAATAACATTTTTCCAGGATATTTTGGAAACCTTAGAATCTAAGCTAAACATATATATCTATAAAAAAGATGTGAAAAATTTTTATCACCCTTAAAATCGCCAAAATATCACAAAAAGTCACATTTTTTTAGGAGTTTACCGATTGTTTTTGCGATTCTAACGGTGAAATCAACCTTTTTTAAGTTGTTTATGGATATATATGATTAGCTACGATTCTAGAGCTTTTATATGCTCTTCAAAAATTAACTTCTGATGATTTTTTCACAAGTTATAACGATCCAAAATCGAAAAGTAGATGATTTTTCACCCTCAATTCGACTTTAGGCCTCCATAACTCTTATATGAGTTATCTAATAGTGATTAGGAGGGGATATTTTGAAAGTTCAGAATCTAAGCTAAACATATATATCCATAAAAAACTTAAAAAAGGTTGATTTCACCGTTAAAATCGTAAAAACAATCAGCAAACTCCTAAAAAAATGTGACTTTTTGCGATATTTTGGCGATTTTAAGGGTGATATAAATTTTTCACATCTTTTTTATGGATACATATGTTTAGCTTCGATTCTAAGGTTTCCAAAATATCCTGGAAAAATGTTATTGGACTATCCGTTCAAGAGTTACAGGGGTTGGAAGTCAGGGGGATGATTGTTTGTAATTTATATCCAGTCTTACCCCGTTTTGAGGGTGTTAAAATGGATTTTTCCGATTTGTGGCTCGATTTCGCATTTCTACTTATCAAGACGAAGAGAATGAGTCCTCGATCATCAAAATCGGAGTACTTTTATTTTTTGGCCAAAAAAAATGGAAAGGGGTACCACTTGCCATTTTTTTGGGTCGAAAAATCAAAGTTCTCCGATTTTGATGATCGACCACTCATTCTCTTCGTCTTGATGCGTAGAAATGCGAAATCAGGTCAAACATTCGAAAAATCCATTTTAACACCCCTAAAATGGGGTAAAACGGGATCTTTGCAAAAATTTTCGCATAAATGATGCTCCAATGATAATTTTAGCAAGTGAAATAAAAAGCTCTTGTTCTTACGAATCTATTGATATGCTCATTTATTTATTTAGATCTCATAGATTCTGAATTATCAGCAAAAAACGAAGTTACAGTACATTTGGAATGGAGACGAAAACTTTTTACAGAAAAAAAAAATTTTGTTCCCCAAACACTCCCTATAGTCATACGAGGGGTACGTCGGGGAACTTCGTCATTAGGGAACATGCAGGAAACAGTTGAGGAATGAATTTTTTTATACGGATTGTAGTATCTCGTCTATAGCTAGACTAATTATATATTTTGAATCCCAATTCAAGTCAATGAAAGGATATCATTCTTCTAAATGAGTGAATAAACTATAATTTTTAATAATTTAACACAAATTTTGTTAATTACATCAAGAGTCATTGACGTACTCAACCCCATCTAATTACTGAAATTTCTACATTTTAAAAAAAAATAAAAAAAAAATATCAATTATTAATCAAGATAAAAGTAAAGTAAACATTCAGAATAATAATTATTCGATATTTATCAATTATGTAATCATAACAATTTATATAAATTACGTAAATATTTATATTACCGAAGAATAAAAGAGTAAAGCGTATAAAAGATTTTATAATTAACTAGTCGGTGTATTTGCTATGAATTATACTCATTAGGGATTTATTAATATTAATGTATTCATGCGCATCCATGCGTTGGTGTTACAATTTGAATGACCTGGATAAGTTGATATAAATAACGCATATATAATTCAACAGTACACACAAGTTTTAAAAAAAACTTAATTCTCACACGTACTATTATCTACATGAGTTTTATTTTGTAAAATAATTCTTGCCATTCAAAATAGTTGACTTTATTTATGCTGTTTTTTTTTTAATTTCGTGTATAAATACATTAAAAGGCTTGGATTTACGTGAAGAGTTTTTTTTTTTTTTAATTTTATTCAATTAAAAACTACTACAGAGGCCAGTGTTTATCGTGTAAGTAGTGATATAGTACACAAGAAAAATTAATGTAAAGTGGGAAATATTTATGAATTAAATTATATCTTTCACTGAATAATTATGATTGTGGATTGCGTATAAATGATGTAATGATCTGATGAAAAATGAAATGATATTAATGATAGATTAGTGAATAAATTTAAATAATTTTTTTTCTAATTAATTAATAAAGAATAATAATCATTTATTTTCTATCTACTAATCATCTTCATTCTAAAAATAGTCCAGTAATGCAATTAGAGTTTCAATTATATTCAAATAATTTTTTTAAAAAATAGTTTTAAAAAAAAACCAAATATTTGTATCACAATTGTTAATACATTTATGTGTAGTAAAACAGGCCTGCATAGCTTCTTTAAAAGTTATTATTTTTAAATAAATATTGATAAAAAAAAGAAATAAATTTCTCTATGCAGATCTGTACAGTTAAACAAAGTGAGTAATGGGATGAATGATTTGAATGATTAGATGTATATTATCCAAGCAAAAACATAATCATTGCAATAAATAATCATGAATTACAGTGAAACTACAAATGAATAAATTCACGACATTTAAAGATAATAAGGTAACATGCATAAGTGTAGGAAAAAAAAGGATTTGCAACTTGTAACAAACAATTCCTCAAAGCTTTCAGACCGCAGACTGCAGCTGTTTTAGTAGAATTAACAGGCTCTGAGGATTTTTTATATCCTCGTGAACGCGTGAGAAGATTTTCTAATAAATATTTTCATTAGATGAAAAAAGTACTATTGAAATAGTGCTGAGTGAATAATAAAATCACGTCTTTCGTGAGTTGCCTATTTATAGAAAGATCATTTAATAATATTTGCTGTAATATACAAACGCATATGCGTGTTATTTTAAATAAATTGTGTGGTGCGTATATCGCTTGTAGGACGGAGCGTAGAAAAGCCACTTTATCACTCAATTGACTATCCAATTTGCCAATAATTGAATAGTGCTCCATCATCTAGCCTAGCATCCACTTTCCCTAAAGTAAACTCGTTCAAAGGCGTGCTATCTACTGTGTCACTGCGTGTCACAAATTTGAATCCCCCTTGATATATTACTGTTTACATAGTGAATTTTTATAACTTGATCTTACCGATTTTTTATGGGGCATTCAATCATTTGTTAGTTGACAAAAACTCCTAATATGTATTGTCCTTGAAGAGAGAAATGCAATCTAGAATTTAAGACTAAATCAGAGTTATTACTGTTGCATTGGATTTCTTTTTTGTTCATGTGCTTCTTTTTGATTTTTCATTAATCTCCACTGAAAATCACATCATTACCAACCAAAGTCCAACCACTTTCTTCAAACTATTCGAACCTAATTATCATTTAGCTTTTATCTCCAATTCCTAATTGTTATATTATTTAAAGTAGTATTTCTGAGGTTTCTAACTGTATTGCAAATACTTGACAATGCTATAGCAAATTTGACACAACTCAGATTATAATTATTAATATTTATTTGACGTTAATTGACCTATATCTAACTTAATTATTGGTTCAACTTATATCAAGTAAATGACATTATAGTGAAAATGATTTTTAAATATTCCATTATTACTATGAATTCCTGTACATCATGGTAAATAATAAATTTGAGTGAATTTTTATTTGATTTTATTTTTTAATACTCCAAATTGAGTCTGTTATTTTACATACAGCAGCATGATAAAGATAAAAATTTACATAGAATTTGAGAAAGAAATTCATACCTTCATCACTTTCAATTTTATATCTGAGTAATATTTTTTTTTTTCTAATTTAATAAAAAGATTCAATGCAAATATGAATTTATTATTTTCCCTCTGATTCTAGTCACAAGATATGTAACTCAATATGTAATTTTTCTGTGGAGATAGAAAAATAATTCAATAAATCTGATTTAGCATACCACGAAGAGAAGTAGAAAAGAATCGAGGTAGCATGTTGCTTTTATTCATTGCTCTTGGATTCTTTAGTTTTACAGAATAAATTGAAATAGTGGTAGATAGTATAGTAGATGAAATAAAATAGGGTATTGAGATCATTTTACAGCTACAGCCAGGTCTGAGGAATTGTTTGCCTTGTTGCTGGAATTTTTGATAGTGACAGGTGTTGATGAAACGACTGATGTCGGACAGGTTGACAGGCCTTACATGAATCAGGATGTGGCTTCTCCTCAGCAACCATCAGGGCTGCACTCTCGGCTGGTGGTATGTGTCCCTCTAACGCATTCGTACAGTTTAGCATGCTCCTGTAAAACACCACACGCCACTTGTCCAAATTTTCACTTCTTAAATATTACCATTTTTTTTTTCTATTTTAGTTTAGGATTTAACTTCATTCATTCGTTTACATTATTCAATCCCTTTTAGTTATTGCACTCTTTTATCCAAAATTTACATTCATGACATGCATTTTTTACTCCTGAATGACAGTGATGAACTGCATGAACACGATGAGTATTTTTTTTATTCAGACTTCGTCAATAATTTCATGTCAACCTAATTTTATTCCATTTCACAGTTTCTATTGAATTTAATACATTCACTGGCCTGTGTAGTAGAGATAAGAGACAAGATAATAGAAAATTTTGTCAATGATTTAGAGGGTTTTATATTCAATCATTAATTGATACTGAATGATTAGTGATCAATGGATGACTCTGTAAATCTACTAATGATTTACAGTAAAAAAAAATTACCACTTGGTTAATGATTGAGTATTAATTAGTGATAGATTATCAATATTTAGAATCGTCAAGAGACTAGGCATAAAAAATGCACTTTTATATATACAAAATCAATTGATTATTTAAAAAAAAAAAAAAAATAATACATTAAGATGAAAAAAATTATTCGATCAAATAAATAATGTCAGTTGATGGTGATGCCGAAATATTCAAATTAAGAAATGAATTATTTATTATGCAATGATGTTTGATAGATGATATAAATGTGTGGTAGTTTTCAATGATAAATAGAATATTTTAATAAACTTCATAAAGTTGGTAATAATGAATGACAAACAATTTATGTCCATGCGTAAATTATTTTTCTTTAACACTTTGATAAATAATTTTACTCAGAAATGGTAAAAAAAATCCTCTAATGAAATTATGGCTTATCAGAGACGTGAATATGGGTGGCAGTAGTGGCATCAGTTAGAACAGTCTCCTTGCTAGAGTTTGTCGTGAGCTCTTCTTCCCTGTAATATATGTATAACAACGTTATATGGCCAGTTCACTTCCCTAAATTGGCTTCAATTTGTGATTTCATTTAATTTCACGTTTCATCAACGTCCCACTTACATTTTATTCAATTTGGGAATAAACAACAATTTTTCAAGCTTTTTATTTATATGATTTCATATTTAATTTATTTGAAAATTTATTGGAATTCTTGATAAAAAATATGACGATAAAAATAATGATAATCATGAATATTCTCAATAATTGAAAATGTAGAAAATTATTTATATGTTAATTATAAATTTCCTGTAAATGTACACTGCATATCTAATTGATTAATTATGTTAATTATCAACAGTTAAGCGTTAATAAATTCTTGAATGTTTCGGCAAAACCTTTCGTACTAAATTTACCAATATTCACAATATTTATACACACTGATACACATTTAATTATAGACATTGAGGGTTTCATTACTGTTTTAAATTTAAATCATCCTAAAATCTCAATAAACTTCTGATCAATTTTTTTTTATCAAAAATAATCTGGATATATCGTGTTAACTCCTCCTATTATTTTTATGGCAACAATATCGATCTAGATGCGTTAATTTAGTCATAAAGCAGTTATTCAATACAACAGTCAGACATTTGAGAAATAACTAGAAGTACAAGCTCATTCAGAAACGATCAAAAGCGCTTTCAAACATAGTACATGGATAAATTTACTGAGAATGAACTACAACAAACGTATCAATTCAATAAAAATGATGAAATCGAATGATTATCACCATCACATCACTTTGATTTCATCATTTGGATTAAATTGATTAGTCCATCGATCAATTCTCAAGCTACATAAGCAACTTTTTCACAATTTATATTTTTCCATAAACTCTTCTTCTTTTTTATAAAGTTTTTAACTTACAGATATTTTTAATTATAAATTATCTTCATAAAACAATATTAAATAATTCTTTTCTAAATACATTCATCAATAATTCAAGCATTTTGCCATGCGATATTTTACAGCAGATCATAATAAATCATTACTAGTGCTAACTATGTATTAAATAATAAAAAAGTAGTACATGAAGACCATTAGTTTCTAACATTAATTTTATTTTATAAACTAAAGTAGGAGCATGCGATAAAATGCTAGACTCCAACAGTAGGAAGTGTTCGGGGCTCTTATGTTATAAATTGAGATAATATATTATATTATATATAACTTGTTGTGAACATTCTACTACTAACTAACTTTAAATCACACAATAGCCCTGAGTAACTTTGCAGAAACTGTGAAATGTATCTTCACGTTAAGAAGAAATAGACATATTTTAATGATAGTCGTTCATGCAGCTATGAAGAATGTTCAACTTCCAATTAGCTTTTGCTAGTCTAGGATTATTGTTGTAGCATTTCAACTAGTAGACATAAGGAAAAATAACTCCACATGCTTTTTCTTATACAATTAATTCATCTAAACCAATATTAAATCATTTTTTGCTTCAAAGTATTGAGGTTGATGGATTATCAAGTTTTTGAATATCTTTTTTCATTAAAAATAACAAAAATCATTACTCAGAAGATTGGAATCAAGGAAAAGTGTTGAAAAAAAATATACAATCGTTAAAAAATTCTAAGGAACACTTCATATGTCGTTGTAACCATGCAGGAAAATATATTATATATAAAAGAATTCATTAATTGAAATAAAAAGCCACTGACGCAAAAAACACAATTTATTGTTTCCAGTAACTCACCCATAAAGTCGGCTGTCTCGCAAGCTGCTCCTGTTCAGAGTAACACAGATAGAAAGCATAATTACGACAACAATAATATACAATTTGTCGTAAGAATAGATTATCATATCTTTTATTAATTGAGAAAATTAAATTAATAAATGAATTATGATAAATCATAAACAAAACTTGGTTATTTTAAATAATAGTTTATTTTCTAAACAACAAAATTACATTAGTAATTAAATAATTTTTATCAATAGTTAATCAAATAAATATATAATAAACAAAAATTATAATTAAATAATTTCATTCAAAATTAATATCTTATAAATTAATAAAATTTAGATGTAAATAAAAATATCGGTGTTTAACTATAATTTTTAAAATGCTACAGTTCATTTTAATGAAATATTGATAGATTTTTCTTTCTAAAATAATATAAAAATCAAATATTTCAATGCTAATGAATTGAGATAAATAAATATAAATTTATTTGAGTTTGAAAAAATATCAAAAATGCTACATGATTTCTCATACAATCAAGATAAAAATATTTTATTCAAATTTGATGCTATATTAATATTTTGTGCAAAAATATTGTTATTCTTTGTGATTTTTTTAAGTGTTTAATAAAAATTAAATATGTATATTTAATTATAGAAGATATGCAATCTGATAACATTTATACAAATGAATATAATAATCAATAAAATAGATATTTCCATAAACAATAGTAAAATTTGGTGAATCATTTCAAACTTTTATTTATATTATTTCTCTAAGATCAACAACTGGTGCAATTCTACCAATAATATTCAACTATTTTCTTCATTTCAAAATAATCTTTAGTATTTAAATAATTAATTTTAATCAAGTTTTTAATTTAATTGATCAGTTTACTTTGTATTGGTCTCTTTTTATAATACATAAATCAAATGTAATAACTTTTTTAATATAATCAATCATCTCATGATCAAAATGATGATAATAAGCTTCATAATGGAAAAATAAAAGTATTAAATTAATGATATGGGTAGAAAATTTAGCTGTAATACTTCAAATATTAAAAATATAAAAATGAATTACAATGATATTATTATTGCTTTGTTATTCAAGATAAATAAATAGAAAATTTTTCAACAATTTAATCACGACTGACAAGGTAATATAGAGATGTACGTCATGTAAGCGCTATTTTATCACAGAATATATCATACAACAAGTATCGTACATATATGGCTTTCAAATTTAATTCAAATGAAAATTGTATTGTAGACCGCATTACTCATACGTTCCATGATACACGGGTGAATAATTTATATGTAAGCTATATAGTTATGGGATTCTCTGCATGCAATTGTTCCATAATACAGCTCAAGTTCTACTCATCTAAATTCGGTTCAATTGTCTCTCGTCTTGCTGAACCAAACTTTAAGTGCGTGATTTAAGTTTATAATGTTAATAGAGAAACTTAAGAAATTATCGGTCTTGCATTGTACTAGTGTATTTACCGGGTTGCGCATTTGTTCGTTTCTTATCCTCATACCTGTCATGACTATGCCTGAATAGAACTAAGATCTCCTCAAAGGTTTTATTCTTCGTCTCTGGCACCTTTTTGTATGTAAAGATCCAGAAAATCGCTAGGAATGCACTGAATGGCAGGAATGTATAGTTATCAAGGCAACTCTGTAACAAATATCACAAAAAATTTTATTTTGTACCTCACTCCATTTTTATCATAGAATTTAAATTCCAATTCTTTCGTATTATCATTCTTAAGAAGCTTACATTTTTAAGCACTAAAAAGCCTATTGTGAACCAAGTAGAAACTTCAATGGAATATTACAATGATATTGAATTTTTTTATCTTTTCTATTTTATTAGGAATCTTTGAAAATATTTTTTTTATAATGAAATGTTCTTGTTTATTATCTTTACTTTATTTGTCGTTTGAAACAATCTGCAAGCACATGAGAACTGGACAAAAATCAGTTGGGAACCAAAGAATAAAAATCAAGATAATTGCTAGCTTTATAGCCTAGTACGTTACTGCTGAGCTATGAATTTATTTTATTTATCATTCAAATTGTCTCTCAATAAATATCCGTATAAAAAAATTTCATTCCTCGTTTTTTGCTGATAATTTAGAATCTATGAGGACTAAATAAATAAATGAGCATATCAATAGATTCGTAAGAACAAGAGCTTTTTATTTCACTTGCTAAAATTATCATTGGAGCATCATTTATGCGAAAATTTTTGCAAAGATCCCGTTTTACCCCATTTTAGGGGTGAAATAATGAATTTTTCAGATGTTTGACCTGATTTCGCATTTCTAGGCGTCAAGACGAAGAGAATGAGTCCTCGATCATCAAAATCGGAGTACTTTGATTTTTCGACCCAAAAAAATGGCAAGTGGTACCCCTTTCCATTTTTTTTGGCCAAAAAATAAAAGTACTCCGATTTTGATGATCGAGGACTCATTCTCTTCGTCTTGATAAGTAGAAATGCGAAATCGAGGCACAGTTTAAGAAAATCCATTTTAACACCCTCAAAACGGGGTAAGACTGGTTATAAATTACAAACAATCATCCCCCTAACTTCCAACCCCTGTAACTCTTGAACGGATAGTCCAATAACATTTTTCCAGGATATTTTGGAAACCTTAGAATCTAAGCTAAACATATATATCTATAAAAAAGATGTGAAAAATTTTTATCACCCTTAAAATCGCCAAAATATCACAAAAAGTCACATTTTTTTAGGAGTTTACCGATTGTTTTTGCGATTCTAACGGTGAAATCAACCTTTTTTAAGTTGTTTATGGATATATATGATTAGCTACGATTCTAGAGCTTTTATATGCTTTTCAAAAATTAACTTCTGATGATTTTTTCACAAGTTATAACGATCCAAAATCGAAAAGTAGATGATTTTTCACCCTCAATTCGACTTTAGGCCTCCATAACTCTTATATGAGTTATCTAATAGTGATTAGGAGGGGATATTTTGAAAGTTCAGAATCTAAGCTAAACATATATATCCATAAAAAACTTAAAAAAGGTTGATTTCACCGTTAAAATCGTAAAAACAATCAGCAAACTCCTAAAAAAATGTGACTTTTTGCGATATTTTGGCGATTTTAGGGGAGATATAAATTTTTTACATCTTTTTTATGGATATATATATTTAGCTTAGATTATAAGGTTTCCAAAATGTCTTTGGAAAACGTTATTGGACTGTCCGTTCAAGAGTTACAGGGGTTGGAAGTTAGGGGGATGATTGTTTGTAATTTATATCCAGTCTTACCCCGTTTTAAGGGTGTTAAAATGGATTTTCTTAAACTGTGGCTCGATTTCGCATTTCTACTCATTAAGACGAAGAGAATGAGTCCTCGATCATCAAAATCCGAGTACTTTCATTTTTTGGCCAAAAAAAATGGAAAGGGGTACCACTTGCCATTTTTTTGGGTCGAAAAATCAAAGTTGTCCGATTTTCAAGTTCGACCACTCATTCTCTTCGTCTTGATGTGTAGAAATGCGAAATCAGGTCAAACATTCGAAAAATCCATTTTAACACCCCTAAAATGGGGTAAAACGGGATCTTTGCAAAAATTTTTGCATAAATTATACTCCAATTATAATTTTAGCAAGTGAAATAAAAAGCTCCTGTTCTTACGAATCTATTGGTATGCTCATTTATTTATTCAGACCTCATAGATCCTGAGTTATCAGCAATAAACGAAGTTACAGAACATTTGGAATGGTGAGGAAAAATTTTTACAGAAATAAAAAATTTAGTTCCCCAAACACTCCCTATAGTCACACGAGGGGTACGTCGGGAAACTTCCCCATTAGGGAACATGCAGGAAACGTTTGAGGAATGAAATTCTTTTATACGGATATTTATTGAGAGACAACTTGAATGAAAAAGTGACTAATTTTTATACGAATAGCCAAGTGACTTCCTTATTATAAGTAAAAAAATAATTGTCGTAATGAAATATTTGCTTGATAAAGTAAGGAAGACTGGAACACGTCAAAAATACCAGACAAATGGAGATAAAGCTTCAAACTTATTTATTATAAGTCAAAATTCATTTATTACTATTAGGCCATCGGCTTACTCTACTATTTCCATAAAAACAATATTTCTTGATGATTAAAAAAAATAATTCATGTGTTGAAAAGTTATTATTCATCATATTCAATGAATTTCACTCAAGTACATAGAGTCAAAAAAATCTAGTGTATTTATTAATAGAAAACTTCAGTTCAATTAAATCTGGTTGATTGAATAGTAATTTCACTAATGAACAAACTTAGTGATTCGATAAATACAGAATGTCTACCTAAAAAAAAAAATCTTGATTCATTTGTCAAAATGGAATAAAGAATTTAGAATTACAATCTCTGTACTCTAGTTAACAGGTTATTCTAATATTAGATTAAGATATTAGCTAGTGTTGGGCTAATAGATTAAATTTGAACAAAAATAGTCAAGCTTACCATCATACTCGGAAAACCAATTCCAACAACGAAGTTAGCTAACCAATTAACAAGGACTGCAATCGACATGGCAGCTGGTCGTGGACCTTGGGAAAATAATTCAGCCGTAATCATCCAAGGTATTGAGCCTGGACCCACAGCAAAGAATACGACGAAACTCAGTGTCGCCACGACTGAGAGGTAAGACATCCAATCAATCATTTCCTGTACGTAATTGAAAAACTCCTATCAGGGCGTAGTATTAAGTTCATCTTTCCTGAGCAGCTGGAGGAGCCTCAGGATCAAAATGAATTTTTTTTTTTTTTTATAAAAATAAATAAAATTATTTGCCATGCACGTGCGGCTCAACCCTGCACTTTAGTGTCATGTGTAAAGAAGAAAAATTTTTTGACTTGTGAATTATATGTTGAATTATTCATTATATATATTTCTAATATTAGGTGCTTTATAGCTTCAGCGTTTTTATTTAAATAAGCAGTGTGTGTCAAGTTTTAGCATCTTCTCGTATTTCTGAGTTGAAGGAAAATGAGGAAAAATGATTTACAAACAAAATGGAAATTGTTTTTTTCGAGAGTTATTTTTTATGCAGTGATAAAAATGATGATTAATCTTTTTTAGTGGTTGATGTATTTTTAAAAAGTATTACAATGAACTAAATTAAACTAATATTTGTCCTAAAATTATAACTAAATTTAAATGACGAAAAAAAACTTCGACATGAACATACTGATAGCTTTGATATTGATTTTACCAATAAATTCATGGAATTTATTCTAAATAATTCATGAAATAAAAAATATTAGTATTAAAAAATTACATGTGTTCATCAAATAACTATCTATCTTTTTTAATAACAATAAGTTGTTAATTTCAAATAGTTATATGAGAAAGTTAGGAAAGGATGTTCTTCTCTAAAATTGTAATTTTGTCTAAAAAATAACTTCAGTATGATAGGATAGTGATGTAATGTAAGTTAATTGACCTCATACGATATTTTAATGCTCTAGATAAGAGATAAAAATTCGCAAAGTATCGTAATAAACAGTATCTCAATAAATTTTATCAATTTTAAATGAATAATAATAATAATAATAAAATCCCTCTTAGAAGCTTTTACTTTTTATATTACATATTCAATAGAAATAAAAGTACTTGAAAGTCAAGTTTATGCAAGCATTAGAGGAAGCTATTGAAGCTTTTCAATGACTGTAAAAAGTATTAGAGAGATTCGTAAGACTGTAAAGAGTAACAGGTTTGAGCGTATATAATTAAAATAATATTTTTAAAAAAAGGAAATATTTAAATGAAAATGAATTGAATGAATTTAATTCTCCTCCAGACTGTCACGAAAGAGGTCGTTATGATTGAAGGGAGAAGGAAAGTGGGAATGCAAAATTATCCAACAATAAAAACAAATAAACATGCAAATTGTGTTATCGTTTTGCTGCATCAGCAAAGCCAATAATTATGGTGTAATGACTGACTGTATTTGTAGTGAAATGAGAAAAAAATTTTTTTTTGTTCTATTTAAATGTGAAAAAAAGCGCATGCGGGTTAAAGGAGATTGGAGTCTTACGTTCTAGATGATATATTATGCTATAAGATTACGTTATATTGACGTTTACATATAGCAGTGATATATAATATCCTCACAGTCGGTGCAGTGCCCCACTCCAGCTGGGAACAAAGCATTTTGAAGTACCTTGCACTCGGGTGCGTTGTGTTGAAGCATACGAAGAGATCGGTATTTACAGCTTTTAGCTTTTATTATATAGGTCAGAGCTTTCGATAATGCTTCTTTCAAGTTTCATAAAAGAATCATATCGAATTCTTTAGCTTATTTTACTCTTCATACACACAAATATGTATGTGTGTATATATTTTAACACAATAGTTCAGGTCGTTATTTTTTAACGACTTTATAATATAAGTACAGTAAAGTCTACATTAAGTGGTTGAAACTTTAACATCCTATTGATCAAAGTTGACATGATACATATTGTATGCAGAATTATTTTTGTTGAAATATGAGTTGATATGTCAGGATTATTCTGAGAAGCTATACAATTTCAATATAACCATTTGTCTGTGAATCTTTTATGTTTATTTGGAAAAAAAAAAAAAATAATTGAGTAATATGAGAAAGGGAACATCCTTTAAATTAGATTTCAAAGTTTTTCTTTTTTATTCTGTTCAGTATCCATTAAGTGTCTAGTACTATTTTTATGTTGTTACTCTTCATAGAGATATTGAATTATTAATTATAAATCTAATAATGTTATATGAACTTTTTTTTTTACGTTTGACCCATTTAAAAAATTTTTCTCATCTTTTGACTGATCTTTTTTTCTTCGAATATTCTTCAAATGAATATTATTTTTCATTATCTAAGATATTTTCTAGTGAAAGTATTATTCATATAAAGATAATTTTGAGTTCTTTAATATTTATAGAATAATGAAAATCTATTTTTATGAATATTTGAATAAGATGATAATACAAAAGTTTTTTAATATGTACATTAATTATAAATGAACGATTTTTAAAGATTTTATTAAAAAGATTTCTATTCAATTTTTTAATACGAATTAGTAGCTCTTGAAAACTTTGTAGAAACTGTAATTTAATGTAAACTTTACTGCTTTATTATAAATGTAAAAAAAAAAAAAAGAATAAAGTTGAGGAAATTTCTTGATAGAGAAAAAGACTTACCTTTATGAGGAACGAAATAGTGATGAATATGGAGAATATGAACATTCCACCGAGACCCCATAGATGAAGAGTCCTTCTTCCTGTTCGGTCCATCAAGGGAATTGATATTAATGTCATAGCAACCATTATTGTACCTATACCGATTGTAGCGTACTTGGCACTCTCTTGTGATAATCCGGCACTTTGGAACAGATTTGTTGAGTAGTAAAATACCTACAATATCAAATAAAATATTTAAAAAAAGTCCAACGATAAATAATCAATTGAAAGACAAAGAGTTATTTTAATCTAGTAGCCAGGCCATTTGATCATGCATTGATTATACAATAGGAAATATTATTTATCAACTTACTTTGATAAAAAAAATAAATAAACTTAGTTGATTATAAAATCAAAAATATAAAAGAGTAAAACAATTGTTTTAGAATTTATAGATAGACTAAATTTAATTGAAATGAAGGAAGAGTAGAAAGGATGCCTGTGTTAAATAACCGAGAACTAGACGATCCATATAAATAACCCTATTCATAGCTTTTTATGAGTTATTTTTATCAGATAATTGCGTTTAGGAGTTATTTATATCAGGTATCTTTTGCAACACTAAGAGTGAAAGAGTTTTTAGTACCAAAAATTTTAGTATAACATTTGAAAAATATTTATAACAAACTAAAAATAAAAAAAAAAACTTGTTCACATTCAATTATCATCATCATGATGATTTAATTTAATGGAAATGATTTTGATCCTCAGTCAGCTTTGAATTAATCAAGTTTGATTTTCTCTGAAAGATAAGCTATGCCAACATCAACATTGATGTTTTGAAATAATAATTAAGTAGAACTAATTTATCAATATTATCAATATTATTGATGTTCTATATGCAGAAGATGTGCTTTATAATAATATTCAATTAATATCGGGGAAGCCTGCAATAACTAACCCCTTTTGTACATCAATAAGACAGATTATGATTATTGTGGATTATGGTATTTAACTATGTAGTAGTAGTATATGCTATCACAAGAGAATAGTGATATTGAAATGAAGATTTACGTTAGAGAACTTACTGCATTGATGCCTGAAAGTTGCTGTGAGAGTTGCATAACCACACCAATAACAAGAGGAGCTCTCAAGGTTGGACTACATACAAGTTCACCCATTGAAATCGTCGACTCAGCCTGTTGAGCTCGTTCTTCCGCTCTCATTTCCTCTATGTCCTCTTCTACCTGATTACTAGCTCTCAATCTTCTTAAGGCCCTACGAGCTTCCTCTTCCCACTGCTTTGTAATAAGTAAATATCTGCAGAGAACAAGCAAAGATAGTGTTTGTAATATGATAGTAGACAGTATATAGGATAGTACTTGAGATAAGATGCTTATGATGGTGTTTCAGAGCTATATTGAGTTTAGACAGTTCTCTTGTCGTTTACCTTGGGGATTCTGGACAAATTGGTAACAGCAGCAGCTGGGCTATAGCTGGGATGATAGCTAAACCCAATAGAACAGGCCAACGATCATTCGTACCGAGGATCTGCTCGATGCCCAGCACCTGGGAGATCAGGAGGCCCACCGTAACAGCGAGCTGGTTCACCGTGCCCAAGCCACCTCTCAGATTTAATGGTGCTATTTCCGATATGTACATGGGAACCAACGATGTGTTTAAACCGCAATTGATGCCGATTATAAATCGTCCTAGAAACAACATCTCGTACGCATAGGCTGCTTTTGTGAAGCCCATCAAACATGCTCCCACGATTCCCAGCACGTTGTTCAACAGCAAGCCCCCTTTTCTGATGACAATCAAAGTTCAATCATTAGACATACATCTTCAATATCATAGCAGTTAATTATTTGTTATTTCATTAAGAATATTTTTAATATATTATTCCTCGTTAGTGTTGTAATTGTAATTTAATGAGGTGCGATTTCTATAAACCTGCTATTCTTGTATTCAATTTCAAACAAAAAAATCAATTGTCAATGTTTCTAGAGAGTAAATGGGACCATTTGTGGTCACTTTAGCTACTACGCAGTTTGCGGTCATACATGGATAAATTATGATATATGAGGTACACTGAAGTCATTCACATTGCTCTCATTAATTATTATTATCATCATTATTATTAATGACGTTAACAATTTGTACTTATTTTAAATAACAGTAATATAGTAGCCACAAATAGTAAATATTAACGTTTCACTAAATAAACTTGTCAAATTCATAACAACAAAAAACCAATATATTCTTTACATTTTCATGGTTTTAAAGAGTTTTTAAATTTTTGAAACAATAAAAAATATTTATAACAAAAAATTACGTCATGGAAATTTATTTAAATTTTGATATAAAATAATTGTTCAATTATTTGTTTTTTATTGATTTTATTCAGAAACTTGAGTATGGGAAATTTTTTTAATAAATTTTTATCACAATACTGTCTGTGTTACGATGAATTGTAGTTTGATTGATCTCTTACCTGCCAAATCTGTTGGCAATGATACCTCCACTGAATCCACCGAGCATTCCACCAATTGCAAATATGCTAACTGCTATGGAGTACAATCTATCAACAGCTCTCTCTGACATATCTTTTCCATATCTGTTTTTATAAACGTCCTTCATAAAATTTGCAATATTCTGTAAACGACATTTATAATGTAGTGATTTACATTTATTATATTTTATGTGAAATATATTTCTGTATTATGGAAAAATAAAAATATAATATATTATTGAAAATGTCAAGTATTTACCCCTTGAGGTGCATTTATTACTCCTGTATTGTAGCCAAATTGTAACATTCCAAGCACTGCAGCGAAAATTGCATATGCTAAGAAGAATGTTAACCCCTGAAAATAAATGTCATTTTTAGAAATCCATCAATACTTTGAGATATTAAATAGAATTTACAAATAAAATATGTCATTCCTGAATATATTGAAGAAAAGCATTTACCTGGTTGTAGGAAATGAAAAAAAAAATTACATAAGTTCTTTTACGTTTAATAGAATTTTTATTGAATCTTATCTTATTGACCTTGAATATTGCAAATAGGATTAATATTTTATAATTTTTATCTAGAGAAGATTTATAGTCAAGAATTTTATTAAGCCAATCAAACATTGTTTAAACAATGTAGAGTATCTTATCAACATCTTAAAGACTTAAGAAAAAATTAGATAATTTCTCACACAACGTTGTTGCTTTCAAGATAAAAAAAAAAATTTTTTTATTACAATATACATGATTTTTAGTAATTGGATGAAAATGAAGAATTGGAGATGAATGAAGAACGAAGTTGTATTTAATTGGATAATGTATGCTTCATAAAATTAATGAATTATCTCAAGAGCAACCCATTGTAATATTTTAGCACATAGTTTTGTAAGAATTTTAAATAATTCTATTGAAACATATTTCCCTTTTATAGTGAATAAAATGGCTATATATTTGAAACATAAAAATATACTAAAAAATATAACTCAATTATTTTTAGATGAATGATGGAATAAAAGAAATGTAAATTATATGCTTATAAAACCATTTGTGAGATGATATTTATTATTCGTGAATGTAAAAAGTATGGTAGGAACTTAAAAATACAGCCAAAAAAATTTTTCTGTTAAGAATTATTTAATGATAACGTGAAAAAAAAATAGCAAAAAAATAACAAATATTTTATTAAATAAAATCAGACGAAATACAAAAAATATAAATTTACATAAATAAATAAATTACATAAAGTGATCACTTAAAAAATAATATATTTCTCTGCAAAAAAAATGTCATAAAAACTTAAAATACTGATTGCATAAATATTTCTGTGGATTATATAAATAATACAATAAGTGTCAGGTTAGTTTTAACAAAAATACAAATATAAAACTAAACAAGAATTCAATCGTATAAATTTAAAGATAAACTAAAGAATAAAATATTGAAAGGTGGAATACAAAAATAAGAACTGTACAAGTGACATTTATGATATCAAACCTGCTCTAGAAGCCTAAGTTTTCGTCGATGGGTATTTTCTTCTAGTCTGTCCACGTATTCTCGTAATTCTTCAATTTCCTCCTTCACCTGCTGCACAGTGTCTAGCTCATGCTGTAGAATACACGTGACAAGAACAATATTCTTTTTACTTTGGCTAGTCATGACTCATGTACACATTGGTAGCAGTAATGCCCAGTAAATGGGCTATGCATGATCAATTATATTGGATAGAACTTACTGTCAAGAGAATTAACAGCACCAGAATCATACCTTTATCGCAACCATGTCTCGTTTGACTTCGCTGACTTCGCTCTGACACGACTCGACGCTTTTAGTAAGCTCCTGCAGCTGTGTTCGTATTTCACAAAGAGCTACCGTCGTCTCCAACTGACGGTCACCCCGCTGCTGAAGCTCATCCAGCTTGGCACTCAAGTTCATACTCATCACGCTGACCTGTTTCTGCAGACTGTGACATACACATTAGCACCAATGAATCTGTGCCCTTATACTTATCTAAACAACACGACATGGCAACACACTGATGCTAGACCAAGTCCAGCTATGAGCTAGTCCCTATAACAGGCGTCCAACTACCTTCACCGCGAAACTGCCGAGCCTTTTGCTCCATTAAGTGTAATACTCTCTCGCATATTAACACTTATTTCGCTTATTCATTCATTCATTCTTATTTTCTTTCTTATTTTTTTTTTTTTCTACATTTTTTTTTCTCTATTCTCCATTACTTTTTCGACTTTTTTTCTCTTTAATTCAGCTAAGTGCACTCAGCTCGGCAGCAGCAAAATTTTCACGATCACATATCTGTTTATATCACATAAGACAACATAGACAATGCGACTAATAAAGCGTGTGTTCTAAAATTTCTCTCTTGTAGTGATGAAAGTGTTTATTGAATTATTTTCATTCTACTGTTTATAGTAAATTGTGCAATTTAATTTCAAATTGAATATTATATTATTTTTCAGTATTATGATACTTTTTTTTCGATAAGGAATTATTAATGTATTAGGTATTTGATTTAATTACTTGGAATTGAATGGAATTTTTTATAATACTTCAACTGACAAATAAATCGATAAAAATAGAATAATTATCTTCGAGTGAGCATTTTGTGAATAAACACGATGCAGGTAGTGCTCTTCACATGATAAAGAGTCATTAAAGGTGATAAAATTCTAAGAGGATAATTGACTGACAAGACAACTGATAAGCAGACTTGTAAAGTATTTACATGAAAGTATTTCAAACTCTTTCTTTTTGAATAAAATTTTGACTTGAAAAATAATTTATTTTTAACGAGATAAGATGGATGAAAGAGTTGCTTATAAATTTTTTAAATGTCAAAGTGATCCAAAAGTAAGTAAAAAAATAATTATTATTTAACAGACTAGATTTTGCTCATGTTGAAATACACATATTGAAATACTTTTTTCTACTATTATGAATTATTTGAGAGTAAAATAAATTTATTAATAGCAGATTTCAATTGAAATAATTCAAATAAGTAAAAAAATGAAATAATTTAAAGATAAAAGTTTTAGAATCATTCGATTGGATAAATAAATTAAATAAAAGTGTGAAGATTAATTGATTTTTATCAACTCTAACGTGATAAATAATAAAAAAATTATCAATTCATAAAGATTAAATTTGAAATAGCTTCAAAGTAATTGAATGAAAGTTACGCTGATGAAGTTAAACTAAAATATTCAGTTATTTTAATTCATGAAATTTATCCCTTATCGGATAATATAATTTCATTATTTTATCTCAAAACATTGCATAAATATTTTATTAATCATTAAAAAAGTTATTTAATGAAAAAATTATTTTAATTTTGAAAATAATAACAATAAACTTTGAGATCAATGATCATCACTTTGGTATCGAAAAATTGTACTGAAATGTTTTCATGAAATATGAATTACAAGCCTGTCGATAAGAATAAATCAAATGTAGCGATAAGTGAATAGTAAATTAGCTAAAATGTAACATAATATATAACAAACGAATAAGGAATGTTGTAAAAAAACCGCATTGCGTTGAGAGTGAGAGAGATGTGAATAAATGAATAAAAATGAATATGATTTTCGGAGTATGTAATAAAATACAGAGACAGATATGTAATATATTTAGAGAGAAAGAGTTAGATCAGTGACGATGTCGTTTTATGTACCTGGGAGATAGGGAGACCATGGCTGTGTTCCGAAACTACAGTAGCCTTCTATACTCCTCCCAAACCTTTTTCACTTCCTCTTCAGATTCACTCGCTTTCAATTCTCGTCTTTTTCAATTCTCGACTTGCAACACGTACTGCGTTACTTTGATCGTCAGCGCGCGTAATCACTCGGCGCAATCAGATTATTTTCTTACGCCTCGTTAAATGTCTCGATCAGTCGCCAAAATGGGTCCAACCTGCCAACGAAGCTGGGGCTGGTCCGCGACTCGCGTTCCACCTTTTAGCACTCTGTAAGCTTTACCTAGTTTAGGAAACACAGTCGTGGTTCAGTATATAAGATGATTGATGGCGTCGATCGCACACGTAATGACCAGTCGAGGGCGATTACTTACTCCAATTATATCTTTTCTTCTTTTTATTTTTTTTTTAAAAATCATTTAGTCATCGTTCTCGTCTCGTCATTGTCTATTTTTTATGCGACGCGCCGCCAGCTTACTCACCCCTGCCTATAGATTCCCGCGTCCACGAGCGAGCTTGAAATTCAAATGGACCCCATCACTTGATGCGCACGCGGATGATGGTAGATTGGCCAAAAATAATTGACAAAAATCAGCATGACCTCATGAATGATTACGGACGAACGTATTAATGAATTTTTCCTATTCATTTTTTCATCAGTTTCAGTTTTTATTCCTGGTATTTATTTGTTAGCAAAATTATGGTTTATTAACTGCCTTTACAGAGAATTGTGTTTTAATTGAAAAATAAACTTCAGTTTCTACTTGGTAAATTGCATTAGTTATTGGAAATTTGTTTAACTTTCAATTTTTACGTAACAAAAATGTGTGTTCATTGATTTTTGCCTAGTTATTGATATTTAGAGAAAGGTTGGGTAATATGAGACTATTGAATTTAAGTTTTGTTTTAAAAATCAGTGTTGTAATTATCACAAGAGACTTTATTAAAGTTTTAAAAATGAAATCAGATCATTCTGTCTTTTATGTTGGGATTTATTTTTAATCATGTCTTACGGGAAAGCTGATAGAAATTGAATATATTATTAAATTTAATAATAAATAGATGAATTTTTTTTTATTAATAATCGAATATATTTACAGAATATGCAAGAATAATAATTCCTGTTAAAATATTTGAGGAGTAAAATTATCAATGAGTTTATTTATTTACATCAACTACATGAAATATTGAAATTTATGATGGTACCAGTATAGAAGTGTCAAAATATTGTGCATCAAATAATACATTTATTGATATAATTAATTGATTTCATGTGGATGATGTTTTAGGAACTGACGAGCAAATATTCCATTGTTTTACTTCAAATTTTGATTGTTTAAAAAAAACAATAATGATCAAAAGTCAAAATAAATTCAGCCATTTTATTGCTCTGTCTAATTTTCCAAGCAAATAATTGATAAAATCAAGATGTCTTTTTCTTTGTTATATTTTCTTTTAATATTATCTTTTTATGGCTCATATAATTAAGTTATCTAATAAAAAAATTATTCTGTCGACAAAAAGAAAGTAAACCTTGAAACATTTCTAGACCCAGTCAGTGTTTTTTTATGGATGTTAATGAGCTGATATTACTCTTCACAATGACAAGTTATTCAATTAAAGTAAATTATCTTATAATTTTTTATTTGGTATAATAAAACGTTTAAAGTTTGAAACAAAAACCTCAAAATCACGAGACTGCTTGTAAGTAATCCAATTACATCGCATTTGCTTTTTCCTTTATTCAAGAAATCTGATAAAGTTATAATGCTTTCTTGGTCATCATCACTTTTCTGTTCTCCCTTTCGTAAAATAATATCAACCTCATCTTGTACCAATTTTAATCCGATTTTAACCAAGTATTTAAACAAATTGATGAATAATCGATTGTAGTTTAAGTAGTTACTCTAGTCTTATTATTTATCAAAATGTCTTACACATTAATGAGCTCATGAACTGCATCATGAAGTAAGTTTTTAATTTAGTTTTTCAAGCATTTGATGATTAGTTTTTTTAATTGAATTATTGAATAAATAGTGAAATGGAAAAATTCATTTAAACGAACGACCATGAGGGACATGATTAGATAAAAATGAACATAAGCAATCAGTGGTAAGCCTGCGAGCGTCGCAGCCAAAGAATTAAAGAGTAAAATAAAATAAAAAACATACCATGTTTATTACACGAAAGTGTATACTAATATGAATAATTATGAATTAAGTATACATAGTGTTAACTATTATGTACAACAAATGGAATCTAAAGTGTGTGATTCATGTATTTAATGATGGATGGCATTGCCGGAGAAGCCTTGCATTGCATTTATTTTCATATAAATGTTGATAACAAACAAAATAATGAGTAACACTTAGAACAAATACTGCTGAATATGTAGCTGAGAAATGAATTGAATTATTTTAAAGATATTTTTTCTAAAAACTTTATCAACTTTTTCTTTAGTTTATTGATTACTTTTAATCCATGTGTATACACTTTTAGAATAGTTATTTCATTTTATATTTGAATTATCATTGTTAATTTAATAAATAAAATTCCAAATAATTTATAAATTTGTTGCTTTCTTAAATTAAAAAAAAAAATCAATTATCGTGTTGGAGAAAAGTAGAACTCGTCTTTGACAGATACCAGTGATCTTTTGGGTAGATTTGCACAGTTGAAAAAATTTTGTGCTACCAATATTTAGTTATTGAATAGATTGATAATTTATTGATGATTTGATGTTATTATTGTTGTTGGAATAGTTTGATCTTCCTTTATTTTTTTTTTTTTTTTTGAATAATATTTCTACAATAAAAATAAACTGAACGAATGTGAACTGTTATCAGCAATTGAATCAATAGATATTTTCAAATGTATTCTCTACAGAGGTCTATAATTTTACGGATTATTAATCTTCAGTAGTTCATACAATAGAAAAAGAGAATAAAATCGATTAGTACATTTTCAAAGTGAATGAACAAAATAAAATTCACCAATTTGAAAAAAAAAAAACCTGAAAATTCAAACTTCCTCATAAAAAGATTCAAATTAATAAAGTTTTGGTATGAAAAAATTCTAAGAACACTTAAACTTTAAAAATTCCCGAACACAAACACAAACCCAATAATCTACGTAAACTAGTCTTCACTGATCAATATTTGTGATATAAAAAAATAACATTTTACAATCCAGATAATTTTTTACTCCAAAATTACCAACAAGTAATAAAAAGATAACGTAAAAATTATCCATGACCTTTAGCTGATGTCATAATTGTCAGAATATTACTGGATAATAAAAATCCAAACGAGCTATAAATTAAATATTTATGACATAAAATCCTTCATAAATTGAAATTCAATATTTACCCCTGTCAATTTTAGCCCCTATTTTCCCTACACAATCGTTCAGTTTACCTCACACCATAAATTAATAATTTATGTGGTTTCAAACTATTTTATAATCTTTCTTTCTAAAAATAATCCAACATCACATCAAAAGACTTATAAATAAATGACAGATATTAGAATACTGATCCTAGATAAGATGGATCATCAAAGTGGACTTTTCCATCAACAACAACTGGAACACAAAATGTTCAACTGTGCAGACAATCATTGTTGAGGGTAAAAGAAATATAAAGAATGGAAGGGGGAAGAAATGGTTAATTGGAGGACGTACCTTACGAGCAACTCCCTGAGAGTAGCTTCATCGTCCTCCTGTATTTCTTCCTGCGTCTCATCACTGAATACACCGCGTGGAAAGTGATGTCTAGGTGCAGGTCTTGATCCAGGACGCCGCACACTGCTGGTGTAGTGATGAAAGTGAGGGTAATGGGCGTGAATTCGCCCGCTCGTCAGCTTAAAAGAGGCAGAAGCCTCGAATGGGGCGCCGACAGACTCCCCATAAAATCCTCGCGCGACATAGTGTTCCTCCACCCTGCTGCTAAGAGGATCACGCAGGTGCGCTGGTGCTGCTGACTGCGTGTATTGATGAGGATGATGATGACGTGGTTGCGCTTGTGGCGGTTTTTTCTCTTTTGTTTCTTCACGTTGACGATGACCAGTACTTGCACTACGCTTCAGTGTTTCTTCCTCTTCACGACTATTTGTCCTCTTCGATCGCTCACGATCACTCGTTCCTGAGCCTACACTTCGACGTTCTGGTTCTACTGGCGCTGGAACACCTGATATCTCTTCATATAGACACTCCAAATCCGCATCCGCCTGAACTGCCGCACTCCACAGTTGATTTATTGGTTTGAAGCCGCGTGAATCGGCCATTGTATATGCTAATGTTATAAATAACATCCCATTGATCACACGGAATTTCTTTTTTTTTTATTTAGTTTATTTTCTTTTTGAAAATCAACTTTCAAAAAAATCACGAAAATAAATTGTAACTGCATTTAAACGTAATCGTAATTACGTGCGGGATAAATTTATCCAGATTTCTATTTAGAGTATTTATTGCTGAATAATGTGGAAATAAAATTAAATAAAACACTTAATTGCATCTGAATGTAAATACAATGTAAATTATCGTGGATTTAATTGGTGAAAATTTTATTGCTATCAGTTATTGAACTGATATAATAGTTTAAATAATTTTATTGATTTGATAATTAATAGTAATTAGAAAAAAAATTTTTTTTGGTTCAGTTAGATTGGATGGCAGCTAAAGATAGTAATAAAATAAAAATGTCACATTAGTAATTAACTCGCCTAAAATCGATTAATTGAAAATGTTGCAAATCAATGTGTTTCCACTAATTTTCATGGATTCAAGTTAGAATCGTGGTAGGTTTTTTTTAACGTCATACTATTGATTACAATAACATGTTTTATTTTTTTTCACTCTGTAAACTCAAATCAATTAACTAGCATAAAAATTCCTATCATGTCTGCTGCCTTTCTAAAAAATATATTGAATACAATTTGTTTAACTATTGGAACAGAAAATTTTTTAGCTTTTCAAACTGATAAAAACACTCACAAGGGATAATTCCACTTTTTTTTAAATGTTCCATGACGGAATAAAATTTTTAAAATAAAATTTTCCAGCAGAAATGTTTACTTTTTCAGACCATTTCTTTCCAAGCAGTGAGCTTGTATCACTGTAGTCCAAGTTTTTTTGCTCCAAAAAAATTCTTGTCAACTTTCTAAGTAATTTAAAGTTTCTTAATTTATAACATACTTAATTAAAACATTTTATAAATAAATAATAAAAATAAAATAGTTTATTTCTAACTAGGAATTGAACTTTGTAGAACTAAAATCCCTCAAAGTCAATATTGCAGATCTTTGGGTATGAAACTATGTAAACTAATGTTATTACAGGCCGTATGATGTTATCTTAATTAATCCACAATAACTGAACTCACTGCAACACATTTCGAATTTACATAACTAATTAAATAAATTTTAGCTTAATGTTGGGAACAAAAATAATGAAACTTTGTCTACTCTTATGTAACAAGTTTCATATACTTATTATTGATGAGTAAATATTCATAAAAGATTATAAAATTCTTTGATAATAGAACCTGATATAATTGAGCCAATTATCATTTATAAATATCATTTTTATTATTCAAGTCATTAAACAACAATGACTTTGATATATTTATTTGTCATGATAATAATCTTGAAATTTCATTCTTTTATGTAATGAAACTAGTTATCATCGAACTTAAAAGACTTGGCTACATATGATACATGTGCTCATATCCAAATTAATATACAGTCTCATTAATGCAAGAACCTGTAACTTATTCATGTGAGTCTTAACTCTTGAGTATTTATGCATTATATCAAAATACATGAACTCTCAACCACACCCTTACTTAAATTATGTCACCATGTAGCTCAAGTTTGACAATCCAAGTTAGAAGAAAGTTAAATTAATGTTAAAATATTTCATGAGTTGTTTTTCTATGCATTTAAGAATGGAATGAAAAATATTTTTCAGTTCAAAATTCTAAAAGATGCTAATCCACTTAGTTTATATTCATTATAGAGATTACCAATCATTTAAATATATTTTGAGGATAAAAATGGACATTTTTTGATTGATTATTGCATCAAGGTTGAATTTGAACAGTTGTAAAAGTGTCTTATAATTCAAAAAAGAAACTGAATAAATAAACTTAAACATTGATGGCATTGATTATCAGGACCAGGGTGAATATGTGAAATGGACAAATTTGAAATGTTTATTTAACGAGTGGTGGGCGACCTTCATGAGCAAGGTAATGAATTATCAATAGGTTTTTATTTTTAGATCACAAAGTGACTTTGCATGGGTTTGATTGCCATGAATTAATTACTTAGCACGTGGTTATCAGCAACAAAACCTGTTTTAATTATGCAGGTTGAAACATGGGTAGTTTAAAGGGAAATTAGAGAGAAAGAATTAATTTTAATTGAGATTCTGATTTCGGATGAAGCATGGTGGAATTTACAGCTGCGATAACCACAAAGTTGAGATCCGTATTGGAGTCTGGTAATTTTTAATTTGGTGGCTTTTTTTAATCAGTAGTTTTTACTTCATCAAAGCAGTAATTGTAAAGTTTATCTGCGATTAAATAAAACAAAATCAATAGAAATACTTTTCTTACATTGAAAACAATTTTTAAACTTTTCACTTTTTATACATTAATAAAAAAAAACACTTGGTTTCTTAAAAATAAAACAATAAATAAAATGATTAGTTATAAAAACAAAAAAATCTTCAATTTTTTTCACTAAAATATGAAGATGTATAGAACCAGTTATTCACAACGAGATATATATGAAAGGTCGTTTAAAAATAAAAGTCAATGGTTAAAAAAAATAACAACGACTCACCTTAAAAAATGAACAATCCATTGTGGTAGGTTATCACAAACTGTCTGGCAACACTCGTGTAGCCTTTGACTTTCGTCGTTGATAGGCTCTTTTGTGACGTTCAATGAGCACTCACGACGCTCATGCGTCTCATGAAAAAGTTGTTCGGTAATTCAACTCTCCTTCAGTCGTAACAATGAGCTGAAATTCCAAATAGTTTTGGTAAATGTACGTATTTTGAATTGAAAAGTACAATAATAATCATTATTATTCCATGCTCTATTCTTTTCTCAATCTCCAACTTGACATCAGCCAAAGGTAAAGGGTTTTATTGTGTATTTTATTAATCATGAAAAATAATTTAATCTAGAATGACCTGTAATATTCAATGTTTCTTCTTTCAAAGTTTTAGCTATTGTTTCTCTTTTAATGCTCACCATTAATCTGTGAAGTTATTGTCTAAGCTATTAAGAGTTTCTATTATATGTGGGTAATAATTATACTGTGTACGTAACATCTTCAAGATTTATTGGGATGAAATACCCCAGAGAATGTAATGTTATTTATACCAAGTCTACCTTGACACTCGAAATAATCGTTATTGGATAAAGATTATAGGCACTGTATAAATAGTGGCATTGATGATGTAACAGTTAAATTGCCAGTAATTTTCAGATAATTCAATGATAGTTCAGCAAAAAAATTCACAGTCAATGAGATTTTTATTTTATGATCAACAATAATTCATGAATTGAAAATAATCAGTAAAATGATGAAAGGTAGCTAGAGTACATAAATGATTTTTTTGATTAAATAAATCTTGACAAAAAATCATCAGACCCCATGCTTCTCTATTCTTATATTCATGTCTAATTAAAAATACCGTATTACCATAGAAAGATTATAATATGAATTTTTTTCCTGTCTAGTGCCCTTTTCTGTATTATCTAAGAAATTGTTGAAGAATTAAAAAAAAAGCTCTCCTTAAATAAAAAATATATTACAAAACATGACTATTGTTCAACGATTACTAACTAAGAGGTGTACAAACATAAAGCTTAAGTCAACGAACTGGAATTGAAACATTGTCGCAGTATAATTTTGCCTTTGACTAATCTCAGACTTCTTGTGAATTGAAACATACTACCTTGAAGCTAAGGTGAAACCTAATTTTAAGAAGCAGCTTCATTATTTTTATTTGAATAATTATTTTTGAATTGCTAACCAAGTATTTTAATAGATAACTTTTCTTGATTCTCATATTCTTCTACAACTATTTCATCAAGGATCATGGAAAGAAAATAAAAAAAAAAAGGTTGTCTGTTTGTTCTTTAAATTAGATAGAATTTTTATGTTTGCAGTGATGTTGGAGAATATATATTTCTTTGAAATTAAAAATGATATGATGTTGACTGGTAAGTAAGTTTGAAATTTATTCAGAAAATAAATACAAATTAATATCCAAAGTATTATCTAATAAATGAAATTGGGTAGCAATGTAAACAGAAATTATTTTAAGTTGAGATCTAACTCAGAGACCTAAATAAATTGGTTTCAAGCTGAATCCATATTTGAAAGGTGATGTTTCTTTAATATTTGGTTTGCATTAGGATGTCATAGATGAGGTCTAATGAGTTATTTCAATTATAATTGAATAAAAGATGTGATTTTTTAAAAAGTTATTTAAAATAATTCTTTTCTGATTAGTAATTGATTTATCTGCTGCAAAAAACATTGCTAAAATGGAATACGAAATTAAAATAAATGAAAATTGAATGAGAATTCAGCGAATGAAAGCATTCTGGGGAAAACACTTGATGTTATTGTTTGTCAGTATATCTTAAGTAAGTCAACTATTACGAAAAGTGTGACTATAAAAAACATTTGTTTTGTTTTCCTGAGGATAAAAACAATAAAAGTAGAAGAATTTTTGTGCTCATCAGCAGCAAAGCAATGAATGTTATATGCGGGCTATTTTAGGGAGAAATATCAAGAGGGAAATGTTGATAGTCAGAGTTGAAGCTCGAGAACATTTTAAATGTGGAAGATAAGTCGCACCAAAACAGAGATGATCCCCGGCGGTGCTGTGACCCGAAGTGAAAACGGATGACACGAAACAAACAAAAAGAAACAACAGAGTATTATCAAAACCGGCAGTTTTCCGTGCACAATCGCACTGCTTTTCCGCCTGTCCGTCAGAACGTTACAAATCGTTTTTTTTTTCTCCTTTTTTTTTAGACATTTGTTTCTATTTTCATCATACGTTTTGTATTCACATGAATCAACGAAAATTTTCATCTATGCTACGATTTAATATTTAGTGCGGTTGTTTACTCCACATGTTCACTTCTGAATAAATATTAATATAAATTGTATGAAAAAAATTTTTCATCTTTTTTTAGATTGTTATTTGACTTTCTTTACAGTCAATATCATCTTTGTTCTTCTATTTCAATAGATTGTTCGAAAAACAATTTCCTTGCTAGATAAAAGACTTTAGAAAATATTTTGTTTACAAGAAATCCAATTATTGATAAAAATAAAAACAATGTAATACCTCTTTAAAAAGTCATTTCTGTTTTTATTTTTTTATTAGAGTAATTTTCATTATGCATTAAATATCTTTCGTATCACAATTAACCCAATTAAAAACTTAAAAACCCACAAGATATTTAAACATTATTTAATAATGATAATGACTGATAATAATTTTATATTCATGTGTTTTTTTTTCAAAGATTATAAAAAATAAAAATAACTATTGATGTAATGCCAGTGAAGTAATAAGTAAAAGTACTTGAAGGATAAAAATAAAATGGAATGCATTTGTTAATTAAACTTGAAAGGTAAAAAGGCATTCATAATAACTGGAAAATGTTAATGTATGTCATACGTACGTGGATGGTATTTAAATAGAAATTTTCGTTAGATAATCTAAAGTACATCCTTAATACATTCTAAGTAAGTATGTAATAAGATTAAATCTATGTCTATCTAAATGTTTGTCATAAATATGAGTAGTATAAATGTTTTACATTACATTTAAACGTTGAATGAATATCAAATATTTATCTCAAAAATGGAGTAACAAAGATTGTACTCAATTTCCTGGATTCTCATATGAGCTTTTTAATGATGTAATAATGAGTGGAGAAAACATTTTTATTATTATTGCTTTTGTTGAAAAAATTCATCAACATCAAAGTGAATATAATATGAAAGCTCTGATGGGTAACGTGAATTAAAGCACATGAGAATCCTGGAACGTGTTGAATATAGAATTTTTCATCTATTAAAATTAGATAATCATTTTCTGTTGTTCGCACACTCAGCGGATTTAGAAATGAGAGATCAATATGATCAAATGCCTCTTCGTACAACATTCTGCGTCAACAACACTGAAGCAACACCCCAAATCCCAATTTTCAAACACGTTTTGTTTTTACACATCTAACATTGTAATTATTTCTAACACACTTAGATATTTAAAAATAACACGTGTTTGAAAATTGAGATTTGCAGTGAATTGCCATTGAATTTTTTTAAATTAATTAATTAATTAAATTAAAAAATCTACTACTAATCATACAAACATCCTGTTTATGAAATTATTGTTATCAACAGTATTTGGCAGTTGGAATAATAAAAAAATTATGAGCAATTTGATTTAGTCAATAATGAGTGATATCACTGCAAATCCGGAAAAACTCAAGTGTTTAGTGATGAATCACTTAAAGTGTTTAATGATTAAACACTATAAACAAACTATAGCATTTTGGTAAACGGCAAGAAACATTTAAAAGTTGTCTACAAAATTACCATAGTTCGTTTATGATGTTTAAAATTGAAAACACTTTTAATGTTTAATTGCCAAACACTTGAATTTGCAGTGTATCCACTGTGATATCTAGAATACGAGAATTAGTAAGCATTTTCGATTATTTACAACAATGAAGAATTTTTATCGACTTTATTAAGCGACTGGATACATAAAAAAGTGAATAATACTCTTACTCGATCGATAATAAATAAATTTCACTAAAAAATTGCGAATCTAAAACGTAGTAAACATTATTATTAGTTTATAACAATAGAATAACGATGTAAACTTTGTAAACATTCTCAATTATTTATAATAACAAAATAACTTTATGATCTTTGTTTAATGGTTAAGGTAACTGATGATTTTTTCATTCCAATTTCAATAAAAAATATTTTTTTAACGATTGCCATATATGTTGAGGATGTTTTAATGAATAATAAAAATTGAGAAAGAATACAAAAATTCATTAAAATATTTTTTACAGGTTATTATCAGCATTTTCATTATTTGCCAGCAGTTTATTTTATTATTCATATTATATTGTGTCTAGTTAAACATTTAAACAAGTCAAGAATATTTTAAAGTAAAAATATAACTGGAAAAAAAGAATTAATAATTTTAAAAAAGTTGGCTAATTGAAGAATTAAAACTTTAATACATATAACAGCAGCAGAAGAAAAAGGAAGAGTTTGTAAAAGCTACTTGTTCTCTAAAATAGTGCAAGCATTATTCTGATTACGAGTTGGATTAGTTGATAAAGAAAATGTTTGAATTCATACCGAGTTTCTTAGCATTTCTTGTGCGAATTTCAGTTGAAATTGAAATAGTGAATAAACTGGTGCGTAAGAGAAACTTATAAGATGACAGTAACAGAAGTGAGAGAATGAAAGAAGCTGGGAGGGAGCAGGGGCAATAGGATAAAGAAAGAAAAAAGGTAATATGCATATAGATTTGTATATAATAGACAAAGATAGCTCGTGCCAAGTCTGTTAAGCACACTCACAGAATGTCGACTGAAACCTTCATTTGCGCCTGTTTTCGTGTTAATCAACTTTGTAATAATTGTCGCATTGAATATTCATACTTAACATTAAAAAGATAAAATAACGAATAGTACTTCATTAGAACTTTACTTTTTCATCTCACTAAGAGGAAATGAATATTATTTTTTCTCTTTTTTTTATCACTTATTGTTGGACTAAACGAAAATTATCTTCACCAATGTTATCACTGTAATTAGGTTTTACTGATAAAATGTCGGTCATAAGACCGTTATTTTTAAGTGAGATGTTAAAAGTGTGAAATATCGTTTAATTTAAACTGAAATATGATACTTAAGAATGGATTAAGTTTTGAAATAGTTCCAATTCGTAAGAATATTACTTGATGATTGATAATTTGATTATAAATTTCCGGCTTTGAAATTACATTAGTCCAATCAACACAAGAGGATTTACTCCATTTGTTAGAAGATTTTTAGTGATACTACCAATTTTCAGTTTTCCAATGGAAAAAGATTTCTCATAGAACATAGAAAAAGCTTCCTCAAAAACGGAAACGGAGCTTTTTATTTTATTTCATGCATTTGTGTGTTCCCATGTATCGAAGTGAGACAGCTCTATAGACAAAATCGTGTGTTAGAAAAGGACGAAACTATTTGAAATGAAAGTAATACATTTCTTATGGGAGAAGCCTATGTTTTATTGATTTATTATTTATTTATTATGACGAAAAAAATAGGTTATTATCATTTTGACCTTGTTTTATATATATGTGACATCAATTTGAATTATTATCATATTTATATTATCATTGGAGATAATTCATGAATTTGATATGAAGCTAAAAAAAATATAATAAGTTTCGAGTGGGTATTAATTTTATAAATTCTCGATGAATTATTAATATGAAGTGAAAAAACAATTTTTGCTGTCAACTTGTTTATCAAGTGTAGAATAAAAATGACGTCTTTATAATGATATTCTTAGTGAACATGACTTTAGTTGTAGTTGATGTATGAGAAGTAAATTGATAGTTGAAGAATTTCGTGATAAATATCTTGAATAGAAATGAATTATAAATTGTTGCATGAATGAATCATTTAACGGAATACTCGACTTCGTACTAAAAAGTATTTATTGCAGTTATATCTGTATTAACAATAAATTCAATTACTGTGGTAATAAAATATAGTTGTGGATGTTATAACACAGTTGTAGTGGCTATAATATTAGTAATGGAGTTTTCAGTGTTCGAATGGAGGTATTTATTTAACTGCAAGAGTTATGACGAGTTGTAAATTAATATTAATCTTCAAGATTATTTATTTGAATGGTCTATACCTGAATTTTGTAATGAAAAATTTAGTTTCTAAAATAAATTATCGTTAAAAGTCTTAAAACAAAAACTGTATGATCATGAAAAAAATTATTTTATGATAAATAAATCTTCAAATCAGGTGGTTAATTTATCTTTTAAATAAAAAAGATTTCACTGATCATAAAACATCAGACCATATGTTATCTTTAGGTTAGGAATAGTTGTTTGAGAATAATTCCAAGTATGAAATGTAAATCTATATGTTTAAAAGTAATTACTAATATTTACAATAATAAATAATATTGATTTAATAATGTTTAAAATTAATTTTCAGTTAATTGTTGAACAACAATAAATGTCCTTTTGATCAAAGTTGCAAAAATAGCCATATAAGTTGATAGTTACTTACAAATGAAAGAATAATTATATGACCATTTTGAATGAAAATGTTGAAAATTGTCAATAATAAAATCCTTCAACTCGTAGCACACTTAGATACAATATTGAAACTATTCACTGAACCACTGACACCATTAACCAATAATAAGGCACTTTTTATAGCAAAGTGAAAACATAAAAATCACCAGTTACAAACTCTAGAACAGTTATAGTTGGCAGATAAAATAAATTGTAATTTTCTTGTGACATTTAATCACTAGAAATCTTGAGGAATCACTCATGTCTGACAAGTGCAGCCGCATCTACTATACTAAACGTCGAGCAAGGCTGTAGTGAATAGAGACTGAAAAATCAGATTCACGATCCCCTACTACTTCTCCGTATCACTGACTACCTATTCATAGGTATATCAGCCAGGTAGCAGTCACGTTGATGTAATTACAAAAGGTGAATGGCTCAGTTATTTACAGATTGACATATGTTAACTGCAGACTATGGTCATGGCCTGATGATTGATGATATTTTAAACGATATTTGTGATAACGATAAACATAAGAGGATTATTTATTCAATAATGAATGGACAATAGAATGTAGGATAAATGTGTATGTCTGGCAATTATAATTCTATTACTTTGCCATCAATGACGTTGTTTTTCCTTGTCGTGATCCGGATTCTCATTTGCTGTGTCATGAGTAACATGGGTAATCTCTATCTAACACTAGAATCAAGAAGAAAAAAAATTTGCTCTACAGGAAAATTAATTCTTTAGTGTGATGTAACTATTACTTATACCATTTTTCCAATCATTTTCTTGAAATTATTTTCAACAAACAATTAAATTGCTTTGAATAATTTAATGTTTATCTAATAATGATGCAATTATTTTTAAAGCTTGGAAAATTTTTAGACTTGGATAAAGATGAATCTATTGAAGAATAATTGTAATTAAATTGTGAAAAGTAAAATAAATAAAGTCAACTGATGATATAAAAAAAATTGCACATAGATAACAAGTAATATGAATAAAATATATAAAATCTTTTTATGTAGATAATTGATAAGAGAAAAAAAGTGAATAAATTTTTTTATTAGCAAGAAAATGCATAAATTATAAAAGAGCCAATTCAAGTTTCTGGTGGACCCAGAGAGACAATTCATTTCCACGAGTATCCATTTGGGTATTAGAAGATTTATTACTCAAGAACTCAAGAAGGAGATTCTCGATAAAAATACTTCACATACTGCAAGGAGATGAAGAAGAAAAGAGAGAAAAAAAAGGTTGCTATTGTTGATGGTATTTTTCGCCGTCGTATTTTCTACTTTTTCATGCGAAAGAATATACTGTCAAATGCAAAGAGAACATTTATCTTGTCTGTGTATTAAAACAAAATATATCATTAATCTAAAAGTTGTCGAGGAAATAAAAAATAAAAACAAAATGAAGGTATGTGTACATAAATGTAGTGTTTTAAAGCAAGTAAAAATATTGTTAGACCACTCTTCTCTCTTTTGGATGACAGCAGGTGCAGGAGAGACCACAGAAACCACGCGTATTTCCATAAATGACGGTCCCATACCCACGTAACGACTGCTGTGCCACGCAAGCTAAAACCCAGGCCACATAAAGACGCTCCCAAAGGGCGTAAAAGCTAAGCAAAGAGTTGATGTTGCTGGAGAAAATATTCTCAGGGCGCTATTATGTATTAACGATGTTCATAAGTTATGTTATACATGACACAGCTCATTAAAGTAGAGCAACATGCTGTCTACATCTAGAGCATAGACTTATAGCAAGTCTATAATACGATGCTGACTTGAAAACTTGCTATAAATTTTATAGACATCTATAAATGTTTTCAGTAATCCTAGAACATCGTGACCGTTGATGGACATCGAGACATGAGGATCATGCAGTTAAGACCTTTGGGATTCAAGGGAAACTTCTTGCCGCACACTAACTCCCTAAGTTTAATCTCGACTGGGATTTTGAGATCGATAACGTCGACTAGAAGAGCTCCAACGTTGGTGCGACGCCTCTCGAGGGTGAGAAAGAGAGTTTGAGAGTGTGTGGGCTATATGCGCGCGCATTTAAGTGTGTGTGTATACAAGTATACATGTATAGGGGTGTTGTTTAGACTGTTAATGCTCAGCAAATCTTTATAACAACTTTGAAAGAATTTTTTTGTTGATACTAGAGTGACAGTTACTAAGAACAATAATTAAGTCATTAATCATGAGGGAGAAGTTGAGAAAACCGGGATACAGGCATTTTCATCACGCCTATAAGTACAAGGACAAAAAACCTGTTCAAAATGATCCTCTTGAGGAATGATTGAAATTTATGTTACAATATAGAATTTTTTTTTTTTTTATTATGAGGAAATCATTTTTCATATATAACGAGCTTGTCTACCTAATGATATGATGGGAAAAAATTTTGTTATTCATCCGGGTTTCATTGATAATCATTTTTTTATGAGAGCTCAATAACAAATCAGTTAAAGTGCACTTATATTGTCAGGAAAATTTTTTTTAAATGAATAATTAAATTAATTACAAAATATACACCACAACTGATATTTATGTAATCATATTTTTATATTTTATTTCTTGGAGCTATAGATTTTTCTTGCAGTCATCAAAGAGACTACTTCAGAGACAAATTTCCAATTTATTGCTAAAAATAAAATGTATATTTTTTCTATTTACCTACTTTGCCATTTTTATAAAGTAATTATTATTTTTCTGTATTCATTTATTATATCGCAACTATAATAATCAATATAAAATGCACTGAATATGATCCATTAAAAGCTAAATAGAAATTGTTACATTAAGATATATGAAAATAGATACTAAGTATACCTTTGTGGCAGCGTCACTATAATTATAGCTATCTTATTACTATGAATGTCACAAACGAGTGCTTTCACCTATATCGATTTTTAAAAATCGATTAGTTAAAAAATTCTTCTGTTCATGCAACAAAACAGATATAATAATAATAAAATAAGTTGAGTGATGATTATTGTGAAAACTGATATAATACTAATAAAAAAGTTTTAAATGCCTCGATGGAATTTTTCATGCATACTTTTTTTTTCGTGGGTGCAATGTATGAATAGATAAAAATATTTATTGAACATAGATTGAAATTTTATAAGAAGGATTATAGATGGAATTAAATATTTCAGAGACATTTAAATTGGAGTGACAATCATTTTAAGTTCAACAGATAGATTTCTCGTAAAAAACATTTCAGTTGGGTGACAAAAATTTATTGATTATTAAATTGATAGCTTTTCCATGTGAAAATGTACTTTATGACATATTTTTTATTTATGACATGTATCTGTGCAATTAAAATAAAATTTTATATTTAATTAATGATATTTTTAAAAATATCATTCAACAGAAATAAAAATATCTACTTTTGAAAGATCAAAAATTCTTGTGATACATTTTTGAAATGAATTTAAATATTATTTATTTATATGTCAGTTATTTTTTGTTATTGGATATTTTTAAAAATAAAATATATCATCAATTTGTCATAATATAACAATAGTTTTAATAATATCTTTGTAAAGGGATTGAATTGAACATAATTTAATTTTTTTTTTTTAAATCAGTAGTGTATCTCAATAATTGATCGTCCAACCCTTCATTTAATAATAGTATGTGATAGAAAAATACCAAATAATAATTCATTCCATCAAATTTAAATATTTTACGAAATATAATTATTATTTGTTAAAACTATATTGCTTTGCAATCAAAGATAATCTAATAACTGGTGAAAAAAATAATGAAAAAATGGTGGGAGATATGACGTCAGTTACTCTCAATTTCACGGTAATCGTCGCAAAAACCGTTGCACCGTTTAATTGGTCGACGATTAAACGTTATATTTTTTTTTTGTTGCATGTGCTAAAAATTATTCACTTGTTTACAGAAGATCTCAAGAATTTTTTTGCATACACTGAACAAATACGAATTTATAGTTTTTTTTTTTTTTTTAAATTATGTTTTCATGCATAAATAATAAATGGGCATATCTAGAATGCAAATATTCTCCGAGTATCTGACTGTAGTTTTTTTAAAAAACAAAATAAATTCATAACTGCAAAAAAAATAAATAGTTCAAATTAACTGAATTAAAAAAAAAACGATGTAACGAAAAAATGTGATATTAAAATTTTTTTAAATACGTAACATTGTATGATTAATGTAGAATTTATTTATGTAATTTTATTTATCAAGAATACTCAAAAAGCTACATGATGGTAATTAGAAAATTATGCGAATTTAATTCATCTTTTGATAATATTTTCAAAATAAAATTAAAAGAGAGAAAACTAATTTACACATGGAATTTAATGATGTTTTCAATTAAATAAAAAATTTAAAAGAAGAAAACAAAATCAAAACTCTCTGAACAATCATAGATATCTTTTGTCACAAATTAAAAATTTTTTTCAATTCCATTGTTCAATCAAATAAAAAAAGCATTTCTTCAAACGATTGAAGAAATCCAATAAAGATGAAAAAATTTACAGAATCCTTACATGAATTTTGTGCACGTCAAGAGCACTTTAATACATTATGCTAATGTCGATGTTGAGTTTGAAGTGATTTTATCGTAACAGATGCGGATGATGCTTTATTGATGGATGTTGTTGTAGAGTGACAACAACAGGAGACTTGAACGAGTTATACCTAGTCCTAGATATATTCACTTAACATGTGTAGACACTTCTATATATTGTAAGATAAGAAGATAAGATAAGAAGAAAACCGAGTAAACCCTGAGTAAAGAGTAATGGTGTGGATTAATGTGAGAGCTTCGAAAATCAATTATTTTCGAGCTAGTCCCAATGGAGAGTTTATCTCGGGTGCGGTCGAGTTGTTATATACATATATAGATATATATTATCAAAACAAAAAATTCGACTGTATGGTTGTAGAGGAGAAAAATAATATAGAAGAACCACCATGGAGATCCGTTGGACGAATTCTTTGAGATACATATGGCATTTTAGCAACAGCTTTCATTGGAATGGTTCTTTTATATATTATCTGAATATTCACTGAGTTTGCAGTGAAAATTGAAGCATTGTTTAAATCAGTTGTATTATTTTCGGATGATTCTGGGAAAGTCGACTCCGTCAGAAAAGAATAATCCCTTTAGTTTCTAGTAAAAGAATGAATATATAAGTAAGTAAATTACTTAAGTCCCGCTTTATTTTACCGGTCGATAATCGGTTACTTAGGTTCCTCTCTACAGGAATAATAAGTTACGTTTATCATACCTATGTTACATAAAGTAATTATATATATGTACAGATATATATACATAGATGAAGTGCGTAAGAAACACTTCAAATCTCTATAAGCAGAGTGGTTCATGTGTGAATGCACCTACATGCAAGGAGGTAATTACATTAGTTGACCTAAACGAGCTTCTAAACTCTGCATACTAATTCCACTTGCATGCTTGAGTCTGCCCCATTGTAGCCAAATAACTCCCAGCACTTTCTGCACTACTACTTCTTCGAGTACCAAAGATTCTTTATCGTTCAGTGCAGTGTAATCATGCGGCCTAGACAATGAAAGACAATGAGGGATCAAGAAGAATCAAAATCATTGAAGAAGTCTTGATTGCCAATTGACCTTGAACAATAAATATTGATATTTTTATCCAGTGTTACATCAACCTTTCAATTTCACTCAGAAATATAATCCACTCTAATCAGATTCAGTAAATTCATACACTTTATACATTTTAATCATGATTTTTTTAAATTTTAAATAAATTATGAATTTTATGTAAGAAAGCATGATTTTTTCTACAAATAATGACTCAACACTTTTTCTAAAAGCATCAATAGTTGGGAAGTTATTTGAGGTTGAAATGCTTGGAGTTGATGATGTCCTACATCTAAGTCTAGGTTGAAAATGAAGATGTAAAAATTAAGGAAGTTTATATTTTAATGAAGAACTCAATTGAATTAATGTTAAGGAGGTTTTTAGAATCTTAGGAGATGTTTAAAGACATTAGAAAAATGTTGTTTTTTATTAAAAATAATGAATAAAGTTGACCAAAAAAAAGGTAACTTACGTGCAGTTATGCGGCTCCATTTTCTAATTAAGAATATTTAACATATTGCTAATGAATTTAAGTTAAAATCCCATTATATTTCTAACAATAACCATAAAATAATTTCTCATTAAACTTTTTCTATACGCAATACGCTTTGAAAAAGCTGTATCTTAATGCATTAACTTGCAATTTCCAACTCAAGTATGATTAAATTACCATAACTTACGATGAATATACACTGGGTTATTTTAAATTTTATTAACTGAGCTAAGTTATAATGTAGATAACAAAAAAATCACACACACTTTTACCAGGAATTAATTAATTAATACTAAACAAAAATAATAATAAATTAAAATGAATTAAAAATGAAGGTATTATAGGTAAGATGAAAAATAGCAAAAATGACAATTAATTATTCAATGGATGGTTAAGAGACTTTTTGCAATCAAAATAAAAATTAATGAAAAAAAGTTAAGTGATGTTGTATAGAAAAGGGATGGGCAAAAGGTGGTGGCAGGTAAGAAGAATAATGGCTCCATCAAATTGGCTAAAGCATTTAAAAAAAAAAAAAGAACGAAACAAATGTGGTATAATTTAATTCATCATTAAAACTTAACTTTAAAGAATCACTGAAATAGCAATATAAGAACACTAAAAAATTATTTATGCTTCAATGTTCTTAATAGAAATTTTTTTAATATGAAGTGTTCCTTTATTTCTTAGAGTATTCCAATTTATTCTAGATACCTCATATTGCCCCGGTTTTTCCTATTACAATATTAACGTTTTGGTTTCCTTGACATCAATCTAAATAAATAAAATACTCATTTAGAAAAGATTTTATTCAAATGAAAGAAATGATTTATTGCAAATTCATTAGTTAATTTGTTTTGTGCAGTAAGATATTTTTAATTGATAGAAAATTCAAAAATAGCATCGGTGAACATCATTATTATATTCTCTTTTAATTAAAGTCATTTTCTAAATGATGCTAATTAATTCATGAACATACCTAAAATTACCAAAAAAATCAAAATATTTTAAAGTTAAACTCAAATTATACTCCATCATCATCACTTTTCGCCCAATTATCTCAAATTTTCATCGCAGAGGAAATGGTATTTTTTTTAGCCATTTTCGTATGATAAAATTTAAAGCAAAATCTCTCGTGTTGAGAATATCTGAGAATTATTTAGTCCTCATAACCAGGACACTGCAGAATATTCAGAAGCTGCAATGAAAATAACCCAGAGATTTTGATACACTTAATTATTGCAGTTATTTTCCGGTCATTAGCACAATGCTGATTCTCATGGTCCTAAACTAGTGGTTCTCGTTACCGGAAGAAGCATGAGGGGACCAGAAAGTTGGTGGCTTTCATTAAGAGCTAAGGTATTGTGTTATAAATGTTATAATTTACTATACCTATTCTCACCAAACTGACCTCTCTTAAACTAATGAGTCTTTAATTTACAATATTCTACTGTGACTTACAAACTAACACCTTCGTGTTTCGCAAAATCAATTATTTCACAAGGTGGTGAGTATATATGTCGTATGTTAACATTTGTTTCTTCTGTCTTTCTCGTTCTTACGTTACCTTCTCTATCACTCACTTTGATGCCTTACCCTTTGCAACCTCAAACTTCACATGAAATTCTCATGCCAAGGTAAATTCCCGGGTGCGTGCAGCTAACTTTTGGTATCCTATTATACCCTTCGTATCAACTCATATTAAACATTGTCGAGATTGTCTTTTTGTCGATTAATTTTCTCCTCACTTGTTCTTTACTCAGAGAAAATTTACTGAGAAACTATAATAGGATGGTAATACTCCAACCCAGTCACTTCTACTAATAGCCAACAACTTTTACATTTTCATCTAGAACAATGAATCGATTAAAGGGAGAAACTCCAAATTACCGATAAGTCGAAACTAAAATTAAAACTTTATCAATTATTCATCATTCAATATCATTTTCTTGTATCTACAGATAATTGAGATCAGATGTGATTGAAAAGAACAATTAATTTGTTCCTTTACTTCTATATTCTATTAAATGACTTTGCTTCTGATACATCATTCCTTTTTCACTAATGGAAATTTGATGGATTAATCAAATACATTTCTAGTATTATTAGACTCCAATGTTCATGCTTATTTACATAAAGGAGTTGCTAATAAAATTAATAGTAGTATTTATAATAATCCAATTTAGTAGATTCTCAGGTAGATAAAGAATTCAATTAAATTGAAATTTTTGTAATACAACAATAATGACTTTTATATTTCGCCTTAAGCCCTTTATCCAACATAATTATTAAGAGATGAAGCTTCTACCCTAAAAGCATCCGGAAATTATATCGTTCAATTTTTATCCTTTGATAAAACTACAGTGGATCTAAAAGGAAGAAGTATACAAAAGTGTATTTTCTAAGGGAAAATAATTCTTGAGATGAATATATTTTGATTAAATTGATTTAGCTATAACTTTACTTGACCAAAGTATTTATAATTACTGCCATCAACAATTCATTGAGCTTCTAGATGATTAATATCCAAACTTGATGAATTATTTCTATGAAAGAGTATTAGAGTGATAATCATTGATGATAGGCGTAAAATAGTTAATTAAATAAATAACTAATAAAATAGAAATGATTCAATTTATGTATGATTATTGAATAATTTATTCATTCAACTAAATTATTTTCCCTTTCAAATGAATATTCTAATCAAATAATATATCTTTTTGATCTTATTGTAAATATTATTCATAGGAATAAACTTTGATGACTTATTAAAAGACTTATTACCTAATATAAAAGAAGGTTTAGTTGATAAAAATGGAATTACTTTTAAAAATTTCCTTCCCAAAAAATAAAAGTTTCTTCAAACTCTAGAACTGAAATCAATGCAAATCTCTGCTCATCTTAACGACAAAAATCCTCATAACAATAAAAATAATATAAAATCGATACCAAGAATTTCAATGCTTTTATTATGTTACTCCAAAAAAGATTCATTCATTTTTTGATATAAAAAAGAAGAGCCATTTAATTAAATGATGAAAGATAAATATTCTGTTGAAAGTTGCAACAGTTTATAAATATGTAATAAGTAAAAATGACAGCTGTGATACCAAGGTGCAATAAATTAATAGAGAACAAAATATTTGGAATAGTGTATTAACGAGGAAATGTCATAATAGAGAGGTCAGTGGATCACAGGATATATTTTTACCAATAATTGGTAATGTCAAAACGGAAATGAAACGACTGAGAGGTGTTCACAGCCACCCGAGGTCAATCAAACTCTGACGCGCACGTCGGGCAATCGGACTCCACCACTGCGTGGCACCAAAGCCACCAGTTTTGTCGCAGAGAACAGCTCAATTGGGTTGTCTTTTTCTTTCACTTGTCTCTCCCACTCTCACTTACTGACTTTACTAGGGTTGTAGGGTAGTTCAATACGGATATTCCTATCAATATTTTCATAAATCACTGCCTCTTCAGAACCATTCTATAAATCTAAAGTTAGAAACCAGGTGTTTTCAGATAAATTTCACCATTTCTCTCTCTCATCCTTTATTTTTTTACTCTCTTTAAATATTCCAAATAATTAAATATTTATGTTTTAAATTATTTGTAACTAATTATGGAACTCTTTTCCAGTAATTGAAGCTTTTTAAAAATTTTACAACTATTTTAATCAATTTTTGGAGTTATTAATAAATTAAATTAACTATAAATATTAATTAGATGTTTATAAAAACGAATAAGAAGAAATAATTAGGAAAATTTTTATGATTTCATCTAAGTTGATTAATAATAATTTCATCTTTATTAATTAGTATAATTATTTTTTACTTTATTACTAGGTCAATTGTCTCGAATTATTTATTTTTATTTTTCAAACATGTCAAAAGAATTATTCTCGACAGGCAAAGAGTTGAAATTTAATTAAAACCGTGTCTTAATTTAAAAAATAAATTATAAGAAAAAAATATCTATATATATAGTTGAAATTGAACGATCAGTAGAAATGTGTAGAAGGCGTATCTAATGCAAAAAAATACCTGAAACTCATGTCAATACTAAAAATAGATTTGAAAAAAATATTGTTTAAATCGTCCGATATTCCTGTAATCTTATTAGATAAATTGTTGAAGAGTATCGAACGTTTGGTGATATTTGAAAAAAAAATATAAAATTCGAAATAAAAGAAAGTCTAATCTTGACTGTTACTGTCGACAATTTGTCTAGGTTATCGATTGGTTTAGTGAACTCGTAACACTTCTGCTCGTGATTTCACGAGGCCTTTCCAAAAGAGATTGTAAGCAAAATGTGATTTTTATTCAAGATGTAATAAACATATAGTAAAAAAAAAAAATTCATAACAGAGAACAAGTTTAGAGGAAAAATAGATGAGTACAGAACAACACCCAATTCGCCCTCTGGATCGAGTTCACTAGATCCTGATATACGTCACAAGCTCAAGCACTTAATATTTCACATAAATAGAAATAATTCATGGAATTCTTTACATAAAAGAAAGCAGTAAACCTCATTGTTGATAACATTAGATACCACTTGAATGATTATCAATAAAATAGACTATAAAACTCACTGAAATCTTGGTCACAAAACTCACCCGATCGCTAGGATTTGATGTATTTCTCCAGGCTAACATTCCCATGTAATCGAGGCCGTGGAAACGCTTCTAGTAATGACTTTGCAGGTTGTAGTGAAGGCAGCGACGGCTGCCAGGGCAGTGACGAGGGCAGTAGTTACGTACGGAGCAACGCCAGCAACAACAACGGCACGAGTAACATCAGCAATGGTTATTAAGTTGCTCATGGCAGTGGATAATGTTGTACAAGGACCAGCAGTCCTCATGATGTCGTTGGGCAACATCTTCCATTGCCGCAGTTCACCAGTAAATAGTTGTGATGTTACACTAAGACACACCTCCGCCCTCCCGTTCCTGTGATGTACCTTATTATTTTGATCAGCTTTTGGGCCTCTGACACTTGATATTCCTTCAAGACTATTCTCAGTTACACCAGACATTCTAACATCTTCACAAATATTTTATTTCGCAAGCTAAACATCCGAATGATCATTTATTTCCGTCAACTTGGAGCTTTTTATTGAAAGAATATTGCTAAAAAAAGCTTATGGAAATGATGATTTGAAAGAAAACAAATGGAAATTAATTTAAATACTTGACATTGTGACGGATGATAAAGAAACTACTCATTCAATGTAATGGCCAGCACGTTCACCAGCACACACACGGTGAAGAGCACAGCACGGAAAGGCGGTGGTCCGTCAACTCGACCACTCTCTCTCTGTCTAGTTGACGTCCGGCTCGACGGTGGCGACGGCAGGAGACGCCCCAACGCGACGTTCTCTCTTCGACGTAGCGCGAACGACGACTCACCCCGCAGTCCAACCACTCTCGGGCTCACTAGTTCAGTGCTGTGCTACCAACTTATACATTTAGGGTAACTGCAGCACCCCATGCGCGCGCCGTATTAACTTTATTTTGACTCTCTTTGTAGCGTACTGCTTCAATCGCTCAAATTATTTATTATTAACTTTTATATCTATTCTTCGTTCCATTTTTTTTCTTTTTTTTCAAATATTTTTATGTATTTTTAGCCAATGTAATGTTCAATTTTTCTTTGAGTATTGTGAGTTTAATTACAATTTACATGTGTGCTTTTTTCATTGAATTTTTGGAGTAATTAATAAAATGCAATTTTGTGATTACGCTGTTGTTATTTTATTACTGATTCAAACAAAGCTTTGTTAAAATCGTTGGTTAGGAAATTCATTTCATGTTTTAATAAATTTTTTAATTAAAATACTATATAAAAATATTTTATTTTCTAATTAAATGATATTGATGAGTGTGTAAATTTTTCTTTTATTTGAAAAAAAAAAAAAAAAAAAATTCATTTTACAAAGAGGATGCCTTTTACATTTAAAAAACTAAAAAAAAATACGATGAAAAAAGGGAAAAATTACCTGACGAAATCAAACACCGCATCAACAATATACTTACTATTCAATTATTAATATTCATAGATCCTAAAGAAAGTAACGAAGGTCATATAGACGATCCAACAAATAAGTGGAAAGTTTATAATTGCATTAAAAAAAAAAATACAAGGTCGGTAGAAATGAATCAAATTACCATTTTACCTTTAATTTGTTCTAAATAACAACCAACGTTCATTAAAAATAATTTTTATCAAAAATCCCTTAACTCAAAAGAGCTTTACTTCAAACTTACAAAAAAAAAAAAACAAAAACCTCTAGACTATATTTTCAATTAATCCTCTTAAAAATAATTAACGAAAAAAAAAAAAAAATTAAAAACGTGATTAGTTGATTTAAAAAAAATAATGATTAAGTTTAGAAAGATAATTCCATAGGCTATCAACACCAGTTGATAATAAAGAGGATATTAGCTAAACTAAATTTCCCTTAATTTAGTGAAATTACTAGGCTGGCAAAAATGACATAATTCTCACCGAAAAAAGCCTACTTATACTATCGATCAAAAACATTAACACAAAGCAAAGTCTCTTGACATTTTTATTCATGCCTGTATAATACTTCTGATAAAAAAAAAATTTACAGTTTTTTATTGTTTGATGAGGTGGAAAGCAATCATTTAATGGAGTCAGCTGAGAAAGGGAATAAAATGATGAGAATTTAGCGAGAGACGCGGGCGCTAAAGGGCCTTGGAGGTGGCCTGGAATGATCGGGCTCTTGGTGGTAAGGATGGCGGGGGGGTTAAAGAAGCCCTTGAAATCAATAGCCAGCCGGTACTGCCACCGCCAGTGCTACCGCCACCTCCCTGATCCCGTACCTCATCCGTCGCGCACGGTCCAACCCTATACTCCACTGCTCTTGCTCTCTTTTCGTCGCATTCACTCCCCCACGACTACCCTCCTCATCCTTCTCCTCCCTCAAACCCCTCACATTATTCCTCATCGTCGCGCTCTTTTTCTCTCTCTCTCTCGCTTGTTCGAATTTAATATTTATGTACATTCATCCGGAGTAACCTTTGCTATCGCCTCAGATCAGTCTGTTCAGTATCTACCTCAGATTCGAATATGTATCTGTTGCCGTATATATCACTTTATCTTTTATATTTACATAGACTTCTTCATTGCGTTCCTCTCTGCATTACTACTTAAAGTCTTCTAAATATTATGAACATTTTTTTTGTGCATTTGTAAACACTCTTTTTTGCATTCTCTCATCATTTTTATATCTATATTTTTGTCGATTAAAAAATGTAAGGAATTTTTATCCACCCCTTGAGATATTCTTTGCCTTACTAATTTTTTTAAATACTTTGGAATATTTTTCCAGCACCTGGTGATTCTTTTATGCATAGTTTTTTTTTTTTTTTTTTAATATTTCTCTTCTTTTTGCTTTAGAGAATAAAAAAAATTGTTTGGAAAATATACACTAGGATTTTCTTCCTCAATAAATTTTATTGCACATTTTAGGATGTTTTATGTGAATAAAATGGTCCCGTTTAGTGTTTTTATTTCTCCAATTTACTTAGTAAATATACAATATCGAATTTTTGGTTTTTTAAAAATTTTTCACAATTCTTCTTCTCTTTTACTTTATTTCTCTTTACTCATCAGTTATTTTTTCTTTTGCAATTTACAAAAACCAATAAAAATCTTTGGCAATATTTCTACTATAAAATTCGACGATATCCTGCGAATAAAGGAAACTTTATGTGTATTCTTTCGCATATTCAAAAGCTCATAATATAAAAGAATCTTTATAAAAAAAAATAAGCAAAATTTTTTTTTCCTTATTTCCAAAAATAAAAAAAAAAAAATTCGAAATATGATCAGATCCTTTCGGAGAGCTTTTTTTTGATCCTTTTTACTTTACATGGCTATATAATTTCTTGAAGCTTTTTAAAAACACCGAGATGCTCCGTTTACATGTTTGAAGCTTTGACATCTCACCGCCAAAAGTGAAAAAACTTTTGCTACACAACAGTACATCCGTTTCGTATACGCAGTGAAACTCGAAAGGAGGCAAAAGCAAAGGAAAAAAAAAGGAATAGAGAGAAAAAGATATGTAGAAAAAAAGAGGAAACACAAGAGAGATATAAAGTGAATGCTGTCGCTACCGACCAGCGCTGTAGTGCCATCCTCACATTATTCTCGAGACCATACATACACCCTCTTACCCTCCTGCTTTCTTTCATCCGGATCATGCACGCACATACACGTATGTATAATGACGCAGGGCGCAAGGCCTGATGTTGACCTACTATTGAGGCACACATTCATGATACAGAATTATCTTCTAAGAGCTCCGGAAAAATGGTGAATGGAAATTTTATTAGGCGTTTTTTAAGCTCAGGAAAATCATATCTCTGGATCATAAACTGTTACAAAATAACAGAAAAATCATCTGATGCATAAAGAGATTTTTTTTTCTTTCCTCATATCTTTTTTTTGGGTATTAAATATCAACTCTAATTTATATTTTATTTCACCGAAAAAAATTAGCCACTTCTTTCAAATTTTATTCAAAAAATATGACTAATTATTATTAAAACATTTTAATCAAAAGAAAAAATTTATTTATGAAAAAAAACTCAGCAATATTTTGTGCAATCTTGTGTAAATAAAGCTTCTATGTAATTTCTTGCTTTCCATCGAATCATGAAAAAAATATATTTTTGAAATGCTTGAGGGTTTTTTTTACCTTCATTAAATATTTCATTGAATACTTCTGCTCCTGAAATTAGGCTCTAAAATAAAATTTACATTTCAAAAATAATTTTACCATACAAAAAAAAACATAAGTAATAAATATTATTCTTTAATCTTCTACATCTTAGTATTATCCTTTAAATATTTGATTATTATCTTCCGATATACTTTTTCTTATTTTTAAAAAACCATTTTTATCAAATTTAACTAGTTAAAAAATTCTTAAAAAAAAAAAAACTGCCACTACTTCACTCTTTGAAACTCTATACATCGATCTCAAACAAGCTTGAACTATGAACTGAAACATTATATTATCATAATCTAAACAAAGAAGAAAAAAAAATCTATTGACTTTGAAGTTTCAAAAATTGAGCTCCTCAATATTGCAACATTGCAGAATAACAGTTAAATCATTTGATGACTCTTGAAAGATCTTTTTGAGAGCTTTTTTTTTTCTCTTTCAATAACAAGCACACCAGGTTTCCTAGTATAAAAACCGCAATACTTGTAGATAATTAACGGAAGAAAAGGCAATGCGCGAGTTAACTGCAGCGATTCTTCGATTTAATCGAAGACATGACGTCATAGAGTCCTGCGGGCCTGACCTCGATTCAGATAAAATTTACTTCAAGTACGTTATTTACTCAAGATTAAGAAGTAAATATTAAACAAATATTTATAGATTATAAATTATTAAGATACTTTGAAGATACTATAATATTTAATCTTAGAAATATTGGCTTTTAAAATTTAACTTTATAATTAAATTTAAATAATTAATTTATTGAATCTTTTCAATAACATTTAACGCTTGCTTATGAGATTTATTAAAAAGTGCTCAAACAACCTGTATAATTTATTATAGATCATAATTAAATGAAAAATAAAACAAACATTTACTGTAAGTAATATCCAGCAATGTTGCTCTTTTTATAGTAAATCTCGTTGCTTATTCTTAAAATAATTCAAACATCTATATTGAATTATATTTTTTACCTGGTTGTTTTTTTATATTATTGATATTTTTTTCTAATGATAAGATATTTTTTAGTTTTATTTATGATTTATTTACACGTTTACGTTCATATTCATTTAGTGAAACATTTGAAGAGTAAATTCTTTTTATGAGTAATTTAATGGTGTAACTTATTTCTTCACCTTTTTATTTTAATGAAAAGAGCATGATTTAAAAGGTAAATGCACTAAAAGTCGGTCATTCAAGTTAGCTGCTGGAGAATTTTATTTCTGTAAATTTTATTCTTTAATTTATGTAACAGTGCATCTTCAGTTTTAATGAAAATGCGTAATTGAAATAAAGAAACTTTAGTATTGAACTTTATGATTGGAACAAAAATTATTAACAGAAAATTTTTTCAATATTGTTTTGATGTTTAAACTACCCAGAAAGTTGTACAATGTTGGTATTAAAAGTGTATTTTAGTTGAAATGTTAGGAAATTGTTATGATAATTAATGAAAAAGTTTTTAATAATTATTATAAAATATTGTTGAAATAATGTAATGAATAATTTTCATTTTAAAATAGCTAAATCTAATTATCATGGTCTTTTAATTACTAGTGACAAAAAATTATAATCAAAATTCATTAGTATTTATAGTGCTATTATCATATATTCGTGTAAAATTTTATAAAAATTATTTCTTTTCATATCTACCGGGAAATTATAAAATTTATCTGTCTATATATTCATTTTTACTCAAAACAAGCTTTTTTTGCAACCAGAAAAATATTTACTTTCTCAGAATATTTATGTTACTTCAATAAAAGGATCAAATAATTTTTACATTAATATAAAAAAAAAAAAAAAAAAACTTAATAATTATTTCAACAATAATAAATTTTATGCATAAAATGTTTTTGAAAACAAAAACAAAATAACTTGAGTTCATTTGTAAAAACCATGAAAATATTTTAAAAAATAATACAGACCGATTTTAAATGCATTACCTTATCAATATCCTTGATAAGAGAGGTTGATAAAAAATAATTCCTTTTTTTCACGGTTTGTACTAATTCATAACTTGTACGTATTAAATAAGTAATTATACAGATAAAGACTGTTAAAATGATATTAAAAAGAATCACTAGTATAGACTTAGAAATAATGATTATTCACTGTCCTCAAGTCATTCGTGTTATTACATACTGAACGTAGAACTTTCAAAATCGTATGGTAGAATTATGCAATGATGATAAACAGAAAATTAAATGAACTAACGATAAGTATATAAGTACTTTGAAACCGAATAATGAGTAATAAATAACTGAATATAAACAACAAAATAATGAATAAAAAAAATAAGTATTAAAGACTAGAAGGAATAATTGAACCAGTAAAATATGATCATATTATTAGCTATTGCGAATGATCAATTCAGTAAAAGGGAAAAATTTTTTCAGTTATAAAATAGACTTTTTAATTAAAATACAAATAATGTCGACTTTTAATCTAATTTATCAATAACAAATTATAAATCAATAATAATTCCTCTACGAAACAGAATAATGTGTCATTGACACAATTAATAGAAATATTTTATTTATCACTTTTGTTTCATAGATGAAATAATTTTACTTTATTTTATCAAATAAACTTAAATAAATAAAAGAAAAAGTACGATAAATTTAGAGCACATTTTAACTTCCATTCATTGATTACCGAAAATTAAAATAAAAAATTTAAAAAAATCTAGATAGCTCATTTATCAATCTGGTTCTTCCTTACTGCTCTACGTCATTTATAGACTTTTTATCAGTATCTTCTTTGTTCAGTTGATCAAATATTTTCTTTATGTACACTGTATGACGTTATGTTAAAAAAAAATACATATTGGGTTCCATTAATTTTTATCCTATTAAATATGAATATGAAATATTAACATGCATTTTTGCCTTTTTTTTTAAATTTCAGTATTTCAGTACAAATATTCATTAGAATATGTCGAAAACCTTATTTCAACAATAATAATATTGATAATGAAAATCATAATAATTAACACGATGTTTATTAATTGGCGAAATGATTTTTTTTTTTTTTTAGTATATAGGCGATTTCTTTTATAAAGCACGAGATTCTTAAATGAATTCTCTTTCACTTCTAAGCGATTTTATCTCTAGAACGATTGAAAAATCACCCAACGAATGAATGTAGTTATTACCTTCTCTTCCTTAAAAAACAATGTTTTTATAATTAAGTATATATAAATGAAAAAAGAAAACTATAAGTCGATTGTAAGTTAAAAAAAAAGTTGTTTATAATTTTCGATCAACGATTTAAATTTAAAAATATAAAGTTTGACGATCAATCGATACTATTAACGAAGACCATTACTAGAAACATTGATAATCGTTATTTTATTATGCACAATTAAAGGACAACTCAAGTTATTGCGATTTATAGTGATGGCATCGAGTGACAGGAGAGAGAAGGCTAATTAAAATAGGATTAAGGGCTGTGCTGAGAGTGTACAGATGGACAAGAACTGCTCAGATCAATTTCCCCAGAAAATAACCGATTATCACCATAACAACAGCCGCGATCATAGTTGTAGGTGTCAAACTCATAGGAGGACTGGTGCGTTCCACTGGACCTGACGTCAATCGTCCTGTCGTTATGCCCTTGTCCATAGCGTTTTGATATTTCAATATTTCTTCCTACCAATATTAATATATTTTTTTAGCACAATTTATTGATTCATCGATTGTTAAACACTAATAATTACTTATTATATCAAGTAGTAAGCTATTAAATTCAATCAATATGTAATTTCATTGACTTATAATAAATATCTATATCTGTTTATTAGAATTAATTGAATGATAAAAATTTTATAAATACCTTCAGTTGAAGACATTCCTGCCTTAAATTACTCTCTTCTGCCCTCAATTGATTGACTTCTGCAGCTGCTTTCATTAGCTTTTCTTCTGATTCAGATAACTGTTGATAAAAAAAAAATATTATAAAATAAAATGATTAACTATTACAGAAAATCTCGTTAATGAATCATAAGTAATTTGTTTCACAGGTTTTAATGAATTTTATTATATTGTAAGGAGATCTTTATTACTTTAAATGAGGTTTTTGATGCATCTTCTATGGCTTTATTTTTGCCATTAGTCGTACTAGAATCAGATTTAGGAGCGTTAGGAATAGAATCCTTGCCCGATGCAGTGCTGTTAACTGGATTCTCAAATACACATTTCAATTTATACTCCATTATCAAATCCTCGGAAACATCTTTCCACTAGAATTAAAATAGATTATTCTTAATTCAAGATATATGTTGATTATTACATACATTATAACATTATTAAAAAAATATATTATTTACCACTTCATTAACGAAGTCATCGGGATCTCCTTCAGACGCTATAATCGTCTGAACCATAAACTTGTGTTTATTTTTTTCATTTGGATCAAAGTCATATGGTTGCAAACACACTAAAAAATAATAATTAAAATGAATATCATTAAAATAATACTCCAATTAATAGTACTCCAAAAATATTTTGTAATTTTTTTTTTAATTTCTACTTTGTTATTTTTAAAATAAAGTTCATAGTAATTTATAAATAAATCTTAATAACTGACGTATAAATTGTAATCGCATTATTTTCTCATTTGCACTAGCTATTAATAATCTATGGCATATATTAAATTAATCGATACTATAGAAAATTATCAGAATGTCCATTGAAATTTTCAAGTGATAAAACATACTTGACGATAATAAACAACTCATACTCATTAATGAAAAACATAAATATCATGAGTACATGAACAGAAGCTTAAGATTAATGACTAAAATAAAATTATACATCTCTTTTATTAATTCCGTGTTCCAATGTTTCTATCATCTTATTTTAGAAATAAATGTTTTATTTGACAGTTGAATGATTTGTTTTTCTAAATAAATTAACCTATTTAAACTTTGAATACGTTTGTAAATAAATGTATGTAATTATTTAATACAATAATTATCCAACAAACCTGCAATTTCAGTGACTTCTTTGCCTTTTAGCACTCCACTATTTGGTCTGACGCAGTATCTTTTTGGAGCAGTAGTTTTTATTTTAAAATATACTTTATGATTTGTAGGATTAGTAAGTTTTATATACGACGTAACTTGTGTACCAGTAAAGGGACCTGTAAAAAATCATTAGTCAAAGCTACAAAAAAATTACCATCACTAAGTTGTATTATTCATCCTAAACATAAATTAAACACTAAATCTCCCTATGCAATCATCATTTTCTATTCGAGTAAATCTTGGTAAAGCTAAAAAATATTCAATCGTCTGATTGCCACAACTATTGGAAATATTTTTGACCAAGTAATCTAAATTCCTACATTGTCATTCTGTACAAAAACCAATTAACAGAGATGAAAACATAGGAGCTAGTGTTTACAATTGATTTATTATGATTATTAATGAAATGTTCAATGAATTTGTTTCAAAAATAAAAGTAACCAATGTATAATAAAGACTCATTTGATTATTTGTATCAACTATTTGACAGTCTTGCCGGTCGGGTTAGGTTCGTAACTATGAGTTAATAGTAATAAATTTATGGCAAGTAGACATTTTATCAACGATATATTAAGAAAATATTTTTCATCTAGACGATCTTACGTCATCTTGACAACGCATATTGCAAAACGATTTGGCGTTGTAAAAGCATATGAAAGAATAGGTTCAAATCGCCATGACATAGCGAAGGATTATGAGAATGAGATCAAGTAAATGTAGTATAGGTTAAGAAAATAATATCGAAGAATTCGTGAATTATTGAATATTGTGATTTATTTAGTGAGCTTACCCCTGAATCGGAGTTCACCCTGCGGCTCGATAATTAAAACCTGCTCCGGCTTCGTCATCTCGTCTTTACGTGGGCTGTCTCAAGAAATACGAGATCTTTGGTTATCACAAATAAAGAGATTGGAAATTTTCCTATATTAACTTTGATTATTTATTATAACACTCTGAAAAACTTAGAAATCACGTATTAGATCACGTATTAGAGCGTGTATTCTTCACAATTCCACTTTCTAGGATTCCGTTAAACTAATTCTGATTTTTAGCCTTCTTCTAAATACGCATGCGTCATGACGGAAATTATCAGAAGTTGTGCGTTACGTCACAAAACGCCATTACTGCAATAATCATATTCACAACTCAAAGTTTATGTTAATTTTTTGTTAATTATAAACAATTTTATTGCATAATTGACCTTATTATTTAATTTTTTATTTAGATATTGTACCTAATCTCACACTCTTATGAGACAACTTGCAATTAATTATATTGTTTTTTTTTAAACAATTCCAATTTGCTTTGTCATTTTGTATCTTTTTTGCTAATTCAATATATATTATTACCTAAAAAAATTTATGCTTTCTGTACCTTGAAATAATTTTTTTAAAAAACACATAAAAATTCATACATTCATAACACAAATTAAATTTTCATTAATCATTCCCAAGAGGTTTTATTAGTTATTGTTTATACAAGTATTCATGCTCCAATATCTCAAGCATGATTGGTTTATTTTAATCAAGAATTTGCGAATGAAAACCAATCAAAATTAAGGATTAAATAAGCACGTGTTGCTAGCATCCTTTGTCATATTCAAAGAATTGATAGCGTTGTTTAGTTAGCTTTCAACTCAAATCAACTTTTAGCTTGTAGTTTTTAACAAGATGAGTAATAATGAATATCTTCCACATCCTAATTCCAACGTTGATGTCTATAGAAATATGTCAGCAGCCGACCGCTTACCTGTTCCTGACAAACATCTACAGTTCATAACTGTTTACAATGGTATGATTAAGGTTATTTTTTACAAATAATCATACAAATTACAACAAATAAGTTAATAATTATTTACACTTCAAGATTCGATTATTAATTTAACTATAAATAATTTTTATAAATTTTTGTTCAATTATTATTACCGCAAAATATGATGTCTACACAATATTTGATATTAAAATGGAGAAATCAATTCTTTTTTTATGTAATATGTAATGACATTATAACAAATGATCATATAAACAGTGTTTTAGATCATTATTGTACAAGTTATTATAAAAAAATAAAATATATTTAAACAAACAATCTTTTCTGTGACAAATTGGAAAAAATTGTTTTCCCTCTTATTGAAAAGTGTTGATAAGTCATTCTATTCTATTATTATAATTACTCTGAGTTGCGAATAAAATTTATTAAAAGCTATTATAATATATTTACTTACTGTTGATGTTATGCCAAAATTGCTTTCAAAACTGTATTGGAATCCTCATTCAACTCCTGGGTCTTCAATTCAACTCAATTGAATCTTTATTCTCATAAAAATAAATAAAGTTTAAGTTTTTACAATAACAGAATATCGAAAATGATATTGAATTGAATTTCTTTCAGATGAAAAAGCTATTCTGGGCGCGAGTAATATGATTGATCGTTATTGGAGTGGTACAGTATGGTTTTTTAATGGATGTTCAAGCTTTGACAGAAATAATGCAACCATAGCAATGAGAACCGAGAGTGGAGTTTGTGATGCTGATTTCTTAGATAAAGATAGATTCGTAGTTACTGAAGATAGCGGAGTCATTCAGATCCTTGAAGTCGTTCAAGCTACCGACACTATGATGCCAGAAATTCGTTATTTAAAATACGAATGTCAGCATGATGATGGAATAACTTCGCTAGCTATTTTTGATAATAAGACTCATTTTGTCACCAGTGGATTAGATTACTGGTAATATATAATTCTTTTTAAATGATTTTAAAAGAATAATATAAATATTTATGTGAATATAAAATTCATAAAATAAAAACATCTTTTTTTTGTTCAGTATAAAAGTATGGAATGCAGCAGAGCTTTTAGCAGAAAATTCTTTTTCATCCTGCCACACTGGAATTATAACGACTGTAGACGTAATGCCTAAAAGTGATTCAATATTTGCATCAACTTCGTTAGATTGTGATGCTCTTATTTGGGATATAAAACAATCTACTCCTGCAAGCTGTATGAATAAACTCAATCAACTTTTTAAATTATTTTTATTCTTATTGTATTTTCTTATGATTTTAATATTTTTCATTCAACAATTCACTTCATGATTAATTTTACTTCAAACTTCTATATATTTTTTTCATTAGGTCTGCATAAAAAAAATGACAATGGTCTGACAGCCATTTCTTGGAATCCTAGTGATAGCCATTCTGTAGCAATTGGTGCAGAAGATGGGAGTATTACTTTAATAGATATACGATCACCGAATAAAGTTATTTCTCAATCTACAGTATTTTCACGTCCAGTACATAAATTAAAGTATCATGCTAAACGGTAATTAAATAATGATAAAATTATTTTACCAAAAGAATTTGTTTTCTTTTACGATTGTATGTAATGTATATTAACTATAAATTGATTAAATCATTTTTTTTGTTATTTAGGAAAAATTTGTTAGCTGCTTGCAGTGATGATACAGTTGTTAAAATTATAGATGCATCTGAAAATTTGGATATCATATACGAAAATAATAATCACAGTGATTTTGTTCGTGGATTTGCATGGTTGAAAGATGAATTAATAACGTGTTCATGGGATAATAGTGTATTAAAGCATACTTTATCAAAGTTATCTAAGTGAATTATTAACAAATATCAATTACTTAAAAAAAAAAAAAAAAACAGATTGATTCATTCCACTGAATTTTATTTTTATGTGAATATATTCGAAAAAATTAATTATCGTTAAAAAAGTTCCAAGTGTTGAAATAAATTTATCAAATAACGTACAGATTTAAGCTTGTACATTGATTGATTCAAGTGTTTAAATCTTCGTCAGAATATAAATTAACAATTAAATAGCATAAATACAAATAAATAAACAATATCTATTGTAAAACCATTTAATCACTTTTCAATCAATTTAGTGAAATTATTCATATTTTTTTTAATTTTTATATGTTGATGAATTAGTATTAATAAATATTCCATCACCATTTAAACTTGTGGACATTTTCATTTTTTTTTATTAAGAATAATAAGTAAATTATGATCAAAATATTTGATCATTGTATCTAATTCTATAATCTTAGTTTGACAATTAAAAATAGGATTTTAACATATTACAGATTTATAGGAATATTATGCACTTAAACTCCAATAATAAGTCATATAGATAATAAATGTTTTAAAGGCATGAGATATTAATAATAAATATACTAAAGATGGTAAAATATTTCTGTAGATTACAATTAAAATCTACTCTAAATTGTAAATTTTAAGAGATATACAATAATTATAGTGAATGATCATTTAAAAATTCTAAATAATTTGAATAAATTTTACAAAAACACGACATATAATATATCAAGTTCTACTTTTTCCTAGTATCAAGGATAGTATGATTTAAATTCTAAACATTAAGAATTTGTAAATAATCCCCAAAGTTCGTCACAAATATCTCACTATTTATTATGTTCCCAAGTTGTAATAAATTCTAATACACGCACTATTCCATCGATTTGTATTCTCAATATTTTCTATTCTCACTCATTAACATGTTAACATAAAATGTCGAGTAAACAATTGGCAATTGGTTGTTTTCTTTCATAAAATTATGATACAAAATAAATTGTTTAAGATAATTAACAATTATAGTCATTGCAAATGAAAAGTTTTCAACAATTTCTAAAATTGAATTCTTCAAATCTATCTATTGTGTACATAGTTGATATTCATGAATTTTCATTTAAATCTTTTTCTTGAGCATTTTAATATTGTTTTATTATGACCAAAAAAAGTCATTTTAAATCATTTTTACTTGTTTCATAATTTATACGCAGTCCCCTTCCCTCCTCAATATTAATATTAATACTTTGTCATTGATTCATAAAGATCAATTATAAGATCATATTATCTTATGATAATTTATTAGATTAATAATGAAATATTGTATTTTTCTTAAAATATAAATAATCTCTTTGCTTCAATGAATTTAATTATAAATTTTTAAATTAAAAAAAAACATACAATAATAGAACAATAATTAACAACTTTATCGATTATATATATTTTCGTTTATAAAAAAAATTAATTGTGTGTACATTATATGATCGAATTATAGTTATTAATAGTTCATAAAATTTAATTAATGATTGGGAACATGATTTCATTGAAATAATATAAAAGATGATGATTCTCTTAATTTTTGTTTGCTTATGCGGAATGCATTATCGTTAAAACGATGGTACAGTCTTATTAGATGGGGAATTGAAAAAAAAAAATAGGAAGGATGGGGCTCATTATCTGCGTTTACATGTCACAATGATTATTAGTATGTACAATTTATAATCCTTTTTTCTTTTGACTGTGTAGATATTTTCAATCACAATCGATGAAGTATGCAATGCTAACATTGCTATTTATTATCTTAATAAAATATAACTCATTGATGTATGATTATTCATACTTTATCATCTGTATTGATGGGTATATTATGTTGTCGATATATTTTTTTTGTTCATACAACAGTGTCTGCAATTATAAATTTACTTCGTCCGTATGTAACAATTTCCTTCATCTATATCATCAAACTTCCACTTTTCAACTGGTATAAAATTACTTCCAGCTGTTTTCTTGCTCATCAGCCGTAATATCACCATACTGCCAAATGTTACGATGATGAGTTTTTGCTTCTTTTTGTGCTTCCAGGTATTCCTATAACAATTAAAATTATTTTCTATGAATATTATTGTATTTTTTAAATCTAATTCACATTAGTTTAAAAAGTGAAAATCTGAAATTATGGATAAAAAAATTCATTTCCGTACTCTCACTTAATTTACTTGGATATTTTAAAAGATTCTCAACTTACCGCTTTCACAGCATTTCTTTTCTCTCTATTTACTAAAAGGTATCCATCAGTAACAAGCGCCTTAATTATATCTTCATTTGTAACAGGATCTACTAGAGTAGCTGCTAGGACTCCTGATTGAGATTTATACATGACACTCAATAATAAGGTTTTGTCTTCAACATCTTCGTGAAGAGCCAAAAGCGCTGCTTTTTGATCGTCGACCTGTTTAACATAAATATTCCATTAAAAGTCTTCAATATTTATTGAATCTTATGAAAGTATGAAATATTTATGAAACGTTTACTTACATCTTTAGGAAGAGCCACGAAAGCTGCAACAAATTCATGCGCAAAAGGCTTTTCATTAGTGAATTCAGAAGGTAAAGGAGCTACTTGTGTAACATTGACAACTTCTCGATTGCCATAATCAATGTAAAAAACACTTATATTAGTGCCAGCAACTTTCTCTACTTTGGCACGATACCACATTCCATCGCCACTGAATTTGGCAGCAACTAATTCACCACGTTTTGGATTAAAAGCACCAGGAAGTGGTGGATTGTCGGCAAGTTCTTGACGTAGTCGCGAAAGAAGCCCTTCCACTTGGCTTTTCTGATCGACATACTGAGCGTAGAAATGAAGATCATCTGTAATTTCAGCAATAACAACCTCACGAGCTTCAACTTTTCTTTCAATGATTTCGGTCTCTTCTTTAACCTCTTCAGTATCGGGTTCAACTTCAGGACGGTCCCAGATATTTAATTTCTTGGCTTTAGCTCTTTCTTCAGCAGCTTTAAGAGTCTTGAGGTATTCACCGTGTTCAGTAAAGCTGGAAACTTCAGCTAAACCTTCTTCAACAAGTGCTACAGACATATTAACATTATCAACAAAAAGCCATCCAATAAATCCACTGCCTTTTGATTCCATGCCATCTACTTGGATTTCAACATCTTTTTGGAAAGTGTTATCTTTCATAAAATTGTAAGCTTCTTCGCAGAATTTTTCACCTTCAATAGTTCCACCACCTGGTTTAGGTCTGGAACGTCTTGGTGCTTTTACTCCAGCAAGTAAGAATGTAATCAGACAATGTTCTTTCGGTAAGAAAAGCTTCAATCGTGAACCACTTGTGACAAATTCAACAACTGCTTTGATACCACGTGTCCTTTTCAATGCTGACAAATGGCACTTAGCTTTAGCAGCATCATTTGATAAATCAATAATTCTTTGCGGAGCAGTGTCTTTTTTTGCATGAAGACCATTTTGAGATTTTTCCGCTTTACTTTCTGCTGCTAAGAGTTCATTATAATGAAGAGGTCGTGCATCATCATTTTGCTTATACCTTACAACTGTGGCTAAACCTTTAGAAACCATAGCTTCTGCTACATTCACCTTTCCAATCATCACAGTACAACAAATTTTCTCTGGATATTGATCTTTAGCAGGTTGTGTATAATCTTCGATCACTTTGACTTGTTTTCGAATCAATTTTTTTCTCAAAAACTCACGAGCTTCATACATAAAAGGAATATCATACAAAGGTCTGAATTCTTTAGGTCTCGGCGTGTTTTTATCTTCTCCAGCTTTTTTCTCTCGTTGGGGTGGTCGAATGCTACTCAAAAAGATTTTCTTTGTCTCTCCATTTTGCATTTTAACAACAAACGAATCGGCTCCAGTTATCTCTACAACCACAGCATTATATTCTTTCTGAGGAGCGGTTGGTTGCCAGTTTTGCCAGAGATGTAATTTTTTTTCTTTTGCTTCTTTTTCAGCCATATATAATTTATCAACTCCTGATTTCGTAAAGTTCATCGTCCAATCTACACATTTAGCAAATCCTTCACGTAACAAATGCTCCGCAATATTTCCAGCTGGATGTAGAATTGTTCCAACAAAATTGTTGTTATTTGTAGCCTCAAGAATAACCTCAACATCCCTTTGTAAGATTCTTGTTTCTACATAAAATTGAGCTTGTTTAGCGAACGGCTCTTCACTTTCAGGTCTCATTTGAGGACAACGGATACCAGATAACATCAAAGTAATGTGATAAAAATCAGGTAAAAGAAATGCTTTAACAGTGGAACCATCTCGAACATGTTCAATAATGGCTTTGACAGGTTTTCCACCGTATTTATCAACCAAAGCACGGGGATTATCAACTGCCCACTTGATATCTCGAATGTGCTCAGCAGATGGACTGCCTGACCATTTTCCTTTCCCTGCCGACTTTGCTGCATCTTCCAATTCTTGCAAACGAAGTTGAGCCGGACTTGGATTACGTACATTATCTCGTTTCACTGTCGCTAAGCCCTCAGATACCAAGAGCTCTGCTACATTTTCTCCGTTTTTATCTATTTGAAAATAAAATTATTGAGTTTTTTTTTTTAATTTCTATTGATTTCTTTTTATAAGTAAATAAAATAATGTCGTAAATATTTATCGTACCTTTGCCTAACCACACAGATCCATAAACTTTCGTGGCACTCACAGACTTTTCTTCAGTAAAAACTACCTCTTGGGCAATTAATTTCTTTCGTAAGAATTCTCTGGCTTCCCAAGCCCAAGGTTCGTCTTTTACTTCATCACCACTGTAATTATTAATTAATTTTAATAAAGAATTATTGATAAAATATAAATAGTTATTGATAATAAAATTATTTTCATAACTTACTTGGTATTTCCTCGTCTTCCTAATTTTGGAGCATTGATGTTAGAAAGCGTAATGGTTTTTTCTGGTGGAGGTCCTCCTCTCGGTACTCCTCTGATAGTGATTGTATCACCAGATACAATCTTTCAAAAAATAAATATACAATAAATAACTTTTAAATTAATCAAAATGCTAAAAATAAAATTTACAATTGAGATTTTTTTATCTGAATTCAATAAATACGTACTTATATTTATTTTATATCTATTAGACTCAGTAGAGTGTAAAAGTAGTCGAAAAAAATTAAAATAACAGTTAATCACTATCTAGTACTTTCTAGGAAGATTTATTACATTATTTGAATTACCAACAAACTGTTTACGGTCAATTATGAAAATATTACAGTTATATGAATTTGGTCAAGATAATATAAGAAAACATATTTTCAAAATGATAGTTTATCATTGATAATTTATAAAAGTTGTAATAAATAACTTGAAAAAAAAATATCACAATAAAGATAGTATGATAATGAACATTATAGATTATTTTTGGAGTAAAATGTATTATTATTATTATTATTATAAAAGTTTATTACATGAATGAAAAGCCGTTACTAGAGTAAATAACGATTTATGACAATATTGATCGAACTAAATCTTTAATATAAAAGTTTTGTTTAAATGCAATTGTATAAATACAAATAGAATGTGGCACGTGGCATCTGAAATATTATGACTGTAGAATGTTATGAAAATGTTTTGACACTCCAAAACTAAAACTAAAACTCCAAATTTTTATGAAAAATCAATGTATTCTTATCATCATATAATACTCATTTATTTTTAATAATATACAATTATTGATTTATATTATCTTTGGCGGATAAAGAGGTTAAAAATTATTTTAACGAGTATTAGGTTATCTTCAGTAACTTAATACTTTAACTACCACCTTTGCAGAGATTTTTTATAATGAAAAAATGAATTCTGTGAAGATACTAAATACATTAATATTTTTAAATTAAAATTTATTATTTGTTATTTTAAATTTAGTTATAAAAAATTGTTCAGGACATAAATGAAAACCATATGTCTACTTAATATTGCATGGCAGCTGGATGAATAATTAATGAATGAGAAAGAATCAAAATATTATGGTTATAAAATGTAATTGACTGTATTAAAAAGTTTTAGATCAAAATTCTATAATTAATAACACGCAAAGAAAAGAGGTTACAAACAGTTACCAATTTCACGATGCCGTATTTGGAATCATTGGTGGTGCTGGTACTCATGGTGACTATATAAATTCCAGACAAAACTTTCGCCAAAAAATGTATTAAAATAACGACAATAGACTTATATTAATCAAGTCCTATATTCAGTGATTTCTTATTTATAAATGTTAAGTGTATTTGAAACAGCTTTCACGAGTTACTCAAGAATAATTTGGCATGTTGGAGCACACAGAGGAACTCGATTTACAGTCACCACGTATTACAAAGGTAAGCACAAGCGCAATCTACACATAAGCATCACTGAACTCGAGGCTTTGCCACGATGGTGATGTGGCAACACGCGACACTTTGCCGGTCGATCGCCACGCGCTCTATTAAAAGTCTAATAAAAAATTCAAACGTGAAATCCTTTTGATTAACTTCAAAATGATTTATTGATTCAAACAGTATTTAATATTATTTCAACAATTTTTTTGTTTTTTTCTCTTATAGTGAATTATTGATTTACAATACTTAAAAACAGAGTAAACAGGCCATAAATAAGCAGTTTAATTTGGTGTTCTCAATTTTATATGAGCACGGTACACTTACGATAGTACTTAGCTCAAAGATAGAATATTCAGATTTATAACATATTGAAAATAATTTATTGCAAAGTGTGACACATTGTTGGAGAAGCGAATTCATTTCTAAATTTAAATATAAAAAATGATAATAATATAATATTTAATTCACCACACTAATTATAATTTGATAAATTCTATAATTGGAAAGATAATTATAGACGAATTTTTTTTTAAATTTAAAGTAGACTTACGACAATCATTTATTTGTAAAGCCACTTACCTCATTTAAATTCATTAAAAATGTATTTTTATAATTATAAATTCAGCTGCATTATTTATTAGCTGTAATTATTATATTACTCACAATTATTGAATTTAATTTTATATAATGATTAAGGATTATTAAAAAATCAAAGGTTTAAAGGTATTAACTAAAGTAAATCTTTCCTTAATTTATATCACTATTATTATTGATCATTTATTGGTTATTACTTATCCATATGTATAAATATACCTACGTATATATGTATAAATACACATACAGCGGTCGATGCATTGAAATTTTCCAAACTTCAGTATTTTATGTACAGATTAAATGAGCTATAAAGTTAATTAGTTAATTCATTAATGTTCGTGCGAAAAAAATTTTTTTTAAGATGATGAATAATCAATTAATTAATGTAAATATTTGATAATAAAAATAAGAAAACACATACAACGATATCTTGTTTACCTAACTGGATATCTTCACCACATTATTTTATGACAAAGATAAAATATAACACGATTTCCGGTTTTCGCACTAAATTCCAACTTTCATTTCTGTTGAAATAAAAAAAAAAAAAATAATAATTACGTGATTACGTTAATTATCATTGAAATTATAAGAAAATTCATTAATAATCCTGCACAGAATCATAATTGTAAGATGGTTGATCATTACGATTCTCTGGGATTCGATATTTTTCTTCGACTTCGTTATCATCCTCGTATTTCACTTGAGCAAAGTATGGCGTAGAAGAAGGATATGAATTGGTATAATCAGGATAGTCTGCAAAAATAAATAATCTTCATTGATCATCACATTAATTTTAAAAGATTTAAGAAATAAAACGAAAGAAACAAAAAGGGAATAGAGAAAATAAATATGAATTGTTTTCGTTTAGATAAGAATTATTTGTATAAAAGATTAAATTTATAAATAATATTATTTATAAAATTTGTGTAAATAATTGAAGTAACTCACCATCAATAGGTTCCTCTTTAACGCGAATTTCTTTAGTATCTTCATCTGGAATACGATCGCCACGATCTTTCCGATCTCTCCTTTCACGATCACGATCACGTTTGTCCCTTTTCCGTTCACGATCTCGATCACGATCGTTACTCCTAGACCGTCTACGTTTACGATCCCTATCTCTATCACGATCTCTTTCGCGGTCTCTTCTATCACGACTCCTTTCCTCTCTTTGAATTTCTTCAATCTCTGGATCCAAAGCGCGGTCGCGACTACGTCTGCGTTTTCGATCACGCGATCTACTGCGTGATCGCCTCTTTCTATCTCTTGATCTTCTGCGGTCCCTGTCAACACGATCACGATCACTGGAACAAAAATTAAATTACATAAAATAATGCCAACGTTTGCTTTTCATCTGATCAGAATTTTTAGCAAGAAAATATTTGATAAATATCGAATATTGAAATTATTCATTCATAATTTGAAAAAAAATATCTTACCGATCTCTATCAAGTCCACGTCCTGTAGCTTCTCTTTCTCGTTCTAGCCGATATCTTTCTCTTTCTCTTTCATTGTCTTCTCTACCAGAGTGTTTGATGTTGACATCGGGTCCTCCTCTTCGTGTACCACCCAGACCTCCACCGAGTCTTCTTGGCAGCCACCCTTTTACAGTTCTTGCACGTTCCACATCGACCAATACTCTGCGACCATCTATTTTCTTACCATCCGCATGTTTATATGCAGCTAAAATTACCAATGCAAAAATATATTTCCATTTTGCATGGCCACGAGTACCTAATTAGGACTCATTATATTGATAAAATTTAATATTATTTCTATTTTATATCGACGGAACTAGGTTTGAGTGGTAGCAAATTAACGTTAGATTGCTAATATCTATTTTCACGTGGAGGATTACGTTATTACATGATAATTAATGTCACAATCAAATTAACTCCGATAGTATATTTATTATTCACATGATAATAAGTATTATTGATATTAATATTATTTATTGTTGAGAAAATTATGCTAAAAAAATGAATTAATTAAATCACGTATATTTTATTTAAGAGATTTTTTTTTAACTTCTATTCAAGTCCCCTGACAGATCAAATTTAATAATAAATAAATAATCGACACGGTATAACGTTTGATAATGATTTCAGTCATCTTACCCAATGACTGCCTTTTTTTGGTAATTCTTCAGAATACTTTTAAGTTTATGGAGGCACCACACTACTCGATTATCAATAATCAGTGTTTTCCTATTTATGTTTAACACTTTTTGTAAAAATCAATATATTTCATTTTTTGTTTTTGATCATCAATATAAGTAAAAATAGTTATTACTTCAAACTAAAAAAGATAAAAAATAATAAAAAAAGATCAAATTTAGTTAAACATTCAATAAATAAATTTTAAAAATTAATTATTTTTTTAAATTTACATTCAATCAAAGAATTAAATTTATTTATTTGATCATTGAAATCAATTTCAAATTAGTTTAGTGCTCGACTATCAATTTTATTAGATTACTTATCACTTGATACATAAAAATAAATATCAAGTATTACAATTTAGTTTTAATTGACGTTAATATTGATAAAGTTGTTATTCAAATATTTGATTAAGAAATTAACTAATTTAATTCCACAAAAAGCATCAAACATAAATATTGGTAAACTTCTATAAATGATAACCAAGTAATAAGAACTTGTACCTGATTTAATTGAGAATATTGAGAATAGCAGATACAAAACATACCTACCGCGACTACTTACGTACGGAAGTTAACACAAAGCTTAGAGGAACTTTTAATTGTGAAATGAACTTGTAAGTAACTCGCGAGGATAGAGTAGACCACCGCGTACTATTCATTCATTGGAAAGATGCCCAGTCTTCATATGTTTGTTCAATCTCCAAAGAAGTATTGTATTTACCTGGTGCGCTTTCTTAATAATTTTTTTTTTTTTTACTTACAAACCACACCGAGCGCAATTTATTTATAATATTTTTTAAAATTTATTATTGATTTTAAACTTTATATTTTAATTATAGTAATGAAATCAGTATTAAATGAACTTCTACGACGATACTAATTGCATAGAAAGAAATAACAAACAAATCATTTTCTCATCACCCAATTCATCCATCTCATTCATACTGAATTTACTTTAAAGTTCGATATTTTATAAGTTTTTGATACAATTCTTACTATTTTGAACACGTTTAAATGATTTGTGAAGAACAAATTAGTATTCTATATCGAAATTGATATTTTCAGGACTTATTGATCAATATATTGATGAAGAATTGGCACCTATTCAATTCGATCGGTATTAGAAAATTTACAAAAATAAATAATTAGAAACTTGTTATGCTAAATAGAATATGAAATTCATTAAATCATAAATTTCCTAAATCTTGTAGAAATATTTTGTTTTGAATACTTCTATACTTACCGCCAATAGTATAACTCTAAATGCAAAATGTTTGCATAAAAATGTCGAAATAATCTCATCAGAAATTAATTATTGAATGTTAACTAATTAGTTTATAGAAAAGATTACACAATGAATGATAAGCTCAGTTAATAAATGATTAATGATCAATAAGAGAATGGTTCCATAGACTGATTCCCTGAACCTTAAACCCTCTAAAAGCCCACTAATCAATTTCAATGTAGAATGCTAACTTTATTATTATATCGCGACGTTAATAATCGTTAAAAAAAAAAGTAAATTGTTGAAAAAATCGATAATCGTGATATTAAAACTCATTCAAACCGCATGTTGAAATAAATTTAACAAGATAAACAGGGTAAGTATATAGACTCTAGCAAACGTTGTTGTATGTTGGATCTTACCACACATACAAACCTATCATATCAGGCAGGTTCAGGGATTTTGCATGGAATAGTGAACGGCACTAGTTGCCGGCAGCGGCCGCCACGCTGTACCAAGAACAAGATAAAAACTGTATTAATCAAAACTGCCAATACTTTGATCAAGATTCGTTTACCATTATATGCATTTAGAGTATTTCAGTATTGATATGCCTGCATAGATGTAATTAACAGGATTTCCGAGTATGTCGTTAATATAAAAGGAGTTCACTAACACTAATAAACCCCCGCCCTATTCTTATGCTAACGTTAATGACGCCAAAACCAAATTCAATACTAAAGGGTCAATCAGACATTCTCCTTTTTCATATTTTTACTCATCCATGCTGTTCTACTTACAGTGCATGTCCCTTTCGTGTTCATATTCAATGAAAGCGTACCCTCTTGGCTTCAGATTTACAGTATTATGAATCACAACGATCTAGAATAAATAAAAAAATTCAATATAGACATATAAGTTTATTTTTAAATGTTTTAAATAAATAATGTAGCTACAGTTAACAAATTATAAATACCTTTTTAACTGGTCCGTATACTTCAAACTCACGTCTAAGTTTCGATTCAGATGTATCATAGTTCTGAAATTGATATTGGCTCATTAAATTACTTGATCATTATTCATTGATAACTAATTCGAAGAATAGTTGAGTCCGCACTTGTTATAAAACTGATAACTAATTACTTACAATTCGAGCAACAAATAATGTTTTAAATGGATCTGCTGTAACATTGGGAATTCCAGCAGGATCCCACACTGCGATTTCTTGCTCAAGTTTATATGCTACTTGTTCAGCTCGTTCTCTTCTGCGTCTTTCTAATCGTTCTTCTCGAGTTTCAACACGAACTGGTGGAGGTGTGTCTTTAGGATCCTGTTTGACAATAAAAATCAATTGATAAATTATCAATAATTTAACAATAACCCGATAGGTATATTATTGATGCTTCCATAACCTCACAATAAAAAAAAGCTCCAAACGTAAAATGACAAAAATTAAATATAACATGCAAATAGAAAATATGTTAAATTCAATAGAAATTATTACAAATAAAATTAATGAAATATAAATTGAATGTAAAATCAATTTCACAGAAAAAAAAAGATTGTTATTTTTTAATTACACAGAAAAACATTGAATAATTAATATATTTACTTCAAAGTATTTCAAAAATGCTCCGACGCCGATATATCCTCCATTCTTCTTCTCATGTGGAAGTTTACTCACTGGGGGCAAGTAAGGAATTGGATCCCGAGGAGCAAATAAAGCTAATAAATTAGGTGGCAAAAAGTGCGTCATTTTACAATATAATTAATTAATAATGACAATAAAATACATTGTAACCGGTAGAATGCACGTTACAAAATGGTGCTTTTGCCAGCTTGGAGAAGAGGTGCAGTCAAAACTAGAAATAAAATTTTCAAGATGGCAAACCACGATTTTTTACTATGCGCACGTATCCTAGAATATACAAGCAACGCCATCTCTAGTCTCTAGATAGAACTATTGCGTATGTGCGCGCAACTTGAAATTGCATTGAATTTGTACTTATTACCTTTTTTTTATACACTTGATAAAAATTTTAAATTGATAAGAAAAGCAATTGAGAAAATTTAACAGAAATTAAATTATTTATAGAAAAGGGAATTTAAATTAAAAGATTGACCTCTTCTTTCATAAACTTTACTTTTATTTGAACTTTATCTATTTTTGGTTGTAAGATTGAATTACATGTTTCAATAACAATCTTTTTTTATTTTTAATTTTTTGTTCAATAAATGACTTTATTTTTAAACTTTATAGAAAATAATATGAAACGCCAATATTATAAGTACGATTTTGCTCATTAAAAATATCTAAGAAATGATACTTAATAACAATTGATAGAAAAATAGTAAAATTATTATCACTAGAAAAATACTTCAATGGCAATACTATGTAAACACTCTCATGAGGATCTTTGTTTTTTGGAAAAAGATTGGCCATCATAAAAAAGAGGCTGGTACTCATCTAATAATCGTTTTCCGAATGCTATTTTTAAACCATCTTGTCCACGATTAATATAAACTCTTTTATTATCAGCAATGAAATCACTGATACGTTGATCCATTGAAAATTCGTTTGATCGTGAAAGAACAGTATTAAGTATTATTTTCTCTGCTTCTTTAATACGATTTCTTATTATATTTATATAACACTTAAATTTATTATATATATTCAGTCGTAAAATATTCATCACATTGGAATCTTTCGTGTATGGAGCAATAGTTTCAAGACTCTGCGTTAAAATGTCATATAGTGTAATGTCAGTATTGAAAATTGATTCTTGCTTCAGTTCTTGTATTTCTCGATAGCATTGATTCTCATAATTTTTGACATTAATGCTATAGACATTCTCATCTTCATCATCAGAAAAATTATCACATTCTTTGTCATTTTGACAACTATTGAAATACACTAAATCATAACTATATTCATTAATAGTAAAATTGGCACATTTTAGTTTGATAATTTGCTCTTGCAAAATATTACGAATTTTCTTATAAGAATTTATTTCGCGTTTGTAAAAAAATACTTTTTCACGTCCATGATAATAATGGCCATATTCTGTATTCTTCATATTGTAACTGCGACGAAATTCCATGATAAGACGATGATCGTAAAGTTCTTCACGGAAATAGGAAATACGACGTAATGCATAATGAAGAGCAGTCAAGTTATAATTGTTAACAGCATTAACATCAGCTCCATTAATTATCAGATCTCTAACCATATCTATATGTCCTCGATCAGCAGCAATATGAAGTGCGGTTTGTCCTGAACTATCAACAGCATTGATATCCAAATCTTTTTGTATTAGAAGCTCTGAAATGCTGAAATTATACTCAGAAAAAAAATGGTACAATGGTTTTCTTTCTTCGTAACTAATGAATGAACTTTTTTTTGCATCTAAGAGAGATTTTACACATTCCCAGTTCCTTGAAAATCTTTTAAGAGCTATATGTAAAGGAGTATCACCTCGGTTATCTTTACATTCCATGTTAGCTCCATTCTCCAAGAGTATATTAATTACTGAAACATTGCCTACCTCACAAGCTTCGAAAAGTGGACTTTTGCCTTTAAGGTCTCGAACGTCAATATCTCCTGTATGCTGTATCAAAAGTTTCAGTACTTCTGGAACCCATATTTCACCTCTCGTACATACAAAATGCAGAGGTGTTTTACCAAATTTGTCAGCTACATTGACTCCGGCATTATAATCCAGAAGGATTTGAATTTTTTTAATATTACCCTCATCACATGCAAAATGAAGAGGCACTAGACTATCTTTATTTATTTCGTTGACTTTTGCATTGTATCTTAAAAGAATTTCCACAAATTTGATATCGATAAAATAACGAGTCGCTAAATGAAGTGGAGTATCTCCATTAATGTTTTTATGATGAACATTTGCATTGTTGTTCAACAGAAGCTCAGTCATCTTAATATTACCATTATGAATGGCATGAAAAAGTAATGTTTCTTGATTGTCATCAGGAAAATTTATATTTATACCTTTAGTTAGAAGTAGTTCAGGTATTTTATTTTGAGTATCAGCAGTTGAAGTTAGCGAATCTTGAAAATTGGTAAAAAAGTTCAAGATAGTTGTTTGACCCACAGTAGTTGCGTGTATCTTTAAACCATGATCCACCATTGTTTCAAGAACTGTTATCCATTTTTTTTTCACAACAGTATTGATGATTACATCACAGTTTGGATCATATTCTATCATTGCTCCTCGATCTACGAGTATATTTGCTATGAACGGTTGGGAACTCTTCACTGTAGCAATCCATAAGGGTGTCACCCCATTTGGAATATGATTCCTTCTAAAGAAATTTTTGGCTACATTTGGCAACTCTTCGAAGAAAACTTTCAAGTTAACATCAGCTTGATACTTGATAAGTATTTGAACTACATCGACATAATTTTGCCAACAAGCAATATGTAAAAGCGAAAAGCCACTATCTTCACTGATCATATTCACATCTATTCCAAGTTGTATAAAATTTTCAATCATTCTTGCATTTCCGATTTTAGCAGCCGCGTAAGCAAAGTAATGAAATTCGTTGTTTAATCTTCGCTTTAAATAAAAAATATATTCAAAAAGAGGTTCTATCAATTGATAGTTTTTTTTCTGGCTAGCATGATGTATCAGTATTTTCAGATCGCTTATACTGTGAGTACCTTTGTTTAAAAGTAATTTAACCATTTCAACTTTTTGCAGTTCAACTGCAAGGAAGATAGCTGTTTTGTCGCGACTATTTAAAGCATCAACATTAATGTTTTTATCGAGAAGTAATTCTATAATTTCTGTATCCTCAAAATAGATGACAGCCCAATGAAGTAAAGAACGGCCTCCTGATTGAAGATTATAATCAATTTCGGGATGATGCAAGATAAGATTACGAGCTGTTATCTTGTTTTTGCTTCTTATAGCTTGAACCAATTGATGAAACTTTTCGTCTGCAATTGCTTTTTTTGACTTCCAATCTGCACCAGTATTATTCGACATTTTGCTTCTTTATTAAAACAATTAAGCAATTTAAAAAGATTCAATCAAAAAAACCGTGTAACTTATAAAATTAATAATTAACATTAAAAAATCTGCACGGTTAATCTAAAACCGTTACTTCCAGAGAAAAAGAGGTGACATCTTGGAAAATTTTAGCAAAGAATACTGTCTAACCTAGAAACCAAGAAGTAGCTTTTTCGTGTCGCCAGAAATTTTTAGTTGGCACTCTGGCCACGAGGTGTCTGTAGTGTACACTTTTTTAGTTCGTACTCAGGCAAACAGATGACTCTAGTATGAATAAAAGTTCGGAGATCAGCCTTTATTCTCCCCACTTTTCTATTTCAATATATAAATATCAGTTATTAAGATTCCATTGTTCCTTAACGTGAAAAAAGTAACGCAATTATATTTTCATAAGCTTGAATGTATTTTTGTTTAATAATTAATAAAGTAATTGAAAATTTATTTGAATATTTTAGTAGGGTACACCCGGGTCCATTAATGCCTCGGGTGTTACCTTTTGAGCTCAGCTTATACCCTCCGAGTAATTACCGACTGCGAGAGGAATATTTTTGTGTGAAGTTTCCAGTCTATAATTTTTCAAGTCTATGCTATATCGAAAAAAACCATAAAATTATTTTTTACAACTGAGATATGATATTTTAGTCTGGAAGTTGATACTAAGAGTTGAGACGCCCAGGAACGATAACGTCAATCGAACATTGGAAAAAAGATTTATGTTACTAGAGAAATCAATTTAACCGGAAACTAGGCTAAATTTAGCATAAATCGTGTGCTAATCATAATTCTGAGGAGTGAATTAGAAAGCTCTTGCTCTCAGGAATCCATTGGTATGCTTGTTTCCCATGTACGCTCCATAGATTTCAAGTCATCGGCCAAAAACAAAGTTATGTTGCAGCGAACCATAAAAAAAACTTTAAACGCTCATAACTCGAAAACTATGCGAGATACGGCATTTTTGACGGGGGTGTACCAATAGGGGGGGATCAAATTTGTCGGTTTAGACCTGATCTTTTATATGATCCCTCAATCAACCTCATAAAAAAATATGTTTTTGAGAAATGCATAATTTTATGTTTTTCAGTTTTTTTCGAATATCTTTCGATCTATGGGACAACCAGAGTCAACAGCTAGTGTTTCGGAATCGTCTCGTCATAAAGTATCTGATCGTGTTATGAGTTTTATGATTCACACATAAATTATGTTTTCCTTTTTTTTTTTGTAGAAATCGGAAAACTTCATCGATATTTTAGTCTGGAAATTGATACTAAGAGTTAAGACACCCAGAAACGATAACGTCAATCGACCATTGGAAAAAGCATTTATTTCACTTTGAAAAATCGATGAAACCGGAAGTTGGGCTAAATTTAGCATAAATCGTGTGCTAATCATATTTTCAACGAGTGGATTAGAAAGCTCTTGCTCTCAGGAATCCATTGGCATGCTTGTTTTCCATGTACGGCCAACAGGAAGATAGTTATTTCACTTTGAAAAATCGATGAAACCGGAAGTTGGGCTAAATTTAGCATAAATCGTGTGCTAATCATATTTTCAACGAGTGGATTAGAAAGCTCTTGCTCTCAGGAATCCATTGGAATGCTTGTTTTCCATGTACGGCCAACAGGAAGATAGTTATTTCACTTTGAAAAATCAATGAAACCGGAAGTTGGGCTAAATTTAGCATAAATCGTGTGCTTATCATATTTTCGACGAGTGGATTAGAAAGCTCTTGCTCTCAGGAATCCATTGATACGCTTGTTTTCCATGTACGCTCCGTAGATTTCAAGTCATCGGCCAAAAACAAAGTTATGTTGCAGCGAACCATAAAAAAAACTTTAAACGCTCATAACTCGAAAACTATGCGAGATACGGCATTTTTGACGGGGGTGTACCAATAGGGGGGGATCAAATTTGTCGGTTTAGACCTGATCTTTTATATGATCCCTCAATCAACCTCATAAAAAAATATGTTTTTGAGAAATGCATAATTTTATGTTTTTCAGTTTTTTTCGAATATCTTTCGATCTATGGGACAACCAGAGTCAACAGCTAGTGTTTCGGAATCGTCTCGTCATAAAGTATCTGATCGTGTTATGAGTTTTATGATTCACACATAAATTATGTTTTCATTTTTTTTTTTGTAGAAATCGGAAAACTTCATCGATATTTTAGTCTGGAAATTGATACTAAGAGTTAAGACACCCAGAAACGATAACGTCAATCGACCATTGGAAAAAGCATTTATTTCACTTTGAAAAATCAATGAAACCGGAAGTTGGGGTTTATTTAGCATAAATCGTGTGCTTATCATATTTTCAACGAGTGGATTAGAAAGCTCTTGCTCTCAGGAATCCATTGGTATGCTCGTTTTCCATGTACGGCCAACAGGAAGATAGTTATTTCACTTTGAAAAATCAATGAAACCGGAAGTTGGGCTAAATTTAGCATAAATCGTGTGCTAATCATATTTTCGACGAGTGGATTAGAAAGCTCTTGCTCTCAGGAATCCATTGATACGCTTGTTTTCCATGTACGGCCAACAGGAAGATAGTTATTTCACTTTGAAAAATCGATGAAACCGGAAGTTGGGGTTTATTTAGCACAAATCGTGTGCTAATCATATTTTCGACGAGTGGATTAGAAAGCTCTCGCTCTCAGGAATCCATTGGTATGCTTGTTTTCCATGTACGGCCAACAGGAAGATAGTTATTTCACTTTGAAAAATCAATGAAACCGGAAGTTGGGCTAAATTTAGCATAAATCGTGTGCTAATCATATTTTCGACGAGTGGATTAGAAAGCTCTTGCTCTCAGGAATCCATTGATACGCTTGTTTTCCATGTACGGCCAACAGGAAGATAGTTATTTCACTTTGAAAAATCGATGAAACCGGAAGTTGGGCTTAATTTAGCATAAATCGTGTGCTAATCATATTTTCAACGAGTGGATTAGAAAGCTTTTGCTCTCAGGAATCCATTGGTATGCTTGTTTTCCATGTACGGCCAACAGGAAGATAGTTATTTCACTTTGAAAAATCGATGAAACCGGAAGTTGGGCTTAATTTAGCATAAATCGTGTGCTAATCATATTTTCGACGAGTGAATTAGAAAGCTCTCGCTCTCAGGAATCCATTAATATGCTTGTTTTCCATGTACGGCCAACAGGAAGATAGTTATTTCACTTTGAAAAATCGATGAAACCGGAAGTTGGGCTTAATTTAGCATAAATCGTGTGCTAATCATATCTTTAACGAGTGGATTAGAAAGCTCTTGCTCTCAGGAATCCATTGATACGCTTGTTTTCCATGTACGGCCAACAGGAAGATAGTTATTTCACTTTGAAAAATCGATGAAACCGGAAGTTGGGCTAAATTTAGCATAAATCGTGTGCTAATCATATTTTCGACGAGTGGATTAGAAAGCTCTTGCTCTCAGGAATCCATTGATACGCTTGTTTTCCATGTACGGCCAACAGGAAGATAGTTATTTCACTTTGAAAAATCGATGAAACCGGAAGTTGGGCTTAATTTAGCATAAATCGTGTGCTAATCATATTTTCAACAAGTGGATTAGAAAGCTTTTGCTCTCAGGAATCCATTGGTATGCTTGTTTTCCATGTACGGCCAACAGGAAGATAGTTATTTCACTTTGAAAAATCAATGAAACCGGAAGTTGGGCTAAATTTAGCATAAATCGTGTGCTAATCATATTTTCAACGAGTGGATTAGAAAGCTTTTGCTCTCAGGAATCCATTGGTATGCTTGTTTTCCATGTACGGCCAACAGGAAGATAGTTATTTCACTTTGAAAAATCAATGAAACCGGAAGTTGGGCTTAATTTAGCATAAATCGTGTGCTAATCATATTTTCGACGAGTGGATTAGAAAGCTCTCGCTCTCAGGAATCCATTAATATGCTTGTTTTCCATGTACGGCCAACAGGAAGATAGTTATTTCATTTTGAAAAATCGATGAAACCGGAAGTTGGGGTTTATTTAGCACAAATCGTGTGCTAATCATATTTTCGACGAGTGGATTAGAAAGCTCTCGCTCTCAGGAATCCATTAATATGCTTGTTTTCCATGTACGGCCAACAGGAAGATAGTTATTTCTTTTTGAAAAATCAATGAAACCGGAAGTTGGGCTAAATTTAGCATAAATCGTGTGCTTATCATATTTTCGACGAGTGGATTAGAAAGCTCTTGCTCTCAGGAATCCATTGATACGCTTGTTTTCCATGTACGGCCAACAGGAAGATAGTTATTTCACTTTGAAAAATCAATGAAACCGGAAGTTGGGCTAAATTTAGCATAAATCGTGTGCTTATCATATTTTCGACGAGTGGATTAGAAAGCTCTTGCTCTCAGGAATCCATTGGTATGCTCGTTTTCCATGTACGGCCAACAGGAAGATAGTTATTTCACTTTGAAAAATCAATGAAACCGGAAGTTGGGCTAAATTTAGCATAAATCGTGTGCTAATCATATTTTCAACGAGTGGATTAGAAAGCTCTTGCTCTCAGGAATCCATTGATACGCTTGTTTTCCATGTACGGCCAACAGGAAGATAGTTATTTCACTTTGAAAAATCGATGAAACCGGAAGTTGGGGTTTATTTAGCATAAATCGTGTGCTAATCATATTTTCGACGAGTGGATTAGAAAGCTCTCGCTCTCAGGAATCCATTAATATGCTTGTTTTCCATGTACGGCCAACAGGAAGATAGTTATTTCACTTTGAAAAATCAATGAAACCGGAAGTTGGGCTAAATTTAGCATAAATCGTGTGCTAATCATATTTTCAACGAGTGGATTAGAAAGCTTTTGCTCTCAGGAATCCATTGGTATGCTTGTTTTCCATGTACGGCCAACAGGAAGATAGTTATTTCACTTTGAAAAATCAATGAAACCGGAAGTTGGGCTAAATTTAGCATAAATCGTGTGCTAATCATATTTTCAACGAGTGGATTAGAAAGCTCTTGCTCTCAGGAATCCATTGGTATGCTTGTTTTCCATGTACGCTCTATAGATTTCAAGTCATCGGCCAAAAACAAAGTTATGTTGCAGCGAACCATAAAAAAAACTTTAAACGCTCATAACTCGAAAACTATGCGAGATACGGCATTTTTGACGGGGGTGTACCAATAGGGGGGGATCAAATTTGTCGGTTTAGACCTGATCTTTTATATGATCCCTCAATCAACCTCATAAAAAAATATGTTTTTGAGAAATGCATAATTTTATGTTTTTCAGTTTTTTTCGAATATCTTTCGATCTATGGGACAACCAGAGTCAACAGCTAGTGTTTCGGAATCGTCTCGTCATAAAGTATCTGATCGTGTTATGAGTTTTATGATTTACACATAAATTATGTTTTCCTTTTTTTTTTTGTAGAAATCGGAAAACTTCATCGATATTTTAGTCTGGAAATTGATACTAAGAGTTAAGACACCCAGAAACGATAACGTCAATCGACCATTGGAAAAAGCATTTATTTCACTTTGAAAAATCGATGAAACCGGAAGTTGGGCTAAATTTAGCATAAATCGTGTGCTTATCATATTTTCGACGAGTGGATTAGAAAGCTTTTGCTCTCAGGAATCCATTGGTATGCTTGTTTTCCATGTACGGCCAACAGGAAGATAGTTATTTCACTTTGAAAAATCGATGAAACCGGAAGTTGGGCTTAATTTAGCATAAATCGTGTGCTAATCATATTTTCAACGAGTGGATTAGAAAGCTTTTGCTCTCAGGAATCCATTGGTATGCTTGTTTTCCATGTACGGCCAACAGGAAGATAGTTATTTCACTTTGAAAAATCGATGAAACCGGAAGTTGGGCTTAATTTAGCATAAATCGTGTGCTAATCATATTTTCGACGAGTGAATTAGAAAGCTCTCGCTCTCAGGAATCCATTAATATGCTTGTTTTCCATGTACGGCCAACAGGAAGATAGTTATTTCACTTTGAAAAATCGATGAAACCGGAAGTTGGGCTTAATTTAGCATAAATCGTGTGCTAATCATATCTTTAACGAGTGGATTAGAAAGCTCTTGCTCTCAGGAATCCATTGATACGCTTGTTTTCCATGTACGGCCAACAGGAAGATAGTTATTTCACTTTGAAAAATCGATGAAACCGGAAGTTGGGCTAAATTTAGCATAAATCGTGTGCTAATCATATTTTCGACGAGTGGATTAGAAAGCTCTTGCTCTCAGGAATCCATTGATACGCTTGTTTTCCATGTACGGCCAACAGGAAGATAGTTATTTCACTTTGAAAAATCGATGAAACCGGAAGTTGGGCTTAATTTAGCATAAATCGTGTGCTAATCATATTTTCAACAAGTGGATTAGAAAGCTTTTGCTCTCAGGAATCCATTGGTATGCTTGTTTTCCATGTACGGCCAACAGGAAGATAGTTATTTCACTTTGAAAAATCAATGAAACCGGAAGTTGGGCTAAATTTAGCATAAATCGTGTGCTAATCATATTTTCAACGAGTGGATTAGAAAGCTTTTGCTCTCAGGAATCCATTGGTATGCTTGTTTTCCATGTACGGCCAACAGGAAGATAGTTATTTCACTTTGAAAAATCAATGAAACCGGAAGTTGGGCTTAATTTAGCATAAATCGTGTGCTAATCATATTTTCGACGAGTGGATTAGAAAGCTCTCGCTCTCAGGAATCCATTAATATGCTTGTTTTCCATGTACGGCCAACAGGAAGATAGTTATTTCATTTTGAAAAATCGATGAAACCGGAAGTTGGGGTTTATTTAGCACAAATCGTGTGCTAATCATATTTTCGACGAGTGGATTAGAAAGCTCTCGCTCTCAGGAATCCATTAATATGCTTGTTTTCCATGTACGGCCAACAGGAAGATAGTTATTTCTTTTTGAAAAATCAATGAAACCGGAAGTTGGGCTAAATTTAGCATAAATCGTGTGCTTATCATATTTTCGACGAGTGGATTAGAAAGCTCTTGCTCTCAGGAATCCATTGATACGCTTGTTTTCCATGTACGGCCAACAGGAAGATAGTTATTTCACTTTGAAAAATCAATGAAACCGGAAGTTGGGCTAAATTTAGCATAAATCGTGTGCTTATCATATTTTCGACGAGTGGATTAGAAAGCTCTTGCTCTCAGGAATCCATTGGTATGCTCGTTTTCCATGTACGGCCAACAGGAAGATAGTTATTTCACTTTGAAAAATCAATGAAACCGGAAGTTGGGCTAAATTTAGCATAAATCGTGTGCTAATCATATTTTCAACGAGTGGATTAGAAAGCTCTTGCTCTCAGGAATCCATTGATACGCTTGTTTTCCATGTACGGCCAACAGGAAGATAGTTATTTCACTTTGAAAAATCGATGAAACCGGAAGTTGGGGTTTATTTAGCATAAATCGTGTGCTAATCATATTTTCGACGAGTGGATTAGAAAGCTCTCGCTCTCAGGAATCCATTAATATGCTTGTTTTCCATGTACGGCCAACAGGAAGATAGTTATTTCACTTTGAAAAATCAATGAAACCGGAAGTTGGGCTAAATTTAGCATAAATCGTGTGCTAATCATATTTTCAACGAGTGGATTAGAAAGCTTTTGCTCTCAGGAATCCATTGGTATGCTTGTTTTCCATGTACGGCCAACAGGAAGATAGTTATTTCACTTTGAAAAATCAATGAAACCGGAAGTTGGGCTAAATTTAGCATAAATCGTGTGCTAATCATATTTTCAACGAGTGGATTAGAAAGCTCTTGCTCTCAGGAATCCATTGGTATGCTTGTTTTCCATGTACGCTCTATAGATTTCAAGTCATCGGCCAAAAACAAAGTTATGTTGCAGCGAACCATAAAAAAAACTTTAAACGCTCATAACTCGAAAACTATGCGAGATACGGCATTTTTGACGGGGGTGTACCAATAGGGGGGGATCAAATTTGTCGGTTTAGACCTGATCTTTTATATGATCCCTCAATCAACCTCATAAAAAAATATGTTTTTGAGAAATGCATAATTTTATGTTTTTCAGTTTTTTTCGAATATCTTTCGATCTATGGGACAACCAGAGTCAACAGCTAGTGTTTCGGAATCGTCTCGTCATAAAGTATCTGATCGTGTTATGAGTTTTATGATTTACACATAAATTATGTTTTCCTTTTTTTTTTTGTAGAAATCGGAAAACTTCATCGATATTTTAGTCTGGAAATTGATACTAAGAGTTAAGACACCCAGAAACGATAACGTCAATCGACCATTGGAAAAAGCATTTATTTCACTTTGAAAAATCGATGAAACCGGAAGTTGGGCTAAATTTAGCATAAATCGTGTGCTTATCATATTTTCGACGAGTGGATTAGAAAGCTCTTGCTCTCAGGAATCCATTGGTATGCTCGTTTTCCATGTACGGCCAACAGGAAGATAGTTATTTCACTTTGAAAAATCAATGAAACCGGAAGTTGGGCTAAATTTAGCATAAATCGTGTGCTTATCATATTTTCGACGAGTGGATTAGAAAGCTCTTGCTCTCAGGAATCCATTGGTATGCTCGTTTTCCATGTACGGCCAACAGGAAGATAGTTATTTCTTTTTGAAAAATCAATGAAACCGGAAGTTGGGCTAAATTTAGCATAAATCGTGTGCTTATCATATTTTCGACGAGTGGATTAGAAAGCTCTTGCTCTCAGGAATCCATTGATACGCTTGTTTTCCATGTACGGCCAACAGGAAGATAGTTATTTCACTTTGAAAAATCGATGAAACCGGAAGTTGGAGTTTATTTAGCACAAATCGTGTGCTAATCATATTTTCGACGAGTGGATTAGAAAGCTCTCGCTCTCAGGAATCCATTAATATGCTTGTTTTCCATGTACGGCCAACAGGAAGATAGTTATTTCTTTTTGAAAAATCAATGAAACCGGAAGTTGGGCTAAATTTAGCATAAATCGTGTGCTTATCATATTTTCGACGAGTGGATTAGAAAGCTCTTGCTCTCAGGAATCCATTGATACGCTTGTTTTCCATGTACGGCCAACAGGAAGATAGTTATTTCACTTTGAAAAATCAATGAAACCGGAAGTTGGGCTAAATTTAGCATAAATCGTGTGCTTATCATATTTTCGACGAGTGGATTAGAAAGCTCTTGCTCTCAGGAATCCATTGGTATGCTCGTTTTCCATGTACGGCCAACAGGAAGATAGTTATTTCACTTTGAAAAATCAATGAAACCGGAAGTTGGGCTAAATTTAGCATAAATCGTGTGCTAATCATATTTTCAACGAGTGGATTAGAAAGCTCTTGCTCTCAGGAATCCATTGGTATGCTTGTTTTCCATGTACGGCCAACAGGAAGATAGTTATTTCTTTTTGAAAAATCAATGAAACCGGAAGTTGGGCTAAATTTAGAATAAATCGTGTGCTTATCATATTTTCGACGAGTGGATTAGAAAGCTCTTGCTCTCAGGAATCCATTGATACGCTTGTTTTCCATGTACGGCCAACAGGAAGATAGTTATTTCACTTTGAAAAATCGATGAAACCGGAAGTTGGGGTTTATTTAGCACAAATCGTGTGCTAATCATATTTTCGACGAGTGGATTAGAAAGCTCTCGCTCTCAGGAATCCATTAATATGCTTGTTTTCCATGTACGGCCAACAGGAAGATAGTTATTTCTTTTTGAAAAATCAATGAAACCGGAAGTTGGGCTAAATTTAGCATAAATCGTGTGCTTATCATATTTTCGACGAGTGGATTAGAAAGCTCTTGCTCTCAGGAATCCATTGATACGCTTGTTTTCCATGTACGGCCAACAGGAAGATAGTTATTTCACTTTGAAAAATCAATGAAACCGGAAGTTGGGCTAAATTTAGCATAAATCGTGTGCTTATCATATTTTCGACGAGTGGATTAGAAAGCTCTTGCTCTCAGGAATCCATTGATACGCTTGTTTTCCATGTACGGCCAACAGGAAGATAGTTATTTCTTTTTGAAAAATCAATGAAACCGGAAGTTGGGCTAAATTTAGCATAAATCGTGTGCTTATCATATTTTCGACGAGTGGATTAGAAAGCTCTTGCTCTCAGGAATCCATTGATACGCTTGTTTTCCATGTACGGCCAACAGGAAGATAGTTATTTCACTTTGAAAAATCAATGAAACCGGAAGTTGGGCTAAATTTAGCATAAATCGTGTGCTTATCATATTTTCGACGAGTGGATTAGAAAGCTCTTGCTCTCAGGAATCCATTGGTATGCTCGTTTTCCATGTACGGCCAACAGGAAGATAGTTATTTCACTTTGAAAAATCAATGAAACCGGAAGTTGGGCTAAATTTAGCATAAATCGTGTGCTTATCATATTTTCGACGAGTGGATTAGAAAGCTCTTGCTCTCAGGAATCCATTGGTATGCTTGTTTTCCATGTACGGCCAACAGGAAGATAGTTATTTCACTTTGAAAAATCAATGAAACCGGAATTTGGGCTAAATTTAGCATAAATCGTGTGCTAATCATATTTTCGACGAGTGGATTAGAAAGCTCTCGCTCTCAGGAATCCATTGGTATGCTTGTTTTCCATGTACGGCCAACAGGAAGATAGTTATTTCACTTTGAAAAATCAATGAAACCGGAAGTTGGGCTAAATTTAGCATAAATCGTGTGCTAATCATATTTTCAACGAGTGGATTAGAAAGCTCTTGCTCTCAGGAATCCATTGATATGCTTGTTTTCCATGTACGCTCTATAGATTTCAAGTCATCGGCCAAAAACAAAGTTATGTTGCAGCGAACCATAAAAAAAACTTTAAACGCTCATAACTCGAAAACTATGCGAGATACGGCATTTTTGACGGGGGTGTACCAATAGGGGGGGATCAAATTTGTCGGTTTAGACCTGATCTTTTATATGATCCCTCAATCAACCTCATAAAAAAATATGTTTTTGAGAAATGCATAATTTTATGTTTTTCAGTTTTTTTCGAATATCTTTCGATCTATGGGACAACCAGAGTCAACAGCTAGTGTTTCGGAATCGTCTCGTCATAAAGTATCTGATCGTGTTATGAGTTTTATGATTCACACATAAATTATGTTTTCCTTTTTTTTTTTGTAGAAATCGGAAAACTTCATCGATATTTTAGTCTGGAAATTGATACTAAGAGTTAAGACACCCAGAAACGATAACGTCAATCGACCATTGGAAAAAGCATTTATTTCACTTTGAAAAATCAATGAAACCGGAAGTTGGGCTAAATTTAGCATAAATCGTGTGCTTATCATATTTTCGACGAGTGGATTAGAAAGCTCTTGCTCTCAGGAATCCATTGATACGCTTGTTTTCCATGTACGGCCAACAGGAAGATAGTTATTTCTTTTTGAAAAATCGATGAAACCGGAAGTTGGGGTTTATTTAGCATAAATCGTGTGCTAATCATATTTTCGACGAGTGGATTAGAAAGCTCTCGCTCTCAGGAATCCATTAATATGCTTGTTTTCCATGTACGGCCAACAGGAAGATAGTTATTTCACTTTGAAAAATCAATGAAACCGGAAGTTGGGCTTAATTTAGCATAAATCGTGTGCTAATCATATTTTCGACGAGTGGATTAGAAAGCTCTCGCTCTCAGGAATCCATTGGTATGCTCGTTTTCCATGTACGGCCAACAGGAAGATAGTTATTTCACTTTGAAAAATCAATGAAACCGGAAGTTGGGCTAAATTTAGCATAAATCGTGTGCTAATCATATTTTCAACGAGTGGATTAGAAAGCTCTTGCTCTCAGGAATCCATTGGTATGCTTGTTTTCCATGTACGGCCAACAGGAAGATAGTTATTTCTTTTTGAAAAATCAATGAAACCGGAAGTTGGGCTAAATTTAGCATAAATCGTGTGCTTATCATATTTTCGACGAGTGGATTAGAAAGCTCTTGCTCTCAGGAATCCATTGGTATGCTCGTTTTCCATGTACGGCCAACAGGAAGATAGTTATTTCACTTTGAAAAATCAATGAAACCGGAAGTTGGGCTAAATTTAGCATAAATCGTGTGCTAATCATATTTTCGACGAGTGGATTAGAAAGCTCTTGCTCTCAGGAATCCATTGGTATGCTTGTTTTCCATGTACGGCCAACAGGAAGATAGTTATTTCACTTTGAAAAATCAATGAAACCGGAAGTTGGGCTTAATTTAGCATAAATCGTGTGCTAATCATATCTTTAACGAGTGGATTAGAAAGCTCTTGCTCTCAGGAATCCATTGGTATGCTTGTTTCCCATGTACGGCCAACAGGAAGATAGTTATTTCACTTTGAAAAATCAATGAAACCGGAAGTTGGGCTAAATTTAGCATAAATCGTGTGCTAATTATATTTTCAACGAGTGGATTAGAAAGCTCTTGCTCTCAGGAATCCATTGGTATGCTTGTTTTCCATGTACGCTCCATAGATTTCAAGTCATCGGCCAAAAACAAAGTTATGTTGCAGCGAACCATAAAAAAAACTTTAAACGCTCATAACTCGAAAACTATGCGAGATACGGCATTTTTGACGGGGGTGTACCAATAGGGGGGGATCAAATTTATCGGTTTAGACCTGATCTTTTATATGATCCCTCAATCAACCTCATAAAAAAATATGTTTTTGAGAAATGCATAATTTTATGTTTTTCAGTTTTTTTCGAATATCTTTCGATCTATGGGACAACCAGAGTCAACAGCTAGTGTTTTGGAATCGTCTCGTCATAAAGTATCTGATCGTGTTGAGAGTTTTATGATTCACACATAAATTATGTTTTCATTTTTTTTTTCGTAGAAATCAGAAAACTCCATCGATATCTTAGTCTGGAAATTGATACTAATAGTTAAGACGCCCAGGAACGATAACGTCAATCGAACATTGGAAAAAAGATTTATTTTACTCGAGAAATCAATTTAACCGGAAGTTGGGCTAAATTTATCATAAATTGTGTGCTAATCACATTTTTCAAAAGTAGATTAGAAAGCTCTTGCTCTTAGGAATCGAAACTATGTGTATCTAAAGAATTAGTTCTGATCATTGAAACTAGTTCAACAAATGGCAACTCATTCCAATCAGTATGGAGACAATAAACTGCGTATCGAGTCTTGTATCTATTCATTTGTTAATTGTAATTCTTTTCTTCGGTTTGGGTAGACCTTTTTTACCATCACTTTTCTTACTTATGTTTGTTCTTGTTCTGAGAACAGTAAACCGAAACCGACAATAGACAGGTTAGCGCGTTGATTAACTCAAAACATCAGTTGATTATAAAGCTCCCCATTTTCTAGACTCGAGACATCTGTCAAGTCTATACCTTCTGTAGTACAAGTTCAACTCCTCTATTTCTATGTTTGTTAAATGGTGTAGTTGATAGGAAGACTGGATTCTGTCGTAGGTATATCACGCTGATCAGTCAAAGCCCGAACTTTAATTTTCAATCAACTATTATTGAAGTTAGACTTTTCGTAAACAAGAATGTACTAAATAATCAAAATTACTTTGTACTTAAAATGAAATTATCCATGTAAGTCAATCTATAAATTCCAAGAAATCATTAAATGCATGGATTCGTTGTCGGTCAGTTTGAGAAATATTGGTAGAAATTAATTATACTACAGTACTTACAACAAATCTTGTGTGTTAGTTATTGAATATTAGATATTTCTTTCTGCTAAAAATCACTGTTGAACGTGACAGGTAAAAAAAAACATTTTTATACTCAAAAATGTATATTTTATTTTTATAATATTGATTTCATTGCTCATAAAGCAAATTTTATAAGTTGTTTACACATTAGGCCATCGAAAATACGTCAAAGTTTTAGTAGATTTAAAACAGTAATTAAAACTATACAGATAGAATTTATATATTTTGATACTAATATGTTTAATTATTTATTTGTTTCAAACAATTATTGACTATTTATTTGGACAATTAGGCTCGATATTTAATCGTGCCTGATTTCATCTAAATTATTTATATATCATTTTTTCAATCAATAATCACATTTAAAAATTATTCTTTGGTATGGTTTTTTTAAATGTCTTTTTTTTTTTTAATAATATATACTGTTTTTTATTCTTTAATTAAGTAATAACATCCTCATTTTATAATTACTTTTTTCTATAAAGTAAAAAGCAACTTAGTTACTTTAAGTTGCAATGTTTTTTTATAGTCATCAAATAACCATGAAAGTATTTTTAAAGTCTGATGAACAATTAGTCCCTCATTAATTTGTCCCATTTATACAATTAAAATTAAAATACTGGTTTTGCCAAAGTTAGACATAACAATTAGTTTCAACAGATACACAAAATTTTTATCAATCTTCTCATGATTAATATATTTATAATAATTTATATATTTTCGGTATTAATGTCTTATTTTAACGTCTATCATTATCACATATTTACTTTTAGCACTCAATACTTTTTGTTATATTTTTCATAATATTAATATAACATAAATACTTATTCTGGTCCTGCCAGATACATGAGAATGAACATAATCAGTCGTCACAATAAATTATATCATATTTAATTTTCTAGTAAACTACTGAAGGTATTTTAAGCTGTCAATACTTTCCTTTTACAGCCAATAATTTATTTTTTTACATTTGGCCAGTATTATTGTTATAATGCTAATAATATTACTATAAATTCTCGAAATATATAAATTTGATAATTTGTAATTTAAACATATTTTAATTTAAAATAAAAATCAATAAACATTTTATGGCCCTTCGTTGTATTTATGACTTATAAAATATTTTATATTTTTCTGAATAAAGTTTATATATTTCTGGAGTTGGAAAATATATTTAAAAAGAGCTTTTGTAGTTAAAAATAAATCTCTCTTTAATATTGTTTACTTTTGATGAATTTTTGACTATTATTTTATCATTAATTATTATTTTCGGTGATTAAAAACTGGTAGTGCATATTTCTGTTTTAAATTTATCATCATCGTATGATAATTAATCACTTATATTACTTAACTGTTGATACTTGAACCCCCAAATAAAAGTCGTACCACTCATAGTAAAGTTCAAATATTTTAGGTAAATAGTTGCGTTATCTACAACTGTAGATTAGAAGCTTAAGAATATTTCATGATACATATTTCGAATAAATAATATTCATACTTATGATTAGGCATTAGAAAATGTTTTAATTAAAATATTATTGAACTTTATAATAATTCAATGAATAAATTAATAATGATAGTTTATACTGCATCAGTAAAAAAGATGAAAAATGCATTGAAGATTGAAATTAAAAAATAATAAATACTGACAGACGAATGTGCGTACTTCAATAATCAATTTATGTTTAAGAGCATTTGTTATAGTTTATAGAATAAATTTAAGTTGATTAAAAAATTTTGTATCAACCCATTTATATCTATCATTGCCATTGAAAAATATTTTGTTTATCTACCATTTGAATACTTTTTATTGTAAATCATGTTAAAATGCAGTTTATTTTTATAATCCTTCCATCGATCCAGTGACAATAATTATTCGACTACTGGAATATTTTTTCCACTATTTAATCAACTTCATTTATCATTTCAATATTCAATTAAATCAATTAAAATTTCCTATATCGAACATCGTTGATTAAGTATAACAGAAAAAATTGAAATAATTTATCGTTCTCTAAATCTACCAAGAATTTATAATTTTTACACGGAAATATTATTTCCTTGTTTCATAAATGTACTTTTCATTGAAATAATGTTTTTTTTTTTTCAATAAATTCTTAGCAAGTAAATTTTCAGAACGGAAAGCTACTATTTTGTGAGATTTGTTTATCTAATGAATTACTAATACTATTAGAATTACAAAAACTATCATTTTCATCAATAGTAGCCATTTTATTAGGATCTCTTGGGCCATCTAAGAAATAAGTAACCATGCTACCTTTACCCTTGACCTGAATACTTCCACGACAAGTTAGTGGGTAACCCTTGGCACTGAGAATATCTCGAACTTCTTGGGTCACTTGAATGCCGTCCAACACGCCAGTTGAATCCATCCTTGAGGCAACATTTACTGCATTTCCCCAAATATCATATTGCGGCTTTCGTGCACCAATAACACCTGCTACTACTGGGCCTATATTGATACCCACTCGCATTTTGAAATTATTAAAGCTATGCTCATTGACGTAAGCCAGTTGATCGCGAATTCTCAGAGCATAATCTGCCATTGCTGTTACGTGTTTAAAGTCTTTCATATCACAAGTGCTTTTTGTTAGACCTGATAAAAAAAAAATAAACCATTAGAATTGCTAAAAGTTTAATTCACATTATAAAAATATTTATACAGTATCAAAAGTTGTAAAAGTTTTATTTAAATTTCAGGAAAATCATTCGAGTAGAATTTTTGTAATTACGAGCAAAAACTATTGTTTAAAAAAGTTCTTTTTAGATGTTTTATAAGTTTAACGATATATATATTTTTATCAGTAATACAATTATCTTTAACGTTTTCTTTACATATTTTAGCTATTTTAGGACAACTTGGTGATTTTTTACTTTTGAAAATTGTTCAACTCAAGTTTGTTTATATTTAAAGCTTTTAAATAGAATTATTTTACGAAATAAATAAATTCAATATAGATGTATGCATATGTTTGTTCATTTCTATTTTGAAAAAAATTATTGAAAAAATGAAATAAACATAAATTATTTTTTTTTAAGATTAAAAGAGATTTTTTGGACTAACCTGAAGCTGCCATATAAGTAGCTCCAGTGCTTTTAATCTTTTCAATGTATTTAAAATTCTCTTCAGCTAGTACTTCGTCAAAATCTGCAATTATTTCATTTAAAAGTCGTAAACATTCAACCCCTTCATTATTGGCTTCCAACTCAACATAGAACTCAGAGAAGTTGGGAATGGATGCAAACATGATGCATACAAAGTCACATTGCTCGTGATAAAGTTCCTGTAAAGCATTCATGAATATAATATTGCATCACATAGAACGTATAGAGCAATAATTACATACATCGGAGTTGACAGTAGATAGAAAATGTGCCGCTACGTGCTCCGGTAGTATATTTGCTAGGAGCTTCTGGTTGTAAGCTTTCAGATGCTCCATTTCTTCTTTTTCTTCAGTTGCTTGGAGCTTCCATAGAAAATCAAGACGATAAGTAGCTTCAGTGTGTTGAGAATGAGCAACAAGAAAAGCCATAAAAAAGATAACTAAAACTCCAGCTAGCCATCGTCCTGTTTGATCAACGTCATCTTCGTTTGAAGCTTGGTAAATGCTCACAGCTAAATAGCAGGCCACAACAATGCTTAACACAGCTACTTTAAAAACGGATGTAAGAATTTGATATACTGCACACGTTACCATTACGAGCATTACGAGGACTGGAAATAGCTACAAACAAAATAAAATAAAAGTTTTAAGTTTTTATATCATTTTTTTTTTCATCAATGAGGTGTTTTAAAAAGTAAATTAATTTGATTAAAATATAATGTTAAAATACGATTAAGAGTTATATTAATATAAATCTAAAATTACAGATAAAGTTTGTATTTTTTCATTTACTTACGTCAGAAAATAGAATATAATTACATGGTCCCGGAGCAATAGGAATACTTTGAACCATCACAGTAGAATTGTCATGAGATTTTGTTGGAAAAGTATTATTACTACATACGCTGCTGCTATCTAATGTTATCTACCATAAAAAGAAAATATTACGATAAAATATTTAATATTTTTTAAGAAGATTTCCTATTGAAATATAACTGTAGTATCCATACGTAAAATGTATTTTCAAAAAGCATTTTATTATTAAATTTAGCATCAAAGTATTTTAATTTACTATTTATATAATATATTATCTTATAAAGTGAAATACTTTTCATTTAGCTATTAGGATTAAGAGATTACTTGAAGCTTTCTTCAAAAATATTTAGATAATTAAACTTAATTAAAAATTTCATACTGACTTTTGGAATGAAAATATATTTAAAATTAAGTTGCTGATTTTTATAGAAACATAAATGTAATTTTTGAATATAAAAATTATGAAGAAAACTGGAATTTAATTAATCCTTCAAAAGCACTTTCATATAATTTAGACCGCGTTGAAACATATTTCAGTTAATCACTTCTCGCTTGATACTGTTATCTTTATTCATACACCAAGTCTCAAGAATTCTTATGTAATTAAATTGTTGAAAATAAACAAATTCAAATTCTAGACACTTTAACAGTGTTTTTGCAATTTTAATTAAACTATAAAATTTATTTTTAAAGATGTTTCAATTTTGAATATTGTTTAAATAATTTTTTTTTTTGAAAGGATATTGTTTTATAAATCCAATATGTATGGAAAACTACAGTTTTCTATTTAAATAAAAAAATTTTTTCTCTTACCAAAGGAGACAATATAGTTATAAATGTGAGGAAGACAACAATAGAAGCTATACCCTGAGCCACCATTCGATTTTCCAGAATAGTAACTGAAGCATTCCTCACCCACTCTGGTACTTTCTAGACAGTTAATTTACATAAAACAACAATTTTGAATTTTATATTTTATCATTTTTATTATTAAAAAATTTTTTTAGTAAAGATTATTGCATTGGGGTAAAATATAAAAGTTTTATAAGACGAATACATATTTAAAGTTTCAATCAAACATTTCAAACACGATTGGGGTAGGTTGTTTACTATTGAAACTGTTTGATATATAAAGATATTGAACGAAAAAAGTTTAGTTTTCAAAAATAATGAGATTGCCAATACTTGATAATATTTTTTTTCTAATAATAAATCAAATAAGAAATATCATATTGATCAATGACTGTGAATTTAAATAGATATAATTTTTTTCATTCACTATTTTATGGTAAGAAAGATTGCTATTTTATGGTATATATCTTACCTCATTTTTCTCAGCTAGAAGAATACTATTGATAAAAGCAATGATGAATAGACTGACTGCAGTGCAGATGTAAAAATAGACGCTTCTGAAAAATTGGAGAAAATAAAAATCAAAAATAACAGAATATGAAATCTCATGGTACATTGTAATGTAATGTAAAATAAAAATTGGAAACATATAAAGAAATGTAATGCAACTACTTATGATTAATAATTTTAAAATATAAACTATGACTATTTCAATAATCATCACGAATTAATATATTACTACATTTAAATCATAAAAAATTACATACCCAGACAGAGTAATGGCAATCGCAATAATGATGATGACATACACGAACCCAGAGCAAACAAAATATGCTGACAACATTCGATCACGTTCTTTTGAATACTGAAAATTTATTTCATAATTTTAATCAATAGAGTTCAAAGATGAATTTTTTGATGATTAACTTTACCTTTTCTTCAATATCTGGCCTTCGAAATGTTAATATAAAGGGTGTACAGTGCTCTGAACGTAATCTATCAATGCTTCGAGCATCAATAGCCCGCATAAGATATTCATTTACTTCATCTTCTGGATCCTTTTCATTTTCTATTGTTTCACCAAAGCCCAGCCTATTAAAAAATTTTCAAATTATTTCCGATTTATTTTTTAAGAATAATGAAAAATAATTTATAAATTATGATAAAAGCTATTGAAAGTATGCTATTATTTTATTAAAGAGAATTATAATGAAGAAAGTGACTGAATGATAAAAAAAAAAATTATAATAAATTATTGGCTGCGAATAACAATTTAAATAATGATACTTTAGAGCCAAGTTTGTTAAATACTTTATTATTTTATAAGCGCATTACTTAGTGTGCTTGCCGTGTTGAGATCCATGACCCATGACCCTCATTTCCTTAGAGACATTTCCATTGGCAGAATATCCTTTTCTAAAACTTGAATTTGTTACATTATCTTTAAAAGTGTCTCCAGGGACAATCAGGTACGTTTGAATATTGTGCTCTTTTAGGTAAGCATTCCTTTCACCACCGTGTCCTTCTTCAACCTCATAATCATCTCCAAGACAATCCAATGTTTCTTTCGTTATGTGAACACGCCTGAAATATTTATTCAGTTATTAAGTATTCATATTATTTCAAGTGTTTTCGTTTATTCATTACTTACCCTGGGATTCCACCACTCTCCATATAATTTGCAAGGGTAACATCGTTACTCCAGACATCAAACTGCCATTTTCGAAGTCCTAACACTCCACAATGAACTCGCCCTGTGTGAATTCCTACTCTCATATCCACATTCACGGCCATAACTTCTCTTACAAGCCTAAGTAATTGAACAAAAATATCACTTTAATATACACAAATTGATAGATGTTTTTTTTTTTATTATCAATTTCTTTATACTTTGATTCATCAATAGGAATTATTTTTAGTGTTTATTTTCCAGTTGCTAAGTCATCAAATTGTACCTTTACAATAAAATTGATAGCTTGTAAACCAATTTAAAAATTATTCTGATAACAATAATGGAAGGATCGACTAAAAAATTATTAAGTAATGATAGGATCTATAAAAGAGATTATGAAAATCGATACATGATAATTCAGTAACTTTATGAATACCGAGATTATATATGGCCTCAATTTCGTTATTATTACGTGTATATAATACTTAGAATACAGCTCTAGTTGATTTAAAGGGGATAAAAATCGGCAGAACAGATAATATTAAATATAAAAAATTTATTATCATTTAATAAAATATGATATTTTAATAAAATCATTATTAAACTTGATATATCATTTGGTTTTGTTATTTATATTTTTCTTAATATTCATTTTTAGTTTTCAAATTCTTTAACTGCAATCATCCTCTATTTTTATATTTTTTTCTACATAAATTGTAATTAGAATAGTGCAGGAAGAAATGGAAGAGAATCGTGTGTTCATTAAAAAAAATGGTGCAGTCACTACAATTAGAGAGCTTTTCTTGAAGAAAAAAAGAAATAAAGAAAAGATTAAACCTACCAATTATTTTGTATTTTCTTTTATTTGTAAATATAATATACTAATGAGATATGAACTTGAATAAAGTCATATTTTATATTAAATTCATTCTCATTATCAACATTATAAAACTACTTGTTGGAAACTCTTATGCATGCTTAGTTTATTTCTTTTAAACAAAAAGTTTAAAGGACTAGTGATTTAAAAAATGAATTCTGTATTAACTTTAAAATAAGAAGTAATAATAAAAATTAAAACATTACTATTAAAAAGTTAAAAAGCATCTTGTTAACTGCTAATAAATGAACTGACAGTTAAAAGTAATTACAATTTCTTGGCATCAAAGAAAAATTAACTTTTCTATTTTTTTCCAATCAAGTTTCTTTTTATTTGTAGCAACAATGATAGGAGAAAAATATATCTTAATTACTCTAGAATAAATAAATGAATTAAAATTTTTTGATAATACTTTTGATCTTATCACTTTAATTTTTTACATATTCCGATTTTCAATAATCTCCAATTGAAATGAACTGCTTCAACAAACTTTAAGCAAATAAATATTGTCCTAGTCATCGAAGTTAAAATGAAAAAGCATTACCTTTAGCAAGTTTTAATATAAATATAATATAAAATTCAATCATTCATCTACTGCAATAATTTATCAAATTATTATCTATATCTTTTTAGTAATGAAATATTTTCATTATGAAAATTTTAATGGAAAATGGTAGGTTGACTATTTGTTATGAAAAGACAGTCAATTTTCTTAATAAAGTTAGTGTTGAACTTTCTGACAGTAGTGTAATTAATTATCTTGGTTATTCTGATAGCATAGTTAACAGTTAATTTATTAGAAAACAATATAATAAAGTTCAAAGTAAAACAATGAATAACAATAAAGCCCCATAATTTTTTATAATTTCATCCAATGAAAAATATGAGAGAGAAAAAATAAAAAAGTATTGTAGAAAATTTGAATCAAGCAAATTCAAGGACCCATGCAAATCAATCACTCCTTGAGTTTTCCACATCATGCTTGGTTAACTGACAAATTTTATTAGATTGGTTCTTGAAGTGGAAAGCAATAGTTATATGATTTAAATATCGATATAAATTTCAATAAGTATTCTTGAAATATATTTACATATTATTCTTTTAGACAAAATATAATATTATCGAGTTATTTACGTGATTGCATCGATCATATCTAATCCCATTTCAACACAACAGTGAGCATGATCAGGCCTTGGTTCTGGTAAGCCAGATACACAGTAGTAACAGTCACCAAGGAGCTTAATTCTCAAACAATAGTGCTCTGCAGCAAGGCGATCGAACCTGAAACATTGGAAAATACTCTGTTTTACTTCATTTATCTATTATAATCCAATTTAAAAATCATTATATTACTCTAATTCCACTTAAGTTTGAAGATACTTTTTACTTTACCGATGAAAATTGAATACAATATATTATCTAATTGAGACTATTGTTAGCTTCAGAAGTATATTCATTTTCTGAAGAGGAATAAAAATCATCAACTAGTTTTTAGTTTATATGAAGATATGGAATTATCTTTAATATTTTAATACTCTGAGCGTTTAAAAAAAACCAATAATCACTCAGTAAAAGTTTTTAACCTGTAGAAGTTTGAAATGATGAATTTATATTCATTATTGATCATAATTTATAACAATAAAATCATGAGAGAAATAAAAGATTGCTGCTAAACTTAATGAATAAATAAATAAAAAATTCTTGATGAAGTTAATCTTCGAGTATTTTTCATGGTGTATCTTTTTATTATAAATTTTTTCAAGAAAGTAATATTCTAATTTTATATACTTCATTTGTTGTAAATTATGATAATATTTGAATCTTTGAAATTTTTTACAGAGTTATAAAGAGGGATTTAAAACAATAAAAAATTTTTTTTGTTTAAAAAGAACTTAATGATATATGAGATGCTGCTTTAACTGCAAAATAAAACTACAGCTATAACTCATAAAATATACATAATTGAAATGTACTAAATTATGTACATATTTAGCTCACTACTATTAAATATATATATATATATTTTATTAAGAGGTTTTTCAAAATTGTATATCAATTAATCATTTTACCAACTGCCAAATATTTAACTCAAATCAACCGTGTGTGTAAAAAAAAAGTTTGTTGGAATTCTAACAAATTTTCTTTTCATTATTTTCCTCTCAGTTTTCTTTTCTACACCTCTGTAGTTTGCTCATTTTTTATTTCCCTTCACTAAGATAATTTTATTTTAATCGATCGCTAATTTTTACGCCTTATTTTGCCGATGTTAGATCCGGTTATAACGAGAACTCAAACCCGCAAAATACCAATTAAATTTTATCGATAATAGTATAAGCACCATGGCTTTTATTCTATTATTTTTTTTTTTTTTTCAATCCACCTGACTATAGTTACTCTCTAAGTAATCCTATTTCACAACTCCCATATTTTTTCTCTATCATGACAAAGCTACGTCAATCCTTAACATTTTATTTTCGAAACTCAATATTTTTGACATTTTTATTATTTTAATAATCAATAAAGTTAATAACAAATTCATTAAAATACAATTTTCATCAAAATTAAATCAATTATACACGAGTATTTACAATAAACGTATGATACCTATTTTATTTTAAATAATGAAATGCATTTATATGGCAATAAATCCTGATAAAATGGTTGATCTCATAATGACGATCCATTTTCAGATATTTCTACAACTCTACGCGCAACTGTAATTCACTCGAAAACATCATAGATCTCTGTATCATAAATATAATTTGTACTTGACAAATGCCACAAATGTATCATGAACATTTCATCAAATGGTGTATCAAATACAAATACTAAAATCAAATTTACAAATGATTGAAAATATGTGCTTGTATTCACATGAATTAGAAAACGAGTAGGTCAGGATATACCAATGCTGACTTTATTGCATATTTGATTGATAGCTTGTATCGTCAATATTGATTTGTAATTTAATATATCAGAAATTTATGTTGAATTGTGGTTATACAATTGTGAATGTTACGCTTCACATTAATTCATCAACATGTCATATAATCAATGTCAAACAAATTTTCGAGTTTTCCAAATAAAACTTGTTGAAAAAACTTTGTACCATGTGTTTAATTTTTGATTAAGTTTTACTTTTTGAGTTAATTTTTGTTACTAAAATTTTCCATATCATAACTTTAGAATTTTATTACAATATTATCCTTTAATCACATTTTTTTCAATTCCAATAAACTTTTTATCTTTTATACTTAAGTTATGGCAATCACGTACTCATTATATTCTCATGAACAATTTAATCTTATTTATTACAAAAAAATCCAGTTTAATTGATGAATAGTCGACATACACTTCTTTTTTATAAATCGAATATTAAAAAGAAATAAGTTTACTTCAGGCAATTAAAACTCTTAAAAAAAGTGGAATAAAAAGGTATTCTTTTTAAAAAATACTTCAATTATCTTAATTACAGAAAAAAATCTTGACAATTTAAAAAGATTCCCCAATTACAGTAATGTTTTTTTTTTTTTTTTTTTTTCACTAAAAAAATCCTAAGATCCAATAAGAATTTATGGATTTCCAAATAAATTCATACCTGGCAAAAAGTTCATTCAATAAACGAACCAATTCTTCAGCAGTGCATTGATCTGACAGTGAAGTAAATCCACAAATATCAGCAAAAAGAATACTGGAATGAAAAGTTTATTAGATTAATTCTTTTTTTATTTTTTCCTTGTTATTCTTGCATTAGAATTTTTAATTAAATTACTAGAACTAAAAAAAAAAAAATTTCAATGTAATTGACTGATGGTACACTGAATCAGAATAAATCTTTTCACTTGTAATTTCGCTTTTGGTTACTACAAAAAATATAATATTATTTTTAATCCAATCCTATGTTTAACTTACTACAATATAAATTCTTTTTTATTATTTCATTCTTCAATTTAATTTCGAAATTAATATCAGCGAAATCTCAAGAGCAGAAAGGCAATTGATTTTTCAATGAATATTTGATCCTATGCCAAGTATATTCAAAGCTTGCATTTGACGTATTTTAGTATACAAGGTCTTGTCTAGTTGTTTGTTTTGTAATTACTTGAGAAAACTAACTTTTGAAAGAAAAAAAAAAAATTGGAAATCAAATATAATATCAAAATAATGATGATTTTATAAAGTTCTTTATTGAGTTATTAAACTCATTGATGTTTGGTTATGAAATATTAATAACGAATTTTATATTGAAATTTTTCAGCTAATATTTATATTTAGAATACAGTTCCATCATTGATTTTTCAGCCTTATTAATATGTCAAATAAAATAGGAATCTAATCAAATTTACCTGACATTGTCGTGTCGTTGAATATAAATTTTGTGAAACATAGTATCCTTCGGTTTTCCGGCAATGTCAGCTTTCATCTCCATGGCCACATGTCGAGGCAGAACACTGAGAAGAAGTCTCTCCTGAAATTTAATAATTCATTATTCAATATTGATATGAGAGACAAAATTATAATAAAATTCTATAAATTTTCCATTAAATATATATCTAACAAGAATTTTTATATTTTTTATTTGTTTATTAAAAAATATTTCACTAATATAATATCAAAGAAATACTGTAAAAAATTTCAGGAATTTCGATATTAAACATTTGTAAAATTAAAAATAATTCCAAGCAATAATGTCAATAATTTGATGAAATGATTATATAAATATTTATCCAATGTTGAGTAAATGTCAATTATAGAATTGTTAATCATTATGATTACAATGTTTTTAGATAATGCTACTGATTGAAAATTCTTTTTCATGAATTATGAAAAACATCAAGGTGCTATCTTTTTTTTTTATTCCAACATGATTCTAAACTGAAGCACTGCATTCACCATTCTCATTTATAATTCTCTCTACTCTCATCACTTCTATAGTCTTTCAAGCATTTCTTGCAAACGCCAGGGAGATCAGCTACCGCAGTCAAGCGAACCAACTGTTCGCTTGTTGTAGATGATGAAAGCTCGAACAGAATTCTAGTAGAACAGAATCAAGATTGAAAATGATGTCAAGATTACAAGGAAACCAAGATTTGCTTAACACAGAATGTAAAATTCTAATTGATAATTATCGATCATCATAAGAATTGAAGATTTGTTTCCCTATTCATCATAATTTGTTGAGGTTTTTCAAACTACAACAAAAGGATTTGAGATGAGAATAATTGTAGAGTAGGTATTTTTTTCTATCAAAGTTGATTGAAACTAAAAAAAAATCACTCAAAGAGGAATAAAATTAATTGAAGGAATACTTAGTAGAATGTGAAGTAAATGGTAGATTAGAAAACTCTTCAAGATGAAAGCAGTGAATCATCAGGTGGAAGTAGGGAAGCATTAGATGGAACACAAGTTACAAGTAGTGAATCATTAGATAGAACCTCACGAGTATTGAAAGTTGATAGACATGAGATGGAACGTTTAAGCTAGAACAACGATATTGAATTTGAATCTATTAATGAAATTAATTTGCAAGAGCTAATGAACATGAGAAAGCATTTGCAATAAAAGGGTTGATATAAGTAAAAATACTTAAATGTTGAACATGTTAGAATATAAAAATCATAATAGACTTCTGATTTGTACTACATTTATTACATACCTGTTGCTGATTCTCTCTTTGAGTAGTTAACCGTGCTTCTACACATTGCCGGGTTTCTAAAAATGCTTGCCTCTGTGCCAATTCTCGTGGGTGATGTGTCAGTGCTCCTGCCACATTTGTTCCACCTACCACGACGATTGAACTCAGCAACTATAAACAAAGTTAACAGTATACTTCTTTTTCCACCAAACTTCTTTATCTGATTCATACTTTCTATTTAACTTATCATACACAATTCTTAATTATAATAAAACTTTTATTAAAAAAATTAAATATTCATTAGGTTAAATATTGTAGTCAAGTTGAAGTAAAAAATAAATAAAAATAGAGTTTTTAATAAAATAACTTTAATATAAGAGATTATTTTATCTAAAGAAAATTCGGAAGGTAAAAGTAAAAGTTTCAAGATACTTTGAAGAGTAAAATAAAGTATATACTTTAGTATAGGTAGCTTTGAACGAGCCTGAGCTTTCTCAGATCTGTTTATTCTTTTAACTCTTTTAGCTTTCTTTTTCTTCTGTCTTAACCAGAGACGATGTTGTATTCTAGTCACGAAATTCGTGCTTTTTCGTGACAAGACGTTTTTTTCTCTTTGTTTTAGTTTCTTTCTTTTTTTTTTTTTTTTTTGTTACAAAACTAATGTTTCTGTGATGAAAAAAAAACCTCAGTTATCCTCTATTTTTTACCACACAGTTATTTCAATATGCAATTGGACTTTATATTTCTATTCTCATAACTATAAAAAAATATTTCAAATAAAATTTTATTTTATAAATCTTGTGAATACAGTTAATTCCATTTCCGTTATTCAAACAAATCTATTATAAAGAATCCAAATAAATCCATTCAATTATTAAGTGCATTTCAATTAATATTTCATATATTTTGATTATAAAATAAAATAATTAAAATATTTTATATCTTTAGAAAAGAGTATTTTATTAATATTAAAATATTTCATTGTTAAATTTTTAATAATAAAAAGACTGAATAAAACAAATAGTTGATTGTAAATTTCTTTGCAACCCACAGGAATCCATTATTAGATTTGCTTACAGCCTTAATGAAGAGAAGCGACAAGAGAACGGATCAATTTTGCAATACTGGTTGGAACACTAGGATACACAGAACAAGCTTCTACGAATATTCACGCCAGTTGACTGTTTGGCGTCTACCTTTTAATTAAATCTGTCTTGGTTGACCCTTCCCTAACATATTGATACTATCACATCATCATCATCATCATCAGAGTCTTTGATCTTATTTTAAAGAATTGGTGTAAATTTTTTTTTTTTGGTCTGTTCTGATAAATATCAGATAATTTATAACAAAATAAAAAAGATGATATTTTTATTATGAAGATAGTAGATAAAATGAAATTAGAATGATGGTAGTAATTGTCTAATGAATTTAATCAACAACCAATGTAGATATTTAATTACAACGTAATATTATTTATATAATCAAATGAATCATTATAAAGTAGAGAATTTAATGATCTAGTGAATATAACTATGACAGTCTCATTAGTATTTTCGAACAGTGTCCGATGATTAATACTCACTAGCATCAAACAGTTCACTATTATTGGAATTTACAATTAGTGATAGCAGTGGAAATTATTCAAGAACTCGTCTTCTCGTTTGATTATTTCTTGTTAGGATATAGAGAGATGGAAATTGTAATAACAAGATTATAACTATTTGTATATGTAAATAAATACCAGATTACAGTTGAATGTCTTAATCTATAATAAATTGGCATTCAATTTGTGCACTAAGTAACTATCCTTCAACATCTGAATTTAAATATTGAAGTAAAAAATGTTGAATTAAATTATTCTTAATATTTACTGATTACTTCATCCAGATAATGCTATGAAATATTCATTCATTTATGTAAGAACTAACATTTTTATTGAATGTTATTTTAGAGTGAAAAATATTTAGAATATTGTCGTGATTGCTGTCCAAAGCTGAATACTTGTACACAAAGTAATAGCAAAACTTTAATTACTCTTTTAATACATGAATATTTCATAGCTTCGCTTAAATGAATATGTCCGGTAATTTTTATTCTGAAGGTAAACGAAAGACCATGGAGCTACTCACGTCAAGTTAGATTATAGGAACTTAAGAGATTTTCTTCCGGTTTTTCATTCTAGGTTAGATCGTGCAAGCTCAAAGTATTCATCGATTTGGGGTGTATCTGCAATCAACAGCTGTTCGAATTTCAACCCTTAACACGAAAGTCAGAGTCCAAACACGATAGTCAGATGCCTTAGAAAGGATGTGTTAGGAGAGTATACGAACACCAAGCATGTTGAGCAATATCGACTTTCTCTGTACAAGTAACCAAGCGTGCATGAGATATCGATTTGTGTGGTTGCTATCTCCCTCTTTTCTTGACCCCTCTTTACCTCCTGCACCTTTTAACTTCCGTTTCCGGTTGCAAAGCTTTTGAATTGGAGTTCGCAAATCGTTGATCCCTGAATATGAAGTGGATGATGAGGGAAGTTTATTCGATAACAGTTGCTGCATTTGTCATTATGTTTTAAATTTTAATTTCTCATTTATTCGACAGAGATCATTCTGAAGATTTCCATTAAATATCTGTTAGGATTATTATTGTTATTGAACTTGTAATAAACTATGACTGTATCTTCATTAATTTTTATCCTATCCTATAGACCTTTTGTTGTTGATAAATAAACTTTTATTTAAATATTCTTTTTTCCTATTGAAATATTATTAAATCAACAAAAGGGAAAAAACTTTGATAAGTTTCTTTACATTTTCAGCTTTTGTTTGACTAAATTTCCACTATATTCATCAGAGCCAATCAGATCATCAAAAAAGCAAACATTGGGTTCTTTTTAAAGAAGATAGAATGAGCCACAAGCAGTTAATATCAGACCCAAAATCAGCTTTCCATGTTAGGAGCTTTGTTGTTTTATTATTCCATTGTTTTAACCAGAAACAATTAACAATTTTATCTGTTATTGTTTAAAAAAAAATCGTGATAAAATGAAAATTCAGACTCAATTTTTAGTTCACGTTGTGGTTTTATGTGATCTATTTTTGATCAAGTTTTTTCTATTGCATATAAATTGATATATTTGTACCTTTTTCCAAAAAAAAAAAAAAGTAGAATTATTTACACTTAGATTTTTATTATTTTTCTACATCAAAAATTCATTATTTGTTCCAAGTTCTTGCTACCATTTTCTGATGAATATTTTAAATGACTGAAAACTAAACTTAATAAAAGTTTTATTAAAGTTAGTGATATTCAATATATCAATTACTGTGTACATTATCATCTTAATATCTTTTTGAACTAATAACTATCAAAGTATTCATCGATCATTGAATGAATCAGAAATATAACTTTTTTTTTTTATTTGAAAAATGTGTCAAAAGGTGTGTTGTTCCTTTTACTCCAATAAATGGCTAAAAGTGCTTTCAAAGCGTTCTATATTACCAAATTCAAAACTATTTTCAACAATTGGAGTTTTACAGTTAAGCTGACTGTAGCAAAAGTACTCTTTTTCATAGAATTTGATTTTGCTTTGTAGATTAAACATTTTATTCGTTACTATTATGTATAAATTTCTAACAAAAGACTTTTGAAATTAATCATTGTCATTACTGAATAATGTAATGTCAGCTGAATATTTTTCCTGTTATATAATTACAAAAGTTTGAAAAAATAAATAGTCATATTTCATAATAAAGATCTAAGAACTCTGATATGTCACAATTAAAGAAGTGACCTCATAATGTCTACCATAAGTCACAAATTATTGCTTACTACTACTTAACAAATTTTTTTTTTCCATTTTTGAAAAAAAAAAAAAAAAAAACCAACAAACAAAAAAGTAATATGCTCATTTTGTTTACTTATTATTCATGATGAGAAAATAATTCCACTATTCATGTGTAGAATAAAATGTTATATTTTCTAGAAGAATTAAAAAATCATTAAACTTCTTTTAAGTACGTGTAAAAAGGAATTAGGTTTGAAGATGATGCTCTATTTAAAAAAAAACAAAAGCTTATAAAACTTTTTAAGTATCCAATTAACATTGCAATGAATAATCAACCTAAATAGGAACCATTAAAATGGCTATCATTAACAAGCTTTTTTGTTAAACATTGAAGAAGATTGGTGAGAATTAGAAAACCTAATTAGTCTTTGAGTACATACACAATTAATACGTCTGTGTAACCACAAGGATTAAACCATTACAAGTTGATTGTCTAAGCAAAACATATGTTTAATTAAACTATAACTATGAATGCAAAAATTAAATAATACTCTAAATTTTGAAAAATAATTGAATTTAATTATTGTTTAAGAATGTAGCCTTGAAAAATAATTTTTTTATTTAAATAACAACGCAATATTAAACTTAATGAGTAGACAACAACAGAAAATGCATTACTTACATGTAATTAAGTTTTGAAAATCATGAATAGAAATATTCAAATTATCTTGAATAAATGAATCCAACCTGTCTGATTCAAACATTACCATTACTACTCAGAAGCAGCTTCAAACTAAGTTCACCATTCTGACAGCAGAATAAAATTTTTGGCTATATTATATACACAAGATTCTTCAGACTTGGCTTGTTATGAAGCTTTTGTCGTGATATACTCTAGATGTTGCTTCATCCAGACAGGATTATTTTGTCTGATTGTCAAACCAACATAAAGAGAACAACAAATAGTAAGCTAGAAATGGTAGAGAACTGTTATATATTACTTGAATGAGCTTTCAATAAGAACAGTTGAGAGCTTACCTTCGAGAACCATCTAAGAACTCAGAGTTCTAGTGTCTTTTACTATTTCATTCCCCTTAACTACATCTCAAACTTTTGATTGCTTTAAATCTTTGCAAACTTATCTTTTCCTGATGTCTTTTTCTGTTCTAGATTTGACTAGTCTATTCATGATAAAAATTAATTGACTTTAGAAATAATTATCATTTGACTATTTTATTTTCCATTATTAATACATTAATAATAATTGCCATTCTGTTTTGTTTAGATATATATTTTATTATTTAATATTCAATAGGATTATTTATAAAGGTTTTTTTAAAGAACAATAAATTGTATTCTTCTAAATATTGATTAAGCATTTAATTTTCTCAGATTAAAGTTGAATAGATCTTCATTCAATATTATTGATAGAAAGTAGTCTTTCTAAGGCATAGGTCAGCCTGGAGGAGATGAAGAAAATGTAAGAGTAAAAAGGTGAAAAGCTAAAACCACTCAAGAACTTTCGATCTACATTGGTGATCTCATCGACGGTTCAATTCTCACAGGTTTTTTTTTCTTTAGCTTCATCCCGGAAGAGAAGTCATATATATTCAAGGATTAGAATCTAAGGAATAGACATTGAAAGAAAAATGTGTTAGAATGTCAAGAAAGAAAGAATCAACAAGAAGTGTGAATTATTGTATTGAAGATCACATATTCGAATGATTATATCATGTGAATTTTTTCCTGATAATATTGAGAAGTGCAGAAAGTTGAATATTTATCAACCATATTTCAGTAAGAGGTTTGAAAGATTAAGAAGGATCAAAAGGTTTGAATATTATATAATAATGTTTTAAAATAAAAAAAAAAAAAAAAAAAGAGAATTATTCATCTAAATTGAAGTAATAATTTAAGTTGAAAAATTTGAAATCTTTTTCAACAAGGAACATTTTCTTGCATAAAAGATCAACTTTATTTAGAAAACAAAAGGAAAGTAATAAAAAAGCAGAAGAAAAATTAACTAGTTCGAGACCCACAGAGAACTGAAAGAGGGAAAATTCGACAAACCCTCGACTACGTTAAATCGTTGGAAGTTACATCTTAATGGTCGAAGATTTATTCTCTTTTCTCGAGAGAGAGAGAGAGAGAGTAAACAATTTCTAACTAAAAATCTATTGTACCAAGTCATCAATAACTTTTTTGTAAAAATAGCTATTTTTATTGTCGAATTCTTTAGTATATTATGCGTAAACTTGTTATATCTAAGATTTATTACATTGAAATTTCTTCATAGGTTTTTTGTTTGCCTCAAGCCATTTTCTTGACTTTTAAGTACCTAAATACTTCATATTTTCATCGTTCAATTACTGCTATTTTAAAACTTTAATAATAATCTATATTTTATAGGAAAGATATAATTCATGAATTAAAAATATTCTCTAAAAATATAGGCATTGTAATATTCACTAAACTGATGTAAATTCCACTGACTAGTATTCATTTTAACCTATGTAATTTACTGTTGAATAATTTCCAGTTTCACATTGACTATAAAGTTGATATGAAGTGATCTTGTTTGTTCATCTAGTCATAGATTATAATATGTATTGACAAAGGAAACAATACGTCTCAATATGCCACAAATGGTACAGAAATTTGCATGCAACTCTCAACAGTAATCAAAGAAAATCGATCATCAGCCATACACATTATTTACTGAAACAATTTCAGACTTTGAACTTTAGCAAGCTTATGAAACAATCATGATTCTTTTCAGCTTGAGAAAGACTTTTTAATTAATTCTAATAAATAATTAGATAATAACTAGCTTTTTTATTTATATGATTTTTTTTTTGCATGTTTTTTATTTCCATATTCTTCTATTGTTAACGCCTCTCCAACTTCTCATATTGCTGAAATGATGCATTGAAAAAATATATATCTTTCTCAGCTTGCCTCTTTTATTATATATTTTTATTCTTTTTTTTTTTTTTTTTGATGTTGTTATGCTCTGGACAAGAGAAAATATGAAATAAAAATATTAGGAAACTAGTTCATTTGAAATTTTTTATTTCTAGTATTGTTTTGAATATATGCAATCTCTAATAAAAATTGTTAACCTCATAACAATAATTTTTTTTGTAATTAACGAATTTAAAAGCATGTGCTTAAGGTATTCATCGTTTTTAACTTTCTTATTAAAAATGTTATTAAAAATTCCTCTAAAGAAAAAATGCCATTAATTATACCATTCATCAATCAATGTCTTGATTGTTTTTTGCAAATAGAATCTTATATTTAAATCTATTTGTATGCTTAATTACTTTCTAAATAATTCAACTAGAATAAAATTTGATATAAAATAAAATTATGAATAATTTCATTTTAATAAATCATATGGAAAAAATTTATTCAAAAATTACAAGAAAAATAGTTTAATGGATGTTTGAAAAGATATATTAAAGACGCTCATTGTAATAAATTTCCCTTCGTCACGTTTTCAATATGTAAATTGATATAAGCTATGAACCTCATAATTTTATTAGAGTGAAAAAATTAATTGATCAAACAAAAAAAAATTGTTCAAAATTCTTTCAAATAGAATAGAATAAAATTTCAAGTATGAGATTTTTATAAACTCACTACAAGAATACGTAAAATCATTTGGTTGCTTGTATATTTTCATCAAATCGTCTGTTAAGAAAATTCAAGAGCTCGGTGACAAGAAAATTCGCAGTGAGGGGCTGAAGAAGATCGTCAATGTCGAGCTAGACATGCTGTAAGATAAGACCAAAGATACTACATGTATATGTTCTAGGATAACATAGATAGTAGTCTTACGTAGTTTTATGTTTCTTATTTTTTTCTTCTCTTCATTTTGTCTCTTAAAACATTCTAGAAAATCCTAGTACCATTTGTATTTTATAGATGACACATTTTATACCTCCTAACGATTATTCAAACTTGAGTATTCCTTGAAGAAAAAAATCTCATTTGTAACTTTATTCATGAATGCAAGTAGAACAATGGCTATTTTTAATAATAAATATGAGACTATTTCATTGAATTATTTTCAAAAATTTTAATCATTATTCTGATCAATAATTTTCATTTTAGATCAATAGAGTGGTAAATTAAAATGAAACAATAATTCAACTGAGTAAATACTGAAAATAAATAACCTATTGATTCTAGACTTCTTTGGCATTAATTCAAATAAAAAAAAAAGTTCTAACTAAATATTTTATTCCAATTTTAATCGCAAGCATTGAAAAATAAATAAATATATATATATATATATATATATATATATATAAGAAAAGTTTAACATAAAAAATTATGAATATAATAATTACAAAGTATCGTGAGAATAAACGCATGCAAATATAAATATGAACACAAAATGCGATGGATGATTACGTGCATAATTTACTCATGATTACTTAACCACGAATGCAACCGTTATCGTTAGCCTTGAAATGGCAAATAAAAAACGTTAAAAAACTATTACAAACTTAAACCATTAAAGTTGAAGTACTACAATGTTCTCTAATAATAGTGAAATATGTATTAAATATTTTATTCATTTATTTATATTTTTGACACTTTTTTTTGTCTTATGTATGTCTCTTGGTTTTAGTGGTGAGTTTCTTTTATTACACTTTCTTGTTTGAGTCTAGTCAAAATTATATAAATTAATTTTTAGGAAACAAATCAGATCCTAGTGATACGGGTCCTGTTCAATATCCATACACATAAAATTTTGGTGCAAAGAAACTTCGACTTTATTCATTTAAAAATAAATTTTAAATTTTGATATGAAAGCTTTTTCAAGTGTTCAGAAAATGTCGACTTTAATAAAAATGTATACTTCATTGTGAGTTATGAATTTTTTTTTTTTTTAAAAATACCTTACACCATTAAAAAAATTAGTTTTAAATTTAAATCTGAATCATAAAGATATTCAAAGTTATATTCTTAACTTTATAATCTGACGAAAAAAAAAAAAAAAAAAAAAAAAATTAGAGATAAAAAAAAGTGTATTCAAAACTTACATGAGCAAGCATCGCTGGATAATCCTGTGAATAAAGTAGAAAAGCACCAATCAGATGAGCAGCCGAGAAAACAATCCCAGCAATACAGGCATAACGTAATCTTATAGGTAGAAGAGCATAAGCCATGTAGATAAAGAAGCATACAGGCCAAGCAGCTGCTAAAGGTCCACCGGTACGTAAATGATCTGATCTTGATACTGGTATACTACTTGAAGCTTCATCACTGTCTTTTAGAATTTCTCCATCACTTGTTATTTCTTCCAAGTTTGGCAGATAGGCGAGATGGATATTAAGGGTAATTTGAAGAGCCAGTAATGTTACCAATACTGCTCCACTAACTCCTGCAAGCCAGACTTCGTTCATCCCTGGTCGTGATATTGAAGCAACCAAACCTGCAATTTAAATGTAAATATGGATCAATAATTTTAAATAAATGACTCAGATCATAACTAACATTAAAAAAAGGTCAGAGGTGAGAATATGAATGACTATAATGATTATCTTGTCAAGTATGTTTGGTGTTGAATTTAATTATTATATTCAATTGAATCAATTTATTCAGTTTAGAAAAATTAAAGAGGAAGAAAATTCAATAGAAAAGAAAAAACGTGTGACAAGAATAAATTTCTTACCAGCATAAATAGTAATACATCCCACAACAGTCAGTGCTAGAGAAAGGTTCTCAGGTCTCTGGATGAGTATAAGGAAGGGCTGATCGCTTGTAAATATTAGTCTGAGAACAAGTAACCCTAAAGCTATTGCTAGTCCAGTCAGGAGACCTAATACATGGGTCATGTTACTTTGATTCATGCGCAAAAAATATCGTTGATACAGCATCTCTACCTAAAATCAGAATTAAAATAATTATCATTAAGTAATTATACATCAAAATTATCATGATAATTTTAATAAAAAATGTGACTGTTATTTTAATTAATTAAAAAATTTTCACAATGAGAAAAATATACAAAATTTATCCAGTTTCTTCTAGACTTGACCTACAAATAATAATGAACATTATAGTGTTCATGTTTCTCCATTAATTGAAATCATTATTTTTAATTGAGTTAAGGAAAGGTTGTAGTTTAGAGTTTATTTTCTCATGTTGAAAATACAGTTCAGTCATATTAAGATTGGTTCGCGTAACAAATTACTTTGTAAAAATAAAAAAACGTTCATTTCCTTGTCCTCAAAGGAATTACGTGATTTAAATAATTACATGATAACTGAATAAGTATCTAATAAGTTTCAAATATCTTGGGACAAGAATATGATTTAATTACAAAGCAACTATTTCTAATGATTTGTTGAACCCGTCAATTTTCCTGAAAATCAAGCTAAATGATACACCATATCAACAAGATTCGCTTTAATTTTATATCATTCATCATTATTTGGAGATATCTGATACAGCAGATTAATTATCAAGATATAAATGGTATGATCGAGAAGTGAGTATGTTTATAATTCATACTATTATCATCATTTTCAGTGATACTTATGAAAAAGTAATAAAAATTTTTCTCATTTCTTTATATCAGCAAACTTTGATATTAAAAATGTTTGTACCAATGATTTCTGCATTTTTACAACTTTTATAAAAAATACTATGGTGATGCTTTGGCTTTTTTGTTACTTGTCAAAACTATTGACTAAACTACTACCAACAGCAAATCGTACCAACTCAATGCACTTATCTCAATGTACATCGCTTGAATAAATGGTATGATACGTGAATAAAGTTTCAAGAACTTGGTAGTTTATTTATTGACTCTTGTGACCTTTTAATATATACTCATACATTACCTATAGGATACCTATTTAGATCTGAATTTCACTTGAAGAGTGTTTAAACTCACTTTCATGTTATTAACAAACAATTCATCATTTTATATCCATGGAAAAAAGGGAAAAAGTATCAAACTAATTGATCTGTGTAACAAGTATTATTACATCAGGAAAAACACCATTGATTTAATTGTCTTCAGTGAAATGGTCTGAAGGATAAGTTGATCAAAAAATCATATATGGAGGGGGGGGGGGGGATATCCATTATTTCATTATAGTAACAAAGCCGAAGAGATGATAAGAATTAAGCTGTCACTTTGAACGTATTTGACGTGTTCGATCAATAGATAATAAATGTTGATAAATTTCTAACTTTCACATTTATTTCCGGTAAAATGACAGTCCTTTAGCTTATCATTTTCGATATAGAATGGGGAAACCCAATAAAATGTAATCTTGTTTGTTTTTTACTATCCAATAACTAATAAAAAGATTAAAAAATAATTTATAATAACAATGAGATTTTATCAACTAATAAATATCCAATTTTTTCTAATTTTTATTTCCCATAATAAATAATAAATTTTTATAGATCTGTTAAAGTATCAATAAAATTAATCAACTTTTATTGAAATAGATAGAAAAGTTTGGGTTCTATAAATAGTATATGATTTATGTTTGTTCAAATCTAATGCTTATTGTGGGTATTTTGGTGTTCTTGATGGATTGAGAACCCTAACGGTGATTGCTTTACCACAAACATACAGGTAAGTAGGCATGTCTCATGATCGATTGTTTGATGATAGAGACAAACTGAATCTATATATTTCTCCTTGTTGTTAATTAATTCAGTCGTCGTGTCAATGGTTATGTTAATGGTATACGATTGATATTAGCACTAACTCCCAATCCTTATTCCGCTTATGTTACGTTTAAATGCGTGAGAGAACAGTGGAGACGAAAGTGTTAAATTGCTTCGTTATATAGTAATTAATTAACGTTCCAGTGATGAAAACCATCTTCAACGTTGCCAGCATGTGACTGACAGATAACTTAGTTGCTATAACATAAGCACATATTATAAAAGAATGTTCTTTTGCAATTATTATTATTATTGTCAAAAGTAAATTAATTTATCAGGATTGTGGACAAAAGCATTGTATTTTTTTCGTGTATAAAAAATCTTAGTAAATTTTACGTGACATGATTTATGATGGAATCAGATGAATTCATCTCAATAGAAAGAATCGCAATGGAGAAAAAATCACGTTCCTCAACCAAGCACATATAGAATTCAAAAAAATTTGAACACGTGTTTTTTTATTATCAAGTTCTCAAGAGACAATTTTTACAGGTCTTTTTGAGAAGAATCAAAAAATAGATAATATCATTCTATAACATTTTTCTTCATGTCTAGAAAATATAAAAAATTTTTTTATTACTAGTAACACTATTATAACCCCCTTTCTGTTGATTTTTTTCTTTAAAAAGTTATTTCCTCTATCGTATAACGAACCTAAGTGACTTTACCGAATCTAATAAACCTTTTTTTATATCATATGGTAACTTAATTACCATTTATTGTTAGTGAAAGGAACCCCAAAGTTTGTAAGTATGATAATAAGAGGTTTAGCTAATTATGGGTATACTAAATCCATCAAGATTTTCATTTTGTGGTAGGTTTTACATATTAATAATCTTCTTATTTAAATCAATTATATCTTCTAATGGAAATTAATATTAAATGTTAGATCAAGATGCTGAAGTTTCTGTTGGAAAGTTTTAAAAAAAGTTTATACCTGGAGATTTTTGAATCGATGTGATTTGCAGAGAGCGCTTAAAAATCGACTTAAAGCACATTTCTGATTTTCAGTCAAATTAGTGTGTATTCCAGAATCAGAAAAAGACTCTTTTATTCCTCCTGTTGCTAGGCTTACTCCAATTTCTGATCCTACGCCCATCTAAAATCAATCATTCATAAATTAATAATAACTGGTATCATTTACAAACTCTATTAATTGAATTTTTTTCAATCATTTTTAATTTATTCCCTTTTTAATTATAAGTTTTTGTCTCTAAATATATGTTAAAAATATTAATAATCTGTACACTCTATTTATTTCATTTTTATAAACTTTATTTTTAATTATTAAAACAAAAATTTTGAATTTAAAATTATTTAATGCATAATATTTATTAGAATTTTGTACTAAAAAAAAATTTTCAAATAATTATTTTAATGGATTAATTGATGAATTAACTTTGAAAAATAAAAAATGAGTTGAAATTACATTACCGTAACTATTGATGGTCGTGGAGCACCAGTAAAATGTTCGATAACTTCCCAATTAGATTTTTTAATAGGTGTATGAGGCGTCCTGGGTGTATTGGGTGAATGAGATTGAGAACCTGGTGGTGGTGTTGCTGAATTTATTTCACGATCCAATAAAAGCTCAACAACTGGTTTTACACCATCCACTTTTGTTACATGTTGACGCAAACTTGTCCATCTTCTCGTGCTTCTGACAGATCCAGTCATCGTTCTCGTGCTTCCAAGTTCACCCTAAAAAATGTATATCATCCATCATAAGTATAGATTTCAGAACTCGTGCATGTGACAAACATTTGACCCTCTGATAGGTATGAGGGGTGTTTAGATACCCTAACAAGTTTCTCTTTGATAATTACACATTCAAAAAACTTTCACCAGCAGTACAAATAATATTCTTTCTATATTTTATTAATAAATATGTTATTCTTTACTTGAAAAAAAAAAAAAAAAAAAAAAAACAATCAATAGTACCCTTCAATGAATTATAAAAAATATTCCTGATGTTTAGAACAGACTAAAAATGTGGAAGAGTATTCTAGATGTTACTCAAAGCATGTACACGAAATTTCAACTCTCTATCTGCTCTGGAACACAACCTTTAGATTATTCCCTGGGTCGCAAATAATTATTAATCAATACCCTTTTTTTAGTTTTTTTTTCAGTAAATCATAATAGATTACTTTCTGCTTTTATTTCTGTCATTCTTAATATGGAATATCGATCAAATTTTTTTATAAAAAACTATTCAGAAATTTCTAAAACTGTAGTCATAGCTAGAGTATAAAAAAAATATATATATCAAAACAAAGTAATATGAAGGAATAAAGTAATGATAAAAGGACTAATCTAATAATAGTAACGATAAATATTGAAGGAAATATTTACTTTATAAGGTTTATTAAAAGCGATTGGATGATTGGGAAAGAATTGATAAAAATAAGATATCAAAATGAAATGAAATATCAATATTCATGACTTTCAAGTAAATAATAAAAGGTAATATTTGATAAATTTATTGTCTAGTTGATCAAAAATCTATGTAGATAATTCATTGTATAGAACTGTCAGCTGATAAATATATATATTTTATTCCTTGAAGAAATTGAAAACAACGAAAATAATTTATTTTTAAACCCTAGTTATCTAGAATGATGAATTACTTGTAAGTATTTTAGTGGTGTGAACTGAAAGATGATTTTGAATGATCACAATTCAATCAACTGAATCATTAGCTAACAATTAAATGGTTCATAAAGCTGATCCTCGTACAAATAAATACTGATTCTTAAAATTATCCAATGTGCTTTAATATATGATTGAATGAATAGCAAACTATAGCAAACTACCTTGATCTTTGAAATGAGCTCTTGATAAATTCAGCATAATAATTAAAAGAAAATATGTAATTATTATAAGAATCAGCTAAAATTTAATTTTTTAAAAATATTGCTAACAACTTAACTTGATAATTATATTTTTAGTAACGACAAATTGCAGTAAGCTTTATGACCATGTATCATATTGTACTTTTTTGTGTATAAAGAAATTTCTTTGCTAATTTTTTATTTATTCTATAAAGTTTAGTAAATATCTTTAAGAGTGCAATAGTAAATAAATTTTTTCTATAAAGATCATTTCTACACGTGAGATATCACAAAAAAAAAATAAAAATTATTCTGATGATATACAATATGATTTTGACTTTCGATCAAATTTATTTTCTCTATTAGCCAATTTCATTCGGTTACACAGTAGTTGTAGTATCTTATCCGATAACTTTATTTTTTTCAATATTTCCTTTTATGGATCTAACGAAATGTACTTTCACTATCACTTCACATTACTGTTTCCAACCTAAAATAATAATGGAAAGATATTTTTAAAGGTAATAAAAACAATGGGAAAATTTTTATTAGCTATTGAAGGTATTTTTTTGTCTGACAAAAGAGAGTCTTTACTACTTCCCTTTTATATTCATTTTTTCTCAACATTCGTATAAATTTTGTTACCTCCTTCTTATCCTTTTTTTATTTTATATTTTTTTTTTTATTGTAAAAGTATATTATTGAATCCCTTTTACATGCTTGAACGGAATTTCTTCAAGGCATTTGTACAATTCACAAGTAAGCGATTTAAAACCCAAGTATTTCAGATTCGAAACAGACTCAACATTTTTACATTTCATATTTTTCTCTGCATTAAAGTTTACTTGTTACTTTTCATGTTTTTTGAAATAGATAAATTAATAAAACTTCTTCAAAAATGTTTTCCATATCATTAAAAGATAAACAGTGAAATTAATACACAAAATTAATATTACTTTTGGAAACAAAAAATTAATTAATAATTAAATATACATCCTGAAATGAAACAATGAAATATGCAAAACATAATAACATGAATAAAATAAAATGAAATTCTATCCATTATTAAGTGAAAAGCGATTAATAATAAATATTTTTAATATAATTATAAATTTATATGTATTATCCAAAAGATAACATTAAATACTTGTGTTATAAATGAATCTATAAATTATTAATTAATCAATGCTAATGACGTTGATAGATTAACCAATTCTTCATTTTCGATAACTTTTGCGATTAAATAATTATTTTAATTTTATGATACTTGTGTTATAATAAATGTTATAACTGTAATTCACTTTGTTTGTACGTGAATTTTGATAATAAATTTTGGCCAATTTATAATGATGAAGCTTTGATGTTATCATGATGATAATAGTTGGAAAAATATCCCCAATATATTTTGTGTGAAACATAATAATTCAAAACTTGATTATATAACATAGATATTTATATTGAAAAAAAGCAAAAACTTGAAAGCTTGTATTCTTGAAGGTACTCTTTTCTCAATGACTACAGCAGTTGGTTGAAATGAACATTGCTGTTGTCGTAACAAGTGGAAATTAAAAGTTGTAGACCGAAAGAATTGTAAAAAGCTCTGAAGCACCTAACAAATATGTCTGTTTTCAACGAGTCCCTATGAAAGTCAACATAAAAACAAGAGAGTAGAAAAGTATCTGGAACTATTTCTATAATATATTTTTTTGTAGAACATTTCATTAAAATCGATTAAATGTTAAATATTTAGTAATAAGTTTACTAAATTATCAGAAGACTTTGCAATTTAACAAGTCAAATGTTACAGAGTGAATACTTCTAGTAAACTACAATTGAAACTCACTCTTCTGGATTTGTGTATGTGATTCACCTTGCCGATATCATGTGTGCATGACTTCGAAATGTGCACTGAACACGATAGAATGGATGAATCTATCGAGAAATTTACTATTAGATTCCCCGGACAACTCACAATGAAATTTTCACAGTCAATAAACAATTTTATGCATAAGTAGACATTTAACGTTTCATTTGTGAACTAAAAAATGATACATCATCGACAAAAATTGATCCAATTATTTCTTAATTATAAAGTGCTAATTGGAAATCAGTCGACTACAACTTACTGCTAAATATTAACGCTACATTGACATGTAACAGATTTTTTCATTAAAATTGTAACATTTAAATGTTGTTTAATTAAATCCAACAATGAATCAAAATCAAATGAAAAATATATTTCGTTATTTTTTTATTGTTATAATTGTAACCAGTCATTTTGTCTATTTGGACAAGAAACAATTAAAAAAATAACATAAAAAAAAAAGCAAAGATAAATGACAAATGTAATCAAATTCCAACCAGAATTTTAATAAAAGCAAACACGAGACAAAAATAACTAAAAAATAGTTGCATTGAAAATAACGATAAAAAAGCCAAAAAAAAAAAATATTACATTTCATTGAAGTTACAATGAAATACGAGATAAAATAGGTTTAGTGAATTTTCCAGTGTTGTGGTTGTCAGTATCTCCTCTTTTATTACTTCTCGACTGTTCTATAATTCGACCCATGCTTGCAACAAAACCATACTTGTCGTTTCTATTGAATTGTATCTACTTTTATGTAAATGGATACCTTTACAACAATTTCTCATCTCAACTATAAATTCGTTATGTACATTTCAAATGTCTTCCTAGATGTGTGAACGTATCATTTTAGAATGGACTTTATTAATGTTTGCACTAGTGTGAGAATAAATAGAGATGTGCATACATAACTCCAAAAGGGTTGAACTTCAGATGAAGAGAATATGTGTGGTAACTTTGATGATATTCTAGACTCTCAGAATAGTTTCTCTCTTTAACAAATATTTTAGATGGTACAGTTGTTTCGAAAGACGAAATTTAGTAAATGAAGGCTTATAAATCCTAAATTTCGTTTATAAATTAGTATGATTCCATTTTAATTTGGAACTTTTGCTTTCAATTCACTTCATTTCATTCTTAATCATGAATGAGCCAAGATTGAGCTTGATTCAATTGATGAATGAGATGATCCGAAATAAGATTCATTTTTTTTTTTTTATTGAGACCATAGTGCCTGAAAATAAACTTGGACATAATACTGAGGTTCATCTACCAATTGTTAAGTTTTTTTTTTTTTTTAAAAAAAAGAATTACGATTCGTGACAAACTTTGAAATTCAGTGGAGTGAAAAACATTTTGAAGTGAACCGTAAAAATATTCCACGAAAACTATCGAAAAATGGCATGAAAAACGTGAGTCAACATGTAAGTAGCATACGGGTGAACCAGATGTTCAGATAATCTCGTTATCAACTCAAATAGCTGACTAGGCGCCGCAATTATAGTTAGATGCTTCCGCAAAATCGATGCCTGCCGTCGCGGTTTCATTCCACCTTGTCTATTCTTCCCTATTCACGTTGCTATCATTATTAAATTCATGTCTATCTACCTGATAGTGTCAATAATTTTATCACCGTAATACTGTGATTTTCCTGTATAAAAAAATTTAATTAAACTCCAACGTAATTACTAAAACGAAAAAAAAAAAAAAAAAAAAATATTTTATCTTTTGGAAGAATAAAAAATTCTCAAATAACGTACTCTAATGATGAATAAATAATTTAAACAAATATTAGAATAAAATTAAAGAGATGATTACTAAAGTTTTGTTAGAACTTACGATATACTTCAAATATAAAAGAATCTGACAAAAAACTTTTATAAAAAATTTTACGACTACTTGAAAACTTTTTTTGTTTAATTACATTTGTTTCAAGTTATTAAATAAGTAATATTCTACTTTATTTAAGGAAGCTTAAGAATAAAATAATAATTATTTTTGATAAGGTTCTATGTTGAAGATTATCAAGAAGAGAATATCTAGCTAATGGAAAATAGTGTGAAAATTTTTATAATTTTCCGAGATAACTAAACATTTTAGTAATTAGAACAAAATTTAATTTAAATAATCATAATCTAAAGATAAGTAAAATAATTTTAAACTTTTACTTTTTCGTGAATCAAATTTATTGATTCACTTTGTCTCAAGCTTGCTATTAGCTACGTAACCTACCTAATAACATTATTAGCTCATTATACGACAGTGGTAAAGATATTTTATTCTATTTTACATTCGATAAAGTAACAAGTTATGCAATGAGGATGTAAGTGATGTTCTCGAGGCAACCCTTCGTTTTCAATTCACTTGGCGAACAATTGTTGCTCGTTAGCAATGCCAAATCGATTCTTCCTGTGCTATATATTATCCATTTCATGTTTTACAATTCAATTCAATGTAAAAAACATACTTGATGATATTTCCAAATGATAATAATTAATTACAATGCTTTCAATTAAAATTAATTGATATGATAAAAGATCCCCATACCTGATGACTTCGACGACTTCCACGCAAACTTAATCGTTGAGTCCACTCTCGTTTCGGTAAATCTCCAAATTTCTCCATTTCTGTTTAATTCAAATATTTTTTTATTTTCTTCTTTATTTGCTTTTCTCTGGGAAGCCAAACTATCTGGCAACCTCAACTCTATATCTTATTACTCCATTATTACTTGACTCTGAAAAATAATAGAATAAAAATGTAATAAATATTTATTTTAAATAAAATATCATTTTTCTTACAGAAAATATCTTTTTGCATATGTTTTTGAAACAGTATTAAACTAAAAATATTTATCTAAGTAATATCACTAGTTGGTGAAGAATTTAAAGAAATAGCTAGTATATTACTTGAGTAAATTTATGAGAATATGAATATAAAATTAAAATTTGTGTTGATAAAGTTGTTGTAAAAAAAAGTAAAAATATATTTTACTTAATCATACTGGATTCATAAGTCATTGAAAAAATAAAAAAATTTTTTTTCTTTCCACCCTATTGTATTATACAATGAGCATTTTTTCTGCTTCATTCCATTTTTTATTATGAATTATTTTCAGTTATTTGATATCATTGGAAATGAAATCAATAAATGTAGAATGGCAATTGAAAGTTAAGAAACGAAATTATGATTTTTTTTTTTTGTGGTTAGAATATTATTTAAAAATGGGTGAGAAATGTAATTTTCTGTACTGTTACTTGTTCTACAACTTGTAAATGTGCTAGAGACGGGTGAGTAGTTCATTTCCAGACCTGAATCCAAGTTATTTTGATCTTTCAACGCTTTCCTTTTGAGTCAAATAGAAACTCATCTATGCTAAAATAACATTAAAAACTTTAATTTCATTCATTATTCCTTTATATAATTTTTTATTTTAAATAAAATATTCAATACTTTTGGTCTGTAGATAATAATAACAATAAAATAATGAATGACAAATTAAATTTATCATTATAATGTACGATAATATTATATTTTGATTATTGTTGAAACAATTCATTAAATAACATCATAACGTTGTTTTAATTAATAGCATTGACCAATACAGATATGTCATTGAAATGTTTATTTTATTTAATTCAATGATTGGTACTATTATTATTCATGAATTATTTTTAGTTCTCTTATGAATGTAAACTTCAATGACAGTGGCTTTATTTAGTATCTATTCTATCAATGGAAAATTAGTATACTTCATTTAGCAGCACAATGCAGTATCTAAAATTAACGCACATAAATTGTGTTATTTTAAGATTATATTGAACGTTAAATTGATCAAAGCACATCATTTTTGGATTGTCTATCTTCAATACGAACTGTATACTTTTATGTAAATAATTAAACAGTAAATTTAAATATAGAAAAGATTTTATATCACAAATGTATATCTATTAATGTTTGAAATAATTTACCATATATACATTTATTTTCTACACGTAAATTATATAAAAGCAAGTATTTATGCACAGCTGAATTCACTTGTTAGTTTACATTTGAGTTTACCTTACGTATTGTCTGAGAATATACAAGGATCATTGAAGTTGACGAGAAATATTAATTTATTATGCATACACGAAGCATGCATTACACCATGTCGGATTTATCTTAAATAACATTTAACATTTAGAATATGTTGTTGATCATAGTGGTATATTATTTTCATAATAAAAAGTTTTAAATTAAGTTAAACTTTCATTCGAAACCTTGATATTCACGAAAGCATAAATCATCAAGACAATTTTATCCTCACAAAGTATTTAATTGAGACAGATTTTAATTAAATTTATAAAAAAAATATGTTGGATAAAAAAATACTTAATTTACATTCCTGTATAATTAAACATATAAAGTAAATATAAATTAATAACCTGTACTTATTATTATAATTTAATTAACTCATCATTTCATTACTGTCCTGGAGAAAACGATTATTATTACATTAATATTCCTCTATTGCATTAAAATATTTTTAAAAATTAATAATAAATATATTATTTAATATAAATATTATCTCTAAAGTTATTTGTACTTTTTAAAGTCTCAATGATAAGTGAGAATGTTATGTGAATGAAAGATTTCATCAATCATTGTTTTATATAAGTTCAACTTTTACGAATAATAAAAGTTGAGTAGTGAATCTCAAACAAAGTTTATGGTTCTGGTTACTTGCGCATTGCAAGTTGATCGAAAAACAATTTTGTGCGACAGAAAGTATATGAAATTGAAGAAAAGTACCAGAGTAAACGTCTGAGTAGATATTCGAGAAAGTTTAATTGATAATAATAGAGACGATTTTCTTTTCTAGATCATACGAAAAATTTGACAATAAAATCTAGTGAATTGTTGACAATAGTCATCATTCTTTCGCACTTTAGAAATTTTATTTGACTTATGTAGTCAATCAATCTCCAGTATTTTATTATTTTTTCAAATCTAAGCTTGCTTTATATGTATAAATATATAAAAATACATTTCATATTTGTAATTAATTGATTGAATGAACTTTTAATTAAAATATCTTAATTTCCATCATCATTTGAAATTAAAAAAGTTTGCAATCACAGAAAAACGTCAATGAATTTTTCAGTGGTTTATTTTCAATTTATCCATTATTTGTTCCTATCAATTTTCTGCCACAAAGACAATTTTATATACTATTTTATTTGGTTAGATCAATAAAAAAAAAAAAAAAAAAAAACATGTTATAACAGATATTTAATTGTTCATATTCTACAGGAATGTTATTATTAACTTTTCATTTAAAAATTCATGATAAATCTTTCCTCGAATAGTACTTAAGTGAATTTAAATATAAATATAATTGTAAATTTATTCTACAAAATAATGTAGATTTAAGACATAATAGAAAACTGATAAGAAAATTGACATAAGTCAGGATAAAAAGTATTTTATTCAATTATTAACTTCTATTTTCTCTTAAATAAAGTTAAGTAGAACTTAATTTATTTTTTTTTTTTTAACAAACTCGTAAACTCAAATTCTTAAATACCTTTAAAAATATTACAAAAAAACGAACAATTATTAAATACTCGATAAGTTATATAAAAAAATAAATGTCAATATTTCAGAAGGTAATAAGAAATTGCGATGGATAATTGGCAGACAATATATATGATAGCAAAAAAAACATTGAGTCAGGAAGAAAATAAAATCATAAAATACTTAATTTAAGCGATAGGAAGTAGTAAAATTCTGATAACAACTATAATAACAATCACAGTGATACAAAAAAGAAAAAAATTTCAGATGATATACTTGACTTTTATGGATGTATATTGTCATTTGAAATACTCCAAGAAATATCTCAAGTTGTTTATGTTGTGTTATCTATGTATATTATCCTTTGTTTTTGATATATTCATTTAAAATTAAAACCAAATCTATTTTTTTATCAACTTTAAACATTTATTTGACCTATTCTGTTAAAAATAGCAGAAAGGAATACTAAAAATAACAATATAAAAAAATCAAGAGAAATAGGAGTTTAGAAACTATACACAAATTTTTATACATTTTAAAAGTTTTAAAAAGATTTATAGACATTCATTTGACAGAAAAAGCCTATTTTTTAGATGTTACGTATGGCCACATTAGTATATGTAATTGATCAATATAATTCATGAATATTTCAAAGTATAAAATATTTTCTTGAATATTTGAATTTGAAAATATAACATAGCTATTGAGATAATTTGAAATATTTCTAATATTGAATAATTAAATGAATTTATTTAGAGACATGAAAGAATATTAGAACTGACATAGATCAGTAAAAAAATAAAAATAAGAAGGACCTCCGAAAACAAAGTAAAACTTATGCCAATAAACGCTCCCTAGAGGAATGACTGTGCTTCTTAAAAGCATTTTTTTCTATTAGACTCACTCTCATATACGAGAGATCTCTCCCTCTTACACTTACGGTTTAGGATAATAGAAGGGAAAAAAAGAATTCTACAAATGATTCACTACTTTTTTGAACCACTTTATCATGAATAATTATTATTTTCTTGAAGATCATTGCTTAAGTATTAAACATATTGAATAAAATTTTTTTATGAAACATTTTTTCCCAGCAGGAAGCTATGTTTTTTGAAAAATTAATCATCATATCCTAGTAATAAAATAGTCTAGAAAAACACACGATTTTTGATAATTAATTAAATATTATTACACATTAGAATGCAATGACAAAAGGAAAAAATTCTATGAAAGTATTACTGAAATAAAATGACTGATAAATTGATTGGTGTTTGACGTTTATGGATACTTTGAAAGGTAATCAAGCATAAATAAATTGATAAGAAATAAAATGTTCACACTATTTTATGTCGTTACAAGATTGTAATTATGATTGCATCGATTGGCGATTAATATCAGGAAGTGGTGACTCGATTTCCTAGATAATATCACGATAAAACCTGTCAAGCAGACGAACGGATGTCTGATTGAAGCCCGGTTCATACTACTACTTGGTCGCGAAGCGTCGCAAGGTCGAGATTAGTTTCGATCGATCAGCCAAGTGGTATTCAACTTTGCTAATCACAATGTGTATAAGTGCGAAGCGAATTACTTTGTCATCGTCAATATGACTTCAATGACGACAGTTTTTTCAAGCTAATTATTTGATTGTTAATTGAAAAACTCAAGTTATGAAATAGTTTATTTATAACCTAAATGATTTATTTTGTTCCTGAAAATAATCAAAATTTATAAATTAAAAGCATGAAACTATTTTGATTGAATTTCATAGCAATAAAGTGACAGTAAAATTGCTAATTTTTATGGTTCAATAATTTTGTTGATAACAATCAGTTGAGTCATTTAAACAATATGCAAATTTCGTAATGTTTAAAAGCCCAAGTATTAAGAACATTCATTTTAAATTGATTACTAGTTTTGTGTGATAATTAAAGTGTAACAAAATAATTGCAATTTTTATCTAACAATCTTGGTTGATGGAAATTCATTTATATCATTTATCTTGTTCTTAATAGAAAATAAATTGAGTAAATATGCATTTATCGAAGAAATCATCAATCAATAAAAGTGGAAAATATAGTTACCTGATTATCTCCCTTTTTCCATCACCTCAGAAGACATACCGGATGCCAAATCGTGCCACAGCAATGCTCACGCCAAGGACGAAGTTGTGTTTTATTTTCTGAAGCTTCCCAATGTATTTCCGACGGTTCATCATTCAACTAATTTCAACTCACTAACACTCTGGTAATTTAGCGATATTTATTGCTACTGCAGTGCTCAACGAATTAATTAACTGTCTGTAATCAAAATTATCGATTTTACACAGGATAAATCTACATTGTCTTATATTGTATCTATGTTTTTTTTAAACTATCATATTATTGTTTATTTTTTCATTATACATTTATTTACTCATCATACAATTTTTTTTGACAATTGACACTATTTTTAATTTCTTTTTTTAATCACTTGTCAATGTGGATCAATTTTAAGATTAATATTCCAAGTGAATAATTTGTTTGAAAGAAAAATTAATTTAATATCTCATGAAATTAAGAAGATGTTGATTAAAAAAAAAGCTTTTTGATTTTTTAATTAATTAATTTCTCATTGAATTGAACGTCCAAGTAAATATTTATAACGGCGAAACGAATGAACACGACCGTCCTACTTGGATGCCGCGCGCCAACTGAATAGAAACTGAAATTGACGCTCTCGACGATTGCGTCTGGCGGTTACTTCAACGTACTACCTAAACACTTGGTGATTTGTCTTTCTGAATGTCTATAAAACTTTAGGAAGCTTTTGAAAGCAAATTTCAAATAGTAAAACTGAGAATCAGTGTTTGAACATCCCGGATAACAAGCTTATCAGAAGTTTCAGAAACTAATTATCAAAATCTCTGATTCGATAAAGCTAATTTATTATAACCAATTACTTTATTAACTTTGTCAATGGAATCCTTGCAAATCTCAATCAATCCGATAAGTTAATAATTACTTACAAAATGTGGTAATTGTTTAGTTCAGGTTGCATACGCCCGATGATCTTGAATTTTTAGTATGTTTTAGAGAAAATTATGCTGATTAATTTGATATGCATAAATGGGTCATGGAAAACATAACTTCACATACTTCTTTAAGGTTAAAAATTTAGATACTAACGTGCATTAAATTTTGTCTCGGTAGCCCTTTGTCCGATAATAATGACATCATCGCGTAAGAATTTGTGCAACACATCGATTTGTTTGTTTACATTTCTCTGTTATTGAGTTTCTATAATTTCCTTTGTCCAATGTTTGGAAATATTTATTAGTCGAATCAGGGAATAAATTGTAAATGTTAGACATTAATTTGTGTCATGGTGTGACTTGTAACTAAATTATATTTATATTGGAGTCGATAAAGAATGGGGGGGGGGTTAAAAGTTAGATCAGATGTAAACACTTGTTTAAAATTTTTAACCTCTTAACCTAAACTAAACAATTACCCAACATTTAATAGAATAAACTGAAACTTTAATCCGAAAAAAGATCAAGTGTCTATAGTGATCTATTGACTACCAAAATTAAAAAGTAAAATGTATAACAGTTGGTGGCATAAATAAAAAAAATTATTTATGGTTATAAATATGGTAAAAAGTATTAAAATGCTGCCAATTGTCAAAAACAAAGTTATAAAGCTGTAACATGACTTACTTCATGCTCTAGAAATACTGTAGTACATAGTCTAATGTGATTCGTAAACTACGTTGATTTATAACGTATGTTGTAGTCATCAATGTCAGAAAAAATGTTATAACGAGCTATTGGTTTCAAATAGCTACAATAATGTCAGGCCATGTAGAAGCTGGTACTGTAATAAAGGATTACGACCTGTGGTAGCATCCGTTTGTGGTTTCCACAAGTCCACATTTTTTCACCAAAAATTCAATGTTCCAGGATGTTTGTGATTTAACCTAAAAAAAATTGTTTTTGTGATGGATAAATATTATTCAAAGCAAATAAAATATTAAATTATGATGAACTTTTCATTTAAATTTGTTCATAATTGAATTTTCTCTTTTATCTTTTGAAATAAAATACATCCTGCTAGAATTACATGTTAAATATTTATTTTCACTTATTAAAAATCTAGATTGTAAATTCATCTAATAACAAAGCTTTCTATACATGCAAACAATAACTAATTGAATCATTAACTCGTTCTAATAACATTCTTTATATAAATAGATATCATGTGCAGATATTTTTAAATAAAGCCAATTATTCTAGTGAAACAAAACCATATCATGAAAAAACTATCCAATTACTAACTGATTTTTTTTTCATTCACATATAGACAGCATCCAAAGAGTAAATACGTTACTGCCCTTTATTTATTTATTTTTTCTTTTAAATATCAAAGAATACTGTCGATCTCATACACTTTTTCATTTCATTAAAATGCATAGAAGTTTCATTTTTTATGTATGTATTTTCCAGTTTCATTTCCTGATTTTTCCGTTTTTTATCTAGTCTAAAAGTTCAAAAATGCTTTGAAAACTAATATTCCTACATACCAACAGTTTAGTAATTTCATTAAAAATTCTGCAGATTTTTTTCTATTATCAAAGTGTTATTGACAATTACATGATGGAATTTCAGAAATGGAGTTCTGTTCCAATTGATGTTGAAAGCGTAAAAGAGATAATATGAGACCAGTAATTGAAGTGTTTTAAATATTTAAATAATAGTTTTATCGGATAAAATTTTTCTATTATCGTAAGTAGTATTGGCTCAATATTTAATCGGGATCTGTATAGTTTCTTTCAAAGTGATTTATAATAAAATGCATATTTGTACCGTAATTTCTTATGAAGAGTGCAGTAGTATTGTATGCGTAGGACATAAGTATACAATCTAAAAATAGTGGTTTCACATAGACCAAAGACGACTGCTTTACCTGATCGTATTAACCCAGTTCTTATCGATTGCCTCCAGGGTTTCGTTGCTGCCTTAGATGAACAAAAGCTTTCTAGCAAAAGTACTGCTATTTTTTATTGACTGTACTTATACCCTGTAAAAAAAATTCGATTAAGATGAAACATAATTTAAAAATGTTTTATGAAAAAATTGTTTCAAGTACATTACGACTATCGGTAGCAATCAGAAGAATAACGATCATTAAATTATATAATTGGATGAAGTTTTTATATAATGGCATATTTATATGATTAAATAATTCGTTATTCTAGATAATTTCTTGTATCAAATTTTTGTGGTTGAGTGAATGTTTTTGTTCAATTTAAAATTCAAAATTCATTCATGATTTATAAGGGAGAATCGTAATAGATGATTGATTTCATATACGTTGAAACTTGCTATATTGTACTTGAAGCACTTTTTTAACGTTCAAAAGTTATTAATATTTCAAAGAGTAATTCAAAAATTTTCCATAGTACAAAAGTTTTCCCTTCAGTGAATAGAACCTTAGAAGTGTATAGCGATTATATAATCTACAAGATTGAAAAGTGAAGGGTAAGAATCAATCTACTTGAAAAATATTCGACTTGACATGACATATTTTATAAGAAAGTTGTCAAGAGGGTAAAATCAGTTAATTTTATTGAACTTTCTAATTAGAAAAGTTAGTAATTAAATTTCATTTACTGATCATGTATTTTAGTAAATGGTTTTTGAACATTTTATAAGATAGCAATTTTTCAAAATAAACACAGGGTGATCATCCAAGTTCATGCGCGTGCGTGTGCGCAGAATGATAAGGGTGAAAAAGAGAAGAAGGAAGCAAAAGCTACCCTGGGAGTATTGAAGCTCTTTGAAGCAATGGAATGTTGTCGTTTACGTAAAAATTCAATGATAAGCATTGGAAATAGTTAATGTAGTGATTACAACACATAATTATTACGCTTAAGTATCATGCGAACTTTTGTGAAATCCATTTAAAATTACATTACACTGTAAAAGCTTCAAATTGATATTGGGCGTCGTCAGGTTAGGTCTTTTCACAATAAAAAAGGTAAGGATGAAAAATTCACTTATTCGCATAAAATAATAAAATTTGCATAATTATTATTGCACTTATTTCACTATTAAACCCTGAAATATCCTTTGACGTGGTGTAATTATTGATTAGATTGATTAACATTAAATTTTTATACGAATTTTTTTCCACTTTATGTTATTAAACAATTATGTAAATAAAGTATGTTGTTTTTTTTTGTAATTTATCTTGTTATAATAAACCCAAAAGTGAGGAAATTAGAAAATAAGATTGAAGTAGTTAAAGTTACTCGTATTAGAGATGGAATCCTGAGAGAATTAATCACATTTTTATCGATTATCTCATTAAATTGGCAAGTTTATTAAAAAGAAATAAGTTAAAAGATCAAAATAGATGTTCGAGTTTAATAAACTTGGAAAAAATGTTAAAATTAGATTTTTTATAACATCTTTAAATCATCAGATTTAAATAAAAAATATTTATGAAGTAATAAATATCATTTAATTGTGTGGAAAATTACGGGAGATAACCATTGAAATCATGAAAATATATTTCAAGTTGACAGATAGAATTGAGGAATTTAACCGGCATAAATTACTGTTAAATAGTTGGTGTAGTAGATAATAAGATCACACAAATTTGTACACATTCATGGTAATAATTGTTAAAAAATAATAGATTAAACTGATTCATTTAAGAAAAACATTTTCCTACAATTCAATAAATGTTTACTTACATCTGTCATTAAATTCCATCGAATTTTCCATCATGAAATGATTAGTCATGAATTAAAGATGAAGTTTCCTCAATTTATCATAATTGATTATTACATGCAAATAAGCCACCTGTATTTAACAGAATAGATGAAAACAATTAATATAATAAAGAAAAGATAATACTATTAAATGGCATTTAATATGCAAGCCAATAATTATATACTCCATTGTATAAATCAATAATTCATTAACGAGTAAAAAAGGAAAAAAGTATTTATACTATGGACACAATACTATGAACTTTGACTATCCATGTAGTATAATGCACGCAAGGATGATATTAATCGCATTTACCCTCATGATCTGGTAGAAAATAGACCACAAGTCGCCTATCCATCATCACTTTTATCTATGACAACAAAATTGTATGCCATCTCCACGACGAAGCTTGGATATTTTAATCTAAACAGTAATGAGTAAAAGTTCTATATATAAAAACATTATAAATTATAATCATTTTCATATTAAAATACAATTTACAAGAATGATTTAATAATAAAACTAATCGATCGATTCTGTACATGTGTATATTAATTGCAAATAGCCACTTGACCCTCAAATTTCAAGTATCAACTTCACTGATACATAAATAACACAGATAATTAAATAATAAATTCATTATTTACATCATTTATTAGACAATTTTTTAATTAATATTAATTAGTCATACTTATTTTTTATATACTAGATAACAATTAATCTATATTTATACCTTTTTAGAAAAGAATTTGTGATTACGCTGGCGGTTTTGTCACCTTGTATCGCCATGATGGATGACGACGAACAAGAAGACGGACGATGTATGGGTGGTAGTGATGGTGAGATCGAAGAGTACACAGATACAGAAGAGTCACCTTATGCAGCAACTTATCAGTCAACAGACAAGCTCTTTGATACAGACCAACCATGCTGGCAAAGGTTTAGTTTCCTCATCACCCTTGTGATTGTCGCAGCGTCCATTACATCCTCCGTTATCACTTTACCTCTGTATCTTGAGAGTGTAAACACTGCAGCTAGCGCGTACACTGGTATGTGATGTAATATAATTTAAACGTAACATACTCGTAACGTCTAGTCCAATACACTTCTATTTGATTACGCATCGATCAACGTTGGTACGTCCTTTGTTTACCGATCGTCAATTCGAGAAATGCATTTCCCCCTCTACTTAACATATGCTTGTGTACAATGTAAAGTGTATAGTAAGTTCAATAATTTAAGGTAAAACATCAAACAATCTATCGTGATAAATATCTATTGTCATTTTCTAGTCTTTCAAACGTCCATTATATTAGAGAACTTGTTCAATGTTTTAAAGTACTGCGTTAAAACGATTTATAATTGAATTTTCCTGGATAAAATATATTACCAGAGAAGAAAGTTATAAATGTAATTAAAGGTTTTTTTTGGTTTATTAATGGATAACTTTTTTTTTATTGAAAGTTGATTAATTTTATTACTAAACGTTCTCTAACATTAAATATTGAAAATAATGGTAGTAAAGTAATCAATCATTTGATTTTTTCAGGACTACTATTTATAGCTTTTTTATCTACTTGCATCCTTGGATTCATCTGCTTAGTTGTCGAGAGGATTTCACCTCCACCAACGCTTGTTCCCAACAGCTTGAAAATAAAAATCCCAAGATGTAGCTTGATAAAGATAAGCAGCTTTTACGCACTCGCGGGAATACTTGTCACCCTCTCTTTGGATCAAAATCGGGTACTTTGTCATCTCCAAGACCCCATCAAGGGTATTACACTTGTCTTCTCACTTGTCTATTATTTCTTCTTTTGCCGCAAAAGTATGTGCATCATCTATATAAGTATATTCAACTTTAAAATATTTTAAATAGAAAAAAGTGATGAAATTTTTAATTTCAGTGATGAGTCTCCAACGTATCTTTTCCAGTACGACAATTATTGTAGGACTTTTTATAAGTGTTGATTACGAACTTTGTGATGAGTTTCGCTGTAGAGGAAGAGAAGTAACGGGTCATTCACTTGCAGTCAAAGGATCTTGGGGAATTCGAGCAATTTGGACTTTAGTTTACGTTGGATCATTTGCAGTTTTTGCCATGTTTTTCACTTTACTTGAGCTTCACTTCACTACAGGAGTATGTACAAGTTACTTTTTCAGCAAAATACGTATTCAACTATCTAGTATATATCTGAGATCTGAGTGGCATTTAATTTACAGCAGCAGAGTGCTTGTCGATTATTGACGACTCAGCACAATTCTTTCCTCTATACCGTTTCACGATTGGTATCATCTCGAGACATCAGACGTAGAGGTTCCGAAGAAGAAGGAGGCCGCTTATTACATGTCACTGATCCTGACCCAACGATCAAGCAAAAACAGTTACCCAAACCTCCAATCATTCGGACTCTTTTTCATATTCATCTCATTTCTTTTTTGATTATACTTGTCTTCTGTTGGATTGATACACTTCCAGGAATTGGCAGGGTTAGTAATTTACTTTTTTTCCTATTTTTATCAGATGTTACTCTAGTCGTTTTCATAATTTTATGATTGTTTGTTTGAATTTTTTCACTATAAATTTGAAACAAAGTAATTTTTTTAATATAATATTTAAAATAGAAAATGTTAATACATTCAAAATGCAAATTTCAATCATTTCAATTGTAAATTCAATTAACAAATCTTTGAGTTATTATCTTTATTGAATATTTGTAATTGAATTGTTACTACGTTTTTTTACTATTAATATTTTTATTTAAGATTTCTATTCAGTTGTGCTCTAATTATCATAGAGATTAAAGAATAATTGCTGTAAAGTTGACCCTGTTTCATAATTAAAAGTTGAGAAAAAAGACAAAAAAACAGAATAGATAAATTAAATTTTAATTCTGTTCCATTTCAGGGTCTCACACCAAAGGAATTATACAACATTCTTGAACACGGATTTAAATGCCATTTCAGAAGCAGTATCTCTTGCTCTAATATAGCCAGTCACGGATGGATATTTCTTTTTTCTTATATTGGTTTTTCCATCTCAGTCTTGAGTTTTTTGTCCATGTGTGAAAGTGCAGTGTTCACAGTCGCTGCAACTACTATTTCATTGCCTCTCTCTGGTATTTGGTGGAGTATCTACAAAATGAATGTAGGGCCAAATGGAGGTAAGAAAATTGAATAGTAAAAATTAGAGAATTAATTGTCTCAATTAAATATTTTAATTATAGTTCTTGATTAAAGATTGATTTGATTTTATTAATTGAAATTATTTCAGGAACAGTTTCCTGGTCACCTGGAGTTACTGGTGAACTTATTTGTGCACTATTGGGTCTTCCAGTTGTATTACTTGGACTTGGACTTCTTATTCGTTCACACTTCAAGGACACACAACCTGTCTATCAAAATATTCCTGCACCAGACATACATCGAGAGGTATATCATAGATGAATATAAGTTTTTTATTGAAACATTCTAAGTATGATTGTTTAATACTTATAAAAAAATTAATATTAGCCAAATTAGATGAATGAAAGTATACGCAATCATCGATATAATACGCAATGCATAAAAAAATATTTAACATAAATAAAAGACAAAAGGTTTAATATTTCCTATGTCATGCCAAAAATACGCCGAGCCATAATATCGTCGATTTATATCTTGTTGTTACACATAGCTCTTGGACTTTTTACTATTTATCTTTCTTACATTGTATACCTAGAAACATACCAAATTTTTCCATATTTTTTCTTTAGGTGTTGTTGAATTGAAATAAATATTTTATAAAAACGTATAAAATATTTGAACGTAGTTTTATAACAACAAAAGAATACAATAAAAAATTTTGTGATTTTCTTACCACAATCAAATAAGAAATACAATAATTTCTAAAACTAAGTACCAGTTTCTAGACATAATTAAAGAACACAAAAATTCTTTTTTATTACCAAAGATAAATTATGGTATATAGATTATATTAGTGATACAAGAGTGTTCGTGATGTTTTAGACATAATTCATTCACTTTAACAATTATTTTTGTTCTCATACAAATATGCTCAACTTATTTGTCATTGCTTCATCATACATCATCTGAATATTCCATGTTAACATATTTGCCAAAGATATCAGTATTTACTGCTACAATTTAACCATTATCGAAACAGTATTATATTCTAATGTCTAGTATAGATTATTCGGATGCTATAATGTATGAATTAATTAATAATGCCAAATGTTTGCAAATTATTTATTACATAATAGTTTTGTAAAAATTTAAATATATTGAAGGTCTTTAGAAAATGATTAAGTAGTGAATTTAAAAATTTACAAATCTGGAGTACTTGGAAAAATAAAATTAACTACTTATTAATTGTCTATAAAAATTAAAAAAAAAATTTAATATCATTTATATTCCTTTTAAAATAATCTTATTGTTTTCATAAATTTTCTAACCATTTTGCAAGATAGTTTTTTTTTTACTCACCAGAATAAAGCACTGATGTTTTATATATGTATTATATTCAACCATTTGTTACAATGAATCATTTACTTGCCATATTTACAAAAAATTAATAACAATATGCAATAAATTTAATGACAATTTTGAATTGTAATATGTATAAACAATGGTAACTATTATTACATAAATTAAAAAATAACAGTGTAGTGATAAAGTAAAAATCAATCAATAATATTTACGAGTTAATGATTAATTATTAAATGAGGAAAAATATTATTAGTAATTGGAAAGATGTCAATCATGTTTATTAATAAAGCCATACGTCCATGTTTTCATAAAAATATAGTAATAACGTATATACAAAAATATAAATAAGCTTCATGTTTGCAATTATCATAATAGTAATTCAGTTTAATGTGAATCCTTTCATGAATGTTTTTTGTCTATTTAAGTTAATTTATTCTGATATTTAGATGAACAATGATTATATAATAGTAACTACAAATGATGAATAAAGATATTTAATAATAACGATAATGAAAAATGTAAGAAATAGTGGTATCGATGATGATGACGACAAAATGATGATATTAATTATGATTAATATTGCTACTATTATTAAATAGACAGCGATTGCGTCCAAGATAAATACTCAGTTAATTGTTTATAGTTTGGCAAATATATATATATTTTTTTGAATGCTCAGTGTTTTAAGAAAATTCTTAAATAATATTGTAATTAAAAAAAAAATGTGCGGCTAATAAATCAACAGAGATTTTTATATTCTTAAAAAATAATTAATATTGTTATAAATAAGGAATCAATTCCGCACGGGTAATTTTTTATAATCTACTTCTTCTTTCTCAACTTATTCTATTACTAATTACTTTTAATTATTTTCATCTTTGTAAAAACTAAATTTTTCTTAAATTCTTATTAATTTTCTTTCTTCTTCAAAAATTTTTTGACAACTTCATTACATTTCTTTATCAACTTAAAAGCTGTGCACTCAATGTACTTCATTTTTATTCGATACTATTAACTGTTAAAATGCTATTCTCACCATTCTGATATTATATTTAATGTTTAGAGTAAATAAAATAGTTTATTATACATTGTCAAATGTGTAAGAACGAAGCTAAAAAAAGTGATAGTAGACAATTACGCTATAGATGTCAGAATTAACTAAAATTTTGGAAAATAAAAAAAAACCACTAACAAAAATAAAATAGAAACAATCTGCTCAATTGGTCTACATGTGTAGCCCATTAAAAATATCGGTTTGTTCAAAACAGTTTAATTTAAATAGCTAAACGTATTACCTGAGATAAAGCATTAATATTCAAATGAATGCATCACATGTAATGTGAAGCATAAACGGGGAAGCAACTGAAATTAATACATTTGAGCGCATGACAATGATAAATTATTCCTGAATTGAATGTTGAGTCTATGAATTATAACAACAGCTGTTAACGATTTAAATACACTGATAAAATTTTGATACTCATTGAGCTTAATTAAATGTGAATAATAAAAATGAAATTTATTCAATTTCCGTTGCATCTCCCTTTTAGAAAAATGCTCGAAACTAATGTGAATTTATAATATTCTTATTTAAGCATATTTAAATGTGTATATTACCCGAATCAAACTTTTAGATGTGACATTGTGATTGTTAAACTGTTATATGAAATCCAAAAGCCAACAAAAATATAATAATCTTGTATAATTTTTTTGAAAGTTGTCTATTCATTTAAATGTAGAGTTAGAATGAAGGAATATGTTTGTTATTAATTAGGATTAATTGATTAGAAGGATTAAAATTGGAGTAGAAATAATTAAAAATCATATATTTATATTCTTCATAGTAATTTTATTCTCTTTGCAATGCTTATATTACAAAACATACTTTTCCTGACACATTGAAAATATCATCTATTTACACTGAATACATTGATTGTGTGTCAACACTTTCACATCATAAAGAGAGTATTAATATCTATTTTTTGTTTCTTCATAGGCTCTCATACAGTGTGATTATGGCAGTACATTTACAATAAAGTCTATCTGATTTTTTTTTTTTTTTTATTCTTTTAATATTAATTTTAAATGTTTTCCATGTATTTTTATATACTCAACGTGATAAAGATCACTCATAATCTATGTGCAAGTTGTAGTTTTAATTTAAAATTCAGAGCCAATGAATTTTAGGAGAAAAAAGTATCTTCAAATATTTGTTTTAGTTACTAATATTAAGCTTTTTTTTTGTATGAAAAAAATTTATTAAATATATGAGATCCCAAAACTTAAAGTATCTAAAAATTATATTCATTAGATAGAAATTTAACAAATCTAATCGCCTCATATTTTTTGTTGTTGTATTAAATAAATTTTATTTATTGAATTTTGAATTTTTGCGATATGTTTTTGCAAAAGTATAGATTGCAAAAGACTCAATTCATTTGATCAATTCTTGAATGAGTCTTCTAAATTTTGTATGTATCATCTACATACATTACTTGATATTTGTAAAAGAAATTTTTTACAAATAAAATATTTCAATTATTAATTTAAGAATAATAAGTAAGAATGTATTTTTTTTTTCTCTCTCTATTGGAAAAAAAAAATTTTGTATTGTCTAAGGGTGCTTAACCTTTCATTCCTTTATAACATTACTCATTTGATCTAATGAATTATTTATTAATACACTTATATCATTTATAAATTTAGCCATTATTAATATTTACGGCGCAAGAAAACAAATTATAGATATTTTTTATATGACCACTTGTCACGACATAAAACATGACATTTGTCGTGATTGTATATTTAATGAAGCGCGTTACCTGGCAGTAAATCGTTAGATTATTTTAAAAAAATTCTATCGAAAATTTTTTACCAGTCTCAAATTCATTCTAATTACTGTACAAAACAAAAAGAAATTATTCTTCTAATAATTTTACTACTCATTAAAAATTTACTGACAAAACTATCGAATAGTTATAACTATGCATTTGTTGACCAGTATAATAATTATTTCAACGAGAATTAGCTTTCATTCACTTAATAATATAAGAAACTTGTCTATTTAAATTTTATAATTTACTTTACTCTATTTTAATCATGAAATACGTATCAAGAAGTGCTATTTCTATGCTTTTTACTTTTTGTTTTAATATTACCAAATTCTTCTTCACTTCTTCTTCGTTTTTCTTTCAACTGTTTTTCCATTGCAAGCATTGTTATCATTTTTTTATGGGAATCTCCAACTATCCAACCATGCTGCTCTTGTCGGTCATCTTCTTCTTCAACTTCTGGTGACGGTTGAATAAATTCTTCATCATCGTCACTAGAGCTAGACCAATAATACAGTTGATTTGCTGCTGCCCTTTTTCTTCTTCCAATAGCAACACCCACACCTTCTTCAACTTTATTCCAAGACTTTGTTGTCCTCAATTCTTCATCATCGGTGCTATTTGATCGTGAATAATCATGAACGTTTTTACCTTTTTTATTAGCACTAGTGGATTTTTTATTTGACTTGACAGTTTTCTTGGAATTTTTTGATGATGTTGAATGTTCTCTCTTTGAATTTATTGAAGTCTTTCGTTCACTTCGTTTTTCTGTTTCATTTTCAGTACTTGTAGTATCTGTTTTATTTTCAATATCACTAATAAACTTGTCATCTTTTTTAATTTTATTAACATTTAAAAATTCGTCAGAATTTTTTTTCAATCGTTGATGTTTTTTATTATTCACTTCTTCATCATTCTCATCATTCTTAATCTTTTTCTTATCACTTTTACTATTCTTCCTAATATCCTTATCATCTTGCGCATTGATTTCCTTTTTAAGTTCAAGCTCGCGTAAAATTTCTTCTTCAATCGCCTTTTGTTCTTTAGCTATTATCTGCTCATGTTTCTTCTCCATATACCTTTCTTTCTTCTTCTCTTTAGATTCACGTTTTTGTCTTCTTGATTTATCGTAATCCGATTTATCTATAGACCTTCTCATAGTATTCTTGAAATAATATTCTTCATCTGAGCTACTTATTTCAGCTAACAGTCCTTGCTTTCCAATCGCACATTTTCTTTGTCTCCTAGTAGATTGAAATTCCATAGCAACACGTTCTTCTTCTTGCTGCTTTTTCAATTGCTCTTCTTTTCGTTTCTTTGACTCTTGAACTTTTCGACTAAGAAACACATGAAGTGGAAGATTGTCAGATGCTTTTTCATCTGGTTTTTCATTAGTTGTCAATTTTTCTGGCAATTCTGTCAATTCATTTAGTTCATCGACGACAGTTGAATTTTTAAAGCTATCTTTAGTTTCCAACATCTCATCAAAATCATCATCTTCATGCCTTTTTATTTCATCATCTCTTTCAAAGATATCTCGGGAATGTGTTTGTATTAAAGTTTTAGTACTAGTTGGAATCTCTTCAAGATTTTCAGAACTTTCTAATAAATCTAATGCTTTTTCTAACGGAATTAAATCATGTTTTTCACTATTATCATCTTTTTGAGTCTCATCGGCTTTATTGAGTCGTGAAATGGTACTATTTTCTTCACAATCCGATTCAACAACCGAACTGTCTTCTCGATAAAGATCGTCCAATTCAAAAATATGTTCAGATCGATTATCTGTATCATTATCGCTATTATCCTGTTCATCACTCTCTTTCTTTTCATCAATAATCAATGGTTGATCTGATAAATCAGATTCCGATTTTTTATTTTCAAAGTCATTTTTACAATTAATATCTATCCAATTATTAATTTTACTATTATTAAGTTGTTGCTCATAATTTTCTTCTATATCTGAATTCATGTCTATTCTCTCTTTGCTATTTATAGTTTTATTAGACTGATAAATAACTTTATCGTCGTCATATTCACTCTCAGATGATGTTGATAATTCTGCAAATAAATTTTGTTTACCTTTAGAACAAGTTCTTTGACTCTTTGATATGCCCACTCCAATATTTTCTTTCTTAATGGCTGTCACAAATTCATCAGAGCTATCATTCTCATACCAAGCATTTCTCGAACGTTTTTTCGAGTTTTTAGTTTTCTTCTTTGTTTTATTATGCTTATTTAAATGCTCTACACTCAAACGTCGAGACAATTTTCTCTCTACAAAATTATCCATAGGCCCTCTGATCGATTGCTGTTGCTTTTCTTCTACATGATAAGCTTTTAGTGCACCTTTTGTCTTTGGTATTGATGATTCTATCTCTTGAAATTTACGTTCTATCATATTCTCTAATCTCTTATCCAGTAGATCTACTGCTTTATCATTCTCGAGTGTTTTTGTAATTGTCCGAGATACTAATTCTGCTACATTTATTTCTTTAGATTTCATAGTTTTAATTGCAATACTCTTCTCATTTTTACTTCTATAAGACAAGGTTGTTCCAAAACGTGATTCTCCACTTTCTTCATCATCAAATTCATAAACATCTTTAATTTTGTTTGGAATTTCACGCTTTTTATCATTACGTCGTTTTTTCCTTTCACTCATACCTCTGAATGGACCCTTTCGTATTAATGGAAAATCATCTTGACGTTTTACTTTCTTCATTTTTTGCTTCAGTCCAATAGATTCTTTTTCTGAACTTGTGATGCAAGAGTTTTCATGCTGTTTTCTGTCATTAAGCTCATTCTTACGTTCAAAAAGTTCTTTAATTGGATTCCTCGGTTTCTTCAGCTGATCTCGTTCAATTTTATCGGTACTTTGGGGACTTACAAGCCAATCATTCCCATTGGATAAAGTTTTCGTCTTCGGTATTTTCTCCCTTGTGAATTTAACTTCGCTTATTGTTGAAGTTGGTACTTGAGCACATGCTAATTCTGCCAATACATTCATCGGAGTTGAAGCGCTGAAAATAAAAATAATATTTTCATATATTTATCCATAAAATTTATTTTTTAATCAAAAAGCTTTTCAAATAATTAAAACAAAATATTGAACTTTATATTAAATAGAATAAGAGATTTACGTACTTGTGATCATTCTTTCCATTATTGTGGAGAATATTAGATAGTGCTTTATCTAAAAGTCCATCAAGATTTGAATCCATTTTATTTTTGAGACCTACAGATTCCAAAGATAAATGTTTTGTACTAATATTATGAGAATTATCTAAACTGTCATTATTTTTGTTGTAATCATCAAAATTCTTTTCATGATGACGTTTTTGATGATGAGAATTATCATGATGACGACTGTGATTCTGTTGTCGATGGTGATGATGATGATGGTGATGATGATGGTGTCGATGATGATGATGATGACGATGATGGCTATCATCATTACTGTTACTGATACTATTACTTTTGTGACTAAATGAAGTAGCAATTAAATTTTCGCTTTCTCTCATGCGTTGTTGTATTTTATCTCGAAGCTTGTTGTTATGTTCGAAAGCCACATCCAAGCTATCTTCATAAGCAGGATGTTCTGTTTGAATAAAATCTGACTGCTCTTCAGCCACAGGACTGGGTGTTTCACTACGGAAACTTTGACTACGCTTGTGGTATTCATTTGCACGATTTCTACTGTACATTTCTTCTCCAAGTAGCTGTAAAAAAAAAGTTTATAGATTAAAACTTTTCTACAACAATCAGCTATTACAAGGCTTTGTATTTCATTTACATATTCAAACATATTATTATTTTAAATAAAGTTTAATTGAGAATTAATTACTATAATGGCAATTATATAGTTATAATGAGTTATAAGGGCTTATGCAATAATAAAATAAAAGCATGTGCATTTAAAAAATGAGCTGTATTTTTAGAAGAATATGTAAACATTTTGTAAATGTTTTTTTTTCTTCAAAATGTTTGTTAACACAATATTTCTTTTAATACTATGAGAAAGGATCAATAAAACATTTATGTTATTAATCAACAAAATATTTACGCAAAAAATTGATAAAAGATGCTTTTTTTATTATTTTTTTTTTTTTTTTGATAAACACACATTTTAACTGAATAATTAATTTAAAAGTTTAACCACAGACCGTTTTCAACGGTTTTGTAAAATTCTTCATGAATAATTGCAACATAGGTATCGACATAAAACCCAAAATGTTGCGGTACAACTATCAAATTTACAATTTGAGAGAATCACGAAATAACTAAATAAAATTGTAGTATTCAATTTCATTCAGATAAATTTGTCTTTTAAATGAGTTGATGATGGCATGCATTTTTAATAGAAATTATAAAAAGAATACAATAGTTAACTACTAAATAAATAAAATTTAAAATAAACTCTTGAATAATAAAAATAATTAGCAAAATATATTATGCAACTTAGAAGATATGTATATTATATTGTTTAAATAAAATAAATGTCGTTTCAAGTAATTGACTACCTTTTGCATGCATACTGAGAGATATTGTCTGTATAAAGCTGGTCATTGTTCCTGTAAAAAGTTTCACAAAATAGTATAATAGCTCCTTGAACCATAGCAAAGTTTCGTGAGGGTGTTGATGAAAGAATAAAAAGAGTAAAAATTTATTTAAATAAATAGTAGATAAATTGATGAATTACTCAAATTAATAAAAATTGCTATCCTTACACCCTCACGTGATAGAAAATAATTAAAACGCAATTTCCATGCACGTATTAGTAACATTTGTATTAGTATACTTATTATGGTAGTATTTTATGCAACGAATATTGCGAAAGAACGCGTATAAATGCTTGATTGAAGTAGACGTGCGTGAATGATCGCGTGACTCTAAATAAGCAAGTTAATGGGATAGACAAAGAAATAATGAAAGTTTATGATAACAAGTTTTTAAAGATTCCATACAAACCTGATTAACTGATTCAAGAAGACTTCCCAAACTATTCTGATTATCAGTATCCTTCCAACGTCCTCGATTAGTTCTTGGTATGTTTTGATCCACTTTAGATTCATAATTTTCTAAATGATCTAATTTTATTTTCTTTGTTCCTCTCAGTTCATTTTCAGTAGTGGCTTTTAATCTTGAACAACACTCGACAAATAATTCCTCATCAAAATTTAAAACTTTTCCCGAACGTGATTTCTGGAGCGATTCTTCAGTCTCTTGAGGTACATCCAGGGCGTTGTCTTCGATTGCGTCAGTAGGGGCAATGGTCACAACTCCTGACCGACTTTCTTGACTGGATACTGTTGATCTGATAAAAATTCTTTCGCCGGAAAATTCACCAGAACTTCTTCGATTAATTTTCACACTTTCATCTTTATTCGCTTTATCTTCACTATTGGATGCGCTATCAATTGAACTCTCTGGCAAATTACTAACATATGATGGCGAAAGTCTACCACGTATAATATCCTCATTGTCATCTTCAACATCCGTACCAATCTCCGCATCGTTTTCAGAGTCTCGAGTAGTTAGGGATACTAAATCTGGAGTTGAAGAACGTTCTCGAGGGCAACTAGGTACTCGAGTATGAATAGATTCCATGGAATTTGTATCAGGAAAAAGGAATTCATCAGTTTTGGGTTTTAAGTTTGTATAATTGCTATTAAATTGATCCATCATACCTTCATCTTTTTCATCAACATTTTCATTTATTTCATTTATCAATTCATTCTCTTTCATCTTTGATTTCTTGCTATCTGATGATTTAACTGAATCAGTCTCTAATTTATCCTGATTTCCTTCCTCTATGAGAGATTCATAGTTGATTATATTTTTTATTGAATTTGATTGCTTTCTTATTTCATAGGCCAATTCATAAGGAATTGATTCCTCTTCAAAAGCACGAGAAATACGCTCTTCAGCACGTTTCTTACTCTGGCGACATCGTGAATTTATTGAAGATTCATTCGTATCTCTACTTGATGATTGATCTAAATTGAAATTATTTTTTTTCAAAGTTACTTTCGATTTTGTGTTGGTTAAAGATTTTTCATGTTTATTCTTTTTCTCGTCTTTTCGATTACGCCAATTATTCCCTCGAGAGTTCTCTTGGGAATCACTGTCAAAACGTGAAACCCAATCATCCAATACTTCTTTTACTTTATCAACCTTTTCCCCCGTCAATGCACGCCCAAAGACACTCTTAACTATTTTACCTTTACTTTGAGCTTCACTTGTATTTTTTTCATCATACTCACTGTCACTACTATCTTCAATTAATTTTTTCGCAACTACTTTATCATTGCTATTTTTATTTTTTGATTTTGCTCTCTTTAGTTTTTCGACTGATTTTGATAATTTCCGATTCAATTCTGATCCATTATCCTTCTTGATTGTATCTTCTTGCACTGAACTTTTATTGCATTTCTTTATATTATCAAAATGTTCAGAATCAACGGAACGTTCTTTCTTTTTTTTCAATGGAATTGTGTCAATAACAGTCGACTTTTCTTTTGATAACAAATTATCACAAATTGAAGGTAAATTTATAATATCTTCCACTTGTTCATTCAATTCTGAATTATTTTTTATCTCAAGTTCATTCTTTAAATTTACATTCAAATTATTTCCATCTGAACTTTTGGAATTATTTTTGATGAATTCATTATTCTTAAGTTTTTCAGTAATATTTGTAAAATCTAAACTAACTTTTGATTCATCTAAAGTTTGTTTCAAATCGCTTATCTTGTTTAATTCAATAGAATTATTCTCTTCAAGATTTGTGACAAACTTTTTAGTATTTTTATTATCTTCTAAATCATTCAAACCATCTTCTGGAGTGAATAGAGTATTTCCTGGCGTAAATTTATTTAGATGATCATCTCGATGCTCGAGTTTGTCAGCCAAAATAGGTGAATCTAAGTTCAAATGTTCATCAGCTAAATTAATCTTTTCATGTTGTAACTTTTGTTCGTTTTCACTGACGTTGGAAAGTTCAGCAAGTGATTCATTTGGTTCTTTGACTGGCGTAGAGGTTCCTTCTGGCATTGGACTTATGTGATCTGTTAGAACGTATTCATCATGAGTCATATGCTCGGTGATTTTCGATATTTCTTCATCTAACAATTCATCTTCTAGATCTGTTCCCATTTGATTGTTCAAAGTACTTTTAGTTTCAATACCTTCAGTCAAATCATCCTTAACCTCAGGCAACTTTTTATTATTTTCAGTATTCTTTTCATCACTTTGCTTTTCTTTCACATTATTCTCCTCTTCTTTTTTCTCTTCCATAATATCCGTTGTTGTAGTTGTTGTTTCAAGGTGATCTTCATTTACAGTAATCTCACTTCGATCAATCGATGACACAGTGGCATCATCGAGAGACATTAATTCTTCCTGGTTTTCTTGATCAGCTCCAACTTTTGTGACTTGCAATAAATGAGATTGTGATTGATTATGTTTCTTTAAAGAACTTTTTCTTGTAAAACTTGTAGTACAGACATTACAGAAAAATTTTGCTGCTTCCTTCGTAAATTTTTTCTTCTTCTCTACAATTAAAATTTCACCAGACTTAGTGTGAACTACGGCAAAATTACCAGACGCTCGTTTTTTTACATTTAAACCATCATCGACCGCATTTTCAGGCTCGAGGGCAGGAGTGTCCACAGTAGGAGACGTTAATTCTGTTGAAATTTTCTCATTCTTATTTTTATTTTCAATCTCTTCTAATTGAGTTTGAATATTTCCTGTAGATATGACCTTTTCTGTTTCATTCGAAGCTTTTTGTGAATCTCCAATAGGTTCTAAAGCTTCATTAGAAGTTTTGGCACTTTCAGGCTCTGATAAACTGTCGGTATCATAGTAAAAATCAAGTAGAGCTTCAATTAAAAATATATTTTCCTTAGCCTTTCTTTTCAGAGTTTTTCTTCTTTCAATTAAAGTATCATTTGATGTATTATTTTCATCTTCAACTGTTTTTTGTTTTTCTTTAGGTAAATTCACTTGAAAACAGTCATCATCATCTTTCTTTTTCTTTGATTTTAAACTTTTCGGTCGAGTATCCCCAAAAGAATTCTCTTTACTTTCAATATTTAAATTTGATGAACTTCTTACGTCTGCAGTGTCTTCAAGTGTATCTTTTAATTTTTTCTTTGGATTCTGAATAATAACATCATCAGTCAAATCTAAATGTTCATCTGCCAAAGACTTTTTCTTTGATGCACGAGTTTTTGTATTTTGTAGAGTCTCAGTAATTTCTGGCGTTTTTGAATTTTTAAACAGCTGTAATTTCACTTTTTCTGCATTCATTGGCGGTAATTTTTGACTTACGTCACTAGAATTTGGATTATTCTCTGAATTTATTTGATCCAAAACCTTAGCATCATCAATATTACTACCAGATCCTGCATGTTCAAATGAATGATCAGCCTTTTTAACTACCTCATTTTCTGATAACTCGAAATTTTTATCTACTCCTGACTTCTTTTTATTATTACGTTTTTTCAATTTCGTTGATTTTTCCTCTTTCATTTCCAACTTACTTTCATCAGATAAATTTTTTTTCTTACTATCTATGGATTTTTCTAGACTACAATCGTTTTTTATGATTTCTTTCGTTTCTATTGTCGCTAAATTTGTTTCAACAACAGCAACTTTATTACTTAATGGATTTAATTCCAAAGACATTGATTGATTATCAATTTTGTCTTGATTTAAATCAGTAGATTCAATAGCTTGATCATTAAAATACTCTAGTTTCTCTGTCTCTTCACTCTCCTTAGATTGATTGTTCTCTTCGCCTTGACTAATTTGATTAGTATTGATTTTAGAATTGTTTCCAGCTGGTGAATTATTATTTTTATTACTTTCAACAAGACTGTCTACTATTTTACTATCATTTTTATCGTCTCTGCATTGCTTTGACTTTTTATTAGGTTTAATTACATCAATTTGAGGCTTACCACAGTTTTCAGAACTGCAAACATTCGTATCATTGCCTTCATCATCATTATCTCTATCCTGCTGTCTGTCTGCATTTTTCCGTTTGCCAGGACGAACTTTTTCTTGTTCGTCCTCATTAATGACTGAAGACTCTCGTTTAGGGGTATTGATTAGTTCAATAATATCATCTAAACACAAATCGTCTTCAATTTTATCAGCCTCAACTTCTATCTGTTCAACAGTTTTTCTTTTATTCGTTGTTTCTTCTACCTCTAAAGATCTTTTTTTCGAGGTCCTCTGAGTTATTTCATTAACATTCTCCAAAGTTTCACAAGTATTTTCATTAATATTATTGATATAGTCACTAACAGCAATATCTACACGTGAATTTTCTTTTATATTATTTTCAATAATTAAAGAATCTTTAACTTCTTTTAACTCTTCATTATTTTCTTTCGATAAAATTAAACTTTTATCTGTTTGGTCGATTTCATCCCGTTGCAAATTTTTTGCCGACTCATTTGATTCCCCTAACACAGGTCCAACTTCATCTAAAATTATACTGAGTTCATCAACCGCATGATCAAGTAAGGATCCGACTTCCCCTTCAAGTAGGGCGTCCTTTTGTTTAGCAATTTTCGAGACAATTTTTTCCAAAAATGAACCTTTTCCTTTGGTTTTTCGCCGAGAAAGATCTAAAATAATGTCATTTGGTTCTTCTGTGTCTTCTTTAACAATTGACGAATCAGAAACATTATTTTCAGTCTTTAAATTCGATTCACTTTTATTTTTCAATGAAGAATTGTCACTCTCTATTTCATTAGAGTTATTTGTACATTGGATTTCTTCATTATTGCTTTCTTTATTGTCATTATCGTTCGAAACACATTCATTAATGATTCTGTGATTTTCATCGACATTTTCGTTGATAATAACACTAGACACAGTATTAGGGGAGACACCATTATCATCTAACTCAACTCGACTATTTTGAATTCCCGAATTAGCATTCATATTTTCAATAGATGTTTGCACAGTAAGTACCACATTTTGTTGTACTTCTACCGGAATATTTACGCCCTCCGTCAAAATTCCTATGACATTATTCAAAGTCCTTTTCACTACCCGATCACGTCGAAATCCCCGGCATTTTTTTGGTCTAGATATTTTCGCTTTTGAAATATTAACGGGCGTTTCCGATAAATTTTCTTTGCCACTATCGATATTTGAATTGCTCGACTCTTGCTGCAGATGTTCAAAACTTAAACTAACCAAATCAGCCGTCACTATTTTCTGACACTCCTCACTTTTGCTGTCGTCAGCATTATGCTCTTCCCCTTCTTCCTCTTTTTCCTCCCCTTTATCGCAATTATCACCACTTGTAATGGTCATTGATTTAATTGATTCCGATTCTAAAACTTTAATTGATGGAGAATCTAATTCGACAATTGATTTTTTACTTCGTAGATTTCTTCCAGTATTTTTCGAGTTTTTTGTCAACAATTTTTCATCATCAATAATCTGCTTTTCAGAGGTATTAATTTTTGACGTTGAATCAACTTGATCAATTGATTCATTTGAATTTTCACTCCTATCTATACTCTTGTTTAACTTTTTTGATTGAAATTTTTCCAATTTTTCATCAGCTGCATCTGTACTAGAATTTAGTTCTTTATTATTTGAAATGACTTTACTTCTTCTGGTAAAATTAATTTTATTTTTCATTGTTTGCTTGAATTGTCGTAAGTTCCGGCGATTTTTTGGACTCTTGGCAATTCCAATTTGAGTGAAAAGATCATCTTTTGGTCCTAAGAGTTTCTTTACCTCTAACGGAACTTCTTGAAGATGAGAAAGTTCCTCTAATGATCCGGTACGTCGTTCCTGACGAGCTTTACGAGATTCTAGAACTTTATATGGTTCATTTTTTTTGACGGAAGTAACTACCTGAGGCTTTGAATTCTTCTTGGCAGCATCCGAGTCATCCTCGCTAGATTTTAACTCTCGCAAACTTCCTTGTCTCTTCAGTGGTTCATCTTTGTCCGAGCTGTTTGGAATTTTTGGTGAAAAGGATTTTCTTTTCCTCCCACGAAGGTCCCTGCCTTGTTTTAGACTTGCATCTTCTCCTAATTCTATACCCGTAGATTCTTTCTCATTATTTAACTCCACTTTATTCAATTTTTTACTTAAAACACTGTGTCTTCTCTTTCTTCCATTTATTTTCTTCTTATTAGTTTCATTTAATTTAGATGAAATAACTCTGATACTTGATCGACTTGTCGTTGGTGTAACCGGAGATAAAATAGGTAGATTATTGGAGGATTTTTTGGTTTCTTCCTGACACGCCATTAATCCATCAACAGGCTCGAGGGTGGGCATTTTATCACTATCGGAAGACATTCGAGTAATTCTTTTCTTTAATCCTAAATTCGATTCTTTTCGTATAACGGTTCTAAGCCTCGATCGAGTTACAAGAGGACCTGGATCACTTCTAGTAGTCCGTGTACGAGTTAACTGACTAGACGAACCTAATGATTCATATTGACTTGAGGCACTTCTCTCAGGATTACGAGCAAACTTACCATCGTGAGTTCTTAATTGTGTTTTTGCTTTAATTGATGCATTTAATGAACTTTGAGGATCTGATTTTCTTTTGCGCGATAAAACATTATCACTAACAGATTTATAAACTTTTCGTTGATTTTCTTGATTTAATTCACCTTTTGTTGATTTTTTTGCCAAACTTTTTCCCGACTTGGTTGATTCTTTCTTCTCAGTACCCGTTGAAACTTGTTTAGTTGATGAAATTTTATTAACTGATTTTACTTGTCTTTTTTCTTCAATTTTTAATTTTTTCCTTTTACTAACTATTCCAACACTTCTAACTATTTTATTTGATCGATTATTTGACTGAACATTCTTTGCAACTTCAGCCGATTTACTTTTAAACTTTGAACTCTCGAACTTGTTTATTTCCTTCAGTTCTTTACTCATATTACTCCCTCCATTCGTACCCTCTTCATCTTTCCTCTTACTCTCAAGATGATTCCCTCTATTACTAGGCTTATAATTATTGATGACACTTTCTATTGCTGCGTTAATGTTATCACCACGACAACGTTTTCGTTGGAATGACTTTGCATTCTTTATCAATTTATTTCTTAGCACAGCCTTACTTGATAGACGTGTATTTGATGATATATTTTCCCCTAAATGTCTTGATTGATTGGTTCCCTAGAATGAAACAAAAAACAAAAAAATTATCAAAATAACAAATAATTCATTTAATATTAAAAATAAGTTTGTTTAAGGAAGATAATAAGGAGTTTACTGGTTAATATATACATCTATATTTATTATAGTTAAGATGTTTGATCTGCTAAATGGTAAAGTCAGCGGATATGACTACATATGTATGTAAGCACGTTTAACGGGGTTGCTGATCAATACTCGACTTATATTCACTCTCTTGCTGCGCAAGGCTGTTATCCTATCAATATTGAACATGTTTAAATTAATATTAATAAATAAAAAAATATGTTTATCTTACTTTGCGCAATCTGCTTTGAGTCTCTTGTATGTCTCTTCTGGTTGATCGCTTGGCTGGTAAATTCGCCAACATTTTTTGAATACTCTCGACTGTAAAATAAAACAGAAAAAAAGGTCCTTTGTAACGAGTAAACACGTATCTCTTCAAAAGACTGATTGATAAATTATTCATTAGTTGTAAAAATTCATTGGAAATTTTTTTTTCCTCCATCTTTACATGTAAAGAAGTAATTATGTAAATAAACATAACAAGTTATTTCAAAAAATATATTATTACTTTTATCATGACAATGAACAATTATTTTATAAATTGAAAGTGTTTTTATATGATGTTATCCGCTTTAAGAAGAACGTGAAAATTCTCTCTCAAAATTATTTTTATATGGAATTGAAAGAAAGAAAAAAATAATAATTAAAACTTACAGTCACTTGGTCGCACCCTTGGACCACTAGGTTGTTTTTCTTTTGGTTGATTAACTCGAGGCGTTTGTGAATTTTGTATATTTCTCTTCATACCACGTTGACGACGTCTCCTGCTACGACTACCAAATGGACGCCACTTGCATTTTTTCTTGCCATTACCAAAAAGTCCAAGTAACCAAGCTTGATCTCCACCACACTCTAACATATGTCTATGAAGTTCAGCTAATGTATTACAAGCCTTTGAACATTTTGTGCAAATTTTGTCAGGCAATATGTTATTTTCTATCTTCATAGCTGGTGCACTTTTGCCTGGTAAAAAGAGATGTTTATACAACTCACGTTGGTCACCACTGAATTCTAAATGCGAACACCAAACATTCGGATGTGAGGTAACCTTATGGTCTTCCATCTCTTTTAAAGTCAAGTATCTAGAAGAGCAGGCACCACATATGTAAACTCGTGGTCGAGACCATTCACCCGTAAGCTCAGCATATACTATTTCTTTATTTTTTATAGTTTCAGGTGGACATTCATCCCAACGTCTGAGCTTCATAAAATTTCCAAACTCTAAAGAAAATTGAGTATCTTGGGAATCATCATCTTCAACACCTGACATTTTCTCTTTAGCTACCATAGTCTCACTGGTATTTTCAGCATCAGGCAGTGGAGTTATTGCATCTTCACTTGAATCATTCAAGTTGGTTTGACCAATTTCTGAATTACTTAAATTCACCATGGTCTCAGGAGTCGATTGATTTTTTTCTTTCAACAAATCCTGCTTCTTTTTCAACGTCAATTGAGTGTAAATATCAAATTTACTTAAATCTTTAATCGAACATGTCCATTGTTCTTTACCATCATATTTCCTTGGGAAATTATATTTCTCAAACGACACCCTACGTGGGTGTGAACGACTCGTTTTGCCGGGCTTCTGCGCGTACTTGCTTGAATTTTCACACTTGTCGCTCGGAGAATATTCTTTACTATCTACCGGAGTAGCAGCTGTGAGAGAAATATCGATAGGAAACTGGATTTGATTTCCAGACTCATGAAATGACTGGTAATGTTGTTGTTGAGGTTGCTTGATATCATGACTCACTAATGAATAATTATTAGTATTATTTAATAATTTACCATCTAGATGATGCAATAAATTTTCACGAATATTACAACTAACGCTAGAATAAAAAGAACTATCGAAATCAGGACTTGCAGGATTACTAAAGTCCTTGTTCGATGATAATCGTTGAAACATGTTCAATTTAGTTGAAGTTGGTGGAGTAGAAGGAGTATCTAAACGATGATGTTCATTATCTCGTTTGTCTGTTTCCGATTTTTCTTGAAGTAAATCCCGAGTTCCTTGAATAAAAGTTGCTTCCCGACCACCAGAATGTGATTCTTTTAATGGTAAAGTGTCTTTTGATCTATCCAAGGCTTCAGATATCCTCTCATTACTAGTATGAGTGTCTCTAATATGTACTGCAAGTCCTTCTTTGCTTGCAAAACGTATATTACATTGAAGACAAAAATGATACTTGTCAGAGTGACATGAAACCATGTGTTGAAAGAAACTTTCTAAACTGTCAATATATTTATCAGAACAATATAGACAATTTGAAGTTGCTTTTCGTCCATTTCTCTCACTGCTACGTCTTCCACCATTGAGCTGATGTACTCTTTCGATGTGTCGCTGACGTAAGGAAATAGATAAAAATTTTCTATCGCAATACAAGCATAGATGTCGAACTGTTGAGGAAGGTGAAGAAGATTTTGCAGAAGACTTTGGAGACACCTGAGAGGCAGTAGTTGGTGCTTCAACAGACTCATATGTTTGCAGAGCTGGTGCTACTTTATCGAGTGGTAGACTACAATGGAAACTTGTTGTTGGTGGATCAATACTCTCTTCATTTTCAAACATCTGACTAATATCATTCAAAAGATCATTCAAAATATCTCGGCAAATAATTCGAATGTCTTCACTAGATGCAAAGCTTCTTTCCACGCGTTCTACGCTAGATTCACTTTGATCCGTATTAGAATTCTCGACTTTATCGTTCAAAGCTACATTTAATATTGCAACATCAGCATCTAGTTGTTGATCTAAACTGGACTTTTGAGCTTGTGATACACTCGGAGTAGCATTTAACGGATTAGCTTCTTTGGTCTTGGCTACTGTTTCAACATTACAATTCCTCGTATCATTAGCCATCTTCAAACTCTCATCTTCGCTGGATTGATTCATTTCTTTATCCTCGTTCTCTCTTTTATCTACTATTATATCCCCGTCCGGCACTGCGGGTTCCACAGCACTCGGTTCAGAAGGCTCATGATTGACGACTGGATCTCTACCATCTTCAGTAATAATTCTTGCATCTTCTTTAGAATTAGATCCACTGAATCTACTCGTGTCCTCTGAATTTACAATTCCATTTATTCCACTAACCCCTCGGCCTTCCGTCTCCGCATCTTTAATTACACCATTTAAAACAGTCATCACGTATTTTTCAAGTGTTTCCAGGTTTCTTTCAACACTATTCCTGCCGTCAGTATCACAGGATTCACAACCAGACTCTGGAACTTTTTTTTTTAAATTATTTATCACGTTCGATAGTCTGCTGCGTTTGTCTTGGGCTGATTGCCCTGATCGACAGACAATGTTCTGATGATTATAGTAGTGATTCTTGTCTTGGTATTGACGATCACTTGTATTACTGCAACGTTGAGGTAATACTAGCTCACCGAGGTTGTGAGAGACGACCATTATCTTGTTTGCCGTCGGCGACGAAAACCGCGCGATCGGACTCGCCTCCACGCGTGCTCCTCTCCCACCTACCACGTCTGCTGATGAAGCTTCTGCAATTAAAAAAAATCTTTTTTATAGACACTTGTATTGTTTAGATGAAAGTAATACATTTATTAGTATTCATTTTCCTATAACTCACTATTCATCAGTAAAATATTGTTACTTAAAGTAAATTAGAAAAATTATTTTCATTTATTTTTGTTGTTACATAATAAATCTTTTGATTTTGTATTCAAAGAGGCGATTAATGTTTTGATTTATTAAAGCCATATTTGGATAAAAATGTGATATGATGAATTTTTAAATTATTCAACAGAAGTAAATCGAACGAATATATTTACCTTTCGTGGTTAAATGTTACTCATTTAATTAACTTTATATTTCCATTTAATTATATAGTTGAAGTTTCAAAATGACTAACTGAAGCTACTTTATTTCAAATTCAATTGTATTTCAAGTTTTTCTCAAAACTTTGTGACATTAAAAGATAAAACTACTATACCAATTAATTCAATTAAGAGGGAAACAATAATATCAATAAAAATAGAAATGAAATATAGATAAAAAGATGTTTTCTACATGTTTTATTATTTTTTTTTTTATTTATCAATCGTTAAACTATTATTCAACTAATGAATTGAGTTACGTGCAAGATTAATATCGTCATGTCTTTGTTACCAGTATGAATATTAAAATATTCAATATTATTATTAATTTATTGTTAAATATATATATATTTAATGATCAACTTTTTTACTTTAACTTTGAAACATGAATTAAAATGAATATAAATAAGGACATGTAAAAATGAAAAATATATTTTGTTTACATTTTAAAGCTTTTTCAAGCCAACTCAGTGATTTTACATCAAAGTAAATGAATATTTAAATTTGATAAAATAAATGTATTTGGAATTAAAAAAATGAAAGTTTTAAAGTGGAATATTATTTGATATTAGACTCTAACAATATAGATAAAATGTCTCAACTAATTTAAATAACCAAAATTCTTGATTAAAAGTTTTCAAAATTTTGCCTCAATTAAACATTTTCCTTCGCATATTTTAGTTTTTTTTTTTATATGAATGGTTTCTTTACTGCTTGAGCAAATAGGTACATTTTTCACCACAGACAACCTATTTTCATCATTGTCTAAACTTTACTAACCAACACCTAGTTTTAAACTCACTGTTAAAAAAATTTCTATTATAAAACAAAAAAAAACTGTAGAAAAATTAAAAAAAAAAATTAATCTTTTTTCTGGAAAATTTATGTCATTGTTTAAATAGATAAAAGTGTATTAATGAAATTTAAAAAGTTTAAGTACCATCATTTAGTTAATTTAAAGAAAGAAAAAGAAGAAGTTTTAAAGAAACTAATTTAAAAAATCCATCAATCGAAACAGTAAAATAAATAAAATTCCACAATAATGAATTTCCATCGAAATAAGTGGAACATTAGCCTTTTTTGTAATTAAAGAATTAAATTATCCCATCGGACAACTTCATAGTTGATTACATTTAAGACCTCATTATTATCTCTTCCTACTTCTCCTTTACCTTTATGTATACTTCTATTATCTAGATTCAGGAGTCCTCATTTCCATGCAAGTTAACGAAATTACTATGTCATTCATATGCTGTTTTGCAACAACAAGTATATTCCGGTCTTCCTTAACTACATGTATTTATGGTTGAATATTTTCCTTATACTTTCACATTGTGACAGACTTTTATCCGAAAAGTCCAGCAACCTAACCACGGTGACAAGACTAGTGGTTGGAAAGAATCGATAACTATCCCTACTACGACGAAGGGGTTGCTACCTCGACATTTCTACTGTCAGTGAAATGTATCTATATAGATATATACACATTAACTATCGAGTGATACACAAAAATCAGATACAGAGTGAATGACACTCACTCGAGACATGACAATTCGCTTTTCCAATTTGCCAATGTCTTTTTTAAATACAAGATCAAATGTCTCTCTGATATGTCTTGTTAAAAAATATACATCCAACTTTATTATCTCTTTGTTTTTTTATTTTATATTGTTTACTAATAGATGAATACTACCCAGAAGATAAACCAATTATTTGGATTATAATAAAATAACAATTGCAATCACTGCAAATCGTAATGTTTTATTTTAATGCACTTAAATGCGTCATTTTAAAACTTTAAGTGAATTAAATTAAAACATATCTAAATTACAGATTTGTAGTATAGTGCACTAAAATATCTTTCATCTTTTAAAGTTAGATCTAATTGATAAAAAAAATTAAAAAATTCTTTCAATCAAAATTGATTTTATGTTCTCAATAATTTTTTGAGGTAAAACATCTAGTGATTGGCCTTTCAAATTACTGCTTAACTTTGAAGTATAAAAAATATAAAATTATAAAAAAATAAATAATATTTCAAATTATAGTGATTAACTGGTTCATAAAATATACTACTGTATTGTAAAAATAACAATAAAATTATTTTCAACATTTATATAAACATTTATTATTTATTGACATTTATATAATTATTTTTAACATTTATATTAATCTATCTTTCTAAAACAACTATCTCAAATATCGTCAATCAATTATCTAGATAATTTCTACAGTCAGCTGATAAAATAATTCAAGTGTTACAGCATTATTTTTACAGCTATAAAATTTTTCAGTATAAGTCAAATTTTTTATAATAAGATTCAAAGTGAAAATAACTTATATTTATTAAAAAAAAATTATCTATCAACTAATTGGTATATTTATTTTAGCCTGCTGTGAACTTCTTTGTTGGGCTTACATTATGCCTCTATTAAACCTATGTTTAATGTATTCTTTAACTATCTAAAAAATATAAAAATTAAAAATGAATTTTTAGTTTCACATCCCCAATCATCTTTAAAAGATACTTTTACTATTCTAAAATTCAATTCGAAGTTTGATTTTTTATTCAAGTAAATTTTATCAACTCTGTGATACCTTTAACTATTGTAAATAACATCAATATATGATAAATTACTGTCAAGGCAGTAAAATGAATCAAATTAACATGATAAATATTATCACGTTACAACATTAGAATTAGTAATATTTACGTAACGAGTTTTACCCACGTTACAAACAGTAAAATTAACGCTATCTCAACAGTATTTATAGTGGCATTAAGTAGTTAACAATTTTCAATAAGTGATGTGTTAAGTATTACAATAGTTACAAGAAATAAAAATGAATATGACTATATTTGTGAGCCTGTCACGAATGAAAATGACAGAATTTCCAACAGGGTTTAGCACTTTGTGCAGCTCCCTTCCTCATAATAGGGCGTTGACCCTTCAAACCAAATAATTGAATACAAAAAAATGCAGCTCAATGAACGGCAAATATAGTTAACTATTTTATGGAATGAGATAAATGAAATATGTAGATAATTAAGTGGATTGAGTATTAAAAATATTCATTATTTAACTTTGGTGTATATCAAATTTTTTACAAACACTAATGAAAAATAAATAACATAAGAAGTAGATTATTTCTCTTTGTAATAATTCCTCGATAACGACACAACAGTTTTCAATGAGAATTTTTTTCAATACCAATAGTAGACTTTTTTTTTTATAGTTAATCAACTAAACTCTTTATCAACATTAATAAAGGACTTTTTTTTATTATTCAAGTTTCATTTCATTGAAGAAAGATTTATTATTTATGATGAAACTTTTTATTACTATCAATGAGCTTTATTTATATCAAGGAGAAGAAGTTTCCCCGTTAAATGGAAAAATGTTATGTAGACATGAAATAGAAGCTTTATATATATTTTATTTAACTAATATTAATTTAAGAAGAAACAAAATCTCTTGAGCAAAATATTTTTGTGTCCACTTAATTACCTAAAAACAAATGTTACCTATCTCGATATGACATTGAACAAAAAAAAAAGTAATTAAGACCTACAAAAAAAAAAAAATGTCAATAATATTTTTTCAAGACTTTATCTAGAAAATTTTATATATTTTTGATAGCCGGAAGAAATAGTTGATATTATCTTAAAAAAGGTTTGCTTTGACCAGATAAAAGAAAACTTCCAAGTCTATTGAATGTTTGGAAATAATAAAAAATCCAAACATATAACAGTAAAAATGAAGGAATATTTTTCTTCTATACTTTATTTCATATTTTTCAACTTTTAAGAATATTGATTGAAAAAAAATTTTGGCACTTTGTCTGTTATTGACAACAAACATATTTTCTTTTTTTCATAGTGTAGGTTACGCCCCTGTGTTGCGAATCGATCGTTAGAAAGGTAAAGAATACTTGGTGTGCGCCGTACTCTATCGCGCCATGTAGGGCTTATCATACAGGAATTATTGAGGGTACTAGGGTCTGTCAGAGAAACAAATACTAGGCTCATATCATTCAATACAATTTGGATCCCTCCTAAGCATAGAAATAAAAAGTAAAATATTGCTTCGATCATCACTACACTTTCACCCCTTTCATTTAGTTATTTATTTAATTAATAACAATCATCAAATCTCCACTACCACTATTTATTCCAAAATCATTTTTATTGACACAAGAAGGAAAAAAGATTAATTTTTCATTCGATTTAATATGAATGATGAAAAGCTTTTGGACATCAATTTCATGTAATTACTGACCAAAAATAGATGGCAATAAATTATTAATAGTAATTGTTGAAATAAAATGAAAATAGTGACATATGGGAGTATTTCAGCATGAAGGAATGCTAGTACTCTAAAAAGCATTGAATGAATTAAATGAATAGATCAAACTATTTTTAACAAAATATACTTAACTTAACTGTCCAGATAACTAACTGAGAGTAGAGTGCAATGGACGATATATATGCGAAAGGAGACGAAGCATATAGTACATATTCTAAAGCTAAAGGGATGGCTGACTCGGTTATTCCAAGTGGAAGAGAGAAAGGGGAGTGCACCGACCAGAAGCGGATGGACCCGTGGCATACCAGTTTTTTTAAGGCTGCCTCCATGGCTTCCCTTTATACATACTTCACTATCAAACAAAAAGAAAAAATGCTGCTGGATTATTGTTTGAGTCATTTTTCTTCCTACCTCAATATTGAACACATTAAACTTGCTGCTTGAGGAAGAATCTATTTCAAAAGTAACTATGGATTTGATTAGATTCATGTGTGTTATTAAAATTTCAAGAAATAGGTTTTTACACACTAGGTAGTAGTCTATTGTATTGTATTTATAAATTTGCTTCATTTGGGTTTAGTTTAAGTAATTTTAAGTTAGCCCTAATAAGTCATTCCTAATCAATGCCTAACTTTGTCATGAAGTTCGAAAAGTTAATAAGGTTATCATTAAGAAGTTGTTAGGCAAAGCGAAATGGAGCAAATCTTGGGCTGGCTTTATAAACCTAAATAACAATTTCATTGGGCATAAGTTGGGAATGCCTAATTTAGGCTGGTCTAAATTATTCCCAATAGGGGCCCAATGAAACTTTAGGCATGCTCAAGATAAATTCTACTCGGGACCTATCCAGAAAAATTCAGGTGTTTAAGATAAAACACCAAAGTGTTTACAATGTTAAATGCTATAAACAAACTATAGCATTTTTACAGTACAATTTACTAGCAAAAAAAAAAATTAAAAATTACTAGATTTTTTTTTTTTTAGTAAAAATAGCTAAAAAACTTGGTAAAGGGTATTGTTCTGGTTGATAAAGATTACCAAAAAAGTGGTAAAAATTTCTATTTCTTATTTTATCAAACAGAAAAGTACTATTTAGTGCTAATTATTCTAAATATCGTTTTAAAAATAGGATCTTTGACTAAATTTTTTTAGCTACTTTTCTTCGTAAAGTATTTAATTTTTAATCACTTGGATTTACAATGCATCAAGAATATATTAATCAACATCATGATTAGAAGAGATGAAAAGAAAATTTGATATGTAAATTATTTATTACTTCCAAAGTAATATCAATTTATTTCCCTGTATGTGAAGAAAATTTTTATTTGCATAACATTTTACTTTTTTTATCATCAAAGAAAAAGAAAAATTAACTTTTACTATCGTGTTTTATATATCAATATTGGTTGCCTATTCTAAACATGTAGAATTTCTAACACAAGTTACGGTATTGTTTGAGCTTATGTTATTTCAACTTGAACCTCACAATAAAAAATATCTACATTTTCGTGGACAATCAAACTAAAAGAGATGAAAGTCTTGATTGAAAAGTCTAGTGGTCAAAAAAAAATCAGTTGAATATAAATGGAAGTAAATTGTTAATAATAAGTAAAGAAAAAAAGAATCAAGTATGCGAATTGTCTATTGAGAAAGCTCGTGAGACATTTGTAAGTACTGTGAGTACAGAGAGAAAGAAGAAAAAAAAAATAAAGTGAGAGAGAAAAATAGAGTCAGTGTGTATGTGAAGTGTATCGACCAAACGCTATGAAATGGTGGAGGGTTTTCGGGCTGAGAGGGGAAGGAAGTTCGTATATCCCCTACGGAGAATGAGTACATGAGGGGAAAGAGAAAGAGAAGAAAGAGAAAGAGATTGGGAAGAAAGAGATAGACTAGTTGCATAGTAACATAGACCAAATGATGCCTATTTTGCAAATTTGTCTTTTCAAAATTTTTTTTTGTTATTCATTTATTAAACAAGTGAAGCTTCAATAGAAGCTTTTATTAGCTTTATTATATTATCCACAGATCTTTATGTAACTTATTATAACAATTGAAAAGAATTTAGTTATAACTAAATTCTTTCAAATTTCAATTGAAGAGTATTGAATGTTATTTTTAAATAATTATAAATAAATATTTTCAATTCATAATGTATGAGAAAATATTTTTTCTAATTTCATATCTTTGTTTACTTCTTAAATAAAGAATTTTGTCTAAACATCTGCTACAAATATTTTGTGATTTTAATTCCATACATGAGAATGTACTTTATCATATTAGAGTACACAATAACATATTCCATTTCAAACAACATATATAACTGCTACTTTATGTTGCTATGACACTCAGAAAATAGTGTTAATAAACCAGGTTAGAAGAGTCAAACAAAAATAAAAAAACATAGAAAAAAAAACTTGTAATTAATATCATCATGTGTTTTATTCACTAAACATGTCACTCTCTGACTTCACCTTTAAGACTCTAGTATCAAACTGTGTTCTGAAGCTCTCCTTACACTCATTGTACAGAGGTGTAAGTCACTTCACTCACATACACTCAACACTTTATGAGTAATGAGATGACCAACTTGATAGAAACAAATCATTGGAACAACAAAATATTCTTAGATCCTATACCACTCTATATGATGCTATTCTGTGTAGTTGATAACAGATTATTAAAATCATTGCCAATCTTTAGATACCAACATGAAGGAGTTGTAAAGATGGCCTGGTTTTAACCTCCTTTCCAATCATTTTATTGATTTTAAAGGTTAAATAGCAGAATTTTTACAATTATAATTTTTATGAGTAGAGAATATAATTTCAGGACAATTCACATGAATGAAAAATTCAATTCTGCTGTGCTTGCAATATTTAATCGAAGTACAAATGTATTAATCAACAATTGTTGCAGAATGAAAGGCTTTTGAAAAATGAATAATTTTGATTTTTTAATAAGAATTATTTAATCAATAAATAAAATGAATAACAAATTTTTTTATTGCAGTAATTAAAAATTTTAACCATGCTACAATAAAAATACTAGATTGTTTTTATCAACCAACAACAATTGATAAAATTTAATAAAAACAAATGAAATAAGCTACACTAGAAGAATACCTTTTTTTATATTCAACAATATATAAACAAAGAATAGGTCTAGTAGAATGAATGTACTCGAATTCACAAGGTGGAACAACTAAAAAGTAAATATATCCATGTTCCACAGTATCTTTTCATCCTAACAGTAGTGAAAAGTTGTGGTTTTAATCACTAAAGTGTAGAGTAAAACTGTTTACTGATTCAGTTATCAACAAATTGTCTGCAATGGTACAGAATTCATCCCAAGTAATGTATCTAACTTTGTAATGGAATTCGGTAAAAACTTTTCAACACTACAGGATCTGACTACATATTTTCAAGTGAATTATAAAACAGCCTTCACATTATTTTAACTTGCTTTTAATACTTTGACTACTTTTTTTGAAAATAATTTTTTCTTTTGTTACAAATTATTTGTATTCTGCTCTTAATTATTATAGCTTTTACAGAGTTATTCAATCAAAAACTTTTCTTCCAATACTTTGTATTATAACAAAGTTTGAAATACTTGATATTTATGTCAAACAATAATTGAAAGAATTTATCCAGGAAGTATTACAGAATGTGATATTCAATAAATTGTTTTTAACAATCTAGGGTGTGAATTTCAGTTTCATCAATTTGGCTGTCATTTATGGAGAACATTGAAAAGGACAATTTCAAGAATGATAAAATTACAATGGGAAATAGTGAAAAGTTGATTGGAATTTATGATGGTCAGAGCTGAAAATAGGTGAGTTAAAAATAGAAAGGTTGCCTTCTGGTGGTATCTATTTTTATCTGATGTTAATTGTTTAATAATTACAACCAGTTAACCTTTTCTACATTTTACCCACAATATTTGTCATTAGTTATTTTCCTTATCACCAATATCTTCACTTCAAATCTCAACTTTAAAAATGTTTTATTCCAATGCACTTCAAGTGTTTTAAAATAACATCTCCTATTTGTTTAACATTGTTGTCACTTTCAATACACTTTAATGTATTTAATAAAAAATTATTACAATGTTAATTAAATTGATAAGAGACATTAAGTGTATTAAAATAAAACACTACGAGTTGAAGTGTTTTAATATAGTATTTTAATAGAGTCTAATATTAACATACTTCTAGTGTATTGAAATAAAATATAATAATTTCTAGTGTTTTATCATGTCACTGAAAATCTAGGAACATTAAAGTGTTAAGTAATAACACATTTAAAGTGTTTTAAGGATTAAACACCGAAGTGTTGATGATGTTGGACAATTTAAACAAACTATAGCACTTTAGTAAACGGCAAAAGGCGTTAAAAATTCATCTACAAAATAACTATAATTTGTTTATAGTATTTAACATTGTAAACACTTAAAATTTTTAGTTTCTAAGTGGTTTTGAGACGTAAAAAATTAATTACATACATTTAGCTTAGCTGAATGAATGTAAAAAATTGAAATGTCCTTCTGAAAGATAACATGCATATACATTACTGTGAATGTGTAAATCATGTCAAGAGTACAGGTATCTTATCAATCAGATGAGCAAAATATTAACGCAAGTCTGTCATAGTTATCGATATTTATATTATAACATTAGAATATTATTCATAGAAAAAAATTTTAATCTAAAAATTTGTTTATAAACACAATTATCTATTGTTATTATTATTAATTATTAAAATGTAATTATTATTAAAGAAAAATTTGATTTAGAATAATAAAGAGAACGAAATAAAAACCTTCATCTGGATATCAAAATTCACATTTAGAATCACATTTCAGATTTAATCAATAACTCGAATCCTCTCTAAAACACTTTGGAATTTTATAATACCATAAATAAACCTCTTAACAATAAATTAGATTAACTAAACCAATTATTCCTTGACAATTCACCTAGACATGTGTTTCTGAAATGGACAGAATATATTCAAAGATGTTTCTCACATCAAATCATAGAGCATATTAAAGAAGGTGGAGCTGAAATAGAAGGAACAGAAATGTAAATCGAAACAAAATGGAAAAATAATGGTGATGATTGCAAAACTATGGGTGTAAAAGGTCCAATTGTAGTATTTTATGGTGAGATTTAGCTGACGATGATGAAAAGGGGGAAAAGGAGAACTCACTCACCTCTGAGCGGTGCAGGCGGGGCCCTTTTAGGGGTGTCGTCCGCCGATGGCGTACGTTCCCTCATGTTGTCCTCGATGCTCTTACCATTTAAGCGAGCCAAGGGGATCGCTTGTCTCTATATGAAACATATCACACAAAGACAAGGAGAATATGACCATAATCATAGTAACATCTCAATTAAAAATAATTGCAAAATATCTATTGATATTTTTTTCTCATCACAACTGACGTGCAAATGAAAAATAAAATAATAAAAAATGACTTGGAATTATTTTAAATAATTTTCCAGTTATTTATCATCATTTTTAAATGACTGACAGTGAAATAGTACCTTTGAAATTAAATTTCAAATTTTCTGTCATGTTTTGTACTTTATGATAAACAAACAAAATAATGCCTTATCATTTTCTTATTTATTTGAAAAGTAAAATATTTGCTCTATCAATAACAAACACTATTATACAGCCGTTTAATATTATTATGAACAAAATAGATGCAAGTGTGTAGATAAATAATAGATGTCTATTTAGATAAACAGTAAGCTCTAAGTAAAATATCTTTCCATATAAAGCTAATAACTGTACAATAGATAAACATATGTACAATATTGGACTTATTAAATAATAATCTCTAAAATATACTTCTATTTTGTGTTTTTTTTTTTTTTCATTTTCATTAAACATTAAATTATTTTTCAAAGTTTCTGAATTAAATCGAGACGTTCCAATGATGATGATAAGGAATATCATTTAAATTATAAATATTTTTTTTTCTCAAAAAATGATGATAAAATTGAAGAAACCAATGACTAGAAATTTGATTACACTTTTTTCCAATTCTATGCTTACTAAGCAAAGAATATAAATTCGAAAAAATAAAAATTCATACTCTATCTTTAATGCAAAAATGAAATATATTGATTTAACAATAAAATCAAATATATTCTATCAGGAATAAATAATCGAAAATCTACTAAAACTATGAAGCGAACATTAACAATAGCTTAAAAATGACTAGAACTAAACAAAAAATTTGGAGTAAAAAATATGTGATATTATCGTAACATCTTTGGAGCGGCAAATGGAACGTGAGGGATAACACGAAGAAAAGAGAGCGAGTATAAAAAAAAAAAAAAGATAAAATGCAAAGAGCATTGGCTATGGCCCAAGCTAAACTCATACTCTCTCCAGGTATACGAAACTGCGTGCCAAAGGCTTCGAGATTTAGTTACACTTCCTAGCTCCAAAATTACCGCGTAGTTTTAGCTCCAACAAGAGTAAAATTTTTTGAACTCATTTAACTTGACATAATAATTATTGTAATTATTTCAAATATTTTTTTTTTTTTATATAAAATAATACCTCTGTTAATACCTTGTAACTATTTCCGCAATATACTGGTGCGTGATTAAAATCTGATAATGATAATAATATTGAAATAAAAAAGGAGAGAAATATACAAGGAAAGTTTAGGTAAGAAAAGTGCAGTTAAATGGGATGCAGTTAAAAGAGAGAACCGCTGTTATGCCGTTACTTGAACACTACTTATATAGACGTTGCTTTTCTCTACACATTGAGAAACACTGAACACCCGCAGCTTTAAAAGAGAAGCAGCAGCAGCATGGAACGAAACTCTGAGGACGATGAGCCTCGTCTTCTCTCTGTGGGCGTGCGAATCGCATCATTCCTTTTACCACGTTTAGATACTGTTACTCTCGGTTTTGCTGGAGAAACCGCATCGTGTTAATCCGTCAATTTTACGACCAAGATTTATACTTTATTCATTTTATATATCTACTGTAGATACACATATATATATATATATATATATATATATATATATATAGTTTACATGTAGGTCTAGATCTACCTTAACATACACCCCCCATTTTGTGTTTCATTTCATTTTCCGATGGTCTATAGAACCTAATCCAGCATAAACCCTCCAGAAAAGTTATCAAGAAAAAAATCTCAATTGATTTTTAATTAAAAGCGGTAAAAAGAAATGATAAAAAGTTTTTCTTCACGTAAGAACATTGGAAATTGAAATGGATTGAATTATTCATTTATTATCTTCTAGAAAGATTTTAGTCGTTTAATCTATGTTTTTTGATTAGAAACAGCCATTTTTAGTTTTATTTTGAATTTTTATAAAACTAAAAATTTTTTTTGCATTCCTTTCATAGTTTAAACATAATAATAATAATAATAATAATAATAATTATTATTATTATTATTATTATTATTACATCATAATTATTAGCTTTACTTTGATCATAATGATAATAATAAAAGAATCATAAAATAATGATAATTATTATTATTATATGATTATTATTAGCTTTTGTTTGATCATAATAAATTAAAGAATCAAAAAATTCAAAATCTCTAAATAATTTTTTTCATTGAATAAAATTTTCTCTTCAATTTATCATGATTAACATATATCATTAAAATTCATTTCACTTTCCTACTTTAGAAATTAAAATTTAATAAAAAAAAATAATATTTTTAATTAAAAACGTTATTTTTTTTTAAGTACAAATAAAGTTTATTTATTCAAAAAACACTTTTAGCATAAAAAGAATTGATTAAAAAATGATAGTATTTATTTCCTGTAGTTCTTGAAAGTTGATAAAGTTTTCTTAATTGTGTACATTTTTCACGTCAAAAACACCTGAGAATGTTTTATTACTACAACTGGTACTCAATATATGTTTGGTTAAATAAATTATAATAACAATAATAAAGTGTGAGAAACAACTCATTGAATCGTAACTTTCGATTTTTCTTTCAAGTTAAAGCTGAGAGACGTCCTCGAGATACTTTACATAGTTTTATAGACATATTATATTCGCTTTAATATCAAGACATATACATATAATACAACGCAACTTGATCTTCATTACATCTTGTCTTTCGCCTTACCATATAAAAGTTGAAAGATCTCCTCCAAACCAGACTGCGATTCGTCTGTTGATATCAACTTAGCAACAACAATAAAAAAAAAAAGAATCATCAACACTTTCATTTTCTATTTATAATCGTTAAAAATAATTTCATCTCCACAAATAAGTCCAGAAATTCTTCAATTTTTCAAAAGTATAAAAAAAGGAAAACATGTAAAGTAGAGTTAAAAATAACAAAGGTCACTAATTAAAAATAGAATTATTTCATTTAAATCTAAAAACAACAAAGAAAAAAAGTATGAAATAACTGTAGATAATTAAAAGATTAGTATTTTTTTGTCTCAATAAAGGCATAATTAAAAAATTTTTTTACTATGATTATTATTTATATTTGTACATATATGTAAAAGCAAATATTCCCATCATCACATCATCCCTTTCATTTCCTATCCTTCTTGTACATTTTTCTCTCCCCTTTTGCATTTTATTTTTTTTCCTGCTCGACCATCAGTCTACTACCCTATACAATCTCCCTTGTGTAAAGTCCACAGCTGTGGTCGACCCACACAGTCATTCTGCCCTTTCTTGTAACGCAAACCCCCTCCCTCTTGCTATGCCGTGAAAACAAACCTCCAGGCTCCACTTTGCTTAGCACTCAAACAGATTATTTTGTCCAGCTTCCTTCAAGAAAAAGACTCAACTTACTCTACTTTCCTTCATTATTTATTTCCTATTTACCTTGCAAACTTTTTAAATAATCGTCTGACAGGTTAATGCACTTTTCTAACACACTAATGATCACCTTTTTGTTCTTTTAATCATTACACTCTCTTTACTTGAATCAGTTTTATAACACTTATACATTCATACTTATATTTATATGTAACATGTACCTACATAACACACCCAATAACGTTTTAAGGTCATTGGTATTTTGAACCGTTCGAGACATCGATAACATCAATAACAGTTTCAACATCTATAAAGACTTAATCTAAACGCCTAACTTTAACAAAACTTTTCCTAAATGCATTATCTAAAAATTTATAACCACTACTAAAATTTAACATATGTCTTATTGCTTATATCTTCTTTTACTCGACAATTTTTAAGCTTAGAGTTCAAAATAAAGGGAGTGATGAATTTTGGAAAACTCTTCCATGATTTACAGAAAGAAATAGACAATAAAAATTTACTTTTAAAAGTCAATCGCTTGGAACATATAACGATTGGAAAGGACTACCGATATTTCTGCCATTGGTCGGAAGGAAGTGGTCACGTACATCTTGGTAGTGTGGAGAATTTAAGTCTTAGAGCATACACGAGTGTAGGTAGTCAATGATTCGGCAATATTTCTCTAAAAGTATGACAAGAAATTGAAGAAAAAAAACATTACCTTGTTCAACCTTTGATCAGATTCTTTTATCAATTCATTTAACCAAAATTCTATAAAATCATAAAATTATCATGATGATGAAACAGTCACTGCAGACTCATAATAACATGTTTTATTATATCATCTACATTTAAAATATGATTGTGCATATTTTATAATGTTTTCTATTACCAAAAAAGACTAAAATATACATTTTTAAAATCTATTCAAATTCTGTCAATTTATCAACGACTTTTGAATGGATATTAAATAATTATAAATTAATCTATCGTTTAAAATATTTGATAAAACCATTAAAGTAATTATAAAATAAATGGGAGTATTAATTATGACGTGTTAAAGGGATTAATCATGACTGTGATCAATCAGATGTTTGAACAAAATGTACTTGAAATTAATACATACTTGAATATTGGAAAAAAATCAATAAATTTATTTTATTATTTCATATGATTTATAGGCCTTAGATATGTGCATATAAATGAGATAAATCTGAGCAAAAATACAATTTTATACATTGGAACGGATCTCCAATGTATTTTACATATTTTATTTTTATACTGCAACATATAACTTCAACACTGTATCTATTTTTTTATTGCACCCGCAGTTTTTTTTTTTTTTTTGTTAGAAAATAAATTGTCAAGATCTGACCAATGGTAAATTTTATGAAGACCTATATGAGTTCTTAATAATCATTTATATAGATAGTCAATGATAGCTAGATACTAACCTAACTGACATTCGAAGGATATTCGTGTGTTGCTATACAGTTAAATCTAGCTAACAATATATCGAACATTACGTTGTACAAAGTGCTGTCGTAACTCAATATTATGTCCATCAACTCAATGGGATTCTCGTTAATAACCTTTAATATATATATGAACAAAAGAGTATGATAGAAATAAATAAAAAAAAGATGACTATAGATACAGCTTTATTTAAAGTTGATTATTTCAATAGACTCATAGCATTTTATTCCCAATTTAAAGATTAATTGATATTTTTTTATTTAGATAAATTTATCTAAAGTTTTATTCTAAAATATAGTCGACTAATTGTCATAAAAATTTTATTTAGATATTAAATTAGAATGTTTTGTTATTATTATCATCAATTTAACGTTATTTGAAGAACCTTGACACATCAGTGTCAATACTTGAATTATCACTAATTTCAAATGTATAAATATTTAATTAAAAAATAAAATAAAAACTTTATTCAACAATAAGAGCTCGCGAATTATAATTGAAAATTTAAATAAAGACTTTTTTATATTAAAATTGACATTTGATTAACATTATTTATAATATAATTTAATAAAAATATAAATTATTTTTTTAAAAATAAAATAACAACTAATATTGAAAATAATTGTATTAATATATAAATAATTAAGAAATATTTTTATTTATTCATTATTCATTGTTGAATAGTACGATTTCGTAACAGTTTCGTCAATATATGTATATTTATTAAAATTATACGAGTTCACTCATTCGAACCAGAATATTATTGTTTAAAATCAATAAGGAATCTCTCACGATCCAAAAGTCGTATTTTTCACACCACCATATTCATTCAGCTCATTACATGTAAATGAAATTTAAATATCGAGTACAAGAAGTAAAAAAACAAACGAGACAGGTATTTTATTTTTTTATGCCTTCCACTCAGGATTTCTTTTATTTCTCTGTTCTCTTTTCACTATTCGAACGTTGGATGAGACTGTCAGGGAGAATGGGACGAGGGATGGAGGCGGTTTCCCTCTAGATCCTTCCTCGTCCCACCACACCATCTCCCATGTAATCTGTAGCTCGAAAACACACGCTTTTGTTCGTTGCTCAAACTCGTCTGGTACTTTCAATCACACGCCAATTTTTACATTTTATGTTTACTGTATTTCCATAACACTTTTGCCTTTATCAAAATTCATTTATACACCTGTATCTTGATTGATTTAATTGGTGCAATATCCATGAACCTGATGTATGAATATTGAACTCAATCTAATCTATCTTAAGCATACGCAATTTTGATTAAACATCAAGATATAAAATGCAAAAATAACTCGTTATTAAATGATAATTATTTCATTTACTTAACTTTTTCTTTTATAATAAAATAAGTTGAATAAATATTATCTATGATATATTTTATATTTGATGGTTAAATCTTGAGATTATGAATGAATCTATGGTTTAAGAATTTTATTTATTTTTAAAGAATATATCCTACTTTATTGACGTGACAGTGAAGAATTGCGTGATTAACATTATTATCAAGAATTTTTCATCATTTGCAGGGTATATTGGAAAATCAATTAAATTAATATGTAAATATTCATAAAATATTCTACTGTTTGTAGATAATAATATTTATCAAGTTTTATAATATATTTAATAGAATAAAATGAAGATTAAAAGAATAAAATAGCAATATGATTATATATAATGACGTCATATTGTATAAAATACTTTGGAGAAGAATCAAAAAGTAGAAATACAAAACAAAAAATCATCAAAACTTTACAAAGTTCTTGTATACTTGAATGTTGAACAAAGTTTTGCGACAGATGTAATTCGCATCCTGCATCATGTGTGAATGTATTGGCAAAATGGATGCCTGGCGCAAGTGTCGAGCTTTTCCAAAGAGACACGCCATGACCTACTTCAATTTAAAATCACATTTTTGGAAATTTATATCTAATATTTGTTAATAAATATTAATATCACTAAATTCATACAAAAAAGAAACCTTGCAAATATTTATAACCATTCAGATGGAAAGATTTTAAAAGTTTATTTTACAATATCCTTTAACATTTACTAATTAATTATAACCTGATTAAAAATTTATTTTTAAAAAACAAAACAAGTAGATAAATAAAATAATCTGAAGAATTTAATCCAGAATATGAGATTTATTTAAATACGACAAAAATAAATAATATTAATAAAATAATTAAAGAAGAATTCATCAACATTTATAGTCAAATTTCAAATAATTATAAATAACAATAAAATTGTTTAATGCCATCCATTCTCACATGAATCGTAATATTCAACATAAAGGTAACTGAGTCAAAAATAAATGTAATAAAACTCAAATAAACACTTGACAAGTATATAAAAAAAAATCCCTGATCGAGTTCTCATTCGCAGGCTACAAGACTAATCTTGTCAGTCATTTGACCTTAATAAGCCACCTCTCAATAGGATGCAACCGCGATTCATATATCAGTTAATAGCTTGAGAAATGGCGGTCAATGCCCGGACCAACGATAATGCTTCAAACTCATCTAAATTTCATTTTTTAGCATCTTCAAGTTTTCTTCACAGTCGTATAATTGATAAATAGAGTGGTATATATCAGCAATAAATTAGCAAACTTGATCCATAATTATAGGCTGTTTATTTTTTTATGGGACACTTGATCACACCCGTCGTAGGAGCCGAATTACTTGGTGAATTCCGGTGAAGGAGTCGACCGAAAAGGTAACCGCCGGAATCCCTGAACTACTTTATATCACGTGCAAGCGATCGTAAGCGGTTTATGCGTTGTATTTTATCATGAGCAAAAAACTGCGAGAGTCGCGAGAAAGAGAGAGATAGAATAAGGAGAGAACCAATAGGAGAAAAAGGGAGAATATGAAAAGAGATTAAAAAATGAAAATACTGTAAAGACGGTAAAGAAAATTTCCTGTAAATGGAAATCGGTAATTATTATAACCACTGAAGAATATGGAGAAGGTGAACTTCATTTGATTTCTCTGAGGGCCAATTTTTATCAAGAGACTAGACTAGTCACTAGACACAAGACTCGTTCTAGGAATTTGCGATCATAAATCCTACAACGAGAGCGATGGAAAAATAGATAAGCAATCAAGCAGGCGGAAGCAACTAAAAATGTACAACTGCTTTATTTTAAAAAAATTCTTATGCTCTAACATGCTCATGCAACAATTTTACAATTATTTTATCATTGATTAATTAAGAGTATACGCGAAGTATTTTTTTTTTTTCATTTATTATATTGAGGAAGATTAGCCGGCGATAATGTTGTTGTTAATCTAAAAGAATAATTACAATTATATGTATAGAAAATATATTTTTTTATATTTATTTATATAGATTAAAACGGAAGCCATTAATCCATCAAAAGGATCCTTGTTTTTTTCTCTCAGTCTCAATGCGATGGATTTATCATAGTCACATTTGTTGTCATATGTGAGTTACTTTTTTAATCAAATTTGCAACAAAGTAAGAAATTGAATTTAGCTTTCTAATCATTCTAAAAATTTTTATGGCCTGATAAATGTTTAAGAGACAAATCGGGCAATATGCCAAGTCTGTTACACTCTTAGTCGACGGCTACTCATCCTAAGGAGTAAGAGACAATACCATGCCGTCGGCAGGTGTCTTTAGACACATATAGGGTTTTACTATTCTACTCAGTATTCATGTAGTACAGATAAATATAAAAATAATTTATAATATAACTAATATTTATTGGTACTTACAACATTTTTTCTGGCATCATGAACTATGGAATTTGAAGATTATCCTTAAAGAAAAATAGGGCACAATGTTGTTAATGAATCCAAATGGCTGTTTTTATTCCAAGTGCATAATTGATGTTGAAACCCTTTTGTCAGTAGGTCATGAGTATAAGATTTCGTCACATTCACTAGAAAAAAACCTTTGCAAACTGTTCTGGAGTTAACTACAAGGATGCCACAGGAAACGCCCGCGTGATCAAGTTGTTTAGTTTTTTCTTATTTTTTTCACAGTTAAAAAAAAATTATGAAATTTTCCTCATTTATGATACTAATTGTTTATAAGCAACACTGATTTATTTCACCAAAAAAAAACATGGGTTTAATTACTGTAGTCTTAAAAACTATTTACTCATTGCATAGTCGTGCCAATTGTCACGACGACACGTAGGCCTCACACTTCTCGCGGCCATAGAAACACACGAGGAAACTGCGACAGCATGAACGAAACCACTACATGAAACACGACACTCCCACTAAGAACTATAAACAGGAGAAATATTTTTGTTTTTAATATAAACAGGTTAATAAGTACAGGTGTGAGGACCTGATGATATCATAATAATGCTTGAATTGTCAACACTGATTGAATGAACGGAGTCAGAAGTTTAGAAAGGGAGAAAGAGAAGAAGAAAAATAATTAAGCGCTCATCCAGACTGCCCGACTGTTTTGACTCGTTGTAGTGGTTCGATGCAGCCGAGTTTCTTGACTGAGCAGATGAAACACCACAAGCCGTGCCCTGTTCACTTACAGCGCTGCCAACAGTTTTCTAGTAACTTTCAAATTTTTCAAGTTGAAACTTGAAAGTTCCTAAATCTATTCTTGTTTATTTATTTTTTTGTGTAAAACATCAATATTCATTTGAATTTCTACATATTTAATAAATAATTAAGTCAAGTTCAATGATACACATTTATTTTTATCATATTTGTGGCCATTAATAATTAATTTAACTAAATAAATGAGTTTACAAATAATTGATTAGTTTTTGTTTTTCGCGGCATTTTAATTAAAAGTCAATGACCAATCAAAAAATTCCAAGACTAGTAACTATTGAAAAAAAACTATCGATCATGTTTGTTTATTCGATTTTATGTAATTGTCGACAACTTCAGTTATGATACACGACAGTTTAGTGTTTCTAACCTGAAGAGTTTCTTTACAACATTTTCATTCTGATCACAAACTCACGAAAATCTGGTTTGACCGGTGCATAAAGTACAAGTTGGACCAGTGAGACGACAAGTACGTCGTCCCTTTCTACCTGGATGGTAAGGATGAAGAGTTAAAAAACAACAATCTGTTAATTTATTAAGGTATGTATAAATTAGGACAACAGATTTCTATTTGAAACTATTGAATGTTTATTTATTCATTATTGAGAAAATTTAATTAGAGTATAGAAAATTGATTCAATTAAACAACTTCAATCTATCACGTATTGTAAGGGTAACATTTAATAGAACCTATATCGGTACAAGAATTTTTAATTAACTGTAAACTTTACAATTAGCTGATCAAGTAATGGTCTTCCCCTTTACTTTTTCTCTAACAAAAGTAATACTGTGGTTATTGTAATATTTTTAACTTTCACTTATCTGACTTTCAACCATCTCAATGCTGATGGTTTGACTTGTTAGTGTTTGTATTCTATTTAATTGAGTAATAATAGTTGTAAAGATCTCAAACAATTATTCGAAACAAGGTATAGTGACACTTTTCAACCGAAACAATCTAATACACGTGCGTCAAAATTGACAATCAGCTTAATAACAGACTTAATTAAGTTTAGTGAGATATACAGACTGTATAGACATTTCAAGCCATGATGATACATACAATATTATATTGTACACTTGTAGATATAAATACGTAATTGCATACGTGGACGAGTAAGCCTGAATAAAAAACAAACATGATTATAAGTTCATGTCACGAAAGGCTATTTGACTAACACATTTCTGTTTATTTTATTGCATATTTCATTGTACTGTATTTGGCTTTAACTTTTCTCTCATTATTCTATGTAATAACAAAATAAGTGTTGAATGCTCTAAAAAAGTAAGTTATTCAAAAAATAAATTCAAATTTATTCTTTACATCTAAGGACATTATTTTTTAAAATTTTTCTAATAAAAAATCTTTGTTTAATTTTCAATCTTTTGTTTTTCGTTTCTCAATTGTTATTTATTTAGAAAAACTCAACTATTATAAACAATATGTTTGCAGCAATGAACGGCACCCGGCTCGGAAGAGGCCGTGGCGGCCGTCTAGCTGTCTATGGAGGTTGTGGGATTGTCGTAATATTGCTAGTATTTCTTTATCAAACTGCCACCACAGAGATGACAAGACTACGAGACCTTACTATTCAATGCAGTAATCAACAAGAGGCTTTAGCAGCACAGCTTCAAGGTATACTAACTAATTGTTTAAAAAAAAAAACAACTATTATTTTTAGTATTTGTTTATAATTATAAATAAATATTTCAGTCATTTTTGAGTACAAAGTGCGCTTGGAAAAATCATTAGCTGAAGAAAAAAATTCAAATGCAGCAGCGAAGCGTGAACTTCAAGAGCGTGCAAACCGAGAAAAGTCTTTGAGGGACAAAGATAGTTTAGAAGCATTGTCGAGGTACAAGTCTTTACAACAGCAACACAAACTTTTACAATCAGAGATTCAGGATTTGCGCGATGAATGTGATAAAGAGCAAAAGCGAGCTTTAGAAGAGTCTAATAAGCTTGAATCAACTCTCCAAGATCTTCGTAGCAAGCTTAGAAAAGAAGAAGAAAAAGATAAAAATTTGGAGCATCTTAAAAATAAATATATTGAGTTAGAAATAGATAAAAAAAAAGTAGATGAGAAATATTCTGAGTTACTTAAAAATACTGGAAATACTGATAGTACTGTTGAACATCTTCGAAAAGAAGTTTTCCAACTACAGAGAGAACTTGAAGAATCCAAAGTTTGTATCAAAAATTCTCATTATTCCCTCTTTTGAATTATTTCTTTTTTAATAATAGAATTTCTTTTATTAACCATACTTATTATAATTATTTTTTAGCTATCTTGTAAAGGGAAAGACATAAGTGTAAATTTTGCTGATTTAAAACCCAAAGAACCTGCAGCTGAACCAAGTCTGAAAAAACCACCCAGTGAAAATAGTATTCCAGCAATGTCATCATCTCAACAACCACAACAGGTAAGTCAACCGAGTAACAACGTGGATAACAGTCCTCAACCTATTCAAGCACCACGCAGACAACAGATAGTTGAATCTGCCGAAAATCTGGACGGGAATGATGGTGAAAATAATGTTCGATTTATTCAACTGAATGGTATGATTGTACCTGCTGATGCTAAAGAAATTAACAGTCACTTAAGGGTTTTACCACCTCCATATGTACTCAATGATATTAATAGTAATAAAAATAATAATGATAATAAGATGTCAGGCACAATTCAAAAACCGATGAAATCTGATAATGTAGACGAAAGTAATAATAATAACAATGTAGCTAATGCAGTATTACCAATGCCTGGTCCAATTCAAAATAACGATTCGGGTAATCAAAAACCTTCATCAACAATGCAAAATCATTCTGAAAATACAAAAGCTCAAAGTCCTGATGAATCTTTACCTGATGAAAAACAGCGAAATCTCCAAAGTCCTCTGAGGCTAAATAAATAAATTCTATCTGATAAAAATTGCATCATATTGAAATAAGAGCTTTATATAGAATTCTGTTTATTTAAATATTTTTATTACTAAAATACCATTATGAATCTGGTAATAATTAATATAATAAATAAATTTTTTTGCAAAAATAGATTGAAATTTTAATTAAATATAAAATCATTGTTATAATAATTGCATTTATTGACAAAGTGGGTAATGATAAAATATTTTATTAAAGTAACGAAAATAAAACTATCATAACTTAGGTTAGATAATATATACATTTTTAATTGTACATAAAAAGTACTTGCAAGTATAATATTTAGTCGGGATAAATTTAATCTTAAACTATCAGTAGTAAATAATTCTGTAGAAGAATATGATGTGGCAATTTAAATGCTTAACTGCAATAAATTATCTTCATTTAGTGCTAACATTTTATAATAATTATAATACATAATTTTTATTGCATTAATAACTATAAAACTATGATCTGTTTTTAATGAATTTATATTTTTTTTAACCAACAACTTTTTTTTTTGGCTGAAATGATTTTATTTTTATTCATTTGTTTATTTTTAGTCATTTTATGAAATATCTTTAGTGCTGATATAACTATTTTTATTTTATAATTTGTAATTAGCCAAATTAACGCGTATAGAATATACGTTTGCCTTTTAAATGTGCCTGTACTTTTTCTGTGTTACTTAAATAATTAATAAACTGTTATTATTTTTAATCGCTACCGTTTTGTTTTTTAACTCGCACCCTTTTTCTCTCTCAGTTTATTAACGTTCATCAATTTATATATTTACTGCCATCTGCTCCTATAATAACTTGTTATCAAAATATTGACAAAAAAACTTTTTAAAGTTATTTTAAATATTCTGATTTGACATTTAACTTAATATCTACGCATGACACTCCAGTTTGTAGTTTTAATTTATATGGAAAGTAATATAATTATTTCTATTGTGTATTTCTGCTTGCTTGATTATCACAAAGACTTGTGTAAGTAAATTATTATTGCAATGTTAGTTTAGATAATGGTAGTTGATAATTGTTACTAAAACGCTGTAAAAAAGTATATAGTTCTATTTTAAGAAATTATCTTTCTTATAAGCTACTTTTGTTTTTTTTTTTTTTTATATTTCAGAATAATTCTCTATCTACTGTAGCAAAAATGAGCATTGGAAATTCAACAAAATCTAGTATGAATTCATCATCAACTACTTCTGATAAATTGCCTAACGTAGTTGTTCCCATGAAATCAGTTTCACGAGGAAAATTGCCTGAAGGAGTACCACCCATTCCAAAGCTAGTTGATCCAAAATTAGACAAAGAAGAATTAAAGATAACGAATTCTGATCGAATATCCCCAGTGGATGATGGTAAAAATAAACAAGGGAAAAATATTGAGAAGCAGAAAGTATTTGGCAATATCGGACATGAGGGTGTAAGGCACGTGGCTGATCAGATCCTTGGAGGACAAGAGAATCCTCTTTCGTACAGAGTTAAGCCGGGTGTTCAAGAGATTGGAGACGAACCCAATAACTTAAAAAAACAAGTGGAGTAAGTAAAACCAGCATTACTTTATTTATCAAGTCTTATTTCAACTTGTTAACTGAACATTTATTTATTAAAAATAGTAAAAAATTATTATTTATAAATTTTAAATTTAATTTAAACATCACAGATGGGTAGTGAGATTTTTAACTAAATACTAGATTATAATCAAGTCAAAGTTATTAAGAATCAATTTGAATAGTTAAATTATTATACATCACCTATCACGAAATTAAATTAAGGTATCAACATTTTCACCATAAACTCATTTCAACTATTGCTTCAGGACATGACATACTATTACTTTCATTAAAATATTCCGTTTAGAATTAATGGTAATAATTTATCAATGTGAATATTAATGTTATAATTATTTTATCTTCATAAGGTTCGAAGAAGCAATAAACGCTGGCAATGCAGATCAATATGATTATTATAATAAAGATATTCCTCAGAAGAATAGCGAAATTAATTTAGATGAAGGTGAAGAAGGTGAAGAAGAAGGAGGTAAATAACATCAATATGATTTATTTTAGAAATAATTTATTGAATAAATAATTGCATTATTTGTATTTCACAAACTGACAATTGTTTAATAAAATATTTACTCAATATTAAATAAATTTCAGATGAAGGAGACGATCCACTGGAATATCAAAACAATGGCGTTGATAAAAATGAGTGAAAATTATTTAATAAATTAACGGACTTGTTGTAAAAGTGTAAAAGGCTAACATTCCTATGGATCGAAGCTCAAGCCAGATTCACTTGTACATACATATTATTTTATCAAGTCTTCTTACAATCGAGATATGCTCGCATTTTATAGTGATAATGACTTAACATTAGTGAAAATTATTATTAAATAATGATAAAAAAAAAATGTAATAATCAGAGAGATAATTATATAGACAGTATTTTTTATATAGCTCTAAAATGACTGATAAACTGATAAATGCAAATTTGATTGAATAATGATCAAATATTTCGACTGGTTGCAATTCGACTGTTACGAGCACTTGCCTATAAGACTTTATCACGTTGATTGAGTCCTTGAAAAAACACATTAGATTGTCAAGAATATTTATCTATAACATAGCCGTTGGCTCAATCGTTACAATTCGCAATCGTTGAATATAATATGCATACAACACTCACGTACATATGTACTTATTCATTGTCAACGATTTGCAAACAAGATCAAGAATAACTGACTAAAAAATAAGAAACATTATTATAAGACAAACATTATTATTATGAACATGATTTATTATTCCTTACAAATATAGATACCTTACAAAAGTCAACCTGATTGTAAATAACTTTTTTTTCATAATAAAAGATGAATAACATTCAGTTTTTGTCGATTTTTTTCCAATTCTATCATAAAGGAAAATTATAATTGACAAAGTATATTATTACAGATTGGAGTGACTAATAATAACCACAACTTTAAGTATTATTTAAATAAAATATACGCGTTTGTTTTGCGTTTCATTGAGACATGAGTCAGGGAATTATATAATAAAATACTTAAACCAGACGATATCAAATATAATTCCCCTCAACATTTTAGCAATTATTTAATTTTGCTGTTATTTAGATGTCATAAATCGCTCCAGTATGTATTAAACATAAATAACATTCTGTTACAATCATAAAATGTGATAACTAGAAATATAGATAAATCAATAATATTCTCTATGATGTATTTCGTTAATTTACTTAGTGAAACCTTTTTAAATTTTTATGATTAGATGTCAGGTCGCTTTCACAATTGTTTCAGTAAATATTACCAATGTATTTGCTACTTTTCCCAATACATGAAAAAATAACAAACATTATCTGTCCTTGAAGCAGGAAGCGCTAAAAATTAACGTAGGTAGAGAGTCAGGTAATTATTTAATTGAAGGGGAATTAAAACATTATTAAGCTGCTTATTAGTTAATTAGTAGATAAAAGGCTCGGATAAAGATGATTTTTTTCTTTTTATTCCTCTGAAAAAAATAATTTCTCTGAAATCGTGAATTTTTTATATAAGTAAATATATTTTGTTTAGAATCAATGTTGTAACAATATTAATTATTGGAAATTCATGTCTGTATGTGATTTTATTCAGTACTAAATGTATCTGACTCTGAGGTTATCAAAAGTTATTTTTATGGATAATAAATTTCGCGTAAAAATGAACTGCTCATGATGACAGTAAACAAGATGACGAATATTCTAGAAATCATTCATTATGATTATCATCATTAACACAAGAAAAAAAAATTTTAAAAGCAATTTAATGAAACAATATTTTGATAATTCACCGATAAATGTTTTTCAGTCTTTAAATATTTATAATAAAATGAAAAACTTGTTTAAAATTTTTGATTAAAAACGTAAAAAGGAAATGAAAAAAGTTACAAGATGTAGAGTATTACGTTCAAAATGAGTCACTGCAAGATTAGTGAAATCAACAAGAGCTTTGTGAGAATTACCTTATGGTAATTAGTAAATATAAAAAGATGGAGAGAGTTAACAGACTGCATGTATGTGTGAGTCGTCATGTTATCCTTGACTTGGAATTGACTAAACTATTTGCATACAGATGAGACACTGTTGGACCCTCGTGATCAATACCTCCGTTAAAACATCAATTTGTTTTCGACGTTTGAGGTTGTATTGACAATGATTCAAAAAACACTTTCGATATGTAAATGAAATTATAGATAGCTGTTGAATATTTACCCATCAAAGATTTTAAAATTCCTGCAGAAAAAAACAAACATACAATATTTTATAAACATTCTCCGAAAAGTATTATCATAAAAAATGGGATAATTAATTTAATTTTTTCACGTTGTTTGGGTTTTTTTTTCTTATCATACTGAATAATTTAAGAGTGTGGGAAGTTCTTTTTATTCAAGATCACAAGACCCACTGACTTTTACCCTCGTGTAAATCTCATGCTATCACTAAACCCGGCTGCTCTGATTACACACGAGTCTATTATCTACTTCTCAGTCCATCCTCATCATATATTTTCTCTTTCTCTCTTTTCCGTTACTCTTTTGAAACATTACAACTCTGCTCTAAATTCAACAAATACATTCAAAACTTCTGTTATGATGTCTGGAGGAATAGATGTCGTGGACCGATTGAAACTCATACTGACGTAATGAATAATCGGCGTCCCCACTCCTCTCAGGTTTCTGAGGTATTATTGCCCAGTCTTCAGATCGTGGACAATCTCGTTTCAGATGGTATTCTTCTTCTGAAGTGTACGGTAAGAAAAAAAATTCAGTCGTTGGAACTTGTAATAAAAAATTAATTCTAGTGTTATTTGTTGTGTCGAATAATAGTTTTCTCTTTTTAAAGAATTATTTCTAAAATTACTTGTCAACGTTATAATTTTTCCAATTAAAATTAATTTAAATCATTATATTGTTTCATTTTAATTATTAGAAATGAAGACGTTGGTTTTTGCGGTAATTGCCGCCTTCGCTATCAGCCTTGGAGCTGCTGTTGATCCTCATGAACACAATAAAGTTGTTTGTTATTGGAATTCAACATCCTTTGATCGTCCTGGTAAAAAAATTATTTTCAATTTATTATTATTTGATTAAAAATCAATTGACTAAGCAGAGCATAACATTTTAATTGTGTTGATTAATTAATTACATTTTATCTATAGGCCCTGGAAAATTCCAAGTTGAAGATTTAAGACCAGCAGCAAGTCTTTGTACTCATTTGATTTATGGTTTTGCGGGTATCAACGCTGATAGTCATGAAGCTATTCCACTGAACCCTAATCTTGACACCGGTGCTGGATATGCATTTTATAAATTTGTTACGCAATTAAAAAGAACATTCCCAGATCTTAAAGTTTACTTGAGCATCGGAGGTAATGCTGATCCTGATTCAGAAACTCACAAATATTTAACTTTGGTAAGAAATTTATTTAATAATAAAATACAGATACATTGAGCATGGGAATAAAAACTATTAAAATTTTATTATGTAGACAGAAACACAGGAAGCTAGAAGTAAATTTATTCAATCAGTTGTTCGTCTTCTTACCGAATACGAATTTGATGGAGTTGACCTTGCCTGGGAATTCCCACAAGTTAAAGTGAAGAAGAACCGTAGCACATGGGGAAAAATTTGGCATACTATTAAGAAACCATTTGTCTCCAAATTCAAAGATGAAAAAGAAGAAGAACATCGCAATGGTTTCACTAATCTAGTACGAGACCTCAAGGCACAATTGAGAACTAGAAACAAGGCTCTTACTCTAACAGTGTTGCCTCATGTCAATGCCAGTGGTACGTCATCATTTCTAAAGTATAATAAAATGCTCAAATACATATTCGAAATGAAGCAATAGACTGAATACAAATTAGGATTAAATTAAATTATCAACTCACTGCTTTGATATCAATTTGGTTCTTGTTTACTCACCTGAACGACTCGAACTTTTATTCAATTTGAAAGAAATGTTTTTTTTTTTCATCAATTTTTATTCTAGAATTTTCTGTTTATTTTGTATTTGTGGTTTCAGTTTATTATGATGCTAGGCTAATAGCACCCAACCTTGATGCTGTTCATTTGATGACCTTCGATCAAGTTACACCTGAGCGAAATCCTAAAGAAGCCGATTTTCCAGCACCTATTTATGAGAGTTATAATCGAGTTCCTCAAGACAATGTAGATGCAAGCGTGAGGTATATAATAAACCACAAATACTAATTGATTTCTATTCCCCAGAAATGATATATTAAAGTAATATTGTCAATTATCATTTAGATACTGGTTGGAACATGGAACTCCCGGTGGAAAGATTGTCGTCGGTATTCCAGCATTCGCCCGTACGTGGAAATTGACATCAGATAGTGCAATCTCCGGAGTGCCACCAATTGTAACTGATGGACCAGGTGCTGAGGGACCTCATACAACTACTCCAGGTCTTTTATCTTACGGAGAAGTATGCGCACGTCTTACTGAGAGTTCTGTGGGACGTCTCAGACGTGTAGGTGATCCTTCTAAAAAATACGGCAGCTATGCTTATCAACCTTACAACTCTGATACTGGAGCTGATGGTATCTGGGTGGGATACGAAGATCCCGACACTGCTGGCAACAAAGCAAGTTACGCTAAAGCCAAAGGTCTCGGTGGAGTGGCTATTTATGACTTGTCTACTGATGATTTCCGTGGAACCTGCACTGGAGATAAATTCCCTATCGTCCGAGCTGCTAAATTGAAGCTTTAATTTTTTTAAATAATTTATTAATCTTTATTACGATAAAATAATAAATATTTACAACATTTTTGAGATATTTTTCTATTTTCTATCTAGCTGATAAAGAGAAATATTTTTATATGTATTATCATTTATACTATGTTTGCTGGTAAATTATAGAGTTTATGTAATAATATTTGTCAATGTCAACCATATAAAATAAAAGTAATTATTTCTTCATTTTTGTCGTATGAGTCATATTAATATTATTAAGAGATTTGACTATCTCCAACTATCATTCATTTTATTGCTATTCATAATATATAAATAAGACCCATAACTTTTCCACAACCAAAACTGAAAAAAGTTCTGCATTAAACAGGTATTTTTATTATAAACAATGAAGCAATTCATAAAAATTATTTTTCTCGGACTTGCAGTTCGTCTAGGAATTGCTGCTAATCAAGCATTCACTCCTGATAAATTTGTTTGCTATTGGAATTCTAGTTCTTTTACACGATCTGGTATATATTTTTTCACTTATTTGAGAAATTAAAATTACCATTTTTTATAAACTTTTATTTATTTACAGGCCCAGCAAAAGTAAATGTAATGGACTTGAAACCAGCATTAAGTCTTTGCACTCATTTAATCTATCATTCTGCTGGAATTAATTCTAAAAATTATGAAGTAGTTTCTCTTAAACCTAAAATTGAAACAGACTCCAGTCGAGGTCTATATAGAGATATTATTGATTTAAAAAAATGTTTCCCTACTCTAAAAGTTTATTTGGGTATTGGTGGAGGAGTTGACCCTGATTCGAATTATGAAAAATATTTATCATTGGTAAATAATTTGTTATTCATAAACTTTTTAAATCAATAATTTAAATGATAATAGAAGAGTTTACGTAAAATTATAATTAATAAACTTTCTAGGTTGAAAAGCCTCAAACAAGAAATAAATTCATCACCTCAGTTGTAAAGTTTGCAACGGACTTTAATTTTGATGGTGTTGATCTTGCTTGGCAATTCCCGCCTGTTGAATCTAAAAAGTCAGAAAACTCTTTTACATCGTCTCTTGTAAATTATGCTAAAAGTTGGATAGGACGTGGTGCTTTTAAAGATGAAAAAGTAACAGAACATCGAAAAGGTTTCTCTAATTTGGTTTGGGATCTTAACTCTCTGTTAAAACAAAAAAATAAGGCTTTGACACTCACAGTTTTGCCACATGTCAACGTTACTGGTGAGTGATTGAGACAGCTATACTATTACTCATCAGCTCTGTCAACAAATTCATCAAGAAACAAGTTTTGTAAATTTTTTTCTTCCTTTTTTTCAAGCGTATTATGACCCGGAGATTTTAGCGCAAAGTCTTGATGCTATTCATTTAATGGCTTTTAATAAAGCTACTCCTGATAGAAACCCTGAAACCGCTGATTATCCAGCGCCGATTTATAGTAGAGATAATTTCAAAACACAATGTATTCATAATGACGTAAGGTAAATAATTAATTAACATTTTGCTTCATTTCTCAATTTTAATTAAAGACCTTTTGATGCTATACTTTAATAACTTTTAGGTACTGGACAAATCAAAAAACTCCAAAAGAAAAAATTGTTATTGGAATTCCAACCCATGCTTGCACTTGGAAGCTAGGTAAATCTGATTCAAGATTTAATAGTGGAGTTCCACCAGTCGCAGCTAATGGTCCAGGAGCTGAAGGTGTAGTTTCATCTATTCCTGGCTTTTTATCGTATGCTGAAGTTTGCCACCGTTTGAACGATAAATCTAGCTCGCTAATTAAAGTTGATGATTATTTAAATAATAAAAATAGCTATGGAAGCTACGCTTACAGACCATACAATCCTAAAACTCAAGAAGATGGTATATGGATTGGATACGAAAGTTATATTTCCGCCGAAAACAAAGCCCTTTATGCCAAAAATAATGGACTTGGGGGTGTTGCCATTTGGGATTTATCGAACGATGATGTGCATGGTACTTGTGATGGAAATCGATTTCCAATTACTAGTGCTGCTAAATTTAAACTTGCTTGAAAGAATGCAATTCTTCATATAAAAAAATTACTTACACTGTAAAATTAATGACTAATAAACAGATTTATTGAGCAATAGTATTACTTTCGGTTATGCAATTGATTCTCCTGTAGTAATAAAAAAGTTAGATTATTTACCAAATACAAAATTATCAGAAAAGTTTTTTTATTTTAAAAAAGATAACACTTTATCAAAAAAAAAAAAAAAAACCACTCCAAATATCAGGTTAAAATATTCTAAGTATTTATGATGATGTGAAATAAGTAAATATTTCAAATTACGAATCTTTTTTGAACATAGTAATAAAATATTTCTATGTATCCTATAGATCGTGGTTGATTCCTAATGTTCCAACGAGAAAAATTATCATTGGAATCCCAGCATTTGCTCGTACATAAAGACTGGGAAAAACGATTATTGAAGCGACATCCCCAGTTAAAGCAGATGGTCCAGGCCATGAATGGTGACTTACTGCCACTTTTGGTTTATCATTATACACTGCAGTACGTAATCATATAAAAACCCAACTTATAAATTTAAAGTTATTGAAGACTTCTTGAGCAATAATAAAAGTTACGGAAACTCCGACTTTATGACCTAAAAACAAATTTGGAAGACATGTGGATTCCATCTGAAAATCCTATATCTGTAAGAAATAAGGCTAACTATGTTTCTAAATCTAATCTTGGAAGAGTTCCCTTTTGGAATCTCTCTACCGATGATATAAACGGTCATTGTACTGGGAAGATATTCCCCCATCGTTAATTTAATTTTCTGATAGAGTTATACATAAAAAAATAATGATAAAAATATTAAAATACTAAGTATAATAAAGGATTCAATAAATGAAATGAATGCATTTAATGTTTTTGTAACATAATACATATGTACATCATACATTTCCGTGCAATCTATATTTTAATAGGTTCACTTGAAACAAAGACATTGTGTGATTGTGTACCAAAGGTTCTTTGCAAACAGACTAGACTTGGTATTAAACATTATTAGAATGTAAGATGGCACTCGGTGGCTTAGTACACTGGTGTATGGAGAATACTCATTCTTCATTCTCAATGAAATATAACTTTGTTTTTTTTCATAAGTTTCTCTAAAACTTAAAAACAATATAATGCACGATGAAAACACGTACATCACATTCGATATAAATAAACTGTTCAAGTTTGAGTTGCTCACCGTGAAATACACTCTATTAATACTTAGAAAATACTGGGCGTGGTACTTGGAATAGCTTACATTTCTGATACAGTTAATAATTAATACACTTTCAGGAGAAGGGCACTCATAACATGTTGTATAATCAATACTTTATAATTATTTATAATTATGCATAACACTGTGTTTTTTTCATATTCTTATCTATTTGTTTTGGTCAACAAGATAAATAATAAGATATTGCACATCTTCTTGACATATTCCTAAGAGCTATAAGGGAGTTTTGTTCGCAATTACGATCTTTCTCACAACAGCTCTCGACATTATAATTCACCACAAGCAGTAATGGGTCATTAATAGGAAAGTGGAAGAGATGGGAATCAAGTAGGAAATAATTGGCTAGATGAAAAACTCTTAATTATTCAAAATGCAGTCAATAATTATCGTGAAATCAATATTACTCATTAAATAAATCAGTAGCAATAAATGAAATTGGCCGATAATTTGATGATTCAATTATTCGTTATTTATAATTTATAATCCAGAATTCAATTGTAAATTTTTAGAAATATTTAAGATATTTATTGAAAGCAATAACGTAGTCTTTAAAGAAGAAACCATATTCATAAAATTTAAAGTGATGGCTGATTTTAAAAATTTCAATTATTCTTTATAAAACAAATGCAATAATTTAAAAAATAAAAAACTATAATGATAAAAATAAAGTTTAAAACGAAATTACAAGCTATGATGAAGCTTGAAAATAATAATCCAGGGTTATCTATGTTTCAAGAGTGACATGATCTCATTTTTTACGCTTGAATGTAATGTAATTGTTGTATAGATATAGCAGTAACAAAGACTTGCTTGGTATAAATATTTCAAAAAATAAAATAAATAGTGTTCATAGTTTCTTCTTTTATTTAGACAAAGATTCAATTATGAAAGGACGGCTTTTCATTATAGGCTGATATAGGTAAATGTTTCACCATGTTTGAATCCATAAAAATATTTATGTCAATCAATTTTCCGTATGAAATATCGTGAAAATAAATTTTTGATTATTTTAAAAACAGTTATTACATAGAAATAAAAGTTGTCCAAAGTCATAGAATTGAAAAAGATCGAAATGCGCTTGAATATTGGGATAATAGCTAAAAGTAGGAAGGAGGAAGAGCAGTTGGCAGGAAGCCCAACGAGCGACGACAGGGTTTTTTACTACTGTCAAGTTTGTAACGAAAGTATAACTTCTTGTTATACCGAAGAAAAGTAATCAATTTTGAAATAGAAAAGTAATTAAAAAAATGATCTGTCTTATAATGCAAAGGTACTTAAAATTACTTACATCTTGCAATTTTATTTACCCAAAGCTCGAAATTTTTTTATATGGTTCATAAATAGTTTGCTGAAGAAAATATACAGCAATTTTATATGAAAAATAAGTTACGGTTAATGGATCTTCAACTCTAAAGATATTTTCTATTTCAAAAGTAATTTTTTCTTTTCATTATGCAAGACTCTACATGATGGAACATCGTTTGACATTGTACCTACAATCTTGGTCCACATTATTAATGCTAAGTACTTTGAGCAGCCTCTCTGTGTCTTTAAAGTGAGTGTGCTTGCTAGCTAATGTCACTTTTTTCTTCTTTCGCGCTTTCACTCGTTTCCTCTTTCTACTTCGTGATAAAGTCAATTCAAAAATCTCTTCGAGTCGAAGGCGAATAGGCCAACCACTTTCACTACCAGAATGATCATCAAATGGTAATCCACCAGTATAGTAGGCCGTTTCTCCAGGATTAGACCGTTCGTCTATTGAAAAATCTGACAACTTAATCGGTATATTGTCATTCAATGATGAATCATAAATGCGTACTGGTCGAGCTAAAGAAGATCTTTTTCTCAAAGGCGTTACAGAAGATATTGGACTTGATGATTTATCTCTTCTATTTGTATGCCTTTTCTCTTGATAAATAATTTCATCGTATTGCGGATAAAAAGACTCAGACTTTTGATACGAATGTGAATAATTCGTTAAGACAAATCGTGAATGAGATTCGCTACTTTTACCATAATATTTCTCGTTATCATAATTGCTTTCAATTGTATTATAATTGGAATTGTACAAGTCGTAGTTTTTATCATTTTCCTTAAAACTCACTGTGTGTCGACAGTATTCGGTACACTGGAGGCAGTCGTAATACATCTCAGAGGTATTTCTATGTGTTGACATAACTACACTTGTGTCCGTTAAAGGAGTTTGGTACTTAAACTGCTCGTTAATCGAATCAGAATAACTAGCTTTGTAAGGTAGGTGTCACACTTCCTGGAGGAATTTTAAAGGACATAAAATTTCTCGGAATCTCACATCACCTTCTTCAGTTACATGATTGGAAGATTTCGTATCTGCTGCACATCGTACCATTGCTACTCCATCCACTTCTTCGCTGATTTGAATCACAATCTAAAAAAAATTATTATCAAAGAATTTTACTTAACAAATAAAAATATATTGAAAAAGTTTTACCTTAAAATATCATACTATACTACATAATTTTAACAATTGAGAGATGGAAAAATCTTTCACTTGCTTATCATATTTTTTATTCTTATTTTTTTTTTTTTTTTAAAGTTTAAAAATTTAATAGAAAAATTTCTGAGATATTGAAACGGAATAAAACTCACTTGATCACGAAGTAACGTCACTTGATCTGACAATTGAAGATTCCTAGTAACTTGTAGAGTTTTTTGACCTGACTCGATTTTCATCACATAGGCACTAGGAAAATAACCAGCTCTACCTCCTAAACATTTACCCTTCCACCAATCTTTTTCTGACTTGTCAATCACTGTGACTTTATAACCAGCTCTGAAATAATTCAATAAAAAGAATTAATCATTTAATTACTGATAAATGTTCAATTACTCAATATGGAATTTTATTCATCACTTACTTTAGATCAAGTTCATCCCGATGACGAGCATCAAAATTATAGAGAACGACGTAAAGATTATTAGGAGGAAGAACTCGTTTGCCAGGTAAATTCAAGTGGTTCTGATTGTTTGTGTGGGGTGAAGGACAAGGTGAAGTACTTGCTGATGAGTATGATTTGTCATTGTCGTCTGGAAGTTCCATGCTAGACATTCTAATTGCTCCTCGACCTTGTCGGGCATGAACCGAATGACTGTGACCCGAACTACAAGGGGCTGAGAAAAAAAAATCCCCAATTAATTTTAAATGCTTCATTAAATTGCCAATCATTCAAGTGCGATAATATCTAATGATGCAGATATTGAATTGTCAATTATTCCAATTGTTACACTTACATAAACGGTTGATACTGCCACTATCTGAACGTCTTGGGGGGGTTCCATCCTTCTGGGTTATATAATAGTCCCTCGGACGATGGCGAACATGGGCAGATCCCTCAGGAGAATCTAAGCTGAGACTCTTCATTCGCAGATTCAACCTCTCTCGACGCCGTTGTGGACTATGCGGTGCTTCGTGTTTCATGATATCTATTATGAGTCAGCCCTTCTTCCGTTTGATGCTCGACGCTTGATGTCGTCTAACGTGCTTTTTGATCATTCCGATCCGGAGACTCAAATTATTTCCCATTTTGTTCGATACGAATTTTTTTTTAAAAATAATTAACGGCATTCAACTACGATTATTTAGAATTTTCGATCAAATTTCTAATTTTAATTTAATTTCATTCCATTAAATGAATAGAAAAATAAACGAAAAAATTATGAATATTTTGAAAAACTGAATTTAAAATGTTCAGTCAGATTTTGAACTTTAATGAGTCTCCGGTGACTGGTGTGACCATTCGACTATTGATTCTAATCCACTATGTGCAACCTTTTGGTTGACTAACTATTTTACGAGCAACTACAATACCTCTCTGGCACGTTCGACATCAGCCCCGAACACGAATTTGGATCTTACGCATAATTTTATAAGCATAAGATAATCACATACACAAATAGACAGACAGAGAAATAGACAGTCAGATTGAGATAAATAGAATTAAAAAGAGAAGAATTAAATTTATAAAATTCCGCGTAGCTCGTCTTACGTGCCACATGGTATAATTAATTTATTAAAAAGAGATAGAGATTGGAAAAGAAGAAAGAATGAAAAAAGAAAAGAAAAACATCCTTTAGGACACGACTCGATTAAAATTTCAATAATTATCATGAATTGTCATTAACCATTTTCATCATAAATATTTATAAATTATAATAAACTTCAGGGGAAAACTGTTTTATTTACATTATTTACAAAATAAATAAGACATTTTAAATGAAATAAAATTAAAAAGAACACTCTTCACTGTATGTAATTGATTTCTAATTAGGCAGTGAATATTATATCACAAGACACTGAAATGTCATGATAGCAAGATTTGATTCAGATATAAATGAAGTGAAATATTAGTTAATTAACCCTTTCATATTCTACGACCACAATAATGAAGATCATATACGTTGTTTGCTCTCCTATTGTTTGCTTCTTGCCTTATCGTATTCATGTTAGTTCTACATTTAAATACTAATTCAATTAAAGAACTCTCAAACAACAGAATTTCCTTAAATACAATCACTCTGACACCATTAATTTCTAAGTTAAGAAATATCAATTTAATTCTTTTTTTAATTTAATAAGTATTTAAAACTATTAATAATTATTTTTTAAATTTTCTTCATAATTCGGGTCAACATTTGACTTTACTTGAAAAGGGTTAATTAATTAACAAACAATCTTGCTGATATCATCTTTTATAAATTGGTTCGAAAATAAATAGAATAAAATCAATAGCACTTTTGTGAGAATAATCCATGAGCTGATATTGATTATCAGTCTGAATTGAAAGAAACAGCAAACTCTCCGGATTACACGCTAAAGATCGAGTGCTTGCAATATAATTTAGAGATCATAAACAATAATGATTATTAAGATTGGCTTTATTAAGCCAAGCAAAGCATATATAAATGAAGAACAACGAGTGAAGCTCATTTACGAGTAGAGGTCAAGTGGATGCTTCAAGGTTGGAAAATGAGGGCTGGTCCAATCGAGAATAGTGTTAGACTAGGTCTCTGCTTTTAACCTCCAAGAGTTGATGTGCATCAGAGCGACATTAATTAGACTTGATTAATTAGAACGATCGTTATCCTCTGTTGTTGTACCAGGTGCGATTCAAATTTAGGATTTCATCGAATTTTTTTACCACTGGTCTGTCTCTTGACTGGTGACTTTGGCAATGATGACGTTGCTACAGGAAATTCGGAAGCCATCAATACCAAGGGCGTGCCTGAGGGTCGTGTTCCTGAAGAAGATCCTCCCCTGCTAGTTCCTGATCCAATTCAATGATATACAATGATATTCTTTTTTTACCAACCATTCTTGGAATTATTACAATCTCTTTAATTCTTACTATCACTGATCTTGAGTTAATCGAATTGGAAAATTTATTTTATCGAATTATAGTTACGGGAGAAACAAGCAAATATTATCGTAGGGAGGCTATTGATGACTACTTGAATTGTGTATTTCTATTTCTACAAGTAATCAAATTTCGTAAGCTGATCTAGTAGTTTTAAGAAGTTCTGAAACTTGTTATTTGATTGTTCATCACTATCACTAATTAACGAGTAGTTTTTATTGCTATTTTAATGAAGGATGATGTCTACAAAAAATATAAGTTTATAAGAATATCACGTGATAAAAAAAAAGGACAAAAACACTATCACCGTTTCTTTTTGACGTTGCGCTTACGACGCAAAGTCGAGGACGACCTCGGTGACGAGATTGAGGTGAAAGGCTCTTGAGCCATCAGAATCAGAGGTTGGCCAAATGGTCGTGTGCCTGAAGTGGATCCACCGCTTCCGCGTCCTGGCCAATTCCAATTTACAACAAAAATAATTTTGTCTGGTCTCTCGTTTAAATATCAGAAGACAAAAAAGAAGAAAGATACAACCACAAGCATTAAAAGTATTCAGCCATCTTCAAACTTTTCAAGCAGAAGAAATGAATGAACTCTTGAATTTTTCACTTTTTATCCTGCATATCAAACTAATTCATTCCAGTTAGTCGAATCAACTATCATAAGATTCAATAAATATTTTCAAAGGTTTTAAAAGCTTTGGAATAAAAGCTGAGTGTGGAAATAAATTTAAAAGCAAAGTAATGAGATGATATTTTTAAGAAATATATTAAATAGTATAAGAGTTGATAGAATTTTAATAAAGATGATTTGAAAATGGTGTTTAATGGAAATAAATACATAATCTGATGTTGAAGATTGTATTTATTACTTAAAAATGTTTCCAAAATTTCTTAGGTTAGATAAAAGTATCCGAGTGTTGAAATTGGACATTAACGAGGGACGAAAATAAGTGATACATTAAATTCACCCTCAATGGCAGTAGAATCAAAGTCACGATTACTCATTTATCTTCTTAGTAGCCTATTGAGACAAAGAAACAATGAGAATGATGAAGGAAATGTATAAAAGAAAGATAAATGTTGACTATAAGCATGAATAAAAGCATAAACGAGTCGTGTCCCTTGAACGTAGAAAGAATCTGAAAGATATCAATGTTAGTACTTGGGTAAAAGTGTCTTACCAGAGGTAGAAGAGGAGCAAGGATGGGAAGTAATTGTCCTCGAAGGTGGTCCAGCTGAGGAAAGATGATCTGCTGTTGGAGGTGTGGGTGGTGAGTTGGTTGAATTCCCACGAATCTCACCCGCTTGCTTCAACACCTGGTATGTAGCATCAACGCCTATCGAGAGCATCAAGTTTAAGTAACAACGAAACGTATAGAGACTTTGATAAACCTCTAGGTTGATTTTGTGGATTCATCCCTTCTCTCTTCCAACTGTTTTGTCTTCTTCTTCAAGTAATGATTAATGACTTGCTTCTAATAAAGGGGAAAGCTCAAATTTTGCTGCGTGAAAACGTGTCTTTGCTTGTAGCACGAAAAGGGATGTTTTTTAGCAGATTAGGCTTGCGTCGATATGATAAAAAAAAAATGGCATAGTTTCAACAGTTTGCTCTAGGCTCTCTCTTTTACAAAGGGGACTTTGGTGTTTTTTTTGTAAGCACTGTCATTAGTATTCGTGACGGCCAGTAATGTGTCATCAAACTAAGATTGATGGAAAAAATATTCTTTTATTATGGTAACGAAAATTTTATCAATAAATAATTATCAAAGCTTTCAAATTAATAAATTATTGATTTATTTTAATGATTTTTTCTTTTTTTTTTTCATGAAAAAAAATATTTTTTCATCATCAACTGAATTTCGCAATTATCGAGAAAGCTTTCTCAGCATTAATTTATTATTTATCAAAAAAATTTCGAAAATTAAAACCAACACACTGTTAATGTTTTTCATCAAAATTGATATTAACTCAGCAATTTTCACCCACGGAAATATTATTTCTCACCGTAAAATAACAAAAAAAAAAAAAAAAAAACAATTCAATTAACGATTCTGACGATGATTAATATAGACAAAGAAACGCATGAATAAAGAATGTATGAATATTTTGAAGTTAATTAACAGATAGCAAGAAAAGTCATTAATGTAGATTGATGACTTCTTTTTGGCAGTATGTTAGTTATATGTATATAGATATTTGTTTAAAAAAAGCATAACTCACGAGAGACTAATTGGATTTGACTTTTCTACAATAATTGCTTCATAAATATCTAATAATCGAGGAGAAACACGCATCCTACAACCTCATCGCCGATTCGTCTTGTTGAAATAAATGTCTAAATTTTATCCAATAGTGTTATTTCAACCTTTACGTATTTTATTTGGGGATAGATTTTGATCTCCCTAGTTTCTGATGCGAAGCAGTATGTTTCTCCCCAGGACTCATGTCACGCAAGGATAATACAGGATCGAATCTTTATATTACCATTAAATTTATGATGTACTTACTCTGTTCCGTGGAGGGAGTGTCATCGACTGGTGCTGGAGGATTCTTCTGACGACGAAGTAGAGGAATACCACCACTACGTTTTGGCGCAAGACTAGGACAATTTGCTGGTTGCACTAGATTTATACAATCTGAATGAGCATTTGCTTTACATCCTCGACATCTGAGCCCTTGCCAGCTGTGACCTCGTAGCACCTGGCCACAGGCATCACATGGTGTTATCTTTCGATAAGTGTATTCTCGCCATTGGTGACCTCCTTCTGATTCCAAATTTTTTCTTGAAAAGGAAAGAAAAAGGTATGGTAAGTTAATCAAGAAAAAAAACATTCGCAATCGCTCACATTTTGTTGAGAATTCAATCCATTGCTCGAAAACTTGAAACTTTCACGAGTGTTAAAGTTTTTTTGTTCATTTTTTAGATAGATTACTCATTCAATAATTGGTTGAAAATCCACACGAATATAAAAAAAAAAAATTAATGCTACAAAAATATACGTAAGTGCTGTAAAGTAATATTGAGCTTTTAAATGAAATTTATTAAGTTGAAATAATTTATAGTAAGAATCAGTTTCTTTTTCATTTTTTAATAACCTCAACAAAATTGATGCCATTTATCTAAAATAAAATGTCCATCAACAAATATTTTTCTTTGACTACTAAATTTTTGTAATACTTTAAATCATAAATATTTTTCTAATCATAAAAAAATTAAATTATAATTTAATTATTTGCTTTCATTAAATCAACTTTGGTCGCAAACAGAGCATGAAAATTGATCAAATGATTTCAATTAGATAACAGAAATAACTGTAGAAACATATTTAATTGATAAATTCTATCATTGTCAAAATTCATCGAATATTCTCCATGAATAATTTTATTACCTGGACATGGCTACAACCGTAGATACTGCATGGTACATCGCCTGTTTTGCTGGCCTTTGTGTGAGCAAAGCAACAGACATTTTAGATTAAATTAGTAGGATGGAAAAGCCACTATGATATATTGATTGGTATTTAGGTATTAGGATACTAAGAAATTAACAAATAAATATGTAGACGAGAGTAAGCTCCTTACTTATCAGAAGTTGGGGGAGTTGTTGGTGAACTTGTCTTAAGGCTTTTGAAGGCTTTGAGCCATTTATGTTTCGTACTTCCAGTGGATCCATTTGACAGTTTTCTGTTACTCACTCCTTCTGCTGGTCCAACGTCTCCAGCACCAAATAACTCTTTCTGCAAAATATAAAATTCTTTCAGTAAACTAACCAACCAAAAGCTTTAGTAAATTTGTCAACATTTCTGAATAGGATATCTAATGGTTTCAACATTACTCGTTATACCAAGTTATCATAACTTAATCTCCAATGTATATGCAAATGAAATGTCACATGTCTATCAATCTGTTAATTATAACTAATCCTGCTATACATCATAATTAATTAGAAAGACAAGGATATTTTCCAATTATCGATTGTGCAATTAGCGAAGGTCATCGAAAAGATTCTCCATTGCTTTTAACCGCCAATTCCAATCATACCACTTCACAAATCGATAACTCTGATATTCCAAAAACCATTTTTTTTCTTATCCTTTGATCGTTATCTATTTCTAAATATAAACGCCTATCTTTCAATCCAATCATATCTTCATCACTTTGCTATCAAGTACAGCTGATATTGTTTTATCGCTTCATTGTTTTCCTATCGAAATATTGAACCAACCTATGAGCTGAGATGAGCTTCTAGTTAATTAAATTGGATATTATAGAATGATATTTGCTATCATGTAACTATCATGTAGTTAACAACCTGGACCAGCGATTTCACATGATTGTACTCATGATATCTATCAATTTCTCAGTGTATAACATTACATCCGGAATATTACGATATCTATGGAATCATGATATCCAAACTCTGTAGAGCATTCTGGTGTAAATATGGTTATGATCAACGAGTATGGGAAATGTTAAATCTCTTGAGAGTAAATAATTCTTAATGAATATTATACTGGATATTGATACCTCCAATTATCGACAGTTTGGAACTAAATTAATATTCAATAAACATAATTATTCCATCAATGCTTTAATATCAATAACTAATCCTAAAAGTGCGTTTCAATAATTAAATTATTCATTCATTTAAAATAAATTTACTAAAAGTATCCAAGTAATTTTACTAGGAAAATGAAATATGTAAATTAATTTCTAGTCAATAAACAACCATTTGTATGCAAATTTTAATTAAATCGTTTTAATTAAAATAAATAAGGAAAAAAATAGTTATTCTAAATAACTGAAGGTTTGATTTGATTATACGATAGCACAAGTGAAAGAAAGCAATACTTATTAGATGAACAATCAAGATGTGGGATGAGATTTACCTTAGACGTTGATATTCACGCAATTTACCAAATGATTACACCTGATGTCAAGTATATAATGCATCGTAATTACGTAGGTTGGATTTATTTCTGTGTATAGAAAGCAAGTCTGTTGCATGTCTATAAGATTGCGAATTGAAACTATCCTTTGAAATGACTATGACTAATGAGACCATAGATTATAGCAGTCATGCAATATTAAATATATATAACTTTCGACACAAAATAATCGGTATCTTACAAATGACAATCTAGTCATAGAAGATTTGCACGTGCACAGTAGCATATAATATGTATATTTATACGATATATGTCTTTTGTCTGGTATCAACCATGCGCCAAGTGAATAAATCCGCGGATGGTCAGACCTGCTTAAATTGCAGCACAGCTGTCTGTATGATTAAAATATCTTTTATGTTTGGATAACACTTGAAAATATGGATGACAGTGTTTGATCGATGTTAACCTCAATACAAAAGCCTTGAAAAAACGATTACACATTTTTTAAAATATTTATCAAAGTATTTTTTAGCAATTTTTCTCTTCCTCTGAATAATTAAAATTCTTAATAATTTATCACACACATTGCTGGACCAAAGCCAATGATAATAACTGTAAAACACAAGATTTGATTAGTTGAAATGAAGTGTGCAAAAAGTGAATAAGAGTAAAAATAATTCTGCGAGCTAGTCCATTCAGAGGGTTAAACTAACTGTGTCAGATAAATTTCACAGCAGTAAATAAACATTTGAAATGAATTCAACACTTCATAGACACTTTGATAATTTAATTATTCTTTTGTACTAACGATTCGTGTGCGTAAAGTTGTCCAGCCCATAGTTTAATTTAAATACTTTGATATCGATGAATCCTTTCCTGACCTAGCTTGTGATACTATAACAGGGATGGATTTTCAGGCAGTTGTCGAGCGGTTTGGTATGACCCAGATGTAAGAGCGCATGTCGTTAACGATTGCGCGCGATATTTATTTTCAATGAATATTTTTTTATATTTCATTGCTTTCATCTGTCAAGCCTTGTATTTTGACTTTTATTTCATACCTCATATAATTTTACGTTTTTTTTTTTTAAGTTTATTATGAATGACAGGCATTTCATCTTAACATTTAGCACACTTTGGCTACTGAACAAACTTTCCCCTAAAGCTTTCTGTCACTCTGATAAATTTGAATACTCGACATCAAATTTTGGGCTTATTTGATTAGGATTTAGTTTATATTATATTTTCCTTTCATCTTCACATGTAGTTTGCTTTGAATAAATTTATATTGACTCAACAGAAATGATTGACACAAGAAAAATTTTTCTTCTTGTTCAAGAGCTTAATTCTTTGTATTTATTCAACTTTAATGAAACTTAAATTATAAAAAGTTTCCTTGAATAATAAAAAAATAATTCAAAAGAATGAAACAAGTAAATGAACTCTTTTATGATCTTGTAAATTATTTGATTGTATTCCTTAACCTTTCGTTTTTTTCCTCATTTTAACTTCCCCTTTTGTTATCGTTTATTCCTCACATTCAAGATACAGACTAGTTTGTTGAAGCATACACTTAAGTTACGAACTTGGCTACATTGGGGAGGCTTAAAAGTCTCGTTTGACACTCGTTCTCTACTTGAATGAACAATGGACCCAAAAGTATAGACTAAGCTTAAGTATAAGCTAATTTTAATCAGCTTTACTTTTTTGTCTTGTCAAGAAATAGTTCACTTTCTTCTCTTTATAGTCATTTCATTATTTAACTATTGAAATGTATATTTTTCTACTTTAAGTATACTTTATAATGCAATTTCTACAATGTCTATCCAAGTTTTAATAACGTTCAAATTCTTTTAAAGAATATTTGAAAAAATACTGTTAACTCATCAGGAAGAAATTTAATAACCCACGTAAATAATACAATCTTTCTTTTTATCCTTTACTCAGTATTCTTTTTCAAGTAACTCATTTTTACCTTTAAATTTTATGAACTTTATCTTGTTGTTATTATTTTTTATGAAACACAAACTTCATTCTTGCAACTAATGATAAAATGACATTGTTATAATTTTTGTAATAATTAATTAAATACTTAAATTGCTTTTAACAGAAAAAAAGGATAAAATTTTTAATTTCTATCGTTTTCAAATTGTCCTAGAAAGTTGGTATTTGAATAAAATATTTATAAGCTGAAGAAAAAAAATTTAACAAATTTAAGAAATTTTCAATTCTCTTTGTAAAATTCTTCAATGTAAAAATGTACACGTTAGTACTTCAGAAAAATTATTTGATCTCCATAAGTAACTCAATAACTCACAGAAATAATTAAATAATTAATATTGCGAACAAAAATTGCTAGCCTTTATGAATAAAACAATTAATTGTATATCGCAAATAATATTAACTAATATCATAAATAATGTGGAGCAGGAAATCGATATTTTTCCATTATATTATCCATCATTGTTATTTAAACGTGAGTTTTTCTCACTACTTTAATAAATCTACTACAAAACTGGAGCTTTTCCATCAACCTCTAGGTTTGGTTCATGATTTAATGCTCCGATCTAGTCATCTTTCCTGTCTGAACTATCCTCCAAGTCTTCTTCAAATACTGAAGATACATTTTCTAGGAATCCTTTAGACATATTCTTCTGGTCATAGGCATGAATGGTTTGCCACAGGTGAATAACTCTAACGCTCTTTATCGAGAGTGTCTATTGCCCTTAAGAAATAATCACCAAGATATAAGCGAGAGCAAAAAAGAATCTTTTTCTTCATCTCAATCACTAAATCCAGGCCACACAATAGCTACTCACTTACTAAGCTTTTCAATTTTTCAAAGTCTATTTCATCATCACAGAGAGAGAATTCTTCGATTATTTTCTTCTATTTCGAGGCTAAAGACCCTTAGATTACCATAGATATCATAAGAAATATAGATAATCTTCAATCAACTATAGTGCATTAACTTGAGGTTAAATAAATTTTAACAAAGTTCCAAGTGATTTAGATACTTAACTGCTTCCTTTTTCTTTAATAAAAATAATTGCTTCCTTGCTGTTATAAAAAATTGATTTCTAAAAATATTTCTTTCAGAGTTATTTTTATGCACTAAACAGTATCAACTTATTATTTATAATTAAGTAATTAATTTATTTTTAAAATTAATTCAACTTTATAGCCAGTAAAAAAAAGCTACAATAAAAGTCATACTTGCTGAGAAACTTTTTAATCCATTTTTTTATTCTCTCAACCATCTCAATATATAACACATCTTGTAAAGCTAAATACTACTACAAGAAAGTAAGGAGAAAATTTTTTAGAAGCATCGATTTTGTACGTGAGAAAAATATGTAAATCATCAGATGAGGAATTTACTCATATTCATTTTACCGAAAAAATTTTAAAATATTATGAAACATCGATTTCACAGCTGGTAAAAGTGTGTAGATTGCTGATACGATGAAAATTTCATACTACGCCTTCATCTGTTATTACCCACAATATGGGCTGAGCAATATTCGTTCTGCACGTTATCGCTTAAACGGTCCTTGCGGACAAGTGAACACCGTTTACGTTGGCACGTGAACTTTCGGTATTATTTTATCGAAAAATTTTAAGAGCTATAACTCATTATGGAGTAAAAGAACATCATGCTTTTACACAATTTTAAATAATGCTTTTGCCATCATGTTAGTGATAATTTTGGCAAATACTATTATTTACTAAAACATTTTCCATGAATTTCTTCTTGAGTGCATGACAAAATAGTTGGTTCGTGTTCTAACTGAAAGTAAAATAAAAATAAATCTCTAGCCTACTTATAATTAAATAACAGGAAGCTAGTAATTGGTGTAACAACTTTATCCGCAGTAAATAAAATATATAATGCTGATGATGGTTTTTAGAATTAAAGTTTAAGAACTGATATGTAAAAAAAAAAAAAAATAAGGCTACAATAATCTTGGCAGTAGTTAGTCTTTCTTAGTTATAATTCTCTTATTCAATTTGATTTATAACCCGTTTGGTTGAAACTTTAACCTGCGCCAAAAACATGACTACTTATTTAAACAACTATAAAATGTCTTCATAGTCAGAAAATAACACTTTTCTAACTGGAAAATATTTTTCTACCATTATGTCTTTTTTATGGTCCTCCAGGCCGTAAAGTAACCAATAAAACAACTATAAAATTTACTACACCAGACTCGTAAGTCTATTGTTAAAATTGCTCGAAAAATTTGCTGATAATAATTGTCAACTCCACAAGTAGCTTCTAATATAATTAAAAGCGCAAGGTCAGATATTTAATGAGTTACTTTACCTGAGCTTGTACAGCAGCCAAGTGTAAATGAGCGACGCCCAAATCGAAGCGTTTCATCGAGATATCTTCTTGAAGCTCGGCTACCTTGGTAAAGAGATTGCCCTCAGCACTCCTACGATATGAATCATAACAGTTTTGAGACTAGAATTTAAATGCATAGAGAGAAGAAGAAAGATTGATGGTCGTAATGATTCTTACTTGCGCTGCATTCGTATAAGAGCATCTAACGAGTCTTGAACACGACTAATTTCAAGACTGAGAGCTTCAGACTCTTGACGTAAATCATTGAGGGTAGGTTGACCACTCATTCCAGATGATATTAACTCATCCCTAAGAGTTGGAACCTGATTAATCCGCTCTATTGGAATTTGCTCTGGTGGTGATGGTGGTACAAAAAGCCGACGAGGTGGCTTCCTAATGCAAAAGAATCATTCATTTATTTCCCCCTTTTTATGACCTCCAATAATCTTGTTAATTGAACCTCATCTCAGTGTTCATTTTGTTTCCATTAATAAAAAAAATTTATTTCTAATTAAATTTAATCGTAAATGACAGCTATGGCACATTTGTGTTCAGTTAATTTCATTTCCTCATAACTTTTTGGGTCAAATAACCATTATGGTAAATTACTAGAATTTTTGCTTCCATTTTTCATTATTTATCTAAGTGTATTTCTGCAAAAAATTATATTAAAACAAGTAACCAAATAAAAAAATATAATTAAAATGATAATTTAATTTTATATGACCAAGAATAAATTTATTTCATTAACATTATTGAAAGAATTTTTTTTTGTGCAATAAAAGTTTTATCAAATGTTAATAATTACCAATGATGTTGAGTTAATAAAATTAATGAGTTCCTTAAAGTGTAAGAACTAAAAAGATAATGAAGTTTCTAAATATACCTGGGCGTAGCTGTGCTGGAAAGATTTTTAGCAAAAAGTTGTAGATCAGTTTGTGCCGAGATATTCTGGGCTTCTTTGGTAACAGCCTGGAATCTCTTGGCTTGCTCATTAGATCTTTCACCAGCAGCTTCAGCGATTCTGGATATACATCCACATGCAAGAGTGGAAAGTTCCTCATAGACTTCGGCTATTTCTCCAAGAAGACTTGGTAGGCAGTGGAACTGATAACTCTCAGCAATTGCATTAGTAGCACGTAATTGAAGCACGTAGGCGTTATGTGCCTCAAAGTAAGCTCGTTTAAGATTGCTCTGCTCCTGTTCACTAGCTGTTTCATTAATGGTCAACAAAGCACCATATGCTCTCTTGTAGTCAACTCTTGCACGTTGGAGCTTTTCCTCGGTCTTGGTTACCACTTGTTCATATGCCTCACGATGCGCGAACACCTGGGATCACATGTTCATATAAACGTCAAAGAGGTCGTTTACTCGCTAGATGGCCTAGTACTCATAAATCATTGCAAGACTTAATTTATCGTCATGGCACTATAAATTACAAACTAGCAAATACTTTTGGTATATGTCTACAAATATTTTCAATGTTTTTTATGACTCACTTTGTGTTGCACTTGACTTTCTGATTTTTATTTCTTATAAATCAAAGATTCGATAGTAAATACTTTTACTAGTGAAATTCTTTAGTATATAAAATTTAAAAAACATTTTAATCTCAGAAAATTACATTGAATATCATGGTTTATAACGTATATTTCATTTTCCCTTAAATCAATTTAGCTATTTTTCCCTATTGCTATTAAATTTTTCTACCAGTACAGTAAATTTTTCTTTTTTCTTAAGCTTTACCTTCAATAAATTTCTATTCATTGCATACAATGGAATACCATATAAAAAATTGCTGAGAGATTCTGAAAAGTATGCATATGCATTGATCCAATCGATAAGAATTTTTATCTTGTTGCTTATATACTCTTCTATAAAAAATCACAATGTAAGTAAGAAGCAATTGTAATGAAAATAATAAAAAAAAATGTTACTATAATAAATTTTTTCAATAACTTAAATAAATCAAAAGGAAAATACTTTTAATGATTGTTAATCAAATAAAAGCTTCAATTCTTTGAAGTATACAGACCTTTCGAGATTGAAGCTTTCGGTAGAAACTAGCCTCTTGAGTTGGCCTAGAAATCTGCTGTTGAAGTACCGCTGCAAGATCAAGATGTGCTGTAGCATCAGCTTCAACTTGTCTTAGAAGGTTTTCCCATACTCGACGCATTGCTCCAGCATCACTTCTAGTTTCATTTGATCTACCACGAAACTCATCAACAAGTCGACGCACGTTGGCAGCATGACTTTCCATTGCCACACCAAGCTCCTGAGCAAACTCCGATACTGTAAATATAATAAATAAATATTACCATAAACATATTACATTTCTTTTATCTTGAAATCTATTTTACGATCGAAGATTAGAAGATAAACTAAAGTCTCCCTTGTTAAATGAATTATTCATACATTCTCTATCCCTCTAATTCATTCTTTTTACTTATTTTCTATTATATCCAAGCCAGTAATGTTCTACATGTCCATGAATTTATGATTTTTAACTAAAAAGAATTGATCAAGTTAAAAATTTTTGAAAAATGGTTTTGTATCTAGAATATTTGATACGACCTATACAAACATTTAGGATTTAAAGTAAAATTGATTAATTTATAAATTCTTCACTGGTTTCATTGATTTTTCTACAGCCAAAATGATAATTAAAATTCATGTAGGAGTGAAACGTTAGTCTATATATTAATCAAAACAATAAAAGATCATTTTATCATAAACTTATACAATGAATTCAATTAAATCAACCAGAATGAATGATTAAATACAATTGTAGCTGAAAGAATGTTGTCATTGAATGTTTTTTTTATTTCTTCAGGTAAAAATTAGCTTATAAATCATCTTGACACAGCTATCAATCATATCGGCGATATTTAATGTGTTAGAAAACCACTTTTGGTGCAATGTGCGCTTCTAATATGTCAAAACGCCCACTGCCACTAACTGGTTAAGACAAGCTTGTCACGGAAGTTACCACTAATACATGGACATGGTATCTTAGTCTTTTCATAGTATGCCTTGGATTCACGTTGTTTCTAATAAAAAGAAAACGATCGAACTATCAGAGAGGCACTTAGAGAGATGCCATGTTATGTTTCTTTTAGCCTCCTTGAAAGCTATTAAATGCCAATCATCTTTTAACGTCTTTCTTGATACGTGATTCTTACCTTCCATTAAGGCTGTTGCCACTGTTGGATCAAAAGAATGTCGTGATAAACTTAATTACCTCAATTCTTTTCTCAATTTTTTTTATTATCAGATCTTTATTGTCATCATTTTCATTGATTCAGTTTAGCTCTTTTGACAGTTAATGAGTTGCTGATGTGTTGAAAATAGCCTAGTTTCCATCACTTTGAAATGTTAAAGCTTGGAAGTGATTGTAGGGATAGATTGACTTTGTGTAGAAGAAAAATATTAATAACTGAATGTCAAAAATTTTTCCCAGAGGCTAAAGCTATTGATTGAACTCGAGGATTAACTGCTGAACAATAAATCCTGTTTCATATTGAAAATTGTGATGTTTAATCGATAACTTTGATAAAGAATCATATTTTTGATAGTTGGTTGGATAAGAAGATTACTAACAGGGTATTATGGAATAAAATTAAATTATTTGGGGCATGAATATAAATATTTACTTGATTATTTTAATAATAGATAACATTTCTAAAATAATATCAAGAGAAAAAATTTAATATTCTCAAAGACAATAGTTATCAAAAGCAGTGCTATGTTTTATGAACAATTACTGAATCATTAGATGGTTTATTAATACTTGATGATAGTATTTCATCTTAATGTAGTGTAAAACCATTACGAATCAACAAGTTCTTCTTGCAAAGTGATGATATATTAATACAACAAGCTCCACAAGCAGTTGATCATAAATCGTTAATGGTTTCTCCACCAAAGATACACACAAAGATCATAAATAAATTCATTAGTAAAACTTCAAAAACAGAGAGACAGATCTCGAAATATCATCAAATTGGTGGTAACCTCAATTTCATCAAGTTATTATTTGCAAATCTGCATCAATGTTCTCTAGCTTCACGACCTATATGTATGATTTTGATTGTTAATGCTAGCCTAGGCATTGAATATACATTTCTGTATGTAATCAGTAAGACAAAGCGTCTGAATTTCATCACTAACAACAGTTGAACTAATTTTCATTATGTATAATGCAGTTGCTTATCTATGCCTATGGTGTCTATATATTTGATAAGATTTATCCTAAACCAACATCTTCCAAGGGATTATGCTATTCTCCATTGATCTACAAAGGATTCTACTAAGAAAGTTTCATTACCAAGATACTTGAGATACTCAACATCATATTGGTAAAGTTTAAGGCTAAGTAGTGGGTATACATGTGTAGGCAAAAGTTTATAAACTTGTTTCTTTTAGACTTGGTGTCATTTTCACGTAGACGTAATTACGAGTTAACATTTGAACTTGTGCCAAAGACAAGGTGATCATCGACTTGACTAAGCAACAGCTGGATCTCTGACAGTTCACTGTCGTCATTGCTCCCTCGCACTCGTGCTTCACACCTACATTACGTATTTTCGGTGGATAATAATTGCCAGTTTATTCTTGTCTATTTCGCACTTTTATATCCTTGATATTATTACATCATTGCGAATTATTTTCACTTAAAGTTTATTTCAATATTTTAGTCATTTTGTCTTTAAATTTACTCTTTAGACAACTTTGTTGCACAATGTAGTACTAACTATAATATGTAATTTAAATCTATAAATAATTTCATTTTATAGATGAATTATTTTGGAATTATATGACAATAAATCAAAAGTTTAGAATAAAATGTTTCAAAATGACTGGATCAAGATGGATTAATATTTTCATTATAATATAATATTGAAAAAATTTTCCCAACTGTTTAGCCTACATCATCAACATTCAATATTTAGTATTAATCTATATTTATTCATGAATTTATGAGAATTGTCTACGCTGTCATAATAATTACAAAAACAATAGAGAAACACAGAAGGTCGTTTCAATTACTGAACAAATATTTATCGGGTTTTGTACCCGCTTTACATTTATTCAAGCAATGAAATCGGGTTAATTGAATCTAGTCTTGAAAAACAACTTTGCATAATACATTTATGATGTAATTGAAAACTCATAAATATAAGATTTTGAATAACTTCAGAAAATTGTATTTCTCCATACAATAAACTTTGCATGCATAATTTCCTTTTAATTATAAACTCAAAGAGCAAACTGTTTTTAAACAAATATTTTATGTTTTCTTAAATGAATAAAAGAAAAAAAGGTACATGATTGAAATGACATGGGAAATATGGTGGACAAGTAGTAGACTTGTACTACTGTGGCCAAAGAAGTTTCACTTGAGAATGTTATTCTTAGTTTAAATTTTTCCCTCATCTTCAACCTTCTTGGACATAGGCTACTAAGTTTGATGCTGTTGGTTAAAGAAAATAGAAAAAAGTCGACTTTCCAAACAAGTCATACAAAGGCAAGTTCGTGCTGTTTTGAAGCTGGTCGAAAGCCTAGTACATCTCGACCTGTTTCTCTAGTACTCATTCTCTCTTTCTAAGTCACTTTAAATATAAAACTTGGATGTTTCTTTTACTTTTTATTCATGTTATAAATATTATTATTATCATCGTTTATCATAATAATTCATCAAATTAAAATAATCCTTTTTATTCTCACCAACATTCTACTATTCCAACTTTAATACCCATCAATTATTTTTGTTTTAAAAAATTATTACAGCTTGAAAAATACAACAAGAAGACATTTCAAAAGATTCAATTAAATGTTCAGTTAATATTTTAATCAGATTCACTAATTCACTCTCAGTTCCTAGATTGAAATAAAACTTGGTGGAGAAATATTGCAAATAGATTAGAGCATAGAAATAATTTAAATTAAATAAAACATAAGATATTATGAACAGAGAAAATCAGGTGAGTCTTTTCATCAAATGATAATCCAATTAGTGTATTATCACACACACATTTATAATTATGCTTTTGAGTGGCAACAGAAATCGGTCTTTGAGAGTTTCATTTCCAACCTTTCATATTCATAATCATACTGAAACACAGAACTCTAGTTGTTCTCTTACATTATAATTGTCTACCTATATCTGCATTACATCTTAAGTCTCTCAACGTCTAGGTCACGTTCATCATATAGATGCTTATGTATTTACGTTATAATCAGTACCTGAGATAATCAACTTCTCTTTGATAATTCTAAATGCAATTATATATTCCAATTGATTACCTCATGTGTTTCCTCACTGATATTAAACTCAAACATAAATTTATAATAATCTTAGCTGTCATTTATTACTTTATTTCATCACCATTTTATTTGAAAAAAATTTATATCCTCTTTGTTTGGAATGACGTACCTAAAATGACATAAATTTTATGTATTCTCTAGCAATGTTACCGGCATAAAATTAACTATAGGGGCTCCATCAATATTTCTCTGTGACAATAATCAATGTCTTTAAGTCATGTTTATAGTCAATTTAAAAATAGTTTATTTACTAAATATTTATTTTACAAATAAAAATTTAAAACATTTATCAACATGTTTTTTCAACTATTTCATTTTTCGAATTAATAACAGGGATTATTTTTAAACTAACAAAAAAAAAAGCCTTGAAAATTCATTTAAATATTAATAGAATTATTCTTCAAATTTACTTAACCATAAAAGGCTAATGAATATTTAGTTATTTCAAAAGAAATGTAATTTTTAAAAGGAAATTGTATTAATAAATAATCAAATATTATGAGTATCAATAAATTAAATAGTATTTTACGTTTGCAAATATTAAATACCACAATTGAATAGCATGTATTTAGGATGTAAAATTAAAGTGAACTTGATACTCGTTCACTTCCTTCCCACGTGCCACCCACCCTCTTTCTAGAGTTTACGAAGTACTTATTACTATTTTATTAGCAAGGCAAACGAGAAAGCCAAGCACGGAATCAGATATCTAATATTCCATTACTACCGTTTGCTACAATTGAATAATCAATTGATTAATGTGTTGCCTGTTGCATGGATAAAAAAAGAGCTTAATATTATCCAGCTTAGCAATACCATACCTAAATGTATCTATTTCACAACGATAACTATTAAATAGTAGTCATTTCCCTAGAAGCTTTTAAATGACAACAAATGGTGTTAAGAGTTTTAGAAAATCATCAGAAAAACAACCCCACAAATAGATAATTATTTTTATATTTATTCCATTATCTAATAGATGAGTGAAGAGGAAAAAAAAATTGTCATTCTGAGCTTTTTACTTTGTTGATTGATAGTTTCGTCAAGTATGTAGAACAAGAAATAAAACATTTTATTCTATTTATTTGTAGCTTATCTAGATTACCCTCATACATAATATGAGCCCATTAAGAAGACAACTGAGTGAGAGAACGTCTGCATAATATAGAAAGAGTGTTTAGTCAGGAGTTGACCTGAATTCAGGTGGGGCAAATCAATACCTTGCCTGTTCACCTCGCAGTTGCCGTAGCAACGAGACTCCTTCCTTTATTAAATATAACGTGAAATATATATCTGCGTGTGATCGTGACTCGTCAAATAAACATTTACCTGTCAGCTGGATTTTTTGACGTAAGACTCCCTAAGAGCTTAAGCTCACTTTGAGAGCAAACGCGCACAGGCAGCTTGCCGCCACCACCTAACTCCCCAAGTTGGAGGCCTAGACCTGAACAAGAGAGGGAAAGTGACCGGATAGAAATTCCCCTAGTCAACAACAAAAAAAATAATACTTAATGTGATGAGAAAGGTGAAACGTATTATTATTCATTTAGGAATATCGATTGAAAAGTAATTTAATTTTGTTGAAATTTCATTAAAAATTTTATTCAAATGTTAAATAAAATATTATCTACCTTTATTTTGTGTTAATAAATAACAGTGATACATTCAACTGTTATGATAATTGATTTTTAGATTGGTGTAAATTATAGTCTAATAGTATGATTTATATCAAAATGATTGGTTTCGTTAATAAAAAATTTATCGGTAGGTAATTGAATAAACGTGTTGTCCAAACAACTGATAAATAATTTCAGAGTTATTATTATCTCTCAATTAAATATAAATTCAGTATACCTTTTTTTCATTTCAAAAAAATACTACTAATTTATAAACAAAAGTATTTGAATAAAATTGAAATATTTAAAATACTATTCTGAAGAGGAATATTGTTGAGAATTTGGTTAAAAAACAATTTATGATTGCATTGATGTTGATAATTTATAAAATAGGTTTACATTTGTATTTATGATGGATATAGATTATATTCTCTCAACAAAAGTCCATTAACAATAAATAAATATTACATGTTAAATACCATAAAAAAAGTAGGTCAAAGATTTATTCTTGTAATAAAAAAAGTCTTCCTGAAATATAATTAAGTAGAATCTGATAATTTTTACTCCCAAAGTGTGACTGTTTTAATGAATTTCCCTGATCGAAGAGTCGAACTGCGTATCAACCTGAGCTTAAATAAAAAACCTAAACATTTAAATAAAAAAATTAATTGAATAGTGTTTTCTAATCAGATTGCTTAAATACCATCATTTTAATTTATTGATGACTATATAAAGCATTTGGATCTCTTTTCTAAAGTTCTAAGCTTGATCATACATTTCCATCATTCCTCATGTTATGTAGCTTCTGACCTTAATCTTTCAGAGTTCATTTTACAAACCAGAAGAACTGGAGACAAATGATAGTCAATATTGAAATTGAATTGTTGATGGTATAACTTTGTAAACATTCGATAGGTCATTTTGTGTTTTGAGTTTATAAAGAGGATTTTATTTTCTATAAAAATATCACAAAACAGAAGTTTGTAGGTATTGGAGTGTATGAATGACGAGTATTACTCAAGTGGGAATTTGTTAATTAAAATTGAATTTAGATGACCTGTCTAGTGAACATTTTGTGGTTTACAATTTCAATATTATATTCCATAGCCACTCTATTATTTAGGTCACTTCACGACGGTTAATCAATCATTGATAATACTTATTTTCATTTTAAAAATCACAGTAGTTGAAAAAGAAGTCATATTTTTAATTATTCATGTTTCGTACCAACATCCATTACCAAAGATTTTTTTTCACGGTTTAATATAGGTAATTGCATGGATGAATAATTGTAATTAATAAAGAGAATGAGTGTAATAGAAATAAATTGTTTCATATGGTCAAATTAATTTATGATTCATAGTAAATTAAGCAAAAGAACAATTAATATTTATAATGATAATAACAGCTATATATATTTGTCAAACTTTGACTAGAGAGTGTAGAATAATATAAGCTCAAAGGCTATCACATAACTCAACAAGTTTCAACTGTAGAATTAAATCCAGGTCATAACTATATACATATGGTATTACCATGATGTAGATAATCATAGATACTGAAAAAAAAATAATATTCAAAAAAATCATTGTTCATAAATAAAATTATTTTGCTGACAATTTGATTAATTATATGCAGTAAAATATCGATCAGATTAACTGAACAAAACTCAACTCTTTATCAATATAAACTAAGTATCCATAAGACAACAAAATGTTCTGATCAATTAATTAAATGGATTTAAATTATTTCAACATGTACATGAATAAATTTTCTAGGAAAAAAATTATTGTGCTCATAAATAATTCTTAAGCTACATAAAATAAAAACAAGTTACATACTAGCTAGCTAAATAATTTAAATTGATTAGAATAATTAAAAAAATTATTGCTTTTTCATTTAGAAAGATGAAATAATAAATAAATTTCTTGTAATGAAATATTTACAGAGAAAAAAAATTTCCGCACGCAAACTAATCTCCTTTAAAGATCAACGTTCCAATTCCAAGACATTGAAACCTCTCATGAGTGGTAATAAACGATGTCACGTTTGTTGGTCGAGTTCGTAGAATTAACGCAAGTAGATTTGCAAAATGAAATGGTTAAATATATAGGGTATAGTTATATGATTGTTAAGTGGTATATAGTTACCAGTTTGAACGAGCTTGAGAGCATTTCCATTGTGCTGCTTGAGTGGCTCATTGAGGGTTGCATGTGTCAGTTCCTTGAAGGGATTATTACCCTCTTCTCCGTTACGATTATTTTGCATAATCGGGCAGTTTTTGAGTTTCTTCTTATTCTCCAAAGAATCACTACTTTTATTATTATTTTCTCGAGTATTTAATATTACTTTTTTATCTCTATCACTTATTTTTTTATCAGTTTTCACCCGACGATTATTACTATTATCTTTGTTACTTTTCGAATAATTCTTACTGAAACTGATACTATTTTTTTGAACTATTTTCTGACTCGAGCACTGCAATTTGTTTTGGCAGTTAAGTCTGTCATGTGGATTGACAATGGTCGAAGTCAGTGACACACGGCGAATTGGACTCTCATAGATTCTAAGAAGCTCTTCCGCCGGATAGATGACGTACATGCCCAGACAAAATCAAATGCTTCCTTGACCACCTGGACGTTGTTTCCGCGCGCGCAAACATTGCGCTTTGACTGCAATTCATTGTTGACCAGGACGACACTTAGTTGTGCTCGACCTTTTCTGATACACTTCCACAATTGTAGAACTGATGTAGACCACGGTAAAAACATGTTTTCCGGGACAATGATTAACGAAGAACCGTCTTGATCATTCAGAAGAACTGTTCCTCCTGGTTAGATAGACATCACCCCAGGGCTTTTTGTTTATTAATGTCTTCATTTATTATTTTACCTGTAACATTCAATAAAAAAGATGCTATTAGTATTTTCATATTATCTTACAATGTAATTATTCTACTCAATTCTACTTAGTTTTCATCAGTAATAATCCAAGTAATTTATTTCTTTGTAATTCTGCTACATAAATTCTACTAAAGTCCTTTGATTTTGATTGAAAAAAAAATTTCTCTTGCTCCTTTACTCTTACAGATATGACATGATTATGTCATAGGTTTTTTTTAGTACCTTATGGCAACATGTCTGTCGCAAAATACCCTCTTTCATAATTTACTTGGTTAGGATACAGGATGAACATTTTTATTTGAATATCTACACGTACTTCCAGATTATTCTTTATGACCTTTGCAATATAGGCATTTAAAATGAACTGTAGTGTTTTTTTTATAATTCTATGTTTAGAGAAGTATCTTAGAAGTAGCAATTAAAATTAGTTACTAAAAGATAATCAATAATTGGACTGCAATAATTAAATTCATGAAGTACAATGCTAATTCTTTTTATTGAAATATACCCCCTTATTGGTAACTTTCCACTTTTTATTCTCATTTAGTCTGAGAATTTATTATAACTCTCATTAATTCACTCTCTTGAAGATAAAAATGGTGTTAGAATAAGAATAATGCACTGAAACATTGAAAATTAATTTTTAATGAAACTTGCATAACCATTCTATTAAAGAGCAAATTAACCAGAAATGGTGGTTAAGTGATGAGAAAAAATTGTTTGCCATATATTTATACTAACCACCGAATAATTGGCTGTGATTTTAATTAAAGGGTAATTTATTAGCTGGACAATTTTTATCACTAAGTACTATTAAAATATTATTTATTTTTATAAGATTTCAGCGATTAACTTGATAAGCACCTGCATCACTTCATCTACTTATTCTCTCTAGCTCACATTCTCCTTTTCTCTCTCACTCTGTTTCTCGATGCTCAACTCGATATTTCCAATAATTCCGATATCCCCCTAAGGAAATCACATTAGTGACTTGCGGCAACGCAAATCAAAAGTAAGATACTAAGATGAAGAAGAACTTATGCATTATTTTTCTTTATATTTTTTTTTTTTTTTTTTAGAAATACTCAAAAGTTTATATTTATTCAATTTTACAACTTCTCTGTCATTTTTTTTCTATCCTATACCAAAAAAATAAATTTTATTTTAAATTATAATAATTGTAAGTTTCCTTATTTTAATTAACTTTCGAAACTCTCAATAATTTTTCAATAGCCGTTAAACAACTCTCTCGCTAAAATACACTAATTAAAAACATAACAAAATGTTTTACCAATAAATTGAATTATTTATCAAAGTAATAAAGTTATGAATAAATTTCAATCAACTAATTGTGTGTTTTCAAAATGAAAATTAAGTTAATTACAAGGAATTATCTATTTTAATAAGCACAAAGGAATTACTTTAAATTAATCATAGAATTACAAATAAAACTATTTTTTTCAATACCAATTTTGAATGATAAAATTTTTCTTTATATTCCCGAAAATGAGTTTTGTTAATAATAAAAGTAAAAACTCGCAGGAGTCTGATTTGAAGGAAAAAAGTTAAATTCATTGATCTTAAAATAAATTTATAAATTTATTAAATGTAGTTAAACAAGTATTGGAAAGTATAAAAATATTTCTTCTTTATATACTACCATAATCTTCAACTACCATGGAAGCAGAGAGTAAATTCGAGAATATACTTCATGATCCATATACACAAAAAAAATATTGAGTTAAGATGAAGAAAGGCAAGGGAGTATCTTACAGAAGTTTAAGTGGTGAAGGTAAAGTTTATATTTCTTTTCACTATTTCTGTTAGATTCACATACTTGTGGGGTACATAAACTCACAAAATTATATCTAAAGTTTGAGATCATTTTCTGAGATTCGTGACTGTATTATTCTTTCATCAAGTTGCATGTCTCAGTGGAATACAGATAATCACATTATACATTATTCTTTATTGTCTAGATTATCTTAAATTATTTATTAAATAAATCTAATGATCCTTTCTAATGCAACCACGTTCCATTTCACACACTAAATAAAAAGAAAAAAGCAAACTGTACGAATTGCCAGCCATCAACCTCTGAGTGAGTATTTTGAGAGCCAACGGTTAATGTGTTGTGCCTAAATTCTACATAGGTACTCAGGAATACAAGACTACAAACATCCTCGACCTCATTCTGATAACTAACAATGACATTTGATCCATCAACACTCGAACCTCAGTCCACAATGAAATGAAAAAAGTTTAAACTTTGGAAAATGTGTAAAAGCTTCCAATTGCTTCCAAAAACATTTTACTTTAGTTTCGTTGACATTTCAAACTTTTAAGAGATCATAAAAAAATTGATTTCTTTGAAACGTGAAACATCTAACTGAGCTATGTCTTTTTGTTGTTTTTTAGTTTCACAATTTAATCTTAGTATAGGGCGGTTAACTGTTTATAAACGAGAAGCGTAGAGAAAACTTAACTCATTGCACTGCCTCACTAAAGAGAACCCATCAAGCTCCGACGATCCGAGAATAACTGACACTCGATTGTCCGACTGATTGAAATGTACTTGCAATAGACTATAAAATTGTTTTTCAAAAGTTCTGCTTTTTTTTTTTTTTTAATCTTGAAATAAATTTGTATACTCAATTGAATAAAATATGCATTTTAATAACTATCAGACAAATATTCATTTTTATCTCTGTTATGTCTCATTCAAATAACACTAAAGCCTATTTTTGATAGAGACAAAAATCCGGATAGACTGATATTTTTAAATAAAGTTTTTCTATCCCTCTAAAACTATTTTGACGCTAATCATCATATTAATTCTAATTTATATTGCTCTATATTTAACTAAAATATAAATATTTTAGAACATCAGGAAGAAGCAGAAACATTTTTTGTTACATCAATATTTTTAATAAAATATCACCAACAGATTACATCAGGCATTTGTAAGAAATCATATAAAATTCAGTATTTATTAAATAATTTCAAGTAAGCTGATTTAGATGATTATTCACATTATAAAAGAATGAAATGTCTTCTCCATAAATAATAAAAAATGAAATCCCGACCTTATTGGGCTTTATAAATAAAATGTAAGTCTCAAGAAAACAACGAAATGGGAGTACAATGTGAAATTTTAACTTCTCATCCAACAGTATAATAAAATAACTGTAAGGAAGTAAATTGACAGGATTAATTTTTTAAAAGATTCACCAAACAAGAAACAAGAGAAATATAAACTGCAGATAACTCAGCATGTATCTTTGTGAGTATAATATTCTAGTAATTTTTTTTTTTATAAGGAAAAAATTTCTTTCCGTGATAAAAGTAAGATGAATCTTATTAAGGGAAGAAATTAATAAAATAAAAGATGAAAAAATAGCCAAAATAGAAGTAATTACATTAGTTAAGTACTCACTGGATAGAACTTAACATGGAACGAAGAGAAATTAGAGAAAGAGAAGAACTCAAATAGTTGGCAACATTTAATATTCAGAGGAGATTTAATTATACATCCACTATATATAGGCGGTCGGCCTAATGGCAAGAAGATGCGGAAAGTATAAGAGGCCTCTTGTATGCTTTCATTGCTAGATATATACCTAACTTAACATAAATAAATTCGCAAACATTCACAATTAGGAGAAAAAATTTGATATGATGCTATGAAATTGAATTTTATAAATTGTATAATGTTGACAAGATTATACATTTAGTTGAATGCCGTGAGAAAAATAACCACTTACTACCGAAAATCGGAATGACAATTCAAAATGTATGATAAAAAAAATTATCATTCTTACACAATGAATATTGATTGATAACTCGATTTGAATTTCAAAGAATTTGATTTAATAATTCAAAGCACAAAAAGCATCAAAAAGGGCCTATGTATCGCGAATCCTGTCATAACATCACAAAAATAAAAAATGACAAAGGAATTTTACTTTAATATCAAATCAAAAATTAATTAGTTAAATTTTTGTTCAAATGTTTCAAAGCAAAAAATTTTTAATATCTCCACTACATTCTTTCTGTTGATTCTCTGTACTCCATTTTTTTCTGTTCACAACCTAAAAACTTTAACGGAAATTTCAGTCTGCAATTGACGATAATATCTTTTCAATTTTCTAACAAGTGTCTTTGGCGACATTTTGGACAACAATACGTAAAATGTTTCTATCAAAATTCTGAAAAATTTAGACAAAAAGAAAATGAAAATCTTTGTGTTTAATAAATGATAAATAAAATAGTAAACATTACCGTTCAAAGATCTCCGATTAATGATGAATTCGCTTGTGTTTACTCGTGTATTTAACCTGACCACTCGAGATGAAAACAAAAAAAAAAGTATGTGCAGCACAAAATTGTTTTACTTGACAGTTCAGAATAGCTTCAGCTAAATGCTATGGCAATAATAGAATTAATAAATTTGTTGCTCAAAGTTTATCTTCCGCGCGATGTTTAACTTAAAACGGAATACTTTCACACCTCTAAAGACATCCTCACTCTACCGAGGTCCGCGCACCACTGACTCTTTCACTGACGTCTGACCGGGCACGCGATCTATCCTCTTCCTCTTCTGCCGCCACCACGAACGCCACTACTGTACTTCCGTTGCCCTGCCATTTTCCATTTCTAACCCCGCTCTTTTAGGACTTCTCTTTATCATTACATTTCGGTCTTCAGAGGGCTTGGGCCACTCCAATACATATGTATATGTAATGTTATAGTAATGGTGGCTTTGAGAGCGATCAAATATTCACGAGAAAAACCTAAAACTTGAAAAAAGTTGATAATAAGTTAGACGGTTGTCCAAAAATTTCGTTCTTTACAATGAAAAGTATTCTGTTGTTTTTGATGTTTTTATTATTTTCTTTTTTGAAATCTCCTTTTATGTTGGTATATTTTTATATATTCCAACATTCAATCGAATTCTCTTCAAAGCTACGACACAAGTACTCTTCTAGGACACCTTTGCGTGAGTATTTTTCATTTCTCTTTATATAAAAATTAATTTAAATGTTGAATTTAAATGAAAGCATGAATCTAACCACAAAGAATTTATTTAATAAATTATAATGTGTATTTTTCCACGATATTATTTAGGGAAGAGAAGTTTCAACATTTGGATGTAACCTAAAAAACACATTAATTTAACGAATAAAATTAAAGCTGAAATTATTTAAAGAGTATTTCCGAGAAAATACAAATGAAAAGAAAAAGGTAATTATTAACTAATTGTAAGTATTGTAAAAGCTAAAATTATTTATTTATTTTTACTGTAGATAAGTAATTGGAGCAAGTAAACTGTGATAAGTGATTGAAAATTTTTTCATTAAATCTATGAATGGAAATGTCCATCGTTTCCTTCTTCACCACATTCTACATGCTTATAAGGATAAAAATAACGACAAGAATAAACAGGTTTGATTTTTTTATAGTCTTGTTATTATTTTGGTCGAGATATAAATATAAAACGTTTACGTATATAAAAACGTCAGAGTGAATTTTCCGCATTTTACACGCGTGAGAGCGTATACGTATTTCTATAGAATGAAAATTTTGAATTTATTATATAAAACAGCATTATGAAAATTAATGTTGGGTATATAAATGGATATTAATACTACGAACTTAAAACTTCAAGAGTACAATTCCATTTGTTAAAATGTCACCACGTAATGACTAAAGTAACAACCATAGAGAAATTAAAATAAGAAAATAGCAATTGGTAAAATATAGTCACGATTCACGACGACAAATTGTCGCACATGCAGGATTTATTTTAGCCGAGAATTTTGCGCACGCGTGAGTATCTTTTTGTACTTTTCATTGGAGTTTGCTTTTAATGCTTTATTATACTCTCTATCACTATCTTTATTGCACTGTTACATTTACACGATCCAATTTTTGCTTCTTTGTTAGCTTTATGCTCAATAGCTGATCCGTTTACGTTGCAAAATCGCATTTTTCATGGTTTGTCCGGAAAATCCATGCTGGTACTACTTGGCCACGTGCCGAGTGTCAACAATGGAAAGGCAACAGACTGAAAAAACTAAAAAGTCTCAAACTCTCATCTTCCAAATGTTCTTTTAGTCTACTACAGCTCGACAATCATCCGCGTGCCAGAAAATAAAAAAAAATTAAGTGGTTTTTTCATCTGATTTATTTTTATTCGTTTTATTGGCTCTTTCGTCTTTTATAACAAATGTCTTTTTCAATCTTCATTAACAGAAGAATAAATAATTATCTCTACGATGATGTTTTAGATGAGTGAAACATAATAACATATGAAGAACATTCGTGACGAAACAACTTTTGCCCATGAAACTTTTAAATTTATTCCAAGAGCAAATTAGATCACATCAACGATAGAGTTCCTCTTACGACATCTCTACAGGATGATATACAAAAGCCTTAAAAACTTTACTATTAAGTTTAGAATTTTTTATTCAACGTTTAAATGTTAAATGTCTATTTCTGACCTTTGTTAAATAAATTTGTATTATTGACGTTGTATATACTTGGCAACGGATTCGGACGTATTCGTAGATCGTAAGTTCAATGGGAAACGACCCAAAATGTTTAGGAAAAGAAGTGCGGCGCCAAACATTACCTGCATTCGTTTCCCGGTACAATTCTTATCCAAGCTTTTCAATCGATGCCAGAGAACCCGGGGAAACGCCTTTCGGAATAAGTACAACTTTCCTGGCAAGGTACAGCTGTTAAATTTTCATGAACCTTACTCTTGCGTTGAATTTTTCGTGTTTCTTTAGCATATGTGACCAGTAAGCATCTTGTCATATTGATGACACTTGAGCGCGTTGACAGAGCTATTCAAATTTTCTTTAAAATAGGCCACGACCTAGCTACAAAAATTAAAAGATAACTTATTTTTCAGTAATATTAAAATTACGTTACCTTCTAGGTATGTTTATCTAAGCTATTGGAAATAATAAAATGATATACAATTTTTTGTTTATCAATCAAATCCGTCAATACTATTTTCTTTCCTATATGAATATATTGGTTTTTATTTTAGTTTAGAGGAATATTGATATATGACTCTTGATATTTCCCTAGATAAAAACAAGAACAATCGAATTTGTCACATGTTTTAGCAATCTCCAGTTATCCAGATGACTACCAAGTATCAATATGTCCTCGCGACATTTTTAGACTGAAAGTATAACTAAAATAAATCATGTTACATCTTCTCTCATACAGTTGAGATGCATTCAATTGATACTGAAGTAGGAAAAAAAGTTGGAAAATATCTCAAGATTACTTGGAAAATTGAAGTTGACATTTCTGAAAAATAAATGAATTTAAAAATTCGTTAAAGGGATGGAAAAAATATTCTTTATATAAAAAGAAACAATTATAGATTCTCAATAATTGATCAAACCATTTAATTTTTCTTCAAATAATTTAAAGAGTCAAACTAATGCTATTCACAGCAAATAAAGTTTAAAAAATTCAATTAAACTTTATGAATTGATTCAATGATTAAAATTCTTTTGTGAACTGATAACTATTAGTTGTTTATCATGAATAAACTAGGCCAGAATAAAGTTAAAAAATGTTTAATATATTTTTTCAGACATTGAACTTGTTGTAGAATTCATTTTAATGATAAAGATACACTGAAAGCAACTGTTTAAAATTCCATAATCGATGTAAATACTCGTAATATTATAACAGAATATAAAGTAAAAAGGACTAAGCTTCATAATTCTTTCAAAATGAACTTTCGTAAACTGTTCACTGAATTTTAATTAAGCGATGGAGGTGATTTTATGACTATTAGATCTCATTTACTTCCAACTGATGTAAAAGAGTTTAAATGAAAATAACTTTTCTATGTTCTGAAAAAACTGCTAGGCGAATGTTATAATTCTCTAGTGTAGCATTATTAATGAAAGTACTCTAACTCTTTCATTTAAAAATAATACTTTTGTATTGAAGATAGTTTTATGATCTTACTGCAACTAATAGGATTCAGTTTATGAAGGGTAATATAACAATAAGTCAAAAAGTTTTGTAAATTATAACTTTACTCCATTTCGAACCGAGCCATATATATATATATTTATATGTATAGATATAAGTATATTTATATATATAATCATCTGCTACATTTTTTTACACATCTCTAAGTTAGGATAGTCATATAGACTTCCAATAATTCTCTTTATTTATTCATTTGTTTATTTATTCAAGTTTTTTTAGTTTTATTTATTTATTTTATTATCATTGTTATGCTTCTTTACTTCTTTGCATTTGTTTTTGTGCATTAATGCACGATTCAGATAAATACAATCATACAACTAACATCGACTAAATTTTACAATTATTTTGTTTATATATAGTCGACGTTTATGACTTTAGTAATCCATTTTTCTTCCTGTATTCGACAAGTAATACAATTATTGTTTTGTTATAGATAACATTAGGCATAATAGTTACATACGTTACAATACATACATACAAATGTCCAACCACTACGGAATTTTCAAATGCATTTCCTTACATTACACATTTTCCAACATTTTTTTTTTTTCTATCTTTTACACTTTTATCATTTTTATGAATATCTTGATGTGAACAGTAGTAAATAATTATTTCTTAGCCCCCAAATAAAAATTTTTTATAGATAGAAATGTTTAGTCAGTTAAAAAAGAGACGAATTTTAATTATAAGATACATTGAGGGACAAATTGATACTCTACATTTTTTTATCTTCTTTTTTTTTATTTATTCTTTCTTTTCTTTCTCGTAACTATTCCACTCACAGTAGCTGAATAGATGTCAGACATTAGCTGTTATTTTATTTGTTTTTTTTTTTAAATATTTTTATAAATTAACTTTTCATTAACGAGAATTATTTATGGCGGTAGCCTGGGCTTTGTTTTCCTATTCTACTTTAAGAATAGGTCCCATGAATTCACACAGATTATTAACGCGTACAATACACTTTAAAAATTAATAATAATTATAATAATTATAGTCATAGTAATAATAATTATAGTAATATCTATTATGTACAGAGGGCAGCGTGTCTAGTACACAATTTTGCGATGATTCAAGTCATACATGACATATTTTACAATTGTGTCCTTGTATAATTGACATTTTTTAGAATAATTTAACTTTCCCTGATTGTAATTAAATTAATAAAAATGTTTTTACATGTTAAAAATATTTTTTAATTAAATTTTCATCAGATTCATACAAAATATTTGACTTAAAAATTCTCTTTATTTTAAAAAACTGTTTGAAATTTAATTTACTAGAAAAATAAAATAGAAATACAATTGTTTGCCTATCAATTATTCTCATGTTATCAAACTATTTAATCTCAGTATCACTTGTACCATCGCAATTATTTCATCTACATTGTTCATCATGTATTTCGGGTGTCACGAGACATACACATCTCTACCTTGTGCTTGATGTGACACGCCAAGAAGTTTAAAAAAAAAAAAAAAACATACATGTCTACTCTTTCAGCTAGAATTAAATCGGTATTTGCAAGTTTTTTTCCTCATAAACATCATGATTCAATTCAATTTTTGACTTTAGGAAATTGTAATATGTAAAATAATAATAATTAGTAATAATAAAAATAGTTGGCGACAAATCTTATTGACATGTGATCACAGTGCGAATCAAACGCCTGAATTTATCTCTAACTGAATAACGAGCACTTCGTGTTTAGATAAGTAGTGAACTGACAAAAAAATAACCACCAAATACAGAAGATTGAAAATAACTAGTCTGCTGTTATTTTAACACGATGCACGGTGGTTTTCCGATGTGTTAATTATGATTTCCTCCATTATTTTCAATTGTATATCCCTTAAGTTTCAATATTTAAAATTCTTAGCAGTTGCAATTAGGGTTCGTAGGATTAGGTGATTGATCAGTAAGCCGTTGTCCTTTTGCTTGGCCTGTTCCGGCCATCAATGTTGGATCGTTGTCAAGAGATTCACTCATTTTATCACAAATTATGTCAACCAATTGTTCAAACACCGCCTGAAATATATAATTATTCATAAATAACTGATAAACTATAACTACTTGTGTTCTCAATTACAGCACATTTTCTACATGCACATTTGCATGCTGTTTGCATAAATCATTAGAAATATATTCATTAAATTTCCTAGAAAATTCTAAATTCATTTAAATAATAATCATGAGTTTAAATATAGATAAAACCATTATTATCAGGGTTAATGCATGACAGACCATTAAATTTAAATTCAATTTCAAATGATAAAAAAATAATCACCATTTTTATTCATTTCAATGATAGATCTATAAATTTAACTGAAAATAATCCAAGTTAAAAATGAAATATAAACAATGACATTACCTTAACGTTAATATTTTCCTTAGCTGACGTTTCGAAAAATGGTACTCCCAATTGTTCTGCCAACTGTTTGCCTCTTTCATAACTAACCACCCTTTCTTCCATGTCACACTTATTGCCAACAAGAATAACTTGAGCATTATCCCACGAATATGTTTTAATCTGCGTAATCCAGTCTTGAACTGAATTAAATGATTCCTCATTGGTTATGTCATACATAAGGATAAAACCCATCGCTCCTCTGTAATAAGCCGTTGTAATAGTTCTATATCTTTCTTGGCCAGCTGTGTCCTGCGGTGTATAAATTAAAATAACCTTGCTGTTAATCGCACATCCACCCCTACAGAGTCAGCCTTCATTCTCTCGTTACTTTTCATCGATTTTACACGTTCAAACAAGCAATGTGCTTTTATTTATAAGCAAGAATATTTAATTAATCGCAGTTTTCTTCAACAGTCAATTTAATTCAATGCTTCACTGAGAATGAAAGGCATTATTTGTTGAATATTTATACTTAACCCTTTCACTTTTTAGGTTACTTATTAAATTACTTTAAGCTGAAAATTATTAAGTAATCAATTTACTTCGTTAATTAAAGGATTGAAGTATTTTTTTTGATTGAATACCTTCTAAGCTTCAATTAAATAAAATTTATTAGATTTAAAGAATGAAATGTTGGATAAAAAAACTTGATAAAATAAAGAAATTAATTTTGATGAATTTTTCAAGTACGTAACGTTGAAACTCAAATGAAAAAGGTTGATGAAATGGAGGGTAGCAATGCCATGAGTTCTATATTTGTTATATTGATTTTCAATGGAAACCATGTAATAGTGTATCATTCATTTCCTTCTTGCGTGTGTGAAAGGGCCAAGCATAAAATTTTCTGATGATTAATCTACGGTTATTTAAAAGCGTTAGATTTCGATGAAATAATAACGAGAAAAAAACATATTTTTACACGAATGTTAGCTGTTTGTAAAAGAGATAAGATAATATCATGTTAATATACTGACCCATATTTGTAGTTTCACTCTCTTGTCATGTCTAAAAACTGTTTTGACTTTGAAGTCAATACCAACAGTTGATACAAATGCTGACGTGAACGAGTCATCTGCGTACCGGAATAAAAATGATGTTTTCCCAACTGATGAATTTCCAATTATAAGAAGTTTGAACATATAATCAAAATTCTGGTCAGCGGCATCTTTTTGCCACTTGGGATCTTGCGCTGCCATCTGTAATAATTCAAATATTTATCAGTTCATTATCTAACCTATAATTTTCATCAGCATATGCTACAATAACAAATATTCATTTATTTAAATTAATGCAAATAATTGATAACTAGATTAAATAGCTGGTGATGAGCAACGGGGAATTCGGTACCGGATCATCATAATCCGGTGAAGTTATTTCGATGATGGAAATCATTCGCGTCATTCGTGTTCGAAGCTCAAGAACCGAATCCCTCATTGCCGATTTTTTTGTATCACTTTTTTTCTCAAACAACATTTTCCACACATCACCCATTGTTATTTTTAAAATAATAATAACAATTTTTATTGAAAATATTAATAATAATTTCTTTTGTTTTAGTGATTAAAAAATTACTGGATGTCCATTAACAGGATGATCGATCATCCTCATGACTGGATTGTTTTTATAAATATTGAAAGTAATGCTTTCCTACAACGTGGAAGTTCTATACTGTTCTTGGATATGCTTTCAATACTTCTTATCAGGCTGCATACAAAGGCAAGTTTATCAAGTACAATTAGAATAGAGTCACGTGACTAGAGTTGACATATGAATGTGTGTCCAGGTGTAGAAAACCACATGAACTATAAATTTTTCTTGTTTATTATTCGATTAAATATTTGAACTAATAGTAATAAAGATTTATTGGACGTTATGCAGCGGAAACTAATTCATATCAATAGAAGTACAGACATTTCAGGATCAATAGACAACTCCTTCAATTTAACAGAGAGCTCTGGAATGTCATCAATTTTAACGAGATGGTAGAAATTTAAAATTAAATGATGATAAATAATAAAATAAAAGTTAGAGGTCACATCAAGGGTTTGTCATAAAAGAGACCACATTTTTTCTACCTTCAATTTCCTTCATGCATCGTTGACTTTTTCAACTTCTCAAAGGACAATAGTTCCCCTTTTGGTTGACACACTGCCCGATTTCAAACACTATGTTTCTGTCTAACCATCGTGACTCCCCCTAGATGCTTAATTTTTCTTATTCCAATCGAAAGTAGGCCATGAGTAGCCGAAATTTGAAATAAATTTATTGACTTTTATTATTAATACTAGAATTAACTATTTAATCATTTTCAACTTTATTCTAATACTTCTTTTTTCATATTACAGATGAGTTTTCAAAATTGAGATGAAAGACGAGAAAATTTTCAACTTTAGCTAATTAAAGTCAAAGCAAGAGAATATTTTTACAGAATAAAATCCCAAGGTAATACTCAAGTACTTGTTCATTTATTCAGGAACACGGGACTATTTAATAATCTCAAGCTAATGATAAAATGAGAAAGATTGCGAGAATCGATTCTTCAATGCCTACGAATTTTATTTTTCATAAGAGTTTGATTCAAAAATAAGAAGTACATTTTTTAATAACTTAAAGTCGATAAAAAAAATTGAACAAGTGACCTAAATAAATCACTATAAAATTTATTGTAGGAGAATGTAGTATATTATATATCATAGAAGGAAAAAAATTAAGAATGAAACATAGCAAAAAAGACGAATAGAGAACGGAAGTTGAGGAAAGACTTATCACACTTTACTAGTGCGTGATAATAAAAATAAATAAATAAATGAAATCGGTCAAGCTTTCACAACCTAGTGAAAAAACAGAGAAAAGCCTTGAGACCGATGTTGTGCCAGTTGGACGAGTTAAAAATCGATAAGAGAATAGGCAGGGCCTAATGTTCTGCGTCTGAAAGAGATGCTATTATGACAGAATTGAATATCGGATTGATTTAGGAGGATGAAAAGAAGAATGAAACAATTTTTAAATCAAAAATTTTGAAGGTGGACCACCATGAGGATGACGTAGGTAGTTGAGAGCGCACTCGTCGGCGGTTGGAGGCGATGGTTCTTAAGTAGTATGTAGAATAGAAGAGTAAGTGTAAGAGAGAGAAAAAGAAGGAGAGTGAAAGATAGAAAGAGAGAGCTAGAGAAAGTGTATGGAAGTGGTATCGCACCTGTCACTAGTCCTCGAAGATGTTCTTTATTCACAACACAAGAAGTGATTACTTCACCAATTACACTACTTGATTAAAGCGATTTTTATTTAATAAATTAATAATTCAATCACTTTTATCAACTGTAATAATGTTGAAGAGAGCTGGCCTCACCAAAGCGTCGTCGCACCACTGTAGCAAACGCTACAGCTAAAATATCGACCATTTCGAAGAGACCCCCGCCCGTGCCAATCCCAGAATCGTCTGTATGCGCCTGCGTTTGCCCCTTCACCCCGCTGTTATCGTCGACCACTGGAGTCCCTACGTCAAGCATTGATAGATGCAACGTCACATGCGTCAGCTAACTCTCTTGGACGATGCAACTTGTTGAATTGCCATCACTAGAATATTTTCTCACTTTTATACTTTTTTTTTGGCTACAATATTCCATTAAATTGAATGAAACTAACAGATACACTATCAGTTTTTTAGTTTGATTTTGTGTCTACAGATGAAATCGACTTTTATCCATTTTATCTACGATTTTTGCATCAAAATAAAGCAAAAACATTTACAAAAGCCACGTGAATTTTTTTGTCAAAACTTTAAAGTTTTCAGTCCAATTGATCGACTGTTGATTTTTTATTATTTTCAACTTATTCATTTCTCCAAGTTAAAAATGACAAAAAAACAATTTAAATTAATTGAATTCTTTAGTGAACCATAAAGCACGAATAATAAAAAAATATTATGCAATTTTACTGATACAGATTTACAATAGACAAAGTTATTTATGATCACACTAAAAAATAAATAACTCAGAATACAAAATTATTTATCTAAATAAAATGAAAAAATATTAAAGTTCTTCAGAAATTTATCGTTACTGATAATTGATTGTCATAAAATTAATTAGCTTAAGTTCTGTATCATAATTTAGCTAATGACATAATTTACAGTTAGATAAGTTGAAGTGTTAGATAAAAAATATATAGGAAATTAAATGATTATGCTAAAATAGCAATACAACTAATGTGATAAATACTCAAGGAAATAAATGATAATCAAATTAAATAGATGACCAATTTGAAATAGATTCCATGGCTTTAGTAGCTAATAAACTTTAAATGACAGGTATACTGCTCTGCTTTATCGACCACATTTTATTTACTTTTTCAGTAGATGAAGTAATTTATGTGCAGACCAATATGCAAATAAACTGACATATAGATACATAAAAAATGAAACTACGAGTAAGTATAAATAACAATCGACAAAATTGTTTCACAATTCATTTGTTCAAAAGATTTGATATATTTTAAATTTATTTTCTAGGTTACTGGGAAACAATGCATCAGTAGAATGTCCTATAAACTGTCCGACAGGGTACCAGAATGCTCTCCCAACCATAAATATTCAAGAAGTCCAAGATGTAAGAAACTATTCATCATAAATATTAATAAAAAATTATTTATTGAAAATATCTATCCAACATTATAGCTCAAGAGATGCCAAGACAAGGAATTACTTCAAACGAAGACGAAAAATGTCTTGAAGATATCATAGATCCATTGAAGATTATCGAAAAACTTAAAGGAAAGTCTAATGGAGAATTTTTTTACATGATTTATGCAGTAGGAAAGTCTTCAAAATTTTTTACTCCTTATGCTCTCAAGTAAGATCTGCCATAATTTACAATCAAATATTAACATTTGGTTTAATTGATTCATAAAATATGATCCAACTAAAATCATAATAAAAACGTGAAAGAATTTTTTTGCATTAGTACAACGGTGTATTATAGTATATTGAATGTAAAAGATGTCTTGAATGCTTTATGTCATCTTTAATATTTAGGATTATTCCTTACAAAGAAATCACTCGGTCGTACATGACTATTAGCGCAAATGGTGTGACCCAGTACAGCCCGGAAGAAATGGAGTTCACACCACTGCATCAGTGGGAAAGTGAATATAAGTACTACCTAAAACTTATGGAAGTAAGAGTGCTCATCAACACTAAAGAGCCTTATCCTCAATAAAATCCTATCTTTCATCCTTGTCATATCTAGATAAAAACCTTCCGGTTCTATCGCACGTGGAAAGCCTTTTGGGTTTGGAGGAAGAAGATAACGCTTGAAAAATTTCTAAATGCCAAGAGCTTTATTGCACTAAATTTATTCATATGTGACTCCATTTTTAGCCAAGCCTTGCTGCAAATTAGAAACCTGTGTAGTGAATTTTTTCATTACTCTTTTATGGACGTTAATATCGTCGAGAAATTATCATTATTTGATTTTGTTGAAGTTCAAGTAAGTACTTGAGTAAGTTAATAAAAATAATTCAATATATTTAAGCTTTCTTCCAACAGTTAGGGCAATTAGAGTACAGTCGAAGTAAATTAATTAAACTTCGAGAGAATGTGATGAAAATAACGTATGAAGCATGTGTTCAATCACTCCTTCAAGCCAAATATACTATTGATGACTCAAACATCACTATCGAGCAAACAACTTACGGAAAGCTCGGTAGATTTGCTTCGAAAATGCATCTAAGAAAAGATGATATATTAAAAATGAGCTTTATAGAACAAACAAATAAAAGGAAAAAATGTAAACGTCTTTCATGGTATGTAAATAATTATTTTTTAAAGCTCTTTAGTTTCCATGAAAAATTCTTTAGAATATTAGCAATTATTATAGTCTTTATAATCCAAAGATTATTTTTCCAGCTTTATTCATCTAGTCGATTATATTTTAATGATTTGCAAGCTTAATGTCTTGGAAAATACCTACATTGATTTCTTGAATGTATTGAGAGGTCATTTCAATTTTTTATCTAACGAGGAACAATTTTCTGAATCACGACTCAGTATAATAATGGAAGATCTCCGACCTCTAGAGTCACCTTTCAAGGTAGTAAAAGTGTATAAAAAATAATTGACTACAAAAATGTTAATATTTAAATTTAAATTTGATTTTTTAATTATTTTTAGAATCCTTATTGGATAGTCGATTTGACATTATCAAATAACAAGCTGGAAATAGATCCACCTGATAATGTCTTTTGGTTTGTAATTGGAACAATACGTGCAATGTGGAGAGATGAACTTGGAGATATTAAACCCTTATTAACTGACACTTATTTTAATTGCTTTACGAAGTAAGAATTTTTTTTAAATTTTTCTCTAATACTTTTGTAGTCATTCTGCATTTTAATTCTAGACCAATGATTAATCGAGTGGTAGAGAAATATCGATTGGCTGGAAACCCTCCAGATTTTGTTCAAGTAGTAAACAATGATCCCACAATTCAAAGTTTTATGCAAGAAATGGATGAATTGATAGAATTGAACGTAATTAGTCTGCGAAATTATTATGAAAGATTTAAAAAGATAGAAACGTTTTACAAAGAAGATAAAAGCTTTGATGATAATATTATTCAAAAAAACATACGGTGTGATATTTTCCGACAATGGTGCTTACGTTATAAGAATGAAGAAGAAGTTATTTTTCAAGTAACCGACTTCCAGCCCCTTGGAATTTTTCTCTTACAAATGAAACGATTTAAAGAGGAAGCTTTAAAAGCGCCAGCTGCAAAGTGGAGAATTCTACAGAAAATAATGCCAAAGTAAGTCCTTGACAGCTTAAGAAATTAATTAATGAAGTGTTATTTAGTGAATAATTGAAATAAAATTCATAATTCAAAATAGGATTGGAAAAACTAAAGTTGAACAATTATTAAATGATGCTATAGATGCAGAAACTTTTTTAAACTCTGCACCATCGACAACGGATGACTTTGTAGCGTACATTTCATTTATTGATGAAGCTCAACGGAAGCTAGATCTCATGGATAATGAATTAGAGTATGTGAAAGAGTTGTATGAAATAATGGAAGAGTATAACATTCCTGTGTCTTCAATAGATGTAGCTCAGAATTTAGTAAGTATTTTTATTTTATTTTCTCTCAAATATATTTAACCTGACTGAAAACAAAAATTATTCAAATACAAAAATCAGGCAGCAAGTGATGAATTAACAAACCTGAAGCAAACACTAGAAAAATGTCTAGAGGAACGAGAACAGCTGATATTAAAGTTAAATCAAGAGTTAGAAAAAGATGTAAAAAATATAATAGAGGATGTTACTGCAGTTGATAATGAAGTGAAGGTAGAAAAAGAATTACATCATACATATTTTATTTAATGAATTAATTATTATTATTAAATTAATTTGAAAACTCAACTTATTACTAATAGGAATCGTGGCTTATAAATACACAAACTGATATCACCACTTGTATTAAAACTCTTGAAAGCCTTTCAAAACGTATACAAGCAAACAGAGACTTAGTAACTCGATGTCAAAATTATCAGAAGAAATTTAAACTGGAAGTTGTTCGTTTGGATATACTAGATCATGTAGAAGATGAAATACGACTCCGTACTCTTCTTTGGGAAAGTATAATTTCATGGAAAGAAGCAATTAAAACTTGGTATAGCTGTGACTTTAATTCTCTGGATATTGAAGAAATAACAAACATGATAATGCGTTATTCAAAGATTGTTAATCAACTAGAAAAAGGTCTTCCCTCGAACAATATTTTACCACAGTTTAAGAATAAGGTGAAACAAATGCAAGAAAAATTACCAATCATCAGCTATTTAAAGAATCCGAGTTTAAAATCACGACATTGGTCAAGAATTGAATCACTATTGAACTGTTCATTTGATTCAGAACATCCAATAACGCTAGACATAATAGAAGAGTATGGAGTTTTTGAGCATCAACAAGAGTTGATGGAAATATCAGCTACAGCGACTTCAGAGGCGACATTAGAAAATATGTTGGATAAAATTCAAGACACTTGGAAGACGTTAGAATTTATTATATTGCCACACAAAGAATATAAAAATGTATTTATTTTGGGAAGTCTTGAAGAAATTCAAAGCGCTTTGGAGGAAAGTAACATTGCCATACAGACGATTTCTGCTTCACGCTATGTTTCTCCGATTAAATCTAGAGTAGATGAGTGGATAAAACAGATGGAGCTCTTTTCAACGACCTTGGTATTGATCACTTCTATTTATTCACTTTAATCACTGCACTGAGACGACAATGAATATTCAAAGATTTATGTAAATAAATAATTCTTTGTCGTTAATGAATATTTAAATTAATTTCATTAATACAAAACCGGTACAAATTTAAGTCAATTATTATTTTATATTATCTTTTATTTTAAAATACAATTTAATGATGTAATTACCTGTAGGATGCTTGGCAGTATTGTCAGCAGCAATGGATGTACCTTGAAGCAATTTTCTCAGCAGCGGATATTCAACGTCAACTTCCAGTTGAATCGAAGCTTTTCATCAAAGTTGACAGATCTTGGAGAGAAATAATGAGAAAAGCATTTAAAGTATTTAGTTTTATTTGTTTTTTTTTTTATAAATTATCAGTGATTGATGTAAAATTTATGTGATTAATAAGTTTGAATTACCTGAAGACGCCAGTAGCTATGGAATTATGTACTCAGACTGGATTACTTCGGCAATTTGAAGAGAACAACAGAAACTTAGATGAGATTACAAAGTGCTTGGAGGCATATCTTGAGACAAAGCGCATTGCTTTTCCTAGATTTTTCTTTTTATCGAATGATGAACTACTAGAAATTCTCGCCCAAGTAATTTTTTTTAAAACTATTAAAAAGTTAACTAAACTGTATCATTTTTAAATACTCTAATTAAAATTCTATTATTGTTTTTATTTAGAATATATTATGTCAAATTTCAAATAAAATAGTTAAACATTTTTTTGCAGACACGAAACCCTCATGCTGTTCAAAAATATCTTCAGAAATGTTTCGATGCAATTTATCGTCTACAATTTGCATCAGTATCATCTACAGCTGATATAACATCTCCAATTATTTTAACAACAGAAATATTGGCAATGATTTCACCCGAGGGAGAGAAAGTGAATCTCGAGAAAAATCTGAAAGCTAGAGGGGGTGTTGAATACTGGCTGAAGAAAGTTGAGGAATCAATGTTCATTTCTTTAAAAAGAATAATGAAACTGGTGATGAATGATTATGAAGAGAAAGAAAAGCAAGATATCATTATTTCCTATCCATCCCAAATAGTTCTTACAGTTTCTCAAATATTTTGGGCTCGAGATGTTCATTGTATTTTTGAAAAAGTAGAGAACATAGATGAAGCATTGAAATCTTTTGAGCAAAAATGTTATTCAGTAAATTAATCAATAATTTACTTATTATTACAAACAATAGTAATTATTGAAACTAAATAAATAACTACTTTGACATGTTCGTAGGAATTAAACCATTTAGCTGGAATGGTAAGAGGTGAACTACATACATTGATTCGAGATGTTATCATAAATTTAATTACTATTGATGTACATGCGAGAGATATTATAACGTCTTTGATAGAAAATAAAGTTTCTTCCAGGTAAATTACATGTTCAATAATACTCATCTATGAATTTATTCAACAGAAAATTATTTACATTAATAGCACCAATTTTGAATGGACAAAAAATTTACGATACTATTGGGATCAAGAAATAGATAATTGTGTTGTAAGAATGAGTACAGCTGAATATTTATATGGTTATGAGTATTTAGGAGCACAGAAAAGACTTGTTATCACTCCGTTAACTGATAAATGCTATTTATGTCTCATGGGAGCTTTGCAGCTCAAGCTAGGTAATTTAAATATTTATTCTAGTATTTTTATTTCAACTAATTATCTACAAATATTTTTCTACATGTTCTATTATAAAGCACATGTACTATTCTTTTGAAAAAAAAAAAATTCACAAGGATGAATTAATGTCAAAAATAATACAATAAGACTATAATAAAACTTTTGTGATGATAATTTCATTCATTTGATAGGCGGAGCACCAGCTGGACCTGCTGGGACAGGAAAAACAGAAACAACAAAAGATTTGGCAAAAGCACTAGCAATTCAATGTATTGTTTTCAATTGTTCTGAAGGTTTGGATTTTAAAGTTAGTATATACCAGTACTTAACGAAATAAAAGTTTTGGGTTTTATATTTTAATTATGTATTCCAGATAATGGGGCGATTTTTTTCTGGAATAGCAACTTCTGGAGCTTGGTGTTGCTTTGATGAGTTTAACAGAATTGATATTGAAGTTTTATCAGTAATTGCTCAACAATTAATTACAATTAAAAATGCTAAAGTTTCTGGTGTTAATGAGTAATTAGTAAAACTTTCATAAGAGATGAAACTGAGTAGCAAAAACTTACTGAATAACCTCAAGGTTATAATAAATATTTCCAGATTTATGTTTGAAGGTCGTATGATTAATTTAGTAATGTCATGTGCTACTTTTATCACTATGAATCCTGGTTATGCTGGCCGTACCGAGCTTCCTGATAATCTCAAATCATTATTCAGACCAATCTCTATGATGGTTCCTGACTACAGTATATTTATTTCTCATTAATTTTATACGTTAATGTAATAAATAAAAAAAAACTGTACCACATTAAAGTTTAATTGTTCCAGAATTAATTGCTGAAGTAATTTTGTATTCTGAGGGATTTGAATCTTCAAAACAATTGTCAATAAAGATGACTTTAATGTATACTTTATGTAGTGAACAACTTTCGCAACAAGATCACTACGACTTTGGAATGAGGTCAGATAAGTTTACTGAAAATACATCAATGTTTCTCTATATTTTGTACTTTGATAAACTTTCGTAAATAGAGCAGTCAAGAGTGTCCTTATGATGGCTGGAAGTCTGAAGAGGGAAAATCCGGACAAAAGTGAAGAAGTTGTTTTAATCAAAGCTCTACGCGATAGCAATTTGCCAAAATTTCTGGCTGATGATGCTAATTTATTTCTAGCAATTTTATCTGATCTTTTTCCAAATACTTACATTCCTGATGATAATTATGGAGTATTCGAGGAGACCATTATTTCTGTAATTACATGAAATGTTTTATCGAAACTCTTCCTATATTAATTATTTATGCATTTATTTTTTCTATCTGAAAGGTCATGACAGATGCAAAATTGCAGCCAGAAAAGTCATCGATTGTGAAGACAATTCAATTACACGAGACAATACGAGTCAGACATGGAGTGATGTTAGTTGGACCTACTGGTGGAGGAAAAACTACTGTTCTTCATGTAAAAAAATATTTTATGACAGTTGGATTTTTTTATTTTTATGAGTATCTTTCTAATAATAAAAGTCTCATTAAACATTCAAATTTATTCAGCTATTTTAACTAACAGTAAACCTAAATTTTATCTAGACATTGTGTGATACATACTATCGTTTATTTGAACAATCAATCTCAGGACCATTTAACAAAAAAGTCAATATGTATGTACTTAATCCAAAAGCTGTAACTATAGGAGAATTGTATGGAGAAATTGATACGTATTCCAATGAATGGCAAGATGGTTTATTGGGTGCTATTATCCGAAAAGCATGTGCATCAGAATATGATGATAATCAATGGGTGATTTGTGATGGCCCGGTGGATGCTCTTTGGATTGAAAATATGAATACAGTACTTGATGATAATAAAATGCTATGCTTGGCTAATTCCGAACGCATTAAATTCACACCCTATGTTCGAATGATTTTTGAAGTGATGGATTTAGCACAAGCTTCACCAGCTACTGTCAGTCGTTGCGGGATGGTTTACGTTGATCCCTTCGAATTAGGATGGATGCCTTATGTCAAGAGCTGGTTGAGCAAATTACAACATCAATTACCTGATGTAGTGATTGATATTATAATTCTAGAATTATTTGAAAAGTATATTGAAGATGGATTAGTATTTTTCAAAAAAAATTGTCAACATGTCATATCTCAGGTAAGAATTATTGTCCAGTTAATTTTTGAATAAGCTAATTATGTAATTCTTATCATAGGTTGACATGGGTAAAGTTAATATGGTATGCGCTCTTTTGGAAAGTATTCTTCTAGAGTCAGAAGTAATAAATAAAACAATCGATAACTCACAGCTAACGACTATTGTCACTCAGTCATTTGTATTCTCGTATCTTTGGGGAATCGGGGGAAATGTTACTGATGGATCTCGTGAAACTTTTGAGCTTTTTGTGCGTACTCAGCTAGAAAAAGATGTGAATTCTAGGTAGAATATATAACTACTATGAATACTTTTATTTTTCATAAATTTTTAATCATTTAAAATTATCAATTTTCAGAGAACTTTGGAATTTTTATGTTAATCCCAAACTCCAACAATTTGATTTATGGCAAAATATTCTTCCTACTTTTCAATATGATGAAAATGTACCATTTTTTGAAATTCTTGTTCCCACTATTGATACAGTACGTTTTGGATATCTGATCAAGAAAATGATTATCGCCAATAAGCCAGTTTTTATCACTGGAACAACTGGTTGGTAACGTCTTTATTCTTTTTTTTTTTTATGGTAAAAATTTTTATACTTGACGAAGCTCTGTGGTCTAGGTGTTGGGAAGTCAGTAATAGTTAAACTTGTCTTGAATACTCTTCGAGAAACGGGTCTCTGGATAACCGTGTCTTTAAATTTTTCTGCTCAGACGAGCAGTAAGCGAACGCAAGATATTATAGAACTTAAATTAGAAAAGAAGAAAAAGTCATTGCTCGGAGCTCCAATGGGGAAGAAAGTGTGTGTCTTTGTAGACGATGTTAACATGCCACGGTTGGATACTTATGGTTCTCAGCCTCCTTTAGAGCTTCTTCGACAAGTGTTGGATTTCAGTGGTTTCTATGATCGTAAAAAATTATTCTGGAAAACAATAGAAGACATGATCTTGGTGGCAGCTTGTGCTCCTCCAGGTGGTGGTAGAAATCCTTTGAGTCCGAGATTTGTACGGCATTTTGGAATGCTTGTCGTTCCCACACCTACAGAAGCTTCTCTAAATACCATTTTCACGTGAGTATTGAAAAGAAAAATCGTGCAATATTTTTTTTTTATTACGTGTGAAATTGTTTGTGGATATATTTATTTCAGAGCTATTATAAGAGGATTTTTAGATTGCAAACATTTTCAAAAATCTATTCAAGAGATTGGAGATAAAATTGTGAATGCAACAGTGGAGTTATATAATCGCATAGCTATCGATCTCCTTCCAACGCCAACGAAAAGTCACTACATCTTCAACCTTCGGGATCTGTCAAAGTGCATTCAAGGCATCATGCAAAGCGATCCTATGTCAATTCGAGATACCAAACAAATGACAAGACTCTTTTATCATGAATGTTTGCGAGTTTTTCATGATCGTCTAGTTGATAATATCGATAAAGGTTATTTTTATCAGTTACTTTCTGATACATGTTCACGGTTTTTTGGAGATCAAATCATTTCACCGCCGTCTGAAGATAATATTGAATCATCTTCACTGTTCTTTGGAGATTTTATGAAATTTGGTGCACCGAAAGAGTCTAAAGTCTATGAAGAAATCACAGATATTGAGAAAATGAAATCTATCCTTCAAGTCTGTATTTTTTAATTGGAATCTTATTTTTTCAATTGACAAAATAGTTATTTTTTTCCACTATCTATAGGATTATCTTGATGATTACTGTCTCAACTCTAAAAAGGACATGAAACTTATTTTTTTCTCTCATGCCATTGAACATTTATGTAGACTTGCTAGGATCTTAAGATCAGAGCGAGGTCATGGGTTGCTGGTGGGTGTTGGAGGGATGGGCAAACAGAGTTTAACTAAATTAGCATCTCATTTAAATGGATATCCGTAAGTCATCAGTATTATAATATTAACGGATAAATGAAGCAGAATGAAAAATTAATATAAATATTTAAATGAATATTTAATATTACAGATGCTGGCAGATTGAAGTCATTCGAGGATATGATAAAAATTCCTGGCATTCAGATCTACGTAATTTTTATTTCAAACCTGGAGTTGCTGCTGAAGATGCTACTTTTCTTTTTACGGATACACAACTTGTTATGGAAGAATTCCTTGAAGATATTAATAATACTCTAAATTCAGGTATACTTTCATATTATCTAAGATAAAAAAAATTTATATAAAATAAAAATTTACTATAAAAAATTTATCAAGATAAAAATACTCCATTTAATTTCCAATTTATTCTTTTCTTTTAAAATAAATTGATAAGAAAGCTATTATTAAAAAATAATAAGTAAAAGCTTCTCGTTACTTGTATTTCAAAATAAGATGATGGAAATTTTAATAAATTTATTTGAAATTACTTTAGGAGAAATTCCCAATCTTTACGAAGCAGAGGAATTAGAAAAAGTAATAATAGCAACAAGACCTGCAGCCAAAGCAGCAGGAATACCAGAGACAAATCGTGATGAAATTTATGACTATTTCATCAGTCGAGTCAGAAATCATTTACATTTGATTTTGTGTATGAGTCCTGCTGGAGATGGATTTCGGTAAGTTACTGAGTAGGTCAATTGGCTTGTCTTTTATTTACCTAAATCTAATCAATAAATTGTGCTCTCAATATTCTGTGAGACGACGGTGTCGGATGTTTCCGTCGTTGGTCAACTGTTGTACGATTGATTGGTTCACTAAATGGCCTAGTGAAGCTCTTATTTCAGTTGCTGAAATTTCTATAATTCCAAGCATAACCACGGAACCTGACCTAGCAAGTGCCTTGACATCCATTTGTGTGTTAATGCACCAAGTATATAATTAATTTCATCTTATTATTTTATATAAAAAATATATAATTCTTTTTTAATTTATAAATAAATTTTACAGAGCGTCGACGAGATGACTGAGAGATATTACATCGAGATGGGTAGACGATATTATACCACTCCTAGTAGTTATCTCGAGTTATTAAGATTATTTTCAATGATCTTAAACCGGAAAACAAAGGAAATTACATCTCTAAAGACTAAAATAGGAAATGGACTCAATGTAAGCTGATCAACTATTTGATTTCTTAATATACCTTGAACTTATTATTAATATTTATTCATACGTCAAGGTTATATTTACAATTAAGCAGAAAAAAAGCATTTTCAAGTTCAATTTAGTTTAAAAATACAGAAATTAATTTATTTAATTACTTGTGATTCGTTTGTATAGAAACTTTATGAAACACGAGAAACTGTTGCAATAATGAAAAAAGAACTCATTGTTCTGACACCACAGTTACAAACGAGTTCTGAAGAAGTCACAAACCTCATGAAAGTTTTGGCGAAAGAGCAAATCGAATGTGATCAAGCTCGAGCAATTGTTTCTGCCGACGAAGCTGTTGCTAAAGTAAGATTTGTTCTAACTGATTATAGATTAGATAAAAAATACGCAAGAATACAATCAAAATAAAATTCAATGTAAACTTTTTATTAAGGTAAAAGCCCAAGAAACAGCACTTTTAGAGGCTGAAGCGAGGAAAGATTTAGAAGCAGCAATGCCAGCCTTAGAAGAAGCTCAGAAGGCTCTTCAGTCGCTCAACAAGAATGACATAAACGAGATTCGGGTTTTCAATAAACCACCACCTCTAGTACGCTACGTTATGGAAGCTGTCTGTCTTCTTTTGGGTGAAAAGTATGTCAATCTGCTGGCAGATACTTAGTCGAAATCAATAAGACAAAAAAAACTTAATACTGTTATTTTGTTTTTGCTTTTAGAACGGATTGGGCTACTGCTAAATTAGTTCTTTCAGATCTTCATTTTCTTGATCGTTTAATAAATTATCCAAAGGATAAAATAAATGATAAATTATTAAAAAAACTTCAGAGTTATATAAATAATCCTGAATTTATTCCAAAAAATGTTGCCAAACAAAGTAAAGTTTGTAAATCAATTTGTATTTGGGTTCGAGCTATAGACGGTTATGCAAAAGTATTCAGAGTCGTTGAACCGAAACGTATTGTGTACGTAAATTATTTAAGTTTAAAAAATGTTTAATCTAATTTTTTTATTTTAATATAAATTATAAAATTTTATTCAATTTAATTAAGAATATTTGTATTCCAATTAAAACTAATCAATGAAATTTACAGGTTTGAAAAAGCACAAAACGAATTGCAATCAATCGAAAATATTCTCCATTCAAAACAGAATCAATTAGCAGAAGTTGAGAATAAAATTGTAGAATTACAAAATCAATACGACTCCGCACTTAGGAATTTAAAACAACTACAATCAAATATTGCTCTAAATGAAGCTAGACTTAACAGATCTGGTCGTTTGATAATGGCTTTAAAGGATGAGCAAGAATTATGGGAAGAAATGACTCAAGAGTTTGAATCAAAAACTCCTAATCTCATTGGTGATTCCCTGGTGGCTGCTGGAGCGTTGGTTTACTTTGGGGCATTTTCTCAATCCTACAGACAAGAACTTCTTAAGCTCTGGCTAACAGAAAGCAGAATATTGAACATAAAAATATCTTCAAATTTTAACTTGATTGATGTCTTAGTCAATCCTTTTCAAATTCAAGCGTGGAATATTTTTGGATTGCCTAGAGATCAAACGAGTGCTGAGAATGCTCTACTGGTCACTCAAGCCAAGAAATGGCCACTTATTATTGATCCTCAAGAACAGGTATTTATGAAAAAAATAATAATTATTATAATAGATCGTTATAATAAATTTATTCATCTAATTTTTAAATTAAAAATCAAGGCATATCACTGGATTCGGAATATGGAGGCTAAGAATGATTTAAAAATATGCGCCATGAATGATCCTAACTTGACTAAAATTGTTGAAAGATCTATTAGACTAGGGACACCTGTAATGATTAACAATGCTGGAGAAGTTTTGGATCCTAGTTTAGATCCTGTTTTACTACAACAAACTTTTAATCAGGTTGAATTTGAAATTTGTGAATCAATTATCTTTATTATTTTAATAATATTATTAATAATTCAATTTTGATATTTAATAGTAATGCTAAACTAAAATCTACATTAATTACAGAAAGGACAAACGTTTATTAGATTTGGAAATACTGATATTGAATATGAAGACAGCTTTAAATTGTACATAAGATCGAAAATAGCCAACCCTCACTATCTACCGGAGATGTGTATTAAAGTGACTATTGTGAATTTCACTGTCACACCATCTGGACTAGAGGACCAACTTTTAGCGTAAGATATTTCTTATTTTTGTTCAAGACTTTACAAAGAATAATATTTTCATGGTTACTAAAAGGGAAATATTTTTATTTAGAGATGTAGTTCGCTTAGAGAGACCGGATTTGGAAAAGCAACGAAATGAAATGCTTGCAAAAATAAATTCAGATAATATCCAGTTACAAAATATCGAAGATAAGTTACTTTCTATGCTATTCAACTCGACTGGAAACATTTTGGACAACGAAGATTTAATTGAAAGTCTTAATGATAGTAAAGAGACATCAGCAATGATTGCAACTCGACTTGCAGAGTCACAAAAGACAGAGGAGAAGATAATAATAGCTCGTGAAAAGTATCGCACAGTAGCAACTCGAGGATCTATTTTATTTTTCGTCATTGCTAGCCTTGCAGAAATAGATTCAATGTATCAATTCTCTTTAAAATATTTTAAGCAGGTAACTATTAATCAAATTTCAATGAATAAACAAATCTACTAGAATAAACGAATGATAAATGATCAACTATTATTGTTCTATGACATAATCAATTTATAAATTCACAACAAATAAACAATAAATTATATTTTTTAGATATTTAATAACGCCATTAAGGTAAGTGAAAAGAGTAAAAATATTGGCAAACGACTTAGCACTCTCTTTGAAAGAATTACTCTATCTATCTACCTAAATGTCTCTCGAGGTCTTTTCGAAAAACACAAGCTTATCTTAAGCTTTATGATCAGCGTGGCGATTCGTATGAATGAAAAAACAATTACTCAACAGCAGTGGAATTTTATACTTCGCGGTCCCGGCCAAATTAAAAATGTAAAGCAGAATAAAAATGAAAAAATAATTATCCTTCTCATTACATTATACATTTATATATTTATAATTGAGATAGAAATAATGTTTTCATGACTATTTTATAGCGAAAAAAACCAGATTGTGCCACTTTAAATGATTCCATGTGGAAATCAATCAATTATTTAGATGGAAATTTCAAAAGTTTTAATGGGATTATTGATGATGCTTTGAAAAAAATTGAATTGAATATAGGGCATTTAAAAGAAGTATTGAAACTTTAAAATTCAATAAATTCTATATAGAATAGAATTTAATTGTATAGTCTTGACAGTAATTTTTTTTTAATTCAAAGGAAATCAATATAAGATCTGAAAATAATGACAGAGCTCTCAAGAATTGGGATACTCTGCTTAATGACATAGAAAAATTAATGTTACTGAAAGCTCTGAAAGAAGAAAGACTTATATTTGGTATTTCAGCTTTCATAAAAAATAATTTAGGTCAAAAATATATTGAATCTTCTGTGATATCGCTAGCTCATGTGTAAATTTATTTTATTTTTAATTCATCATTCTATGACGATTGATATAAAATGTTAACCAATCAGATTGGATTCTCTTTTATAGATTTTCTGACACATCAAACAAGATTCCTTTGATATTTATTTTAAGCCCAGGCTCAGATCCATTTGGGGCTTTTCATAAACTGGCAGGAGAAAAGGGATTTACTCAAAAATATCACTCAATCTCTCTAGGTCAAGGGCAAGGACCTATTGCAGAAAGTTTAATAAAAGAAAGTTACAAAAAAGGTCAATGGATTTTTCTTCAAAACTGCCATTTAGCATCGTCATGGATGCCAAGGCTGGAACAATTAGTCATAGAAATTACTGAAGCTGTTATTGATGTTCACAAAGACTTCCGGCTGTTTCTAAGTTCTTTACCAAGCTCAACTTTTCCTATATCAGTTTTAGAAAATGCAGTTAAGATTACGAATGAGCCTCCTAAAGGATTGAAAGCTAACATGAAACGAATGTTATTTAATTTAGATGAAGACTTTTTTGAACAAAATGGTTTGTGATGAGTATTTTTACTGTTGTTATTATTATCACTAAAAATTATTTTAGATTTAGGATTACAATGGAGATCTATGATATATGGAATATGCTTTTTCCACGCAATTATTCAGGAGCGAAAGAAATTTGGTCCACTTGGCTGGAATATTAGCTATGAATTTACAGATAATGATCGAGAATGTTGCTTTAAAAATTTAGAAATGTCTTGTATTAATAAAAATATACCATGGAGTGCTTTAACTTATACTACAGGTATAGTAACTAAATCTATCTATGTCTATACCTAAAAATTAAATTGACTAATTCTTCATTATCAGGAGAAATTACTTACGGAGGTAGAATTACAGATAATTGGGATTTACGTTGTTTAAAAACAATTTTGAACATCTTTTTTTCCCCGAAGATATTTGAAGAAGGTATGAGTAATTATAATTCAAATTATTTACATAATTACTTTTATAAATGATTACATGTAACTAACGAAAGTCATAAAAATCAGCTACAAATTATGTATCTCTTAGATTACAGATATTCTCCCTCAGGATTATATTATCGTCCTAACTTTACTCGTCTTCAAGATTACAAAAATTTTGTGGAAATATTTCCATTGATAGAAGAGCCAGAAATATTTGGCATGGACGAAAATGCTAATATTATTTATCAAGTAACAATTAAACTTATTACACAACGGAAATGAAAACAAAATTAATTGTTTTTTTTATAGCTTCAAGAATCCAAAACAATTACTACCACAATTTTAGAAATTCAACCCAAGGTAGATGTTGGATCTGAAGAAAAATCAAGCTCTGAAATAGTGTATGAAACTACTCAAATAATAATGAATCGAACGGAAACTAAGATAGATCCTGATGAATGTAATCAAGTTCATTATAAAGTAATTAAAATTAAATTCAATCTTCTTAAATTTAATAATTATAATCTTATACACCTAGCACTATTTTGTTCTATAAAATAACTTCATAATTTACATGAGAAAAAATTAGATTAAAGCTCTTAAAAGAAGATGAAAAAATTCTAAATTAAAGTCATAAGAGACTAATATGATTTTTAGAGAGATTCAGAGGGAAGACTTCCTTCATTTACAACAGTCTTGTTACATGAAGTGGAAAGGTATAATAAATTACTTTATAAAATCCATGCATCAATGGAGACTCTTCAACAAGCAATCAAAGGTTTTGTTGTTATGTCTGATGAATTGGAAAATATTTTCAATGCTCTCTTGACCAATCAAGTAAGAAAAAATTGATGGATAGTTTAATAGCTAATTATATTAAGAGTATAAAAATGTTCATTCTTTACCTAAAACTAGGTACCTAAACAATGGCATAATCTTAACGTATATCCATCACTGAAGAGTTTAGGGAGTTGGATAAGAGACTTAGAGCTTCGAACGAGCTTTATTAAAGTAAACACAAATCTGCTTTACTTTTAATCTTCTCAAATATTTATTTTTATCATTTTTATAATCCATAGACGTGGTTAATCAACGTCGAGCCAACTTCCTTTTGGATCTCAGGGTTTTCATTTCCCCAAGGATTTATAACTAGTATTCTACAAACCCACGCACGAAAATATAACATTCCTATTGACTTATTAAAACTCGACTACGTAGTAATGAAAGTTGTTTTAAACCAAGAAGTTATTCAAACAGAGAATAATAAAAAGGTTTGTAAGCTTATTTATCCGAATAAAAATGATACATAAAATTATTATTCAAGCTATCTATTATCTTGCACTAGAATTCTATACTTTATCCTGGTTTAATGACACCTAGTAATGGTGTTTTTGTTCATGGCTTATACTTAGATGCAGGAAAATGGGATTTTGAATCTATGACTTTAATAGATGCTGCTATAGGTACATTGAAAATTTTTTAAACACTTTTTTAATGCATAGTATGATTTCATATTATTTAGTAGAAATATCTATTTTGTAGTCTTACTGAAAAACAACGAAGCTTGCAAACATATTTTTATACTTTTACGATTATTGCTTGTCAGAACTTAAAAACATGAAAATATTTTTTAGGAGAAATAAACCCGCAATTACCAGTAATAAATATTATCCCTGTGTTGAATCTTCCAACTGATGACAATCGATACATATGTCCACTCTACAAGACCGCTATTCGTGCTGGCGTTTTATCTACTACAGGACATAGTACCAATTTTGTAACTCCAATACTACTGCCATCATCACGCGAACAAGCTTATTGGATACTTAAAGGAACAGCACTTTTAATACAAATAACAGATTGATTTATTATGAAACTATTACTATAATGATATTGATCGTTTTTTTTATTATTATATAATTATGATTGTTCTTCTTCTTATTAGTTAATCATTCTCGTAATAATAATATACAATGTTATATAAATATTTTTTGTTAGCGAACCTTTTGAACACGAGTTTTCCCTTATTTTAAAAGTTATCACTCTATTACAGTGAAAAATAAATAAATAGTAAGCTCATAAATTAGTACGATTAATAATAAAGAATACTTCGGTAATAAAACTAAAAAAAGTCTATAACTTGTGAAATTGTCAAAGCATGTACGAAAAAATTCTTATTCATATTTTGATTTCATTTTGATTCTAGAAAGCAACTTAAGTAGCAGAAGTAATATTGTGTGGTACTTATTTGTGACAGAAAAAAATGCCCACTTCAAATAAATAAACAATAAACTAAAAAAAAAAAAAAATATCAAACCTTAGTGATGAATAAATAATTATGATAAATTTTTACGCTTTCGTCGGACATTCATTGCGTGGTAGTAATAATCTTCTTGGTCAATTTTCCACATTAATAACATGTAGATTGTCAAGACCGAGGCTAATAAAAATCTGTCAATTCTGTAAAAGAGTATTAATAATTTAATAATTTCATATAAGAATTGATTATTTCAGCTTTTATTTACTTACGTCATGAATGGATGAACCCAAACAATCATGAGAAACCCAACAAAACTGGGATGTCTCATATGTGAAAGGTATCTCTGATATTCTCTTGATTTAGTTGCCAATGGACATGGGCGATTTGATATTTTATAATAAACCTGTTTTATTCCAATGAGTTCAGCTATATCTAACATCACACACCCGCTGTAGATGATAAACCATCCCAGAGAATGAAAAGTTGTAAACAATAGCCATAACGTATTATTTGTTGTGGTGTCAACATTCCACAAAGAAACCCAAGGAATTGGCTGCCATTTAATTATCATTAAATGAAGAGCTGCTGAACTGAACACATTGTATATGCTTCTTTCTAATTCTGACTTATTCAGTCTACGGTAAATTTTTTTTACAAATTCATTTGCCATAACTGAATGCTGCAGCACAAAGATACTCATCAAAGAAGTGTCTGTTAGTAGTCTCCAAAGGATAGACTGAATTAAATTGTTTTCTAGGAAACAAAAAATCATTTATATGTATTCATAGTATTTTTAACAAGTAATATTATTTATAATTACCTGGAGCAGTTATTATTTTATGGTGTTCATTGTGTGCTGATGTAAAATACATAAAATTATAAAGAACATGAAATGTATACAAAAAGCTGAAGCTGCTAATAGCCAGACTGATAAAGTCAGATATCATTTTATTACGGATATTTATAGTTTTTAAACGATTATGATGTTTTAATATTACTATGTGTGATGCCACTTACGCGAGAGTTTACCGAAATTCGAGACGTTTGGTAATCAAGATTTTATAAAATAAGTTGAAATTCGCGATTTTTTTGTACTAAAAGATATCACAAAGTTAAACCGGCTTATAAACTACACAATTATTACGGTAAAGTCTGAAATAATAGTGAAGTCATCGTTAAATAAAATCGTAAAGTTTTATTGAGATGACTGCAGAGATTCTTTTTCCGTTGAACTTGACATATTTACTTTTCAATAAAAAAAAAAAAAATAATAATGATGTAATTCAGTTGATAATAAAGATTAGATAAATAAGAAATACTTTACCATAGGTCAGTAAATATTTACATCAATTTTTTCTAAACTTCTGTCAGATGGAACCACTAGATAATTCCATGTAGAAGTATTTCCCAAGGAGAGATTATCAGAGAGGAGAAAGATAAAAACGATTAAGAGGATTGAATAGATAAAAGAATAACATTAGGATAGTTTTGAAATTCTTTATAGACATTGAAGCATGACATAATTAGTGTAGTATTCATTGAGTCATTTCAACTCCAAAATCTCGTTTCCATCCCCTTACTGCCAATAACATGGCGCTCGCGTCATTGCTTCAATGCACTCCCTCCTGGTAACGACTCTTGTAGAAGAAAGCTAGCCGGTGCCATTGAAAGTTCATTTAAATATAAATCAATTGAATAGAATATTTTCAAAGCAGCAGAGATTTATTTAGAAAATAAAAATTAATGATTAGATAGCAAGAAAATAGGTTGTTTTCATTAATATCATATTTATCACCAGTGGAAGTCATCTTTCATCTCTCCTTATCCATTATTTTCATAACGAGTGCAGTTAAGTGTTAGTTTAGTGTATAAATCACTGTGTATAATCAACAATGGAGTACGTTATGATAAAAGATATAAGACCCGGACAAAAAAACATCAACGTGATATTTATAATTCTTGAGGTTGGTCACCCTACGATCACCAAAGAAAACCGCGAAGTTCGAACATTTAAAGTTGCTGATAACACTGCCTGTATGAATGTGACAATTTGGGATGAACCAGGTCAATTGTTATCACCAGGTGATATTGTAAGATTGACCAAGGGTTATGCATCCATTTGGAGACAGTGTCTTACCCTTTATTCAGGAAAAAATGGAGACATTCAGAAAATTGGTGAATTCTGTATGGTTATTAATGAGCAGTTGAACATGAGTGAACCTAATCCAGCTTTAACACAACAATTATCTAATCAAGGAGGTTCAGGATCACCGGGAAATAATGTTAATAATTCAGTTATTGCTCTTACAAATAATGGAAATGCCAATAATATTACAGCAACAACCAGGCAACCACTGGTAAGTGTTATCGTTTGATATTATTTATATTTAATCATATTTATGCTTAATATCTTTGATACGTTTAATGACATATTTCTTCCCTATATTATATAATATACTTTACAGTCATTATCATTATTACATGTAATGAAATAAATTGAGTAGTAATTGACAATACATTATTTAGTTCAGTAGAACAAATAAACATAGTAAATAGATTCAATATTTTGATTATAACAATGAAAATAATATTAAAATAATCAAGTTTCTATTTGCTGCCTTTTTATTGCGGTTGGCTCTTTTTATTTTATTTATTGAGTTATATTATTTGTATTCTTATCAAACCACAAACAATAAAAACCATCAATGTTTTTCTATCCTCGATTGAGAAATAGATTATATTTTATTACTAATATAAGAACAAAAAAAAAAGTAGAGAATTTTTACGATTGAATTATCATAAAAAATTTCAGACAATCCAAAGTAACTCAACAACTCCTAGTACTCCTGCAGCGCCAAGTAGTTCAACAAAAAGTGGAAACGGTGGTAATTCAACATCAGGACTTCCTGGAGGTTCAGCTAGATTTTCCAGCGAAAGTAATCCAAAGAGCAGTGCTTCAACAACCAAAAGCAGTACACGTGGAAGAGGAAGTTATCGGAACGGTGGTCGTAATGATCGTAGATAACACAACGATTTGTTTAATTGTACTATAAAAATTATTTAATCGAACAACTCATTATTGAATTGTAATATATGTTTTCTATATTTTGAATGGTACGGATATTAATTAATCATTATTATGAATCATTGTACATAATATATGTTTAATCATTTATCTTCGCGCAGAATCAATGAAATTTGTGTAAAAATAACAATGTCTCAGCGATTAATTTGTTTATATAAATACGTGTTAAATCAACATGAATTGTTATGATAATATGACAATCTTTATTTATTCACGAACAAATATGTTTTGCAATTGTGAATTATTTCACAGGTGCTGTTAGTGAAAGTGAATAGCTCAAAAGAGAAGCTTACTGGATAATTTAAGGATTTCAAAATTGTACCATATTGTAAGTTTATTTGTTGAATAGAAAGAAAACATATCGGTATATTGTCGATAAGAACATGACATTCGAATGATCAAATATAGAAACGATTTACTTTGTAACAGAAATTCACGTCACCAAAAATTTCTCAATGGACTTGAGTTAGTTTTTTTATTACCAAAATGAATTCTGATGATCAAGATTACAAATACTTCATAATAAATTTATCATAATAGTAGCAATAATAATTTTGTTATCTTCATTTTGTTTATATACACGTTTTTACTCATTCACTCACAGTTTGAAAATTGAATAAAATTTTGAAAATTTTTACATAAAAATTAAGAAATTATGAATTTTACCTTTATCATCGATTATCGAAAAGTCTTTCACCATCTTTACCTATCACTAATATATTTTTCATTGTAATTCACTAAACACGAATTGATTTTTGAAAAAATTCATTCGTGCCGCCATTCTACTTTAACCTCTAAATTGTCGTTTGTCTATAAAAAATACAATTGAACAGCTGTTGAATAATAACTATAATTATGTGCGGCGATCCGCCGTAATAAATTTTTATTTCATGATTTTGCATTTATTGTGTGTTCACTGATAAAGCTTTAGTTATCAATGTTAAAAATTATCTGTTTTGACATGAATTCCACGTAGAACTGCAGTATAAATTAGGTTATGTTTATATTGTACTCCAATCGTAAATACGTATCATATAAATCATAAATAAGGTAAAGATGGATTATAAACAATTATGGTAATAATGTTTTAAAGTAAATATAATTTATATGATAATGATTACTTCTTTTTTTTTATTCTAGACAAAGTTGTAAAAGTACAATGCGTAGCTATTAAGCATGTTGAGCATGTGGTTGCAAAATTGAAAGAAAAAAACAAGTACAATTATTTAAATTTTGAACTACCCAATAATAATAAATATTAAAATATATTTTATATTTTAATATGCCAAGAACAAACGTCAAATATGAAATAGCCAGAGACGATCCAGATTCCATGGATTGTTACTTACAACATGCTCAAGAATATCAAGCTACCAAAATACATAAATCATTCTGGAACACTTTTGGAAAATCACTTATTCTTATTGCTACTTATTTTATATTATCTGTAGGACTCATCTCTTTTCAACAATGGTTCCTCAAGGATCATGTAAGTTTACTCAAAAAAATGAAAAGATTTTCTGTCAACAAATTAAGGTTTTTTTATTAACATTCATTTTATATTTAAACATTTTTCAGGGATTCCATTATCCTCTAGGAGTTGTCATATGCCATTTGCTAGTCAAACTATTTTTAGCTACATTCATTAGAAATATAAGATCATATAAAAGAGGCCAACAACAAGGACGATTATCATGGCAGAATATATTATCTGCTCTTGCTCCTCCAGGAATTGCAAGTGGTTTAGACATAGGTTTTTCTAATTGGGCCATCTCTCTGATAACTTTATCCTTATATACTATGACAAAATCAACTAGCATTGTATTTATCCTTGGCTTTGCACTTATGTTCAAATTAGAAAAAAAGGTATTTGAAGTTTTATAATTATTTTTATCATTATCTTGATTGTTCACTTAGTTGAAAAAATTACACTTGATAATAATCATCTAAAAAAAAATTTTTTTTCTAGTCATGGTCACTTGTAGGAGTGGTAGTAATGATATCAGGTGGTTTAATAATGTTTACATACAAGTCAACACAATTCCACGTATTAGGATTTTCTCTCTGTCTATTAGCATCTCTTTGCAGTGGACTACGTTGGACAATGGCTCAATTAATAATGCAGAAATCTAAATTAGGACTTAGTGGTCCTATTGATATGATGTATTATATGCAGCCATGGATGTTGATTGCTATTATTCCTATGGCTTTGTGGTTCGAAGGTGTTAATTAAAATTCAATCTCTCCTTTTAAATGAATTTTAATTGAATAAGATTAATTATCGTATTATATCAAATTTTAGGTGAGAAAGCATTAATTGGCTTTCGAAGCATTGATTGGAATAAACCAGAACATGCCATATGGTCAGCTACTGCTATCTTTATCGGTGCCATACTAGCTTTTAATATGGAAGTTATGGAGTTCATGGTAGTCACATACACTTCTAGTCTAACCCTAGCAATCCTAAATATCTTGAAGGTTTGTAATAACTATTAGTGAAGGTCAAACTTATGAATGTGAAGAGTTTTTTCAGGCGTACTTATTTGTTGTAGGAAATATGTATGCTGGTTTTAGCCTTCGAATGGAAAGGCGATGAAATCAACAGCCTGAACTTTTTTGGACTATTATTGTGCCTTGGTGGTATTTTATTACATGCAATACAAAAAATCTTGTTAAACAAAAAAGAAATAACTGAAAATCTTGAATTACATTCCGAATCAATTACCACTGTTGGATCAAGTGTTGATGATGGTCATGATACCAATATTCCGCTTTTAAATCAAAGATCAACGTCCTTAAATAACTTATTGCATTCGAATTTTAGTACAGATGAAGAAGATGATAGTAAAGATAAAGATGATAGTTCAGAAATTCTATTCAATATATTACAACGACGAGAACAAACATAGTATTGATATTTACATCTACTTTTGAATCTATTGATTTCGTTGAAAAATTATTAACAACCTTAAAAAAAAAAAAGAAATCAATAATTTTGCCTGTTTTTCAATCAATCATGTTTTGCAATGAATTTATGGATTATATTTATGAAAATGTCATTGCATTTATTGTAGGACCATTGAGTTAATTAACTCGAGTATTCGATTGTTTATATAATGATACACAAAACGCACAAAAACTTTAACAAAGACGTACTAAAAAAAAATATGACTAATATATACATTAAATTGTATGTTGTATAAACAAAAACAGATTTTTATTTAATTCTATTTCTTTATTTCAAGTCGAGTATTTTGATAAAAAAAAAAGTAAATGTTTTATATAATAAATAATTACAAATTAACTAATAATTACGTAAGTATATGAGCAATTACATTTGTAAAATATACAAATTGAAGTAAAAAAAAAGGCAGTGATAAACTTCCTGTCCGTTTGCCATCCTCACATTGAGGCAATTAATAAATAATGTATCGTAAATTCTTTATGATACTATAGTTACAGTACATGTAAGAAATTATTTCCATAAGAATAGAAATAAAATACTACATAAAAAATCACAAATTTAAATTATAAATTATCCATTATATTATATAATTAAACGTATTTATATTCATGATAATTCAATATAAAAAAAATGTGTAAAAAAAGACTAATCCATTCCTATTAAAGTTTTAATACACGTAAAATATTTGTGATAAATTTGGCACTTCTACGAGATACGTCATTAAAATATTTATTCAGCTATAATGACTAAGAAATAAAAAGTGTAATTTTTCAATACTTGATTTGTATTGCTACTGTGATACATTAAGATTTTATGATAAAATAATTGCCATATCGTATTCATTGACATACTAAAAGAAGCATAATAAATAGTTATTAGTTTATATTTTATGCAAATAAATCATAAGTCTCTGCGAAGCAAATTGTTGCTAAATATTTACTATCTAGATTGCTTCAGTAAATAAAACTAATGCAGTCTTATTGTCTAGTTTGTCTACTTTGATTAGTCCTTTTAGATTTGGCTTCGATTCTATCTTCCAGTTTATGAATTAATTCATCCAGTTCATCCTAGTGTATAAGAAAAAAATTATTTCCCTTTCTTTTTTGTTTATTTTTATCAATAAATTCAATAATTAATTAATGAATTCTTACCTCGCTATATGTGTATTTTAGTAAACAGCTTTTAACGATTTGCTTTTTTTGTGCAATCATTACCAATCCATGACGTAAACACCAGGTACTATCGTCTTTCGAATTGGTAACTAATGATACAAACAAATTAGCTCGGCAATTATCACACTCATAATCATCTTCATCTTCTACAACTTTCTGTCCTTTTTTACGCTTTGCATTTCCTGGCAGTGGAAGTTTCTCTTTATTAACTAACCCGTAAGATTCTAGGTGTTGTCGATAGTTTAATTCTCTTTCACGTATTTTTATAACTACTGGTAAAATCTGAAAAATATAAAATTAAATTATCAAAAATATCAATAATCGATAAGCATGAAAATATTATTTCTTATTTATTCTACGACTTACCTGTTTTAAAACATCAATATGAGATCTGGAATCATTAATAATACTAAAGAGTAATCTCTCAAACGAAAACATAGATGGTTCACAGCTATCTTGAAGATCCTATTAATAAAACACTTTATTTAGTAAAATATTATATTGCTAATATAAAGAATGATTTTGATTTAAAAAAAAACATTTACCGTAAATATTTGTTCAGCATGTTCCAGCCATGTAGTTTGTGCAAAATAAACACTTTCTGAAACGACATATCCAGTACAAATACTGGAAGTAAATGCTTTAGGAAATACTATAATAAATTGACCGGGTTCTTGAACAGTTCTACATAAAGGAACACCATTACTGACTAACATTTCTGGTGGTACCATAGCAGTATCAGAAGGCAACCAAATTTTTTTATTTTTACAAAATCGAGGAACCATTTTAGATAAAGCTTCTCTAAAATTGTCATTATGCTCATCAGGTATTCCATACCATATTTTCTTAGCTCCCGTATGTAAATATTCAATCCAAGGCAACCCATGAGGGTCTCTATACCAACAACAAGCACTAAAGAGCATTCCAACATGTAAAGTAGGTACGGTCACACCCATTAATGGTCCCAATGCTCGAAGAACTGAGCCTGCATTGTTTGTTAAAACTTTTAAATTCCAAGGATGACGAGCAAATGGACTATTTTTAGCTACAGAAAATCCAAATCCTCGTCCACTTGAATCTATACTTGCTGCATGAACACAAACGTGGCGTTTTCTTTCAGAAACATGTTTCCAAAATGCACTTTCAACATCAATAGCTGAAGCTCCTTCAGCTTCATTAGCTGAACTTTGATTTTCTCCAAACCACATTCTCTGAGTATTTCTAGCTATTCGGTAAAAAGCATTGAGAGGCATATTTCGACCTTTAACAATACATTCCTCAATATCGTCATCGCTATCATCATCCTCATCATCTTCATTTTCAGATGGAGTTTGATTAAGTCTTTGTAACGCTTTGCTTTCTCGTTTTTTCCATTCTTCCTCAACTTCATCAAATAATTTTTCTCGCTCTCCCGTTGATAATGTATCATAAGGTAATAAATATTTACAATATATATCATCCAGTTTAGTAACACGATCTTGAGCTGATTTAGGTATTTTCATTCCATCAGCAACCTTTTGCCATTTCTTCTTCTCAATTACTTCCTTTAAACCTCCAAGGCTTTGAACCGTTTGATAAAGATGAGGTAAATCCACCTCCATACCACCAATCCAAGGTGGTTGATTTAATGTAATACTTTGAGTTGCTAGATACTTTTTGATTGCCATCATTTCTTTAACGTTTGGACCCCAACGATGGAGCATTCGATGAATGTACTGATTATAAGCGGTGAATCGCATGTCATCAGATACCTTACATTCAGGCTTAAAGTTTGATGGAGGAACAACTTTACATATTCCATATTTTTCAGCGATAGGCCGAATTTTTTCAATATATTCAAGAGGATCTTGAAAATCTTTTTCAGAAGGATGAAATGTTGGCGCTTCAACTAAACGAGCCTCTCCTTTGACTTCCATGCTTGGGAATGTTGATTCAATACTCGTAATAACATCTAACACTTTTTTAGATTTATTTTGAGTCTTTTTATTATTTTTTGTACCATCTATTGAGCTTTTTCTCTCTCTAGAAACTTTTGGAGACTTAGAAACCTTTTCTATAGGCGTATTAATACTAGTTTGTTTACTTGTAATAATTTTCTCAGTATTTTGAGTCTTTATATCAAACTGAACAGGTAAAATATTTGATGTAGATGATGTAGACAATGTAGATGTAGATGTTGAAGTAGAAGTAGAAGGAACTGGATCAGCAGTAATAGTTGGTGGAGTTCTAGTTGTTGGTTGAACTGTCCCAACAGGTGGACATCGAGCAGCAGATGGTGGTTTAGTCACCAGCTGTGCTCTCAATAAAACTCTTTGATTGGGCCCATTAGGTCCTTTCTTACCAAACTTTACCTCTACTCCTTGTATTAACGGTTGTCCTTGAACTAAATTTCGTCCGTTTCGTGCAACAGCTTGTAAAGGAATATAGAATACATGATCATCATTTTCGTCTTCGTTTTCAGTTGTGTTTTCTGTTTGAGTTGAAATTTCTGTACTTTTCAGAGTTCCATCTTCATTTATTTCCTTCTTATCATTATCTTGAACTTGATCTTCAAAATTAACTTGAACTGCTATGGATGCGCTGCAGTTAACATTATTCCAAACAGTTGGAATTTTTCCTAGAGGTAGAACTTGAACATTAGATTTATTTCTATAATTTTCAGGTACCTCATAGCTGTTAGATTGATGGGAATCAAAAGAAGTTGAAGCATTTATAAACTTCTTAGATTCAATTTCATCGTCACAGGTGGTTCCAACACTTTTTGAAATCTTTTCTTTTTCATCTTTTTCCGGTTTATATACAATTTTTAAACTTTTCTCATCATTTTCGCTCTTAGACAAATCCAAATCCGACCCTGAAATACTAGATTTATCTCGTTGTTTTCTTCTAAAAGGTGTACTAACAGGAACTTCAGTATCACTTTCAAATGCATAGACAGAGCTTTCATTTTCTGGTGAGAATGCATTGACACTTGGAGCTGCTTTACGTTCCTTAATTTTAGACACAAATGTTTTACGTGGTTGAACATTTGATTTTTTCTCAGGTGTCTTCTTGTCTGGAGATCCTTCAATTGATGTTAAATCTGCTTTCGAACTCACATCACTATCTTCAGCAGTACTAGTTTCTTTATTAGGAATCACATTGGCTTTAGCAATTCTTCCTTTAATGATTTCTTTTATGTCTGCATTTATTTTATTTCTGTTGGTTGGTATAGGATTGGTAAGATTCGTAGGCTTAGCTATTGCAATGCCAGTTCCAGAAATTATAGTAGAACTGCCCATGCGGTCCTTAGAGATAGCCTTATCGGCTATTTTTGCGATTGCCACATTAACTGGCCTTACCAGATGTTGGATTTTTGTTGGGATTGATAAATGATTACCATCTGGTTTTATTTTCTCAGGAAGTTCATAAGAATAGTTTAAAGGTAGTTCTATCTCCACTCCACCTTCTTCCATAGCTATTGAACTTTCTTGTAACCACTTTTCAATCTGTTCTGTCGTCATACTGACTCGCTCTTTACGTCCTAAAGAAGTTGATGGTGGAATCTCAACAATTAAATTATTAGGGTTGTGATTTGAAATAAAATGATATTTCTTTTCTGATTCTGTAAGACTTGGTCTTGAAGACAATGAACCCAAAGGAATATTTCCTGAAGATATTGAATCTCTCTGATCGTTATCATCTAGAACTATTGGAGAAATCAGAGTTCCACTAAAGTTTGATTTGAAAAATTGCTCATTCAATGAAGTCTCCGTTGAAATGGTATTTTGTGTTTTCAAATCATTTGAATTATCATTTACTGGAGTAGTAATAGTACTACTTATGATAGAAAGAGATTTTTTATCTATATCTGAAGGACTAGCTCTTGAAGATGATGACTCTACAAACACTTCACCTGATAAAATTTCTTTCTTCTGCAATTTTAACTGAGTTAATGGTACAAAACCTGATTTATATAAAATTTTCTTTCTCGCTTTCATCGTAGCTTTTGTTGTAAATCCTCTAAAAGATCCCTCATCATCTGATATTTTTAAAGATTCAATCTTATCTTTTTTATTAGATTTCTTTTCTCGTATTTCCAATTCTTCAGATTCTTCTGATTCTCGTATCTTTTTAATTTTATTTGTCAAATTACTCAATGAATCATCTTCTGAATTTTTATTCTCTTCTTTAATCGGCTTTTTCTCTTTTAGAGCCTTCTCTGTTGGCGACGATTTATTTTCTCGTTTCCTTTTCACCCAAGTCTTGTTGTTTTGAACAGGTTTTGTAGCTTCAGGAGGTTTTATTTTTTGTGGAGAATTTCGAGATGACGATCGAAGACTTCGGACTGCTGGTTTCACTATCTGACTGCTACTACTTCGTCTTGTTATTGGTCTTACTCTATTACTCTCTACAGAACTTGCAGATTCTCCATCGCTTTCAGATGATTCTTTCATTGTCTTTTTATTTTTTATCACATTCTTCTCACCTTTCTGCTTGTCAGTAGTTTTATTTCCTGAAGTTTCATATTTTTCTAGATCCTTATTGACTCTTCCATTGGCTTTTATTTTAGTTTTATTATCATTTTCTACGTTTCTTCGAGTATTAGGTAATTCAGGATAGCTATCTAATGATAAATTATCGTCAGCATCTAAATCAGGACTGACTAATTTTCGACTGAGTATTTCCATATAAACAGCAGCTGCCTCTTTAGTTTTCCTGGTAGGTCGTTGAGATTGAGATTGATTTGAAGACACATCACTTCGAGATCTTGTAATTCTCCTATGTTCAATTTTTGCTGGAGAAGTAATCTTTTTAACAGTCTTTGTTGATTTTTTTAATACATGTGGTGGCTTTATATCTGATTTATTATCTTCTTCAGAATCTGATTCTGATTCAGATGATTCGCTGCTTTGCTCTTTTGCCAATTTTCTTTTTGATTTCGTAGGCAATTTATTTTTCGGAGAATTAACTTTTCTAGATTTTTCAGTATTGCTATGATGATGGTTATTGTTATTATAAATATTACTATTATTATTATCAATATAGTTATTACTACTACTACTGCGTAAACAATGTCGTTTAGATTCGACTCGCGGTAAAAATTTCTTAGGAGCTAATTTTCTGATAGTACTAGACATTGATCGCTCTGTAGCAGAACGAGTTCTTATAACACATGGAGTCTTCATATGATTCTTGATTCGCTGTTTAGCCAGACGTTGCTCTTGATATTTTTTCTTTAATGCTTGAACTGTTGAAGTAGCTGAGTTATATTTATTAACTTTATTTTGCACATTGTGATTAGCCACTTTCTTTTTAACAGGTTCTGTAGATTTGTTTTTAGACACTGTACTTTGATTTGATTCTTTTTTTGGCGATTCAGTTGATGTACTTGTACTGATTGATCCACTCTTACGATCAGAATTTCGTGTTGGAGAAGTTTTTGTTTCTGTTTTTGCTTTTTTTGTATGACTGGGATTAAAAAAATCGAGACTTGGTGGCAATATAGATGTACCTGTAAATAAACAAATTTAATCATTTCTGTAATTTTTATAAATGTTATTAATGTCAGTATTAAATAACATATAATATTTCAATACCTCTGAAACACAAAAATGTTAAAAAATCTGTAGGATTGGGTCGTTTATGTGGTATTAATTCTCTCACTACAGTAGATTTAGGTTTATCTTTTTCTTTAACAAAAGTTGGAGATGAAGTAAACATTGTTGCAGCTCCTTGTGCGAATTTTCTTTGTGCATGAATTTTGGCTCTGAAATAATTTATTATAAGAGTAAATAGTAAATTCAAAAATAATAATAACTTTAAATAAAAAATTCAGGGAACAATAGAATCAAAATATAGTAAATACTTTTTTGGACTCTCAGAGAGAGGATCCACAAGATCAACCAGATCGCCAGCTTTTCTTTTCCTTTTGTCATTTCTCCCTAACACCATTTTGAAATATATTTTACTAAAAATAATCTGTTTCAACTATCTATTTTGTTCTTTCAATAATTAAGTAGGCTATCTAAAATATCTTAGATATTCACAGTTTTCCATTGTTGTTTATATCATACAATTGCAGTCAATAACTCACAAAAAATCACTTATTAAACACAACAAACTTTTGCAATTATACATTTTACATTTACAATTAATAATTAATCTATCATTATCACTTATATGGCAGTGAATGGAAATGCACAAAGTCTTTTTAATGTTTTTCAAGTTACTTTAGTCTTCACATGAATTATTTTGTGCAAGAAAAAAAAGTTTTGGAATGAAATAAATGTGAGTTGTTGCATTTCTTCATCTATAGTTTTAGGTTGAGAACCTCCCCAGCTGAGGTTAGGAAATCGATAGATGGTAAATAATAGCGAAAATTGCATGCAAAAGAAAATTAGAACGACAACACAGGTATATAACTTGATCTGCCCTCTACCTTTTATTGCATAAAATATTTTCAAATGTTAATTATAGACAACACTTATATGGGTTTGGAATCATAACACTTATCTCATGTCAATTATCTTCAATGTTTATTTAGTAAGTCATTTATTTTTACAACCAAAATAAAATAAATAATAAATTGTTAAAATATAACTGGAAATAATGAATAATAATAATATCGAATAATAATCATAATTTATTGATCAATTAATATAACATTATTGGTTGTAGTGATTAATTGAAAATTTCTATCCATATAATGAAACATATAAACAAAATTGATTTAATTTACTAAATATCCTGATAATAAGTAACCTCCTAAATCATTGGTCGTTATCTCTGGATGAGTCCTGTTAGGTAACACTTGATATCCTCTACAAAAGTTTGAGAAAAGTTTTAAATTAATTACATCTTTTCTTTGTTTTAACGTGACATAAGTCTCTTGCAATGGTTCTCGATAGCAATGATATATTACAAATGGTTTAGAAGTCCCAAGAAAAGTTAATAAGGCATTAACAATATTGAGAGGATGTTCTTTAGCTATTACAGCTAAGCCTTCAACTTTAGATACTTTCAAAGACTCTACAACTTTTTGAGTTTCACATAACCATTTTGGTTTCTTAAAAATAACACTATTATTTGCAGAAGTCTTTTGATTATCTTCTTTATTTTCTAATGCTTCATTCGTTTCAGAACTCAAGTCTTCCAGTTTTATTTTTTTAGCAATTGAATCATTCTCCTCACTATTTGAATGAGTTCTTTTCATGTTATCAAATGATTTCTTAGTCTCCGAATGCATTTTAGTCAATCCAGCCTCCACAACCTCTATTCCTTGGTGATACAGTCGTAATAATGTATAAAGATTGACAGACTGTAGTCGATTGAGTTGTTCCTCCGGGAAATTCATAGCATGAACGAGTGTCAAATTAGGATGATTACCAGGATGGATATTAATAAGAGTACCTTCAGTTTGAGCTCCTATTCTATTTAATAATGCTGCAGTTACTAATCCAGCTGATCCTCCATCATATAATAAATACTGACCATCAGCTTTGACATCACAATAAGATAATATTTGCGATAGAGTATCCATCCGTATGCAGTTGATTTTACCATGGTCTTGTTTAAAATAAATTTCTTGTAATAAACATATAGTTGGCTTTAAAATGGTCAAATATTTATAATACTTTGTTTCTTTTTTCTTGATATATTTTTCTTGTGAGTACTCCGTTTTAGAGATGAATGAACTGCTATTTTCAATTAAACAACCGAGAATTTCGTTGCTCGATTTACCGGATTCTTTAAGATCTAAAATATCTTCTTTAGATAATTTTTGTGAAGTTCCATCATCAGTAATTGATCTATTGTCAGCTCCACTTGTTAATCCTTTTTTGAGATCTTCAGATGTTTCTGCTCGTTCAACTACTTCTAAGGTCATATTATTTTTACCTTTATTTGATGGTATCATTTTGAATGTAGTCCAATAAGGTTTTCCTATTATTTCATTCACTTCAATTTGTTTTTTATTCAAAGTAAAAGTTCCATCCTTCGTTATTTTACACAACTTTCGAAAGCTTTGTCTTTGCACCACAACATAATTTCCCATATTTACAATTTCCTCTTTTATTTCTGGATGCATTATTTTACTAATAGTCTTAACATAAATTTAATTATATACCAACTTATTTTGAGTGTATTAAACTTATTTTAAATTAAAAATTGAATTAGATTAACTGTGATTGACAATTAAAGTGCAACACGTGAAACGTAGAGGTTATAAACTTAAGTATACATGCTGTACAATGATGCATTCAGTGCCACGTGCGCATCCATTTGTACGCGGGAAGATTAAGAAATTAATACATGAATCAAAATCAATTTAAAATGATCGAAAACACAGATTATTAAACGAAGACTTAATTCGAAGGATAAATTATTTTTGAAGCTATATAAATAAATTTTACAAGACAAAAAAGTATCCGGCATACTTCATTTTTATTAAGTAAATCGTTCTTTATCTACTTATGGTTCTCTTCATAGTACACGCAATTGCCTGTTATTTATATTAATTTCTTGATAGGCAACTCGTGATATTTATCTGATCATTTTAAAAGACGGTATCATTTTATGGACTGTATATATATATATATATAAATATGCATATATGTATCTATACATACATATTATTTTGTTATATAAGTTATACTTGATTGCATACACGTCCACACCACCACATCCTTGGTATGAAGTGTCAATACATAATACAAATAATCCTTAATTCCACATGTCTTTTGAGTATCACAATAAAAAAATTGTGAATCTTGAGGGAATAAATATTTATCGCACATTATTTTTGTTTTTAATAATTATCTCGAAGTCTTGAACCTCTTGACTGATCATTGTCTCGTCCACGAGCCCGATTATTATAATTATTCCTGTTATTGTCATTTGAATTTCGATTCATTCCACGATTGGGACCATTTTTATTTCCTCCAGAATTGTTGTAGTTTTTTCCGAATCCAGCATTAAAACCTCCACCTCCATTAGGCCCCATTCCAGATTGATTACCGGACATTGAATTTCTGAAATTAGGTCCAAAGCCAGGACGATCGAAATTTGGTGGAAGTTGATTACCAGGATTCGGACATCGAAAATTGGGCGGTCCTGGAAAATTATTATTAAATGGTCCTCCACCTTGATTAGGTGCAAAAGGAGCCATAAGATTCGGCCGGAAATGTTGGTTGGGTCCGAAGTTTCCGTTTGGTGGTCGGAAATTAGGCCCGAAATTTCCACCTACATTTGGAGGCATTAGTGGGCCACCGATGTGTGCTAAATGCGGTGGGAGTGAATTGTCGTTCATATTATTTGACATGAGATTAGGATTATTCTTATTCTGAATATTAGAAAATTGATTGATAGCTGTGTGAGGTAACATTGATAATATTGGTGGCATATTTGGATTAATATTTTGCATGTTATGATGATTTGTATTCATGTTTCCGGATAAATTGCCTAATGCTAAAGCCATATTATTAGCAAGATTCGGAGGCATAATGTCACGTTTATCGAAATTACTTCGATTTCCATCATTGGAACCACCAACATTTTTATCATCATCCCAAGGCCTTGGTCGGCTCTCTCTATCCATTTCTCCAAACGAATCACCATCCATGGAAGACTTTTTGAAACCCATTGGTGGACCTAAGTGTCTAAAATCTCTATCACCAAAGGAATTCTGACGAAGATCAAAATCATTGGCTCCTGGCCTTCCCGGACCACTTCCAGTTACATTAAATCTTATACTTTCGTCACCATGATTTATATAACTACGACCTTCTACATTATTTATTCTTCTAAGATCCTCATCTTGATTTAAATAATAATTGACATCTTGAGAATTTTTCCCTAACATTTGCCGCAAATCATTATCACTGCCCTGAGAATCTTCAGCTACGGAATTACTACCAAAAACTGGTGGATGCAATTTAGTATTTCTATCAGCTGAATTTTGTTCAGTCCAGCCTATTAATTGATCGAATTTTCGTTTTCCACCACAATTTAAAGCTTTTAAAAGTTCTGGATTTTGTGCAAACTTAGAACTAGGTAAAGGCGGGGGAAGTTCGACATTAGGAACCTTGGAATAATCAATCTCGCCATCATCCTGCAGATAGTCTTCATTTTCATCTACTTCTTCAGGTATGTTGATTGTGACATCTCTAAGCTCCTCGATTTCTCCTGAGACAATTAATTTATTTATCGCATCGTTACCCTTCACTATGGCTTCTGCTAACTTGGAACCAGCTGAAAAAATAATTCAAGTTACAACTAGCTGAACAAAAATTAATTGCAATTATTTCTTTTCTTTTTTTATAAAACTTACGTTCAACCGGAATCATTTTTCCGTACAAAATAATAGCATTAGGTGTAACTTCATTAAGAGGCACAGCACCAGGAGTCGTTTCAATTAATTGATTTACAATGGCATTTAGAGCTTCAACTTGTTCAGGATCTTCAGCTTCCATTTCGTTCCATTGTGCTTGGAAATTTCTTGGAATAGGTTTGCTATATGGAACTTTTTTACTTGCACTCTTTTTCGTGTCATCAGTAACATGATCAAGATCCAAGCCAGGTATCCCAGTATTTTTCTCTTCAGGCTCACTCTCAATGTTTATTTTATCTTCAGGTCCCATACCCGGGATAACCGCTGCTTCATCAGCTAAAAATATCAATCAAGATAAGTTTCAGAGATCAAGAAAAATAAATAAGTTACGAATGCAGAATTATAATTACCAATTTCATGGTCATCAATACCAGCTGCTCCCGCTGGTAAAGTGTTAAGATTATATTTATCTCTCATAAGATCTCCTGGACGATTTCGTGTCCAGAATTTAGAAGTATGATCGTTACTTCCAGAACATAAAATATGACCCAACGGATGCCATGCTAGAGTCCAAACAATACTGTCATGAGCTTGTTCAATAGCGCCTACTTCTTTGTCAGCTCTGAAAGTAACCAAGAACAATTAATTTTCAGTAATAAGTTTATTGGTAAAAAAAAAAAATAGTTATTTCAACTTACCCTACATGCCAAAAGAGAATAGCACCGTCACTACCACCACTACAAAATAAACCTTCATGACTTGGATGCCAAGCAACACTAGAAGCTTCTTTTTTGTGCCCTCGAAATGTCTGAACCTCCTGACTCAAATTCCTCAAATCAAAGAGTTTCAACAGGTGATCTCGTGAAGCTGTAACCAGCCAATTACCATTTTCATTCCATTTCACATCCATTACTGTACTTTTGTGAGCATGTAAAGTTGCTAAAGATTGTCCAGTTTTAGGATCCCATAATTTTATTGGTTGTTGATTGTCCTTACTTCCTGAGATGACTAGACTTTTTTGCGGATGCCAATGGACACATTTTACATCCGCACCATGACCTATACAAAGATATAATAATTCTATCTACTGTTATTTATGGACTTATTTAATTAATAATCAATCTTTGTAATTTTAAATATATTATTTTAGAAAATAAACATTATATACCCCTGAGAATTCGCTCCTCATGGCAGCGTAGAAAGTCCCAAATTCTCACAGTTCCATCATCGCTGCAGGTCGCCAATTTGTGATCCGTCGGACTGAAACTACCCGCCGAAAAAACACAATAATTACACACCACACCGATCCTTTTTTTATTGTTTTAATTAAAATTGTGACAGAGTAAAAACAACATTTTGGGAATAAAAATAATGGAAAAATTGGTATCCACTAGACTGCTCCAATATTATAAATTTTCAAACTTTCTTTTTTTTTATTAATAATTCAATAAGTATTTTTAATATATACGTTGATCAAAAATATCAAATCCAAGATCCCGCAGTCTTTGAGAGTCAACAGCTGATCGAATTTATTTCTGGGCGAAAAAATAAAATGCTTATGAATATTCCACAATAATAAATGCAGCTGAACAGTCGATTTATTGAATAATAAAGAAAAATTAGGGAACATCTACGAACGAACAATAATTCATCTCCGACAGTCATATCTGGCACTCGAGATAAAGGAAGTAAGTGATAATTACTCGTGCAATTAATTACGTAAATTTACACTTGACATCGGCTTGGTTTCGATGCCACATGACCACCGGAAGATGTTTCCAAGTGTTGTTACTTTTTAAAGCTTTTTTAATGTCATCAATTGCTTAGTATTTATAATACAAAAATAACGAATGAGAATGTACATTAATAGTGATTTGTTGTCTATGGCTCGTCCACTCTTACTTCTATTGCATTCTTTCAACCATTCATGCATATTCTACCGTTAATATTTTCCTTAATACATCCCGATAATTATGCAATCAATATATTAGAAAAAAAATCTTTATTATATGTTTGTCCATTTGGATATTGTAGTAAATAAGGAATCAGGATCAATCTTTATTACATATTTAATTGGGATCTCGACTGGGTGCAGCTCCATAAATTGTATAATCATATATTTGCTCTCAATTTATTATAGATAGTCAACAATATACATTTTTGCCCAATAATCTAGCCGCTTTAACAACTCTCCTAAGTGAAGGGTGCAGGATAAATTTATTATCATTTCGAGAATATAATGTTACTAGCAATAGAAAAAAGAAAAATGAAAAATTCAATATTTATTAATAAACAATGATAATTAAAGTATGATAAATTATTCCGGAAATTTGATTTCATTGTAATATAGCTCAGCTCTTAATAAGGTACGCTCATACGTACAGATTGAGGTAATAATGCGCGAAGGAGCAAAGGCGGATTGGTAATACGGTTCATTTATTTATTAAATCATGGTGGATCGCGATAAAAAATTGGAATGACTTTAATCCATCGAAGAAAAGTAACAGAGAGTCCATTTGATTCGGCATTCCAGACGAAGACGATAGTTTGAATAAATAGCATAGTGTTACGAGAAACGAAAGGGCTAGAGTGGTGGATGATGATATACCTGAGTCCTCTTATCGCTTCTTTGTGCGCCTGAAACATCTTGACGTTGTTCATGTTGCTCTGCCAATACTTGACATAACCAGCATGGTCCCCTGTCACCATCCAGCTCTCGTTGTGTGACCAAACCATCGTCCTTACTGGGCTGTCGTGTGCCTTTTGAAAAATCAAATAATATTAAATTCTGATAACTCAATTGAATTATTTTACAATTTACATACCTGGAGAATTGTTTCAAAATTGAATGTCAAACCATTCCAAAGAGTAAACTCTCCACTTGATGCCCCAGTAACAAGACGCCGACCTTCTGGTGTCCAAGCCATACAAAAAATTGGACATCTCATTTTATTAGTAGCAGTTTTGACAAATCTCGTCGTCACTGCATTAATTGGATTATCCACATAACTAGGTGGTGGTAGAAGATCAGGATAATACATGACGTCAGGCTGCAAAGCTCGTCTGTCTCGATAGTCGCGTTGCCACACGCGATTCTGAAAATTGTATAATGAAATTTTTAAATATTTGAAAAAATTAGAGTAATGAAACATTTAATTTTCAAGTAGAAAATTTGTTCATTACCTCTAAACTTTTAATTATAGCAGAGTTATAATCAACAGTCTTTCTCATAACTGATTTCCGAAGCCTCTTGCCATCAAATTCATCTTGTAAGGCATCTTGAGGTCCTGAAATAACTTTTGGAGCATGATAAGGTCTAAAAGGTTTAAAAAATCCTCTTGCATTATCTCGATGATTGACAAATTTTTGTTGATATCCTCCTGATGTGTTGATAGTCGTCAAGTTGGGCGGTGGGGCAGATAAATTTGGAGTTGATGGAGGAGGTACTGACATATTGGGCAAATTGATTGCCGGAGGTGGACTCGCAAACTGGGAATTAGCTGACATGATTGATATTCAAGGAAATATTTTTCTATGCTGATGATGGACGATTAATAAACGTCACAGGTAGTTCATATTTAGGTTAGAACAAGGATTATACTCTTAATCGGATGGGAGTCTCCATTTCATTTGAGCAATCTGGAAATCAAAAGAGTTGACACGGTTATCTCGATAAATTTATTTCCAACTTCTAATGAAAAAAAAAACTATAATATAAATAATATAATGCAAATATTAGAGTATACACTAAAAATATTAATTAATAACAAAAATATTCTTACTTGACGGCGTGGCTACGCGTAAGAAAGATAATTAATAAAAAAATTTCTGATCGTGGTACTCAGTGATACAGTATATGTATATTACAAATTTCAATTATAATTTTCACGAAAATCGAAAAGAGGAAAATGTATTAATCATCAACTTATGCTACACAGATCAAATTGATCGTTGCTATTCACAAATAACACTGATGGCAAGAAACTCTTGTTGGCCACAATCAGCCACAGTTGCAGCCGAAAGGTGGAATGCGCATGTGTCGGTCGGTGGTGCGCTGCTGTGGTGATTCGTTTAGTAGAGAGAAGAAAACTGAGAGTAGCAATGCCATTAAAAAAAAAATTTCCATTGCAAGGCGCCCCCGTTTCCAATTTTTTCGTTTCCACCGAACTAACAAGCAAAACAGAGTCGGTATAACAGTCAAGTTTCCATTATCTGTTTCACCTCGCGGGTTTCCACTATCTGTTTTATCCCGATGTATTATATTAGATGTTCATTTTTTTAATTTTATAATAACAATTACAAATTTACTATCGCATATAATTTTGATTTGAAGAATTTTTTTTGTCATAAAAAGATTACAACGACCTTAAGCGACTTGTTACTATCGTCTACATTACATAAATTAACAAAATAACCATCAAATTTGTATTTGTTTTATTACAACCCTAGGTGTACAAATACATTTTACACTCACTGTATAAGAATTGAGACGATACAGGGTGAATTTGAACTTGTTCCCCAACCGATTACCCAAAGTAATCAGTTTTTTGTTTCTACGCTAATTAGAAATAGTTACGATTTCTTTTCGTTAATTTAAATGGTTAGAGATTATTCTGCAGACGATAAAGAAAAGATTGTAGGCTTAAAAAAGCCGGAACACACTTTCAGGGACTTTTTCATTGACGATCTAATTAATGAAGAGCCATGCGTCAAATACGTCATACTCAGTTTTTTATTTATACGCTAATTAAAAATACGTGATGCTCATTGTTTAATATGATCAATTTAATTTTTTATTTATTAAAAAAACTTTAGTGCAGTTCAAAGCGGTTAGTGACTCCGTTTCAACATTTCGTTACTCTTCGAAACGAGGGCGCCTTGCAATGGAAATTTTTTTTTAAACGGCATTGCTACTCTCAGTTTTCTCTCTGCGTTTAGCCACGCCTATAGTCCAGCTAACCAAAGAAGAAGCGTTACTTTTCTTGCAAATGCCATAAAAACCAAGTGTTTCTACTACAAACTCAAGGACGGTGGATAATCCCTTTTTGGCCAATTAGAGTATGTATACCTGCTTGGACCTCAAGGCTCGGGTAATAAAAATAAAGACCCGTCTAGTCTAATTGTAAACAATCAAAGTTTAGTTGGGTTTTTGGCAATCTAAATACCTTTCGAGTACGGGTTTCTTTTAATACAACAACAATAAAGTAGTTTCTAATTTATGGCGTGAATTTTTATTTTCTTTATAAACTAAAAGCTTTAAAATGGTGAAATATATAGAGTTTCAAGCTGTTGTGCTAGCTGGAGGCAAAGGGTCTCGAATGACTGAATTAACAGCAGGAAAGACAAAATGTTTGTTACCTATTCGTAATATGCCCATGATTTATTATCCTCTCCAGTCACTAGAAAAAGCTGGATTTACTGAAACAATTGTTGTTGTAACTGAAAATATTAAAAAAGAAGTATCAACGGTTCTTGATAAATTAAATTTGAATATAAGGTTAGAGATTGTGGCAATTCCAGATGGTGAAGATCTTGGTACAGCTGATGCAATCAGATATATATACGATAAAATTCATACAGACTTTATAGTTGTTTCTTGTGACTTAATTGCTAACATTGACATTAATGAAATTTTGAACACATATAGAAAGCACAATGCTAGTGTTGTAGCTGCTATGTTTCCTTCTCCAAAAATTCCATCTTCCTTCATTACACCAGGACCTAAAAGCAAACAGAAACCTGAGGTTGATCTCGTTGGCATTGATGATACTACGAATCGACTTGTATTCCTAGCATCAGCATCAGATTTTGAAGATAGTATTGATATGACTAAATTAGTAAAAATTAAAAAACATACTAATTTTACAGTATATTCCAAACTGTTAGATGCTCATTTTTATGTAATTAACAAATGGATCTTGGATTTCTTAGTACACAACAAGTAAGTTTTATAATCATTTACTTTACTAACGAATAAATATTTATGATATTTATTACATTTACAGATCATTTGGAACTCTTAAAGGAGAATTATTACCATACATCGTCAATAAACAACTTAGTCGGTCTCCAAAACTACCTGCAGACGACAAAAATGCATCAGTTGTTAAAGTAGACACTAGAGAAGACATTTTTCGCTTTGCAGTGAGGAATAATTTAGATGAATTGATCAGAAAAATGTCAGCATTTAACGACCATAGTTGGGATTTAGGAGAAGCATATCATGGTGATATAATCAGATGCTATGCTCATATAGCTGATAAAATAGCTCTTAGAGCTAATACTATTCAAATGTATAGCTTTGCTAACAGCCCAGTATGTTGATTGATTTGATTTATTTTTCTAACAATAAGTTTTAGGAGAACATTTAAATGTAATTTAATTCTATTATTTTAGGCATTTGATCTCCCACTTCATAATATTGAGCATAATGTTATATCTTCAATGGCAACAGTAAAAACAAATCAAGTAACCGCTAGTAATATTGATGAAGGTGTTCTTATTGACGAAAAAACATCAATTAAACAATCATTCATTGGTCCTGCTACAATTGTTGAACCTAAGACTCGAATTTCTGACAGTATTGTCATGGGAAATGTTACTGTTAAACAAAGGTAGAATAATGATTATGGAATCTGTAATTATATTTATACAGCTCTCTTATTTTTCTAATTATGTTTTTTTGTAGGTGTGTTATTCAGAATTGTATACTTTGCAATGGTTGTACGATAGAAGAAGGAACTGAACTAAAAGATTGTCTTGTTGGAGCACATCACACTGTTTCTACAGGAAGCAATCATTCTCGTGAAGTTTTAACAGAAATGGACCGGCTGATGGAGATCTAATATAAATGACTAAACAGTACAATTTAATATATTTATCAGTTTATTAAAATATTTTAAAAATTATCTTGTGGTTGTTTTGCATATAATTTCCTACATACATCAGTAATTGGAATGTCAGAAACTGGTGGAATTCCTCCGGGCACTCGATCGATTTTCGATAATGAATATTGATCTTTAATTGTTCTCATATCATCGATATCAGGAGTCAACAGCATGTTTGTAGCTGGGTAAATAATAAAAGCAAACACTGCGATTCCAGTTAGTACCCAGATAGGAATAGCTACAGCCCAATATTTTAATGGCCAATAAGATAAACCTAATTTTTCACTTAGGAATTCTTCTGGGACAAAAGCCCAAATGATGTAGAGTAAAAAAAGCATGTTTGAGCCTATGTATAAGGCATAGCCATAAACTGATCTTGGTCGATAAGGAGCTGGTGTATGGTCAGACATGTTGAGTTCACTTATCAAATCACTCTTTTTAATACTAATTATCCCAGTTAATAATAATCATATACAGGTGCTCGTCCATCAAATTCTTTCATAGTTTCAGTCAATAGTATGAGCGAATCAAAAAATGACGTAAGTCCCACTCGTACTTTGCTAGCTTCACTACCAGTAAAACTCCTAAAATCAATTCATTGTAAATACATGAACTTTATTAAAAAATATTATAAAGAATACTCACACATTTAAAACATCGTCATTTAATTCTAAAGTTTTGATAACACCACTTCGTTTAGGTTCAGCATCAACTCTTAGTACTTGATAAGCAATGTCTGTTTCCCTGGCTGTTGGAAAACGTATAGATATTTTTCTATTTATTCATTGTTAAGGTTATAATCATTCTACATTGCTAAAAAATTGTATTTCTTTTTTGAAAAAAAAGGATACACAGATAAGTCACTCATGACAGACTTTTAATTCTTCAGATTCTTTGCTAAATTTTAATTTAATAGTATAATTAACCATTTAAATAAAAATTGAATAAATGAATTCACTAATCCTGATTTAATTTGTTTTTAAATTAATAAGAATACTGTCTATTTTATCATAGAAGTCTTCACTTTTTATTTCTAGCAAAAGAACCTGAGAGGGCTCATGCTGCTTGACGACTGTGTAGATTTTTTCATACAAACGCGCGCATTTTGAATAATATTTACTAATAGTCGACGATAGATCGCAGCACTTATTTCCGGTGATTCGTAAGCGTCCACACGCGTTGTTCAAAATTATTCATTTCCGAGTCATCGTTGGAAAAAGAAGCATCTATCATGGGTAATAATATCAAACATATTTGAATCTAAAAGCATCTTTAAGTAAACTTTATTAATTTTTATAAAATTATCTGAAATATATTTAATACTATTCATATTACATTGTCGTAACATTATTTTTATTAATTTTTGCTTATTTATTCAATTATTTAATGATGATTTATTGATGTCTCGTTCGTATGATTATTTTATGATTATAATTCTTATCGCATCACTGAAATTACTATTAATTTTCAATTAAAAATGTTGAATAATTAATATTTTTTATTATTATTTATTTTGTTATTTTCAGACGCTTCGACATGTAGCCACGTGACTGATGGTTTCAAATGTGTATCAACGTTTCATCATAGGATGGAAAGGTAATTAAAATTATAATTCTCATCCAGTTTTATTAATAACGAATTTAACATGATGAATAATTATCGCCCCAGTCTGAATTTATGTGAATGATCGATCTTTCTGATATAACAAACTCACTGTAAAATGATGCTTTCTTTAGAAAGATTATTCTCTAATTCCAATTTTTTCCTGCTTGCAGGTATCTTTTATTTAGCTGACCTAAATACATTTAATAAATGATGGCTATTACATAAAAAAAGGTAAGTTGATGGAATTTAATAATAGAAAAATATGATAAATTTAAATGATGAGTCAACCGTTATCCCTGTCTTACGAAAACCGTGGGGAGATTTTGTTCTGAAATTTTATAAATAATGATAGCAAGTTTTTCTAAATTAAAAGCGTTATTTATTTTAGTAATTATTTTTTCTAGGTTCAAAAGGAACTTCTTCATTTTGAAACGAGCTAGAACTCTGGTAGGAATGGACTATATTACATGGTAAGAAAATACAATAAAATTGTTTGATAGAAATTTATTTTTATCTTCCATCAAGTGATGATTTTTTTGACAAGCATATCACTGATTACATTTGATGTCACCTATTGTCTGATTTTTATTTTAATGCAGAATAAATTAATCAATTTAGTGTACAAGTACATTAAAACATCATTTTATGTTTCAGGCGGTGCTGACTATTGACTAATTGGCTTTCTAGGTAATTATAACCTGTTGTACAATATTTAAAAATTATTTGATAATAAAATGATGATCAAAATGTATACGCTATTATGACATACCAGTATGATTCCAACTTGCCCTCACTGATATCAAAGTGAAAAATTATTTTTATGAAAATTTTTTATCCAGTAGTTAATTTTTTTCTTTTAATTTTAGGATAATTTTATGAAAATCAACCTTTTCTGAGAGAAGAATCTTATTGCTCGACGTTGTGTAAGTTAAATAAAACTTCAAATTTGAACATTTCTTTCTAATATAAATATGATGGTATAATATACGCTATGACTTAAGTGATTATAAATTGATTTCAACTGAAATGATTTAAAAATATAATTCTTTGTAATACTGTATTGATCAGTAATTAAATATAAAATTTTTATTTGCAGCGATGTGATAACAGTTAAAAAAAATCTCAAATAAATTAAAAAAAAAAAAAAAAAAAAACAAAATTGTTGGTGTATTTATTGATTAACAAAGATGATGAGAATAATGCATGATTACAATAAATTGTCATTTTTAAAAAGCATCTTCTTCTAAAAGCGCATTTTCAAAGGTCTCTCGACCAGGCACTTTGAAACACTTCCAAGATAAAAAATTAGTAAAAAGCTTTGTGTTTGTTATTTAAAAATTTATCTAACAAAATTAAATATTTACAAATTAAAGCCAGTTCCAAATTTGGTTAACTGATCACATTTACGTGTGAACGGTGTAAAGATTCTTTTTAGGGCAAAATGTTTGGACTTATATAAAGTTGTCAATATTATGCAGAAGTGAACAATTTACTCCAAAATTATCATAATTCAAGGCGATAATTTGTTATGGGATTAAATGATTTTTGATGAGATTCATTTAAAGCTAACACGTAACCCCATAAACTCATAGCTCTTGAACAAACGCTTTGTATTTCTTCAACTTCTTCAAAGTCTAAATCATTTCGCCAATGGAATGGAGCAGCTTTTGAATTCCTAAACGTACTTGAAACCCCTCCAAAGTCGTTTTTAGTATGTGTTTCTAAAAAATTTTTGACGTTGCTATGAAAATTTAAGCCATAAAATTCAAAAAGATTCTTAGCATTTGAAAATGGATCAGTAGATAAATCTTCATAACGCACAACCCTGTTAGAAGAAGATATTAAAAGATTTAATATTTCTATCAAATAGTTACATATATTTAAATTAGACGTACTTAAATCTTTGTGAGTATTTTTTCTTCAGTCGAACTGCTGATTCATAATCTGATATCATGTCAGCACAAACTCGAGCTGGATCATAACAGTCAGGACTACTAGGACACCAATTTCGATGTTTTCTTGATTGCATAAGTCCCCGTGGATCTCTCATCAATAAAACCATACGAACACCAAGGCTAGATAGCAAGTCTTCATTATTATATTATTGAATAATATTCAATAAATTAAATATAGGTAATTTATGAGACAGGGCAATAAAACTATCACTGAGATGCTAGACAAAAAAAAGTTCGTGAAACTAATTTGCAATAAATCTTTTTAATGACCCAACGATGTTAATAAGGGTAGCATGAACAATAAAAATTATCATAAGGACGTTTAGAAAATTCTATAATGCACTTTGCAGGTAATTACTATGACTAATACTCTACCTTTCATCTTTGAGCAGTACTTCGGCGATTTTCAATCTTAATCGTACCAATTTCATGGACTGGAAAGGAAATATTTTACAAAATCTCGACACAAACTGAGGATCCCAGCATAATTTTTTATGAATCATACATTGTCGCCATAAATGAGTGTTATGGTTGAACACCCAAGGATGAGTTTTTCCAAAGTTTAAATAATTTTCTATATAAATATAAAATTGTTTGCTATAATCATTAAAACATTTGAATTAATGAATTGGAACAGATTGTAATAATACTCACTAAGTTTATAGTAATCACAATTGAAAAGAGCATAAATATTATTAATAGCCGTTTCAGCAAGAGGAGAACCTCGAACTTGTATAATCCCAAAGTCCAATAACGGTTCATAGTGATAAAAATTGGCTGGATGAGAATTGACAACATCACCTACAAAGGTACTACCACTACGCCAGCTCGCCAGAATGATACTTCTTATGGGCCGTCCGCCTCTTTCTATGACTAGATCATCTAACTTGCTATAAATATTATAAGTGTTATTAATTTTATAAGATCCAGAAGTTTTTTTTGTAATTTAAAATTAATATACCTGACGTTTATACCATATTTTCCATTAGGATATTCATAATCTTCCATCTCCCTAGCAATAACCTGTCGTTGTTGATCAACTACTTCTTGAATCTCAAGGAGTGTAAAATTTTTTCTATCAGAAAAAATCTGTCATATAAATAAAAATAATTATCTATTTATTAATACCATGCAATATTCTATTATTTATTTTACAATGTTATGCATAAATATTGGTGAGAGATTGGTGAATTAATTGAATCAACTTACCATAAATAAGTCTTCATGTTTTTCGACTTGAGATCTCATCTCTGCATCCTAGATTGAAGGAATAGTGAAGAAAGAAGCAGATGAGTGAAATGAATACTAAACATATTACAGGAAATTTGTTATTAGTGTTCGTTTATCTATAAAATAACATATTAAAAAATAAATTTAAATATCCAAATGAGTATTTGTAAAATAATGAATGAAAGTGAGACAAATTCGGTGAGCAGCAGACACGGTGAAGGAAGTGATGCATAGACTTAGACTTTACCGTGTAGAAGCGTGTTTTCAGAGTGATCTTAGACCATTTCCCACCTCCGTGTTTTTTTTACTGACCGAAATTACTGGCTGTAGTCGATGCTCAATGTAGTTGTTGTAACGTTGATTAAAGACTAAAAACAGGATGCAGAGTGATGTTAAGCCAACAAGACCACAAAAGCTCAGCTTTTTTGACATCTTTGCACCTAATAAAAAACCAATGTATCACATAAAACTAACAAATATCAATCAGCAAAGTGTTTCAAGAGATTCAGACACATACACATACAGTTATTAATAAAATTTGAACTCGAGATATACGCACCAACAGCCTTTTTTCGTGGCATGGTATATTTGTAAATTACTTCTTCCCTGTTGATCACGGAAATTCAATAGAGTTGCCAAGTAGAATACTGTTATTTAGTATATTCATGAGCAAATCTATTTTCATCAAAGTATAACTGCTTCCTAAGAGTACTTATGAGGATATTAATTCTACAAAGATAAAATTAAAAAATCAATTGATAAAATAACTCAAGTAAGAACAATTAATTATTTTGATTTCATCAAATAATACTCACCCTCCAAATGAAAATAGCTGCATTGTTACTGTTTTCTGTATTGTTATATCTCTTGAATTTAATTTAACTTTTCACATTTAATAGCTGTCCGATTTCGAGGTATTACAACTACAATAGCATGAACAATATTATTTTTTAATGTGTAACTATGATGCATCATCGATTTAACAATCAGGAAATTAGTCGACAATGACAGAAGATGCAGATACCTTTTATTTGCAAATAATGTGATGATGATACAAATACATTCAATGTTCACATGTATAGGTTGAGTGCAATGTATACATATTTAATTGTGAGCAACTAGAAAAGTTCAATGAAAATAAAAAAAATAATGCTTGTTTCAGAATTATTCATGCAAAATACCTTCTAACATTATATCTAATTGTAAAAAACTTCTAATATAATTGAATTATTTAATAGAAAAATCATTAAAAAATATGTAACATTCAAAATAATTAGATTAGTGACATCTCGAGATCTAATGATACAAGTTCAAATAATGTATCTTCATCTATATAATTTTTATATTCGAAGGTTGTCAATAAGTCAACACACTACAGTACAAAAGATGCATCCCCCTCCCCCAAAGCCAAATGGTTATGTAGAAGATTTGGAGGGATTTAAATTCAAGATGGCGGTAATATGGTGGTAATCATTGGCGTAAAGTAAACGATTGTTCGCGTACCTGGTTGTTGTTGTGAAAGAATTCAATATTAAATAATCTAAAATTGATTATAAATCATAATTATTATAATTCTACAGATCTCGAGTAATTCTAAGATTTAAGAAAATGTCAAAAGCTGAAGAAAATGCAGAGACAGGTGATGCTGGAGATAATTCCAACGACTCTTCAGCTGAAACATCGTCCTCAAGAGGTGGCGACTTTGAAACCAAACTAGAAACTGACCGTAGTAAGCGATTTGAATATTTACTTAAACAAACAGAAATATTTTCTCACTTTATGACCAATAATCAAAAAGATAAAACAAGTCCATTAAAAGTGAAACCCGGCAGACCACGAAAACAACCAGTTGAGATTAAAGACACGTCCAGTGATCATAGGCACCGAAAAACAGAACAAGAAGAAGATGAAGAGCTTCTTGCTGAATCTAATACGAGCGTAGCTCCAATTACACGCTTTGAATCATCGCCTCACTACATCAAGTCCGGAGAATTACGAGATTATCAAATCAGAGGACTTAATTGGATGATTTCTTTATATGAAAATGGAATCAATGGTATTTTGGCTGATGAAATGGGTCTTGGAAAGACCTTACAGACGATATCTTTACTTGGATATATGAAACACTTCAGAAGCATTCCTGGTCCTCACATCGTTATTGTTCCTAAGTCAACGTTAGCCAATTGGATGAATGAATTTAAGAAATGGTGTCCATCTCTTAGAGCAGTTTGTCTTATTGGAGATGCTGAGACCCGTAATACTTTCATTAGAGATGTAATGATGCCCGGAGAATGGGATGTATGTGTCACATCTTATGAGATGGTTATAAAGGAGAAGTCTGTATTTAAAAAATTTAATTGGCGATATATGGTCATTGATGAAGCTCATAGGATAAAAAATGAAAAATCAAAGTTATCAGAAATTCTTCGAGAATTCAAAACGACTAATAGATTATTGTTAACTGGTACACCATTACAGAATAACCTTCACGAGCTTTGGTCACTATTAAATTTCCTTCTACCTGATGTATTTAATAGTTCTGACGATTTTGATTCATGGTTTAACACTAATAGCTTCTTAGGTGATAATTCTTTAGTTGAACGACTTCATGCAGTTCTTCGACCATTTTTACTACGACGTTTAAAGGCTGAAGTAGAAAAAGGTTTAAAACCGAAGAAAGAAATCAAAGTTTACATTGGTTTGAGTAAAATGCAACGAGAATGGTATACAAAAGTACTAATGAAAGATATTGATATCGTAAATGGAGCTGGAAAAATTGAAAAAATGCGATTACAAAATATTCTTATGCAGTTGCGAAAATGTTGTAATCATCCGTATCTATTTGATGGTGCAGAACCTGGACCTCCCTACACTACGGATGAACATCTTGTATATAATTGTGGTAAAATGGTTATTCTTGATAAATTATTGCCAAAACTCCAGCAGCAAGATTCTCGAGTACTTATATTCAGTCAAATGACAAGGATGTTAGATATTTTGGAGGATTATTGTCATTGGCGTGGATTTCAATATTGTCGTTTAGATGGTAACACAGCTCATGAAGATCGTCAACGACAAATCAACGAATATAATGCACCAGACAGTGAAAAATTTATTTTCATGTTATCCACTCGTGCTGGTGGTCTTGGAATCAATTTAGCGACAGCAGATGTAGTCATTATCTATGATTCTGATTGGAATCCTCAAATGGATCTTCAAGCTATGGATAGAGCTCATCGGATTGGTCAGCAAAAGCAAGTCAGGGTATTTCGATTTATCACAGAAAATACTGTAGAAGAAAAAATTGTTGAACGAGCTGAAATTAAGTTACGACTTGATAAATTAGTTATTCAACAAGGAAGATTGGTGGATGCTAAACAAACAGCCCTGAATAAAGATGAAATGTTAAATATGATTAGACATGGTGCCAATGAAGTTTTTGCTTCAAAAGACAGCGCAATTACTGATGAAGATATAGATACAATTCTACAGAAAGGAGAAACAAAAACTGAAGAAATGAAACAAAAATTAGAGAGCCTTGGAGAATCATCTTTAAGAAATTTCACTGTTGATGCACCGACTGATTCTGTTTATCAATTTGAAGGTGAAGATTATCGTGAGAAACAAAAGATCCTAGGAATTGGTAACTGGATTGAGCCACCTAAACGTGAACGTAAAGCCAATTATGCAGTTGATGCTTATTTCCGTGAGGCTTTAAGAGTTTCCGAACCAAAAGCTCCTAAAGCACCAAGACCACCAAAACAACCAATTGTACAAGATTTTCAATTTTTTCCACCTCGACTTTTTGAACTTCTTGATCAAGAAATTTATTATTTCCGTCAAACCGTAGGATACAAAGTTCCGAAGAATCCTGAACTTGGATCTGATGCTGCAAGGATACAAAAAGAAGAACAAAGAAAAATTGATGATGCTCAACCATTGACTGACGAAGAAGTTGTTGAGAAGGAAAAATTATTAACTCAAGGTTTCACTAATTGGACTAAAAGGGATTTCAATCAATTTATTAAAGCTAATGAAAAGTATGGTCGAGACGATATTGAGAATATTGCCAAAGAAGTTGAAGGAAAGACTCCTGAAGAAGTTATGGAATATTCTGCAGTCTTTTGGGAACGTTGTCATGAACTTCAAGACATTGATAGAGTTATGGCACAAATCGAAAGAGGTGAAGCAAAAATTCAACGTCGAGCTGGAATTAAAAAAGCTTTAGACGCAAAAATGGCTAGATATCGTGCACCATTTCATCAACTTCGAATTGCTTATGGTACTAACAAAGGAAAAAATTATACTGAAGAAGAAGATAGATTTTTAGTATGTATGTTACATAAATTGGGATTTGATAAAGAAAATGTTTACGAAGAATTAAGAGCAACAGTCCGTGCAGCTCCACAATTTAGATTTGACTGGTTTGTAAAATCAAGAACAGCTTTAGAATTGCAAAGAAGATGTAATACCCTTATTACCTTAATTGAACGTGAAAACCAAGAATTGGAAGAACGAGAGAGACAGGAAAGACGAAAGAAGGGTGGTAATGTCGGAGCTAAACCAGCTGGAAAACGAAAGCAAGAAAATCTACCAGCACCACAAGAAAAACCCCGCAAGAAAAAAAAATAAATTAATTTTTCATTTTTGTACGTCATTTATTTACATTTTTCTAATGCAAATCTACTTGATGATCAATCCACTACGACTGTAATTTTGTAATTTCATTATTTCATCAAAATCGATATCACTTTTTTAGTATTAATTGATGTATCTTTTTAATGACTTATTTAATAAAAATATTCAACCATAATGATTGCAATCATTTTCCATCGTATCGTTGTAAACTTGATTAGTTGGTTTTAAATAATATTATTAAGATTAAGAATACAATTAGGTTAATATATATTGCTTGTAACTTTCTTAAAATAAAATAAAATAAACAAATTAAAAATAAATTAAAAGCGTATAATCTTTTTGTAACTACGTTTATTTATTTCTAAATCATTTATAACACTCATAAAAAAATCAAAGAAATGTTAAATAACAGTATAATAACAAACACAGTATAATTGGTATTGAATACATGAAGTTCTAATGTTTAATGTCAATTTATAAATATCATAATGAATAAAACAATGGATAATCACTCAAAAATTTAAAGATCGTCAATGAATTTACAAAAAATAAATTTTTAAAAATTTCTTATAACATTCTGAAATCATATGAATTATTTTACAACTCGTACACAGGCACATTGCTCTTTGAAACACCCTGTAGACATTAAATATTGGCATCAAATGACAATTTAAGAATCATGATTGAATTATCCATTGATTTAAATGTTTAATAATTTGACCCCTTCATTGATTGAATAATCATGAAATATGATAATAGTAATGACATTGATAATTATCGAAGTACATACAGTGTATTTTATGCTTTAATATGAATACATAAAATTCTCAACCTGTTTGAGATCTATTAAATGCATTATTGCAAAAAATTGCTGATCACCAGAACATGAAATTTTGAAAATTTATGTATCTTATATTTAATTTATTTTAAATGAAAGAACACATTTATTTTTGCGTTTGCGCGTTTTCGTTAAACATGTACAATAAATGGAATTATTTATTACCATTTTCCGCTCACGTATACATAATATTTATCCTTATTATTTTATGATAATATTTATCATTTGAAATCATTTGAATATATATCTTATTCCTACGACAAGGGCCGGCCCACTGTAAGACATCTAAATTATTATATTTATTATCTAAAGAATATTACAGCATACTATCAAGTTAATAATGATTACGTCGTACATTGTCTACTCCGCATGAATATTTCTTTTATTTATCCTTATCATTTCCTTCTCAATTCATTGGTATAATTGTTTTAATTGACTGTAAAATAATCATCAAGAAATATCATAATGATCCGGAAATATTTTATAATAATTGTTTCTTTTTTCTTTTATATAACATGAAGATGGTATCTTTAATAATAAGTTGTACAATTTAATAATTCTTTTCAATTAAATATTTTTGTTTTCGATATCATTTTCATTCGTTTATTTATCCTATTTTTATTATATAATCTACTTTACGTGTACTTAGTCAAAGATGAAACCTTACAGTTAATAGTGATAGCAATAGCAATAGTAATACTGGCAAATAATATGGCGTGAAATTTGATTACTTCGCCAAATGATGACATGAAAATTTATTATTTGAATTAATTGAAGATTGAAAGTTAAAATTCACTGTTTGGATAAAGAATATATATATATGCACAATCAATTGATGTGTTCAATATTATTTCTGCTATTACACTTTTTCACTGATTAATTATTTTATAATTGTGAACAACTCAATTATGAGCTCTAGTTTATCAATATTTTGATTGTTCAATGATGCAAATAACTAGAAAAATTTTAATTATAATTACATATAATAATTAAATTAATAATATTTAAATTTTGCATCATGATTTTAAATATAAACAGACTGTGAAAATATTTTATGAAAAAAAAATTTATATGAAAAGATTAAATACTTTGAACATTTTATTCTTTTAAACTAATATTGTTGATTATATTACTTAGTTGAATATTCCAGTGCAATTCTACATTTTGCAGATTTATAATCAAATACTTGAATGGCATAATAGACTGTAGTAAATAAAATAAATTACTTAAAAAAACCTCCACGATTTTTACTAATTAAAAATTCTAGAAAAAAATCCGTTATATCAGTCTATTGTAGAAAAATTAGATATTAAAAAGAAACTACTTTAATTCTTATATTATACGTAATAATATTGATAATAAAAACTACCATTAAAGATCATAAAAGCATTACAGCCAAAAAAGAGGTACACAGCAAAGAAAAATTTTCAAGTTTGTGGCTTACAGTTTTCCACAAATAAAATATTACACACTTCTTATTGTACAATAATAAGAGAAAATGAGAATATGAAGATAAAAAAAAGAATAATAATAAAAACAATCATTCAATTAAATAAACACAGACAGTATAAATAAATAAAAAGAGCATTGATTTAAGTTTCATTCGTAAAAGTGAATATATGATGAGATTATTAATATCTGAAATGACTTTTACTTCATCAAATTGTCAATTGATGATTGATTGATTAATTAAAATGCAATTGTATAGGTGAATACGAATACTCATGAGTGCATTGAGTATTAATTGAAATGTCCAGATGATATAAATATATAAATTAATACTTACCAATGACCAACCAAAAAATAACAAAATATCTTAATAATTTCAAGACAATATTGAATTGTAAATGATACTGCCTCCAGGGGGGTGGATCAGGGGGTGGAGGCGGGGTTACTGGTTACGGGCGGCAGTGATTTCGTTTTCGTCCACCGTCGTTCCCATCATCGTCATCGCCGTCACGACGTATTTCTGTATATCGTTCGCCTTTTACACTCACTATTTTGTTGTCTAGATAGCGAACTAATTTCTTCGGCTCTCCTTTTGGAGTTACTGGACGATGTTCACGAGAATCATCATCACGATCTACATAACTATACCGTGCTATAATCCGGGATTTGAGCTCTTCATCATTTACACTAGCCTTTGAACGTTGATTGGACTGAAAAAAATTCACTATTAAAAATCCATAATAAAAGCAATAATAAAATACAACTATAGATATTACCGTAAGATAGGAGAAATTACTAGTGATACTCTGGCCAGCTTCTTGTCGATGTAAAGCAAGCTGAGCAGCTTTAGTAATATCTCCATTAGCAATAGCAAGACAATGTCGTACTTCAGCTGGGCTTGCTGCTGGAAACATCTCTTGAAGCAAAGCTATCTGATGCCAAAATGGTTCCTGTTGCTAAAAAAATATATGTTAATAAATGTACTTGATTTTAAAAATTCTGCACTCACTTCTGGAAAATATTCTCCACTAGAATCACTTCCAGCATCACTAGTCTCCGACAAGTGGTGAACTCTAATTCGTTGTGAATCTGGAGGCAATAAAGCTGTAAGACTCAATTGGCTAAACGATTCATGAGGTGGACAATCATCAGCTTCTTTATTTTCTTGTTTCAGTATTCTTTCTACATCAAGTAACCATTGAGAAACAGCTTCTTTTTCAATTTGTGAAAACTCAGGTAAACAAGCTGAAACCATTTCATATAAGCCTTCAACATCCAATTCTTCATCGAGTGCACTTTCTTCGACCATACTGACTACATAACTCAGTACGATATCATCTATCAAACTGTAACATTAAACCAAGTTTGATTAATTAAAAGTATGTTTTATTGCGTGTTAATATTATTATGATATGGTGTATTAGTTCACCTTAGTTGGGCAGTAGGAACTTGTTTTCTCACAAAGCTGAACAATGATTTTTTCACCAATTCTTCTTTTTCATCCATCGTTTGTTGCATGCTGCAACATTGAAAAACGTTTTTGATTAAATTTTAAAACTGTTCACAAATTTGTGTTGAAAAAAAATAATTAACTTTCAAATACGATGAACCGATGATTTGGGTAAATAAAAAATTATTACATATTTTTATAAATGTTACCAAAATAGATATTACTGATAAAAGAACAAAGAAATTACTGATAAAAAGGCACAGGAAATTGCTATTATGGAGTTATTAGAGCACCGGCGTAACAAAAAGTAAAGCAGCAACGACTCAATTTCAACGTTAGAGAATACAATACATTATGATGTTCACTGTTGTCATTAACTAAATAATATCACTAACCTTTTATTTTGCGAATTAACAAAATATAACTTTTATAATGTTTAAGATGAAATTTAATTTGTAGTTTACAAACAAACTTTCTATAATTTGACAGCTTAACTGAGTACAACTGAGTGCGTTCTGGGGAGTATGTTGAGTTTTGTCGTCTTTTGGGGGTACTATTGAATATTCCCAATTGATCAAAATCCCCAATTTATGTCAAGGTTGGTAAAACAAACACTGTATATCGTGAAATTCGAGATGTAATATCGAGCTGTTAAAATGTATAGTTTATTTACACTTTTGTATTTTAGAAAAAGGTTATTTTTGGGTTAAAATTTGACAAATATTCAATTTAAAAATATTTTCAGTTAATTAATAGAGGCTTTTTATATTTTTATTGATCAAATAAATACTAAAGTCTCATATCATCATGGAAAAAAGTACATTATTGTTGTAATGAAAGCTAGGTTTTTAATTAAAAACACTAGTACCAACTTGAAGAAAATAATACACTATTTTCAATTTTTTAAATTTATACCATGATATTGATAAAAGAAATTCTTGAAAATTTAAACAATCGTACAAAAAAAAAAGGTTTAAAAATAATCTAAAGAAGTAAAGTAATTTATAATTCTTGAAACTGTGTTACTGTTTATTCTCACTCTAACTACGATATTAATATTAAATCAATAATCGATTTATATTCATCATTCTTAACACAGATTTTAGATAAAAGCCCGAAAAATATATAAATATAGGCAGTATAAATATTATTCGATTACAATAAATGTTTCTTTATTATAGATAATTTCATGAATTACAATTTTTACAATTTACTCAGCCACAACGAATATAGAGAAAAACACTTCATTTTTACTAATTATTTTTAATTCATTAATAATATCCAACATGACATTTTTTATATTTTAAATATGTGTAAAGATTGTAATATTATAATTTAAATTTAGAGATAAAGATTAATATTCAAAATTTTTATTGTAGATTTTATAAAACCTAAAAGTAAGTGAATGATTTGAAAATTTTGTGATAAGTTAAAAAAGTTTGTTCCTATTTATAAATGCAATGTGCTTCTTTTGTTAAAAATAAAGAATTATTTTTTAAATATAATTTAAACAAAAAAATTAGTTTGTTGCTCAATTTTAAATTAATGTACTTTTGAATGAATAATTCGATCAAAACACTGGATAAAGACTCCAAAATTCATTAATAACATTTGTTTCACATGCGTTCACGCTCACACTTAATTACAATGATACAAAAATTAATAAAAATAAAATCCTTCGAACACAGATTAATAAATTACAATCTAAATTGTTTAAAAATATCCTGAGTTGAATTCTTTGAAAGAAAGAAAACTATGACATCCGAAGTTTATAACTTCAAACAAAATAAATGTTAATAGAACAGTGAATTATTTGCAAATGACTATACACAATCTATCACAATGTATAGAATAATAGTATTTACTGAGAATTTTTGAATAGTAAAAAAATCTAAATAAAGGTTAATAGAAAAAATTAAAAAATTTGTACCCTTCGGTAAGTTAAAAAAAAAATAATGATTGATGATCAAATATATTCTACGTCTTTTCTTTTTTAAATAAGTTCTCTTCCTTTTTCACATTTTTCTTACTGTCTTCAATATTTTTGTCTAATATAATTTTTCTTTTTTTAATTTGTTCTTCACCACTACTCCTACTGCAATCTCCATCAACGTCTTCAACTATTTCTTGTTCTTGTTCTAAAAAATCGGTCGGTACAAATTCCATATGATCTTCAGAATCATTTGGGTCTGAAGGTCCGGTGAGAGTAGAATAATGTATATCATCGTCAATACTATCATGTTGATCCACTCCACCTGGATCATCTTCTTCATGCATACTCATAAGATTCTCGTAATTGTTTGTAGAATTGTCTTCATTATCTGGAAAAATATCCGTTGGACTTAGAGGAATGTCAAGAGGTTCTAACTTTATCGTTGGGTTTGGTGAGGTAGGCGTAATGGGTCGTTGAAGACGAATTTTAGTAAATGTTTTAGAGCCAAAAGACTCTGATATTGAACGTTTTGGCACACGCTTTGGACTAGTCGTAGGTAAATTGGAGTTTTTCATTTCTTTGGATTCAGATATGACTCTTGCTGACGATGTTGAAGTCGTTTGAGAATTTGCTTTGGGCTGCGGTATTAGCATTGGTGGTTTTGGATTCTAAAATTTAAAAAAATTATTTACTAAAAACATCTGTTATTACTCTATCAATCGAATTATTTTGAAAGCAATAACTAAACCTGTGAAGAAGGTGTTGGTCCAGCAAGACCTTTAACTTGTAATGCTTCTGCTGCATTAAGTAGCTGTGGAAGCTTGTCGTGAGCTACATTTACTTCTCCTCGATACATAAATTTAACAAGAGCTTCAACTTCCCAGAATTTGAGGTCCTTCATGAGAATAATTGGATGTTGACAGGGATTTTCACGTAATAAGGCTGCGAGGTAATCACTGCATGAAGATAATATCATTTTATGGCACTTGAGTGAACGTCCTTCGCAGGCTAGAGTTACATCAACAAACTGTTCCGAGTCTAAAAGTGATGGGAAACTATTTTGCATATTACTGTGGTAACTGTTCCACCTTAAGCAAACCTAGAAAAATAATTCACACATTAATCACAACTTACACTGAAATTAATCAATTGATAACCAAGTCTACTACTTACTTCTGTAGGTTGTTGAGGAGTAATATTTGAAGGTAGTCTAATATTTGGTTGTTTTGATGATGGTATTTTAATGGTTGTTGGTGCTACTGATTTCATTTTTAAAGGAATAGTTTTCAGAACAAGAGTTTTGGGTTGATTGTTTGAATTGAGATTTTTTGCTTGCTGTCGCATTACGGGTTGTGGTGCTATTCTAATAGTTCTTCCAGAAGATGTTCCTTGGGAATTAGGGTGCACCACTGCAATATTAATTGATATTAAGTATTTCAAATATTTTAAAAGATTACATATATTTATTATCATAAATTTTTACCATGATAACGTCTGCCAATAAGTCTACCTCCATGATGTACCCTGAGATGTCGATGGAGGTTTGTTGTTCCACATTGACGAGGATTGGCACCTCCACGAACTACTACGGAACCACAAATACGGCATTGGGCTCGAAGAGGATCGTTTGTACATAAATCAAAATGTGCCCATACTGCACTGGGATTTGCCATTGCTCGAAGACTTCTGGCATGCGATCTTACTCTAGTTGGTTGACCAGGGACTGATGATATCATGTCCTCATCTAAATAACAACTATCATCATCATCAGGTTCTTGTTTCATCGTTCTTTCCACTTTTGTTTGACGTGAAAATCTAGTAGACAGGCGATGATGATTATGCCGACGATGAGATAAAACTTTAACTGTGGATTCTGAGTCACCAGTAAACATTCGATTGCTTGATGATACTATTGTACTGGTTTTTGTCCTGAAAAAATATTGAACATAAAAACAATTATTCATTAATGATTAAGACAAGTAAAAATACATAGGTGACAATTTTAAATATTTCTCTAATTTTGAACTCTCTGCTGTTAACTATGATAATTTGTATAATAATTAAAATGTTACGTCAGCTCTTATAGTCTTGGTAGACATTGTAATAAATAAAACTTGATGAATAAAAGAAAATAAATACCGCGAAAATTATGAATATAAGTAGTTTTAACGCAGAGAAATAAAATAAGAGCAAGAACAGCGCAATCGCGTTCAATCGCCAACTGAAATATTTCGTCTACTATTATTATCAGCTTTGTGGCCATTCAGAACGTCTCAGAAAAACGATGAACGCCATCATTTGCAGTACTTTGGGTTCTATAAAAAGAAATGATAATAATGCTATACATAAAGTAATATTACTAAAATTATCAGTTATTGGTAAAATTATAAAATATTGATTTTGTCAAATAAATATTGAGTTTAATTTTAATAAAATTAACTATCAATATTTATGAATTATAACTTATTGAAGAATTTAAAGGTTCTTTTGAAAATTAAATAATACATAAAAAGTATCACTACGTAGAGTATATATACACAATCATTGTTTGGCTATTCTGGTCTCTGTCATTTATCTCTCTTTCCCACATTTGTAGCAGAATATATTGTATATAAACGATTCTTGAACACAGTGTGTGTGTTATATTGAGCGACACAGTACATTGGCTACCTACCCACACTCACACAAAAATGTATGTGCATTGCGACCATACAATCCTGTGGCCAGCTCTCTCAGACTCGCAATCGACCGGCTCGACAAATGGCCGATCGTATATATCTTATAATTAAAATAAAAATGACAAAGTTCGATTGAGTATCAACATGGATAGAACACTAAACCGCATGTTGCGTTGATTGACTTACTACGTCTTTTGTTATTCCTCTTATAGAAGTCCTCTGCTCCAAATCGTTTTTATTACTCCGATATTCGTTTCCACAGATATTAATTTTTCTTATAAATCTCCACAGTTTGAGTATCGTTTTTTTGAAAATATTTTTTGATTGTTTATAGTAATTTACGTTATTATTATTGCCTTGTTGCTTCGGTTTTCGTAAGACGTTATGAGGTTGCACACGGCCCCTCTCTATCAACGATTCCCCCAAGTCGAACCCGGGAATGACTAAAATCGAAATCGGTGGTCGACGAGACGCTTAAAGAGGCGCATGTGCGACTCCACCGGTCACCCTCATCCTCGTTGATCCGCGCTACGCACAATCTATACGATCATCTGTGCTCATATTCTTTTCTCAATACATACTGGCATCTCAAATGCTACTATTCTATTCAATCACGTCCGCTGTATGTCCAATTGAGTTATTTATTATTTATATATTTTCTCTGAAATAAATTAATTTAATTATTTAGTTCATCCAAAAAAATACTTACTATTACGTCGTAATTAAAATATTTGTTTTCATTTTCTACGTAATAATGTACTCATTTTTTTTAAACAAAATTAATTATATTCTTCTTGATAATTATGAACAACAGAATATTGAAAAATCTTTATTCTTAGCATTCTAATAAAATAATTATTTCAATTAATTATATTAATTAATAGAATTAAAAATACAATTCAAATATTTTCCGCCATTAAATTAGTATATATCAGAGGAGGAAGGAGAACTCTTTGTGCTAGAGTCCCTTAAGATAGAGTCTGGCAAGACAGAGTCAGGCAGGACTAAAGTCCCTTAAGTTCTTATGGGACTTTAGGCAGGAATCGAGCAATATGGCGTCGTCTTGCCAGACTCTGTCTTGAGGAATTCTACTTTGTGCGTACAAGTAGCGCCCCTGAATTTAAAAGTTGTCCAGACGAACTACAATGAACACGAGCTGGAAGATAGGATGGTATAACAGATAAACATCTGAGAATAACAATAAAATGTTTAAATAATACCGGTGATATTTTAATTGTGTATAAACTATAATCATAACCTTTTTCTCACTCTATAAAATTCATGATAAATCATTATAAATTTCAAGTTAATTAAACTCCAAATTGTAAAAATGTTTGGTAAATAAATTTAAAGAGTTATTCATTTTGGAGCTTGTTGTCATTCAGACAGTAGCATTGATTCGGAGTATAATTATTAATGTCTCTCTGGTAAAAATGTCAGCTATAAGAAATTTTATTGAAATTTTTCTGATTATTCGATGTATTTAAACAATTTGTTGCTGTATAAAAACTTTAGATTCACTGTACAAAAGTTTTTATAAATTATATGAAACTTTGCCTGAACTAGTTAAAAAGGTTAATAGGATATAATATGCATTTATTGGAATAAAATCAGAAAATCATGTGTAGTGAATAAATTCTTACTCCGATTTCATCATCTTCAATATTTTGTAAATTAATCTTATCTCATGCTTCTGGAGTAGCAATAACATGAAATTTGTTTAATGATATACATACATAGTAAGATTTTAAGTAACGTTACAATTACTTCACAATTAATTTTATATTTACAAAAGATTATATTTTTTCAGATACTTAAAAAATATAAAAAACAAACTAAACTAAAAATTATAATTACATAAAAACAGGGCGTGGGTCATAGATGGTCACGTTTTAATTATTTGAGAACTTGGTCGGTAAGTTGGTGAATACTATACACAAATATGTAGAAATTTCTCCTTGCATCGATACGACACGACTGGCATGAGCAATTTAACGACCGTGATTGAGAGTGTCCAAAAGTGTCGTCGCCATTGGACACTTGAGGGATCGATAGACGTTTAATAATCTCGATAAAGTTTATAACAATAATGTCAAATAGTGAAGAAACAAGCTAAGTGATTGAGTAATCAGTGAATTTTATAGTATTGATCGTTTACAAGTGTGTTTAGAAGATGCAGAGGCAATGACAGCAGTGGTGCTCTCCCATTACTCGTTACTCACACTCTTCCTCCTCAACAATATCACCGTTCCTTGTCCCTCTGTCTACGATCGTGTTGTTGGCCGCCGCTATCTCTGTAATGGTGGCAATGCTGTTGCTGTTGCTTATGTTTGTCGTAAATCATCGTCCACGAAGACCAACAACGACGAGTGAGTGTGAGATTCCATTACGTACAAACATTGGTGATTAATGTAGAGACTGCTAATCGAAACTACAAAATACAAATAAATTTTTTGAGAGTTTTGAAAAACCAAATATTTGTGACCTATCGCGTTTCATTTGTGTGTATCCAGTGAAACTTGTTAAAAAGACACAATCCAGATGATCCTTAACGAAAACACACTTAAGGACAATTAGTAATACTATATTTTTTAACTCTTCAGTTATTGTGTTTTATATTATAATCAGATGGAGTGATAGAGTCTCAATAACATCTACTTGGTGACTATTATCATGATAATAATTATGGAGATAATGACAATTACAATTTTTATTTTTTCGCTTGAGAAAAATGTAAACTGAATATTCCTGAATAAGAACATACAGTTTGATCAGTTCAAGTTTCTAAAATTTTACAAAAATAAACGTCTTGGAATAAATTCAATAACAAAAGGTCCTAGATAATATTTGTCTTAAGAAATAGCAGTCCTTATATTAATTTGATGAATGATATCATATCTACGATGACGATTATGACAAAACCTACGACGACAATAATGATGCTGACAACGACAACAAAGTCAACAACGATCAGAAATTATTGTACTTGTAAACGAACATTTTTTTAGTATTTCTGGATATTTAATAATTCACGTGTAACGTGGAACAATACTCCCGGTGATATGCCCCTACCACCGGCGTCAGTTGTGGGCGAGTCGTCAGGCTACAACTTTGAGAAAGAGGAGAAGTGGAAGGGAGTCTTTGTTAACTCTCTTAGAAAGGTCCGCCTACATTTAATTCTAAGTTAAATATATAAATTAAAGAAATTAAATGAATTTGCTATTTTTTTTTAGGTATTAGAACAAGTACATCCTAGTTTAGAAGCTAGACAAGATGCGTTAGACTATGTTGAAAGTCTCATCTTGAGGATGCTGGGCATGTTATGTGGTCATCCACCTCCTCATACTCCTCAAGACATTGAGGAAAGAGTAAGAAAAACTTTTCCTACTCCAATTGATAGATGGGCCCTCAGGGATGCCAGAGATGCATTGGAGAAGGGGAAAAAGAAATCACCATTGGTTCTTCCTGTTGACAAAATTCATCAACTACTTCAAAAGGTAATTATTATTATTTACTCCAAAACTGTATTTGGTAAATAAATAACGATTTTCTTTTGAATTTAGGAAGTCATACAGCATAAGATTGATTCTCAAGTCAGCCTTTTTGTCGTCGGAGTATTGGAATATATTTCTGCTGATATATTAAAAGTTCGTATCATGTAAGAAAGATATTCTTATCGATGTAACTTTCAATAAATTAATATCTACTAATATTTCAGTTGGCTGGAAATTATGTTAAAAATATACATCACGTTGAAATTTCATGTGAAGACATACGGGTTGCTATGTATGCAGATATGGTAAGTAATAATTGAAATTTATTTTATTTTAAAGGCTTGTCCAACTTATTAAACTTTTGTCTTTGCGTTGCACATTTTTAAATGATTTATTCACTAAGTAAAGGATATTATGTACTTTAATAATCTAAATAGAATAGTTAAAACAGCTTTCAATTTTTATTACTTTGACTAACAACTGAAAATTACAGCTTCAATTAAAATAGTTTTTAAAATTCAATTTTTAATCATTATTATTAGCAACTATTTATGAGCTTACTAACAAAATTTTTAAATTAATAATATTGATAATTATAACATTAAATAAATTCAATTTCCAATTGGTCATGTTAGAAATTAGTCACATGTTAATTGTGGCTGCATATGTTCTCTGCTTGATTACATGCTTTCCAAAAACATATAATCGACACACCAACCATGTTTCTTCATCGTTTATGCGGTTTCAGGTGGTATGTACTTACAAACGCTTAGAAATAGTTCATTTATATACGAGACTTTACTAGTTACATGACAAGCATAATTTTTCTTTTTACGCTTTTTGAAATTGTCATTTGTCAACCAGTTTTATACATTTTAAAAACTCATTACATATAGGAATCATATTATGTGTATTCAAAATTTATATAAACATAATAAATTTAAATTGTATATTTTATTTATTTATTTATCAGGTACTGATGGATATGTTTTATCAAGATGAATGCATAGAAGGACCACAAAGCAGTTTGGGTGCTGTAGTATCTCAGACATATGAAGAATCTGTGCGCGATCTCATTCATGACGAACGACATTATCTTCGAGATTTATATATGATAATTAAAGTAACATTTAAAATAACTATTATATATTTTTCTATATGAAATCGTTCGTTTTTTGATGTAAAATTTTTTACAGGTATTTAGAGAAGAAATAGCTAAACTTGCACAAGATCGAAATGAATTAGAAACACTTTTTAGTAATATTATGGATATATATGAGGTGACAGTTACGTTATTAGGTAGTCTTGAAGATATTATGGAGATTACTGAAGAAAGACAAACACCTACAGTAGGTTCTTGTTTTGAAGAGTTAGCTGAAGCTGCTGAATTTGACGTGTATATAAAGTAAATTTTGTTTTTCTATTATTTATTATTTATCAAAATTTCAAATGATATTTACAATCATTGGCATTTTGATAGGTATGCAAAGGATATGAATAGTCCAGCTAGTCGAGAAGTTTTGACCAAGTTGTTATCAAGGCCAGAGGCTAATGCAGCATTACGAGCTGCTGGTCATGGATTTAAAGAAGCTGTTAAATATTACTTGCCAAAATTATTATTACAGCCAGTCTGGCATTGTTTTTTATATTTTGAATATATTGAGGTAAATAAATGAATACCTTGAAATAAAATAAAAATAGAGTCAATGAAAAAATTTCTAATGATTTTACAGGTATTACATAAACGTACACCAAACATAGAGGATAGTGAAACGTTAGAACAAGTTCAAGGATTATTACGGCCTTTGCAAATGGAGCTTTTAAAATGTGTTGCAAGTCATCCAAAAAAAGACACTGGACTACGTATGCAAAGTCGAGCAAGAAGGCATGCGGCACTGGAAAAAACCAGTGAGCTCCAGAAAACTGTTGATGGTTGGGACCAGAAAGATATTGGACAATGTTGCAATGAATTTATTAGAGAAGATATTTTAGTAAAAGTTGCTAGTAATGGTCGGAGACAGACTGAAAGGAAAGCCTTATTGTTTGATGGATTGTTGGTTTTGTGTAAACCTAGTAGTGGTAAACGAGTGAGTGTGAGTGTTGCGGCTGTTGGTGTTGGTGGTAGTCATCCTGCACATCAAGGTGAACTACGGCTGAAAGAAAGATTTTTTATTAGAAAAGTAGATATTATAGATAAAGAAGATACTGACGGTAAGCTTCATTAATTACAAAATTACTTATAAAATTTATTTTAATTTTATTCTGTAAATTAATTCAATTGTTTTTTTTTTTATGATAGAATTGAAAAATGCCTTTGAAATTGCTCCAAGAGATCATCCAAATGTTACACTTGTGGCAAAATCTATGGAAGACAAAAATAGTTGGATGGCGGATCTCGTAATGTTAAATACAAAAAGTATGTTGGAAAGAACATTAGACAGCATCTTGTTGGATGAGGAAAGAAAGCATCCGTTAAGGTTACCTCCACCACATTTATATAAATTTGCTGAACAAGATTGTCCTGAGAATCTAGTACTAGAAGCAAGAGAAAATGGCGGTGTACCGTTGATAAAAGGTGCTACACTCGTAAAACTTGTTGAAAGGCTTACATACCATATTTACGCAGATCCGGCATTTGTACGAACATTCCTTACAACTTATAGGTAAGTTGTACTAAATTAGCAGAATTAATTGCTCAATACAAGATATTTACTTTATATTTGTACTTGTAGGAGTTTTTGTTCACCTCAAGAACTACTTGCTTTATTGATAGAACGATTTGAAATACCTGAGCCATCATTAGTTTATGGAGAAGAAGAAAAACCAAGTGGTTGTAAAGCAACTGCAAGAGAAGACTGGAAACGATATCGTAAAGAATTTTGTCAACCAGTGCAATTTAGAGTACTCAATGTTTTGAGACATTGGGTAAGTTAATTTTAATTTTTTATAATTTTTATGTAAATAGTTTAATTTTATTCATTTCTTTTTTAAAGGTTGATCATCATTTTTATGACTTTGAACGAGATAGAAACCTTTTAGAAAAATTGCAATTTTTTCTGGATACTGTAAATGGTAAATCGATGAGGAAATGGGTAGACTCAGTTATAAAAATTGTACAAAGAAAATGTGAACCCTCAGAGCAAAGACCCATAACATTTAGCTTTGAAAAATCTCCACCGTCTATCGAATGGCATCTAAAAGTTCCTGAAGAAGAATGGGGAATACTTACGGTAAATTGAATTTTTTTTATACTATGTCAGTTAATTAGTAATATGTATTACATTACGTTTCTTTAACTCAAATTTTTTATTTACAGTTACACCCCATTGAATTAGCAAGACAATTAACTTTACTAGAATTTGAATTATACAGAACAGTAAAACCATCAGAATTAGTTGGCTCAGTATGGACGAAAAAAGATAAAGAAAAAACATCACCGAATTTATTGAAAATGATTAAACATACAACAAATTTTACGAGATGGCTCGAAAAAACTATCGTAGAAGCAGAAAATCTCGAAGAAAGGGTAGCTATTGTATCTCGAGCAATTGAAATAATGATGGTGTTGCAAGATTTAAATAATTTTAATGGAGTATTGGCAATTGTTAGTGCAATGGGATCAGCTTCAGTTTATAGATTGAAATTTACATTTCAAGTAAAGAGATTTATAATTATTTTTTTAATGTAATTAATTTATTCAAAAATTTAACATATGGTTTATTTTGAAAAATTTCAGCAAATTCCTGCAAGACTTGAGAAAGCCTTGGAAGAAGCTCGGGAATTAAATAATGATCATTTTAGAAAATATCAAGAAAAATTACGCTCTATTAATCCGCCATGTGTACCATTCTTTGGCATGTACCTGACAAATATTCTTCACACTGAAGAGGGAAATCCAGATTATCTTCCTGGTAGTCCGGAGTTAATAAATTTCAGCAAACGACGAAAAGTTGCCGAAATAACAGGCGAAATTCAACAATATCAAAATCAGCCTTATTGTCTATCCACTGAACCAAGAATCAGGCATTTTTTAGAAAATTTATGTCCTTTTGATCCTACCATGAAAGATGCTGATATTAGTAATTATCTTTATAATAAAAGTTTGGAAGTTGAACCACGAGGATGTCGACAACCTCCACGAGTTCCTAGGAAATGGCCAGATCTAAATCTTAAATCACCTGGAATCAAAGCACGAAGTATGAGTGGAAAACTGCCAGCACCACTTCAGGCTGTGGCTTCTAGTGTTCGGCTACATGATCCGACTCCAGATCCACCGACAGAATTACCTGAAACTCCACCTCATACCTCACAGAATACTATCCATTCAAGTGATCACAGTGTTTTTGCGCCTGTCTTATTAGGTATATTAATCAATATTCCATTTGATATATTTTAAGCATTTTGAAAAGTTTTTACTTAAAATTACCATTGGTTTTTCTTTAGGTAGTGGACCACCACCTGGGTCACCAGGACCATTGAGTATATCGGGTCTTTCTCCGGGCAATAGTCCACAATTTGGATCTCCAGGTCATCTTCCTTCTCATCATCAATCTCAAACGCATTTTGGATTTAATTCTGGAACAATCGTAGGAATGAGTGCTCTTACTGGTCTCACATCCTCCGGTAGTAGTCCAGGTGCTGCATTACCAACTCCAACATCACCTAGTCACGCACCTCTCACGCAACCACCACCTCCTTTACCTCCACGATGTCACCGAAGACGTGAGAGTTCTATTAGTGAATCACCGCAGCAAGTAAGTTTTAGTAATTTTTTCTTTTTTTTTTATTTTATAAAATTGAATGAAATTAATTATTTAATAATTATTTTTAGGCACGTCAGGCACCAAATGCACCTATACTTCCTCCTCGAGAGGGAACATCACCACCACCTCCACTTCCACCAAGAAAAGATGTGCCACCAATAACTCTTCCTCCTAGATTACCATGCACATTAAATCCTAGCACTTCAGCATTGTTGGCCAGGCGAAATTCTACTCTTGAAGGAACAAACACTAATCAAACATCACATCCAAGGCGTTATATGTCTTTTAACAGTCCTAGTCCAACAAAGTTGCCACCCACCCAGCCAAATGGTTCAGTAACACCTAGATTACCACCAAAACCGCTGCCAGGACGTCCGCCAGCAACCATGTTCAGCTTCAATGCCCCACCAGGTCCTAGTTAAATTGCTCACACTGTGGTAATACAATCGGGTAAAGTAAATTTTTCGTCTTTTGAATGAATACAGTTTTAATAATGTATATAAGTTGAATACGCGCAATACAAGTAAGAAAGAAATGTGAGGAATATTTTTTTTCCTTTTGGTAAACTTTGGAAAACATGTTCATATGTAAAAAAAAAAAAAAAAAAAATGTGCGCACAATAAGAAATTTACACAATATTTGTAATTATACATCGACTTGAATAACGAAACCGAATGGTGATGATTTAATTATTTTTAACATTCCTTGTGAGTGATAAATAAAAACTTTGTGAAAACAACAGAATTGGAAAAAAAATGAAAAATTAGACATACATAATTTTATATCTCTTAATTCTCAATGTACGAAACCTTTCATTTTATCGAAGATTTATTTTTCAAAGGGATGCAGACTGTTATAACTTGTAAAATATATTTTTAGATATTTTTTGTATAAGTGTAGAAATATAATTGGTAGATTTTTAGTAGATGGTATAAATAAATCCACTAAATTAGATTTAATAATGAAATGATGGTCCCATATGATATAGAATTGTATATTTTACCAGAAAAAAATTATAAAATATATTAGTAGAATAAATGACAAAAGAAGTAAATACTCTAAATGTTAAAAAATGTGTTTGATAATCGAGTAAAGTAAAAATGTTCTTTTAAACTATATTTCTCATTAACATTTATGGGGTCTTTTTTAATCCTTCTCCATTACAACTGTGATACATTATTACATGGGGATATATAATATTGTAAATTAGATGTTTTAGATTAAAGTTGAAAGCTGTTTATGATATTGTGTGAGAATGTTGGTACGTTAACGACTACAAGTCGTATCGTAAACTAATAAAAGATTAATAATACATTGAAATGAAATGATGAATTCAAGAATTGAAGAAAGATAATCGGTTATATAAATGTATACTATAATAAATACATTATTATGTTGAATTAGTTATTGTAATTAAATAATATTTGAATGCTAATAATGATACATTGGAATATCTGAGTTATGTTAAATAAAAAAATTATATTGTGTAGTATTTAACGAATTTTTTTATTTATCAATTAATTCAATCTCACTGCAATTTATAATATTTGGAATGTATATAACTATCTTAAAATAATTTATAAATATTGCTTTAAAACGTGATCAACATTTTCATCGATAAATATATAAATATCTATATATATCTGTGGTTAACGAGAGTCATTTAAATTGATAAAATACTTCAGTCAGTTTTCCATAATTTATAAAATCTCAACGTGCATCATTTTTCAATCATCATCAGTGTTAAATATCTAACAAAATTCCAACAAATATAATCAACAAATAATTATTTGTACTGTGATATATCTATACACATAATCAATTATTTTTAAGAAGCAATTTCCCTGCATATATTACATGTTAATTCTTGACTAGTTTGTATCCTTTGCGATTCGCACAGTCTTTAAATGTACATATAAAAATAATTCTTTGGCAGCAGAGAGCTTAAAAAATATACAACAATCTCTTAGTTATACTTAAATTATATTAATTTGTTTCCCAGGCACCTGAAGCATCACTAATTCTTTGTTGTTTCATATTTATTTCTACATGGGCATCCAGAGTATCACTTAACTTGCTAAATCGTCTTGCTACACTACCTCGTCTAGCACCATGTCGTCCAAGGGTACCACCAGCTTCCCTCAATACGCTCATTAATTCATCATCATCGTCTTTACCTTTGAATCCTTTTTCATATTTTGCCTCTTGTGCTAAAAGTTTCTCACGTGCTCGCTGAGTTGTTACTGCACTCGGTGTTTCTGGGATTACATAACTCATTATTCCAGTCAATGCAAATACCTAAAAATTAATTATTGATAAAAAAAATATCTGTGGTGTTAATTACAATATTTTTTTATTAAGTTTTCTTACCACATGCTCAAAAACCACAACAAAAGCAAGTCTGGCTGCAAATACATGCCAATACTGAGGACTAAGACCATAAGGATCATCATTGTTAGGACCATTTCTATAGCCTCGATACTGACATATCTCTGGTTTTTTAATTGATTGACTAACCATATCTTCACGGTAGTCAGAAGTATTAAAATCACTTAATGAACTATCAATATATCCAACTAGATCATTAGTTTTGGAGTAAACAAAGGTATAAACACTTCTAGGTATAAAATCAGAGGTATAGGCAATTACGAAAGCATTAGAAACGACTGCGGCATAAGTCACTCCTTTAAGTATTCCATACCATGCTCCAATATCTTCAACTCGTTCAGCTAAAGGTCTACGAGCTTCTTTTATCATCTTATAAGCATCTAGCCTGATTTCTCCGATATTATTTAAAAGTGCAAATAATGGAGCCAAAGGAAAGGCAGCTACAAAAAGAGTTACAAAACCATACTGCAGTACTGTAAGTAATAAATATTGTCTTTAAATATTACTGGATAAATTATAAAATAATGTTAGAATATATAAATAAATATTATTCATACTCATTTCGAGATATTCATCAAAAAGTGCAAGTCTTCCAGGATCTTGTAATTGATAATTCTGCTCCCATGATGTATATGGCCTTTCGTGATCTTTTGTAGCGGCTACGTGAGTTCTTTTTCTCCACCAATTCCACATTTTTGGCGATAAAATTTCCATAAAATTATTAAATACTTGCTTACCAACCATAATTATAGCTAGTTGAATACAAAGCTCTGAAAGACATCCGGCTGGATCACATACGTCGGTTTTTATTCGATAAAATTCAGATGCTCGAGCATCTTTATCACCAGGATGAACATAAAACCGCCCCTACAAATGATTTTATTTTAGAATAATGAATAAATGTAGTTTTTTACGATATTTTACCTTAAAAAATGCTATGTAGATAAGTGATGAGTAGAAATTCACAAATTCAAATATAAATATTTTGAAGGTAAAACTATCTTCATATTCCGTTTGTGTTCGTGGGTTCTCCATATTAACCATCCATTTGGCTAAACGTTGATAAATACGTGTGAGTATCATAATAATGATCAAGTTAAGAAGAGCAGCAGTCATAGAGGTAATAATTTTTGCATGTTTCTGAAAAAAGTAGGCTTCTCCACCATATACAACTGTCACTAATGATATTCGATAAATTATAGTTCCAAGTACAGCACCAAGAACGATACAAATCTAATAAAAATAATCATATAATTGAAAAAATGTCTTTTTTTTCTAGAATTAATTGCAAATCTATTTTTAAACTGTTACGATCGATTGCAATAATTACCATGAAGAAAACTAATGAACCAGTTGCCATATATCTCCAAGCTTTTGACCAAAAAGGCATGTAAGGCTCACGTTCTCGGGTGACTGGATTTATTCTAAAGGTTTTCACGGATGATTCAAACTCTGGTCGAGGATCCTCATCACCATCCTCATTTTGTAAATCCCATTCCCAAACAATAACAGCTTGTCGACGTTTCCAAAGTTCGAGAAAGCTCGTAGCTACAATAAATAATTATTACAATATTATTTTTAATTGACTAAATATTTATTAAAAAGATTATTCGAAAATTATCTACCCCAAAATGACATAAAAATAGCAAAGAAGACTGTAGCAGGATTGTCAAACAGATAAGTGAGTCTGGAAAAAATGCAAGACTCGCCTAATGTACGGAAATTACATGCCCTGTCACAAAGTGGACAAAGTGTAATATTTCCTGCTAAATTCATATCACAAATTTCTCTGCTTGGTATATTATCTGGCCCATCCATGCTACCTAGGCCATAGAAAAAGCAAAGTAATCCAACTATTGCTGGAAGATAAAGAGCACGTGTATAGAACCCCAACCAGGCGAAATATAACGCAACTTTTTCTCCAAAATATCTTCTAATAAGCCATAAAGGTTGTTTTTTATACCTGTAATAACATTTATTATTGTTAGAAAGATAGTAAGTGTATCTATAAAAAATTGATATAGATAAAAGTAATAGGAATTGTTATGTGATACCTTCTATTTTAATAGCTAATTGAGGTATTGGCTCAATTTCGAATTATTATGTAGGAAGATTAAACGATAAACTAACAATAAATGTCACTTTAAATGTCAAGATAAATAAATAATGGTTTAGACTGTATGCGAATCAATAAAATCTACGCTCAATATCTATTCTAGGTTGAAGAAAGCATTTTTACCATTGTGAAGGTCGTGCCCAAATTAAATACAAAAGATGCCGATCAAGTAAAACTCCATCTGATCCAGGACGATCATAAGGACCATCATGCATGATAAAACAATCAAGATAGGTACCATCTGCTATCAATCTCTTGATTCCTGATTTTTCATGGACTTCGTCGTAACGTGTGCGAGACAGGATTTGCATGACTATTTGAGATCGTTGTGCTGGTGTGTATTCTGTTTCTCTATCTTTGACTAAAAATCTGTACAATAAATAATTGGTATTTAAAAAATTTGTAATTAACAAAAATAAATTATCCATTTCTTACCGATTTTCATAATCGTCTGAGTCTTTACAATCATAAAAACTTGGCTCTTCTGGATAAAGTTTATGATCCCAAGAATGAATTTTTTTCGTCCAATCGAGCCAACCTCTAAGCCTTTCCCAAAATTGTTTTTTAGCTTTTTTTCCATCGTCACCCTACAAGTTATAGTTCATTATCTAATTGTTATTATACATTCGTCGATAAATAATGCATGAGTTTATTAGTTAATGACTCACCCAAGCTTTTACAGAAATCGTAATAAATCGTTTGGTGATGAGTTTAAGATTCATTACTTCAGCATATTGAATTTTTATTTTCCACGGAATATGAAGCTTAAGAAAATAAGTTCTACCATCAAATGAATTTTCCTTAGGTTCTAATTCCATTTGAAGACCTTCTTTGAGCAAATTTTCTTGGAAAATACGTCTTTGTTCTCGTCTTCTAGATTCAATTTCCGTCATAACGCCTTCGCTTTCTTCTTGATAAACTAACACCATATCAATACGCCTTCGTCCATCCCTGAAAGAAATCGATTACGTGTGATTAGTTTATTCTTTGTTGCGAAAACGAATCAATTCATAACTTTGAGAATGACACATGATACATTGAATGTATAAAGCGAATAGGGTTGAACCTACACATTTCAATTAATACTTAAAAAGCTCCAAGCATGTCAGCTGTTTTTAGACTGCCTTCCTCACAGCCTTGTTCTTATTATAGATTTCATATCGTATTGTACGTAACTTACCGAAAAAATAATGTTTCAGGATCTGGATCATTATCATTTGGACCTCCTGCTGCTCCATTTTGTGCATTTGAATATTTTTCAATTGATGAATTATCAAATGGACCATCCCCAAGAGTTGGAGTGATAGCTAGAGAATTACCTTCTGACATGGCAGGTGTTAGTTTTGGACCTACGATATGATAGTGTTAATTATATCAAACTAATATCCATTTAAGTCGAATAAATAATAACAGTGCATTAATATTTATATCAATTATATATATCTAGGCTAACGTGTATTATACATTGCATGTAATATTTTTAATATCAAACAAAGAGATATTAACGGATCGATTTAAATTTTAAATTACATACAATCATTTACTTATTATGTGAAAACATCATAATTTTATTTATTTATTGTGTAGTTATTTTTTGAAAGAATTATTTTGGATATTCTAAAAATATTCTACCTCACTTAATTAATTAAAAAATTTATAATTGAATTCAAATATCGACATCAAATCCAAGTGAAAGGGGAGAAAGATAAGACATAGATTGCGTGATACTCATCATTAAAAAAAAAAAGACTGAATAAGCAGAAATAATATCACAAAGTATAATAAAAAAAAAAAACATGCGTGTGTGAAAAAAAAGATAATAAAAAGTTTTATAATCATGAAAATAGTGTAACATTTTCATTGATTAATGTAGGCATTAACAAATAATGACAGTTATTTTAAAACTTTTACCGAAGGCTTCACGAACACTGAGGTCTGAATTGACAGGAAATACTGTAGCAGAATTGACTTTTTTACTATTTCTAGGACTATGATTCTTCATCTCGACGATGGAGTTAACTTCTGCAGATTTATAACAACTATCTCGATCACTAATAGATTTATCACTTTCTTTCATGAGTTCGCCGGATATGAGATTGTTTTTGATGTAACAAACAGGTCCTGCTAATATAGGAGAAGGTCTTTGAGTATTTGGAGAATTTGGTAAGGTTTCTGACGCTGAAGAGTTATCCGGTGTGTGAATTGAATGAAAAAGACCACTCAAGTGAGACTTGGATGGACTTATTTCAAATATTTGCTGTATCAAAGAGTTTCCACTTGATTGTCGAACATCTGCTACCTGAATATAAATGAGAAAAATGATTACTGAGAACTAGCCGTAATAAAATACGAGATTGACCATAGTTATGAATGAAAATAAAATTTTTACCTGACTTTGACTCTCCACTGAGACTTTGTCATCCATCGAATTAGTATTATGATGTTCTACTGAAGCTGGAGAGCTACATGTGAAGCAGCTTGAACTACGACTAGCTGCATCACTATGTCCAGGAAGAAGTGGTAATTGGAAATCGTCCTGAACTCGTTGTGGTTGTAGGACGTTGTCCTCCCTCACTACACCGTTGCTCTCAGCAAATACCTCGTCGTGAGAATTGGACATCAGTTGATAGTATAAAAAGAAGGCCGAGTACTAGTAAATGTCTGGTTTTCTTATTTCCTGGATTATTAATAGGCATTGAGGTCGATACATATGAGTTGGAAAATTATTTTCCTCGACCTTGCAATCACTGTTGACTTTATGTCTGACTTCTTTTACAACGTTGATCATCGATTTTACAGTGATAATTTTTTTACAAACACTTGAACATTGTGAATCACATCAACACATAACTGGTAATCACACTTTAAATAACAAGAGATGAATAAGTAAATAAATTCGCATCAATAACATTGTGTCTCGAGTTCAAGGAAACTATATGGAGCTTCGACTATTCATAAACATAATGCTCTAGATCACTTTGATGTCACTTTAAATATTCCTTTTTTAATTCTTATACACCTCATCAATTTTTATAATCAGAACAATTATTCCAATCATAATTTTTTAACAACCTTATGTGATAATTAATTGATAATTTGCAAATTTTTTTTTTAAGTAATCATATTTTGATGACTTTCAGTAAATAACAGAATTAAATAGCATAACAAATATTATGAATCTACTTGACACGACACGAATGAGTTTGAAAAGAACTTGGGTAGCAGTATAACGCATGGAACCAACTGAAATCGACTGGACAGACACTACATGTCAAGTTGGAGCTTCGTCCATGCGTTGTTAACATGCGAGGATGGCAATAAAAAAATTAATGAAATGTTACTGTATATCTATAGACATTTGTTTGCAAAGTAAACAGTCTTGATATGCTTATTTTTATAATATAATACCTTGTCATTTTTTAAAATTAAAATCTGTATTAATTACAAATATATTATAAGATATCTTAAATTAATCTTTTTAAATTATGTTCAAATATTTATAATAAAAAAAATACAATGTTATATATGTAATCGCTATGGTTACATTTGTGAAAACATTACATATCATAAAAGTTACTAGCAAATTTTATCATTATTAAATTATTTTTTTTGATATGTTACATTTGATCAAATATTGATAGGAAAAAATGTAATCATAAAAGTGTTTTCTTCTATGTTATTTACATCATAGAAATAGTAAGATTCATCATCAATAATTTCATTTTTTTGCCTTTTAGTTAAATTATAATATTTATGAAATCGTTATGACTTGTTGAAATATTTACAATTCGTTTCATGTTCTGTACCGTTTCAATTGTAATTATAGAATCATTTCGTTACCAATGTACTCGAGAATTGGTCACTTGTCATGATAGGAATGATAGAAATCGGAGCAATTACGTTTATTGTTTGCCAACTCTTAATTTAGTTAGGCCGACAAACGGATGGCAATTACTCGAGTAAAAGATCTACATTGACATATTGGTGATAGTATAGTGCGTCTTTACGCTGTACAATCGACTTGTCATTTTTATTCTCTCATAAGCTTCTTGCTGATTCATTATTGAAAATGACTACTTCTGTTACACTTGTAAGAGGGCACAAATTTGTGTAGTTAATTGTCTATTATATTCTTTGAATATAAACATTTTTTATAATTGATAGGACTAAAGACTGGAGATATACGTTATTGATAATTTTTTTGTTGAGATGATTATCAACTAATTTCAACTGTATTCTAAATATTTTATAGAAATATTCAACAAGTAGCTCAAATTAATACTAATTCATAGATACGATAGTCATTTTACTGTTATAATAGACTTGTTTAATTAATTGTTTAATCACTAAATATTTAGATAGTTCTGTTTCATATATTTGATCTTATCGAAAAATTTTAAAGGGTAGCCAGATCGTTGGCCATTGTGTTTTATTTTATCGACAATGAAATATTTTTTACCGATTGAGAAATTGACGGTTTATTTTATCGACAACAGATATTAAGAAAAAAATTTTAGTTTGTTTAAATTTTAAAATAATGGGGGCGTTTAGTGTATGACAACTGTATACAAGCCGTTATTGCGCGTCGTTAGAGCAAAATCGCTGTGCTTATTAACAAGCTGTGTCGTCAACAATCATTTGGGAGTTGTTTAAACATCTGCAGAACAACTCAAAGTCTAAAAGTGCGTTATTAAAATTGTTTTTTAATTAAATAAATATAATTTTTTATAAATATATAATTGAGATTACTAAAGTTTTTGATTTATTCATTAAAGAAAACGTTGGAATAAGAGTTTTACCTTTGCTTTACGTTTCAGGAGGCTAATTTACTTAAATAATAGTTTCCATTGGGCGTGTCAAAATGTCTATAATATTATTTATTGCTGCAGCATTATTACAAATAAGTAAGTCATGTTTTTTTATCTATAAATTACTATTGTAAAACACAATGAAACTTTTCGACGCGTAAACTTTCTCATGTACAGCGTTCTTAAGAGCAATTTTGCTGAGAAAACTTATTTTTAAGATTCTATGGAGATTATGAGTTTTCTGTTATTTTTTTCCACATGACTCCGATGAACTTTGATTTAAAAATAAAAATTTTATTTATCATTTATTAAAATTATCAATATTTACTTTTCTTGAATTTAATTCAGCGATAGCCAATGAAATATTGCGTAAAAATTTCACAAATATTATTTTTTAAATACTGGAATAATTATCGTTTTAGTATCGGCTCAACGAGCGCCAACAATATCATACATATCTCAGGAACAAATCAAGGATATTGGAGGAACAGCCGAATTAGCATGCTCTGTGCAATATGGTCAGGACTACCCTGTTTTATGGGTAAAAATGGTAAAAGGAGCGTTTTACAGCGACCAAATACCTCTGTCGTCTAAAACTACGTTGATAATTAGGGACAGTAGGTTTGCTCTCAGATATGACACAGCAACTTCTACTTATACTCTTCAGGTATGAAATAATTTTATCATCGTCATTTTCCATCATCTATTTCAAGAAACTGAATATCCATGAATATTAGAGAATTAAATGTAATATATTTGGCTACCGGTTTTGATAAGTTATACATTAATACTTGACTTTATAATTTTCAAGATTAAAGATATTCAAGAAACTGATGCTGGTACCTATGAATGTCAAGTATTAATTTCATTGAATAATCGCATTCGTGCTGAAGTCGAATTGCAAGTTCGTCGAGCTCCCTTCATCAGCGATAACTCAACTCGAGCGGTGGTTGTAAGTGAAGGAGAACCTGTAGTCCTTGAATGTTATGCCGGCGGTTATCCAACCCCCAAAATTTCATGGCGTAGAGAAAACAATGCTCTTCTACCCACAGGAGGTTCCATTCATAGGTAATTTTAGGTTTTTAAGAATTCCTTTTCAATCAACTGGGGCTTTTATATAATTTTTTTTCTTTATAACAGAGGTAATATACTGAAAATTCCATCAGTAAACAAGGAAGATCGTGGAACATACTACTGCGTTGCTGAAAATAAAGTTGGTCGTGGTGCTAGACGTAATATTAATGTAGAAGTTGAATTTGCACCAGTCATTTGGGCACCACGTCCTCGTTTAGGTCAAGCTCTACAATTCGACATGGATCTTGAATGCCACGTTGAGGCTTATCCTCCACCGGCAATCGTATGGTTAAAGGATGACGTAGAATTATCTAACAATCAACATCATAGTATATCTAATTTTGCTACAGCAGATGAATATACTGACACAACAATTCGTATTATTACTATTGAAAAAAGACAATACGGTAAATATATTTGCAAAGCTGCCAATAAACTAGGATCTGCTGAAACATCTGTTGAACTTTTCGGTAAGTATTGTATTATAAAATAAATATTTTCTTCTTGCCTGCTTCAATTACTTCCCCTTTAATTAGCTATAAAATCAATGTTCCCCTCGAGTAGTGTAAATATTTTTAGTTATTCATAATATTTGGCTACTTATTGATTCTCCTGTATCTTCGCTTCAGCAAAAACACAGCAAGAAACCGTTCAAGTTTTATTTATGTTTTAGTAAGCATGTATTAGATTTTTGTTGATTTATTTTCGCAGAAACAATTATTCCGGTATGCCCGCCTGCTTGTGGTCAAGCCAAATACGGAACTGGTGCTATTCCAGTTTCATCTGGACTTTTGATATCTCTTGTTTTAATCATTTCCGCCTTTTATTGGTAAGTATTAGATGTTTTTTGTCTATCAAAATAGTTTCCATTTTGAGTCTCATCTTGTATTTTTTTTTTTTTTGAAAGAAAAGCCAATATTAATCATAGTATTAACGATTAAAATTGTTTGTTCCAGAAACCTCAATACCAGATATTAATTATCCTGGTCTACTATCGTCTACAGGATATCAAATTTTAACACTCAAGTGGCTTCTTATATTTTTGAGTGTTGCGACACTATTAGTTTAATTATGACTCTTAAATAGTCACATAGGATAATCGAAAACATCGAAAAGATTTTTTATAACATAGATCTGAGTTTAGACTCTCTATTAATCGATATGCGGACCATTGTTAAATATACACAGAGAAAAGTTATAAAGTATTGAAATTTTGTACATTTTTATAGAAAAAGTTTTGAAGATGACATTTTTACTCATACATTGTAGTAAAAAAAATAATAATCATATTTTACAGTAACATTTTTTATCAAGAATTTTAAGTAATATTTTTTCTCTGTGTTAGATAAATTGGCCTGTAGAATGATATATAATGTAACTTATAAGTGCACTAAGTAATCTCAAAAGTTTTATACATTAATGCCAGATTTAAGATTGATGACGATGAAAGAAATAATTAGCTCAATAAGAGGAATCATAGTTTCATATATACTCATCAGTCAGTACCAATATTTTAATATTTAACAAAAGAAAATTCTAAAGAAACAACGAATCTCAATTTTTATATAAACTTTATACTTGATCATAGACACAAATGAATTTCAATTTATATACCTGGTTAATATTTATTTTTTAATTCTAATTATTTTGATATACAAATTAGATTGGTTAAGGTGTATTTTAATTGTATTATCTTTATAGAATACATTTTTATATTAAAGAAGTAAATCTGTATCTTTTTACGGTGAGAATTATTTGATAAGTTTAATATGTTGTGCACAAAAGCCTGTATCATTCACGTAATATAATTTTTCTCTTAATCAAGAGATGAGGTTTCTAAATATTTAACAAGTAGGCTTATAAAAGCACATAATAATTTAAACGTTTTATTTAACCCGCTTTGTATTCACTTAATTACTTATTCTTCCTCAAAAGTAATAAGCAATGTGGGTTATATAAGAAAATTAATTGTATCTTACATATCTGTGGTATGCTTTAAAAAATTATTATTACTAGTTATGGTGAAATATCAATCGATTTTTATTAACTTTTTTATGATTGACAATAAAACATTCGAAAGAACAAATTATTGGAGTATTTTTTATGAACACTTAAACATTGCTTTACTTACTTTACCCGTTCGAAGAGCTTCTAGAGCTTCTTTATATTCTGATAGTTTATAAACTTTAATTCCTAATTTTTCATAATTAAAATATCGAGCAGCCATCGCTTGAACCAATGCCAATCCTTTCGGAAATGTAAATGGATCGATAATTACTCCCGCAATTGTCAATTCTTTCAAGTACATCTTAAATTATTGATTAAATTTATTAATAAAATATCTGTATATTATAAATTGAACAAATCAAATAATACTATTACCTGGAACGGATTAATGGATACTGTTGCAGCAGGATTTGCTACTCCAAAAATACAAAGTCGCCCACCATGTTTGAGTCGTCCAAGGGCAGATTCCATAGCTGGTGCAGATCCACTACAATCAACAGCAACATCAAAGCTTCCTTTTAATTCGGTTGGATTACATACACTGTAATCCAAATCTGAAACAATGTAACAAAGAATATTTTTTATTTTTACAATTCAAACTTGATGAAACCGTTGGATAAAAATTTTTACCAAGTTTCTGAACTGCTGCTCTTCGACCAGCATTAATTTCACTGATAGTCACAGTCTTTCTTAAGCCATGTAGGTGTAGAATGCAAGCCCACAGCAGTCCAATGATCCCAGCTCCAATTACTAAGATTTGATTACCAACATGAATGGGATTCATTATATCCCATCCGTGAGCAATACATGCCATAGGCTCAGCTAGAGCTGCATGATACATTTCCATATCATCCGGTACGTGGTGAACCTTTTGAATTTTATTACAATAATTAATTGGATTAAATTATCATATTTAATTTATTACATAAAAAAATATATAACTATTACTTGCGTTTCAGGCACGACAGCGTGAGTCGCCCATCCTCCATTCTTATAGATTCCAATGGTATTATTAATACCTCCTTTAGTGCAAAAATGATAGCATCCACCATGACAACTGGTACATTTGTTGCAACCATTATTAGGATCGATGACAACTTTTTGGCCAACTTTAAACTCAGTCACTTCATCACCAATATCTTCAACAGTTCCTGAAAATTCGTGTCCCAGGATCAAAGTACCATCTTTTTTGGCTGGAAATGAACCCTGAGGAGAATGTTATTCAGAAAATTGTCATGATCAACAGACAGGTTTGAAGAAAGTAAATCTTACGTCTAAAATATGAAGGTCAGTTCCACAAACACCAGAGTATGCTACTCGAATCAGTACATCATTATTTTTTAATTTAGGAATTTCACCGTGCTCTAATGTTAATTTTTTAGTAACAGGATTGAAACTTAGAAATTCCATTGTGTGAATAATGGTACAGATTAAACTAAACTCGAGTTTATATCATTTTCACAAACTCACTTATTTACGCAATATAAATCATAGCAGTAATTTTTATTTATTAATGTCAAGTGTGGATTATCGGGTTATCTAAGAGCTATTTGATATTGATATTTAAATTAATTTAAATAAAAATAAAAACCTAAAAAATAAATGTGAAAAACATAACGACATATTTATGTTCGCCTTCAATCTATTAATGAATGAAAATAAACAGTCTCTGTTGAATCAAATTATTCAAAGGCCCAGGTCGAGGACAAATTGGAGGGTGTCCTAGGATAGCTGAAAATATAAGCTCCCTCATGAAATGTTGGGCAACAACTAAATAATGTTGATGATAAAATACAACTGAGATTGTCTGAGTGAAGGACAAAATGATGGAAAGAAAATGATAGTATGATGTGCACATAAAAGAAGGAAAGAAATAAGATTATATCAACGATAGGAGAAAAGTTCTAGATCAGAGTGGAGTAATGGCAACAGGAAAACTAGGAATGGGGTCAGTAATGACGTCATTTTCGTTGGAAAGTTAACCGTATTGCGTTCATTCAACCCCCGGGACAAACTAGGTCATAGAGCTTACCCCATTGACCAATCTCTCAGCTTCAATACTCTCACCTCCCTGCTAGCTTTCATCCATGAATTCACTCATACCAACTCCCATTCCATTCTGATGTTTTTCGCTCCTTTTTTATTTGTTATATTATACTTTTAGATATTCAGATAATGGTTACATAGTGGCCAATTTATATTACTTATTCATAGAAGATATCAAGCTGATGGAGTAGCTTTTGAATTATAATAAAAGCTAAATAAAAAGAGAATAAAGAAAAAACCAGTAGTCTTTTACAAAGGCAGGTGGTTGTAATCCGGAAACATGGCTTACAAACTGTCTACTGAGTCGTTTGTCATCATCTAGACCTCTCTATTGTCCCTCAACCGTTTTAGTTCCGGTCTTTTAGACTTACTCGACCCTCCGGTTCTTTTCTTAATCTCAGATATGTATGGATATAGGGTCAAACCGGATACGACACTAGTGTGCCATGCAGTGCGGAAGTAAGGGAAATAAATAATAACGTTAAGTCTGTTAAAATATCAAGGATTTCCTCTAAGAAATTTTATACAACAAGAAAAACCTATTTTTAATTATGTTTATGGTTTCTTCATATTTTTTTTTTTTTCATATAAATATGTAATCACAGTCCGTAGAATGAATGAAACCTAGTGATTTATAAGAAGGTAAGAGAATTTTTTTCAACATAATTAAAAATTACAATCATTTCTTTCTTCCTTCAAGTTCTCACAGAATCATCCAAGTGGAAAAGAATATCTTCTTCCGGTTGGATTCGTGAGAAGTTGACATGAGCAAGAAAAAAACTTGAGAATGGATGAAAAAAACACAACAATCAAATGAAGTTATATAGCTCCTACAAACTAGGTTGTGATGTTTGTTGATGTAGAAAATAGATGCCCAAAGACCTTCAGGAGTTTGGAAGTTCATCATGACAAACGGTTGCTAGATAAAATGTTGAGCTGGACGAGTACATTTTAATACCACTAATGACCTAGTTTTATAAAACCCCTGGTACGATTTGTCCCCGAGTGTTTAGGTGAATGGCCGTTTGCTTGCTCACGTCATCACTGGCAAACTGGGTCACTGTGACCTGGTGGTACTTCATCCCCCCGGTATCTGTGTTAACCTCCCAAGCTGAATCAATCTAACACATGTACATAAGTATTTACTTGTGACGTATATTGATGTGAACTACAACTAGACCAACACACTCATTTAAGTCTATAAATAGTATTTCATCAACAAAAAACAAATTAATCAATTATTTCAATAGTTGGGAATAAATTTGGCAACTATTTCACCATCAAGATATTGAAAGAGAAACTAATTTCTGGAGATCAATTGTCATAATTATTCTTGGTAAATGATGTCAAGGATGTCTTAATTAAATTGGGTGTGTAATTATTGCTGAAATAAAGGTTGATTGATAAAATAAAAATAAGTCGTGAACGATGAACGAATCATAGAAAGAAACGAATTAATGAGATGAATGTGTAGTGGGGATTGCTTGGCAGCATGAACGAAGAGCGGAAGTAACAGAATCGGTCAATGAAAGAGCTGCTGCAGTAGTGGATGCGAATGGCTGGAGCAACCCCATTCAAGAGAACCTCTTTCATTTTGAACTATGAATGTGTGGTGCGCAGGCCTAGACTCTTATATCATCATTCCCAACCATTACACTTAATTTTTCTATTTTCTTTCTTCTTCTTCTTCTTCTATTATATACTATATAAATGTCCTTTCAGTAAATATGCTTGCCAACATTAGTCATGACATCATACATAAGGGATATTTTTTCTTGAGAAAAAAGACCAGCTGATGTTGAATTGTTTAACATGATATATGAATGAACAATGTTGCCAGCTTATAAATTGCTGTGCAATGAATTGTGCCAGCTCATGATATAAAATACTTTCAGAGTGAATGCCAATGAAAGAATAATAGAAGAGACGGAATAAACTGATTGACTCAGACTAGACAGTTGGTTTCAAGTCCTTAAACTCGGTCTTTCCGCTAGTAGCTTCTCCGGAAACGGAAGTAACGTCCGGTGTCGATCGGTTAATAAAAATGTCGAACTATTTAATACATATAGAAAAGTGTTGAAATGTTAATACAAGTATTATCATGCATTAAAGCTATGAATAAATGCAGACGTGCTTCCTGTCCTCTGAATGCCAATTTCCAGAACCTTTTCTTGTCTTTTCTTTTTCAAGATCCTATTCATTGAAAAAATATTGTGTATGACATGGAACTTTAATACTCTGTTTTAAACTAGATATTTGACATCAATGAATCAATCGATTGTTTTGATTGAAAATAAAAAAAATACCATCACCAATGATGGAATTGGAATGCAATAGTTTTTTAGCTGAAAATGGTCTAGAAGTAGATGATCAATTATTCCAATGTTTAATTGAGAAAATGATGATTCAATTGAGCAATGAATCAAATGAAGAAAATAACAGTTTATCAAAGGTGACGGTTCACTACGACTGCGTGTATCGATTGGGGAAGCACTCCGGCAAGTAGACCAGCCTACATCGCACCCTTTACAACCTCCCTTCTGACACTCTCGTCAACGGTTTTCCCTTCCATCCTCAATCCCCCAGTCGCGAAAGTGAGTTCTCGTTCACTATTTTCCCCTCTTTTTTCCCTTGACATGTTACCTGATAGTGCCAATACTTTTTCCTTTCTCTCTCTTTCGATCTTCTTTCTTATTCAGAAATATTCTACATGAAGGAATAAATTTTAACTTGATGGCCTTGAAGCTTCAGAGTTATTTGGTTGATCATTATTTAAATCTCTGAAAATAATAATGAATTATTAAAATTAATCAGTTAATTAACAAGTCTACATTAAACTCAATTTAATTATTAACTTTTCTAAAAATAACTTGAAGTTTAAAATGCTTTATTTTTATTATTTCAGATGGAGATAAAAATGAAATGGAGTTGAATTATCGAAGAGGAGTGAAGATATGGAAAGATAAATAGGAATATAAAAATTTAAAAGAATAAAATAAAGAAGAAAATGAATTTACATTGACCGAAAGTACAACAAGGGTGGTGGAGTGTTGTTGACGTTGGTGGTAGTGGATCCATGCCGCGAGTATGCGCGACTACCCCTCCTGTTCTCTTTTATACAATATCACTGGCTCAGTTTTCAGCGCAAGCTGGTTGCAGTTCGCTGTCTATTTGCAAACCGTTCAAACGCAATTCAGATGCAGCCGACCCACCACATTACTTGGAACAAGCCCTTGAGCGTATTTAGCATAGTTCTATTAATTCATAGAGAACTTTCGTAGTTGGTTGACACTTGGTAAGATATCATTCATCAAAAATATTATTCAACCTTTGGATTGAAAGACTTGAATGATCCTTTTTTATTTCTCATTCATCTTTGATGTTTTTGTTTCAGAAGTATCAAGACATCAGTGAAAGTTATCAGCTACAACAGAAAAAAGAATAAACGATTTAGAATTAAATGAATAAATTCAACAGTATGATATGCTGATATGATAATGTTCTTGAAATAAATGAAATGATAGCAACATGGTCGTTGATGAAGGAAGGAGGAAAAAAACAGTTGATGTGTTGAATGTGGTCTTACATATCTAACTAATTAGAAGTTTACGACAACTATTCATCAAGTTTCCTATATGGTCAATCATCATTGAAAATGACGACCTAATATTGACAGGACTATTTCAAGGTATCTTTTATTTTTGATTCTGTGATTTAAATCCTTGTAAAAAAGAGACACGCCCACATAATTTAGTCAAGTATTTGTATTCTGTCTCATGGTCCTATTAGGAACTTTAAGCATTACTCAGCCTCTATATGATAAACTTTTGTGTTATTTTAGATGAATGATAAATATATTTAACCATCTTTTGTCTTATCACAAAGACATCTCGAGTCGACAGTTTATATAAATACTATTATTCAAGATTACAATTATTGTTTAACAACACAATAGCTAGTTGAATTATTAATAAGCTCAATTCTTCCTGATTTTAGTCTTTCAAAATGTTTCAATTAATTTCTATAATTGAATTGATTGTAAAAATAAGCTAGATTTATATCATAACATTCCTTGCATGCTATACCACTTGGTGGTTGTTATCAACAAAAACATCAATCAGATAGGGTAAAAAGATGAACTCATTTACATAGTTAATGTTGTACGTTTTGTGGGTATGGGAGTAAAGTTAAAAAGTATACAACGCAAGAGAGGAGGGAAACGGGAATATAACAAGCTCAACGATGAATGGAAAGGAAACTGGGGGTCGATTTTGTCATGCACTTGGGAACTAGTCAGTATCACGGTGAGCCTTCAATCCACAACATTCAGTTCTAGTAACCAGAACATAGTTTGGTTATAAAAATTTTTATCAAGTTAATTGGAAAAAAGTATAATGTTATTCAATAAAAAGATAATTGACATAGAAATGTTATCATTCAGACAAATTTCATTAATGAAGAGGGATTTTTACCCTTGAGTAAAAATTATTTATATGACAAGGTTACCGGAAAACGTAGGCGTCAAGTCGTTGATCTAATACTGAGTAATAGTGACAACATCTGTGAATCGTTTATTAAATATAAAAGTATTTTTAAATTGGTGTCATTTAAAAAAAAAATAATTTACTAAAAGTGTTTATTGTTATTTGACTATGCATTACAGAAACTATAATAACTGAAAATTGATAAACGTTTATTGGAGTTCATAACCTTCAATTGGATAAGCATGCAACAGTGTAATTTCAATGATGGTACTATCAATTGTTCTTGTACATATTTAATTACTTTGTTTTTTTTTTTTTTTCAATGATGAATAACTGAATGCACATGTTTCCGGTCTTTCCCGCCAAATTCCAAGAATAGTAACTCTCGGTCACATGATTATGCTATTGTCTACAAGATATTTAATTGGCCAACAGTTACTCCCACTATATGCCAGTAGTATGTTGGAGCTAGAAATTGCGAAGCATATCCGCACTTGTGTCAGTTTGAATGCGTGACTTGCGCAGATAGGTTGGTTTTTTATTCCTTTTTGTGAATTGGTTTGTAAAACATGGCGATCACCATCAATGCACAATCAGCCATTACTACAAACAATCGCGATTTTTTAGCTCCAGTTTATGTGTATCAAATATTTATTTATTCTATTTATTTAACTCAAGTTCAAGGTATAGATTTCTGAACATACAACATATCAATTCTCTTGAATTAATCTGTGAAAAATCCAATTTTATTACTATAAATTAACCTTTATGATCTTATTTTTAATTAATGTCTAGTTGAATAGTGAATGAACAGTTGAAAACAAAGTTGAGATAATTGAAATCAAAACTTTGGAAAAAGCATGTGATTCTTGTGAGTACATATTGCGCATCTGTCAGTAAATTTAATTCATCAAACTAGAATCAACCAACCATTCACCGATTGGTGCACTCTGCATCTGCTCATTTTCTCTCTTCTTCCCCCTCTACTTCCCTTGTTTCGTTCATAAAATTAGACCAATGTTTACTTCCTGTTAGACGGTAGGAAGCCGTCGATTTTATCTTTTTTACTCTTATTTTTGTCTCACTTAATTCAGCGACGCACTGTGGACCTATATAAAGTCATCAGTTACTTGGGTTATCATTTCCGTAGGGTCTGAATTTTTATGATTATAAAAAATTTCAACACTATATTTTATCAGCCGAATTGAATAAATACATTATTTATTTCTTCTTTCAAAAGTGATAGTATAGTATTTGTACGAGACATGAATGAAAATCAAGTGTGATTTATTGATGCAAGTGATGATTTAATTGATATATGATTCATATGTGATCTTTGTTAGGGCATGCTAATTAAATATTATATTAATACTCATTCATTAACAAGAAGTGCCTTGATGCACTAATAACATTTTTTTTTATTACAGCAAACACTGGGACAACTGCATCACAATACATGAATGATGTGAATAATTATCAAAGTATTCATGATAACAATGAAGCTAATTCTGTGGAGCAGATTTATTTAATTAACGAGCAAAGGTGGCAAGGTAAAGCTGTGCTGCCAATTTCCTTATTGTCGGTCGCCGAGGGAATGTCTGCTCGGTCTCATCATAGGTAAATAACACCGGCGTTATTCAAAATAAACAACTTTAATTTTCGACTAATAATAATATTATTGAATATTTTTTTTACATAGGATTCGACAGTCCGGTTTGGGACTGGATGATGCTGCAATGGACGTACAAACGCCTCAGCTTGGTACCCGTACTGGTCAAGAGATTAGTTCGACTACTACGATATCATGGACAGACTGGAAGATTTCGTTCCCAGTGATTGTCTGTGCTTTTGCTGGTGCTATTCTTTTTACATTTTTGTTACTCTTATGGCTCCGTAAGCAAATGTCGAGTGAAAAAAAGTCTGGTGGTGGAGACAGGCGAGAGTTGGTGGAGAAAGGAACATCAGGATCACCACCATCATCGTCATTATTGCCATCATCTTCATCAACATCTTCGGAAAAACCAGAAAAGAGTTTACAAAGTTGGCAAATGGAACCACAATGGGTACATAAACCATTTGTCAAAATTCCTGCTCCATCACAGCCTACTTGTCGTTTGAGTGAAGCCAGCGCTAGTACTAAAGGACCTTCTACTGTCATACCTGTAGTGACTGAAAAACGTCCTGAGCCGATTCGAGTGAAAGCTAAAGGTCTATTAGAACGTCGTGGTTCGAGTGCAAGCCTTACTATTGAATTAGCACCAGCGCCAGAAAGTCCACCTCATGTTATCACTCCAATGCGAGAATGTATTTTAGGAGAGTATCTTTTGAGTGCGGGAAATACATTGTCTCGTACACAACTAAGACAGGCCGTCCAGGATCCGAGTGCGTTGCACAAGGAATTTTGGGAGGTGCCTTTAAATATACCAGACAAGGTCGAAGTCCTCGGAGTTGCCATGAAAAATCGATATTCTTCGGTATTGCCAAATACACAATCCAGAGTTATATTGGAAGGATCCGAAGATCCAGCATCCAGTTATATTAATGCTAATTATGTTCGAGTATGTATTTAATTTGAACCTCATAATTTAAGTATTTAAGATTTTTGATGATGTCAATATTAATATTATTTTATTGTCATTTAAAGGGTTATGATGGAGAAATTAATCGGTACATTGCAACACAAGGGCCCCTCGCAAATACAATAACTGATTTTTGGCAAATGATATGGATGGACAAAGTGACAGCAATCGTCATGATAACACGATTTTTTGAATCATCTAAAGCTAAATGTGATGTTTACTTTCCATTGGAAAAAGATAATCGAATTCAAAGTGGTCCGTTTACTGTTGTTGTTTCATCAGTTGTAAATAGAGATGGTTATACAGTTCGTGATCTTGAATTAAGATACGAAGGTATTGGGAAACGTAATGTTACTCATTACTGGTATGACTCATGGCCCGATCATTCTGTACCTCAAGCACCGGATGCTCTCGTGAGTTTAGCAGCAGAGGTTAACACTCTGCCAGCGCCTGTCGTTGTTCACTGTAGTGCAGGAATCGGTAGGACTGGATGTTTCATTGCTCTCGCTACTGGTATGACTCAACTAGTCAAGGACGGCAATGTCGATGTACTGAAAATTCTCTGTCAGATGAGGTAATTAATTTATTCCTACAAGTGATTCATAAATATTCAGAAATTTAATAATTGATATTTTATTTTTAATATTAGGTATGATAGAGGAGGAATGATACAAACGGGAGACCAATATGAGTTTGTACATAGAGCATTGTGTCTCTTTGAACAAACTCTTGATTCTGGGAAAAAATCTAAATCCGGTGATTAAAAAAATGGAATAGTCGTACAAATGATATTTTAGAAAAAGGATCATTAATATTATCGAGGCTGAAATAATTCTTGGACTCCAGGTAAATGACTTATTACGTGGATTGATATTCTACTGTACATTGCATTTCTCTTTGAGTTTGAACTACAAAAAGATTAAAAAATCATTGTCTTCAACTCTGTTGCTGCGGAACAGAAGCGAATTGTCGTTATAAATATATTAAGCTGCCATTACTATACTGCCACAAAAAAAAAAATATACAATTATATTGCAATTACTACAAATTATATATTTACCGTTGTCGATCAATGACGCAAAACTATAGAAAAAAGCTCAAAATATAATATCTCGATGCATATTGATGTAATACGAGTAGACATATAGATATTTTTCGGATTATACAAAACAATTAAAAAATTTTCCATTACTGGCAGCATGTTTAGTTCAAAATGAATAGCCCACGTACATTCCGTTGATGTCTTGAAAATGATAAAAATTGATTCTTTTATATTTAAAATAATCATGATAACTAACGACTAATTTTAATTATCAATTTGACAAAATGGCAATATATCGAAAACGATAATTTATAATAATGTTCAACTAATGTTAGAATCAAACTACTAAATACTGTTCCTTGACGTATAGAATATATAAGTCTTATCTAAAATCGGATTATTGTAACTATTGCTGTATTTTAAATTAATTTATTGACAAAGACTGACTGTAATTAGTACAATTCATTTCATTAAATTATTGAAGACAAGTTACTTGAATATACTAGGCCGAAAAAGCATAATAAACAAATTGTCATGACACTGGTATTAAATGCGAGCTTAACTCGCTTCATTTATTGATAATCTCATAGCTACACTGAATAAACATTAACTTAATTGTATTCATATTTAAAATTACATCACCGAAAATAAGTCCACAAAAATGACATTATAATTTGTATAATGCTTTTTAATTGATCAAACTTGATCTTAAATTAATATAATTATATCGTAATATATCTATACTTTTATTTATATGTTTAGTCTATTTCAATAGTAATTTTATTTTTTAACATATATATCTACGTGCCTAAAAGAATATACGTAGAATATAATATTTTATGTAAATTAAATGGTCTCACAAGGATTATATAATAACTATCAGTTATATGTTTGATATGCCCGAAAACTTATTCAAGTAATTTAATATGTTAAGTTATTATTTAAAATACAATTGCAAGTTGCTTCATACATAATGTAATATAAACTATACTACACTTCAGGGGTTTTAGAAACATTGCATTATTTATGGAATAACTTAAGTAATTACTACAAAAATGAGCAATTAATCAGTGCACGTGTAACTGTATTAAACTTTGTGTGAACCCGAGTTTGTGATATAAAAAAAATAATATATATATATATGCATACAAAGTATAAAATATTAAATAAAACAATAATTGTACAACTGTACAGAGAGCGAAAATATATTTGTGAATGTAAAAGAGTATATGAACTATAAATAATTGTAAATTGTCGTTAACAATTAAGCAAAATACGCGATGATTATATTTAGCAACATTTTAATTATAATTGTATTAATTACCCGTACGGAATAGTGATATGTTTAAAAAAAAAATTATAAAAGGTTATATTTGGTGTTCAATTGTACTTATGCGATACATATAAATGTTTATAGAATTTAATTATTAATTTTATTATTCATTATTAGTGTATTAACATATTAATTTTATTATAAACAATAATTGTGTTTGATTGTATTTAATTAGATAGAAAAAAAAATTATTTTTAAACAAATTAACTTACCGACTAATGTTAACCTAGAAAATGATACGAAATTTTAGCTAGATAATCTCGCCATCTAGTGAAATAAAAAACAAGTCAATAAGTAAAATAAACCCGGGAAATATTCAAAACCGGTTTTTGGTCACCATGCTGATTTATTTTCCTCACTCCTCTTGTTTATCTTTTATTTCATGATACTCATCATCATCAGGATACGAGAATTAAGTCTCCAGTGTGTGAAGCTGAGAGAGATAACTCGGTTGTTACTGGTGCACAGTATCACGTGACCATGTGGCTCTGACGGACATGCAAGAGTGCTCGGTGGGGCCGTCAGAGTATCACTAACGTGCAGCAGCCTGTGTCTCAGTGAGCGCATTACGACGACATCAAGAGGGAAAATGAATACGACTTGTTTTACGTGCGTTTACGTTTCCGTTGTATTCTCGGAGTTCTTCCTTGATTACTGAGTATGTTTGTGATTAAATTACTTTAGAGTGTGGTCGAGAGTTTAATCAAACAAATGAATCAAAATAAATAATCATAAAAAAACAAATCAACTTGTTTCATTGGAATGTTAAAGTGTCAAAAAGTGGTTTGAAAGAATTAACGAGTATTTTTAATTTATAATTTAAGATGATGATTTAATGTGACGTTAGCGTTGTTCTAAAGAACTAGCAATAGCTGTCTAGAAGGTGGCACTTCCTCAGCAAGTACGTAATTCAATACAACCTATAGATCGTGGTAACGGTGAACGCGCTGTTGTGGGTGCGCGCGAAAGAGTATTAGTCGACTTGGTGCTGTATTTTTGATAGAAAAAAAAAATACCGAAGCAGTTGGAATATTGGAAATTACTTGAATATCAGCGAGTTAATATTGTTCGAGTGACCTAAATAGTGACTCGAGTGCATTGAGCAGAGTTTGAAAAGAATGTATTATTATTTTAACCACGTTTGAGGTCTCTAAGATGTTGGACGTGCTTAGGAGAGTTGACAAGCGACAAAATGGGACCCGTTGAAGTCCAAAAGGAATCCTGGATTCCAACGACGGAGGCATGGATGTTATCGGGGACGGTGATGAGCAAACCCTCCAGGCCATCCTCGGTACGTAACTTTTTTCTTTCTTTTATTGTTCCCTCTTATTATCTTATTATTTAGTCTTCTATAAATCATCTTCATCATAATCATCATCCTCACGCTCATTTTATTGTTATTATTTACAAGTTAATGACTTGCCTACTCTTTGAGTTCTGAGTTCAGGGCATGTTTTATAAGTCATTGACCTTTTTGCGATCATTGAAATTGAGGTGAATATTTAATACTGGTAGAAAGTGTTAGGATATAGTAATAATAGAGTGCTTGGGAAGTTGTTCTAGAATAGTCTTACGGCCTTTAAATTTTGATGAATGAAAAAGAGAGAAAATTAAAAGCCAACTATAAGGAAATGTATACTGTCAAGAGTGAGAAAGATATATATATGTATATATATATAAAGAAAGAGTTTGGTGAGATTGTGGAAGTTTGTTCTCAAGTAATGCAGAACCAACAGTTGAAGTAGCGTTTCACTCTGCCACATGACAACGACATGAAAAAAAAAAATATACTGCTAAATTTTCATAAAATAGTAATACTTCAATCATGATTTTCATTAGCTTAGATTCTTCATTATAAGAAATTATAGTGAATGTTATTCTCTCAACATAATCTACTTTTTGTTTGGCTTTCTTGTATTGATGATGACTTCATTCTAACTGATATTTATTCCATTCTATCTCTAATTTATTTTTTTTCTTTTTTTTTCCTAATGAAAAATTTTCAATTTATTCACCATCTCTAATACCATCAATAATATTCCTCTATTTAATCTCCAACAAAGACTACGTCCTCAATTCGTGGAAAATATTTTTCTTGATTCTATTACCAGATAAAAGTATGGAGATGATATTTGCTGCGTAAAAATCGTCCCAAGCATCGAAGAATGGTATAACATAATCGGGTAAAGGGACAAGGTGAGAGAAGTGCTTAGAAAGAAAGAGAGAATGGAAAGGCCAATTGAAGGAGTATCATTGGAGTCTAGTGAAATTGTTTGCACGCGGATTTCAAGCATTTTGAGTACACCTTGCTTGTCCTCCCTGATGTTACGACACTGCGTACATTCACCTTATTTACTGTAGCATCTATTATTAAAGAGAAAAAGGTTACTAAGTAATAAAAAGGTGGGAAAATAGCATAAAACCTAGGTATTGAACTATTCAGAAAGTGTTGATCTATCAATGCCTTCACATAAATTGGTGGTTAGATATAAGTTGGTTGGATCCATCATCACACATATATACTTATCATATCATCAAGCTATTTCACGAGTGGTTGAGAAGGTTCTTAAATAAATACCTTTTCATATTTTAAAATGTTGTTAATGTGTATTTTGTATTTATCATAATTAAATAAAGAATTAACAATGGATACAAATCACGTAATGGTTTCCGGGTTGGTCTGACGTTTCAATGGATGAATTAACGTGGAAAGACTCGGTAACCACATGCTAGGTGTGAATAATATACACCAAAGAGTCAATGGAAACAACGTGAAAGGGACCCGTATAGTAATCTGTAGAACCTACACTGTAGGTTCATGAATACAAAAGAGATTATTGACCTTGACTGAAAGAAAAAAAAAAAGAAGAAAAATATTTTTCTCAGCTTATTTTAAAGTCAATCAACGAATTGTTTGATGGAAATTATCGAGAGAATACTGATTGAATAATATTAAATAAATTTGGTATTTTTAGTAGCATAATAAATACTTTCTTTTTTAAATTCATGACATTAATTGGTATTATTTTCAGACGAAAGAATATAACATTTCTCGAGAGAGAATTTGCAATTGTGACAGTACCTGATTTATGTCCCAATGAAATATTGAACAAAAAAAAGAATAGTGAAATGTGGAGAACAAAATGTTACTTTAACAAAAAATGAAAGAATAATGGCCGTCTGAAAGAAAGCTTGACGCAAGTCATTGCAAGCTTTAGCAATCACCACCCCCTTGAACTTTATTGGAGCACGTCGTGACATCAGGTCCGCCCCTTCATGAGCTTTCAAGCATGCGCAACATCATGGGGAAAAGTTTTTTTCCTAAGTAATAATCATAATTAGATACTTTTGTAATTATTGTTTTATAACAAGTCAATTACTCGTTAAATCATTATCATTATTATAACTATTATTTAAGCCATTAATTCCCAAAGTAATGACAATTACTGAACAAGATTGAAATCCAACTTTCAAGTTTCTTCTTTCCAAGTAATGAATTTTTTGTTCCTGTGAAATAAGTTGATGATTGGACACTTGCTAGAAAAGTTTCTAGTGTATTTTTCAAAGAATTTTGTGTATTTATTGAGTAAACATTCCACTCCAAATATTGATGATTGGAGTAAATGATAAAGTCAAGTATATTCTTGAAATTTATTAACCAATTCCAGGTGTCAATTGTTATAAAATTATATCATTGTATTATGATCTCATGATTAATTGAGCCTGGACGTAAATTTGTAAGTGAGTATGCCATGATTTGTAGACAATTGAAGAGGCAAAAAATAAACGAAAGAAGGGGACAAGCATGAAGAGAGAGAGAGAGAGAGAGTTAAAAGGTCGAAAGATGGGGTAGTTTGTTTAATCGATGGCTATATTCTCCAATGTTGCTTATTGTCCATTCCCTTGGCAGGTTAATGATCAGCCAACTTATTGCCAAAGTATCAATGCTTTTTCCTTTAATTCACCATCTACTTTGGAAATTTTACACGTTTTTTCCAATGAAAATATCCCACGTATCTTATTTATATTGCACTCCAATTTTATCTGTGGTTTCCATAATGCGAGACATTGAGGTTTCGCAACAACCAGACCAACTTTGGCATCAAGTTTGACGACTTGCCATAAATATTCCTTGAGATTTACTTTTAAATTGTACATCGAGTCCAACTTATTAGGTATCAAGAGATAATGATTAGTTAAAAACTTAAATTAAAGTTAAATTATTTGTAGAAAATAACAAAAATAAAATTAATTACAATATTTTAATACTACTTATTTTATTTAATTCATTATAATTTATTCAATAGACTAATGAGTTGAATGATAATCACAGCATTAATGTATCCATGATGTGGAAATAAAAATGATTTTCGTGAATGTAATATACAGATACGTCGATAAATACCAACAGTTTTGAAACGCCTCGTCGTTCTAGATTTTCCATCGAGATTGTTTATACGTCAAGAGAAAAGAAAGATGCAAAATATATAACATGATCTACTTGCAAGGAGGTGTAGTGTAAGCAAATAGCCATGACCGGATCGTTCCATATGTGAAGAACTATTTAAGTTGTTAAAAAAAAAGTTTTAAAACTCATAAAACATGAAACAAAGGAAATATATTCACTTTAATATCTTCTTCTTGCCATGTAAGTCTACTGTTTTTTTATTATCACCATTATGATATTTTATTATTTCTCTTTAAAACATACTTATTCATTTTATACATCATAATATGACATAATTTTCCATTTCATTCAATGCTTTCAATTTCATTTTTGTTTAATGTGTTTTTTTTTCTTCCAATATATAGGTAATGTTCTATTCCCACAATAACACTAATGGCAATACATCAAAGATGAGTTGTATAGTTTGAAATCGTTTCCATCCGGCTTCCCGCAATATCCGTGTTTACCAGAGGAACATGCGAAAAATATCATTACCAGTGTTACAGTATTAGAAGAGAACGTGAAACAAAGAGAGGAAAAGAGAGACACGTGGATACATCTATATGTGGGTGCTACTGTACCGTTGCAATTTTTATCGTACTTGTCATGATCTGTCTTTTTGCTTCAATCTCCACTGCATCAAGCCAGGACGTATGACGCAACATTGCAGAGTTAACTGAGCAGAATGTGGACATGTTTAACGGAAAATAAGAAAGATAAAAGATGGATTATTACTCTAACATCATAATTAACACCATCAGCTTATTTTGCTTTGCTTTATGATGAACTACATTAATCTATTTTACGACTAATTACAATGATTTTATTTATAAATGTATCATTAGTGATACCAAAGTTTATCAAGATGATAAAAAAATACCGGTTGTCATAAATATTAGAAATATTCTCGAAAAATCTGACATTGAAATGGAAATACTTATGATAGAGATAATAATACCTGGATCTAATGTTGGAATTAAAAGCTGCACATGCACAGTCTTGGTCTGCAGATGAGATTTATATATTTAAACAAAAACAGTGGAGAATATGATGAATAATGATACAAGTAAAACTATAATATGAGAAGAGGTAAAGAATTGTAAGTCGCAAGGGTTATAGATCCAGAAGTATAACGGTTGACTATTACAGAAAAAGTATAGAATATAAGTCTTGGTTTCTTGATATCCTGATGTCATGTTTCACCACATAGTCACGCTATATTCTATGAGTTCCTCCGCTCTTTACCCTGTCTTTGTCGTCACTGATTACATGAATGTCATAGAAGATTCTTTTTCAATGCCCTTAAAAGCTTGCCGCAAGCTTCCTGTACTATTAGATATCATACCTACATTATTATAGAAAAAATGATATTCTGTAATTACTGATCATTGTCAACGTCATAGAAAGAAGTATCATTTTACTGCTTTTATTTATTGTTAATATGTTATGAGATCTAATTTGCTAAACAAGTAGCTAAAAAGTTGAATTCTTCAATGAATTATTGTTAGACTGTATTCAAAATCTCTTTTTGTAATAGTTAGATCATTGTAAACTAAGAATCAATTGTGCAAGCAAAAGTCAATCAAGTAAATGAATAAATTTAGATAATTTACTTATTTCTACGAATGGAGATTAGTTTATAATTAGAATTGCTTAATAACATTATTGAGTCATAAATGGTACATGTTTCATATCACAATATACTAAATAGGCAGCTGGTATATAAATAATTGAATGATTTTTTTGTCCTGCTGTAGAATATTTAGCACACTTTATTTAATTATACTCATGAAATTCATTTTACAAATAGTCTTGCATTGATAGTAATTATAATAGACTCTCTATCGATGAGAGATGCGATTTTCCTGTGAAAAATTTCAAGAATTTGAATAAAGTAAGCGATAATAAATGTGAGAAAAGAATATGACGCTGAACAAATGTCAGAAGAATTCGCGTAATCTCAAGGCTATTGCAGAGAATTATACGCAACACTTTCCTTTTGTAGATACATTTATTTTACTGTTTCTTATCTTTAACTTCATTAAGTTGAAGTGTAAAAATATTAACTGACCATTTGTATGTATTCATTAGTTAGTTTTAATAGTGGTTATATTTTTAAATTTTTTATTAATTATTTGTATTTAATTTAATAATTATCATTAAGTTTATAAATAATTCTTTTTGTTAAATGTTATGAAATATTTTCAAAAATATTATAAACTGATACAACACCCAAAAGTTGTTATAAATATGAAACTACAGATGATAGCCATGTGTATACGTCATCACAATAATCAGGAATGAAAATTGATCTTTTGGGAATTCCCTTGTAGTAAATCACTATCATAATAATTTTTTTTATATTCTTCTCCAATACTCCATGATAAATATAACCAATGCAGCAATTTTAAATTTCAGTAAACGTAGTTTATTGTTTAGTACATGTTCGAGTATTATAAATTGCTTTTCTTTTTAATAATTAATAATTAATCTTAATTTATAGCTATTACAAAATCATGCACTTGTCATTAAAAAATCACTGAATCACATGTGTGTATGTCGGTATCTGTATACATTTTAATTTTATCCGCAGTCATCATTTGAATGTAAAAAACAATGATAGATAAAAATAAAAAAAAAAAATTAGGTAATCATGAAAAGATGGAAATTAGAAATTAATTGAAAATGAATAGTGATTAAATTTTTTTAATTTGTCGTTTCCTACTGTTTTGTTATAATAATAATAATATCTAGTCTTAAGTTTATAAATTCTTCTAAGAATCTGTTTTTATCTGAAAACAAAAAAAAAAAAAAAATAGTCAGGAAAACATTTCAAAAGACTCTTTGTTATTTATCATTTAAAAATATTTAAGTGAAAAGTTAAGAGGCAGTTAATAGTAGATAAGTATTTTACATATTTTATAAATTCAAATAGTAGGGATCGTAATAGGGAGAAGTATGATAAAGGGCTAAGTGATGACATCAGGATCATGCAGGTGATCATTGGCGCGTGGCAGTCAAATTACACGCACCATGAAATGTATGGGACTTTTATTGCACATGACTTGTTATAAATTAAATTGCTGTGCGATAATAGTCTACTCTAATACTAAATTATTTACGTGCAGGTCCCACAAGTTGAAACAATTTATAAGAAATACTTACATAAAAAAATGTCACGAATCCAAAGTAATTCTTTTAATACAACTAATAAAAATTTTATGCACATAAAAGAAATAGAAGAAACGAAATTGATGACTGATACTGAGTGAAAATTGCATCGAATTGTGAGGCTAAATAAAATTTATTTGAACCTCTCGTGACACTGAACCATTAGAAGACCGTTTATATGTATAGCTAAACTCTACTGTAGATTATTAATTTGATAATCGATGTCTCTGCATATGAATGTTGCAATGTTTCTATTAATTGGCTTTCCTCTGACAAGAATAATAATTTCTATTGTCTTGAGTTCCTAATAAAATCACTCCAAATCTAATTCTTTCAATAAAAAATAATAAAAAAAATTTTAAAAACAAATATAATTTTGTTGTTGTAATAATAATAAGAAGTGATGTAAATTTATTTATTTATTTAATCAGAAATGCTAAGAGTGAAACCATATGTAAATTTGTTGTAATAAAAAGCCTTAAATACATGTGTACATAGTGTAGTTGGTATGTAAATAGAGTCAGAATTTTCAGTAAGAAAATAGGGGGTGTGTTTAGCTGCGCACTGAACGATTCCAACCCCTGTCTCGTTTATTTAAGCACCGCCCCTTCAAAACTGTTGTTGGTAACATCGTTCAACCATTCGCTGTTGACTGATTTGCTATACATTTATTTAATCCAGTAGATTTGGTTCAACACAACCGTTTTACCGCATGGACATTAAGTCGTGTCCACGAGTTTTCCATTCAGAGATACTTTCTACGGATTAATCTTGTAGTATTTAATTCTTATCAACTTGATCCAGTCAGTACAGATACATTAGTGCTAGTGAAAATAACTATTAAGTTTATTGAAATATTTTCATCAGTGTTTAAAATAAGATTAGAGTAAGAGTATCCATTCATAAAAGTATTTTGTTCGATAAGTGTATAATTGCAGTCATGAATGCAATAGCAAGATCAATAAAATAAATATGCAATGTTGGATTAACTCTTAAGATATTTAAAGATGTAGTGGAAAGTATTAAAGTTTGGATAAGCAAGACTTGTTTATTTCTAAATTTATTTAAATTATTTTATTCTGTCATGGAATTTACGTGGGTTGTTCAACAACATCAATCTAACGATCCAATTCAAGGTAACAGAAATCGTTCAGGTAACACTGATCAAGAAGAGTCTTCAGCAATTGGTCATTCTGCTGCTAGAAGACTACTTACTATTACAGGTGACTTTTTATCATCAAATTCATCCATTTAAATATTAATATCATGATGATAGTCTTCATTTGCATTTTGATGACTATGATGATGATGCTGATAGTAATGATAGTGTTGATAAATTAAATGGAAATATGATACAAGTAATACACAAAAGATCTTGGGTGTTGATAGCTGTGCTATTTAGCACACTTCAATTATACATCATAATGATCTACATCTAAACAAGTTGCATATATTTTAAATAAGTGTATATTTGTGTTTGGTGTTTTCACGGTTTCTCTATGTATAGATACAGAAAGACGCAACACCTGACGCACTACCCTTGTGTAACCTGACCAATTACCATAATCGTTTTGTTCATGATCAGGTTAATCGTTTCAACTAAGGGTAATAGACAAGAGGGTTGAACAAAACAGCTGCCACCCTCTCATGTCTAAAACGATATACAAAATATCAAATAAATACTTTTTACAGCATATTATTGCTTGATTAACTCAAAACATTTGAATACATTCACTTCCGGTGTATATGCGTTTCAATTATTCTTTTAACAAATTTGCAGCTGTATTAGTCATGAAAGAAGATTGACAGGATTTTTTATTTTTTTTTTTATTTATGGAAAAAGATTTAAATAAAACAAAAAATACTTGAGACTTATCCAAGAATTATCAAATCTAAAAAATTATATATACTTTTAGAATCATGATTTTGCATTTAAAAAGAATTCCTTTGTTTTTTTGTTTGAACAAATGTATTATCGCAAACGTGCTCAATCATGATATTTGATAACACTGATGGTCTTTGAAGATGTAGGAAGTATTCTAACAAGTATCCAAATAGGAAGAAGGAATGATAGGTCAAAAGACTGTTGTAATAACATTCTATTTGGAGTCTAGAAGTGAAAGTTTCAACATCCTTTTTCTCATCTTTTTATTTTGCTAATATAATTAAATTAAATTGAATTATAACTACATTTAATCTTGATTAAATATGATACATTATTATCATTTTTGAATGTCGTTTTACATTGTAGTCCATGATGCTCTAACATAATCCTGAAACTTATCTTTCTTCATAATTATTATTGCTGATGATTGGGAAAAAAAATTAATTTCTATCCATTGTGATACAGGTTGATAAATTTAACAAGTTTTTAACATTAACAATCAACATTGTTACGCAAATTTCGCGTGAGAAAGACGTTCTTGGTGATGTTGATGGATATTCCGGGAAAGTCAGTGTTAGCCTTCTACACAAAGTATGGAATGTCACATTTACAATATGAAGAATTAACCATGTAGTTGTGATTTATATATATTTTATAATACACTTCAAAAATAATTACATTATTCTCAAGGTTTTTTTCTTTATTTTACCTATAATTGGAGTTGAAATAATAAAATGTAACACAAGATTTTCTGAGTATGAAAAAAGGAACGTTTACATATACAGCATTCAAATAAATGTAAATAAAATCAAATCCGTTTGCAGATGGTAGAAAATTGAATTTTGCAGGATGATGTATATAGTAAAAAGCTGATTTATAAATTCAGAGGGATGTTATTGGATCTTGAAGGTCCGCGAGAATATTGTTTGGTCGATAAGAGACTACGAACAAAGTTAGCAACGCCTTATAACCAACCCCTCTTTTGCATTACAATTTTTATTTTCCTTCTTTCTTTTTTCTTTTAATTGGTATAATTCAGCTCTGATGACATGCCAAGTTTGATAAAAAAAAAAAAACTGTTTTTTCCGTCTGCAAAAATGAAAAAGAAAAAAAGAAGACAAATCTTGTATTCGTATCAAGAATTGTGAAGTCTAAAAATAATATATCATCAAGAGAAACGTGCACATGTAGGTGAAAGATTTTGCTGTATATGTACTTGACTGGATAAAACATCCAAGCATTTGTACTGACCGGAAGTAACGAGTTGTGACATTTGAATCGCTCGATTAAACTCTTAAGAGAAGTCCAAGGTGCGCAAGATACACTCAACAAAATATACATGCATCAAGTGAATTACTTCTTTTTCTTTCCTTATCTGCATTTTCTTCTTTTTGTTTAATCTCTATTAACTTTTTCCTAAATTACTCTCATACAGCAATATCTAAAGCATAGTTTCCTTTCCGTGAAGAATTTCTAATCATATTTGTTCGTTATCATTAGTCAACTTTCACTCCTGGTGTATATTCACCAAATAAATAGGTGTTCTATTTATCATATATGACTATAATTAATATCGACATGTTTTAGCAAATAAATAAGCTAATATATATTTATTATTATTAATGTATCAATTGACTATTTTATTCTTGCTAACTTTTAACACAATAACCATATTTATGAGGTCATAATTGTGTTATATAAGTGTATTTATATTCTTCTGTTTCCAACATGTACAAGTACCTGCTGAAGAATTCTTCAGAGTTCTCTATATACCATTCACAAGACCTTTAATGCAAAGAAGAGAAAGAAACCCAAGCTAAACCATTACAATCAACTCAGCATATATTACTGTGGTAGAGTTGCATTTTTCCATGTGCTGTGATTATTCTTTTAGAAAGATTAAAAAATAGTTGAATGTCAGTTGAGAATATGTATTGTATATTGATTAATGAAATCTGTAAATAAATTCTAGGATCAATTAACCCAAAGCAGAGTCAGGGATCCATTTCTTGACTTATTGAATTTTAGAAGTAAATACTTGACCTGAGTGACTTTCAACTCAGTTGTAGAAATTTCATGCACTTGCGTAGCTTCATTTCGAAAGTCATTCTCATTCTCTATTGTCATTTCTCACAGTATTTTCCATGTTTTGAAAATACTTCAAATTAGGATCTTAGTTATCAGGTTGGATTACATCATGATGATGTGAAGTTTATTTCCCAAGAGTTTTATTAGTAAAAAAAAAGAATCTTTGAAGTTGGTGTATGGTTAAATCAGATAATGTTGTTTTATTTAATGAATCATGATACGTTTGAAATTTCTGAATCTAGAGCAATGGACTATGTTGATTCACTTGAATTGTTATGAAGGATATTACACACTTGTAGTAATAAATAAATAAAATGTTTTATTTTATTGAGTAGGTGTACATCTTCGTTGTATGTCAGTTGTAATTATTCTTAAATAAACACTTTCAAGGACAGGCGATTAATCCATCTAGAGAATGTGAGACATTGATGAAATCTTGAGATAAATAGAGATTTTTCTTAAACTATTTATCATAATATATTTTAATTTGAATTATCAGAGTTGGTGTTGAATAATTGATGGATTTTTTGCAGGAAGGAGTGACTTCGTAGGGGGAATTGATAATGAAGCATTGGATTTTTCTCAACTTGAAGATTTCATCAATAGTGACAGTCCACAACCTGCAACGTAAGTTTTCTAATAAATATAATTAAACTAAAATTGCTCCACAAAAGTTGTTTGTCAAGTGATCTACTTAATACAATGAAGATCTGCTTCCGGTGTTAATCATAGCTGTACTAAATGTGTAATCTCAAAGCTTGATAGTGTCGGTAGTTGATGAAACTTAATTCAGTTAAGTGCACTAAATATATGTATGTGAGTGGAAAAAATGAAAAGGATAGAGAAATAATTAAAAATTTTATAAAAGCTAATAGATAGAAATCAGAGTTGGACTACTGGGACTAAGTAATAATAGCATAATGACAGAAACAGACTGGACAAAATTGATGGAATCAGTGCAATAGCACATTAGAGACAGTAATTTAGTCTCGTACCTACTTAAGGGTACCGCGAGCACGGCATGTATTGTGTATAACAGGTTTTAAAATGAGGGCTCGTGCCACAAGATCTATTTTCTCATTGAGTTGCTATCATTGACTTTATATTTCATAATTTTACTCTTCCAATTTATGCAGAGAAAAAACATCATACCCACATGTTGAGTATTCAATTCATACCATGATCTCAATAGATAAAAATATTTTGATATTTTTTCAATTGTCTTTCCAACCCTCCCCTCATTTTATTCTTTTTGTCACGTTTAAAAAATGTCCATGTACTATACTGGTAATAACGTCATTATTGAACATTATGCCACGGCAAGCGATAGTGATATCTGTGTTTTATAAACTCTGGTATGCCTGGTTCACCTATCGGTGACTTTTATTGCTATACGAATGAGAGGAAAAATAAATATACGTTTAAAAGCACCAAGTGGCCAATGGCCAAAGGTCGAGGTTTGCTGACTACGGGATAATTTATCGGTTAATCAATGCTGTGTATGTTTCACTTTTCTCTTCTACATATTGATAAATAACATAACATTTAAATTAAACTCATAAACTCTACTGTCAAATTCAATTTTCTATTTAAGGTACTTTGCCGATACCCTCGCACATAATGAGACCAATGGCACGGCTAATCACAGTGGACGAATGGAGACCCCGACGAGTCAGCAGCCTCCTGCGAGATTGCCCTCACCGATCACCCAGAATCATCCAGTACAATCTGCTTGCTCCACTGGAGCAACTACTATTCCACCAAGTACGGCGTATAAGGATCCGCAGACCTATGTTCTTCCGTAAATGTCTTATTTATCTATTTTTATATCAATGAGTTTTATTCTTTACTCTAATTTATTTGTTAAATTATTTTCAGACATGCATTACCCGAAAGTCCACCAGACAGTGGAAGTGAACCTCCTTACTCACCACCTGGACATCACGAATCCTCCCAGCATGTTCATTCACCACGTAATTATTGATTGTATTTATTAATTTAAATGTTAAAAAGTTGTTGATATTTATTTTTGTGTAATTATTTTCAGATCAAAAAGCAGCACTACAAGAAATTCTCCTTCATCATCAAGGAAATACTCCTAACTATTCGTCGAATCTCTTGCCATCATCACCTAGAACCTTAGTAACATCAGCAGACCCTCTTTTAGGGTTGACACATCCAGTCTTAACACCTTTATTAACGCCTGCGACACAAAATTTATCTGCTCAACAATCTCTTGGATCGTCGCAAGTTTCACTTCCTGCACACGAGCATAATCCTAACAATAGCATTACAACTCTCTATCCATCGCTACAGTCGGCTTCAAAAAAACGTAAACATAGTCAAGATGGTCTAATTCACGTGAAACAAGAGCCAGAATTGGGGAATGTTGAGCATAGCTGTAGTAGTAGCAGTGCAGTACTTGATAACGATGAGGTCAATGGAGAAAATTCTTACATTGATGCTAGTTACCAGTGTATTAGATTTCATCCATTCCAACAAACCTCATGGCATACACTTTGTGATCATAATCTTAAGGAATTACCGACGCCACATTATAGAGTAGATGCTGATAAAGGATTCAATTTTAGTAATTCTGATGATGCTTTTGTATGTCAAAAGAAAAATCATTTTCAAATAACTTGTCATGCTCAACTACAAGGTGAAGCTGTTTTTGTTAGAACTGGAGAAGGCCTGAAGAAAATCAGTAGCTTCCAACTACATTTCTATGGCGTGAAAGTTGAGTCACCAACTCAAACTATTCGAGTTGAACAAAGTCAAAGTGATAGGAGTAAAAAGCCGTTTCATCCTGTTGTGTAAGTATAATCAACTTTTTATAATTAGAAATATTTATAATTGACTCATAGAATTATTTATTCATTAATTGATGAATAAATTATTTGTTACTTAATGATAATGTAATAATCAAAGTAGTATGTCTTAAGTACTTGATTATTGAACTAAATTGTTGCAGAGCTAATTAACCACATGACAGTATTGCATTTACACTAATTTAGAGCGGGTTTCAGGGTGGAGCTCGGCGGTGAACGAGTTACAAAGGTGACAGTAGGACGTCTCCATTTCAGCGAAACGACAAGTAACAACATGCGAAAGAAAGGCAAACCTAATCCAGATCAAAGGTATTTTCATCTCGTAGTTGGACTTCATGCACATACAGCTGATCAGTTGAGTTATCAAGTAGTTGCTCATGCAAGTGAAAGAATAATTGTTAGAGCGAGCAATCCTGGTCAATTTGAGTCAGAAGGTACAGGGATTGGTACTGAAAGTGGATGGCAAAGAGGCGCTGCACCTGATACAGTTTATCATGCTGGAAGAGTTGGAATCAATACTGATAGGCCTGACGAAGCATTGGTGGTTCATGGAAATATGAAAGTTACCGGACACATTGTCCAACCAAGTGATGCAAGAGCTAAACAAAATATTCAGGAAGTGGACACGCGAGAGCAGTTACGGAATGTCCAACAATTGAGAGTTGTAAAATACAAATATGCGCCAGAATTTGCGCTCTATTCAGGCCTTGAAATAAAAACTCAAGAAGATACAGGTGTTATAGCTCAAGAAGTTCAACAAATTTTGCCTGAGGCTGTTTTGCCAGCGGGTGATATTGTCCTTCCAAATGGCCAGAGAATTGAAAACTTTCTTGTGGTTAATAAAGAAAGGATATTCATGGAGAATGTTGGAGCTGTCAAAGAACTTTGTAAGGTGACAGATAGTTTAGAAACAAGAATAGACCAGTTGGAAAGGATTAATAAACGACTGACAAAATTAAAACGTGGTGATAGTTTGAAGAGTTCTGTAAGTACAGTCTCAAGCATAGCCAGCAATAAATATTCATCATCAGCAAAAGCAAATAATTCTTTTCCTCATAGAAAAAGAGACAGAGATGATGATTTATTGTGCAGTAATAAATTTATTCAAGTTATAATAGTTATTTTAATTTTAATTATGGCTTTTTGTCTTGTCGCAATGGCGACATTGTATTTTCTGGAATATCAAAAACGTAATAATTTAGACTGGTCAGCTGTTGCAGCCGCTGGCGGAGTGCTTGCCAAAGGAACAGCACCAACGATTCCTACAACAATATTGACATATGATTCAAGATCTAACTTATTACTTCATAGTACTATTTCACCTTCACAGTACACTCGACAGGAGTTGTTTACCAAGAATTTAGGAGGACAATTTACCTCGATAAAAGATAATTTGCTTTCAACAAGTACTCCTAATACAAAACAACAATTATACTCTCAAGAAATAACGTCGTGGTATCCGTTTGGGCATTCAGCTTCTCAGTCTGCTAAATCAGATAAAAATAACGAGTTCCAGAGTAACTGGTTGAGTAGACATGGTGCTGGAGGTGCAGTACCAAGTAATGTCGATGAAAATGATCAAAATGGAGATGTAGATCCACTTTTATTATCAAACAAAGGTCCAATTCCGTTAGGAAGGCCTGCTGAATGTCCGACGAGTTACACAGAACTTGAAAATCCTTGCCAAGTATACTGTTGTACTTCAGAGATGCATCAACTTGAAGAGCCTCATCCTGAACATCCACCTGAAAAAAAATCAGTGTCAATACATTTAGATCAGCCACTAGTTTTGCAACATGAAGAAAAACGAAAGTTGAGTAAAAACATGCAGAATGGCATAAGTCCAGCCGATTCGAGTACTCAAACTCTTATAAAGGATACTCATTTCAAATATTTACCTAAAAGAAGTCGAAGAGAAGCAGGAAGTGGTGTTTGGGGTGAAGTAGCAAGTAACGCAGCGGGTTCTTTACCACCTGAACCGAAACCACAACTCTACATTATCGCCAAAAGCTTTAATACAACTTTAGACCACAGATATTGCTCGGTTACATCTCTTAATACGCCTAATAACTTTAGTTGCGTGATTCCGTTGTCTAAGCATATGCCAGACAAGCATTTAACACTTCAATTTGTGGGCATGCCGTGGTATTGGCAAATTGTTCAACATTGTCCGTTAAGTACTTCTTCAAACAATGCAGCTGTTGATGAAATCATTGCTTGTGGATGGGAATACACGATGGACCAACGACAATCATATGTGGAAAATACTTATCAGCCTGCTGGAAGTCAATCCTTCCCTCTGGATGTTGCCTTTTATTTGAGAAAAACATTAAAATTTCGAGTGCCTACTGTACAACCTAGCGAGGTAAATAAATAGTTATATACAGATTATTGTATTATTATTTAATTTAAATGTTAAATTTTGAAAATGTGTACTTGTTGTAGAATATTTGCCGAAACAATCATGCCGGTGATTTTCTTGAATTCACTTTGCATTTTTATCGTGATTGTGATGGATGAAGCAACTGGAATTCAAGGAGCTCAAGACATTTTCCAGTTTTATCCATACTAATTGCAGGATTTTTGCATCTTAAGTATTAATTCGATCTAAAAATGATCTTTTTAAACATATGAACAGTGGAACTGTTCTCATGTTTTAATTGAGTAGAACTTGAGAGATTTGTAACGTAAAAAATAGATACTTCTGACTATGCAGGCAATGTTTTATACATGTATTTTATAAATAAAAAATAAAAAAATGAAAGCCATACATTAGTTGATGGTTTAATAAATATTAAATACACACATTGGTGTGAACTTGAATTTGTATTTATCCAAGTATTGATGAATATCAGTGATCATGCAATTTTTCGAACCTCGTTTGTAAGATCTGATAAAAGTTACGTAACCAATTGTTCTCATGCTATCATATAATGATAGATCAAATTAAGTTATTTAAAATCAATGGAATGATGAAGGAACTAATCATACTCATAAAGTCTTTCGATAAATAATAGAATTTCAGGCACATGACATGTAGTAGCTAATATAATTTAAAAAATATAATTCTATTATCTATCAATTTAATTAAAAAATGTAGATTAAATACTTTTATCAATATTATTATTAGTATAACTTATTATTGTAATAATCAGAGACATTTGTATATTTTTCACGACTATATACTTTCTTATTTGTATATCATGATATCTTCAAGTTATTTTCAATTTACATATTACTTAAGTTTAATATTTATAAATAATACTGTAGGCTTGATGTATCTGCTTATTATTGATTGATTTTACATCAAAAGATTTTTTTTTCTGTAAAATATCATTTTAATAAAATATAGAAAATTCTAAGATAACTTTCTTTTGAATCACAATGAAATATATTCAGAAAAAATTCAAGTAAAAAAGTAGGTAATTATGCAAAATAGCTGTTTAAATTTAAATATTGCTTTAAATTGTAAATTTTTTTCCAATATTTGTAATGAAGAATCGACATTTTTTATCTGAACAATTTGAATTAATCAGAAATAAATAACTGATTAAATACTTCTTTTATTAATACAATAAACATAATTGCAATGCAATAAGTCATAGATTATAGTAAAGTGTATATATACATTTAATAAAATTCTATTACAAAGTATTGTTAGTATAATATTAAAAATAATAATAAGATTCACTATCACAACAAATTGAAGTAATTTTTTGGTAAACAACCATATTTTAAATAAATATTCCTGATATTTATTAAAGAATGTTGTATTATCTTTGATAAAAATCGATTACTATTTAATTGATAATTTTTATCTGTATAATAAATTTTTCAAGAGGTGCAATAATGACGGAAAACAATAATACAAAAAGAAAGTACTCTTGTACTTGAAGTAAACCCTCCACTTGTTACAAATAACATATCAAAATTTTTTTTTCAAGTTTTAAAGTTATTATATGCACCCTAAAATTTATTAGCTCATTTGGAGTAATTACCATTTAAATCCTCATTAACAGTAATTACTCTAATTATATCTTTTAATCATTTAGATGTAATTAATTATCGTAATAAGAAATTGGCAGTGATAATTTTAAAGTAGGATTAAATTTTTAATTTGTAATTTACCAGCCTAACGTAAATAAATGTAGATCTTACTTAGGCCACTAATATTTCGCTAGTCCTCAATAATAATTGTTTCAAGGCAAATTTTAATAAGTGATTTATAAACTCTTCATTGAAGTCCTAATATCATATCTCAGTGCCTTGTAAAACGAATTCGATAATTGGTATAAATGTATATTTGATCACAAATTTCTGTAAATGTATTATGTATTACATATTTATTAACATATCATAAATCATAAATTATAATATTACGAATTAATGGTAGAATTAAAGCATCCATTAGCCTATAAATAATTGGTGTTTTTTACTCACCTTTTTTCATCGATCATCAAAATCCAGTAAATCTAAGACGTCCTCTACCTCAAATGTGAATATTTTATCAGATATAAATAATATGTTATTTCAATTAGAAATGAAAAATTAAATGTCATTTAATTCGAAGATTTATTAACAAACTTTTATGATATTATAATCACTTAATTGTTAATTCGATCACAGAAATAAATATGGAACATTCATACAAACAGCATATTTTTCAATTTAACAATAATATTTTTTACACTGTCTGATTTTAAAAAGTGATGGACTTTTCAGCATAAATTTCTAATCATTCTTTATGATTGACATATGCTCGATTGCGTATAGACTTCTATTGACATTTTTACTTTTCATTGGTTGGACATGAAATTAATTTAAAAGATTAAAAAAATATAGTAATGTAATAAATATGATAATTTATCGAATGAAACAATACTTGAATACTTAAACACAAATAATTAACAAAGATATGTACGTATTTTTTACAATACAAATTTCAATGCAATATCTTAAGTAAATTAAATTCGAATACAAATTAAAAAAATCTAAATAAATAGTTTACATAAACGTCGGTAAAGTTTATAAAAAAATACTACATATAACGATTGTAAATTTACACTATTTGGTTCGCTCTCGATGATATTTGTAGAGATATTATTGACCTATTTATTTTATATGCAGTGCAGAACGGAACAAATGGACGAATCGTCTACTAATGATAAACCGCTCATCGATTACTATAATAATATATTCATTTTCACTATTATTCGCAAGTATGAAATTGTCTATTCAATCACATTGGTTTTCCAATATTCTCAGGAATCAACCGAATTATTTCCTGAAAAATATTTCTCCAATTTCATTAACTATCATTAGTGTTTAATTTCCACCTAAAGCTCGACTAAGCATGACAATGAATAATACTCTATATTTATGTTTAGTCGTTGCTTGTAAAATCTAATTAATTGTCTTTTATTTCACTTTATTTTATACGGCATTACGCGTTATCCTCTCTTTTTTGTTTTCCCGGTCATTCGTATTTTCCTCTCGTACAGCTAGAACCATTCTTAACATAAGAACAGCTAGTAATTTATCCAGTGGATCCATGAATCCTCTTTGAATCCATTTCGGAATTGTTGTTCGTGCATGAGAAAATCCCAATTTTTGTAAAATATAATCTATTCCGTAAGGCTCAATACTTTTTCCAGCCCATGAAAGTAATCTATTAAACAAAGTTAATGTAAAAATTTCACTTGTTGTTCAGTGTTTGATTTTCTACTTGTCGATTTTTAATACATACCTCACGGTCGGTTCTAAATGCCATGTTTTGCATCTATATGATCGCCAATCTTTAATAAACATTTCGGCTGGATCAAATTGTTTTCGTTTTTTCTCTTCTTCAGAGATAGAGGTTGAAGAAATTGACGTAGAATTAGATGCTGGAGATTTATTTGTACTCCGTTTTTCCTGAGGATCGGGGCTATTGGTTCGCAAGCCTCCTGCATGCTAAGAAAGAATTAACAATTCAATTAAGTGAAATCAAATAACGTTCGTTTCCAATAATAAATAATTCAGTGATAATGAACTTACTACTTTTTCCTTCTCATTGACGTAAGAAGTGATGAGATCATGTAAAAAGAAGAATGCTTCAGCATCCACGGTAACAAATATGTGATCTTCGAATTCAGTAATGAAACTGCATTCCACGAGCGGCTTCTCACCTAATAAAATTTATATAAAAATTGTATAATACCAGAATTTGAATAAACATTAAATTGTATGGGTCTATAACATAATTATTGATATCAAAACAAAATTAATCAGGCTGTTAAACAAATTTGGATCTAATATTCATGCAGTTTGAATAGAACAACTGGGATAAGAGTAACTTTAACTCCACTATCTACACTATATAACTTGTTTTTTATTGAAAAAAATAACCATTGGTTTTACCATTTGTTACTTTATGGTACTTACTATATAAAATATGTTTAGGCAGTCCTAAAAAATACACAGAGAAAGAGAATTGCAGTGTACTATAAAGATTTCTACTAAAGTAGCACTATGAAAGGAGATGAAATACTAGACTGATAGACCACATTAAGGAGAGCGCGTAAATAAATTTAATTATTTTTTATTGACGTAATAAAATAACAAATTCCAGTATTAGCGTTAATAATTTTCTTAGTAATGAATACACAATAATACAAACAAATAATAATAAAATATAATTGAAAGCGCTTGCATGAATTGCCAGATTTATGAAAACCGGATAAATTTTTCGAAGATACCACATATATGATAGAAATGATTATAATATTTGGAGTAAGTGAGTAATAATTTATACGTACTTATGACATCTGGTGTTTTTGCTGTTTGTAAATGCTCAGTTTTTAAGTGTAACTGCAATGAAGGTAAAGCAAAAATAACTTCTCGTGCGTGAGTGTGCTCTTGAAGCTTGATAGAAGCTGACGATGTACTTCTGCCACGACTGTTCGTATTATTGTCCGGTTGTACTTCTGATCGTTCTCTCTCGACACACGGAAACCGGTCAACAGCTAAAAAAATATTATTGAATAAATTATTTGTTTCTTTGAAAAAAAAAAAAAAAAAATATTAAATTTATTCATACCATCAATTTCACTATTAGCAAAAGCATAATGAAACCACTCTTGAAGAGATTTAAACTGTGGTGGGAAAAGGACACTTCGGCTCAACTTGCAAACAGTAGCCATGGAATGATGTTTGGCATGTTGTTCTTGCTGTTGTTGACCAAGACTTATTGTGAGTGTTTGAACAACATGAACATCACAAGTATTTGCAGATTCAACACTTGGTATTTCTTGTGCTTCTGTGGCAAAACTAATGCAAGGTTCTTTGAGAGAAAACAATGCCCAATTTTTACTTTTAAAATTAATTCCGTGGAAACAAGCAAGACTAATATTGCATCCATGTAATTCCATTGTTCCTCCAAGAACAGTGCCATTACTGGGTAAAGAAAATTGTAGAGTGCCAAGCTGTAAACCTGCTACCTGTGCTAAAACTCGTTGCCAATGTCGATGATGTCTAGCATCAGATATAGCTGTTTGATTTAATGTCCAGGGTCCATCACTTGATTTCTTTTTCTGTTGTTTCTTTTTAAAACTATTGCTAGAGATAACTCTTTGATTTCGCGGTTGAAGAGAACTAAATACTCGTTTGCTACTTTTGAATTGTTGACTGAAGAATTCATCAAGTTTATAAAACATTTTAAGTAAGTCTGCAGTCGTTGATTTACTTATCATAATCTGTAATTGATCCCAACCAAGATCACCATGCATAAAAATAATCGCTGGTCTTCTTGTTGGCATAAAAGCATCATTGTTATTAGTGGTTTGAGTATTAATTTTCCATTCATCTCGCAGAGTAACATCTAAAGAAGATACTCTTGTCATTAAAACACTCGTGCCCATGTAATCAAGCCGTAACTCCAATGCGAATAATTTTAAACCCAGTGTATGATCCGGCTCAGTTCCAGGTTCTTCACGAATATGAATGTATGTATCAATCTTACTTAGCTCTATTGTTCCACCAACAAATCCACCTTTAGCATCTAGACTAGATCCACCTAAACCAATTCCAATAAATAAGTTTTTATGCCCTGTACTTCCTATTGATAATCTTCCATTCGAACGAAAGTCTTTGGTCATCCAAGCAACATTACCCATCACATTGCCCATATTCATATGAACATTAAGTCGTGTAAAATTAATAGCAAAAAGCACCAATGTTTCCCAAGCAGATTCTCTCTTTTTCATTTCTGAAGTAGTGGCGTTTATTTTTTCTGAAGTAAAACTCCATCCTCGCCCAATGTCTTTTAATCGCATTTGTCTTGGCATTTCGCTATCAAAGCTCAGTCTTAATTTATCCCTCTGTAAAGTAGGACTGGGTTCTGGTGCACTTTTAGATAAAATATCTCCAGTCCCATAATGTCTATCATAATATTTTAATAGAGAACTACCCATTACAGCTTCATCTTGACTGATCGGCTGTAAATTGTCATCACGACCATCAGAATATGAAAAACCCGGGTTTAAATCTCCAAGAAATAGTCTTCGTACGATACTACGACGATACCAGGCTTTAGGAAAAGCTAAGATTTCAGTTATTCTTCTCATGTCATATTTAAATGATGCTGAACCGATGTCAACAATCGTTGAAAATCGTATAACTGCTTTACTAGCATCTGAAGTTACTCCTTTTTTAGATTGTTCACTTTGAAAGTTAACTCTTCTACTTCTTGAGAGATGGAACTTAACAAATTCAACATTTATACTTAGTGAGTCTTTTCTTTCACTATCTGATAATGGTGACCACTGAGCCTCTTTTAAACTAGTTTTCTTTCCACCACCATAAGGATGGAATATATATACTGAAAAATCTGCAAGGCAACCTGTAACAGATAGACCTCCGATTGCGGAACTTTCTTTTCCACTGGACGTTGATGAAGAAGCTCCTGGTGATTTAAAATCTCGAAATTCTGGAAGCTCTTCTTCCGCACGTTTGGATGAAAATATAATATCAAGTGAAGGGAGTTGAAGTAAACATTCAACTCGAGACACTGGTAAACAAGAGAATCTAAATGTTGATGGCTGCATATGGAAATATACAATAACATCTACAGGGAAACTTGCATAAGCGTAATTCCCACTTGCAGCCGCCCAAGATGTACTTTCATTGTTGTCAATCGGAAATATTGGAACATGCCCACCGGTGTTATTTACAAAAGTTTTACTGGAAGGAATAGGTTCAAGAGTCTGTTCCAAAAATTCCAATATATGAGGACTAATTATTGTTTCTTCTGGAATACTTTGAAGAGTCATCCAAGCAAATAAACTGGCCTTCTTTGTACTAGATTTGCGAATACCTATTGTAGGATTAAGTAAATTGTTTTCAGCTGAAGTACGTGGAGAAATGGATACTTCTTCAGGGAGAGTTTTCGATTCATAATGTACTTTAACATCCAAGCCAGGAATATGGAAAATTGTTAAATCAACCAGAGGAACACTAGGATGTTGTTGCATGTAACGTAATCTTGAAGTACTTGCTGTTGCAGATTTTTCTTTACTGCCAAGATGTTTTTTACTACTACTTGGACTACTTGGTTGAAAATCAAAATTACCACCTGAACAAGATCGTTCTTTTTTCATCCTACTGAGTAACTTTAATTCATCTTCTCTAGCTGGATCTTTTGTATGAAGAACACATTTACCACTATTGATTAATACTTTGACATCAAGTTCGAAATCAATATTAGGTTCTTGCGGTTTCTGGGGCATTGCAATATACGGTGAAGAAGCAGTAGAAGTTTGAATTAATGGTACATTTCCATCCATACTATTATAACTTGAGGCATTACTCATGTCCAGCCGATTTTTTCTGCGAATTTCCACTTGCTCGCCATCAATATCAATGGTTTCTGGCCATTGTAATTCACTTATTACCTCAGGTAAACTTAAATCCGAACTTGCACTTGGCAATGAAGATTGTCTGCACATTGTGTGATTGTCACTAAATGTAACTCTTGGACCATTGACTCCAGCCGAACTCCCATTACCACTACTAAGTGCTCGATTGACTTTTAATGATGCCGAACGACTTGGACCACTTCGAGGACTGCTTTCGTAACTTGCAGAGTTTCCAGAGTTCATGTCTGCATTCATATCTTCCGGACTCTCTAATTGTTGATGTTCTGGAGTTGGAGATGGTACAATAAATGATCTTGAACGGTAAGCATTAGGTTTGCTTCCAAGGCCCAGCTTGCCTTTAATACTAGATGCTTTAACCGACTGCCGCCTGAGTTTCTGAATCATGTCTCGACGGAAATCTTTAAAAACCATAGCTTCTAACTCATGTAAACGCTTCATTTCTTGTTCGATCGTTCCATGGGACGCGCCAAGTGATCTTAGATCATTAATAATTTTCGCTTGCTCATGCATTTCTTTTTCAATTAGTTTAGATCTTTTTTTAGCATCTAATGAAGGGTCGAAAACGAATGCTGGTAAGTTATCAGTCCAATACTTTGATTTTTTAATCAATATATTTTCCTGTAAATAAAAATTTATATTAGAAAATTCTAACTTACACCAGGCTACATTTATATGATAGAAAACTCAAGATAAAATTGGGCAAATGAAAACAAATAATACACCATACTTTTTTCTTAACCTGGCTAGAACAATTTTCAGGTTGATCTCCATCATCACTATCATAATCGACTGGTGCACCAGCATCATCTTCTTCTGAACCTGTTAACATGGTCAATGTGTGACCTAGTGCTGAAAGCTGTTGTCCGACACTCACGTCCATGTGAATATCCACACCCTCCATTTGCCACTGAACGTTCAATAACCACTTGGCGTTATCTAAAAATTATTTAGTAAATTATTATTTTCATATTAAAAATTATAGAAAGTTACTGATATTAATGAACTTACCAGATTTATCTTGTTTTTGTGCAACAGTTCGGCTACACACTTCATAGGTTCCTTCGGACACAACACAAAGATTCATAATGCTACTGTCATTCATATCTGGTTTCCAGTCATCAAGAGACGTTTCAAAATCTTCAGCAAATCTCAAACAAAGTCCAATAAACCTTCCTTTGCTAACCAAGCTACCACTGCTACATGCTGAGATACTAGTATTTTCCAAAGTGACAACAACTGCTCCTCTAGACTCCCCATCATACAACCCACGAGTCATTGTTCCCCAAGTATTTGGTGGCAATGGATTAAGAGGTATACAAATACCCATATCATCAACAGTAAGCTGTAGGAATAAGGTACCTAGATGCTGAGAACTTAACTGACTTGTTAATTGACCAAAAGGTACTTTCTCAAAGACTTGTTGTGTAGCTGTTAACACTTCTTTATTAAGATTCGCTCTTTTTTCATTCCAATATTCGTACGCATTTTTATAATTTAACCAGACTAGAATAGCTTTATCCACAGCCATTGGTTGAATATAGATCAGAGGTCGTTTCAGTGTAATTAAAACCAATTCTTTATCAGCACCTTGAGCCATTTCTTCCTGAAAAGCATTTCTTAAGCCAACTCGAGTATTGAAAAATGCAAACTGTTGAAATTCAGGCTCTGCTTCTTCAAATATAACGTTCTTCAATAACTGCCCAAGAGATAAATTAATATCTAACTGAGCTTTACCAAAAAGTTTCATGTAAGGATTTGGTTGGGTTGAACCTAAAACATTTTGAACCCGGTTAGATAATTGTAGTTCAACTGCACCCGTTTCCAGACGAACTGCAGAATTAGTTGGAGTCGTAGCAGTTAATTGAATCCGTTTGATGCGTATGGTGAGAGAGAATAATATTCTTTTAAGACTAGAACTTGTCGGTTCTTCATCTTCTAACCACAAAGGAACTGGTTTCTCACCTCCATAAACTTTCTGTACAACTTCATTGACCTCTTTCATAAAAACTTTTTGTACGAAAACCAGATGATTTAACAAATCTGTTGTTAGTGAATGTTCAAAGATTCCAATGTCAGCTGTGGCACTCAAATAACTTCCTTGTCGCAAGACCACGCCATCGATCTTAGTGTCATTTAAATTATTGTTTCCATCTTGAATATATTCAGCTGAAACGTGAACCTTGGGAAGTTCAATACTTGCTTCAGATGGCAGATTAGCTTCAGTAACTTGAAGTTTTGTTGTGAAACTCAAGCTATGTTGTGGCAAATCAATAGTAAATTTAGCTTTGCTGCCAGTAATTCCTGAACTATTGACTTGATCCATTTTATATTGAGCTTGAAGTGAAGGCAAAAGTGCAGCAGTGATACTTAAACTTTGTAAAATAATGTGGAATTGCATCACAATTGGCTCTAAAAGACTAGGACCTGGATCGGAAGGTTTTTCAACATCAACATCTACATCAATAATTGTAGCAGAAGTCGGTGGATCATGATGATGTGGACTTCCTTGTGGAACTGCATCAGTTTCCTCTGGTTGCTGTTGCTGCTGTCCGGCACGTGACATTCTCGATGAAGTTCTTGTAACACGCAATTCTTGTAACGTTGAAGATAATTGTTTACTACCACGCGTCATCATACCATGTAAAGCTACTGGGTGCTGAGGAATATCAATATTCACTGCGCCAACTGTGAGCAATCCACTGTTTTTATCTTTATGACGTCGAGTCATGCTGGAATACAATGCTTGAGATTTGCCAACAGTCACTTTAACAACCGTTTGTTGATTTGGAGCAACTCCTTCTAAAAGAACAATCATCGTTCTACCAATTTGACCAGTTAAACTACACTCTGAACTAACAGGCTTAGATTTCTTCCGGCATGTTAAACTCGCGTGAAGGCTAGTGATTTCAGCTTCTAATTTTAATCCACTTAAAGTTGCTAAGAGTCGTGTTCTATGAATTTTTGCAACACCAAAAATAAATAATCTTGTACGTTCATCAGTGACAACATTTAATTCTTTGTATGGCTGTGGATTAGGAACAGGTGTGAATCCATTTTCTCTGTTTAATCCTTTTTCAATATCTGTTTCTTTTGTTTCATTCAAATTTTCATATTTCCATCGTCCAGATTTTCCATACTGTTGTTCTGCTTCAGCTGGAAACGAGAACCGATGAGTAATCGTTTTAGTTTCCGGCCGCGTAGCATATAAATCCAACAAGTAATAAATTGTTCTCCAACACCGAGGTGTTAAATTAGTTGAGCTTTCTTTACTACATTTATCACTAATCACACTAAATTTATCTAATCCAGAAACTGTATTAGGACTTGTACCAAAATTGCTAGGAGTAATTACACCTTCATTTAAATTAATATAGCCTTTTACACTCTTTCCAGTGCTCCTTAATTTTTGTGCAAAGCTCTGTGGTCTAGATCTTATGCTATTCGATGGTGAAAGTACCTTGAATTGATCTGGAGTATAAGACGAAGCTTGCAATAATGGTTTTTCCAATTTTTTACTTCCATCCTCGGCCAAAAGAAGCTGCTCTTGAACATCTGACGTAGAAGAAGATCCATTTTTGATGGTCCCTTCATTGACTGTTAAATTAGCAGTATTTCGTTTGCTTTCTGATGGTAGCTGTTCTTTCAATTCCATCTGGGTCTCTTTAACATTTTGATACATATTGCTGATTTGATGTAGCAATCGTAAAAGCGGCATATTAACTTGTTGATTAATATATCGAATATTCAAACTAAAATTAACAACTGTACTTGTATGTTTTTTTAGTTGACCTCTAGAGATATATAAAATATTCTGACGCTGAATCATATCATCTACTGTCATGTCTGCCATTTTTTTAACATCAATATCAATGCCAATTCTTTCACAAAGAAATGCTGGTGTTTCTGGTGGAGGTATGTCGAGAGAAAATTTTGATCCTTTTTTAGTTCCATACTTATTCGGTTTCTTTTTATCCGTTGAAACTTTTCCAAATTCACTCACAACAATGTCGATTCTCATTGTATCCATAGTGCCAACCAATGACAAATTGGAGCCCAAAGAATCAAACGAAGAAATATTATTGTTGTTACTGTTATTGGCATTGTTATTATTTTTATGATGGACATTGCCAGATCCAATTGCTGATAACATTTGTTGAGGCATAACGGAGAGTGAAGAAAGCAGCGGCTCGAAAATAAGATGTGCGTCCAATAAACGAAGAGAATCCTTCATGGGATATAAACAAGCTCCGCTTTGAATGTCTGAATCTTCAGTATCTTCTGTTGTCATCGTATTGATTTTTGAATCCTGAAATTATTCAATAAATTACTTTAACACAATTGTATTATAATTTTTTTCATGGCAAAATTACAATTAAAATATGTTAATTAAATAAAATGATTGATAGTATTAACGACAAGTATAATACCTTCATCGTTGTAGTCTTTTGTTCAGCCCGAAAGACCTGATATCAATAAGTGCTCAATATGATAATGACATAGAAAGTAAAATTATAGAAGATTATAGCATAAATAATTACCCAGTTCCCTTTTAAGTTTCCTTTATCGTTGTCCTTGACGAATTCCTGTTGTTTTGCCATCCAGCTATAAAGGTCTTCGCCAGTATTGATGATTCGACTGGACTGGTGTGTCACTGGTGAAGTAATCTGATCTATACTCCCTGTGCTATGAGTATGACTACCATGACCACCAGCTCCTCCAGGTCCACCAGAATAAATACTAGGATTGGAGCCCATGTTATGGGAATGAGATACGTGAATTTGTGGAGTTTTCTCTTCTTGCAGAGTTCCGTAGCCTACGAAAATTTTAAAAGAAATCATTTTATTTTCTTTTTTCATTCTTTATTATTTTATAAATATATAAAAATTAAAATTGCCAAGCTTTTGTCAGAGAGTATGAATTTTTTTAAAATAATAAATCATGCGAATGAAATTAAATATTAAGAAAGTAAAGAAATTGATTAGATGAAACTCACTGATATTATTAGGGTCACGTGGAGGATTAAATAATCCCCCGCCGGCGAGTAATGGGAAAACAATACTCGCTCGTGAGCTAACAGGTACTTGAGTAGGTTGCAATGATCGCCCTTTTTTAGTCTGTTGAGCTATAGGTGGAGAGGGGGATGTCAGAGAATCTGGACCTGGTACAGGCGTTGAAGATGGGGTTATATTATCTCTTAAACCACGTGGTGAACTCACCGGGACTGTAAGACCATCACCACCATCACAAATACCTACAATTTTCCACACCACAAGCAAAATGTTTTAAAGTATAGCCAAAGACCAAGACAATTAAGTAAGAAAAACATCTTAAATGAAGCACACACCATTAAACTACAGACATGAACATTAATTTCAAGTGTTCGATTGAGTTGTTAGTTAGTGATGGAGATATTCTACTGGCCTACATAGCAAAAGCAGCCATTTCTGTCTTTACAGATAGACAAAGATTCTTGTTTTCCTTATCGGAATTCAGCTGTTCAATGTTTCGGCTCAGGGTACTCTCAGTAATGCGAGTATAATGCAAAAAATGATACCTGTACTTTTATCCTGGCTTATTTTCACCTGCTGGGCATGCTTGTACATGTGGTCCGTATGGATGAGCATAGCACATTCATCTGTTACTTCTTGATCGTCACCGTCTCCTGCACTACCTTCACCGTCCGTCAGCAAATTTTCCTGTATATACCAAGCAAAGCCAAAACTCTGGGTGTCCATTACAAAGCACTATGTGGCATTTGTGTCTTTTATATATTATATTAATTAATTACAATTTACAATACATCTTTTTCTCATAGATACATGACGTATCAATATTATCTTAATACAGGATTGTCGATCAACATAATAAGCATTAATAAGGCATTTTATGTGCCGTCGAGACTTTTTTGGTGAATGTGATTATAATACTGTTATGATAATCCCAATGATAATTAATTTATAATACATCGACTATTAACAGTCAAATGATGTTTTTGTAAATTACCTCAATTTGAAATTATTTTTTTTTTTACACAAAAGGCCCCGAACAGTGCAAAGGCGTTTTTTTATATTTTATTAAGCATTAAAATTTTTTGTGAAACAAATTTTAGTGAGAATAACTACTTGAATAGCAACAAAATAAATTAAACAAAAAATTTAAAATGTCTTACGCCTTTTTGTACTGTACATTTTATCTCCTCGCTCCAATTTTCTCACATATTGAACAGAATTTTCCTATGAAGATTTGGGCATTTAATTTCATTAGATAGTTTCGAATATTCATTGAAAAACCACTTTTCGTTCAACACCTTAGGATTAAAATTATAAATCAACGGACAAAAAAATACTCACGTCTTCTGGATCAGAGACTGCAAACGTAACATTTAATGGCTTTACATGTTTGGTTTTGTAATTGTGCTCCAAAAGCAAAGGTGTATACAAGATATTTTTCCACTGTCTGCTCAAAACGATGACACCCTAAAAAAATATTCATTATCAAGTGTTCTTGAGGAATAAAAAAATTGTTTTTATAAAATTACCTGTCGCAAAGTTGATAAATGAGGAACTTTCGATTCACATAAATTAGTATTAATTGTAGGCAAATCCGAAAGAACGACGTATTTTTGAAGAATACTACACAGTTGGCAGGATGGATCTTCTTGAAGTGTTTTAGCAAGTGGAGTAAGTCTACCATAACGACTCTTCACAGGCATATGAATTCCCGGTTCATCTAGTGCTTCTGCCATCAAGCAAGCAACAACTGCAGTTGATCTCTTGTACATACTTCTAAACATATGTACAATTTGAATTGCAAATCTATTACTGGAGTTCATCCATGCATTTATAGCTGGAGATGCAGTGCTAAGAAGATTCCAGTCAAGTCTGGTGAAATCAATTTTCCTAGTGATAGGAGCTCGTGGTGGTGCAGCAAAATTAAACCATACAGTTTTCAACTCTATAACTCCGGAAACAGTGTTACCATTTGAATTTGATCGTGCTACAAGACTATTAGATACTCCACCAGAATTTATTGGAGCAGCATTCGGTGCTGTTCCATTAGCTGTATTGCCATCTGTTTCAGTTATAGTAGTAGCTGGTGTATTTGTATTAGTTTTAGAGTTAGTATTCTCCGTTTCATCATGATTTTTCACATTGCTTGCATAAAATATTTCTCTTTCATTTTTTTTATCATCATCTTGACCATTATCTCCTTTTTCAAATTGAGATCTTTTTACAATCTTCAACTTTATTCCTTCCAGGCCACATTCAAACATTATAAAACCTAAACGATCTTCACCATTGCCTGAAGTAAATTCTTCTGTGGCTTGCGGTGATGTTGTCTGTTTATTTTGTTTCTCTTTTTCTTCTGTAGGCTGATGTAAATAATAATCCACACACTTCAGAGGCGATGTGATTCGAGTATGAGTAAATAAAACTCTAGAATGATGAGCAGGTATTGCTGTAATAACAGCATCCTTTAAGATGGATGATTCATTTCTCAGTCTTCGTAGCTGGGAGTGAGCTTTGCCAATAATTAAAGTAATAATTATTTCTTCTTGCTGTTTTTCTGATGTTTCTATGTAGACAGTCTCTCCACTACTTATTTCTGTAACAACAGCAGCACTTTGATGACCTGATAAAAAAGCTTTGCTAATTTTATTCACTTTTTTCTGATTAGCCATTACCGCAGGCTTATTGAATGTATGAACCACTTCTCGAGCTTGTTTTCCATTATAAAAACGTGCATTTACTTCTTCGAAACAAATTGCAAATAATGATACACATGTCAAGTCTCGAATATTATCTAATGCTGAGAAAGATATGATTTCTTCAACTACTGATGTTTGTAACAAAGTTATATTTATCTTTGGTAAAATAATAGTCCCTTGAATTTGAGTTGTGATACTTTCTTCATAAACATTCGTTTGAATGGCGGTTTTACTCTTTTCATCACCTTGACCATTTTTAATATTTCTCTCTGCAGTAGATCTTTTAGAACTTGTTTGAACTTGACTCCAATATGATAAACTTTGATCTTGCTTCAAAATATTAGCATCTTCAACTCTAGAAATACATTCACTATGTAAATGATTTAAAATAGTAAGAGGATGTAGTGTTGCAAGTGTTGGAGTAAGAACATCAATAAACTTCTGTAATGATTCTAAGACCATTGGACTGATCATAATATCAACATCTCCTTTTAGTTTAATAATAATTGTTGTACTTGATCCAGTTTCATGTTGAACTGCTAATAATTCTTCTTCATTATCACCAAGAACATTACCATCGTCTTCTTCTTTTGACTGAATTAAAGCTGAACTATCCCATACATAAGGATGCGTTGGTGTCTTATTATTTGATGAATTAATTACTGGAGAATTATCGTTGCGTGTGACCATTTTGAGTGATGTAAATCCTTCTGTAATGACATCGAATTTTGGAGTAAATCGTCCACCAATATAAACCAATCTTCCGTCTTCAGTTCTCCTGAACATGGGAGTAGTAAATGCATCGCTAGCAGATGAAAGTGATGACTGACTCCAATTAGGACATCTGACTTGTGTCAAGTGATTGACATAATTAGACATGAGTAGTGGCGAATCTACAATCGGTTTATTAACTTGCATGTGAAGATTAACAAGTGTCATATCTTCCTGTGATGACACTGCAGAAATAAAACTAGTTGACGAGACTGAACTACCAGAAGAGTCACGTAATAAATTTTTTTCTACTGGAGGTGAAGGTGGAAGAGGTGGAGTTGATGGATCTTTTTCAGACTCTTGAAAATGACTTTGAATAACTCGAGGATTTTGCAAGCACTCTCTTTGAGGTTTAGCTCTCTCCAAAGTATGTGCCTTTTCTCCTACACCTGTGACACTAACAGTACTTTCAACAATCGATAAATCTGAAGAATATTTTTTCTTCATACTATCATTACGAATGAGAGTAGGATAGCCAGTGCTTACAATAGACTGTCTTAAACTAGATGTTCTACTGCCAGCAGATCCATAATGACCAGGATCTTCATCAGCAGAATAAAATGCTTCTGAGTGGTTTTCCGATGACATAGATATTGTTCTTTGAACCTCTTGTTTTAATCTTTCATCAGAATCAGATCTTTCATCTCCGTATAATGATGAATGATAAGAATCAGAAATATTGACACCATCAGCACTTCTTGCTGAAGTTGGCATCTTTGATGAGCGTGGTTCAGCATTTGCAGTTACCACAGGTAATGATTGAGGACTGCTTTGTTGTAAAACATCTGTTTCAGTAGTGTTGAAATAATCTACTGCAAGTTTAGAATCTGAAGCGCTACTCTTTGGTGTGTTTTCTGGGACGCAGAGTATGGACCTACTTCGTTCACTATTTAATTTTGAATCGGAATCCAATTTTTGTGGTAACTGCACTGGACTGGCATCGACTAAACGAGAATAAGGAATATCTTTTAAATTCGATCCACGAATTGAAGTATAAGAAAAACGTCTTCCAAGTGGTGGTAGCTTCTTATCACTGGCTGGACTTTTAGATGTGGTACTGACTTTTATACTTTCATCATCATCAACTCCTGATTTTGTTTTTTCTACTTGAGGATGACCATCTGGCACTACAACTAATCGTAATCCTGACAATGGATAAGTAACATCTTGCAAAGATACATCCTGAAGACTATATGGAGGAGTATGAAATACTAATTGACCATCGTGTAAAATAGACTGGCCAAAACCTTTTTCTTTGCCAGAAGTATTGATTCGATAAGCTGCAATGTTTATACCATCTTGGAGATCATAATAACTTGGTTTGAAAAATCTGGGACCATTTCTATTGTTGCCAAAGAAAGCACATCCACCAATACATCCACATTTATTAGGTTTGATGCTGTTATCTTGAGGCCAAAGAAACCAAAGTCTTTTTGTAGCTTCGTCATGTGTTTTGAGATATTTGTTTTGAACTATATGTAAATTATGCTCTGGTTTTGGTAATGAAATGGCAGCTTCAATAATTACAGGGCCCATAGATATTGAACCAACTTCAAGCCACATATCAGATCCATCACCTGATGATACTTTATTGCTATTAGTATGAGACCTCCCACTACCTGTTGTATTTGTATTACTAGTTGTGTTAGCAAAATAACTGGCAGCAGAAACAAATTGTCTGATTAAAATTGTCGGCATTACTCCAGTGATTCCAGATTTAACTTGTTGGCCATGTAAATTACATGTAGACACGCGAATAGGTGAAATCCATAATTGTGTCGCAGTACCAGCTTCTTGAATATAAAGGTCTATTACATCAATAGCCACTCTAGTCATTCTATACTTGATATCTTCTGATGTTGGACATCTGTAATGATTATCTGGATCACTATCTGGACATTGAAGAGGAGGTAGACCATGATGGCAATGGTGTGGCAGTCCTGGTGGTCTTAACAAATTTTCTGTATCTTTTACTGTCAATAAAAATGTCTCTAATGAAGTCACCAAATGATAAAGCTGTGGCGATGTAATTTTTCCACTTAATTTTCCTAATTGAACTTCAATTAACCAGGCATACTCTAAAGTTTCTTGATCAAGACTTCTTCCTTCGTTACTGAACATGGCATGACCACGAACTTGAAGGGCACTCAACATCAAGTGACCTTGGCTCAAATGTCGCTCTTTACTTGACATTCTTGAAACATTATCTGTAAGGAGCATTATTGCTGGTGAAAGAAGCAATTGTAGTTCTGTCTCTTTAAATGCTTTTCTCATTTCAAATCCAAAGCGTTCTAAAATAATCACTGGACAAGGTGGATCATCTTCGTTGCAGTTTTTAATTAAATGTGCTTGAATGTCATGTATTGTTATGCCTACAGTAACTTCAATAGGTCGATAGTACCGAGGATCAAATGTCTTAGACCTGTTGTCATCATCTTCAACAACAGAGGCTTCTACACTACTATTTTGCATATCTTTACTTCTACTATCCGAGTTATTACAGACTGTAGATCGACTTTGTTGCATATCCGTAAATGATTGATAGTTTCCAAAAATATTTTCTTTTAAATGTAAAAAACTTTTCATAAGAGATCCATAAAGTATGAGAATAGAAGAACCTATTTCAAGTTCAAGGCTCACTTTATCAGGTGAAATAGACTGTACATCAAATCGTCTGACATTCCCATCTTGAGTCCATTGAAGTCCTGGAGATTTTCTACATCTTGGTATTCTCATTGGAGAAAGGAGAATTTCTTCTTTCTCTGGTGTTGTTATATTGGCTTGAGGTGTAGGACCTAAAGGTGGACATGGATGATAAGTATAATTAATACTTAAAGCTACGATAGGAACAGACCAGCAGTCCATCCAGCCTAAACTTTTTTGACAGATATTTCTCCATTTTTTCTGTCTGGTTAAATCTGCTAAATGTTTACATGAACCATCACGAGTGATTATTTTTGCATTTTTTTCTATTGCTAAAAGAATTATACGATTTGTATTTACTTCGGGAAGGAAAAATGAAAGATCTACACTTTCACCTTGAATCCAAAAACGTAGAGGTACAGTTACTGGTAAAAATTCAGTAAATGGTAGATCGAAAGAGAGATCAAATATTTCACCGCAAAATGCAATATGGGCATTTTCTTGGTTTTGTGATGAGCAATCAATCCAGTTATATTCGTTGCAAATAGTAATTAATTCGAATTCTTTTAGTAAAAGACTAAATTTCCAAGTATAAGGAATAAAATGAAGAATATCTGGTCGTGATTTACTAGCCCAATCATTGATCATGTCTTGGAAAAATTCTTTATGTGAATAAACAAGATTCGCAGTGGCTTTACAACCAGTCAAATTCAACGTCCATTCTTGATAATCATTCCATCTTAATGGGTAATGACATTTAATTCCAAATTCTAATGTTTCACTTTCAACTAAACTTCGATATTGTAAACTAGTCGTTGCTTCAAGATGTAATAGCTGTCCAGTTATTTTTGTTGTGAATCCGTCTTGAAGAACAATCCACGGCATTGTTATTTCTAAATATGATCCCGCTCCTACATTTATATGAACAGCATTGGTTTCACGATTTTTACTAAAGAGAATATCAATAGTAGCTTCATTTAAAGTAGAAAGACGGAGATCAAATGATTGCACTTGTCTTTTTTCACCAGGTTTTGGTGATTTAGTAACTTTCAGTTGTTGATAATCATTAGGAAAAAAAAATTTAAACAAATGCTCTCGTTGTCTATCAGCCCAAGGTCCATAACTAAAGTCCGTACCTTTGCCACATTTCACATCAATTCCCCAAATTGGTGGCATTGCTTCTACCATGTCTCCATTTGCTAATCTAATCATTTCTGGATGTTCAGGAACAACTCCTGGCTCATCCATATAGTAATAAAATTCAATATTATTTGAACTTAATACCACAAATCCTTCTCCCATATATCTTGGTGGATCATCAATCATTCCAGTATATTTGGGACTTGGTGCCAGAATGACCTTAAAATTCTCTGCTTTGCACTTGGTGAAATGCATAAAATGATCATGCCTAGATGCTGCTGGTTTTGTTGAATACACAAAATGAGCTTCTTCAACAACGATTGAAAGCGTTGTAGGTACTAAACGATTACCAAAAACCAATCTTCCGCAACAAATGTCTAATTTTATAACAGGAATTAAATCTCTCCAAGTTCTTGCTAACACATGTGCTTCTTGTTTTCTTATATTTTCCATATGCCGTGATACGTCCATTGCATTTATTTGCTGTCTTGATTCATTAGCTGCTGAATTACTCATTGCAGAACCGCTATCATCTCTTTCATTAATATTAAATGTATGGTTTTCCTTATCATTAGGAAACATTTGTGATGATAGGCCGAATGTTTTTTCTAACCGAGCATAAAGTTGACAGCGATTATATACATGAAGTTCGAATCCATTTAATAACACAGACAGACGTGTATCGGAATGTGAAAGATCTATAGATTAATTTTAAAAAAAAATTAGAATAAAGAATTATGATTGATAGTAATTTAATAAAGAATATTTTACCTTCAGATACATCTTTAGGAACATAACTTCTCCACCATCTAAATATTACCCATCCATCTTGAACCCTTACACTATAATCCGTTGTAATATAAACTATGTCTCTAAACATTATTTTACCACTTAAAGCACAAAGCGTAAACGATCCTAAACAATAAATAATTGAGATATTAAATTTAATATAAAAAGCATAAGTTTTTATGAAATGATTACTCACCAACTTTCACATATCCATCTCTTACAACAAATCGATTCAACAGTCTCGTTATAATATATCCTATAACTCTACTGTTATAATATGTAATATAAATAATCCAAGATATAGCAGATACCAATGAACAAAGCAACCAAATAAAGTTACTGTCTATCTTAAGATCTTCAAGGATGACATGGTCAGTATAATTCCAATAAGCTGGCTCGATTTTTGAAAAGGATGGAGGTGAACTATTATTGTACATTTCGTAGTAAGCCATTGTCATTATGATGATTCTAACGATGATAATTTACAACTGATCACAGTAACATGTAAAGCAATGTCTCCATCCTCTTAGCCAGCCTGAAATGATATTCGATTCAATTAATTAATCAACATCAATCAGTGAAATCAATCGGAATCTTTAATAGTTATTATTTAATATATTAAGAAATATGACATCGGAGATAAGCAATCAAATGATTTTTATAACAAACTTCAACTATAAGTTATCATTTTTATATTTATTATCTATTTAAAATCACTCATTTATTTTTTAATACTTGTGCTCTTGAAATATAGTTATCATATTCGATTACTTAGCAGAAAATAGAAATAATATTAGATAAGTGTGATAATAAGCTGATACGTGCTATAATATACAAATATAGATGTGTACAGTGACATGTCATAACAAATTTGTACTCAGTGATAATATTATTTTTGTACCTGCAGCATTTTATATCACATTATTATTAAATTTACTAATTTTAATATTTTTGAATAGCATACTGACGCTTGTGTCAAGGTGTTATTAATTTGAATACACACAACTGATTATATCTACACATCTTTGTATTTCAATCAACTAATATTCTAACATCTTCACTTCGCCATTGTAGCGGGCAACTGTTGAAAAATTATCCCTCTTATAGGTGATGCACAACATAAAAAAATCTGTTTACTTAACAATCGATACAGTCGATATGCATGATAACTACTGAGCTGAACAATTACAGTACAATTATTCGCAAATAGAGGTCATGAGCGTATGGAAATTTAGCGACCAGTTGGCAGTTAGCACATTGCATCGTATTACACACAGCAAGTTTTATTGTCGTGTGAGTTAAATAAATCAATTTTAGTTAATACGAACCTTTTAGAGAGTTATTATTATAAGTATCCATTGTTTGCTTACTCCAGTATTGATCAAAATATTGTTTACGCAGCCACTTTTGATACTTGGATTGTTGAGGTGTTATTACGAGTGCAGGAGACCAAGTAAATTGTGGTAGTGGGGCAGGTGCAGGAGTTGAGATAGAACGTCGATACGAAGCAAAAGAGAATAACGGCATAATTGCAAAAAAGTAGACGAATAAGTGATTTAGAAATGGATGAAGAATATGATGCGATAGTCCTTGGCACCGGCTTGAAGGAATGTATCCTTTCCGGTATGCTATCAGTGAGTGGAAAAAAAGTTCTCCATGTCGACCGGAATAAATACTATGGTGGAGAATCAGCTTCCATAACACCACTGGAAGATTTTTTTACGTAAGTGTCATTATACCTGGAATAACACTTGATCTTAAATATTATTTTTTTCTTTTAGTAATCTAAATAAAAACACAGATTTTCTTACATATTTGCGACTATCAGGGCGCGTCCGAAATTGACAGGTTAATATTGATTTCTCGCCCTCCTCCTATCTCTTTTTCCCTTCTGCCCCGCGTGCTTTTATTGTTCCAGAAAGCTATGATTATTATGTTCATGCAATGTGATTATCTTTAAGTCTATTTTTTTTTTAATTTATCAATGAAATTAATTATTGAAAAATACAACTGTTAGATAAGTATTGTAGATAAAATAAATCGTATCAAATATTTTATAGTTGAGATTGAATTAATTATGTTTCTGTTTATTTAATAATCATTTTTGTTTTAATACAGGCACTTTAAAGCCCCACCACCAGACAAAATGTATGGACGTGGTAGAGATTGGAATGTTGATTTGATTCCTAAATTTCTCATGGCCAACGGATTGTTGGTGAAACTTTTGATTCATACGGGAGTCACTAGATACTTGGAATTCAAATGCATCGAAGGATCTTATGTTTATAAGTCTGGAAAAATTTCCAAAGTACCAATTGATCATCAGGAAGCTCTTTCTAGTGATTTGATGGGTTTATTTGAAAAAAGAAGATTTCGTAATTTTCTTACTTGGGTGCAAAATATGCAAGAAGATGATCCAAAGACTTGGGACGGTTTTGATCCTTTCACTAATAGCATGAGTGCACTTTATAGCAAATTCAGTTTGGAGGCTAATACTCAAGATTTCACCGGTCACGCTTTAGCACTTCACAGGTATAAATTATATTTTATTTATATTTTTAATGGTAAGCTATCTTGAATAAAAAAAATAATAATAATATATAATTAATTTGTACAACAGAAATGATGAATATATTTCACAACCAGCTATTAATACGGTTAGACGTATCAAGCTTTATAGCGATAGTTTAGCACGTTATGGGAAATCTCCGTATCTTTATCCTATGTATGGCCTTGGTGAACTACCTCAGGGCTTCGCTAGATTAAGCGCTATTTATGGCGGTACCTATATGCTGGACAAGCCTATAGATGAAATTGTTATTAAGGATGGCAAGGTAATCTTTTTTAGATATTATTTGAATGAGTCAGCTAAAATGCTACAATATGGAGTAGGAATAATTAATCAATTCCGAGTATATTCTATTCATTATGAATGTTGTTACAGGTGGTTGGCGTAAGATCTGGCAACGAGGTTGCTTCGTGCAAACAAGTGTTTTGTGACCCTACTTATGTACCCGACCGAGTGAAAAAAGTTGGCCAAGTTGTTCGAGCCATTTGCCTTTTAAATCATCCGATTCCAAATACCAATGATGCTCTCTCTACTCAAATAATTATTCCACAGAAACAAGTCAACCGAAAATCTGATATTTATGTTTCACTTGTATCCCATACTCATCAAGTCGCTTCAAAAGGATGGTTTATTGCTATGGTATCAACAACTGTTGAAACTGCTAATCCAGAATTAGAAATAAAGCCTGGTCTTGATCTATTAGGACCTATTTCGCAAAAGTTTGTCTCTGTATCTGATTATTTGGAACCCACAGATGATGGCCAGAATAGCCAACTTTTCATATCAACGAGTTACGATGCAACGACACATTTTGAAACAACTTGTCTAGATGTACTTGATATATTTAAACGTGCTACGGGTGAAGAGTTTGATTTTAATAAAGTCAAACAGGAACTTGGTGATGAAGATCTCTAGTATGGTGATTACGGTGGTGGTACTAGTGATTGTTAATGTAATCTAACAGTTTATGAGGGCTATTGCGCAAATAACAATGTCGCCGCGCAGTACACAGCTTGTAAATACATACACAACAAATACTAAATGTATGTATATGTTTGACGGTCAATTTCTACAACCATGTCAATGATGATGATGATTATGATCATAATTTAATGATAAAAATAATAATGATAAATCTGGTAATGTTGAGAGATGAATTGTTATTTTGTGATGGAATTTAAGATACTTTATGTTTGTGGAATATATATGGAATTTTAATCATCATACTTTATAAATACGCATAAAAAATAATTTTGAATTATTAAATGTGAATACAAAGTGGAAAGTATATGAGATCATCGTCTGCATTTTAACAGTCTATTATTAATTATTAAGTTAAAAATAAAAATAAAGAAATAAAATATACATCCATTAGGAGTATAGAGATAATCCTATACAGCTGCCGTGCATTTTGAGTAGCCGATAATGAAATATTTTTATTTTGTCAAAAATTATTTTAAAAAATTGAATCTAAATAAAATTTCTTGATGCATTAATGTACTAATAATTATAATAATAAAAAAAGTTGTACGAAAAAAATCTTGTTTCAATACTTTTTATTGATAATTACTTTTTCTTCAATATAAAATACTCATTCTTTTTTATCTTTCTCTCTTTGCAAGCACAGAACATACAAGTTATCATCTCGACAACCAACAGTTATGAAGTTCTTATATAATACTGGTGATGAAAAACAATTTCCATGAAGATTAAAAGAATGTAAAAAACATCCTATCTGATAATCAATAACTTTTAAAATACCATCCTCTCTTCCAACAATAATAATACTTTCGTTTACCCAAGGAGTAGAAACAATCATATAACCACAATCTATTCTATATTTCAATTTTGGCACTGAATTAGGATTATCGGAATAATATCGATAAAGAAATCCATTTTTACTAGCAAATATCAAGTTTTGTAAATTAGGAGTTGACGAATCAGTAAAAACTACTAGATCCGAAAAAATTTGTCCTGATATGTTGAAATTCCATAATCTATTACTATAATTTTGTGCTATCTGATGATGATTGTTTGTTATAATTTTTAAACCTGTTAAATTTCCACAAACATCTGCTACAACTACGACGTTATCATCTAATGCAATTGGCGATGAAAATATTGGGTTTTCTAGTCGATATTCCCACTGTAAATCACCAGATGTTTGATCTAAACAAATACACATTCCGTTTAATAAACCAATAATGACATAGCCAGTTTCGTCATGCACCAGAGGCGTTGAGCAAATGCTTGAGTAAATTTTCCTTCTCCAAACTAGAGAACCATCCTGCAATGAAACAGTAGCTATTAAAATTTAATTGTGACGATAAATTTTTAAGTATTATTGATTTTACCTGTGTAGAAATGCAGTAAAAAAAATGATCATATGAGCCAATGAAAATATTTTCTTTTTTGCTACAAATTTCTGCTGAGCATTTTACAATATCATTGGTTGCGAAAGTCCAGTAAATTTCACCAGTCTTTAAATGAATGCAATAAATATTGCCATTATGACACCCAACAACACCTCTAAAATTATCAAGTACTAATATTGATGCTTCTATTCTTGGAATAGTATTATCACTTCGAGGTAATTGAATTTCCCATTTTTTGTACTTATCAGAGTGATTGGCATTTAGTTCTACAGTACATATTATTCCTAAATGTGAACCTACACATACAAATGCTGATTCTTCATCAGTGTTTTGTAATAATCCTTCTGATGAAAAACTATATCCAAAAACAGTCGGAGAAGCATCAACACACTTTCTTAAATTAAAAGTCTGATATTTATCAACATCAAAGATTATAGATTCATCAAAAACTTTTTGCATCGATTGATGTGGATGATTATCATTCAAAGATATTATTTTCGTTCTTCCACGATACTTTTGCCAGATATAAACATTATTAGAATAATTATTTATATTTGGAATCAACTTATAATTATTTTTTTCAATATCACATTCACTTATATTAAATTCCACGTCATCATTACATTTATCGATATAATCTAAACATTCTTCTAATGTTTTATTTTCTAACAGCATTCCAACTAAATTTGGAAAACTTCGTTGTGATTTATCAACTAACTCTGAAAAGATTTGTAAAGCGATTACTGATGTTCCTCCAACATCTATAAATCTAGTAAGATTAATATTATTTATGGGACAATGTAAATGATTCATCCAACTTTCTTGTAACAGTCCTTTGATATCTAAAGAATTAATATTTGATATGTTTGAAATTTTTTCAATATCAATACAAATATTCATTAAGTAATCTTTGCATATTTTTCCGCGTTCAGTCATTTTGAAATGATTTAAAATATGTATTTTATCTGGGTACATAATTGCTGGTAATGATTTGATATGAACCCACACATCGTGGATAACATCAGTGTGGTGGTTAATGAATTCATTTGATATCGTTAAAAATAAATACAACTTATTCGAAGGAGGAAATACAAATGAATAAGAATCTTTTATATAATATAATTTTTGTGCATGATAATTTAAGTCATTTAAATATACTTTATGGCCAAATCTTTTTATACAAGTGTCTTGTCGACCTTTGAATATTATTTCTCCAAGTTTATTTGTTTCTACCAAATCTCCGGTCTTTCGAAAAATAGGTGGCTTTAAATCATCTAATTCCTCATTACCAATTATGCAAATTCGAGTATGACTTCCGATGTAAAGAATTCCTTCACCTTCATCAATAACATGATTATCATTTTCTATATCTCGAACTTGAAATATTGTATCACTTAACACTGTCCCAAGATTGAACTGAAATTGTTGTTCATCAGAATTACATTCTTGATTGCTAAATATTTCTTGAATACTTGCCCAGCAAGAAACTTCTGTGATTCCATAAACATTAAATATTTTTGTACAATTTTCAGGATCCTTGATGCTTGATATAAGATCTAGTTTTGGAAAAATTTCACCACCAAGTAAAAGAATCCGAAGGTTGCTGGTTTTTCCTAAAAGTGTTACTTTTAGATCATTTAAGCTCCAGCCACGATGAAGAAATAATGATGGAGTAGTTGAGATAAATGTAATTTTCTTATTATAGAGAATGTCCAGTAACTTGTTAGGATTGTTTTTCAAGTGCTCTGAAACAGTAATGATCGTAGCACCAGATGAGAAACTGAGAAATATTTCTATTAAACTTGGATCAAAAGTAAGAGGAGTTAATTGAGCAATTTTGTCAGTACTGGAGAGTTTAAAAAGTTCTCGGAAGTCAAGTATATTAGATAAAAGAGAAGCATGAGAGACTTTGACTGGAACAGCTGCCCCAGTTGATCCAGATGTCGTAATAGCATATGCCAAATAATTTTTACATTTTGATTTATTATATTTGAAATCACTTGTCTCATCATCATCACCATCATCATTCTCAGTGCATGCTATCTTTGAAAATATAAGAGATTCTTTGTGCATCCAAAATTTTTTTATCACTTCAGCATCCTTTATGACTGTACTTGCCGACTTTGGCATAAATAAATATTTTATTTCCAGTGAATTTACTAAAAATGATAGTTGATCTTCTGATAAATAAACGAAAGCGTGTCCAGCAGAAATTATTCTACAATTTATATAAGATTGTAATTATTTTAATAATCTCTAGTGTATTAATTATAATTAAGATTAGAAAAAATTAATTACCCTAATATTAAAGAAGGAATACAATAAATTGCTACACTATAATGAATACCAATAAATTGTTGTCTCGATGACTTAACATTTTGGAGTACAATATTTTTCAAAGCTTTTTGAGCTCTGTAAATTTTTAAATAATTTATAGTTGTACATTTAAAAGTAGTGAGCTCTTGCGATACAGAAGTATTTTGAGCATCATTTGTTTCAGAGTAATGTTCTATCGCTACATTTAAAAGATTACTCCAATTACAAATTTTGCTCAGATCATTCTTTTTTTTTATTCGATGTGTCATTTTTTACTGAATCTGCATTTTGCACTCGATATCATCACACAAATGCAGGCCAATATAAATTTTTATTTATGTCTATATTTAGAAAGATTCAAACACTTTGTTATAAATAGATTTATGAAAAGTTATTGTAAGGTAAAGTGTTAAAAAAAGATAAAAATACACATATTCATCTGACTTTTTATATGACAGAATGCAAATGTAAATCAGAGAATAAAGAATAATACAGAAATCTAACCCTGGACAAGTATTTCAGAATAAGTTCCCTATCGGCTATCTGCCAACAACTGATATCTCATTATCGATGCATTAAAGTAAACAAGTAATGACATCACGTTGTTGAAATACGTACTAACATTCGTAGTAATCCAAGCCCACCTGTTTTGGCGATCTCTTGTTGCTAAGTATTCATCGATAAAATCACATAAAAAATAAGACTCTTTCAAATTGAGGTAAGGTTAGAAAAACGTTTCTATTCTTTCAGTTTACATTACAGCACTGCGAAATCACAATTAATTTGGCATTTTATTGTATCTTACAAATATGAATACGAAAGAAAAAGAAAAATATATTGAAGAGTTCGATTTTCCTCATTGTGATGAATCTACTAAATATGAAAAAGTCGCAAAAATTGGCCAAGGCACTTTTGGGTAAATTAATATTCTCCATATTCCAATTTTCGGAGTTTAGTTGTAATAATCTGCGAATTAATTATAACCATTTTTTTCAGTGAGGTTTTCAAAGCTAGAGATAAAAAAAATAGCAAAAAGTATGTAGCAATGAAAAAAGTACTCATGGACAATGAAAAAGAAGGGGTATGTATAATAGATTGGATGAAAAATGGAGTATGGCAAATAAATTCAAATACTATTCATATTTTTATAGTTTCCCATTACTGCTCTTAGAGAAATCAGAATATTACAACTACTCAAGCATGAAAATGTGGTAAATCTAATTGAAATTTGTCGAACAAAAGGTAAAAAACTTTCTCGATAATAAAATACAAGTGACTTAGATTAATTAATCTAGAAATATTGAATACAATTGTAATCATTTCATTACAGCTACTCAATACAACCGATATCGTTCGACATTTTATCTTGTATTCGATTTTTGCGAGCATGACCTTGCAGGACTGTTATCAAACGTTAACGTTAAATTTAGTTTAGGAGAAATTAAAAAAGTTATGCAGCAGCTACTCAACGGACTGTATTATATTCATAGTAATAAGGTAAGGCGATATATTTTTTATAGGACATTTTCAATTATTAAGAGTATTACATGATTTTGCGGAAGTACTACAGTTAGTTGTAAATTTTAGATTCTTCATAGGGACATGAAAGCAGCTAATGTTCTTATAACGAAAAACGGTATTTTAAAATTAGCTGATTTTGGATTAGCGAGAGCATTTAGTGTAAGTAAGCCAGGTTTAGCGAATAGGTACACAAATCGAGTTGTCACGCTTTGGTATCGACCACCAGAATTATTGTTAGGAGATAGAAATTATGGCCCTCCTGTAGATCTTTGGGGAGCTGGCTGTATCATGGCAGAAATGTGGACGAGGTAATTAAATTTAATGCTCCTGCTATTTTGTGTTATCCGATTATATAAACAGAATAATTGTTCATCTAGATCACCTATTATGCAAGGAAATACTGAACAACAACAACTCACATTAATATCTCAACTTTGTGGTTCTATTACTCCTGACGTTTGGCCTGGAGTTGAAAATCTTGAACTTTTTAATAAGATGGAACTACCGAAGGGTCAAAAAAGAAAAGTAACTTTAGTTGATTAGAATTGTTTTCTCTAGATAGTATTGACGAATTTACTGTAATCTAAAATAATAATTTCAGGTGAAAGAAAGACTGAAACCTTACGTTAAAGATGCTTATGCATGTGATCTTCTAGATAAGTTATTAATTCTCGATCCTGTGAAAAGATTTGACGCAGACTCTGCATTAAATCATGATTTTTTTTGGACTGATCCAATGCCTTGTGATCTAAGTAAAATGTTAGCACAACATACACAGAGTATGTTTGAGTATTTGGCACCACCGCGAAGGCCAGGACACATGCGTCATCCACATCATCAAGTTCCTGGAGGTCCAACGAGGCCTAGTTCGAGTATGGCTGATAGTGGTTACCAAGATCGTGTCTTTTAAATACATGGAATCGGTTAGAAAAACAGATTTGTACTAAATAGAAAATGATATAAATTTAATGAATTTTAATAATCAACAATAGAAAACAAAAGAAAATACATATGTGAATGTGTTGACTCAATAGATCAGCTGGTTTTATTGTTCACTATTTTTTATCCATAATAATAGCTTTTTTAATTACTGTTGAAACCTAATGTAAATTTACTGTAATTCACAACATAAAACATTTGTTACATATATTTATAAAAAAGTAACTGGTCTTGTTTTTTTTTAGGTATTTAATATAATTATAATTTTTTATGACCTAAATTTATGAAATTTGAAGCGATTTTATATACTAGAAATATAAATAAAAAATTATTACTAGTTTATGTAATTATCATTTTTCAGTACACTAAACGAGTGTGACATATCTGCGCTAGTATTTAGAGCACCGTTTCATGCTAAATACGTACACTGATTGATCAACATAAATATTTAATTAAGTGTGTAATACTTATATCGCGTCATTACATATATAATTCACATATATTTATATCAACTTGTTTTAATCGCATCTGACGTATCTTATTAATATTATAACGTATATTTATAACTAAAAAATGAGAGTTCATTCATAAAAAATAAATCAAGTAATGATAAATTAATCGATTACCAAGTCTGTTATAATCAACGAATAATTAACAAAATCATTATTTGTTTAATAAAAGAGGTAAATTTCTTATCACATGTAGCACTTAGTCGTCATCATTTAGAAATTGATCAAGTGGATTAGGACCAAGTCTTCGAGGCTTCGACGTCGACGTTTTTTCTAAACTCTCCGCTAAAATTAATAAAAATTTGTGAAAGTAATAAGATTGATTTGTTCTTTAATGATAAATAACTGCTGTTAAAGGTAAGGTATTTACCTGGTGTCGGTCGTTGTGCATTTAAACAACTTAGCCATTCGGTCATGCTAATTCTTCGGTCATTATTTATGTCACAATACCTCGGCAATTTTTTCCCACATCTTTTCAAGTGTTGATTGCTTGATACCATTGTGCGGAATGTTTTCCATTCTTTTTTCTCGAGTACTTTATTTTTATTTTTATCAAGCATAACAAAGTGCCAAGTTGCAACTTTTTCTTCCTTAGAAGCAGGCCATTTGTCTGTTGCTTCTACTGAATCTGGATTTGATGTTTTCATTTTTCTCTCCATTAATATCATTAAATCTCTCAAGAATATTTGTTTTTTTGCTTCAGGGCAGCCTGAAAAAATATTTTATGTTATTATACAAGTTTTAGAATTTATTTAATTTAATTCAATTGATTCCAGTTTACCTTTCATGGGTCTGTTGAGTGGAGGTACAGGATTGCAATTGGAAGTATGATTCTTGGAGGAAGTACCAGGTATTGGTTTCCCGGTATCTTGATAGACACACCAGCAGTATCCTGAGTAGCATTGAATTTTGTGGTATCTTCCATCAGGAGTACACTGAGGTATGTAAAATTTTTCTTGAGAATTTTGCTTTTGATCTTCCAAGACAGATCTTCTGTCCGAAATGCAATCATTTGCTAGAAAGAATGATAAATTATATTAAAGTTTGATAAAAATCAAATTTAACAAAACGTTAAGTCATCAAAATATTAATTACCATCGCTGTCTTCTTTTGTGTCTGGAGGATTATCGTTGAAGGTCGGTCTGGTGTGAACTGGTGGAGAATTCCCTTTTAGAACTATTACAAACGAATAATATTATATTTAAAAAAAATCAATTTTTCTAAAAGAATATAAAAAGTCAAGAACAACTACTGATCTAAGTTTTCTTTGAAAGTTATTTGAAAAGATTCTTATATTAACTAGTCAATAAAAGGAAAAAAATAATTTTCAAACATGGGAGAATATCCACTGAATTGGAAAGACAATTGGCAAGGGGCCCAGGCCTTCAGAGACCTCACGTTGTCCTTCTGCACCGTTGAGCGACAAGAACAAACGTGCTAAATGATAACAAGTCTGTGTACGTCACTCAGCTGACTGTCTACCTTTAAGCTTTGGTAATATTTAAACCCTGATGGCATTTTGTACATGTATATGTCCATCAGTTTTTGTCAGATACAATTTTCAAGAGAGATCTGTGATTGCTATACTATTAAAAATGCCAAGATATTCTGAAAACTTATGATGCACTTTGTGTCAACCAAATAATATTTGCAAATAAAAAATAACACTTCGACGTGGGTTGGGTAAATTTATGAATGCTATACATATTATAATTAGTTCAATCATAATCCCTAGCTACAAGTGCTTCTTTCTCAATTGCTTTAATTTCTTTGCTATGTAGCTGCGTGTGGGCACCAACTTCCGGCAGGATTCACGACAGACCATTATTAAAACTGTCTCATCCACCAACATCCTGCTTCTATTCTTCTTTCTGAATCATCAATTCTTATTTCAAGTTTATTCTTGACTTTACCTCTTTGAATATAGTTTTCTTCGACCTCTAAGTCTTAGTTGACAGTTCAAAGAACATTGATTTTTTTATTTCAAAGAAAAACAAAGATTTATAAGCTCTTTGAGAATTCAAAGAATTCAACAAGAAACAATGAAACTTCTCAAGTAAATTTTATTGACAAAATTGTTTTTCAATTAAAAAAAAAAAAAACTTACGCGCAAAATCATTCGCCAAACAAGCACCCCATTCTTGTCTGGATAATTTGAGATCTTGATTGAGATCACAAGTCCTTGCAAAAGTTCTTGCACATTTTTTTGGTCTTATTGCCTTCTTAGCCAATCTCCTTAACTCTTTATACTCAGTTCGATCTAAGTAATCGTCACCATCTTTATCCAATGTCGTAAACTTCCATGAGAGAATTCGCTCCACACCTTTCTCACCTGAAATTTCATTCAATTCTTTAATTTTTATTTCTTATTAAAATTCAAAATAATAATTATCAACTCTTTAAAAGAGATTCACACGAATAAAGTCCAATTAAAAAAAAAAAGGAAAAATGAAATATAAAAGGACTTGATGAAAAAAGAAAAATATTCCAGTCGGCTAACTTGCATGTGAAGTTGGTAATCAGATTCAAGTTTTCATAGTAATTATCACTTTCATTACATCGTTATGACAACCTACAATTTTCTCTCTCTACAAATTTTATGTTTTTTAGTTATTTTTATACTTCTGCATCATACCAACCAAGTTCTGCTAATTGTAATTATCCCATAAAAAAGATCTGTTTCATTCCATGGTTTAAATTTAACTTTAACAAATATCCCATTTATTTATCAGTGATACGAAAGTAAATTAAAATATATTATGATAAATATTTTTGTTGATAAATCTAAACATATCATGTTGTGTAACCTTCACCTTTAGTAGCTCTTTGATTTTCAAACTACAAATTATTCCTCAATATCAATACCAATAAATCATAAAAACATTTTTGTTCCCCAAATTTAAACTGTCCAAGCACATTGATAAATATCATTCTCAGTTCAATAAAATTATTCAACTTTTTATCGGTTAAAGTTTTCTAAAAATTCTTATCAATTTCATGATACTAAAAAAAAGTCATACCATTATTACTGGTGTTATTAGCTCTCCTATACTCAATTTTAAAATTCTCTATCAGATTGCTGTTGAATTTAGATTTTTCTGCTCGATCACAATTATTTCTATGTCTACTAATAAATTGTCTCTTTTGTTTCCAGTTAGATGAGCGTCGTTTTTGGCCACTTTTGGTGGATACTTCTCCGGAGACTAAGCTGTCAGAAGTCGGAAATACTCTTGAGCACCTTGGCTTCTGGTATTTGACTGAAGTATCCGGAAGTGGACGACCCTGAGGAGTTACACACCAACAGTAGCCAGTCTCCTTATGACACTGAACTGGCGCGTAGGTGCCGTCAGGACGGCAAACTGGTCGTGCTCCTGGTCGTGCTGTTACTCTTGCTGAGAAACACGCCGGTGTCTCTGGAATAATTTATTGAGCTTTCAAGCTTCAAAGTAAATATAATTTAATTTCCAACATGAAGGCTTAATAAATAATTATTTCCATAAATGGTTTTTAAAAGCCTTCAAAGTCTTGGAATTGCATACTTAAATTATCAAGTTTATATAAAATTGTTATAAAATAAGTTAAGCAGTAAATAACAAATTCATTGAGTGAAGTGGATGTTAACTCACCTGGACATGGACCTGGATGTTTTATCATGATTGATTCACCCTGACATTGTCTTGATATAACTTGACATTGTGATGAATATGTAACCCCATCACTGCCACAAACTGGCGTAGTTGATCCGCCGTACATTGAACATTCGGCTATCTTCTTTCGACATTCCTCCTAAAATAAACAAGAGAATTTAGTTTCTAAGTACACTTGAAATAAACATTTATCTCGTTCAATTAATTGTCAGTATCAGCATCGATGAAGTGCAAAGTTCGACAATGTGGATTATCCAAGATAGCAAACACTTGATGAATTTTTTTTTCTCTCTTTTTTTTTTTTTTTTTGGAGAAATTCCTTTTCCTTGGGGTCATGAGGAGCGGTCGTGAAACATCAGAACTTTCTCGTCGTGATGACAAGACGATATGAAATAGAGGGGAAGTAGGAAAAATGAATGATAAAGTGTGATTTGCTTTCCCTTTTCTTCATCACATTTCTCACTCTTATATTCAACTCTTAGGGAGAAAATTCAATCAGTCTGACAGTTGTTTAAAGAGGAGATTATTTTCTCTTTTGTCCATGAACAAACTTCTGAGCATTCGCGACTTTTACGAGGCCATGGAGTATATTTGAAAAATAATTGTGAGGTTTATTGTTACCATGTTGTGTACTCTGGAGAATTATCACTGACTTTTGTTGAAAAAGAAATAAAATTGGCTAAATTGTAGCAATTGGCAGATTAAAGAGTATAATAAAGTTTAAAATAATTCAGTTGATGTATGGAAGAATAATTATCAATAATAAAAGGAAAAAAATAATTAAACTGCAAGTATTAAATCGATTTCTTAGGTAAATGTGACCTAACACATTGTGCCAATTGGCAGTAAGTCCTTGAAAATAAATATGGTTGTAGAGACAGTAGTCCAGACTGGTACTAATGTATGAAAACCACGTGGAAAACCGCAACTCAACGATTATCCGTGACTAAGTATAAAAAGAGATATCAACGTTCCGTTTCTCGACCTTTTATATTCAACTACATTCGCCAGTCTTGCTTGAATAATCTTTCTAATTGTATTTGGCACAGCTTTAATGTTTTTTAAATGATTAAAATTAGCTTTGAAAAATAATTGAAAATAATTTATCGACCTTCACCATGAAACATAAACCAATTGATTTGATTTGAATTAGAAAAATAAATAACTGATCTTGTTAAAAAAGTTCCATGCATACGGATTTCCTCATGTAATTATAGATTTCTTCGCGTATATCTGATCAATTTTTCGTGTTTATATATCCAGTCACAGGTATAAGAAATGGATAAATTTACTGTCTGCTGGTTCACTCTGAAATGACTGAACATGCTGATGGTGTAATCCAACATCTCCAACATGTATAACTCACTTTCGTGTTTTTCGTTCTGTTAACCAACAACTGTCTTACTTTTTCTTACATCTCTTCTAAAGCTCTCTCACTTCGTGGCGCCAAGTTAATCATTGCCATCGATCACTCCTACTCGGGTGGCGGGTGTGATAATGATTACATTATTCGAATCATTCGTTTGGATTTTGTGGATTGATTCTGTTATCAAAGACGTCAGGCTTCTATATGTTCGTTCTACTTATTTTCCTCTCATCTTTGTAATTAATAACACATTTTCTGTATCTATAAATTAGTCATATTGTCTCTAAAAATAGTGACTTTCTTATTATACAAACATCTTGTTATATTCAATGTAGTCAATTCAATATTTATGATTTAATTTATTTCATTACATTCATTGCTGATAACTCACTAATTTACATTAAATTTCATCAAATTTGTCAGTCAATTAATTTATTTCAATAATCTTATTATTATTACTTATTAAAGATATCATTTTAATACTCACAAGTTAATTAATACTTGAACTTTCTTGTAATATTACAAAAATGATTGTTTATTTCTAAGATGAAAATAGTGCAAAAAAATCTTCTTCAATGTGTGTTAAAAAATCATCTTCTCAGAAGCCAACATCCAAGTCAACATGATTGATTCTAATGACTTTTTTGTTCAATTTTTTATTTATTATTGATTTTTCAAGAAAAAATGATTAATTAAAATAAGCTAAGAGTATGTTGGTGGCTAATGAGAGGTCAATAACCATAAGAGTTTCTGACTAATGAAAAAAAAAATAATTAGAATATCACTGATTGATCGATATTGATAATTAAAACATTACAATATCGGTATCGCGTGTGATATGATCCTTATGTATCTATAAATAACATTGATGCAAGGACATCCGGTTATTAGCTACGTCAAATGGTCTTGCCGTCAGTCATTTGATGGCGCCTGCAAGAATTAATCTGTCGAATCGATAATTAAAACACTTACACTGGCCGCTTTATGTCATTTAGTTGGCGCTAGCCTCCACGTGTACACTTGAGATACGATTATATGTTATGTTGCACTTCATGTCATAATAATCGATGTTGTATGCGAAATAAATATTTATTATAAGTGTAAATTAACTATCACATCTGTTATTTTATACTAGTATGAGTGTAAAAAAGAGGTGCCAACAAATGACAGTATGCTGATAATTAAAGAATATGATCGATTATGATCAGGAAGAAAATTATAGTCAAATCTTGATGATTCTTATCTTAAATATGATAATTGATGTGATGAAAGACTAGTAATGAGAATATATAGTGTATTTAAATAAAAAACTTGAGATTTTATTTTTGATAAATATTTTAATTTAATACCAAGGAAATGATGAATATTGCAAGAAAAAAAATTTAAGAGGTTATTTCATTTGTAACTTCCTGATTAATATTTAATTTAATTCTAATTGTTGGATGTATTTGTAAGCTTAAATGTTTTATATTGAAAAATAAATTGCAATGAATAGTTTAAAAGCCTTTTTTTAGTTGAATATAAGCAGTGGAGCAGTGAATAGATATTTAATTTTACCTTCATATGCTAGTAGGGAAAACAGAAGTACCAATACAAAGATAAAACTTTCATATTTCATTTTACTATTTGCCAAGAATTGTTGATACATATTCCAAGTGCAACGAAGTATGTGAACATTTGTTAAATTTGTATATCTTTGGCTTCAAGCAAAGAAGTAACTTGCCGCTACCGTTCAAATATTTAACCAACCAAGTCTTTGCTCATAGATCTTGTGTACTATAAAAGCATAACATCTCCCTTAAAATACATTCATACTGCTTTATAATATATTTTCAAAACTAGACAATTAATGTTACTATTTTATAGCATCTTGCTCTGAAAAATTTTTATCAACAAAATTTATTCATGTAACAGTGAAAAACATTTGAATAATAACAATTAATATTAATTTATTGCTTCCTTTATTACATCAATTTTATCAAGCAATAAAATGTGAGATTTGATAAAATTTCATTATTATTTAGTTAAATGAATTTTAATCTCAATCTGAATTGATAGGCACATTTCCGGACCCTCTGTTTATTTGAAAATCACAGAATTCAACGAAAATTTATAGATGATAAAAGTTGACTCATCTCATCAATTTTTTATTAGCTTCTAATTTCTTTTTTCTTTCTTATTTATGTCACATAACTTCCTAACTCTGAATTCTAAATTATAACCTCTTATTGATGTCACTCTTTTTCTTCTGACCATCGATTAACGAAGACGAGATCGGCCGATCTTAAGATTGCAATTGAGATGAGAAAGATGCGTTGATTCACAGGAATGGGAGCAAGTGATGTTATTTCATTTTTTTTTCATGTCCTCTAATGATGTCTTGCAATGTCTTAGACATTTTACATTTAATTTAGATCGATATCGAGATATATTTGTATGTAAAGATGTCTCTATTTGTTGTTATTATCATCATTTTTTTTTTTTCATTTAAAATCTATTCTAATTCAAGATGTCAATCACAATATGCATGATCTTTGATGCATCTAAAAGAAATGTTGGATAATTTTGAATCAAATAATAAATTGAACTGACTTTTTGCACTCAATTGTTGAGCAATGAAAGATTAATCAACGTTGAAGCAGGTGATAAAATAGATAAAAGTTGTCATTGAATTATTCAAAATATTAGCAACTATTATTTCACCAAGTATTTGTCACATCTTTCAATGTAAAAATAGTGACACATACTTTGAGGAAGATTATGTGATTTGATTAATAGTATAGAGGGTTCATAAATCCGTCGGGGTGGTAATTCCATTAATATCAACAAGTCCAGGACGAAGACATTTAGTCAACTAAAAATATTTTATCTTCATTTTTATTTAAATTTACGCAAATTTCTCAAACGTATTTTTACCTTTTTCTAAAATAGATTCTAAATTAATATTTTTAAAAATGTCATGTATTTTTAATATTTTTTCTTTTAGAACCATTTTGGAGTTCAAAGACACTATTTTCTTTGAACAACCAAGAATTATTTTATTGACAATTAACAATAGAGTAATTAATGAATGCTTACCTTAGCAATATCAACAGTTGTGTTTCCCACTACCTGACAATTCTTGAGACCAAGAACAAGAATCACAAAGAATAAAATCATTTTTGATATTAGAATGTCCAAAGATTTTATTCTCATAGTGTTGATAGCTATTACGTTACACTTTGATTGATATTTGAATAAGAATAATCAAACTAAAAACAATCACAATCACATTTGCTCAAAAGAACCCTCGACACTGCCAATCACTGACTGATTTCTCAATGAACATCATCATGCTTTTTCCACCACCTAATTGTGGTGGAATCAAATAAGAAAGGGTTTAGAATTCCTTCATCTTATCTTTATTATACAATAGAGATTTTATTTATTATTTTATTTCTCAATACACAAATAAATAAATGAATTAAATAAAAAATCAGTTAAAATCTTTGTTTAAAAAATAGCTGGTGGATGACGTTTGAAAAGTTGAAATGCAATGTCTGGCACCTCAATTGCGAATGACCGGTTGCTGAGAGTTTGAGAGTGTCCAGCCGTGGCAAATGCTGCTGAGCAACTGGTACTTGCCACTTACTATGCCGTTGAGGCTCGTCTGAGAGCCGCACGACAGGACTTACTGTCCAACAGAGTAGAGAGTAGTAGAGATGGGGAGGAGCGTGTGATATCAGAGAGAATAAGTCAGCCGGGAGAAGTGGCCGACACCCGGTTATATACTCTCTCATTTAACGATTGTGCGCGTGCTCCTCATGTTGATGTTACTTTTTTTATTCATCAAACTTTGGATTAATTAATCTTATTTAATTTATACACTTGAATTACATTTTGGAGTAGACTTTGTGTACGATAGATTGTAGTTAGCTATCTCCACTAGTATTTTACTCCAAAATGAACTTTGCACTAAAATCATAATAATTGATGACAGTTTTTAATAGATACAAAATTCAATTTAGGAAGTCTTTCCTAATTCAATTTGAACTAGATTTATTAATGAAAGAAAGCTGACAACAAATAATTAATTCATTGGAAATTTAATCAACAATTATATTATAGGATTAAATCAATTAGTTTGAAAAATAAGTCATATTATTTGACTGAAAAAGTATAACGCAGTAGACCACTTTGGTCTTTTCAATAACTTGAATAACAAAATCCATAGCTTTCTTTAACAGCTAAAGTTTAGCTTTAGAGTTGTTTGTTAAACCTCAGGTGTACGAAGATTTGTAGTCCACAACTATACAAGTCTTCAAGTAAAGGATACCTTTCAAGAGGCTTTTCAGGTTATAAAATTTTTAAAAATTACCTGAAGTTGGTGGTAAAGTCTTTTTAGGTGTTGATGAATGAGAGAAAAGTACTGCTGGAAAATCTTGGAAATAGTTGAAACGAGAAAAATAAAGTAACAGATTGAAAGATATTACAACTGGTTGAGACTGACTGGTGATCTGGAACTAAAATTATTGAGACGAAAGTTTTTCGGGTAGATAGAGTGACGCGATTCGATTTGAAAGTCGATATAGTAAGAGACTTTGTAGATTTTTTTTTCATTTTCTGCAGTCTCGAAGGTTGTCAAGAGGCACTCCCCTCTTTCACTAATTCTTTTTTTTTGTAAAGAAGACCACAAATAGCAGAAAAATTGAGTGAAGACATTCGAAAAATGTATTAGATTCTATTGACTGGTTTGGGTAATAAACTGCATTGATTTCCTTTGAATCCAAATGAAATGAAAGAATAATAAAAAGTCACAAAGTCAAACTCGTGTCTTGTATCATCAAGAATTATCTAATAGCATGTAATAACAGTTTATTATTATAAAGAGCAGACGGAATAAATGCCAAGGGCTGAAGACAAACGATTCGATAGGATTGTTGTGAATCACTTATGGTAGGAGGCTCTCGAAAACGATTCAGAACTGGTTACAGACATTGGAATGTAGCTTTTAACACGATCCAGGGGCTATCCGCGTTCGGAAGATCCCGCAGAGAACGTTAGATGCTAACTCCTCATCTCACTCTCTTTCACAACTACACTAAAAAGCAGAAAAAAAATAAATTAAAAAATAAATAAATAAAAAAAAAGGATAAAAATAGAGCGCGGGTGAGTGAGAAAAGCACACCTGTAAGCCTTCGTCTTGGCTTGTTAAATTTTAATCGTCCTGATTTATTCCACCTGCAAAAACGAAGATATACCAGTTACCTTAACTTTTTCTTATTGCTTCCAAGACTTCATATAAACATAAATCATCAATGTTGTTTTGAGCTAAAACATAATATTTTAATAGTGAAAAATTTATTTTATATTTAACAATCCATAAGTAATTCTTAAAGCTTATTATCTAGGTTATTAATAACTAATAAACAATAATTTTAGGTTAGTTATTATTTATAAAACATTTTTCATTGTCTAAGTTTCTTTCTTTATTAACTCCAGGGTTACAAGAGATTAAGTGACAGAATTTCTTTACCTATTTCAACTGTACGTATGAGCTGTAGGCGTTAATATATATTTACTCCAGGTAATAATTGACTTTGAGAGTTAGATTCCAACTTAGCTGATCTAGAACGCCTTACACAGAAAGTCCTTTGGGGTAATTGATAAGAGAGAATATATTATGCTTCCCTTCTTTTTGCCTTTTACTTTTTATTTTCTGCTTCATTTTGCCTCTGGGCAGTTCAGAGCTTGAGATTACTTGTAATTGAGTCGATCGAGGTCGTAACCATTGTGTAAGTACTGAAAAATTACAAGAATTAAATGAAGATTTTAGATAATAGAAGAATGAAAAAATATTTCATTTGATTACCTCAAAAATATTTTTCTTAAAATATTATGGGGTTTTTTATTATCATGATACTATTTAATTACATGATTTTAAATCAAAATCTTCTTTGGCAATATAAAAAGCAAATAAAATAACTACGAATTATTGTAGACGTTAATTGGCATCATCAAGTCGCGAAGAGGAGTGTAAAAGAATCAACGTCATCCATACATAAGAAAGGAGCAAATGTGGTTGCGTTTTTACTTGAGATGCGCAAGAGAGATCTTTAACAGGCTGCTTGTTCGCCGACTGGACAGCAAGTGATCGCGTCTGACTGGGCACACCTGTTCACTCAGGTATGCGGGGGGTTAACCATCGTATTTTCTCCCGTAGGATCCAGAGGTTCACCATATAATTCTGTTTTTTTTTTTTATATCATTCTGCCAATTTGACGTCTCCAAAAATCTTTATTTCGCAATATATTCTATGAGCATGTTCTCAGAACAGGACCAACAATTACATATGAAAAAAAAAAAATATTTTGAATCCAATAAGAATTGATTTGATATTTTTCAAGGATAAATCACTGAAAATAATTGAATGAAACCTTTTACAACTAATTATTGAAATGATAGAAATATCAAAAGATTTTCTTTCTTTAAAAAGAACATTTTACTCTTTATTACCATTATCATTCAAAATTTACATAAAATGATTTTCTATTCAAAGTGGAATGAATATCAAGTTGAAAAAATGATTTTAAGAAAAAAAAAATTACTGAGAAAGAAACCAGGGCCAATGATGAGAACAATTCAAAAGACTTTGGACTAGAACGGTTTCGTTTTGAATGTAGAAAAAAGATAAGAAGGATGCCGCCACGCCAGGGGTCTTGCCCAGGTGGATCCCAAGATGTTAAGACGAAGAGAGGATGGAAAGACTCTCTGGTAAAGCCAGACAATAGGACGCCAAAGATGTTGCTTTTTCTCTCGCACTTAATCTTTCTCTCTCACTAGTTCCCCCTTCAAATTGTCCAGTCTTTCGTCTTGGAACTCAAGAACTTGAGAGCCATGTTCAACTCACCGCGTGAAACCATAATTTACGGGTTGCGTTTACGTACGTGGGTATATACCAACTGATTCCATACGCCATAGGGCTACTTTCCTTTACATTCAAGCTACCTTATAAGCAAAATCCTACTTCATACGGAAAAAGTCTTGCGAGGGTTAAGCATCCATGTGACTTGCTCTGTATACTTATGGTCTGCACAGGTGTACGCTATTTTCTTTCCTTTTATTTTTTTTCTCTTCTCTTTCCTCCTCCGCTTCGTTTTGTATCTCCAGACCAATTGAAAGACTTGAATCTCCAATAAATCTTGCTTGTTTGCTTTGAATTCTACAAATGTTTGATACAGTTAGAACTTTTTCAAGACAATAACCATTTTTTACTTATCATTTTATACATACTTCTTAATTCTTGTTATTTGAATGAAAATAATTAGAATATTTTGAATCTATTAATTATTTTAACATAATTTTTAATCAATTGTACTTCAATCATTAATAAATTACTACTGCAATAAGTTACCTCTTGTTCAATAAATTGTCGTCGTTGGTTAAATAAACAACAGCAATGTTGATAAAAATTGTAAATGCAATCAATCTTCTTAAACTCTTGTGTAATAACTTGATCAATCCATTAGAAATAACGGTTTCTCATCAACTTGATGCTATGCATTATATTCTGTCACTTGGTAATGAAACTTGTAGAAATCAGGTTTGAACTCTAGATTAGATCTAGAGAATTATAATACATCAATATAACTTGACTTAATTATTTTTTTTAATTTCAACAGAAGACTTGCTTGACAAGGGAATATTTGTTTTCTGTTACATCAATTTGCATCAGTGATATATGTAGATTATTATTATAAAAAACTCTTAGGATATTTTTGTATATGTAGAGAGCTAGTTTCACAATATTTGAATCTAAGGTTGATGATTTTTCATAGAAAGCGTTATAATATTAATACTTTTCCTTCATTTATCATTTTTAATCAGCTAACTGTTGTTTGTTTTGAAAATATGAAGTTGATGAGATTGTTTTCTTTTAATTAGAATGAAATATTTTCTTTCTCATTATTAAAAATGTTGAAAGTATTTTAATTAGAGAGTCGTTGATTTATTATATCCTAATTTCAAATTTAATTGTCTATGACTATCTGAAATGTTTGGAGAAAAATTAAATAAATTATATATAATTAATTTTGTACTGTTGACTGTTGTTTTTTTATCCTTCAAGACGCTATTGGTCATCATTAATATTACCTAGCTTTAAATTAATGATAGGAATTGTATACTTTATTTTTCTAAAGTAATAATAGTAAATTTTTTCAAATGTTATTAATTTTTTTATTAATGAACTGAGTAGACATTAAATTATTTTTTAATAAAATTTTTATTGATAAGACGCGAATCATTACACAGCAATAGGCGCTGGTTGAGGTATGTCCTTAGCCGTTTTAATTTCACAGCTGGGTTGTTGATGGATAACTTCTTCTTTTGGCTCAACAACATTGACAGTATCGGGTAGAGGTTTCTTAGGTCCAATCTTACCATTAGGATCCCATGGGAGCATAATTTTAACTTTAATTCCCAATACTCCTTGTCTCAAAAGTACATGACGAGTAGCAGTATCAACATAATCAGCTGTTGGCTCTCCAGAGTGAATCATAAGACCATCAACGAATTTCATGCTTTTAGCACGTTGACCTCTTAGTTTTCCACTAACTACTACTTCACATCCTTTTGCTCCTGATTCCATAATGAAACGGAGAATACCATAACAAGCTCTGAAAAGTAGTCAACCATGATTATATATAAATATAACCTCCACGATTGAGTTTGAATAAATGTTTGGTGTTAAATATTTACCTTCTGACAGCTAAACCTCCGATTAATTTATAACGGAGTGATTCAGCTTGAGCAATTGCGCAAAGACCACGAGTTGCGATTTTTTCAGCATACAGTTCAACTGTTTGGTCTTTGAAGTTGAATCTTTTCTGTACGACTGAGGTCAATTCTCGAATTCTACGTCCTTTCTCTCCTAGGACACTTTGTGTATGAGTAGCCATAAGAATGATTTCAGTTCTGGTAGGTGTAACACGTACCTCAACACCAGAGTATCCATCTTCAGCGAGCTCACGAGTTAAAAACTCGTTTAATTCGGCTTTGAAGACTCCGTCTCCAACGAACTGTTAAAAACAAATAATTAATCTATTAGTAAACTCTTTATTTATTACATATTATTTCTATAAAAGTCATTTTTTAAAAAACACAATCAATCAACAATCAACACATGACACTTGATCACGACAAAACATGTAAAATAATCGTCAATCATCGGCATGAATGATCACATTTAATTTTTCAAACACAGAAAATATTGAAGACGAAGATTCAGAGAATCTTTTGATTATGGTATTTTTATAAACATTTTGTTCATAACAGCGTATTAATTACAAACCTTTCGTTTTTTTGAGATTGACCGTGCAGCCATGTTTATTGAAAAGGCGAGAAAAGAACGAAAAAGTTTACAGGGTGCGCGACATATTGTTTAGTTTGGAAAAAACACTATAGGTGGCTATTCACTTTAGTATGTATAGTTTCGTATCTAATATTTCTATAGTTTTAGTTTAATCATTTTTCATAGAAACGTCGATTGTTGCCGGCTATTTTGCATGGTAGACCTGATAAAAATTTCTTTGACCTGTTATCACCAGTTTTAGCCCTACTCATATTTTTATATTTATTTCATCAAATGTTGTGAAGTTGGAAAAACACCTTTTCACCGACATTTGGTTTTGCAACTAAGCTACAAGCTTTTATTTTTTGCCAATCATGAGGCGCGTGTATTTCAGGTTACGTCAATACAATATAAATAAGTTTGTTACTCGTAAATCACACAATATACAAAATTCTAAACTACCTGAAAATCAGAAAAACACATTACAACTTAATGATGAAATAGAAACACTCAAAGAAAGGTTAATTTATTGTGATACTATTCATCGTGAAGCGTATTCCTCTCATAAGAAAGAAAATAATGAAAACAATGAAGATCATTCCACTGTTTCACAATCTTTCAGTGTTGCTCTAAAATACATAGATAATGATATTTCTAATATTCAGAAACAGATGACAACCCATGAAAATAACAAAATTGTAGAGAATACATCAGGACCAATTTTTATGCCTTATCAACAAACTGATCAATTCACCAAAACCGAATTGAATTATTCAGATGATGTATCAAACGATACGATTCCAGTTTTAAATGATAAGTATTCTAATTTATATGAGTTATATTTGGATGCTAAGAAGAAGAGACTTTCAAGAAGAAAACTTTCTCGAATTCGTCATGAAATATTCGGTAACTACGATTCTCCAAATACACTATCTAAAGTTCCACAGAATTGGATGGCTGATTATGAACATCATAACGATTCAATGGTGTCTAATTCATATTACGGAACACCTAATCAAACAATCCCTGTAAGTACCATTCCATGTGGTGGATGTGGTGCTTTATTACATTGTCAAGATCCTGCTATACCCGGGTATCTTCCATCTGAATTATTTATTAATACAAAAAATACAGATTTAAGAAACACTGTTTGTCAACGATGTCATTTCTTAAAATACTACAATACAATGGTTGAAGTTAGAGTTCCTACTGAAGAATATCCAGAAATATTAAGTCGACTAAGATTGAGTACAAAAAAAGCTCTTGTATTATTGATGGTTGATCTTACAGACTTTCCTTGCAGTATTTGGCCAAATTTATCACACATTATTGGAAAACGTACGCCTTTCTTTGTAGTCGGAAACAAAATTGACTTACTACCACCTGACTGTCCTGAATTTATAAGCAATGTTAAACAATCATTGTTAGAAGCCTTAGAAAAATCAGGCATTTGGAAAAAAAATATTCAACATCTTGCATTAATTTCTTCTAAAACTGGATATGGTGTAGAAGAACTGATAACTAAATTACAATCCACATGGAAATATGAAGGTACTCGTTTTTGTTTAAATCAAAATTGAAATAATTTTTAATTAATAATTTTTAGGTAATGTTTATATGATTGGATGCACCAATGTTGGAAAATCAACTTTATTCAATACACTTCTTCAATCTGATTTCTGTATGACTGGAGCTAGTAGGCAATTTCAGCCAGCCACGATGTCACCTTGGCCTGGTACAACTTTAAATGTTTTAAAGTTTCCTATTCTTAATCCTGTCCGATGGCGTTTGTTTTTACGAACTAAAAGACGAAAATTGGAACAACAAAAAGAAAATTTCAGTGTAGAATTTAGAAAAAATCAATATTACAATACAAAAGACATACGATTCGCTACATTACAAGGTATTTATTTATTTTTTCAAATTTTATTTACTTTATTCTTAGTATATTTAAATCATATTTATATTAATAAAAATTTTTTACAGAAAGTATTGGTAGAACGTTTTCAAAAATAACAGATAAACATGAATCGTTTAAAAATTGCCGCTGGTGTTATGATACTCCTGGTGTAGTCCATTCTAATCAAATATTACATTTTTTAACTACAGAAGAATTACTACTTACATTGCCAAAGCAAATGATAACACCTAGAACTTATCTTTTTAAACCAGGACAAACATTATTCCTTGCTGGTTTAGGCAGGGTTGATCTTTTAACTGGACCAGTATATATTAGGTAAATACACGAGATGATCAGATTTTATTTTTAATCTTTCTTTTTAAAACAAAAAACTTATTTGAATACTTGTTAATATAATAATTCAAAATTCAATGTAATTTAAATAAAACGAATTATTTTGTTCAGGGTTACTGTTTTTTCGAGTGACAAATTACCAGTAACTATATGTCACACTGTTGATGCTGATTCGATGTATGATAAGTTACTTTCAACTGGAGTTCTTGTAGTGCCAACAAATAATCCAGAGAGGTTGAAACTTTGGCCAAAATTAGCTAGTAAAGAGTTTAGTGTTGATGGAATTGATCATAAAACATCTGCTGCTGACGTTCTTTTATCTAATGCAGGTATGATATGTAATATTTGAATTACAGTAGTAAAAAATGTACATTTAAATAAATGCAATACAAATTTCTTAATTTGTAAATGTGATGATTAGGATGGATTGCAGTCACTCCAGGTAAAAATGAAAAAGTTAGCTTAAGAGCATGGACCCTAGAAGGGAGAGGAATATACTTAAGAACTCCAGCAATTCTACCTAAATCTGTATCATTACGTGGTGAAAGAATTTCTAATACTGTAACCTATCACCCTGGCCATCAGGTTTATGTTGGAAAATTATAAGATTACTATTATTGTGTATACCCAAAAAAGTAATGATTTAAACTGAACATTATTAGAACATTCATATAATATTAATACTATTGATAATTAGAATTGTAATATAATTCGTGTAAAATACCGTATTAAATACAGCTAAAAATAAAAATTATTTTTGAATTATTTTTATAAAATACTTTAATTAAAGAGTATAATGAAAAGGGCATTCTATAAGTATGGTACATCTATTTTTATGTATATACTGAGAGATAAAATTATTTATAAATGATTTTCAATCGATTTTTTTTTCGAAGCAATAAAATACTTAAAATAGAAATAACCGAAGAGTCTTCTTTCCATCAGTAACAAGAAATTGTAATGAAAACTTGAGATTTTTTTCTATGTTAATTATATTAAGAATGATGAAATATGCATACCGATATAAATTTTATTGTATGTATATTATTTTAATTATATTTTTTAAAAAAAAATACATGATACGTCAATTTTTAGAAATATTATTACGATTAAATAAAGACTCATATGTAACAAAAAAGTGGGAAAATTATTTTTTGAGTGGTGACTGTAACAAATTTGTTATTATATACTAATAATTCAAGAATTTCTTGGAAATTTTTTCATGATGTTATTATTCATAGAAAGTAATCAGCTTGTGGTTTTTTGCTTGGTATGCCTCGACTTTCTTGAGGCGCTGCTTCAAAAATAATGAAATCTCGTTGAAGACGTTCGTTTAGCTCTAAAATAGCTGCAACATTACCACATCTGCAATGAAAATAGCTATTAGGATCTATTTTAAAAAACAATTATCTTTCAGGAACTTATTTTTAAAATTTTTTCTTAATTCAGAACTCATTAGAGATAATTACCGATAACAGTAATTAGGTGCAGACCATACAGTGAGTACTGTTTCATTAAAATGCCATTTATATCCTTCCATAACCAACTGATGTGCTCGACAAATCATATCAATGTCATTGGCAGAATTAAATTGAGCTACAACATCACTTCCAAAAAGATAACCAGCTCCTCGTGGTGATACACCCCAACCTTGGGTATCTTCGGGATCTGACCATAATAAATCACACATTGGTCCATCATGAGGAACCTAAAAAATAAAATTGTATTTTATTTCATATTTCTAAAAGAGAATTAGCTAAGTTTAATTACAAGAATAAAATCTTACTTCTTGTTTCCGGTCTATGGTGCGAATTTGATCCAACGTTTGAATGCTAGGAGAAAGACCTCCATGAACACAAAATATTTTTCCATCAATTATAGCAGATAGAGAAAGATAATCAAAAATTTCGGTACAATAACGCCATACTGTTATACTTCCATATTTACGAAGACATTCATCATAGAATCCATAAACTTGGGTAATTTGCCTAGATTCGTGATTACCTCGAATTAACGTAATACGGTCTGGATAACGTACCTTAAACATTGATTATTATATTTTGAATAAAATTATTCTGAACAAGCAGTAATATTATAAAATAAAATCGGAGTAAAACTAAATCTACAAGCAATCTTTAGTTTATGAAATTGTTTTATACATTTGAATGACTATATTCTTTCTCACTGATGTAGTAAAAAATGATTGAAGATACCTTTAATGCTAAAAGGAGCAGAAATGTTTCGACACTATAAAATCCTCGGTCAACAAAATCGCCCATAAAAAGATAATTTGTCTCAGGTACATCTCCACCAACTTTAAAAAGTTCTTTTAGATCATAAAATTGACCGTGAATATCACCGCACACCTATTGAAGAAAAAATCATATTAATACTTAATCAATACAATGATTTTTATTTTTTTAGTTGTTTATATCTTATAATGAAAGGTTTGGCTAAATATTCATCATTTCTTTATGCTATTGTAGTTTATTAATCATCCAGGTTCATTATAACCTGGATGTTAAACATATCTTTGATGCTATTTTTTCAAGGATCATTAAAAAATAACATTTTTTTCTATATTTGAAATGTTTTTCCAAAAACCTTTGTAATAGGAGTGATTGTGGAAAGTTAATATTTTTACTAATTCATTTTCAATTAAAACAAAGTCAAATAATACAGTAAAGCTATGTTTCACTACAGAAAATTTTTGAATTAAAAACTATTTGATGTATTCTATTATATAAAACAGAAAAAATAGATACATTAAGATAGAGCTGAAAATTAAAGAAATTTTATAATCTATGCAGATTAAATAATAAATGATTCTTACTGTTACAGGTGAGTCAATTCTTTGAACATTACTTTCTTCTATAAGAATTTCTCGTGCCTTAGCACATAGTGCTTTGACTTCTGCTTCTTTGATGATTTCACATTTTTTCAATTGTTCAATTTGTCGGTCTAAGTCACTTATATCAGCCATTTTATCCAGCTTTTCTGTAGTTTACATATAAACAAATATTAATTATTTTTTATCCAGAATAAGCTTGTGATAATTAAGATTCAAATTATTAATAATGAAATAAACATTTAAGAGCACATTTTGTGATGAATAACACATAAAAAAGCCAGGAAATTATTTTTCAAGATTTATGGATATTAAACAAATATTTGCTTGTTTTTTTTCAACATTATAAGTTATAAAATAATTATTAAAATTACTCATAATGTAAGTATGATCTATTAACGGCTCAAAATAACTCACGTTTTTACGTTTATTACCAATTTATATTTACTGTGTTTACTCATTACCAACTGAAATATTTAAAAAATTATTTATGTAAATATTATTGATAAATTTAGTTTATTTTGCTGGTGAAGTTTACCTTGGTGTAATCAAAAATGGCATTTGAATATTAGTTTATGTGAATACTCCAACTTATTAGTAACACTATGCTAGACTTATAAAACAGACACATCACTTTGAAAAGCTTCAATAGTTAGAAATCATATGTCCTTTGTAGTTTACCAAATAAAATTCATATCTCAATTATTATTTTTATTATTATTGGAAGAATTATTTGTGATGACTCCTGTTATAACAAGTATTGCTTATTTAAATAGAATACAATTTTTTAATTTGTAAAACACTAAATTAAACAGCTCTGACTTTTCATTAAGCGCAATGCTTTCGTTGACTCCGTATCTGTACAACGTTCATGAATATATATATATATATATATATGAATATATCTATATTATATTCCCAAGTAAAGATGTGAAATTACCGGCATTAGAGATTCCGGTAAAAACTGAGTAAAATTACCGTATTGTGGCGGTTAAAAAATTGTTTGTGCAAAAATGACCGACAGTCATAATAATTACCGTTAATTACCGGTCATTTGCATCTAGCCGAACAAATATGGCGAATGTTTACCGCCAAAATTACTTATTTATGTACGTCCTTGCGTTTATTTTGCATTTTTCGCTTGCCAATACTTAACAATAATTTTTATTATTGAAAAATTATAATAAAAATTTGTTGCTCCAATATTTGTTTTAATTCATTCTTTAATTAACTTATTTATAAAAGAGAACAATGGTGTTGAGAATTGCGAGTTTTTATTAGATCTACAGTTCATATTTTAGCCAATCAGGAATTTTAGTATTTTTTCGTAGCCGGTAATGAACTCGGTAATTTACGGTAAATTGACTTGTTAGATTACATCTCTAGCGAAGGCGCATGATTCACACAAAATTCGAGATGGAGTGGGGATAGTCTAGTCTAGTTCGATAAAATAGACAAATTGTTCGATACTTACACGTTTAGTTCGGGTGTGTGTAGATAAAACACAAGCAACAACGAAAAAGTATTAGCAGTGAAAAGTAGCAAAAAACAAGCAGAAGCTGTGGCTTAAATTTTATTCATATTTTAATTGCCTTTCCTCGCCATTATGAATTCATTGATGAATTACGGCAGTGATGGTGAAAATAGCAATAATTCAGATGACGCCAAGGTAATTATTTTATTAAGTTTTGATTTTTTTAAATTTCTTTACTACAGTATGCTACCTACACTCAAGTTGTATGACGCTTGACTTACTATTTACTATTCAAACAACATGATATATTTATATTTGCATTTTTATTTATTATTTATCAAATAAAAAGAACTCTATATTTATTATAACCTTAAAAAATTTGACCAAGTTCAGAACTTGGTTGGAATTAGTGTCAAAATAACTGTTTATTCGCATACTGTAATTAAAAAGTTTAAGTTGTTATATATATCTTATAAAAATAAATCTTCATTATTTCTTACACGAGTTGATGAACACACATATTCATAAAACAAATTTATCACAAAGGGTTAGTTAATTAGTTTTATCATTTTCAGATATCCAATGAAGAAAAAAACCATATCCGTAGTAAACAAGCTAACGATGTCAATTATGATCCAGTGCAAATGGATATGAGTGAGGTATAAATATATAAAAAGGATTACCAATTTATTCATTATATTTATTTTTATATAATTAAGATTAGGGCAATAAGATTGCAACAATACTTAGGTTGTCCCGTTCTTAATAAGCAGGGAAAGTTTTTTTTAATTATTTTTTTTTTTTTTGATACTACGAAGTCATGTTTAATATCAAAATAGCTTATTGTTAATCTATTATTTAATTGATCTTCGTATCCAAAGAAATGATAAGAATTTTTTTTTTTAACTAATTAATTCGGTGGTATAATGAGAGAAGAATAATGAAACATGACCTCGTTTATCGGTAAAGATTAAATGTAAATAAAATTGATTAGAGAGTTATTTTTAAAAAAGTATACAATATAATATTATAAGTAAGTGGGAATGGTACCATTTCGTGAGAGAATATTAACACGTAGCTCTGTTGATAATACATGATACAATATCTCCGCACCTCGGCAAGGTCAATGCTGTACGAGGGTCTTTCTAGTCTACCCCCCAAGTTCTAACCCGAAGACTTAGGTGAGTAGAGGATGCCGGCTAAAGGTAACACTACTAAAAAAAAAGTACAAAAAGAATTCTTACGTAAAAAGACAATAAAATTGCGTGAAAGATGTAGGTGATTTATTTATACACAAAATTACCTGGATCATTGGAAGGATAATCGGGTGTCTTTGTTAGTCTTTGGAACAATAAAATAACTAATGAAAAAAAAAATAACTATTTATCGAAAGAATTTATTTATAATAATTTTATATTCTAAATTAGATATTTACAAAAAAAATCGACTAACGAAAACATGTATCCTTGATCCTAATACCAATTATAAATCCATCAACTTGGTTTTAGGAGTTAAAGTTATAAGTATAATTTATTGATTTTTTTCTTTAATCTATTTGAATCATAGGACATGTTTATAATAGTTTATTATTATTTTTCTTTCTATAGGAGAGTAACAACAATCATTCCTCTGAACAATCAGACAGTGAAGAAGGAACCCACAGTCCACAATCAAGTCAGTCGTTAAGTTCTTCAAAATTAGATTCTGCACGTCCGCGATCTTCCCCCACAGACCAGAGGTATGCTGGTTTGGTTTTTGATCTTTTATATTTGAACATAAATTCTATGCTTCAGAAACATTCCTAGATTTATTAATAGTACGAGGAACATAGAAATGTTCTATAATAATACTCATGAAAATATAATCATCTTTGATAATTGTTACATATAGCTATTATCAGCTGATTTTATTGATAATTATGATATAACGCAAAAAAAAAAAAATTGAAAAGATAATTGGTATCAAACAAATATCTTTTCATCATTCATTCGTACCATAAAATCAGGTTAGATTATTTTATTGAATACAATCTAATTTAAACATTTACTCAGTTTTTAATTATTATAAAAAAAAAAGAAAGAAAGACGACTCATATTAACTATAGAATCTTTTTAAGAGTCGATTAATAATACGAATCTGTGTGGTATACCCCTGCAGAACGTAATCGTTTTACAGGCGTTCGGACCATGACAGTCACAAATCAAGTTACCGAGGGGATTCAAAAAGATCTGACAACCGAAATGATCGTTCACACAATTCTGAAGAAAAATGTCGACGATCATCCAATGATGACAAGAGATCAAGAGACTATGACAACAAAGACTCCAAAAAAAGAGACGACGACAGAAGGCATCGTGATGATGACCGGCGAAGAGACAAAAATTCAACATCAGGAAGGGAAGATCGAAGAGATGATCGTGATAAAAAAGACAAAGATCGTCGTCATGGAAGTGATAGATCGGCCAGAACGCGAGATCGAGACCGAAGACACTTTAGATCAGAGAGAACCAAAGACAGGCATCGTGATGAGAGATCATCTCATCAGAAAGACAAAGATAGAAGATCTAGATCTAGGTCTAGATCCAAAGATCGTGTATCATCATTCAGGCCGATGAGTTACAGGGAAGAGAAAGGAAGAAGTAAATTAGCACAACTGGAGAAACTTGGAATTGAATTGAAAGCTCCTGAAGGATCAGCAACTATGCCAGCTTTGTTTAAGGAACAGAATTATTATAATCCTTTGACTACTGCAACAGCAGGGAAGTATGCTGAACAGATTCAGAAGCGGAAGCTACTTTGGGCAAACAAGGTATTAGTTATTTTATTATTATAATTGATTAACTATTTAGTGACGACTTTATTATTTATTTTTGTTAATTTGATTAAATTTATTGAAATGAAAATTAATTATCAATTAGTGGTATATTGATCTAGTTATTTTAATAATTAAGTTATCTATTTTAATTGAAGGAACTAAAAATATCAATACTCAAATTTGTTTTAATTGTTGAAATTAGTCAAAACAAGATGAAAGTAAAAATACAGCTGCAGTTGGATCCAATACATGGGTAGGAACGACATTCACTCATGATGAGGATGGTAAAATGACTGCCAAATTTAAAAGACTAATGGGAATCAAGAATGAAGTACCATCAACACCAGCTCCTGGAACGAAACCAGATATTTTGAAAAAACAAGAAGAAATGTTTAGCAATATGGAACAACAGTATGAAGTAGCTCGTGCAACAACCCATACCCAACGTGGAGTTGGTCTTGGTTATGCTAGCAGTGGATATCAATTTCCTCGATAGATTGTGTGCGTTTTGATATAAATATATATATTTATATAATATAGATATAAATTTCGAAACTATTCAAAGGGTTGAAGTTGAATATGATAAAAGTTGTAATAAAATATTTAAGCATAAGAATACTTTTATTGTATGATAAACTAATATTAATAGTTAGAAAATCTTGGTGAAAAAGATTTGCTATTCAAGAGAAAAGGTTGTTGATACTCTATAACTTGTTTAGAGTATTTTTTGTTAAATTGGAATTGTTTGGAAACAATATAAATAATTATTACATATAATGCAAAAATATTCGTAAAAAACTTTCGAAACGAAATTTTTCAATAAGACTTTTATGAATATGTGGATATTTATGTTTGCTGCTGGAAAAAAAACTCGAGACCTGGTAGATAGAGCATAGTTTTTCTTGACTAGAAGTTTGTTTAAATCAACAATTCACAAAAAATTAGTTGATAATGTTGATATAGAATGTAAGTAGATTTATATTTAAGATAATTCATTGTATCATTTCTGTCGATTTTACTAAAGTATAAATTGCAAATTTAAATTTTTTCAATAAACATAAAGAATTTAATGAATTGTTCATTTTATCTATCTATATAACAGAATTTGTTAATATAATCTAGATTTATATAATCAACGAGAATTTTTTTTCGAATCTAGCGGTTAACAATTGGCGCACAAATCAGTTAAAGCATAACCACTGGTCTCTCTTTGCGCAAAATGGACATCATACACACTGAGTGTTTTCCATTTAGAAAAAAAAGTCGACACATGAGAATTCTCTTCTCAGCCCCCATATATATATATATAGGTAGTTGTGTGTGGTCGAAAACAACTTTCAGCAGAGAAGAGGGACCGGTCTCTCTTCTCTGACATAACCTACAATTTAAAGACACAAATAGCATTGTCAACTATTTTTTGAACTCTTGTCATCAGTATTATTAACTAAATAATATTGTTAAAAAAATTCAGAAATTCATAATGATGAACATATAATGGAAAACGTGTTATTTAAATAATTAATAATTTATTTTGTTTTAAAATTTTTGCTAATAAAGCCAGCAGAGTGCGTTGATGTTCTTATCTTCTCGTTTTTGATTGGTCGAAAGTTTGATGAAAAGAAATGTATACTTTTTTCTTTTGTATCTTCTTCATGTTTGAATTTGAGCGTTAGGAATTGCTAACGTTCGGTGTAAAGGATAGAAATCGAGCAGCTGCATCCTGAATAAACTTGCAGGGCTACTTAAAAAATATTCTATTTTAATTAATAAACTCTAAGTCTGTGATAGTTTTTATATATCTCTAGAATTAATATAGGCCTTGTAAGGCCTTTCACGATAAATAACCATGGAGAACTACATAAAAATCGAAAAAATTGGTGAAGGTAAGTGCTCACATCAAAATATACTACGAAACCATTCAATGAGTCGTTAGCCCATTTCTCGTTAATTTTTGAATAAAAATTCAAATTGAATATTAACAGACATATTATAAAACCTCATTACCAGATATCAGTCATTAACAAATTTATCCAAATGTTTAAACATTTAAAAAACGGATAAGTCGTAATGTCAATAAAAGATCAATAAAGGCGACATTTTTAGTTGATCGAAGCTTTCTTTGATCAATTAAGCATATCAGATGTGCTGCACCTGTCTTCATATTAATGACATTACAATTATCGTTTATTATTTCAGTATTGAATAAAACAATTTTGCCATCGACTTATGACGCAATTCCATAGTAATAATTATTGATAAACATTTATATATTTGTCGATTTAATCACTACATAAATATTATTATTCTAAACATCATAATTGATGAATATTTTTCAAATAATTAATTAACCTGTTGCTTTAATTTAGGATTGTGTAAATGTTTATTTATCTATTTTGGATGATCAATGTAATGAAAGGTTTTGGTCCATTTTAAAACTTACAATTCATTGAAGTTCATAGATATTATTGATACTATCTGCTGCATTCCACAACGAGATATTGAAATAATGACTGAATAATTTTGTAGGCACTTATGGAGTTGTTTACAAAGGAAAACATAAGAAAACTGGTGATATAGTGGCAATGAAGAAGATTCGTTTAGAAAGTGAGGATGAAGGTATTCCATCAACAGCAATTAGGGAAATATCATTATTAAAAGAGTTGAAGCATCCTAATGTTGTTGGGTTACTCGATGTTCTCATGGAAGAATCCAGGCTTTACCTTATCTTCGAGTATCTTACAATGGATTTGAAGAAATACATGGACACTTTGGGCAATGGAAAACTTATGGATCCTAAAACTGTTCAATCTTATCTTTATCAGGTAATAGATCCAAGAAAAATAATTCTAAATATAAGGGTTGATCACTAATTGTTGAAAATTTAGTATCATAAATCAATTATTACAATAATAAAATAATTTATAGATCACAACAGCTATTCTATTCTGTCACACTCGTCGAGTTCTACATCGGGATCTTAAGCCCCAAAATTTACTCATCGATAGCAAAGGAGTCATTAAGGTGGCTGATTTCGGTCTAGGACGAGCTTTTGGTATTCCAGTTAGAGTTTATACTCACGAAGTCGTGACTCTGTGGTATCGAGCTCCAGAAATTCTCCTGGGAACTACTAGGTACACGTGTGCCATTGATGTTTGGAGCATTGGATGTATATTTGCAGAAATGGCCACAAAGAAACCTCTCTTCCAAGGTGACAGTGAGATTGATCAACTATTTAGGATTTTCCGGTAAGTATTTCATCATTAGTACATATTAGTTCTTATCATATGTACGTGATTAGCACTTGGACTCAATTGTTAAAAAAAATTCTTCAAATACTTCCCTACAAAGACTTCCATATAATTAAACGAAAGATCCTTAAAAATAATTCGAACTAATTTGAGTTTAATAGTTCTTGGAGTTTTGTTTAATTATGTTAATGAAGTTGTAACTTAAATATTAATAAACTCCAGCTCTAGAACTATGCTAGTAATTTTAATATACTGCATTGTATAAGGTTCAAACTGAATTGAATTTGATTAAATCTTCTGTTTGCAGCGTTTTAAAAACGCCCACAGAAGAAAATTGGCCGGGGGTTACTCAACTTTCTGACTACAAAGCAACGTTTCCTAACTGGACAACAAATAACTTGGCTAGTCAAGTAAAGCAATTAGATGAAAATGGTCTTGACCTTCTTCAATCGATGCTTATCTACAATCCTGAACATAGAATTTCTGCACGTGCTGCATTGAAACATGCTTATTTCGATGATATGGATACACGAAAATTGCCATGGGGATACTGATAGTTCTGTGAATGACATAACAACTCAATATTTATTTATTATTTTTTTACATTTATTTATTAATATAATTTAGAGGTTAAACTTCAGAATTACCAACACAACCCGCGTTACATTACGTTTCTTATATTTATATTTATTATTATTATTATTATTAAAAAAAGACATTAGAAATATTTTGTAAACTTAGAAATTTTATTGCAATTGTATTGAAGAACAATTTTATCTATGACCCTGTTTTTTAAAATTGTATTTTAAATTGCTGTCCCAATTCAAGAAACAGTTTTAAAATTATTATTCCGAGTAAAATGAATATTTTAAATGCTCAACTTTTACTCTCAAGTAAATAGTAATAAAATTACTGATATAGCTCTCTTTAATTAGAAGAAAAATTTGATAAAGCTCAATTTTACTATTTTTAAGATTAATCATAAGCTTATTGTTTATATTTCAGTTTTATTCCTAAGTTACCATTATACCTTTCTGAAGAATAATTAAAATATTTTTCTTATTTACGTTTTAGATACGTTAATCAGAAAAAAATGTTTAATCATTCACGAATTTTTTACAAACGGAGTCAATCTGCCAATTGATTTATGAGCGTTGTTTATTCTTAGTGAAAATACACTTGTTACGACGTTATCGCCAAATTTTCTTATAAAATTTAATTTGCGGGCAATAAAAACCAGCTTTTGTAAATATTTAAACGAAACGTGTAGTAAATATGGTAAATTAATGTTTAAACTTTTATATAGTAATATGTCATTTATTCATTCCATTTAAAAAACTATGATAAAACCAAAAAAAAAAATTAATAAAATCATTTATGAAAAAAATTTGTTATGTGATTTTACTTGATTTCGTAAAGAATAATTTTTTAAGTAACAAAATAAAATAGTATGAAATTGTTATTAATACTAAGCTATATTTATATCAACTCTCAATTTAATTTATGCGTAATTCTTAATTCAATTACAAACACCGAGTATCAAAGTATTTGATGATTGTTTTCTGATTATATAGATACAGCTTTTTAATATTTAAAAAATTTATTTATAAAATTGAAAATTTGTTCTTCTTTGTAATTCTTTATGTACTTATTTACATTTAATAAGTTGTAGCCTTGAAAGAAATGGCAATCATAGGAAATTATTTTACTTATTTCTTAGTGTCATAATTCTTATAGTAAATTTCTCCCTTGTTTTTGTCGTTAATTTCATTGCTCATATTTTAATTAATCTTTTCAAACATCTGTTGGATTGTAGGAAAATTCTTACTGCTTTTTAAAGATACGTTTTTTGAAAACAACCATTTGACACTTGAAAAATGAATTAGATAATTTATCGCTTATTTATGCATAATTTTCCTCAAAGGCTGCTCTTATATAATGAAAAGTCTTAATAAGTTTATTTATTATGAATAGTGTTAGAATTGATTTTATTTTTTATTTATACGTATTTAGATTCTATTGTCATATACACGTAAAACCCCAGAGGATAAAGTTTTCTCGGAAGCTTTATACTCGTGTCAGGTCAATCTTTTTGACATGTCATGTTATGCTGTATTAGTTTGAGTCTTTGTCATACTTTTTACGTTCTATTTTTTAAAGCGACTAGAGTTCTGTTATACAATTTGAATGTTCTTCAACGCTATTTCTATTTTCCACTAGTATTTCATGTTGCTTTCATTTAAATGCTATAATAAAACGATAATAAATAAGAATGGTAGCTCTAATTGTAATTATTTCGGAGTAAGAATAAGTTATTAAAGATAAAATGTAATTAAAAACAAATATCTATTAAGAAAATGAATGAATGAGTAAACTAAAAATTGTCCAACAGTATTAGTTTATAGATTAAGGACAATAACATCACTTGGAATAATTAGTATCATTAGTTCTAATGAATTCATTGAACTTCTAGAGCTTGAAACTTGACTGAAGTCATGTAATCGACTTGGTTGACTCATTCAGGAAGAGCACAGTAAACAATACAATGTTTTGAGGGTTAGGTACTGATGAGGCTTCAGCCAGGCCTGAAGAATTGCAGCGATTTGTCATCATTCGTTGAAAAAGGATTTACATTCTTGATTGAAAGTTTGGAGGGGGATCGCATATATATGAGGAGGATGGTAAGATACTCACAGTCACTGTTTAGAGATCACTAAGTGCAGAGTGTACATTTTACAGATCAATGTAAGTACACAACTATTAGTCATCACTACAAGCGTTTTAAAGATTTTAAAAATCATCTCACTTGTCATTATTAAATGTTTTCCAATAATAATAAGAATAAGAATAATTTTTATTATCATTATCGTTGCCAGAAGTTACATTAATATTTAACATACGTTTATCAGAAGCTTTTTACTTCTTGAACTACAGATAAGAAATTTTTCTATCAGCTTTCGATATAGTAATTGTTACTTAGCTGAGATTAAGAGTGAGTTTAGACTTTAATTAACTTAAATAATAGAAAAGATGGTTGAAAAATGATTCGTTGAATTTTATTGAAATTTAAAGTTTTGTTTCAAATGGAAGAAGAGAAAGTCTTCCAAACAACAAATAAGATCCAGTAAGATAGAGCTACATAAGTAGAGAATTTAATAATGGAGCAAACAATAAAACATTCTTTCAATTAGCCAATGTGAATTATTTTTTCATTTTTTTATAACACCACAGAATGAATGCATGAATAGGTCAATAGGATCAATCATAATGAAATTCACTTTCATACTCTACTCTTCAAAATATTCAAATTACTTATGAGTTAGTCAGTTGAATGTATGACATTGGCACTCGACACACAAAGGTCCTTGCTCTGAGCTATTACGTTCAAGGTGAATCATATCTATGAAAATAAAACTCGCCAGATGCTAATTACTATTATTATTAAACATTAAATTGTAGGTTTGCAATTAGAAATGCCATTTTTCATTGTTAATAATAAAAATATTTTTTAATTTTTTTTTAGATGAAGACAATAACTGCTATTGCCTTTTTGGCCAGCGTTTTGGTGATTGCAAATGCTCATACTTATCACTTGGGAGCATGCCCAATTGTGGAACCTATGGCAGGATTTCAAATGAGCAAGGTAAAACCTAAAAAAAAATTATCTATAGTAGTTTTAATCTAACAATAATTATTTTTAAAAATACTATCTCATATTTCGTTTAAATTAATGGTAAAAATATTCTTTGTAGTTCTTGGGCTACTGGTATGTCATCCAAAAAACATCAACCGGAAGCAAATGTGTTGGATACAATTACACTCGTGGTGAGGAGCCTGGCGAATATAGAATTACTCAACAATCCAATCATCCTGTTTTAGGTAACATTTGTTATCTTTCTCGTGAATATTTATCTATGCACTATCTCATTGAAAGTGTGATTACAATTTAGAGTCCAAGCTTCGACTCATGAAGATTGAAGTCATTAATAACTTCATCATCGTAATGATATACACTAGAATATATTCATATAATTTCATTAATGAAGTAACATAAATTAAGTGTGAAAATTCTAAGAAAAGTTATCGAACATGATTTAAATTGTCCTCTATAAAAATTTAATGAGCATGCGTCATGCATAGCTCGATTAGCTCTCGTCAAGCTTCATGAAGAGGTCGATATGAGCAAAAAGACGTCAATGAGATAAATGCTGATAAAGTGGGATCTATTGTGCTATAACAGTCTACTATTTAGGAGCGATATGTAACATATATAAATTTATTGTATTATTGTAGGTCTCACGCCCCTGAAACATGAGTATCATTACACTGGTGAATTGTCTGTACCAGAACCAAGTGTACCTGGTCGTATGCAAGTTCGTTTTCCATTGAGTAAGTATTAAAAAAAAAATAATACACTTCAAACTCTACCTGCAATTTTGAAAATAAAAATAAAATAATTAAAAGTAAAGAACATAATGGACAATAAATTAAGTATTAATTAATGAATTATCTTTTTAAATATCATAAAAACCATCTAACTTCACCTTTTTCTTTATTTTTAATCATTTAGTTAATCATGATTAATTAACAGCATTATTTTAATTACAGGCGTCGCTGGTAGTGCATCCCACGTAGTATTTGCAACTGATTACGACACATACGCTGGTATCTTCACTTGTCAGAGACTTGGATTTGCTCATCGACGAAGTGCTACAATCCTCTCTCGTACGAAAGAACTCGATAAATCAATAGTGGATTCTCTTCGTGCCAAGTTAACCAGCTTCAGTGTCAATCCATTCGATCTAAGCATAGTACCCCAAACTGGTTGTGACAAGGGTGATGATCCTGTTAAAATTGACATCAACCCTGATACATTTTCAACCGAAAACTTGAGCAACGTCTTCCGTAAAGCTGGCGAGAAACTAGGTGATGGTTACGAATGGGTGGTTAGCAAAGGATCTGAAGTTTACCATAAAATCGCTGGAGATGCTTCTGATGATGATAAAAAACAATCTGAATATCCTGCTCATGTAGCTACTGTTCCTAAGGATAATGATGATAAAATTGAAACCAATGAAGTTGAATGGATTCCTTAAATAAAAACGATGCACGTCGTTTTATTTTTCTGACTGACTAATATTTAAAAACTACTGATCAAGCATTTGTTAATGTAGTTTTAGAAGGATTCAGCATTTGTAATATCTCATGTTAGTTTTTAATGATCGTGATAATTGTAATATGTATAATAAACATGTTACATTGATGAATGATAGATATTTAGATCATGAAAATTTATAATATGGAGTATGATCTCGAAAGAACAAAATTATTGACTGACTCCTGTGAATATTAGATCTATCAATAAAGATTTGTTAATTATTCTTTAACTCATGAATTTTTATTTTATTATACCTTTAAAGCATCAGTATCCTTGCTCATTCCAAAAAAAAAAAAAAAACGTTTTTATCACTTAAATATTGATAAATTATGATTATTATTGATTATAAATTATTAGAAAATATTATATTGCCAATAAATTTTTATTTATTAATTTTTTGAATCATAAATTTAAAAAATAATCATTGCTGCATGTAAATATTTAGATTGATTGATAATACATAAATAAGACGTTAGTATTAAGTTAATAAAAAAAAATAGCAACATAATAGCAACGATGTTTAATTTATTGATTTTTGTCAACTGTCAGATGGTCAGTTGCACATGTTTATCAATTATACACTCTATTTACTCATGAATAAAATAAACAAACATATTTCGATGACCAATGTCCATAGGGTCCAGGGTGACTTTTATGATGTTAATATGATACATAGTTAGGATTTGTAAATCTATACATAAATGATAGTTTTAAACTGTTCGGCAGACTCAGTACTCACACCTTGATCCTCGTGCGTGTTTCAATATTAACGTCCTGAGCTGTTAGCAGACGATCAGTCTGTTGGTGGCTACTGAAGAGTGACAGTAATTTTGATAAATTTTTTAACTCTAGAGATTATTTCACCACTGATATCACCAATTGATTATAGAAGGGTGCAATAACACTTTCTAATTAAATTTTTAAATCATTACAGGAATTAATTACCAGCAACTTAAAAATACAAGGTACTAAATTATCAACTACATTGTTCACAATCATTTAAATTTAAAAAAAAAACATAGACATTTCAATTTATTTATACAGTTATTTATAATCTAACTATTAGGACCATTGAATGAGCCTTTTGCTCCAATAAAAATTAAATAAATTCTTTCAAAAAAGAAATTTTATATAGAAATAACTAGAATCTACGTTTATTTTATTTGCAAACATTTGATGTTATGTTTCGTTATATGTACATTTAAAAATACCTGAATCAATAGAAGGTATAGAGAAAAGTGTTTTTCATGGTAATGAGAACAAATAAATCAACTGAATCGATTCATAACTCACTATGCGTGTTTGTTGTAAATATTCATTTCTCAAATGCATATTATATAATGGATCACAATTAATCTAAGATTATTTTCCAATAATTTTAAAGCATTACACTGCATTTATTATTAATAAAATACTTTTCAATTAAACTAATAAATCTGACAACTTTCCTTTCGACAAAGAAACAAATTTACTAGCTTAACTAAACAGTTTTACTACCAATACAGAACACTTTTGTACAATTAGTTTAATTCAAAACAATTTCATACTTTTATTAAAACTGTTGCTCATGAAAATTTTCCATAACTTACAATTGACCTAGTTTTTCTCGAAGATCAGATGAAGGTCAAATAATTAATCAAACTCATCAATTCATAACATTCGCTATGAATAAGTTTAATTGACTAAATTGTCCCCTGAATGCGGAGTACTGAAACTCAGTTGAATTGAGGGTGGCTTTGATCCGTAGTGCGCAATGCGGGATCCGCATCTTAAGGGTCATGCTTTTGCGCAGATGAAATAAATACGAATTCTAAACATACCAGAATCCACTCGATCACATGAAGGATTCATTCATTTCCCGTAATAGAGTCGTTAGAAAATTTTTAATGCGAGTTCTAAAACAGATTGGAATGATAATTATATTCTTTTACAAACCACAACCACGTATTTTAATATCTATTCAACAATAATGTGACTTATTTAAAAATTTAGGCATGAAAATAATGTAAAATGTGGCTTTTGTAAACTGACAGTGGCAGTAATAGATGTAGAATAAATTAAACTCAAAAGGTTTTCACTATATTGCTGATGACCTCAAGTATTATGTCTCTCATATCTTGTGCAATTAGTAAACACTATAATCCACTCAAAAAAGGTAATTGACTGGTCAACTAGTTTTGACGATGATACTGATAGGGGAATAAATAAGGGGAGTGTCATCCTCATCAAACTAAATTATTTCAAACGGAGATTTGACTTTAAAGATCACTTCATCAGGTCGATGAATGTCATATTGCAATTTGTACACGTGTAATTTAATTGACGGTGAGTCACAGTGCATTTTTACTGACCTACATTTTGTTCAATTATTATTACTAAAATCATAAAAAAAACAATGACCGTATATTGTAAACTTACTAATACATCAACTATAGAATTTATTTCAACATCTTGGGAAAAATTGTTGTTGTACGTATGAAGTGAATTTGTTTAAAGGAGTTTTAATTATCAATATTGTTTAGAAGAAACAAAAAACATTATTTTATAAGACTATGTTACTAATAACATTTTAGGAAAAAGTTGAATAAATTTTCTTTATGTGATTGCAGTTATAAGTTAAGTATTATGTTTGAGATAGTTTCAACCTTTGAATTATTTGCTATGAAAATTTACGGTTGTGCAATTTATTCTGATTAAATAACTATTAACTGTAAATTTTGTAATTTAAGAAAATCGCTCTAATTATTTTTATTTGACTATATTTTAAAAAATCAACTGAGTAGATTCTTTGAAATTATTTTACTACCACTACTGATTTCTGAGAAATTGTTTTAAACAATGAAATATACTACATCATTCATTTTTCAGACGTCAAATTACTAATAAATTATTATCTTCACATAAACTGAAAAAAAATAACTCATCTGAACTTGAGATGTCGTCAAGTTCAACTTATCTAACGATTTCTTCTTATTCACTCCAATATGTAATTAAATAAAAACTCATGGCAAAACTCTACAGCTTTTCACTTCTGAAAAAAAAACTGAGAATAATTTTTGCAATAATTAAATGTACGAGTTGATAAAGAATCAAGACATACGTGGGAGGAAGGATATCCAGTCTGAAGTCCTTCAGTTTCAGGTTCAGAACATAAACACCAAGAATATTGCATTGTCCCTGAGGGGAAATTCATTACTTACAAATTCTTTCATTATCTTTTATTGCATGAAAAAAAATTCCATTCAGCTCGAGTCACAATATATATGTAGATCTTGTCAATCCATCTATTTCTAAACAATGCGTTACTCAACACTACATAACGTATCATTGTATTTTGAATCACATCATAAACATTAATCGATGGTGTTTTGTTTTTAAGCTGTTGTAGACTTACGACAGGTGTGTGAATCTTATCTGAATGTAAACAGCGATAGAAAGGCTACCGTATCAATAAATAAAGATGTAATAAGAAAGATAAACAGATTACTATCGATTCTAAGCGGCTCATTTCTATTTTGTTAGAAATTTGAGAAAATTTAATGACTTATAAATGACAACATGAACTTGATAAAATCTAAAACAGGTTAATAATCTGTTACATCACTGAAGTATTCATCAAGTTGTTTCTAAATTTCTCGAAATGAAATTATTTTTTTATTACCGATTTGATTATTTAAGAATACCTGTTGTATCCACACGTGATAAATTTCTAATGATAATAAACTACCATGCGCATCAATGACTCATTAGATGACTAAATATTACAATTTTCTGGGGGTAATTTGTTCCTAATAATTCGCTTGTTATCAATTATGAAAACGATTGCCTATCAATTCATTGATTGTTGCTTTTTGAATAAATTACCATGGTGGTGAGCATCAATCGTTAGTCTTCGATTGATAGGCTTGTACACCTGTTCGAATCAAAACATTAAAATAAAAACTCTAAACTTTGAATAGTTTTATTCGATAGGATAAAAATTCTCTTGGATATCTAGTACTTGAACAATACTTTACTAATTTGTTTGTATTTATAAAAAAATTACGAACTTTATAAACACATATACCATAGAGGGTTGATTACTTTTCAAGCCAATTTAATATTTAGCAATTAAGATAAAAAATTCTCCATCTTCATTAAAAAAAAATGTGGTGAAAAGCGGTGTATTAGACAAGTGAATGCTATTCACTGTAATTATTCATCGTTTGTGGTTGATAGAATCATTTTGCTTTTTTCATTTTACTCAAGCCGGACTCAGATTCACACAGTCAAGTGAATGGAAGGGTGAGAGCTCAGTCTTCCTCCAGAATTTGTCCAATAAGGTCAGGAACAACCACTCTGATAATCATTAGTACCAGTTGAAGAAAATCACTTTCATATAATTTTGATTTAAAACATAAAAGTTGTTTTAATTTTTTTGTGAAACATTTGTTTAATTGAATTGATGGTAAATATTGCTAATATTTAATTCTCATTTAAATTGGAATTTTATTAGATGAATTTATTGATGAAATATCACGTAGATTTGTGTTCCAGAAAATGCATTTCATAATTCTCTCAATATTACTGGTGTTTTGGTGCACTGAATCCAAATCGAGTGTCTTGGTTGCTGATAATGGAATGTCTAAAATGATCGAACTGAATGCCGATGCACCTTTTTGTGCGCTGTATCACGATCGAGGGGTAATTCAAAGGATGATTCTTGGTGCTGATCCGAAGAGAGTTCGTCAAATGTCAACTAATCTGGTCAATGATCTCGAAGAGACTTGCAAGGCATCTAGAAGCAAGGGAAAGGTAATGATTATTCAGTTCCGTAATATTACCTGATAATTTAATAATAACTCTTTCAGCGAACATTACTTGAAACTATTCATCAATAATAAACAATAAGGTATTGCAATTGTAAAAATTTCTTTTAACTCCAAGTTAATTTTATTCTCAAAAAAAATGTACGAGCTTCAATGTCATCTGTTGAAAATTGCATACAAATAATAAAAGAACATTATGTTTTTATCGTTGTTGTGTGTACTATACTTGGAAATGACTGCTGGAAGAATCTTGATCATAGTTTAGATACTAAAAACATAAATAACATGGAAAGTTTTAATTTTTTTGCATTAGTTTCTGCACTAATGATTTCAACATTTTAGTTATTAATAAAAGAATTGAAAAAAACTGATTTTAAAAAAATAATAATAACGCTTCGAATACTATAGAATTTTCTTGGATTTTGTACCTAGAAAAAAATCTTCCTTGATGTGATGAATTAAAATTGTTAATTTGATAAAAATAATGTTGTAGAATGTAATAATAGCCTCGTCATTAATCTTGTACATCATTAAATCATTATTCAACAATAATAAATTTTTTCCTATTTATTCATTGACAGAAATTATGCATAATAAATATTGTCACGTAGGATCAGCCTGCTGGAGGTGGACTTATTTATCCCGGAACTAAATGGTGTGGACCAGGTTCTTTGGCAGCTTCTTATGATGATTTGGGTCATCATGCGGCTGAAGATGCATGCTGCAGGGAACATGATCATTGTCCAGTCACAATAAGTCCTCAAGAATGTATCAATGGTATCTGTAATAATTCCCCTTTCACTCGGTCACACTGCGATTGTGATGCTAAATTCAGAAGATGCCTCCAAAATTTAAACACCGAAGTTGCTAATACACTTGGCGCTCTTTTCTTCAATGTCATTCAAGTTACGTGCTTCAAAGAACGACGTCCATGTTCTCAATGGCAAAGGTCAGTCTTGTGTTTAGTTTTAAATTTACATTACCTTTTTTCCATTAATTTTTATTGTGTTCCTTCTATTTTTCTTTTTTTCTTTTATTTTATTTTTTTATGTAGCTTTTGTTGATCAATTGCTGAATAATATTACAGTAGGATTGGCCTTGAATGGCAGAGGTCACCAAGATATTTCTCAAACTCGCAACGCGCTTGGAGACAGACAGCAAAACCTGTACTGAGGACGATCTTTGATTTCATCACAGGAGTAGTTAGAAATACGTTTTCTAGTCCAAAACAACGATATCAATCGGTTATTTATTTTTTTCTAATTATTTAATTTGGTGATGGATAATACACTGGATTGAATGACTTGGGATAAATTTTTTAATTAATCAAAAAGCTTTTCTAGCATTGGTGGAGGTTTAAAAACGTTAAAAAATTATCAATAAACCTGAGGGGCTAAATCTAACCATTGAGTGAATAATTATCTAATAAATAATTATTAATTAATTAATTTTTATTTTTACAGAACTGGATACGGTGAGGAAGAATCAAATCGCCTATGCTCTCAGTACAAATTTCAGCCAAGTGAGAAGTACGTTCCCCTGATGCCTCTAAACATGAACATGTAATCGCAGATGCACCAAAGGAGACTCAATTCTTAAATAATTTTTATTCGAGTCATAGCGTTATAATTGAATTTGAATATTTTATTAATGCACTAAGTATAGTAATTATTAATTCATATTACTTTGTAAATAGATGAGTTGAAGTTTATTTGAATATTGACCTCATAGAATAGAAATTAAAAAATATATTATAGACTAGTATGATACATTTTTCTTCAAAAATATCAAAATAGGACTTTTTTTAGAGATTAATTGATCAAAAATGGTTAAAACAAAAAATAATTCTCAAATCAAAATGTGATATAAAAATATGTGCAAATTATTTTAAGAAAATAATTATCATAAATAACAAATGAATTTATAGATGTAACTAATAACTATAATATAAAAACAAAGAACCATGATAATGTAAAGATAGACTTTTTATTGTTACATATCATGATCGATTTTACAATTAATGACAGAGTCATAAAATATATTAATAAACAAGTAAATATAATATTTATATCTTATTTTTTCAAAACCTATAAAGTTATTATCACTAGATCCACTATTTGTGTTATCTTAAAGCATTGTTTTTATCATTAAAATTCATTGTGGGAAATAATTGCGTAAAAACTTCTCCACATCGACTCTCTAATTTGACATTTGCGTATTTATCAGCTCTAGTATTGCCGATGTTGACTATGGCAATAGGCTTTTTAGATTCTACTGCTTGTAATATTATTCGAAATCCAGAGAATGTCGTCAAGGACGTTCCGAGGACTAATAGAGCATTAGCATCATCTACAGCACATTGAACTCTTTCAACAACTGACTTTGGTACATTATCTCCAAAAAATACGATATCTGGTTTTAGAATTCCACCACAATTTGGACAGGATGGTAGAACAAAATCCTTTATCTGTTCTTCAGAGAGCTCAACATCACCATCTGGTCTTATTTCTTTAGTTACAGCAGTTACAGATGGATTTAAATTATCTAAAGTTTTTTGGAAAGTATGACGACTAATTTTTTGATCACAGTTTAAGCACATTACGGTATAAGCTGTTCCATGAAGCTCTATTACATTACGACTACCGGCTTTAAAGTGTAATCCATCAACATTTTGAGTTACTATACATGATACTTGACATTCGTCTTCTAAATGTTTTAAAATTTTGTGTGTAAAATTTGGTTGAAAATTAGAAAATCTGTAATAAATAAAAAATGATTGATAAATAGTATTTGATTGTAAGTGACAGATCAGAAGGAAGATGACAAAAAGAAATGTAGAATCACCTTGGCCATCCAACATAATTCCTAGCCCAATACCTTCGCCTCACATAGTCATGTTTTCTGAAATCCTGATATAAAACTGGTCTCCTATTACTCGTGGCATATAAACCCACTCCTTCTGACCTGTAATCTGGTATCCCACTCTCAGTGGAGACTCCAGCTCCAGTTATAACACATAATTTCCCTTGATTTTCAATAAATTGTTCTAATTTTGATAAATCACTTGGTTTTGGGGGTTGATATTTAGGGACAAAAGCAAGATTAGAATATTTTTTAATACCTAAAACATAAAAATATGATATAATAAGTAAATTATATATATATATTTTTTAATTCAAAAGTTTATGAATGTTGAATTCATGAACAAAATATTTAATTATTTAATGCACTAGTAATTTATATACATTTACGTTGAAAGATAACCTCTCAGTTTTTAGAAACGCATTACAAATATTCCTCTAATATGAATAATTATATAACTGTATAAATTTTTAATCATAAAAATGTTAATTTATTCCTAAAAAACGAATATTCTTACTAAGAAGTAGACGTCCAATTATCACCGTTTGGAGGTTAACATCAATAAAATTATTAATAGCACTCATATTTCTCATGTTATAAATTTACAAATTATCATTAATTATCTATTCCATCTACGTTGTCATCAATATAACTTTAAAGAATAGTAGAGTATAAAAATACTTATTGGCAACATATTTTGCAAAAACAAATTATTTATAAACATAATTGAATCACTGCTCACTTTCCACTGTGTTTACATACAAACAAATACAACTACACAATCACATGATCGATTAGATCAATAGTCCTGTAGATTTAAATAAGGAAGAAAAAAAATCAATATCTGTTACTACTGAATTGAATATATATTTGATTTAAGATTTAATTTTGAACACATGTTACATACAATAATATCAATATTATAATGACTAAAATATTTATTATGAATATGATATAAAGTAATTAAACATGCTCACTATTTATTATATCACATCATAATTTATACGATTTAAAAAATATAATGATCTTTACTTCTTGCTATCTTTTTATATTTCACTAGTATCATAATTCATTTAACCATGCATTAATATATGCTTGTAACAATTAGACTGAGGTGTCAACCACATAAGATTACGATAAACTAACTGGATTCGTATTTCATTATAGACTATGCTAGTAAAATGATATATTGAGTATGAATGAATTATTTTAAATTAACTAATTAATATTCATACATAATTTCTATGTAAGAGTCAAAACATGAACACATAGATAAACATTTGTTTCATACTTTTTAATTTTTATATCTGACTATTCAGTAAGATGCAAAATGAAAACTAATTTATTATAATTCTTTTAATAATTGAATATTGAAAATGTAATTTAAAGAAATACGCTTTTCTTCATCATATGCTAGTAGGATTTGCATGTTCTAAGTAACTCACTTAAAGCTAATTTAGAAGCGAAAAAATTTATGTAAATTTAGTTAATTATTGTGTTTGTTTTGCTTTTGAAATCCGTTTTTTATGTCAAGTCATGTTGACACGATGAGCTGGAATTTAAAAAATTTATCAAGTAAATATAGTATATCATTTTCAAACTTTAAAATTTATACTTACATTGCACCGGTATTCGGAGAGGTTCATTATCTTTTATAAGACATTCATGAGTCTGTCGATGAAATAGATACTGTAGAAGAAGCTGCTTATCTTCACCAAAACATGGATCATAGAAGCCAGGTAATTCACTCTGAAAGATTAATCACCAGATAGATTAACTTAATTATCCATTTATCAAACTATTTAGTTCTCTATTAAACTAGTTGTTACCTTCGAAGCTTCATGTAGAACTAATCTAGAGTTGATAACTAAGCACTGTAATGGAATAGTAACATCGATAACATCATCCTCTGAGTCATTTCCAACTTCTTGTTGCTGATTTCGTTTATCAGGATAAACAAAGCGTCCATATAATGCTTTCGTAATAACTAAACCACCTTTAGCTTCTTCTTCAGCTCTAATTCTACTAAATGTAGCCATCATTAGTTCAATAGCTGCTTTAGCTTCACGTTGTTTCTCTAACATTCTTGCTTTGTTTAATTCCTTTTGCTTTACTTTCTCTCTTTCTTTCTGTTCTTTAATCATTGGCTCAACAACTATCTTCTTCACAACTGTCCACGTTATAAGAGGTACCACGGTGGCATAGAAAACTGGTGCGGGAATAATTTCTTCACATAAATGAATTGGAAATAAGTAAGACTGTGATGCCCGAATTAATTTAATCCTTAATGTGACCCCATTTGGTACACCGACGCGTACAGATGCCGATAATGCGCTATGTTTTGATACCTTTTTTTCAGCTCCATACTCTAAATATGCTCCGAGAGTACCTACCCTATAATTAAACCCTAGAATTAAAGTCTATGTGGATATTTTTAAGATGTTATTAAAATGTTTATTTTACTTTTCATGATGAAATGGATCATTTGAATGATGAGTTGATGTTAAATTTAAATGTAAGAAATAAAAAAAAAAGAAATAGTGTAGTAGAATATTTTTCAACTAACTTTAACGTTCCTCGTAATTTCATTTCTTTTTCCACCATTTTATAAGTATAACTAAGACTAGCAAAGCTGTTAACCAATCCGAATTGTAAAGTAAAGGAAGTGTATGATTCTGGAGTATCTCTTACGATCATTGTAGTCATTCCGTTTTGAATTCCACCTTTGTATGTTATGTATCCAACTGTGTGTTTATCTAATTGTTGGCCTAAAGCTGTATGAAGAGTAACAAAAAATAAAATTAATTTAACATCAACTATGCATTGTATTTGCATTAAATTACTCACAAGCAACTAGTCCGGGCCGGACTTCATTAGGTTTGAATTGAAGAATTATAGCCCCAGTGAAAAATAATCGCTGTGTTAGAGACCGATAACATTTAACTGACGTTACAGGTCCATTACCAGCTCCTACATCTAATTCCACCCAACTCTTGGATGATAGTGTTTTTCGAGCAGCAACATTTACCGTACCTATTCCGGTACCATTTTCAGCATCTAACTGGCCATAGAGAGTCAATGTATCTTTTAAAGTCAAGGGAGCTTCGATTGATTGTTGAAAAGACATTCCACTAATTTCGACCCCACTAAATAATCCGTTTCTATGAAGATGTATTTGTTTTAGTTAATAATTAAAATAAAAAATTTGAGCGATAAATAATAAGCTTCGAGATTGTTTAATAGTTAAAATTATTCTTTAATTACCCAACATCGTATTCTTCATCGTAGCTATTAAAAATATTTGTTGCATTCACATAAACAGTTATATTGCCTTTAGGATTAGTTCTTTGCTGCAATAATCTATCTTCCCTTTCTTTAGCAATTCTTTCGTATTCCTCTCTTATTTCTTGGGGAGTTTTTGTTCTTTGAACTATTTCCCATCCTTGTGTTTCCAATCCTCTAACTCCGAGAGAGTCATAAATAGCTCTTTGGTGAGGATCACTTAACACTGCAGAAGGGAAAATAAAAAAAATACATTTACTCAATTTCGTTGTTATTTAACCAATGACTAATGTTGTAAGTACCTTCGTATGCTTTATTTGTTCGACTAAACAAAGCCTCTGCTTTTTTCTTCAGTACTGGATCCACGTGTTTATCGGGATGATAAAGTCTACTTTGTCTTCTATAAGCTTGATGAATTTCTTCAGGTGTTGCCTAAATGAATATCAGTTAAATAAATGTCATTAATTTTTACTTGTATTATATTGTAGTAAACTAACAAACTTTAATATGAGCTCTAGAAGAATTGACTAACAAAAAATAAAACAAGAAAACAAAGTATTCATTTTTAACATATATTGTTATCGTTTTTTGTGAAAATAAATGCAAAAAAAAATCCAGTTAAAGTATCGATGAATGAAAAACAATAAATTGAATGATTATTACATCAGATTTTATTTAAATAATTAGAATTGATTGCACAAACAATTGAGGCATTGCACTCGAAAAAAAGAGTTTAACAAATATAACATCTTACGTTTCTTGGTAAATTGAGGAAAGTATAATAATCCTCTTCATTAATATTTTCTTGTTCATTGTCATTATCCATTGTATTGTTTTTTTTCTTCACTATTACTCTTTATTTTAACCTTCGTCCTTATTTTTAATTTAGGTTACAATAAAATTTGCTCCAAACCGGCGTGCGCGATTAGTGCTAATAATTATTCTAGAGGGCGCAATATGTTTTTTACCGTGGGAATCAAATGTTGATAAAACTCAGTCGGTAATGTCAACTAATAACCTTGAAGTCGACGCAATTAAATTTTTGCTAACAAAAATCGTGAATTGAAGTAATAATTGCGCAAAAATATAAACTTTTTTTCATACATTAAATACACAAAAAATATTCAACACGTCGATTGAATATTTTTCAATTTACAAATATTTTAAATCGATATAAATAATTTTTTACAAGCTCCATAATATATCAATTTAACATACAAAAAAATTATACCTATATTGTGAATAAATTTTAAACAAGAAAAATTTTCCAAATGATTATCTGAATGCTAATTGTCTAATAGTATTGATTTATACGGTGTAGTGTAAATAACCTTACTGCTAAACGAATAATCCAGCATTTTGTCTTTATGCTTATGGCAGTCGATTCTATACAAATAATCATGAGAAAAAAGAAACAGTTGATTTTTGTGAGTAATTGATAATCAAATCACAAATCACAAATCTCTACTGTAAATGGAGTAATGCATACAAGTATGAAGAATTATTGTAATGATTTTACTGTCATGACTCATGGTAAGAATAAAATGTTTTAAAATTTCTCAAAGTTACTTATTTATATAATTTCCATAAAATTATTTTGAAGGTCGAAATACCAATAAAATGCAGTTTATTATATTCATCATACTGCCATTAGTTTTTGGAGCAGCTGATTTTTCATTAAAAAATAACAATTCATTGCCATCTTTGTATCCTGAAGTGATACCAGCAGATTATGAGACATCGTATATAAAAATCATCAACTCATCAGTTGAATATGTGTTCTTATATAGTGAGACTCAGGTAATAATATTTAATATTAAGAATATTATTTGTTTTAATAGTCGCTTATTTATTATAATTTTCGCTAAAATTAATTAATTGTTTTATTCAGATCAATGAAAGTGCAAGGATTAACGTGGAAAGCAATGCTACCATTGAAGATCCTTTGTTAGTTGTTGTCAAACAAAGAGTAGGAATTTTATCGTGGCAAATACCACTTCTTGTTGAAAGGAATAATTCAATTCCACAACTTTTCCATAAAACCAGTCGAACTTTGTGTTCCTCTAAAGACTATAGAAGTAATTTAGAACCTCTTAAAGGTGATCGTGATACTATTGTAGTTAGTATTTTTACGGGAAGCGATTCATCAGTGTCTTTCAATTTGACTGTTGATTTAGAGGATGACTTTTATCTTAGGTATTTAACTGATGTCAGTCTTTCAATTTTTCTAAACATTATATATTTATATAATATTGATTTGTTGTCATGTAGTCTGGGCAAGAGTCAAGAAATAACCATCACTCCTGCAGAACCAAGATATTATGCTTATAATTTTTCGGACAAAATAGAAAGTTCATCTGTGTTGATGAAAGTGGAATCACATGAGGATACCTGTATGACAGTTTCAATTCAAAATACTGTAGTATGTTTTACACATTTTTTGATTCCTGAGAATACTTTCTCAACAAAAAAAGAAAAGAATGTACACTTATTACAATTCATTATTTATTTTAATTTTTTAATTGAATTCAATTTTCATTTTTCAGTGTCCAGTATTTGACTTGGAACGAAACATTCAATTTTCCGGTTATTGGCAAACCGTGAGTCAACTTGGTGGCATTTCAATTTCTGTAAGTACTAAATGTTCACTCCTATTTTACAAAACACATTTTATAATATTTTGACTGGATTTACAGAAAGAAATTTACCCAAAAGGTTTTTTTGTGGTATTGGTGGTGAAAGGTGATGATAAAGATTGTACAGGTTTACTAGGATCAGAACAACGTAACAAAACTGTTACTTTAACCATTTCTCCCAATATAACGACACAAGAAGGTATTAAAGCAGCGTCGATTGCTTTAATGATTGGTATTGCTTTCTTTAGTGCTTATATAGTTGGGGTCATAACGCACAATGTTCGTCTTCGTCGTAAATTACGTCAAGAATTAGAAGATAATTCTCCAGAGCCTCTACGTCCGGAAGAGCTCCTTACTCCTGTGATAGAAGAAGTAAAAATATACAAAATTAAATTTAAATAAAATATTGATAAAGATATTTTCGTAGGATGGTCCTCGACAATCATCAATAATTAGCGTTGATTCTTCAATAGATGAAGATGATATCGACATGTTGGATGATGCACTTTCAGATAAAGAGATAATTCGTACCAAAAGAGTCTTGGCAGTATCAGACTTAGCTCGTAAAGATCCTAAGATTCTCCGGCACAAATCTCGATTATATTTGTATTATCTTGGAACGATTGCAGTATTTTATGCTTTACCTGTTGTTCAATTGGTAGCTACTTATCAAAATGTTCTTCACGTTACTGGAAATCAAGATTTATGCTACTACAACTTCCTATGCTCACATCCATTCTTATGGCTGTCAGACTTTAATCATGTGTTTTCCAATTTTGCTTACGTTTTGTTAGGTCTTTTGTTTATGTTATTAACATATGTAAGGGAACAAGGAGACTTGGCATATGAAGAAAAGAAAAAAAGTTATGGAATTCCTCAACATTATGGATTGTTTTATGCAATGGGTACAGCTTTGATAATGGAAGGTGTACTTTCTGCTTGTTATCACATGTGCCCTAGCCACAGTAATTTTCAATTTGGTAATTTGATATTTTTATATTATTTATAAATATTCTAATACTTGAAAAGTTATTAGCAACAATTGATTTATTATTAATTTATTATAGATACCAGCTTTATGTATATCATCTCAGTCCTGTGCATGGTAAAAATTTATCAAACTCGACATCCAGACATTAATGCTCGGGCTACCGTAACATTTGCTGTACTTGCATTGATGATATTTTTGGGAACAGTTGGTGTATTAAATGGAACCGATTATTTCTGGATTTTATTTTCAATAGTCCATTTAATCGTTTGTCTTCTTATAACTGCGCAAATTTATTACATGGGGAGATTTAGGTTGAATAAAGGGGTATTACAACGAACACTTATGGTAAGAGTCTGGAGTAATTTTTTATATCAAATTTCACCAAGTCAGTATATGATAATTCTTATAATGATATTTTTATCTTGATAGACATTGAAACATGATGCGAGAGCTGGAGTAGGTTACTTAGTAAAACCTATCTACCCTGCAAGACTGATTTTACTTGCTCTAGCAAATATTGCTAATATAGCTTTAGCTATTGTTGGAAACATACATCATCAGAGGCAAGAAACAAAAGACTTTGCTACATTTTTATTAGCTGTGCTTATGATGAATTTACTGCTCTACACGTGTTTTTATGTCGTCATGAAAGTAAGTAACTAAAACATTTTTCTAGAAAATTAAAAGTTGATATTTTCAAATATTTTTATAATTATTATTAAAAATTCAAAATAATGATTTATAATTAAAGAGAATAAATATTTAATTTACAGTTATGCTCTCGAGAACGAATATTACTCCAACCAATGTGTTACATTATACTATCAATAATAACGTGGGGTTTTGCGCTTTATTTCTTCATTCACAAATCAATCTCTTGGGCATTGCTACCAGCGCAATCACGACAGTACAATATGCCATGTAAATTACTAAATTTCTTCGATTTTCATGACATATGGCATTTCTTATCAGCCTTAGCGATGTTTTTCTCATTCATGGTACTGTTAACACTCGACGATGATTTGGAGGATACTCATAGAAGCCAAATTCCTGTTTTTTAAATATGTTGATTTAATACTAAGGTCTGTTGGGTAAATGTAAATTAAAATGAACGAATAGGTTACAAATATATTGATATTTTTAACATTTCCCACGGCAGTATACAATCATTATTTATTTAATTCATTGAACATCATCGGTATAATCATTTAGATATACAATGAATTTTTGTACAATTATTTATCCCATTTATTTTTTAATTTGTTTACAGCACCAACTCACACCGCTGTGAGCATTTGATAGCAATAACAAATCGCAATACAAACTGTACTTGTATCTAAAAATAAATATTTGTTTCTTTCATCTTTTCCAATTTATGAACACGAGTTCAGCACAAGTTCATCACACTCACGCTTGATACAGTTTTCTCATTATTTATTCATCTTTTGGATCAAGGTATCCAAGAAACAATCAACACACGTACGCTAACAAAATTCTCAGAGAAATATTAACAACTGAACGGTAACATTTACAAATCAATGGCTAGTTTGCAGTGAATTGAATAATCAATTCACAAAGAGTGAATGTTAATTTATTTTATAAAGTTTCTTAGTGTGAAATTCAACAGGTACCCATCAATGAATAAAATCGTAGTATTACGATGAACCACTTGAATCATTATGATGCTCTTGAACTGTTGAAGAGTCCAATTGTGCTAAAGTACGTTGGAGCTCTGCACGCTCCGAAGGGCTAAGTCTGTGTGAAATTTCAAGAATTGCATCAAGACGAACTTCAGGACACTTCTCTAAAGCATCTTTAACTTGTGTAACTACTGCACCACGTTTTACACAATTGATATTACGCATAATCACACTGTCTTCATTAGATCGTTGATTTTGAAGCCACTCTACTATTTTTTCATCTTGGTCCCAAATGTAAGACTCAGTTGTTCCTCGATCTTCGATAAACCAACGTCTCAGCATTGCATCTACTTGTCGGACATCTAGATTTGGTTGGGTTGATAAAATTTCATTTCGTACTTCTTCCTCAAGTAATCGTCGACGCAAACGCCAATAAAGTGATTGTCGAGCTTTACGCCAAGGTATGATGTCGTTAATTGCACCTTTTTCTAACATTCTCTCAGAAGTGTCATGAAGATCTGAGAAATGTACAGCTGCTTGGTGATATATTGGTTCTAAGACACGCTCTCTAGTACGGATTTCCATTTCGATATTTGCTCGCTCTTCTGATGATACTGTATGTGATAATTTTTCCTATAAAAATTTTATAAATTTGTTAGAATTAAATTTTGAATTATTTTGTAAAAATAAAAATATAAATAAATACCTTGAGATTTTGTATAACAGGATCCAACCTCTGAATGGTTTTGACAATATCTTTATTCTTGAATTTAATTTCCACAATAGCTTCAGGTTCTAACACTCCACCTCTACTGGTATTATCTACAAACATCTCCATATACCGTGGATTTATTGTAGGATCGACAACAGCCCATGCTCCTCCTCTCAATTCTCCATTAGGTGGAATGTAGATGAATACTGGCTTGGTGTACTCTCTTAAACCATCAACAATGTATGCTCCAAACTTCATAATTTGCTCGTACATATCTGAAAGTATTTATAAAACAGATTTATTTCTTTCTATTTAACTGATTTCAATAAAATCTACATTTATTATTAAACTTACCTTTCTGACCACCTGAAAACCCTCTCCAATTAGCAAAGATAAATAACGGTAACTCTTCTCTGTTGAAATCCTTAATAGCTTGTGCAGTCTTATAGGCACTATCAGGATACCAAACCTGACCCGCTTGTGAAACAGTTTTTGCTTCAGAATCAAGATTCGCAGGATCAGCAGGTAAATGTATCTCTACAGTTCTTGTTTCTACTGCAATAATACCACAAGGGATACCACCAAGTCTCGCTCGGCCTGTGACCACTGTTTGAGCCCAAGGTTGCATGATTTCCTCCCAAGATCCACGATCAAAGAACCCAGACTCCCATACTGCTGGATCACCAGTTGATTTTCCTTCAAGCATCCATCTAGGATCATAAGGTGTTTTTGTTGGGACATAACTAATTTCTCTGTCTATCTGATCTACGGGATTAATAATGGGTAATGGGCCTCCTTTATTTTTAGGCACCATGTTAATCCACCTTAAAACAATAGCAATACTATCAAGATCTCTTGGAGCAGTCACATGAGATATTCCATTATGATGCATGATCTGAACACCACCAAGTTGGTTATTACTAGCATATACTTCTCGACCAAGTACTGTATTGAGTGCTCGATATCCAGTAAGAATAATCGGAGAATTTTCAACCTGAATAACTCTCTGACCAAGTCGAAGTAAATAAGATCCAATCCCAATTGCTCGACAGCTTGCTATAGAGATTGTAACAATTTCTTCATAAGCTCTAGATGTTTCTCCAGCGATTAATCCTGCATATTTAAGATTTTCAACTCCTAGACCATCTTCTTTACCAATGATGTCAGTGATTTTATATCTTGCTTCTCCACCATCTTCAATAAGCGAAGCTTTGACAGAATTGAAAGGTGCTAAGCGAGCATAATCATCAGGAGTTAAATAAATATATTTGAAACCTTTCTCTGGCTCTTTTTCATCTTCCCATGCTATTTTAAAAGCTCCTTTTACTTCTTCAGCAAGACCGATACGTGCTCCAGAATTTGTGCTGAAGTATACTCTAGGTATTCCCAATTCTCTGGCTCTCTCAGAAGCTCGATAGAATACAAGATCTTCTTTAGGTCCAAAAGAGCCTATTAGATATGTAACGTCATTTGAAATAAGGATGATGTCACGACCAGATGGATATTCTGGAGTATATAGGGTTAATCTCCAAGCTACCATTCCTACATCATTTTCTCCTGGTAGTCTTTTTTGCTCCACTAGAGTATCTCCGTCTAGAACTAATTCAGCATAGTCCATCACCGGATTAGGCATCTGTATCTCCATGTTAGGCCGCTCTTCAATAAATTTAATCCAAGCCTTCTCCAACTGCTGACGGAACATATCAGGAAGATCATAAACATAAGTCGTTCCTGTACTTTGTGCTTGAAATCTCTTCGCTTGAAGGTAATCCTTGGTTAAATAAGGTGTAGAAACTGGCAATCCATGCATAGGTCCTGGTCTTCTGTTAGCGTTTGATGAATTATAAGATTCGAAACGAATAATTCCTGTCTTAGGTTCAGTTGTTTCAGTATATAAATGTAAATCAATACTGTATCCACTGTCATTAGCAATACATAAGCGAACTGTTGATGTCGGTTTGCCTGGAGCTGGACGAATAGTCATTTTGATTTCTGCCTGACGAACTCGAAGCTTCCATAATCTTGGTCCATATCGTAAGACCATGCTAGTGACACTTTCTTCAATTCTTGCAGGATCCATGATCACAGTAGGGACAAAATTAAGAAAGATATGATTACAGTCGGTTCGTTTAGCAAGAGGATGTGAGAATGCAACTTCTAACTCATCCATAGCTTCTAAAAGAACTCTCTCGCCTTCATTATGAAGATAATCAAAGCTAGCTTCCTTGGTAATTAAATCTGAATGACGAATGATTGATCGGATGAAGAATCGATAGTCTGTAACTTGTTGACCTTTAGCAACTTTAGCTTTTCCTAGATAAAGATGCATTTTTTGATTAGATGTTGGTAATGCTTCTAAATCATAAGTTCTCATTCTATTAAGTTCAAGCTGGAACGCACATCCAGGCTCTAGATGTCGATAAATCCTATCTTCAACAAATCCATCCCGGTTACGGAACGTAAAGAACTTGGGGAATTGACGTTTTTGTAAAGCTGCAAATGTTACTCTTCGAATTCCTCGAGAGAAAAGTTCCTCTTTATTGGCAGCACACCAATCTCCAAATAATCTAGCCATTGCTGCATCATCTTGATTCCCGTTATCTTGAACGGTAATACTTAAAATATGAACTGGCTCTGTTGATTTTTCTCTAATTTCAACTGGACCACCTTCAGCAATACTTAGAGACACATTGATAGAGGTACTATGTCTTGATTCACTTCCTGCTGCATCAACAGCTTCAAGAACTTTCGTCGATAATGAAGTAGGGGATGATAAATCTTCCAGAAGATCTAATACTTCATCAGCGTACTGACTAAATTGTTCTAAATTTTGGAACGCAGCTACTGCACCTGTTCTGTGATTAACAAGAGCTTGATTTTGCCTATTAGGATGATTACTTGGTAGAAGAAATTGAAAATAAACCAAAGGAATTTCTCCTGATAGCTCTAAATGTTGCAGGCATGTAAATTCATAACTGATATATGCTCTTCTTACGTAAACTTCTAAAGCTGCATTACAAACAGCTCGGTTTGTATGATAAAAGAAATCATGAAGGATATCAAAAATTGATGTTTCTGAAAGAATTAATTTCTGAAGGTTTTCAGGATGGAAATCATGACCATACATATCAACAGCTGACAAAAATATTGACTCCATTTGATTATGTCTTAATTCATAAGCCGGTTGATGAGCTGCAATGAGGACTTGTCGTGCACGAAGTGCAACTCTGCAGTGTTCCGCTCGATTTAAACTTGTTAATTCAGTCAATGTGCTAGCAAGCTCATCAGTGAGACCAGGTTCATTAGCCCACAGGTGATCAATCAACATTGTCACCAATACATTTTTCTTAGTAACTTGATTATGACTGAAGATAGTGTTAGTCACCATCGCCATATTATCTTTATACTGCTGAATAAGCGCAGAAACACATTTATCATAGTGACCCTGTTGGAATTGACTCTCTACTGCATAATATTGACGCAACAATTCATGTATAGCTGTCTTCATGCGACCTCGTATTCCGTTTCTATATCTCTGAACTAATTGAACGATTGCCTGAGTTGTAAGGAAAAATACATCTCTTTCAGATCGTTTGGACAATGTGGCAGCATGACTGTCAATTACTGCAGCTATTTGTTGGCTCGGAAATTGTGCTAAGACTGATGTGATATTTCTTTCATATAAAGTCATTAATTTTCGGATTTTTTTCTCCACAGATATAGGAATTCTCCCTGATATTGTTGATATCACTTCCTGGAGTTCAAGAAGAGGTAAACTAGGGTCTCTTAAAGAACCCATGAATTTTTCTATCAATTCACGAAGCCTTGGAAGATGATATGGATCAGGTAAACAATAGCCTGCTAAAGTATTTTCCAATGCTGCACGATATTTAATGTGAAGAAGATTTAATTTTTCTGGAATAACTGGAGTGGCAGCTGTAAGAAATTGACCAGTATATTCTTGAGCTTTTGTTATGAGAGATGGATCATCTAATTCCAAATGAGCTATAAGTGTTCCTGCTTCAAGAATAGCTCCGGGTCTTTTGACATAGAAAACACTTCCTGCTTCACTGGCTGTTACAGTCATTACCATTTTCATCACTTCAATCTCTGCATATGCCTGACCTGCATCAACATGTCCTCCATCTTCCACAAGAAAACTAATGAGTTTACCAGCTGACGGTGATCGCAACAGTGAGGGATCATTATCTTTTTCAAAAATACATGTTTGATTCCCGATAATTATTCTATAACGATCAACTTCTTCACGCATGTAAGTAGTAAAACTAGCACCATCTAAAGAAAGTAATAAACCACCATCTGACAAACGATGAACTTCGATATCTTTGTAAGAGTTGTTCATTACTAAGAAATAACTATTAGGACCACTTTTAGATGTTTGAACTTTATATTTCCAGCCATCATTAATTAATTCAACATCAACAACATTATTCAAATCATTACTTGCTTGAATTTGACCTTTTTCTAATGCTGTTTGAAAACCAGAGAAAGCTGCAGTTATTGTTCTATCAGCAATATGAAGAGCACCACATGTCACTGCTAACAAAACGTCCGGTTTGTCACTTTTAACTCGTTCTGCAATCAAAGCATCTAACCACGCAGTATCAATATGATTGGTTAGAAAACTCTCTGTTTCCAATAGTGTAATTAAATATTCAACAGTAGTACGAAAATCTCCACGTATACTTAGTTCTTTCAACGCTATTACTAGATTTTCACGAGCTTGATTACGATCTTCTCCCCACGAGAAGCAATGACCAAATTGTGAATCCGCAAATTCATGAAGTCCACCAGACACTCCGACAGAAAAGTATCCCCAGACATTTTTTGATGATCGGAAATTAAGTTCCTGCACTGTACCAGAACTTGGTTTAAATCCTTCGTCTGGATTTTCACTAGTAATTCTTGCTGCTATTACATGGCCCCAAGGTTGAGGTTTATGTCGAGGTTGATCGAAGTCTATTGGGCTGTCTCCCCATGGACTTTCTCCGTACAATAAACGAATATCCTTGATATGATGCAAAGGTAATCCCATAGCTATCTGAAGTTGTGCTGCTGGTAAGTTTACATCAGACACCATCTCAGTACATGGATGTTCAACTTGCAATCTAGGATTTAACTCTAAGAAAAAATACCGACCAGCAGTATCATAAAGATATTCTACTGTTCCAGCACTAACGTAACCGACCATTTTTGCTAATCTCACAGCAGCCTTTTCCATTTCTTCAAATACTTCTGGCTTAGCAATTACCGCTGGTGCTTCCTCAATAATTTTCTGATGTCTTCTCTGTATAGAACAGTCACGACCGAATAATGAAATAGCATTTCCATAATTATCAGCCAACAATTGTACTTCCAAGTGTCGTGCGCATTTAGCAAGTTTCATAATAAAAATAGGAGATCCAGGTACTTCGGTTTGAACTTGTCTGAAAAGTGTTGGCAGTTCTTCAGCATTTTCTACTTTACGGATTCCTTTACCTCCACCTCCTTCACTAGCTTTCACCATGACAGGAAAACCAATTTTTTTCGAAGCAGCTAAACATTCTTCAACAGTTGACACACAGCCTTTTTTAAATAACTCTGATGATATTTTGATTTTTTTTCCACTATATTGAGCTTTCAGTTCTGATCCTGACCAAGGCAAAGTTGGAACATCAGCAGTTTGAGCGACAATACTTGATGCTATTTTATCTCCCAGTGCCCACATGGCTCTTTCTGATGGCCCGATAAAGGCAATATCTTTTTTATGAAGTAATTCAGGTAACTTAGGATTCTCTGAAGCATGTCCCCATCCAGCCCAGACTGCTTGGACTTGTGTTCGCAAGGCAATGTCAACAATCAGCTCTACATTAGCATAATTATTGTTATTCGATCCACCTGGTACTGGTACATATTGATCTGCCATTTTGATATACTCAGCATTAGCTTTAAGATCTTCTGGAGTAACCATAACAACAAATCTGACAGCACGTTCATTTTTAAACATCTCATAAGACCATCTTCGTATTGAACGCATACATTTCACTGCTGCTATTCCATTATTGGCAATAAGAACCTGCGAAATCGAAAAAAACAAGTGATGAAGTCATGTGCATTTATTAGTGTGTAAATTAAAATGAAAAGGATAGTCATAGAAATAAATATTCTTTTACGTAATAAGTGGCAGATCAAGGTACAAGGGTTATTTTATTTGTCTGGATTTTTATTTAATCTTCATTAGCATCGATTAACTATCATTATCAAGCTGGTCTTTTAGATCTTATCCTTGATTATTTATTGATTAAAGAAATTATGTTTTTTTGTTTAAATTTCATTTTTATATTTATTCGACTTACTTTATTGATGACTTTTGTACCATTAAAACGATGAACAAATTCTTCAGGGGTTGCGACTGTAAAATCTTTTTCTTGTAAACGATTTTGAGTCTGGATCATCACCGTACCCTGCGACATGCTGGGCCTGAAATTAATTATAAATTACATTTGAATAAAATTAAAAACATGTTAGAATAACATTGTAATTATTGATAAATTATTTATTAATACGCTGTTACTTAGATGTTTCAGTTAGATTAAATTGAGTTAGGAAGTAATAGAGAAAAAGAATCAAAAAAAATATATATTTTAAATTCAATAACAGCTATCAGTGAAAGAGTGAAAGATCATAACAGAGAAAGTGAGTATAATAATTCAAACTATTCACGTAGTACATTGCCTTCTTCTATTTCATTCAACTTTTCAATACATTCCTATTTATTTACAAATAACTTGATCTATGGTAATGGAATTAATAACTTATAATTACTAAATAACAAATATTTTGTTTTCAAAAATCAGCAATACCTGAAATATTTAAGTGCATTTTTTAATAAATGTAAGCATTATTAAAAATAATAATAAGCTATAACATAATTTTTTTTTTGAATAATATTGAAATAAAATTATTTCTTAATTTATTATTTTTTCAATACACCTGTGCTAGTGTAAAGTTGATATGAGTTAACTTCAAACATTCAACGAGATTGTATTTACAAAGTGCAATGTTCAGCGGAAATTTTAGACGCAAGTTAAACATTACAATTAAACAAACAGTGAACATTTTGACTTTTGTATTTTATTGTTAACTATTTAAAAATATTAAAGTCCAAATAGAAGTATTGATCATGCTTACTTTTAAAGATTTTAAACTAATTTGAAATATGTAAAATTAATTTCAATAAAGTAAGTAGATATAAATTAATTCTAAGAAATACATTGCAGTAATGTTTAAAAAGTTAAGACTTTTTTATGTTCCAGTCTTTTGGGTACATAAAACATAACGGATGATGAAGAAATATTAGAAATGACTTAACGGTAATCTAAAAGATATTGTCCATTTCCTACATTTCTCTTTCATTTTATTAAACATTTTTCAAGCTCGACAATATTTAAGAATTCTTTAAAAAATCATTACTTAATGGTACATTGAAATTCATAATCAAATAAATTACTTAATTGTTTCATAATTAATGATATCATTTAGCAATGAAACAATAGTACAGATTCGATTGTTAATGTCGATTATAAAATACTATGAGTTCTATTAGCGTTGATTATTAAAATTTTAAGTAAATATATAATTATTACTGAAGTGTTGACGATGTTGTTGGTACTTCCAAGCGGCTCAACATTAGATTATTCGATAAAGAAACTTCTTCATCATATTTAGATGATGTCTCTTCATCATCACTTTTTTCACTGTTCCTTGAGGAACCAATGTAAAAATTATCAGAACTCTTCCAAATGGTGTCTTTTTCATCACTCTGGACTAAAACAAATCTCTTTAGTCTTCTCATCATTTTAATGTCTTTCAATATACTCATTTAATTGAGAAATCACAATTTTCTATTTTCAAACATCGAATATCGATGACTTTTTTAACAAACTTTAAATCTAATCCAGTTTATTAAATATGTTATCTTTTAAAGATTATATATTAGACATGTTATAACATCAAAATAGATTTTTTTATCATCAACGTTTGATAACATTATAAATTATGATGATTAACAAAAGATTCTGTTCGTAATAAAATAGATAATTGGTCAATAACACTAGATAATAAATTTTTCTGTTATAAAACTAAGAAAACTATTAAATAAGCATACAGATCAACAGTCTGTCAATTACTGTCTTAACATTCAATAACGTAAACTTTCTTGCACCAGAAGTTTCCCCTTCTCTGTACCTTTTAATGACGTTTGAGAAAGTCCAGCATGTTCAGTAATAACATAGCAGGTGAAACAGTTTTTGTTTTAACTACGGTCGTATTCTGATAACTAAAGCCTCATCATAAAAATTATAGACATTTCTAGTCATTCTTTAGTTTTATTATTTAATAGTTCTTATGTACTGCTTTGAAGGTTTTTCATATCATTCATTCTGCGTTGATTCTTAACATTTATTTCAATCTTGCTTAAATTCTCGTTTCACTTCATTCTTCATGCTTTAAACTCTTTTGACATATTGTTAAAATATTCAGTTGCATCATGTAATTCCCCAAATCCTGTTTGGATCTAAATTTCTTTTATCTTCATATCGTTCATAAAAAAAATCTGGCCTTTAGAACATTAACTAAAATCTCTTTATGAAAACAAATAAAATTTAATTATAAATTAAATTATCATTTCAACTCTCACACTTATATAATTATCCTTTTAATATTGATTTAATTATCAATTATTTAAAGATTAATAATTAATTATCTCTCATTTCATTATTTATTCTAAAACTTTTTATTAAAAGTTATATAAATAAAATTCTACTTTAATATTAAAATTTTATGTTCTTTATAAATCTATGAAGATTGACATTTTATTTTCAGCAATATATATAAATCGTTAAATTATTTAATAACTAATAAAATATTAATTATTTAAATCAACACCAGAAATCAATGTTAAATAAAATAAAAAGTTAAATGTTAAATAAAATTAAAAAACTTAAATCAGAAAAATTAAAAAGAAGCAAAACAAAAAAAAACATCATTTTTTCACCTTAGCCGTTTTCGATGCTCAGTAAAAGCTGGTGCAAGCACTTGTTGACTTCCATCATTTACAGCAATTGGAAAACTATCCTCATTCTCCAAGTCATCTTCAGTAAGGTCTGGACCACCAACAACAAAGCTCACTGGTGCATTTGTCATTTTGCTGATATTTTTTAGCTTTTCTTGAGAATCTCCTTCTACCTCTTCGTCCTTTTTTATATCTTCTATATTAACGTCAACTAAATTTCGTTCTGGTAATTCGTTGTCTTCTGTACTACCTTCAAAATGATATTTCTTTTAAGAGTTTATGATTAAGAGTTAAACCAACTCCATAATGGCTCATGCCTTTTATTTTAGGGTTGTTCATGGTCTTTATTAACAGTTTATCGTCCATTTTACCAAAATGATTATCATCCCAATTTAAAAATATTTCATGCATTATTTACAACAGGTTTTTGTCATTATTTCCACTTAGTTTAATATTAGTCCTATGTATGGTTCTGTAAAATTGACCGAAAGAACGATAAAATCAATAATTGATCAATCAAATTTTCATTAACATTTAAATGTTCAATATAACAATTAAATATTAATTATCACTAAGTTTATCAATAATTTGATTGATATAATATTGACTAAAAACTTTTATAGCTGAATATTAATTTGATGAACAGATCAGTTAATCACAAACAGGCATTTTTTAATCTTTAAATAGCAGATTAAAAATTATTTAGCAGGCTTTTAGCAGCAAGACAGATATAAAACTTGAAATATATCTACAATATTATCGATCAATGGATGGACATGAAAAATAATTTAAGAGAATAAAACCAAGCTTTAGTCTATAGCCTTTACTTGTCTTTATTCACCACCAGCACCATAGAACACCCAAATTTAAACCAAGTTTTTTTAGAATAACACACAAAAGAACTGATCGACAGAAAACCAAGACAGAAACTTGCTTGGTATGACATGCGAACTGAATGATGAGTCGGAATGACCAAACGACGACTCTGATCACGAGACAACATACATAAAAGAGCCTTGAATTCAATTCCCTAGCTACACAAATATTTTAATATTATCTTCAAAACATAGAAAATGCTCTCAATCAGCAACACAACATTAATTTTAATCAAACTCCAAAAAAAACTATGGCCACTTAATACTTTTATGTATACCAATGATTGAATTAAGAAATCCTCTCAGCATACCGTTGAACTACTTATCCTTCAGCACTTAATAAATTCACCCATCAATCAGAATAACAAAATAAACTAATTAATTCATCAACTAATTTAATTCAATTATTTTATATTCTATTATTAACTCATGAAAAATTTTAAAATAAATTTGAGGATAAGTTTTAATCAAGAAAGAGAGAAGATCTATTCAGAATAGGATGTTCTTGGATAGACTTTTAATGAGCAACTGTTGAAAACAGTAATAAATAAAACTGATTGACCAGGGCACTGATGAGGATAGCCGGAAAATGGTTCAAGGGTCGTGAATAAACTTATTTAAGATTCAGTTTTAAAAGTAATATTATAAAATAGCTTTGTTATGCGATATTAACACTAGTCTTTTATCAGAGTAGCTCATTTAAGTATACCTTTAACATTCGAACAACAAACCATGCTACTTGCTGCTAATTTACTGCCTTTGAGTATTTTTTATCACTAGAATTTTTATCAAAAAAAACATTCAAGCTTATGAAATAAGTTGATAACCTCCAATTATGTGATTATAACGATTTATCAGATATTATTGATTATAGATTAGTTAATTATTATACAAGTTTCGAATTAATATCCTAGCTTCTTTTTATATCTATCAAACTTATTCAACATAATGGTCAATTTAATTTTAGAATTTATTTTTTTTTGTTTAATTATTAAATTAATTTTATTAGACATTACACACACATGTTGTAATTCTTTAACAACAATTTAATTAGTCGGTAAGTCCAATAATAAGAATCACACTTGGAATTTAATTTATTAAATTGTATTTGACCTTGATATGTCATAATATTTCAACTTTCATTAATAGTGAATGACATTTTTTTTAAAATTGTTACAAAATTTACAATATCTTTTTATCACGAATGTTCTTCAGAGCATTTTTGTTAATTTATTAATGATATAAAACAATTCTCAATTTTAATTCAACATTTTGTGTTAGTCTTTAATGTTTCTAATCATTTTTAATTTATTCATGAATTGGTTTTATTTGTAAAATAAATTCTTTTGCCAGCTAACATTTTTTTATTCAATCATAAAATTGAGTACACAGCACAAATGACCGAGAAACACGTGTTTCTCAGCCGATATTTTTGTATGACGTATCACCATGTCCTTGATCTTTGATAAGTTTTAGTAGATATCAAATTCAATGTTAAAATTATCCTACACAACTTATAAATCCATTGAAAAAACACGTAACTGAAATTTAAAGAAACTTACATCAAGTTAAAAATTTCATGACATTGTTTAACAATGTTTTTTAAAATGTTATTTCTTGTCAATGAAAATAATTATTCAAACTAAAACATGAGTTTAGTAATTATCTTTCAATATTTATGAACAACAATAAATATTACTAACAAATTTATTTAAAAAATTGACGCTATACAGTAAACTGGAGTGATAAACTAATAAGTAGGAATCACTTGAATATTTGTGATAAAAGAAATGAACCAAACCTGTTATAATTACATACCAACGGTTAGACTGATAATTTGTCCCATGTTTCATTTTTAAATCATGTGTATTTAAACTAATAAGTTAAGATGTATAAATTTTAATACTTGAAAGATAAGAAATAAAAAAAGAAATTACAGAATAGTTTATAGAGAATGAATGACTATTGGTTAGAAAAATTGTCAGGCGACAAAAGAATCGTTTTGATTGGTCCAGAAACTGCATATATAATAATCATGCTTCAAGAATCACATGCGTCACAAATAAATGCTCTCTTTTGCAAAGTAGTTTGTTGTATTTTTGACAGTAAGGTTACAAGATCTTGACCGATTTAGATTAAATTATCATTCAGGAATATATAAAAAAGAATTCTTTTAATCAATAAAAGTACTTACCGGTGACGAATCTTACGAGGTACTGGCCCTCGCTCCGCTTGGAGGTTAGGGTCAGATTTTTCTTCACCTCCTGTCATTCGAGTTTACTTTATTTTACACAAAATAAATGAAAGAAACCTTGAATTAATTGGTATGATCTTTTTAGAGATAAATCACTACAGATACAACAAATTCAGGGTTAACTAACTTGTTGAACGTTTGAAAGAAACGTATTGTAATAAGATTTTTAATTGTAGGTTTTACGCATTCACACTGTTTACTGTCTTTTTTTTTTTATAATCTATTGCGAATCCATTAGAAGGGCACTTGGTCAAGAGGAAAATTTTTATCCCTTTTTCTAATACCGACTGAGACGTTTAATTAGAAATTTAGAAAGCAGAGGGCAGATTTTACTGGAGATGAACTTGAAATAAATATAAAAAATTATGCATGTATAAAATTCATTAAATTATTTGTTATCTAATAAAAAACAACCTTTTTGACCTGTATAACAATATGTATCAAATACAAATGAAGATACCCCCTGTTTATTTACATATAAAGGCTTGTTTACAATGCGCAACAATTCTTTTTTCCTTCATTGTAAACAGAAACATGTCATTGAATGGAATCGTATTGTAAACGGGCCTTAAAAAATGTAATGTGGCAATGTTCAGGTTGGAGCAAGGGGCGTTTTGAAGTTGAAGCTGCCGTCTGCTGTCAAGTCGACAGTAATTTTTCTCATTTTTCATATATTCAGTTCATTATCATTACTCTGGTAATTATTTTTATATTTATTCAATCATTACATTTATCTGAAGTAAATTTGTAATACAGTTTAAGAAGTATTTACAGAGTTATTTGATAATTGATCCTATTCACTACGCTACTAAACTCGATTGAACATGCGTGAAATTCAAGTGCTTCGTATGATTTTTCGAGCTCATAAATTAATATAATTTTATCATTTCAATCGATCAAATGAATTGGAAGTAATTAAGTAATATGTGCTATTATTAATTCATTTTACACAAATTGGTCAATGAAAATTTCTAAGTATGTATGAAACGTATATATATATAGTGAAGGAATTTAACTTGACATGAATAGTGTATACTAGCAGAAACATTGATCCATTTGCTTATATTGAAGCTTCAGAAATATCTTCTTTTTTTTGTGTTTTTAAATTCTATTTGATTGTTAACAGCCAAAATGTCAGACTCAAAGTATTTTACAACAACTAAAAAAGGAGAAATCTTTGAATTAAAATCAGAATTGAATAATGACAAGAAAGAAAAGAAAAAAGAAGCTGTTAAAAAAGTAAGTATATTTAAATAATTGAATTAATTTTTTTTTTTTTTATCAATCAGAAATTGACAATGATATGGATTTTTATAGGTCATTGCGTCAATGACTGTAGGAAAAGATGTATCAGCATTGTTCCCAGACGTCGTCAACTGCATGCAGACTGATAATTTGGAGCTGAAGAAACTTGTTTATCTCTACCTTATGAATTATGCCAAGAGTCAACCGGACATGGCTATTATGGCTGTCAACACATTTGTCAAGGTAATGAAATTGGTAAAATTTTTTCAATTAGTCTTATTCATCATCATTATCTATAATTATAAATGCACCTTTGCTATATCTGTTTGTCTATATCTACACCATTTATTACTATTAATATATCCAAATTTTTCTTTTATTCTAGACAAACTATTTACTTATTTTATTTATTAAAATATAACAAAATCTAAATAAATAAATAATAATAACATAGATTAATATAGTTTCGGTGCATAGAAAATATGATGCAATTCTCTTACTGTTAAGACAATACTCAAAAGTCATTCTTATGAAAAATCATATTAAATATTATCTAAAGATTGAAATTTGTAACAAATTCTAAGTGATGTTATTAATCATGAGTAAAAAGTTCATATTAATAAGTCAAGATAGTTTGTCTAGTGATGGTTACAGACAGTGCTCGGCAAATGAACTGAATTTGCACAGCATTGTTTGTATTGTAAAATAGAATGGAATGATTTTTCTTTGTATCAAGAGACGAGTTGCTTATTTTTCAAAGAGCACGAGACTGGAATTTGGTTTCGACAGCAGAAATATATTATTGTTTCTACGCTTAATTATTGTATACCGATGTCTTTATATGGAATGAAATTCTTCCATTCTAATCAAAAAATGTGTGAAATGTCATTTCAAATTCCAGAATCAAATATTGATTTGGCTATTAATTCAATTAATCTCAAATAACATATAAAAATAATTAATTTTTATACACAGATTATTACAATAATAAATATTTCTTTTTTCTTTTTTATAATATTACATGTACCTGAATGCAAAAAATATGACGATATTTTAGTTTGCTGAAAATACTTCAAGCATGAATTGATACATTAAAAAAATTTCTAAAACCACATACATCTATCTATTAATTGCAGCATGTATCTAAAAAGACAATCATAATAGTAATAACAATTGTATTACAAAAAATATTAATTATAATAATATTTTAATTTTCGTAATAAATGTTTATATGTTCATGGCTGTATCATAACAATGAATGCCTGTAAACGCATAAATATTTGTAATTGCACGTACACCAATTTTTAAAGACAAATATCAATCTTAAAAATTTTTTCAATGTATCATTTCCTACAATTGTTATCAATTTGATGTTTTCATGTAAAATAATCTTCTATAGTCAATATTTATTATCAATTCCTAACATTTTATTCTTATCTTAAAATAATCATTACAAACTAATACTTTTATTATTGATGGAAGCTTAGTGTTACACATCACTTGAAATTTTGATATATTTTGTTATTGTTTATTCCTCTAAACTCTTTTGAGTATCACATCTTCTTATCTTCAATATAATCACTTTTTTTGAATTCACACGAACTACAACAAATATTTTTCATTTATTATCCATGATCTTTTTTATGAATATAAATTAAAATAAAACAAAAAAAAAAGTTGATGTAAGTGAATAATAAAATAAGAAAATTAATAATAAAATATCGTGCTCTTTGAAAAATGAACGATTCGTGTCATTTTTGTTAATCATAATTTAATTAATATTTAAAAATGGTGACGGTGACCAATTTGACCTTTTTCGTTCTGACACGCTAAAAGGAGCTAGCAACATCTCCAATGACTAAGGTATCTTACCAAACTTTATATCTCGTTAAAAAACAAAAAATTTCTTAAAAAATAAAGAACAAAAAAAAACAAAAATTTTTTTGATGGGTTGATTAAAATAGTTAGCCCTTATTGTAACTAGACTTGAATCCCTGGCTTGCCCGATTTGTTGCGTAGGATTGTGAGGATCCAAATCCACTGATACGTGCCTTGGCAGTACGAACAATGGGATGTATTCGTGTTGACAAAATAACTGAATATCTTTGTGAACCTTTGAGAAAATGTCTGAGGGATGAGGACCCATATGTAAGAAAAACAGCGGCTGTTTGTGTTGCTAAATTGTACGATATTAATGCTTCATTGGTTGAAGATCTAGGATTTTTAGACCAATTAAAAGATTTACTATCAGACAGTAATCCTATGGTAAGAACATCTTCATTAATCCAAACTTTATAAATTATTTTATAAAAAATAAACATTTGAATAATATTGAGTTTTTTTTTTCATGTAATCATCATCACCATGGATAGGTTGTTGCAAATGCAGTAGCTGCATTATCAGAGATAAATGAATCAAGTCCTAGTGGACAACCACTTGTTGAAATGAATTCACAAACAATAAATAAATTGTTAACTGCTCTTAATGAGTGTACTGAATGGGGACAGGTGTTTATTTTAGATTCTTTGGCTAACTATTCACCAAATGATGATCGTGAGGCTCAAAGTATTTGTGAACGAATTACTCCACGATTGGCACATGCTAATGCTGCTGTTGTACTTTCAGCTGTCAAGGTTTAATATCAATCAAACACTTACGTAATTTATTTACAATAAAATTAATGTATTGAACTATTTAAATAATAAATATAATTGTTAATAGGTGCTGATGAAACTTATGGAAATGTTGGAGTCAGAGTCAGATTTTGTTGGAACATTGACTAAAAAATTAGCTCCACCTTTAGTTACACTTCTTAGTTCTGAACCAGAAGTTCAATATGTTGCATTAAGAAATATTAATTTAATTGTACAAAAGCGACCAGATATTTTAAAACACGAGATGAAAGTATTTTTTGTGAAATATAATGATCCTATTTATGTTAAATTGGAAAAACTTGATATTATGATTCGATTAGCATCACAGGCCAATATTGCCCAAGTTTTATCTGAATTGAAAGAATATGCGACAGAAGTGGATGTTGATTTTGTAAGAAAAGCTGTTAGAGCTATTGGTCGTTGTGCTATTAAAGTTGAACCATCTGCAGAACGATGTGTATCTACATTATTAGATCTGATCCAAACTAAAGTAATTTTTTGAATTTATTTTTGATTTACATTAAACATTTAAATATTCATTGTATATATCTATAACTATCTATTCTAACAATATTCTTTTTAGGTAAATTATGTGGTTCAAGAAGCTATTGTAGTTATAAAAGACATTTTCCGAAAATATCCAAACAAATATGAAAGCATTATTTCAACACTCTGTGAAAATCTTGATACTCTTGATGAACCAGAAGCTCGTGCATCAATGATTTGGATTATTGGAGAATATGCTGAACGTATTGATAACGCAGATGAATTACTTGAAAGTTTCTTAGAAGGTTTTCATGATGAAAATACTCAAGTTCAATTGCAATTACTTACAGCCATAGTGAAATTATTTTTGAAACGTCCTACGGACACTCAAGAACTAGTACAACAAGTATTAAGTCTTGCGACACAGGATTCTGATAATCCAGATCTTAGAGATCGTGGTTTTATTTATTGGCGATTATTAAGTACAGATCCTGCTGCCGCTAAAGAAGTTGTGCTGGCTGAAAAACCATTAATCTCAGAAGAAACAGATTTATTAGAGCCAACTTTGCTTGATGAATTAATATGCCATATATCAAGTTTAGCTTCAGTTTATCACAAACCACCTACTGCTTTTGTCGAAGGAAGATCAGCTGGTGCTAGAAAATCATTACCTGCTCGAACTAATTCAAGTGAAGACACTCAAAAGAATCAAACCACTCCCCAAGTCATTCCTGCACAAGATTCACTTATTGGAGATCTTCTTAGTATGGATATTGGTTTGTATTTATATGATTTACGATTAATTTTTAGAGAATCTAAATTTTTTTTTTCGTAAAATTAATTATAACTGCTTCAATCTATTTTATGATTTTTAAATATCAAATCAAGTAAATAAAAAATGAACGGTTTTTTTTAGCCAATAAAAGATCATATTCTGATAAAAAAACTTTTTTTGTCTCTAAAAGTCAATGTTATTGAATTAATTTTATTTAAAGCGTATAAATATTAATTTTTTAAACAATGTTTTCATTAGGTGGACCTCCAGTTGTTCCTGCAGCACCAGCAGCTTCTGCTGGACTTGATCTGTTAGGTGGTGGATTAGATGGAATCCTTGGAGGAGCAGAAACTTCAGCACCAGTTGTTTCTCAAAGTACAACAGGTCTTCTTGGAGATATATTTGGTTTTAACCAAGCTCCAACATCTTATGTACCACCGAAAGTTAATTGGCTTCCTGCTGAGAAAGGAAAAGGTTTTGATATTTGGGGAACATTTTCCAGAAAGTATGTTTATATTAATATAAAGTAACAATAATTTAATAATTACTACAATAGAAAATAAAACATTTCAATTTATTTATCATTAGAAATGGCCAAATCAGTATGGATATGACTTTCACTAATAAAGCAATGCAACCGATGGGTGGTTTTGCAATTCAATTAAATAAAAATAGTTTCGGGCTGACACCAGCTGCTCCCTTGCAAGTACCAGCACCACTGGGACCTGGAGCTAGTGTAGAAGTTAGTGTAGTACTCTCTACCGGTGGTGCTGTTCAGCGAATGGATCCTTTAAATAATTTACAAGTTGCAATTAAAAATAATATTGATGTGTTTTATTTTGCGTGTCTGGTTCCAATGAATGTATATTTTGCTGAAGATGGCCAATTAGATAAAAGAGTTTTTCTTTCAACGTGGAAAGACATTCCAGCTCAAAACGAGGTAATATAAAATAATCAATCGAATTAATACAATTATTTGTTCATATTCATAACATGACTGACACTGAGATTATTTATTTAAGGTTCAATACACACTAAATGGAATACTGTTAACAGCAGATCAAGTGGTTCAGAAAATGCAACAAAATAACGTTTTTACGATTGCTAAAAGAAATGTAGAAGGCCAAGACATGCTATATCAGTCCCTGAAGTTAACAAATAATGTTTGGGTGCTTATTGAACTCAAAATACAACCAGGAAATCCAGATGTTACTGTAAGCAATGTATTTAATTATTTATTAATTATCATTTACAGCTTATAGCTTGTAAAAACATTTATATACAAATTATTAATTCGTAATTTTTTTTTATTAGCTTTCACTCAAATCACGTACTGTGGAAGTAGCACCTGGAGTATTCCAAGCTTATACGTCTATTTTACATTCTTGAACTGAGAATTTTAATAATAATAATGTTTTTTTATCTTTAATTAAATAATTTAATAATATCAGTTATCCATAATATTATGTCAAGACCATGTTTTTGTAAAATTCCATTAAAATGATAAGAAATAATATTCACAATGGCAAAAACAGAATGTAAAATTTAGACAAATTTGATGAAAATTGTTATAAAATAAATTATAGACATATTTACTTACGTTTAAATAATATATGTATTATAATATAATTTGCAAAATCTTGAAATTCATGATAGAATAAATATGCTGATGAAATACCAATTGATTTTTTATTCATTAAGTAAATTCATTAATGAATTGTTTATGATTACAATTTATATATAGGTATATTTCTTGCTGTCAAAGAATAATTGATAGTTCAATAATGAAGATTGATAAGATTAATAGTAGAAAATATATTGATTAATTTCATTATTTTGACGTTCATTAATTTTCTAATGTTCTATTGATGACAACAAAGATAAAAAAAAATATCACTAATTAATTGATAACTAGTTTATTAGTATTAAAGTTATTAATAAATCTTTCTAATATTATTTGAATTTTACCTTGTCAGTAATAACGGAATTCTTCGTAAACAGTCGGCTATGATCGGCTTTGATTGAAGCCGACACATCGTGAAGACTCGAATTTGCCGAACTTGTGTTTTTTATCTTCTTTACGTTTGCAATTTTAATAAGATTTACTTATAATTTATTATTAATCTCTAATCGTTATATTAATAAAATAGTATAAATTTCATTTTTATCGTGAATTCTTCAATTCAGGCTTCACATTAGATATTCTAAACAATAACATCGTAATCATTTTGTTGTTGGTCATTCTTTCATGGTGTTATTTCAATAAAATAAGTATTTAAAATCAAATAAATACTAGTACTTTAATAAATTAGAAAGGAAAATTCATCATGCCAACTTACGAGATGCCAATTATACTTCGTGTAATGAAGAAGGTATATATAATTAAACAAATAACATTTACTCGTGAAATAAATTGGTTATGTTTACCTCGAAATTAGTATTCTAATGTAGATTGATTTCTTTTTATTATTATTGATAAGCTATAACAATTTATTATTCGAATAAAATAAACTCGTTCAAATTTTAATCCTATTTATTGTATAATAATCAATTGTTAATTACATTTGTTTATTTAATTAGCCGGAAACAGTAGCCGCATTGAAGAGGATTACAAACGTTATCTTTGATAAAGGCGGCTTTCTTAGAAAAATTGAAAATCTTGGTGAACAACAACTTCCTAATAAAATGTCAGTTCATAACAAAACTAATAAACATGGGAGATATATTATTATTCATCTTGATTTCCCTCCTCGAAACATCCCGAGTCTAATGGATGAATTTACTCGTGATCTTGATATAATAAGAAACAGAGTATACATGAAACCGGATGAAAATGCTGAAACTCCAGAATGTACTTGGCATGAAGAAATGTTACCTCCTCCATATAGGTACGTTTCAATAGAAAATTCTTTTATTTGCTTTATTTATAACATACGTAAATTCACATTTATATTTAAAGCGATTCGTCTGTTATTTTTCAAAAATAAATGATTATAGAATGATCATTTTTTTTTGTTTGCAGAGCTGATGTACAACAATTGATGCAGGTATCTGAAAACACCCGAAAGAAAAAGCCTCCCCAATTCCAATTCAATTCGGGACTAGATTATTATCCATTCCAAAGGTAAATTAAAAAAGTTCAAATCAGTAGTGATGATTGAAGATGTACATAGAGTATATTAATAAAAAAAATCAATTCTTACATAGTTCATTACAGTTTATTGGTCTTTTATCGTTTTTTAAATTTAATATATAACAATTAAAGAATACCAAAATTATCGTCAAAAATTGATGAATGTTTTTCGTTTTGTTTACGTTTGTAGTAATGTTTATTGTATATTATTATTTTTTCACACTCTAACCAGGTTTTCTGTTGAAAAATTTTGATTATCAAGATGTGAAACTTAACAATAATATTTAATTTTCATACAAGACAATATTTTATCATGCATTTATTCGTACTGACTTTTTATTGTTATTTAATAACAATACAAAAGAGATAACGTTATCAATGTTGATTAAAAATTAACAAAGTTTATTTATCAAACTTTATTTAGTCCATTTCATATTTTGGCCTTTGGAAGAATATAATTGACATCTATTGATTTAACAGTCAATAATGTTTGTTAAGTATTCACAATTATTTAAGGAATGTACATTGTAATAAGAAAATACATAATTAATAATTATTGATTGCAAGATGTTTACAACCAAATAATTTGGTGAAACTTTAAGGCAATAGTATAAACAACGAATGTTTTTTAAAATACTTTGATTTCATTAACTTAGATAGAAATTCTGTTATTATTTCTAAACTTCAACTATTTTATAAATAACTGTGCATTTTATTTTGATAACATCGGTAATGTCTTTTATGAGTTTTTCTTTAATTAGATGCTATGAACTGAATATTTCTATTGCTGACAGAGTTCTAATATTCATAGAACTTTTTTTTAAAATAAATATTGCGATCATTAAATTTAACGTTAATTGATAAATAGTTTTCCAATTCACGGATTTTTACAAAATAATATAAAAATGTTTACTTGAATATTTTCATAAAAAAAGAAATTTTAGTCATTTACATGTGTCGAGTATTTCCAAAATTAATACCACTCTGGTTAGCACCTTTGTTACTGCCATATTGTAGACTAATTACGCTTTCTCCAGCTTTCAATACTTCCTCGGAAAAGTTACGGACATTTTTTTCGGCTTCTTTGGGACCAATACTTGGCTTTCCGTAATTTCCAGCCTATTAAACGAATATTAAAGTTATTAATTTCATTTCAATTTTTATAGTTACTTCAATTAATTAATTGAACTTTGATAATACTTTTCTTCCGAGTGACTGTAGACAAATAACGACAGAGTTGAGGTTTTGTCGTTCCCAAAGATCAACAGTTTGGAAGGTTTCTTGGGCTGGTACTCCAAGTGCTCTAGCTGCTTCTAAGAAAGCATTGATGTTTTCCATGCATTTAAATGCCATGGAAGATTCATTAATTTTTTTCACTGATCCTTCTTTAAGATTATTTACCAGTCTAAAAATTAAATAAAAAACAAAATATTAAACTAAATGAAATGAAAGTTTTTATTATAAGAAGATCACAAGCTACTGATAGTTTAATTCGTTAGAATATAAATAAAATATACCTGCAAAGAAGTACTCCAGTCTTCAATGTTTCATAAAAATTATCCATATCTCCACTTGTATTTATATCTGCTCCAGTAATTTTTTTTACCCATTCTAGAGACTCTTGAGCTAGTTCTTCACTATATTTGCTATTGATCTAAAACATAACAAAATACCACTTCATTATTTTTTATTACAGAACAATACTAATTACTAGACTTAAATTATTCTTGTTATATTAAAATTTCACACACGATCGGTGAAGCTAATTGTTAGAAAACTTATGAAACTAACAGTTCATACCGATTTGATGCTTAATAATATAACTTTATTAATTATGCTAGATACATGTTAAGTACTACATCCGGTACGGTATACTTCAATATTTATATCAGTCAGCTACGTCACCCTATTTTTAATTCTTCGTTACTGTTATTTTATTTGCAACATAAGGGCAACAATATCATGATTAAGTGCACTTAATGCAATCTTCGAATAAATTTAAATTGTTGTCAACTATAAATATTTTTTTGTTTAGATGAAATTTTTACTTGATAGAAAAAATAAATTTTAAAATATTCATAAATGAATCAATAACAGTCATGTTCATATTTAGATTATATTAAGATTTTTTACAGTTAAAATTACACTCTCTAAGATGAATCAACTTTCTCACTTCTCCAAACTATTCTTACATATACTGGCATTTACTTTCACTGAAGTTTGTTATTGGAATGCAGGAAGTACATCCTCTACTACATTATAGATATACCAAGAATATATCATATGATGGAAATGACGTTTTTCATGACTTTTCTATAAATGTAAAACATTTTTTGTACTTATTCATATCATTATTTGCATAGTTGATAGCATTTCTTGAATACATTTATTCATGCAGAACGCTTGGACTAGCTCTATATCAAACAATTTGCAGAATTTCTTTTACCAACTTGTAGCGCCAGCATTTAATTATTATGAGTCATCAAAGGCACATGATTTATATTCAAATATTTCATGTATTCAATAGCCACATTATTCCCAAAATAATGCAAGTTATTTTATAAATAAAACAAGTTTTTCATGTAACTTAGACCTAGAAGCAAAGTTAGAATCAATGTTAACATTCTAGATTTGTTTTACCAACTATCAAGTTATTTTGTGATGATCAAATTGATCACAACTTAGTTTGTCATTTACTAACAAAACCATTGGCCTACTTCGTAAGGTTAAGATGTTGCGCAAGATACATACAAGTCAAGGATACAAATATATGTATGTTGAATACTATTCTGAGACTTGAAACTTGTACTTAAATACTGTAGTTGGAATGTGATTCGCGATCAAGGTTTACGTTCGTTTATCCTTATAAGGTTGGTAGGACCATGACAACACTTTTGTCTCTTTTTAAACAGCAAAACTGGAATAGCCACATCCTGAATGCATTTGCACTGCGCACGTTGTTGATTTATTCGACTGAATGAAATTCCTAAGTCTTCCCTTTGGCGTCACACGCGCCAACCATAAATATGTAGACAAAAAATTTCTAACGCTTTTTTATCAACACCACGCGTCATTTATTAAAGTAAAATAAGTTAATTATATACCCTAATAATAAAACTGATCACAGTTTTAATGATTTGGAGTATAAATTAATCATTAGTGTCGAAAAAAAAATTTAATTGACTTGATATTTTGGAATAGTTAATGATACTTAATTAATTTAGAACTAACCTAAAATTAAATTGTTTAAAAATGGATAAAAAGGACTTCAATACCATTAACATCATAAATAACAGTTTAATTAATAGATCAAAGTCATAAAAAAAATCATTGAAGTATCAAATGATATTTCTATATTAGGATCAAGTAATTTATATTGAAATATTGGATAGACGTAACATTTTTAGTGATAGATAAGAAGTGAATATTAATATATAAAAAATTATTATATATGGTCGAATTGGATTATATATTATTATCATTAATTCAACAAGGTGAAATAAATAATACCATATGGAAATGTATTTCTTTTTTTTATCTCATTGCTCATTATCATGTACTCATTAGTCACATTTGATATACATTAGGTCTAATCAATCCATTGAAATGGAATATATTTGATAAATAGTTGATTCAATTATAATGCATTGTAAATAAGCAGATACAAGAAGTAAGAATATTTGATAATTGAAGCTGTGTTATGAAAAAAATATTCTTGATTATTATTATTAGTGTCTAGTAATTGAAATGATTCATAATTTATAATATAATATAATAAGGATATTTGCTTTGACTTTGATCAGTTATGTAGACATATTTTAAATTTTTTCATCATCAGTGAAGATATCAGTTTTGCTGGTGTAGGTTTTTTTTCTATTTTTCTAACATAAATGGAAGAAAAAAACAAACTCAAGAAATTAAACCACATAGTGTACTTTCTATTTGTGATAAGCTTATCGAACAACGATTCCGGCCATTTGCGGTGTCTGTTACCAACGGTTTTCTGGCCTTCATCTTCAGTGTCATCTAAGCTTGAGTCCTATAAGGCAATTTTTTTTAAGTATACAATTTCTTAAAAACTTTCCATTGCTTTTAAATATTATTTTTTATTCAAAAAAATTCTTTTTTTCTAATAATAAAATAAATGCTCATATAACAATAATTATTCTAAGGTTGATTATTATTTTTACATGACTTTGCCGGGGACATGCCAAAGCATCATTAAAAAAATAAATGATAAAAAAGTTATTTGTTGAATATTGTTAGCTACATTATATTGTTAGAAATATTTAAAGAATATAGTCTAATATTTTTTGAATAAAAAATAAATATTTTGAATTCATTATGATGAATTGTATTACAATAATTGATTTAAGGTGGGATAAAAAACGAGATTTACAGTCTTATTTGATTAAGATGTTACTCAGAAGTTGTGTGAAGTCACGGCTATAATAACCGATGATGAAATATTTATGTCAACGCGTAAAAATGGTGTGATCTATCAAAAAAAGACACATACAAGTAAATATAAAATTATCAATTATTGTTAATCAATTGTAACTGTTATTGCGCATTATATGATTGATCAATAAATCCTTTTAAGCTATTCATCAAATAGAAGGTATCTATTGAAAAAAATTTATTCACTAGCCAATAACAATATTACAAACACTCTTGATACTTCACAAGATTAAAAATCTTTTTTTTTTGTCTCAAAAGTCGAATTAAGAATATTTTAATTACCTTTTAAAAGAAGCAGATGGTATTTATAATATAACTTTATCCAGTTTATAGATATAATCTTGTTTAAATTAAAATAACAATAAGTTTCTTATCAATGTGAATAAAAATATTAGTGATATATTTTTAATATTTTATCATATCTAAAACTTTCCTTATCTCACATTCTTTCATATTCAAGATTTTTTTTTTTATTATTCAGCTTGTAATTGAATATGTATATTCAATAAAAAAAAATTTGTAATTTAAGTATAGCAGATCACAAAACAGGTTATAATTTGCAGACTTACAAAGGGTAAGGAAAACTTAACCGGGCTTTAGTAGGTCAGGGCAAATCAGTAGTGCAGAAGGTCCTGGAATATTTGTATGAAACATTATGTTAGTACATAGAATAATCCCAAAAGAAAAATATTTATTTTATTCCTAAAGTAGGATAATAGTTATAGAATATAAAAGAGAAGCCAAGAATAAGGTTGAAGCACGTTTCTAGAAATTCTTTACCCACCTTTCTTTGTGCCTCAGCGGCGAATCCTGATTTGGCTGCTCTGTTGGATGCCATTGTGATATCGTTATGTATTAATTCAACTACTTAGTACCAATTTTGTGGTAATAATTAAATAATTATGTTTACAAACATGTAATAATCACTAGCACGTGAAAAAATTGTTCTCCACACTTCGGCAGCCACGGTTCAACTGAATACTGGAGCGCCGAGAGTCACTGACAAGCGGGTAAATTCCCCGCCCAACAACTTGTCGACGTAAGAGCTTGGTATTGAATTTTCGTGAGTAAGGCATGTGGCCTCCGTTCTCCAGTTGATCCTGTAGATGATGTCATTCGCCAGAAATTGTAACCTTGAGCCGATGGTACTGTCAGATATATGTGAGTGAGATTTGTATTCACTCAGGGATGCATGAATTGCAATCTTTCTAACGGATTCTACAGTTTTTCGTCAATCATAAAATCGGTTTGATAATTATCAATTAGGTTACTTACCCGATTTTGGTACAATTTAATTATAGTTTATGATATGATTCATATCATCTTACAAAATACATGGGATGATTATATACCATTAATGGTTAATAGCCTTCGAACTGTTTTTAAAAAATTATTGATGACTACTCAGTTGATAATTCTATTAATATACATGATTTTTAAATTATTTTCAAACATTTTTCAATTTTTATATTCAATCGTTGATTATATAAAAAGAATATTCTTATCCATCTTTAAGAGTGAAATAAAAAAAAAGAAGGAATTTTTTTAATTGCGTTTCTTGGATTTAATCCTAAGAAGCAATTTCAACTGACTTTTTACAGCAGATGGTCCACATTACAAAAGAATAATAGAAGCAACATATATAACACTACTACATACACACAATACCTGTTATGATTTTAGGGGACATAAGGATACAAGCGATGAAGTATAAAGAAAATATTAAGACAGAATATAGAGTAAAAAACCTGTAATGTTTATTATTAACTGTCGATTTTGTAATCCATGTAAATCTAAATACAAAAGTTTTGTTTTCTACATGAATAGAAAAATATGCACGTATTGACATGAGTTGATTATATTGTATACAATTTCTCTAATGATTAATTATCAAAATAGACGTATTGGAAATATTGTTAAAATTAGTAATCATTCTAAAAATCTATTATCCAAAAATACGATTATTCAGATGCATCGTAATCAACTTGGAAGACTAGATTAAAATTTTTTAGTTTAATATAACTTACAATTCATTAATATATATATATATCTATATATAATAGAAGTAATAAGATTCAATTGTAAATAATTACCTATAAATGTAAATATTTAACTAAATTTTTTTAAGCAAATAGTAACTTATCAATTATGTGGCAATTTAACTTATCATATAAGTTAATTATTTGTTAATTAATATTAACTAAAAATTATCAGTAAAAACTGTTGGCTAATGGTTTAATTTCATTGATTGTTAGTGTCCCTTAGAATGCTGGATATTGGCATATGGTATTATTGAGTTTATATTATGATGAAGAAATATTTCATTAGGCACATAGGCAATTAATGTATAGTCTTATCAGCTGAGATCTTACGAATAGTATGAAAGTTTAATATTTTATCAAACTTCATGTTCAAATTCATGATAACCTTCAGCGCCTGTAAATACAACATCGACCCATACTCTCATTGCTTCTGGGCTTGGTGCCATTAAATGATATGACCGTGTTGACGTTTTTATGATGAAGGTAAGTGATGGTTGCGGCGATCTAACGGTGTTCATATGATCAACATAAACTTCCTCAATAGACTGTAAAATCAAACATTTGATTAATTAATTGTCCTTAAAAGTTCATTCATTGGTATATTTTTAGCTTGAATATTTTTTTCATGTTACTTACTTGAAAATAGATGAGCCCTCGTGCTTTTTTAGATGAATTATCGCTATAGTAGGACAGTGTTTTCTTTTTACGATCAAACACAAACCAACGTTTGTTCCAATGATGAAATTTTTTACTCATTTTTGATAAGTAACCGCTGCATGATGTGGTATCTATTATGATATCGTGAATGAGAGACAGCTGATGGCCTGCTGTTTCAATGTGATGTCTCAAATCCAGTGATTCTGACTTTATAGGAAGATACCTCGTCAACGGTCGCTATAAATAAAAAAGAATTTTTATTAAAGTTTTTTTTAAACATTCTATGTTTAAGTTAGTGCTTCAAGATGATTGCAAACTACCTGAAGTTTTGGTTTTTCCCGATACTTGACAGTCTGTAGGGATCCAACACTGTCTATCTCACTGGAAGTTTCAGAAAGAGGACGACTTTCATTACCATCTACTCCAACGCTGTTACTGCTAAGTCGCTCTCCTTCCATTAAGGAAATCCTTCGGCCATCCCTCATCTATAAACAGAATTCAAAATGTTCAACCTATTTCCGGTATTATGTTTGACGTACTCTTTAACAAAGTTTAGATTTCCGGCCGGCTGAAATACGTTTTTTCACTGAGGACGTTTATTTATAAGTGACAATCAAACTTATTTTACATGCTATAAACTGAATGAAGATTATGACTAAGAGCCATATGAAACAGGAAATATTTGTATCCTTATGAATGATAATGATTCTAAGAATAAATATTCTCTCAACTTCTTTCAATAAGTAGAAATTTTTTCAAATAATTATTTTGAAAATATATTGCTAAAATTTGTTGATGTTTTTGCGCATGTTTTTATATTTCAAAGTAAACTAGGTCATTAAATGATATCTTTAAGAATATATGACCAGTCCTCTGTCGACATATTTATAGATGTCACATAAATACTGAGTAACGGACCAATCTCATGCTGTTATCAAATTTTTTAAATACTGTTTTGGTTTTATAAAATATCTACGCTTAATGATGAATAATTTTCAAAAGATTTTTGGCACAAAAAGCAAAATATAATTTATTTCCGGATACTTTAATTAAGAATGATAATACTACTATTTAAACTAGAAATGCCAATGTAATTGACCGTATGTTAACTTAAATTTAATTTCCACTCCATCCTTCCCTTTGTGATCACTTACACGCTTTTTTTTAAAGTGTTTTTTTCTATATGTCGACTTTAAGTAATTCATCCACATAAGAGACATAATAAAGAAAATATCTTTATTGTTCTTTGTTTATTATTCTTTCTTTTTTTTGGAGTTTAGTAATTCTATCAAATTCTACGTTGTAAGTTGACTTGTTTTATAAATAATTAATTTAGATCAAGATTATAACAAAAATCAATCCACTGATTATTTTCTTAAAAGTGAATAGAAATGAAATGTTTAACCGATCACGGTATGTCAGTAACTGAATTTCATTGCCGCAACTTTACGATTATTATTCAGGCTACACATACACCAGCTCCCCACTCTAAGAGTAGATCTGTCCGCGGAAAATCGTTCTTGCTTGTCATGTAACGACTTTCATTCACAGTAGGCTAATAATATATAGATTGAATAAAATTTTAAATATATTCGCCCACAGAAACAACGTTTGTATCTTCTGAGTCATTGAATAATTTTAAAAATTTACTATTTTACTGGCTCATGAAAATTACACAAATAATTTTATGCTTTTAAACCAACCATTTGAATTGTTTGATGCTTTTGGAATACATGAACTGTACGCGGCATCTTAATCACAAAAGTAGTATCATATCTTTTTGAGTAGGTGTTAAACTATCATCATTATTTTTTTGTAAAAGTAAAACTGGAATTCCACAGAAACAGGAAATTACACTTTAACTGTGTCGTTAGAAAAAGAAAGTTTTAGGTAACGTCACTGGTTGTTCCTCTGCTCCCTACAGAACACAACGTCTCTGTATAGTACATAATACTCTACTACTCTTCGGGTGCCCTTTTATATATTTCCCCTAACGGAGGGTCATAACAATATCGAGCATTGATCAATAACTTGAATGAATCTTTCAAATGTTCACTATTTTGCAGTTTCATGGTACAGTGCGTTGAACCCTTCATATATTGACAATTTTTCCAATGAAAAATAAATTAAAATATATTTTTCTTTTATGAATAAACCTTTTCATCAATAAATTCAAAGTTGTATTAATATAGCTGTGCTTAGATTAGTTTCTTTATCTTTTCATCAAGTGAAAACTGATATTTTGAATGATTTCTATTTTGTGGAATTTATAATTCATTAATAGCTTTTCTTCATAATTATTTCTTGAGTAAACATAATATGTTTAAAATATTTTCAAGGTAAAAATATATTATACTATTCACAGCATTGATTCAAAAATTTTTTACTCCATTTATTAATTTATGATGTATCATTTATCATAATTCCTATTTTAAATTCATTCTGCACTAATCAACAATCGAATTTTAATTGAAACGTTTTATCTAAATAAAAAAGAATTAATAAAAAAACAATTACGTTATCATTTTGAAGAAGTGTGTAAGAGTTATTAGATGGACCAGGGCTGGGTGATGTAAATTCCGAAAGTTTACCAGGTGACATTTTTTCATTAGTTCCATCAGCACCATCACTACTTCCACTCCCACTAAAACATAACATGAAACACTAATAAATCAAATTGATTAATACTCGATCAATAACTTTAGCAATACAGTACTATAAAATCATCAGAAATAACACAAAAAAAAACAAATTATATTTCTGTTTTATTATATGACTAAAATAAAACGACTTACAACCAGTGATCATATTGATGCCGTATATAATTTCGAGTTGGTCTATAGCAATTTTCAATAAACCAATCCTTACTAATCATGTAGAATTTGTTGCTTGTGATGATTGTGATCAAGTTACATCCACGAGCTCGCGCCTCATGCGTTATTGCCGCGCCCATTTCCCGCGCGTTCATTTTCACACATTATACTTTGAATTTGCTCTGATTTGTGCTAGATCTTTATCAATATACATTCCAACCGATTTCTACTAGAACTGATTTTTAAAAGAAAACAAAAAAATATGCTAAAAACTCCTAACAAAATGAATAAAAAACAAAAACGTATAAAGTCTCATCATTTTACTGGCTGCCTTATTTATCTTTCACAGTTGAAACACCTTCTTAGCTTGTGACGCACGATATACCAAACAAGAACGATACCATATCTTATATTATGCGATAATGCCCCACTTCTTTAATACAATCGATATTAACCTATAAATTAGTAATTCAATTAATAAATTCTATGATAAGAATTAACAAATTTATTTATACAACAATTAAAGGATAGCCATTTTGATGTAACAAGCATTGAAATCATTTTATTCTCTATAAAAGAACTATTATACACGACATAGTAGTAGCATAAATGTTTTGATATAATTTCAAACAAGCTCACTTTATTAGTGCGTAGATTAACTGGCAGTTGTAATAGTAATTTCAATGTATGACAAGTCTGTTTCTGTCGATTGTTAAAAGTAATATATAGTTCAATTAAGTAGAAGGCATAAACACTGATAATTTTGCATCTCTAACGGAGATCAGAGTTCGTTTTACACGCGCAACGACTGTACATTTTCTACTGTTACCAGCGAGAGATTTAAATTATGGCTCTCGAACCGGTATGACATGAGCTCACGTTTTATATGCAGCGTCGGAGAATCGGTCAAAGGTCGACGATACATCAAGCATAGAAATCTGAGGCGTAAATTCTTTTGACCAGTAAATTCTTTTTTTGTTTTCTTTTTTTTTTATAAAAGTAACATTTGTACTGACAAAGATACTTTTTTTTGAGTAATATTTGACATTAAATGTCGAGTTTTTATTTATTTTTACCTTTCAGTTGGTCCGGTTGAATAGCTGGATGATTCTTCACCTGATTCAACGCTATTAAATGATGCACAATTCATTTTTCTTTCTTCCCATTGCGATCGTACCTCATCTTGAACCCGTCTTTTCAATTCTTCCACTCTTCTACGTTCCTCTGATATCACTTGACTACCTTGTTTTGCTAAATGTAATTGTCGATTTCGTTCTATTTCTCTCAGTGACTCGATTGTTTTTTTCCCTAAACTCCCCTGGTTATTAACAATCGGTGAATCTGTCGTTACTCGTGATATTCTATCGAAATCTTCTCTGCTGGATGATCGTTTTTCTTCAGCATTGTCAGATCCACTTTGAGTTAGTTTATGCAATTCATCGTCGATGGCACGTACTCTATTTCTACCCTGTTAAATCCAGTGATTAAAAAACTTCATATATCATTTTCAGATAAGCTATACTATTTTACTTACTTCTTCTAGTCTTCTCATGTGACCTAATTTTTGTCGTTCAAGCGTTCGAGATTCTTTCGCTGCGATAACTTTTGCTTCATTTCGTTGTGACTCCAAATTACTCATTTGTGTCTTGCGTAGTTCTATCTTATTAGAAAGTTCACTCAGGTACCTAAAGTAAAATACAATTGGTAAAAATATTTATACAAAAAGATATTATTTAATAATAATTGATCAAAAAAAATTCAATTACCTTTGTAATTCTTCTCTAGTTGCCAATTTGCTAGCTTCTTCTTCGAGATGATGAAATTCAAGATCTTCAAAAGTTTTTCTTTCTGTTTCTAAAGCATCTTGTTGTACATGTAACTTGTCAATAAGTACTTGTTGTTGGTCGTCACTGTCACAGTTTTTCAATTCTTCCTCTAAACGAGTACACAATTGCTGCGCTTTTTCAACTCTTGATTTTGCTTCAGCTTGAAGTTTAGCTTGCATTGAAGTATCTTCAGCCATTTCTCGTTCAAGATTATTTATTCGCATTTGGACGTTTATTTTTTCTGTTTCATCACCTGTTAATTTTAATGATTCTGAATCGTATTCGGCTGATAATAATGCTTTCTCCAATTCAAGCTGAAAGAATTTTTTTTAAAAGTTGAGTAAAGTTTTCTTTAGTGTTGTAAGTAATGATAAGCAAATATCATGGTAAATAAATTAATATTTCGAGCTAGTTATAATCAAGATTTATTAAGAGGAGAAACAAATTAAATATTTACTGAGTCGTTTTTAGGTAATGTAGTATGATGTAGTAAATCAAACAAACATGTCACATAAAACCATAGTGAGAAGCTTAAAATATCTTTAAAAAAAAGAAAAAAAATAATTACCTCTCGACTAATTTCTTCTTCTTGAATTTCGATATCAGCAATACTGCGTTTTAAAACATTCATATTACCAAGAATATGGAGTTTTTCATTTTCTAAAAATGCAATATACTTTTTTTTATCTTCATCCTCTAATATTTTTCTATCATTATCAGCCTTTACTTCATTTGATTTAGTGTTATTCTTTTCAGAATTATTTTTCTTTGGTGTAATACTAGTTTCTTTGGACTTTGACAACATGGAAAGTTGTTCAATAGCTTCAAGCAAATCATCATTCGATATTGCTAATTTATTTTCTATTATTTCACATGTTTGCGTAGAATGTCCATTTCTTTTAAGCGTAACACAATTTTGATTATTATTATTATTATTATTGTTGTTATTATTATTATGATTATTATTTCTCTCTGTCACATTTATTATATTTTCATAAATATTCGAATTACCGTTGAAATAAGTATTGTCAGAATTTGAAACAGATTCATGTTTTATTCTTATACCATTGAGTTGTATTGTACTAAATATAGATGGGTTTTTTACTGCTTCCATATTGAAATTATTGTTAGCTTCATTATTTCGCATATTTGAATTATACTCTTGACTGGAATTTGAATCTTGTAGTGGTGCGTTTGATGAATTAAAATTTACTCGATCATCATCTAGACTATTAGTAAATTGATTATTATTTGATGATAATAGTCCATCTGATGTGTATGAAATATTTTGAGCGTCATATGATAAATTTCCGTTAGTTTGAGTAGTTTTGTAACAATCACTAACAGTTTTTGTAGATAAATTTTGGTTAACTGTTTCAAAAGAAAAATGAGATTGACCTTCTGGTGGACTCTTCGGGCTGTGATATGGAGAGGAGTTGTATGGTGGCCTTTTATCTCGTGGTAAAGATCCATTTGTCTTGATTCTAAAATGATTCATGCAGTAAAAAGATGATTATCACTGAATTATAATGAAAAATAATAAAAATTGAATTAAAAAATTACCTGTTAGGTTGTCTTGGTTTTTCTAATGTATTTTGTCGTTCATATTCCGCACACATAGCCAGTATTTCTTCCAGTCTCATTTTCTCTTGCCTCTCAATTTCCTGTTCTCGCAGTCTTTCTTCTTGTACCATCTTTCTTTTATTCTCTGCTTCTTTTCGTTTAAATTCCGCATCAGCCTGACGTTCACGAAGTTCATCAAGTGAGCAATTACTACCCACACTTGGTGTTGGGCTTTTAATCCTATCTTGTAGTTTTTTGTGATCATTGTATTTAGGATTACGATTAAATGCAGGACTTGGTACTTGATTTCTTTTAATGTTAGGATTTGATCCAAAATTTTGTATACTTTTTAGACTATTTACTGATGGACTAGAGCCGGTAATCAATGGACAATTAGATAAATTTGAATTAGATCCATACTTATTATCAACATGAAGGAATTCAGTCATTGTCGTTTTAGTGACTATAAGACTTTGACTCATATCAAACTCACGTCCGAATTTATCAAAGTCTGATGACATTTGACACGTTAAACTTTTTGACATTAAATCAAAATTATTATTACATATTTTAGGTAATAATGCATGCTGTAGAATATGATTCTCATTGTTATTTTCATTGTACTGAGGTTTGAAAGTTTTGACAAAAGCTCCAGCAGCTGTATACATTTGAATTTGATTGTGATTAGGTGTTGATGTATGATACTCTGAATTTGGAGTATTTGAGCGACTTGGTGTTCTACTATCTAGCCTTTGTCTATATCCTTCAACAGGACTAATTTGCCCACTTGTACGGGTATGCGGGGTATTAGAACGGCTTGTGTCAAAGTTTGTGAGATTTCGTAGAGGAGAATTTTGGCTTTTAGTAAGAGAAACTAAACTTGCAGTTCTCGAATGGCCTAGAATTTGATCAGCAGGCACATTAGTAGTTAATGAACCTGCTGGAAATACTTTAGGTGAAACACAGTTTCTACTGTTTTGTCTTGCAAGCATTTCAAATTTAGTTAATTTTCCTTGAAATCCAATTTCATCATCTGAATAAGAGTTCCTTGGTGATTTGCGTGGTGCAACTGGTGGCTTTCTTTCTAAAAAGTCCTCCAAATTGTCCGTTAGTGAACAAAAATTTATCGGTGCCATTGATATTCTTGAATTTGGTAAAACTGATTTTAATTGTTTAGCTTCCGCTGGGTTGTTAAAACGCATGTAATTAGATCTGCCTATCAAAATCATACATCCTAAAAAAAAATTCAAGTTAATCATCGAATAAATTAATAAATTAAAAGTAAAAAGTTAATACAAATGATTTATTCTTTTGTGAAGCTAATATTGATTATATTCAATAATTCAAAACAAATTGAAATTATCAAAAAAAATAAATAAATAAATTCATGGTTTTAATTACCTTGAGTAAGTCTGATAGGTGAAACAGCAGTGACACCATCAACTAATGTATTTCCATTTATTGGATGGAGAACGACGATTCCGTTGTTATTTTCAATTGCACAATGAATAGATTCAACACCTGTTCCTATTACGGAAATATCAGAATTTCGATCGGATCCCAAAACAACTCGACCTGTACGTTAAAAATAAATATTATTAATAATTCACACTCTAAAATCATAGTTCCAAGTATTCATAAAATTAATCATTAATATTTTTTTTATTTGATTAAAATATTGAATTATTAATACTGATTGTTATTAATATTAGTATTATCAAAAAATTAGTAATGTGATGCATATATACTAGCAGTGAATATACACAGAAATACTGCTAAGAATTTGTCTTTTGCAACGTACTAAGAGAATATTTCGTTGAGCTTCCTACAAAGGATCCGGGAGACTTATATTTAGTTTTGGCGCAAGCGACCCCAGCATTTTCGGTCTTTTTGGAAATGCATTTAGGGTGAGAGTACTAAGTTAGAAATATCGGTTTATAACTACTCTAAATATTTCATGATTTAAGAAAATTTTTGTGCTAAGATTCATGTATAGTGTTGTGCTTGAGGTTAGTTAAACTTTAGAATTCTCTAAGCCAAAATTTCATGAGTTTATATTAAACTAACGTTGTAAACTGTAAAGCCAATTGGATGTTATAACAAACTTGTGACTTTAAAGTTTATACAAATGATGCTACGTAACAAGCTGAAAGCAAGTACATTATTAGAAAAATAATTATAGTTTCCGGTGGTGATCTGTCTTAGAAATAGTGTCTGTAATAACAGACGTTTTTTGAGGATTTCTTTCTAAACTCGTATATTTTTACTGAGTTTTTTTTTTGAAATTAGATATATATATATATATAGTTTTAGTTTAAATTTAGTTAAGTTTTATAAGTCTAATTTGTTTGTTGAAAGAAAATAATTTCGTAGAAAAAAAAATGTTAGAAATGTAAGATAAAAATAGTATGGGATTGTCAAGATGATAAAATGAAATGACTTAAATGAAAATTATTCTATATAATTGACTTTATATGTGAGAGTGGAATTTATATTGGATATGTGTGTTTAAACTTTAGTATACTTGATGCAGTGTTGTCTGCAACTTAAACTCGACCGTAACTAAATACATCTATCATATATTGCACAGCATATTTTTAATATAAATACATATTACAATGTAATACCGTAAGCGAAAAAATTCAAGTCTATTGTTCATCATAAAAAAAATGTTAAATATTTCTTGCATGTCCAAGAATTTTATAACGTCAGTATAAATATTAAATGAAATCTTTTCTCAATATATTAATGAATCACTAGTTATTTTTTAATTTTCTAAGCAAATCCAAGGATTCAAGCTGAAATGAAAAAATTTTATATCAGAAATGTAATTGAAAAGTTGAAGATAGAATTAAGTTGTGTTTATAAATTTAAAGACAAGACGGATGTTCCATTGTGTTTTCTATTAAAGTACTCTAGCTGTTGCTATCTATCTGAGTTTTGCAAAATATGTTTACCTTCTGGTAATGGATGAAGGGTAACTGCTGTCGACAAGCGACCACTTCCCATGGAAACTAGATGAGGTGCTTCTGTCTGAACCCTGAGGGCTCGACCTGCTTCTTTTACTTCCAAACCTGCGCTTGCCATTTCTAAACGAGAAAATAATATTTATGTAATCACAAATTTATTATTACAACAAAACGTAAACATCTCTTTATCAAATTTACACAATAATTTTATCACTTAACAATATTGAATTAATTATTCACCTGTACAATTTTCCACCTTTAACCTCATTTTTAGTCCAGTATTTTTTTATTTTATTTCAATATTTATTTGTATGGTACATTTTATCGTATCCTACTACTGATATCTAATAGAGTTCTGTGTATTTTGTTTTCGAATACGATAAAAACAAAATAATTGTTTCAATAAATAATAACGTTTAAAAGTCACAAAAAGTATTTTATAACCATAAAAAAAAAATTCTAGAAATTTTATCAATTTATGAAGGCAATTTTATTGAAGAAAAGCAAATAAAGTATGAAGAAAGAATGGTATCCAAAGAGGATATAGATAAAACCAAGTGTATCAAGTTAAGCACTATAAATTTATGAGTAGTTACATAGGAGTACTTACACGAGTGTTCTCATGCGTCAAGTATCGTCGAATCATCGGATTCATTAACCATCTTTGTCTAATTCTGGTATGCTATCATTTTAAAGTGTGGTGATATCTTAATAAAACTTCTGATGAGAAGTAAGATTTGTTAAGTGTGCAATGACTCGCAGGCGCCATAAGCATTCCCAAGTGTTGCCGGTGTCAGAAAAACAAGTAAATACATGGCGTCTTGTAACGAATTAGAAAGATATAATGTATGATAATAAGTAAAATTGGTAGAAATGTATTATTTATCATGGTTGAATGTAAATTTTCGATTTCTTTTCGCCTACATTCGACAGACGCCTTTTCTTGAATGACGAAAAAGGTCGTGGCTTTCGCGTCTCAACCGTATACGGCCGTTGAAGCGACACACAATCTTCGTGTCTTTCTATTCCCTTTCGTCCTCTCTGTAAATCACAGACTGATCACTCGTCTTACTGTTCAGTCATATAATAAATAGTAAGATTCTGAATGTATCGTGACGTATACACATAACGTATCTATAACCATTAAAAGTATTCTCGCGAGGGTGTAGTGTATATATCCAAACAGCACGTGTACAGGATATATATGCATGCTCTAAACCTTGTACATGCACGCTCATATCATACTATATGATGAACGTTCTATATGTGACTTCACCGGACGTTAGTTAAACGACCTTTCCTACGCATGCATATATATGTCTTGTACAATATTATTTCTAATGCTATCGGCAATTATAGAAGCTACATTACGATTAAAAATTCTTTTTCATTGTCAATTTTGTTGCTTTATTTATTTCTTTATGAGAACTAAATATTTTAGTGTCCAATAAATTTTATTTTATTGCATTTTTAATATTTTTGGTTAAGAATTGTCAAATACTTTTTCTTTAAAATTCTACATTGAAGAAATTGTTTTGGAGTAAAGTAATTTTTAACGTACGTGAGGGTAAAAAGTTGAGTGTAAAAATGATATCGTTGAAGTGTAAATTATACTCTTATGTGGTAATTTTACACACGTTTAGGGTAAAAATTATTCTATTCACAAAGTTCTCTGTAAATTGGGAAAAATTCAAGTATTTAGTTAATAATAAAACACTGTAGTGTTAATAATGCTGAACGCCATAAACAGACTATAACATTTGGGTAAAAAGAGTATAATATTCTTTTACGAAACTGCTATAATTTGTTTATGGCATTTAATATTGTAAACACTTTAAGTGTTTCATTTCTAAGCACTTGGATTTGCAATTTTTTCTTCGTGTGTAACTCAAAACCTTTAAATTAAATATATTTCATGGAATTGAATAGATTTATATATTTTTTAGCATTTCGAAATTGTTTATTCACGATAATTATTTCTTTTGTAATTGTAATTGTTTACTTACAAAGTAATAGTCACTAGAAGCATTTAGAGATAGTAAAACGATATATTGCCTGCAGTCTACCATCCGTTATAAAGCGTTTCAAAAATATTTTATTATTGTATGTAATAATAATTTTTTTTCTAAAGATTAAAAAATGACAAATAAATTTTTTTTTTTTATTAACTGATCTAAAGAAATCAGTAATGTTTCACTTTTTTACTACAAAGTTAGTAATATTCTTATCAGCATTACGCGATGAAATATAACTGTATAAACAATTTTTCGAGACAGCAGTGTTAGTAAATATTGTTATAACAGTTTTATATTTCACTTGATATGATACCAGAAATTGCAACTCGTTAAATATTCCTAAAAGGATAAAATGAGATTTACCATATTATTTAATCATAAAAACCCAAGTAAGTACATTGGTTTTGATTAAAAAAAAAAAGAATATTGTAATCCATTGCATGATCATTTTTTATTTTATATATTTCAGAGAAAGCAAAATATATATGTCGATTCACTGAACTGGTTCTTGGAGTATTGTAACGCTTAAACTTCCGTTCTATCATTCAAGAATAAAGACATGTGACACTCTTTGATGCTATCTTCAGCCATAAGGCAAGAAAATGTGGCTTAAGAGAAAGAGATGATTAGTATGACTGCAATTGCCTTGAGCTGAAGTAAGAAATAAGAGATAAGAAAATATAATACAAGACAAAGAAACAGATAATACTCTGCAAATTTAGACCATTGCAAAAGTCCATAGGTTTTGCATGAGTTGTTTTAATATTTTTTTTTTTTTAATTTTAATATTTAAAAACCTTCATACTGAGAAATAACAGTAGACATTGTTGTTTCCTTGGTGCATAACCAGAAATCTCAAAGCGGAACATTTTATTTGAAGCTTTGCAACCATAAATTGTCAGGATGTCCGGTTATCACCAGATTGTTCAACATCCAATTCATGCTTAATTCTTAAATCGTAATCCGATTTTATGTGACATATTTAAAAAATGTTATTTTTATTATTATTAAAACTTGTGGTTATAGAAATGCAATAATTTGATATTATTGTCGCAATTTTTTAATTTAAAATTTACATTTTTTTTGTACAGATTTTTATTTTTATACTTTCAATTTTTTTTGTACACAGAAAATAATAAATAGTTATTTACTTCCAGGGAGTTGGTTAATGACTAAAAACATTGCATTGTGAACAAAAAGAAATACTTATTCATAGAAGGTATTTAGGTGGAATAAAACAGCACACGTTAACATTTCGAATGACTTGATTTTCTAATACACTATGTATTGTGTATAAATGCAAGAATAGAGTGAAAAATTAAAAGGAAGCCAGAATAGACAGACGAACATTTAGTGGCAAATGTAGAGAGAAGAAATTTTCACAATTACTTTCTGCCTTGACCACGAAAGAGAACAAGAAACGTCCACAGTTCTTTGTTTAAGAAGAAAAATGTACAAATTTCTATGAATACTGAGGAGAACATTTATTTATATTTGGCAAAGTACCTAAATAAAGTTAAATAAGTGTTAATTTTTTAAAAATACACTAATATTTTTTATTTGACTAATGATATATAACATAGCATTGATTTTTTTTTTAATCTTTTAATAATTTTTGCAGTAATAGAAGACAAATTAATTAATATACAGAAAGCTAGTGTGTATACTCAATAAAAAATATTTATTTCATTTCAAAAAGGCACTGGATCTTTTCTTTGATATGGCCTGGAGTGATTGAAATACCTTAAGGAAGTAAAAATAAGTATCTAATACTTAGTAACTTTAGTAAGCTAATATTTTTATAAGTAAAAATTGTAACCAAACGAAAAAATGAATTTTTAATTGTTTGTATCAAATTTTTCTCTATTTTTTAAAGTGTATGATTAATGTCACATTGTGTAAAGTAGTTGTAAATTAATTTAAAGAATTTTTACAAACATTTTTTTGTTGTCCTGTGTAATTTTTATTCAATAAAAAATTCTCAATGATTATTATTAAAAAAAAACAAACAAATTGATTGCAAAAAAAAGAACTTTCTCCATGTGATAGTACAGCTAAAAGTAAAGGATGTTAGTAAGTGTATAAGTAGCACTAGAAATTAACAAATCCATTAGTCACATGTTTATATTATTAGGCTACTCGTTGTTAATTCCAACTAACATGAATGATCTCACGTCGGTCATTGACACACTCGTTTTTACTCACTTCATCTGTTTCTCAAACTAATTATATTATTCAACAATCGTTTTGATAAGTTTAAGCACGAATGAAAATTTTTGAATAACTATGACTTTCTCCAGGACAAAAAAAAAGAAATAATACCACGTGGATTTTCACTGAAAATCGTCAAAGTACATTCAATGAATAATTCAGGAATTGAAGAGGAACTTTACGAATTACATTGAAGTGAAAAGAAAGGGGGACAAGTGGGAACTGTCGTTTGAGAATCAAACGAGTTGGGCAATGGTCCAAGACGTCGAGACTTCTGTTGATTTATCTTTACTGTAAAATATCACAATACCCTATCTGTCAATTTTAAGCTTCTATTTGTTTATACATTTGTTTTTGTGAATTTCAATAAACAATTTTATATTCACATTATTTTAAAAAATAAACATTTTATTAATTAACAATAAATCATATTTAAAGATAATAAAATTAATTTAAAATACTAAAATTACTTGTCCTTGCGATAATTAGAGAAAGTAAGTAAGATATACAAGTTTTATTATTTAATAATGTGTCATTATAGCATGAGGGTTTGATAATTAAGCTAATTAACTCCCGAGTGTAGCTTAAATAATTTTTTTAATAAATAAAGAATTGTTATGATTAGAAAATTGCATTAATATTCTAACTTTACCTATTTTATATCCGTAAAAATTGCAATAATAACTTTAACGAATGTATTTAAAAGAATGGCATCATTCAATAGTTAAAATAACAATAATAATATAAATGATCATTTATAGACATTTGTTAATATGTTTGAGTAAAAAAAATCATGTGATTTTAGCATAGCAATTTTTACAATAAAAGATATTTTATGTACAATTACCACATCCATCAACTTTCATATTTGCTTAATGTTTGATTATGAGCAGAGTTGAGTAAGAATAATAATAGTAATAATTAGTAGAATGACAATATAATGCATAGGATGTTAGGGTGACTATATGACTCACCCTGGACTTATTAATATGTATTTTTGTGATCATTCATTAAATTATTTCGTATTATTAAATACTTTGTTATAAAATACTACACATTCTTAATGAACAAGTTCTTGAATTCATAAACTCATATTTAAAAAAATAAATCTGGAGTAAAAAATTATTTAATCTATTTAAAGTTAATCTTTTTTTATTCAAAAATGTTCTCCAAGTTATTTTAACTACAAAAATTGCCAATAGAAACTTGGAATAATATTTTATTAAGTTACATAGTAGTATGTACCTGTTAATTTACATAAAACTCTCAAGGATACAACTTTTTCAATAATAATAAAAAAGGAAAACTCATTTTTGCAGTTCTGTAAGAGAAAAAAAAAGTTTATTGTTAAAAATGTCTTATCTCACTCTAAGTAAGTAAGACGAGGGTAAAAAAATTTATTTGTCTTGGTGAATTTTAATTACAGATCCATCACTCTGGTACATATATACGTGAAATTGATACTGAGTGTGAAAACAAGAGATATTAAGATAAAGCAACTTTACAACGTAGTTTACTTTTGGAATACTTGTGGGTTATGTAAATTGACACTATATCTTAACGTTGAATTCAAGTGATAAGCTTATAGTATTATATTCTCTAAAGGCTAACGTATTTATAGCGACTGTTTAAAAAATTTTTTTTTTATTAATTTCTGTGTTAAAATATCGATTACTGAGCTTTTATTTTGCAGACAACTACTTTTGTTATCTATCAAACTCATATCTGATAAAAAAATTACTATATCACATAAAAATCCCTACAATCATTTTTCCTTCCTTGTCTGAATAAATATTTATTGTTTAAAGTTAAACATAATATTTTATAGCAGTTGTGTATTTTTAAGATAAAATACTAGAAAAATAAAAATTTACAATTTTTTTATTAATAATTCTAGTTTTAAAATTTTACATGAATGAAAAATTTATAATGAAAAAGTAATATTTATTTTAAAAAATAAAAACAAAATAATTGATTTAGTTTTGATGGTTATTTGAAATAATAATTTCTCCCTAGGTGTGAAATAGACTGTTTTCTCATACCCTCTCTCAAAGTCAAGGTTTCCTGCCTTGTTTTCAGGTTGCAAAACGATCTATTATATCCCGGGTAAGACACAAAAACGTCTGGGCGCGTGCGCAGTTAAGTCTTGTCTTTTCTAACCTCAAAACAGACAGCGAAATTTAATATTGGACGATATCGATATATGATATGATAAAAAATAGTATGTTAGCTATGAGAACAAAGTAAGATATTCTTACCTGAGTGTTTGCCACCCTCGCAATTTTATACACAGGCCAGAATATCATTCTTTGCTCCCTTGGTTAATAATTAACTAATTTCATTACACTCGCTTATTTTAAATAGAATAAATTCAACCAAATATTTTATTACAAATTATTTTTATTGATTAAATAAACATTTTTTTTGTTATAGCAAAAATTTTTTTCTGAGTGTAGTGATATTACATGAGATCCAATGTATTATGCCCAAAGCTGTTCGTGATTTACCTTAGAACCTTATAATTCTGTTGGTATGCCGACATAGAAGAAAACAACGAGTCAGAAAAGAGATAATGTGGTTTGTAGGAACCAGCAAGAAAGGATTCCACAGTTATGTTGGATAAGTTTATATTTACAAGTATCCAATTATTTAACATAACAATTCCAACATTTTCTCCAACATAAACTCCTGTTATAAAAGCCTAGAACTAGGGTTCTTTTTTTTCGGTATCATATCTATAGATATCAGTATGTCTACAAAAAATATATTGCGTAATTTGCAAGACGATAAATGTCGACAGGATAACCTTGTCTCATGTGCGACCGAATAAACTTATTTACCTTGAGAATTGATCAGAATGTTAATGTCAGGAAAATTTGGAGGTGCAATACACGTGTAAGTAATTAATATTTATTTATTTCTTCATTCATAGATTATTAATTATTTCATTAATTGGTGTTTTAATTAACAACCAGACGCTCTATTTGTTGAATAATTTTCATTCATTAAATATTCATTAAATAAATTGGTTGATAAAATATGATCATTAATTAATAAACATGCTAACATAACTTTGAATAAAAAGTTACAATGTAATCTACCAAGTTACCAAAGTACTAGAGGTATTGAAATGTTCATAGTAAAATCATCTTTATTTTTCTACAGACATTCAGATGATTTTTTGGAGCATTCAAAGTTCAGTAATTGTAAACTATAGTATTATGTGCAAGCCGGTTGAATATGTACAGACCAAACTAAAAACATTTCAGCCTCCTGATGCGTGAAAAGAAATAAACAACCCTTTGAAATGTACTCCATTAGGTCATCTTATAAAAATTATCAACACTTTGGCTCATTAAAAAGTTGATAAAGCTAAAAAATTATTTGAATATGCATAACATATTACTGATAGATTTATAAATAGCCTTTCTGTTTAAATATTTGATTTGTTCATTAAACATATGTGAATATTGGATATGGTAGATCTTGTTGACGTGGCTGGTACATATTTTGTTTTAGCTTTATTCGATTGTAAGTGTATTTTTTTTTTTTACTGCTATATTGTATTTCAATAATTTTTATCAAGTTATTATTATCACATAAAATTACTACTATATGTTTACAAAGATATGAATAATACGAGAAAGTTTGACAATTAAATTAGAGTAATTTAATTATAACATTTTTTTTTAGATTTAATCTTTCAGTAAATATGTAAAGAAATTACGATATATCATTTATTTTTGTTATTTCATGAAAAATTGATAAATGTCTTTAAATAATTCAAGTGTTCGATTACAAAATAAACTCAATTTATGAGTCATAAAGTTTTAAGAAATTAAGTAACTGATAATAATGAATAAGTTAATTATCATTATCAGATATTTTTCATACATTTTTAGCTTCTATATGATTGATGGAAGCACACACAGTTAATTAATTTTTTTACCATCAAATTTTATTCTATTTTAAAGAATTAGAACTCATTAGAGTTTTTAGTATTTTATTCCAAGTGAGTTATAAAATTGATTTCTCTAGCTATTTAATCCAGATGATACCTTCTAATAGGTTATTTATTGATTTTAATTAATGTAATGATGATTGGCATCCATTGTTCTATATTATTAAAACTTATACCATCATGTGAATTAATGTGTAACCAATGAGTTCTGCTTTATGACTCATAACGTTTATTATAAAGATATAGACACATGTTTTAAATTTTATAGAAAATATTTTATTTATGTGATCATGTCTAAGTTTATCTAATATTATCACATAAAGTAACTTGTGATATGCTGTAGAGTGATATAATTTTATGTTTATCTATGTTACAGAAAGAAATAAAAAATATTTTATAATGCACTTTACTTCTGTAAATTTAATTGGTCAATCATGAAATACAGTAAGCATACTATGTTTTTATGATGATCCACCTACAGAGATATTGCATAAAAAATTAAAATAGATGAATATATTATAAATGAAGAACATTTATAAATACACTGAGATAAATTTTCTTTTAAATATTTCATTCGTGCTGAAGAATGAATAAGAATTTTTATGAAGCAAATGTTTGATAGAATAATTTCAAGATGTTATTTTTTTAATTAATTTGAATGTAAAAGATAAAGAAATAATTGGAGTTATTTTTAATTATCTAGAATTTAGTGGATCTAATTTACAATTAGATCAATTAAAAGAAAAGGAAGAACATTGATGTTAACAATAAAAATGATCATAAATAGTAGAATAAAAAATATAAACAATAACATCAGAATTTGTTGTTGTCAGAACCTAGTATATCCAAGTCAAGTTGACTGATACACTAATGGTAATATGACATATTATTAATAATAAAAAATAAAAACCAGCCAATTTTATTTTATTATCCATAGAAGCTATCCAATCAAAAGTCTATTGTTTGTCAATGGATTGTGATACTGATGAAGATAATGTGAAATTCAGTAGTGTCAATAAAAATGACATTATTCGCAATTATTTGCTCTTTCTCAAACTCAATTTTAAAGATCAATTCATGGTGATACATGCTTGATTGACTGCACACCACTTGTTAACATGTAGTTATTCAAGCCACATGCGTTCAGCAGACGAATGTCTGTTGTTACTAGAGTGTAGAAAGATCTTATGACGTAATGTGCCCACATAAAGGCAATCAAAATAAATGATCTCAAATAACTAGGGAGACTTAAATTAATTTTTTTTTAGCAATTTCAAGTGTGCAATTTAAAGATCTTTGTTTCATTCACTATGTAATTTAACAACATACATATATACTTAAATATATAACTAATAATTCTCATCTATAACCATCAAAGAATGTAGCTATTAGATCATTATAAAATGATACGTGATTGAAAAGCTTTTGATAAAATGCTCATCAATCCAACATTAAATACTCTGAATGACTCTTATTGTACATACCAGAATCAGGTTGAATTTTTTCAGCATTATATTATATAAAACAAAAGAGTAATAAATGCTAAATATTTGTAAAGGGTCAGTCATATTCCAAGAACTGTTCATCATCATAATACTGTTCAAATACAAACTTGACACTATCTTATCAATGAAAATGCTTCTTGTACTTATTCACTAGTTATGATATATCTACACTGCTTCACAAGATGCATGAACTGTACGTTAGAACATATTGAAAATTCATATCGGATCTAAACAATAAAAGTCAAACAATTTGTAATGAGAAACTTTTTATTGTTTGACTTTCAATGAGATATAGTTGTTGGAAACTTTATTCATAGCTTTTCGCTACTGTATGGATGCTTCACAAAAAAATTTTTTTGTATTGTTCAATAGGTCAAGGATCGACCTTATTATGCTAAAATATTCGGTGCACGTTACAACTTTATATTAGGCATAAAAACAAGATCCCAGAATAACATTTCCCATTGAAGAATTGTAAGGATTCATCTGCAATAACCGGTTTTACACTTAATTGTAATGTGTATTTATAGAGACTATAGAAGTTGTTAGTAAATTCTTCTAATTCTGATTATTTTCATGTCAACTTGGAAAATATTTTTGAGAAAAACAAATAAATCATTAGGATCAAGAAAACAAATATTTGTTGATTTCTTTAAAGAGATTTTTAAGTGGATTAGTATCAGTTTAAAAATAGTCTAAAATTATGTATATTTTGACTATAAAACTAAAATAGTATATTCAACTATATAAAAATATATAGATATTGAGTAAAATACCTTTTCGATTGCTCATTTTAATGAAATCGTTGTAGATATAACTTCTATTTCGTGTAACGATAATGACTGTTTTTGTATTAACTAGGTGTTGTCACAACTGTAGCTTTACGTCATTGTTGATGATTATGTGCAAAACTTATTGAAATACACAGAACTCACTTTTATCCTTACGCTTTAGAATTTATTTTCCTTGAATTAGTTACGAAGTAAATAAATAATATTTGCATTGTAGAATAAATAAAACAATATATGTATTCATTATTTCAAGGTAAATTAAACAGTTAATGTATCCGAGAATTGCCCAAAAGTCTAGATTAAAAATACTGGTTTTTATCAAAGATTTTAAAGTTTTTCGAATAACCAACAATTTATAGACAAAAATAATGTTTTTCTCAGCATGATTTTTATCTATTGTTCGGGTCAATGAACAAAAAACTTACCGGTGGGATTGGACTGGTATGCCGATCGAGAATCTTAGCCGTACAGCTTAAGCGGCGTCCAGCGAATGGAAATTCCAAGTGAAGCTTCATACACTCATCACTAGATCTGATCGGCACGTGATTAAAATAACTTTTAATTAATTATTGATGCATTATTATCAATGCAAATATATGAACGTTTATTCCGTTATATGTTAAACAACTTAGATAAACAGTAATTTTCGTTCGGTAAAGCACACTATCGCAGAGAAACAAGAAATCGAAGATCACTAAGCGATCTTGGCAACGGGCTTTGTGATACTATAGAGTTTTACGTGCATTCACCGCTTGATCCCAACGGCGGCAAGATTATGGCGAGGGGAGGTGGGGAGTGAAGAGGTTAAGAACGAGCAGATGGCTATACGAAAAGCGACGACTGCCGTCGAAAATTACCGAATAGTTTCAGAATTATTGTTCAAGAAGACAAGATGTTAAATAATATACATCTGCTCCTAGATGGTTCCTTAGAAGTATCAATGATTTATAACCGCAATAAATAAATGCTATTGTGTCTAAATTAGTAATTGAATTTTAGCGTCCATTCAAATATTTTTTTTTAAATAAATTAATTTATTCTATAGGACTGTTTTTTACAATTAGGATTATATTTACAATATTTACAGTACCTAACTTTTCATTAATAGAAATCTCGTTTTCTAATGTGAATATAAAATGTTATCTTTAGAATTGATAATTACTAACAATGTAATTATAAGTTTCGATTGATAGTATTATCACTTTCACCACAATCTTCGTAAGAAAAACAGTTTAGTGATTTAAATTGAATTAAATGATACATTATTTACATTAACATTCTTTGGTGCATAATCTAGTAAATATTAATTATCCCCAATCGGGAAAATTTGAATCTGTTATAGATTTTGGAGTCAAAGGTTGTAATGAAGGTGGTAGATTTAAATTTTGTAATTCTCCTGGACTACTCCATAAAGGATTTTTTAATATTTGATCATTACTAGATATAATAGGGTTTTGAAAATATTCATGAATTATCTCGTCTGCGTTGGGTTCCTTCGTCATCTGCATAGTAGACTGTGTATATTTTTTCCAGGCGCCTGCAAAGTATGAACCAGGTGTGAAAAACAGTTAAAAACAGTAAGCAGTTTTCATCATGAATATTTCATTTACTTACATATCCTTTGGAGTTCATAAATCATCGGCGGTGTGTAGTGAGAAAATCTACAATTATTCCCAAATGCACATTCTCCACCGCTCATCAGTTTTTTGCAAGGTATTTTTTCCGTTTCTTCTTTTAAAATTTCTTCTGGATCTGCAAAATATCACAAACATAAATTAGATACTAAAAAAATTCTCGAAAAAATATATGTACTCAAAAACATGTACATATGTAAACTAACCTTTAAAATGACGATAATGTTCAAGACGATTATTTACATGTTGCGTACTAGAAAGATGTTTTTTTCTAGCTTCGTAATTATCTTTAAAAGACCTGTCACAATAATCACAGTAATAACTCCTTCCCATTGTTAACTGTGACTTAAATGTATGTGATAAAATAAATATACGAAGTTATACAATTTCGTATAAATAATTTAATGATGTAAAGTGTATATATCTTCTTAATTATTTCACTTTGATAAATAACTACCTATTATTTATGTATCACATACAATTTATATGTAAATTTTACAACGTTTCGTTCAGCTCTTTGCAGTTCTAAAGTGACAACCTGAATACCCACGTGTCATCTATAAACTGATGAGGACAACATGGAAGTTGCAACTGCATCGATTTTTTTGATGACGTGCTGCCATCTAGCGCATTTAATTATTTTTATTAACTAAATTCTTAATATCGAATGACATGTAAAAAAATATTATTTTCAACGAATAGTATTGTAGAAATCGTCTTAACAGTACTGGGAAGTAATTTGAAATTATTTTTAATTTAATATTAATTAATTGAAGAATTAATATTTTAGTAATTCTTCTTTAGTATCAGGAAGAATGAATTTCCAACCATGATAAGATTTTCTCCGTATCTAGTTAATTATTTATCAACTCCATTTAACCAATTTCCAATTTTAAATTTTTTACTGAAAATTTTTAAATTATTTCTTCAGTCAAAAATGGTTTGTTTCCATCAAAAGTCAACGTCAATTGTGTCAATTCAATTTTTGTATCAATTAGAATGGTAAATTTATTTTAAATCAGTCAAGAAACTTTCTTAGATAAAGTTGTGTAGAATATTATTTATTTTAAATTGACTAGCCCAGTCAATGTAGAAGGCTTTGCTTCATTTGTGTTTAAATTTTTTGTACAATGGGCGATTTGTAATTTTCCAAGGTCAAAATATTCAAAATAAACTATAAAAAAAATGTGCCCAAAAATGGAAGTGCACCAATTTTCGATTCTATAGTTTTTTTTCGCATTTTAGTGGTCACACAAATGGAGCCTTCTTCTATTGACTACACTAGACATACTTTGTCTGGTTCCGTATGACATCATGCTCACATTAAGCTCATTCCTACTTATAAATTATTTATTATCATCTTTATTAATTTAATTATTTTTCTTTTCTCAGAAAAATTGTCATGAATTATTATCTATGAAATTAACGATGATTAACGTAAGTTTGCTCGTGTGAGAAATTTTCCTCGAGGGTAATGTTTATGAGTTTGTACATGAAGGTTTCGAAAAGTTAAGAGTGCCAATAACTGATATAAGTACCAATAAATGAATCCATCATCTTAATCTTTTTTTAACCTAGAAACTGTGAACTTCTAATACAAAGATATCGATTAAATATTAAAAAAAAAAATTATTTTTAGCAGATATTTATTTATAACGAATAAATTACATACACAGTATGTTGTTTTGCTTAAATAATAATAATTTACCTAGATTGTTGTTTTTATTTACGTTGTAGATCGGGTGAGAAGCATAATTACAGGTAATCATCTAATTTTTTTGCGTATTCATTCAAAAATACTACTGAAAATACCAATTTCATATCACTTTTAATAATATATTTCAATAAATATGATGATTGAATTTTATTTATAATGTCTATTCGTTGCTTTAAGTAGAATTTTAAGTTGGAAAGTAATAAAATTGATAGATTTATATTCAACACCCAGGATGATTGAATTTATTTTATATAACTTTATATACAAAAATGTATTATTTATAATTGAAAGTGGTATTTTCAGGTAGGTTGAATTTAGAGTAAGATATTTTGTAAATATCTATTATAAAGCATATTTCATAAGGATAATTATTAGAGTCACATGTAAGAGAATTGACTTTCACACTGTTTTAGAGTAATATAAAATAATAATAAATGTATTTCCACTTAAAAACGAGGTGCATGATTAAAATAACAATTAAAAATAACATAAGACTATCTTCAAACAATTCATTGGGTTATAGAATAAATTATTACCTCCAAGTTCTTAGGCCTGCTAAAAACCTTGCTGTTTAAATGGAAATTAATTGCTATTAGCACCGAAAGAAAATTATTTTTAACCAGTTTTATATGATTTTTGTTGTTGTTTCCATTGACTATCATAATTGTACATTAAACTTATCATATTGCATAATTATTCTTTCGAAAAGTTGATGCACCCAGTCGATTAGATCATACTTTAAAAGGTTATTTTCAGATTACAATGTTTAATAAATGTATAAGTTTAAAATACTTTTTATATTGTATTGTGCAAAAAATAAGGGAATCCGAAATTTGTATTTTTTAAATAATATTAATTTTTTTTCTAAAAATTGTTGCACATACACAACAATGTAAATTGCACCCAACAATAATGATCGCAACATCAAAATGCGACTATTTTCAAAGCATCCTTCAGACAATGTGTGTTGGTTATTAATATGAATATTTTTTTGTTACCAATATCGAATAACTATGGACTGTCAATTATTTTGATAATTGTATTTTTTTATTAAAAAATTTCATTAATATATATTATTGAAAACTATATGAGTTTTTGGTTCCTCAATGGCAAAATAAGTGAACAATATAATATAGTAGCATGTATAAATGTAGAATGATAGATTATAATCACGTTATGGAATCAATCTTGTTTAAAGACAATTTCGTGAAAATGAAAATTTATAGTGACCATACATTCTGCCTTAATTCAATTTAGGCGGAATAATTAGCAACTTTCGGTGTTCACAGTGAGGTATTTACCATCATCTTATACAACAAAAGAACCTCATTTACACTATTATTGAACAGTGGTAAAGTAACGAGGTTTTTATAGTGAGACAAAACAATATCTTAGCTCCATCGATTTCATGTGACTCCTACATAGGAGTATGGATTGTACATGCAGTAGAACTCTACTACTTCCCACGTCGTTTGTTTGTGCCATTTTATTTTAATTTTTGTTTTCAGTCCCTGATATGGTTACCTCTTGGCGAACTTTGTGGCCTCGGAAGCTTGCTTGAATTTTCGTTGCAGCTTTGTGCAGATCCGGATCAGACAGATCAATTCCTTGCAGCTCACTAGCAGCATCATCTACCTGAAATAACATTACAACATTTTTGTAAGTTTCACCATTAATATTTTGTTATTTTTTTTTCTTGAATATGATCTAACTTATGTTTCATTTAATATTGTAGATTGTGGCTTGTAACCAATGATGGAGAAAAATAGGTTAAGAAAATATAGAATATCGTTATTTTTCTATTTTTAGTGTTAATTACAGTCAAAACAAGTGGCTGGACAAGTGACCTCGCGTGAGACTTACCCAACTTGAGTAGATGCAAAAAATGCTCACGTGAGACAGGTTTGCAGACATGTAAATTATTATTTCTTCACGATACTAAATTATTTTTTTCTCAAAGACATTCATTGAAATTTTTTCAATCATTATTTGATTGTCAAATAGAATTGTACTTTACATTTTGATCAATATTTTTTTTATCCAACTAAATTTGTTATAAATCCAGTATTAGTTTGTTTACTTATCTTTACGTTTGATCTTTATAAAGAATGTATTAAGAAAAACTTCCCCGTATAAAATCAAAGGATTTATAGTAACAATAAATCTTAACTCTATCTAAAAAGTATTGACATTTATACCACCAATACCGCTACATTATTTAGAATCTTTCAGAGCATTTATTGATTTAAACCACAGTATTCATCAACTAAATACCATGAAAATACTTAGGATTCTTTATTCTTGACCTTGTATATTAAAACACATTATTGTTGAAATTCAAATGAACTAAAGTTATTTTTTAAGGAATTTTCATTATTTTTTAAATTAGACTTGCGAATTGTAATTGTATTTTTATACACTTTAGGAATATTGGAAAAACGTATACCACATGTTTTAATGCTTTAGTTTTCTAATATACAAGTATTTTAATATATTTTCTATAGTTGCAACGTGCTTTGAAAGAGTAATTTTTTGTTTTATTTTTATTTGTGATTTTTAGTGTTAGTAGTAGTTTAAATATAATCCGCTATAATTTGCAAAGCTATTGATTATTCTTTTTTTATTGGTTTATACTCTTAATTTTATTTTCAAAGCATTTTCACGACAGAGAACCTACGTTTGAAAATTTAATCGATTCAGAAGCTCGTAATAAGCTTCAGAGCGTATTAAGATTGTTAACTCTAAAATAGGGCGTACACAAAAATGATTGATTATTTATTTATTAAAAATATTATCGAAACCAAAAAAAAAAAAAAAATAAGACTGTTATTAAATTAATTCTATCAAATTTTAAATCTTTTTGGTTTAATTAAGTTTTTCATATTTAAAATAATTCTTTGAATATGATACAATTGTTAATTTTTCAAAAACAGCTTCATGATATCAAGTAAAATTCCCTAATTGGAAAGTGGTAATATGATCTTCATTAACAAATAGTCATGTTTTTTATTTTCATAAATATAATAGCTGTAATGAAAATGATACTTTTTTACTTGAAAAAAAAAATGCCTTTTTCATTGCTAAAACCAGTTATTCTTGTCAGTGTGAAATTAAAACCATAAAAAGTTAATCTTATCTTCCATGAATGTCCATTGTTAATATCTTTTCATTGCTTTAAATACATCATCAATGTAAAGCTTTTTTAATTTTGTAGTTAAGTTATTTTTGAAAGGGTTCAACTAATTAAGGTAACTGACCTATATACCAACCTCGTACCAAATATTGATAACTTAGTATAGAAGTGATATACTACCAACCATTTCAAGGTAGTCGATAAATGGTGTGTACATACAGAAGAGCTTCATTTTATTTTTAAATTGTTTCATTTATATTTCTAGGTAGTTACTATTGATGATTTTTTTCCTTTCTTACAACAACCTCTATTGATCAGAGTTAACATCACATTCAATCATTCCTTTTGAGTTATTGGATTGTTTTTAAAATGTACACAGAAGAAAATATGTAATTGGAATTTATTTAGTTGATAAACTTCACTTTAATCATCTCCATAAATGACAAAATTTTTCGTTAAGTTTACCTAAATTTTAATAATCATTTTGTGACTTTTTTCTCTGTTTACTTCTTCATGTGTGAACTAATGAAAACTTTATGTATATAAACAGTATGAAACTATTACTATCATACATTTATTTTCAGAGTTTTTAATTAGAATGTTTTTATTTTTCCACATATTTATTTGTATCATGTGAAAACCATATGTAAATATATATTCTAAAAAACCTTTAAGCTTTATTAGAAAATAGAATTTTATATTTTTGATACTAAAAGCTTTTTAAATAATATTACTACTTTTTTAACTGTTTAATCCATAATGGAAGTAGAAATAATAAAAACTAACAATAATAATAGGGTAAAACTTTTTGTAATATTGGATTTATACGTAAATATCACAATAATGCTCAATGTATGTTTGTATAAAGAATAAAGTCTATAAAAAGTGTTGTAGATCAGGATGTGACAATAGAACGTTAGATAATAACACAAAAAAAAAAAAAAATTGTAAGAGTGTGAAATTTATATAATGATTATATGTTTTGTTACAATAAAGAACGAAGATGAGTTTTCGAAAAGCTTTTATCGAATTGATAATATCCGGAGCTTCATTTTATCAGCTATTATATACAAAGGTCTTTGCTGTACATGATAGTGATCCTATATGGTTGAGCTCTGATCTAATATATATTATTAGAAGGTCAACAATATTTGATTTATGATATGAATTATTGATCATAGATAATTATCGTTGGTTCACAGCTCATTAAACTAAATGTACAGTGCATACTGGGGTTAAGATTATTTCTATATGAACCAGCTCTGGATATAATAGCATCATGAATGAATACGTCAGACATATTATGTGGAAAGTCAATCATTCATTGTGTATCGTTATTGTTTTTTAACATTGATACTATGTACCACACGAAAATAATCTATTTTAAAAATTCAATGTATTGTTGAATAATCTCAAGTGAATACTTTTCAAATCTTATTTAAATATTACTCAATCACTGTTATTTTCAATGTATATAGAACGGAGTTAAACTTGTTCTTACAAGTGAACTAGTTTTAAATGAAGTTGTGTATTTGTTATATCTTCAGAAGCACTGCTTCATTTATAATTGAATTTAAATAAATTTGAAGTTAAACGTCGTTTTCTATCAAGATATTAATCTTCTAAAGCATACTGGATTAATAAAATTATTTTGTTTATCAAAAAATAATAATAATAATTTACTAATTATTATGAAGCTTTTTTATATAAAATAAAATATATTAATAGTAAAATATGCACAACATATTACTTCTTTTGAAATACATAGTCTAAAATTTTTTGTTCAAATTATTTGAGTCTATACAGCAGTTTTAGTCAGGTAATTACCAATGCTTTAGGTTACTATGTCAAAAATAGCTTTCAATTATAAGCAGTTATACTCAACGAGTAATTAAAAATTTAATTCATTCTGTAAATTATATTTCATGTATATTTGTTTCCTTCAGTCTTTATTTCAAAAAAAAAAAAAAAAACTATTGTTAAGTTTTAATTTGTACCTTTTGTATGTATCAATCTATATTTTTTTTTATTGTAAAAACATAAATTTTGTGTCATAGCAGTAATGAGTTAAAACCAGCATACATCTTTATTATAAGAATATATTCCTTGCTTGAAAGAAAAGGTATTTGCATCGTTACCATATGACTTAATGTTTTATTCTCTCAAGACAGCTATAATAATGTAAATAGATCTATATTCGTTCTGTTATCGCAACCTGGAGTATTGCTGAAAGGCTCGAGCATTCTTTTCGTGAAAAACCCTGGAATTATATTGAAAGCAATACGAGAAATTGAAACATGTATTGTTTAGTAAAGACAGGTATTAATACTATGACTTTAAAAGTATATACCAACACTTTCCTGATAGTAACTATGAATCATTTAGGATTTTTATAAATAAATTTGTATTTTTAGAGAATAATCTTAATTTGTTAACTAAAAGGAAATATTTAAATGACTGTTAAATTAGAGGTTTCGACTGTAGTTTCACTACTTAATCAGATCTGTGGTATACCTATAGGTAGATTAACTTATTCAACCTATTTCACACACTTCAATGAGATTCTGTTTTTTAATACGAATTAATTCAATCCTATTGCAAATTGGATTCATAGTTAGATTAGCAATAAAGCAACTAAACGTGCTTATATGATTATCAGCTTTACACACACCAAATACCAAGCTATATCCGATGATATCAAGTTATACCATCTTCTCCTCATCAGTTTTTTCTCACTAGATAACGCTAGTTCCATCTGATAATAAAAGAAAAATGATATCATTATTTTTCGATAATATTTTTTGTTGAAACTATTTATTTAAAAAATAACAAAATGTATTTTATTATAAATTAGCTGTCTGTCTGGAGGATTATTTAATTTGAATATTGTGCTGTCAGAATGTCATTTTACAGGAGAAGATAGATAGAGCACTCAAGAAAAGTCTACTTATGTGTGGGTGCAAAGATAGATAATATAACACATCTTCGATCGGTCTCTTCGAAAGTTGTATATCTTGTCTCTGCTGTTCCTGGGTCAAGTATCAGCCTATAGGTTTTAACTTATATCAACTTGCTGACTTGGAAGAAAATTTTTTCAAAAGTTCAAAAATAATATAAAGAGGTAGAAACTCATTTATTTTATGTGTATTGTTGTCTACGTGTTTGATGTCTAGAAAAATTTGATTTATTTTGACATCAAAGGAAAAGTGAATTTTAAAAATTTGTTTTTGAAAAGCTACCGAGCTGTTTTATTATTATAATACATTTTTTCTCTCTGTGTAAAATGATTTTTAATCAAATTAATTTTCCTTATCATAGTGTGTCAGTTAAATGTGTGAAAACATATTTATGTTAAAATTCACTTTATATTAATTTTAAAATTAAATACTAGCTTTATCATGCGATTACTTTTTAACAGAAGCTTTTCACATTACATGACAAGCACTAGTTTGGTAACTTGTCAGCTGTAACTTGCTGTTATGCTTTGTTTCTCACTCGACTTCATATAAGTTACGGTCGATATTAAGTATAACATGAGTATTATTTTATTGTCGAGTACATGCATATTTGTATTAAACGAATACCTTATATTTACTTACATGTTATTAGTATAAATATACATACATTTACACTTCAATGACCGATTACGCAGGTCAACATTTTACATTCACTCTAAGTTTTATTTAAAAATTATTTTATACCATGTAATAATTGTTAGAATATGAAGTTTAATATTTAATCATTTCTAACAATTGAATAAAATAACGATGATTTCATTTTTATGAATATTTTATTAATTTAGAACTTTTTCTACCTCAATTATTCTTCGTTATTGAAATATCTCTGTGCCAGCGATAATGTATGAATGTTTTATTTGTTAGATGTAATGGTATAAAGTTGCATATTTATTTCCGGAATGCTGAAAGTTATGTGTGTACTAAAATTATAGATATGTTGCCAAAATCTATAAAATAAAGTCTCTATTTTCAAAACACATATATAAATACGACGAAATAATTAATATATTTTTTTAAATTACGCTCCAATTTTGTTAATCAAAACATTATAAGACATGAGCAAATATCAAAAAAGATATTTCAAAAAAAAAAAAAAAAATGTAAAAGAGCGAATGGTTATAAGCTTCTCAAATAAGATTTGCAGTTTTTTTATGCAAACATGTAACATTTTAAAACCAGGAAAACTACAGTCAAAAGTTTGACCTATTTTCTTGTATCACTAGAATTGATCCTGAATATTCAATCCAATGTAGTATATTTTCACGACAATCTAGTGTTTTATGGATAAAAAATAATTCATTTTTAATTGATTTTATGTAAATTTTCAAATTTTTAAAGTCTGTTGAATTATTCAAAATAATTTCATAGGCATTTATTTGGAACGGAATTGAGAGCCGTTAGATATCAACACGAAATATAACATTTGATTAAATATATTCAGAAGTTAATTTAATTATAATTATTATCTAATTGCCTCAACTTTTTATGGTATTCAATTATGCAATTACTTGAATATATCATTAAAATAATAATTATTCAACAGTTTATGTTTGGGCAATTATTGATTGTTTACATTCCTAATAATCTTTTTTGTGTGATAATAGTTCTAATAATTAAATTCATGACCGTGGGGTTTTCGTTACCACAACTATCTTATTACAGAAAGCTAGCCAGCATAGTTGTGTGCTTGCGTGTCACCCAAGATGCCTGACCTATTGAGCTTGAGCAAGAATTTGTAAATAAGTGTAGAGATATGTACATACTAGAAGTATATAATGATTACACACACACACACTTATTTCTTTGGAAAAGCTAGAAAAACCATAGCATGAAATTGATAGCAAATAAGTAATTAAATTGTTTAACAAATCAAATCAATTTTTTTACTTTATATTATAATTTCTTTTGTTCATCTGATAAAAGAGTTGAGTTGATATAAATATATATTTATTTATTCAATAGAAATGAATATTTAATTCCGGTAGAGAGAGAGTAAAGATTCATTAATTATTAAAGAGTTCTCAGTTCAATGATCGACATTTGATAATTGTAGATAACCATATCGGATAAATGTCACATTATTTCATATAATTAGTGATATAAAAGCAGGACGGAACTTTTGTTTATCGATGATATTACTGATAAAAATAGTTTTACAGTTGAAATTTTAATTTCAGGATTAGAGCTTTTGGTAAAAAAATATTTTAATACAGGAAAAAAGCTTTGAAATAACTAGCCAGTTACTGGCGAATTTACTCTATCAGTTTTTTGTTTATTTTACAAAGAGTTGAACTTTTATTTGACTATGGTTTTACCAGTTTTTTATCCAAGATTTATTACCAGTTCAGAAGATATTTTTTTTTTTTAAATAAATGTTTTTCAAAATATTAGTAAATTAAATGAAATACTAGAAATTTATTTTATTAATGCATTCCATCAGCTTAATTCCTTCAAGAATGGCTTAAGAACAAAGTCGATATTGTTCCTTACCTTTTCTTTAATTTTTGATGCTGCATCTTCAATGACATCTTCAGCAGCTTTCACAGCTGATGTAATAGCTTGCTCCTTTCTAGACATGTGACCACGAAAAGAAGCTTGAATTTTCGTGGCGGCGTTACACAAATCTAAAATATAAAAAATGTGTTATCATTTATTTTTTAATAAATGTTGGTTACATTTTTTTTATTTATGTACATCAAAGTCATAACAGTTACAGGATAGTAGTTGACAAGAGGACAGATTTAGTAATATTTAATCACAAATCAGGATATTTCGGTTAGAATAAAAAAAAATGGGTCTTCAAAGTGGTTACATTAAATTTTTATCGACTTACCAACGTCGTCTGCTCGAAATTCTTCTTCAAGTTGAGCTTTAGAAGGTTCGCTTTCTTCCGACCGAGTTCCTTTCTGCGATGTAGTTTCTGCTCCTTTCATACTCTTTCTTGTTTGATGGCCACGGAACGCTGCTTGTATCCTCACTGCTGCTGCTTCTTCTTTTTCCTTGTCAGTTACGTTTGCTGACTCTTTTTCTGTATCGTTAATGACTTTGTCTGGTTCTGTATCAGCAGAATTACTTGTCGCAGATTTAGGAATATCTGTCAACAAAATAAGTATTGATACACAATCAGTATACAATAGTAAGTAAGTCAAATCTGACTATAACATTGTTTTATATTTCTTATTGTTAAGGAAACATTTCTTCATGTATTTTTAAAGATATACGCATACGCATGAAATAATACGAGAAATGAAAATGTAATCATAAAAGTGTATTGACATAAAAGAAAGTTTTGTTAGGTACGTTTAATAATATCAGCCATTTTAAAAATACGTCAGCCATATGTGAAACGTTTTGTTTGTAAAAATAAAAAAGAAATCTCAGTGCACGAAAAAATGCTTTAATTTGAAAAAGTCTTGGGGTTTTTTTTTTTTTGAATATGATGATTATTTTAAAGTGAAAACATTGTTTTGAAAAAAAAATTAAAATTTTGCAAAAGTCAATAAAAAAGTGTGCCAACTACTAGTATCTAACTTTTATAAAACTTTTTTTTTTTTTTCATTGTTGTCGTTGTGTCTTTAGCTTGTCAAATGATTATTGACTTCAGTAGTCAGTGTAAGAACTTGACTCATGTACAAGTGCACTAAAAAAAAATCCTCGTCATGTATTTACAATTTATTTAATTTTCTTCTTTTAATATAAAAAAAGTTGATTAATGATAAATAAATTCCATCTTTAGTAGATAAAACTTGGAATAGAAAAAGTAACTTTAAAGTGTAGTTTTTAAAATGAATGATTGAACTTTAATGATCGTTTTGATCACATCAAATTTTTTTGGTGAAATGAAAAATAAAAAATGATGAAGAAAGGTTAAAAGTTGACATGTCTGTAAAGAAAAAATGAGAAATTGAAGCAATTGTAACTGTCATCACGTTTTGTAACAATTCACGAATATAACCTAAACTATTTTTCTATCGACATTTAGTATAAAAACGCTTTTATGACTAGAAATTCCTGAGTGCACTAAAAAAGAAAATTCATTTACTTTATATTGTTTGTATCGGAGTTCAATAAGTGAATAAAATGAAAAGGTACTTTTTTATGAATCTTCAAAGGAATACATTATTGCAAAATTTTCTTTTTTACATTCACTACCTGGAAAATATTTCACATCATTATTGTCTAGACTTGAGATGTTAAATGAAGTATTTGAAATACCTCTAAATCTTCTTTTATATATGATTTTTTTCATGAGATTTCCAGATTTGAACTGTCTTATAAGAAATGAACTCAGTAACGTCTCAGAAACTGCATGAAAAAGCCATTTAAGGATACAGAATATCATTTTACATGAATAAAAAGGTATAACTAATGTGCATCCTCGTGAATTTGCATTTTTTAAGAAGAAAATAAAATGCCTATTTTTCTTTGTTATCAATTTTGAAAATCTATTATTAAAAATTTTAACATAAAACAATACTTCTTCTTTTTATCAACTCTGAAACAAAAACCAGATCAAATCTAATCTTATCTGCATTTTGGCAATATTTGTTCCAACTAGAATCCATGTTGACCTGACCATATCTAGCCATCTTTGATCCCCTAGACTTGGAACAAACTGAGCTTCTCATAAAAATATTTGTACTCCGTATTAAAACTTTATACTCTAAAAGAAAACATACTTATAAAACGTATCAATTTGTAATATCAGCTTTTCTTTATAATAATATTAATGAATCTCATCACATATGTGTAGATCTAACCTCTACATTAATACTCATTTAGACTTTCTTTATATTCTTTTTTTATTTTATCATAATTAGTGTTGTTTATTCAAGTATAAATTCTTAGATAAAGAATTTAATTCCAACGTATGTGCTAGTGAAAACTGTTAGTAGAAAAAGAATAGTTACTGTGGCAAGATTGTACTGTGTGGTTGAATACAGATTAAAAGAAGTGATTAAACTTCATTAGTACTCTGGCTGGCTAAAATAAAACTGTACTGATTAGAAACCATAGAAAGGTGTGTGGCAAGCTACTAATTTGCAAAGTTCGTACATTAGTAAAGACTACCTTAAGGTAGATGCAATTACTTCTATATCTCAACTAACAGCTTCTTACATGCACCTACGTTGTTCATATTTTCAATACCAAGATTATTCATGTCATTTGAATAAACACTATTTCTTAAAAAGAAGCTACTTCTATGAGCTTAATTAGAAAAAAAAAATTCAAATGCTTATCTCTTTGTGTGGAAATTATTTAAACTCAAAATAGAAAAAGATTTAAATATTTTAACAAGTTGGATTGGTAAATAAGCTTAGATAGAAGAATACCTTTTTTTTCATGTCACTATTTTTGATAGAATTAGTCTCACACGTTTCCCAATTTCATCTGCTTTGTAGAGAGAATTTTCTGACACTTGCCATTAAGAACTCTTTTAGTAAGCTATGTATATGTGTATACTGTTTGCCATCCTTTTGAATTTTATGTATGGAAGATTAAACTGAGGTTTTTGTTCACGAACCTTTTTTCAATAAGCAGAAAAAAAGATCAATGGAAAAAAAAACTAATGCATAGTTCAAATGCTACAAATGCCAATATTTGCACATGTCTCAAATACCAAAGCATAATACTTATCCTAATACAATAATCAATTCTTTTCAAAAAACTCTTTTAAATAATTATGATAAAATATCTTATTATTCATATTGATTTATTTTAAAATTCAAAATTGTAAAATTTAACAAAAACAATAACCATATTTTATATAAAAATAGTAATAATAATTAATCATAACTTTAATAGTTATAATTTTTATTCTCTGACATCGTATAGAATGGCAATGTAGTTTCTTTTGAGTACCATGTCAGGTCATATAGTACCTCACAAGAACTCTACACTCGTACTACATTCTTCATCTCAAGAGAAATAACATGTTACTATTATATTTATTTCTATACCTTCTATTTCACAGTATTTATGAAACTGCACAGTGAAGAATTAAATATTTATTACTGTTACCAATAGAAATGGAAATTTGCTTGGTTAATGTAATCAATATCAATTGATAATACTTTTAAAATATGTTTCAATAATATAGATTTACGTTTAAATGTAAGAAACTAAAAAAAAAGTAACAAACACTGATGACATAGCAGTTGTCTTCACGAATCACTTGTTAATTTGGAGCATTTCCAACACTTTACGTTAGCCAATTACGATAAAAAAAAAGATTGAAAAAATAAAGAACAAAAGGAAGAAGAAATATACTTTATTCAGTAGTCAAGTCTTGGAGGTGACTAACAATTTAAGCTTGTCTTCTCGCTCCACTTTTTTATGTATTAAGTAAATTCATCTAAAATATATTATCATTTATCATTGAACTAACTCTGTTAAAATAAATCAATATTTTATAGCTGATATGCATGTACACATGATAGGAATCGATATGGAATATCGACAGTTTTTCTACAAAAAGATAACTTTTTAAAGCAGCATACAAATATCTTTTTATTAAGTACTATATTATTGAGCTAAATGTATGCATATAATATCTTCATAAAAAGTGTACGTGATTTTTAAGAAGTTATACTTCACTAATACTAAGTATGCAAAAACATAATAGTAAGATTTTATGCAAATTGGGTAATGGTGATTCAGAAAGTTTTGGAATACAGAATTTGAAACTAATGACATGTAATTTTAACAGTAAAGTTAATTATTAGTTATATTAAATGTTTTTAAATATTCTTTAATTAAAATTGAATAATAGTAATGAAGTATTTGACAAGTTCTTAAAATATACAGTCTGAATACAATATTTAATTGCGAACGTTATCGATTTTATTTCAATTGGACTAATTTTAATGGATTACTTAATTTTCTGGTTTACTTCATTCAAATGATTTGAATAAATTTAAATAGTCGCAAAAATTTTTTACATTTATTTATAAAACCAAGTACATTTAACTTACATTCATGAATACTTTATAGCTTTGAGACATTTTAATTTTTTTTTTTGTCTTTCTAACTACACAACTTTTTAGTGATGAACTTTTGTAACATGGGGATAGAAAACTTACCAATGTGTGTTGTAAGATTAAACTTAATCGACATTAATGAAAAACTCTAGTTTTAATATCTTGTAAGTTTTTATTTATTTAATTATGTATAAGTTTTATTTTGATGGGTCAACTAATAGAATAAAATTTATGCTTTAAGAGCTATGAAATTATCATAACATTGAGGGTAAGCCAGAAGACAAATATGATGTTGTTGTTTTTTTTTTGTAGAAGTGTGAAAATAAACTAGATATTTTAAAAGTTTAATGAAATTGTTACCACCTAGGGCGAATAAATTCACTTTTTCACAGCATGATATATCGCATTGACAGAATAGTTTTCAATAACATCATTGATATATTAGTTAACTAGGCAGATTAATTATTGTTTTCTCTGTTTTCATATAAATAAACATGAACTCTCAAAAGTTGACCTCCAGTATTATTGGAGTAGAATGTAGGTTTTATTTAATCTTACGCTAAAATGCATGATCATTTAAGTTATGGTGATATCAAAACATTTCAATAACCTTTTAGAATCTCCATCAAAAAGTTGGATAATGGTTTAGAAATAAGTTTCACAGTCTTCTCGGCTCAATAATTTTGAATATAAAATACAGCACAGATGTATGACTTTATCAATCACGAGATGAAAAATTTATATAATCTCACTTTATCAATTTTTTCTTATCCAGTGCATCGAACTTATCTGTTTCTATGCGAAGTGAATACGAATAATTAAACATCTCTACTAGATTTTTTGAAAAAAAAATTCTTACTTCAGAATGAAATTTTTCTCCTGTCTTTGTTATTTATTTTTTCTCAAGAAAACCATATATATCTGTTGTATAATTTATGTACAGAAATTGTTAATTCAATTATAATTAAGTTGATTTTCATAATTTAAAACTTTAATTTTGTTTGCATTTAATCATTACCGTAGGAAGCCTTTTTGAAAACTCGGTAAACTAAGCCAATTGAAATGAATTGTTCATCGTTAGATCAAATTATGTTATAACAACGGACTGTCCTACTTTATTAATGGTATTTTTTGTGTAAAAATCTTTATTATTAACGTGTGAAAATACCGCCTATAATAAACAAATTTGTTAATAATGAAGTTCCTAAGTAAATTTATCAAGAATTCTTTTATACCAAACTGGATGAAAAGAAGGTAAGCTCAACTGTAACATTTATTAGTCAGACACGAAAAAAAGTTTGTGAGTTGACAGAAAATTAATGATTTTTTGCAAGAAAGGTGTATGATTATGTTAAAGTTTTGATAAAATGAGTAAATATATTATTTAAAATCATTAAAAATTGATACTTAATGTCAGTAAAAATGATAAGCTTACCCTTGGTTGATCCTGTATTATACAACTAGTGTAAACTCCAACGAACGACTGATATGACATGGGTACCACACCAATCCTTTTATAACAGCGCAACAATTCTGCGCACACGCCATACAATCTCAACGATACTTACTATTATATACTAGTGTATACTAATGTAATATAATAAGAAAGAATTCTTTAATTGTTAAAATTGTATTAACATCTCAACACATCATAAGTCAACTAACCTCAAGTATTGAAAATCACTTCAACTTTAGATTTCCAATATTCATAAAAACAATTGTGAGTATCTCTTTTTCTTATAATAAATCCATTAAAACCAATTAGCCCAATATTTTTTTACACTTTCAGATTGTTGATGTAACAAATGGAATTTAATGATACTGTGTGCAATAATTATTTTGCAATTAACTGGTATTGAAGAGCGATCATTTGGAATACATTATTTGGTAATTAAGCTAAATCATTATTTGTGTTAATTTACAAATGGGTTTGATTTTTTGTAACTATTGTTGTAGAATAGTCCAAGTTTTGAGAATAGTGTTTGTAAATTAATGACAAATGGGATTTCGTAGATTGTTTTGGTATTATTGGCACACTTTTGTTTAGATCTGTACTTAAATAAGTTCATTTATTACCAATTGAATATAAGAGAAGATAGGGATTATATTATCTGCGAAAACGTTTCACATAAGTGAATACTATACCGCATGAAGATAGAAATGTACTGTGGTAGAAAGTCAATATTATTGTACTTTTTATTATTCGTTATATTGTGTTTTAACTTCAGTTTTTTATGTCATAGTATTTTCGATAATAATTATATAACTTTTATCAAATCAGATAATACTTTAAATGAAATTGTTGGATGAATATTCAAACCAACAGTCAATTAAATAACAATTTATTAAGTACTGGATAAAAAATATGTTTTATGATATATAGTGTGCCATATGTTGAACAAACAAACTCATTCTGCTACATTGTGGTATTTTTTTAGACAATTTCTGTGGAAATAAATGAAAATAGAATATGACTAACTGGAACAATTAACCATTCTAACTTGAAGTATACTCTTACTTTCAAGGAATTCGATAAGTCAGATGCTTTTTTAAATATGAATTAACAACTACATTAGTTTTTGTGTATGCATAAAATATGTAAGTACTTCCTTTTTATAATAAAGTCTTTTGTGTTAAATCATCTGGTTTTATAGTGTACTAATTTCGCTTTTAGGGATGAATATTCCATTGAATTTATGTGTAACTCGGCGTGGTTTAACAATAGAGAATTGAGAGAGAAAATAGTCTGCTTTCAAAGAATTAACGTCCGCTTCTAAATTAACTCTTTTTGAAAAAATTACTATTTTTGTTGGAAATTATAGATGACTAATTCCACTATGACAAATCTGATTCTATTGTTGAACATCCATGTATATTTATTTGTGTTTCGAAAATTTTCAAATAATGATTGACGATAACTGAAGAGTTCTACATTTTCGATAGCGTATCGATAGTCGGTAACATAAATGTTGTATAGTTGGTATTGAATTTGCTAATGGAAATACACTGGTCGTCAGTAAGGTAGTTGAGTACTGGTATTTAACACAAAAATGATCAAAAAATAATTTGGATTACAATAAAATTCTATTCGTAACATTTGTTATTGTTTTTAATGGTTACAATTAATCTAATCACTTTTGTAGTAAAGTGCGTCTTAAACAAAAGATTAATTAGTACTTGTTTGTTTGGGAAAGTTTCCTTAATCTTTGTTAAAAGGTCAAAATTAATTGCTAAAGTGTAATAACAATTAAACATTATTCTCTTAACATGTTAGTTTGTTGTCATAAGTCTACTGGTAAATAATGAATTTAAGAAGTTTTTAAGTCATGTTGAGATAATGATTTTTCATTGTTTCACAGACAAATCATGTTCACAAAGAAAATTGAACTAAATCAATGAAATTACTTGATTAGTTCAAATTTTTATCAGTCATAAAAATCCCCAATAGTAAAATTATAGCTAATGGCGAGTCATTCAAAAATAGTTATTGTATAATTTAAAATTACAAGCTCGGAAATGACATATTTATTTAATAAAGCCAATACTTTAGTATGATTATTTAAGTACACATTTGATTTTGGTCCCACAGTAATATATGACTGTAATATCAATATTACTTATTCATGGATGAAACATAAATTCACTATTCTCAAGGTTAACTATATAAATAAATGATTGTATATATGAACTTAAATCAATCATAAAATTAGAAATTTATTAAATAAAATAAACATTTTGACAAGTTTTCATATCTATTCTATCCATTAAATCTCTATAGATTCAAACGAGACATCAATATTGACTGTCAATATATCAACAAATATAACCTTTAGCACTATTTTCAAATTAATTAACTTCTTATTGACAATTTTAATCCTATATTCAAATCATGTTTTTCTGCGACAAAAGCTAAATATTGTGAAATTATATCATAAATAAAATTATCGAAAGTTAATAAGTTCTCAAAAATTATTTACTGGTGTAGTTGTAATAAAAATAATTACCAGCATTTATGTAATTTGTTGTTATCTGACATAAAACTATAAAAGGAACTTTTTCATGTTTGTGCTGTGTGAACATAAAAAATATTCAACATATTGTTAAAATTTATACTTCTTTCTAATATTGAACACCAACTACTGTATAAAGGGCCTTCAGAAGCAGTTAAAAAATATGACATAATCCATGAAAATCAGCTAGATTCTCTATCGACCTATTTAACTATGTATTAAAACTGTGCCCTTCGCCATTTCCATCATAACAGAATTTTAACTTTATTTACAATTTTATAACAGTCATAGAGTATAACTTGGTGTGTAAGTACTTATTGAAACTCGAAAGTTCTTCACAGAAGACTTTAATATTTATTAAGCAGTATTCAAGCTTATAATCAAAATGTAGCAACTATGAAAATCTAATTAATTAATATCATATCTGATGAATTTTAAAATTTTACGATTATTGTGTGATAATTGTCCAAACATTGAATATAAATCTAACTGAATAATTCGTGTTCATTCATGTGACAGCTTATCTGTCTGCTATGATCTCACAGTTTTCGTAGAAAATACACGAAATAGAACAAATGCACGTGATCTACTTAACAGTATTTCAACTAATATAAGAGAATGTACACTGAGAAACTAGGACAAGACTATCGCGAAATTCAATCACGATATTAGCGAGTCGATAAATAAACGAGTGTATGTTGCGTGACGTCAGCCGATCTATGGTGTAAACATAAAATCCAATATTATGTGTTCATTTTAAAAAGTAAGAGTGTTTCAATCATCATTCGAATCTTTATGTTTGATATATTTATTCTAATAATTATAAATTAAATGGAGAATAATCTATAACTAACTTATGAAAGAGATTCCAGGCATTATCAGATTGGCGAGTCATCACATCGATCTCAACGGAAATGCCAAGAAGGGTGCGAGCTAAATCGATCGACGTTCAATGACCCTCACGCTACATGTGTATATATATATATGTCATGTAATTGTGCAATTATTGCTTGTTTCGTGTTAATTTATGCATAAAGTACATTTCAAAAATATTATATGGACAAGTGGTTTTTTTACTTCAGTCAATTGCAGACTAGTCACATGAAAAATTATTCCTAGATGTAATATACATTCGATCGGTTGTCACTTGTTTGTCAGGAGTTTGAAGTCTCTGTAAAGTTTTAGCCAACAAATGACATGATTATATGAGTAAAGTAATTTATACTTGAATGTGAATGTTCAAAGTCAAGTAAAATGTTATATTGAAATTTTTTTGTCAATAAATAAAAGAAAATATTAAATTACACAAGTGGATTAATAAACTAAAAAAACAGAAGAGTTCTAGGATTTTTAATATCTTTTACATTTGAATTAACTCTTTAAATATACACATACTCTAGATCACATAAACTTCAATGATTGTATTATTAGCCAGTAGTTAAGTCTGTTCATTGACTCTTTTTTTAGGAATGTTATGTAAAGTATATATTACTCTAATTCAATGCAATTCACTTCAACTCCTATTATTTTTGTTATTTTAATAAATTTTCTTGCTTACTTGTGAATTAACGCATTATTATGTAATGACATAATCAATAAACAAAAAATGAGAATTCAGTATTCATCATGCATCAAAAAACAAATAACCTTAAGATTGAAAAATTAGCATTTAATTTTGTAACAGCTTATAACATACTTTTCTAGTTGTCATCATAAATATGTTAGGGACAACCTTTGTACTTGATTTATTTAAATATCATATCATATGAAAATTTATTTGCTTGGAATGTAATATTTCAGTCTGTTAAGTTAAGATTATATTTAACAAAAGCGACGTTATTTTTATAAACGAGCTGAATAATCTATTAAAAGGTATAAAATAATTGCCAAAAAGTGTGTATTCTCACCGCCATTCTTGACATCCTCTTTTCCCTCCTCGGCTACCGGTTGAACATTCTCTTTACTCGTGTTGCATCCCATCTTTTATCAGTGCACGTGTCTATATTGTACTATTATATCGTTAATATCCCGAAAATGAATACAATATTTAATATTATTTATCACGTATTAATTTTATTTAAAAAATTATCAATAAATATAATTATTTTTTAATTTATAGTAACTTTTATTATCATTTACTTTGAAAGTTTATAAAAACTACGCAGTAAAGATTTTAATAGTCTTTGTGTTGTAAAAAATAAGACGGCAATCTCAAATAAGTTACAAATTGAATCGTATAGAAAAATCACAGATTAAAATATGGAGTTTTAATATTATTGCTTTACTCGGTAAATTTCACAAATTTTTTAGTGCTTTTGTCGGACGTATGTCACAAATAAGTATTATATTTCAAAAAAAGTAGTAATATTCAAAATATAGTAGAATATAATTATTAAAAGTTTTTTCTTTTAATAAATGTGCTTTTACTACTGGTAAAAAGATCTCTATTCTACAATAATCAACATCAATGTTCTGTCGACGCCGCGGGCGTACTAACTCTGTCGTCTGCCGACGACCCTGCCCTTGCGTCGCGACGATGCGTCAATATATACTACTGAACACATATATATATATATATCTATTCATGTATATATATATATATATATATATATATATATATATATATATATATGTATAACGTGATTAATTTAATGCACAGAATGATTAACTTTTAAATTATTTTATAATCACTGCTTACTTGGTGAGTTTTTCAGTAAGTTATCAACAAAAATAATAATACAGAGCTCAAAAAAAAAGTAGGATAGGAAAACACAAAATTCGTTATTAAAATGTTTATAACCAAAGAAGTGCTTTCATCTTTGTAAAAGAATTGGATTTAATTCATATAATTACATATCTGATGTACTCCATTTATAAGCTTCTTCTTGTACAGCAGTCTTAGCATTTTGAGCTTCAAACCACCTTTTTTCATAACCATTACTTCGATCAACTCCGTCCCAACGATGACCTGGTCTAATATCAAAACGATTAGGCATGAATGACCCTTGATAGCTTGGTTCATCAGGCTGTCTTTTTCCTTCCTTTATTTGTTTCTTTTTAATGTATTCTAACATAGGGTCACCCTCTCGTTCTACTGCACGAAGTCTTGCATCAAGATCGGCATCATCTGCATATCTTGCTAGAGGTTTGCTCATTTCATAAAGATCGTCTTTCAATTTTTCCATACGATCATCAACTTGTTTCAACCTGTGATAGAAATATTTAATTATTAAAATTCTTTATAGTTACAAAAATCAGACGATCAGACTAATAGACGTCTATTAATTAGTCTATTTATTTCCAAGATTATAATATTTGTTATTTACATACCCTTTACCCCATCGAGCATATTTCTTATCGATTTCTTTCTGTCGTTTCTCTTTTTCTTCACGTTCAGCAGCTTCAGCTTCTAAATTTCTCCTTTTCCCTGTTTTCTTATCTCTTAATACTGCTGCCTGGCCAACTCCACTTGTTTCACTGTCCATCTAAAAAAGATTGAATTAATAATTTCATAAGCTAATTTTAAAAAAGCGGATTAAAAAATTATTATAATTGAAATATAAAATTAAAAATCATACTTGACGGAATAATTCAGCTTCTCTCTTTTTATGAGCCATCGTTTCTTCCCTCAAATCTTGAGCACTTTGTAATCCAGCTGTTTTACCATCTAAAGTCTTCTTCAATTGTCTATAATTTTCTGGACTTCTTGATTTGTTACGATATTTATCTAATCTCAATTGTTGACTTTCTGACAACCTTCTTCTTTCATGTCTTGATGTTTCTGGTAATTTTGAAGAATGTCTGGGATTGTTGGACTCTGATCTAGAGTGTCTAGGTGGACTTAAATCTGAATCTGATCCTCTGCTTTTTGCATTTCTGATTGATTTGCTATGATTTTTACGATATGATGAATTAGAATTTGAGTCTAATTTTTCGTGATAATTTCTTGTCCTTTTTGGCGACATTCTAAATGATTTGTGCGATGGTTTATATTTTGGATCATCATCTCTATATTTTTTTGAATTTTCATATCTACGAGGTGGACTTAAATCGGAATCTGATCCTCGATTATTTTTTGATGATTTAATTGAGTTTTTATGTGACTCTCGAGGGGGACTCAAGTCTGAATCCGACCAATCACGATTCTGTGTTTTTTTTAATTCATTTCGTGACGAACCTAGATCAAAATCTAAATTATTCCTGTTTTTAGAAGTTCTATGATTTCGATGTGATTTTTGTGATAGATCAATATCTGAATCATACTGTTTATTACTTTTAGATGCTTTATAGGATTGTTTTCGTGGCTCTCGAGGTGGACTTAAGTCTGAATCTGATTCATTATTGTGTCTGGAACGTTGTGATTTTTTGTGTTTTCGAGGTAAATTGAGATCTGAATCAACTTGATTTTGAAATTTATGAGATGGACTTGAATCTTCATCAAGATGTTTTCGTTTCTTAGAAGTTTTTTCAGAACTAGTTACAATCCTTTTTATTTTAGATTCTTTACTCATAAAAGAATCTTTATTATGAGAAGTAAGATTATTCCTCTCGTCGTTATCAAATGACGTAATAGCAACGTTTCCTTCTCCATCATCAGCTATAACTTTCCATTTTTTTCTATTCGAAAAATCTGTAGGTCCTCTTTCATCAACTACTCCGACAATTTGGGGTGCATCTTCTGTATTGTTTAAAATTGAAAATTCTTCATCTTCTACTGGACGTATATTATTTAGGTCGACATCATCATCAATGATTTTAACTCTGGAAAAGATATCTTACATTTTTGGGAAATGAACAGAATATTTTAAAGCGAGTAAGTATTTATTTTATGGATGAAAATATTCCATCTTAATAAAATAAATGTTATTTTTCGTTTGTTGACGTTATAGTGACTGTCAACATAACCTAAAATACGATAGATCAATATAATTTCAATAAACAGCACATAAAAAAATTAAAAATAATACTTACTTTTTTACTCCAATTTTAAACTTTTTTTTCTTCTTTTTCTTTGTTTCACTAGTACCTCCGAGATATTTTTTTAAATATTCTTTTTGATTAATTTTTGTTTCCATCTTATTCAACAGATAACCCAATTAATGGAATTCCTGGAATAATCAAACCATCGAGCAATAAAGGCCTTTGAATGGAAGTTCTAGAGAACTCCAAAAGAACTGGATTTCGATTTTTCGAACTTTTAGTTAGTATTCCGACGACGTGATGTCACGATTTGTTTGTTACACAACTGACATTATCTAGAGAGAAGTCTTCTCTCTGCATTATCGATAGGTTTCTCTTCTCTCACGGTAATGTAGAATTTCTTAGGATTATGTACATCTATAGTTTGTGTGTCAGTATATGAAATCTGAGTTGATTTATTTATTTTGCATTTTAAAATTGATTTAGTCCATTGTTATTATTTTTCTAAAGTCGTTTTAATATGAGTATTTAAAAAAAAATTAATCATGGATGAAGAAAGTAAGTAATTCTTTATCTTAGTGAATCAATGAAGCGAAAATAAAATTTTTTTTGTTACAGAATTAAAAAAACGAAAACAACGTGCTCAGAAAGATGGAAATTTTAAGCAACAGGCTAATATTGTTAAAGAACTTGGAGACATGTATTATCAAGCAGAACGTATGGAAGAGGCTCTTACAGAGTATACTGAACAATTAGAATTATGTGAAAAACTTGAAGATAAATTAAATATTGCTTTGGCACATAGAATGATCGGTGAAATTCATACATACTTTGGAAATTATGAAGAGGCTTTATCACATCAAACAATTTATTTAGAAAGTGCAAAAGAAATGGATAGTTTAGTTGAGCAACAAAGAGCGTACGCAACTTTAGGTAGAACGTATTTTTGTTTAGGTGAAGCAAGTGAAGAATCATCAAGTAAACGAGACGAAGCATTAAATGATGCAAAAAAAGCCTACACCAAAAGCCTTAAACTTTGTGATAAACTTGAAAATACTAATATAGGCCGAGTGGAAATTATGATGATGAGAGCTAGATTATTATTAAATTTAGGTTTGGTTTTAGAAGTTCAAAAAGAACCAAAGCGAGCAATTGAATTGATTGAAGAAGCAACAGAGCTCTGTCAGAAACACAAGTTAAATGATGATCTTTATCGAATTCATACAGCATTAGGAGCATTATATGAACGACAAGAAGATTTTGATAATGCTCTGAAATATTATAATTTATCTGGCCAAATAACAAATGATTCAATCAATTTTGCAACAGCACGAGTTAATGAAGCGGAACTGCTAACAAAATTAGGCCGATGGTCAAATGCACGTAAAATTCTTGTTCCATTATATGTAAATCACAATGTTCCTTCTCTTCGTGAAAATATAACCAGGTTATTAAAAATTGTAGCTTCAATTGAAAAATATGAACTTGAGTTGTGCACTGAAAATGACAATAAGAAAATAATAATGTTGTATGAAAGTTTAGGTGATACAGCAGTTGCAGGTTTATGTTATGAAAAAGCAATCGAATATTATAAAAAAATGTTAGATTATGCTGAGAAAGAACCATTAATTTATCGAAAAAAAATTAGTGCTGCTCTTGTAAGTTTAGCTCAGACACTTATGGATGATAAACGTTTTGAGGAAGCATTAGTTTACGCTCGAAGAGAGCTTGAACTTAGCAGTAATGATGACCGTGAAAATTGTCGTTCTGCTTTGTTTCTTGCTAATCTTCTGACAAATATTAAAGAATCATCTGACGAAGAAATCCGTAATGTTTATCAACTAGCATTATCTAGTGCGTCCAACACTCAAGATATTTCATTACAAATAACTGTACTAAAAGAAATCTATGAATATTTATGTGATATACAAGATATGGATGAAGCAGAAAAAGTAAATGAAAAATTAACTGCTTTGAAGATGAAACGGATCGGTGATAGCGAGTCCTCGAACAATAGTGAAGTTGATGAGAGCATTGATACAATGGTGGATATTGATCTAGATCAATTGTCTGATGTAGAGTGTGAATTACAAAAGAAAGGAGAGAAATCTAAAAGTACACGCCGCCCGTTTAAACGTGGATATGTTATTAAACGTAATGAAAAAGGTGAAACAAAACTACATGTTGCATGCATTAATAATAATATTGAAGAAGTCAAATCATTACTGGCTGCGGGACATCCAGTTGATGTAAGAGATTACTGTGGTTGGACTCCACTTCATGAGGCGTCTAATTACGGCTACGTTGAAATTACAGAATTATTAATAGAACATGGTGCTAATATCAATGATCCTGGCGGTTCTCAGTGTGGTAATATTACACCACTACATGATGCAGCATCATGTGGAAATTTTGCAATAATTAACTTGTTAATTGCTCGTGGTGCTGATATAACGTTAAAAACTAAAGCAGGTGAAACAATTTTAGATTGTTTAGAAAAATGGAAATTGCGACTTGAAGAAGATCGAAAGAAAAATCGAATTAAATGGACAGATGAAGATGAGAAAGAGTATAAATTAATTCGAGATAAACTACGCCTTGTTTTACCTGCAAAATCAGATAAATCATCAGATCCTATTGAACCATTGATTGATGAAGATATTTATAGTCAAAGGATTGATAATAATTATGAAGAAAAATCTCCGGAGAGAATATCAGCTGGAGAGGATTATAAACGAACTATAGAAAGTCTAAAAAATCGAAGTTTTTTAAATCCAATTGTAAATTCTTCTAAATTACAAAAAAATAATTCTAGTCACGTCGCTAAAACTCCTTTAATTGATAGTGAACAACAATTAGTTGATGATTGGCTAGAAGATGATATATTTATGCCATCATCAACTACCACAACGAGCACTTTAAAAAGAGCTCGTAGTGATGATAATGACACTCCACTTCCTAAAAGAAAGTCATTTGGTTCTTCAACTGTTTCAACTTTTAGTGATGAAAAATATTTTAGAAAACATCATAGTGATGATAGTCAATCATTAAATAATAAATCGTTAAATCATAAATCATCAAGTATGAACCAAACAAAAAAATCTCTTGTGAGAAGAAAAAAACAAAAATCATTGTTCACAGTAGGATTTATAAAAACTACATCAACTAAACCTTCAAACACACCGTTACCATTACCCATAACTATAAATACAGTTGAAAATGAATTCACCACAAGATCTCATATTAACACGGATTCGATACATTTTCGAGTTATTATTGATGATCTAACAATGAATATAAAGATAAAAAATTCTGATGAACATGATTATTTATTTAATTGTTTAACTTATGAAAGTAATAAACAATTTCATCAAAATACTGGCTGTACTGCAAAAATTATTTTTTTTACCGCTGATGGTGAAGAATTACAGACAGACAATTTATTAAACTTAGTATTTACCAGTCAAGGAAGTGTAATACAACTTCATGGACATCTCATCGATCTAGTTATTCCAAAAATAACTGAACGATATAAAACTATTTGCACATCTTTAAATATTGGTAAGTACTCTTAATTTTCAAAGTAAATAAAATTGTTTGTATAATAAATCAATATGTTATATTTTTAACTATTTCAGATATTGATAATGATGATAGTAAACAACTGAAACCATTTAGAGTTTGTGAAAATTCCGAAGTTCTTCGACTTAGAGATGAGAATGAAAATATAAATGCAACAGCTTTATTCAAATCTTTAAAGTATGAAAAAAATTTAAAAGTTCTTGATTTATCGTCATATTGTCTTTATAATACTGGTGAATTTCTTAATAGTACATTATTTCATTTATCTCAACTAGAAGAATTGCATTTATCAGGATGTGACATTGATGGTAAATGCATATCAAAAATAGAAAAATTACCTCCGTTGCTCAGAATATTAGATTTAAGCTATAATCCACTTGGAATTAAAAATGAATCTAAACTTAACGAGTTGCTAACTAATCTTCGGTTTTTACAAATTTTAAATTTACGGAGTTGTCAATTAAAAAAATTACCATTTCATGCAAAAACCATTAGTTCTAATCTCATTAATCTAGATATATCATGGAATGTGATGAATGACACTGACATAGATGTTCTATTACAACGACAACTAATAACTTTAAATTTATCGCAAACTCATTCAAGATTATTATTCACTAATGACATAAGACTTATAGCATTAGAGACTTTGGAAACCCTCGACTTGGGGGGATGCAACATCAATGATTCAGATGTTTCATATTTACTAGATAAATGTAAGAATTTGTCGAAATTAATATTAAATAATAATCTGGATATATCACATACGTCTTTAGAAAATTTATTAGAGTATAAGCCAACATTATCTCTAATAGATATAACGGGATGTAAAAAAATTTATGAGGAACCGAGATTTGATTTAATTATTGATAATCCATCAATATGTACAATGATGGCATGTATAAGTTCAGAAGTGATTGAATGGTGGGAGTTATTGTGGAGAGGGCACAGCAAGCAATATCGTATGCCACCTGATATCGTTGTATTTAAACCTTTTGTATAATAAAAAATAATATTTATTTTTATACTAAATAGTTATTTTTAAAAAATTACAATAATTTAATTTACTCACACTTCAATGTAAATATGTATATCTTATTTCCTATCTTACAGTGTAATTTTGATACTGGAATATAATTCTTTTTTAAATCTTGACTAAGAATTTCATTTAAATCATCATTCAATGATGCTATATAAGGTTGTAATTCATTCTGCTTATCACCAAGTACCCATAAGAAACTTACATGATACGAAGCATCCTTAAAATGAAATAGAATATTGTGGATATTTTATAAATAAGAAACTTAAAAGAAAAAAAGAACATGGTTTATTCAATACTTACTTCATAGAATGAAGAAAGTTGGTATTCAGCTAATAATTTATTTAACAACTCCATCAAGCTGGTGAAACTTGGGTCCAAACATTGACATTCAATACCCATGAAAGTTCTTGTTCGTTCCTCGTTACAATATAATTTAACATTTATCATTTCCATTATAAACGGATTTGTTGCTTGACATATTTTCTTCATACTGTCCACAAAAGATTCAATCCAGTGAAATTTGAAAATTAAAGTACGTGTTAGACTTATATGACTATTTTCAATAATCAATTTACCGTCAACTGGAAGCTTTTCCTTTATTGAATTCATCCATTTGAGCAACAATTCATCAGGCTCATCTAGTATATTGAAATATAATATTATTTATTCAATTAAATTTTAGAAAAAAAAAACAAATACTTGATAATCATTGGCGTTTATACGCTAAAAAGAAGTACTGCTTACACTCAATATAAACAAGTGTCGCCCAATTACCACGCTCATGTTTGAAAGATCGTATTCTTCCATCGTGCTTTTGTCGTTCTGTTTCTTCATCGCTATCATTTGTGATATCTAATGGTGATGTACTAGAATTGGCGTCGTTTTTTACTGCCCACAATGTAAAATTATCCGGAAGAGGAAGCAATTGTTTACTACTTACAAAAAGAATGAGTAATTCAGACAAAAATTCTAAATATAACCTCTAATGTTACTCCAAAAAGTATGTGTTTTTTTTTTTTAAGATTATATCGAACAAACCTGTTAGATGGTGGAATATTAGTAATAACTGAATCTATTTGTAGTTCTTTTTCATCATGATCTTCATCTGATTCAGAAGATAAATAATTCTGAATTAATTTGAATCCGGCCATTCTTTGGACATGCATCAACGGTTTAAAAGGTTATGAACTGGGTTTAAGCGATTGTTTAAATGACTACATTGGAAAATAACTACGTCATTTTACAATGTTGAGAAATGGTGGAAGTTACGATCTTTTAAAACGTTTTCGAAGATTATTCGACAATATTTCTTTTAATCGTAGATTATTTATATTTATTATACTAATCGGTGGATTCCTTTTATACTTTGGTTCAAGTTTAGCTCAGTGGTTTTTTTTAAATAATCGAACATTACCAAAAGGTATTAATCCATATAAAATATTTATTTATGCCATGATAAATAATAATTTGATAATTTAATTCTTATTCTCTTCATACAGCTTACGAGGACAATTGTATAGAAGAGAGATTAGCTAGTGCTTATTTGGATGCTGATGTTTATGATGCAGCAATTATTGAACATAATATCCATAATGATGGATCATTAGCATCAATAGAACATAATAACCTATTGCCTTATATTGGTAATGGATTTTTTGGTGTTCAAGTTCTTCCGTCTAATGGTCGTTTATATATAAAACAAGGGAAAACGCTGTCGCTGTATACACAATTGGATCCTTTAATTACTGTGATACCTGATAACAGTGTTCAACGTCAGTTTTCTGTTATACAATTTACACAAGGAATTGTTAATGAGTATCAGTGTATTAGGGATGGTTATTACGTTGAACACAAATATTATGCGCATCAAATTTTAAATGGAATATTTATTCAAGAAATAAGTATTTCTAATCCAACTTCATTACCACAAAAAGTTGCATTAAAATTAGCTGAAAATCCGCAATGGACTGAAAATGAATCTATAAAGTAAGAAGTCATAATCATTTTAAATAATAAGTCATTTATTTTTTAATAAGTTATTTATTTATTCATTTATTATATATTTCAGCATTCAAGTAGATGGAAATAATTATAAGTACATTGTTACATCTTCGTTTGTACCTTTATCGAATTCAGACGAAAAAGTTGCAATAACAATCATTTATACTACTCCACCGAAATCTCTAACAATTAAACCAAAAAGTACGATAAAATTAGAATATTTAACAAGTATATACTACAGTAATAAACTGCAGAATTTGGCACAGTATAATGTTGAACGTAAAAATACAGAAAAGAAAGCTCTAAAAGTATGTCTAAAATCATATATAAATATATACCCTCATAAATTTCTATAAAAATTATAAATAATATATTATCACTAAAGTACTTATTTATTTCTAGGCTTTAAAAGATGCCCTAAATATACAGCAGCAACATGGCCTGTTAAATCAACATACAAGTATTTGGCAAAGCTATTGGAATACTGGTTTTAGCATTAGCAAATCGAAAGCTAAAGGATCTATAAATGGAGATAAAATAAATTCAACTATATATTATGTACTATCTCAAATACCCAGAGGCATCTCTAATGTTGAAAAATCTATATCTAACAATGAAGGATGCTACCGGGGTCATCATACACTGTGAGCATATAAGATTTTTCATTTACATTTAAATATAAAACAAACCATTATAATAATTTTATTAATATTATTCTGATAACAGTAATGCACCAAAACTGTGGAAGGATATATCTACGATAGATGATGTTAATGCTATTGTTAAAGCTTGGATAATAACACTTGAAAACCAAGGTTGTAATCATTTGATGACAGGTGGACCTTCAGCTGTTCAACAAGCTATTATTTTAAGTCTTGGTGGATTAAGATTCAGTAATCAACATTTGGAATTCAATATTGATCCACAATATCTACATCGGAATTATCTATTTAGGTAAGCCCCTGATTAACTATTTTATTCATTGTTTTTTTTTATTATCATTGTTACATAATTATAATATTAATTAAAATTTAAACTTGATAATTTTTTTTTTTGTTTAGACGGATAAATTATGGGAATATCACACACGTTAATATTTCTGTGACTGTTGGCAACGATAATCGTGCAATATTGAGCGTTGCTTTAGATCGAAGCGATAGTGATTATTACGCATGTGATGCTGGTTGTTTAGATGCACCAGTTCTTCTTAGTCAGTCTTATACAAATTTTCCAGTAAAATTAACAAAACCCCCAACTTCTATATTGTATATTACGTCCGATTATCAACACATGCAAACACTACGTAATGTGTTGCATGTTCATGCAATAGAAGACGGTAAATATATAAATTATATTTGATATAATATATAGAATTGTTAATAATAAATATTTAAACTTTAAAATTCCTTTCAGCTCCTGCACATGATCATCATGTAATGGCTTTGCACAAACATGGCCATCAACTTGGTGGTTTACCAACTTTCTTTTGGGTCAGTATTTGTTTTTTAATTGTCGTTTTCCACATGTTTTTGTGCAAACTCATTTTTACGGAATATTATGGCCGTCACGATCGTCAACAAAGACGATATAATAAGCCATAAGTTAATTTAACTATATTATTATTATGTAATTAAAAATACATGTATTAATGTATATTTTCTTATTAAACATAAAAAAAAAAAAAACGAATTAAAATTATTTATCAATAAAAATTTCAACTCGCTCATTCTTTTTACCGATATTTAAACTCAATATCATTTTTCTCTATTATTACAAATCGATATAAAAGACGGTGTTTACCGAAAGTATTTTCGTTTACGACTATTATTATTCATATTGTAGTTTACAATAATAATAAAAGAATCGATAAATAATGTAATAAAGTAAAAGTTATTAGACTGTTATATAAATATTTAATATAATTTAATTTAATCTAATTGAATTTCAAAGTTACGCATCATGGAAGACAATTTAATACTTTTAATGAAACAACAGAAGGTTAATTTTGATTATGATTGAGTTGCTTTTACCAGAAATCACGCGATATAGCATTTTGAAAAAATAACGACTGGACGGATATACTTTGAATAATTTCAAAAGTCATGTACCGAATGTTAAAATCATGAAAAGTATTAATATTCATTTTAATAATTATAGTATATTTTTTTTCACTAATTTATCTTGTTATGAAGGCTAAGTTCCTAATACGTCCATCGCTTTATGACTAAATATTATAGTTGACATAGATATACAGTATCAACTTAACTGAAAAACGTCTCCTCACAGAATGGGCTAATTTGAGTATCTCCGCCATTCGCTGCTTTATTACTACTTGATTCTTCAGCAACCTGACTAGCTTGATTCACTGGGCTACTTCGTGAACATGAAGTAACACTCTGCATTGTTTGACTTCTTGTTGCAACAAATCTCATACTGTATGTTGACCGGATACCAGACTGAGTTGTCGCAACATTTTGAGCAATTCCAGTAGGATGACCACTTGTGACAGTATTGGAGTGACCAGGTCGTACATTTTTTTTTGGTTGAAAAAGTACCAAATATACTTTTGGTATGAAGAGACAGCTAAGTGCAACTGTCGCAGATATATTTATACACATACACATACTGGCTATTTGAATCTGCAACATAAATAAATAAATTATTCAAACTCAACTATACACGCTCTAGTTACGGATATGAATATATTGTGTTTTATTATTTTAATATTTAATTAAACATGCACAACAGTGTTTTTGAAAAAAAAACAAAAAAAAACTTACAAAGAAATAATAACAACATTCACTATATCTACTTTCTGGATTTTAAAGACACACGTGCGACGATTTCACGTTTAATAAGTACCGTGTAATCGTTATAAGTGCTAAAGTATATGGGGACAAAGGCGAGCCAAACGATGCACGTTGAGTACATGGTAAATCCTATGTATTTGGCTTCATTAAAGTTGGCTGGTATTTTACGTGTCTTGAAAGCATATAGTGTGCAAAGGAGAATGAGCAACATGTTGTATACAAGAGACATCATAAGAGAAAACGTTGAAACTCGGCAAGTAAGAACAGCAGAAAGTGGATGAGGATAAATTTCTTTAATATCAGGTGGTTCTATTATCAGCCAAACTATTGTACCAATCAGTTGGATTGCAGTTATACCTGTTAAATAATCATTTTCATTACACTAATGTCAACAATTTAAGTATTTACAAATATTCTTACCTAAAGCAATAGCTATTTGACTTTTGGGTGATGTGTATGACGGCCGTTTCAGGCATTTTTTTCCTTGAGTAAAAATTCGTGATATACGATTTGTTTTTGTTAAGATTGCACTATAACAAATACTCAGACAAAGTCCTAAACCAATACGAAGATATGTACAATTAAGGCGAGTTGGTTCACTCAAGATAATGAAACTCATGCCGTAACATGAGAGAATTCCAATAAGTAGAACGTAACATAACTCACGGCCGGAAGCCATTATAACTGGAGTTCGGTTGTATCTACAGTGAGATAAAAAGTTTAGTTTATTATGTAACTCTAAAAAATAGAGATATTTTTGTAATAATACTCACCGTACAAAAATAACGATGGTAAAAAGTGTAATTAATATACCAATGCTCGCAAAACTCAGTGGTACTATTGCCCAAGGACTCATCCATGTAATAATCTCAGCTGAGAGCTTAATACATCGGGATTTAGATTTATTATCTGGAGCCCAGCCGGGCTCGCAGCTTCGGCAAGAGTCATTAAAAACATAAGCGTTTTCAGGACATTGCATACAACTCCAACAACATGCATCCTGTAATATTCATTTTTCGGGTCACGTTTTTAATTAGTTTAATGTAAAAATCAATGGAATACTAATCATTTATTTACCTGAAAATTACGAACATGACCCTTTGGACAATCTTCACTACATGTACTCCGGGGTATATGAGTCTCACCGGAACCACCAGACCATCGGGTAATATTTATATCCAGATTTAACCTGTTAATTTTATACTTATCCATCACATCTGCCCGATCACGACCAAGTCTAAAGGAGGGTAATGGGTTTTATATATTCATAAATACAAACAAAATGAGTTACCCAAACCACAAAGTTAAATAATTTATAAACAAAGAAGTTAATACTCAATTAATCATTCTAAGATATTTTTCTTTTAAAAACTTCATTTCAATTTTTTTGAATAACATGAATGATATGAACTTATTATTTTTATAGCCCGAGCTATTTAAACACTTTGAACTATTAATTTTGATTAAACTAATGTAACACAACATAAAATAGTTGAATTGAGTTTATTTACTAAATAAATAATTGATGAATATTAATGTAAGTTAGTTTTTTCCGTTTACTTACACTTCTTTCCAATAACCAATTGGCACATAATCGAATCGGTTTTCATCAGTACGTTGATACTGATAGATATTATAAAATCCAAAAGCATCTCCATCACTATTAAACCTTATTTCTGTACCTTGACGACCAATAAAACTAACATTACGGATATATTGAAGCAAACTTTGTCCAGGTATTCCCGGAGCCAAGCTATCACAGAGATAATGAACTGTTTCACGATTTTCAACACATTCATCATTTATAATATTGTGTACTGCATGCGCCATTGCATAAACTGCATCAACTATACAAGAATAAATGAGCGGTTTTATAAATAATAGCATCACAAATCATACTGTAAATTAAAATTAGAAACTTACCAACGAAGGGAACTAAACCTTCCTGATCATAATCAATCAATTTTTCATCACCAGTACAACGTTTTATAGCTGATGAGCTATTTGATGTTGAAAAACTGCATTTATGATGTTGAGACCAAAATTCACGAAACCATACATTTCGACAATTTACTATTTTTCCTGGTTTATTTGGGTGTGGTATATTTTTCTCACTTTGTCCATTGCATTCATTACCAACTCTAGGTCGTAAATTCGTATAATACTCATCAAAATCTATAAAAATAAAAATTCTTATTTTGATATATGATGTAATTTGATTAAAAATAGTTGATAGATGTGTGGAAAAACTGTGAAACCTTTTAACGAATTGCCATAAGGCAAAATAGTTATAGCACCCTCTGCAGCAAATTCTTGATCTCGAACTGGGTGAACTTTTGCACCCCAAGAATCGCTACCCACCCACATGAAATGACCCGTACGATTGGCACGAATAGTAGCTTGCAAGAGTTTTCTAGGAAACAAATATATATATATATATATATATATAGTTGAAATAACTTCATTGCTTTATTTATTAAATTTATTGAATAAATTTAGAAATAAAAAATAATAATACTACCGGACATTGTCTTCATCAACAAACAGAATAACTCCTCTTGCGTTATGTTTTGAAACAAGCCGTTCAACGATGCGATCAAAGTCTTCAGACTTGGAATTTCTTAATATTTTTTCACTAATAGCTATACATATATCATACTCAGATGCTAGACCAATGAAGCGAGCAATTCCCTGAAAAAGTACTCTTTACTTTTTGATCTACACTTTAATATCTTCACTGTTATTTTTATTACTTTTTCACCGTAATCCCCTTCAACGGCAACTGTCGAAACGTATTTCCAACCAAGTTGATGAATCACTTCGACCATAGCTTGAGCTTGAAAATTATCCGGCGGTACGACTCGGCTAAAATATTCAAAACGACTTTTATCTGAAAGCTCTGTACTTGTTGAAGCATAACTTAATTGTGGAATCTGAGAAAAAAGCAAATACTTTTTAATATATATCCTATCAATTTGAATAGAAAATAGAATTAGTTCATGCATAAAAATAAGTCAATCTATAATACCTTAAAAAGTCTCAAAATATTTGCAACCATTATGGAAACAACACTGAAAGATGCTCCAATAACACCTGTCACAGATTTATGTGGTACATAAAGTGGTGCTTTTCCATCTTCACATCGATATTCTGACATATCCTAAAAAATTGTTCAATATTTCTGCATTTAGATTTCTATACTTCTTGTCAAGTTTTGATGAAAATATGAAATAGTTACAAATATGGTAATTTTAATTCACCTGATTCATATAAGAACGGACAAATTCCATGCTTTGATCTAAGGCATAAGTATCGCTGCTACATGAATCAAGAATGAGTGCTCCAAGAGTTGTGTTTGGTAACAATTTTTCATCTTTGTTGATTTCATCGATCGCAAAAAGCATTGCCTCCAAACGTTGGACTCCTTTTTCTTCTTTGACTGCTCCACAAGGTAATTCACCTCTCAATCCAACAATCTGTATTCATAGAGAAAAATTTTTTTCTAAATATAACTATCCAATTATATACATACATATATCAATGTGAAGTAATCTGTTGTATACAAATGATTATTACCTGTTCATGCATAGGAAAAATCCCGCCAAAAATAATGTCTCCATCAATTCGGATTAGTTTGGAGCTATTTACGCCATTGTAATCGTCTCGGAATTTTTCACCAAATACAATAAATAACGGCATCCATAATAATACTGAATATGTTGTTATTACAACCATTGATGTTCGATGACTTTGTTGTATCATTGTTAAAATACTTGTTTTTTTTTTTTTGGCTTTATTTTAATTTCAATAAAACGTAAAATTTTAAGAAAAATATCAATTTAAAAGATTTTAAAAAAGAAATTTTTTGAGCATTTGTTTAAAATTTACACATAATGAGCAAAATTTATTAGTAAAAATTTCAATATTATCACACTTTTTATTTCAAAAAATTCAATATATTATTTTTTTTTGTATTTTAAAATTTCTATATAACGATAAATAATTATTATTTAGGCAAAATTTTGCTTTATCCATTTTGTTAACTAATATATTTAATAGATTAAAATGAATTAATTACTTCAATTCAACCACCGGTAATAATTTTATATCGTCTTGATTCCATTAATCATAGAATTCCATCAATTTAATCCATCATCCAATTGAGTTTTTTCATGACCGTTATTACTCATAAAAATTTTATTCACTTATCCGCGTATGTGAGATTTACTTAATCACATATATGGCATACATTATGGTAAAAAAGAAAAAAAGGATGAAGGTTACGGAAGATATTCGATAAACACTAAAGTAAGTGCTCAAATACAGACTTCGTGAAGCAAACTGATGCTGCGCTTGGTATATTCGTTTTGTTATATCAAAATCGACGAGTTTGCGCAAATGCAATCCTGATTTTGCTTCGTTTTAGGTAGCCAGAGGCTATTATTTTATTCATTGTAGCATGAACCTCTCCGAATTCATATTACCTTATACATACGTGTATATAACCAACCTGTAAAGTAATACATTGACGTATTGTCAATATGTACATTTCGAATATTTTCAATAACCCAACGTCTTTGGTGTGATATTCATAAAATATATATCTCTGGAAATATTTTAATCACACATTAAAATTTATTGAATAATTTAATCCTATTCAATTAGCATTTACCTACTTTTTTTGCAAGCTGGATAATTGAATATCCAGGAATTTTAAAAAAGTATTTAACTTTTTAGCTTTGTTAATAAGAAATTTACTTTGCTATTAAGTAAATCTAATCAAAACATTGCTAATTAGAATATTGAAAATCTGTATTGGCCGATTTTCTTAGCGTCCTATGACGCCGAGCTTAGTGGTTTGCAGCCATTACATTAAATCGACCGCCACTTGTCATTCATGCAGCTAACTTCAAGCCACTTCAAACATTTATCGATTACTTAATTATCGATATACTTACACAACATTTTTGCTGTGAAGTAAAACTAAAAAAAAAGTTATTGTGTAACTACTTTTTTTTATTTATATCTATTTTGAGTATTTAAATGATCAATGTACTTTCGATACTTGATATTAATGATTTACACATCAAATAATTCAGTATAAGACTTAGTTTATTGTCGTAAATATGTATATCTATACATGTTCTACATATAACGAGTTGACAGATGAAATTTTTCTATAAACAATCTCATTGTGAAGTATATCATTATTCTAAACCATAAATTGTAATAAGAAAATATGGATAATGATCTTGAAAGTGCACTTATTTGTCGAGGATGCATGAAAAATGAAGGACTTTTATTATCTATGTACGATGATGATGTTAGCAAAAAGTTGCTACCAGAAAAATTAGCTATTGTTGCTTCAATTGAGGTAAATTGATATTTTATTTAAATATTTTTTATAAATTTTTAAAATGACTAATAATAATTTTCAATATTTAGATTAATAAAAACGATGGATTGCCCAATTTTTTATGCACTAAATGTGCATATCGAACTGAAGTATTTTATGATTTTAAACTTCAAGTACAGGAATCTGAACAACAATTACGCATGATGTTGAAGATTAAAAAAAATTCGTTATCAGTATGTATTTGTGTTTATTGAATAATTCCGATTTATTTTTATTCCAACATATCAATAATAATAATTGTTTTTTGTTCATAGGGAACTTTTAATGAAGACATTGAAAAAACGAATACTCTAGAACTAGATTACAGTTCATTCGTCTCACCTAAACCTGAAATAAATGATACAATACCAAATGTATATATTGATACAGATGATATACCCGATATAGAAAAGTCATTAACGAATGAAGAAATAAACGAGGTTGACTCGAATAAAACTGAAAATAACATAACAATTTATGGAGACCATGATCAATTTTTATTATTTAGTGATAAAATTGATGAAAATATTAATTCTCCAGCAGTAGATTATGTGTTATTCTCTTATATTTCTGATGAAAATAACGAAGGTACGGGATTAAAATATAAATCAATAATCTCTTCCAATGCCAGTGAAATGAGTTATAAAAGTGATTTAAATGATGGTGATACTATAGAAAAAAATAAAGAAATTACGTATAATGAAATTGACCAAATAAAACTTGATGAAAATAATGCCAGTATAGATTCAGATTCTGATAATTATATTGATAATTATGATAGTTTATTAGGTAGTTTAAATGACACAATTGTGAGAATTAGAGAAATAAAATCTGATGATGGTAAGATACATTATCAATGTACATTATGTATGCACAATTATAATCATTTAATTGAAATACTGTATCATACAGTAGATAATCATGTGCCAAGTAGTGGTCCATTTTATTGTATCGTATGTGAAAAAGACTGCAATAATCATAAAGAATTACGATCACATATCAAAACTCATACAGGTCCAAATCCATATAAATGTTTTATCTGCGATAAAGCATATACAATGAAGCGGTATTTAAAAAGACACATGACTTGCCACACAGACTTTGCCAGGCACAGATGTTCAAAATGTGGAGAACGTTTTAAAATAAAACAAGATTTAGAAAAACATATTCAAACTCATTCAAGTGGTGCACCATATACTTGTCATCAATGTAACAAAACCTTCAATCATAAAGCAACTTATAAACGTCATTTATTAATGCATTTAGATCCTCAACGGCTGTGTTTACCAAAATATCCATGCTGTGTATGTGGAAAAAGGTTCATTAATAATCGTACATTACAAATTCATATGCGAGTTCATACTGGAGAGAAACCATTCAGTTGTCATGTTTGTAATCGATCGTTTTCACAACAAGGAAATTTATTAAATCATCTTAAAATTCATTCGGAACCTCGTAGGTATACGTGTGATATTTGTGGAAAGAGATTTAATCAAAGAGCTACATTGCGTGATCATAAACTTTTACATACTGGTGAAAAGCCTCATGTTTGTAATGTTTGCGGGCTAGCATTCACGTTTGGAGCAGCATTAAGACGACATTTATGGTCACATGCTGATAATAAACCATTTGGATGTGAAATATGTGATGCTCGTTTTGTGGGCAAGTATGATCTAAATCGTCATATGAAGATCCATTGGGACAAGTCTAAATCAAAGCGGAAAAAGATTAAAATCAAAGAAAATAATGATAATGATATTACTATAGAACCTTGTCAACTACAAGACGATATTATATTGACTCAAGTAGCCTCTGTACCAGAAACAATATTTATTGACAATGTTCTTATTGATCAGAGTAAAAATCAAATTGTCATACCCCAAGAGGATTCAGAAAAAGAAAATGTTGACGCTTTATTTAATTTAATCGAATATACATAACATCTATTTATTAATTTGTTAAATAAAATAATAAATTAATTTTTTCATATTGAAAAAGAATTAAATGTAAATAAAGTGTGTATAAATAAATTATAAATAAAACGAATATTTATTTAACATTATTTATTGATGTGTATTTAGATACAACAATAATTTTTCATTAAAATATCGTTTTTTAAACAAATAATCGATTTTTTTTTCAATTACTTTAATATAATTAACCACTATAATTACTATTACTACTCATTGATGGAATGTTTATGAATGTATTTTAAATATTAATATTGACATTTAATTTTATATTACGTTGGACGGTTTACATTAGAAGTAATTATATCATATACATATGTACGTTCTAAAAATATATATGAAAAATTATTTGTTAAACGCTGGAGACCGGCCCAGGTCATAAAACGTTTTTTTACTTAAAGTAGTAATAATAATTAAATAAATTTTTATATTGAGTGAAAAATATATAATCATTTTCATTTTTTTATGATCTATTAACAACTTAAATGTATAATACAAGTTATATTAAGGCTAGCGTATAATTGAAGCACTGATATTTTAAAAAACTTTCTTAAGAGGATAATCTTTTACTCTCTTATTTGTATATAATCTATCATATAATAATAAACATTGTAACAAAAGTTAGTTTTAACGATAAAATCTATACACACATTATCAGATTCAATTGTAGAGAGTGAAAATAAATTGATAAAATCAACTATAATAATAGTACAAAGGAATTTAAAATATATATTTCTCCATTCTTTGATAAAATTCATCAACATCGTACGCATAAAAAATTCCAAAATTTATCTTTTTTAAAACTTAAAATTACGTAAAAAATAAACGAGTCAACCATATCGACATTGGTCCCATATGTACGCTACTTTTGTAAAATAGTTCATTCTTTTTTGTAAACTTTAACTATCTAACTTCGAATAATATTGTATAACAATTGATATATAATTTCCTAAAACTTGACCTATTTTTAAGTAGATTTTATTTACTAATAATTAATACTTTAAAGTCATTATATTTACAAAACTTACATGAATAATATCCAACAAAAAATGACACTTTCATGACTTGTCTATTAAAATCTCTCGGTGTAGAAATAATGATAATAAAAGTTATTTTGTCATAAAAATCACATCATTTACCTATAGTCTGTACTTATTATAGTATTAACAAAACAAAAAATTAAACATTTCAACATTCAGATTTATCCTCTTCAACTAACTGTTGAGTGTCTTTACCTGAATCTATTGTAGTAGGATCTAACTCTCTTCTCTTATGGTGGATTGGTGGTAATTCTTTGTGTTGCATACTTGATGGTTTCATTTCTGCTGGAACTTCATATATAGAACTTGCACTAGTTCCATTAGTTGTTTCTAAATTAACCGCATCATACATCGGATTACTGAAGTCCCGACTTTTATCAGTAACTTCACCAAGATTGTACTCTACATCAAGAGGTTCCTGAAATATAAAAATCATTTTCAATATCTTCAATGTAATTTTTTTTTTACCTCCATATTATACTTTATATTAATTATTATTAAATTTACCATTCGTTCATGTGCGGGTGAACCAAATTCTACATTACTTCCTTGTCTAAATGATACACTTTGAGCCGTTAAACCGCCTAGACCACCAGCTTTACCACTGAAATTATCATTAAATAGCTCATTACTTAATTGTATCGAATCAATCATGAGATAATTGAACATTATTATACTTACAATGGTCGTTTTTTAACGACAAGAATAATTGCTGCTGCAACCAGTAGTACTAGAATGCAGACGACGATGGGTATGACAATAGCAGTAGTAGAATTATTTAATCTAGTTGAAACTAGACTAATTTCACAATGTTCACCATGATAAGCGTATGGACAAACACAAATTAATTTACTATCCTCTGATTGATCACATACACCTCCATTTTCACAAGGACAAATCCAAGGTGAAGGTTTAGGCCGTTCAACAGATGCATCACATACTCTTTCACTAGATTGTCCTATTCTAGGGCCAGTGCTATCAGGACAGAGACATCGATATCCTGCTGGTACACCGACACATAAGTGACTACATCTTGCACTATGACAAGGATCACGCAATGTTGTGTTGTATTTTAATGGATTATAAAGCCTCACACCTCCTGGTGTTTGGATATCTTTAATAACTATTTCAGGTACACCTCTACCAAATTTATCTTGCTTAATAATTTCTCCAGTATTCTTGGTAGACCAGTATAATTTATTTTCAAATACATCTAGAGATACAGGATGCTTAATTGTATCTTGTAATATAGTTTTACGGTTTGACCCATCTAAAGTTATTGATTCTATTGTATTGAGTTTACTATCGGCCCAATAAATTGTATGGTCCATTGCGTAATCAATAACAAGAGCGGTTGGTTTGCCAAGTCTTTCAGCCACAAGAATTTTTCGTTTACTACCATCCATCCAAGCCATTTCTATTTTTGGTTGATTACCAACATCCGACCACACCATTTTACCATTTTCAGGATCAAGTGCTATTGAAGTTGGATTCTCCAATCCAACTGTTATTAAACTACGACGATATCTTCCATCTGCTTTTGATACTAAAATTTTTCCATACTGCTGTGTTCCAGTATTGTCCACTTCACCCCAATAGAGATTATTAGATATCCAGTCTACTGCTAAACTCACGTGTTTGGTATCACTAGTTTTTGTATTTAAATCTTGTGCAAATCCAATTTTAGCTTGTCCTTCTTTTGCATTCACCATATATGATCGTTTGATAGTATTCTCATGTGAATCAATCCAATAAATAAGTTCTACTCGTGGATCAAAATCTATCGCTTTTACTCTCTTTTCATCAACAATAACATCGAATTCTTCTTTTTTGTAGAGACTGAGGGCACGAATTTCTGGACCATTTGCAAATAATAATATTGCTGTTTCTTCATCAACAAGTCTACAAACTCCACTATGATTATCAGTAAGATGGAAACCATCGCGACAAGAACAGTAATAACCACCTTTAACATTAGTACATATTTGAGAACAGTGATGAGTTGCTGTTAAACATTCATTTATATCATCGCAATGTTTATTATTATCTTTCGATATAATATAGCCTGAATAACAAGCACATATATAGCCACCATCGGTAATATTTTGACAGTAATGAGCACAACCTCCTTTGTTTGATAAATCACAGTGTTCATTTGGATGACATCCTAATTCATCTGATTCGTCACCGCAGTCGTCTGCAAAATCACATACTTTAGTACGATCGATGCATTTCTTATTGGCACATTGATATTCAGTTGTTGCATCACATGTTCTTATTCTCTTTGCACAAATTGTTAAGTTATTTTCATCAGAACCATCACCACAATTATCAACTTTGTCACAAAGTTGATATCTTGGTATGCATCGATGATTGGCACACTGGAATCGTCTTAGTAAGTCACATGTAAAGTTTGCACATAAGGTAGGATTTTCATCTGAAGCATCACCACAATCGTCGCTACCATCACATCTATCAGCAAGTGATACACACAAATTATTGTTACATTGGAATCGTGATTTTGGACAATATCTTCCATCAGGATATCTTGGTGGACAGCCAATTTCATCACTGGCATCTCGACAATCTCGCATACCATCACAATGCAAATAAGATGCAATACAGTGGCCACTGGCACATTTGAATGTATCATTTTTACATGTAAATTGTTGACATTCTACTTCATCACTATTGTCACCACAATCATCCTCATTATCACATCGCCAACGTGATGCTATACATTTACCATTGCGACAGCGGAATTCAGATTCAGAACATGATCTGTAATTACCTTTACAGATAGTATCAACTTCATCACTGCCATCACCACAATCGTCTGCAAAATCACACATCCATTGTTTTGGTATACATCGATTATTTGCACATTTAAATTCAAGCTCAGGATCACAAGTAGGACAACTAGATGGTAATTCATCAGAGTTATCACGACAATCATCTTTACCATCGCAGAATAGCCATTTTGGTATACAACGGTAATTAGCATGTCCTGGACAACGTTGCCAACCTGTTGTACAATTTCTTTGACGGCACAAATAAGCAGGCTCGTCACTATCATCACCACAATCATTGTCAGAATCACACATCCATAATTTTGGTATACATTTACCGTTTTTACAAGCAAATTCAGTACTTTCGTCGCAGGTTTTATTATGACAAATGGCTGGATCTTCATCACTTCCGTCTTTACAATCAGCATCTCCATCACATTTCCATGATGCATGAATACAACGTCCATTTGATTTACACTTAAATTCAAGTTCAGGACATTCACTTGAACAATTAGCCTCGTCACTTCTATCACCGCAGTCATCTGTGCCATCACATACATTAACGCTTGGCGTACAATTACCGTTAGTACATTGAAATACACTTGGACGGCACATACGTGTTGGACAGGATGCGGGTTCATCAGTTCCATCTTTACAGTCTTTTTCACCATCACATTTCCAGAACCAAGGAATACACTTTTCTTCAGGTGGTCCACAACGATGTTGACCTGCTGTACAATTTGCAATACAAGTTTTTCCATCTTTATCAAGGTAGAATTGATTTGGGCATGCACATTTATATGATGTAACACCTGGTTGACCATAACCCTCTAATAAATAAGAGCTTGCTGGAGGTGCAATTAAACATAAATGTGAACAGCCTCCATTATTTTCTTTACACGGATTTGTATATGGTAATTGCCTGAGTGGATGATATGCATGAATATCATAAGGTCTGTGTGTAGTGTTGCGTAATATTTTAATATTAGATCCAGAGAATTTTCCTGCTCTCATAATTGCCTTAAGATTCCAATCAGTCCAATAAATATGATCATCAAATACTGTAATTGCAAATACATGAGGTACCGACGAGCCAGATAGCACAATTCTTCGATGATGTCCTTCAAGGTCTGCAAATGCAATATAATCTAAATGTGCATCTGCCCAGAATATACGATCAGTGAAGTAATCGATAGTTAAGGCGTTTGGCCAAGCGATATCATCTTCCCAAGTTAAAATTCTTGTAAAGTTACTTCCATCCATTCCTATTTTTCCAATGTAAGCTTGTAAATGCCATGATGTAAAGTATAAATAACCAGTACCAGGATGAACGACAATTGCTCGAGGATCAGCAATTCCATTCAATAATGTCTTCCTATTTGATCCATCTAATTCAGATACATCAAGATGCTTAGCGTGTCGGTCTAGCCAATAAAGTTTACGCCCAATCCAATCAACAGCTATTCCTTCTAATCCTAGACTATCGTGTCGTATAATCGGTTCTTTATCACCCCCTTTAAGTGATGCTCGGAAAATTGTCTTGGCTGTGACATCGCAGAAGTATAAAGTCTCCGTAGCATAATCAGCATCAAGAGCAACAACATTAACAAGATCTTGATGCATTATATTATAAACTGACGCGTCAACTGACATATTACGTACGTAGTATTTATTAGTAAATACAATCCAAGGTTCTATTTTATCACGTCGCTTACAAGTATGCTCATCTGCTGCTCTTTCATACCATCGTTCATTACACTTACAATAATAGCTTCCAGGCGTATTTGCACATTGCTGGCTACATACTTGCGGAGTTTCAATACATTCATCTATATCTGTACATGCCTTTCCATCACTTAGTAATTTATAACCCGGATTACATTCACAATAATAACTTGTTGGAGTATCGACGCATTTATGTCCACATTGATTTGTTTCAACTTGAGCACATTCGTCGACGTTACAGTGCGCTGGTTCATCACTTTCATCTGCGCAATCTGGTTCTTTATTGCATACCAGTTGTTGACTAATACAATTACCATTAGCACATTGGAAATCACTTGGATTATGACATGTATTGGTGTGATTACGTGCTGATGGACATCCAACTTCATCTGAATGATCACCACAATCATCTTGACCATCGCATCTAAATTGTTTTCTGATACATTTAAAATTTTGACAAGTAAATTCTTGACTTGAGCATACTTTGTATTGGGAGTTACAAAATTTACCCTCATCACTACCATCTCCACAATCATTATCATGATCACAAAGCCAACTACGATTAAGACATCTTCCATTATTACAAGTGAATTGATTCTCTCCACAGGGAGCTGGTGGTGAGCAATGATGTAATGTGACATTTTCATCCGCACCATCAACGCAATCTGGATCACCATCGCAAAGCCATTTTCTTGGTATACATTGAGCACGATTCCATACTTTATTTGCGTCACAAGTAAATTCTGTTTCTTCATCACATTTACGGTCATTACACTGATGTCGTTCATCTTCATCAGAATTATCTAGACAGTCATTGTCTCCATCACAAATATAAATTCGTGGAATACAATTACCATTGTCACATGTGAATAAATCACCAAAACAAGTTCGTCCTTCAGATTGGCAATATCCTGGTGGTTCATCACTACCATCTAAACAATCGTCATCTCCATCACAGTACCAAGTAGCTGGTATACAACGATGATTAGGACATCGGAAGCTACCTTGAGGACATGAACGTTGTGCACAATATAATGGATCTTCATCACTGTTATCTCCGCAATCATTATCACCATCACATAGCCAGTAGGGTTCAACACAAATATTTGTAGTTTTACATTGTAGATAATTTGAATGACAAGTATTATTTCTTGGACAACGTTCATGAGTTTCATCTGATGTTACATTATCCTTACAATCATTGATACCATTACAAACTTGTTCTTGAGGTATGCAACGGTAATTAGCACAGGTAAATTCACCAGGAGCACAAGGAGGATATACACAGCCTTCTTCATCACTTCCATCTCTACAATCATTTTCATGATCACATTTCCATGATTTAAAGATACATCGTCCATTGTTACATCTGAATTCGTTAGGACTGCAAGAATGATAAGAGCAATAATTTTTGTCTTCATCAGTACCATCACCACAATCATCATCTCCATCACATGCCCATATTCTTGATATACATCTTCCATTTTTACAAGCAAATTTAGTTGAATCACAAGTCACATTCTTCGGTACACACATTCTTCCTTCATTTACAAGTCGACTTTGATCGTCGCATTTACATTCTGCTTTACCATTAACACCAGGATGACATGATTGATCACAACCACCGTTATTTATATTGCAAGGATTTACTTTACATAATTGCTTTGAAGCTGAATAAATGTGTAAATCACGAGGAGAATCTTCAAGACGTTTAACCATTTCTATTTTATCAGCACCAGTATATTTTTCAGCTCTGTATACTCCACGAAGTTGTAGGTCAGTCCAATAAATATGCTCACGGAATATTGTAATAGCAAATGGATAGATTGTTGCACTAATCAACACCTCACGATTTTGTCCATTCAGATCTGACCTTTCAATTTTTTCTCTTACTGCATCAGTCCAATAAAGCATACGATCATCATAATCAATTGCTAATCCACTTGGTTGTGATAAATCCTTATCAATAATTGCCTTCTTGAGTGAACCAGCCATTGTTGTTCTAAATATTTTACCTGATGTTCCAAATCGACCCCAATCTGTGAAATAAAGTGATCCATTGCAAGGGTCAACAACAATTGCCCTTGGCCTATCAACGCGTGAAATCATCACGAGATCTGTACCATCAATATTCATTGCATAAATACTATTATTCGATGAATCAGTCCAATAAATTTTTTTCTGTGTCCAATCATAAGAAATACCTTCTGGATTAATGCCTTTACTGAGTATAGGATGTATATCTGTTGAAGATGGATTATTAGCTGATAACCAAGCTATTTTAGCCCAGGGTCTAATTTGAGTGAATAATATTTTGTTATCTTGATAATCGAAGTCTATACCAACAACATTAGTTAAATTACCAATTGGTTTAAATGGCAAACTTGTTGCTTCAGGATCAATATTAATTGCTCGTATCTCTGTCCTTGTAGCAAATATTAAATATTCATCAATATTGTCACATTTTTTGCCATCACTTGCTAATTTTCCAGTTACACAATCACATTTTGGTTCATTAACGTTTGGCATAGCAAAGCAAAGCTGTTGACAATTACCGTTATTTTGTGAACATGGATTTGTATCATCTTTCGGTTGATTACTTGCATCAAATATTACAATATCTCGTAATTTAGGTAAATTTGTTCGAATAGGTTTGGGTAATGTTATGTTTCCAGGCAATTTACTGGCAATGAAAACAGTCTGTAAATTACGATCAACCCAATAAACTTCAGAACCATAAATTGCTACGCCCATTGGATTTGGTAAATTACGACGAACGACTTGTTGATTGCCACCGGTCCAAGATATCTTTTGTATCATATCTAACTTGGAGTCTACCCAATATACATCATGTGTTACTGGATCAATTGTTAAATCACGCGGTGTGCTGATACCTTTAGTAACGATTGGAGTCCATTCACTTCCATCAAGTTTAGCTTTGCCAATTTTAGGATATTGACCATTATCAATCCAATACAATACTCTCTTTTGAGGATTTACTGCCAATTCACGTGGAGCATCAGTTGTTGTTTTTACAAGGACTTTCCTATGACTACCATCCAGTCGGCATACTTCAACATAATTATCATGAGGAAAGACATTTGAAAAGTAAATATTACCGGCAATCCAGTCGATTGTGAGACCACGAATTCCATTAGATCCAATGCCACTTTTAATGATTGATGTCAATTCTGTACCATTTGGTCGTATACGGAATATTCCATTCCATGTTCCACGATTAAACTCGACCCAATAAATCCAATTACCTTGGTGATACATATCTACATGAAGAATATGATGTCCTACGCCAGTGATAGGTATCATAGCCTCTTTAGTATCTTTTAAACTGTAACCTCGTACTACATCTAATTGTGAAACAATTGCAAATGTGGTATACGGCTCACATCTAGAGTTGCCAACCATTCTGTACTCCATACTGCAAGCACATACACTTGTAACACCCGTAGATGGTAAACATAATTGTGCACAGCCTCCATTATTTGTCAAACAAGGATGTGGACCAGATACACGTTTTTTGTAAATTACTAGAGTTTTTAGAGTTGAATCGTTATCAACAATTGTCACTGGATTAAGATTATCCTTTGTTAAATCTACTCTTTCTATTTTATCATAAACTGGATCGAGATAGTAGAGCTTCATTTCATGTACTGCAAGGGCTTTAGGTAGATTTATGTTATTAATTTCAGATAAAATTGTTCGAATATTTTGACCTTCAGTAGTCATAACTTTGATAAAACTTGGATGTTGGGCACTAAAGTACACCATTTTGTTTGGAATATCAATTGCAAGAGCTTCGAGGTTTGATACATCATCAATAAGTACGAGAGAATTAGTTCCATCCATATTTACTCGACCGATTTTATGTGGTACACCAAAACCACCTTCATCAATCCAAAACACATGACCTTCGAGAGGATCAACACACATAGATTTAGGTCTTGCTACAGATGTTTTACTACCATTATTAGCTAGAACAATAGTTCGATATTTTGGTTCTCCATCAAGTTTAATGGCTTCGATGTTTGCAGCGAATTTATTACCAATAAAAAGATTTCTTCCAAGCCAATCAAGTGCCATTGTCGATGGTGACCCAACAATTCCTGAGTCACCTTTAGGATTTGGAAATTCAGTCTTATTGCCACCTTTAGCAGAAACTACATAAATTGTTCCATTTTCATTTTCACTATCTTTACTTTGTAACCAGTATATTTTGCGATCACGACGATCATAATCAATAACTGTTCCTCCTTCGATGCCAACAACAGGCGTAATAAAACCACTCTTACTTTCACCTGGGGTCAAAGACATATCTACAATTTGTGATCCTCGTAGCACCATTAAATAAGTCGCGTCATCTTCAACGCAACCATAACCATTTGGTGCTAATTTAAATCCGACTAAACATTTGCAACTATAACCCTGTGGATTATTAGGTGATAAAAGACAAAGATGTTCACATTGAGCATTAGCACATGGGTTTGTAGAAATTGGTTGAAGTACTGGATGATGAACGTGGATAGAAAGTGGTTGAGATATTAAATGTGATACAACTGTTTGATTACTACCGTAGAATTTATGAGCAGAAAGAACTCTATTTAATTGTCGATCTGTCCAGTACATATTATCTTCAAATAATGTTAATGAATGTGGATGTAATAAATAGTGTGAACTTGATAATACTTGGAATCGTTGGCTGCCATCGTAATTACAAGCGTCAATGTAATCAAGTTTGCTATCAGCAAAATAAATTCGTTTATTTGCAATATCAAGAGCTAAGCCATTTGGCCAATATATTTTTGTACTAATAATAGTTGAGCGATTTTTTCCATCCATTCCAACTCTTTCAATTCGTGGATTTTCACCCCAATCAGTCCAGAATAACCATCGTGCATCTGGACTTGGATCTAAACACATACCACGTGGTTGTGTAATATTTTCTTTCACTAAAATCATTCGATTCTCACCAGTCTCTTTTGCTACTTCGATAGTATTCAGCTTTGAGTCTAACCAATATAAATTTTTACCAATCCAATCATAAGCTAATCCTTCCACTAAGTCCAATCCTGTTGAAATAACATCCTGAGGATCTCCTCCTCTTTCTAATCGTGAGATTTTCTTCAATTTCATATCAGACCAGAAAATCGTTCCTGTGTGCATATTACTTGCAGTTGCCACAACGTTTTCAACATTTATAGGTACTCTTTCTAATGCTAGATCTTGCAAATCAGCAACAAGAATTGTATGTCTATTAGAAATAATTAAAAATGCTGCACTATGATTATATGCTTTACATGTATGATTATCACGTTCTAAAGTATAACCTTCAACACATGTACAAACATAACTGCCTTTAGTATTAGTACATACTTGTGAACATTTCCCTGGTGGATCACATTCGTTGATATCTTGACATGTAAGCCCATTAGCTTCAAGCTCTTCTCCTGGAGGACAAGTACATTGAGCACCGTTTGGAGTTTGAATACATCCATTGCTGCATAGGCCACTTTGATGATTACATTCGGCTAAGTCACAGCCTAATCCTTCATCCGCTCCATTAGGGCAGTCTGGTTTACCATCACAAACATTTGTAATATTGATACATCTGTTTGTTACGTTTGGACACATCCATTGTTCTGAACCGCATTTAAATGGTGGTGGTCCACAAGCATGTCTTATTGGATCTTCGTCTGAGCCATCACCGCAGTCATCTTTTCCATCACAAATATAAGTTTTAAATACACAAGTTCTATTTATTGGATTAACACATTCAACAAAGCCTGCTTCACATTTATGTGGTATTGAATAATCACATGATTCTGGTTCGTCTGATTTATCGTTGCAATCTGGTGTACGATCACAGTACCAACTTTTAGGGATACAACCTCCGGTACTTACACACTGGAATTGTGTGTCAGGATTACATTGATCAGGTGTTAATGAAGGACATCCAACTTCATCGCTGCCATCGTTACAGTCTGCTAATCCATCACATTTGTATGATTCAAGTACGCACGCCTTTTGATCAGCACATCTGAATTGAGAGCTTAAACAAGTTACCGGAGGACAATCGATTTCATCTTGATGATCAAAGCAATCATTATCGCCATCGCAAACCCACGATTGTGGAATACAGTGGCCAGAACGTGGACATGTAAATTGAAAATATGAACAAGTTTTAGCTGCACAAAATTCACCTTCATCCGAGCTGTCACCACAATCGTTTTCAGAATCACATTTCCATGACGCTGGTATGCAGCGATTATTATCACAAGCAAATTGGCTAGCACTGCAAGTGATATTTGGACATGCTACTTCATCACTATAATCACCACAGTCGTTCTCTGCATCACACCGAAAACTCATTCTTATGCATTTACCTGATCTGCATTGGAATTCATTTGGACCACAAGTGGGTTTTGTACAATTTTGCATTTCGTCGCTGTTATCAAGACAATCATCATCACCATCACATACCCAAGATTGTGGTACACATCGTTGATTTGCACAAGTGAAATCCCATGGATTCTGGCATGCTTTTAATGGTGGTTCTGAGTCAGGATCTGATGAGCATGTTAAACCATTGGCCATTAATCGTTCACCATATGGACATCCGCATACCCTCATGAGTTTTTTACTTTCTGATAATTGACTTGTTATATTGGAGGGTATTCCGAAGCAAAGTTTCTCACAACCACCATTATTTATCGAACATGGATGATCAGTGAGAGTTTGTATGTCACGACTAAATACTTTTACACCGTATAATCTATTAGTTGCTGGTTCTCTTACTAAGATATTTTCTTGCTCTCCAGTCTCTTTGTGTAACCGTATTATAGCATCTAATCGCCAATCAGTAATATACATCCACTCCTCATGTATAGCTATAGAGAATGGATGACGAATTAAACTTGGGCTTAGAGTTTTAACATCTCCACCATCAAGATTTGAATGTTGTACATGATCAAGTAAAGCATCGCACCAGTATAATCTGTCTTTAGTAAAGTCAATAGCTAAGCCATTAGGCCATCCGAGTGTAAGATTTTTAAAGATCACTAGATTAGAGCCATCTGCGTGCGCACGACTGATATTTGCTGGTCGATCCCACTCCGAGAAAAATATATATCCATGATTAGGATGAATTACGATTGCTCGAGGTCTTTTTAAATTTTTCAATAATGTTCTACGATAACTGAAATTTCTTGTACTCAAAACATTTAAGGTGCCTTTACGTGAATCAATATAATATAAATTTTTAGCTGCCCAATCTACGGCCAGACCTTCAACACCTTCATTCTGACTAGCTAAAACGATTTCTCGACCTGTACCATTTTGATGTACTCGATAAATAACGTCTTGTAATACATCACTATAATAAATATATTGATCATGAGCATCGTAGTCTAAACCAACGAATCTTGCTCGTCTCGAGACAACGGGTAAAATAGCATCACTAAAACTATCCATTACTGGATCTAAAATACGGCCCTTGATAAAACGTTGTTGGGAATACATTAAAAATTCTTGGATAAGATTACAATTACGTAAATCTGTAGAGAGCCTCCAACCAATATTACAAGCACATCGATATCCTAAACCACTTTCTCGTCCACCAGCCGCAGTAACAATACACATGTGTTGGCATCCTCCATTATTATTACCACATGGATTTTTGACATTTTTTATACTTGATTGAACTAGTGGATGTAAAACTTTAATGCCTTTAGCATCTCTTACTTTAAATAAAGTTTGTATCGAGTAGTCTCCATCATTCTTATCAACACTCATGACTGCTTGTTTTGTACTGTCAGTCCAGTAAACTCTATTCTCAAAGACTGACAATCTTATTGGTGCTGGTACATGTAATCCTCGAAGTACAATGACACGCTTATTGCCCATGTAATCAGCCGTTTCAATATAGTCTAGAAGATAATCACACCAATAAATTCTCTTGGCAATCGGATCAACTGCCACTCCAGAAACTTTATAAGCTGCGACTAATATTATAGCAGTAGCTGATGTACCATCCATATTAGCTCTAACTACTTGTTTACCATCTGCAATAAACATCAATCCAACAGTAGGATCAAGTGCTATATCTACAGGACTTGTGAGATTTGAGCTTAAGACAATTCCATGATAACGGCCATCCAATTCAAATACATCGATTTTTTGTACCATTGAATCAACAACATATAATTTTCTTCCTATAAAATCTACTGCAAGAGAAATTGGTGACCATGATCCAGGAAGTGATATGTCAATTTGTTGATAAATTATAGAGCTTGATTCTAATGATTGAGAATAAATTTTTCTTGTTTTTAAATCACTCCAAAATAGTAGATTATCTGAGAATAAATAGTCCACTCCACTGGCACTCGTTGTATTGACAATTAATCGTCGATTTTCTCCAGTTGCATACATTCGCCATAATGCTTTATCTTGTGCCAATAATAATTCTACAGCTGGCCAATGTTGATTACTTTGAACCCTACATTTATGACGCCCATGTAAAATATAACCAGGTGCACAACGGCATACGTATGAACCATCTGTGTTATCGCAGAGTTGTTCACAAAAACCCCATTCATCACATTCGTTTCTGTCCACACAAATTCCGGTATTATTCATTAAAATTCTACCTTCTGGACAATAACAAGTACCTCCAGTCAATGACGCATGACACTCGTACTGACAATTAAGACTGTGGCACATTCTTGTAGCTTTAAAAAAACAATATTAACAAAATTATTTAAACTGATTATCATGATGTATCTAATTTTTTTGTTCAATCATTTTTGATTAAATACTTACAACAAGCAATGCCTTCATCTGACCCATCAGTACAATCTTGTTTTCCATCACAAACTTGTGATCTTTCAATACAAAGAGGTTTTCCTTCGGCACCTTTAGGGCACATAAATTTGTTACCTGGACATACAGTCAATTTACATGATTTATCGTTCGAGTTTTCATGACAATTGGTATAATCATCACATGGATATCCTTTTGGAACACATAGTGAATTAGCGCATCTTATCTGATCACTTGTACAAGGCGGAAAATCTAATTGAAAAATATTAATGGATAAAAAATAGGTCAATAGACTCAAGACAAGTTTTATAAAAGAATGTAGACTCACTGCAGCCTTCTTCATCACTATTATCTCCACAGTCATCTTTATAATTACACCGGGCACTTTCATCAATACATTGTTGGGTTGAATTACAACGGAATTGATCCAACGTACAAGGTGGTTTTATATTTAGTGGGCAATTTTCTTCATCTCTTCCATTTCTACAATCAAGATAACCATCACATTTTTTTTCTTTACGTATACAAAGTTCAGGATTTGTACCACCACATCTAAAATCATCAGCTTGACATTTTAACACCGCTGGAAAAAAAAAGTCACATTACATTACATTACATTATTATTTTTATTATTATTTACTGACGTTATTGGTATATAAGATAATTTAATTATATGTTATTCTTACGACAATTAGCTTCGTCAGATCCATCAATGCAATCTACTGTCATGTCACATTTTTGGTATTTTGGTATGCAATAAGTCTTATTGAAGATATATTGACTACAGGAAAATTGCTGAGGTTCACATTCCGGTGGTGCTGAAATGGAAATAAATAAAATTTAATTAAATCAAAATAATGACTTCATTTTATTTTAAATGTTACTGTAACTGAAATAAAAATAAAAATATTTGCAATATCATTTAAAGGTTTTGTTGAAAAAATAATATATGTTTTTATTAAATTCTAATATATTTATTCTTACGAAATTATGAAAGCTGTCATGGTTATTTTATGCAAGAAAATTTATATTTTAGCATGCATAAATAAATAAATATATAAAAATTTAATAAAATACAGTATTCAAACTAGTTAATGAGAAACGAAATAAAGACTTTAACTTTGGACTAAGAGTGTATTATAAACAACTTGATATATCAAAGAGAAATTTGACTTTGAATAGGTCGATCTAACGGTAATTATTACACTAGATGAATTTTAAGACTCATTAAATATGTTATTAAAGTATCATTTTAAGGACAACCAAAAAATTTTAATGATTCTCAAGTAACATTGAACAACAAAAAATTCTTTTTTTTTTTTTTAATCTCTACTTGAGGAAACAATAAAAAAGTTAATGTTATCATACTCATAACATTGCTCGTCAATAGTTGTTATCAGCAATTCAATGTCTACTTATCCATGATTTAGTCTAATCTTACATAATTGATTTGTAAAAATAAAAACAAGACCCATAAAATGAATATTGGTGCTGAAAAAGTTGATAAAGTGAAGTAATTATAGGTAAAATGACTGTCAGCAAAAAATAAAATTAAAACAAAACTTGATAAAATGAGTAAACATTAAAATGTAGTCTACTTACGACATGATTGCATTTCATCCTCTCCATTTTCACAATCTTTTTGATAATTGCAAACCCACAGAGCAGGTATACACTTTCCGTCGGTACATCTAAACGAAGATCCATCACAAGTAGTTGTTAATCCAGCGATAGCTGTAAATACATTTTTTTATTTAGAGTTAATGATTTATAATTGACGGTCAATAATTGATGAATGAATAAAAGTTTCTCAGCAGTATAATTACATATAAGAAGTTTTTTAATCTCAGCAGTAATACCTATATTTATAAAATATACATATATACATGACCAAGTCTCGATGATGTTTAGTTAATAAACGTATATGGCAGTGAAGAGCAGATAAGAGGGAAAGATAGAATAAAACATCAAAGTGAGAGTTTTGCTTTTCTTGTTATTTTACTTGAAGATAGTACACAGTATGAATGGTATATAGATGTAGTTTTATATACATATATAAATATGTACTGTAGAAGCAAATGTAAGCGTGATGAACAAGTGTGGTGGCGAGAGTAAAAGAGACAGAAAATACGGATGTTCCGTCTTCTAAAGTGCAGCGATCGTGCCAGGCCGTGCAGCCGTGTGGCCTGGTACCGCGGGAACGTTCGCCCGATGGCTATACATACAGATATTACCTACATCGTACACTTGCCATACTTTAACGAGCTTGATTTATCAATGTATAAAGGTCATATACAGTCTAAACTGTCAAATTGAATCTATTTGTAATTGTATATTATTTTTTTTTTTTTTTAAAAAAAAAAGACACTTGCTTTTGTTCGCTCTAGATACCAGCTAATTTGTAATTTGTATTCTGGCTTCTCACCTGAATTCCCAGAAAAAAATTCTGTACTTTCACCGTTAGAAAATAATGTCATTTAAATTACTTCAATTATCATCAACGGAGTCCAATGTATAGACAAATACTAGTAAGAAGATTTAGGCAGCTTTCTCAACTATCACCATCAGATGATGTTGATGAACGTATTTTTATCAAGAAAAGTCAACCATGTGAATATCTTTAGCCAATATAATACAGTGAGAAGTTCATTATCACTTAACTATACATGAATATGAACAAAGTTTAACGCAGACACTTGTTGCGTGGGTCAAGGTCATATTGAATGTCTTGAAAAGATCGTTATGCACATGCTTTTATCGACGTCTGCAACAGGTGAAGTAAATCTGCTGGTACTATTGGTGGGAGGTACTTTTTCATCTACATCATGTCTATGTCTTATTTAAATCATGTTGACATCTAGTGTTGTTACAATAAATGAACAATGTTAATACTTTTATCAAGAGACTTTTTATTTGCTCAATATAAATATTGAAGGTTGAAAAAACCTGGTTTAGTTTATTCTGTATAAGATGTGTGTCATATATTATTAATATGAATCAAAGGGTATTGATATGCATGTATGTATACATAGGCTCACCGGAGGAAAGCGTAATCGGACGGGACCATTGCGGGAAGCCATCAGGGTTCCGCTATTCGTTCGCGGCCGCTAGTACGAGGTCAATGAACTGAGCTTGGTCCGCCTACCTTCCCAACTACGTGCCTACGTATGCTTTACCTGTATACTTGTCGGGTGCCAGCGAGCAACTTGTCTTTCAAATCCCACTCGCTTTAATGCCCTTCTTTTTTTTTTTTTATTTCGACTGACCTGCAGTGGAAATCCCGTAATATTTTTTGTTTATTTTATCTTTTTGTTCTATTTTTTATTAATGTGTTTTTCCAATAATAGCTAGCCTAATTAGAGCTGTTATTAATAAAAACATGTAAAAAATTGTTGGTTGTCCAACATTCAGAAGTGATGTTCCAGTGAGATCTAATGGTGGATAGGAAGTTGCCATAAGTCATTAAAATAGCAGAAATAAAAATTGATGGAACCATTGGCGGAAATAATGTAATGTTATTATAGATTAAATAATACAGATATTGCTAGCTAACATTGATGTTATTATTTTTGTGATAAAATCAATTTTTTCTGTATTGAAAACATGTAAGCATTGCATAACATTGACACATGCAATATTATAGAGATGATTATATGATGATTAATATTGATACGAAAATGATGGCAAAATTATGTTAATCAATAATAGCAAAATCAAGTTCCGGTGATTGGCCGTCAAGTCGGGTCATTGCTTCACGCTCGGGTGTGTCACGGTCAACACTAGATAATCATTTTACCATGTGTGTTTATTCATTTTATTTTTTATTTCCACAAATTTACGTATTATTGGAATTATTATTTATTTTAGTCAATAATTCATTCATTTTTGTTGAATATTATCACTCAAGGATAACATGTATCAGAAGCGAAAACAAATTACTTTGATTATTTAATGAAAATTATGAAAAAAATTTTTTAATAACTTTATCTTCATGCACATGACTACATGTATATATGAAAAAATATAAAAAGTGAAAGATAAAAGTATTAAAAATGTTAATTTATTAAAAGAGTCGGTATTCAAATAATAATGAATACATGATAAATATATATATATATATATATGGTCTTTTACAAAAAGACAACAAAAGAATCATGGATAAAAATAATCAAATTTTCTTTTGGAGTATTAAAACAACTGGTGATAAATGAAACGTTATTTTTACTCAATCCTATGAAACTTTTTAGAAAAATCTTTAAAATAAATTTAACTAAATTTCTTATCATTTAAATAATTGCTCATAAATTTCACCAAGCTATCAGTGTAGTAGTATACAATTATTTGTGTTATATTTATTTGAAAGTAACGGTATCAACACTTGGTGTATTTATTTTGTTTTGTCACCATCACCACTAAAATCAGAGTAAAGTTAATGATAAATATTCAAGTGCATTACTATGATTAAAGTTAATCAAACATTAATTGCATAAATAAATAGAATAATTGTAAATGTCTGAAATAAAATTAAATATAAGAATAAAGCATACTTGAACCATTAACAGCTTCTGCCAAATGTGTATGTGTAAATGTAATAAGAATAACAGTAAATAACAAAACTTCATTAATGGATATTCTACGACGAAATCGCGCACCACGACTTCGAAAATCGAGGAGACCGGATGTGATAACCGGCAGCATTTCAGCTACCGGCATCGTGTAATCAAAATACATACACTTTAAATACACGTATTGTCTCTCAACTAAAATAAATATTTATTCAAAGTCTTTATTTCAATTTAATCTTTAATGTTCAGTAATTGTTATTAATTCACTTCTTGTTTAACAATAATTATCAACAATTGTTTAATATTCACTCATAAAACTTGAACTTTTTATCTTTTCTTTTAAATCACTAATAAACAATAACGTAGTATACTTCAGTGCAATGTAAGATTGAAAAAGAATCAAGGAGAATAACTTAAAATAATAACACAACTGATGATAATATAAACTAAATTAAAAGAAAAATAAAACAAAATGAAAATAAAAAAAATTTAGTGTCTTATATGACAATAGGCACAAAAGCGTAGAGTTTAATCCATGGTCTATTGACAAATACGATACAAATCCGATCGCGGTCACTGGGCGACTGGCAACAAGTCTCGTATACTATATACCAGTGTACAGAAAACGATGGTAATCGTTTCTGTGGTACACAGGATTCATCGCGACATCCAACGACATCCACGCTGGCACCTCTTCTCAACCAATCCCTTACCTCATTTTAAACCCCACCATTGTTCTCACAATACTATGCAGTTAGGTATTCAATGTGTATGTGAAAGTTTGTAAGGCCCATGGGCCTGTCATGATTTTCGTCTGGTCCACTAGCTCATCTTTCCTTCACTCGATATCATTTTCAACTTTTTTTATTACTTTTTTTGTCTATCCCTTGTTACCTATTCTCGAAAAATGGAGTCGGCTTGATTTACTGACCTTTATATGATACATTATTTTTTTCTCCGGACAGAAGGATTCACCTACAAGTTATATTAATAAAATTCCAATAAAGATATTATTTTTTACGTATTATATATTATTACATCGTATGTACACGTCCATTAGTTTGATCTGATTACGATCAAAAAAAAAAAAAAAAGAATCATATAATTGAAAATGGGAATAATTATATCCCCCTACTTACTACTTTTCATGCAATCAGGTGCTTCTCAAATTATTCAGCACAAGTATTAATTTTTACATGGAAAAAAAACCTTTAATTTCCGTGGTCAATTTTGTGTTTCTTCAAAGAAAATTCATACCTTTATTGTCATATCAGATATTTATATTATTATGTGACAACTAATTCGTCATCATGGAGCATTGAAAACATGTATTGTTATGGTGAATTTCATTGAATCAATGGCTTCTAAATAAATTCTACGAAAAAAAGATTGAAAGGAAAGATGAAAATGATTATTGTCCTGAATATCCTGAAGTATAGTATTATAGTATAGTTTGTACCCTGTTGTTCATAATCCCGTGCGCTCGTGAGATCGCTTACGTCTTACAATCCGTGGTGTGCACACGATGCCTGCCGCCTGGTACGGCCAGGTACCGAATGCCACAAGGTCATTCTAAAGCGCACAGAGAACGCAGCGAGATCGCCGCGCCTTCCATCGAGACTATAATGTAACCATCAACAAATATGTCTTGTGAGATACTGGTAGGTATTAATATACCTGCAATCTGCATTCTGCAAATACCTCATTTCAAAAATCAGTTTGACTTTATTACTATTCTATTCTATTATGCAGCTTTCTTTGTAATACGTAATAGGTGAATCCTTTTGTGTAGAAATGAATTTAACACATTCGTTTATTCACCGTTAAGACCTAGAATTAATGTTATATATTAATGCTATAATATTAAGAATAAATTAGAAATTAATAGAGAAAAGAAATAAATGAGTTAAAAGAAATTATATATACTTTTATAATAAGGTAAACAAAAAATATTTACGTCATTGTGAATGGTACGCGCAGGTATTTTGAAAACATTTGCGTTGCATAGAATATAATTTGGTTATCTTCCCGACACTTCTTTGTTAAAACCAGTTACTCAATCCTTGAAAAAAAATTGTTGAATAAGATTATGGCAAATTGTATTGTCTAAATTAGTTCATAATTTGTGAAAATTTCATACTATAATTGTCGTGTAATTTATGATGATGTAGTAAGAAAATGTTTTATTATATAAATCATGAAAAATTCTAATCAGTTTTATAATAAAGAAAGCTGTCATAATATCAGTATTGTACGTATTAATCATTTTATGCATGGTAATAAAATGTTATTATAATAAATGCTATGTAATAAATCATTGTTAATTTCAAATTACGTACACATTTGTGTAAACTGTTTTGCCGACGGCTTGATGATAAAAAAAATATGTTTGTATTAATTAAAATTGAATAGATGGCGCTAAAAACAATATCGTTGCTTACTAGATGGCACTACATGTAACATTTTTAAATTTGCGCGCTAATTTTTTCGATATCTTTCGAAAAATATCGATTTTTCAATCGATATTTGAATAATCGATAGAATTGAAGATCGATTTCATATCAAAAGCAGCAGTTGTTTATTATTCTGTGATCAACACACGTGTGTAATAATTAGGTTAGGCATTTGTAAAATACCTAGTCTCTCTATTGTGTATAATACATATCTAAAATTATGTATTTTAGTTAAATAATAATTTATTTTAATTAATTAATAATTTAATTTTGATTTATTGGTTGTTATAAATTTATTATCAATTCAAAATGGTAAAGAAGAGGTATAATTCTCGAGGACGGAGTAATCCAACCATAGAAATTGACAATTCATCTTTGAAAAAGGTATTTCACATTAATTATACTTCTTTTTACATAATGAATTAACTTGATTCAAACATTATTTTAGGTTGAAGTTGATATTGTTCACAAAAAGGATGATTTCGACGAATCAAATGCTTTCGTTCTTCCTAGTAAAAAACGAAAAACCAAAATCGTAAATAAGAAAGAATCGTCGGTTCGTTTATTGTCTAAAAAACGAAGAAAAGAGTTGGAAAAAGTTATAGAAAGAAAGCAAAAAAAGCAACGGGTAAAATTTTTTTATCTTATTTATTACAATCAACATAAAGTTTGAATAAACTAGATATTTTTGTTGATGAATCATTTTTCTGATATTCATTAGAGAGCAGCTTTATTAGATGATTTAATGAAAGTACAAGCTTCTGCTGATGAACTCAAACAGTATACATCGATAACAGAAATTCAAACAAAAGGATTAAAACGACTTTTTCAAGAGAGTCAAAATCCTGAATCTAAAAAAAAAGTAAAAAAATATGATGATGATGATGCTACAGAAGATATTGTGAATTCCATTAAAGGAAGTGGAAAACAACGTTTAGCAATTCTTGAAGAAGAGAAAATGAAAAATAATACTAATGATCCTAATGTTGTTGGTTTCGAGGTATTTAATATTTTTATCTTATTAATTCTTTTTTTTTTATTGCACGATAATAAGTCTGAAATTGATCGATTGTAAATAATCTTTTAAACGATCCATGGGAATTCTATAATAACTCAATTATTACATGAATTATAGGAGTCAAGTGAAAGTGACATGGAGACCACTGATGATGACGTTGGAGATAATAAAGATATTACAGAGAAACAGATATCACAAAGTACTGGTTCAAGCATTGAACAAGATAAAGTAGAAGAAAAGAACTCGATTATTACGACTGATAAACCTGTTGAAGTTGAAAAAAAATCGAATAAACTCCGACGACAAATTGTTATTACTGATGAAGATCGTAAGCCTGCAGTTTTCGTTTCAGTGAATCGTAAACCTGAAATTCAAGAAGCTCGATTAAAATTACCTGTACTTGCTGAAGAACAAAGCATTGTGGAAGCAATAAATGAGAATTCTATAGTGATAATAACTGGAGAAACTGGGAGTGGTAAGACAACTCAAGTACCTCAGTTTTTATACGAAGCAGGGTATGCAAAAGATAAAATGATTGGAATTACTGAACCTAGAAGAGTAGCTGCAATGTCTATGAGCAAACGCGTCGCAGAGGAAATGAATTTATCGTCTAACGAGGTTTCGTATTTAATTAGATTTGAGGGTAATGCAACGCCGGATACGAAAATTAAATTTATGACTGATGGAGTTTTATTGAAAGAAATTCAAAGTGACTTTTTATTAACTAAGTATTCAGTAATCATTTTAGATGAAGCTCACGAACGTAGTGTTTATACTGATATTCTTATTGGTTTATTATCAAGAATTGTTCCTCTTCGAATTAAGAAGAAAAATCCTCTCAAATTAATTATTATGTCAGCTACATTACGAGTTGATGATTTTATTGATAATCCTAGACTTTTTAAAACTCAACCTCCAGTAATTAAAGTGGATTCGCGGCAATTTCCTGTAACGATACATTTCAATAAAAGAACCAGTGAAAATTATGTCTTAGATGCAATTAAAAAAGCTGTTAAAATTCATACAAGATTACCTGATGGTGGGATTCTTATTTTTCTTACTGGGCAACACGAGGTGAATACAGTTGTACAAAAACTTCGCAAAAGATTTCCATATAGAAAGGCTCAATGGATGAAAGTTTCCGACAAGTCAAAGCCTCAAGATAATAAGAAAGAAGTAGAAAAGAATAAAGAAGTGAAAAAAAGTAAAGAGGAAGAAGACGACGAAAGAGATGAAGAAGATGAAGAAGAATTGAATGCTCAAAATGCTGTTCGTCGATTGAAAAATAAAAAAAAACTTCAAGAAATACAATTACCAAATATTGATCTTGATATTTATTCGGCTGTTCCAATGGATGATACTCAACAGGACTTATTAGAAGCTGGAGAAAACGATCCGAATGATGAAGAGTTATTAGATGAAAATGAAGATGATGATGAAGATATTTTAGAATTAGGAAGTTCATCAACTTCTCAACCGATGTGGGTATTACCACTTTATTCACTTCTTCCTGCTTATAAACAGGCTAAAGTCTTTGAAGAAGTACCTGAAGGATGTCGATTATGTGTAGTATCAACGAACGTTGCTGAAACTTCATTAACAATTCCAGATATTAAATACGTTATTGACAGCGGTCGATGTAAAACTCGTTTGTATGATAAATTTACTGGAGTAAGTACGTATAGAGTTACCTACACAAGTCAAGCTTCTGCTAATCAACGAGCTGGAAGAGCTGGAAGAACAGGACCTGGTCACTGCTATAGACTTTATTCTTCAGCAGTCTTTAATGATGAGTTTGAAAAGTTTTCTGAGCCAGAAATTAGACGGAAACCTGTAGACGATCTCTTATTACAGATGAAAGTCATGAATATTCACAAAGTTGTAAATTTTCCATTCCCTACGCCCCCTGATATTATCCAGTTAAAGTCAGCGGAAAAACGGCTTTGTATTTTAGGAGCTTTAGAACAACCATCAGTACAAGATCAAGAAATTTTCAATGCTAAAGTTACACCTCTGGGTTACAGTATTTCAGCATTTCCAGTAGCTCCACGTTTTGGAAAAATGTTAACGCTATCTCACCAATATAATCTCATAAACTACACAATTTGTATGGTATCAGCATTATCAGTTCAAGAAGTACTCATAGAAAATCTTGGATCTGAAGGCGAAGCATTAAATAAATGGCTACAAATTCGTAAAAGTTGGGCAGGAGTTGGAAATAGTTTACTTTTAGGTGATGTGATGGTTCTTATTCGAGCTGTGGGAGCAGCAGAATATGCAGGGAGTAAAGGAAAAATTTTTAAATTCTGTGAAGAAAATGGATTAAGACACAAAGCTATTGTTGAAATTAAAAAACTTCGGCAGCAATTAGCAAATGAAATTGCTTTAAATATTCCTAAATTAGATTTGAGTATTGATCCAAATATGTCTCCTCCAACGGACACAGAAACAAGATTACTACGGCAAATAATTCTTGCTGGTATGGCTGATCAGGTAGCGAAAAAAATAGATCCTGACGAAATAAAAGAAGATCAAAATAAAGTCAAGTGGAAACATGCTTATAGAGCATTGGAAATGGAGGATCCTGTTTTTATGCATTCATCATGTGTTTTGAGGCATAAAAGTCCAGAGTGGGTTGTTTATCAAGAAATTTATGAAACGAATAAAATGTATATGAGAGGAATAACAGCAATTGAACCTGAATGGTTACCAAAGTTTGCTCCATCCTTGTGTACCATGAGTGAACCAGTAGATGATCCACCACCAAGATATGATAGAGAATTGGATAAAGTTATTTGTCATATGCATGGAACATTTGGTCGAGGGGGATGGAAGCTGCCACTAATGGAGCTAGAGTTTCCAGCTAATTCTGATGGTATTCGATGGTTTGCACGCTTTTTCCTTGAAGGCCAAGTGTGTCCAAAATTAAAACGTTTCGTTCCATCATTATTATCTACACCATCCAGCATAAATAAATCCTGGGCGAAGTAATAATTTAATATTACTATCATAGATTACTTAGAAAATATAAAGGATGTTTAAGCATAAATGTTTATCGTATGATTTATAATTTTAGGCTGGTACCTCGAACAGAAGCAATTATTAAAACGTTATTAATGAAGGAAGTGATGTCGAAGGAAAAATTACTAGAAATTTGGCAAGTTGATAAAAAATGTAAGCATTAATAAATTTTTGATTTTTATGTATTACGCACATTTTACAATCAATTACATATCATTTATAACTGTTTTTAATTAATTGGTACTTTCATTTTTTACAGTTCTCTTAAATGCCTATCAAAAATGGTTGCCTGAATCTGCACACAATGATGTGGCATTACTTTGGCCTCCTATATAGACTAAATGGAAGATAAGTTATTTGTAAGATTCTACTCATTACTTCTAAAGAGTAAGTGATTATTTTTTAAGCATGAATTATTTATAAATAAAATTGACATAACATTTAAATCGATTTATAAAATGTTAATATATTAAAATCTTTGTCAATAAATAATAAGTGTTTATAATGTATTATTGTTAGTATAGTCTTAAATACTATTTTTAATATTAGTCTTTGAATAACTTAGAATAAAACATATTTTTAATAGAAAATCATATTGGCGTTGATGCAATTAGCGACAAGTTATTACGTAAATACTAGTCTATCACGAACACGACTGGTGATTTGCACGAAAGTTAACATTCATTTAATATTCCTCTCTATTCATTATTATTTTTCCTTTGTTATTCATGGAAACAATTTGATGATAACATTTAATATAAATTATGAAACGTTGTTGATATTTAAATTACTCAGCTTTCAATGTTTTTCGTTCTTTCTTCTTGATAGGATTATTTTTACACGTCTTGTAAACATTATTTAAGTCAAATGACGCTTTGATATTGTCCTGAAAATATCAATGAAGTTATCTTTATAATTAGAATCACGACTATTATATAGTTCAATTGATCATATGATATGAAATTACACTCACTAAGGAAAAAAGAAACTTGACAAGTTTCCCTTTACTATCAGCGTATGGCCGTCGTTCGACTTCTTTACCATTTTTAAAAAGAATCAATGTAGGTAATTGTTTGCTTGTACTAGAATCACTAACATGGTACTTTGCTGCAGCATCTGGATGTCTTCCAACATCTACTTTGCCAAATTTTAAATTTTCTAAAGCATATCTATAAGAAATAATGGTTATCATAAATAGAATAATTATTTTAATATAAAATCTGTTTGATAATAAAAATAGATAATTTATGGATATTTACTCAGCTGAAAGTTGAGAGAATATAGGTGCAAAATTAACACATGCTGGATTCCAAACTGCGTAGAAAGCAACTAGCCAAACAACCCGTGTATCTCTTTGTAATTCTTCATCTAGACCATTTGCTCCTCTTAGATAAATTACATTCTCAGGACCTTGATATGTGGGTTCTGGCAGAAGTAGTCCACAAACTTTAAGAAATTATCATAAATTATTACAATACATCTTTCATGAATCAACATATATATTCTTATTATACTTAGCATATACGTTACATTTGTTATACTAACAATTAATAACCGAATAATTTTTTATATAAAATTCAAAATGCATTTACATGTTAAAGAAATTTTTCTTTCTTTTTACTAGGTGGAGGAAAAAGCAATCAAATTAATAGATTTCTTTCAAATTAATAGAATGAATAGATGAATAATATTAGGAAAAATCTAGGATAATTTCTGAAAAACCATAAAACATCTTTAAAAATGAAATGTACTAAGATAAAAATAATTTCTTAATATTGATTTTTCTCATTGCTCATGCGATGCCATTAATCTTCAGAGGCTTACGAGAATTGAGTAAGCACTCGTTGTGAAGAAATACATTAGGTGTAGACTTACAAAAAATATCAAGACACGATAATCTATTATTCAATGAATATGACGGTTATAAGCTTATTGTCTGTAAATAATTAGATCATTTTACTTGTAAGAAATTGGCGAAATAATAATTTTTTTATATTGGAAGAACATATAAATGTGTTATCAATCTCAGTCAATGCTCAGAATAATCGTGTAGATAATTACAGATAAATTAGTTCTAATTTTTCTTAAAATTAATTCAACTACTTACGAATAAAAATAATGCCAAATAAAATGCCCATTCTCACATCAGCATAAAACCATAAAATAAGGTTTGCAATTTTAGTATAAACAAAACTAGAAGTTAAATAATTTATCATTGTAACACTTCCAGTCTTTCGAGTCCTTATCATGATTACAATCATTAAAAAGAAGAGAATCTCGGTTTCTCTCTGAAAATCAGAAAAAGTTTAACATTAATTTATGATTTATAAAAATTTTATATAATGTGTACTAATAACCTCTACAAAGCTTACCCCATTCAATTCACATTCAGATCCTGGAAAAATGTATGGACAAATAATAGGAACTTGTTTAGCAATAATATATGAAAGACTCAAGAGAATATTAATTAAATAATAGGGTTTAAACAATAATTTAAGATCTGTCTTAAACGACATGTTGACAATTTTCTTGTCCACGTAGAAAATGAGTTCAATATCACCACCCAAGTTGATCCCAAAATTACTAGATGAACTAAAAAGTTTTATTTATACTCATAAATTCGAATATTCTTTCATTAGTTAGTTATTAAACACATTTGTTTATTCACAAGTTATTTTTTTATGAACAAATACACCTTTGATGGATATAACATTCACTTTTATTTATTTTTAACGCTGTCGGTATAATAGATCTCATGTATTGATATTCAGTTTGTTGTCCAGATGTCGCTACTGGTTAATTCGGAAATTCCAAGAAATGATTCGACGGTGTTTTTTCGAGAATCGGCGGCATCATTACCATTTTTTAGACGCGTCGCGTTCGTTCTCTAATGTCTCCGCGAAATACATCTTTTTTCCGAAGCAAATTCTTTTAATTTTATGAATAAATATAATAAAAATGTAGTAGCATTTGCATTGATTCTTTATTTGCACTTTTAATACACTGATGCATTTTCAATCATTGGATGTTTTTTTCAAATAAGATATCAATATCGGTGTAAGTACGAAGGTTAATGATAAAACAAGTCGTACGTACTGCGCATATTAATCAAAGATTGTTCATGATATAGTTCCTTAGAACTGATTTATCTCGAATTTATCATTTTTTATTATGCCATTTAGTACGGACGGTTTTGTCATATTCTTATAATATAATATATCACGAAATATTAATTGCATGTTATTTCCTCATGGAAAATCATTTACTCCAAAAAAGATGATATGTATCGTAGATTTAGTATTATTTATGTTTAGATAAGGGAGTCTATCAATAAATATCATACGAATATTCTTATTAGGTATTTACTAAATAATTATTCCTAAAGATATACACGAAAATGTGAAGACATCTTTTGTTGCTATTAATTAGAATTTTTTTTCCATTTTCCACGAAATAATAATTCTTCACAATGGTTATAGGGTAACTAGATTTTTTTTCAATGTTCTAAGTTCTTGATAAATTTTTTTAGATACAATGAAAGGCTAACAAAAAGACAAGCTACAACTTCTCTGCTACCATGTTGACCAGTCTATTGCAACCCTCTAATTCAAGTATCCATTGATGTGGGTTGAAGCATGTGTAGAATAAGTTTATAGAAGTTGGGGAATACTTGAGATGATCGATTTCTCCAGAGAATTAATGGAATTCTTTTTCTCCCTTACATGCCTGGTATTGATGATTGAAAAGTTCTATGTAAAAAATGAAGACTTGAATGATTACATAGATACTAAATATATTATTTGATATTATTAAATTTATTATAAAGAAGAAAGAAATCTGTTGAAGAAAAGGAACAATGATGAGAAACATAAACGATTGACCACGTGCGTTTGTTATGGAAGAATTATTCAAAATGGGTAAAAATGACTCAATCACTAGTGATTCAGCTGAAAATAAAACTTACTTTTATAAATACAGCAATAAAAAGAATGATATCAATTTCAAACTTTAATGGCAATAATGCAAAAATAACATACATTATTGATTTCTTTTATTTCAAATTATAATTTCAAATCGAAATTGCTGATAATTTATTACAGCTTGATAGGAAATTAATTACATAACAATTAATTGTTCTAGGAATAATGAAAGTTCTGGAATCAATAGCTTTTATTATGTTATTCACATCATGTTATTCAATTTATTTAATAAAATAATATAAAATCGCAAAAATATTCATTAATATTACAGTTGAATAAATAAATTGTACGAATAATCGTAAAAAATTATCTTTAAATTACATTTCTCGGTGTCGCAATGAAATTTTATTTAAAATCGATTGAAAAGAAATGAACTTATCTGAAATATCTATCAGTGACACGATAATGAAATATTTTAAAGAACTTCACATATATCTTGGACATGAATATTTTATATTATTCACTAACTTTTTGCTCTTATTTTCAATTTAGGAGATCGAATGAAATCAGTTGCTGTCGGAGTACTGCCTGGTTTTTTAGCTGATTGGATTACTGTTCAGATTGCAGCAAATGATGTTGAAGAACAAGAAGTAATAACTGTGAAGAATTCGTTGCCACTAATAAATGAATATTAATGAGTCTTATTGATATTTCGTGCACCAGTGGACTTGCAGATACCCCTACATTGCATACTGTGTAACAGTAAGAGGTATTTTTATTTTTTTTTACATTCATAATTTTCTTAAGTTTATCATTATTACTGTTTATGAGTACTACAGTAAAACAGTCACTTGGAATTAATAAACTTGAATTACTTTTAGGAGTATGGTGGTTAAATGACTATTTGTCAATACTCCCTTTGAAACCAATTCTCATCTGGTTACGTTCTTGTGTCGAATTTTTATGACGAATGAACCAACTATGACGAAAACAAGCTTTACCAGCTGCCCAGCTTTGCAGGTACGGTAAATTAAGCAATTCGCATGCCAAACCAATATTCATGACATTTGGATCAGTAATTTTTTTCTTATCGTCTTTGACTTTTCACTTTGATCCATAATGATTACTTTTTTTATAACAATTATTTTGTGATCTGGTTATGAAAGTAAGAGATATTTATTTTCCAGTTTCGAGGTCTCATGGTATATCAACTTGTTATTGTGTTATATTTGAATCTTATGCATAAAAAAATTTAGTCAATTAATACATTTAACATCGTAGCAATCGTCTAAAGTGCAGTGTTTCAGCAACCCATTGTTCTTATCTCGTTCATTATTCGAATTACAGCTATAGAATTCTACTGAGATTTCTATATGCTTATTTGAATACAATCACGATGATTTTTCAACACTTTTTACAGTGATGAACGTTATGGTTTTCATTTAAAGGTCCATGTAGGGTATGTGCTGTTCAAAAAATTTGACCTAGATTTTTTTAATCAAGCATTAGGTATTTACTTATAGAAAAATAGGTAGTAAGCTGTAGCATTTATAAAAGATAGATTTGATGAAAGAATGATAAGATTGAAGTCTTATAAAATATCAAGCTTCTATTTTTTGAGACCTTTTAAATCAACTCTTTACTTTTAAATCCAAGTAATAAATCTTTCAAATTTAATTGAAGACTTGGGCGCCAAAATGACGTTAATTGTAAAATATGTTTCAAAATTTCACTTTAATATATATTTAACAGACATTTATCAAAGATATTTACTATAAACTTAAAGTTCCTTATAATATTTGAAATTTTAATTGGGACAACATTATTGATCCACCTTTAATTATAAAAAATACAAATGTTCTCTAATGTTGACCTATAAACTATCTTGATATTTTTTTTCATGACTTCTATAAACGTAATAGAAGAAATTATATAAATCATTTAAATGTAGTATAAATTATCAGGCTTAAATTTGGTTAATTATTGAGGAAAAGACTTCTAGAATCTTCGACATGTAGTTTGTGTGATCAGTTGACCCGACTTCCTTTTAGGGATCGTCGTATTAATAGGAAGTATCCTTGTAACTGCGCCTGTCTGCTTTCATTGGTATCAGACATTGGATTGTGTGTTGTTGATCATCACTCTCATGTATTTCTGGCTTTCAGCGTGAAAACGATTGCAAATAAAAATCTTGGCCACTTGTTCACTCACTTTGGTATAGTGGTGGTGGTGTTACCAGTTTAGTGGGAACTTGTCGGAGATTTTAAAAGAGATCGCCGAAGAAAAATGTACAACCCTGTTTTTTTGCCATTCGTTAGAGGTGTAAAGAAACAAGAATCAGTCTCAGCTTGAAATTACGTTGTAGTTATTCGCGGCTTCCAGTTCATTTAAAGGTCTTCAAGATCTACAGCATCTAGAGAGTTGTCGATTAAGAAAAAATAAATAATTGTTTTTCAACATAGGCTAACTTATTCCTTAATTGAACATTGATAAATTTTATTCTATTTTATAAGAATACATTACAATAAAAATGAACTTAATTTCAGTAATAAAAATATAATAGACAAAATAGCTCGCAAAGGAATGAAAACATTAGAAGGTTGTTGCTGCTTTTTATGCATGATGTGCAATGAAACTGACAAGGTTGAACTTGCCCCTCAAGAAGTATGTAGGAATTGAATCTCTGTGATGTAATATAAGATACATTCTCATCATCCTAGACGAAATGAATCTTTTTTTCTTAGCATAATGAGAGTCTGTGAGTGACGATGGCAAATTAAAGTCCTTGAAGAAAAGTAGCTCAAGTTCAATGGTGGTGTTTATTGTCATTGAATGTAAATCTCTGTTAGAGTCAACGGTACTTGTAAAGTGTCAAGACAGTCTTTTAAGTCTCTTGAAACAATAATTAATTAACAATATACCAACACTTTATTCCAAGAAATATCACAACCTAGGTTAAATAAATTTACCAATTTATTTACTTAATTCACTTCTATATCTGTCTTCATTTTTTAATCACATTCAATTAATCTTAAGTTCTAAAAATACTTTTATATTTAATAGATTTTTTATTTGTGACCTTATTCAACTATTATTTTCTTTTTTTATCATCAAATCTTTGTTTTTTTATTTACCAACAAAGCTCTTACATTAGAAGTTTGCTAGAAAATAAGTTGAAAACTTATGAGCAAACCTACTAGTTAGTTTTCGTTGTTTTTAAAAAAGATAAATTTATAGATCTTAGATTCTACAATAATACCACCGATTTGTTGTACTAGGCTTTAAGATTAACATGGTGACACTGATTCGAAGACAAATGGTTTAAAGTCTAGCAAATTTTTTCTCGTACAAAAACAGTCTTTCAATCTTCTAGTGATATATACCAGTGAACGTAGCTTTCTATGGAAGGTCTATCAATATTCGTACATGTTCAAACATATATACCTAGCCGTTTAATCACCAATCAGTAGTAAAAGTAATTCACCAATCCCTGTACGTCTATCGCAGTAACGCGAATCGGTATATCTTGTGGTCAGTGGTGCGTGCATGTATATGCTTACATCCTGAAGAGGACAGAAACGCATAGGCTTGAAGTTAAGACTTTATAGACCTCTCGACAATGTAGGCAGGAGTTGGCTGCGCGTGATATTAGGGAAAAGTAGTGAAATAAGAGAAAAGGACACAGGGAAGTCATTAATCGACTTGGAATGTGGAACGAGTTGGAATTTAAGAAAAAAACAAAAAGAGACAGACAGACAGGACAATGGGACCAGGCGGTGGTCCTCGAGCTTCTGCCCACGCGCTCTTAAATGGCTTTTAAGTTCCGTCAGACGTCTATTAAATCTTGTGACTTGAATTGTCCCGGATACGTCAACAGTAGCAATACCTAACATTTAGTAACGTCTTTTATCTCCCAGTTCTCTTCTATGCACGTGCGCATTATCAAATGAATATGTTTGACTTAATACTTACATTAAACTTTCATTAGCCACTGAATAAACTTCATATTTCCTGATGCAAGAGACCATTTGAACTACCTAATTTATCTTACGTGATAAATAATTTGTACAAATATTTGTCATACTTTATTTAATTAAAGAGTACTTTTTTTTTTAAATATATTGTAACATTTTAACTAATTGGCTGTTTGGAAAACGTGATAAATAATTTAATCATTCTGACCTGTAGTGGAACTTTATATTTGATGATGTCTATGAATGGACTCAATAGACTCTGAAGAATATATTTGAAGAAATCAATAAGTGAAAAGGAATTAAAGTTTATTGTAAGCTAATGACCATATTTATAAGCAATATAAAAATATTTTATAATATTTCATAATATAAATAATGAGCACCATGATGCAATGTATTATCAATTCAGGAGAAAAGTTTAGAAAAAATATTCGCAATTTTTGTAAAGTATTTAATATAATTTTAGTAAATAAGTAAATCATTCTGCATGAGGCAGATCATTTATTCCATTCAAATGATTTATAAATTAATGTTAAGATTACAAAATACTGTTCAAACAATGTCTGCATAATGAGCTTCTTTGAAATTTCAATTATTACCTAAAATGTTAAAATATGAAAACAATTAAAATGTACATTAATTGATCTTTATTACGAAGTCTATGTAATTAAAAATTAATTTTATACAATAGAACTGAACAAGAGAGATTTCAATGAAGCTAAGAGAATTATTACTGTCTATATTAATGTTCATTTCCGCTTGTCATTTCCAGATGATTGATGGCATCAACATGACGTGTCGAAGTATCAATTAATGGTTCTCCAACCTGGTGAGTTGTTTCAATGCAGCTTTATTTTGATTCAAGACTTTAATTCCTATTTATATCGTTCGTTTGATGGATAATTTACGTTGGTGCAATTTAATGGCAAATCTAGACATATTGCACATAAAATGAGACCATGATGTAGCTTCTCTGTGTCCTCGATCACGACGGGGTGTCGAGTCTTGCCACGATTAACTTCAAATATGGTAAGTGAGGGTCATTGTAAGAATAGATTGATCAACAATTTGATATCTTGAAAAATAATAGCTATAATCGTAATTTAATATTTTCTTACAACAATCATCAATGCAATTGATTGTTAAGACTCGTTTCTTATTAGTGACTCACGTGGTAACCAATATTTCTATAGCTAATTTGCATTTTACGAGTTTCAGAATTTTAATTTCCAAATTGCTTGGGCGTAAAGTTGTAAAATGGAAAAGGTAAATTCATTCGCCGGTGTGATTGAGTCCGAATATGGAAAACACAGGGTCGCTAAGATATATTACCGTGGCTCCTCTTAGCGCCATTGTACGACTTTGTTTTCATCTCATCGCGTTCTTTGTGAACAACGCAGTATAATAATAATGCTGCTGTAAAAGGTTCTAATGAAAAATATCAAGGAAAATATTACGCAGAAATTTGGAGTCTTTATTATTCTTCATTCTTAGGCTTCAATGCCACCAAAGAAATGTTAATCTTTAATGGGTTCTTGATCGATTCTTCTTTTAGGAAAATTTGTAGTTTGATACATAAATAATTTTCCACCATCATATCTCCATGTATTTTATTAAATGATTTTTCACTTTGATATATCAAGTTGATATAAACAGATAACAATTGTGGAGTTAATTAAAATTTATCGTGTTTTAATGAAAATTGAAATTCATTAAAAAATTTGATTGTTATTTAAATGTTTTATTAAGTAATATTTTGTTCAAATTGAGGAACCTTGAGATACCAAAGTATATTCTCTTATCTATGACGTAAAAAAAAAAAAGATTTACGATCAATACAATTTAACAAAATATCATGCTAATTAGATTGATTGCGTCAATGTAAAAATATGTGGGAAGTTGTAAATACTCTTGATTAATAATACCTTGTCATCTGTATTGACAATAATGTTGTTCATAATTGAATAACAAATGTCTCGATTATTATAGCATTTATTCACTTGTCTTATCCATTGTGTCTTTTTACTTTTGTTACATTCGCTGCAGGTCATGCGACCGCCACTCGTAGATTATTTTCAGCCCCGGAACCGCGTACTTGAGATTCCGACATCACTGCGTAACCATTGAAATTTGACCAGTAGTTATTTCATTTATTTTTATCTTTCTGCTATAAGTGCATGACACTCTCTTCAATAGTTTGATAGACTGAATCAGTGGGTGCACTCTAAAGCTCAACGCCCATCCAATCATCATACATATTGGCCTACGCGTCTGCTGATCTACACAAGTCCTTTCATAATCCCGTACACCATAAGTTGACTCATGCTTCCATGTGTCGAACAGACCGTAGATCTCTCGCGAATTTGGCGCCGACGCGATGACGGAGATCGTCGACCGATTTCACGCCAAGCGTGGGTTAATGACGCCGACTTGATCGCCGCTCTGTTCGGCTGGTCAGAATCAAAAACTCAAGAGAGAAAATTCCATACACTCTCTGACCATTCTGCGTCATTCAGAAAATTATCTTGGAAATTAAGGATCATCGAGAGGTTGGATTCATTTTGAAGTTATTTGTTTGAGGCAGGATTATTTAGAGTAATTGGTTGATGAATTAGACATCTCTTGAAAGATTGATGGAAAATTCTAATTTTAATAACCATTCATTAAATAACTGTATCAGGACAGAATGCTGTTATGTTGGAATTAGTAGCTTTGGTTAGCAAAACTGTTCAGAGTTCTTTGGACTTGAAGATTCAAACAGAGATTTGAATAGGGAACAGGTAGACCGTAATATTATTACTGCCTTTTAACTACCACTTTGCCACTTTATTATTACCCTAAAACTACCTGTTCCATAAATAATCACTAAATGACCCTGGTTTTATTTTCTTTTCCAAACCCGAACCTACTCCCTTATCAGTAGCTAATGTCATGATTATGCAGGATACTAAGCAAGATCTAGGTAGTGTGTACCAGCAGCTAGTGTACGGAAGTTAGTGATAGTAAGTATAGCTATTTTTAAAGTGGATTATTAATTATTTTTTTTTATCACCATATCAGGTGAGGCTCTTCAAAAATTAAGTAGGTTATACTCTAGAATGAGATCAGATTTGAATTATTACCTAGGTAAATTTTTCTAATTTTCTATTCTTGATAAAAGTTATCTCTCAAAACATGTTTTATTTTCTTCATTAGTTCAATTATTTCTTATTTTTATTCAAATACAGAAGAAGAATGTTCGTAAAATAGTGAGGGGTATCAAGATACAAAGGAACAAGTTAGAATGGATATTTGTGAATGGTGAACTAGATTTATAGAGTAGTTCATGTAGGTCTGTAAGAACGTAGTGAAAGATGTCAGGTGGGTAAGATGTACACTTTCCGTCTGCACAAGTATCACTGACGACATTTAAGGGCATACGCTCGCTTTTTCTTGCGAGTTTCTGACAAGTCGACTGTGTGTCTTGCATTATGCATACATGTGCCACGCAACACTCACAAGACTCGAATTCGCACGTGCAGAGACACTTTTATTGCATGTTTATGCGATCTTTTCTGTGAAAGAGTCATCTTTTCTTCTGGTACACTAATTTGGAACAGTCGTTACCATTTTATACGTGACAAGCAAAATCGATCAATTGACGTTTCAGGCGCCAAACTTTTATGAAAAAGAAATCCCAATATTTTTCAATTGATTGCTTAATTCATGTAGATACCAATGAGCCCACATGTAAAAATTCATACGAGCTCTCAAGGCTAAAATAAATTTACAAGTGTCATTGAGCCATTCGAAAATAATCTTTGATGCTGTTGAATCTTCATGGGTTTATTATTGTTCAAATTTGCGATGTCTACATTTATTATTATTCTTTTTTTACGATTACTTCCAAATGTCCTCGAGCTTAAACGAATGACGCATAACTAATTGTAAGATCACGACGCGTCCCGCCCCTGGCAATATCGGTCAGTAAGACCATGAACCCGCGGGTGGATTAAACGAGAAAAGAGTTGACAACTTGGTGTGGTCCTTAAGACTACCTTAGATGGGCAAACATTTATTTCAAATGATTTCTTCCACTTACTAGAGGCCAAACTTGCCACTTTATGAAATTTTATCTTTTGTTGTTTTCTGTCATGATGATAATTAATAACAACCAAGTTCTACCACTATGTAACTTCATTTAAATTTATAAACTCTTCCAATAGAAAGAAATCGCCATGAAAGTGAAGGTGAAATATATGTTTTGCATAGAAACCTTGCGGAATAATATACAACAGTAGCATCTATCAAATGCTAATCTCCACTTTGATACGTGTACAGCATTTCGTATTTGTTTTTTTTTCTTTAAAACGAGAAACATAAACAGTGAATTTAAATGATGGAAATTATTTTAAACAGCTGAAGAGTGGGTGCAACCCCTAAGGTCCATATCATTAATTTTCCTGTAGGATTAATTTGTGATCAACAACTTTTTATTTTTATTGATAATATTTTTTCTGCTTATAACTTATTATAAATCAACGTATTTATGTACGTACGTAAAATTGTAATTTAAATAGCAGTACCAGGTGTTCTTCATTAATGAAATGATCATTGCGTTATCAATTTTATTTTTGTAAACAATTTGTTTAAACAAAAAATTTGCTAGATCTAATCTCATCAGAGTCTAATAATGTGTTGTCTTCACCAATACACATTGATTGATCTTTCAATAGTCATGATACTATTTTCTTCATGAGTTATTGTTCTAGAAAAATGTGTTTATGTGCACACCTAGACTTGAAGACACGATTGTTCAAAATGACAAATGATTCTTGAACATGAGGATATGTTCAGGAAATATTAGTTTTGATTTTCGGATTAATTACGATAACTTTCTACTGAGAATAAAATATGAACAAGTTTAGAAAATACATGTTGATAGAGTGAAGAGATGAAAACAATTACATCTTACGCAGCATTGTTATTTTCATTGAAAAAGAAAATTTTAGTCAAGCTAATGTAATCTGTCTTACACTTTCTCCTTAAATTTACGATAAAAATGATAATTTATTCCTTGGAAATGTATATATCAGTAGTTCATGAACAATAGCAATAGATTACTGCTTTATAAGTCCTACTAGAAAGCATAAAAGCATTGCAGAAAAAGAATTAAAGTTCCAAGTGACATGTATGTTGCATATAAGTCTAGTGAAATAGTCTAAACAACTTATAGTTTAATTCTCATATTTCAAAAATCGTACACTTTACAACACTTAGTGCGACTTATTGCTTGACTAGCATGAGAAGATTGATGACTCTCCCTCATAGAGATTTGCCGGAGGCTGGATTTCGCTCTCCGGAAGGCTATGAACTCTCCTAAGGCGATTGGACAGTGCATGTTAAATGTATACATGTGTTTGCCACGGTTCTTTTGACTCCCTTAGATGGAGAAACTTTTTTATTTGAAGTGGTTTTTACATTGGAGGCCGATGGTACACGCGGACGATGATCAACCAGATACAATCCGACGTCTGGAACGAACGAAAGTGGACGGGCGCCATTGCAAGGATACTTCCTATTAGTGTGACTGTCCCTATAAGGAACTCGGGTCAACCGGTCGCAAGAATTGTGCATCGAATCTTTTCGAGGTCATTTCCTAAATAATGTACGAGATAAGAACGACCGATTACCTTCTCCGAACACTAAACTTTGAGGGATCAAGGCAGATCATTCTCCTTAATGTATTCGCGTTCAATCGATACATTTATATCCTCAGAAATTCTTACTTTATTCTTTAGTTGCATGGATAAGAAATATTTTATTTATTGTTATTAAAATCTGGTCTTTTTATTGAGGAAATATCAAGTATTATTTCTAAAAGATTTTTTTTTTGAATTGGATTGATGAAGATCAATGATTGCAAGCTTCTAATTCATGTCAAGAAAGTATTTTATTGATTAAAGTATTATGGCCAAAACAAAAATAAACTGAAAACAATAAATCTGTTATAATATTAACGATAAGTATATAAATGAATTTGTTGGAAAATTTAAGAATGCTTTAACGATTTTTATAATCAAAAATTAATTATTAAATATCATTGTTTTTACATTGACACAATAGGAAACTGCTCATTATTCTTCCAATAAGACCAAAATACTCATATTTATGCACTAAAAAAAAGCTTAAAGTTTGAAGAATTTCTTAATTTAAAACAAATGTATGTCAATGATCATTATTACAAAACATTAATGATTAGTTATGATGATGATGATAGTTCTCCCATGTGTAAAATGAGTGTTAAACAAAATTATTTTTCTTTGTTATTAAATTTTGTGTATTATTAACTGTCATAAAATTGATTGAATTTTTGTATTTAATTATGGTAGTATTGATAGGCTGTTAATAATCCATACAACCTTAAGGAAATTTATAAATCCATTGGAAAATATTTTATTTATATTCATTCAAGCAGATATTGTTTATTGGAGGATAATAGTTAACTTATAAATAAGACACTCTTTAAAAAACTATGACATTGGTCTAGAATTTTGTTGACTATTTAATAATTATATAATTACTATTTAAAAAAGTAATTATTTTTAACATACTTTTTTTATTATTTTCTATTAACAATTGCCTATTTTTCAAAGAAATTTTGAAATGTATTTATTTTAATGTGCTTTTTGATTTTTAATTTCAAAGAAAAAATAATTCTAAAAATCAATTAAGAGTCATGAAATAATGCAAAATTAATGTCTTACAAAACTGAGAGTGAAATTGAAGCATAATAAGGCGATTCACTAATTATGCTGTATGGTTCTAACGGTAATGAGTGAAATTTTATTCTTCCTACTATACCAGGTGTAATTTCCGCTGAATTAATAATAGTTATAACCTATAGCATAATTAAAGAAAAATTGTTACTTAGAATTCAGAAACACCAATTTATTTTTTCATATAAATCATTATTAAAATTTAATTAATATTTATAAGTACTTACCTGAAAGTCTTTATTATCAATTGTATAGTAAATACAATTAAGAATAACTATTCTCATTGATGATGAAAGTTTACATCCTCAATTTAATATTTGCAAAATTTCAATACTTGCTAACAAGGCTACATAATCTTTTTAAAAAAATTAAAATTAATTTCTGTAAAAAATTTAAATATTTTCACATTTAATCTCATCTAATAATTTCCTATTTTTTATCATCATCATCAGAATATTTTTGTTTTTATTAATAGTAATAATAAAATCTAAAAATAAACATGTGATGAAAATTAATTAATCAAAATTCGATCTTTGTTCTTTACCACAATTAGCATAATTGCTAAAACATAATTTAGATTTGGCCTCTGTTAAAAAAGATAGATATTGAATATTTAAACATTATTGATTTGGTATCTCCCAATATATGCAAGCCACTGACAAGTGCGTATGTCTGAATACGTGGGTAGTATTTGAACGTATCTGTTTGAGACGGTCGAAGTGCCCGGAGGCACCTGTATGCCGCCCACAAGAAAACTGCTCATGGGCAATGTGAGATATATACCTTAGTCGCTTGGTCGATGAGTATACCAACCATTTTGCCTATATATTAGACAAGAAACGTTTCGTATTGTAATGAAATTCGTTATTTGTTTCTTGACATCTATCGAAATACAGACAAAGCTTGCCAGTAGCTTACATATATACCCATAAACATTAGGAGATTGCCTGTATTATACTGAAATGCACTTTCTAAACATACATCACCTAAATTGTTGGTCAAACATACTTATCTTTCATTCAGTTTTAAATTATCAAACACAAAAATGTTACTAAGACTTCCCACGCTTACTTTTTATTAGTATATTTTTAAAAACTTAGAATTATTTATTTATTTTTATTTAGATTGTGTATTTCTAGACTGGGAACATTTAAATAATGTAATTATTATTCGAGTATCAGATGGAGATTATTGGATGACGTTAATGAAAAATTATCCTGTTTTTTATTTGTGCTGAGTTCTTCACAGTTGGAGTCCAAGTAATATAGCCGGTCTCACCATATTCGGCAAGGACACTGTAGTCTTCGTGATATGATGGTTTTGTTATTATGAGAACTTAACACTTTAACTACTTTAAAGATAATTTGATGCTCGGATATAATTTTTTTATTAGATGGAATTACTTCTTCTTCCAGATGATAATTTAATTAATTTCCATCTTTTACTTACCTTCGTGATACAAGTGCTTCATTTTATTATTTATTCCAAGTATTTTTGTTTTAAATTTATTGACATTTACTTTCGTTAAGTAATTATAAGTCAAACTTTTAATGAAGTTTAATTGAACTTTTTAATTGTTTTAATAAGGTTCTGAGTGCTCTCAGATGGTGGTAAAATCTTTTTTCAAAAATAATCATTGACAAATTATAAAATAATAATGAGTACACCAAGTTAATTATTTTAAAGTCAAGAGAAACATTAATAAAAATAATCATAATTTGTCTTCTGTAACTTCTTTAATTAAATTTTTTTCCAATAATTTTTATTTATTGTAAAAGTTTTAAATTATCACTTTTCTTGATAACTATCATAATGATAAAAGAATAAAACATTTGACAATAAAATTATTATTGCTAATATTTATTACTAAAATTAATTAATAAGATTTATAAAAATATACTTAAATACTTAAAATCAATATCATAATAATAATTTCCTGATACGTAAATATTTTTTTCTAAATTCTAAACAAGTATTCCCCTATTAACTTAATCTAACAAAAAAAGAACGATGTAGAAGCATGCAGATACAGCACAAAAAAATGTTATTCTTAATTGACACAATTCCCACTTCTATAAATTAATGTTATTTATCTATCGTATAAATTCCAACTCATTAAAGTGGTCGATTTCTGTAGGAATCAAATGACAAGAGTAATATATATAAAGTTTTACAGTTTTATTTAATTTTGATTCTTCACCTATCATACAACTTTGTTTCGTTGATAACATAATATAATAGGAGAATACAAACAACATTTCAGCATTAAAATTATAGTAATAAAATAATAAGAATTAGAAATGGTTATATTTATAATAATGACAATAGTCATAGTCGTAAACCTAACGATAGTAGTAAGATAACGATTATCTTTGCAGCAGATAATCGTCATAGAATTATAAATCAGGAAAGAACGGGTAGTGATGATGATAACAATTATTACAAGTATATGATGGCAAAATCCTACAACATAAGATGGTAGCCGATAATAGTTGAATTTATTATTTATCAGATATCATAATAATGCCACCAAATACGATGAATGGGGTTTACTAAGCTTAGGCATAAGAACATACGTGGGCGTGTGGATATTATACACCGCACAGTATTCCCTTGGTAGATGATCATTTCTTTCAAAGTATAATCGTTGCAGTCTGAGTCACGTGTATAATTAATTTGCTGAAACCTCGGAAAATTTTCTTAGGCGATAAGTAAGTCAACTTATGTAATATCGTACATGATGCTAACAAACAAATTACTGGTGTGAAAGTGAATAAAATTTTTATGCTCAAGACTTGGACTGGATTTCAGAATTTTTATTCTTCTACAAAATTTTTTCTCTTCAATAGGTGTGCTAAAAAATAGTTTTCTTTTATTATCTATTACATCTTTTTTTGTACGATATTGTTTCTTTTAAACTTGTCCTCTGGATCTACGTTTATAAAATTAAGCTCAAGTGCATCGAACTCGACCTTCTAAGGCCCAAGGTATATCTACGAAATTTGTTGAATCTTCTTCTATAAGACACTTGGTAAAAAAGCCGTCCACTAGGTTTTTTTTTTTTGTAAAAAAAATTCTAAAAGGTTGACAATGACATATCATATGTTTTCTAATGCAGTCTGTTAAGTTAAAAATTTGAATTATAGTACTAGCCAAAAATATCCTTTACATTGGATCCATTTAATATCAATCAAATCAATAATTAATTCACGACACATCTTTTTGACCGATAATTATTTGTTGGAATCACACTTTTCAAATTGAAATACATCAAGAACGAGTGAACACATTGCCTAAAAATGTCGAAGAATATTTATTTTAGAAACATTAATAATCACAAATATATTTAAAATTGTCTGGAACATTTTGGCCATTACTTTATTGGTAGAGCAGTCATTAATAGTTGCCTTCTTTTCTTTTTAAAAAAGACAGAAGTATTTTATACATTATCATTTCCTTCAATCTTTTGATTAAAATCACTTAAAGCGAAGTTAACATACAAATAAATTGATTTCAATAAATATAACCGATAGACTATATAAATAAATAATTTCTAGAAAACAATTATGCCCATTGGCTTTAAAAATTATCAAGTTATTTTTTTTTTTCTATAATGAACCGTAGAAATATTGAATTATCAATACCATTCCAACCATGTTGTCTTTTAATATTAAATATCTCTATAAATTAATTGATTGGAAGTAGTTGTTAATGTTAAAGAAATCAAGTTCAACAACGCAAGACACTCAATGTCCAAAAATATCTTATTTTAAATATTTAAAAACTTCAATTATCCCATATTTCAATTGATGAATATTATATTCTTGAAATAAGAAGTGATAAGCTGATAAACTAATGATTAATAATAATTAATAATCAATCATTAATCATACCTATATAATTATTTAGCTCTATCATCGTCTTTAAGCACCATTCTGAAAGCTCAACCAATGCTCTCGCGATATCATCGAGGTATTTTACTCGCTGCTGCATCGAGTAAAAAAATGCTCAAGGATATTAGGTTTTCTTTCATGATTTTTATAATCTGACATAATCCTCTTTCTCTATATCATCCTATAATTAATTCCCTGGAACTGGCCGTATAGAAAAGAAGAAATTACATAAAACATCCTATCGTTGTCTACTCCCGCAGCAACACTTTGCCGATATGCTTCTATTTTTTTTTTTTTTTTTAGTATACTTAGTCCAGTCTATTGTCCTGATACTTGACCTTAGAAAAAATGGAATCTAATTATTCCATTTTTTTTAGTTTGATTTTAATCAATCACCTATCGCTATTGCGATTATTGATTATTAAGCTGCTCTTATCAAGCCCCGTTGGGAACGGAATTTGTTGACTTTACATTGAATTATTGCTGAAGATCTATCAGTTGAATATGATCTTACGAATCAAGACTATAATTACAAAACATTTGATTCATGAGTTAAAAAAACATCCAGCAGGATCTCAAGTACTGTCAGATGTTACAGACATGGCTCTCTTATAGACAGGTGCAGGAATACGTGAAAAGTTTCCACGTTCTGTGGTGGCTTTTGGATCTTTTCTTGGGCTGGTAACAACCTGGACCTCTTGAGGCAATGTAACAGTTCCGTTTCCATCAATCCACGCCCGCGTGAACTCTAGATTCGGTTCTCCCTCATTGGCATGACTGTGATAATCTCTTAAAAGGTCTTGGAGTTTTTGTACAACTTGTTTTTCATCTTGCAAATGTCCCACTTTCTGCAAGATCTGTTCTAATAACGGATTAGCTACTTTGGTAGGTGATGACTGAAGAGATACGCTATTTGTTGGTTTTATTCTTCTTCCATTTCTATCATACTGGATTTCATTTATTCTTGACTTGGATAGACTTTGTCGAGCAAAGTTCTTTCGCGAGAAACTCGTGGGTGAAGCATTGACGTTTCCATTACCATTCATTGTAGGTGAGGAGGACGGATTAACAAAGGTATCAGAAGATAATCCAGGCCTTTGCCTTGACTGCCTTCCATTCCACGTGTTGCTACCAGCCGTTAGATGATTTTGATTAAGTCTTGGAACTCCTGATGCTTTACTGACAGTTCCTGCTGGTGGTAATTTTTTAATACTATTTCTTACGACATTTCGTTTAAGAGGACTTCCTTCAGGACTTGAATTACCTTCTCTTGGTGTTCTACTACCAGAAGAACATCTAGATAAATTGCTATTTTCACGAACCATTGAATTCGCACGAGGAGTTCGTTCGCCTGATGATGGAATACTTCGTGATGGTGAACCACGTAAGGGACTTGGTGGTGATACTTTAGTCTTCCTCAGACCCGTTTCTATGCTGTCTGTATCAACACACGAACGTTCATTCTCCACTTTTGATGGTTCTGAAACAAATACAATATCTTTAGTTTAAATTACTAATGGATAATAACTTTATATTTACTGCGTGTTATATCAGATTTATTCATGACAGCATGCAAGGAAGTGGCTTGAGATTAAATGTAGGTAAGGAAATATTGGTGCATGTTCTGGTTGTTGTGATCGCGTCTGATTGCGAATAAGTACCACGTATAGATGACTCATGCTTTCCGAAAATGGAAGGTGCACCATACGGCAAACTACGCATTTCACTGAGCAACTTTAAGTCCTTCATGTGCTGACTTGTTTTATATTAATACAACCAAGTAAAAGTATTCCCAACAAAATATATATATACCTCAGCACAAAGACTTTTGCAGAATTTTTTACTAATTGTTTGTGAATTTTTGAAATTTACAAGTGTCAACATCGCTATTTAAATCACTGATTTCTTTTTCTCTCACATAATACTAAAAGGATGTGGATATTAAATAATCTTATGGTACCAGGTCAACCTACGCGTGTCCTTCTCAGTGGTTCGCGTGGTTTTTAAGTGTTTCAACCACCGCCAAATTCGTATTAAGGAACCGTGAAAGTCTCTTACTCTTGATATTTAACATAAAGCGTGGGTCTTAGTGTGAATGGAAGACTATAGGATTGTATTTCGTGTTGATAAATTTTTTTTCTGTCTTGTTAAGTGGTTGGGGTATAGTAAAGCCTCCACGTGTAGGTTCACCTGCGAATCTTCCAACAAGTCGACAACACATGATATAAACCTGACTATCCTTTCAGTCATCATATATCTTTTAAATATGTAGATTTAAATGGACTGATCTCGTGCTTTAATTACAATTTTTATTGCTCTTTTATACATACTTGGATGTGAATTTTCTTGAGTAAATAAGAATGTGCCGTTGATTGAGTGTACTTAAGTGGAAGTCATGGAGGTGAGCGACGCAATTAACGCTCGAGCCGTTTGTAATTGCAAGAATAAATTATTCTGATGAGTAGAATTAGCTACTTTGCTTTGATTCAATGCCAAAAAAAAAAAAAATTGCTACATGACATTGCGCATTTTGATTGAAAATGACAAATATTATAACTTAATCAATCATGAGTTAATTTATTTTAATTTACACGTATAAATACTGGGTGTCAGATCAATTATTGGAATTGAATTTACCACAGCAATTTGTCATTAACAATATAAATGACTCGAGGAAAAAAATGGACAACTTATCTGCTTAATGCTTAACTAATCTACCGTCTTACTGCATTTAATCAGGTGTTTACAAGATGACATTTGATCCTTTTCTATATCTCATGATTCATGAATTATAATTTTTCCTTTACCTAGGTTGATGATGTGTGATAGAAGAGGCAACTAAATAAAGTTGATCAAGGTAAGGATCGAGGTATAGAGATATAGAGATCATAAAATCAATGTATTATTATGTTCTAGGTAACTGTTCTATCAGCGCTATCTTCAAGGTATTTTTCTATATCTTTATTATTGAGCTAGTGAAATAAAGGCTGAACAGTAAAAAGCAAGAATAGTGTTACATGGATCAAACATAGAGAATTGCTTCCTGAGACAGGATTGCCGTTCGCCCACGTTGTTTTGCCACGAAGAGATCTCTTTTCTCTTCTTCCTTCCTCTTTGTCTAGTATATTATCTCTTGGCACACGTACGCTAAATGTCAGCCCGGCCTTCTTTACGGTTTCATGTCAAGGTATGAAAGCACCTTAGGTATATCTCAACCATATATGCCTTCGTGTACTTTGAATATTAATGCTCTACTATCTACGGGGTGGTCCGAACTCGTGAGGACCAGGGACTTGGTATAGAGTATGCCAACATTGGTCTCACGGTGGCATCGTCACGACGATGTGGGAGCTCGCAGCAAACCAAGAATGAGACACAGACGTAGTCGAGGACATCGAGACAACGTTAGCACGACCCTTCTTATGTGAATTCAACTATCTTTCAACTGAGATTTGAAGAAAAGACTATTTGATAATACAATGCTATTCATTTATTGTCATATTGTAGGAAAAAACATTTTAAATTACATCAACTATTTGTTGTTCATTTACTAAAAGATTTAATCACTTTTGGTTTAGATGTTGGTGGGATAATTTGATGAGATAAATATGTTTCTATAAAATAGTTGGAAAGTTGATGATGATTGTTTTTGGAAAGACCCTAGATCTATCGTAGAAAAAATATTTGCAATTAATTTGAACTCTTAATAGACTTTGAGGAATAACATGTTATCTGGTAATCAAGTTATTTTGTTGTAAACATTAATTTGCTATCATGAATTATTTACCAAATTAATATTTATCATCTGCAAATTGCTATATTAATTATTCTGCTAAAAGTTAATCAACTTTATTAGCTTTACTTCCTCAATTTCAATTCAATTTAATTATTATTGATCTTGAGATGAAAATAATTTATCTGAAAATTCTGTAATATTTATGAATGACAATCATTGAACACTAATTGATAAAATTATTGACAATCAATTTTGATTGCAGCTCAATTTATTTTTAATGAACATCATTTCTCAAACTCCGAAATTTACGTTATGTAAATTAATGTACAATTATTCTCATTGGAATAAATTGAATTACAAAGTTTGGAAGTATGGTTCATTTTGGAGTGAACCTTCACACTTTCTTTTACGAAGAGTGAATTTCATCACGATTTCTTGATCGATTTCTCCCAATCGAGTAACTCATTTGCGCGAACGTGAGTGAGTACAGAAAATTGCATATCCAGTAATATGCATTGATCTAAATTGAGGTCAGGTTCTTTGATCATTATTATTGAATTTTAGCTTATGAAAAAAATAATCAAGATATGTTTTGTGATGGTGAATTAATTAATCATCAGAAATCTCATATGAAGTTATTTTCATCTTGATTAATGAACGATCTCAATTTAATTTGATACATGCATCTACGCATAGTCTCTTCACTACCCTAATCAGTTTCAAAGATGAAAGATATCTCCAGCATTCTTCAAACTCATTGAAATATTTCATGATCCTCAGTGATAGAGATTAATGTAAATTCAGAACAAATATTCAGATTACTATATCATGCTGTTGACAATCTTCATTTTGGAATTTTGTGCTTAAAAAAAACTAGACTTAGCAATGAATTACTCACTTGGACAGTCAGCAACCGTGGGCGAGCCTTGGCCATTGATGAGACCAGAGTTAGAATTAATGGTTGTAGTGGTCGTAATACCATTTAGACTTGGTGTTGGTGCTTGAACGGTTCCTAAACTTCTATAGCCCTCATCAGACACCTCACTTCCGTTGTCTGAATGTTCACCATCATGACCGGATTTTGTGTAAGGACAGACTTCCTTAGCAAAAGATTCCATAGACTCCTCTTTAATTGCTGGAGGACTTGGGGTTGGACTTCTACTGGATGAGTCTACTCGACCACATTTATAGTTGTAAATTGATGGCTCATACTTTGGTGTGTCATCTTTTTCTACTGCACGACGTGCTACACCACCCTCAACCACGTATCGTTTCGAAAACTCTTCTGACAAAGGTACTTTAGCCCGGATCTCTTGATGAAGGTCTTTTTTAGGATCCTAGTGGGGAAATAAACGTCAACTTTAAATCTTTTCAGTACTAGAAAAGGGTGAATAAATTACTTTCATGATATTCATATGGGTTTTTTAAACTCATTCTTTTTGATGTTCGTGAACATGTGGGTGCTATAAAATGATTATTTGCTGCTTCTAAAATTAGGTTTTTAAATTAGAACAATTATAATAAAATATCTAAATCAAACATTACTATGAAATAAAAATTATTAATTAATTCATCAAAACTAATCATTATTAAGTTTTTACTAAACTCAATTACTTCATTATAAATATGATTATTATATTGTATCAACGACAGTTTAATTATGGAATAGATTAGAATTCTAATAAGCGATTAGTGATGACATACTAATTACTTATTATATTGACATGTATTTAAGTAATTAAAATAATTTTCTTTTGAAAGAGTTTTTATTAAATGTAAAAATAATTACCTGATAATTATCCTGATGTCGGTTTTGATACATCTGAGATCTGCTGTCGTACTTAACTTGTCGTATTTCTTCATTTAAAGCTTTCCTGGTTGCATCAAGTGGACTGACACGTCCGGATTTACTGTTTTCCGGTTTTGGAGTTGGGGACCTTGACCTTTGTTTACTATCAAGGTCGTTTACTTGGCGAACTGGACTTCCCTTAGTCTGAGGGGTGGGACTACGTGATCGGTTTCCTCCACGTGTCAGATCTTCTCCAAGATGCTGTCGTGCTGCGTGATGTGGTGTCGGTGAACGAGATCGGTTGTTTGATACGCTTCTTGGTGTCTGTAAAGAGTGAGGTTGTTGCTGTGTCGCGCCAGCTCCTGAACCCACGCTTGATGCGGAACTCCTGCGTGTTCTCGGAGGTGATCTTGATTAGAAAAATTTTGCTAATTTTAGTTATCATACTCACTTGAGTTATTTAATCATTTTTGTTCTTTGTGTTTTTTTTTTCAGATATCTATTTTTATTACAACTCACCTTTCGTAATGCACCTGCGCACTTCCAAGGTCAAAGGATCCGCCGGCTTTTTGAATGAGTTTAGCAGAAATCATTGATCGGTGGGCTAAAAATGAGTTCATTATTCAATCAAGAATTATTTAAAAGGTAATAAAAAATTATATTCTCTTGCATTAGACTAGTTGGTGATTAATTATCATGTAAATTATATTTAAATAGTCATTTTAAGGACTTTAGATAGTTGTACTGATAGAAAAATTTACTTATGATCTAATGTGATGTATTAGTATTCAATATGTTCTTTGATTAAAAATATTGTGAATATTCATGTTGGAATAATCTTGTTACTAATTATTGATAAATATTCATTGCTATTAGTAGATTTTTTAAAGAAATATATAATAAGAGTAATAAATTTATTATTATCAAAGAAATGATTCTATCACAACAATAATCAATTTCCGTAAATGTAGTATTGAAAATGAATTTTTTTTCCAGATGTAATATTGCAAAATCAACTTACAAGTACGGCAGCGACATGGATCATGCTTGTCAAGGTAATGGCTGAGAGTGTCCCAACCACCACCCACTCGTACCATAACATGGCTTCTCAAAATTCTGACGAAGATGAGAACTTTCGTGTCACCAATTCTGTATTTGCCTTCGGATACTCGAATCATTGGAAACTGGGTCGGACAAGTGCATTTTTCCACTAAATCACGAACCTGAAAATGAGAAAAAAAAAATTCACATTAACTTTTCATCACAAGCTTTTCAAGGAGGCTTTATATGTTAACATATTCTTCATAATGGCGATGTTTTTGAAGGTAAAAAATTATTATTTACATTTTATATTTTCTTTCCCTCTACAAAAGTATTTTAAGTTAGATAAACTGTAGCTTAAGCATTTAAATTGAGAAAGCTTTCTCTTCAACTCTTATGTAATTGTCACACGTGCGGTAATATTAATCTTTCGAGAACATTGTCGATATATCAAGTTTTACAGGCGTATCAAGATACTCGTATAAACATAAATCAGTTAGAAACCGTCAAGCAATTGGTGAATTGTATTAAGAATGACTTGTCGTAATTTGTTGTAGCCAATGTACAATTGTTTTTTTATTTGTTTGCTATCATTTGTTCTGCTAAAAATTTTTCTTTATCAAGATATCAATTCATTCGTGATTAATATCGGATTAGATCAAGTCCAGATGAGATATAGCTAACTTCTATGTTCTAACACCTACTAGCTCCTTGGGTATTTCTATTAATGCAAACTAAAATCATTTACGACATCCCAAGTGTACCAAGCAACGTTCCACAGAATCCTTCCAGTAGTTACGCTTGATCGGCAACACATTCCAAAAGCCCATTTTCTCTATACAGTCATGGTCAAAATTTTTCCAACTACTTTTATGTCAAATATTCCAATCATTCATGAACTCTTTTATTTACTAAATTTCTTGGAAATTGTTTTTTATAAAAAAAAAAAAAAAAAGAACAAAACAACAAAGATTAAATTGTCTTGATGTCTAGAGATATCTGAATGATAGAATATAAACAAGTTCTTCGCTTATCTCCAAGTTTGTTCGATGAATCAAATTCTTAATTGGTTATTACCTTTGAGCTCTGTTGATATAAATATTCATAATAAAAGAGTTAATTAATATAAATAATAAATCAACTTCTTTCTATTACTCTTCTGATTGCAAGTTAATTAATGATAAATCATAAAAAATTAGGAAGATTTATTACTCAGGATGTCAGATAAACTTTTCAATTAACATCTTAATGAGAAAATAGTTGCAAGCAATTGTTAAATATAAAAAGTTTTTGATGTTTTCTAGTTGAGATATTTGCAGTTTAATGAAAACAATTGGAAAATTCATAGCAGAGGAAATCGTCAGATGATTGGAGTATTGACTTATAACGTAGTTATCTTCATATTCACATGAGTTATCGTAGCTGATGGTGTTGGTTGTGATGCATTACGTCAATTATTCGTCCCAAATAATTAATCGACTGTGATCATCATTAGATGTCATATCAAAAATCAACGCATATAATTAGTCTATAATAAGATGATTATTTCGGATGATGAAAGTTGCTAGTTAATCAACATTTGCATCAAATCACTTCTTTCCTGTTTTATTCATTCAATTCGAATCAAAATTAACGTGGAAAATGTCTAATTAACTTGGAGGGGCTTTTGGAATGTAAATAGGATCACTTGAAAAATCCACGGCATTTACAATGGTGAGTATGTGGAATAAAAAATAAATTACTGTGATAAGTGTGTATTTAATTTATGAGCTGTATATACTAAGATTGATTGCATTGCATAGGTATTGATGTGCGGAACACGACGTAAGGCGCATCGAAGTGGACAAATTGTGTGGCGCATTGCAGGTGAGTGGACAGGATGAATGTTATGATGCTATAATGCAAGGCCGCCATGGACTTACGTAACTCAACCCAGCAGAATACAGATTATCAGTGTATTCGTTTAGAGAGGTGAGGCTCGCTACGCGTCGTTCCACGGAATGATTGGATATTGGGAACGTCCGAGTTTATGTTCACTTATATGAATCATGATAATGAAGATCATTCTTGGAATTTCATTTGATTTTCTGCTAAACACTGCTCTACATTATTATTTATCACTTATTAATGTCAGCAATGAAGTTTATAGATTTATGATTCTCATATGAATATTTTAAAACTTGCTTGCTTATACTGCATTCAGATGTAATTCATTATAAAATTTAATTGAGCTCTTTCATTTATATCTGTTTTATTCAATTAATGGCAATATTCAGATAATAATTGCATTAAAATGATTTTTCTTAATTAGTTTAAAATTACATGCTTTAATTGAAATCAAATTAAAAACATTTTCAATATTTCTTCACCATATTTTTGATACATTAAATTTTTCAATCAGTTTCATTTCTGCATCATTACTCTTCGATTTTATTTTGAAGAAATGAAAGAAAAAAAAATTAATGCAAATGATAATAAGAGTAATATGCATTCATTCGTGTTGTTATTAAATGTTACAGAATGATTCGTTCATTTATTATGAGTTATGAGTATTCAAAATTGTCAGGACGATTCTTTATTAAAACTTCCGCTGTCTCATCAACAAGATTACTTTTGTTAATTGTCTGTGCTGAAGAAAGTTATGAATCATTCAACCTCATTGGATCAATTATTTTATTTTTCATTACAGATGCTAATTGATTGATTAAACCTATTAATGTATAATAATTAAATGAATTCTATCATAATTAATAATTCATTATTAGCAAAGATTACAATCAATCTAGTTTTATTAAATTATAAATTCCTTAGTAAATAACTAGTTGCTTTTCAATAAGTACATTTATTTATTACTTGTAATGCAATCTTGTAGCATTGCTTGAAATTTTTTCTAGTGAAATATTAATATCATACATGGTAGGAATTCAATTCAATAACTTAAATGTGTCAAATATTCAGTTACAGTAGATCGTTTGCATAAGTTTGTAATATGCAATGAATTTTACATGTCACTATTTACATGACAAGTATGAGTATTGTTAATTAAATTAAACAAATATTGCTGATTCAGATGAGATCAAAAATAAGCTGATAAGAAATACAATTTAATTTTGATTATTTATTATTTACCACACTGCATAAACTGCATTTTTTTTGTATTAATTGTTATTAAGTTTGATCAACAAAGCTCTAGAATGTAAATTAAACTGATAACCACATTAATTCGAAATGTTTTGCAAAAATCTATGTAATCATTTTAATCATTCGATTATAACTTTTAGATGTGGTTAAGTAATGGATAAATAGCACAATATCAGTTGATATGTAATTACTTTTATGAGCTTACTGTTAGTTTTACAAATAACATCAATGAAGTAGTAAAGTGTAGGCAACTGTTACTACATATTATGGATAATGAGGTCTTTTTTATTTATATCATGGAACATTTTAGTGTCGAAATACATATAGTACAAAATGATATTACTAGAGAAATAAGTATAAACAAGGTGTTTATACCGGTCAGTTATGGTTGAGCGGTAGTGAAATCTTGAGTAAAATGGTCTTAGGATATTCAACTGTGAAATAATAGTTCCTTAATCGAACCTTCGCTCATGATTACGTAGATACCTGTCGATATTAACCACGGCTATGGAGTTTACGTAAGTGTTTCGTCTATGTGAACGCGTCCATGTTTATTATGACACTCTGGTCCTGTTTAAAAATTCAAGATCTTTATTATGTGATCATAAAATAAATGCAATTTAAAATGTCACGTTAGTTGGAGTAAAAAATTGGAGATAGTGAATATCATAGGCAGTATTTTATTATGAATATTTTATCATTTATTATGATCTTGTCAAGTTTTTCTAGTTTTTCACTTCAATGTAGATTTAATCAACTACCTTTTTTTAAATAAATTAATCAGTCTCATTAAGGAAACACATCATTAATAAACTTGGTTCTAAATGAATATCATTTGCTTGCTGAAATGTAGCTTTTTGTGCTTTCAAAAAAAGAACATTCAGTTAAAAATGTTTTCAAATATATCCCACCAACTTATTCATTTATTTCTCCGGATTTTTTCTGCATGTTTATAATTGTAGAATATTGTTGAAAAAAAATATTTTTTTGTATTATTTACATTTTTTACTCTACTTTCAGAAACTGTAATGACACAAGTAAACATTGGAGTAGGTGACTTGTTGAAACTGCTATATCTAAGTAGTGTATGGGTTAATGTTATACTTGAATACATGTACGGAGTTCTCAAGACTTGCCGGTGCTGCATCATTATGTACTTCAACATGTACATGGCCGGGTGCGGTACATGAAGCAGCGCATAAATATCTTATACGGCCAAGGCACGCGCTGGGGTCACGCAACAAGGATCTGAAGAGGCGGACGTTCATAAACCGTCAGTATTACTTGACTTATCATTATCATAACATAATAGAGTCTCTAAGTACGTAATACCACTGTTCATTCGTATAAGAGATTATTCCATTCGTTTGGTATTCAATTTTTTGATGATTGGTCATGGAACAAATTTAAGAGCTCAATGTAGAGTAATCAAGTCGATCATACTTTAGCAGAACTATTGAAATTAGAATAATATTCTAGTGTTTAAAAGGCTTTTGAATTTATAGAAAAAGTTTTTATTCACTTCTCATGGTAAACAATAGAAAATTGCCAAGTTTCATTCAGTATTATTAGACTTCAATGAAAGAAAGCTATTCCCATTTATAATAATTCTATTAGTCAGTAGTTTTCTTTTTTAATTCGTCAGTTTAATGGAAATAATATGTATTTAAATAACAATGGAAAAATATTATCGTCAAATATGTATGAACTGCAACTTTCTTGCTACAATGGATTCTATTTTTTTTTCAATTGAATGCAATTCTGAAATAGTCTTCAGGAAATGTAGAATTAAATCAAGTAGTCAGTAATTATATTTTATACTAATACGAATATAAATTGTTATTATATTTCAGATGTTCCACTTGGAGTAAAAAAATCTTGGATTTAACTTTCTTTTTATCACTGATTGTGGTTTTAAAATTCATGATCGACATCAAGAGAATTAAAACGTAAGAACTATTTCCTACTTTACAACAAGTCTTGAATACCTTTCAAACATTTAAAAAATTACTTAGACTTATAGCAAAATTTATTCCACACAAACTATGTTCGTATTTAATCACAATACTGAAGAATTTATTTTAAAAATAGTTGTTTATTTTAGCTAGCAACAGCCTGAAACTAAATAGCTACAATTTTCTTCTATGTATACCAGTTTATTTACAATAACTACCATAATATAGTAGTAAATCTAAAAAAAATGTATATCAAAACATAGCTGATCTGGATCTGATTAGGATCGACTTCTTGTTTACCCTTAGTCGGTTAAGGTGGGTCAAGTTTAAAGCAGGCCGATTTAGCATTGATTATCGATCTATCTCATCATAGTACATGTGGTGAAACTGCACGATCAGAGAAAGTGATGGAACTCTGTCGGAGATGCTGATCGGTATCAAAGATTCTATCTTGGAGAACGATCTTAGACGAAGACCGGTGCGGCAACCAGGAGTTCTGAGACTCGTGGGAAGAGACCAGAAGAATGACCCAGGTGTTAACCTCTGCTCCCGATTCAACCTACCTATACGATCGATTGGACATAATCGTGGTGTGCATCGTCTACCAAATGCATTATTTACTACGGCTTCGTGTGCAAACTATTATATATTATAAATATCTCGCGTTAAATGTCAGTTGTTAAATTATCATTTATGTACCATCTGATTACATAAGTTTCAACATGTAATACTGATATAATTGTTTAAAACTGTCTTTTCAAAATTTAGGTCAATATCCACTTGACCTCACTAGGGGTGTCTTGGTACAGTTTTTCCCTTACCCAAACCAAATGACGATACTTTGACACCCTTGTGGCTTCTTTCAACGTGTTACCTCCTGTCTAACTCATTCATTAGCCTACTTTTAACTCAAGTCACTGTCCGATTGACTTAAATCCGGATTCCCATGCTATCTTTCTGAGTAACTTGGTGTTCAGTAATGCTAGAATCGTCGGTAGTATAAATATGCGAGGAAGCAAGTAAAGTCAAAGCTTACGTTAATTATATACTAAACGATAAACGGGACTTTGGTTCAGACATTTCAACTGATGGCTTTTTATCAAGAATGTTTTTATTCCTTAATAGAAAACATAACTAAAATGTCCCATGAATTTTGAAGTTTTTTACTGGTAGATTTATTTAGATATTTACGACTATTTCTCGTTAAATTTCGCTATGTTAATTACCGATAAAACTTGAGAGCTAGGAATCATGTTTTGATGCTGCAATAGGTCAGCTATAAAATGTATAACTTTAAAATATGAGTCGGAGTTAATTGAAAATTTTAATGGCCAAAATCTTGAAATAGAGAAAGATTGTTTTTGAATTTTATTGCCCTTTCATGACTATTTCCTAGGTATAGTTAAACTTTTTTTGTTACATCCAAATAGTTCTTGGCTAGACTTCTTTGATGTTATTCTCTAGTTTGGCGACAGTTTTTACATTAAAGTGAAGATAAACAACTAAATAAAATTTTTTCTTTGGTCATAGGTGGATTACCAGGTGAATGAAAAGATCAATAGCTTGGCTTATGGACTTCGACGTACAAATGTACCTCTCTTTTGTCTCTTCTTCTACCCACGAACTGAAGGAGACGCGGAAACTCGAATGGCGAACACCGTGCTGCGGAACAATCGATCGCAACTAAAGTTGCCATTTGCAATATTCTTTATTTGCGCCCACGTTACAGGTACTTTGTGTGGGTTGGACAGAGAAAAAAAAGTTAGCTAAGGAAGAGGAGAAAGAGTAAATCTGGGGAGAGAAGGAAAAAGAAACCGGTAGTGAGATGTCAAACAAATGTAAATGACACGTAGAAATACATGAGAAGACTTTGATCGATCTGCTGATATCATATGGGTAAGTAATAGATTTTTCGTTTTTGAATGATTTAATGTCATTTTTTCTTGTGTCGACATTTTGTACAAGCTGTCGGAATAAATTCCACCTGGGTCTTTTCGGCTGAGTGCTCAAAAATTATTTCCAACTACATACACGGTTAAAACGACTCGATAAGTGACTTGTAAGTGTTTTTTTATTTCAACCGATTGGAGTTACTGCTGAAAAAAAAAATGTTTAAAACACGAGAGAGACATTCACGCTTCGGCTAATTCTTTTATACATTAACGATATATTAATTATGGTAGAAACTAAAAAATAGCTTTTTATACCGATTATAAAAGGACGATAATTTAATGTAGGCAGTGCCGCGCCTTGTTTAGATTTTTTTGTAAAAATAATCAACTTGTTTGATCAATGTGTCTATCATAATTAGCGTTCGGTCTCTTGCATTTTGACTTCCAGTTTATATAATTAAATTATACCGATTACTTATTGACGTTATTTATTTTTCATCACTTTTAATCGATAGTCGATAACGCCAGTCACTTGTATAACTATCATCTAATTAACTACAAGCTATCTTTATAATTTAATCATATTTTAAGTAAATAAATTCCAGATTTAATGTCATATTTTTTAATCATAAACAAGCTAGAAATTTTTATTGATATATTTTATTTCAAAATCGTGCATTTAAAATTGCGAAATATTTCAGAAGTGATATTAATGATGAAAAAATTATTCAAAATTATTCTTTTCATTATTCCTTAATGAATAATGCAAATGATTATCTTAAAACAGATAACATGGATAAGAGTTAAATTAGTTATTGCAATTGATGTCAAAATAAACAGTTAGAAAGCCATAGAAAATTCAAGTAAATTTCTTGGAGTTCATCTTTAAGCATTCTCATCAGCTCATTGTCGATTACTGGAGAGTCGCACCCACGATTTCACCGTTTAAATCGGCATATTACAGATTTTCCTTACTTGAAAATGTTGAACATGATAGCAATGTGATGATGACAACAGTGTGTGTGTGTGTGTCTGTCTGTCTGAACATTGAATTGTACATTACGGTCATTCGTCCGATAGCTTGTATGAAATCGGAATGTCGCAGGCGTGTCTACGTCCTGGGAATCTATGTAGATTGGTAGTATTTCTGATGCGGCAAATAAAGCCGAGCTTTTACATGATCTTGGTTGCGGTATAGAGAAGTGTGTGCTATATGTACAGTTTTAGCTGCATGCACACGACGGTACGACGTCCCGGCGCCGGCGTCTCTGCAATCAATACTCGCAAGCTCGTTCGAGCTCTCAGCTGTTTATATTTCTTTATATCGTTATTGCTAGATTTTTTTTTGCCAATGATTTCAGGAGGATTTTATTCCACCACTTGGATCAACCTTTAGAGAGTCATCTTGGATATTTTCCCAAGTGAAAAGGATTTTTCTTTTCAGGCTTCTTGGCTTTAATAGGCTAGTTATATTGGTTGAGACAAGTCGATACCACAGGCGGACCTTGCATGGCTCAGTAACCTTCCATTGGCGTTCACATGAGTTAATTGTAGGTTCATAATGGCTCGTGCGAGCCGCCAAGCCTGTGCGTAGTCACCTTTTACGGTCACTTATGCACCCGCGATCTCATACGAACATTTTTTCTCAGAATCTTATACGTATCAATTCGCCGTTAGAGAGTTTCAGTATGAGATACCATGAGAATCATGGGATTAATTCTTTTCACGCGGCCTGAATCCGTCTTTGTCGGCATTCAACCATAGCTTTAGTAAGAAATAATTGCTTTGAATTACTTTTTAATCATTATAAGGAATCGCTAAAGTACCTTAAGGATAATGACAGATGAGAATTTTTTTTGCATTTGCAAAAGCAGTTTTTCAATAATCAGATTGTCATTTTTGCGCTGGTTATTTGTTGGAAGCTGATTGAATCTCTCAAGGACGATCAGTGGATTATTTCATACATTTTTCAAATGCATTGAATTTTTTTCAGTGTAGATATTTCTCTCTATCCATCATTAAATATTTATTTTTAATTATCCATCTTTTTATTATTTTTTGAAACATTGTTTTAAAGTTTATTCAACAATCTATATTTTTACTATAAAAGATGTAAATACTTATTGATTTTGCATGACATTGAAATTCCAATCACTAGTTGTGAAAGCTTTAATTAGCTGCATAGTGAGTTTTATTTCTAAATCAATTTTTAATTTTATTCACAAAATTTCTAAATTATTATCATGAACTTTAAAGAATTCAACATTTCGTTTAATAATACAACAGATAAAATTCTCCATAAAACATGATATTATTCATCATTTAATAGCTAGGATTAAAATTATTAATTCACGTCTGACTTTATTGAAATATTTATAAAAAATTATCTACCTGGTCCATTTTATGTAACACCAAAATAATAAAGCACCCAATTCTATTACAAAAGTCTTTTAAAAAAGAAGAAGAAGTAATTTTAATAGACTGATTTTATAATACATTATCTAACCCTATTATGAAAAAGAGCTTGTTAATGATGAATTGAAGAAATTTCAAGAACGAAATTGTACAACATTTCTCTTGATACTTTTCAAACAAGTCAGTCAGAAGAATACTGAATAAAATTTTTAAATTTCCTGTGAGCATTGTTATCAGAGGAAGAATAATTCTATGTAAATATGAACTGGCTTAAAATGGAGACAAGTCAATATTTTTGTATGATAACGAGCAACAGAGAGAGAGAGAGAGAGAGAAAGCAAAGACCACCGGATGCGTTGAGACTGATGTGTCAAATCATTTATTATTATATTTATATATGGGTAATTTATTTAAGTAGCAGCAACACCAGGGAATCATTCAAATAACACTATAACATTTCATATTTGATAATCATCATAGTCTAGACTATGAAAGAAGAGAATTAAGTCTAGGTAATTTATTTTTTTGTGGTTCCAAAATAGTAGGAGTGATAAATTTCCATAAAAAGTGTTCCTATCGTTGGCAAACACTTGGAGATATTGAAAAGTGTAGGTGTAAAAATTGAAACTTTTGACATGAATCATATGCTACAAATGATATTGGGAGGGAACTCATAGATATGTATCCAACACTGATAGGTCAGTACGAGGAAACGTAATCATGACTCCCACTCGCTTTGGAGTCGGCCTTTCTAGCATCGAGCAAGGCCGTTTATCGAAGTGTGAGGCTTTCAAGAGAAGAGAGCTGAATATAGAATCATTCAACGTCAAGGAAAAAGAAAGTATTTTATTCTTGTTATTTATATGAACATCTAATTCTTTTTTTTTTCTTCAGCTTCTGTCATTTTCAAGAACAAAACTACCTTCCATAGTCATCCTTGAAAGGAATGAAAACGATCCTAGTTGAAAATCCGCTTGAACTTGACACAAAAGCTGCCGGCAAAGTTCGATCAATACTCAGGAGCTTTCGCGCTTGTCTCTCAACTCTATATACACATCGTCTTGCTAGTCCTTCTTTTCATTTCCAGACATATCCTTGCAATATAAGGCGAGTTCAAAGCTCTCTCAATGTCTTGATACACATCAAGCTTGGACTGAAAAAGTCCTTGATTAAATTGTTGTTAACTTTACATTGCCATGGTGATTTTAATGTTTAATCTATTGCAATACGTGACTCACATTCCTAACACTACGTTCAATTGATTTTTCTGTATATTCTTTTTTATTTCTTGAACGTTCCAAGTTTATGGATTGGAATAAATTACTTCAATCAACATACTGCAGTTAAAAATTCTACAAATGCGGAAAGATCATTTTATTTATGACAATTAATGTCTTAAATCTTATTTTTCTTTATTTATATAAACATTTATGAGATCAAGACAAGTTGGAATCATTATGTAGGTTGTTTATGTAAGTTTGGAATTTTTTTTTTGCATTCTTTTTATTGTTAAAATTGAAGTGTTTATACTTAGAGTCAGTTTATTTGTAAAAGAGCATTATTTTATTGATTTGTTTGTCTAGGCTGATTTCTTTCTTTGATAATAGAAATTTATGATTTCAAATGTTGGTTCAATTTTGCGTATTTCATTTTTAATGGGCGAATTATCGATAAAAACTTATAGGTGAGCAAATATTTTGATTTATGAATCAAGCAGTGACTAATAAATTTGCTCTGGAAGTGATATTTGAAGAATCTGCTTATTTAATATGTGTCATCAATGAATGAGAAATATTGAATATCCTATTTATTCATAGAATTTGTGAGTTATGTACATGAGGTTGAAAGATTAGCTTGTTGGCATGTAGACTCTATATAGATAGCATTGAAGAGAAAGATAGTGGATGATTCACAGAATTTTCTGCGCTTTTTAATCGATCTTGAGTATACCAACTTAAATTGTTGATTAGATAAGTGGAGTTGTACTATATTTCCTGTGGTCAATCGATGGCCTCGAGTTAAATAATGCTTTTCAATAAGTTAAACTCACTTTTAATTTTAGAAACTCTTTTTCTCAGAAAGAATATCATAATACATACTTTAAAAAATAATTAGAACCTTTTTTAATGAGATTTTTTTTGCATTTTTAATTATAAAGAGTCTGACAATAATTTAAATGGAGATAATTATTGAATGAGTTGAATAATTTTATTTCAAGGAAAAAAAATTAGTGGTTTATTTTCGAGTTGAAGTTGAAATAAAGTTCTATCAGTGATAAAAAGATCCAGAAGATTCTAAATGACACCATTATCAAATTTAGATGGAAATAAAACGAGATATTTGTAAATAGATGAACTTTTCAGTTGAATTTACTCCAACTTTCAATGAAACCAAGCCAAAGTTAATTTTTTTTGTCTACTTCTCTAACCTTCTTTCGTATTTTACTGGAGAAAAATCTTGCCAAGTTATCAAGAGAAGACAATTCCAGATTTTTTTTTAAATCTAGACAATGTTTTTGTTAACAAACAATCTATTGTTTGAAAGTGCTTGCAGTGAAAGGCTTAGAGCGATCTTTTTGGTGTAAAATCCTGGAAAAATGAGCAAATACTGTGATCAACTTTTTAATCTGTGCTTTATTATAAGTAGATTCCAAGTTAATCATTTTGAACTAAAAACATTCTGATCTCATATTTTCATGCTTTCATTTGTCCTCAACTTTTTCATGTAAACATGATATTGGAATTTTTAATTTCAGCTAAACATTGACATGAATAAAACCATCAAAGAAACAATGACATTTGTTAACAGTCATTAAATATATCTGGTGCTTTAAATGAATTCTTTAATTACTAATATAATTAAAACAATAATATAAAACTTCATTATTATTAATAATTATAATAATAATCAATTGTATGCAATAATTCATCCATCACTATGTCAAGAAGTTGACACAAGATTCATAATTTTTAATTAGACCTCATTATTTAGTTACATAAGTCATACAACATGTATGTTTACTTTTACAAAATTTATTAAAGTACAAGTAATGTAAATAGATTAGAAAAAAACTGTAAATAACTTGACAATTTTATTTATTTAATAGTAATGATAGTTTATTTTATATAGACATTAGGAGAGTCTTCAATACAAAACCATTTATTTTAAATATCAAATCTCAACTAATCATCTTATAAAACAAATATCATTTAAAAAAATGATTGCAATTTCTCGCAAATTTAGTTGCACAAGTCTTACAATTATCGTCATTAAAGTGTTTACATATTTCTTTTAGATTTTATCTCCTAGATTTCATTATATAATTCTTCCTGCAGAGTTGGAAATAAAACCATAGAAGTTGTAGGCAGTTGTCTTAGGGTGGTCTTTTAGAAAAGTAACTGGTTTAGAATTTTTCTAAACAAAACCACTGTAATTTGCTTAGCTAAATATTTTATTCATCGATCCACTGGCGATCTTTTGTCTATGTAAATTCGGTTGTTTACTGTTCACATTCACAGCCATGAGATTGCAACTACTAGTAGTGCCTCAGGAATCGTGAGGTGGATACAACCGGATATGTAAACGTCCATATGAGATGGGATTTACTTCCCACAGCATTATTTTACCATTTACCAGGTGCGAGAATTCAGTTTGCACCTGCGCCGGAAAAGAAATCATGTACCGCATTCTGTAAACTTTAGATGTAAAAATTCACCATAAGGATATGCAAAATCAGTAGGGAAATAACTGAGTAAACTATCAACTCAAGATGTCGCGAGTTACGAGAATTCTGTGGTTTGACCCGTGTTCAGTATAAATACACTTAATATTTATTCACAAAGAAACGTTGAGTTCACAATTTATTAACCCTTCCTAAAATAGAACTTGTGGTTGAGTCATGTCGTAAATTGAAAGAAATATTAAAAATATTTACACATTGCCATAAAATTTTCCGTTTTTCTAGGAAGTTGTTATTTTCTTTCAGTTCTCGTCTGTTCAATTTTACACTTATTTTTCAATCACTTCCAAGACGACATATAGGTACTTGTTGAAGTCCTTTTAGATCATTTTTGCTACTTTCGAAGTCTGTTTTAATACTTGGAATTTTTTCTTTCGGTTTTAATCCTTTTTTAAACCCTCAATCTTATTTCTCTAGTATTTTTTTAGAACTAGTTTATAATTGAAGTCATGGATTTTTTTAACAACAGTTAAGTCAAAAATTGATATGAAAATTAAAGTCCCTAACAAGTAGTTTGCAGTGATAAATTTAAAGTTAATTGTAACATATAAACAATACAAGAGGACACGCAAATACCAACAAGACGAACAGTGAAAACAAAAATATCCATACTGTTTGATCTATCATAAATAATAATTGGGTTATTTTAAATACTTCAAAATCAGGACTTTAAATTGTTAAAAAAATACCTTTATTCCAACTTGGATTTTTATTAACCCATTAAAACAACTCCAGTAGTTAATTGATTATAAGAAATCCATTTTCATAATGACATTATAATTTTGTTTAATTATTTTGGAAGTAGGCATTCATTAGTTGATACTTTGTAGCCTCAATTAAAGAATAAAAATAAAATAAATTGCAATAAGTACTAGAAATAAATTTTTCTAAGGAATTTCTTCAACTTGAAATGACTTTAATTTTCTTCTTCTAACATGATATCAAGTAATAACTCATAACTCTCCTTATTAGCAAAATTCTCAGGAGTTCGTGACACTTTTCTTCTACGTTCTGACATTCCACAGAAAATTGTTTGGACTACAACTTGTCAAAGAACAAGAAAAATATGTGCTATGGCATTATGTATAACGCGAAAGTTGTTAGTCTGTCTCAGAGATTGAGCTATTTTTTGTGTACACACGTGCGAGTTAATCGGCTGATTAATCACAAGCGACTTGCGCGTGAATGTTACAATCAACCATGCTATCTTTAATATTACCAGCCGTTAAATGGCGTGACGATAGTGGTGGTTGTATTGAGGACAGTATTTGATAAATATTTTTCACATTTCCTCAGCTGTGCTTATGATATAACTTGATGTCTGTATTCTGTTTTATATCTTTGTAATTGATTTTACACTTTCCCTAATATGAGAAATCCTGATATCCTCATTGATAAGAGCACGTCATTACTTCAAGGAACAATTATATCATGTTATCCTCATATCAAGTATCAATCAAAGTTACATCATGAGTGATAATACAGTCAGATGTACATTTATGGATTGGATGGATTATGTTACAATTTAAAAGTATGCATACATCTTCACTGAGATGAGTTTCAGTTTTTAAATGTGAATATTGATGATGATGATAAATATTCCTGTGAAATATAATAATGAACTTAGTAAGATATTAGATCAAGTAATACTCATAACGATAAAAAGTTCATTTTTAAAATTAAAAAATAATTAGCACATGATGATTCTATAATTAAAGATTGGATTAATTGTTATTCTGATGGATTGTAATTTATTGAAATTATTTTATTGTCAATGTTCAGCTATGTCATCATTAAATCATACTTCTAGTTATTTAATTTCCATTATTATTCATCAAATAACCTTCACCAATTATTATTGATAATAATCTAAAGTAAAGTTCTATTTCAACATTAGGTATCAATCGTTTTTATCAATTTTTCTTCTTCTTCTGGATTTCTCATGATGAAATGATAATACCACTAATAATAAACTGTTCTCTAAATTTAAAATCACACTGATTTACTATCATTATCAAGCTTATTTCAAATCTAATATCGTAAACATCCTTCATAGGCCTTGAAAAAAACCTTTAAAACAATATTCTTAGGATATAAAAATCTTTCCCTCACTCTCAACAACTCAAGTTGATTTTCACTTTCTACAGCATTTCCAAATGCAAATGAATTCATTTCCCATTGAATTAAAAATCAAACGCTGAAAACACACTCGACAGTGAAATTATCTAAAATCGAAATGGAATGATTTATCTTCAATAACTTGTTGGCAGAGTATTTAACAAATGTAATGACAGGTGTTATAGTTGTTAAAAGAAAGCTATTACCACTGACTTGTGGTTAAATTAGAACCTTTTCAAATTGACAAGTGGTCTGCCAAGATAGTGAATAGTATAGATACTCTTTCTCTTCACTACACTTATGCTTTCACATTGGAATCAGCATGCAAGTGCGCATCGATCAGGAATCCAAGATCTCTTAGGCTGTCTAGTTGGCGTAGATAGGTACTGACTACCTTTGATTCACGATAAACGTGTCAAGGTAGCTATAGAAAAAATGGATATTTATCCTGCCAATTATCGTTGTACTTACTAACTTCAGATTTACTAAGCAAGATAAGTCAAAAAGTCATGGTCATTCATTTTTCTCTTTTACAAATGCTGATCTTTGCGTGTATATTTCATACAATGCAATTAAGTCATCAAACCTAATAGTCCCATCTATCTCCTTTCAATAGACAATTATATGTATTGTTGATAAAAATACTTAAATAACAATATTTAAATGTTTCTTTAATTATTTTTCCCAATAACTGAACATGGTGAAAACACAAATAGTCTTCTTTTTTTTTTTTAAATCAATAATAGACTTAAGTTTCAATAATACTTCCTTTATATATTCAAACAACTGTCTTTTTTATATTTATGTAAGAATGAAAACTTAAACAAGAAATTTTCTTTTTCGAAAAAATATTATTCATGTCGGATATAAAGTAAGAATAGAATATGACATAGAGTAAATAATGTTTATAGATATTACTAATTTATGATTTTCTGGTGACTGGAAAATTTCCTTTTGTTTATAATCTATTGTTTGACAAGAAAAATATGTCCTAAAAATATTTCTTGCTTTATTTTATCGATTTTCATTACATTTTTTCCAATAAGTCTTCCTTTTGCGGAATAAAAAATTGTATTCATCAATATGCACTTTAAACTTAAATTTAAATTGAAAAGAAAAAATTAATTAATCCTAATTATTTAATACTTGTTTTAAAATTTAAACTCAAATAATTTCAAAAAAATTCCAATCTCATTTTATTCTAATTGTAAAAGTTCTCCCAAGATGTTTCTATCACTTGGATGTATTCAAAAGATTCTTTATTGAGAGTCACATTTTGTATCATCATCAAGAAAAAAGTAAAAAAGGCAAAAACTCACCATTTCATCTAGACTCTTGAGGTCGTTGGTTACAATTTGAGGCTGTGGCCCATAAATAAGATACGGTTCTTCTTGTTGCATTTCTGCATATTCATCGTCACTTTCATCATGACCAGTTCCATTGGATGCTTTGTTTTCTGCAGCAATTTCTCGATCAATTTGTCTTTCCATTTGCACGAGCATAGGTGCGAGCATACCGAACTTGGCGCCACGTCTCGCGACCTCGAGCAGACAAAGTATCACGTGCCTCTCATTCTTTCGCATTATGAGATCGTCGCTCTCGAAAAGTAGGCAATCTATGATACCAAGACTATTGCGGCACCAGCTAATAAAGTTTGACACGTTGTCTCGAGCAAAGAAAGTGCCGGCCTTGGCGTTTGGCAGGAAGGCCACGTCAGTTAGCTGGCTCATCGGAACTGCTAGAGATGAAGTTATTGAACGGGTCATGCTCTTACGAGCCTGGCGACGTACTACATAGTCTGATGCAGCTTTTCGAACATTATTAGCATGCTGAAACAAATTAAATTATTATTCTTTTAATTATGATGGAAAATAATTGGCAATCTTTTAATAAATATTTTTATTTTTATCATATTATAATTTTAATTACCAACATATTTATTCTAAATTACTTCTAAAGAAAGAAAGTATCAAGATAAAAGGATGACAAATTGGTAATTCTAAATTATAATTTAGAGCTATTATAATAACTAGTTCCTGTTGAGATAGCAGTTTCACTATTTGGATATTTCTAGCATACTATGAAAAACATTAGATAATAATCTAATAGAAGTTGGTTTTTGTAGAGTTAGTCCAATATTGAGTTGTTTATGAACTAGACACAGTGTTGGAGTAAGCTTTCTATTTCTAGGAATAAAAGTTTCAGTTTCGGAGTCTGATTTGAAGTTGATCATCCAACAATGTCATACACCTTGGCAACTGATAAATATATTTTATTGATGAAATATGCAAAGTGTTTTATCATCACCTATTAGTAAAACATCATTAAATAAAAATAAAAAAGGTACTAAGTGAGCTAATTTCATAATGTTGGTGAGCATAATAAAACTTGCTAACTACAAAAGTAAATAAAAATTATCACAGTTATCTTAAAAGCCATTTACATCATTTGGCATCTTCAATTTTTTAAAACTTTGTCATCATTTCGAAAATTACTTCACCAACTTAGTTAAAAGCCTAATTAGCTTTGAAATTTCTGAAAGGATGTCCCAAAGGGTCTTCTAAAGGAACTAAAAATAGAAATTGATCGGTATCTTCTAAAATTATCTTCAAACTAAATTTAAAAAAAAAAAGTAACTACTTTAAAGGTGACTTCTTCATTAAATTAATGATTAAAATAAAATGGCTATGGACTGCAAAAGAAATAAAACTTAATGCGAATTGACCAACTCCAGATTGAAGTAGAGTTTATGTGTGATGTTTCAAAGTTTCAACTTTCTTTTTTGTTTGCCAATTTCTATTAGGCGAAGAGAGTTGAAGTAGACATGTGAGAATAATTTTTTTCCATTCAAGGAAGAGTAGTTGCGATGCTGCAATGTTTTAACGACGATAAAACACGTGACACAGTTTGGTGTTACATGTTAAATGCGATGCCCAACCTCGGACAACAGTGAAAGGAACTGATTCTTTCGTTTCTTGAATTGCACGATAAAGTTTAAAATTGGGCGACATGACACGATACGATTTGCTACCAAATAATTAATAGCCAGTCCTCGGCTATTTTGGTATAAGCTCGTTAGTTAAATAAAACTTGTGCAAGGTGGAAGAAAAAATTAAAATAATTAAAAAAAAAATGGCAGCAATATGGTTCAACTACAGTGAAAATTAAATGTATTTATCAAACGTACTGGCCTTGTTTAATTATAAATTTTATTTGACATGAAGAATTAATCGGTCAGTTTATTTCGCTAAATCCATAAAAACTGTTTTCAAAAGCAATTCTTGAGCTTAATTTATGTTTTTTTGTACAATAATTCAGTTGTAAGTCCTTGAAACACATCAATAATAACAGCCTGTCAGCTACTTACTTTCCCTAATTTTATTTATGGAACAATTCATTTTAGATTCTTAATTGAGTTGCTTCAAATAATAGCTCATTATTCAAAGACTTGTGTAGAAAATTGATAATCTTTGTACTTAATCATCAGTAAATGAAGGCTTTGCTGATGAATCATTGAATGAACGAAATTTTCTAGTATTTATGAAGCTTTTTTGATATTCTAAAATTTTATTTATTGTTAAGTTTGTTATTTTTAATTTAAAAAACACTTAAATATTGATAGCTGACTATGTTTGACAGTTTTAATATTTTGTTTCAGCATTTGAAGTTTTAGTTTTACTCATTGTTTAGTTCATTTTTAGGTCTGAAAGTCATTAGCCTGCCTTGACGCCTAACACGTGTGAAACGTGCTTCTTTAATGACTATACATGTGTGTGTGAAGTCAATGTCGGACCCTCATTTGATCCAAGAACTTAAGAACCCTACTATAATTTCTCTAACATCCGGTACTTTTTGACAGCAGTCACGAAGCAGATAAACGCCATAAAGACTTTATGAAAATGAAGTCAGTTTCAGATGAATGCTAATTCTTATCATTTTAAAAATAGTCCAAGATGTTTGGAATTTTCTTCATGTTGAAGAAAGAAAAATAATGAAAGTTGGAATAATATTTTTTATCAAAAACGATTCTAACACTAACATGAGAATTATAATTTCTATAGAAATTTTGTTTCTACACTAGTTTTATCACTCTCACTAGGAAAACATTAAACCTTGGTATCACACCACGTATTCTTCTATGCTTTCCAAGTAAGATTGGCTCACTTCTGATCCAATGTTGAACCAAGGTTGAATGCATTGATCCAATGTTGAGTAAAGATTAGATCAATCTCTACTTCTACCAGGGTTGGATCCATGTGTCCAGTATGATTGCTGATCTAGTGAATCAATTATTGAAGGAAAAAAATGAAATCAATCATTGGAAAATGTCTCTAATGATCATTTAAGTTGACTGAGTTGTGTAATTAAGCCTTCACACATGTCAATATGGGTATAGAAATGAAACTGAAGTAATGCACCGTGAAATAAGCGTGAGGAAACCCTCAAGCCCACCAGAAGTTTCTTGCCTCAAGCATTGGATCAAAGTCAGCACTGGTGTTCTTGATGAGCAGACAAAATAAAGAGTCAAATAGAAACTCATAAATGGTGATGGTTGACTTGCAAACTTGGATAGTAAACGACAGGATGTCATAATGTGGCTTATGACCCTCCTGATGTCGACGTCTCTGTACCAACAAATGTGCTTAATGAAAATGGTCGCTATAATTCAAATTGCTGAACTAATTCAAGTTTATATGTCGAGAGGGGGATAAAAACTTAATGGAAAAAATTGTAATGGATATGTATCAGTAAATAGAATTAGATCGCCATCCGGATGATGTAGGGTATGGTTAGTCATGGTAGTGTTTTTCTGATGATAAAAAAAGTTATTTGCTTCTTTTTTTTGCGTTTCTTCCATGCATTTATGATATTTCAATTGAATAATACTTTTAAAAAACACCTTAGTATGACAATTTTTATAATAAAAACATTTTTCTGTGTGTGTCAAGTCTGAAATAGTGGAAATGATTGGAAAAACAACTATTAAAAATTTTAATTAGCTGTTAAAAAAAAGGAGTTAGGAATATTGTGAGTAATTAGTTATTAATATCGTTGATGAACATTATTTATGTATTCGTTATTATACTCTATACTCTGTGGTTGAAGGTTTAGTGCTTTGAACTTTGGAACTGGACCTTAAGTGAAACTTTGTTTTATTGCAGCAAATAGCGTACTTGAATTGTAGGTCACTTAGTATACATACTTCTATTTAAAGTAGACTCAATTAAATATCTAAAAATACTTGGAACCAGAGTTGTTAATCTCATAATGCAAAATCCTCCATTATTCATTAATTATTAATTTGAAAAAGAACACATTGTAATAAAAAATTGGAAAAATTCCTAAATGCAATTATTGAGATGGAAAATTTTTCCAATAATAAACAGTACAATTGCAAAGCATTATACTAAGTAATGTTTTATTCATATCTTCATGAGTAAACAAAAAAATAAATTAGATTGAATTAGAAAAATTTAATGTTGAAATGAATTTTCTAACTTTTGAACTATTTAGATAGATGGACAAAAAAATCATTCATCTAGAAAATGAAGGTGTTAAAAGGGTAATCTTCTTTAGAAGAATGGAATCCATTGAAAAAGCTTCAATAAATTGTAGGAAAAATGAATAATATTGATGGAACATCCGTTGAAAAATAATTTTTAAGTCAATAAAGCCATCTGCTGGAGATAAATCAAATGCAAGAGCAATCATTCTATTGAAAATGAAAGAGGATCCTCGGATGTGGCTTTTGGATCCTCGACATGACAATACTAGTTAGGGGTTGCATTAATCTTCCCCAAGGGTCATATTATTGTGCAGCTGATAATGTAGTGATGGAATAGAGGGGTTGTGAAGCGTGCAAACATCCGCGGACGTTTCAAATAAAACAATCGATTCTATGAACGTATTTCAATTCAACAAAAAGATTGTCTTCCTTGAAATTGAAACTCAATAGTATGGTAAATAGAAAATTTATCCAGTCATGTATTAGGTAAAGAATATCAATGAATCACTGACTTGAGGCTATTTTTTTACTCTGAAAAAACCAGTACTAATTTTCTTTAAGAATTATCATTTATTTTCTGTCAACATATTCGCAGCTGTGAGCAATCTATTATTATTCCATAGTCCAAATTGCTAATAATTATTATTCTGCGTACACTAGCAATCGTACTATGCCGCAGGTGTCCCATGAATCATTGACTTTTAGCAGCCGTCTTGTCACAGAGTTTTCTTAAGACTCTGACAACATGTTTTCTCGAGACTACTAGAACAAAACTTAAATGTCGACGTGACTGTGAACGAACAATGCCCTTATGCAGTTAAAAATTCAAGAACCCTAACTTGGGAACAATAAACACGTACGTTACCGTTATTTTTTTCAAGTAACAACTGTCTTGAAAAGACTATTTCAACAGTTATGGCTTTGCTATGACAAAAGATTTTGTTTAAGTGTCTGTTGATCTGCGATGAATATTTATTCGATATTGTACCTATTAAGTCCTATCTGTCTTATTATGGATCAATCATTGAAGCCATTTTTTTACACATCTGAACACAACAGTTCAAACTTTATCAGTTTATTTGTAAAAGTAATTTTTAATCAATTTTGTTTGATTTTTTTAGCTAGAGTTCTGGAGTAAAGTACCATAGAAAAAGGCTCTGTTTTCGTAACAGATTGAAGGCCTTTCCTGTAACTGTTTTCATTTTTGTTATGTTTAAAGAAAAAATCCATGTGTGCAGCTAACTGGGTCTGCAGCTGCAACAGAAGTTTTTCTGCCTGTTTAAAGCCATTCTTGCCTAGAATGGAGCAGTGAAAATCATTGCAAAAGAGTGATAGGTCATTCATTTAAAATTGAAACTCACAAAAAATTACTTTCAATACATTTACTTGCTATTTTTAAATAAAATCATCCAATTGAAATTCTTATTTTGGTGATGATCATCGGCGTTGAAGTAATTAACGTATGTTGGTCATACAGGAATGTATAATATAAACATCGAAGTAATTGAAATCAATATGAAAATGAATTTAATTAAACTTAATTAATTTAAAAAGCTTGCATTGCAATTAATTTAACTTTTTAAAAAATGGAATAGAGCACAAGTAATTTTTTCTAACTTGATATTACTTATTGGATCATCTCTGCCCTTGATCATATCTTGGTCTAACATGTTAATATTGTTGATAATAATATAAAATGATAATGATTATTTCATCTTCCAATTCTTCTAAAAGCTTAAATGTCATTTTTCCTTGAAAAAAGAGGTTGATGATTATCAAAATAGCTGTAGTCCAATTCAATTTTGACGATTTCTATCACTTTTTTCTTTCCATCAAGGAATTTTTGATTTTCTACGTTCTATAAAGTAGCAATTATGAAGTCAATTGTACGACATTGAAACGAAAGTCCATTCTACATAATTGCATCAACTGCAAAACTAGATTCAAACAAGTCTTGCAATAGCTAACATAATATATCAATCGATATTCTCCACGCATGCACTATCATTCCCACACTCCAGACCTTTTGATAAGTAAACTAGTGTTATACATATTTTCCCATTAAAAAAACAACAGATAATTTCTCTTCTATCTGTTCACCTTTTGAATTTGAAACAAATTTTAAACATAACTGTTATTGAGGTTGTTAACATAAAAAGAAATATCAATTTAGGGTATTCAACAATTTCGATATATGTAAACATAAATTCTTAAAGTCAATTTATTTGAAGCTTATACATAATGCAGTGAGGATTCCATAGAGTTGGGGTCTTTGCACGCGCTCAGAGCAGGTAGATGTCAAGTTGACTCTTCATATTATTCTTTAAGCAGACAATCGAGTTTTGTGGACAGTCCCAGTTCTCCTGCTTCTCTTACTTTCCTCTGTAGCTGTCATTATGTGACTTCGAGCGAAATAGTTGATATGCCTACTGGCTCTCTGATGGAAGGTTTAACGTTTGTTCTAGGCTTGTTGAGTTCGGTATGTGTCGAGGGGTGTGTCAGATTCTTAAATGTATGTTAATGCATTCGAAGAGTTCATAAGAATATGAGAAACAGCTTGGACGTTTTAAAAACCATCTAACGATATTCTAAGTAGATACTTCGATTCGATCAAACAGAAATATATGCCTTAAATAGTAAATAAATAATTATTTCATGATGAAATATTTTTTAAAGAGACATGATAATAAACATTTTTTTTAATGGTTTATTTCCATTTATTTAATGTTTATGGAGTTTTCTTTTTTTAATTTATCTTTAAATTTCTCAATGGATACTTTTTTATTTAAATTCAATAAAAAAATAACTTTCTGTTTTTAGATATAATCATTAAGTTCATTTATGTAACATAACATTATGATTAAAGATTAACATTAGTTATAAATAATTTATTTGATTTAATTCATCTAGACATTAGAAACTTTCATTTTTTTTCTGGGATTAAAATATTTTTTATGTCAATTTTAAGTAGAATAGAGTGATGGAAAAATGAAAGAGACTTTTTTTTAGCTGATTATTTTAATTTTAATTTATTAAAAGACAATTGGAAAGAAATAATTGAATAATGTTATGGATTAATGAACTCCAATGTACACTTGATGGATGTGTTGAACAGAGCTCCTCTAACTTGGTGAAATATATGGCAGATAAAATTTGCATGATGCAATAATAATCAGTGGACTGCAGGCCACCATTTTTTTAAATATATAATAACTCAGTCAATCTGATATTTGTTAGTTTTTAACTCAGCAATAACTATTTAGGATTTATTGTAAAAAATTTTATCTGTGCACATGCCAATTTCTTGTACAATCATATAGTACTTGAATAGAAGATATCATGAGACAGCAGACGGACAAAATTGCATTTGCCAGGCTTTGATAAGATTTATAGGTATAATCGTAGCTAATAATCTTTCTACAAGCCAGTAACTTGACAACGGCGGCACTGTTTGAGGTGTCAAATAAGATCTTGATGAAAAAGGTTGAAAAAAATCCCGAATACCAAGAGAATTTCAAATTACCGTTATAATTTCTATCGATAAAATAATGTTCAGATTTTTTAATGTCATTTCTATTATCTGCTCCTGACGTGTTTATGTATTTAGCTGTTTTGAGTTTTAAAAATCCAACTTATTGAGAGTTTTAATCATAAATTTTCATTTCTAACTTTTTTTTTGTATGTCAGAGCCAACACTTGAACTTTCCCATTGATTTTGAATAAAATATTCTAATCTTTTTTTCCATTCACTAGGAATAAGTCTTTTTCTCAACCAAAAAAAGGTCATTACTTATTACTTGACAAATTGATAATTTATTTTAGATGGAATTATTTTCTATCTGACAGTTGATAATTGCTTTCATGTCTCCAATGATACACAATACACACTTGAATGTGGTTATTTATTATGATTGAGTCTCCATCATTTTACTGGCAAATTATTAATTATCAATAAAATCTTTATTTTCTTGATGGCAAGAATGACAGCGTGAATATTACCTTGTAGAAAAAAAGAATAAAATTTACTTTGTAGCAGAGGTAAAAGTTACTCCACAGTGGTAAACCTTGGAATGTAATGAACTGAGAAAAAGTATCATGCTGTACTCTCTTAAAATGAATCAGTAGAAATCATTGCAAGTTAACTATTTTCACTGGTTTGCAGTGTTCAGTCATGTTCAACACTAGGTATTAGTGAATAGTAACTGATTTTTTGCCATTTATACTTATTAATCTTTAAAAAACATCAATGAGTAAAATCAAAAGTGTATTCTTTTCAATAACATTTTTAAAAAATTTCAATACTGAAGAATAGTTTGGTTCATTAACTTTTTTTATCTCTGATTATGAATATCAGATTGTCACCATTTATTTTTCATTTTCTGCTGAATACTTGGTGTTAGAAGTCTTCATACCTTAGAAGGAAGCACAAGTAGTTCATTTTTGGTCCAACATTCGATCAATCTAGACATGCTAGTTTAATATTGGATCGTCAATTTTCTAATCTTGCCTTCTACTAGGATGGTTCCATTAATACTACAGCTTATAATCAATACACTTTTAATCTAAATAATCAATATATTTTTATCTCGCAATGATTTAGATTAAAAACTAATTTTATTCCATATCCAAGAAGTTCATTATTTCGACCAAAAAGTAGAAATCATAAAAAAAATACTTACAGTGACCTTTAAAAAAAACTGAAAGCTATTTATGTGTTTACACGTTAATCAAATCTAATCCTTGCGTAAAAATCAATAACCATAATGAATAGTTTAATGTTTCTCTTAATGGGATACTAATGAAGTGAAAGCTTGAACCTCAGTATGACTTAAAAGATGAAAACGTGATGATTCATAGAATGGCGTTGTTTCCGATTTATTTTTTCTGCTATTTTGGTCGTTAAGAATATTTTTCTACGACATCCCCCGGAGATGCGGGTGCAGCCGATGCATAAATTTAGACACCAAGGGTGAAAGACTCTCTTGCCTATATAGCTCGTTTTTCGTGGCGTCTACTTTGTTCCATTCATAAGGACAGACGACGAAGTAGAAGCAAAAAGTATAAAGAACTAAGTCGACAAGTAGACAAACGCACGCTTTACATTGTACACTAAACACTTTCCTTATTCATATATTCCTGTGGGATTTTCTCTGCTTGGTATTCATGTACTGCTCTTGATTTAGAGGTCGTTGAACGAAATATTACTGTATACGTTTGCGTTGTTGTAAAAAAAAAAACTTTTTTTTTCCTCTCTTTTCGGTGCATTCATTGCATTCCTCTCTTCTTTCTGGAGTTTTCTTTGTTAAAATAATTTTCAATTTACGTCACATTGCGCGTATTTATTACAAAGACTTTTCTAATGAATCAGTCCTCATTAAAATGGTAATTAATTTAAATAATCCGTCAAGGCTTTTCTCACGGTATATTTATATTATTATTACGGTAATTGATGAGTTATAAATTAAATACTCATTGTTATTAGAAATAAATTAAGTGTGTGTAATGATGGCAGTTTCATTGAAATGTTTTACTATTAAGTATAGATGAGTAGCTTTTTAAATAAAAACTTTCCTTCTTGGTTTTAAAATAATCCTTTAATTATTTTTACGATTAATAATTATACATGATTTATTTTCATTCAATAATTTAAGTCAAACAAAATTGATTAAATTATTACTATTATTTTTAAAAGTAATGATAATGAAATAAAATGCTAATAATAAGAATAAAATTTCATTTAAAATTGCTATTGTTATAAACAATGTATAATTATTCAATCACATCAAATTATTTATAACAATATTTTATTGATATTTATCGAATATAATTATAGTAATGATCGTTTAATAAATTAAAACCATTTTTAATTGTTTATAACAAATTGAAATTGTTATCGACTCTATTGCAATAACTTCCTCATGAGAAGTTAATAAAAATGAGATTGTAGAAGAAAAATTGAATAGAAATTATTTTGCTTTTTTATAAAAATAAATTGTCCTACACGACCACAACACATCACGAGCTTTTTAAATTAATCAAAAGTTTCTATAAATAGGATATTAAATATTCATCAACATTAAAATGTGTGGAATATTTTGCATTATTCATATAATCAATTAAAATGCAATGCATTCTTTCTTAATTTATTTGTTTATTTAATTTTTCAGAACACTGAACCAACAATTGAGAGGATAATTGAAGTGCACTATTAAAAGTCAAACAGTTGTCAAGCTGTTAAATCATTTTATTCCAAGAAGTGTTGAGGAACAATGCGAGGAAAATTAGTAATCAAGGCTGTCATGAGAAATCAGGTCTCCAGCGAGTGTCACGTGGCAATTAACGACAGTTAGTAATTTCACATCTGTGATATTTTTTTTTTTATTATTATACATCATTATTCCAAGTTATTTTCTATATGTCTCTACGTGCAGGTGTTATTTACAACCAATTGAAAAAAAAAGAAAGCATTTATGGTAATTGAATTACCATTAATAATGCCGACAGAGTTTTATTCGAGAAATCAGATGCAGTAAAAAAGCTATACGTTGGGATTAGAAGAAAAATGTTAATTTTATCGGGTAATGTATTTATATAGATATATATATATATATATATGAATGTATCGGAAATAGTTAAGCTCCCAACACTTGGAATAAAACACGTGTGACTGATACCTCCAGCCAAGTTGATTCCACGCACGCGGTTCGTTTCCTTGACGAGTTAGCGTCATGTACGCGCTAAGCGACTTAAATGAGCACATTTTCTCCTATAATTCTTCCACTAATATGGAAAGGGCTCTACATGGCAATATGTCAGTAAGTTTTCAATAAAAAATTTGAAACATTCATTAAATTTCTAGACTCTTAAGGTTAATATGAATTTTTTATAATCGATGATGAGTAAATCATCACATTTCAATTTTATAAAATGATTGACAAGGTTATTCGCGAACTTTTTAAGATGAGGAATCGTCTATGAAGAACTTTTATTGTCTTTTTGAAATTTAGAAATGTATACAATAAAAAATTTGAATTATTTAAAAATTTTCTTAAAATCAGTTTAGAGTTCACAATCAACTAATCAAAATAATTTTTTTTTTACGCAGGACTTGTATAATAAATGCTAAATTTATTTTCAACATCAACAATACTTAATGTGTTTAAATTGTGGTGGTTAATAAATTCAAGTGGTTTTAAAGTTCTTCATTTATATAAATTAGTAGTGAAGTGTAGTGCGCCAATAATATGTTAGTGTTTTTTTTTATTTGTGTTAAAAATCAAATAATAATGCATAGCTGTTTAATGCATTATCTAGTGTGTTTAAATTGTGGTGGTCAATAAATTCAAGTGATCTTAAAGTTCTTCATTTGTATCAATTAGTATTGAAGTGTAGTGCGCCAATAATATGTTAGTGTGTTTTTATTTGTGTTAAAAATTAAATCTGAGTGTTTTACGAGTTAATGTGTATTTTGTGTCTACTCCTAATTTGTGGATTACCTTAAAATCTTCTAATTCAATAAAAATCATTACCGGTGAGTATTAATGACTTTTTGATCATAAAGCAACAAACTACTTCATGCAAGTTGTTTATTTTTGTGCGTATTTCGAACCAGCGTTGGTCAATGTATGCGATAGAAATTTTTAGGGATTAACCGAAGTATTTTTTGCGGAAATACTCGAGTAGCGACGATTCTATCTAGCATCGTGACAGATTTATCACTTTAATCCTTTGTTATTGTTTCGAAGTTCCTTCCCAGCCGTGCAGTCTATATCAATTCTATACAAAAACTTTTGAAATCATTTTAATTCTTTATTGATATTTACTAACTTTTTTTTTTCGTTTGTGGCCTATATAAATTCGCAGAAAATACACGAAATATTTCAAGGAAGTTTTAAATGACTGTTATTTAATGGACTTTCGCTTTCTTTATCCTTAAATAATTATCAAGTAAAATAGTTTACTCAACAATTTTTGTTCATGTTTTTTGTTTCGATTTTAATTGTCTCATACTTATTTTAATAAAAAAGTATCTCACAATTAGCTTCAAAAACATTCATTAAATAATTTACAACAAAATAATCATTCAAAATGGACGTTCTTATCAGACATAGAGAGTGAAACGGTGAAGAATTTACTTAAAATAAAAAATTTATTCGTTAAAATCCGAATAACAATTGATTAATGAATAAAAAAAAATACTATATCATAAATGTGAAGTTATTTTTTTAGTAACATATAATATAAAAATTATTTTTTGTACATCATCAACTGGAACTAACCCACTAATGGCTCTACTTTAAAGTCTTATATTAAAATTCAAAAATGATTGCAAAAAACGACCGATTTGCTTCAAAAAGACCCAAATTAGAGATTGCAATTTATTACCAATTCTTTTATTTTTAAACTTCCAAGAATTTTTTTTTGCTCACGATCGTGATTAGTTGTTTTTACACTCATTTAATGCATCGTCAAACGAATGCTACAATCTTGAGTAATTCCATATAGCTCGTGGAAAAATTCCTAGACATTCTCGATATTTAATAAACGTTTCCTAAAGGCTTTGAATACTTTTAAGTAAATTTCCCAGCTTTGAAAACTTAAATAAATTACAAGCATTAGATATTTAATAAAATGTTTAGAGAGTAAACAATCTGTGTAAAGTAATTTTGCATATGTTCTAAATCATAACATCGTATATCAGATAGTTTACGAGACACCTCGAGGTATACTTGGTATTTGTCATTTTTGACAGAGAAGGTCATCTTTTAATGTCAATTTTTTTTCCTTCATTGGCATCAAATCCACACGGATTCGAGGTCAGTCATTGCTTTGAATAATGATGCTATTAAGAAAGTTCCACCGAGGATAATATAGAGAAAAAAATTAATTGTTAAGTAGAAATATACTTTGCAATTGAAACCAATTGAATTTAGAACTGGAAAAAAAAATTCTTTACAATCCATCTGAGGTCTTCATGTCATTGTTTCTTTCTATTTAATTTTTTTATCACTGAATTTTATCATTTTATTATGATTGACTTGTGACCACAAATTGATATGGAACTGATGGTGGTCATTTAGAATTTACCATTTTAATTTTATTTGTAAAATTGATCCTCGTGAGCAAGAAAAAAAAAGGTATGCAGGTGAAATGTGAATTGAGAATGATAAAAATAATCAGTCGCTTAGTGAAACAAATAACGAGTCATTGCTCCGTAAATCACTTGGACGGAAACAAATTGCAAATTCTCTTTTACGATCTCGTAAACGAGGCCTTGAGTTTTCATGTCTACGTGCAAAAACATTTTTCCAAGCTTTATCTTCTTATTTTTTGTCCCTTTATTCTTCTCATCTCTGTATTTACTTGCATCTACCGTGTCATATTATTATCCGCCCAAGCTTGAACAGCTGGACTGTTATCGTGTCTCGTAAACTTCTGTCGAATGATACGCTTCAAAGGACTAGTGTGAACATTTCAGGTTTAAGGATCATGTAAGTCCCTGCATTACGCCTGTATATTATCCACACTATTTACAAATATTCCTAAAAATCATTAGAATCCTTCTGATGTTAAGAATTTAATATTTTACTTAATTAATTGATTTAAAAATATTACATTCATGTGGTCATATAATAAATGTAGTTATCGACTTAGGTTGACAACTAGCAGTCATTGCCTAGAGGTTTTTAACCAAGAAGTCTGCATTTATTTAATATACAATGATCAGTTGACATCCTGATCATTTTTATCACTCAATACATTAACTCGAAGGCTTTCAATCCTTAAGTCTTCTAGCTTCTTGCAAATTACGTGGTCTAGATGTTTGTAGCATGTCTCTAGTTAGGCACAGGCTACAAATATTAGACACCAAATATTGAACTGTCAAAAAGATAAATGTTTAGACCTGCCAGATGATAACAGTAGATTAGACTGTGCCTAATAATTATATTTTTATTTAATTAAATATTTAGAATTGTTTTTTACAACAAATAAAGAAAGATTCTTTCTTCTTCTTCTTATCAATAGCAAATTTCGATACAAGTTTTTTTAATCAGTCTGTCATCAGTCTGATTGCTGTAATTTTCAAGTTTCATGTTTGAGGAGCTTAAAGAGAGACTGACAAGACATCTCAATTCAGTCATCTTTCGTAAGATTGTGGTTTCAGTACAATTGTGTTTTATTTTATTCTTTTTTTTTTAATTTAAAGCTCATCTTCTCCCATAGCAATTCAAAAGCATTTATTTTTTCCTTCAGATAAAGAGATATTTTTATATCACTTTTGAAACTAATTTGTGTTTATGAAACAGAGTGAACAAAAAAATATGTTCTAATTATAAATGAAAAGTAGTAAGTTATATAGTTAGCTAAGTATGTCTCGTGTTGTTATATTATGTCAATTCTTCATACCATTAAGTAGAAATAAATTACACATGATTAATTGATAATAAATATAATCCAACAGCCATCAACAATTTATGGAAGAAATAAATACTTCATTTATTAAAGTATTCATTGACGAAAAAAATGTGTTCGTTATAAATTATAACTTTATTACTTGAGATAATTTATTAACAACTAATAAATATTTTTCTAAATTCATCATATAAATTTATAAACTTTATGCAATTATTTTTTATCGCGTGCCGTGATTTCGATTAGTTTTATTTATGTCTAGAGAAACTATGCCAGTCAATAAAACGAAGATAAAATGCTTTCGAAAAGTTCGTTTTATTGCGTAAGTTAACTATTAGACAAATTTATTAAAGAAAAGTTATAAAAGGTTCATTAATATTCAATAAATTATCTCACTTGACATCTGATGAATATTATATACTACTTAGTTATTTCACTTAAAATCTAATATTTTTATTATGAATTTATCCCAGCAAAAATCATCATAACATTAAATGAATTTGAAAAAATTACTTATGGATATAATTGAGTTAATTTTGATCTTAATTAAAAATTTCAAGTGAAATAATTGAGAAAATGTACTAATTCATTTGAATAATTTTAAAAACGCTTATTGCACTTTTTGTATATAAATTTTTAAATTTATTAATGCATTAAAAATTATTATCATTGGTTGATATAATGAATAATTTGTGATTTATATTTTTTTGTATATAGAATTATATTCGATATATTTTGAAGAAATTTCATTTATCTCCTGGATACATATGATTTCTATGTTGATATTTAATCTAAATACTATGAAACATTTTGATCATGTAACCCTTTAAATTATTTCAAGCTTGGAATTTAATATTATTCATCAACGTTTATATATAAAACTGAATTCAGACTCGTACGTGAATCATAAAACCTCTGCAAACCTGTTCTATTTATCTAAGAATAGACCAATCAAAGCAAAAAAAAAAAAATAACTAATCAATTAAAAACTACTATCATCATCAATTTTTTACCTCCTTCATTTTTCTCACCACTAAAATGTCTTATTTTCTCTATCCCCAATAAATATTTATCCTTGTGATTCTTTGATTCCCGCGTTGCCTTTCATGTCCACCAAGAGTCTGTGGTTCTTATCGTCTACCTACTCTAAATATTTCACTGGCGTGTATTTATGTTGAGTGTCATGGATATAAGTCGCGAGAACTCAGCTGAATATACTGAAAGATAGAGAAGCGAAAATACGAGTGGCTCTCGAAATACCTGAGTCTCGACTTACGTCGTGCTTCCGAAGAAGTTGAAGCACGCGAATCATCGAGCCAGCTATAAATTCATCCTGAATTATTGCGAAGGTATGCACCTTGCACATCGTCTAAGTCTCAATAAGATAAACGTACAAGTATGTACAGGAGGGAGAGGCAAAAACACAAGTGAGGCTTCTCATTTGTCCATGCAAGTGAAAAGAGGAAAATAACTATCGAAGTTGATTATAAGTGACGGCTAGAGACATTTGTGGTTGTTATTAATGGAGATCTTTAACACGTTGAAACAAATGGATGTACTAGACGCAAGTACGAATGTAGTGTTAAGCTTTGGAAATATAATAAACGTGGGACAAACGTGTCCAGAGTTAGAAAGAGGAGAGTATAATGAATGGTGCTCATTCGAATCTTGAGTAGACGATGTTGCTTGTCATACTAGTGAAAGTATTACTCGGTGCAGCTTCGTCGAGCAAACGGCCTCGTGTAGTTAGATATTCTATTTAACAGGTCAGTTCTCTCTGTAACCAGAGTTACAAACACGAGCGCAATTCAGGAGAAGAAGAGGTGGAAGGAGAGGCCTACTCAATGACTAGTTACGCACTCGTTTATTCTAGTTATGTTGCTTATGGCCTATGAGCTAAGTACGACAGTTTATTTCCGAGGTCCTAGTGTCTACATATCCTTCGCACATATTTATATGCGCCTTCGCGAAGAATCTAGAACTAATAATTTCGCACTATGGTCGAAACTAGAGAAACGAGAATTGTGATAGGCATATGATAATGATTAATGACCAGTGTAATATATCTGGATTTTTATTTTTTCTTTTCCTTTGGGGTGTGAGATTATAAATTGGATCCTTTGAAAAAATTTCATTAGTCACCTTTTGAACGCGTAATACTTATAGGTGGAAAATTAGTTGCTTTTATTGGGAACGAATTGATTGAGAGAAAATTGTTGATTAGTTTTGAGTAGGATGTTGATAGATAAATTTTTGTTTTTTATTTAAATGATTTCTTTAAGATTTAATCAAACCATGTCATATTATTTTTTAAATAAAACATTTGAAAAGAAATTCCAAACATTGAAGATAATAATTTTTTTTTTTTAATTTAAAAAGAATATTTCAACTTAAAGTAGCTTTTTAAAATGATTTTTTTAGTGTAAATGAATTAAAACAGTTGAAATAATTATTTATGGCCCTGAGAGATCAATTGTGGCAAGAAATGATGAATAAAAAAAATTTTTAATTGATTAAAAAGTTATTTATCACTATTTTATAATGATGTTTGATCAGTTATTAGATAATTTAAATAAAATAAATAATCGAATAAAAATAATAAATGTTTATATGATTAAAAAATACATTCTACAGCATGGAAATTGTTTATATAACTCCGGAAGTCGTTGACAATTGAACAAAAATAAACTTTAAACCCGTTATTTAACTCCCAACTCTAAAAACAGACACATCAAGAAATCGTTAAGCAACAAAAAAAAATTTCAAATACTGCAACCTCCATTGAATATTCTTTCTGAAAATTCTTAGATCTCTTTTATTTAGTTGCTCTCTTTTTTTTGTACCGGTTTTTTTTTCTTCTACATATTTTCCTCAGTTACATTTAAAAATGAGTTTCTTTGTTGTAACTATTACAGCTCGGTCGTTACTTGGACATTGGAGTCACGTATGTCGTAGTTTCCGTCGGGCGTCATACACATCCTTCTTCCTCTACTCATAGGCCGACGCACGCTCGACCGAGTTCGTTATCCTCATACTTATATACCTTCCGACTGCTTTACGCGTATAGATATGAAGACAGTGAAGCCTCTTGGAAGAGAGCTTAACAGTAAATAATTCAAAGCATCGAGAGAAAAGAGGGAGAGTGAGTATAGAAGTACAAGGAGAATTACGCGAGGGGCGGAAGAACGTGGAAATGCTTCGGGCATACTGTGTTTACGTCTAACATTTTTTCTCATTTCTTTATTCCATCGGGAGATATGTATTTGATCGTAAATTATCCTTGCACTTGTGAATGCGCATTATTTAGCTTTCATAACGGTACAGACTCGTCTTGTCTGATTTTTTGGTTAAATCCATTTTTAGAATTTTCTTTTTTTTTTTTTTATTTTAGGAATCATGGAATATTTGTATTTGGTTATATCATTTCGAAAGAAAACTTTACAATCGCGTACTTTGTGCCTTGACGATGAACTTTCCATTTATTAATTCGCTTCAAAATTAATTATTAATAAATGAGATTAAAAAATGATCTTAATTAAAATGAGATGAAATAATTATAGTAATGATCATTCAATAAATTGAAACCATTTTTCATTGTTTATAACAAATTGAAATTCTTTACAGACAATATATAATTGTTTAGAGTTATGTGAAGTCATTAAAAATCATATTGAATTGATAATATTATGTAGACTCAGTTTTCAATATTAACCCATTAAAACCCATAGCTAAACGAAATTCGGTCGTGTTTTTTTGTTTACTAATTGCATTTGTTTAAACAAATCAATAAAAAAGTTGTATTCTAAAAAAACAATACTGATATGATAGAAATCATCAATCCAAATATTGGATCCATGGCATAGCTAAATCAAATTTGCCTGTTTTTTTTGTTTGTCAATTCTGTTTGTTTAAACGATTTCGTTTAAACAAATAAACAGCAAAGTTGGAATTTTAAAAAACCAATACTGCTATTCAATTCTAAAAAAAAACTCATGGAAAAAATCTCTATTGCATTCTTCTGTCAAATTTTATTTCGTTACTTCAAAATCATTATAAACAATTTAATCGATCACCTGATCAAAAATTATTATTGATGACAAAATTCACTTTTAATGACATTCCTCATACTTAAGCAATTGCTTTAGCTAGCATTTTTTCTAAATATCCTTCTCCATGTATCAGAATAATAATGAAAAAGCTTTTTATAGATAGAGTACTTGATAGAGTTGAAAGAAAAAATCGATAAAGATATTTACCTTGCACAGCGCGACGCCAGTATCGAGTCTGTCCATAAAATTGTCAAGATTAATTCGTAGTTCAGGATATAAAGCATTGAGCCATTCAGCTAAATCTTCTTTCATCGCGATCAAATATTCTTCCGAAGACTTGAATGGCCGGTAAGGCCTTGCTTCCAGCAGCACAGACATTATTGCTGATTTCCTGTAATAAAGATCAACATAAATTGCTTCAATTGATATATGCATATTGACAGAGAAATTAAACATGATAGTAATTGATGCTTGAACAAATTTCGTTAGCTGACAGTGAGAAGTGTAAAGTTTATATGCGTCAGACACTCAGACGAATGTTGATAATAAATTCTTTTCACGCGTTGGCACAATAACGAAAGACACGACAGCAAATTGGTTGATGCTAGCTTGGAGAGTTGTTGAACCGGGTGAGTGGGAAAATAAGACAATTATTAGGAATTAGATTAGTATGCGGATATTTTAATAAGGCATTAAATAGTGAGAATGGAATTTAAAAAATTAAATGCACGACATAAAATAATATTGGAATGAAAATAGTTGAATGCAATTTTAATCGTAATTTTTCCATTTATTTTTACAATAATAAATAAACTTCAAATATTTATAAAATGACTATTAGAAATGAAATTTATCAAAAAAATATTTAAAATAAGATCAAGCAAGTAAAGAATTGAATTGTTTTTAATTTTTATTTTATAGCTTTAACCATTCTTACATCTTCTGGGTGGTGTTCATCTATTGAACTATTCTAAAAAAAAATTTTAATAGTTGAATTTACTATGTAGTATTAATTTTCCATTTAATAGTTCATAGTTTGAGACCCTTTTTACAATAAAATATTTTATAACTAAAAATAAAAATGATTAAGGTTTACTAAACATCATAAATAAATTTATCATTAAAATAAAAGGTTTTAATAATTATTAAAACAATTAATATTTTGAAAAATTCTTTAAATTAATAAAATAATTAAAAGATTAGAAGATATGTAGATAAGAATAACTCAGAAAATCAATTAATTCCATTTTCCTCATCAATCTTCAATGAATTTATTTATTGATTGACATATCAATATTCAAAAGGTAAAGTAATAACCGATAGTTGATGATAATCAATCATCTTAAATGACATAAGTGTCGAATAAGTGGTTTATCGATTAAGGTTCAATCACAATCAACACTAAGGCAGGCAATGAAACAATCTAGACTCGTTGAGAAGAGTTATCTTATCGTCCCCTGACGACCCACTTCCTCTCTTTCTTACTCCATCCAGTTTACAAGTTTAAATGAGCGATAGTAATGACAATGCGACATGTAATTAGATTAACTTGCTTGCGTATCTAGGGTCTTAGATCTATGCAGGGCAGTTTAAGCTTGTTACGACTGAGCAAAAGTCGAAGACTTGTCCGGTTTTATTTAGCTCTATCATCGTACTTCTCAATTATTGCATTACATACTCAGTTTTATATCAGTAAATAGTATTATATTATATTATGTAAATACCCCATCACCAGCAATCAATACACATTAGATTTATATTTGTAATGTACATCATTTATTTTTATATTAAAAAGTTGAAAATTTTACAGCAAAATTATTAGAAGAATAATTGTTTATTTGATTAGGGTAAATAAATAATAATTATAGTAAATGGTAATAAATTATTAATAGTAAATTAGTAATAAGAAGTTATTATTCTTAGTAATTAATAATAAGTCGTTATTAATAGTAATTAATAATAATAATTATTATTAATGAGTAATAAAAAATGATAATAATAATAATAGTAATAATTGATTCATCATATTTATTATTATTTCTTAAAACAAACAGTGATAAACTGAATATTTAGTATTAATTTAATCAATAAACAATTGAAAACTAATTAAATTTCAATCAAATTGCAACAATAATTCATCAATTGTTTTTTATCGTTATAATATTAATAAATAGTTCAAATTATATTTGATTCCTTTAGTTATGCATTTATTTTTTAAAGATGATTATATACTATGAATTACAATTACGCAATAAAAGAAATAAAGCAGATATCAATCAAGTCAGATTTATTTGATAAAAGATGTACTATTTTACTTGACAAAAATTTTATTGCTATTTTCCATCTTCTGACTTTTATTTAATAATCAAAATAATCAATAATTATATTCTAATGTGCTCGAGTACATATGTCATTATTCAATTCGATAGCTTTATTTTTTAGCAATGAAGCATTCGAAAAATAATTAAAAATTTATTACTGATCAACTATTTTTATAAAATGTGTAGTGAAGATATTAATATCATGAATTTAAAAAAAAAAAAATAAATATTTTAAAAATTTAAATTAATAATCCAAGTGTATATAAAGCATAAAAGTTGAAACAAATGACACTTCCTAGAGCAAAAGCAGACAAAATGAAACTAATTAGTCAACGTAAGAATGAGTTCCACAATTCCAACAGTTCCTAGTAGTTTATTCAGAATGAGCATTCATAATTTGTTATCTGATCGATTAATTAGGTTTGTAATAGTTGGACGTGTATAATATATATATACTTGAGATATCTCAGGTATCCTCGTTCATGCATATTCGTTTTACACAAGTGAAACATGTTTACTCATTCATCTATCTACTTACTTGCTTCGGAACTTGTCTTGTAACATATCGAGCTGAAGTGAGAGGAATAAAAACGATAAGGGATGAGATTCATATGAGAGCAAAGTTGTGATCATATCTTATGTAGAGAAATGCAATATCTTTACTTCGTATTTAAGCACGAGTCATGCATATCATCATCATCATCATGTGTTGGTTCACAATCGTTTATCACGAAGCAACAGATTGCGTCAACGAATCCAACTATGTAGCAGATGTCAATTGTCGACCCTTCTATTTTCGTGAATGTGCATACTATTCTAGAGCTTAGAGAGATTACTCGATAACTTTTCATGAATTACTTCTATTTATTACAATACATGATTATCATTTATTTGTTGTCAAATTTTATTATCATTCGAAAAAAGCTCTGGTTATTTTTTCTAGTTCTTTTAATATCGAATAAAAGATTGTAATAGAAATTTTTAAATAGTTTAAGTATTATTTTCATGATGTATTTATTGCTAGTAATCCTGAGAGGAATATTTACATAAATTTTTATTAAAAAATATTTACCAGGGATTTTTGGAATTTCAGGATATAAATCAGGATTTATGATTGGGGAGGAAGAAGAGAATAGTTAAGGGGTATTGGAGGCAAAATTTAAATTTAAATAATATTATAACAAATCTCGAGGCATTTAAAATTGTGAGCCCACACAGTTTTTGAGGGGCTTAAAATAATCAATGCAAAGCATTCTAATGAATGACCTGACATTCTTCGGTGTTTCTTTCTATCTAGTTCATTGACACTGTTTTATTTATTTACCTCCTGAGAAGCTATTTCTGATAATAGTTATTCATCATTGCTATAATTATTTTAGTCACTTTAATAATTTTATCATTTAAAAAATGATATTTGCATGATAGTTGAATTGCATTAAAATTAATTAGATAAGATGTTTTTAAAAATATTTAAGCTTAAATTTTATTTTTATAATAATAAATAAAACTAAAAGTTAAAATCGTCTTGAATAAATAGTTTAATTCCTAAATATTTGAGTTTTGATAAAATTCCTGATTTTAAAACCATACAGAAAGTATTGTTCTTATAATTATCTTTATGTGTTTGTATCTTTCTAATGTCATTTAAGAATACTTGGGTTTAGTCTAAAATTTTTAATTGCCATAATAATAATAATAACTTTTGTCCTCATATTTTATTGGATACCTGCTGAGTTAATGTTTATCGAAAGAGTTAAACTAAACCTTAAATTGTCATACCAATTTTTTTTTCGTTTGCTTACAACCAGATAAGATTTGAACAAAAGTGATAAAATTGAGATATTTAAATCAGAAGTTTTATTTTTATTTTAATATTTCTTTTATATTAAAACAATTTTTAGTAAATTAATGACAAGATGAAAATTAAGTAACTTACAATAAAATTTATTTCAACAAAATTTAATTGAATTTATTTACAGTGGAACAATAATTGTTACTCCAATATTATATTGATCCTTTGTAGCCTCATGTGACATTTTTATAACAAATAATAATCTCGTAACAACAACAATTATAAAAATAAGTATTAACATTACTACAATAATTAATTAGTTATTATTAATATTTAACGATTCAAATATTTTTAAATTCTAGCATGAAGAAAATTTTATAGTATCTATTTTTACCGACAAGAAACCTATTTATTTTTTTTTGCTAGTAAATTATACTATAAATTGATTAGTAAAATTTCCTATAAAATTGTTTTAGTGAAGAAATGTGTATTTTTTTACATGCCTCAACTTACAAGTCTCTGTTTAATGTATATTTACAAATGTTAGTGTTTCAAATCAAGGCATCTACAATGTATTTCATCTTTAAAAAAATCCCACCAATGATTCCTAAAGTAATCATACTTTATTGAAGCAATTCTAAATGCATCGATAGCATTGTATATATCGATTAGAAACTGATTCGAATAAAAATACATCAATCGGGACAAAACGTGATTTCCGTGGAAGACATTTGCAATAATAAAAATCTAAAGAATTGAAATGGTTTATTTTTCTCGATCGAATCTACATCTTTACAGTCCCAACCCGCAAGGCGTTCAATACCGACCATGACAGTTGATCGAACGTGTCGATATAGCAGAGGATAAATATTGCGCGTCATCTTTGCGCAGTTCAGATTGAAAGCAATAAACGAATAAAGGAAATAAGAAAAAAGCAGAAATAAGTCAGAGAGACGATTTAGCATTGATATAAAGAGATTCGAATGTACATGATCGAGACCTCACGGACATTTAATACCCGTGAATGAAATCCTGCACGCTCTCATGAGCGAATAAACGTCGTATGATGCGGTATGATTTGTACTTGTAGTTGTTATGAAGTGTTGGACGCATAAAACGTTTATACGCACACGATGCGGCGTGAGTTATACGAAACTGGCCGGCGGGCAGCACGGACCCCTCTCGGAAGAAAATCTTGTGAATGAGCGAGTTCTCCATTCACTTTTAACCGTAGAGCTGTGCAGTATAACGACCGTGAAGTCTCTCTTCTCGTATCGATGTATTTTCTCGCGTCTTTTTTTTAATTCATCTTCTTACATAAATCTTCTACTGTTTTTACCGTCGTCTTTCTTTCTCTCTTTATTGCAAGCTCCAATTTTTGCCTCACTATTTTTCATATTTTTTCGTCGCTATTATTCTGTCAACGTTCTGTACACGCCTGTTTATTATTTCATTGTCTTTTATTGTAAATCATTGCCAATTTTGCGGTCGCTACTTGAACTTAACTTTTATTAGAAATATCATCTTACTTAGCTCTTTATCAGTTCGCAGGATTTTCCTTTTCATTCTGGGGAAAAGGTTGTGACTGTTTTATTAACATCATTGAGGAAATACTTCCTTTCTATTTGAAATTGTTTGAATGAGTTATTATAAATAATGCGCTTTTTTTTAAGTATCTCGATTGTACTTTAACATTAGAAATAAAAAAAAAAATAAAGAATTTATGAATTCATTGAAATCAGTAATTTTGGCATCTTTTGATTTTTTTATAACAATTTAATACTGTTATAAACAATAAACAGTTGGGTCTAATTTGTTCAAACTCTTTCCAGATCTTTGTCATTGAATTATTTTTCAAATGGAATCAATTTAGAGTTGATATATCTTCAGTGGTTCTCGAAATATCAAAAACAAGAAAAAACCAGACGTACGTACGTACATTCATACACACGTTCAATTGTATGTACGTACATAAGTTTATTTTAAACCATCTACTATGTTTTTAATTATTTTAAAACTTAAAGATATCATAAAATTACGGATTTTAAAAATTGACTGTATGACAAGGTAATAAACAAAGTTTTAAAAGAGTTTTTAAGAGTAAATTGGAGTTATTCGTTAATCTTTTAAAGCTTACCTAAACCCATTTAATCTTATGCAGTTGTTATTTCTTTATTTGTTGATTAAAATAAAAAAATCTTAACAATTTATTTTTAATTACTAAAAATAAGAAAATAAAAATAATGAAATAGTATGGATTTAATATTAGGAATGTATTATTAGTAAATTTTATAGAGCCATATTAGAAAAATTTATTAAATCATTTAAAGTTGTTTAGTCTCAGTGAATTTTTCATAATTTTTCACGACAAATAAAATCGTTAAAAAATCATAAAAACTCTTTATGACCTCTCGGTTTACAGAGCACGCGTATTGTGTTTCATAAGTGCCTCCAGTGTTTTCATAACTCGAACTTTAGCTCCATTAAAATAAATCAAATTATTTCCCTCTTAATTAAAAAAAATAAAAATAACAGAATTCTTCCTGCCTGGTATTTTTTATTTTCAAATTAATCAATAAATATGAATACTATTCAATGAAAAATATCAACTTTTATTTATATTTCTTTATTTAATCCACATCGATTTAATTACAACTAATTTTTTTCACCATAATTACTTGTACATGCTCTAATTATTTTTATAAAAAAACATTTTAATTAGCTATTGTTTAGTGATCTAATATTTCTCAATTATAAGATTAATATATTTCTTACAATGACAATTTTATAATAAACTTCATTGTGCATGAGTTTTTTTATAAAAAAAAAATTATCTCTCACCATGTAATAGATATGAAGCATTATTTATCATAAAATAATATGTTAAGTATATTTTTTTTTAATCATTAATTAATCGTATACGATGCAGGTGGTGATTGAGTAACGAAATGGGGAGTGCACAGTGTTCACAAGCAATTCAATCTAAGAAAATTCTTGTAAATGTTTATATATATAAAAACTTGTACTAAACATTTTTTTTTTTATTTCAAATTTTTTCTTGAAGTAACTACAAGTTTACTGAGTTGTCTGTGGGTGGTACAGTAGCTATTGAGAATTACTTCTTGCTTCTGTCAACCATAGATTGAGTTAATGAGAATAATAATAAGTATTATCTATCAGTGTACTATGCAATTTTCAAGAAGCATCTCAGTTAAAGTCTGTTATTTAGATGTCGTTTATATTTTTACTTGCTTTTCAACGTTTTCCAAAAAATTACAGACAATTTTTATTGAAGTTGAAATGACAATAATAATCACCACAACATTGTCTAGAGTGTCTAAATATTTTTCATTCTTCATTAAGAGTATTTAAATTGATTTATTTAATTACTTGGTTGTTTAATTAAAATTCTTTAAATTTCAAGTCTTTAGATCACAGGAAATTCATTGTCATATCAATCTAAATATTCGAGTAGTCTACATTACATTTCGATAATAATCGTACAAAGTTCTTTGAGCAAAACAAATTTTTTGTGATAAGTTTATGATAAAACTTGAACTGAATGCATCTAGCATGAAAATGATGAATAAATTATAGATGAAAGATGACTTAGGATGTTTAAATATCGATAGCTTGATGATTTCTAATTTTTCAGATTTTTTTTTCTAAAACAAACCGAGATACTATAATTACTGATAACTAAATAGGCATTATCAGCATAGCAATACATACTGAAATGCGTGATAATAGGAATTAAAATACAATTGCTTCAGGAAGAACGCGTAGTATGTTTAATAATAAATCGCTATGTGTACGTGTAATAAATTTCAAACGATAAACACTGCACTCACCTAATCTTTACAATCAGCTGCGACTCGTGTTCACTACCACGCGAATGTCCTTGCGTTTGTCAAACGTATGCGCAGGACCTTTTAGTATCCTTCCACCCTACACTGCTGGTTAAATATATTTTTTATCATATAGATTGATTTTTAAATGCAATTTTTATTAAATACTTATTTATTTATCTCCACAATTTTAATTGTAAAAAAAAAAGAAAAAAAAACATTTTATTGACAGTCCATTTTTTTAAAGTTTTGCCAATTCACTGATTAATGAACAGTATTTTTTTTTTTTAATTAATTTAAATTTGCAAAAAAATTATTTCGAATGTTTCGTTTTAATGATCGATTTCTTAACAATATATTTTCACTTAATGATTACAATACAGGGTTGTGGGCGGTTCGTGGGTTACTTTTGAACCCCATACTCACGCGTTCACGTCCCAGGCAGAGACTGAAGTACATGCAGGAGGTCCATGCTTATAAGAGCCTTAGTCGTTCTTATGGGTCGGTATCCGATATTTAGGAAGGGGAGACGCGTTACTATCTATTTACACTAGAGTGCGTTAATTACTGAACGATCAAAATCTATTAATGATAAAAAAGTTTCCTGTAATTTTAACGAAAATTATTTCCAGCCGATAATAGACTTCTTGTCGATAAATTGCCGATTTAAAAATTACCGACGACAGACATTGAACTTCTTTATCAATGCCAGATAAATATTTTAAGATAACTTACCAACTGTTTTGAAAAATATAAACCAGTTTAGTTGAATTTGAATGTATAAATTGATGAAGTAAAGTGTTAATATTGCTAATATCATTAGTTAATTAATATAAAAGTAAAGTATTGAGTAATCAATGACTGAAATTTTTTTTTCAGGAGTAGAATATAGATATTCAATACACAAATAAGCTTTAAATGAATTCTAACTAATAAACGATTTATTTGTATTGTAATAACAAACAATAATGAATAGTGATAATGCGATAATCATATTATTGTTGAAATATGAATAAGTTCATTTCATTTCTATATTAGATCTCATTCAAATTCAGATTGAATATCGGCTGGCACAGTTCTGTATTTGTAACCTTTCTCCTATCGTACCATTAAATTTGTGTTCTATTTGGTTGTGATTTATTTTGAGTACTTTTTACTTTCACTTTAAACTAATATAATCAATGTGAAAAACTTCTACTTGATTTATGTTAACTTTTATGTTCCTCTAACTCTTTTACTTAGATATTATTTTTTATTTTTTTTCTCTTGACGACTTGATGGAGACCGCATAAAATTATTCCATCTGGTGCTTTGGTATTCGTTGGCACTCAAAGTTTTCACTAGCACTGACGGCCACTTATGCTAACGATGAGAATCCTAATCGCAAATTATAATTGTTAATTCTCTAAATGATCCAGAGCCTTTATCTCTCATTTCGTTCATTCTTACTCTCATCTTTTTAACGTTATTTCACTTTCAAGAGAAATGGACATCTACTAGTGAGGGTCTTTTTACGTGTCTGTCATCCATAAACTTCCCATTTCCTTTTGAAATGTCTCTAGTTCGTTCATATTAATTTCCTTTTAATTAATTTTCTTCGCCAACTTATTTATGTATGAACTTTAACGATCTTTTCTAAATGATTATTCCATGATTATTTCATCTTGTAAATCTCTGCAGTTTTAAATGAGTGCATTTTTATTTATTTATTTTTAAATGTTTACAAATTGCATTTAGCATAAAGAAAGTCATCATTTATGTTAAATACTTTTTCAGTGATTCATATTTTATCGTAAGACCAGCGAATTTATTTTTATGTATGTATATGTCTGTGTAATATAATTTGCAAAAAAAGTCATTTGAAGAACGTTTGCTTCAGGCAACTTGGCTCATCATTTTAAAAGCTCACCTGGCAAATTTTTTAGATAAATCATTTTATGATGAAATAATTCCCTCGGAGATGTGTTTTTAATGAAGGTTTGCTAATAAAGTAACATTTTTCCCTAATTAGTTATCACAAAAAAAAAATGGAACTGGGCTTACTTTGTGCCCTGACAATGAACTTTCCATTCATTGAAATACATCTTTTTTTCTATTTTTAACGAACTACTATTGTCATAAACAAATATACAATTGTTTAATCACTCAATAAGTAACATTTATTTTAAATATCTTTTTCACTCAATTTATTGTAGTCTTATTGTCATAAAAACCTGACTGTACTGAATTTGTTTAAATTCGTCTCAAAATTTTCTTCATTATATTATCTTTCAAATGGAATTAATTTAGAGTCGATATCTTCAGTGGTTCTTGAAATATCGAAAACAAGAAAAAATCAGACGTACGTACGTACATTCATGCGCACGTTTAATTGTACGCACGTACACAAATTTATTCTAAATCTTCTAATATGCTCTTAAATGCCTTGAATTGTAAAGATATTATAAAATTACGGATTTTAAAAATCGACTCCATTACAATAACTTCCTAATGGAAAGTTTGTAAAATCAAGCAAAGCCATGACATTAACAAATATTTTAGTTATTCCAAGTAAATATTGATAATAATATAATTAATCTCTAAAACTAATGGATTTTAATAAATCAAGAGCTTCTATTACGTTTTAAAGTTATCTCCAATGCAAAATTAAAATGACAATCTGTCATTGTGAAATTTCCGTACATTAAACATTGATACTACATTAAACTCCAGTCTGTTTTAATTTACTTCCAAAGAACACTTGTTTCAGATTGTCGACATGTTATTGTTATTGTTATAATAAAAAATGAAACAAAAAGAAAACAATTATTGAGATTTTTATTTTTGGAAATAACTGCAGTGAAACTGTTGATGTATTTCGTATGAATTTGAGCTTTGATTTTCGATATCAATCTCGATCTATAATCCTCTGGCTTTGGCTTTTCTATGTGAAACTTGTATTCGTTGTACGAATAATGAGAAGATTCATGAATACTCTAGTACACTGCATCAGTTTGACAAATAATACACATAAAAGTTAGGACCGAGAATGGTCAATCGAAAATCGAACTTGTAATATATTGCTTCGTGGTGAATTTATCGTCAGATGTATTTGATTGTATGAATAGAATGAGGTCTTCTGAATAGTATCTACTTTATACATTGATAATGTTTGCATTTTTATTCATTGCTTTTTGACAATATAATTCATCAAAATATTTTACGCCGTTTAAGATAAGGTTGGAGAGATAAATGTTATATAGTTCAAGTTGGGAGAGGGGGAAACGACTAATGTTCTTTGGCTTTAGAATATGAGCTTTTAAAAATGTCAAGGTTGGAGGACTTGTAGAAGACAAATCGTACAAACGAGGGGTTCGAAGCAAAGTTTTGAGGTCAGGATGAATAAAAAAAAAGAAAGAAAGGAATTGAGATGAAAATAAAGAAACGAAAAATAAGGCATATGGATTCCCATTGGGGGTAGTGACTTTTATCCGTGATGAATGAAGCGACGACAGCCTTTTCTAAGACTGCAATACTTTGGCTGTCAGGAGACGCAGACGCACATGCAATCTTGACACTTGTACCATGCAATCGGATTATTGTTTGAAATAGCTTTAGAGAAACTAAAAATAACTTTAGTTGTACAATAACTCATTAAATGTTTATCATTTGAAAAAATGAAGCTGTAATTATTTTTCTTTTGTTAGAAATGATTATAAGAACAAAAAAATCATTGAAGAAATGGATTGGTATCAAAAGAAAATTCTTACGCTTTTTTTTCTTAAGCAGTGGAATGTTTTAATCATTTTTTAAAATCAGTCAGGGACTTTAAATTTTTATGTAGGTTATGATGGATATAAAAAAATATTAAAATATTTTCAAGTATTTGCAATTTAAAAATAAATTTTTTTTTTCTTTTAAATTTAAAATCATGTGAATTAGAGATAAAAGTATCGCTTCTTGAAATAAATGAATATTTATGAATTTCCAGCTCTTTATATCTTTTCGCAATTAAAATAATGCAGTGAAGTGTACGTTATTTTACTATAGCTTTTATTAAGTTTATTTTCGTAAACGAAATATTACATTTTTATTTATTCGATAAATCTCTTAAAATAACGATGAATTTTATAATAAGTACAGTAAAAATATAAGGAAAAAACAATCAAGTCTACTTTTTCTAAGATGAAAAAAAAAAAGAAATATTAGTATTTTTAGTACGTTAAAAAATTTAATTAATATTTCTTTAATATCCCATAAAAAGCAAAAGACGATGATAAATTTTATGTAAATACTGACGGAAGAATTTTCATTTTAACAAGGTTATTTTGTCACTCTAAAAAATTCGTTTCTGCGTGTACCAACAAGAAGAATGTTTGAGCATAAAAAAGTAATCTTTTAAGTTAGTGGATAGTTGAATTAGAGTAAGTAAAAAAATCTTTCAATAAGCCCAAGTTTTAAGAATATAATATAGTATGTTTTACTCTCATTTTACCGCAGTTTCACTTTGATAAGAGCCAAGTAGGCGGCTCACATGTCGAACTTATGAAAATTAATAAGAAAAATAGCTCATAAATTTGTTCCGACCGAAAATGCACGTCTGGAAACGGTAATAAAATGAGAATTATGTCGTTCGCCGTTGTTGGGGTAAAACGTTCGTCTTAGTGAAGAGGATAAGGGAGTAGACAAGGCACGCGGGTGCAATGACGCAAGAGATGTCGGAGGCTGTAGGGAGTAGCTAAAGTAGAGAAGTAAGGAGAGATGAACGTTTGTTAGTTGGTGGAATGCGTCCTCCCGTCTTCTTAACGTACGAGTTAGTCCAAGATTGCTTTAAGACGAGGGATATCAAGAAGATAAAAGGGGTACAGTCGCGAGGTACCACCCATTCCGCGAACTCGTTATTAAATTCTATGAGCACGAATATATGCCGAGCCGATGACTTATCGTGTGTTATTTTCAGCCCCTTGCCATCAGCTTGGAATAGAGGTGAGCAATAGATTCAAAAGGATATTTACTGGAATAGCGTACTACGATAGAAGCTTGATTCAAAAGGAAAGGATCCTTCATTTAATATCTATTTTACTAAATTTAATCAATATATTTTTTATATCATTCATTATTAACCACTAAAATTTATCTATTTTAATTTTTAATTAAAACGTTGTAAGATAAGTCGAAATAATAATTCGAAAAAGGATTAGAAAATCATTAAAATGTTTATTAAATCAATTAGAGAATCTTTATGACAGGAAAAACGTCTGGTTAATTAATATATAGATGGAGATTTATTTTACAATATTATCAGCTGCATCATGAATTTAAAAACAAAAAAATGAAATAAATAGTTGCATTTAAAACATGAAGATTTGATGGTAAATTATAATTCATATGAACAAGACAGCTTTTCAATATTAATTTACACTAAATAAATTCATGGAATTAATTATTTGTTATAAAGTTCACTCTATTAATATACATATAATATATTAATAATATAATATAATTGATAAAATAATATTAAAGTCCATCTTTTTCGGTAAGGAGCAAGACTAGTAAATTCTTCGTCCAACAATAAGCCATGATTAACTAAACTAGTCCATTATTGAACCGGAAATAAGCCAATCTTCCTTCCATATGAATTCCAACCACAACTATCTACCTATTAGCATGTTTATCCAATAGGTGTAAAAAATTTTTATAATTTCTCAATAAATGATAATTATTTTTATCTTCCAAGATAATCTTTTTCTCTTCAATAAAATAAAAATAACGAATATTAATTGAACTTAAATATTTAAAAAAAATTAGATAAAAATCCAATGAATTAAACATAGTTTTGAAGATAACAATGAAATTATGTTCTAATTATCTTTAAAGAAAAATGAGTTTACAAACTAGAACCGAATAAATTAATTTAAATTGCTCTTTTATTTAGAAATAAAAAAAATTTTAATTTATTTTTATCATACAGTTTATTGTTTGATATTAAAAAATATTTAATATAATTTGGCAAAGCAAGAGATTAAAAAATAATAATACATTTTTTTTTTTTACAAAACATGTAAGCCAGCAATCATATTATAATAAACCATAACCAGAGCATAATAATGACAACGTCATAAGAAGATTCTTAAGACTCTTTACAGTACATAAATAGCGATAAAAAGTGAGACAATGCTGTCTATGTTCTCCTATAGGTTTTTGCTTCCTATTTCTATCTTCTTCATCACTCAAAGTTTCTTCTCTTCTATCTTCAGTCTAACTAGTTACTTTTCGTATTTACTGTCTCTTAAAACTGTCATCATTACTTGTTAGTGTTTCCATTTTTAAAATCAAAATCTCTTGATTAATTGATTAATAAACCTATTGTGTAACATAATAAATAATCACAAATAGAATTTGATTTTATTTTACAAGAATATCGCTGGAAAATCTCTTTAACAGAGTTAGTAATAAAACTCAAAAAAAGTCATTTTAAAAAATCAACTGATTTCTTTTTTTTTTTTTTTTTCAATAGGATTTTTTTTTATTCAATACTCAATATATTGGAATTTTTGTTTAATCTGTACTCACTACATTCGTTTGTGATTCCAATGTTTTCCATTTCTACAAAAAACAGTCAACTTCAATCATTTGCATTGGAAACAGATCTTTAGCGACAACCGAAAAGTATTTAGGACAGTTTCATCGATGAAAATGATGTTTTTTTTTTGTATACTTACATTGCAATAAAAACAAAACATCCATTTTTATCTATGTATCATTCAGTATCATCAAGATATATATTTTCCTCTCCAATAAATTGTTTTTCATTCCAAAACGCATTAACTTGTTTTTTTAAATCCTATGGAAGTGAAATGCAATTTTTTTTTAGATTCCAGTACTAAAATTTTCCAAGAACTTCTTGAATGTTTAATTATCAATTCATTGACTTAGAACTTTGATGCATTAAATAATCATTAACATGATTAAAAGTACCTCGATAGCAAAGAAAAGCTTCTCCTGTTAGTGTTCGTGACTCAACTGTTATATTATGTGATTCAAGCCATTAAGAAAGAGCCCTCTATATCTTTTGAAAATTTTCGTTTCTTCGAATGATCAAACTGTGATTTTCTTCCCTTGTCTCTCATATTCACAGAGTAATACATTCAACAAAGATCCAAAAAAGTGTAGAGAAAGAAAACGTAAATTTTATCTGTTTGTCAGATGATTTCTGGGGAATACTTTTCTGGTTTTTTTTTACTTCAATTTTCCTAACGCTTCTATTTTACTCAGCGGCACGTGCGTTTGTGAAATTCATCCTTACATATTTAAGGTACTCATGCTTAATCCCCTACCACTTAAACAGTTTACTCATGCTTTAATAAAAATAATTATTCGCTAATGGACTGGCTTAATTCACACGCTATTCCGATATTTTATTCATTTATGTGGCTGTCGCAAATGTGTGTGCTTTGAGGATTGAGTGGTTTTTAAAGATTTATTACTACTTTTTATCCTTTTAGAATTTTCAATCTTTTTTCTTCTTATTTCTTATTTGAATAATATAAGTTTTTTGATCAATAAATATAAAATGATAAATAAAATATAAAAATTAAATGCTACATTTGAAGGTCTTGAAATTTTTGATTTATAATATTGTAAAATAATTGTATGTCGCCATCTTCATAATGATTGATGAACAACACACTGAGAAAAAATTGACTGTTGAAAAATAATATTTTTTTAAATTAATAAAATAAAAATTTTGAATAGTCACAATCCCAACTTATAAAAACAATTTTTTTATAGAGAAGAAGATAGGATTATGGGTCACTTTTTTTTATTCAATTATATTTTACTTTGTTAAATTATCATTAATTGTCACTTTTCAAAGTTTCTGTTTACTGTCAAGAAGTTATTTTTCAACATATTTGTGGTTTAGCTGATGGAAGACTCACAAAAATCTCCTTAACATTTTCATAAATCATCTATGTATTAATTATTTTTTTCTAAAACCATACTTTCAATTAAAATCACTGATTACAATTGACGTACAAAATATATGAACTTTTTATTTAATTTTTTTTTGTGATCAACCGAAGCAGAGAAACAAAAGTAATTTCCTGTTACAGAAAACTGTAATACTTTTTTAAAAGTATATTTCTTCTCTTTGGTAAATAATTTTAATCGTTAATAATCATTTTGTTATATCTCACGATAAAAATCAAATAATAATAATATTACTAAATATAAATTGCTATAATTTTAAAGAATCATAATATTCCATAGATGCATATAAGTAATTTGTATACAAATAATAAGGTTTGTAGAACTGCGTTATGTAAAAATGTCATTTCCTAATATTATATTCATTTATTCTGTGATGATTTTATCAAAAGTTTCGTTACCGCAACAAAATGTGTTCCAACAATGAATGCAAATTCTAATAATTAATTCAGTTAAGATTTAAATGAGAACAAAATCTGCTTGAATTTTGACTTAATTAGATCGATTTCGTTTCTCAATTTCTCGCACCTCGTTTTCTCCTCATTACTAAAGAAATCTTTAGATGATGCATTCAACAGACTCAGCTTATTTCCGCATGCGAAAAGGCTCCGAGAGTTAGTAACTGCCAAATCAGGAACTTTTGAGAAGCCCACAAAACTTTTCAACGTAGTCGCAAAAGACTTTTAAATATTTTATCCTTCTTTTCTTTTTTAAATGTTTTTCTTTTATCAAGAATATTTATTAACTTCTCGAATAATTTTATATTGATTTATTATTATAATTTCATTATTTCCCCAACACATTCGATAGACTTATTATATTCTGAGGAGATATTTATTTGGCCTGCTTAAAGTGTCGTTATAGTGGCAGTAAATTGCTTCTATGTATTTCATATGGGTAAGAGAAGGATCCAACGTAACTGAGAGAGTCTCGTAAATATTTGAGCGACACCAGCGACTGAGTACTTACCGGTCTTATTTACTAAACTTCCGCTTTACCAAGACTTGCCATTAGTGGCACCTTCTCATGTTATTCTCTACTATTGCGAATCATTTCGCTTTGAATTGTCATATAATACCTGAACAATCATTGACTTAGGCCACTGATCGGTTGGAGATATTGACAGCTTATAAATCACCTTCTGATCGTTTGTAAATAGCTTTGATGAGTCAACAAAGTTACTTTAAATGTATTCTTAAGCTCTACCTTTTACTTCTCATATTTATTACACAATAGTACACCATTTTCGATCAAAATATTTGTCACCTTTGATGGTTTATCAATCATCATTACAATAACACATTCATTACAACACCACTAAGTAATGTTGATGAGATAAGCAATTTTATATCAATCATTTAATTTCAAACAATTGTTTAGAAGTAAAGTTTTACATCAAAACAGACCCCAAAGTTTTTTTTTCGAATATTTTTATAATTATTAATGTCGATTAATTATAATTGTGATGCATTGAAACATTCTGGAGCTGATAATTCTAGTAAGAAGCAAGACTGGTTCATTTAGGGCCTTATATTGGACTAATTCAGCTTAGACTGGCAAGCAAATAAGTAAGGTGGGTTTTGAATCCCAGCTAGGGACTAGAATCGAACTTATTTATTTACTATAGCATTCTACTAAGTCAAGAATGGGCCTACCATGCTGTTCTGCTAGAAAATGATGGTAATTAACACCAAAACGTTGTCCATACAAATTAACCAATTTATATCAATTCAAATTTATTTCCCAATGTAGAACTTTTATGAAATCACTAAGAAATAATAAGAAAATTTAATTGTGGTTAATGGTTTTATTTATAGTAGAAAGTTAATAATTATACTCATCATTGATTTCTAAAGAAACTGAAAAAACAAATTACCATAAAAATTGATTTGAAGTTTCATCTCCAGAAAATTACTCAATTTTCAAATAGATTGGATTCAAAAATATTTTTCTCCTAAAACTCATTGGCCCCTGGCTTTATTTTATACTTTGATCTATTTTTTTATGACACACTCAATTTGCTTACGTCTGATTGATTGAGAGTTTATAGGTTTTTGCGTGACATAGGTAACTAACAAAAAAAAAAAGACCAACGTGTGTACCACAATTTATTTACTTTCCCGAGAAATAATGTTATAAAAAAAAGTTTATCAAATGTTTAGAAAATATTCATATAGTAACAATCTTAAACATTTCAAATACGTTGGAAGTTTCTCAAAACTTTTGATGTTGAAAAAAATAACATAAAATATTTATCACTTATAAATATGTATTAAGAATAAAAATACATTGAACATCATTTCTTTTCTTCATTCAATATTTAATCATTTTATAATCATCTTACTATCACAAGTAATATTTAATAAAAAATTTGATTAATAATTCAGATGTTTCATACGCGAAACGTTGTCTTCTATTAGCAAACTTAAGGTAGAAAGTGCAACATCTTTCGTCTTCTCTAAAGCATCGATTCTTCCTGACTTGCTGGTAGTAATTAATTTAGTTAATTATATAGAAAGTTCAATGCTTCATGCACTTGCTTGACGTGAGCTTCTGAAAAGTTCATTTTCTTTCTTAAAGTGATGTAAAATTTATTAGGAAAGAATATTTTTATTTCAAACTTTCTTTTCCTTTTCATGATAACAAATTTTTTTTTCCATCCTCTAACGATCATAAAAAATGCAACTACTATTATACAATAAATATATACATATACATTTATATACTATCATCTTTTTAATAACTTTGAGAATTCATTTTTTGCTTCGAAGGAACGGCAAATTTAATATGATAATTGTTTATAGTCTCTTTGTTGGTAGAAATTAGGAAACAAATTACGAAATGGAAAAAAATAATGACAAAACTCCACAGACATTTAACTATCATAAATAAATGAAATAATGTAGTAGTGTACAACATGCCTTTCAGGAATTACCATTAAAGCATCTCTTCTAATTAATCCTGTCTGACATTATTTCAATACAAAGAATTGTTCTAACTCATTTAAATATCTAAATGAACAAATAACTCAAATACTTATTTATCAATAAATTCATTTTCACTTCATCAAGTTATAATACAATCACAAACAACTGTTAATATGTTTATTCTTTATTATTTTGAATTAAATATACAATAATAAATTCACATGACAATAACAAGACCAATTGGATTACTATGAGCTTCAGGAATATATTTTCAACCCACTAAAATCAGCTTAAATATTAATAAAAAAGAATTAACAACAACTTGTTTGACTTTTTCCAAAGCAAAATAAAACAGCCAAAATGACTGTAGGTTGACATATGCCAGCTATCTGTCAGCTTTCTAATCCTATTATTTGGCAGACCCTGGATAGCATGAAGAGTTTGGAGATGATGCTGCTAAATGATGACTAGCAATCTTCTGGATCCAAATGCACATGAATGTATTGGAAGTCATTGATTGCCATGGAATTAATTAAAGCTGGATCATTATATATCTCAATTGAATGAAATGTACTTTGATAGTAATATCTATAATTGTCGAGATATCATATGACTCTGTAAGGGAATGATGTGGTTTGCCCAGGTTGACGAACGTTAATTCGTTTTCACCATGAAACGGGAAATAATGTGTGGCCGGTAGAGTAGTCCGGACAAAATTACAATTTGGGGATGTAATTTGGTAGTAGAGAAATGGCATCCACATAGTTAAGTCGAAGAGGGATGAGAAGAGTGCAAAAGCAGAAGTAGTACAGAGTAAACTAGATAAAGAGGTAGAAGGGCTTGGGAAGTGGGTGAGAAAGACAACGAATAGGATAGAGGTAGGGAGGATAGGGATTTATCAACAGCTCGTTCCACACTAACTAGACAGGGGTTATGTTGGGAGACTTGAAAGATATTGCATCAGCGGGGAGATGATAACACGAGGCTGCATTAAATTGCATCCGGCCGTAGTAGGAATTTAGAAGCCAGTTACTGCTCCCCATTCGCTCGTCTGCTTTTTCTAGAGTATGAGAATTTTTGCACCTGTAGTTATCTACATTTATTCTTCTGTTTGATTGTTTGAACCCAAGTGCCATTGAGTGCCCATCAACATACTGAGATTCTACTTCAAATGTAAATCTAAAAACCTGTTGGTACTTTGAATATTTTAGATTTTGTTTATTTTTCCATTTTTGCATCTTAACAGTTGTCATTCAAGATCAAATTCTTCCCACATTTGTTTATATATCAACTAAAGATATTTGAAAATATTATAATGAATCATTCTGCTTCTTCATTCGAATTTCACATCATATTTCTTTCATCAGACTATTCGACAATTTTTGACTTGAAAGATTTCATAAATTATTCTTCTGATAGACTTAGTGAAGATGATGATTATGAATTAGCAGAAGTTGCATTTTAGATAGCTACTTATCAAAAACCTAGAAGAAGTTTCCATGATACTTTTGATCTAGGAGAAGTGGAACATTATTGATAAAAAAGTGGATGATTTAGGAAAGATTCTATTGGAAAAAGAATGTTCAGCAGATGTAAAATAAGAGTACTTCAATGTAAAAAGCTGATAGAATTTCATAGATTTCGATGAAATATATGAAACATTTATGAGATTATCATCATGTGTATCTGTCACTTATTTTATAATAATCTATGAATTGTATGAGTTTAGTTAAGCAGAGTGTATTGATTAGAATGATTAATTTGAAAAATAAACATTAAGACATTTTTAATTAGATCAACACTCTAGTAAGAAGCAAAATTGGCTCATGATTAATTCAACATTTGGACTAGCATCTTTAGACTTGGATCATTGTTAGGCCAGCAATAAGCAACTCTTGCTTTCTTCTAGAATAATGGAACATCATCATTTGTTAAATATGATTTCTTGAGTTGATTCAGTAAACATTTACTTATTTACTTTATATTGAAACAATTAGGTGTAGAAGTCATAATGGTTCTGATGTCGTTCTTTCTTTTTGCTAACTCCATGGATCCATAAACACTCTAGAATGAATTTTTATTTTATTCTTTTTATGTTTATTTATTTTAATCAAATTATTTCTTTTTATAACGTTCTTGAATCTCGTTATAAAAGACTGACTATTTTCTATTTAGCTCACTTCTACACGAACATTAATTAGGAAAAAACATGGAGAGTAACAACGTCTTGAGGTAAAAATACCTTTTGATAATTCTTCTAGTGGAAAATATTTTATATTAAAAAAACTTGGGATTATTTTTATATTAGCGTTCAAGATGACTTTTCATTAAATTGAAAAATTACGTCGAACTTTCTTGATGTGTTTAAACTTAATAAGCGTTGTTATATCTTGACATCCTAATTTTAAACAAATAGTCTAAAAATAAAACTGGTGACCAACTTCTAAAGTAAAAACAGAATGAATGAATTGCTTGAAGTGGTAATGATTTTTTTTTTTATTCTTTTAAAATCTATCAAGCAACTTTCTACATGGTTTGAATGTATGATTTGTAATTGAAAATATTTTTTTTTTCTTTTGACTTATAGAAATATCATCTTTCAGATCAATTAAAAACTGTGAGCCTGATATTGATATCTAATATCATAAATTCGACTCCAAAACTAATCAATAATTTTTTTCCTCATAAATGTTATACATTAAAATTTTTTTAATCTACTTGGAGATTAAAATGCAAAAAAAAATTGAAATATAAACAAAAAGGATAAAATGAATAGAAGAAAAGCAAGGATAATTTTATTACCAGGATGAGTATCAATGATAATTCAAACGGAGTAAGAAAACAATGGGTATTTAATCTCAGAAATGGATTATATTGGTGTATTCACACGTAAGTAGCTCAAGGGGTTAATTTATCCATTTGGTGAATCTAATCAAAGAGAGGGTTCTTGAGTCACAAGTGTCCTCTACACTGTGCCAAAATAGGTACACGGACAATTTCTCTTCTCCATTTTCCTTCATTACATACTCGACTCACTTTCCTTTCTCTTTCTCGCCCTTCTACACTTCAGCTCTCTTTCTATTATACACAGAGGTAGTCACCCTGAAGCTCTAGTTTCGGAACGCTTACCTCTCTTGTCCTCAAGAGTTGAACGCATGCAACAGCCTGTTAGTGTTCTAGTATACCCAATTTGCATCAGTGCTTTAAATAAGCGCATGATCAGCACCTAGATCTGTAGATAATCCTCGACTGCACAATACGTTTGTGTGTACAATCTTAAAGCACTTGCCAGTTTGAGATTCTCAAGTATCAAATAAGCTGCTTTATTTTTCATTAATGCTTGAAATTTTAATACAATTATTATACTACTTTATTATTCCCGTCATTAACTAATTAAGTGGCAACTTCATTTAGGTCTATCATTAACATTTTCTAGTTTTCATGAATTAGATTGAGAATAATTAAATTAACTAAACCTTGTCATTAGACTCTCTCATTTTCTCACTCTCTCTTGGGACATGTTCAACTTCCTATTCAGAAATTCATATGGTGGCTGGCCAGTACAGGTCATATGATACCCTTTGCATTAAATTATACATGCGTTTATCAATCGTTAACATAGATCAATACATACATGTTACAGATACCTATCATATAATGAATAAACAACCTAATTATCTTTTTCGTTGATATTTTTATTCCATACAAAACAGCTTGGTTGAAAAACCTTCATGGGGAAATTTTGTACAAGTATGAAGATAAGCACAGCAATTAGCAGCAGTGTCTAGACTATTGATTATTGGATGCAGAATGTTAGATACAGAATAACAACTCTCATAGAGTCTCGTAATAGCAGCAATATAATTCTGTTTATTTATGATATGAGTAAATATTTACAAGAGAAAATACCAATCAGTTGGACTCGAGAGTTGTAGAGTCGATTTTTGGTTGGAAACATGATAAATAGAATAGGAATGAAGGAATGTGGTTATGAGTAACAAAGGAATAGAAAGAGGAAATAGAGAATTTGGGTGTTTGGAAGTAATAGGAATAAACTAAGAGTCAAATGTTTGATATCCTAGTAGAATGTAAGACTAACCTTGAACCAAGGTTGATGAGACTCTTGATTAGCAATTGAAATCTAGCTTTATTCTGGAGTTCTGAACAATTTTTTTTTTGGAGTTGACTTGGAAACATTTTTGTAAGTTCAGTTCTGATAGTTACTTCAAATAATTCATTAAAAAAATACAACTTTATTGTGCTAGATTATTTTGAATATAATTATCTGAGTGTTGGTTTATTCTAGGTGTTTCATTGAACTGAAAAATAAATCTAATGTCACTTGTATTTAAACTTACCATAGTCTTAAACCGAATACCAAAATATTTGGTTAGCAAGAAAATAGTGAGATACTTTTATAATTGAAATATTCTAGGATTAAGAGTATCATGATGCTACCACTATGTCTCTGCTCTCAAGGCAGATTCAAGTCATTGATGGACATGGTGACTGCATTGAAGATTGAAGTTTGCAGTCTATTAAATAAATAATAAAATTGGAAGCTGTTCTAAGTGATTCACTATATTCTTGCTAACTCAATACATCTTTCAAGGAAAATTCTGTTAAATTCAGTAAATGTTTCATTGCAAATATTAATAATAATTATAATAATTAGTATAATTATTTACATAATAAGTAGTTCTAGGGTAATAATGAAGCACTAGTGTAGTAGTTAGCCATTATTCGAATTTATTTTTAGCTGATTTTTTATTTCTATGAATTTTTACTGATTTATAATTATTTAAAAAAAACATACCTTCACCATTTACCACTTTTTTTTTATCAATCCTCCATATAATACGACTGAGTTAAATGCCATTGATGTTCATTATCGTTTCCACTAGTAATTTAGATGAAGCAAACTATATGTAAAAAAAGTACATGCTGAGAGTTTCCACTTGTTGTTTTCATGATGCAGGAAAAACGGGCTTATACAGACGTCAATGGTCCACTTATCCACATGTTTACACTAAAAAACTTTGTTTTTTTTTCTGTTTACTCGTATTGTAAAAATACTGGTTCCATTACCGTAACCTGGAATATTGCCATAACTCTCCAACTTTTATTCCAATGTACTTTACCAATTTAGGCTTATGATATAACTCACGATATTAATTTATAATAAAATTCAATACATCTTAAAAGATTATAACCGAATTATATGTAATTCAACCTCAACATCGGTATAAAACCGATCTAGTTACAATGTTAATTTCCATAATTTAATAGAATTGGAATTAAAATCATTTATACTCAAGCTGTATATCCATGTACAGGGATTTTTGGGATTAGTAATTACAATAGAATATTTTTTAAAATACCATACATCGATTTAAATCTAAATATCGAGGATAACAAAACATTTATTCTCGCAGTAGGTACAATTTGCATCAGTGTAAACCGTAAAACCACACGTTCGTTCGGGCGTTACAGAGATATCCTCTGGACTAAATAAGCTTCCCAGCAATTATAAATACACTAGAACGTGCGTCGAGTTCGAATCGAATTTTGTATTTTACTCGTTGCGCTTGATCGACGAACCGTGACTTCCTGCTTTCACCCAATGCACGGGCGATATATACATATAACACCCTGGTGTTTGCACACAACGAAAATATTCGCCTGATACGTTTACAGAATTTTGGTGAGAGTGCCAATGGCAAGGTGTACGTGAGCAACCAATACAGAGATACCAAACGGAGGAAGCGACATGACGGTACCCCCTTTCCATGTGCCCCACTAGCCACTAATTCGTATTTAAAGCTTTATCGGACGTACCCGTACCCCTGTGCAACAATTTCACGGTTCACAAGAGCTTACTCTATTTTTTTTTTTGCTCATGTTGCGTCCCCAAGCTCTCTTCTCTCTGATCAATTTAAAATTCCCATCTAGGTATACTACGCATCACTAGCAGGTGTCTATGAGCTTTTTACTTTTCGATTTTCTGCATTCACCGATTTAATGTTTTTAAATACGAAGAAGATCGCTAAGTGACGATAGGTGGGTTTTAAATCTTTTTAGTATTTTTTTTAATTGACTCCTCTAATTTTGTCATTTTTTCACGTTTTAAAACATTTAGAGGCATATTGGAAGGAATTAAAAATACATTTATGTACGTACGGACAATTGTAAAGGTTATCAATTTATTTGGAGTCAGATGCTCTTCAAGAGTCAAATTTATTTATTTGACAGTTTGTAAACAGTAAAACATGCACTTAAAAAAATTCCTAGCCACTTTAGCTAGAAAACATCTACTATTAAGGTGTAGTTGATGCTTTCTAATAGGGTGATAACATGTAATGATAGCTATTTCTATTTTTCTCAGTGTATACACTGGAGATTCAAATCAATGTGGTAATAGAAAACACACCGTAAATGGGTTGAATAGAAAAAATTGTAAATAAACTGTAGATAATTTTTAGTAATTTTTTCGACACTCCAGAAAAACTGGTTCTATATTGGACATTAGCACACTCTAGTCTCTAGGGTCCATATTTATTTTAAACATTAAAAGTTATCAATTAATATTTCAAGAGCTCCATGTTTGATAGATAATCTGAATAAAAATGATGCAATGATTTTCCTTATCAGAATATATTTTTTTGAATTTTTTATCTACTTCTACAAAGATCAATATTTAACAAAATGTTAATATTATGGCATTGCATATGAACTCTGGCAATAATACAATTTTAAACTTTTTACTATTTCACCAGTAAAAAAAAAAATTAGATCGTTAAATTCACGATATAACTTTATAAAGTTTATATGAAATATTTATAAAGTTTCTAGACAGTGTAAAATATACATCAGTTTTATATGAAGCTGATACAATTTTGTAATTTTCAAGTGGATAACAAAAAATGAAAATGCATGACATTTCATTGTAAATTTTAGTGTCTTATTTTAAAACATTAAAATCATTTTAATATAATGTCACCCATTTGATTAACATTGTCTCGATTTTAAAATGTTTTTTAATGTTTTAAAATAAGACACTAAAATTTACAGTGTTAGAAATAAAAAAATCATTGATTTGTTTTGGAGTTGAATTTATGATATTAGACATCAATACGTGGATGCCAAAATATTCCTTAAATTAAGCAATTCAAAAACATAATACATCATCTACCTAATATTTTTATCTTCATAATGCTAATTTATATTTACTTTCCCTCAAGGTCTCTCATTATTCTAAAGTCATTCTCTAAAATATCCTTTTATGTGAATTCCTGCTCACGGTGTACTTCCTAGCCACACTTTGTTTCCTCTAGATGCAATTTTAATCTCGAATTCCGAGAAAATTACCTTTCCGTCAGACCTCTTTAAGCGGCTACTAGACGAGATTGCTTTGGAGAACTGTCGTGCAGCTTGATGTATAAAAGTGCGACATGTCCAATTTTTCACTAGGAAAAAAAAAATCTTTTGATTCGTTTTGCTCTTACCTACCTTGTTTACGTCACCTCGACTGAATATTTCCAAATGTCTTGCATTTTTTTGGTGTCTTAATAGGAAATTGAAGAATATAAGGATTCTTTTCAAATACATGTATCAAAGATATTAATTTCTTTTAACTAAATATAACTATTCAAATATAAATATCAATCTAGTATTAATTAAGCCTAAAAGGTAATCAGGTATTGAGAAGAATAATTGGTCCAATACAAATACATGTTAATAATAATACTGACAATTATTAAATAATTGTATCCTGCACATTCAATTCAGTTTAAAACAATTCATTGTTGATTTATAAATGGATGAAGGAATAAATGTTGTGATAACAACATGTAACGATAATCATTTGTTTTATTATTGATATACAAGATATACATTATGGGGTAGGCTCGGCGCCATTGTGGCATTGATTACAAGCACGCAGTGCTCAGATATGTCTTTATTTTTATTAAATATTTATATATATTTTTTATTTATTTTTTTCCCGTTTTTTTTTATCCTAACATTCATTCTATTTTTTATCAAATGTACATTTTTGTATCAAAACAGTCAGCTGCTTTTTTTAAAATTAAATTCACTGGTCGTTAGAGTTAGAAAGATGTTATTTTAACACTTAAAATGTTCAAGAACTGGCTTTTGAACTGTCGCTACAAAATGATAAGTTTTTGTTGAGAAAGAGATACTCTCCCTTGAGAAAAATAAATAACAAATAGCAAATCCCTTAAGGGACCGCTTCAGTCGACATTAGCAGATGGTCTTGTCTGCTTGGCAGATACCATCAGGTCTCGCGAGAAACAACTTGCCATTAGCACAAACACACAGTTGGTAAATGTTTGATTCCCTTTGGTCAGTAGATGATCTGTCATTTCTTGGAATCTGTTGCTGTTCTCTGGATTGATGCTTTTGAACAAATGTCCCTATTTTTAGATCCTTAAGGAAGACTGATTCTGCATCGAGTCGTATTACTCCTTCGATGCTTTGGAGAGTGAGGTCTGATAAACAGGAGGCAAAAATTTCTCCTGCTCGTGATTCTATCACAACACGCTCCGGTGCTTTTATTTCTAGTGATCGTGTTGCTGACTCTAACCTGTTGAAAGCATAAGATTAGGTTTAGTGATATTTCATGGTAATTAAATAGTCTTTTGGTTTAACTACAGTCTCGTTCATTCAAGAAATGATACCAATTTCTAGTTTTAGAATTTTATCATGCAGTATAGTGCATAGGAGGATTGATAGTTTTACAATTAAGAAAGGTTTCATGATAAATACATTTGTAATTTTTACTAGTCAATTTACAGGTTGGTAAGAATTACCAGAAAAGTAATAAAAAATCCTATTTAGTCATGTCTACCAACTAGAACGAAACTTTGTACTAATAATTTTCAGTAAATATCTATGTACTAAGCATAGTTTTCATTCACTGGTGTATTTGATTTTCTTCCAAGATTTTTACAATTATTTTTAGTGCTTTGAAGATAAATCATATCATTTTTTAGATCTAATGTTTATGTCTTCTTAAAATACTGATAAGCTTGATAATAATGTAATTTTTAGCGATCAATAAAACTATCGAAACCCGGGTGTGTTGATCCTATCAAGAAGTTCTTTTGAATTCAAAAAGTCAATTCTAATAAATTTTAATTATAATTCTCATAATAAAATCAGCAGACCTGATGTGAATTCCTTACATAAATATTTTATCTAAACAAAATGATGTATTTTAAAACTTGAATGATTTTAATTATTTAATATTGAAATTCTTGAAATAAATTATTGACTAACATTACATAATTAATGAAAAAGTGCGATGATAATGGGTATGATAAATTCTGAATACACTAAAATTCAAAAGCTGATTGATGTTTGGATAATGATTATTTCAAATTTCATCAACATTTGTTTACATTTATGAAATCTATTACAAATTACACTTCAATACTTCATAATAATAATGAAAAATTCATTTTACTAAACTGAACAGTAAGGCTAAAATCTATTAATTTTAAACTAAAATTAAAAAAAAAATGTTTGAAATAAATAAAATGAATAGCAATCTTTTATTTATTATTCTTTATGTCAAGTTATTTTTCATCATTTTTATTAATGTCATTGTAGCCAAAAGTTATTAAGTTTATTAAAAATTCTTGTCAATTAAACACAGTTTACTAATAGGATCACACAAAGTATCCAGAATATTTCTCGACATTTTAATTAAACATTTCAACGTAAAAGTTTTTACTTGAATGAAATTGATACTTTTTACTTACAACAGATGGAATTTCGACATCAATTTTATGTAAAAGTTAACAAGTTTGAAATGTAAAGTTTGATTCTATAATTCTGTTTCAACTACGTCTATCTCTAATATGTAAACCATGTTCAATTAAAGTAAAGTTCGTTATTTTAAGTAGAGTCTAAAACAACACTCTAACTATTTTCTACTTGGCATCATTTTTGCATTGGTTTTTAATGAATTTTCTAAAAACTTTATACCAAGTATAACATAAAGTCATAAAAAAGAATTTATCTATACTTTTATTTCAATAACTTCATGTAATTGCAATTATTTATTTAAATATTTCCTTCAAAAAAGTTGATACCTTCTCACATTTATAGCAGAAAATAAAATAAAACTATCAACATTCAGAACCTTTTTGTTCAAACTTCAAGGTATCAAGATCATTTATCACGAAAATTCAATCATGTGACAGCATATTATTTTGACAGCATCATAAAATTCCAATTGAATAGATTAATATCTTTTGGTTATCAAAAAATTTTCAATAGTTTCATCTGACATTTAATTATTAATGTTTCATGGTCTGAATTGTAGTATATGAAGGAAGGTATAGCAAGCATTGAAAAAACAGTGTATGAATACCTAAAAAAAAACAAAAGTGAGAAAGCGGAAAATGCAGTGGTGAGTTTGCTATTCTTTTGTGAGTAGCTTTGTGCCGATAGATGGAAGAAGCTGGATCGAGGGATTGGAAGGTATTACGATGCGTTGTTATTCCCTCTAGTCTGTTAGATGATAGAGAATGATGAAGAGAGGAAAGAAGATGACGGAATAGGAACTTTATCACTGGATAAGCCTAGAGCTGGATGCTCAAATCTTCGACTTGGCTTTCCTGTCTATTGGATTTTTCTTCACAACAGATGAGTTAAATAATTGAATAAAATCTCTAATATTTTTAACGTCATCTAATAATATCCATTATAAAAATTATTATAATATAGATGAGATTTTTGAAGACGTTGAGAATTATTTTTTCATCGGGTAAATATTATTTGATGTTAAAGTTAATTAATCTTACTCAAGACTATGCCCAGCTTCTGCTCGTACTGTTGGAGTCTGGACACTTCCACGAAAGATTGCACCTCCAGCACCAGTGACCTTTAGCATCGTTGCACCCACAACAACTTGTTCTCGGGTTGCAGAAAAAAGTACGCCACCTTGAGAGTCTGTTATATGGAAGGCTTTTGACATGCAATTGACGCTATCTTCACCTTAAAAAAGAAATATAATTAATTAACTTTTGATCAGAATGGTAATTTGATATGCTTCTTCAAGAGTTTAAGGCTTTATATCATCAGCCTAACATTAGATCAAAGTTGAAGACGTTGATTCAATGCTGGACCAGTAGCACATTACTTTTACTAAACTTTGGAATGATCAGCTTGGATTTCATTAAAAGAAAGCAACACCAGTCACATAGTTACTATTGTAGTAATCGTTATCAACCGTGAGAAGAATAATCTTTGAATTTTTTTCTGATTGTATCGTAATTTTCAAAATGAGGTATCAACATTTGTGGTAATTTTTTTTTTATAGCAGTAAATCAAAATGTCTAAAACAATAATTCAATTGTTTACTAATGTTTTTATTTGTTATTGATGACTATTTGGTTTTAATTATTGAGGTAAAGCTGTTTCTAACTCAACTCTTTGACATTTTGATGGTAGCAAATAGCACCCCAATGCAACCTAAAATTAATCTATTACAATAAGTTGGTTTAGAGTCAATAGAATGTCAGAAAGTTGGTTGGGAATGACTTGGCTTCAATAATTAAAAACGGATGGTTATATGAACAATCAGTTAATTAATGATAATTTTACTGGTATTTAATAGTAATAGTTTATTTTTATTGATAATTGGAATTGGTTTTATTTTATATCGATGAATTGAGACACAATTACTATTAAAGTTATCAGTTTAGATTTCATAAGTAATTGTACAATAATTGCTTATTAATTCTTTCTATTGTTTGTATCTTTAAAAAATAATGTAATATTGCTTTGTTATCATCTTAATCTTATTAAAAAAAAACTTACTGAGAGTAAATCGGGCTAGAAGCCGGCCATCACGAGCTCTAGCTGAGGCAGTGAAATTGTTCCATGATTCGAGTACGAGATTTCTTCCTTTTCTTGATCTTACACTTGAGGCAATAAGTGCGTCTAAGATTGCTGCTTGGCCCTTGAGTTCTACACCACCTGGTACAATTTTTAACGAGCCCATTCCTTCCTGTAAAACAATTAATTCTTTTTAGAGTATTTTTAATAACAACTCTTGTTAAATGTACTTATTATACTCCAAGTATAATTCTCATAAACATCTTTCAGCCATTTATTTTATTTCAATTGTAATTTAATTATTATTAAAATTTTATTTCGTTTTAATTAAAACTGGTATTTGAAAAGATGATCAATTATTGATAATTGCACAATGGAAACTCTGATTACTATGAAATAACTGATTTAATTAATAGAGAGTTTTTTTAGTCACAGTAAATTAAAAGTCTGCAAATATTTTTTGATAATTGTTTTTATTTTTCAATTATCCTGTGCTCTATATTCTTGCGCTCTTTTAAAGAACAATAAGAATAATCACAATAGATAAATTCAATTATTTAACTGCATAATAAATATAATATTACTAATGGAAATGTTGATGATTGAGTTGGATTTTTCGTTTACACAAATCGTTGATAGATATAAAGAAAAATATTCGAACAAGAAAATTAATTCCAATGCAAGTGTATATTTTAATGATTTTCTTCTAAATGAAAAGAATATATTCTAAATTCAACCATTAGTATAATCTATTTGTTATCTTTCAGATTTTTATCTTCATTCGTTTTCTTCTACATATATTCAAATTATAATACCTATTTATCCATGTAAGAATCTTTTCTTTCATTGATCATAATAATTTAGATTACTTTGTATAAATCCAGTAGTAGTGTAATCCAATTAAATATAAATTAGTATCAATTGATAAGGATTAAAAACATATTTATTCATTAATTACTCGTCATCTGTTATATCTTTTATAGGAATGAATTATCTATATACATTGATAGCTTTTAGGTGCTAGTTGATTATCGACTGAGGATAATAATACCGGAAATAAAGAATTAACAAAAAAACAGTCACTTTGAAATTAGGAAGAGTTAAGTAGCTTTTATTTTAGTAGAAACAGTTAGAGATAAGTTTTAATTTGGATTCTTCAAATTTTGATATGTTTTTTTTATCCTAATAATTAAAATCGTTGTTCATTTGAGACCAATAACTCATCGACAAAAGAACAGCAAGGTTTATTCTCGATTGCTTTTTCTTTGCTATCGATTGTCGTAGGATACGAGAAACGCTTGTGGGGTTTGTATTGGATTCCGATGATTACCCACTCGATCGGAAGCAATTGACACGTTACACACGAGTAAACTAACCCATTCTAGCAATACACAGTTTGCATTAGTATCAAGATTGCTGGTGGATGATGGAAAAGAGTAGATCATTGGTATCGTAAGGCTGGTAAGAAAGCGGGTAAAGTCTGACTGTATTTAACTTTTGAGACTTCACTATTGGAAGTACTTTCGTTTCTTGTCTCTACGACGGATAGTGTAAAGGATGTTTAACCGCTGTTCTACGATTAGCCAAATCGTTCAGAAAATTATACGGTCGTTCTATTGTACTTCAATGTGGTCACGATTCTATCGACTTAAGTATTAGAATTCTACTTCAATCGATTCGATTAAGAATTCTATTGGGCACTTTTTGTCATTAGAAGTAATTTTTTGAAATGAATTGAAATTGATTTTTTATCTATCATAATTTGATTAGGAAATATTTTTTTCTTCTAGAAATGTAAATATAATTGCATAATTATCAAACTGAAGTTACATAAAATTTATTATTTCCAAGGCATTACAAAGAATTATGTGCGTTTATGTTAGATTCCTTAAAGAAGAATTATACCTCATTAAATGAAGATAACTAATTACGTAAATAATTACTTGACTTCATATTCAATATATGAAAGTACTTCCTTCATAAAATTTAAAACGAAAACACTCAAGTGTAAGTTAGTTGAGCATAAAATTTGCGTCATAACTTACACAAATATAATTTTTATTTGTAAATTTATTTTCTGGTACCATTATTTATTTCCGTCATTAAGTTAAGTGACGAAGAAGCCATAATTCTATTTTATTCATCGTTCTTTTGCAACTTTACTTAAAAGTAGATGGAATGCGGAATTTAATTATATCGGATGTTTTTTGTATTTCTTTGACATTCATTGCTCATTTTCCGTTAAGAAGTACACTGAGAATCTTACGACTGGTCATAACAATAACAAGAAAGGTTTGAACTGTAGGAGTAAGATACTTTCATGGGAGTTTAATGCTTCAGTCCCTCACTAGTGTATCCTCGACTCATACTTAATGTGAGGGGTTTCAGTATAAGCACTCTCGCTCTGTTGCTTAAGCTTCAATGAGCCTGTTCTTGTAACCGATTGTAAAATGGTTACATACCAAAAGTTTATTGGATATTTGTTTGAAAAAATAAGTATTTATGAGATTTGAATAAACTCAAATTTTTAAACAATCACTGGACAATTGTATAGATAATATTTTGAACGTAGAATAAATATTTTACATAAGATGATTATATTAATTGCTAAATTGTCGTATTTAAATTATTTTTTCTCGGTTGTTGGCTGTCTAAATTACTCTCAGTAAGTCGAAAATTTCATTGCAATGGAACATTCCTTCTATTGACCACAAAAAAAGTCACAATCATGAAATAATAGAGTGAATGAATTAATGCAAAACTATAGAAACTGTTTGTAATTTTATTATTTTGATAAAAAATATCAGTTGAACGAATTTTGTTTTTTGTAATATTTCAAATCATTAACTCAAAATGTAATACATGATTAAGTTTTTAATCAATCTAGCAAGTCAATTTTTGAAGAAATTCAGACATGTATTGAAAAATAGATGTAAATTGAGTGGTGCCAGTTTTTTTCCATAAAACCTATTAGAAAAGTCGATTTTTGACAAAAAAGAAAGGATAAAGTGTCGGCTTCTGAAACCAAAAATTGCAGGTTCGAATCCTGTCATGGTCAAACCTTTTTTTATTAGTTATATTACTTATAAAGTCATAATTACTTAAGTTATCTCTATGTATTGGGCTTGAAAATGATAGAAAAGTAGGAGTAGCAAAGATAAAGTATTTGTTAATTATCGCCTACAACCTTCAATGTTTTAATGAATTATAAACATTATTTTGTCAGGTCCGAATAGCTCAGTCGGTAGAGCATTGGACTGCCATATTGACAAAACAAACAGTCTGGAAGAGCATGAAGAAACGTAGTTCCAGATTCACCAGGTGATGCTGCGGATCCATGAAACCGAACAATGTAAATAGTGTAAATAGTAGTTGTGTGATTTCGCCAGTTTTAAGCATAAATTTAAATTTAAATAAGACATTAACAAGGCTAAATCTCAGTACAAAGTAATTTAAGTTCTAGGGTAACAATTTTTTATCTTAACACCTATGCATTGGAAAGGCTGAGCCAGGCTAACCTGATAATTGATGTAATAGTTGCCAAACCGTCGTGCTTCTGGCTTAATCAGGCCCTTAGGCACTTCCTCTCAAACATTCTTACTCTCTCCATTAGTGAGGCGCTAATTTTCCACCAAATTGGAGCAGCGTAGGTTATAATGGGCCTTATTAATAATTGGTAGCATATAATTTTGGCTCTTTTACCTAAATGCCTGTTGTAAAAAATTGCACTGTTTGCTTTGAAGGCTTTTATCGTTTTGTTTAGTTGTATTTCGATATGTGCATTTCCTTTCACAGTCCAATGCTCTACTTTTTTTTTTTTTTTGAAAAATATGTATCTTTTTATTCTCTGAACAGTTTACATTAGAAATCACACTGCTTCCCAGTTAGGTTATACATAATAAACTATCCTAACGCTAATTGATGTATGGCATCTTAAAACCAGCTTTATTAACAACTAGGCACATTAAGGCTGCTCGTTGTCATAAAAAAAAAGAACTACTGATATGATTGCTTGCCAGGAGGCTATAAGCAATTTAGTTATATGATTGTATCTTATCTGGTAGTTAATACTAATGAGATCATCATTTAGTTTTGGTACTATTAATATTATTAGATCAAGCACAAAAAACAATTTGGTGACGCACTTTTGCCTATCTGTGTGGTCAGATTGCAAAAATTACTTGATTTATAAGGTTATCTAAGCCTATATCCTAACCCTAAGGCTATATCAGTCCAATGCTCTACCGACTGAGCTATCCGGGCCTGACAAAATAATGTTTATAATTCATTAAAACATTGAAGGTTGTAGGCAATAATTAACAAATACTTTATCTTTGCTACTCCTACTTTTCTATCATTTTCAGTCCTAATACATAAAGAGAAACTTCTCCTAGTCACTGCTACTAGGAGACGCTGAACTGTCTACGACCACTTTCTACTTGAATGAAAACCCTACAGATGTCACTAATTTGCTAATACTAATTTTGAAACATTACATGCCTCAGATAATTTTTGTGACATCAATTGATCAAGTTCCCCCATTTAGCAGGCCCGAGAGTGGTAGCGAAGTGGGAGTAAAGAAGATAAAGCGTTCGTCGAGTGTAATCCATAGCCTCTAGTTCTTCAAAGAATAGTAGAGGTTCATCTTACATGCCCGGATAGCTCAGTCGGTAGAGCATTGGACTTTTAATCCAAGGGTCCAGGGTTCAAGTCCCTGTTCGGGCGTTCTTTTTTTTTTTCGATTACGCTGGCTTTCTGATTTTACGAGTCCAATATTACTTTTTATAACTTTATTTAACACTAGTTGAATGCTTTTGAGTTGTTTCAGGAGATTAGAAATTTTCCTAAATGTATAAAATATTTAATAAACAGTCAAGTCAATCAACAATAAAAACCATTTCATACGGTGTCCAACAGTATCATTGAATATTATGTTCTTCTGATATCTTATCAATAATAATACCTTGAAAATGTGTTCCAAGCCGATTATAATGAACCAAAATAAATGATCAAATTGCAAAAATGAGTGTGACTAGTTTAGAGGCTCTTTTGATAGCGTGAGTAATTACGAGCGATTTTATACATTGATGGTGCTACATGTTTGAGTGAGAGCATGCGTGTACTTCACTGATTTAATCCAGTCGGAGTGTGACGATAAAATAACGCGAAATTGCGGCCACGTATGGTAAAGAGCAGCAGAGAGGGAAGGATAGAAATTAGAGTGTCTATACACACAAGCACAGAAGTTGCATTACTCGGGTGAGAAGTTAGAAGAGGAGTTCGTCCGGTAGTGCATAATTATATGTGGTAGATTAGTCTGCATCCAGACACATGAGGTGGTTGAAGAACGGGTAGTCGTAATTACATGGAATCTAAAATGAAATTGCTTTGAATGAAATCAAAATAATTCTAGTTGAGAAGAATTTATTATTAATTAATATATTTAATTTTAAAAAACATAGTAGACTATTTTTTAAAGATATAGAAACATATTAGAAAGTACCATAATGGATGTATGTGAGGTTTTTTTTCATTTTCGATATCTCAAGAACCATTGAAGATATCGACTCCAGATAAATTTCATTCGAAAGATACAAATAATACAACGGAGAAGATCTGAAAGGTGTTTAAACAAATTCAGATTATCTCGAGAACAAAAAATAATATCGACGTGGGACCAATTGAATTCGACGCGTTATTACATAATTTAGAACTGATTAGGTTTGCAGCAAAATCGATACCATCATTTTTTGATGATGGCTTATAAATATTGATTTATTTATTCAAAGTTATGCTGATGGGTGTCATTAATGTTTCTGTTTTAAACGATAAATCATTTTCGAACGATAATTAAAACCAGAAACTGAATAATTATGTGAATAGGATAAATTTTTAGCCACTTTGCTTCATCTTATTCATAAAAATAAAACTTTTTCTGCCGCAGAAATGACAATTGGGTAAATGTCGACAATCCCAGTGCTAGAAAATAAGTGCTCAAGGGCATCATTAAGGGCATATTTTCTCTGTCACTTTTTGTATTAATCCTAAGGCAACAATAGTTTATTTTTTTGTTATTATCGTTATTCATTATTATTCATTTAAAATTTTTCTTTATTTGCTTTCAAGCTAAAGGCATTAAATAATTATACGATTCTTTTCATCTTTTAATTAATCTTTGTTTCGAGCTACAGGTGAGTCTTTTCAACAGCCTGACCAAACTTATTTCTACAACTCTCGTTCAACTATTGTATTCCGCATGCTTTTAAAAAATTATATTCTCCCCAGTATAAATTTCAATTTTAAATATTCCACCATATATAAATACAATCGTTGAAAGCAATTTTTTTATTTACGAGTGTTCCGCATATATGAGTAATTCTTATCTTTACTATAGCAAGTTGAAACTCAATGAGATTTTGTACGACCATTTTTAGAAATAATAAAACTTTTGCTTCCACTCTCTCGAGTCATCTTATGAGTCTCTTGGCGTACGGAGTAACTTTAAGTGTCAGATATACTTGCCTTAGGTGCTCGCATATAAACGTTGTTTTACAAGTGTGAGTGCTTATAGATATGCTTTGTGTGTTCAAAATTCATGGCACCGTATTCAATATATTGCACTTACTCTTGGTGAGTCAGGTCCATAGTGAAAATCCTTTAGTGCTAGAATGGATGAAAGCAGAAAGGAGATGGAGAGAAGATGTAGTTGTGTGTATAAGTAAGAGTAAACGATCTATACTCAACGTAGATACAGCTGCTGTATGATCAGGGTTTGCCCCTAGACTCATAGTACTACTATTAGGTAGGCAGACTATCTGACCGAGATGGTCATGCATGTAAGCCGTTAGTGCCAATATACTACTGACCAGTAGTATAACTAGCTAACGTTATAGAGAGTTGAGGGAAACGTTGACTCGAGGCAACTAAACATGTGGATCTGAATGTCGTTTGAAGATTTCGTATATTGTAAGGAAGGGAATAATAATTACTGTGTTGTTTAAGATCGGTATTAAGATAGGTTACATTGAAAATGTTTATGAGAGAACATGTGTTCGAATTTATGGAGCATTTAGAAACCTTTGAATAGGATTCATTAAATAATGAAATTTGCAATAAGGGAAAATTGGAAATTTCTAAGCATACACCTGTGTGTTAGATACAGGTATTGGTTGGTTTTATTATAATTTTATGCTAAATATTAAATTTTCATGAAGAATATTTTGTAGCTACGTTTAACTATCACAGGTTTCATTTACTTCATATAATAATGCTTTAATTAGAAGCATAAATAATAGTAAAAGTATTTTTTTGTTAATATATTCTAGAGATGTTTTTGTTTGAATACTTTTATAAATAATTTATAGTTTCAAACGAGCTTAAATTATTTTAAGTATCTTAAAATATTTTTTAAATAGCTTTTATTTATTTTCATGTAATTTGTTACCAGTAAAGTTTTTTTAGTAGCCATCGTTGTAAGTTTATTTATTTCGTTTCATTGGAGGTATTGAAAAAGGAGATGTCGAAATGCCTGGAAGATAGTCATTTTTCTTAAATTATTTCGTTGAATCAGTTATAGAATTGGAGATCTTGTGATAGTAAATTATGAAGGCTAATATATCCCTGGAACAGTGATCGACATTGCGAATAGTGAATTTAAAATTTGAGCAATAAAAAAAAAACAAATAGTAGCAACACATAGTTGACAGTTCTATAAATTATTAACTTCCCAGTGGGAAGTTATTGTAATGAGTCCGATTTTGCAAATAAAAAATTTTGACATATCTCCATGTTTCAAGGCCTTTAGAGTCGAATGGTATGGTTTTTAAGAGGATGTCCGTGTGTGCACATCTATGTATGTATGTATGTTTGGATTCAATTTTCGTCTCGTGTATCTCGAGAACAAATAATGATATTGACATGGGACCAGTTTTATTCAACGCATGATTATGTAACTTAGTAGGAAGTAACTTAGGGAAGTTCGTCGTGTGGACCTTTCGGGTCGCTCCTAGACCGCTTTTTTTCGATTTGCTATCTTTCTCCCATGTGGCCATCTATCCCTGACGTATTCTAAATAAATTGTATAAAAAAAATCATTGATGCATGTGTAGTCGTTTAAATTGCTTAATAATCGTTTAAATATTAAAATCATCAATTGTTATTAATTATTCAGAGAGCGAATAGTGACAAGTCCTTCTTTCAATCCTTTAAACACTCCTGTTTAAATATCTGTTTTTGAAATGTAATTTTTATACAAAAATCCTCTATAATTATGGAAATTAAATTCGAATAAATTTCAGTGGTCGTATATAAGGCACTTTACGTTATCCAATTTTCGAAAACTTTTATTCAAACAAGTTTTTTTTTGCTACTCAGAATAAATATTGACTGTATCTTGACAGTAAATCAAATAAAGTGTTTAAATTCTTTGGCATTGTTATCACTAAGGAAATATCTAGAGAATGAAAAAGGATGAAATGGTGACCACAGAAACTAAGAGTTTATCGTTTGTGAATGGTTGAAAGAAGACGAGCTTGTGGAAAAAGGAAAATAGAATAGTGTGAGGAATATAAAATATTTGTAGATGTGCAAAGTAGTTTACATTTCTACTTTCGCAACATACGAATGAGATATAGCAGACGAAAGATGAAAAATTTTTACAATCGCAATATATGGGCTATCTTTCTTTAGCATGAATACTAGGTTTCAAACTTTCCTAACTAAAGTTTACTTTACACTTTTTCCTATTGTTTTTTATGAACTTTTAAATTTTCGAATGACAAAGAATAGCAAGAGAAATTTATTGAGTTTATTTTCGTGTATGCATCCAATGATTGGTATAATTTTTCGAAAAATTGTCTGTTGAAAATTTGATGGAAGAAGGTTAGGAGTTTATAGTTAGAGAGAAATAAGATAAGGAGACTTACTAAAGTGGATATCAGTAAGAGAAGAGAAAAAAATATTCTGACGGAAGGGAAAAAGAGTGAATCTGCAGCAGCACGAATGAGAGAAGATGGAGGGGATAAAAAAAAATAAGTAGCAGAGACCTTACATTTCCCATGGGATATTTCCAGTGATACGAGCGGTACTGCAGACTCCTCACTTACGGATTGATACTCAATTCCCGTCGAATTTAGTCCTCTAGTGTAGGATCATTGAACGAGATCGCAGAGACGTTCTCGATTTCGTATAAATTCGATAATACCAAGAGCTTCTCAACGATATCAGGCGAGAACAAGTCATCGAGTCTCCTCGTCTCTTGGTCGATGGATAAAAAGATTTGGTTTCTTATCCTTGCTCACCTTGAATGCATATAAACCTGCACTGGGCAATAAAACTGCTCGCGAATCCTTGGGGATATTTATCAAATTCAAATGAACTTCTTCTTTCTTTTTTATCAACAAAGCTTCATTCATAAATATCACATTTATTTAATATCACGAGACATCATTGGTTCAAATTATCTCAAGGTAGTTTGGCATCCACATATTGAGAATGATTTTTTTTTTATTTCTTTAAAATCTATCAAAAATCTATCTGATGTCTGTGTGTGTATATTATTTGTAATGATAATTTATACATTCAATGCAGTAGCTATTAATAACTATGAATTATAAATTAATATAAATAGTTTTAATGAGCATTGCTGCCATTTATTTTTAGGAAATATGGTGGAAAAACAAAGACAGGTATCGAGTTTCAATGTCAAAACATTAAGTCCAGAAAAGCTGTGTGGTGAATCATGTTGGGATTTAATTTAAATACATTACAAGTAATATTTTTGATATCAAGATGTTTTTTACTGTAGGTTAATTGTTAATAAATCATCAACTTCCGATAAAATTGAATAAAGATAGTCACAAGAGGTTGTATATTTTTGTATTACTTTAAGTAATTATGTCCTCTAAACAATGTGGTAAAAAAAATCTCTTAATATTTTTTTACAAAAAATTTAATAATTTGTTTTTATAAATTTGATTGTTAAAATCAGTGTAGAAATGGCCTGTTAATTAAAAAGCTGATAAAATAAACTACTTAGCTACTTTGTTTCTATCTAATTCTAGCTCATTACTGATCCTATTCTGTTCTGAGTAGAATATATTCAAAAGTTCATACAATGAACCAATAAAAATTTCAAAAAATAAAAAAATCATATCACGAATCAATGATTAGATATGTTTTTTATAGCTCGATTATTTTAAAATTGAACTTTAAATGTATCGAAGCTATTTCTATACTCGTCGATAACCCAGAGTTCTAAAAAGAAAAGAACGAAACTGTTATCATCGAAAAAAAAAGAATTCATACAGATACGTGTTATCTACAGTTTTCCTGACTGTATAAAATAAGTAGAATGGAAAAAAAGTTAATAGAATGATTTCTTATTTTCGTGTATAATTTTATTTTATATTCTGAAAACCAAATTACTTGTAGTATGGTAAAATGAGAAGAATAGTAGCAAGAGTAATAATTTTTATTTCGTAAATAAATCCCAAGAAAAACGGAGGTAAAGAAGGTTTAAGAGGAAAATAACAACATTGGCAATTACACGAAATTATATTAACCACTTCTCTCCTTGGATCTCTTTTTAGATTCGCGAGCGAGATGCTTTGGCTTGGTACATCTTGCCTTCTCTTCTTACCCAGACATGGAAAATAGCAAGTCTGACGGCATGGCCTGTTATTCGACGTGGTAACTCAAGCGAAACTAATTTTAAGCCACAAGACAGCAGTCAGCTTTAATAGCTGTCGAAAAGTTACTGCGGTCCTGTTAGATAAGATGCTCTAAAGTATTTCTACTTTTTAATATTTTATTCAATTTATTCTATTTATTGTGTATTTTTTTTTTAAATACACATTTACACTTCGACAAATATATTTTTAAGGTTGGATCCATGAAAGCAGCACACTGAGGTCAAGTATTTTGAGCTTAAGTAATAATTCATTGGGTCAGGTGTTTAATGGAAATCTAGGTCATATAAAATGTCACAACTTACCGCGCTAAATTCCATGACTTTAAGAAGCCAAAGTGTAATGGCAAAGTTGAGACTAACCATGATGGTCAGACCTAAGATTAACATACATAGACATATTTTTCGCCATCCATTAACTCCAAATTTATAACCATTACAGGTGGGTTGATTTTGCTCATCCTGTTGAGGTGTACATGTTCTTGATGGACTCGATTGAACTGGTCTACTTGGTCTAGATTGTCTGGATATACTGTTGGTGTCCTCAGGCTCTTCAGACCAATTCGTCTGGCCTCGAGGCATCCTGGAATACAAAAATACCGCATTTGTATGATTAAATAAAAATATTCCATGAAACAGTGATTGATGGTGGTGGGATAATTGAGATTGAGATTCAGTTCCGGTTGTCCGTCACGTCTGGGTCATGCATAGAGAACGTGACTCTCAATCCATTCACAAGCACGTATGGCACTGCAAGAAGCTAACGAGATACAGGGAAATATGAACTCTTGATCACCATCATAGTAGAGTGTACCAACCATCTCTTATTTGCAAATTAGCATTTGAGTAATCAGTGTTAAGTATGAAAGTCGATGGGTAGGTTACAGAGAAGGTAGTTAAATTAACGTGTTGTCTTCAGTGTAAAATATCTAGTGATTCAAAGTAAAGAGAAACAAAACTTATGCAAAGTTGGCCACGAAATATCTTACATAACTTTCCTTCTAATCCCTGGTCATAGCCTGAAGGCTTCGATTCAACCAACTAAAACTCCTTTTCTCTTATTTCTCTTTCGTCGTTGCTACATTCTCTACGCTAGGTTACATTCATTTGCTATATTTTTGCAGCAGCCAACCAAGCTAAAATATTCAATGCAGCTTGTTCTCTTGCGGGTAATTATACGTTACGCAGGATACAAAGCTTGCCGAGTGAAGATGAGAGAAATATGAAATAGAAGCGGGTACGAAGGGAGTTGGTACATTGATGAGAAACGCCAAGAAAATGATAAAAGGGATGTCGGGCTTAAAAATAAATTTATTAAAGATGAACTTTCTAGTCAAAGGGAAGAATATTGGTCTTGAAATTGTTTGTGATGAAGAAAATTGTCTGGTTAATATTTAATTAATTAATCAAAGGTAACCATGAGAATATATTTTTTTTTTTATTTCAATCTTTCATAACTGGAAGTCACTTTAAGAAACTCAGAATCATTTTCCTTAATAATAAAACAAAGCTGCTCAAAATAATTATTTTTGATGATAAAATTGTGTTCAAGTTATTAATAATTATTTAATCTATGTTTAAAAACAGGGGTGATTGTTCATCTGAATCTAAATGATGTAAGTGAAAGCTTGGTAAAAAGTTGAGATGAAATATTTTATTTATAAACTAAAGAGTTTAGCAGACTCTCTAATTTATTCAAATGACATTTGAATAGATGAATATTTTAATGTGAGTTTCAATTATCTAGTAATTTTAATCGAAATAAAGTATGTAATTGGTGAAATAATGTAAGAATAATGTGAGATATGTAGGGTAGTCGTTTTCAAATTACCCAAACTTGTTAGGAACTCGTTTGCTAGCACGTCTCATACTTCACTTGGTGAAATTTAACTCGCAGCATGGCCCTGTTATCTTTCTTTCTTGCTCTTTTGTGTGTGTTTCTGTATCTTGTATTTCACGTTAAGAATACGTCTTTTTCAAAGTACTCACTACTCACATTCTCGTGTAACAACTCATTCGACCCTAGTAATATCATCTTTCATTCTGACCATTAGAGTTGAATTGTCGCTGCGAAAATTGAGAACATTAATTAGTTTCCTCAGGTTCAAATGATCGTTATGGTATGAAACAGAGATATAAGTAAACTCTTGATTAATTGTGGAAAAAAAACAAGTTTAACATGGGACTGAAATATTCAAATGTTTAGTGGTATGTTTTACACTAATGATCAAAAGTATTTATAGCTGAAGAAACTAAACTTTTTATTGCTAACAACACTATAGAACAAGAAATTAATATATTAATATAAATCATTATATTTTTAATATCAATCAAATAAACTCATTTACTATTTTTTATTAATCAATTACTCTAAACCTTTGATGAATACCTCAGCAATATTGATGTATATGCAGAGAAGTAGATGTTAATATTTGATCAGTTCCAAGTATTGATGAATATCTTTTTGACTTCATAGAAAACATTTTGGAAATTATTGAAAAAATTGGATCAAACAAACAAGTGAAAGAATAGAAAATAAAATATGAAATATTGAACTTTAAGGGAATGCTTATTTTTAAATTATCTTGTTAATAAAAATAAAATAAAACTAAAAGAACATCATTAGCATTGCTTTGTTTCGAATGAATTCACATTATAATGCAAGCTATTTTAGAATTTAACTAAAAAATGTATACAATCTGCATCTAATTGTAGTTAGTTATTCTCCATTTTTTTTATCAAAATGAAAAGCTCAAAAGTTTTACACATTCCAGGTTAAATATTATCATGATCCATTGAACAAATTGTACTATGTAGAACTATATTATATTTTTCAACTTATCAAAATCATTTTATTTTATCCGATGCTATTATTTTTTTTATCTCATTAATGTTTATTATCAAATATTTTCAATATTTATTCATTAATCTTTGCTATTTGGACTATCTTCAGCCTCGATATGATCCATAATGCCATCTGATCTAGGTCTTTCTAATGATAATTCCTCAAAATAAACAATAAGTTTCATTCAATTTTTATGCTTATTTAATAAACAAAACATTCAATCATCATAATTAAATTTATCTTGCAAGAATGTGTTTAAAAAATGTAACTTTATTGATCCTTGAGCCATTAAAAAATTATTTGACCAGTGTAGTATCTGTAAATCTTTACATTTTGATGCTTATTTCATCGTGATAAAATATCAAGTGTAGCCATGTGTGGTGGTGGGTCGTACAAGCTTTCAGTATCTGGTCAAGGGTCAGCGAATGAAAGAATAGTGTGATGGGTTGAGACGGAAAGTCGTGCTAGAGCAGGGTTTGTTGGGGGAAGGGTAGCTCGAGTTACGGTCGAAACGAACGCTTTGCCACCACAGAGACCACATAGAGTCCCCGAAGTAGTCAGAGGATGGTGTGTCGGTGGGGTTCTGCTCCGTCCACTAAATATTTCAGGGGCTGCAAGGCTTCGATCCCCACTGGAAGGCTACCAAGACACACGAGCCAACAGATTAGTACCACTTGCGACCAACCTCTTTCACATCTCTATGCCAAGCACGCAAGTCGATATACACCCTAGCAGAGAAAACTGTCTCTCGTTACGACACGCCAAGGGTTTTTTAATACATCATTTTTATACAAAAATTTATCATTGTCTCTTTAGTCTTAAAAACGAGCTAGTAATAGACATTACAGTAATTATCTATTTTGCAAGTATTAATACAATTTTTTGTGAAATGTTGAATTGATAAAGGCAATTTTAATTGAAGAGTAATTTCTATTTTGATGGAACTTCATATTCCCAATATTTTTCAATGACTCCTTTTGATTGAAGTCAAATTTACTCAAGACCCCTAGATAAAATGATATTAGAGCATTGATGCTCCAGATGAAGATCAGTAATTCATGCAAAAATATTTTCTGTTTTCTTCAGGCATATTGAATCAACTTATTGGCATTAGAGTTGAGGTCAAATATGAGTGTTTTATCTGAAATCTATCAAGAATTCTAAAAAATTAAATCAATCTTATCATCGAACGTGCTGATTCTACTCTGTTAAAACAAACTCGTAGAACTTGAAAAAAATACCCATCCATGGAGGTAATTATGCAAGAAATCAATTGAGCAGGGTCAAAATAGTGTAACGGACCTGAAAGATCCATCACAAGTCACAAGTTTAATTGATAAATAGAATACTGGGAATGTTTAGAAAGCTTCAACAACATACTCTGAGGTTAATTATTTTCTATAGGGCAGTTGCAGTTGCCACACAGAGCTTATCGGTTGGTTAAGCGAATACCGCAACTCTGTGGTTCTCTTGTAGGGATTGGTTAGATGAGGGCATCGTAGTACTATAGATATAGAGAGATGGAGGGTCGTTAGGGTGCATTGGTGGTTGAAGTAGGTGTGCCAAAGGGGCTGTAAGCCAAACATAATTTAACTGGAATCGTCACTAATGGAGTCATTCGTCATAACATAAACGATTCTAAAATCCACCATTGAGAATAGTCTCAATGGACAATGTTAATTAAGGTGCGATTTCCTCAGTAAATTTCTTTGATGGAGACCTTATAAATTGACTTGATAGAAACAAGGAAGAAGGAAAGAAGGTGATAAATAAGTGGTAGAAAATAGAAAAATGTGCCAATTCAAAATATAGTGAAGCTTTCAGTGAAAAAGATACCACTTGAGGAATCATAAGACTATTCAGGATTTATGGAGGTATTCTGGTGTTCGATATTTCCCCAGAGGACTCATCAAAAAGGGTAGAGAGGTCTCTGGTTATTGATACATGCTATGATTCAATCAAGAAAAGCAAATTGTGTCTCTATCTGGGCTAGTGTATGGAAATGGCTGGAGTATTTCACCTTAATCCATTAGGATTCTCATTTTATGACTTTATTTTTTATGATTATCTTTTAAAAAAAACATTTTAATACCAATAAAAAGAGGAAGCCAAAAATAATAAAGATATTGTTTTATAGATTTAATTTCCATAACCAGATATGATGTTCTTGAAACAACACTTTTTTTATACAAGTCAAGACTGTCAATACTGATCAGAAAAATCTATAAAAAGGTCTTTGGGGTATAATAAAAATGTATATTTATTATTTTATTGCTACTGTTATATTTTTTCAAGCCATTTGATGTCTCTTGGACGACAAGAGTCATGGGAATTTCGATGAAAATACCAGTGGGAATGTCTGTACATTTATGTCATTAGAATCATTGTTTGGTTACATGTATGTTGTACAGTTTAATCCTGTGTGCATAGATAGAGGATGCAAGTCCATAAATAATTTCATTTTGGCACAGATAAACGCACCAACACGTGTATGTGAGTTCATAAATATTTTAAATTTAAAATCCAATATCAGAGAAGGTGTTGTATAGTGTGTTGAATTTTTCAATTATATTATTTTTTGCTGTTAAGAATAATATCTATTATTCAGCATTATGGATTATTAGTTATTTGTTCTCGATTAACTGTAATACTTTTGTTAATTTATCCTTTGTAAACGAGGATCTTGTTTAAGTTGCTCACTATGTTCCTTTAACTACTTTATACTTTACTCCAAGTCTCCTATACTGTGGATACTTACTAGAATTGATTTTAAAGACTTTCAAGTTTTTCCTGTTACATGTAACTTTATAAACTCGATCAAATAAATCGAATTTTCTTCTGTAAAATATCATAATCCTTCCATTTATAATTTTTATTTTCAAGTTATAAACAATCAATAAATTTACTAGCTTAAGTTCAGTCTGGTACTAAAACCTGTTAAATCAAAAAATAGCTTTACCAGCAGAACATTGGATTTTATTTAGCTTTTATTATTTTTTGTTGAAAAAGTTAGTTTAAATTTCAATACTACAAAAGTTGGATAAAGTTATTTGATATTGTTGATATTTGTTTATGATATTGAAGATAAAAAATCATTTATAATTTTATAAATATATTTTTGGTTCAGCAATATTTAAATAAGCTAAAGTTATTGAGTGGAGGTCTTATTAATTTTAATGAAAAGAATCAATTATTATTAACAAGTATGGATCTGAGATGTCAACCAGATTGGTAAAGATAGACTGGTAGATTATAATATTAATGATGACAATGAATACATATGTAATAATGAAAGTATACAATACGTTTTCTGAAATCACCAAAGGGAAGTGAAGCATTTAATAAATAATATTAAATTGAAATATTAAAGATGAGTAATTATTGAACATTTTAATTATTTTAAAACTAGTCAATAATGATGTCTGCCACTGTAAATAAATTCTATAATAAAAATTTGCTCCATTTAGAAAGTGTATGTAAATTTATGAAAATAAGAAGATTAGGTGATATTTAGTAGGAAATTTTCTACAACATAAAGATTTCAAGATATTCTGTCAGAATGATGAGGTCACGTTCCATGTAAAGAAAATGGTGTTAGAAAAGAAGAGTAAAAGTGGATAGTCACTTTGATACCGTTATCAGATCAACCTTGAAGATTAGGGGTAATCCTTGGATCTCTACACTCACCCATCTTCTCTCCTTAACCATTTTCTTCCTATAGACACACTTTTACTTTTTTGTTTGGTCCCAATAAAACTTGATATTTCACCTCTTGCTCTTTACCTTACTCAACGTGACCAGGACTTTATCACATTGAATAAAAAGTTACGTGTATGTCTGCTTTTTACTTTAGCTGCTTTTTCATTTTACATTTACTTTTTTCTTTGAAAAGTTACTAGGAAACACGTGTTTAAGACAATGACAGAACGTAATATATTGATTCCTTTTACGCCGTAAATTGGTTGGAACATTTTGAAAATTTATTGAGTCATTTTCACAGCACTAACACTCTTGTGACCATTCATTTCATTATTAAACGTTTTTTTCGAACTTTTTGGTAAAAATATCTAATAACTTTTTGAATACAACTTTACAAACTAGGATTTTAAATTACATTTCTAGCAACCATGACCACAGCACCAGAAAAAATTTGATGGTTTTGACGTTGATGGAAGTCTTCTATCGAAATCATTGATTGTAAAGATTTTTGATAGAATCATAACTGACCTCTTCATGGATCTTCAAACATTCATTCTTTCCATCCTAGTAAATTATTCATAAAACCCACATCCAGCTAACTCTTTATTGCATTGTATTCAAGGTTCATAAAGTCAGCAGATGTTGGTGTGTTCACATGGCTCTGAATGATATAACATTCTAAGAAAATCAGAAATTGCACCATGACTCGTTGTTTCCAAGTTATGAGTATATTTTTGACCTTTTCAATGGTGTAAGTTTGATAACAAAACAACTTGAACAATTGAGAGGGTCAGAAAAATGATCATAACTCAAAAACTTCATTCTGTAGCACAATAGCTTGGAGAGATTTGGAAAGCTGAGCAAATTTTTCTATGAGATATCTTTCTTTATAAGTCCAGGAAAATTCTTCTAGCTTTTTATAGGTAGTTTTGATAATGATGGGTTAATTATCTTCTAGTGTCCATAATAAAATCCAACAAAACCCACTAATCTCCAAAAAAAAAATCCTTTAGTACCTCCTGATGATGATAATGATGAAAGGTCTCTGATAGGTTTAAGATTACCTTAAATTTTCACTTTGAGAAAATCTGAATTAAATATTGAATTAACATCACTCTATATTCCTTTTTTAGATCAACACCACTAAACGTTTTAAATATTCTAGCTGTCATATTGAACGAACCTCTAAATATACTCATAACAAGATTATCAGGAATAATTAAGATAAAGGAAATAATTATAAATAAATTTACCGGATTTGGTGATGTTCGATTGTATACACTAACATGGATATCAACTGGAATGTTCACCAAACAAAACTATCTTTGGATCGAAGCACAAGAAAATGGTGGAAACAGAGTGACAAGTGTGAGTCGACTAAGAGTATAAAACTTTTGAAGCTTAGTTGCTGATAAAACTGTTTCAGGTAGATTGACTTTTCCTTGTTTGCTTCAGTTTATTTTAAAATGAGGGGTGAAATCTTGAGAGAATGGAGCTACTGAGAATAGAAAGTGGGTCAGAATAGTTTCGCGGGATTCGCTAGTGGATTAAACCTAAGGTCATATTCGATTAAGGCAAAAAAGGATAGAGGAGAAAAGTAAAAGGTCATATAGGTCGGGTTGGTCGATTGGGTGGTCGAATATATAACGAATGCCAAACGAAATTTATGATCACGTCTTTCGCATGTGAGGTGGGAAATACGAAAGGTGTGACTAGGGTCCTTCGTACGTGCAAATGTAGACTCTAATCCAAATAGTGGTGAGCTATCGACAGGAAGATTTATCTAAAGAGGGAAAACGGGACGAGTGACCGCGAGAGTAAAAGGGATAGCAGGTGGATCGCCCCTCGAGTTTTCAGCTTGGGCGAGCTTTCGCCACGGGGAATTAAATTTAACTCCCACTCCCTAACGGGCGATATATTTCATAGCGAGATATCCAACTTTATACATTCCTGTGTGTCGACCTCAAGTTCGTTATTGATTCAATAGCCAGAAAATTTCTGTCTTTTCTACACCATTGAAACAGCATCATACTTTTTCATACTTTTCCATTCATATCCTTTTATAAGGTATCTTTATATTTATTTATTTGACTGTTTTCACTCATTACTTTAATTAAAATAGCTTGAAAAATGAACATATTCCATTCGAATATTGTGGTGATGCCAGAGATCTATTAATCATTATTCTGGAAAATATTATTTAATGGGAAAAGTTTTTGAATCTAAAGCTATTTAAGTTGATAGCTAGGTTTGCTAACTTTCTCAAGTACGAAAATTCTATCCTAATGTTTGTATATTTATAAAGAAATTGAGAGAAAATTATGATTAAATAATAGTAAAAATAAATAAGAAATTATTTATAAAATACAAACATTACTAAGCAAGACTAAAACTTATTAAAACTATGAAGATGTGGAATACATCAAGGTTTTATTCAACAATCCTAATAAAACAAACTTATGAATGTTACTCCAGTCTGCTTCTGATGCTAACACTTTACTTGCAGTCTTTAATTCCAGCCTCAAGTCTTGGCTACATTGATTTAAAGAGCAGTCATGATGGCACCAACATGTCTTACTTATCTCCAACTATTATATTACTGATTCATTGAAGTCATTTCAGATTTTCAAGTCACACTGCTTGTTTTTCTATTTTTTCTGAATGATTTGATGAACAAATCTATCTAATCTAATTCTATTTATCTCTTATATATTTTAATTTACATTTTTAGGCATGTAGGCTTGATTCTAATAACATTATTTGGCTTTGATGATGATTTAGCTCAAGTCTAGCTAAAATTATGCAAAGGTTTATTGTCTAGTGCAATATTAAAGACAGATTTGGGCAAGTCCATCATCAACGTAAGGATTATGCTGCTAGGGAAGCTTATTGGAGTGTTATACCAAGATTCTTATTCAATGATAAGATATTGTTTTATTATTCAATAAAAATATTGACTCCTCTTCACCAACAACTAGTTCCAAATGAGGTTTATCAACTACAAAAAAGTTTCTTGATGACATCAACTAACATAATCTAATCAGTACATGTCAATATCATTATAAAAATTGGTTTTATATTGTTAGAGAGTTATTGAATTCAAAACTCAAACAAAGTTTTATTTTATCTTAATAAATGACATAATTATTTAGCTTTGGTGAATTGAATCATACAATAATAATCGAATTTTAAATAAGTATATGAAAATGGGTAGAAAGACACAGTGGGAAATGGTTTGACAAGGGTAGAAACTCATCTCAAGTCTCACCTTATCCCTTGTATCCTGGAGCCATTTCCAACAGGTATAGGAGAAGGGGTTAAAGCTTAAAGCCGTTCTCTACTATTTGTTGTCTCTCTTTAGCCTCGGGTACGCGAGCTCGTTGCGAAGTTGGAATAAACGGATTATTCGTTCACTCGACAACGTAGAGTACTACACCACGGCCAATGTACAATGCACGTAGTATTCGGTTGGCTAACGCGCTATGAGGGTGACGGTAATGTGATTCCACACTGAGTTGTGGCCAGGTCTTGTCCACTAACTCGAATAGTGCTCCAACGACCTCTCCATCTCTTTCGTGCTGTTTCCCTTTTCTGCAGGAGACAGAAGAGAATTCTGGATTCAAACGTAACTAGAAATATCTAGAAATATCTAGGGAATCAACGGAAAACTAGAATTCACTTCAAGTTATTTCAAATTCATCCTTTCATTTATCTTCCTTTATCTTTTTAATTATTTAATTAAACTTCTTTGAGATTTTGATGTCTTTAACTTGGATTCATTTTCTGTACAATTAAAAAAAATCCCTCCTAAAAACTACTATGAAAGATTAAAAGATCAGCTCGTGGGCTACCAAGATACTTTATATTGGATTTTTCAATTTTTAAATTAGTTAGAAATAATTTGTTTTTCTTTTTGTTACTAATTGGTTTGTTAATTCATTTATTTGAGAGAATGATTTTAAATTACAGTTGCAGAGTTGCTAAATGATGAACACAATTATTACCTTAATAGCCAAGAGGGGATAATAAAATGGAGATGGTTATTTTAATTATTATTAACAAACTAAAATGAACAAACTCTAAAATATCATTAACAACATAAATAATTTATCAAATCATCAAATAATTACCAGTATGGATACTTTTATTTTTATTGGAATAATGATCAATACATCCTTGATTGCTTTTGAGGAGTATAAACATTCTTTAGTCAGACAATCTTTTATTAGTTTTGTTTCAAATTAATGAAACGAATATTGTTATGAGTTTGATAAAATGACTCTGCTAGTTAAATATAGATTCTTGAGAACAAGAGTTTTTTATTGCACCAATGAAAAATCATAATTGAAACATGATTAATGCAAAAATTTTTGCAAAGTTCCGGTTTTACCCCATTTTAGGAGTGAAAAAATGGATTTTTTATATGTTTGACCTGATTTCGCATTTCTACTCATCAAGACGAAGAGAATGAGTGGTCGATCATCAAAATCGGAGAACTTTGATTTTTCGACCCAAAAAAATGGCAAGTGGTACCCCTTTCCATTTTTTTTGGCCAAAAAATAAAAGTACTCCGATTTTGATGATCGAGGACTCATTCTCTTCGTCTTGATGAGTAGAAATGCGAAATCGAGGCGCAGTTTAAGAAAATCCATTCTAACACCCTCAAAAAGGGGTAAAACTGGATACAAATTACTAAACATCATCCCCCTGACTTTAAACCCTTGTAACTCTTGAACGGACGGTCCAATAACGTTTTTCAAGGACGTTTTGAAAACCTTAGATTCTGAGCTATAAAATGATATCCACAAATTTATTGCAAAAAATTTATTTCCCCCTAAAAATCGCTAAAATATAAAAAAAGTCACATTTTTTTCGGGAGTTTGCCAAATATTTTGGCAATTTTAAGGGTAAAATAATGATTTTAAATGTTTTTCATGGATATGTATTTTTAGCTTAGATTCTAAAGTTTTTTAAATATTCTTGGAAAACCATTTTTAGACGACTCGTACAAGAGTTACAGAGGTCTAAAGTCAAAGTAGGGGTGAAAAATCATCTACTTCTTAACTTTAGACCTCTGTAACTCTTGTACGAGTCGTCTAAAAATGGTTTTCCAAGAATATTTAGAAACTTTAGAATCTAAGCTAAAAATACATATCCATGAAAAACATTTAAAATCATTATTTCACCCTTAAAATTGCTAAAATATTTGGCAAACTCCCGAAAAAAATGTGACTTTTTTTATATTTTAGCGATTTTTAGGGGGAAATAAATTTTTTGCAATAAATTTGTGGATATCATTTTATAGCTCAGAATCTAAGGTTTCCAAAACGTCCTTGAAAAACGTTATTGGACCGTCCGTTCAAGAGTTACAAGGGTTTAAAGTCAGGGGGATGATGTTTAGTAATTTGTATCCAGTTTTACCCCTTTTTAAGGGTGTTAGAATGGATTTTCTTAAACTGCGCCTCGATTTCGCATTTCTACTCATCAAGACGAAGAGAATGAGTCCTCGATCATCAAAATCGGAGTACTTTTATTTTTTGGCCAAAAAAAATGGAAAGGGGTACCACTTGCCATTTTTTTGGGTCGAAAAATCAAAGTTCTCCGATTTTGATGATCGACCACTCATTCTCTTCGTCTTGATGAGTAGAAATGCGAAATCAGGTCAAACATATAAAAAATCCATTTTTTCACTCCTAAAATGGGGTAAAACCGGAACTTTGCAAAAATTTTTGCATTAATCATGTTTCAATTATGATTTTTCATTGGTGCAATAAAAAACTCTTGTTCTCAAGAATCTATATTTAACTAGCAGAGTCATTTTATCAAACTCATAACAATATTCGTTTCATTAATTTGAAACAAAACTAATAAAAGATTGTCTGACTAAAGAATGTTTATACTCCTCAAAAGCAATCAAGGATGTATTGATCATTATTCCAATAAAAATAAAAGTATCCATACTGGTAATTATTTGATGATTTGATAAATTATTTATGTTGTTAATGATATTTTAGAGTTTGTTCATTTTAGTTTGTTAATAATAATTAAAATAACCATCTCCATTTTATTATCCTTTTCATGTTTGACCACTCATTCTCATTATTAGACGACTAGTATAAGAAGATAAAGTTATGCTGCTGCGAAGCATAAAAAACCTCTAATCGCGGGGGTTCTTATCTAAGAGCTGTACCGACTTCCTCCCTCACGTCCAGATGTTTCATATGAGCCTTCGATCAACCTCGTAACATTATCAGCATAGAATTTATACATATATTTATTTCATACATTACAGTTTTCGCACATATATCATTATCAATGCAACCAATTAATGTCAATCGTCAGTGTTTTCGAAAAACACTAGTGAATTTTCGACACTTTAATATTTGTGCAATTCAAAGTAATTACGAGATGAAATTAAATCAATGAGCAATTTAAAAAGTATTGTCTTTTGACATATTTTTAGAGTTAGTTGTCCTAGCAAGACAAACACAATAATTTCTTGAAGGCATTGATAGTTTACCAATAATCATAGTTATTTTAGTATCTATTCAGCATAATGGATGAAAATTATTGACATTAATAGATGAGTATTAGAGCGATAAGTGAAGTAGCATGAATGTTAAATAGTAATATGCATAGACATGCATGTGAATTCTCAATGGGAGAACACCTGTAGGCAATTGTATAAACATTCGTACTCTAGGCTTCTACTGTTGAACAGCACAGAGACGTAAACAGATTTATAGACACGACAACAAATAGGAGCGCAAATCTATGAACATATAAGCAGTCTGTTGGGAGAATTCAAGCAAATGTCGAATTTACGTGTGTTATATTGTACATAAACGTAGCTAGAGTTAGTGAGACAGAGAGTCAAAGTCAAACTGTAACCATCACTGTGTGGCTTGAGTTCATATTATCAAGTTACTCGGTGGGATTTACAATCCAAACAAACGAATGGATGCTGAATGCACATGAAATGTTCTTAGTAAAATCTCGACTGTTTTATCATCTCTGCTTTTCTGGATTCAATAATCCTTTTTTAAAATCCATTATTCTTATCAAGTTATTTTTTTTTCTCTGTACATGAATAATCCATGATTCGAATAATCACATTAATCTTTCATTTTGTATAAAAAAATGATAATATTTTTTTTTGTTATCATAATGTGATTACTGACTTGGTCTCTTTCTGATAAAAAATGAAAACTCATGATGAAAAAATGGGGGTTTCCATATTTCCATTGTAATTTGTTGAATGTTATTGAATAAAATGTGTTTATGAATCAAAACGCAGAACTCTGTTATTATTAATTTACATTAATTTTAAACAATCACGTAAATATGCTAATATTTTGACGTTGAATAAATTGAATTTTCCTGTTGATTTAAAATTGACTTCCAAATAAATAGTTCGAGTTAAATTCTGGGGCATTGAGCTATGGTAAGGTAAGAACAAGATAGAGATTCCTCTCAAGTTTATACAAGTCTTGGATTACAATTACAATTATGTGAAACCTTATCTTCTAAACGTAGAGACGTGCTTCCTGCTTTCACTCACTAGTATCTAGTTCACATTACTGGATTAACGTATTAGAGAAGTTAGGGGCATCTCAGCTAACTTAAAAGCCAGAGTGTAAGAGGTGTAAATTAACCCACAAAATCTGCCTAGTACCTTGTAATACTGACTGTGAAGATCTATGAATATTAATCAACTGTGCAATAAATTCTTTGTAGTTTCAGAAAAAGTTATTTTGGTGCAACAGACTGAAGATTGATCCTGGAAGTACCAAGAAAAATTGGTAAATCTCCATTGGAAAGCTAAACTAGTCTGATGTTGCATCAAGAATTCGATCAGTCTTGCTCCAAAATTATTAAGATGCACTTAAACTGAGTGTACAAGTGATTCTATTCAATATTTACCAAGAATGAGTTGATGAACATCACTGGGTACTGATTTACAGTCATTGCCAGATTTAACTTTCTGATGCCCTAGGCTTTCATAGTCAGAGCAACCCTTATCAGTGCCCTTTCTGTGATGAAGCCTTAGGCTGGTACTTGGAATGCCTTACTATAACTTTATCACTGCTTCCAATTATAACCAGTAGATACTGATTCTAATAATGATAGAATATTAACTACTGTGCAGTGATTTTCATTACTTCATTCCTCGAATAAAATTTCTGATGAGACAATACGAGCTAAGTCATCTGCTGATATGACTATTGATCTTTGGTCTTAACCCAAAAATATCAAAACAGTTGGAAACTTTATTGTTTTAACATTACTCTAGGATGTCTTCCAGTGGTGAAGGATCATCAAGCTTCAAGCTAGAATTTATTTTTTCCCTAGAATGAATGTGGATTAAACGATTACATACTTAAAAGCACATATCTTTATCATTTTAAAATAACAACTTGTTCAACTCCATCTCCATGATCATCCATTCAACTTAATCACAGGAGTATCCAACGAAATAATAATAAAACAATATTGATAAAAATAGATGTCGAATATGTTATGACAATGAATACTGAAAATAGCTTTATGCCAAGGAGTTAAGGGACGTAATAAGTTATTAGGTTACCGTGGTTCATGTCACGTAGTCAGCGTCGAGTGTGGTTACGGAGTTAAAGCAAGGATACTGAAAGTACATAAGAGAGGGGTGAAGAAGAAAGATGAAGAGAGGGATGGTATATATGGGGTAAGGTGATGGCGTCGAGGGTAAAACCGACATGACGGGTTAACTCTAGAGTGTAGAGCGAGAAGCGAACTAAACTTTGTTTGTCACTGACGCCATCCTGTTGTTTCTGTACTATATCTCATCTTCTAGACCACGTTTCCTGTCGACACTTTCGTGCCAGTATTCTCTCATCATTTCTCTGCATTCATTTCGTTATTATTGCAGCACGTTTTACGCTTACAAGTGACTTGAGATCGTCAACAATCAGATTTAATCTTATTTTCCAGTAATAGTATATGCAAATTTTGTATTTTATATTCATAATTGTAACTTATCTGTTTATCTTCATTTAGTTACTCCATTTGTTACTATTTTATTTGTAAATATTTGATTATGAAGTTTAAGTCAGTGAATGCATATTATTATTTAATTACTTTTTTTAACTTCTCATTAGGAAGTTATTAATACAATTATAATGAGGTCAATTGGTGAAATTCATAATTTTGACATATCTTTACGTTTTGAAACATTTAAAAGCATATGAGAAGGTTTAAAAATCAATTTATGGACATATGTACAATTATACGTACGAAAAATTGTATATGATTTATAAAAATAGCAATTTGTTATCCCATTTCTTATTTAAGAAGATAAGTAGGCCTAGATATTAATCATCTAGTCTACCTTTATTACTACTTAGTGATGATAAAACAATTGGCTGTCATCTTTTGATGGTTTTGAAAAGCTCAAAAAATAATTCTCTGAAGATGATAAAAATTCTGAAACTTTGATCGAACAGAAAAATTTTCAACTTTAGTAGAAAGGATGTCTGAAGTTCTTTGTTATTTTTTAAAGTATAAATATGCTTCTATATTTGTATGTAAATTTATCCACATTTTTATTATGATAGGAAGATATAAACACAAAGAATTTTAAAAATTTTCTCCATCAAAAAATTCTTCAATAAAATTTGTAATTTTAATTTTCTAAAGTTTCAGTTAAGAAATTTTACTAGCTAAAAAAAACAATGTCAACTCATAACATTCATGAAAGAAAAAAGAATCAATCAAAATTGCTATTGCATTTATTCAAGTGTGAATTAATAATAATAGCGTGTCAGTAAAAATTGCTATAATTTTAAAAGTGGTAAATAGAAATAAGATAAAAAAAAAAAAAAATAAAATAATTGAACAAAAACTACTTTCGTGACGGAAATATTATCATAAATTCCCCTGGAGAATCGCAAAATATTCTTTACCTTTTTATTTTTTTCAGTTACGCCCTGAAAAAACTCTCAGAAATGATACGACGTTTCAATCTTCACCACCTTCACTAACATGGACTTGCAAGCTGGCACGACGAACTAATATTCTCGCAAAGAAAACTTTTCGGGAAACCAAGCATCGAACTTAACAATAAGACGGTGGTGGAAAAAAAATGAAAAAGGTAAGAACAGACACAAAGTTGAAAATTGATACTGAAGAATCGATAATTCATTGAATTTTATCTTTTTCATAGCACCTACTTATTAAGAGTATCCTATTCTTCATCATGGATCAATCATTGGAGAATCAAGAGCAAGGTTTGAAAGGACAAATGCTTTCAATAAGCTCAAGAAAATAAAATAAATAAAAATGAGTCTGGGTGCACTTTGTTATTTCGATTCATTCAAATCCGCCATATTGTCATCATTTAGTTTCTTTTGTTTATAACAAACTGCTGTTATTATAAACAATATACAATTTTTTAATCACAGAAAGTTATTTAGAACAATATTTTATTGTTATTTATCGAATAAAATCATAGTAATGATCTTTCAATCAATTAAAACTATTTTTAATTGTTTATAACAAATTGATATGGGATGTTAATTAAATAACATTTATGGTGAGTTATACTTTATTTACTATTTTTTTTAATAAAGACAAGATCTTGAAGATTTTCTCTACAAAGGATAACTTTTCGTTCTAATTTTTCTAGGAAGAAGATCTTGAATGAATGAATAAAATCAAAAGTCATACAACAGAGAAATGGTTCGCTTAAAGTCGAATTTCTGGCAAACCGATTCATTACAAACTTTTAGAATACAATACAACGAAAATTGTGACAATGTACGTGGAGGAATCCTCAGCATTGAGGAAAAGAGAAAAGGAAAAAACAGTTAACTTCCCCAATGTGAATTGACGTGGAAATATATTTTAAAGCTACTGTGACTTCCTAGTGGTTGAGTAACTTCTTTTTAAATAAAAAGATACGATATTACTTCCGGTCAAACAGTTTTCTCACAATTGCTCAATTTTCTCTTCTCTTTGTCTTTTTACTCATTGAAACTTATCCTTCTTTTTTTTTCTTTTCTTCGTTCTCTCGTTCTATCTCTGTTTTTACTCACTTGTTCTTCGATACTATCTTCTGCTTTGTGATTCACCATTATAGAATCTTGTTAAATCAGATAAATTCTAGCAATATTCTCGTGAACTATAATAATAGCTTGCTTTAAGATCAAATGTCTCTTGGGATCTTTTTTGCAGCAGTTTTCAGAATTATTGATGCTCGTTATATTTATTGGAGTATTGAAGAAATGATTGGAAATATTGAGAATGATAATATTAATAATGAATTTTAAATCATTACATTATTTAAAATTGTATCCTCCATTTTATGAATTACTTTGTTTGTAATTTTTATAAAAAATTTACATTTTAATGAACATCATATCATTCTTGTATTTTACTTTTTTTATTTTATTTAAAGTGGAATAAAATTTTTTCGTAAAAATGTTAATTCGATATTCTAAAATTCTTCATATCTGTCAAAAAAAATTTGAAAACTTGAAATTTCTATTGACGAATTCTTCTCTTTTCTTATTTATTTTTTTTCAAACAATTAAGTAAGTCATGAAGAAGAAGAAGAAGTCATAAAAGACATTCAACAAAATATTTCCAATATTTTTCCCAAAATAAATCGAATAACTGGATGAAAATAATTAAAATTATTTATAATCAAAGAAAATTTCTACCTGCAAATGAAAAATTCCCATTAAAATAAATTTTGCCAATTTTTTTCTTACACAGAGTCACAAATTTTTTTGTACAAATCTAATGTTAGAAATACACACTAGTCGTGTTTTTATATAGTTATTATAGCTGCAAGAATAAAAAAAAACATTTATAAAAAATTGTGACAAAGGAAATATTTCTCTTTTTAGACTGAAAAGAGAGAAAGCTCTCTTTTAGATATAAATACAAAAAATTCTAAATATGGAAGTTATACCAATGGTAGCAATGTGTACGATTGTACAAAGAATAATTATAATTATGAAGTTGATGTGGATGAAACAAAGAGCCCAAGGATTACAAAAAATTATAGTTGATTACTTTGTTCTTATTTAATAACATTCTTGTAAAACATTTTTAATCTTTTGACTAAATATTAAAATGTCTGCATTGTAATTCAAACTACCTACCATGTCTATCATAGAACCGTTTGTTCATGTACTTTTGTTGTTGTACTTTTTAAAGTGAAAGTATAAAAGCTTTATAATTTGTAATAGGAAAGTATCAATAAAAACAGAATGAAGGTAACATAAAACATAATTTACTTGCTCTTCATGTGTAATACACTGTGTATGGTAAGTTAATTAACTAAATATAATCAACTTTTAGATCAAACTAAAGTTGGAGTAAAAATTTCATTGCTGGAATTGATTGATTTCCTTTCTCTTTATACAGTATCATAAAACTTATGATGATGGTAAAGACGAGTTCAGGTATTTATTTAATAAAAATACGTTTCGAAAAAAACCCTGAGGTCAAGTGGCTTCTAGTAACCGGTTGGCTTAGACAGCTTTCACAAAAACACCAAAGAATCTCTTTATACTTTCTTGCAATCTTTTATGCTTATTTTTTGTTTTTTCTTTTTAACGTACATTTTTTTTTGCTAGCTCAAAATAAATTGAATTCTTTATCGATGAAGAGTAAAGCATTAATAAAATCATGTTAAAGTATCAAAATTACTTTAATATACATTTATCATCTTTAAAATAAAACCAACGAGCTTTTTTATTCATACTCTATTTAGATAATGTGGTGGTGTTCATTTATGATAAATACTAAATAAAAATAAAAGCACAAAAATTTATTGCTGAAAGTTATGGCTATTATTGTGTGAATTTCATCATCAACTTGAGAGTAAATAAAATATTTTTTTTTTGTGTTGTAAATTTAGTTATGTTATAATTTTCTTGTTTTTTTTTTTTTAAACTATTGTTTACCAAATGAATAGAGAAAGAAAGTCACAGTGGAAAGATTCAAAGACCAACACAAAAAAACATTTGCTGTAAAGGAAAAGCTAAAAAGCATTCAACCAACGTTGGTGTATCCATTAACGTTCTAAAGAGTTAACAAATTTTTATTTTTACACGCAATGTTTCCTAATTACGAGTTCACGTACAGAAGAATAAAATCAAAACAAAAAAAGGAAGAGAAAGAAAAATAAACTTCGAGGCTAACAGTGTAAAGGGCATCAAACAAGCTATAGTACCACAGTAGGTAATTGAAAGATCAATAGAAAATAATATACTGTTATGATTTCTTCTATTTACCTTATCATGACTATTTTTAATTCAGATATTTACATAAAGTGATAAAACAACTTTAATACACTGATTGGAATTCAAGTAATGGATTCACAGACTAAAATAGAAATGTATTTCATTAAATATCTTCTATTGTCTTCACCAACATGATTTATTTCAAGCTCACTTTCAAAGCTGCAGATTTTCAAGTTATTTTACTTAGAAAGTCGCAAACTTATATAGCTATGGTATGAAGAACCCTTGAAGGTGAGAGTCTGACATACTTGGTTGCGGTGTCTTGCACCCTATCAGTAAAGCTCACGAGAAACTTTATTTCTTTATTCGCTTTCTCGTCATCTCAGTACTGGAACCACCCCTGGGAATAAGAAATGCGATACGTTCTGACTTGACATTCTCTGGAGAATTTAAAAGTTTCACTGTGACCTTTTATGCTAACAGACTTTTAGAAACATACTTATAATAGCAACAGCACAATGGAAATGATGAAAATACTATTACTGAAATTATTGATTATCTAAATAAAGAGAAAGTATTCTAATGCTGGATTAAATTAGAAGTGTGCTCTTGAAGGAGTCTTGATTTGGGTTGTGACTACAGAGAAGATCTGAAGGTGTAACAAATTGAGTCTGTAGCTGCAAGGGAAGTGAAATGTGTTTTGGCTTGAAAGAAGTGCTGCAGCAGTAATAAAAAGAAAGTTTTGTTGTTATATAGAAAATTTAGAAAAAAAGTTCTTGATAGACATGATAGAAATCGTTCTAACTCACAGACATGAACATTCTTATCTAAAGTTTGATGATCAACTACAATTATAACTTCAGTTTGTGTTTGTAGACTGATTGTTGATGTCACATTTTATTTATATTTACTTTAGAATCTTATTCAACGTTCACAAATGATAGAACATTTTAAAAGAATTTTTATGACATTTCAAGCATTTCTATTATTCATCAAGATGAGTTACCTTTGATTGACCTCTAGATTAAAAAGTTTAATTTAATTTATTTAAACAATTAAAAATATTTATATTTTCAACACCATGTCAAAAATATATTGAATATAGCTTGAATAATCTGGTCCATGATAAGAAGAGATCAATCACTTGATTATTAAATGATACTGACGTCTAATTGAATATTATATACAGCCAATGCATTTTAATTTATAGTCTGAAATGTACCTGTTTAAACAATAAAACACAGCTTAAACGATGGATAGGTATCTATTGAAATTTTAACAATGTGCTGAACATTACGTAATACATTTCTCTCTCAGCAGTCTCAACCAGTCGTCGTTGCTAATCCATTGTATCTTTCTCGACAAATCGTAACGTCTCGACCTGGCTTTGGATACGTGATCTCGTAAAAATGTTAATAGCTTTGCACTCGTATCACCCATAGCATTCGTGGTGTCTTCAGTCTAAGGTACACGTAGTGTTCTCTTGTTGCTTATAGATCCTGCGTGCTCCAATACACAAGTACTCTTTCTTTATCTTCTTTGCCTTTTTCTAGAGAGCCAATGGAAGACATGTATTGTTTAATTCAAATTTTCTTTAAATGCATGAAATGAGTTTTTTTATTGACAATATATTTTTTCTTTCTAGATGTCTATGCATATTGAAGAACAAATAAGAAATTTCTACCAATTGAGTACTTGAATACATGGAAATTACTTCAATATTAGGTAATATCTTGGAACTTTTCTTCTTTTATGATGATAACTAGAATCATAGACACACAAAAAGTTCCCAGGTCAGATTAGCTATGCTGATATCTATTGAAGCTTGTGAGCAACCTTTTCAGCAGCATAATGCAACAATAACTGTTTTGTTTAAAGGTTTCTTGTGAATTAATTACTGAGAAAATTCTTTCAGTCAATTACTGTATTCCAGAACTACTTTAGTGAAGTAAATTTCTGATTTTTCTTTTCAGGAAAAGTTTTATTTTTTTATTGACATGAATATTTATGTAACGTAATGTAGAAAATTTCACTTTTTTAAGAAGAGCAATTTCATTATATGAGCATCGAATATAATTGTTTCTCCAAGCCATATAAAGTAGTTTTTACCTGGTATCATCACCACCATCATGACTAGACCACAACGATCTAGCATATATTACAATCTTGAATAACATAATTGGTAATTGTAGCTAAGTGGGTTGAATATCTAAAAAATCATTGAGTTCATACTGTAAATATAGATTGAATCATGTGAGTAAACATGAAAATTACATCAAATAATTTTTTTATGTGCCTGAAGCTTTCACTTGGTATATATATATATATATTTATATATATATTTGTTGGAGGTGGAATACTCAATAGAAATACTTGAGTTACCAAGGACCACGTGCGACGGATATAGAGTTAAGACGAGTACAAGATAAGCTAGCACTTTCTTCTTCGTTTTCTAGGATTTTTATTTCACCTTATTTCTGCATCACGCTTTTCAGCACGTAGTGACACATCTCGCGTGCGCCCAACTAGTATCCAGTTTGTTGGAGTCTCTGTTTCCTCACGGTTTAAATCTCTTTAGAAACTTCTTTGTAAGTTTTTTATTTGTTTTTCATTTTATTTTTTATTTCTTGCTTTTCCTTTTTTTAATGTCATTGCATTTACATAACAATCGATTTACGTACATAAGTGTGTACAGAGTTGTTGAATGCACTTTATGATCATATTGGAAAACTTGGAAAGTCATTATCTTTTTATCGACTTTGTTTTATTCTATTATATCATTAAAAAAGTACCTGAATTATTTGACTTTCACCAGGTAGTAAAACATAAAACAAAATTCTTTATGGTTTTTAGTATATCAAGATCAGTTTTACCAATCATCAAGTCTCTAGAAGAGACTCATTTCCATCAATGTTATCATATCACCCTAGAAATGAATATCAATATCAGAGAGGGTATATAAAGTATCATAGTCTTTATAGGTCGTGTAATTCTTTGAATGACTAATTAGAGATTGCAAATTTACTAATATAACTTGATGAGAATTTTCTGTAATTTTTTTCTAGTTACATCTGAAAATCCTCTTCTCTTCAAAGAACTCCAACTTTTAAGTACCAATTCAAGCACTAACAAGATATTCTTTGATTATCGTAATTAACGAATGGTTTTTAAAAAGTAACTGTCACTACTGTAAATCCTGGGATGAATGAATACTTACAATATTATCATCAAAAGTATAAAATACAATATCTAGCAGAATAATTACAATAAAGTATCCTTCTTGAACATTGTAACATAAAGAACTGAAATAGATTATCCTGTATAAAGAGAATTTCGTTCCCTGCATGTTCCCCAGGGGGGAAGTTCCCCGACGTACTTCTCGTGCTTTGCAGCAGCATAACTTTATTTTCTGCTGATAACTTTGGATCTATGCAACCTATATGGATAATGAGCATATCAAGAGATTCATAAGAACGAGAGTTTTTTATGGCAATTGCTAAAATTATGATTGTTGCATAATTTATGCAAAAATTTTTGCAAAGTTCCGGTTTTACCCCATTTTAGGAGTGAAGTAATTGATTTTTTATAAGTTTGACCTGATTTCGCATTTCTACGTATCAAGACGAAGAGAATGAGTGGTCGATCATCAAAATCGGACAACTTTGATTTTTCGACCCAAAAAAATGGCAAGTGGTACCCCTTTCCATTTTTTTTGGCCAAAAAATAAAAGTACTTCGATTTTGATGATCGAGGACTCATTCTCTTCGTCTTGATGAGTAGAAATGCGAAATCGAGGCACAGTTTAAGAAAATCCATTCTAACACCGTCAAAACGGGGTAAAACTGGATACAAATTACTAAACATCATCCCCTTGACTTTAAACCCTTGTAACTCTTGAACGGACGGTCCAATAACAATTTTCAAGGACGTTTTAGAAACCTTAGATTCTGAGCTACAAAATGATATCTACAAATTTATTGCAAAAAATTTATTTCCCCCCAAAAATCGCTAAAATATAAAAAAAGTCACATTTTTTTAGGGAGTTTGCCAAATATTTTGGCAATTTTAAGGGTGAAATAATGATTTTAAATGTTTTTCATGGATATGTATTTTTAGCTTAGATTCTAAAGTTTCTAAATATTTTTGGAAAACTATTTTTAGACGACTCGTACAAGAGTTACAGAGGTCTAAAGTCAAAGTAGGGGTGAAAAATCATCTACTTCTTAACTTTAGACCTCTGTAACTCTTGTACGAGTCGTCTAAAAATGGTTTTCCAAAAATATTTAGAAACTTTAGAATCTAAGCTAAAAATACATATCCATGAAAAACATTTAAAATCATTATTTCACCCTTAAAATTGCCAAAATATTTGGCAAACTCCCTAAAAAAATGTGACTTTTTTTATATTTTAGCGATTTTTGGGGGGAAATAAATTTTTTGCAATAAATTTGTAGATATCATTTTGTAGCTCAGAATCTAAGGTTTCTAAAACGTCCTTGAAAATTGTTATTGGACCGTCCGTTCAAGAGTTACAAGGGTTTAAAGTCAGGGGGATGATGTTTAGTAATTTGTATCCAGTTTTACCCCGTTTTGATGGTGTTAGAATGGATTTTCTTAAACTGTGCCTCGATTTCGCATTTCTACTCATCAAGACGAAGAGAATGAGTCCTCGATCATCAAAATCGGAGTACTTTTATTTTTTGGCCAAAAAAAATGGAAAGGGGTACCACTTGCCATTTTTTTGGGTCGAAAAATCAAAGTTGTCCGATTTTGATGATCGACCACTCATTCTCTTCGTCTTGATGCGTAGAAATGCGAAATCAGGTCAAACTTTTAAAAAATCAATTACTTCACTCCTAAAATGGGGTAAAACCGGAACTTTGCAAAAATTTTTGCATAAATCATGCACCAATCATAATTTTAGCAAGTGCAATAAATAACTCTCGTTCATACGAATCCATTGATATGCTCATTATCCATATAGGTTGCATAGATCCAGAGTTATCAGCAGAAAATAAAGTTATGCTGCTGCAAAGCTCGAAGAATACGTCGGGGAACTTCCCCCCTGGAGAACATGCGGGGAACGTTTGGGGAATGAAACTTTCTTTATGCGAAATGATAAAATATAAAATCGAAATATAAAATAATATATAATGAAGACAGTTATATCACATTTTTCATAATAACACTAGTGTTTGAAATGATAAGTCCTGTGGCTAAAAGACCATGGGTCTAGATAGAACATTTGGTACATTTTATGCAAGAAATAAGTTCATAGGTTATCTTTAGATGTTTCTGTGGTTCTGTGCCATGAAACTATGGCTTCTGAGCTGCGCTTGTCAAGCAGTAAAGTACGCTGTATCTTTGTAGCAATAGTTTATATTCACGTAAAGTCCAGACAAAAGGATAGAACAAGGTAAAGGAGAAGTGTTATATTTAAAGTACATTGTCGAGTGTCTGTGTGTAGCTGAGCTGACTGCATTGCGCTTGGAGGATAATAATGTAGACTCTTGTAAGCGTTTGTATGTTGTACATAGGTTACAGTTCCATTTACAAAACGATAGGAGTGACTTAAATGAATTTCGAGGAGTAATAAGTTCATTTATAATTGAGCTCTTTATTAGCTATAATTGCATCAATGTGATAGCTTCACTCTTTACATCAGAAATCAACAGATAGAACATTTTTGGAACTTTTTTTTTATTTCAACACAGCAGTTTTTCTCTCGAATAAACACTCACTCGGTTGACTTATTCGACATGCGGACAGGTCAACTGACAGATGGATAGACTGACGACTATCAGAAAGTCCTTTTTTACATTCCAGAATGTCAAGGCATATTGAAACTTCACAAAGTTATTTTCAATTCGATTGCATTGTATTATTATCATTCAATAATGTAAAATTGAGTTTATATAAATTTTATATAAAATCGATAGCTTTATATGCTGAATAATCAATAGAATAGTTGGATTAACTACAATATGGAAATGAGATATGTAAAAAAAAAAACTTACTTATGTTCTTTTTATTTTAATATTTCTTTATTGAATTATTTTTCTTGATGTTACACCATTTGAAAGAATGATAAACTCTATGAGAGTCCAGACTAATTGTAATTTGCCAGAAAATTATTATTCAATTATTTGGAAAAAATTAAAATGCAAAAAAGTATCTTGAGCATAATTTTAAATGTTAATTCCTACTTCATGCAGTTAATCCTTTTTTCTCTTTAATTTTATTATTGTTTGCAACAATTCTAGCATTTAGTAAGCACTTAGCAGTTGTAAATATAAAAAAAGGATTTAATGTTTAAGTCGTATATTTATAGAGAGAAAAAAAATCTTAGATTAGCTGATAATTACTGTATTTGTTTAAATGTGTGTAGATTAGATCATCCTTATAATTGTATTTATAAAAATAATTAAATTCTTATTGTATAAAATTTTATTTTATTTCTATCTGTGAATTTTTAATCATATAAAAATCAGATGAAAAATAGCTGAGAATGATTTCGTTACATGAAATGCTTCAGTTGGAAATTTAAACACTTTACTGTGAATTATTTAAAAAATTTATGAATAGCTGAAGAAAAAGTTGGAAGATTGAAACATTGGTTGAAGTTTGACCAGCGTTTATACGGATTCTTAAAAGTTGTATAAAAGCCACATGAAAAGCTAACAGCTTTCAATCAAAAAAGTTCTTAACTATTTTTTTTTTAACTATTTACAAAGTTTGATTTTTTATTATATTTCATTTTTTGGCACTTTCCAGTCATTTTTTATAAAGTTAAAACATCAAAGCATGTCATATACACTATAAAGTATAGGCTTTACTTTCAATTTGACATTTAAATTTATTTATTCAAATCCACACAATTATTTTTTCAAGTAATATTTTAAATGATTCAAGCAAGAAGATTAAATATATTTTTGCAAAAAAGGTTAATGGAATATTTGAAACATTTTTTGATAAATTTCGAACGAGTTGAAAGATAAAATAAATTAAATTTGATTTTACGAAATTGACAGATTTTGTATATAAATAATATCAAAATATTTTTCAAATAGTTTAAGAATGTAGTTAAGATTAAATTTTAGTAAGCTTTACAATGTAGGGCTTAGGATAGAAAAAATTTCATATTATAAAACGATATTATTATAAGAATTGAAATGTTATTGATATTGTCATTTTTACTCCATGCATTTATTTATTATAATATTTATATTGATTTTTGTACTGTATTTATTAGTGACATAATGGAAGAGAGGAGGGTAAAATGAAACGCTCTAAAAAATTTATTAATTTATTAAAATAACTTTAAAACACCTTTTCCATTTGTTGTACATCAATTTTTTATTTTATTAATAAATTAAAAGTTATTAACATTCGTTCATAGATTAGTTAATTAAAGTTTTATCTTTGAAATGAAATGAAGTTAATGAATAAATAATAATAAAATATTAAATGACTTTGAATAAATATTTATTATTATGATATTTTTAATAATTAAAAAAAATAAATTCTCAAAAAAAAAATTATCACAGTGTATATTTAAATTTATTATTAGATATTAATTTTTAATAATATCAAGAAACCTATTATTTTATTCTTGAACATATAAATAATTTGACAATAAAAAATATTTCAGAAAACAAATAAAGTACACCGAAGACTTAAAAACATGTGAGAAAAATTATTAGATTTATTGTCTCGATAATACGGCCGTCATTGTGGAGACAGGATCGTTTATATTCTTGAAATAAAATAGAAATTTCCGTCAGAATCAATTTTCAGTCGCACTATTCGAGTCTTTTACAAAAAAAAAAAAAATCAAACTGTCAAGAGAAAATGCCAATCGTAGTGAGAAAATTTCCATGGAATAGATAAGAATAAAGGAAAAGATAAACGTGCAGTAAAAATTGGATGTTAACGCGTGACACACCTACTTGCTTGACATTCAGCTGAAAAAAATAATTTTCCCCGATAGATCTTCATCTATCGCCGTCAAAGACAAATGATATTCGCATTTATTGTGTTTGAATCATTCACAACTGTATATATCTTTTATTTACATGTCGACTATTTGTCATTCTCTATCAGAGTGTCATTGATGTAACAAATGAACATCCTTTTTTATTAATTGATCATGGAAATATTAAATCAAACAAGACATGATAAAAGTCTATGAATAAAGTGAGAAAAAATAATGGAATAAAAATAGCGTGTAATGGAAGAGAAAAGTGTGAAGAATATATTGAAAGAAAAAGCTGTGAGTTTTTCAGAGTTAAAGAAAGGAAGAAATAGAAAAAAAACATCAAGAAATAGCAAAAGATAGGTCTGGAATAAAGATGAACCCTTCCGGACTTATGATTCATTTGATTTGCATTGGAATTGTAATCACGCGACACATGGTTCTAGCAGTTTTATTTTCATATCTCTTATGACCTAGTATTGCTCCAACATCTTATACAGGGTGATCTAAAATTATTATCACAAGGAAAACATGTAGAAACTATTCGTGCTTCATAGACAAGGATAACAGCTTGTAAATGTGAAGTTGTCTCACTTCAATATTTACTTATTGTTATGGTTAAGAAATCAACTGGAATTGTTGCCGAGTGATATTAGTCACTTTACAATCTTATACACGGTAATTCATTTTTCATCGATGAAGTCTCCCCTCTCTAGCTAACTCTGTCTTGTTATCTCCGTTATCTGATTGGTCGTTTATATTATTTAATAACTCCTCTATTTTTGCGAATTTACAAAATTTGCGAACGCCAATCTGTTCCAAATTCTCTCTAGTTTTTACATGTTTTCCTTGTGATAATAATTTTAGATCACCCTGTATACCAGTACTTGCTCTTCAGTGGAAAGTGGAAATTAAATTCACCAATATCTGTCATGATACAGATGAAGTGAAGAAAGATAGTAAAATAAATGGGTTTTTGTAGTATAGAATACCAATTGAATTAAAGTTCAGTTTTAAATACTGTGAAAAAAATATTTTAACCAACGTTACATAAATAAACGAATGACAAAGTTATTGTACTAGACGAATTATGTTTACAGTATAAATAAAATATACATAAATTTGAACGTTGAAGGTTGCTTTGAATTTACATAATGAAAAAGTTAAGCTAAAATATTGGATTACGATGAGGAAATACAGGAAAACAGAGAGGTTGTTTTCATAAAATCCTTGTATTTTATAGCAAGTTCCAAATAACAGATTTAATATCAGCATGTCTTCCACAATAAACTCACTCTATGATATACCATTGATTTTTTTTACCTTTTACAATTTTTATATTCATTTTTATTATTTTATGATAATTAAAAATTGACAACTTTTTCAAATGTATAGAAATGAATTTATTGACAGATTTCATCAAGTGGTGAGGAAGTCTCTTTTGGAGTTGAGCTTTAAGGAAGATACTTGTGAGTTCATTCAAGTATCTTAGAGTGTTTTCTCCAAGTATAGCTTCAAGGAACTTATGTCTGAATCTCACCAGTTAACTCACAAATATTTTTTGTACAACTTCAAGTCATTTGCTCGAATTTAGAAACAGTTACCTCAAAGTTGTATTGTTTGAAAACTATTTAGAAACTTCATGAAAGTTGTTTTATACTTTTATCCAATTTTTATATGAGAGATATTATTTTATTGATTCTCAGTGAAAATAGGATGATATCCAAATGAAAAATAAACAGGAGAATTGTTAAATAATTTTTTTAGTATATCATTAGTAGCAACTGGTGATACAAATTCCTCTATTAGCTTTTATTAGATCTAAAAATTAGCAAAGGTTTTTTTTCTGGCCTAAAATATATATTTCATATCCTATGTGGCTCTGTTCTAAATAAAACAGTTGATCAAACGAAAATTAATTGAGTTTCTGTAGAATGGATTGAAAAATGTGAAATTAAATTAATATAGATGTTATTTGACAGCAGGTCGTTACGGTAACACGTAAAATGAACGGGAAAACATGAGTTGGCTGGACATCAACAAGGTGGTAATGCAATCTCGTCATCGTCGGTCAACCCGTCATACGTAATAACCATTATTTATGTGAATTTGGTATGTTCAGTATTGATATCAGTGAATGTATATTCTCTATCTCGTCGATTTTCATATTTCTATATTGATTATTTCAACATAAACCATTTATCAATGGAAATATAATTTAATATTATTTTTTCCGGATTCAATTAGCAATAAAAAAAGTTGTCATCTACTATATAGGTATTGTGGAATAAATTTCGGCGATTTAAATGGTACTTTTTTCACTTGTTTTAACGCTAACTTTATTACTAATTTAATTATATTCTTTTTAAACTAAATGAGTTATACTTAATTGCTATGAATTGGTATAAAAATGGATCAAGAATATCTAGAGAACTGGAACTGACTAGGAAAAAATTACAATCTTAAAGTGAATGATGAAAATAATACTAACTGCAAATTAAATTAATTTGTTTTTCTTCACAGTTATAACTGAGATGTTCAAGAATAAATAATTTATTGATGAAGATAATTAATAGAAAAATTTATATAGGTCTATAATTATCATCAAATAATACATGGACATGTTGGAGATCATGCTGAAGGATAGTACCCAGCATCTAGACCTATCAGTCATTTTTTTGTAAGTTAAAATTGGAAAAATATTCTTGGGTTTTAAATTAAACTTGTTAATAGCTTTTTATTTGATTACAGAGTATCATCCTGACTGGTCATATGGGTAAGAGGATATCAGGAAGATCTACAAGCAACCCAGTGATAAGTGATGCTGTGTGTGTTCATGTGATGTTGGAAAAAAAGTAGAGAGTAATAAATAACTTTGAATAACTCAATTTTCCAGATCCATTTTGTTTCTAATTCTGGAGTGCCTTGGTTTCGGTAACCATCGATTGGATAAGTTTAGCAAAAAATGGAAGCATAAATTATTTATTATTAAATCATTTTCTTAGTGGTGATATTATTCATAGATAGGAAGAGGAGTATTAAATCCAAAAAAAAAACTTTTATTATAATAACAAATTTTAATTGAAGTTTCTAAATGAAATATTTTAACAGCCTAAATATTTTTCTGACTTCCAAAATTATTACTTCATTCAGGTGGATTTGTGTTTAATGAATAAATTTTAATATTTAAATATCAAATATTTTTCATTTTCGTTGGTGAAATATAATGAAATAGAGAGTGTAAAGACTGAAATTCAACAGTATGAGCTTCGCCAGTCATTTATTTTTAAAACTAAAATTTAGTGTTGTAATAACACAGGTCAGAGATATCATTCCGTTTATTTAGTCAACGAGCTTGAGTCGTGCAAAGAAAAAAAAATGAAGAATGGAGAATAGAGAAGAAAAGTTGAAGTATATGCTTGAAGAATCGTTTCTTGTTACTCGACTTATTTTCATAAAGTCGCTTTCATTTTTCGGTCAGTAATTTCAATTTTATTTCAGAAAAATTGTAAAAACAAAAATATCTATTGAGTCAGTTAAATTATATTGACCACGATAAATACATTTACCATTGAATTGATAGTTTTATAAACTCAATATTTCGATTTTAGTGAGGAAAAATTATTAACCCACTTCTCAAATTCTATTAAAATAGTTATTGGAATGTAAAAAGTCAGATCATGATTTTTAATCGGAAAAAAAGGAATCATTTGAATTTTATTTCATTTATTTACTTGATGAAAATGTGTTGTAAGTACTCTAAACATAATTAGAGATGAATTAAATTAGTAATTGAATTTTGCAAATGACTTTATGAGCTTTTTCAAATTATTTCATAAACATGAATAAAGATAATTGAATTAGATTTTCAGTGGAAGTAAAAGGAAATATTTCATCATCTTATCTATCATAATCAAATGTTTTTGAAATAAAAATGTAAGAGTTACATAAAAATTTCGTATTTTCATTTGCTGAAATGAATTCACTGCACGTTAAAGTTTGCGAACCCTCGTGTACAACAAATCTCATGTTACTCTCGCCCACGTAACTCGTTCATTTTCATTCGACGCTAGAAAACTTTTCATTCACAGTTCTAGCTCTTTCCCAACCCTTCGATTTATTTCCTCATACGTGTCGCTCGTTTTTTTCACTTATATGCGAGCGAATCCACGTTTAAAACAATGATTTTTTATTCTTAATCCGGATTCATATTGTGCTAACGCAACATTTAATTCCATTTTTATTGTACCATTCAATTATAGAATAGATTCTTTGAAAAATAAACAAGAATTTGACACATTGACTTATTAAATAATATTCATTTTATTAGATCATTATTAATAATTGATAAAAATTTATTATCATTAGCTTACTAAATTAAAACTACGATGGTTGAAAGGTTCGTTAGAATCTTATTTAAATTTGTAATGCATTAAAAACGATATCATTTGAGAGCTCAAATTAGAAACATAATTTTCAAACAAGGATAAGCAACTCTTGTTCATTTTATTTCGAGTACTTCTTGTGTTTTTACAAGAGGAAGTGGCAGAGACTCTAGACCTATGAAGGATTTTGTATGAACTCTTTTTTCTACCTCGAAAAAGACAAAGGGCACTTGTTCCAGCTCCAAAAAACCTGGACACAATTTGATTCCAAGGAAACTTGAGAGAGATATAATGATATATATATAGCAAAGCATAACAACTTTTGAGTTATCTGATAACTTTGGGTCAGAACAATAAAACTATCTTTAAGAACAGCATTGGCCAAAGCTAGTTCTTGTTGCTCAGAGTGCTTTTCAAGTAAATCCATAGTTATTGTAAGAGTGAGTGACCACAATGCTGCTCATGAGTCTACGTTTAATTGTTTTATCAGCAACTCTCTCTTTGCTCCAAAAAAATGAATCTATCTAACCCTCCAGAGATGTTGAAGAATATAAACAAAGATAATTTTTATGAACTATTTGAGTTAATTTTGTTCAGGTCTGATTTATGACATCTACATATGGGTCAGAAGTCTCTTTTATTATCTCGATGAAAGCTATGAAGAGCTTTTGGAGTCAACAAAGTTGAATCTACCAAGCTTTTTTGTAGAAAGTACCATTTTGTCAAGTCAATTAGACGTTCATTTCATTGTAACGCGGTTAATTATGTGTTTTTTTTACAGATTGAAAAGAGATTATTAATATCAAGGACAAAAATAAGCAACTGGATTAGACCAGGAAAGAACAGCATGAGATGCATATCAGTTTTCATTTTGTCTACTTGAACTGAAGAAGAATTGTATTGATGCATATGGACTCAAGTAAAGAAAAAAGTTAGTAAAATTATATGAATCATATTTGCTTAGGTACTGAATAGCAATGACTCCAACTATCTCACTTTTTATTTTATTACTCCAATCCAAACATTGTCCAACTTAGAGTGATAAAATTATGCATAGAAACTAGATAAAGAATATTCTAGACAGCTAGCTTTTGTTTGAAAGAAAATTTCGCAGACTTGTTCAGGAATTTAATGTTACCAAAGACAAAACAACATTCATTATACGTAAAATCAATCTTCTATCACACTATAAAAGTTTTACCGGTTCAATACATCCCTAGACAGTTCCCAGTATTTTCCAATCCCTTGAAAATTCCTTGACACTCAATTACTTCTTGAACCCTCTCCAATCCGAGACATTTCTTCCCTACTCTTCAATATGTAGCTAATTTCCCACTTTCCTCAATTTAACCAATCAAACCTATTAAACAAGAACTGACACTTTTGTATCCACCCCTCAGAACTTCTTTTTCTGAACCTGATCTACCTTCTTAAAAATAAAATAATAAATACTAATTGATTTAACACTAATTCTATTGTCATAATAATGTTATTAAATTATAATTATTAAAAATTATAACGATGTTGCAATATGTGTATATTTATAAATATTAATTAATAAAATGATGTCCAATGTAAAATGATCATTTATTCACCTTTTCCCACTAAAATTATCTCACAGCAGAGCTAAAATAACATAAAAGCCTTAGGCTTTATCGGAATAGCTATCAATAAAAAAAATATGGGCCAAAAAAAGCTGTTAAGTGGTAGGTATTTAATATTTCCTATATCAGATAATATTACCAATGAAATAAATAATTAAATTATAATTTCATATCGATTGATTATTTCTCAGTGGATATTCAAACTATTATTCTATAAATAATCCACTAATAGCTTATGCTGGTGATTGTTTGTAAGTTTAGTCTACCGATTAACTGATCTCTCAGTTGGAATAGTTACAAAACAATTAAATGCATTTTATCAAAATGTATTTAGATACTAAAATAACGTTTGGTGTGGTATTATAATAATGACTCAGTGCGTTGGGCGCGTGTTTCAGTGGCATAAACGCAGGGTGTATAATCATCCGTAGTTAATTCTACCTACTGAGAAAGGTGGAGGGTCCGAAAGCGACACCACTAATTGAACTATTAGCAGACACGTCATGCCAAATTAACTAAATACCTTATTATTTAGTTTGAGTTATTTTAATTAAGTCCCTAATTACACAAATGTTATCAGAATAATCAGATTTTTTTATATTAATAATTTTATTTCCTTTTTAAATTTTTTTCGTTCACATTGAAAAAATAAAGTAATTGAATTTATTATCATGTGTTAATTTTAAATGAAAAATTAACACGTTTTCCAACCATTCATAGTAAAAAAATAACCTCTACTATAAAAGTTGAAATGAGAAATTAACTTCTAATCATAAATCCAACTATTTTATTTCTTTCAGAGTATCATCATAGAAATTAAACATTACGATTCATAGTAAATTAAATCTGGATGTTGAAAAAAATGTTGGAACATATGTGTGAGTGTGATTTATTTAAATTCAATAATTTTAAACAGGATATGGCTTTTTAGAAATCACTAGATTATTTTTTAAGACCTTTTGACTTCAAGCTTCATCGTGGATTCAAATATTCTCGCATAATACTCAGCAGCCATTACATGGCTGCAGTGAATCAACATAATTTGGATGTGAGCCATGTAGGAAATGTCAAAAGACTAGGAAAGCTGCCTAATGAAAGCAAATTTTAGATAATAAATGCTCCAAACTGGAACTCGTATTTAACCAGAAATTTTAAAGCTGTCAAAATTCATTGTTAAATAAAAAATAGTGTTGTTTTCTTTCATCTGCCTTTTTTCTAGAATTATCTGAATAAAAATTAGAAAAATGTTTATAAATATTTTTAGGTCGAAGATGAAATAATTCAAGAATTTAAAATATAAAACAGATACTTTTTTTTGTGACAGATAAATGAAATCTGTCGATGAAGAGATAAATTCTATAATGCTTAGAGGTATTGAGACATAGAAATTCGTGACTACTGGTACCTGGGAATCACAGGTGGCGTTGGAGATAATCTGTTCACTAGTTCTTCGTTTTATGTAATTACATTTGAAATAGGCACGAAAATCAGTCGACGAATTACTGATGATTATTCAACTGAAGTTAGTAGAATTTATATAATAATATTTATTACGATGAATAATGTTAAAATAGATGCGAACTCTTTTTTAACATACTGTAGATTTATCGAATATATTCTAACAAATAAAATAATAATGTAGTCAATTTATTATTCATCGAAACTAAGTCGGATTAGTTTTAAAGTTTACAATAGATTGAAAAAAAAAGTAATCAGCTTAAAAAAAAATAAAAAATGATTATTATTTATTATGGTAATATTCGTGACGATATTTTATTTAAGACAAGCAAAATTTAAAAAGCGTGACAAGGTTTCATTTTCCTCAAACACTTTCTACTACAAACTCTCTCTGTGACCTGGCAGCTTTTCAAATCCGACTAATTCTCTTTGTAAATTTAGTATTCGGAAATACAGTAAACATACAAAATGGTGATTCATTGCAAGCAACTCTTCTCTTAATTTACGAGAATAAATTGTCAATTGTATCAAATTTATGTGCATTGATACTCTCAACTAGAACTTGATCACACTCGATTTGTTTAGCATAAAATTCATTTTAAATAAATTTTGAATTACAATTTTGTTCCCATAAATTAAAAATAACGAACGGAATTAATGCATTAATTAAGTCATAACATACCTCAACTTATATTCACTGTATGGTGATGTTTCTGATGATCTGTAGTTATTTCCAGTCTGCAACAAAAAATTAAACATTCAGATTAATTTTAAAATATGAATTCAATTAATTTAATTAATATTACTGTATTTTATTCAATCTTCAAAAATTATTTTAATAATTTTCAACTCTAAATTTTTATTCATTGTTTATTTTATTACTAATTTTAACAAGTTTTAATATTTAATTATCGACAATTAAAATAAACAAGTCAACATAAATAATCCAAGAATAGTTTTTATAAATAATTTAAAAAAAGAAATCATCTTGTTTTGCTTAATAAAATCAATAGTTTATTGTAACCACTTTGTGGCAACAGTAAAAGCCAGGGTGCAAGAAATAACGTCACTTTAAAGTGACATTAATAAACACGGTGGTTAACCTTTGAATATCATAAAAAACTGAACAATTTTCCAGTTAAACAAATAATCGTATAAACAAATAAATAATTAAAATATCATTCACAATTTATATTATAAACAATTTTTCATGAAACAATAAAAAACAAACATTTATTTAAATCAAAAATTATTTTTTAAAAAATAATAAATTAGAGTTTATTATTTTTTATCCATTTTTGATGCCACAAATAAATTTAACTTCGAATAGAAAAAAAAATTATTGTTGTATTATTTTTTGCAATTTATTGTTCAACTATTAACAGATGAATTAATGACAGATGCAGCAATACAGATGAAATCGAACACTATTACACAAACAGGTATAAATTTTCTATTATCATTATGATCGTAATAAATGTGGAACATGATTCCATGATTGATAACAATCCATAATGGATCATGAATTTTACTCAGAGCTCACCTCGTTAATTGTACAAATATTATATCTTACTATAAATCCATATAGCAGGCTTTACAACAAATAGTATTGTTTAAATGCACCATTGCTAGAATTATTAACTCCTAGTATGCTTTCCTACACCAATTAACAACACCGCAATGAGAATTTCCTCTCCACAAGCGAAATTTGATCATTAATAATCATACAATTGAATGTTATAAACATTCAATAGAGGATTTAAAATTTCAACCTCTGTTTAATAATAATAATTAATTAATAATGCCGCCCTTTGATTCCCGCACATTATTTATGTCTGAGTACTCACGTTCCATATCTACTTCGTACCGCACGAAACGAAGCAGTGGAATAAACAACTCAGCCAGTCCGGTCGACTGCATATCAGCAAAGGCTGCCAAGATTGCCAACGTTTCCATATGACTGTTGTGTATTTTTCATAGCTTTCATTCAGAAAGGGACTTTACACAAAGCTCCATACACTCGAGATATTTTATTTTCTATTGCCTCAGGTGTCAAAGAAAATTTTCTGAATATCAAATAAAAATATTTTTCTATTATTGAGGTAATTTATATTATAATTGGAAAGCTTTCAATAATGATAAATAAAATGGAGAGTTATTTATTAGTGATTTATTGTATATTTATGGCTTTTTCAAATGAAGGTGAGTATATTTATTATGTTTGTATTTCCGTTGTAGAGGTGGTAATCCTGATAATTAATATGATAGGAAGCTTGGAGAATTATTAAAATAATTTTATTCAAACGAGTTATATTAATTATATGGAATAGCATTGGAGATTTCATTTTTTATGTTTGATGTTATTTAGTATTATCATCTGATTTATTGGATTATTTATGTTAAAGGAAATTAGGAGTTCTTGATACATTTGTCTATTTATAGGCAGATATTAAACTTCCGATATGCCCTGAAATTTTAGAGCTGTCGGAAACTATAAAGTTGTATGACTTGACATGAGTAGAGGATAAGTGAAAGATGACCTGGAAACTTTTTTAGTTAAATTAAAAATCCCTTTGGAGGTCAGGAAAGTGAAAAAGAATTCCAATAATTGCATGACTTTTAGAGAGCCACAGATCAATAGTTCTTTTTTTAAAATTTCAATGATGTTTTGGTCTTTTTTTTTTTTTTAATTTATAAAGTAATTTTTCCAAATACAAAAATAGTTTATTATGGATTGCTAATTAACTTTTCATTCCACTTCGGGTTTAACAGATCAAGAATAAATGACATTGTAAAATTATCTGCATATTTTTATTGTAATTTATGTTCTTTGTTTAATTTTTATTAACGTTTTATATCAAAATGTATGTAATGTTAAATTTAATACGTAATTATATTTATTACTAGTTTAAATACAAATAACATTAGATTTATTCTTACTCTCTAAGGTACTATGAATCTTAAAAAAAAATTAGCATTTTACTGAGATACTAGAACGCATCAATACTCAAATAATTATCATCAAAATAATCGAGCACAATAAAAATGTATTTTTTCAATAAATAATTTTAGGTAATCACCAAAACTGAATCTATAAAACATTACGATGCTAATTCAAAAAAAAAACTTTATTTCAACTATTTAAAATTTGATTGTATTTAGTAAATTTTTTTCTCAGTATATACTTTTTAAAAATAAATTATTGAATCACCATTGTTCTTCAATAATTTTTAGTAATTTCAATTCATCTATTGCTAAAGAATATTTAAGTTAATTTTCTGATATTTATTACTCCGAAAAATCCATTCAAGTTTTATGGAAATATCAAATAAAGTTAAACTTATTACTTTGTTGTAATTGGAAATTTATATCTTATAAATCTCCGTGAAACACTACACATTAAACAAAAATAATATTTTTGATTACAAAGATGAAATTAAAAATTTATAACTTAATATAATTAAAATATTAATTTTATTTATTAACTAAAGTTCCAAAACATAAAAAGAAATTTATTTTGTGATAAATTTTAAAAAGCTCTCAACCCCACTTAGCACAAAGTATTTTACAATAAGTACTTTAATTAATGAATGTCAATATTCACACTTTCATTAATCAAGTACAAAGAGTGACCACTCCAAAAATAAGTGTTACAAAAATAAATAAACATAAGGTATCAGAAAAAAAAATTCATACACATGTATTTCTGATTGCCTATAAATAAACTTCCACTGAAAGAAAAAATAAGCAAAAAAAAAATCAAAAGAAGTGCGAGAGACACATCGAGATATTCAAGAACTGATCGTTTGTTTATTTTACATACTTATTTTAATAACTTGAAATAATAGTATGGTGTAAGTAGTAATATCATAGGATGTTCTAAGTCGTTGTAAAATATGTTGAGAGCAGCAGTAAGAGTGAGAAAGAATCCAAGTAGAAACAATGAAGAAAATATAAAATAAGAGAACAGAGAAGCAGAATACAGAGAGATAATACAGCACTTGGAGAGTATGAGGACAGAAATAAACTAGGACTGTAACTCACCTACATGTGAGGGGATAAAATTGCAGAGAAAGAGTAGCAGAGATAGAGGAAGCAAGTAAGAAATAAGTCTTGAGTGATCCAGAGTCATGTTGGTCCAACGAGAGAATAAACGGTTCAAGCAACTGGCTTTTTTATTATTTTTTGTTTTCTTTTCATCTAATTTTTTCGTATAATACTTTTTCTTTAGTTTTCAATGTTATATGAACAAAGAGTGGCCACCTCAAGTTGCTCTAGACGTTATTTTCGTCGAATTTCATCGTAAGATTGGATTTTTTTATTTCTTACTTGGTAATATGCCCAGTGAGAATACCACTAGAGAAGGATTTCCGAGAGATCTTCAACTAAAAAAAAAAAAAAAAGCTCAAACACTGAAAATAGGGAAAAGAGTCCGGAAAGAATCGAAATATAGAGATAGAAAGGAGTAGTGAGGAGAAAACGTGATGCTAAAATATTAATGCATTCGAGAAGGAAGAAACACCGGTGATTTTTCATGCTAAATCTTTTAGCACATCCCGAATTTTTCTATTCTTTTCTTCTTCAATGTCAATATATTGGCAGTGCATTAGGAAGTACAGATATCGGAAAGTTCCCATAGGCTTTTATTCTCAATAATAAATGATGGAATCATTATTTTGTCATTTGTATCGAATACCAGGGGATATTGGAGATACCATCAACAACTTGTATCCTTCTGACTGACAATTAATCACTTTAGGACATTTTAAATTATTTTTTATTTCATTTTTGACTTATTCGGGACTTGTTTAATTTGTGAACTTTTGTTTGCTGTTATTAATTAAATTTTTCTCATGTTAGATTGAAGTATATTCATCTTGTGTGGCTAACACATTTTAGTTTCATCATTGATGCATATATAAACTAAATAGTTTATGTGTATGTGAATATAAAATATCGAATTTAAGCTTTTAGTACCAAGTATCAAGATATATACATTGTGTGTATTGTTTTAACTCAGATAAAAATAGAAACAGAACCTTCCATATCAAATGTAGGTTACAAGACATTTTTTCATTTTAATTCACAAAATTTTATAAATAAGTTTTGTATTATACTTCTCATTTTAAATAAATTAATTCTTGTTTCAATGTTTTTGTTTTTATTAGTAAACTTTTTTTTGGGTTGGGCAAAAAATTGTTGCTGTTTTAAATGAAAGACTGAATAGAATTTGTTGTATCTCAAGCACAATTTTAACTTGTTTTTCAGGAAATGATATATTTTTTTTTCCTTTTTGGGTTATTTTTTAACAAGTGTAGAGCTTTTTGACTGTCAAGGAAACAAAGAAACTTTTTAAAAATATTTAATTTTATAGAGAATTTTTTTATACACTTCTAAAGGGATTTGGAAACTAAAAAAATAATTTATTCAAATTGAAGTAGATCCCTAATTCTAAATGATTACCACAATTCTTTGATGAATCTGATAGAATGTTATCCAAACAGACTTGCAGAAATTGTTATTGTCAATTTCAATTGCTATTTGATGACAGATTAATTCAATTTTACTTTGGACTTTGTTTTAGTCAATAACCATTAAAAATATTCCATTTAAATTCGATAAAGATCATGATCAAAACCAAAATCATCATCTTATTAAGAGATATAGTTACAAAATTTGAATGATAACTACTGATTATTAACAAAAGAAGTTTGACTTGAAGCTTCTATCATTTTAAACAAACTATCTTGTAAACTATTATTATCATATAGAATATTATATTTCTTATTTTCGTTGTATTATAATACCCATGAACTTAGATCATATGCTCATTATATTCATTTTTTTCTTCATCATCATTTTAAGTAAGAAAAATCATATAGTCTACTATCTTGTTGCTGATGTTGGCTACCAAGCTTTAGAAATTGATATGTTAAAATGAAATACCAAGTATATTGAATTAATTACAAACAAAAAAAGTATCAAATATTAACAGCTAAGAGGTGTTTCAAAACCGTTATGATGAGAAAATGTTATATTATTTATTCAAGTTACACAACTGAGCATGAAAATCATTTTGATATGCTCTACTTGTTAGATAATTGAACATTTGAATGATAGTGTTACATATTATGTCACATGAGAAATCACTTCTATTTATTTTGTACACAAGTTTGCACAGAGTATGTCAGTATTCCAGCTGCTACAACATGACTACAACCGGTACATATTTGAACAACTATTTCCTCTCATTGTGGTTGTAAGTTTGTTGCGAGTGATTCTTATTTTAGCTATCTTTATGGACGATTTCTCTCCACAGTCCAGTCGAGCTTGTGGTCACACATTGCAAATACGTAGTTGTAACAATTGTGTTAGTCTAGTATTACCTCAATGTGTTTGACTATGAGCAACAGATGTAGTTTAAGAAAAGCTTTAAAAGCAAAAAGCTCCAGTATGTTATTTAATCTTTTTTTTCACATTTCTCGTTAATTCCTGAATATTATAGATATTTTAGCTGGTGGCAAATAAGTCGATGTTAAACAAATACAGATTTAATGATGTATTTGAGATGCTCAACATCAACTTGCAACTCATATAAACAATCGCATTATAAACTTTGATGTTATGGCTTTACGTCTAATAGTAGTCATTTCACACTAGTATTTATAGACTTGTAATTTCATGATTCATTGTTTAAGATCTGATGAAGAATAAACTTTTTAATAGAAACTAAGGTTTTATGGTAAGTTGGAGATGAGTTAATATAGGTCTCTTGAAAGCATATGACTATGAGCGTTAAAATTACAATTCTGTAGAAGAATTTTTAACTATTTTTGGTTTGTTTTAAAGAATAAAGTGGTGTTTTACACACTGAATTTTATCTTCCAATTTTTCTTTTTGAAATAATGATGAAATGGCTTTGTGGAAGAAGCATATTGCATGTGATAAATCTAAAACTCATTATCTTGCTTATTTACCAGCTAATGCTCTGATTAGAAAAATAAATCTTTTAGTAAAAGAAAACCAAAGAAAATTTTGTTCAGGTATTTAGATAAGATGAAATATTTCATTTTCATTGAAGAAGTATTTAATGTGCTAAAGAAGTAAAAATGGATGAAAATTAAGAAAAAATTGGAGCATATTTCTATCATTATTGAATATTAATGAATTTTTCTACAGACTTTTTATTTGAATAACCCCATAACTATTGTTCGATTTTCAATATTTTTTTTTTTAATTTATTCGCAGAAATGAACTCGATTGAAAGAGCTTGCGGTGGAGTGCATTGAAATTCAGTATGTCAATGAAGATTTGAAATATCAATACAAAAAAAAAGATGAACACTTATTTACATGTACTGTAAATTTAAAGTGTGTTACAATAAACATACCTACACGTGTTCAATGTTAAACTTGATAAACAAACAATAGATTTTAACACACCTTGAAATGTGGTAGAAATGACTACAAGATTCTATAGTTTGTGTATAGGAATTTAACATGGAACACACATAAGATGTGTTATTTTAATAATATTTTATTTTATATAAATTCAATTAATATTTCTTTGTCATTTTTAATCTTTTAAAATTCAGCTTTAGTTTATTTATTTTTTAAATTTTCATTTTTATCAAACACTTCCTATCAATCATTTCGTGCATCTCAATCTCTTCACCAATATTGAAAAGAGCTTTATGAAAAGCTAATTGAAAAAATTTTAAAGCACATTGAAAAATAATTTAATTTTATTTATTATTAACTGTATTAGATGCTTGTTCAGTATGTTTCTATTTTATTTATTACATTACAACAGCGCAACTTGAAACTTTTTAGGTTCTCCAAACTTGACCTACTTGTCTAAATAAGGTCACTTAGTCGTCAGCTGACTGACTTGATCTTTTTTGCCACTTTTTGCTAATTTCTGTTATTAGCCTTCACTTATTACCAGAAAATTTATTTATCTCTATGAAACTATGGTTTAGCTGAATAATTAATAGTTTATTAATAAACTTAATTATTTAATATAACATTCCTTCTCATTAGAGAAATAATCAAGACAATTTATGAAAATAAAAGAAAAGTTTTTATTTTTTTTCGGTAAATTAATTAGTATGTATAAATGTAGTTTTTTAGATAAATCAATTGAATTAGCATAGCAATTGATCAATTACTAGGCTCGTGTATCCAACGTCAATAGGACCAATCTCTTCAGCAGACAGAACAGAAGGGATGGTGGAAGGTTGAGTGTACGTAATCAAATATACACGACGTCCAAGAGCGACAACGGCATTCCGTTACTAGTAAGTTAGCACGAGAACGTAGAAGAGGTGTGAGACGAGAGAAGGACGCGTGTAACTGAGAGAAAGAGAGAGAGAGAGAAATTTAGTCTGGTTCAGAGGGTGGACGTTAGATGCAGGTGGTGCAGTGTATTTATAGTCAAGCCGTGACTCCTCTTCCTGTTCCGTTTCCTCTTCCTTCTGCAGGTTCACTACGTAACACAGTCAACTCCTTTTCCCCATCGTCTTTCTTACCCTAAAGTCACTCAACACGAGACGAAAGTTGTTTCCTTCGCGTTCCAGAATGCAGCTGGTAAAAAAAAAAAATGAAAATCATAACTTTTTTTAACGGACGATGGACGGAGACTCAATGAGTTAAAATTGAATTATTCCACGTGGAAAGTTTCGAAGAAATTGGAAATGGTTGAATAATTTTTTGTACGTTATTGAATAAACTGTTTTAAAGAAAAAAAATATTGAAGAAAAAGAACGCACTTGTACTCTGTTAAAGAACTTCTCATTCATATTATTGAGATCAGTATTTTGTCATCTTTTAATCTTTTTTGTTTATAACAAACTGCTATGATTGTAATCGTGGAACTATGGGGAACGCTTGAAGAATCAATTTTTTTTTATTAAAAATTTTTCCTTTCTATTCCAAATGTACTTTGACTTAGTTTTCTGTTGATAACTCAGGACCTATGAGGTCTATATAAAAAAACAACATATCAATGGATTCGTATGAACGAGAGTTATTTATTGCACTTGCTAAAATTATGATTGGTGCATAATTTATGCAAAAATTTTTGCAAAGTTCCGGTTTTACCCCATTTTAGGAGTGAAGTAATGGATTTTCTTAAACTGCGCCTCGATTTCGCATTTCTACGCATCAAGACGAAGAGAATGAGTGGTCGATCATCAAAATCGGACAACTTTGATTTTTCGACCCAAAAAAATGGCAAGTGGTACCCCTTTCCATTTTTTTTGGCCAAAAAATAAAAGTACTCCGATTTTGATGATCGAGGACTCATTCTCTTCGTCTTGATGAGTAGAAATGCGAAATCGAGGCGCAGTTTAAGAAAATCCATTCTAACACCCTCAAAACGGGGTAAAACTGGATACAAATTACTAAACATCATCCCCCTGACTTTAAACCCTTGTAACTCTTGAACGGAAGGTCCAATAACAATTTTCAAGGCCGTTTTGGAAACCTTAGATTCTGAGCTATAAAATGATATCCATGAATTTATTGCAAAAAATTTATTTCCCCCTAAAAATCGCTAAAATATAAAAAAAGTCACATTTTTTTAGGGAGTTTGCCAAATATTTTGGCAATTTTAAGGATGAAATAATGATTTTAAATGTTTTTCATGGATATGTATTTTTAGCTTAGATTCTAAAGTTTCTAAATATTCTTGGAAAACCATTTTTAGACGACTCGTACAAGAGTTACAGAGGTCTAAAGTCAAAGTAGGGGTGAAAAATCATCTACTTCTTAACTTTAGACCTCTGTAACTCTTGTACGAGTCGTCTAAAAATGGTTTTCCAAGAATATTTAGAAACTTTAGAATCTAAGCTAAAAATACACATCCATGAAAAACATTTAAAATCATTATTTCACCCTTAAAATTGCCAAAATATTTGGCAAACTCCCTAAAAAAATGTGACTTTTTTTATATTTTAGCGATTTTTAGGGGGAAATAAATTTTTTGCAATAAATTCATGGATATCACTTTATAGCTCAGAATCTAAGGTTTCCAAAACGTCCTTGAAAAACGTTATTGGACCGTCCGTTCAAGAGTTACAAGGGTTTAAAGTCAGGGGGATGATGTTTAGTAATTTGTATCCAGTTTTACCCCTGTTTGAGGGTGTTAGAATGGATTTTCTTAAACTGCGCCTCGATTTCGCATTTCTACTCATCAAGACGAAGAGAATGAGTCCTCGATCATCAAAATCGGAGTACTTTTATTTTTTGGCCAAAAAAAATGGAAAGGGGTACCACTTGCCATTTTTTTGGGTCGAAAAATCAAAGTTGTCCGATTTTGATGATCGACCACTCATTCTCTTCGTCTTGATGCGTAGAAATGCGAAATCAGGTCAAACTTTTAAAAAATCAATTACTTCACTCCTAAAATGGGGTAAAACCGGAACTTTGCAAAAATTTTTGCATAAATCATGCACCAATAATAATTTTAGCAAGTGCAATAAATAACTCTCGTTCATACGAATCCATTGATATGTTGTTTTTTTATATAGACCTCATAGGTCCTGAGTTATCAACAGAAAACTAAGTCAAAGTACATTTGGAATAGAAACGAAAATTATTTAAACCGTAAAGATATACCAAAATTACGAATTTCACAAATCATTATCATTCTAACAACTTCTTAATGAGAAGCTAAAAATACAAAATACTCAGTGTGCATTAAATATTTTTTTTCAATAAAGCAATTGTTCATGAGATGAACTAATAATGTTCTTAATCTAAAGAAAAATCATCTAAAACACTGTTTCAGCTGTCAATAATTTTATTCATGTATTTATTTAGTCAACAGTTGAAAAATACTAAATCAAAAAATGGTTGGATCTATCATCTTTAATGATGATCTGAAATTATAAGGATGTTTAATAAAATATGAATAAATATTTAGAAAGCTTTTAAATTATGGGTTGAACTATTTGCATGTTTAGATATTAGAAGTAGTTCAACTCTACCACAGAGTCAAGTTTTCCAGACTCATACAATACAGTTATCCTTAATAAAAATATTAACTTGATAAAAGTTCTGAATGGGTTGTTATTGATAACTACTCTCCTTCGATTATTAAATAACACCCTGATATTTATCCACACTCATAATCTTCCTAATAAAGTTGGTTATAATACCTGACTCAAACCTCAGTTTTAGCTAAAAAATGGAAAGTCATTTGAATAATGAGTAAGTTTCAATTTTAATAAGTTCTAATACTATTGGTCTGGTTTGAAGCTTTTCATCCATCAAGCATCAATAACTATTTAAGATATTTTCAACCATATCAAGTAATTTTAATAATTCATTTAAATCATAATTTAATTTTATTCTAAAACACTTGAATTAGTGAAGCAAATGAAATGTATTATCCCATTGACTTATCAAAGCCACCATAGTAGGATTTGATGATCAATTCATTATTTAAATGATGTTGATCAAATTATTTGGAATTTATAAGTAACTGTTGACATGAAAGATTGAGAGCTTAAAACGAAATTCATGCCAATAGACCACTAGAGTATTCATCATATGGAATTCTATATTATTAATTCATTTACCATCACCATCATCACCAAATAAAACCATCAATCCAGCAATATGAATTGTTTGTGGTACTCTACAATGTTTTCAATTATTTAAAATATTTATAATCTCTTATTTGCACTTGGTTCTATTTGTTCTTATAAAGATGAGAGAATATTCATGACAGTTATAAAAGGTTTGATCACTTTACTGCTATAAACTTCCATGAATTTCAAATCAATGTGCTTCATAAATATAACATTCATTTGAGTAGGGTGTTCAATTCCAGATCACGTGTTTTGAATGATAAAAAAATGAGAGTATAAAGCGATCAAAATTTTTCGATAACACGTGAAAGTAAATTGTATACACTCGATTGGTTGAGCCATGTATACAAGGCAGAGGTCGATTCCATAAGGGCTGAGGAACAAGAGGATTTCGGAACATAATCAAGTTGTGTAACAATGGAATCCGCTCACGCGTGGATCGAGGGTCGTGTTGGAGACAGGGATGTTGAATAGAAGCATGTCTATACGTGCCGGATGTCGATATATACGACGAGGTGCTAGGACGTTGACAACTTATCGAGCATGTAACGTAATGTTGCTGATAATAATAGACCAATCCCGTTAATATAAGGACATCTTACATTGTCCAAGTGCTAATAAATTTGATGGAATATAGTGAGAAAATATTGATTTTATTACACTCATTCTATCTCGTTCAGGCAGAAGAAAATTCATCAATTATTTTTCATGCTATAGATGATGACAAAAGTGGAAGAAAATTGCTTTGATGATCAACCTTTGTTGAACTAAGCTAACTTTGATCTTTCTAACTTGAGTATTAATTGATTTGATGATTGAACCATTTTTAAATACAAATAGTAGTATTGTATTACTCTGATAGGTTTGTAATACAAAAATATTCAAATATAAATTTTCTTGTTTAATTTTTTTACCTTTTCATCTAAATTATTTCTTGACATTAATTAGACTTTCTTCAACACATTAAAACTACACATAATTATACTGTATTCACATTTAGTCGCTATTCTCTGAAGCGATAAAACTAAGGATGAGTTTAAGAGAGAAAAATCTTGCAATAAAATACAGTCCTAAGATAGGATAAAAAAGGATAAATTTTCTTTGGCTGTTTTATTTAAATAAGTCATTATTTCTTCTTCTCTGATAATTATAAATAATTATCTTTCTTCTTTAAAAGAAAAATAATTTAATAAATTTACCTTGCTGCAGATTGTTCTACATGTTAACATACTCAACTTTATCAAGTTAGCATGAGACTAACTTTGATGTCACCACGTGTGTATGAAGTTGTTGTCAAGTTACACTCATTGCTGTACTAATTAATATAAACAACAATGAATAAGTTAGTATCAAAGTAAACGATGAAAAATTTTCTTACAAAAAAGAAACTTCTTTATCAGCATCAAATTGATTTATTTGATTTATTATTAAGACTGTGTCCTTTCTTCATGAATTTATGTTAATATTTTGTTGTTATGAAATAATATGTTAATAATTATTCAATTGAAAATGTGTATTTTAAATACTTAGAAGCTTTGGTAATAATTTAATACTTGAAATTTCTTGCTCCTAATTTATTTATCAGATATATCTACAGATTATTCCACTTTGTCTGCCAACAGGTTTATGTTTCTACTTCAAGAAGAGTTACAACTATTTTATGTTGACATATTTCCATAATTTTTCAAACGCATTAAAATTAGACGTGAATATTTTAGCCACTTTGCAATGAGTCCATGTTTACTTTGAGGTAGATTGTATCTATTGAAGTGAAACTAAAAGGTAGAGTACGTTTTGTCAAAAAGATTAGCTCAGGAGATATCTTTGTGTTCGCTCTAATTTTGCAAGTTTTACTACGACATTTAGTGAATAAAGATTGAGAGGGAGATAAGAACTCCAAGTTCAGTCTCTTCTAAAGTAAGTAACAGTCATTTAAGCAATATTGTTTGAATGTGTTTACAATAATAATTAAGCATAAAACAAATGATGTTCAACTTTTTACCAACTCTGGAATTTTAATTAAGGCATCACTAGGAAAATATTTTTTATGGGTTTTAAAAATTATTTTATTCATTCTGAATTTAACAAAAGTCTTTTAAACTTGATCTTTATTCTTGAACATTATTTTTATCATCTTTTTAATAGTTGTAGTTCACTGGTTTATGAACTTTGAAAACAAAAAATCCACTTATGATGGATTTATGACTGAAGAGAAATAATTTTTTTTACAAATGTTATCAGCAATTTTTATACATTTATAAAATGTTATTGAAGTCATAATTTTTGGTTTAAAAGCTAACAAAAGCTTCTACTTCTCAGGATATTGAGAAAGCAACAAACCTAACTCTTATAAACTTACTTTGTTGAATCAGAAAAGGTTTAAAAGTCATTTCACATCAGTACTTGTTTATTGATGATCATGATCTATTGCAAGCTCAACTTTATTAGTGATTATTCATTGAATCAATGACTTACCTGGTACCAGAAAAAGTAGATAATCACTGAGATTGACTGAACTCATTATGAGAAGGAAGATTTGACTTTCTGATTTATTCATGATCAACATAAGCATCAAGTATTTTCATACTGGCTTGTATTCTGATTAAATATTGCAAAACTTAACTGATTATTATTAAGAAATAAAGGTTGTCAGTTTGAACAAAATGGCAAATTAATTTATTCAATTGATAATACATACAGAATGGAGGTTTTCATTAGAGCTATCTTGGAGCTTAGCTAAGACTGACTGGAACTTATGTGTCTTCTTCTTATTTATTAACTTTGATCTCCATGATCCTCCTGGTATCACCTATTTATAGTAGTTATTGTAAATATATTACTTCAACTGATTTTAACAATTTTATTTCCTGATTTTGGACCTCAACATTTGTTCATTACTTCTCTAATATTTTTTCTGTTAAGTAGCAAGTCCGTATTGGACAGATTTTTTTCATGTTCCAAGTCAAAAGTATGGACAGTATTAATAGACACTGCACGTTCAAGCTCGAGACATTGTCTACGTGAAACGAGAAAATTGGAAAGTAGATAGTTGAAAACGAGTAAAAATAGAGCTATAGAATAGGGCGAAGTATGAAAAAGTCTAGAAAAGTAAGAGAAAGGTAGAAAGATGAGAACTACTGGAAAAGCAACAGGTGTCGATGGCTAGCTAGCAATTCTCGATCCCCTCTTCTCACGACCTCTCTGTATCCGACTTTCTACTTCTCATCCTCTTTCAGTCGCTTTCTCTCCACCCTCATTGCTTGCTCGTAGATTCAACCCGGATAGCAAAAATGTTTAATGGGGTGAACTCGCTGGAAAATACCACTGACGCGTCTGCCTTGTAGTTCCGATCTAAGAATATCCTTTTTTCGATTAGTTTTGCATTATTTGAGCAAAACTCTTCGTCAATTTATTTAGTTATTGACTATACGATTTACACATTTAGAGCAATCATTTTATCGATTTTTTTTTTATCGTTTATTACATTTATTTATTGACTTTCCTATCATTACTTGATCGTGATTGGTTAAAACTTATTTGCATAGGAATTGAATTTTTGTTCCTTTCCAATTTTAAAGTATTTTGTAGTTAAATATACCCGGGTAAAAATGATCGATTTTCAACCCAAATTATTTTTTAGACCCATAACAAGCCCATAAATATTAATTAAAAATAACAATTACCATCGAAACTTATCATTGAATTAATTTTTAAATTATAAAGTTACAATTTTAATGATTTATTGTCACCATTATTGAATACGATCTTAGAAAATGAATTTGAATTGGATGCATTATGGTTCTAGAAAATACTTTTGGGCCTCTTCTCAATTTAGGTGTGTATTGGGTCTCTTTTGATCAGTCCTATTAAGTTTCACTAATACAATTAAATTTATCATATCTCATATTATGATCCAATTGATATAACAACATAGCAATGGAATTATTTTAATTATATTTATGAACTTCTCTCTATGTACATAATTTAGAAATAGTTGAGAAAATTGTTTCCATTTTTCTGTAGATAGGTTAATTAAAGCTGGAATAATTTTTCCTTTATCATACAGAAATTTGGATATTTTAATAAAAAAATTCAAACAACTAAGAACAAAATGAATTTCAATATAAAAAGAATTTCTAAATTATACGGTAATTAATTCAAAATTTTTTTCTTTTAAAAAATAAATCTCGAGCTCTGAAAATGAACAGTACCTAACTCTCGAAATTATCAACTGTTTTTATTGCATATAAATTTATGCTAAAATCAATTCTATTTAAAGGTTTAATTTGCCTGAAAAATTAACGAGCTGATTTGGTCAGAGTTGTATCAAGGATATTTTCACATAGTGATATATACAGAGTATATCGGTTAGTTCATTTAATACGCTTTTTACTGTTTAAATGTATATTACTAGTATACCATACATGTTATATCGATATTTATTCCCGCAATGATTCAATATTAACAAGAGTGACGCAGGTGAGCTACTGGTTAATGACAAACAGAACAGTGTTTGTTGTTTACCGAACTAAATGCATCACGTGCGTGACGTATTCCCTCGAGTCTTGCTTCCACACCTATTTTACGCCTTCCTTTATGATTTATTGAACATTTGCTGAATTTACACAAAATAAGCAACCGATTGGTTAATAAACTTTTCTGCAAAGTTAATTCTACTTTGGCAAATATATAATCATTCTCACAAAAAAAAATTCACTTACTTGTTCAAATTGTTAACGAAATACTAGCATCATACTCGTGTTTGTAGTTGGTAATTAATAGCAATCAACCAGTCCTTACCAAGCAAAAGTATAGAGAAGTACAATTTTAGTACAATATAATAATCTATCACATTTTCAGCTGCTTCACGTTTATCACCAGTAACTAATTTTCATTTTTATTTTAAATTTATTTCAATTTTGTCATTTGAAATTCAAATTTTCAAATTAATATTCCATCAAATTTGCTATCGTTTTATTTTATCTATCTATAATCAATATTTCTCCACTTTTGCTGGAAAAATAATAAAAAAAATAGTAATCGTGGTAAATTGGACTTGGAAAAGTTTATGGTAAAAAAGCTCATGGGATTCTTTTTATAATAAATTATTTTTACAAGTTGATAAATGATGTGATGCTGTATAGGTTCAATTAAGTATTCAAATGAAACATGTTTGAAGTATTGGAAAATTATCATAGTAGATCTGCAATAAAAATTTTACAATGCAAGTATGAAACTGGACTTTACATTGAAGAATGATTTAGTTTCAAAGTTAACATTCTAGAATACTCAAATTTACCCTACTAATCTCAACTGTATTCTTGTTAGATGAACATTCAATTGATGTAACTTGTAATTGAAGGTCATATTATTCTACCAATTATTTACTAACTTGATACATCAATAAATTGAGTTAGGTTAAGATCTAGGTCATTTTAACCTGCCCCAATATGTATCTTGCCAACTATCTTGAAATCAAACTTGGAATCTTGATCCCTACTTCTACTTTAAGATGAGATCTGATTGAAGATCAGTTTATCTCTTCGACTAAGGAAATCTTGGACTAATTCCAAGTATATTATATTCATTGCTATTTAAATTGTTTAATTATTCTACAACTGAGTTTTGATTCAATGGCCAAAAACTACTTTCATTCTTGAAGATCTTGACTATGTTTAATTTATCAGTATAATTGGCAGCTTTATCATACCTAAATTGACCAATTTATTTAATAAACACTGCAGGAGTAACCAATGAACATAACCTGCCCTGCTCTTTTTTTTGTTAATACTTTTCTTTAAACAAACTTGGACTATGTTTAACAGGTCAATAATTTACAATTATTTACAATCGAAATTTTTAATTGAACATCCTCAATTGGAGGTAGACTACAACACATAACAATAACTATCAATAAATTAACTGAATCAACTATTTGTTTATACAGTGACATTGAACCCATGGAATAATTACGTTAATTTTTAATATATGTAAGGACTGTTTACATTTAAAGCATTAATTATGGGATACAATAAACTGAAAATTAATTAAATCATGGAATATTCATAGGTTTTACATATTATATATTCTGATCAATTAAAAGCTTTTAGTGTTCATAAAATCAATTTATGGCAGCAGAAAAAATTTCATTATTTTTTACAGTTATATCTTGATAATTTTCTAGAATTTAACATTATTTATTCATCAATCATCATACACTGATTAAAACAGTTTATATTTTTAACAAATTTTAATATTTTTTACCGATTCTTCTTTTTGTTTTAAAAAAAAATAAGTGAAATAATAGGATTCTGTGTCAAAGAGTTAGAAAAAAAGCTTCTTTTTCATTGATGACTGATATTTTCACCAATAAACTATTTATAAACCACCAGAATCTCTCTACAAATGACATTTCATGAAATTATTAACGACATTCAAGATATTTCAATGAAATCCTGAGGACTGTGGAGGATTATATCAATGGAAAGCGCTTCATATTTCTGGAGCAGTTGAATTTCTAGTTTCTCTGAAATCGAAGGAGCGCAGAGAGCAGGACAGAATAAGGGAATAAGGTGAACGTGCACGTTTTACTTACCAAACTGAAATCCCGCATCCGGAAACGGCGCGCAGCTGAGAATGCAAACGGGTGGAATGTGAGTCTAAGACTTGGAACTAGGCGTCTTGAAGGAATGGAATTTCACACTCCAGTTCAGAGGTCGACCAACATTTTCAAGTAAAGAACATTCCGGCAGCAGCAATCTACCTCTTGCATCCACAGATGGGCATCAAGGAAAGATTTTCGAGGGAAGAAAGTCCACGCGTACTTGCAAAGAGCAACGAATGTTGTGAAGAGCTTTTGAATATACCAAAGAGTGAAAATACAGCCTGGATGTGAAGATTTGGAGTTCTGGTAGTATAATAGAGATAAATAGTATATACAGGATGAAAAAAAATATTGAAAGTTATATGATACCATGATGTTTTGAAAGATGGAAAAATTTTCAACAGTCAATAAATTTTAAGCAAATGAAAAGGATTACCAATAACCCTTAAATACTTTAAATTCTTAAACAACTGAAAATTCAGTTTTATGATTGATAATAATAGTTTGCCTTTATTGTAATAAAGTTAGAGTTGATCTAAAATTGTCAAAATTTTTGCATGTCATTTTATGGCATTATACAGGTATCAAAGGGTCTTGATGACGTTGATCAGGCCCGCATGATACAGACATGATGGTAGTAGGGTTGAGGCATATTTAAATGACCTGTAAATTTTATTAAGAAAGCCTTTTGGACATCTGCTCTAATTGGGATGAATTTTATGATCAGGACATTTATTGCACTTGGGCTAAAAAAATTTATATTGATGGAAATTCCCTGAAGGAAAGCTGTTCGAACCTAAATAAATAAGTAAACTCGAAAATTTTTCAAGGGTCAATTATTTTTATGATAAATAGTTCAGAGAATATTGTCATAAAATAAGTTAGCAACTTCAATAGAAATAATTAAAGCATGAAATTCATGGAATCACTGATTTAACATCCAACATAGAACATAGATTTTTGTATCACAGAATAAAATTTCAAACATTTTTCAGAAAAAACTTTTCTATTTTATAATATAAAAAAATTTATATTAAATAGACTTATCATTTTGAAGTTCCAGTTTTTTCCATTAAATATAAGGAAAATTGGCATGAAATTGATTTTATTCTCCAGCAGAAGTGTATATTTATTTAAAAGTCACTCTACCAAGTGTTCTTGTTATTGCTTTATAAGATCAACTCCTATCTTAGGCTTTTTTTTAGCACAATTTTTTTTTAATGAAATTTTAAACGACTGAAAAGAAAGCTAATAACCATTTCAGCATCATTGATTCTAATGCTGATGAATAAACGAGATTATCAAGTGTTATTAAAGAGACACCAATCCATGATTAAATGACTCATCAAGCTCTTGATCAGATCAATTATGATACCCAATTCTGTAATAACACTATTTTAATATTTTTCAGCCACTTTAATTCCTAGTTGATGTCTCGTAATCAAAGTTCTTGCCATGTGTAAAATCATTTCAAATCGTAGTGTATTATTTTAATGTATTTAAAGTATTTTAGAATAAAATCACCCATTTGGTCAATTAAAACTTTAGTTACAACTAGTACAATAGAAACTCACGTTAAATAAATGCCACCTCAAAAATTCCATTAATTATTACAGAGTTGAAATAAATTTAACAAAGACTGTAAGAATAATTTCTGTGTTTTAATATTTAAAATAATTATCTAGATTATAAAAGTAAATTTATATAAGTTCTTATTCAATTATTGTATATTTTAAAACACCTTAAATAATTCTAGTATAATAAAAGGATTCAAAAGATATTTATAATTTTCATACTCGCATACGAGAAGAATAAGTCTCATTAATAATGCTCTGAAAGCTTTGTATATTTGAGAATGGTTGTAATTAAATTTCGACAAAATTAAAAAATGTTATTGCTGTTGTTATGAAAAAAGTTTACAACGTATTATCTTTTGCTTTCCATGTTTATCTAGTATATTTTTTGTTACTTTCATTATGTTATTTTCTTCTTTGCCACTATGTCTTCTCGTTCGTTTCCTCTGTTTATTAAACTTAAAAACTTGAGGGCTGGTCGTCTATGCATTGAAGAAGATGAATTTTTTTCCAATAGTACTACTAAAGTTTTTTCTCTCTTTATTGGCTTTATAAATTCATTAGTTTCTACTTTGTATTACATTAACTATAAATTTTCATAAAGAAGTAATTAAAATTTTTTTATTACATTTTTATGATGTTTATGAAAAAATTGAATAATTAGTGGCACACTTAGTCAATTATTTTTTTTTTAATTTTTATCTTTCAATAAAATGAGTAAATAGTTTAAGTACAATTTATTAATTTATTACATAAAAAAGGAATTATTAAGAAAAATTGCTAGGTTATTCTTTGATGAAGTTTTAAACTTTATGATTTATTCATCATTGTTATCTAAAAAGTAACTTCCACTATGTATTAATTTTTTTGTTTCTCAATAAAAATCAGTTGTCCATCTGAAACTCAAACATTTAATGCTAATGCGTGATATTATGCACTTATTTAAGAGAAACCGCTGTATAGGAAATGGATCACACCACCTTGCAAACAGTAATTCACAAAGACTTTATATTTAAATTGCCTCAATTTGTGTACCCGTTAATTCCGCGGCTGAAAAAGGCAACTACAGCCGTCAGCGAAAGTTGAACATTCACGCGATTCTTCATCCATACAGAGTTCCGGAATGTGCGAACGTAAATCAGGAAGGGAAAAAATGTATACGAAGCTAAAATGATAAAATAAAAAATCTATTTAGATATCTTCATTTTATGAAAAATTATCATTCTTTTTTTTCATAAAATCCTACATAAAAGATCATGTATTCATTTAGAGATGATTCATCATCAATTCCTATGTGCATATGTCTTGCTAACCCCCATTCTTCAATTCCTATGATGGTGGGATTATGAAATGAACGATTATTTGTTGAACACAGGTACTTTCTACCAATTGAATTCGATCGCTTGGCGTGGATTTTTCAACCAATCAGATCACCGGAATAGGAGTAGGAGAAGGGTAGTAGACCCATAGGGGTATTAATACTGGGCCTTTTTCGCCAGCTCTTCATACCCCGCTTGACTTTCAAGTGTACTTAATCGCGAGTGATTTTGGTGACAATTAATTTTCAGTAGTTTTTTTTTCCTAGTGAAGTTAAAGTGTGGAAAGATGGAAATCATCAACAGCACATACAAAGGAAAATCAGAGGAGGAGGTCCTGAAGGATTTGGCTTTCCGTTTTGCCAAGAAACTCTATGAGCATGGCAAGAAGCCGGAAGACGCTGAGGTTCTGAAGAAAGCTTGGTTGATAACGATCAAGAACATGACAGAGGAGTCGGAGTTCTTCCACGAGTACCTGAAATTGGCCTTCAAAGTGGATATTTCGATGGAGAACATGAAGAAATACATAAAGAAGTTGTCGGAGAAACCATCCCAGCCACAGAAGAAGAAGAAGAAGGACATTGGCAGAAAACATCAGCTACGACGCCGAAAATAGATAAATAAGATCCATCTATCCAGGTAAGTATAAATATTCCCTAATTCTCGAACCCTTTCTCCTTCATTCCTGTCCTTTTTTCCTTCCTTAACTCTAGTAGGAAGCAAAACTGGTCCATTTCTGATTTAATATCAGATCAGGAATGGATCAGTCTTACTTTCTACTAGAACACCTTGACGGAAGACGCCTACCACCTTCACGTGGTTTCCGTTGAACAGTGCAAGTGACTAAAATCACTTGCATTGACCGAGCGTAGGCACATCCTTTCCCCTAATAAATTACCAATAAGTAGTAGTAATAATAAGTTATTTAAAAATTTATAAATTTTGGTCTTATTGGAGGAATAACGAGTAGTTTCCTATAGTGTCAATGTAAAATAATGATATTTGATAATTGATTTTTAACTATTAAAGCCGTTAAAGCATTCTCAAACTTGCCAAATCATTTATTTGGATGTTTATCTTTAATCTAATAATAGATATACTGTTTTAAATTTATTTTTATATTTTAGCTATATTACTTTAATAGAGAAGTTCCAACTTGTTTATATAAATTCCAGCATTCCTTACTCCCTTTTATCAAAAACATTGAACTAAACTAAAGGAATATATTTAAATCAAACATTTTATTGTCCTTTGAAAGAATTATCTTTGCTATTCTATCTTAGTGAAACCAACTGAATATAATTTTTACAACTTTATGCAGCACATTGAGTGAATTGATAAAACAATCAAAAGTTAATTAAGAAATAACTTGAGTCAGGGAAACCATAAAAACGAAGAGTTAAGGTCGATAACAGAGTAAGATTAGAATAAAAATGAGCAAAAAAAACTGAAGGTCTATTAGTCGTATGATATTCCAGTATAAAATGATTTTACATCCGGAATTCATACACGTACATGCGTATAAGCAGTTCTGGATGGAAAAAATAAATTCACGGGCCATTAGATTTTGTGATATGAAGCTGGAGAGTGTAAAATGGGTGTATATGATCTCAGTAATTTACTGGAAAAGAAATAAAAAGGGGCGCAACCTCTCAGATGCGGCACACGATAGTCGGAAGTGAACAAGTCGGAAAGACACGAACTGCAGCAGGCCTGAGTTACGACCTGTCACAACGACACCCCTCACTTCCTTCTTCAGTATTGGTTCAATATAAGAGAGTTACGATGAGTAAGTCATAGGTGCAGCAAATAAAATACGAATGACCCAATGTACACTAAAGGATAAAAATAAGTCATTTTAACAGAATAAAGTTTGATATTGTTTGAAACTCAATTGAGAATAAGAGGAAAAAAACGAGAGATATGACAAAAAATACTGAAGAAAACAATTGGTTTATGTACACTATTTACATACAAACAAAAAGTTTAAATAAAATTTGCAAAAAATTTTAATACCTCTGTTATTTTCGCGCAAAACTTCAATCACTTTTTTATCCTCTCAACTTGAAGCTTTTGAAGAAGATTCTTCCTTTTACCATGACGTTGTCGTAAATAATCCATTATTTTCGTCTTGCCATTTTGTTATCAATATTTAAGAACAAGTATACATTTCCCTTTGGCTCAGGTATTTATTTAAAGATAAATAAAAGTAAAATATTTGTTTGATACGGCGAGCCTGAAGCAAAAGGGGTATACATTTTGTTCAATATTGTGTTTTGAATTAAAGTAAATATCTATTCTAACCAATGCCATCTCGAAATATATTTTTGAAAGAATTATTTTTATTGTTGATTTAATTTTTTTTACGGTTACATATTGTATTCAAATATTAATTGTTATTGTTCAGTACCTTAATGGTATTTGACAGGAGAGGGATGTTCTCAATCTTAAAAATCAATTTTCAATTAAATGTTGGGTTGAGTTTATTTAGAGAGAAAAGACAGGGATGATATTGCTTTGAATTTAGACTTCATTTTTGATTCTTACTCTAGTCAAACCTGGTTCTCATCCTGATTGAATTTGAAACTCCTTGACTTGAAGAAGAATCTTTTTGGAGTTTTATCAAAGTGAAATGAAATAATTCGTTCTATAAAAAAAAATACTCTAACACAATATTCACTATGATATAATTATACTTTTGGTTTATTATTAATAATTAGATAGATCCAACAACCTAACCCAGCCATGCATCAAACATGTTAAGGATTAAATTTAACTGAAAGGGTTTAATACCAAAGATAAAATGAAGAACATGAAATATAATTTTTAATGGAATAAATGTTATAATTATATTATTGGAATTTTGAATATAACTTGATAAAGATGATATTGAGGTGTTATCACTTGATAGAGTTTTTAGAAGGATTGGAAAGAGAAAATTGGAGTGCATCAATAAAACGATAAATCAGAGATAAAGTCATTATAATGCAGTAGGTAAATTGAGACAAAGGAAAAATGATAAAGATATTATTTTTCTAATTAATTTGTTTTTTTTTTTTATTCTAACGGATTTAATTGAAAGCAATCGAACCTTTTTTTCATAATCTATTTAAAGATAAATGATTTTCTATTAAACAAAATTGTTTGAACTGTGAATTGGGAATAAAACTGTGCCGTACAAACGTTGGAAAAACCTTTGGAAGTTTGAGCTCAATACTTTTTGATGCTTCTTTTAGTTTTTCAATTGTGTTGATACTGTACAAAATGTGGGTAAAAAAGTTGAATTTTTTTCTGAAAGCTAGGTCTTCCTAAAAAAAAATAACCACCAGTACTTTTTTTTCAATTTAGTTTGAAAACTTACACTTACAGCTTCAAACCAATCGTTTACAATGATCTTGCGATTTTTTTCTAGTTCTTTTAGTTTTAAATAGAAACCACTTTTAAGCTTTACAACTTAAATACTCTTGGCACTCATTCTTCCTTTATCTATCCAGTTTAAATTTGATTGATTTAACAAACAATTAAACTGGAGACATTCGTTGATGATAATTCGAAAAATATCAATTGACATTTATAATTTTAGCTAATGGTTTATTTTTCAATTCAGCCAATGATTTTATTGTGTAGAAAATTGAATTCTTTAAAATATTTAATTATTTAACAAGTTCAAATCCAATCCAATAGAAAGTTGATGTTTGTTCCAAGTTTGTCAGCACTCAAATGAAATGATAAAATTTCAATATATTTATCCTGCATAAATTAACTAACTTTCCACGTACAATTTTATTCATGTCAAACTAGATGTGAAACAAAGTTATTTTTTTTGTCGTTGATGTTGATTGAGACAAAAAGTTTTCTTTTGAAATTGGTTACGTATTAGTACCTTGAAGATATGTAGAAAGATAAAAGAGAATAAAAATTAATAGAGAATCAATAGAAATTTTTAAAAAAATTATGAAAAGAGGAAGAGAGAAAAAATATGCTTACTCTACTCTTTATGATTTTAATCATTTTTAGATTTATTAAAACTCAGTAAAAGCTATGATTAAAGTTCAAAAAATTTATCATAAATATCAAAGACCTTTGAAAATGTTTTTGGTGCTGGACCAAATTATAGTAAATTTATGATTTAAATTATCGAACAAATTATTTTTAACTTAAAAAGTAACGAAACAAGGTATTTTTTTAATACTATCCACCAACTCTTTTCATATTGATATTATAAATCCTCAAAAATGGTTTCTCACACAAAGATAAATAGTAACATACTTAAGGAACTTATGTGCTCTATAAAAGAAACTTATGTTCAACGTCATCCTGTACGAAATTAAATTAACTGCTATTATCGTATGTAACTTTTATATTAAAACACTAAGGTTGGATATACAATGACAGTCTGCACACAGTAATTAAATATTAAATAACAAAACAGAAAATTTATAAAGCATAGAGTTTTTTTTGTAGAAATGTCTTCAACTGGAAGGCCTTTTTTTTTACTTTCACCAACAGACTAAGCTCATTCTCAAAACTTTCCTCCTCCTCCTAAATAAACTCTTACTTTCTTTAGGAAATGTCCCCAAGGCTTGACCCTCATCGTATGGATGTTAGACATTGGAGATCCCAGACATTAGTCCAACTATCAGACACCTTTACCACAGTCTTTTTCATTTAAAAAGGTATTTTCAAACTTATTTGAAGATATTCCGGTGCCAAATTAATTTTAGATGTCACACAATGGTAACAAAAGTTTTTTTTTTATTGAAAATTGCTCATCTACTGAATTAAATCAAAGATGGTCAATCGTGGCTCATTTTATTTATCAAATAAATGATGAGCATGCTAGTTAGTTTTGAAATCCAATCAAAGCATGCTAGAAAAACTGGAATTCATTTAGAACGAAGAGAATAAGACTTTGTGCAAAGCTTTACCATGTTCTCAAAATATTTTTTACTTGCTTTAGTGGAAATTATGAATATGCACTGTGCTTTCAAGAGCACCTGGCTGTTCAGATTTTGTCTAGAGTCCTGATTCTGAACATTGACTTATGTTTCAGGGCAACTATTAATACCTTAAAATACTTTCTACCTTATAATCCAGTTTCTTATACTCTGATAGATTCCTAGTTGACCTAATTAATCATCAAAGATTTCTCATATTAATTCTAATTTTTGCAGAAATAAATAGAGGATCACAATCAATCTCAGATTATTTAAAGAATCAATATTCAATAATAGTCAAGCTGTTTGATGAATTCTATAAATAAAATTCGAACACCATATTTAGCATAAATTCATTCGAAATCTGTAGTGAATGCTGAGGACTAGTAAAGAAGGTCAAGACAGAAGTTAAATTCCATTTAACAACTCAGAAGTTAGAGAAATAAGCAAGAATGTAAGGTATTGAGAGCAAGGAAGTTAAGAGAAAGAGAAAGAGAGAAGTGTAGAAAAGAGAATATGAACAGCGACCTAGAAGTTGGTATGTAATGTCAACGAACATAAAACCTTTATACTTGAAAGCCACTACATGCTAAAGTTGGCTTGTAGTAATGCTTACAGTTACTATAGCAATGGCTGCATGAATGCAACGCGTTCCGTTTAATTACAAATTCTAGAGGGGTTGAGGCGCGTAGTAGTTAAACATTCGACCGTAGCTCCAAGGTTATCATCACTTTAATGGTACTTTTCAGTCGGCTTTATTAGTCAAATGAAAATGAACACATCTAGGAATAATAGATAGACTTTTATTGTAGCTGGCAAATTTTAACATTTAAACTATTAAGTTTGGGCTTAAAATTAATGAACACCTAGAATGTAAAATTATCAAGGAATATTTCCATAAAACTTGGGAAGAAATTTCTCAAGATCTTGTAATTGTCTGATTCTTTTTTTTCTTTTCATTTTCCTCTTTCTATTTCTCTTTTCCAACAAAGTAAATATGAAGTTTGCTGCTTAAGGATTTATATTTAGACAAGCATAAAAACACAGTCAGCAGTGAACAGCTATAGTTTCTATCAGTATTGAAGTGAAGACGAGCAACTGTAGGAGGCGAATAAAACTTTGCAACTGAAACTGGTGTGCAAGCTTGAATTCGCACAAATTCTCACAGAACTGAAACTGGCACGAAACTCTGCTCGCCTGGACGCATTGGCACCTGAGCTTTTCCTTCATCAGTTGAAAAGTAAAAAAAAAAAGATCAAAATTAAAAGAAAAATCTGGTTTGCAAGCAATCATTAATTGTGGGTTTTCTTTTAATTCAATTGTACGACTTTTGATTTATATGACTTTAATGAAAATTCTTTTCCCTACTGCTAAGATTTTATTAAAAACAAAAAAAAATTGAGAGAACATTACTTGACCTATGGACGAAGAATATCTTATTGGAAAATTTTAATAATACACTCTTTGATTTCAAAGGTCGATGATCGTTCTAAGGAATATTCATCACTTTAGTGGTTTCTCTTTATTTAGGATAGATTTTTGCATAAATATATTCCAGAAGTATAATTCCTCAAATAGGAAAATTTGTTTAAGTAATTTCATTTTGGATTCTTGATGAAAATTACCACATATTGATAAACCACTATGTAATCTTGACAGTTCTCTAGAATTATTAAAACATTTTACTTATTCAGTGATTCCTGACATTTTAGCTTATTCTAAATATTATCAATTACTAATTTTGTAATTTAATTTCATAACCATCAGAGCTAGAACACAGTAGTTGTCATATTTCATAAGTTATTATTAGAATTTAAGATTTCTAATAGCTTTATGACTTTAAATGGAAAAAAAAAATAAGTTTCTTTAAATAATCGTTAATAAAAATTTTTCTCGCTATTAGTTCGACTTATTATATTCTTTAAAATATTGTTATAAATAATTTTTTGCTATTATCAATCTCACAATTACTATTGATAACCATCTTTTTATATTTTATAATAAATTATTTCCTCACATAATTCAATTTTTCGATAATATTATTTACAAAGTGAAGTTCCTTAGATGTGGTTTCGAATTTATTCTTTCCATCTGCTCAGAGAATCACCTACAACGTACACAAACTAGAGAATGCAAATAAGAAAAGAGTGAACTTGACTAAACTTCAATATACTATGAAAGAAGCTTCAAGCAAAAAAGGCCTTTAAGATTACAAACTCGGTAAAAGTCTTCGTCAAACTATCGAATTGATTTTAATATCAACTTTGTTCTTAAACTCTACTACTCTACCACTTTTAGTCTCTATATAGAAGTCCACTTCACCACTTTTATTTTTATCCAATTTTTTCTTCATGACATTTTATTGAAAATTTCTCTCGACCTTCTATGAAATGCATCAGTTGAATACACTCAACATTAAAAATCTAGAAACCCTTGGAATTGATGAAAATTTCCTCTATAAATGTTACTTTACGAGCTCATGTACGACAAATTGGTCGAATCAAAGCCGGAAGTTTTGATTAGTTACGAGAAATTGTCGGGAAAGTGCTTTATGCCAGAAAATATAATGCATTCTGGTACGAGAAAGACGCCATAATTGCGATAGACTAACTAAGAAAGATAGAATTCAGTCGTCACGCGAAATCCGCTCACTTACTCAAGTTTCAGAGCATTTACAGTCACCGGCAACCGTAATTAGGAAGATTGCACTAGAAATAACACGTAAAATAACAATCATTGTTATAGCAGCTATGAAACTTATAATTTGACGAATACTGCTAGCATCAAGCCTGAAGTGAATGGCTAGTATACGAGAACTGTTTTAAAACTTGATGTCATGTAGATTTTTTCATGTTATCTCATGTAAGAGAACATCAAATGGAAAAACATGTCCATCTCACTGAATCAGAATTGATATGATTCTTTCAGCTGGAAGACTACTTTTAATCTTTATGTTCAATCTTTTTCCTTCAGGGAATATTTTATGTTACTTGGTTTGTATTCTATTGAAAGATTATTCAGAATACAGTGAATAATTATTAATACATGTTATAAACCTAACTGATGTTACTTTTAATAAAGATAATAATTACCTTTAAAATCACCAGGATGTTGAAAAGCTCATAAATAGTTGATATCATCATCAAAAATACTACCCATCTGCTGAACCTTAACTGAAGCAAAAAAGCTCACCATTCTTTATAAGCAGCCATCATTAACATTATTCAGCGAAATTCTGTTGCATTCAAGTTTAGGAGGTTGTTTCGGGTCTTGACGAAAATAATGGTATCGTGTGAGTTTAATATCACTGTGATCAAAGAGCAAGTCGACAGGTGCTCGTGTTCCCTAAACAAACGTTAAGATGTGAAGGTGTTCGTAGAAGATGAGCTCTAGGAAAGCTAGTTGAGGCTAAGAGGATGAATTAAGTTGGGGGATGAGACTATTACTTGTGGGCCTTGTACACTTCTCTCTATTTTCATCATCTACCACGTTCAGATATACTCTTTGCTATTCTCTCTCACTCCTTCACGAGCTGAAGTATGTTATATTGGTGTTTCTCAGCACCCCACCAGCAATGGAGACGCGCTCCTCTGCAACTTTCCAAGACAAATTGCTGTTGCAAACTATTTAAACTTCATTTAAATATCAAATTATCTGAGGACCCAAACTAGCAGTGGTGCCGAGGCCTTTCTGTGTAGATGAGGTTACAGTAGTGTGCCGTAGGGATACTCAAGTAGTTTCATATTTACCCGTACGTAACAATATATTTTGTTATTACATGATAAATACCTATTTAATCAAACTTGTTCTTAATTTTACCGAACATTAAATCACGTAGCGAATATTTTATTTAGAAAGAATGGTAGCAAAGGTGTAAGTACGCCTGGAATATAAATTTGCATGTAAAATGGCGTTCTATATCGATACCTACGCGAATAAGTTTAACAAGTGACCGAGCTAAATGAAATGAAGAGGAAAAGGATAGATGAACGTCAGGAGTTGGTTCGTAAATACAAACCGGAAGAGAACCATTATTTATTTCATCCGATATCGTAGATTGGATAGATCGATCTTTCGTCAAAATGAGTCTTTAGGACGATGGGCGTAACACGCTGAAAGCAAAGTAATGAGTACCACCCTTAGTTGCCCTACCAACTCTCTAGCATAGTCTCACAACGACAGCGAATGAATCGAGAGTCAGGACACGCGCCACTAACTGGATGTATTCAAATCACAGCATTGCTAGAGGAAGAGAAATAGTTTTAGTCCCCTTTTGAATTACAGTCCGAGGACTGTTTTTCGTTGGCAAAGAAATGGAGAATAGATAGCAGAAACTTGAAATGGAGGTAAAGTCATTTTATATATTGATGGTGTCTGAAGCTGCTAAAATATCATTGAGTAAGATAAAAATTTTTTCGCACTCAATACAAACCTTTCAATCTATTATATTTTTATTATTTGTTGAAAAAGAAATCAGTGGTGAATACTTTCAAGTATTGACTGAGAAAAATTTGTAGCGAAAATTACTGTACAATCTCAAGTAAAACTAAAGAGGCTCGAAATAAAAAAAGATTCATACAGACCTAATTGAAGCCTAATTTAAGCTTGGAGATATTCTCAATGCCCAAAAAGGTTTTTGGGCTTAAATTGGGCACCTTGTGGGCCAGAAGAATAATTTAGGCTTCAATTGGACCTTCTTTGAGTGCACCTAAAAACTCATTATTTCTACTCGAAATGTCAGGACATAAAAACTGGTTGAAACTCTAATTTCTTTCTACATTTTTAAATTGTATAGTTTTAGACAGCGAGTAATTCGAATGGAGACTGACCATTTCCCACGAAAAATATTAAAACGATAAATGAGGTATCAAAGTTGTAAAATAGTAATTACTCCAGTTCTAATTAGTTTCTTTGTCGAAAGAAAATGTCTGGTAGTTAATTAATCAACACTTACTGCTAAACTTGATACAGATTAGTTGACGAATTCAGACAATTTGATAGAAAGTTTGTGATGAAACTTTCATAAAGACATATTTAAATATCCAAGCTATGACGAAGTACGTTAATTAATGCGGGAATCCAAATACTAGTCAATGTAGCAATCTAGCAGTTAGATATATTAATCATATCGAAAGAATGTAAATCACAAGAAGAGCATGACAATGTATATATTTCTGATCAAACATCAACATTACATTATTATATTTCTAAGTAGTGCAATTGATAAAAATTTAAATCGATCCAAGTCTAACTTACCATGCAAAGAAAAAAAAGCTCTTTCCAAAGCTTGCAATTGAATGTATGTTGTGATGAAGTTCTCTCGAAGGAGATTAGCTTTATCAGTACTGAAGCGAATTGAATTATATTTTGCTATATTTCAGTTTACTACATTGGAGGATTTCAATCTTTTATCCTCTACCAATAAAATTTTTCAAAGTCTGATAACAACTTTAAGTGACTATTTGAAAGTCAGTAGCAATTAATTCAAAATAAAATGGAGGGAAAAATGAATATTCGTCCAGAAATTTCTGAAATATGAAATGAAATAAAATGTAGCGAAATACGTAGATTGAAAAATGCAAATGGAATCAGAAATGTTGTAAGCCAGGAGACTATTTGCATGTACGTAAGGTCGATATCACAGAGGAGCAAATTTTTTGAAAAGCACCGTCTAGTCTGGAAACATCATTTAGAGGAAGGGAGAAAAGAAACCATCTCCTCCGTCGACGGCAAGCCGATTTGCATGCAAGATTGTCCAAGATTTTCTTGCACACGCTTGCCTTACCTCAACTCTATTTTTCGAATTGGTATCAAATTGTATTATAAACTTTGCAAACCATCAGAATTTTCTATAATTAGATTTTCAGCATTAAGTTGATAATTTTTTCATTAATGCATTGATTAAAAACTAATTAATTGGCATTAACACTTCATCTGCGTATAGATGCATTTTCTAATTGCAGTAAAGATAATTTTATATCTCTCTCGTACAATATATTAATCACACCAGTGCTAGCAGTGAATCCTGCATACGAATTCCGTTATCCTTCTGTCCAAATGTGTGGCGAATATGCAACACGTATTTAGTTAACATGTGTGCAAGAGGTTCAGGACCCTAGCTCTAAGATCATATAACATGTTAAGCCGACGTACCATTGGCTACTAGTTGGCACGCAGAAGCTTTCAAGGATTAGATTTGATTACTACGATGAGAGCGGACCTGAATCCTTGCATCTCCTCTCACGCCACGTGCTGAACTATGAGAATTGCTCTACAATCTCATCCTGCCGTAGGATTTATTCCGTAGATTACAGATCTGCACATACATGTCCGAAACAACACTATTAATTCAATAGTTTACCAGTCGTTGACCAACAAAAATTCTCTTTGAGAATTAAGGTTTAACTGACGTCAAATAGTATCTTGCATAAATATTCAAATAGAATAATCTATAAGTACTTCATATAATAAATAGACAGAATAAATATCTTTCAAAATTGTTACATGTTAAAAAAGTTTACGTTAAATGCTGTTAAGATTATTTAAAACAAAACAATTTTTGATTTGTCTTAAAAAAGGTAGTCATAATGCATTAGTTTGAATATTATTACATATTAGAAATAATATAAACTAAAATTTATTAAACAGGTTTATTAAACGTCACATTTTCTTATTATAAATTTTTTAAATGGAATAACTTTTTTTGTTGAAATTATTAAAGCTTATAATAATTCATATCAAAGTTTTAAGTAAAACATATCTTATGTTCTGTATTATAACTTATTATAATTCAGAAACAAATAATCCAACTATACTTCAAGTAATATTCATCCATACGATCAATACTGATGTTAATCTGAAAATAGCTCGTGAGTTTTTCAAATGAACAGTATTACCATAATCATTGGTTCCAGATTATTCAATTACTGGCATTATAGCTTCAACTTCTAGATCTTATTTTACTTTACTTATTCTCATTTTCTGTTCTTATTTTTCATTTAAAGTACCTATAACTAGTCTAGTATTAAATGATTAGATCCATTATCCTACTTATAAATGACTATCAAAGTTGATGTTTGCAATGAATTTTCATATCTCACCAAATCTTTGGAGAAACTATTTTCTAAGTATTAAATTGTGTTTTACAGCTATTAAAGTTCATCAGAAATTTTTATTTATTTACTTTCTGAAGTTATTATTATTAATTGGCATACTTCAAAAATGGAATCTATGGTTAAGTTGTTCAATCGTAATTAATTCACATGGATAAACAATCAAGTGCTCCAGTTATGAAGCTTTTCAGCATCATTTATCCTATCAATAGATCAACTACTCATACACATTCTTGTAGAGTCATAATTTTTATTTAATCAATCAGTCGATAGTCATTGAAATCTGTTGAAGGATTTCCAAGTAAAGTACTGAAAATGGTATAGAGCAATATTTAAGTGTTCCTCAATAAATGGAGTATCCAGGCCAGAAGTAGAAATAATCCGATTTTTATTCCAATATCTTTTTACTTCATGTTATCATGAGATTACACCCTTCATTATCAATTTTATTCCAATGATAGATATTGATTACATGAATTGTCTTTGAAGAAATGAGACATTGAATAAGAATTAAATAATGAACATGGGTGAGAACATAGTTAATTACTGGAGCCAATGATTTAGCTTTGTTTCTTACTTCAAACTTTGTGGTATTTGGAGCATTATCAGAGTACCATAGTGCTGAACCACTGCAGAGAAACTTCAATTGTTGATTTAAAGGAAGAGATAGATAATGAAGTGATGCATAATAATTAATACTCATTAACTATTTTAATTATGATTAATTATTTGACTGTTAGTAATTCTAGTATTTGAGAAGTTAATATGGGTGAAAAATAATTTTTAATAGTATTTAAATGTCATAATGAAAAAAATGCACCATTATTTCATGTTCATCAAAGAGAAAGTTTATCTTATGAGACAATGATAGACATTTAGATGACAATAAAATAAACATTAAAATATAAACATGAATTTGAAAAAAAGTTTGAAACATAGAGTGAACATTCAAAGAAGTTGTAAAAAAAAATAATATGCTTTTGATCACCAATGATTTTTACAAGTTCTTTGAAAGCTCACTTCATGTTCACCTTTTTTTAATATTCATGTCCTCTTTCTTTCTAAACTCTAAAAATAAATATTTTTTTTTATCTTATTATTTTCATGGACTAGTTTCATAGGACTTATATACAATACAACTACAATCAGATTTAAATTTATAAATCAAATAAATTTTACATTTTCTATAAATTCTTTCTTGCCAATTTTTTTTCTGTGAAACAAAGCTATAAAAAATTATCTTTCAACAAATGTTCTACCCAAGGTAATAAACAAGCTATAATACTAGAGCTTTAGCTTTAAAAAAAAATAAAATTCACTTTTAAAAAATGCAATAACAAAAAGTTGTTGGGTAAAAGTGGTTAAAAAAAGAATGTATTGATTAATGAAAATTAATTGTAAATTCAAGGTGTTTATTCATCCTTGTAACGTTGAAGGATATATGTTTGATACAAAAGAATAATCAATTGGAATCCAGAAGCCTCAGTGTCGAGTAAAAAGACGACAGCATTGCAGTTGGTTCAAGACTACCCCAAGAAGTGGCATGGTCGCGCGCGAGCTGCCAACCTGGCAGTTGTTGGTGTCAAAGTGCCGACCCATAATTCACTCTACGCGAGTTCATGTCTTCGTGGCACGCACACCTCCTCCTTGTCCGGCCCGACATTCTTTCATCCCTCTACCTCATCACGTTCACATGCAAGCGATTCTCTTCCTAGATACGATGTCACTGTTTATCGGATGCTTTCACGATATAACGGTGCATTTTTATGCTTCGTTTATGAGTAAAGTGTTTTGCTTAATTCTTTAAAAATTCATTATTTTTTATTATAAGTCTGTCAAAACCACTTTTTGTTGTGAATTAAATTTAAGATGTCTAAATAAAACTAGAAAAAATATTTACAAAAATGAAAGAAACGATATAGATGGTGACATCTTCAATAAAATCAAGTCAATCTATTGCAAGAAACTAGTAAAAAAGATTGACTGTGAACGAAAAGAGAAGTAGGTAGCTCAAGGGATTGAAACGATCAAACATGAGATTGCGCGATTCGATACATCGCGAGTTCTATTCCGAAATCTATTGATAGCTCGATGTCATACATATCCAATGTCACAAGATCGCATTTCCCGGGGCAGAGCACTTTCGTTCATTTATAGTCGGATTTTTTTTTTCATCATTTTTCTTCACGATTTCTATTACGAATTTTAAATATCTTTTTATCACTTTGCTTATTGCATAATATCTCTATCGACTTGTAGATCCGGAATAAACTATTTATTTTATTATTTGCATCAAGTTTTTAGTTGCTTTTTTATCCAAGGAAATGTCAGATTGTTGAAAGCATTTTTTATTCAACTCCTTTGGGATTGAACTGTTTTGATTCTAGTGCTACTGACTTGCAGATTTTTAGAGTGAATGGTTATTATTGATTGAAATCTGTTGTTTAAAATAAAACAATCCTTAATATTTAATAAATATTTGAAAAGGAATAATAAATATCAAATCAGTATTGTATTTTTTTTTTGTTATTGATGAATAAATTTAAAATGATCATGCAATCACATTTTTGTTGATATTATTAGAGTTTAACTTACATTATAAGATTCATAAAATATTACTATGATTCATGAAAATAGTGGTAATTATGTCTTGCCCAGGATGATTCGCAGCAAAAAATATTTTTTGTCCAATCCGAAACCTTCCAGTTACACACTGGCTGCTAGACCAGTTAAACTTTCTCATCAGTCTATATATTTCGTTTTAAATCGTATCAATATTCATTAAACGTGCCCCCCCCCCTTCCCCCTTCAAATGATTCATTATTTTAGTGTAACCTGGTAAAATTAATTTATTTTTGGATATGTTTCCTAATCGGAACTCTACCAAATTTTTTTCATTATGTAATTGATAACATTTTTAAATTTAATGCCCTCTAAAGACAACATTCGATCCCATTGAATTATTTACCTCATTTGGAAGCACAAATATAAAGCTATTTTTATATAATATTAACAAACAATCGTCCGAAATGTATTTTCGTTGTTTAGTTTAATACAAATCTTCTCCGAATGTCAGTCTGAGTATGTCTGCAATACAGAAGCGTATATTTATTATGTATAATGTTCATTAATAATTAATTTATAGAATATACTGGAGAGAGAATAAATCTCAATACAAGGGACATTGTACATGATAACAAGTCTCTACAACCATCAAATTTTCGATTCGAATTCTCGGGAAAGCTCATTACGTGTTCATCATGACTGCCTCAACGTACTCGATAATCCGGTTGTATCGAATGAATCTCTGATGGGCATCAGATGTCGAGTTTCAACCAGTTAATTTCCCGCGCTGTGCACTGTGAGCATTGGCTGTCCGCGACGATTAGTATATAGTGTCAGGATTAATCGTACTGATTGATTTTTCCGGTATGCTGATCGAAGCGACATAAATTTAAAATAAAACTCTATTTAAGCGTTAAATTTCGTCGATCATTGATTATAACATTTATAAATTTCAGTGAAATAATATTTCATATTTCAGAATGAAATAAAAAAATATATGTATATATATCTTTATCTCTTTTATACTCCCATTTTCATTTATATTTTTTGCATTTTTTGTCCATTCTTTTTCTAGTTTGCTTAAATTTCTCTACAAGTATCAGGTTCCAACAATAAAATTCTCTTTTATTCTTTATTTTCGAGGTCTATCGGTTCTATATTCACCCATTCTTTACGTGTATTTTTTGTTTCACTGATTCTAGCATAGTTCAAATCACATTCGAATCCCTAGCGTTCAATCTTCGTACTTTGTGGTTTTCTATTTTTACTTTTTGTAAGTGTAAGCTATTAAGTACTGTGGACTATTAAATTTTCCAAGTTAATTTAAACACACATTAGTCACTTGTCGATTTATATTTACACTAAAAATCCAAACGTGTTAAAATAACACCCGTAGAGTGTGTTCCATGTAAAATGATCATAAAGAAACTTTAAATGTTTTGTAGACACTTTTTAGACAGTTTATAGAATGTGAAAAATTTATAGTTTGTTTTATAAAAACAACTCGATAAAAAAATTGAACATTTATTTATTCTTGTTTTTTAATTAGTTTTTATGAATAAATAATATAACCATCGGATATTGAAATACTGAATGTATATTTATGTAGTTTGAATAATTAAGGAGATTGTAAGCTTTAATAATTTTTCAGTAGTGAACCAAAAATTTTTAAAAGTTCATCAGATAGTAACGGTAGTGCAGCATAATTGGAGGATCAATTGGCTTTTTTCAGAAATGCATCAAGAGTTAATGGGTGGATAAAAAATTTTTATATTTTTTATCCATGAGAATAATAATAATAATAATAATACATTGGCATTACTATCAAACATAATGTCTAACATTCCCTCAAATCAAATTCTATTAAAAAAATTCAAGCACAAAATAGTGACTTCAGTTATTACATTTTCATCAAGTTGTACTTAGATTGAATACATTTATTGAAGTGTTTTTAATGGAAAAGGATTGGCTACAAAATATTCTATACAAAAAGGTATTTTAACCATCAACAACTGGGATGAAACCTCATTTATACACACATTTCCTGGAAAAATATTATACCAACTACAATAATGTAAATGTTGTGATGATAAAATATAAAATATCATTCAGACTATCAACTTATTTCTAAAAAAACACATGTTGACCATAAACAATCTAAAAAAATCAATGCAATAAAACAAATTTGTTAGAATAAATCTTGTTTTTATATAAAAAAAGATCCAAATTAATTTTCTATCATAATATTTCTAAGAATAAATTTTTTTTTCATTTTTAATGGGTTAAATTCTGAATGAACATTTTTACGATAAAAAATTGTTTTCAGCCAATTTTCAACAAAGTAATTTATTTTATTCAGGTAATTGAGTTCAAATAAAATCTTTAAGGACAAATTGATAAGGAAATTGAACGTTAATAATTTTATCTGGTCTAGAAGGCAATGGCAAGCTATATGAGATTCTAACTCCTTTCATCTCCATTTTTTCTTCTCCTGTTTTCAGACGTTCTACATCAATGGAAGGATCTTGTACGTGCAAGTGCATAGATACTTGGTTATGGATAGAAAGCGTAAATGGGTAGATAGAAATTGTATAGAGAATTCTCGCAGCTCTTGTAACGATGCATCCATTACCTAAGGGAAGGTGTCAAGCTGGTTCCTGTGTTTCACAAATTTATGTGAGTATTACATTCCGTTTTGTGAATATTTATTACATTGAATTGTATCGTAACTTATAAATGAAGAGAGATGCAATATAATTCAAAAATTCGATCAAATAAATTTTCCGCATAAGATAGAAAACCATAGACTCTGTACATATAAAATAAAAAATAATACGTGAGCTGTCAATTTTTGAATTATATTTAAAGAAGACTACAAACCATCTTGAAACTCAATCGATTATACCAAAAGATATAGGAACAACCTGGGAAGAAAGGAAAATTGTGGTAAAGAAGTATGGTGAAAAGAAAAACTGTAAAAGAAAGGTGTGAAGATAATAGCAATTGGAGGGAGAAATAAAATCGAAGGGAAAAAATATACTTTGCAGTAAATCACTAAGTTGAAAATTTTCTTATGATTTGGAGATCAAACTGAAGCTGTGACAAGATGGTCAAGTCAGACCTCTAGTTCCCTAGATGACCAGTTGTAAAAATCAGCTTTGGTGTTCACATAGGTCAAATGTGAACGTAGAATGCTCGAGTGTTTCAACCTGTTGACGAAGGTCGAAGGAGCTAGATAAATTTATTGTCACATTGATTGTAAGAGACTGTGTAAAGAAGTTTTATGCAGCTTGAAGCTTGTGCTGGAAAAAGAGAGAACATTTGTTGGAGTTGGAGATGTTGAAGTCAGCACAAGCCTTCTGGCACAAAAAGAATCATTGTCATCAACAATATTCTGTGGTGGTAGAGAAAACTTATTTGTTCAAAGAAATGATGAGCTGGTAGTATCATTTTATTATCTATTAATCAAGGCCTGGAAATTGTATTTATTGAAATTTTTTATTCCAGGTGATGTCTTTTTTAATTTAAATTCACTAACCAGAATATTGAATTGATTGAGTTATTGGATAAATTGATTTGATTTATTTGAATAAAACCAAGATACGTTACTGACCAAATCATTGTATTTTTATTACAGGTCAGTTGAGACTTGACATGAAAAGCACAGCTATTATTTCCTGTAAAGATTAATTATTCATTTATTATTAGTATTATTAATTGAATTAAATATTTTTTTCTTGAGTAACCTTTTTCTCTTTCAGGTTATCATCATTAGTTTTAATTTGAGAAACTTTGTTTCAAACAAAAAAAATATATTCCTTTGAAAAATGAAAATTAAAAAACAATTGGGTCTTTCTGTTTGATGATGAGGATTTTTTTTTATTATCAATAGGAAGTCTTATCATTTGAAAATTTTTTGGGAATAAGGGATGTCAAAATGGAACCAGAATATTGGAATAAGATCGACACAGCTGATTGCAACCATGCAACTGTGCAACATCGGATTAATCCAATGAACTCAATTACGTAATTTGTGACAAGTCAATTGGTTTTTGAGAAAACATGCATAAAATGTGAGTTTAGTTTTAATTTTCAGATTTATTATTTTGTATTAATATTCGATTTTTAAAAAAATTTTATTCATTTTCGATTAACAATCAGAGGTAGGAAATTAAATCACAAAACTTAACGTTTATTAATAAAGTTGATCAAATATACTATTGAGTTTTATGTTATTTTAATAAAGAATAGGACATATTAAGTGAACAGTTATTTTTGTTACATATTTGGTACTGTGGAAAAATGTTCCATTATTTTATTTTCAATTGATTCTCTAATGTAAACAATGATTCATTATTCAGCCGTTCATTGCACTTTATTTTTAATGAATGTAAATATATTAGCTATAATTTGAATAAAACGTTGTATAATGTGGGTTATTCATTAGTTGTCAATTGACACGGTATTGAGCAGAGAAAATTAGGAGGGATTTTTTTTAGCATATTACTGATTCAAAATATTTTACATCATGGTTTACAAAACAAATTCACTATTTGATCCAGTAGCATACTTTTTTTTTGTTAAAAAAAAAAAAACATAAAATAAAAGAATAATATTTTTTCAAAATAAATGTTGCTATTGATCACATTCAACAATAGTATTTAAAGTGATGAATGGTTTCTGCATAAGCTCAAAACCAACAAATCATATATTTCAGGACAAAATTATCAAATTGATTATTATTTTTCATTTATGTATTTAAAAAATACATATTTACTTTTCTACGATAAATAATGATAAATTTTCACAAATAAAGAGTGAGTAAGATTGACATTTAGATCATCAATAGAATCGTTTTTTATGAATACTTTACGTTTTTTTACTTTAATGTTCATAGATTTTTCATGGATTTACTTTGCTATTAAACTCTTATTTATTTATTTGTATATTGAGATTCTTAATGACCAAACATATCTCTAAAATGGAGCTTTCTCTACAAGTATCATCTTTTTGGATTCCCTAGACAGCATCACAAAGGATCGATGGATGAATAGGCTGCAGGTTATATTTACACTATTCGTAAAGTCAGACGTAAGCTATTACATGCAAATAAGCGGTGCGTTTCTTTGTATGGTTAACTGAATTCGGTCTTTGTTAAAGCTGTGAGAGATCTACGAGATTCACAAAGCTCGTGGATTCGTCTTAATTACAGTTGTCTCTAGTCAATCTCGATGGTAATGAACCGGTTGGTGCGCAAGAGCGAACTCGTCCACCAATTGAAAAGTAACTTGATGCTTTAAAGGTTCAAGTAACTTTCTCATTTATTTATAAGACTTGTCGAGTAAATGACAGGCCGACATTTATTTCAACCCAATCACAAAAACCAATAAATCTATTGTTCTTTTCATTGTTGAGATAGTGAAATAATATAATTGATAAAATTTTTGAGATAATGCTAATAAATATAAGATTACTGATTCATTTAAATATTAACAGAGATTGTGGTATTTTATTTAAAATAAAGTATTTGTCTAAGTACTTTAAAATCTTGTTTAAAATTTGTAATAATTTAGGAAGAGCTTTTTAGGAATTATATGAATTTTAATAAGCAATACTATGCTAACAACCAACACCAATTATTCATAAAATTATTTCCCAAATTAGACTCTGAGTTTCCTTTATTGTTTGTAATTTACATATAATCATTGATTAAAAATATTAAAATAGTTTCCTTGATCATTCCACGAAATAAACGATTCTTTTAATATACACTTTGATATTTTATTAAAATTTTTTATCATCTCATTTCTTAAATATTTGAATGAATAAAACATTTGATAGAAACCAGTAATTTTATTTTGATCACCAATCAACGAATTAGTGATTACATTAGGAAGTAATAGAAAATGGTTGCTTATTTTCAATTACTTTTGCTAATTAATATTTGAAAAGAGTACACAATGCTTTAGGTGGTCTATGTGATTAATTGTTTGAAGTATGTTAATTATTTGAACAGTACGCACTTAAATACAAATATTCTGACTAATGACTAAATAATGACTAAATTAAAGAAAATTATCAATATGGTAAAATCATATTTAAAACAATTTTTGAAATTTTTAAATATTTTTAAAAAGTTTATAAAAAAAGATAAATAAGAATTGTTATATTATCATGAAATTTAGTATTTCACTACACCTTATTTTTTATTTTTTGGACCTATGTTTTATCATTATACTGACATACTGTAGATCACGTCCTACACCCTAAAACACAAATACAATTTTAATAGAAAACTAAATAAATATTTGAAGGCATCTAAAGAGAAACGTGCTTTCAGAATAATACTTTAATGTTCCACATTAAGAAAATAAAATCGTGACTCATTCGTAAATAAATCAACGAATACATATTGTTTCTAAACAGAATCAATATTAAACAGCAGAAATAAATGATGACAAAATAATTTTATGTGTCAGATTAATAAAATAATCCATACCAACTATTCAACATATTAATATTTTGGTCTAACAGATTTATATCGTATTGATTCATTGTATAATAGACGACACAATTTATGTATCGAATTTTAACAGAATATTTGATTTAACTTCCAGTCGTGTTGACATCTAACTTTCAATTTGCATAATTTTTTCCATAAAAACACTTCATTAAAATCAAATAGCTTTGCGTGTGAATTTTTTCATTATCACACTACTATTAGTATTTATTTATATTAAAAAAGCTTTTCTCCCTCATTATCATAATTCCAATTATTTTCTAAGCTGTTATCTTACTACATTTGTACAATTTAATTACAAGCAAAATGATATCAGTATTTATATATCATTCTAGACTCTCCTAATTCTGTGCTATGATTTTCAAAAAATCCTTTCCTATTTCAGCCATTTTTTGGAGCTCTTTTAATCTAACTACACGCTTTTATCATTCATACGCTCGATATGACGACCACAAGAACATCGAGCTTGGGTGTCAGTTATAAGCGAGTTTCCGTCAGCTCTCAAATCTCGTTTTGTGTTCGTGCTTCAACGAATAATCGAATACTGGTGAATTGAGCAAAACGTGTCTATCACTCACTTGGAATTATGAGAAACGTCGAAAAGATAGAATGAGGTATTGGGAGTAGGGAAAAATGAGTAAAGTAGTAGAGTGAAGTGGGGATTAGATTGAGAGCCACATGGGAAATCCGGAGAGTCACTAAAGTCTATGCTACTACACTTTGATGGCAAGTAACCGAAAAACCACTCCATGTTTCCTAGGTGGTTGATTTCGGTTCACAAAACGTTTTTAAAGTAACTGATGACTTTGGAGATGTACAAAGGAGCGGGGAAAGAAGAAGTCTGAATATACCGTCTAGGTTATGGCCACAGAGGTACCAACGGACTTACCACATGCTTCTGTTTTTTTTTATGTGTTGTATAGAGCGTATGCATGTTTACATAAACCCGTACGTATATGACACTTGAAATTTTCTAGCAGTGTAACAAAATTTCTAGAATGAAAAATTTCCAAGGTATGAAAGCGAAATGTTGCACTCGAGATGTTTTATAGAGCTGTGAATCGGAAGTAATATTATTCGCTGAGTAGAGAAAGAGAGTAAACTGTTGGTGAGAGAGAGAGAGAGAGAGAGGATATAAGTTATATACAGAGAGATAATCTTGTTGTAATTGCCCTAGGGAAAATGGACGCGAGCATACATAATGAAATTTATGCGTTTCACTTTTCTAAAAGAGTATAGAATAAAAATGTGCGTAGTTCTTCTTTTTTTTTTCAACTCTTCACACGCCGCAAGCATTTTTTCTTTAATGTCTGTAGTACGAAGAATTAATTTTTTTTTCGTACATGAGGGTAGTTACCTTTTTCACTTACTTTTCGATGCAGTTGTATATAGAGGTGTACTAGTAGTGTAGGTATTTCTTTCTCAGCCTTCGACATGAAATTCCCAGACCGAAAACGTGTAAGTGGTTTTCATATAAAAGCACAAAAAATTACATGATATTATGGCCACCTGGAAATTATCTAACTTATTACATAGATTACACTTTCTAATAAGCCCATTGTAGTCTAATGTAAAAGGGTTAATTTAGGAGCTTTAGAGACGATAAAATGGAGATACCAATTGCCTCACTTCTTACAACCCCTATGATACTATCTTCCAGATTACACAGTTTGCTTACGTTTCTTGGAATTTTGATTTTATTTATTCACTTACACTGCTATTTTATAACAAAAAATATTAAGTGCATTTTATTTGTTCAATTCAATTTAATAATTTGTTTATAAATTTTTAATTTTAAAATCAATAGGAATACACTTCATATATTTTAATTAGAAGTATTTCAATTAATTTGGCTGACCTTTCAATTGTACGTAAGTACGTCAGGTTTTTTTTCGTTTTCGATATTTCGAGAACCACGGAATCATATAAGAACAATGCATATTTGTTGAACGAGTTGTACTGTTTTTATCGAAATCAACAAAAAAGGTTGGATCAGTTAGAAATGATGATACTTTTTAGTACAGACTGTAACAAAAACTATCATGTTTTGTCACAGATTTTTTTATAGTCCTAAAAAGGTTTGTATTTGTGATGAATTTCTAGTAATTTTTGGTTTTATAGATAACTATTTTTAATTAAATAGCTAGATAAGAAATGTGCATCTTTAATCATCCTATGTCATAGATTTATTCTAAATTTCTCATTAAGCATTTCTCAGAAGCGTCTACCATCTCAAATTGACGCTAGTTAACGATAAATAAACTTATTTTTCGAAACAACGTATCTCGGTGTGTTCAATTGCATTATTTTGCTTTTTAATTTCCTAAGAATTAGAAGGCAAAGGAGGGGCTCCATTGGAGTGCTTGTTTCTTGGAATTTATTCCACTAAGCTCCGAGCGCGAACACTCAACGGGAACCTATATTATGTACATCAGCACACTTGAGGGGTTGAAAGTACAATTGCAGAGCTCTTGAAGTGGTTAAATACAAAGTTGTTATATATCTATCAAACATAGTATCAGTAACAGATATTTAGCATTTTGTCATGAGAATAATGTAAGTTGATGTCTCTTTATTTTCCCATGAGACTCATGATAAAACTTTACAACTTAATACTCCAAGTACTTGACTTTGGGGAAGTAAGTTTGCGTAGTATACTCGTTAGACTTGGTTATGTTATTTCTGTGGCTTTACTGTTTCAGTGTACGAACACGCGGGTGTATTAATTTTCACTGGCATCAATGCTGTACTGGTAGTACCGCGGTGGGTTAACAAGTTTGGCCATCGAGCGATCTTGAGTTCACGTTCGTGTGGTGCAGAAGCCTCGAGACGCCACGATCGCGTGCCAAACTACATCTGCCGCTCTACAGGCCCATACATAATGCATAATATCAAGACTTCCCGAGTCGTTTCACGGCGAGCTTTCAATCGCGTAAGCTCTTGGCTCTGCCCCTTTCCCACCTCATTCTCAACATCAGTATTCAGGTCGATAAAATTTATCCACTGCGACTTTAAACCTCATCGCAATGCATGCTGCATTCTCTTTTTGCTGTTACTCAGTCCATCTTACTGATGATGGTCATGGAAGAGATAGGAATAATTATTATGCCAATAGAAATTATTTAGTCTCATTGATCTCGTTGATATTTTTTTTTAAACTGAGTTTAAATATTTAAAATGAAGAACTAGGATTACTGATTAGATTAGTAAATTTATTTTTAAACATTTTCGTATGCTTTTAAATATCTTAAAACATAAAGATATAATAAAATTACGGATATCAAAAATTGACCGTATTACAATAACTTCCCTAAGAACTTCTTTAAGAACTAATTTCTTTAAGAAATTAATAAATATATAATTTTCGGATTACATAAGATCGTCATTCACACTCTAGGATATTCAATTGTCACTCAGATTTTAAACTTTTTATTTTTTCACTTCACCATCACCTTTTTCCTTCGTAATTCAGAGTCATACTTTCATTTCCCTCCCTTTTTTTCACTTTCATACTCTATTTTTTATAACTCTAGACATAATAATAGACTGAGTGATAGCTTCAGTCTTAGCTTTTATTCGTTTTAAAAATTATTGATAGTTTTTTGGAAATTAATTTGAATTTGTAGTAAATTTATATACAAGAATACAATGAAAATTCGATAAGAAATTAAAAGTTAAATTACAAAGTTTATCGGTAAATTAAAATTAACAATATGGCTTTATTCACTTGAAAGTTGTTGGAAATACTTGTCATCTTATGATAGTTCCACTTGGTATACAAAGCCAACCTAATGCTAAGGAACTTTTCTGGTTGAAATCAATATCAATTCATGGAAACTGTTAATGAATAAAAGATTTTTTCTTTAAATTAATAAATTAAAAAAAAAAAAAGTCAATTTATTTCAACAATAATTACTTTTAATTAATTTTATTCATTTATTTATTTATTTACTCATATTTTTTTATAAGTCTGTAATATTTATTAATTTAAAGAATCATTTATAATCAGACTGATTATTGTTACTAATCAATTCCTCGTTAAAATAACTCCTCAGGCATTTTTAAGGGGTACAGTTTCATTTTAGTCAGACATCAGAATATATTAAGGGAAAAGTGTTTTTAAATCATAATCACGTTGAGTTGTAATTAATAATTGCAAAATAATTTTAAAAATTCATTAAAATAAACTCTATTTATATTTAATGTGACTCATGATATTACATATTGTTAAATGTATTTGAATATATTCAGGAAATCAATGAACAAGCTAGATTTTGTACTCAATATTTCCAAGAACAACCTTCAGATAATTTTTAAAATCGTAGAGTTAATATTGTAAAATATAAGAGAATTGATTCATTCAGGTCTATATTTGTTAAATAAATAATTATAATTAATATTTTATCATAAATATCAATACATATATATCTATATTGTTAGACAAATATAGTATATTACTCATTGAGAGTGAATTAATATCAACGATCCAATGCAAAGTATGAATACATGTACTTATTTATATTTTTGATTAAAAATTGAAATTGATGGTTTGAATATTGTATACTTTATAAATTAAACTCGATAATATAAACTATCATAATTATTAATTTATTACTGAATATACTCAATCGTATGTAACAACACGATAGGAATTTTGGATTGATTTGATTAACTTATACATAATTTATTAGAGTTAAATGAACTTATAATCAATGATGGTCATCATAATTGTCTAATTAAATGTAAATGTTGTTTTAAAAAAATTCCCTGAGTCAATTTTATTTTATAGTTTTAATATTTTTCTCGAAGATTATTCACTAACACTTCAACTAATACATCTATCATCTATCAAAATAAATAAATTCAAAATATGCTGAGCTGTACTTCAATATCAGATTTTTTAAAATAATGTTACAAAAGGCCATAATAACAATCAGAATGATCAATAGGTTTGAATTAATATGAGGAAGATATTGGCTACCTTTCTCTAATTGCTATCATCATGATTGAATAATAAAAAGATTGAAACATGATCACTTTCAATTGCTGTAAACCTATTGAATATCATTCAATCTTCAAGATAACTTTTAAACTGATAATAATCAATAATAATAATATGAATTATCATCATAAACAGCATTGAGTATTTTAATCAAGCAAAAGTAGCTTAATCTCCTTGGAAGAAGACCATCACCAAAGTGGTACCAGTTCCCAATTCCTAAGGAACTAATTTTCCACCAAAACTCAAATCTTGACTAGGTGTATTCAAGTTTTTTGATGGTGAAGATCTTACTTAAAACAGTGAATATAGCATGTTCACTACGACAGTTTCTATATGCCTAATAATAATATCTATATTCTCTTGGGTCAATTTTCGTCCATCCACTTAATTAACGTCCAAAGTTTGGTTCTGCTAAAGCCTAGCAACTCTGTCTTTAGGTTGAAGTCACGAGGGTTGAGTTTGAGAGCAAGATTATGATTACTTTCATCGTCAATGCAGTTTTGCTTGTTGCTCCCTTTTCTAATTAGCGATAATTATACCAAGAAACTCTGCTCATTTGGAGATGTTGTTCGTAGCTGGCAACTATTTTAATTATACGAAGATTAAAATAAAATATGCAGCTTTGGTTAGTTCAACCTTCTTTCAAGTATAAATAGACTCGAAAATTCACACTCTTTGTATAGATGAACCATTAATCATAACTTTCTATTTAAATACACGTATAATTTGTAGCTTATATAAAGCTTTATGATCCTCATCACCCATTAAAAAATATTCTTTAAACCATTTCTCATTATCAAAGACGTGTTTCACATCTTAAAGATCAGAGAAATTTTCTTCTTTGATTTATTTTTCATTACATTACCAAGCATAAAATGTTTTTTTATATTTTGTGAAGACACCAAAGTTCATTGAACTTTTTTTTTCTTTTTAATTTAATTAAGGTAGTTTGGCATTGGCAGAAAAAAAAACAATTCTTTACCATATTTTTTAGGAGAAATAATTACTTGAAGTAGTACAAAAAAATACGAGCTCTTATGATTATCTTTATTCTATTTAACCGGAAGTCAATGATTTATTAACAATCGACACAGGTGACCCACAGTAAAAAGCATCTTGATATCAAAAATAGTATCATCAATAGCTACTACATTCAACTTATTAATTATCATTACAAATCATACACACAGACTATGTAAAAAGTTGTTTTTTAGATTTTAGAAAAATAAAAAAACAATCATTACTATTTTAACTAAATCAAATATAATAACATTCACCATTCGAACGCATCTTAATAAAATAATTTAACCAATAAAGATTCTTTTTTTTTCCATTACTTATTTTATCGTTAAATTTTATTTTATTTCTTTCCAACTGTGGTCTGGCGAGCGTCAAGATTTGCTTGGCGGTTTAGCTACCGCGATACCTTCAAATTAGAGTCATCCACGCGAGAAGATTGATTAAATATTCATTTATTGCCGCTTGGGCCGAACGGCAAAATCGCGTGCATAGTTTTATTGGCCATAACTTCAGTTGCCTACAAATCGCTCGCAGTTTTAATAGTACATGGTAGCAGCATATACACGCGTGGATCAAAAAGTAAATGAGAGAGGAAGAATGAAAAAAATTACGTATACTTTGATGAAAGAATAAGGAAGAGAACAACAAAAGAGAAAGAATGAAAAATGTTGAATTCCAACTCACGAGAGCGTGCAAGCCCTCATTTGCTTATGTCCTTTATTTTCCCTCTTACATTTTACTTTATTCCCCTCTGCAATTCTCTTTCCATGCGTAATCACACTATTTTTACAGCAATTACGAAATTATTGTTCCTTGAGTATTAATGCATTAGTATACATGAAACATTATTTTCTCATTTTATATATATATACATATATATAATCCCTCAAAATTATTTCATGTATTAAGGCTTGTTTTGGTAGAATAGTCGGTGTATTTCGTTATTCGAGCGGAAATGACTGAATTGGACTGACATATTTATGGAATGGTTCAACCTAAAAATATGAGAGAAATTTTTGAATGTTTGTTGTGAAAAAGTCAATTTTATCATTCTATTATCAATTGTTGGGTATAAGTATTATGAGTTAAATAATATTATTTTGAATAAAAGTAATAAATCACAGTGTTTTATCGATTTTACTAGTTTTTTTTTCCTCTCTTTATCTCTCCCTCTCGTTCACTCTGTAGACACTCTAAACAGATTTATGGTGGTAAATTACTTAATTTTTTTCCTTTTATTATTCAAAATTTTTAAATAAAGCGAAAATCCACGTTAAAAGTTTTCTATTATCCTATTCTTAAACTTCAAATTTTTTTTTTATATAAATTAAATTTTAATCATCATTTTTTGCAGTCGATAACGGAAATTCATCTTGCGAATTGACTTTTCGTTTTCATTTAATTAGGTTGCAATCTTGATTTATTCTTTTTTTACCTTGAAGTTGAGTGAAAAATATTGTTGCTAATTATCATAATGTTTTGCTACTTATCTGCATTAATATAGTTTAACAGTGTTTATATTATTTAATTAATAATTGCATATTATTAATGACCTATGGATGAGTAAAATTGCACTTTTTTATTTTATTACCTCACTTTTGTTTAAAGTAAATAATATTTGCTTTACTTAAACCTTAAAGATGTCTAAAAAATATTTGTAATATCTTGATTAATTAATTAAAGCATAAATTGACTTGTCATTTTTTTATCAAATCAATTAAAATAATATAAAAAATGTAACCTCCAATGCATTTAATAATAATTAGATTGAATAAAGCATTAAATGGAATAAGATTCCATTAAATAAAGTGAAATATTCTTAATGCTTTTTCATTAAATTAAATAATATATATTAAAATCACTAGATTTATATAAAATTCGTTACCAATTAATTTAAATTCACCGGCAAGCAAATTTAAAGATTGTTCTTTTTATTAATAGCAAATTTATTGATGTGAAACTTGAAGTAAAGTTTACTTAACCATTTTTATAGTAAAGATATAATTTATGTTAAACTTGGTGCACTTTGAATACTATTAGTATTAATTTTTATTTGAAATTCTTGAATAGATTTATATTCATTATAATTAGCAATTCATCTTGAAGCAACTAATAAAAAAATTTCATGAAACTTTTTATACTTTTAACTTCTTTAAAATTTCATTAACTCCTAAATTTTCCATAATCTTTTTTTCAGATATTTCAAAATAATTATTGAGTTTTAACATAAGTAAACTAACCATGTCACTCTATAATTTACTCGACAGATTAATAAATAAATTTAATAAAAAAATTCAATTAAACTTGAATGATTAATTTCTCACATCAACTTCCCAAGTAAGCTACATAAAATTGTTCATAATTTCCTGAAAATTATAATTAATAAATCAAGAAAAAAAAACTACAATGTGTAGTAAATCAATTTTGCTGATAGAAGATATAATAGTGCTTTCGAGAGTAATATTTTAATTTTCCTATGTTGTTAAAAAGTGAGAAAAAATACGAGTTAAGAATCACGTGAGTAGCGTAAACAAGTGAGAACAGGAAAGGTGTGAGACGTCATGGGAGAACTTGGAGCATCTAGCTTCCGTATTCTACTCATCTAGAGGTCTCAGACGGAAGGTGTTACCACGAGATGTTAGCTCTTGAGTATAGTTGGTTTTATTCTTAACCATGGTTTTCTGTATCCTGTGAGAGTGTTATAAGAAGATGAACGTTTATACTTGTGGGATTGGTGGGTACTTTTTGACAAAAAAAGGTCATAACTCTAATGAAGGATGCAAATATCTTGGTATACAGGCATATTATGAGTAACATAGGATGCAAATATTATCGTCAATATGCATATAAACAGAATGGAGCAGTGATGTGTACACTGGTGAGGACATTGGTCGACAGAAGGACCAGATGAATGATCATACATATGTAATAATCACCCAACTGCTTGCTACGTACGCGATAATCCACGTACCTTTTGTGTGCAATGGAATAACAGGTGCCACTGTCGATTGCATGAAATATTAGTCTCACACACAATAAAGTCACGAAATTACGGTGTCGTATCTGTTTGCATGTCACGCAAATATGTCGAAGTGTCATGTCGTGTAATTACTATACATTTAACGTATTATTATGAAAACGTTCCTTTCATTGAATTTTCATGTTTTTTTTTTATCAATTTATAGTCTTGTGTGTTTAAATTGTGTTAAATGCGATTATAATTGCTGAAATTATCTACAGCAATGAAGTTTTATTATTTTACTGGTATTTCTATTTTTAACTGTGTATCCTACATGACGTTGTTGCATTTAACAAAGGGTTCATATTGAATCAACCTTACACAGTAAACATTTGAATGTCAGTGTAAAATCAATTAGTTTTTAGTTTAACGATATCTGAATGTATCTTTTTATACAGGTGTTTTTATGTTCACAGACAATTGAAGGTGGGTACTATCAAAATAGAAAAACTGTTTGGAAATATTTTTTTTGTTTGGGATTGAATAAATTACATTGATCAAATCAATTGTTTTCCATAAAAAGTGAAGATGATGCTTTAGAGTTGACCATTATTTTATTATGCACCTGCACTCTTTAATAATCAGGAAATAATGATTGGATCATCTTATTTTCTATCAATTATTGATCATTTAAACCAACTCCATGATGTTGGAGATCATCATGCTGATCATTTTTATCAAGTTGAATGAAATGAAGCTTATACCAAATTAAATGTCATGTTTATGATGTGCTGAATGTTTCATTGTGGCTGTAAAGTAGAGAGAAATTTTCTAAAATAGGCTTCAAAATAATGAGATTTTTCTTAAACATATAAAATAACATCCTGTTTATGTTTCTACTATAAATGTTGACTCGTAGAAGATTGAGATTATCTTGAAGTCACATCTTCACGACTAAGTTGTATTACTCAAGACAACTTTTCAACTCAATTAAAGTATCTCTGTGGTGTAAACATCTTTTGAAGTGTCAAAGATTGAAGTGCATTCAAACTCTGCTAATTACCGTAACGTTTGTCATTTTAGTATTTCTAGAAATCTGTTAACAAATTGAGTATAATTATACTTGAAACTGTACCATACTTGAGAAAATAATTAGCATAATTATGAATAAAATTCTAGGAAATCGGATAATTTATGAAGGATCGTTGAGGATTAAATGTAGCAAGGAATTAAACATTTAAGTCTTTTAAGTGTTGTACTTAAGCTAATCAATAATAATCGATCATCAAGTGGTCAAACTGTACACTCAAAGTAGGAAGAGCCTAGAGATTAGGGAGGTTTGATAGTGGCCACATTGCGGGTTTACACGTTGCCGAAGCGATTGTTAGATCAGTCATGCATTTACCACGAGTATTCGGTATGCTATACGGGCTCATGCGATGTTCTAACAACGATCAATGCTCTACACGTGATTTTTGAATTTTTATCATTTTGTATGACTCATCTATGCATCACTAATTAACTTTAAATTAATTCTGATTTAAATAACAGTTCAATATCTTTCTTATCACTTTAAATGTAGAAAAGGTTTTTCATCAAGATTATTGGAGCATCATTTTCATAAATGCATCATGTATAATTATAAAAAACTCAAGTACTCGAGCAGAGAATTATTAGAATTACTGTCAGGACTGTATCAAGAACACCAAGAAGAAAGAGATCTAATTGTAGCTGAATAAGATTTAGCAGAGTTTGATGATACCATGGAAGCATATTTTTCAGCACCTTTTTATCAGGATCTTATGTTGAATACTGTAATATTATATCCTTTGGCTAAAAGTCAATATTGGAGCAAAAATTGGAATGATTTTTGTTCCTACTAGAACTCATCTAGAAACTCAAGCTTAAAAAAATCCTACTCAAAAACTCATTTGATTAAAATTCTAATTCAGCAATTTTTGTTGACATTTGGTTCTCTAAATTTTTTTATCAATAATTCAATAACACAAATTTATTCAAAGAGTCTGTTTTATGTACTTTTTATGCAATTTAACTTGATTTTCGAGAGCTCGTGCGTTTCAATATTCATCACAGTCCTGGTTTGTCCACGGATCAGTTAATGGGACACGATTTCCCAGGACAAACTCTGTCAGCTACAAATGTTGGGAGGATAAGACTGAACGTAAAAAGCCTTCTATGTTTATTCGAAGTTTCCTTCTGTCACCATTGATGGTGCAGGAGATATAGGATTGCCTAAAAATCCATTTGCGTTTTAGAATTCTTTTAATCCAGCCTAGAGAACTACAAACAACGAAGTGGTCAGTTTAACATTGATTTTTTTTGGCTTTACCAATATTTTTTACCTAGAGAATTTGCTGATAAAAAAAATAACATTTATTTTTCGAAAAGAATAGTAAAAACATTTTTGATTAAATATTTAACGTCTAATGGAAACTGTGACAAATGTTAATTGCTGGATTTTATGACATAATAATGCAATAATACGTGTTGATACAGCGTATAATTTAACTCCGTCATAATATTTGAACTGAGTTCTATCTTACCGGGTCTATTATAGTCTGCTATAATATCAAATACGCTTGTTCTAATGTATATCTATAATCCAACGTGAATAGAAAATTTATCTATTACGTAAATCATAAATTATAATCGTCTAGGTTAGATCAATAGCATGTCTTGGAACGTTGGAGATTCAAAATAAAGAATAATTAAATTCTTTTTTAAAATTCAAAACTTTAGCACCATGTACTTTATTAGAAATGTATTGACTAGTATTTTTAACATTAAATAATTCTTTTAATGCTTATCAAAGTTTTTATTTCTGAAAAAAGACTTCTAACGAGATCTTCAATGATATTATTCAAACTACAGTGATGATTTTTTAGTCAATTTTTTATGACATGAATAATTTTTAACTTTCATTATCTAGCATTTTTAGTTATTATTTTATCTATATCTCATGTGCATAGAAATTATGAATTTGAAATAGATTGAATCAGTAAATCATGCATAGCAAAACTTTGTTCTAATGAGAGAGGACTTAATGATTTTATTTGGTAAGGTTTGTAGAAATATCTTACATTTAATAATTGACTGGAACAGATTTTTATTGTGATAAAAAACCTTCTTCCGGTAGCCATTGATTTGTAACCTTTAATTTATCACGTATAGACTTCTTCAACAATGAGAGATCAAACATCAAAGCTTGAGCACCAAATAATTGGCTGAACGTTGTTGACTAGTACTTTTTGATAAGCTTCTTCATTAGTCAAGCATTATAAAATGCACTTCACTATTAAGGTATTGATTATTAGGAATCCTCATATGTAATAAACTTTGTTGTCGTTATTTGAATACCCAATTATTAGTTCAATAATTTCTGAAAGTCTAGATATCTCCCATCAGTCAGTAACATTTTATCTCGATCAATTTTCTATGATGTAATTAGAATTGCTTGAATAAGTTTAGGAACTCTATACTAGTGTATCAAAATTCCTTTTACGTTTTTGAAGAATACTATTGACATGCAAAAAGATCTTTAACAAGATCATCAAGGAAAAAGTCAATCATCAATAAGTATGCTAGCTATAATTGAAACTTGATACTTTAAGTTTGATATTGTACTTAAAGATTTTATTTCTAATTATGAAAGAATACAGTCAAGTGAAAAAGCATGACTCGGTTCTGAAGTTGGTCTTGGTCAAGCTAATTAGAACCTTGAAGAGGTTCATCACCTGATACAGTGCTGAAGCAGATGTCAGCAAGTCTACCATCAAGAGAGACATTTAACTTCTAGCTTTTTCAGCTTTTTAAACTGAATTTAAATTAAATTATCAATCAAAAGCAATAGAATAAGTTCAGGAACTCTATGCTGAAACAAATGTAAGGAAGTCTAGCTAGCATCAGGATAGGTATTAACTTCTAGCATATGAAGAACTAATGATGTTTAAAAATATATATAGTTGTAGAAAATGAGTAATTCTATGTCAATATTGAAACTTGAAAAATATGCAAAAAATTTATTGAAATTTATAAATGAAAAATTCCATCTTCATTGATAAGTGATCTGATGAGCTATGGAACCTGGAAGACTTCAATATTCAAATACTTTATTCTATTTTAATATTGAATAACTTGAGTTTTTCCTCACTCAGTCTTTTAGTTTGAACGACATGTCACTAAAACAACCTCACTGAGAATATAGCATAAAGTTAAATTTTGCATTGATCACATAAGGTAGAGTTTATAAAGAAAGATGAAATAAATTCGATCAATAAACAATGTGATAATCTATCAAAAGCAATTCGAAAATGGAATATTTAATATTTCACTTTAAAAGATCAAGAAGAATAGTGTATTTTATCTTCTGTATCTCTTCAGAATGGCCTCTGGAGTTTCTCTTTCTTTGACTGGCTTCGGTACAGCGTAAAAATTCGATTTTTCTATTCTGTGCAACGTCTGATTCAGCTGTCTACCGTTCGTTTCTCCATGGTGAGAATAAAACAAGGTAGACTCGTGCAAACCTAAGTTTCAAGTGACGAGGATGGTTCGTTTAAGTTTTAGCGACAGTGGTTGTACAAAAGAGAAAAAAAAATGAAAGAAGGAAAACAAAATGGGCGATGGAAAAAAAAGTACAAAAAGAGTATGAAGCTAGAAAAGAAAGGGCTCACATCAGCTCTACTACTTTAGAATATAAAGTGGAGGTCACTCGCCAGATTTTCTTTTCGACTTCATCTGTACTCTCTTCCATTTTTCTTTCTCTCCTTTTTTTCCATCTTTACAGGTCAATCCCATTGAAACACATCACAGAACCACGTGCAGCGTTTACGGTGCTTGAATCTTGTGAACGACTGACCGTATAATTTACTATTTCCACTGATGTCAAGTCTAACTCACGTAAAAATCGTAAACACGTTGTCCACTAGATAAGATTATCGTTACGATTTTGAAATTCAACTTGAATTAAAATTTTTCATCCCTTGGTGAGTTACTGTGACACTTTTTCATTTGAACAAATCTTTTATTTCAACTATTGATATTTAAGAACAAACTTTTAAATAGTTTTGTTTTAAATCTTAATGAAATTATCTGATAAAGTCTTGTTTTATTCAGGAAAGAGTCAAACTTTCTGCTGGAGAATTGTCTTTAATTATATATAAAGAATTTTACAGCTTTTATTTTATAATGCTAGAATGTCAAATCATTATTATTTCATACATTCAATGTAACTATTTTTTATATTTGAAACTGGAGTTTACAAATTTTTTATAACATTCTGTCAAAGAGGAGTATAAAATGCTAGAAAGTGCAGAGCTTTTTCAGCTTTTAAAACTGAATTTAAATTCAATTATTAATCAAAAGCAATGGGTTTATTACCAAATTCACTTTTTCTATTTTGTGTATTTTATAAGTTATTTAATGTGTAATTATTATTATATTAATATAATCGTTTTAGAATAACAAGTACAAATGAACTGTTGAGTTCAACCATTTTAATATGACATTTATACCATTGTTTGATGATTACACAGACATTAATAATCTGTATTTCATATTTTAAGTATTATTAAAACGGATTTTATATTTTAAAAAAAGGCATCTGTCTAGTAGATGAAGACTAAAATTCAATAATCAGAAATTTACCTCAGATTTTTATTCATTTTTTAAGCTTTTACTCTAAGCTGTTATAATCATCAGCCTCTTGTCGGAATGGTTTGAAAATTTTTTTTGAAAAATCAATCTAAAGCATCTTTTAAGCTCTTTCTTTTCTCTGTGAAGTTTTTTTTCTTTGAAATCATAGAAAAGTATGGTTTTCCTTAATGAACAATGGTCTGCAGTTTCTAGTGGAAGATGAAAATTAAAAAAAACAAGAACATTATTAAGTTTTTTTTCTTTTTCTTTAGAAAGAATTGGAGTGAATAATATATAAAAAATCACATTGTGCAGATTATGGTTACCAAGTAATTATGAGTATAAAAAAAGAGTAATTTTTCACCAGGATTGATTTTACATCATGTAATTCAAGGTGGTTGATGATCAGAGTAGTGCACAAATCACGTACCAGGCTCTGGATCATCTAAATTCAACCTTAAACTCTCATGTGTCAACATGTGTAGTCACCAAAAGTTTCATATTCAGAGAAATTATCGTTATTAAATAATTTAAAAACAAATTCCTTAATTGTTATAAACCATTCAATTCAATAAAGTAAATAATTCAATTTTGTCTGTATAAAAAAGGTTGGAAAAAAAATAGTTCAAATAGCTAACGAACCTGGATTCATTCAACTCTTTTACATCAAAAAGTCTGAATGTCGTCATACGTGGAATTTTTAGGTTTGATTAAATTAAGATATTTTCTACCAAAGCTTAATTGAGAATATAATCTTTTTTTTAAAATTTACCAGGTCACTAAGAATCAATACAACATTAATATTACATTTGATTTTTTCTAGAAATACGAGAAGTTGGAACATTAAGTAGCATAAAAATATTTAAAAACTTTTTTATTTAAATGATAAAAGAGTTCAATACAAAATTAATGACATGAAAGGCTAGAGAAATCCTATCTAAATGTGAGGCAAAAACTGACTCTTACCTTAAATAGTCATTTTGATCCTTTGGACCTTTGGAAAAACTCATACTTGTAATTAAATCAATTGTAACATTTGCCCTCAAGTGTCACAATCTCTGACAGATCAGTAAAAAGTTATGCAATGAATGGAAAGTTCAGTATGTAACAGAATTACTATTGAAAATTGGAGAACAATAGTTAGAACTTGTGGAAGTTGGTTATTAAAGAATGATGTCAATTGATCTATTAATTTAATCTTGACTGTTAGAGATAAACGAACATTCATTAATCGACAAAGATGTAGTCAGCACAACATTAGAAACTCAAACTAGAGTTGATCGCCAAGACAAAGGAGTTCCATCTCAGTTGGTGGGAACAATCTGGTACAGAGAATAGTTGAAAGAGAGTGGTAGGATAGTGGTTGTCAAACCCCTCGATACTATCGTGTCTCTTCCGTCTTGGAAGCTGGTGAGTAACCGAGGAGATGTCCGACAACGTGTACTGTCTATGGCATACTCCATTCACACCCAACGAGATAGGTTAACCGCTGCTCAGACTCAATAGTCTGAGTACTTGGTCGTTGGAACACTAACCTGCGGCAAGAGCTGTCTTCTTCGGCTCTTACCTAAGTCTTCAGCTCTAGCTTCCGCTCTTCCCAATACTTTGATTATTTATAACTTTCTCATGCTATCTATGCTGGAATTTTATCATTATTAACTTTTACATTGACCATCTACATGTTGGGAGAAAATATGTTGGTAATTAAATTAGTTGGGATTTTCAATTTATAGAATTTATTAAGCAAAGTTAATTGATTCAATTAGTTTTACTAATTGTTGGAATGTTTAGCATCGATAGGATAGATAAGCAAAAATTAAATTTATTAAAATATTATTTATAGTTGAAGGATAATATTATTAAATATTTTTTGTCCTTTCTAGAATAGTAGTATAATGAGGATAAATATTTTGTGAACAAAGTATTAAAAAAACTTGATTTTATTATCAATGTGTTGATTTATATTGTTCCAGTTGAAGATCACCAACAACCAAAATTATTAAAGAATGCACTGGTCACAAAGATATGTTTCTAGCCTAATGGCTCTCACAAGACCTTTTCCAGGTTCAAACATTGACATTGATAGACCTGATACAATTAATTAATGAGTAATTGTCCTACTATACAGCTTTGATTTTTTGCAGCTTGACTAATTCGTTTTTTATACCTTGTCTTGAATTTTTATTAATAAAATCCAATAAATATTTGTATTAAATTCGCAGTCTAAGCAAAATTAAAAATATATTCTGAATAGCATCTAAGACTTAATGATTACCAAGATGTTATTTGATAACTCAATAATTCCACTTTAAAATAGCAAAAAGAATTTTTCTTATCGTTCGACAATTCTTGAGATATTTACCATCTATTCTTCAACTTAGAAATCAATTGTACTTACAAGTTCTCAAGGACTTACTCTTTTTTTTTCACTTTCAACTCTTTTATTAGTATTTTATGAGAACGTTAACCCTCATAGTGAAACAAGGCATTGTTCACTTGAAATAGAAAATTAAAAGATTAAGAAATCATTTTTACTTTTATCATTTCAGTCTATTTTCTACTATGACCTTCCCATTATGTTACTAGATAATTTATTAAATAATTAAATAATTTTCAATTAAATGTAATTTAATCAAAATTAACAGTATGAGGTGACTATTTTAATAAGACAAAGAGATACATTATAATTAAAGTAAAGTAATAATTTAATTTATTCCTAGTATTGCGATAAAGATTGACCCAGTTCTGATTCAACATAGAGCCTGATATATTCAATCTTGGTCTAATGTGAAGCCAGAAATAGTCCAATCTTTGTTCTTATTAGAGGAATAATAAAAAATACACTCTCACATTATTACAAATTATTTTTTATATTTTTTATTAAAGTAAAATACTTTTAATTAAAACGGTTGTAACAAAGCTTTTATTTGAAGTATAAATAAAATATTAATTTAACTCTTTAATCAAAAATGGTATTAAATGTTCTTTATACCAGATATTTCATATACTAACTTTGAAATCATTTTTTTGAAAAATCAAAGAGGAATGTTGGAGCAGAATAAAATCAAATTATGTTTAATGAATAAATTTAATTAATAATTAATAATAAATTTTCATAAAAATTAAAATAGTTTTATTTATTATTTTATGTTGATATCTTTTTTTAATATTAAAAAATTTAAAGTAGTTAGGCATTCACATATAGGTAATTAAAATAGTAATGATTTTATTTTTATTTTTTTAAATAATAAACATCTATCAAACAATTTTCTACATTTCAAGTACTACAGTGGAGTCTCTGTAATTTTTTTCCCTCTTGAAGAAGAGGAGAAAAGGCGTCCTCCACTCTTTTCCAATGATTGTTCTTCTCTTTTTAATTCTATTCCCACTTCTTCGCTATTTCTATTAATTTGCTACTAATGTTATCCCCACTTCTCTATTACTCGTGAAAATAAAGACATACAATATGTCTTTATTTTAAAATGGTGAATTCATAGAACTCACATTCCCGAGCCTCCAAAATTAAAGAGATTCCACTGTATTTGTGATATCAAGATGTTTTTTCCTTTGTCAATTGTTAATAAATCACCAACTTCCGGTAAAATTGATTAAAGATAGTCATTAGAGCTCGTGTATTATTGTATCACTTTAAGTAATTAATCATGATTCAAAAAAGACTCAACTATTAAATGTTTAAGAAGATGTTAATACATGATAATAAATCCAACTATTTAAATTTTTTTCACTGTAATTATTTTATTTTATTTAACTCATACAATTCTCTCTCATTTCATATAGTTTTAATCTTACTTCCCGCTAAATAAGTTCCTAGTCAAGAGCTTTAGTATGAAGTTCAGCTTCTAGCAGGCAGTTGAAACTAGTGGCGTGACTCTTATGTGCCGAGACAGTTTAAGTGGAGTGACAAACAGGCGAATTGTAGACGAAAGAATAGACGACAAACTACATGTGTATAGTGTTAATAATATTTGTAAACTATTCCACATGTTTATTGTTTCAAAAAAAAAAAAAAAACCTCTTTCTACAGGAATGAATAAATATTCATTTTAATATGCAATGAATAACTACATAAGCGTCACTTTCAACTATCTCAAAGTATCACGATTACCAGAGTTAGAGGCGTTGAAATGGTTTTATTTCAGCATTTATACGCATGTGGCATTTTTTTACCTCTTCATTCACCTTGCTCTCGTTTTTTTTTTTTATTTTTGAGTAAAACGTTCAACCTCTCTTCCTAACCACACCTGACTGAGTGAGTCTAGAAAATGGAAATGTCAGGCATGCTGGAAATAACGAGCGACTCGTGAGCACCCCCCATTCCCATTTTCCATCTTTTGCGCCTTTTCTATTTTTTTTCACCTCTTTCATATGCCTCTGTACGAAGTACCTTGCAAATTATTCGAAAGCCAAGAAGAGAGCAAAGAATAAATGGTGGTGAGTACGGGAAATAGGAATTAGTAATCATGAAAAAGAAAAATATACTGAAACGTGTAGAATAAAATACTATACAAGTCTATAGTATAATGTTGATCGTTTGGATTGTACATTTTTCCATCTCTAAATTACTCTCCACTGGTTTACCAAAACCCCAACACCTAGGATCTAGAAGCATTGAAGCTGCTTCAACTGCTGGTTATTTTCAGAATATCTTCGCGTATCTTTCCTTCTTGAAGCATTAACCATTTTTCTGCTGCCATACTTTATACTGGTCTTTCACTATTTACGGGGTGAGCTATGACTCAAGAAGAAGAGGTGAAGGAGAATAGAAGTGAGAGGAACTCTCTGGCCCCGTAGATCCTTCTCGTAAAAATAGAAGTAAGGGAATATCTCTGGGGGCTTTTTATCCTCAGTTAGTGTTGCTATATAAGCAGAAGCATTTAGCCTATATGGATATACGTGGCTGGAGCATTAACCGTTCGTTAGTAACAGTTCGTTTCTACCCTCATTAGCGGCCGTGGCGTATGCGCTGTAACGAATTACTGGACTGGATCCCGCGTGCGCGCATGGTGGGAATGCAAATTAGATGGAAACTACGAATTTAACGTGACATGTAACCTAGACGTTGGATTATTCTTCCAGACTTTAGTCTAATCATTTCATAATTCTATATCCTTCCTGAGTTATTTTATTCGAAATAACTCGTTGGAAATATATCCCTTGTGTTGGGGAAATTATTAAAATTTTATTATCAAGTGATAATAAGATGTTTCTTCGCTTTAAAAATTTTTTTTAATAACTTCCCATTAGTAATTTTATCATATCTTTACGTTTTCAGACATTTAAAAATAAATTTATCTACGTATAATTTTATATTAATGCCTTTCATTTCAATACATTTAAAGTGTTTTACTACGCTTTAAAAGTGTAGCCACTTTTGATATACTTGGAAGTATTTAAAAAATGACTACGTCTTATTAAAACACATTAAGTGGTCACTAAGTGCTTCCAGATTTATATTTACTTTAAAAATGAAATTATAAATATTGACAAAGTTCAAAATTATCACAGTTATATGAATTTACATACAGTTTATTATAGCCAATATTATTATCCAATTTCTATCAAAAAGTAATTGCTTCAATCACGAATTTATCTTTAGTGAGTCCGTTTGAAATTTATTTCATTTAAATTTATACGTGTTACTTTTAATTGAAATCCAAAAATAAAAGTATAAAGAAGCACGTATTGTAGTATTAAAGTTTTATTTTTAATTAAAACTACAAGAGCAATTTATTATATCAAATCAAGTCGTATATCCTTTTATGAAATAATTTATTTTAGTTGTCCATAAATGTATGTATTTTGTTGAATTTAAATGTTGATATTAGAAATAACGAAAATGAATGATACTCAAGAAGATTATTCTACCTTACGAGAATAGAGGAATCTATGACTTTGAAATCCTCCAGTAGATTGATTGAGTCGCGTCTATGATCAGCGTCAGATTAAGAGCTTCGTGGCTAATGCAGAGATCAACAAGATAATGGATAAAGTGATCGAGCAACGGTGTTTCATGTCAATCACTTGACGAGACGGAGTATACATCGCTCTCATACGTTCCCAATAGTACGTAAAATCGAACTTTCCACTTCTCATCTCTCTCTTCACACCCTTCTTCCTTTACTTCTCTATTTCTTGTACCTTTTTTACTGTCCCACTTTCCAGAGGTACATCACGAAGTAATTCATAGATAAGTTACTTAAAATTCAAGATGACATGGTTAGTGTAATTGAGAAAAAATTAGCTAGAGACGAGTTGGAGAAAATGTGCTGATGTTTATATCACACTTAGGTTGTAATTGATAAGTAAAACATTTTTTTATGGGTTGATAACACCAAAGTGATACTGGAAATAATTTATGAGTAGTGTCATCATTGTTGCAAGCTAGTGCTAAGCTAAGATGCTATAATTTTAGTATAAGATGAGAACACCAGCTGTGGGACTGCTGGAGATGCTGCTAAACTTATGTTGAACTAATTAAAAAATTCCTAGGATATAGATAATTTATTTGAAATTGGAATATTTGAGATGGCGAGATTTTTTGTCATGTCTGCTGTAGCATGTATGTATACTATTTTTTTAACTTATAGCTAGCTGGAAGGTTGGAGAGTTATTTGGATACAAATTCAGGGATGGATTGATTCTGTTGAATATTGATTAGAAAATAATAATAGCACAGGAAAAATGGAGAGATGGAAATAGATAAATTTAGATGGGTTCATATAGAACTGTATTTTAGGAGAAAATTGTTAATCACCAATTTTCAATTGATAGAAATTTAAAAAGAACTTGGTTGATACTAAAAAAATGAAATAAAGTGTAGACAACATCATAGGAGATCTATCTAAAACTGATTGATCTGCATGTTGGTGAATGTTGATTCAGGTTCTGATAGATTGAATGAAAGCATGAACTCCATGGAGTTGATTGTCATTCAATAGATTTGTAGAAAGTTTTATTGACCATTCCTGATCTATTCCAAGATGTAGATCTTTATCAACTTGAGTTTTTAAATCCTATCAGAACTCTTCTTGCTGTTGTTTCCCAACATATTTTACAATTATGATCTCATCAACGAAATGTAATTACATTAATTGGTTTCTCTTCAACTTTTTATTAAGTCTTTAACTGGATAGTTAATTAATTTATTGCTTATAAAGAAGAGTTTAAAAAAATTTCAAGTTTAAAAAAACATGACATCTGCATTTTTTACTCCACTTCCTATTGTTTACCTTTTTTATTTTTTTTTTTTTTTGGTAAAACTTGAAAAAGAATTTTTCTGTGAGGACAAAAATATTGCTCAGCTTTAATCCAGTAGAGATTTTAAGAATTTAACAATTTTATTAGATTTCTTTTCTGCAAACTAAGCAAATTAATATAAACTTTATTATTTTAGTAATCCACAGAACATTTCTAAACGAAGTTGAATTAATTGAAAAAACTTTTGAACATGATGTAAAATAAATTACAAAATTAAACTACATAAAATGACATAGATTAACTTTCTACTCAAACTGTCTACATTTTAATAGGTCGACTTACGCACTTTGTTCGCTTAATTGCAACGTTGTAAGAGGTGAAAAGTACGTGCAGCTCTAAGAAGCCGCGTTGATGCAAGTAATTACTTTAATTAAAATTAACCGAGATGCATCAACGTTAAGAGAATAGTAAAGCGTTTCTTTGAGTTCTCGTAGTCATATTTTGCCTGCCTCTTTTCTATCAATTTTTTTTCTCTATTCAACAATGCATAAAGTACTTCCAACAAGTGCTTGTCTAATCCAACATCATGATACGTAATTAGATTCATTATATCTTATAACAGATATGATAAATTTATTTCAGTGACATGTAGCTAAAGTTTACAATAAATATTACAAAATACAAATGAAGGTTTTCCAATAGTTGGTCAACGTAAATGTGTCGGAAGTAACGTAGTTTAGGTGTTATCTTCAACGGAAGAGCATTAGCCGAACGGAAGTAACAATTTCCGGACGCAAACGTCCCTATTGATCGAACTTCCGTGCTTTAGTTGTCGTAAGCTATAATCCACCACTGTTAAAAGATTCACGACCGGTTAGCCAATGATCCTGTGATGCTTTTCATTTTTACTAACTTTAATAACTACCTTGAATATGTCTGATAGCCAAGAAAAATATCACGTAGGCAAATTTTCATGCTAAAGTCATTAAAATATACTCCTTCTAGACCATTAAATGGCTGCCTAATCTTAGACCAGGTCTCCTTCTTAAGATCTTTTCAATCTATCATCTTTTTTATGGCTTTTACATTGTTTTTCGTTGCAAAAACACTTTGGAAGTGAAATTATTATAATATTTAACTTTTCATTGCTATTTTTTGTTTTGAATAATGTTCATGAATATGAACAGGATGATCATATAAAAAGCATGAAGAAAGGCCTGGAGTTCTGTTCATGCTGTCTCTGAAAGTCATTCTCATAATCTCTCTAATTTGTCCTACATCTCCAATGTCTTGAATACAATATGTATTGATCCATTTCTGTTACATAATGATTATATAATTTTATTCATTTTGAATGATAATAAAGCAGAAGATTTTAATGATGAATGAGTATTTTTTTGAAGAAGAGATAAAGTTTCTTATATTTTTGTAATTAGTATGAGTTATGATAATTATTAGGCTATACTGATGTTACATAATAATGAATAAAAACATATCATTACCAGAATTGCTAGATTTCAAAGCATATCATAATAATGTTCTACTATTCTTTCTTCTTTGAACAAACGAACAGTTAAAACAACAAAGCAGAAAAGTTGACTTTAACGTTGAGAAATAGAATCACGATTTTATTTTATAATCATCAGAGTAGAAAGTATTTGTGGAACTCAACATTCACAAGTTGATTATATGAAAGAAGATACTTAAATACTAGAATAAATTCATTGAGTCTCTCCAACGTTCATTCATGTACCACATGAGAGGAAATATTTTAGGTCAATTAGCAGTAAGTAGTCCAGCATATTAAGTAGGCTATTTGCAATTAAGAATATTTATTGTTAGATTTAAACATTGAGTTATTCCAACATAACTGGGTTGAACAGTGGAGGTGAATCACTGAGTTGGTGTAATAAAACATGCTTATGAAGGCAAAGAAGGTTTGAGCCAGTTTTTCTCATGGCTAGATCAGGTTGGACCAAGCAAGCTTTGACTTGCAGGAAGTTGGAAAGAGAAAATGAAATGCAGGATTTTAATCTGAGTCCAAAGACTCTCTTACCTGCTTTTATGGAAACCATAAAGACTCTAAATTGTGAAGTCCTGTCATAGACTTCTACACCAGGATGGACCACAAGCTTACCTAGAGCAAGAAACTAGGCTAAGAAAATGTTTATGTTTATGAACAGCTTAAGTCATTTTCATCCAATACTGTCCAAGAAACTAAACTTAAATTCCATGTTATAAAATTTTATTGAAGTCTTTGATGAAATCCAAAATACCTTCATAAAATTTCGTTTCTAATTATCAAATTATTTGATACCATTTTAGATACAAGACTAACATTTAAGTGAAAACTACCTTTTATTTGTTTATCTGTTATATACACAGTTTTACAAAAATTATCTGCTTCTTAATTAGCTTATAATGAATCCTTAAATTACACCATAATATCCATTTGATTATTCTGTTATTAAAGTCATTATCCTTTCAATTTTTTCCACCTTTTATTCCACCAAAAAATCGTTTATTAGAATCATTGAAAATTTTTATAGCTTCTTTACATTGAGATAGTTTTACTCACTTTTTAAAAATAACTCAGTTAGACATATTACTTGTGAATTATCTCCATTTCAGATGTTACAATCCAAGAAAAGGGGATTCACCATTCTCAAGAGGATGCCTGAATAATATCTCAAGACATAAGGAGTAAATAATCACGTCAATAACACTATAACCTGTCTTCAAAATCCCAACGGTGTTTTCAAACAAGTAAGTTCGTACTGCATTCACTAATAGCTAAATTATTCGGCGTCAGAGTTGGTAATGCGAGTGCGATTTTATGTACGCTACCCGCTCAGATCTCATGTTATTAGCATAGCCAGCTCGTTGGGCACACACATCGCGGCTGAGCGCACGACCACCTTCTCTACTTGTTTCCACAGCAATACTATTCTACTGGGTGCACACTGATGTTTCTACAGGGACTCATAACTGCCTAATAATATCTCATTCCTTATATCACATTTAACTTACCATGTGTGACCAACAGTATACTTTATTGCTGTGTAATCTATGCATTTTACTGAGTATGAATTTACAGTTGACCATCTTGTAGCTTTTTTTTTTATTATTTTTCTGCTAATGGTTGTGGTAAACTCAAGCCATACATTCTTATTTTCAAATCAATTATTCTTATTTCTGCTACAAAATATAACTACAATTATTTTTAATTAATGAAAAGTTATAAATTATAATTTAAATAATTTTTAAGAATAAATCAATTAAAATAATAATTTCTCTATAATGTTGTTTATTAATCTTTAGTATACTAGAGAAATCATTCCTTGATCATAAATACAATGATTTTAATTATTTGATAATTATTTAACCAAATAAATAATTAGCTCAATATTTTATTTCATTGTTTAATAAAAAAAATTTTTTTTTTGATAATAAAAAATAAAAACTAGATAGTATGATCATCTAGATGACTAGGAATTGCATTGTCTAAATTGAAAAAAATATTTAGAAATAAAAATGATGTATGACTGCAGTCTACATTAATATCTGCTTTTATTTTTATCAATTCATGATTTTATTTTAAAGCAGAAACAAAGGTCTACTTTTACCTTGATCATTGCTCTTTTATTTCATAAATCATCATTTATTATCAAATAGAAAAATATATATTAATGACTTTTAAAAGTTGTTTTCAATTTTTTTTTTCTTTAATTATAAATAAATTTTAAAACTGTGTAGAATAATTTCTATTTTTTTATTTAGCTTATTTTATTATCAGTCTATTTAGAATTTTGCTAATCAATTTGGACCAATTCCTATTGTTTAAACCAATTAAAATGTTGTAACCATTTTATCAATATTTTTCTTTTAATTGAAGTCTTTTTTCTTTAAAAAAATAAAATAGCTAAAGTTAGAGAAAATAAAGGTGAGAGTAACTCTGACATTATGATTCTGATAGGTTCAAAAATTATGCAAGACACCAAGACATTTTTTCTTTTTATTTTTCCTAAGACTGAAGAATAAATCTATCAGGATTAATCATCAATTTCATCATCCCAAGAATCATGCTCTCTCCATCTAGAATAACTCTCATTATTTGAGTTGACTAATATCCTCTTCTTGAGGTTTTTCTACAATACATGTCTTTATTTTTTCAATTTTTTATGACTGAATATTACGATGAAGATTGTAAAAAATGAAAGAAATGTCATTTTGAGACAGCATGAATAATATCCAAGTAAGATTGAGAGCCACGTCTCAAGCAATGATTGAGCATTTCAATGCAAACCCAAGTAAAACGTGTGACGCTCTTGCCGTCTTTTTGCATAGAGAACTTCTTTGGCTTCATCTTGGCATGCAAAGAAATGTCGCTTGAAAATTTATTTTACACTCGCGACAAAGTGAAAGCATAGCCTTTACTATACTGCTTTTATACCGTTTAGGAGTGGAATCCTCACAATACATTTATGTTCTGCTATGTATGCTTGGCTAAAAACATGCTAGGGAGATGAATTTATAGCCACTCTAGAAATACTTAACACATTTAAGTTTTTTAATATTCCTTCAGATCAAAATTATTCTCCAGGCTAATATTTTTTACACTATTTTCAACTTAATGATTTTCTTACAAGACTTCTTCTTTACATAAAAATAAAGAAATTATACACTTTTAAGGTCGCCTAATTTTTTGGGCTTTAAGATCCAACTATTTTTATGACTTTAAATGGTAAACGAGTTTTTTAACAATAATCCTCTACAAAATATTTTCTTGTCATCCGATCGAGCTATTATATTTTTTTTTATATCTTCAATTATGTGTTACAATTAACTCTAAATTCATCACTGCAAACTACTTGTCAGGGTCTTTAATCTTAATATCAATTTTCGACATGACGGTTTTTAAAAAATCCACGGCTTCAAGTTTACATCATTTCTTAAAAAATACAAGAAAAATAATATTAAGGGTTGAAAAAAGGATTAAAATCGAAAGAAAAAATGCCAAGTATTGAAACAGACTTTGAGAGTGTCAAAAATAATCTAAAAGAATTTCAACAAGTACCTATATGTCGACTTGGAAGTGATTAAAAAATAAATGATCATAATTAGACAGCGATAGGATACATTTATTCAATATAATTGAATTGAGAATAGATGGGTAGTAACGTAAGCATAATGAAGTGGTTAACCATAGGAGATTCATGGAGCAGTAAAGTCACTGATGACGAATATTCGACAATACTACTATTCTCAGTGGGAAGCTTTTCAATGTTGAAATGTAGATTGGCCAGGCTATGGTTGAAGAGATGGATGAATATTTCGAATTTAATTGCATCCTATAATACTTCATTACAATTTCAAATGTTAATAATAAAGTTACATGGAAATAACCAGAAAATGAGAAATTGATTCTATAATAAGATAAATTCTGATTCATGATTCATTTATCAACATTGCTTGCAATATTATTTCTTTATCGTCAGATTGTAATTTTATCATTTTTCTATTAATATCATTCCTTTATTGGAGCATATCCTACTTTTTGATCCGTTAAATCATGAATAAATCTGATACCTCGAACGAAAAAAGAGGTCATTCGATATGTTTGATGGATTTATTATCTTCCTCTTAACGATGATACTATAAAATAGAATATTTTCGTTTCCTCAATAAAATTAGGATTCTATTTCATGAAGATTGAAATTAATTAGCTAGAAGTTGATCAAGCTTTCGTTGATGTTCAGGAGGTTTTTGAAGAGGTCAATAGAGCATCAATACCATATAAAATATACCAATCATCTTTTTAATTTAATTAAATGAACTTGATGTAGAAATTGGAAAATTATCATAACATATTTATCTAGATACTAAATTGAAATAATATTATCTAGTTACAGCCATCATATTTTGATAATTTTTTTTCAATAATTCCACTAACTGTTGTGACCTATTTTTTTAGAATAGTTTGCTTCAATCAAACCTGATATTTATTGATGAAGCTTTTTATTTTTTGATGATTGTATTTAATAATTGATATCAATTGTTTTTGGGGACATAATTATTTAAAATCTAGAGCCAGAATAGTTGGCTTTCCTGTAACTTAATCATTTATCCTTTTCATTTAATAATAATGAGATTTATTAAACTTTAAAATGATGTTATTGATTTTCAAACATGAATTAGTTAAATAAAACTTGAATAAAAATTTGAAACTTTTCAGTTGTTATTTCGTTCTTGTCATTTTAATGAAATACTTTCATAGAAGCGGTCATGCTTCCAGCTCGCCGAGCTAAATAAGTTCTCTTGAACGTTTCAAAGTATGAAAAAAGGAAAATTACATTAGAATTTCAGTTATTATTAGAAACTTAATTTTGATGATATTTATAATTAAATTCTGAGGTATTGTTAACTTTAAGAAAATTAAAAGTACACTGAGAAAAAAATTTTTGATATATAAAAAAATGTTTATTTAACCAGTGTACTTGAATTTTTATTGATTCCAAAAAATCTCTTTTATTTATATAATTTATAATGCAATTAAATATTGGAAACTATTTAGATGAAATTTACATTTGATCTTATTTCATAATCAATTTAAGTTGAGAAAGTTTGTCAGTTGGAAAGAAATTCATCAATATAACTGTAAATGAAAAAAATAAAGTAAGCAGTTTCGGCATGTCTTTTTGTGCTTTCTTTTGTTCTCAACTATTGTGAGTAAGTTTCTCTTTGAATAATTTGAATGCACTACTGTGTTTTTGTTAACAGCAATGTTACTTTTAAAATCTCGAGAATTCGTTGGCTCGACCTGGATCTGGGAAAAGAAGAGAATTCGTAAGAGGGACGCAATCTCAGTGAAAATCCAAGATCATTCGCTATAATAATAACGAGCACTATCATTAGTCGTGATGCAATGATTAGAGAAGATAATTTTCAGGTCACGAGTCAGCAATTTTTTTTTATAAAAGTGTCTTCATATTTTCTCTTTTACCTTTTTTACAGCATAGTTTTTATTAAGGGAAGGATTGAAAGTTGTGTAGTGAATAAAGAATGTAAAAAAAGTCTTATTGAATAAAAAATTTTCATATATAAATAAAAATTTGAGTCAAAGATGATATTAAGAAATGTTTTAAAAACAGTAAAGTTTGTATAGCAAATTTACCAGCGGCCGAGTCTCTAAAGTCACTATTGAAAACTTTTAGAGCCAACTTATTCCAATGAAAACTTGTAGTAAGGCTTACAAATACTGTTAAGACGCAAAAGCTACGTTAAATTTATGCATGAATAAAAGAACAACCTTTCAGAACACATAAAGATACCTAAGAATATTGGAGTAATATGAAAACAAAACCTCAGAAAAATATTTTCATTCAACTTTTCTATAACTAACGTATTTTTAATTACTTTTATGGCTCCAATTAACTTGAAAATTATTAATAAACTCGTTAATTGACTTGATATAACAATAAAAAAAAAATCAAGCATTAAAAAAATTTTTATTTCCGCCAGTTACTTAAAGAATAATACCTTTTAAATTACATCTTGAGCTCGTTATTATTTGAATTAATAAACAAGACTTTGAGTATTAAATAAAATATTTAAACGCAATTCAAGACAGATTTCTTTCTTACTCAATTTGAAGTAGTTAATTAATCAACTTGACTTCCTTTCTACTGGTGTAATTGAGTTGACTTTAATGTTACTTCCATTTTAAGTAGATAAATAAAAAAAATCATTAAAATCTTTCTTAACAAAAAAATGTATTTTCCTTGTTGATTTAAATATTAAAATGTTGTATACTATTATTTAGAAAGGTAATTTATCATTCACAAAGGTCTCGGTAAATAGTAGACACTCAAAACTAATTTTTACGAAGAAAAAAAAATGTAATTGCAGCTTAGTAATAATAAAATTTATAAATAGAATAATTAATCTTAAACAATTGCCGGAAGGCGCAACTCTTGAGAGAGTTAAAGTGTAGGTGGTTGAGTCGATGGTAATGGAAGGTCGGACGGGTGGAAAATACGGGCACAGTGGTGTAGGAGGAGGGAAGGGAGGTGAGTTGCTAAGTGCGCCACGCCGGCCCATGCATTCTAATGCCTATCTTAGAGGTTTACATGGTGCCTCGAGCTTCGCGATATCCGAACGCCGTCACGCCGGAGCATATATAAGCCTTCAGATCTCTCTGCGTGATTTCCGAGATACATTAGGTGTTCTTTGATCAAACCGTGTTCATAAATTTTGCACTTCCTTTTTACTAAATACTTAAGACAAATATCAAATCAAATTATTTTATTTAATTTCCATTTTTTTTTTTTCCTTTAATAGTTTTAAATATTTTCAGTACTCAAAACGAATCCAATATATACCTAAATTTAGAAGGCGTTCAATTCAAGCCTAAAAATATTTTTCAAGCCCACAACGCGCCCAATTTAAACCCATTTTCTACGATCATCTTCAATAATTTCTTTTTTTTAAGTTTTAAAAATATTTTTAGGCTTGAAGTGGACGCATTATGGGCTTAAAAAAATATTGAAGGAATTCTTTTCACTGATTGATGTAGTAAGCCTATGTTTCCTTCTTTGTGTATTGAGTTCAGAGTAGTCGTTGATAGGTAGGTGTTCGTATTACACTTTGTACATATCGACAGGAGTTTTATAAATATAGGGTAAAGGGAGGTTAATTGGTGATACACACAATTTGGTGATAGACTCTTAAAAGACTTCCAAAACATTACCTATAGGGCGCAACCAATAAACCTCCCTTTACCCTATTAGGTGTGAGTGTCCTAATCGTAATATTTATATAATTACTTCCTCTTTATGTCTGAGATTTGAATCCAGAAATTATTCGACGACATCTTTATATTTTTACTTCTAACCTACTGTAGTTTTTTAGAAGGATTTTCTTGCCAGTTGTTGTTCCATTTTCTAGTGATATGTTTCTTGATTTTTTGTTTGGCCTCTCGTTTGATTTTCACTGAGTTTTACAATAAGGAGATTGTTAATTAATAAAACTTTGATGTACTAAATTTAAGTAAGAGTTCATACTATACTTCAAATAAAAATGCTATCGTGTTTTTTAACTTTCTTTGACGACAGAAAAATTGCTGTTCAGACATTTAATAGCAGGTGATCGTATTACTTCATTTCCATTCCTATAGATTGAATTCATTCGAGAAATCCGAGAGCTGTCCAATTAACGTTCGGAAGAATAACTATGTATAATTATAAAATTTTCTTTCGTTTGTTATCAATTCGGACTTATTATATGAGCCTGTCTTAATAATTGACTTTATATATTGTTGTAATTGATTTCGAGTTATTTAATAAGAAGAATTCATTTTCAATTATCCACAAGAAATAACTTGTGATTGATCAAATGAATTGAGACAATAAATATTGTTCTTCTTCATTGATTAGATTAAAATAATAGTGTTCATCCGTTTTGCATTGAAATACTGAATTTTATGGATCTATGAGATCGATTGATGTATTCATGTTGATGAAATACATCCTTTGTCATTGGCTTCTTCAAGAATATCGGAATTCAATTTGATTGAAACTACAGAAGTCTGATGATAACTCTTCAATTATCTTCTTGCAATTAAAAATCATTATGAGAAAAATTTCATCAGCATTTTGTGAAAAAGAACGATCTAATTTTTTGAATTTTAACACATCGTTTAATTGAGCTAAAAGCTAGCCTTTATTGTCATGTGAATCGAAGCAGGGTCTGCTAAATTGGTATTATCATTCACTCATGGCCCAGTTATTTCTCATCACTGGACCAATCCTGGTTCTGGTAGTCAATGATGAAACAACGATGGGCCCATTGTGTCACCTTGTTGGATTGCTAATCAGACAAATCTCCTCTTGTCCAAGATGTATAGATGTTTAATAAATGATTACCATCACCCCATGAATAACCAGTCCATAAATTGTTTTGTAAATTTTAAGTAATAATATTAAATAGTAATTAATAATATTTTATGAATTGATTATTCATTGGATAGTAATTATTTATTACTACTACTTACTATGTTCATGAATTATTAGGTCGGTAATAAAATTATTAAAAAAGCTTTTATACTCTATTTTTCTCTGCTAATAATTAAAACACCTGATCCTTAACGTTTTTTAAAATAAAAATCAATTATGATAAATTTTTTTAAACGAAATAAATCGTTATTTTTAAAATTAGGAAAAAAAAGCATGGAGCAATTAGAAGAATCGAGTTCATTTAAACTAAAATTCAGTAGGTAATTAAAGTTACTCGATAAACTTATTCACAGATCTCATGATAAGTAACACAACAAAAGTTGTAATGTAAGTTAAAAATAACGAAGTCAATGTTTAAATACCGCTCGTGTTGACTGAATAGCTATGAAAATCCGTGTATTGTCAAACCGGTAATACCGAGTCAAATTGCACAAATTAACCACGTTAATCACTTGACAACCGGGACCACTCTTTCCCCGGCACAATACTCACACCATTCGTGATGTTTTCTAACTGCATACTGTCACATCGTTCGTGATAGTACACCAACTTGCTTTTTATTCTCATTAGCTTGGTCTGAAAACAAAAACTAAGTATCGATTTGTCTGAATGCGAAACGAGATAGACAGAGGTAATATATAAACCAAAAACTCGAGTTTGACTATCGAAAACATTCAAGTTTCTTTGCACGAAAAATTCCGAAACGTAATAATTTTATTTTGGTATCAAAACAGATACTTTTTTGTTCATTATAAATAATGATATTATCTGAATAATTAAAATCGATGCTCGATTGTATTATTAAAAGAAAAATAATGTTTTCATATTGATATTTGTGCACAAAAAATGAAATAGTATTCATCAATAGTTTTTGTTTCTAGTATTATCTAGAAATTTTAATTCTTCGATTTTACTCAACGAAAAAAAAATTGCTTATTTGTTATATTTCTTGCAAATTATTTTTAGACAAAAAATAAATAATTTTTTCTGAAGTGAAGATGAACATATTATTGAATATTAGCCACTCATCAAAAGAAATAATTGAAAAACAAATACTAGGTAGAAAGCAATTAAAAAAAAAATAGACGTGATTTATAAATTAACATATATTTCAATCATACTCGTTGGAAGTAACATGTAAAGTCACGATTTAGCAATTGAATACATACACCAGAGGGCGAATGAATCGGAAATCAACGTTGGTTAGCGCGATAGAAAGGCAGTGCAGGGAAAGGTCAAAATAAACGTAACACAGTGAAGCAATAACATGGCATGCACGCCGTAAATTTCACGGTGGTCTATATTCGTACTGGTACAATCGAACACCCGACATAATAACACATGGATGCTGACCGTAAATTTAGTGGGATCGTTGTGGTTCGACCACTATTGGTATTCTCTTTGGCTCCGTTTTGCTGAGCTCTCGCCTTCTGCCTTTCGTTTCTCTTTCATTTCGTTCCTTTATCCACGATCATTCTTCAGCCTTCCATTTCCCTCAACGAAGAATGAATATTGGTCTTCTTTACAATAAAGCACACTCTTTTTACTCTCTTTGGATTGTGAAATTATTAACGTGATTAGAAGGGAATTTCTAACGGTTTTATTCATAATTTGAACGTACAGAAACAATGGAATTATTGGATAAACGTAATAATTGTGATAATTGTTAATGATTACATTCCAAATAGCTTTTTTCAACACACCCAAATACGCAAAAACATAGGAACGCGCAATCTACAACGCCGAAATCGAGAACCAGCATATCATCGAATTCGTGAAAATCAAAGCCTTCAAATGCACTAGTAAAAAAAGTACAAATTGTAAATACAAAAATTATTCTCTTCTTTTTTAGTAAATATGACTTTAAAACCATAAAATATATTCATAGAGACTATGAATATTTATATGGTAAAAATTTTTGTACTTCGTTAGATGACAGAAAAGTAGAAATTTTTAAATGTAAAAATATAAAACCAAAGTAACGAAGATGAATGTTCTTTAAAACAGAAATTTCTTCTTCCAATTCTTCCTTCATGTACCACTAAAGTAGTTTTGGTTTCATTTTCAAATAAAAATGGAACCATTTTAGTTTACATAAGTAGCATAAAATTTAAAAGTCATAAAACTTGAAAAATTATCACCGTAAAATTGCATGGAGTACTTAGCATGATGTATTAAGAAGAAAATTTGATTAAAAGAATAGTAATTCTGAGGATAAATATAATAATGAAATTTTCCAAATTTTAAGATATGAATTTTGGTAAAATAATTTGTTAGGAAAATAAATGAAGGGAGGAACTTTGTAAAGCTGAGAGTTCTGTTAAATCTGAGTGTTCGTTGAATGGATGAGAATATGCTTTCGTAGAATTTCCAAATTTAGTTGGTCTTTCTCTCCTTGTATTCCTCCAAAGACTTGACCAACTTCTGGGAGAGGTAGGTCTGCATTTGGAGAGAGAGAAAGAAGAAGAGTTAAGTGGATTAGATAATTCTGGCGTGAACACCAACGAGCCAACTTCCGGACGTGAAAACTCCGTCCTTCGAAGTAGAATAGAGATTCTCAAAATAGTAACATATTACCAGGATGGTGTATAATGGGTTTATAAACTATACTCTAAAGTACTTGTATTTACTAATGATTATGTTCACTCTGTGGATTAAAATATGCTTCAGGAATGAGTTAGGATTCAGGCCAATTACGTGTATTAAGGAAGAATGGACCAAATATGAACACAGGGTCATTACGAATGTTGTAATTTCAATGTAATGTGAGAAAGGAACTTCGTATTTTGTGAGATATCATGAAACAGGTGAGTGCAAACATGATATATTTCTAGAATAACAGACTTTATTCATCTCATTTACTAGTCAAATGGATGTTTTTACACTTTATGATTGTGAAAAGTTAAGTATATAAATCCAACAGCTTAATTGAATTACTTTAATATTGCTGATGGCAGAAATAAAAAATAAAAAATGCTGATATCACATAACTGAATTGACATGATGATGTGTAACACAGTACATTTAATCATTTAGTGGAATAAGTTCATATGAAAAAAAAAATTTTTTTACATGTTGATTTTATAATCCATCATCATTGTTATGAACATTGACGTGGAAAAGATCAAAATAGAAATATTAATTTTTATCACAGTGAAAAACAATTCTTCAGATTATTTTTAACAACCATTAGCTTTATTTGCAGTAATTCATATTGGGTTTTGTTCTCATTAAAATCTTTTTTACTTCAATTAAAATATTTTCCATATGAATGGAAGTCATGGAATTATGCTATGAAATTTTATATTTTTGAATAGAATAATGTTTAGTACTTTTTATATGGAATATTTATATTATTCAATACATGAGAGAAATTTATGGTTTCAAAAAGGAATTATAACATTCAAATACATTTAATATCAAGGCTTTACTTGCGGTTCATTGTTCTTGTGTTATAAAAATAATATTCTACTAAAACAATAGGTAATTATATATTGCTAATAAATTTACTATAGTCTAAAGCTAAACTTCTCCAACCAGATAGCAAAACTGATCCAACATATTTGACCAAGAATGAACCAGTCTTGCTTCCTACTAGAGTTGATGGGAACCAATCTTCATTTCTACTATGGAGGTTTAGAATAATCCCAGCTTGAACAAGTCAATGCACCAGGAAATGTCTGTACTTGAGCAGCTAATTATACAAGTATGATTCTTATGTTAGGACTAATTGGTGTATCTAGTGCAATGGAAGAGCTATTTACAGTGTAAATTTATCATTAGCTGACCAGTCTTTCAGACTTCAAAGTGGACCAACACTTGGAGTACTTGTTCTTTTAATATGTTTCTCTTTTAATTTGCGAACGCCAATCTGTTCCAAATTCTCTCTAGTTTCTACATGTTTTCCTTGTGATAATAATTTTAGATCACCCTGTATAATAACATAGAGCTATTGATAGCACTGATGATTGAGAATAACAACATGGTTATTGATTAGTCCAATTAATGCTAAAATAACTCACCAAATTGAGTAATTCTATAAATACATGTTGATGGTTTATAGATTAAATTTAAAAGTAGTTATTAATCTTTTGATGATATCTAAAATTCAATCTCTAGAAATGAGAAGCTATAATTAAATGCTAAAATTTCACCTGAAAGCCCAATACTAAATTCATTTCTTAGAGCAAGATGAAAAGTTTATTAGGTATCCCACAGAATCTTGGAGGAATGTTTAACTCCAAAGCGCATAAATATAAAATAGCATTTGTACTAGAGTAGATTTCACAGTGAATATATGAAGATCAGAGAGACAGTTTTAAGTCTGACATAATGGATGTATGTTTCACTTTCATGAAGAGCTCAAGAGACAACTGTGTTTCCTTGCTACTCAACTAGACCCCTTATCTTTGTTATACTTTATATTATTAATATCATATGTAATCTTGTTATCTGAAATTAAATTTTATTGATAAATCCTGAGTTTAGCTTCCTTATCATGGGATTTTATTCAAACGTTTTTTGCTATTTATTGACAGACTTTCAACCATAAAATCCAGCATGTAAAATTTCATTCTTGAGAGGAGCATTGTTGAAAAAAAAGTCATCCCCAATTGGAAAGTATTTTTCATTTAGCCTTTGTCAGTTTTATATTACAGAATAGAATTACTCGGCTAATCGAAGTTAACATTGCTCAATGTGGTTTAAATATCCATGAAAATGGATACTGAAATTGATCGACTAATATTCGTTCCGAAATTCACTAGATTTGAATAACTACGATTAGACTTGAAATCTAGTAGTAATTTATCGTATTCTTGATTGAATAAATCGCAATTGCAACATTATGTTGGCTTAAACTAATAACTTGATTGATATTTATAATAGTAATTTCCATATTATATTAAATTCAATAAAATATATTTGTAAGCAAATCTATTAATAATACTCCTCAGTTGAATGAAAAATAAAATTTATCGTAAAAAATAATTCATTGCTTTAAAACCAATTGGTTTATGTTATGAACATAATGTCAAAATTGATTAAAAAATTTTCAAAGTGGAGTAACAATTTTTGTAGTTGATTTTAATTGCTTATGCAGTAATCACCAACTCTTCTAGGCACAGCAAATAAAAAGTTCAAATATGTTGGTAAGTCTAGCTATTGACGATACCTGTAATAAAATACTTATAAAATTTAAAAATACTAATAAATGTAGTCAGTAAATATTTCTATTTTATCTTCAATTAATATCTAACACTCAAAAACTCTATTTATTTTATGAAAACAAGTTTATTAAGTACATCACATAAAATGACTCACTTGAACATTCATACCACATGGCACAAAAAAAGAGAACATCAGTGATGCAGAAGAAGAAACAGAGAAAATGTTACCAATTAAATGTGAAAAATTCATCAGATATCTGTTAATCAGGGTAAAAAATAAACCGAGCAATTCCAGGGAATATTTTCAAGGTAATAATCCAACACAATAGCATCAACTTGATACTGTCCAGTTGATACTGCTTGAAAGTAAATAATTCGTTAGCTATTACAATTTCAATAATCATTTTCTGTGGTTTTAATGGTTAATCCTGATAGCGAACAGTGCAGACAATGAAGCATAGAATGGCAACGTGGTGTGGTAAGAGTAAATGTCGTTCATTGGAATGACGTGAACACAAGCTTCAGTAGAGGATTTGGTGTATTTTTGTGGTTTGACGGACGGATGTTTGACGACATCGCCTTCAATACCTAAATCTATTTGTATTCAAGTTAGAGCAGATTGTGGGACGTGACCTGTACTTCCTTACATTATTCTGTCTTTCATTTTTATCTTTTGCTTTTAATCTTTAAGTGCTGATATTTGTATCGAATTTTTTCCATTTCCATCACATGTGGGTTTATTAATATAGTTTCCATATAAATTTCGGACACAGTACATTTACAGACAGTTATGATGTGTATAAAGAGGCCAAAGTCAAAGAGAGCTCTGGGATAAAAATGTGTTCGTGTAGCTTACAAGTTATAACTTGTTGACACACTAATCTCGTAGGGCCAGAATATGATTACGTAGTCAAATGAGATCGTGGCATATGCATGAACCAAGCTAAAACGACCTTTTTCGTACACGTGACTTTCACTATGTCTTCAGCTTCAATTTTGCATGTTTCATATAGTCCAGACTACATTTTACACAACTTCATGTAATCTCATGTTAATAAATATTTTCAATTTTTAGTGTAAATCTGCTTTATTAGTTCATATAAGAAAAAAAATATATTCGTTTTATTATCATGATGAAGTAAAAAACTTGATAACATTGATGCAACTAGTTTTGGCTATCTTCAATCTATGTTATTCCATAACAGTTCTACTATTATTATTCATATGAATGAATTGCATGAATCTAGATTAATCCTAACTTTTGAATTAAATTACTTTGTGAGTAAGTGAATTTTCCATTATATTTATTCGCACTTTGAATATCTAGCTTTAATAAGTAACTTCTATCTAAGCTCGTCTTGTTTAGTAATTTAGTTTTTCTCTTCAATGATTAAGAGATTGGATAATTCTCAGAAATAAACGAAGCTGATGTATGTTGAATTACCAAGTAATTTTAGATTAAATTGAAACAAATGTTATTAACGTATAATATTTTTGAAGTGATCATCAAAACCATCATGTAGCTGGTATTGATGGGTGATATAATAATGTCAGTAGCAATTATTCAATCGTTATCACTCAGATAATTATCCAAGCTTGAATAGTGTAATGACTTGAAATTAAAAATATTATAATGAAGTTATTAGATTAAACCATATTAGTAACTGATTTGTAGATATTTTAAATAGCCTGTTGATACCAGTGATGGTAACTACTGTATACCTTGACAGATAATTCTCCAACCTGATCTATCAAATGTTTGCCTAGTCTTTTCTAAACATAATAATATTCATTTTGTTTCCCATCTTTTCATAAAGCTGCAAAAATAGTTTGAATATACTCTTCTAAAGTTCTTAAACGAATTCAAACTTTAAGTGTATTAAAGGTCTTTCATAGTTTCTTAAATTAATTATTTAAGTAGAGTTTAATTAAAAATCCTGGTAAAATCATGAAATTAAAAATTAACATCTGAAAGTCAGAACTTGACTTTTGTCGTACCCCCAGCTGAATAATAAAGCTGAAAAAAAATAAACTATATTGATAGCTTTTTGAATTTATAATGATTCTAGCAAAAAGTCATGTTTATTTTTGGCCATACCCATTAGTTAGCTTGAGATTATTACAACAACTTTTGGAGGATTGGAGTAAAATGGAAAAATTTAATTTTTCCAAGGCTTTAGAAAGTCTTGCTAGACTTTGGAATCTCCAGTCTTATCCTTCAAGTGCTAATTTTAAAAAATACATTTGAATTGAAGTCATACTGAATTTTTAAATTTTATATAACTGAGACACTTTTCTGTGATACCCTTGACTAAATTAGAGAAGCAGAAAGGAAGAAAGAAATGGTGGATTTTAACATAAAGATATGATGTTTTCTGATGCTATCACATGCAAGACTAAGAGAAACTGTAATCTGACTTCCGTGAAGCTGAGCTATTTAATATAATTGAGGATAATCAATGACTATCCTGAAGCAATTATATTTCACTTATCGTGATACAACTGCTGACTGACACAGACTTGTCCAATGTACAAGCAGTTTACACCAGAGGATTGCTGGTTCAGATTCCATTTGTTCCGCTTGTCAGTTTATGACATATATGTCCTATCTATCCCACCGATTTACATCATTCTTTACTACATAACATAACTAATTCTATTATGCCAATAAGTGTTCTTGTAATTCATAAAGGTGAAGTTACCTTGATATGACATGAGAAGGTTTGCATAATTACCATAATATATTAAATTTTTTTTAATTTTTGCTGTACTGATGAAAAATAACAAGCATATATTAGAAAAAAAACAATGTAAAAAAGATATATGGAATTTTTTTTTCTAGTTTGCAATCTAATTTATAGAACATGCTGATGGTAACATGCATAAATTATATCTAAATGGCCAAGTTAATCTTTTTGAAGTTGAGATGAGATAAAGAAGGATAATCGCAGATATCTAGCGTCCAACTTGATGGAAATCATGAGTTATTTTTATAAGCATACTTGGTTAATTATAAATTATATTGTTTTAATAAAAATTATTACCATTCTATATCCATCAATATAGACTTTATTTCAACAAAAATTTAATCTTTCCTTTTATAAAAAACAAACCTAACAGCATACATAAAAGATTATTTTCACTTGTGTACGAATGTTACCATGATTACTTTTTTCATATAATATTTTAAATAGAAATAAATGTTTGACAAAAAGAAGATGAAATGAAACATTTAGAATAATTTATTAATTTACTTAAATAAGCTTAAAGATACTTAAGACACTTTTTATTAATTAATTTTTGGAGATGTGATTTTATTAAAATTTATTAATATCTATTAAAATATTTATTAATTTAATAATGTTCTGCTTTGCCCTACTTGACCGTCCTTCTCCCTATGATGAAAATTTGAGATATTTTGTTAATGAATCAATATCTATAATCTCTGTAGGATTAAAATAATTTCTCAGAATAGTATTAAATAATTTTAATGGATTATCATAAAGAAAAAAAAAATTTCAGTAGTACGAATCAATAACAGTTCATACCATTAAATATTTGCGGGAATGTGAATAAGGAAGAATAACTGTCGGAAAAGAGCAAGAGTGATAGAGTGCAATAAAATAAAGGATCGAGTGGGTGATAAAGGAGGGCCATTTTCGGATATAATGAATGCAAGTGAACTTTCAATTTCCATTGAGATGAGAAGGCATAAAGAAACCTATAAAATCCCAATATCAACTTCCATTTTTCAACATAAAATAATTTAATCTAAAATAAATACATATATTTATATTCCTATATACTTTATTATTTTTCTTCTTTCTCATACATTACTTTAGATATTTGTAAGTAGCTTAAGACTGCATAATGTCATGTAGCACCAAGTCATTGAGTAATTGGATTTAATAAAATTCCTTTACTAATGTTATCTGATTCTTTACAATGAAATAAACAACTATTGAATGCTGATAAATACTTAAATGATACGAAATCAATATAATATATAAGAGAACCCTTTCACTAGTATATACAAAAAAAAAAGTAAAGAAAAAATGTATGCATAACAAATATGGTAGAATAAAATAAAATTTGATTGCTTGAACTGATGACAATAAAATAGATTTTTTGAAAAATTATTATTCAATAGGCATCATAAAAAATCTAATAAAATATTAATGATTTTTTTCATGAGTTGATTTATTCAAGGACTTTCGATTAAGTTTTTTTTCAAGGCATTGTAATGGTGTCGATTTTTGCAATTCGTAATTTCGTTATATCTTTACATTTGAAGATATTTAAAAGTATATTGGAAGATTTAAAAATAAATTTATATACGTACGGACATTCATTTTGAATATTATTGAAAGCTGAGGTCAATATCAATACAATAGGATTTTTAATAATTTTACATGACTCTAAACAATTTTATATTGTTTATAAAAAATTCAATTTGTAATAAACAATTATATAACATTGTTAAATATTTTCATGATTGTAAAATTCTTTTATAACTACTGATGCATTCGTTAAAGAGATGTAATCATAATATATATTTATTTAAGTTAATATTAAAGTGTAATATAAAAATGTATTTACTTGTCAATATTGTATAGCTAAAATAAACTTATTAAATTTAAGATACTTTAATAAATAAAAAACTATTTTAATAGGAAGATTAAAAATTTTTTGAATGACATGAAAAAAGAAATGATAGATGATTACAAATATATTGCTTATATAAAATATCAAAAGCACTTACGAGAAGTAAAGTAACTTTTACTTCCTACTCTCATCGCTCAAGTGCATAGTACTTGTAAGTTTCAAAAGCGTTCATTATCTCAGGATTATTCGAAGCTGAAGAAGAAAAACATTTTCATATTACTCAAAGTTTCCATACATTCTCACACACTTATGGGCCGTATTTGCAACACCGATGCCTACTTTATAGAAATTGTCACTATCGAGCGACTAAGTTTACCCTGTCGTTGCAGTTTGTTGTTGGTGGAAAGCAAGATAGTTAGTGGAAAATGAACATTCAAGAAACTCTCCCTATACCATCCCAACATTTACGAAGAGTAAATTTACTTTAGATGCGTATCCGTCTTCAATCCAACTTAGTAGTATCAATTATCCTTATACGGGCTGGCCAAAGCACAGTCTAGGGAAATTCAATTAATCTCGATTCGTTATGAGCCAATTCCACCTATCGCTTATTTGTCACCGTAACTTCTGTTTCAAGGAGAATTACATTTATAACAGGGATGCTAAAAGTTTTTCAAGTAGTTAATTTCATGTAATCTCATGTTTGAGTCCTATTCTTTTGAACGAAGACGAGAGAGAGAGAGAAGAGTAAAGAGTGAAAAGAATAAGGAGCTGAGAGTCTATTCGTAGAAACGGGTGACTAAATGAAAGGAATGTAAATCATAAAAAGTTACGAGCTTTTAAATCTTTTGCAAGGTGGTGCACGTTCGCTTTAATTACCTTACATCTCTCATTCTCCCTTGCACGAGCGACTTGGCGTGCCATGTCGGAAGTATGGAAGGAGAGAGAGAGAAGGCTTTTACACCCCTTGGATAGTCTCGCATTCACTTCACTTTCTCGCTCTATTTCTCTCATTGAAATTCCTTTAGAGCAACCAATCCTTCCTCTCTTCCTCCCACCACTATTCTCCATTTCTATTTTCTTCGTTTATATTTCGTTCGTGTCTTTCCGTCTCAGTTTTACCTTTTTTTTCACTTCCGTTCTCTTTTTATCCATCTCCTTGTCGCCGGTGCACTCATCTAGCACCAAAAAATTGCCGCTAAATAGATCTTCTTTGAACCATGTATTTCCGGTCATAATTAACTGTGCCTTTATTATTAACATTGTTGGATAGACATTTTTTAATACAATATTTATGCTGATTCTTCAAGTTTTTGCCAAGCATTTGTTGCTTTGGAGAGAACATTTTTGAAATGTGTTAAATAATAGATAGTATTGTGGAAATAGTTTGATTTATATTTTGTGTATCAATATGTTTCTTTGTGTTGAAAATAATTCAATACTTCATTAAAACCCGATCGAGAGATTGTTGGTATAAATCAATCGCGGTGAAAGGATAAAAATAGAAGAGGAAAAAGATTGTGTTGCTTGAAATCTCAAATTGGTCTGAGTTTGATTGCCAACAGTACTGTCAGCCGGCCAAAAATAAATATACATTTCAAACGCATACCCACGACCACTCGGATGAAATTAAAAAGTACTATCTTTGATTGATTTGTCACGGAGGTTTGCATCGATTTACATTTTTTGTTTTATTCTTTCTTTAATTTATTTCTCCAATTATCTTCTCAATTTGATGTATTTGATACAATCGAAAAAATATTTATGTTCAAAAAAGTTATTAAAATTATTATTAGCCTTGAAATTCAACATTTATAAATTTTTGTCGAGGGTTTTTTTAAAATTGCATTTAGAGATTTAAGTTTAAGAAAAATTGGATAGGGGAGTGGAGGTTAGTTGAAACAATTTTTAATTTGTTCGGTAGAGAAGTCATAATATTGAGTTCTTTCATGATAAAGCACTTCCAAATGAGAGGATATTTATGCAGGAATACATTAGAAACTCTTATGATCTTCATATAATTGAATGGAATAAGGAATAAAAGCTAAGAATAATGACTAAGCATGTGCAGAAGCATCATAATGCAAAAGAATGGGTTTGTGTTCATGCGTAGTCCTTATTTTTAATTCTTATTAAAAGATTATAAAAGTATAAAAAACAAATTGAATGTAAATTAAAAAGAAAATATTCGAAACCTGCTGAGTAATTAAGTTGTTACAATATTTTGAATTAATTGAAAAGAATTTAAAAAATTACTATTGAGTTTTATTAAGATGAAGTCAGTTGCAATGGAAACTTATCTTGATAGGAAAAAGAAAATTCATTTATAAAGCATCTTTAAAAATCTTCATCTTGAAGTTACTGCTGTCAGCAACAGAAAGTATGTTTCAATTACACAATTCAAAATGAAAAATTTGTAATTCTTTTACAACTGAAGATAAAACAGTTGAATAATTGAAAAAAAACCCCCATCATTGTTTACCAGACTTTCAAATTACACAAAAAATCAGAGGTTTTTTAAAGCTTGAATAAATAAAACGCATGAATTGAATTCAATATAAAAATGTCATAAACGAACCATAGATACTCCGTAATTACTATTCGCACCTTTGGATGCATGTAAATATTGTTATTTTATTTGCAACACAATAAGTATTGTTTACTTTTTTTTTTAATTTAAACACTCAGTTGTATTTTTTCAACTGTTTGGAAATATATAAAAAAATGTATTTATATATTTAAAAAATACGCTCCGATTGTTTTCTAAATTTATCTAAATCATAAATGTTGTATTAATTGAACTATGTAAATAAAACAATATGTTATAAAATCAGAATTGAAACATAGTACAACGCCTCGTTCGATAGATAAATTGGACTAATTGGTTAAGGTATTAACCTTTATCCTTATATGGATGGGTTATTGGACATTGTCATCTTTAAAATCGATTGGATTTACTCACCAATATTGATAGTATTAAGGCCAAGCTCCGGTGGTTTTGCTATGCTACTGGATAATAAATAAAATATTCGAATAGATCGAAAATATAATGCATGCATAATATCATGATGTTTTCGTAAGTAAAAGATATATTGTATGATAATCGACTCACAGTATTCAATATATTTGATAAATCATTTTTCCGCTTCTATAAATTATGACGAACACTTTAATTCCGATACAGTTTACGATAGACACTTCTCGTGGTATTTATAGCAACACAAAACTATTTGAGCTGTTTATTGAAAAATAATTTTTTATGAATGCGAAAAATTCCGTGTGCTATTTTCAATTTAATTTGTTATAAAAAAAAAAAAGTTGAATAATGTTGAATACTTTGAAAAATTCGTTCAGAAATTTTTGTATTAAATAAGTTTATGATTGATATCAATAATGTTTTAGTCGACATTGAAATAAAAAAAATTTTCTTTAAAAAACTATAAAAATTTTATTCAATCTTTAAATATATTTATTTATTGCAAACCCAAGGGCTAAGAAACTGAATACTTTAAGTGTTCCAATGCTACAAATAATAATTAATTCATTAATTTTATATTTAATTATATATTTTTTAATATTCAATTATACAAGATTTTGCCGAATAATTATATTTAAATATATTTTAAATATTACTCCATTTTGTATGATAGTTTTAAAAACAATTTTAACAAAAACTTTATTCATTTTTTGAAATCGACATAAATAAAGATGAAATGTGTAAAACTAAAAACGAATTTAAAGTATTCATAAAATAGATCGCAAAGGAGAAGGATCGCTACTTCGTTTTAGTACACACGGATCTACTACGGCGACAGTATTATTAATGTGAATTATCGTCCTAGTTCGCAAACAGATACGTTTTTTTTTATACATCTAATATTGAATGCATTATGATACATTAGGTACCTGTATCAAAAATATTGAGAAGCACTTTTTTCTTTATCCATGAGATTTATGAGATTATTTTACTTTTTTTTATCTACAAAAACCATTAATAGCAAACGTGGTGCATTTTTAAATCTTCAAAATATAAGTCCATATCTTTTTTATGTGAAACATATGCATTAATGTAAATTGAAATATCAAAATCTATTAATACTAGCATTTCTCATGTACATCCGAGTATAAACAATGATTTAAAATTTTATAAAAATTAATTCTTACATTGATAGAAGAGATTTGTAATGGTAAAGAAGGCTTCTTAACAGTTAATAAATCTTTTTAACAATTAAGAAATATAATTTAATCAATACAATCCCTCTTTTATTGTGAATTACATGGTTTTCTTAATATAAAATGACACAATATTGGATTGAGGTTAGGATTTGGTTTCCTTCATTCGTATTTCAATCAATAAAAGATAGGCATAAGACAAAAAGTTAGGTCATAAAAGGTGAATTTGATGAATATGGTCATGTTCCTTGCAAAAGATACATCTCTAAATGGATAAATAGACCCAATGTATCTTATAATCATAAAAACCCACAAATGAAATAAATAAAGTGGTATAAAAGCATTGTACGCAATGATTGTTGATGTTTTTTGGGGATTAAATGAAATTAAAAACAGTTAGAAGAATTTATAGGAGGTGATACTTCAAGAGACTCCGCGAATGAGTGTAGGTCATGCTAGAACTCTTTAGAAATTTATTGCTTTGCTGTTCGTTCCTCTGCAATATCGACAGGATTCATCGAGAGACTGAAACCGGTACTCGAAGTATTGCTGATTCATCGATATCGTAAATAGAAGTTTAATTAATTCGCCGCTTGGTTAGCTTGTCAGATAGACAGCTTGTCAAGAAAACACGAATATATGCTTGGCGTTTGCAGCATCACAAAACTCCTATCGAATTCAAAATTTCTCAACTCATTAAAATTGATTTACAACTGTAAATTACATCATAAAGGTGAGATAAGTTTGCTGTATCGATCATAATGATTAAATATTATATTTATAAAAATACCTCTTTAATGTAAAATGTATAAAGAGAGCATTTAGAATGTACATATTTCAGTGAATGAATATATTTGAGACGTATTCAAGAGAATCTGAAATATATACAAGACATATTTTGGATTCATAAGGTTCAATACTCAACCATAGAGTTTGGATGCCTTATCGATAGCACTGAGTAAAGCTTGTTTTGCTGCTCTGGTAGCTTAAACAACAGCAACTGCTATTTTACGTTGATCTTTTGTTAAAGCAAAAGTAAACAGAAAAGATTCTTGTAATGGTTTTTTTCTAGTGTTAAACAGCCAAAATTTAAACATGTCTAACTAAACTAAAAATAATAAACAGTTTATTTTACTAGTTAAAAAAATATTATTTTATCATATAATATATCTTTATGATTTGCTTGTTTAAATTCAAGTGTCACTTTAACCCTTTGACTCATGCTTTTTTCTATTGCATATTTTAACCTGAAATTTTGTACCACTGTGATTGAAAGGGTTAAGCACATTTTTGGCTGTTGCTACCAGGTATCAACATCCCTTCTTTTTAATTTTTAATTGAATAATTAATTTTAATTGCTTATAAAAAATCAGTGTTTCTCTTTTTAATTTATAATTAAATATTTATGTGAAAAATGCTTTTGATAACATTTTACATTTCTTGGCATACTGAATTACATCTAAAGTATTTTGAAACGTAACATTGATTAATAAAATATTTATCACAATAAATTCAATGATTAATAATAAATTTTCAAATCTACTACTTGATTTTACATTTTAAATAAATAATGTACGAGCATGACAATAAAATGTTTATTTTCAAATATTTTCATTTTATTTTTTTAATATTACGAAAACTTGTTGAATAAATTTGCTATTTTTCATGTAGTAACTAAGTGAAAGTTACGCTTTTGTCTAGTATCTAGTTGTAGTAATGTTAAAGCGGTAGCGTTCTCGCTTCGTTTCGAAGCCTGTGCATTTTAATATGAGCCCGGTGCACCACTATAACAGTAAACCACTGTTGAACAACGCGAGGATGCGGATGTTAATCATCCCGTTGCCGTGGGGTAAATAGGCCGAGTTCTTGCTTTTTCCTTCTCTGACCAGCTGGGAACACGATAATTTTACTCTTCTATTATACCATCCAAAGAAAACATTATCCTTATCAGTTTAGAAATACAATTGCTTTTGTTCTTGACAAAGAATAAAAAAATAAAAATAAAGCAATAGAAGGAAGACATTTTTTATTCCACGAATTGTTCAATTACATCATTAAATTATAATTATTTTTGTCCATTATAAATTGTAGACGTGATTAATGCATGAATAATTTTATAAAACAAGAATTGTTTTATTATTATTATTTGACAATGTCTGAGTATAATCTTTTTGCTCGAAGAATAATAGATTATACATTTTTTTCGTATTGTCATGATTTCAGTGCAAGATGTCTTGTATTTTCAAATGGAAGACGAATACTTAGCATGCTCTTAAAAACATCTTATTTCACATGAATAAATACAACGAATGAAAATGAAAATTAAGTTTGTCCAATGAAAGAAGGCAAAAACAAGCTGGGTTTATATCTACATTTTGAGACGTTTTCTTATTAAATTAAACCATTTAGTCATAATAAAATATTTAAATACTGTATTATTAAATAAAATATTCAATGTAATATTCGTTTGATTGAAATAAATTGAAAAGTTTCAGTTGTTGTATCATAGAGTTTATTAACTTGATGATTTTTCAGTGATATTTATCTCTAATTCAAAAGATAACATGTTGGAAAAATGTCAACAGATATACATTGACAGAATAAAAGCATTTGAATGAAAATAAAGTGTTGAAACCAAATTGAAATGTTTCACTTTCAAAGATTTTTAGTAAATTGAGTGTAAAATGTCGAAAAATTAATCGGTTTTCTGTTAAATAAAGCATGAAAACGTTCATTATTTAGAAGAAAATTCAGTGGTTTATTTGATATACCCATGTTAATTCATGAATGACTATTCAATAGTTTTAATTATTTTATCAACAAAATCCTTAAAAATATTTTTCAATCTTTAGTCTTTTCATATCCTTTCATTCAGCTAGATTGAACTGGTAGGAAACTCATCAGACTTTTATTTATTGCTTTAATTTTAGACATTGTATATAATAAATAAATTAATGGAACTTTAAAATTCATTTGGAGTTATTTACAGAAAAATGTAAGAGGGAGAAGCAAAGATAGACACCGAGTTTCAATGTCTATGTTAATGTTCAATGTTATTCCTCCTAAACAATGTAATAAAGAAATCTCTCTTTTTTCTCTTAACTTATAGAAATATCATCTTTCAGATCAATTCAAAACTATGAGACTGTCAATGCCAAATTACCTTAAGTCCTAATAAAACAGTCATTACATAAAAAGAATTATCCATCAACTGAACTCTGTGCAAAGGAGCATGCTTTTTCAAATTTTAAAAATTTTTAATAAACCTTCATTTTAATTTTTATCAAATACTGGTCTACACTTCTTCCCAACTTCTATATTTAATTTTGAATTTTTACTCGGTCTTTTTTTGTACTGACTATTATTTTCTAGTTCAAATAAAATATTTGAGATGACTATAATAATTTTAATAAATCAAAAGATGAATTTTAAAAAATGATTATACAGATTGTTTATTAATAATCTTTGATGTAGAATTCAATAACAGCATTTATTGATGAAAAAATTCCAATCAGCAACAGGTCAGTTTAAATGAAACAAAAGCAATATTAAAATGATTCCATAGATACCATATTATATATAAAATAAATTGAAGAATGTTTGTAATGGAATCGAATAATTATCCAATCACATTCAGAAGTACTATGAATTGTTTGAATGTTTATTTTGAAACAAAGATAAGTACTTCATTCATTCAAATTTGTCTACAAGATAGAAAACAAATTAAGGAAAGCGGAGACAAGTTAGATTTCCACTCTGTCGCTTTCACCCATACTTATCTCAATGTACATATAGCATGTAAATACATTCACATGTGTGAGATATTCAACGATGTCATGACGAAACGCAGAAAACTAGTTGCTCGAAAACAAGAGAAAACAGTGGGATCACACAAAATCACAGACTAGGAAACAACACATTGATGAGAACTAAAGCACAACGGATAAAGACAGGTTTTCGCTAACGTATACACAGTGAAATTTGCTTGCTCATGCACACATGTGAGAGGATAACATAGCGGGTGTCCGTAAAATCTGCGAACCGCAAGCTCCGCACTATCCGGCGCACGTGACGCTGCGGCACAGTGTGGCGGGACAAACCACCGAACGATCGTTTCTGTTCAGCTAATTTACTTTTTGTATTTTCAGTTCAATTTGACCAACCGCTTGGACTTGGTTTAAAAAAGAGGAATGAATAAAATGGAAAAAAAAAAAAAAAATAAAAGGGTGAGTGAAAGGAAAGCTTGCTAACCGTGAATTCCAATCTGATTGTGCCACAGGATTATCATTCCCCTAGCATCACTCTCAAAAACATCTCCGTCATCTACCATCAAATTCGACTCTATCACATCCACCACGTTTCACTTTGTCTCATCGATTTCCTACAAACGATGGAAAACAAAAAACAAAGAAGAAAGGAATAAATACCTATTGGCTTGGCGCACTGATCATGTGTACACATCACATTGGTAAAGAAAAAAAATAGATTTAGCGGTAGAAAAAACTGAAAGCACTTTATTAACTAAACAAAGAAAATCTTTCTCTATCGATGATCAAAGTAATATGGGTCATATAAAAAATTCATTTATTGTTAAAGTTTGGTCTGAATGAGGTAAAAAGGATTTTAAATTCCAGTCTTGACTTTCTGGAGGTTTGTGTTAAATAATGTGAACTATTGCTGTTACGATGAGAGATTATTTCTTACAGTAAATAAATAATTTTTATTCTTTTATTATTGACTAGCAGAAAAATTGGTAATCACCAACAACATGAGATAAAATTTATGTCTGGAGAAATATTGGTTAAAATTGATCTAGAAGACAAGCTGAGGTCAGTTAATAATTCAATCAAACACTGAAAAATCGAAATAATTTTATCAAACTCCTGTTATCATGAACAAACAATATTTAGGTATTCAAATCAGGTTTAGTGATACAGGAAGCTAACTCTATTAAGCACCCCATTTTTAAGTAGGAATCCCATCAAAAATTTCTTACATTCAGGAGATTTAAGTAATGTTACTGACTATTTAGCATGAATGAAAACAGACTTTATTTGTTTATCACAATGAAATCGTTGTAAAGGAGGAAAAATTATTTATTTATTGAAAATAAATATTAATGAAGAGCGTAAGTGAGATAGATTTTTTAAACTCCAATAAATGCAATGATGAATTAATATTTCTATGATAAAAATAGTCATTCATCATGAATGATGTAGAATGAATAGCACAAAAATATCTGTATATATCATTCACTGAGAATTAGTGGTTTAATCTCAGTCTTCTGTTGTAAAATGTTAAATAAACCCATTCTGATGAATCCCATGTTTTTCGCTTGCACGTTCACTATCCTGTTGAACAAACTAACAACCCTCGTATTCTCGGACAGGCTGTACCGATAGTCGACTTTTCACTAGAAGTCGATCAATTACGTTCGAGTGTTTACACTGGCGCTGATATTCCCTTTGGATCAGCATGAAAAATTTCCCCGGAACAAGTATATACAGAGTGGAATATTTTTTTGTACATTATCCAAGGAAAAAATTGAATTTTTTAATGTCTCGACAATTTTTTCCCTGTCAGGTTGTTCGACCAAGCAAAAACTATCTCCATTATTTCCTGCCCTTGAGCTACTCTTGTCGTATCAAGATCTTGAAAATTCCATTAATTTCACCGAGTTTCTAAAGCACAATCTTTTCAGATACACTTGCTCGACACTTCGACATAAGCGGGAATGCTTCTTTTCATTCAAAAAAAAAAAAAAAGAAAAAATTTACCACGATCTCATTTCTTTTTTCTTTCAGAAACACGTATATTTTGGGTGGAACAGAGCTAAAGACATGAAGAATCACTGATGCAAGCACGAAGAATTGAGGATGAACGCGTTGAATACGACCAACAGTGCTTTAGCAGGTGTCAACATTCATGTTTTCGCCGCAAGCAAAGCTACTCGGTCACAAGTGAGGAATAGAAAAGTAAAAGAAAATTGGAGAAAGAGCATGAATCCTTGGCAAGATATTTCAAAAAGTACGCAAAGAAGTTGAACTGAGAGGCAAAAAAAAAAAGATAGAAGGTGTGTGTATGAGACAAGATAAGAGCAAGTGAGTGATGTAACTCAGCTTTTACTAGAGTCGAGGCAAGAGTAAAGGTTAAGGTACTCATGTCTCACCCAGGGAACCTCAAACGTGACCGGACTTTTTATATCACCATCCAAAGAATGACCAGAAACATTCCTCTTTTCGTTTGCTTTGACGTCGTTTTCCTCGACACCTTTTATTCCTGACCGTGAAGTGCTTGGAGTATAAATTCAAGTCTTCTCTTTCATATCACTGTAGCTGTCATGTTCATTCCGTTTCATTTCCTATCTTTGTCTTCTTCTATTATTTTTAATACACGCAATGCCATTTATCTTCTGAAAGATGAATCACATATTGATCTACACAGATGCTGAATTATCTCAACATCATTTGAAGATGACAAATCTTCTATTGCATTTTCTTTTCAAATTCCATTTCAAGTAAAGAATGTTCTCTTCACATATTGAGTACTTTTTATATTGGATAGTTTAGGTGTAACTGAGCTTTGAATAAATGAATATCATCTAAATTTTACTGATACTCTACCATTCCATTTCAATCTAATTGTATTCTAGAAGCTTGATGATATTATTCATAGACCAAAGTCTAGACTTGGTAGTCATCTTTTTATGTAGATCCAACTTTTCATTGAAATAAACATACCTTGATAATTGACTCTTTATTGACTGAAAATACTAATATCTATTTTACAATGATGATTTCTCTTGCTAAAGAAGCTTCTTCCTTGGTTTGGTATGATGAAGAATCTTCAAATGTCTAGCTATGACCTGAAGTGTCTACCTTCACCTCGCTGGAGTCTTTAATTATTAAAAAGCTTGGCTTTATGATGAAACTTGGATATATTGCAAAAAAAGATATTTTTGAGTAGTCGATCTTCTATGATAAAATATGAAATAAGAAAACAGAATTTATTCAAATTTCTGAGATTATAGTGAAACTTTCTTACGCTTTCTTGGGGTCATGATTTTTTGCCTGAGAAGACTATAAGAAAAACCAACATATTTTATATGTTCAGTTCCAACGGGACGATTCGTCTTGAAAACTTTAGCTGAGCCACATCAAGAGTGTTGGTGTTGCTTTTTTTTCACTAACTATAATAAAATCAGCATACTTCTTAAACATAAAGATACCATGAATTTATTCATTCATCCAAGTCGAAATATAGGTACTTGTTGAAGTACTTTTAGATCATTTTTGACACTCTCAAAGTTTGTTTCAATACTTGACATTTTTTCTTTTGGTTTTAATCCTTGTTTAACCCTTAATATTATTTCTCTAGTATTTTTTAAGAACTAATGTGTACTTAAAGCCATGGATTTTCTAAAAACAGTCATGTCAAAAATGGATATTAAGATTAAAGACCCTGACAAGTAGTTTGCAGTGATGAATTTAGAGTTAATTGTAACACATAATTGAAGACACATAAACAATACAAGAGGAACAGTGAAGAATAATAATATTCCATTCATTCAAACTCATTGTCTCTCAAATACTTATTAAGATCACTATTCTCCATGTTTTCTTTTCCACAAAATACTGTAAATAAATGCTGATAAATTTTTAATTTTGGTCATATTATTTATGCATATACTAAATAATTTTAGTAATTCTCAAGTAGATGTGTGATTATGCGTTGATCTTTCTATTCTTGCATCTGTTGTTTAACATTGACAAAAATAGACTTTGCATAGAATATTATATCTAAAGTCGCATGCGATTTCATAGTCATTGTAGTGCTAGTCCCTAGGCGTTACAATTTTGACATATCATGCGTGAAAATCCCCGAAGCGATGGCTGAACAAATACAAGCGCAGTAACCCATGAGTACAGATTATTTACGACCCATAAATGTTTCAAACCGATGAGAAACTCTCGTCGCTGAGATCGAGTCTGAACTAACGTGAAAAGTTTTTTCTATTCTTTTACGTTTTCTCGACTTTTGATGACATACACGTGACTTTATGAATTTATGGCTAAATATTTTTGAAAACATTTTCAAGAATAAAAGTTTCCCTGATATATGTCCTCTTGGGATCCACTCTAAATCCTTATGTCGAATAATAGTTATAAACTCAATATTTGATTAATCATCATCACGAATATGATTTGGGTGTATTTTCATCACCACAGTAGGATTTGACATGCAGAATATACTCCAAAGCATTAATAATTTTTTAGGATTCAGATAATACAAAGTAAATAAATTTAGCACCAACAAAATCTGATCTAATTCTGGTATCGATGGAAGCTGATTAGAGAATTGAGGATCAAAATGGACTGAAGAAATTTTCATTACACCAGATTATCTATCCCTGATAGAGTCATCCAGCGATAAATTATAATAAAGTGATTTATGCAATTGGAAAGTCACTTGTAACTTGATTGCTTCAATTAAAATGTAATACATACAACAATGGTCTAAGTTAGGGCTGGATGACCATTAGGTTTGGACAACAGAAATATAATCATATAGCTAGATGATGGAAACTTCTACAAAGCTGATCAATCTCATGATGAAATTTTTTATTCATTGCTTACTGGGTGATTTGTAGGAGAAAAGATTAATTTAGCCACCATTGGATTGGAAGTATAGAGGAAAATGTATTGAATAGATAGATTATACTATTCAAAATCAATCTTCTTTTATCAAATAGATTATGTGTAGAGTTATTTGAAATGAATCGACACTATTCCAGTTGATGATTAAAGAATTTCTCCAATGTTGTGGCCAGCATCAACAAGATTAATCCAAGAAGATATACATTATGTTTGCAACGCTGCTGGTAATTCGGAATACTCGAATGTAATTGAAACTATTGATGCCATTTAGCTCTAAGCTCCATTAAATGATACGGTAAACAGCTTTCCGATCAATGACATTTATCAATTGGCTATCATGTTAACAATTGAGTCTTGGACCACAGAATGAATCAAGGTATTATCGAATATTTCACTGAAAATCCAATACCATTCTCCATTCCGCTTATCTTAAATTTTTAAAATAATTCTGTTACAGTTCATTATTATTATTTTTTTTAAATTCATACATGATTTAATTGGATAATTGTTATTATTATAAAAATGTTCATCTAACTCATCACAAAGTTCTTTCATTATTCATCCAACATTTTTTTAAAAATGTTCTTAAGTCTTTCAAAGCAGAGGCAATATTGTTTCTGAATTTTAAGGTGCACATCTAGGTGATGTTTGCAAAATTGATGGATTTTTAGATTTTGTTGAACATTACTTCAATGTGGGACCACAGAAGAGATTCTAGTTAGATGTCAAAGCTTGAGAGTATCATTGACATAGACATACTTAATGACAATACTTGGATAGTTAATGTGCTCAAATTAAATATCTCACAGACATGTAGCAGAAAGCAGCTTTGAATACATTTATTAAAATCAAATTCAAGCAAAAGTAAGATAATTATAATTAATATTTGTTCATGGGTCAACCCTAGTGGAAATAGTTCAATATTAGATCAAGGCTCTAGCAACTTGATGATAGATCAGGATGATGCTAACATTTGTTTCTACCACCAAGCTGGTTTACCTCAATTGATTCAAGATCAATACTTGATTTTGCAATAATAATATTATATTATTTAGCCAATGACTAAGTTTGATATTTATTAAACCCGTAAAAGAAAAGGATGAAAAACAATTTGTCTGATATTCTTTCAAGCGCACTACTTTCTTAACATGACAGGATAAGGTGTTGGAAACATACAAGAAAAGAATTATCGTAGTTGGGCTAGTAATCAAGTGGAGGCCTAACTGATTTTCTCATACCACTAGTTGGTTGAGGGAAGGGGATAAGTCGTAAGCTGCTGCTGAGGGTACAAGCATTCTATTCCCTAGACGAGCACTTCACAAGCTCTACACTCGAGGATTTCCGTAACGCGCCTCAACACGTCCACGCCAAGGTGAGGGTCGAAACAAATAGCACACTGGTATATGGTAGTAATAGTGGGGTCGTAGGCTACCCTCAGTGATTTCTCTTCAATCTCAGATTGCAGGTTTTCGTGGTAGTAGTTAATAGCATGTAGTAAGCTTCACGATAATCATCTTTACCATTCGTCTGACGGTAATCTATTCTCTTCAAGTACTGGCTTATTTTTTCTTCACTGATCGTGCATCATTTTAATGCACTCTTTCGTTTGTAGGTACTATTATTCATCAAAGATAATTCGTAGTTGTTCTGCAATCCCTTACGTTATTTCTCAAATAATAGAATAAAACCGTGGATACTTTGAACCATAAAAATAAAAATATTTAAGACTTTAAGAGTCTTTTTTAGCGTGGAAGTATTGAGTTTATTTCTTTTCTTTAAATGGGTTTACATTTAGTCATCTTTAGGTTTTTTTTGTTTATAACAAATTGCTATTGTTATAAACAATATACAATTATTTAATCAAATAAAGTTATTTATAACAATATTTTATTGATATTTATCAAATGTAATCATAGTAATCATTCAATTCATTAAAACCATCTCTTATTGTTTATAACAAATTAGAATTTTTATAAAAAATATATAATTGTTCAGAGTCATTTGAAGTCATTAACAACCATATTGTATTGATATTGACCTCAGTTTTCAACAATATTAAACATTTGATTTCTGTACGTACGTACAATTGACCCCATTACAATTACTTTTTGATAAGAAGTTAAAAAATATTTATTTGTGATAAATATACGAATTAACTCCATTTTATCAATGATTTTTTAATGATTCCAAGTTGTGATAATAAAGTTAGATGGCTTTATAAAAAAGATCTATTTAATAGATCTTGAAGGTCTCTTTTTATTCTGACTTGATTCTCACTAGGAAAAAATGAGTTATAATGAAGACAGAGCAATTTAAGAGCTGAATTTATTTTTCAAGATCTTTTTAACAAATTGGATGAGACATGAATGTCAAAAGACTTTATGAGTTAAGTTGGAATTTTTTTTAGAATTCTTTGAATTTTTTCTCTTCATAATTATGATTTTTTATTAATTTTAAACTTAAATATTTCTTAGCCCGGTTCTTCATTACTTTTTATTAATAAAAGTTGCTTATAAAAAATGTATATAAATTTTTTCTTTATAATAATAGTCATACTTTTGTTGAATTATAGATCAATAATTTAGAATGAATTTTTATCTTAGTCTGCATTAAGATCTCATTGTTTTTATCAATAAAATAATCATTTATAAATAAATAGGTATTATTGAAAAAGAGCAGTTTTCAACTCATAAAGGGAAAATAAAAAATAAATGTAATGTTTTCTCTTAAAGTATCCTCGTTCTTGTGTTTTTCTTTCCAATACTTCAAGTATCTTATATTCGAAAGTCAATATTTACAGATGATATTGTAACTATGATAATAAAAATAAACAAAATCACGAAAATGGAGCCATTTACTTGCAAAGTATAAAAGTAGAACATTATAGTTTCCAATAATAATTTTCATAAGGTTTTCTTTTTGTAATTTAAACACCTAATTTTGTATCTGTTGTGCTTTTTCTTCAACAAAATAAAACAAGAAAACTTCTTCATTGTTTTTTTTCTTATTTTTTTATTATCTTTGTTTCCCTTTTGGCTCAGTCACTAATGTTTTCTGTGCAACGTCGTTAAGAGGGTGGACAGAGTTCACAGGTTTCAACAAATAAGAAGGAGCAGAAAAAAAGGTATAAAGAAAAGTTCCAACACAAATGGAGAATACGTGTTATATTCTGGCTCGACAAACCTCTTGACCTCCGTCTGTATTTGAATCGCTACTACTACTGTTCGTTGATATACTGCCTTGAGAAAACTTTGGAATCATCAAAACCTGCTGTAGATCAAGTAAGATCAATGATAGAAAACTCTTTTCAATGCTAAATCTAACTTCACCCTCAAGCAGTACACTTCTTTTTCTTCTTGTGCTTCAATAGCTTAGCAAAGCTTGAATGTCTTTAAATAATGTTGTCTTCAAGTAAATAAAATAAAACAGAAAAAATCAGCATTGATTGTTGGAAATAAATAGTTTATATTCAGCAAATCTATCTAACATTGTTAACAATGCTCAAAAGAAACAAAGTATTCATAAGCATTCCATCAAGATGATGAATTGAATGATGAAAAAAAAAATAACTAAAATATGTTTGTTGGTTTTCTGAATAGATCCTCAAGTACAAAGGAATATCAACACAACAAATAATCCTGGTTTAATCTGACACCAGTAACGACCTTCGACTACATTCTGACTGTATTGTTGGTAGCTAAACAAGGACGTTAATCATCAAAACTTCAACACTGTGGAAAATGATTAAATGTATGAAAGACTCATTTTCTTTTCTAGTTAAAAGGTAAAATTACAATTTCATGATGAAACTTGATGCTATAAAATATGGTATGAATTTTTGATCATCTTCAAATTAAAGCTAACGTGTGAAGATCGATGAAGAGCAGATGTAAGTACCTGCATGTAAATTAATGAGACTCTGATCGTACTAATGCTTCTTTATCTCCTTCGTCATTTTCTTACCTCAGCGTCGAGGGGCTTACGTCAAGTGAAAAGTTTCGATCGTTCGTGCGATAGTGGCTGGTCGATTAGCAACGTCGTGGCTTGGTTAACTTACAAAGCTGTTTACACGTGACTTGGATAAACAGTGATTAAGCTGCGTTCTTAGTTTATAGTGCAAGGAGCAGAAGACATGGGTCTAGGTAAACTCGTTAGTGAAAAATGCTACAGAGATCAGTACCTCAAATGATGGAATAGCTTCTTACATCTTCTCAAATGATCATAGTGCAGCAGAAATTATTGCTCACTAAAATTCTTCATCAGAGATCCTCACTGGAGTTTGGTAGAACAGTTTAAAGAGGGAAACATCAAGAAATTACTAAATAATTCATAAATGGGATATAAATATTTAAATTCTTTGCTGGGTAAGTAGTTCAGCTGATTGCCTTGACTTATGCCCTTTTCTGTCGTCTGTTTTGAGTAAAAAGCACAACTTGGGTGAATAATAATCCTGCAATCATTTTTGTTATTACTTATCTTACTTTAATTGACTTTATGATAACTGATAGTATAGTAAAAAGTAAGACTTGGTTCAACATTCAGAGGCTGAGATAAACCAGACTTACTTTTTATTAAGATAATTATTTATCATGCTCAGAAAGCTTTTTTTATGAACCACAGAATATTTTCATACTAATGAAATGGTTTTATTGTTGATGATCAAAGACAGTTATCAACTGGCAGTGTTTCATTAATATTTTTCCAGGTTCAATTGTTGCTTCAGGCTCAAACAAAACATAATAAATCTGTGGAATAAGTAAGTAAGTAATCTGATAGCATAAGTAAGTGGCTTTACATCAGACTGAAGAGCTATAGATCTACTGACTGTGGTTAGTGTGAAGATTTTTGTAGAACAAATTGGATAAGTCAGTTCTAAATAAGGGAATTTATTGAAAATCTAATGAGTCTGTAATCTAGTCCAGGTAAATAAATTAATGATGGCTAAAATTTTCAAACTAACCATTCAAAAATAAATTGCTGGGAATTGTTTATTAAGATCAAAGTTCATTTCATCATTGTGTTTATCATTTTATGAACAAAAAAATCATTGCAGAGCCTCACATCTTGGCTTGTCAACTTATTAATATAACTTTTTTGTTCAGATATAAATAAATTTCTATTAAATTTTATGATAAAAATCTGATGACAGTAAAAAAAAAATGTATCCAATACGATTGTTCAATCAAGATTTATTTGTAGCATTTATTCTTTTTATTAGTAAATTTCCGTCAATATTGTTCAATAGTAAAAAATGTTATTGAAAGAAAAACTACTTTCAAGCGTTTATTTCGATAGGATATTCTATCTCAGATAAAAAAATAGCCCGAAGATTGTCATTCTATTTTATTTATGAAACATGACAATAAATACATCTAAATGCGTTCACATATGTATTACTTTTAAATTAATACACGGAAAAATATATTTATTTATCAATTTCATAAATATAAAAATCTGATAAACTATTTTTCTATCATCATAATAGTAATCACTAGTTCAATTCAACTTCACTCTCTATCTGTAATTGAAGATATAAAAATTGGAGACGTATCAAATGGAGCAGACTAAAGAAAGTAAGCTTAAAGAGTCCAATTAGTTAAATTGGGTAAATGACAGAGTCATAAATAAACAGAGAAATGAATCGAAAGCTGATAATATAATCAAATTTCTACAATTGAACATCTCAATATATATTTTATGAAGCTACTGTGAGAATAGACTCTCTTGATGGTGGTACAGTCGAAGACCAGCAGAGCAATTAAAGCCACTAATGCTCACTAATTCGATAATCTTCTTCCCTTAATTGTCTCCAGGATAGTGAGCTGCACAGGCTAGCTACTATGAAAAGTTTTTTCCCCGAATACTGTGAGGATGAACAAAGGAAATAGAAATAAAGAATCGTGAAAACTGTTTAAGAATATTGAGTTTAAATTCTTAAGAATAAGACTCTCAGAGATCTTTTAATTTTTGTTTTGGTTTTTTTTTTTTTTTAGAAAAAAAACTGGGGGGAAGATTAAAAACACATTGAGTACTTTGTAATCTCATGAAAAAATTAGTATTTTATTTATTATTCATATTATGCTGCAGCTGGATATTTTATTTTTATTTTTATAGGGCAGAGAACAACGCCTGCCGGAATTGAGCCAGACTGTTTCAATTTTAAGTCCGCATCGGAGATCGATTGCACACAACAATTCGGTGCAGACTGCTACAGCGCTTCTGTTGCCAGAAAAAGAATCTTGAGGATAGAGAGCACTATTTTTTCGATCTTGCAATATCAGTGAGTGTGTCTTTCTTGATATCGAAACAGTCGCCAGACTATACTCAAGGACTGGTAAAAATTTTGTACTGGATACTTTCTCTCAGAAAAAAAACATGAAAAAGTGAAGTAGCTTGGGGAAAAAAAAAACAATCCAGGATGCTATTAAAAATATATGTTACTTATTAAGATTTATATGTTTCCTCTCACTATTTTCACACGAAATGACATAGACATTTATTTTTAATCAATTGAATTCGGACGAACATTGAATAAAACATTTGCTTTTATAGAATTTTTTTCTATCATTTAATAAATTTTTTATTTTATTAAAATTGATTTTTTTAAAAATAATTATTAAGAGATGAATAAATTGTATAGTTTGTTTTCAAGTGAGTTATAAAATTGTCTTTGTTTAAAGAAACTTTTTATTATTGAAGATAAAAATCATTACTTTTAATAGAGTAATTCGATTGTTGTTTTTTTTTTCTACATGTCTTTTTTCATGTATGTCTTACATTGTGTATTGTCAATTAATGACTTTTATTTAGAGTTTTTTTTTCAAAATTTATCGATGTTATGCTGAAAAATCGGTATAAGATCGATTGGAAAGAACTACCAACTGACTCGCGTGATAACTGTAAAATCGTTAGCACGCTCTTTTTCAGTTCTTTAGATTAAATATCTCAAAAAATAGGTCAGTGTAAAAATATTTTGTTTATTTAAATCTTTTATATTGTCATTCATTTTTTTTTCATGAATAAAAACTAGCGTGAAAAAGCCAATTCAATAATTAACTCACGGTCATTTTCAACATCTCTTTGTTAATAAAAGGTGTATAAAATTAATTTATTGACTTTAGCTATATTAATTGCGATGGATAACAAATTTAAATGTTATACAATTATGAAATAGACTAGTTAAATTAATATATGTAGAAAGAATAATAGCTATATTTTAATTGACAATTAACTTGAAAGTTACTGCTTCCCGATAATGCAGTTTATAGCATGCGACAAATAAAATTAATGGTTTATCTGTTCTGGAGCAGATTTAAAAATGTCAAGAGTTACATCTCAACGGTTGATGCCTGGAAAAAATCTCTGTGGAATTGCATTTGAAATTTATGAATTTATGAACTTTCAACTTGTCTCGAGTGAGTTTCATTTGAATCTCCATTTAACTATATCTGACGCTCAAGTAATTCTACGAAATTAACTTCGAACTTTCGATGAACTTAAGAACAATAGTAATTAACAATATGAAAGCGTCAGATTCCTCAAGTCAAAATTAATGAGTTTGATGACTTTTATAATTAGAGATACTATTTCATAAAAATGTGCAACAGTTGAGATATCAAATTGTAGATAATTGTCGAATGCTCAGTAATTTTACGGTGAAATGAAGCATATAATAGTGAGTGAACATGAATAAGTTCAATGGTAATGGTGTAAACAAACTGTAAAATTTAATAGACATTAGAGTGTGTAGAAAAATCATTTCAATCGGGTCCAATGTTGTGTACTCCAATGATGAAACAATAGTTCAGTATGGAAGTCCTTTATTGATAAATATAACATTCGCAAATAGAGGTTAAAATTGTTTCGCTCGTTTAATAAGCGTTCAAAAATTAAACTTTTCATTGTAAATCGAAGGTGTATTAAAATAACACACTTTGAAAGTGATTGTACCCTCTATTATATTTTTTTTCATTGTCATTATTGAAGCCTTTAAATAAAACAAAAGTGCTATGAGATTTTTTTAGAGTGATTAATAAAAATAATAAAATAAAAAACACTAAAATGTTATCTTGGTACAAATATTAATAGATTAAATGTAAGAGTGACGTTATTTTTCCTATTTACAGTTTGTTTACGATGTTTTTCATTAAAATTTATTCCTAAAAGATAGTAATATTCTTAAATTAATTAAAACTGACCGAATTTTTAATGAGTAAAACTATTCAATTCATCACTACACCTACAATGTGCTGTTTAAACCTAGTTTGCTGTGATAAATATTAGAAAAAAAATTGTAAATAAATTAGAAAACTTTGAAAATTAAACAAAATGATAGAGAAAATTAATATTCTTGAAAATATTAATACAGTTTACTGATATATTCCGTAGATATACATCACCTAGGCGCCAGCGTCTGATTTAAATTGACCATTACTACTCATTATTCATCAAAACTCAGACTCTTTAATCTCAAACGCTATTAAATAATGTGAATTAGATGAACTTTATCAACAAATTTTCTGATAGTAATAACAAAATGACATTTATCACGAGTTGCATTAAAATATAGATATTTACTACACACACAACGCTTGATAATAAATGTATTCCAACCTAAATTGATTATTTTAAAATCGAATAAGTTTAAACTATATACACTTCCAAATGTCATTCATAATTTATTTCGTACTTCTTATTAATTATATTCGATAATATTTGTGAGTCAATAAATGATTAATTGTATGTGAAATTCACGTCAAGTTCGATTTTATAGTCAATTATTTGTGAAATAAAAATAATTCAAGAAGAATACAATTTTTTTTGTGATTGTTTGATAAAACATTTGATATTATTGACAGTTTAATTGAAAAAACTAAAAAAACTGCGTGTTTAATTAATATATTTTTAAATTCAAGTTTCATTATTTTTGATACCACAAATATTTTTGAATATTATATTAAGTTGTGTATGAAATAATTTATAAATTTTCTTCTCTTTATTTTCCATTTTTACAACAATGTTCTGGTTCATACATGTATGATTAATGTGATGCTCTTCATTTCCTCTAACGAAGCTACATAATGAATAATAATACAGATAAAAAGATCAATAAAATTTAACTGGAGTACTTAAAGAGATCGACTATACCAAACATAAATAAAGATCCAAACACTAAACATGTTTATGAGAACGTATATTTAAACAATTAAATATAAATGCACATAATAATAGTAATAACTGGTACATAAATATTTTTAGGATATAATAAAAATAGTAAAGATGGAAAAAGTGTTTTTCTGTACTTTGCTCCATCAATTTCAATATTAGAAAAAATTGATCCCAGAAATTTTCTGTGGAGTGGTTGCTGATTTATTCGCGGATATCTAAGAGGGAAAAAATGTCTTATACCATACTAAAAAGGGCAAAAGTGTTCAGAAATTCACTTGTGGCTTACGGGACGGTTGTGAGACTTATATTGAAAACCATTTCGTGATTTATTGTATCTTTTGACACACAGAAATCGAATAGTGTAATTTTTTTTTCCACTTTGCAACAATGAATAAAAACCTAACTAAAAAATAATAACAGTAATTTGTTAAATATACCTTTATTTTTCCAAAATTTAATAAAATAAAAAATATGTAAAATAAAATAATAATTTGTATAAAAAATTTCTATTGTTAGCAATTAAAAAGTCATAATAATAATTTGTTAATAATACGTTTATTTTCCCAATTCAAAAAAAGTAAAATAAAAAATAGAGTTATTGTTTTTCTTTAAACTCCCATTAACTTCCTTTATTCAAAAATAATTGAACTCGTTAAAAAATATGAAATATATGATTCTTTGAAAGATTAGCTCTTCGTCCATTCACTCTCAAGTGTATTTATCTACATATGAGATAAATTAGTGATGCATAAAATATATCGGTACATTTTTTTACATTTGAATATTAAAGAGGTAAGTAAATATTCCGCATTTAAAAGCGAGTGTAGAATGAGAGATGTATGATTAATGGACGATTAAATGGTTTTTTTTTTAATCTTTCATAAAAATAAGGAAAACAAAAGAGTGAGGAATATTTATGCTCAAATGGCGTCGTATCGAAGCTTCAAAAGAGCCTCAAAGTAATATATAGGTGTACCTTGAGGGGAGAAGGGGTGATACTTTAAGCTGTATGCATTCGACGAAGGCGGAGAAACAACGATCGGTATCTTCCGCGCGCAATAGCTGTAAACAAGGGAGATTGTGGGCTATTACGAACCTCAATAAATCAAGCACATCAAGCGCTATCTTTCTCTTTCACGCGTCTTGTCGTGCAGCAAAGTTGAAAGTTATATGCTGAACAATTAAACGAATACGCTGACATTTATTGGCAATTGTATAAAGTCAGTTAAGAAGGAACAAGGGTGAATTATGTCGCACGCAGGGTTCTCTTTGAAAGACCTATCATATTTTCTACCACCCTTGTAATGAACGGAAACTCGTAAAAATGAAATGCTATAATTGGTGAAGCAAAAAAAAGCTATCCAAGATTTTCGTTACGTTACTTTTCATTTGGAAAGCCAAAATAATTGCTCAGAATAATGGAAACCGATGAGCTCGGTGAGTTCCCTTGTGGAAAATATAAAAGTTGATGAAATGAGTCGCGAAAGAAAGAGTATAGATGGCAAAGAGTTATTACGTAGATGGTAGGAGGAATGCTCGACAGACTTCAAAGAGACCAATTCTCGTTTTTCATTCGTTTCGACCCCTTCCTTTTCCCCACTATAGAGTGGGTTAAAGCCACTATCGTCCATCCAGACAAGCTTCCCTATCCACAGCTCTTCAATTCATTCGACCTATTACGTCTCTATGTCCGGAATAGGTTGAGTCTGCCACCCGTACTCGTGTTATCTATTCAAGAATTTCGTTGAGTTTCTGATGATAGTCCATTCCTCTAGATAATCGTGACTTCACTAAAGTCATGATATACCTTCCAAGTTTATAAGTGAAGAGAATCAAACTGTTCTATCACTAGAGTCGTCATAAGAGAAATGATAATTGAATCACTCTGTACTGAAAATGTGTTATATTTCCATATGAATAAAAGTTGATTTGATACGAATATTAATGAATTCTATGAATGATTACATTTTTAGTTCCTTTTGATGATATTTTTTATTATGAGAAAATTATTATTTTATTGAATTTAAAAGGTAATGACTGATATTTCAAAGTTTGTGAAATGAACATTGCAAAAAATTTCCTTTCGCAGTTCGAGAATTCATTGATGTAGAAGACAGCTCATTATGGAACTGGTCTCCTTAATGAAAGTTGAGATCAAAAGATGGACTAATGAAAATCACTATCTCATAAATGATAGACTTGTTTCAAGTTTATTTACACAAACAAGTTTATATTATTCTTTCTTTTTTTTTTCTACATCTGAAAATGTGATCTGTGATGTGTTATGCTTTTCTTTTTTATAAGTTATTGGAAAATAAAATTATCTAGTGTCATTTGGAAATTATTTCATCAAGCTAATATAGATTTATGCCCAAGAAAAACTAAATAGGCCTTAAAGAGGCCCAGAACACATTCAAAATAAAAAAAAGTCTAATGTTGACCCGATTGAAGCCTAATCTTGACTTAAAAATGTTTTTAGTGCCCAAAACAGACCCAATGCACATCTAAATCTAGAAGAGGCCCAAAAGTATTTTTCAAGGCCCATAATGCGACAATTCGATCCAATTTTTTAAGATCATATTCAACCATGATGACAATAAATTACTACAACTGTAAATTTGTAGCATTAAAGTTAATTCGACGATAAGTTTTTATGATAATATTTTTGTTTTAAGTTTTAAAAGTATTTTTGGGCCTTAATGTACTTCTTGATGTACATAAATAAACAATCACAATTACTTGTTGTTTAATTAAAGCAAAGTGTAATTATATTATAATAATGAAACAAAAAAAGTATAAATTTATTTTTATTACTTTATTAAATTGTTTTGATTTTAAGCTATATTTATTAATCTGTTTCCTCAACTTCTATCTTTCCTCTTGTTTTCTGAATTTGTATCAGCAGACAGTTCATATCAGTAAATTTGACGTCTGCTCAAAAATGAAAGCATAATATTTATCGTTTGTTTCATACTAGCATAAATATTTTTACTTTAATTGCTTGATAGATAAAAGTTTTAGTTCTAATAAAATAAAACCATGTTATATTTATTCTTTTTTTTTTTTTGATCGGGTGAACTACAGATAACTTTTATTAGAAAAATTTTGAAATTTTTCAAAAAGAAAGATTCCATTGAAGATGGTTTTAGTTTTTCATTTTGAAAACAGGTTCGTTTTTTATGAGAATATTTAGTATTTATTTTTTTTATTGAATAATTACTAGTAATGTGAAATAGTGGATAAAAAATTTTACCACATTTCAAAGTGAATTCTAACCTTTAGACAATTATCAAAATTTTTATATGTGAACGAATAAGAGAGTTACAATTTTATTTGGCATATTACATAAAAAATAAAATATTTTATATAAAAGCTTTGGCTTTTGATGAATGGCTACTTATTGCACAAAGGTTTTTATACTTTTTGGACAATTTTTCATGCTCAATGTACTCCAAATAGTCCAGTAAAATATTGGCATAAAAGTAAATTGTTTAATCAAATTAGTAATAACAATTATAATTTTCCTCGTCGCATGTTGAGATAAATTTAAAAAACAAAACAAATGGAGGTATTAGGTCATTTGAGTATCAAAATTGTACTTTGAAATCAGGAAGTATTTATTGCTAATTATATGTTTCATGTTAACACATAAGCAGTGGTTTTACAATTTTCATTCAATGGAGTAGGTTATTAAATACTCATTTGACCATTAATCATCATTAATTAATAATACTAGTTTCTAAGTGAATAACCACCATCGATATACAACGATTTGTATTCCTGTCATTTGTAAAATATTCGATTTTATTCCATCAATTATTGTTTAACAGTTTATTTAGAAAATTGTGGCTCACAAAAGAAGATGAAGAAAAATTAGGTTTTAAATAATTTACTGATTTTTTTTTGTGTAAATATTTTTTGTGGTTCAATAGAGTTTTTTAAAGAATTCCAGTCAAGTTTCAATGTAAAAATATTTAAAATTCTTTGTAGATTGCATTAAAAAAATTAATGTGTGAAAATATAGTATCTTTAATCTAAATCTAATAACAATCAATAACTACAAGTTTTTGGCTTTTTAGCGGCACTAGAAAACAGAAGAAACACAACAAGTTACGAAGGCAAATGTGTATGTATACCAACATCAATCTCTCCTTGTTCCGAGTGGCATTAATTCAGTATCCTTGTTTTCCTACTTCTCACTCTCATTCTCCTTTCGTATTTTCACTCTACTCTTATTCAATAATGACGAAAGAAACTTAAGAGCTATTTGATTCATATTACTACTAAGTAAACTTTATAGTTTTATTATTATACATTTAATCTACATCAATAATATTTAATTTTGAATGCAATCGAAAGAAAGAGAGAAAATAAAAAATAAATACTATGCAATTTTCAACGATAGTTTTTTTTTTTAAAAAAAGAAATTTACTTTTACTCGGACTGCAATGCAGTTTTAATTTTAATGAGAGGAACAAAAGGCAAAAGACCCATTCACTTTAAAAATATATCCAGAACTGACAAAACAGTTGATATGGAATGATATAGAAGCCGGATTATAAATGGTTTCGCGGTAGTCAGATGAAAATGGGGATAGATAATAGAGGTTGGCGAAGAAACTGGAGGAGTCTCTAAGCACAGAAAAGACCATGGGATACTGTAAAATGAATAAAAATTAAAAACTATAAAAAGCAACCGTAACAAAAAAATGGTAAATCTACCCAATGCTTATTTATTAATACTACCATTCAAAAGCTTTTATTTTTTTTTTTTATTTAATTTTTGTTTTTCTTTATAAAATCATATTCCATTTATTTTTTTTTTTTATTTTATTAATAATAACAAAGGATTGAAAAAATGTTCATTGTTAAAATAGACATTGTGTCTGTTATTATAAATGGATATTTGATGAACATTTCATTGAAGAATAATGTTTTTAAAAAATATTCTGCAAATATTAAAATCTAAAAAATATTCTGCTAATCAATTTTGTTGGGACTAATTTTAATTAGTTAATTAGTTATAAAGCGACTGGCATAAGAATTTTTCTCCGTGTAAGCTTCGCCTGATCAGTGAGATTCGATTGAGTCTCTCGAAAGAGACAGTTCTATTTTTGCTTACACGTTGTTCTGTCTACAATATAACTTGGATATACTTTTCTGTTGTAACTTATCTAAACGTGACTTTACATTATTTATTTTCCTTCAACTTTATCCCAAAAAAATTTAACTCAATCATTTTTCTTATTAATTAAAAATCATATAATAAATTTTTTTTATACAGGTATTGTTCAATCAGATGTGAAAAAAAATTTTCCTAATTAACGTATTTTTTAAATAAAATGTCAATTGAAGCTATGAAAATTCTTCTTACAAAAGTTTAAATAAACTCGAAAAAAATGCAAGCTAATGGAAAGTAAGTAATTAGCAAACGTAAGCTCTACTAAACTTTTCAAGAAGCGATTTTTTCCCCTAAAGCAATATTTGTCTTTTATTACATTTTATGATATTTACACTTTTAAGTAAATACATCATTCACCTTTTTAGCATAAATTTGATGTAATGTATAAGTTTATTTCTTGTAAAAAATGATACTTTTTTTTATTCAAATTTTTTATAGACATTTTATTTTATCCATAGTACTTTTTTAGATATAATTAACTTTGTAATGCACCGCATACTCTCTATAAAGATATACTTTTAGCTCTCCTGATATAAAGGAATATCTTGAACAAAATGCAATTTATCTAACAAACTTTGTCAAACCATTTGTAATGAAATCATACGCTGCTCATAATTTTCAAAGCATTATACCAAGTCCAAGTTTCGTCTTTTGATCTAAAGATGAAAATGGCATCCTATTTAACTCATCGTGGAGTGTTAGGATCCCGCATCTATACAGTCCTTCCACGTGCTATAGAACGAGATACGCGCAATAGCCTCAAAGATATACCCACTGAGAGATAGAGGTGAATACCAGCTGAGAATCGGATCCCAAATACAATCCCAACGAGGTCACAATGTCGATTCCTATACCCCTATCATTCTCTGGGTAAGATATACCTTCATTGATACAAGGTCTATTTGCCAAATGTATTGGAATCTATTAGAATCCTTCAATACATCTTCCCTCACGTAAATCAGCTCATTCTAGCTTCCTACATTTACATTGTTTATTTTTATAACTTATCCTTTTGTGTGGCATTGCTTTCAATATATTTGAAGGATGTTTTTTTTTTGAAGAAACAATAAACCAATAAACTTTGGCACTGAATAAAATATTACATCCACCATGAAACCATGAATTTTACGAGTGCATATTTATTTTCTTCTTTTTAACTAATATAAATTATTTATATCAACAATATTCGTGTTTTATACTCTAGAATATAAATTCAGCTTTCAATTAAGTCCTGCAAATCTCAAGATTTTACAAACGTGTTAACGTAATACGTTTAAGTGTGTTCAATGTAAATTTGCAGTGTTGAATTGAGGCAAAACATTCATTTTTGACGATATAATTTGCCAAGAACTTTTGCTTGGAATTTTCTAGAGAAAATCTGGCTACAGTCCACCCTTAAATTTTTCACTTTAATTTGAGCCTTTGGGCCAATAGACATACTGTAAATCTAAGTGCACTATTGTTACATATCTAAACGTGTTAAATATGTTTAAGTATTTAGAAACACATTTAAAGTAACTACAATGTTGATTAAATGGGTGATGTAATATTTAACACGTTTAAATGTCTAACAATAATGAACTTGAATTTTATTACTATTCATTTTGAACTCTGTTTAAAATACATTTAATAATTATGTAGAGAAATTAAAATTCACGCAGACATTACAATTTAGATCTTTTCACAATCAGGATTTCATTTTTTAATTCAGTAATATTTTTAAAATATTCTTCTAATATTTTTTTTCATCGGAATAATAGATTAATTAACGTAAAAGTAATTGTAAAAAAAGTTGAACTTACAGTACATAATATGGATATTTATAAAAAGGAAAGGCCAAAGCTCAAATAAGAAATGATGTTGATCATTAACATTTATGATTACTATTTTTATTTTACTAATGAAAGCTCAATTTGAGTTTGTGGTTATTGCATATTCCCATTGAAATGATTCAATATTCTTAATTTGTTGGAATACATGAGGGTATCACGATTGGAAAAATTTTTAATTCAATCTAATTTCGTTTATTTGATTCCAGTTCAAAAACTTTTTTAATAAAGCTTTAATAAAACAGCAATTTGTAATACCAAAAAAATCAGGAGTCTTTTATTAAACATTAATAGAAATAAAATGATACTGAATGTTTATAGATAACCAGTGAATAAAAGGAAATATGTTGAAAGCTAAAGCCAATGAAATATAAATTTTTGATAAAATTTTTTGAATTATAGAGATAAAAAGGACTTTATTCATAATATTTGTTAATTTTAAATATGATACTTAAATATAATTTTGCATAAAAAAAAAAGAGATGAATTACATGAACTTTTTAATTTTAATTCTAACTCTTGAGAAATGAGAAGATGAATGTTCTAAAAAAATAAGTTTATTTCAAAAACTCAATGGTATTCTGTTCATTAAATTTTCAATCCATATAAACGTTTATGGATAATATTCGATTCTCTTTGAAGAGAAATAATGATGTTAAAATACAACTACATATAGAATTGAAGATGATTTAAATATGACCAGATGTAGTCACATTTGTAAAAAAATGTAAAAAAAAAAATAAAATAATTTTTTTGCAAACTTCGAGCTGAGGATAAAATAAAAAGAAAAATTTTCTATCACGAACCTTATAAAGAATACATTTTTTTAATACCTGTAAATTCGTAAGTACTCATTGAACTCTGATTAATGCTTGCTATTTGTAAATTTGAAACTTCATTCACGTATTATTGCAACTATTTATCCAACTCATGATATTTGTAATTTAACGAATAGTAAATTTATTCATCATTACAAATAAGAGCAACAAAAACAATAGAAATGCTAACAATGATCATAATCCTACTCTAAATTCCAATGAATTTCTTTCGACCAATGTATTTGTCAATTCAATGACGTTAATAACATTCGAATTCACATCATTCTAGCATTTAAAATAAAAAAATTTATTAAAAAAAAGAAATTGCTTCCTATTTAAATTATTCGTCGTTTTTATAATCCAAAGTTTTCAATTTTTTTCGAATGAATCAGAGTGGAACATTCTTACTAAGAATATTTATAAAACTTTCGTGTTAAAAACTTGTTGAATATATTATTTGTAATTTTAGAAATAATTCAATATGATTGAGAAAAAATAATATTTCACAGTGAACGACAAAACTTATGTAGTAACCTACGTATTTCTATCCATTCTCGAATGAACGGTTATAAATTTTTCAATAACTCCAATATTTTTTACTTCTCCAACATTTGAATAAACACCCCACATTCATATTTATTTCCAAGCAATAATACTATACACATTTAATAAAAATATTTTACTATTTGATTAAACACATATATTTCACGTAAAAATTGCTACCACACAAGAGAAGGTGATAGTCTATATGATTTATTCTCTTTCATATATTGTAATATAGGGAATTGAATAGAATATATTGGCTAAATATAGAAAAATGAAAAACTTACCGCGTTTGGTGACCAATTGTGCGGCCAAGTCTTGGTGTCATGACTACTAGCACCCGGTGAACTGGCAAGAAACACAACACGTCTGTCAGTACTTCCGGTTCCGGTGCCAGTAGTCGCAAGCAATGCTGCTCTCGCCTTCGAGCTTCCTCCAATGCTCAATGTCGGTGACGAGTCCATTGTCAACCTAAATTACATTTTTACCACTTGTATGAATCCATAAACTATTTATTTATATTTTAATATTTATACTTACACTTAATTTTTTCCACCTTTAGTTTAATTCTTAACGATACTTTACAACAAATATTTATTATTGTTATTAACAACACGAATTATATTTCATTTTGTCATCACTTTTGTAATCAAAAGGATTTTCACAAATATTATAGATAGTTAGTTATGACATTATTTTATTTATAATTTGAAACTTCTTTAGTTTATGTAATTATTGAGCTTTGTATTTACAGAGGTGTTGTTTTATAACAAGCAATAAAATTTAAATATCATTATTAATTATCTTGCTACAACTATCAATAATTTTAATTTCTATAGATTTGCATAGAATTTATGTGAAGCGGAATATAAATTTATACAACACACAGTATACGTTGTATTTTATATTAAACTTTAGAAAGCATTAAAAAAAAAAATATGCTCTTTGTTTTAAATTGATTAATAAATTTACACTATATATTACAATAAATCTTGAAGCAACACTTATTTTCACTTTTATGCACTACCGTTTCTTTAAAACGTTTTTTATTTTTATTATTGATATTTAATAAATATGTTTTTATATCACTTCTACAATATTAACTTACTTCATACATTTGATATTTCTCATGAATTATTTTTTTTTATTATTCGTCAATCACAGAAAATTTTTTCCCGCGGGTTTCAACATTGACATGTATGACTTTTGTCAACGGTAATTAGATAAAAAAAAAAAAAAATTCTATTAATTATGATTTTTAATAATTTTTAACTGAATCACAAACACTGTTAATCATTCAAGACTCTTCTATGTTATCGATTCACAAAGTTTTCATATTTAGTTGCAAATATTTTTTACCTCTCAGATTTTTCATTAATAATTAGAGTCTATTTAATTAGAAAATTTATAATTAAAATTATAATCGATTACGGGAGTAAAATTTATAATAATTATCCATCTTCATTAATTAAAATTAGTAATCGCAAATGGATTTCAAAAATAGCATCTAAAGAATACTTTTGAATATAAAGGATCAAAAATTTATTCATATTAATAATAATTTTAAAAATTAAAAACACGTGAAATTAATTAATCAGATTCAACGAGATTATTCTTTAAGGATATAAATTTAATAATTGTATGTAGCAAGCAGTTACTTAGTGTTTATTTATATAGAGTTAATTTCAAACATGACTTTTTCGTTGTAATACCAGCAGTTATAAGATAAATACGCTCGTGAAAACGATTCCAACTGAAGAGAGTTGGTACGCCGCGTACGAGGACGCGCACGACACTGAAGACGCTAAAGTCGAGCTTGCAAAATGATACGAATTCGCGGCCTCACGTGGTGAACTGATGCGCATGCGCTTGGAGTAGTCTCCCTCTTCTTTTACTTCTTCTTCTTTCAGTGTGCTATTAAGTATTTCTCTTTCTTTTGCTCCTCTGTTGTGTGACAGAAGGTTCCTTCAACTCTTCTTACCCAATAATCTCACGTGCGCCGTCTTCCTACTTTCGAACTTTTTGCTCCCTCCCACTTCCTTATCTGGGACAACACGGGGTGACTTAGCAAACTCCCGCTGCAAGTTCTTCAGTTTGTTTTAGACTCGCGAACCCTATACGAGAGGATATATTGTTCTTCATTCACTTAAGACCCGAGAATATTTTAATAATTGTATGGTCCCAAGTCGAAATATAGGGACATGTTGAAGTACTTTTAGATCATTTTTGATACTCTCAAAGTCTGTCTTAATACTTGAGATTTTTTCTGTCGGTTTTAATCCTTTTTTCAACCCTCAATATTATTTCTCTAGTATTTTTTAAGAACTAACGTGTACTTAAAGCCATGGACTTTCTAAAAACAGTCATGTCAAACATTGATATCAAAATTAAAGACCCTAACAAGTAGTTTGCAGTGATGAATTTAGAGTTAATTGTAACACATAAACAATATAAGAGACCACGCAAATAGCCACAAGAGGAACAGTGAAGATGAATAATATTTCATTCATTCAAACTCATTGTCTCTCAAATACTTATTAAGATCACTTTTCTTCATGTTCTTTTTTCAATAAAGTACCTTAAACAAATGCTAATAACTTTTTAGTTTTGGTTACATTATTTATGCATAGACTAAATAATTTATTAATAATACTAAAAAAGTCCTGAAGTAGGACCTGAGAAATTTTTTTGGTGAGATCCTTAATAAGTACTGATGAGGCTGACACTACAAATATGCACTACTGTTTGATCTTTTATAAATAATCACTGGATTATTTTAAATAGTTTAAAAATCAGAACTTTAAAGTATTTAAAAAATACCTTTATTCCAACTGGAGGTTTCATGAGCAATAGATGTTAACTGTAGGTTTTTTTTTACCTTTTTGTTTTGAAACATGGGAAAATAGACCACTTATCATTAGCTCATTCTAAATTTTTTGCAAACAATCTTTCAAGATAAAAAAGATGGCTTTCCTCCTGTAAAAACGGACCAAACAGTCGAAACAATCTAAAGAAAAAATAGTCGACGAAATCGTGGATGAACGTTTCTCTCAGCATCAGTAAAAGTCGAAACAATAGAAGAGCTGTACAAGGCAAGGGATTGAAATTGCAAAATGCAGGATCGACTCGTTACCTAACAGCTATATCTATTTCTCTTTTTCACTTGCTTCCTCTTTTACCCCTCTTATATTTAGTACCAGCGGCGTCTGTCGATTCCTTTTATTCTTCCAAGAAATAGTCCCTTCTTCAAACTTCTCTCCGTCTATTCACCGCCGCTAGGATTTCTGCGAAATCACAGGTATTTTCACACGCAGAAAAGAAAGATGACTTGTGGAAACGGAAGTAGTTTTAGACAATCGTTGAATCTCTTACATCCGAGAGCATTGACTCCAAGCTCGTCAGTTTTATGTTTTATTTTCTTTTATGTCTTCAAAACTGTACTTATAAATATTTTCTTACAGAATATCTATGGGTTTATCGTATTATTGAGAGCTTTTTTTTTTAACTTTTTTATTTTTTTTTTTTTTGGAGTTTATCAATTAAACATTTCACATCCAATTTCATTTTTTAAAAAAAAATATTTATAGTATAAAGGAATTTGTGATAACTATTTTATTGCAAAAATTGTTTTATTTAGAAGTAATGAAAAATATTTTGTAATGGAAAAAGAAGTGTACATACTTCTGAGAGAAATATATAGTTGGATATACTATTAACAGTTCGAAAAGGACTGAACTATTTTTTGTCAAATGAGAAATAAACACACGATTGTCAATCCAATTATGGAACTAAACTATTATTTTTTAGAATGTACATGGAAGAAATTTTTTTTTGTGAAATTTGTGCATAGTTTATCGAACATTAAGCCAATTTCTGTATAATTACAATGTGGTAAATTTCATTATAGTATGTAAATTATATTACAATCATTTAGTGCTGGATGGTTTGATAGTCGGGCTATACTAAATAATAAAAATGATTAAGAAAAAATGCTTTAATTATTTAAAAGTGTACATTGAGAAAAAAAATGAACTGTAAATAAGTAACATTTTTTAAATTAATAAAATAAACATTTCTATAGATTCAGTTTTGATGGTTACTTAAAACAATTCATTGAAAAAATACATTTTATTGCAAATGTTTTAAATTATTTTTATTAATTCAATAAACATTCTTTTGTATATCAAAAATTTTTTCTCAGTGCACTAAATAATACAGATACTTCAATTATTCAAAACTCTATACGAAAAAGTGAGGTAAAATGGGACACGAAGAAAATTAACGAATGTTAATAATTTTTCGTGCATTAATAAATTAAAAAAATGATAAATATAATTTCGATTACTAACATTGACTGACAGTAAGCGCATCTCTTCAACAAAATATCTGTTGTTTTAAAATGTAAATTTTGAAAATAATGTCAGTCAATTTATTTTATTAAAAAAAAAAAAAAAACGACAATGAAAAAATAACACATTCAAATCCTTGGGTGTTTAATGTATGACTACTTTTTTACAGGGCCCGTTTGGAGGCAATGAATATTTGAACATCTTGAAGCCACCCTTAAGTAAACCCATCTTCACTCTTTTCGAGACCTTTTTTCTTGAGAGGGCTCATCTTAGACCGTACATTTTCGTTCCAACTCTTGAAAAAATGTGTACCAGACTCACAAAGACAAAATTAAACAGAAATTTATGTATAACTCTTTAAAAAAAATCTTCCACCTCTCACAAGGAGTTTAGCAGTTCTTTCCAAAATAATTTTACATTAAAACAATATAAAAAAGACTCCCGATATTTTCTTTCTAAATATTTCCTTTTTTTAATTAATTTTTTACCATTTTTTGTATTCTCTTCCGGCGCAATTCGTCATAGCTTTTTCCGCAAATCGATACCGCTCATATGACAGGTATAGCAAGAGTATTGCATGCCAATATTTGTCCTGTACTTTCAAGCTTGTCATTCTGTTGTTTGTTGGATTTTTTATTATTTTCACGCTATTTTTAATAGCTTCCTACGTAAACAATTGTTGATGTTTTATAAAATTCGTTGACGATTGTAACAAAAATAATAAAAAAAAAAAACAAAAAAAGAAGAACCAAACAGATGAATTAATGGAGTTGATACGAATTTCGTATACAAAAAAATGGACACAAACGATTAAAAAATATTTCTTCTCTTGAAACTGGTCCATTTTGCCTTTTATTCTTTGGTGATATATGGTAGAAGCAGTGACAGTCATATGTGTGCAATACAAAAGAGAAATTAACAGAGTCGAAAGCCAAAGGTGGTTCGAGCTGTGCAATAATAACAAACAGAAGACAAAGAAGCGTGAAGGAAAAAAGATAGAATGAATCAGAAGAGAAAAAAAATGAGAAAATATAACTTCGGGGCGGGACGCGATTAAAAAGGGGCAGGCGGCCTGCGAATTAAAAGCGTCAGCCCGCTGCTAAAAGATCAAGAATTCCTTCGTAAATTTTTTTCTTTTCCTGTGCCTTATTCTTCTTTCTTTTCTTCCTCTTATTTTATACTGGTGAGCTAGAGCGTACACCGGCGTATTCAGTAATGAGAGCTAAAAACGCTTCATAGCGTCACCATCATCACCCTGTATCCAAGCTAGTGCGCATTCTCATTTCGATTCTCCTTTTCCCACAGTCTCCGATTGAAGAGACCGATTGAAGAGGCCTTTATAGTTCTCTCTACGGCTTTATACCTTCAAGCTTTCTACCTATTATGATGCGTACATCAGTAATGTGTGAGTTGAGCTTAGTAATGATGCACGAGTATACATTTTGAGCTTGAATTTTTCCCCCATTTACCGCATATATAAAACCAAATTAACGTACTTTCTCCTCTTATTTCATTATTCTAAGCACTATTTAATTCCTCTTTTTCTCGTTAATTGCATTTTATACGGCAGTAAAAATAGTTAATGATGGGCTGTAATTCTGGAAAAGAATCTCGTATCTCATGACCTAAATGCTTTGAATACTTGAATGTATATTTTCGTTCCACTTTTCTTTTCTTTTTTTTTTGATTGGCATTTAAATACCATCATTTTCCTCTAACTGATCTTAGGGCTTGGAAAATTAATACATCGAGTAAAATGGTAGCAAATTCACGGGAAATTGTTAGAAGATCTTATGCTTCTACGTATGAAGTTTATTGGTCTAGTGAATTTACATGCTGATGTTGGAATATAATCAACACGATTTAATGAGAAATAATTTCCATTATATGTGATATGTCGAGTGAAACCCAATTATCAAATAATTGAACATTTTCGTTTGATCTCAGACAGTAATTACTGATGGCTATTAATGATTAATATTTATTATCTTTATTTAGATAATTATTGTTAAAATAAATATTTAAAAATAAATCAATCAATCAATAAAAAATTAATTTATCTCTTTGGAAATTTAAAAATAGAAAGATTAATTAGTTTAATCATATTTTGGACTTATTGAATTTTTGTAAGAAGTTTATTTGATCACTATAAATCCAAGTGCTTAGAAACTAAACACTTAAAATGTCTATAATATTAAATACCATGAACAAACTCTAGCAGTTTTGTAGAACAGATTTAAATTGTTATTGTAATCATTTTTATTCAATAAATTTTGTTATTATTTTTATATAAATCACACATTTCTATTTCAAAGTATTTGACGTTAAGCATATGATTCTCATATATTAATATTTTTAAAAAGCAAAATTACATAACCTAACAATGAAAAGTATTGAGTTGAATCGTCTGAAGACTCACCACTTATATTATTCCAATCAATTATTTCCTCCCCGTTCAAGCTATTTTAAAGAATATAAAATTGAAAAAAAATTTTTAATAATCTATATGCATATTCATACGTTCGAAATAATTGGGATTTGTTGTCAAAAACATGTCTTGAGTGGTAATAAACCAACTTTAATTACTTTTCCGAGATAAATATGCACATGTATTATCCAAATACATGCAAAAGTTTTTCCTCATTATTGTATTTATTTTCAACAATCTAAAAATACCATCTTCAATTTGTGATTAATTTTTTTTTCTTCTCAAATTTATTATGATCCACTATTCAAGTAGATTCCTCGAAATGGTATGCATGTAAGAGACCTTGATAAATACTATGAAGAGAGAGGAGCTTTAAAAAAAATAAACTGCGGTTCGAAAACAAAAAAAACACTAATTTTCGGATGGGTCATTTTGGCAGAAAGTTTAACTATTGGAATGGCTTACGTGTACAGTTCTACTGTAGTCACCTATCGCTGTTAGTACACTCGTATATTTTAAGCTGGTCATTTTTCAGCATTTGTCTGCTATACATTCTAGTCGAGCGTCGTTCAAATTTGCATGAGCCAAACATTTCGAGGCGTTGTTCTACAGTTTCATGCTCCGCGTATCGTCGTCACCGGGTTGAGATAACAAAAAATTAAGTAGATGAATGTATTTAACAGCGCATTTTTTAATGAATTTTTAAACTTCCTCCCACATTTTATTCGTCATTCGCAGCCACCTTTAAAATAATATTCACAATATTAAGAGTCAAAATACAGGTATTTTTTTTTAAATACTTTCAAGTTCTGATTTTTAAACTATTTAAAATAATCCAGTGATTATTTATAAAAGATCAAACAGTAGTGCATATTTGTAGTGTCAGCCTCATCAGTACTTATTAAGGATCTCACCAAAAAAATTTCTCAGGTCCTACTTCAGGACTTTTTTAGTATTATTAATAAATTATTTAGTCTATGCATAAATAATGTAACCAAAACTAAAAAGTTATTAGCATTTGTTTAAGGTACTTTGTTGCAAAAAGAACATGAAGAAAAGTGATCTTAATAAGTATTTGAGAGACAATGAGTTTGAATGAATGAAATATTATTCATCTTCACTGTTCCTCTTGTGGCTATTTGCGTGGTCTCTTATATTGTTTATGTGTTACAATTAACTCTAAATTCATCACTGCAAAATACTTGTTAGGGTCTTTAATTTTGATATCAATGTTTGACATGACTGTTTTTAGAAAGTCCATGGCTTTAAGTACACGTCAGTTCTTAAAAAATACTAGAGAAATAATATTGAGGGTTGAAAAAAGGATTAAAACCGACAGAAAAAATCTCAAGTATTAAGACAGACTTTGAGAGTATCAAAAATGATCTAAAAGTACTTCAACAAGTACCTATATGTCGACTTAATATTTATTTGTCACTCTCAACTATCTTAAAAATAATATTTACGATTACAAAATTATTTCTTTTCATCTTTCCCAATAAAATATTAACAGATCACTTTATAAACGATGGAAAAAGATGTTTTCCTTAACTCATGTACACTTGTATATTTGAACTAAAAGCCATTGCTCTAATCCTAATGTACAACATCTTATTCATGCAGTTTGAATCCCCGTTTTACTCGACGACTTTGAAGACTTTAACGGCTTTCAATTTCCGTTAACCATCAATATTATTTAGTTGAGTTTGGGACTGTACACCTTCTTCAACAGGAGTTGCTGATGCATCCTCTTACGTTTCAACCTTACTTCTGTCCCACTTGCTATCAATGTGTTTCGCACATTCTGCTTCCTCACGCTTCTCACGCCTCCACCAAGGAAATTACTTGTCCTCTCTCCACGTCTTTCCACTCCTCTTGTGGCTTCTTCCATCCACTATCTTCTATTTCTTCGTCGTCTTATGCAACCGTCCCCTTACTTCGAGTGCCTTATCTTTCTAGCCACGCGTATTCAGGCTTCCTTTTTTCGTCTCAATAAATAAACGAGACTGCTGCCATGAAATTCAGACGAATCTGACGCGCAATGAATTAAGAATAAAAAAAACAACTCGTTGACTTTACGTTAATATTTTATGCTTTAATACATCTTTTTTCTGCTTCATTTCAACTGTCGTTGTCATGATTGCGTTTACTTGAAAATAAAACAAAAAATACCATGTCACTCACAGATACATTGGTATAATATCCCACTGTGTAGGTATATTGTATTTTTGGGAGGCAATTGACATGGCGAATCGAATGGAAAAAAAGGAATTTTTCGAAGGTTAGTGTCAGCAACACGACTGAATCAGAATTAACGTCACTCGACCATAAGCTTAGGCAAATAAACATTGTCTTCATATGTATTTACACACTTTCCCTACATGTTTGAATATTGTATTGTAGTGGTTACTCGCATATTGATGTGTGTACATATGAAGGAGAAGAGAGAATGTGCCAAACGGAAATAGAAAGGTTTGCTCAGTGTCAGATATAATTTTGATCATTTATAAATATCAAACCGCTGCGCTCATTCTAAAGTGAACTGCATTAGTTGGGAAATTGGAATCAATGGTTTCTAGGCTGCAGATAGCATCGATGAACTCTCTGACCACTCTCTCTTTCTCTCTGCTCTGCTCTCGTCGTCCATATACTCATCGCAGAGAATGAAATTAGAAAGCAATTTGGAACCGCAAAATAGTGAGCAACGTATTCCTCAAATTCGCAATTTATCCAATAGATCTAGTGGTTTTAACTACCGCTTCACAAAAACCTCCTGGCTGATTACTTTGGAATATATTGTAATAATTTTCAGTATTTTATTGAACTATACGTTCTTATCGATTCAAATGAACTAAATTGATGCTTTTTTTTATTATCCATTTTATTCACGTTACTCTTAGAGAATCTATTGACTCATTGCCATGTAATCTACTGTGATCATTTTTAAAAAGTTCTCTAACTGTTTAACAAAGAAAATAACATATTGAACCATCAAGTTCTATGTTAATGATCTTTTTTGAAGTATTGTTGATGTTAGAAATCAATTTCCAACACTGAGGTTGGGTTCACTTGAGTCATTTATTAAATATTTATAATGATAAAGAGGACAAAGATGTTTCTGCTTTGAAATCAAGCTTAAATTCAAAACCTTAAAACTAAATCGTCTTAAAATTTTACTGATGAATAATAATACAATACTTAAAGTAAGACGTATTATTCATCATAAAATGACGTAAGTTTTATATTTATGTGGAGTGTTTTACAATAATCATAACAATGATATTGGAAGGCTAATTTATTATTAACGTTCCAATTTAGCAAAGCTGGCCTGAGAAGATTCGTAGCATGGTGCTATCAGCCAGTCATGCCCCAAGACTTGAGTCTAGCTATGTTGATGATGATCCATGCTTTGCATAGAGTTTTATATATCATCAATGAAAAAAAAATTTACATGTAGCTATTGATCAAGATCTTACAGTAAATATTGTAACATAGCACACTCTGTCGAACCTCATCCAGTTCTAGGTCAACATACCCCAACATTTCTATACTCGAGATGATTGTCTAGCTCAAGCTAAAATAATTAGATCCTTGAAAACACTTTGAGACCTTTCTGAAAAAATTGATAGCATACTCAATAATTCTTGTTGATAAATCAAAATTGACCATTCATTTGTGCACTAAAAAATATATCCTAAAAACCTAGACAATTGAAAAAGAAGTACTTTTTCTAAAGTTTTGATGATATGTTATTTATTCAAGTATTAGAAATGTGATCAACAGAAATTTTTTGGGTTTACCTATTTTAATATTAAGAATACTTTACTTAACAAAACATTAAATTGAAAACGAGATAATAAATACTAATAATACTGACTATTCAATTTATATGGCCTCATTATTCTTCTGAAAGATAACCCAAAGTCGTGATAATGTCGTCCGTTGTCAGTGGTCATCCTCTTCTTACCCCAATCTCTAATAAAAACATTCAATAAAAGCATCACAATTTTTCCATTCTCTCATCCTGAAAAAACCCTGATAAAAATTTAATTTCTTTCATAAAAAAATTTATGCACAGTTTGAAATGAATATTTTTTTAACACTGCTCTAAAAATGATCTTTAAAAAATTCTTTCATGCATAATACTAACTTGTAATATTAATGCAGCAAAAAATCATAGGCTATCATCAAATCAATGTCTATTATTACATATAAAGATTAAAAAAAAATTACATTACATTATTCAATTTAGAATTTTCAAAATCAAGTCCTAAGATTATAAAATAATCAAAATTAATCATTCAGAAAGCTCAACTCTAAGAAGTCTTAAAATAAACTGCTGCTATTTATGACTTATTCATCTATAAACATACTTTAAATCTCCACTGAAGCTTTTATCGTCACTTTACCAACTTCAACTGTATTCAATAAAGACTTGTAATTAAAAAAAAAAAACTTCACATGTAATATTGACATACAAAAGTTTTGTTTTCTATTTGGAACAAACAATTGATCCATTCAAAATACATAAAACGACAATTGTAGTTCTTACAAAAAAAAAAAAAAGGTGTCCAATATTCAAGTTACTGATTGGTGATCAAAAGTTGTATTCTACAACACTTTATCACATTCTGTGATCTCTTTTTTATCAGAAACTACAACTGTTGTAACACTCTACCCGGTTAACTTTTAATTCCTTTGACGGAAATGAATTTTAATTGTCAATCGAATGTTCAATAATAGTTTAATCCATCCACTATTATATCACGTTTTTTCATTTTTTTATCTTTTATCAATAACTGAATAAAACAACACTACACATTACAATGAATATTTGCCAGAGTTAATAAAATCCAACGTTAAACAATTTTCAATTAATTAATTAATTGAAATAACCAACTGCTTTTATCAAAACCAAATAAAACAAATTCATCATTACTGTAGTGAGATAAATTCATCACCGAATGAAGTTTCAAGTATGTTAAAACCAGAATTACTGACAATTATCCATTCATTGACGTGACAATGAACCGATAAATGTCTTTCATCTACAACTAGCATGAAACTTGTCAGAAAAAAGGAGATAAAAAAATTACCACTCTATGAATAAAATTTAATTCATCTTCATACTACTCATGTATCTCCATCAACCTTCGGGTGAGTATTACCGATTTATGTCGCATCATAGTCCCTTTATTATTCCGCTATGGAGGTAGATGTTACATGAGATATCATGTGATTGAATCATGACATGTTCCGAACACGATAACCTAATGAACGATCTGAATGATGATCACTGCATGATTATCTACTGTCTATTGAATAGATTTAAACTGATAACATGAGCATATATATTCGCGAACACAGCTTTATCCACAGTATATGAGTTTAAATTGTGACTAACGATTAATAGACTCCGTTTTTGTTTAATTCATTTCGTACATAAATATAACTTTATATGATATATATAAAATCTGAGTAAATCGCCGAGTAGATAAGTTGTGAATGATTGGAGTTAATAAAGTTAAATTTATGACGAAATAAACACTATTTTCATAGTGATATATATCTTTTTTTTTATGAGATTATTAAAAGAATACGATTTTATTTTAATGTCATAATTTGTAGTAGAGGTATTTTATTAACTTCCTATTAGGAAGTTATTGTAATAAAGTCGATTTTTCAAATCATATCTTTCAATTTCCAGACATTTGGAAACTTATTAAAAGATTTAAAAATAAATTTATGCACATACGTACAATTGTCAAACCATTTTTTTTATAGCAAAAAAACTATAAAATAAATTGAGTAAAAAAGACATTTGAAACAGATTCTAATTATTGAGTGATTAATATTGTTGCAAACTGAGCTCAATATCAATACAATATGGTTGTTAATAATTTCACATGGCTCTAAACAATCATATATTGTTTATAACAGTTTCAGTTTGTTATAAACAATTGAAAATGGTTTTAATTGATTGCATGATCGTTACTATGATTATGTTCGATAAATAACAATAAAATATTGTTATTGATGTGATTAAAAAATTGTATATTGTTTACATAAATTTCAATAAACAACTAGAAATAGTTTTAATGTATTTAATGATCATTATTATGATAATAAATTAATGTAATTAAATAATTGCGTATTGTTTATAAAAATAGTAATTTGTTATTAACGGAAAAAAATTAAAAGATAATAAAATTACAGGTTTTAATTAATGGAAAGTTCGTCATCAGGACACAAAGTGCTCCTAGCACCATTTTTTTATCATCATAATTTGTAGAAGAGGTATTTTATTTTTTTTTTTATCAGTTAAGAAGCTATATATGAGATATAACTGAAGCGAAGAAGTAGAAACTGTTGAACATGATATCTCTTTTTGTCGTTCGTCGTCTAAGAGCTAACGATATCCGTCGTAAAAACGGTAGTCAGAAAATGCCAAAGACGAAGAAGATTCTCTTAAAATCCCTAAAGAGTGGTCGAGAATATCCAGTTTCTTTAACGTTTTTATTTTTTTTTCTTCCTCTCTCCCTCTCTCTCTCTCTCTCTCTCGTTTAAACTCTTTTCTTCTTCTGAGTTGGCTCTGTAGCTCAGTGTTCGAGATGGCCCTCACACGGTATAAGACTCGAATTTAAGTCCAACTTACACGATATCTGCTTGGCACACTCAGCGATGCTAGGCCACTCTATTACGTGCTATAATACTCTGCTCGTGGTTCTTCTTGAATCTCTATTAAAATTGCACAATGCTGCTAGGAGGAAAGATTGTGTCTCCGTCCACGTGGTTGCCTTATTATTTTCATCCTATACTCTACCAAATTCGATTCTTACGAGGAAGAAAAAAGAAAGAGAACGAGTGATGAGGTACATAAAGTATTATGGAAAGAATATTTTTTTATTATTTTTTTCATCTCATAACGAGTGCCGCGTTCAGATATACCAGCTGCGGTATTGAGGGTCCTATGATTTTCTATAAGAAGCTTTTAGCTTAGATACGAGACTGGATATTATTCTCCAAAAATTTCTATATCGAATCTCATGTTGAGAAACGATTGAAAGGACAATGACGGAATTTTTCTCCTGATCGCAATATCCTTGGTCTGATTAAACTCCCTTCTTTCTACTTCGAAATGAAGGTAACTCGTAGTAATTTATAACGGATCTTTGAAATCCTCATGATTCTCTTTATAATTCATATTCAATTTCTAAAAATTATTATCGGATCGTTCAATTTACTGATTCATTATTACATGAAAATGACGTACGATTTTATATATCCAATTATACTTATGATGTAGGATTAAAATTATCTTTTGAAGTTACTTAGAGATACCAAGATAGTTATTTTCAAATTGATTAAAAACTCTAGTGTAATGAAGTTTTGTAAATTAATGCTTTATGTTATTTGAAATTAGTCTTTAATATATTATGTTTCGTATGATGTGGACTTTTGTATTTATTCGTTTGATGCTGAAGAACTTTTAAAATTAAGACAAAAAGCATTTACATTCAGATAAAAATTACGAGATAATTTTATTAAGTTCTATGGGATTGAAGATAGTTAATGTCAATAATCATGACATCTATGTATTGAAGGATAAAATGTCTTTAGATAATTAACTTTTCTATTTTAGATAATATTGTAACTACAACATGAAGATGATTTCACTAATTAAAGCAAATTGTTCAGTAATAGTGTAATGTTGATTAAATTTTATGGAAAGAATGAATACTATAATTAAACTTATATTAATATGAGGTTCAGATTTTTAGATTTTAATATGTTTATTTGTATGGGTTTTAATTAATCTGAATTAAAATATTAATCTTAATCCTACCCAATATATCCAGTGACATATAAGGTACAATCAATATTATTAAAAATACCTCTAGACTAATATAATAGAAATTAATATTATTAAAGACTGATATTATTAAATACAGTCTAAACCTTAAGTAGAAACAGATATATTTGTTCAGACTAAAAAAAAAATCATACATTGTAGGATGAAGCCAAAACTCTATTATTGTCACACAGTTTATTTTCAAAACTGTGATTTGAACTAGAAAACAAACTAAAATAATTTTAGCGACAAGTCTCATGACTGGATTATAATTTTAAAAATTATATTGAGGTCAACGTTTTAATTTTCTTGGTGAATTGAATAATAATAATATTTTTTTTCTATTTTTTAAATAATAAATAACTTGATTGTGTGGTCAATTAAATAATGATGATGATGAAAAAACGAATTAATTAATACTCATCACTTCAAGGATGAGAAAATTTTGTAGGCAGATAAAAGTTGTAGTATGTTCAAATATATTTTTTATTGAGCTTATCAAATTTTTACTGCTTTCTATTGAATGGATATATGTATATATATATATGAAACTGCAGATCTTCCAAATATCCTTTCAATGATAAGTAAACCTTTATGGCTTACCTGAACAGATTCACTAGTGCTGACTCCTCTTCAAGACTTCGCTAGTACTGCTCATGGCTTTTCAAGCTTACCAACACTTTGAAGCTTCCTAATCTGTAGTGACACATAAGTTGCATAATCGTAAAGGTTTTACGATAAAATTGGAGCTACATTTTTCACTTCAAACTTGTTTGCTTTTTCATCGTTATCAGACTCAGCTTGTCAAACTGATGATACCTCTACTTTTTTCCTTGTTGATATTTGATGATTTATTGGTGTTTAAAAATTTTACAGCTCTATTTCACACTTTTTTTCTATCAATTCGAATTGAAAGTAATGTTACAGATATTATTACTTTCTAAATTGGTTTAACAACATTCCAATTGTTGGAACCAAAAACTTGAATGTTCATAAAAAAATTATCAACGTGCTTAATCCTAATCTGCTCTAAGGCAAACATAGGTTTATTTAATTAAGCAAGAGTGACTCCAAGTGATTTAGGATAACTTTCTTCATCTAGCTTTTAAATTACAATTTTGGAGTCAGTATGAACAATGGTTGTCAATTCTAACATCAACTGCTGAAAATGATCTTCTATCATTCAAGATCTAGACTTTCAGAGTTTAATACAATTATCATAAAAAAGTTCTCAAAATAATCTAATTTCAGAGTCATCAATTGTGATCTCTTCAAGTAGATCTACCACAAACTCAACAAGACTCTTATATTATAATGTTGTATGATTGTCTCTTAGGAATTGGTATAGTCAGTACCCCCCCCTCCCCCTCCCAGGTAGGTAAAAAGCTGCACTATCAAGTTCAAAAAAGCTTCAAGAAAGTCCAACATCATCCAGCTCGACCAAACCTGATCCAAGTCCATCAGCGATGCATTTATATAGCCACCTACCTAGCTACAGCACTAGCTTAGGAACCTACTTTAATAGAATGCTATTTTATTGCATTTCTTTTGCTGGTCTTACATCGAATGAATTCAATTAATTTTTCAAAATCACTATTCAAATAGTCCTAAATGACATGTGATGTAAACCAGGATGTTTCATTTAAAAAAACTGACATGTATGGGTTTTTTATCAAATCATTTTTACAAAACTGTCTTCTGAAGAAGAATGAAGAGAAATGAGAAGAGAATTCACAAATTTCCGGAGCATACCAGACACGACATTTATTTGTAATTTACAAGCTACGGATTGCCTCTTTCCGCAGGATATTGAATGAAGACTGAACTGTTATTTCCGGGATGCTAATTAACAAGAATGAAGGAGAACTGGTACTCCACACTAAAATTCGAGACCCAACAACTATAAACTCTTTAAAAAAAGTAAAATAAAAGAAACACAGCAGAAAAAAAGTAAACAAACCAGTTACAGGTAAAATTATAAAAGTAGTTAATCTTCCAAGACATGACATTTTTTTATATAGATGTCATATCTTCTCCATGGTTATATAATAGTAATCAATTGTGACCGTTCTTCATGTACTGTTCATAGGAAACGATGATTTTCAGTTGCAGTGTGAAGTAGAAGCTGTACCGGAAATTGAAAGTCTGTTACGTGATTTCCGGCTGACGTAGCGTCACTCGCTCGTTTTTCTTCGGCCATTTCAAAACGTGATCATGAATACTAGTTATTAGTGAGCATGAGAAGAGCCAAATGCAACTCGTAAATGTAGCAGATCATAGATTTAACGTCTTAAGTTCCAAGGGCCGTTTGTCATGAAATCCTATCACCGTTTACCCATCTTCTGCTAATTTCCTAGACTCAATCGCAATGTCCTTAAAGTGCTAGATAATTACCGCTGATTAATGTTTAAATAACTTAGCTATATTATAAAACTGGTTGTACCAAATTACTTAGGTTAATTATTTGTTTAATCAATAACACCTAATATACACTCGCTAATCGAAAAATTTGACTATTGGTTTCATTTGAATATCAATAAGTGACTACTTTAAATTAACTTAGTATCTCACTGTACGTTTATGTGAATATTTTATTACGATTTAACTAACCGGATATGTTCTATTAATAAATAATTGAATAAATCATTACTTACCATATCATCCACCATATATCAAGCTATTCTTACTCTTATCGAAAATCATGAAAGTAGTATTATCTAGGTTTGTTCCGACCTTTTCTTGTGTAAAGACATAATAAGTAATTCCATAAATTATTCTTATACTCCTAAAAAAAAAAAAAATAAATAAATCCAGAAATCTTAAAGAAGATATATCATCATTCCAACAAAAAATGAAATCTATTTTCTAACCTTAAAATTTTACTTCTAAAATATCAATAATAATTAATAAAACTACTTGAGTGTTTCAAAATTTAATTAAATTGGATTCAGAACACTTAAACATGATAGGAAATTAATTAATTGAATCCTCAAGCGTTGGAATAAATTTTTCTCAAGACTTATTGACTTGAAATCGATTTGATGTCATTTTATTATTGACATGTTACGACATCTATCGAATTTTGACTGGCAATGAGGCGCTTGCGTGAATTGTGGGAGAATTATCCATGAAATGCGTGTCATTTCTCATTATCATGGTGTAGCGATTCACCCGTTATAATCGATTTGGCGTGATTTCGGTTAAACTGACGTCATAGGAAGTTTAGCCGCGGTGGTGGAGCAAGCCGCGTACAACCCGTCAAGCAATACGAACTTGAACATTGTTCCCAGAGTGGTAAGCACGCTCTTTTATCCCACCATATGCATTCCCTTTACTCTGTTGTTATTCATCAAATAAATCGCATGCTTTTCGATCTCTATTTTTGATAGAAATCAGTGAAGTTTAGAACAAGCGAAAAAAAAAATAATAAAATCAAGCAAAAACATCAATAGCATTGCTGACATTTCATTTGGATAAATGTTTAATACATTTCGAAGAGGGTTGGAAAAGTTGAAAATACTAAACATGTGTTGAGTGGTTGGTTAGGTTATACTTGACTGATATGAGCCCACAACTGAACGACTGTGAACGATAGATAGAGAGTAGGCTGGCTGAAGGTAATGCTTGTTCGATGAACCAATGCTTCTGGTGTATTAGAGGCACGTTGAGAAATACTGGGATGTATATGAGAGGATTGCGAAAGCAGCAGAGACGATATGTACGCATGTCGTGGAGCTTGGAAGGACAAGGACCGATAGTGAGGCCATCAGGAAGGAGGGAACAGCAGCCAGGAGTTGATTGCGTCCGGCCGAGATGATTGCTTTTCGCGTGGCAATTCGCACACACGATCACATGTTGGTTGCTTCTCGCACACTGAGGCACGGATTACAGGCTCATATACACGCGACACGGCATGTACCCGAGTCCACTGGTGATTACTGAAATCTTCTATTTCACTCACTCTTATACTTGCATCCTTTATTCACATTCCAACGATATTTCAATATTCCAATAGTTTATTCGTCTGGACCTGTGGTTACCTTCTATTGCTGGAAAATTACCTTCATTTCTGCTAACGGCAACTATATACACCGATGAATCTGCTGCGAAAACTACTGGTGAAATTCAATCGCTATGATGAAATAACAAAAAGATTGATTGGACGATAGAATATGAGGTAGTAAGTAACTGATAAAAAAATATATATTATTAAACGTTAATTCTAATTCTATTTTTACGGTATTAAATAAAGGATCTTTTTTGTTTTAGAAAAGATATTCAACTCAGTGATTTTTGTCTTTGCATTAACACTAGTGCTGTTCAACTTATTGCACTAGTGCTGCGAAAAAATGCTTTTTTCATGAGATAAAGAAAAAATGTATTTTATGCAGTTTATGAATTTCAACTTGGATAAAAAATTATTTAATAAAAGCAAGGACTGTATTTATGAACGCCTTGAATATTTTAGAGACAATAGAGCATAAAGCTATGTCATATTATTTTCGTTGTCCAACGGAATTAATTATTCTGCTTGAACTAATGTTCAAAATATACCATTAAAGTTGGAGTTAAATAGATAAAATAATATTTTTTTGTGTATTACTTTTGATGGATTGTCAAATGAAAATACTGGTAAAAGTTCTCATATTATTCCTAGTTAATGGAAGAATTAAATATTAAATTGAGTCGATAAATTAATTTGAAAGATATGAAATAATTTAAAATCTCTATTACCACTTCGTTACACACGTTAAAAAATTTTTTTCTATTATTTAAGCAAATGAAAGCTTCAAAGGAAGCTTACTAAAACTCTATAGAAATATACAACAGTAATGTGACATTTTTTTAAAAAATTTTTTATTGAAAATAAGAATAGTCAATATATTTTTACAACAAATTCAACAAGTAAACTTGATAACTATTTGACTTAGATTATTTTTTTTTTTGTTAATGATATAATTGTTTAAATAGATTCACAACTGTAGAGTTTTACCATGTATTTTGATAAGTATGCATGAGCAATTATCTCTTTTTCCCTTAAATAAATCAATATAGAATTCAAACAAGTATCTAACTTACTCATCATCACATTTTTGTGCTGAAAAATTTAAAAATTTTCCACCTGATAATGTATATTATCGATAAAAAGACACTCCTTTGAAGTAAAACGAAAACAATTTTTTATAATGTCTCAAGAGTAACTCAATTTACATTTAAATCAAAAAATTTGTGATAAAATGAAAAATAAAAAAGATTTAAATTGAAAAACGTCAAATTGTGTGGTAATGGATAAAAATACTGATCAACACTCGCTTTGACATCAGTTTATATGTAGTCAACTTTGATGCGGTTCAGTTATAAAATAATCTGATGATTATTGCCATGGAAAAGCAATTCTAAAATAATAAAATTAACTCATAATATGTAAACAAAACAGTTTCATTTTTGATGTATTGTAAATCAAATATTTCTCATTGATGTGCTCTATAAAACTTGACAATAGCTTTTAAACATCTAGACATTATTACACTAGAGTGATAAAACTTTCTATTAATCATAACATTAGGTAAAAATAATTTTTACAAGCTAGTCTGAATCATAGTCTATCAATATTAGATGAGAAATATCTTTTCTTTACAATTATTCCAATAAATTAGATTTATTCATTTTAAAGAGTAAGGTATGGAGATGGTTTAGATCGTTTTTACTATTTTCTAGATTTACTTGCAACCGTAGTTGACGGCTCAATACCGTAGATAGAATTTGCTTCGTTAAGTAAAGCTTCTTGCCCACGTTAAGACATTGCATATCCATGAACTACTTGAAATTGATCTTAATCCGTAAACTAACGTGTTCAGTTGCATCCGTCTGTTCTCACTCCCAAGGTACTTAGCGCTTAAGAGGTAGAACGATGAAGCTTAAGAAACATGAGATATTTGAAGATGGAAATATGCACAAGAGCAATTTAGCATTGAAAATGTGACAAAATAATCAAAATTATTATTATTATTTTATAAAAACTTTTTTTACGGAAATTTATTTTTTTGGAGATATTTTTGATGGGGATGAAAATGGGTCGATACGAATTATCAACATACATTAAGATGAAAAGCTATCAATTTTTGTTGAAAAAAATCTGTACCAATGTGATAGTAGAAGGAAAACAAGTGATAGAATAATATTTACCAGAATAAATAGGTCAATAAATTGATGAATAACAGTAAAAAAGATTGATGTTGAATGTTTGAAATGAACTTAAATTAAATTTATTTCAATAATTTCATGATAAAGTGTTCTGAACAGGTCAGTAGTCTGATAGTTGTTTTGAGCAAGTGTTTTTTATCATCATTAGCGAGTAGATTAGAAAGCATTGTTGATTTCTCATTTGATGCATTTACTTGTCTATTCACAAAAGACATGTTGAGAATGCGAATTGATTAATTATTCATGCACGTCCGTCGTTGGACCAAATGCTCTCGTCGCCGTCACTTCGTAACAGCTCGTTTGGATGTTTAGCATGACTATAGGATTCCCTGCAGTATAGAGAAATCAACTGTGTTAAGGAATACAACGCTTATGTCCAGTTGTCTTTACTATACAGAATAGAATTATATTAAATCAGTAAATTCCTTTAGTCTGCGTAGAAATTAATTAAATTAACTTAATTATAACACAATAATAATCTTTAATACTTTCAAATTCTTAAAACACAATATTAATTTTAGAACATATTTCATCATTCATTCTATCATGATGATTTGAAAAATTAATCATCAGTGATTATGACTTTTTGAATCACGAAGATTAAAATTTTTAATTCTTACTTATTTTATGAATCATTGATCATTACTTTACTATTTATGTTTAATTTTTTTTCTAGTTCATCCTAGTGACTTTTAACACACAACAATAAAATGAGATCTAAAATGGGAACAATGAAATAATCGAATCTAATTATTATCTTGTAATGAAAAAAAGAGTTAATGTTTCATATGAAAATTTTTAAATATTAAGTTTCTTCATTAAAAAAAAAAATTAGGGTAACAAATTCATTCCAATAAATCCAATTTACACTGACCCACATTTAAATTGATGCATGTGATTAATTTACAGTGAATAAAATATGTCAAATACAAATGGATTCTTTTCTGTTGGTATTGATCGATTTATTTGTAATGGAACGAGCTATTGAAAATTGAATTAAATGATCCCGGGATTACTTTCGGTGAACCATCTATTTTGAAATGCAAAAATCGTTGGTGTTTACGGATGGTTGCATTGAACAATTTGAAAAATTTTAAGCCGCTTTTCTCTGCAACACTTATGACCGTTTCTCTGGATACTACCAATAAAATGACCATGAGTAATCCAAATGGTTGGTAGTTTCGAGCCATTTTTCTTTCATTGGCACTGAATTCATGCGAGCTTATTACCAGCTATATCTCAAGTTACTACTGCCTCTACCGAAAGATAGTCGTTTATATAAAATCCTTTCATGAGGCAAAGAAGACGTGGAATTGACCATTATTATACAAGAATACGTAAGGTTATATCCTGTGTCGTTCAACCAAGCATAACGATGACTTTATCCACTTGATACGCGCATCGACTCCATTTGATGTCAAATAGAAACTTGGAACCTTATATTTTTCATCATTATAAAAATAAATAGCTTAAAATATTAAGAACTATGAAAGGTGTATTCTTTTTTCTATTTTTATAAATTAGGTGCATTATGAAATATTTAGTTTACTGTTAGTAAGGTCGTAGAAAAACGACAATAGTAACTTTTAAATATATAGTTTTTTACATTGTATCATAATGACTGTATCTTTTTCGGATGATTCAGAAAATAGTATATTTCACACCCTCTCTAATCTCTTTTTCCTCCCTAGGTGTGGAATATACTACTGTATCGGAGAGTGTAGAAAAATTGCATGTATAACCTGCTGATAGCAATTAGCAAACATCTTATGATATTTAATTTCTCACAGAAATACTCGGTTTTATGTTCAGCCTTTTTTGGTTCACACATGAGAATATAGTAGTAAATTACGATATAATTTAATCAAATCAACAAAGTATTGACAATTACAGAGTATGGTGAAATCTGTGTACAACATTGAGGAAATTTGAATCGCAACGAGTACACTATGGCGTTACCTTCTCGCTTCGACAAATTTCCTGAATTGAGTAATCCAAGCGTAAAGACTCGGAAGGGAAACAGTGCAAGCAAAAGGAAGGATAAGAGGAATAAGATCATTCCGATTTCCGCGTTTCCACTCTTCTATACTTGTGCGAAAGAAAGGAAGCAACAGACCATAGTCAGTTGGTTTACTCGATCTACAGATCCTTTTGAGAACTTGGAATAATTCAATTATTTTGATATAGTCGTCTCTCACTATTCTAAATTTTCCCCTTAGTTAATATTCTAATATTTTATCATCTAGTTATTCAAACGTAGTAAAGTAATTAATACGATAAAATATATCCAGGTCACTTGGAATATCAAAAGTTATCGAACACTAAGGCTCTTATATGAGAGTTTTTCTATGCACAATTTAGCATTTGAGAGCATATTCTATCATTGTGAAGTTGCTTATATTCTAAACAATTGTAAAATAATATAATAGGAGTTTATGAACTTTCTAATATAAGCTTTTACATTTGAATTCATTATTTAAATAGATTTTAAACAACGTTCAATTTTTGAAGCTCATTAAATTTTATATAGTTGGTTTGATTATTATACTCTTTGCTCTAAACATGATATCAAATTCTATATTTTCATAAATAATGTCATTTGTTTATAAACAGAACATTGACGATTTTCATCGAATTTTAATTACTGAGCTTTATGAAATTATTTTTAAAAATAAAGGCGTAATTAGTCGAAAAGAGACCCTATACTATACTTTATATATTTATGTTATTAATGAAACACTAATAAAACTAAATAGTTGAGACGATTTTTTTAAAACAATTTTAAAAAAATGTATTCTTTTAGGGTTTTTAATTGTGTCTATTATCATATTCGTATTGTTTAGAATCTATAAAAAAATGTATAAAATTACACTTCAAAATTTTGTAATAAATTAAAAAAATTCCATGAATACAAATCATTGGGTCAACTCCAGTTGAAAAATTCTGTAATGTCTGAAACCAAGAGTATAACATGAAATCTAAAACATTAAAGAATTATTGATAATTGCAAATGGTCTTTTCAAACCATTGGCTTTGATAGCTTCATACTTCACGAAATCGAATCGGAGACCGCATTCACGTCTGGCCCTGCTTTATATACTGAACCCACTAAAACTTGCTCTCTGGCTATCTAGAATAATAGATAATAGGAAAATGTTCAGATTCAGTTGAACCGCAAAATTCATATGTCATACAACACATCGTCCAGTCTAGCGTAAAAACAATATATAGAATTAAAGACTCTAGTAAATACCCGTCTACCTGTGATGGCTGTGAATATTAATAAATCTCTGGTATATGACTGAAAACGTTGAGAATTCGTTAGGGAGGCTAAAGTTCGTATGAAGTAAACGCCATCAGCGAAAACTTAATTAAATATCCAAAGTGTCCAACAAAATTACTGAAATAGCGATGACGACTTTTCCAAGGCAAAGTCCCTTCTTATTACTCGAGAGACGATGCAGCGCTATGTCTACTCTACTTGCGACTATTACTACTTAACGTCTAATAAACGTCGCACCATCGAGGTCATACATTTCTTTAGGAATACTTGAGCAAAAATTTCTACACTTTTATTTTTTTATTTTCATACTTCTATACCCTTATGCAACATACGGTAATGAGGGTGTGCTATAAAATCTTGTAAACGCAGCTTATACCTTCCTTTTTTTGGCATTAAACGACAACGACAGCTCGTTATTACTTTGAGTATGAATATATGCCTGAATTATATGCTCGCTTTATTAATGTCGTCTTTAGACTCAACACTCGTACGTATAAGATAACTAGTCATTTGATTATATTGAAATGTCTCTACTGCTGATGTATCAAAGCTACCAAATGATTAACAAGTAAACTATTAATCGTAGAGACCTACATTTCGTTGACATATACATAAAATGAAACGTTGATTAAACTTGATGTTTTAATCATTTGCCAAAAATTATTTTTTAAATTCAATCATTCAAAAAAGTATTAGAGAAATAATAAAGAAATGTAGATAATAATTACTGTTAATTTATACTAAATTGTTATTCAAAATTAAAAAATAATATAAATATTAACTATTATCATAAATTATAATTTAATTGAAGGTTGAAAGCTTTTTGGAGTTGCTGAAATTTTTGTATGAATTTCAATTAAACAGAATTCAACTACTTATGAACAATCATTAATAATTCATACCTATCTATTTTTAGTTAAGTTCAGCTAAAATCATTTATGATTTTTTTTACTATAATTTTCATTTCATTAAATTTCTTAATCACATTACCATTTGATTCTAATGAAAGTCAATGTCTTTAAAAAGTTTTTTTTCGTTTTAACATTTCAATAAAAAAATGTAAAATTAAATGCATTTCTATCCGAACTTGGTGATCAGAAGAATTGAATAATAACAAACATCATGGTTGATTGAAGATAAGTGACAAAAATCTTCAAGTTAATGGAATGTGATTAGCTGATAAACTCCAAAAAATGAGTGTTCATTCATACAATTTGTCATTCAAAATGTTTAGGATTATCTAATCTCTCGAATACATGAGTGTAATTGGACTTCTCTTAAATATGTTTCCATCGATTTCCATTGAATGGCTGAGCAAACTACTAGAGCTACCAGCCAATATCTTTCCATCATTGCGTTCTATGATATACTGTGATTTATCCTTCATAAATATCTTATAGGAATAGGATCCATAACTGAATGTTATTATCTCTTCATCAGTATTGTAATAAATATAGGTTTTTTTCTTGAGGTCGAACACCGATCTCCATGAGAGAGTTGCAGGTCCAGCTGGTGGAAATTTTACAAATCCATCTACACTTGATGGTTCAGATGTGTATATTAACTGACGTTCGTGTTTTGATTTCAGAATGTCTTCAACTGAAAGCTTCTTTTGAGTACAAAATTGTACGATATTTGGACCATGGTTATGTATGATGTAATATGAGTCCAAACCATTATTGGTAAATGCACCAACTTCTATTATAGTTGAATGTATTAAAGAACATGTATACTTGTTGAACCAGAACAATATACCACCACTATCTGGTAGACAAGCAACAAAATTATTTGGATCAATATCATCACAGGAATATGAGTCATTCTTGAGATTAGACCCTTTCAGGAAACTTATAGGATGCATCGTCGCATTCGCAATAGAAATTATTCCAGGCTCGTTAATTAATTCCTCCCACGTAAGTTTATGTGGGTATTGTTGATGAGTTAAATATATTCTCCGTAATTGAATAGATCCAAGGATAAAGTCACCAGTTTTGTTACTATTAAGTTGACATGCAGCTATGTAAGGTCTTTGTACTCTTACTGAAAACATGACTTTTTTTGTTTTAAATATTCCTAGTCCAATAAAAGGTAGAATAAAGGTTCCATTTATCCCATCGATATCCCACCAATTTGTACGTACTGTATAGCCTTCAGCATCAAACAACCCAAAAGGTACGTGAGGTGACTGAGGATGATACAACTTTTCAGATATTTTCTTTACAGTTTGTGGTAAATTCCCAACCTTTGGGACAATCACTTTGCATACTTCTTCATAAAATTTAAAATAACTACTGTTAAAATATTTTTGTAAATATTTATAGTTTGGAAAATTTAATATAGAAATGCAAGAGCCATCTTCATAAACACCTATTTTAATATCATCTGATTCATTCACAGTTATATTCAATGATGAAATGGATTTCTCATTAATTACAAACTGGAGATCTTTTGTGAAGGTATTATCATAATCGTATAAATAATTCGTTAGCAATCGTGTCATAGCAAACTGTAGGGAATAAATATGATTAAACCCAATTTTCGTGCCATAGTCGATCACTGGTATTATTTTATTAATCAAATCATGGCAGATCAATATTTTAATAGTCTCATCATTACCAATGTATTCGTATGCAACTAGGAACCTCGTTAAATTGATGGATACATGGATCCATGAGGAAATTTTCAGTTCAGATGGATTTGTGTTGTAAAATGTTAAAACATTATCAAATTCTTCCTTAATCATTTCAACGATGGATACTACAATATTATCATAAACTTCATTCTTATTTTTTTCATAATTTTGTAGCAATTGGATTCCAAAATGACATAGACTTATCATTTTTTTACGATCCTTTTCCCAGTTATCGAATTGTTCTGGTAATTTGATATCAGAATTAATTTCATCTTTCGGAATAAATTCATCTAAGTTAATTATTGATAATTTATCGTCAATTATTAATTTTTTAATCTTTTTAATAACATTACTTTTTTCTTCTTCGAATTCGTTGTTTAAAACTTCATCACTCATGTATGATCGCTCAACTCGCTGCCTTGGTGATACTTTTTTTGATTCATCTTCCATCAAATTGATTTGATTTATTGAAGAATGAATTATAAATCCAAGAATTGTTATAATCATAATCCCACATATGATAATCATAAATATTGAACTGTTTTTCATCATTTTGAAATGAATTCTTCATTGGTTGACAAAAGGTTTTAATTTTAATTTTGTTGCATTTCCAATAAGAATAATCATCTTCTATAAATAGTAATCAATAATGTTCATAGAATTATTTATTTATCATGGCATATTCATGCCAAGAGAATTACAGATTACTAACAAATATTTCTTGCCTGTTGATTCTTGATTGTAATCATTCAAATGGTTAAAGAGATTGAGTAAATCATGAAATGTCATGTTACTCTGAGTTAAAAGGAAAAATATTTATTATTGATAGTTTTTTGTCGTTAGAGTAGTCAGACAGGCTTAATTACTAGACCAGTCATTTTTATGCAATTCAATGATTGCAGACATGAGATACTGACTATTATAGAAAATTATTATGATTGAAAAGATTCTCATAAAGAATATAGTTCCTGAAAAAAAAAAAAAAAAAGATATTTAATCCTTTATTCTCACTCTGAATCTTGAATTCAATGAGCTCGAGCAAAAAAGGGAAGCTTTCACATAGAGCTTCATGATTGAACTTTATAAAAAAATAATGAAATGTTAACATTTGTTATAACAATGTCTTCAATGTTATTGATAAGAGGGCAAAAGTTAACAAAAATATTCGATTAATTTATTCAATTGTATAAAATGGGCAGTGAATGACTTGAATCAATAACTATCAAACATTTGAAACTGCTTTCTTCATAAATTTCCTTAGCTACAATTTTCAATATGAGATTCGATATCAGTGAAATAATTTACATACCACTTTTCAACCAATAATCTTCTTTGTCCAATAAAGAATAAAACAAATGTTCTATCGGATATTCAAAAAATAGTTGTCTCCAGAGACCAATGTATACCATCGTAGCCCAACCTTCTTTCTTGTATTTTATTTATTGGCAAATAGACCAAGCTGTTAGGAAAATTAAGAAAAATAAAGAACAGCAAAAATAAGAAAGTGATTATCAAGCAATTTTCTTAATAGCTAAAAAAAAGCTGTAAAACAACATGAAATAGCACGTTATCGATGATGAATTGCTACATAAATGTGTGATGAGTGGGGAGAAATATTGGTGAATGGTTAAATCGATATTCATGGAAAGCTGAATAAATTATTGCAATCATTCAGAGCATGCTAACATCAAAATCTGAATGTAATTTTTTTGAGTTAGCAAAGTGACACAGGTACAGATGAACGATGCCAGGTAATAAACATGTATATATGTTTATTAAAGAAACCCAGTCTTTATGTAGTATACAAGTGACGCTATAAAAATATCTATTGGCCCAGGTGGAGCAGTTTACAGTAGAGTATTGTCCCGTCTAAGCCGCTCTCCAATATTTCATCAACTTCCTTATTTTTCCTTTTCCACACTACAAGTTTCTCTTATACTTTCACGTCTCCCATCTTTCAATACTACTACAGATTATGCTTCATTTTTTTTCAACCCCTCATAGCACCTTCTGTCCCTTCGCTGAATTCCAATTGCAATCCTTTGAGAAACTTTCAGAAATGAGATGCGAAATATATGTCCGAGTATTTTATAAGGGTTTCTTTTCCTTTGGCATAAGGATATTCTTATGTGAATTCTATTGTAATAGCTATGTGATATTTCAAAGAGTTTTGTTGATTTTGAGCTTCTCCACTGACATTATTTTTGTTTCAGTCATCTTATTCCAATCTTACTAAAATGTGTGGATAAACATTGTTCATATTTTATAATTAGAAAAGTGCCATTCGAATAATTGATACTATAATAAAATAGATGAATCACTAAAATATTCAAAACATTTCGTAAAATTCACAATTGGATTTCTTACTCTTAACCTTTCTTCTTTGTAATAGTGAAGAAACCTTCCAATACTTATTGTTGCTTGGTTTTATTTTTAATTTTTTTTTTATTTCACTACTTACACTAATGTATTTATGACTTTTTTATTGAATTATTAGACAACTTAATTCAAATATTTACAAAATATTTCACAGAAAAACAAAACACAAATGTCTGTGTAATAAATGATCAACTGAGGGTCAATCAATTGTAATTGATTTCAACTTGAGTCAAACAAACCATTTGTTGGTAATGTTCAAAGTTGTTATTATAATATTTAAATAATTTTTATTTAATAAAATTTGCTTATTGTTTTTACATAAATCATATATTTCTACTTTCTGTCTATTAGTTGATAGGCTAAGAGTAAAGAGAAGAATTTAAAATTTTTAAGGTTAGAATTCATAATTCACATATTGACACCTTTAAAGAACATAAATAGATAACAGTCTACAATATTTATTTCAGAATAGATTGATCACTTAAACTAAATTGTGATATCTACCTTCGAGCTATCAAAATTTACATTATTTTACATATAGTTACGATCTTTGACCCTACAGTTGGCTTAAAATTTGAAATGCCAATATTTAGTCTTTGGATTTGAGTTTTTCCACAAATTTCTTGGGTTGTGGATATTCTACAAATTCTAACAAAACAGAGGGATCAATAACATTCTTTGAATTATTTATAAAATAATAGACAGTGATAAAATATCTTCAGAAAAAGATGTCTAAGGTGAATAAAAGAAAGATTATAGTTGAACTCTATTTAATAAAATCTAGTTATTTATGATTCAATTCCAATATTTAAACAACTTCTTGCAGAAAAAACATGGTAAGTATAACAATTAAAGTTATAACAAAACACATAAATTGTTAGGAAAGGTTACACTTGATACCTTTCTCTATTGTTTGAAATATTCAACTATTACAATTCATATGCATGAAGAAACACCATTGCAAAATTTACCCTCATATTGCATTAATGTTTACAATTTTTTTTCAAGTGTAAAAATACATGCGGGCAGTAAGAAAAACATTAAAAAGTACTGTTGATATTAAACTCATTGTTGTTTTAATTAACAGAAAGAATGTAAACTCCAACAATTTTATTTAATCTATTTGAAAAAAAGAAAGTTAAATAATGAGAAAGTTTAATTAAGTATGAATCAAAAGTTCAATTACCCTTTTCGTCAGTTTTCAGATACTTTTCTCCTATTTATACCATTTTGACATTCCATTAGTCATTTCTCTTCATAATTAATTAAATTTTTCAAATACTATCGTGATAGAAATAAATTCTTGACTGAAAAATAATTCTAAAAATATTAGAAAAAAAATTTTTAAGCCACGTATAAAATGTGGTTTTTTGCTATGTAATGAATTCTGTAAGAATAAGGGGATGAGAAGTCCAAGGAGCCTTGTTACCGTTCTCATGCCAGACATAAGGAATTGCTCGACAAAATTATTTCCTTTATAAATCAGCAGCCATATGTTTAAACGTTCATATTCAGCCTCATCTCAATCTTTTTTCCTTTTTCACCTTCGTGTTTACACATTCTCCAAATATGATTATGCACCTAAAAATGAGTTGTATCTTATGAGCACATATTTTTTTACATAAATTCGTTTGAAATGAATTTAATAAGTTTAGAGAAACTTTTTACTTCATTTCTTAATTAAATTTACATAGAAAACCAATAAACATTTGTGATTAATTTTGATAGTTTCTTTTTTTTATCTATTCATAAGAATAATATCAACTTTTTAGAATTTAACAGCAAATAATTAATTAGATAGTTAATATGGTTGTGCTTTATAAAATCATGAGTTTATTTAAGGAAAATGTTCATTAAATAACTCCTTATCTTTTTATAGAAATAACGTGATAACATTAAAATGTAAAATAATATTGATTGTAATATTTATTAAAATATCGTGACAGTAATTAAAATAATACCTAGAGTTTTATTGAAATATTTTAAAATGACTTTTAAAATATAAAAATATTATTTAATTATTATTAACAACATAGTTATTAATAGAAAAGTTTTTTTAACTCAATTACAAAATGAGACTATTTTTTATTTAATTATTATTTTTATAATGAGATAAAACTTCATTTTTTATGAGTGTACTTCAATACTCTATTGATCAAAAATATTTCACCAGCAAGAAGTATTTTTTTGGCGATCAGTTGGAATTTATCCGCGTGTATGAAATTGAAAACTTGTCATTTTTTCCTACAAATCTAGTAAAAAATTTTGCTCAGTGCACCAAAACAAAAAAGAATATGCAAAATTTTTTTCATAACTTCCAATTGTTTATAAAATTTGTTTTCAATAAATTTCATATCTGAATAACAATTAACATAAAACTATAAATAAATAATTTAAGTAATAATCGTTCAATTAGTTTGTAGTGAAATTAAATTGAATAACAGACTGTTATTACTTTGTATAGAAAGACCCTTAGATGCAAATATGGTACACCAAATGAGTACATGATCGATGTATATAACTCTCAGAGGCTAACACGTAGGAAATGATTTCGTGCGTTGTTGGTAGGAGGGGATGTAGTAATTTGTCGGCTTGGGCAGACGGCTGGCTCGAAGCTGATAAGGGGGTTGGTCCATTCTAGTCTGATTCAAGCACATCACAGCTATACTCTACTCTACTTATACAAGTACTCTATCGCGATTTACGTCGTGTAAGACGTCCAGCAGCTCTCACTAACTGCTCCACTTTTCTTCCCATTTATTTCCTCCAATCACAAGTTTCCCATCATTTTTAATTTACACTTACAATTAGTTTTTTTTCTTCTTCAACATCAATAGCTTTTTATTCATTATTTCAGTGTGTATGAGAATGCTCTTAAGATAGAATATTTCAACGGAAAGGAACATTCTCTCTGGTAACATCGAAATGTTGTAAACTAACTGATTGGCTCGCATTAAACCAAGTTGGCTTCCTAATTTTGTTATCGTATTACTTGTTTCAAAATTTACTTCAGTACGTGTACGACTCCATTTTCGCACGTTTCTCAATCAGTTTAGCATTAACGTCGAGAAGTTGTAATTGTAAAATGTGACAAGAATAATTACTTGTTCTATTTATTTGAATAATTGTGTTTTTGTTGGAGGTTTATTCTTATCATTATCCTGTGTGTCTATTTAATTAACTAATTTTCAAGTCCAAGAAAAAAAATACTCGATTACTCATTTAAAATAAGACTCTTGGGATTACCAAATGTATTTTTTGCTTCAATCAATCACCTGAATAACAATTAATACATTAATTTATCAATCATTAAATGAATGGATCATTTTTAACACTCCACCAGCAAGTCAATAAGTATAAGAAAATTTATTTAAATGTTTATCTTATTAAAATCATTAAAAAGGATATTTAAAGCTCCAATCCAATAAATTAAACTGCTACTGAATAACTGCAAAACAATTAGAGAAAAATTAATCATTAATTATTGATTAGAATTTTTGTATTTGACTAAATCAGATTACGATAATATTTACCAACAAACACTTTCATTTATTTATTAATCACTGTCATCTCTACAAAAGCAAGAATATTTTATAGCCCCTAATTTCCAATAGCAGTAAAAAAAAAAGAATAAAAATTCATATTTTTTTCAATAAATAACATCAAGAATATCACTTTCCATATTTTCACATGAAAAACCTATATAATATCCCAAATGATAATCTAGATAGTATTCAGCTGAAAAATACTTGATTTTGTACATTTAGAATTTAATTAACGAGCGTATTATTTACATAGAGAAATACATATCATTTTCAGGTGGCTTGGAATAATCAAATTTATAAAAGAAAAAGTTTCATCCTCTGGAAAAAAATACTCCAGTCGTTTGTCAAATTACTCCAATTTCTATTTGATTTTTATTTTCAGATCTTCTATCTAATGTTCACTTTTTCTCTATCCATAGTTTCTGTGGTATGCTTCTACCCCTTTAAAACTCCACTAGTAAACTGCCAAACTCTGGCGTGGGCAGTCGTCCAGTTACGACCCTTCATTACCACTCTGGTTGAACTTTCTAGAACTGCATCCTGTCTAAATTACAATGAAAAATTAATATGATTTTGACAAATAATTTCAATGGATGGTACTGACATTATTGATAGATTTATATAATTTTTCTTAAGAAAAAATATAAAAAAAAAAGAACAAAAATTATGATGAAAATATTATAAAAGAAACTTGATATTATAACTTTATTTGAAATAGTTCAATTTGCTGAGTATTCATCGTTGATTTTAGAGAACATATGGTCTTTACTAGTTTGCCATGTCAGACTCCAGCAGTGAGACGGTCACCGACAGAGAATCATGTGTGTACTTACTGTAACAGCAATACCATGTCAACCACAGAGAACCAAAACCAACAGTCGGCTTCACAGAGAGTATACTTCGAACTCCTCAATAGCTGGGATGTTTAATTACGTTTGATCAATGAATTTCTTAGCTGAGTCAATTCGAGAAACTGATGAAACTTAGCTGAAATTTATCATTCAAATTAAATTGTTTAACTGCCAAGGCACACATCTGAATGTGCAAACAGAAAAGTTTGTTTTTTTTTATCTGAATTTCAATGGACTTCGATTGGAAACTTCTAAGAATCTAGGTTTTATGCTTTTTTGAATAAAAATTAAGGGTCAACTTAGTTTGCCACCTTGAGGAGCATAAAACTCCAACTTTAAACAACAGGAAGCGACACCAGCTGAACCAACGGAAGCAGAACGTCGACAACGTTATATAGAATTATATAGCCTGAGGAATTTTACTAACTTATCACATTTTGTTGGTTTGTTTAATAAACTCAAGGTTTATTTTTTATATTCCGCTTGAATCTTTTCACTTGGTTAGTGATGAAAACTTGCACACATTTAAAGTTGTATCTTTTGAGTATTTATATACGCATATATCCAAAGGATATGGAAAGAAGAATATTTTTAAGTTCTTGTATGAATCCTTGAAAAAATGAAGCATATAAATAAACTTTATAATAACTTGAGAAATAAAGTTATATCTAACCTATAAAAGTCTGTTTATGGTACTAGCTTTTCTGCCGCCGGTATATATTTCAACAAATCTTACCGACTACGCTTTGAAACTGAAATTCACCTTTTTGTTTAGTCAATATTTGCCTCACTTCCGTTCGTTCAGTGGAAAAGACAAAATAATGAGAAAAGATAGATACTCTATTCAGTGAAATAAATTTTTAATAAAATTTACATTTGCATTCGAAATGTGGTCTCAAGTCAAAGATAAACGAGAAATTCTTGCTCAAAAAAATACTAAAATGAGGTTTATTCCGAGATCTAAGTAAGTTTATTAATTATTAATCATTCAGAGAAGTATAAACAGTAATAACACTGGTTTACTTTTTTCTTTATTCTTTATTCCTTTTTCATCTATTAAAAAAGAATATTTTAATTATGTTTTTAATTAAAAACTATTTTTTGAATATTGTATTTTTAAATATGCATCTCTTGGTAAGGGAAAAGTTGGGATATACAAAAAAAAACAATGAAAATATTTCCATAAATGTTTTTTTACTAAAACCATAATATAAGTTAAATAATTACGACTGATTGAAGATTAATTTTGCAAATCAATTTTCTAAAGATGAATATTTGAGAAGCGTTAGAAAAAAAATTCAACATGAAAATTCATGTCTGAACTGATATTTCATATATATTATTTCTCAGCTAATAAAAATTCATTTTCAAATGAATTTGTAATGATTTTATGATGATCAAAAAAATTTTTTCTTAAATTTACAGCAATTGTGTAGAATGGACGCTCCAGACTAAACACAATTTAGTACGACTAAATATTTAATTGACATCGTTATAATTTTTTCCACATACTCGGAGTGATAATGTAAAACACCTAATAATGAAAAATTATGTTTAAGGTGGGCCTTGCCAATGAAGACCTCGAATTACTGGAGGAAAATTCTTGAAGATATTGAATCCAAGACTCTGAACGTAAGAGAACCCTCATTAACTTCATTTTCTTTAGTTATTCCAGCTTCTTTTTCTAAACATAGAATTAAAAAGGTGAATGATAGTGATCATGATATAAGAATAAAAACCACAATAACTGAACCATTAGTCAGAATTTCACCTCCTTCACCAACTCATAATTACAGTAAATATCTTAATGCTCAAATCGAAGTCCCCAATGCTATCAGCGTTGAAGGAACGAATAATTTAGTGTCTTGTGATAGCAGAAAATCACAGAATAATATCGAATCTGAGATGCAAATAGAATCAGAAAATGAAATTATAAATACACAATCCTCGGAAGATGTACACTTTAATCATCCTTATCCATCATTATTTAAAATATCACAATTATCGAAAATTTCCAAATGTATTAACAATTTTTTAGCACATACCAGAGATAGAGTCAAGTCTGGAGCTGAATGTGAAATTTTCAAGAATACAGTTTCACCAGAACAAACTTTGGATAGTGATATGGAAAAAATGAAAAAGTTTTTCGTACCTAAAAATACATTCAATAAAACAGATATTCAATGTGAGCCACAGGAGTCTCCGAAAGTAATCAACGTTGATCGAGAAAAAGAAATTAAAGAATGTAGTACAGTTCGATTAGAACAGAAAAAAGTATCTTTTTTAAACATTGAAAATGATGAAATCGATTCGATTTCAGAAACTGAATATCGATCAGCACCAAGAAGAAGAGCTCCAAGTATTGCAATAGCTAGTGCACTACCTAGTTTTGGAAAAAATGTATCATCCCTCGAGTACTCTGATTCTTTAGATAACTTCTCGTTTAATGAAGACTTCTCTACAGAAGCAGATACTCCTGAGACAGTGGAAAATACCGATCAAGTCATAAAAGCTGGAGCTTCTAGAGAACCCGATAAATCTTCAGCAAAAAAGATCAATCTCCAGGTTCCACATTATCAGAAAGTTGATCAGCACTCTCCTCGTTATTCAAGAAATCAGCAAAAAGTAAAATCTAAATATTTTTTTGCTAAATCATCCAAACCAAAAGAATTTAAATCCATCGAAAGATTCCAGTATTGGCCAAAAAAATCACTCGTTAATATTCTTAGAGCTTTGAAGGTCATGAAAAGTAGTAGTCGTAAAACAATAAATGAAAGAAGGAATGAGCATTTATTCCTTACTACCTCACCACTCCAACGTTCTTCAGCAGTTGAAGGATCTTTCAATTCAACGATTACCCACAAATTCACTGATCATTCTTCAAGTATTCGATCTGAGGAGTGTTATGAAGAAGAGTCAACTTCAACGTCGCCATCATCTTCATGTTCATATTCAAGTGTTCGAAGGAGACCAATTGAAAAACCATCAGTTTATATTGAAAAAAAAACTCTTTCTTCTCCAGGATTTGCAGATAATTTAAAAATTGAATCTGACACTTTGTCAAGACGTATCAGTAGTGAACTAGAGATTTCTGTAGTAAGCACTAGTAATAAAGAAGATACTTCATCAATATTTAAAAAAGATCAATCAATTCTGAAAAAAATTCCGCAAGTCGACAGAATGTACCAGCGAAAAAAAAGTGACAAGTGTTTGGCATGTTTGCACACATCAATGATGCCAGATTCAACGAATTTTCTAAGGTTCGACAATGTGAAGTTTTCGATATCATCCATGTCAGAAGGTGAATTGATTCTTGATGAACCAGATAATATATCTCATAGTAGAGCTGATTATAGCAGTCGTCATGAATTATTTAGAAGAGAAACCACGCTGGATCTTGAACAATCTGATATTGAATTTGAATTACTTGAAGATAATCTGATTACAGAAAAGGTAAGATCTTCTACAGAATTGAATAATGCTTCTAATAATTTAGCTGATCAATTTCGCAGTAACGTGTCTTCATCTTCGCATGCTGTTGATCGTAAATCAGATGCAGGGTATGAGAGAAAAAGTATCATATCAAGTAAATCACTAATATCAAATTTATCAGTGGTATCTGATCGTCCAAAAACTGCATCAGATCAAGACGATTCTGATCAAGCTATTGATGAAGGAGGAGAAATGGAAGAAAATATTGTAGAGTCAAGATCAAAATTTTTGGCACCTTGCCATGCATCTTTGAATCTTAGACCAAGTCTCGAGCCACTAAAAGCACTCCGGAATAAACAAGCTCGCTCAATACAATCCAGAATGGCTTCACTCGAAAAGTCAACAGAAGCTGAAAGCGATGAAAAAAGTGAAGACGATGAAGTACCAATTGTAGTTACCAAAGGCAAAGAAAACAATGAAAAAAAAAATATTTCTACTGGAATTAAGAGCGATAGATCGACTACTTTCACTTCAGAATCGACAAAAGAATCAAGGCAAAATTTAAATTGCATAATAATTGAAGAAAGTCTATTAAATTTAGATGATTTCACAGATTTATTGGAACAAATAAAACACCAAAGTGACTTACGTGAACAATGTCAAGCTAATGAGCTTTTAATTGCAGATAAAATATTTTCAGAATTAAATATGACTCAAAAAAGAATGGAATATAATTGGAATAATTCTTTTGTACCTATTTTTCCAATACTATTTGATTATGAGATTGTCGAGATATCACAGACATTATTAAAAGAGGGTAAAAGTATTGTCGATATTTTACATGAGCTTGTAAAAATATATTCTGATCGTTTGTCTGAAAGAGCTTTGCACCAACGTAAAAAGATAGATCCAGATGTATCTAAGAACATTGAAATGATAAAACGTTTATTGATGTTGCTAGTAGATTCAAAAACTTACTTGAATCATCAACAAAATTCCTCTAATCCTAGCCTACCTCCTTCCCAGAAACCATCCATCAATTCCCGACAATTGAGACGTGTTCTTCCAGTGAAATCCTACAATCTCATAGCACCAATTTTAGGATTACCGAAATGGCATCCAAAACGCTGGACATCGGTTAGAGATGCAAATAAATTGAGAGTTGGATCTAAAAAGGTTATCACCACAGATGATCGATCTTCTCTAAAATTAACAGGACAAGACTCTGATACAAGTATTGATTTAATGGTAAGTAATAAAATACACTTATTAATGAAACATATACATACATTTGTTATGCAAATTTAATCTGTGATGTTTGTTATAATTGACTAGTTGAGTTTAGTTAATATTCCATTATTTTCATATTAATTACTGGTTCGATTTCTAACTATTTTAGTAGTTGCGTAGAAATAAATTCAATAGAACTTCTGATGGTTGAAAAGTTAGAGTTATAGGTATTTATTATAAAATTATGCCACATCTCAAAACATCAAAATAAACATTATTATGACGTAGGTACCAGAATAGAATCAATTACGCATTTTTCCAATGCTTGATCATTATTTCAAATTTTACGATAATGAATAATTATTTAATTATGATACTTACTTTTAAGAATTGAAACATGTAAATATGTATGAGATAAGATTTGCTATGATTAAATTGAGAAATATTCCATTTAAATTGCTATAAAAAAAGTTAAATTAATAAATGATATTATACTATAAAATTGAGACATTTAGCTCTGTATGGTGATCAATATTTCAACTCTTCTTCAATCTTTCTTCTTATTTTGAAAATATGTAGTTCATTTTTAATGTTATAGTTTAAGTCAAAAAAGAATTTTTATCTAATTGAAATCAATATGAACTCAGGCTTTTATTGATAAGTTTTTAAAAATGTATTGAATTATTGACATTCTTTTTTATTAGACATAATAATTCTCAATTTATTATAAATCGAATGATCCTTTATGCTTGAAATTCATTTTAGGCTCATCCTCCAACTCAAGAGCAAACAGCATCAATAGAAGATGAACGAGAATCTTGGACAAAGAAGCGATTGAACCCCTATGGTCTTTTTATTACTAAACCTCGACGAAAAGTACTGTTGATGAGAGAATAGAAATAAAATAATTCCAAGACAATGTAATTATGTTTAATCATTACTAAATGATATATTTATTGGTTTATTTAGGTGGTAATTTGGCGTCCACTGGTAGTACAAGATTTCGAAGGATATGATCCCGAAGCAACTCTCAAAAGACGAGCTACGAAAATTACCAACGAAATCTGTACAGATTTCTGTCAATGGTTGAGAAGTCTTGGTGGGTTTGATACAACGATTGATGAAGAAGTGTTGAAGGAAATGTTTGAAACTGACTTCTCTGCTGATGCTTGTAGAGCAATGCAGGTAAAGCATGAAGTGTTCTAACCGACTGCTTACCCTAGTAGATGTTGGTGTGTTTAGACTTGGTCTCTTCAATATCAAGGGGTAGTAAAAGACCTTTCAATCAACAGATTTCTCTCAAAGAGCTACCCATGGTACCATCATCAATAGCAAAAGTTATGAATTGTCCAGATGCTGCAGAGTTTCAGAGGGTGAGAAAACAGTTGATGTTGGATGTTAAAGCAGAAAATCAACAACCACGAATAATTGCTTTTGGTTCTACTCTGCCAAATGATTTGAAATACATTCCTCCTAAAAATGAGGTCAGTTCAAATTGGCTCCATTGTGAAAATATACCAAAAGACTTGGAGACAATGGATGCTGTGTGGAAAAATATTACAGATTTAGATAGTGTTAAAGGATTCATTAACTGGATTCAAACTCATCATCCTAAAGTAAGTATGTTTATTTGATAATATTTTATGTGATATATACATTCTCATTGATGATTCATTTTACAGACTAAGCTTCCTGCAGCTTTAAAACATTCTTCAGTGGCTAAAAAAAGCAATCTAAATCCGAATGAAAAACAAATTAGATACAGGAAATGTTTAGCTAAAGACAATTGATATATTTTTGATAATTAGAAACATTGCTGTGGTTCCTAAAAAATCATTTTTTTAAAATATATCATTTTATTTACCAAAAAAAATTTATCTCGTTTTAAGTGATTGATGTTTTTCCTTGGTGGAATTAAAGAAAGAACGATGGAAAAAAAATAGTACAATAGCTTTAAATCCAGAGCATTTCTTAATTTTCCAAATGAGGATGGCCAGAGTTCACGCGTCAACTATGCTGTAACTTGTATCTGGCAGTGACAGAGGACACGATTTCTGTCAGAGCCAAGACCAAGAATAGGACAAAGAAAGCGTCTCATTTAAGGTTTTCCATTTCATCTTGACACAATATTTTCAAGAGTATTGAATTTTTACTAATCATTACAATTTTGCTTCATTCATCATCACACTTTTTCATCATGATTATTATTACACATTCAAATGATTACAATTGACGGAAAATGAATACCAAGGACGAAAAAAAATTAATAGCTGTGAAAATAGATGCTAACAATAATAATATCGACAGCAAGTGATGAGAATAGTTACAGTTACTAGACTTGATGATGAGATCAAGTCGTGCATATTATCCTCACTAGCAACCAAGTGATGCAACCAAGTGTCATCTCAAGGGTGACGTGCGAAGGTAGAGACTGAAGTCTTGACATTTTACCATAAATTTTCACCTTCACTGAGTTTCCAAACGTTTACTTATTCTTATTTTATTCTGCTTTCATAACACTATCTTTGCTTTTTTCCACTTGGTAAAGGTAACAGTAACTTATTAACGACTTTTACTGACCTTGCAGATTACTTTTTCACCTTCTTCTCATACAAAACAGAAGCAAATGAATCCTGATGAATTTTCAATTTTTCCTGGCTAAAGATTTTTTAATAAGTTCCTAAATGCCAAATAGAAGAGAGAAATTCGAAGAATAATGGACATAATAAGAACAGAAAAAAAAAACAAATATGCCAATCCAGAAAATATCCAATACTCCAGTAAACAACTACTTATATGTATATTCAACTCACAGAATTAATTTCCTGCTTCATCTTCAAAGCTACTTGATTAAATTATGAAAAGCTACAAAAGGTTCTTTCAAGAATGTAACAGACAAGTAATACTCTTTCATAAATCCAGATTAAATCGTTGACAGCATGCATAGAGTAAATGTTGATGATATTAAAAAATCATTGAATCAGAACAAAATAAAAAAGTATAAATAAAATTGATAGAATATCAAAAGTTATATTGCGATGGTTATAAAGATTGGAACATGCTAATATACTTGTGTGTGTGATACATATAAACTCCAATCCGCATTACGTCGTTGTAACTTCAACTTCCACATCCGGTCTGACCCGGAAAGCCGCTCCTGTGTTCACGTCAGACTGTGGTTCACTAATACATTCTATTATAAAACCATTCATTCTATGTTATTCGTTACATTCTACACTACAACTTTCGGATAATACTTATTCGCTGATTGCATGGGTAGTACGGTTAACAAATAAAATAAGTTTTTTCAATAGAATCAAGGCAGGTTTAATAAAGGCGAGGCAAATCAGTCTCTCAGTGAACTTTGATCGATTCGCATTGCATTTTCAATTTAATCCGGGTTATTTTATTATTAAATGTGATATTTGCCAACTTATATTTCTTTTATTGACTGCTTAAATCAATCTTCCAAAGGGTCACTCGAACTGATATTTATGCTACATTTGGATGTACAAATTGAATAAACTTTGATGAATCAGTGGTATCTAGTTTTAATAAACAATAAACTATTTTTTTGATTGCTGAGTAAAATGAAATTTTTGGACAATTATTCCAGTAGCTGAGCTTTTAAATATATTTTTTATCCCGATTGTGTTTAGGTACCAAAAAAAAATTATTTATTGCTTTAAAACTTTTGTTGATAAGCTTATTATTATTTTTTTTTTGAATCTAAATTTAATTAATGATTAGTAAAGTTGACTAATGTTGTTATCAAGTTGAGTTAAAAAAATGAAAATTAGTAATTCAATATTGCAAATCAATACTATCGCATGCTACATCTTCTTGTTTGAAGGTAAGATATTATGAAATAGATTAAGTACATCAAACAGAGTAATTAAAATATCTTGAGTGTAATTAAAAGATACCAATAAATTTTCTAATAATTCTAGGGTATTTAACACAAAATATTAAAATAAAAAATAGTGACTAACAAACTAAACTGGGACAATATAAGATACTAAGTAAAATATTTTTAAATTTTATTCTTTAGATTTATATATTGAACTCGATTATTATTCTTCAACAAAGTATAGAAATTGTTTATGACTGAATAATGAAACTGTATACAAGTATTTAAGAAAAAGCTGGCTGATTAATAATACTAAATAATTATTTTTCAATTGTTTCTTTGACTTCTCTTCAATAATATTAATATCAACATATATAAATACATTGATGGCATGATCATCTTCTTGGATACTCAATTTTTGAGAATTTTGTAATTTATTTTAATTCCAACTTTTCAAAGGCAATCAAAAATAACTTTAATTAAAAAATTAAATAAGCCAGTATCTTGAAAATAGTCATGTGCTAAATTAATATCAATCATTATTTTTTAATGAGTAATTACAAATTCTTACACGTTGATTAATGAAAAATGATTTTGTGACTTGATGGACAAATTAGTAATGAATTCAAAATATTTTATGAGTAGTTATACATTATTGCTGATCTTAGAGAAAATTGTTGATTATCTTGATTTTTTCCCAGTCTCTTTTATCCAAAATAATTCCTTCGTTGTAAATCCAAAACGTAATAAAATATGCATAAACAAATAATTTAAATTTTTTTTGAGGTTACACATGCGACAGACAGTAGTGTATGTATATGTATGACATAGACACTTGTTACACACTTCATAGTATTTAAAAAATCTATAGTTTATTTATAGCATTTAACATTGAACATGTTCAGTGTGTAAGAAGTGTCTACAAGAATAATACACTTAGATTTGCAGTGTTATTTTTAAATTTTTCTTAAATTATATTGTTCCTAAACGCTAAAAAATTTCAAGCATATTAAAAAAAGTTGAATCAAAAAGTATAAAAACACTTTCTGCATATGATGTAGAATATTAAAATAACTTGAAATTCATAGACAACTTACATAACCAATAATTGTTTTTTCAAGTCACAACTGTAATGGAACGAAAACTTTCCTTCTGCCCGGACACTTTTACAGTGAAGGTTTTACCCTTCAGTGAAGTACAAAGAGAAAAATGAAAATGGTTTGAAAGAACGAAAAATAAAACTAGTACCATTTGTAGCTTAGTTAGTGCGACAAACGTTCAGTGCACGCGACTCGATCGCATGTGACCGCAACCCCCTGCGGTGAAATCGTACGGGCAATTAGACAAACGGGCGAGCGAGAAGTGCACCACTTTCGCTCAGTTAAACACCCTCATCGTGATGCCAGTGTCTTTTTTTTTTTCTCTTTTACTTGAACCATTGCAATCGCAACTCTCATCAGCAACAATTCTTTCCTAAACAACTCCTCTGCATTTTTTGCAGTCACTTGAGATAAAAAAGTTTTATTTTCACGCTTCAGAGACATCGGAACATGATTTGAAGTTGTAAGTATAAATTTACATGACATTCAAATATCCGTTGTTACATGGATTAGTTTCTTTTTCATTTAACCTTTCCTTCTAATCTGTTAATAAAATAAAATGATTATATTTAGATACTTGAACATGAATATAAAATGAAACACATAAACTCATGGCGTCGAGGGATTGAGAGTCGACAAGATAAAGAAAAACCTGAAAGCATGTCGATGTGGATATAGTTAGCTTTACATCCTACGTTGGACATATGGACAAGTGTCGGTGAGTATATATAATTTGCATAGGTTGACGTGGTCAAAGGATTTACTTTACTAGTGAGCTTTCTAAAGTTGAAGGAAACTAACGCGAGAAAGCCCTACTCACGTTTCACCCACAGAAAGGTTTCCTTCCTTAGGTAACATGGGAAAAGCTTACTTGATTCAATGTACAAATCGAAATATCTTTAAATTCAATCATTTTTTTTTTTAATATTTTTCAAAATGATCATCAGGATTAGTAGGATGTTTGCCATTACTAAAATCTTAATTTAATCGCCACACTAAAGAATGAATGGAAATAATAAGTCTTATTGTCAATAAAAGCTATTCTATTGAACGGAATATTTAGATTTGGATAGTTAGAAAAAAACCTAGCTGTTGATATAGTTGGGTAAATCTTTAATTAAAAAATTTAATTAATGAACAAAGTAATTTTTATAATCAAATTACTTGAGTCTTTTATTTTCATACTTAAAAGGACTGGAATGTGTTGTTTTAGAAAAATATGTTGTTTATTACTTTCATCCAAGGCAAATTATTTCATTCCAGTGTTGGAGAAAAACTGTGTCGAAGTCAGTTGAATTTATAAATATATCCATAGTTGACTATCTATGTGAAAGAAATAATATGAATTTTATTTGAAGTTCTGAAGGTTGCAATAATCTAACTCCAGACAGTGATAATCGACATTTGAATCGTCATTATAGCCTGTCATTTCCAAAGAAGATTTGAAGCAAGTTGATGTCGAGTCACTGAGGCTCTCGTAGGCCAACTCAGTTGGGGTTGCTCTTTGGTTAAGATGGAAATTGAATTCTCCTCTTATCATTCCTTCTCTCTTCATCATCTTCCTTTACTCTCTTTTCTCTTTATGCGTTCATTTGATTGGTCTCTTCTTCGTCATTTTGACTATCTGATCACTGTTATTCTATTGTACAACCAACCCAAACAAACACTATTCAACTTCAGTCTTATATACAGCAGCATTTTTGTCAGATTCATTGAAAAGCAGATCGTTTGTTCTCAGTAGTATCTTTATTTCTGGAATTTAGGTCAAGTCTCTATTTCTTACTCTTTTTGCTTACTTTTGAATAATATTTTTCACCATCGACATCTTGCCAATTTTATATTCTCAATGTTCTTGATAATATTTTTTTTTTGATTGATGAATAAAACAAAAGCATGAAAACTTTTTGGGCGATTAAAAACTTATCAAGCTAATTTTCTTTGATTTGTTAGAAATTAACTAATTGATCATGATAGTCTTCACAACAATCTCTGAAAATCAATAAAAAACATCCAGTTGCTATTTTCAATGATAATGATGACTATTTATCTTATCAACAAGGCAAACTTCTTCCTGCTTTCCTTCTTCATTTAAGAAAGCTCTTATTTTTATAAAAATTAATAAAGTGGAATGATGGAAGATAGTATATTGTTTCTATAGAGTAAAGATCTAATGGAAGTTCAAGTCCATCAAAGAGTTCATCCAAATCCTATCATAATGAAAACATAAAAATACTTCTGTTCAGTAAAAAACTAAATCAAAAGTTAACTATTATTTAAATGAGTCAATTATTAATCATAAAAGAAATATTTATGAATAAAATAAATAAATTAATTAATTATTATAATTAAATGCTAATTCAATTTCGTGCAATAATCGTTTAGATGACCATCAGAAACATTGTGTGAATCTCCAACGAAAATGATATTTCATGTTCAAGCAAATTAATTAAAATTTGCAATAAACAAATAAGATGTATTTCATCATGTAAGTTGAATGTTGTGCTTGACTATTTTTCGCCAACATGTTTAAGCTGCAGGGGTCGATGGTAGAAAAAAGATGAAGACCCCCAGAGCGAAATATACAAGAGAGGGTGTCAAGAAAAAAAAGGATAGAATCATAGAGGATATGGTTAGTGCCTACCGTGACTCGTCGCCGGCGGGCTAAGGCAAGAGGGGAGTAATTGCGTGTCGGAGCTGACTTATAGCATCTAAATCAGTGTCATCCAACCCTGTCTCTTCGCTATCGCTCGCTCGAACGAGAGTCAACCTCCAGGCGTTTCTCTATATCCTCCTGAGATCGAAAATCTCCGAATATTTATTGACAATAGAAAATAATTCATCAGTATACTCGCTTGAAAATTGATTACATAATCATCATCATCATCATCAATGTCTAGAAGAATCAATTGATATCTTGATTTTTAAATGATTAGAGTAATGTTGTTTTAAATTTAATAATAAGGTGTTAATGATGAAGTCATGATAGCAAAATGAATTTGTTGATTAAAAAATTAATTAAATAAAATTCATAGTGCTAATTTCATATTGTTTTTAGAACGAATATGTTTATTATTCTTCTCAAGTAGTTGTAAGCATTCGCTTTTGTTCAGTTGAGTATTTTAGTTTCCGGGTTTTCATTTGTATGTTATTTTATTCACGTTAATGTAAATTTTCTTACAAAGTCATTCGAATGGAAAAAGATAAAAACATTTTGATTTAAAATTTATTTTTTATTAAAGCTTTTTATGAAGAAACTAATCGTTTTATCGATGAAATGTGATTACAACCATAGCATTACTTATAGAAAGGTAACTGAGTTTCAATGAATCATTTTATTTTTTAAATGTAGTTCAACCATTGTAAGTCTAATAGTCTTATTTGATGCATTATTATCCTATGATCTATCTTAGAAATATTAAGCACAAAGGAAGGCATCAATAACTACAATCAAACTTACCCGAAACTTGCTTAATATAAAAAGATAGCATTTAGAGGGAAGTATATCTTTGAATTGGACCAAAGATGATGATGCTCTCCAAACCAGAAATGGTGTTCATTGGAATATCAGATGAAAAACACACCAACTGGACATATCATCTTATTATAGCTGATTACCTGATAGTAGATTCAAATTCCAACAAAAAAATATGATGAATTATATATTTTAAAGACTGCTAGAGCATCCATTGTCTTATTGGATGAACATCATCAACATCTTGACAATAAAACTTTGAACAAAAATGAAAATTAATCTAACTTCCATCCAACCTTGATCCAGTGTTAGATCAGGAATCATCATTGTTTTCATTGAAGGTATTAAAAGATTAGTTAAACATAATAGTGAAGCTAAAATATATTAATTGAAAAGGCTAGAAAGAGATGTATGAAATATTTTCCAGTAAAGTTCGTTTGGAAGATAAACAATAGCAATTGTGATTATAATGAAGAAAATGATGTTAATTAAACGATGTTCATTGGACATGCATTAATTATCACATGGACTAGGCTTTAAAAAAAAGTATAATTTTCTCTGAATGCAAAGAACGATTTCCGAGGGCGACTTCATAATCGAGTGGAATTGGAATGGGTGTACACAGAAGCAGATTCGAGATTCAAATTCAAAGCGTTCAATTCAAGCCCCTAGGGCAAGCAGCCAATGCTATGAGCAGAATTGGTTGCATTGGTGTTGAAGAGGAGGACGCAAGAAGGTGTAGGAAGAGGACCAGTAACATCAGAGTAAACGTTTTGAAGGCTGTAGGACGGAATGCGCGCATCATTACGTGAAGTTTAGGTTGCAAGAGCCCTTATAACTTAGTAGAACGATTGCCTCTACCGTTTAACGGTTTCTGTAACAATCTCAATTTGTGCAAACACGAATAAACTCACAATCAAGTGAAACTATATTCCTCTAATTATCTTTTGCCAACACCTTATTTACAAAAGTTAATATCAGTAAATTCGCTATGCACAACAGCAGAAAAGATGGTTCATAAGGAAAACAAAAGATAAAAAGTAAAGACGATTTCATCTTAAGAATGAAACCTTGTTGGTGATGAGTAACGGAAAAGAAAGCCAAAGAGATTTCGAAGTTTCATGTATAAGCTTGGAAGTTGGCGAATTAAAAAGCCTCCGGTATCTCTTGGCTGTGTGAAAAAGAAGTGATGGAAAAGAATAGAAACTGGAGAGTTACGAGGTTTGATGGTAAATGTAGAGAAGAAAACTGAAAATAATAGAAAAGCGTGAATTTCCACAAGAAATTCGTGGCTTATTGTTATCGCTGGATGTTTATTATTAGCCGTAAGGAAAAGTTTTGAGATAATCGTGAATATCACTGTTTTCTCATTTTAGATAACGATTTTTATACCAAAACAATCAAGATGTTGCTATTAAAACTTTGTAATATTTACAGTTTTGTTTTTTTTTTTTATTGTTCTTTATCTTCTGAGTGTTCATTGTAAATCACTCATTAAATAGCATGAATATTTATTCAAATAATCATCCTATTAGTGTTATTGTTACTGATATTTCTTGAAACTTGGTAGACTAGACTTTTTAAAATAAAAATAACAATACACTTTCTAAAATTACTAAAGTCTACTTAAATGTGTAATTACAGTTAGAAATAATTTTATGTTTTTTTTTTAATTTAAGATTTTAGCTGAATATGAATGAATTTTGGATCATTTGAAAATGAATTATTTTTGATATATATTTATTTTGGAAAATTTTTTTAACAAAAGAAAGTTAAATTTAAACTTCTCTTCTTAGGTCAAAAGGTCATGAAAACATCATTAACTTTTATTTATGAGTACTTGAAATATTTACCACAGTCATCAGTACACTTCAATAATGTTTTATTTTCTTATAACTATCTATTTTATACTTTACATAAAAAGTAGATTTAATAGAAGTTTATTCAAACTTTCAGTTAATTTTGTTTAAACAAATGCAATTGGTAAACAAAAAAGCACCACCAAATTTGTTTAAACTTTTCCATGGATCTAATAGTTAGTTTGGTGACATCTAGGTTTAATGGGTTGATCAAGATCTTTTAGACAATATTTAATAAACCATTCTTTTTTCTTCTTCAGTAATAAAATTGTTTCTTCAAGTTTAACTTCCATAAAGTTTATTTAGAATCCACAAAAATATACTAAAATGAGCTATTTTCAGTGACTAAGTCATTAGAATTCTTGAACTTGATGAATTATAATTCATTCGAACACAATCCCAATCGCCTCACGTTGTTGAACGGTTGAATCGAGATAAAAATAAAATTCACAGGTCTTCCAGGTAATTACGTGTAATTTATATTACTTGCCATTGACATGGAAATCGTTCAAAGTCCGTGTGCTACATTACTAGAGGAGTGGAAGGACGAATAAGTCCAAGAGACAGTAGAGAAAAGGTCCTCTCTACATTTTCCCAACCATCTCTGACGACTATCAGCAACAGTTCGTTTGAATTTCTCTACCTAGTTCCTTTTTCTTTCTTACTCTGACCTATTCATACTCTTGCAGATTCTATCATTTTTTTTTCTATCTTTATTTCAATTCTACCTGCTTTTCAATATCATATATACATTGATAAATTTTTAAATTAACCAGTAACTTTTTTTTCTTACTCATTTTTTCCCTCATTTATCATTCAGCTAATCAAGTTAACTTTGGGAAAAATTAGTAACATGAGAGAACAAGACTTTTTGATATCCTTTGATAATTTTTTTTTTACAGAGTAACTGTGTATCTATACATACACTATTTTATCCAATTATATACTCTTTTCATTTTTCACTGGCTTTTATGATATGAACCCGAAAATATATGACGAAGATATAGATATAATGTTCGATCACCAACACGGGTTGTTAACACGATTTACCCAGCTTAGACACGGTTGAATTGACCACCAGTTCCTGAAGTCTTTTGATGTGAACTAAAATACCGATAGCCAAAACAACGGGGCCAAAGCAAATCTGTTCAAAGTGTTCAAAGATTGCCAACTCTTTCTACCTCTTGTACTTTCTTCACTTGTCTCTCTTTTTTTTTTATCTATCTTCTTTTTCTTTTTTCCTCCTTCCCTGTTCTATCAACGGGCATCTCTTCAAAGTACAACGAGAAATAGAGATGACTCCCCTCTGTCTACCTCTCGCTCATGATGACGTGCACGACTATATATACTTCAATGACCAATTATCTTTGTATCTTTGCCAATGTCTAGTGAACCACGCGACCGTAAGTATTTAAGGGGGAAAGGGTTTGGATGATGACACGAGGCAGTGCAACATTGAAAAAGGCGTAGAAGGGATCAATGTGGACAAACCTAATACAAAAACTCTTTTTTTTATCATTTTCCTAGGGTTAGCCTCTCATTCCTCTTTTTTCCTTCTTGCTTTTTTACCGCTCGATGTTTTTCTGTGTCAACTTTATTCTCGCTTGGACACTATCGTTCGTGGACGAACGCTCTCCATTTACCTGTGTGATCTCATGTTACTTCCGTTTACTATATGGTAGTATTTAGAACACTCCGACCAATAGAATTGTATGATCGATATGCTTCAATTCGAATATTATAAATGTCTTCAATAGAAAATAACTTTTATCTATCACATGTACACTACACTGATAGAAGGATTTTTTTGAATGTAACATCATTTATTAACAGCAAAAATCAAATAAATATTTGTTAACAGATGAGAAGTCATTTATTAGAGTAGATTTATTTGACTCAAATAAATGAATTCTTAGCTGTTATGGTTGGGCTGTTTTGTAGAAACAAAAAGTGCTGTGGAATATATTTTTTTTTCCGTTTTATTGTACACAATGGTATAAAAATAATTCATTCTATTCATAAATATAAATATATTTTTGTCCAAAAAATACTTGGATGAACTTTTTTATCTTTTTTTATGGCAGAATCATTATTTTTAATTTTACACAATTTGATTTTTTAATTAGTATATCTCTAAAAACTTCTCATTTATGAGAATCATAAAATAACGAACTAAAACAGTTAATTTTACCCATTATTGTCGTAACTTGTTATTGTTAATTATCAGTTTCAACAATTTTTAGATAGAATAAAAACTATTGAGTTGCGATTTTTTCTCTTTTCATTCTTTATTATGCATTAAAAAGGAATTTTGGAAAATAAAATCTATTGACTTACTGGAAATATTAATTATTTATATATAAACAGAGATAAATAATTATGATTCTCAATTGATATCTGCATGAAAAATAAAAGAACTAGCTGAATAATTATTCTCATAATGTTGAATCTTGTTATTCATTATCAACAACTAACATTAATGTTTCATCGAAGCTTGAAAATGAAAATTCATCCAACAACTGAAGTTATCATTCGTTTATATTAATAACAATTACTTTTATAACTCATTATTAACAAGTTTACCAAATGAAAAGAACAGATGTGTAATTAATTTTACAAACTCAGCTCCGTTAATTAATTCATCATTCGTACCAATTATTCATTCGTGAATGAAACGGAGACATGTAATTATTTTACAAATAACTGTTGTCATTATTTATTGATGTGTTATACATTTTTGGAAGCATTTTGAACTATTTTTTATAATCAAAAACTTTGCTTGTAATGCATTGGAAATATATCTTTCATGTTTTTGGGTGTTTTTATATCCATTTTGCAATTATTGTTATTATTTTTTTATCTTCAATTTTATTTCAATTGTGGACAAACTTTAATTAATTTCCTAGATTATTTCAATTATCTAATGTCTCTAACAATCGAACAAAAAATTAAATTTTAGATATCCTAGTATTGGCCTGACTGTTCATCGATTTTACTACTTAAAAAATTACTTAGATTGATAAGCAACAATATTTTTGAATGAAATTGATTGACAAAAAAATTGAGAATAACGTTTAATTCTGGATTTCTTACTCTTGGTCTGACGACTTATTGACTTAACTACTTAAAAATAATTTAAATTGTGTAATCCATTGTGGTAAAAGTAATACAAAATCAGAGATTGAAATTACTAGTTAATGAGCGATGGAAAATGGAAGTTCAGAAATTTTAGAATAAATTAATATGAAAATTTTACGATTAAAAATGGATGAAAACTGGAAATTTGAAGATAAATCATCAAAGAATTGTGTCTGAAGGATTTAGTAACTGATTAATAAACAATGCACGATGATTAATAAATTTCATGAAGCATTTAAGTATTTAAAATAACGTCACGTTGTGGCCAAGGCTGGGTCAGATTGCAGTAATTCCAAATTGGTTTTGGACAAGCGGTTGTTGTTCTCAGGATTCGCGGCCGGCCGCCACGAAGGATCACCGATCCCGCTGGATACCCAGCTTAATTCCATCGTAATTACGCGCCGGTATGAAGCTTAGCCGATCCTTATTTATACGCAAGCTCCCACTGCTCTAGCCAATTCACATAAATGTATCCTAAACAGTGCCACCAGCATGGGAAAAATAAATTCTCCATTACCAAACTTTATCTCAGTGTACTTAGTTGAAATAGTAGATAAAGAATTTTAGTTAGACATATAAATGTCATGTTCAAATATTTATATTCTTGAATCAATGTCTCGTAGCAAAGTATGCTGGATATTTTGTCGACTTGATCATCTCTATATCTATATATTCTACATCCAACAGAGAGGATTTGTTGAGTCAATAAAATTCTCGATCAACCTGCTTTTCCTTAAATGCTCAGAAGTCTCTTGACAGAAGTGCTTCGGCCACCTGTCGACAGGGGGTCGAAAAATTCTACAAGTAGATACTCAAACCTTTCATTACTATCCGTAAGAGGAAAGGTGAATTTCTTTCGTCTTACTCCTTTATTTTACGATAAATTGTTCATCTCTGCTTTTCTATTCCACTTTTTCATGGGTTTTCTCCACTTACTGTCAAACACTTTTTCCCTTACTTCAAAACTTTGCCATTTATTTCATAGATACCCGATGATATTTGCAACAACTGACTAAAACTTTTGAGAACTCTATTTATTGTCATTCCCAGTAATTGTAGAAAGTAAAAAAATCAAAATAGTTTAAATACATCAGAACACCTTTGTTTTAATTTTATATTCAATTTGCAAACTTTTACTCTGCAGATCCAAGTGGTTTATAATCAAACACTTGGATTTCCTTGGATGGTTGGTATGCTTGTCTGTGTGTGACATTATAGTTCCCAGATGAACAAACATATTCCAATGTAATTTATCTTGTTTGAAAGTTACTTCAATCGAAATGATTCTTAGCTATGTTTGATGATCATCACTCCAGCTATTTCAAGATTATCAGCTTATAACACAATTAACGCTGACACAATCAATAATTCCATTTAATAGCCTATTTAACATTAAATACATCTTTAAATGGAAAATACTAATAAGATGTTCACTAAGTGACCTACACTTGGATAATGTTACTTTAATTTCAAGAGTAACTCACCCGATTTTAGTGTACACTTAATAATGATGGTTATTGTCATCAAAATATTGTGTTTAAAAGTTAATTAATATTGAGATTGTTGAATTGGTAAAGGCTTAAAAAAATAAACAACAAATTAAACTTATTTGTTGATAAAGTTAAGTGTTTACCTTAAACTTATAATTTATAAACTATTTTCAAGATCAAGCAGAACAAATTTATCGCATTAATCCCTTATCGATTATAATAACAAAGTTAATTTCGCTGCATCAAAACATAAAATTCAATAATTACTGTCTAACAAATCTTGTTAACTATTACAATGTATTTTCTCTAGTATTGCTCTGAAATTAATGCAATTCCAAACTCCTTAATATTATATTACCAATAATAATGATTGATGGATTATTCCAAGCATTTTAAAATAAATTTCTCGATCTACAACCAACTAAAATTAAAAACCAAAAAAATGTGTGCATAGATAGACTAAGATAATTGAATATCATATTTCAATTTCATTTGTTTGAATTTTAATGATTATTCATAAAATAAAATAAAATCAAGGAATAAATAAAAAATAAATAAAATAAAGTTAAACGAGTTTTTAAAATGTATTTATCTTATTTTTTGTCTTTTTATTGAGTATAATGTCATTTATGGATGAACAGTCACTCCAATCAGAAGCACCAAATTTCAAATATCCAGTCGTGTATGTCCTGATTTAGCTGAAGATTGAGTCTTTCGTCGTTGGTGTGTGGATTCGAACCCGGCGCGCGCAACCATGAGCGCTTGCGTCACTTGATGAGACTTTGAGTGGGGTGAAATGTAAAGTGACGGCTGTGGGGAAATACTACGAGAAGTGGACCACCCTTCCGTGAAGAAACAGGCGCGTTGAAAAAGAGATGTATTAGAAGAGAGGAAAGGGAATCAAGTGATCCACAATGTTACATAAAAAATAAAAAAAAAGTAGATATAGCCCAAGTACGAAAAAAGGAAATGAGAATACTGTATTGTGCTATAAAAAAGTACTATCTAACGAAAATACGTAATAAAAACAATCCCCCCGTTAAAAAGTAAAAAATGAACAATAAAATTGTTTAAGGATCTAGAAAATCGTTAAAGGGGAAATTTTTTAAGTTGGCCAGTTGATGAAAAGTATGCCGTTACGATTTTAAAAAAGACTTAAAATGTGTGTAAAAGAGATAAAATAGTGGGGGTAAGGTAGAAAACATAAAGTAGACAAAAGAGAGGAAAGAGTGTTGTGAAAAAAAAAAAAAAAAAGAAAAACGTGGAGGGTGAGTAGAACTGAATAAGGATAGGGAGGCGTCGTGGGTTAGTTGCGCAACAGAGAAAAAATAGTGGACGAAACGGTAGAGAACGATGAGGTGAAGACGAAGACAGTAACAAGGGTTGGTGGTGTGTGGTAGTAGGGAGACAAGGGGTGGGTGACGCGCCAATGGGACCAGGCCATAAGAGGGTCGGTTGACGGTGGCCCAGGGTGGTCCCAGTCATACAGTCGCGCGCCGAACACTCGGAGGAAAGCACGTCCTCCCAAAACCTTCTGAACACAACGGGTACGTCGCTACTTTTGTCGTCAGTGAGACTTAAACTCTCTACTCTTGCTATTGAGCTTTTTCTTCTTCCGTGTGACTGAGTTTTTCATCTGATTCATGGATCAAGAGAGTTCATAAACGTCTAACATGGAGCATTCTTTTTTTTCCTATCAATTTACTATCAAAGAAACAGGTCAGTCACGACTTCTATCATATTCACTTACTTTTCTTTTTTATCACTCTTATTGTTGTCATTTTTTTTTTTTTTTTGCTATCAACGCGATAGTGCTTTTCACCATTTATTTAATTATTTATTTATATGTGTGTGTCTACATTACATTAGATTATTTTCTGCTAACTTCACTAGTTGAATGTTATCAAGTCACGTGCTCTTCATTTCACAAAACCCTTCTCCCCATTTAAACTCAAATATTTCCCCGAACAATTAAGTTTCAATAATGTCCTTAGTTACTTTGAACTTCATCGCATCATTGGTGTAATAATAAACGTTTCAGTAACTTTAAATTGTGAGTTTGTCCTGTTGTATAATTGAAAAAAAAATAAACTACTAATGAATTTCTAAAGTAGTAGAAGTAAACAGGAATGAATAAGAAATAAAAAAAACGTGTTTAATTAATTGTAATTTGAAATCTTGATGAAAATAGAAACTTGTGAATAGTATTTTCAAGTCTTGTGAGATTTCATTAGGAGAATTCTGTTTCTACCTCATACTCTCCTGAGACTAGATGTCAATTCAATCCTTAATTCGATAAGCGTTAACGCTTGTTGGTTATCCGCTAATTGATTATCAAGACAAGGAAACGGAATAATAAATAAATAGTCTGTTATGGTAATATAAAAATAATTATGTAAAAATTCATTGCAATATTTTTACGATTTATTTTTTTCCATTTGTTAAATAAAAATGGTATCTAATTTCGTTTTAATAGATGACATTTTGTATAAAATCTGTAGTTTAATGAGGAATAAATTTTTTATAGAGTAATCACGAAAAATATATTTTTTTACGAATTGCACTATGCAACAGGGTCGGTAAAAGTTAACTGGAGGAATGACACGGAGAATCTACCACTAGAGAAATTAGGAAAAGCAATAAAAAGAGAAGTACATTTAATACCAAGGCAATGTTGAGGGTAAAAAAGAGAGAGAAAGAGAGAAAACTGTTCCCGGCGGCAGTTAGAGCAATTGGTGCTTATTTAAAAATCCCATCAAGGATGTACTTCAAATGACCCGCGCTAGCTTGTCATCTTCCTCTTGTTCCTTTGCTTTCGCCCTTATTTTAAAATAAGTATCAAAAAAGAAAAGCAAAAAGAGAATTGTCTGATTGGATTGTAAGCTCAATTTACGCTACCGTCGATTCCCTCGTTCTTTTCACAATCCTCACCCAAGAAGACGGATACTACGAAAGTAGAACACATCCCAGCTTGAATTGAACTCTTTGTTCCGGGTTGCTACTTCGTTTCTTTTTTCATATTCTTATTTCAATTTTTTTATTCATTTTTTTTTTGGCAGTACAATTTTTCTTAACAAGATTAAAGATGTCACGAGACGGAGTATCAAATTCTATTTGACTTTTCGTCGAGGAAATTTGTCATAACATGAACAGGAGTATATTTTTTGTCGGTTAAAGAATCAAATAAATCCAAATAAAAACTTGAAGTTTTTTATTATTACTCTAGTGTTTTTAAATTTTTTTGAGAGTCCATGGGTTCAATGGATTTTTGCTCACTCTCTAGAATTGAATTAGTAATCATTTTACTGATTCATCCAGTTAACTATAATGTAACTGGAAAATTAATTATTTCAGACCCATTTACTAATTAGGAAATTGATGTTTTATGATTATTTATCAATGTGCAGTTTTGAATGTGTATAATTTACCCATTAAAATAAAATAATTTCTATGCATTCATTGATAAATGTATTTTCAATATGAACATCAAGACAAAAAATCGTTTCTGAACATCAATATGATGAATATGAAATCAGTAGAATAATTCTTAGGTTGTATATAGTTATCTCAAAAACAACACATAATATCGACGTTGAACCAATTGCACTCGACACATAATCGTGAAACTTCAAAGCGATTTGGTTAATAATAGTATAATTATTGCATGTTAGAAACATTTGTATAAAAAATATGATCGAAACGCTGTAAATTTTAGTGTCTTATTTTAAAACATTCAAATCGTTTTAATATGACGTCACCCATTTGATTAACATTGTCTCGATTTCAAAAAGTTTTTTAGTGTTTTAAAATAAGACACTAAAATTTACAGTGAATGTCTTACAAAACAAGATAGTTTTAAAAAACAAAAATAGCAATGATTAATAAAATTTTAAATTTCTGTCAGTATTCTGTCAATGTGATGTTTATATTATTTTTAACTTGAAATATTTTAATGAAAAGAAATGTCTTGTCCTTTGAGTAAATGTCGACATTTTATATAAGTGAATTTATTTTTGTCAAAAAAAATTTAATTATGTAATTGAGAATTTTGAAGATAAAACTCGTAATGGTTTGTGCTGTAAGATCTATTTAAAGTTGAGTTTATTTAAATTTTTATACTACTTTTATTACATCATATTATTTATGCATCTTTTATTGTACCTAGATTATTTTATTTTCTGCATGAAATTATTTTCTAAAAATTCCTTGTACGTGGATCAATTCAACTCCACGTTATTCTGTGAGTAGATTATTTTCAGAAAAATTTTGTGTACGAATATTCCTCAGTTATGTAATAAATATATCGTCTATATGCATGTGCGTATACAAACACATTTTTCGTCGATGATATCTTCGAAATGGTTCAACCGATTTCCCTTAATAAATATTAAATCTATTTCACTTGGTCTTTATAGAAAATTTTTGAACAATCATTTTCCAGGGAAATATGAAATTTTTTTTTTCTAGTGGTTGTATTATTTATTTCTTTGAATTATAAAATTTCTTTTTAATATTATTATGACGTCAATAAATTTTTTCTCTATAAAACTTATTCGAAGGTAATTAAAAAAGTTAAAATAGAAATGATCAAGTTTTTTCTTGATAATTTAGAAATTTTTTCAAACAAGTTTATCGATCAATCTAAAAAACATTTTAAGTTTTTAAATACGACAAGGAAACTTATTCAAGGTTTTCATAATATTTGATGGGTAAATTATTCCCAGGGTAGTGACAGTTGAAATTTTTATAGATAGGGTGACTCTTAATCCAGTTCATTAAGACCAATCAACCGATTAATTTTTTACACTTTTTTTTATTTCAATGTGGTTTTAAAAATCACAAGAAAATAGCAACCATGGTTTTTTCTTAATAAAAGTTGAAAAGTGATAATGAATTTTTTATTTTCTTTACATTTTAAAACAATATGTTGGAATATTTTATGTTTAGTAATATTTAATAAACAATATTTATTAATGAATAGTTTTTATTAAATATACACACTAGGTTTCTGCATATTGATTAATTCATCTTCCATTACTTTGAAAAGCATCAAAAAATTATAAACAAAAAGTTGATGCTTATTTTATAGCAGAGTTTAGATTCAAATTATTTAAGTTATTTATTTTTTGAGAAGCAGTATGATAAAACTAGACTTTATTTTCGACAAAGTATTCATCGTAAATGTATTTACACTATGTCATTTTCTTTGACAAAAATTTAAAGAACCATTTTTAAATGAATGTTAGAAAAGCTAAACATTTTGTTGCAAACTAATTTTTTGAGCATTCTTTTATCATAGCAAATGTTCTTGCTACCAAAAATCAAGCACTGAAAAATTTTTTTGAGTGAGAATCACTACAGAGGTTTGAGTAAATCAGAGCCAAGTCAAGAACTGTGGTTAAAATTACTTCTTAAAAGATTAAATATTATATCAAGTTCTAAGTAATTTTTATCACAGATCTTTATTTATTCACAATTTATCCAGACTGCTATGATAATTCTTATTCACAAGTTATTTAAATAAATAATAATTTCTTTAATCAAATAAAATACTGTCAGATCAAGAACAGTTTCGAAGCACCTATCACAAATTTTAAAACTCTCATAACTAATAAAATAATTGAATCCAATGATAATAAAAAAAATTGTCAGCCATAATTTTCATAATTTTTATCTTTTAAATCCACTGATGTACAAAGGCAAAGGTAAATTTTTATTATATTCCTTTTATTAAATAAATCATTGCATAATAACATTTTTTTTAATAAAGAAAAATTCAGAGAGTTTATAAATAACTGTAGCTTATAAATTTATCTTTATTTTTGTTTATTCAATTTTTAATTATAAATATAAGCTCTAGTATAGACAGAACATGACATTTAAAAAACAACCATTATAATTTTAAACTGTTGGTTTGTTGAAAAAAATTATTTAGTCATAGGGATTCATTGGTATATTCGCTGAGTGTCATAACGAACTGATTGTTCGTCGACAGATTTCATTCATTGGGTATCATCCCAATTCCATCCTCTAGAGAAGCCTATCGCAAACGGCCAGGAATATATCTCGTATATTTATCAAAAGCACTCATACATTGCTGGAAAAAGACTTCAATATCAAATTAAAAATTTCTCCTCACTAAAATCAATATTCATATTCTTAAAATTACCTTAAAATAAATAAAAAATATATCATTGGAATATTATTCGTTACTGTTTTAAAGCATCTGGACTCTCAAACAGTAATAAATAAATAAATAAATAAATAAGTAACTAAGAGTATAATCAAAATTCTTTTATTGGAGAATAAAAAGTTTGTAACTTTAAAAAACAATCCTTTTACTTGTATTGAGCCATAGATATTGAACCAATATAAGAAAAAAAAAGAGACATTTAATTGGTCGTTTTTTTTTTGTTCAACAATTGCATTTGTTTAAAAAAAATAAAAAAGTTCTGTTATTCAATTCTACAAAAAAATCCCTGCTGCATTTTTTTCTCAGATTTCATTTTGTTGCTCAAAAATCATTTTAAAAAATTAAAAAGTAGAAAACAGAATAAAATCCCTAGCTAAATCTACAGCAGATATCATCAAACTAATTAATGAATCCATGGCATAGCTGAAAAAAATTTACCTGTATTTGTTTGTCAATTCTACACTACGAGACATACCCTAGGAACTAAATCAACGTAAGACTGATGATAGATTTAGATATTTCGATCTACGTCTATCATTTACGTCTGTATCTACTGTTTTTTTGAAACAGACAGACTTAGGATTTTCGTTAGGACATTTAATGTGAGACAATGAATAGCAATACGATGCAGAATGTAAACAGACGTGCGTAAGTCTAATGAAAATTCTTGTGTCAGGGCTAGTTACTAGGTTAAATGCTGTCTTACACCGTTCACACAATAAAAAATATAATTAGTGGGTTTTAATGAAGTAATTTTATATATTCTAATTCTAGAACAAGTCTAAAGCACACTCCTGAAGCCAATCTCATTCAAAAAAAAAAAAACTCTTATCGACAATAACGAAGTGATTTTGATATCATTTGATATTTCTTTTTATCGAGCTATCAAGACCTGATAACTGTGATGAAAGTATAAACCTCCATCCATAATAAAAAATATTTTACATAAAAATAGTATTGGAGTATGATATTAAAAAAATATTTTGCTCTATTTTTTTTTTTATCAAAATTGAACATCCAAGTAATTCAGAATCTGTGAATTTATTCATTTCCATCAAATATTATCCTCAAAAACATACACACATACATAAAAAAAAAAAAATACTACATCAGACTATAAACTCGGAGTTATAAGTTATATTGCGATGATGAGAATTTTTCAACTCGAAAGAAATTTACTGTCAAGTTGGTGAGACAAATCACAACTGTAATAAAATACTTTTATCGCTTTCTATGAACCGATTTGATACGTATATAAAAAACACTATTTTCGAGTTGATACATTTTTAAAATAACGATCAAAATAAGTTTAAAAAGAAGCCCCAAAAAAAAACTCTAACAAATAATTTATTTATTTATTTTTTTTTTTACTTCATTAATTTTAGTTGATAAATTTTATTTTCTACAGTAATAATAACTTTCTGTTTTCTTAATTGTTAAGACTTTAATTGCAATTGAACTGTGTAAGCAATATATAAGTGTAATATAATAGATAAACTTAGTAAAGTTACAAGTCCCTTTTCAATTTAATCTTTATTATACGATTTATTTTATTATCGTTATTTTTTTTTCTCAAATCGTTTACCCTCTTATCGTTGATACAACGCTCCTCACGTCGTCAATGTCAATTTCAAGATCTTCAATTATTAGAAACCAATAATGCGTGGAATATCATAAGAAAGAGAGAGAGAAAGAAAATATTTCCAAGAAGATGCCAACACGTACACCAAATGAAAGCTAAAAGATTTTTTAATTTTTTTCTACTTAAAACTATACTCTTTTTATTCTTTATTATTATTACAGCAATCAACATTCTCTTTCATTTTTATTACATCGTTTACCAATTATTGATTTCAAAGTGATCATTGAACATGTTCAAAAACATCACATTACATTTCCTATTATATTTTTATTGCAAAACAATATTATCTAATATAATGTCGATGTAATTATTTATTTGTCGTGGAGTAAACAACTTGGATAGCTCGATGTATCAATATATATTGCTGCTTAAAGTCTAACGAATGTCCAGGACTGACAATCTCGAGTCTGAGATTAGAAAAAGTATAATATAAAGTGCTCCTCATTGCACGACTGACTAACCTCGTCATGGGGGATGAAAAAGCATTGAATAGAGGAGGAAAATTAGATGCAGGAAGACTGAATTAAGATGGGGTCGATGCACATTAAAGCTATTCTAATTTTGCATCGAGATCGAACATCTTTGAGATGAGATTTTACATCTAAACAATTCAAAGTCGAATTTATGGAGAATCAAAATTCAATGGATTCATTCTTCTTTTTTTTTAAGAAATTGGAAACTTGGAGAATTAAATTGAAACTCTTTTAATATCTTTTATACTTTATAAAAAGATTAGGTAAATTTTTTTTTAAAAATATTTTTTAATAAAATTTTACCTTTCTGAAACTTTAAATCTAAATAGAAGAATCTTTTATATTAATTGTTAGAAAAAAGTTCTAAGAAAATCTTCTTTTTAATTTATTGAATAAATTTTATAATCTTATGGATACTATAGCATATTATAATAATAAATTTTGAATACTATCTCCAACTTCCAAACTATGAGCTTTTGGTTTTAATTGCTTACAATAATTATTGTAGCATCAAGACCACTGAAACCTACCTTTATCTTGCTGATGACCTAACTTCAGTTTACATCCCTCTGAATAAGACTTGACATAAAAGTAACTTCCTAATGGAGAGTTAAAAAAAAACTAGGTGATGATAAATAAAAACTAAATTTTTAGATATGATTTCCAGAATGATTTTCCATACATTAATTTCTCTGAAAACATTTCAAATAAAATCCTATCTCTGGCCACCTAATTTTTATCCAGTGATCAACTTTCAAAGTTGAAGTTGATGGAAATATTTTAGATAACAATTTTTTTTGAATTATTATTAAATGAATTAATTTTTTTCCACTTTGATGTTTGTACCTATTATTCAAAATTACTTGATCAATATAATAATTTGATATTCTATAGTTTTACCGGAGTTAGAAACTTGATAGAGCACCATTACATTTATTATAATTGGTTTAGTTCTAAAAAAAAAGTATTCTAATTTTATTAAAACAATAAATATGCATGTTTTAAGTGGAAAATTAAAATTTTCCTAAATTAGAAATGAGGGTTGAAATAATCTTCCTTCACTTCAAACATTATAAACAAAGTGCCTTGAAGCAATGCCACTTCATAAAAAAATACTTCAAACCCCATTAAGGGGTGAAGGCCTACATCTCGACAATTACGAAAATATTAAATATAATGTGATTATAATAAACAATCAAAGTCAGAGTGCCTATACTTCCCAATTCAATTATAGCATGTTGTACTGTCATGTCAAGTGCTAGTTTCTACTTTAAAAGTTCAACTTGCTTCTATTCCAAACCCCTGATACTAGTAAAACCTATTCAAATAAAACTAATAAAGAAATTAATACCTAGAGTAAAAGTTCATCACACGAGAGAAACATCAATAAGCAAAAGAAATTACATTTTTACTGAAGAGTAAATCAAAAAGGCGACAGAAAGGCACCAGCATGATTATTGGGATGCAAAAGTTGACATCAACACTTAAAAGACAAGATAGAAACATGGAAATGTACATTGGAAGTATCAGGAAGATAAAATAAAAAACACTTATAATGATAAACAGACCAAAGTCTCCATCATCTTGGACGAGTCTGAATGATCTAATTTGTTGTCTTCAACTATTCAAATTAGATTACCATTTCCTAAAGTCTTGCTAATATTTCAAGCATCATGACTCTGCTTTGCTAACACATCAAAGTTAGGATTGTCCTCATGTTGATAGCTCAGACTTTCTGTTATATTGATCAATCAATGATGCTGAAATCATCAAGATATAATAACCAACTAAATTCCAGCTGAAGGAAAGCTAAAGAAAAGTGACTAACGATATTTTTCATGATATTTTAAAATAAGTGACATGAATGATATTGGTCATCTTGATGAAAGCAACTTCATATCATTCCTCCCAGCAGCTAAAATATTCATTTTTCCATTTCAAATAATTCAATTTCATCCACACAAAAAAATAGAAATAATTGTAATTAATAATAATAATAATAACAACACAGAGAAAATTATTGAAATAAACTTAAGGCAACTTAATGGTATATCCTGAAAGATAGCATTCGCCTGACGGATAAGCGTACAACCTGCATATACAGAAGAAAGTTAATTAGATACTTACCTTGAAGCTACGAACAGAGTTAAACCAGTACATAACTTTCTTGAAGAAAAGACGTACCTTTTCTACGCATATATATATATGTATAGTACTTAGTACATATAATTTTCTCCATGAACGTATATTATAGAATATAATCTATAGAAATTGAAAAAGAATATACGTATATATTTCATTGAATAAAAAACGCCTGAATGAGGGATTAAATATACGTGAGTAGAAACGCGTTCCGGAATTGAGTCCTGGAAAATCAATGAGGATTATTTGTGAATTTCTACTATGATATCTTATGAATCTGTACACCTATAGCTAGTGACATATCAACCCTATTATTATACCCTTCTAATATCATTCTATTAAGTGCTTTATGGTGATAATACCTATATATTATTTTAGGAAGTTAATTAATTTTTTTTTTTTCATTTACTTTATCATCTTCTAGTGCTTATTCATAACTGAATAAATAAATCATCAATTTAGAAGAATGTAAAATCACACACAAGCCATCAAGAGAGATAGATGAATCAGGAAGTTTGAAAAAAAAAGTGAAATACATAATTATGTTAAGGTTATTTTGTTTACAATAATTTCAATTTTTTATCAACAATATAGAATTGTTTTATGACATCAAATTGTTTATAACAATATTTTATTGAATATAATCATACTACTGATCATTTAATAAATTAAAACCATTTTCAGTTGTTTATAACAAATTTAAATTTTCATAAACAATATAATATTGTTCAGAGCCATATGAAATCATAAGCAACCATATTTAATTGATATTGACCTCAGTTTTCAACAAAATTAATCGCTCAATTGTTAGAGTCTATTCTAAATGTCATCTTTATTCAAATTATTTTACAGTCTTTTTGTTATAAAAAAATGGTTGAACCGAATTTGTTTAAACTACTTTTAAAATGTTCTTCATTGTATTATCTTTCGAATGGAATTAGTTTGGAGTCGATATCTTCGAAAACGAAAAAGAAACCGGATGTACGTACGTACAATTAAATGTACGGACAATTGTACATACGTATGTAAATTTATTTTTAAACCTTCTAATATGCTTTCAAGTGTCTCAATCTGTAAATAGTTAGATTTTATAAACGATGTAATATATGAAAGAGCACGGTCTCATTTTTTTTGTTAATGTATGTGAATGGTAATCTATGAAGAGAGGTTGAAAACTGCAAATACGCATCCATAATATAAGAACCAACCGTATGGTGGCACAAATAGATACTCCCTATGTGCAAACGCAGTCTCAAAAGGGCAATAAAACCATGGTCTGCCTCAACTAGCCCTTACTCTCCTTTCTATTCCGACATTCCTGAGACCATCAATCTCTCGTTGCTTTGTAGCTCTCTTTCCAGTTTGCAACTTACTCTCACCACGTTCGAGATTAATGAAAGAAGGTGTGGCGGAAGAAAAAAGTTTTAAAGAAATAAACCACTACGTTAGCCACGTGATACCATGATCAAGACAGATTAATGGATATAACTTATGTTCAAATCGATAAATTTTATTTTTACTATAATTGAAATTCCTAACTGAATTATCCAAACTGTTGGTAAAGCTTTTATAATTTCTTGAGGTTATTTTTTTTTGCTTTCTATTTTGTTGCTTCTTGGTTTTATTTATTTTTAAATCAGTTGAGTTTATTAATGTGAGAGTCTAGGGTATTTTTGTGCAGAAACATTCTTTGGTTGCTTGATGATGTGATAAATTTTAGCCACTTGGAGTAGGATTCATTACTGTTGAGTGCTGATGTAAAAGCTAATAGTTTTCTTCTTTCCATTATTTAATGAATGAGAATACAGATTGATTTGATGAATGAATTTTTTTTCTTAAATGGTTTTAGTTTTTTGTTGACATTTCATTAATGATAATTGAATATGAAAAAGAGTGAAAAATATCCTTTGTAAATAAACATTAAAAATGAATAATAAAAATATAAATTATACATTTTTTCCAAGTCGTTATAAAAGTATTTTATTTCTGCTGTATAAATGAAAAATATATCTTCATTTTCGTTTTATTTTTTTTTTTAGTTTTAAATTCAGTAGTAGACTCAAGAGAAATTATTCTTCTGTTAGGGTTTTTTTTTTAATTTTTAAAGTTTACTTTAAATAAAAATACTCCTTTTTTAATGAATTTTTTTAAGAACATTGAGATACTTCGATTGCTCTGGGCCGATTAAAAAAAAGATTCAAGGCTCTTTAGAATAAAATAAATATCTATTATTAAATATACACATTAGTTTTATGCATTAATATTTAATAATACTTAATAAACAATATTCAGTAATATTTAATAAACAATATTTATTAATGAATAGTTTTCATTAAATATACACACTAGGTTTCTACATGTTAGTTAATTCATCTTCCATTACTTTAAAAAAAAAATGGAAAAAAAGGAGGTTGATGCTTATTTTATATTAGAGTTTAGATTTAAATGATTATTAATTATTTAATTTTTAAGAAGCAGTACGATAAAACGTGATGACAAAATGATTAAAAAATATCTTATAAAACAAAAGATGAAATTAAATTCTATCTAGTATGAAGCAATTCAACTGTCTGAGGCCACTCGACGACCGTCTCGAATTTGATACTGCACACGTTACGCACATACATAACTGCAATGTACACCTTCATGAAACCAACCACCTTTAAAAGCAGATGACAAGCTCTGCACGCGCTTGGGCTATTTTTCTCTTTTATATCTAAACCACAGGAGTATTTTCAGAACACGTATAAATATGTAATGTTCATATATTTACTCCACATAAACGAATATATAAAATATATACGAGTTCATCTCATCGCTTCACGGAAATGATAGAGAAGTAAGTACCTAAAGAGCAAAAGATGTTCTATATCTTCTTTCTCTGTATGCATTCGAGCTAGTGAAACATAACTGAGCGTCATATATAAAGCAAAGATCACATCGACCAGAAAAAAAAAAATAAAGAATTGGATACGACAGACGAGCAATACCAGAAACCATCAACCAGAAAATCTCTTCTGGCTATAGGTATACTTACGTAATAATGCAAAGCCTTTATACAGTTTCATCTTAAATACTGTCATGACATACTCTAAATATCTTGGAGAAAAATAAATCTGCTATCTTTTATCAAATATTATTTAATTTTGCTCTTTAAAGGTTTTAATATGTAAATTATATGCTCGATCTTAGATTTCCTTAAGCTAATTTTTAAAATTTTAATTACTTTTCTATTTTAAAGAAATCTTTAAATTTTATTACCATACATTTTGAACTTTGCTTAAAATATATTTTATTATTATTTAAAGCAATTCAAATGCATACAGACATTAGAGTTAGATATATTTGTTTGAATCAGAAAAAATTGAATAATGGTTTAGAACTGGAGTTATTTCAAATCAAAGTTGACTCTTGTCTTCATTTAAATCAATGACAATTCACTACAAGATGAACTTTTGTAACATTCATCCAAAAATGGTTCTTTAAATTTTTGTCAAACAAAATAACATAGTATGAATGCATTTGTAATGAATACTTTATTGACGATGAATTAATTAATATGCAGAAAGCCAGTTTGTATACTCAGTTTGTAATAAATTACAACTGATTGATCCTCAGTTGATGATCCAGAAATTAAAACACACATAGACATAACACAAACAATGACAAAAAATACTTTGATTATTATATTTGGCATAGTTTTGCATATAGTTAAGCAAGAATATGCATTATACATACATATATATTTGCAATCAATATGTGACTAATGCATTCATCCTGTTTCCCCCCTTCTCCATTTAATCAATGGTATTTAGACTAATCTATGATTACTGGATTTGTTCCAAATAGCTTGTTAAATGAGTTTTTAATGTTCGTTAAGATTTATTCTTATCGTTGGAATTATAAAAATAATTACTGCTCATTTTATAACCATTTTCCATGTTAATTGTTCTGAAATAATCGTTTGTTGATATTTATTTTTATCATTTAATTATTTTTCAATTCCTGATTTACATTTTCGTCTTGCTATTCTAATGCAATTATCAACAGCCTTTTGGTTATTATTTCGATTAGCTTTATACTTATTACTGCTTATTTTTTTGTCTTTGATGAATATTTTTTTTCTGTATCATTGATTTAATTATCAAAGTATTTGTTTTTAATTATTCATTCTCAACAAAAGTTTTTTCTTATTTGTTTTTTTATAAATATAAAGTGAATTTAAGATTGAAACTATTTCATTTATTTTGATTTTTCACTAAATACAGATATTTTTAAATCCTAAAGTAATTTTACAATATTTATTAAGAATTTTTTTCGTATTTAAAAATAAATATAAAATAACAATCCATTGATATCTATTAATAATTAGTTAATAAAATAATTGTTTATCAACAATAAATTAAATATCCATATGTATTTTACTTTCTTTAAATCATCATTAAATATGTATTAAGTAAAGTCAAAAATGCATAGTGAAAAATAGATACGTATGAATAAATATATAAATAGTTGAACAAATATTTTTTATTGATGAGTTTTATACCTGAATGATCATCAATTAATATTTGATTACACAACTCTTAAATAGCTTGATGTCTAGAATTCAATGGAACAATGTTGAAGAGAATAACAATAAATGTACAGAGAGAAATACTCACAATAACCCTTATAATCAGAAATTGAGTTTTAATAATATCTTCACAATCTAAGGTTTCTCAAATACCTTCAACTAATTCGATAGTGAAGTGCCATACATACATACCTCCATTTACACATACAGATATCAATTTTTGTATTGTAATTTTTTGCGAATGAATATTGTACTTAGACAATATTTAATTTTTAAACTTATTTATAAATATTTACAATACAATAATACTTTTATTAAATAATAGATTTTAAGTAATATTTATAATAAACGAATAACTCCACAAGAGTCAAAATAATATGTATTACAATCAAACATAAAACAGAACTAATTGACAATAATAAATTCTCTGCTAAAATTTATCATATTTGAAACATATTTAATTATACCAAACGTTAATAATCCAAATTAATAACAAATTTATTTCGACAGTAAATTTATTATTCCCATTGACTCATTTCAGCTGTTACATTTATATTTATCCTGTATGACATATAAATATCAATATTTCACCTAAAAACCTACGTAATAATTATTACTAACACAGAAAAAAATGACCGGAAAAATACACATTTAGTGAGAGATTCGTGTCCCGTTTGTAGACTGAACATTCAACTACATGGTCGAGCTTGTCTGACCTGACTAGTAGCATACCTACTGGTAGTATTTTTACATGAATCAAATATAAACCAAATAAAATAGAGAATTAATTCATACCTTTCCTCTGCATCAAACTTTCTATTTTTTATATTGTAAAGAATGCTTGTTAACAGTTAATAAATCTTTTTAACTATTAAGAAATATAATGTAGTCAATACAATCCGTATTTTATTGTGGATTACATAATTTTTTGAAAACAAAATGACACAATATTGGAGTGAGGTTAGGATTCGGTGCCATTTCATGTATATTTCTATTAATAAAAGATATGCACAAGGCAAAAAGTTTATTAACTATTAAAAAATAGTTTTTACTGTTAATAAATATTTCATAACAATAAAATGAGATTTATTTATTATAAAACCACTAATGTGTTTATAACTAAGGCTTCTTTATTATTATGAAATAATTATTAACAGTTAAAAAACATTTTAACTTTGATTTTAATTATTAAAAATGGTTTTTTATCGGTTATAAATCTCTTTTATCAGTGTAGAAAGAATGTCGAGTATTTTGTATTTTCCCATTTCATTACATTTGCCCTAATTAATAGTAATGTGGAATTCACGATGACCCTCTTAAATATATTAATTCCCTAATCAGGCCATTGATGACTACGATAGAAGTTAATTAGCCGCAAATGACCGTAAATTTGATGATGCAAAAATTCAGCAAAGCTGCAAATTATGTGACAAAAGAGATATGTGTGTGTGGATGTATTGAGGGTTTGTTTACGCATATGTAGCAAACTCTACTATGCCTAAATTAACGTTTAACTACATATAGGTCCCAGATACACAGATAAAATGATAGTTAATGACTAGTTGATCCCAATAATCCCTGGTATTTCTGATATATGTACATGTGCGAACGGTTTCGAGCCATACTTTTGAAACTATACCGATGAATCGGCAGTCGAGAGGGGTCAGTACGCATTTTACATGTTACTGGATACTACTCGCCACCAGTGGATCGCGTGGTGATCGTTGTGCCATTCAAGAGGGGTAGGAGAGGGTATTGGAAAAGGGATGGAATATGCTAAAGGGTGGATTCTGATATACTCGGTGTATTTACATAGCGAGTTCATGCATTCTCGTTACGGCTCGTGGTCCCAACAGGCTTTGAAGATCCAGCATGATTATAAATTTTATGACCACGCTTTTTTCCCACCATATGCACAGCTTATTGAGTAATCCTTTATCTGTTCGATTTAACGATATATTTTGAGAATAAAAAATACAACAAGATTAAAAACTCGCAAATTATTTTTAACTATTCCTACCTGTTATTTCTACATGCATGAACTGTAAATTTTACTAAAGAAAAATTGACTTGATCCTTTATATTTGCTACTACATTTGTTCTAAATTGACTTTTTGAATTGTTAATAAACTAGTTTTATTGTTGATTTTGTTTTTGAATGAATGAGTTGTGATGGAAACGGTTTAAAAATCAATTTGAAGGAAAATAGATTGTTAAGAGTTTATTATCAATTTGTGGATGGTAAATAAAAGTGAATGAATTATTATTATTGTTAGTATATTCATCTTAATGGCAGTTTTTACCCACACAGTTTTTTTTTATCTCTTAATGTAATCTCTGTATGTCAAAGAAGTGAATACATTTTTTTCATTAAAGTAACACTGATAGGAGTTCACCCAAAAGTAAGACTTTACATTTCTTTTTATTTACTCAGTATATTCGAATTTTGATTTGTTGAAAAGATATCAAGCAAAATGTACAGATTCGAGCCAGCAAAAGTTAATTTTTACGAAAATTCGTAAAGACGTAGACACCTTTTGTGCTTGTGAATGATTTTTTTTTAAATCAGCGCTTTTTTTTTATATAAATAATTGAATATTTTCTTTAAATGTTGATAGCATTTTGCTAACAGTAATTAACAATAGAATCAATCTATAAAAAAAATAGTTAAAAGCATGAACAAAACACTTGAATTTCTACAAGTTTGTTCCACTCGCAGTAAATATATTTTTCATTCTTACCTTTTTTTTTTTTACTCTAAATAGTGCTATGTTGAGCACTACCGTGTACCCAGTTACTTCTCGATTGACGTATACTTTTTCACAGCTCTCTGACTAGCGCCTTCACCTTTATTCGTAATTAAAGTCCGCAAGAACTTAGATTGGAACGAATTTCAAAGTAGCGCTTCAACGGATAAACGGAGGAGCGAAGAGCGATGCTATATTCACTGTCAAGTACAATCTGTTACAAGTACATCTCCATGTATATATCGCAGTAATACGTAATCTTCTCTTCATTTGAACCAACATTAACGAACAATTTTTAATCATTAAGAATTTGTCTATTTAAAACATCTAGAATTCCAACTAGTAAAAAATAATTACGACTTTAATTAATGAACGATTCGTCTTTGAGAAACAAAATATCTATAGTGAGGAGGCGGAACGAAATTGAGTTGTTCTACTTAAAAAGTTTAATGAATTAGACAGAAAATTTCGAGATCAATAACTGATGTTAATTGAGCGGATGACTTTAAGGCTTCTTTTAATAAACAAATATCATTGATTTATCGGAAAAGTTATTTATTATAAAATTATTTCAGTACCGAAAAATATTAATAGTTAAATGCTTAAGTTTAAACTTTATTCTATTCATTCTTTTGAATTTCAAATATTGCAATCTCATGGCCGTGTGTTCAAGTCTCACTTCTGACAACAAATGTAGAATATAGCAAAATAAAAATTGAATGAAATAAAACCAATAAAAATGTTTATTAAAGATAAATAAATTATGACAGATGCAGAAAGACATCTGGTCAAGACTAGTCTCCATCAAATACGAAACATAAACAAATCAGTCAAATGTTGTTAACAACAAAATCAATCGAAATTATTTATAGAACCGTTAATGTTGCTAGTAAATGTTTAGACTCAAACCTACGGCCAACATTTTGGCGAAAAAATTGAAAGTAGATACATAGTCACCGCTATTATCAATTATTTTGATCAGCCGCCCCTCCCCCATCTGGCCATCTATCCCGGATTTACCCTACACTACACAATATAAATAAAGTCCGATTGTTTTTAAGGTTATATCTGTGAGTTTATACACTCTTCTATATCAAATTGAGACATTTATACCGCGTACACTATAAATCGAAAGTGTGTTACAATAACACATCTTATGTTTGTTCAATGTTAAATTCCTATACACAAACTATAGAGCCTTTTAGTTATTGTTCGCACACTTTAAAGCGTGTTAAAATTTATAGTTTGTTTATGGAGTTTATCATTGAACACGTGTAGATATGTTTACTGTAACACACTTTGGATTTACAGTGATAGTATAAATGAAATCATACACTATGTGACATCCAACGCTGCTTTGTTTGGTATAGCAGGGTAAAGAGAAATCACGTGTATAACCTCAAAAAACTACGTCATTTATGTCTACATACTCTGTGATATAAAAAATTTAATATTATTGTGGTTAGACGAGAAATTTTTGCGAGTTTATCTGTAATATGCAGAATAAAAAGAAAGAAAGTCCATTTCAATTTCGATGCAAGAAAACAGATATTAGGTCAATATACTTGGTTGAAAAGATAGATTACTGTATAGATATCTATCAGAGTAACATCTCTGGCACATCAATCCTCCCCGTCGCTTCTTCATTTTCTCCCTTTTCTAAAACCCCTTGAAAGTAACTCGCTTTTACTCCTTTCCGTCTCGAGTCCCTTTAAATGTTACAGGTCCACGTTCTTATTTAATTGAACTTGGAAACAGACAGTAATGGATTTAGATATCCCAGTGCGTTTATCGAGCAAGCAATAAACCCAAGACAATGTTGTTATATTGCGCTTCCGGCTTCATTGAAATTTATGGCGTAATTCTTGTATAAAAAAAATCTAATAATTAACATTTTTTTCGATTTCATTATTGTAAGCTGATATAGGACATGTAAATAAATATTCAAATATTATTTATTTGAGTAAATCCATGAAACATTTTTTGATGGAATCAAGTGTTAATAAATAACGAATATTCCATTTTGTTTATTCAATAAATCGAGCATAATGTTTATAAAAATGTTTCAACGGACATTATATGAATGAATCAATTTTTTTAATGGTTGATATTTTTTTTTTTTTTGTTTTAATGTAAGGAAATTTTAATTAAATATAATATAGTAATTTCTAAGTATTTTCTAACAATTAATTTGAGTTTCATTCATCACAATGATTCAAACAAATGTATTATACATAATAGAATATATATTTTATGTAGAACGGAATTTTGTGAACATGTAAATTGACATGAATCTATGAATCTCAGTAGCATCTCAGCAACTGAGTGAGAAGTATGGACCTGAAAAGAGGTACATACATACATGTAGAAATTTTAGACGTTTGTGCGTTTCAACTTGCGAAACTTGGTGTGTTGCAATGACGATAGTACCTGAACTGGTACTATTTCTGTTGCCGTGTTCCCCGAATAAATTTACGGAAAATAGCTTTCTCAAAACGCAAAATGCAAATGAAGTCAGAGGGCGCAATTTAGAATTTTACGTTTCTGAAAGCCGGGAATCCGCTAACATTGCAACCCTTCGTCTGTTACTTTCTCGAGCCGCTAGAGTTTCTCTCTTTGCTTCAGAACCACGACATTTCCTACCACTTTTTTTTCAACTGTCTTGTAAATGAACTAGTGAAAAAAAAATCGATTTTAAAATGCCAATGACGCAATAGTATCTTTCACCACATTTGCTTTAAATATTCTCACAGCCATGAAAATCGTTTCCTGTATTCCAACGATCCTTTTTCAATATTATTTTTTTCTCTCCCTTTGAATTCTTTTTTATCAATTCATTCATAAAAATTCTCTGCACGTACGGACAATTAGGTGGTCGTAGGCGAGCCAGACGCGCCGGATGCGCTGGCCAGAACCTGTGATGGTAGGGAAAATGTTGGCATAAGTACTGTCGTGACTACTTTCATCCAAACGGAGATCGAAAAATTTTTTTTAGGATATTATGAAAATTAATGCAGAGCTTTTCTTTCTGTTCTGGCTACTTGGTTCTTTAGATATATATTTTTTTATATTATTATATCACTTGGTGATTTTAATAAAATTTTATCTACAAAAATAAATGAATTTGATTTTCATGTGGAAATGTAAATAAAAAAGATAGAGTTCAAGAGGAAGCTTTAGAAAGGAAGAAAGATTTATTAATGAATAAATATTGTAAATCAATGTTTTAAAAATTAAATTAAATAATTGAGGAAAAAAATAAAAGCACAGATGTTGATTAGGTGTAGAGATTATCATGTTGCACGATCCACTCTTTAAAAATAAAACAGTGAAAATAAATAGAATAGGCTGCAGAATCAGTGAATGCAATACAACTAATTCAAACAGTGATTTAATTTACACTGCAAAATTAATGAATATTCATTGATTTTTCAGTTCATTTTATTATTTTCACTGTTTTATTTTTAGAAAGCAAATTGATAAATAATAAACGTTTTTTATTATCACAAATTGGTTCGTATGAAAAATTTATTAGCGAGAAAAATATTAAGACAAGTGATTAGAGATTCAAAAAGTCTAAATAATGTCTTCAGAATTGTGTAGAATAGACATGAATACTTTTATTACAGTTACGAGAATTTTTTAGTTTTAAATAAATTTCCATACCAAGTGAACTCTTTCCACTTTTTTGTTGAGGACTGCATCAAAAACTTGTGTTTTTTATGGTGCAATCATGTATTCGGTACGAGATTCAATTTTTTTAGTTGGAAACTAATTTTATTAAGACAACTAAAAAAAAAGTATAAATTTATCGTAAGAGTGAACATGAAAATTACCATAGACTTATTGCTTGGTTTCAAGTAAGCTAAGTTTAATTTCTGTTAATTAATGACGACAACTTTAACAGAACATTTCGAAATATCATTTTCTAAGCACTAATTCATGTGATATATTGGATAACAATGAATTATCTCTTCCAGTATGTACAATTAACGCAGATAAGTCTAGTGAACTTACGATAAGTTATAAATTGTAATTGGTAGTTTCAACTCGTTTAAAGTCTAATAATAAATATATCTAAGTGTCTCATCAATCATTTAAGTTCATTAAAAAAAATATTCAATACAAATCTAATTAAGAAAAAGTCTTTTAATATTTAAAATATCATTCTGTTTACACTGCAAATCGTACTGTTTCATTTTAATTCACTTAAAGTGTTTTCAAATGACGTCAACCATTTGATTAATATTGTAGTAACTTTTTAGACACTTCCAAGTGCATTAAAAGTTACTACAATGTTAATTAAATGGATGACGTCATTTTGAAACACTTTAAGTGCATTAAAATAAAACATCACGATTCGCAGTGTAGTTTATGACTGAGATAAGTCTTGATCAAACATCTTTCTCAATCTGGAATAATTTACTCATCTTTAATAAAAATTGTAATTGGTTTTTTATTGAACATTTAGTATTCATTTTGTTACAATGTACAATATCAATTTAACCTAAGATTCACTTGAACTTCCTTAAGGAGAGTCAGGAGTCTTGCAACAATGGTAAAGTTTTGCTAATGGAATTTGGCATGATGTGCTCTCTGGAAGTTTATCAGTGAGTATTGACTGACCATTAGTGACTGTTAGCTGATGGCAACACTCTCAAGTATGTCATTGTAAATCAGTAAAATATACTCAAAAAAACATTGGTTGTAAAATTGTGATTTATTATTGCTAATTGTCTGATTTATGATTAGTGACTTCCTGAAATGGACTCTTTTTATAAATTGAATCTTTTTTATTATAATTAATATAGATTATAAAAATATAAACTCCTGATTCAGCAGTAAATAAATTTAAAAAAACTGATTTTAAATTAGGAAAGTAAATAAATGGTGATTAAGTTGATAATTCTTTTGACATCTTTATATTTTAATAGCAGGAAAAATAAAATTTAGGCTTTTTAGACTCAGATTATATTACTATTAGTAATTTCTAGCACACATTTCACTTACTGCAGTTTTTAAATTCTAAAAAAATTAATAATAAACTTCATTTCTAGAATATTATTTATCCAGTATAATTAATCTGAAGCAAATTTTATCTATCAAAGTCAATAAGAGTGCGAATAAATATTTACTTTCATCCCTTTAACGAATATAAATATAATCTCTATAAAACTTAAAAGTAATTATTTTTATGATTTATTTTTTTTTAAATAAAATTTATTCTAGAAAAATATTTACTATTCATCACATTACATTTCTACTCTCGAACTAAGCCCAAACAGCTGAAGTCATTGACACATTCACTTACTTGGGATTAACATTGATAAAATTTAAGTAACAACATATACATAATCAGAATTCAGAAGGCTAAAAAAATTAATCTTAACTGGATTTAAGATAATCGCCTTAATTTCACTTAGCCTAGAACATTAACGAAAATAGTGAAAGATTTCACTGCAAATCGTAGTATTTTATTTTAATGCACTTAAAGTGTTTCAAAATGACGTGGAAGTGTCTAAAAAGCGACTACAATGTTAATCAAATGGGTGACGTCATTTTAAAACACTTTAAGTGGATTAAAATAAAACACTACGATTTGGAGTGATTAAATATCACATCGTACAAAGAGTTTTTTAATTTTCAAGTTACTATTATTCAGTATAATATTCAATTAATGACCATTTTAATGAAGTCAATGAGTATTATTATTATCTTTTATTAAATTATCATATTCAATTTACTAACGGATACTTATAGATCCTCTGTTTGTTTAATTTCATAATACTTTTTTGTCATTAATGAAGTATGATTTAAATTTCAAAGAGTAATATTCAATCATTAAATGTATATAAATTACAATTTATGACCGAATTACGATAATCATCAGGTAAATTAATATAGAAATTCCAATCACATTGTGCTGGCTATTGAATTAATTAACACAAATCAATGTCACCTGAAATAATTTTGATAAACTAATGAATGTTTTATAATCCTGTATACAATTTTATTAATGATTTTATTTTATTATTTCTAGCTATTTAAGGTAATTTGGCATTAATACACTGTAAATCTGAAGTGTGTTACAATAAATATACCTACACATGTTCAATGTTAAATTCCATAAATAAACTATAGATTTTAACACGCTTTGAAGTGTAATAGAAATAACTACAAGGCTCTATAGTTCGTGTATAGGAATTTAACATAGAACACACATAAGATGTATTATTTTATCACACTTTTAATTTACAGTGCAGGCTCACAGTTTTTAATTGATCTGAAAAATGATATATTATCTATAAATAAAAAAACAAAAGAGAGATTTTTTACCACATTGTTTAGGAGAGATAATTACTTGAAGTAACACAAAAATATGCTAATCAAAACAATTTATATTAATTAAAATTTTTCTTTCACTCCTCATCAATAGCTAATACATTTCACTTACAGATTATCATCATTACAAATCATATACACATACCATGCAGAAAGCTGTTTGATAAATTAAAAAAAAAAAAAAACAATCATTACTAGTTTGACTAAATTTTTTTTTTAAACATTCAAAATGTAAGAAATATTATTATTTTTTTGCTATTTCTTTATGCATTAGTTTATAAAATAAATTTTTTGGTAACTTAAGTGTGGAGTATTTGTTTTTTTTTTTTTAGTCGTTTGTAAGTTAGTAAAAGTACAAAAGAAATGTCCACAACAAAGAAAAAAATGACTTAAAGAAAATAAAAATTTCTCAGTAGAAAAGTAAAACTCTTCATCCCATTACATGTTACCCTGCGGCGTCATTCCCTCACTCTTACTACTTCTCACGCTTGAAAAAACGCTTAGATCTGTATCGTGATGCTTCGTTTACTTGCTCACAGTTAGACACTCTCTCATGTTCCAAGCAAATTAATTGCCCCCAAGTAAAAATAAATTATTCGAAAGTAAAAAAAAAAAATTAAAAAAACACAAATTCACTTTAAAACTATTAACTCATGACAATGGAACTTGTATTTAATCGATAACTTTTACGTAAGAACTTTAACAAAAGTATTAGCAATAAATACTGGGTTGAAAAAAAAATAATCAAACCTGGTTGAAACGAAAAAAATAAATAGTTGGAAAATAAATCAATTTCCTTGAAAATCCCTCAAGCTGAACTGGTTCATTGAAATGTCCCAATTTTGTGGCTGAAATGAGATAAAAACATGAACAAGTACTCAGGAAATAAACGTAGGAAAGTAGCTTTGTCAAGTAGAATGTCATATTCCAGTACAGCATACTTTAAAGCACATCAGTTAGCTTATATTCCATAAACTAATACATGTATCTATACATCAACATGTTTATGAGAAGAAACCTTTCCATATAACTCAGACAACACTATCAGATTACCCTTCACTCAAATATTTAGTAAAAGAAGATAAAAAAATAGTCTAGTAGAGCATCCTTGATGATGTCCCGGCTGGATAACAAGTTCCTTCTTCCGACCTAGACTTCCATCAATAGATAGCACAGTAGGTAGGAATAAATAGTCTTCATGTTCAAACGAACTAGTACTGTAGATACATATACATAAGCTCACATGTACATATATTTATTTCAGCGAATTCATAGTAGATCTAAAATGCAGAGATCGGTCGTAAAGGGAGATGAGGACAGTGGTCAGAGTATTATAAAGTTCTAACAGTAGAAAAGGGAGAAGCCAGATGTTATAGCTACTTCCTGTTCATTTTCACCTTTAGTTATATATATATATATATATATATGTTGTCCTAGTGTACGTTATATTCAACGACCATTCCAGCACAAGGGCACTCCACTAGCCGTCACTCACTCCATTGGGTCATCCACCTTCTATCGATACGACCAATGCTATTCTCAGTATGTGATACAAGAGCTCCATTCGCGTTCCAGTGTGTCACAAGTACGCACACAAGTGTGACGTACGTCGGTCTAGTCTGGTGCAAGGGGATAAGACCAGGAGTGATTGCGGTGTACTTGCCATACACATCCACATATTGCTTGGTACATTCATGTGTATACCTTGAACGATATACGCTGAGGATGAAACACTAGGGAATAATGATAGAGAAAGATGAAGAGACTCAGTACCAAAGTAGTGCACAATCGTATCTCTAACGGAAGCAGCCACTGGTATTGTCTCATCACGTCGACATTTGACGTACCGACATTTCCTTCTTCCTTCTGCTTTCGAACTCTCAGAACAAGGAGCTAGATATTTTACCATTCCTCCACCACCTGCATACCTATTGACTGATGTAAATAACAAGAAACTCGTTGCCGATTTAATTCTAACGCCTGAATTTCTGTGTCTACAAATTGTACTGTCGCTGATGCTAGTGCTGCAAAAGTATCTTTCATACCCAAGGGAAATTATACTAGAATTATTTGGATCCTCCATCACTCTAATATTTATTTTCTATCTAATGTAGATGTATGTCTAATGGGACATCGATATTATTATATAAATCACTAGAAGCTTTTTTGTGCACCAAGTTTACTCTTAAGATGTATTCAAATAGTTTTGAATTTATTTAACACACTCCATAGCTAGCCTGATTACCCAAGTCATTGATTGGACTCTTGCTAGGTGCTAATGAGTTTCATTACCCTAGCCGAAGTTCAACAATTGGAAGAATTAGAGAATGTCTAGTTATAAATAACTTAGCTTTGATTGTGAAACAGATGATAATGATGATTGACTAGTTATTATTAAAATCAGAGAGTTTTGATAATGAATTAAAAAAATTACTTGACTTATTTTTATCAGGTATAAAAATTATCTCTAACCAGAGACGATTATTTTACCTGTTCACATCTGTTTCTGAATTTTCATAGCAGAATGACATAAACCAGTTACATAGATTAATATAATGCATATTCATTTTTATTCTCGGTCACCAGATGACATGGAAATCATATTAATTCAAAACTATTTAATAACCATCACAATCCACTTTCAAATCATTTTCAGAACCAGCAAAATGGTTTGTTAATTAGATTCAATCTGATAAACTGCTAATAACTGCTATCAAACTGGATAATATTATAATCATGTAGATCAAAAAACCAAAATCAAAAAATAAAATCCTAATTTGTGAATTTTGTTTCATGAATCTCTGATTTTATTTAATCGAATTAGCTAGCTTGATCTAATTGGATCTTTTCTGATGGCATTTTCGACCTGAATTAATTGAATCAAATCTGATTCTATTTAATTGAATCTGATTGGGTCTTCAACTACTCTATCACACTGCATGTAAGATTTACCAACTGTCTTAATTGTTTATTTATTTAGATGGAAGTTATTTTAAGCCATCAATATCCACATACAATTAATTTCTGATTACAAGTTAAAATCAATTAGGAATAACTGCTGCTCTTAACCAGTTCATTACATAATACATAGAAAAAAAGGAAGCTACAAGATTTAATATTTAACTTTTATTTTTAACTGGAAATTGATCATCAAGTCAATGACTTGACTTTAATTAGAAACATTTCAAGTTTGATTTTATAAAAGAAAATTTTATAGGTACTAGATTCGTTGAACATTCTCATATGAATGAAGATAATTTATTAAAAACACGAATATGAATATTCAATCATTCCAACAAAAATACTAGAAACACAATTCAATATTGAATTCTACTGATAACACAGCATCACTCTCACATATGAAAAAATATACCAGAAGAGTACTTAAGCTAAAAAAGACACTTACTTTTTGTTTTAAAAGTGAATTCATGTTGAAAAGATGAACTAGGTTTATCAACAAAACATTTATTCCTATAAGAGACTTTTTTTAATCCAGCTTTGCTCATCTAAGAGTACTCAATAATTATAAAACTGATCATTTCAATTCAACTGATTTTCAAACGTATCCTAAGTGTTTTTTATTAAAGCATCTCTGCAAATGTAAAAAAATTCAATTGGTTAGTAATAATTTACCCAAGTGTTTAAAATATTGAACATCATAAACAAACTATAGCATTTTGTTGATCAGCAAGAAGCGTTCAAAATTCTTCTACAAAACTGTTACAGTTTGCTTATGGTGTTTAACATTTAGTCCAGTAAGGGTGCAAATGAAAAAAGGGATACATACTGCAAATCTCATGTTAATCAAGTATTTGACACAATTTTTAGTAAACTCCTTTAAATGTTTAAAAGTCAACGACAAAGTTTGTAAACACTTCAAGTATTTAGTTTTTTTAAACACTTTATTTACAGTACAGACTTTTTCTTTTTTAGTAAGAATCATTAAACGCCCCTATAATATGTTGATGTGATTTCAGTGCAATTAATCAGTGTAAAAAATATTAGAATAAAGTAAATATTTTATTCATGCATGAAATTAGTGAGAGTTTTAGGGATATTAATTATTGAAGTCACATATAAACATTAGTAGTTTGTGCCAGAAGCATCAAGACTTGCAGGCACATCATCTCTCCTTCTATTTAGGTCCACTCTCTAGGGCACGCGTAATTTGGTTTCTCCGAATTTAAGCGTCGCTCCAGGCCTTAATTTTGTTAAACGAGTTGTTTGCTAACCTTGTTAAATTTGGCGGGTAGCTATACGCGCAAACGGCCAGTGACTGTTGGAAACGACCAACCAACTGGTCATGTTCTTTCTCTCTCATTCTCACTTCCTGTTTCTCACACGCATACATCAATTCTATATATGATGGTTCGATGCGGTTATTGACATTTCAGGCAAAAATTAAATTACGCGTTACGCGTGCTCACCAATCTCACCCTGCCATCATCGCAATATGAGATGAGGGAGATGATGGACAGATAACAGAGACAAAGACCTATCGTATCATCAACTTTTTTTTCAAATTTATACATATTTATTAATCACTACCTACCTATAATTATTATTAAAATTCATTCAACACCCAACATGTAAAAAAAATTCCTCCTATTTCCAATACCGATCATTAACTCAGCTTTTCATTTAAACAATCAAATTTTATTGAATCCAGTGATGTGTAATGGTGAATTAATTATTAAATTATTACTTTGGGTTGGATTTTTTGTGGGGTATGATATTAATATACTTCAATATCAAATAGTTTCATTAAAGAAATTACATTAATTACAATTAATCGTTGAATTTATTTTAAAAAATATTTATTATTATTTTTTATTAATCAATATTGCGTTAAAAAGTATTTAATTAAATATTTTATACATACCTAAGTGTTTACAATGTTGTGAACACTTTGAATGTTTAGTTTCTAAATACTTAGATTAACAGTAAAGGAAGTGAAATCTCAAATTTAATAATTTATTTTTATATTATTTAAATTATAATTGTGATTTATGGTACAATAAAATTTCCAATTGATTTTTTAATAATTTTATTAATATATAAATAACCCAATTGATATAATCTCGTAATCATTTATTTTTGAATTGAATAATAATCCATTTATTATTGTAAAAAATTCTGCAACAACCTTTTACTCTATCTCAGCTATTGCCCTAGATGTAGTCTAAAAAGGAGTCATCTTTTTCATGTTTTTTTAATAATTTATGACATCACCATAATCATTTACAATATAATATATTCTAAAATTTCGGAAATTTTAAAAATATTCTAAAGCTGTTGAAATGCTATATTGCAGTACAGATTTTATTTTTACTCTTCAAGAGAAAAATTATTCCTAAAAGAAAAAGTACTCTTGAGAGAAGGAATTATTTCACTGGAAATTTTTAATAAAAATAAAAATATACTTTTCAAGTGCAAGAAAATCTTTTTTCTTGGTAGCAAAATATATATTATGTGTAAAATTAACTCTATTTATAACCCAAAAAACTTTCTAATAATTTTGATGAGATAATTACTTTTTTGATTGAAAAATAATTACCTTGATTATTTTGTCAAGAAATTTATTTAAATATTTTTTTAAAATCCATGAATCCATTGGGATTTGTTCTACAGAATATTTATTTACATTTGGGATGAAATTATTCAAAGTTATTTCATCCATTAGTAATTTTTATCAAAGATCCAACGTGATAAAAGCAGTAAAATTTATGGAATATTTTCATAATGAGAGATTTTACATTTTCTCGTGGAATAATTATTTAAATATATTCGATTAATAACAATAAACTTTCAGCTATGGGTATAATACAGTAACATAATTCCAACAACTCAAATACTGTAATCATATTAAATGCTAAAAATGATAAAAACATATCTCACATTAAATCTTGTCATCATAGACATCATTCATGTCAACAGAAACTCTTAAAAGAATTTTAAAGCAGTTGAAAACAAAATTTCTTTTTTTTAACTAAAAATTATTTAAACTGTTTAACTATAAACTATTCCACTATTTTCATTATCTTAACTGATATTTTGTCAATCAAACTATTTTCTTCTCCAACAAACAATCAAGAAATTTCAATATAAAACATCTAGAATAAAGCAGCACCATAGAAAATGATTTTGGAATGGTTGAAGTGCTAGATAGCATTGTTGAATAACAAATAAGTGAGTACATGTTTCATAAATAATATATTTCCTGCTTGTTGTAAAAGATTAAATACCTATTACACAGCAACCTCTTTTATTAATGACCATTGACAGAATGTAGCCAGTGAAACTCATTTATTCTGATTATTGACTATAGAATTCCAAAGGAGGTCAATAATTAATCCAACAATTATTCCCAACTTTTTGTTTCAATTTTTATAAAGAATAATAAAATACCAATTGGTTTTATTATTTTAGAAAATAACTGCATATTTGTTTTCATCAGCAATATAATATTTCAATAAACTGCATGGTGTGAATCTAGCAAAGCACCTGAGAGTACTTCAGCCATGGCTTACTTGCTTTAAATCTTTTTAATCTCTCAACTACTAAACTTTTGTTCAGTAAATTTAATGTTAATTCTGAACTCATAGTGATGATCAAAAATGAATTCTTATCACCTAAAATGGTTTTAGACTTGATGAGCAGTAGGTGTTTCATAAAATACTCACATGATAAAGTATTAAAACTACCTAATAGGTAGGTCAGTATTTTGATGTTAAGGAAGATTAAATTTACTCCACATTAACTTGTAGCAGATAATTTATAATTGTTAATTACGTTATCAATAAATCAGTGGAAACAAAATGTTTACATAACAATCTCACGCTAAATACTTGAAAAATCGAATTTCATTTCATAAGACCTTAATTACTATATACATTGAATATTCTAAATTTCCTAAATTTCATCGACAATTATTGTTACTTGGAAATGCATAAATTCAAGGAATATTTGCAAATATTCAAAATTCATTATTATTTCAAATATTCATCATTCATCGACATTCATGGAATGTTTATTGGAACTTTAAAATTATTTTAAAAGATGAATATTTACCTTAACGAACTTGAATGAGTGTTTAGCAGACTAAATGATTAGAAAAAACTAGAATCTGATGACCTGAATATTAATATTGATATAGAAAAGAAATAATTAAAGAACCTGATGTTTATTTTTCTAATTCCCTTGTGTATGATCTTGAGAGGTAGAATGTTCAATAATTGAATAAAATTGTACATTATTGTAGGATGTGAGCAAATAAAATCAACTTTCATTGTTGAACGCTTGCTCAAAGCTACTGTGAAATAAAATAAAGTAACTCAGATCTAGGTTCTGTGCTTTACTGTGAAATAGTGAATGCTGTTAGTGAGGCTAGGATTTAAAGTTTATGGAAGCTTAGAAGTAGTCTTTCCACTGGATTTTATGACTTTATCATTCTCTTTGGAATTCTTAATTTCTGTATTTCAAACAGTGAAGTTCTTTTAATCAATTGTTTCGCTTTTAAATGATAATTTGGACAATACAAACTCAAGAACATTCCAATTAGTGATTATTGATTAATATTAAATTGGACCAAAGGTTATCAAAAACTTGATTACGCTGAATGTATCAATTTGTCTTACTTTTCATGCCATGAAATGCTTCCAGTGCATATTTTTAGACTACAATATTTAATAATTAACGTTCAATGATAATAGACGTTCTCAAACTTGGCAGAAAAATTAATTTGGATGGCTATCTTGAAAAAAATAATATTCCGTATGGAAAAATTTCGTTCTTCAAACGTTCCTTGTACGTTCTCCAGTGGGGAAGTCACCCGACGTACCTCTTGTGGGTCTATGGGGAACGGTTGGAGAACAAAAATTTTTCCTTTTTATTCCAAATGTACTTTGTCTTAGTTTTCTGATAATAACTCAGGATCTATGAGGTCTAAATAAATAAATGAGCATATCAATAGATTCGGAAAAACAAGAGCCTTTTATTGCACTTGCTAAAATTATGATTGGTGGATGATTTATGCAAAAATTTTTGCAAAGTTCCGGTTTTACCCCATTTTAGGAGTGAAGTAATCGATTTTTTAAAAGTTTGACCTGATTTCGCATTTCTACGCATCAAGACGAAGAGAATGAGTGGTCGATCATCAAAATCGGACAACTTTGATTTTTCGACCCAAAAAAATGGCAAGTGGTACCCCTTTCCATTTTTTTTGGCCAAAAAATAAAAGTACTCCGATTTTGATGATCGAGGACTCATTCTCTTCGTCTTAATGAGTAGAAATGCGAAATCGAGGCGCAGTTTAAGAAAATCCATTCTAACACCCTCAAACAGGGGTAAAACTGGATACAAATTACTAAACATCATCCCCCTGACTTTAAACCCTTGTAACTCTCGAACGGATGGTCCAATAACGTTTTTCAAGGACGTTTTGGAAACCTTAGATTCTGAGCTATAAAATGATATCCCCAAATTTATTGCAAAAAATTTATTTCCCCCTCAAAATCGCTAAAATATAAAAAAAGTCACATTTTTTTAGGGAGTTTGCCAAATATTTTGGCAATTTTAAGGGTGAAATAATGATTTTCAATGTTTTTCATGGATATGTGTCTTTAGCTTAGATTCTGAAGTTTCAAAATACCTCTTCAAAATCGATATTGGATTGTTTGTTCACAAGTTATAGACGTTCAAAGTTTGAGGGAGGGTAGAAAATCGTCTACTTTTCGATTTTAAACCTCTGTAACTTGTGAACAAACAATCCAATATCGGTTTTGAAGAGGTATTTTGAAACTTTAGAATCTAAGCTAAAGATACATATCCATGAAAAACATTTAAAATCATTATTTCACCCTTAAAATTGCCAAAATATTTGGCAAACTCCCTAAAAAAATGTGACTTCTTTTATATTTTAGCGATTTTGAGGAGGAAATAAATTTTTTGCAATAAATTTGGGGATATCATTTTATAGCTCAGAATCTAAGGTTTCCAAAACGTCCTTGATAAACGTTATTGGACCGTCCGTTCAAGAGTTACAAGGGTTTAAAGTCAGGGGGATGATGTTTAGTAATTTGTATCCAGTTTTACCCCGTTTTGAGGGTGCTAAAATGGATTTTCTTAAACTGCGCCTCGATTTCGCATTTCTACTCATTAAGACGAAGAGAATGAGTCCTCGATCATCAAAATCGGAGTACTTTTATTTTTTGGCCAAAAAAAATGGAAAGGGGTACCACTTGCCATTTTTTTGGGTCGAAAAATCAAAGTTGTCCGATTTTGATGATCGACCACTCATTCTCTTCGTCTTGATGCGTAGAAATGCGAAATCAGGTCAAACTTATAAAAAATCAATTACTTCACTCCTAAAATGGGGTAAAACCGGAACTTTGCAAAAATTTTTGCATAAATCATCCACCAATCATAATTTTAGCAAGTGCAATAAAAGGCTCTTGTTTTTCCGAATCTATTGATATGCTCATTTATTTATTTAGACCTCATAGATCCTGAGTTATTATCAGAAAACTAAGTCAAAGTACATTTCGAATAAAAAGGAAAAATTTTTGTTCTCCAACCGTTCCCCATAGACCCACAAGAGGTACGTCGGGTGACTTCCCCACTGGAGAACGTACAAGGAACGTTTGAAGAACGAAATTTTTCCATACGGTCGATTTTCTGTTGTAAGTTTATTTTTTTATATTCCAGTCATTCTACTCTAGAAGACAAAAATCAAACCTCTAGTTGTCAATAAATCTTCTAATGCAGCAGAAGACATATGAAATTACCCATTTTTCACATGCAAATGCGTGAACATGTCAAGAATTGTCACACGTACTATTAAACGCATGAATTCTACGTAACAGTAATATTCTCACATCCATTCAGATGTCTATTGTACTTGACCACCCGTATCCCTAGTTTCACTTATGCTATCGTGAGCCATAGATTCATGAGAAGTACAGGAGTGCCGATGATCGAGCTTACGGATGCATACAAATGGGAGCGACAGAGATAGAGTTGGATATTCGAACAAGCCAAGCGTCGACAGCTAACGTGTTATTATTACCCACTAGCAATAATCAATAACACACTGAAGCAGGTAACACTCCAGAACCCACTGAGTAAACGACTATTTTTTAATCTTTTATTTGTTAGAATTGTGTTTACATGAATATATCCATTGTTCATTGATTTATACTTTTCTTTTTTAACATGACTGCTCTAATAGTCATCAAGAGTATGACATCACTTTCTAAGCAGTATTATCTCTAGATATTCTGCTTAATCATCAACTCTATCCAAATTATCAATTGCCAATCGAATTGGAAAATTGAAAAGAGGATGGATTCAATTCAGCAATAATAGAAATTTATTTTTTACTTTGAGGAAATTAAGGTAGATTGGCATCCCCATATTTATTGCAAATTTTAAATTTAAAAGTATTTTATTTCAATGTGCTTAAAGTGTTTCAAAATGCCGTCACTCATTTGACAAACATTATCAATACTTGTAATGCACTTAGAAATGTTTAACAAGTGACTACAATATTAATCAAATGGATGACGTCATTTTAAAACACTTTAAGTGCGTTCAAATAAAATACTACCATTAGCAGTGTTGGTAATCAAAACAGCAGGGATTTTCTTTTCAAAATAGAATTTAAAAAAAAACTGTGTAATGAATAATGTTAAAATTTACCTTAAATACATTTCAAGTACTATTTTTTATATTACCTACTAATTTATACTACCTTAAGATAAACTATATAAAAACTTACTCGTTTGTTGGAAAACAATATGATGATTTCTCCTTTTTACTTATTTCAATTTATTACTTATTTGTTTATCCATTTTATTATTCATCCCCAACTGGTTTTAATTACTTTTGTATCAAAAGCTAAATTGGAGTAGTTGCTAAATGTATTTTTTTAAAATAAAAATTCAGTAAAAGCTTCTAGATCTAATTTGACTCAATTGAATTATTGTTACAGACTTTAGACTTGGTTACACCGAATCGGATTTGATCACCTCGAATCAGAACAAATTGAATTAAGATGTAGATTTAGTTTGATCTAGTTAGATCGAATGAAATTTTTTTTTTCATTTTCATTTAAATGCTCGAATTTAAATGAGTTCAGATTTTATTTGATTTAAAAAAGGTTCAGCAGGTTGAATCGAATATCAAAATATTTCCGGATACTGGTCAACAAGAATAAACTTTTTTCCCACGATATCAAAAGTTTGTTGTAAACAAATCAAAACAGGGTGAATGAACCAGTGGATCCACCAGTGACTCTAGATACAGTTCCACCTTATTAGAATAGTTTAACTTTATATTAAACAGAGAGAGAGAAAAAAAAGTATCTTCTCATGCGAATTATTTTTTAGTAGATTATTCATTTAGAATACATTTTAACTTTTTCATATATTTAGTGAGTTTTATCTAGGGTTTTATTTCAAAAAGTATACTTACGAAATAAAAATTCGAACTGAAAGTAGGTTTTCAATAGATCCTAACTTATTTGCTTTTGCTAGACCACAAAGAAAATACTGTTAGTAGATTAATCTAAGTCGAGTAACTAAAATGAAGATATTTTATCTGTAAAGATAAGTGAACTGAATTCTTCCAAGTCATTCTAAAAGACAAAAACTTTTAATCTTTTTAATTTGAAAAAAAAAAAATACTCGCAATATCAATCTTTACTTTTGAAGCTTCACCTCATATTGAAGCTAGTTCAGACTAGAAATACTTATGTTTAATATATATTTAAACAATTTTTACTAGAAATTTAGTTTAATATTTTTTTATCTACTCTAAATAATCTTCAATATCGTTGAAGGTTTTGTTTTATTTTAGCCAAAGAGACTTTTTATAAAGAAAGCTTATCAAAAGGCCATTGTACTTATAGTCGTTATTACATTCCGTGTTCTCTTATTTATAGAATTAATCAACACGAAATGTTTAAATGTAGATTACACTTGTTATTTAATCTCATGTTTATATCTTAATCAGAAGTAAATACATTGCTAAATGAGGTGGAACATAAATAAGAAATAAACAAAATTATTCAAGATATAATTATTCATTGAAACAACATTTTTAATCATACATATAAGTACAAGTATTTTAAATGCATCATTTTATATTTATAAAAAAAGTAATGACAAGTATAAATATGCTTGCAAGGTTTATATTTAATCTAACCACTTTTTGAAACATCAAATAAAATATTAAGCATGTTTGAAGAGTTACGTATGCTACATTAATGTTAAATATTTAAAAAAATTGGAAAGCATTAGGCATTAAACAGAAAAACAAATAATTATAAGAAAGCCGATTAGAAAAGGATTAAAATGTTATGGTTTATAAATACTTGGAATTGATCCAATTGTTTCTATCAATGTTACATCAAACAAATTTCTATTTTTCAAAGCTTGTTTTCACTTCAAATAATCAACAGAAAAAAATGGAATAATATTTGCAAGTAAAGCTGTGATTAAATTGACAAAATCTTCAACTATAGTAGCAATTTTCAAGTGACATTATTCCAACTCTATTAAGATGGTAATCAAATCTTAACATGATGACTTATGGCTTGACAAAGATCTGATTAAAACCTTACCTTAATGGAAACATTCCTATCCAAGTTAAGTGATTCTCATTGCAAAAATTCAATACCACACTGACCGAGTTTCAATAAATTACTCTCTTAAAGTTCACATACATTTCCGGGATTTAAAGAGAATTCTGAAGAGCAAGAATCTGTTGGCAATGATGATGTTATTGGAGGAATGTGATATAATAAATACCTTTATTATTAAAAATAATTAGTGATAATTAATTAAAAATAATAAACGAGAAAATAGTTGCTAAAATTCGTATCATAACAGCCTTTAAAGGTTTTCTGGGTTTCTGTTTTTGTGAATAGTTGTCTGGCTGGACAATTAAATTAATAGCGACTAGTGACTGCAGGGAATCAGTAGTTAAGTGGAAAGAGTTTAGAGATTAGTGGATAACGAGAATAAGTATTTAATTAGTAGGGACTAGTTACTCTAGTCTCTTTTGATAAAAAGAGACAACTAGATAGAAGCATTCATGCTCAGGAGTAGATATATGGACCGGTCCCTTTATTCTTGAGTCTCTTCCACTTGCTCTTATAGCAGTATCTAGAGTGTCTGAAGCACAATAGGCAAATGTTGTTCACCTTTGGCCTAGACCTTTCTCAAACCTGGACCTTTTCTAAACTTAGATCATCAGACCTGATTGAAGGCTGTTGTAATAAACTTGGTTTAAATATTATAAATTTAATGAAAGTCTCTGTTCAATGAACTCAGAGTTACTCACCAGCTATCCTGAAAGTGAATGAGAAAGGTATTGGGTTCACATTGATACCTTTGTCAAAGTTTATCCTCTTTTTATCGATTGCAAGGGTGACAAGATTTGCTCATTTTGCATCAAATAGTCTGATAAGGGCAAATAAGAAAATTCTTGAAATTATGTTGATACCTAGGATAACTCTTTTTCTATTGTTGCTCCAACAAATTTAAGATGGTCCACTTCTGGTCTGCTTATAGGACTTTTTCTATCATATCAAATTGGTAAATAAATACTGGTATAGATAATAAACTAATTTAATATTATTTAATTGGAGTAATCAAAATTAATGAATATTTTAGATATTATCTATTTACGAATTAATTTATTAATAAATTCATTAATTAAAAAACTATATCGGTTGAATTTCATGAAGTTTGAACATCAGTAATTAATTTTAGTAAACAGTGCATTTTTCGTATAAAATTCAAGTTAATTTGAATCATAATCATAAATTTTTATGAGTCATTTATTTAAATCAAATTGCAATATTTTTAAAAACAATCCAAGTATTGTAAAAACATTTAAAAATGTAAACATATCTATATTTTGTAAATGACATTTTATATTGAACACACTTTAGTTATTTTTGTTTCATTTCAAACGTTTGTGGAATATGCGAATTTCAAGGAGTTAGTATTGTTTTTTACATTTCCTTTACATTTAATCATTTTTATATTCGACAGTGAAATCGATATTTTCATATTAACTTCAAGCTTTTACATCAAATGTACATTTAAACATTTATTAATAATACATATTAATTGTATCTTCATGTTAATATTCAGATTTAGACTAAATTTCCTTTGAATTGATGCTGTTAAAGCAATTTAATATATTTTGTGAGTCAATGAAATTATTTGAAAGAATTCTACAAAGGATTTGCTCTTTTCAGTCAACTGTTTGAAGGTTTTCGTAAGAAAACAGAACTATGAATAGAAATAATATTAAAATTTTCTTACATTTAATGTTCTGAATGTTTATTAATAAATTATCTAGCAAATCAGTTTATTACTAATTAAAAAACAGTTCTAAAAATGTATGTCAACATTTTCCAAGTGATGATCATGTATTAAAAGAGAACAAAAAATATGAAACAACATGACTGACATGAAGATAAGAATTCATATTTAATCATTATTTTCTCTGCTCTCAAAGCCCTTCCTTTCTATTAGCTTAGTGATAAGAATAATATTAGCTCTGTTCGAGAATGAAAATTGTCAATAAGTCTATACGTTTGGAGAGCTTTATAGTCTAAAAGAATTGATTGTTTAAGTGTCACTTATCTAAATGTCGATCTTTGTCAAAAATCAATAAAACAACATTATGAAATTTGATCAACACCTTTAGTTACAGAATGTAAATTAAGCTTGCACCAATTGTAAAGGTGGTCAGTGGTAATAAGAAGATGAATTGCTTCCTTCAACATTGAACTATCACATCAGCAACCTTTGTAAAGAGTTAATACAATGTATTTTAGATTTATAGAATGAAAATTTATATCAAGTCATTGATCAATTGAATTAAAGTGATCGCAGCATTGGTTGCTATGGCCTCTGCGAGACATATGATCAGAGATACTTGATAGGTACACCCTTTATGAGGCAATCTATCCACATTATATATCATGCATGTTTGATATATTCTCTATATACATGTATGTATATTAATTCCATCAAGTTACTGAATCTAAACTTACCTAGAAAACCTAAACAATGTTTAAAAATATAAGGATCTAATCATCAGGCATCAACATGATCAATTGATAAAATCTATGAAGGATACTTTTATTCGTTTAATTTATTGTCAAAGAATTGTTTATTATTGAATACCTACAATTAAAGCAATTCTATTTATTAAATCTCATATAAAACTTCTAGTAGAAAGTGAGATTGGCACATTACTAGTTTAACATTGGACCAACACTTTCAAGCTAGATTTAATGCTAAGCCAGAAATGAGTCACTCTTGTTTCCTGCTAGAAATTTATTCCAGCTATAAAAATAAAGAGCACTAACACATCAGTGTATTTGTAATTAAACTTAAGATTAGTCAGATTCTAATTTTAATTCTACAATAATCCAAAATTGTACTACATAGGAGCTAACTGTAATACTTGATGATATCAAAATAATTTGGTCATTCAAAAGTCAGAACAAAGTTGGTAAAATAGTATGATTAGCATTGTTTCAGTAAAGTTGAAAATAATTTTTCTATTTAATAAAACTGATGGTAGTGTTTTTATAATAACTTGGAAATTTCTTATCATCAAACGCAATTTTTCTGTAATGTAACGACCAAGGTGATGATAAAGAGAGTGGCATTAATTCTTGAGTTATATCCATTGTCATTTAATTTAATCATCAGTTCACGCACCATGAAACGCCGTAACAAAGAGGTAGAGAGAACCTTAGTATGTGATATGCTGCACGTGCAATCCCACAGACACATGAAATTCGCGTGTTACGTTCCTGAAAAGACAGCTCACGTTGTTAACAAGGTACACTGGTCGTTGAAACTGTCTCATAAAGTGTACAACCTGCTACCAGTTTTGATCTCCTTGACCTCAAATAAGTTTTCTAAATATTATAAAATATGCGCTCCAATATTGTACTGTCAAGAATATATTTGTAGTAAATGGTAACAATGATTATATAAGTTTGTTTCTTTTTTTTTGTAAAAAAAACATTTAAAGATGGAATAAAAGTTTGAAAGCTAAGTAAATTTACGAACATGTAACAGTAGTTACTGACAGACTTTTCATGAAAATGAAAAAAACCGTCAAAGCTCAAAAAAAAGCTTCAGCAAAAGTGCAATTGACGAACGGTGCTATTACTGGACAAGAGGAAATATTGGAAAATCCATGTACGCAATAGCAAAGGTGCTGGGTGTGACAGTAAAGGGTGTACTGAACCTAAAATATCTAAAAAAAAAGGTACAACTTCAAAGTGAACAAAAGCCATTTTCAATTTGTCATACTATTTAAGTATAATATTCAATCTTTTTATCATTAATTTGATACTATTGATCATAATTATTTCATTCATGAACCATAAGGATATAATTAACTAACTCAAGTGAATGAATTTATTCAACAAAAATATTTGAAAGTAAATAAATATCAATAAAATGTTATGAAAAGTTATACATTGTTTATAACAATAGCAAATTTTTATAAGCAAAATAAGTAAAAGATGACAAAATTATGGATTTCATATTTGTTTCATTTTTATTACTATCATTTAAATAATCCTAAGAATCAGCAACGCTCATTAGTTCATCATCAATTTTATTTTCTTCATAAGAATCAATACTATTTTTTTATTCATCATTTTCAGCATTATTTATTATTACATTATTATTTATTTTTATTGATAAAATTAACTATATCACATATTATTGATCCTATCACATTCACAATTACTCCATTCATATAATTAATAAATGTTAAAAATTTAAGTGAAATCATATTAAAACATTATAAAACATATGAATTGGAAGAAGCAGAAAGTAGTTTAATCTACAGCAAATGTTGACGTTGACACAACTGTAACTATGGAGAGAATAAGAAGAAGCAGGACACATGTATGACATCAGCATCTGTAATTATGTTAAGTATACCACTAGCAAAGCATGCAAACTATGTGGACCTAAACTGGTGCACAAAGATTCGATGGGTGTATATAGAACGACGCTTGCTACCCAAGCATATTGCTAGCTAGTCTATAACGTAATTCAGTTAGGGAGTAGTGCAGCCACCCTTATGATCAGACAGTAACTAACAGCGTCTGGATCGTATATACCTATGGTTACTGTTTTCGAGACATCGAGAGCCACATCAGTATCAATTAGCCAGCTCCTCTTAAATTTAAGATAATTATTAGAATATATACACACTGTCTTTCAAACCTTTTTTTTTATCTATCTCTACTGAAAAATTAATAACTGTAATATTCGATATGAAAGAAGCAGGATTACTGGGTATTTAAAACAGAGCAGTCTCTTATTCTCTTTGCTTCTTCACCATGTTGAACTATTAAGGAATTACTGTAGGATTATCAACATTGCACTAAACTCTTTTAGTCTCAACCTACTCATCTTCTATATTTTATATGAGTTTAAATATATGTATATAATTATACCTCCTCTGTAGATACTCTACACTTCTAGATCTCCATCTCACTCTTGCCTGCATAGATTTTAATTATAACAGGCTTATATATACCAAGTAGTGCCAAGAACACGTGGAGTGTAGCCAATTTATAAACGACTCGATATATAATATCATGATAATCATCTGATATCTTGATCAATATTATTAAAGATGCTAGCTATTGATTCTGAAACTGTTCGAGTTGATAACTTCTTCTCTGTAATTAAATGAATGGTAAATTATTCTCTTTATTTTATTAAATCATTGGATAATATTTCTTTGATTATTATCTAATATTTTAACTGGAAATAAATAAACTTTACTACAGTTTTTTTTATCTTCACTTGATTCCTTAAACCCTTTAGTGTTTATCGTAACATCTAGGGTACATCAACTAAGTGTCAGCTTAATCAAAACTTACCAACGATGAATATCAGTTGAATCTGAATACGAAGCACTAGTTATTATATTTAAATTAATTTTTACTTATTTATTATTCCCATGAAATTAAATATTGATTTTATTTAATAGTTTTTTTTTTTCAAAAAAAAAATAAAGTTGGAGGATAAAAATTTTAATTTCTTGTGCTTACATAAAATGCAATCTAAGATGAATTTATTTATCTTTTTGCTGATACTAGGATGTTTTTTCTAAAGGAATAAAAATAAAATAGCAAACGAGATTACAATAATACGTTAACGACATTGAAGTTGAATATAATTACAACGACAGCAAAAATATTTTGCATTTTATAGTGTAATAATGATAGTGTTAATAAATTGGTATTATTATAAGAAATAAAGATGATTTTTATACTTAACTGACGTTTGATATGACCCTCAAGCTGATAAAAATATCCACCCCGAAGAGCAATTTTCAAGAGTGATTACATGGCCGCAGACGTCCGGGTTTCGTGACAAGCGAGCCGTTACTGTAATACGGGTTCGTTGTCGACGAAACCTGCACGATCTGTAACCGCTTCAACGATTCCAGTTATCATCTAATACCAATGGGAAGCTCCATAAAATCATATGATTCACAAAATATATTTTACAAGTATTTATAGTTTTCGATAAAACATTCATATATTAAGATTATTTCTATCTTTAATCACAGAATTAAACATCAATAATTTTTAAAAAATAGCATAAAACATGGTTTGGATTAGTTTCCTCCCAAAAAGATCTAATACAGTTACTTCTAGTTTGCTTGAGTGCTGCATTGTGTTAGTGACAGTCATCACCATCAACAAGCAATCTCCATAAAAAGAAAAACTTTTTGGGAAATAATTTTATCGATGATTACATTGCGATTAAAAATTAATCCAATTAAAATGAAACTCTTATTTATAGATGCTGTTAGCAATCATCAAATGATGTATTATGTTAAGGAAAAACATTGAACAGGTAGATGTGCTGAAGTTGATATGGGTATTGAATATTTTATCATGATCTCTAGCTTCCTAATTTATAAGAAATAATTGCTTTAAGAAAACTAATGCTGAGTTTCAACATAGAACAAGTCTAGTTTTGTTTGCTTTTGTTGAGCATTAAAATATCTAGAGCAAAGTAAGCAAAAATAGATGATCCTTGATTTACATCATCAAGAATGTAAGCAATACTAGTGAAGATTCCTAAACTGATTATGTTGAGTTGATGACCTTTAAAATAATTGGGGTAATTATCATCAAAACTAGTTAAGATTCATCCCGATTAAACTAGCTTTCAAACAAATCGAACTGAAATGAAATCCAGTTGGTCTGTTAAGAAATTACAATACCACCCGTATAAAAAAATTTCGTTCCCCGGACGTTCGCTGCATATTCTCCAGTGGGGAAGTCACCCGACGTACCTCTTGTGGGTCTATGGGGAACGGTTGGAGAACAAAAATTTTTCCTTTTTATTCCAAATGTACTTTGACTTAGTTTTCTGCTAATAACTCAGGACCTATGAGGTCTATATAGAAAATAAGCAGATCAATGGATTCGTAAGAACGAGAGTTTTTTATTGCACTTGCTAAAATTATGATTGGTGGATGATTTATGCAAAAATTTTTGCAAAGTTCCGGTTTTACCCCATTTTAGGAGTGAAGTAATCGATTTTTTAAAAGTTTGACCTGATTTCGCATTTCTACGCATCAAGACGAAGAGAATGAGTGGTCGATCATCAAAATCGGACAACTTTGATTTTTCGACCCAAAAAAATGGCAAGTGGTACCCCTTTCCATTTTTTTTGGCCAAAAAATCAAAGTACTCCGATTTTGATGATCGAGGACTCATTCTCTTCGTCTTGATGAGTAGAAATGCGAAATCGAGGCGCAGTTTAAGAAAATCCATTCTAACACCCTCAAACAGGGGTAAAACTGGATACAAATTACTAAACATCATCCCCCTGACTTTAAACCCTTGTAACTCTCGAACGGATGGTCCAATAACGTTTTTCAAGGACGTTTTGGAAACCTTAGATTCTGAGCTATAAAATGATATCCCCAAATTTATTGCAAAAAATTTATTTCCTCCTCAAAATCGCTAAAATATAAAAAAAGTCACATTTTTTTAGGGAGTTTGCCAAATATTTTGGCAATTTTAGGGGTGAAATAATAATTTTAAATGTTTTTCATGGATATGAATCTTTAGCTTAGATTCTGAAGTTTCAAAATACCTCTTCAAAATCGATATTGGATTGTTTGTTCACAAGTTACAGAGGTTTAAAATCGAAAAGTAGACGATTTTCTACCCTCCCTCAAACTTTGAACGTCTATAACTTGTGAACAAACAATCCAATATCGATTTTGAAGAGGTATTTTGAAACTTCAGAATCTAAGCTAAAGACACATATCCATGAAAAACATTGAAAATCATTATTTCACCCTTAAAATTGCCAAAATATTTGGCAAACTCCCTAAAAAAATGTGACTTTTTTTATATTTTAGCGATTTTGAGGGGGAAATAAATTTTTTGCAATAAATTTGGGGATATCATTTTATAGCTCAGAATCTAAGGTTTCCAAAACGTCCTTGAAAAACGTTATTGGACCATCCGTTCGAGAGTTACAAGGGTTTAAAGTCAGGGGGATGATGTTTAGTAATTTGTATCCAGTTTTACCCCTGTTTGAGGGTGTTAGAATGGATTTTCTTAAACTGCCCCTCGATTTCGCATTTCTACTCATCAAGACGAAGAGAATGAGTCCTCGATCATCAAAATCGGAGTACTTTGATTTTTTGGCCAAAAAAAATGGAAAGGGGTACCACTTGCCATTTTTTTGGGTCGAAAAATCAAAGTTGTCCGATTTTAATGATCGACCACTCATTCTCTTCGTCTTGATGCGTAGAAATGCGAAATCAGGTCAAACTTTTAAAAAATCGATTACTTCACTCCTAAAATGGGGTAAAACCGGAACTTTGCAAAAATTTTTGCATAAATCATCCACCAATCATAATTTTAGCAAGTGCAATAAAAAACTCTCGTTCTTACGAATCCATTGATCTGCTTATTTTCTATATAGACCTCATAGGTCCTGAGTTATTAGCAGAAAACTAAGTCAAAGCACATTTGGAATAGAAAGAAAAAATTTTCACAAAATAAAAAATTTTTGTTCCACAACCGTTCCCCATAGTCTTACGAAAGGTACGTCGGGGAAGGAATTTTTTTATACGGACACAAATAAACGAATGGCCAGATGTAAACTCCAAACTCATAAAGATCCTCTCCTGACATCAGCAGTTCTTTTCTATTTCATTTAAGAAACAATTTATGAAACTCTATCCAACCAATTCTACCAAACGACCCACAAACATTTGATTCGACCTTGACTTTTTTTTAACTTCCCAGTGGGAAGTCATTGAAATCAGTTCGATTTCGTCAATCTCAAATTTTAACATAATTATGGAACTTCGACTTGATTAGACGGTTTTTTGTGCTGAATGAAAACACTGAGAAGAAGAAAAATAGACGATTTTCATATTATTCAGGTTTAACTTCACTGGGGATGGCAAGGTTGCTCCCGGAATGAAAAAAAAAAATAATATAATAACTCATTATTCTTAAACAAAGTTATATCAATAGTCAATAGTATTATTAAAAATTGAATGAGAAATGTTGCAAAAGATAAAAAGTCATTTATTCAATTGTCTCTTTTACGTTTTACATCATTATCCTTAATAAAAAATAATGATAAATAGAACATATAATATGTTTATTCCCTCTTTTTTTTTTTTTTTTTAATAAATTAGTAATAATCATTTTCAACATCATCATTATTTTTAATTACAAAAAAACGTAGACTAACAATCCAAAACTTAGCAATCCATATTTGTTTACTTTATCTTACTCTACAAAATGAAAACCCAAGTGACTTAGTAATTTCAATTTGACTTTTCTCAACTGTAAAAGAACTAAGTATATAGCAAAGTTACTTAATGGAGAATGTCGCAGAAGAAAAACAAACAATGAAGAGAACATTATCTAATGAAAAATGTGAAACGCCAAGAGTGACAATAAAAATAAAAAAAAAGTCAGTGATCGTTCAGAGGGTAAGGAATGATGAATATTAATATTTTCATCTGGATGAAAAATGATCTATCCTATATGTAGCAGTACCATGTATTACCTTATATCACTGCTCGCTCGACGACGGCTTCACCAAATCGACGTCACAAATGTCAGTTTGAATTTGTTCAAAGCCGTCTGTTGCTAACGCTGTGGCCTCAGGACGTCGAAGATTCAATCATTGATTTGGATCAGATACCTCACAACAACCACATAATATCTCTAATTGACTTCTCCACTTTTGTGGTACATTTTGCTATGATCAAATAGCTTCTTTAAAATCATTTAAATATTTAACTATTTTAATAAATAATATGAAATAGCTATCAAATCATTTTATCATAATTAAAACAGAAAAAGATAATGTTGGAAATAAATCTGGGAGATGGTAATTTTTTTATTTAATTTTTAATGAAGTTCAAAGAGAAAGAAAAAAATAATTTCAATAAATAAAATGGGAAATTAATTTATCAAAGTCATTTTTCATTTTATTATTTATTTCATTCCATTTATTGAGACTTTAATAAAAATTCCCACAACTTAGTATTATAATTTTTCAAACGATTCAAAATTATTCATTACTCTGTCTGCTTATTAAAAAAGAAATAAATTAATTAAAATAATAAAGAATAATTAGTTAACCTATTTTTTATTTTCTTTTATTATTAATTACTTTTTCACACCTTTTAATTAAAGACAATAAATTTCACTGTTTTTTTTTTTCATCAACTTGAAATTTAATGATAAGTTTTTTGTCATCAACAAAAATATAACTACAAATGTTGTACATTTCATTTCAACTTGGAGCTCTAGAATAATTAAATTTGTTAATTATTACATCAATGCTCATACAACTTATAATTTTATTAATGTAAAAATAAAAATATCATATTTTTTTTAGAAATTTATTCAACATAAATAATGAACAAAACTGTCCAATTATTTAAGTTCACTATTGAATTAATAACACGAATAGACTTTAACACCCTTAAATTGTTCGTAAAGTTTTCAACATTAAATCAGTGATTCGTAGTTATATTCATTAACTGATTGTGGATATGTGGTTTTGTGAATTTGTCAGTTTATAATTATAACTGTTATTCATTAGTCTTCATGAATATTCGATTTATACTCAACATGTATAACCATATATATATATATATAAAGATACATATTCTTTTGAAATGATTAAAGTTTTAATATTTAGCAAGTAATAGTATTTTAAAATTACTGAATGACATTGTAAATAATAATTGAGTATTTTATCTAGTTGTCAACGAAATAAAAATATTGATTATATCGAGGTCCATACCTAAATTTCAAATATCCAAATTTCGATGACTTTTCAGAGCTTGGAATTCTACGAAAAATTCGTGTCTAGAGTGTCACTTGTCTGAATGCCAATCCGTTTGTCACATGAGTCAATTGACACTCTCTGCAAATAGCTAAATCAAAAAAATATGATACAGTTTCACAATTAGAAATGTGAATTGATAACTGAGAAGATCAATTATTTAATACCTTTATTTCTCACAGGAATAAAATAATTGAATGAATATTAATCATCCTAAAAGTGTATTTAACAATAGAATTTTTAGAGGAAAAAATTAATTAAAAATTCTTTGATATTTTTCATTCTAAAGAACTAAAATGTCGAATTTAAATTTTTAAATGAACTTAACAATATATGTAATGTTTGAATGGAATGTTCTTTTATAGAAAAACAAAGAAAATCATAGGTCTTTGATATCAACAGTTCTTTTAACCTGCGATTAATCAAAGGAGTAAGAATTTTTTTTTATATTGTAAAACTTCAATCTCAATGTTAAACGAAAAAATAATTTATTTTTTTATAACAAAAAATTAATAAAAAAAAGTTATTCAAACGACCTTTGTATACATACTTGTTTTGTACTCATTCTTCCTAAATACACTGTCAAAACATTAACTGAACCATAGTGCAAAGCATTGAGGTTGATGAGTGATCATCCTTTGATCTAAATTGGTAAGAAATCTATTTATTGACAGTCAATTCCTTTTTCTCGTTTGAATAATCTGACAATGCCACTTGAAATCACTCAAAATTTTCCTACACTTCATTGATTCCATCAAATAAACTATATTTCCGTTTGATTGTAGATACCATCACTTTTAGGTTTTAATTTTACAGTTAAAGATCAATCAACTGTCTGTTAACTTCCCATAAGAAAATAATTGTAATGGAGTCAATTTTTGAAATGATTTACTTTGTCATTTACGTTTTGAGACATTTAATTACCATCAATTACACAGATTACTTTGAGTTAAAATATCATTTCAGAAGTATTACTGGCTGTTTGTTGTAAACATGGAGGTAATTAGTATAAATATGACATCTAAATATTTTCTATGTAAACAACATGTGTATTAAAATGATAAAAATGAAATTTAGAGACAAATATAAGCTGATTTATAGCTTTTGTTTTATCTTTCTTATTCAGAACATACTGAATGCTAGTTTAGCTAGGCATTCAAGCACCAAGCACCATTGTCCACGTTGACCAACGTACCACCAATTTTCCAAGATTTTTAAATTAAACTTTTCATTGATCTTTCAAAAAATTGATATTCTAATTTAATTCTTTAGCAATAAATATAGTTTATTGATCAATTAATCATGGTTTTTTACCAACAAAAGCTCCAATCAATATCTTGAATATGGAATTCTTTAGAATAGATTTAAACAGCATCAAAGCATCAAAAGTTCTGCTCAATAATAATTCTAGTATATTTAGTATTGTAAACAGTTTTCAAGTAATTATTCTGAAGGGGGAAATATTATTTTCAAGACCCCCTTAACATTTAGAATGCTCCAAGTTAATAGTTGGAAATGCATGTAGCTGAAGACAGACACAAGTAGATAAAATCCGTTGATATAATCCAAGCTTATCACAGATAATGAACAAGATATTGTGACTTTAATAGTTAAGAATTAATGAAGATGCGTATATGAGGAAGTACATGTAAAATGAGTTAATTTAACACAGTTGACTGAATACTGAGTTACATCGTTGTTTAAGTGCTGTGCCGTTGAATCGTCGCAAATAAGGGCCTAAAATCCATGACTTTGCTCCTTGGAAGCCGTAGCAAATGGGCATCATCACTTGAGGTATGCTCAAGGGTTGACTTAACTCGAGATTAACTTACCGAGGTTAATTCACTTGCCAAGTAGTTGACTCTCAAGCTTGCCAACGCCGCGGGGTTTTATCAGTATTACTGTCTGTATATATTCATATCATAGTGTAAGTATTTAGTACTTTGCTGTAGTATTATATTTCTAACATCTATCTGCTATTACTACATATATATCGACTATACTTTTAAACTTACGTATATTGCATGTATATACTTAAATATGTATTCGTCTCTCTTAAGTCTTTCATTTCAACTAGAGTACACGTTTCGTGTAAATGTTTGTGAAGAACTTATTCATGTGTATATGATTAAAAAATTGCTATGATTTTTGACTGCTTCCGTTGATCATTTTTTATTTGGCTAGTTGGAGAGTAATGATAAGTTAGAAGAATAATATTGACTTTATTGTGATCGATAAATATTAATTGCTTTATTAAAAATGTAGTACAATAATTTTTTGAACAGTTTAGTGATACAGACACACTTTGAATGTATTATTTTGACCTAAATTTTAAAAAAAATATTACTCAACATAAAAATATAATTTGTTTATTAAAATATTTTTTTTTCTTAGCATCAATATAATTGATTTTATTATATTAAAATATGGAGCAGACATGTGGTACTCCTTTTTTGAGACTTACCAAAATTTATTTATAAACCTCTTTATATTTTTAAATAGACTAAAAATAGCATGGTTTCATACAATTAATAAATGAAGCTTAATTTGCCTGCAGAGACCACTTATCATCTTCTCTTCTACTTATTTTTTTTTTTTTTGCCTTTTGTTGTTTTTATTATCCAACGTATGATTAATGCAAATTGTAAAATGCTTGAATTTAAATTGAAATAATTAGTCATTACTTACATCCAAAATAATTTTGCTTTGATAATGATATTTTTTTTAAAGCAATACTTTAAATATCATTATTTTCATTATAATTTAAATAATAAATAAAATGACATTTTTATAATGAAAAATTGAATGAAATGATCAGTGGATAAGTAATAGAAAAGATGAAGAAAAGAGCGAAAGAAGAAACATATCAGTGGTGAAGATCAACACAATCAGAGCAGTGAGTGTTGGAGAAAAGAAGGAAAAAGTGGATAAAAAAAGATTGACCCAACGAGAAAATAAAAACAAAATAACTACTATGTTGTTACATATTTTTGATGTTATCATTGACTTTATCATGAACAATATTGGTTTCTAAAATAAAAGTTTGAGAATAATTTGAATAAAAACTTGGACTATGATAACATCATATAGGAAGCTGACAAATGTAAAAATAAAAAATTGCCCAACTTGATTAACAACTAACTTAAATAATTATTCTTATTTTTTTCTATGGTCAATTATGCATTTAAATAAATGCCTACCCAAAAAAGCTTTAAATCAATGAGACACCAAAATTGTTGCTTTTTTCTTTTTACTTACATAAAAAATCTAAATACAGTTGAATGGTTCATTTTTTATTCACTGTTCATTTGGTGTGAAATACTTCATTTAAAATGGAGATTTTTAGATGAACCTACTCTGAAAATTGAAGATACTGCTATTTAAGTACCCAGAAAAGTCGACCTACCTCACTTCAGTACCACGTTGGGCCATGGAAGTTGGCTGGGGTTGCTAGAGAAGCTGGATAAAAAGTAAATTTCTCACTGTGATATAAAAGTCAACGAGAAATGGTAAGCTTGATAATTACAATAAACCAAGACCTATGAAGAGATATCTATTTTGTCTTTATTTTAAAGTTAGCATCACCCTTTTATTCAATACATTAAATTTCTTTTTATCATTCATCACCTTCTGCTACAAAAATATGATACCCCATCACATGAATAAATTATTGTATTGTTTTTTTTTTATTGAATATAAACACTGGATTAAACATACATTAAAAGTGATTACAAATATTATTTATATGTGAATTTAATTTATTTTCAGAGCAGATAAAATTATTTAAAACGATGAAGATTGTGTAAACAGTTTTTATCTGATGAAATAGTTCATTATTTTTGTTTACAATAATTATCTGAATTAAATTAATCTTGATTAAATTCGCTAGATATTAATCCACTGTTATTTTTTTTAATTTCTTTAGGTTTAGGTGAATTGTAACATAGAGTATACAATTTGATATACATGAATCTGACAAGTGAAAACTTACTGTCTATCATCGGATGAATATTTTGTCTTAGATGAGATGTGCAGACTCTAACTGTTAACACACTTTAAAATGCAAATACCATCTGGAATATTGAGAGGTAAATATTTCACTTCATTCATAGTTTTTTGAAAAATGAAAAAAAAAAAAAACTGAAAGGAATTTTTTATTTCATTTAAGTAAGCAGAGTGAAAAATCACTTTGCCTTATAGATGTATAAAAATTATCTAACACAACTAAATTTAAATTTATCACTAGTAAGCTCATGTTTGTCAGAAATATATTGAAAGTTTAATAAAACAATTATTCATATGAGAGAAAGAGCATTATTTATTACAAGTAAAATATTTCTCTCGTTGAAATAAAAATATTATTAGTCATTTTATAAATAAAATGTTTTTCTCTAGATAGCTGAAATGTTACTTTTTTCAGACTGATAGCAAAGTCAATCAATTTTTGACAACTCATATCAAATTAACTGTTGAAAAAAGCAATTGATGAATAAATTTCATCTATTATCTAGTTTTAATAAAAATAAAAAAAACGAGTTCTATATTCATAGAAAGTAATATGTCACATGCTTTAGGTATTTCGTGATCATTGGATTCAACAGTTGAAGACAGCACCCAGCTGTTTGCTAGCAATCTGACATGGCAAGTGCGATCAATGTGCTCTGATATAGAGCACGATAAATAAGAATTTAAACCAAACCAGTCAACAAGTTTTTCAAAAGGATCTTTCAAATTTAACTTTCCATAATAATTTTTCAAGTTATTTAATAACTGTATCATAGATACTTTGTTAATTAATAGTAATTAGAAAGTAGTTGATACAATCGAAAAGAAGCAATCTTCTCTAGCAGAAAGAGAGATTGATTCATTACTGGCCTAACATTAGACCAAGCTTGGAAATGTTAGACTAGTGATGAACCAGTCTTGCTTCCTAATAGGATTCTAAAGCAAGATGAACTATCTTAATTAATTGAAAAAGCTTGATAAAGCAACAATTTTTTTTGACATTATATAGATAGAATGAAAGAAAGTATTTAATTGATATAAAACATACTAATAATTTTATTGAAATCATTAGATTGAATTTACTCTGTTCTTTTATGTCCTATGTTTGAAACTAAACTTTCCTAAAAAACTGACCATCCTCACCATTCTCCACACAATTCCTGACCAACCACTCCCTTTCCTACTTTCATTCAGAGTCTTATTTCTCTCTCCAATCTTCGTCTCCTCATACTCACACTCACCCACCAACATGTAATAGGATTTAAGCTTTTATTTCTTCATAAATTCATAAAATCTATGAGGAAAGTTATCATGATTTCATTTCTCTGATATTCGAGAGATAAAAGTGACCATCACCACAGAATTAAACTGACTAAAGCAAAAAATAAACATATAACATGACTAATCATGATGAGAGTGTGAAAATCAAATTGAAAAAAAAATATAGAGCAAATGATATGTGTGTTGAAAGCTCAGAGAGTTGAAAACAGAACGTGTATCCACTGGGGAGTCAAATTCACAGCTAAATTGATGTGAATAACCCATTGGAAATCATATACCATCTGTCTGTACGTAATGCAACGACATGACATAATGATGATTGTCTATTCCTCGTACAGATAATCAGTTATACGTAGGATATACGTGATTCCTGCTTTAACATTATTGCTGTATTAACTGCAGATTCATACAGCGCTCTCTTGTGAATTAATTCTCGTTATATGCAAATTTACATATAGCTGTGATGATGAGTTAAAAGCTAAGACACGCCGTCTAATTATTATCCTAATTATTATTACGATTATTATGAATAATAAGTTATTGTGATGATTATCATCAAGCTATTTTCGATGATTGATACATTATGTATCTGTTAGACATTGATGAAGTACAAAGTTTTACAAAAGAATACAATGACTTATTCTCGTGGTTGTATACATTGATGCCCTTCAATAGAAGATAAATCCTAAATTTTTTCCTGGAAAAAAACGTGCAATAGTCGTAGTGTCAGCTTGACCGAGCTACTATTGGAGATTTTAATTAGAAATGTACATATAGCAAAACATACAGTGACGCGGAATACCAACGAGCTCGCAGGATTCGTTTTTCGGTTGAATTGAGACGACGAGCAGATGGAGGACATTCATCGGTTTCCATTGATCGTGGCCGGTCTGATACAATGCTCAGTATACTCGCTCTGTTACGCAAATGAACACCGTTATTTTGTGTCTCTTGTCTCTGATGTATGTTACGTCTGTGTCTCTATACTCGCGGATAGTCGCCATCACTGGCATATATAATACTCGGATGTACTTCTCTGATGTTTTCTCTTTCTGTTTTGTAGCTCGTGAAATCTAGTATAGGTATTCAAGTCCCGCGTGATTTGCACATAGAGAAGTTGATATGTCCGCAGAAATGCGGGATGTCATGAAATGACTGTTTAAACACGTTGTTATGGGAATTTATTTTTACAGCCAACTGGAAAATGGATGGCCATAATAATTGACATACTTTTATACAGGAACAAAAAAGATTTGTTAGATCAACTCTAATTTGAAACTAAATACAGCAAACTAATATTTCTAGTGAATCTAGATAGATTTAAATTATTATAAAAAATTTAGTTTAAATAAATCATTGTTTCATTTGATGGACTAAAGTCGTAGTTATTCTAACATTGTATGATAAAAGAAAGGGTCTGAATTGTTAGATTTAAATCTTCTCACCAAATACATCGCGTCACACTAGTCAAAGTATTAATAATATTAAAGCTGTCTTTAAAGTACTTCTACTGCCACTCGCTTGATTACCCTTAACATATTTAAATGCATACATTTTTATTGTGTGTATATATTCACGGAGAGCAAGAATCATTATTTAATTAATAATCTTATTTTTTTAATATACTATTGATATAATTATTATCAATAATTTAGTCAACAAATTTTAATATTATTTTAAAAATCTATTATTTACCATGGCATTAAGTATTTATAATTTATATTCGTTTCTTTTGGATACTTAAGACTTGATACAATATCCATACTAATTACGATTTCTTAATCTTTCATTCCTTTGATCTTTAATTCGTTGATCTAGATGTGATTTAACTCTGCTAAACTTGCCATAACATTCCTGGCAGAGTTTATCAATAGATTATTGAGCTAAAATTAGATTTTTAGCAAAGACTTCTAGTCTGAAAAATTTTATTAAAGTATTTACCAAAACTCAGATAAATATTTATCAAGTTTATTTATCTAAAGTCCATCTAAACATCTCAGTTTAATTCTAATTAGGCTTGCAAAGAAAGCTTCACAGTAGATAAAAAAAAAGTCTATTGATTTAATATTTATAATTGAAATTAACTGGCATGATTGATGATGCTAAATTTTACTTTGAAAGCCAAAACTGTCTTTAAATAAGTTAATTTAAACCAGACCAGTTACTGTCATAGATTAAAACTGTCAATTTAAAATTGGCTTCTGATAAAAACTTGGAAACTTTTTGAGCACTGATAATACCTAGATCTACTTATAGCTTCTTTTCTTAATAATTAATAGCAATGAGTACAGGGTTCTCGTGACAATCTTGCTGAACGTGACTCATTTACAGCAGTATCAAATTTCTATTGATATATATATCGTATCTGTATACACCTTCTTATTTGGGTCTCAGATTCAGAGAAGCCTGACATTCATTGATAATTATCAAGCTTCTCCTGAACCAATCGATTTATTGAACTAAACCAATTACAATAGTTTACAAGGCTTACAAGTGTTAGACTAACTCTCAAGGTTTTACCTATAATACAGCATTAAGAATTGAATGCAGTTTTAAATTCAAACATTTCAAATAAAAATATTTAGATTTAAATCTCTTTTAATTGATCTAATAAACTAATCTGGTAATTTCTTTTTCACTTTTTCATTACACTGATAAGTTAAATTGATAAATAGATTCATCTAGTTTCAGATAGAAAGTGATAATGAATATTTCTTCGTCATAGTTGGTCAATTTGCTGTAACTAACCAACCTGTATAGTGCAACATGTACCATCAACCATTTTAAACCCTTTAATCAAACAATTTCATAGTTAAATGTCCACAAACTGTTCAATCCTAGATGTGTAATATAATGTAACTATTTTGTGGTGGTTAGCAACCAATGTTGTTGGATCGTGACCCCAAAAGAATAAAATAAACTAACCAATAGATGGACAATTAACTTGAAAAAAAAAACCAACCAACAGCACGTGAAAAACTCTTTCAGTCATGAAAAATAAACCTCTACATACTGAAAGAAGAAAGTTTCTTTTTTATTAGAGAACCTATTATTTAAAAGTTAACAAATATTTTTATTTTTATGTATTCATTTACCTTGTTTAAAAATATTTGATATACAAACACTAAATCCCCTACCAGTCAAGGTATGACACATTATTTTTATCACCTTTTTTTTTTAAAGCTTTGACATCAACATACTGAGTTTGAATTATACACATTTTGTTAACAATTTAATATAAATTTTATCAGCAACATATTCAATAAAACCAGATAGAATGTTTTCACATTTCATCACCTAGACCTTATCTATAAAAATCATACCCTGTATAATTGATTCCATCACTTCTTAATTTTATTTACTCTTCATTCATCATCCATCAATAATCTTCATTTCATTTCTTCAAATCTTTGTATCTCCCAATTCTACCTGGAAAGTTCATCAATATCTACTTCAAGTCCTAACAATTGTCCTATCAAAAACGTGATAACCATATCAATAAATCCAAAATCAAACTCTAGATGTAAAGTCATTGGTCGAGTAATGACAAATGTTGATTTTAACGCAATAACTGCAACACATTAAGCATTCACTCCTCATTCATTCCCATTTCTATATATTTATCTTTATTCCTCTCATTTTGTCGTACGTATACCAACGACCAGGTGACAGCTCCTGTGACAGTCGCATGACGTTTGTGGCCATCCCAACAGGCATCTAATTATCGCTCAGCGTGCACTGAGCGTACCACACATTTCGACTAGGGTGTTGTTTTACTAAAAGCCATTGGTACATCAGCTCTACCAGCATATACAGAATCAGAACCGCAGTCGTATTCTCCACTACACTGATATACTCAAAGAGACCTCTTTTTGAAATTGACAAGGACTAATTTTGCGGTATTGAATGAGACCTACTTCCTTTAACGAACATACTACCAACCAATCAATTAATGATCAACTTATAATAGCTACTCCTAATTCAATTAGATCACCATCAAAAAAAACCATCCACCTGATGTTCAAATTCATGATTCTCCAATGATTCCAATGCTTTCATTATCAAAAGGAATTTTTTTCAAGTGATGTAATGCCTCTAAATGATTGGTAACAATGATAAATATATGCCATTATACCTCAATTGTTTTAATCACTCATTAACTTCACTCTTCACTAAATTGTACCAAATTAAATGCATATCAACAGCATAATGTCATTCTACTACTTTTCTATTTAGATAGATAGATAATTGCTATTATTATCATTGAAGTTATACTTCAAATTTTATTCATCATTATTACATATCAATATTACATTATTATTATTGATATTTAATTAATTAGAATTAATAATAGATTGCAGTGACGTAACTTGGAATAGTATAATAGAACAATTAATTATTTGAATACTTGATATGGTGTAGATATGTGATAGATCATAATTAGTAATAATAAAATTTATTTTTGCTTTTAAAATCATCATGGAAGTGATGTAAATAGAAACAATATAGTTGTAAATCTATTTTCTATTAACTTCTCTATAATTCAATCGTATTTCTCTAATTTTGTTCTATTTTGATTCTCTTGATGTTAGTATTGTAATTTAGTTAGAATGAAAGGACCAACATGTATTCGATTCTCTAATTTTATGGTTATTAGAATCTCTAATGGGAATAATACCTTTTGAAAATGAAGTATTTTTCAATAAAAAGCATCATATTATTGAAGTTCTTTACATTTTCAAGAAGATGAAGAATCGTTTCATCTCATCGTTTTATCCTCTTTATAAAGCAGAAGGAATTTGAGTTAAAAACTCTTTTAAATAAATGAATTTTGGATTTAAAAATTCAAGTAAGGTATCTTTTGATTGTATAAAAAAAATATTCCCAAATATTTCTTGCTTTTTTGCTTGTTTTTTTTTGTGCTACATTTTTTTTTTTTTTGCTGTATAAAACATGGTTCAGAAAAAAAAGATAGTCCAGCAGAAATTAAATTTTGGGAAACTTTATGAATTTTTGGTGCATCGTGTGGGTGTGTAACAGAATCATTGGAAAACGAATTTTCAAGAACAGTTAAATTTTGCATACATCATGTATGGTCTATTCCAGTATCCATAATAATTTTCAATTGTGAAATTCAATTCTATTATTTGTTCGACGTTGCATAGATGTTCAAGACCTAGTTACAAAAATATCAGGTGTACAACTCAATACACAGCAGAGCACAAGGCTACACTCCGTATAATCCTTGATTCATATCTCTCTATATGTACCAATAAAATATTTTGCATAAATTCTAATGCAATCCGTTGATCGGCTTACACAGAATATTTCTAGTACCCGCAACGCTTCATAGAATCTCGAAGAAAGCAGAGAGTTTTTGACAAAAAAAAAAAAAAATTCTTTTTTGTACCTGTACCAATTTTCTCATTCCTCTTCTTCATCCTAGACAACCCCTTACTTCTTTTCAATCATCTAGGTGCCGTAACTCATCCTCATACATCTTCACATACCAACATAATAAAGTCCATATATAGCCTAGACTGTTGTCAACACAACACAGAAAGAAACGGTACTCACACCTTCACTCAACTCTAGTGGCGCGTGCAGTTATATTTTTATCCCTCACAACTGGAGCGGGGTAACACGTTGCCGACACATGGCCTTATCAAGCGGGCGGGCCTTTGTCTAACTTTAATTGAAAATATTGGAATAAATTTTCCAATAGACACCCGGACGATGGAAAACTTTGGATGGTTGACGAAGCGAGACAAAATGACAGAAGGATAGAGTATAAAAAGAGAGCTGGGCCTCTAGTAGATTCCTGTGGGAAAAATCGACAGCCAAAGACATTGAAAAGAGTTGATATAGGAATAAAAATAAAATAATAAAAAAAAAAAAATACTGCTTTACGTACACATTGCAAAAAAATCAATTACCAACTTGTGTGTGGACGATTTTGAAAATATCGGTAGGAAAAAATCCCTCGGTGAAATGAAAAAAGGACACGAGCCGTGGGATAGAATGGCTAAAATGTTCAAAATCGAGTGATTGACCAATGCTGCAGCCAGAAACATTTTTTTTTCTTCTTTTATGCGTGCGAAACAGCCGAAATCCATTTGTACTCATTCGCATACTGTATATTCACTGCCAACAGTACCAACTTGCTAGTCCTAACAGCTTTTAATATTTTTTCTACGTCAATCTATTCTTTGATTTACTAGTGTTGGATTATGAATCAAATTCATCATTACTTTATTATTTAAACGATGATAAAGTTTCCAGCGGAATCGGTCCAGCTATTTTTTATACAGAATCAAAAAACTGAAAAAATAATGAACTAGCTAAATTTTGCAATTAACCCAAAACTTTCCTGTCCGATCTCCTAATAATAATTATAATCATAATGATTATAATAATAGTAATAATTAATTTTAAAAACTCAACAAATCTTTTCATTCTTCACACTGGGAAATAAATCGTGTGGACCTTTCGGGTCGCATTTAGACCACTAGAGAACACTGATATTTTCTTTTTAATGATTAATTGTGTATTTATTTAAACGAAAAATACAGAATACTATTTTATATGTCTCGTGAGGGCATACTTATAAATCTTCGATATAATAAACGAAATATTAATATTTAAATTGTTTAATTAATTATTAAAACTAATCTCTGAAGTAAGAATTTTCAATAGCTAACAATATGGATGAATTCAATGTTCATTTCCACAATGATTATACACGAATTAAAATTTTTAATTTATATTAAAATTGAATTGTCTACTAAAGCAAACATTGGAATGATCATTTCAATAAAAAAAGGTAAGTAGCGGAATAAAAAATCTCTGTAAAATATTTAACATTGGAATTAAAAAAAATTCGTGTAAAGTAAATAGGTAGGTTTATATTCATGCGGACAATTTTACATAGTCAGTGCGGTTGAATATAGACTCTCATGGTGAGAGTTGAGAAAGGGAGAAAGAAGATGAGAGTTTGCATCCGCGTGCCAGATCCTACAGTAGTGGTCGCTTGTGTATGTTGATAAAAGAGGGCAAGAGCGCGTGGCTGACTCGATAGAGCAGGAATTCAGTTTGCAAAACCCTCACTCTGATATAACTGTGGGAGGAAGATCGAAAGCAATTGGTACGTGCCACGATTGCGCCTACTCTACTGTAAATATTGCTCATGCAGGGTGTCGCGAATGCTCTGGTCCATGGAAATAATCGAGTAGGAGATATTGAAACGTCAAATAATGTCCACCCACCCGACACTAGTTGGTTATTATTATTGTTTTGTTTTTATTTATTTCAATCAACTTCGAAGAATACTAAAATTATTTCTATTATTTGCTTGGCCATTTTTTCAAGCCAATTGCTAATTTTATATTTCTATTTTTTCACTTGTTTTTTTTTTTTTTTTTTGCTATGAATTTATGTTTGGTGAAAATATAAAGCTGCTTTTGAAATTATGAGTTTTAATTTGAATTATGTTACTTTACATATTTCAATATTTCTTTTCATTGTTACTAGATAGTTTTTTTTTGTTTTATTTATAATCGAATGTATAAAGTAAATATTATTTAATCATTTTGTAATTGAGTAGTGAATTATTTTAACAAAATAATAAAACTCTATGTAAATGTACAAAAATGAAATATGTTGAGTAAATAAACTTTTCAATATTTTTTTTTTTATTCAAGTAAATAAAAAAATTTTTTCAAGCTATTACTCACTTTATGTACACTGGCTCTTTTATTGCTATCATTTATCATTTTTCATAAAAAAATAATATTCTATTTGTTCCAGTGGCTTAATTAAACAGCAGTAGAAAAATCGTTTTAAAACAGTGTTAATTTTAAATTCTTTTGTCTTGTTAACATATAATCTACCAAAATGAAAGTTATTTAAAATAGAAACGTATTTTACTTCAACTAAAGTTGTTTTTAAGTCTTCATTACAATTAATTCATTTCATTTATTTTACACTTAATAATAGCTTGGGTTGTATATTAATTATAATTATTTATGCTAGAATACTTAATTAAAAATTTCCATTCTATTCACCAACTCTTAATTTATTTATAAAAAATTAATTATTTCTTTCATTTTTATAAATTCAATTTTGATGGTTATTCAGCATGTGTCTTTTACTTTCTATAAAAAATATTAAAATGGTAAACTTTTATCAAAAGTAGCAACAGGCTATTGTGGTTCACAATTGTATCAATAATTGCCCCAATTCAAAGCCACTAATCCTAACAGTAAACTTATGATTACATTTTGTCGAACGTATAGTTTTCTACTTACACTTTTATTTACTAAAAAAACAATTTAAATCAAAATATTTCATTCTAAAAATCTTATTATCTCTTCCAAGAATCACTTAAGCGTTAATAGATTAGGCAAAACATTTTGAACTCTAGTGCATTGACAATTCGAAATGAGTCAAAAATAACAGAAGGTCATAATTTAGTTGATAATTCGCATAGCACGGACCAATCGAGCCGCAATTAACGGTATTAACGAACGGACGAGAACGAGGAGACGAGGAAAATACTTATAACTCACAGCGTTTCTGGCAGATAGAGCAAACGCCCCCAAGTACCCAATAGCGCGTTATCGAAGTCGATCATTCAATTTTCGCCTGGCAAATTGTCCGCGCCGGAAACTCATATCCGGGCGCTTCCGGTACTCCCTGTCCCACCTCCCTCGTTTCTACGACCAAGGCCGCTGATGTGCAGATGAGCGACTGAAACTCACTTCCGTTATGATCGGCATCCCCTGTGAGAATTCGCGCTTCCCTCGTATTTCCCTACTGTTATTCCTTATTCTTTTCTCGTGCAATTTCAAAGGTTTCTTCATTGAAAAATCAAATACCAAAGATATTTTATCTCGATATAGAACAAGATATACTAACTGTATAAATTAATGTTACACTAAAATATACTACGCACAAAGTCACTCACTTTTCGATATATTTTGATCAATAACTTAACTTCATATGTTCATGTAAATTCATAAATAAGATTAGGAACAATTTACACTTGTCAGCTAAATATATGGAGAATTGTTTTGTAAATATTGACCATCATGACATGCTCTATCAAAAGATGAACTTGTTTTAAAAATATAGCAAATTCTTGAAAAAACTCCATTGACTTGTTAATTTCTACTCAACATCAGAACATAAATTTACGACGACTCGCTATCACATGAGCAGTTCTTCTTTAGTGATGACTCCCATACATACATTACTGTGATTATAAATACTGTGTCGGCAATTTAAATTATTTTCCATTATTATTCGTTATGGTATTTATTTTCTAAACGATTTATATTACTATTTAAAAATATCAAAATATATTTATAAAATAAATTTTATTTTTTTTATGGAAAAACTTGACAAATTTTTTAGAAGAAAAAAAATAAAATAGTTCTATTAAAAATACTGTTGTTTTCATCCCAACGGGATTTAAAAAAAAAATATTGAACAAAAAAAAATGTTTGGAGAAAAAAAATAAAATTCAAAACAATGTGAATATATTGAAGGTAACAAAAATCACTGAATGCAATAAAAATTTCATATGTTGACACATTTTTCAATTTTATTTGAATAAATCAAACTTATAGACAAAGATGTAGAATGTTTTTGTGTGATTAAAGGGGTGAAAAAGGAACCAAAATTCCAGCAAAGTGAAAACGATTTTCTAGAAGAAAGTAGCGTGACACCGTGACGTTGGTAAGCGAGCCATTAAAATTCGGTGTGAATTTACTGTAGAATAAATTCTCCGAGTTTCACAGCCTTGAGGGGTTGGAAAAAAGCGGCTTCGTGCAAACACAAGGACTTTGAGACTATAGGTGGTTGGTGCTCGCACGCGAGAGGTAACTCGAAAGTTGCTCGCATTGTCAGCGAATAAACGGAACCGATTGTTGCACCAAGTCGTCAAGGGGTTGGAGAAAGTTTTTTCAACATTTTACTCCTCTTTCTTGGAATCTCTTCAAGTGGCTGAAGAACTCACAGTTGCTCTTTTTTTCCGTATACGAATCTAGAAGCTGAAAGGAACGAGGGAAAAGTGAACACTAGTGTAAGAGACAAATGGCAAACGACATAGCTGACACGTGAGTCTAGTCACATTACTTTCACCACTGAATAAACCCGTAAAATTGTATATCTCTAGTGAAATGTACAGGTTACTCATGATGTCATGATACTTGTTTTCTATTTTCTATATAAAAGATTGTGCTAAGAAAACTTGGAAAAAATTTAAAACTATCAAACTTCTTGAGCGCACTATCATATTTCCTAGTTTCATTTTTCAAAATAAAAAAAAATAATAACTCGAGATGAAGTTGGAAATAAAGTACTAAATTTGATTCAAGTCTTCTATGCTAGAGTGTTTGAAATCAACCTTATTGGCACGTGGTCTTAAATAGTCTAACATACACTATGATATTTTATTGACAATAGAATGCAAGTTCTAATTCATTGTGTCATCATTTCAACACAGTGTCATTCAGAAGAATAATCTTAAAAACAAAAACCACTTCAAGAACTTTTGTTGATACTTCATTTTGTCTTCATCATAATACAAAACATGCTGAATTAATTCCTACACTTGGAACCATTTCTAACTTCTTTTGATAGATCAATCATACTTTTCATTACCAACTTCATCATCTATTATAAATAGTCGTAATTTAAATTGTTTAATATGAAGTAAAATTAAATTAAAATCAATATCAAAATCCTTTAAACCAATAATAGTTAAAAAAATTATGATATGATTGATATGCAGTTGCAGTAGGGCTGAGCCGATTATGGTACCACCCGGTAGTTTGGAGCATCAAGATCCAGCAACCAGCTTTACTTGTATCAATTTAGACAGAAGAGATAGTTTTCCTCAACCACTACCTGGAAGATCGTCCAGTCTTCGAAGACAAAGCATCACTTTAAATGCTATTATCAATCACAGACGAGCATTAATCGGGTAACTTCATTATATTTGATTATAACGTTAAATTACATCAACAAAAAGCAATACCAGTTAGACAATATTAAAAAAAAATCATAAGGTTGATCAACAGTATTGTGTCGAAAGTCTCTTATCTCCACTACAATAATACTATATACACTATTCCATCAGTTTGCGATTCCGGCTTAGCACGAACACATGCAAGCTATTCAATGAAAGCAAGCGATGCTAATTCGTTGTTCCAATATACAAAGAGAGAACGTATGAACCAAATTGAGTTTGATCAAGTACACAACAAACTAAAGACCTGTAACAATACGCAACGCCAGTCAAATACCACAGTCGTGGCAGATCTTGTTCTACACAAAACTACAATCATTATATGTATGTGCATGGAGATATACATTACACAAATCGATGTAAACAAAATTAAACTTTTATGATGAAAAGTTTACTCTCTAAGCAATATCAGTAATTTAAGTTTCAAACTTTCCTATTGATATTGCCTTCAATCCTATCTCAATTCTTAAAAGACACCTATGGCTCATTTTGCTTTGTTTTATTATCAAGTTTCAAACCGTTTCTATACAGTTCACTGTTATATTATTTTCATCATTATTGTTGGTATTATTATTATTCTTTCATCAGCTGATTAATAATCATTATATTAAAGCTATAAAAATTGATTCTGCTTAAATAACTTTGGGCTATTTTTGGAGACCTGTGATTGATAGATTTAGGTTTGAAGTTGGTAATTAAAGATTCATGTTAACTGGTAGGATTATTCAGACTGCAATAAATGATGACACTTTTGATCATTGGTGAACTTTGTTGTTGTAACATGTCTGAGTTGTATGACAGCAATAAGAATATCATTGTGGTTGTACCAGAATTTCTGTGAAAGCAATAGTTCTTTAGCATGTCATGGTAACAAGACTGGTCCTGCGGTGATGACAAGAAAATCATATGGTCTCACTACAGCATAATTCTGTTGCAGTAACCAGTCTCTTGTTATAATAATAAGAGATGTTTTGGGATAGCAACAAAATTGTGTTCTTCAACATGACATCAACTCATAAAATATCCTGTGATACAAACAAAATAATTATAGTTGTGATATTTTTGATGCAATTCTAAACATTAATAGCTGGAGGTATTTTTCATGCATTGCTTTAGAATTAACAGTTTTTGTCAAAATATTTCTAGTTTTTTATTTGGGATAAAAAGGGATTATTTTGGAAGACCCATCAGTTTTTTTGTAATTGTAAGACAAAATCGTCTCTTATTCCAAATGTCTAGGTTTTTAGAGATACTTGAAAAACTTGAGATGTTGATTACATGAATTGTGTGATATTGGGCGAAGGCTATGTTTTTATCTAAAAAAAATTCTCAAAATGTTATATATATATATATATATAGATGTCTAGCAACAATTAATTTTTCTATAATAACTTCATTTTCTATTGTTAGGACATAACTTATAGAAAAATTCTTGTACTACAAAAAAATTATTAACTTTATAAAAAAGAAGTTTTCTCCTGAAAGTTTTGTAATTAAGTTTTTGAATTATTAGTTTCAAACATTTATTTGTGATTACATAATCAAATATAGTTATATGAACTTGGTATATAAATTGAGTTCCGAGTTAAAATTGCTTATAACTGGAATAAAAACTAGACTTGTTAAATGAATGCTGGTACAAGAGATTTATTTTTATAAACAATAATAAAACGATGATATTGGTATTAATGATGATAATGATCGAATTTCTTGATTGATTCTAATGACAGATACCAATATCAATAGTTGATAATCTTTATTTCCAACAGAGCTTTGATCTCGGGAATAGGCAGCAACTTATCTCTCCCATCTTGTGTACCTCAAGATCAAAATACTCCACATAACAATCCCACAACATTTGCGTTCGGTCATGAACCACGTCTACAGGTTGCTGACTGTAACGGAGATAATGAGTCTCATCAAAGGAGATCACCGAGACACTCAAACCTCCTCCAACTTACGCCAGTTAACAGTGCTGCGATTCCATTGAATTCCCTAGATACCTCGAAAGGTAATGATCACCTCTATTCAGATATTTATCATTGCTGAACGTTGATTGATAATGCAAGTTAAACTATTTTATCATTAAAGGAAAAGCGTCTAATCAGTGTCATCGAAGAATTACACCAACTTCATCACGCCATCGCAAGGAAAAGCACCGAGCTGAATTAATTTCAACTGTTAGTACCCTTTATGCTAAATTACTGATCGTTATTGGTGTTACGGTTCCTGTTACTGCAAGTGTAAGCCAGAGAGTACCTGCTATTCTAGACCAGGTCAGTCTTCCTCTTTGGATAAAGATAGTGATTTATTTTCAACTTAAATTATCCAAAAAGTTAACTAATGGATTTTAAGAATTAGTGTTTACACCTCAAGAAATTAAAGAAGAATAAAAACTAATTCCTTAATTTTTTATCAACTTTGTAATGTACCTTAATTTCATTTAAATACTGGTGTAAGGTTAATCTGAACCAGTGTTGGGGATGAAGAAAATGAAAATTTTCCATTTTTGAATTACCATCTAGATGATAATAAAAATATTTAACGTATCAAATAATAATATCACTGATCTGAACACTTGAGGTTTGATTTGTTCAACAAAAAAGAATCAATATGTTGATCATGATAGATCAGATGTCTAAATGCTTTTTAATTTCAGATAATTAGACAATTTATATAAAGCATAAATTAGTGTTTCATTCTGTTTAATTTCTCTTACCATAATGTTAATATCATTAAATAGGAATCTTTATGTTTATGAAACAACGTTCCATCGACCATCGCTAATATCATCAGACCTTTCATTATCTAATTATGAAAGACTCCAAAGTAGTACTAGCTAACCTATAATACCGCTGATATATTCATAGTGGTCTCTTTGTTACTTACAGCTACTTCTCGTTAAAGTGGAATTGATTTCTCGCCCCATCACCAATACCCCAGTAACATTGACTAAAGTGACACATTCACAAACAACGTTTAAACAATCTAATAAAGTTTTAATTTATAAAAAAGGAATTCAATTATTTGTTTTTAGCTCACAATTATCCTGAAGAATACTAAAGCATCATCAAAGTGGAAAAAAGCTTTGAAAATGTGAACTCTCGACTTTTGATTTAAACTGTCACATAAAAGTATTTATAATTTATTTGAAAAATCTGCTTTTTGCTCTAGAAAAGAAGTAGTCAGTTGCTGAAAAATGTATATAATTTTTTAAAAGCAACATGTTAGAAGTGATGAGATATTTTAAATACTCTATAATCGTTGAAGAGACTTTTAAGATAGGAAGTTACTTGTTTTTCTACTTAGAGCTTTATACCCTCATTAATTCCGTTCTATTGGTCTCATTGATCAAAACCATACCTAGACAAAGGCGAAGTAAGTGTGGATTAAATTTTTTTTCATCGTCTTCACATACCCTAGTGGTTTTGGGAAACCAACTTGGTTCATGCTTCTCCAGACTCTCATCAGGGATCTAACCAGAATGTTTTTATACAGGTTTTATAAATAAATGATAATAAAATGTTCAACTCCAAATCATTTATTTAGGATAGAAATTAATCTTGAGAGTAAATATTTCTAAAACATACTAGATTAAATAGCATCATTTATTGCATCTGTTGCATTCACTCTATAACTTTTGTTAAATTCCTATCAATAATAAATCATTTTACCCATCAACTTAATTTAAACTGAATCATATTTTAGAATAACTATTATTATATTTTATGATGATGTGGATATTAACGATCAACCTTTCCATACCAATATTGATGATTAATATTCGTCCTCTATATTTGTAATATTTCCATCATTTATCATGAAAAGCAGTAAGAGTTGATTTAAAAGAAGAAAAGTAAAACACTTCACTGAAGTCTTGTTATAAATAATAAAACTGAAAAAATTTCTTTTGCCTTCTAGGGATTTTATCTATATCTATACTTGGTCAGTGTGGCATTTGTTATCGCCATGTATACAATCCTATTGCGAGACAAAGCAATAAAGAAGATGCTTACACAAAGTGGAAAAGAAGGAATAACTTTTGTCCTAGACGGACATGGTTGCAAACGACAAAGTTTTCAGGTATTTACTTAATAATTTAATATAAATATTAACTTGTGATATTTTATTTTAAGAAAGAAGTTTTAAGTGCAGTCAATAATATAAAGTAAATTCAACTGATACAATTTAATAAAAAGTAAAAAATTAATTTTTACTTTATGGAGCTTTTTTTTTAGAAAATAATAATAATCTCATTATAATTAAACATCAAGTAAAGTTATGATGATTCTTATAGGTTAATAATTTTATTAGTTACTTATAAAATAGAATTAAGTTAACAAATGTTGATATAATAATGATTTTAATATTATAAAGATTTTTTTATTTAAATCAATTACTATTATCTGGATGATATATTTTAATGATTACTAATAAATCAATATTTATCAATAGAAGTTTATTTAATTAAATAATTTTTTATCTAGAATGATTCTGGAAAAACAATGGTTATAGCAAATGTAAAAAGCAATGAATATTTATAGAAATACGTAAATTTTTTTATTATATACGATTTCCTGCATTTTAAATTTATTATCTCTTTTGACCTACTTTACTTTAATTGATAGAAATCTATTTTGCATATCTTCAAATGTCATATATAAAATATTCCACTATTTTTATTGTAACAAAACATTTGATGATAAAAAAAGCATTCACTGTTTGATCCTTTCACTCATGGTGGCAAGCATTTATACTGATTGTTATTAATTTATTTTATAAATATTTGAGATATGTTTGAGCATATTATGATTGAATTTGTGGATTTTGTCGTACTATAAGAATTAAATGATTAAATTTGAAGTAAAAAGTAATAGATAATCTTTAATTTGCAGTGATGTTTGCTACTTAATTTTTAAATAATATTTTAAATTTTTGTAATCGTTAAAGGAAGAGAATGAGACTTTAACCAGCTCTATGTGACCAATAGTTATTTTAATAAATTAAATTGTTGATCAGATGCAGGCATTGAGTCATTTTTACCACATTTATTATTTCTCTCATTTGTGCAAAATTTTTTTTTTGTCTTCAATGTAAGAGTAATTTTTACTCAAATATTTTCACCATATGATAGTCTAGTAACCTTTAATAATACTGTCAAAATTTTTAATAATGAAATTGCATATAATTCTTTATTTCAGAGCAAGTTAATTGATTAAAAAAAAGGCATAATAAATGTGGCTTTAAGGATTAAAAGTGATTAAATAATTTTTTATTTCAAAACAATAGGACTCTTTCAATCATCCTGAGTATAAAAAAAAGACCAAAGGATTAATGAAATAAATTAATAGAAAACAATAGTAAAATACGATAGTAATAAATGTGTGGTAAAGCATAATGATAACGAAAATAAAAGTAAATCTGTACTGTAACTAGCGGAATAAACTCGGTACGGAAATGTTATACCGGTAATTCGAAGTACCGATAATTGTTCAGCGGATGTAGTACAGAGACTACCAATGAATGAGAAAAAGAAAGAGTCTGAAAAATTAATATCAAAAGTAAAAAAAAAACATTGATCCAACAGGGACAACAATATGGAAGCTTCTGTCTACGACTAGGTGCCATCGGCTTCGGGGCAGGCTCGTTAGTGTTTACTGGATTGCAAATCGGCGCGGAAATAGCATCCGGTGGACCATTGAGGGCGATTACTCCGAGTGCAAGACTGCTCTTGGTTACCGCTCAAATGCACTTCATATTTCTAAATAGTAAGGACCTCGAACTTGCCAAGCATGGAGCTCTAGCTAAATTAGGACTAATGCATATGATTGCTACCAATCTCTGTGAATGGCTTCAGGTAATTTTAGTTTATTTTAAATTACATAAAAGCTTCATCTTTATTGTTATTTCTATCAAAGAATGTGATTTTAGACTTAAATTCACTGGAATGTGGTAATTTAACTTTATTGTATCATTATTGAACAATAAAAATTAATCCTTCACATGATATTTAAGACTCAACCGATTCTTAAATGCTCATAAAAAAAATCAATGATTGTAGAAAAATTTTAAACACCATTTAGTTTGATAATAAAAAGCTTTTAATGCATTCAAAAATTGCTGATAGACATTTTAAAAAATGGGTCTGGGTTTACTTCGTACCTTAACACAAATTTTAAAAATTGACCCCATTACAACAACTCCCTAATAGAAAATAAATAATTGGAATAAATAAATTAATATTAAAAATGAAATGAAGTCAACTTGATACATTAATGTATTTGATAAAATATTTTAATACACGTAAATATTATATTTAATTAGGACTTGCTGAAATTATAACATGATTAGAAACTGAAAACTTTGTTTACCTAACTCAGGAGTCCATTAGTTGAAAATTCAACTATGTAGGCTATTAATTTGAAGTTATTCATAAATAAAGAGCAATCAAGTATACTTCATTGAATAAGCCGAGAACAAATGAAAATTTACTTTGCTCAACATTTGATTGATTTTTGATTGATAGATGTGACGGAAGTATTTTTTTTAAATTATCTTTTTGTAAACATGATTTTGGTATGAAAATTCTATTATTACATCTCAAAAAATATTGAAGTCATAAACTAAAGTAAACTTTTATTAATATTATATTCATATCCAAAAATTAATTCAGTTTCAGTCTTTATTGACTAATGGAATATTTTAAAATAAACACAAAGCATGATTAGAAATAACAACCAAATTTTAAACAGCTTTTGATTTATCATAACTAACCAAGTGTTGATGAGTTGGAATGATAGCTGAAGCTTCAATCCTTTATTGGCATATTAAAAACAATCTTTACATCATTTTGAAGTAGAAACCTTTATTTTTGATATTTAAGAATAAAACCATCAATGCTGATTTCTAATGATAAAATAACCTGAACTACACCACAAGCTCCGGTGGTTATTTAATATCATAAACCTCAAAAAATAAAAGTTAACACCAATAAGCTGTTTAAAAGATTATCACACATCTAGCTACCATGATGTGCTTTTCAATATTATTTTCTACTAATAATAAGCAAATTTTTTATCACTTTCCATAATGATTCACATATATTTTACAAACCCATTAGCTACAATTTTTTCTATAATTGAAATTTTCGCAAGGCATTACAGTGTACAGGAATTACTGTACAGCTAAAAGCTATATTAAAATAAAACAAATTCGTGAAAGTAATAATAGAATAAAAACTTTTTTATATTTTCTTATTATTGCCCATAACAGGCACTTGTAGAAGAGACAAGGCACGAAATAGCACAATTAGAACTCCACGACCACGAACTAAGTGAGGAAGGAATATTAAAGACACTTTTAACTGATGCCAGTCCTTTTCTATTTCCCTGTACGATTGAATTCAGTCTCATTTGTGCAGTCATTTTATTTGAAATGTGGAAACGAGTAGACAAGATGACCGTTGTAAAAAATGATGGTCCAATGAGATCCTTACATCAACTAAGTATTGATTGCAGTAGTGCACACCGTGGTCTTTTTGGTGGAATTCTAGTTATCGCTGCGACAGTTTTAAGTCTTATAATGTTTTTTGTTCTAAAAGAATCCAAGTCAAAGATGGCTATTGAACAAGTAACTGCTCTAGAAACGGCGATTTTAATAGCAGGTATTGTCTCTCACAGGTCACCAATACTACCTAGAACTTTACTGACATCCCAATATTATTAAAACTTCATATATTTTTACAAAAAAGAAACATTCTATTGTTTACTAAATCATTTTCTTTGAAAAATAAATTAAAAGTTCAAATTTTAAATGGTCAGTGTTGATAAAATTATAATAAATCAATAAAAATTAGTTGATGAACTGAGAAAATTATTTAGTAAATTTTACTATCAAACTTAGAGTAGAGTTGATAAAATATTTCTGACAAATGTGTCTTAAATTCTTGTGGTGCATGTCAATTCAGACACTATTATCAATTGGCCATCATTAAATATGAACCCAGGTATAATACGATGGATCATCTACACCTGAAACGATTACCAGGTCATAAACTGTAATAATAAATTCTCGGTGTCTGTCTTTATGTGAATAATTGGCCCAATTCAGAGTGAATGAAATAGATAATTTTTAAATAACTTATGTTATCTAAAATAATATTAAAATGGTAAACTTTGCAAGGGCAAACAATTGCCCTAATTCAAAAGCACTAATCGTAACAGTAAACTTATGATAATATTTTGTCGAGCATATAGTTTTCTACATACACCTTTACTTACTAAAAAACAATTTCAACACCAGTCAGTCATGCATATTGATAGTAACTTTAAGACTAACTATCAGTTGAATTTATTTTTTGGTAATAATTAATATTAATAAATCGATTGATGACCATTGAAATAAATATTTCACCAATTTTACTTGATTTTTTAAATTTATACCAATTTTTTATGGTTTAAAATTTAATTTTACAATTTTTCTTGTAATTTTGATAGTAGAATTTACTAAATAATTATCCAGTGTGGTTGAAATAATCAATAACAGAATTATTTTCTGAAATATTGCAATCTTAATTTATAGTAACATTTTGTATCATATCCAATAACTTTTTGTACAAAGAAATAAGACAAAAGTGTCAATAAGAAAATTAATCTTAAAAAAAACCATTTCTTTTGTTTTCGTTTATCAAGGTGCGATTGCAGCTGTAAGCTGCGCGTTCAAGTTACGACGTTTAGAATTGAAGAACACAAAACCCGCACCTCATCTTGACTCGACTTTGCTGGCGGCTGCACAAGCGGGTGTTTATCTTCATTGTTTGTTTGGTGCAGTGGGTGGTATATTGACAATGGGTCCAACTTGGGCACTATCGCTTACTGCCGATTTCATCGCTTTGATTCAAAGCACCAGTCAAACTCTTCTAGTCAAGGTATATTTTACTAATATTGTCATTTAGATTATAACTCGTAATTAACTCTAAGATTGGTGAAAAGATTATTTTAAGAATAATTACAACAATTAATTAATGATTTAATTTTAGGGAATGAAGCTTGCTAGTATACTCTTCATCTAAATTAGAATATCATTAACTATACACTGTAATATTGTAGCAATCTTGATAACACTGCATTTTAATGAAAAATAATTCAAGTTCAAAAATTCATTTTCAAGTAATCATCAAAAGTATGTAAATCTTTTGTAAAAAGTCTATTACGTTGGAAGAATTTTTTTTTTCAATAAATCCAAGTGAAGTACCATGAAGTTTGTTTTTCTGTACAGAACATTTTTGTAGAAAAGTAAAACTTTACTAAAAGTGTCACTTTATGAAAGCATCATTTGACTTAAAATTTTTTTTTTCACACCATAAACTTCACTGAAGCTGTATTAAAAGCTACTTTCAATTTTCTTATTCTTCTGAATGATTTTTTATAGATGACTTTTTTTTTATTCTTCAATATTCCTTACTTACGTTTTTATACGATGCTTTTTTTTCAAGAGTTAATGAAGTTCAAAGTTGAAAGTGATGTGTGTTACCTTCAACAGTTAATTACTTCGTCGAAAAAAAACTCGTGAAATGTTTACTAAAAAGCATATCATAGCAAAAAAAAAAAAATGCTTTAAAATGTTGCACTTGGATTTCTTTTTAAAAATCTTGTTTACACCTTGGTCATTTTGATCATTCTAAGCAAATTAAAAAATCATTTTACACAGTAATTTTAGAAATACATATCTTATTGTTATAATTAGATTCTCAAAAGCTCTAAAATGGTTCAATCTTCAATTCCATCAATTAATATTGTCACAAAGCAATTGACTGAATAATTGATTGATTAATTTATTCCAAATTTATAATAGCTATAATTAAATAAAAATGAGTATTCCTCAATGTTCTATTTCTCATGATAAATTATGAGAAGCTTTCATTCTCTAAAATTATATATCTCTCTGAGAGTCATTGAGATTTAAATCCTATTAAATCAACTAATAACTAATAAATCTATCAAATTTAAACAACTTCTAATTAAGCTCTTATGTATCTTACTAAATTAATCATGTATTATTTCTCATCAAATCTAAAAACAAAAGAAAAAGCAGCACATATAAGCCATGAAAGCTTGAAAAATGAAAGAAGTTTATTTTTCATTCTTATCTGCTACTCATTTAGCTAAATGTTGGAATATAGAAGTAATCATTAAACTTGAACTTATTGATTTAGCAGTGTCTAAAAACAATTATGTTCATTGTCATTAGATTGCTTGGAGACGACGATCATCATCACCTGAAAAACCAGGAAAAGAGCTGATCACTTTTCTAATTGTTGTCAATATTGCTCTATGGACAGTAAACACATTAGAGAAATCTCGAGCGGACGTTCGACCTGATCATCTGCGATTTTTCGGTGTCTGGGCTTGGACTATCATCACTCACGTCTCCATGCCATTAGCAATCTTCTTTCGTTTCCACTCAGCCATATGTCTCTTCGAGGTGTGGAAAAGTTGCTACAAATATCGACCACATGGATTTTCATCAAAGCCTAATTAATGAACGGCCAGACAAATAAAATATCAATTAGTTTTAAATTATATTTTCATACTCAACTTTACTTTTAATCAATCAAAACAATTAATTAATGTAAAAATGCCAGTCATTCCGACAATCAATTACATGATTCTATTATTTACACTAATTACTGACTATTTATCATTATAAATCAATCAGTTGATTTTTCTAAATTATATAACTTCTGAAGAAACATTTTATTAAAAATGAAGTAGTTATTTATTGAAAATTTTTAATCAACTTTTTAATGAAAAAAAAGTTAAAACATATTTAATATTATAAAATAATAAAATGTTAATTCGCGTTGAATACATTTTGATTGATTTATCAAATGTTACTATATAAAAGTTGGAATATGTTGAAAAATAATTCATTTGATAGACAAATGGTTTTTATGAAACTCTTGTTAATTAAATATTAAATTGAAACGATTGACTTTTAAAAACGTTTAAAGGATTTATAATTGGCAAGAGTATGAAAAATTTGAAACAAAATGATCTGATTAAATTTTTAATCAGATAAAGAAAGTACATTTAATAGAATTTAATCAAGTAATTATTTACACTCAATATCGTATAGATAAAATTAATAATGAAATTAAAAATCATAAAGTTTATCTATTGTGTTATTAATTGTGTTTTATAAAATATCGAAAAGAGGACGATGTATAGATTTTTATTAACTAAACTATTTTGTCGACTTTTATGGAGTAAAAAAGTTACTAGATAATATTATTTGAGTTGCTGTTACTGACGAAAAAAATTGATAGAGGTAAAGTGAAGCTAGTAGTACAACACGACGATGGTCACGTCGTGTCAGACAAGAGAAGCGTTCGTCGACAGTTTGATACGGTTTACGGGTAAACACATTTGGGTGGCAATCATGTTGTGAAGTGAGCGGTGGTTGCCGCGGGACCGCGACGTCGAGAAGGACGAAGTATTGAAGCAGAGAAGTGCAGGGGAGACAACAGACATGAACGGGGATAGTAAGTGCGCTTGGTCGTTGGGTCGTTACTGAAGAGCTCTCATAGCAACCCTTTGTTACTCTTGCTTCATCACCCAACCAACTTTGTACATCCAAAAAGGGGTGCGTGAAGGCCCATGATTCAGTTGACCGGCTATTAAGTGTTCATCTTCTCTACGACTACTTCAAAATCCGTCTTCCATGCTATTACCACCGTACTTATTCGTTTTAGTCCTTCTAAAATTTATCACAAATATTTTATCGATTTTATTCAGCATCGTGATAATGCTAATTTTTTTTTATAAAAGCTTTTGAATAATTTTTAACAGCAACATTATTTTTAACAAAAAAGGACTGAATAAAATGATGCTATTTTTTAGCTTTAAAATATCAGAAAGCTAGAAAAATTAATTGTTATGTAATGTTGCTCTTCAAAGGGTCAATTTGTATATCATATGCTTAATATTGGAGACTTTAGCTAGCACAGTTTCTCACTTTTACTCACGAATTAATTTGAATGTTTATCAAAAATAATTTGACGATCAAATGAACTTTATATTTGAAAATACTTTGATGTTTGTGAAAGAAGCTAGATAACTTCTAATTGTGGGTTAATTTCAATATGTAAACTTTATATAGATGATCGATGTTTTGAATGATTAATTTTAAAAAGAGATTCTAAATTGTTATTAATGATTTTGATGTAAATAAATATTTTGAAAAAGTTGTAAGAAGATAGTTAAGTTTACTAGATAATTTGTTACTATCATTTACGAGTTGTGTTATATTTATGTTGTTAGAATCAATATGAATAAAAATGAATAAATGTATAACTTCAAAAGAAGAAGATATTTATCTAGAAACTTTGATAAAAATAAATTAAAATTTAAAGAAAAAAAAGATAAAAAATTATCTCATGAAATAAAATTACATGTCCATCAAAATTATGACAATTAAAAATACTGATCATGAAATGGATTATGTAAAATTAATAATTATTTCATTATTAAATCATTAAAAGCAATGATTCTTCGCTATAAAAATTGTATAAATTAAAATAAGCAAGAATTATTGCTTTTTAAAATGTCAAAATAACTAATTAATGTTGAGAAAACATAACTTATGTTTACTGTAATAAAAAAAATGTCATAAAATAAATTAATTTTAAAAACAATGTAAAAAAGTGATAAAATTTTTTCATAAACCATAATTAACAGTGAAATTGAAACAGTAAATAATTAGTTATCAAATGAAAATATAATAAATCCCTATTGATTAATCAAATTTCAAAAAACAATTATTCATATAATCCTAAAGAATATACAACCAACAAATTACTTTTAAAAATAAATTTCTATCCTCATATATTCTACTAGCCACTATAAATATTTTTCATCCAATAAAAAAGAAATCTCTAAAGTGATAAATTTTTTATAAAATATCAAATAAACTTCACATGATCCTATCATCAATACCAAAATCAGGCCAAACGTAACTTCACCAAATTTTGATCTTCCTATTGAAGATATCAAAGATCTTCAATAAAAGTTCCCAAAACACTAAATCCTTATTGTTAATAATGATGTTGCTAAAAATGAGAAAACTTTTACTTTCACTTAACATACTTTTAAATCGATGAAATATTTCACTATAGCTACTTGCATATTCAATCAATATGGCCAATATTGATTTCGTGATAAATAAAAAAAAACCCATTTAATATTAAGATGTAGTATGGGTTGTCGACAGACCATCTATTTGTTAAATAGCGTTTAAAAGATCATTCAAACATTACTATAATCAATTACAATAATTGAATTAATTGTATGAGAGATAATAATATACCAAATTGATAATAAATTAAATAGCTGTTAATATAAACAATAAATAATTGTTTAAAGTTATGTGAAGTCATTGACAATTATATTACTTATTAAGAACTTATTTATAGTCTTTTTATTATAAAAAAATCGGCTGGACTGAATTGGTTTTAGAGCTTTTAAATCAGTTTCATGTTTAATAATGAATTTTTGATTATAAAAGTCGTTAAATTATCATCGTAGATACCTTAAACTTAAGGCTTGAAGAGAGGATGAATTTAAAAAATTTTAATCGACAAATAAACAATGTTGAACGTTTAGATAGATAAGTTTAAAAAATGGTTGAGATGTTGGATATATATCATCAAAAAATTTTTAGTAAAACGAAAACATGGATCAAAACACCGCAGAAACAACAACGACGACATCGGCCGAAGGAAAGAATCCTTGATATATCCACCAAACACAGCAGGATCCCACTTGCACGTCTTGTGGATTTATCGAAGCCAAGGATAATAGATGGGCTCTTTCCAACCTAAAGTCCTGGCAGAGAGTAAATGCCTCTAAATAATACAATACGTCAATGCAACATGGCTGAAAAATTCTTAAAATTATTGATTTTAACTTTGACGGTTATAAATAAAATATTTGAATGTAAGCCGATGAAAAATAATGAAGTCAAAGAGTAGCAATTATAAAGATTTAATCATAAAAAAAATAAAAGTCATAAGAAGAAGGAACAGTAATTGAGGATTCTCAGGAATGTATTTAATTCGATTTGATGGGTCGTCGGCGTTAAAATTTAAGAGAAAGATAAGAAGTGCAAGGAGAAATAGTAAGGGATGGGCGCACGATTTTGTTTCCGCAGGAAATGATGCCTTCGTGGCTACCGATTATCACTCCATCCTTGATTCTCCTCACCCAGTCTTACTGCCGACGGCTCGGATAACCCTCTCCGCAATCTACCCTTTTGCCCTCGACCTCCAGGGGATGAAAATCGTATTTATATTCCATCTCCCGCGTTCACCAGGTAAACGACAAAGTCGGCCGAGTCTAAAACGAACTGTGAACGTAGAGCTAACAAGTTTTGAATGAAATAAGAAAAAAAAAAAAACTTGTCAAATAAATAAAGTAGCTATGTAGCTAAAAATTATGTAGAACAGGGTAAATTTTTATACAGATATTAAAAATGGTAATATCTCGTTGGCATGTTGACATATCTTTTTAATTTTGTTCAACTTATTAAATCGATAAGCTGAAAGTTTTATAAATTTTACACTATTAAAAAAACAAAAAAAAAATTGTTTCTCAATAGTTGTGTACATTGTAATAATATTATAATAAAAAATTGATGCATAACTCTTTTTTATAGTAATTTGTAATTTAAATTATAATTTTTTTCAGCCTTATTCTGATCTCTTTTATTCAATTTTTGATGAAAATTGATGGAGTCTTAAAAAAAAATATTTAAGACTTTAGAAATCAACTACGATGATCCTTCGTTTTACTGGATATAATTAGGTGCCACATAAGCAAAAAGTGAAGCAGAGAAAATGCAAGATATAATTGAGCGGTAAAGATCTGGCTCAGACTATTGGTAAGATGAGTACCTTAGTAATACCAGGTGGTCTAGGGAGATGTGATTTTCGCTGTATGCCCGGATTAGAAGCCGGCTTTTCGCTTTCTCTGTCTACATGACCTGATAAGTATTGTCTCTTCAAATACTAAATACCAATTTTACCGCTTCTAGAATATGAATTTCTGTTTTGATATAGGATATAAATATTAATATAAATATAAATTCATCAAAACTATAAATGTAATAAAATTATGGATTAATTTATTACTTTTACAAGTTTCTCAAGATGAATAAAATCAGAGAAATATTTCAAAATAAAACTCTATTTGTCGCAAAGAGCTGTGGCAAAACTTTTGCTATCAGAAACCTTTAGTAAGACCGGATAATCGGATCATTCCCAGTTCTATAAAAATGAATTTAAAAAAATGAAGGAAAGACACGTTCGTGCTTGCTTCACATCTAAACTCAACTTACAAATACTTTTCGTTATTATAACTAAATGTGTCTGGTCACAAGAATACAAAGTAAACGATTCATTATTTTTTATCTCTTTCCTTCATTTGTTGCTAACGCTCAAGTTTTCATTTATTTTATCACTACTATCTTCCTTATCCACTTATCTATTAATCAATGTACTGTTTATCCACACTACTGTGTATTTCATTAAATACAATTACTCAAAAATTAATTAAAAATAACGTACAAGGTAAATAACTAGATTTATATAATCTAAATTAGTTTTAAATTCAATTTGATGATTCAAAATTTTCAAGATTGAAAATTAAATTGTAAAAATATCACGTCAGAAAAAACGAATATATTATATAAACCCAGTATAAGTAAATACTCAAGAAATATAATTAATCAATTAATTAATATTATCTCTAAAATGTCATATGATATTATTATTATCTACATACTTTTAAATTTATCATGTCATATCATAAAGTTTGAAAACCATGAAATTATTGACAATCAGTAGAATAATCACAAGCAATCAAGTAAATATCAAACATTTGTATAAAGATGTTAATTAATAAATAGTACTCATCCTTCTGAATGCACCAGTATTCTTCTTGATAAATCCTTTAATTTCTTCAATTCACAAGTTGTCAAATGTTTGTAAGATCGAATCACTTTGTAATTTTTAATGGCCGTATCTTGAAAAAAAAATTATATTTATAAATTATGTTTACTGACATTTACATAGAAATAACTATTGTATCAACTGTTATACTTACTTCTGGAACTCCCATTCACGATTATCTAGAGGACATACTTGGCGAGTTTTCAACCATCGAGAAATACAGTGGAAGTGAAATGCATGCTATTTAAGGATAAAAATACATTTCCATTAGTTATATGAGCATTTTATGATTAATTCTAGAAGCTTATTGTATTTGTTGATTACTTACATTGCACACTCCCCAGGCTACTGTGCATTCTTCAGTGGTAGCTGAAGCTTGATTTGCCTGGCATTCAATGCATAAATCCATTATGTGATTTCTACAAATAGCACAGTTGTCAACAACAATATCTGGAAAATAATAAAAGTCATTACACTGACAATTGTTACTGACTGAATTGAAAATGATATAAATAACTAGATTAAAAATTGACGTTTAACTTATGTTTACATCTTTTATAAATAAGCAGAATCTAATAAATTCGTTCATTAATATTTTTTAGTTAATTAATTGTAAAAAACATAAGTACTGTGTAGGCAAAATGAGAATAAACATAAATTAGCGATAAACAAAAATCATGATTGAGGTTACATACCCCACGCCCATAACGCAACAGCATTCCACTGAAATTAAAACATTAAATGTCATTATTATTTTATACATTTATTATTTAAATCTATCCAAAGTACAGCAAAACAAAGAAAATGATGACAAAGCATGAATATGAGGTTAGAAAACGTATTGCTATTTGTCATCAATAACTAGAACTAAATTTGTAAAAAATTATTAATGTACGAATTTAATTGAATACCTTTTTGACTTCAAAACGTTTTTTATCGCCTTTTCCACTACTAGAAGTGGGTAAATCAAAATCTTGTTCATCAACTTCCATTTCTGACGCCATTTTAAATTTTGGACGCGGTTTTCCGGATAAGAATTGCAAATATTCCCCCCCACTCTTCAACTGACTGTGCATGTTGCTTCCACAATAAATTGCAAGATGTCAGATAACGGTCTTTCCTATAGGATGTATGTAGGATAACGGTCGAGTTTTGTTTAAAGCAAACGCCGCAAGGGGCGCTACTATCTAAAAATACGCGGGAGCGCAATATGACGCAGTTGCGTGATATGTATGTGTCTGTAGCATCAAAATAAATACGTTTTATGTGTTATTACTATTTATTTTTCAACAAAAAATATCTTAAATAGATAAAAAAAGAGTATTATAACTAAATAAAGCAAAAATGTAATAATTAAGAACCATAAATGTCGATAAATAATTATAAAAAATATATTAAAATATAATTAGGAAAAATATTAATTTCCTGGAATAAATAGTGCCGGTGTTTTTCATGAATTCTAAACAATGCTTATATTTAGACAATAACAGTGTAATAATAAAAACGAGGATTGTTACTAGAATAAATTAAATGTACTAATGACAATAATAATCAAAATCTACTTACAGCTTATGAAAAATTATCAACAATAGAATCGAGTAAACCATGACATACAATAAAAGGTTTCACCAATTCTTCTAGGGTAAGTCATGATTTATATTGTTTATACTATATTGTTTAATTATAATATAAAACTATGTTGATATAAAAAAACATGTACGATCATAAATATCTAACATTGGAGTACTTTAATTAAAATGGCACCATACATCAACATGTTGAAAACATTGACAATTAGTTTAGAAATAAATCGATTGAAATCTGATAGAACAATCCATGCAAGGTATCTGTGGAAAATGGTAATGTAATTAACAAAATTACATAAACAGTTTAGATAATATTTCGATTTATTATTAAACGTGTCTACTAGATACAAATCAGACAACACAAACTCCGATATCATTATTTGATAATACGGTAATAAATATTCATGTATGATCATTAAATATCATAAATATTAAATATTTTATATTTAGCGTAAATATGTGTGGTCGATATTCACGCATGTATTTTATTTATTTAATATAAATATTCATTTCAGAAACATACATACAGATTTTAGATTATTAAAAATAAAATATGTATATTTGTTCCATGATGGGTTTATATGATTGCATTCAAAGAATAATACAATTTTTTTCACTTAAGAAATAGTAATAATTTCAGTATAGTTTATTAGATCGTTACACTGGCTATCACATAATTGATTGTGAGGGCTTTTAATCATTACCTGGAGCCCAATATCTTCTGACTTTACTCAATTATCATTTGCTAAAAAGCAGCTTGTATCTCTTTTTTGTTATCAAGTATTTGTTGTCATAATTTCTATTTTTTTTATTAAATAGTTTGATGTTGATATTTGTCGTCTGAATCATCAAAAAGAAAATTGGAGAGAGAAATTCCTTTTCATTTTTTGTTCATTGTTTTTAGCTACACACATTTTCAACTCGCAAATAATCAATCTATTAAATAACTCACTGTTCAAAAAAGCTTCTTTTGATAACTTACTCAAAAATAATTGATAATTTAAAATTTTAGATGATTTAATTTCTTACATTCAAAATTTATTATATCAACAATTGGATAGTCTTTTTTTACCAATATATATTTTACATAAAATATATTTAGAATATTTCCGAGCTAAAAATGTATTTTGCTGAAAAATCTTAATAAGTTATATTCGTCGAAGATTGCACAACAGATTAGTTTACAATTTCTCCATTAAAATATTTATTTTTCCAATGAGTTTATCACCTTGTAAATAGATATCTCAGCACATAAGTGTGAGATCATAATATTGCCCTCTAAAATACAGATACAATGACACACGTGCTTGAATAATTCCATTTTTTTTTTCATTCACATATTAAGAATATACATATCTAGGTACTTTGTGGCGGCGCACAATCGTCTAGAGCATCGGATCGTATTCAGTAACGAATGATTGATTGGTTTGTTATCATGAGTATTGAATTAGGAATCTTTTAATTATCGAATTAGTGGGCGAATAAAATGGGTATCACATTTTTATTATCATCGATTTTCACAATACGTTCACTAGAAACAATCAATACCAATGTGTTATTGAGCAAAGCTGAGAGGAGATTCGACATGCATTACTTGTTATTTTCATTTTCAATGTTACTCGAATTCCGTCCCGATGTTTTACAGCTTGATTAGCCACCATCTAATTTTTTTGTTATCAATACATAACTAATTTGTCATCATATCAATTGATTGTGCGTTATCATATAGGGTAACGCATTTAAATATAACAATTAAGCATGCAAACAAAAAAAAAATATAACATAAATTGTGCGACAACTTTTTGCTCTTGAATTTTTTTAGTTACATAAATACCATGATTATTTGTTTTTCTCTTATTCGTTCGTTATTTACAGTTGAAATTTCATCTAAAACATGTAAATTGACATGATCTTCTATGCTAATTCCTAACAATCATTATGATTGTTTGTATTTAATCACAAGCAATAGAATTTCATTCCAGTTTCTTACTTTCAATAGCTAAACTTTTACAATATGCACATCAATCTTTGACCATTTAATATGTAAAATAGATTTTTTTTTTGTTCGTTCGCCAGAGAAAAAGTGGTTCGTAGTATAGTTTAAGTTATCATAGTTTATTATAATGACATGCCATTGTGTATTATTTTATCCTTATAAAATTATTGATCACTCTTTGTAGATCTCTCAATGTCATTGCTTGTATGGCACAAGTGGTCAGCTCAATCGTTTATTAAATTGAGTGTGTTTATGACACTTCCAATTTTCTGTGGTTCAACTAAAAATGATAGATGTACACTGAGAGAAAGAATGGATTTGTTTTATAAACAAGTAACATATTCTTAACTAAACATTTTTCATAAAATTTATCATAATTAATATCGTTGTTTAAATAAAACATTGTAACATTTATCAAAAAATATTTCAATATAAATAATGTTTTATAATATTAAATTCTAGATCTTGAAATATTTTAATGATTGTTTTTGTTTATAGTTATAAATCAAATACGCATAAAGTATTGTATTAATTTAAATAATTAATTTATATACTTATTTAATTAGTTGTACATTTATAGAGATTCTCATCAGTGTAAATCTAGAATTAAAATTTCACACTCACACATTTGCCAATTAGTAAAATAATTTTAGTATTATCTTACAATAACAAAGATTTATTTATTAATGTTATAATTGTTATTTATTCTTAAAAAAACAAGGCCACACAATTTAAAAATTCTTGCAAATAAAGAATCTCCTCTCATTCAATCAGATCAATTCAATATCATTATTATCATTATACGCAGCACGTGACTTTTATTTTATGAAGCTTTTTACGAGTACATATTTATTAACAATCAGGTTTTTTTTTTTTCATTATTTTAAGTGCCATTTAGAACTGAAAAATTTATATAAACTATTGTTTATTATTAGGCCAGGCTCAGACGATTGTATTTTTAGCCAACGGATTACCGGAATAAATAACTCTTTTTTTTTCTATTTATTGAAAGACTGAATCAAAATTTTAATTTACTTTATATTTGAACAAATGCAAGAGTTATTTCTCTGGTTAACCGAGAGATAAACCATCACCGGCTGATCACAGCGTTTTGGTATTGTCACATCACCACGTTCAATATACATAGGGTGCAGACAACGTTCTTTCAAAAAAACAATTCATCAAAAGTACAGCCGTATGCCACTTTTACCATCGTCTGAAGACATGGAATATGGCAGTTTGACATTTTAACGATACTACTAATGTAATTTTTAGTTAATTAATATTACGTTATCATTAGAAGCATCACGTAATTAAAAAAAAAAAAAAACAATTGCTCTATTTTTATTGTTATTACTATTATTTTTTAATTCAAATTTCTATCAAGGCTTCATTTCATGTTTTTTTTGTTAGCATTAAAGACTAATCAAAAAAAAAAAAAAAAACTATCTAATAAATAAGCAGTAGTGAATATGCACTAAGTTTTCTCTATGATCTATCGACAATTTTGTTTAAAAAAAATTAATTTTCAAAAACTCAATTATGCATTCATTTTTTATGATATTAAAATTGACTTAAAGTAGAACACAGTTTTCAGTTATTTATTAAACTTAATGTTAAACTTAAATTACTTATTTCCTCTTGATATTTAAAGCATTACCGCGCGAAAGTCTTGATTTATAAATAAAACAAAACTTTATTTTGTGCTGTAGATAAAAATAATACTAGATGTAAAGTATATTTCTGCTATTAATCTGTGTATATTTATTATAATAATTATTAAATTATTCTTACTACTAATTGTGCTACATCGTGAAGCCACTATTAGTTAATGGAATTGAAGAAATAGACTCAGTGCATGTGAGCTATTATTTTTTCATTCAGTTTAATGCAAAATGATGATTGAATTATAGTAAAGAATATTTTTTTAGAAAGAGAAATTTACTAATAATTGATATGAAGTAATAAACGTAATTAAAAATATATTAATAATGTTAATATTAAACAAAACATCATTATCAGATTAGCTAATAAATTTCCCATTCGTTAATTTTTTACACTTAACTATTATTGAGATTCGTGAAATGTCTTTTATTCAGTATAATAATAAAATCCTTTAATACTCGTTATTTAAAATTTTTCGAAATATAAGTAGCTCATGCAAATCATGGATAATTTTTTAACCAATCTAACAATTGAAATAACATATATCTTTAAATATTAACAAATATTTCAATGATTTAACGAATACGTTGATAATTAATTGATAATTATTCAATTGAACTAAATATTTTATAAATCAATGAAATACTTATTTAGCAATGTTAAAAATAAACCTACAAGAAATTTTCTTTCAAATATAAATCAAATAAAATAATAATATTAATTAAAAAATAAAAATATTTTTTTTCTAAAATGAAATTTAACAGTTCGTAGACTATTAAATTCGGAAACAAAATTATATACATAAGTCATGGCCGAACAAGATGTCAATTTTTTTCATAAACGATTTTCTTTGGTATTATCAGAGCATTTAAGATGTTTATATGACTCTCTAAACATAGAAATAATCATTTAATAGTGAAAAAAAGAAATTAAATTTATAAGATTATCTGTAAATAATTATGAAAATAATTGACGTATAAAATAACGAGTTATATCTTCCATACTATTACGTTATAACACTCATTCATATGATACTTAATAATTATGTTGAGAAAATAACTGTTTTTGTTTCTTTTTTGTATACAGCAAGCAAAGTATTTCAATCTTCAATTTATTTTTTAAAAATTATTTCTTGAATTTCAACGATCAATTTTATTTGATCCAATGTTTATCTTGTTTGATAGCTAATTTTCACAGGTTTCACTATTTATTTTAAATGTTTATCCATTTTTTTTTTTTTTTTTTTTCAAGAAATTGTTCACATTATGTAATTTTCACTTCTCTCTGTCACATTTTCAATATTTTTTATCACATAATACCACATTGTGTTAAGTAGGCTAAGAGTCCATCACGAAAATGATGTCATGACATCAGAAAATTGTATTATCGTTTATAGAATCCTACTTATGTTTGTTCCATTTATTATCGTAGAATATAGAAATATTTCCCACTTTAAATTCATCAAATAGTAGATGTGGCTAGATATAACACGATAAATATATTGTACGTTCACGTGATTAATCGAGGGCTGTGTAAACCTTCAACCTGAGTATCTATTTGAGGACAATGTTGAGTATCTGGAGGACCCCAGTCATGGAGATTTCCACTATTAGCTAATCTGTGTGTCAAACGGTGAGCTATAGAAAAGCCCCCGCTGCCTTCTAATTGCGTTAATACTATAATCACTTGCCTGTAAATAATAAATTAAAGGTTAATTTCAATCAAAAACTTTAAAAATAGAAAAGGAAATAGCAAGATATTTTTAATATAAAAAAACAAAATTTGTATTATAAATTTTGTTCAAATGAATTTCTTTTTTTTTCGCAATAGCCAATAGACAAGTTTATTGAACCTGTTTGTATAATTAGTTTACTCTCATATAAATAACTCTTTCTAATAGTTCTAAAAATAATAATTATATATGGTCTTCTTTTTTTTGATTGTTATATCTATTATTCATGAGCATATTATTTATACTCATGCAATAACTATGGGATTTATTCAAAAATAAACCTACCGATGAAGTGGAGGTACACTGTCAGCTGTTCTTAATTGTCCTCTTGTTGAAACTACATTGTAACTTTCATGGCAGTCACATTTAACATGAATCCATTTATTTACGTGGCGATTTTCAACCATTACTACTAGACCAGCCCAACCTTTTGTAAGATAATAAGCAGTCATTCCTTCTCTTCCCTGAAACAATATGAAAAATTTTGATTATCATACATATTAATAAAATTCAAAATAGTTGGGAAAATAATACAAACTTCGTGACGTTGCCCTTTCGCTAAGGTCAAGCTAATAATAGCATCAGCCAAAACGAAAGCTGGAGGCGATATTTGCTCTACAAGAAGTCTTTTAGAACTATGTATAGCTAACACATATTCAGGATAACTGGATGTATCCTCCATCCCAGTATGCCAATGGTTGAATGCGAGACAAACAACTATATATAGATCTCTTTCTAGCATTTTGTGACAACCCACAAAACCTCGTACTTGCCGTTTACTATGTTCTACTAATCGGCCAACTTCAGGAGCAGCTGGAGATCGTGTACGGAAAACGACAACACATAAATCCAATTGTGATCGTTGCGATTTTTCAGAGTTTCTGAAATTAAAAATACATTTTGTTTCTTAGTAAAATAAATGAACCAATGATTTATAATAGTTTGAGCTATTCTAAATTCAAAGAAACATTATTTATTATTAACAGTCAAGCAGACATGAAAAATAACATTATTGTACCATCATTTTTTTCTCAATGACATCTTAAAAATAATTATTAATTTAAAAAACTAATCTATTTACCGTTGACCTTCTTGAAACAATGTAAATTCTGTCTCTGTAGGCTCAAGCACCGTTAATAGCACACAAGATAAATGTCTTAATGATGACAGTGGTGGTAAAGTACCACGTAATCGAACTTCACTCCATCCAACTCTAGTTTTACAGATATCAATACAATCAAAATATTTTAAAACATCGTCAAAAGATATCCAAAAGACTCCATCAGAAGCACCATGTGGCATTAGCATTTCTCTCAGTTGTGGAGTCCATGTTGGACTATCATCTGACCAATCTCCTTTCCAACTGTAATGACCCCAAGGATTACGTAACCGTAGCAATCTTATGCCTTGAACATCTCTCACATCAAGGACTGAATATGCATGTCTTGGTCTTAATCCTTTCCGTTGATATTCTTCTTCATCTACTTTCATGTTACCACCACCACAACTTGCACCCATTAGAAACATTGCTTGTCGAGATGAGAGAAGCTGAGCCCAAATTAAATCTTTATCTAATTCATCTTCACTAGGTAATGCTGAAGGTTGTAAAGGTACACTCTCACAAGGAGCTCCAGTAAGAGTAGCTAATCCTTCAATAGCCCGCCCAGAAACTAGAGCTTCATAACATCCGTGAATTTTAGCTACTGCTTTTTCAATTAGCGGCACCCATAACTGTTTTCTCTTTGCCTATTAAATTAATAAACGGAAAGAAGTTAATTAGGGATAAGTTGAAAAAATTTTCTTGATATTTGTAGAAAAAAAAAATTTATTAAAAATACAAACAAAAACTACTAGATTGAGAGATCATTATTTTTAGATTTTTCCTAAACTAATTTGCTATATATATAGAATATTAAAACTTTATAAATCAAATTAGAGAGGAAAAAGTATTGATAGAAAAAGAATGATTTCAATATTAGAGTACCTGAGAATAAACCAAGTGACCTCGTTTGTCACATGGTAAAAGATCATCAACAAGCACTGTAGTCCACTTTCCATCTTTGCATAATCGAACCTGATAAGCACCTTCTGGGCATGTCTCTCGCATGACTAACACTCTTCTTACAAGCTCATCACTTTCCGCAAGTACAGCAAGTGCTGAGAGTAACCAACAATTTCCTAAAACACCCTGTGAGATATCTGAAGGTAAAGGCGTTCTGAAAACTGCCCAAGGCAATTTTGAATCAACACTAGAATCAACATTTATCTGGTGTGGTCTTCTCCACTGCACTACATGGTTATCTTTTGTTTCTGCGGGATTATAGTAAAGTGACTTTGGTGCTGGAGGAAACGAATCATCAACGAATGGTTCATTTGTCTGTAAAAAAAAAAATAACCATTTTGGGAATAGTTCCAACTATATGTATTGTTATAATACTATTGATAAAAAGACAAAGATAGAATGTATAATTAATTGTATTTATTCTTCTAAACTACTTGAAATGAAAATTTCCTAGAAGAAAAATTCAGCAAGAAAGTTTTCAATTTAATTTCCTTTTATGTAACTTTTATGAAAAATAGTATTTACATTTAATGTCTCGTGACAGATATATGGAGATTACGAGATAAAAGGCCAGAAAAAAGGATGAAAATTTTCGACAAAAGCTTTTTACACAATTATTATAACATAGTTTTCAATGATGTAAGATTTTTTTCTTACAATCAGTACTTTACGCTGATTGTGCCATTTAAGAATTGAATAATAAGTACGCTATATAATAGTACTGACCTCTTTGCAATATCGTACAATTCTTTCCCACTTTTCTAAGGCTTCCCTTTCCTCAATATGTCGCAAATTTTCCATTACTACACTTTCTTGCCTCTGTATCCTTAAAGTACTTCTTCCAGGTTCATTAAGTCGTGGTCTGTCACCGGGCGTTTGCGACAAGGACTTGGAACTTTGGCACATTTCACAAACTCCATTTGTGCTTTTATTTTCATATGTGCATAACTTGCATTGCCACTGTAAATAAAGTACCAAAATCATCAACTTTTTTCTTTAAACATAATGAAAAAAATTATTAAACTATTTCTCACCTGACTAACACTAGATTCTTTTGGTTTAGAGTGCTTTTTATCATTTTGAATACTTGGTCCATTTCGTCTAACGGAATTTTTATGCCGAGGTGTAGAAATTCTAATATTACTTGAAAGTCCACTAGATAATCTTGGGCTAGGGCTCCGTTGACCGGACACTCGATTATCCCTCGGGATTTCTAGAAAGTCTGCTAGGGTTTTGCAAGCATTACAATTCTGAGCAGTAAGAGGATTTCTTAAAGTACACGATGGACAAACCCAACTTTCTCCCTTCCTTAACGTTGGATCTTCGATATGACTGATACTACGTAACTTAGAACCACCGCATGCTTCACATGTAGTTCTGGAAGCCGCATTAAGTAGGGTACACTTTTTGCAAGTCCATGCTGGCAATGATGGCTCAATGTGATCTTCTAAATCGGACTCTGCAGTAGCCAGAGTTGCTTTAGGTGGAATATATCTCACACTATCCCGCGACACAACGATCGGAGACTGAACTTGCGAGCGACAATTTATTGAATCCTTAGTCACAGTAATTAAATTAGATTGTAAAAGTGACGAAGGTGTTCTTGTAGAACTGCAGATATCGCAACCCATCGACCAAAGGGGATTATAAGCATAAGAGCACTTTCGACAGGTCCACATACGTTTAAGAGGACTAGACCCTGGAGTTTCAACTGGACTGGTAGATTCACTGTGAGCTCGTGATACAGTTAGTGCTAGTTTGCTGCTCTGCTTCTTCGGCAACGGTGGAGGAGCATCAGGGTCGGTAATTCCAATATAAGAATACTTAGGCCGCGTATTAAATCCAACAGAGTGAGGTGGTACTGCAGGAGGTTCATCATCATTTAGACTCCGTCGATTAACTGTTTTTTTCTGGGTAGCATTAGCAACAGTATCAACTTCAGAGAAAGATCTACGATATGATAGAGGTCCTGCTGAAGAGAGAGGTCTAGACTCCCAAGAAGGTACACTTATTACAACTCCACTACAAGGTGCTGGACTTCTTGGAGCTTCACATGCTTCACATTGTTCTAATTCCGCTGAATTATCAAGTGTACAATTATCACAACTCCATAAACTATCATCTTGATGTGCTTCAGAAACAATCAGACTTGTGGGTCTTTGTATTCCATGATCTGACAGTTTTTGTACTCCAGTTCCATTTGACAATGACCGACTAACTTTTGATTTAACTCGTTCATAGACAGAAGGACTGTGACGTTTTGGTGATCTTTGTGAAGCATCTGGAGTTTCTCCAAAAGACAAAACTGAAGGATCCATCGTTTCTATAGGCGGTAAAGTCCAATCTTCTCGATTAGATTGACTTCTCTCTCTTTGACTTAAACCACTCAACTGTGCCATACCTTCGTTTCTATCCAATACAGCTGCTGAGCCAAGATTAGCACAGCTTACGTCGAGGATACGTGTTACAAGACCTGCAGTTACTGTAGCAACTAAATCAACTCGAGGCTCTTGTTTATTACTTAATTTTAAAGCTTTCAATTTTTTTCCTCGTCTCACGCCAATCAAATTTCCATTTGTTTCTGCTATCGATGAACTTGCACCACAGGCTGTGCAAATTGGTGTTGCACTGCAACAGTTGGCTTGTAAACATCGAATGCAAGTCCAACGTGTTACAAGTAGAGGTAATGAAGGTGATCTTTTCAGATGTTGCCTTTGACACGATACACCTCCCCACGAATTTCTTCGATTAATTTTACTTGAAACTTCTATAGTTGATGGGTTTATCTTGATGCTGAAAATAAAACATACTGAGTTAATATTGGATTTAAATTCATATAGAATCAAAAAGTTCATATTTCACTTTTAAACTTGAAACTAGTTTTATGTTCATAAACATAAATTACTCACAGCAATAAATTATTTGATAAAAATGATTTAACTATGAAAATGAATAAATCTGACCACTGGTAAAATAAATATACCATCAAAGATAATAATAATTAAATCAATTTGACCGATAAGAAGACTTTGATAATATTTATTCCAAGGTACAAACAATAATAATAATAAAAATTGAAATGGCTTCCAAGCTGACAGAGATTAAAGGGGTTTCCAGGAAATCACAACATATAAACATTCTCACCCAAGAGCAACTAATGGACGTTCATTGTTGTCATTGTTGACATTGATACAGTCAATATCTCGCGTCACATCACTTGAAGTTTGCCTTGGCGGTGGGGTTGGTGGCTCAGAAGCCGATGTAGACGAGGATAAGGATGTGGAGGACGGGGTTAGGGTGTCTGTTGGTGAAGCCACCTCCAGAGGATTAATTTCTTGTTGCGTCAATGCTACGGTTTCTCGCGAATTAATTGGGTGGCCGCAGCCAGGGCAGATTGTCGTCTCGACGTCGTTCACGAGGTAAGCACAGGCCGTGCAACGCCAGCGCGGGAATTTGGCGGCGTGCGTGGCCATACTCGTTGACCGCGAGTGATCATCATTCCACGAGCCGTTGTCGTGGATTTCGCGATCCCGTAGCTGGCGTGGCCTGGCCCCTTCTTCTTCCTGTCTGCCCGCCACCCTCGGCAGTGCCCCGTAAGTCAGTATCGCTGACAGAACCGCTTCAAGCGGCTCGTCAACCGCAATTTGCAGTCCATCTGCATTATCATTTTTATTGTCATATGTTCGCAAGCAGCCATCTTGCTCTAGGGCACGAGGAGGCAAACACCCGACTCAACAACAAGACGGAAACCAACCACACTCGCGCCAAACACTTGTCAGTACCTCGGGCTAATGAATCCCGTACTCCAGGGATATTGCCCACACTACTATTTACATTTAACCCATCGTTTATATACCAACAATACCACTGTGAACTTTCTCGTTTTTTTCACCCCCGTAGTTCACTGTTTTTTCTTCACCAACTTCTCCTGACGATGCCGTTGTGTTGACTACGAGAAACGTAACACAGGATCGTCACTCGTCGACAACTGTCAGTTGCACCACAACCATTCGATCAAAAATTTTTTTCTTTCATTTACTTTCTCTAATAATTCAACCAAAACTCTCTTCAAGTAAGTAATAGAATTTATTATTATAAATTATTAATTTAGGTAATTATTTACAATACAGAGTAAGTGTTGTTATTTATTTAATATGTTGGATTATTAATACAAGTATTTTTTCATACGGCCCTGGAATGATGAGACTAGTGGATGGAGCTGCCATCTACAACTGGCAAATTTCATGCGCATCAGCTTGTGTAATCATTATGGGAAGTTTTCTATCACCAAGTCCCTGTGGCGCAGAGGATAGCGCGTTGGACTTCTAATCCAAAGGTCGTGGGTTCGATCCCCACCAGGGATGACTCTATCGAGTAGAGATTATACTCTGCTCTTTTTTGCAATTTATTTCAAGGGATTTGGTAATGGTTTGACATTTAAAATTATCACCAATACTCCATAACTTGAAGAAAATTTTATAATATTAAATTTACGTACGTTATCTTTTTAAAACACATCGTTATATAATAAATTTATATGAATAAATATTACTGATAGTGAGATAAGATGATTTTTAATTAAATTTTCAATTATTACAATGATTGTAATAAAAATTTTACATCAGTTATCTTTAATTATAAATCTCTAATTTATTTAAAAGAATTTAAAATAATTTGCTACTTTTTTTTTTAATCAAATTTTCTTGGCTTTAAACTGTTGACTTTCTTGGGTTTGTTCAGGAGTATAATGGTTTAGAAATAATCATAAAAGTCATTCCACTCTCTGGTAGACGATATTATCGTTCTCTCAGAGCAATCACACAGCGAAAGTTTTTAACGATTGGCTTTTTAAGTCAGGAAGGAAATAAAACCTGCACTTTCATCGATTTTCCATGCGGAAAATAAATAAAATCAAAAAGTGTATCAATGTAATTTGAAATTATTGGCAATTGGATGCATTTTTGTTTTATACTTAAATTAAAGTAAAAAACAAAAATATGTTTTTATATGAATATTGAGATATGATAATATGTGAATATGAAACTGAATGTTATAAATAAAAAAAAAAAAAACATTTTTCAATGCTTCTATAAATAGTATTTTATTGAATTTACATAAATAAACAGTATAATTAAATTTCACTTAGACAACTTTAACATCAGGCTAAGGAAATGATATCATGTAGTTTAGGTTTATTTTTAAAATTATTTACTAAGTGGGTTCACGGTTAAAAAGATAAAAAAAAAAACAATATACTTATTTACATTAAATTTTTCTTCAAATTTTTGTCTTATAAAAATGCAGTGATTTATTTATATGATTAAACATTGATTAATAATGAAAGTTCTTGATTGAATCTCCTTTGGAGTTAATTATTAAAATACATATTAAATAAATAAATCCACGAGATCATACCATTGGGTTGTTTAATTTAGATAAATGAATTATTTAGCAAGAAATTATCTTTCAATACATCAAATATTTATGAGTGTAAATATACTACCTCAACATAATAAAATTTTATTTAATATGCACATACATTTAATTACATTAACACATTTTTTTGTTTGAAGTAAAAAAACATTCAATTATTACAAATATACCAATATTCAATTCATGTTTAACAATAGACTTTGAAAATTAATAAAACGTTCTAAAATAGAGCATATAAATATTTTATATTTTGTTTATAATCTTTTATGTTGAAAACTTATGAAATGTTTTATTGTTAAGTGCTTTTGAAGTAGTGTAAAAATAAAATACTGTGAAATGATTATATTTACGTTGTTGAGCACAAAAATTAATCTCTAATCGTACACGTTGAGGAAGTTTGAAAGGAAAATTAATTAAATCCTCATAAAACCCACTCGTTGATTGTTAATCTTAATTTTAAGTTATAAAGATTGATCAGAGAAAGTGTTTATACAGTAGTGTGTCATTGGAACAAACATTTATTTTATCCATTAACTGAAAGGTGTTGAAAGTCAGGTAGTTAAATAGTTTTAGATTAGAACTTTAGTCATAAACACAAAAGGATAGGTATAATGTTTAAAAATTGTGCAACAATAACACTTGTGGCTGTGTCAAATTTGGCAATGTAATTAAATGGAGAAGAAGAAACGTTTATTTATAAATCCATATATTTTTTTTTTTATATCACATCATTACACAGCTCTCCAGCGTCCAAGTCTTTTGTGTATAAAGCTGACAAAACCGCAATATTTTTTCACTTTTTTTTATTTGAAAGACTTTTTACAGCCGAGAAGTAGAACGAAAATATGTATATATATATATATATAACGGGTCTTGCAAAAGAGTAAGAAGCAAAGCCACTCAGAGAACTAAAATTAGGGCAGCATGGAACTTCCTAGAGTCTCTTCAAGACTTACATCAAAGAGCCGCGTTAATTGAGTCACTCTCTTCGTTTTCAATGATTCTTATATGACAATTATATTTATTTAACATCATTTTTATATACCAATAAAACTTAAGTAAACAAATTTAATCTGGATTATTTTTTTATAGTGATTATTGTAAATAACAGGGTATTAAAATTATTTTTAATTCTTCTCGACTGGATCAAGAAAGAGTAATTAAATAATCTTAACAATGTGATAAGTGTTTGGAAGGTTTGACATGTTGATAAAATTATTAACAGAGTTGATAAATTATATAATTAATTGTACTCCCTTATTTTAATGAAAATTATTATATTGTATATATCTTTAAAAAATAATTAAATTAATTCTTATGTTTATTTCAAGAGATGTAGAAATTAAGAATGTTTATTATATAATTATTTTTTAATAATATCATTCATATCAATAATTTATTTTGTTAGTTTATTCTGCTTTTACAAATAAAAACCAGACAGTAAACTCTGGCAGATGATTTTATGATCAAAGTTTGATAAAGTTAATATATTTTAAATATAAAAAAATAATTTAATTACCTGTAATAATTGAATATTAAGTTCAATGTTCGATAACATGACTATAAAGAGAAGGTAATGAAAATATTTAATATTTTAAATGAGATAATTAATGAAACTTTTGAATTAAATTAATCAAAGTAAATACACGAAAATGTAGAAATTTTTATACTAAATTAAAAATTCATTTAGCTTTCATAAAATGAAATGAATGTCAGACTTGAAAGAATCATCTAAGTACACATATGTATTAATACAATAATATAAAAAGAATCTGTTTACTTAAGTTTTGAATTATCTAGAAATTCTTAATTTACAATTAATGTGAATGTCATGAACAAATCTCTGTCAACAAAATTCTCAGTAGCATGTTGAAAAGTTTTTTTACTAGAATAAAATATGATTTCTAGGAAATTACAATAAATTTAGTAAACAAATAATTAAAGCCAAAAAACCAATTACTTGATAACGAGTGCTAGTTTAATTAAAAAGTAATCAGATAATAAATAGGCAACATCTTCAATTCACATTAGATAATGAAAAAAGTTGATAGAAAATGAATATCATTGATTGATACTCTATTTAAAAGCAAACCTTAATTGACTAAGTAGCTAATAAATTAAAACATACATGTCATGTTCTATTTTTCTCATTGGACATAGGCCAATGTTTTATTCACTCACGTTGGATCTTTCGAACCACAAGATTACAGACTGTTTGGCGACGTCTAATCACATACTGTTGAAATCACTTGGTATAGTCGTAATCATGTAAAAATATCTCTTACGATAATTATTCATATTATCATGTTGTGAAAGATGTCAAGTGGATTTCAATAGTTTTATCAATTGATGGATTCTTAACGTTCATTTTAAACAATAAAATGGTTAAGATCATTCAAACTAAACAACCTAGACTGTTGTTGCAGTTTAGAAATAATCATAAATGTTTTTTGAATGAACCTACATGTTGATCTATTTTAGTCTTCCTTTGTTTGGATGCTAAACATCAAGAAATAATTTGGATTCTTCCTTTGGCCATTGAATTTCAAGCTATGGAATACAATCAGACTAAAATGACAATTTTAGCATAAATTTTCCTACTTAGGTTCATGACATATCACAACCTTGCTTTAACAATGAACTTGATTGCTTCTTGATTAGGTTTTCCAACAAGACCTTTTGAAGGCAATGTAATTGAGGTCTAAGCTTTATATTGCTTCATTGACAACTCATACATTATTAAATATCACGTAATGCATGTTGATGTAATGATGAATCACATGATTTTGTATTGCATTGATTGTTTGTAGATTGTTTATAAACATTTTTGTAATAAAAATAATTAAAAATCTAGTGATTGATTATCAGCTTTGTTAGTATAATTAATGGATGTATAACAGAGTCAAGAAGTATCATTATCATTAACTATTATTTTTTTAATCATTCCGATTGTTATTGATATACCTGAGGAATAATTAAGGACAAATTATTCTGTCATTCAAAGTAATTATGTTGACAGAGTGAATCAGAATTTGCTCTTGACATTGATAATATTTTTTAAAGTGAACATTGCTTTGCAAATGATAAATTTTTGTCTTCTTTTGCTAATCAATAATAATAAATAAATAATAATTATAAATGTATTAATAGTTACGATAAAAAAATGAAAACTTTTTTTTGTTAAAGAGCAATTACTCATTGTAGTACTTTAAATAATTATTTAGAATTAAAATATTAGATTGCCTGAGCTAAAAGTCTTTCTAATTGAAGGCCAAAGCAGGTATAAACCATCAAGATGAATTGATATAAAAATATTTTGATAAGCCATTACGGCATTCTAATTTTAAAATATCACTCATCATTGATTACAAATAAAATCTCACAGTGAAAACAGGAAATGAATTCAAATATTTCGTGAATTATTTTTTTTCTTCTTTCACTCACGAGTCAGGAAGTACTTAGAAGTTTCTTGGCTCGACGAGCATGGAATTACTGCGACAATTAACAGGAAGAGTTGGATCAGTGACAATCAAATGATGTAATTAACGTTTATGAAACGACTGAACAAATGAACGAAACTTATTTCTTATTGGCTGAAGCTAATGGGTCAGGGACTATAATATTTTATACTAATGATAGCTAATGATTTGAGTAGAGATAAATCTATTCTTTAATCATAAATGATGGTAAAGAAACAGTAACATTGTGGTGAATTACCTAAAATTTGATTTTATTTATTTTTATAATACTCTTAATTACAACGTACATAGTTTGTAGAAAAAAAGCTGTTTTATTTTTAAATGTTTAAATAGCAAAATGTTTTCACTACTTGAACTAATTTAAACGATTCTTTTAACCCTATTTCTAAGAAATTTTGGCAATCAGCCGAGTATTCTTGGATATCTGGGTAAATTTTATCCCAGTACATGCTAACATTCGTGATAAATGTCAACTAACAAAAAAAAAGTTTCAACTTTCCATTATCTTTGTCAAACTTGAATAAAAAGTGACGAAAGATGAGATTCATTTAAATTATAGTCTTTGATCCATTGTGATTAATTTTTTTTCAACCATCAATTGGATGTTCAGAGTAGTATTTTGGTTGTTGAGTAAATAAATAAATAAATTTGTTTAGCTTTCATCAGGTTTGTTGGTTAAAAAAAAAATATCTTTGACCTATTTACTATCACACATGTCGAAATTGGAAGAACCTTTAGAATTCATTGGAGCATTCTTTTAACTGGTATCTTATTTTTGTAGTTTCAAAGTCACACTTGAAACGTGTTTGTGTAAATGATTCTTTTATTTGTGCCCTTTATCATGCTAAATAGCAGAGAAAACTGTTCTTACTCCAAAATATGCTTGACTTTGTTGAAATTACAATTAACCCTTTGAAGTCCAACATCTGAAAAAAATAAATTATTGCCATTTTTCTAAATTAACTTGTTCATTATAAATTATCATTACAATCAGATAGTAAATTTTTCTTCGCTTATGTAATACTTATTTTTCTGAAAATAAAATTAAGTGACACTTTTCAATCATTTTTAGAGAGTGATAGTCGAATGTTTATAAAATTTTTGGTCATGAATTTTCTAAAAAAAGTATTTAGTGATTCAACTGAACTTTTACTCAAATTGAGGATTAAGGCTCTTATTCAAATTAATGCTATTGATTATCATCAATCTTGAATAACCAAAATTAACAATTAATTTATAATAATAAATTATGTTGATAATGAAATAATTTTAGGCATACATATTAATTAAAAATATTAATAAATGCGAATAAAATTCAAATTCAGCTAGTAATTACATAACATTTTAATTTTTTATTAAATTACATACAACTATACAATTGTTTATCAAAATAAAATAACACGTATTTCTTGAAAATTTAAAGATATTGTTAAATCTTAATAATAATTAAACATTTGTTTATTATTGTTACTATTGTTGTTCATCATTATTACCATTGCTGTTTGTCAATTTTTATTGCAATATTTATTATTATTCTTTTTTAATTTTTGTTGTATTAATTATTGTTTGTTTGTTACAATAATGCCACATGTGGCTACAGAAGATTAAAAATTCAGAATTAATTGAAAACAAAAAATAAATTATTGGACAAAAAGATTAAATTAATTTTTTGAAACAAATATTTATACAAAGCAATATATAAACAGTTAATGAATAATAAGTAAAATGATTTTTAACATAAAACATGCAGTAGCATAATTAACTTAATAATTATTTCCATCTAATTAATAACAATTATTTTAATTTTACTTAATTAACATTTTTTGTTAGCAAAAAAGTTGTTTTGATGTATAAAAATGCATTCCCTTAAGAAAACAATTTGAAGTTTCTCATAATAAGCGTGTAGACAATTCTTGAGCACACGACAATTACAAATAATATGAATTGTTTCATTCTTGAAATTTTCCTATTACTCACACTGTATATACGCCAACGTATATACATAACAATCTGTTTATTTCCACACTTTCTGTAGCCAAACGCATTATTCTTTGTCACATCAAATATTCAAACACTCAAGTAATATCTCTTCATATAACCTTGAATTGAAAATTAACTATTATCATCACGTTTTTATTTTATTATTACAATTGTTACTATTATTTTTTTATCATAGATATATTATTGTGTAATCTGATCCAATCCAACAGCTATATAGTCGGTAACCATTTAATGAATTGGTAGATACTTTTTGACGTCAATCGTTTTTTTTTTTAAATAAAATAAAAAAGGTCTAAATGAAATGTATTTTATGATTACTGTTTATTATCGAATATAACAAAGTCATTATTTTTAATATTTTATTTTGTTATTTTAATTGTATATTTTTTTTGTGTATTATGATCGACGCAATTAAATATATCTTTTATCTGTTTGAGCTACTTTAATCGCACCAGACCGAAACACAACATATATATATTCATATTGTAATACGTATATTAATTTTATCATCAATGCAGACTAGGCACTTTTATTTTATTTTTCATTGTGAATTTGATACAAGTCTTAGCAGGTCAATATTAGGTTATCAAATAATGGCTTGAGAAAGTTTTATGTATGTAAGATCCATGAGTAAATGGAGTCATCGAAATGCTAAAATATTGTTTCAAGTTTTGATGATTGATTGGAAATGGAGCTCTTGATGAGAAGATTTTATTTAAATTAAATAATTAATTAAATAGTAATCAATTTATTCAATAATAATAATTAAATTAAGTCATTAAAATACTGTAAAAGCCTTATAAAATTTTATTAAGAATAATTATTGTGTTTGGTAATTTTGCAAATCAAAAAAAAAAACAATTAGTGTTATAATAAACTTTAGTGTGCTAAAACTATAAAAATTAGAAGTAATAAAAAATTACTTAGTTTATAGAGTTGACTTGTTCAATATGTTAAAGTTCATCAGAATGAAATCATAAAATAATTCTATTGTTCCAGTAAAATATTTTTCACTATTTGTTTCTCTTCATAAATTATATTAAAATTAATTTAGCTTCAATTATTGTTGAAAATAGAGGTAGTCAATTTTAACAATCAATTTTTATGATTAGTAATAGATTTCTTTAATGTGTTAATTAATTAAAAAAACATTTTAATAACAATTATGTGTAATATAATAAAGAGGACTATTTATCTTGTCAACTAAAAGAAAATATTTAAGCAGTCTCAAAATTCAATAATTGCACTACGACTATCCAAAAATTATTTATAAATTAAACAATATTTCTTATCAATCTCATAAAACTGACTGATATCCTGAAATAAATAAATGATTAAAAATAATAAACTAATAATAAAAAATATTTCTGGCCATTCTCAATATATTAACAATAAACAAAAGATTATTTTAATTCAAATAAATTTAGAGTTCTACATCTAAACAATTATTCAACTTTTTATGACACAATTTCAATTCTTTTATAAATATTACGACAATCTATATGATTATTTTTATAAATAAGAACGATTTAAAAAAGTATTATTATCTTATTGTATTTATGTGATCAATAGCATAACACATCATTTGGGGTCATCAAATACCATGAAAGGGAAGTCCATGACCTTATCATGATATTATCATCACATATGCACACTCTCACTCTTTGATATTATTTTTTCCTTTTCATCATAAAAAGGAAAAAAAATGTATACAATATTTTGAAAGCAAATGATAAATCATGACACTGATTGTATAATTTTTTAAAAAGATTTTTATTGAAACTTTTATTTATTTCGATACAGTAGACGCTTTTTTACAAAGCCTCTTACATTCATTCAATGTGAATTTATGTCAATTATTGTAATAATTTAAAAAAGGAGTAGCTTTAAAGGAGTTTAAATTTCAACAGTTGTTACATAAAAATTTTTAATATATTTTTTAAGTATTTTAGACTTTAAAAAGATTAATCCGATTAATAGTGAGACGTTGCAAAATATTGATATGCTAATGAAAAAGCTATCATAAATAACGCAATTAATTTTCTATGCATATTATTCCTTATTATTATCATGAAACGGAAGACAAGCATGAAATGTGTGATAGATAGAATATGTTCTTGCGATTGCGTATACACTAGAGCCTTTACGTTGGTTTTATTGTCCTCGGCCTTCGATTACCCTAAACAAGAAAAGTGAGAGGAGGTAACTTTAAATAATAATTGTTTCAATATGTTGAAAAAGTTCTCACGTGTTTTATCGATACCATAAATCTGTCTGTCTTGCAGATTATTTATAAAAACTATTTTGGGGGTGATTATTAAAATATTTGTTTGAATAATACACATTTTTCTTCAATCTAACTCTTCCTTCAACTATTTTACAATGAGTAGAAAAATTAAAATTACTGCCAGTAATTTTTTAATAATTGTTTTATTAACACTTATTTTGATTGCAATATTTTATAAATTTATTTATGCAATAATTAAAATTTATCCTCCAAGTTAAGCATTTTAAAAGATGAGTTAAAAAATTAATATTATTTAGAAAAAAAAAAAAATTATTGTTTTTAATTATTCTCCATTTTTTTATGATACTTGATTATGTATCAAACGCATAATGTTTGTCTGATTGAAAAATTAATTGTATATTTAAATCTTGTTTGCTTGTCAATCAACACTACTATTGTCTACCTTATTACTCTAATTCTATTTTTCAAACAGTTTTTTTATGTGTCTGGTAAGATATAATTGAGATTTAAACAAAAAATTGAGAGTAAAAAATTAATTATCCAAGCCCAGAAGCTTTTGAAATTGTTATCATAAAATCAAAAGTGTTTTGGAGTATTTTTTTATTTTGTTAATCATCTATGAAAGAGTTTTTATAAAATATTCTATAAAAACTCTTTTATAAAGATATATTTATAAAACATCTGAATAATATTCTAAAACTAAAAAAAATAATTAAACATAAACTGATAACAAATTTTAGATTCGTACATCAAGAAGAGATCAAATACTCCAAAACATAAATGGAGTATGAATTGTTAAATACTCCAATCTTATCACCACCTTAATCATTTCCATAGATTATTATAATTATCAATTCATTGTTTATTAGCCATTAGTACAAATTTATTGATAAATTAAGTCCAATGATTAATAAAAAAATAGCATGAAATTTATGCAAAGCAGAGAGAGATAAATTTATGCAGGTTTCCAACATGAGTCTAAAGACTCTCACTTGTTCTTATATTACATATATATATATATATGTAGAGATATTGGCAACATACTTGGCTCTCAAGAGTACAGAGTTATAACTTTGATTGAATAGGTATACTTGGCCTTGATCTAATCAACCATATAATAAAATTGATTTATTTATTTATTAAGCTTTATATTAAAATTGAACATTTCTTTTCAAGAAGTGTAGTTAGTTTTAAAATAAATTATTTAAATATTTTATTATTTAAATAAATGGAATATTTAAATCATATCACATGAATATAGCAATCTCGGAAATACCAAGATATACGCTGTTTTCTCGAACCCTTTCTATTTATCACTGGTTTTCTCAACACTCTGAGTCACACTCAGTTCGTTCTCATCTTCTTTCCTCAGATCTCTTGCACAAGTTTACAGGCAACGAGCACAGATGGTTCGTCATCTCGGTCGTCCTCATTTTCTTATTTTGGGGCAACCAGGCCACCTCCACAGTTATTAGGTGTATAAACAGCTGCAATCAAATTTCTTCTCCTCAGAACAATTACAATAAAACCATTTCTCACTAGAGTATTTAATTTTATGCTATCTTTACTAACTACTTGAATAGCTCAACTGTCTAAAGTCTGAGTTTAGTAGATCCTTCCAATGTTGATCCGAGAGTCGTGGGTTCGAGTCCCATGTAGGTGTTTTTACATTTTCTTTGCTTCTACCCAGTCCTTGTGTTACTGGTACATGATTCAGTTAGTGTATTGGTGTCAAAATGGACTAAAAGTAACTCCAAAACAAGCCATTATTCCTAGTTCTAACTGAGTGGGAATATACGATGAGTTGGAAATATTTTTTGAATTTTTAGTTATGTCTACATGTTGATGGTTATTAAGCTATTTCATTTTTGTCTATTTATCATTGTGGATTGCCAAATATATCATACACCAATTTACCATTTTTTGAAATAAGTATCTAATAAAGAATTAATTCAATGAAGGCAAATAAAAAAATTAATTAATTAAATAAAAATAAATAATGTAAAAAAATATATTTTTTGTGCATTGATACATTTTAGCACAAACTCCATTAACTGTAATTGAAGCATTTAAAAAAAAAAAGAAGAATGCCAATCAGTAATTCATAATCAATTTTGTTCGAAGAAGTAATATGTGGTATGACATTTTTTTACCCTCAATAGTTTACAGTAAAAATTTGAAAAAAATGTTTTCCGTATTCTATAAGGAAGAATAATAATATCAGGGTATAACCAGGAAAGTTTTTTACTTTTATCTAATGTAATGGACCATTCATAAAATTCCTGTAGTTTTATCGCTAAAGTTATAGATAAAAAGTTTGCACAAAAATTCTGGATTATTTTTTATCTCAAGGCATTTATCGAAACTATTTAATTACGTCTATTTACAGGATTATTGAAGGTATGAAATATCTTCATTGCATACAATGTGAATAATAATGAACTAAGCAAAAAATTATGAATACTATGATGACTTTAAAATGTTGTCATAAATATATTTTCATTTCTACTAGATGAGTAATAAAACAAGGCTGGAAAATTTCTCCAACTCTTAAAATATTTACAAAGCAATAAAATCTATGTGTAATATATAGGACAGAGGTGAGCAAGAGCCAAAGTAGCTCCCCAGGTATAATTTTTACAACCATTGCTCCTATGATATGATTATGAATAAAAGAGGTATAGGATTCTGCTAGGTAGACCTTTTTACTGATGCTCTATGAATGTTAAAGTTTACCCATCTCTAATATAAGACAAAGGATGCATTCAGATCCTTTAAACATTTGCATGCCAAACATGTTTTTACTAGGTTTTTACTAGTTAGATAAGATAAGTTTATGGTTTATATTTTAGGTTAATTTCTCCTGACTTTACTTAGCTAAACTCCAAGACTACCTTCACTGTGCTATTTTCTCAGAATACAATTTCTAAGTTTAAATTACTTTTTATTAAAAAATAAAGAGTAGTAAATTAAATATATTTCTAAATATTCAGTTTTGATAACTTCCTGATCCCATTTCCAATGCTATCAAAACAATTTCAAAATGATCATCATCTTGATCATGTCAACTACTGTCTTACGAAATAAAACACACTTAAAAAATAAATACCACTTATTCCAATTGAAAATACCAGAAATAAAGAGACTAGGTACTAGTTTTTAGGTAAAAACTGAGTAAATAAGGATCACTCTTATTGGTATTTGTATAATTGCTATTCAATTACCAGAATAATTCTTGCTCTTATGCAAGTGAAATGGAATTTAAAAGATTCATTCTATTTTATTTTATTTTCTAACGATCAATACTTTGATGAGAGAAATTGTTTTTTTTTCTAGCATGACTACAAGTGCATTTTATTCCAACAGACAATGCTTCATTAAATAAATACATGGTTCTGTAGAACAGACATTTGAAGGTTTCATCATCAAATTAATTGATTGGAGATAACAGTTGACTAATTATACAATCAATAGCAATTCAAATGTAACAAAAAAAAATGAAATTAAATTATCATATTATTTATCATGAAATTACACTTTTTTAAGTAAACACTCCAACAATTAAAAGTTATTTAACAAAATTTTTAGTAAACATGAGTAGTAATTAAATTTTTAAATATCAGATGTGTTTATAATAAACATCACGTTGGAAAACATGTTTATTTAGTTATTTTCCATACTGTATTTTCAAGTCAACATTATAAAAAGTTGAAGTATTATTTTATTTTCCACCCAAAAACCAATACTTTGAATTTAAAAAAATATCATTAACCTATCTTGGTATTGGACTTAGCACTGAGACCAATCTTGATTATTGAAACAAAAAAAAAATTATAGTTCGAATGCTATTTAAAATGATTTGCAATTCATTGGCTTTTTGTGTCATTAAAATGAGTTTAGTGAATTTACATTTACAATTTTAAGTGGATTTCTTTATTATTATTTTTTATTTATTTTTTTTTTTTATGATATAATTATATTTATTATTGTTAAATTGTCTTACAACAATGGTATTGGTTATATGCAATTATGTAATGTAATGCAATGTAAAAAAAATTACCAATCAATTTTTCATTATGGTTAAAGACTTCTTTCAGCCACTTCTATGTATTACTTCAAGGTTCCTTGTGATTTGGGGGTTTATTCGAGTTATTAGGGGTTTTCCGACATCCCGGGGATATTTATTTTAGTTTTTTCTACTTCTATTAGTGCCGATCATTATAATAAAACCAACTCCCTTATGGTCCAATGATTTTGAACGTCTTCGTTCTGGGAACGTTCGGAACTTCCGATCCATGAAGCACTATTATTTCTAAATATTTCTTGCACGTGTTTATTTACATATGTGGGCATTAATACTGGTGGAAGACTTATTATCATCACGCTTCTGTCACTGTGCTTATGAGTAATAAGTAAGAGGCAATGTGTACACATCAGTGAGCATAAAAAAATAATATACACATAACATAATGTATTATTAATAATGACAATAAAATAATAGCTGTGATGAATTTCTGTTGTGTCCCAGAAAGGGTGAGCAGACATAAAGGCTGCGATTAGAAAGTTGGTCGAATAGAAGGGGAATAGCCATGAAACATCTCCAGAGAAATTCACAATTATGTAGGATAAAATTCAATCGATGATATTTTTAAAATAAATAATTTTATACTTTAGTTAATTATCTTTTATATTAAAAAAAAAAATTAACATCATTGTATTGATAAAATTATTGAGTTTTATTGGAGCAATTAAATTTAAAAATGTAATTAAACCATTAAAGGAGAGTATAGAATTTTCTCAAGACTTCATGCCTGATGATAGAGAAGATTAAATGATTTTCTGCTTGAATAAATAAATCTTATGAATTTTCTTAACAAATTATTTACGATAGGAACTAATGGAATTATTGATTTAGATAGAATGAGTTTATCTGTCGTTAATTTATTATTTTTATATTATTTATTTTAAGTAGAGTTTATTTAGTTTGTGGGAATATTAAATTGAATTCAATCCACATAGAAAAATAAAAAATAAATTAATTCTTCATTTGAACAAATAGAATGAAACAACAAAACACTGGTAAATTTTTTTGCCATACTTAGTTTGATGATATCTGCCATAGATATAGCTTGGGATTTTATTCTGTTTTCTATTCTTCAATTTTTCAAGACAATTTTTAAGCAACAAAATGAAATCTGACAGACATATACAACAAGGATTTAGTGGAATAATAATCCATTTATGTTGATAAGTTTTTTCTTTACTAAATCAAACTTTCGATTACTTTCAGACTTGAATTTTATTATAGAAAGTATTGGCAGCATTGCTTCAAATAAATCCTTTCAAAATTTTTGCATAAACCACTATGTAATACAAAACTGATTGTTCATCAATCTCAAGAATTGAAAAAAAATTGTTGACCACAGTTGATACTCTGCATGAGCTTATAAATAGCTTATATTTATATATATATATATATATTTAATAACTAAATTTATTGAAGTGAACTAAATTCTTCTGTCAACAAAGCTTGTAATTCTGAAGCTCATATATAATATTTAACAATACAAATTAGCATGATAATAAAATACCATTAAATAGTTATAGTAAGAAAAAGTTAATAAAAATTTGTTGTTGAAGTTATAAATCACATTGTCTTGCGATAACTATGGAATAATCAAGCCAAGACAGCAATCCAGGGCCGACGTAATCACTTGGGTTATCCAGAGACTAAGTGAAAGTAGGCAAACTCCGTATTCAAACGGCTTAAGTTGGGAGATTGTTGAGAAAGGCTCACGTCTCGTGTTCTTCGAGGTCTATTTCTGGTCTTCATTATTTAACAAAATGTATATATTATGTTAAAGACTATTTTATGAGAGCTCATCAGAGAGTAGTAACAGGTACTACCTTTAATCAGATCAAGTGAAATGGCTAATGACCTTCATTCAATGACCTTGGAAGTCGAAGGACAAAAGTCCATCAGGAATCCAACCTTTAGATTATCTTCACAACAGTAGCACCTTCTGCTGGAGACATGAAAAAAATGGAGTAATTAAGATTAGCTTGATAATAACTTTATTATTCTTTAATTATCATGTTGATTAATACTCTTAATAGGTATTTATCAATATTATATCAGTTAGGTTTTTAATAGGCTATTATAACTACCTTCTTTAATTAGGATATTATATTTATGAATATGTAAATTTATCAATTCATTTCAGCAATAGTCTTGTTCATTGAATACAAAGCATTGTTATACACAGTTGAATAATGTTTACGTAAAATTGAAGAAAGCAAAATAAAGCTCTTCTTGCTTTTAAAAATAGTGCTTTGATCAGTTCAAATGTAGGAAAAAATTTAGAAAGTTATTTTGGTTGGTGATCAAATGTATTCGAGATAATTTACTATTTATTATTAGTTTATTACTGGATCAAGCTTCAATACATGACTGATATTTTTTATCAAGAACGAGACTCACTTGGATGCTTGAAATTAGTTGATGCATATCATGCTTAAATTATTCCAGTCCATATTGATTGAATTGAAATCATCTTTTTCGAAGTGGCTCTAGGATAAAAAATAAAATGTCATTATTAAAAGGTTTAATTTTGGATCAATAACTGCTACATGTTGGAATGAGTTATAAAAGATGTCAGGTATCAACAGTGTAGACAGACCAGGGCTAGACAAGTCTTGGCTTTTTTGGAGCAAAGAAAGAAATACTTATATAGGATCTAAATGTGGGTTTGAAGTCTCTTCTACTTACTCTTATTGAAACCATGAAAGCACTCCTTGTCCAGCCTTAGGGTAAACTATACAGACATTGATGCTAGCACCTAATTAAAGATAAGCTTACTCAAAACCTGCTGTAATCACCACTTTAACAACCTTGAAATGAAAAGATGTTGAAAATGATAATATTCCAACATCAATATCAATCTTAAAAAAAAAATTATCACCATCTCCCTAAGAACTGGAGCTTTGATAAAAATTGTGACGCCTATAACTACACTTGCTGAAGTTAATTATGAATCAAATACACATGTAGCAATGATGAATATAGAAATAATTGCTGTTTACCATCTCATTAAATTGATCATCTTGTTACAAATATATTTTTAATACCTCTTGGTTGATATAACCATTTTTATTTACTCTTCAAAAACATCTGCGAAACATAGTTGAATCGATGAACGGATCCACATACTTTCCAATGTAAAATAAGTGAAAAAAAATTCATTGTCCTTGGTTTAGGTCATTGAATTTTCTTTCATCTTTCTTATTATGATTTGATTATTCCTGTATAAAAAAAAGATGTAGTTCCTCTGACGTATATTAATAATTCCTCATAACATAAAACTGTTTACAATATCTCAAGTTTTTATAGAGAAAAATATTGTTTAAATATTATCAAGTTCTATTTTGAATTTAAAACTATCATAAATACTTTGGTAAACTTTATTAAAATAATATGAAAGAACAAAAGTAGCATCAACAAATAGAATTGGAATATTTTTAATCCAAAGTTTTATTGAAAAGCTACTTTGCATTGACAGTTCACTAATGCTATTGAACTCCAAAGCTCATTATTTTAAAAAAGACTTAATAAACCACCTAAGTCAATTGTTTTGATATTCTAAAGTATTTACTACTACATTTATCCAAAAATGGCAATCAAAAAATTCATGTAACGTATTACCTATGAAGTGACCATATAGACGTATGTAATGACGATTAATTGGTGTGATGTAACAGTATTTTTAAATATTAATATGTCCAACGTGTCAAGCCATTGATTGGATAAAACTTGTAATAAATATTGATCCTTCATCCAACGGTCTTCTTCTATACATAGTCATCACATTAAAAACAATGTATGTATTGGAATTATCATTCATTCAATTACATGTACATATCAAAGATCATATTTTATTTATTATAATTTTTTTCAAAGGCTTATTTATTAATATTTTGCAATGAAAATTTAGGAAAATTTCGTTCAAATGGTGTATTATTATACAGAAATTAAATGTGGTGTAACAATCGTTCGTTGCCATCTTCAACACAATCTCAAAGATAAATTGCCGAAAAGAAATGTGTGATATCATTACAGTACTGCGTGACAACTAGAATAGAATGACGATGATTTGAAGACAATTTAAAAATTATTCAAGAGATTGATAAGAAAGTATTTATTTCTTGATTAAATATTTTTTTATCCGTCTTCTTCAAGTGTGCTTCACATGGTTACATAAATCGATTTTTTTGTAATAATAAAAAACAATCCTCCCACACTTAGCACCTCTGTTCAAACATCAGAATCTAAAGCATGAAATTCTGGGATTTATATCATCATCTTAAACGCAGATGAAACTAGGACACAAGGAAGAAAACCCCAGAAGCTGTGAATCACACATTTGACTCATCTTTTTAGCATTTAATTAATGCAACCCAAAATGACGTCTTTGTACCAGGAACCGTTGGCACTGAAAACATTATTTTTGTCCTCCTTAACAGCCATGATATGACTTGAAAAGTATCAGTAAGATCTCAAGAAGCTGCTAATCACTTTGTTGACTTTCTCATAACATCCTAATATGAATCTTTTCAATCTTAAAAGCCTCAGCTGATCAGTGTCACTTGTTTCATGTTGATTTATAATATAAAGACAAACATGTGACACTTTCTTATTCGTCTTTAGTATCACAGTCACGATGTGGTCACGTTTCTATCAGTATTCTTTGATATACTTTATCATAAGTAACACGCTCTGTTTTATCTTCCAGAATATTTGCATATTCTGAAATCATTGGAGATAATGAAAGGTATTCAATCATTCTGCATTGGAGGTCTATCAAATGATTCATATAATACGTAAAACCCTGAAGATATATTCTATAAATAAGATGATTTATTACTGAGTACTTTAATCATTTTTATTTCCTATGTTACATATTTATTTAGAAGGAATATAAAACACACTATTATTTAGAATTCTGATGATCTTTTCTCTGCTCTCTATTTTGTTATATAAAAAATATATATTTTATTCATGACAGTTATAATTTATTTTTCTAATTCAAATATTGATGAAACACATTTTGGTTTGATAATAAAAAAAGCAGAATCTCTATTAGGAATGGCTTGTTTTGTTATTGAGAGATAGAATCCTTCGAACATGTTAACATAAAAAATCAATAATAAATTTATAATGGTTATACTACTGTTGGCATTGTGAAATTGATGAAATTTCTATAAGCCAGAAAGCATTTTGATGATTGCTTTTTCCTGTTAAAATAGTTCACTAGTCTTCCAATTTATGCATTGAACGTAGCTATTGCAATCATCCGTGAAATCGGAAATGGAGTTTTCATGGAATCTTTGCTATTCAAGGTCTCTGGATGGCTGGAAAAAAAAATAAAGCTAATGGACAAATAACGAGAAGCTAGAAAAAAAAAATCAGATGTGGAATTGAAAATAAAAATTTTTCAATCTAGATTTAATGTATTCAGTTTAATAATTTTTCTCTCAATCAATATCTCTCAGACTATTTTTTTAATTGCTTTACCTGATGAAGCAAAAAACTCACCTTTGACTCGGATTTTTTATCGACTTTATAAAACAAAGCTTACGAGAATTCCCCCAAAAAACATTCCAATGCTGTCAAGTATTTTAATTATTCTTCCCTCTCAGCAGTTTTATTGAATTTTATTGGAAATATTTTAATATATTATATTTTTTATTACAAAGTTATTTAAAATTTTTTTCGGTTCAATGATTGTCGCTTTACCACAAGAAAAATAAATCACGCTGCTATTTTTAATTAATTATTTACATCAATGCTAAGTGAACACTGGTATGAATTTTTTACACTGAGAAAAAATTTTTCGTTTTGCAAAATAATGTTTATTTAATCAATAAAAATAATTTGAACTATTCCTAATAAATATTATATTATTTTTAATAAAAATTTTCTTTTTTTGAGACACCATGGATCTTAAAAAAAAATAATCACTTAAATGAAACACTAGAATAAACCAATACTCAGATAATTTTATCCAAAATAATCGAGTACAATACAGACGTCAATATAAAATGGTGCCCACATGTCATATTGCACTTTTTTGTTTATAAAAAATTGCTTTTATTTTATTAAATATCTTGAAAATGTGTAATAGGTCCTAATCTATTATAAATATTTTATTAGTAACTTTTCATTAGTCATTTAAGTGTAATACTTACTGGTATAGGTAGCCTTTGAATCAAAACAATCAAACTGTCTCTACCAAGTCGAACAAAGAAAATTTTTGTGGACCAGTTTGAGTCATACCTGTCCAGCCCATGCCAAAGAGAAAAATATGGTCATCTAAATGTGTATTCATTTATTTTACAACAATGATAATGGCTTTTTAAAGACAGCTAGAGCCTTTTTGTTAAATGTAATTTTAATCTAAAAGAATCACAATTTTCAGTGAGTAGGTAAGTGTAATTAAAAGCATTATTAAATATAAGTACATGGTAGGTATGAATACCTGATTGATACAAATTAAGAAAAAGTAATTTAGGAATATTCCTAGATGATTGTATTATAAATTGTGTATGCATCAATTGTTGATCAATATGAAAATTCCAGGAGATGTATTAAATCAGTTTTAATATCTTGACATGCAAGTGGCTCAGCTCTCCCAAGGTCAAGTCTCCCGGACTCCCTTTAACAAGAAAATTCGCATAAGAAAATTATTTCAATCTCTTCCTGCTGTTTTATAGCATGTGACGAAGCACAAATTATACAGCAGAAGGATTTAATATTCATTTTATAACGGTAAGTCTTAATTTTATATTAAATGATGTTTTTTTGCAACTTTTCTATCTTAGTCAATCAAAATTATACCAATCACAATATTTTTTTTCCTTGTTTATTTTGATATTGAGAATGAATATTCGTCAATGAAAGTAAGTGGAATTTTTAAAAACCATTTTTCACGTAAAATGGTGATGCTATCTATCAAGACTGATTCACTACTTTAATTCTACATTATTGTTTCCAAGTTTCTTTCCAGTCTTATGGCATAGTTCAATTTGTGAAAAAAAATCGACATAAAGTCCTTTTATATTTGATTAATGGACTGCTTGTCGATACTTTTACCTTTTAGTCATTTTCTAAAGCAAGAGTTTTTAATTGATTCTCAATTTTATAAATACTTTATTAATTATTACTAAAATTAAACAATCAACAACAATTATTCAATTTATTCTCTCATTCCTAATGTGAAAAAAATTTTTATTATATACCAATATCTAACTCAAATAAGTAACAATATCTCCACGAAAACTCAAGAAATATTAATTTGATTCATCAGACTTCAATAGAAAAAATAAATTCCATCTCACAGTTGCTATTCTCAATTCAACTAATTGTAAAAATGACATACATCACAAAGATTCTTAGAATCTAACTGCAGTCATGGAAGTAATCATCATCAAACTTATTTGTTTCAGAAAGATACTTCTTTTTAATTAAATACTGCTCTATTGCATAAAAATTCGCGGAACATCACTGATGATAACAGAGACATAAAATTAAACTTTAATATTTTTCTCCCATCACAGCATAACTTATTATCTAACACATGCATAATAATCAATATTTTCCAATTTTATGTAAACTATAATTTTTGTCGAAACGTTTAGGGACGATATACTTTTATTTTACGTAGAAAAACTAATTCTAAAAAATAATTACGTTTATGTAAAAGCACTCTCAATATTAATAAGAAATCAACTCCATTAAAAGAAGTATATAGTTTCATAATAAATATTTATATTTTTTAAATGCAACTGATAAATTATTTATCATAACATAACGGATAATTATCTCTTTATTTTCATCTTATTACTTTATAATAATTAATTAATCTAAATCATCCTATTATTTAAGTAACTAATTAATAAAACATCATTAATATACATTTATAAACATTTAATAAAAAATAATCTAATTTTTAGGATGTTAAAGTGACTTCCAGAAAGATCAAAGCACTCGAACTCTGTTATCCTGTTTCGAAGGATTAAAATACCTTTGCAACCTACAGTGATGTTAAAAACAACAAAAAACACAAGGACTTGAGTGCAGCAATGGGTAGCTCCGAACTTGCGGACGATGCAACAGGTTGGACAGGTTTGCTCAGTATAGATCAGGAAACTCAAGTACGTGACTTTAAATCTATCTTCTTCCTACACATAGTTTAATTATAAAACATTCATATAATAACAATCCTTTTATTGCAGATTACCCTTTTATTTTTATCAAAAATAAAAAAGAAGCTTATGACAAATACTTTTACTCGAAATACTATGGAAATAAGTTACACTTTCAATTCTCTGTTGAGACTAATACTCTCTCTTTTTGATGAAGAACGTACCAAGTCATGTTCATACGTATATGCACGCAGAAGTTGCGTGACCGGGCGCGATTTCGACCTTGAATATAAACGTGATCTTTAATATTAAGCTTCTGATATTATCTCATTAGAATAATAGTTTGCACGCACATGCAAGTCTTTTTTTTTCACCGCTTTTCAATTATCACTTGTAAGCATTATTATTAACCATGATTATTTCACTGATGGATAGTGGATACTTTAATGTCACTTCCTGGGATATTTATTCTAGAGGAAATACTTCCGACTTGTGTTAGTGTTAAAGATAAGGTTGTTTCTTGTGAAGATCTAATACGTTATCTGACATTAATCTTCGTGAGATTTATGTTGAGATAAATGTAGATCAACTACAATAAAGTAGATCAATTTACTTTTATCCAATGTCTAAGAAAAATTTTCTATGTCAGATAACGTTTCTCGTACATGCTACAAGAGGTTTTAAGATTCTAGGTATTTATTTTGAGAAAAATTCAAAAGGATATTGATTAGAATTTGCACTTGAAATTTTTTTTCTACACTTGGAGATTAGAAAAATGAGATACATGAATGGAAAATTATTGTTCATTCCAAGTAAACAAATAAATAAAAAGTTCTTTTCATAGTTTGTTATCAAAAGCTATCAAAGCTTGAGTATAAACATTGATTGAAGATTTATTCCATAGTTTTATTGAATTCTGAATGTATTTTTTCCCCATTTGAATCAGTTAATAATAATGGATAATTACTGAAATGGATCAAGTGCTTGAAATGAAAATATCTATTTAATGTTTTCATTTTACGTTTTCCAATCAATATTCAATTAATTCTGATGAATATTCATTTCATGTAGGATCGATTATAATTCATCTAATGCACTTTTTTGTACTCAGTGCTATACCAATGTCCCTCCGTAGTCTGAGATCTTAAAAAATAAATTATTTTGATAATTAAATAAGTTTAGGCATGTAACCAATTATTATATATTAATTAATTATTGTTACTATTATTGTTTGTTTCAGAAACGTCACATAAAGCTACAAAAGGTTCATTTATCTAAAGTTTTGATTATTCAAATGGACAAAAAGAAAATAATCAATATAATTATTACTCATTACTACCATAAAACTACTTATCTATAAATCATTGCAGTTATACACAGGTAAGTGATCCTACAATTATAAAAAAATTCATTCCTATATCTCTTAATTAATTCAAACATCATTTTTGTAATTCCCCAAACATAATTAACTTCCTAGATAAAATTGAATTTAAAAGATAATAATAATAAAAATTATAAAAGTTTTCTTAATTAAAAACTTGTTTATATTTTCAAATGATTAGATAGATGTCTCTAGAACATTTCAACTCAATTATTGTTTTAATAAATGAGAAGATAGCTGCTATAATCTGAGAACTAATCAATCAATCTCCTATTTCCTGCTACATCATAATCAGCAATAATCCGAATCAGTGACATTTTTATATCATCAAACTCATTATAATCCATTCAAGAGACATAGAATAATAAAAACATTGAAATATGTTTACATAAACCTTCACTTACTTCATCTACATAAAATACTTGTGACTAAAAAGAACTCTTTGATGAATAAATTGATTGCTTGTTAGATAAATAGTAGCTTAATATTAGTGGATAAATGTACTCTGGGAGCTGACTTGACTAATTAAATAATTTATTTTGACCAGTTAATCCTCAATAAATGTAAATAGTAATAGAGGATGACGTAAATTAGTTATTAAATCATTGACATAATGTAGCATTATGTTAGATTTATTCCATCACTTGCACAACTGTGTCTAGAATGTTCTGGTTTTTTTTCGGTATTAACCGCATCTCAATCTTCATGTTGGTCTTCTTTCTATTATTAATGTCAAATAAGTTAATCCACTGTCAAGTTCAAAGTTTATTGTCTGCTTAGATGAACAACCAGTTTCTAACAGCTGTTTATTAGTATTCCAATGACGTAAGGTCATTGTGATAGACATTGTGGCATCGTTAAATTTTATTTCATATTTTGCAATCAATTTTTAATGAGTTACATATGAATGCTTATTAAGAGCAATATATATTCATATTATTATTAATATTTATGCATTTGAAATGCATTTATTTTGAGTGAATTTAATTTATGTAATTTACATCTTAAAGAATTTAATTACAAGGTTTACTTCATCACTATCTTAAACCTTATTAATAAATTACAATTTATAAATTACGATTGAAAAATATACTTCCTAGCGTACATTTATTTTATTAAGTAGTAAATAATAAATAAAATAAGTCTATTATTCCAATCATAATGGAATGATTTGATGCAGTTTTGATTCTATTAAACGATTCTTTATTTTAAATAAAAGACAATTCTAATCAATTCCATTATGTATCTAATTGATACAACTTAGTAGTTAAATAAAAATTTAGCTTGATTTACTCTTCATTAAAAAAAAAATTTAAGTTGAGTATTAACTAATAATTAATGTTGAAAGTCTATCGATAGTTAATAAATATTTTTATTAAAACTAAGCTTAGAAAAATTGTGTATAAATATTAAATAAAAATTAAAAAAAAAAACAAATTAAAAAATAAAAAATTAATTCAATTTTTTTTTTTGAAAGAAAAGGGATTTTTAACGAGTTGTGTTAATTGGATTCAAGCATTAGCAGTGATGAAATTGATTTAGTTTATCAATCATTAATCAACTTATTGATTTATTTATCATATTTATTAAGTATTAATCATAAATTAAATTTAAAACTTATGTTAATTTAGTAGTGATAAAGTGATGATAATCTAGAACATAGAAAAAAGATTAGAATTCTAATTTTAATATTGATTCTTCAGTATTTGTTTTTTAAAAGTTTCACTTTTTAATAAACCTTAAATTAATTCTGTGTATCAACTTTTATTCGTAGAGGATAATTCAATACGTGCTGAGATTGATGTCAAAGACCTAGCATTTTTACACTTTCTAAAGACATGCAAGTTTTTTTTTTCTTCTTACAAATGAAGTGTAGTCTTCTTGGTGTTTGAAGTACAATAGCATAGTATCATATCACTGACCTGATTCTTACACTAGCATTACTCAAAGCTAGGCAGAAAAATTTTTATAGCATTCACGTCAATGCAAAGTGTATCGTAAAAAGTAAATTGATCATTTAATTTTCTTATAATAGTAGTTATTTGCCTATTTATTTAAATTATCATAATTGATTTGACATTTATCATTTCCAAAGCACTTGCTATAATCAATTTCAAAGAAAAAAAAAAAGGTATTATTTATGCAGTTTGAAAAGTTCACTTTTATAATATGAAAAAGGAAAAATAAAATATCTCTTTTTTTCTGAACGTGTTCAAGAGCTTTTGCAAATTTTCTTCTTAATATTAATAAATTCAAAGAACCTCTTCAGAAAATATTTTCTACTCTAAAGACACTTTCTCTATTGTGCTTCAAGGCTAAAATTAATTTTTGATGATTTGCAAAAAAGCTTCGCTTTTTTTTGCATTCAACTAAAGTTAAAAATAATAAAACAAAAACATGTAGACTCTTAGATAAAGTTGTAGCCTATCATCAGTGGAAGATGAATGATGTAGATGATGTTTATTTATAAAAAGAAATCTATCTAAGGAATTCTGTTATGTAGGCGGAAGCAAATATGCATATATATTTCCCTCTAGAAAAAAATCAATACAGTGAACATTCTGCAATACAATATTTAAAAATAAATATATAATTAATAGAACTAAGTGGCTTTAAATATCATAAATAAAAAACCTCTTTTGTTATTTTGATTTTCATTATTAACTTGGTAAATAGTTGTTTATTTTTAACATCTGAATCAATTCAAAATAAGAATGATTGTTATCGAGAAATGAAGTTCTACCTTGAAATGAGCTATAAAATTTTCATTCTACTCTTTCTTTGATTGAAACAATGATAATTCAGTATTTGAACAATGGAATATTGAACAATAGATGGAAAATCAATTAATTGAGTTGAATAATTTCATCCATTAATTAATTTATTTTTTGATAAAGTCTCTTTAATTAAACTTTAGATTCAGATATTTCAATTAAATCAGCTTTGATGATTTTTAAAAATAAAATTGCTGAGATATATTTTTATTTTTATTACCAACTATTTCTTGATCACTTGGAAATATTTTTGAATTAAAACAACATCATTTAGTTAAAGTTTAAACAATGTATGTCCAAGAAAACCATTATTTCCAACAGTAACCATTTTAATCGCTGTTTAACGTTATAAAAATTTCACTGCTCCAATTTCGAAGAACGTATCAACTCCAAACCAGTTTGAATAATGGTTTCATGGAATGATCATGGTATCTTGATGACAATGCAAAAACATTTTTCACTAGCTAAATTTAAAAATTAAAGTTTTATAAATAAACTTGAATAACAATGAACGATAATAATTGTTACAATAAGCAATTAGTAAATTAGCTTCCATATGAATCAAGAATCTAAAATTTTTAGCAAAAGATCTTGAATTGAATTTTTGAAATTTAAGAAAATAATCATCTAAACTTATTTCCTGGCTTTTGAATAGTGTTTGAAAGAAGCAGGCAGTTAGCATGATATTTATCATAATGATTCAGACATTTTGATAAAAATATCTCCAACATTGAAAGCTTTATAAGACCGTAGATTCTCACGACATTTCCAAGACAGTTTTATTAAATGGTGCAGTTCCGGTGGCCTACTTGGTCTTCCATGTTTCTATATCCAGTTCAATACTTTTTCCCGTCTACTAGACCGTTATTGCGTTACTTATATTAGAAGCGTGCATGAGGCTTCTTAAAGTATCAGCTCAACGACATGAGACTTCTCTAAATACCATCGAAGACGGAATTCCCAAGTGCTTGAAGCAATGACCGAGTATCCGGCTTGAAGGCATGTGTGATATTTTTCCAGTAAGCTTGACCAGGTGAAGAGGCGTCCAGATGAATCATCCTTGCGAATGTTACTTCAAGGCCGTACGTTGACCTGTAGGAAATAAAATAGACTGGTGTAATACAAAAAAGTGGTCGAACTCTCCTTCATGGATCAAAACATTCAATACTCTTTCAACCTGGATCAATGATTGTTCTTTGATGATCATATTCATGATCAAACCTACCACTACCTAGATCAATAATTGACGCTTGGTATTGGAGTAAAACGAATTGATAACTACTGATTCTAGTGTAAGATAACGAAAATATTCGAAATCATGATATGGATTAAATTGACTGTAGTATGGAACAAAAAAAAATAAATAGTAATTATAAAACTCATTTCCGAAATGACTATAAGTACTTGACAACCACTTAGATCTTGCTTCAATCCATCACACTTGCTAAGTATTTCCAATAAAAGTATCTAAATACTTATTTAAATACTTATCACGGTATTTGAATGAATATTTAAGTACTCACAATGGAATGTATTTAATAATTGTATTCAAATATTCCAAAAAAGATATTTTATTTAAAACATTTTAAAGAAAATACCTTTTTGCCGTATATACTGAATTGTTTTCAAAATACAAAGTAAAATATCAATATAAGAATCATCACAAGATAGTAGAAACAATGAGTTCATAATCTTCGTGGTCCCTCTTACAGCCTTAAAATTAAAAATTAATAATCATAAAACCCATTTTCAACTACGTAGATCTTGTTTAAATTCTGCACAATCCATAACACATACATATACTCCAAAATAAGTGTGTTACTCCAAAGAATATTTTCTCAAAGGAAAAGTAGATCTTTGAAAGATAGACAGCAGATCTAAAGTATATCTAGACTTCTCTACCATATCACGTCAAAGGTGTTGAGCAAAAAGAAAGAAAACAAGGTTAAAGTCACTGGAGATCTTGTCAACAGATATCACTACAAAAACTCTGTTTCCCTTTACGTACGTCATTACGTGCGTAAAACTTACGTAGGTAATCCATTGTATGAAAAATATTCAACATCCAAATATGAAACTTTAACAACTAAAAATGATCGATAAATAATATAAAGTAAAATGGTAAAGAAAATTGTTAGATACTTTTATTCATTAATGTTGCTTTAGATTAAGCTGATTAGTGTCATTTATTCCTATTCCATTTATGTAGGAATGAAAAAATGATTCTGGAATGTGGAAAAGTGCTGTTTATTATCTTCTATCAACGCTATGTTTTAACTTAAATCCTTTTATGTAGAATTTGTGTAGTAATCTTACATTTTTTTTTATAGTTATTCGTTTCATTCATACACTTGGAAGAATTTTCTAATTATAATCCTTGTAGAATAGAATGTATGCATTCATTATTTTCATCCCTTCAGATATAATGAAGATTTTTAGACTTGTATTGTTTGTTGTTATATAAAAAAATTCTTACAATTTCAAGTTATTATCAAATTCTTCAGACATATCAAATGTTACATGAGTCAGACACTGGGTATGAATGTACAGAGATAAAATAATGTTTCGATAAAAAAATATTATGAGTAAAAAGTTGTTTGTTTTGTTGAATATCAAATGAATTCATTTAAATATATTATTTTAACTTCATTCAATTTTTTTTTCTTTCATAAAAATAAATTATAAAATTTTTTTATAAAGTCGAAAACAAATTTATTTATTTAAACTAATGCTTATTGAATTTTTATTAAACATTATTAATTATAATTTTAAAAAAAAATATATTTTTAATTGCTGAAACTAAATTTTTAAATATTTATAAAAATTATTTCTCATAAACGAAAGAAAACATCATAACAAATTATAAGTTTATTTAATGATATATTTTTTTTTAATGGTTGTATGTTAAAAAAATTTAATTAAATGTTTAAAAAATCCTAAGAGACTTACATATAATTATTAAGGCATTAATTAAAAAAAATGATTACCAAGTTTAAAAGAGCAAGTGATTTTAAAACGAATAAAAAAATATACTCTACTTAAAAAAACATGTAGGATAAGCTAAATAAAATTAAAAATTTCCCTTATTGATAAAAATTGACTTATAAATGGAGTAAAATGACTAGACTGACTGGACTAATAGTAAACAAGCGAAAAAAAGATCTTTCCTCAATAAATCATCAACAACCTCCTAAATCATAGCTATTATTGTTGAAGACATTCAGATTTGACAAAAATACAAGAAAAACACTAGCTGCAGTAAAAGAAATAAACATAAATATTATTTTCTGCTATGTTGTAATGAGTAAGAATTTTGTTTACAAAAATCGACTTGGATACGCTAATAAGCATTACACCGCAGTTTCTTATCTCTTATCCTTTGTTGTATTATTCTACTCATTCTTTCAACTGTAGTGATGGTATTATTATATGTACTGCGTATCAATATAATATACTGATAAACCACAAAAGAGCTGAAGTTAAGAAAAAAAAATATCCTCTACTACGTATCATGATTTTTGTTTTAATAGTCGATTAATTATTAATTAAAAAAATTTGATACTGTGTTGAAACTGAAGGGTTATCAATATTTAAATATCTCATTCTCTATGAGACGTTAATTGAATTGATCAAATAACCAATAAGCTAGCTATTGATGATGCTGATCTACTTTAATCTAGTTAGACTAATTTTGGAATCAATCGAGATCATGTTGAACATTAGCTATAGTGGCCCAATTTGTTGACCCACCAGTAGTAGATTTCAACTGCTTACTTTGATCATGACAAATTTTCATCAACTCAATCTATTTAGTTTAGATCAATATCGGGTCTATCAACTGTTATCTTGGAGTTTCAACCAAGACCTGACCCAGCATCAACCTTCTAGCACAATCATCAACTACAGCTCCAATTTAAATTGACATTTCAAACTGAATCAGACTAATAAAATTTCTTTTTTCTGAATGTGATATAAAAAAAATGTAGCATCAAGTATATGATATTTTCCTTTCATTAGAATTGATTAAAGGAAGAAACTTGGAGGTCTACCTAGTATTCTAAGAATAGGATGTTTCGAGTAAGATATATTTTTAGTTGATAAGCAATTATTGAAACAACAGGAGAGACTACATTGCAATAAAAAAAATAATATGATAACATTATTTTTCTTAATTAGAGTTTGCTTCTTGTTATTGACTCTTATTATTTTTTCTCAAATATCATCTGCTTGTAATATTTTATTGAATAACATAATCATAAAGAAGATGATGATGGTAATAATAACATACCAATAGTATTTATTTGAAATATGCTCCGATGAATCTACTGAATTCAATTGAAATACCTATAATAGTGATGCTCTGATTACAGTTCTGTAATTGGCTTCATGGGCTTCGTGACCATCAAGGTTGCATTAATAATTTTATTCTATTGCTTCTTTTTCTCTTTGTAATTATCATATCTATCACAATAGGTACTCTAATAAAATCAAGTTGACTTTTATTCATCAAAAAAATATCATTAGTAATATTTTTAATTTAATAATAAAATTCTTGAATTTAAATTCAAAAGTGAATATAAATATTAGATAATTAAACATAAATATATTTAATCAGTCCATTAACTTGATAATTTGATGCTAATTGAACAAAAATCATAAATTGTACAAAATGAGTAGTAGTTATCCTATTCTTTCTCAATCATTAATAACTGTTAATTGGTTTCACTTTCAGATACTTTTGATTGTTAAATAATAACATAATTTATATAATCAGAAAACAAAAGTTTATATTATTAATGACATTTCTCAATTATCTAGAATTTCATCATCTACTGTCATTACACTAATTACCTTACTAATAAAATCACAATTTCATTTTTAGTATATCAATTTTAAATTCAGATGTTAACTTATTACAAGTTTAATTTCTCTAGTGTATAATTAATGATAATTTAATGACAATCATTTCATCTAACTCTGCCTCTTTAATTACAAAACTCATCTAAAAGATTTCACATCATAAATTATTTAGTATGCTATATATAGTACAATTATTTAATTACATAAATTTATTTATAAATATATTTTATAACAAATTGAAATTAATTATTTATTATTTCAAAAATTGACTCTATCAAAATAACTTCTAAATAGGAAGTTAATAAAAGTAAAAAAAATCCAAACTTTATTAAACTTATAAAAATAGTTATATTTATTTGTTTATTTATTTTGTCTCTTATATTGGATTGACATGTCATTGAAGAAATGGAGGTTTTAATGCCAAAATATATGCTCAATATATTTTCAAGCAAAAAAAAAAATATTACACTAAGCGAACTAACATTTCATCACTTCACTATGACTCATACGAGTTTGTCGACCTCGGACCACCGACATGCATATCATTTTCCGCCACGATACCTATATTACATGTCGTTAGGCTACATGTGTGTACAAACTTGAATACATACAACGACAATAATTATTCACTAAAGATAGTTCACACTTAAATACTTTAAAACATTTTAAATCTTAAAAAGTTAAATGTTTTTTTGATGTTAATTAAACAGCCATACGTCCCACAGACATACATGTGATCATTTAAAAATATCATATCATTGAATAAATATTAGAAATCGATATTAAAATTGAATCTGTGTCACGAATGGAACGTGTTAATAACAATGATTGATTACAAAATAATCATTGAAAGCAGTTATATTATATTTTAAATATATTATTACCTCGATTGAAGGCTATTAATCACATTTATGTACTGACCAATCAATTATTCAACTTCAATAAACTCAAAATGAAATTAAACTAAAGTCATTCTGGTATCCAAAAAAGTAATCAACCTAGCAAAGTGATGATCATTGATTTTATGTCACTAAATTGAATATTTAAAGTCATTATACTAGACGAAAGTAAATAAAATTATGCTGATAATATGTGGAAAATGTGTCATCCCACCGGGACTGATCGCAAGCCACACCGAATAATTCATTAAATTATGCGAGACAGACATGAAAAGACAATGGGTTGGTGATATCACCAATAATTTTATTTTTATCTTGATGACTACAGTTAATAGATTATAACTGGCGAATAAAGAATTAAAATCGGCTAATATTTACTTTTTTAAAACAATCACTTACAGAATTTATTTCTATTCTTCTATGTCAAGTAAAATGGTAATTGTTAAGAATAAAAGATGATAAAAAAGTATATATTTTTTTAATTATAAATTGAAGAGAAATGTTGGTAGTTTTTCTTTAGTTTTATTGTTGAATTCTTGGGATGGTAAAACTTTTATTGTTGTTGGAAAGAATCCTTCAGATAAAAGGAGTTATTTAACCTAAGAAATTCAGGTATCATTGATGTAGCTATTGTCAGAATCTACGCTCTAAATTTTATATAACTAACAGTGTCCTAGAAAACAAGTCTTGTTTTAGCTGTTCAGATTTCAGATAAGTAATAATAATTAAAAAGAAAAATTATAATATTTTAAATAATATTTTAGGACGTCTACCAGTTTTTATTAATTTTTAGAAGTAATTAATTATTATTTCTTTACATTTAATTGTTCTAGTAATTATTTTCTCATTATTAAAATATTCCTTGTGTACAATTATTTTGTAAGATTATTGAAATTCATCATTTTTCACAATTAATGATCCCTGTACTCTTTTGTTATTTATTGGCTGCAAAGCTAGAGCAAAAATGGAGATCTTATGCTTATATCTTTTACTACAATCAATTCAATAAACTTATTTTACATTAAAACATTCAAATTTAATAGATTATTTTTAGAAATATAAATTTAAATAAAACAGAACATCAAGTAAAAATAGATTATGTAGATTCTGATTATTTATCTGAGAAAATTACAAAACAAACTTATAGACAACTTTATTGATTATTTTCATATGAGTTTGATCAGATAAAATCTAGTGCAATGTTTATTATAGTCAGTGGGAATTGTAAAAAAGTATAATTTTAGAAGTTTACTGATAACAAATGTCAAGCAGTGACTGTAATGTTTATCATCTAGATGTTGGTTTATAAAACATTGACTATTTTCGATGTGCAAATAAATTCAAAGGAACCGTTAGAGTTGTTTCTATCAGACTCCTTCAAAATAAAATCACTTGGTAATTCTAAATTCATTGTTGAGGTACACTGAAGGAAAAAAACTGTCTTTCACTTTTGCTGCACATAAGGTGGCACGTGCAGATGTGCGAAGACCGTTGACTATCATAGCTCTTCAGTCAAAGAAGAAATACTGGTCCTAAATTTAAAAATAACTCAGGGTGAGGCATTGCATTTTTTTTTTTTTTGTTTATTTCAAAGTCTTGAGACAAAAATTTAAAAGCAATGAAAAAAAGTAGACTAATTGTTAGTTTCCACGAAAATACTATTTCACAAGTGTTGTATTGTTAAGATAATGATTTTTTCGAGCTTTTAAGTAATTTAATTTGATGGTGAAAAATTTAGCAGAAAAAATAATGCCAGATAAGAAGAGAAACCGTGGATCTCTAAGTGAGATAATCATAGACAAGGCTTGAAAGGACTTCCGGATTAAAATTTCTCTTAAGAATAAAAGAAAATCAAAGAGATCTTTGATCACCATCAATTTCTCTAACTTTACCCAACTCCCTTTCGATTCTCCATCACCTACAACACAGATTAAATTACATGATCGACATCAAGGTGTGGCCAAGTGTACAAATCCATGGTTAATAATAATAATAAGTACTTAGTTTGCCACTACATTGAGAGTTACACCTAGACTCTTCTCAATGTTAGATCAGTAATAGCAGACCTCTTGTCACACTGCAATTCTTCTTACATATTGCGCAAAGTAAAGTAGTGAGGAGTGGTTGGTAAGTTACATAATCAACTAGGTAGAAAATAAAAGAAATTAAGATTTTTTATTTATCTCTCAATTGCATTTTATTTAGAAATATCAAGAAGTTGTTACATGACTCTTTTGATGTTTATTATAGTAAGTATGAGAAAAACAGTAGTATTATAATTCTTAAAAGAATTATTTTATTCTCATTGTGATTATTATCATAGAGAAAATAATAATAAAAGTTAACAGGTATCCTTACAGTTAATTTACAGTCATGCCTCATATGTATATAAAAAACTTTTTATCAACTAAACATGAAACTATTCTACTCTTTTGTATAACATTTAAATTTCAGACAGATGTCTGATATGTTATTAACTATTTCCTGTTTTATATTAGTCAAGTTTCTTCACATAATATGTACAAAGAATTTCATTGAAAATATAAATAATAACTTCAAAGTATAAACGCGATTATAATAATTATTAAATGACTTGAAAATTCGATTAAATACAAACGACAATGGTATATAAATGTGATCAAAATCAAGCTTTTGTTTTCATTGCAAAATATTTTATAAATATATTGTTTTTATTTTTAATTAATTATTAAATTAACAACATATTCCCTTTAATTTTTCTAAGTATTAGAGTTGAATTATTTTCATGTTCTAACATTATTTGATCATTACATTATCCAACTAACAATCATCCTTTTATCTATTTTTTTAATATCACAGACAAGTATTACTACCACAAAAATAATTACTATATTTTTAAGTATAAATTAAAAACATACTCCATTGCTAGAATTTAATTCAGAATACTTTACTCAGAATTTATCATGTAGCATGTGTCATTAAAATGAATGATAAGAACCTTGGTGGTTTGTGATAACATTGATATGAGAATAATAAATTGAATCATGCTAAAATTTTACAAGTTCTTTCTTACAATTCAAAAATTTATCTAAATTTATTTACTTTACTTTTTTATTTACTACTTATGAAGCAAATAATAAAAAATAATAGTGTACAAATGAATTTCAAGTCATAAAAGTCTTATTACATCTTCATTTCGTTCAGTTTCAAACAGCTACAAATGTAGAAAACAAGCTCTCAAGTATCAAACAACTTTCATCATCAAAGTATTCATTCTAAAAAATATCTATGACTGAAAAATTTTTTCATTCATTAAGAAAATGCAAATTATTTTTTTTTATTTAGATTTTTTATCCATTTCATTATTAAATCTATAAAGACATTATTAGTATCAGTAATGTCACCGGAACTTCACTATAAAAAGTCTACGTTCCGTATCTTTTTTATTCTCCTTGCACTTCCTCCTGTTGGTTGCCAAGCTAGAGTTAACGGTGTACAGTGCGAGTGAGAAATGACATCGCAGGTATAGCATGACGTAGTACAGTCTGTTTCATAAAACCAGAGGATCAAATTCATCTTTTCTCTTTATTTTTTTGTTCTTTTTTTTTTTATCAAAGCAAAGTTTCCATTTTCATCACAATGTCTGTAGCCACAATTTTTTATTTCCTGTTCTTGAAATTTTTTCTCCAATTATTTTTGATCATCCATAGATTCCCGACCTGTTCAATATTTAGCTTATTCAACAATAAGAGAAAATGATAGTCTTGCTTTTCAAAGCCGGGAAGCTGCTGATTGGTCACAGCTGGTCGGGATCGATGATGCTGTCGGTTGCTCTCATCCTGCTGCTCTTATGACGCATTTGTATATTACCTTTGATGTGGCCTTAGGCTCCCTGCCAGTATGAAAAACATTTCCAACTCCTGTAGCCAAGTCTGGAGATGTAGCTGATGCTAAACAACTACGATCCAGCTATGCTCAAGAGCATAGTAAATGTCATTTTCTGGAGAAAATGCAGATAGCAACAGCTGATTGAAAACTTGCTCGCCCACAGGAACCAACGTTTCTAGTTGTGGTTCAATAAACTTATTATCTAAAATAGATATTCTGACTTTATCAGTTGATTGATATTTCATTAAACCAACGATGATGTAAGAATTGAGATAAACTTGGAACTCGACGTCATTGACTGGATTGAACCCAAGACCCTTACGTTGTGTTGGTCTCTTCATGTGTGTTCATTATGGGGAATTTGTCACAGCTGACTAAAAATCGATAACGCAGCTGTGCTATACCTGATAAAGTCTAAAGGTATAGGTTGAAAACGTGGCTGTTGCTGTGGGTTTTAAGAGGTCATGAATATAAGAAATAGACAATTCTTTCTTATATAAAAACTCTTGCAGAGATACACTTGAACTATGATTGATGAATAAATAATTGTGTGTTAATTGTTGCTTTTTTTGGCAATGTCTCTAGTACACACTTACTTGATTAATATATAACTGCAAGTTCAATTTAAGACAGGTGTGAATATAAGTAAAAAACACCATGTTACATCTTTAACTTCTAGTAACATGCATTTTTAATCGGTCTTTACACTGAAAACACCTGTTTTCACTCTGCTTCATCATCATCATCATCACTGGTTAAGGAAAAACGTCGGCACTTTTTCTAGGTCTATCTTATCTTCATGCTGCTTTTTTTGACATTCCTCCCAATGCGAGACGATGTCTTTGAGCATTAGTGATAGGCTGATGGCTTTCGACCATCATTGAAGAAATATAACCGCCTTAGATTTCCTCTTCTTCAACAATAGGCAAGCTACTTTGATGAACCAATGGACTTGATCTAGCTGTGAATGCAAGAATCCAGTAGTCTAATTCTTTTTTGTTTTCGACAATAAAAGTTAAAGACATTGTTGTTGAATCAAAACCTTTTGGTCTTATGATGAATCCCTCATCACGATAACGTTCAATTGTTGTATTCTTGAGATTTAGAACACCAAGTGGACGATAAACTTTCTTTTGTGGGTAAATGACTGCAAAATGTTCAACACTTGTACGATAAACTTTTACCTGGACACCTTGGCGATGACGTTTTGGTCCAATGAGGTTCATGTAGCCACTCATATTTTCTGTATTCCAACATGAATCAACGTTGGAGTCTTTCAAGCTTGACTGGTTGAATTGAAGGAAGTTGGTATGCATTGCTACGTCGGCTGGCATTTTGAATATTTTCACTGAGATACTTTTTTTCTTTGAAAAATTAATGTTCAATTAAATACTTTTATTCACACAAGAATAAACTTTTACTTTTTTTAAATAATTTAATTCAAACACGTGATTTAATTATTCAATATGTAGACAAACTCTATGAAGTTGGTTTAAGCTCGAGGAAAGAACTTTTTTAATGAGATTCTAAAAAACAGTGCAACTGCATGCAGCGAACTAACCAAGTGGTGGATGAAAGGCAGTATTTATAGGCATGTTTTACGACGCATGCGTATTAGTTATTTTGTTGTGCGCGGTCCAATGAAAAAGCATCGCTTCTTGCCTACCGCAATAGGCGCCACTATACGAAGTTCCCGAAGAAGATTTAACGGCAAACGACTGCGTTTATTCCTTTCGCCGGATCACATACACACTTCAACTACTGTTGCATTTATGACGCGTTGAAACTAACACTTATTTTAATTCTGCTTATTGTTGGATCATCTCCACGAAAATGTCATTTTCAAAATGAACACAAAGTTTTTTTAATTAATAAATACTAAATACCAATTATTTTTTTAATTCATTTAAAAAATGGCATTAATTTTTTTTCTCATTATTTTTTATGTATTTAATTATTCAAATGAATGAATATTATTTTTAAAAAAATTTTATTTACTCTTTTATTGGAAATATTTAAATTTTGATTAAAAAGAAACATTAACAAGTCAATGGAACAATATTTAAACAAACATTATTTTATTCATTATTTTAATTGGGGGGTGAATGAATAAAACAAGAATTCATTGTTTATTAATATTAGCAGCTTTTTCATGTTTATAAAACAATGGTTAATGTTGATTTTTAATTTCAAAAGTGTTGATTTATTCTAATATTTCATTAAGCTGATCTGTTTTTGTCCAAGATCCATGGTGTATCAGAAACTAGGAATTGATCTACTAATGTCGCTTGTATTCAAACTTACCTTATTAATTTTGATCCATAATATGATCATCTAGGTCAATGATCATGATCCAAATATCATTTCGTCAAATTCAATAAAATATTCTATTTTGAATATTTCAAATTCTTTTTATCAATTAAATAAATATTTCTTTGCATAGCGAAAAATTTTTTCTCACTATAGTTATCATCTATTCCCATTGTAATTAAATATTCCTCACCACTATCTGTTAGTTGTAAACTAACAGAATAATCTAGACAGCAATAAAAACTTTTAACCAGACAATTAATTAAGTAGAAAGGATTCTTTCTCGAGTATTAATATACCAGACAAATGTCTGCAATTAAAATAGACGATTTCCTAATCTTTATCATATTCAGCTGAATAAAAATAAATGTAATTTATTTACAAAGGTGTAAAGATAGGTTAGTAAACTCATGATTACGTATTAATATAACCAAAGAGGATTATGGGAACCGGTTTACTAATGTCGTCGTACTCGGTCCATCGTTCTTAATAAGCAGGTCAGTCAAAATCCGGAATATCTTGATAACAATGTCCGACAATGACCGGATAAATGTTGAAAAGATACATTTAACATAGTTGAATCATTGGTGAAGCCCCCCAACTGTGATACTTGTCGTTGCTATTCAATTGTCTTGCCCTCTTAAATTGGCACAACTGTTTGTGGAATGTGACGTGATCAGTCTTAACCTCATCTACAATTGATTTGCCCATTCGTTTTATTTTATTTCTCCTTGTGTGTATGTACTATCATCATAAATGCAATAAAAAATATTTGCTTCTGTGTACCAACTCCAAATGACATTGATGAAGACTCTAAATTTCTAATATTCACTTTCAACATGACTTTACTGTTGATGATAACCTGTAATACAAGTCTTATATCATTCTTAAGAGATTATGAAGATAATGAGAATAAAAAACTTATTTTTACATTACACACTTCAGCACATTTTCACCAACAAAAAGGTGCTTTGACAATTCAATTAAAAGTGTTCATCATCCTGAGACTTTTTAATATTTTAATTAAGATTTATTAATGTTTACTGTTGTGATGGATTTATGAATTTTTCTTTTCTACTATTGAGAATAATAAAACACTAGTGGAAAATTTGTGTCTTTTAGATAAAATAATTGAGTTTAATGTTATCATTTTATCATACTTAATAAAAAGATTCCTTTTATTGTTGCGTAGAAGGTCTAGGAAGATTCACAATATAAAAAATTAGGTCAATTATTTCCTGGAGATTATGCATACATACACAATAGTTGGGAACTGATATATTTCAAAAGCTAAACCGCACCCTTAACTGTAAAGTTGTCACGCAATCAATTTGGGTATACGGAACTTTATCGTATTATTATTAAACGATTAATTGAAGTAAATTGTTGCAATTATAATTAAACTACTAATTATTTAGAATCTTAGCTATTCATTCATGTACATCTTTTTCACTCTTTATTGCAAGATAATTACGTATTTTATTCTTATTTTTTTTTTTTTTGTATAACTCATTTAAAATTGCTCACAAATTTTCTACTTATGTAATAGAAAATTAAACCTTTCTTAATAGATTTAAATTATAATAGCTGATGAATGAAGTCAATTTCATTTTGTAATCTCAGTGTCTGATTTCAGGTTTTATTAAATTTATTTATCATCAGGTCTGGTCAAGTGTGATGATAGCAATAAACTTTTCACTCTTCAATTATAGATATGTTTACATTCAATATCAAAAACAAATGCGTTTTATAATTTCTCATATTTTAATGCATTTGATTCTTTTATGTTTATATTTAATAGATAAATAAATGATAGTAAACAATCAAGCTTGATAATGTGTTATTTAAAATTCACTTCAAAAAAATAATTAAAAAAAAAAATTAATTCAAAAATTAAGAAGATCATTTAATATTAATTGAATTTTTAATTTATAATAATTTATTATTGCTTTTGGGTTGTTAAGAAGGGTTGAGGCTGAAGAAAACTGTAACTCCAAATGCAATAAATTGTTTTTTATTATTCAAATCAAAGCTTGTTAATCAAAGTAATTTTTAATGCTTCCAATGTCAATCAGTTTTTAGAACGTAAAAGATTTTTATTCCGTGTCTGTCTGTTAGTTTAGATTATTCATTCATTAATTTATTTACTGTGACGTTAGGAAAAATTTTCATTTCAACACAAAAATTTATAATACATGATAAGTTATATTTTTCTTTGAATAGTCTTTACAATTAATATCACCGTTACAAATCTTTTTGCCAATAATTAATGCTAAAGTAACTATTAATAATTAGTGCACTTCCTTTCATATTCAATTTCAGTTGAATAAAAAATCATTTTTTAAAGAAATTAAATTACAATTAGACTTAAGATATTATAATTATATCGTTTGACTTTAAAAAAAAATGCTGAAATCATCAGTGCTATCAAAAAATCTAAACCCAGAAGTTCAAATGACGTCAACCTGGGATCTCTCGCAAAATAATTTATCTCCTTGAGATAAGATAGTTCTTTTTAATAAAACACATGTTTGATGCATACATAATTCGTCATGTAATCGACTATTCAACACAAGTGTTTATTGGTTGATGATACTTTGTAAATGACCTTTATTGTCGAACCACATCATAATTTTTTATACTTATTCAAAAATAAATTTGTTTGTTGGTTCATTATATCCCCACAAGATTTTAATCCATCACATTTAGCATCTGAATCATAAAACATTATCCAGCATTCATGTTGCAAATAAATACATAAAATGTTATTTAATATTTCGTCTATTTCAGCTATTGAATAATTGATCAAACAAAAGGTAAGACCAATATGATAGTTAATAGTAGCCTAACAGCTGATTGAAATTGATTTCCGTTCATTTCTCTTTAATTATTATACAAAAGCTTATTCTGTTTGTCTAGCAGGATAGATCGTCACGCGTTTCAATAATTAGCAACCAGTCCAACGTGACCACAAGACCAAATCACATGTTGAACATACTCATCATTGTTGAAGCACATCATACCGCGAGTTATAACCATCAATACATTATTACACGGTAATTTGGCTTAATCCCAGAATATCTGTTGAACGAACAAACAAAATAACAAGAATAAATTTCACTTACCTTGGATTTCTATATTTGATAATGAGTCTTTAAGATTGTTCGAGATTTTAAATCAAAACTTCATCAAATACTTTCCTAAAAGTCATTCTATGAAACTTCAACACCCTTTTGGTTGTTGGATTACACAAGCTAACAAAAAAAATGGTTGTCAAAAAAACTTTTTAAACTAATTTACCTAAATCTTGTCATCTTTTAGTTTTTTTTCTTTCCCTTTTCACTTTAAAGTTTTTTGCATAGCTAAAAATTAATAAAAATTATTCTTATTTAATATTAAACTGTAAAAAATTGGTGGATGATACAACTTTTCCATTATTTTGGTCAGAATCAGTACAACAAATTATTCAGAAATTAGCTAAAGTTATTGAAAAATTTTCTTCATTGTTGGCCTGTGTTATTCAACAGAAATTCAAGTTTATTATTTGGTCTTATTAATTTTTATCTTCATTAAATGGAAACAATATTCAACCTAACCAGGTTCGAAGAAATTGATTTAATCTCATAATTAACTAACAAGACTACGGTGGGTTTCCAACTACATAAGCTAGTTTATAGCAATTCATTGATGGGTTAGAACATTTAATTAACAAAGAAACTTTTAAATTAATGAATTGGACAAGTAGTTCTTGTAACAAGAAAGTCATAAACTCTTTAATTCCATAAACGACTCTAATATAAATAACCCAAGAAAAGATTACTTGGGAAAGAAACATTAGTATTAATGTTTATTGTTGATACAACTACAATTTAGTTAGTATTCAGTACTTCATTGTTTGTTATTAAAACATTTTCCCCAGGTAATATGACATTAAATCAATACATTTATGGATGATTCAAGCAAACTAAAATTCGTGTTACCTAGTTTGATTATCGAATGATGTTTACAAGATTGATTGAGGCTGTTGGCAATAAATGTCAATGTTTCCTGTTTTCTTTCTTTTCTACCAAATAAAAATATTTATGAAGAGACTGACCTGTGTAGTCACATAGGTCAACTACAAATGCGTTCATTAATTTAAATAGTTAAGGTATGACGTCTCTAATAGATAAACTCTATTTTTTTTCTTCTTTATCAGGTGAATATTTACCAGTTCAATAATGACACATAACTTGGCAGTTCAATCATTTAAACCAGTCCAACTCACTGGAAAACCCTCTCTACTCCCAGAATAATTCTCATAAAATCATGTCAGCAGCTACAGAGTTGTCTATATTTCATCTTTGTTTCTCGTTAACTAAGGTACAAGACCCCATCGTTAGTCTTTACTTTTCTTATTATTCTAACTTTTCTATTTACATTCAACCCGATAGAAATAGATTCGGAAATTTCGCTGAATGTTTATGAAAGAAAATACAAACCGTAGGAATTTATGTGCTAATTAACTTCATTGCTTTGCCTATGTTTACAATAGAGACTATTGTGTTAAGCAAGCAGATGGATTCACCTATTTTACATGTACAACGTTAAGATTTGAAGCAGTTGTAGTGATAGTTAGAAATATCAACAGAAAAATACCCTCAAATGTAAATAAATCGGACAAGTTACTGGTAACATTGCAAAAAATATTTTTAATTTTAAGTAGTCATAATATTAAAGTAAAATATTTTTTAAAAAGAGTAGAAATTATAACTCAATTGAATTAAAATGAATTTTTATTATTATATTAAAAATAAAGCTTCTGCAAAACTTCTTCTCTTTTAAAAAATGCAACAGTTTTATATATAAATTTATCCTTAACTAATATTTAAATCAAATGTCTTTGATATTTTTAAAATTAATTATTAACTATTGAATGTACATTTCTGTTAGCACAACTTTAAAATTAAAAAATAATTTAAACGAATGAAATTAGATGAAATTAAGAATAATATAAATAATAAAATGATGGACATACATTTAAAATTGTTTTTTTATAATTAATGTTAATTAATTAATATAAAATTCTTTATTAGTAGAAATAGAAATCTATTTTATATTCCAATAGTTTTTGTCACAAATATATCTAAGGTTTTTTTTTTAAACTTTATTCTTGTACAGCCTTGTTTCTTATCCGACGCACACTATTGAAAAACTTCTAATATCTAACTAAAATACGATTTTAACTTTTTGAATTAGAAATAAAATTATTTTTGGCTATTGCCTGGATAAACACTTTTTTGAGTTCTCGTAATTCATGCAATAAAACTGCCCGCTGATCACGATCATATTTTCTTTGGATCTCAAATTGCTGTTCCATCCACTTTTGATGTTGTTGTTGTAACTGTTCTTCATGTTTAAAAATTGACTCAAGTGTAGATTTAGATGTTTCAGAATTAACAGGTATAGCATTTGTGATCGGTATGGTTTTTGTACTATATTCTGCTATTGGAATAGCAACTTTTTGAGGATTATGAATAATAGGTATATTAATTTTAGTCTTCAGAGGTATTGTTTGTGGTTTTGTAGTTTTTTGTGAACTAGATGCAGCTGAGCTCGCAATAGTAGTTTGTGGCGTACAGTTGACATTTTGTGTGGTTGCACTAGTAGTAACTGGTGGGATAAAAACTAATCCTGGTGGTTGTGAAGAAGATATCCGTTCCACAATAACTCCTGAATCACGATTTACAAGTTTAATCAACTTGGTTGGTAAAGGAGCAGCCATCATTTTTAGAAAATGATTAGAATTATCATTATATGTACCTGATGATGTTTTAATCTTATCTTTTGGATCTATTTCACTTGGGTGTATAGGTTTAGCTATAAGAATTGGCGTTGTAATAAGAAAATTAGTTTTTTGTTTAGAAGGCGCACTATTTTCAGTTGAACTCGAAACATTATTTTGATAATTATTTCTCTTGATATTTTCTCGTACTGGATGTATTTCTTCAACTATTTTAATATCTGAATCGTACGGATCAGGTTGGAATTCATTATCTAAAAAAGAAGAATTATTTCAGTTTATTCAAACGTTTGAATAAACTAGATATAAAATAAATATTTCTTACCTCCATCATATTCGCTAGGTGTTAAGCCCAGTTTTTTATGTAATTTCTTTTTTGCAAGGCTCATGTAATTATGATCACTGCGAATTCTATGATCAATATTATATTCAGTATCAAAATTCTGTAATGCTTTATTAACGTTTACTTTTTTAACAACTATCATATTGTCAATTTTGTTATTGTATTGCGAATTCTCATTTTTATTTGAGCCATTCAAGAGACTTCTTAAATAGGTATCTCGTAGATATCTCAATTTTTTTGTCACATCTTCAACAGTACGATTATAACCTTTTTTATTAAATGCTTCCATCAATTTAGTAGTAGTTGAAGTTGATAAATTGTGTATAAAATCATCGAATACATCTGTTTCTTCGATCACTGATAATAACGCTAATGTTTCATCTTCTGACCATTTCGAACACAATGAATCACTATTGTTTGAATTAATTGAACTAATAGCAGAACTACTTAGATGCCCGTTTCTCTTTTCAATATGTTCATCATCAGATTTAAAAGTATCAGCTAGCATTTGACTATTATCAGGTGAAGGTTTTTCGGATTCTGACGTATCTTCAATAATTAAATTATTCTTTCTATTCTCCATTCGAGTATCAGTACCCCATATTTTTTGTAAAGAATCAAAATACGGACAAACTTCTGTATCAATATCATTCTTCAAAGCTTCTTGAGTTTTTCTATACGTCATTTTAAGACTTGTCAATGCAGTCTCAACTTGTTCAACATCTTTTTCATATCCAGCCTTCATCAGTTCTTCGCTAATAATCCTTAAAGCAAAAAGAGTAAAACCATCCGATAAGTCTGATGCTAAATTACTTTCTTCTATTATTAACATCATTCTTTGAATCTCTTCAGCAAGCCAAATATTTGAGTTATCATCATTGTAATCAGAAATTATACCACCATCTGATTCTTCATTGTCTCTTTTTCTTTTTTTAGAAAAAATCTCATTTAAAATATTGTAATGAGAAAATTGTTTTAACGCTGCTGTATCAAACGTTCTTCTTCTACATAAAAAATAATTTCTTTCTAATGTTTTCAATTTCATTCTTATTTGCAACGGTGTCCTTTCATAACCCCTCTCCTTCATCAATTTCACCAATATTTGCACTAATTCAGAGTCTGAAAGAGACCGTTTTAGTAAATTATTATCTTTTATGATATTAAGCATTGCTCTCGTTTCTGTTTTGAGCCACATTGGTCCACGTTGCTTCAATTATTAATTATTTAGTAATTATTTTTGATGATTATGAAATGGTGTTTATCTGAAAGATAACCTAAAACAATTTACAGTATAATAAATTCGGTTTTCCTTTTAATATATGACAATAAATATTTAATATTCTAAATATATAAACTTGCCAATCATTCAGTATTCTATCTTTTTCTTTCAATGATTTAACAAAGATGTTATTTTTATGAATTTTATAAAAACATTGAATGTAAAACTAAATAACATATTTATACATTGCTAACAAACATTTTACATTTTGACCGTCAGATAGTGTGAATGTCACATATACACTCATCGGCAATAGAAAAATCTACCTGAGCATTGAGGATCTACTTTATCTTAAAAAGTTTAATTACCGATAATAAATAATATGGCGCTGCTTCATTTTTTCAATCGTTCGAAGGTGTAGAATTGACGTTATTTTCTTTTCTGAACATTTTTTAATAAATATTTTCGCTATTTTACGAAATATTTCATTTATTTAAATTCTGTATGCCATTAATGCGATAATACATGACAAACCATTACAGAGAAATTAGTTTTTATAGACTATGTGTAAATATACGCCATATTGGGGATAAAACGTAAGATACAAATGTGAAGGCCCTACGATACCCTTTCCATCTACGAACTTTGTTCTCTGATGGTAGGGATAAGAGCCCAAAAACGATGGAATCAGCCCCAAAAGACGGGCCTATCACATTAAAGCAGTTGGGCCTCTCGGGGTAGGAGTGGGAATTAGTGGGAGTTCCACGTACGTTACTTGAATCGTCAAAAATGACAGTTCAGTTATGAATTAGCAGCCAAAACGCTGACATCTACTATTTTGGTTCATCAGGTGATTTAGAATTCAATGAGTGATAAATGTAGTATTTTTTGAACTTGTAATAAACACCGTTCAAGTGATAAACATTTTGTGATAATATCAATTATATAGATTAAATAAAAATCTTCATTGACATCATGCCTACAAGAATGCCGAAGAAAGACAATTGTGATTTATATGTGCAGCTTCGTGATGCTATAAAGAAGAGGAATAAAAAACAAGCACGACAATTATTGCTCAACAACACCATTATCCAAGACACAAAACGTAAGTCGGCACATTCGCTAATTCATTGGGTGATACTTAAATTTCAAGATGTAGAAATTTTAAAAATGCTGATCGATCAAGGAGGCGACGTATACGCTAAAAATAATCGTCGCCAAACTCCATTACATCTCGCCGTTCAGCTTTTGCATGTTAAAGCTATCACATTACTTTTGGATAAAAAAGCTTACGATGGTGAAAATTTCAAATCATTATTGGAAATTGCAATTAACCTGAAATCCGAAATAGTTGTGAAACTATTGGTTAATTGCGGCGTAAAAAATAAATTATTCAAAAATCTCAATGCATTATTAGATTTAGCAGTGAGGAAAGGATTGCCGAAAATAGTTAAAATTATAATTCCTCACTGCAGACTCGGAAAAGATAAAAAACGAATTAGCGAAGTGGCCGTTTTGATAGGAGGCCAAAAATTTAATGCATGCCTCAATATTTTACTTCAGCATGGATTTAAGATGGAGTCTGGATGCGAAGAAAATGATAGTTTTGTCTTCGATTCAGTAAAAAATGGATATCTATCTATTATGAAAGAGTTGTTGTCACTCGGACTCAATGTTAATATGCGAAATGCAGTAACTGGACTAACACTCTTACATACTGCATGTTTGCACAGACAGCACAGGGTAGCAGAATTTCTTCTGAAGCACAAAGCTGATGTCAACTGTATTATCGAACCAGGAACTATAATGAGTTACAACCATTCATTGATTTCAAAATTACAACGTTGGTTCGGAAAAACTGTTTTATTTATTGTTGTGGAAAATGCAGATTTGAAAATGCTCGATACACTTTTGAATCATGGAGCAAAAATCTCATATGAGCCAGAGTTCATCGGTCTAATTAGCCGCGTTATCAGGCACAATCATCCTGAGATCCTTCAAGGACTCATCAAACATGGATTCAATGTTAATGCAAAACTGGCTAATGGAAAAACACTATTACATGAGTGTGCAAAGTGTGAAATTCGATCAATGCAGTTGTATTCATCAAAGCCTTCACGATTTAAGCAATGCATTGAATACCAAGTCGCACAATTGCTACTAGAAAAAGGAGCTGATATCAACGCTCAAGGGGAAGATAGAGAAACTCCACTTTTCATTGCCTTAAAAAGTAACTCTATCGAGATGGTTGAATTTTTCCTTAAAAATAAAGCGGATATTCATCATAAAAATATCGATGGCAATACATCATTTCATGTAATGGCTCAAGTATCCGGAGTAAGCACGACCATTGTAAAGCGCCTTTTAAAATATGGAGTAAACATCAATGAGCCTAACCCTCTTGGCGTCACTCCATTCCAGTTGGCATGTTCAAAGTGGAATGCGAAGGTAATCCAAATTTTAATCAACCACGGTGCAAATGTCGAGTGGATAGATAAAAATGGTCAAAATGCTCTTCATTACGCTGCTGCAGGTCAAGACTTTGAAATCATCCAACTGTTGTTGATTAAAGGAGCTTGTCCAAATGATCGAGACTACTCTGACAGAACACCATTACATATTTTATGTAATCAGCTAGCAAGTCCCAATGCAGATGTATTGAAACTGTTTTTCCAACATGGAGTAAATGTTAATGCCCTTGACATCCATAATAAAACACCACTCTTTTATGCCTGTAAAAGAGGACATTTAAAAGCAGTTAAAACACTTCTTACTCATCAAGCTAAAGTCAATCATGTTGATATATTTGGAATGACTCCTGTTTACGTTGCTGCAGAATGCTCTACAGAAGTAGCGAAATATTTGATGAGTCGAAAGACTACAATCACCAATTTTGTAACTCAAGAAGGGAAAACATTACTTCATGCTCTCGTTGAAGAAAAACGCTACACCCTCATAGAGCAGTATATGAATATACTCAATATTCACATCGATACTGTAGACAAATTTGGAAAAACGCCACTTTACTATGCTGCCGCTGCAGCACAAGAAAAAATAGTAATGATTCTTCTACAGCATGGAGCTGATATAAATATTGCCAACCATCAGAAGCCTACCATCCCAATGTATATTTACGCACGGATGATTAAAATCCGCGAGGAGCTCATCAAAATATCGGATGATCTGAACGAAAATCGGTATGATAACAACAACTACATACAATTAAGAAGACAATCCATCTCCTACTGGAAGAAGTTGAGATATTACAAAAGAATTATGTCTGTGCTGAGGCAACATCTTATTAAACTGAAAGCTGCTAACATGAGTATTCATCTTCAAAATAGACGGTTTAGTAGTTATGATCATACAAATAAGGATCTATATACTGACGAAATTGAAGTCACTCATTTACAGACTTTCAGATTATTATGTGAAATTGAAGTTGCAAAGTTGCAGACAACAAAGATTCCGGATACTGAATTGTGCTTGCATGACATTTTAATAAAAGATACGCACATTCTTGCTAGTCATATTAATCTTAAACAAATCAAACCATTTTTGAAGCAAGATTTTCTCTCCGAGTCTTTTCCAATTTATATAGATCTTATAAAATATTATCTATCGAAAGCTCTGAGAAGGAATAAATTGTTGAATATTGCTCGTGATTATTCTGAATCAACTTTTTTCTATGGATTACCAGTATTTTGTACTAATCAAATACTTAATTATATTGACAACAATGAGATGGAGAACTTCGATCAAGCAATAGGAGTCATTAAATTTATGTCTAAATTAGAAAGAGACAATTTAAGAATATTATTGGAGACTAAATCCACTCAATTTTTAAGAGAACTTAAACGTACCCAAACTACTGAATCAAATAAACCAAAAAATAAGATTGTGAAAAAACTCAGAAGATAGTAACGATGTCAAAAAATCCGTATATATCTTCAATCAAGTTGTGATTAAATTTTATTTTTTCTTTTATAAATAAATTATTTAATATTAATAACAAATGTAAACTATAATTTATATTCAAATCGTTAACATTAATTTGTATTATTTGTCATTACGCCGACTTACGCCGACTTACGCCCTAACAATTGTATCAGCATTTGCACGAGAACGCAGAGAAACGGCAGGAACCTGTATCGATACGGCCGGCTTCTCGAAAAAGCCTCTCGTTCACGGTGGCCCGTGAAAAATCATATGGAAGATTTTGCCCAGCCAGGATTCGAATTAGCCACTACCGATGGCTGACGTTGTACCCATTAAGATACCGTGTCGGTACATTAATATTAACTAATAAAATTGAAAATAAAAACAAGTGATAGCATTCAAAGATTTTTAATTTGCAGTATTTTTTGTTTCCAAGATTTTGTAACATATTATTATTTTTTTTTTAAGATTAGAAAAAGCAAAAGAATGCCAATTTTTACTGTGTTATTAATGTTATTATTACATATTAAATATATCATGTAAATTTATAAGGTAAATTATATATAGATAATTTTTTATGAGACTGTATAGTTAAATTTTATGAAGTCAGTATTAAAACAATTATATACGCTTGTAAATAAGATTATATGATAAAAAAAAATATTCTAATAAAAGTGATATAATTCTTGATCTTATTATGATGTACCAAGTCGTACTAGTGTAATTATAGACACCTTTTTTTATTTAGAAATCATCGCCACAGTACAAATGTTCATTATACCTATATATTTTTTTTATATGTGATTCTCATATATCTTTATTCTATACTTGTAATGATTTTAGGAAATAATATATTCAAATAAACAACATACATGAAATAAATGATTTTTTCAATTAATTTAATCCTTACCTTTAGTTATAAATAGATATAGTCCTGTTCAATTTGCACTGTCTATTTTTTATCTTAAAAAGTGATGATACTTCATTAGGGTCAAGTTGTTTAATACATTTCGCATGAATGTAGCTTTCGATAGAGAAAAAAAATTTTTAAAGTTTATTTATTGATGCACTATAATTAATTGTTTAAAAAAAAAAACGGTGTTACTTTTTTTATAAACAATTATATATTCACAAATTCATACTGATCTCTGCCGTTACTCAGAACAATTTCATAAATAAAATCGTTTAATTTTTAACCGAGGTTCAATTCCAAACACATAGTGATTAGACTATTATCCTAATTCCTAATTAAAAGTTGACTATTCTTGGCTTTATTTCGTGTGATAATCTTATTATTATGAAAGCTTTAGATTAGAATGTTTTGAATCCTTTTTTTTTGTGAAACAAAAAAAAATCTTTTGAAATTGGTACGTAAAGTTCACTAACGCCATCACACGTGACATTTTTACATCAATGCTTTACCGTCCGTTGAAAATACTGAACATAAACCTCACTCGAAGAGAAATTCATCATGGCGTTTTTGCAAGTGTCATAAATAGTTGTTGTAGAAACAATTATTTTATTTAACTCATCAGTTATATATTTATTTAATAGTTGACGAATTTAATTTGTTTAAAAAATAATTAGCGTATTTAATTGTATATAAAAATGGATCTAGCTAAAATGTCCAACGAAAAAAAACTGTATTTGTGTAGATGGTATTTTCGAGGTATGTAACAAACCTTTAATATAATGGATAAATAAATAAATTAAAATAAATACTTAACGTCATTTCCATTAGCTCATTTGTATTGACAATTTATTTCTAACACTTATGTAAACTATTTTAGTGGGATTCTGCGTGTTACCATTTGTTTGGGCAGTAAATGCTGTTTGGTTTTTCAAAGAAGCTTTTTTCATGCCACAGTACAATGAACAAAAACAAATTAGAAAATGTAAAGTATTTAATAATTTTAAACAATTTTACTAACCTTTTTTTTTTCTTCTTAAAATTATAACCTCAATTGAAAACATTTTTTATCTCTCTCTCCCTCTGTGATGATCATAACCTAAGTTTTTACATTTATAAGCAATTGTTGAAAATGATTTCCTTCATCTAGATGTGATACTTTCAAGTATAGGAGCACTTATATGGACAGCAGGTATTTTAGCGTGGGTCATCACTTTCCAAACTCAACGAGTAGCTTGGGGTGAATATGCAGATGCTATCACGTATATAATTCCCGAAGGAATTCCTTAGGTTTATATTTTTTATATCATACAATAGAAATATTATTTAATTATCCATAAATGTCCCAAATTAAGTAAATAAAAATTTTATTTATAAAAATGAAAACATTTAATTATTTATTAAAAAAATTATTTATATTTATTATTTTTGTATATAATTTATCGAAAAATATGTTGTAATACATTTGCACATTATGCATTATTGTAGTCATTCTTTCATTGATATCTCGTTTAAATGTTTCCTTTAAAAAAATATTTATCATGTGTTAAAAAAAAATAAAATCATCTAAACGACCAATCGCCGTTGTCGATATAACCTCAGATCTTTGAATGCTAATCGAAGTAAAAATAATAATGCTAAAAAATCGGCAGTCATTAACATGTGAAAAACGTTATGCCATCCAGCCCATCGTGACACAACGCCTGCTAAAAGTGGCCCAAGTGCCGCCCCAATACTTCCGGTACCATCGATAATTGCTGTTACAGTTGCCAATGCTTTTGAACCTTCACTTAGATTAGGATGAGTTCCCAGATCTGCAGCTACAGCAGTTGATATTAAAGCAGGTGGTCCACTAACCATTATTCCAGCAATTAATAATAATATCACATTCAAAGTGAGACTTGAATTTCCAGCGTGATCATAAATGAATAACTGAATCAAATGAACAAAAAAAAATGGTTATCAAAATGTTTCTTTAAATTTCTTTTCAATGTAAATTTTAATACTAACCAGTGGAATTGCAGTTATTAACATCCCTGCACATGTTACAGCGCTCATTCCACAATAGTCAGCTAATATTCCAGCTAGAATTGCTCCTATTATCCCACCGACATCAAATAAAACTGAAATATAAGCGCTCAAAGTTGCTCCATACTCAGCTAATAAAAGAGAAATAAATCATTTAGTGAATTTTTAATTTATATTAGAAAATTTTTAACCCATTACAGTATAAAGTTTCTTATAGTGCTTATTATGATTAGTATGTACCATAAAGGATTATTAATAATTAATATAATACATGAATAATATATTAATAAACCCAATTAGAGGTTCACATGGAAAGTCCAATCAGTAAAAAGTCAGTATATATATAGTTACGATTGTACTTTCGTTCAGAAACAAAAACTAATAAATTATTTAATTGTTTCTACAAAGTATTTACAAATTTCTTGAATGCGATTTATCGAACGTTATGCAGTAATGGGTTAATTAGATTATGATGTTAAATAAATTAAAAATGCTAACTTGAAGAATTAATATACAGAGGCAGCCAATACATGAATGTATATATAACAAGTTTGGAGAAAAATAACGAAATAGAATACTCTCTAACACCAGGAATTTTCACTGCTCCCAAAAATCCAATTGCTCGATTTCCATTATCTTGTTGCATGCGTCGGTTTACAGATAGCATGGGACTTGTTTCAGAACGAATACCCTCTGAATCCTTTAAGAAAAATTTAATGTTTGTAACTAATAATAGTTTGAAGTAATTACAATGAATATATTAATAATAGAATTTTAAATAGTTTAAAAAGTTGTATTAAAAAATATTTAAATTATGTGTGAAAAATTAGTTCTCTAATAAGCAAAGTAAAAATATGATGAAAGAATGTCTAAAAAAAAAAAATACTGAAAAAAAAATTGAATGCATGCACTTACGAGTTCCAAATTATGTTGGTACCATTTTTTAAGACGAAAGGATTGCTAAAGTGGATTAAATTGTTAGCAAACTGAATGAAATAAGAATAAATATTAAAAAGCCTAAGATTAAAAATATATAAAAAAAAAAAAATGATCCTGAAATTGCTATAAAGCAAAAAAATAGATGTAATGTAAAAATATTATGTTAAGTTGACTGAAAATAAGACCAATATTTTATCAACTCACTTCTCCGTCGTTTTCTGGGGTTCTTTCAAGGTCATCACCTGACATTCCTTCATCCGAACTGTTTGTTGCATCCAATTTTTTGTAGCCATGCATATCTGGTGTAATACAACCGACATCTTTCGGATGAGGAGCCAAAAAAAGGAAGATAATAAATCCTACGCTACTGATTATAATTGCAGGAACAATAAAACTAAGTCCCCAGTTAGTTGTAATATATTCTGCAGCTATTATTGTTCCTAAGATATTTCCTAGTGAGGTGTGTGAATTCCATACTCCAAATAAGAGACCTCGCTTTCCTCTACCAAACCAATTTCCTACTAAGGTAACAACTGCAGGCCACCCACTGCTTTGAAATACTCCTCCGAGTGCCTGCGGATATTAAAAAAAGTGAATCAAGGATACATTTTAAGTTATAGTATATTTGGTATGATTTTTAACTAAAATTACTTGAGATAAAAGCATCAATACTCAACACTGAAATGAAATAGTTTCTGAAGCCTTGAAATAAATTTTAAATAGTTCTTTTATGTTTCATATTATTGATAATATGTAGTACAAAAATAAATTTATGTAAAACAATGATAAAAACTCGAAATTTTTAAATATTAAAATATTGAGAAAAATATTTTTAAAATATGCAAGTAGTTGCGATTATAGAAATTTAATAAATAAATTTTTTAGTAATATTCAAATGTAATTTCATGAAAATAAAAACTCTGCTTAAAAATGTAAAATATTTTAAAAGAAAATATATTTTTCTTTGAGCAACACTGCAAGTCTGCCCAACCCTGTCCATCCTAACATAAGGTGCTGAGCGTTGATATTTTTACCTCATGTGAAAGCCAGGCAGACTCGATTTTAAGGAAACTTGAAAGTGAGAAAATCCTATGGATGGATCCTATAGAAGGGTCTCAATGTAAACCCAGAGTCTCTCTCACTTGCTCTCATGTGAACAATAGAAGTTCTTAGGCTCCTGATTCTATCTATTTCTAGTTTCCTTTAAGTCAAAGTTTTCCTGGCTCTGTATTAAAACAATACTGATCAGTCAGCTGACTTTTGCTAAAGTCAAGCTATCCGGATAGGTAAAAAAACTTTTGTAAGTCTACGTTGTAAATTTCAAATACATTGATAGAAATACATATAACATGAAAAGTTGAATTTTAAAAATCTTAAGTAAATGATAGAAAATCTACACATAACATAAGGGATTATTGTTAATTATAGATGACTCATGGGGTCATAAAAATAGATTTGGAAGCTAACATGCACTATGGCTACGCTAAAGTTAAATTTATATTCTTTCCCATTAGAAAAAATATTGGTATTATTTTAATATGTAAAAATTACAGTTTCTTTAAAACTTTTCTGTCCAGAACGTTTATGAAAATTTATATACGAACCTGTATGAAGACGAAATACCATAGACTATGAATATTGTAAATCTTAGCAATACCAAATAAATAAGAAGCTATTCCAGATGCTATCATTCCTAAAGATAAATAATACCGAAGGTTCATTCGTTCAGCCAAGATTCCGCTTAAGAAAACAAAAGTATTGATAATAAAAAAATTTCCTTTTACAGCTAATTAATAAGTATCAACCTTTCTTTTATAGTTACCTGAAGAACATTGAAAATGCATAAGCAAATAGAAATGCTGAATCTAATACACCTAATAAAGCTGGAGCGTCCTCAGTATCTAAAAAAGAGAATCATGTGCTTTATTATTTTCAATATTATCTCTTCTTATAATAGAACTGATCTGAAGCACATATAATATTATTTTTATAATAAAATAAACATTATAATTACTATTAATAAAAGAATGTTATTTCAATGGAATATTTTATTTTATATTTATTATAGCTTAAACATTTATTTAATAAAAGATCTAATTTCTTACCAAAGGGTTCCCAATCACACCATGTATATCGATTATCATCATTGATTATAAGATCTGGGGGTGGTGATACTGTACTGCAGTTCAAATGGAGTACATTTTTGACAACAGAAAGAGACTTTCTTGATAAATGATAACAGGTGTATCCTACATAAGTAAGAACCAGTATTCCAGCTTGATGCCAGACTAGCTTATTTGCTCTTCTGTGAGGACAAAATTTGTTTAATATCCATTCGAGAAAACGTAATCCCCATGGTGTGTCATTACCAGGAAAATCCATGATTTATGTGTTTCTGTAGTTTTGACTCTAAAAATATTTTCTTTCTCTAAATGCAATTAAAATGAAACTTCCGATTTAAATCACTGTTTTGTCGACTTCATAACTGTAACTGTCATAATTAATGAAAGCAGTTATATTGTTGTATAAAAAATTTAAGGAAATGTCAGTTAATTAATGAGATAAGACACGTTCGATTACTAATGTCTCTAAATGATCAGTTTATGACTTATGATAATTCTTGTGATTATATTCTGCTGATCTTGTAAAACTTTATCTTAACCTTGAGCCATATTAATTGCATGACTTTTTCCAGACACAAAAGCTGTTCTTATTTCCTTTCAAAACAATATATTTTGCACTGCTTATCGTACAAGGGTAAATTGACATTATAGTTTGACAAACACATGAACATATGTTATTAAACGTAAACCGTGTGCATGTATTAAATGTAACGTACTTTCATTTTGTATGCGTCATAATAGGTGTGATACTTGATAAATAAACGGTTTTTTTTCATTTGTTAAAAGCTACAAGACTTTTCATTTTGAATTCATTATTTATAAATCGTAATATTATTTTTTAATATAAATTTAAAATGATTTATTAATTATTATTATCGTAATGTATTTATTTATGAAAACGATATTGAATATTTCTTTTTAACATTGCTTGTTTTATTTTGGAGCCCTGAAAGCCATTTGTGAGCCATCTGTTATCGAATTTTAACCGAAAAAAATTTTTTAACTTTATCACCAGCCTGTAGATAGCTTAGTATGCTAGTTTCTAACCTGATATCATGCATTGATAAAGTTGTAAATTCAGTACGCCGACAACAACGCTATCATACTGTGTGTTTTTTGACTTTGTATTGTTACTATAGTTGTATTTTGTAGTTTGATTTCTCCTTTATATCATCAATGGTTTTCATATTGACGGCCATCAAGAGCTCTAAAAGAGATTTGACTTTGTTGTCACGCCGGGCGTTGGTTCATTTCTCGGCTAACTTGTAGCCAGACGAGAGTGCAGTGTTACTTATTAAAACTCTTTTTGTCTCTCTCTCTCTCTCTTTCTCTTTACTCATGAGTGTATAACTTCAGACACAAATTTCGCTCACTTGCAAAATGGCTGATCACCGAGAAAGAGACTCATATTATTCTCAATCAGATCCACGATCAAAAAATGATGATCCACCTAATTCACGATTATTTGTTATCTGTCATAAAAGTTTGGAAGAAGAAGATCTGAGAAAATCATTTGATAAGTTTGGAAAAATTGAAGACATTTGGGTTGTTAAGGATCGGAATACGGGTGAAAATAAAGGTACATTTCAACTATCTTTCCTAATCGATAATATTTTACTACTTTTCAACTAATTACGCAATCAATATCTATTTATAATCACTTAAAATATTCTTAATCGAATTCACTTTCCAATATTTTTCTATTTTTAATCTACTTATTTTTGTTTTTCAAATATCATTCTACTTATCTCGTCTTTTAATGTATTTTTATTTTGTATACCAACAAAAATACTATATCTCTGAAAATAACTATAATATAATTAAAATTAACTCAAAAAGGAAACACTTGGAAGTATCCTGGCTTGACGAAACTTCAATGAATTAATGACTCCAATAAGAAACTTTATTCATAAACAATATTTTTATAGTTGATATTGTGAAAATCAATTGAATTAATGAATTGTTTTATTAATTGTTCGTAGGAGTTACCTATATAAAATTTTCCAAAACATCTGAAGCTGCATTTGCACTTGAAGAAATGAATGGAAAAATGTTGGGATCAATAGGCCGTCCAATAAAAGTAATGATTGCATCAAAGTAAGTAGTCAACAAGTAACAAATTGTGTTAATTGAATATAAGTAGTGATAACTTTTTTAAGGTAATAATATTAATATTGATTATTTCTAGTCGAGATCAAGGATCCGTTCGAGAAACTAATGAAGAGGAACGATGGGTTAGATTATTCTGTGTTTTACCCAAGTCAATGACCGATCACGAGCTCCAGCAAGAGTTTTCTAAATTTGGACCGATCGAGTATGCAACAGTAGTAAAGGATAGAAACACAAATGAGTCGAAGGGATTTGGATACGTTAAATTTAAAAAGGTGTCAAGCGCTGCTAAGGCATTTGAAGAGTGTGATAGAAAATTCAAGGCTGTTTTCGCTGAGCCGAAGAAACCAAAGCCAGATCATTCGGATTCCAAATATAACAATGGACTTTCAATGCAGTTTGATAATATGGGTAATAATTATAGTTCATCTAGTTTTGGCAAAAACAGTATTGGTTTGGAAATTGCTGCTAATTATCCAAATCCTGAAGGGTATACACGGCTTCAAGTTATCGCCCATCCAGCATTAAATCAAGACCAATTATGGAAGCTTTTCGACATTGTACCTGGCTTAAGTTATTGTCATCTAAAAACAGATGTAAGATATAGAATGCCACGTGGGCAAGCAACAGTTGTCTATTCGCATCCTAGTGCTGCAGCTTACGCCAGAGAAAAATTACATGGATTTGAATATCCTCCAGGACATAGAATGATTGTAAAACCAGATATGACAGGAGTTTCTCCACAGAAAAATATGAAACCTGGTGGGTCAAGTATAACTGGACTAGGCGTAGCGAGAACGGACTTGGCACACCTGGCGGAAACAATTGTTCAGGCAACATCGTTAATTCAAGCAGCAGGATTAACGGCACCAAGTGCGTGAATCATGCCAAGTTGTTTTTTTTCTTATAATCATATATTATCATAACATGAATATAGTGTACTTTACTTTATTAATATCTAACATTAAATAATGTTTTATAGGCTTAGATCCGACGATTATGAAGCTACCACCTGTTCAGCCAATGGCGAGTATAGATGCTGAAGTTGAAAAAAGATGTTTTATTGTTTGTGGACCACCTGTGCCTCCTATTTATGCTATGAAAGATGCTTTCTGTAGATTTGGCAATCTTATAGATGTCTACATGTTGTCGGGAAAAAATTGTGGATATGCTAAATATGCTAGCGTAGAAAGTGCAAAAAGAGCCATTGAGGTAAGATGATTGTAATGACAAATTTTAATTTATTATGCCAAATTCTAGATTAAAGTACTCATAAAAATACGAGAATGTTTGGAGTGAGAAAATACTAATGAATGATATGATTTTTTTCATAGGCATTGCATGGACAAGAAATTTGTGGATCTCGATTAAAAGTTCTAGAAGCAGAAGAAAGAAATGTAGGTGAAGATCGACGAAAGCGTTTAAAAATGGATGAAGATCAAAATTAACTTTTCTTAGTGTCACGTAAGTAAATTATAATCTACAAAGCCAGCACTTTTTAATGAATGGTGATTATTATAATTATCACGAAGGCATTGTTGTCACTAAGGATTATTGGTGTAGAACGGGAAACAAAATTTAATTTTTTGTGTTTATCTCCACAGACTGACTGGTTAAACACAAGCTGGACGCACGCAACAATGAGACGAATTTTAAGACTCACTTGACCACGTCGGGCCTGCAACTGAGGAAACTACTTCAACTATTATCTTTCACTACATTGCTTACATTTACCACTTCAACATTACCGAAACTCTAACTTTAACGTTACAACACATTTTTCCGTTATTAATTACTCAAACATCATTGGTCAATTACGATCTTTGTGAGATAGACATTTGTGCAGAGACTGATTTCATTTTCGTACTTTCTTTTTGAGGCTGTGCTGATAAAAAAAATATTGCTCATTCGTGGTTTTAAAACACCGGTTGTGCTTTGGTAAAACGAAATTTTAATGCAAAAAATTAATGAAATGAAAAAGCAAAATAAGTAAAAGAAAAAAAAAACGTCCTACATCTATTTTTATACAGGAAATTACAAAATCTTGGTTCGACTAATGTCGAGTATGGCTCGTAAGTGGAGGAATAATTAAGTAGCACCGATGATTAACAAGCGAATCAATTTTATTAAAAAAACAAAAAAAGGAACATACTCACTGCGCCCTTTTTGTCAAAAATATAAAACAAAAAGTGAAATTTCATGAAAATTTTTTTAACATATATGTTTTAAATCATATTATAAAATATGTATATTCTGTGTCGTAGATATTTTAATTATTTATTAATTGTAAAATTAAAAACGTGGCCTTTAGAATACAGCAGGTCGAAATTTTTTACATGAAACAGTCAAATTTTATGAGTCGAATTAAGTGTGAAGGAATTAATTAGTCAAAAAACTGATATTATTGATCTCAAAAATTTATCATGATATTTTGCTGTTAATTCGTATGTTTTTATCTTTTCTTACATAAATATTATGTACATCACCCTTTCGTATTACAAATGAAACCTTATGCTTGAATCAAAAACGCTTTTACTTAAATTGATTTTATCATAAAATTATATTTAGAATTTAAAGTTCATAACCGCGATAATTATGATTTTCCATACCTCTACACGAATAGAAGTAATCTCTGTTATTACAGTCGTAATAAATAAAAACATAATTAAAAAATAAAACAACGAAGAAATTCAATTCACATGCGTTTTCTGACATTCATGTTTGACTATTACATAAATTGTTAGACTGTAACTGACTTGCCTTATGAAGCAAACAAAAAGAAATACATGGAAAATTTATAATCTAAATAATCAGATAATCGATTAATTATTAATTCTTCATAAACCCGTTCTATTATAAAAAAAAAAATTCCATAAAAAGTCAAATTCATTAATTGAGTCTACAAATAATGACTCAATTTTACTGAAAAATTTTTTCCATTTTCAGGACCCTGGCACATCGAAACCAAGTACCTGACAGCAACTGTGATTTCAATTTAAAAAAAAATGCTATTTATTTTCATCAAAAATTTCTATAATTACAAATAAAATTGCATAATTTTTTATAGCAATATAAGTTGATATTTTAAAACAAACACCTTTATATTTGGTATATTTACCTTAAAACAAAGAATGAGAGTTATAAAAGATAGGCTATTTTAATCTTGTTTGCTGTAACTGAACCAACCTTCTTGAGTTCCTATAAATGAGACACGTTCACCCTTGTCACATTGTCGATTATACTCATCATTTACTAAGCAGTGGGAGGTGGTTACCACGTGCTCTGTAGTTACGCGACTAACCAACTTAGATCCGCAACCTCTAGGTACGAGCATTGTTGATACGGATTCCAACGCGATTGGGTATACGTACTGATGACAATTATTAATTATTCATCAAATGGTTTATTAAATTAATTAACTTAAACTTGAATAATAATTTAATGAAATGCTGAGATAAATATTTTTTATTTTTTCACATAAAGTAACTTTCACTTATTATTTTGACATCTTATTCGTAGATCATCTGGTTGGAAAATGATTCCGTGTGTATGGAATAAGTGTTAGAAGTGTGAGTGCATTATAATCAAGAATCAAATAGAAATCAAAAATAATAACAATTCGTCAAATAGATGAAAATGTCGTCTAACGACAATGCTAAGGTATCAGATTCCGGCTATACTAATACTTGTGAAAACAGTCAATCTCAAGGAAGGTGAGTCTCCCACTATTGATATAAAATATTTATATTCAAAATAATAATTATTATTATTTATAATAAAATTCTGTTTTGATATAATCATTCATTATCAAAGCTTAATTTATTAATGTTATATTGTTTTATGTTTAAATGATATTGTATTGGTTTTTTAAGATTTTTTTTTACAAATATCGAATTATTTTTTTTTTCTTTGAAATAATTTAAATACTTTTATTATTTACTTTGTAAAGTTGTCATAAGAGAATATATATTTTTTTCTCAACTCATTGTTTATAATTTATTCTGAATGAATATTCGAATAAAAATATAATGGATTTGGTATTATTGGTATTGTCCTTCTACAAAATTAGCACTGATGATACTGAATCGATATGTTTATTGTTTTCAAAATAAACGTTATTAAATATAATAAACTATTGTACGAAAATAATGGATTATTATTAAATCAATTAAATGATTAAACTGGATGTTAATTATAGATCAGTTATATTTGATCATTATTGAGAATTGTTTATCAACATTAGTCTGTCTGATAAACTTATATAGCATAAATTCTAATAATTTCACATCTGAGTATGTAATTACTTTCGATTAATTCGGATATTTTAAACTGTAGTATGCTTTTCCAGTTATTTTTTTTATTAAATTGTTGAAAATAAATAATAAGTACTTATGGTGACCGTGACCTTTTCCAGTAAAATATATTCAAAGCTGTGACTTTGATGATATTCCATGGAGTTTTTACTTGCATCCAACTATAAATATACCAATTGAGTTAATAAGTGTAGGAATCGATAAATATGTAGCTCCATTTATTTCTAGTCACGGGGCATCAAACGTGAGCTTATGAATCCCTTATGTAATCCCCCCCCCCCCCCCTCATCGAAATAATATTTCCAACAATTTTACTTTTTTTTCAGAGAATATTTTTATATTTTATTTTTCAATCAAAAACAGATAAGTTATAAATAACTTGGTATATATAAAAGTTTAATATTTAATTTTTTTTTAATAAACCTTTTTCCAATTATTTGAACAAAATTTTTGATGTATGTACTTTCATTTTCATTTTAATACTTGCCATTTTTTTTCTTTTCAGTAGTGGAAGTTCTCTCTCTAGAAATAGCAATCAATCTGAGAGTAGTGGTTATTGTGATGGTCATCCTTCCAATTTTGGTTTTAGGTAATTCGTTTAATTTGAATATACATGAAGTAAAAGGCATTAATAGATAGAACAGAAGAAAATTATCGGTCCCGATCGATTAATGTGTAAATATTATCACATAATTATTCGAACTAATGAAAAAAAAGATAAAACTATTCGATTTTTTTCTCTTTAATTATTCTCTTAAACCTAATATACTCATTATAATAACATGTATTAATTAAATTTTAGCTAAACTCATTTATATATTCAAGTATTTAAAAATTGATTGCATAATAATTATTATTATTATAACATTTACAACTGATCAGTCTGATTGATCTAAATGACAATCCAACGTTAGGTAAACGAAAATAAATAAGTTGTGCAATATAATATTTCAAATTTAGTCAATTTCTTTGTTAAAGTAACCCTCAGGTTTCTAAGAATAATTCATGAAAATTGACAATTGATTACCAGTAGTTCTATTCATGATGAAAATTTAAAAGGAAAACATTTTGTAAGTTTATGAGTAATATGAAGAAAAATAAGGATTCAATAAATGCAAGTGAGATAAGAATGTATTGTCAACTTATTACACTAACAAATACCAATGATCTCCATTGTGTTCATATACATCTAATCATAGAGCCATCGTGTAGTAATAGAGAAGCACGTGGACTGCCGCGTGCTTTGTTTTGAAGCGTGTCAAATAAGAATCCATCCATGGTCGGTAAAATTTCCTAGAAGATCAAGAAAAAAATGTTTTAATGAAACTCCATTTTCTGTTTTATTTAATTTTCTTAATTAATTGCTGTCATTATTTATTTCTCTATCATAAAAGCAGATCAGTAACACAATAATTTAATTTTATTAGAAATATTTTTCCAAAACAATGGATAACCTATTAAAACTTCAATAATTAGATTTATGTTTTCAAGTTACTGGAAAATCAAGAATTATTTTTATTGAACAAAAATTCATCAAATAACTTAAATGTCTCTTATTTATATAACAAAGGTATTTATTTATTTAGCATTTAAAAATATTATCTACTTCAAAGTTGTTCAGGTTAATAGTAAAACTGATTGCTTCTTCGCAAAAATAATAAAGGAACTGAAAGTTGAATTTTTTACTTAATTTTCCTTTTACTGTAAGAGTTTTTATTATCATCAATTAAAATGATGTATACTTTGTCCAAAACAAAATTCATTAAGCTAATTATTTTATTTTTTTTTTTAGATTTAATTGGCCTAGTTATTATAATGGATGAAATAAAACAGTAAAATGGAAAGGAATTAAAACATATGATGATAATTATATAAATAACACATTAAATAAATGAATATTGATATCATTGAAAAGAATTAAGTAATCTGGATGTAAACATGAAGCATGGATGAGTGTTAAAATTATTAATGCTTATTTAACTCATTAGTGTAGTATATATAAAATTAAAATCAGCTGGAAATGTTACTTAATTATGTAACTTTCTCGAAAATATCAGTCTATTGATATTGGGAATATAATATGTAATATACATTTATTATTACACACAAATTATACCTTGAAACTGAATTAGCTTTACTTGTGATCCTTGTTAAATTAGTATTTCAAATATTTATAGAATTTCTCTTGTTTTACAAAAACCTTGGAATATTATGAGTTTATAGCTCTGAATTTTCATGGATATGTATCTACATAAATCTTGAGAAATCTATATTATTTATATAAGATATATTTTATATAAGTTCAAAGCTGACAAAGGAAGTTATCATTATTGATTACTTATCCTTTACAATTGTGGGTATTAAAGTGGTTGTTTAGAATTACATACGTCATTAATATCAAGTATTAGCATAAAGTTGACTCAATATGCGTGTGAGTGCCTATGACCTCTGTATCGAAATACTATGAATCGACATTTAATTTTATTATGATGGAAAATTAGTCCACGTGTTGAAATTGTTTTTAGATACAGCTATCCATCAATCATTTATCTTTTTATAGATGATAAAAATAATTATATAATTTATTTTACTTTTTATTATGTTTTTTTATTCATTTTTATATTTTTTACGTCTATCTATAGCTTACCTTTATGTCAATACATGAGTTATATCTATAATTATCTCAATAAGTATTTTACTTGAAAACTATACACTATATTCAATTGAACAGGAAAGTATTTGTATTGGAGTACTTTTTTTTGGACTTATAATTTATATTTTATGAAATATTAATTATAGTAAAATCAGTTCTATTCTCTAGAAATGAATTATTGCTTCATACGTTTGTTTATAAATGACCTATAAATCATTCATCGATCATTTGAAAAGTAAATTCTGAATTTTAGCATTTTTGATGTTTTAGAATTTCATATTGGAGTATAGTCTTTACACAGTAAAAAAAAACAAACAATACACATTTTTAAAATGTATAAAGATAAAAAACTAATACAGCAGTAAACAAACACTGGAAAACAATTGAAAGAAAAAAGTAAACGAATTTATTCGATCGGGGTCGGCGTACATATTTATAGGGATAAATACTAAAAAATAAATAAGTAACAGTGGGTAGCAAATGATACAATTTGTCTATGAATTGTCGTAGAAATGAAGCTCTTCCACAGCCAATCAGCACGAAAAAGGAAAAAGAACACAAAAAGAAGAAATCCAAGACATCAACTACAATTAGCAATGATTCTAAACCAGCACCTGAAGGTGTAGGTCAACAAGTGAACACTGGAACATATTCTTTAGGTTCTAATGTGTCTAATCAAACGCTAAAAAAATCAGGTTGGTGGCTCTGATAAGAGCAATCCTTTCCGACATAACTAAGGCACCGCTGTGACAGAGAGTAACGCGACTCGGTCATAACTTGCTAAAATTGGTTTCTTCAAAATCGATGAGAAGTACATTTTTTTCATCTTTATCAAGTTATTTCCAATCAATGTTATTTTTATTTAAAATTTTATTTTACACAATGAAATAAAATAAAATTGGTAAAGGCAGGTAGATAATGATGGAAGCCTGAGTTCTATAGGCTTTATCATCATTTATTAGCTCTTCTGTGATGAACATTATCAAATATTATAAGAATTCTAACTCACCTGCGAAAATCATTTGATTATATTTTGTTTAAAATTTCCATATCCACTGATTGGCGACTAGAACTCCGTTGCACTAAGTTGATTTCTTATGCAACATACACGTCATTAGAGATAACAGCTATTGGAGTTGATTTTATAACAATGAAAAACACTATCATAATGAAAATAATTAAATTATTTTTAAGGTTAGGTATCTTCATATGATGAAAAAAATAATAACAAAACAAAACGATAAAATTTTACTCTTACATCCAGTGGGCCTAATGTCTTTCTATGAATCGGGGACATAATTCTTATTTTTGTTGATTGATACAAGAAGAAGTAGGCATTGTAGAGTTGGTGGATGCTACGGATTCTGGCGAGCACAATGGCGATTCAAACTCCATCACTCCTAAGGGAGGACTTGGTTCTCAAACCAATCCTCTGGATTATACCAGCCCAAATGCGAATGTTAGTATTTACTATAATTAAGTCCCATCATTTGCCAGTGTAAGACTGTACGATAGCACAAAAAAAAACAAATGGCGACGAGACGCGCACTTCAGTGTTGGGCCTCGGCGTCGATACAATATTATTTATTAATGTATCAGTAATAGCACTTCTCATATCAAATTGCCACTGGTTGGATCCGTCTTCCCCTGTAATTCGCCTCTAAATTACTACTGATATTCTGCCAATTGTGTATCAGAGTGATTAACAGCTTACATCTGCATGTATGAGAGTACAGGTTATTGACATATATGAAACAAATTTTGTCCGCCTTTCGTGTTCAAAAACTTTTTTTTTTATTATTATTTTTAATTGCTTACAGTATGACAACAGTTATTATTTGATGCAGAACAACGAAGTTTCAATTAATGAGGACAAATGAAAAATTCACAATGGAATTGGACCGCTTCAATTCCAATGTTGATCAAAAAAAAATCATTGGATGAAAAAATATTTTAATATTCAAATAATTGGGTTAAGTTTCATAAATTAACTGATTTGACTATTCATTGGTTCTTGATGCGAATTTATTGGCAAAAAATGTTGATAGAAATGAATTATTTTATGATGGCAATAATAAATATTGAGTATTGGCATTGAAAATACATTGGGTGTAAAGATAAAGCTGAGGAGCATGAAATAAATGTGAATAATAAATGTCTCTATGGTTGAATGAGCGGATTTCATGGGAACGGAAATTAAATACCTACTCATAGAACAATATATTTTGTTCATAAATAAAATATGTGTACTTCATTTAAAAGGAGGAATTCTACACTGTGGTATCATTGCACGATGGGCTAGTTGTGCAATCAACTGCTTCCTTGCAGACAGCACTTGGATACCCGAAAGACGATTGGCTTGGTTGCCCGTTCATCGATTTTATTCACTCAAAAGACAGACCAACGTTTGCTGAAAAATTGGCTGATGGAATAGTTCTTTCTTTTAAAAATCGAAGAAAAGGTATTAAAGAAGCACAAAATTTTGATAAAATTGAACAAATGATATTGATAAATGCATTTTTAAGTATTGTAATATTTATTTTGTTTAGGTTTTAACAAATATCAAACGAATCTATTTTGTAACTTGAGGAGATACGTAGAGCCTAATGTAATTAAGAATGAAATTGACGGTGAGATAAAACAAATTAGGAAAAAACAAAAAACGACTAATCATACCAATAATAGTGGAGCTACGCTGCCTTATGTTCCTTTTCATTTAAGTCTGGGATTCAAACATTTTCGTGAACGCAGACGCGCAGAAAAAAAAAAGATAATGCTGCTCACTATAATAGCAGAGCCAGTTTTTTCGGCATATAAGGGTAATTTATAAAACATATGTAATGAAATCTAAGTTTCTTTGGTTGATTAATATGATATTATTTCCAACCTGGATAACAGCTCCCGAAGAAACGATAATATCATCAACGTTTTCAACTCGACACACAGCAAGCTGTCATTTTTCTCATGTAGACAACGACGTCGTGAAGTATTTTGGATATTTACCTCAAGATATGGTTGGCCGATCTCTCTTTGACTTTTATCATCCTGAGGATTTGCCTTTTATTAAAGATATATATGAGACTGTGAGCATAACACTTGTTGCCCGTGGGACAATAATCATCAATAAGTCGAATGGAATAGATTTATAAATGCATATATGATCTTTAATATAGGTTGTTAGATTGGATGGATCATCTTTCAGATCGAAACCGTACCGGTTTGCAGTACAAAATGGTGGATACGTTGTTTTAGAGACTGAGTGGTCGTCGTACATCAACCCTTGGGAACGGAAGCTTGAATTCGTTGTTGGTCACCATCGAGTTCTTCGAGGTCCTGTCAATCCAGACGTTTTTCAACCCCACGACGAAGGACAATGCAGCTTTCTGGCTAACATTAGTGAAGAAGTATTCAAAGAATCACAAATAATTCAAGATGAAATTCGTGCCCTTCTAGCCGAGGTAATATCTTATAATTAAAATGTTTAGTTTTTACGACGTAATTTTGTCATGTGACAATTAATACGTTAATTACTGAGCCAATAAAGTGCAGTGGTACGTTTGTTTCTGTATCTTTATTCGAGTTCATCTCTCTATTTTCTATCATCTTATGAGCAGAAAATCGAGATATCCAACAGCATGAGTACCTATGATTTCGTGAAGCAGTCAACGAAACTTGCTTTGTTTATGGATAACTTGATGCATGAGGTTAAAAAACGATCTGCACCTTCTAAAGCAATGATGATTTCTGAAGAAAGGAACTTGCCGGTAACTATTTATTTTGATCTTTTTCTATAAATATGAATTAGTCATTACGTTATAATTTATTTTGTCACTCGTTATTTCTATAATAATTTTTTTCTGTACCCTTGGTGAGTATTTTTATCATTTATAATGTGAAGAATACCCACACTAGGGTGTTTAAAAAAAAGTTCCATAAGTTATTAATAATTAGAATAATACAATCTTTTTATGTAGCGACAATATACTTGTGAAGGGATTACGCAATCCCTTGTTACAGGAGACCGATAATTCGATGGTTGGTGAAATTTCGCTTCATCACGAATACTGCGATAGCAAGTCTTCCAGTGAAACTCCACCCAGTTATAATCAACTGAATTACAACGAAAAAATAGAGCGATTTTTCAACAGCAAACCATTATTTAGAAAATCAGGTGAGTCATATTTTAAAATACTTATAACAATCATTCTGACAAAAAAGATTATTTAATAAAATTTCCATGCAAATTCAATTATGTATATTTATATCCATACAAATTAATTTATTCTTCCTCCAACTAATAGGAGTAGTCGAGCTGGTAGATGCCACGGATCCTGGTGAACACAATGGTGATTCGAATTGCATGGGTTCTAAAAACAGAATTATGTCTCAAAATAATCGTCTGCTTAATACAAGTCCTAATGTTAATGTTAGTATTTCTATCAATATTTTTCTTATTAATAGATGCTTATTAAATACGAAATTATCATCAGTTGCATTTTCTTAGAAATTAAACTGTTATTAAATATTTTTATTTTTTTTATTTGTGAAAATAATCAAAATCAATCAATCTATATTTACTAGAATTCCTATTTTAGAAGAAATAAATGTTAGTTTAAATTTCCATTTACGATTAAATTAGCGTTAGGAAGCTATGTGTTTTTGGTAGTCCAGTATTGGTTACTTTTCAAAAGTCAAAGTTAGTCGAGCTCTAATCTACTGCATTAATAGTTAGTTATATTTTATGAATGTATGCATGTTTGAATCGTACGGCCATACATTACAATGAAGTGTTTTGTAGGGTTCAAGGCCTATCGAACAAAGTTACTTCCATAAGCTGAAGTTACTAACTCATCTTTAAATGTTATTTTCGAATAAAAAAAGAAATTGAGAACACATTTAACTGGTCTCTTTGTTAAAATAAGAAAATAAATTCTATTTTGAACAGCTTCATAGAGTCATTTCATTGTAATTAGTAGAATAGAACTCGGAATAAAACCGATCGACAGATACATTTACATAATTGTAATTCATATAACCGTAGAAGTTTCCATAATACATAACTAAAGAGTTATTTTCAATAGTTCCAATATTAAATGTTTGTAAAATCAGTATTTTCCTGTAATAACTTATTATTTTTGTTGATGTAACTGATAGTACATCGTTGAAGAGTTTATAGTTATTTTTCATTTTTTAGATTAAAAAATATAATTATTTTAATTCAATGCAAACTTAATTCATCGAGCATTTTCACTTTTTCTTAGGAGGAATTTTATACAGTAGTATCTTTACAAGATGGACTTGTCCTCAATTCGACAGCATCACTACAAACAGCATTGGGATATCCAAAAAATAGTTGGTTGAGTCGTTCATTTCTGGATTTCATTCGTCCACAAGATAGAGCAACATTTTTTGATAAATTAGCTTGTGGAATTACTCTACCGACAGATCAAAAAGAAGGTAATATTCGCATATGAATAGTAAATAAATAAATAAGAAAAGAAATTTTTTTTTAAATTTTGAACTTTTGCTAGAATATGAATTATTTATAATAATTCGTCGACTACAAGAAAATGTATTTTTGTTTCAGATCTGAATGAAAGTCAAATGAGTCTATTTTGCAATTTAAGACGATTCATCGATATAGAATCAGAAAACGAAGAAGTAGATATGGAAACAGAACAAGACTCTGAAAAACGAGAATCCTCGAATGTCAATGTTTGTCGTGATGCAAATTTATCCTATGCTCCATTTCATCTCAATCTAGGATTTAAGACGTTTCAAGAAAACAGTCGTGAAAAGAAGCTAAAAATGATGTTGCTGACAGTAACAGCAGAACCAGTGTTCTCTGCATACAAAGGCATATTTTCTTGTTTTCTAAAAATAAATTGCATCATTTCATGAGCATTTGAATTAACAAATATAATGTTATAATTGAAACAATAAAACATTTATAATTGACATGTCCGAAAATAAGAACGTTATTGAATACTGAAATAAGTTATCTAAATTTATGTAATAACATTTTCAGCTCCCGAAGAAACGATAATATCATCAACGTTTTCAACTCGACATACAGCAAGCTGTCATTTTTCTCATGTAGACAACGACGTCGTGAAGTATTTTGGATATTTACCTCAAGATATGGTTGGCCGATCTCTCTTTGACTTTTATCATCCTGAGGATTTGCCTTTTATTAAAGATATATATGAGACTGTGAGCATAACACTTGTTGCCCGTGGGACAATAATCATCAATAAGTCGAATGGAATAGATTTATAAATGCATATATGATCTTTAATATAGGTTGTTAGATTGGATGGATCATCTTTCAGATCGAAACCGTACAGGTTTGCAGTACAAAATGGTGGATACGTTGTTTTAGAGACTGAGTGGTCGTCGTACATCAACCCTTGGGAACGGAAGCTTGAATTCGTTGTTGGTCACCATCGAGTTCTTCGAGGTCCTGTCAATCCAGACGTTTTTCAACCCCACGACGAAGGACAATGCAGCTTTCTGGCTAACATTAGTGAAGAAGTATTCAAAGAATCACAAATAATTCAAGATGAAATTCGTGCCCTTCTAGCCGAGGTAATATCTTATAATTAAAATGTTTAGTTTTTACGACGTAATTTTGTCATGTGACAATTGATACGTTAATTAATGAGCCAATAAAGTGCAGTGGTACGTTTGTTTCTGTATCTTTATTCGAGTTCATCTCTCTATTTTCTATCATCTTATGAGCAGAAAATCGAGATATCCAACAGCATGAGTACCTATGATTTCGTGAAGCAGTCAACGAAACTTGCTTTGTTTATGGATAACTTGATGCATGAGGTTAAAAAACGATCTGCACCTTCTAAAGCAATGATGATTTCTGAAGAAAGGAACTTGCCGGTAACTATTTATTTTGATCTTTTTCTATAAATATGAATTAGTCATTACGTTATAATTTATTTTGTCACTCGTTATTTCTATAATAATTTTTTTCTGTACCCTTGGTGAGTATTTTTATCATTTATAATGTGAAGAATACCCACACTAGGGTGTTTAAAAAAAAGTTCCATAAGTTATTAATAATTAGAATAATACAATCTTTTTATGTAGCGACAATATACTTGTGAAGAGATTACGCAATCCCTTGTTACAGGAGACCGATAATTCGATGGTTGGTGAAATTTCGCTTCATCACGAATACTGCGATAGCAAGTCTACTAAAAGACTATCACTGGCTAATACAATATCGATGGTAGCTGAGGAAAGAAGCTTTTCGGTGACTATTTTGTTCATTATAGTATCCCATACTTTTCATACGTAATTTACTATCATTGTCACATCTAGTACAATAATAATAGACTTCTTGATGAGTAAGTTGCAAACATTTTTTGTACTTTCCTCTATATGAACACAAATATTTTCTAAAATTATCGGAATATTCAGTAGTCGATTTATCTAGTTATCTTCATGTTCAGATTCGGTGAGTAAAATTACGTACCAGTTGTCATTTTGTAGACAAATTTTCATCAACTCCATTGGTACTTCTTTACGTTATCACTTTATAATAGTTTTGGCATGGATATTTTTTTTGCATGTGTTTTGTTAATAATAAGACAGTTTATTTAAAGTATATTATCATTAATAGAGTAATTTTATCACGCAGTGTTAAAATTAAATTATTCAAATATTAATTGAACTAAACATATTTTCAATTATTCATCAAATCTTTTATTTAATATTTATCTAATAAATTACACTAAAATTAGTAGTAATTACGATAAAGTATTAAAATAAAACAGGCACTTTAAAAAAATGATGCAAAAAAGATCTTATTATTGAATGTTTTAATCAGCAACATCAATCATAAATGGTTGTTGGTTGCTACAATATACTGGTGAAGGGATCATGTAATCCCTTGTTACAGGAACGAGATAGTGTGATGCTGGGCGAAATCTCTCCTCATCATGAATACTGTGACAGCAAATCTTCCAGTGAAACTCCACCCAGTTACAATCAATTAAACTACAATGAAACCATGGAACGATTCTTTAATAGTAAACCTCTTTTTACTACGGTTTATGGAAGTGATGAGGAAAAAGTGCAGTTAAGTGTTCCGAGTAATGATGATAGCAAAACCAGTCCAATTCCTGCAAGTAAGTCCAATTTTAACGTATAATCCATCAAAAGAATAATTATGTAAACAGTATTTTTATTTAGAAACCATTTATACAACTTGGAATTTCCTTTTTTAGCTTCCAATCCAACTCCTCCAAATCAAGACAGTGGTGGTAGTGGCAGTGGTGAAAATTTGAGCAACGACTCGATAAATCAAATTAGTTCTGGCAAAGAAGACAACGGAAATGGTAACTCAAATGATCCTATGGGAATAGGGCATTCAAAAATGCCAATTCTCACAGAAACTCTTCTCAATAAGCACAATCAAGACATGGAAAAATTAATGATATTGAAGCACAAAGAACGACGTTCAAATATAAAAAATAATAAACTAAATAAAGATGTGAGAATAAAAACAGGCACTCAAGAAGAACAGCCTGAGCAAAAAATATTACAAGCTAAACCACGAGGATATAAACGAAAGAATAATAATATTCATGAAAATCAATTTGTTAAGGTAGTTATTAATATTGAAGAAAATAAAATTTATTTACTAGTAATATTCATGTATTTAAAATTCATAAAGTTGTTAACTAATTATTTTGAATCTTGAATATTTTAGGTGCTCAAATACAACGATAAAACAACCAATTGTAACAAACACAATGTATTGCCGACACGTCGTAATGAAACCAAAGTAAAAAAAGTTACAGTGAATCAGACATCAGCAAATATTAATGTATGGCCACGGATTACGTTTGCTCCTTCTCATCCGTACGTAGAATTTTATTTTTAATAACAATCGAATTGAATAATAAGTTATTAAACATTATAAATTACTGTTCTACAGAGTCCCAGTGCAATCGAGATATTCAGCTTTCTCTCAAATGATACCTGTTTACTATATGCTAGTAACACAACCGAAAAATAATGGTGTAAATGAAAATCAAACTACGGATCAGTTTCTACCGCCTTTATCTGAACAACAAGAATCATTTGCTACATCTTATGGACATACTCCAGTTGCAGGAGTCATTTATCCACCAGTTATTGCTCCAACACCAGCTCCAATTTTATATGCACCTCCTATGGTTGTTCAAGTACCTACAGTTCAAAAGAAAAATGTCCAAAAACCTGTACCGATGACACAAAAACTTACAGAACTAAAACGTCCTGCCAGTCAAGCTACGAGTGTCAAAGCTGAACCTGGAAGTACCATGGCCATGTCTGAATCATCGAAAAAGGTTTTTTTTGTTAAAATATTTAAATTAATAAAGATTTTTTTCATATCACTTATTAAATAATCTTTTTATTATTTAGCTTTTTTCACCCGGTGATCGTTTCTCGTCATGTGTTAGTGTTGATGGTGGATGCTCCAGTCTCGCCGGTCTACAAGCAACAAACAATAATAGTCAAAGAAATAGTCAGGTTGATTCGAGCATCGAAGATTCCAGTGATTCGAGTTTTTACGGTAGTTTTTTAAATACAAGCAGTGGTAGCAGTTGTTACCCTGAGCAGATACGAGCTAATCATTTATCAGAGGTAGTATGAACAATTTAAAAAAAACATTTCGGTTAAAATTCATAAAAAATATTATTTATGTATTATGTTGTACAGAATAATAATGAAAATTTATTTGCAAAATAGGATTTATCTGAATATTTTAGAATTTTATTTTTAACAATTAACTCTCCAGTCATAGTTTACGTAATATATTTGTTATGAATTTTAATACATTTAAAAACCATGATTTTGTATTATTTACTACTAGTAAGTCTTACCGATATATTTTTATTTGAAAATAAATACATAATAATTATTGAATCAATAAAAATGTATAGTATTTTTATTGAAATAATATTTTAATTGAGATAATTATTTATTTTTCAATAAAAATATAGATTGACATACTATTATTAAATTATATCTATCATAATATTTAAACAAGTAATCATTTATGATAGCACACGGTAGTGTCGCGTTTGTTTTGGTTAAATTTTATAAAAAATAATAATTTCAATCAGAAAATTATAGCGAGAAGTTGCAAAGGTGACGCGATCAACCGTAGACGTTTTTCAATGGTTACTGAGTTAAAGGCCAACTTCGAATCACAGAGTATGCGTGGAAATCCATCAACTGCACAAAAATTCATGAAGAAACGTACTGTTCCACACTTCAATAATAAGTGCCAAAAAGAAGCAACACCAATGGATCCACCTTGGCAACAAAATATCAAAATGACACCTGAACTCATTTATCGATATCAAATGAGTCCAAAATCATTGAGCGAAGTACTTAAGGCAGACATGCAAGCTCTAAATAGTCTCAATCAACCTCTTCTTGTTAACGAGCAGTTGGATCAGCTTTACTTGGACCTTGAACTTGGCGGCTTCAATACTAAACTTATCTTAGATGATAGCAATAAATCCAGTGACAGTGAGCACATTTGCAACACTGAAAATCAGTCAAACGTTTCATCTCAGGTGAGAGGTTAATGGTAAATACACATTTTTTATTTTGTTCATTTCAATGCTACTATAAATTATTGTATCACTAACTCAAAAGGTACATATCAATTCGTAATTGCATTGTTTTAGTTACAGCATAATTTATCTTGAAATATTTATCATTTGTTGAAGCTGAATACCAAATGTTGATAATTAAATGTCGAATTTCTTGTCATATATGGAAATGACCCATCAAAGTATCAGTGGACTTTAAATTCCTTTAAGTTTTCAATTTTAATTTGCTTATGTACAACAAAATTTTCTGTAATTTACAAACCAAAGAATAGAAATAAATTTTTTGATATTCCAGTATTATCATAAGCTTGTTGTACGTAAGAAGATTGAATAATTTTTTTTTTTTTTTTACTACTTCTACTTAACTTTATATGTATGTAAATTATTATTGTTAATTATTATCTAAATATTTCATAAAAATTTTCTGATTAACTATTAATAATTTTCTCTGCAAAGAGAATAACTTTTCTTTGATAAGTAAATAATTTTATGTATCAATTTAATTATTACAGTACAGACGTATTCAACAAGAGATGGAACACAGCAAATTGGCGATGATTTACGAAGAAAATGCACCATTACCGATGGCATAAAGAACATTATCTTCAAAACTCAACTTAAATAATAAGTTTTTCACGTCAGTTTTATGTTCTTAAATAATTGTATATTTTTTTATTTTAGATTATTCGTAGTTATATTTTATATTTTTTAAATATTTTATTAATATTACCAAAGATTTATAAAAAACAGTCTATTCAATAGGTAACTTTGATTTAATTATCTCTATAGAAAACAATTAAATATTTCTATCTATTTTTTTATTTCTTTTTTAACTATAGATAATACATATTAAAAAATAATATGAGAATATTTGCTATTCACTAAACAAGAAATAGCCTGCAAATATTTATTTCAAATAATACACTTTGAAATAGCAAAGAAGCTACTGAATTCTTTAAGTCAGTTTCAATAAACATTTTAACAGCTGAAAATAAATTTTTAGCTAATATTCCGGTAAAAATCAGTTACACCTCACGGTACTCCGTCCGATTGCTAGAATTTTAATCGACAGCTGAATGTTGTTTCAAATTGTGTTAATAAATATTAAATATTCGTTAACATTTTTACTTAGATTAAAAAAAACCTACTAAATACATCAGTGACTTTCACAATAACAGTTCATAAGAATTGACATTGAAAAAGAAATAAAGCCTTTTTACCTCGGGACCAAAACCGATTTTCCAAACGCCTAACAAATATAAACATATTTTCATACCCAGCGTTCAAGCACATGATACCTTGACATCCTTACTGAAGAAAATATTGATATAATGAATATTTTTTCTCGTATAAAATAATTATTTGAACAAACTCTCATAGTACATATTTTTATATGATATATTTTTATTTAAATATACAGAATAATGGATTCTTTTATCTTGTATTCCGCTAAACCCTCAATATTTTTACTCTCAAATATGATAATTTGATATATTTATATTACTTACATAATAATAATATAGAAGTTATTTATATTAAACATTGTGTGAAAGCTTTTAAATGAAATAACGAAAATAAGGATAATTAACTAGATTTATAAACTCGTGGTATTATAAATAAAGAATAAAAGTATTGGATGATTTAGAGAGCTTTTGATGTTAAACATTGCATTTAGAATTTTTCGTAAACGCAAATTTTGTTTTTTAATCGTTTATAATTAAAATTTAAGTTTAATATGTGAGTGTATTTCAATGGAAAATGTTAGCTTAATATAAATCCTCAATTAAGATTAGATATCTATGTTATAAACGTGTCTTTTAAATACACAACAATTGCATAAGGAAAAATGTTTATAATTTGTGATGATGCCGTTGTTAAACTTTACTGCCGTTCTTTAAGAACTTATTTTATAAACACATCAACTGGATGTTACCACAAATTTTCAATAGTTTTATTTCATTCGTAAAAAAAAAAAAAAAAAAAACCATGATGGAAAACTAACTGAAAAAAACTTTTTCTTTATAATTTTGGAATAAATGAAAATGAAGAAATGATATTTACTATATAATGATTGCAATTAATAACTACCATACAAAGCTAAAACGATATGGAAAATAAACGTTAGTTGTGTTGGATTATATTTTTCAATCTAATATTAATTAATGAGATTCATGACACAAAAATAAGTTTAATGATTTGTATTTACAAAAAAAAAATAGACGCAACGAAAATTAATATGTGCACCTACAATTTTTTGTACAATTATTTAATTTATAATGTGTGTATACTCTTATTACAAAATTATAAAATACAAATTTATCTTAATGAATCTGAGAAAAATTAAATGACTTTTTACTTATCACCAATAAATTTTTATTATGACGAACATTTCGTGTCCAATGGTTCATTAGGCGATTGAATATTTCTAACTGAGACCTTAAAAAAAAGTTAAAAAAATCTGTTAATAATTCGCATGAGTTATAAATGTAACAATGTAGCCGAAAATTATTTAGCAAACCTCCATTTGGTTTAACTCGGTGAAATGAGGTTTATTATTCCTCAGAAATTTTCGGATAAATGGAGCAACTAGCATGGGATCAAGTTTCTTATCTCGTTCTGGGAATATGATACTGACAATGAGGCCTATACTTATTGTTATTAGTGCTCCAAAGACAGTATACCACAAGTAGCTCAGACGATAGATTGCCCATGGTTCACTGGAAAAAATGTTATCAGAAAATTGGAGATACACTGTTGTATTGGGATTAAAATATTCACCCAAGTGTTGCATCTTCAGTGTTACCAAAAGTAGTATCTGGTGGTAATAATAGATGTAAATTTTCTGCTTGGAGAAACGAATAGGCACATCCTTCAGTTGAAACTGGTTTCTCATTAATTCTAATAAAAAGGAAACATATTAACTGATATACTTATTTACTAATTATAACAAGATTAGTACAGAGATGACACTTAAAAATAATATGAGTCACTTACTTGATATTACCAGTAGCAATAACAGCTTGGGCAGAAAAAGTCGTCCAGCTCATAAATCCTAAACCACAGAGACCACCAATCAACGCCCCCTTAAAATAAATCATTACATGTAATAAATCATTTTATGTTTATTTATTCAATAAATGAGTTGATGATTAATTAACAAGATAGATATACTTTAGCATTAGCCCATGGTAATAAAACACCCATAGTAAAAATTCCTAGAGATGGTCCAGAGGTAATTGCATCCATTGCTATAGAAAACTGAAGAATATGAGTTCCTACTTTCTCGATTACAAAAACAAGACCTATACATGTCACTCCCAATATCACTACGATCAGTTTCATTGATATATCAGCCGCTTTTGTAGTGAATGGTGTTTTTTTAAAGGGTTTTACAAAATCTTCGAATATCACAGCAGCCAAAGAGTTGAGTCCAGTTGACAAAGAGCTATTTAAGATGTTATAATTGTGATAACGGTGATTTGTGTGCGTAATCACTTGTATTTATTTACAAGCATCATAAATAATCTTGATTTACCTGAGTGCTGCACTAAAAACTCCTGCTACAAAAAGTCCTGGCAATCCTGGTAGTTTTCCTAGAATATCCATCACTAGAAGGGGCAATAACTGATCCTTTGCATTGACTAATTTAGTCGTTAATGGATCACAAGTGTGATACCAAGCATAAATGAGCATTCCAGCATAGCCACACATGCCAATCACGCATATTATTCCAAATATGAATATCCAGAGAGCTCTATAAAAATATTAACTGTGATTATTTCTAGATTGTTAACAATTCCGATCATTAATAAAAATCAATGACCTTCTTGCAGCTCGAAGGTTCGGCAGTGAGATGTATCGTTGAAGCATATTCTGATTTATAGCTGAACTTTGGAGCCAGAGAAAAAATCCTCCGAAAAATAAGGACCAATAAGTATGTCTTGTAATTAAACTCAAATCTGCGCTAAAATTTATTGATTTATTAAATTAAATGAAAGGTAAAGTTCTCTTTTCATTCAAAATTTTTTTTTAAAGTATTTGTTCTAAACATACGCTGGCAACTCCAATCTTCCCGAATCTAGATTTTTTCGGAAGACTACATCAACACCACCTACGTCAATTGTTCCTTTGATGACAATTAATAAAATGGAGCCAAACATTATAAAGATCTGCACAAAGTCTGTCCATACTACTGCTCTTAAGCCTCCCTAGTGACAATAAAAATAAAAATGAAATGATATAAAATAATTAACTTTATTAAATTAGAAGTTTATTGTTACCATGATGAATTTTTACAAACCACACATGTGTAAAAAATGCACACGACACACACAAAAGGAGTTATAACGTGGACATTGACACCAGTTACTACAAAGATAATTGTTTTTCTCAATTAGTCCGTATTTAGAAAAAAAAAATGATCATTGAAGAATTACTACCTTGATTGAACGCTAGTGCTGGTACGTAAATAACAATGGGAAGCCACATCATCTAAAAATGTTATTAAAAATAAACGAATCGTACAAGTAGTTCATTAACTTAAAAACACTTACAATTCCAAGAAAAAATAATCCAGATCCTAGGATGCGAACTTTCCTATCAAACCTTTTTTCTAGATACTCGTAAGTACTGGTGAGTTTGAGTTCATGAAAAACTGGTAAATAAATGTACGACGTAACAAAGCCCACACAAATAATGGCAAAGCCGATGAAAAGATAACTCGTTCCATGGACATATATTTCCGTGGGTGTTCCAAGTAATGAAATTCCAGAAACGTAGCTTGCAATTAAGCTCAGGCTAACTGGAAACGTTTTCATGTTTCTTCCTCCTACAAGATATTCATCTTCTCCAGAGGATTTTTTGATGAATCCAAAATAAACTCCAATACTTCCACAAGATATCAGCATCAAGGTGAATAAAGCATAATCAATAATACCAAAAGTTTGCATGGAAATACTGACTTCATCAACAGTTGGTTGATTCTGAACTCTTTCACTCATCATTTTGAGTTATTCAAAAAATCACATACAAATAACTAATAAATATCTAAAACGCTTATATTAACTTATTCACTAATTTCGACACATTTATAAAACTTTTTGCATCTTTTTGGTACGTTTACTGTTTGATTGTATAAAGATTTCACACGAAGACAGCGATTTTCTTGTTAAACTGTCAACAACTATGAGAGCCATGACAAAATGCTCTTGTATATATGTACTCGTGGGATGTATAATTGGATAATACGATATAAATTTGGGGAGCGAACCATAGATGTATATATTTTTTCAGCCTTTCTGGGACATACAATTGTGTAGAACCTTCATTGACAAACAACCTCACCTTTCTAAATAATAATATATTATATCCGCTAGTTATATTAATAATTTATCAAATGACCTACAGACTCCTATTGCCGATTAAAAGGGCAGAAATGTCAATAAAAAAACTCAAAATATATTGTAATACTTTCTTCAATTGATTTATAAACACAAGTTATCAATTGAAAGGTTGGATCTTACTTCGTAGCTCTTTGTAATTTAAATTAAAGAACATTCCTCAAACAGACTGAATAAATTATGTTTTGAAAACATCTTTGTCACTAAGTCAATAGATCCCTTCTAGTAGTATGAAGGTTTCATTTTTCATCATTCTTGTTTTGTTATTTAAATTGAGATAAATATTTTCATAAATAATAAAATTGCGTTTGATTCAACCTTGAATTTGATTTATAAAACAATTAAATATATACGCATTGAGTGTAAGAAATTAAATGAAGAAAAATATTTTTTAAATTATAACTAAAATTTTTAGGATCTAATTCTGAAAGGAAATGAGTGTGAAAGGACGATTTTAAGCTAAAGAATAAATTCGTAAAGCTAAAAAAACTCATGCTTAATTTTTAATTTAAAATTAATTTTATCTAAATATATTTTAAAAGTTTCAACGAGTCTTGAAGCATTCAGAATACAAATAGTTACAAAATTTCGGCAATCAATACACTTTATAAGTAAAATAGACTTGTGTAAATAAAATGTACATTACATTATCTACTTTACATATTATATTGATTATTTTCATGTACATTTAGGTGTAGGTGGTAGTCTTATAGCAGTATTAGTTGGTTTAAAATTTATCTAGAAATATGTTATTACAAAAAACTCCACATTCTATTTACATTGCATGATTACATGATTTTAAATACAAGCTGCTTTTTAGCTTCAGGTAATTTTTATTTAAAAAATATATTTGATCACTAAATTTTAATTATAAAACAGTTACAGAGGCTTACGCCTTTCACAACTGACTTGACATAACTCTGTAGAATTAGCATTAGTATTCTTCAGGAATCTCCGGATGAATGGAGCAACTAGCATGGGATCAAGTTTCTTATCTCGTTCTGGGAATATGAGACTGACAATAAGGCCAACACTCATCGTTACTAGTGCTCCAGTCACAGTATACCACAAGTAACTCAGACGATAGATTGCCCAAGGCTCGCTGGAAAAGAAGATTATTATTATTAGGAAGCTTGAAGTCATGGATTATAGAATAGCTATCAAATGAAAGTTAGCTTTAAATGATATCTTCAATACAATTAGGATCTGTTAATTATATTATTTACCCTAGTTTTGCATCCTCAGCATTACCAAAAACTGAATCTGGTGGTACCAAGAGGTGTAAATTTTCTGCTTGCAAGAACCAATAGGTACATCCTTCTGTTGAAACTGGTTTTTCATCAAATCTAGAGTAGAAAATAATTTATTGGTTATTTATTTATTTTAAAAGAAAGGTTTTAATTACCAATTTGCAAATATTAAGTTTAAACATTTAGTAAATCTGATTTAAATCATTTAAAAATTTGTGATGAAGACTTTACATGTTTTAAAATAATATAAAGATAATTATTTACCTGATACTACCAGTAGCGATAGCAGTTTGAGCTGACAAAGTCATCCAGCCCATAAATCCTAAACCAGAAAGACCACCAATCAAAGCACCCTTTAAATAGAAAATTCAATTTAGCTAATTGTCGATTATTCTATGCTTGTGTGTATGCTTTTTTATCATTTATTAATCAATAAATACTTGAGAATATTCATACCTTAGCATTGACCCATGGTAGTAAAATTCCTATACTAAAAATTCCTAAAGATGGTCCACTGGGAATGGCACTCATTGTCATGGAAAGCTGGAGTACATGAGTTCCTGCTTTTTCAACGACAAAAACTAAACCTACACATATTATTCCTAATATCACGACAGTAAGTTTCATTAATATATCAGCCTTTTTCGTACTGAGTGGTGTTTTCCTAAAAGGCTTGATGAAATCTTCAAATACCACTGCTGCCATAGAATTGAGTCCAGTTGATAAAGAGCTAGTAAAGGCAGAATTATGATAAAGTATTGAATGGATAAATCATGATAAATAAATAAAAAATTCACAAATAAATACCTGAGTGCTGCACTAAAAACTCCTGCTACAAAAAGTCCTGGCAATCCTGGTAGTTTTCCTAGAATATCCATCACTAGCAAGGGCAATAGCTGATCTTTTGCATTGACTAATTTAGTCGTTAATGGATCACAAGTGTGATACCAAGCATAAATGAGCATTCCAGCATAGCCACAAATTCCAATCAGACCCAATGCTCCAAAAATAAAGATCCAGAGTGCTCTACAAAGGTATTAGCTATTAATATTCCAATCTTTCCTTTTTATCATTAGTCATAAAAAAATGTTAATGACCTTCTTGCGGCTTGGAGGTTTGGCAGTGAGATGTATCGTTGGAGCATATTTTGATTAATAGCTGAACTTTGCAGCCAAAGAACGAATCCTCCAATGACCAAAGCCCAAAACGTATGCCTTGTTAATGGACTTAAATCTGCTCTATAATTTATTCATTCATTAATCAAAGGTGAGCATCAAACTTCTATCTTTAGAATGATTATTTCAATGAAACATACACTGGTAATTCCAATCTTCCGGAATCACGGTTTCTTTGTATAACTACACTTGGACCCCCTAGATCAATTGTCCCTTTGATAACAACCAATAGCATTGAACCAAACATTATAAAAACCTGAACAAAGTCTGTCCATACTACTGCTCTTAAGCCTCCCTAGTAATGATAAAAATAAAAATGACTTGATATGAGTAAAGGATTTAATGAAATACATGCATTGATAAAATTAAAATTATATTTTACGTATGATGAATTTTTACAAACCACACATGTGTAAAAAATGCACACGACACACACAAAAGGAGTTATAACATGGACATTGACACCAGTTACTACAAAGATAATTATTTTTCTCAATTAGTCCGTGTTTAGAAAAAAAAAATGATCATTGAAGAATTACTACCTTGATTGAACGCTAGTGCTGGTACGTAAATAACAATGGGAAGCCACATCATCTAAAAATGTTATTAAAAATAAACGAATCGTACAAGTAGTTCATTAACTTAAAAACACTTACAATTCCAAGAGAAAATAATCCAGATCCTAGGATGCGAACTTTCCTATCAAACCTTTTTTCTAGATACTCGTAAGTGCTGGTAAGTTTGAGTTCATGAAAAACTGGTAAATAAATATACGACATAGCAAAACCCACGAAAATAACGGCAAAGCTAATGAAAAGATAACTCGTTCCATGGACATATATTTCTGTGGGTGTTCCAAGTAATGAAATGCCAGATATGAAGCTTGCAATTAAGCTCAGGCTAACTGGAAACGTTTTCATGTTTCTTCCTCCTACAAGATATTCATCTTCTCCAGAGGATTTTTTGATGAATCCAAAATAAACTCCAATACATCCACAAGATATCAGCATCAAGGTAAAAACAGTGTAATCAATAATACCAAAGGTTTGCATGGAAATACTGACTTCATCAACAGTTGGTTGACCCGGAACCCAATTGGTTTTCAAACCACTAGAAGTTCCGTCAGCCATCATTTTTGGTGATTCAAGAAATCACAATAAGATCATAAATAAATTGTTGAAATGTTTATAAAATCTTCTTCACCAGTTTAGACACATTTATAAAACTTTTTAAAACATTAGGCCACCACTGACGAGAACTTAGAGACATGAAGGAAGATTTCTGTACAGCTTTGATGCGTTTAGGATGTAATAGAGCAGAATACTTATATCACGACGGCGATTTTCTTGTTAAACCGACAATAGCTATAAGTGCCATTGTAAAATGTTATAATATATATGTACTCGTGCGATGCACAATTGGATAATACGACTTAAATTTAGGAAGCAATGCATGTATGTATATACTTAGTTGTTCTGGGATCACAAGATCGTGCAGAATCATTGAGGAAAAAAAATAACAAGAAATTTCAAGTCACTTATCTTTATCAAATAATTTACGGAAGCGCAGAGTACAATCAACGTGACCTTTCTATATAATAATATATTATTTCCGCTTGATTTATTAACAAATTATTGAATGACCTACAGACTCCTATTGCCGATTCGAAGGGGAGAAATTTTAATAAATTATTTATACGTTTCTACTTTTTTTTTATTTTTTATTCTCCAAGTATCTCAATCGATCCGTAATAAATTTGTAATAATTATCAAGATTGAATTAGTTTTTGTAGTCTTAAAATAATTAACCTTCATAAAATTTAGGCAAATCTTTGCTCAAAATCACTTTACGTTTAATTCCTTTGGATGTTATCACTCCAAGACGTATGACACCACCACTACTTCCATCTCGACTCATTGCCAATGCCAAAGCTGTTGACAAATAATACAAATTTAACAGATAATATACACTTCAATCAATTTCAATGGAGAAAATTTGTTTTATTGATAATAAAATTAACCTTAAATCCATCCTTTATTAATAAAAAAATTATAACCAACTGAATAAATGGATGAAGTAAAAATAAATGAAACAAATTTAAAACAGAAAATGATTTGTAATAAAAAAAAATCAGACTTACTATTTGTTATTAATTCGACAGTTTCATCTTTTGTCATGCCAGGTTTGTAATGTGCATCGACATATCCATAAACATACGTAGATCCTGACCCACCGATTGAAATTGGTTGTCTCACACACATACCTCCAATTGGAACACTGTATACTTGACCACCTTTCTTTGAATCCCACCCAGCAACTAAAATACCGGCTACCAGGGAATCACGATAATTGTAACATAATTCGCGGAATACATTTGCCGCAGTTTCAACCAACGGCTGGGTTCCAAGTTCCATTCTGGAATGAAGAAGTGAATATTTTGAACTAACTGGAGAAAAATATTTAAAAAAAAAACTCTAGAAATTAGTTGTTAGATAAGATTTTAGAGTATTGTTATAAATATTTAATAGTCATAATATATTCTCTTACTGATGAAAACCTAAATGATAAGCAACAATGTCTGCAATCGCTTGAGTATCAGCAGCAGATCCTGAACGACAACAGTAAATATTGTCTGTGATTTTTGTGAGCTTGTTAGCAGTTCTGTTACTGATGTATGCTCTGAAAATAGAAAATAATATACAAGATTAGAATAATAAATAAAATAATAAGAATTTTGAGCATGAAAAATTTAATATTAGATATTTATGAAGAAAATTAATTTACCCAGTTGTAGCACGAGAATCTGCTCCAATAACAACACCCCCATCAAATTCACAAGCCATAATTGAAGTCTATGGAAAATAATTTAGGGAAATTAAATTGAATTATTTTATTTGCAAAGATTGCTACGTCATTCTAACCTTAGAGCTACGCTGAATATTTTTATAAAAGCAAATAATTAATGAAAGAAGTATGATTACTTACTCCAGTACTGGCTTCGGCTTGTAACCAATCTGGGATTGCGGAATTGGAAGCGGTATTCATTGTTCCTGGTAAAAAATTTTCTACAACATTCATTTTTGATGTCTAACAGAATCAAAAACTTTGAATTTTTACTGTTTTGCTGATTGTAAAAGTCGTGAGTACAGGCTGAGAATAAACACAGTATTTAGAGCGCGAACTGACCTAACCTAGTAGACACTCTGCCTTATCCAATGTACTCAAAGATGATTATAGCGCCACACATAGACAACTTATGTACTAGACAAAGCAAATATTTGTAAAATTTCGTGATGTGGCTTCTATGTTAGGTTTTATTCTCTGGTTTAACTAATTCAATACAATGATCAGTGTATTGTGGTGTAGAAGTTTTGTAAATAAAACAAACATCAAAACATAAACCATTATTCAATCGCGAAGATTGTAACGTATAATTGTTTTTTTTACACAAGTTAATATATTTTTATTCAAAAGATACTGTTAAAAATAATTTTAATTCATAATTAGTATATGAAAAAATATTGTTATGAATATGTTTGATCATTTTACCGGTGTTAGAATATTATATGCATATGTAATATAAATAATTACATCAATAATTATTGAAAAAAAAATGAAATTTTATTTATGAACCAATTTTAAAAAATTTTGTGGAAAAATTTTCAATATTTCAACATGCCTGTTTTTCATGAATCGTGTAGTGAGGTAATTTATGAATAAAACAATGTAATTTCTTCAACATATAATATTATCAATGCATTAAATTGAATTTATTTTTTTCATTGCAGCAAATCCAAGCTCAAACGGTAATTATAATTCATCCTGGATCTCAGAATATTAGGATAGGAAGAGCTTCTGATTTAAACCCGGTCACAATGTTACACGCTGTAGCCAGAAGACGACTACCTAATGGCACGATACGTAAAGATACATATCTACCACCATTAGTTACAAAGGTATGAAAATAATTGACTATTAATTCTAATCAGTCCAAGTAACAAAGTCAAACAAGCATTAACAATATATTTCATTCAAATCAGACAAAAGAGCTCACTCAAGCTATGGAAGAGTCGAGACTTCAAGTATCACATACCCTCCAGTCTTGTTTACAATCAGATGGTCGTAGAAGGTATGCAACCCCACCTCAACAAATAGCAGCATTTAATAGAAGATCCAATCCCGAAGTGCTTGCAATAAATAATGAAGATTGGGTTAAAACAGATAGTGATGTAATTATAGGAGATGATATTATAAATTTGAACCCTGATGAAGATTACAACATTCACTTTCCATATCGTCGCGGTGATCTTCATGTACATTCGGGTCCAGGTGGTAGTCTCACAGCAGTATTAGCTGACTTGAAAACTATTTGGGAATATGTTATTGCAAAAAAACTCAACATTCCGTTGCGTGATTTAAAACACTATAAAGCAGTCTTAGTGATCCCTGATATTTATAATCGTCAGTACCTAAAAGAACTAATGACTTTGGTTCTCTGTCACATCAATTTTGGAAGTTGCTTTTTGCTTCAGGTAATGTTATTCACAAAATATATATTTTATTGCTGAATAATTATTAGGTTACGGAAATTTTTTTGAACAATGAATTATTCAATTTTACTACAATTTCTAGGATCATGTAGCAGCAACTTTTGGAGCTGGTTTAGGATATGCTTGTGTTGTGGACGTTGGTCATGAGAAAACTTCAGTTTCTTGTGTCGAAGATGGGATTTCTCATAGAAATACACGTGTACGTATGGACTATGGAGGTGGTGATATTACTCAGACATTTTTTTGGCTTCTACAAAAATCTGCTTTTCCATACAAGACTTGTGATCCCCTCAATAGACCGGATGCAGTGTTACTCGGTGAGCTGAAAAAAGAATTCTGTCATGTCGACTTGAATGTTTGTGGATCTCAAGAGAAATCTTTCTTAGTTAAGAAACCCAAAGCACCTGTGGAAAAATATATCTTACAGGTTCGTATATTTATTTTTAAGTCAGATGAAGTTGATAAATAATGTTGACTTGAACTTTTAGGTTGGAGATGAATGTTTAATTGCTCCTTTGAGTTTATTCCAACCTGAACTATTTAAAATCACCGGTACACATAATGCTCATGTTCAAAAACGGTATACTGGGGATTCAGAAGATCCCCATGACGATAATTATCTTCGAGAAACAAGTGTAAGTTATAATGAATTTACAGAACTCGTAACTTTTCCAGTAAAGTTTTGAAATCAATTATTGAATTTTTTTTCTTTATGTATTTATATTATTTATATGATTACAGAGAAGAGGAATAAAAGAAAATTTAGAGCAAACTTTAGAGCTGCAAGAGGAAGTTGCACCACCTGCTGTAACTGGTGAAGAAGAAGTAGTTGTTGATAACGTGGATGCTGCCCCAATAGTTATATCTAATCGTGACTTGGATGCTCCAAGAGAGTTTGTTGTCGGTCCCCAACAACTCCTAGGACTTGACCATGCAGTTTTACAAAGTATCGATCGTTGTCGTAAGTTATCCAGTTGATATTTTTCATCTAATAAAACTTATGTGCTTCTCTTATCTTGTGTAATAAACAATGTTTTTGTGATAGCTACGGAAGACCTTAAAAGAAAAATGTACAGTTGTATTCTCGTTGTTGGGTCAGGAATGAAATTTCAAGGTATTGGAATGTGGCTCCATAATAGAATATCCCTACAAATACCTTACGTGTACAGAGCAGGTAGAGAATAATTTAATTTTTATTTCGTACTAAAGCTTTATTGAAAAATATATTTAATTATATACATTATTTTAGAACAATTGGACATTATTACACAGCCAAAAGAAATGGATCCAGGTATGACTTCGTGGAAAGGTGCAGCAATTCTTAGCTGTTTAGAATCAGCACAAGAACTTTGGATAACCCAAGAAGAATGGGAACGTTTTGGTGTTAGAGTTTTACGAGAACGAGCACCTTTTATGTGGTGGCAATAATTTTTCAAGATCTTATTAATTATTTTGATTACAATGTCATTATTCAAGAAAAACTATGTAAAAACGTGATGAATTTTCTTAAATGAAGAAAATTATTTCATAAAGGTATACTTAGAATTGTTAATAATAACTGAAAGAATATTTATTCTTGATATATATTTGTTGAACTTTTTTACGGATTTTCTTTCAAAATTTTTTTTATACGAGATCCATTAGCTTTATTTTATTTTTATCATTCCGGTGATAGGTCACGATGTCAGCTTCGATCAAAAATTCTATACAGTCTAAAAAGTAAGGGTCTACATCAACGTAAACATCATCACCGCCTTTTGCATGAGCTTTCGTAAGTTTCTGTAAATATTTATTTATTTATTCTTATATTATTACATTTTTATATTCATTACTTTATAATACTTACTGCAAGTAACTCATTAAACCCTTCATTATCAGGTAATACCATATCTACTACAGATGCCTGAAACACAATAATTTTATATTTGAAAAGTGATCAGTTAATATTTGATTCACAAATGATAGATTTATATAAAAATTGTTACCAAATCATGTTTAACTGAAGAGAACATTTCTTTAGCGACTTTCATTTCAGCATCGTAGGTTGTATTTGTAACGTTTTCAGTTGCATCTAAACAAATTTCTTTCATTCTATCTATCGTGCTTATTCGATTCTCTAAACTGTAAAAAACAATTAATTTGCAAAACGCAATGAACATAATTAAGACATCAATGAATGATTGATATTTTTCGTAACAATTCGAAAACAATAAAGCTAGTTATACTTACTAGGTAATATTATTTTTCGATTTATTTAAACTTTCTGAGAGATCTTTGACAAGATCCTCCATACGAGCGACTTCTTGTTCCAGTTCCCAAACAGTTAACGCATAGGAGTCCTTCGTATGAGCAATAGGCTGACTTTTATGATCGTAATCACAAGGAATATTTAGTAGGCTTTGGAGCATCCTATTTTGTTTTAATTGGACATCTTTTGGAGTCGAATCTGCAGTTAATGTTTCAACTTCATTGTTAGTACAAATATTGAGTAATTCTTCCATTTCTTCATGTAACTCTTGTTGAACCTCTTTCAGATGATCGTAGGTATCTTCAAGGGTAAATTCGCCTATCACATTTTCAGAAGATCTGTTGGTAGCGTTTTCACTCTGTTAGAAAATAGGTTTTTTCATTATAAATTAAATATCAATGAAATGAAGTAATCATATATAACCTTATTTTATGAAAATAAGTGAAAATTAGGTTCAATTGCAGTTTATAATTAGTCGTGATTTATAAACCTTACCATTTTAATAATACTTATAAAAGAATTATCAATTGATAACAATAAAAAAAACTTATTTTTTTATAAAGTAAATTCAGTTATTCAATTTTTATTGTTTATGTACAACTACACATTTTGGCGGTTTTTGAACTTTCCATGTCGGTAAGTTGGAACATTTTATGACGCTACCTAGTGACGCCATCTTTGTTGTTTCAGTCTTCCCTCCATTTTTCTGTTGAGGAGTTGTGTAAACTTTCAAATACAAAATTATTGTGTTTAGAAGAAGTGAAGTAAAATTTGTGTTTTTATTTATATTGTTTACAATTTTTATTGATAAATGTTTTGATTTAAAGTGTTAGTATAACCTTATTTTTACTTTTGATTGATCATGGACCAAAATTCATCAATTTTAAAAATGACGGTTAGTGGCAAATAGTTATAATTATCAATCAACTAAGCAATCAAAATTCGCTTTTGTGGGAAGGGTATATTTTTGTACATAAAGATTAGCTGAAAGTTGAGGTGAGTTTGGAAAATAGATCGATGTTGAATACTTATTATTTTTTTATTTTTGTAATCAAGCAACTCAACATTACTTTCCAACCACTATTCAATTTATGAGCATTAATATTTATAAGTAAAAGAAAATTTTTTTTATATTAATAAATATATACACTTTTTTTTAACTAAAAATTCCAAACAAAGGGGTATCATCTCCATTTAAAGTATTTGTTGAATATGAGTTTCGATTTCTATCAACTAAATCTCTGGAGTAACTAAAAAAGATATATCTCCATCAACTTCTGAATTTTACGTGAATGATTTTATTCACAAAACTCTTTTATATCTTTTCTATAATATTATTCTAGTCTTCATACACATATATATGATTTTGATCATCCTATCAAGTTTTTAAAACCATAAATAGTTAAGAGTGAATCATTTTGATGATTTGATGATAAAAGTTGAAAACATGGTCATAAAAATGAGTAATGCATCTTCAATGATACTTCAAAAGGTTACCTATATGATGAACAACATGTTAATAACCTTTTTTTGATAACCTAAAAAAGCCATTAATTAAGGGTTAATTAATTATTGAGTTTGTTAACTTATGAACTGTCGATTCTATGCTCAAAACAATATTGCAACGAAAAACAATGTTCATACAACCTCATATAGAATGATTTACTGTAGAATCATCTATTATAGCTGTACATTGGCTTCACGTGTTAATAAATATTATAATATAATAACAAGGGCATTATTTAAGTCTATTAATAAAAGGTTAGATAACAACGACTTATTAACAGAGTTTTATTCTTATTAAACAAAACAATAATTTGATTAGTTAATAAAAATAATGAACAATTACTGGATGCATTCATTCATGCTATGAATATTGAAGGAAATAGTGAAGGTTTTGCTGAACCTAGAATTTTAACAATAGTTTCACAGTTTTATTTTTGTAAATTAATATTTTAATTAAAATCCACTAAAATTGTATTACTAGATTCATTAGCACAATATTTTCGAAATAACATTTAGTCAAGAAGTTGTCATACTGGTGTTATCATATTGAATGATGAATAAAGAATAGTTTTGTATTATTAGTAAAAAAGAGTAGGTAAATATTAACAATTAAATTTATGATAAATAATATCCAAAATTATGGCTATGTTTGATTTAATATAAGCCAGTCCAACATCACCTATTTTTTTTTATCTATTTTTAGTTTTATTATATATGACTGCTTTTCTAATAATATTCTGCTGAACAAAATAATCAATTATCACTGATATTAATAGTATCAAAAATTTCTAATTATTTAAATCAACCAAATTTTTTTTGTTATTTCAATCCTCTGATGAGATGATTAACAATTAAAATAGGACGAAAATGTTGATATGATATTTTAAACATGGAATTACTTTTAATTTAATTTAGATAGATGGATCATCAATCATTTTTTCATTGCTGTTATTATCACTTTATTTTGTTTGAGATCAAATTATTTTACTCAAGTTCCAAATATCCTAATTATAATGAACTTATCAACAAACCTTTTTCTATGTCTTCATGAATTCTTACTAAATAAGAAATATCTAAAATTGTTTGTTGTCGAAATTCGAATTTAAATAAGTATTAGGAGAGAATAGTTAAACTCTGAGCTGCTCTAACATCTACAGAAGCACCTGGAGCAATTGGGAATTCAGTTATCAGGAACTTGACAAGTATTTTACTTGTCACACACAAGTTCAAGTATCTTGAATTGTTTTATTTTACATTAGATGTAGTAGTGATGAACTAGGAAGGGGGATGTGAATTGTGGTGATTGTAAGCTCTTTTTGACTTACACGTACTTGAGTTCTTGTTTCAAGTGGGATCGAGTAACTCATATACATTCAGACATACGCATACTTTTTCGATTTAACGACAACGAGAGTGCTGAGTTTCGTACGTCAACTTTCATATTCTATACAAGTACACTTGAAAATAAAGAGAAGAATTGAGGGATGAGAAAATAAAGAAAAGAAAGGAAAAAAGAAGACCGTAGACTGAAGTCGACTTTTTATTTTGCGGTCATTCTTTATTCCTCAGGGTTTTCTGGTGATGTCTATCAGCTTTTTTCTCTCTTTTTCTTTCTTTCTTTCTCTGTCTCTCTTTCTATCTCACTTCCTCTTTACTCACACAGTTTCCTGGCACTTTTGCTTGGGTGGTGGCACCACGCGCGAGAGAATGTATCAGAGAGGGTGAGAACCTGGCAGTCGTCGGATAACAGGAATGGGGCGTCGATACTACGTCACCTCCACCCCTTCTAGGCGACTGTGAAACGATGAGCCAGCGAGCGGATCGTATATCCGCTAGCACCCACGCGACTCAACGACGTCATCGTACGCCATCGTAAAGGTCCTTTCACAACGTCACACTCCATTATTTTATTTAAATATTTTTATTAAAAAATACTAATTTTTGCTTTTACTATTTTTTAAAATAAATATTTTCATCATTACTCTGAGAATTTTTGAGTTAAAAAATTATTTAATAAGAATTCTGTTAAAATAAAAATAATTTATGTGTCCCAACATTCAAATTTATTTTGCAAAAATACACAAAAAATTTTTGTTTATTAATTAATTGATAATTATTAATAGATCAGTGACAATTAATTCTATTGAATAAATCAGTGATTATATGGTTGTCAGTGCCAATGTAATTACTGATTTATTTAGTGATTGAATTGGCACTAATAATCAGTAAATATCCACTGATGGATTTAGAGAAATTTTTTATTGATAAATAAATCAGTGAAAATCAATAAAACAAAGTGAATACTCACTGATTTACAGTTATCAATACAATACTGTTGAAAATTATAGTATTAATTATTATTTAGAATTGTAAATCAATAAATATTCATTGTTTTTCAGTGATTTTCACTGACAAATTTTTAATAAGTAGTTTTTTAACATTGAATAAAAATTTTTGCTAATTGATTAATCATCAGTATCAAATATATTCACTATCACTGAATAAATTAATCATCGAATTGGAACTGATTATCAGTAAATATTTACTTATTTTAAATTGTTTTCACTTATTTATTTAAATACAGTAGTAGAATATTACTGAAAAGACAGTTAAATTCAATAAAATTGATTTTAAAAAAAATAGTCCGATGACTGTTTATAAATCAGTGCGAATATTTCCTTCTATTATTACCACTGTAGAAAACAGTGAACACATTTAAATATTATTATTTTTCTCTGTCGATTTTGATTATTAAAAAATACAATAAAAAATCGACTTTTTATTTTGAAGCAATTATTTTCTATTCATAATATAATAATATCATTTAAAATATAAAAATAATCTTATCTTATGGAGAATTGATTAATCATTTCTCCTCCTACATAAGATATGTTATTAATAAATTTTTCTTAAGATGTTATAAATTGTTCTATCTTATCTCCATTTTCTTACGATACAAAAATATATATCCACCATTTTACTTCTTTATTTATACATTAAACTTAAAAAATAATTACTTCATTACTTGAAATAAAAAATCAGATTTTTTTACAATAAAGTTGCATTATTTTTCTTGCATATAAAAAATTTTATTCACAATAATAACAATAATAATAACAAATCGATTAATCTTTTTTTTAATGATTTACTGTAAAAAAAAAATTCTCAACTTAGTCAGTAAATATTTACTGATTTTCAGTGAACATTAATGTCAATGATTAATACTGATATTCAGAGTTAATAATAATTATTGGTAATTAATAATAAAAATCAGTGAATATTAACTGATTTTCACTTATTTCATTTAAGAAAGTAGATAATCACATGGCATTGAAATGTGTTATTGTTGACATTTTTTTAACAAAATACATTTTTATCAACAATTCAAATAATTAGACAAAAATTCTAATTTATTAAAATATCAACATTTTACTTAACATAGCAAAGAATAATTGAACAATGTTAACATAGTTGATGCTAATGCAATGAAGACAGAAAGAAAGAGTAGGAAAAAATTTGAAGAATTTGATGTGAAATTTATTGAAGTAGAAGATGAGGCAAAAGTGTATGATGATGTGAAGCGTCATATCGACTTTATTAGCGGATCGATATCGGGGTGAGTAGATGCGACCCAGAAACTGCGGTTACACGTCTGTGGAACGGATGACAATGCTACGGGTGAACGGATGCAAGCGCGCGGACATCCCGACACAGCATTACGAATGCACGTCGCGCGGATATGAGTAAAGGATAGTAGTACGAAAAGGAGGGGAGGGGGGGACGATAATCGTACGACCAATCGGGTGCTTTGGGTATCGACTATCGTATCGATTGAAACGCCCTGGTCTCTCTTCTGCTTTTCCCTAGTCTCTTGCTCTGTCTTATGCTCACCATATATACATATTGACATGCCTATTTGATTTGATACCGTGTTCGTTTTCACGATGTTCCATTTGACGTGGTCGAAAAATCCGATATAGAGTTCCCGGACGATTTAGACGGAAAATATGCTTTTTACTCTAATACCTGATCTATGCATCTCTTCTCAAGCATTTCATTCGGATGGTCTAGAATTATTATTGCTTCTTTTTTTTTTCATTAAATCACCATTTTGTTGGTTTATTCTTTTTTTAAAGAATGAAATTTAATTTTTTTTATTGGTTTGTTCTGACAATTGAATGTAATAAAAAAATTATGATGATAATTGTTTCAGAATTTGCAGTCGATAAAATGCAATGATAGAATTATCAGTATGTTTGAAATAAAGAGTCTTTTTTATTGAATTAATGCTTATAAATTTGTTATAAATTTAATTGGATTTATTTTATTATATAACATTTATTGCGAATTTAATTATTTTTTTCTGTGCAAAAATTTGTGCAATATTTTTAATAAATATTAAAACATTCTAAGTAGTATATATCAATGTTTGAGAATTTTACAGTGCTATACAATAGTGTTGTAACATGAAATCATTTTTTGAAACTCAATACTTTTTACGAATAAATAAATCATCGAATATTTCTGATCTCTTTTATTTAGTTTAAAAATAATTAACATTTGGGTTCGAAAACAAAATCCAGTAAAAAAATATGTTGAATATTTTTGATAAAAGCATTGCTTAAATTACATCATATTTCAAAGTTTATTACACACAAAATGAAACAATAAATTAGAATAAATATTCATTAAATAAATATAATAGTGACAATAAATTTAAAAAAAAGGTATAAAAATCTGTCTAATAACAATTGTTTTTTTTTTTCATTAATAAAGAAAAAAAACGTTGTTCTCCAAATTGAAAATGAGGTATTTTTTAAACTCTTTAAAGTCTTAATTTTGAAGTATTTTTATCCCTGCAAACTACTTGTCAGGGTTTTTAATCTTGATATCAATTTTTGACATGACTGTTTTTAAAAAATCCATGGCTTCAAGTTGACATCAGTTCTTAAAAAATACAAGAATAATAATATTGAGTGTTGAAAAAAGAATTAAAACCGAAAGAAAAAAAGTCAAGTATTGAAACTGACTTCGAGAGTGGCAAAAATGATCTTAAAAGAATTCATACAACTACCTATATTAAAAATACTCTAAACGAGTCTGCTCGTTACACTTGAAAAATGCATTTTTTATAATTTTTTCTGGTTTGAATAGTCGGGAGTATTTTTATCTGTCGCAATGGTGCAAGAATCGATGATGATGAAGCATGTGGGCGTTTGTCGTGAGATCGAGTGTAACATATTCGACTTTGGTAGCAGCAGTCCAAGTGCGACAAAGCTACATATATATATATATATATATATATATACATACGAGAAATGTTCCACTCGAATGGGGTTGATGGGTGTTGGGAGTAAGAAGCGAAAAGTGGCTCTTGGGAACTCATATACGAAGCCAACGTAGTAACATAGTTAGAGTACTGAACTCACCCGAACTACCGGACTTATCAACTGTTCTATTTCCGTCCACAGTCCTTGATTCCATACCATGACTTATTCTTTTAGTATTGCACCCTCGGGCAACTTGTCTGTTGGGTAGTGTTAAGTTACTTCAGCACGTGTTTCGTCTATTCTTTGTCATATATCGAATTTATTTTTATGATAATTGCGTTTATTATTGACTTTATTAAACGAATTGTATCTTATGTTCTAAACCACAAATGATATAGAATTTTAATCTGAATAATTTAGAGTTTGTAGCTAACTTTTACTGATTAACTCATTCTCAAGCAACTCATGAAAATTAGTGAAATAATACTGATTGAACCAGTCAAGTTTACTTGCATGAATTTGATCAGCATGTTGAGATAGAATGTGTTAAAAATAAGAAACAGATCAGTTTTATAAATAAAGACCTTTTAATGAATAGTTTTAATAAATAATAAAAAATTTATCTGAATAATACAAAATAATTACAAAATCATTCATTGAAAAAAACATTTTTATTATGCTCAATTATTTTCACTGGAATTATTACAAATATTCCAAATTCTTTTCATTTATTAAATAAACATTTTTTGCAATCATTTAAAATAATTAATAAAATAAAAACAATAATTTTTATATTAGTATAAAAAAGTAAATTAAAATATTGAAAACATGCCTGAATTTTTAAGAATATAATAAAAAGTTATCCAGTTAAAAGTTTTCCAATAAATAAATAAAATAATTAATTAATAAAAAAATAAGTTGTTTTCAAGAGTATGAAATGGTTTCTTCATAAATTTGGCCCAACTGTTAGATAATTGTCGCTTTAAATATTTGTTTAAACCAAATATAAAACAGAATAGAATATTCCACATTTTTTAGGAATGATTAAATAAAAAATTCTTATCAATTCCAATAATTATTGTCTGGTATATTCGACTTATATTGAAGATGCTTCTCTAAGTAGAATTACTAATAATTGGTCAGACACATTGACAGACAATGATATACAAATGTGTCTTTTTTTTTTTTTTGTTTCAAGAAGACTATTTAAATAGGCAAACACTGTCGATTATCAACAATTACTCAACACATTAACATAAATAATGACAGCAATTAAGTGTAGACAGAGATTCGATGTGAGCTTGTATACAAAACTAGTTACAATAGAGCGATACATCGAAAGAGTAGACGTGCACGTGACTCGATAAGAAAGACAAAAAATAGGACGACAGTGAGGTGGATGTAACAAGACTACGGTCTTACGAAATGTGTATGAAATAATATTTTTACTGGACGTTTTCCAAAAATATTGTAATTAGTTCAAATACATTCACCTCTATTCCACTCCTACTGGCCAAAAACTGTAGACAAACTCTTTTGAAAAACAAAATGAATACGAGGAAACGTAAAATAAATTCTATGTTTACTATTTACTTGCTTTAAATCGATTTAAAAAATAAATTGACATGTTAGTCGATTAAACTCTTCCTAAGATATCGATATTTCGTTTCCATTCAATACAATTTAACTGTGAAAATTGAAGCACCTAAATAATTAAAGTAAACTATAAAGTTATTGGCACGTTAAGAACAATTATTGGCATTCATTTCGTTCTATTCTAGTTCATGGATTTTATATTCAAGATGTCAATCACTGTATCTTTAGAAACTTCCACTAACAGTATTCTTCACGTGATGTGTACGTGTTTTAAGTAAAATATCGACACTCGTATTTAACTTTTTTCAAACCCTAAAATATCTCAACATATAAAACTACTGAAACAAAGAATTACATCTTCCAAATTAAAAAAAAATTAAAATGAATATTATCAATCTGGAAGAAGAGTATTTTGTATCATTGCATTTTAAATTGGACTATTACCTACATGTGGCTTCGTAATATGTGATAATTATTTTATAGCTCCCCTTCGTGAAAATGATTCTTTTAATTTCATCGAAATTGTCAAATTACGATTATGTAATTTACAACTTTTAAGCGTCTGAATTTATTCGATAATTACTGATAAAGTCTATCAGCAATAAAACATTATTTTTTAATTATTGCATTCAAAATATCCTAACAAACTTAGTGATTAATTTTACAAAACCTTCGTGCTAAATTAAAAAAAGTTACTATTTATATCGTGTTTATATAAAATTTTGTTGGAAATTCTTATGGTAGGAATTAGTTTAATAATTAATTAAACAATTTGAATAATAATAATATTTCTTTTATTATCATGAAGGATTAAAAATATGAACTAAGATCAGCAATATTTAGACTACACAATAATCAAGTCCAGATCAGTCCTAAATGCTATTGAATAATCAATATACATCCTTAGAAGAGTAATAAAACTTAGCCTTAACATAAACATGTGCCATTTTGATCATACATAAAGGAAGAAACAAGTAACCTGATGATTACATAGAATAAAATAATGATGAATTTTGTTCATACTCCAACATCTTTTTTCATTGATGCTGTCAAATGTTGTCTTCAGTCATAGTTAATTCATGAAATGCCAATAATTTTATATAGAGTAAAATTGCTTCTAAATAGCTGATATCCAATGAGCAATTAGTAGATATAATATCACATAATTTTTTAATTTCCATTTTAAAACGTTTTATTATCTACAAGTAAAAAAAGTCAGAATTGTCACTATATTTAATGATAAAAAGTAACTTGGAAGTTGGTAATTAGCAATAGTTTATTTGCTGACCATTCACAGAATGATGATCATTGATGTATAATATCTACATTTTCGAATAAATCATTGCCACGTTATTTGCCAACAAAGTCGAAGACTTTATTCAGTTCATATAGCATCAATTTTGCTTCTAATAGCAAATGTAGTAATAAATAGAATGCTGGCTCTAAATAATGTGAAAAAAGCTTTGTATTTATTGTATGTCTTGTATTGTCTAGATCAAAGCTGGGCAGACCCAGGTTTTCTAGCTTTCTAGATAAGTAAAGAGCAGAACTGGCTGGTACAGAGATACTCCTAAAAAGTCAAAGTTCACCTGTCTCTGATCTAGGCCCTGATGATAGCGAACCACCATGGTCTCCACACCATCATGATACTAACTTTATATGTAGTTGTAGAGTATGAAAAGTTCAAGCTGTCACCTTGGATCTACTAAATCAATTGAAATAAAACTTGGTCACGTTTTTAAGTCAAAGTATTATCAATATAATAAAAAAAGTTCTATAAAAATTGATCAAGCTACTGCCACATAATGTGTTCATAAATACACAAGCAGATGGATGAACATCTTGATAACTTCTGCTTCAATTCAAACTGAAAGAAAAATTTTTTGGAAAATATTTAATGAACGAATCTATCCCCTTTAATTGCTTCATTATAAGAATATTATTTAAAAAATCCAATTATAAAACAACAATTGAATAACATGAGCTGAATTTTATTTTTAAAACTAACAAATATGATATCCTATACCATCATAGCAAATTGAGAAAGTATCATGGGAATTTTAATGGTCCTTGAAATAATCTCGACTGTTCCCTCCAAGGAAATCTCACAAAACATCTGCATTTTTTAAATTATTTCACCCCTTGATTAAATATACCCACAAAAGCATCAACCCCATAGCTACAGTGTTAAACTTGAGCTAGCCAAACGTTAAACGTTTATTTATTCAGAGTGAAGTATAAAAAAATCTGATGCACGTGTTATCAATGTTGGTGTAAAATTCATCAAATTTTTTACCAAACACATTGGAACGTGCTTTTAGACACTTGATCATTAACACGCCGGCCACTTGTAATAAAAATTTGAATGAACTCGACAAATGAATGGAACGTGTTGATGTGAGCAACGTAAATTGTAGCCTCTTTCTCCTCTATTTTTGCCTCTCGAATGGGCATTTATTTTACAGCCATCAGAGTGTATTTCATCATCTGGTATAGCACAATATGGCATACACTAGTAAGCTATCGTCATTATTTTGAAGCTGCACGTTTGAGTTTCAACATGTCGTGCTTTGTCTACTGCACACTAAATTCATGCATCTCTTCTTTATACAACCCACTCTTTATCCATCTCGCCTTTGTTCTCTCGCATCATTCTCTAGTACTGCAGGTGTTACCGCACCACATTCAGATGAGCATAGGCTATTTTCCAGTCCGGTGCCTTGCTTGGCATTACATGTATCCTGCACACCCAAAGGATGTCAGATACGGGATAAAAATATATATCACTGCTACATAATATTTATTAACTATTTAAATAAGATGTATGTACTGTCAGTGGAGGCAAGAAAAAAAAACTTTAGCTGAAACAAAAGTACTCTCAATTGGAGCTGAAGAAAAAGTTTAGTTTCCAAGATAGTCTCTGGGTAAATTACTACTTATAAATGTTGTTTTCAACTGATCAAACATTCAGAAGAGAAAATTATATGCTTGGTAACATTAGCATACTATTCGGTCATTTGGCAGCTACTTGCCACCTTGAAATAAATTTAGACTTTATTTGAAGTTGTTGGATACAAATTTGAACATGTTCATCATGAAGAGCCTTTTGATTATGAATGTTATCAATTATTATAACTTTAATCACAATACTTGATAAAACTAAAAGAATAGTTATGTTTGAAGCTTCACAGCTGTACCAAAATGTTGATCTTGTTTTATAAAACTGATTTATGATCAGAGAAAAATAGAGAAGGAAGATAGACATGTTCTGATGGTGAATAAAAAGAATGGTTTTAATTCAGTTTAGTACTTAACATAACTTTTTTAATACAGGTTTACAGCTAAGTTTCATTTGAGTTTCCTAAATCTTAAAGCTTATGTCATTTTTATGTTCCATGGTCTCCAACTTGGAGCAAATGACAATTTCAATATTTTTTTTAAAAACAAATATTCTATGATCAATATTAATAATACCTAATGAAGATAAGTAATTTCTAGATCTGAATAAAAAACAAACTCTTTTGATTGATTAAATTGACGACCTGCAGCTATGATGTTGCTTTGGATGCTAGTTTTTTTTCCTGATAGCCCCTGCATAGAAGCACTGTTTCAGTAAGGCAAAGCTACTCACCTAAAAGATCCTCTTATCACCATAGACGTCACAATTATGTACATAGATGTGTTCACATGTCCTCATCCTGATAAGACTATTTTATATGCATGGTCTATATGCTACTTCTTACAATATTCGTTTACTTTAACTCCTTCATACCATGTTCTTGGATACTTTATAGCTTAGAACATTCTGCTTTACCTTGGTAAAATATACTAGCATTATGGTCGTAAAAAATATGTATTATGTATTCAAAGGAGTTTGAAAAAATACAACAACTCTCATTAATATATGCTAGATAGGAATCGGTCAAGGTATAGAATTGAATTAAAGTGGAACAGTAAATCAAAAATTCTTTGATAAATCATTAAAGTATTTAGGTTTTGGAGACTTCATTCTTGTTTTAATAATTAAAATTATTTTTTATTTATCATGACCAGCATGTAGCTGATGGAATTGAATTAATATTAGACATTTGGTTCAAGTTTGGAATCTGATACCTTAGGTATAAAAATTGACCATCAGATCTAGGCCTGCAGTCAATCAGTAATGATCAGACCAAGTTATCATTTTTATCTAGGTTGGTGGGTAGGTAGTTTTATTCAAAAAAAAAAAAAAATAGTACTTCATGATGTGTAATTAAAATACATGCTCATTATTGATCTGTTTTGAATGGTTCAATACATTCCAGATCAGTATCATTTTTCACGCTTTCAGTAACATGATTTATGACAGTCCAGAACCAACTCTATAATGACTTTTTCCGCTATTTAATTACTATCATTATAGAGTTACAGTATAAACTTGTTGCTTTAATATGGTTTTACAATTATCACTATACATCAATGTAGTCAAAGTTCAAAAATATTTCATTGGTCTGCTTTATACTTTATAACTCATATTATATTTAATGAATGAATTATCAGATCTATTTTTTACAAAACATCTGTAGTCTATATATTTTTTTTATTTTTTATTTTTTACTTTGGGAATAAATAAATGATTTATTTTCACTAGAGTATCGAGCATTCAAATTTTTAATTCTTCGGTTTAATGAACAATTTAATTTATAAAAAAAATGTTTTTAATTTATTTGATGATATTAACTCTTTTTTTTTTTTCATTTTTGTTGAATAAAATACTTTATTCACTCATTCATAACATTGATGATAATTATTTCATGAGTGACAAATTATTGATCAGGTATTTTTACACTTCATAGATATAATTTTTTCTCCAGGCTATTTGTTAAATATGAAATGATATAAATAATCTGGGAAAATAGAGAAACGAAAAAAAAAGACATGATAAAAAATAGTTATTAATGTTGTTTTTCATTGATGATGGATACTAGCGCGTGCCGACGGACAATCTCATCTCTCATCTCTTCCTGTTCCTATTGTATATTCTCTACTTTATTCTAATAATCCACATGAACTGCTTTCCAGCAAACAACACATTTTCAGTGGTTCTTTTACATTTGTTAAGAAGCTATTTCTAATAAATAAAATAATTAATTAATAAAAAAATAAGTTGTTTTCAAGAGTATGAAATGGTTTCTTCATAAATTTGGCCCAACTGTTAGATAATTGTCGCTTTAAATATTTGTTTAAACCAAATATAAAACAGAATAGAATATTCCACATTTTTTAGGAATGATTAAATAAAAAATTCTTATCAATTCCAATAATTATTGTCTGGTATATTCGACTTATATTAAAGATGCTTTTCTAAGTAGAATTACTAATAATTGGTCAGACACATTGACAGACAATGATATACAAATGTGTCTTTTTTTTTTTTGTTTCAAGAAGACTATTTAAATAGGCAAACACTGTCGATTATCAACAATTACTCAACACATTAACATAAATAATGACAGCAATTAAGTGTAGACAGAGATTCGATGTGAGCTTGTAAACAAAACTAGTTACAATAGAGCGATACATCGAAAGAGGAGACGTGCACGTGACTCGATAAGAAAGACAAAAAATAGGACGACAGTGAGGTGGATGTAACAAGACTACGGTCTTACGAAATGTCGCAAGAGGCTACTAGAAAGAAAAAAGACAACAGAAAAGCAACAACAGTGACGTCGTCACGGTTAGAAGAAGAAACAAGGAGGAAGAAAGAAAACTACATCAGACGTCGAGTCAGTCAAGTGAGATGGAATGAAATGTGGAATGAGAAGCGAGAAACAGAGAGTATACGAGAGGGTTATAGGAAGTGAGGGTAGTAGGGATACGATCGGCGAACCGCGCGGCGCGTGATAAATAACCAAGCACATCTTACTGTCTCTCTCACTCCCACTTCACTCAACATACCTCTTTATACTTTCTCTCTTGGTCTCCAGCCATCGCACCCTCGTTGCCTCGTATAGCGATGGTAGTGCTGCTGCTGCTCGTGCTCCCTCGTCGCGTCTCTTGGTCTACCCGTGGCCACCCGCTGCCGCAGCTTTATCCTACAGTTCCTTTCAAAATTTATTTTCATTTATAAAAATTTTTTTTTTAAAATCTTGAAAAAATTTTTCTCATTATCTCCAACGTTTTTAACACATTTTAAACCCTTATTCCAATTTTTTTGACATTAATTTCCATTTTTTATCAACGATTATTTATTTATTTATTTTTTTTTTTTTCATTACAATTATTCTAGAGTGTCTGTAGAGTGTTTGAGAATTTTTTTTAGGTGACATAATAGTCAAAAAATGAATTAATTGATGTATGAAATTAAATAAAAGATTGGCGAATTTTGTATGAGACTGTAGCTCTCAGCTCGTGGGTATATTCCGTGGCTCGGTCGAGTGAGCGTGGCGCGGCGCGGCACCATTTATCGCTCGCCCTCGGGCTTCGCGGCTCGACTCGGAGGTGGCGTAAGGGGAGTAGAGAGAGAAAAGTTCACCGCGTATCTACCATCGCACACGCCAGAAACGAGGCTATTACGCGAACATATATATAGGTATATGTTTTGTAGTTGAAAAGAGACGAAATGTTTGAATAAAAAAAAAAAAAGGAAAGAAAAAAAAAGCAATAAAAAAACACACACGGGTGTTGACTCCACCTCTGTACGACGATTTCGAGTAGTTGGTGCTTTCGGAATCGGCAGAAAGCTTCGGCTTTCGAGAGGCAAATAAAGATGAGAACACGATATAAAACACGTGCGGAGGATTATCGAGGAAATGTTTCAAAAATATCGGAAAATCGATTTTCACCCATTTTAAAATATTTCTTCTTTTTTTTTTGATTGGGTTTTGTAAAATTTTTTTCAATGTTAATTATTTGAATTATTTATTAAAAATAGGTTTTTATCAGTATCTTAACAATTCTGATATAAAAGTCCAATTTATTTTACTGATTATTTGAATTTAAATTGATTGAATGAATTCTAAAAGATTAAATAAAAATTAAGAATTTTTTAAACACTACCAAGTTGACATATAGGTACTTGTTGAAGTTATTTTAGATTATTTTTAACACTCTCCAAATCTGTTTTAATACTTGACAATTTTTCTTTCGGTTTTAATCCTTTTTTAACCCTTCATATTATTTCTATAATATTTTTTAAGAACTAATGTGTACTTAAAGCCATGGATTTTTTAAAAACAGTCATGTCAAAAATGGATACCTTAAATAAATGCGAATAAATTTTTAATTTTGGTCATATTATTTATGCATACTCTAAATAATTTATTAATAATGCTAAAAAAAGTCCTGAAGGATCTGAGAAATTTTTTTGGTAAGATCCTTAATAAATACTGATAAGGCTTAAAACAAAAATATGCACCACTGTTTGATCTTTTATAAATAATCATTGGATCACTTTGGAAACTTCAAAGTGAGGGCTCTAAAGTATTTAGAAAATGTTAATGATAAATAAATAATTATTGATTCGATTGATTTTGTGTTTCAAAAATTTGATGTCACGTTTCTTGTGTGACTATATGACAATCTAAAAGACAGAAAAGTAATTTATCTTGAAGATATCGATCTGTCAGCAACTCTACCAGAGGACGATGACGTAAAAGCCTCCCGATAAATGTCTAGTCCGTGGAAAGTGAGACTAAGCTTCTCCTGAAATTGTTCCCTCGTCTCCTTTTGCTCTTCGCTTCACTTTTCTTCTTTTTATTTTTTCAAGCACTTAGGACTGAATATATATACATAGATATATACGTATATACTTTCAAGAACCAACAGAAAATGAACAAAAAAAGAGACTTGCTAAAAAAAACACGAGAAATCCAAAAGAAAAAAAGAAAAACATTTGTTTCTTTTTTTTTTTTAATAGAAAAAAATTATTTTCAAGAATATTGTATGTAAAAATGTTTGTTAACAAAAGTTAGATGAAAAAAAAAATTTATTAATATTAATAGTCAGTAAAAAAATGATTTATTTATTAAAATAGTTGAAAATTCTGGAGATAAATGAATACTGCCCACAAACGATGCAAAAGTGTCTTTTATTATTATGCAATTAAAAATAATGCAGAATAATATAAATTCATTACAACGATTATTCCTTTTGAGATTAATTGAGACAAAATTCATTATAATTTTCATCAACTGGTGACAAGAATAGAGTACTCAAATGCCAATGGAATCCTCGTGTTGTTTAAAATGTTTAAACCCAATCGTCATTATTATTATTTTTTTTTTACAATTAATAAAATAAAACTCAGGCGCGAAATAATACTCGCGATTTCATTCCCCCATCTCAGAAAGCAGTCAGTAGACGAGATATGAATACAATACTATCTCTTTAAACTATTCCAGATAACTAGTTAGAAAAAAACAAAATCTACATGAGAAATTTTAATAATTGCGATTGATAATTCTGCGCAATAATGATTTTTAATTGAAAACAAAACGATAATTAAAAAAAATTTTTTTTTTAAATGAGAAAGAGGTAATATGAGATACTCTAAAAAGAATAGAAGTACAGTTTATTTTATTACATACTTGAAAGTTATAAAATTTATTAGTTAAAAAAATTTCTTAGTGTCCCAATATTTCCCCAAACAAACGTTATATGTATTATAGGCACTTTTTACACACTTTATAGTGTGTAAAAAATCTATTGTTTGTTTATGGCATTCAACATTGAAGGAACTTAGCGTGTTAAAAATGTCTACCAAAATAACATTCTTATATTTACATTTAAACAAAAAAAAAAACATAGGTTACATAATTGCTAGAATGATTATTAGTGATCTGAAAAACATAAGGAACTTCAAGTAATGAAACCAAAATCATAACCTCAAAAAAGTACTTAGAGTTAGAAAAAAAAAAAAAAATAAATAAAACAAAAAAAAAGAAAGAGGTAACAACGTGGAGTTTTAGGTAGAAATTACGCGTCAGCATTTTTCTACTTGTATTTTTTCTCTTTTTTGCCTCTTCGACACAAGTCCTGATGGTCGTGAGGGTCTCGACTCGTCGGGATAAGGGTTAACGAGGGCGACGCGACCGTTTGGATGGTAACGGCGACGACGTCGAGAGTGCCGCGTCGAAGCGAGAAAAGCGAGCAAGGATAGCGATATAGTAAGTGAGCGGGAGGTGGTGTGGAGGTGGGAGGATGATAGTGGAGGTTGGGGAGGTTGGAAGGGTAGATTTGACGCCGAGCGACACGTCGCAGAGTCCCTGGCGGCTAGGCGTCGTTACGAGGGCGCCGCGTTTAGAGCGTCAACGTTGGCTTCCATTTCCCCTTGGATTCCTCCTCCCCTTTCCTCTTCCCTCATCGTTGCCGCTATGAGACTCGGGTTGTGTGCGGTGTACGACACACAGTACGAATAGAAGAAGAGCCGGTTAGGCCGCGAGAGAGCAAGGCGGAGCTGCTTTGGGGGTGGTTTGGGGCCTTGAGGTGGGAGGCGGGGGAGAGAAAATCGACAGCAGTGAGGAGGTGGTAGGTAATCACCCGCCGGCGGCTCGCGTTATAGCGTCGTTACGCCGCAACGCTGCTATCACCCCGCATTCAACCACTCGCCTTCACTCCGATCTCTTCTCAACCCTCACATTCATACTTCTCTCTACGACCGACCTACCCTCCAACCACCGAGGCGTCTTTCATACCACTGCAGAATACGGTTATTCCCTGTGGATTCTCGTACTCTTTCGTTTCTTTTTTTTTTTTTTTTATTCTGAACCTTTTTTTTACCTTTTTCCTACTCCTGCTACCAGTGCTTTTATTCGCTTTACTTACATCGTCTTATCCTTTTCCTTTTTCCCACTCATCTTCCCTCGAAGATTACTCTTCGAACTATTGCGATACGAATTTTTACCGTGGAATTAAACATCATTTTTCTAATCAGAATGAAACAGGATTCGTGGTTTTTTATTGTTGGGATTATAAACTAATTGGCTAATAAATTGGTGTGAGCTTGTGAGAAAAAATAATCGTACTTTAATTTTTTATATTTTATTGAATAAATAATTTATTTAAAAAAAAACGGCCTTGATGAACAAGAATAGTACCTTTCAGTAGGAGAATGTTTGGACAATTTAGAAAGAAAGAAAAAATATTCCTATATAACATATTAAATTATAAAAAATAAAATCAAGTCATTTTAAATAACTAGTAATACTTAAAAATAAAAAATCAATTATTATGGTATATTATCATCTAATAGATTATCGCTAATAAATGTTACATGACCAATTTTTTGTTTAAACTATTTAGAAAATATTTATGATATTTAATTAAAATTCAATCCAAAAGCTATAACTTGTTTAATTACTTTGAGAACTAAAATCATCAGGATTGATTCTACATACAATAAATAATCATAGTTAAAGTCATGAAAAAATGATACACCATTGTATTAAGTTTAATAACATCCATTATTTTATAATCTCTCTCCATTCAATAATTTAATTGTCTACCATTCTTTGATCATATACACCAGATAATATATTTGAAAAAAATTGTTAATGATCAATAATGAAATCATCAATACTAATCATTCCTGATGACGACGCTTCACTCCTCTTGTCTGCTTAGCTATTACCTTTTTTATATTGAGATCCAAAGCTTCTAAGTAGTTAGGGTTCTTTTAAATCTGGCAATTTCAGAAAGTGCATATTTATAGAAAAAAATTGTCTATAAATTCTTGAGGGAAGTCGAATAATTATTAGAATATTCAAATGTAATATTACAAACAAATGTTCATCAGCTTAAATTGTTAATTTTTTATACATAATATATCAAATAAATTTATTTGAAACGTTACAATTCACATTCGTCCTGAAAAAGGATTAAAAAGGAACTTCAATTATGGTTAATAAATTTTAACTGCATGAAAATAGCTAACATAAAGAACACTACAATAACTTCTTCTTTCTGAAGTTTAATCAAAAATTTTTAGGCAGTGTTTTTGGATCTTCTTGATCTACTTTATCATATCGCTTAATTTTTCTTATCTTGATAAAAAAAACATTGATGTTAGCTTTCACATCAGCCTAAGTATCCACGATTTAATTTTTTTTTATTAATAAAATTTTAATTACAATAAATAAAATGCAAGTTTATTATAAAAAAATACGAAAAATATATCAAGCCAAGTCTTAATGTCTCAAGATTGTTGAAAAACTTCCAAATACTTCATCATAAGTCCTCATAAAATCAAAAATGTAGATATTTATTTATATATAAAATCTCTTAAGTCAAGTGGGATAACAAAACACAACCAGATAAGATTATTTATAAACTATTGAAACTTTGAAATGGATTCGTAGTATCATACAACATGCTTCCAAAGTTATCTTAATACTTTCTGATGATGTAGATCCTACTTTAATGCTTGAATAACATCACACTGCTTCCCCTAGTGTGTCAACTCATACTTGAATGTTGTGACCAATATTATAACTTAGTACAATTGATGTACGACATTTCCCCTAGTTTCAATCCGTCGGGACATTTTTTTATCTTATGAATAAAATTTTTTAGCCATCTTTACTGTGTAAAGCTGAAGTAAAATGTTCATAAAGCCTTGTAACTAGTGATAGAAAGAGATCCAAGTCATTCAAAGAACATCTTAGCCTCTGCTTTCAAGACTTTTAAAAGCTTCTAATCAACCTTGGCATAGTTCAGTAGCACAATGTATAGTATTCTTTTATATAAATTCGAACTTTTTGTTCTATGCTGTTGATGTTCAGAGATATTATGAAGTTTTAGGATGGTTGATAGAATTGTCTTGATAGGGAGCAAGCCTAGATCATTCCTGGTCCAACATTGAACCTAGTTTGAAAATGTTGGACCAATAATGTGCCATTCTTGCTTCTTACCAGGTCATTTTACATATTTTTAACAAGTGATAAGATCAACTACCTAGAAGTAGTTACTGATCAGTGGAGTTGATGATTTAAAATTCACAAAAATAGTTAGCTAAGAAATTGATGTAATTAAATTTTAAGCAGAAGAATGCTGATGTAGATCTAATAAGACTTGATCAGGTATACAATTTTTAAGTAGGTAGATTAAGTAAAATCTCTAATCGAAATGATTTTTTGGTTTTATCGAAGTTTCTGGATCCAAGATGAAGTAGTCTGATCAAGATCTTGCTTTTAGAAGTTTGTCTTCAATGTTGCTATTGTAATATTAAAATTAAAAAGAACTTTTTATTCTTAAAATTAAACTGGCTTTTATCATCTAAACTATTACCTTTATTCTAAAAAATATTCAATTTAATTATTTCCAAAAATATTGCAAAGAAATAAAAAAAAATTTAACCGTAGTTTTTGTAATTTACTAAGCTTCTTCCTTAAGACTAAAAATTCTTTAATCACTTAACATCATCATAGTAGCATAGTGCAGATGATTGGAGAAAAATAAGAAATTCAGGGAACGTAAGTCTTAACACAAGTGTAGCGAATGATGTGACAATTTCTCCAACGTATTGTGGTTGATTAAACCACGTAGTTCCAACATATTGTATACTTTTCGTCATTTCCTCACTGAAAAATATTAAATTTTTCCCTTCAACTTTTTAAAAAAAAAAATACTTCCTCTAATTGTCTCAAAAAAATTCTTTCATTCTCATCTCATCAAGCACAATAAAACAATAGTATATTTATTTCTATAAATATATTCCTAACTTCCCATTAGGAAGTTATTATAACTGGGTCAATTATTGCAATTTTTTAATCTCATCATATCTTGACGTTTTGAGATATTTGAAAGTATATTAGAAAGTTTAAAAAATAAATATACATCCGTACGTACAATTGTATAACAATAGCAGTTTGTTATAAAGAAAATAATAAAAAGATGACAATATTTCAGATTTTAATGAATGAAAATAACAAAATGCGCTCAGGCCTATTTTTTGGATATTCAAGAACCCCAAAAAATATCCCAGATGTTACGATAAGCTTGATTCATTATCCAATCCAAGAATGAGCTTGGTAAGTTTCAGCTGCGTTTGAAACAATTATCCGAGTAGTCAGAAGTTGAAAGACAGTTGCGTCTCGTCAAGTTGAAATGTTCAAGTGGCGAGAAATATTGATATGTAAATATGTTACATATACACAAGCCCATAAGTACATCTAGCCATGGTAGAATATATCTATATATCCATAAACATCCATATATATTCACACTTGTGCAAAGGGACGTACGGTTGGTAAAGGTTACGGTGTGAGGTATACGGCGTCATGGTCGTTCTGTTGCATGCTGCAGGAGTAGAGAATGAGGATGCGACAGAAAGAGATGAAGGTTGGGAGAGTGAAGAGGAGAGAAGAGACGAGGATTGAGTATAGACAAAGACAGAGATGAGTGGATGGGGGGATCGTTGGCCACCCCTCAGGCGGTGGTAACGGGGTGCGCTAGCAGGTTAACGAGCGGCTCGCGGGGTGCTCGAGGCACGAAGAGCGTCAGTGGTAGTATGGTACACCGAATGGGGGATGGGTTGGGGGTTGCTGCCGGCAGTATAACAGAGACGGCCGGGCGTGCCGCGGAGCGTGCCACCGAAGGGGATGGGAATTTTCCATCCCCTGTGAAACTATTGGCATCCATTTGGATTTTTTAAAAATTCACCAAAATTACAGGATGATGATTTTTTTTTAAAAAATATCATCTTAATATTTGTCATCGTCTTCTCTAGAGATCTAGAGAGAAATTTTTTTTTTAACCTCAATTCCAACGGGAATTTAGAGATACTTATTCAGCATCATTTGGACAACGGTTATCCAGTGGAGTATAGGGACATGCCCTGCGGGACATGGCATGGAACGGGGTGGTTGAAACGGGCTGCGGAAACACGGAGAGGGCGGGAACACACCGGCTAGAGGGGAGGAGGACGTTGCCTAGTGGATGTGCTGTGTGTACGAGGTCGAAAGAGAGATGAAAACTGAAGGGGAAAAAAAGAGGAAAAATATCTTGTTCAAGTATTGTAGATGAGATTGTGCGCGAGATTCGACTAGTAAATATAAGGACTCATCACTTCTTGAAATCTCAATGACTCAACTAAGTATCCTTTCGTGAGCCATCACTGCATCGGGCATTAAAAGCAACACATTGAGCATTGTAACACGTAGATAGGTGTATACTCGTGTAAAGGAGAAATAGAATGAAAGGAGGTATTGAAAAGCTTTCATCATGCAGAAAAAAAAAAGTTTATATTTTTTGAAAAAAATTTTTTTTTTCTTTTTTACTTCTAGATTTGATGCATTTTATTGTTAAATACTTCTTTTAGGTAATGGCTGTAAAAAATTGGAATTTTTGTATGTTTATTTAGTTAATATTTATTTATTTAATAATATTATATATAATATTGTCAAATAATGGCACAAGAAATTATTAAAATGAACGAAAAGTTGATTAAAAATGGCAGAATAATAGCTGATGACTTTTGTGAAGACTGCTTTTCATTTATTTATTTATTTATTTATTCGAACTCAAATTAAGTGGTTTTTTAAACCAATAGTTTACATGAGTACCTTACTTGATGTTTGAACAAATTAAATACTATTAGGATTCTAAGTACAGACGATAAGCTGTTAATTTATTCTAAAGTTTATAATTAATAATTTTAAGTAACTTCATTATTAAGCTTATTCTTGTTAAATTTTTATAAATAAAAAACCATATGTTAACACGTTGATGGAGACATAGAATCATTTTACAATTTATTGATCCTGATCAGGCTCATTCAGTTAATTTTTTATAATTATTTTTAAAAATGAAGATATATTTAATGACTTGCAGTTAAATAAAAAAATTATGAATATTATTGAAGAAAAATTGAATGCACAATGGTATATTATTGCTTACCAATTTAAATCCATAAGAAACATTTATACATTTCGAAGCTATTGGTACGAAATTATGTAATCTTACTCACGTTATCATTGGAATAAGTTTCTGCTATTGAAACTTTTGCAATCCAGCTAAAAATACGTTATTATCAAGTTTCTAAATAATATCTAAAATAATTTAAAAAATTTTTTTACAAGCACAGCTCAAGATTGTAATAAATGCGGTGAATTTTTGAGAGGTTCAATGTTAAATTGCTATACGCAAACTATAGATCCTTGTAGTCATTTCTAACACATTTCAAGGCGTGTTAAAATCTATAGTTTGTTTATGGAGTTTAACATTGCACACATGTCGGTATGTTTACTGTAACACACTTTGGATTTACAATGTTAACAAGGTTAATAAGCAAGATGATTTAAGTATCAATGATGAATTATTTCTAAACATCAGATTGAAGTAAAATACATCAACTTGACAGAATATTGTGTCTCGTTGACTGCTTCCAACAGAACTGTCACTTGAAATTAACGTAAAGCTAAAATTAAACCTACATTTTTCCTACAAAGTTTTCCTTTTGAGGAATCTGGTCTGCACATCTTGAGTATTTTAAGTAATTTGTTGACATTAAAAACAAAAATCAAATGTATGTGCTGGCTTGTAGTCTTCATTAACTTCTCTCTTCTCCCAAACGATCTATTATTTTTTTTTACGTACTTTAAACACAAAAAATATAAAACATGGTTAAAAAACATTATATAGACACGACCATCCTCTTCCAGCTTTCTACCTCCTCTTGAATAAGCTTTGTACCGAGTTACAGAATTGGCAGTAAAAAGGAAGTGGCTTAATCAGAATCCGTTTTCCTTTTCATCTGTAATTGTAATATTTGCTATGCTCTTTACCCATAAAACTTTGAACTATTTCGATTAAAAAATTTCTATTTTTTTTAAAAATAAATAAATACATCGTATAGTTTTGTGAAGTTGATAAATTTTTTGAAAAATAGACTGAACATTAATAATTACAAAGAATTGTGACAATAAATATTTATTCGATGTCGATCAAATGTGATAAGTAAGCAGGACATACGTGGAATTTTTACGACTGTAAAAAATTCAATATATCCCCTTTTAGTAGAGTCACTCATTTTTGCGGTTCGCACTTTTTCGAATCTCTATCATCACACGTACAGCAAGAATTAAATTTTGATGTGTCTGGAAACCACAAAGAATAATAGCATCAGGAATGAAAAAAAGAGGTTTTAACCAGGACTCGGACTAAAAAGCTCTTTTTAAGTGCAATAAGCTTTTTTTTTTTATTCAAAAATGGCATTTGGCTATCTTTTGGTGCTAATGATTTATGTAGGACTAATACGAACATTTATTATAGCTTGCCTCAATGTGATTAGGAAAAAAATTCATCAAGCTATGAAATCATTTATTTATTAAATTGCTTCAATTAATTAATACAATTATTATTACCACTTGACAAAGCTTAGAATACTAACTACTGCATTTTAATACCACTGTTAGTATTTTTATGTTGATTAGAAGACTTCAAGATCCTTTCTACAAGACCAATACATCTGAGTCTTTTAGAAAATCCAATAAAATTAATTTATAAAAAATAGAAAGTAACTAAGGTAACAATTGAGAGTTGTATTAAATATTTTTGATCAACTTAGGTTCCCTGGTAGGAAGCAAAACTGGTCCTGAAGTAATCTACCTAGCTTTGATCCAACGTTAGATCAAGAATGGATCAAGTCTTGCTTCTAAGTAGAGTAGTGGGTAATTATATAGCTGAACTTCGTCATCTTTAATTTCAATGGGAACGATATATATTGTTTAATTTATTTTAATTTAAGCTGCAAGAGGGACACTGAAGCGTGGTAATCCATGAGTACAGGTTTAGAAAAGTAAGAAATAAAACACTAGTGTGGAAAAGCTTAAACGCTAGTGCATCCTAGCGCGTAACTAAAAGGTTCTGGGTTTGACTTCCGGTCTCGCCAAGTTATTTATTTTTAGAAAAAGTAGATCTGTATATAATTATTGATTAATGATGTCGATTGCTTGATAATGATGATAATAATCATGAAAATATTTCATTAAAATAAAGTTTAAAAAAATTGAAATAAAATATTTTTAAATATTTTTAAAATTTATATTTGTAAAAATACAGAAGTAGAAAAAAATTATTTGACAGTTAGCTTTTTAGCTTAATGGAATATAATTATTGAATAAACGTCATTGTTTTTAAAATCACAATAATTAATTATTAATAAATAATGTCATACTTTAGTTAAAAATGATAATTAAAAACACAACGAGACTCACAAAATTCTTTCATGAATGTAATTATAGAGTGGTAGAGAAAATTGTATGTTGTCGGTTTAAATTAAGGGTTGTACTACTTCTTTTCTGGAATTCACGTAGTCTGTATTTATACTTTACATTCTCGTGATATTCATCTGCGTTCATTTTTATGAATGATTGTAATGTTCCATAAGCGTTATCAACTGATGAACAGTATTGGATTTCTGCAAAAAAATAGTAAATACAAATAAAATAAAAAAACCAGTATAAATGATTTGACAATTTTTTCATCACATCATGGGTAATTATTTTTTTTTGCTATATTTTGATTGAATATCAAACTAAACATCGACTTGTGATGATAAAATTTTAAATAAAATACGTTATTTATTGCGTGTAATTCATCATAAAGTTTTTTATTTAATTATTCCTGGTGGCAATAATTATAGTAATGTTATTATTCAGCTTGACAGAAGTGTGAATATTGGTCATGATGATTAATAAGTTTATTTGGTGAACAAATCAAGTGATTTTAGTGTAGAACTCGGCACTTATTTCAGTTAAGTTGTGAAAAAAGTCATTCATTAGTGAATACCAATCACACGTGTTTAATTAGTGTTCAAAAAAAAAAAAAAAAAAAGACTTCATTATTCAATCTTTAATGTATCCATTCAATTAATTATTTACTTTTTTTTTTAAATAGTTCTTTTAATATTAATTAAAATAAAATACGTTTATAGAGATAATTTTAATGTCAAATTACAAAGTTTGTCTTTTTTAAAATTGATAGATTTATATATCAAATGGAATTCACTGTAAATAAATATCTTGTGATTATTAGACCTGTTTGTTTTCGTTTAAATCGTCTTATCATCTAGTCACTATTTAAGAAGCAAATATTTTTTGATATTTATTAATTACATAAAGAGTGTAAGATAGAATTAATTTTATTACCTTAACTCGATTTAAAAACTAATATTCAAAAAATTTGATAAGATTATTGGAATAGCAGTGTTGAGAGATTGAAAATAATCTTCTTACTACAAAAGTACAAATAAATATCTAACAATTTTTATTGCAATAAGTAATCATCATTTTTATGATAAAAAGTTTAATAATATTTTAAATGAACTTTGAACGATTTTATTAAAGGGAAGTAATTTTAATGTAGTTCAATATGTCTATTTTACAAATGATTTCTGAATAAATAGATGATATCTTCTGTTAGATGAATAAAACGATCTAATTAAAAAAATCATAATAGTTTAGTAGAAATTTTTTTTATAAGAAATTGAGTCATTAATAAATATAAATTAAAAATTGAATTAAATTTCATGAAATACAACACTTATCATAACTCTAATATGTTAATAATTGTGTGATAATCATGAATAATAAAAAATAATAATAAGAATAATAACAATAAATGAAATAAATAAAAACAAATATTATCTGCTTCTGTTATTTGTTATAACTAAAATACAATATTGAAGGGAAATAATTTTAAAAACAATGAAATAATTTTTTTGAAAGAATTATTGTGAAATATTTACTCAAAAATGGAACTTAATATAGAAAATAATTTTTTAACGTCAAAAATATAAAAATACAATACCATAATACTTATGTAGGTTTCTCAGTATTCTTTATAAATGTTTTGAAAAATTTTTCAAAACATCAAAGTTGGCATCAAACGTAAAGAAAAATACTTCCATGGAAAAGGATAAGGAGATTCGTTGTCGCAGGATTACATGGCATACTTGAATGGGTCCAGTGGGTCCTGGTTTAAAGAATGGCAAAAGAGTGAGGGAGACAAAGTAGGCGGAAGAGTGAGATAGCTAGAGTATAGGATAGTTGATGGCGTCCGGGTAAATGTCAACTTGCGATCAATATTCTCTTGGACTTTCATCCTTTACTTATGATCATTAATGACAGAGATATGAGATCACAGAGAGAGAGAGAGAGAGAGAAAGCCACAAAAAGGAAGACAGACAAAGTCGATAGTAACAGTCGACAAAATTATCAGCGACCTGGAAGATCATTTTTTTTAAATTTTTTAATATCATTGTTTTTTACGGTTTTTGAGTCTATAGTGATTGAGAGACAGGAGATCTTGCATGTAAAAATATCTTTTTTTTCATTGAATTCCAGTCAAAATTTCTTCTATATTTTAAAATCATTAAAATTACACTGAGTTATCAAAGTTATTATTGAAACTAGAAATAAATAATTTTTATCTTTAATTAATAAAAAACATGCCCTCATTTTATTAAAGGCATTAGGTTGAGATGAATAAATTGTTTTATTCTATTTTAAATAATCAGTAAGGTTCAACAATATAACAGTCCAGTAACCAAAACTTTAAGTTCTATCTTACTAGAGATCAATTGTGCAATGATGCTAAAAATTTTTTAGATGACGGATTCTTTTAGTAGTCACTAAGAAGAGCATTTATGCAAAATTTTGTCACTCAGAATTTGTTATTATTATTGATATTAACCAAGTGAAGGCTACATGCTTTCTATAAATAAAACAGTGAAAACAATAAAATGGACTGCATAATCAATGAATATTTATTGCTTTTGCAGTGCAAATTAAACTACTGTTTGAATCGGTTGTATTATATTCACTGATTCTGTAGTTCATTTCATTATTTTCACTGTTTTATTTTTAGAGAGCTGAGATTAATAAACAAATATATAAAATGAAAAGAAGCAAATCACAATTAAAAGTGAAGCATCATACGAATGTTTTGGTTCTCACAAATACCAAGCACCTTTAGCATGAAATGTTAGGTTATTTATTGATACATTTACTTACATAAGATTGAATACAGTTTTTTGAATATGTCATTTATTTATAATATGAGGTTTTAAAAATTTTAAAGGATTCTCTATATATATTTGATTATTCCAGTTACCTGCTTGCAGGCCACACAGGCATTGCTAGATTCCAAAAACATATCCAAATACTGAGCAATAATTGGTTACCGATAAACATAAAAATACAATAAAAAATATTACAATTATCACTTGAACATTTTTATAAATAATCAACAATGATTATTAACGATCAAAAATTGTTCTAAACAATTAAGAATAATTATTGTTATTACCAAAAAGATCTTCTTTTGGTCATTTTTACCAATCAGAACAGTGATAATTTATTCCTACTCTACTCAAACTACTACGATAATTTTTTGTTCAACAATTATATCAATATATTTCACTGATTTTCACGAGTAATATTATTAATTGTTAAATTTATTAAACTTAATGTAACATAATTCCATTGAAATAATTTGTTTCCATTAAAATGCATCAACTCTAACTGAAGAGTTAGAATCATTGAATAAAAAGTTTAACGATTTAATAATGTGATATTAAAATGACTCATTGAAGGATAACTCATTTACAAAAATTTTCAAAGCCTAAAAACCATCACTAAAACTTATAATGACATAAAAATATATTAAACAAGTTTTTAAATGATAATTACTGGAAAAATGCACTCGAAACAAATTCGATACCATGGAAAAAGAGATAAGTAAAAAAATAAAAGTAATATTGAGTGATAATAGGTGGGTTTTAGCGCCATTAATACTTGACGAATTTTTTTTTGAAGATAAATACCGAATCTCTGGGGTGGAGAAATCGATATATATATAATTCACCATATGGTTGAGACCCTCCATTTCTGTGCTCATCTATCAAAAGCACATACGTGCATAATGTAAACACGCGTGTAAGAATACATGTATGTATATAACAACACGATATCATAAGAAGTATTACTGTTATCATGGTCAAATCAGAAGGATTGCAGCCATTACTACTTTATGCATTTATACTACATGACTCTGTCATTATTTTCAGCAAATATATTATCATATTGCGTGTATAGGGCGCAGACAAATTACTCAACCGTTCTTGATCAGCTTTGAATTTTTTTTTTATCACTCTATTTCATTTTTTGGACAACAATTCACTGAGAAATCTTTCATTATAGCGAATGGAAAGAAAGGTGTGTAATAAAACTCAACTTTACTCCATTTTAAAAAATTTTACATTCATTAATAAATATTTTATTTCTTTGAATAATTTATTCCTTATTGAAGTATTTAAATATAAATAAATATTTATTAATACACATTTATTTCCTAACTAAAAACATATTGTTCTTCGAAATATACAATGCCTTCTTAAAATAACTTGATTGATTTAGTTTGATTTTACTTATTCATTAAAAAAAAAATTTTAAATGTTAGTTAAATTAGTGACAGCATAGTAAAACCTATAAATAACATAGCAACACTAGATTTGCCGTGAAATTTTGAACAATACATATAATCTAGAATATCTCATTAAAGAAAAATATAGAGTATGGTATAAAAAGCTCGTTTTTGTTTATATAATAATCTATCGCTTTTATCAGTTTCATTGCAATAATATTATTAATTATAATAAAGTAAATGGAACTTATCTTCTTTAGTTAGACCAGTAGGATGTATCAAAAAAATGCATTATAATTAACAAAAACAATTCCAAACTTCTCTGTTTCGTATTTTCAAATCTATTGTATAAATATTTAAATTGATTAATTAATATATTTACTAAACCTGAAGTTATAAAATTATTTATATCATTTAATTTTTTTAAACAATCTTTAACATTGAGAGAAATATATTCATAATTGCATTTACAATTATTAATTCGAAAAGAACTCAATTGTTTTCTGTCGAATGAGAAATTATCACAGGATTGTTAATCCAACTGTAAGGCTCAACTATTAATTTTTTAAAGAGCATTCGAAATTTATTTTTCTAGATTTTTTTTTTAACTTAAATGATCTTTTAAAAGCATCATTGCAATAAATGATATATTTTTTTTTTAGAAATTGTCTCAAAGACAATCTTCAAGCGTGTAATTAAACTCCAACTTACTACTTCGTGCAAACTACATTCAAGACCCAAAGTTGTAAGTTAAACCCCTAAAAGGGTTAAAGGACTCGGCACATGTTTGATGATAAATAGCCCATCTGATACGCACTAACTTAACAAATAAAAAGTAAAAAAAAAACAAAAAAAATAGGGACATGTGGGTCTAGATATTCAAGATTGTTTCTTGGCTTCACAAAGAAAATCAAAGTAGATAAAAGAAGAGCAAAAGTGAGAGCAAGAGACAGAGTGAAATAGTGTAGAAGAAAGTGTCGAGTGATAGTTAGATGGTATATAGCAGAGGTAGGATAAAGAAAGAGAAGTTGAAGCGTGTTTGTCGTCTCGCGGCTCCACGACCTAAGGAGAGTCGAAGGTTGGCTTCCGTTACTTTTTTCTTTTTGCTTCTTTTGGATTCTCCTCTTTCTACTCTTCTACAATTCTCCTTCTTTTTCCTTCCCTTGCGTAAGAAATCCACCACTTCCATCTCATCGAGAATCCTTTTTACTTTATTTTCTTACTCTTCTTCGTCTTCCTTTTTTTTTTGCGCACGCTCAGCTCTTCGCTCGGTTTTTGCTGCGTCGTTCCACTCGTTCTATTCTCGCTCGACGAAACTCGCGCGCGCGCCCTCTCAGCCCCGCCTTTTTAATTCCTTTTTTCTCCAAGACTTTTCTCATCTCTTTTCCTTTTTTTTTTTCTTTCTTTCTTATACTCTTGCTCTCATGTACACGCGCACACTCTTTATTTCGAGAGCTTTTTCTTTTTTTTTTTTTTCTATATCCTTTTTCTTTCTTTTCTTTCTTTTTTTTTTTTTATTTTTTTTTTTTCACTTTATTTCTCTACCCCGATGAACGAGCGAGAAAACACGCACCTGCGCGTCTTTTTTAGCCTCTCTAGCGCTTTCGTATTTTCACCTCTTTTTTTCTCTCAGCTTTGTACTACTTTTTTACGTCTCAACTATTTTCCTACTCGTCTTACGCGGTAATACGTCGGCCTCATTATATTTTTCTCAAAGTCTCACGATATTGTCACTTGCTTCTTCATCAGTTTTAACATAAGTTCCTTTTTTTTTTTTATTTTTAAAATTACAAAAGACCTTTTTATAACTATCAATTGACTAAGATATTTATATTCATAATTGTAAACAAATTTTTTTTTTTTATTCTTCAAATTTATTTCAATAATTTAAATGTCCTTGAGAAATGATTATTAATAACAATATGAAAGCTTTATCATTTTTATTTAAAAACAAAGAATCGTTCAATGAAATTTTATTATCATTTAAATCAAAAAATATTTTTAAAAAATTAATATCAAATTTTATGTGGAAATAATTAAACAATACTAAAGTTGTACTTTTTTTTAAATTATTATATTTTTAATCACTCTATTTTCAAGTGCATTTTATTTTTATCCCTGTAAATTAAAATGCACTGCAAATCCAAGATTTTTTAAGTGCCTTAAAATAATATACATTAAATGTATTCAATGTGAAATTTTTATAATCATGCTGTAGATATATACACAATCAGAAATATGTGAAGAATAATTTTAAGATTATACAAAAATTCATACATAGCTATTTATTATCAAGTAAATTTCATTTGTCTGTAAAGCTAACAATAATAATTAATAATTATTATTATTAATAATAATTAATTATTAATAATAGCAGTTGTGATTCGAGTAATTTTTACTTTAGCAAATAATAAATGAGTAAAAAAGTAAAGTAGATATTTTTAAAATCATAAGGCTAGGTAATTTTAATACTACACAATAACTTAAATTGTTATAAAAAATCATTAAACAATCAAACATTTATTTCAATGAAAATAAACTGGTGGAAAAGTTTCATCATGTGTGAAATTCTAGTTTGATGGTAGCCGTTACAACCAAAGCGTTTTTCAAAATACAAAAGAAAAAATATTTTTATAAAAATATTCAAAATTATTATTAATTAATGCAGCTTCTTTATTTGAATATTAATCAAAAACATCAGTTATTATTTTATTTATGGATTTTTCGAATAGATTGACAAAAAGAATCTAAGCAACGAATTAAAGGTGATAGAGTGATATAATAATAGTCAACTTCTATAGAGACATCGCTATTAAATTATCAAGAAAAATACTTCTAACAAATAATCAAGATAGCAATCATGATATTCATAATATTCATAAAAAAGAATGATTCAAAACGATCTTTGTTTATTATTAAATTGATAATAATTGTAATTTTATGATGTTCAATTCACGAATAATAACTTCCATGCAAATAGTCTAGATCGGAAGTTATAATAATTAAATAAAACTAGAGAATAAACAATAAAAACAAGTATGAATTCATCAATTTCTTTAATTATATCATCGATGATACATCGGTTACTTAACGATGGATTTGCTGTCATTGTAAATTATTTTAAATATCCAAAAATTGACAACTTCAATAGTTTGCTCTAGATTTTTATTGTTCGAAGAATAAATTCATTACGATTTTATTCAGCAATCAAATTTGACGATGATCAATGTCTGAAGCTTTTTAATTTAATGAGTTAGCTTTCTATATATTGCTGATTAATTTGATGAATATTCATTCCTAATGCATGTCTGATATGATTTGATATCAGGTCAAGTCATGAAGAAGTATCTAATCCTTGAATAAATAATTCAGAATTTCTTTCCATCAGTTTGATTCCAAGATTAGTGGGACATACTTTTGAATTATAATAATCAAACAAGACAAATACTTTCGAGATTATTAATAAGCCATAAAAAGAAAGTAAGTAAAGGTTCTTTTAAATAATTCAATTATTCACAAAAGAAATATTTACGTCTTGATTACAAGGAAAATAATTGTTTTGTAGCTGACTGCTTATATCAACATCTTTTCATTGATGGCACTGATGAAATCAGTCCCAATTACACCATTAAAAATCAGTAAAATAGGTTCTTGCTGATTCATTTAATCATAATCACTATAATTATTGAAATTATAACTGATTAAATCAGTTAACTTATCAGCTTTACTTGGTATTTAGCTGGAGAAACTTATCATCATCATCAAATTTCAATTATCACACCAACAAAGAGCAATACTTTTACAATCAATCAGCATAGTTATCACCTTTTTGAAATGAAGTATATCGAACTGATATGCTAGTTTTTAAGTTGGAGATGCTGCATTGAAAAAGAAATTACTATTTCTATCATCAACAGCAAGATGATTAAACCCTAAATGGAAGCAACATTATTGCTAAACTAATATGTTTATTTTACTTCGTTGACTTTAGACTTGCAGCAAAAAATCTATCTTGAACATAAAGCATACTTCTTTCTAATCATATATCATCAAAATCAGCTACCAGTTATTTTCAATCCAAGAATGAACTTTCCAAATGAGTGTACATATGTCATGATATGAATTATAGGGTTAAAGACATATGATTCAGACTTCTCATAGTTCACCAACTCCTACTGTACATGAACCAACTATTGAATCTGAATTAATATATATCTTCAATTCTTGCTTGACATTTGAAAAAGTGGTGTTGTGTTGCTGAAATTACATTCAATAACTAATACTTCATGCACAAATGGATTTCTGAAGGAATCTCAGTTATCATTTGAACATTTTGGTCTGGATCATATGCATTTATGAATAAAAGCTTTTATTTTTGACAGTGATTGATGAATAAATAAAATTAGAATAAGGATGGTGATAATCATAGTCAAATTAATAGGAATTAATTTCTATAAAGAATCATACTTTGATGATAAGTTGAATAGCTATGGATCTTTATTAGTAATCTTTTAAAAATTAAGGTGGTAAATTGATCGATCAAATCTTTAGGTTCATCCTTATTTTTTAATTAGTTTCAATAAATAATTAGAATTATAAAAATATTTAATATTTGAAGTTTATTTCATAAAGAACAGTTTAATTTCCTGCTCAATTTTTTACTTTAAAAGAGTTGGGTGGAAATAAAAATTTGTCAGTCATTTTTATTTTATCTTTTTTGATGATTAAAACACTCTTTGATTGACTATTTTCTACCTACCTTTCTGTCTATATAATAAAAAAACATTCAGCACAAAAACTCAACATATTTATTTCTTTTATTCATAATCATATCAATCTATTTACTATGGGGATAAAAAGGTTGTATTAATTTCTCTTATCAGTTGATGCATTAAGAATATAAAATATGTAATTTCAAGTTGAAAAGTATTTTCCTGCGCTTCCTGTACAAATAAAAACGCTTGATTACTTTTAGATAATTTCTTGAAAAGTTGGCACGTGGCATATTTCCTCATCAAGTGTTGATATGTGTGTAGAAGTAATGAGCATATACGGATACTCGAAATGATGTAGAAACGAGGTGCGAGGTGATGTGAAACTGCGGTGGTATATTGGGGAAATGGCAAAAGCAGGCAGCGGAGTCTGAGCGCGTGTATAACTGGCGGCCAGGGGGTAGTGCGCATTAATCATCCCCGGCACGCCATGACCAGTCGACCCCGTCCCAGACCGCCGTTACTCTCGCGTCAGTGGTGCTCAATCATCTGTGTCGTGTCGCGAGGGAGTGCGACCGAATCCACCACCTACAACTCGACCCCTTTTCAACCCCTCATCGTCGACACTCAACCACCCTCCTACCACCCTCACACTTATAATAAATCTTAGCAATACATGCTCACCGGAAAATACTCCAGACACCTACCAACTCAAATCGACTGAGATCCACGCATTTATTTTTTTGCAAGCATTTTAATTCCATCATCGAGAAGAATTTATCGAAATAATTGAAATAGGGGAGGTGGGATTTTTTTTGTGATATTAATTACGAAGATTGGCGTTTAAAATAGATACACTTGGAAAAAAATGGATTGTGGACAAGTGATATTTATTCTTAATTAATAAAATCAAAATTTTAAATAGTCGTGATGAAATTTTTTTTGAAATTGACTCGGTAACATTTTTATAGATTCAGTTCTGATGGTTATTTAATGATGATACGATAATTGATACAGCTACAATTAATAAAAGATAATAATAATAAAAATAATTAGCAATAAATATTAAAAATAATTAATTGTTAAGTAATTATTAATATTTAACAATTTAAATATTTTTAAATTTCCAAGAAATACGTCTTTGGTTCAATGCATATACTTATTTCCACTGCAAATCCAAGTGTTTAAAAATTCAACAATTAAAGTATTTACAATGTTAAACGCCATAAACAAATTACAGTAATTTCGTACATGTATTTTAAACGCATCTTGTCGTTTACTAAAATGCTATGGTTTCTAGATGTTTCAAATTTTTTTATTCATAATCAAAGTTAACAAACCAAATAAGCAAAATGTCATTATTATTCATTAAGTTTTGCATAGAATGGCGAATTTTATTATTAATGTATTTACTATATTATTTATAAATTTTTTTATTTTTAATAATAAACGATCCATTACCAAAGTAATTTGCCTAAATATTTTTTTAATAACAACAAAAAACTCTTCAAGCGTTAAAATATATTGAAACTTCATAATTACCATGTCGCATTAAACTCGTAATCTTCTACTGAGCAATTTCAGTACGGCGTGAAATTCGTTCTAAAATCGAGTGAATTTTGCTCCGACGCTTGACGATTACTATACTATCTGAAAATATCATAGTCTTCTATCAAATATCATACCAACTTTTAGTGCAAAATTATCACCTTCTAGCTACCAACATTCACCAAGTGAATCAATAAATTTGTCATTAAAAAATAAATTGCTGATACTGCTAAAACTCTTGATGACTATTGATAAATTGACTATAGTACACAATGCACATCATGCACTAGTATAAAAATGACTGTCATTTTCCCTAAAAAAAATCAGATCACTTAAAATTCTTGCTCCGAAAAGTCTATATCAAATCATCGATCATCAAACTTCAATATTATTTTGTAAATAACATTACTTTAAATTTATATTCAACATTAGACAACGAATAATTCAAGTTAGCTTAAATTTCGTTGGAACACAATGTCTGCAAGAAAAAAATTCTTTTATTCTTATTCCCATAATTAATGCATCTGAAGATATAGTTTAAAATGATGACTACTAATGACAAATAACTGTTGGACAATTTTGAAAAATTGTCCAAAAAAAAGCACCTAGACATACAGAGTGTGTATGTGTGAAAATAAAATGACTGTGGCGCAGTGATAATCACGTCTATATATTTCCATAGAATAGCACATACAGCATGTATATACCTAGGAGCATACCTACATATATCTATACATAGTCTGTGATGTGACATAACCAAGCGAAATCCTTGCACACATGCATGGGATATACGAGAGGCCTTTGAGAGTATGGTATTAGGTGCGGGTACCCGCACGTGAACAAGTTCACACCCACACAAGTCGTGTAGAGTGATCTCATGCACGTAGTGTAGAAGACTAGTGTGTGAGTGTTGAGCTGCATCTATAGATATATAGAGCAGAGCGAAAACTGTTGGATATGTTGGGAATGAGAGGGGCAGGGCGTCTGGTGGCGGCGTAACGCGATAAACGGATTAACGACGAGCTCGAACTCGAGCCGGGAGAGTTTGCTGCCCGCGCGGCACGAGCATTGCATACGGAGGATAAAGAGCAGGGCTGAAGAGAAGAGGGAGTTTGTCGGTGTCACGGCATCGCACGTTTCTCGACATCTTCCCCCAACCCACAAACCATTTCCACCCTCACGCCTTCTGTCACCTTTTATTCCCTCACTCATCCATCCTCTATCTTTCTCCAACTCTCTTCTGCTTCCACTGACCCTTAGAATCCTCATGGCCTTCCTTTACTTACCAGTTCACTTGCAGCCTTCTTCTTTTTTCTCTCTGTCTGCTCTTATTTACTTTCTTTTACTCTCCAATACAAGTGCACTTGGTTTAGTTGACCACATCAAAGGATCTTCTCATCCACATCTTATTTCCCTCCAGACCTTTTCTGTTCAAAACTCTTTTCTCTTCTTTTTCTTCTTACTTTTGTTCGAAAACTATCTCAATGTATGGAACTCCTAGTATTTTCTTCAACTGTAATAATTAATTTTATGTAGTGAAAACTGTTCTTTTATTTATCTACCAGCTATCGTTTTTTTTATTTTCATCCTTTTTTTGTTCAATTTTAGGTTGAAAGCTGGATTTTATATCAAATGCTGGGCAGATGATCATCAAAACATGCCTGACTATCATCGAGGATCCATCAAACTTTACCAAGGTATGTTATATTACAAAATTTAACATTCAATACTGCTTGGATGGTGGATTTGCTCATGATTGAAGTCAGCCTAGTTTTCTTTCTTCAACATTGAATGTCCTATTATGATAAATCATCCTTTGTTGGAGGATTAAAGATCTATAATACTACCGTAAAAAGCACGATGACACATTACTGGTCCAACATCAGATTATCATTTTCAAGCTTGGTCTAATGTTGGATCCATCATGAGCTCTTTTTGCTTTTTACTAGGGATGTTAGACTTTGACCTTACCTACTAGGTGAATATGCTTTTTTCTACTTCAAGGAAGAATAAAAGCATCATAAAATTACTAATTTGTAGCTCTACAAAACTTAACAATTGTACATTTTCATTCAAGTTTCATAGAACAGCTTAGAATTTTATGCTTTGAAGCTTTAGACTGTTGGTAAAAGACCTTCAGAATTTGAGGTATCTCTATCATAGTTCATAATGCAACTCTGATCACTAACAGCTTGGAATTTAAGTGCTATTCCAAGTCCTAAGCTTCAAGAATTTCACAAAAAATAACATACCATGGTATTACCTTGGGGATGGTACTTTTTGCAAAAAAATATTTTAGTTTTTAATTACTTCTTTGGTACTTGGAGCTATCCTAGACTTTCTTCTTCCCTCAAAGTCATTTTTACTTTAAAGTACTCTTCAGATTCTGAAACCAATTTTTATGATAATTAAAAAACACATTCTTAGGCAAATGCTTCATCTAGAAAATCAATTATCAAAGCAAAGACAAGGATGGAATTATTCGTGAAGAGTATGCAATACTAACCTGGTAGATTGTTATCACTTTATAAACGTCCCTAAAGTATAATTATTACCTTACCAACAATTGCCTTCAACTTAAATAGTTTAAATGTTATCCATCAGATATGATCCTAGGATATAAAAAGATATTTATTATTTACATAATTTTTTATTCCTGGTAGTTTTCCATTTATTTTTTATAATTCCATCATCAATTTATTTTCAATAGATAAAAAAAAATATTTTTTATGTTATATTGAAAAAACATATTTATTACTTTATCATGGATTATTCTAGCAATGTTTAATTGGATAAAAATTATTTCAACCAATCACTTGAACTAGAATTTAAAAACAAAAAAATAGAATCACTTCTAATTTTCAGTAGATAATACCTTTGTTTTTTTTATTTTCCATTTTTTATGAACCATAACAATTTGTTATTTCCACGGATCAACATCGCCTGCATCTAAACGTTCATAAATAAATACACAAATAAATGATAAATTTTTATTATATTACCATAATATACTTTATATTCTATTTATTTATACTTGTCAGTTATGAGAATTAGCAGGTATGAATAAAAAATGAAATCAATACAATTGGCAGTTTCATATTATATATATGACATGGTAATTAAATAATACATATAAGTCAAATGAAGTGATAAAAATTATTTTCATTTCTTATTTAAATATCCTAGAGTATTTTTTCTCAATTAATTTCATCGTCCAGCATATTATTAAAAATCTAAAAAAACCTTTTATCAACAAATAAAAATTTCCTTACTCCCTCAGAATAATAATAAAGGAAGAAATAAAATATGACCGTCATTTTTTCATATCTTCAGTAAGTTTACCAGAAATTTCTGCAAATATATCATTTTTTAGATGCAAAAATATCTCCGACCAATACTTCAATAGTTATCAACTATTGGACGATAAAGATGATAGTTACATCAATGCCATCAAGATGATCGTGTCTGACTGGGTAAGACCGTTTCTACTATAGTATACCCTCTACCATGATCTATTGGAATGGCGCATAAAGTGTAACTGCGCCACAGGAAAGACAAATGAATAATGAAGTAAGCAAACAAATCACAAAAAAAAATGATATGAAAAATCAAGGGAAAAAGGCGATCATCAGAGGCCGAAGCGTAGGTTTGAATTACCCAGAAGCATGTAGGAAATCCATGTATGTATGTATGTATATATAGACAGTTTGCCACGTGTTATATAGCTCTATTTAATCTAGATAAAGTGGGATGTATAGAACGAACACGCGTGGCACCTCTACTCGTGTGAACGTGCGTGCTGCTCGTTATCGCGGGATCTCGCACCACACGTACACATATACTGAGGTGCTTCACTTTGCCACTCACTCTACACGCGTCATGTAATCCAGCCCCCGAGGCAACTGCGCCCCAACTAACTTGCTTTACGTATATATACACATCTATTATATACAATACGTACACACGTTTTAACAATACATTTACAATCACAAACGATATATACACGTTCATACATATGTGCATAGAGGAAATATTAAAACACAATTTTAGTTGGAGATTTTTTTTTTTTTTTGATTTTTTAGAAAAGTCTTTTTGTTGAAAATCAATGGAACGAGTTGCGTTTTATCATTAGAATTTATGTTTGCAGATCGATAAAGGTAAGTTGATTATTTATTGTAGAATGTGTTAATAATATTTGTACTATAAATTTTAGTGTCTTATGAGTGCTTTTGATCAACAAAAAAATTCAAAAATTGTCTACATGTTTTTTGTCGTTATTTATAGCGATAAATGTCTAATATATTTGGAAATTTTTTCTTTTAATTGCACTCTAAAAATGAATCAGTGAATATTTATTGCTTGGAGTGATATTAATTGTATTAATTCAAATAGTGATAGTTTTATAACTGCAAATCAATAAATATAATTTTTTATTGTTAGTGTCTGATGTGAGATGTCTTTAGACAAAAGGAATGTAAGTATAAATTAAAGTAGCTTTTATATGAATATAATATTTTAATGAAAATAATAAAAATTAATAAGAAAGAATAAATTTGCGTTAATATATAACAATTAAAAGACTTTTAATCTTTAAAATAATAATAGTTAATGATTAATTAATTATTGTTACTATTGTTGTTGATTATTGTTTGTTTGTTACAGAAATGTCACATAGCCTACAAAGGGTTAAAAAAATTTTTCTAAAGTTCATTTGTCGATGAACTACAATAACTTGTTTAAAAAACAGTAGTACCTTTCACATAAACAATTAAATATCTTGAAAACTATTAATTGTAGAGAGTTAAGACTGGTCTCATTTTAATTTTCATAAAAATCTTTAAAAATTATATATACCATGTTTTAATCTTAATTAACTAATTTTTATTACTGCAAACAGTGAATATTTTAAACAAAAGGTCATAGACAAAACCTTTTCTCCAAATATAGTTTAGTTGTTTTTATAAGAAAATTTTTGATAAAAATCCAAAAAAATATATTTTTCATCTGTAAATTCAACTGAATTGTGTTTTAAAAAATGAAAAAAAATTCTGGTGTATATAAAATAATTCTTTGTACATATATACGAGTGATGCAAACATGCATATAAATGATACGTACATAGATACGTACAATAGATCTACTGGGATTTTATGCATTTTCTCTCTCGTTGTACGTCGATTTCTGTATACTACCAACGCATTGAAACTTGGTAAATGCATCACGCGAACGCTATTAAAGACGTGGGAGTCACCAAACTAACTTTACTTATATTATTCTTTTCTTCCCTCTTCACTTTTTGTCCTTTATTCTCTCACTTTGGTTTATGCTTGTTCCTCTTTTTTTTCTATCCTTTATCAATGTCATTATACGCTCCCCCTAGCCAATATATCCTAGGATACTTGATATAGGTATACCGTCACGCCCTTCTGTTTCTTGATCACTCCATATAAATACTCTTCTTCTGCCAACTTTAGCTCCCGTCGTTTCTGTTTTTATACAAATCAAAAAAATTGTTGCATTAGATGAGGTTTGTTTTGATACGTACAAGATGCTTTGAGGGGTTGCTCATAACAAGCGCATAATATTTTCGAGCTATATTTTTGTCTTGATTCTGTTTCTAAATGTCAATAGGAATCAGATTCTTTCGTTACTGTTTTTTTTAGTGTGGAATACTTTTTATGGATAGAAAAAAAAATTCTCTTGTGTATTTATTGCTGTTTTTACGCTGTAAAAATATATATGCAATATTTTTTATTGTTTAAATAAAAGCTGATTGCCAGCATGTATGATTACTAACTCCAAAGTGGAATTAAAAAAAATTTTTTTTTTGTTTTCAAAATATGAATTATAAAAAGAAAAAATTGTATGTGTATTTATATGTATTGTAGAATAAATATGTTTTGGAATTCGAAAAAATGGGTTAGGTATGTAGCAAAAAGAAAATTTTATAAAAAAAAAAAAAATCATAAAGTTATGCGGAACTCTCGAAAGAATGTGGCATCGAGACTTGTTCCGATTTAAGTGTGATGTTACAGTGGTAGCTGCAAGGAAGAAGGCTTCACGTACATATAGAATATGTATCTGTCCGTAAGTAGAATTCGAGACATGTCCATGCACATATTCACGTATGTACTTCTTACCGGATCTACAAAAATCACGACAGAAATAGTAATACAGTTTCTATAGAAATAATCATCTATGTAAATTATTTGTTATAAATAATAACAATTTTATCTTGAAAATGAATTCAGTCTTATGTTAGTTTGATTATAAATAAATATAGGAATTGTGTTGAAAATAATATTGGTTCAAAATGAAAACTGAAAATGATTTTTTAATAATATTAAAAAAAAAACTCATGAATCATTGCATAGAATTACATGATGGTTGATTTTTTATTTATTTTTCTGCTCAAATAATTGCATGTATTTGAGTATTAATTTTAATGAAAAAATTAACTAGCAACCAATAAATGAATGGTCCTTAACGATCAATAAATATAGGAATAACAATTAGTAGGTGACTTTTTAAAATTGAAATTATTTCTTTTTTTTTTAAATTCAAGTGCTTTAATTGATTGCTGTGTAATAAAGTACATATTATATCATTATTTAATAAGAAAAAATAATAATACATTTAGAAAATGAACTATTCATTAATGTATTGTAGTTAAACGTAAGTATTAAAAGTGTTTGAAAACATTTAAATAGAAAGATGTATATTAATGCAATTAATGAATTATTAGTAATTCTTTGCAGACATTAATAGACAATTTTACCAACAATGAAAAAAGTTTTATAATTTAAAAACAAAGTGTTGATATCATTTTAATAAATAAATATATACTGAGATATTTAAAATACGGATTATTATGATAATTGATTTTTTTTTACTTAATATGTAAACATTATTTTAGCACGTTAGAAAATTTAATGATTAATATCAAAAAGACATATTCATTTATCAAATAATTCTGCATTACTTTTAATCATAACAATACATTAAAAATATGGTATATTTTACTTATTAAAAAAAAATATTAGAATATTAAAAATACATATTTTGTTTATGTAATAAATAAAAAACAAATATTAATCTTGCAGTAACAGGAATTAACAACAATAGTAAAAATACTCGATTAATTATTATTGATAATAATAATTTAAATATTTTTAAATTTCCGAGAAATCCGTAATTTTGTAATATGCCTAAACTTATATTAACTCATTATTAATATAATTTTTATTTAATCTTAGACTCTCAAGGGTTATCAATAATGAAAAAAGTATTAACACACCATTTTTTAAGGTACTTTATTTATAAAAAAATTTTCAATCTCTGATAAACCAGCATTCCTATCATTTTCAAATAACCATATAAAATATTCAAAAAATTTTTATAGCACCATATACTCTATAACAATGATAATAATAACAAAAGAAGAAATAGCAATAAAAGCCTCTAAAAATATCCAAGCGGAGATCAAGCAAATTCTCCTCCCCTGACTCCTCAACGTATCGTGGCAACTCTAGAATTCTGCTCGTTACACTCAACGAGACTAGTTGGAGGGTCGCCGCACGCACGATCGTTCGACCTAATACCCACCCAGGCGAGAACGACGAGTAGAAAAAGAGAAAAGTAATCCGTCGAGACACATCAACACACACACACACATAACATTTCAAACGAAGCGCCACTCACTCACACGAACTCCCAACTACGCGCTTATAAAGTATATAAGCTTATGTATATGAGGAGAATGCCGTGGTCGTACAAAGTGGTCAGAGATGCACGAGAATGAAGAAAGCCAACAAAAGAACCGAACAAGAAGAAAGGAAGAAGAACAGTGGCGGCAGTAACCTCCCGCCACCACTTTACCAACTCTCGTTTATATTGGGATATTATATACAATACTCTAGCGTATCTCCAGCAGCAAGAGTGTGTGCTATATACCAGCGAAAAAGTGAGACAGAAGTGAAGCACACTTGGCCGCGCGCGTGCCGATGGCCGCGACAGTCACTATCCTCATCCCCTCACCCATAGCTACCGCGATACGCTACCAGGCCTCTCAACCCACTCAACGGATCCTTTCATCTCTCCGATACTTCTACTCACTCCATCTCTCTTTCTATCATACTCGCACACGTGCGTCATGAAAACCAACGTCACACACACGTGTGCTAGGCAACTGAATAGTCTACACCACCACAAGTTTACTCGCCAATGTGATCGCCGTCAGATTAAAATTTTGTTTTTATTTTCGTTAGAGTTTTTTAGTTTTGTTGACAATTTTCTCTTTGTCCCTCTTGTCCAGCAATTTCGGTGATTCCTCTGTGAATTGAAGCTTTTTTTTTTCTATGTAGGGTGAATGGTTATTTAAGCAATGTTGAGTTGCATGTCGAACTGGTGTGCTTGCACAAAGAGAGATGACAGTCACGTTAGCATGATATAGACGAGTAGAGGTAGAGAGTAAGGTAGCCAGTGAGATTGCCTGAGTGGTGGCCGCAGGCAAGGGCGCGCGTCAACATGAACGTTAGCTCATTCTCCATCGCCCTTGCTCAGTAATTTCCTCTCTGTTCTGGTGCTTAAACAGCAGTGTAGCGCGCCGACTCCTCCCCTCGACTCCGCTTCATCCCCTCTTTCACTTGGTATGGTCTGGATGACGATGTGCTGTTTCGTTCTCTTCATCCTACTCTTCACCATAGAATTCATTCTATGTAGTCCATAGTAGTAGTAAACTGTGTGTGGTGGTGATGGTAGTTGTGTTGGTCACACAGCTCGTATCGCACTCTCGTGTGCTCTTCCCCTTCAATATCAGAAACGACAAGCCGCGGTTGCAAGCCGTTCGCTGCCTTGCTGATCATCATTCGAGTTCCTACCAGTCTGTTGAGTGGTCACGCGAATACTTGATCAAAAGCTCATGCTATCATCCTTATTTCTTACATAATCTCTCTCACTATCTTGCTAAAAGTTTCGTGTTCTAGCTTCCAAGAACTTTATTTTCATTCATTAGAAAAAATAAAAAAACTTGATATAATATTTCCAATTCATTGAATATTATTAAGAAAGTAATTGACCATAAGTTTGAATGATTCACCTGGACATTTGGACCATAGTTTTATCAATAAATTTTAGTGAAAATAGATGTAATTAAACAGTCAATACCTTGGCTGGAAATTGTTGAGTGACAGAAAAACAATGTGAACAATTGAGTTGGTTAAACTGATTATAGAACAATTGTGAACACTGGAGAAGTTGATGAAGAAAATCAACCTATAAATAAATGAATAAATAAAAAGTGAAATTTATGGATTGAGTGAATAGTTGGTGACGAGCTTTACAACGAAAGTGACAGCAAGTGGTCGTAAGACACGTGTAGGTAACCCACGTGGTGGCGCATACCACATTAAGTTTATTATAACTGGAATTATCTTCAACCAACTATAATTATCTGATTAATAATAAGATATTAAAGATCAAGCTCTCTTAGAGTCATGAAGTTTAAGACATTGATTGTTGATGGTTGAATGCTAGAGAAAAACCTGAAGTGAACAAACTAATCAAACAAGTATAAAGTAAACAGTGAACCTTGGAATTCTTGTTTACCATAATAAACATAATTTTCATCGTAACTATTGAAACTTGGGTTTGACGCGATGCTTAGTGGCTTGAGCATAATCGCGAAAATTTCACGAACGGTGCAAAAGTGTTACTCAGTGAGTCCAAGGTCCGCAAGGACCTGCTAAAATGACTGCGCGTCTACACACGTTGAGGCATCAGGAGAAAAAATCCACGGGCAGTGGACACAGACATCATACCCAACAACCGCAGCATCAGCAGATTGTACCACAAGTCCCGAGCCCGGCCCCGAGCCCCAGCTCCAGTCCTAGCCCAAACCCTAAGCACTCGGACGGACGTCGAGTAAGTTTATCAACTTTTTTTCATACTGTTAGCAAGTTGTTCAAGCATGTCTAGTAGACAACTTTCATCTTAGCTATGTCTGGGAATGAGGGAATCAGCTTTTTATTTATTGATGCCATTCACTCATTTCAAAATGGGATATTTATCAAAAACTACAATTATTATTTGTTTGCAACTGGTAGAGTTCAAGTTATCCTAGTTTTTAAGGCACACCTAAAACATTTTCGAAAAATAAACAAACTATCAGGTGCTGGGATGAAGTTTACTCCAAATTCTAGAGCTTTTTTTACTCCAATAGTATATTTTAGTTCTTCAAAAGTAACGAGGAAGCATAAATAACAAGTTCCTATTTATCTAGAAATACATCATTAATTTAGAAAAAAAAATTTATTATTAATTTTCTTTTGTCCCTTATCATTTTTCCACGTATCCAATAAAATAACTGTTTTTTTTTTTTAGTTTAAAAATTGAGGTTGCGATTATGTTCATGTATTTATAGTACCTTCAGTATTATTTATTTACTTCAGTAAAACAAAGCCTACGTAAAGGCAGTAAATTCAACCATATCTATTTTTTTATTGCTAGTTGATGCATTGCTGGTTAGATGATAAGAACAGTAAAGTAGCTATTGTTATTAATATTCCAATTATATGGTCATCATCAATAAATCATAGTAAGTGATGAGTAAAAATTATCACTTCCATTTGCATTGAAGAAGTTGAAAACTTTATTTATTTCCTGATTATCATCAGAGGCTTTTCACCTGATGGATGATTGTATTGCAATAATATTAAATGAGCTTCATTATGTATTTTTGCGAAAGCTAAAGTGGTGATGTATGATGATAATTTCTATTTTAAATGGTGCAAAACCATATTATTGCGTTATAACCATCAGATGATCTCAAATGGAACCTTTATATTAGATTTTCATATGAATATGCCAACCACAAATGATTATCGTTGATACTTAGTGCTAATCTCGTAGGCCAGCAACTGTCATATTCCCTCGAAACTATATAAAGAGCTACTGAACGTCGCGTGACACAGGCCACGCGCCGTATTTTGCACTCACACCCTTTTTTCCACTTATTCTTCGCTTGTTTTTCTGCCATCTGTGTTGGGGTTTTTTTAGTTCTGTGTATTTGCATTTTATTTTGATTGTATATACGAGATACTGTGTTTGTTTAGATTCCATTTTCCTTTTCTACGCATTAAAATCTACATAAATTTCTTATAAAATAAGAGACTTGTAGGCGGTGAGATATCTTTCATTGTCAATCAGTAAATTCTAGGTATAAATTTTATGTGAATCATAATTTATATTTTATTGCACAACAGAAAAAAAAAACATTTAACTATTTTTATTTTTATGCTAATATATTTCATTTCACCGTTGCATGTATATTCTTAGAAATGTTTCATCATAGTAGTTGGAGTTTTTAAAACTAATTCATCAATATGTTTGCAGGCCAATAAACCACTGATGGAGAAGCGAAGACGTGCAAGAATAAATCAATCACTGGCTGCGCTTAAGGCGCTAATTCTCGATAGTGCTAGACTAGAAAATACGAAGCACAGCAAGCTTGAAAAAGCTGATATACTAGAATTGACTGTAAGACACCTCCAACGACAGAGAACCTTAGCACAGCCTGGTCTTTCAAGGTACAAAGCTGGTTATCAAGACTGTTCTCGAGAGGTGAGAAATGAAAATATTTCTAAAAAATGTTTTTATTTCACACAATGTATTGGATAAATGAAAAATATTAACCAGATAACTTGTCTTGTAGGTAAGTCGTTATCTGGATGCTCCAGATATAATAACAGGCAATACGACACCGATGGATCCAGCCGTTAAGCAACGGCTGCTACGTCATCTTGACAGTTGTGTCTCAGAATTAGATTTAGATCTTGGTTCACGGCCAGACAGTGGTTTGGGAAGCAGTCCGGGTAGTGTAACAGATCGTGTTCCCGGCGCTTCCAGTCCAGGTGCTCTTGATCACCACTCGACACCTATACCGCATTGCAGCGGTACATCACTCAATTCAAACTTAATTAAATCTGAAATTCCGGATATCATGGAAGCAACTACGCCAATGACGCGACCAGACAGCAGTACAACAACTGGAGATGAAAATAATAATAGCAGTCGACCAACATCAGCTTTCAGTCAGGTTAATCCAGCGACTTTAGATCCCCATCATCCAGGTGGATTGCCATTAGATCAAGCATCAACTTCTGGACAGAATCCTAATATGCTTTCTGTCGTCCAAGTAATACCGTCCAGACTACCCGACGGCCAAGTTGTTTTTTTACTTCCTAGCCATTATGTTCAACTGGCAGCCGCTGCTGCAGCTAATGGCATTAGTATTGGACCTAATCCACCTACAGCTATTTGGGCTGCTACTAATATGTCTCTTTTAAAAGCTACTGATAAACTTGTCAAACGACCTCATCAAGATATTCCACCATCCGAGTGGACCTCTGACGGCCCTAAACCCACTAAAAGTCTAAGAATTGATCAACCAGAACAGCCACTTGACTTTACAACATCCAAAAAAATTAAAGGATTCAAAGCTCATGAAAATGAACAGCTTAATGCTCAGCAAATTCAAAATAATGTACTTGCTGGAGAACGAACGTCTAGTCATTCAGTGGATTGTTCTGAAGAAATGGTTACCATCATCCCTCCTTCGTCAGCATCGACGATTTCTCATCAGCAACCGGTTAAAGATGAAGAGGGAATGTGGAGACCTTGGTAAAAATAAAAAAAAAAAAAAAACGATTGGACGTATAAAAGATAAAAATACAAAAATGAGTGTTTTCTTTACTTGCTGACACAGTGACGATTCTTCTATATGTCGATGTATATTATGTATGTATTTAATTGATAGACAAACAGAGGAATAATCTAAATGCCTAAAAAAGCGCCATATTATTGTATATAATAAAATCGAAAAAAATATTTACCTTGCTGAGACAAATTTATTTTTACGTTATCTAGATATATTTATTTATCTACATCATTAATATTATTAAATAATTATTATTAATTAATTAATTATTATTAGTTGATTAATGTTACAATTATTGCTCGATAGATATTCATATATTAATAACAAAAAAAAATAAAACAGCAAGTAAGTCTCCAATTTATTCAACACATAAATAAATTTAAAAGAATACTTAAGGCTATAAGAATATCGTTGCAAATGATTAAAAAAAAATTCATATTCAATGTACTTACTTATTGTTAGTTAAAAAGTTAATATTGTAAGATTAAACATTTTAAAACATTTAGTACATGTTATTTGTTAAATATTTCTTCTTTAATTTTATTTATTCAACCATTATAAATATTTATATTTATTAAATATCTAACAAAGTTTTTTATTTATCAACAATTTTATTCAAATGATTTTTTTTATATTTATATCGTAATTTTATGACCATTTGTAAAACAAAACCTTTCTTTGTCATATTAATTTATAAAAATTTTAATTAAAAAAAAAAAATACAACAATTATGTACGGCATTAAATTAATCACTGATTGAATTAAAAATTCATCTCCTCCGTGCAAATTTCAACGAATCAAAAGGCTTGATGCAAAATAACCGAAGGCATTTCTGGCACTCACCTGCCATAATTCGAGCAAATTGGACCCCTGCCGCTTACTAGCGAATTCGCCTTGAGCCGCTTGTGATCTTTAACGCTAATCAGCCGTACCCAACTACAATTATCTTTCTCACGGTAACACGCAGGTGCGTCAAAAAAAATCAAGTTATATCTCTTCAATTGGGGGATTCTCGTTAAGAAGATTCTTACTACTTTGATGATTATTATTATCAGTATTATCATTATCTCTTTTTATTAACTTCTAACTTATAGTTTGCGACAATTTTTTATTATTAATGACATTCAGTAGTTAGAATTAAATATAATAAAAACCAGCTGCTATCTTATCTGTAGAGAAAGATTTAATTTCTAACCGGTTGCGAATAAATCACAAGGTAATAAGTAATAACAAGAAATTTCTTTAATACATACTTATTAATTAACCAAGAGTTTTAATAACTCGGTTGTTTTCACTTTAATTAATTGTTATAATAAGCTTTTTTTCTATAACAATCATAAATTAATTAGATTATTTATTTATTTTATTTGTTCTCCAAATAATAGATATCATATGATAATGATATTATATACATAATCTATATGAAGTATATGCAATATCAATATGATGTTGTGCATTTTAGTTTTATACATATTACAAAATTTTTTGTTTATTCATTGTTAATAAATAATATAACAACGTATATGTATGTGTATTTAATAATCGACGTTAAGTATAATATACTTAAATGCTCATCATTAAATGACTTTACTAGTTTTATAACTGTTGTTCAAATTAAAAAAAAAATTGCATGCTACAGTGCATGGCTTTTTTTGTTTTCTTTTTTTTTTTATTGTTATTACATTTGATAAATGATTCATTCATGATTATTGATTAATACTCTTCAGAGTTTTTTATACCAGAAGAGGTAGTATTCTCCTTCACTGACTTCCAGGTCATCCACACCTGAAAATAAATCGATTACATTATTTTAATATGCTTCAGTTATTTATTATATTTTAGATTCGAAGATTATAATTAATCTGAATATTCATACTGAAAGTATTTGATTTTTATTTTTACTTTACGTTTTAAAAATTTTCATTCTATTAATTATTGAAGTGAACTGTAATTTATTTTTATCACATATCAATCTATCTTTAACAAACAAAACTTAAAAATAAATTTTAAAATATAAATATATTTTATGAAGACGACTTTCTTCTTTAATGCTGATAGTTTTATTTGATTTTTAGGAAAGAAAGAAGCAAAAAAAACTTGATTCTATCGAATTTTAAATGAAGTAATAAGTGGATATTATAGCTTGTTACAAAGATAGGATATTTAAAAGGATTTATCTTACCTCCAGGGGCAACGAGTTGATTGCCTGGTGGAGAAGATAAGTCTGGTGGTGTATTAAGCCTATATAGTAACCAATAATGATATGACATCGGTTCCTCCTTATACCCAGCGATAGTATGAACATAATGACCATTAGGCCATTCAGATGCTGAGAATTGGAAATGTGGTGACATTTCAGCTGCTAATAACATGACTCCATAAAAAGTCATTTTTTTCGGTGCTGTTACAATCAAATGATAACTTTCATTAGTTCCAACCCAAAGAGTGTAAGAAACGTTCACGAAATGACTTGATGGTGTTGTAGTAACTGTTGTTGAAACTGTTGTCAATTTAGTTAATGTTGATGGCGTTGATGATGATGATAAGGTTGTTATAGAGCTTATGTTCATTTCTACGTTCATCATTGTACTCGAAGGAATTGAATTTTCACCATAATTATCTAAAAAAATCAATCATCAAAAATGAAATTAATTAATTAGTTACCCAACTTTGCTGACAACAAGTAAAGTATTAATTTTTTCTTTGAAAAATAGTTTACCCACTAGGTATCATATTGGTAATAAAATATTAATTATTAGTAAAAGTAAAGCAACCATTAGAATAAATTATGTTCCATTTTATAGCTGAATTTTAAAGCTTTAAAAACTTGAGTAGACAATACATCTTAGCAAGATACTTCATGTGCAAAAATACTTTACAAAGAGTCTTTTCCAATATTCAAATCAGAATCAAGGATAATGTCCAGCATAGTATCAACATAAAGATAATATTTTAACATTTTCGAGATAATTTTACATCTATTCTGCTTATTGGAAGAAGCTTGACTAATAAAATTAGAATAAACATGTTAAAAAATATCTTTCATAAACTGTATCAATGTAAATTCAAACTATTTTTATCAAGAAGAATTTTTACTTACTTCCTATTTTGCATTTATAAAAGTTTCTCACTCGTCTGAACTAATCTTAGCATTGTCAATGTTAGCAATAAAAAAAAATAGTGTCGAAGAAACTCACGTAATAGAAAGAATCGAAATATTATTCTCAACTTGAAGCAGAATCGTAATAATATCTCGCTTCTTCACTTACCATAATTTGTAATGATATGCGGAGAAGTATTGTCACCATCACGGCAATTTAAAGTTCGTATTCCAGCGAGACTCTTGGGACTGAGACCAAGAACTACTTGAGCTGTCGTGTAAATGTCTTTCTCAAAAGAACCATCCCCTTGTTGACATGAAATCAGCCATTTCAAGGCTGCTGATTTATTCCAATTGTTTGCAGATTCGTTTTCAGCTTGTTCAAGAGCCTGCATAGCTAATGCTGTCATGCGTAAATCTCCAAAACTTCCATCAAGTCTTTGGCGTTTGGCCAGGCTTATTGATGGTTTCCTAACGAAATGGCGAAGATTCCGATGTCTGTGATCTTGGACAATACATCTTAAGGCAAGGATTACCATAGAAATAGTATCTGAAATTGTTTTTAAATGTTATTCTATCCTATTCATCATCAAGTATATCCTTTCAAATAACTAGATAGACTAGATAGCTATCTATTACCTATATTATGATATTGACCAGCATTGGCAATGTCTAAAAGTCTTCTAATTTGTCTTTTTCTGATATGAGCTTCCGCACTACAAGCCGCAAGACTTGATAGAGCTAAATCATAGTCCGTTTGTGGTTCATGATGCTGAAGAGTTCCTATCAGATCATGACCATAAAATTGTCTTGGATCCATACAAAGTGCATTCAGGGCAAGCGTGTATCGTGCTAAATTGGTTGCTGAAAATCCTAATTCTCTATGCCTAATTAAAAAATGAATGATAATGAATTGTTTATTATTAATGATTATATTTAATACTATCATGAATTTCATTTAATGTATATGTATTAAATTCATATAAGCAGATCAATACGTTAGGTTTATGTCTAGCATCAACTATTGCGCCAATTAGTGATTCTATTCTCTATTACTAGCGCCAGGATTACATACAGGATCAATAATAGTTATGTAATATCTTCAGTCCCACTGTTCGTTATAAATAACAAGTAGTATGATAAATAGAAGGATAATCTTTAAAAAGTTTTATAATGATGTACTTCATGGTTATTAAATATTTAAAGACCATTTTTAAAATATTACAATCCTCTTTCAAGTACTTGATTAAATAACACATTAATGAAGTACTAATTGGCACCTTGTCATGCTCTTTGCTAGAGTGCATAAATATTTTTAACGTATTTTAAAATAGAGGAAACATTTAATGAAGTTACAATTAATATAAAATTGGTAAATTGCTTTTTTTAGAATAGAATAAAATATTGGCCAACTATAAACATGATTATACAGATGAATTTATCCTGTTAATATTTTATTTTAAAAAAAAAAACATTGAGTTCAATGTTTGCTAAAAGAACTTTAATGTTACTTTAAATTATTAATAACTTTTAAATCATTCATATCAATAGTTATTGATTAGTGTTAATAGACACTAACATCTACATTCTATATTTAGATGATTTTAATTTTATTATGCATTTTATCTAGTCCAATATATTTTTGAAAGTTCCAAAAATATGCTGCTATTTTTATAGCTATATGAGATCAATGACTAAAGCCAATTTATATTCATTTTTTAGTAATGAGTAGTTATTAAAAAATAAACTACTATTAATGAAAGAAATACCAACTGATAATTGATTAAATCATCTAATGATAGCATAATAAAGGTTCAACATCTACCTCCAAAGCAACAGCACAATCTCCAGCTCCATTTGCTTGCTACTCAGCTGGAAGTCCAGAGATATTGTCGAAGGATTATCATCACTGTAGGATAAATTAGTCAAACGAAGTGCCAACAACACCCAGTGGGTGTTATTACCCCATCCATCGTCTTTATCTTTTTGTTTCCATAACCACGTGGAGGCGCGTGTTATCAGTGACTGCACTTCTGTCTCCTTGGGAGGTAATTCTCGGGCATTACTCCCTTTAATAAAAAAAAAAAATCCAGTGAATACATTAATTTCCACACTTTATTTATTTATAATAAATAAAGTGTGGAAATTATGTGGTATAAATTTTCTTATATACTATCTCTAATATTTAGTCATTGTAAGTTAATTTCACAATTTTATTTGTAAAAATCGAGACAAAAATACATAATATAGTTAGAAATTTGAATTTATAATTTCATGTATACCTTGACCGCACGCAAGGACTGTCATCCATATAAAGATAAGGACTATGCCTGCCATGTTTGTTCGCTTGTACATTATTTTAATGTATTTATCTGAAAAATATTTTTTACACCAATATTTAAATCAGAATATCATTTTTTTTATGCTGAAAATAATTAAAAACATTTTTTCATCTTCAAAAATAAGATATTACAATTTTTTATCATGTTTAAAATAAAAAATTTAATTATTACTCTCTTATAATAATTAATATTAACAAATTTTTAACATTGTTTTTTTTTTATATTTAAATACTTACTTGAGAAAACAAGTTGATGCAGTTGAATTACTGGCGATGTTTAAATGAAAATAAGTCAAATTATCTCGATTGTTTGATGAAATCAATAGCCAGAACACGGTGAGAGTAATGAACGATAATTACCCGGAAGTTAAATAAAAGAGTGTTTTATAAAAATTAATTCAAACAGTTAATAAAAGTGTAATGAAAAAATATGAACTAAAGATTCTTGATATATTATTGAACAAACCGGGGGAGAAATAACGAGGATCGTGGCTTGCGACGACAAGTCGCGATGTCTCGATACACGTTGCGCCTGTCTTGTGAATGCGCAATGCAGACTAAAATTCAGAGCAAAGTCTCCAACGAGCTTTTATCAGAAGGGGTTCAAATACCTTCCCCTTAACCTCCCCACTTGCTAGGGCATTGTATTGCCCTCAACTCACTAGACATAATTCAACTTTCATGTTCATGTCTATATCTACACTTTACATAGACTTTTTATTTAACTTTCAACTATTTATTGTCGAGGTAAAAACCCTACTAGTCATTTTATCATCTTTCTGCATCACTTATTTGCTCAACCAGCTATTAATAATAGGTGTAAAGTACAATTTATATTATTATAAGAGAAAGTAAAATAATCAATTGACAATAACTTTGAGTTATTTTAAATATTATATATTCATCACAATTATTTATTATTACTTAATTATATTTTATATTTAGTTCATGCTTTTGAAAGCAATTTGATTGAAATTTAATTTTTGTACTCATTTCCTTATCCAAATAGTACTATTTTTTATCATGTTTATCCATCTAATAAATTATAAATTAATCAAAAAAATATTTTGCATTAAACAGATCATTTGCTGTATCAAAGAAAAATTATTTTAAACAAATAATAATTTAACAACATTGTTTTTGGCAGTAAAAAATCTATTTCACACATGATCAATAAGATTCTATTCTCCAATTTGATGTATGCATATATTATTTTATTTTTTTTTTTTAATTTTTAAAATATTTATAGAAATTTCTTATTTGTACATCACGCATATGTATAAGTCTTTGAATTAAGTATAAAAAATAGACGGGTTTGTATTACGGAAGTTGTAACTTGACATTTGAAAGATCTGACTTTTTTGGAATTGAATTGATTTCTTGTTGCTCTTGACGACGATGACGAAGCATTGTTGATAAGACACCATTAAAACTTGCAGTCTTTTTCTTGGCACTACCCTTTGGTGTTGCTTCACCTTGTCTTCTTACTAACAAACGTGGTGAAGCCATTTCATCCATAAAATCAAAGTCATCTTTTTCTTCAGTCCTATAACAACATTTAAGTCATTTTAATCGTTACAATAAATCTTAACATGATAGCACTTTTTTTTAAATAAATACAATAAAAGTGAAACAATTATAATTTATGAATGAAATAGATTTGAATTCTATTTTTATAAATTTTATTAATCATGTGTAATTAAGTATTTTATTAAAAATATGTTATAATTGATTATATCTGATGAATTACTGAGATTGGAGCAGAAATAAACTTAAAAAAAATTATCATTAATTAAATGGATATAAAAATTTTTAATTCAAACGATAAATAACCATACTTGTATTCTGGTATATCATCTGGCTGATGATTATTAAGAAGTACAGGAGAAGGTCCTCTCCGTCCAGGACATTTCCACTCCAATTCTAGACATTGTTTATTACATTCTAATCTATCAATTAAATTAATAAGATCTTCAGGTTTGGGAGACCATTCATCCTAAATAACAACAATTACAATAATAAACGATAGAATGATAATTTGTTTACAGTGAGTAAAAAAAGTATATTCTAACCTTGGGATCATTCTCATATTTTTCATCATCAGAGCAATCTACAAACCATTCCTTACTACTTATATCCATTTTAAATTGATTAAAATTGTCTTTTTGTAAAAAAATAAAATGTAAAAATTTGAGTTTTAAGGTTATATTGTCATTTTATGTATATGTTCATGTAGGAATGTTGCTTTACTTGGATAATTTAGCGACCAAAAAATCTAAACTCTAAATCACTCATTAAAAGTATTCACAATGCTTGATTAATAAGAGTTATAAACACAGTAATTACTTTGAATTTATTACATCAATTTTTACATCCGGGATGTTAATTTAAAACCCTTTATTTGCTTTTTTTCTTAGACCTTCAAGGGTTATATTTTTGCAGATAGCGCCACAGCTCATTGACAGTTGAGTTGAGTACAGTTGATATTTTTGTGATTAATCTTGTGATCATTGTCCAAGAAACGTCATTACTAGATCAGCTTTGAAAATTAAATGCTGATGAAAGTATTTCGGAATTTAACCATAATAAAAATCATTTAGTGACTCAGTGTGATTTAATTTTATCTTATTTTTTTATTTTTTCACCTAAGGTAGAGATTTTTAACCTATAGTTGTCAACTTAACCTCGATAGTAGATGGTGAAGATGAGTCCCATAACTGATGAAAAATTAAAACAATTCTTTGTAAAGGTATAGTAATAAATATTTGATAACTAATCATAAACTCTTATTAAATAATTGGTTATGATTAAATAATGATGAAATGATTTTTCATATTTACAGTACCAGAATCCAGAAGCATCATGGAGAGAAGTAAGAAATGTTTTGAAAAAATACCCTAATTTACTTCCCGCCAATGAAAGTTTTGGTAATTACCTTATTCTATTTAATTAATAAATAATAATAAGTAAGATTTTAAACTTATTACTAAAATTACTTCGCAGTATTTAATGATGGATCTTGCCAAAATCTATTCAATTTACAAGGAACAATACCAGTGAAATATAAAGGTTTGTTGCATAATAAATAAAGGTTTGATTATAAATAAAATAAAACTATCCTTTCTCACAATTATAAAATATTTTCAGGTAATGTGTATAACATTCCAATATGCATATGGTTAATGGATACTCATCCCAACAATGCTCCAATGTGCTATGTGAAGCCAACAGCAGATATGACTATTCAAGTTAGCATGTATGTTGATCACAATGGAAAGATTTATCTACCTTATCTACATGATTGGGTTCCTGTAAGTTTTAGTTTGGTCATAGAGACAAAGTGAATCGTGATATTTCCTTACAAGATTCATTATGCTATTTAATCAAAAAAGACAATTAATAATTGGTTGGGTATTAACAGAGAAAAATATTTGTTTTCAGCATTCTTCTGATCTATTAAGCTTGATACAAATCATGTGTGTGACTTTTGGAGAAAAACCTCCTGTATACGCAAAACGACGTATTGATACTCAGACATCAACTCCTTATCCCATACAATGTAGGTTGAAAGTTCCATCTATATCTCGTTTCAATCTACTGTTATTATTTATTAGAAATAGATTAAAGAGTACAATGTTAATTTTTCAGCTTTCATGCCAATGCCAGGAGCTGCATCTAATGCATCTGGTGGATCTTTTCCTCCATATCCTACAAATTCTCAATATGGTAGTAGCAGTACCCCATACCCACCATATCCAACAACTGGCTACGGTGGTTATCCAAGGTATCCACCAGCAGGAGGATTGCCACCTTTTCCTCCTAGTGGATATCCTAATTCATTCCCAACCCCTTATCCTCCTGCACAGCCCGTAAGTATTCGATAACATAACATATGACATTTTATATTAAAACTCATTAATTTTTTACTGTCATCAATATACAACTGTGTGTTGTTTTTAGTCACCACCAATGACAGGTGCAATAAATAGTGGTAATTCAGATACTATAACTGAAGAACACATAAGGGCATCATTACTGTCAGCAGTAGAAGATCAACTCCGTCGAAGACTTTGTGAACAATTTTCACAACTTCAAGCTGAGCTTGAAACGTTGCGTCGTACACAACAAGAATTACAAAATGGTTCTACAAAGCTCAAGGAATTGTTTAGCAAACTCCAAAAAGAAAAACAAGAATTGGAGAAGAATATTACCATTCTTCAGGATAAAGAAGGAGAGCTAGAGAAAGAAATAGAAAAACTTTCAGACAATCAGTCTATTGATGTTGATGAAGCGGTTACGACTATCGCTCCTTTATATAAGCAGTATGTTTCAATCATTTATTGATTACTATTTTTTTCCAGTGTATTTTCAAGCAAATTCGATTTTAAACTATTTTATAAATACTTTTGCTTACTTTCCAGAATGTTGAATGCATTTGCTGAAGAGGCTGCAACAGAAGATGCGATATATTATCTAGGAGAGGGTCTTCGACAAGGCTCCATAGATCTAGATGTGTTTTTGAAGCACGTTCGGCAGTTATCACGAAGACAATTCATGCTCAGAGCATTAATGCTTCGCTGCCGACAAAAAGCTGGGTTAGCTGGTTGATGTCATCATTAAATATCGAACAAACTTGCTTTTAATCTTATGGTTGAATTCTGATATAACATACTATTTTAATATTGAAAAGTGTATTTAGTTAAAAGAAAAATTATACTATTATAATAATAAGAATGTAAATGCTATAATCACTATCAATGTACGCGTCCAAAAAAAAATAAATCATGTTATAGCTTAGTTTTAAAAGATTAGATATTTATCTTGATATTTGAAAGTTAAAAAATGTGACTGATTATTTAATGTAAATAATTTACAAAACAGTGTTGGAATGTTAAAATATTGATACTCTGGATAAAATGCCAAAAACTGAAAGAAAATTAATTAATTAGTCACTTTTTAATGCAAGAATAATTAATGGAAATAATTAAAGTCTTACCTATACATAAATTCCAACCCATAGCATTAAAAATAGTACTCCAAAACCAGAAAATAGTGCCGCAACAAGAGATACAAGTAATTCTTTAAAAATATCTCTTGTGAATTTCGTACTAGTGACTTCGTAAACGAAAAACCAGGCTGTGAAGAAAATACCAATTCCAAGAAGAACCATAGCTAGTATTGGAAATACAGCTGGATTTACAGGTGAAACATACCTTGTCATAGATTCAATTTCAATCTAAAATAAAAATACAATAATTCAATTTAAGATAATAATCATATGTCTATTGAATATAAACATGTATTAAGGTTAGAATACTGCTACCGGTTTTGATTTTAAGATTTAATACAACTTTAAAGTGCAATTAAGTAAGAGGAAGATATTTTTGATAATTTTACATTTTTCAGTGAATAAATTTTATATTGTTTACTTACCATTTTTAAATAATTTATTTTGACGTGGCCGGGTGTCGTGTATGTTTTTTTTGATGAAGAGACACGAAATATGAGACGTTGATGAATAAACTAGGGACCTAAGTTTCCTACAAATAATACAAAAATTTCCATTTGTAGATCTGTTGATAATTCATGTTTATCTTCAAAAGAGTGCATGACGATTTATTTCTAGTTTGCATATCTCAGCAAAATGCATTTTCAGCTTCGTATAACAATTGTGCCGGTCATTGTTAACAAACATGGCAGCCGCCACAGGATCAAAGGATGTTAATACCTTTTTGAGTCAAAGACAAAATGTTACGGATAAAGAATTGGCCGCAGAATGGGCACAATTGGAGGAGCTTTATAATAAAAGGTAAATAATAATCAATCTCATATAATTCAAGAGTTGGATCTAATTTTTAAAATTTATTTGCCGACTTGCAGACTATGGCATCAACTTACTCTAAAATTGGAGACATTTGTCAAACATCCTGCTCTCCAAAAAGGTGATAATCTCATCCAATTGTATAAAAACTTTTTATCAACGTTTGAAAATAAGTGAGTTTATTTAGTGTTATTTACTTTAACAAATACTAATATTAAACATAACCTACAATTGAAAACATCACATTAATTTTATTCGGTTTTAGAATTAATTCTTTGTCTCTTGTGGAGATATCAGCACACATTGTTCAGCAATTTGTAGATAAAAAAGAAGCTGTGAAATTTTTAGAAAAAACAGAGACTAAAGTAAGTAATAACAATGAAGCGGTTTCATTGTGTAAAGTATTACAAGGACAAATTCTTTTGGATAAACTCAATGATCAAGTGAAGACAAAAAAAATCATTGAAGATGTCGAAGCAATGCTTGATAATGCTGATGGGGTTACCTCTGTACATGGTAGATTTTATCTACTCGCCAGCAGATTATATCGATTGCAAGGAAAACATGCTGAATATTATCGTACAGCTTTAAGGTATGATAATTGAATGATTTTTCTTTATAAAGAGGAATTACAATCAAGTAATACTGAGAAGTATCAAAACATTAGATATTTAAAATGCATAATTTTACAGATATTTAGGTTGTATTAATTTGAGTACTTTAAACAAGCAAGAACAAGAGCAGCATGCATTTTTCCTTGGATTAGCAGCTCTTTTAGGTGAGGGAGTTTACAACCTTGGAGAACTTTTAGCTCATCCAGTGTTAGACTCATTGAGAGGTACTCCGAATGGTTGGCTAGTTGATCTTCTTCAAGCCTTCAATGCAGGTGACATTGCTGCTTTTGAAAAACTCAAACCTCAGTGGACTAAAGTTGCTGATTTAGCAGCACAAGAATTGAAATTACGGCAAAAAATATCATTGTTGTGTTTGATGGAGATGACATTCAAACGTCAAGCAAATAATCGGTAAAATTTTTTATTTTTTATTGAAACTATTGATGATTTCTGTTTTAATTCAAAAGATTTTTCGGAGAAATAAATGTTGATTATTCTTTCAGCCAACTTACGTTTACGGAAATTTCACAAGAAACACGACTGCCAGTTAATGAAGTAGAATTATTAGTTATGAAAGCTCTAGCTCAAGGTCTTGTTCGTGGAGCTATAGATCAAGTAGCCGGTACTGTCAATATGACTTGGGTTCAACCGAGAGTCCTTGATCGCAATCAAATCTCCGGAATGGTTCAGCAGTTAGATCGCTGGTGTAAAGATGTTAATTTAATGGAAATGCTTCTGGAATCCCGAGCGTCCGAAATTTTGACTCTTTAATAAATAAATAAGATAAGTTTAAGAATTATCTTCTTTATTCAGTTTTGGGTTTCAATAATTTCCATTTACTTTGAGTAAAAATTTTCTAATTCATCTATTTGGAATACATCAATTGCTACAGAAAAAATACTAAATTATAAAATTTTTCGTCGACAACTAGAATGTATTCAAAATGTGCTTGTTTTATTAATAAAAATAAATATTACTCTTTCATAAATGTACTTGTTTTTTATTAACATAAATATGACTTAAGTGAAGTTCTATCCATTAAACAATTAAATATTTTAACTTCCTATTTGAGTATAAAATTATGGAAAATATTATGTAATGGATGAGTAAAAAATTAAGAATAAAAATATTATTTATCTTTCGTAAATATTTTTATTGACAATTAATTGAATGATTTGATTGGTAATTATTGCCAATTAATTTATAATTTTCCATTAAAGCAGAGTATAAAAGAGTAAAAAATTTTGCAAAAAGCTCCTTGAAAAATGGTGAAGGATGAATAATGTGGATTGATTTTGATAGATGCCAGAAAACTGTAATTGTTCACTTTTACTATTTTAAGAGTGCAGCAATACCCTGAAATATAAAAAGTAAGATCATTATCAAGAAACAGACTGACTACCTTTTCTGTACACATGATCAATAATAATATTCATTAATTTGATATCTTACTCCTGCAACCGCTCCTCCTGCAGCGACGACTGCTTTAGGAACTCCAGCTGCTCCAATAGCTTGGCATGTAGCTACAAAACCTCCAGCTTTTGTTGCTGCGCCCATCATTGATGCAGCAGTAGTTCCTGCTGCAATTCCTGATGCCTTAAATCCCAAAGCTCCAACAGCAGCGGGAACACCAAAAGCTATGGCTCCAGCACCAATTTGTAATATTGTATTCATTTTTAAAACAAAAACGATGATTGAATTATTTTGCTGCTGACGGTTTCGATGTCACACAGAAAATGGATCGTCGAATATAGGACTGTAGGATTCTCTGTCTTTTTTTATTCTCATCCTATTTTTAATTGTAATTATGAACAACTAAATGGTTTACTGACAACAGTGCGCATGCCAGATACACAAATTCAAATTGCAAACAAATCCTCAACATTTTATAGTGGCTTCAATAGAAATTGTACTTTTAAACTGATTCAACGTTTGAACAATTTTATTTATGAATTTGAATATTGCTCTTTTATAAATGTTTTTTTTTATCGACAATTAATTGATTAGTTTACTTAAATTCGTTAATAATTATTTATTAAAGTAGGAGAAATATAAAATAGCAATAAATGGTTACGTAAATCTTCTTGAAAAATATTAAAGCATGAATAGAGACATAAATTTTTAATACATTGAGCCGGAAAAAGTAAACATACATCAAAAGAGTAATAATTGTATAAATGTTCGATTATTAACAAATTTATAGTATAAAACATTAAATTTTACAAAAAAATTAATTACCCTTTGATAATTAGATACTGTTTTCAATCGTGATTATACTGAAAATAAAATTATTTCCATTGTTACAATAACATTAGGAATATGATCGATTGATTTTGTTTTAGACGTTCTGTTCTTCGTCTTCCTCATTCTCTTCATTTGACTCTTCTTCACGCTGTCCTTGACCGAGTCCTAGGTCTGGTCCTTGATCTGGTCTTTGATCTGGTTCGTCATTTGGCCCATCATCATTTCCATTCACTATGTAAATAATAATATAGAAGTCAAGCATCAACTAAGAAAATGTAAGTATATGGTTTTAGTTGCCTAATATGTTTGTACACACTAAAATATCCAGCTGCTCTCTAAAAATATAAAAAGCAATTACAAGACTAGAAAAGAAAGTACAATTAAAAATGAACGAACTTTTTTTGTATCTATGATCAATAATAACATGTATTAATTAGATATCTTACTCCTACAACTCCTCCTAAAACACCTGTAGAACTAGCAACAGCTCCAGTTGCTCCAATACTTTGACATACAGCTACGACACTTCCCGCTTGTGTTGCTCCACCAGACAAACTCATCAACCAGGCTGCAGTACTTCCTGCTGTTATTCCCGAAGATCCAAATCCAACAGCTGCAACAGCAAGTGGAGCACCAAAAACTACTACTCCAGTACCTACTGCTGCTCCAGCAGTAATCATTGCTGCTTTTTTCCACATATTAGCACTTATTTTAAGATTGAAACTGCTACCTACAGCTTCTAGACTATTCAGGGAATAAATTGTCGTACATACTGCGATAAATAAATTATCGTAGTTATATATGTGTTGGAAATCAGCGTCTCCGACATATTTGAGTGTATAGGGCCTGTACGAGTGTTCGGCCCTAATCGGTTTCCCCCGTAGCCTTTCGGCTAACGTGTCTTGTCGTGCTTGTCACTTGATTCAAGTTGGTCGTCTATTACAGTTCAATAATATATTCATTGATAAATAAAGTTCTAATTTCTAATTAAACTAAGTCTTATTATTATTGTTTAAATCCACATAACCTCTAACAATATGATACATCATTAAAACACGACGTCATGTTAATCATTAGATTCTATTATATAAGTATATTGAGTGAAGGCTTATAACTGTTTATATCATATCCAACTGAGTTGAAGATTAAAATTGATAAGATTTGTATTTAAAAAAAATCGGAATGCTTTTTAGACTACTAAGCGGAAGCAGCATAAACAACGGCAGTTCTCCAGGCTGTCAATTAATCCTTTGTAGTATATAAATTTTTTATTCCTTATTTAGATAATTGGTATCATACTGACTTATACCATCATTCTAATACAAATTACAAATAGCATTTTGGAGCATGAATGAATTAACAGAATAATAAAATCTATAACTGAATCAAAATAATAAAAAAATTATTTTACTTTTAATTCCGTCTAATTAGTTACATTATAAATGTATAATTAATTATTTAAATTTCAAATTAGCAAAGTCAAATCATGGTGAATTTTTGCGAAGGACACTTGTTCGTCGTGGAGTATAGAATTTAATTCTCTTGTTAGTTTCTGCATGAATGGAATATTTTGTTTTTTCCACATATTTTGCAAGCACTATATCCAAAGGAACATCTAAAAAATAAAAATAGTTAGAAGAAAAATAATGGCACTCACAGGATTATGTATTGATTATGATTGCATACCTAAAGATGACCATGTTGAGTTCTCAGTTTTGATCATTGTGTAACCATTACCTCCACCGTAAAGGAATGTATCCGTAATGATTGCATATGTCCTGTTCAATTGTAATTTATAATATTTTGGCTCCAAACATTTAGCACATCGAATAAAAACTCCGTTTCGATACAATACTCGTGATCCAACAGGTCGTGTTAAATCATAAGTTACTTGAAGTCCAGAGAAATGTAAAAATTGTCCTGAATATTGGATATCATTTCGACCTATTTCATGTTGCGCTACACTATGTTCTAACATTTGTACAATCTGCCATCCTGTTACTTTAGTTTTTCCTATAATATTTCCGAGAGCAAATGCGTGAATTGCATCTTCATATGTTAGCTTAAATAAAAAAAAAAAAGATTAAATCCAATCTAATGATTAAAATAATTTTTAATTCGTTAATTTAAGCTTACTGGTTCACCAGATGTCTTATTAATTGAGCATCGAATGGCTCCACCATTAACAGTAGCAATAGCTGCATCAGTCCATCCATCATGGCCTGTATACTGTTCTAAATTCTTTAAGAAAATTAAAATGAAAAATTATAATATTTAATAGAGAAATTTAGCATAAAAAAAATAAATGATTATCATACTTACATAATCAATCATAGCATCAGTTATTAAATTACCTAGATTACTTTCTCGTTTTCTAACAACGTCTCTTTCACCCATTAATAAAACTTTGCTATATCCAATTGGTTTATTTTTAAATTCATCCAGTCCTGGCCGATACTTTTCAAGTTCTTGAAGAACATCAGGAGCTTGTGGTACTTTATAATCAAGTAGTATTGGCTTACCAAAAATATCAATTATATTACCATCATTATCAAATTTTACAAAGAGTCTACCAATGTATTTGGTAGATTCATAAGCTTGAACTATGTAAACAATTTTTCCATTCTTCTGCTTGACAGCAGTTGGATATGAACCTGCTGGTATCTCTTTGTCTAGTTTAATTCCATTAGAGAGAAAACTGTGTGAATGACCTCCAACAATTAGATCTAGATCTTCAACTTCTGCTGCTATCTTTTTATCAACTTCATAACCAGAGTGACCAAGACCGATGAAAATATTTACCCCCTCTTTATTCTTAAGCCGGTTTATCTCATTTCTAATTGATTCAGTCTCATTCTTAACAATTATTCGGCCAGTAGGATGTACTATTCCAGGTTCTGAAGTTACATATCCAACTATTCCAACTTTTCTGCCATTTACGTTGAGGACGATACTCTTTTTTACTATCGCTGCTATTTCTGGTTCTTCAGATAGATCGAGATTCGACACCACAATAGGAAATGAAGCGTTTTTGAGAAAAGGAAGTAATCCGTCGATACCATTATCAAACTCATGATTACCCAGAGTCTAAAATAAAAATAAAATCAATGCGAAATTGTTTCACGCCTTGTTGTTCTGATAATAATGAATGATATTACTTACAATTACATCTGGTTTCAGAATATTTAAAAATTTGGCAACAATTTCCCATTTATACAAGTAATACCATGATGTCCCTTGAAAAGTATCTCCAGCATTAAGAAATAATGTAGGATACGGAGACTGCTTCCATTTTCGAACTAAATGTGCAATCCTGGCAAAACCTCCGTAACATTTCTTTTCAGCTTTATCTCTTTGGGTACACGTACTTAAGACTGCACTTGTTTCTTCAAACCTTTAGAAATATTTCTTAAATATTAGTTTATCAATAATAAAAATAAAATTAAAATTATTTACCTTGAATGCATATCATTAGTATGCAGTATTTGTAATGTCCAATGTGGTGGAGTATTAACTTGACTCTTCACATCTTTAATAAGATATGAGCCACAGAGATAATTATTTAATAAAATTGTTACAACAAATAAATGTAGAATTATTCGAATCATTTTGTCGTTATAACTATATTATATTCAATTCTATTTCATGAATTATATTAAATAATTATAAATATTTAAAGAATCACAACTTTTTGGTCTTCAGCAATCAATTCGATCAACTCTACTAGAACTTACAAATTACAAGACGTACAGAACATCTAGATTGAAGAATGGTTCACAATCGACTATTGTTCCGTAGACAATATCTATTAAAAAATATTTAATGAGCATAAAAATATATTGTGTTATATTTTGTTAATATATTCTAATGATAAAGATAATTAAGATATATGATTAATATTCTCAGTCACAGTTTATCTTTCAAAATCTCCATTTGAAATACAGAAAGACATCAAAGTCCACACTGCAATTAGTTATCAAAATATTAATTTTAAATTACATTGTATTGTTCTGTAAAAAGATATTTAACAAAAAGTTAATTTAACTACAAATATCTCATTTTTAGTGGAACAAATGACGAAATAGGCTTTTATTTGTAGTACTTCAATATTCTATTATTGCCTCCAGCAATAAATACGAAGAAAAATTTGAACAAAGCAAAATGAGTTGTAGTAATTATTTCTTTTTATTTATTTATTGAGCTGTAAAGCCTCTTTATAATCGCATACGTACATATATGTGTAAAGCATTGAAATATTAACCTTTAAAGCTGTAAGAAAAAATACGTAAATAATATTTAATTCTATGTTTTCCTTTTTACAGTAAAGGAAAATGCATATTATGAATTTATAAACCTTTTGTGTAATTTGTTCGCTGCTTCTGTTTCGGAGAATTTAACGTACACAATCTAATGAGTAGTAGGAACAGGAAAAGTGGGGGAAACAACATCTCAGTTGGTAATATTTGTTTATTTTTGAAGGGCCCAATGAAATTGAAATTCGTCAATAGATGGCGTTTTTCATATTTTGTATACTTTATCCGATAACCTTCAAACCTGTAGTGTATGTTTTTGAAAATAAACCGTTGTTAAATCTAAACAATTGTCACTAGTAATAAATAACGGTATTATATGTTTAATAGTGGAAATATGACTATAAGAATAATTAATTTGTCTTCTTTCCATACATTATTTATTCAACAACAATAAAATAATTACAACATCTAATAATCTTACTGCTTTCTTTATCACGGAACGCTCATCAATACCATTGTCAAAAATCATGTTTGACTTCAAAGAATTGTGCTTTATTTGTACTGAGAAACTTGACCGAAAACACAAAAAAGTGGTTACGGTGCCGAATGATGTTAAAACAAAAGAACGAATAATTGAACTTTGTGAAAAAAACAACAATGCTGATAGTCTTTTGATAATTGATCGCATAAATAGTATATCTTCATTGGTTGCTGCTAAAGCTGCATATCATAAAGTATGTTATGATAGACTTCTTCAAGTATTATACCCAACAAAAGCAAAAAAACAAGAACCTGAATATGAAGCTGCACTACAGAAACTCTTCAACTACATTGTAGAAAGTGGAAAAGATCAATTTACCCTTCAAGAATTTCGAGATATTTTGCAGAAACAATTTCGTAGCAATGAAGTGCTTTATTCTGCTTTGAAGAAAAAATTCGGAGATGAAATGACTATTATTACTGCAAAAGGCAAATCTCCTAAATTCTTGTATGAAAAAATGGATATTGCACAAATTTGTAAAGACTGGCATTACGATAAAGACAATATAAGTGATGCGGCTAAAAAAAAAATACTGAAAGTTTCTGCTGAGTTATTAAGAACAGAAGTGAATAAGTGTGAATATAATTATCCATCATATCCAGAATCAAGTACATTTTTAGACGACATGCAGAATGATATACCACCACAATTATCTTCTTTTTTAAATAATTTGTTACCTGATGAAAATGACTCAGGTGGTACAAAAAAAAGCATCAAACGAAATTTTATCGCACATTCAATTATTTCTGCTATTCGTCCAAAGTCATTTCTTTCAACATTACAATTAGCTCTTGGAACATATCTTCATAAGAAAACTGGTTCTAAATGGTTAATCGGACTATTATCAGCATTAGGAATTAGTGCAAGCTATGAAGAAATCGAAGTTTATGAAGCTTCAACAACAATGGATCCTGCAATATTTGATATCAGAGATGTTTTTCTTCAATACGTTGCTAATAATACTGATTATGATGCAAGAACGTTGGATGATCAAGAAGGGGTGCTAGAAATGCCATCATCGACACCAGCAGAGCAGAAACGAATAAGAACCAGATCTGGTAATCGCCAAAATAAACGCAAGAAGTGCTGAATTTTCTAACAGCGATATTTTATAAAATATGATTCCAATTTATAGAATAAGTTTAATTATAAGCCTTAAGTTGATTTCAATGTCAGTTTTAATCTGAAGATCTAGTTTTATCTAATCTAAATCATAACTATAAACCTCTTAGATATTGAAAACTATTTTTAATGCACTCTTTTACTGGGGTTCCCAGATAATAAGAGGCTCTTCTGTACCAACTATGTCGGGAATCATATTTTGTTTGTTTGTAAGTTGTTTGAGTTTGTATAAAACATTTATTTTTTCACTACTAATTGCAAAATTAGTCCATAATGATTATATTTTTTTAATGTTAACGATCTAGTATTTGATGAATACATAAAAGTAGTTTCAAAGTTATTGGCTATCAAAAAAATTAAACAAAATTACTCGAATGATATATTATCTTTTCTATATACATTAAGTAAAACTGCTAATCTTTTCTAAAAACTCTTGATAAATATTATCATTATTATTCAGTGGGAAATGTAATAACATATAACTTTTTTCCCACTGCTGCAAATATATAAAGAATGTAATTGTATTCGGCAACATTTAAATTAGTAATTGGTTGATTGTCGAGTTTGAATGTTCTCGTATATGCAGGTTTAGTGGTAAATTCTAACAAATGTTGAACGTTGTCCAAGACATACATCAATAAAGAACCTGATGATAATGAAGAATATATTTTTAATAAATGGAATAAAAAAATACTATTAACATTAAAAAACAAGAAATCATAAAAAAATAACAATTATTAAAATAAAAGTCAAAGTTTAATATCAAATGTTTCTAGTTTTTAAAGAATTTATACCATAAAGTGTTTTTTAAATTTTTAATTCAGCATAATAATGTTTGATTACGTTGAAATTAGTACCGTTTTTATATTACCTGATTTTAAGCCGAATAATACAACATTTGCGTGCATAAAACATGCAGAAATATTTGATGCCAGAGGAGATTGTAATACGAATGTTTTCCACTGATAGATTTTTGAATCTTTAAGACATACATGAAGATGTTCATCTATATATATAAAAACATTTATTAAAACAAAATAATAAACAAATATTTTGTATGAATATTAAGAATGGATACGATAAATTACCATTGATAATTAAAAAAGTATCAGCAACTGGATAACTGAAAATGAATCGTTGTCTCTTAAAATTTTCGTTTTCATAATATTTCAGACAACCTTCAATGATCGGTTGAAAATCAGGATTTTTTAAAGTGGGAATTATAAATGTGTTTGTTAATAAAATGCGATAATCACATCTCACTGCTGTCAACTATAAAACTGATAATATTCATAACTGTTGAAATTTTGTTCATTTAATTTTTTTATAGTCATAGGTATGTTACCTTATGATCTGTATCAATACTCATACAAATAATATTTAATGGTTGCGCCATTGGACTATTTGGAAAACGACCGAGTGTACTTGTTTTTCCTTTCGATACTTTATTCCCATCCAACACACATTCGAAAATTTCAGAATTATTTGCAATAAATAATCTGTGATCATCACTTATGTAAATAAAATATAAATATTAACAATAGTTTTGATATTTTCGTATGAATATTTTCTATGTACCATAGGATTATTGTAGATGGATGGTTCATTAATGAGCTAGGAATACTTTCTCTGTACTGGACATCCCAAAATTCTAGAAAACGATTCTCTAATGAAATAATAGCAATCAATCGCTTGCTGTCTGAAATATATAAAAGATTCTTTTTTCACTATCCTGACATCAATAACATATATCAATTTATCTTAAAATCAATGATTTTTTTGTAGTTATATATAATTTAATTACCAGTATACCAAAATTTGATGTCAGTTACGCAAAAATGTGGATATTCTTTATTGTACAATGGTTGAATCTTTTCTTCAATAAAAAAATAACGAACTATTCCAATATAATTGCCGATTGCAAGAAAATTAGCTAAAATATAAATACAAAATTACTTAATTTTAATAATATCAAAGGTAATATTCCTTATTATATATTATATTCCTTACCTCTAACATCCATAGAGGTAATTGTTTCATTTTCAGCCTCATATTCAGGGAGATGAAAATTAAAAATAACTTGATGAACTAATTTGAATCGATGACATGTTTGCCAAATTCTGTAAGATAAATAAACTTGTTTCCAATCCAGTTGTGTTAAAATTTGCCATTCATTTTTAGTTAGTAATGGAAATCTTCTGTCAACAATTTTATAAATCCATAGTCGTACATGATTATTAAAACACATTTCTTCCCATCGTTTGAATTTTATTAACGAGTAATCAATAATATCAGTCCATCTAGTACATACTTCACGATAGCGTAAAAGAGTTAATGGATCGTTGATTTTTCCGAAAATCAAAACTAACATTTCAGGTGGTAGATCCTTCATATTTAGGAAGAATTTAAGTCAATAGAGTTTTTGTTTTTTGTTTAAAAAAAAAACATAAAAGACATTAATTAGAAAAGCTCAGAAATTCTACAAATTCTCGAGTGATCTAAATATTGTATGAATCATCATTTTTATTGTATATAAAACCATTTTTTAAATTGTCTAACATATTCAAAAAATTAAGGAATCAACATTGCTACAATGTTGACAAATCATTATTAAATAAAAAAACTTAACAATTAAAATATCAATACTACTTATTGTTTTTGTAGATAAGAATGCTCATAGTTATTCATTTGGCTGTTCAAAATCATCTTCAGAAAATTTAACAACATGTAACATTGATCCTGTCATGGCGAAAATATGAAAGAAACCTTTTAATTCAGCGATTTTCAAATCAGTTATAGGTTCCGTACTGAGATGAACAGATCTCGAAGGAATAGTTTCCAGAATAAGGTTGGACAGATGATAAATATTTTTTAAAATATAGAGATGCAATATACCTGAAAACATTTAAAGAATTTAATACTACTCTCTAAACTTGAATCAGTAAACATTCACCAAGTTTTAATGTCAACCCCACCATTCAAATAAGACATTTACTGATTCAATACTGTGGGGTAATTTTAGAGAGAAGAAATAAACCATAAGAAAACAATAGAAAGAAGTCGTAACTATTTAACAATTACCTGTTCTAGTACCTATAATCAAAGTGTTTGCAAATAAATAAACTGACGAAATATTTCTTTTTAAAGGATCTTCCAATTGATATGTTTTCCACACGTATTCTTCGTTCGTTAAATCTTTTGTAGCAGTGTATAAAAATAAATCTGTCGAGATAAATTCTTGTTAATAATTCTTTGATAATTAATATCAGAGTCTTTAAACAATTCTATTACCATCGATAATAAGCAGAACATCATTAAGTGGTACATGACATAAAATGAATTTATTATTTGAAAATTGCTCTGTTTTATGAATAGAAAAATCTTTGGAAATGATCATGGCTGTGTGATGTGGTAATACAGGAATGTTTAATGATGTCGTTACAATTGTAGGGAAATTACTTCCAACTATTGTCAACTAAAAAATGAGATTATTATTTTATATTTTCTTTTTCAATTTGATGATAATAAACAATTGAAATTAGAGATAATATTTAAAAGTTTTTTTATAATTTTTACCTTGTTTACACCGATGTACATTCCAATAATGTTGATAGGTTGCTCAATAGTTGGACTTAAAATCGTAGATAATACAAATCGCTGTCTTTCATATATTCTATTTCGATGATATTTATATTCCAGAATCTCCAGATTATTTGCCACAAATAATCTATGAAATTTGCTAATATTTAAAATATGAAAAATAAAAAAGAAATTAAGTAATTTTTAAGATTGAAATAATCTGATGTAGTAAAAATATTTCATACCATTCAGCTATTGTTGATGACTGATTCTCAGATGGACTTTCAATATAATAGTGATTCTCAACATCCCAAAATTTTAAATGCCGATTTCTAAGAGCTATAACGGCAATTAATTTCTGAGCATCTAAAAAATTAATTCGATCAGTTTCCTCTTCTTTCATTCTTGTAAAACATTCAGTAAAAATAAAAATATTTAAATTGAGCTAATAATACTTACTAGTAAACCAAAATTTGACTTCAGTAATAAATAATTGTGGGTTGTTGATTTGATATAATCTTTTATATCGACCTCGGAGGAAATAAAAGCTAACATTTCCGATATTACTACCAACGACTACATAATCAGCTGTAAATTAAATTGTTAATAAATGTTTCATTTCAGACAAAAATTTTAAATTAATCTTTAAAAATGCTTACCCCAAATATCTATGCATGTGGCTCTTTCATCATGATCACCTGTAGGTGTTTCAGAAGTGATATTGAAAAAAAAATGTACGGATGGAATATAAACACATAGTCGCCATTGTTTGTAAAATAAATAAATTTCTTTCCATGTTGATTGATCAAAGGTTTTATTCTCAAAATCTGCTATAGAATAAGATGGATATTTTCTCTCTAAAATTTCATGTACCCATGGACTGATGACATCTTTTGAACACATACTCTCCCATAATTTAATGTTGATCAATAAAAGATTGATCACCTCGTTCCATTTTTTACAAACTTCACGGAATATTAAGAGATCTGGTATATCTTTAATTTTTTTAAAAATGCACATTAATTCTTTTGTGGATAAGTCATTCATGTTTAGCAATTTTCTACTTCAAAAATACTACCACTTTATTGATTTAATTTTAAAAATAATAAGATAACAGAAAATATCACAACAGGAAATTGTCAATATGAGTCATTTGATAAGCAGTATAAAAGAGTTTATATGATCAAACGATCTAAATGTCATCCATGAAATGTACATATTTTTCAAAGTATCGTTATCTGTATTTTGTCTAATATAATTGCAACAATGTTTAAATTATCATGTATTTAATTATATGGTTCGACACACACTAAGATACTTAAGATGAGTAGTAGTGGGGGCGAGGTACGTTATCAAATACATTTGGTGTACCCCATGAGGGAATTTCTGCAACCTATCTTATTTTATTTCTTAAAGACATACTATCTCTCGAAATGCTTAAAATAAATTTAACTTTTCTCTTACCACGTTTTAAAAGAGATTGAGATATTTAAAAAATTTATTTACGGTGCTAGTAAATTTATCAGAGTAAACAAAAAAAGCCCACGTGCTCCAACGCAACAAGTACGAGCAAGAAGGGTGAAATTCAGAGGAAGGACCAGCAAGTGGTAGTACTCAGTCGCGCATACGCATATCCTATAAATTCATTTAGAGGGAAATACCCCACTACTAATTCACTTCCACTATTGCATTTTACAGGGTGCAAAGTTTTACATAAACCCTTGCGAAACAAAACTCTGAACTTCTGTCTTCAAAACTTGTTCTCGCTTCTCGAGTGTAAAATTTTATTAATATTACTTCTCTTGATAATTACAATTATTTTTCACTAATCAAATAAATAAGAGTCTAATAAGTTAGTAGTTTATCATGTGAAAAATATTCTTTCATGTCAATTGTAATTGTTAAATAAATTTTATCTCATCAGTTATTTTTCAAGATTAACAACTGTTCAAGAATAACTTCAGAATAATACAGTAATTAAATCTATTGAGTAATCAAATAAAGTATCTGGGGGTCTAAAAAACCCCATGCAACCGTTTAAGGATTAATCATGACAGAGACTGCTATAACTGATGTACCCTGCAGCATCATTTTATATACTGCCCGTTTCCGATTCGATTGTTTAAGAGTATATATAGATGGCTCATCATTGTACAAGGCTAGCTGTGTCCAACAGTTTACCATGTTTACCATAGAAAACTGAATATGCTGACAAAATCTATATCAACATGACAATTACAATATCTATTCTACTGCTTTTAAAAGTTAAAGATCTTGATATTAACCAATTGAAGATGTTCTATAGTTATTAATCAGTGTTTGAACTAGATTAAATTACGATAATTGTATCACGAAAGTTTTTTATCCATGTATTAAATTTTATATCACCTCAGGATGTTGCACATAAAATTATAAAAATTGTCTTAATTGAAATTTGAATCAAAGGACTCAATCACCCTTTATACAAAACTACAATTTAATTCTTTGATCTGTTCAAACGTGTCTGTTTTGGAGTTAAATGCATTTTTTTAAAATTGATTCTTTAGCTGCGTTTGACAATGAAATGACAACGTTTTACAAAATAAAGTATTCAATTAACCAAAGAAAGATTCATAAATCGTCATATTTACTAGCAGTAAAAAAAGGAGAGATTGATACTGTTGTATTCACTTCTATTTAATTGATAATATGTCTATGTACATAATTAAATCAATAAATAGATTATAAATCCATCAACTTTTTGCCTCTTCTAAGCCTATCTCATCATTTTCAAGTTCAAGGATTCTCTATAATATTTTTGATTGTATTTACATGACGATATATATTGACAACTGGACCACCTTCTTTACATCCAAATCGAGTGTAGCCAATTAAAACACCATTTGAATCAATCATTGGTGCTCCTTCTGATATCTTGTAGACCTAGAATAAAAAGAGATTCAATATATAAATAAATCAGTGATAAAAATTCCATCTTGTAGCATATAAAAAAATATTACTCGATCAATTCCATCATCTTTAGTACTATGTGACTTCTTTGGATACTTAGCTCTCCCACAAAATTCGTCATCTTTTTTTTCTACGCACTCTTTTGGATAATAGTGTACCACCATCAACTTTCGATTGACAAAAAACTTGAAATCATTTGAACATTTACCAGTCCATCCAGAAACAATAGCATTCTTTTTTGTATGCACATCTTGAGTGGGCAGTTGAACTACTTGAACTTGCTCATTCAATTTGATTGTATGATTGAGCTAATTCAGAAAATTAAGATAATCTGGGTAAATATTTGTTCAATAAATTAATATTGAAGTAAATAAATATCTCTTACCAATACTATTGATAGATCATATGTAATATTATTTATTTTAGATATATTGACAAACTGTTGATACCAATCATATCCTCGTACAGTATTTCCAGCTCCAATTTTCAATTTCGTTGACTTTGAATTCCAATCTGTCAAACATTCTTTTCTAACTAGAACATGTTTTTCACTTATTATTACACCAACACAAATAGTCACATAACCATTTACTATAGCCACTAAATTCTTAGGAATAGGATTAAGTATTGAAAAAGTATAATAAGTTTCTGCAGAAGTGTGCATCACTACTACACAAAGAGCATAACCTAATAATGAATTTATAAACATTAGTTCTGAAGCAAATTTTTTGTTTAACCAAACAAACAGTTTTCGTAAGAATGATTCCATTCTGATGAACATTGGTATACTTGTACATATTTTTATGATAATTAATTACGATGACAATCCAGATGATTGTTGAAAATATTTCAATAGATTGTCAACGCCTAGTGAAGGTTGAATGTGTTATAAAAATTTAACAATTATTGACGCATTTCATTCAATTACAAAACATACTACGCCTTCATAGTCAGGTTCACATTTATATAGCCATTAAATAACTCCATCAATTATTTAAAAAAAAGATCAGATCAATTCTTGACGGAGAAAATGGATTTTAATAAGCTTCCGCTCTCACGAATTTAGAGATAAGCTTGTTTTTGATCCGAGGCCAACAGGAAACAAGTAATTTTGCGTTAAAAATGTCATAAAACCGGAAGTTGAGCCGAATTTAGCATAAATCATGTGCTAATCATAATTTTGAGGAGTGAATTGGAAAGCTCTTGCTCTCAGCGATCTATTAATATGCTTGTTTTTTATATACGACTCATAAATGTCGAGTTATCAGCTAAAAACAAAGTTATGTTGCAGCGAATCATAAAAAAACCTTTAAACGCTCATAACTCGAAAACTATGAGAGATACGGCATTTTTGACGGGGGTGTAACAATAGGGGGGTACCAAATTTCTCTCTTTGGTCCCGATCTTTCATATGAGCCCTTAATCACCCCCATAAAAAAATATGTTTCGAAGATATGCATAATTTTATGTTTTTCAGTTTTTTTCGAATATCTTGCAATCTATCGCGCTACCAAAGTCAACAGCTAGTGTTTTGGAACCCTCTCGTTGCAATGTATCTGATCATGTCTTTAGTTTTATGATTTACACATAAATTATGATTTTTTTTTTTTGTTAAAAACAGAAAATTTCTTCAATATTTCAGTTTGAAAATTAAAACTAAAAGTTGAAACGCCCAAAAACGATAACTTCGATCGGAGATTAAAGAAAGCATTAATTTTACTTGGAAATTTCAAGAAACCGGAAGTTGAGCCGAATTTAGCATAAATCATGTGCGAATCATAATTTTGAGGAGTGAATTGGAAAGCTCTTGCTCTCAGCAATCTATTGATATGCTTGTTTTTGATCCGAGGCCAACAGGACACGAGTTATTTTGCGTTAAAAATTTCATAAAACCGGAAGTTGAGCCGAATTTAGCATAAATCATGTGCTAATCATAATTTTGAGGAGTGAATTGGAAAGCTCTTGCTCTCAGCAATCTATTAATATGCTTGTTTTTTATATACGACTCATAAATGTCGAGTTATCAGCTAAAAACAAAGTTATGTTGCAGCGAATCATAAAAAAACCTTTAAACGCTCATAACTCGAAAACTATGAGAGATACGGCATTTTTGACGGGGGTGTAACAATAGGGGGGTACCAAATTTCTCTCTTTGGTCCCGATCTTTCATATGAGCCCTTAATCACCCCCATAAAAAAATATGTTTCGAAGATATGCATAATTTTATGTTTTTCAGTTTTTTTCGAATATCTTGCAATCTATCGCGCTACCAAAGTCAACAGCTAGTGTTTTGGAACCGTCTCGTTGCAATGTATCTGATCATGTCTTTAGTTTTATGATTTACACATAAATTATGATTTTTTTTTTTTGTTAAAAACAGAAAATTTCTTCAATATCTTAGTTTGAAAATTAAAACTAAGAGTTGAACGCCCAAAAACGATAACTTCGATCGGAGATTAAAGGAAGCATTAATTTTATTTGGAAATTTCATGAAAATTGGAAACGGGGGCGGCACTCAACAGAAATTTTTTTTTAAATGGCATTGCTACTCTCAGTCTTCTCTATGGTACTATATGATTGGCGACGAACGTCACGTTTTCAATTATTCTGTTTTTACCAATTCCTAAAATTCTTGTTCGGAAAAAGGTAGATAACTGCAACGTCTAGGAATGATTAGTCGATAGAGTAGGTTGGCGTTTTACACAGTCGGTAAAGCCGACCTCTTCATTATCTTTTTCAACCGAAAAAAATTCCCCATGAGTTTATGAATGACGTGGATTTTTGGGAATAAATTTATACTAATTTTCTTTTATTTTACAAATTTATTTATTATAATCTATTACACTATTTTTTACAATTATTTATTGATATAATTTTATAATAAACTGTAATACAAATGTATTTCAATATTTTTTTTGATAGATGTTACTAGGGAATTATAATCGTTCTAGGGATTTTATCTTCAAACAATGATGCTCAGGCAGGGTACCTGAAGAGGTTTCGCAGACGCTTGAGAGTGTATGATAGTGAGTGATTTACTTCAGTTATCTTTTGTAAAAAATAATATTATTGATAAGAAAGTATTAGTTAATAAACTTAATATTAGATCTTATTAGATCTAGTTACAAGAATTGTGATTTTTTTGTTAGAAATTTATTCTACAATCATGATGAACTATTTGTTGTTTTTCGGAGTGTCGTCAATAGTGCTATCGTTTGATTTAAGCCACGTAACCGGCACCCAAGTACTTCGCCTTCGAGGTGTACCACTGCCCAAAAGTCCTCTATATAACCCTGAAAAAGATTTTGAATGTTTAGATGGTAGTCGTAGAATAACTTTTAATAAAATTAATGATGACTATTGCGATTGTGGAGATGGTAGTGATGAACCGGGCACAGCGGCTTGCTATAATGGCTTCTTTTTCTGCGAAAACACTGGGTTTAGGTCTGTATACATTCCATCTAGCCGAGTGAATGATGGAATATGTGATTGTTGTGATGCTAGTGATGAGTATGCATCGGGTGCGTCATGTATTGATAATTGCTATGAGCTTGGTAGAGAAGCTAGAGCTGAAGCAGAAAAGGCTGCAGAGTTAGCACGAGAAGGTAGCAAAATTAGACTGGAGATGTCTCAACAAGGCCAAAAATTGAGAACAGATAATGTTGAGAAATTATCTCAATTAAAAGCTGAATACTTGGAGGCAGAGCGAGTAAAAAAAGAAAAAGAAGTAATTAAAACTCAAGCGGAAGAGAGGGAAAGTGTTGCTTTAGAAAAATATAAACCTGAACCTGAACTAATTCCAGAAGAGGCTGAGAAATCTGAAGGCAAGGAAATTGAAGCTGAAGAATACTTTAAGAAACTTGATTCTGATGAAAGTAAAAGTGTGACAATCCAAGAACTCCAAACAAGAATAATATTTGATCGAGATGGTAATGGAGTAATTACTGAAGAAGAAGCAATGTATTTTTTGGGACAAGATGAAGTTAATTTAGACGAATTTATCGAAAAATCTTGGATCAAGATTAAGCCTTTCATGATGAAAGAACAAGGTAATTATACTAAATATTAGTATCAAATGTATTATTTTATACTTACAGATTAATTAATCATTTTTGTTTATTCTTAGGATTATTTAGACTTCCAACTGGCGAAGAAGACGCTGAAGAACTTCATGAAGATATGGAAGAAGAACACGGTGAAGAAGATGAACATGAGTTGGAAGAAGAAGAAGGTGATCATTCAGATGCTCATGAGGAACCAGAAAAACCTGAAGAGCCAGCAATTCAATATGATGAAGAGACTCAGGCTATTATTAACGAAGCAAATGAAGCAAGAAATCAATATCAAGAAGTAGAAAAAGTAGTAATGGACTTACAAAATCAAATAAGATCAATTGAGGCCAAAGTTGATCGAGATTATGGTCCAGGAGAAATTTTTGCTACTCTTGATGGTACATGTTATCAATATTCGGATCTGGAATACGTTTATTCCATGTGTATGTTTGGTCGAGCTTCTCAGAGTGCAAAATCAGGAGGTAGTGAAGTAAGTCTTGGTCACTGGAGTGAATGGATTGGTCCTGAACATAATAAATATTCAAGGATGAAGTTCGATAAGGGGCTTACTTGTTGGAATGGTCCTGCACGTTCGACTGTTGTTGATCTACGATGTGGAATAGAAAATAAACTGGTTTCAGTTTCAGAACCAAGCCGGTGTGAATATGCAATGATATTTACAACACCTGCACTTTGTACTACAGATTCAGATTCTAGTAGTGTGCACGACGAATTGTAAAAAACGAATTATGTTAAATAGTATGAATAATACATGGACACAAATTAAAAACAATCATAAATAATTAATTACGTAATTTATGAATCAACTAATTCATGAATTATACTATTTCTGTGTCACCAATTTGTATGGGCTGCGTTTACACTTTTGGGGAGTGAGTTTTCATGAATTATCATTTTTTAAAAATGTTCTTACTTTTCTTGTAAACCTTATTTACAATTAGAACATGCAAGGCAGTGCCTAGTTTTATTAATTATTATTGTGCATAATCCTTTTGAGATAACTTTATGTTAAAAGTTAACCAATACGTAAAAAATGGATTTGATGTTGTTGAATTATTATTGTCAATCCATTTTTTATTATATCAAACATACTTCATATAAAAGTTATATGTGCATTTAAATAAAATATTACGGATTCGAATTACGTAGCAAATAAATTTTTCATAAAGATTAAGAAGTTATTAATTTGTTGCATAAGTAGTAATAGAATGAATGGACTATACAATTTATTGGTTTACCAATAAAATACATAGATAAAATTATAACAAACTATAAACGAAGCAATATTGATTAATTATAATTTGATTTGTATAAAATTATTATTAAAAAGACTTGCAACAATTTAATATTTAAATAAAAATACTGTGGTCAAAGGCCATAAAATATTCTCGGATCACTGTTACATTCCTCTTTTCTGTATAAATAATGAATTATAAAGAAAAATTAATGTATAAAAATAGAATAGTAATGTTTCATGTAAGTTTAAGCAGATCATATAAAATTTCAATTAGATAAAAATCGTAAATAATAGTTTCCCCCATTTTATATATCATAAAATAAAAATTCTAAATTATTTTTATCAAATGCTAAAAACAAAATATGCAAAAATATTTTTTCAACTCCGTTTTTTAATAAATATAATTACAAACATGAAATTTTTTTATTAAATAACTTAATTAAAACATGTCTGTTATAATGATCATGTGATAAAGTGCATGTAGTGATGATGATAACTTGTGACCAAATCGTGCAATCAGTGATCCAATTATTCCGAGGATACAACTTGTTAAAGACCTGATACATTTTGCAAATTTTAAACCAATAAAGAATCATGTTAAAATTAAGTTAAATATTTTGTAACTTTTTAAAAAAAAAAATTGAAGTGCATTTGCACTAAGGTTTGCTGGTTTAAAAAAATAAATAACATTTTGTCAAATTAATATATGACAGCAATGGCGATTTTATTTACAACATTTATTCATAAACATTTATTATTTATTAATATTCATATATATTTATTAATAATATTTATATAATTTTTAAATTGTTTCATAAGTCTATATATCTTTAGCTTTCCAATCAACTATATTTATTTAAAAACTTTTACGTATATTAATCAATTCATGTTTGTCATTAGGTAACTACCGATTTTGATATTTCATTGTTTTCCAAGATACATTCAGTCCATTTTTAGGTCCATTTAAGGCACTTGAGACTCATGTTATCATTTTACTTATTTTATTAATGTCCCAAATGTTCGCCTCAAATGAGTCTAACCATTGGATTGATGCAAATTAAATAACTTTCGAATATTAATTATTTCAATAAAAAGATCACAATTTAATTCATCATTTAATGTTAATACTTTTTGATGGCTAAAAAAATATATAGGCACCACATTAGAAGTTAAGCATTACTTGAATATTTTTTATTTAAAATTTATGCTAATGTTTTTTTTTTTTTTCGTCAAATCTGTCTAATGGTTTTTAAAATCATATTCGATTCACTTTGACATCAATCCAGTAATTTTTTTTTACAATTTTGCATTCTATAAACTTGTAAATGGGATTTGAGCCTCTAATCTTTGGCCCTAATAAATTAGGTAACCGGGGGCAATATTATTTTTTTATACTCTATTGTAAATGAATTCAATAATTAGTATAACTATTGAATATGTAAATTCTACTTTTATTTATTTACAATCAGAAATACTTTTCTATATTATTTAAACTTCTCCACTACAATATCATACAAACAGGCTGATTTAAGTATGTAAATGTTCTCTTAAAAGAAAACAAAATTTAGTCTCATATAATAGATCTTTAAGAAAAACTGGAAAAAATGCTTGTTAACACTATAAAGTAAAATGAAATAATTAATTTACATCAATAAAATAAAATATCATTGTTAATATGTGCTCAGCACATTTAAGCTCTTGAATAATAATGAAAAACCATAACATTATCAGTATTAATATTATAAATTATGTACGTCGTTAGAGCAGTAATGTTCAATTAATTAATTAATTACTTCAATTATTGTAGGCAAGTATTTTCTTCTTATTTATTTGCAACTATAATTGCATCAGTATGATTATAGTAATCTCTAAAGATATAAAATAATGATAATAATAAATGTTGAGTAGTATGATATAGTCATGAAGTAGAAGATTGATTGTTATTAAGTTACTGATTAGTACAACTGTGAAAAACACCAATGAAATATTTATTTATCACAATGGTTTTTATTATTATTATTATTATTATTATTATTATTGTTATTGTTATTATTATTATATATTCATTTTCCAAGTTTTTCAAACATGATAAGTTTTTCTTTAAAGCTTTTTGTGTCTGTTGACACTTCAGATATGTTTCCATTTAACATATTTTGTAATTCTTCATTATTTTTTGTCGTAAGTAAATTATTAAATAATAATTTATTGTCTTCCTGTTTAACAACAGGAGATGATGGCGGTGATGTGAGTTTATTCGGAAATGGTACTGAGTTCCGTTGATTATTATTACCGTTGTCTGTCATACGGCTGACTATTGAAAGAAGCTGATGGATGTCGATATTTTCCTTTGAGTCTGAACTTTGACGCCAATAAGATTTATTATCTGTGAACGAAAGAGGCCTGGAATTCTCTACTCCATCAGCGGTTTCTCTGTCATGCTTCATGTCCATTGGTTTTGATAACCATGAATCCTATTAGCAATAAAAAAAAAATACCATTAAAAATACATTTTTTTAAACTCTAAATCACTACTCAATTATGAAGATAAATAAATATTAAATAATTAGATAAAATTGATTAATTATGTATATATTAATTAATAAATCCATGTACTTGTTTATTTATGATTAATGATTTATAAATTTTATTTGATTAATTATTTTACTACTTGAAAAAGTGGTAACAAAAGCTAAAGACGTACAGAATAGTGCTAAAAATTTGAAATCGACTTCTTTTGACATTACGTTGTCTGAATACTAAAAAGGTAAGTACTGATTTTTTCATGTAATGAATTTTAATTAAATCAACTTGATTATATATATCTGATTGTGATAACTTTCTAATTCTCAATCAAAAATACAAGTTCAATTTGATCAATAAATTAAATTTTTCAAGTGTGAAAGGTCAATTATGATCAAATACAAGTTTTATGATAATTTTTACTTATAATAATTAGTCATATAAATCAAATTAATTATGCAAGTTTATCAAACTTGTATCTGTCTATAACTGATTTTTCAAAATCAATACCCATGATTAAATTGTTACCTAACTAACAGTCCTCTTTTCGAAACTTAATCATACTCAAGAAACCTACAAATTTTTGGAATATAATATTAGGCAGTAAAGAGGTATTATTGCGAATAATAATTCTTTATTCAATGTAACATAAATCGATATTGATAATATATATTATTTTCTTATATAAATTACTACATCCTGACTTTGATAACAATTTTCTTTGGAATATCATTTATCTGAATGATTTTGAGATTTATAAATTGTATATTGTTATTATATAATTCCATGACATTATTTATGTAATAACAAAATCATTTTCACTATAAAAAATGTGAAATGTTACTATTGAAATCTATGTATGAAGCAATCTTTCTTACTTAGATGATAAAGCCTTTCTAGAGCAATTTATTTGAAAGATAAACAGCAGGAAAATGGTCTAAGTAAAACCATGTAATATCCTTATGTAAGTTTTAAGATTTATATATATTAAGAATAAACGGTATGATTAGTTTATAACTATTTTGTTAGGAAAAATAGAGAAAACTCGTTTAGATAAACATTTATATAACTTACATGTTTATCGTGTCTTTCACCAAAACTACTTGACATATCTTCATCCCTGGTGTCTTGCTCTAGGTCTTTCTCAAGACTATCAAGAGTTTCTGTGCTGTCGGAAGACTTATTTCGTTTCTCCGAGTCAATAGTGTCAGTACTACCAAGTTCTGAGCTTTCAGAAGATTTCTGTAAACGTGGTGGTTTTCTCATCAACACTGGTCTCCTCTCATCCTCATGATAACTATCACGTTGAAATACATCAACAATACTTGAACTTGGTACTCTCTTTGGTGGTTTACGAACTCTACGATTGTCAGTTTTGTCATCAAGCTCCAGATTGTCTGAACTTTCTGAAGAAACAGTTCTTTTATAACTTTTCCAACTAGGTTTAGTAAAATCATTTGATCTATGAGTCTCTGTGGCTTGAATGCTGTTTGCCATGCTCTCGAAATTTTCAGAAGACTTAGAAATAATATTATTATTCATCTTAGACTGGTGTTTCATACGCGAAAGGTGAACGTCAGATGCACTGCTCAATTTATGCAACTCTGGAGGTTTCTCTAAGGCTTCGAAATTTTCTGATGACATAGACATCACTTTCAGACTTCTTCTTGGGCGAATTTCGAAACTACTGCGCCTGCGCTCTATCGAATCATCGCTCTCGAGGGTTTGTATTACTTCTAAACTATCAGATGATTTTGAAACATTTGGAAACTTGGAAACTGGATGTAGAAGTCTTCTAGCAACCGGACGTGGCTCGTCTCGTTCTGTCAAGGTGTCGAAAGCATCAGTTGACTTGGATATAACATTAGAAAACCTCCTAGGCATTGGTTTCACTTCCATCTGCTCTGATAATTTATCAAAGCCATCACTAGATTTAGACATCACATTTTGCAACCTTCCAAATGTTGGTATTTTCTCGTCTTCAATCAATTTATCGAATCCTTCTGTTGATTTGGAGAATGGATTATCCAGACTGTCTGGAGACTTTGATAGCCTGCTGGTTGAAGATCTTTTCTTCGGAATTTTGAGTTCAAGTTCATCATAAAGATTTGATGGCTTTGGAATACGATTTGAAGATTTTCTTGTGATTGATTTAGATTCACGACTGTCATCTGTATCTGTATGATCCAATGTTCCTCTTGTTGACCCTATGTCTAAACTATCTGGTGACAAAGAAGCCAAACTTGAAGGTTTCTTTGGCAATTTGACTTCAAGTTCTTCAAAAATATCAGAGTTTCTTGATAACCGGCTGGAAGATTTTCGGAGTATTGAAATGCTCTTGGTGTCGATTGGTGTACTTTCGTTGCTTGTTGACATTGGCTCCAGACTATCCAAAACATCAGAGCCTTCTGATATCGTTGTGATCGTTGAACAAGACATACTGGTATTCGTTGTTGTACGTCGTGGTGGTCGTCGGTTTTTCGGTCGTACCGAGATACGGTGATGAGCAGCAGTATGGTTCAAACTGGCTATCTCCAGTTCCGCTGTAAATAAAAAATGTACAAAATTATTATTCACTTGAAAATCAAATAAGCTTAATGTTTGAAGTAAAATAATTAAGAAAATATGTATTTAACTTTGAAATTTGTTTTAACTTCATTGAAAATCTATTAGACAATTTTTTGAACATGAGTAATATTCAAAAAAAAAAAAAAAAACGTGTTTTAGTCACCCCCAGAATGACATTTATGAATGAGTCAGCTATGCTGAAAGGGTTAATACCTTCTTTCTACTACTTGAGATGTCTCTACGAGATATTTAACACCACTTAGAACTGAAAAAGTGCTTTTATTTTATTAAAATTATTATATAAAAATTATAAAAGCTTTCAAACAATTGTTTTTATTTTATTAATTAATAATAAATAAACTTAAGAAGTTTTCTCTTTATTTTTTTTAATAATAAAAAATTGGATTAAAAAAAATTGCTTTTCAGACTTGAAAGAAAATTAAATTTATTCTTCAGTCGACAGTGATGATGAATGTTTGATAATAACTGATAAGAAATCTTATACATACGTAATTCCTCTTTTGGCACTTTATTAATCCTCTCATTTTCATCCTGTTGTAATGTCCGTGTTACCTGAAAAAAGGAAATAAAAATAATTACCCATTAGATTCACCTGATGATTTCAATAATCTACAGAAATAAAAATAATGGCAATGTGGTTGTTTATTAATTTTATTAAACACGGAAAGATGAACATCGTTTCGTTAGTTTCTCCATACTAAGTTACATCAGAGCTTAGACTTGTTTGAGCGCTCGAGTGCTCGTGAGTTTCTTTTTTTCCCTTCTATTTCGCATTCGTTTTGTTGAGTATTACAGTTTAAGCCAAATTCGTTCATTGCTTCTATCATTTTCTTGTCTTATTTATTTTTAATTACACATTTTGCTGATAATATCCGGTTGTATTATCTAAAATACGATATCTTATAATGCTGCAGTTTTATTATAAATACATAAATCAGCTGCCAGATTTTGATATTTCTCTTATTTTAATTACATGTTGATAAAGTTGTAATTAATTAAACTGTTATTATGAAACTTAGAGTCAAAGTCTTTTTGTTAATTACATGACTCATATTATGTTTAATATTTAACATCATTATTTGAAAAGAGAACAATTTTTTGTTATATTTTTTACAATTTTTATTTCAATTTTTTTAGAAGTAAAGCAAATTCCTAGAGAAATAAAAATTGGGGTTATGATACACAATAACTATATTAACATATCAATAATTGAAATATTTTAATTTTATTTTTATTATTAAAGATTAATTATTTATTTTTAATTAATAATTGAATTGATTGATTCTATTTAAAGTTGTCATTTTAATTTATAACAATTGAATTATTAAGGATTCTTAATATTTTTTATCACTCTAAAAAATTAGTTACTGCTAAATGTATATAATATAATTAATTTTGTAGTACTCTACTCCAAAAGTAGAACACACAAATAATAATAACTAAGAAAAATAATTGAAAGAACGAGCTATCAGTTGCATGATACACTGGGCTTTACTAACCTCAAATTTTTCTTGTTAAACTGTGCAATTTTTATTGGTTTTTTTCATGTAAAAAATAATTATGAATCTTTAGAAAAGTGATATGCATATCAGAAAATAGAGATTGATAGTGTAAATGCAATAATAAGCGCAGAATGAATAATTTTGTGATGAACTCAGAAGTGTCATGGCGGGTTGGTTCAGAGAAAGAGTCGTTTTCGGGTCTTTTCGGTCAAAGTACCCCCACCATGACTAAAATTTATAAGCGCATGCGCATAGCCCTATTCTGTATTACTACACCGCGCGGTAAATATAAAAAATCAAAAATTTACTTGTCCTGAGTCCTTCACTCCAAAATGATTTATTCTATAATTATTATTGTATTTACACTATCAATCCTTATTTTTTAATGTATATAAAACTACTCTGAAGATTCATAAATATTTTTTACATGAAAAAAACCAATAAAAATGGCACAATTTAGCGAGCAAAAATTTGAGGTTATTTGAGGTTAGTAAAGCTCAGCTCTAAAGCGAGCATTTAATTTTCTATCATAATTCACAAAATAATTCAGTTAAAGACTTTAATAACTATTACTCTTCACGCTCAATGATATATATTAGACAAGACGTGGGCTAAACAGGGCAAACCTGTATCATGTCTAGGTTCAGTCAATATTTAACCATGATCTCAATAAGAACCGGTTGTAAATAAATCTTCACATGTTGGAAACCAATTTCAATAAGATCAAATATATTAAAAAGCAATCGATGATGGTTTTTATTACCTCAACTCGATCCTTCTGCTCTTCTGGTATCCTCTGCCTCAATTCAGACTTTCGTGACCTAGATACAAGGAATGGTTTCCTTTCCTCATCTATAATCCTTTCAATATCTATTTTTCCAACGCACGAGGTGGTACGTTCAATCTTAGTCTCCAATTTTCTACCATCATTCTTTCCCCAAACACCAATGATTATTTTACCAGCTTTTGGAGTTAAAAAGTCATCCTGGATCCGGCTTTTATAACCAGTAATATTATCAACAACATTGATATTCGTATCATGCTTCTCAATACCTTCAACTTTTTTATCTTCTGGATAAATATCAATCTTAGGAGTAACATTAGTTTCAATTTTTTTCGAATCTTGGTCATTATTATTACAACCATAAACGCCAATAGTAATTTTAGCTGGTGAACTAACTGGTCTTATTCTCACATTTTCACGATTTCTATCAATTAAACGACGTCGTTCAACTGGATTTAAATTCAATTGCTCAATTATAGCACGAATATTAGTTGAAATATTAGTCTCTCTGTGTGACACAACCATGATGCTGTTGATGATGATAATTAAGATAAAGATAAAGCTATATCTTTAATCTCATCAGAACAGTTTAACAACTTTCACTTGAGTTCACTTGATCTCTTGAATATACTCTCAGCTCCTCTACTATCAACTGTATTAACAAAACGACTAGACTATCTTATTTACCCACAATATTTAAAGCTTCTTCTTTGGACTCTCCTCGACCTAGCTTACTATTTCTATCGTTTCTCACGCAACCTTCAACCTCAGTCAAGATTAAACTATTCACTATCTTCCCTTTTGCAGTCGTTCTCGACCGATTTCGCACGCTCAGTAGCTAATAGAAAACACGGAAACTACATTTAAACATATCATGTAGGAACAATTGTCAATATTTGAACTCTAACACTTGAATAACTTTTTAGCTTTTTGATGATTTTTATTTTGTAGATTATGTAATGGTGTCTTACATATTATCCTGTCCTTTTGATATTTCTGTAATAAGTCATTGAAAGATTTAAGATGATAGATTAGTATCAATACAATAAATGAATGATGGATTTTTATCTTTTGTTATTCTCATCAAGGTGCGTCAATTCTGGGCCAATGAACAACCCACATATTCGCCTACTCTAGAATCTTCGTCGCGCCTTTTGCCTTTTATGTTCTATTGATATTTTCTGCAAGGTGTGTCCTACAATATTTAAGAAAAAAAAAGTTTCCCACCTGCTATTCAGTTGGAAGGAAACTTTTTTCTTTTTTTATCATCATTATCTACATTAATGATTTCATTGCACATGCAAGAATTGAAATCTTAGACTCTTGGTATGTTTACATGTACATATTCATACATTCTTTAAATGGACTTGGTGTATAGTTGTAGACAATTTATGCTGTGTAATTGGGTACAAATATTTCGATGAATACTTGATTTATTGAAATTAATTTTAATTTTTTTTTTTGTGTTAATACTAGTATTTTAGAATGTTGACTTGAGTTATTTTCACTAAGAGTTAGAGGAATAAATTTTATTATCAAAAAAAATCATTTTCTGTTTTTTAATTATTCTTAAATAGAAATCTTCAACTTTAAAACTTTCTCAAAAATGTTTTATTTTTACAACACCGGAAAAAGTTAATAAAAATGTTAATACAATGATCTAAAAAAAATTTTCATAAAATCTAATTAACTATTTCCTTAATCAACTTTCTCAGTAAAATGGATGAACAATAAATTATATCAAACTATAGTCTTTTACGTTACTAAATAATTCCTACTACTTAAACTAAAATATTCAATTAATAATAAAAAATATAAATTTAAGTTCAATAATTGTTTCAAGAATCTTCAACCTAGTTAGAAATATTCTCATTATCATTATTTTCATGAAGCATCAGTGATGCTTTATTTTAATGAAATTATTATGCTAAAAGTATTCTCATCAGTTTCTAACAATAAAAATAATCATAACAAAATATTAATCAACATTAAAAATTATTATATTTATTTTAAATCCTATCAAAAGGTATATTTAATTAATAAAAAAAATTATTGCAAAATCTAAGACTCAATAAAAGTTGATCACAAGTATTACTAATCCCCTATTACTCACTAAATGAAGTAAAACTTGAAACTAAAAAAAAAAAAAGTACAATTCGTTATTCCAAGGCATTTCTATTCTGATAACAAGTGGAGATAATACACCCGTGCTCGTCAGGCGTGAAGCAGAAGTGAATATACTTGAATAATATTAAGTTCCACCTTTATTTCATTTGACCACTTATTTTATGAATAAAGCATTTAATAAAACGTAACACAGTCGTTCTAATTTTACTTAACTTTCAATTTTTAAATAGAGAATTTAATATCATTTGAAATTGAGATCAGAAAGCTAGTATAGTTTCTTGATAAACCTATGACATTTAAGACTTGTATTTATTCTACTGCAATGTTGCTTTGATTCAAAACACAAATGGTTGAAGATAAATGTATTATTGGATAACAGAATAATTGAAATTAATAATAAATTATCTGTGACTGACTAACAATAAAGTTTAGCACAATAAAGTACCTTAATTTATGCTCATGTTACAATATCACTCATCAACATCTTAATAAGAATTATGATGAAATGAAATTTATGTTAAATTTACTATATATCAAACAAAAACAATTTGAAATGCATATAAATAACAACAATAAAATATTAAAAAATATTTTCATCATTAAAATGCATTAAAGTTATGCAATTTATTTATTAAAATTAGTCTATTAAAAGTAAGCTATGGAAAAGGTATTTTCCCTGCTACCATCATGAATACCAGTCTCTCACTCATAAAAAGTACAGCGTGGGTACAATTTTTTTGCTACCATGATAGATTTCTACCTCAAAGTTATATCTAACTACTATTAAACATTATTTATAGAGTATTTAAGCTTCTAGAGTTGTATTAATGCACTATTTGTCTGCTAGAATATCAGTTCATTGTTTTGAAGAATGTGTTGGTGTTATTGGTTCAGCTTGTATAATATGACAATGTGATTGATATTATTTATCAACAAATCTAATCAGAATAATTAACATAATAATGGTATATGATAGACATATCATAGGTAGTAAAGTCAGTGTACCCATTGTGACCATGGCCGAATAAATAATCTTACTATCATTAAGCTATTTTTCAAATTGTTATTCCGATTATTTCACTAGTGTCAACCATTAACAGAGCGAAACACTATGTTGTGATAAAACCTAATGTTAACTCATTTTAAAATATGATTTGAGTTATATTTAATGTGTCTGAGGCTACAAAATAATTCAGTTTATCCAATTACACATCTTTCATGTTAGACTTTAAACTCTAATTGTTGAAAAAAATACTTCGATATTTATTTTTCAATTATTATTGTTGATATAATTAGACTTTACTATCAATTGTTTAACTAGAATAAAAAGACTGTTTTTTTTTTTAGTAATTCCAAGTCATCCATTGATAATTATTCTTCCCTCTGTTCTATGTTACCTAAGAGTTAACGACTTTTAAGTTGGATAGGTCATATCTGTAATTTTTTCAAAGTTCATGCTGATTTTCACTTGTGAAATAAGACAAAAACTATTGCTAACTTGACAAATCTATTAGCTACACTGCATTGAGTAATGAAGAATTGATAATGGTCATACTAATTAGTATTCACTTTGGGCTTTAAAAAAAAGTGAAGATGAATTGATACATCAAGAATACAATGACTTAGCTTTGTTATGAAATGTGTAAGCAATTAAATAATTTCAATGAATTAAGATAATTATATATCAGATGTCAATTAGAGTTCTTTTTTAAAGTGTTTGAAATTTTTTAAATTTCAAAATATGGCCAATGAATCACTACACTTGAAAGGATCAACCCACCAAGATTTTTCTTAGCTTGATTGAATCATAAATCCAATCAAAAAAATTCACGTGTCAATCCAATTAAGGTTTTACTAGTTTTAAAAAAACTTTTAATGATATTTCTTTAAATAGCCACTCATTAATGAACCATAAAGTGTTTTTTTACCAATTTATCTATTAGCAAGAATCTAATTAGAGTAACATTTGGTGCTATATTTAAAAATCATTGAAGCTGAAGATTATTGATTGATATTTGATCATCATAACACTAAATCAAATGAGTTAGAAGTACAAATTATTCTATAATTAAAGTATTAACGATGCTGATAGTAATATAAAAATATCAAACATCTTGATGTTGATTAATCATTCAATAGCTGTCACGTTTCGTTGTCTAGGTAATATTGATCAAACTCTTTTTACTTAAACTTTGCTGCTAATGCATTTATAAGATTACTGGAAAAATAATGACAGAAATGGAATCTGATTTAGATATAGTTAGCTTTGAATCTATCTTTTAGCGTGTTGCTAGCTCGTTACATGGTAGTTAGTCTCGTGTAAAATAACTGAGTAATCAGTTTAGAAGTTTAGAAGTATTTTCTAAGACTCTATCATGCTTGAAAGCTCGACAATGATGATATGACATCAGACATTATCATTCAGCATTCATCTGTGAATTGGATGAAGTTGAATACCTTTAAACGTTTTCATAAAAATTTTTGATTGATGGAGAAAATAAGTTAAAAGCATTTAAATGCTCATTTGAATAGATAAAAGTAATTGCTATTTTTGTGTTTTGTTTTACATTTAGATTTTCTATCAATAAATTGCTTGCAAAATAAACACGAAAGAGATGTAAATATTTATTTTACACTTTCATGGCTTCAGTCTATATTTACTCTAGATGATGAGTTTTTTTTTCTTTCATTTCTGCTCTTCAAATGTTTCAAAAATCTGGACAAATATAATTTATGAATAATTAAAGAGTAATTAAGTAAATGATTAATTTATTATACAGTTTTTTTTAGGTCATTTAGTTTAATGAAAAAGCAATTTCAATAAATTAAGGGAATGACTTGGTGAGTAACCTAATAAGATATTAATCAACTCCAGTCATTATTTAGATTATTGAAAATAACTCATAAATTATTAAAAGTATTATTATTTGGTTTATGAAGCATTGAAATAAATTATCCAGCTAATTTGGTAATTTGATAAACAATTTAGGGGGTTTTTTTTTTATTAACACTTGGTGTTTGTAGAAAATATTTTCTACCTCAAAGTATTTCTGATGTAAAAAATTTGTTATAATAAGGTTATTTATTCTCTTTCACTTAATAAAAGTAATGTTGGATAAAAATTTATATTTTATTATTCTTTGTTCCAAGTCACAGTTGTTAAAAAGTGATTACTGACATTACCAATATATTTTTCATTTAATCAATTTATGTGCTGTCATTTTTATTTAACTATCATTAAAAGTGTATTTATTGAAAAAGCCTTCTCATGTAAAGAAACTTAACTAGTAGAAATTATTGGTCAAATAAATTTCATCTGCTTGATCATAGAAAATAATATTCAATATTAATTTGTAATTTTCTAAAAGACAGTAAAAACAAACCTGTCATTTAGGAATAATTAAACTATCAATGCATGTTTTATACCTCTTAATTTCTTTTGTTCATTATTCATTTTATTTCTTTTAAATGATCAATTTTTTTCAATTAATTACTTTTAATAAACTCAATGTTATTATTTTTTGCTATTCTCTTTCAACAACAACTTTTATTCAAAAGACATTTAAAATGGTAATTCTGCAATTTATTTTAGACACAATGCATGGCTGTTGCTCATGAACTCACTTTCTTTCAAAAGATACAATTGTAAATCACACTCTATATGTGTAGAATTCATGTCCTGTTATAATGACATTAATTCTTTCAAGATTTTAATTATGACTATTATTATAAATGATGTATATGTAGGTAATATTTATTCTATAAAAAGCATAAAGCTACGATTTTTCGACAATACTTTGGTATACAAAACTATCAACCATCACTATCACACTTTATGAATCCAACTGAATGTGAGTAGTAGCGTAACGTGACTCTGTGTACCCAACAGAGGATGTTCGAAGTATTCTAATAGCACGCAATGTCAGTAAAACACGTTTCCCTGTATTGTTAAATACATTGTAAGCATATCCTCTTAGTGAAAATATCAACATTTTTGAAACATGACGATTGTTCAATCAATTGATTTACTCTACAAGCTATACAATCACTTTAGCTATTCTCAAACACAGTCTTCATTTAAATTACCATCTAAACAATAACTTGGAATTGGAGATTAAAGATTCTAGAGATTTATTATCGTTTGTGAATTAATGTTAAATCTAAAAATGTCTCAAGATTAACCTTGAAGAATTATCGTTCATGATATTCTAAAAGTATGAATACTGTGTTTCACTGGTTTTATCTAATCACATTATCAATCAACACTTGGATCAATTCTAGATAAAACAAAGGAAACGAAAGGAAAAATAGTTAAGATTCTGGAGCAATCAGTTACAAGGAAATATACTTCCCTGACCTGTATTTGCTCACTGAAGCACATCAAAAGAAGAAACTCTTCTGCTAATTTCTAATATTGCTCCAATAGTATTATTTCTATCTCCACTGATGGATCTCTAGAGTCTAGAGTATATCTTGTCTACTATTGTCTTAACATCAATCGTCATGTTCTGATTCCTTGCAAAATAATATCAGTAATTTGGGTTGTTCAGTGAATTTTTTTAAAATACCTAAATCACTCTTACATCCTTCAATCTTTCAATGACTTTGATGATCTCCAGGTAATAAAACTGATACTTTAGTTGGTTGATAAAGTTGAACACAACACGTAATATTACTCTAGTGAATGGTAGAAAAAAAAATAACTGACAATGGGTCCGGTCTGCAAGAGAAGCACGACAACGACTGTCGTGTTGTGCAGTCACTTTTCACAGGCAAACAGTTCTTACTAAGTGAAGAGGGGGACTTTGTGGTAGAGTAGAAAGGGGCTGATCGCGAGGGTCGATCCTCTAGCGAGCACACGCGAGAACGTTAACGGTCTTTTACTAGTTTCTGCTTGCCAGCTGTTTTGTAGTACCCACTCTATTTCTCTTCTTTAACTCCACAGACTTTGCTGTCTTCACAACGCCTCCAACATTCTCTCCTTCACCACGTGCCACACTTTTCCCTACCCTTCACTGTGTATACCAGGTATGCTATAAAGATCTTTCGCAAACTCGAGGACTTGCAATCCTCGACTACTAGACCTTTTATCTTGTCTAGCTTATACGCAACACCAAGACCATTCTCTAAGCAATATTCTGGTGTATATGAAAGCCGTGAGAAGACTAACATGAACCGTTGTAATTGCTATAAACCTTGAGTACACTTACTCTGACTGGGATAAGAAAATGTCCCGGTCTAAGGCCCACTTCAGATTCACTTTGTGTTTTATAACGTGTAACTGACCTAATGGCTTCTCTTTATTTCTCTAGTGTTGATAATTGAAAAGAAGGTTTTCATTAGGCTCTAGACTTATTGGATTATACTGAGGTTATCCAATCATCTGTTAGATAATGGTCAGATATTTTTTTTTTTGCTGCTGGTTATTGGATGAAGCAGTGGTTTAGTTCAATATATAAGCAAAACTTTAAATACAATATGCAAAATTTTTTCAAATTATTGATTAATTAGTTACTCAATTTGACTTTTAATAGGTTATATATCTTCAAGTTTTATTGTAATTAATGATAGAATATTTAATAATAATTACTCATGAGAAAGATAGCTGTTGACATATTGGAGCACCAAATTTTTTGGAAATTTTAAAACCAAAAAAAGTTATTCAGGTTTTGTATTTTTTATTTAATCAGTGTTTTCATTTAGTTATCATGTCACTACTGTACTGGTACATTTACCTTAATACGTGTTTTACATAAGATTAACATAATTTATTAAAACTATCCAAATTATAATGAGATGACTTTCTACCAACCTAATTTAATAATTCACTTTTTGAACTACTTCGGCTAAAACCGATTTTCAGTAAAAAAAAATTAACAAAAACCTTAATAATATAATAAATAAGACTTGATTAATCTATTTAATATAATTATTAAGTGTTATTATTGAGAAATATTTAAAAATCAATGTAAAGAGAGAACTTTAAAATAAAAAAATATTAACTGTTGAGAAAACAGTAGTCTTTTAGAGCATCATAAAGTACACAATTTAATTTATATATATTTTTTTTTAACAACAGCTCTTTATTTACCATTTGAGTCTCACCAGTTAACGTATGTTTCTACTGAGCTAATGAATGCAGTTGATAAAGTAGTTGCTGACAGGTTTGGTCAGACACGAATTTTTCTCTGTTGGAAATGGTGAGTTATAAATGAATGAGATGATAAAAAGCAACGTATGATGGCGCTAGAAGGTGATGAAGGTAGAATGTTTTTATTTGAGAAAAGCGTGCTACAAAGATCGTGTTATTGCCACAGAGGCATCAGGCCGAATAACGGTAATTTCATTTTAACGTTGCTTCATGATATTCATTACTTGATCATCTCTTATCTAAAAGTCACTTTTCCCTACAATTAATTTGTCATTAATTCTATTTAACATATTCCAGATTTTTCCATTCATGTTTTCTATCTGGTGAACTTGATCTTCACAAATTGCACTTGTGTTGTCAATTAGTTAATAAAATAATCACTAATTACTTGTTGACTACTTTTGCTAAATCAACCTAACGGAATGTTATCGTTAGAACAAAGAATGCCCGGAAATAATAACAACAAAGAGACATAAAGTAACGACGACGATGACGAATGTTAAGGTGAGTGAACCAGAATGGCTATCAAGTGATTCCGTAAAAGGGACCGTCGTTAGAACAACGTTGACCCGGTTCAACAGACAATTTATTACATCTTACGGATCCTCATCAGGGAAGAATTGAGGAAAAAAAGTCAAGAAACGGTTGTTGCCATTTTGACAATTTGTTCGATGACTCATACTAAACCGGTTTCTAAATTCTAGATGATGAAAAAATTCACTTGGATTTACTCTCGATTTTTTATTTCTGTTGATTCATCTTCTATTTCTCAAGCTGCTGATTAGAATATTTCATTCATTTATTAGATCCATATTTAATTGACATTCACTTTATACCACTGGAATTTATTCATGGTTGACTTAATATCATAGTTAGTGGAATGATTATCTTCATAAATGAATTGCTTTCTTATTTTAATATGAAACTCTATCTCATACAGTCATTTTATATTTTTTTCCTTCAAAGTATCTTCAATTTTCCATTCACCAATTAGTGACAAAGGAAATACTGTACTTGTAACAGTATTATTTCCAATAATTTCAACTTCTTTTTTTATTTATTTTCTTTTATAAAAAAGGATTAATCGTAAACTTCTTTGTTTTCAGATTTTAGAATTACCAAAACAATTTAGCATAATAATAAGATTCAATTATGCTTATTAATTTATATATTTATATTTCAAATCAAGCGTAATTAAAAGTTCTAATTTTTGGAGTAATTATTATAATTCATCAATTTGTTTTGGAGTAGTTGATGATATTAATTAATTATTAATTTATTTGATGAAGAAGAAAATAAAATTCCGATGTTATTATTTAGAAATGCCTTTTAAAAATCAGTTTATCGAAACTATTTTTAAATTTAAATACCTCAAAAACAACTTTAAGAATTTTTTCCTCTTATTCATTACACTCATATCAATGAAAAAAATTCTCTAATCACTTTTGCTGGTAATAAACTACGCAAATACAATTCTAAACTCTGATGTATTGAAAAAAAAAAAGAATAATAAATAATTAAAAATAAAACTCACCCTAAATTTTTCTCCCTCGTCGATTTTTTCTCGTCTCTCCAATCGTGTAAACCGATTCTGAAATAACAATAATACAATGTCACTGATTGTATTTAACAGAACTAGTATAATATAATAAACACAAAAGAGAACTAATGAATAACGAGAATGTTTACCCCCATTGATTTCGTTGATTAATGAACTCTCAACAGAGAGAGTCAATAAAATAGTCAAATTATTCACGTAATTTACTGGGTCAGTTGTATTTCAATTCTCAATTTTCGAAGGAACATGATTTCAATACCCATGGTAAACACTACAACTTAATCTCCAGCATCATCAATGAATACAGGCTTCATCAATATTTATCAATTAAACAGAAACCTTGGCAAGATGATCCATTTAGAAATTCAATCAATAGGTAAATTACGAAAAGAGAATTCACAAGATGATTGAATAAATACTTAAGTTGTATATATTACTATGCAGCAAGTAAATGCACTTTAATGCACTCCGAACAGACTAACACGCAATTGCATGACTGAACAAGTTCATTCGTGTGGATAGACGTGATATGTCTCATAAAATGTACTTTTCACATTATCTCACCTCAGTGGTATCCTGCTGATAGTGCTCTCTAGAAGCCTGAAACGCAAGAAAAAAAAAATATGTTATGACATCATTGATAAAGAGCAATTTGAGTAAAAGAGAAAGAAAGAAGGAAACCAAAGATATGAATGCATAAAAGAATGAGTGTTCTTGGTAACTCGTCAACCGCATCGTAAAAAGACCAGAAAGAAAGGAATGGTAAAATTTATGTATCCTACAAATGCACCACCAACCAAAGTCCTACATGAGCAACTAACTTATAAGACATATTTTGCTTCGTCAAGATGATATAGATTTCAAGCTGATTGTTTGTATACTCACGTGTGAACTGTGAGTGGATCCTGCTGATGCCAGCTGATTCCGATTCTCTATGGCAGTCTTTATTTGCTCCAACACCTGAGTAATCATCATTTATTTTATTTTTCATTCAAGTTTTATTCTAATTCTTATTAATCTAATCTACTTGATAATTCATTTTTAATCAACTTTATCAATATTTTTTTCCAAACTTTTGGTAATAATATTTTTTTATATCATGATAATTCTAGAAAATTATTCAAATATCAAGCTAAATTAGTTTATTTTAAATATTTATAATGAATGAGAAATTTTATTGGGAAATATTTCTTACTATTTTCAAATATCAAACTTGATTGAGAAATATCCAATCTAATTAAGTGATATAAAAATTCACTAAGTAAAATGTTAGCCTAGAAATTTAACACCAATCCAGGTAGCTAGGTTGGATGATAATTTTAGACCAACAAAAGTAACTTCAATCACTACACTTTTAAAATACTATATTAATCTTATTTAAATTCACTAATAACTAATGCTTTACTATAATAATTATTCACACCATCAATATTGATGATCTAGAATTATTATTTTCTGTTTAATAAAAAAATAACAATTGAAAGTAATAATATTTTCTAAAGATTAGAAGTGAGGTTCATTTTTTTCTCTACTTTTTTATTTTATTCATCATGTGAATTACAATAAATATATCAATATTATTCATTCTCTTGTTTTGATATAAAATTAGATTAGATATTAATTTAAAGTGGTCATAAAGTGAAAAGGAAATATATATTTTTACTCACTGATAACTTATTGTTATGTTCATGATTATAAAACATCTTTATCATAGTTTTTACAAGTATACTTACTCGATTAGACATTCGATGATTGTAGGGGCCTTGAGGATTGCAGTTTTTATGAACAGCTTCATCACTGGTCTTACTTTGTCGTCTCTACGAAAAGTTGAAAAATAATTCCCATAAATAAACAATATATTTCCATCACTGAAAACTAAAAATAATATTTATATATATCTCTAGAAGGTTAATAAGACAACAATAAGTAGAAAAGGAACTAAATTTTAATGATGAAACGCTCCAAGACTTTCCTAAGCCTATCAGGTTGGAACGCAAACGTTTGCAATAAAATGTGGCGAAAGATGAGCACTAACAGACGTGGATTTATTTCATACAATCTAGTATCTGTATTTTTCATTATTTCCAAATGATTTAATGTTCACAAAACTACTCAGACTTGTGTTATATATATATATTTTTTTTTTCTATTTAATAAAATAATACTGGAAAAAAATATTGATAACTTTTTTATTCTATGTATAGATGAATGAATGAAAGAGCATATATATCCTTCATATTCAATCATGCTTTAAATAGTTTATGAATAACAGTAGTTGGTGAAAATTTATTGACAAAATAATCAATAATCTCATTGAAACATTTGAGAATGAATCTGAGTGTCTCGTCGAGTTAGTACACGAAGCTTACGATGCTTCTATTTCTAACGTTGACCTTATTGGCTACCAGAAATAGTGTACCATAAAACAGTAGTATGTTCATGAGGAATTCCAAGTGTAAATCATTGATTAAATGAAACTTGGAATTATATTGAAGTGATATTTATAGGCCTTTTTTCTTAAGTTCTTAAGAAGAGTGTAAAAGTGTTGGTGATAAAGTAAAATATAAGAGATTAAAATGGTAAAGTAAAAAAGTATAAGTGGAAAAGAAAAAGAAGGTAAAAAAAAATGACGTACTTGGAGAGTTGCCAAGGTATCCAGGGATGAGAGTGGGCGAGTGTGAGGTACTTCTCCAGGGAAAACACTATCGTGAGACACTGAGAGTTGACCTGATGTACCTCGTAGTTTTCCAAACGGCTCTTCGCCTCCACTTCGCCTCAGGAACACACTAGAAAGCCAAGTTTGTTCGTTAATAAAACAATAGGATACACTTAATATGATAAACAAAAATATGAGAGGATCAAGAAGGCATGTATAAGCACCAAAGACGTCACTTTCTGCTGAATTTAGTACCATTAGACTACTTTGCTATTCCAAGCATCAATTTTACAATGATAATAAATTTCTCCAACATGTTTTTATACGATATATTACATGGGTCTGCATAAGAAGTGTTGTTTTAATCATATTGTTTTATTTTTTTGTATTATGTAAGACCACTCACTATATACACCAATGAATAATGCTGTTTATCATCAAGGTGATGAAGAGTTCAACCCTACAATGTATGATTTTTTTTTCGTCTAAAAAAATGTATGTGATTCCACTTAAGACATATATGTCACTGAATGTATTGTAGGGTTAAGCTTTTGATGGAAGAGAATATCACTTATTTTGCATATGATTAGAAATATTTTAGAAAAAGTATCAATGCTATGAATGATTTTAAAAGCATGATACATTCAGTATTATAAATGTAGCATGACATAAGTTTTATAGTATCCATTTAAGAATAATTAAAGAATCATTTAATTATTTAATATTGATAAGAATGATGAAAAATTTGATAGTTCACCTGATGATTAAATTAATTAATGTTAAAACTTTGTGAAAAGATTTGAAAATTAATCAAGAATATGATTATGAATTAGGAAAAAAAGCTTGAACATCTTTATAGCAATTAATTGTCACCAATCTTAGAATATAATAAAAATAATTTAAGAATTCAATTAAAAATATTGAATGAAAAATGAAACAATTTTTTAAAACATACAAATCTTGCAGACTTTGAATGATTTATTATAAATTTATTTGTTATATTACAAATAGAGTAAATATGGGATTATTTTAAAACTATATGGGAAAGAAAAACTTATCTTTTATCAGTTTTTCTTGGAAAAACTTGTCACTTTAAAGGATTAGATTTATAGATAGACATAAATAAATAAAATAAATTTAATTCAATAAATAAAACAATATTTATAAATAACGAAAATATGTAAATATATTATTAATATTATCAGCTTTCGAAGCTTTTATCTGTTCAGGTATATTTTTTGAAAACTTTTTGAAAAGAATAAAAAATATTGTTCTATGAAAAACTTATTTTAAAAAACTATAAAACTATGTAAGTCATGTGTAATATCTATTTGATAACATATACAGCTTTTGAAGCAATGCCAAAAATATTTGTTATTTTTCCGGTTGAACTAAAAGAGTCTTTCAATAGGCATCATAGTCAATATGTGGTCTACATCATGCTCTAGATTAAAAACATTGTTTCTGACAAGAAAAAAAATTATTATGAAGCAATATTAATTTCTATTAATTCTTCGTTACTATATTATCAAAATATTTAACATTAATAATAATAATTTTAGTATTAAAAATTTATATTAGAGAGTTAATTTAATTATTCTACAAATAAATGCATATTGAACTATTAGTTATCAATATTTACTTTACATAACAAATTTTCTACAAACCTTTATACAAATTATTCTCTACATTGTATTTATAAATAATAAAATTTGGTTAATAATAATAGAATTGTTTTCTAAAATAATTACAACTTGTTTAAATGCCATTATAACATCCCATATTTACTCTATTAAACAAATAATAGTATTAATTATTAAAATAAACAAATAGAAGCTTGATATTATTGATGATGCTGATTGATAAAAAAATATTTACTGATTAAAAGATTTCCTCATGGATATTCTGTATTTTTTAGGCCAGCCAATGACACGTTTGCTGAAATAATAACAGATAATTGGAAAAATAGATCGACTATTTTGATTTATCCTCCTTGAAAAGAAAAAAATAGTAAAGAAAAATAAAAATAACTACTACTTGCTGATGCAAATACTATTTACCTCTGACGGTCACAGGAGTCTGTTAGTAATTCACTAGCACTTTGGCTTCTAGCATCGTCTGGACGTCCAGCAGGATGTCTTAGTGTCATCTCTTCTCTATCGTGAATCACAAGTTCACTGTTTCGATCACTACCACGAGAGTCGACCTTTGCGTCTGCTGCACTTCTACTTTTTCTCCGGAAAATTCTCCGAAGACCTCGCAGAGGATGAAACCGCCTCTTCTTCAATTCTGGAATAAAAACAGAAATGAAAAATTGATTAGATGGTTTTACTTCTCTTTTAGAGGTTTATCTTATAAATAATACTACTATACCAGGTTGTATTAAGCCATAAAAAATAATCAATAATAAATAGATAATAGGCCCTGATGTTTAAGTATTTAAAATTACCCAATTATTATTGAAGAAGATCAAAAAGTGTTGCATATTTTTAGTATGAGCCTCATCAGTACTGATTAAGGACCCTTTTGTGGTTTATTTAAAATTAAAACTTTGATTTAAATTTAAAAATAATCTAGAATTGGTAATAAATCTTTCAAATAAGTTGATGTTTTTTTTATTCGAATATAAAAATTGATATTTACATTTGTAGAAGAATTGATGTTTGAAGATTGTGTAAAAAACGATATTACAAATTCTATTTTATATTTGAACAAGTCAAAGTTACTTTAAAATGTACCGGTAAAAAGGTTTCAGGGTAGAGTCAATAAAATCGTTCTTGAAATATCTTCAATAAAATGACGTTTACACAAAGCAAGTCGTAGTAAAACGACTCCTTGGGATACAATAGTAGTCTATTCTTAAAAATACAATGATTTTTATATATTTGAAAAGTTATATTTACATTTATTTGTAAGTTTTATATTGCTACACCTAATTGAAGCAATTTTAGATAATATATATATATACTTATAGTCTACTATAAGTTATTGGATACTTTTGAAAATTTTTAATAAAAACTCTTATTGAATCTGATATGACTGAATAAAAAAAGAATTAATTGAATTGAAATAAAATCAGGAAGTTTAAATAAGAAAAGTAATTAATTGAAATGATTATTCTATATATGACTGCTTCTGTTCATGATCAAGCTCAGACTAATCACTTATTTAATACTACAAAATAACTATCATCACTGTAGATGAAGAGTTATTGTCTTCTATTAATGTTCCATGTTTATCATACTCTATAATCATCTATTCTTCTATTCATTCGCATTCGTTACAATTATTTTATGATAAACAATGAGTTTAATTGCTTGCAGTCAACTGATGATTCACTTCACGAGACATAAAGAAACATGGTTTGAGATGGGATGCTCCAAGAAATGAGATATTTATAATGTGTGATTTAGTTAATATCAATATGATGAGATATTATATTAATAGTCAGCATTGGAATGATCAGAAGAAGAGGAACAAATAATCCAAAGGATAACAAGTGACTCCAAGCTCTCAAACTAACCATGTTCATCAATAATACTACCTACATGTGTCATTGATTGTCATGAACTGGTTTAAAAAAGGTATGTTACATCTGTGAGTAAGTGAGTTGATCACACAGAATAATTTAGCTATAGGCAAACTATTCAGAATTATTTTTAGTTGAAAAGACAGGTGTAGCTGAAAGGAAAGAGACCATTATCTAGATGCTTATGTCTAAATGAATCACGTAATGCTGGAAGACATCAAGAGATTGAGAAGTCTTCCCAAAAATATGAGCTTTAATAGAGAAGATTAATTGTTCCACTTTGATGCTTTTCTCGAGAATAAAAAAAATTTTTAATCTATTAATAGATTATTTTAAAATTAGTATATATGAAATGTATTGATTTATCTGTATTGTATTGGATGTACCTAAATGGTATAAGTAACTTCAAAAGACCTTACCTGAGGTTTTCAATGGAATAAAAAGAAAAAGAACTTGATAGAATCCAGTAGAATATTCTACTCAGTTCTGATTCAATTTTCCTGCTATTATTATTGATATATTAGTATTAAAATGACTATAAAAATAAGTCATTTCAATTCAATTAGCATGAATGTCAATTATTTCTTGAAATTAATGTTGAACTTTAAAGTAAACAATTTCTTCAGCTATTAGATTAAATCATAGCTGCAAGTCATTCATCATAATCTGCTGAATAAACATTAATAAATTTCGAAAAGATTATAAAAAACATTGATATATAAAGTGGAAGTAATTTCACCATCTTTGCTAGATGTCCTAGAAAGTATATACCTATACAACTGTTGAAAGTGTTCAAGTACCTTTATCAGTTGTATTAGCTGGCTAATACTTTCAACATGATGCTATCAAGACGATAAAGGCATAAGATGAAATAGATAACAAGCAATTTTATAATATATATAATCAATTAAAACCAATCGAAATGTGAATGTATCGATTACAAATGACATCATGGGCATTGTCACAGTACATATCAAGTTCATAGCAATGATGACAATGACCATTACGACTTAGATATATGTATGTAGAGGATACATTCATACATGTTTACGACATGTTGTATAACATGAATAACAGATATCGAACTGATTTGATTAACTATCACGTGAACAACCGTCCAATCTCCATTATCATGCAGACACACCTGTCAATATGACATTCAGAACTTTGAAACCTAGACATTTATTTCCTATAGATCCCACGAGTTCTGTTTATTTATTTATTCTAGTACCTTCTTTGAGTTGATCAACTGGAATTTTATCAACTAAAGAGAGTCCTTCTTGTGATGAAATGAATTATCAATGTTCATACTTTTTATAAGATTGTCTATGTCAACATCTACTTCGAGATTTAATTATTGAAATATAAATGAGAATTTAAGTACAGATATTAGTTGTACAACTTTTCTTATATCTGATATAACATAATTATCATCATTTTTCGGTTTGAAACTTTCGCTACAAGCCAACACATCAACGTAATAATCAATTTCATGCAGACCAGGTGGATGTGAATTAAAGATGATTGTATGTTCGAATGAAATAAGTTAAAAGCTATCAGCTCAGAAGCAATATATGTCATTTAAGAATAAAAGTTCATTGAACAACTGATATTCTAATTCATAAACAAATTTTTATCAATCAAAATTGTGCTAAAAATTTACTTTATCACGAGTATGAATAATAACTTTTTAAAAAAATAGTTGATTTGTTAAATGAAAATGAGAATCCATATTCTGAGGAAATTTTAATGTATGTTAATGCAAATGTCAATGATATTGATATGTATTAATTGAGAGTTTCAAACAGTGGCAGTCTTTGTAGTGAACATTGGACCTATCAAAGTTTTAATATGATTGATGATTTTCTAATTTAAGCTACAAAAGCAAAAGTTCACCGAAAACACTGTCAAGGGAAATAATAATTAGTTGGAGTTAATTGAAGAAAGTTAGTGTTTCAAATTGTACAGCTCTCTTGAGAATCAGATGGAGTGGAACAAACATCTTTTTTGATATTACAATAAATAAATAGTTAATATGAATAATACGTTTGAATTAAAACTTATTCAAACAAATTTATATCATTGTCTAATGTCATTTACATATTTGATACTCTAAAATGACTAGAATTATTTTATACATGTAAACCAATTATTTTTGGTTTCATTATATCATTAAGAGTTTGAATTCTATATAATCTGATAGTAAGATAAAAAAAGCTTCCTTTATTGAATTTAATAGGATAACTCAAGTTGTATAATCTTAGAGCTTATCTTGATAGAGTTGGAGATGCAAGGAAAATTTGTTCACCGGTCCAATCAAGGTTCCACTAGTCTGAAGAAAGCAACTTCATCTCGATTAGTTTCCTTTCAATTACTTGACTATTTGTAGACCAATCTATTCTTCTATCAAAAACGTTACAAAATTTAATTACTCACTCTACTTCTAGAAGTGGTTTTATTATTATCATATTCTATAAGATAGTCATGTGTTCCATGTGTTCAAATGTTTAAAAAAGTATTTGTTCAATACGCAATTGTCTTGCTTTGTATGAGAAGAAAATAATATTTCTGTGTACATAGAGTATTACTAGTTCAGTTATTAATTTCAGTTCAAAATGAATAAAGTTTTAAAAGTGATACATATTGTTGTCAAAAAAGGTATCAAATTGATGAATAATTTATTTAAATATCCTTTTTACTTTATTGTTTCACCTTTGAGCATTTATTCTTGAAAAAAAAGAACTTATTGGTTTTTATTGATCTGGTGGTTTTTTAATTGTAAAGTCGAGAGCCTAAAGCTGAATATCCTGAACAAAAGGATATCTAAGCACACTAAATTGCAGGTATGAATAGGAGAAAAATATGCGAAGGAAAAAAGCCAAGAGAAAAATAAAGAAATGGATGAGAGATTAATACAGCAAAGGGGTAGAGAAATATATATATATATATTCATGGAAGAGAGTATTTACCCTGAGGCTTACTGGAATTTAAACGAAGAGAACTTGCAGCCGACGCCCGGAAATGAGGGAGATGAACGAAAAGAAACAAAGAGAGTAAAAAAAAAAGAATTGAATCCTAATGTGAATCTCTAGCTACTGTATTGTTGGAAAGATTTCAAGAGACTTTAGCGAGAGTTCCTGTTGTATTTTTGTCACTTTACTATTATATTTCTTGAGTGATGGAGATGTAGGGCTGCAGTTGGTAACAATTGGTAGACTTTTTATATAGTCCTTGCAATTCCTTTTCGTGAAAAAAATGAAGGATAATCATTCGAAGCTTTCTATTGGAAAATTTGCAAGTGGAACAGATGAGTTGGAATGAAGAAGAAAAAAGTTAATAAATTTTTATCAGATTATTCTTTTATCAATTTAATAGCAACGTAACCTAATTTGATGATCAAAGTATGAGAGGATAATCAACATTAATTTCGTTGCTAAGTAAGTAGCAAGAGATCTAGGATGGAGAATTGATTATCAGTTTGATCAGATTGATTGGATACTTTATTATGCATGCTCAGTCTCTGTTGATTTTTAATTTGATATTTATAACAAAGTGATTAGATGCAAGATAAAAATTCTTTTTCATTTAGAATATTTTTATCATTTTCTATTGATGAACATCAACAATGAAACTATGAATTGATGATAAAGAAGCAAAGAAGTTGATCATGATTGTTTAATAATAATGATCAGTTGTCAAGACATCAATGATTCACTTTCATAAATTGGGTCATGATTGCTACTTGAAGATTTTAAGTAAGTGATTGGACAACCCTGAACCTTTTCACAGAATAATAAAAAGTTATTTGATGAATTTTCCATCGTCAAAACCCTAGGGTTAGCTGAGTCATAATCGTTAAAATTTTAAAGTTTTCTATTCTAATATAAAACTCAAACAAAAATCAAATGAACTAGTTTCAATGTGCTAATTTCCATCTAGTGTAGACAGATCAAATCCAACAAGCTTTAGAGAAAAATTACGATAACTGTTTGTTCTAGGTAATGGTGAAATTTTAACTGAAAAAATCTTTTCATTCAAAAGGAATTATTTTTAGAAAATTCTATTTTAAATGAAAATTTAAATCTCTGATAGTATTGCACGATAATCAGACCTAGAGCTTCTTATCTTGAATATTGTCTAAATTCTATTAATAGCTCTATAATAACGATTTGACCGATTTTGCAGAGAACTTTATCAACATCAAGTGACCTGAAAACGCATGAATTGATTCTCCATGAAGGAATATTAGTTAAGCTCTTATCGAGATATTGTTAGATAATTTTTGTCTGTAAACAAAGCTAAAATTTTCTTCTAAAAAGACTATTTAGTTCAGGTTGATAATAATTTTACACTGATTATTGTAGCCTAGTTGAAGAAAGACCTTTAGTGGATGTTCTAGCTTCTACTTTTTTATATGGAGTGAGATTACATTGGAATTTTTAATATTTGAAATGAACTTGAGCAGAGACATTATATTAATCATCAACACAGGAATTCTGAATAGCGTTCCAGCTGACAGGTTATTTAAGTTGGAGGTTCAATTAAAGGACTTGAAATACATTCACATAATTTATAAAATCTTATAAACCAATACATCTAATGTAATATAATAATTATTAAATAAATAATAAATATTATAAAATAAATTTAAAAAAAAAATAGACGTAGATGTAATTTTGAATTCTTGGCTTTCATTTGAATTTTTTTTTAAACTTTTTGTTATTTTAGAAATTATTTATACTGAGAAAAAAATTTATCTAATAATAATTCCCATTTTTCATGATTATAAAAATGTTATTTAAATAGAATAATTATAACTAAATCTCCAACTTAAATAATTAACCATAAAAATTACAAAGAGCAAAAAAAAAAATGTCTGATGAACTAGATTTCATAGAATAATTCTGTTAATTACAAATAGCAAATAATAAACTCTTAGATGATAGAAATACTAATTCACAACCTAGGAGAATGAAATCCTCACAATAATTACCAACACGTCAATCGATAGCAGATAATTATTCCCACGAAAGTACCAAGTAAATAATTAACCATCAACATAAAAAATAATATTATAGAGCAAGGAAATGAATAATTTAAACTAAGATTTAAATCTTCCAGGATCTTCTGAGATTAGAACATAACATAGATGCACATACATGACATAAGACTAATGTAAGTGAAAGTGTGTGACTTGACAAGAAGCAAAAGAAGACAAAAAAAAAACGATAAAATAGAGAAAGATAAAAAAAGAACATATATCCAACAAATATTCTATATACTCGAGTACCTACAATTGACCTTAATTCACTCAAGTGCGATTGCTTCTCAATCACATCCCATAAAACGGTAAAAGTCTTGAAATTACAACGTCAATTTCACGCGATATTAAAACTGCTCTACTGGCCTTCATAATCAAGCAACTGCTAAAGTAATATGCTGATCAATTTATATATTAATTTAAAATGAGGAATGAAAATCTTTTCACTCAACTTATTGTAATTGTCTTAATTGAAGATAGTAGATAATTTATCAATAAGCGAAAGTAACCTGAATTTAATATTTAGATAAATTATTATTTTTTCTATTTTTTCAAACACTGACTGACCTAAATTTACATTGAGATAACTTGGATATAGTACGAAAGTAAAAGCATTTACGTAATCTCATCTAATAACAAATAAAGACTAAAATAAACATTAATAAAAAAAAAAAATGAGTTGATATTTTATTTTTTAGCAGAAAATATGGTCGAGGTTTTTAATGAGATAAAATAAGTAAGAACAAGTGAATAAAAATGATTTTAAACGGAAGGTATATTGTTATTAATGCAGATGGAATTCGAGAATATGTTGAAAAATCGTGATGTGAATAGCACTTTTAAGTGTCAGTGCAATGTTTTAGAATAAAACGTGGGATATTTTTTAAATGTAAAATGCCATAATAAATTATAGAAAAATGTAGTTACTTTAAATCGTTGGAAGTATTTTAAAATCGACTACACGTTTTCTGCTGCTTGTTTATGACATTTTACACTGATTACAGTTTATGTGTTTCAGTTTAAAAGGTTGTACATGTTTTTTTTTTTTTAATTTTTTAATTTATGGTGGAACTTAGATTATTTTTTTTCATTATAACACTGTTGTTTAGAAACAAAAAGTTATTTAAGTAAAAATTACTGTTATGTGATGGGCAAATTATATTAATTATTATTTATTAGGAGCAAATGAGGCTTGAACATAAACTTATTGAGGTTTTTTCTATTTTAAAAATTATTAACTCGTGAATCAGCCATTTCTAGGCATTTTAAACAAAATAAAAAATTGTTCTGATCAAAATAGTGTTATAAAAATTGTTTAACTTCAAAAACAAAAAAAATATTGACTCGGAAAATAAAAATAAATTAATGGAAATAATTTTCTATTGAATTGAAAAAAATTTGAATAGAGTATTTAAAAGTTATTTTTTTCCTAAGTAAAGGAATGTTTATTTAAAAAATGTTTTCAATCAAGTTATGAATGAGTTAACTACATGAAAAAAACACAAAAATTTGAAACACGAAACTTTCACTCTATAAGTTTATTTTTTGAATGAATAAAAATAAATCTAGAGCATGTCATAAAAATATACTTGAAACAATAATTTTTTTCAATTTTCGGAAGTCAAAATTTTACCCTGTTTCCTGTCATGATAAAAAACACATTTTCCATAAATATTTCCCAATAAAAAAATTAAAAAATTATTTATCTTTATTAAATGAGCAAAAAAAAAAAGAAGGAATGAAATAACTTAAATAAAATATAATAAACCTAATAAAATATAATAAAAACGCTAATTAAACCTTGCGTTATGTTAAAGTATTGTACTATTATGTCTTAACACATAAATTATACAATTATCACTGAGTAATAAATTTTAATTTACTTAAAGAAATTTTCAAATATTACATAAGGAATGAAAAATGTTCAGTTGGTTAATCATAAGAAATATTTGCTCGTAATTTCCCATATATTATTAAAAATATAATAATTAGCATAATTATACCACATAATACATCTTATGTGAATAAAGAAGAATAAAAGTAACCACATTGTTTCCTGGTAATACATTTCGAAAGTTTTCAATAAATCAAAGACTGAAGGAGTCTTATTATCTTTGTTATCATTTAAAATCTTTTAATCGTTACAAGCATTTTTAATTATTTCCCACTGTTTGAAGATCTGACTAATAGTTTTCTTTTAACGTTTCTTTAAACAGATAGACTGAAAGATGAATATTTTTAAATCATGATATGTCAACTTTGAATGCTAATGACTATTGGAAAGCTGACCTTTAAACCCTACACCGTTACCTCAATTAACGTACCCCTAACGGATGTCTATTTATAAAATATCTTTAAAGGGATTCTTTTCGTTTTAATTCTTATCGAATATGTCAGTGAAGAAGATTTACGAATACTGCTTGAATCAATGGAATGTTTTAGTCCTTTAATTATGATTTTATCAAACATTTTTTTCATATTATTTTCCTGTCGACCAAAATTAATGAGTATTCATTTTTTTTTTGCTCTTTTAAATATTGAAAGAAATTTAATTTATTATTTTTTTTATCATTATTGCAATTATAGTAATAATAGTAATAATAATTTGGAATGATAATTATAAATAATGAATGACTAGAATAAGTAGCAAAAATATTTCAATTCATCGCAATTACTTTTCTCTTTGTTTTTCAACTTCCTGATTTATTTGTAAATAAATGACTGACTTATTTCGTAATAGTGATCAATAAATGAAGGTATTTCCGATCAATTAATACATTAATAATTAACAAATAACAATAAACAATAATTATTAACAATAATTAATTGAATATTAATTATTTCTAATATTTAACAACTTAAATATTTTTAATTGTGAGAAATGCATGCTTAAACTCCTTTCATTATTAACATAATTTACTAATAATTTTAAATTCTAACATAATAAAAAAATATTAATATCAATCGAAATGCCTTCAATAAAAAATAAACAATGTAAACTGTTGAAATAAATAAATGAATAAATAATAATAATAATAATAAGACTCATATGGGAAAAAATGCATAAAATATATTAAAATATAATAATTTCACCAAATCTTGTATAAATAAACATAAAAAAATATTTAATTATATAATTGACAATATAAATATATTTAATTAAATTTTAATATATTGTTATATGTTTCTAAAATAAAATATATTTTTCCCGTATAAGTATCTAAATAAATAAATCAGCAAAGTATTAATTAATCAAATTATTAAAGATAAAATAAAAAATCTGTCTGATTCTTGACATATAAAATTAAACAATGAATAATATTTTAAAAAATTCATAAAAGTCTGCTCCTAATTAATATCCGTATAAAAACCGTGAAAACAAAAAATTTAGAAGAACAAAAAAAAAATTTCTGACTCATTTAAAAAAAGTAGAACTATAAAAAGAGACATAAAAAAAAAAAAAAAAAATTCCTACAAAGTATAAAGAGCAAAGAATAAAAAAAAATTTTTTTTACCTTTCGGAAGTGTGTCAACATTTCGTTGATTCCGGTGCATAGCAAAGTCACCCATGTCAAGAGTATGATGATGTTCCTGGGGTGATGGTGAAGCCTCCCTCACACAACCCATGAGACTTAAAGCTCCTCCAACTCCAATTATAGTACTTCCTCCGCTAGTACTAGTACCACTTCCGTTACCACTCGTTGTCGACATTTCTTTCGTCTGAAACACCCGGAAAAACCATGCTACGATATAGGATTGTTTTACACTGTGATACCATTCTAATAATATTGAATTTGTTGATGTCCATGATCTTTTTACATTCTCATCCATCTTCACTCAATTATTTCAATAAATAACTCACAGTAAATAATTTAAAAAAAAAAAAATGAAAATTATTTATTTTCTTTTATATTGATTTTTATTAACAGACGTTGTGCGTCGTTGGATGTGCAAAAAGTGAATGCGAAAAGATTTGAATCCTCATGGAAGCTGCAGCCGAAAAGGGGTTGGTCGATGGCTATCGATTACGCGACCCACCCTACAGTGACCATGACCTTGCTAACAGTACAGCTGACAGAGCGTGCGGGATCGTCATGTGGCGCACGCGGACAGGATGAGAGAGAGGGAGATGTTGATGCTGCAGCGCCAGAGGAGTGCCTACTATGTTTTATCATCAATGTTATTATTATCGTAACTATGAGGTAAGTGGAAAAGTCATGTCAAGAGTTGGTAACCATACCGGATGGATCAAAAAAATATATGTTAACATTTAGTTAATTATAAGTGTAAGAAAAATGGAAAAAAAAATTTTTTTTGTGTTTAATATATATCTTTCAACATATGCTGGTATTTTTATATTAATAATAATATGTTTAGTTGGATGGGGAAATATATATTTTGTGAGATAATTAATTTTTTTTTTAATCAATTAGCATTAGCTGCAAAAAATTGTTAGAGAATATAATTACTTGGGAGTGATCTGAATTTTTAAAACGCATTTGATAATTTTTTTATTTAATTAATTATGTGACATATTTATTGATTGAGTTTAATAACTATATTTTCTAGTGAAAACAAATTTGAATAAGCATTTGTGATCACATGGAAAAATGTGATAGAATTTGTCGTAATACATGTTTTATTTTTTTGACTCTCTTGAATGTTGCTGTTAGGAATTCATTTTAATTTATTATTATTATTTATTTATTTATTGTATTATTATTATTATTTTTGATTGAAATGATTGATTGAAATCCCTTTTATTATTATTATTATTATTATTATTAACACTTAAAACGAAAAATAAATTAATTTATTTTATTGCAACAAAAAATACGTGACTCTAGTTTAATCAATTGGGATAAAGTACACACCTTGAGTGCAGTTGAAGATTAGCAATATAAAATATCTCATTAAATTTAATAAACATGAATAATTATAACAGGCAACATCTAATTGCATAATAAATTATCTTAGAAACAGAGTTAATGCTATTCTTAAGAATTTAGTTAATGACTCACAATGGTGTGAAAACTCGTTGAATAAATTTAACGAAAGTGTGAAAATTGTGATAGATAAATATTAGAAAAATTCATGTTAATATAAAATGCTCTAAGGTGATTATATAAAAATTATATTAATAATAATAATAATAATATTTTTTTTATCAATATTATACATTTTTTTTAATTGTTTTAAATATTTTAATTAAATGTTTATATTCTAAATATTAATTAATGAATATTTTATATAAAATATTGCTAGAAATATTTGTTTATTAAAGTTCCATTCAAAAAAAAAAAAAAACTAAATAATTCCACTAGCTCACCATCACTTTTAGAAATAGGAAGCCAAGTCCATAAAACTAAACCTCACCTTCTTAGCTAATTTAAATCATAACAATTCATTCAAACATTGAAATTGCCCGTTACGCACCATTTTACATCATCAATGGCTTCTACTATCTATTAAATAAAACTCTTTGTAGATTTTATTCTACAAAGACCACCCAAATGATTATGCAATTAGAATTAGAATTAGAATTTATATTTCTCCAAGTCAGGTCAATAAAATACCTGTAAACAATTTCGTAATATCTAAATTCTTGTTCTCATAAATAAATATAATGACTAAATCTAAAAGCCCTTGGATTTTAATCCCATGACTTTAAAATGGATTTGTTCTAAATCATTTTATTTATATAACATTGTCAATATATTTATTTTATTAATCCTAAATGTTTTTTGAATTAAATAAAATAAAGAAGCATTTTTTTGTTTAGAAATAGAAAGCCTTTGAAGGTTACTGATATGACGCATTGATATTGTTAGTAAGTAGGCTCTTATCTAAAAGAACAGTTAGGTCATCATACGTAATAGATAGAGCATGTGTGAAAAAAAAACATCTTACACTCGTGACTAATAAATTAGGGAGTTAATTTAATCTAAAATTGACACTTTAATGTGAGAGTATAACTAAACGTAACTTTGTCATGTAGTAATATAGTAATTACCTCACTGAACGAATGACATTTTAATTAATTTTTATCTTCTTTTTAATCCTTCATTCGCTGGTTTTTTCAATGATCTGGAACAAAAAAAAAATTAATTAGATAATTAAGCTGAGTGTCATTCAGATATTTTTCAATTTTAAAATAATGAATAAAGTTAATTACATAATTATCGAAAGATAATAAACTATTTAACGTAAGAATTAACTCATGAGATTTCTTTCAGTCTTCCAAACCAACCTAGTCTACTTCTTCACTCTAATGAGAAGCATTTTATGTTGGGAAAGAAAATAGTGAATGATTTTATAAATTTTTTAGAGTAACTACAGAATATTATCACACTTAGATAAAATAAACTACTTAGGTAGTTACAGTAAACTTAAGACAAATGATTTATTAAAGAGGAAAAAATTGGAGTAAATCATTTAATCACTCATCAAAATTGTTATCTTTATTTTGAGACATTCATAATGTGCTCTAATAAAACTTGGTAGATATTTTTCTGGGTAATTTTTATGAATCATTGGTGGTGATATTGTTAATCAGAAGATGACGAAAATGTTAGACTAATTAGTAAGAAGTAATTTTAGATTTGAATTTAATGATTTTAAATCAACAAGAAGCACACTTTGGAGCTTGGAAAGGTATTGATTGATGCTGAAAGGAGACATCAATGTGATAGATAAGCCAATTTTTGAAAAAAAAAAAAAAAATATAGTTGATTGCTTGAAGATGAGAAAAAAAAAAACATTTTAATAAGCTTATTTTAAAATGTAATTTTTTTTGTTCATAAATATTTAGAATAATAAAACATTTGACTTGTAGCAGTAGTGTTCTAGTTTTTTAATAAAGTTCTGTAACCATCTGTCACCAAAAAAAACTAATTACAAATCAAGTGCATAGATGCAACAGAATAAAATCACTTGGAACCACCTAGCTATGCTCCAACTGCAGAGCAAACTGCTAAGTAACTTAGTTACATTTAAATAAATTTTTGTACCATTGGACTTAATATGAAGTTTAATAATATTGTTGAAAATGAATGCAGTAGAAGTGAGTATAATTGAATTACTGTGAAAAGTCAATTTTGCAAAAAAAAAAAGTTTAAAATTCCACTTTCAAATAAAGCTTGACTTTTGAGCTTTACCAATAACATTACTTTCTGCTCCATTTACTCCCTTTCATAAAAACCAAGCAATAATGTTGAATAATGTTATGTACATGATTTCATTTAAGTTTTGAATAAAGTACTGTAAATTTTATGAATGCTCTAAATAAAAATCCAATTAAAGAAATTCAATTTTTAAATGTTTTATTATTTTAATATTTCATTGCATCTAGCTATTGTAAAAAAAATATTTTAAAATAATTCAGAATGATTTAGCCAAGTTTCAAGACCTTTGAAGTCTAATGAATCAATATTTATTAGAAAAAGGGTAATTAAAATTGATAGGGGAAGTTAGCAACATTCAGAAAGAATTTTTTTATCATTTCTGATGCTTATGAATATTCTGACAGGTCCTGATATTCTAACTTCAGTTACATAATTATTGGTAATGTTTATAAAAAATTTTAGATTAATTAAAAATAAACTAATGAAGTCAATTTAAAAATTAATTTAAAAAAATGATGATGATTATTTAAAATCTATACTTTGCAATTTATTTTATTGATCAAATTTTAAGATAATAGTTTTAATAGGGATAACATTGCTTAAAATTGCCCATAACTTTATAACCATTACCCTTCAATGAATAATTTATTATTTAATAGCAGTTAATAAATCCTTGTTAAGAAGAGTTTAACTATCAGAATTAACGTGACTATAAATCTCTTCCAAGTTGAAAGTACTTTATAATTTTAAAATATCCTTCCACAAAACTTATGCAAAGTATTCAGTAATTTTTTTGCAAAAAATAAATTTATACTTTTTATATCATTTAATCATAATCATGTCATTTGTCGAAACGAAAAGTTTATTAATGACAAACTACCAACAAGTAATGTTCAACTCAATAAACTTTCATCAAGTGCATATGACAAATAAATAATAAAGATCAACTTATAATTAATTGTTCAACTTAAAGTATTTTAATTAAGATGCATCTTAATATTTTACATTAATTAACACTTTGCAATTTTATTTATTTATATTTAGTTATTATTACTTATTTACTCCAACTTTTTCATTTAAATAATTTAAATTAAAGATTATTATAAAATAAAACGTTCAATAAAAAATATAAATTTTATTTTAAATTAATCGAAATAATTCAAGCAGAAAAATCGTATCCTAAAAATTATATGGTTTTAATTTTTAATTCTAAAACAGGATGAAGTAAATAATTATATATTACAGATATAAATACAAGATGTTTAGATGTTAATTGTGAAAATTTTTTAAATTACTAGACAGCATAAAGAATGTTATCTATTCCACGAACTAAAAAATATTTCCTCCTTTTTCTAAAATCCAAGATATAAAAAGATCAGCTTCTAATTCACTGTTTGAAAATTTCAAATTTATTAAGTTTTCAAGAGACCACATTTACCTCATTAATTCTAATGTCAAAACTAATCTTAAATACATAAACATTAATTTAAGTGATTAGAAAAAGTACCCAATCAAAAAAAAAACTAAACTTAATAATAATATATCATAAAGTGATAATAGTATTAAAATAAATGTTTTGATACAAACTAAAAATGCCAAGTCATATTAACTAATATCTAATAAGCTCCTATTACTTATTATTGTAAATAGATATCAATTTTATCTAAATAATAAAATTAAAAATATATTGTACCTTGGAGAACAATCAACATAACGACCTTATTAATAATAAATGAATAATAAATCAGGTATCGATTGGTATCATATTTCAATCAGTATTGAAGAATATTTCTGAATGAAATAATGGATGTCACTGGTATATTCAAGAAGCTCTAAAGCTTCAACTTTGAAGAATTAACTAGATAAAAAGATTACCCCATTATTATAGTCACGAGAGTGAAAAAAAATGGTATCTAAAAATGACAAGAGTTGAAGGTCTGTCAGAGACTTTGACTTGTTAGCCTTGTATCCAGCTGTTCAATCAAGTTACTTTTACATTCAACATCAATATGTAGCTTGAGGTAACAAAAATGATCTATGGAATGCTGAGAGAGACTTAAGTGCTATGGATTTAGATATAAAAATATATCATATAGCCAATTGAATGAGAAAGCTTCTGTAAGTATAAATATAAAATGCTAAGATTAAAACCCATATATACTTTCTCTCGTCATTTTGGAATAATTTACTCTTTAGATTCCAGACACACACACACACTCTTCCCCCAACTTCCTTCGTTTAAAATTAAAATTAGAGTGATGAAAAATTTTCCATGTCGGAAGTTCTCTTGTTATTTACACACATTTCAAGACTTTACAATCAGTAAATCGACCCTTAAAGTTTATAAATAAACGTAACTATTAAATAGAAATGACGTATACAATACCGGAAGTTGATAAGCAGAGTACATGGTGGTGAAACAAACAATATGTTGAACATTTCTCGACGGAACAAAAGATCCACGCAAGCTTATATGATGGAGAAAAGCATAAGTTTTAAAACGGTAAAGCTTTGAAATAATTGTATGAGTGGACGTATGATGAATTCACTTGCTTACACTATTTTTATTTTCTCATGTTGTTCCATTTTCTCTTACCTTCTGCACTTGCAAATTATAAAGAAAATCCGAGGTTATTTTTTTTAACAAAAACTGGCATGTAATGAGCCAGCGATTCCTGAACTGAAATAAAAAATGAGAGCTGTAATATAATCGTGTTTAAAGAAACAAGAATAATTGTCCCAGTTTCATTTAATTCAAGTCCAAAAGAAGATGGAAAACTTTTCATTTAGAGCATTTTAGTCCTTGCATATATTGAAAAATGGTGTTTTATTTATTTCTCATAAGAAATCAACTTAAAAATGATATTTGTTCAATTTAATTTTTAATAAAGATTGTATTTATCAAACTATCTTCTTTGTTGAATTAAAAAAAAATATTCATTTTCAGTTAATGTTATATGTGATTTATCAAGGTAATGATTTTCTCATCAAATGTCAAATTTTAATGCCATGTGATTGTGGTTGAATTCAAGTTGGTTGAGAGTGAGAGAGAGAAGAAAAAGAAGAAAGTAATTTAAATCTGGAATGAAATTTAATATGTACGATTTTGCATTAAAAAATCATTTCCAGTGTGATTTTTCATTTTATTGACTGATTATTTATCTGAAGGAAATGAAAGCGAAAACAAAAGAGCAAAAGGATCCGGTTTGACTACATGTTATTATCACTGGTAGACGGATATGTTGTCAACTGTCAGGGATCTTTGACCGATTTCAATAATCTTTTTTTTTTTTTTTTAATAAATATTTAAAACTAGTTTTCTGTTTATTAAATATCCTAATGACATCATGAAGCACTTGGTTGATGTACTTCCATCGAAAATTTAATTCTATTTCAGTTTTTATAGTGGATTATTTTTAAACTTCTAGAAACATTTAATCAGTTAATTATAACGAAAAAGATCAATCATCAATTTATTCAACTTGTATTGATTAACTGATTTAATAATAACATTTTTGAAGTTTATGAAAAATTAATCCAACTTAATTTTTAAGAGCTGTCAAATAATTTAAAAGTTATTTTCAACATGTTGAAAAAACTTTAGTCTTCAAAGTATCATCAAACAAAGTTTTGTCATAAGAACAATTTTTCGTTGACGATATTTCAAGAGTACTTATTCCAATGTTATCTTAAACTTTCTGTCATAAATATTAAACCAACTGAACCAGTGGAATTTTTAATTAAATTCATTCTGCCAATCAAATGCTTTCTGATAATCTCCATCCTATGTTAGTTCATAAAATTATTTTATATAATTTAATGATCAATACAGTTAATCAGAAATGATAGCTAATAGTGTTATAGCTTATGATGACTTTGAAAGCACAAGAATCAGACTTGTTGTAAAATAAGCTAGTTGATATTGAATGAATAACAAGCTCTAGTAATTCTGTATCAATCAAAAGTTAGCTCTTTGGGTACTCAGGTATAAACTCTTTTTGAAAGGCTAGAGAAAATAAGCTGATTCTTGATCAATGGAGATGCTAGAAAAGATCTCTAATAAGCCAATGAATGATGAATAAAGTAACAAAAGTAAGTATCACCTTCATCTTTATCATTCACTTCTTTAAACACTTCTCCTTTGATTTTCAGTTTCTTTTGGAGAGCAAAAAATTTGTCAGGTGCACGTCTACAATCAGCTGATAAGCTCTTCTCTTAGTGAACAATATCTTCTCTAAACCTTAGCAGACCACTTCATTGATTATCTTGAAAGCATTGGAAATTCTTTGTGGAAGTCATTTTAGAAGATGTATTGAATAAAGATAAAGTTTTGGTACAGGTGGGGTTGGATATTGTTGATGTTGATGAAGGTCTGATTGACGAAAATTTGATGGAGAATTGAGATGCTTCATTTCTGTTGAATGTAGAAGAAAATTTGATACAGCAGTACAACTTGATTAATTCAAAGGTAATATTTGGCTAGCTTTGTTCCAAAATACAAATTTCAATCTCTAATATTTTTTAATATTTTAGATAAAAATTATTTTCAATGTTTTCTATGAGCACAAAATAATGTAAATGCTCCAGTCTGCCCAGAAGTTTAATTTTTAACTGTCTTGAATGAAATGGTTCATGTGACAGTCCATTACAATAGCTGTTCCCTCAATTTTTCAAAAATGACAGGTAATTAAAAATACTTGCTATCATTGAGTGCATCATAAAAAGCAGTTTTAAGTAAACATAAGAATATAATTTATAAAATTTTTGTATGAGCACTTAGAAAGGTTTTATGACTTATTGATGAAAAAATAGAAGAATGTTATTAGTGTGATTAGGAAAAAGTTAAAAATAAATTGCTAGTAATAACTGCAATAAAAGAATTCAATAACTCAATGTCCAGTTCCAATTATAATGAATGTTGGACGATTAAACGTCCACTTGAAATAAAATTGCGCAGTACGATAGATTGATATCTAGCATAATATACTGGGTTTCAACAAAGTCATTTTATGTTGTTCTAAAGATACACTTTAGTTGTAACATTATCTTCTTTTGTCTCTATTGCCAACTCTTAATTTAATTACATCAATTACATGACTCTATAAACTCTGCAGCTGTATTAAAGATGATTGATTTTATATTTTTTTTTTATCATTAGTTTTTAAAAAGACTCTTCTGCTAGTTTTTCTGGATGAAGAATTGAGATTGCTACAAATTGATAAAACTGGTGAAGTAAAGAATTAATTGTGCTGAATTTAATATTTATAATCAAATGAATTGGAAGATTTAATTCAACAAAGTAGACTTGGATTCAATCAAGAGATATATATAGAAGGTTTCGAAGTAGACTGGATATCTCTTTCACTCACTCTTACTCTAGTCATATAGATCCAAGTATGTTTTTCATTTGGCAAAAATTTTCATTTAATAAAAATGTAGCGACAAATTGTGTAAACTATGAGGGAAAGATATGAACCATGCTCATTCAGCTGTTCACTACTCCTAATTTCAGCTTGAGAAGTAATCTTACACTTGGATCGTGATGCATAACTTTTCTTCCTTGATGTGTTATACACCATTATATAAACCTACACTTCCTGGTAGATTTTTCAAGGCCATATTTTTTTATTTCAACAAACATTTAACAATGATTTTTAAATAGTATTAATTTTTTATAAAAGAATTTGAAGATAATCCAAGTTTTACTTAGTCTCACGTGAGCTGCTAATACAACTTCTGTATGAGAATGCACGATCCTAGTGTTAATTATGAAAACTTAATTAACTAATAAGTTAAATCAGTAAATTATTGCTCAACTTTAAAATTAATTTTTCTTCTTCTTTGTCTTCTAGAAAAATTCGGTTAATAATAACGAATCAAAGTTAAAAATGTAGGATGATATTTCAAGAGAAACTTTGAATCAGTGCAAAAAGCAGAGAACAAATAAATTTAATCAGCTACGTGACTCAAGTATTTCAGATGTTTATCACTAGAAATTTGATTTATCAATAATTATTTTTAAAGATAAAAATGCAGTGATAGAATGCTATTCTTATAAGAGGTATAAATAAAATACCAATATTTTTTTAATGAGATACAATTTGTGTGCATGAGAGCTAAACAGAAAAAAATTTCACAATAAATTTCAAGTAAGCATCTTCAAATTTTTATTGCATCGTGGTAATGCTATTCGAGTTATAATTTGAATGAAATTATTAATAATAAATATTTCATATGAACTAAAAATAAGATACACTTCACCACGCCCTTCATTGAATAAAACTACCACCACAACATAAACTACATATAATTGACAAGTATTATTATATTGTAAATTTAAATATGATTCTTATTCTCTGCAATATATTATCGGTTATAATCAACAAATAGCATTAAAATAAATCCTTAAAAATTTTTTAAAGAAGGATTAAATCAATATTCTGTACATTTTATTGTAAGTATTATATTAATAAATAAAGATTTGTTTTAAAGGATTTTTTAATTAATAATACGCACTTATTTTCATAATCTATCATTATTACTCCAAAGCATGTGGAAATAAATAAATAAATTTTTTATAAATAATTTAATTAAATTTTTTATTGTAATATGTTTAAAATGTTCATGTTTTCAAAGAACTCTGCCTGATTCTTCTACTTATCTATTGCACTGTCTTCGTTTAGTATAGCATTATCGATATTCCAAACAAAAGCAGTGCACTGCATTGTCTGAAGACCAAGTAAGGAGTTTAGGTATTGTTTCTAATTACTTGAGAAAACACATGTTTAAAAATGTAAAATAAGCTATATTAAAAATTTAAATAGATAATAAATAAAATAATAAACTCTAATTGAAAACTATCATCATCTATTAGTTGAATTATTTACAACAACCCTAACTAAAAATGAGAGATGGAGATGCTGATATAAATGATGGAATGTTCGAAAAAATTTACATTGAACTATGAAAATAAATAGCATAACAGGACACCCAACTATCTTGAAACTATTGTCATCTACTCCTAACGATGATAGACCAGTTGATGAACATATTTAAACCTGAACCTGGGTTAAAGCTAGGTATTAGGTTTAAAATGCTCATGAAAGTTAATTACACAACTACCTGAAGAAATAAAGTAAAAGTCCAGGTCTTCGTGGACAACTGAAGTGTATCTCAGGTAAATCAGGGGGTCAGCAATAAAATCATCAAGTCAAGGTTACCACAAACCTACCTGGTCAATAAACAACTTGATAATTAGATTCTAGAATTTTCACTTCTTCTGAAAATTTTAAATCTGATACCTGAAAAGCTATGTGGTAATTACATAGCTCTTACCAGGTAGCATGCTAGAACCAGTACTGTGTATTATATTCATTGCAGATCTACTAACTAGCAACAAGGTCATGACAGGTACTTGTGCAGGTGATATGGTAATTTAAGTTTTCAATAGAAACCTATCAATGTTCATCAACCTGACGATTTTATATTCTAAAGTTAACCTTGTGAGGGTTATAAAGAAGAATGATGAATTTAATACTCAATACCAGCTGTAGCTATGATAGATCAGGATCAACATGTTGATGATTAAAAACAATTTTATCAGCACGTTGTGTAGATAATATTAATATAAATTTTCAGGAATTGAATGACAAAATAACCAATAGATATTAATTCATACCTCAAAACTTCTGTGTACCAAATTTTAACGAAATTGATTGAATTAATTTTGCATGAAAACTGTTCAAATATACCGACTGATAGATAATTTGATATTATCTATGTATATATGAAGTGATTACATAGATTTTCAATAATCATATCAGTAAATTATTCATCAGAGTTTTTATGTTAAATTAGATGGTGATTTCAATTAAATTGGATACAATAATTCATCAAAATAATCAATATTGATAAATAATGACAAATAAAAAGTAATGAATAAAAGAAGAAATAACTTGGTATTTTATATTTAAGCATTTTGTATTCCATGTGAAGAAAATTTTTCGCAAGAATTCTTCAAATATTCTTCAGGGCAAAAGTTCATCACGTCAGAGAGCATGATGAAGGAGATGCATTACAAATGAATATTTTGTTAAAGAATTAAAAAAGACATTTGTTTTTTATACTTCATTTAAATACTTTTGATAAACATAAACACTGAAATATTTTAAACATTCAAATAATGATAAATAAATCAATATTTAAAAATCACCTCTTTGATATTCAAAACTGCTGGATAGACTGCTGTCCTTTTGAAATAAAATGTATCTAAACCAACTCACAAATGTATTCAAGACACTAAATCACAGAAAACAACTAAGAGTTTAGACAACTTCACTTGTATTGAGTAATCACGATCTTGAGACCTGGTAAGCGACTGAGGTCAATGGTCATTGGGACCCCTATTTATATTTAGGAGTAAGTGGAGGTGGAAGTAGGGAACCTCCGGAATATTTGAGGGTAGGAAGAGTAAGGGTGAGGGAATATCCTGGAGGATCTATCACATTTATGTACAGAAATACATCTTTATAAAATAACAAAGTACCAGGGACTTTTTTCAAGTAATAATAAGAGAAGATACATTGTTAGACTCAGACTGAGTTAGTAATGAGCCAATTTTTGTTTCCATCAGGAATAGTTTAAATTCAAGATATCCAAAGCTATCTTAAATGGTCCAGCAGTCCAATAACTAGACCATGTCAACTCATCATCACTTGCACTTGATAAACATGTAGAACTATTTACTGACTCTGCTTGAATCTAATCTGCTAAAAATACTGCTAGAACCTATTCTTTGAATGAATTAAAATTTCCTGAATGATCAATTTTAAACCGTAAACATGAAGTATTCCATTCCACCCTAAAGCTATTTATAAGTCTCATCATTCATCCCTATTTTCCCTGAGATAATTCAATGCTCATTGGCATCAACACCAATCGTTATTTAATGTGTCAACAAGCATAATCATTTCATCTGATCCATAAACAAATGCTCAAATGCCTAACATCTATTATATTAAGGTATGAACATGAATCAAAAAGTTGCCAACGAACGTTGAACTCGTGAACTTTTATTCATTCCCACATCGTCATTCGATATCATACAAATTAACAACTTCATCCGGGGGAGAAAGCAGACAGAAAGTAAATAAGAGGGATCTCCTCCAGATACTCAATCTTTTCCAGTACACGAACTTGATATCATGTTAATATTTTTTTTTTCATAACATTTCGAATCTAAATTTTAAATCAATCTGCATTGGAATGAATTTCATTTAATAGGATTGCAAATAACTGAAAGCTTATATGTTATTATAATTATTGATTAACTATTGGATAATCCACTGCAGTGTTAATGTGTATTCATTCCAGTATTGCACAAAGTTCATACATAAAATTAAGATCAGTAGGAAATAAAAATATGAATAGGAATGTTGTAATTACAGGTGATTAATTAATACTAACGTAGTTATTTTAATTTTGATTAATTCTATTTTTAATCCAAGTCATTTTTAAAAATGTGTTTTATAAATTATTTAAATACCAAAGAATTTTAAGTAACTATCTCTTTTAGAACTTTCGTGTTTCAAGTCTGTTACCAACACCACCAGTCCTAGTTTGGAAATTATCATGCTAGGTATTTAATTCGTTGTGATAAACTTTGCCAAAAAAATGGGCTACTTGAGGCAGTTATTCACTTCTAGACGTTTCTATTATTTTCAAGTCTTTAATTAGATTTCAATAGAGGGTAAATATCATGGGGATGTCATGATTACAGTCTGAACTTGAAGAATTTGATTACGATTGAAAATTGAACCCTAGACCCCCAACTTTATGTATGAGTGAATTTTAATCCCTTATTTAATCCAATCATGGTTGAAGCTCTAATATTGATCAGTTATCCAAAATGTAGGGTTTATTTGAATTGTGATCAGTTAAATGTTGGTGACTTATTATCAAAAATTTACCAACAGGTACTGAGGGAAAATTAGGTGATAAAGATCATTGATCAGCATGGATACCAGCCTTGGTAGCATAATAGTAAAGATTAAATATTATTGTGCTCCAGAACCCTGATTATTAGGACCCAATAGATTCTATTGAATAGAAAGCTAGACTGGTTCATTCTTGACCCAACATAGGACTATTGATGATTAAACTGGTTAAATATTCGTTCAAGAATGAACCAGCCTTTTATCCTAACTATAGGTCCGGAAAATAAACCTGGACTATGATCCCTGGTATGATCTAGGCAATAAAATATTTTCCGTGTCCAGGGAATTTTTTCTCGATGGGACTTTAATCCAATTCAAGTACATTTTGTCAACATTATTATAAATATTATAAATAAAATAAATATTCATTAACAAAATTAATGCAAATTTTTTGATATTTTTCTTCTAAATAATAAATTCTCTTTGATGTTATAAATAATTTATTTAAATTTTAAAAAAACATGTGTTGAAGTATTGTGAAATAATAATGAACTCTCAAATTAAATTTAAGATTTTTTAAAAGCCTTAAGGTGAAATAAAAAAAATTTTTTTATTACTAAAGAATTGAAAAACAATATACTAGTTTTATTTATTAATCAATGACATGCTTATAGAGATAATACTTAATAAAAATCATAGAAATATATCAACATTTTTTTTAATTAAAAAAATATACCTAAGTGTTGTTAATAGTTGTAATGAACACTTGATTATAATCTAATAGAGATTTTTTTCACGTTTGCCTTTTTTAAATAAAATATTAAGCAAATAAAAAATCCTGATTTTTATTCAAGTCTTCAGTAAGACTCATAGCAGTGTGACCTACTCGGAAAACAGGCCAACCGAGCCGAGAGTTTTTAATTAGACGAGGAAAAAAATCAAATGAATGAAAATATTTTCTATTTGAGGTATTTGCAACGATTCAGACATATTTCTCTTTTCAATTCATATTTCCCCACATTGAAATGATGTAAAAATAATCATTAAAATATTTGATAAATTAATACGTTGACAGGCAAATTGATTTTCTCATGATGAGAATGCAAAAATGTATTAGAGTGTAAAAATCAAAAAATAATATACATGTGTATATAAATCTCTCTCCTTCAATCTACTTTCGAGATTAAGATTTGTTTTTTTTTTTTTTTTTTTTAATTGACTGGATTAAGATTAATAATGAAATGTATTTAAAAATATTATGACTTCACATAACCAACGAAATCAGATAAAGATGACAAGAGAAATGAATGAATATTCAAGTGGGTATAATAAAAATAATTATATAATAATGATATTTTTTTAATACTTCTGACGAAACAAATTAGCAAATGGAAAGAAAAGTGAAACAGGGAAACCGGTTGGTCAAAATGATTTAATCGCAGGTGTCGAAACGAGAAACAGACGATGACTTCCTGACCCGACGCCTCTCCTCAATTGGCTATTAATTGTCATATTACCTGTACATAGATAGATTACCACTCACAGCTCTAATTACACTTGTTTCATCACCAAATTGCCCTATCAAAAATCAATCTAATTTTTCCTTTTATTTATTTATTTAAAAAATAAATTTTTTTAAAAACTTTTCTTTTCTTTTTATTGACTAAAAAATTCAATCTTTCATCTGCATATGTAATTTCATCGTTTGTCCACATTTGTGAAATCCAATTTCAACATATCGATTTGTAAATAAGACTCGATTAATTGAAATCTACTAAAGTCTAAATAAGTTGGATTAATTTCGAAACACTTGGAACCGCAATTTTATTTTATTTTACTACTTTTAATTTCGGAGTATTGTTTTCTATTTTGTTAATAATAATTAATAAATTCATATATAAAGAAGGATAACAATAATTAATAATTACATTAATGAATCAGTAGAGATTAAGGAGGTATAGTTATCTGTTTGTGGATATTATACATATCATTATGCACAATTAACATAAAAAAAAAATATCTAAAGTTAAAATCAACTTACAAATATTTATTTGTCTTTTCAGAAGACTGTGACTTTAAAGTTTTATTTTTTCTTTTTTCAATTATTTTGCAAACCCTAACTGTTTACTAGATGTACTCAATTTTAAAGATTTTTTTTCATTCTCTTATTGTAAAACTTTTTCATACGTTTGATTTTTTTATACTATAATTTAATACTAATATAAGCATCAGTAGCTTTAATAATAAATAAATAAGTAAATAAATGAATAAATAACGATTAGATTAAACGTTGGATTCATTTTGTCCATTAATCAATTTAATTCTTCAAAATAGTGCTAAAAAAGCTTATTTGTTATATTAATTGTCCAGTTAATTTATAAATATTTTGATTTTTTTTTTCACTAATATTATCTTTAATAAAAAATAAATAAATAAATACAAAGAAACAACTTTTTTCAATTTCTTTGATGTCTTTGCAATCTTTTGGAAATTATGTAAAGAAGCTTGACTTCTTTTCTTCCATCATTTTTTTTGGTTTTTTTGAAATTTCTACTTTTTCATCTCGAAAAAGCTTGATAACAAAAAAAAAAATGAATTTTTAAGTTAAAAGGAAATTTTCGATGTGTAAAATTTCAAGTTTTTTTAAAAAAAATAACTCTCAGAAAAAATTTTGAATTTTAAGTCATAAAAATATTGTATCATCAATCAAGATAGTTTTTTATCTATAAAATTAAATCATCATCTCACGGTCAAGTTGAATAATTGAGATAAAATCTTATTTATTTAAAAATAGATACTCATTGTGATTTAATTTTGAAAAATATTTTATTGCTTCATTTTTTGATTAATATAATTAATTACAAAATGATAGTCAATTACATTGTATCAAAATAAAGAAAAAAAAAAATGACAGGCATCTGAAGGTGACTGTAAGCATTTCTACCCAAATAAAACAAATCCCCTAGTAGTATAATAATAACAAGAAAAATAAATACCATATTGTGTAATACAACTAAAAACAAATCCGAACAACATGTGAACACAATTGAATTAATCATCAGAACAAATTCTACAAGCTTGTTGACCTAGCTGTCTATTTAAAATCCAGCAAAAAAAAAAAATGTCTTCAATCCAATTTGCAGACCATCAAGTAAATGCTTCAAAGAAAATAACAATTATTGACTTTCTCGTGATGATGTTGAAATTTAGCACAACAGCATGTATTTTCTATGAGTATTAGTTGTGAAGAAAAAGAAAAACAGAAAGAGTAACCAAGAGAAAGGAAGATGAAGAAAAGTATCAGTGCTTTTTCTTTGTGTACGCGATCTTAAGTGTATGAGAGTGGATCTCAGGGCGGATTCCCACCAGTTGTGCGGTCACGACTTGCAAGTTGAAGTCGCTAAACGGCTTGAGTTGCTTTCTGCCACAGACAAACACTCCCTGATTGGATAATACTCTTGTCTTTTATCGTCTTAATATCGTTTTTATCCAATACTCTATCAACTAAATCAAGTCAGTGATTGTCTTATTTATTTTCAATGACTCTTCAACTAACTATTCGTCTGTTTCTATACATTTTTCAGCAGTAGCAGGTGTCGATGCACACGTAGGCTCTCCAATATCGATCGTTCTGTATAGGCCGCAGTCCACAGAGTTTTGGGGTCGTCGTCCTTTGCTTCGTGGTAATCGCTATCTGATATAAAATACTATGCTAATATCAACCTTTTTTTTTGTTTTATTTTCATCTACATATTATTATTTCAAGTGTTGACTATAATTTACCAATACTTGGATTGTATTTAATAGGGGGGTAAATTCATATGTAAGATGAAGAGTAATATAGTGACAGCTAGCGTTCCCTTGCGTAATATATATCGGCCCTGAGTTTGTAGTCTTACAACGGTAATGAAAGCCTCAGGCATGGCTTCCTCCTACGAAGACGCCAGTTTACCTCAACACACTACATATATACCTATGCCATTTACTACTCTTTCTCTATATATATATGTGTTACTATCAACTCGTTCCCCCCGCTCTTCATCACACGCTGCAGACTCTATTCACTTTGACGCCCCTGAAATTTACCCAAACATCCGCTACACCTTTTACTCTGACCTCAAAATCTTTTTATGCATCAAAAGATTGAAAATATATACCGTGACAATCAAAAGTATTTTGACAAATATATTAATTGCATGAATTAAAACTAACCATAGAATATAACAATTGATATGTTATTTTTTTTTAAAGATAACTAATGTTTCAATACGTTTGAAAAATCACAATCAAGTTGATGTTTATTGGATTCAATGAATTTTTTGATTCAGTTTTATTTTAGAGAGAATAATTTTCTATTGTCAAAATATTTTTGAAAGTTACATGTAAAAGGAATGTCAGTCATCTTTATATTTTACATATTAAATAAATCTTGTTTCGCATATTTATACGTGCACATATTGTACTACAAAGAGATAATTGGAAGATCAATTAGAAAAGCATACTAAATTTAAAACTGTCAACATAGTGGTAATCATAATATGAGGCAAAAAAATTTACATTCTGTCAAAGGTACATGAAAAAAATTTTATAGTATTTTACTAATTACTACTTTTTTGGTAATTTTTACCAACTAGGACAGTACTAATTATCAAGTTTTTTTAAGCTATTTTTACTAAAAAAACAACCCTAGTAATTTTTCATTTTTTTTGCTAGTAAATTTTACTGTAAACTGACTAACAAAAATTACTACAAAATTTTGTGTTATTGAAACGACTATTAATTGTTAATCGTTGTTAATCTGAGAAATGACGGCAGTACTGAATCTGTACCTTGAATAATTTTATCATTAAAATGTTACATTGACATTATAGTTACACTGACATTATAGTTACACTGACATTATTTTATGGTGTGATAGATAAAAAGTTTGGAAACATAAATTGTCTAGCCAAACTTCTGTTATTGGGTGAAATATTAAATGAGTATTATTTAGAGTTTAATTGGATACTCATATATATTTTTTTCAAGCTTCTATTTTTGAGGGAAAAAGATCTAAATTGCATTTTTGATACGTTGGTATCTGAAGTAAGAACTTTTTTTCTATCCATTAGATCACTATATTAAACAAAATCAAATATTTTACTTATCAAATTTGTTATTCATTCACTTATTTTATCTACTTTAATTATACTTGCATGTTATTCATTAAAATATTCTAAAAAAAAAAAATTACAATACAACAACAAGAATACTTATAAATAATAAAAATGAATGGTGTGATAAATAGTAACAATTGAAAAATAAATTAACAAATTGGAATGATAAAAAAACCATTATGTTTTCTATGTTTATGATACATCAATACATTTTTTGATTGAAGTATGAAACAATGTAAGTTGAAACAAAATATATTGATCTACTTCAATTGATGTTGTTTTATATTTATTAATTTATCTATTTGAAGACAATTTTAGAAAAAATAATTGAAAATCGATTGAGATTGAAAGCATAGCTTGTAATAATGTGCTATATGTATGAAGCAAGTGGGCTCAAAATATATTTTGACAATTCCTGGTGGATATCGTCAACTCAGTAATCGACACCGAACCTATAATCAACACGACATTACAATGTATGTATACAGTGACTACAAGTATAGTATTACTATTATTATACATCATAAAAATGCATGTAATTGTCGATGACTAATTTTGGGTCGATCACTAATAGTATTGTTCACATCAAATAGACTGAAAAAAGTCAATAAAATTACACACGTCGGAAATTTTTTTATTCCATTTGGTTGATATTTGATGTTTAAAAAATATATATATATATATATGAAAATAAGTAAACTTTCATTTAGATTTGATTTGAATAAATAAAGTTAATAAATATCATGGTAATTCATGAAATAGAAATTGAATAATAATTTTTGGAAAATACTTTGAAGAATCTAGGGTTAAAAAATTAGGTCAAATAAAAAAGAATACTTCCAAAAAAGAAAAATTTGTCAGGAGTTTTTTTTTGAGAAAGTAATTTAATCATGAAAATGCATAGGGTAACGAGACCAATAGATGGACAAATTATTAAAATTATAGAAAACTAACAATTAAAATGTACTAAAATATTTTTTATCTTTTAAAGCAAAGTCCGGTATCCCGAAAAAAAATTAAAGTTATTTTATAAACATTCACTGTCTATTTTTAATTATTTTTTACTCTTTGTCCATCTTTTGGACTTAACTGTTAATCTATTGGTATGTTTACCCTATATGTCAATTTGAATATTTTCAAATACGATATTTAAACTCTGCAATTACTTACTAACTTCTGATTTGATTTGATTTTTGATTATGTTAAAGTTACCAAAATGAATAAAAATGAGAACAATATTGACATCTCACTTGCTATTCATTTGAAATAAGTCAGTGGAAATCACTGTAAAATTAGTGTAAATCATTGACTATTTGCTGATTTCCAATACTAAAACAGACATAATTTGCATGCAAATATAATTTAAAATTTAAATGTTTACTATATGTAATTACAATAATCAACTGTAACTAATGTTTTTGGATAATCATATTGACTGGAGTCCTTTTGGTGAATTTTTTTCTCCATACAATATAATATCCATTTCGTGCATGAAATATATTCAGTAAAAAATTCCAGAACTATAGTATTTTTACAGTACAACATTTATGTAGCCAATTTCGAAAACTTTCAAATATTTAAAATGTAACTACAATGTTAAATTTGTATAAATTCTGTAATAACTCTGCATGCAATATAAATCGTTATTTTTATGGAAAAATAATTCCTAAGTGTCACGTGACATAACTCTATATTTTTCATTTAGAATAGATTCAAATATTTATTATTAATAATTGGATTTATTTTTAAAAAAATTTCTTATAACATTTTATTAACCAATATTGTGTTAAAAAACATTGTTTGCAAAAATATTTAATTACAAACGAAAAGAAAATATATTCAAAATTGAAAGATATAAATATCGATTTTATTTCAACCGATCAAAATTAATTGTTCAATTGAAAAATGTCCTTTAAGCAACACTTAAATCCTGCAATAACTTTTTACTCTATTCCAGCTATTATACTAACTGTAGACTAAAAAGGAGTCATCTTTTTCTTGTCATTTTAATAATTTATCACATCACACTAAGTAATTATTTATGTCAAACAAATTTTACATAAATTATAAGTTCAAAAGTGATGTTATTTATTGATCCAAACTTTTAAATAGCAATATAGAAATTTAATTTAAAAAATTGTAACAAGATAAAGATTCTATCAGTAAAGAACTTCTAAACTTGAATGAAAAAAAAAAAACTTTCAAAGAATTTATCAAATATTTCATGTATAAAAAAAAATTGATAGTACTCTATAAGAAACTTTTAATTACTTGAGTAACAATATTCCACAAGAAAAAGTCAAGGACAATTTAATAGCCTCCACCTTAATTGGTAAATTGTTTGAAACACCTCGAGGCCAGTGTCAAATATTTCATAATTAATATCAACTTTCTGCCATGTATAACATCATTTTCGATAGGCATAAATGTAATTATCAACATCACACAAAATTTCTCTGTTTAAATTCCATCAGTTCAGAATACCAATATTTCCCAACTAAATAATTATTCTGAATTGAATGAAAGTAGAATAAATCAACATATGATCAATATGTGTTCATTATGAAACAATTCAATACTATTTGCCCAAATAAACAATGATAATTAATTAAATGTTTAATCGAAACAAAAAGCAGACAAATAAAATTACATGTCAATGAATTTTGTTAATATTTAATTTATACACGAGTATATCTTGCATGTAATACACCGGTTTCTCTTACATGTATCCAAGTGTGTATATATTCAACAACGGAATTTCCTATGAGTTTATAATAGCTATCAGATTTCCTGATGCCCTTGGTTCACTTCCTTTGGACTCACGACATCCTGTGACACCCTTATACCTACCCGCAGGAACTGCAAAAAAGCTGTTACTTGGTGCAATTAAATCACCATCTCAACTGTCCACACTGATGCTGATAACAGACTTTATTTAACTACAATTAATTTATTTACTTATTTTTTTCTTTTATAAAACCTTAAAAAATGCAATAGCATAATCAAGATTGAGGTAAAATATAATTTAATAAATAATAAAAAATACAATTAAATGAATTAATAATAAAAAAAATTAATTCAAACCATTTTTTTGTTATATTATTTAATTGTATTTAAATATTTTTATTTATTTATAAGATCTAATGATAACAATATTTAATGATTGGATGAATTTTAATTTCCAAAAAAAATGTTTCAATAAATTAATTGTTGTATATAATTAATTAAATAAATGGATTTAATAACAATATTATTTATTAGCTTATTTACTAATAATAATTATTAATTATTATTTATTTCTCATCTACGTCATATTGATAGTAAATTCAAAATGTATAGCAAATTATATAATTTATTTAATTAATTATAATTTTGTTTTTTAATAAACAATAAGTAATTTAGATGTTTTTATATACTAGAAGATAAATGAACCATTGAAAAAAAAATTTAATTAATGTATAAAATAATTTAAGTAATAAAAAAAAAGTTAAAAAGTAATTTACATATTTGCTATTCTAACCCTTCAGAGATCCATCCCCATGGGAATTTTTCTCACGCAACATCATTTTATTCATCAAGAATACCTGAGTGTAAGTGAGATGCTATGTAAAAAGACATATAATATATTGAAAGGGTAAACGAGATTTTATTGATAAAAAGTAGTAGAATATCAAATCACTGTCAACTTAAATATATTATGATGTAAATTTCAAGTGTAATCACACATAAACATGTTTAATGTCAATGCCACACATAAATCATCCAAATTAAATCACTTTAAAATAAATTTTAAAAAATGACTATTTATAGTTTTTTTATGGTGTTTTTTTTTTTAACGCTTTTGTAACACATTTGAATTTATTGTAATTTAAAAATGTTAACACATTAAACTTGGATAATAACAAGAGTATTCAACAACCATTAAATAATTCTAAAAGGTAAAGTTATTATTTTTAAATAACTGTGGTATTTTTACGTTTAAAAGTTTTTGCTCTATAAACTCAATAAATATTTAATAATAATAATAATAAGTATTTTATTGGCCTTGATAAAGTTTAGTAAGCCAATCATTTTTTATTAATTATTTGCTCATATTCATTTGACTATTGAATGAGACTGAAGAATGATTATTAAAAATATTGATAGATTAATTAATTTTATTTATTCGGAATAAAATAAACAATTTATCAATGAAGAGACTGTGATTAGTGGTGAAACCAAAGTAAACGAGAGGAAAAAATCGTAATGAGTCGCGTTGTTGTCAAGCATAAGCAGAGCGTGTCATAAACTCTCTATAATTTTACAATAAAATTATCAAATTTTCTTTTTCTTTACCAACAATTATTTCTATTTTTAAATCATCAAGCCACTTAGTGAATAATTGTCCCATTACATATCTCTACAATTAGTGTAAACAAAAACGAATAATCTACTTATAATTATTAAAAAAAAAGAAAAAGATATTTTTAAAATAAATAAATTCTAAAATCGTTTTATGAATAAAAAGAGAAATGCTATTCGATGGATTTACACACTTGAATGTTATGCTCGACATAATCACAACCTTGATTTTTCATGGAAAACTTTTTCTCCTCTACCATTCACATCGTTCTGTTACATACTCCCAACTTGTTGTCTGATCTAACAATTGAATTAATTACAAAAAAAAAAATTTTATTTGTAAAAAAAAAATTATCTTTAAATACTTGATAATATTAGTTTCATTTATTTACTCGTTTCTTCACTACTCTTATTTAACTTTCCTCAACTTTTAAAACTATATCGATGACAAAAACTCGTAATTGATTTTCTAACTTTGATATTAAAACAATCAATAAAAATAATAAACTAAAAATTTCTTAATTAGCAAAGATAATTAGTTTTCGTTTTAAATTTTTCTGTAATGTTCAATTACTTTATATCAATTATTATTTTTTAAATATCTAAAATTCTTTTTCAATTATTAATAAAATTATTAATTTATAATTAATTATATTTTTCATTAGCTTGAGCTAAAATATTAAAATATGCCGAGCAGAATAAACTAAAAATCAATATTACAATTTTTATCCATATAATGTTTGGTGTCTCGCAGCCTCGAGCATTTTCCATTATTGGCTCCAAAAAAGTATCAATATTTCAAACCAAACTCTCATTGGGTTGTTAATTTATTATTTTCAATAACAATAACTGATAAATATTCTTGTTGAAATATTGTAATTTTTTTTTTATTTATAAAAACACAAATATCTATTCATCCACAAAATTATTCTGTTATATTATATGATTAATTAATTATTTACTAGAGCAATTTATTTATCATGTGACCTTGTAATTATTTTATGAGTCAATAATTTAAATGTTGGTGGTCGAAAATGGGAAAATTCACTAATTATTTTGTGATTAATATTACTAAAGATAGTTTTTCATAAATTATAATAATTTTTATGATAAAAACATAGAAGTTGAATATAAAAAGTAAATGAATATATGTTTAAAAAATTTTTAAAGATCTAAAATATCAAAAGATATATTTTTTATAGTGATTAAATTCACTCTAACATCTAAGTTATTTATGTAAATTATTTTAATTATATTGTTTTTCTCGAATTTACAGGAAATAAAGATTGAAAAAAGCCTGTTAATGAAATATTTTTAAAAATACTGTGAGAAATTAGAAAAAAAAACCAATAAGTAGCTCAAGAAAATTAATTAGTGATAAAAAGTATCTATCAAATGTCTTAATACTTATTTATAGACACTATAATTTTCTTTACTACTAATCATCTATACTATTCTACACGAATAGATTTATTGTGCTGTATTTTATATAAATATAAATATCTCTAATTGTTACCTGCTTCGATAACTAAATATACAATTATTTATAAATTAGATATTAAAATTTATTCACATTACTCAAAATAAATACAATCTATTTTTAAACTCACTAAGTTCATTTGTTTTTATTTTTTTCTAAATTCATTCCAACTCATTCAAAGACAATGAAATATAGTTTCTCTTTGAATTATAATCTAGCTCTCGAAAAAAAAAAAAAAATAACAAAGAAATTTTTTCTCATGATACTATGCCTGATGAATATTATGCTAAAGTGAACAAGTGAGTTTAAATTGCAAGTAATTTCAAGTTCAATTTGAATTCAAGTTAAATTGGTTTACTTATTTTTTCCTTGATGAGAATAAGAAGATACAAATATGAAAAATATTTAAATTCATTATTGTTGTTGTTTTTTTTAAATATTATTTTCCAATTTTAATCATAAAAAATTAATAAATATTTGTTGAAGCTAATAAATAAAATAATTATTCAAATGAGCCTATTTATAAGATAATGCCATTTTTATGCATTTTTTTTTGAGTGGGCACTTTTATTTAATTCATGAAATTTAGCACAGATCATTAACTGATATCTATTTTTAAATTATTTAGTCATATTATTTTTAATAATAAAATCAATACGATTTTCGAATATCCTTAAATCCTTAATAAACAATTTTATTTATTTATCTAATATTAATTATCTCTATTATAAAGCTTTATTTTTTTTTTTTTCAAAAACATCACAAAAAATATTGTTAATTAATCCAATATATTTATTTTAATAAATAAAACTCTTTACTAAAGAACAATTATTTTATTTATTTATAATTTATCATTTACACTAATAAAAAAAAATTTACTGTACTCCAAATTAACATAGGATATATTTCTAAAAACATTCTTAAACTATTCTAGGTTTAATTCAAAGAGAAAAGTTTCTTATTCGTGTACAAAATTTTCATATTAATTTCCCCTGAAGAATAAAACTCCAAGAAAGTATGTTGATAACTTTTAATAGGCTTTCCTACTCGACTGATCAAAACAAAAACACATGCTACTGAATAAAACTCTCAGCTATTTGACGATACAAAGAAAAGAATGTGCTATGTAGATTCCAAGAATTAGGAGAAAACAGAAGTAACAGTATGGAAGATATTACGATTGCGTAACTTATTGTCTTCAAAATAATAATAATGATTGTATCCGGCCTATCAAACGATCATTTACCTTTCTCTGAAGATTCATCGACTGCACTCAACTCTGTTACTGCCTGACTCACTAGTGCATTTTTAAATCTTTTCATTTAAATCGTTCAACTTAATGGAAATGATGAGTCAAGAGTCTCCACGAATTTCAAAGCGTTTCTCAGAATCATCACAACAAATATAGAGAGCAGTGATCTTCTGTATGAATGATGTTTGTGTGCATGCAATCATTTAGATTAAAATTAAAATTCGTACAAAAATTTATTCAAAAGATGACATTCTTTAAATATAAAATTAATTTTAAAAAAATTGAATTAAAATTTTAAACAGATATTTGCTTGCTACATATTTCATTTCACAGAATGATTGCTCATTTGAAATAAGATCAACAAATTATATGCAATATTAGCAGATGAATTCATCATAATAAAATATTTCTAACATGAATGAAGAAAGGAAATTGTATAACTTTTAGTTATTGATTAATGAAGAATGTAATAATAATAAAACAAGTAAGAAGAAAACGGTACAAAGTCATCGAGTTGATAAGTGAATTGTTGTATTAATTACAACGTTGTATTGAATTCAAAAAACTTTCTCAAGTAATTTATTAAATATATATAATCATAAATAAATGCTCATCTAATAGAACTATAATAATTTACAGCAAAAAAAAAAAAATATTTTAATTATAATTAAAAAAAAAATTGTAATAGAAAATATTTATTTACATTTATATTCGTGATGAAGGTAATTATAATTTGACAAACATCAATAATTATAAAATAACTCTTTGAAAATAGCATGGATTAAAGATATAAAATAACATAATTATTTATTTCTTCACCTCCAAAATATAAATGTTATACTATCAATTATATACACAAAAAAATTAAATAATAAGCTAGCAACATTGAAATGTTATGAAAGTGTCAGTGGAAGAAAAATAGTACAATTAGTAAGTACATGCTGCTGAAGAATGTAATAATAATAATAAACATTGGTTCAATAAACATAAGTGTAGTTTCATGGGCTCAACAAATAAGAGGACGGCCCTTTCCACTTGGCCGATCAAACCCAGAGGTTCTTTTAACGAATAAATAAAATAATGAATAAAATCAAGATGGATTACAATTCAAAACAAGTTGAGAACACTGTTGATGAACCAGGCGGTTCGACTCGCACTTTCAAGGTCGTACACCGACCAGCATTACCTGCTACTTCTTTCCACAGAGAGTCTTCCTTCCTCCCTTTATTCATTTTATTGCGTCTACTACTAACACGAGTCAGTATGATTTCTTTTACTTTATTCATTTCACTCCTTGTATACTAACAACTTATCCTATTCGTTCTATCATCCATACGATAGATGTAGTCGACCGGTTTTTCAACTTATCTCCAATGATTCGTTGCCAAGAATCTCTGATCACTCAAAGTCAAATCACTCAACATATTCTGCATTCGAGTCATGTTTTTTGGTTAATGAAATCAGTAAATAATAGTACTACAATTGAATCAAATACGTATCAATGAAACATAACAGTAAAAATAATTAAAAATTGAATGAATAAAGTGTTAAATTGTTTATAGCTAACTGGTAAAAAATAAAATAATTTACCAGTCTAGAATAATAATTACGATTAATTCAATTGTTTTTTTTTTTCAATGGAAAGTTAAAAAAAAGAAGAAGATTTTGGAGTAAAAAGTCATAAATATTTGACTGAGTCAAACATGAATAATAGAAATGATAAGGAAAGCATTAATTAAATTTCCAATGGCAATAAAGACAATATAAAAAATGAATGGTTATAATTGTTTGAAAAGTCGTGTTGTTATTTAGAGCTATAGAATAAAAAATTTTCTGAATTAATGAATAACTAATAAATACTATTGTTGACTTTTGTTGTTAATTCAGTATAAAAATGAATAAATAAACATTAACGACTTAGCTTTTAATTTTTTAATGTACCAAGTTATGGTTTTCATAATGCATGACTTCTAATGATTTTACTAGTTACTCATTAAATACAATGCTCCATTATTGTTAGATATCTATAAACATAAACTGGATACACTCTAATGTAATTTTTTATTTATAAACAGTGGATAAATAAATGTTAATTCTAACTAATGAATGATTATTCAATTATTTATCGCAATCATTATGTAAATTTTTGATCCTTATTCCAATAGTGATTATTCAACATTTTGTAATATTTTTTTATAATCACTTGAAAGAAATGGTAAAAAAAAATATTGATTCAGTTTTACCATGAAATATATCAGAAAAAAATGGTTCCGTTGGTTTAAATTCAAAGAAATTAGGACTGAAATTGAAATATGTAATTTATTGACCATAGATCTTTATCAGAAAGAAACAAGAGAGAATGGATGAGTAACACATCTATTGTTCACCGAAATCTTGGTCAATAAATGACCAACAAAGCACATAGTTGACCATTTTTTGTAATGTCTTGAAACACTTTCTGCTTGATAAATGACAAATGATAAACAAAAAGATCATGCTTTGTGTTCATCAGTAATATAGAACCGTCACGCTCATTTACTGTCATCATCATAGTTGATTACTCAATGAGCAATAATTGGTCGTGCTTGTTTAACAGCATGATATTCTAAGCATAAATTAATTTTTTCACATTTTGCTACGGCAATATTTATTCGATAGTTAATTTAAATTATCAAGAATTTGAGGAATTTCCGTTTAAAACACATGTTGATCACTCATGTATACCAGTGGGACTAAACTTGGCAAAGTCTGAGTATTTATAGATATCACAAAAGAATGATAAAAAACTAATTAATAACCAAAATGCGATCTGATGAAATTCTGATATCTACATTTTTCTGTGAATCAACTCATCCAACAGGTGTCTGTTGTTGTTGGCCTACTAGAGTATCTCGATGAAATTGATTCGATTATTTTTAACCAAAATAAACTGACATTAATCGTAAAAAGCATGAATAGCTTTGTAAACAAACGCTAAAGAGAATATTTTAAATAATTGGAGTAATTATAAAAAAACTCACCGTTAATTTGGTGCTCACTTTTTTTTTTTTGATGAAAAAAATCTTCTGGAGCTGTTCAGGAGGACGCCACGGTGCAAGATGCGACGTGTTACTTGGTATCAATGCACAAGAAGAATGTATCACGTTGTCATTTTAATCCTCTTTCACTTTTAAATACACACCACAAATGTAAACAATAAAGACCGACGTTAGAAATTTCCACGAAAGTCACATAAACATTGAATCACGAATTAAATTACTCAGTAACGTTTTGAAAATTAAAAAAAAAAAATAAACACTATATCACGGTAAACAAAAACACGACAAGAAATTTTCAAAAGTACCGTTCGCTCAAGCATCAGCGAGCGAATGTGATCATCAACTCTTCGGTTCATCCTCCGAGTTCCGTTTAACGACAATAGCGCCACCAAAGAATGCGATAGCGATAAATTGAATGAAAAAGTCAATGATCTAGTTATTATTTGATCATCAGTCGGTAAACTCAATTTTCATGATGATAATTTTTTAAAATAAATAATTAATGATAAACTTTAGGCGACTGATTAAAAAAAAAATCAAAAAATTGTTAATTTAATTATTTATTTTCAAACAATATGCTCATTTGAAAGACATGAATATCTTAAGAAATTAATTAATAATATGATATAGTAAATATGTTTTTTTTTACAATTCATACCATATACATGATAATATAATTTAGTTAATAATGTAATAATAAGCCTATAACACAATTATTACATGTAAAGAAATAAAAGAATGAAAACAAAAACTGATTTTACGTAGAGTACACGGTATGCAGTAAACCATCCCCTTTGAACGCATTAGCAATACTAAATATATAAAAGCGTGAGCAGTGCTTTTTTATTATATTTTTTATTCATTTATATATATATTTATTTATTTATTCATATATATTTTAATGATTGTTGCTTCTTTTGTTTATTCCTAGCAGAGAATACTATAAAATAGATAAAAAGCTCTATTTACAAAATATTTCGCAAATATTCGATATTGTCAAGTATTTCGCAATATTAATATATTTGTTCTTCATTTATTTTGCATTAAATAATCCTCTCAATTCAACTATTTGTAGCAATTTTCTCTATGTTAATTGTTTTTTTTTTATGATACTGAAAACATTTAGAAACAGCGAAAAAAAATTAAAACTCTGAATTATATTGAAATTTGAATAAAACTTATTATATGGCTCTACTATTCACATTATTTATATATTTTTTTTTTAATAAATAATAATAAATTTTTTGCATAACAAATAAAAATAATTAAATAAAATTATTGAAAAAATATCAATTGATTATTAGAGCATGTATCAATGATATTCATGCATAGTTGTAATTTTAAAAATCAATTGAAGAAGTATAATTTCTTTGAATCAGTAGTTTTGAAATTTGTTGTATAAGTTTATTCCTTTTTCTAACTGAAACAATATTAGTTAAGTAACAATAAGATTAGTTTCAACAATTTACTATGCCGAAACAGCGGGTCAACTGTATTTCAAGTTACCACAGCAATAAATATATAATTAAAATATATAATCCATTAATTAACTAACTAATAATAACATAATAGTTATAATTATTATAATATAATAATAATGAAAATCAATCATAATAATAATACAAATAAATCGATAATCATATTAATAAAATAATAATAAATAAAAAAAATTGAGTAGAAAATTGTTTTTTTTTTTTTTTTTTTTTCATTAAGCGAGTTTGGTCTCTCCTTGGTGCAGTTACCTTCTACGAATCTTCCTTTCACTTTCCATCTTATCATTTAGTTCTTTAACAGGTGACTTAAAGATCTGTGCGTGCCCCAATAACTTTTTCTCAACTTTGTGATTATTTGCATATGCTTGTGCCAATATTTCTATACCCGTTTGTTTTCCATTTGTGTTACTCAGTACGTACGTTTCTATAAAACTGTATTTTCATTTTTATTATCGTTGGTGCTTTGTTAAAATATACAGTAATTTAGAAAGACAAAAAAAAGAAAATTGAATATTTTACATAATATCTTATACTTTTAATTTTAACAAATGAATTCACAATCAAAAAAAAAAAAAGAAAACAAATTAAATTCAATAAATAAACATTATTAATTAATTAATTGTGCTTAAACATTAAAATCAAAATAATTCAATTAATTAAAAGTAGTTGAGAGAAAAAAATTTGGTTACACTTGATAACAATCATATGATATTTTTAATCAATTAAATAATCGCATAAAACCATTGGTATTTTGTTAAAGGAAGAAAACAAAATAATGCGAGCACCACAATTTACAATTAATCAGATAAATATTGTTACTAAAAGAATATTTCAATTGGAGCATATATAAAAAAAACTGAGTAGTTTCCGCTCCAATATGATTCTAACCATCAAAAATAAGTTTATATATATATATGATATTCTGTTTGAATATAATAAAATAATAATCCAACAGTGATATGGATGAAAATAATATAATATCATACAGTACTCATAATAGTAATAATAATAATATTAGTAAAATAAAAATAATAATGACAATAATAATTGTAAGAATTATAATAATAATAATAAAGAAGCTTGCCAAAAAACAAGCAGTAGTAAGCAACATTTTTCGGGGATTGTTCCATTCCGTGTTCTCATAAACATAAATCAACTGCTATTCTCGATTAGATACAATGTACAAATCGCTTAATTTCACTTAACGCTATACTGCTATTAAATCTCTCAGCCATGTTTTCAGTGCATGCATCAATTTAAATTTACTAATTTCTTCTCAATTATTTCATTTTAACTAATTGAATCAATTAAAAAATAATTATCTTAAAATCCACCAAAAAAAACATGGTAAACAAATTTTTCTAATTCTTATAAAGAAAAAAAAAAATATTACGCTATTCAATTTATTATGCAATTTACTTGCTTTAATAATAATCACTGATAATAATCACATATTTAATGCAAACCATTCATTTATGTTTACATATTCAAACTAAAAAATTCAACAGAAATTACAAGAATTATATTATTCTGTTTTTTTCTAATGAGTTTTAATATTAGACAATCAGACTCTTAGATGTGATATAAATTGCTTTCATTATAAATGCATCTCGAAAATATGGGAATTCTTGTATTATTTTGTTCGGTAAATTCACTCTTAGTTTAGAATTTAAAAAATTGTATTCATTGGACCGCACAATTTACAAGCTGATTCTGAATTATCCATGACTCATTTTTATCACAAAATACATTAAACATATTAATCACGACAATTAATATAAAACTAAATGTAAAGCAAAACAAAAAAAAATAAAAATTACTAACAAAAAAGGTACTAAAAGATTGAGAAGCTGAGTAATACATGTCTGAGAGACCTATTGAGATAACGTCAAGTAAACTGGATAATTACTAATAATTTGAATAATTCTTGATAAGATGTGGTAGCAAAAATTGGGGCGGGTGAGAATCTTTCCTGAGTGATCAACTCAAGAATAAAAAGATTCTCCCCTCAAGGCGGCGGCACTCACAATACCTATTTACAAAAATATATACATGAGCAACTCACTGCTTGTTATTTTTCTGATTCTTTTATCTCGATTCATTCAATTAAATCTACTGCTTGATTATTAATTAAAATTTTCTTTCATTTCATTTTTGTCTATACCAACTACTAGAACAGAGTTCCTTTAGTAGTGATTCCCATACCAACTAGATAATCATGTAAAGAATATGTATTGATTTTCTTTTTTTGTTACATACTAATAACTAATCTAACTATATAATCGTTGCTTATCTACAAAAGTTATTTTTCCAGTAGTGCACAACGGTTAACTTCCGGTAACGTTTTTCCGTTAAAAGATGAACCGTCCTCATTTTTTCTTATTCATTTCTATATACGTTATATATAAGAATGTATACAATATTTATACACATATATTGTATAGATTAATCTGCACTTTATATCCGTCTATATAGTTTTCATTAATATTACTTCTGTGACGCATTCGTGCGTACAATTTGCTGAAGAGGAAGCTCCTGACATACAATATACAAGGATACTGCCTCTTCGAAGCACCACGAAACTCATCAAGTACAATTGTTTTCTACGCACATTTTACAAAAGCAGAATATCTCGGAAATAGGAAGAATAGAAATGAGTACAACTTTCATTCACACTCGTCACCGAGATCTACATATTTCCCTTTGTTTTCTCTTCTTTTCATTTATTATGCATTATTGCAGTCTCTAAATTGAGTTAAATGTTTTTTTTTTTGGGATTCATCGATTGATGTGAGTACTATTTTTATCATTTACCTTATCAGTTGACCGAATTAGGTAATCTCATTTGATTAACGCGATATATTTAATGAACAGACATTATCCTTTTGTCTAAATTCATTCAAAAAAATATTCGTCCTCGCCACCCTACGATTTAATCAATTGATTGTTGTGAAATATTGTTAATTATTGCCTTTGTAGCGAATTAATCGCAATGGCTACGTAAACATGGTTGGGTAAGTTGCCATGTTATGAGGAAGTGCCGTTATATAATTAGGAGTGGGCGGCCTAGGACTATGCCACTGGGGTCAGAGAGCTCTCAACTTCTTTATTCCAGCTTGTACGTAGCGCACCAAATCTCGTAATGAACTTTTCAATGTAAGCGGACCAAGTTTCTCATCTAATTCAATGAAGAAATCTGTAAGACAAAGCATAAATTATTATTCAACTTTCAACAACAATTTCATTCATTATTTAATCAACATATTTTAGATTTATTTTATAATTTACCTCGATGCTTATCAGTAACTAACGCAGTCGCTTGATCCCATAATTCATGGCAATTCAACAACAATGAAAAATGATGATTTTGTTTTTGCATAGCTGTGTGAATACCAAGAGGAACACTAACATATGTGGCTGCAGGTGGTTGTCCTGAGACCACACCGCGGTTAGCAAGCTCACCACTGCTATATCCTGAACTTTGACTGCCAACAGAACCTACCGAACCTGCTGGAGATGGAGTTGGAGACAGTGATGGAGTTCCTTGACCCTCAGCTTGCACTAGCGTTGGTTGTGCTGACTGTAAAAATTATTTTCAACATGTTAATCATTTTTATTTTCTATAGTAATAATTATTTTTAAACATTAAATATTTTTATTACCTTTTGATTATATTCTGATAGTACTTTTTGGTATTCTTTAACTTCATGTTTGCGCATTTTGAAGAGTTTCAAATAAATTAAAGACTGGCACCACAAGCTATAAGACAAAGTTGAAGAATAATTTCCCATTATTTTTTTTTTTTATCTCAAAGAATCTTCACAATGTATATTCGATACTTGCCTCAAGATCGCTAGCTTGTTATGTATACTACTTTCCGGTGAATTGTTCTGCTGGCTCTTGAACTTGGATGAGATATATCTGAAAGAACGATGAAAGTTGAGGAAACTCTTTTGTTACAAGCTAATTAGCGTTTTTATAGATACACTTGACTCAATGCTTACTTTATAAGACTAAGGGTGTCCTTGTACATGGTAAAAGAGGCTCTCTCAGTGACTGGATCAGACTCCATAGCGTGGCCTGTGAGCAAAAAGTACAAAACTGCCTCCAAGTATAGCATGCCTTGTGCGGTTAACTCGCATTCTTCGTCCGCAGTGTGTTTTAATCTTTTAGCTTCGGTCAGGTACTGATTCTGGTCCCTAAATTTGAACGAAATATCGATAAATAGTGTCGTTTGAATTTAAATATGTCAAAAAGTAAGCAATTAAATGATAAAGGATAAAATCTTTACCTATCTTGGTCCTCCAAAACATCGTTCTGATGGTTGAAATAAGAATAATAGAGACGCTGAGGTGGTGCTGCCGGTGGTGGCAACAATTTAATGTCAGACTTATCTTCTCGCTCATGATTTGTAGGTTGTATGTCATTTTGCTATATAAAAAGTCATAAATAATTAATCAAAATGACTTTTTGAGTAATAAGAGAGAAACAAAAAAGAAGTAAGAAAAAAAGAGAGGACGTATTAAAGTAAAAATAAAGGTTACCTGATGAGAAGAAGACCTTGAAGAATTAGACTCTTTGTCAGCATGATTTCTTTTTCTCTTTTTCTTTTCTTTGTGCTCAGACTTGACCTTTGAGTCTATAGAACACACACCCAAACTGGATACAGAACTGCAGCTGGGATTACGTTTTCGTTTCGGCGCATGATCACCAGTAGTAGCAATAATATTTACACTAGCACCTACACTAGAGTTCGTAGAACCACTTGTTATTCCACTACCACCAGGAATAGCTCGATTTTTCACATCCACGTTAGTGAATTCATTTTTCACTTCTGACCGTTTATTTTTTAATGTTATTGCCGGATCAATTACTCGATGACTATCACCATGGGTTCGATACTCGATAGATGGTGGAGTGGTAGGAGTGTCAACAATCTCACCTTCTTCCGGTGTTGGTGGTCGTTGAGCTTTAACAACGGATTGCCTGGAAGCCGGCCTCGTATCAGGAAGTTCCGTACGCTGTCTAAGTTCCTGACCCCTAGAGGCTTGTGGTATGTGTGGAATTCTGTTGAGGTCGAGTTTACATAAGAGACTCGGAACTCCATTGACATATGTCAATGGCGGAAAGCTTGGTGTCAAGGAAGCTTGCGATGATGGTCTCTTATATGGACTTTCACCACCCGTTGGTGTGTTTGCTGATCCCGTATACTCTTCTACATAAATACCACATTTTCCTCCACCTTTACCACCTTTTCCACCCTTTCCACCACCCTTTGCTCCACCCTTGGCAGTTGAGAATAGCTTTCTCAGTGTATCATTCTTCTTTTTATCCTGAACATTTCCAGCATCTTCTTCCTGAAGTTTTGGTGTCGGACTATTGTCACTGTCTGAATTATCCGGTGATGTAGCTCTCGCCAGCGGAGCCCTCGGTCTTGGTGGTACTCTCGCCACCTGAATTCGATTATTCCGTAAGTTTGTTTCTAAATCACTGTCTGAATCAGATGCACAACCAGAAGTGTTAGTTACTCTCGATCTCGGACGTCGAGGTTTCACTTTACTGGGACTCTTTTTCTTATCTTGTTTCTTTGTTGGAGAGTCTGTAAGTTTACTTCGCTTCATTGGTATTCTTCTCCAACGAGGATCGTCTTCAGACCCACTATTTTTATTAGTTCTTTCATCTTCACTTGATGAAACACTTAATCGAGATCTTCGTTTCTCAGCTGGAATAACTGGCACCGGAGAAATTCTTGTCGATCGTTCACATTCCGAATCACTAGATCTGTCTTGTGATCTTGAATCACTTACTTCATCACTATTATCAATTGTAAGTCTCGATATAGGTGCTTTCTTTTTAGGACTACTCACACTACGTGGCTTACTTCTCTTTGTTTTTGCATCATCTATCGACATTCGATGACTCCTCGGACTTTTTACTGTTTCATTCACAGTTTTCCGTGGTCTTCCACGTTTTCGTACATCTGGCGGCTTTGGTTTATCTTGTAACTGAGATCTCTGCTCTTGAGCTTTCTTTTTCTTCTCTAAATCCGAGTTTTGCTCATTATCACTTAACACTCCCATCATTGTTGTATTTCTTGTTCTCTTTAATGCGTCATCCATCTTCCAGTCGTTATTCATGTGATTTGTTTCAGATCTTCGACCTCGTATCTCATGAGAAGCTTCTTCAGGAGAACTGTCACGTCGAGTAGCTTCGCCCTGATTAAAAAGAACAAATGATTTTATTGTAAAAAATTCTTTTAAAAAAATATATAAATAACAAATAAATATTTACCTGATTAGGTTTATTTTCGGAATTCGGATCACCAGTTTGCACTGCAGTCTTGTTGAAATATGTCTTGAGATCCCACCTGAATTTAGACTCTTCTGCCGGAGGTGGCTCTTCTACAGGAACTTTAGGAGAGGAAGAAGGCGGTGTGGAAGGTCCTTTTGGAGGCAGAGCCGCAGAGTCATCCTCAGAATCATCACTACTGTCTGATCCTGAATCTGATCCGGAATCAGAACTGGAACTAGCACTACCTGAACTCCCAGGTGCTTGACCAGGTGGACTTGGCGGCCTCATTTGCGTTATTGTGCTTGGAGAAGATTTTCTCTGAGGACTTCCAGGCAACGGTGACAACTGCTGCTCTGTTGTCGTGTGCTTGGGTGGCGATGAATTCCGTGGAGGACTGAGTGCTCTCGGAGATGACAGTGGACCCAGGGGAGATATTCCCATTGGTGACATTGGCGCCAACAGTGGTGGAGCTGGTGTCATAGCTGGTATCAGTGGCGTTGATAAGCTGTAATTAAATAATATTGATTTTTTTATACAACTTTTAGTGATAGAGATCAACATTACTGTTATAAATAAATATGAATTATTGAAATGATGTAGTGTTAAATGAAATTTTTTTTATTGAAGAGACAGAAAAGCCATTTAAATTGATAATAATTTTAAAAATTCACGATTATGAAATAGATAAAATTTATATCTGGTATTTTGAAGATTATTTTAAAGTGGAATAGAATTTAAATTTAAATCAACAATTATTTTATAAATGAACTAAATTCAATTCTTTGAAGTGGTTTAATTTCAAAATTTATATAAAATCCGTTTTTGACATAATATCATAATACATTTCAAAAATAACAATATTAATCATACTCAAATCATACAAAAAATATTTCTATAGTCATAAAAGTCACCTGTTGCGAATAAATGTCTCTCAACAAAAAAATTCTTTCTACCTATTCTCTCCACTTTTTTTTTATGTACACAAATGGTTTGAATGTTTACATAAAAAATAATTTGTGTTATTTATTTTTAATATCAATAAAAATACTCACTCCACCGTTAAATCAGGACTTCTATTACCTCTTGGTAATCTTGAAATTGGATTCTGAAAATAAAAAAATGTTTTTTTTTTATAATACCAGAAAAGTAGTCTTTTTGAATAATTGTCAATAGCTTACCTTGACATCTTCATCTTCACTATCCTCAGAAAGAATCAGGTCACGTTCAAGATCTCTGCAAGTAAAAATAATAAATATGATTAGATGAAAAAGTTGAATAATAAACAAATGTACAAAAGTAATAAGTTGATATAAAATATTGAATCAGAGTATTGTAATAATATAAAATAATGTCAGAGAAAGCTAAAATACATTAACGGGTAAGCGATACCATAGAATCGGTAAACACAAAGTGGCGGAATGGTGCAGAGTTGAGTAGAACGTAGTAAAGAGTAAAAGAGAATATACACGACATATGTATGTACATACGTGTGCACAATATATGTAGAGGCAAAGAGAGGATCGCGGACGTCGACCCCGCTCAGACTGTGCTACCCTATCTTCTGCGTTCGACAGTGGTTTGCTACCTTACTGTGTTACGCATTTACAAGCTAAGGTCCATTTACTTGTTACATGCGTATCTTTTCCCTCCTCTCAACACTTTTACCCCTCGGGTTTTAACACCTTCTTCCGACACTTCTAAACCTTTTATGACATTTTTACAATCACGATTCAACCACTAACGATTCTCTCCGCCTTTATTTTATTTTCAATGCCAAAGATTGTGGTATAATAAAAATCATAGTAGTACAAAATTATCTGGGCTTTTATACTTATTTTATGCTTCAAAGTCCTTTCAATGATAATAGAGTATATTTAAATGTTCATTACACTGAACAATTAAATTTCTCAGCAAATAATAATTTATATATTAAAATCTTTTTAAAAATATTCTTTTGGTGTATTAAAAAATTTTTTAGCACTTTAATGTTTTCTTGATAGATCAAATTATTGATCATCAACTTTAATTAGCAATCAAGTGATTTCTTATGATTTAAAAAATATTTTTAATTTTATTTTCAATTTGATTGAATTTAGATTAATATTTTATTTAATAGTAGTTAGCTATTGTGGAATATTTGTCAGAAATATTCTAATGAATAAATAAAAAATAACATTCAAATATAAACTTTATAGGAATTTTAAACACAGGAAATAAAGAACTTCAAGATAATAACTAATTTTTTGAAGAAAATGAATTTTTTGGTTCTTGTTTCAATCTAATAAAGCCTTAAGAGAATAATCGAGATGAAGAAGATCAAGATAGAAACAAGAATAACAAGAAATGAATCTGAAAAATTTAATTGCATCATACTTCGAACCTGTACCAGCAAGCTTGAAGGACAGTAAATAAATTACGTTATTTAGACCTATGTAAATTCGCAGACTAATGATGATTGAATAACCTTCCAGTGAACATATACAATTAATCACTACCTAATTACTAATTTTATTATAAAATAACGGTAATAATGACGTTGCAACTAAATTAAAAAAATTATAATTAGAAATATACAATTGTCATTCAGAAAGAGAGAAAAATAAATAAATTCTTTACAATCATTGAGGAATGGTGGTGTAAATCTCTTTCATGATGACGATTTTCTATCTCAATAAATATTAGCACGTGTCTATCTTCAAGGGATTTAGTGTATCAGAAGGAGTAATTAACGAGAGATATCTTTAATCTTACAGGGCTTGTAAGCCCTAGATTCAAGTTTACATCTGAATTACGTTCATGGTCGATTAAATATTTAATTGAATTACTGATTATCAATATTTTGATGAAAACAAAATATTTACATCTTTTCAGAATAATTTTATAAACATCTAAATAATTCTTATTTTCAGAACTTTAAAATTCTATGAAATGTTGAATAAGTTAGATGAATATAAGCTTTGATTCAACAACAAATGATTAAAAATAATTATGTAATGATTTAATAATGATAATTTTTTATAAATTAAGACCATGAAATTTAGATCAAATTACAATCTTAATGACAGTATTTAAAAAATAAAGATTTACTTTTATAAATATTTATAACATGATAATCTTTTTGTACTTGACATTTTTACATTGTACACTAAATTCCTTCAACATTTATATCGATTGTGCATTCTCTCATACATCCTTTGTTACATATCAGATTATAAAATCTTCTTTTACAGCTCATAAATATATAAAATGATATAAAAAGTATTAAATAAATAAAGAAAAAATTACATTCAGTGACATAAATTTATCAGACTTTAAGCAGCAATAACAAAAGTTACATCAAAAGTAGTTTTTTTCATGAAAGATAATTTATAAAAAAGTATAAATATTAATATTAATCCATTCCACAAAATTAATCATAGAAATCGTGGCTCTTTATTTTAATATTCACTGTGAATTCAAACATGATGTTGAAAGCAAAACAGTTTTCTTCGTATGAATTAAACTAGAGATTGAGCCACAAATATATGATGAAGTGTACCATTTACTATTTACTCGTAATTTATGGTAATTACTTCAATCTCTTCAACAGTACGAAATTGGAAATTAAGCTTGCCTACTTTTGCCATAGGAATAATGAAGGTTTTGATAAAAAAAAAAAAAAAAACTAATAAAACTTTCCAATAATTTTCATTCCAAGTAGCTTAGTACTTTGATCTCCAACAATCTCTAATCATAAGATTCGATGCCCTTCATCAAGAGGATATATTGATTGTGCTGACATTCTACATTGACTTATCAGTATTTAATCAATGAATAAGCTCCAATGCATTAGTGGATTATTTTCATAACAGTTAAGAGGCTTATGACCTTGATAAACATTCATTGTCACTATGAAGACCAACTTGGTCTTTATTTATCAATCAGTTAATTCATTAGCTTAATCTAATTTTTATCATCTTGATATTATTTTTCTTCTCATTTTCTATTCCCTTGTAGAAAATAAAAAAAAATTATAAACTATCTTTTCATGTAAAATGAAATGAAATCAATAAATTCATAATTGACTCTTACTCAATAGCATCGTAACATCCAAACCACATGGTGTATATTGATTATTTTTAATGACACAAAGTGGACAATCAAATAATCTACATTGTCCAAGATGTTTGAATAAGCTTTAGTGTCATTTTTCGAATGAAAATAAAATTGAAAGAATTGTCGAATGGAAACAAAGGAACTTTGGAGTGGTCGAATGTTTAACTGGTGGACGGTCGACGACCCTAGTCGACGTTGCAGACTAGAGTGGATGACTACCACGGAGGAAAATGAAAGAGAAAGAGAGGAATATTTCCATCCCCTGTAGTAACTCGTTTTTTTTTGTCCCCTTGTCTCTCTCACTCTATCTCTTTCTCTCACATCCCAGTCAGAAACCTTTGCAATCGATAGTCCTGGAGTCTCATCCTTTCACTCATACTCCTCTTCTAGCCTTTCTCTCTTCTTCATTTTACATTGTTCTTCCTTTGTCTTGCTAGCTATTGAGATTGTAAGCGGCAAAAGACAGCCTGTTTTCTTAACTTGTCACCCCATTTTATGTCTTGTTTTACATTTAAACGATTAGTTGTTTCTTTTACAAGATAATTTCAAATAAATTGAAGCAATTCATTGGATCTTTTATGAAATAAATAAATGTATCAGACACTTGGTGATTTGCTATAAGTAATAAAAGTCAATAGCAAAGCCACGATTAGTTGGATCCTTGGATGTTGGTTACACTTGGTCTTTTTCTTAGCTTATTAACTGGAGAACAAGTCCAGATGACAAAAGAATATAAGTGGGAAAGTGAGAGAATCCAGGGAATCAAAAGAGTAGAGAAAATTCCACTATGCAGACTGTGAATAATTTTAAAAGTTGTATGAATTCTAACTCTCTTCTTTCTCCTCCTCCTCCTCCTCCTCCTCCTTGAACCAGCTCTCTCTCGTCATTCCACCTTTTTCCTTGTTTGTATTCTGTCGTGCAACGTGTGCCAACCAATGTCGGTAATAACTTTGCCTCTATCTCTACACTCACCCTTTATTACGAGCACAGACCATGCAATTCTGTACCATATATAGACGCCCACAACGGAAAATCATTACGGATATGTGATAAGTTTGAAAAATATTTTAAAAACTTCATTTTTCTTTTGTATTTTTATATTAAACTAAATTCATTCTTTTTTTTTTTGGTTTTTCCTTCATCATAAATAATCTTAGTTGTAATTTTGTGTAATAAAATAACTCTAGATAGTTGGAGATGGGATTGATGAAAAAAATAAATACTGGAATGTGAATGAATGAAAGAGTAAAATTGTCCAACTAAATACACGATATGGATAAGCTTGAAGAAGAATGTATGGATGCATATAGGGAATAGAAAATACATTCACGTGTGCAAATGTACATAAATTGGTAGATAAAACTCGACAATAAAATACTAAAGAAATTTAACAAGATAAGAAGAAAAAATAACATGATAAAGTACATGTTATTAAAGTCTAAATAAATTTTTGTTTAAGTGAATTTATCAAATGGCAACTTCATTCTAATGAGGTATTTAAATAACCAGAGAAGTAGTTAATTTATCTAATCAACTCATTAATAAGTAATTAAAAGACATTAAATTATTTTTATTTTAACACTTTAGATGATTTATGAAATAATATTCAACTACATTGGTGATTGTTTAAATTAAGAATTATTGAAAAAAAAAGTTATAATTAATCAGAGGTAACAATAATATGATAGAAAAATTAATTAAAAGTCTAAACGATGAAAAGTTGAAGCAATTACCCTCAAATAATGTTCGATACAGTATTTAATTAACAAGAAAATTAAAAAATTAAAATTGATGTAGAGGACAATAATTGAGTTTTAAAATTATTAATTCATGAGAATAGTTGCTTTCCAAAGAGAAATTGACTGTAATTTACTCAAGAAATTTTTAATCATGAATGGACTATAAAAAAAACTTGAGTTTGTCAATGAAATATTTTTTGAAATCAACTAAAGATACTGTTAATTGTCTTTTTGGTAACAAATAAAAAGCAATGATGAAAAATAAAATTTATTGTAATTATGTGAATGAAAATAAATGTTTTGTAATCAATATGAAATGACATTTCACCCTTTCTGAATATAATATTAATTTAAATTGATTAAATAGTAGTGAATTATAACTTTTAATAATAAATAATATCGAGTTTTTGAAGTCAGTTAAATAAACTTTTTCAATTAACGTACTATTGTTTTGTGCTATTATACGAAAAAATACGAACATGTATTGATTTTAGCTTTTACAACAATTTTAGTATTTATTATTCAGAACATTGTATGAGAGCATGCAATTTATATCCTATTCTTTACGTATTTTTAGCCAGAGACTACGTAAATCGTAAAAAGAGAAACAAATGCCAAAAAATGTTAATAAATAACCAGGAGGAGTAGACTAGTAGATAAACTCTATTCAAAAATGAACAAATTATTTCATTTATTTACTATTCACAAAGGTGAGTGCACCTTTGTAATGTCTTCTTGAAAGTTTTTGCAATTTAAATTAAAAAGTAAACCTTAAAATGTAATTTTGTGATAAAATATTTCCTTTAAATATAATTGCATTTAAAATATTTTTCCTTTTATATTAGTAATTTAGTTCAAAAATTGAAATCTTTATGTACCAATGCCTTTTAATATTAATCAAAAAAAATGTCACTTGTACAAATAGTTACTTGACAAGTTGATAATTAGCATCAAAAATAATCTCACATAACTGTTGTCAAAGAGACGTTACGATAAAATAGATTTTTTCTCATCTCAGAATATAAAAGAATACTAAAGTCTATTCTTATTTGAAATCTCAAATAAGTCCTGTATGAAAGTAGCACCAAGTCTTTTTGAATCTTAATAGTTTGACAAATTTTGAAAAGGGCTTTTGTATCATACGTTCCCTTATAAAATATATTTTGTGTATGAATGCCATATATATAAAGTGGATCTTACTTTATTAAAACAGATTACCAAACTTTTGGTAAAGCTTTTATGAATCAATATACTTACGCTGACAGCCTGCTTGCTCCATGTCTTTCACGTTCTGAAACAGAAAAAATCATTTATATAATAATTACAAGATGAATAAAAGACAAAGGAAAAATGATATATATATATATTAATAAAAAGTTGAATTAATTTCCATCATTAAATTATTAATAAATACATTATGATAAGTGATGTGCCACCATTCGGAAAGTCAAAAAGAATTCTTAGATCACGATCGGAAGTAATATTTCATGTTCCTCAACATCTACCTCATACTCAATGTATTTCCGTCACGTTCATGTAACGTGCAAGTTCAGATAGAGAGCAATAGTAAAGAGAGGAGAAAAGCAATAAAAATATAAAGGATCTTGAGAACACGTGAATCAAACGTGTAGTTTAATCATTGTTGGAGCGTGTGAAGTAGAAACTTGGTGGTAAAAATGTACAAAAGCTTATGTAAGTCAATCAAATACAATTGAACAACGAAAACAAAAAAAAAACGTTGTCAAAATTGATCTTTTGTTTTATTTTATTGTAAAATAAAATGTAGAAAAAGGGAGAAGTGAAAAAAATAAAATCCCTTTGATAATATTTGGATTGGAATAAACCTATTAATCAATCTTTTTCTGCTCCAATTTTGATATAAATGCAGTTAAATTTAGCCTTATTTACAAAACAATTGATGTTTGAAATAAGGAGCAACTAAGCATGTTAATCCTGATGTTATTTAATATTTATAACATGTTGATATGTAATGATCTCCAACCAGTTTCCACCATAATTCACCAATTATGAAAAATAAAAAAACAAGAAATATTTGTTGGAAATTTCACTTTCGTGATTTAGAGAAATTCAACACCTGTTTTGTTGATAGCTAATTAAAAGTTTCCTAGAGTTCATTTTCAATTTTAAAAAGAATATTTTTAAACTCTTAATTCATTGAAAACAACAGCAAAGAAGATAGAAAAATCACCATAAAAAAAATTCAAAAATATTAATCCTTTAAAAGTATAATAACGTAAACTGCCAATCTGAATGTTCTATTAAAAGTTTTGAAAGTAGTTACAACGTTGGAGATGGAAGATAAAATTTTTCTATATTTTGAAGTACGAAAAACTTTATAAATAAAAACTTCATCTTCATGATTATCATTTTTGCGATAAATACATTCAACTTTCAATGATAATTTGATAAACCAACCTAGTATGAGAGCCTTTTTTTACCTCTGCTAGCTTGCTCTATTTATTGTCTTGGTTTGATAAAGAAAATTTATTTGCCAAAGTTCAGTTGGAATTATTAATCAACCATTGTATACTAAATATTACAAATAAACATAAATAATTTTAAATGAATAGAAAAGTTTTATTGCAATATGATGTGATGTCAACTGTCAAAAGCTATAAGTTGTAAACATTTGTTTCGAAATAACGACCAACAATCAGCTTACTTTACTTAATGTATTCGTTGGCAATCAGTTTCTGACTTTCATTTTGCTAAATAAAATTAGTAAACAAAAGTATAAAGTAAATATAAATGTGTCTTGACAAGTAGAATGTTCTGCAGCTGGCCAAGACACCAAAACTGTCTATAGGCCAGCTGGCTAGTACCTATGTATATGTGTAATATGGATATAGAGCCAGGTATATCATGAGACAAAGTCGTAGTAGATTGCATGTTCAAACTTCTCCAGCCTGGAGAGGGAATTTGAGCACCTGGACGATGCTACAATTGAATTTCGTCACGTATACTCGAAAGGTATTGTGTATTATTATCAAAAAAAAAGGCCAAGAAAACTTGGCCGTTTTTTTTTTTGCTATTGATCAGAATCATAAGCAGAAATGATTCGTATCAGGAAAAAGATATTTTGTAATGGGAAAACTTGCACTTGCGAAATTGAAAATGATTGACATTTAATAAATCTTGCTATAAAAGGTCAGTTCATGCAACAGTCAATTAGAGTAACTTTAGGGTTACACTTAAGACGACTTTAATAACAGACCATTCATTAAAACTGTTTTTGTGATTCAACTCTTTTCATTCACTGAGTGGTATAACATTTCAATTAGATGGAAGCTAAATGATATTAATCATTATGTGACAATGTAAAAAGAATTCTGCAAATTCTTCTTTAATTTAACATATGTACAATGAAGTTTTATAGCTACTTTAAACACGCAGATATATTTTTTATTAAAAAAAAAAAGATAATAGCATACACGTCAACATTTTACATCAAATTTACTACCCTTTTTTTCTGCTCTAAATAAATTTTATCAAATAATATATGCTCGGTTGGTTGAAGCAGATTGTTAAATTCATTTGAGTGGCTTAGAAAATTTATTACAATGATTTATAAACTTTATTTTAGTATGGAATATTTACTAAGATAGTTTAATGTTGGTTATTTTGAAGATTAAAATGTTGTAATTATTCAGACATGACAATGTTTTATGTTAAACTTTGTTGACTTTAGATAAACCGAATAATAGCTAATCATGTATCTCCATAGCTACGATGAGCATGAAAATTTTTTGATTGGCTAGTTAACAAGGTAATTCAATAATTGCTGTTTATAGAGATAGTGGACAGTTGGTTTTTGGATTAATCAATTACATTTATAATTAATCAATATAATGCATAGATAAATCGAATAATTTGTAAATATAATTGCTATTCATTAGCAATCTAATGGACAAACTTTATCAATTTGTTTATCAAGTGTTGAAAAAAGATTTTAAAACGAAAAAGAAAAATCTAAAAAGAACATGAAGACCTTGATGCTGATCAATGAATTAATCAAGATTTATGACAATTTAATGAGTAATTAATTTTGATTAAATTCTCAATGGATAATGCTTTGTATCACATTCCAACATAAGTCTACTAACAGCATCATTTAAAAATAAAAATTACTTATACTCATGAAAAGTTATATCGTTGCATATTTTAGATTACTAAAAAACTCTGGAAAAAGAACTTAATAAAAATTGTTACACAAAAAGGAATTTTAACAACTTACATTCAGAGCAAAGAAAAATATCAATTTCATCAGAATAATTTTAATGTAAATGAGAAGATACTAAAACCTGGTCTGAATTTTCTCTTCAGTTACTTCACTATTCAAAGGCCTTTTTGAAAAGCACGAATAGTTACTCCAAAACTTTTAATGTTGATGAAGTACTCTGATATGAAACACTAACAAAAAAACTTAATAATTATAAAAAATAATATTCTCATAATAATTCAAGAGATCATTAAACTGTAATAAAATACTAATTCTCACCAACATGAACATTGTTTAGAGGAGGAATATTTTATATCATGGATATTAAAATAAATAAATAATAAAAAAAAAAAAACATTAAACATGAGATAAGGTATGTAAAAGCAACCCTCTAGATAAAAGTCACTAAGATTGACAGAGTATACAGTACTGTAAATCCCTTAGACTGAGCTATTTTCCACAAGCATGTCTATTATGGAAGGATTCCCACGGATGCTTTACCCAGATCGATGACCTATAGTGATATAGACACTAATCGATAAGATTCCACGCGGAAAAATAACAATATTATCACCACACCTGATACAAGGAGATAGCTGGCAATCCCTCGTAGCATTTCAAATTTAGTGCACATGATGCAATATCTGATTTTCACACTTTTTTTATTCAATCTACACACGCACTCTCATAAACACTACATAATTGTCACATGTTCACAATGGCTTTTACTTTAAGCAAATTGATTATTTAACGTTGATATTAAATTACCTTATCAACTATGCACAATAATACCAATTAAAAGAAGTTCAATAATGCATGTGACAAAGTGAATCTTCATCAAATTAAACCGTTTATTGATCTCGTGTAATGACGTGGTTGAATTTAGCAGCAAAGTATGACGATGATACTGGTAAAAGTGCACAAGGAAGAGCCCCATAGCTTTTGATTTTACACACGTATAAGTATGGTGAACATTGACGCAGTAGTTGAGAAAAAGGAGGGGCCTTCGTCTCCAGAAGGGGAACATGAAGCTAAAATACTGAAGCCTGGCTTTTTATGGCACCCTTATAGGACTTATAGGCTTCACCTGCAATGATGTACCCCATATTGCTGCTGATGTACCCCACTCTTTGCAATAATATCCCCTCTATGTTTAACGACGTCTGTTGTTTGCTGACTTGTGAATGTGATAGTTTCATACATGGACACCACACACTTGGGAGTCAAATTTGCATTATTTTGCCTAGTGATTGATGAAAATAGTTGATGTTAAATCAGTGATTTATGAATTAGTTGACTTGTTGATTGAAAAAATAATGCATTGATGTTTTAACTGGTTAGAATAATTGTTAAGAGGGTATCATAGTCGGAGATTAGATGACTGAAGATATCAGTTTATGATTGATTTAGATGTACTGTATTATTAGCAGAAATTATTGATGAATTCTAGATGTAGATTAGACAAATTGTTGTCTGTTATCATTTTTTATTCAATTACTATTTAAGAAATGATAGAAACATGAATGAATTTAGAGAGATAGATTGATACTGACATGACAATTTCAGTTATTTATTATTCTAAAGGGAAATATGTAGAAAAAAGTGAAAATTACATTTATATTGAGCAAAGTTTTTTTCATGTGATAGTTTTGTTAGAGTGTAAATTATTGCCAAGTATTCCTGTAAATATTTGATGAGTTTTTTTCTATTGGTATAAGAAACATAATTGGATATACCATGATAGGAACTGGTATTAGTAGTTTCAAGTTAGCAGGTTTATATAGAAATTAGTGCTATGAAAGTTGATAATGAACAACCATTATTTAGAATAAAAGAGTTTAAATTATAATAGCTAGAAATCCAATCTTATTTCGTGAATCATTTATAATGATAAAAGCTGGTCTAAAACTCCTTTAGGTTGTTATTATTATATCACCTGAAGTATGGTAGGTGGATTTGAATTATTGACAAGCTTTTTTAAATATTCTATTCAAATGTAGTTAAAAATATAAACTGATGTATCAATAATCAAATATTGAATATTTCAATGAAATTAATTCAGGTGAAATATTTTTAAAAGTTTACTAAACACGTACCAACAATACCTATTTCGTGCTGATACATATTTTTTAAAATATAATTTATTCTTTTGGTTTTTAGTTTGATATTCCAGTGGATTTACATGACTTGCAAATTTTTTTTTGAGGATATAAAATATTGAAAAATATAAAAATAAAGCTTTATTTTTCAGCATCAAAAATATTTACTTAATAAATAAAGAATTTAATAATAACTATTTTTAATATTGTTAATAATGATTTCTCATTTGTAATCTTATATTTTTGCAATAACAAAACACAAAACGGAGTTTCTGATAAAGTTCAAAAAAATGTAACCAAATGTATCACCATTTATTTTTTTTTGTTAGTTTAAATTAAATTTCAATTTAATTAATTGATGCGATAAATTTTCTTGGAATGAAAATTCGAACTTTTTTTTTTTTACATACTAGTTCTTCAATGCTGCTATTAAATTGGGTAGGATTTAACTGAGTTAAAAAGCAGGTCAATCGATAAATTGAATCTCATGTATGAGATATCTAAAAGCATATATTTTATATATACGATATATAGTACTGTAGTATCCAATTCATTTTTAAACATTTTGTTAAATATAAAAAGCAAAACTACTAGTTACAAATGGCTAAAGTACTCCGTATGTAATTTTCAGTAAGGTTCATTATTAAAAAGATAGTTAATTTATTGGATGATATGCTGAATAATTGCTAGAATTAATATTGCCAATTTAAATAAATACAGACAATGTTAGTAGATGTCACGTTGTAAACTCTAATTGATAGATTAAATATAAATGTGACTGAATTCGCACAAATATTTTATTCATCATCAGTTGATGACTTTGGAGTAAGACTTGGGATAAAGAATTTTCCAATGCCAAAGAATTGTTTTGGAAGACAGTATAAATTAATTTAATTCTATTTTTTATCTTGAAATTATTTTATAAATAAAAAAGACTTTCATTTACTAAAAAAATTTTTTTTGAATAAAGTAGATAAAATTAGTGAGAGGTTTTTACAATCATCTAGCATTTCAGTTCTAAATATTTTACAAAACAAACATGATAAGAAAATAGAGATAACCAAGCTATTCTTGCTAAATAAATAAAATATTCTTATCATTACAAATAACGAGTTAATTACAACGAATTACAGTTAATTTAAAAAATATTTAAAGATGAGTTTAGTGGCCCAGTTTCAGTTTCTTAAGGAAGAAGAAACTTAGGGCAAAAAGTCTGGCTTGTGTTTGACAAGATATCTGACGGCTGGCACACGCCAGCCGGTTTCTGCACCTGTTTCCCTCTTTTTTCTCTCTCTTTCTCTCTCAACTTTTTTTTTTATTATTTTTCTTTATTCAGCTGCATCCATAACTGCAATCACGTTTTAGCCGTAAATGCAAGGAAATTCTTATAAAAATCATAACTGACGTAACTAAAAATTTAAAGAATTCCAACATGCATATTATTGCACGCTTGTAAGTATTCTAAGTGCCGTGAATATTTTAACTGTAAAGTATAAAAGTGAATAGTTCGCATGATGAACCAAACAACGATTCAACTTGACGTAGGAAGCAAGTCGCGTGTCTACTTGTTGGTATGCATGTAGGAGGCATTGATAGACTGTTAGCTCAAACTTAATTTAACCTTGGGACTAAATAGGTCAGGGACAAAAGTAAAAATTTTCATTTGTTCATTTAATAATTATTAAAATGTTAATTGATTGATTAATTAATAACAACCATACGATGGACAGATCAATCAAGTTGTAGTCTGAGGAAGCAATTGAGAAAGTGAATCATTTAAGTGAATGAGTACATGGAAAAGCTAAAAGGTGAAAGGATGAAGACAAGTTTTTAAGCTGGTAGAGATTTAAAAAGCTCGTCGAAGGAAAACCTTGCAAACCTCTAACGGTAAAAGAGTATATATATTCAACCAAAACTTGTTCCTTAAAGTTTGAAAAAGCTAGAAAACTTCTTCTCTTAACAATCAAGAATCATTCTTCACTGTTAAAACTCATGACTTATTTTTCAAGTTGACATAGATGAAAAATAAAGTATAAAAGAAACAAAAGAAATATTATTTAGTGACTTAAGAAATTGAAAAAAAAACAAAAAAAAATATACAGATAAATATTTCATGTTGAATTATTTCTCAACATTTTTCTATTTTATCTTTACTTTTCTCAACAGTCAAATAATGATGATAAAAATAAACCTAGCAAAAACACTATATAAAATATTGTCATCAATCAGAGTTTTAAAACAAAAATACTTGGATTTATTTTTGAAGTTTTAATTCATCAATCTTTTTCCAATTTTCTATTATTCATTCAAACATTTATCTAGATCCATTATTATCTACATAATAATAGCTAGATATTTATTAGCACATGATTCTTCTTCCAAAAGTTTTAAAATTCCAAAAAGATTTCAATGAAATTCTATTTTTAAAGCTAATCATAGTGATATCACAGAAATTAATGCACTTATTGCATTCTACTAAAACCCATTCAACTTGCAATCAAATTCTTTACTCTATGGCTCTATAGTTAGACTGATTTATTGATTATCTGGCTGACTCTATTATACAATAGGAATGCCAAAAAAATTCCTAGGGACATAATTGAATTGTTCTAAACTATCACCTCTATAAATAGCTCAAATACAATCACTAATGTACGAGATAATTTAATAATTCATTCAATTTTTTACCAATATCAGATAAAATCTTGCTTAATCATTCAGAAAAACATCAAAACTAAATTGTTTTAAGAATCTTCATTATGAGTATCAAATAGTTTTTCATGAAATCAAGAAATGATATTTGACATTCTAAAGGTCAATTGTTGATTTTAGCAGACAATTCTAGAAATATATCTAATTCAAATGTTGGTTGCTGATAAAATAAACCATCAGTCTGTGCTACCAAGTTCATGTAAGGTCTATTATTATATTGAACAGCCTAAAAATAAATAGAAGAGAAAATTTAGCACCCAACTAAATAGACTTATAGAACAGGCGAAATTCAAATAGTAAATTATAGCTTTGTTGATCACAATATAATTCCTCGTTAGTCAATAATTAATTTTTACTTGTTCTCTGTACTCCAAAATTGAAAAGCTGGTTAATCAACAAAATCATAGCCATTTCTATAATGGAATTCTGTTATTTACATTAACTACTTTTGCTTTTGTTCGTTGTATAGTCACATAATTTAAAGAAATGTTTCCCATTTATTTCAATTTTTCACGTTAGAGTGCAAATATTCTGAAAGAGTGGTGAACTTTGGCATTAAAACTTTGAAATATTTTTCATTAATCAATTGTACTTTATCTTGATATGAAGTAAACAAATCAATCAAAAATGATTTATAAAAATGACTAATTGAAAAACCTACAACAAACTTTTCATCAACTTCTAGGTAATTAATTTAAGAATAATTATTGTTGAAAAAATTATTGATGGAACATCATGTAATGTACCTTTAGAAAATAACTTTATTAGTGAGAATGATTGCATAAACAATTAACTGTTTATAAATGTGCCAACAAATTGTTGTTCCTTCATCAAAGATTTATTATTGATCTTTTATCAGAAATAGTTTTATAGAAGTTTTAAAGAAAACTGATGTATATAAATTTAGTGATATTCTACGTATGGTAGCTCCTTGACTTGAGGAGTAAGTTGTGGATAAAATACTGCTGTGATCGAGGGCAATCGCGATAAATTTAGTGTCGGTATGGTCGTAAACGAAGGATGTGTGTTGGTAAACGGATGCCTTGAATATTCTCTCAAGACAATCCGCTTTGTCGCATACGTGATCAACAAGCTTGTACTGCATATTCAAATAGACGACTTTTTTCTCACTTTAAAAATATTGAATTGATCATCGAGTACAACAGACACAGTGAATACTTGTTTTACAATATTTTTTTTTACCTTTCTCTCAACTCTATTAATATCTATAGACTAATCGATCTTAAACATTTTATACGAGCAAAAAGCATCATTAATTTTCAGCAAATCTTAGTCTATTATTAAAACATTATCGATAAAAAATACTTACGTGGTGCCTTTGTGGGTTCTGGTGGGATCTCCAACTGTAACAAAAAAAAAAACGGTTTTATTTTCAAAATCTATTAAACTTATTATATGATAGGTAATTTTATTTGCTAAAAATAGATCTTTTAGGAAATATAGAATTTTTAAGTTTGGAAAAAAATTCATATTTAAATGTAACTCATTTATTTTACATTTAAATTAAAAGCTTTTTCATTTAAAGAAGCAGAGTTTTTTTCAGCTTTTTATTTTATTAATTAACTGATGAGTTAAATATAATTTACTAAAATTAATTGATTAGATGGATAATAATTATTGAAAAAAAGATTTTAATTATGAAAATAATTGAAATTACTTTAAAAATACTTCTCAGTAATTATATTTTTAATAACTGGATTTATTAAGAGTAATCGATAAAAAGAATTTAGTGTAAAATAGTAAGAATTATTTTCTTCTATCTTTTTTTTTCTTTTTAACGTATAACGTGACATAACTATTTTAATCACAGAGTTCTTTTACTTAAGTTGAAACTACAAATCGAATTAATCCCACGGAATTCACCCTTTTAGCTATTTCAAAATCTCTGTCCATAAGAAAATACACCACATTACATCTAGAAGCTGTTCTACTTTACAACTTTTTTTTCTCAAAGTTTTTACTTTTTTCTGTATTTATGTTAAATGTGGACATTTTAGAGAAATGGAAAAATTTTCTTTCAAGAACAATACTTTACTCCAACTGAAAAAATTTTTTTTTTTATTACTGATATAAAAATATTTGATAAAACACTATAGTTATTGTGTAATAAATAATTATTATAACTTTCAGTAAAAGAAAAAAATTGCAAAGTAATTAATTATGAAACAAATTTAATTAATATAAGAATACAATTAAAATTATACAGTATTAATATAACAGTTTTTCTTTTGCTATAAGGTCATGACCTCAAGAAACAAATAACTGATAATATAAATGAATAAAAAGAAAAAAAATACAATAGATTCTATAAATAATAAAGAATTGATTAAAACCGCGTGATAAAAATGCCAAGTTCTGAACGAAAAAATTATTTGACAGCTGTTAAAACTAAAATCCAGCTGAGTGACTTATCAATTTCTCAAGTATTTATTTAACTCAACATTGATATGTTATCAAACGAAATGAAGCTAAAAAATATCTTACCTTAGCCAGTACAGGATTGAATGTAAATTTAGACTCGAGTTCTTTTCTTGGCGTTTGTGCAATGGCTGTAAGTGGTGTGGGCGGCATCGTCATTTCCTGAAACGACAAAGGAACATTATTTAAGTTTTAAACAATATTATAAGTAGGCGTACAATCGAAAGCCTATGATTAATTATTCTCGATTCTCATGAACTAAATAAAAACAAATCATTTCACAAAATCAATAACAATAAACCATAACTATATATCCAATTACTATGATTATCATACCTAATAATAATGAAACTTATTTATAAATATTGATATCAATTCGTTCAAATGAAAACAAAAAATATATATAACTGTTAGCCAAAATTAGTGGTCAACCTGCGCCACCTGCATATGTGCTTGGGCAGGTGACTTAAAGTACTGAGAGCCTACATCACCTCACGTGGACGTTAGATAGATAATTATGCTGAGCACGTGAAGAAGCTAAAATCCGTTACACCAAGCTGAGTAGTCTAAGCAGTGGAGATATTACGAACAAGAAGCTTTCAATCTTTTCCTTTTTTTCTCTTCATGCCACATCTTCTTCTGCTCTCTTAAGTATTTGCTACACCAACATCAACAAGACAGAGAGAGTGTTACCTCGTCGACCTCGCACTCGAGGCATTCATGCAAGAGTGGCCCTTGGACTAACTACATACGCGCAATACATTTCATAAGAGTGCAATGCTTCCGGTACAAAAAAAAACTAAATACTCTGTCTATTATCATACTTTAGTTTACTTCAGACTTTAAATATTGTTTCTTATTACACTATTTTGAGAAAATGTTCTTAACGACTTGGAAATGATTAATTAAATAATACTTTTAATTATTGGCTTCTATCAGAAAATTGCCGTCAACTATTTTCGCAATGTTTGATTGAATATTTAAAAGAAATTATGTTGAATTAGATATGCTGTTAAGTAATAAAGTTCTCAAACTGTGGTAATAATTACATGTTAACATTGAAATGTTTACATTTTTTTTCATCTTGAAAGTGAAATGTTTGTACATTTTAAATATAGACTCCAATAACTAGACATTCTGGACAGTATATTTTAGGATGTTTGATCATCATCAAGAATATCAGATCATTAAAGTTACTAGTTGTAGGATTTTGTCAGTGAACATCCTGGATAAAACCTTCTTACACTTGATAAAGACTATTTAATTTGCTAATGTAACAGTAATATCTAAAAACAAGTTAAACACTTGATATATTCTTACTCCAAAAGCTCTATTTCTGTTCTTTTGTACCACACTATAATATAATTATAAACATGTTCATTGAATAGCATATTTATTATGAATGTTTGGTCTAACTTATCAAGACTATCAAGAAATGTAGTCACATAACTGTTTCCCAAGTGTGTTTATAAATACAAGTGAACTCCGAAAATAGCAGAAATTAGTATTGTAGTAACAAAGGATTAAAATCTATTTATATTATTCGAAATAACAGCTGGATTCATTTTTTTTTCATTATCTTAAATTGTAGTTAAATAGTGATAAATAAAATGAAATATCTTTTACCATTTCTTGGTGAAAAACTTTTATCTTCCAGATTTTTTCAAGTTTTAATGAGATATTTAATTCAATGTAGTGGAACTAACTTTTCAATTATATGAGTTTTTGAGAATTCAATAAATGAATCTTCAATTTTTGCTTCAGTAAGTTTAAAAGAATTGCTACTATACTTTACAATTACTTTTACTTCACCAATTGTATTGAATTTCGAATTTTGTTTCTGCAAATACACTGTAAATACAGCATATCTCTAACTCTAAAAAAAGAGTGTTGAAAAATGTATGTTCTAAAGCTTTATCCTGGTTAAATCTGGTATTCCACTGAAGATAGCATTGCTTGAACATCATACATTATTGAATGTATTGATAGACCTGTCAATAAAATTGATAAAAATCAATTCATAACATGATTGACATCAAAATAAGAGTTAAATCTAAATAATGGTATTAACAAACTAGAGAAAAAAGTTAGCTTTTAAACATGCATCTTCTGAATGATCAATTATATACACGCTATACATTTTGTAAGAGAGTAAAACTTCCGGTATAAAAAAAGTTAAATTCTTCACTCGAAATCATACGAAAGTTCTCCTAAATTACTTAAAAAATTTTTCTCACACAATACCACAAACTAAAAATTACTTCCTTTTTTTCTCCAATTTTAAATACACAATAGAACATAAAAAATATTTTTACGGCTTTTTTTACTAGCAAATTATTGTGTAAAATAATTTTTTTTAATCACAAAAATCAGATATTGATGGAATAATTATCAATAACAAGATTATAAATAGATTTACAAAGCAATATTGATATCAGACTGATGATTATTTAAAGAATAATAACAGACTTAAAATAGGAAGCCATTAAAATGATCTGAAAAATCAATTACCCTTTAACAAATCGCATAAAAGTTAATGCTCTGTTCATAATTATACCTATGCATGTTTATTTATAATAAAAAAGCATAAATTTATATTGATAAAACAGTTTGAGAATTTTTTTTTGTAAACTAGTCCTTGAAGGGAGAAAATATGAAATGTTATATAAAGCAATTTCCTTCCTATAACATGATAAAAACTACAATATGTAATCCATACAGGTATTAATCTCCAACAGTTCCAAATCAATTGTTGAGTATGCAGTTTTTTTTGTATTGATAGTTTCGTTAATAAAGCGAACAAAAGATTTACCAAAATGATTGACACAAAATAGATAATTATCATTTGATCAGTAACAATAATAGACAGACAAAATAGTGAGTATTTGAATGGTCTAGATGACGGTCTTGGATCATGAAATGTAATTAGCAAGAGCATTTGCGATGCCTACCGGCGTAACCCGTATTTTCCCACGGGCAGCCGTGAGAATAATTCATGCTATGGTTGGCCGAGTGTGCGTTTGTAGTAGCACATTCGCATCCGCTCTTCTTCGTCTCTTCCACAAACTTTTCTCCAGTTTTAATTCGGAACCGGACGACTTATAATGTGATAAATACTATTTTTGAATGTGCTTGATATTTTCATTCAATTTTCATATTTATAATGCTTCACAGCAATATTTAAAGTCTATTAATAATGTTAACAATCAACTGATTTACTAAACATGTTGTATAGTTTGTAAATAAATTTTCAGGATTAACCTTCTGACACTCTTTACTTGTAATTATAACACTTATTATCTCATGGTCACTGACTGTATGACCACAAGCATTATGTAGGAAGCCAAAGTGCTTTAACATGATTCATAGTGATCGTATTGGTATAGTGTCTAGCTTGCCAACTTGCTATTATTCAGTACTAACCACCTCCACTGCTACCCGCCAACTCCATCCGAGGGTTACGAAAATTACTAGCGTGACTCATCGTTGACAAGTGGTCTTTTTATACGATCGATAAACCCATACGCCTTCTATTGTACTTTCAGCTTTGTTCTAAGATACCATCTTTTTCAGATTTGACGACTTCATATGGAGATGACATGAGCTCCAGGCACTATTTATTGATGATAGTTTATTCGATTATTTGAATATATTATTTCTCGTTTTCTATCATTTTATTTCTGAACTTTTCTTCTTTTTAAATCGTTTATAATCATAGAACTGAGGTTTTATGATTTATTGGAGTGGAAAAAATGTATAAATGTTTTGTAATCTTTTGATGTAAATTAGTCAATTTTACTTTATAATTCAACTTAGAGATCGTTGATTTTGCTCTCTTCTTTTGTTATTTTTTCATAGTCATTTTAACGTTTTACTTTTTATGCTTTTTCACGTTATTAGAGATATAAATTGTATTTAAAACTAATCCAATTTTTAGGAAAAACTATCTACAATCGTTTTTTTTTTTTTTTCTTAATATTTATTATTCTACGAGTAAAATAAATAGTTTACTTTCGCAATTTATTTGGTCACTTCCCTATTCTATATTGTTAGTTCTACTAAACTTCAAATTAACTTCACGACCGTTGAGTCATTTCAGAGTAAGAAAAATTTATCATCAATGTATTTTTAAATTAGACTTTTACAGTTATGTGAAATTGAAATTAAATTAGTTAGTTTCTACCCTTTCAATAAAATAAAAAAGTTCAATAGATAATCAATTAACCCGAGAAGATAGAAAGTTGATCGAAAAATTTCACCATTTGAAATTAAATTATATTTTTTTAAAAATGATTATATTCCAAGTGAAACTTATTTATTAATCTCTACATTTTTATATTAAAATTTACTATTTTATGGTTCGTATAAATTAAATAAATAGTAAAAAAAAACTATTCTTAAATTTTTTCAATGAAATAATTTTAAATAAAATGTTTTCTATTCTTTAAAATACATTGATAATTACTTTCTAAATGATAAATATAAGTTTCTTATACCTTAAGGATGTTTTCCAAGTCAGCAGTACTCTCATTAGCTCCATGTTTCACTCCCTAGAATGTCAGAATGATGAGAAATAATAAAATTATTACTGACGATGAGATAATTAGATGTAATAATATAGAAAAGGATAAACTGTACTAACATTGTCAAGAGGTAGCCTTGAGAGTCTGGAAGCAGCTGCATGAGCTCTACTCAAATTAGCTGTATTGCCTGGGGCAGGAGGACAGTTTCCGGAAGAAGTTAGACCGCCGTTGTTTCCGGTAGAATTCGTGTTAACAGTAGCTGACGAAGGTGGACCTTTTGCGGGAAGGATTCCGTGGCTTCTGTGATCGTTGCTGCTGCCACCATGTTTAACTGGTTGACCTGGATATCCACCACGACCATTATAAGGTGGTTTTCCATCAGCAGGTTTTACAAACCCGCCTCTTTGAGATGTATGGCTTGATGACGATGATGATCTTGGACCATTACATCCGGGTTTTTTGAACTCTTGTGAAGAAGGTGAACTCCTACTACTGCTCGTACTTGACGATGATCGCGTTGAAGAGCTTGACGACGATGACGATGATGATGGAGCTGGACTAGCAGGTACTCCCTCTATTCCTATCAACCTCTTCGGCTCTTCCAACAGATGCTTCACGAGCGAATAGTTGCCAAGCTTTGATTGGATTTGTTGCGTATCTTGGTCTTGGCTATTAGGATTCACCTAGTAATACAAAAAAAAAATCCGTTGTTTAATTTAATTATTTTTAAAAGAGTTTAATTCTGCTTGATAATTAAAGCTTTCATTATAACAACAAAATAAAACCTTTGTTTCAATTTTTTTCAGATAATACTGGATTTCTTTGTGATTTCATTATTTTATCCAATTAGATAGGTCAACAAGAAATTAATTTTTTACTTCAACTCATGCTATTTTATATGATGCTTACTAATTGTCAATTGTTGAATCAAAATTTAGATTAAATTTTTCTTTTTAAGATCTAGTCATCAAAAATGTAGTCATGTAAAATAAATTCAAATAAAAATACGGGTTGATTCGTTTTAATAATTAATGAATAACGAAAGCAAAGTTCAACTTTTCCAAATGAGTCAGATTTTTCTGGATACTATATCAATGTGTTGAACAAATATAAATATGTATTATAGTGCATATTTTTACTTTGAAATGTCAAATGCAACAATAGTAATGTTCCCTTACACTCGTTGATTTAATTGTTGTTTCATTTTTATGATTTGTGGTAATAATAATATTGTCAAGTAGTTATTTTGAATAAGGTTTTGCTTATTATAAAGCTCATTTTCTCTAGTACTAACCAAAAAAGGTATCCAAGAATTGTATTTTCAAGTAAACATGGATTTTTTATTTTTAGGATACACTTTTCTACTCCTACTATAAAATACAACAGTGAAGTTAATTTATCAATTCATGTAGAAAGATGATTTGTAAAACATGCTTGTATTTGATAAATAAACAATGATGCAGAAAAAATTTCATCAAATGTAGTATGAGTTGCACCATGTGGAATAACCCCTATGATGAAATCTAGAAAATTGGTGGAAAATAATAAAGATAATGCATAGTACTATGTTACAAATGAAAAATTTAATGACAAGTTATCTTTCTGATGAGACCTTGGACAATTTAGATGTAGCAATAGTAAGAATCAGTGTATGTATTGCAGACTACATAATGAGGAGGACAACGATAGAGTGGCCAAGAAGGAGGGATGAATGACCAGGTCAGGGTTTTCACGTTCGTCACGACCTCGCCTAACCTCACCTTCGAATTCGATTGTATGAATGTGTACCAACTTTTCAGCATTATCTTATACTTTTCTAAATGCCTGTATAGGTAAATAACTAGTCAATGGTAGTTTAACTCGACATAAGATTAACTGAATTGACATCAAAAGATAATGTGACATCAAATGATTTACACTCAACTGATTTCATAGTTTGAAAATTAACCTGAGAGTTTATTGTTTAATACTTTGAATTGATAACAAACCTTATTGTCAAAACCATTACATCTTCATGCTAATAAAACCAGACATTTTGAAGAAAATTTAATAAGACAAGTTAATTGAACAATAATATTTATAATAAATGAGCTTTTAATTGGATTTTGACGAGTAATAAGAAAAAAAATTAACTGAAAGAATAACAAAAGAAACTTTTTAAAGTTGTTCAAGTGTTTGCTTTCAAATTATGTTCAGATTATCTTATTTTTGGCATAACCACAAGATGCAAGACTTGCCAAATATTTAAAACAAAACTATATTCATTAAAAATTGTTTCATTTCTGAGAAATGATAAAAGCAATTACACTCAAATGAATATTAATATAATTCAACTAAAATAACATTGAATATCAATCAAAATCCAATTAGCTAAATTACGAAATATTTGATAACTTCAAAAAATATCAACATATTTTTCAATTACTTTAATAAAAGTATCTGTTGCATGCAAAACTGGATAATATATTAAAAACGATGAAAATATGAAAATTTTTTCAATCCAATTTGAATAAAGAACATATTAAAAAAAAACAATTACTTAAGATCTCCAAGTCTACCAATTATATCTATTTTAAATTCTCCTCATCAATAATTATTCAATTTACAAACTAATTACCTTAAGATACATATTTAATTTAACTTTGAATATTGAATAAATAAAAAATAACACTCAAATTTGTAAATAAATAAATAATAATCAATTTTAAAATTAATATTGTGATTAAAATAAATAGAAACACTGTAAATGATTGATCATCATTGCATAAACGGTATTTCCTTGATAATTATCTGATTTTCTTATCAATCTCATTTTTATTCTCCACAGTAAGAGATAATTTTCCACTAGAATAAATAATCAGCTGGATCAAATTTGATATTTATCGGGCAACAGTTGTGTTTATTATGTGACGTTAAATAGAAGGTATCAAATAAGTCGCGTGCACATTGTACACTGCGAAAGAACCCAGATGTACTGGAGGGATTAATTAATCCAGTCCATTGGCACGATTCCACGTATTGAGTGAGAGAGAGATAGAAAATATTTATAAGTGTATATACATTGAAGCCACACGTATTAAAGGGATCATCAAAGTATATTTTAAATCCTTTCAATATATACAACCAACTGCTACACTACATTTTCATTGCCAGTTTAATGTTTTGACCGTAAAAGTAAACAGAAATAAAATATGATAATATTTTTGTGGTTTAAAGTAATTAAATTAATGCAGTAATATTATTCAATTGATTATTGATCATTTAAAACGAAAAAAAAAGGAGAAATATTTAAATAACGACATGAAAACGAATAGACATAAAAGGAGTAGACAGAAAAATAAAAAGTAAAGCATAAAAAGAGAAAATTTTCTAGAGGTTTCTCTGTCTTTCTTTCAAGTTTTGCAATTCTTGTTAAGTCAACGTATTATCACGTTTATCCTTCCACACACCAAGGTATTGATTTCAACCCTCTTTCAAGCATATTGCAAGAAAAAGTGAGAAGGTAAATAAAATAAGACTGTGAAAAAGAGAAAGAGAGATGGAAAAAAAAACTTCTCCAAGCTTGCTTATCGTGTAGTTTGGTGAGTAGACTTAAAGTAACGTCAACTGTGAATGCTATTCATCCTTCTCATATCCTTTACCTTCACTTCTTATATTTTCTTTCTTTCTTTTTATACTCCATATAGATATTTACTTCTTACATATACTTTTGTTTGATTCTTTCACTCCTACAAAGTCGTGACAGGTGAAAAAATAAATATTATTATTTTTTTGCTTTTGATATGATAATAAAAATATTTGGGAAAATATAATGCTTTGCGATCACTCTGGGTTGCTTTTCTTACAAGTGATATTAAATTTCAATCACTATCATAATTATGATTAAATAGTTATTATATATAATTATTTTATTTTTCAATTTTTACATTTAGGGAAAGCTGAATAAACGATATGTTATATTTTTAATTCAAATAAATAAATTATTAGTCGTAAAAAAAAAATTACCTTTTCTCATGTAGTCTCACTTAGATAAATGGGAACAGAAAGATACGCAAATAATATTGAAAAAATTAGAAGGTCGTTTCCACTTTTGGACACGTTTTTTCTATGTACTATGAGAAATATTTTCATGTCTTAAAATTAAAAATTGCCCTTATTTCGAAAAATCGACTTATAATTGGAGTAAAATGGCACAAATAGACTGGATTAAAATACCTAGGGTCCTTTGAAATAAAATTAATATTTTTTATTAAATATATACACTAGATTTCTGAATATTAATTAATTTATCTTCTATTGCTTTGAACATTGGAAGAACTGTTTTTCAATGAATGTTAAAAAACCTAGTCTTAATAATAATAAGATTTATATCTAATGTAGTAAAAATAAAACATTGATATGAATAACATTAAATTGAAATGAAATATAAATATATAAATATGTAGTTTACATTGAAGAGAGAAAAAAAAAAAATAAAAACTTTTTGACACTACTTCTTAAAATTCATCGCATGACGTACTGCCGACGATGGTGGGATGTTACTAAAGTGTGAAAAAGGGGGAAATTTGAATTATGCAACGACACATAATAAAAAAGAAACGAATGATCTCAGCAACAGAATATCGACGTCATAGGATAGAGAATAAAATGAATAATAGAACACAAAAAGATGCTACAATCTTTCTATACCCCTCAATATATCAGAGTATAGAGATTGTCAAGTGTACTTTTATTGATTACATCGGTGTTTAAACCTTGTAAAAAGATGTCAACTTGTTTGATTCAAATTACTCTATCTTTATCTCATTTTTTTTTATTTATGTAAAATTTATTTTATTCCATATAGGAGCTAGTATTTTAATAGAAATAAAAAATAAAGAATTCATAATTGATGTGGAAATGAAAAAATTCCAATATGTTAATATCATAAATTCATTGTTGATTGAATGTTAATTTACTTTTAAACTTTAATTATGTGAGATATTTTAATTAAGTAATGTACGCATGAAAGAGAATATTTTCATTTAAAAATAAGAGAATTTAATTAAATGTTAATGGTTTCAATATACTGAAATAATTTATGACATGTTATTTAGCAAAAAGAATTCAAAAAAAATTTCGAAATAATAATAAAGATGATAATTTTCTTGAAAAATGATTTTTAATTTAAATTATTCTAAATTTTTATTGCAATAATTTTCTTTTCTTTTATTTTAATCTAAAAACATTTTTATACTTCAAAAAAACATTCTTTAGCATTTTTTATTGATTCATAAACAACTTTAACAGTTCACAGTCTTACATTGATATTTTTTTTATTAGACCTCTACGCTTTTAATGAATCAAAAATTACTGCTCATTTAGATTCAATAAATTATTTTTAATAATGTTAAAAGTAGATTTAAAATAGCATTACTTGCAAAATTTTGATGCAATACCTGGTGATTATTCAATAGAATCGATATACTTAATGTTATTTAATTTATAAACATCTTTAATAATATATGTATTTACTACCAAAAATATATTTGAAAGAATAGAAAAAGTTGTTTCTTATACAAATGAAACCAGATTTTTTTCGTGTCTACGAGGATATGATTGACATAATGATCGAGAAAATCTGTAGAGAATATTCAAGGTCCCTCAAGCGGAAATGGAGTATGTCGAGAATAAAAATATTCTACAACGACCTTGGATTTGTCTTGGCAGATAAATTATTCGCGTTTGATTATTCTTTACTATTACTCTATTACATTATACAGATTTTATTGCCATTCTACCTTTAATTCAATTAAATAAATACTCCAAGCCTCTTTACATAAAGAATAAAAAAATTTTCTTACAGTTAAAAGAAACAAGTAAACAATATTTTAATTGAAATAACAAATTAAAATTTAAATTATCATTATTATTTATTTAATTGAATTTTGTCAATATTAGTTCAATAATGTTTTTAATTTATTGTTTATCATAAAAATTCGTCCATTTTGTGATTTTTAATGGCCTAAAAACTATCATCATTAAAAAATTTTATACGAAATTATTCATGAGAACGGATTGCTTTTCATCAATTCTATATTTAAGTTTTAAAAACTCACATAAAAAACCATAGGAACTTTACCAGATAAGAAAATTTTTTGTTAAGGATTATTTTGGAGAACTGTATTGTTTTTTTCACCATTTAAAGCCATCAAAATATTAGAAATTAGATATACTTTAGATTTAATTAGAGGACAATTAAATGTTTGAAAATATTGTTGACTAAATGACAAAAGAACTAATAGTGAGAATGATTTTTTTTTTGATAGATAAAAAGTTAAAAGAAAAGAACAGCTAATGAAGAGCTCATGAATTTTTTGATCCTAACACCTGTTGAGTGAATATAGACATGAATGTATTAAGATCAATTAATTCATTAGTTTGAATTCATAGAAATTATTACAAGCGGAAATGAAATATATATTTAACTAAGAATTTTATGAAGCTTTAATACACGTGATTTCGATAACACCTTTTAACTAATTTTTACTTTTTATTTGCCTCTAGAGTAACATGAGTTTTTATTCCATTTTGTATTATAAAATTTGATTAATAGCTTAAAATAAATATTTAATTATGATTAAAAGCTTTAAATAAATATTCGATTTGTTTCAATATCAGGTGAATATTAATTGCTGATTGGTTATGATATATATCAAATAATATTTATTTATTTGAAAAAAGGGTTTCAATTAAATAGAGAAGAATAATAAAAGCGCATTTATTTGATCATGCAATATTTTTTTTTTGATTACTTCTATATAAAAGTATTATAAAAAGCTATTTATTTTTTTTATTGAAATAAATGGAAATTGTTAGTGTAAATTTTTTGAATCCCAAGATTTTAGAGAGCAATTGAAATAATTTATTTTATTTTATGATATTTATTATGTTTTGCAAAATTCCAAAATTCTTTAGATGAATATGATTAAATTATGTACAGCAAAGTCTTATTAAAAATTTTCTTGTAGGATTTTTAAGATGATTCAAATCTATGATGTAATGGTAAATCATTGCTAATCGATGTCACTAGTTACATTTACAAAGTTATTATTGAATGAATAATAAAATTTATTTCAGGTAATTTAAGATTGCAGTTTAATATGTTTTTTGGGGAATTTTTTTTTTCTACTATTCCTTTAAAACACTATTAATTACTAGTAAATTATATTATACATCTCCCTGTAGGACCTGTGTAATTATTAATAAATAAATAAATAAATTAGTCATATTCATTTATTTATTGAAAATAATAATTCTTTTATATTATATTTTTTTTTGTATATTATTCTGATTGAATGATAGTTTTGATTACTCAATTTTATTTTGTCATAATTACTATACCACTTTATACTATCATTTTAGGGATTCTTTTAATGATTTTCTCCATGTCTCTTAACTCTCATTCTATTTGAATTTTGTTTGCTTTGTTCGTTACTTTGTTTTGTATATTATTCTTTGTATTTAATTCGTTTAACTTCCTAAACAATAAACCAAATATTCAATCTAAATGGCTATCACTGTTAGATCCTAACATGGATTCAAATAAATGAATAATAAAATAAAAATCATTAAACCTTGAGTAAAAATGGGATAGAAAATAATTTTCTCATCATAAAATAGCACAATCAAAGCAAAGAAGATGAAGATGACATTTTTTCTTGTCTTTCTGATAAAATGTCAGAGCATAATTTTCCTTACAATTCTCTATTCAAAATTCATCATCTTCTATTCTACATAATCAGAATAAAAAATGCCATCATTTAAAATAATGAACATCACATGACCAGTTATTATGCGAATTCTTATTGACGTGAGACTTTTGAGAAATAAAAAAAAAAGATCATAAAATTATTTAAACACCTTCTTTTTCTTGTTTTAAACAGTTCTTGACGTTATAAAAATGATGTTGAATGAATATTTATAAATGTGATAATATTATAATCGAAGTAAAATAAAAACTTTTTTTCTTATCAGCAGATGATTGCGGTTAAAGTACTTAATGATAATATTTACATACCTTAAGAGGAGGACGAAAGAGCTGAGCGGCAGCAGACATATGGGCATTAGTGTGATGATGGTGATGATTGTGGTGGCTGTGACAGGTCTCAGGACCTCCGGTACCCGTTGCCTGCTCCGCCTGGACCGACATCGCTGCGCGTGCTTGCCGCTCACGCTCTCGAAGTCGGTCCCGGTCGACGCTAGAACAAAAAAAAGGACAAAAAGGTCATTCAAACCGTCTATTTAACTTCATTCTTCACATATCATGTTCAATAAAAAGTTTAAACAAGTGTCGGTATCATGAAATAACGATTATACAATATAAGTTGGACTGGTTCAAGAATTATCAAAGAATAGGGTAATATGGCCATATCTAGATTGATTGATTTGAAGAAAAGTTGAAGAATTAAATAAGCGTTTATTTCAAGAGCACTAGAGTTGGTAGTAATGAAACGATAGTCTACATATTCTCGATAATTCCATCGCCTTCCTATCATTCACTGTCGTTTTCGTTTGATTTTGCTCCATCCTATAATTCTTAACATTGATTTGTCGTCTTGTTTCATATATCTACTATGCTATCATCCACCATTTTCCGAAAATATATATCACACAACAACCAATATAACACTTAAATCACCAAGTTTTTTTTTTCTTTTATTTTATGGATCTTTGATTTTTATATCCTCAATGTTTCACATTATTTTTTTTTTTTTTTTCATTTTTATCTATTAATCAATTTTCAACAAATGAAATAAATAAATGTGTCACTGTTTGATTGTAATATTCCTAGTGATTTTATTTATAATTTTTCTTTCCTATCATCAGCGTCACCAACATGACCAAGTGATCGCGATTGCAGTTTAGCCTCGACAATGACATACTGACACAATTACACGATCCTTCATGCATATCACAATTTTGACGATGTCATACTAATAATGATCATATAGTTAAGTTCATAATAACGACTAAAAATAGTCTTCCAGTAATATACATACATTGAAAATAACTTTAGTGTTTAAATACATGTACAACATTCAACCTAACTTAAACTTGAATTTAAATTAATACACAGCTAATAATATAAGGTAAACAGTATTCTTACAACATCAAGCAAACATATAAAAATATCTTCAACATAAATTTATTTTATTTCACAGTTGATCTTTAACTTGGAAAAATTAACAAACACGTGTGTAATTAGCTTAACTTGACCATGATCTTGAGGACATTAAATAATATCACTTTTTATAATATTTCATTCACTATCATGTTACTTACTTAAGGATTACACGATGAAATATTTCCATTACGTCTAGTTATCAATTGTTATGTTTGTTTTTATTTCGTCATATTGATTAATCATGTTGATTATTAAATCTAAACATTAACAGAAGGACTTCTCAATAGGTAAAAATATTCCCTCCTTATGTAAAAAAAAAGTGTTCACTTTCTATCGAATATTAATATATAATTGTTACACTTTAAATAAAATATTTGTTCCAAGTTGATGAATTTTGTCAACTATTAGAGGTTATTAATCCCCAAATACAACCAATCTATGTTTCGTGTTTATTGAATGTTTTTGATGCTAAAAATTGGCACGGTATTTAGGTTAGATTAAAATTCAAACTTAAATTAATATGGAAATCATTTTCAAGTCTTTTATAACCGTTATTATTTGATTATTTTCACAACGTAAATCTGATATCGTAAGTAAACAACAATATAACCCTCTTTGGCAGAATCGACTAAAGCTTGATGTGATCGATCTATAGCTAGATGGCGTTGCGGAGCGTGTGTTTGTAAACTAACTATAGAGGGTGCTGTGAAATGTACACTGTTAGAGTTCCTCAAAACAGAGTCTGGCAAGACGACGCCATATTGCTCGATTCTTGCCTAAATTTTCATGAGAACTCAAGGAACTTTAGTCCTGCCTGACTCTATCTTGCCAGACTCTATTGCAAAGGACTCTATACACTGTGAACCAGCAGTAAACTTTTGTATTTTAATCATAAAAAAGTCTGTAATTGTATGCTATTATTAACATACTAATCACATTATTTATATTTATGTAAACTAAATGAGCTGTTGATTCCATTTATTTCCTACTTCAAAAATAAACTACTGGTAACAAATATTATATTATTTCAAACCAATATGAATTAAATGTTAAATATGACCAGATAAATATAAAACTTTTCATTCTTTAGAATTTATGATTGTTTATCGTTGCACAATATTAATTAATATATGAAAATACTTTCTTAGGTTAGAAATAAATGACTTTTTTTAAATAATTAGGGGTTCTTTGTTGACGATGGTTGTGATTGTTGTTTGGGTTAACAGTTAAAAAAGGATATTTGATTGATTAAAATCCATGTGAAACAAGTCTGAATATTTTGTCGATTAACCTTCAATTGATATCACACTCACGGCTACTAGCGATCGGCTTATCGTGTTCCCCCGCACACGAGAAGTATGTCGTCACACTCATGATCGCACTTGTCTCTTTCTCTCTCTTACTCATTCTTCACTCACCAAGCACATCCCTTAGTGTATGTATACGTGATTCTGGGCACGTGCTCCAATCCAACTCGCGCAGTTAAACGCTCCGAGTCTCGCGCGACCGAGTTTCTTTCACGCAATTCACATGTGTCCAACATAATACTCCGACATTATCCAACTATAACCCTTTCAAGTGTGCAAGTTATATCAGAATTACAATTTTAAATTATATGTCACTGTCGGAATTTCAAGTCAACTTCATCAGATAAAGGAATGTCGAGATTAGAACTTTAAAGGTAAAACTGGTGATAGAAAATTTTATATTTTTGTATAAAACTGTTTGTTCAAGTTTCCAATGGTTTGTCATGATTAAATGATGTTGTTTGTTGATATCTAAACCATTTGATGACAAAAAAAAATATTTGAGAATGAAATAATTTTTTTTTTATCATTGTTAAATTTATTTAAGTAGATAAACTGTTTTATCAGCTGGATATTGTTGTAAATATTATTATAAATGAATGATAGGTAGTAGAAAATTAAAATTTAGATACGATTTCTAATGTATAATATGAGATTTATCAGCAAAAAAACTTTCTCTCTTCTTTTAGAAAACGTGAAAATGAGGTCATGAATAAAGATTCCATTCCAAGTTTTAGGAAAAAAAAAAAAAAAAATGATCAAGCATTGCATAATCTAATCAGTAGTATGAAAACTTGCCTAACAATTATTTATTCTTTACTTCCAAATCTCTTGAGTAAATAAAGTCTGAAAAATAATTTGAATATTAACAACAATAAAAAAAAAAAATAATTTTCAACAAAAAACTAATAATAATTCTCTCTATTAATTAAAGTAATTTACAAGAAGTTTTAATTTAATCAAAACACTTCACTTTAAATTTCCAAGAGGTGCATAATAATATTTTTATCCATCAAATATATTATTCATATCAGATTTTTCACGAAAAAAAATGATTCTATTATTAATTCTCATGATTATAAATAGAATTCATATTTATCATTAATCTATTCATCTGTTAAAACTTCTATTGAGATACAAGAAGAAATTTGTGTCGCGTTTAATGATAGAAAGTGAGAGGAAGAGTGAATAAACGATTGTGTTATTGTGTGATTGCTTCAAGTATAGCTTATTGAGTCGCACGAGGTCAGCAACCATCAACCACTACTCGTGATGACGTATAAAAACAACAGCTTCAACATTTTCAGTTCTCAAAAAAATATCAACAAAAACATCAGTTTAACTTAATTCGGTAAAAAATAATCTTAAAACTATTTTTTTTTCAGAAGTCAAATAAATCTTAAAATGTGATCTTAATTGTAGTAAAGATTAGAGTAAAGTTTAAATTGATGATGGAACTAAATTATAAAGTGTATATTACAGATTGAATCATTATCTGTATTTAACGCTTCTAATTTAGATTATTATCTATAATAGAACAGCAGAAATTAGAGGAATAAATGTTTGACATAGATAAAATTTGATATCATGAATTATTTGTTTTTCCTAGAGTCCACTGAACTAACATTTCATGTTAAAAAATTTTTGTAGATAATTTCTATAAATTTAGAGAATAGAATAGAATAAATTCTCTAGAGTATTCATATCTATGATTACAACTTCTGTGAAATTGATGGAATTAATAAATGGTGGAAGATTTTATCGGTCAGCCTATCTCCATATGCTACAATGAACATTCAATGTTCTAATGATAATTCTGACGACCATCATTGCAAGTAAAATTATTTATAGCGATGAAATGTATAATCATTCTAAGAATAATTCCATCTTCGAATTATTTTTGAAACAAAAAAGTTGTTTTTATAATCGGATCCTTTTTAATGACATATAAATAGCCATCTATTTTATACATCGTCAAACCGATTAGAATTAATATAATAAATTATTTATTTTGATAAATATATTCGATAGAATGATAATAAATTATTTATAAGAGTTTAGTGATTTTAGAATCATTTGTTTGACTGTAATAAATGATATTCTAATAAAAATGTACAGTTTGATTAGATATTGATTGTTGTGACAAGTTTTTCGAAAGTAAACATCATTCGTGACATAATATTATCCATAGTATCGTTATCTACTTTCAAACTGAAGAGTCGTTTTACACAAAACGAGACTACTTTTTAAGCTGAGTCAGTTGATTTCTTAAAAAGTACTAATATAAAGATACCGACTTAAAAGTTTTACAGACTGTAAAAAACATGTCTCTTCATCGTCTCGACAAGGATTAACACGGGATAATTCGGATAATTTTTCTTTCAAATTTCAGATTTCACTTAAACTTACAACTGACAACTTCATAACACTGAAACACGCTTTAAAGTTATATTTCCACACTTTTTTCTCCCTTCTTTTTAAAAGTTTAAACTTGCAATTACTTATTTACGTCAGCAGGAAATATCTGTTACCCATTTTTTTTTATCATACTCGATACAAAGTAAATTATTTAGATAGCATTTCAAAATACTTTTTTAATACGTTAATTTATCTAATATGTCGTTCTGTAAATAACTAATTGACGTTAATGAATATAATTAGTTAAATAAAATTTTTTTTTGTTTAAAACATTAAAATAAACTAATATTGAAATAATTCTATTTGACATAATCGAACACAAAAAAATGTATTTTTTAAATAAATTAATTTAAATAATCATCAGAACTCAATTGATTAAAATATTACCATATTAATTCTAAAAAACAAAAATATTTTATTACGATACTCATTCTAAAACATGTATGAAAATAATTAACATGATTAATAATTAATTAATTAAAAAAATTAATCAATTAATTATCAAGCAAATGTCTTTTTCATTAACTATAATTTTAATTTCTTTATAAAAATAGTTTTATCAAGAATAAAACTGCATTATTTCAAACGACTTGTTGAAATAAATATTTCAGACATTAATGTAAAGAAATGATTGAGTGAAAATTCTCGTGAAATATTTATCCCACTGAGAAGTAGTTAGTAAAGTGAGTTAGAATGAATGCAAGCTCGAGGGAAATTCGAATAATCGTTATAGTGCTCTTATTGTCATTCAAAAATACTGTTTCTTCGTGACACCTGGCTCGTACCGAATGATATACATTTCACGCGAGTAGGTAATAATTTCAAATCATACATATATATACACAAAGTAATATAGTTACGATCGTTAAACATCCCCTACATTGTTTCTTACAACGTACCAACTCAAATAGACTATGAATTTAATTCTTGTTTAATTTATAATGGATTTACTGTTAACATCAACTACATCACATTCTTTCTAACCTCAAAACTTTTTCTTTCTAATCTAAAAAGAAATTTTGTGAGAAATATGATGATTTGATAACCAATATGACCATGGAAATAATTATATAATTGAAATAATATATATTTAAAATAAACTAAAAAATTAGTTTACTTTTAATAGATAGATTTTTTAAAATTATTATCACTAATTAAAAGAAATATATCGATTAAAAAAAAAATTTTCCGGTTTAACCTTAATTAGTTTTATGGACTAAATCAATTAAGGTTAAAATCATCTGTTTTCTTTAATTAAATAAATATTCTACGAGTCATTTGTTTTCATATATTATTAATCTAGTGAAATAATAAAAATCTATTAAAATAATGAAGTCTCATCTATTTTGTACGTACTCTCATAAAATATTGTATATATATTTAATGATAAATAAATTTATATTGTAATGAAATATTTAAAACCCTTCTTTGTTATTTTAATAAGTAATCGTATCCACCAAGAAACTACATAATTAAAATGTTATTTTAAGCGATAAAAGGTCAAAGTTTCATAGGAAATTTCACATGAAATTGAAGTATAATAGAGAAGTAACAGATGCCAAAGTTTGCATTTTATGAGTCATCAATTTTCCATTTTCACTCTGTAACCTGCCATTTACTTTATTAAAATATTCTTTTTTTATTTCCTCGAATTTTCAATACTTTTCATTGTTCATAATTACACTCTATGGCAGTTTAATGAATTCACTTAATAACATTTATTTTAAAAAAAACTAACAGTAGTAATTAAAAGTTTTAGAAAAATAGTTTATCAAGTACTTTAAATATCTTTGCACATCAACTTATAATACATTAAATATAAATTTATTTATTTATAAAAAAAAATTAAGCAATCATAAAATTTGGCATAATTTCCAAATTATCAAAACTAAAAATTCTAATTTTACATTTTTTCAGTCATCATAAGTAACAAAGAGAAAATTGCGGTTACTTACAAAGTAAACAAAGTAATATAAAAGCAGTAAATATTAATAAATAAATAAAAAGTTTTTCCGACATGTTTACTTTTTCTTTGTCTAAGAAGTCATCAGATAAAAGCAACATAAACAAAAGTTGTTTTAATTTTTTCTTTACTACAATCCATAACAATTTATAACAAAACACTTATTTTGTGCCAAAAAAAGAAACTCCATTTCAGTGAACTTATAACAAAGAAATTTCAGCTTTTTTCAAATTATGATTAGTCCATAACAACTCATTAATTATAACAAAATGACTAAAAATAACTTGAAACTACAATTACCGAGATTTTATCAGTTGGTGATAAATATTTCAACTCAAAGCATTTAACGTGATTGTTCTCAATATATTAATGCTAATTATGTATTTATTTTGATTAAAGTGAAGCATATGAAATCTCATAAGGAATTTATAAATGTAAAACAAAAAGGGAAAATGTTAAATTTAGTATTATATACAATTTAGTATGATTTTTGTAGTGCAGAAAGAATATTATGAATCTTTTGTAGACACAAATCAACTGACTCACCAGGAATTCAAGAGCGCGACAGAGTTGGACGCCGTTCTGGTGTATCCAAATATAATCTTGACGTATGAGTTATAGGAGCACAAGTATGGCAACTAAGTATTACAATCGTTCTTGGTACAGCATTCGAGAGTAGAATAAAAGATAAATAGAAAAAGGAAAAAACAGAATAACGTTCAATAAAATTTGAACGTGGTCTCATACTTAAATATTTCAAATATGCATTACAATCATATCAACTTGAGCACCCCACCCTTGGGGCATTTAATGCTCCTCAGGAAGCACACAGAATACACACGCGTGCACGCAACACTTAATTAAATGTGCGCACTAGTCGCTCACGTCAACGACGTGGCCCCGAGGAAGCGGCTAATCCGGAAACGCGCGCCTCAACGCAACCACGTCGCTTTTAAATTAACTACAATACATACAATATCATCACATCTTCCTTATTAAGACTTTTCCACAGATGTCATAAACGTACAGGATTAGTTGTTAAATATTTTCCAATAAGTCACTTGGTGTTGATGAACACTCAAATAATACGTAGAATCGGATTGTTTTCTTTCTGTCAGTGTTTCCTAACCTCTATTTTTTAATTGCGCGCTCAAAAGGTCACCTCTGCGTCGTAAATCTGTTATTTAGTTCAAAGAGACACAAAGAAAACACGTTAATATACACGTATTTAAATTGCATACACTAATATACACACACACTGATTGATCGTCGAGACGAATCATGCGCGCACGTCAACAAATTTTCCCACTGGATTTTACAAAGCTTCAAAACACTCAATGTGGTTAGCCCAATAAACACCGGTTAAATGTTTATTAAATACTACTATTATTCAATAGTTCATTAAATGATAATCATGTTTATAATTCCCTTTAATAATAAGACATTCTTTCTTTGAGATGACTACCAATGCAGCTACCATACTACTGTACACGTTATATTTACTTCTTAGATTATTGTCATCACGCGGACACTCGAAATATGACGACACAATGTCACGTTAACTTCAGATTATAATGAATATTGTTAAGAATGTAAAAAAAAAAAAATTCTGTTACGACGTATTCTTCTCTCCAGTATTTGATGGAGACGCAACGAAGCGATTAGAGCTCAAGAGAAACTGGCACTTTCCGGTCGCGACTGAGCTACGCACACTAGCTAACTGATACTAGAGTGAGAAAGATCGAAACAATTTGCGATGAGGAAAAAGCTGCATCACTGAGCGAGACAAAGGTACGATGAGAGAAGGTAGAGTAGAGGGGTAAAGCATGGTACATACGCCGACCAAGTGGTGAGACGGGTGAAACCAAGAGGGGAAAGTGGCGCGCGACGAAAAGGTGGGAGAGATTATCAAAATGGCCGCTCGACCGTCACGCCGCCTTGTGCAGAAAACGTGGATCGGGTCTAGTCTCTCTTATGTGGACAAGTGAGACAGGATATTTGTAGAAAATCTGTAGAATAGACGGAGAAGAAAACACCAGAACGACGACCAAGAGACAGACAGAACTAACACCAATCTAACCTCACCACCAATACAACTCCTCTTTTGCCGTAACCAAAGATATGTCTCTCTGTACTAGATTAAACTCCTAGTGTATCCGCATGCTGAAATGTGAGGAATTTACACCGAATTCATATGCATGTTGAATCGACAAATTATTTTTGACTGCCAACCACAGAGAGGGAATATATTTTCATAGGCAAAAGTGTATACGTCGGAATGGAGTAATTTTTATGTCATCACGATCAGATTATCGGGGGTATTATTGACGTGATGAGATAACACTTTACTAGCTCTACTAGCTTATTTAATGCTCGTTAAATTATGATATGTCGCGACAATAATCATTTTTACTTTATTATTATTTATTACCTATTGTTTTTTATTGATTTTTCAGAGTTGACGTATATAAATTCCAACATATTACTTGGATCTTATCGAATATGAGTATCTAAGTTTTTTTATAAACCCCAAAAACTGTTAGCCCACGAAATAAATATACACAATTTATCGGAGTATCATTTTTTGGAGTAAGTATTCCTATAATCAATATTTTATACTGTGATTTTATTTATAATTTTTTCGAGGGATCGTTAAGAAAAATTAATGTGTTTCATCATACCATCATTATCAATACTCATTAATACTAATTAAATTAATGCTCTAAAAATAATTTTCCTTAAAATTACACTTTGTTTATTTTCTTTAACAACTAACCCTGATTTAATACTAGATTTTATCATCAATATTTCATTTTTATTGTGCTAAGATTTTTTTTTATTATCGAATTCGACTCCAATGCCTCTAGGTTTTTACTTTTAATCCTAAATTCATTGTCTAATCAAATTTACCACCAATTAACTATGATAATTAAATTCCAATATATTTATTTGATGATAAAACTGCTCCAAAATAAATAAACAATTCAAAATCTGTAACTAATTTAAATTTAAAAATAAAATTAATTAACCACAATATTGAATTAAATTTTTGTTTGTTTAGGAGGCTAACTACAACAATAAAATACATCAACTAACAAAATCTTTCAAAAGAGGATCAATAACGCATCCCACGTTGTTTAATTTAACAACATGAAGAAAGGGAGAAGTTTAATCTTAACTCGTAAGTAGTCTTATATATCCTTCCTTCTCCCCTAATGATCCATATGTTTTAGTTTATTAATAAAAATGATACTTATTACATAAACAGGCACCATGATATGGAACTATAGATACTGATCAATCTACAAAACACGTCGAGAGCATATACAAACGAAATTTACGAGGGTAAATAGAGAGGGGAATAATTAAATAGATAAAAAGGCGGAATGAGGGAAACATAGTTTTATAAGTCAATCGACCTCCCGACCTATGTCACAAAGCTGGTTTTATTGGCAGTTCGAAGAGCACAGTAAAAGAGATCGAGATATCTGGTGAGTAAGAAAGTGAGGGAAAAAATAGCGGTGATGGCAGACGAAGTAAAAGGAGTAAAAAAAACGTCTAGGTGAACGAAATGAACTGCTATGTTGAACAGGAGAGACGGATAGCAGTAAACAAAGAGAAATAGAGATACTTAGAGAATGTATGTGTACATTTTGTGATAGCTGGCGCAAGCACCAAACGATGAGTGTGACTCTGTTTCTCCTCCCTCTTATCCCCGTATTCTATATGTGTATTTATATATATATACATATATATATATATATATATATGTATATAGTTTGGTTCAGTCTCGTTTGGTTGTCCTCTCCTGCCTGATGATCGTCGCACCATTCGTCCCAACATGATCGCAACACCAAAATGGCGGAAACACGATATATATCTCTTTATAATGTACCTTGAAAAATGACACCTACTTCTTTTATCTTACCAAATTCATCGCCATCTGTCAAATCTTCCATAAACAAATACACGTTTTATAATAATTGGTAAAAACATGACTTCAAGCCATCCATGATTTCCAATGACACTTAATGTCGTGAAAACTATAAATAACCAATTAAACTGACACGTAAATATTTAGGTTGATTGTTTGACCATTCGTGATACACAGTCAGTTTATTAAAAAATTTTCCTGCTAACTAAATTGATTGTTTTTATGAGCTTGATTACACACCTCTATGAATTGAAATTTGATTAATTGCTGGCTTTATATTTGGAAACTATTTGGTGTGAAAATATTATATTTTGAGTTCAATGAGTGTTTAGTTTGATAGGCAGGCTTTTAAATACAATGTTTTTGAAAATATAAAATAACATTTATTTATATGTACAGAGTTATGATTATTCGATTTGTTGAAATTTCTTTTGCTATTATGGCCTATTTAAAAGCTTTGCTTACATATTGAATGACAATTTGTTGAATAATAATATGAATTAGTGATTGTAAAAAGTTATTCAATATTGTTGAATTTAAAAAAAATTCATCAGAATGATAGAAATTGATGAAGCACCAAGTAATCAGAATTTAAAATTCGTTGGAAACTAAATTTAAACTCCAAACATCGAACTAGCGGTCTCTGTGTGGGCAGTTCATTATAAAGAATGTTTTTTTTTTTTAGGCTAATACTAGTAATTTCGAGGAAAAAGTGAAAAAGAAATCAAAAGGTAAATCTTCATATCAAAAGTCAATTATCATTGTTAGATTTATGACGACTTTTTCTTCAAATTCTATCTCAATGTCAACAGAGAAATTGACTACATTTAAAACACAATACAAAGCCAAAATCTGCTACAAAAAAATACATATTTAATTTACTACCAATCAAAATAGTTGTGAACCATAAATCATTGGGGAAAAAAAATAATTTCTGTTTCCATAGAAAACATTTTTACCTTTTTTAAAAAATTATTCGTTCACATAAAGATATCAATTGGTGTTACTTTTTCTTTATTAATCAGAGTATAAAGCAATTACTTCAAACAATATATTAATTGCTGAATAGTTTTTCTAATTACCACGGTATAATGTTTTTAATAAAGTGAAAGTAATTAAAAAGTCTTTCAAAAGTGAATATAATAGACTTCACAAACGAGAGATCAAACCAAATACTTATTTATCAATAATTCGTTAATTAAATAATAATAATAATAATAATAATAATAATAATAATAATAATAATAATAATAATAATAATAATAATAATAATAATAATAATAGTAAAAAATAAATAAATAATACATGAAAAAAAATAATTTAAGTTACAGTTTTTCTGAATGCTAGAATGCTGATAAAAGACGTAGATAAGATAATAAAAACGACTTATTTAGTGATTATTATAAAATAAAATATTTTTGATTTCAGAATATAAAATAAATCGATAACTAATCTCTGACATGATGTGGTTATGTCAAAGCTGATTGGAACAACAGACAGGAAGATGATTTAAAGATTTATCTCAGTTTAGTGTTGGCATAATAAAATCGCTGTGAAAGTTGAATGGAAGTCGTACGTGTTGACTGAAAAGAGACATACGTGTGTATGCGTCTGTCAGTCAGTACCAAGAGCATATGGAGCTTCTTGTCATTTTTTCTCACAGGCCCTCCGGCTTCTTTTCACTACGTTTCCTGTCAGAATGCCCTTACAAGTACACACGTATTGCTCCATTACAAAAACAACTCATATTACTTAACTCGTTTTAAATTTATTAACTTGTTAATTCTGTCACTCTTTATTTGCTAGAGAGAACATTTTAAAATCGTTTTTCATTGAGTCTGCTTATTATAATCATGCTGTTGCTTCTAAATAACAAGATTCATTTCAAAGTGACAATTTTTTCGCAAGTAATTGAGAAACATATTTTTTTTTTTTTGAAAAAGAACTTATGGTTATTTCATGAAAGATTTTTATCATTCAGAGAATTTTTTTGATATCTAGAGTGTTAATAATCAATGAAAATGAAGTTTATATGGTTATTAAATCAATGCTTAATTAAAATGAAAAGGATGTTTCTAAGAATTTTTTTTTTTTTGCTGTTAAGATTTATTTTTACTTTAGTTTGTTTTTTATATTCACTAGCTGTAGAGGGGATACGGTTAACAAGACTAATATACTTATCTATGCATTAAATTTGTTCTTGGAGCTGCAAAATAATTTCAACTTTTTTCCAAAAGATCTGATGTGAAGAAAAAAATGTGGAACAAATATTTTTAAATGAAATTAATAAAAAATTTCAAGTAATAAAAAATAAAAAAATATACTGTACTTCGGTCTGTTTTATAAATATTGAATAAATTATTTTGATTATTATAATAAGTTTCTCATTAATTATAAATTTGTAAATACTAGAATGCCATGATAAAAGAAGATTATTATTACTATCAATGATGATATTAATTAACATTACACTTTAAAGCTTTAAAAAATATTTTAATTATGTAAAAGATCGAATAATGTGAATAAATTAGATTGAAAAAGACTTGGAAAGACAAAAATTAATTAAATCATTATTTTATATGGAAAATAAAAATATTATTGTTATCATTAACTTTCATTAAAAAAATATTAATCAAAACTTGTAATAAATAAACGTTGCTGAGGAAAAAAATGAAGTCATTTGAAACTTCTAAAAAAAAACTAGTAATTTTTTTAAATTCTTATTATTATTATTTTTATTGTTTTGTAATGAACAAAAATTCTCGAAGCATATCAAATTAAACTCCATTACTAAAAAGAGCATAAACATAATTAACACATTTTAAATTACATGTTATAAAACTTCTACTTGAAACACGAAAAATTTCATTTGAATCTGAAGTTTAAAGTATTCATGATAATAAATATTTAAATTCTGTATAATTTATCAAATATTCAGCTCATATATAACATAACTGTCATTATAAATCAACTTGAATGTCATCAAAGTAATTAGACTAATTTTTTTAAAACATCTAAAAGTTGGATAGAAGAAAGGATAAATATAAAGCAAAATCAGCAAGATATTAATTTAAGTCAGATATCTCAACACTTTGAGTCTTAGATCGAGTCCTGACCTCTGGCTTAACTAAACCAGTTGTTTCCACTTTATTTACTCAGGTCATTGGGCAAACGACAAAGAATTCACAAGTCGGCAAGGCAGCTGACTACTAGTTAGAAATCTAAGTTATCGATATACATACACACTATCGTCTCTAATCGCTTGATTTATATCCTCATTAATCACGTTTCACCCTTATTTAAATAGAATATACATGACTATATGATTTCATTTATATATAATTCACTATTTAAACTGTAATTCCTCTTTCTCTTTATTGCAAGCCGTTTCAACATTAAACTCATGTATATTAATCATACTAGGGCTTTATGTACTACATTGTAGATTAGCTTAAACATTCCTGCATCAACTAAACTCCCATAAAAAATTTCCATCTTTACTGATTTTTATTCCTAAATTAATTTTAGTGATTCTGCATTGGTGATTTCAACAGAATGTGATAATAAATTTTGTTTAAATATTTAAAAGTAAAATATGAAATCAACTTAAAAAACATCTTTATAACGATTTTTTAAAATTATTTTTATATAACTGTATATCAAGGGACTATTGTATACTTTTGTGAAAGTTTTTTGCTTGTAAAATTCTCAAAAAATTTTTATTGCTTGTCTTTCCCAAACAAGTAATATTGCATGGAAATTTTCCAAGGTTTTCTCTATCACATAACATACTAATAATCCACCGTAAATAATTTCTTAAAGGAAAATTCAAAAGGGAAGCCAGTCAGAGGTCTAGAGTCTGAATGGAGGAAACTATTATCAACACTAGGAGCTAACAATTGTTATAATAACATCTTGAGGTAATTATTAGTTAATAACAATTTTTTTATTTATCAAATAATACTGTAATGTTAATAAATTATTACCTCATAATAATATTAATAGTTGCAATGCATCATGAATAATAATTATGAAATAATTTTTAATTGTTGTTCAAATAATTTATTTTTAATTTATAAAAAAAGAAGAAAAAGACCATGTTTATAAATATCACGATTCATTAGCATTCCTTCTCGTCTCTATGACCCAAAAAAAAAAATTAAGGATGTGGTATTTCAACGTGCGTTTAAATTTAGACAAAAATTCTATGTGGGCTATATAAATATTACAGTTATTTGAAATTTCCATGAAATGAATAAAATGTGAGAGAATAATTCAATAAATAGAATCTAGTGGTCGATAGGAATACTATTTTATCTGAATTTGAATTCAAATGAATTTAAAATAAACAGAAATATAATCGATTTAAATTGCAAACTGCCATAAATTCTTCATAACTTTCCAAGTTAAAGTAGCGATGTATCACTGACAGTAAATATTTAACAACCTATCAACAATGTAAGAGGAATATTTAAGGTAAAAAAAGTCTGCTTTTATTTAACTGATTATATGAAATTTATGCAATTTCCGCTTTATATGAATTTGGAACTATTTATAAAAAATTCATGGTTACATAAAAGTATTGGTGACCATATATATATACAGTGTAAACATGAAGAAAACGCTCATTCACCGGAAAGACTACCTTAAATAATGTTGTAATAATTCATAGTACACGAAGGTACATATGTATATACATATATATAATATAAAAATGATCAATTATATAAATAAAACTGTTATTATGTAACGACTTTCAATAACTAACTTTGATGTTATCAAAACTAATTTTTTTCTGTTTATCATGAGTTAAGTGAGAATTATTAATAGCACAATTATGTTATTTTTTACAGCTTTCACAAAAAAAATTGTTAAAATATTGTTATAACAAACATCCAACAATTTTATTGGACTGCTAATTTATTTAAAAGAATTTTATTTCAATTATTATTAATACGATTAATAATGTCATTAATAATTGAATATTATTATTAACTATTAATGACTAAACAATATTATTAATGATTAATAATATGTAAAAAAAATTTTGTGAATAAAAGGTTTATTTATAAATCATTAATAATGATGTTATTGTTAAGTAAGGGTTTTAATAGATGCACTAGAAAATTTAAAATAAATTAAGACACACTAATTTTTATAAGTCATTCATAATGTTAAACATTACCAATACTCAATGTATTTCATGTTGAGGGTCATCGATAATAATACATACGGTTTGGAAAAAAAAATATTGTTCAATATTTCATCATAGTATCACCCAATATTGTACCTAGCTTAACAAACAACTAGAATCTCAATAAATAATGTAGAAATATGTTCAAAATACGATATAAATATCACATACATATGTTTGTAAACTCAAATATTTTGAAAGAATCGTTGATATATTTTAGTACAAGAAAAGTTATAACCGAAAAGAATAACTTGAGGTCTGGTGTTTAATAGTGAGTTTAGAAGGGCACCAGTTGGAGACGAATAAAAGCCTGGTAATAGGGGGAGGAGTGAAAGGAAGTGAAGAGCAATAAGGGTAGTTAACAAGTTAGACTTCTTTTAATATTCAAGGACATCAGAAATAACATCGTTTAGTTCCAAAGAAAAATAATATTCGGCTAAAAATTACGAAGCATCTCTGTATCGAATAGTAAGAAGAAAAAATTTCCAAGAAATTTACTAATTTTTCTTCATGTCTATTTTACACTCATTGATCAATGTTTTAGGATAAAAAAATGAGACAATGATTTATAAATAATATATTTTTGCTCTTTTTGATATAATAACAGAGGGTAAAAATATATTATTCACTACCAAGTACTGAACTTTATTATTAAATATTTCAAAGCACAAGCTATAATTTCTGGCCAAACTCTCCACTTATTATTTTCCCATAGTTTTATGCTAAAATATTATTAATGTTCTGAATATTAAATATGTTTAATCACTTTATTGTACAGCAGTAAAACTGTATTAGAAACTGAACATTTGTTATTAAATTGACCAAACTATTTTAAAAAAGTCTCAGACGATATGTATTGGTAAAAAATTAGTTTTCTTTTATTTCTTTATAAGATCAGCTCAAGTGAATTGAATTAAAGTTTTATTAAGTCTGGGACTTAAATTCCAAGTTATATCAAGATATGTTAAAGAAAAAAAAAGTCCAAGATCAAATCTATAAAATTGTTTTAAAATATCTCCAACACAAGTTAGTTTATGGCCAGCTTGGAAATATATAACTTGACTCTGTTTTCAGCAGTTAATAATTAAATCAATAAGTTTCAAGGTTAATTTATTATAATTTTTTTCTTGAAATTATTTTTTAATAAATCATTTATTAAAAAAAAAAAAAAAAAAAAAAAAAGAAAACAAAAAATTTCTGAAATCATCAAATTACATTAAACTTTATTTATTGATATTGTAAATTTTCATTATTGTCCATACAATCAGTCCATTATTTCAAAAAAATGTGGATAAAGTTTTCATTGTTGCATTAATTAAAATATAAATAATAAATTTATTGATTTTAAATGAAAAAACTCACTTGACAAATAAAATTAACTTAGGCCTGGATTAACATTGCTGATTATTTTAATTATTTTTATATTTAATGAGTATAAAATTTGTTTATAACTACTAATGCATTTATTAAAGTGGTCTAACTTAATAGATATAGAAATAAATTAACTTATTAATATTGTACAGCTACAATAAACCTATATAGATTTAAGATGCTTCAATAAACAAAAAAATAATAAAATAATAGAATTGACTGAAGCAACTTTGAACAATAATCTGTTGATTCAATCACTGATGGATAGTGTGATAAAAGTACAAAGCTGTGAAATCATGTTTCACTGAAAGGACAAATTAGAAATGGTTAGGAATGTTCAACTTTTCCATTCAGAATTTTGGTTGAAGACTGTGAAGAGTGACTAAAGACATAACAGGTTGAGAGCAAATATCTTTTAATCTGAGGGAATTTGTAGCAAGACAACAAACTACGAGAGAATACAAAACAGCAGGCTGTTGATCCCTAGTGACTAGTCCCTAGGAATTACGATCGTCCATTGAAGTAGATAATAATTTCAGGGATACCTGGGTACACTCCGCAATACCCCCGCACCATATCCGGCGTCTGACTCACTCCAGAAACCGTTGCTGAGGTTACCAACCTCATTTTTCATTTAGTAATATCTTTATTCTTGAAAAAAAAATATTTTCAAATCTTCGTATTTTTACTTGATAAATGAATTTAATTAATTTGAAAATAAATCCTATTGAAAATGATAAAGCATTGAATGGATGAATTAATATATTTCAACGTTCAAATTTAGTCTCAGTAATTCTTTCTCTTTTCTCGTCATATTATTTTGCACATTAAAGCTCCCAAGTTGATAGCAGCAGGTAGGTATTTAATGCCTACGTACAATGCGAGTTGAGTGGAAGAAAAGGTCGTGGAATAAATAACGCGTTGACCTTTGACCTACACGTGTCTGATCGCAAAATCAGTAGCTCACTGACTGTAGACATGGTGGAGAGAAGATCGTGCTTGGAAGCTCTTTATTCATCATTCACGTAGGTGAACGCCCGCCTACTTGTAACTTCTCTCAACGCAATTTTCATCCTCTCTATTTATACATTTCATCGCTAAATTCAAACAGTTGTATATATATATATCTATATTCCTTATCAATTTATCCATCTTATTATCTTTTTACTACTACTGCTTGTCTGTTCACCAAGATATGTAAATTATGGATGCATTAAGTTGGAGATTTATTAACTAATCAGAGCACAAGTGAATTCATTGCGACAATCAATGCAACAAGATGTGTGCACTTAGTGTACATCATTATAATAAATGTACTATAAATTCAATAAAATCAAAGCATTCATATATTATTTCTGTACAATATATTCAAGCTCAACTATTTATTAAGTATTATTAAATATTTTAACTTTGATAGATTGAATAATTTAATTTTATTCTTATCATTTTTTTGTTCTTTAATAATTTATTTATGTATTAAAGATAATTATAAATAAATTTACCATATTTTGCCAACTTATTTTAGATAAAATTATTATTTAATTGCAATTGTGAATACGGTTATTGATTTTCACTCTAAATTAAATATAACCTTTTTTTTACTCAACTATTATTCTTCTATACTTTGTCACGAGAATGTATGGAATGATGATATCAATCAATGTATTATCTGTCATGTCTATTCACGCTATAGATAAATATCGATGTGGATTTAAATTCCTATATTATCCACCGTTTATTTTGTTTCTTCAAATCCATTATCACCATTTCAATTCTTTAATGAATTTCCTTGAATCAATATTAAGTATAATTTTATTCATAAAAAATTAATGAAATATATTTTTTTTTTTATTAAAATACTCTAATTGATGTTTTAAAGTTAATTAATTTTAACGATTTAATTATTTTTATTTAACTTTTGTGATATTATAAATAATAAATAAATAATAAGAATTGTATTATTTTTATTGAAATATTTAAAATAAATTTAAATTATTATCATGATGTATTATTAATTTTTTTTTAACATTCAATGCCTATGGCCATTTTATACTTAAAAATATTATTTAATTAATAAACAAAAAATGTAATACTTTAAATTAAATTATTTATTTCTGTTGAATTCTCGGAACAACAGTGAATCTCGGTTTATTTTTTATTTATTTAATAATTTAGTTTAGCATACATTTTTAAATGTGAACAAAAAAGTGAGGATTAATTGTCATTACTATAAAATAATGTTTAAGGAAATTTTTAATTAGTTTTAAGAAAATCTCTGAAGGATACACATGCACTTCTCAGTACAATCAGTTATTTGAATTAAAGTGTTCATACTTTTGACATAAAGAAATAAATTCAGGCTATATTTAATTAACATTCCTTCTATGTAATCCTGAATTTCTAAAAATTCCACAAAAAATATGAATTAATGTTAAAAACAAATCAAATCAATTGTCTTTGAATGAAAATATTTGAAACATTATATCAATCACCAAACAATAATTGATAAATGTTATTTAACAGTCGAGATTACTAAATCTCAAACAAATACAAAAAGATAAAAATTAAAAAAAAAAAGGGTACCAATGAAAATCAATTGAAAGGGTTAGAATAAAAATATGTTATGTAAATGAGTATCGGTATTTTTAATTAAGAAGAATATATTAAGTCAGCAAAACAGAGTCGATGATAGTTCATGGATGTGTATTATAACAGGATGATTCAGCTACATAAAATTGCAAATAATGTCAGAAGGAAAATAAGAAAAAGAGATAGGCGGCTGTACACTCGAGACAAGACTTTATCAAAGTGGGTTGTCAGCTGCAGCCTTTATCGTATACACGTTATCGGTATCGAGGATGCTCGGACGCTAAATGCTCGAGCTTCGCCGAGTCGAGCAAAGATACGATAGAAAGATATAGATATAAAATAACCATGAAAAAAAATAAGAACCTATTACTTTTCTATTGTGCTTTATATCGAAATCGATCATTTTAAAAAACTTCCTTCATCCACGGTATAATTATTTTTTACAAAAAAATCTTCCATTTAATTCCTTTAATTATTTTATTTGCAACTAGTATTTAGTTATCTCCTTTATCTTATAATCTTTTATCAGTTTAGAGCTGATTAGAGGAATGATTTGAAACTAAAGTCATATGGGAATATTAAATTTATTGAAAATCTTCCCATTTTTGATGAATTGAGTCAAGATTTATGGTCTTGTTTGTTTTATCTTTAATAAATTTGATTAATTATTACAGCAAAAATTTATCTAGTCGTTTTTCTTCATTCTTAGAACAATACCCAGATAGCCTGGGGGAGTTATGATAGATTGCATTCAACTGATTCTAAATACTTTAAAATAATTTGTTATGTATATTTTAATTAATTAAATACATTTACTTCAAATTTTTTCCATGCTTATATCAATCTATATGCTAAACTTTTTATCTTATGAAGCTTAAAAAAAAAGACATATTAGTTAAAGAAATAATAGAATAAATTACATATCGCAAATTAGAGAAATAGATAAAAAAATTAAAAACTTCAATGATTCAAAGCGAAGCCAGAGTATTTCAATATTTATATAATAATGTTATATTATAAAATAATAAAAAAATATTATTGAAATTTTTAGAAATATTATTTTGATCATTTAAATTTATTTATATCTATTAATTGATTTCTTTTATTGCTGGTTTCACATATACATAGGGGAAAAGAATTAATTAAATTAAGATAAACTGATTTAAAGAAATAACTTTAAAAGCTAACTGGAATTTGTTTGATGTAAAAACGTAACAATTGAAGTAACAAATAAATTTCCACTGAACTCAATGAGCCAGATAAATGGAAAGACATTTCCATTGTCTTATCACAAGTAATAAATTATTGACAAATAAATATTTACTCGACAAACAACAATTTGATGTAAAAATATCATTAAAGGTAATAGAAGTATCCATGTTTACTCAATTATTAACGTAAAATCATCTCTAGATGTCAGCTCATTAGTAAAAGTGACTCAATTCTGATTTGAAGTGCGATAAGATTTATTTGATCAGCTATTAGTGAGTAACAACTTCCCTCTATTGTATATCGGATTTTCGTCATTCTTAAGATACTTTTGTTGATGAAAAATCAATAAGATGACTTGGTGTCACTAAATGTGCATTGTTTTCCTAAATCTTATCTGTTAGAAAACAAGATTTAGTTGTTATGACATTTCGTATTATCAAATAAGTACAAAATAAAGCTTAAATATTTAAGCTTCACTTTAAATATTGATTTAAAAAATTTTTTAAAAATTTTAATTTGTTATAAATAATATTCAATTATTATAAATAAGTCATCTAAAATCATTACGACATTATTTAAATAAATTTTTGCGCTTTCAAATTAATTCTCAACTTCATCGCAGTTCTCAATGACATTCAACCAATATAAATAGCATTAATTTAACATCACAAAAAAAAATTTAATTTGCAAAAAAAAAAAAATTTTTTCCTGCATATTAATCACGAAATCAAGTTATATCCCCTGGCTGCAGAAATACTAAGCAATTGCGAATGAATAATAACAGATCGTTTGAGTGTTAATTTATCAACTCACACGTGCTAAGTATCAGTAAAGCGAATCCCTTCTAATACATACTCTTGTATTGATATGCGTTTCTCCCCACCCTATCAGCTGATATATAGTATACGATAACGAACAATACTAATGCACTATCGTACATACAATTATAGTTACGTACATACATATATACAATAAATGTATGGATATTATGGATTATATACACATGCATATCCTGGTCTCTATTTTCTCTTCCTTCGGATTTCGAGTGTGTATAAGTACCTATAGGTGGCTAGTCAAGCCAACGGTCATCTTAACTAGTATAGTATTTACGCTTGAGCTCAATGTTTGCGATACAAAGACAGGTAATACACTCGGCCTAAGGACATAAACACATTACATTTCATTACAAGTTGCCTGGAAACATACTCTAAGGCATTCTATTTCAATAATTATTGCTTTGCAGCATTTGAACTGAATTATCTAGATATCATAGTGTTTATAGATATTCACAGTATACCATAAAGATAATAAAACAATCAAAAAGATTTAAAAAAAGGAGCAATAAAGTAAAGTTACGTATTCATGTCAACATTCTGTTTCTTCTCAAGTCATGACCGATTTAATGAATATTAACCAACTAAACTTATTATAACTGGACTCGGCCTTATTTTGATCATCTTTCTTTATCTTTCTTACGAAGAGACCACTTTATACTGTGTAATGGATTGCGCAGTTCTCAAGATTCGCTTATAACTATTCTTACGACTATTCCCAGAACTTTGTGTTAAGAGAAAGCAATTTACTGCAGTCTTTTATGTATTTGCAACTTAATGAAACAAGAACTATCATTTTTGTTCTCAATTATTTCTTATTAATTCAAAATTGATATAAAATATGAATAAGCATTGATGAATAGTCATATTATTATTCTAATTATTAAAAACTAAATTTATAAAAAAATAAAAAAATTGTTTTTTATATAATAAATGTGAAGATTTTATTTTTTGCTTTTTTTTTTAAAGAATATCTTTGCTCTACGTTACCAATGATATTGATTGGATTTTTTTTAGTATCATGTTGGTAGTTCTTTGAATCATATATTTCGAACAAACTCTTAGTTTTCTTTTTTTTCCCCCACTTCTGGGAAGTTAACTTTATGCAACATAAAATTGAGTAAACTTAACGAGACTTAAATATATGTTTCTGGAGCTTGATGAAAAAGAATATTCGGTTAACCAGAAAATAAGTTAATTAAAATAAATGAGTTTCATTTACAATTTTTTCTATGCTATAAAAACTGATAATTTAATTTATAATATTTTTTTTTCTTATAAATTGGCAAAATGATTTATCATAGTTGTGTCAAAAAAAATACTCCCAGAGCAATAAAGCCTATTAAATAACACAATTTGATACTGAAACAACTGATTAATTGAATAATATTCAAACAAAACTGGATATTTTTTCATTTTTATCTCAAATTATTTGCTGGCTTTTTTTTCCATTGTGGTTGACTATTATCTTGAATTTTAGAGAAAAATATTCAATCAAATAATAACATGATTATGAACTCTTAATTTATGAGGTAAATATTTCACCAAAAATCCTACATTCAAAACTGACCAATAAAACTGTTTTGATGCTCTTGAACGATTTCACGGAATCATAAGTAGAAACAATTACCAATAATTCTAGCTAATACGCAAATCAAACTAAAGCATATTTGATTAAAAATTAGTCCATGTACATGGTGTTTACATTTTAGCACACTCAACTTTCAATGGCTGGAGAATAATTTTTTTCCAAGAAGCAACTACCAACTTGGTAAAAGTTTAGAAATAAAAAAAAAAAAACTAGGTGAAAAATTTAAACGATAAATGGTTGAGAAAAGTTTTTTATCATGTACATCTTTAATACTTAAAAACTTGAGTATGAAATAACCATACCAATCACCTAGCAATTCATTTCCGGAGTGATCGACAACGTTATCAAGTTTCAAAATGACTTCTTCAACACGCGAATTACTTTCGATTATGGTATTTATTTTATTTAGTCAAATTTTTTTCTAGATTTATGTCATTTAACATAGGTTTAAATAGATTGAAGGATTATTGAAAATTATCTATTGATAATAATAATAAAAATAAGATCAACATTTTGGAGTCATTACCACTTGAACTTATAAGGTTAATAATAGAAATGAAAATGATAACAAAGTAAACAGAATATATGTATGTGATGATGTGAACTTACCGCGGTTTCTGTTTCTTCATGGCGTTTAAGTCAGCCACCTCGTATTCGTAACTCGATGTGTCACGTGTCACTCGCTACCTTCACTATCATGGCATCAAACACCCTTCTTTTTTCTTTCTTCTTCGCTTATTTTTTTTCTTTCCCCGGCGATCTTGAAGCACGTACAAAGACTGCAAACATTTTACGGTATTTTTTTGTGACCCGACTAACCAATCAACGTTCGCTAATAGCCAATTATTTTACTACCATCGGTATTGATACTATTTATTGTGATGAAATTCTAATAAACTACATTTTTCGACGAAATATTTTGCCAATATACGGATCGAAACTAACAAATAATTATTGTAAGATTTATGTGATGATACTAAAAATATTTATCCATTTTATAATTTGAATTTTTATTGCATTTATTTTATTAATTCAAAATTATTTAAAATCATTGAATTGCTGGAAATTAAATGTATATTAATTGTCGTTATGATTATTTAATAAAATGCAATTTAGCATTAGATTCGTAAAGTTCAAAAATTAATTATCATGAAATATAAGACGGTTATAAGAAACTCTGAATTTAATTATTAAAAAATTGAAATTGGTAGTTTTCTTCAAACCTAATTATTAAACTTGTTGTATTGTTGGCCAATCAATTAATTTTCAATTATAACATTACTCTAAAAATGTTTTTTGGTATCAATATAATTGATTTTTTTTCCCAGTCTTCCGAGAAATGATAAACCAAGTACTCTTTTCAGAATCATTTAGCATCTAATTCTTATTAAAAAAATGTTTTCATAATTTTTTGCAACATCACATACCCTACTTTATGAAGAAAAATCAATTGACAGTTACTACAAATTGAAAAAATACATCTAAAAAAATTGCAAATATATAAAACTCGATAAACTAACGTTTTGAAGTATTTGAAAAAATAGAAAAAAAATATTCACAAGCTCGTGCAAAAATTGATTAGAATTTTTATGAATGAAAACCAAGTTATGTCTTTACAACCATGTAATTTATTGTCAAAATCATACTCTTATCCTGCATGAAATCCATTAATAATAATCAACTTTTAGATGAATTCTCATTCCTATTCCCACACAAGTACTTTTGACTATTTCTTTCGTTTCCGTCAACGTATCAAACGAGACGACGAAATAAGAAGAAGGGGACGTGCACTGGCAACGTCGCAACTCATTCACTCACTCACTCAACCGTATACCACATAGCACTCATAGTTGACTATTTCTTTCTTTCTCACCGTTTGCTCTTCGTGTGCGCATATCCATCCAGAACAATATTCACTCAACAGCTGCTCTCTCTCTTTCGTCCGATTTTCGTCAGCCAAGAGCCACACAGTATCAAATGTTCATACAGACATGTATATTACTTTGATTGCATCTGTACAAGTATCTTTTGCCTCTCAATGTTATAAACCATGTATACTAGAGGATCAAGCTATTTTACTAAGCCATTTTACCTCTCAAAGCACACTCATACATGCATTTAACCATAGATATATACACATATGAAGGTGCTTCTCCAGTTGTACACGCGCTACGTGACTGCTAGGAAGAGAGAAAAGAGAGCAACGACGCAAGAAGAAGCAAGACGAGAGCTCCGCCTTTAAATATTATATATACATCAATATAAATATCAATACATATTTACCCAATCTTTTTTTTCTATTAATAATTACTCGAATAAACTGTCAACGTAACGCGAATGGCAAAATCCGCGATAATATTTAAATATCTAAAATGGAGTATATAAAAAATGTTAATATTTATAAAATAAAAGTAAATGAAATAAACCTAACAAAACAAAATACCTGGTTTTTTTTGTTTACTAGAATTTACGTTTCATCGTTTGTGCCACTGAAGATTCTGGTGCAACAACGTGTTCGCACGAAACCATTGAGCCTGAGAAGTAGAGGCCATGCACTCACATACACAAAGAAAACAGAAACTCATGAGGTCGTCAAGATGTTTGTGTACAAGCAGCAGCGATCGACACGACACAACGACTATTGCGGCTATATCCCAATGAGATTCTTCGTAGACTCTCTTTGCAATCTTGGAAACTTGTCAACGATTTTTATGACCACACGAGTCACTTAAATTTCATAATAATATTAGTATCAATTACCAAATAATATCAACTCTAATCAACGTCACACTAATTTTTAAAAATAACGTACGATAGTATCAATATCTTCAACTACTAGCGATTGACACTTTGATTACTCTCACTTGCTTGCAGTGGCGGAAGCCATATTGCAATCGCTGTTCTGTAACCAGCGCAGGACGACCAATCCCAGAGAGGGGAAGGGGAATACAACTGTAGACATACAGATTATGCTCAACAACCCGATGTCTGTTATTTTCCTGACATCTATCGGATTACTTTCGTATCTAGTTACTTAATCTTTTTTACCGACTAGATTATTTAAATACTCTGAAATATGATATGAATCATTTAAACAGCTTCAATTTTCCCTATGAATATGGATTATTTTTTTAAACTTCATTTCAATGTCAGGCTCTTTAATTTTCTCCTAACAAGCAATTTAAAATTTTATTTTTACTTACTACGCTATAAACACTACAGAATTTATTAGAAAATTGAATGTAATTTATTTTTACTCATTAAAATAAAAGATTTTGTTGTGTTTATAAATAATTCATTATTTTCCTTACTAACTGACATATAGAAAATTAGTTTAATAACTAAATAATATCTTCTATAATTATTTTAATATTAGAATTCTCTGAAATACAATAGTAAACAACTAATAGTATTGATAATTTTAATTATATATAATTTGCTAGAACGTAATGATTTAATTATTAGAATTATAATAAAGTTAAATTATTTTTGGAGCATGCTTATTTATATTACAACAAAAATAAGCTGAATTAAAATTATCTTATGTATTATCTTGAAATAAAATATTGTTAATTACAATAATGAGAATTAAATAACAATAAACAATTAATAGAAAATGACCAGATATTATCTAATAATAGAAATGAAACCATCCAAGAATACTTTTAAAAGTATTTAAAAAATTTTTTAAAACAATAATCATTAGTCTCGTTAATTGTTTAATTTTGTGATATGAGGACTCTATTTTTTTTGTTTTGAACTTACTTCCTTACAGTTGTTAAAATAAAAATTATGCTTTTTAAGATATAATTCTAAATTATTTAGCTTATCAATTCTATTACTTTTCTGATTGTCATTAATACTTGACATTTGATCCTTATTGTGAATGTATAGTTATGTTATCACTCATCTAATCTATTTTTGGGCATTCAAGTTTGTTGATGTTACAAGTCAGGTCTAGTATTTATGTTAATAATCAGATTTGATAGAATAAATTGGTGAAGCTACACTGATAAAACAATTTTTGCTGTTATTTGATTTAGTACTGCTTGTTAATTAGAATAATTCATTGAAAAAATACATTTCATTTTGCTCGATTGTTTTGAATAGAATTAAATTTTTTATTCATTAATAAAATAAATAATATTTTTAAGCATAAAATAACAATCGACATTTAAAGAATGAATAAAAAAAATTAATGATAAAAAATAATAATTTAAAGTTGTCTTTAATATTTGATAAAAATAATAACATTTTATTGTCAACAATGTTTAAAAAATTGGCTGTTAACTAAAGATATATTCTTTTCAATTAATAAAATAAAAAATTTTAATAGTTACAATAAAATATTGTTTTTATAAATTTAATTCTGATGGATATTTAAAATAATTTATTAAAAATATATATCTTATTCCAACTATTGAAAATCTCAATCTTATTAATTAAAATAAGTTTATCAGTAAGTTAGTTCATAGTAAATTTTATTTGTAGTATACTCTAGCAAAAAAAAATAAATAATTCGCTGACCGATTAGGAGATGCGTGAATTCGACCTAGAAACAAGGTTATATTGAAAGAATGCAACGAAAATAAAACGAAGAGTGTTGATTTCACGCAAGTTGACTGAAATCAGTATTCCCGTTATGAATGTTCATATTTATCTATCCAGTAGTAATGACAAGCTTAGTTATTATCTGTGTTCTTCAGTCATTAGAGCAATTGCATACTACTTTTGACTTCTACCAAGCCTATACACATTTAACTGCTTTATATTTTCATTGTTTCGAGACAACAACTGTACAGCCATAAAAGTTTAATACACTATACACATTTAATAGTATGTTTTTAAAATGTTGGGTTGTAGTACAAACTACTCTACTTTCACTTTATAAAAACGCAAAACGTGTTAACGACTTTATTAAATAAATCATTTCAAAGAATATTTTTCCTTTACATGCATGTTATTATGCCTTCAACACTTATTAATCTATCAACGGTAATTACGTCGAAACGTTATTCCAACGAATTTAGTTACATAAATAATTTGTTATTTAAAACTTTATTTATATTATTAATGAATTTTTTTCATGTTTAGATAATAATTGGTGCTGTTTTCTTATAAACAATAGTCATATTGTCACATAAAAAGCACAATTAAATTTATTAACATCTTATTATTAAAATGTGCATTGTCTTTTGTTGATGATAATTGAATTCAATTTTATAAATAATTGACATTATTGTTACAGTAAGTTTGATTATTATTTGCTTTACAATATAATATATATATAATATTCATAACAATAGATTGCTTTAATTTGGTATCAACAATCTTGCATAAATAATTTATTAAAAATTAAAATTAATTAAAAGGAAGAATTAACAATAAGACTGTTAATGCAATTATTTTTTTTTCAAATGAATCAATACATTAAAAATTATCAATATTTGTTAATATATTAATTAATTTGTTGTTTTATATTTTTTATTCGTGTCCCACTTTATCCCTCCTTTCCATAATATTGTTATTTACATAAGTTTTACCTAAAAAAATATTTTTGTTTACAATCAGGAAATATATTACTCACTCTAGTGAGTCAATTATCAAATAATTTTTACTAATAAAAGTAGGAAAAGATTCATAACTCAATCTTTCTATTAAATCTATATATATATATATATATATAATATTCCATAGTTTCTAGTTAGATTAAAAAAATTTTATACATTACAAATAACCACAGTAAATATGATTCCAAGTTACAATTTTTCACCTTGTATTTTATAAGCTAAAAAAATAAAATAATTTAAATTATCCTTTCACCATAGCATTTGTGGTTAAGCATTTTTAACATACTTTAGAGTAATTCAGATAATAAGTGTGTTTTAACACCTCCTACAACTTCTTATGTACAGTTTTGACCTTATCCACCAGCAATATCATGCGTAAACCTCGAAGGATATTTTTTATCTCAACATTGCAAACTAGAAGTTTATTTATCTTAACTCTTAATCACTAGCAGTAAAAGCTTGGGTTTTATTTAACTCGGTGAGTAGATCTATTAAAAAGTTTCAGTCATCAGTTTTCCAGACTAAATAGTTGATTTTAACAACTTATATATATAACAAGACTCTAACTCAAACACAAAACATGCTCCAAAAAACCTAAAATAACTATCAATTATTAATTAATGATTAATAAAAGAAAAAGTCCTAGTTTTGTATGTTTCGAAAAATAATAATAGTAATAATTGTAAACAATGATTATACTTTTGATAATCATAGTGATAATAGAAAGGTTTATTTTTTTTATTTTCTACTGTAGTATTTAAATCGATAAACCTTTTTTACATTTGAAAGAGAGAATTCTAGAACTTTTTAAAATTCATTGGTGGTTGAAAGTCGATTTCTTAGATCACTGTTCGATAATTTAAGTGAATATAAAAAGGAAAAAGAAATTATGAAAGAAAAATTTGTAAAACAATTGTCATTTTTTGATGATTATAGAATTTAATTAAAGTATCTGAATTGAGATTAATTTTTTTTGTTATCGTAGAATAAAAGATTATTAGAAAATAAAATATTTGTTTGAATAACAAGAAAATGAATTATACTTTAGAACTGAAGGTATTCGAAATCAAAGTTGACTCTTATCTACATTTAAACCAATGACAATTCACCACAAGACAAACATTTGAATTGTTACATATTAATAATAATAATTAATAATACATTTATTATTGTTAATTATAGTTATTATTATTATTGCATTGAATAATGTGATTATGGTTATTTTTTAATTATTTTTGTTTATTAATTTTTGTTCTTATTTTTTACTGCCTAGAGCAATCGAAATACTTTAAATCACCAATTGAAGAATTGATATCTAAAAAAATAAAAACGATAAAAATTCATACACACGTTTCAACACTTTTTCTTTATCCCATTGAAAACTCTTTCATTTCCGTATGCGAATAAAATCACGTATAGACTAAAATCTGGAAATTTAAATCCAAATATTCGTGTCGTTCGTGAAAGCCTCACAGCACCTTGACATGGTGAGCGTATTGGACTTGATATTGTGCCAACTCAACTTATTCAAATATTCCTGCTTATGTTATTTTATAAGTAAAAAAAAAAATCTAGACAATTATTTTTAATTCTACCATCGTCTTTTTTTGAAGACTATTTATTTTCGTTTTTTCAAATTTACACATTATGTGTTATTTGAAGAATTATTTATATTTAGCAGTCCCACTTTTATCACGAAATACTGCATTAATATTTCTATTCTTTATGTGAATAATTTATTATATTTGTATACATCAAATAATATTAATTCCCGAAAGGAAGAAAAAGTATATTTAATATGATAGACTAATTCTTATATACACTAAGCAACAAGTTAACGTATATTTGCCCACACTTTGCCCCCATCGTCGACGTATTTCTGTCTCCCTGGTCGAGTTTATGATGACGTCATAACAGTATGACGCATATTGTTCCACACGCCTCGCAGCAAAATCTCTCACTTGGTGAATCTAAATACGTATGTAAATGTTTCTACTTGTTACAACTACTTTGTTAAATATTATTGTCATCGCGATTAAAATACATCTCTATTTAACTATCTGTAATTCAAGCTCATAAATCTAAATATATACTCTTTAATTTATGCTAATTACACTATAAAACATTGCTAAAACTATGAATTTAATTTTATTTACTAGTAATATCGTCATAAAGATACTTGTTTGTTTTATTTTATTATTTATTAATTATTGTCAAAGTATAAGGTTTAGTATTATTATAATTTAAAGAACTTTACCAAAAAATTTTCCATAAGTAATTAATCTTATTTTTATTCACTTAATATGACATCAATAGGTAATTGTTAATTTTATAATAAATATTTCATTTTATTGTAATCTATACTTGATAATAATGATGATTATGTTGTGTATGTAATTGATTTTGAATATTTAATAAAAGTACTATGGCTGTTTGAATTTAAAAAAAAGTTTAATTAAATAACATTAATATTTTATTTAACTAACTATAAGGAAAAATTAATTAACATTTTATTACTGACTTACTGTTATAATATTATTTTTTGTTGGAATCTCAAGAGCATTATTTTTTTTAACTCCAAAAACGATTGATTGCATTGATAACGATATTGATAAACTGATAAACAATTTAATAATTTATAAATAAATTTAATAAATAATTCAGTATATTGAACATTATAAGATAAAAATGCTGATTCAATTATTTTCGTCCATTCTTTTTTTTATTAATTATCAATTGTTTTTACTCAATGGTTATTTTACGGTTATTATAACAATTATTTTTATTTTAATAATTTTTTTTTGTCAACTGATGATTTTATTTTTATTTTTTAAATCTAAAATTAAAATAAATCTTATTATTAATAATTTAATTTTATTCTAGACGATTGGAGTAGTTTATTGCATTGATGATACAATGAAATTTACTGACATTAATATGATTCGATTTACATGAATAAATAGATTAATCCATTCTCTCATAAAACAAAAGGTGTTATTTTCTAGAAAACATCAATTTATAGTTGAAAAAAAAAGAATATCAAGTCCATGTGTTATCAATTTCTGTATTTGATGGGTATATTTATGATTGTTAACAACTATATGATTAGATAGTTTCGAGTAATGACGGTGGATAAGTATGTAATACTTGAATAGAGTACTAAGATTATCATTCCAAGTGATTATTTGTTCAATAAAAGAAGATTGCTTTCAAATAATAATTTTTTCAATACAAGATAAATTTTAAAAAAAATCAAAATACTTTTTTTTTCTAATTTAATTTTGCTAATTAAATACTCCATTAATTGATGCAATAACAATGGAGATAGTGACATCTATAAGTGCATGATAAATGCATTCATTTATTAGCAATAATAAAAATGAACATGTCTCTGAACTCAATAATAAATAAAAAAGCTTTATACTCACTTAAAATCGTAAAATTAAAAATAACTGATAGTTTCCATATCCAAATATTTATTTTACATTTAAATACACAACAATTCGACATAAAAAATTCATCGATAATCTATAAAACTAATGGACATCTATTTTTATATTGAAACTTACAATATCACTGGTAACTTAAAATTTATGATCTAAAAAAGATAACGATTATTTATTCAAATGTATTTTTTTCCATTTCAACATTAACCGGATTTCTGTTCGAATAATTAAAATTAAAAAAAAAAAAAAAACAGAATATTCTTACAAATTACTTCAACTTTACTCCAAAAAAAAAAAAAAAATCCTTCTAAACTCAAAAATTTTCAAAAGAAAAAGCAAAACAAAACTTTAATTTTTATTTACCTTTTTCTTATATACATTTTTATTGGATGTCAAACGAATGTGGATATAAAACGGATCCTATGATCATGTTACGACCCTACCGTTACAAAATTCTCGTTTCTGTATTGATTTCTATATAGAAAGGCCGTTAGTATACCCGGAAATAAAAAGAGAAATTGTCCATTGATGTATAATAAGTAATAATTAAATAATTATATTTTATTTAATAAAAGATGAAGAAAAAATGCATATAGTTAAATAGGATTGGATCCATATGATAAAATGCATGATCAATAAATGTAAATATTAAAGATTGTCTTTTAATTTGGTGGCCTTGTTGATCGGTTCAAGGAGTTTACGGACATATAAGCAGCATTAAGATTGATTGCGCAGTTCTTAGAGTCTTCGAGCGTAACAATATGAACTTCTAGCTTTCTAACAATAACTAGTATGCTACTAAAGAGTATAGTAAACTTGTTTTCTTTTATTATGCTGCGTATTTATGTTTGTAAATATTATTTTCATAATATCTTACTTTGTTTATTATTCCATTAAATAATTTTATCAGAAGAATATTTTAACTAAGAGCTTAATCTATTTTGAATTTATGATTTTTTTTTTTAATATTATTTCATTGCTCTGGACTTTTCACATTTTTAAGGTATCCCAAGAGAGAAAAAAAGAGCATGCAAAGGCTGAAGAATATCTGAAGTAAATCAAGACATCGTAAATTCAAGTGAAGAAAGGAATGAAAAAGAAAGAAGTATACTTTCAAGATTAGATTTGTTGGAGTCGAAAAAAATATTTTTACACATACACCATTTTAAATTTATTTTCAATTCTTTGAATATCATTTTATCTTTGATCTATTTTTTTTTGTTAAGGTGTTTCGATTGCTTCGGGCTCAATTAAAAAAAGATCCAGGGTCCTTTGGAATTATTTTCAACTCTTTGGAGCCTCATGTGACATTTTTGTAACAAACAAACAATAATCTCATAACAACAGCAATAATATTATTATTTTTTACAAATAAATAATAGTCTTTTGGTGAATTATTATTGGTTTAAATAGAGAGAAGAATCAACTTTGATCTTAAATAACTCCAATTCTAAAAAATTTATCTATTCAAACAAATATTTTATTTTTTAATAATATTTCAGTCTAATATAACAGAAAAAATAATCTTAATCAAAATACCTTAATAGGTCCAGATAGAAATTTATATTATTTAAATAATAATAATATATAATAATAATATAAATAATAATTTATTAATGAATCAGTTATTTTTTTAACTATTCAACTGTCAGAGATTATGGATAAAGAAAGTACGTGCTTCAGTCATATTGGATATATTATTATTCTTGAAGTGAGGAGTAATTAAGTAATCATAAGAGGTTTGAAGTGTAATATCTTTCTCATAGTATTGAAGAAATAATGTTAATTATGTAGTCATAAAATGTGTTAAGTGCAGAAATAAGGAAGCATGTTCTCTTTTACGAAGGTCTATGAATCTTTGTTATTGATGAAATTGTTTTAAACTATAAATTTAATTGTTGATGGTTAATTATTTTATCCTTACAATATATTAAGTATAAGATACATGAAAAATTTCACAATCCATACTAGTACATCACATAAATTATTTATTTGCTCAACTATTTCCGACGAGAATAAATCAAATTTATTTACAACATAATTATTTATCTTAGAACACAAACTATTTTGTATGAAAAACAACGTCATCTATGATAAAAAAAAACTACATTATGGTACACAAAATTGAGTAATTAACTAAAACATTCACTACAATTTGTTATTAAAATATAAATATTAAAAAAATTTTTTTATGTCAACAATTGCATCATAATATTATTATTATTATTATTATTAAGCTTCAAAAGTTTTCTGATGAATAAAATATTTGTAATAGATATTTTAAAAAATGTATTTATAATGTATTTAATCTCCTCATTATTAAAAATAATTCAAAACTGTGTTATCTATAAGTATAATAATTTTCCAGATGGTTTAGAATTTAAAATATTGCAATTTATATTATAAAAGTATTCAAAGACTTTGGCTGATTATTTTCTAAACATTCCGGAAGTAAGTGATTAATTTAAAATGATATAAAGTAATTTAAGAAAGCAAATAAAGGTCTTAATTAAACTGGAATTTATCAACTTTAATAATATTCAATTATTTTAATATGTAAAGCTGTAAAAGAAATATTAGTTATTGAAGATTGAGTAACTTTTTTACTAACTTGATTTATACAAGTACAGAATTCATTAATTAAAATGTATTAAAATAATTAAATATAATTGAACTCAATAAATTGCAATTTAATACAATAAAATTATTTATTTATTATTTAGCTATTTTTGTCTATTATAATTTGTTTTAAATTGTAGAATTATTTGCAAATCGTATTAATGGTAACAATAATTATATTTAATAAGAATAATAACAACAATTCTTTTAATATTTAGATTAAAGTAATAATTTGTAAGATGAGTTTTTTTTTAAATAATTACGATATAATTACGAATTATATGATTCTAACTTTCAATGACATGAAAAAATTATCAAATAAAATTTAAAAAAAAACTATTATGCCTTACAATAAATATTCAAACAATAAAATTACATTGAATGTTAATAATAACAATAATCACTTGTGACATGAAAACATTCAAGCCTTTCTTATTTTTAAAAATACTTTCTCCTAAAGTAAAAACTCATCGATTACAAATATTATTTAATTTTCTCTCAAACATCCACTCAAATATTTCCTCATAAATCTATTAAAATTTCATTCATTAATTGTTAACAAATACATTCATCATCAACAGATTTATAAATTGATAATTTATAATTTATCCAACACCAAAGATATCTTATTTAATCATCACAATACCGTTCTATCACTGCTAATTAATTTAATAAATAAAATTATTAGATGTATAAAGAAAAATTCTGAAATTGTTAAAAATTTTTATAATGATCCCAAAGATATCTGATTAACTCTTAAAGTTAATGACTACTTAAACAATGATATTAAGAGATCGGGGAAAAAAAAAAGAAACAAATGACTAGGATACATCAGAGCCGTACACAAGTACGGATATATTTAGCAAGTGCGGTATTTCTCGACCCACATACTCACGAGAAGGCAGAATGCCACGTATGTCGGGGTCATCCTGCTCACAAACTCGCGACAAAGGAATTACTTTCGTACTCAAGCATTTTCGATGTTTTCGTAGATGGATAACTAAGAATACCTATCGTCTAAAAGAAGAAATTATGTATAAACTAAGTAAAAAAATAATTAAAAACAAATCCATACATACACACATACACACACACACACAAAGTATTTGTTACATTATATCTTTAATCTGTAGTTCATTCGCCACTTAACTCACAATTGTCACGTTTAAAAGGAAAAGTTTTTGTTCTTTATCTCTATTTCCTTATTTTCATATGCCTTTGTTTTATCATTATACGATTACATTTCTCACTTACACACTTTTCAACAGTCGTTTATATCTTTGTGTTTTAAAATATGCACATACGAAAATAATACGATTAGCTAATTGTTATCACGTTATCATACACAGTGAACTAATTTTCTATTGTGATACGATTAGAATAATATACCTTTTAATAACGCTTTATTAACGGAGTAATTAATTATTTAATTATTATAATTATTTAAATTTATTAGATTTATTATTTTATTTTTATTAAATAAGATATATTAATTGTTATGTTTAATAATATTTATATTAAAATTTAGAAATTATTTAAAGCCTCTGCAAGATTATTGTGTGAATAAATTTTTTTTATAACAATATTAAATTATCGTTAATAGGGTGATAAATGGGTCTTTAAAGAAAACAACATGTTATTATGGCAATAAATGCATCACTTTTGGATAAAAATATCTAGTGTTTTATAAATTGTTATCGGTTGTGAAGTAATTATGTGATAATTGACTTTGTTGTATGAAAATGGTTCTAAACAGGATTTTTATTATCATATTAACATTCTAGTTTTTGGTTGTAATCATTATTTTTTTTTTGATATCACATGAATCGTTGATTCATTGTTCTCAATAATGTGATGTTTGTAGTAATCTTTTGATTTTATTAAGAAAATTGGAAAATTTTGGGGAATAAATTAGAAAGTCTATTGTCATTACATAAATTACAATAATATTGTACTCATAAATATCTTTTATTTTACTTTTTTTAGTTTCGGAGCACAATATTTTTTTTATATTCTAATTTCGGAGTTAAGATATTTTGATTAGATAAGAAATATTGGAATATTATAATAACAATTATAAACATTACCAATATGATGATTTTATGGACCCAAGGTGAAATAAATTACAATTGATTGATCTCACTTTTACTCACGAATTAATTTAAATATTTATCAAAAATAATTTAACGATCAAATTAATTTCATACAAAAATTGAATAACTTTGAAATATTATTAAACTATCAATTTTTATTGAATCTAATAAATGACTTGATATTTATAAATAAATCAAAAGCAACGATAATATTGGATTATCAATCAATTTGACGAGATATTACACACCAAACTATTCCATAAATTGTCAAGGTAATAGATACATTCGGATTTAATATAAAATCACCTAAGGCAATGAAAAAAGAGGTCATGAATTTTCATGGGGTCTGATTTGTAATTGAAAGAAACTCAACAAAGGTATGATTGTAACATAGATAGAAGAATTAGGCAAACTTTCTCATATTCCTCAATATTACATACTTAAAGATCGTTACTCATACAATATTATAATCAATCAAAAAAGAAGCTTACTCAAAAATCCTTCATGACGATTTCTTTTTTCTAAAGGCTTATTTTGGGCTCATAAAATTAAAAATTAGTTAATAACAATTTACAAAGTTGCGATTAGTTCAGTGAAAAAAATATAAAAGTTTCAGGAAAAATGACTTTTTTTTTTATCAAAAAGAAAGGAATATTAAAAAGTTAAAACGTTTGAAAAGAGGATTCAGTTAGCTAAAAAGTTCGTTTGTCTGAAAACCAACTGAAGTATATTCACCCTTTATGCATTTTAAGGGTTGCAAGATATACTAAAAAGCATAAAGTAAAAGTCAAGTGACCCACTTGACAACTTTTTTGTTTGAAATTTTTTTTGATGATTTTAAAAATAATTACCATGAATCATACTCTCAACATAAACATTCAAAACTTCACTTTCTAACCCAACTATCTAAAAATATTCATTTAATCAATAAAAAAATTTTGAAATAAAATATTTTATTCAATTTAATACATTTTTGCTTAAAAAATTTATATTAATATCTAGGTCAAAATTATGATGAGTTTAAATACAAATAACATTCGACTAATTTTTAATTACTGAGATCCTGTGGATCTTAGAAAAAAAAAATCAATACTCTGATAATTACATTTCAAATAATCTATCGAAATGTTATCATGTCACTTACAAAAAAAGAATTATCTTATATCTCTTACCTAAAACAATATAGCATGTATTATTTCTAGTTTATAAAATGGCATATAATTGCAAATGAGATATTTATCATAGAAATAATTTATCTCAAGTAGAGTTGAGAGATTTGATCATACTGGGAAGAAATGAAAAGTGAAAAATGACGGTGTATAAATATATCATCAAGTTGACAGTTTCCTTGAAACGGAAGAAGTGAAAAGTGTACGAGAAAGTAAGGTTCCTGATATATTTCTGTTAGTTGTATCTAGAAATACCCTGCTGCAACAAGAATTAATGATGAATCCCTAAGTTATATTTAGCTCTGTACGAGGTGAAAAAAAAGACCAGTATCTCAGCGTAGGTATGCTCGATAATTTTCAATAGAATATCAGTTGTAAGAACAAAGTACTTAAATTAACAATTTACGAATAAATAACAAACATTTATTTGATGTTTGTGCGTGTGAGATCAGATATAATTTACACAATACAAACTGAGATCTAATTGTTAGTTAAGATATATTGACGTAAGTTCAAGTTACAGTGGAGAAAAAAATTTTATGACGCGAAAATAACATTAAAAGTCGTCACTACATAATATACTTGTACATAACATGATTAAAGAAGCGTTTGCAAATTTTTCGTCTGTTTATGCTCGAACGAGGCCATGCGCCCGTAGTTATTCTACAACTTTCACCTGCATATACATGCGCTCAACTCGTATATAACTTGGGCCCTGACAACTATCACGACCCATTAAATTTTCTATTTTAACACAAAAAAATCAACATTTAATGATAATAATGATTTATTTCATAACACTAAGTAAAAACTATTCCAATCGTGTTTTATATCATGATAAAAGAGATATATTCTTCTGAGAAAAAATTCGTCCCAAGTCCTTAATACAAACTTTTGACATTTAAAAACTACGTATACACAGTGACTTCGAAACAGAGGAAACTTTTTTTTCTTCTTATTATTGTAACAAAAACATCGATTTCTAGAATTCAAAACCTCTCTTTTAATCGTTTTTTTTTTTGCTTCTTTTATTTTCGTACAACATGACAACAATGGTAATAAATAAATATCACAGACTTTAATGAATTGCCAATGACATTCTTATTTTTGGAAATCTTTCTCAAAATTTACTTAATAATAAAAAAATCAACTAAAAGTTAATTAAATAAATTATTTATTTTTTTTTTTGGCAAATGTATTTAAAAAAAAAAAAAATAATTAAAATCTCATTCTTTGGAATTTTTTTCTTTATTTAAATAAATTTATACAATTATTATCAATAATTTAATTTACTTCCTCATCTATGCTATTCAACTCAGACTGTCTAGAATTTTTTAAATTCACTAGAAACAAAAATAACGTTTAATATTTATTAATAAATCTTCTAAAAAAATTCCATTAAAATAATTATCCTTCACTTCTTAATTAAAAATAAATAAAGAAAAAAAAATTGATTCGAAAGATTTATTCGTCAATTAAGTGTAAATTTTTCTTGATTATATTTTTTACTCCATTAATAAAGCACCATTTTCATTTAAACAATTTCAAAACCTAAAAAAAAAAAAAAAAAAGACACTTCACTAAAAGAATCTGGAGAAAAAAAAATTGAACATAAAATCCAACAATGTCTGGGATAATGAATGTATTACGTCTAAAAGAGACGAATAAAATAATCAACGATCTGCATCAGAATTTTCATAAGCATTAATATAACGCAATAAAAATGGTTTGATATTAAAACAGCTTGTAACACAGCTGCAGTAATTTTTTTTTTGTTTCTGAGAACATAAATAAATGAAAATACGATAAGACTAATGCAGTATAAGCATCGAAAGGCATACAAAGACAAAGTAGCACTTATTTGTGCTTATATGAGTTGATATAATTTCAAGATTGATTGGAGAATGGACGAGAGAGTGTGGAAAGACGTCACGCAGCGATGCACCTACCAAGACGTTACTGTATGGACGATGCCCAAGAGCTTATAGCACGATTTAGAAATCCTTGGGTGAAAGTGTTTACTGCGGGTGTATAAAACGCTATTATCAATCTACTATTTCAGAACAAGATATTCTACATTGAATAACACATCTACTAATTGTTTTTGAACTCATTTTTATCTCCAACCACCATATTAATTATGTCGTAAGATGTAGATGTTAGTTGATGATAAACAGCCAAGTCATTAAAACTCATAAAATTATCTCATTATGAATACAATAACGTAAATTTTCTTATTTGTATTATAGTCAAATGAAACTGAATAAAATAAATATATAAATAATCATTGTAAATAAGTGGGGTTTTTTTTTCGTAGATGACCCTGTCCTACATTTTTCTACAGAATAATTTAAAAAGTTTACTGATAAAACTATCAGACATATGCGTGCTGATGGTTGTTAGAAATCATGAGAACAAGAAACAAGGGATTTATAAGAAGTTCATTTTGTAAACTGATAGTTATTAAATGTACACATTTACCAAATCATTATTGGTATTTGTTTTCTCTAGCCTGATATGAATGTGGTTTTGTAGAGGTCAAACGTCGACCTAATAATTACAACTGTCTACCGTATGGAAACAAATAAATTTTTTTTTTGTTTCAAAAAATAATCTAGAAGGTCTTCATTACCCAGTTAATGCTCCTAAATTAGTATTGAACTTGAAATAATTCAATTTAAAAAATAAAAATTCGCTGAAATATTATAAAGCATTATTTTAAAAATGTCTTAATTGAATTTGACTATTAGTAAAGTTTGTGAGTTTTTACTTTTAACGAGTAATTAATTTTTTTTTTTTTTTAGTGAAGTAATTAAAATTGAGAACATCGTTGTATATAAATGATAGATAAAAAATTTTTATCAGTATTCACTAATCACATTTTTAGTGAGACTGTTCATTGAAGTGAAGTCAAAAAAAAAAAAAATAATATTAGAGTGACTTCAAGTGGTAATGGAATTTTATTCAACAGTTTGGTCAATCATTGAAACGATTGATATGAGAAATGACCGGTTAGAGCACCATATGGATTTTAAAGTAGGCATCTGGTTTAGGCTGAATACAATAATTAAGTGGATATAGGGACACGTTTCTGAAAGCATCAGGCTTAACATTCATGTCGACACACTGGCCTAGTGACTGACCGAGCGCACTAGATAACAATAATCCCATCAGAAGCTGTGGAATCAGCAAAATTTATTAATCTGATTGTAATCAATAGACTTACCTCGATAAAGTACCTTTGAGCAGTGGATTCCTGTCATCATAATAACCTCCAGTCGAGGGCATCTCTTCAAGTAATCCAAGTGATTGGCACAGGGCACTTGACACTAGCACTACGCCACTGCATCACTCTCTGTCGCGCGATCTTGCTTGGTACCTTCTCTGCTTACTGTCTGCCTCTCCTGATGTTTTTCATAGTCCACATGACGCATTTGTGTACCACTTTTTTTTTGCACTACGTTATAGAGGTACCTCTCTTCTTATTTATCCGAATACATACCTTATATATTATCTAAATCACTTTATCTAGTAATAAAAACAGTTGTTTTTCAACAAGAGAACACTTGATTCTGATGAAACCATATTTCTAATATTTTTATTCAATAATCACAATTCCACAAGTACTCGATTGATTATCACGATCGAAACATCTGATCGATAATTAATACACCAAAAATCTCATAATTATTTAGTAAGTGTTTGACTAAAACCTACGCAGATGTCAACGTAACCATAATGTGAATGGCGGTGTATCGACGCCTTTACTAAATGACATAATTTTAAGATTAAAATTCAAGTACATCGCGCCACTAACACCTCTCTCTGTCGACTGACAGCAAAGTCGGGTCGCAAAACACGTGCGATTGCTGCTTCAACATGGCGACCAGTGTCGCTGTTCTCCTTACTTCCCCCCACTTGATCTAACAGCTGTCTACACACGAACGTGCTGTATATCACGCGGGAAATGTAAAAATTTTGCTTGTAAACTTAACCGACCAGTAAATAAACTATTTTGTATCCTATTTAATTAATAGACGGCCATTTTAATTATTGGAAGACTCATCAAGATAACCACAATGTTAGATTTAAGATTGGAGTTAAATATAACGACAAAACAATTCCAATTTTTTCGGCAATACAATTGTAAGATGAATAAAAATTTTGATATAGTTTTAATTAAATGTATTGTAGCAAATTTGGCATCAAATTAAGAAAAAATAGAGGTTAGAGAACTCTGATGATAACCAAAAAAATAATTGAACTGTTTTCTTTTGTTGTTTAGAAATATTTTAGGACTTTATCAGTGATTGAGTTTCTTAAAATAACATGTAATAAAATAAATAAATAATTTGATTAAGTAAATAACGGTAACTCATTATATTTTAATGATTCTTAATAATGGAGTAATCTTGGGAAAATATTTAGTAATATGATTAGAACTATTTTAAAACTGTTTTCACTTTGATATTAATAAATAAAACTCATCATTAAAAACTAAAGAGAAATATTCTTAATAACTTGAATTACTAAAAATTCTATACTTTTTTTCTCACCGGAAACACGAGTAAATTTTTATGAATTATTTATCATGCTCTATTTCTTTCATTCATCAATGATTTTATTAACTCATTCAGTATATGGAAAATGCTAACGATTATAAAATAAACTCAACAAGTTATCATTAGGAATAATTTTAAATAAATATCTAACTTAATTACAAAATATTATTTTTCACTCACTTGATAATAACTCAATTTACTTAACAAAAATAAGTTTTCAGTAAATGATGTATCACTTTGAATTTTCCTTCACTATTTTTCTTCTTAGTCATCCGTGACATTTACTCAATCCGTAACATTTAACGCTTTAAATAAATTATTTAGCAAACAGAAAGTATTAACTAAGAAAGAAGACCACTAATATTCCATCAAAAGACAGATTAAATTTATTAACAACGATTCAATGTTATGAAATTATCTATTACTTCTCTTAATATTAGAATTACTTCAAAACATTATTTTAATTACTCCAAACCATCAACAAAGATTTTCCAGACCATGAATTATGAGAAAAAGAGTAACATTAAAACAATAAAAGCAATTAAACAACAAACTTGAGTAAGTAAATGAAAAAACTATTAAGTGCAGTTATTTTTCCTCTGTATATTTACTATGAATGCAAAATGCTAAGACATTCAGCCATTTTCCATTCTTTCCCTTCTACTATTAACTTTTTTTCCCTCGATCAACCGTGACATTTATTCAATAAAGTGATTTTTACTAAATTATCACAAATAATCATAGTCGATTATTCCTAACATATGTATTATATTTTATAAAATTGGAAATGATGAAGAAAATATTATAACAACATTCAAATACTTAGAAGACTAAGATTTGTAATCATTTGTGAAATTAATTCAGTATTTCTTTAACAAAATTAGATTGTAAAGTTTGATTAATAATATTTACTTTATTACCAAAATAAATTGTAATAAATGTTGATTAATTTAGGTCTTTTTCATCATTGGAGTGGTGATAAATGAAATAAACAAAAGGACAACTGAAACCCGATTAACAAAATAAAAGTAGGATAATAATACAAGTATCAACAGGTATTTGGCACGAATACTTGGAACGCTGTTTCACCGTCAAATGTACTAATTGAACGTCAAATCTCAGTAAGTGAAACATGTTATACTGTGCTACTCAATTATATTCCTAATTATTATTTTATTTATATTTATATTAACATTGTATCATGTTTCAGCTATTAGATCTTCATCAAAAAGCTAAGATTATTCTCTCAAAGACTTTCATCATGGAATTCAATTTCAGATCATATTCACATTAGGAAATTACTGGAATTATGATCAATTGATCTCCGACAAAATACTATTTAATATAGAATCCTAATATTCATTAAATCTAGGTAGACTTTCTAGTCCTAATCTATGTTAGATAAAATGATAAATTGATATGATGTTATTAGATTTACCATGCATTAGTATATCAAATGAGCAACTTTATAATAAAAGTTTGAAAAATACAAGAGATTTAATCATGTTCCATTTACACTCCAAAAAGATTCAGACCAATAAAGGGTGGTGATAAAGTTGTTAAAGAATAATAAAAATTTTTCCTAGACTTGTTAAACAAATGAAATGATCTTTTACAGAGAAACAAACTATAAATCTCTCCACTCCAGTCTTTATCATGAAAATATGAGCAGAATGTCTTGAATGATAAATTCTCAGCATTTCGATGCGCAATAAATAAATAGTAGAGATTAATTAAGCTGTTGAACAGTAAATAATGGCGTTGCAAAATACTGTATTTTCATCACATCATCAGCAAAGGCTTTCTATAATATCTTTTTTACTCACAGTCCGACTACAACGGCATCGTATTGGGGCTTCCTCTATTCTGAGTCTCAATGTCCCGAAGCCCCAGTGAAAACGGTTTAGATGAAAACGATGGAAATAGCAACATGTGGGGCGAGTACATTAACTACAATATGTCGTGACGCACGAATTCTTACCCTTTTTTTCTGACTAAATTATGGACGTTTCAAATCCGTCGTTCTTATTGACAATAATAACGATTATTGTTATTGATGATTAGGTAGAACATACTTAAGTATTCATAATATTACAGTACCACAGTACCGTAAACTGTGCTATTTTTTGTTATAAATCACTTAGGAATGTGGATTCATCAAAATAAAAAAATATTATGTGAGTTGCACTACTTTTGTATATACATTAATATAATTCTTATATCGATGGAATACCTCTAAATCTTTATCAATATTCCGCCTTTGCTATCTTTAATCTTTCAAAATATTATAATAACTGAAAGCAAGTCACGAGACACGAAGTGTGTATCGAGTCTTGCCGAGATTAACCGAGACTGATCTAGCTGTTGTTAACAATGTTCGTAAATTTTCTGCGTTGTCACTTTAACTTGTTTATCTTTTATTTTGTTGTTTCATCTAATCAGTTAAATATTTTTAACTTCTCAATAAACTCAACTTCACAAAAATTTACAATTGTTAAATAATGTAACTATAAGAATAGAATTAATTACGGCAACAATTATTAATTTGTATAAAAATTGTTAAAAAATTATAACGTCTAGATAGGATTGATGCTTTCGTAATTGTGTTGAATCCGATTCTTACTTGCAGTTTTGCCCCCCCACTTCTTTTATTTCAACTTTATTTCTTATTTTAAAAATACTTGTCGCTAAAATTTATCGCAACTTCAACTTCCACTGTATCATTATATCGTAATTATTCAATATAATGAATATATAATTAAATTCTAAAAGATGTCATTATGTTTTTTCTCCAATTTCATGATGCAAAATATCAGAATTACATAAAAAAAATATGATGCTTATCTGCTTTCTAACGAATTTTTTTCACTAAGAAAATAGTATAATAAATAATAATACAGTATAATTACTTAAAAATCAGTGTATTTCACGGTAAAACATATAACGTATCTCTTAAGAGTAGCATAATATGCACATTTTCATTCATACATCGCTTCTCTATTCTTTATTATCGATTTTATAAGTAATTTTTTTTAATATGTATTATTCTTATGTATATATATCTTCCATCTTATCATTTAAAACTCTTTACACGTGCTATATAATATGCTTTTATGTCGTTAATAATATTATTTATTATAATTATTTTGAATTGATCTAATTTTTAAAGTCCGATGGGTCACAAAAAAATATTTATTATCGTCTACATCACATAAATCATTTAAAAAACTACATATATCCACATCATATGAACCATAAATTTTCTAAATCATAGTTTAGTCCAAGCAGTATGTAATAAGTAAAAATATATCTAATGATTAATTACAATTTCAAGAATCGAATTTTTTTTCGTAATAAATACTACAGTTTTTCCTTAATGTTTTAGACGAAATGATTTAACTCATTACTTTATGAGGGAATAGGAAATAAATTGTATGAAAATATTTCCTCTTTGTTTTCCTTTTTGCATAAATATTTCAAAAAAATAAAATGATGAAACTCAGCGTAATCAATTGAATATGCATAGAATTACATAAATCTAGACGCTTTAAATTAAATTGCTAAATAAATTATACAAAAGAATTTATGGTAAATATAAAATAAAATAAAAATTTTTGTTCTTTTATTGGACTTTTATTGGATGTTATTTCAAATATCTTTGATCTCCACTTTAAATATTTGTCAGTGACCACTCGTAAAATTGTTTTTCATTCAGTATTGACGCGTATGGTTGCAAAAAAGTTAAACAAATATTGAACGACTTATGAAATGTAAATCATTACAGATAAAATGGGAGACAGTATGATAATAAAATTATATTAACAGTTGTTAATAATATTCAAGTAATTATTAAATTTTTTTTTTTTTTTTTTTTTTGGAGTCATCGATTGAAATAATTTTTTAATTATTAACATTATTATTATTTATTATATTTATCGAATTTATTAATGGAGCATCTTATTCTTACAACAAAATACATTAACGTATTTTTCATTAAAATGAAAATGTTGAATTGGACTCCAATCTCATGACAAAAATTTATATTATAACATTTAAATTATTTTTAATTGTACATTACTCTATTAAAATTCATCATACATACATAACTTTTTCAATAAAAAAAAGATCCAACATTGCATTTTTCTAAATGCTTATGCTAATCATTTTTTTAAAGTTATTTTTACATTTTTATCCAATTTTTTAATCTGAAAAATAAGTTGTCATATGTTGTTTCCAATACAACTGGCCATTAATTAATCATAACCATGATTAAAGAAGCCAAAAGTAATTTCGCACACATAATTAAAATTTTTTTAATTAATTATAATATTAAATACATCCCAAATTGACTTCATCATTTATTAAACAATATTTAAATTATAAAGATAAGATAGTTGGAATAGATGATCCATATAAAGAAATAAAAAATTATGTATTAGGTTTCTAAAAAATTAATCTAAAGTTTATGATCTTTTGTGATAAGACAAATTTTCATTCCTTTTTTTTAATGAATATAAATGTTTTCTTACCGAGTGGCATTCTAAGGCACATTTTAAAACGCGTCAATAATAAAAGTCATATCTTCTTTGTAATTTACTAGGTCACCTACTCATTACATATGTCGAAAGATGATTTTCATATTTTTTGTTTAGTAATTTATTTTTAATCATATACTAATAACAATAGTAAATAAACACTTTCGACAGATATTATTACAAACAACTGAGATGCATTTTGAAAGCAATCTTCTCCATTTCATATTCTACATGTTATTTCTCAGTTATTTGTAATAAAAATACAAATGATAAAAAAAATGCGACGCAGGATTAATTTCAAAAGCTTAAAAAATCATTAAAGAGACCCATCCGCGTTTTTTTAATATTTTGTGCCGCCGTTTTGTGAAATTGTTTTTTTCAATCAATTTATAATTATAATTGTTATAATAATAATAAATTTTAATAATCGGTCATCGGTTTAGGATCATGAGGAAACTATCAAAAGAGTAAAATAAACTAAAGAAAATTAATGTCTCAGTTTGCTTGCGTCGGAAAACAACTTTAGATATTGCAATAAATACAGTGTAGCAAAAGCACGGTATGCCCCGGTTAGGTTAGAATCTAGCTCTAATGTAAACAGCGGATGCATCATGTTTTCCGTAACCAAGACGTTTGGCGTGCTTGTAGACCTCATTAGCTGCAGCAGCTAAAGGTAATGGTTGCTCTAATTGATCACTCATACCGAGGGAAAGTCTTAAATCTTTCTGCATATGTTGAAGTGGTAATTGAGTTGGGAATCCACCTTCAATGATAGCTAAAACAAAAGAATTTCATTAACACAAATTTCTTATTTTCATTACAACTACTTTAAGTGCTACAACGTACCTTTTCCTTTATCTAATATCGCTGGGCATGCCAATGAAGTTAATTCAAGTACTTCAAGGACATCTTTTTGTTGAAGGCCCGCACGATCTGCCAATGCCATACTCTCAGCAAGTCCAGCAAGAGTAACTCCAGCCATCAATTGCAGCACCAAATTCATTTTAGAGGCATTTCCTACTTCTCCTAGATAAAAGGTATTCTTGCCCATCGCTTCGAAGCACGAATGACATTCATCAAAAAGCGATTTGTCTCCCGCTGCGAGTATTACTAAAGTTCCTTCTTGAGCATGAGTTTTGCTACCTTGAACCTGAGCTTCAAGATAACGGCCACCCTTTGCATTAATTGCTTCAGCAATATCTTGAGATGTTTCTGCGTCAATTCCAGTCATTTCTACGTAACCTTTGTTTGGTGTCATTTCTATCAAGACTCCACAATTACCAAATACCATCTAGAAACCAAATTTAAATTTATACATTACAATATAATGCTAAAAGTTTAATAATATTAAATAATTGAAATATTTAATTTAACTTACATCTTTAGCAGCCTGTGGATCAGCAACACAAGAGAATGTAATATCTGCTGCCAATACAACGTCCGAAGGTGTGAGACCATGTTCAGCACCAGCCTTGACAAAGTCTACACACTGCAAAAAGAAAATTAATTTGTTAATGATAAATAAAAAAATTAATGTTGCATGAAAAATTTCAAATATATTCCCGCGTTTACTTGATAGCTAATGCCATCTGTAGATTTTTAACCAAAAAACTTTTCTTGATCGGTAATTATTTATTTTAAATCCGTAAGATGGCGTTAGCTTTTTAAGATTCCGCCATTTGTAAAATTAACCAAGTCACGTAACGCCAAAGATATGGCTTACAAAACGGCATGTTGACACTGCTTACGCCACATCATCAACTGTCGCCATTACTCCCTTTTTTAATGAACGCTTTCATCGTAAAAATCCGTAATTAACCATTTTCTTTATATTTTATTATATAATTTACTAGTTAAATAACTTAACTTTTTAATTATTATAATGCACACTAGAAAACTAATATGATTATTAATATTCTAGTTCGTAATCCTCATGCTTTCATGAATTTCACTGTAAATTAATGTTAATTTATTTATTATTTTTACAGGCAAATACGAAGATAATAGTATGTTGAAATGAAAAATTATCAGAGTTGCTGATATATTATTGATGATAGGTGATGGAACCACCCCTTTTTCAATAATCAATTTTTTGTGTCTGTTATCCATCAATTTACTATTATACTGCTGAAAGCAGCTGGATAATTTTTTCATGAACAAATGAAAAAACCTACACGTTACTTTTCAAATATGAAAAATCAATCATAATTTTTATTCTAGAATTGCTGAAGATAAATGGTTTTTTTAATAAAAAAAAAACCAATAAAAATTATCTAGCATGATCATGAAGAATATTCTTGATTGTCTAATCATTTATTTACTGAAACAATTCAAATTTTTTTCTTTATACCAACATATATAATTTTATATAACGGTAATTCCGATTAAATCTATATAAATTTTTTACCGTTTATCTGCAAAAATAGGTGTTTATTGTAGATAAAAACTACTTGGTATATAAGAAAGATGATGTTTATTGACATTCTTCTATCTTTAATTTTTTTTCTGTACTCTTGAGTGACTTTTTTGACCTAGAGACAGCTTTAGATGCATATAATGTAACATCTTACCGCCATGTTATTATAGTATGTCTCCATGCTATATAACAACTATAATAAATATTCTTCAAACATTAAATTAACAAACTTCAAGATGTTTTCATCAAATATTACAACACATATTATATAAATATATATTGAAAATATTCTTCTAATCGTCCTCGAAATTCAGTAAAATAAATAAATCCAGATTTCGTCTTATCTCAGAATATTGACCTCAGTCCCCATTTCCATATCGTGGCATTTATAGTTTGTATCTTACATATTTTTAGAAATAGCTTTCGTAAAGGCATGGTTGTTTTTTTTAGTCATCAAAGTACGTTGATGAGTTTTACCAGCATTTAGAGGTCATTCAGAATGATACGTTTATTAAAAATGTAATTTTATTAGATGAATTAATTACATTTAGGAAACAACATATGGCACTCGTAGGCAATGGAGTGTGGGTATGTAAAGAGAGTTGGGAACGACATAACAGAAAATGTTCGTTGTATAGCTTGTACCAGGCAACTCGTGAGGAACCTTTATTTATTTCTCAACGTTGTTGCCACACTGGGCAATATTGATCGGCCTGTAGCTGAGTGCTCAACGAATGGCAACGCAGCCCGGATCCCAGCTGATTCAAGCTCTGCTTCGTTTTACCAAGACTGTGTGTTCTGTAGTGTGACTCCTATCCCTTCTTCCTGTCTAGTCTTCATTGCTTCTGATGCACTCACACAGTCTCATATCGAAATATCCGGAAACTTTCTATCACTCTTTACACTCAATACAATAAAATCCTTTCGTCAGAAATCTTCATTTCACGTCTGACTTAGTTCAGACACTTTTTATTATTATTATTTTTTAATAAATAAATGGCACGGGAAATTATTTGTCGCGAATTATTTGTCTCTTAAATAAATAAATATATATGTACATGGTATGTATTGAAGTAATTGCTCTCTTCTTATGACCATGACCTCGTAGAGAGTAATGACTCAAACGACACTTTTATGACGGTTTCTTCTTTGAATATAAAAGTTCACTTTCATTATTTATTTCCTTGGAAAAGTCTATTTTATTTATGACTTTTTCTTAATAAATGCAAATTTTCATACTCTATTTAACAAAAAGTTATGAAAAAAAATATTAATATAAAATATATCAATATGAAAATCTACATATCATTTATAATTGACGTAATTTATAATAAAGAATGTTGATTTATTTTATCATTCTTCCTGATAAATAAAGAAAAAATATAAAATTCAAGTATTTACGTACGTTATCATGAACTGTATGATAATGACGATAATCATTGATGTTAGTAATTTTTTTGTTAATGTTCAAATATTTATGAAAATACTAATGTTTATTTAATTAAATAATACTATTTATTATAACACAATTGAACAAAGAAGAAATTATTTATGAATTAAATTTACATTACAGTTTAATAAAAATTTTATTTCAATTTTAATTATACATTATTTTTTACTTTAAATTTTTGTAAAGTTTGAAAAATATAAATTTCATCATTACATGATGATCGAAGTAAGTTCTTCGAGGCTATAAAAGGATGCAAAAAAGATGCACAGTCTCATAAGTGAGAATTTTAATGATAAAATATTGAAGAGAAGAGAGTGTAAGACACAAAGAAAGACGCCGAGTTGCAAAGAATTTAGCAGCATAGTAACAATATATTATCTGTACAAGTATAATAATATGAAAGTGTGTGTTATATTTGCTTAGTATTTGAGTATCAAAGCCTCTCGTAGTCTTCAAAGTTTGCAGCATGACCATCGTTATTTGTCGAGCTGAGTGGTAGTGTATCTCTACAGTGTTGCCAGATGTTGAGAATCGAGCAAGCAGCCACTGTTGCCATGTCCTTGGAACGGAGCGACTACGAGCAACCACGAGGAGCTTCAGGGGAACGCTTGCCAGTCAATTTTAGTCTCGGGACGTGGTGGGTATTGAGATCGACTCAACAGATTTAGACTGACAAAGACGACTGACTTAGATGAATATGAATCGGGTTGTTAATGTCATGTGACGAAAGAAAGAAAATAGTGAAGAAATTTAATAATAAATATTGAAGAGCTGATAAAATAATAGTTTAGTAACTGTTCAATAAATTCAACTTTGAAAGAGAAGAAAAAATGTATTGTTTGAGTAACAAGAAAATACCTTGATAATAAAATCAATGTATTAAAGAAAATATATCTATAAAAAAACATGTCAGAAACATGGATATTTACTGGTATGAGTGCGTTCTTCATAAGAGCGTGCAGATATCTAGCTAACGGTTAATAATTCGATATTTGAAACTGACGAAGAATTGAAAGGGTGAAAACGAGTCTTCTAATTTGTATATCTATAAAAGTTGAAGGCGTTTAGTGAGAGAGAAAGAGAGAGAAGAAAGACTGACAATTATTGAAGTGAAAAATATAACAGCCGGGCTGTATCTTAAAGAAATTAATCAATTGATTAATTGAAAAAATTCTTAACTACTAGAAGAGAGTGGTGGACTCTGCCGCAAGGGTTAGAGCTAGGAAATGGGACGTGAGCCGTGTTCAAAAAAACGACATCCCCTTTTCAACATCAGGAATGAAACTTCTAGCTTTTCTACCTCCTTCACAATGTTCTCTACTCGTATTCCTACTGCTGGTGACATTGAAAGTCTCCATCCTTGCAAAAATAGCCTCGGCCAATTTGGATGCAAGTCGAATAGCCGGCAATCTTGGCGAAGGACCCATTGTATGTGCCTATGTCGGTTGCCAATGCCAAAATTGGACATTTTATTGCAAAGGAAGAAATTTTCTAGGCTTAGGACTACCAGCACGTGCAAGAGATGTTGTGTTAATCAATGTAGGAGCAGCTACTTTGCCAGTCGCTGCCTTGGAAATATCAACAAATCTCCGGAAACTCAGCTGGACATCAAGTGGAATAGAAAGATTGGAACCAGGTGTATTTACAGCAACTCCGCATTTAGAATATCTAGATTTAGGTGACAACAGGCTCACCTCTTTGCCAGAAAATGTTTTGGCACCACTTCGTCATCTAAAGTTCTTAAATTTTACTGGAAATCTATTGACAAACCTCTCACGTGCTACTTTCCAAGACCTGAAATCTTTAGAAACACTTTTGATTGCTCGTAACAATATAACTGTGCTTCCGTATCAAGCTTTTGTAATGTCTAAATATCTTAGCAATCTTGATCTTTCTATCAATGGTATTAGATCCCTACAAGACTATACATTCAAACCAAATCAACAACTACGGTATCTCAATCTTTCTTTTAATCATCTCACTAATTTACCTAGCCGGCCTTTTTCAGGTCTTGGTAAACTACAACATCTAGACATGGCCAACAACGATATTCGCATTCTTCCACGTGGACTATTTGCTGAATTGAATAATCTTCAATTCTTAAACCTGGCTGGTAATCCTATTTCCAATTTAACACATTTATCTTTTCAAGGGCTGACTAATTTAATTCAACTTGATATTGGAAAAACGAACATTTTATATATACCTCATCATTTCTGGCGATTGGTACCTAATTTGAGATCATTAACAATTGATGAAACAAAAATCGAAGTGATAGGAAATGAAGACCTGATTGGTCTTGAAAAACTTGAAAATTTAACCATCACCAATGGAAGACTCAGAGAGATCCATTCTAAAGCATTGGATCATTTAACATATTTACGTAATTTGAATCTTCGAAGAAACGATCTAACATTTTTACCAGCAAGTTTAGCTCATCTAACACGTCTAACACATCTTCATCTTCAAGAGAATCCTTGGGCTTGTGATTGCAGAATGTTCTGGTTCGTTAAATGGGCTGATACTAATGTTCACAGAACTGCATTTGAAAGTGGTCTACGTTGTGGTCATGAAATAGCCACAATAGATACTCTACAAATTCTTCGATACTTAAATTGTACACCACCTTCCATTGCTCATACAACCCCAACTAAGTTACATCGATTAAATAATTCTGTTCTATTGGAATGTGAGTTTAATGGAAATCCAGCACCATCTATAACATGGGTTACACCTTCACTGGAAATATTTCATTGGAATCCTGATCCAGATTTTCCCGATGACTTTCACAATCATCCATCTGATCATAGAATTGAGAATTCAATGAATCTTGGTAATAATGGCAGAATCCGCCTACTTGATAATGGTTCCTTGCTCATTACACATTTGCTCAGACAAGATGTTGGTCGTTACAAATGTTTTGCCGTCAATCCAATTGATAATTATACAACTTATGTCAACGTCCATATGGATCCAATTACTTATCAACATATTAAAATGTTCAGCATTGCTGTTGGAGCAGCTAGCGCTACAATATTTCTCTTACTGACTCTTTTTGTTCAGTTTCTTCGTTATCTTTTTAATCGGCAAGTAGAATATTCCTTTCATCTTCAAAGTAATGCTTATTATTGACATCAATCATTTAAACTTTCATATTCTCACGTTAACTAATTTTTTAATTATCTAATATTAGATAATTTAAATAACATCTCACTTGATAAATTATAAACGCATCATTTTTTCTGACCTTTTAAAGTATTATAATCGATTCAATTTAATGTTAATACTATTTTTAATTATTGTTGATGGTCATTGCTTTTAAAGCTTTAAATTAAATTAATTATTGATTTTTGAATGCCTAGCTGTGAATTTTAATTCATATGAATTATTTAACATGAATTATTAATTTTATTATAAATACAATGTTTTTTTGCAGGTGTGGCTGCTATCGATGGTGTTACTGTTGCAGGCGTGGTGTTACACCACGTGCAAAACAAATCTATCAAATGTTGGATAATATTGAACAATATAAAAGCCAACAGCTTGAAAGATTACGTGAAAATTACACTCAGCAGGTACATAGAATTAAAGATAACTGCGCCCAACAAGTTGAATGGATACGAGACAGCTATGAAGGGCAAATGAGGCACATCAGAGACATCCGTGATTATGGAACAAGTCATTTAACATCACTTAGAGATCAATATTATGAACAGGTACTTTCTAAACTAATTTATCACTTAATCAATAATATCATTATGAAAATTTTTTATTTTCAACAACATTTAAATTTAAAAAAATGTTGAACAATAATGAAATTAAAGTAAGCATGTAAATTAATAGAAATCCAAACAATTTGTTTGTTTGATAGGTTAAACGCGTTCGAGATTATTCAACAGGACAATTAAATTGGGTACGAGAGAATTATGTCTTCCAACGGAATAAAATTCGCAAGTTTAGTGCCCATCAAGTATTACGGTTACGTGAAAGCTACAAATATCAGCAACAAACATTGAGTAAAGTTTTGGAAAATTTGCCTAATTTATATTTCGACAATTGTCGTAGTGGTTCATGTGGAAAAAGTGACTCGGCAGCATTTGATCCAAGAGAAGTTAATCAAACACCGGAAATAGATTCTTATTTCAAAGTTAAAATAAACGATATAGTAACTTATGGCGCAAGCCTTGAGGATCTTAATAGTGAATATTATACTCCAACAGAATTCTCATCAGCAAGTCCTCATGGACCAGGTTTTGAGGGAATTCATATCAATTATATAGAAGACAGTCCACCATTACCACTCGGTCCAATAATAACTGTCAACACATCAAATGCAATCCTGCATAATATTGATGAGTGTAATAGTAATTCTACAGTAGTGAAGGGCTTCACTACAAGTCAACCGATTCACAGAGGTACCAGTGTTGAATTGTTGAGTCGACAGAACCCAGAAAAGACAAATGAGAATTCTAGTCTTCTAGGCCCCAGTACTAGTATGCCTGAATTACCTCACGAGACCAGGCTCTAACTGGCCTAAATGTGATAATGATTATGATATTCTCAATTTCTTCTTTCATTCCTCTGTGATGTCGGTGCAAATCTTATCGTTTTTTTTTGTGCTCGGATTCATGTGCCTTTCACTAATCGCTTTGTATCGGTCAAGGTGAAAGTTATCGGTGACTCTCTTACAATATCTCTAAATCCTGAGGAAATTTTTACAATATCACTGGTACTTGCACATGACACCGTACCTGACATAATATAACAAGTGATAATGATTAAAGATGTGTACAATAAATGAGATAAATTAAATTTTAAAAAGAAGTAATAAATAAAAATATAATTATTCAACTAAAGAAATTGTGAAGATTACATTGTGATGGTGTTTAAAGATCATTTGAATTATGAATAATTGTTGAATTATTTACATTATTGGCTTTGTTTCAAGTATTTGAATCATTATTTGTATTCGTTGTATTTAATTAAAATATTATATTCAGAAGAACGTTCATGGAATGTAGTGCAAAACAATAAATCCACAACACTTGTACACGAATTAAAAGGGAGTTGAGTGTAAGCGTGATTTAATATCACTCAGGATATATCTGACTGATTGTTTTTTTTTCTCTTTCATATCCAATCATGGATTTATATTACTAATATCCTTTTTTTTATCACGATCCGAGCCAACATACTAAGTCGGAAAAAACTTTACTTGTGTTTTTGTATTAAATGATAAACCGCATCTTCTTTTCATCAACTCATCTGTTATTCTTCTAGATTGTAAGTTGTTGAAAGCATTAAATAATGTTTCTAAATTCTCTATAGATGTAGTGAAAAATATAGCAATAGAATACGAAGAAAATGATGCATAAATTAAAAAAATATCATCAATAGAAATTAGTAAAAAAAATACTAATTATGGATGTAATGAAAGTTTTCAGAATGTTTTTTTTTTTGTTAATTATTTACTCTAATGATTGAAAATAAATCAATGAAATTTATGAAAATTTTCAATTAAATTTAATGATAATTCACTATTGATATTTTCATTGTCTGGTACGGTGCCAAATTTTCATGATTTAGTAACGTCTTCCTCGGTAAATAGATTTTAAAAAATCAATAACTAATTTTGTTTGAAATAGTACACTTTCTAATATTTTCTATTAACTGATATTTTCAAGTAAAACAATTCCTACAATATAATAAAAAAAAATTTTGCTAAACCAAATCAATGAAAATAAATAATAATCATTTTCATCAACTTTTGTTTTAATATCATTTTAAATAATGTGATGATAAATTATTCATTAAGATTTATACTCTATTACTTATTATTATTTTAATTAGTTGATAAATATTATCGAAATACAATAATAATGATCATAATAAAAATAATAATAAGTTATTTCAACTAGAATTATGACAATGGAATGTTTGTCAATTAAAGGGACAACGCAGCCGCTCATACACTAGCTATTAATATTGAAAAAGTGCAGAGAAAAATTGAGCGAAAAAGAATAAGAAAAAAGAAGTGAACAAAAAAGAAAAAAAAAAAAAAAGAGAAACAGGAAATAATGTTTATGAGTTGAATAATCAACGGGTACTGAATTTTAATTTCAACCCTAATCTCAGTTATGTATACAAGTATTTATTATCAAACTACATGTTGATATTAGACTTTTGCTTGTATATTTTTTTATAGATGATTGTTAATTTTGAATTTAAAGCACTGAGAATTGTAAATTGATATTTAGTTGACTAATTTATTTCTAGAAAATGTGATTTTTTTGAGGAGTGAAAATTACAAAAAATATGCAAATAAACCTAAAATAATTGGAAAAATTATGTAGATTATATATATACAAAAATATATATACATATTGGAGCTTATCTCCTTTTCCATAATAATGTAATCGATAATATGAATAAAGAATATACGTTTAAATGGGGAATAAAGATTATTTATTAATCTTACCCATATAAAAACGTTCGTTTTAATTATTTAACCCTTTGAAGCATAACAATAAGAAGTTAAATCTTCTTACATATCATTTTTATTCATCACCAGTCTGGTTGCTGGAGTTAAAAGTAATTGCTTAGTCAAAAAATATAGGTGCTATATATGGTCTGTTATGTATAATGTTAAAAAATATACTCAATGTTGTGAATAAATAAATTTTAAAAAAACATATAAAAATATTTTTCATAGAATAACATGTGTGAGTTTTGAATTCATGAAAAATGTTAAAGAAAAAGTTTCATATTTCAACGATAAATTTTTAGTAAATAATGATATTTTTTTCAGATTTTCATGTTATTAATGAATAATATGTCATGATAAAGTCCACTGTTTATTTAAATTTTTCAATAACTTATATAATGCATAAAAAAATCATATAATATAAGTGAAAAAAAAAATAAATACAGGTTTTAATTGAAGAAAAATGGTGATATCTTGAAATATGGATTCTTTTAATTGAATGAATTTTAAAAATATATGCTTCAAAAGGTTAATTTGTTAAATAGCAAATGTATGTAATGAGTTAATGCATTAATTAATTTTTTAATTTTCAATGTACTTAATCAGAAGACTAATAAGGTCCATCATTTGTAAAATGAGTATCATTTTTTTCAATGTAACACTTTGTGTAAATAAATTGAAAACAAATGAATTGTAAATAAATAATCTATTCAGTTTTATCTGTTGTTTAATAATGTTTTTCACTCTTTATTAGTAACTTAATCAACAATTCAATAACGGTTGTCGTGTAATTTACGATGTGCAAATAACGTTGGACGGACTAACGAAAATGATTCAAAATTAAACTATGTAAGGTAAGCACGTGAATAACAGTATAACTCGTTATAGGGCAAATGATAGCCGAGTGTATTTTTAAATTACGTAAGTGGTCTTTAAGTGTGACAAGACACCGCGGACTTGCTCGACTTATTCTGTACCCTAGATCTATCAATTCTCAACTTTCCTACCTTAGACTTCACTCTCAAAATTTTTTGTAATCAATTTGTCATAAGTAAATAATTATATTTGTTCAATAATTATTAAGAACCATGACTATGATTAAAATGCATGGAAAACAACAGACATTTAGCTGACCGAAGGAATTTAAATTTAAAAAATTGGCGGTAATTTATGATTATACTCAACGCTAAACATATGCTAATCGTTATTTAATTATTTTTTAATTAAATGAATTAAGTTAATTGTTGAATGTTGCTTTAAAAATGCTTTATAAAATTAACTTAAAAAAATGGGAATGTATGTTAAACAATCCAATATTAAATGGTGGACGTAAACTATTTTATGTTTGCTATTTTAATGGTGTATTTACAGAGTTTGCTCTGTAATTTATAAATAATTATCATAACTACATATAAGTACATACCTTTTCTTGAGTTCTGTTCCAAACAATAACGCTATGACCACTGTTGATTAGATTTTTCACGATACCGCTGCCCATGATTCCGAGCCCAAGAAAACCGAACTTTAAATTTGACGGCATTATGTTTTTCTCTTTCAGGGTTTGAGATAGTGTTTCCACGTCTAACGGAGGAGTTACCTTTTAAAGTAAATCAAGTTTTTAGTTAGCATCAGAATAAATTTTTATATAATAAAAACGAATTCAACTGAATCAATTATTTTTATAGTATTAACTAACACTCACGTGCTTTTCGTCATTTACAAATGACTATCTATGCAAATATAGTCAATAAATAAAATAAATAACAAAAAATAGAAATTCAGAATTATGATGAAATATATTTTTATATTGGAAAAGCTAAAAACAAACGTATTTTTTTTTTTTAATTATTGTTAATGAAAACTAGTTAATAGATGGAGTTGTCATGGAAGTAATAAATAAATAAATTGAATTAATGTGTTCAACAATTATTGCATTCTGTTAAAATATATGAATATACCGAACAAACGTGAATTAGCAAGATCATGCGCACTAGATTCGCGATTTAATATCCTTGTGTGGTGATTGTGAATGAACCGAATTTATTGATATTATTTATGATATATTATAAAAATAAATATTCTCTTATCAATAAGCTACTGTTAAACAATATTATCGTTTTAGAAATAAATAGCAATAAATAAATACAACTATGATAAGTTGCACAATTATTGAGTTACAATTGCTTTTTTGCAATTTAATTATTGAAAAGGAATGAAGAATAATCAAAAATATGAAAAAATGGTTCAAGAATGAATGTAGATTATTCATAATAGTAAGATGTTCGACATAATTAATTATACTATAGGAGTAATTAATAAAAACTGAGACGTTTAAAACAAAAATAAAAAATAAATTCAAAGATACTTACAGGTCTTGCTATATTGGCAGGTCTATTAAGGAGTGTTGATCCTGATTTTCTTGGTGGACTTGGAGAGTGATTTAGTGTTGGACTTACGCTACCAACGCGATTGCTAGCACTATTACTTGTACTGGATTCTCGACGTTGTTTTTTCGCAGGACGACGTTCAGCACTATTGTCTACTCTTTTTGTCTTTGGAGTAGGCTCCTACGATAATTTAGTTTATATATATATATATATGTATAATATACTAACTCATGAAATATAAAGATCTCTTAATTCAGAGTATTTTTTTCTTATCAATGATTAATCATTTGAAAATTATCACTTCTATTTACCTTTCGTGGTTTTGTAACTTTTGGACTCTTCTTTTCAGATGTTTCTTCTTCTTTTAGTCTATCAAAAACGGAGTTTGTATCGGAGACATCATTGGTCGGAATCTATTAAATATGTGAGTATTAATATATGCGATGTATTCGTATGCAAAATGCAATATAATATAGAATAATATCGAAAAGTTTGAATTGATATTTACCCTCACTTCTCCGTTAGCAATATATTCTTCAATAGCTTCTACTGCCTCTTTAAATTGCCCAGTTTTACAAGATTTCACTAATGTGTCCTTGTACTCATGGTATGGTTTGATGTGTGATTCGTCGATCCAAGCACTGATAATTGAAAAAAATTATAATTATTTTATACTAATGACTATGATAACATAAAAGTTAATTTAAAGTCGGTGTACACTTACTAATTATTAGTTCCGTAGAAAAATATCCATTGCACAGGATTTTTCTTTGCATTGGCTGGTTTTTTGGAGTCAGGATTTGGTGCTTCAACCTTTAATAATGAACATTAAATACAAGATAATATAAACAATTATCCCTCAAAATCTACAAAACAAGATATTTTATTTAATTAATTTACTCCGGTAAATTATTTTTTGGAAAAAAAGATCATTTTAATTGAATTCAAAACACTTTCGAGGTTATAATTTCATCCATCTGCGCGCCAATTTGAATTCGAACAACGGGTGTGGCGGGAGTGACTAGCGACGCGGGAAAATATTTCGACTTCCTTGTAGTTGTCAACAAATGGATATTTTCAGAGTCTGGTGTCGATTATAATGCAGTTGAAGTTTAAATTAGTTTTTATGCTAAAAATCACATAAGCTCCCGCCAAAACGGATGCGTCAGAAGAAAGCATGATGCGTGGCGCGCATTACGCATAAAATGCAGGCTAACCGTTAGTAGAGACTTGGAACTTACCCGGCCAGGCCATGGTGGAAATCCTTTCATTTTCGCCCTAAAATCATTCCAAATAATTCACATTAACTTCTAATTTATAATCACTGATAACAAAATGATATTTAATTGATAAATACACACCATACGAGATCTCCTAGTTTATATCCTTCCGACATTTTTATAACAGATAATCTCTCTTTAACGTTCAGCAAGCGACTGACTGGCAGCTTCAGCGTCGTATATGATTATTTACACCGTGATCTAAACTTGACTTATCCCCACCACTTACTACGTGAGTCATTCAATTGTTGAAAACAATAACAATTTATTTTAAAAAATTCATTAAATATAAATAGTTAGGTTATTTTAATGTTGAAGATTAAGAATGTTGATTCTTAATTTTCTAATAAATAAATAAAAAATAATTAATTATTGAAGTTAGATAAATGTATGCATAATTTTGTATTTCATTGTCAAAAATCACTTCCGGTGGCGCTGCTGACAAAGTGACGCTAGAAAAATGGCTGATGCTACGGAGAAATCTAATATCTTGTCTTGAAATCGAAAAATTTTCACATTCATAATTAATTAATTTTATTCAGGTTTTTGTTAATTATGATTAATATATTTTTATAAATAAAAAACTTGAAATATTAGTTAGAACTACTTATTAATAATTGAGATTATAAAATGTAAATTAATTTTTTTCAGTGATAATGAAATCTATAAAATTGAAGCGGGAGAGTATGCGATAAAAGGAAAGTAGAAAAGGATAGAGATATAAAATGTCCACGTGATAATGCACGCATACCTATAAGTTATGTATACAATTAGGTACAATGTGAAATGTTATTTTCCGTCATCCGAAACATTTGGTTAGACACACTTTTACGATAGTTTCACCAGCTGTCAGCCATCGATTGTAAGGACATTTTGTTACACCTGAGAATACACATTAACAAAATTCTATTTTTTTCTATTTAATATTACATTGTTGAAATAAACTGATTATACAGAGCTTTAATCACTACTGGCCACAAAATGGTATGTTTATAATAAAATTCTTCACTATCATAACATTTTTGAATTTCTATTTTATAAGTGTCTAAAAAAGTGTTTTCAATTTATCATATATTTGTTTATTCAACAACTTTCCATTAATTATAAGATTACTTTAATGTTTTCAATAGATGTTTTAATTAAATTCAAATTGATCCACTGATGCTTGAATCTGTTTTAATGAATGTTTATATGAAGTGTGAATAAACAACTTCTTTAAAAAATAACAAAATATGCTATTTTACATGAATTATAATGTTCTAAATGGGAAAGTATTGGCGAATTAATATTTTTTCTATTCTTTTATTGAACAAGTACTTAATGCCGTAAGTACAAATATTCAATTGTTTGAAAACATTCAAGATTAACTTCAACAATGTTAGAAATTAATGTTCAAAAAAGTAGTCACCCTCTTGAACTTATGATAGCCCAAAATATTGATTATAATATGATGTTATGTTCAAGGTTTTAACGAAGGTCATGGGATTTATTTAATTATGGTTTATGAACACATAAAATTGATTAAAAAAATAAAGATTGGATTACAATTTTTTCAAGTCCCAACAAAAACAAATTATTGACATTAAAGATTTATTTTTTACAGTCACAGCTAAACACTGATGGTGCCCGTGATGGCACGTCGATGTCTGAAGAAACTCCGGTTTCAACAGCCCAAGTGCATGAAGAACCTCGTCCAGGTCATTCTGGTTCTTACACAGTAGTTAGATCACCGCCACCAACGGTACGTAATTAATTTCATGCAATCCGTAGTATTTTATAATTTTATAGAGTAATATTATAATAATAATTGATGTTTATTAACGCAGATTACTGTTGAAGAATTAGCACCTCCAAAACCTGATTTCTCAGCACCCCCACCATATGAGTTGGCAACTAAATTGCCTAGTTATGAAGAAGTACAAAGAGAAAAAACGTTGCAAGGAGAAACAACACCTCATCCACAAATTCACTTAGTATGTGTCAAAATGATAATAAATTTAATTAATCTTGGTCATTCCAATGACTTCTAGGATAGAGAAAAATATTGAATTTAAAATAACCCAATGTTTAATGATGCTCCAAATTTGCAGGGTGGTATTTCTGCTCCCCAGCCGTTGACTATTCTGGCTATAGATCCTAGTGCTACAGAAGGAGATGCTGAAAGTGGATTGCTCGGAACAGATTTTACATTTTTCACAGCATTTTTACGTAAGTGTAAAAAAAATAAACTTCTGACGTATTATAGATTTTTACTACAGGATAAATTTATTACATAACATCTTGACTTGTTAGTACGATAATTTTGTGGACAAAATTATACTTGTTTTTACATTTAAACAACTTGAAAAATATAAATATAAAATGCCTACAGAAACAATTTAACATATAATTAAATATAATTGAAATGTTTCAGTGGCATTGTTCTTTAATTGGATTGGATTCCTTTTATCAATGTGTTTCTGTCACACAATTGCTGCTCGGTACGGAGCACTCGCCGGATTCGGATTATCTCTTACAAAATGGACATTAATAGTGAAACATTCTACAGATTTGGCATCACGAGCTAATTTCTGGCTGTGGTGGCTCATTATGGCTCTTGGTAATTATTCATTATAGCTATACTGTTTTGTATTATAATTTTATTTGACTCTCAATATATCACTAATTGTTGTTTAATTATTTTAACAGGTATTCTTATTTGCATACGTGCAATTACTCAGTACTTGAATATCAAACGTGGATGGAAATTATTATCTGGAAGTGCTCAAGAACGTCTGCTCTTTTTTTATTAAAAAAGGCTAAAATTGAATTTGAAAATAATTGATAATAGAGCATTTTGGCATTTCTATTTGGGATCGTATATTGCACGATATAATATAAAATCACATATAAACAATGTTACTTTATATAGATTATCTACAATTACTGTATAAACTAGACGCAGAAAAGTCGTAAAAACAGATCAATTCAGATTCAAATACTAAGAAAAAAGAGAAAAAAAAAATTCAAAACCGGTTTTAAGAAACTAAATGTAACGATCCAGTAAGTGTAATTCCTAAATGATTGGATTAAGACTTACATAATGATAATGATAATTTTTAAAAGGTACGTTACATTTTTGCTTTAAAAATGCGTGCAATATTCAGATTATATAATTGTTAAATATTTTCATTTTTTATTGAGTGATTTTTACAATATATATGCATCATAGTAAACACTTAAAGACTTACTGCACGCAATATTTATGCTCACCGTTTGATAATTTCAAAAAAATAAAAAACAATGACAATTATCCAATCAGAATACGAAATATATTTACAATAGCTTCAAAATATTAAAAGTATAATTAAAATATGTCTAAAAATGATAAGACTATTACTATATATTTAAAATGTCTTTTTTTAAACAAATTATCATTATTATAATGATAAAATTATTGGGTATAAAGTAATTTTATTTTTATTATAAAAAAAAAACATGTATTTTTATTTATATTTATGTACGGCTTTTTTTTTACCTATTAGAAAGTCCACAGATTATTTTAATTTTAAATTTCGTTACAATGGTTAAAAAAGAAATTTAGTATAAAAATAATGAATGTAAAAAGTCATAATACAGTCACAGGTGACATTTTATAGTTTTTACATTTCAAAATAAAACTGGGAAGTTAATAATACAGTTTTCATTTTAAACAAGTCAAAATAAAATATCAAAATATGTATGAAGTTTTTTCAAAAATTTCAAATGCATTATTATTTAATATAAATAATAAATTATTCTTGTAGAAACTATTTAAAAAATGTGTGAATTGTTAAAAATTTTTGTCAGGAAAAATATATTCAATAAACAAATTGATAAAATACGATAACTGAATCATTTGCATATTAATGTTTATCCATATTACGATTTTTTACAAAGCTCAATAGCGTAGAATTTATAAAAATGCATGTGTATATAAGGCGCACCTTGCGTAAGTCAGCCATTTTGTATGTTTATATGTATGTATATTGTATATATAGCTGATTTTCCTACCGTGAGCTAAAGTCATTTTACAACGCGCATATATAACGCTCTTTATACCCATATAAATAAAAAAAAATAGCTTGTAAGCAGTAGCAAGCATGATTCATGGTGCAGTTATGTATCTTACCTGATTGTCATTAGTAATGATAACTCCAAAAACAAATTAAACAAATTTGTTATTCTAATTTGTCATTAAAAAGTCTCTATTAATGTGATAATCTTACATATGAGTTAAATTTTAATAATGACAAGTGTCGTTTGTGATAGTAATAATAGTGCAACTATTGTTTCTATATTTTATAAATGACTTCTTTATTATTTAAATAGTATTAAAATACTTATCTTCCATGCTACAATAATAATATTAATAAAAAGTTATTCATTTTATAATACAAATACGATTTAAACAGTGACATTTGATACTTAAATCAATGCAACTAGATCATAATTAAAATATTATAGTAATATATCAAATCTATATATATATATATATATATTTTACCAGATCATAAATATTTTATATTATTAAAAACTATCAAAAATGATGGCTGATGAACAATTCTCACTAGTGTGGAATAGTTTCCCATCCAATTTATCATCTGGATTATACTCATTATTAACTGATGAACACTTGGTGGATGTTACTCTAGCTGCTGAAGGGAAAATTTTAAGAGCACACAAATTAGTTTTATCTATTTGTAGTACATTTTTCAGAGATTTATTTAAGGTAACTATGTTTACGATAATAATTGGTTAACATTGATAACAAATGCCTTACAATTGTTTTGCCATTGATACCATGTGACTTGATGATTGTTTTGATTCTAATTACGCAGGGGAATACGTGTAAACATCCCATAGTGATATTAAAAGATGTTAATTATCGAGATTTATCAGCGATGCTACACTTTATGTACCAGGGAGAAGTAAATATAAAACAAGAAGATATTGCAAGCTTTCTAAAAGTTGCTGAAACTCTACAAATTAAAGGATTAACAAAAGATAAAACTGAGGTAGGTATTAATGACGTATGATAAAAATATTGACTCTGTTATAAAAGTTTGTAAACAGAAAAACTTGGATTATTTTGGAAATGTCATTCGTATTTAAAATTATCCATTACAAAATTCATAACAAAATAAAACAGGTGTTTTTAGGTGTTATTTTTTTCTGGTAATTTTAAAAATTTGTTTTAATGTTTCATAATACTTTTGCGAAATTGTTTAGCTATAAAATATAAACTATTAATACAAACCAACGGAAAATTTCTCTTTGAATGACAATAAATGAAATAGTTGAAACATGATTTAAATGTTTGCATTCTCTAATTGTATAGAATAATTCTGATAATCATCAGTTTTCTTATGTGTTGTTTGCAAAAAAGAACAATCGAAAGTTATTAACTCGAAAATATACAGTTAGAAAACAGTTACAATTTTATGTTCTGCGGGTTTTATCTCTGGATATTATAGAACTTTTATTCCTAGAATACAGGCGTATTCCAAAAATGATAAATACTCAAGTGATTTATGTGCTCTGTAATTATTAACAATCATTATTTTAAAAAATTAAACTGATAAAAACATTTTATTTTTTATCATTTCAGAACAAAAACCGACCGGAAGATACTTCAACACGAATAGAAAACCTAAGTTCTATAGAAGACGACAATACAAATCAAAGTGAATCAATTCCACCAGAATCAACAGAGAAATTTGACCTGCTTTCAAAAGCTGTTGAGCGATCGGAATTAGATGACAGTTCTCTTCATCAAAATAATTCAACAACAGACCATCCCGACGAAATTACATCTCCAAGTATTGTTACATCTGAAAGCGATAATAATTACAAGCAAGAATCAACTGTTAAGCCTATGCCATTCGACTTTAACGAAGATGATGATCCTCACATAGATGAAATAAATAATACCGTTGAACCACTTGATTTTACTGCAGATACTCGTCAAATTAGTAAAGCTAATGACAGACTCTACAATTACACATATGGCGTTGGTTGTTCTACGTCGTCAGCAGGAGTAAATAGTTTAGAAGATCCATCGATACAATCATCATTACCATCTTCTGAGATTACGTCTTTCCAAACGGATTATTTTGAAGAGCCACCAGGTAAATTTAAAGCTTTATATTTAGTTAAATAATAAGCTGAGGATTAAAGTTTGTCAGAAATATTATTTTAATACTATTGTTTATAGAAAAACTGTATAATAGCTTTGATTTTTTATATTATTATCATAGTTGTTGTTAAATAAATATTCTTTAAATATTTATAATCTTGAAAATCAATCTATTCATTGTTTAGACTCATAGTAAGCTGGAAAAAAATTGAATTTAATCATTTTTATGACAGACTTCATTGAAATTGGAATAAAGCAGAAATTAAATAGGAAAGTTGAAAGTTATCGAGCAATTTAATCAAAATATTTATTAAATTTAGATATAAAAAATAGAGTAAGACAATAATGAATGATTATTATTGATTCTAGGTGCTATTGATAACAATGTAAATTATGTAAAAGATTTGCCATTCGATTCTTCCAATCAATCAAAAGTAGCGAAGGGCCGGAGAACTGTAAAAGGTATTCAACACAGTGCATTACCATTGGAAACAACATTACGTGTCGTTTCTGAGCTTGGACCCACGATTCGAGTAGAAAAGGGAAAAGTTGTTCGTATGTACTCATGTCCTTGGTGTTTAAGACATTTCACCCGCAAAGAAAATCTTAAACTTCATGTACGTTATATCCATGGACCTCTCGAAAGCCTTACCTGCAAACTCTGTGGCAACAAATACAAAAACAGTAATAGTCTTCGTGTTCACTCGTATCTCTATCACAACACTAAGAGAAACAAGCACAGCAAGTCTTCGTTAGTTATGAATAATGTTTAATATATAATTTTAAAATAATCTTGTATTATTGTTTAATACTTTATTATAGTTGAGTATTATATTATTGTTATAACTTTGTATCAAACTTTATTATATAAATATCGTTATACTCTTTTGTCATCTGATGGTTTTACTCCATTTTAATATTCAGAGAATATGATTACTCATAACAAAAAAAAAACGGAAACTGTAGCGATAGTTTGATAAGCCATCAAGGATGATTTATTCATCATTTTCTGTTCATACATTGTTTCTTCAAAAACGACATATTAAATAGTTAAAATTTGTTATTAAGATTTGTTTATACTTTTTTTATGTTTAAGTATACTTATTGTTATAAAAAGATTATTGAATAATTATTATTATTGTGAGTTTTTTTTTCAAACTTATTTTTTTTTTTTTAATAATGTCGTGGTTATTTCAATATGGAAGAAGTGAAAAATTTCCAACAATTTACGAGTCAAAAAAAACTTGGGTCACCATTGATTACGATGAAGTCATTATCTTTTTTATTTTCTCTACATTAGCTCTTATTTTTTTGTCGATAGTTCCCGGCTATGGAAAAAGGGTAATTTATCAATACTTTTATTATAAAAGTTATTTGATAAAATTATTATTTAAAATAATCTTTATCTTAAAATCATTTTTAGAGTCTTCATGTGGGCATAAAAGCATTTTTCAGCATATCTATTGGCTTCTCATTATTCCGTAAGTGAAAATCATATTAAAATTTTAATAAATGTGTTAAATTAATTCTAAATTACTCTATATATTTGATTTATGGGTCGTTTAATGAAAATAGTTGTGAATTATGGTCAAGAATGGGAAGTTGGCCAGATAGAAACATCAACTCCTTACCGTGCAGGTGAAAAAAGTGAAATTCAAGCACAAATCAAAATCAAAATTGGATTACGATCGATAAATATAACTTTAAAAGGCTCCGGTGAAAGAGGAACTCCACTTGAAAAGGAAATCATAAATTATAATGAAAGATTTTCATGGACTTGGGATCAAGGAACTTTTGGCTTTGGTCCAAACGGTGAGTAAAATATTCATTCATTATGATTTTACCGTTTAAGTATGTACTTTTATTTACATAATTATGATAAAAATACTAATTAATTATCAATAAACTCAAATAATTATATTTGTTAATACAGAAATCTAAATTTTTTTCACTTCTTGACTGTTGATAAATTAAACAAAATTATTATGTTTATAAACAGCTGGCCTTTTGCAAAGGAGTCTTAGGGAAGCACAACAAAAAGGATTGCCTATTCCTATCATCTGGATCGTTGATCTTTTTTCAATTGACGGTGAAGGCATTAGGTTTGGTAGATATTACAGAACAACTGGATGGTATTGTCACATTTTACTTTGGGCTGCCGTACCTGCCTGGGTTTTAGCAAATATTTTTTTGCAATCTGTTGGAAGATATGCGGCATATTTTACAGGATTGATAGGAATCCTTGAAATAACTAGCTGTATTATTTGGATGAACGTACGTAATATTAATCCTCTAGCAATTCACTTTAATGATAAACTTATTGAGATGCATTACGGACCAACATTCTGGCTAGCCGCAACGACAGGTGATCGTTTCCTTTTATAAAAACTTCAAATTAAATTTTTTTTTTTAATATATTGAACTGTTTAAGTTAATTATTAATAATAATTAATAATAAATTCTTAGGTATTTTATGTATATTACTATCTTTAATATTATTAATTTTGGATCTTAGACATCCTAATTTACTCGCTATATTCCTTGGCATTGATATTTTAAATCAATATGACGAATTTTTAATTCGTAAGTAAACATATTAATAATGAAAAATGAATAAATTAATGAAACAAGTTTTTTAAATGATCATTTTTATAGGTGCAACCGAATTGGATCATACAAAAGATAAATGTAAAAAATATGAAACAATAGAATTAGGAAAAAAATCAGATGAGAATTTGGAATCTGATGCAGCAGTGGTTGGTTGCTTTCTTTAATATCACACACTCAAAAACTAAATCATTCTATTACATTTCTATAATTAATTGATAATGAATATTATGTATGTATAAATATCTCATTATTGTTACAGATACTTTTAAAACGTCGGACTGCAATTAAACGTGCTCAAAAAGATTTTCTTCGAAAGCCAACTCTGTCTATGACATTCCACAATGTTGATAATGAGCGGCCTGAATATGTTAATCAGTATGGACCAGGGTATTTGAATTATTTGATTAATTTAATGCTGATATTTTTATAATTTTTTCTACTAAAAATATTTTTATACTCCAGGCCATCGTTTCCGGACGGTAAGAAAGACGTATTAAGACCACAAATTCCCAAGAGAAAGTAAAAGTGTCATAAAAAAGCGTTACATAATTATGGTTTGATGAAATTTAACTTTTGTAGAAAGTTTAAATGTGTGATTCTTTTTATTATAGACAATAATCAATAGACATAAGTCTAATTTTCAGATTCAATTTTTTCTTTACTATCACTACGCGACGAAGATTTATCAGTATTACTTTCGGATCTTTCTCTAGACTCTTTTTCAGATTTTTTATCTTTGCTTGACTTCTTTTCACTCTTATCCCTGTCATTTTTATCGCGATCTTCCTTCTTACCATTACTTTCTGATTTATCTTTGCTGTGTCTATCTTTTTCTTTGTCTTTATCCTTAGATTTCTCGGAGTATTTGGATTTTGAAGATCTAGATTTTGACTTGGATCTTGAACGTCTAGATTTAGACTTCGATCGTTTGCTTCGTGATCGTGAGCGGCTTCGTCGTCGAGGTGACCTTTTCTTTCGATCTTTTGATCGAGATCGTGAACGTCGAGACCGAGACCTTCTTGATCGTGATCTCGAACGATGACGACCGCGAGAACTGCTTCTTCGACGAGATGGTGATTTACGTCGGCGTTCTTTAGAGCGAGATCGTTTAGAACGCGATCTTGACCGTCGTCGATGACGAGAGCGTGATCTTCTATGTCGTGAACGTGAACGTTTGCGAGATCTTGATCTTCGACTACGACCTCGTGAACGAGATCTAGATTTTCTACTCCTTGATCCACTTCGACTACGTTTATCTTTTGACAACATTCCAATCATTGGATCAATTGCTGCTGATATTAAATTGTGAGCTTCTTTAACTCTTGACATTGCCTCTTCAATTTCTTTTTGTGCTGCTTCATTACTCTTTGCTTCAGGTTTGGCTATTGCTTGAGTGGAATGATAAAGTTTTATTGGTTTATCAGCAAGCATTTTTCCATTTAACATTAAAGCAGTTACAACTTGTGTTTGCTCTGTGAGTTCAATTAGAGCATAATGATCAGTATCCGAATCTCTTGTACATAAACGTAAATACTTAATCTCAACATTATTATTAGAAAAAAATTCTAATAGATGATCCACCGATACTGAATCATCCAAATTAGCAACGATCAACGTTCGTCGAATTTCTTCAATACGTCTGCTATCTAAATGACCAGGAAGATTTGGATAAGGCGGCAATCCATTGGATTCTAGTTTTGGATCCGATGTCGTGATAACGTGATTTGGAGGAATACCCTCAATGGAATTGACTACGTTTGCTGGCAATTTTGGTTCTGATGGATATAAACCTAGAAAAAATTAATAAATATTATAAAAAATACATTCAATATAATTATTAAAAGCGAATTAGTTGAAATAGGATAAAAATATTATAATATAAAAATATTGTTTCTCATAACGTAATATCAATTGATTATATAAGATATCTAATAAAAAAAACTGCTGTAAATTTCTTTTGTTATTCATTAAAAACTGAGAAACAATAAATGTAGGATGATGCTCATTTAAATTGAAGAATAATAATTGTTACATAGTAAAAATATATGTCGATTATCAATAAAGTCTATTACTCTAAAAATATGAATATCTGAAGTGTATTAATTTTAATGATGTATTAAATAAAATAATTGTTCAAACATAATTAGAGTGAATATTGTTATCACCTGGTACAACTGTTCCATTATTAGTAAGCTCTAGAGCTCTTTGTTCATCAGGAATATCCCCATTTTGATATGGAATAACAATAAGTGCCCGGTCAATGAAAACAGTGTTTGTCATGTGTTGAGCAACAGCAACACTACCTTGATCGTGGAATTTGATATAACAAATTCGTGATTGAACTGGTACTGCAACATCTCTTATTGTAGGATATAATCTAATATCTTCTATTTTCCCCAAATAACCAAAAAGCGTTTGCATTTGATCTTTTGTTGCTTGTGGAGCAATGTTCGTCACTTGAACAACTTTTGTTGTGCCGACCGCCATTTCACCGATTTGACTCAATGCACAAATAGGTTAGAATCGTAAATGAAAAAATATTCACAAATATTCGGTTAATTATGATAGAAACAAATACATTTTAATATTTAAAAATGTTTAATGATTTATTTACGTTAAAAATTCATTAACCATTAAGTGTAAATTACTTGCATTTTATATTATATCTACATGATAATAATTCCGACTGCAAAACGTTTTATCGACATAACTGAACACAACACAGTGCGTTCATTGCACTGAATCACCACAACTAACTTTAATTATCCATCAGAGTAATTAAAATAATTTATTTGCGTGTATTTTACTCAAATAATAACGATTTACAGATAAAAAAACGTCCGCGTTGGTTTAATTATTCTTCCTGTAGTCCACTATGGCCACGGAAATGTATCAAAACTAATTTACTATAGGTATCGCGTGGTATACTAAATTCACTCCAACACATGTAAGATGATCTTCAAAAAACATCATTCACCCCCTACATAAATAATCAAATGTTTTTCATTGAGACAGTAACTAAAATTAAAGATAGCCTAGTAAAGAGTACTAGAGGGTTTTCTAGCTTTCAGGATGTTTATAAAAGCTATGGTGTGTGTCAGTTTCCCTTCCTTTTGGAACAGTTTTAATTCTAAGTGGGAGGGATTTCTGTTATAAAGATTGATCTCCAGTGTCCAGTAAAGTCGTTGCATGTGCCTACGTGATTTACTCTCAGTTTTGTTGGAGCTTTATCACTGGCCATACAGAATCTTTCCGGTCTTTTTCAAGTAACATGTTCAGTGATCAATGGATTTTTCATATTTTAATTATTACCTGCATTATCACACAAATTGCCACTTCTGACAGTGATAATGGTAAGTTAATACTTCTTTCTTATTCATTTCTTTTTTTGAATTTTTAATTGTTATTTAAATTATCAGCAATTGTTTTTTTTCAGAGCATTTCACTAATTCTTCACTCTTTACTTTCTGATATAAAATTTTTTATTACCTAAAAGTAATTACAATCACATTTGATAAACTATCATTTCCTAATTAAAAGACTTTTAAATTAATAATGAGGGTGTTCAATATATTTATGAGTGTTGTATATCAGCATGATATGTTTTGATCAATTTTAATAGGATGAATAGATACATTTTCATTACTTTGATTTATCTCATATCATTGTTATTTTATTGAAAAAAAAAAAGAAACAATTCGAATGAAAAGAAATCGTTTAAAATACCAAGTTTCTATAAAATAAAAGATCTAGAATATTTTTTGTTTTCGTTGGACATCCAGTGAACCATAAATTAGAAATTATTCATTCAATTGTAAAATTTCCACAATTTTTTTTATTATTTATTGACATTTTACTGGATTAGATCATCAGCTATATGTGTAGCAATACAGATTATTCAAGTGAAATTAAAAAATGATGAAAAAAAAAATTTAATCTGGTGGTCGGAATATTAGAGTTAACTAATTAGTCATAGCTTTTCAATCATTGATAGAACAACAACTAAAGACTGTTTTCTTTAATCATTTAGGGTGAAATGTAATATACGTTTTATTATAAACGAAATTTTATATCTTATTTCTCTTCACGTAGGTCTGAATGAGCTCTGTATATACGTGACAGAGTGGTGTTAAAGCGCGCTAAAGAATACTGAAATATCATGTTGAAAGAGGGAAATGAACACTCGCTGAACGTCCTACGGTTGTAAGCGTCATTCTCACTGCTACAAACCTTCTTATGTCAGCATACTTATTACAATTTATTATGGATATTTTTAAAATAACTGGAAATGGCTAAATATGTTGAAATACAAATAATTTTCGATAAGTATTAATTCAAGTTACAAAAAATACTCCAAAAATATGAAAATTATTAATGACTTACATAAGTTAATAATAACAATAACAACTAATAATTATATATAAGACAATTAAAATTGTTTATAAAGTAAAACATTTGAAACAAATTAAAGAAACAGTTTTGTTAATAACTTTAAAGCCGTTTGAGGTTTTTAAAAATGATGAAATAAGTTGTGATTATTGAAGGAAATAGATTTTTGAGTAGGAATCAACGATGAAAACCTACGAGTATTTTTAGTAGCTTTGATTACAGCCAGGATACTTGATATTAATTATTATGAAATTAATCATTATATTATTGGAGTAAAAATAAAATAATTAATAAAATAAAATTCAAAATTTGATCTTCAAATACTCTAGATGTGCATTGAAATAATCATGAATAGGTGTGACATTATCAATGAAATGTATCATATTAGTCTATTGATACCCATAATAAACCACGACAATTTGTTCATGACAATGTAATGATAGTTCGAAATGAACTGATTTTATCGTAATATATGTGTACATGCAACTGAGGATGTTCAAGTAACAATATCATACTTGAAATGGAAACTAAATATTACAAAGAGTGAATTGATAATAAATTATTTTACTTTTTCATATTAAAAAGCTTACTATTAATGAAAATATATGAAGAATAAGTAATACTAATAAATAAACGTTTTTAAGGATTACAACTTTTTAGACAAATAATTGTTCAAAGTTACTCATCAGTCACAGACCTAACTGTAATACAGTTTAATTAGTTTCCGTGAAAATCATAATTCGTGAAAACTCGTACTACTTTTCATAATACAAACTAACAATTATCAAACTCACTAAGTAAGAATTGTGTTTCTCTATACAATCTTACTTAAGAAGTACATCAACTATGTTAAAAGAAAAACATTGATTTTAATCAGAAGTCTTTTAAAAATTTATTGAAATTAAAAAAATATATTCAATAATTATCAGAAAATGATTTAATGGATTCAATTTAATAGTGATTTATTAGCTGTAATAAATTAAATTATTCTACTTCAGTAAGATCTTTTCCTGAATACAATTATTGAACTGTAATAAATAAATTAGTACATGTAATTACAATTACATATATTAATCAATATATAATGACCATTCTGAATAATTAATCGTTAGACTAGAATATTAATACTTTCCTCATACTGAAATTATTCTATTTCTAAATGTCATGAGTATGTTTTTTTTTTATCAGCATTAATTGCTTCAAAGTATTTCTATTTTTAAATCAATTAATGTTTTCATGTGTTTCAGATGTGATTGTAATAAATGTAGCTTCGAATGAAACCGATGGATATGAAAGGTATTTGCGATCCACCAGAGTATATGGCTTTGAGGACAAAGTGATAACCCTAGGTCTAGATAAACCATGGAAAGGAGGAAATATGAACAGTGTTGGTGGTGGATATAAAATAAATCTTCTGAAAAAAGAATTAAAGAAGTATAAAAATGATCAAGAGAAGCTTATTATATTCACTGACAGGTAAGTCATGGTCTATATCATTTATAGTGATGATTGTATGATCACTCATCACGACGTTGGAATATTAAACATGTTATTAAATAAGTATTAACTCACTGTTGTACTGTTTATTACAGTTATGATATAATTTTTTCATCGGACTTGGACACCATCATCAGAAAGTTTAAAATCTTCGACGCTCGAATATTATTTGCAGCAGAGAAAAGCTGTTGGCCAGACAAGGAACTCAAATCCAAATATCCAAGTGTTTACAGTGGAGATCCTTATCTTAATTCCGGTGGTTTTATTGGATATGCTTCAGATTTATATGAAATTCTAAATACCCAGGAGATTGGAAATACTGATGATGATCAACTTTTTTATACTCATATTTATTTGAATCCTGAGCTGAGAAATGAACACAAAATTAAATTAGATCATAAATCGGAAATATTTCAAAATCTACATGAATCTACTGGCAAGTAGTATTTTATTATTATCATTATTTTTTTCTATTATTATTTAAAACAATTGCATTGCGATTTCTAATCGATCGAGAATTTTTCCTGGCTACTTAATTTATTCCAATAAATTACTCTTCTTCGTCTGCTTCAAAGCTAATATCTAATAAAATGTATTTTTATTGCAGGAGATATTGAATTACGATTTAAAGAGAATGAAGCTTACATTCAGAACATAGCACACAATACTGTACCTTCTGTAATCCATGGAAATGGTCTGAGTAAAACTATTTTCAATTCTTTGGGAAATTACCTGGCAAAAGCATGGAGCCCAGAAGAAGGATGTATGAATTGTTGGGACAAAACAATTGAGCTTCTAGATGAGGAAGTTGAAACATACCCACCCATTGTCGTTGCTGTATTCATTGATCGTCCTACACCATTTTTGGAAGAATTTCTTGACAAAGTTCAGAAACAAATGTATCCAAAGTCCAAATTATTTTTATTCGTTTATAATAATGAAATCTATCATGATGGTCTCGTTAGGAGTTGGATTGATGAGTACGGTGATAAATACAAAAGCTTGAAAGTCATTCATCCAGACGATCAAATTGATGTATCGACAGCAAGAAATTTAGCTCTGTATGTATTTTTTCTTATTATATTTAATAATTATTTAAAATAAGTCTCCTAATTATTTTAAAATAAAAAAGTTTAACAAAAATTTTTATTAATTAAAATATAATGAATAACTCTAATACTTTAAGGACTTATTTTTGAAGTAGAATTTGGTAGACTAATGTATTTGACCGACTAATGCGTTCTATCAACTGAGCCACAGACTGCTTTGTGCAGTAATTTTATCATTGGATAAATGATTATGAACATTATTTATCGTCTAGTCTAATGAATTTCATGATTATTTTTCTAGTTTTTTGATTTACCATCACAAAGCTCATTTTTATCTATCATGTAATAAAAAATACTTATATTATATTTTATCTAATTACAGATATTCGTAGAAAATTCCAAGTTCATGAAAATGAATTTCGAATATTTTTAATAAGATTTTTTTGATTAGCATATAAATTAAACTAACTGAATGAATTTTTTATTTTGTTTTAGAAATTACTGTCTACTGAAAGAATGTTCTGGGTACTTTTCCATTGATTCAGTGGCTCATTTGGACAACGAATATACTCTGAAACTCTTAGTTGAACAACAAAGAGGAATCGTAGCACCATTATTGGTCAGACCTGGTAAAACTTGGAGTAACTTCTGGGGTGCGGTTGCTGATAATGGCTACTATGCTCGTAGTTCTGATTATATGGAAATTATTGAAAACAAACGCCGGTAAGTAATTGAAATAAATTATCATTACCATATTTATTAAAATTTTATTTTGTATAATTTCAAAGTTTTATAAATTTAGTTAATATTTTTCTGAATCAGTTACCGAACTGACATAATATCATTTAAATAATTAATTGACTTCCAATGGATAGTTATTAAACAAATATTCATCAAAAAATAATTAGAAAAGGTATTTAGATGGTTTGAAAAATATTAATCGAATGCAATAGAGAAATCAGTTTTGAAGGATCTTCGATCAATAGCATACATATTATCTGCAGTACACTCATATACTCCAGCATCCATTTGAGTCGCTGGGTCAATTTCTAATTTAGACTTTACGGTATCATTTCTTACTTGCCATTCATGAACCTGTTAGTAAATTAAATAATTTAAAAACTGATATTTTTATTCCCTCAAATAAACAATATTTATTCAAATAATTATTCATCTCGAAGGCTTAGATTTTAGATTAATTATTTCGTTAAAAAATTCAATCCACTTACATGAAGGTACAGATGTGTATAAATTTCAGCACCATCCTTAAACCACGTTATGTGTGGACGTGGTGAGCCCCTAGCAACGCAAAGAAATGCAATCTTATGTCCTAGTACATACTCCAAATCGAAATGAGAAGCCAATAAAATTTTAGCTCCCTAAATCACAAACAATAAATAATCCCTTTTCAATTAATAATTCGTATTAATTTTTCAACATCTTTAAAAATAAAATACTTCACATTATTATTGTTATAATATTGATCACTCTCTGGATCACGGTACTTTCCAGTAATAGGTAAACCAATTTGAACGCGAGATTTACTTTTGACTCGTGTTTTTCCTCTTCGTCCATGAATTTCTGGACACATTATCAATATCACCACTATGACTATAATTCCAATATGACGTTGCATCGTTACAATATTAATCAACAGTTGGGATTAAATAGTAGCAAAAAAACGTTAATGAAAGAAAGCAAAATAAAACGAATGGAATAACTAAATAGTGGTCCGCAGTTTCGACTAGTAAAGTGAGAAGCGCAATGTGCACTCGTAACCGGCAATATCGTGGATGAAGATGATACAGAATGTCGATGTAACTGACAGTGATTGTTCATTACTCCCCTAGTTGTCCACTCCTATCTATTACAGACTTATAGCTTATAACAATAGTAATCTACCTACATAGGAGTGAGATACATTTGTGTGGCTAAAGTCATTTTAGTAATCTTCCGCGTCTCTTTGCTGCTTCTACCTCCCTCATTCTGTCACATTAATACTACATTTATTAGCAATCACTTTAAATATTTATTTTTCATATAAAATCATCATGGAACATTTTTTATTTTATCTTAATTACGTCATTTAAACTTTATTTAAATTATTTATGCTTTTTTTTATAAAATTATAAATTGATAAGGGCTACATTTATTAAAACATGTGGAACTTCATTAACATTTGGAGTATAAATAACATGTTGAGATTTACATCAACAAAATCAAACCAAATCATCAAGCATAATATTAACAATTATAAACTATTGAAGTCAGAATCATGCATGGAGTATTTTTATCTATTATTCTAAAGAAATTAATTTAAATAGTTATTTAATTATCAGAGATGATATGATTAGTTAAATAGAAAGTATAAAATAGACTCCAATGACATCAAACTTAAAAATATCTAACAAGAGAAGAGTGGGAATGTTTGTTAAAAAATGCTTTATAAGATTATGATTTACATTACATAGAGATATGATACACATTAGGATGGGTTGTCATAATTATTGAGCTATCTGATGATCCAAGAGGGGGATCTAAAGATGCTCAAGTGCAAAATTGCAGATTTTTAAATATTCATAAAACGACAATGAGTCCGAGGCTTATTGTTAAATTACTGTAAATCATTGTAATAAATAGAGCGAGGGTCACAATCAATTGAATTATTGTTAACTGTATAAAATATAATATTACTTGGATACCAACATCGAAAAAGTATTTTTGAAGAATCACATTAATCAACATAGTTACATATGAGGTACATATAATTATTAATATATCATGTCAATATGAGATCATAACATAGTCTGTCCTGAAGCCTCGACGATCTACAGCATATTGATTGTCAGCTTGACATTCATAAAAACCTGCATCTTTTTGCGTTGCAGGATCTATCTCCATTTTTGATTTTATTGTGTCATTTCCAATTGGCCATTCATGTACCTGGAAATGTTTAAAGATTAGCACAATAATTGGTGATGGATACATGATCTTTCTTATTATTTATTGATAAAAATGATTTAGATTTATTTATCAATGCAATTAAAACTCCATACAATTAATTAATGCTCAATTTTATGAAAGTTGACAAAGCTTTATCAGTTTTTTTAATACAAAAAGCTTTCAGTGCTATCCCATTTTTATCAAAATATATTAAACACCAAGATGTGTGTAGGAATTAGATAAAAGGTCTAACTAATAAGTAAGTAATGACGGATTTAAAGTAAAAGTTTTTTGATTATTGAAAAAAGAATTAAATCCCTAAGATTAATTCATCAAATACTTAAACATGTTCTGATGTTGAGGATTAAGAAAACGAAATTAAATCTCTAGGTATTTTGTAATAATTAGAGTCTAATTTACTAGACATAAGTTTGTATTAAATAAAATAGGAATATCATAAAGTTTTCCAAAAGACTAGAACTTGAACATCTTAAGATAAAAAAGTAATGAAATCTCTCCAAGAATAATTCTATTTTCTATTATTATTTTTTTAAAAAGATTATCAATTAAGTAAGAACAGTCTTTTGCTTTGTAATAATTCTGGAATTCATAGCATCATTTACTGTTAATAATCAATAGACTATTCAGGAGATTAAGTCATTTTTTTTAATTAAATGAATTAAAAAATATAATTGCACTAAATGCTTTTTAATAATGCACTTCATCTAACTTACTTGAAAAAATCGGTGATCATACAATTCAATTTCATCTTTAAACCAAGTTATTTCTGGTCTCGGGTATCCACGTGCCATACAAAAAAATGTTATTTTTCTTCCTAACATGTAGTCCAATTCGAAATGAGATGCTTTCACTATTTTTGCTCCCTAAGAAAAATCATAATGATTATACTTCCATCATCCATAGTAAAATTAATTAATCTTTAGAATAATTAACATCAACACATCATATCTACATGTTATTCCAACTATTCTAAACTATCAACAATTAAAAATAATTCAAATTAATATAACATATGAAAATCATTGTTAATTTTATTTAATTATTTCAATTTGTTTCATATCATTGCTGTATTATGGTCTATAATGAATTTATTTCTTTAAAAAGTTAATTATTCAATACTGACTTAATAATATGATTATTAACTCTCGTTAAAAATAGTTGTGCACTTCAATCAATCACTAAATTACTTCGATAAGCTTCAATGGGATAAATCTTGGATTATCTCAGGAACTTACATCCTTATTCTCGTAGTATCCTGCACTAGTAGGATTTCGATTTGGAATAAGAATGGGCATTCTTGAACCATAAAGACGACCCCTTCCTCTACCTCGAGCTCCTCTACTTCCAGCTTTCGCACTTTCCACCGTGGTATGAAGCATCAGCAATAGAAAGATTGCCCCAAGCTGCCAGTACTTCATTGGACCTGTTGATGTGATAAAACAAAAGGTGTACCAAGTGACTAGGAAATACCAAATAAAAAAATTAGCAAAGGAAACACGATTGTGAACAATTAGATGCTCACTTGCTCTATCAAGAAATAGCGCGAATTGATCAAATCACTTGACTAATAATAATAGAGTTGCTTTTGTATGAATAAAATAATATGAAACTGATTCACGGTTATTGTCTTCAAGCCCAAAACATGAATGGACCCATGCACGATAGAAACGCCGGCTGCAGTGTCAGAGTTATGAATCTCAATTGGATAATTATGCGTAACCAATTGCTAGTTGGGTCCGACCAATCACGACACCACAGTATTTTTCTACCTAAACATTCTTCCAGCTTAGGCTTATTAACCTTCGAAATTATTAATCTTCACAGCTCCATAATCAACTTGTTCATGCTACAAATGATATTATAAATGCACTTGCGACCTGCACTAACGTTGTAGCTATTATTAAATTCAATCATTATTATCATTTCGACCTTTTTTATCTTCTTCATAGTCCATGGTAGAAATGTCTAAACATTTTCCAAAAATTATAGAAAGTTGTTGATTGTTTTTTTTTCAACCATTCAAACTCTTTGATGAGCTTTAGGATTGTTTCAATTCTGACCATTTGGTGTGGAAGTAATTAGAGAGTAGAATTTTTTAGAGAATTTATAAATTTATTGTTTTGATTATTATTCAAGACAGGATTCATTTTTAAATTTGAATATTAATAATGGTGTTTTATTTTTTATAGTAAAGTTTGATTTAGTTATAAACATCAATATTACTTTGTTCATTACTGAAATAAATTTCATAAAAGATTTCGTGTTTTGTTTCAGAGGACTGTGGAATGTTCCATACATCAACAATTGTTACCTGATCAATGTAACCATCATCGACAACCCAGCAACTCGACCACTTTATAACTATGAAGACTTGGATCCAGATATGGCATTTGCTGTGACCAATCGATACCGACAAATTTTCATGTACGTTAGTAATCGATTAGAATTCGGACACTTGGTGAATCCTGAATACTTCAATACCCAATATACAAATCCTGATGTTTATGAAATCTTCAATAATAAGTATGACTGGGAAAAACGTTATATTCATGAAAATTATACAAATAACTTTGACCTGGAAGCTCCACCACATCAGGTAAGCTTTCAGCATAATTCAATAGCAATTTAATAAATAATTGAATTTAAAATTATTGTTGATTATGATTTCAGCCATGTCCAGATGTTTATTGGTTCCCAATTGTCACTGACAGGTTCACTAAAGAATTCGTTGAAATTATGGAAGCATTCGGACAATGGTCAGATGGATCAAATAAAGTAAAGATCAATGAATTGTTTATTATTATCAATATTTTAACTTGTTCGTTGGTAACATCAACAAGAGAAGTTATTGAAAATTGTTGTAATGCAACAATCAATTGACAATTATAAAGAACCATGAGTAAAATTGGATATTAAATTCTCTAGAGATTAATTTCTTAAAAAATGACTCATTGTTCAGATTCAATTGAAATAAATTAATTCAATTTTTGAATATTTTTATCTCGATTACGGAAGCTGCTAAATAAGTATCATGAGAGAATACCAACGGACGGGTTAATCTTAATTAACAAAGAAGTAATTTTATAGTTTATCAGACCGAATCAAAGTATCAGTCTAGTTTGGTAGAATAATCTGATATTCCGTTTTAATTTATTCACTTGAACCTGATTTAGTTCAATGAAATTGAAGTCTATATTTGTTTTAATTTTATATCAAAATTGTTGCTAATTCCTCGATAATATTTTTAAACAACATCGTAAATTTTTAATTATATTATGAAAATTGTTAAATAAATTTCACAGGATCCTAGATTACAAGGTGGTTATGAGAATGTACCAACACGTGATATTCATATGAATCAAGTTGACTATGAGTCTCACTGGTTGTATTTCTTAAAGGAGTATGTCAGGCCATTACAAGAGCTCGTGTTCATTGGCTACTATCATGATGTAAGATTTGATGAATAAAAATTTATTATTCTGCATAATATTTCTAGGATCCAAGGATTGAAGGCGGGTACGAAGCAGTTCCGACTCGGGATATTCATATGACCCAAGTTGATCTGCATGAAGCGTGGTTAGAGTTTTTGCGGATATATGTAAGCCCATTGCAACAACTTGTCTATCTTGGATATGAAGACTACGTAAGACTTGAAATTTTTCAATTTACCACCAACACAATTGGTTGCACATGGGTGTTGGACACATCTTATCACGCAAAATTTCTTTTAGTTTATTTATTTCGATTGCTACAAGTTATTCGTCATAAATTGAGCACATTTATTGATGAACTTATGCTCATTATTAATAAAATTATCTATAAAACTAACCGGGAAAGATGAAAATTTATAAATCCTTGGAGACGGAAAATATTTTGTATATTTTAATAAGATAAAATGGCTTTCTATAGTCTTGTATTGAGCTTTATAATGACAAAATTCTGATTGATAAATGATCATGATAGAATGATGACAAAAGGACCACATACATTATTAATCCAAAAGTATTAAAAATTTCTAAAAGTCATTTTATCTTCGTTTGTACATATAATATTATGAGAATATTGAGATGATTAATTTTTAAACTATTATAATAGAACCATAATATACAGAAAAAAAATTTTTTACAGCCTCCAAGATCTTTAATGAATTTCGTAGTGAGATACAGGCCAGATGAACAACCGTCTCTTCGCCCTCACCATGACAGTTCAACATACACAATAAACATAGCATTAAATCAAGTTGGTGTCGATTATGAAGGAGGCGGATGTCGTTTTCTTCGATACAATTGTTCAGTCACCGACACAAAACGAGGCTGGATGTTAATGCATCCGGGTAGACTAACGCATTATCATGAAGGGTTGTTAGTGACTAAAGGAACAAGATACATCATGATTTCATTCGTGGATCCATAATAACTTAACGACCAAAGTGATGATCATTAATATACATTTATAAATTCACTTACATTATTTTATTCATGTTTTTTTTTAATCTATGACGTACAAGCATCAATTGAAAATAACTCATTTTTCATTAGTTTAATTGATCTGTTATTTTTTTTCACGATTATGAAAGTGATATTTTTTTACTAAAGTATATATGATATGTAATGAAATGAATACAAGTTAATAACACAGTTTGAATGTTTATGTATAAATTTTTACAAATATTATATGTAAATAAGATTAAAAAAATTAATAAAAATAATAGATGTAAAGGTGGGAAAAAAATTTTAAATTGTTTAGTATAAATACTTTTTTATATTTTCATAAATCTAGTATAATACAACTATGTATTAATATAATTTTTCCTTGAACAGACGAAACAAATGTGGCAGTTGACATATGAAAATATCGAAGCTGTGTAGTTTCTAGACATTCCCCCGAATAAAATATATAAAATAAAATATTTTAATTTCGAATTTATAATCCTGTAGATGATAACTTTAAAACATTTATTATTCTCCAACATCATAGGAACATTCATGATTGAATTTCATGCTTTATCAAGCTCCAATTTATTATAACACATTTAATTAAATATCTTCTTATATTTCTAGATATATTTTTTTCTATATCATCTGCTATTATTTACATGGTAAAAATTTATATCGCTGAATATCTTTCTTTGCAAATAAATAATTTTAAATTCATTATCATATTTATATTTAATTTCATGCAATAAATAAATTAATTAACATATGTATATAACATATGTTTGATCGACAAACAAGCACTGAAAAGCAGCAAAGTAATTTATCATACCTTGCTTAAATTGATGTCAAATTGGTTAGCAGAAAATTTTAAATTGTATTTATATTATCACGAATTATTGATTCATTATTTACATTTTGTTTACATTTCCGTTAGTGTAATTAAAAAATAAGATATATTTAATAACCAGCTCGCTTCAATTCATTCAGTTGATGAGCTAGTTTTTCTTCTTTTGTCCGTCTCGCTTGGCCTAGTTTTCGGCACTCAATGTAGGTACTTAAAAAACGTTCAACATCAATTTTTTGTTCTAAAAAACTTTCCGCTATTTTCTCACTTTGTTCATGGCTTTCATCAGCTGCTCGCTTGAGACATTCTTTTATATGATCAGGAGTGAAAACTTGTGACAATTTATTGTATTGCTGAATTAAATTATCGTAACGTGCCTTTAACTCCGATACAGTATTAATTTTCGATGCCACTTCATCTCGGAGTGCTTTTAATTCAGTCTCTTTGGATAAATTATCAGCTAGAAATAAAAATACATTATTTTAGACACTATAAAATTCGAAAAATTATTTTTAAATTATATTCGGCAGTTTAAAAAAATACTTACATGCTAATTTTTCAACATTATCTATCGTTTCATCGATCAACGAGTTAATGTTTTTTATTTTTTCGGAATGTTCAGAAAGAAAATCATCAAGACTTTCTTGATCATCTCTAAGTTCGAGAAGTTCCTCATTACTTAAATTATTCAATTCCGGAAATTCGAAACTATTCACAGGATGCATTGACGAGTTAGATGCAGATGGACCGTAGTTCGAGTTTCCATAATGCGAATTAATGTAAGTGGGCGTTGGACGATCACTAGAGTATTGAACGGGACTCACACTTCCAGTTGATTGACCAGGGCTATTGCTATATGTTGGACGGTGTGAAGTTGACGCAAATGACGTTGTTTCTTCATTTGATGCACTCGAGTTCACATAATTATATTTATAAATATTCGAACTAGGTGGAAACGTTGGATATTGAGAATTATAATAAGAGTTATATAACATTGATTGTAATTCAGGCAATTGTTGTAATCCATATGTTGACGCATTATCTTGCAATTCTGGAAAATTAACAAGTTATTTTCGAAACATTTTTGTTTGAATCTCTCATATAAAAAATTATATTTGTCCATGACTCAAAGTTATAATACCTAGAGATTTTAAATTTGAAGCTAATGCAATTTCATCAATCACTTGAGGTGGGTTTTTACTAAATTCCCGAATTATCGCTTGTACCACACGTCCGAGATCACTGTGCATTGTGAACTGTAAAATAAATCATTAAAATAATAAGTTCCATGAATATAACACTGAATTAGATTGTTGAATATTTTCAAACTATATTTAGTTTAATAATAGAAGTGTTAAGTTATTTGTAAATAATAGATAAAGTACTCCAACAAAATTCAAATAAAGAAATCATTAATTTTTTAAGTATTGATTGACTTTTTTGACCAAAGAGAAATTAATAATGAGTTGTGTTTACGTTAAGTAATCCTGGAGCACGAGTAATTTCACTATGTTCATTACACCATGAGTGTGACACAGGGGGAGATACTCTCAAGATAGGTTTTTCCAAAGGAAAATCAGGAGTTAATGACACCATAATAGCCATCCTTTTATCGCCAGCATCAAATTGTACTTGATATTCAGCGTCTTCTCTTAACTCCACTACACTAAAATTTACAAAATTATTAATTACAGCAATATGAATTGACATTGCAAAATAATTATACAGAAATATTATTAAAAAAGACATTAACTGATTTGTTAAGTTGTTGGCAAAAAAAATCTTAAAAGATCTTTGGAGCACTTGGTTAAAATTGACTGATTTATGAGGTTAATTAAAGGTTAATGTAACTTACTTGTCGTTAAAAATTTTAAGTGTATCAATTTGACGTTTTCTTTTAACAGCAGTATTCTCATGTTCTCCACGGAATATTCGCGATATCATTTAAATGCCTTGATTTCAAATAATACATCCGTTGACTTATTAATTGTTTTTTCAATTGTGTACAAAAGATTCAAATGAAAACTTGACTTGTACATACAAAGATATTTGAACTGAAATCCAAATGCATAAATAATTCAGATTGAAATAATCTGATTATGAGTCTTATCTTAAACAACGTAAAAGAGTTAGATCATTTATCCTTCAGCCAATTAAGTATAATAACCCTGAAGAGCTTGGATTCTTTCCTCTGATTATAATTGTTTAGTGAAACGATTGAATGTTTTTTGAGTATTGTATTATTGGATAACTAGTCAGTCGACTAGAAATATGAATGCTATTTTACTGGTATCATGAAAATCTTAATGTGTTGGTTAAATTTTGTAGATTGAATTTAATCATACGACAACAAACTCAATGAAGATTTTATTATATGAGTGAATTTTATCTTAATAAGTTTGACAGTTTCATTTGTAATAAATTTATTCCACGCTGAATAGAGAGTTTGCACCAATGATTTTACTATTTTTTAGATTTTTTCTTCACTTACGTAATAATAAATATTTTAATTATTTTTTGATGATATAAAATTTTTAAATAAATAAAAAAGAATTTTAATTGATTTTTTATTATATGATTTTAATGTTAATTAAAATCTTTTGACCACAATAGTTTATTTTTTATGAAAAACACTATGGCCATCTTGTAACAATAGCTAATACTAAAATGAAAACTACATAGATAGAAAACTTAGTAAAAACTCCAAATATTATATTTCGTGATTTTTCCGCTAGGAGTAAAATTGAAAAATATTTCTCCCGCCATCTGGAGATTTTTCTTAAAATGACATGTATTTGAATCACACGTTTTAAATCATAAAAATAAACAGAAATTTTTACATTCCATTATTATACACATCTTTTTATAAGTTACATTCTGGACTTTAACTGATTTGGGTACATGCTTTTTTCCAACAAACCTGCAAATATACATGTGGATTAGATGGAGTTTATTTGTAATTATACTTGCTGTATAAACTATTTTGTTAACAATCGTTAATACTTTATTAATGTCACAGGGTGTTCCATCCAAAACCGACGTTACATTCAATACAACTTTTGTATCAAGTTCACATTGAAATCCTTTTGTACAAATATCACTGCCAGTTATTTTCTATAACAAATGCGAAATTATATTTATTTGACATGGTTCAATTGAGGAGTCGAAAGAACTAAAATTAAACTCAGTTCGTGTGTGATCAACGATCAATAATTACCGTATTATTATGATATTTATAAGAATAATCATAACACCAACATTGATCATTTTTGCTGACGAGAATAGATGGACTAGAGCCGTTTACTCGTGGTTTGTTTATAAACACACAATAGTCTTCTGTCCTAAAGGTACGAAATATTTTTTAAATGTAACTCGAGAATATATCTTCATAAATTACAAGTAAAATTGTAACATCAACTATTATCATTAATTGTAACTATCTAGATTCAAAATTGATTAATTTGTAAATATTTACCAGTCGTAACAATCAGCACATTTTGTATCATAGTCTCTGATAATTGTTGATTGACTATTTTTAGTGCCGTTGTATTTTTTAATGTAATTAGCACTTCCAATTCTGAAACAACAAAATAATTTTATAATTAATGAAATTATTATTGATGTAACAATCGTGAAATGTGTATTTTACAGCAATCCTTACAAGTGGAAAAGATGGTGTGCAGCATTTGCCGCTGATGGATAGTCCAAGGAACTGTTAGATATAATCAATGGATGAGATCGAAAAGATGCTGTCTTTTTGGTTTGATAGATTCCAAGTGTTGGATAGCTCAACAATCCTAAAGTAATTGAAAAGTATCATATAAAAGATACGATGAATTGGTAATGCTATTTTTCTAATGTATTCCAATGTCAATCTTGAAGAAAACTTTCTTTACCTTCTGTTACTTGACTGGTTTCAGTGTCATATAAAGGAAAACTGCAACATAATCAATTGGATCAGTTGGATGTATAAAGTTTGATTAGTTTGATCTTATTATTAAAATATACAATGATATTAACTCGGTTAAATGAAGAATACAATCAAACAAATCTCGATTGTGTAAATCACGAGGTAGCTTTGGTAAGACCTCATAAAAAGCATCAACAACTTGAGGAATTTTGTATTGATGGGCATCTTCACTGAGAGCACTATTCAAAAAAAAAAATCTTCCATCTTCGTACCTCTGTAAGTAATAATCTCATATTCATATGAAGCTAAGTCCAGCTACTGGTAGATACATATTTTTATCAAAGCATTAACATAAGTTGACAAGGAGAAAGATGATTATTTTAATTAAAATAGTTAAATAAATATAGAATATTATAATCTTTGGTAATGTAACAATACGAAAAAGATTACTTCATTGAATACTATTCCGGCAATATTTATCCTGAAGTTGGTTTTTGAGAATAACATATGAATCACATTGAGAAAAGATAAAACTTGCATAACATAAAGCTTTTGTCGATTACTTTCTCTTTTCATTTCACCAGAAAATTGTCTGAAAAATTATAATAATTATAATTACCTTATGTGTTATTATAATACGTGCTTAATAGAAGTTTATAAATGTATGGTAAATACTCATTGATCAATGTTCCATCAATAAAAACCAGCGTTTCCATATAAAATTCTGGATTTTCATATGAGTTTCCTATGTTTGTTTCTATGGATTGAATTTTAGAAAAATACATTAGATTAACAAACAATATATAATAACAACAATGTTAATTTAATAGTGAGCTAAAGAAACATATTTTATAAATTGATTACTCAATACTTCTGAAATACTCCTAGTTTTTCTCTTAATTTTTTTAGGCATAACATCAGTAGAATCTACACTAATATTAGCAACTCCCTTATACTCAGCGTATGGTTTATATTTGAGAACGTATTTTTCGCCAACTATTCCATTCTAAAATAATAAAGATCAATTATTATTTAATAATACTGCTCATTAAAAGGTAATTAATAATTGTAAATAATTTACTCACTACCAAGCAATTACCACCAACCATTGTCTGATTATAGAATACAACGGCAGAATGAGTAGGTTCATCATAATAAAATGTTGTTAGATCTTTAAAAGAAGATATCTGAAATATGCATTATTTTAAATTATTATCGATACATTAGTTCAATTTTCATATCTATTTATTTATTTAATAAGATATTTTTGTGGACATTTTTTAAGTAACTGGACACAGATATACAGAAAAAAATTAACAAAATGGTGCATAGACAATATTAAATGACTTAATGATGACAGAAGAAAAATAATATCCATATGTGTTACCTGACCAAGATCGTTGAAATTATTGGCAGCATTTTTATTATATGCATATACAAATGCATTCCAATTAACTAGATAATCAGGTTCCATTTTTAAAAGTTCAAACGTTTCCGTATCCTTACCATGAATTATCTGAATTCTTAAGATGTTTGGTGCAAAAACGTCACGCTTACTACGATCTTTCAATGCAAAGTGTGTATTAAGACAATTTTTTATGCCCTGATAAAGTTACTTTTCTTTATTTATACAATTCTATTTACCTAAAACTCCATTTCCATTATCATGATAATGATGATTATGGCTATTGATGGCCCTTATTGAAAATAATAAACTAAATAAAAAAAAAAATCTATGTGTATATACTTTTAAAACTTGTGCCATTATGTGGAGCAATATTTTTCAACCACCGAATACTTTCTGCATGCTGAAATTACATTATTTATATATCCTTTACAGATGATAATTCTATTTATGTTAACTTTGAAAAAAAATTGTAGAAAAATATTGAATCGTATCGAATTATCTCTGAAGAAAATAATACATGACTTCTTCGAACATATATAAATTCTTTTTATACATCTCTATTTAATAATAGATGCTTTTATCTTATCGCCATGCATATTATCTTTTCATTTTTCCATTTTCTACAGAATTGAACAGTTATTTTATTTTTTTAATTATTAAAAAACTTATTCGATTATAATATAAACTATCATGCAGGTAAAATTCTTGTCTTATTTAGTATTCTTATACAGTAGAAACTTTGCTTAAAATAAAATCTGATTTTTTCAAAGAATGAAAGATGATTAATCAATAAAAATGTTGAATTTTTTTATGATCATCGACGAACATCACTAAGTAAATCCACAGTCTTACAAAAAAATATTTATTTATTCAATCTTAACATTCTACAATTTATAATATTAATTGTTTAATGTCAAGTTTTGCTTTCTTTAAATAACTGTCTTTCAGAAATATTATGATTTCTTTACATTAACAAATATCTAATTGTTATTTTTATATTAAATTCAAACATAAATAGTAACGGCAATAATTCATATCAGTGAAGAACCTTATAATTGTGTTAATCCTTTTTTTAATCACAATTAATAATCTCACTCACATCACTGAACACACACAAAACAAAGTAACTGTTGTTTTAAAAACAAAGAATGTTATAGATAAATGATAAAAACTACTACTTATAATATTTGTAACATATTTAAAATATCTTTTTGTGATAATCGGTAATATAAACATTCATTATTATTTATGATATAAAATAACAAATTTAAAGTCAATAATAATCATAAATAACTAATGACCATTTTTACTCTTTACAAGAGCTCGTTTTGATTACTATTTTATATTTTTATGATAAAAATGATTATTAACGAGCACCTTAGCTTTTCTTATTATCATAGTAATTATAAAAAAAATACGTTCATTATTTGTCTTATTCATTATCACTTACTAAAATGTCATAATTCAGAAAATCAGCATTCTGCTTATTTATACTTAGCCCATATGTAATTAATTCAACAACATACCCTTTGAATATTTCAAAAATTTTTATATAAGAATCAATCTTATTTTGATAATTATTCGTACTTCCATTAATGTTATCCTTATTGAAATGATTAAAACTTTCTTCGTAATTATTTTGAATTTGGTTAATCCCATCTAAAACATAATGAAATACAGTTCTATTGTTACAGTCAGAAATATTAATATCAGCTCCACATTTTAGGAGGCTTTCAACTATTTGTACATTTCCATTTTTTGCTGCAAAATGAAGAGCTGTTCTTCCACGTGCATCTTTGCTATTAACATCTATGCCAATATTCAATAAAATTTCAACTAAATCTAATTTTTCATGTTCAATAACGAGATGAAGTAACGTTGATCCTTCGTTATAAGTTATATTAATGTTTGCATTATTAGCTAAAAGTAATTTTGCGCTATCAAAGTTTTTCCAACAACTGACAAAGTTGAAATCATTAGCAGGGATTTGACATCTTGTAACATACTTAACGATAGAATCAAAGTCCACACTTTTAAAAGATACAGTCGAAAAATTTTTGTCCCGCATACAAGCATAAAACAATGGTGTCTTTCCTTTTACGTCTACAGCATCAATATCTGCATTATGTTGTAGTAAAAGTTTTATGATATCCAACTCTGTTGACGGATGATCTTGACACACAATATGAAGAGGCGCCTGTCCATTTTTATCTCTGATATTCGGATTAGCATCATTCTCTAAGAGAATTCTAATTATCTGAACGTCAAAATTCTTCGTCGCTATATGGAGTGGAGTTTGACCATTTTTATTTTGAGAGTTAGGATTTGCATCGTGCACTAGAGCATATTGAATGATAAATTTACGACCCTGTTCACATGCAATATGAAGAACAGTCGTGCCATTTTGGTCAGAGATATTAACATTAGCATTATGTTTTAAAAGAACTCGAGTGATTTTATTTAAATGATAACGAACAGCTTCCATAAGTGGTGTTCTTCCTTTTGAACATTGAGCATCAACTCTGGCTCCTTTTGTTAAAAGAAACTCGCATATTTCTTGTCTTAAACTTTTCTGATTATGAGGTTCTCTCATTTTAGCACAAAGATGCAGAAGAGTTTCTTTCTCATCATTAACAGCGTTGACATTACCTCCATAGTCTAAAAGTAACTGCAACATTGCCTTTTGATTCTTTTTAATTGTAACATCGGCCATAGAAAAAAACTCTGAATCATTATTTACAGTGGCTCCGTTATTTAAAAGTAGTTGTACGAGTTCCATGTTCCCACATTGCACGGCAATATATAAAGCTGTTTTCCCAATTAATTTTTCTGTTGTTGGAATTATCTGAGGTATTTGCGAAGAGGATATACCATTGATGACTCTTGAATTGACATCTACTTTATGTTTTATAAATAATTCCACCATTTCAGAATATCCATACAAACAAGCAGCATGCAGCAGAGTACATCCTATTGATTCATGTCTCATATTAACATCCAATCCAAGATTCAAAAGCGCTTCAATTATTTTTGTATGTCCATGTAAAACAGTTAAATAAATGAATTTTTTATCATTCACCCAATCGGGATTAACAATGAAACCATTCTGTAGTAATAAATCGATACAGGCTTTCGATAGCTTACTATTTTTTAGAACAACATCTTGCAAAATAAATCTGTCACTAATTTTTTCAAATTTAATCAAAGGTAAAAAATATTTAACTATGTCTAGAAATCCTCGTTTAACTGCTACATCAAATGATTTTTTACGATCGATTAATAAATGCTTTTTTCGAGCCCAATCAACAAGATGTTTCACTATTGTTAGATTATCTTGTCTTGTAGCAATGTTTAACAGTACATTTAAATTTTTGGGCCCAGGTTCAACTCCAAGATTCATAAATAACTCAAAGGCTTTTATTTTATCCAACTGGACAGCAAGGTAAAGAGGCGTTTTTTGCTGGTAATTTTTAGCATAAACATCAGCTTTTTTTTCTAGCAGCATTTCAATTACTTCTGTATCATCGAAATGAGTAATAGCTAGATGGAGTGGGCTTTGCAATGATTTGAATTTAAGATTAACATTAATATCTTTTGATAAAAGTTGCTTGATAGTTTTTTTATCCTTCTGTTCAATTGCTTCACAAAGCTTGTGGAATTCCTCGGATTTTTCTATGTTTGACATTGTTAAGTGATTTTTCAACTTGGAAATGTGATGTCCTTGGTTTTTTTTTTAATTAGGTTATATCAGGGTTCTTAAATTTGATTTAATGATATGTCATAGGATCGAATATCGAAAAATCAATCTAGTTTTGCTCGATGGCTGTGTTGTATACTAATAGCTCTCTTTTTTTTAATTATATCGAAATAAAATGTTAATATATTTATTTGATAGTAATATTATTTTATTGAATATTATCAAAACAAATTACCAACACGGTCGAAAAATCGAATAACGCGGTTATAAGTCGATTATACCGCTCCACAAAGACAATTCAGGTACCAATACTTTGTACGCCGTGAGATTTTGTGATTTGTTTGTATTTCTACATGTGTATATTTAAGATGCAACCTTGATAGGTGTGTGTGTGTATACACATATGTAAAGGAATGTGTATGAGTTTTTACAGTAACAGAAAGAATTTTCTTGTAATACATTCAAAAATTTCTTAGAAAACTACATATCACTAGGGAAAATGTCATTGAACTGAAAAATTGGTGATTAAAATATTGCTTGAGGCTTAAAATAAATAGATAATTCTACCAATTACATTCCATCACGACCTTAGTAATTTAAATTGAAGCTTTTATAAACTGTTATGACGATTCAACAATTGAGTCATGCTATTTTGTGACGTTTATTAATTTTTTTTGTTGTTCTATTTCGTTGATCAAATTTTAATTATCATCATTTCGTAAGTTTCTGTATAGAACATGCATTTGAAAAACTATTAATATTATATCCAAACTTAAGACTACATTCTATACCTTATTATTTTATAGATAAATCATTGTGTCAATAATAATGGATCAAGACATATTAACAACACTTAAGATTCTCATGATTGGCGAATCTAACGTGGGAAAGTCAAGGTATGTATTAATTAGCTATTATTAAGTTTTAATCATGTGAATCTTCCTGGAAAAAAACTCTAATTACGCCTGATTCTAGCACCCTGTTAAGGTTTACGGAAGATGAGTTCAATGAAAATATGCAAAGCACCGTGGGAATGGATTATAAAACAAAACAAATAACAATTGATGGCAATACAGTTAAACTCGCCATTTGGGTGAGCTTTCTCATTGTGAATTACTTTTTTACTTCATGGTTTTATAACACTTTCACAGTAATTAATGAATCTCGTTTAGGATACTGCTGGTCAAGAGAGATTCAGAACATTAACTCCAAGTTATTATAGAGATGGCCAAGGTGCAATTTTAATGTATGATGTTACTGATAGAAATACGTTCATAAAGTTGGAAACCTGGCTAGATGAGTTAAATACGTACTGCAATAAATTAGATATAGTGAAGATGGTAGTTGGAAATAAGATAGATTTGCCAAATCGAGAAGTAACCACAGAAGAAGGATTGAGCTTTGCTAGGAGACATCAGACACTTTATATTGAGAGTAGTGCAAAAACAGCTGATGGTGTTAAATGTTGTTTTGAGGAACTGGTTCAAAAGGTATTTAAAACATCAATGTTTACTCCCATTCATTATTTTCCAATTCTTAATTATTCGTAGGATATGTTTTTTTTTTCAATTATAAAATTGGAATTGATTGTCTTTTGATACTTTATAGAAAATAATTGATAGCATAATTTCATTGAAGAGTATTCGAATTTTTTAACGAGTTTTTTACTGCTCAAAATAAACTTCTTTATTACTTCAAGGTCTGATAACTCAATTAATAAATGAATACTTTAATCAGATAATTCAAACGCCGGGCCTATGGGAGCATAATCATTCCAGCCGAATGCCCAACATTGGTGGAAGTGGACCACGTCAACGGTTAGGCAAACGAGGAATGTTATTGACTGATGATTATCAACAACAAGACGCTTATTCTAGTTGTTACTGCAGCTTATTTTAACCAATAATGTATAAAAAATTTATATTTCTACACAAATTAAGTGAGTTATTATACAATTCGAACATGATAAAATGGTAATAATGTCATATTTAATATTTATTTGTAAATAAAACGAGATCTTTCACATGATTATTTTTTTTTTACCTGAATATAAATTTCAGTAGAATGGATATATAATTCAAAATTATTACTCACTAATTTTATTTAATATTAATATAATTATTAATTCATATATTCAACGGCAACAGGATAGAAAAGATTAAATACTTTATTATAAAAATTGTTTCCATTTTACTTATTCTTCAGTTAATATTTTTTTTTCATCCTGTTGTGTGGTTTATTACATTATGTGTTCAAGTACATGGTGATTGTGCGTTTATAATATCTTAAGAATACTTTATTAAATCTATATCGCTATGTTTGCTTTTACCACAATTTATTATAATGTCAATAATTAATCATATGATACATGAAGAAAAATTATAAAGTCATTTACGTTGTACATATTCTGGCAGTTTTTTTTTTAAATGTATTATGAAAAAATTAAAAATCTCCATTCGTTTTCTCAAGTAGTATTTTTTTTTTTTACCTACGCACATGGTGAAATATATTTTTAACTCTAATTTTAATACCTGAACTTATAATATGTATATAAATATTTAAACTCGTTTAAAAAGTAATGGAAGAATGTTTTGTTTTTTCAACTTACGTACAAGTAAATGCAATAACCGCAGAAACAAAATAATTGTCATTAGATTAATAAAAGAATTTACTATTATAAACGCGGGCGACTCAGGTACCTGCAGTGTAGGACAATGCCGAGAGCGTTTAAAATTAAAAAAGTTTAGAAGTTATTTCCTAAAAGTATAAATTAATTTTCAATCTCATAAGTAAGGCTGACATGTATTTTTCAATATTTTATAACTATTAAAAGTGATTTATTACTCTCGTCATGGTATTATTAGGCTGAATTACTTCTAGTTAAAATAGTATTAAAACTGCAACGTATCAAAATATATTTTATGTCATTTGTATATATCAGCGTTTATCCGCCTGAATATTCTGCTGAATAAATAAAAAAATTCATGTATACTTATATGTACTTGGATAAATACTCAATTAAATTTAGCACATAAAATGTTCAACTCGAAAACTGTAATATTAATACACCGTTAAGTAGACTTATTTATTACTCTCGGCCATTTAGAATATTTAAAAAAAACGTATTACGGGTCACTTAGCGTCTCGCGTACCTTGTGATCGCTGTGATTGAATCATCCATTCCATACTACAAAATTTTATATATTGACATATTAAGCAAAATATCATTCAGTGCCAAGAACCAATCTCAAATAATCGATCACAAGGTTTACAATTATCAATCAAAATTATCTTAAACAGAATATACTTCCAAATTTGCTATTTTAGCTTTTTCTTCTTCAGAATCATCTCGACAAATCATTAATGTGTGGGAAAGCCCACAAGTTACGGCAGTGATATAAAGACCTTCGAGTGCTTTTACTTCCATTGGTGTAGTTGAAGATTTACGCATCTCTCCAAACCCCTAAAAATGTCATGAATAATTAGTATACTCAAAATTTTATTGAAAATCTTTACCAAAAAATATTAAAACCTCTTTATTAAATCAGCAAAACCAAATATTTCAGTTAAATTTACTGATTTAATAATGATAGATAAATGGCATAATTGTTTTATGTAATAAATCTAAGAAAGAAATATACTTACTAGTTCACCAAAAGTAGGACTTGCTCCCCAGGCAATTACTGATTCATCAGCAGCTACAACAACACTAGTTTGAGAACAACCAACACATCTAATTTCCCATCCAGAGAGATCAGGAATTGGTTTTGGATACATATTAGCTTCTCCAGTGCGTTTGTTTTGACCAAACATAAGTGCTGTTCCATGTACATTTATAGCAATACTATAGGTACTTCCACAGTGGACGGATCTTACACCACGATTTGGTGGTTCCAAATATTTAATAAGACGAGGTACCAGCTCATCTCTTTGTTCATTATGACCTAAACGACCAACGCCTCCGAATCCCCAAGAAAATGCACGGCTCTTACTGTCAATAGCAACAGTATGATAATGACCGCAGCTAAAGTCTGTAATCTCAACTCGGTCTAACGGAGTAACATGACCATCTTTGCCTCTTTCAACATAAAGGACAATTCTCTTTGGCACTTTTTCAAAATGGAATGCCAGTTTATTACTATTTATAAAATACTTTCCGTCAGTATTATGACCCAATGCACCATACTCAGGACTACCAAATGAATGTAGTCCACCTTTGATATCAAGAATCATTGAAAATTCTGCACCACAACCAACTTTTACAATTGGTGCACCAGAATATTTAACTTTGGTTGCAGTCACTATGCAAGGATCAGATTTTCCAACCCCACACTGGCCTAGTTTATTATCACCAGCAGCAAAAACTATACCACGACTAGTCAAAAACAATGTATGATTTCGACCACATGCAGCAGCAATAACTGTATGACCTTTCAGGGCTTCTATCTCAGTTGGTTCATCTCGTCTTTTTGTATCTCCAACTCCCAGCTGACCTGCTTATTCATATTAATATATCAGGAATACAATTTATATTTTATCATCACGACAAATCCTATGATATTACCTTTTTCGTTTTTACCAAAAGAAAGACATCTGTTATCTTCAGTGACAATAATACTATGAGAAGCAGCAGGTCCTGAGGCAATAAGTCTGACTCTAGCGCCATTCAAGTTCTTAAAAGTATGTGGAGTCCAAAGATTCCTCCCCACACTAGACTTGGCACCTTTTGGTGGTGCTTTACGTCCCGCCATGCCCCAATTCGTTAAACCACACATAAGGAGGGTGCCAGGTTTACCCCATCCACCCTAAAAAACAGATAATATATTTTTAAAACATTTGCATACTTAATACCGCCAAATTTTCAAGTAATGATGTTGATGTTTACTTCTGGAGCTCGTAACTCAGGAACATTGGACACATCAGCTAGGTCCTCTTCAGTAGCGTCATCATTAGAACCGGCGTCGGCATCATCATAATCAGACTCACTTGAAATATCCTCCTCATCATATTCTACCTTCTTACTTTTGCTTCGTCCTTTCTTTTGGGAAGTATTTTTTCTCTTTGTTGACATACTGCTTAACTTACTTACGTGAAAAACACTAATCAATTTTACTCGTAAAAACTACCAATTAAATAATAAAATAATTTTAGTTAAATTAACACGATGGTGACTGGCGTTAATCGTTTGGCTTTGGAACGGTACCACTACTAACAAAACACACCGTTTTTTTTCCCCAGTTGGATACTTTATGTGTAGTAGTGGTATATGCCGTTGGGACGCTGATGCTACTTGTTTGGCCAAACGGCTTGAAAGTTGAAACGACTGCCGCTTTCCCCTCCCATCTTCAGCGTCCACGCTTCAGGAGTGACATTTATTACACTCCTTGATGGAAATATCGGTATCTGTTTTCATATTGCTTGCGCGCTTCTCTTACTCCAAAGGTAAAGTACAAGCCGAATCTTTAAATCACACTCGCAATTTTTCTACTGACATATTTCTATAAAAATTTACCCAAATACATGGCGCTTTTTTTAAATTTATACAAACTGATATATTTTTTCCTTGAAAAATTCACTTGAAAAATGGTTTAATTTATTAGATAGAAGATAAATGAATCATTTTTGTGCAAAAATAAATTACGAATGATGAATATTGCGGTCAATATTAGACACTAGATTGATAAGAATTACAAAAAAAAATTAAACGCCTAGTCAGATATACATTGGATATTATATTTTATTTGTTTACAATAAAGTAGTTATAAAAATAGAATATTAATTATAAATTGGTGATAAATAAATTCACTTGTTGCACATCGATGTCAGGAGTTTTGGCGCCACTCTGACGGGATCTATCTGATATGAAATCTATATCAAGATCTCGATCTACCCACAAAAGATTGTGCAATGTTTAATTGTAACAATGTATTGTTTTTTTATTATCCTTATTTACTCATGATTCCTATGACAATTCTTGAGTATATTTGCAAACTGGCGACTGTAGAGATATAACAAAATTTTTATCACCAATTACCAGTCTTTACAACTTTTTGATCAAATTTTTTATCATACATAAATTATTTATTAAAAAAGTAAAAAGCACGTGTTATTGCTTATAAATGATAACGATCAAAGTGATCATTTAAATGACAAATATCAGAAAGTTTGATAAATATTTTTGCGTAAACGATCTTTGTTATTGACAAACAATAGACTATGAGTTTGTAAAGATAATAATAGTGATATGAATTTTTTATCGTGTTAAACTTTCCATCAATCTAGGAACATGATGACATCATGATATTTTTTTCCAAGTTTCTTCTTACGCTATAGTCAGCATATCTTCATTTAATATGAAAAGATTTATTGATATTATTATCAATTTGTCTTATTACTTGATACCATTCATTTATGCAGCATCCTGTAGATACAAAATTTTTCCAATTTAATAAATAACTTTAATAAATTAGTCTTAACATAGAATTTGGTAATAAAAATAACTTACATCAAAATTATTTTTACGTCTTTAGAAAAAAAATAAATAAATTATAGCTCATTTGAGTAATTGTTGAAATGTGAATAGCCATAAAAATGATTAAGAAAGTAATTTTTATGATTATTCATTTCTTTAAATGAGTTATTAAAATATTAAAAAATACTTACATATTTTGAGTATGATAAAAATACATTCCAAATGACGTTCATAATATTTACGTAAATTACACGATATTGCATTGGTACGAATATAAAGTTTAGCAGTTGTGTTGGAGGCCAAAAACAACAATCAATCTGACAAGTTAAAAATTCATATTACAGCATATAATTTAAAATAAATAATATAAAAAAAAAACTTAAGATCTTACTTTGTAAGTTTCAATGACTTTTTCAACAATATCCTTATAAACTTCCCTTGGGTTCCGTCGTTCAAGCAATTCATGTCCAAAGAAGAACATAACAAGATTTGTAGGACTGCCAACAAATTGATCAATAATAGTTTTTTTTGCAAGAGAAACTACTGTTTTTCCTGGTAGAAACCGATCGAGAAGAACGTAGAAATAATGATTAAAAGGACCTTGCATCAAACCAATTGTAGCCATATTTTTAGTACGAGTAATATCATGGTTTTGTAGATTAGTAAGGACAATCGGCTGATTCGGTCCCTGTATAAAATTATTAGAGCATTGTGTTAGTGTGAAAGATAATCCATCTTGCACCATGTTCTCCAACTCATTAGCTGAATCAATATACTTCTGTTTCCATTGTTCTCTTCTTTGTTGCAAGAAGTCTCCAATGCCCATCATCAGCCCGCCACTCACAGTATTTGTGATCATAAGGTACTTCCCTATTTAACCAAAATTAATTTATCTTGAAAATAAAGTCATTTAAAATGAATTAAATAATTTACTATAATTTTACCAAAGAATAGCTTTCTGAAGAAGCTCATTTATGGTTGGAAATTCCAATGACTCCAATAATAATTTAAAAATCCAACTGACGAATTTTCAATTCAACAGTTGACGTGTTTTATCCTCAAAACAAATAAAGTCCTGATTATTTAATAGTATCCTCGTGACTATTCTTGATCCTTTGACGTTTATAAAGACGGAAAATGGGTCTACTTGGTTGGCGCCGTGGCATAACTTTCCACGACTTCCAAAAACTTGTTAAAAAATTAACAAGAGTCTAAGTAGACTCTTTAATAGTTGCTAATATTATACGATAATTATTCAAAAATCAAACTTAATTGTTAATGCTTGTCTTCATCTTTCGACAAAGACTCCTAGGAACAGACTGACATTTCGTAATACCAGTGGTCTCTCTAAATACCCACCGCGTCAATGTTCTCGAAGTTTTTCGTAGACATGTATTGTTTGTTATATTTGTGGTGCGATTATGTGAAAACGATCTGACGCCGAGTTCTTTCACCTATTATTATCATATAAATACCAGCTGATTGCAACGTGCTAACTTAAATAAATAATTACAAGTCTTCTCTTCCAATTGGATCCTCTTCTGTGCACTAATACTTAAATATTAAAGCAAATATTTGTGTATTAGTAAACCCACTTTCATTGTAATAATACTTAACGTGATACACTTGATTAGATACTTCAAATTGCATCAAGATATTTTTTATAGTTATTTCAACAAGTAATAAATTCTCTGTAGGCAACGAGTACATGGAAATTCTGTTAATGCAAAATGAGTATAAGAGTTTATCGATGTATTGTACCTGATGGGATGCCCATCCTTAGGATGTAATATGAGCGATATTTTTGTAACCGATTATACTAAAGTGTTAAATTAATAATCTGTTAACCATAATGTAAGACAGAATGGATAAGTACTATCTGAGCCCATCTCTTCTTTTTTCTTAAAAAAAAAAAAAAAAAAGTAATATATTCTATTAAAAAATAAACAAAATAAAAAGGTAGATAGTGAATGAAAACATGATTGATAATTTTTCAAAAATTTTGAAATTTATTTAATTATTTTGAAGCTACTGGCTTGGGACGTGGTCCCTCGCGGAATCCATTCCTAAACAAAAAGAAATATGGATAAGAAAGTTATAAAATATTGAGATGCAGAAAAAAAGTAATGTAAATCTCACTTGAATTTCCGCCTGACGATTTTTAAATGTCTCATTCGACCCGTGCCAGTAGTCTTCCTCCGTTTAGCTTTGACAGACCAGTTATCTAACAGAAAAAAGTCATAAATGATTAATTAAAATTAATTTATTGAATAAGAAAATTTTAATAAATGATATAAATAGGATACTCACAACTACGCATTTTTTTCGCAGGATAACCGCATTGAGAGCAAGTGCTCTTTTGGATATGATAAGAGCTTCGCCCACACCTTCTACACAAGGTGTGAGTTTTGTTTCTCCTTTTTCCAAAGCTTGACGTACCTTTTGTCTAGAAAAAAAAATAAATTAAATTTTGGAATTAATTATGATAATCAGACAGTAACAATGATAAATATTTAAGAAGTTCTCATAATAAAAACATCTGCAGTAGAAACACAACATTCGACATGAAACTGAAGGTATCATCAACCCTAACCTAGAGACATTGAGTCTTCTGAAACTTTTTATTCAAAAATAGTTTTTTTAAAGAAGATATAAATTTTACCCAAATCTGTGATTACTGCAGAATATTTTTCTATCAATATTTAATAATAAAATATTAGGATCACTTCATATTTATCAGATTTTTGACAAGAACAAATTTACTCACCATCTTTCAAGATGTTCGAACTTGGAAAGGATACATCAGAGAGAGTATTTGGAAAATTTATCTACAGTGTGTTGTGATGATAACTTACCGATTGTATTTTTGTCATCTGACTTATCGACAAACTTTTTTTGTAATTTCAAAATGGCAGCGCGCGTTTGTAAATATAACCTTAACGATAGACAAGTAAATTTCAGAATTTTTTTAAAGTTCGTGAATGTTTAAATTTAATAATAATAATCATGAATTCGCGAAAAGTGACAGCAGTTGCATCGAAAGATCATGACAGTAAGGAAATTGAAGAAAGAATACCTATAAAAGTTGCAGAACGTCCAACATTTATATTAAAAACCAGAGAAGGTGAAAATAGAGCAGTTTCTCCAAGTCAGCGAAATGGATCAAAGTAAACTAACATTCCACTTACAATTTAATTTACTGATACTTATTTGATATTTTATAAAAATCATCATATGATGACATTCTGATGAATATTTATTTCTGTATTTTATTTATAGAAAAGACTCAGAAACTCCAACTGCTACATCTTCCAAAACTTCTGAATGTAAATATAAATACAAATGACAAATTTTATATTTTATCACGCTTAAACATTTATTAAATCCGTTAATTTCCAGCTCGGATGCTTATGACTATTCCTCAAGAAATGTCGAATTGTATCAAATTTATGGATGAAAATTTCCAGCTTTGTGAAAATGTCTTAGACTATTTAGTGGATCAACAAGATTTTCTAGTAGTTGGAGTATTAGGAACTCAAGGAGTTGGGAAATCAACTATATTATCACTTTTAACTTCTAATCATTTGTAAGATATTGAAAAATACCTAATTAATAACTATACTTTGGCTATTGAAAATATTAATTACAAGAACTATGTATTTTAGGCCAGATATATTTGGAGTTGAAAATTTATCACACTATAAAACTGGATCAAATTGTACAACTGGGATAGATTTATTTGTAACAAAAAATCGAGTCATCTATTTAGATACTCAGCCGATTCTTTCTAGCGCTGTTATGACTACAACAGCATCTACATTAGAACACTATGCCAGTACTGATTATAATTTAGAGTTACAATCACTACAATTCACAGCCTTTTTATATTCGATATGTCATATTATCATATTCGTTCAAGATTGGTTCGTCGATCCAAATCTAGTAAGGTAATGAACATCTGAAATCATTATTAGATTATTTATCAGCTACATTTCTGTTATACGCAATGAAAATATTAACTTATAGATTTTTACAAACTGCTGAAATGTTAAAACCATCATCAACATCAAATTTAGATCAAGACTACGTGGAATATTATCCACATATCCTCTTTCTTCATAATAAAGCAGAAATTGACGATTTTAGGCCTGAGACTCAGAAAATAATGACGGTATTATTTATGAAATCATATTTTATTTTATTTTCTATTGTTTGTGTGTTTATACATCATGTTATAAAAATGTTTTTTAGGATTTTTATACTAAAGTGTTTGCCACTTCTAAACTACAAATTCACAGTGGATTAGACATGAGTTCATATCCTACCGAAGGACAATTAAATTTATTTCTTATTCCTAAAATCTGTCCAGAAAGTAATTAATCTATTTTTTAATTATTACTTTGTATTTATTTGTCCATGAATTTTATTAATTGAATATTTCTGTACATATAGGTGAACAAATAATGCATGATAATGAAAAAGACTTGATAGAAAAATTACGAAATAAAATTCATGGAGTGTCACGAAATTCATTGACGCCTTCAACGTTGTCAGAAAAAAACTGGTAATATTATTTATCAATTACTTAAATATGAGGTGAATTTATTATTAATTTTAATTATTTAGTTTATAATTATATAATGTTTTAGGTATCATTACGCTTCAAAAGTTGTAAAGGCTATAAAGAAAAGTCATCTTTCTTTAGAATACGAAAGATTACTTCCATAAGGTATCATCTAAGATTATTGCCTATTAGGTATAACATAAATTACAGGCACACGTGGGCTTGAACTACTTGTAAATTGGTCCTAATGATACTCATCTTACATTCTAAACAATTCATCAGTTTTACCTGCAATATAGCCGTTCATTATAATATTTTGAGTCATGTTTGAAATTAAAGATTCAACGTAGTAAGTTATGAATTCATATGACTGTTTTTTATTCTTTTGAAGGATTATTCCTTAAGAATAATCTTCTTGTTCACTATCTGCTTGTTGCATTGAAGCCATTTGAGCAACTCCAGCTTGCAGTTGTTGCCACTGTTGTTGTTCAGCAACTGCTTGTTCTTCTCGAGCTTTTGCAAAAAGTTCTTGCTGTTGACGTAGTAATTCTTCTTCTGGAATTCCTAAATTTTCTAACCGAGTACTTTGACGTCTTCTTTTAGCAGCAACAGCTTTGCAATCCCTTAAAACAGCTTCAGCTTCAGCACTATAATCACCAAATCCTAATTTTTCAAGAGCTAACAGCACATGCTCAGCATTAATAGTCTTTTTCTGTTGTTGATTACAGATTTCATTGGCTTCTGATGATAACAAGTGAATAAATTCTGTGCAGCAATTGAGAATTAACTCTCGGGATTCATTAGCGACTCGGACTTGTGGCAATATTTCTTTTATCATCTTGTTTATTGAAGCTCGTGGTAAAGTTAGCTCATCATCTTCTGCTGGAGACATTGCTGCAGAGGCCATTTTCCTACAATCATTGTTTATATTTTTACATTCTATTATATTTAGAATAACATATGGAAAATAACACAATCAAAAATTTTACTTACGTTGATTGTATAGTAAATATATCAAAATATTTTTTAGAATTTTCTCGTAATTGACAGATAATGTGCTAGAGGTTAAGTTAATAGAACTGGTTATTATAATTTAATTGTTTGTATTGGCTATCATTTTTTTAAACAATACAAAAAATACTTCTTTTTAAATTAATATTATTACTTAATCGTATAATTGACGTTGAATATTATTTGAAAAAATGACTTTTACGTTTATTTTTATTTTTACGATGCATTCAATTCACAAAAAAGCTCAAGCATCTAGCGGCAAATTTGTTAAGCTCTTAATTGGAGTTGTTTTTTTATTTGTGTAATTTGTAAGTAATGTATTCATCGATCATAACAAATAATATAAATTAATTATAGTAATTTGTTTACCGTCTTAAAAGATTGTTTGATTCATTGAATACAAGTTTCTATCTAATATGAAGTTAGTAAATACTTGATACTAAAATGTAAATATTATTGACAAAAATTTACTATCCATGTACTCTGAACAATATTTTATTGTTACTCTAGATAAATATACAACAATAAATGTACATTAATTATTTATAGACAATTATATATTAAACAAAAATAAATCAGTACAAATTATAACACTAGAAAGATTTTAATATTTTGTTTCAATTATTACCGATAAATTATTGAGATTACCAATGAAAAAAAATGGAATAAATTATCTCTATTATTTATATTAAAAAAATTTAGTAATTGTTTATCTAAAATATTTTATTGATCCAAAGTATGAGTAAGTTTAAAAAATTTTTTTTTATTTCATGATTATTATTTGTCATAAACTATTCGTATTCAAGTGTGTATGTAAATTGAACAATTGTTATTTTTTTTAGGCGAACTTTCATTCAGTAAAATGGATATCACATTAGATGATAGATTGAGCGCCTTGCAACAAATAAGTCAAAGAAAACTGGTAGATATTTTAGATTCTATATCTGGGAAAAAAGATCTCATTATAGAACAGAAATTAATGAAAACCTTAGATTCATTTGTTGGAGTTACAGTTCTTAAGTAAGTTCATTACAAAATTATTTAATGAATTCTTTTGCTAAAATAACCAATAATGAATTTCGGTTTCATTCTTATCCATACAATTTATTTATGCAGGAGACACGGAGTTGATAAGATATTCAAATTAGAACCAGGATTAAAACCTAATAATACTCATCGAATTTTCTTGACACCCTACGATTTAATATCTTGTAAAAGGGTACTCGATCAAATTCAGTCAGAGTTATCTCAAACCCAAGGCCTAGTGTTTCATATGTTAGTAGCACCATATGTACCAACAGTTTTACAATCACTTATTGAAGAAGAAGGTAATTACCTCTTATGTTTTATTAAAAACTCAATTATTCTGAGAAAGAAATTCATTTTTATTGATTACTTACTTTATCCAGGTCTAGCTGATTTAATAACAATCCATCAAATGTCATGGGAATTTATTCGAATTGATGGAAATGTACTATCACTAGAAACTCCAATGTTTACTGATCTTTTTTATCACAAAGACACAAGTCTGTTACCAGCTCTAGCTCGTAAATTGTGGTCATTACAACTAGTCCTGGGTTGGCCTAAATTAACATTTTCATTTGGAAAGCACAGTGAACAAGTTTTAAAAATGGTTGATACAATGAAAGAAGTAAAATCCATAACTCCTGAAACTGAAGTAGGAGGTCTAATTATTATGGATAGAACTTATGATCTTGTACCAACGTTATTAACTCCAGTATCTTATCTTGGATTATTAAGTGAGGTTGCGCCTATGAACGTGGGTGTAGCAGCAGTAGAAAAAAATCAAATCAAACTGGACCCAAAAAAGGATCAAGTTTATGAAGATATTCGTGATATCCACTTCAGTGATGTTTTTCCCAAGCTTCGTGCTATGGCTAAGTCATTAAAATGTATGCTAAATTTTTTTAAATTCTTATTTTTACGTAGCATAACTAAATGAAATTACTATCAGCTGAACAGGAAGCAACACAAACAATGAAGCTGGCAGAAATGGGACATTATGTGGCTACGAGACTGCCAAAAACAGCAGAAGTTAAACGACAATTAGCTGCTCATATTACTGCATGTGAAGCAATTATTGGATCATTGGGTTCGGAGTTCGAAACATTGCAAGCAATTGAACAATCAATACTTGATTGCTCTAGACGAAAAGAATGCCTAGATTACATCGAGAGATATATTGGTTGGTGAACATTACTGTTTATTGCAACATGTTTAAAAATGAAAACAACTATTTATCGTTTCTTTTGTTTTACTAAATAAACTTTATATTTTTTAGATGACAATCCAATGCGCAGTCTACGACTTTTATGCTTGCTTTCTATCACTAGTGATGGCCTTACTCCTGCCGAAATAAATTTAATCCAAAAATCTCATCTCCATGCTCACGGTTACGAGCATATACCTTTGTTTTATAAATTAGAAACTTCAGGATTTTTGCGACAAAAGAAAGAAAATCTTCTTAATAAATTGCCAACATGGAGTGGAGAGTGGTCCAGCAATGTTCAACGAATGAAATTGTTACCAAGTCAATCTAAAAAATCTGATAAAACGACTATTTGTCCAAGTTATGTATATAGTGGGGCTTATATTCCTGCCATTGTAAGTAGTAATTAATTTTTTAAAATAAATACCAACCTAATATTTGAACTGAATAGATAAAAATTTGATTAAAAATAAATTGTAATTTTTAGGCTCAATTTTTGAAAGTTGCATTAGCTCAAGTAACAGATGCTAAAAGTTATGATGAATTGATTAACTTACCAGAGTGTAAAGTGAATCACCCACGAATTTTATTACAACCCAAGACAGTAATTGTTTGTATTATTGGAGGAATTACGTACGGAGAAATATCAGCTTGTCGACTTGTTGAAAAGTCAACAGGAATACGGCTAGTTCTTGTTTCTGATTGTTTAATCACTGGTGATAAATTAATTAACAACATACAAAACGCTTGATTTGTATTATTAAATACTGATAATTTATATTTCTATAAAAAATTGTTTTTCTTAAGAACCTGCCAATTACAAATCCATTACATTTAGAAAAAAGTATTAGATTTTAACCAATAATGATTACTTCATGATCGTGATATTTTTTTATTAATTATTAACATAATGTATTTTAGAATTGAAAATTACTTTTTTTTTAACCAAGTAATTTATTTACCAGAGTGTAAAATTACACAGGATTAACTTCACACGCAAGTAAATATTTACCTAGTGTTTGACAATTTAATAATTACGAGTTTCTTCCCGATTACGATCACGTTCTCTCCTGGATCGACCCCAATCCGCACCCTGGCGGTTGTAATTTTGTCGATCCCGGAAGTTACCTTGGTTTCCTCCTCTCGAGAAGCCTGGAATTTACAATAAATGTTAATTATTTATTTCACCCAATCACATTACATTTTTAAAAAATTTCAATGATTTACATACCTTGCTTCATTTCGAAAATTCTCTCATTAGAGTCTACAAAGTTGTTAACTTTGTCGGTAAGTTGTAATGCCAATGATTGAAGACGACTTGGTTCACTACGATGCATTACGACTGTCTCAGATGGGTCATCCAGTGATGCCTAAGATGAAGACAATTAAGTAAAGGTAATCGGTAATCATCATATTTCATTTATAAGATGTGATTGATCAATAAAACTTACCATCAATTCTTCATTTATAATCATTTTACTGATGATGGAATGTACGACAGCTCGTTTCAATTGGAACATATCAGCCAGTGTTGGCATAGAAATTGAATCATAAACATGAGAATAAGTAAACAAATAAGTTCTCAGTGATTCTTCTTTAATTAATCTGGTTAGCATAGCACGAACTTTGTCAGCCTGATAAAAGAGATCCCAAACCTAGAAATATTGATTACGGTTAATTAAATAAATATTCCATAGACTGTAATAATATAAAATAAAAAACATTTTTAATTAATCGTTTGAATAAAATATATACCTTGGCATTCATCTTTTCATTAATAATAAAGTTATTGCAAGCTGACCAGTTTCCATTACGCATTGCTTTAGCAGCAGCTACAACATGTTCCCTCATAGACTCTGGTGGACCAACAAGAGATTGTCTCTCACTAGATCGTAATTGTTGGTAGAATGTTTTGGAAATCATTCTTCGTCTTGCATCAAATTCATGTGCTGGATTAAAATTGATACAAAGTTGTAACCATTATAATATGAAAAATATTTTTTTTTTGTAATACAACATACGCTTAACAATTTATGTTGTATATAAAATTAATATTATCTCACCTGCCATATAAGGTATTTCAATCAACATAGCAGAAACCAAGTAAACACATTCGAGCAGCTCTAAATTAATATGCATATGAAATGGCATCTGTCTTTGCTTTTCAACCTTTTCTTGTTCTTTACTACGCTCGTGTTGTCTCTGTGGTAAAAGTCCTTGTGCTAAAAGTTCTTTAACTTTTCCAGTCATCATTAAATCAACCAGACAATTATGAGCATCTTTAATATTAGCGTGTCTGAATGCACATAAACCTAGATGAGCAATTGTGCGATTGTAAAGGATCTGAGTAGCTGGATCAGAATGTTGAATTGTTTCTTGGAGATGAGACATTAACATCAAATCACGTGCTTGGAACCAGTTATCATGAAGAGCATGATGATAAATATGCGAAAGAATAGCTCGAGTACGCAAACGATCAGTTCCATCATTAGCGTAAACAAACTTACAAAGTTTTTCCATTACTTGAACAGATGTTACTATATCAGCAGGAATTTCGCCGTCTTTTTGTTTGAGAACATTTGGATCAAATTTGTAATAAAGATGTTCAATCTTGCGTAGATAAACACGGCATAGTTCAGAAACACCTCCATGACGTTCTAAATAGGCTTGAACTTTGTCAATAATATTTGCAACTTGTTTTTCATCCTTTAATCTTTCCACATATTCATTACTATGAGGATCACACTCTTTTAAAAGTTTCGTGAATTCTTCATCTAAACGCTCGACAAGTGTAAGAACACATCCATGAACTTTAAATGGAGGATTTTCAAATTCTTCGGCATCTTCACTAATGTTTTCGGCAATTTGCATGTCTGGGTTTGCAAGAAGCATGTCAAGCATTTCTGTGATGCGATCTAGTAATTTAGACCAATATTCCGGCTTCATTGCATCAGATACTTTAGGATTATAATCAAAAATAGATGATACGATGGAAAAAATAATTTTAACAACTACAGCGGGTCCAAGATTATGAACTTCAGCAATAGATCGTAATTCATGTAAAAGTTCAATTTGTTCTCGTCTATCGGTACGTTTTTTTCCACGAGCTGCTATTACTTCCGACAATTTTTTTAATACTGCTGGAACAGTAATATCAGCATCTTTAGCAAACATTTTAGGTTTCTCGGAAGGAACAACAACTCCTCCCTTGACAGTTTCCCATTCACCTTCGCCATCATCTTCATCACGCTTCTTCTTACGTTCTTTATCTTTTCTTTCTTTACGTTGTTCTTTTTTCTTTGCTTTTTCCTCCTCTTCATCTTTATCGGTAGCTTTTTTGATGAAACGCTCTCGGATATTTTGATACTGACCCTCATCTTCACTGCTTTCACTTTCACTTTCCGAGTCACTACCCCAATCAGAATCACTTTCGCTTTGATCATCTCCTGTTGCTGGTGTTTTCTTGAATTTAGAAACATCAGCTACACTAACTTCGGATCCAGACTTTTTAAACGAGCTTACACGATCTTCATCATCTTCAGATTCCTCTTCTTCCTCTTGTTTTTCTTCTTCTTCGTCATCATCTTGATCTGGGTTTTCTCTAAACTTCACTATTTCTTCTTCAAAGTCCTTATTATATTTACGGAGTTTTTGACGTAAAGATGTTAGAGATTTTGAATTATTCTTTGACATATTTTTTCTACTCTCACGATCTTCCCATACTTCATTAATAAAGTCTTCCATTTCTACTAAACATCTTAGGTAAAAACGTGGTGTTTGACCACCTTCTTCCTTCATAACAACTGTTTGAGCTTTCTCATAAGCTTTTTTAAGGTCTTCAAAGGCTATAAAATATAAAAATTCCATCAGAAAGTTATTCAAATAAATAATATTATTTTGCAAATAATAATTCGTACTTACTTGAAAGCATGCTACTCATATCTTTGATCTTTTTATAGTTTCGAATGAGCTTAATAAGATTAGTAAGCTCTTCATATCGTTTTTCTTTCGTTGACCGCACCACACGTTTTGTTTCTTCTTCTTCATCACTAAACTGCAAATAAATATAATATTAATAATAATGAAAAAAAATATTAAACACCATTTTTGTAAAGCATTCTTGGTACTTATTGCTCCAAAATTGTTTTTTGCAATTTTATTCTGATAAAAAAAACTAAAGTGATAGTTTATTAATTATTTTATGAATAATAGCTAATATTTGTGAGCTTATTGAGTTTATCAAATAAAATCAGTATGTTTGTTACTCACAGTAAAAGCAGTCGCTGGTGCGCGTTGAACTTGCTCCTCTTCGGATGAGCTATCGGATTCAGAATCCGTTCCAGTAGTAAAAAACTTACTCATATTGAATGACTATCTGTAAACAAATTGAAAATAAAGTATTCGTTTGAATCACTAGGTAATTTCATGTATTATTAAAATTTTACTTGACACCATACAAACAGTATGTGAAAACCTAACCAATAAATCTCATAAATGAACAATCAATATTTTACTCATTTATTACAAGTTCTTTAGATTGTTGAAAAAAATGACTTGGTAAGTATTTATTATACTTAAACTTACTCAATAAATGTTGCCAAAGTAACTTATTATTACACAATAATTAAAATCCACGCGTTCTTTCCTGTCTTCAGGAAATCGTGGAAATATGGCAACCGGCAACAGAGAAGAGAGACTAGTATAGAAGCTCAATCCTGGGTTAAAAATCCGGACTTAGTTTCGGCGAACATGTCGGTAAATCCTAGAACTTATGTTCTCTGACCGCTAGTTGTCGCTTCGGAAAATCGACCGTGGACACGCCCCCAAATTCCAAAGCGCATGCGAAGATAAGGTAGTAGGGGAAAATTTTAAATTAATTTATAACTTTCAATCTTTGTTATTAAATTATATTACATTTATTTAATTAAAAACATTAAATATAACTTATTTTCAATTGTATATTTATAGATTTTTAATTGATATCCTAAAAACACTATAAATTTTAACGTAAATATCGAAAAGTATGATGGCTAACTGTTCTAAATAAAATGGCGGCCGATAAAACAGTTTTGTGTTGATACTAACAGAAATCATTATTCAAATTTGAAAATATTCAGTGGATTAAATAAATTAAGATGAATTAAACATGGAAAAAATGGATTTTAATGATATTCCAACAGAATGTTTGAAGAATCCACAATTTTCCGTGGTATTAAAAGCAACATTAGAGACAGAAATAAAAAAGAAACGGCAAAAGTTAAAAGGTAAAATATTAATTTAAATAATTGTTCAATTTAATCTTCTTAAATACGAGTGCATAAATTTCACAAATGTTGAATTATAGAAAAATAATTTGCTAATTTTATTATTATCATTTATTAGATGTGAAAGATCAAATCGAAACTGTGAAAAAATCAGTCGAATTTCAATATAATCAAGGGAAAACGACGTCAAAATTAATAGAGATAGAGAAAGAAAAATCAAAAATATTTGAACCAATGTTGAAAGTGTAAGTTATTGATAGTTAATTCTCATCAAGGTCTTTTCATAATAACTTGACGTCACTTTATTCCAATAGGATATCTGCAAGTTGTGAAGACAAAAAATTCGAATTATTGTTCTTAGAACAAGATCTCAATAGTGATTCATTGAGAATGAAAGATGAGGAACTAAAGCATAAAGAAATGATTGAAAGATATAAAAACACATGGGAAACCTATCAGGTATATTCATTAAATGCCATCATTACTCCAATTACTTATATTATAAAAATATTATTTAATATTTCCTAGGAAAAATATGAGAAATTAGATGATGCTGTTCGAAGAAAAGAAATTAAAATAAAAGTAGAGAAAGAAAAGGTTAAACTAATGACTTTAGAGTTTAAAAGAAATCAATTAATTAAAATGCTGGAGCAAAGAGAAGCTATAAACGATAAGAGGTTGAAAGCATCAGTTATAAAAATGTCTCAATTAGTACTAGACAGATGGAAGCAACAAAATTATCGAGATGAATTGAAAATAGATATTGTCAATTTGAACAAACAATACGAAGAAATGTGTAACAAAGTATCATTCAGTTTATTATCATCATTAAAACTTTAATTATAAGTATTAATTTTTACAAGTAATAAATATTTTTGTAGTATAAAAAAATTCAAAAAGAAATCGAGGAAGAAGCTAAAGCAAAAGCTTTAGCTAGGCAACTGATGCCTGCACCAAGAATAGACACTTCTATGTTACGATCGGTATATTCTGCTACACCTCGGTCAACAGAAAAGAAAATTTATCCATCAAAGACTATGGGTTCAGGTAAAATTGATTTGTTAATTTTGAAATAAATGAAATCTATCAATATCATTCAAAATTCTTTCCAGATACTATTTCTGTAAGTAGTTTGATTCTTGATCAGCTTTTTAGTGAAAATGTAAAAGTACTTGATAAAATAAACAACGATGAAAAGAAAGAAGATGTTGAATCATTACAACAATTGAGTTATTGCGAGTGTTCTCTAAATTCTCATATAGATAAACAAACATCACAAAATTCGCAACACGAATCCAATATAAATATCTTAGAAAATGAATGTCGACAGTTAAGTATCGATGAAGAATCAATGCATGAGGCAACCAATGATAAAATAGAAGATTCGAATGATGCGGAATCTCAACAAATTGTCTGTGAAGCAATTATAGAGGCTCCAAGGCTACCAGTATCTAAAGAAGCATATTTAGGTCCAGTTTCCCACTTAAAAAAGAAACCATCAGAAAACATTGACTCAGCACAAGATATTTCAGAGGAACCAGAAAGAAAGCGATCTAAACTTTCTGAGCCCTCTCCAGGAAATCTATTGACGTCATCTAATTTAGAAGAAGAAAAAAATAAAATTCAAGATACGATGAAGAGGATTTTACCAAATATAAGAAAAATTGAAACAATTAATGAGCCTATAAAAATACAGACAAAACCACCTATGGCTGAAGTACCACCAACACCTAACTTATGTCCTAATCGTCATTATGCACCTAGCTCTACTAGTGAAGATCATCTATCAATCATGGATGATGGAAATTATGAAATTGATCCTAACTGGCAAAACTTTTCTCCTCCTAATCGAACCGATTCTAATATGTCATTCATGTCAAACGCTTCTATGTTTAAAAATATGATGTATGATTCTTCAGCAATGCCAACACATTCTTCTGATATTATAACGAATAATCCTATAGCTAAAGAAAGTAATCCAATGTCATCAGCAAATCAAGCAATTGATCCCGGTAAAAATACATTTATTCTCATTAAATGTTTATTTTAAGTATTAATGAACTGACTCTTGATTATTTTATTATATTTTACAGCTCCTAATTTCTTTAGTTGCTTCAGCAGCAACAAACCAAGTACTCAAAATTTTTTTTAGGATATCATCATTGAAAAAGAGTCTTCAAATAGTTACAAACATTTCTATATTTTTCAACTATTAATACTATAACAATATCATTAAATAATAAGAATATGTTAACACACTTCAGTATAAGTAAACAATTTTCTATATAAATATCTTCATAATTTAAATTTCTGTTACTTTTTTTCGTCATTTCTAATGTTATCAATTTTGTTTCATTTCCACAATAATTTTAAAATTTTACAAAGTATTCTAATTTTCAAACGTTCGACATAACTTGTTAATGTTTAACTTAAATATTAAAATTAAGTGAATGAGAGATATTTATTTTCCAGCTAAGTATCTTCCATATCCTGCAACACGCGATTGAATAACATTACACCCCACAACAGCATCTCCTCGTGTTCCATCTGAGCATGTACAAACTGCTATGTGTCGTCGAGCTTGACATACTGCACTTGGTGCACATTCTTTTCCAGTACAAGGATTTTGACAGTAGTAATCAATACAAGCTTTATTGTCAGCACATTCGCTGTCTGTCTGGCATTCACCTCTTCGACAACTAATTAATGCATTTCCAATATATCCTGGAGGGCATGTACAAACTGGTCTCTCTTTTCCTGTATTATCATGACCTGGAGTGCAAACAGCATTTTCTCCACAAGGATTTGGTCGGCAAAGATCCTCTGTAGAGATAGAAAAAAATAATGGATTCATTGATTCTTTATTTAGAAGCATTAGAATAGAAAAAATTTGAAGATTTCAATAATGAAACAGTTTTTCAATTATTAAAAGCAATTAATAAATTGGTGAGAGATATTTCTCTATGATTCATGATTAATTAATTTATTAAAAAATTAAATTAACATAATTCATACCAGGTTCAAAAGGTCTACAGCTAATAAATGGATTTCCAGTCATATCGCGTGGGCAACTGCATACTGGTGTAGTACCACGTAATTCGCAGTTGGCATTTATTCCACAAGCACCTTCACAAGGATTAGTACATTTTTGATATACACAAGCTGGTTTATTTCCAGGACATTCAGAGTGAGTGGTACACTCTGGGTAGCATCTCAGGTGGGGATTTCCAAGCCAGTTCTAAAAATATTTGTATCAATTAAATGTTTTTTTTTTATTAATTTACAATTTGATTTAAATGGTAATCAATTTATTTTTAGAACATTCTATTTATTTATTGATGACATAATTATAAGAGTTTTAAAATGTGACACTCACGTTTGGACAGGTGCATTTAGCTTGATGATGAACAACATCACAATTGGCACCATCTCCACATTTGCATGGACTTTCACACTTAAAGTTCGATGAACAAGCAAGATGTTGAGGACATTCAGCATCGCTTTCACACTCATGTCTACATCCGGTTAGTGGTGAACCTCGATATCCTGGTAAACAAGTACAGACTGGGACTTCTCTGATTACTTCACAACGAGTATTTATTCCACAAGGACTTGGCTTACAAGCCGCCTCTGAAATTTAAATGAGAATGGTACGAAGGTACGGTCATGGTCAATACTCATCGAAAACAAAGTCACCAAGTGAATACTAAACATTAAATAAAGCAATTAACTTACGAGGATCAGCTACATGGCAAGATTTAAATGGATCTCCAGTATATCCTGGTGGACAAGAGCAAATAGGTGAATGATTAACTACCTTGCAATTTGAATTTACACCGCAGAGTCCAGCACAAGGATCTACACAATGATTGTTGGCACAAGTTTTGTGGTTTGGACAATCCTCGGGAACTATGAAAAAATTTTAGTAACATTGCATTTTGATGTTTGATATATTTTATTATGATAGCATTTATTATAAACTATGTTTTAAATGGTACAATTTTGTTTAATGAATTGCAAATCATGTAATTACTCATCGAATCAAAGAGTAATTGCATTCAAAATAATTAATTAATCCCGCGTCATGATAATTAAAATGAAAATCGAGTATTGAAGAAAACAATTAGAATACTGTCAATGTTTGTTTATAAATATCTTTGTACTTACTTATGCATTCAACACGATGGCACTGAATCAGAGGATCACCCATGTGAAGGTTCAAACACGAACACACAGGTCGACCATCAGTCATGGTACATTTAGCATTGACTCCACATGTGTAAGAGGCACATCCATCTACATAACAGAAAAAAAACATTGCGATATATTTACAATGTTTGGAAAAATCCAGCAATTTTCTAATCATTCTTTATGGTGATAAATTGTACATTTCGCTTTGACCCAGATTTCTTTATAGAGAATTATTTAATTACCTGATGACACGAGCCTGGAATAATAATGTACTCCTGAAGCATTAGCAAGTGTGATTGTAGCAAAAATTGCTAGTAGAACTGCAGTCCACATTTTCCCACGGTTACTAATGTCTGAAAGAATAGTAGAGAATTAATGTCATCACGTAAGACTGAAAAGTGAATTTAAAATCTATTTACAAAATTTCAAAAGAAGACTGTTCTTTTCCGTGCGATAGCGACGACTGACAGACTTTTGCTGAGTCTATCCAGAGAAAATAGCTTAGTAAAATATTGTAAAAGTGACGTCAACACCACCATCGACGATCTTGGATTCTCCAGTTGACCCACGCACGACCCTGGCAGACTCCTTGACTTGGAACTCGGTCCACCCACATATTTTCATCGATTTTTAAAAAATAAATCAATGCAGTTTACCTCCAACCATCAAGCATCATTGACTATCAGAACATTCGTAGGTAGATCGTACCTTAACTGGTAACTCTTCACAATTATTAAGTATCCACGTCTTCAGAGTTAATTCATTAATAACATATCAGTTTCTCATGGCATTGACGATTGTTATGACAAACGGGATAACACATACGTAATGGTCATATCGTTCCTAAATGGTAATCATGGCCTTGAATTGACCTCGAAACATAAAGATATCAATGATTTTCAATACTTTCAGGTACGCCTCCAAAACAAGTTACGTTGAACTTGAAACACTTTAAATTGATAATCATTGGAATTTCAAATATTTACCAATTTTAATTGTAAATTATATTTTCACAGTTCGATCAATTTATTATTTGACTTAGTCAAATTAGGTTGTTATTGAAAAAATCATTTTCAATATCAGAATATCTGATTCACCTATTTGTTTAACGTGATTTTTTTTTAATGAATGCTTACGCACGAATCATTATGTAGATTTTAATTTCAAAAAATAAGTGACTCAGTAACGAAAAAGACTTGATTATCAAGTATCCAAATATCATTATACATTTGCATAGTTTATAGTAAATAAGGTTTGTTAAATTTATTTGAAAAAATAGTCTGCCAATCATTATTGAAATAAAAGTCAATAAGATGTTGATATCTGTTTTACATAACGTAGGCGTTGTTTATTTTTCCACATCTAAGACAGTATAATTACCGTCTGTTATTATAATATTACAATAATTGATATCGCAAGAATTAATAATAATACATCTAAATTAAAAGTTATTAATAAAAGTTCATACATAAAAAAATGCAATATTATGTGCCTGGTATCAATTTCATATTTAATTATATAAGTCCATTAGTAAGTGCTATAAATCGAGCATAAATGAATTATTATTATAAATATACATTAATAGAACTTTTACGTACATATTTATATCCATTAAAAAGATTTTCTTAATCTAAATGGTTGTACACACTCAATTAGAAGTGAAATTTGTCATGACATTTCCTATAATGTGCCTGATTATTATATATATTCATTGATAATTAATTGATTACTAACGTAATTAAAACGTTTTTCATCAAAGAAATAACCAAGTTGATTGGATACGTAAGCTATAATTTGGAAGGACGTATTTGTTCTTAATTATTTTCATTTTTTAATTACTGGCGTTAAATTTGGCGGAAGCTTTAAAAATTCCTCGTAAGCTTCAGCCATCATATCATTTTCAGCTTCTTCCAATGGATCGAGTCCCAAGTCTTGTTGTCTATAAAATCAGATAATTTCTAATTAATTTTGAATCTTGACATAATTAAAATAAATCATATTACTGATATAACAATATTGTTAATAATTTTTCTAGACCTACATAGATACAATCGATGAATCTTCATTATCATACTCAAAATTAGCAAGATTTTGACAAAATTGTCTTTCCTCTGATGACAAAATCATTCCATCTGGACCATAAAGCACCGGTTCATCAAATTGTTGTGGTTGATGTTGTTGTGGTTGTTGTTGATGATGTTGATGTTGATACTGTTGCTGATGATACTGCGGTTGTACCTGATTCTGGGATATTCTCTGGTTTATTTCTACAGGCGTAGGTCCATGTGAAGATATACCCTGCCCCCAATTACCATTTCGTAATTCTTTTACACTATCAACCATACGACCTGTGTGTACGTCGACACGACCTTGAATTACAAGGGATGAAAGTTCTTTCATAACTCGTTCGATTTCATCTCTATTTGTACTGCTCTCTCGTTCTAAATATTGACCAGCCAACTAAAAATAAAAATTTGTTCAAAGATCACAATAATAATATGGAATTATAATACATAAATTACATACTTTCAGAGATTGACAAATAAATTTAGCAGAAGTAGGCCCTGGATTCTTGAGAGTCGTTGAAATGACTTCAATTAAACGTTTACCTAAAACTACAGCATGCTCAGAATTCATTTGAGCAACTAATTCAGCTAAACTTAGCATTAGTCCACGGCACTTTTGTTCGTCTTCGACAGTATGCTGTTTTATTTTAGGCCATGTTTCCGCAAGATTATTAGCTTCCTGTTCACAACTATAACATCATATTTTATATTAATATACATAATAGATGGATTATTATATTTACAAACAACTCAACTATTACATCCAAGTAAGCATTCAAATTTCATTAATATGAAAGTAAATAATTTACAATCAATTAAAGAATAATTCTATGATTGTGTTTAATTTATTTTCAAAGTTCACATTCTAGATGTGAAGATTGTAAGTGAAAAGTATAATAATATTATTACTAATTATTGTAAATAGTAGATTAGTAGTATTACTTAGGAATAATATAACAAACCATTCATATAACGCTGTTCGAAAATTATAAGAAGAACTCGATGATGTATTTGCGGCGTCAATATGAGAGCAAAGTCTAACTCCACTGTATCGGAAGTTACAATCACTTAAACACTATAAGTGAATTTTAAATTGAATTTATTTGATTTATTCAAGTATTTTATTATTTATTGAATATGATTATTACCTTTAAAATCACAGTTGAAATTATAGCGCGAGCATGAGCTTCATTTTCAAGATGAGGAGAAATAGTGTCTACGAGAGAACTGACTAGATTTTCAAATTGATCTGGAAAACTTGATAACTTTTGCATAGCAGTGTTAAGTTGACTCAAAGTTTTGTCTAAACCGTCGTCGACTGAAATATTGTTATAGGATGATGGTTGATTAGATGTGTCTTGATATTGGTATGGATACTGTTGATGCTGATAACTTTGATTCCTAGTATCAGCATTTCTGGCAAGGTCTATTCGATTTTGAACAGAAGTTCGACTCAATCGATTCTGCAGCTACGCAATAAATTAATTTAATCAATCATTAAAAATCAATATAATTCATATGTTTATTATCGGATATTTAAATTATATTCGAACATATTGTAAAAAGTTATCAACACTTTAATGATAGATTTCTTAATAAGTTTCATATTGGAAAATGTCCCCTATGTATGCGGACATTTGTAAAATGATTCTCAAGAAAAAAGAAAGTTTCAGGGTAATTTTATGAGCGTACTTACCATTTGTAAATTTCTTGCACTTCGAGGAGTAAATTCACGTGCTTCTGCTGATAAATGTGAATTTCTGACGACGTCATTGATAGACACATTATTGAGCATTTCGCCTACTTGATTAACTGATGCATGAAAAATATCGAAAACATAAGAGAGGTTATAACAGCTGACAACAATAACAATGAAATAAAGATGAATAAATGAAGTACCTGATCTAACATTATGCGGTCTTCGAAGAGGTGGAGGATTATTCGTCCAACTTCCGCGTCCTTTTCCTTGACTTCCACTTCGGTGATCTTCTGCGCCACCTCCACCACCAACATGATCCATGATAATACGTATTTGACAAGAAAAACTTCGTTTTACTAACTATTTTGACGATAATGTCTTGATTACACTCAGAGCAATAACTCTAATTGAAACTAAATTATAACTTTATTTATAAAATTGTACCGGGTTTATATAAATTACTCCGATCACGATGCCGACATACATTCACCGCGGAGTATTTCTTCCGTTATGTCGGCTCAGTGACGTCATTAGTGCCAATAGTACCCCTCTACAAGTAGCTCACATCAATAATTTTTTTTCAATTTCTATTTTATTAATTTTATTAAAAGATCATTAAAATCAACCCACTTATAATTAAGGAAACATTTTATTATTATCATTAAAAAAAAAAAAAAAATATTATGGCAAGTAGAAAAATTTTGTTTATTTATAGGTAATTAGCTTAATAAAAAAAATGTCAAAAGACATCCCTGGATAATATTGTCAAATTTTCTACTTAATTTATTCATAAAACTAATTAAATAACATTGCTTTTATATGCTTGAATTGTTATTGTTAAAATTTTTTTAATTTAAGAAGAAAAAAAAATTCAATAATTTTGAAGCAATTATGAAATACTCCAAAATAAAATAGGGAAATTCCATAGAGACGGAAAACGCATATTGAAACTCCATCATTGTGTGCTTAGGAAACATGACAAACATACTAATAAGTATCTACAATCGATATCAGACCAAAAACGATTATTTCTATTCAAGCAAAAAAAGTGAGGTTAACTTCAAAGTGTTTCAACTTTATTCTCTACTAAAAATAAAGGATTAAAAATAATTATGTATAGTTGTTAAAGATAAATAGTTCCATTTAGGACTCTTGATCTTTATTTTGGAAATTCCAGGTCTACAAGATGACATATAGGAGCCCCAAACTTCCAAATGTGGTCAATTATTTGAAAAGTTTTGGGAGACAGAGATGTGATAAACGAGTGAGTATCCACAGTCGGTACCAGAATGAGAAATGGATGAATCATTTACGAGAGGCCACTGGCCTTTCATTCTACAAGCTGCTAGGATAGTAAAATACTCCAAAAGAGCTGTTGAAGCTTCAGGATCACATCAGGAGTAGTAATAAAATACTCTGATCATGATGTTGTGGATTTTGTGATTTTAAGTGAATTTTTTATCATTTATTTTTATTCATTTTATTGAATAAATTGTATGATAAAATTATTTGAATGTTTTTGTGATCATCAATAGCACTATGAGTGAGTGGAACTTTAGCAGCAAGTAGTTTCGTCTGCTAGTTCTAGGTTTGTATCTATTTAATTAATAATTAACATACTGCACTGCATATCATTTTATCAATGATGCTATTGCTTGTAAGTCTTATTAAAAAATTAATAAGGGTTTGTTTATTCATTTTTTGACATGACTTAAGAATTGAAATATATTAGCATGTTTTCTTTATTAGATTCTGCTAAAATTCATACTAAACTCTCGTCATATTACTCATAATACGTCAGACATCAGTAATATTCAAATGAGAAACAGTTCATTCTGGAAGCTATTGAATTACATGAATGAATTAAAATTTATGATGATTTAAATATTTTACTAAAACTACTTAAAATTCTGTCATTATAATTAAATTCAAATTTCTCTAATTTTTATAATGTAAAATATGATTAATGATTCATTACTTTCATCTACTTTCATTGAACTTGTTCAAATTCATTTTTTTCTGTCATATAATTCCTATTTTTAATTCATTCTTAAATAATATAATATATAAAATATATTTTTCAGTATATGTATTATCGATTAGATTGATTTTATATTATAAAAATTTCTCTGTAAAGAAATAAGAATAATAGTTCTTAGCAACAGCTTTTTATTATGAATAGAAATTTGTTGTTTCATAAAAAAAAAATTGAGAAATGATTACAATGTTCCATGCAATACTGGTTTTTCCTCTGATTATCGCAAAGTCATTTATACATCGGACATGTAGTAATAGATAAGTGTCTAGTATAGTAGCTAAAAAGGTTCTTGGAAAATAGAAATCATCAACAAAGATTTTTGTCATGATTTTTCAAAGCAAATATAAATAAATTAGAAGCAGTTGAGAATACTTTCTTCAACAGTAATTATTCTAGTTTTGCCATAATAAAACTGTCAACAGCTTTTGAAATTATATAAGAGCTGTATCATTAAAAAGCAATTAAATTAAAGCTCCATGAAATATGATAAATGTAAATAGTTAGTAAAAATGATAACTAAATAGATAGAAGGTATAATAAATATTTTTATTACAGGCGGCGGCTACTTTGATTGTTGGAGATGTTGGAGGTGGGCTTGAGGGTGGTGAGAGGCCACGACTGGATATGGAAAGACCAGGATGGTGGAGAGGGTCATGCTGGAACAGTAGTGGAAATTGGCAAACCTCCTGCTCCACAGGTTAATGGAACAGCAACAACTAATTCTACAGACAAAACGCCTGACAAAACAGTCATTGTCCAATGGGATCATGGATCCAGAAGCAATTACAGAATCGGTTATCAGGGTTACTACGACTTGCTTGTGTTTGATAATGCAGCAGCTGGTGTGCAACATAACAATATAATTTGTGACGGATGTAAAAGACATGGAATTGTTGGTATTAGATGGAAATGTGGTCAGTGTCATGATTATGATCTGTGTACCCAGTGTTACATGGGGGATGTTCATGATTTAAGCCATTCATTTCAGAGATTTCAAACAGCTAATGCAGTTGGGTATGTATATTTGATTATCTATTTATTTAAAGTTTGGAATTTTAAATTAATTATTATAAAGTTTGAAAAGTATTAAAGAAAAAATAAAATAAAAATTGAGATACAAATGAAGAGAAATAGAAAGATTTAAAATATATTTTATTAAATTGAACTTATTTGTTAATATTTTCAGAAATATTCAAAATGTTATAGGAGAGTAAAAAAACTCTTTAAATTGATTATCACCTTATAAAGCTATTTTCATTAAACTGAATGTAATTTATTCATTCCAGTGTTCAATCAAAATTATAAAAGCATAAAAATATTTATGATTGATAAACTGAAGTGGTTCATTAATTTCAAATAAAAAACTGTCCACGTTTTAATTAAATGAAATATTAATGCAGACTCCTATTCAATAAAAAGTTAATTCTGAAAAAATAGTGATAAATAGTTATCTAAAGGCATAAAAAAGAATAATTAACATCAATGAATCGATGTAGAATATTGCAAGTTCTGAAATTTCCACATTTGTATTTATAGATACTTTAATAGAGTTAATTAACAGCATGGATAAATATTGAATATTTATTTTTCAACTAATAAAAATTAAATGAATTTTGATTATAAATATCAGTGCTTGAATAAAAAGTAAATGCAATTTGAGCTTGTTTTATTTTAATATTGATCTTGAATTATAAATCATTAATCTTATAATGAGAATGTTTTTAATAATTTGACTCGTTGAAATTGATTAATTACCTGAGTAGAAAACATTTAATTATAGTAATATGTATCATGATAATTTATTACATAATCTATAGTTGTTAAAGAAAAAGTATGTTAAAAGTTTATAATATTGAATGAAAATTATTTAAAATCAATTGTTACGAATAGCAACCATTTTAGCTAGTGGTTTTAATAATTTTAAATGTTTTAAAACATCGATTTGACTATATCTCGTATGTATAAATGTACAACAAAGTGAAAGGAAACACTGTCAAGCCAGAGGGAATGAAAATTAATTCCAAAGAGATACAATCTTTTTTAAAATAAATCTTTTATAGCATCAAAACTGCTGAGACTATTGATAATCAATAATGAAGATTTTACAGAATAATTTATTATCAAAAATAAGACTGACAATTGTAGTTGACAAAAGATTTATATCTTATTATAAAAACTTATTCAGTAAAAATAGAATCTTTAGAACTCAAGAGTTTTCGCTTTTGTGGAAATAGGTCTCTTTTCACTTAAATGCTTCACGTTGTGTTATCTGATCTTTCAACTCATCTTTGAATAATGTCCTCTGAAAAAAATGTCAGCACATAATATAATATTCTTGGAAAATAGATTTTCAACTCATGCTCACTATTACGTTATCAACTTCATCGAAACCTATTATTAAGTTCAGAGTTTGTAACATTTATGATATTTACGTAATATCTTATTGATGAAATTAATGTTTCCGTTTGAAAAGAATTAAAAAGCTCACATGAAAAAAATATGTAATACTCTTGAGATGAATTAAAAGATTCATTTTAAGTCATACATTAAATTTTAAATTTATTATCATAAAAAAGAATATTCATGTCAATGATTAGTAATTGTTTAAAAATTATAGATAAATAAAACAAAGAAATATTTGTAATTCGTAGAATGTTTTTTAATAGTGTAAGTTAACAAAAAAAAGTTTTAATCTTGAACAAAAGTAGCATGAAACATTGACCTGAAATCATAAAGATTAAATATAAATTTTCAAAAAAGCGGTCGTTAGGAAAAATGATCAGATTAAATCAGAAGTTTTGTCTAATTGAAGTATTGGTATAATTGTACTAAAAGTTAAAGTGAGTGAGATTGATTTCACGATAGGATGATCTTTTTTAGAAAGTTACAAAAATATTCGTACTTTTGAAAACTTCAATTCTGATTGATTTATAGACGGCTTATCTTTCACATTGATCTAATTAATTATACAGCAAAGTCCTCTTAATTACCTGAATGAAATTTTGCAATTATAACGACCTCTTTACCTTAATTTTACTGAAAAGGAATTAATTATGATGTTTTTGGATGATTGATTATTTTATTTATAAATACAACTTTTAAATTGAGATGAAATAATAAATTAAGAATCATTAAATAAGCTGTAGATAAAGAAAGTATCTGAAATTGAGTTTATTACTTAGAAAATATCGTTTAATAGTGAAAACATGTTGTTTTCTAGAATTCATTAGTATCATTAAGATACAATTTTTTAATAAAATGAACATTTGTCTTAAAAACAAAAGTAAAAAAAATTTAAACAACTTTTTATCATCTTTATTGTTTAATAAGAGAAAATTGGAGAATTATCGTTATCTCGTAATAGTTAGAAAAGTATTTAAAAATAGTGAATTGAAAAAAAAGTATAAACTAATTGAAAATTGTCTTTTCCAGGGTTCAACTAAGTCCTAGAGAAGGTTGCACAAAAATTCCACTGAAAGGTATATTCATTGGAGCCACGGTGATAAGAGGACCCGATTGGGAATGGGGTAATCAAGACGGAGGACCTGGGAAAACCGGAAGAGTGATTGATATACGTGGATGGGATAATGAAAGTAGTCGTTCAGTGGCAACAGTTACGTGGAGATCAGGAAGCACAAATGTTTATCGACTTGGATACAAAGGTTGCGTTGATCTTTGTTATATTGAAAAGTCTACTTATGGAACTTATTATAAAGAACACTTGCCAGTCCTTGGCCAGACAGTTATGACAATGGTTGAGGACGAAAATGCCACCGTCCAGTGCGGAAACGTATCTAGCACATCTAGTCCATGTCATTTAACATTTAATGTTGGTGATAAAGTGAAAGTTTTACGTGATGCAGAGTCACTCAAGGAGATGCAAGTTGGTCATGGAGGATGGAATCCAAGAATGGCCGATTATATTGGCAAAATTGGTACTGTTCATCGAATAACAGATAAAGGTGATATTCGAGTACAATATGAAGGATGTAACAATCGATGGACATTTCATCCACGAGCACTTACCAAAGTTACAAGTAAAGATACTTTTGTTCTTGGAGACATTGTACGGGTAAAGAGTGACGCTGCACTCGTTAAAAATTATCAACAGGGTCATGGTGAATGGATTGATGTCATGAAGAGTGTAAGTTATTACACAACAGTATTCTATGATTTTTTTTTTTTTTTCATTTTTATACTTTCTAAATATGTAATTAAAAAAAGGTCACATAAAATCATTTTTAAAAAGTCAAGTTTCTTTCTAAGTTGATTATTCGGAAGCATAAAAATGAAGAAATGAAAAGGGATTTATTCATGAATTTGAATTATACATGTACATATTCATTATTGAAAAGCTAGGTGGTAATTTATTTTAGTATAATCTAAAGTATTAATTCATTTAAAAAGATTTTAATTGTATTTTGGTATTTTAATATTTGTCATGACTAGATTTGAAAAATTTTATTATTATAAAGCTAGAAAGAAATTTCGCTGGAATAATATTATGATTGTAATTTAAAAAATATCCTTCGCAATGACTGAACGTTACTTCACTTGGGATTTCCGTCTCTCTTGATAACACGCAAATCCATCTTAGGTTTATAATTTACTGCTGACAACATGGGAATATTTTTCTTCATAGCAATAATGTTTTTGAAAGATGCAAAAGAATACTTGAAAATTATTACATGTGAATTTTTTTTTTTAATAGTTAACAATATAATTATTGTTACAGGCTCTAGGAAAGTTAGGAAAAGTAATAAAAATTTACCCAGACGGAGATCTTCGTGTCACATTGGACGGCCACACATGGACATTTAACCCTCTTAGTGTAGTGAAAATTGCCAGCGGACAAGGAATTAATAATCATGCGGAATCACAACGGACACAGGGTAAATTAGATGCGTTGCAATGGAATGATTTTATGGTTTCTAAATCAAACAATAGTTGGTTTTAAAAAATATCTGGGATCTTAACAGTAATGCATAAATTATTGCTTTTTTATTACACAATAAAAAAAATGATTTCATCGGTTATTACTCATTGATAACAGTAAAACTTAAATTAACTTATTTACATATTTCTAACAATAATAAAAAAATGAAATCATCAAACTTAATATTTGCAACTTTTAAAAAGATACTTGAAATTAAATTTTATTTATTTATAAGAAAATTATAGAAATGCGGCAATAGTTTTAATTTATTGATATAATTCCAGGTACTGATCCTTCACCAACTGATGGTGCAGCAATAGAAATAGAAAAGCTTCTTCGTGATGCAGCAAGAGGTGAAGCTGGTTTATCTGCAGTGCGTGAATTTTTACGAAAGTATTCCGGAAGTGTAGATGTACGGCCGAGTGGAATTTGTGGTGGTAAAAAAACGTTTTTACAAGTTGCTGCTCATCAAGGTAATCGTGAACTATGTGTTCTTCTGCTTGATGCCGGTGCATCACTTCGTGCTGTAGATGAAGATGGTGATCCACCGTTACATTATGCTGCATTTGGGTTTGTGAAAAAAATTTAAAAGCATTTTTGATCGTTTACTCATCTAAAAGCTATACATGATTCATGGAAGTACATGTTTTTATATAGGAATCAAGCTGGAGTGATGGAGCTGCTATTGAGCAGAGGAGCGCCAATAGATGCTGTGAATAATAGTGGTTGTACTGCTCTTCACGTGTCTGTTAATAAAGAAAATACAGCATGCGCGCAGGTGTTGCTGCGTCATGGCTGTAACGTGAATCTCCAGGACTCTTATGGTGACACTGCACTACATGATGCCATTAGCAAGGATACCACGGAGATCATGGACGCATTAATAAATTATGAAACGGTTGATTTCACAGTGCAAAATAAACGTGGATTTAATGTTCTCCATCATGCTGCATTGAAAGGAAATGCACAGTAAGTAAACACAAATTTATTTTATCATTGAAACGATTATTAATTAATTATTTAATATTTCTTATAATGTTTTTTTTCTCCTTAGTGCAACAAGAAAACTTATGATGAGAATTCAACATCTTGTTGATGTAAAAAAAGATGATGGTTTTGCAGCATTGCATCTTGCTGCTCTTAATGGCCATCGTGAAGTTGCTGCATTATTATTATCAGATACCGGAGGTAGAGCAACAGTAGATCTTAGGAATAATCGAAAACAAACTCCTCTGCATTTAGCTGTGTCTCAAGGACATTGGGCGTTGGTGGAGCTCCTTTTAAAGCATCATGCAGATATTTTAGCAACTGATGAAGATGGAGATACAGTTTTGCATATAGCTATCGCTAAAAGCCGACATCAATCAGCAACACCTACTAGTGAAAATCAACGTGATGCTTCAATGATAAATGCGGTAAATTAGTTTGAGTATTGTTTTGAAATTCTATTTATGTAGATAGAAAAAACACTGATGAATACATCTTTTTTTTTTTAGATTTGGCAGGATTTAACGACTCAAAATGGACCAACGGAATTGACGCTTGCATGCTTTCTCGTCAGTGTAGAGAATTACGGTTCGTTTTTAATGCAAACAAAGAACTCGAAAGGAAAAACACCGTTAGATCTTGTACCTGCAGAGAGATCAGATCTTAACGTAGCTGATTTGCTACGTTCATACCTTCATTTCCGTCGTAGGCATGCTCCTGAAATTGAGTAAGTTAATTATTTTAATTAAATAATGACTCATGAATTTGAACGAATGTAATTAAGTTTCTTTCATTTTTGTAGGAGACCTAGTGCTCCACCAACCATTGAAGAATCACCCAGCTATACTATCACAGCTATAGTTGAAGGAAAAAATGAAGACTGCAAAAATGGTCCTCATAAATCAGGTATATTCCGTAGAAATCTATTTATTTTATTATTTAATTATAATTTTATATAAATTATTATTTTGTAGGAAATGTTTCGACAAAAAGAGACAGTCCTGTAAAAGCTGAAGAAAGATTACAAAGCGATGAAGTAACTAAAAAAGAAGAGAAAAAGGAGAGGGAAAAGGATAAAGACTTGGAGAGACTACGTTACCTAGAAACAAGAGTAGCTGATCTTGAAGAAGCAAATATGTGCAGTATTTGCATGGAACGAAGACGCAATGTAGCATTCCTTTGTGGACATGGTGCTTGTGAGCATTGCGCAGCACCTCTTAAAACATGTCACATGTGTCGGAAAACTATTACCAAAAAGATCAATCTTTATTAGATAATTTGATTTTTATACTTGTAAAATTCCAACTGCCAAACCCAATTATATGATAGTAATTTTTGCCTTTTGATGCTACTCGTAGCTCAAATGAATTTTTCCATTGTGAGCGATGTGCCATAACCTAAGGAATGAAAGCGATATTTTATTCGCTGAAGATCCTTTAATTAATCCCTCATTAAAGATTTTTGTATACGTAAAATATTTGTAAATTATTTTTTTTAATGCGTACTCTTAATGTTTCGATATTATTTTTAACAATTTTTCACATGTACTTCCGTGCGAATATTGACCAATTAATTGATAAATGTCCATTTTAGAGCCTATTTTTGACTACTTAATCATCTTTTTTTCTCATTGCTCTATGGTACATTCTCGTAATTATCAAAAATTTTAACTAAAATAGTGTTTTCGATGAATTTAAAATTAATGTGGCGTAATAAAGGATGATTATGATCTGTTTTTAATATTGACTATGATTAATCATTTGAAAAATAATGGTGATTAATACCAAATAAATTATATATACATTTTTTCGCAATAAATGACCGGGAAATATTGTCATTTATGATCGAATTTCATGAAAAATATGTATACTTAATAATCCAATATATTTGAATGTTCAATTTTTATCGTCTCCGAAAGGATTTTTTAATCTTTTTTCCAATAAATAATGGCCAAGAGAATTTACAATAAATGTATTGTAAAATGATATTAATGATAGTAAACTAAATTTATACATGGAATAAATATTAGAGTTAGTTTGAAATAAATATGTTTAAGTTATATTAATACATGTTTCTTTTTTATTTTCAATCAATCGTTGCCTAAATATGAAACTTGGTGTGTATTTTTTTACAATTATACATAAAGACATTATCAACTACGAAAAATAATGTTGGATAACAATTATTTTCTAAATTTCAACTTACAAATTTCCAAAAGTAGAAGCGATTAATTTAAAAAAAAAAAGTGATTATTTCATAAAAAAATTTATTATCTTCCATTTCTAAACTAATAAATTGTTCTAAGAAATAATCATTAACTTCTAATTAATTGGAAAAATTTCCCAATTAAACGAATAACATTATGATTAAATTGACAGAAAATTATTCAAAATATTGTCCGACTAATGTAATCTACAATTTATTTTAAAATAATTTCCAAGACATTTTTAAATGTTGGAAATTAATTAATCTATCGTAAAAATACGCTTATAACATTTTTTCAAGAATATATGAAATATTTACACGATAAAAATGATACAAATAAAAACTTGAAGTGCTTATTTGCTTCAGAAAAAATTTTTAAACTTTAGTTTTATTTTTTTATCTAAAGTCATAATTTTAAATGCTACTATTTCGGAAATTTTTTTTTTAACAAAAATCATACACAACCCACCTATTAACGTAGAAAAGGTTTACATAATTTACATAAGACCGATTAATAAGGCAAGAGGTACAAAAGAAAGTCATAAATTGGACTTAGCAAGCAATCTTATTTATTTTGGTACTCGATAGGTTCGGTATTTATATGATACAGTATTGAGCCAGTTTGCAAAACTGTAGTAATAGTTAATAATAATGACAGTAGTAATAATAATTTTTCTAAATAACCTAAAGTAGTATACTATAAGGTGATACAATGTTTATAATAATACCTAATAAACCTCAACGAATGTGTGGCTCCAAAGCCTATTGCGTAGACAGGATCGTCTAAATTCTACCTACAGAATGATCCATATTTTCACTTTTTTCATTTTTTCTCAGTTTATCTTACTTAAAAATGTTAACTTGAAAAACTTTACTACAAATTCGGGTTGCAAAATCGATCGTACAACGCCGAGAATGCAAAGCTCATGAATTCTTTGAATTCAATGATGAAATCTATAGACTTTTATTACTTACTCTTCGCACTCATTCATCATAATAAAGTATACAAATTAATAAATGAACAAAAAAAACGGCAATTTTACTAAAAAAGACAACGATTTCCTTTAGATTAAGAATTGAAACAGACAAAAAATTCTAGGAAATTAATAAATGTTTAGCTATACACTCAATAATAACAACGACATTGCCAATTCATTGCAAAACTATTAATCATCAATGTGTATCAAATCGCATTTTACGTAAATGAATTACAACTTAATTTACTACATTATAAACTACATAAATCGAGCATGACGATTAAGAAAATATCGATGCGAATTCTATTATTATCTGTGTATATAGTATTCGCAGAGATATTAATTCTAAAAAACTTTGTAGTTATTAATCACCGCTCGTCTTCGACATTATATTCCCCACATTCGGCACGTCCCGACTCCTTTTTTTTTTATTACTTGTGATAATTATTGTCGGACATAAAGGTTCGTATCGAAGGGGGAATAATCATTGCACTGATTTAATGATAGTCACCAATTTATTAATAATAAACCATCGCTCGTAATGCGTCACTCTTTTATTTTCCAACAAATCATACATCAGCATTCACCGCTATCCTGATGAAAAATATATCTACTGTGTGGATGTTGATGTTAACTTGAATGTTTATATGAACAGTAGGAGAATTAGATGACCAACACAATTGGTAAAGTTGAACATTTTATTGTCAGCTAGACCGGGTTGAATGCGGGATGGAGATTAAATAGACGTTGAAAGCCATATTAGGCAGTTGAACTGCAGTGGACGAGCGATACGATTGATCCAGCTACTGATGTAAGGATACTTGTGCGCGTACGCACTGATTTCAAGCCACTACAGGTTCCGGACTGCAAGGCTGTAGTTCAGGTTCATTTTGTGGCTCTGTAGGATTAGTGCCCGATGCACTACTTGACCCCGACGTTGTGTTTGGATCATGATTTGGATCTGGAGTAAGAGCCGCCCACTGCGTCGTATAAGGCGCGGCACGAGCCTGCCGCCTTGCTTTCCGCTTGGCTCGTCGTTGTTCCATCACAAGGCGCAGCCGTCGCATTTTCCCCTTGGTTGCTTCATTTTCCCTTGATAACTCTTCTGTTAAGACAAACAAGAAACGGTTGATTATTATTTAAAGCCAATCTTTGAATTTTTTTTTCATTAAAGTAAGTAATGAAAAATTTACCCATAGAGTATCCTGGTGTAGAAGAATCTTGATAGCTGCCGCTAGGTGATATCGAACCACAAGGGATGCTTGTGGAATTCGAAGAGGACGTTGATGATTGTTGACGACTGCTGGTATGTCGATGATGATGCCTGTAATGACTAGCACTAGCAGCAGGAGTTGCGCATAATAAATCATTGAGAATGTGAATGATGGTACTGATATCTCGTTTAGGTCGGCCATGTCGATCTTGAAGAGCTGGATTTAGTGTACCACTAAAAGTACCAGAATAAACTCCTTTCCCGTGATGATGCATACTCTCAATTATCGCTCCTTGTCTACGTCTAGCGTTTTCCTGTTGAGAATAAAATAATTAAATTAAATAAACTGAATATAAATAACAGATATTGTGTTTATTAAAAATGACACAGGGGAACTGGCTTCGGTAAATATACCTCGGCTAGGTCGACCCGCGAGGTGAGTACCTCAGAGGATAGCTGCTTAAGTTTCTGCGTAAGGTTTCGGGATGCCTCAGCGAGAGCCCGAGTGTCAAGAGTAGCAGAGGCAACTTTGCTGCTTGTGGAAAGACCCATAATCGAATTGCTTGGACTTTGTGGGTTAGAATCACAGTCAGGACTTCTGGTCATATCTGCTTGTAAATGATGATGGCCCATAGTGCAGAGTTTTTTCTTTGGTGGAGTGCAATGTGTCGATGATGTATCTTGACTTGTCGTAGGTGATGATGCGAGGTCCGAAAGGCTTGTGAGTGAAGAGGTAGACGTTTGTACGGATTTACAAGATGTAGAGGCTTGCTCTTTTCTTGAATGATGATGATGATGGTGATGATGATGATAGTGATGATGATTGTGACGATGTCGAAGGTGTACTAGGTGATTGTGCCAACGTAATCTTGAAGCAATTGATGGTGAAGAAGGTCTCGAGTAAGTTGACGAAGAGGTGGGTGACGATGCGACGCGTTCACTGGCGCTTGGGTTGGTTGTGGTCATAGCGGTAGAGAGGTTGTTGCGGCAGCAAGCGTGAAATGCTGAGGCGAGGCTGCTTAATAGCGCCGAAGTTCCGGCGGGTGTGTTCCCATACTGCTTGGTGATGCGCATCGATCGGACGAGGTGGTCGCTCAAATTCTTGTGTAAGGAGGACATAGACAGTGGATCGAAACTGGATTTCGACGTCGATGACGTCGAGTTACCAATTGAGGAACTGGGTGTGGTATTTTCACAAGGTGATGACGAAGAAGAGGAAGTTGATACTGATGGTGATGACGACGATGACGGTAATGATGATGACGACGACGTCGGTGATGATGATGATGACGATGATACTGGATTACTTGACATGGCAACACCAGCAGAGGGATCCACTGAAGTAGCTGGTGGTGATGCTGGAGTTACAGTTGAAAGTTGCAGCTGAATCAACATCATCTGGTCGCCAAGGCGCATCGTCAAATTCAGTGGTGCTTTGCCAGATAAGAAGTCATTCACCTGTGAGTCATTGAGACTCTCCAATGCTTGCATTACACTCTGTTCTGGGCGTTGTCCCTGAAACAAGAAACGAACAACTTGGTGAATTTAGGTCGAGTATTAATGCCATCAAAATATTAACATAGAAACGCATTACGATCAAACAATTGCATTTGATCAATTCCGTGACCATGGAAATGAAACATTTGATCAAACTTTACATAACTGTTTATTATACATATATGTATAATATTCATCAATTTATTTAAAACTACCAGAAGAGTTATCTTTTTCAATTACTTGAATGAAAGTCTTTATGTAGGTGGTATACACAAGCGCCATGCAATTTGACGAGTCGCGACCGCAGCAGATTCCAACCGCACATTTGAAATACAATGCCCTTTACAGCCACACCGAGGATGACGCCAATCGATGCGGCCATACTATAAGAGATCGAATCCCAAGAAGACCCTGCATAGAGAGGAAACCTCGCGGGCATTGAAGCTCTTCCGTTCTCCCCGGGGCATCACTCGGCATCCCTGACTGCCTCGAAACACCTAACGGACTTCCTTTCGTACAAAGTCTACTATACTCATGTACTGTAATTCGATTTGTTTCAACAACTTTAATATTCCCCCCACAAAATTAGCCAACTAATGACCTATAGCCACGAAGCCCACGTATAGTAATGCACTAAATCAAGCTAAAAAAAATTCTCTCTTTTTTTTTTATTCCTTTTCCCTAACAAATGAAACGTAGGAAGATACTTGATGTATATCACCAGCATCAAGGGAATCAAGAAAAAATCATCTTCTCTCTTTCTTGTAGGGGCGTCGTCGGCGCCAATCGAGAGCCAAAACTCAACCTGCTATCCCACGTCCGGTAGAGACATCCAACGTGTCACATCCCGGGGGCACTAATACACACCAACTACACAGCCACAGACAAGTAGCAGAGCATAGCAGCAGAATAGAAAATCAAGCTGCGAGAGAGCACGGACCTACGCCTTCTCTCCCACCCACGTTTTATCTCGATCCACGCACACTAGTACTTTGGATTCTGCTTCACTCTAGTCCTATCTCTTTTGCTCTCAACATACAATCAAGTCTCTTTGGACCCCTGGCGTGTGCAAAGAACGACCCTACATATGTATATGTGAGTGAGTTTGCTTCCATGGTGCATCGACTCTCCATGGTCATGCCTTCAACTACCAACGAAATGGGTGCTCTCTCGCGAGATTCTACCCTAAAGATACACAGGCTAATTTTTTAAAAATTCTTCAACGCTTTGTAGCGACTCTAATAAATATTTCTCTCTGCATAAACGTTATTTCCATAGTTCAAATGATCACGCTAGGTTTTATATGCTGATTCATTCGGTATTTATATAAAGAATCTACTTTTTTCGAAGAAAACATTTGCTTTACAGTTTCAGTTAAGATAAATTGCTGGAAAAAATAGAGTAGGTAAATATGAATTTAAATTATTCATCTTTTTTAGTTATTTCAAATTCTTTCAATTAACAGACAATCCAATTACTTAAATTAATTAATAGTATTGTATTCTTTCATCAGCTTTGTTGCAGTGGAACTCCAATAACTCCTCCCAAATGGGAAAATTCTAAAAATAGGAAAGTATTTCCTATTCATTCTAGAGAGGGACAAATGTTAGATAGAGATGAATAACATCATGTGATTCTTGAATATACAGTTGTGTTTTTCATAGCATGGGTCATCACGAAAATAGGGAAATCTTTCTCCAGTGGGAGAATCATCATGCTGATAGAAATATATGTTCCCTTCATCAATGATGCTTTCGAAACAGCATTCACGAATAATAAATCAATAGCAAGAATTAGAACCTGAACATCAAATGAATCATTTTGGAAAAATTTAAGTAGTCTTTGATTAAAATCATCATATAGAAATGAATTTGTTAAGCTGATTGAAAGATAATATTAATTCAAAGTCATATTTCAATTTAGATTATCAAATGATTTGCCAATTTACTAAATAGGTGTTCATTTCTTTGCTGCTTATTTAATTAAAGCTATGAAAAATGAATACATACAAGATAATTTTATTTACTAATTCCCTTAAATACATAATTGCAAATTATTTTTGTTCCCCTAGTGTTATTTGAAATCAGTCTTCAAGACAGGGCTGTACCCACATTTCCTCTAGAAAATTCCTAGCAAAAGTTCACAGCAGGAGATGGATGTTTTGTCTCAATTCAGGTTTTAATTGAAAGCTGAATTTATATTCTAGGATGGAAAACACAAATATTGTTGATATAAGTAGTTTATAATAATTAAAAGAAAGAAAATAAATATGCAGTGGAAAACGCTTTATTATTCAATAACTACTGTATTTGCACTGTAAAACTCTCTTTTCCACTTTGTATACTACTTTTTTGAAGATGTATAAACAACTTTTACGTGATAAATACGAATAAATAGTTTATAATTATCCAAAAATAATTTGAGATGATTTGAGGTTAGTACAGCTCAGCTTTAATATTCTATCATTAATCTCAAATTTTTTTGATCAAATATCAAATCACATAAATAGAGTGAACAACTGGTTCCTTAATAAAGTAAAGTGTAAACAGGTTTTTTTTAGAAAGAAAATTACATGAAAGTTTTTTAATAACAATCAAAATTGATTTTAATTAGTAAGCAGAAAACTAATCTTTAAACCACAACAATTTGTAGTTGAGATTAAAAAAAGTTTAGTTTTAACATGAATTGTGTTGATAAAACAAATAAAATGATTCACTTGAATGAAGCATTTCCAATCAATTAATAAATCCTTATAGAGCTTTTATAGTTTTGCACTTTAGAACCAGTTAGAAACCTTGATGAATCAGGTGGTATATTTATTGTCTCCTTTAAACCAATTACGTTTTATAATCAAGTATGTGTATATATAAAAAAAGCAATGTAATTGCTGATGTAACATTTAAGTAGTTTTACATTTTAAAAGTAATCATTTTAATCCAACGTTAATAATAAAAAAAAAAAAAAAAATAAAATAAAATATTAAAGACACTGATATAAAACCAACACGTAAGCATATAGGTTATATTATTATATTAAAAGCCAAGTAAGTGTTACAATAATTTATCTCTCGAATATAATCATGATTTATTTCTATCAACAAAAAGCTAAAAATAAAGCAAAATAATTTTGCAAGTTATTTATAAAGTCAACTAGTATAAATTTAAATTCAATCTCAGTATAATAAATTGTTAACGAAACTTTATTTATTAAAGTTAGCAATGTAAATGTTTGGTTAATAGAGATTTTTTCTTCATGGAAACAAATAGAACGTCATACCTAACTGCAAACATTCATTTCTTTTTCAAAGAAATTTTCGACTTTTGTTGTCGCGTTAAATTTAAAGAGAGAGTATTAAAGAGAACAACGAATGTACCCAGGATAAGCACGTATGTAAACACGATTCGCCTACGAAGTTGTCACAGTGTTGATGCTGAACGACAATGAAGTCTTGGTGTATACAGACGTATTACTCAGCGTTCACTATATTCATTTGTTTTGTTTTTTTTTTGCTGAATGTTTCTTTTCACTTTATTTGCTGGTGTTGATAAGCCATGTTTATTACACGTTTAAGCACACTTGAAGTAGACGAATATACCAAGAACTAGAGTGAAAAAGTAATTCCATCATTAACAATGATAACAATAATAATAATCAGGAATAGTAAGTAAGCTTCCGGAGCATACAGAAAGTCATCAACTTTCATTTTCATTGAATAATACTATTAAATACATTGTTGAAGCCAATAAAGTATCATAACGAAAAAAAAATATTTATTAAATTAGATTATACACCAGGCAAAAATTCTCACGCTCTTTACACAATATATATCTCGCGATCTGTTACAATAATTCCTTGAGAGTTGGATCAGTGTTGGAACCCTTCTTTGTCCTGGACCATGAAAACACCACCTACGGGCGTCCCTGAGTGAAAGAATAAACGGATACACAGAGAGCCCGGTGTTCAGACCAGACGTTTTAAAATTGACCACGAACATGTATATAGAGAGGACGGGAAGGAAAGAGGCTACGTCCCCTCCCTTTGACAGCCAATAAGCCAAGAGAAGCAGAGTCACGAGGGTGACGACGATGACGATAAGGACCTCGCGACGTTGCCACAATTCTTCTCAGCAGCATCAATGGTATGTATTTGCTGGTGCTCTTCAATTTTTATTTCCTAACTCACCCTCTCACCGATGTGGCTTTAAAAAGGCTCTTGCTTCATTGCAGAATACAGACTCCAGTGTGTTGTTAAGTCCAGATCCTTTCCATGGTATTTCTCACGGCTGCTGGCTCCACTAGACCGTTTCGTAGTAGGCTTTTTCATTGTACCAATTGGGGACTGATGCCACCTTATGAATCCTCATTGTTGAACGGAAACGGAACAGCCGTGTGTACCATCGACATGAATGTTAGCTACGAATACTTCCACTCTTGCATTTAGAGCTAAATATATATCTAAATAACGACAAGAATGTCTTTCACCCTATGCCCTGAGGTAAAAAAATACGTCAGCTTGGATAGTTTTCACAAAAAGATGAAGCAAGATGGAGATAAGGAAAAAAAATGTTCTTTTCTTCCCCCTTTTTATTGTCTGTTTGAGTTTTATATTGTCTAACTACCATAACTCATAGATATATAGATGTAAATATATATGCCTAGGCTTTTATAATCAAGATATGCCTTTTTTTGTTGGTGTTTTCACTTTTCATATTGCTATTTGTGAGGCAAAAAATCAATTTCACGTTGGGTTGGCTTCGTGATAGGTGAATTTAAATAAATCATTATTATAAAATACTCTCTTCTGTTTAGTTAAATAATCCACTTAAATATTCTTGCAGAAATTATTGTGAGAGATCATTAGGAATGATGATGACTTGTTGGTGAATTATTTAATAGACATAAGGTATTGCTAATTTATATTTAATGGGAAATTAATGATCTGATAGTATTGATTTTTTAAATAGATGCTTTATAATATTTTTTTTTTTGCTATTTATCTAATATTGTAGATTTATCATGATAAATAGTTGGATTTATAATTAGCCATTGCTCTAATTGGAGAACAATCAGGAAGTTAAGAATGCAATTTTTATGCAACAACTTTTTTTAATTTAAACATTGCTGGAACTTAAAAAAGTAATGAGAATAAATTGATCATTTGCAGCAGAACTTTAAAGGTAATTAATTATTCAGATTGATATTAAGTCTGGTAAAGTGGATGATAATAATTGATTCACTTCCACTAGAGTACACCCTTAATTGGAGTATTATAGTTATTTAAAAATAAATATTTATTTTAAATATCATAAAATCTAAAATAAAGTGATAAATAATTATTTAACAACATTGTCTGTAATTTTCTACGTAGAAAAAAACGACTCATCATCATTGAATAGTTGATGTCATTGTAAAGACAACAGCAGCAAACTGTGATGATGATTGTCATGTAGAGGTTTAGAAGAATGAAAAACATTTATACAATTAAATTGGTAAATAACTCAAGGACTAAAATTAATTATTTAAAGACGATTTTATTTACAATTAATTATTAATTATTAGCTCAATCCTCTTTGAAGATAGATAGAATAATCGGTTTTTTATTAGCCCTTTATTGAGATAATCAAGCAGAATATCAAAACATTATATAATCAATTATTGTAGTAGTAGTTAAATATCACTATTATGAGGATTGATGAATAATATGATTAATGTTGAATAACAATATTAATATGTAATTCAAAATAGATTTACATATAGTATGAATAGGAATATCAATAATTAGTAATTGTTTCATCGATGTTTTAGAAGACAATTTTCTGTTGAATATTAACTTTTGAAAACTTATCACATTAAATTATTTTGAAGACAATTAAAAAGCTATAATATTAATATTTTAATGATTATATGGTATTTTTAGAACACAATTAATTGATTGATCATTTAATATATAAAAAAATTTAAATGTAAAACAGGTCAGTGGAATTTGTTGTTATAATTTAAATTCTATTTTTAATATTGTTTGTTTTGGCAATTTTTTTGAAGTTTATTTTATTTTGATCAATTAAATTATTGTAACTATTAAATCAATTTAGATAACTCAATTAAATCATTTGTCTCCAATTTTATGTCAAATAAAAATGTATTAAAGCTAATTTTTAAAAAAAAAACTGTAAAAAAGTATTGAAAAAAAATTTTCACAAATTCACTATCTGTCCAAATGACTTCAAATTAATTAAAAAAGAGAAGAAGAATTTTTTAATTAATAAAAGAAGAGTATCTTAAAGTGTTGTTTGTTTCCAAATGAAGTAAATTTTGTACTTGATGTACTTGACAAAGTTTAAATTACAAGCTTGGTGACTTGAAAATGTTTTGTCAGTTTAGTGATGGTGCCGGAATGACAGAGTGTCATTAACAGTATGTATATATATATATACATTACAAAAGATCTGTTTATAGAAACTTGTAATATATAGCAACAATGTCATGAAGTACTTGAAATCACTCAACAAGTTATAAGGACTAAAAAGTAAAAATGAAATTTCGTATTTAGAAATAATTATACAAAGAAAAATCCACTTAATTCTGGTACAAGGTTGAGCTGAAACCAAACATTTATTTTTGCTTTCAAGACTTCAGGTGAAATATTTAATTGTAAATAAAAGTAATGTGTAATGATAATCATGATATATTTATATATTGTAAAAGATAAAATGACGTTGGAGCGACATATTGTCTGCTATTGCTTCAGGTTCAATGATCAACTTGATAGAGATAAGAAGTGTAATGAATAATATCAGTTAATATGTATTACATTATCTTCTTTTATTTACTCTATTGATCTATTCAATTCGATTTCAAGTTAAAAAATGTTAACCTTCGTTATTGAATGAAGAAGGAGAAAGTGAAGTGAGAACACGTGAAGTACATGCTAAATAACAGTTGGCATTGATGATTTGTCTTTTGAATGTTATACATCTTATCAGCTGCAATTTTATCTGCTGGTTATAAGGAAATACATCTGATAATAATATTCTGTATGTATAAACCTACTTTTAAAAAATTCTTGCTTTGATAAAATTAATTATATTCATTAGTGAAATTTATCTTATAATTTTTTTCATTAATTACAGTGTATTTCAAGTACAAAGTATTCTATTTTTTTTTTAATTATATTTTTATCAATGGTAATTATTTCTTTAATTTTATTCAATTTATCTTTTAATATTTAATACCCAAATAATTTTCTGATAAACAAATGAATAGTTTTATTGAATTATTTACTCTAGATTTTTATAAGCTACAAAAATAAATTTCTTTTTTTTTTAATTGTTTTGACTGAAAAAAATGACACAATTTTTGTAATGACTTTCATTGATCGAAAAACTAATTTTGGTAGTTAAATAAATTTCAACCATGAATGCATCAATGTGAACTTTAACTTGGAAGTTTAACCTTGCAAAAAGTTGGTTTTCAATGTTTTTTTATTTCTCGTTTTCCAACCAAACTCTCTTTCTCAATTGCTGACCTCGACGTTGGTGAAACTTTTGAATTAAAAAAAATTCATTCATAATTTTTTATTGAATTTATTTCCAATTGATATATTTTTATTTAGTGAATCATTCTTTTTTATTGTATAATTTCAATGAAATAATTGTTTTCCTCTGTTTAAACTCAATTTTTCTATTATAACAGATCGATAACTAAACCGTCTGCTTTTCAATCAAATAAAATCTATTTAAATAGTTTTCATTGAAACGACTTCTACATTGGAATGTCTTTCTCTATCAAATAATTTTTTTTTGTTCACATGCACTGCTGTGTTGATTGTTGCTACAGAGTAGATGTCTTTAACACATATTTCCAAAGAGATATATATTTTATATCATACTTTTGAAGTATTCAATATTGAAAACTGCAAAGAGAATATCACTGTATCACTTTAAATAAGATGAAACAAGATTCTCCTGATTAAATAATGCCTCTAGATCCTTGGAAGTAAGTTGATAAAAATAATGAAAGAAATATGAAAATTCTGAATCTCAAAATTCTATATGTGCATATTTATTTATTTATTAATTATAACTAACTATATCAACAATATTAATTATACTATTTCAACAAAAGATTTAATCTGTGAATGATTTTAGCAAGGCTTTTTGATAATGTTTAATTTTTAATATATAAAATTGACACAATGATCTTTTTAATTTCATTAAAATGTTTATGATGTTGTTGTTGGTGAATAAGTTAAATGAGTTTTAATAACTTTTATTCGTAGCCTAGCAATACAAAAAACATTGTCTATTTTTTGAAATGAAAGTTACTGAATTGTTTAATTTTCGAGATAGTATGTTCCATTTAACTTCTAAAGCACGTTGGCACAGTAAAGTTTTCAAGACACAATCGATAAAATTGATAACAAAGCTGATATTTTTCGATAATTTTACGTGATTAGCTTAATTTCCGGGTAAAAAAAACTGTATAGCTTTCGATGTTATGATGATTATGTTGATAATGACGAAATTTATACCAAAAATTCTGAGTGATATTTACAAATAACTGTCAAGTGTTGAGACATTTAATACTCAAATTGGCAAAGATACTCCCAACAATAATGCATGAGTATCAAAACATAAATAATCCAAATAAATAATAAAATACTTTAATTCTTGTATCAAACAATTGTGATAATAAAAAAGCTTTTCATTGATAAATTAAAAGGTAGTTTACCTTTATATTTCAATATTTTCAACCATTTTAATTTCAAAATTAAATTGAATAATGGAGAATGTAAAATTGTATTTAATGTTCAGTTATTTCATTTAACTTCACCAATTCGTTTTTTTCATTTGCTTATGAATCAAAAAACAATCATGAAAAAAATTAAAAAATGGAACTGGGTACAATTTGTGCCAACACAATAAACTTCCCACTCCCATTCATTGTTTATAATTACATTTTTTTTTTGTTAAAATTTTATAAAACTCTCATCTATTTTTATTTTATATGATTATTAAAATTTATAATTTTATCATATTATTATTAAAGTTAATTCTTTAAAAAAACTGACATACATACGTATATCTATTTTTAAATTTTCTAATATCCTTCCAAATGTTTCAAAACATAAAGATATAACAAAATTACAAATTTCAAAAATCGTCATTTTATTAACAGTTATAACTTGTTGTCGTGATCGAAAAAATATTGATCATTGTATTCATTCTTCAACGTCATGTTATAATATATTATACATAAAAAAGTGGACTTCGTGACGGATTGTAAATGGTAGTTATACCAGAAGTTAAACGTTATCAGAGTTGAATGTATATAAAGAATGAATAGATAAAAAGTAAAGGCGTAATTCAACTCCTTAGTCGACGTTAAAAGCACGAGGCAAGTAACGTTGTCGCGCAATCGCTGTGGCTGCAACGGAGGTGAATAAAGTGCGATATGATGACCGAGAAACCAAGTGACCCAACCGATACTCGTGCACTAGAGTTAACGGCGTTTATCCAGAGCACGAGTTGCCTGCTCCACAAGGAATTCGCGCACTCTTTGCTACTCCACTACCTGTTAACCGTTCTTGATTATTTTTTAATTCCCTAGCCGTTATATTACCAACGAATATTTGTACAACGCATTCCTTGTTTAATTATTGGTACCAAGTGTGTGGAGATTTGATTCGCACAAGTTCATTTAAAACAATTATTGAAGAAAAAAATTGGCTTAAAAACTGGTTAAATCAAGCTTTAATAGTTTCAATTAAAAGGAACTTTGAAAATAAGTAGTAAAAAAATACCTACTCCAAACTTTTTTCAACTTCAATATTATTTTTAGCTATTTCAATTCAAATTAATCACTTCAATAACATCAAAGTTATTATTAAGCTAACATGGATGATGACATCTAGCTTTGGCTTCAGCATGCATTAGCTCCATCTAAGTAATACAACGACTTCAATCCAAAGTTCTTAGAGTCTTAATAAATGCTCCCTGGTTCATTATAAATGAAAATATTCACAAGGACTTTGGAATGAGTACTGGAAAGGAAGAAGTAGCACTATTCAGCACGAGATATATCAACAGGATCGTCTATCAACGATCCTGGATAAAAGTAACGAAACATGGAGAGTCAAAAAGAAATGGGAGCCACTAGACCTACCATCAGGATCTATAAAATGAAAACCAAAAGGTCTTCAGTATTCTAGAATGTTATAAGACCTTCTAATGTACAATGAATAAGTAAACCATCATAATTTATTCATTACCCTGTTATAGATCTGTGATACTGTACCATCATTGGATCATGATTGTGCAGGATAATAAACGAAAGTTAGTAATAAACAGTAGCTAGTGTCCACTGATTACTAGCACACTTCAAGTGGATTTTAAAATGATTATTTTTCACCATTACAATAATATCGATAAAAAAGAACTGTACCATATTGCTATAGTTGGTGAATAGAAGTTTAATATTGAAGTACTTTAGATGTGTTGTTTCAATGCACTTGGATTGATTATGAGTTAGCAGTGGAAAAGTTGATAGAGTAAATAAACCTGGACCTCACCCAGAAGGTGAACAAATTTTTTAAAGTATCAAAGAATAAAGAGTCAAACACATTACAACATTTTTAGATCTCTAAGTAGAGACTTGACAACAAATTTGTCAAAGTAACATATGAATGGACTAAATCCTGGGAGAGTAATAACTCATTTAATCAATGGTGTAAAAAGACCATTTAAAAATGATGAAATAAAAGGCAGAATATGGTAAAGGATTAAGAGCTTATAGAAGTTGGTTTCAATTATAAATAGAAACTAAATCTCATTGTTAGTCTTTAACTTATAATAATAAATAACCAAGATTATATTCAAGTTAATTTTTGACTTTATGGTTTTACTAAAAGCCCGTTAGAAACAATTCAAGCTTAAAAGCTAGACTAAGCTACAGTTAATAAACAACTGTGAGGATTTATTTGAATAAAAATATTTATAAATTATTGATGGCTATGATACTGAAAAGTCGTTAAGGTGAAATATTTTATGGATAATCTTTCCATCATAAAATTAAAACCCTTAGTAACTCTAGAATAAGAGATTAAGGGCTTATAAAAGATTCCAAAGTATTATTAAAAGTTTTGATTTAATTCTGATTAATTAAAAAAATATGTATTGTTTCTTTTTTTTTTACTAAAATTAAATGAATATCTTTATCGATTTAATAATAAATTATTACAATAAAATACTTTTAATTCAATATTTAAAATTTATTGTCTAATGCAAGAAAGCAAAAAGATATTTCTAAAAAAAAATAGCAGCTCAATTGATTCATTAAAAAGTTTGAATTAAAGATCACCATTTATATTCTGCTCTTTTATTATTTCCATGTTTTTTTTTTTTTTTTAGTACAAGTGTAAGTGTTGGAAAATAGATCGCATAAAATGTTTTAAATTAAAATCTATCAAGTACATTCAATGTAAAACACCATAAACAAATTATATAAATCGTGGAGTCTATTTTAAAACATTTCTAAGCATTGAAAAATTGAATGCTAAAATTTTATAGCTTTTGTCTGGTATTTTTTGTTCAATGCACACAATTTGTTATACTGAAAAACTTTTTTTAGTAAAATTCAGCTGTCATAATTGGAATGAAAGTAAAAGTGGTGGTATTGATCATCTCCAACATTAGTTTTCCTTTTAAAGTAATTCTACTTGCTCATGATGATCAATAAATAGTGAAAAAGGTGAGAATGATCAGACATAAACGAGTAAGAAATCAATAATAGTTGAAAAAATTGATCATTAAATAATAGAATAGTTGTAATGCTGGCAAAGAACATCAAAAGATTGGAGATGAATTAAAAATGGACTTGGATACAAGTTGGAGATGGAGAACTATTGATGCAATAATTGATAAAATTGAGTGACTATTCTTACATAAATGTCCAATAAAGATATCATCATAATTATCTATTACAAAATAATTTTTTCAAAACTCTTATATGACATAAATAAAAATTCTATACATCCATAATAGCAGGCTGTCTTCAATTGGCTGTCAACAATTCATCAAATAATTCAATGACATCATTATCCAGCATCATAAAAAGAGTAATTTCTATTTCAAAATCAAGATTCATTTGAAAAATATTTTGTCCACATGAATCTCTAGTGTGGAGAATATTCTTTTGCTTCATTTTTTCTAACTAGATGGTTGGTTATTATCCAAAGAATGTCAGAAAAAGCCACGTCATCACATACGAATGCTGCACATCAGCATGAACTTTGAAGAAATGTTTTTATGACTCTCATAAATAGTCAATTATTTTTTAAATTTTACTTTTCAATAACATTTTCACATTAATGAGAAATAAAGTGTAATATTTATTATGAAGTTCTTAGACAAATAGTTATTTTTAAGTATCATCATGAGAAATACGATGAAGTAGACTAGTTCATTTACAGCTTAATACCACAAAGTATCATCAAATATGTATGAATGTATTAGGAAATGCTTACCATAAGACCAGTTTCTACACTGGGAAGTAACGTCAACCGACTGCCATCTTGGAGATGGTTTTCCTTGAGTGTGCCCTCACGCAGCTGCCTGAAAAAAATTCAAAGAGCGTTAGTTTTCTTAGTTAATCTTAAAGCTCTTGCTGATGCTATACACTGGTCTACAAGATTCTCTAGAGAGTGATGTGAAGTGTGGGGAGAAGGATGGAAGCATAAAAGATCTTATATTTTCGAAATATCAAGATATTTTACACATCCATCGTCCATACTTTTTTCAGGTCATTCTTTTGTAGGAATTTCTAAATTTAGGATTCATTGTCATCTAAACAAGGCTTCATGAATCGTCGAGGGAAGTGGAGAAATTTTCTAAAGAGGATAGGAAAAATGGTGAAAATTTTTATTGGTGCATTTTTTTTAGGTCGTTGATTTATTTGGTGAAAAAATTACTTCAACTGTTTGAATGTGTTTGCATAAAGGAAAAAGATTGGAGAAAAGATTCCTTCCTTGGGGAAAGTGATCGATAGGTTATTATCCACATATTATAGCTTGTGTTTAGAAATTTACATCATCAAAGAAAATTTTTGAAAATGAAGGTATCTTGTTTCCTTTCTTGCTAGAACAAAGACCTTGTTATGTATAAATTTGAAATATTGGTGGCTTCTATTTGTCATTGGAATTCAATCACTGTAAATTTTTTCACAACTGGTGTTACATAATAAAAGAATTGGAAAAAGCTAGAAAATATTATTAATGATTACTATTACATTTTCATTCTTCAACATTATTGAAATAAAAATAGTTAGATATTAAGAATAATGTTTATTTACTTTTGTTTTAATGATAAGAAATTAAGAACGATTCTTTCTTGCAAACAATCATCTCAGGTATTATGTGAAATCTCAAACTCAAACTCCAACTCACGACCTCATTTCTGGACTCCCTTTCAAAAAAACTGTTTGCTAGGTGAAGCGAATATTATGACAGGATATAAGTACAATTCAGATAAATTTTTGAAATGCTCAGAATAAACATTTCAATGATAACATTAAGATGCTTCAAATATATTAAAACACTTTCCAGTTCAAACTTTAAAAAAATTACTTAACAATATTTATAAATAATTGATAAACCTTTAATAGAAATATAAATCACACATTACTTATTTTTAATATTTCATGTAACACTTTTAGCAATTTTATGATCTCCAACGTTCACTCTAATCTTCAACATCAACTTGAATGTGGTAACACATTTATACTGAGAAAAATCAATCACTAATTTTTTTATTTATATAAATTGAATAAAAATGAAAACAGTGTATTTTGTTACTTCTAATTATATTTATTATTTAAAAAAAAAATAACAACTTGAATGAATGTCTGTCAAATGAATCTCTAACCTCATCATTACAACCAGTAATATTTACATAAATATTAAAATGTTTTATTTCAGTAATAAATAACCAGACAGAATCAATTCCTATTGTCGTGTATGAATAATAACATAACACTGGCATCGATTTTCCATACATTTTTTATAACATTTCTATTTCACTTATTAATTTTTATCATATTTATCCATCGCAATACCTACATTGGAGAAAGATTAGCAGCTACTCGAGAAAGTTTATTTACTAAATTACGATTCTTTCAATAAAGTAAGCAGTTTATTCAATAAATCATAGTAATTTTTATCTAAATAATTTTATGTAATATCATTATTCAATAATTCATAATGAAATAAGCTATTATTCAAAGTAAGTGAATGTCAATTTGATACAAAAAATCAATAATATATTTATTGGATCTAAGTCAACGTTGTTTATTTAGTGGAATTAATTTATTCCTCATATTAGATTTGAGTTAATGAACTTAGATAACAATATTTACCTCCAAAAAAACATTTTCTGTTCAATATTAAAACATCAATTTCTTTTAAAGTTAAAATTGTACTAAAACTGGATTCTTAAGATCTAAAATTAGCTTCTTTTGATCAAATTTTCCCTACTAGACACAATTTAATACTTAAAGCTACATTTTAAAACACTTGTCACCCAAGAAAAAATTTTTTATTTATAATTATTGCTTACAATAAATTTTTCAATAATAGACCATTTTAATTTCGTTACATAGACATTCCGTAATACTTGAGTTACATGAGAAATAATAACTTTGAAAATGCTGATGATAAATAATGATATATATTTAAGAAACACTAGCTATGCTGACGTATAAAAAAATTCGAGATGATCATTTTATGCAAATGTTGATAAATTCACCTCAACTTTCTAACCACCATATCAACTCATCTAATTTCACCAGGATTTTCATCGATTTATTATTATACTTATTATTCATGTTAAATATATAATATCGTTATCCATAACACACTTGAGTAGCATTTTAAACGAACACGTGGGGATTTAAAACTTCAGTGACTTCTGAATAAAGATATTCTCTCTTGTGCTGAAATTCGATCAAGATCCACACGTGCTTGACTGATCAAACAGCGATCATATTAGTGGGCTCGTCGTAACATTTATTTATGCTTCAAATGCGACACATGACTGAGAAATCAATCACCTTGATATATACTATGCGAGCTTTTTTTTGTATCGATTAAAAGTTTAATTTAAAAAATAGTAACACCTTGAAAAAAAATTTGATAATATAACAACTTAACTTTTCAGAAAACTTCTGCTTTCATTATAGTAGTAATGTAAAAGTTTTATTACAAATTTAAACTTTTCTCCTCACTCTATGTGATTAAAAAATAATTTAATTTGAATTTTTTTTTATGATATAAAATAATCAATTTTTTATTAATATGAGGAGTGTCACGTCATTATTTAATCTTTTTTTTTTGTTGTTTTAAAGGTGAACAACTATATTAAAAGCTTTAAAAACAATTATATTAATTTTATAACATTTAAAATTTTTTTCCAATTTTCTGCTGATTACACGTTTTTTGTATTTAAACTCCAATATATAAAATGTGTTCATTAACGATACCCAATTTTTCTTGTAATCTGTCATAAATCTTAATAACCACATATTTCAAGTTTAATATTTAATACTTATCATTTTGTAATAAAAAAAAAATATTTCAAGCCCTATTAAAAATAATAATCTATACACAAATTATCTTGGAAAATAATAAAAATTAATAAATAGAATTCAAAGTTCACAAAAATGTCATAATCAAAATAATTTGATATAAATAAATTCAATTTATGCAAATAAAAATATTTAGAATATTATATATGTATATATACATATATATATATCTGAATAAAATATAATAGTGGATGAAAATTGAAATGTTACAAACGTATATTATCAACAAAAATGACTCTTTAAGTAAACTAAGAATAGATACTGTATTAAAAAAAAAAGCATTACGATACCAAGTATTTATATAGGAAGAGATGTTACGTTGCCTTTTATTTATTATCTTCCACAATATTAATATAAACGAATTATCTTCACTTAGATAGAAACAAAGTAAATATTTTTTTAGAACACTCATTGTAAGTGATTGGTTATTGTTGTCAATTTAGAATTTGTCAAATTATTTACCTCAATAAGAATAAGAGCATGTGACTCTATTGAATGCTTGACAATTATTATTATTATTATAAAAATTAGAATAGCGAATGTTTATATCAGCAAACGTTCCATTCTACTTTCTGTTTATTAATAATTCATAATTATACATATTTAGCTGATTGTGCTATTTAAAAGGTTTCATTGAAAATAACTACAACTACTCAAGGTGTTTTATATGAATAATTAATTAGTTAAAACTGCTTAAACCACATATTAATTCTATTCTTTTAAATTTTATTTATTTATTTAAATACTTTAAGTAAGACTCTGGTCAAGTAAAAATGAAAGTGGCAAGATTTTTTCAAACTTTACAATTGATTATTTAATTTTTTAAAGTACTCTTATTCATTATTATTACCATTTTATTATTAACAAAAACATTCGAAATTTTTATCTTAAAAAATAAAATCGTGAGCTTACGAAAAAAAAAAGAAAGTGTTCATTTTAAAATTCAGATCATAATTAATCTTTCGAGCTCCATTTTCACTTTTAACTATTTTTTAAAACTACATTCTCATATGTTTATGTTAATAATTATCTCTTGTAAAATATTATTCAATACATAACCTATCATTTATGTAATATTGCAAATACACTGAAATAACATCATTTTTCTTGAATATTAATAAAGCTATTCATCTAAATTTACCTGAACTACAACTTTATTATAAACAAACTCAAACTGCATCTCATAAATAACCTAAAGTTTATGAAAGAAAGAAAAAAAATATGCTTGATGCTCAAACATTGATATTATCTACTAGTATAGTGGTCATTTACCTTTCTGCTTCATTTCGTCTATTTGATTTGTTAGTTTTAAAGAGCTTATCTGTAAATCATTTATCATTGGTAATGTGTGCTAAGTCCTTGTTTTAAAATATATTCAATATAGAGATAGTTAAAAATCTTTACCATAAACTACTTTCAACCTAAAATAATTCCTTGAGGTAGGTTTCAACACGAGATATAGCCCACTTAACTAATAGTCGATTGTATAGTAACTACTACTCTCTTGATATATTTTTTAAAGCTGCTCCATTTCAGTCTGAATTTTTCAAGAAAATAATGTAGATAAAATTTAATTGACTACTAAAAAAAAAACTAGATAACTGATAATAAAATTCTAAAAGTGCATGCTTTTAAAAAGATAATAGAAAATTTGCAATTTATAATCATATTAATAGTTTTAAAAAAATCATAAAATGGGTTGGAAATAAAGCAGATAAAATTTGAATGGCTGTTGTGAATAATATCGTTTCATTTAACATAAACAAGACATTTTTAATTTCAAATCATTAATGCTGCGTTATTTTGTATATGAAGGTATAGGAAAATCGCATGTATAATCTTCTAAAAATTATACAGAATTAAGCGACACCTAATATTAATGTAAATAAATGTTTTTTTTTTAGGTTAAACCTAAGCCCAGGTAAGGTGACTGTCCCAATTGTCGCTCATGAACCTATTCTCGTTCAGTAAATTTAAGATTGATTATTTCTTAAGCATATACTGTCAAATATATGACATATAAAATTTACTCCAATCATATATTTAATATTTTAATACATTTTTGGAGTATTATATATAACTCCAACAATGTTAACTGTAACATACTTTGGATTTACAATGTGTATTCTAAAATACCCCATGAGAAAGAAAAATTACCTGAGAATTTTTACCTGAATATTCCAAGTTTTGGAAGCCACTATATCATCTAATAATTCATCATTCGTTCCATTTCTAGCATTTCGTTTCAATAATATTATTTTTTTATCTTTAAAATAATCATTTGATGATAATAATAATAAATTAACAATCATTTATTTAGTGTCGATGTGTTGCATTGAATAAATTTAATAAACTTGATAATAATCGAATCCTAGAGTGGTTGAATACCCAACTTTTAAGCCAAGATTCCTTATCTATTTTTTATCTTATTGTTTCTAAACAAATTTCCTGAAGAAACCCTTAGAAAACTAAACAATTATAATCAAAGGTTTCTGGTCTTGCTTCCGCCCTTCAGCCTAAAACTTTTGATAGTAAACTTTCCAAACTTACAATATATTTCTTGAAATAAAAACTTTCTATATGGTGAAGTGATTTACTCTTTTTCATTTTTTCACCTATCCCAACAGCCAACTGTCCCCACTTACATACTTCTTTATGCACCTGACCTAAGGATTTTTAAGTTGAGAAACCAACTGTGGTTAATTACGTTACGAAATCAATTACAAATTCTTTCACCGTTACGATTAATTTTAATATTTAATGGATTTTCTAAAAAAAAATAAATGATTTACTCTAATGTATTAACCTTTTCTTCAAATAAAAAATATTAAAAATATTTGTAATCAATCAATTATCATTTAATCTTTAAAATAATATTTTAACTAATAATAACAATGATGTGCTTCACATTACATAGTTCATTACCCTTTGAAAAAATCTAAAAATAATCAAAACCACCTGTTATATTTATTATGTTGGAAAAGAAAAAAAAATAAAATCAATTGATGAAAAAAATAATTGACGCCGGATATATTTTATAGAATAAATTAACCTGGCTGATTGTTCCTCAATAATGATAAAAATATTCCAACCACAAATTTTTGAGCCACCGCAAAATCACTCATAGTAATATAACAAAAAAAAAAAAAGGAAGAAATGATTTCCTGTTAAAGCAGATGTTTTTCTTCAGCTATACACCAAGTACATAAACCAAATGTAAATGTTGTCAGATCCACACGCCACGTAGCAGTTTTCCCTAGCAACGCACGGCTTTTGTGTACTTTATACACTTTCCTCATTCTTAAATACTCAAGTGTGCATTTGTGTGGAGTCGAGGCTTTTTTTCCAATCACCATCCTCCAAATTACCACGAGAAATTCGTCAACATCAAATGCTAGATGTCATTAACCATCAAGCTTAAATATAAAATAATTGATTTATCAATATAGAAATGTTGGTGGTGGTGTAATAATCTTGATTAATTTTTAAGTACATATTGAGTAGCAGAAAGTTTGAAAGAGTTTAAAGCCAGAAGCATTAGAGAAGGAGGGGAAACGCGAAGGGTGTATAATCAGGCTGTAAAATGAGGGAGAGAATGAAATAGAGAGTGCGCAAACGCAAGAGTAAAGGCACGCGGGGTGCGCAAAATTTATTCGCGTTCTGGCTTCTGCACGGAGGCGTTTACCCACGAGACGCCACCACAACTCTCGTTCCTTCTCTCTTTCACATCTGGCTCACACTCCTCTCTACATTCGCGTTGGCTCTCAGTTCGACCCCAGACGTCCTTGATGCGACCCTCGAAACATTCCGGGGTTGAGAAGGAGTAAAGCTGAGTCCACCAATAGGTAGAACAGAGAGAGGTGGAGAGGGAGACTACGACTCCCTCTAAATGAGTAACCCATGAAAAGTTGAACCCTTGAGTCTAATAACTAAGGCCTTTCCGAGGCCCTGTGTGCGCTGCTACAGTCTAACGACTTTTTCGTTTTATTTATCTTTTCTCTTCCCACTTCTTCGCTTCGGCTACACTCAATGCCCTTCAACTCCTCGGGCGAGTAGGCGAACGTTCAGGTCCATCGATAAACACACCGAAGAAGTTCCAAGTTTTTTTCCTTTTCGCTAGAGAGATGTAAATACATAAGCAGGTGTTGGAAATTCTTTTTTATAACTGGCGACAGGCCTTTATACTTGCTCTTCGCACTCTCTTTAGACTAACGGAGACTCCAATTGGATACGAGCCACCTTTTTTTTTGTACAATTCACTGTCAGATGGGGAAAAAAGCTAGGGTGATGTATGGATACTTTTTGGATGGTTGTATAGACTGGGCGTTGATCAAGCTTTATTTTTTATCTTTTAAATAAAATGATGATCGATTTCATTTCTATTTAGGATTTAAACTTTTTTTTTTTTTTTTTAATAATAACAGTCATTTTAATTTGACTCTGAAGATTCGTGTTTGGATAATTTATATCAAGTTATTTCCCTTGACTAGCCCTTATTTAATCCAAGCTCACCAATGCTACTTCAATACCACACATTGGATTACAATAATTACTTGTTTTGGCAATTTTTTAATTTATTAATTGAAACTTTTATCATGATAATTATTTTTTCATCTACAAATTATTATCTATAACAATAACAAAAGATTTAAATGCAACAAATGTTATTAAAATAATTTTAATAATCGTGCTGAAAAACTTTCTTTTATACTTGATAATAATTTTGAATGTAATCAAAACATTGTGTAATTAATTGTAAAAAATTAAATAAAAATATTAATAATTTTTCCAACAAAAATTATTTTTGTTTCAATTATTGATTAAGAAACTGGATTATAAACTATTTTTTTTTATTTTCCAAGTCCTGGAAATGAATTCTAATTAATATAAATTAACAGAACAATTTTAATTAAATTCTATGATATAAATAATGATAGGTATCATACTGAGCATGTCATTAAAACATTTTTCTAAATTAGTGTAAATATTATCAGGGAAAGTTACACTACTTTTGGAGCTCATTGGCTATATTATTTCTTTATTTACATCTACTCATTTTATTACATTCTAATGCCACTAAAAATGTATTCTAGTCATAAAATTCTGTTTTTTACAATCTTACTTAATGTCAGAGATTTAGTTGTCATTTAGTATTATTATTATTTATAACTTCATAATTTTATCATTCATTTCCACGTAAACTATCACTGCATTTTGAAGGATAATATTAATTGTCTATTTCATTATTGATGATTATATTATTTATCATAAATAGTTAGTAATTTTATCAGTTATGCTCTTATAATGATAAACCTAGCAGACAAAATTATAAAACAAAATATTTTATTGATAAAGAAAAATTAACTTTAAATAAACTACCATTAAAACATTTGCAATAGATTTTGTTATAAATAATTATATATAATAATCATTAAAAATGTCAGTTTAATTTTTTTTATGCAATCGTAAAATAAAAAAAATGTTATTAATGACAAAAAAACATTAGAGACAAATAAAGAATAATTTTTAATATGCAATAAAAAAGCTTCAGCATATTTGTTACGTATCAAATAAACTGATTGTTAATTGCAATTCTATTTTCCTTATCAATTAAAATGCTTCCAAAGCCGAACTATCTAGCATAACCTGTTCTTTGTTCCCTTTTTTCAAAGCTCAATTCCTCATATCAAGAGCAGGACTGGCCTGTAACTTTTTCAAAGCAAAAAGAGATTCAATGCTGGAAGGATTGAACATATAAGAGGCTCAGTGTATCTTGCACTCACACCAGTCATGACAGTAGCCATAGATCTACCTGGCGAGTATCCAGAACAGCTCAGCTTTGCCCAGCACTGTTCAAGAGTATCACAAATGTTGGTTACTAACAAATCAGATCTTATTTACTTAGAGTATCTCAGACTATTCATCCTTTCTTCTTTTTCTATTCGTCATTCTAGTGCTAGCACAATGCTATATCCAAAAGATTAGCACTAGACTCGATTAGGAGAATGACTTAGTCACTGAAAATAGCGAACTGGAACGACCCGCTAACTTCTTTTTCTTCACTCCTCTCTTTCTCTTCAAACTAGGGTGCGGATGGGACAGGAAGGAGGTCGGAGACCGCGAGAATTTTCTTTGATCATGCAAACGGTAATGAAAAATAATGTTATAGTATCTATTGATGATGTTTGACTTGGTTCCAGTCAACCGTTAATATTTATCTATTGGTTTTAGATAAATAAAACTTCCTGATGGGTGGGATTTTATTGCCGAAATTGAATTTTTACAGTTCGGTGAAAATTCCGTTGGAGAAAATCAGAGATTTTCTTCTACGAGAATATAAACTCCGTCACGGTAATAACGGTAATGTAACCGTAAATCCAATGTCCGGACAACGGTCCTATCCTTCTATACCGGACACCCTCGACTTTCGAGTATCGCCCATCACAACTGTACACAGTTATGTTCAAATACTATAATAATACTTATGAATATTTGACATCGCCGTCATTCTTTTATACTATTTTTAATCAATACTGGATATTAATCATTCACTAAGATAAAATTAGTTTAATTAAATAATATTTATAAATTATTCTATTGTTTCTATCATTTGCAACATAGATTATTATCAACGTAATTAAACAAGAAATCCTCAAAAAAATCATTGAATTATTTTTTTTATCTAGATAATTATAAAGTTAATTGTTAGATGGTTTTAAATATATTAAATTTCATTTTTTTCGTTAGCAATAATTGTATGTGCTTTTCGTTTAACATGAGTTAAATATAATTATTATTTTAAAGAAATTAATTAATCATTAATAATTATTATTTCTTTTTATAGTAATTTCTATGAAATAAAATAATTCATTTATAAATATATTATTATTATGTGTTTATAACTCATATTGTTTAAGTCCATTTGAGACCAATTGTTTGAGCGGTATTTGTATTCAAATATATTCAAATAAAATATTGTAAAAAAAATATATAACCCTTGACCTTTTTGTTTATGTTTAGTATTTGATTGGAAGTAGTCTTGACCAATTATAACTGCAATTTGTAATTTTTTAAAAGACTCAAATATTTATATTTAATTTGTTAATTTACCCATCTGTATTAATTTTTATAAGTTTCGATTCCAATAAAGATTTTTATTATTATTAGTCTTGACCAGACATTTTTCTTTAATAACCATTTTAATTGTATCGGATTTTTAAAACATTTTAATTTTCATTTCTGTATATTTTACAATATAATAAGACAATTAATCCATTTTTATTTATTAATTAATACAGTCTAGAGAAACTGCAATAATCTAAAATGATCAATAAAATTTATATTGTCTTATTAGATCAAATTCAATGTATCCATCAATCAAGATATTGATTTATAACTATCCAAAAAAATTTTTTCTCACAGCCCAAACATCTTCACTTTCATCCTCTGCATCTATACTTGGATATCAGATGAATAAAGCTAAGAAGCCATAGGATATATTCTCATGATTATCATTAGCATTTTTATTGCACCTATTCAAGTTGGAAATAAAAGGCACAGTTCATTTAAATTACAATAAACAAAATCACTGTTGAATATTGGATTTTCTTTACTTTTTGTTCATTTTGGATTTTCAATTACCTCGTCACGTGTTTATTGATTCAATTATATTTTTTTCTTGACTCAATGAAATATCTAGAGATTTTTTACTTATTTATGTAACTCAAAAAGGTTAAGAAAAGGTCATAAACTTGACATTACAATATTTCTAAGAATTTTTGTTTGTCTGTTTCCATTCAATTATTCATTGAAAGTAATCCTATCATTTATAGTTAAAAATTTATGTAATTAGTTTTTTGTTATATTCATTGTATACAACAAAAAAGAAAATTGTGTAACTGTAAAATTTGTGTTACATACATTTGAGATTAGATAAAAGCATGAAATATTTTTATTTCTTTAAAATAATCATAAGTTAAATTTTTTTTTTTGGCAACTATATTGTAAACAAGCTTTTTCTGCTGATAGACTTTTTTTTATTATTAGCAAAAAACAATGACTTTTTGGCAACGAATTTAAATGTGAATTATAATAATAAATTTTCCCATGGTCAAATATAATGTATTTTTCAAAAATATAATTCTTAAATGATTTATAAATACTCATAAATAAAATAACCATTAATCGTTTATTAAAAATATGATATTAAAAAAAAAGTTAATTATCTCTAATAAATATTTTGTATGTCAATAATTGAAAGATTTATTTAATTTTTTGTTATACCAATAAAATTAATGCTTTTAAAGCAATCCAACAAGAGCAACTGTTAACTCCAAAAAAAAAAAAACTCAATACCACTGAAATAAAACAAAAAGCTGCCACAAAGTATTTTATTCAATCCAGTAATGCTTTATTATCATTACCAGAAATGATTCATCAACACAAAAATTTCAAGAGAGAAAAAATTCGTTAAAATTAAAAAGCATTATTTTATAACCGACGCCCTTGTAAAAGTTATTTTCATCACATACTAAAAAATAGGAATAATTGAAGTGCTTTCCCCAAATCGACTAACATCAGAAAAAGTAATTAATCATTGAGTACTATAATTAATATGACCTTTTCCACTGTCCTCTCTCAAAAAAAAAAAAAAATATATTTCCCCCGCATGTGTATCAGCGCACGTGGGGTGAATGAAGTTACGTAAAAGAGAGAAAATGGAAGAGAATGAATTAGTGAAAGAGGAACGATAGAAAGCATCGAATGCGTGTGTACAATACGGGTATAGAATGTGTATGGATTGACGAACTCTAGGGGTTGAAGACCGGATAGGTAGAAAAGGAAAGAGCTGAATGGTGAAGGCTTTAGAATACCCTATTTACTTTCTCTGTTGCCTTGTGTCTTCGATCCGTCGCATGGAATTCACCCCCTCTGGTGAAGCCGCTTTATCCAACCAGAAAACGTGGCCCAAGCCACTTCCGATCAGTCTTTTTTCGCAGTCGAATTTCGATTTCTCACGAGGTAAAAGAGGAAAGAAAGAAAAAAAGAGAATAATAAAGAATGAGGGTTTTACCTTTGAATTTTTCTCATTTCTTTTTTCCTTCTCATTTTACGTCTCATTCTCCTCTTAAGCACTTCTTTCTACCCACGCGTAGGACATGATGTGCAAGACTTAAAAAATTCTTTCATCTCTTTCTCTTTTAACTCGTATAAACAGCAACACACTTACAAATTTCCAGGAGATCCTGCAACCTAAACGAATGTAGCATCGATGGGCTTTTGTCGCGGCCAGGAAATATTTATTTACGCTGTCAGCGTTTCTCTTACATTACCAACGACATACGTGTAACATACGGGGAAATAAATATGCAGCAGACAGTGTTAATTAGCCGACTGCCAAACGTGCTTATACATTTTCACGATTTCGACCGTTACGAAATGACACCATCATCTGTAGTATACAAAGGATAAATAGCCACCACCATCATCATCATCATCATCAACATCACGGTTAAAGTAGTATAAACGTAAATACATTGGAAACAAGTATATATAAAACTTGATTTGCTACAAACCTGCAAAAGATCTGCAGACTGCATTGAAATTGTTGTGTATATATATCACATAGAACGATGTTGTTCATCGTCCATATATGTTGTATAACTCGTAGTGCATACATCGGCGATATATTTGCTTCACGGATATACTGGCCGATGTGACGCACACGATTAAAGAAGAGAGTGAGTGAGCAAGAGAGAAAGAAGATGATGATGATGAAGCAGAGGAAGAGGAGGAGAATCCTATCTCTCGGCGGTCTGTCTCGAAATACCACGGGAGATCGCATACCCTATCCTACGTTATTATCCGTCTTTCTCTCTCTTTTTCTTTCTCCGTCAGCCCTCGTCCGGACGCGTACATTCGGCGTCAAAAGTTTTTTCTCAACGGCATATACCTACTGTTCTCGTAGTCTTGTGTGTATAATGATAAGCCTACCTATGGTGTATGTGTGTGTATGTGTGTGTCTACACATGCGCAAGTGCACGCGTGCGAAAGGCAAGGCCTGTGTGGTACAAATGCAGGAGAACAAGGCAGGAAAAGGGTGGCAAGGCGACCTGTATGTCCAAGGGGAGAAGAAAGAAAACGAGTCATAAAAAGAGAGAGAGAAAAGGAATAAGTGAGCTTGGAATATATCAGTGTACACCCAAGTGGCACTTGTTCTTCCGCCTAATGGATTCGAGAGTCACAAGCCGCGTTGCAATAAGACACATAACGATGGAGTGTATAAGAGCTGCACACGCGTGAGTGTCGTCATTGGATTGACCGAGGCGTGTACCTGAGTGGAGTCTGAAACTGGCCCCTCGCGGGCACAAAGAAACGAGGCGGCAGCAAAAGAGACCTTCTTGAGAATTACAGTGAGCCTCAAAGCCATGAATAAGAACAGCTAGAAAAAGCAACCGCGTTGAAGAGAATAGTGGTCCGGGAATAGATTCTTCTTCTTTTCTCCTTCTACTTTACTACTCACTTGTCATAGTTCTATTTCATGTACGCGATCTTCTCCAGACACACATGCGACTTTCCTTACACTGGAATCGACCTTTCGTCTTTTCTCTTTCTCTCTCTCTCTCTCTCTCTTTCTCTTTAGCGACCTGTAAAAAAGATCCTCATCTCCACCTACTGTATATATTCCGTTTACCTTCAGCCGGAGTATTCGGTGTGTGTCTACACCGTCATGTATATCTCGATTCTCGCGTGCCTGCCTGGCGGAGGAGGATCCACGGCCCCCGCGACGCCTACGGCTTCCACTCGACGGCCAAAAGTGCAGCACCGATGCGCTGATTTCCCAGCCACGTTCTTTCTCTACATCTCGCCCCTCCTTTCCTTTCTGCGTGCTTGCACGAGTTTACTTGTTTTTTTTTTTCTCTTTCAGTCTTTCTCGCTCTCTAGAGATCTGGATGGGACTCGAGGAAACAGGGGGACTCATGGGGGAAAGGTGAAACGTGTGCGGAGATAGGAGGAGTGAGTAGTTAGTTGTATATCACGACAGATACGATTTAGAGAGGTTCGTGTAGTAAATGTATTGAGGAATTTTAGTGGATGGCCATGAGTATTAGCAATATAGACATTTGGTGTTGGCTTTTCATACTCACTAGAGCTAACACATATTTATAAATGTAGTAGACATATTACACACACTCACCTTTCTCGATGCAGTAAACAAATACGTTCCTTAGCGACCTTCAGCCGTTTTGAAATAATTTTTTTGAGGTTTTCGATGGTGTCATTGCGCTCGACAACTAATTCAAATTGTCCGCCTGTTGTGGGTGTAATGCTGATGGTGATCTCCTCGGGGTCAGTTGTTGGCGGACCCATAACAATACAGCCACACCCTGGTGGTGACGGTGGGATCGAGGTAGGCATGGCAAAACTACTACTCCTGGTGCCACTACTTGTGGTCATCGTGGCCATCGCAGAACTCGATCCAGCCGCACAATACTCCGATTCACCACTCGCTGCTAATGACGAGGAAGTTGATGATTCTGTTTCACTTTCAGGATTGTTATTATTTGTCCTGTGGTTGTTATCACCGTTGGTGCTTTTGTTGTTGCCGCTACCATCCATTGCTGTGACGTCCGTGGACGGCTGCTTCGAGCTGCCGTCCATTGTGCAGCGTTTCTAAAGCGATCACGAATTCTTCACCTTGCACGCACTCGCACCTTGCACCTGTACCTTGGACCCGACGCGAGTAATCAGACCCGTGCCGGGCCTCAACGACAAATATACCTGAATAGCGTCGTCGTTAACGTTAATTGCGTTATGTATACGCGACTCACTTATTAGTAACCGTCCCAAGCACGCACGAAAACAGGATCCAGACCGCGACAATTTACAATCAGGCACAAGAGACTTCGCTCTCTAAACTTCGATCGATAAACTGAAGAAAGATATCGAGCACTCGACCGTCACTACGACACTCGACACACTACTGCGTGACACTCTTCTCTCTATGTAATACTTCTTGGGAATTGTAACTCTAGTCTCTCCTCTTTTTCTCTCGCGTCTCCTCTCTCCGTTTATTGCTTGCTCGATCGTTCTTCGTCACGCGTCTGGTGATCCCGCTACAAAACCACCCACCCTTGACCGCTCGAACTCTGCGACTAGCAACCGAAAAACCCAAAACCCCGGCCTCAGCCGGATTCCCAGACCCAGCTGAACCTACCTCAGTGTGAGACCAGCCCAAATACATGAAAAATGACCATTTTAATGATCACCCCGCGACATCTAACGGAATTTTTTAATAAACAACCTAAAATATTCAAACAGCGACATCTGTAAGCGCGAAAATGGTTGAAATTCAAAAAATATAAAAATTTGTTTTTCAAAAATTTTGTATAATAAAAAAATTCTAATATGATTGCGTCTATTAAATGATATGTTGTTTTAAACTTGAAATTAAAAAAATAATTTATAATATTTAATATTCAAAAACGTATAAGCAATATCGTGAAATAAACAAAATATATTGAGAAAAAAGTTTCGCTATATTTTAAAATTTGAAAAGAAACTCTAGTGTTTATTTAAAGGAGATATTTATTACAAAATAAAAATAAAAAATATTGTATAGAAGAGTGCTGATTGTGAAAAATTTAAAATAATATTAATGTAAAATTGAAAAGATTTAAAACATTTGTCTAATACGAGTATAATTATTAAATTAATTGATGTATATATAAACTACTGTAAAATTATTTATTATGTATATTGTCCAGCAATTTGCATCGTAGAGTACTACGATAATAATTTTTTTGGGCATTCTCTGATTTGGGCAATAATCAGTTATAATCATTATCCTCTGATAGTGAATGTTATGAATTTGATGAACATTGCACAAAGAATTGCCACAGTAAAATTGTTCAATAGTAATTATTACTATGTATTACCCTAATCCGTGTGATTGTGATAGAAAAAACCATTTTAAATGAATAATAAGAAATTTATAAACTTTAAAACAGTTAAGTAGAAATATTACTAACAAAAATATATGAAAGTCACTATATTTGACACTTCTATCAATGAGCTGATCAACTTTAGGTTTTTCTTATTCTGTCTAATCTTTCCGTGCATAACCATAGAATAATTTATCTCAAAAAAGTGCAAAAGTTAAGTTCATTAAAATTCTAATATTTATAATTGGCATTTTTTTGATTATCTAAAAATTGATTTAGTGTATCTACAGCTCTAATTTTCTTTTGCAACAGAATTTTAGAGCTTCAACTTAATTACTTAAAGTTTGTTTTTAATTTAACTTGCTATCAGGTCCCTTGCAATTTTAAGTGTCTACACATTTATTTATGTTTTGATGCAAGGGACACCATGATTCATGAACCAAATTCTTCAGTATCAGATTCAATTGGTTTAAATTGATAAGAGCCTCGACCATCCATTAGTAGATAATACTGAAATGATACACAATTCATAAGTAAAAGTTTTCTCGGATCAACTAAAGTTGTAGTCAAAGGTCAAAAAGAATACTTACCTCGTGATGTTTCCATAACGATCGTCTATGAGATACAGTAAATAAAGTAATATTGGCTTCACGACAGTACGAGTACATTGAATCTTCAACATCTACACTTACTGCACTTGTACATTCGTCCAAAATTGCAAACTGTGGTTTATGATAAAATAATCTTGCCATCTAAAAAGAATTATAAAATATTTAAATGATACTTTATTTATCGATTTGTATTTATTATTTATTGTAATAATGATTTTAATTACCGCAATACGTTGTTTCTCTCCACCAGAAAGTACATCCATCCAATCGGCTACAGTATCCCATCCACCTTCTCGTTCTAATAAGTGACTAAGTTGTACTAAATCTAAGAATTTTTGCAGATCATCATCATTAGCATGACCACGTCTCTGCATTTCAGCCTGAGTATGAGGATAAATTACTTGGTCTCTTAGAGTTCCAAGGGTCATGTAAGGTCGTTGTGGAATATAAAACAGTTTTCCACTTGGTGGCTTTGTTAAAACACCTCCCCAGACAGGCCACAACTGTATAATTAAACCACAAATTAGACATTTACATATTCAATAAAAACGTTTGCTGATTATTGATATAAGAAAGTGACATTTACCTCACCCAGTATACGGAATAGTGAACTCTTGCCACAACCATTCGGCCCACAAACTAATACATTCATTCCTGACTCTACTGAGAAGCATAAATCTCTGATGAGTATATCGCCATTGGGTGTAACCAGCGGAACATGATCAAAACGGATAATGTTATCCTTGGCAACAATCTTTCCAGCACCTGGTTCGCCAATTGGTGGACCTTTAGAGTCAGATATCATTGTTCTTTGATACTTTCCTAGGTTCAACTCTTCAAGAACTTTATGAATCTCCGTCACGCGAGCGGTAAAACCTGCTAGTCTAGTCATTTCTCGTCCAGCAAGAATCAATCTACCGATAGCCTCTGCCATTTTAATCATCATCCGACCATTTTCATAATAATTCTTGAACCGATGATCCGGTGTTCCTGAGAGAACTGGATGATTTTTTTGGAAGAACGGTATGCTAACGGCATAAAAGCCAACAACTGTTGCAGTATCTAAAAGGCAATAAAATTTTTTTTTTGTACTCTTTCTATCCATCTAAATAAGAATTACAGTATACATTATATAATAACATACATTTTCCAACAAAGTTATCGATTACTCCCAAACCCACTTTGAATTCCAAAAGCGATCGAAGATGTTTAATCTGTAGTCAAAAGGAAATTTAATGCTATTGATAAAAGCTATTTATGATAAACGAATAAACTTACCAGTTTATGGAAACTCGCTAGAAGTGTTAACTTCTCTCGATTATTTCCACGATAAAACGCAATCTCCTCGGAATTTGTAATGAGTCGTGAATTAATGTGCCGATATTCACCTTCAAGACGTTGTTCTTTAACTGTCATTGAAGCTATTGGCTTCCTTAGATGTGTAAGAAAACTTCCAGCTAACACCAGGTACCCAAACATAATAAGTGGAGTCTAAAAATTGTATTAATTTAATCATTCAATGATTTCATTAATGTTTAAAATTTAATTAATATTTTTAAATCAAAATACCTGACCACCCAAAGAAGATGTTAATCTATAAACGTAAATAGAAATGTCAAGAATCGGTTTGGCAATATTACTATAAAGATCCGTACAGCTGTCACAGAATTTGTCGATATCAGTAGTAAGTAATTGATCAGGATTGGCTATACGGGTGTCTAAATTCGTCATTTTGTAGTACGTAAATCTTCTAGAAACAGAAAATAAATAAAAGATAAGACTTTAAAACATTATATTTCAGTACTCTAATGATTATCATTACGAAATAAATATCGCTTAACCTTGATTATTATATTACGTACTGATAAGGCTATTTAAAATTGTAGTAGATATTGTAAAAGGAAAAAAAAGTTTGGTTTTGACAATAATTATTAATAATAATGATTTACTTGAGATATTGGTCCAATAAATGTCTAGTAATGTTTGTCCGTAATCTCAGCTTCATTTCTCCAATACCATATTTTAGAAGATTGTTGACTACTGAAATCTATAAAATAATCAACGATAAAAAATGGGATAAATTTTCTTCAGAGTTTAGTAAATCTTACCAATGGTAGTGCTGCTAAGAATGTAATCAATCGTTTTTTAAATAATGGTCCGTCCATATTTACAATAGATCTAAAAAAATTCCATCATTATTGTTATCAAGCCAATGAATGAATCATCAAAAAAACAAGAAATGTAAATGATTAATGTTAGCTGTGTAATTTGTTATAAAAAGTTAATGACAATTGTATTTACCCTTCAATAAGAGTACTGACTCTGATCATCCATAAGTCGCAAAGTGATCTAGCAACAAGTGAAGCTGCAACTAACAAAGCAAATCCTGCTTCAGGAGAAACAACTCCAGGAATACCAATGGATAACAATTTATAAAGTTGTCGGAAAAATGCTGCATTGACATGAGCTTTAGGTGGACCTTTTGGCTTCTCCTATACAAATTGTAATGAGTAAAATGAATTTCAATCATCAACATAAACAATAAGGAAAGTTTTTTATGATATTACCTCTTTAATGACATAGTGGACGTCGTTGCTCGGCCACAAAATTCTGTAATTTCAACAGTGATTAGGCAATTTCGCGCGTTAAGATAATAGTGATAGGAATAATCACCTCTGTTTAGTTATTCTTTTTGTTCCTTTGCGTTTGAGTAACCAAATCAACGCGCTGATTGCTAGGGCACCAGTCACATTTCTTTGGGTTAAAAATTTACTCGGAGCTGGTGCCATTCTGCAAACTAAACCTAAAAGTGCTCACTTGTCGCACTTACTGCGACTACCTTACGCACCAACAAGAACGTGTTATGATTGTCCCTCGACTTTGGAACGCTGAATGCAGTTGCGATCTTCAAGATAAAGTAGTAGGGATATTTATATAGTGGGGTGACAATTACTCCATCATTGTTAATTTTTTTTTCCTCACACTGATTGTACTGTTGTTTCTATTACTCACACATCACTCAAATCAGCTGTTGCTACTGCTGCAATGACACATTTCTCTAAATTATCTTTGTTCCCTACAAAAACATTTTTTATTTGCAACCAGAAATATTATTGCTAATTCAAAGGTATCAGGTAGCTATTATAATTAATTATAATTGTGTCAAGAATGTGAATTAAATATTGAATTGATATTATGAAATAATCACGTACACATTTCCACTCCGTTATCAAGGATTGAGGTTAGAAATGATTGACAATATTTCATAGGCTTTAATCATGAACTATCATTACAAGAATTGGCTTGTATCATTTTAAATAGCTAAGAATATTTGATTTTATTAAAGTTAATGTTAATTTATTATTCATATGTACAAAATAAATGATAAATTATAAATAACAAACAAGGTCACGATATGATTTACAGCTAGTAAAAAGTATCTGTCTGCATTATCAATTGAGTTTTACTGTCAATTATTTTTCTCATACATGGACACAGAGAGGTGTAAAAATTACGTGAATTTTATCGAACAAATATAACCTTTTACGGAATATTTTATTTTACATCTTTACTAACTCAGTATTTTCTATTTACATAACTTTGATTAGATATTATTTTTTAAAATTCCTGGGAATTATTTATACAATGGAGACCATTAAAGTTACCGTGAAAATTTTACAAGGAAGCGAGTGCGTAGTTGAGGTATCAAATCAATTTTAAATCATCAATTTTATCATACATTACTTATATATCTTTTTATTAAATTATTTAAAACATTTTGGTTTTAGATTTCACCTTCTGATACTGTTCTAGAATTAAAAAACAAAGTCAGTGAATTATTAGGTGTAGAAGTACCTCAACAAAAACTTTTGCTTACAGGAAAGACGTTAGCAGGTATAGAAAATTTTTCAATACATTTATTTATTAAAAGAAAATAGTTTATTATCATTTTAATTAAGCAGTATTCAAATAGAATAATTAATTTTGTTATTATTGAAAATAAATTATCTCATTTTAGATGAAAATCCATTGAGTTTTTACCCTGGAATCAAGGATGGAAGTAAATTGAATTTAGTTGTGAAAAAGACTACACAAGGATCTAGTGAAGACAAAGCACCAACGCAAGAAAATGGAGCTGAATTGTTGAGTGATACAGCATTGAAAATATTAAAACATTATTATCGTACTGCTGAATCAGAAGCCATCGTCAATGAATTGATAAAAGCTATAAGAAGCAAAGTAAATAACCTTAGTTTTGATGATTTAGAACGATTAGCTACGGCTTTAATACAAGATCAAGAAAACTTAGCATAATAATTACGTTTACTACAACGGTGATTGTATAAAATCACTAAGACTTTTTCTAATTTTACAATTAATATCATTTGAGTTAACGTAATCGATGTTAGATTTTTATTTAATCATCATCTCATATTTTAATACCATACATCAATATTTCTATTAATTAAAATTAGAAATAGATCTTACAAAATATTTAGAAGTTATAATGAATTTTTGTTAAAATCTTTACGATTAAATATTTACCAATGAATGATATTTTTTATAATTTTTTTTTTTAATTTACTGTATTTGTGTTTCTTATTTATACATGATTAAGTATCAGCTAAATCTAGTTGTTTAAAATATCTTGCTACTAAGCAGATAAATAAATTCATCGTCGACACTTGTGTGTCATCGTCTGATGTCTAAAAATCATTAAACGTCAATTAATGGAATATAATAAATGAAAATTCCAAGAAAATACAAAGAATATTTTCTCTTACCAAACTCGCTCTTAGTTTAGAACATTGTCGAGCTAATGTTCTGAGACATGCACACACATCTGGATCTAAAGGCATTTCTACAACAGTTAATAAGGCATAGATCCATCGACCCATTTGTGGTGTTAAGGTTCCTTTATTTTCTACTTCATCCACAAGATATTCTAAAACTTGCTCAACCATTGATTGATTCATCGAAAGAATTATGCTTAAACTTGGTTGATGAGCTTCTGTCTCCTGATTCGATGCTCCTAAACAAAAATCGATCCATTCGGTGCTGCTATTCATAGGCGGCTAAAAGGAACGAATAAAAGGACTTGGTAAAGAAGTTAAAATTTATTCTGTTTAACAATATCTAAGATTGGGATTAATGGGTACAGTTTCGGTGAAGTGGTTGATTTTGCTTCTATTGTTTTCAAACAATTTTCTATAAGAAAAACTTACAAGAGTTGGTAAATTGTTTTTCCAATCTGTACTTTCAGCTCTATCAAATTTGAGTCCTTCCATCTTCATTCTAACTTCAGAAAAATCGGCGACTTGATCATTTTGCCATTCTATAGTAGGACGAAAATGTGATGGAGCTTCTACACATCCTTCCAGCTTTTAAAAAGTTTCGATAACATTAATTTGAAAGTTATTTATAAATGTATTTTAATGTATAACTCAAAATTGGTAATTACATAAATTCATTGTCAAAGAATGATAAGTAATATAAACATACCGGTTTGATACCAGTAGGGTTTTTAAATTTACTTCGGTCAATATTAGCAACGACAACGTCATCACATTGCTGAGCCTCCAATCTGCAATAAAAAAAAATATTAAATAATATTTAAAATATTTTTTCGATGACTAAAAACTTGTAGAAAAATTTCGGTAATGGTTAATAATAATTGAAATTGAAAAAATGATCAGAGAATAATTATGATAATAGAAAAAAATGATGTAATGTAACAACTAAATGTAAAAAAATGATCAGGTAATTATGATAAAAATTTTAATGAGTTGGAAAACAAAAATATGAGGCGAAAATATTTACACTACTCGTTTTAAATATTCTTCACCAGAGCATGGAGGAGCAGAACAATCCATGTCCTCATCTACATCGCCAACAAATAATGCTGGTTCTCTCAGATATCCGGCCATTATGATTTTTTATCATTTAGAAAATTTTAAAACATTCTTTAAACTATAATAAATGAGATTAAAAATTTTTATTCCATTTGTAAACACACGTCTCTCTGAAACTCCAAAAATGCGTAACAAAATATCTGTTTTACCGACATGTGGTTTCGCACTTTCCCTAGTTGTTTTGGTGACTTTTATTGACTATCAGTTGGCTAAACTGCACTAAGCGTTTTTTAAAAATGGCCGCTGAGTCTTGATGCGGCTTGGTGTTATCATTGCTGTCAAAGTCTCTAGAATTTGGACTTATCTAAGTGTACGAAATGCGTCGAAGTCTGATTTTATTTATAGGATTTGATTTTCCGTGTTACTATTGCCAAATAATTTGACGCAAAGTGATTTTGAACACTTTATAAATTACTCAGCCTACATTTGTATGATGACTTTTCACATGTGTATCTTACTGTGAACTTTAAAGTACTTTGGAGTATTTTTTTTACTATCTTTGTAATTTATTAGCAATCCATTGTATTTATTTACAGTAAGTAATAACTATTTATTCAATTAAATTAATATCTATTGTTTTAACAAGTCAATATTATGAACTAATAAATTTATTCAGAAAAATTCCAATTACAATTTTTAAGCTCAATAATATACACTTACAGATAAAAGTAATTAGCTGTCACAAGGACAATGACTCTTGGTATAAACGATAGCCCAAAAAATACGGGGACACTTCCCAAAAGTAATCGCAGAAATGATCGGAATCGAGAAATAATCAATTCTACTCCACCATCTGTACGGTGTGCTTATCATAGTCGAGCACAACACTCCAATAATTTGGTACGCATAACAAATGACTTTTTTATTCATCAAACATTGACCATGTTTAATTCCCATTGAACTTATAAACCAACAAAGAAAAGAAAGAACATTTGATTCATTATTCATGAAGGGTATTTTTTAATTACAAATTAATAAATACTTTGAAACAAGATATCAAGCACATACAATCATCAATTTTTATTATAGAAATTGATCTAAATAAGACATTTAATAATATTTTACTCCAAAAATTAGAATTATAGGTTAAATAATGGTTAACCTTTTATCAAAGCTATTCAATAAAAGGTTTATTCATATATTTGAACAAAAAATAACACAAACATAACTATCTATGCTGCCAACTCCATTCGTATTGTCTTCTTTCTTACTGGGAATTTTCATAAAACCGAAACACTATCAATGATAAAGAATATAAATTTAATAAACCAGAAAAGAAATATTACTAAATTATTAATTATAATTAATATATTTGATGAATCAAATCAACTTTTTTTTCACTAGATTCACAAAACTAATGCATTTTTAATCATCACAGTACACTAACTTATGTATCTAGTGATTTATCATCAATCAAAAACCAATTCATTCGGAAATGAATTGATTTATTAATTAATACATTCAACAAACTGGCACAATATTTAAATGAAACACTTGTGAACGATATTCAATCAAATATTTTGTAGTTTGAACGCTGAAATTACTTTTGTAATTCAGGATGTAAAATTCTATAAATAAAACTTCAAACAGTGGGGGTTTTCATCTAAGAATACATACTTCGAGACTTCTAAGTCTCGTTCATTATATTACAAAAGTTCTCCTGCAATGTACCAAAAACTTTTATCAAATCTTGTTTAACATATTCTTTACAAAGTTCAAGTGAGTTGTTAATCAATTGTTTTACTAATTTACTTAGTTGGATTTGCAACCAGTCAATGACCGGGAAAGTGTGAGAACTACTAAAAATAGCAACGCTAGATCTACGTCTTCAACCACTTCTTTATCCTACCAGGATTTTGCTGATTTATGTAAGAATTTTTATTTTATTACAACTAATTATTCTAACTATTTTATTAGTCAAGATTGAAATATAAAGTAATCATAGGCAAAATAAATTAATAAAAGATTAGACATAAGATTTTTTCAAATAAATATTTGCAATAATAATTATTAATGTTTTATTTATTGATTTAGTTTCTTTTAGTGGAAATCGGCAATTTAATTATACTGGAGAAGATTGTACTCAGTGGCAAGAAATGGCTCAATCAATCGATTCACGTGCTCAATCACCCCCTCATGTCCAAGAAGCGAAGCCTACGAATGTCGATAAGATGGTAACTTGATTTTTTTTTATTAACCTCTTTCTTCACTACTGCATTGAATAATTTTACTAATTTTATTTCACTCAATGTTTTGTAAGCATTCTAATAACAATTTTATAATTCAATAATAAGCTTTCTAAAATTCAAAGATAACTCCAAAAATGTTTTTAAAACTTCTAAAAACTCATACAAAGATCCAATACGTCTAATTTGGTTTATTTTTGAAAGAAAATTATTCTTCTTTCATAAAAATGTTGTTGTAACATAAGTTAAAGTAAATAATTCATTTGTTATTTTCACGGGAACTGTATTTGTTCAATTTACTCTAAAGTTTTTTATAAATAGCTCTTTAAAATTCATGTAATTCGATTAGAATGAATTTGTCTTTTAATAATTAGATATATGATGAACTGATAGTAATATTCATGTTCAATTGTCAATAAAATTTTACAGCCGGACAGACATCAAGTAGAGACTCGTTTAAACCAAATTCGAGATTACATCAGAGTGACCTCAACGATGATGGAATCTCTGAGTCAATCTTCGGATCCAGTAAGTTCGATGAAGATAATTGCCAAAAGTTTATCAATAGTATCATCTTATTTCTTCTCTTCAATTTTAATCATTCAATTCTTCACAGCGAGCTCGAACGCAACACGATAAATTGGCTAAAATGGTGGAAGATCTTTGTGATAGTGAAGCAAAGCTCACAAAGCTTTTGGAGAATTATCGGGGCCCTGTAGATGAGGTTAATAAGCTTTTATTAATTTTGCCATAAATATTGATACTTATTATTCATCATTAATCGTTCAATTTACGTTTGTTTATAAACTTTTATCGAAAATATTTAATATTTATTCTACATTAAATCAATATTCATGGCTAATAATTAACAATATTTATTTATCACAATATTTACTAACATTGCATAATTGTAGTGTGATCATCAATTACCGTGCTTTTCCGAAATGAAACATTTTATCGAGCTTCTGGATGTTCTTCCTCATCAAGACCGTATACTAATTACTAACTTTAACATCATGGTTTGTTTGATTTACTTCACTAACCATCATTATAACATCAATTTTCTAGACATTGTTGACCAATCATTTGTATTTCGAAATTGAAAATTATTTATAATTTAACTTCACTTGAACAGAATGGTGACGATGCTGAGAGCGAGGAATCATTAGAGTCACAATTGCGGAAGAAGGTAGAAGAGTCACAGAGAAAATTGGCTCAGTTGCAAGAACATCAAGCAAATCTCGTGGGAATGCAAATGCGAGTAAGAGAACGTCTGAATGAGGCAAAAAAAACTCAACGAGCACTGTTACAACAAGAAAATCATGCACGAGAATTGTCAGCTAATTTGGCTACCTGTGATAATGCAAATATCATTCAACGTCAAATGGAAAATGAAACTGCAACTTTGGAATCAGAAACTGCTGCTTTGCGGAGCAAATTAGCAGCACTTCAGAGTAAAAAACAGCAGATGGATACGCTTGTAGCTGAATTACAAGCAGCAGAAATGTCTGATAGAGCTAGCTGTGTGAGTAATTGTTTACATTTTATAGATTACAAATAAAATAAGCCTTGAAACATCGTTAGTTTAAATATGGAATGACACATCAAATGTATTTTTAAATATTTTAAACTTTAAAGAGTTAAAAATACGCTTTCAAACCTTATTAAGTAAATTAAGCTACCTCCCTCGAAAATAAGATATTAATGGATATGTCTTAGTATCTAAAAATAAATAATTATTTTCAAGTTTTCTTAGCTTTTTAAATAACTACATATTTTGATACAGTTTTAAAAAGTAAAAAATTTTTTTAATAGATAATATATATATATATATATATATATATATATATATATATATATATTTTTATTCGACCAATTAATTAACTAAACAAATATTGTCTTATTAAAATATTTATATAAACTTCAAAGTATTGTAAAAAATAATAATTTAATTATCTTTTTTTTATTTCAGAGCTCTAATAGTTCACGAAATGCAGAGAGAGATAAAGCCGCAGAATTAGAATCGCTTAAACTACAATTGGCACACTTAAAAACTCTTATGGGAGAAGCTACAAGAGATACTATCCACTCATCAGAACCTGATGTTGAATCAAATTCAAATGCAGGCTGTTGTGAGAATGGTGAAGCTGCTGATGATGAAATTGTAGCTGCACCATCATCAGTACATTCGTTAGATCGAAATAGTGATGTGGATGATATTTACGCTAAATTTAATAACTCAAAAGAACGTTTAACAGTTGAGCACATTCAGGTAATTTTGTAAAATATTTCTTAACTCAGAAAATCATAAATTTTAATTTTTAAATTATATTAACTTTCTTTTCATTACAGGCTTTTACTCGTAAAATGAAAGAACAACAAGCTATCTTGCAATCAGCACGTGCTGAAATTCAACGTTTAAAAAATCCAACTCCATCTACATCAGCTGCTCCATCGCTTCTCTTGCAAGGATCAACTCCTCCTTCTTCGACAGTAGGAGTTTCCAATGCAGAGAAAAAGAACAGCAACACCAATCAGAGTAATAATAATACCAACAATAATAATAATATTAATCATCATAATAATACACATAACAATGCAAACGGAGATATTGCACAAAACAAAAAAAGACAATTAGAAGAATTGGTACGAAAGGACCAACCTCATTCTTCGAGTATTAACCGAGATTGTGGAACTGATTGGAGTAGTAGACGAGGCTCTAGTTCACATTATAGTCATAGCAGTACTCCTGCTAATGTTTGGCCTGTTCCTAATGCTATAAATGGTATGAATTAAAATTTGCTGTTTCTTATGCATTTATTACAAAAGAACAACATTTGTTTCGATTGTATTAGAAACGTAGAAAGTTTAAATATCTTAGAATAACTATCTAATTTTGTGTTTAGTTTATAAAAGCATTTGAAATCGAGATGTTGAACATTAGAAGTTTCGTTTTAGAAAAGAAAATGATGTTTTTTTGTTAGGAATAAAGAATTTCTCAGTAAATAATGTCTGAAGTAAGACATCAAAGCTTTGAAGTGCTATGAATTTATCGTAACAAAGTTCCTTATTCTATAAATTTTCAGTCATAAAAACTTTTGAGTATCATTGACATTTTTCATTTTATTTAAGTTTTTTATAGTGAAAGTTCCAAAAATAAAAAAGTCTAATCATATTTAATTTTAAATGCTAGAAGCTTTAAATAAACTAAAATACTATTCTAAATTTGGAATTGCTATTCATAAATATTTGATTAACTATTGAAAAAAATATAGATACATCAAATTATAAAAAAGAATATTGAATAATAAATTTTTTTTCATATTTTTGTTTAGTGAGTGAGTCAAATGATCAAAGTGTTGACGGAATATCTGCTCCTGACAATTTACTGGACATTGGACTTCAGGTACCAGCTGTTGACAGTGGATTTGGCAACAACTGGTGGAATGTTCCAGCTCCTCCGATGACTCAACCACATCAGCCTGGTAAAGATGATAAAAATAAATCAACTGATAATCAATAGTATCAATAGATTCATTGGGTTTATCATTGAAATAGAATTTTCATTGTGAAATATTTAGGAAATTCTATTTTTATTGCCTCAGCCAATTGTCCGTTTGCATTATATCATAGATTAGCATTTGGTTTATATTTATAGACGTAAGAAGTAATAAAAATAAAAAAGCATTAGAACACATTTTTTCCATTACTCATACTCGAAAATAACTCAAATCTACTTTATAGTTTTTTTGAATGATTAACTAGTAGATTTTTATTACAAATGATTGAAAGATGTTTAAATACTTATTTGCAATCATTAAACTTCTTTTTCTTTTATCTAATGTTGAAACATTTTTATTGTTTCTAAAAATTGTTGAATAGGCATGACTGGTTCTTTGGAATATTATCGGCAATTATTGATGAGTTCGCAAGCTCAACAGCTTCAAATGATGAGCACTACAATGCAGCAATGCTGCCAGCTTTTATGGGCACAGCAACGAGAACTTCAATCAATGAGGACAGCAATAACTCAACTGCAACAACATTTTCAATTGAACCAAAATCAACCACGAGTTACTGAAAATGAAAACCGTGAGAATTATTCCAATTTGAGTCGATCAACTCATCATTTAGGTAATACCTTGGAGGCTGCTCTACCTCCAAGTTCATCTTTACCGAATCTAGTCTCTCTTCCAATACCATCTCCAGCACCATCACATACTCCGATAGTTGCTTCAAGCACTTCTGATCACCATCACAATCAACAACAACTTAATAATCAAGTGCCACCAGGAAATCGTGCTAACAATTATTGGGACAATTTTCGAAGGTAAAAACATGGTCTATCACTTGTCTTGAAGACTCAAGCGTAGTCAATCTATACGACCAAACACCTCAATGGATCATGTGAAATGAAACAAGATTAATCCGTTAATTCGCGATACACTTTCTGAATACAAATTATAAGTTTTTTTTGTCATATTCAAAATTATTATTTCATTGTACTTATAGTATTGAGGAATAAAATCACGGTTTGTGTTTTTGCATTTAATCGCGATTTTATTTATTTATCATTTAGTTATATCCTTTTTTAAGAGATATTATTCTTTACGCGTAAGTGAATTTGAAATGAATTTATTCATGAGGATTACAAGAAAAGAAAAACTTTTTTTGGTAGGTACCTTATAGGTATGTAAATCGATTGGCGGTTGTAATGTTTATTTTTGTCTATTGATGTATATTCTACTGTGCTTTTACCATGAATATTTGAGACAATTTACATTCATCAAAGTCAATTATTAACTATTAATGAACAAGTTTGCACGGAGATGTCGAATTTTCATTTTAAAAATTTACTAATAATTTTTAAATTAACAATGTCAAAATAGTAAACCAAATAAATATTGTATAATACTAGGTATTGATTGAAAAAAATTATTATAAAACTTTTTGATATTTTTTTTGTTGATTAATCACTTGTTTACCACCGAGTGTAAATCTTGATAGATCTATTTGAGTTTAATTAATGCATGAAATAATTGTGATGTTCTGTAAAATAACAATGTGTGATGTGTTTGGAATTGTTTTGCTTTTCAGTTATTCCAGGCAAAATCTTTTGTCGGGAAATTCCAAAACAATAACAGACTCTTTACCTGGTCCATCCAGTAATTCAAGTTTATCAACTAACACAGCAGGAGCCAGTGCACATACAACACTTGTGTGAGTTTATTGTTATCAAAATTATTTATATATAATCTTCTAATCCTCTAGCATATATAATGAATAATTAATTGAATAATAAATTCTATTTTTAAAGTTGGGATAAAAAAAACCGAGATCATGGAGTCGATAATTTATCTCTACCATCTCTTACAAGTTCGGACGCACAGTATTCTCTTAATCTCCAGCTTCAGTCAAATCTACAGACTCATGAACGAGAAAACTCTACAGCCAGAAGTAATATATCTTTTAACGAAGCAACACAGTCTCAACAGCTAGATAATTTTTGGGAAGAAGCGCATTCATCTTTTAGATTGGTACCAGATAGTAATGATGACATTTATTCTCTTCATCTCAGGTAAATATTGTACTGAATCATTCATTTATTTTATTTGCTAGAAGCTCATTAAAAATTTAAATAAATAATTAAATATATAAGTGAGAAACAACTCAAAATAAAAATTCTCAATAATTAATATATTCAATTAAGATTGATTTAATTATTTATTTTTATTTATATAACATAAATGTCAATTTTAGAATTTATTAACTAGACTGAACACGAATGTGAATGATAAACGATGAATAATTAACTTATTTTTACATCACAATGTTTATTTTATCTACGTGCAATTCTATATTTATTTTCAAATTTCCAATTTTAATAATTGAAATTTATATTTTATATCTTATTAAAATATACAGTTATAAAAAATTTTTTTTAAAATCATTTTATAATAAAATTTAATTGATTTATTGATTTCAGTGGTGAAATGAGAGAAATCCTGCTATCCTTAGTTACTGCAAATAGAAAAAGGTCAGATTACCTCATAACAATCCTACGAGAAATAAAAGCTATAAGTGAAGACCACAGACTTCGACCAAGACTTTTACGATCATTAAGAGCACTTCATGATATCCAATCACCAAATATACCATTGGTAATCATTTTTATCTTCATTTCAAATAATTTCTAATACTATTAGATAACAAAATTTAACAAGTGATGTCATTTGAATATTTCTTTACAGAATGAAACAACTGATCAAACTGCTAGTGAGAGTTGCCAATCCAGTGATGAAGATTCAGATATAGGTGCTCAAGCGAGACCACTTTTGAACACTAGTTCAGATCATCAATCTCTAGTAAATGAGTATTTAATGGCACCAATTCATTCTTCTGAACGACCACTACCCCAGAATATACCAGCTTTATTGGTCGATCACATTGAATTTGATGTAAGAAATTAATATTGATTCTTTTTTTTTGTTGCTAACACTATATTTTCTATGTTAAAAATAGTTTTTATTATATGAGCTGATATGAAACACAAAGTAATTTTTTTAGTTGTACAAATATTTATCAATGGCAATCATTGAAATAATATAAGAGAATAAAAAATTTTAATATTTTATAAAATACTAGAAAAAGACGTAGTATTTAATTTAAGTTTAAATATAATTTAAAATTTAAAAATAAAATTTTCTAATGTCTTATCCATCTTAATTATTATTAATTTAGACACCACAATTAGATATCCACCCAATATCTTCTATCTCTTCGATATCTTCAGCATCAATTCTAACACCAGGGTACAATGAGGATTTAGCAGAAGCTGATCAATCACGACCAGAAGCATCGAACAATCAACAGGTAGTTTATTTCATTTTAAATTTGATTGAAAAGTTTAATCAACAGTACAATTGAAGTTTTTACATTTATCTTATCACATCATTTTAAACTTGTAGAATTCCCTAGACAACAGCAGTGATGAACTTGGAGATAGTGTGGATTTACATTTTCCAGTAAATCAAGATGCCGCAGCTCTTGAAGCAGATCGAGAAATTTTAGACAGTGAGAATGGCAATGATGCAGCCGCAACTGATAATTCAATACTGGAACGAAATTCTACAATACTTTTTCATCGTTAAAATTAATGACTAATTGTCATGAAATTTTTATATATTTAACATCTTTTTTATAAAAGTAATTAAATTATTTCGTTTATTCTGTTGATTAAACAAAGCTAAACAGTATCTTAAAAATGTTTACTTTTCATAGAGCAGTTGATAAAAAAAATTTATGAATCTTTTTCATATAATTGTATTAATAGTAATTCATACTATTTTTCTATAGTTAAAAAGTAATTAAAGCAGCTGTATTTTACATTTATAAATTATAATACTTTTAATTAATAAGGTATAACAAAAAATTCAAGTAAATACGTTTTTTTTTTTAATAGAAAAGTATATTTTTATTTTATTTTTCTTGCACACAAACTTATAATTAAATCCTAGAACCTTAGTTTCCTTAATGAATCTTAACAATAACTGTATAACAAATAGTTCTATATCTTTTTGTTTAGTATAAATAGTAAGTCATGTTTGTTTAAATCTTAATTATAAGTCATTAATTTAAAGATGAATCTAAAATTCAGCTTCGAAAGTGCCAGTGCCTAGTAGATGATGGCGGTGATGATGATAAGCTGAGCAGCCATGCGTCTCCATTAACATTGTTTCATAATCTACATTATATGCGTTCGTGATCGAGTTTTCCCGTACCTCATGAATATTTTCTTGAGGCTTATCATGTATTAAGAGACAGTTATTACCTACTGCTTGTGTGCAGCGACCATCTACCATCCTGGAAAACCGTTTTTGGGGACTAGTTCTGTTGAAAACTAAGCATATTGATGTCGGCTCATTATACATCGCGGTCGATCCAAGTTCTCTTCTACTTCCTGTACCATGGCAAACACGTTTGTTACCACCGTCTCTGAAAGGAAATCCGCTTTCTTATCATCCTATTTGTTCAAACATGTATCTTTCCATGCTCCCTTTACCATCATTCTTATTTATTGCCGTTACACAGAAGAAATGACGAATAAACAATGATATTTTTCAAACATAAATTATTTAATAATCAACTCGTAATTTCATTGGATTTATTTGCAGATAAAAATGATTTACAAATTAAAGTCAAATTAATTTTATGAATTGAATAAAATTAAGAGTTGATCATTTAATTAATTGTGAAAAAGTCCTTTGCTATTGTTATACAACAAATTAGAAGATTCCAACTACTAATTTCCACAATTTTTAACCAAAATTTAATAATATATCAAAATTTACAAATTAATTTTGTAATTTAATAACTAAACAAATAATATAAATATTAATGCAGTTATAAAATGATCGTCTTAGACAATAATTTTATAACTATTTTACTGTGAAAGAATTATACAATTCCCACTATAGTTTTCTTAAACAAAAAATGAAAGTAAAATTAAAAAAATTAAATTTCGTTGCCCGCGATAACCCTTCATAATAATTACTCCCTCTACAGTAGTGATTGAGAATTAGCATTTCAAAACATAAACATGTGCAATCTCAAGAGTATGTCTACTTAAATTTCCAAGATAAACCACGATTGAATAATGGCAATAAAATAAACTGACAATAAACAACTGAAAAAAAAATGTAACAACAAAATATCTATTGAAATCAATTCAACATCTAAATACTTATATGACGAAATATTTACTACCTAATCATGTACAAACATCAAAGATATCCTTCAAATTCGTACATGCTTATCGCGATTGTTGAATAAAATCGTGATTTTCGACGACACAATTTTCACTCCGTGCACCCACGACGTTTTGGTAAGTCGATGTGAATTCTCTCCTACCTTGTCTTAACTTTTTCATTTGTCCAAGAAGTGCAGGATCATCATAACTGTTGCGTTTCCTGTTGACGCGTTGAGGTATATTCGTGAGGTAATTGTTCTCAGAATGGGCCACCCGGTACATGAAGCTGACGCCACCCCCACAATCATCATCGTTGAGATGCCTTTCCGTCACTGGAAGCACGCGACGGCTATTCTGGCAATATTCGCCTTCGATCCAATTTTCTTCATCAGTCTCCATAGCTGATAGACTATTATTGTAATCATAATGTTGCTGATTGTGACGATGATAAGCGGCTACATCATTAAAACTGTGATTGTTTGTGTGACTAACAGTCGGCTGATTTTGATTTTGTTGCTGTAGATCTTGGTAATTGTTATGATGCTTGGCCGGCTCATTGATCGGTGGAACGTAACCATAATAACCATTAGATGATACGTAAGACGGTATAATTCGCATTGGTGCTTCACTAGCTGCTGCCATTGCTCTATTCCCGATTTGCCGCGTCTATCAAACAAAATACACGCGATAATCAACGCCTCGTGGTTTCCGATAGCAATGAGATTGATTTAATGATGAATTTTATGTTAGTTTAGACTGAAAGGAAATTTGTATTACTATTTCATGATCATGAAAGCTTGTGAAATGGATTAAAATGAGGAAGGAAAGTTACAACGGGTTTTATTTAACTGCAAACAACTGTTTTCCAGTCTCCGTTTACACAACAATCGTCGTACTCGACTTGAACCCAACTGAACCATCTAAACTTTCATCGGTATCCCGAAGCCGCGTACGAATAGACACGGAAGTTCACGAGTGATTCCTATAGTCACATATACCTTTTTGCTTCGTATTACATATGTGTGATGTGAATCAGAGAGAAAACTGAGAGCAGAGAGAAGACTAAGAGTAGCAATGCCGTTTAAAAAAAAATTTCTATTGAGTGTCACCCCCGTTTCCGATTTTTCATTTCCACCGAACTACTAAGCCACGAGCCGGTATAACAGTCAAGTTTCCATTATCTGTTTTACCACGCAGGTTTCCACTTTCTGTTTGATCCTAATATCAAGATCAATTTTCATTATTATGGATGTTTTCTTCTAATTATAAAATAACAAATCACATCTCTATCGTCTCAAGAATAATCTCTGACCATTGGAACCCATTAAAAAAAAATGCAAACTATTTTTAATCAGCATGGAAACAATAAACTGAGTACAAAGTCGTTAACGCATTTCTCTTAAATATTCATAACATCGATAAAATAAACGACACAATGCGACACAGTGTTTTATGTTTTCTAAATGGAAAGCACCCTTAAGATTCTTTGCTCTGGTTCTGATTTACTGAATCCGATTTCCATGGACTTCACCATTTTTTGCTTCTTTGCACAAGCCTTGAAGTTTGATGAATTTCTGGATCTGCCTCTATTCTCTCTGGTTCTTTAGACCACAAGTTGGTATAAGTCATTCAATAAATCACGTGGTTTGAAGTGTGAAAACTCATACATCGTAACATCAATAAATAATCGAAAACTGAAATATAAATAATTGTTTTCTATTAATTTAAAAATTAATTATTGGCATTATTAAACAAAATGATGACTGTAAAGGTTAGTAACAATTATAATTGATAAATCAGTAAACATGAATGATAAGTTGCTTTTTATTGTTTTCAGGAACTCCCGGAGTTACAAATATTCAAAACTATTCTTTATTATTGTGCATATATAATTTTTCTACCCATCACATCTTTTTTTGTAACTAAGGTTTTTATATTTGATGGTAAAAATTTTTTATTTGATTAAAATAATTAGAATATATATATATTATTGAGTAAGTGTCCTACTTCATGACAATGTGATTATGATTTATATTAATGCTCACAAATAAGAATTATTACATCGATTCTTGTTAATATTAATATTAACTATTTATTATATTATATTAACTAAATATAACTAATATTAATCAAAATAATTTAACAGAAATATTAAATTTAAATGTTATCATCAATTTATAAGCATAAAATCACTCGAAATAATGAAAAAAATTTCGTATACTTATCTCATTATTAAGAATTCAATATTGTTGATAAGTTGGACATTTACATCATTTCATTTTGACAAAAATAATGAAAAGAATATTTTATTTATTTTAGGCTTGTTAGGTTTAAATAGTATCCCGAGTAATGTTTATGCTGCAATATTTTCTATCCTGGTATTACATGGTGCCCTAGGAGTATTTATTTACAAAGCATATTCAGAAAGTCAAAGCAAAGCACCATCTAAAACTGATTAATTTATTCAAAATAATATGTGTACTAAATTTTTGTAAAAATAATAATTATCACTTGTGATATCAATAGTGAACAGGATACAGGAGCATTTCTCAACGTTTTTTTGTTTTTTAAATAGAATTTAGAAAACTTATAATTCACCATTGTAAAAATGATATATTTAATATATTATATTTTTATATTATTTTAGGCTGTAAGCAAAAAAATGTCAACACGCTTACTTAATTAAGCAAAAATATTACATATTACAAGTATTTCTCTTGCATAAAATAATAAATGTATCAACTATATAAAATTCGTAAACGATTAATTAAAGTTTAACCTACATTGATATTTTATTATTTAAATAAAAAGTACATAGCAAACAAAAGCAATGTACTTTCAACAATTAATTTATTATTTATTCAGCAGAGATAATCACATTTTAGTACTATTCTGTAAATTGTACATAAATTATTCAAATTATTGTGAAATGTAAAATTAATGTTGAAATGATTTAAAAAAGAATGAATAATAATAATTTAAACAAAAAGTGAAGGAACATTGTGTAAAAATGATTGAAACATTTTTCATTTATCTAAACTATAAATATGTATATGAGGAGTATGACGTGAATTCATTCAAATATTAATGGATTATATACATCTCTTTCGCGACATTACAGAACACCTGGAGAATTAAATAAAAAATACATAATTACTTTAATATTATAAGAAATCAATTTTATTCCGTTGGCGATTTTCTTATTTTGTTTTTTGTCTGATAAATTAAATAATAATTAAACTTTAATTTTTTATTTATTCGACAATGATTTTATTTCAACATAAATGCAACACACATATACTTTTTTGAGATTTTCCTTTCAGCTATTGATGGAATGAATATTTGATATCATAATTAAATACATAAAATCGCCAGCGATATCAATCTTTTAAATTTAGCTAGCAAGTCAACAGCTCAAGTTACGGTTCCTTTGTACGTTTATAAGCTGCAAGTGTCCATTTATTACTACTGGCAAATACACAGCGTCCGAAATGTATCGAAAAATCTCCTCACTACATGATTAAGGCCGATCATTCATAAAAAAAATCAATTTTTGATTGACTTCAAGAGTAAATTTATATGATTCGGATGAATTAATAAAGACTTTTCAAGAATATAGTTCTTAAAAAGGTATTATTTACCTTTTTTTCGTTTGAAAACACTCTACTGAGGTAGAAAAAGTTTCGACAAATAAAATATTAGAATGGTAGAGGTATTATTTAGACAAATTTAACAGAAATGCAACAAAATGCGCTGTTATACTCGCTTTTATCGTGAGGATTCAGACGCTTGCGTGTTGACGAGAATAAATTACTTAAGTACTCGTCATTACTTGTAATTAATATTCGGTAAATTTTAACTTATAAATAATTAAAGTCGAATTATTACTCGACATCCATTTTATCATCCTTTGGAGGTTGTTGATTGACATCATTTTCAGAGTTTTTTTGTGAATTCTGATGATTTTTTTGTTCTTCAGCTGATTTTTCTTTTGTTTTTTCATTTTTAGGGGGTTCTGCTTTGGGCTTTGGTTTGTTGATAATTGGTGACACCGTACTATCTAAAGCCTAAAAAAAAAAAAAATATTATGTCATGATGTTAAATACTCATTAACACATTATTTAGTTTATTTTAGAAATAATATTTACCTGTTTCATGCTGCGAATTTGTACTACAGTGATACTTGCTAATTGTGTTCGTGGAGTGCTAGCAAATACCGAATAAGCTTCTTCTAACCATGACCATTTTTCTTGAATAGCTTTGTTAAGTTTTTCGATTTCTTCTTCGGTTAGGTGAGAATATTTATCGTCCTTTCCATATGAAGCTTTGATCTGTTCATAATTCTTTTTTGCAAGTTGAAGAGCACTAGCAAGGTCATTTAGAGCATATTGTCTACCTTCGAATTCACTTTGTCTTTCTTTAATAGGTTCTCCTTGAGACTGTAAGGATAAACATTTATTATAAATAATTATTATTTATAAAGAATAATTTTGATAATCAAGTTAATAAAAAGGAAAGGATTTTTACTAACCTTGAGTTCAGTTAATCGATCACTGTAAATTTGTCTACTGCAATCTTCGCCTTGATCATAAAGCCAATTTTCAGTCTCTTCAAGGACTCTGCTGAGTTTTTCTCTTTCCTCATCAGTAACGAATTTTGCTAATTGAGTTTCGTCGGAAATTTTACTTCGTAAGTCATAAACGTATTCCTCTAATGCATTCCGTGCATCGACTCGTTCTTTTTCATGTTTGTCTTCAGCAACCATTTTAGCCTAAAAAAATAGAATCGTTTATTTTGTCAATTCATCAATATAATCCTTATGTTATCCTTTAATAATATTTAATTATGTGATAATTACTTCTTTCTCAATTGCAAGATGTAACTGTTCTTGGGGTAAACCACCTGCTTGAATTTCCACGGGAAGTTCAATATGACGTACTGGAACTTTCTTTTTATTTTTATCTTCTGCTTTATCATCACCCTGAAAGAAAAAGAAATATTTTTACTCAATAAATGTTGAAGTCCAAGCTTTCCATGATCAACGAGTAAGTTGGAATTGATTCATTTGAACACACAACAAACACTAATGTAGAATAAGTGAAGTACATTAAAGGGAATCAATAAAATGGCGCGAAAAACGTTAGTTGTCAATACGCAAACAAGTTATTTCTCATGTATACCAAATAAAATTATAAACTTATTATAAATTATATTAAAATCATTTCATTAAATAAATTGTTCTATTAAATCACGAAATATTGAATCTCAAATAGATCCTCATAATTAATTCGAAAACTTTTTCAGTGAATACAACTGTCTCTCTTTCTTCTGCTACTTGTTAATAAAGGACAACTAAAAATATGATTTCAAAAACATAGCACGGTTTGTGACACAATGGACATTTTGGACCCATATGCATATTTATCAAAACAAAAACCTTCATGAAATCGCCAACCCTCTACAAATTAGGCTATTGAATAAAAATTGTTAATTATAAAGCAAGCATTTGAATAATTATTGCAGAAGAAATAGAAACAGAATTTGCATCTGAATTAGTAACACTATTAATTTTCTAAATGTAATTCGAATTTTCAACAACCAAAATGTAAATATTGTGTAGCAATGACATTTAATAATTAAGAAATGTGTTAATCATGATCATGAAATAGATGATTTTGACAATGATAAATGATTTTGATTATATATCAACTAAAAATAAAGCCGTCACCAAAAATAAAAAAATGATAAAATTAAAATAAAATCCTGAAGAATGTGCGCGACGATAAAGTGCGCTAAAATAATTAAGGCGATTTCGATGAAGCACTCAATCTCAAATGTTTTTGATTTTAGACAGAAAGAGATAAAGGAAGATGTATGCGCATGGGTCCAAGCAAATGTTAGTGTGTCGCGTACCGAGCTGAACCAAGAGCGAATCCTCGAGGAGTAGCGCTGGGACTTTTTACTTTTTCCATCATCGTCTGCATCTGAGTCTCGACCTCCTTTTTCCGCGTTAACCTAAACCATAACAGACTTACGATCATGCTCGCGAAATGTTATTGGCTTTCCTCTATAAGCTACATAAACATTGCATCTTTTTTGACATCAATTTGTTTTGATCAAATGTAATATTGTAAGTCATGCAACTCTGAAATGATTTCTTTTGGCAATGCGTAAATATAAATATTGTTTTTTTTTTATATAAATAAATATTTCAAAAAAATTACCTCTTGAGCTGGTGGTTCGTTAGCTTGAGCATCTTGATCAGTTTTGTCTTGGTTTTGTTGTGATTGTTGCTGTTGATCTACATCCATATTATTGGCTTGTTGTTGCGATTGTTTTTCTTCTTCTTCCTTCTCTTCTTGAGTTAATTCACGTTTTTCAATCAATGAGGCTGATGCTACTGTCAATATTCCGTTCAGATTTAATCTCACCTTAATCTTCACTTTAGATGGATCACCCTCAGGTGTTGGCTTCACATTCTTGATGGCGAAAGACCCTGAAAAACAACAATTCAGTAAAATTTTTCCTCAAAAAGGGTTTCATTTAAATAAATAACTAAATTTGAAAGCCTTACCAATATGAGCTTGAGGATAATTTGGTGGTTGAATCATATAGCTAGCGTTTAGAGTGAATGGATTACTTCTTTTAAGCGTTAAGTACTTGGAAAATGGGAATTGATGATTGTATGAAAAGATTTCTATTTCACTGTAACGGTAAAAAATTAAATTTATTACAATGCTTTGCAATAAAAAAAAGAAATATAAGTTTTAAATAAGCTTAAGCTTACCCTTGTTCTCCTTCAACCGGGTCCCAAGTCAATTTAATAGGATATGGTTGAATATCAGTAATAGAAAATTCACGTACTCGAACAGCTGGACTAAGCATAGCACATTGGAGAGCACAACCACGTGCGACAGATTCATCTTGATTGAGAGTTGTTGATGCAGGCTTTTTAAAGACTGATTCAATCAATCTTTTGATCGCTGGAATTCTAGAAGAACCACCAGCAATCTCTACTGAATGAATATCGTCAAGTTTCAACTCTGTAATTGAAATAAAAAAATATTAGCTATTGTTTTTTTATTTATAATTGCTGTTGTATGAAATATCTAATATATACCGGAGTCATGAAGGCACTTTTTTAATACTGCTTCAACACGATCAAAAAGATGAGCACACATAGCCTCCATATCTTCCCGTTTCATATCACCGTGGACATCTTTTTCATCTATAAAGCATTCGATATTGAGTGGAAGCTTCGTTGAGTTAGCTGACATTTGTTTTTTCAATTTTTCTACTTCCGCGAGCAGTCGTAAATATGCTCTGGGGTTTGAAAAAGCATCAATCTTGTAGCGAGCTTGGAAATCCTTGGCGAAATGATGTGCGAGAATTGTATCAATGTCTCTTCCACCCAAATTGCTATCTGAAGCACAGGCTAACATCTAAAATAATCAACAAGATATATTAATATGATGATTAATTATCAACTTCTGTAATTAATCAGCATCAAAACAAATAAAATCATAGAAAAGTATTTTTTTTCATAAGTTTAGGTAATAAATAATGTTGATAAAATAATAATTTGTCATCTATTGTACCTTTAATTTGCCTTTGTGGAAAGCACAAATGCAGACTTGAAGACTAGCATATCCACAATCTACAAATACAACATTCCGTGGTGGAGATTCTGGTGGAGGTAAATCCTGTTTATATATTCCATAGCAAAGAGCTGTCGCCGTGGTTTCGTTAAACAAACGTAAAACATTCAACCCAGCAATACGAGCGGCATCCAAAAGAGCGTGTCGTTCAGCTTGAGTAAAATAAGAAGGTACTGAGATAACACAGTCATTAACTGCTGTTTGAAGAGCATGCTCTGAAACCTCTTTTAATTTTGTAAACAACATTGCTGTTATTTGTTCAGGAGTAAATACATGCTCTTCACCCAAATATTGAACCTGAAAATGGTAAATAACAATACATTAAATTTTTTCAACTTAGATTAACCTTTTGTCAGCATAATTAAAATATAAAATATAATCAAAACATTGATGAATAATTAATTAATATATTTAAATAATATAAAATAATACAATAACTCCAGAATATTTTTTTTATTTAAATGTTTCATTGTCCTTGTTTATTATGTAACAATAAATTACCTAGTACATAATTATCACGAATTGATTCTCGCCTGAATTGTTCTTATGTCAACTAGATACCTCAGTTTCATTATGAATATCTACGTTACATAAATAAACTAAGTATAGTAAGAAGACTTGGCATTCTTCCAGTATTACATTAAATGATACATTCATAACAATTTGAGTAAAAATTCAAATGAAAATAATTATAAATTTGAACATCAAAAATACTAGTATCATGATCATCACATCATATAGAATAATTTTTTCTTACAACTTATAGAACTTTTTTATTACTTACATGAATACCAATACTGCCATCGGGTTGTTTAGAAGTTTTGTAAGTTAAACTACGAAGCTCAGTTTGGACTTGAGGATCGAAATACTTTCTTCCTAATAATCTCTTGAATCCATGAATAGTATTTTTCATGTTGGTGACCATTTGGTTCTTGGCCGCTACTCCAAGAACTCGATTTTTCTGAGTGAATGCTACGCATGATCTGGAACAAATGATAATTATTTTAACAATAGAAACTGATAAAATGTCATAAAATATTTATTTTTTCACTCTACATATTCTTTATCAAGATATCTAAGATTATCCATGCTAATATTAAGTGTATAACTTCTGACTGAAATAGTTTTAATTTTGCAATCAATCTATCAATGTTAAATTAATAAATAAAGCCTATTATTGATACTTTGGTTGAATTATCACTTAAAAGATGCCAGTGTCTGTTTAGATGAAAGACCTTGAACATACTATGAATCATATGACACCCAAATAAGGCAAAAATATTAGAGAACGCAACCTTTAATTTTTTTTTATGTAACATTATTAATATTTATATGATTTCTAAAGGTAAATTAATTGATATCAATCATTAGAATTAGAAAAACTGAATAATAAACCATGGCAAATAATATTTAATATATGTTTAAAGAAAAAAACAACTACCAATCAACAAATAAAGCATCTGTCAGTATGAGATGACAAAAAATAAATTTGATATTGATTTGTTTTACCATACAAATAATGTAAATTACTTAATTACTATTAAAAATAATACCTCTATTAGCTACAATAAGGAAAACATAAGAACCATCCGGTAGATGGTTTTACAAATGTTTTAAACCCGAGATAAATGTTATGACATTTGAGGTATACCAGTTACTAATAATTATTATTAATTAATATAAAAAATTTAAAAAGAATATTTTCTAAAACGTTTGTAAGACGATATGATAAATTTTAAAGTACCGGTGTGCGCCGGCGCCGGTTAATATGCAAATAATTTAGTAGATGAATAAAAAGAAAATATGATCTACTTACGGTGTATTTCTTAAGCTGTAATCATTAGCTATTGTTTCAATACCACCAGCTCTTGCTACAGCAACATAGCAACTCTCGTTACCGAAGTCGATTCCAATGACGGACATAGCAGCCATGGTTGGTCGCTTGATTGAATTTATCCACTTGATTCACGACTTCCACGCTGAATTGAAACACAACCTACACTTTATTTTTGTTTAAAGTTATTTAATTGAGTTTTATTGAAGTATTAATTTGAGTTATATCACTTCTCTCGATTTATCTTGTCGTATCTGAATATTAATACAATAAATAGTAAATCAGCTTGTAAAATATTTCGAGAAAATAGCTCAGGAAATAACTTCCGAAGTGAATAAATGCAGCACACGAACTTAACTGAATGATTACTTTCTGTAGACTACCGCTGAAAACTGGCCAATCATGGCGCTGTTGCTTGCTGCGAACATAGGTCCGATTGGACAGAAGGATGTTCTGGAATATTCTAGAAAATACCACGCCGTTTGATAATACCGGTCTCTGTGAATTTATATGTTAAACTTGCGCGCTCTTTTACCGTACCATATCCCTTTAATGGGTCCTTCTTGATTTTCTAGAAAATTCGCACCTTCTTGTTAATTAATCTCCAGTATTATTTGTATTAAAATTTCCGAGACAAGTATTTAAAAATAATCGAATACAAATACAGGTTATCATTAATGTATTGTTTATTATAACCTCTAATTTTATTGACTTTTCCATAAATTGAAAACGTTTATTTGATGAAAGTTACATTCTTGTCCATATGCTAATTTACTATTTGCAACAATTCAATCTAAACTGAGTGCTAAAAATTAACAATCAAGTATTCAATGCAGAAATAAGTAAACATTTGAACTGTCAACTGTTAAAATGACTTTTTGCTCTTTAAAAATGATTCTTGCTCCGAAAAAGTGAATATTTATTCATTAGCAATTATAACATTGATTTAAATTAATGATCATTTTATAATTGTAAATGAGTGAATATTCTTATTATGTTGCTGTGACTTTCACTGATTTATTTTCTTATGGAGCAGGTTAGAAAAACATTTATTAAATATTTCACTTTTTTAAGTCAGCAAATAATTCATTTACTTCGATTTAATTTTAAAAACATTATTTTCATCTGTACATCTTAAATCAAGTTGTTTAATTTATATAAAGTCACAATTATTAGTTATTTATTATAATAATATTTTTATAAATTTCAGTTTTCCATGTATTACGGAGATTTTTTAATAAATTATGCAGTAATACTGTGATAAAGATGTAAAATGAATGATTTTTAATTAATTGTAAACATGATCTCTAACATGGTAGCAGCATGTATATGGTTGACGCAATGATCTCCCTCTTAAAATCATCTGTTCGTAATCAATAATACAAGATGATTCCATTTCTTCACGCAGTTGTCACATGGTCTTAAAGAATCGTATAGATTAAAGTACAATATATAAATAAGAAACCAATAAATAAAATGTCGCGCTGTAATTACTTCAAATTTTGTTCACTTTTTAATAAGCGAGTGTCTACAAAAAGTTCTTGTATTTATCTGAACCATCATAAACACGTACAGCCGCATAATATAGTTGTACAACATGAAACAGGTTATTTTTTTGATCGGACAGCAATCAGTATTCGTTGTTTATGCTCAATGCATAAATTTATTGAAAGAAATGTTTTACATTCAACAATTGCTCCACTCTCTTATTGGGAAAAAAAGTGGCGAAATTATAGAAAAAATACCTCAGAGGCTAGTTATAAGAATTTGAGTTTTATTTTAAGTGGATTAGGATTGATTGTGGCTTATTGTGATGCTCCAATATCATTAAAAGGTATAATTTTGTTAAAAATATAAGGATTTCTACTAATGAATAAAAAAAAATCACAAATTCAATTAATGTAATTTTATTATTGCTTTTTTTTATTGTAGAGAAAAGGTTTTTTCGAGCAGCACAGTATGGAAATATTCCAGATTTAAAAAAGGTTTGAAAATTATTCATTATTATTATTATTATTATTAGGTATATTTAATTGCGGTTAAGCCCAATTTGATAATTAAATCTCAATGTTCAGAATATATATTGATTATTGTTTTTAATTATTGCATAAAAATTTTAGTCTTTTTAATATTCTTTAATATTACATTATAAATATTCAGATGACTTTTTAATGTTGAAAACAGTTTGTTTAAAAAATGTTTTAAACTAAATTCTAATTACTGTTAAAAATATTAAATTATTTAAAACACATTATTCAGAATCTAATAATAGATTTATAATTAATTGTTAACATGTTGAGTGATACTAAAGTTTCATGATGGATATCATCTTACAGGCAATATCAGAAGGAGTTGATGTAAACATGAGACACAGTCTTGGATGGACAGCATTGCATTCAGCAGCAATAAATGGTAAAGTTGATGCTCTCAAATTTTTAATTAGTCAAGGAGCTGATGTAAATGCAGAAGATGAATTTATAAATGTTTATAAAACTGGAAGAGAGAAAGGACTTCATTCACTAGAAGGTATAGTTTATTTATCAAACATTACCATTTAGGTTTATTTACAAGAATGAAAAAAAATGTGGGATATGATTTATTTTTAGTTCTTATGATGCGTGAAGAAGAATTTTCTGATAGATTAAATAGTCGAGCTACTTTTAAAGGTTTTACTCCATTGCATTATGCTGTTCTTGCCGATTCTTATGAATGTGTTAAAGCACTTTTAGATGCAGGTGCTAATCCTACGATAGATAATGAATCTGGTCATAGGCCTGAAGAATATTCGAAAAATGACAGAATAAAGAAATTACTTATTCAGAAGGCTCAAAAATATGATGAATTACTGAAAGAAAAGGTTTTTTATAAAATACATGCACTAATCAGTCTTAATAGTTATGATAAATTAATTTAATTGACTTTAGGAAGCAGAAGAACGACGAAGATTCCCATTGGAGCAAAGATTAAAGCAACACATTGTTGGTCAAGAAGGTCCTATCTCTATTGTAGCATCCAGTAAGTTACTAATTTTTTTTTCATTCTTTTATTTTCACAATTTATCAATGATCGCTTTCACTAAATAGCTATAAGAAGAAAAGAAAATGGTTGGATTGATGAAGAACATCCCTTAGTATTTCTTTTCCTTGGTTCCTCTGGTATTGGAAAAACAGAGTTAGCGAAACAACTTGCTGCTTATATTCATAAAGATAAAAGAGATGGATTTATTAGATTGGATATGTCTGAGTATCAAGAAAAGCATGAAGTTGCTAAATTAATTGGCGCTCCACCCGGGTAATATTTATTAATATTGCTCTTAGTTTTATGTTACATATTAAATTTTGTCGTCATGCTTTATGGTATATTGGATTTTTAGTGAACAAAACAATAAATGTTTTCAATTATTTTTTCATTAAATAATAGATATGTAGGTCATGATGATGGAGGACAGTTGACAAAACTTTTAAAAAAATTCCCAAACGCCGTTGTACTTTTCGATGAAGTAGATAAGGCACACCCTGATGTACTTACCGTTCTTTTACAACTATTTGATGAGGTGAGGAAACATTTATCTAACTATTGATTATTTTATTTTATTTAATTAATATTTTCAGGGAAGACTAACAGATGGGAAAGGTAAAACAATTGAGTGTAAAGATGCTGTATTCATAATGACATCAAATCTTGCCAGTGAAGAAATAGCTGAACATGCTATGCAATTACGAGCTGAAGCAGAAAGTGTATTACAACAACGACTTGACAAGAATTCTAATGAAGATCAAGAACCAGAACGAATCGTTATATCACGACATTTTAAAGATGAAGTGGTTCGTATAACTATGTACTCGTATTTTGATGCTAAATTATTGAGTTCAGATAATAATCAAGTATTGATACTATTATTTACTATTAAAATGATTGATTATTTTTGAATGTTGAATAACCAATAGGTGCGGCCCATATTAAAGGCTCACTTCCGACGTGATGAGTTTCTAGGCAGAATAAACGAGATCGTATATTTCCTACCATTCTCACGTAGTGAATTGATAAAGCTTGTAGCTCGTGAACTCGAAGCCTGGGCTACAAGAGCAAAAGAGAGACATATGATAGAACTGAAATGGGATCGTGAGGTTCTTTCAGTTCTTGCTGATGGTTATGATGCTCATTATGGTGCTCGGTCTATAAAATATGAAGTAGAAAGACGAGTAGTCAACCAGTTGGCTGCTGCTCATGAACGTGGACAACTCGGTAAGCACATTTGGAATTCATTTTATTTATTTTTCTTAACAAGATTGATTTGTCATGTTTTATTTCAGGTAAAAAATGCTGCGTCAAACTAAAAACGAAATGGCATGAAAATGGAGCCAGTATTATGCTTTCAGTCCGACCTCCTGGAGTTAAGGATTTTGTTGACATTGCAGAGACAGATAATGTTATAAAAAATGTTCATGCCCAGTTTTAGTGAATAGTAACTATTTTTTTATGCTAAAAGTGTTCAACCAAATATAAACTCAGGATTTTAGTAGGAATAGAATTTAAATTATGAGATAATTAAAATAATCGATTGATTATTGTATAAGTTTGTTTATCGTAGACTACAGATATTTATTTAATATTTTCATAGAGTAAAATTCATAGCCTTTTATTATTTAAACTAAACTGCAGTTTTGTAGAACTGAAATATTCACTAATAAAAAACTTGTAACATAATTTGTTGGAAAAAAGATTCATGTATTATCAAACAATACAATTCACTGTAAATAAATTCATCTTTATTGTAAACTGATAATTAAAGTTACATAACAAGACATTTTGATTAAACATCACACTTAAAATACAGTATACATTTTTTATATTATATACCAAGATAAAAGATTGTGTCGAATTGGAGTTATTGATAAAATAAAAACTTTCTGATTTAATTGAAAATATTTTGATCTTTTGTTTAAATATTTTATAGAATATTTGAAGTATTTAATGAAACATTAATTCAATAATTAAGGTACTTTCGTATGTCAGATACTTTGGACAAGACGAGATTGCCTCCACTGATGGACAATTTTTTTTTGAATTTTTATTTACTTGTATAAGAACGTTATAGTTCTAATATAAACAGTTATACTTTTTTATATATATTTATAGCATGTAATATGTATACATATGTGTATAATATACATATATATATATTTCTTTACATAAATATATATATGTATATATAATATATTTAGACAGAATTTTAGAAATACTGTTGGTATCTAAGGATAAGCGTACGATTCGGACTACGCTCAAGTGGCTGAGCGTTTTTTTTATTATTTTTTCGTTCTGATTACCATAATCATTTTTTTTTCTTTTTTCAATTAGTATTTTTCATCAATTTTATCTTTAATAGATTTAATATATAATGTAAGATATAGGTAGAATATGTAATCAACAATTATTGTAATAATGAAATGTTAAATCCATTTGTTTATATCAATTTTGTGAAATTTTGATTTTTAATAATTTATCGAAATTTTTATTTCAAATGTTTTATGCACAAGACAGTAATTCTTAGATAGATTAATAAAAAAATGAAGTTGCTAGATGATTTTTGGATATCATTGACCAATAAAAAATTCCATGTTTGATATGTTAGTCAAAAAATTACGATACTTGATCACTTTGTTACTTAAGTGTATGTTGATTTATGTTAATGATTATTATTTATTTAATATTTTTTTTTTTTTTAGATTGTGTAAAAATCAGACTTTAATTGTAACTGGTTAATTTATTAATTCAGTTATGACTTTAGTATTTGCAATATTGATCGCAAATTACTTCAAAAAATATGAAAATTAAAATTCCGTTAAGCGTTTTCAAGTTTCATTAATTTTTATCATTTAAAACTTTATTTTTATATTCATATATATATATATATATATTCATTATTTGTAAAACATATAATATTTTTTTTTCAATTTTATCATTCTTATAAGTTATAGATATAATAATAATACATAATAATTAGAATAATATTATAATTATATATTTGGTTTTATAATAGCTAGTAATATTTATCCATAAATTTTTATAACTTGACAACATTTTTTAATAATCTTATTCAAGTCGTATTAACGTAAAACTTTATTATAATATTATTTTTGTCAATAGATTGTGCATATTCCGTTGCTTTTGCTTTATTATTATCGTGAAAAGTCATTATTGTTTTTTTTTTTTTTTATTATTATAAATCTGGCTCATTTATTTAGGCCATATATTTCCAATTAATCATAATTTTACAACGTTCATAACAATAGAAGATTTATTTAGTTATTAATTTTTTTTTCTCATGACCGATCAGTATTTATTAGAAATTAACTTAAAAATTTTTCTCTTATCTTATCATGCATAGAAAGAAGAAAATAGACACCAATTACAATTTCCAATTATTTTCTCAATTCACTGCATTATAAATAATAAGCCATTAACAAATTTTATATTTCTCATAAATATATGTTTGTACCTTCTTGAATAACTTTTTTTTTTTGTATCATTGAGTTGCTAATTTTTTTATTAATGGATTTAATCATGAATAACATTCATTTATAAACTTTTAATGACTATTTTGTCGGTAGTTTTATTCATTTATTTTTATTTATGTGTGTATAACTGTAATTAAGACTTATTTTAATTAATTTAATGTAACGTATGCCACATCGTGACACTTTTTCGGGGTGATTGTGTAATTTTTGCCCAATGTTCTTGACTGCGATTGCCCGTTTCCCAATTCACTCCCGAAAGATTTCCTCCAGTTGATGGTCCAACAATGCATGAGCCAACAATAGTATTTCCACCAAGTTCACTACTAGCATCCATTACACATACCTATAAAAATTTATTAGTCTCTTTAATGATTCTGCTAATTGTTATTTTTAGTAGAATAGTAACGCTAGAGTAATGTAATCAAATATCTTATGCATGTACACAAGAAAGTAAATCGAAATCTTTTATAACAATGAAGCTTTTATCAAAATTAACTAGCTGTGATACTGGATTCGATAAATTTAGATTATATAAAATAAAGAATCTATTATGTTTTAAAGAATATAAATAAAAGCACGCAAATAAAGCATAAATAGTTAAAATACTTCCAATAAATTATCTCTCTCAATTAAATATTCCTTCATGAAGCTATAATTTACTATTTAAACCATACTGTAATTATTAAAAAAGTAAATCAATAAGTATTTTATTGATTATTAAAAATGAATATGTATATGCGTGACCTAAAGTCAGGAAAAAGTATAATAAGTTATTTAATACTTCTAGGCTTTCAAAAATTTTCTTTTTCAAAGCTAAGTATAAAGTAATATTAGATTTTATTAATAACTTGCTTGCGGAAATGATTTTTCTTTCAAAAGCCTCATCTATTAAAGCTAACAATCTCTTTAAAAAAGCAGCTGTCAGTAACATAAGTAACAAATAATCACGATTGAATTCTCTATCAAACTATTCTACTATTTTTTTAAAATTTTATTTGCCATAGTAAATGGACATTTACTTTGCGATGTAGGTAAATAATTACCGAAACTTCTAGTTTAAATACCCTACCGTGAGTGCCCTAAAGTTAATGCAAATATTTATTCAAGTATTAATTACCTCGATAGCAGATGATGCAAGGGAACCTGAGGAAACATTGAAGGCCATTTCTTCATTCCATACAGGACATCTAGTACCTTTTTTAACTTTGGTCTTTTTCTTAACTCTTTTATCTCCTGATAAAAGAGTGACCTTGACAAATGGATCCAACGTTTCTTTTTTCTGATTAAAGAATAGTTAATTTTATTTATTGAATATTAAGTTAACGTGAAAAAATCAATTGTGTAGAGATGTTCTAATATATTAGATAATATTGAAGATTGAAAATGTACCTCTGATGGGAATAAGTTTCTGGCTTTAAGTATTAAGACTTTAAGTCTTTCAGCACCTGGTAAATAAGACAAAGTAACAAGAACTTCTTGGATTTCTTCAGGAGGTTTTTTTTCTGGAATTATTTCTCCCCATACTTCAACAGGTGAAGCCGACGAGGCAAGTTCTAGCTCTTCTAGTACTACTCTTAGCGACCCAACGACGTCATTCCTCGAATAACGATCGTAGTCAAACACCTACATAAAAATAAATTAATATTCAATGGCAAATTAAAAATTAGATAAAATATTTTTTAATTATTTAAAAATTATTTCATGTATCTTTGATATTTATCCTTACCTGAAGTGTTAGAGTTTTCTCTTTTAATTCATCACAACTAACTGGAAATCTAAAATATTGGTCGAAGAATGGATTTGGATTATTTCGATGAATGCTGGTTTGTCTTTTTTTGTTGTCAACTTCAGGACTGAGGGTAAGTTTGACAAAAGGAACATTGAAGCCTCCTTGATCACTTCCTGCTAAGTCGTGTGCCTCAATTAAATGAACTTGAAGATCTGATTTATTAAAGTCGTAACTTAGATAAAGATGAAGACGACCCATGCTTCTTCCAGTTTTACTAAACCAATCGATAAATACTAGAGTCAATTATTTGAAATAAAATATGTAGAAACCCAGAGTAAATACATCAATAAATAGACAGTTGAATTTCAAACTACAGAACTTTTATTTCAAAGTTTCAAAATAATTGACCTTCTTTTAATTTTAACCATTTTCTTATGCTAACAATTTGTCTGTGTAGTAGTTTATTTACCTTCATGCAGTTGGTTTTATGAACTTTTTGCTTTTGAGTAGGGAGAAGTTATTGTAACCACCCCTAGAATTAGTTAGGGAGTTTTCAGGAAATTTTTATGTTTCAAGACACTCCCCTAAGCTAAAAGAAGGACAAATTGTCAAACATAAAAGAAACATAAAAGAAAATGTGAATTTATTTAGAGCAAATTATTTTTTAGTTTGAACAAAAAATATTTTTGTAAGTTAAAATCATTTTTAAATACTTTACTTTCAGTTTTAATTATCTTTCTTACTTAACTGTCTTTCTATTGATTTGTCTATCTCACTTAGGGAAAAAAATACTCTTCAAGTCACCACGAAATGTAGGTCTTATATAAATGTTTTTTTTCAGTTGCAGTAGCTTTACAATTCTAAAATGGTCTATGAAGAATAGTTTACTTTATTATGGCTTTACCAGTGAGCATTAAGGAAAAATGGGCCATCCTGGCGTTGATACAAATCAGGCTGGAGGGATCCCAATGGTGATGCTGGAGCTGTTGGTCCACCATCGCTATAATATAATTACATTTGTTTATTGAATTAAATATTCACAGGGTTGTTTTTAAATGTTAACTACAACTTGGATATACACTATAAAATCATTAAAAGTGTTGATAGAAACACAGTTTATGTTCCAAAGAAAAAAAAAATTTATAAATAATTTATAATTCTGTCTATTTAATATGTAATTAGAGTAAATGAGCAATATAACTTTGTATAAAGTTTGATGTGTATAAATACAAATAAACAGTGATTGAGTATGTGTGACTTATATTATTTGAAATAGTGTTGATGTTGAAGAAGAGTTAATGAGAATAATAAAAAGATAATTTGATTATAATTATTATTTTGTGTGGATCAAATTAGTGCATTAATGAATGTAAGTGCTAGAAATATTAGGAGTAAAGAGAAGCTAAGTGAACCACTTTCTGAAGAAACCAAGTTCATTATGTACTAAATGTCATAAAGTTCAAATAGTAGTTTCATCATTAGAGTTGTACCTCAAGTTATCTTTAGAAAGCTTTAATATTAGATTATTAAATGATAAGATTTGTTATATTATAATATAATATTCGTCATGGAAATGAAGAAAGTACTAAAACGATGAGAGTATTTATAAGCAAGTGTGAGTTAACTCAAATCATATATTAATCTTAATCAACCTTTATGTTTTATCAAATTGAAGTTAATTTAAATATTGATCATGTTTAGAATAATATTTCTTCTTTATGATGAATTTTTAATTCAATTTAATGAAGGATTGGAATAATAAGACTAAAAAAAAAAATAGAGCAAAGGATTTAATTACTCAATATAACCATGTTCCCCTATTATTTTATTTTCTGTTTTAAAAACTCTAATTCATTAAAAGAATTAAATCCCTGTTCAATAAAACATGAAGCTTTAAAGCATCCGTGATAAAAGAAATTAGAATTTTACAGTGAAAGAATTCCTTTAATAAATGCGAGTAATCATAAAAATTTCACTGATTGAATTTTTGTTCTAGAAAAATGCTGTTATTGACGTGTTATTTATTTCTTTATTTGTTTCTTCATTATTTTCTTTTATCGATTCGCAAGTATTTAATAATCTACATTTGTATGTGGATCTTGTTGCTCAGAGAATTCAATCAATCTAGTTATTTTGTTTGATTAAGTCTTGAAAATGATTCCAACTTAAAAAAATTTCAATTAAATGTTACTAACAATCTATAAGTTAAATATTAAGTTATCTTCCTATTTTTGTATGTCTAAATTGTGCATTAAAAAAGTGAATAATTGATCATGATTAAATTTTTTATCCTCACTAATTCAAGCAGACATTTTCAATTTCATTACACTCGATCATAAATGCACTCCAACTTGATAAATTCTATTTTATAATATATTATAATCTTATAGTCTAAATTATAAAAGTTTTAGTACCTTATATACTTAATTGCAAAGATTTGACGAGCTGTTATTATTCGTTATAACAATTATTTCAAGTGACTTATGTTTAAGCTGTTTAATTTTCTCATTTTGTAAGATCTATTAAATCTAAAACTACTAGACAAAAGTGTTAATATATGACAGAGACTTAAAAACTAAGTATTCAAGTCGTATGAAAGGAAATTACATGAAATTTTATACAGTTTCAAAATTCAATTAGACTAAATTTGTATTACAATTGCTTGTTTTTGTTGGAGCATACAAAGGTTTCTATCACTTTGTCTGTTGAATTGGGAAATAATTATATAAAAATTTTATGAAGTATATTTTTTTTGATAATTTTGATAAAAATAAATCAATCTCCTCAAGTTAGTACAAATATTCAATGCATTCCATTTCCATTTAAATTTATTAGCTGCTCGACACTATTTTAAAAAGTGCGGAATCTACTACTTAAGTAGAAGTGTCTGGTTTTGTTCAGACACTCTACTTACAGACACTCACTGGTGATTGGAATATTAATGTTTACATTCTAAAGTGTTGTAATAATTCTTTTGAAAATCGTTTACACAAATTTTTTATATTTTTTAAGAAACAACATTTAATTAAAGGTGTTGAAATCAAATATGAAATAAAAAGTCATAAATTATAGAAAACAATTACTCATTGTTATATTTACAGAAGAGAAAATAATAATGGTTTAAGAATTAGTATTATGAGAAAAATGATGAAATATCCAGTCTTACTATTTTTTTTTTTTTTTTTTTTGGTAAATATATCTAGTGTTTGTAATTTCTCATTTGGATTATCCTCTCCTCAAATTAATTTCTTCTTCTCTAACACATTGAAACTGCCACATCTGTAATTACTCTACGTTTGTGTTTACCGTATTCCCTTCAATAACTCACGTAAGGCGTTCTGAAATTATTACACCATTCCTTTACTAAATCCCTAATTGTTCATCTAAAGAACATTTTCTTAATAACTAAAAATTTTTTTACATTTTATTTTTAATTAGAAAATAAAAAAAGGAACTAAAAGGTTTTTAAAATTTCATTTTTCACTAATGAAAATATTAATTGATATAATATAGTAGTGGTAACAGTTCAGATTGCTTAAATGGACTTTTAAGAGCCATGTCAAATGACAAATTATAAAATCTCTTTTCCTTTATGATACTTTTAGGTGCAGTTTTTAGTCAGTAGTCAGACTCTAGTGAGCTTGAAAAAATCACAAGTAGACTACTTTAGGGTTTTATCGTAGATTTCTTTGTAAAACTCAACTACATATGCAGTTCAAAAATTTCCTTTTCGTTCGGTTAACTCTTTAAAAAAGATGTAGAATATAATTATGTTTAATGTTTTCTATTTTACGTATTTTTTATTTTTATAACATTGTTCTGTTAAGCACTATTTATTTAAATACTTAGTTTTAAAATAAATATATTGTAATCAAAGTTTAAATTCAATTTTTAAACCTTATTCCTCTGTATTTATAATGAGAACGTTTTTTTCATGTTGCCTGTAATTTTCCTAAACCACAAATCAACGTGAAAAGCAATCTATCTTTGTAAAATGCATGATCAATATCGCTGTAAGCTTTATAGTCCTTTCAAAAAAGTTCCTGTTCACTTTAAATAAAAAAAAACTCCACGAATGCTTGTCTATTTTGTTCCAATAAAAAAAAACAACTGATCAACCTAAATGGTGTAATCAAGCATTAAAATAAATACATTCTTCAGTTTATTAGAACCTTTGACAACCCTAATGAACGAAAAACAATGCAATGTATTTATAGATAAACTCTAGCATTCAAATTGAACTTATTTCCCTACAAAAAAAAATAAAGAATAAATAAAATATTTAAATATTTTAATATAATTATAGACAATAAATGAGGAGATAGAGTGATGGAATAACGTATAAATGGAATAATATTTCACAAAGTCTCAAGAAGAAAGAAATCTGGAGGGAAATAAAAGAATCCTTAGCAAGCATTCCAAAGTTAATGAAGGAAAAGTCTAGTTTGAAGACTAAGGGAATTTTAGAAAGGTTTTTGCTCATGAGAGAAATATAAAAAAAATACAACTGACCTTATTGAAGTTCTTGGTGGAGGAATAAGAAGTGGTGAAAGACAACGATTTGGAGGTTTATTAGACGAGACACCTGATATACTTGTCCCAGTTGCGATGGAAGATAGAGAACTTTGTGAAGGTGAACCAATTCCACCATGAATAATTCCTGAAGTAAAGCTAGCTGGACTGCTACATCGTGCATCTAAAGAAGCTGCTCTTGCTGGAGATGGTGATCTTTTAACAAAAAAAGAAACAAAACAGTATAATTATCTATTAATCCTTTATATCCTTCTTAAAGTTAAATATACAAACATCAAACTGATTATTATGGTCATTAAACTCATGAATATGAAAAATAGAATAATGTAAAATATTTTATTACAGTTTGCTTTGATAATGTTCAGAGAACCATTTAGTATTCTCTTTTTCTCCTTTCTATTGTCTTGGTATTTTGTATTTGTATTACATTGCTACTTTTTTTTCTTTTATAAGATTGTCTCGAGTTTTGTATTTATTCCAGTGTTTTTCTTTCCTCCTTTCCTGTTCGTTGATTATATCAATTAACATAAATATAACATGCTATTTTAGTATAGAAATTTACATGCATGTTTATAAATTGAATTTCCTAGTTAGCATTTCTGTCTAAATCTGTATGGTAGTTGAGATATTTTTTAATTTGAAATTTTAAATATTATTTATAATTAAAATAGTTTTTAGAGTAGATGTGCTCTCGTGAAACAGTGCTTTAGAACTCTTGAGAGAAGAACAATACTAATAAAGAATGATAAAATTTTATACAAACTATGTGTAAGTATAACATTAAACTCATTTAAAATAAATCTGTAAAAATGTGTCTCAAAATTCCTTTTCATAAATAATCTAAATACATGATACTTCTGAATAGCATTCTATATTCAGCATTTCAAGTTTTTGAAATGTTCTGTTACTTGTTGTCCAATTTATCACTTGTAGTAATCACCATTATAGAATATGTAAAATGATAGTGTATTTTGAATAATAAAGACGTGAAATAATAGATTTAGTTGTTATAATGGTCTATAATTTTGTTTTATAGCGTGTATTCGTGTTTAATTTCTCACATAGCAATCCAATTTATCGAGCATGTTATATTCAAATAATGTTCCAAGTCATTCTACTGCATAGTAATAAGTGCATTGCTATTGATGAATTATCTACTGCTTGTTTTTTTTTTTTTTTAAATAATAGCTGCTGATGTAGTTGTTATTTTGATGAAAAATTCTTTTCAGATTGTTCAATTACTTATTTGAGTTTGAAACAAATGATAAATAATTTCCTGAATAAATTTATGCTGAACGAAATGCACCATACATTAAATAATAATGATCGGATTTATTTAGAATTCATGCTTGTTTCAAAGTGCTTGAGTGGTAATATATTAGTATATATATATGTTTAAATATACGATATAACTTTGTAGAGTAATAATAGATGAAATTAAAAAAAAGCTTTTAGGAAAATAATTTCAATGATTTTCAATTATATATAAAATAAAATGAGGATCATTAACTCCCAAGAAATTTTAAATTTTATGAGACTATTTATTTATACAGGATTCTCTTTTCTTTTTTATCCAAATTACTTTCACTTATTGAAAACCTTTATAATTTTTATTTTTTTTCTTTTTATGTTTTTAATATTGCTTGTTTTTCAAGGCACGTCTGTGAATTACTCCATTTTAATTAGTTTTTTTTCTGTCTCTTTCCTCTTTTATTATTTTTATTTGACTTGAGTTACTATTTTGTTTTTTAAATTTAATTTGAACTCTCGAAAATATATAATTAAATACAAGCAGAAAGAGAGAGAGAGAGAGAGAAAATGTTACTTTGTAAAAATAAGTAAATTTACCCTAGTGAAAAAAAAAATTTAATTTATTGAAGGAGAGTGAAAATGACTCTACAGTAGTTGATCTTGAAATATAATGAATTGCGAATCAATATTATTCTCTATGCATCCTTTGGAAGGTACAATTTACATTGGAATAATTTTATTTTTATCTCTTGAGACATATAAGATTATATACAAACATAATTTTGTTCTTTATTTTTCTTAGACCTGAAGTTTATTATAAATTGTAAGACCATTTTAGCTTAAAATTCCTATATGCATGAAGAAATATTCCCAAGAATAACATTACATATTGATCTCAATAACTTATTGAAGTTGAATAGACTAAAATTACCATACATAGCACTAAAATTGGAGTAATTCTTATTCGACTCTATAAACTTATCTCTATTTTTATTTATTAGTTAGAAATAAAAGATTTCTAACGTATTACACACTAAATTAAAAAAAACATCACACTTAAGTTTCCAAAAAACGTTTAAAAGCTCGAATTCCTGTTTTATTTTTCACGTCGTTCCAATCTTGAGTAATTGAGTCATAAAACTGAAAGGATGGTTTTAACTTCAAGCAAGGACATCTCAGAGAAAAAAATCACCAAATTTTGATGGTGAAATAAAATTGAAGTTAAAAATACAAGTTTTTCAATTTACTACAAAAATCTGTCAGCACTTTTTGTTCGAAAATAAACTAACTAAAAAAATATTCTATTCCTAGATCTCATGTTTTAAAACACTGTTGAAAATTACACGATTCGAAAACTTGAAAGCTTTTTTAAAAGAGCAATAGATTCAAATTTTCCATTAACTCGAAATAAAAGATATATTAAAATTCAAGAGACAATGTAAATGTCTTTTTTGCATTAAAATATATCAACAAAGTATGATGAAAGTCTTGATAAAGTATATCATCATAAAAAAAAAAATCAAATGTATTAAAATATATTGAAAAATAAATAAAAGAATCAATAAATTTAATCTAATCTATCGTAAATACATTCCAAAAGCAGCTTTTCCATTAACATTTTAATCATATTCCTTCAGCTTTAAGTTATATATCCGGAATTAATTAAAACTTGATATAACAGAATATCAGATAAGTCATAAACTTTTTATCTGTAACGAAATAGTTCAATTATCAAACACTACTTAATTATAAAATGATAATAAGATAAAAGATGCTATTGAATGAGTCAATATAAGTGTTATTAAATAACCTAGAGCTTCTGCTGGGTGGATATGAAGAGGAAGCGTGGACGACGTCATGATGATGACGTCCATCAGGTCCAAAAGCTTTAATTTGTGGAGAAGAGCCGCGATGTGATGACGTTCCAGATGCTCCTTCTAGAGAACCTTGTGAACTTATAGATGGATTTCTAGCCAGAACTCGACCACCTGGACCTTGAACTGAAACTGCACTGCTGGGATAACTTCGGCTTTGGTGCGGCAAGCCTGGTCCTGAAATTACATTTATTGTTTAGCAATGAGGTATGATAAATAATCTATTATTCAACTGATCGCAACTTGGGAATTCAATATTCACTTAGATTGATTCAATATTGTGTCAGTGTGGGGTTGAGTTTAATGAATTTCCTATGAATAATCTGGATATTACATAAACTTGTCTATTAGTTGATTTATTAACATAGTTACAAGCAGTATTTTAACCTTAATATTTAACCGAAAATTTGTCCATTAAATGTTGAAAGGCTCATTCAAATTGATAAATGTCATTGAATAAATAAGTAAATAAAAGTAATGAAATACCTTCAGTGAAAGATGAGGGTTGAACTGCATGTTGTTCCTTTGCTATGTTGAATTCCTGAAACATGAATAGTATTAATTTATTCAAATGGTTTTGGTTGTTATTACATTTCTCATAATTGATCAAGTGTGTATAATTCTAGAATCGAGATGCTATTTCATACTTTTCCTGGTAACATGAAGAGTTTAATTAGTTTTTGCTTCAATTTATGAACTTGTTGGAATGGATTGTGGACTTGAGGAATTTTTAGAGATAATAATTTTTATGTGTTTAAATTTTTAACAAAAGATACTTTTTTATGGAAGAGGTATTTTTTTGTTGGATTTAAAACACAAAATTTTTTATTTTAAACTTTCTAGAAAAGCTAAATAAATCATAATTTTATATATTCACGCGTTGACCTCACCTTGGCCCATAACCTGCGAGACATTAGGTCATAATTTGAATTAAAAAGTTTTGAAATTATCTGTATAAATAATTTTACCTAGTTGATGTGATTATTTATTACTATTTATATACCATGATTGACTCTGTATCTAGCATTTTAGCTTCGGTGATTCAATTATTATATTTTATAAATACAACAGTTTGGAATATACTAGATAATTTTTTATTATTTTATCTCATGAATTTAAATCTCTCATCATTCTTTTATTCCAAAGTTTTTTATTCTAACTCACCAACTGTTTTTAAAACTAAAGTTTTCTCTTTCTTCAATATTTTAAGGTTATCAGCAGCAGCTTTTTGATTCTGATATATTCCAGCATATTTCATGGTAAAAACGACTTGTAATAAAACATGATTTTTACAGTTTATGACTTTAAAATCAATAAACAATCCCATTCTTTTATTACCTCATTTTATGACCAGAAACAAAAGTACAATTATAAAAGCAATTTATTCCAAATATTCAAACAAAAAATATGTATGCTGTTATGAAGCTAATATTTTGTAGGATTTCAGATGGTTAATTCAATAAAAATTTTCATCCTCGACTACAAGTTGTAATAAAATTTTTTCGATGGTTTTTTAATTTTTTTTTATTCAACTTTTGTCTTGATAAGATTCTTTAGATACACATGTTCTATTATTGGTTTATATTTTATGTATTTATGATATTTGTTATGTAAATACATGACTTTAAATTAATTATTCATGTAATATACTATATTTCATAGGTATTATTAATTAGTAATGAAATATTCATAATCCATGAACATTCTTCCATGATTAAATTTTGTTTATATTTCATTACTATGTCGCCACCCATTAGGTTATATTTTGTCAATTAAATCTGTTATTTTAATAAATATTTTATTATAATTTCAATTTCTGATATAAAATTGTTTCAATATTAAATTAATAATCACTGATTATGATTACTAGCATTTAATATTAAATATTTTATTAATATAGATTAAATCTCAATAATAATAACAATGGTAATGAATATTTTATAAAACACATTTTCGGGTGTACGCAATTGTACGGGTGTACGAATACATTGCTGTATTAAACTGTCATTGAGAGAGATTTTGTTCTTGATCCAAGTTAGCTGTTTTTTATAGATTTTAAGATAAAGAATCTCAATTTGTTGGTCTTTTTTTTCTAAAGCTGCCAGTTATTTTATGATAAACAATTTAAATAGTTAAATGCGACTTATGACTCATCCATTAGAGATATCTTTACTTTGTATTTTATGAGATATTATTTATTGATGAATTATACTCTAATCGTACTAACAGCTAGTAGTACCATCACATTACTACCCTATTTCTACCATAAAACTGTCCATTACATAGATAATTACTAAATGGTCCTGATCTTATTGTCTCTTTCGGGCTTGAATTATAGGTGTAATAGCTAGCGAGGCGTTTCTAAGATTAAGTGGACCATGTTCAGGAAACCCCAGAATAAACCTGAATCTTAATTGCTACCCAAGTTTTTGTCAGCTAATTTTTTTGAAACTATCTAGTGTAAGTATTGTTTTCAAGTTGACTAAGTTCAATTTAAAATGAAATTACTTGTTTCTGTAATCAACCTAGGAAATATACAGGGGCTCATCTGGACTACAAAACCTCTTTTAAACTGGAATACATCAAAATGAGCAGAAACATTGGAAGAAGTGAGTTGATGCTAAAAATAAGTTTCTCCAACTAACGATAATTTCGTCGAAAAGTACATCCTCTTAACCAACAAAAAAAATCTCATGACATAAATTCTGAACAAAAGCATAGTTTACAAGACAGCGGTTTGAAAATGTTCTAAGGTCAATCTGTGCGTGTGTGTGTGTTTGCAAGGTCTTGATGAAGGTGTGTACTTCCAGGGTTGAAACTCTTTTCTTTTTCACTACTTCCTCTTCTATTTACTCCTACTAATCTACCTCAAACAACTATGGTAATCATGTAATAGTTTTCTAATATTTATTCAGCAAGCTTTCACTATTTTTTAATTATAATAAAATGTTCCAGAAATAATTATGAAAAATTGTATTGAGTCTTCTAGTAAAAATTCTAAAGAAAATTTTATCATGTGTATTTAATCATTTTTCTTCACCAGATTGTTTCATTTTTTTTTCTACTTATTAACTTTTAATATTTACCTCTGAGGTTTATGATGTTCTATAGTGAACTTTACTTTGAAAGCAGCATTAATTTTCGAAGGGTTAAAGCCAGCTTTGAGAATTAATCATTGGCACAAATGTACGATAAAATCAATATCCAATCGTGATGTTAGTAACTTATTTTCTAATGTGTAAATAGGGAATTGATTAACCAAGAAAAAATTATTACTTAAAAAGAACTACAGGTGACTTATCAATATCTTGAAATTTCTTAAAAGATAAGATTGAAATGAGATATATAATACTAGTGGAATAATTTCTCCAAGTCATAAATAACCACGCGAGCATAATAATTCTTTTACATTTAATATATCTTCTATTTAAGTAAATTAGTTTCTTGCGTGTTACTTTCAATATTGATAAAATATTTTTTAGAGCAGAAAATAATAAATTAATTATTTCACATTGAGTTTGAAATATGCATCAGCTTTTAATATTTATTTTTACTCCATGATATGCACTCTTTATCAAGGTATGCTGTTAGTTAAATAAATATATTAACAATTGATAAAGAAAATTTTGACGTTATATTTTTAACAAGTAATTCTAGCGTTTATTTTAATTCTCATTTTACTCACTAATCTAGATGTTTAAATAATCATCAGCCCTACTGGCTGTTTTTCTGACGATGTAAAGAAATTTTTGGTGGAACACAGGCCATCTGATTCTGTTGTATCGTTGCCTTAAGTATTGTCTGTACCAACATTATGCTTATTCTCTCTCTTTTTTTTGTTATTTAATATTTAAAATTTGAATACATTGTAACATGACTTAAATGGTACTCTTTTTGTGACCACAGAGCTAATCATTTTAATTACTTCTGTTTCTGGTATACAAACATCAGCCTACAATTAGTTTTCTTTTTATTTATTATTGAGATTTGTTGATTATTTTTGTTACATGACTGTTAATTCTCTTGTATGCAGGTAACTTTAATTCCTGTCACTTTTTATTGTTTTACAATCGATGTATACTTGTATGTGACAAGTAATCTATGTATGTGATCCTATAGGATGAGTTGGTTTTATTAAAAAAATTTTTTTTTAATTGTGATATTCAATTTTTAATGAAAGTATCTATGATCTTTTATTGTAAAAGCAAACATTCTTAAGACCTTTACTACTCTTTTAAGAATTCATGTTTGAATAATTACCATTATTATATAAATCTGGCATTTACATATTAAAGACGATTACTTTATCGAGAAAGTTCTTCAATTTTGGAACGTAAATTACATTTTTACGTTCATGAGTTATCAGAAAAAATTTACCGAAAGTATTTTAATTATTCAAAGATCTCAATTTATAACTTTGAATGGTTACAAAATATATATACATAAAAATAACCTCAAAAAATGTAATTTCAGTGTAAGTCTATGTATAAATATTGATATTGGAAAGAAAATATTTTTAGAACGAATCAATAAAGAATCAAATCAATCTTTCAAGAAATTTATCGAAATTTTCAACATAAAGAATTTCATCAGTAAAATTGAATGTAAAGTGTTGGAAGGAAACCGAATAATTCTACTCACAAGTTTGATGAATGCAAAAAAATAGATATATCAGTTATAACTGATAGTTATTCGTTTTTTAAGTAATCATTTTTCTATTGATGAAACTTATCGCGTTATTATTTTCATCTCTAATCCTTACTGCATCATTTAAAATTAATAAAATTTAGACATTATGTTGCTATTATTCCAACAAATAAAACATCGTTCTAACTACAAGGGAGTAATTACTATAGCTATAGTTTCAATGAAACATAAAATTCTCAAGCATTTACTTAATGTAAAAATATTATTTTTCAATTTGATGCATTTTAAAAAACTCTGGACTCGATAAATATGTTCAATCAGTCTCTATCAAAAAATGGTACCATTTGGTTTGTTTGACAACAGTGGTAATAACTACAAAATGGTAAACACAGTCGACCTATATTTTTAGCAAGTAATTCATGTATTAATGGGAATGAACCATTCGATTAAAAATGTATCCAAATGTTGATAATTACACTTTGTAAATAGAGCATGAATTTCTCTATCAATTAAAAATGATGAAATTGTGGTAGGATAACTGTTTTATTCCTGCTTTTATGATCAAGTAAAAAATAATAAACAGTAAAAAATCAATTTCAGAGAATATAAAAGGAAGAGATGATTTTAATAATTTAATATTCTCATAAAATATGATTGAATAAGATCAGTGTCATAAGGTATATCAAATTTTATGCCATTTAGGTACAATAGCGAAATAATATCAACTCTTGATCATTTAACCTAAGATATATTTTCAGTTTATCTTAGCAGGATTAAAATGTTCTTTTAAATCGTTCGTACCATTTTATCTTGAACCATTAGTTACTTTTAAGCTATTGCAGAAAATGATCATTATTCAACATCCTGTGCTTTTATCAAGAGTAATCACAGCTGCTTAGGTAGTCAATATGCTGAGAAAATTTGCCAAGTTTCTTGTGGACTTTCCAGTTATTGCATTGAATTCAAAATTTCAACACACATTTTGATGTTCAAAAGTTATTGGAGTCATTTAACAATTATTTTCGAGGAGGTATATATGTGACTGGAGTTGAGAGTGTAGACTCTCACTAGGTCATACCTACTTGTTGTATCTTATTGCACTATATTTTCAAGTTTTTCTTTCATTATTACTAGTAAACTTTAAATGAAACTTTATGGTGTTCTTCTTAAAACTCTTTTTGCATTTTTTATCTCATCATGACCTCAATTTTAGCATAAAATATTATCAGCACATTTTATATTTCACACATAAACCAACCTTATCTGTTCATTGTTTTTAAATTTTTTATTTATAAACATTTTTACTTGACATTTATTTAAAACAACTTTTTTTCAGAATCAAGATGAATAAGAACCAGCGATAAAAGTTTTTATTATTTTTCACATAAATTTAAGTGGTTCTTCTAAATGACATTCTAAAGTATAATATTAAAAAGATCAACTTTGACATTAACAAACATTAATTGCCACACACACACACACACACACTTGTTAATAAAATAAAGCATTTATTCTTAAAGAGAATGCATCTATAAGAATAAATGAATATTCATATTATTTCAGAGTATTCATAAAAATATTTTTCATCTTTTAAAGATAGTGTCAATCAGGCAAGAGTGAATATAATAAAAAAAAGAAAATGTAAAACAAGTTAAGATTGAAAGAGAGTGAAAATAAATGTAGAAAAGCAGCTGGAGGTGTGAGTGATGCTGAAAAGGATTAGAAAAGAACGTCTTAGATTTTTTATTTCATTTCTCTTTCTTTATAGATGGTTTTCCCTCTTTTTCCAGGATTTTATTTGAGAAGGTGGCTTTCATGGGTCGATACTCTATGAACAGCGCAGAGACTGAATACGATGGAACTTTCTGAACCCCCCTAGTTCAATCTATTGAACACGAACATCGAATTTTATTTCATTTTTTTCAGTTCTTATATTTATTACATTTTTCTTCATTTATATACTACATATCTTGTTCAATTTTTTCTCTATCTTGTATTTGTCATCATTAACATCTTTCATTTTAATTTGATTGTAATTAATTATGATAAAGAACTCATATCTTCAGATGATTTTTTATGGTACAATGCTTAATGGTCTTTTAGATTGAGTTTTAGTTTGATTAAATAGCAAACTCTTTATTAAAGAACAAAAAAAAAAGAAACTTGATAAAAGTTCACGTTCAACAAAACGTATTACTAATTTCCCAGCTGGAGAATGTACTATGTCAAAAGTATTTTTCATTTTTATCGAGTTAAAAAGTCTGTAATAAGTAGAATGAAGAGCTGGAGAATAAATATAAGAAATAAAATACAGAAAAATGTTAAAATTTTCTATTAATAAAATGATATTAAATCTACCCTACTACCTTCAAAAATAAAAAAAGAATCAAAATAGTATCTATTTATTGTCAGTGAAACTTTTATAATTTCTTTCACTATCAGAGCTTAGAAACTATCAGATTAGTACAACAAAACTATGCTCATGAAGTAATGTTTAATAAAAATGAATTGATAAACAAGAAACGTCACTATATTTAAGAAGTTGTTTTTATTTCATAACATTAGATGTTCATTAAACACCTTTGATGCTTTCATCAGAACCTGAGATAATGGAATGATCTAATGAAGTTAAATAGGATCTGTTTAGACCTAGCTGCATTATGTCTGCATCTAGAAAGATAGTTGGCATAATTTGATCTGAGAATACTAAAATAGATTTGTTTAGATCTGCTTATTAATATTACTAAATTCATGCAAATTTAAATTGAATGTGATTTGAAAAGATCTGATTATATTTTCCTAAGAGTTATCTAGATTTTCAGAAGCAAAAGAATTTATTTTCATATTGGTCTAGGTTGTAATCAATTAGAGAATTTAGGTTTTTGTTGATTCAATAACAATTTATATAAATGAATATGGATCATCACATATCAAGCATGAAAGCTTGAAAATTCTAGAGAGTAAATAAATAAAACTGTTTTTAAAATCCAATTCATTTCATATCTCTGTTTATTATTGAATATTATTTTTAATTAAATGACATACTTGGTATTATTAAATAAAATTGATAAAAATTACAGTGAAATTAAACTGTCTGATCAATTTTTTTTATTTTACAAATCATTTAGATCAGCTTGAAATAAAGCTTTTCACTTTTATGGGTTCCATTATTTTTAGTTTAAAAGTTATTTCCTTCTAAAGTGAATATTTTTTATTTTCAATTGATTGAAATACTTCACTTGAATATCACGTGATGATAATTGTATTTTCATAACAGTGATATTGACTTTTTACATTGTAACAAAAGCTTTAAAAAATTTGTATTCTGGTTTGATTAACGAATTGACAGTTCGTACATCATTTTCACCGTCAAGCAAGTTAAAAAGCACTTGATTTTGGATTGTTTTACTGTCATTCCACTTTTGTCACATCATAAAATTTCAATTGCACAGAAATCAATAAGTGCTACTGATTCCATTGTCCTCAAAATTGTGATAAACATTCTTTCACATACACTCTTGAAATTTTAAAATTAGCTATTAATTGTTCATATTTGAATACACACTAATTACCATAGTAAATATATTTACATGATTATTTTTAGCTTTTTAAATATATCTTTTCAATAATATTTGGATATTGTCTATATGCTGGATTGATTGAACACAAAATATGTTTAGTTACTCTAGAGAATTTTAATTATAAATTATTAAAAATTGTTTTACTTTGAATCTGAATAAATGAAGTGTTGATTACTAGTGTTATATAATAATATGCAATAACTTCTGTTATCAGGTAAATTGTTTCCATGTTCATAGTTACAAGAGTAAAGCATGTAATTTATGTAATCAAGTTAATAATAATATCTTAATGTCAAATTATTTAATTAATGCTCAATTATAGTGATTTTACTAATGGAAAATTGTTAATTAAATAAATAGTTGTATTATTGCATTGAATATTTATTTAACTGATTAATGTTTATTGGTATCTGATATCCTAAATCTTATGTTTATATGATGTAAATGTTAAAAATATTACCATGTCAATTCTAAAAAAAATAATTTATTGTGACTATTCAAAATTTTTATTTTATTGTTAATTTTAAAAAATGTTAGTTGTTCACAGTTAATTTTGTTTTTTAGTGTAGTATTTATCATTGAAAAACAGTGCTCAATCGAACGATAAATATCTTGAATTGATGTATTCAAGAAGAAACATGTACTGATATTCAGAAGCATTTCGATTTCAAAGTATTGCAAGCATTAAAAAAATACTTGGAGTGACTTAAAAAAAAATAAATTTGAACAGGAAACTTGAAGTTATTGAGAATCAAATAGAAGTAAAGTTGATAATCCATTGTCGAACCCACCTAAATACTAAAGTCTTTGATTTAAAATGATTATTTCAGCAAAAAAAAAAAAATGATCAACTGAATAATTTTAAAATATAAAAGCAATGATTAACTAGTGGTTAACTAATAAAAAATCATCTTTTTAGCAATTTAATTATCAACTGAATTCAAATCATTGAAATGTAAAATAAAATAGCTTTGATATGATATTTGATTACTCAACATTACAATAAAAGTGCATTATCTAACAGAAGTTTATCGATAAATTTTCTCAATATCATTCTTTCTTTTTCATATAACTTTTGAATAGCATGAATAACTGCAGAATAGAAAGAAAAAAAAATAGAAAAGTATTATAATGATATAAAGTTGGACAATTTATTCAAGTGATTCTTTTTCCTCGAAAGATGAATTTTTGATCGTGCTAAAAACGCACTGACATTTTGATGAATTATTTCCAAACTATATTTAAACTCCATTAACGTTCATGTTACTCTTCTGCTTCATTTTATTGATTATTATTTTGTAGAGTGCATTGTTTTCTTTATTTTCATAAAACTTTTTTAAAGTCACTTTAAAGAAATTTGATAATTATTAACTCATAACTGAGTTGCAATTAATCATGATAGAAGCATAATTGTTTATCGATTGAAACCTAATATATACATTAAAGAAAAGTAGATAGAGATAAGAGTGTCAATATCTTGTCTATTAATCAATTAAATCTCCTTCAGAGATACCAAAAATTTTCAAGTGCTTCATGTAGAACTTTTTTTACATTTTATTAAGTAGAATTAGTTTTCAAACTTTCTTATTAAGCGTCAGCAAACTTGATTTGTTACACTCTAACTCATTAGATATTTCTTTTAAATTGTTATCAAGAAAAAAAGTTCATAATATCCCATTCAATTGGCCTTGTATCAAACTAATTAAAATTTTTAATTTACTTATTCCAAGTTTTCAAGATACAAGTTTCCATCTAGTCTATAATTATCCAACTAAATATTCACATTTGACAAAAGTTGATAGAACTAAATAGAAACAAATTCATTCTCAATATATCTTCTCTTTAATAAATAACTTGTTAGCTTCATGAATCTTATTAATGATGATCAAATCCTTTCAGAATGTGTATGCATAATAGAAGTATCTCCAACAAATATTGTAAAGCTTTCTGAAAAGACCGAGGAAAATATTCTCTTAAGATTGCTGTAACCTGGTGGAAATCTTTAATCAGGTTAGCAGCAAGAAGTTTTATAAATCTGACATTTAATTATTAACTGGGCTGATATTCTTTTGATGTGTTTCCAGCATACCTTCTATGATCTCCAACATTTGTGCTATTTCCTTTTTACTATTAATTGTTATTTCCAACCAAACATGTTTCTCCTTTTTTTTGTGCTTTCAAGATTGTCAAGTGCACCTGTTGATGTGAAAGAACTTTAAAAAAGTTAATTAATCCAATGATTGTTGTAATTATTTAATGTAATTCAGACATGTGTTTTAACATGAAATATTGTCAATACATCATTTTATTTTATTAAAAAAAATAGAATGATGTTTGTATGTAGAAAACAAGAATTGTATTGTACGAATGACAAACAATTTCAAGGATTTATTCAGAACTCTGTATGATGTAGAAAAATATGTCACGATAAGCATCGCATCAACAGAGAGTGACAAATGGTCCTCGTGTTTTTTTCCCAATAGAAAATGCTAATTAAGAGAGAAGGAAGATAAATAAACCCTATAAATTAATGTATAATTTATCCATCAATAATGTTAATAGAGAATATTATGAAATTTATTCTATGATGATTTGATGACAGCTGTCTATTTATTTTTCATATCAATCAAATGATTCTGTTTTTATTGTTAAGAATGTTTGAGTGGAATTTAAATAATATTATTAATAATAATAATGAAGTAACAACGTTTCTATCATAACATGCCAAGGGAATCTCGGTCAACAATTGTATTACTGGATAACAACGCACTTGACAATTTTCCAAAATAACATTACATACCACAAGTTTGAGTAACCACAGTCTTGATTGACAGAACTTCATTACAACTTTCATCATTTTTGTTTAACTGAAAATTTATGGAACAAACTCATAAGGATTTAAGTGGTTCTTGCTATCATTTAGAAAATTTGATAAAGTTGTGATGAATTTTCATAATTTAAAGAATCTATTGAAATACAATTGACCTGAATCTCAATTTAACTTGGACATTTATTAATCGTGACAGGTTGTACCTCTTGAAAATCGTGTGAGTTGGAATAATTTAGACTTATTTTGCATACATGTTTGCCACTTGGAAGACTGTAGAATTTTAAATTTATGAATTCGGATTATTCAATAATTTATTTATAAATTCAGATTGTGAAAATGAATTCAATTTTTAAACTATCATGGAATATTTTTTCCTATAAAGATTATTTTGTGGCAAATATTGGAACAAAGTTAGCTTAAAAAGGAGAATATGCTTTCTCTATTGCTTGGAAAATAATTGCTTCTTTTTAAAGAGAACAATAAATATCATACAATTATTTAAAAAATAGTAATTTCTTTAATGTATTCGTAATGGATGTTGTAATTGAGTTTACTCAAGAAAATAGATGATTTTCGACATGGTGGTAGGAAATTAAAAGTATACCAGTGTTTAGAATCGGATAATAAAAATTTTTTGCTGCCCCTAGGGAGGAGGGAGGAGATTAACAATAAAAACCCTCCTCATCGAAATATCTTCAAATCTATAATAAACAGGAAAAAAAAGTTTTAAATAAAAATTTTCCAGAATGAAATTTTACACAAAAAAAATTAGCAGATAGCACAAAGTAATTTGATAATTGAAACAAAATGAAAATACGTTGAAAGTCAATTAATATTTACAATATTCTTTGAATTATTGGATATTTAATAAAACGATATATTAATTTTGATAAAATACCTTTCATTATTTTAATTGAGTTAATTATTAACCAATCAATAGAGACAATATTCAATTAAAACAGATAAAAAATAAAAATTCATCAACTGTTGTAATAAATGTAATATTGATTCTCCAATAACATAAATTAAAAATGCTTTTATGATTCAAATAATTGAACTTTATTAAAAAAATATTTCATTACTGCTTTTATTCTGTATAAATATCGAATTTTCCTATTTTTTATTTCAAATGCCTTTTACATAAAAATTTTGTTGGGACATAAAAAAATTCTAGCTATAAAATGACAATGAATGAAAGTTTGGTACACAAGAGAGTGCAGACAATCTTAGCAATATAACAAATGCTGCACTGTATAGGCTCTGTGCAACAAGTGTATATATATATATATATATATATATGTATATGTACGGATTTAGGAAGAAAAGTGTTCTGTTTTCTCCAGGGAATAAAATGGTTATTGCTAGATATTACCATGAGATTGAAATCACAACCCTGGAAAAATATTTCGTTGTATCCTACATTTTTCTTTTTATATTTATATTCCTTTCCCTCCATTTCAAAAACTAGACAAGAATATTTCTCGGAAATTGCTTTAAATTAACCGAAATAGAAAACCAAATATTTCATGTAAAAAAGAGTGTACTTTACAAATATAAATATTATAAATATTGCCATGTGTTTTTGAATAATAAAACATATCGGTTTGGTACTCTGTTACTACGCCCAAAAATCGATGATAGATATTTTCTCATATACTGTATCATTCGGAGAATGCAGATAATGAAGACTCTATTAAGAAGTCATTATCAAAAAGATCGAATACCGTTTAATTCCTAATCACATAAATCTGATTAAAATCCAATCAATTGGATTAATGGGATTACTCCCATTTTTAACGATAAATTAAATTATTATTGCTCATTTTTTAAATTGATATAAATAATATTCAATTATTATAAGTCATATAAAATCAATAACAACAATATTTCATCAATATTGACCACATTTTTTAAATAATTTTTATCATATAATAACTAAAGTTCATTCTCAGTTGCCTTTCACTTCATTTGTTTTGCAATTTATTTGTTATAAAAAAAAATGGCTGGGCCGAATTTGTTTGTAAACTTTTTTCAGATTTTATTTATTGTATTATCTTTCAAATAACATTTGTTTGGAGCCGATATCTTCAGTGGTTATCGGGATATCACTGTAAATCTGACAAATCTTGTGAGATGTGTTAAAATAACACACTTTGGATGTGTTCAATGTTAAATTCCTATACACAAACTATAGAGCCTTGTAGTTATTTTTAGCACATTTTAAAGCGTGTTACAATTTATAGTTTGTTTACGGAGTTTAACATTGAACACGTGTAGGTATGTTTACTGTAACACACTTCGAATTTACAGTGTATCGAAAACGAAAAAAAAAAAACTAGACATATCTACATACGTACATCTATTTCTAAACCTTCTTAATGGGAAGTTAAAAATTAAGAAAAAAAGAAACAAAAAATCCCCAATTAAAAATAAATATATAAGTAATTCAAACTTTATAGCACCACTTTTTTCAATACTTTCCAATCAAATTTGATGCTTAAAGTTCTCAAATGTTTGTCAGTAGCCATAAAAAGAGCAGAGTTACATCAATATTATTTTTATTAACAAAAAATTATATTATAAGACTCAATTCTAGTTGGTTAGATAGCCTCCTTAAAAGAAGAAGAAGAAGAAGCATCAATAACTCGAGATAAAAAAAGAAATAAAATGTACCTCAGAACTAGTGGTACTATCAGCGCTGTCAGTCGTCGTAGCAGAGGATAGGGGTGACCGAGAGCTCCTTTGTACCCAGCGATCTCTGATGATGGCTACCCCTGTAACCACTGCTATTTTACTTGCGGTACTGTTGCTGGTAGCTTTATCGCCACCGCCACCGGCGCTTCCACCGCCGCATGCTCGCTCCAGAACATCCCCAAATACTTCCGACAACTTGTCCGGCACTTTGACGAGTGCGTTCAATATCACTGTTTATGTCCAAGTGCTCGTAAAAGTACTTTGAGTTTTTAGGGATAATTATTCTTCTAATTATTGCAATAGAATATAATGATATTGATAAGTAGCTTATAAAGTACTTCAATTGCCTCTAAATACTTGACTTGTTAACTTATCAACGATATTTATAAGCGTATTAGTTTATTGAAAAAATATATGTATACAAATATTGTTAGCAATTAAATGTATGATTGTCGAGTTTCTTTTTTTTTTCTTTACCCTTTTTAATTCACTGAAAACTTTATGTTATGATTTTTGTTGATTTGATTATCACGACGTTGATATAAATTTGAAAATAAGAGGAATAAATTAAGTGCGTTAGATGTTTTGATTTTAGTTTGATGAATTTTTCAGAAGAATTATTTCTTCTTATTTGATTCTCCTCACTAGTTATTTTTATAAAAACTATACTTTTCTTTTTATTTTAAAAATTTATAAATTAGGCACTAATTATTATTCTTATCTTTCTGCTGAATTGAACGTCGATTTATTGAATTGGATAATTCACTAGTTAAATCACTGCTCTATCTCATCTCAACAACGGTTTTCTCTTTTTTATTTGAATGACTTTCGTGCGCTTTGTTTGGAGTTGGAATTTGATCGTTTTACAGATGAAATAAAATGCTTCAAGTCTTAGAAGACTATAAGTGCGCTTTTACTCTATAGTGTTCTCGTCCGTTTTGACCCGACACATCAGCACGATTATCACACGACAGCCGGGAAGGCCAGAAAACAGCGAATCGTGGAGGGAATGAAGAAGGGGGAAGGCTTTCGCGTGGTACCAGTGAGTCGACGCAGAACTAGCGAGGGTGGTGGCTAGGTGCCGAGACAAGTTTTCTGTTTCAGGTGAGAGCGAGAGATCTATGCGTGCGTCGCAACAGGTTACACTCTCTCCAATTGCGTATGTTCCTGGGATCTATGTCAAGAACAACCACAGGTACCTTCTCTCTTTATCCACTGTTATCGACTCCTTGGCTATCTATTATATTCTTCAGATATTTTTTTTTCTTTTCATGCTGACATTTAGTTGTTTAATTGTGCTAATATGAACTCGTGATGATGCAACGATGGAACACAAAGTAGGGCAATTAAAGATATTGCGTACCTTTGATTTTATTATTGTGTTGGCCTCTTTATGCTCTACTTTAGGAAATTAAAAGTACATTCATTTGTGATGAATATACATTGAGAAAATCAATTGACTGTGAATAAGTAATATTTTTTTTTATCAATAAAATTAAAATTCTGACTAGTCACGATTTTCAAACTGTAAATCCAAACGTCTAGAAACTAAACTCTTGAAGTGTTGAAAATGTTAATTTACTTGCCACAAACAAACCATAGCATTTTTGTAGATAAATCTCAACCGTGTCTAGCCGTTTATCAAAATACAATAGTTTGTTCATGGCATTCAGCGTTGTGAACACTTAGATGTTTTATTACTTAAAACTTGAATTTTTCCGAATTCGTAGAGTCATTAAATTCACTAAATATACAAATATATTTTCTTACGAATATTCCAAATTATTTTTATTAATTAAATAAACATTTTTTTGTACAGCAAAAAATTTTTCTCAGTGTCACTATGTTTTTTCTTGATAATTTTATTACTTTTGTTCATTAATTAATGAAAAATGTTTTCTAATTTTTCTTTTATTTTCTAGCTCAGTGATTAGAATGCAAAGACTAATTTGTTCATGTAAAAATATCCATAAAGAAAATATCTTATAAGGAAAATATTTATTTTTATGATAGGCACAAAGGGGAGGACTATCAAAAATCTATATGGTAATCTCCATTATGCTGATAACTATGAGGATATTTTTAATTTAAAAAATATAATTATTTACAGATAGAACATTACTTTTTATAAAAAAAAATTGACTGCACTCAAATATATTTCAATAAAATGCTACAAAAGTTTTGCTGTATAGTTATTGATTTTTATTTTTTTTTGTTTGTGAAAAAATAATGATTTGATGAATCTTATTATTAATTTACTAACAATAAGAATTGTAGGGGAGTTAACTCACTTCCGCATCTTAAATAAATAAGAAATTCTTTATTGTTATTAAGATTCATCAATCATTGATAGCATTATAGAATTGATGAATGTCTGAACAAAAGTGGATGATTCTACTTTATGTCAGAATGAATTTTATTTTTTTTTCTGTTCCATGGTAATATATTCAATAAACTACTATTTAACTTTCTAACAAACTCATCATCTACTTCCAACTTAATTGAAATTCATCGAAAAAAATTCAAGTAGAATAACCAATCTTTAATCAGACGCATTATGATTTTTAAAAAATTTGTTATTGTTTGTTGAAGTTTAAATTTTCCACTTATCTTCAATAAGTTAAAAAATTTTTTTTATTTACAATAAAAAAAAATTTATTCATTTATTGAAGAAAAGGAGAACTCGATGCAGACTATTATTCTGTAATTTTAATATAAATTCATGAGAATATTAAAAGGAAGGAGAAAAAACTATTTCATAATTGTTCAGCATGTATAAACATATTTCAAGATAATCGGATTAAACTCTTATTATGGCTCCAACCTTTCTGTTGTTTTTGTTACAGACAACAGTATACACATAAAGGTGAGATATGAAATAAAAAAAAAAAAATGCAAAAAGAATTTTTTTCTAAATTATATCTAAAACGTCATGTAATAATGTCGTGATATGTTATCTATTATAGTTGAAATCATTTTTTTCTCAGGATTTAAAGATATTAAAATTGTTTTCAGACATAGAACTATTTTTTCATTTTTCCCTCTTTTATATCTACGTCTTACATAAACTCTCTAAATGCCATAACATCTTTAGAAATAAAAAATAAAAGCCTCGAAGGGTAAAAAACAAGAATAAATGATTGAAGATTATTTTCTAAAATACAAAAAAAAAAATCTCTTTTATCTTTTTTTTTTTTTTTGAAAACTCGTTTCATAAAAGATGTCTATAATTTCATAAATATTTAATAATAAATCAAAAATAAAAAAAAAAGTTAAGAATTTAAAAATACTTTTAAAAAAAAATGTTTAAAATGTAATAAAAGAGGAATGTGCTTTTTCTATGGTCTTTTAGTTGTTACTCAACGATAAACAAGTGAAAGTAATATTGAAGAAGTAGTGTAAAGTGATGTGATGTCAGACATAAAGTATGTTGGTCGACATTGCTCAAACACTAAGTGATGTATCAATTTCGAACACAATTGAGTTATTATGTGTGATATCGTATGTAATATTTATTACATAGGAACAAAATGTATTCTCATGTAAATATGTTCATATAATTTCATCTTGCAAGCAGCGATATTATCCTTTACATTCTTTAATCTTGTTACTCTTTGGCAGCAGGTACTCTTGAAAGCCTTAATAGCTATCGCTTATTGTAGAGTGCTGTATTGATCCTGATTCCAGATTCTATATTCCCTCGCGGCGACACGGGAACACACCTCTCGTCCTCCCTATCTTTCTCACTCCCTTGTCCCCCCTCTGAACCTTTCCCTTTTACCCTCCCTTGTACTCTCCTTCGTTTCACTTTCGATTCTTTACTTTCTTTTCCCATAATCCAGCCTTTATCCTCCTTTACCACATGACCAATTCTTCTCACTTCATATGTTATACCAATGAACACACAAAAATTCAACCCCTCTTCAATGAACATAAAAAAAACTCTTTATTGAATATAATATCTTTCAGTCAAATTTTTATTCAATTTTATTTCTCAAAATATTCCACCTGTGTCCCTATTTAATATGCCGATCACGTTAGTCTAGTCTCGAAAATGTAAAATTATTCTGGTATAAATATTTTATTTTGACCTTCACACTCAATCATTGAACTTCAAAGTTAGCTTATCTATGATCAATAATTTCCATTTCGATAGATATAATTCTATATCAGTAATTAATCAAATAAACAATCAGCTAATGAATATGAATATCTTGGCTAATATATCTCTAGTTCATACAGTAGTTAACAACTACCATTATAATTTTCTTTAAAAAAAACTGAAACTACCTTATCGACTGTCTAGTAATGTTAGTATTTATCTTACCGACGAAGGAGTATATACGAAAGTAGTTTGGTCAGACGGTTGCTGTTGTTATCATTCTAGGGTTATTTATTACACTACTCTGATAACATACCTGTGGTTGGATAGTGTAGTAGTTGGGTTTGGTTTTTTTCCAACAGTCGAGAACAGTAGAGGCAACTGGTGGGCTGTGTGAATGATGATGACTTCGACTGATATCATAGTACTCCTTGGATGAAGCTTTCAATGGTGGATCAGGCCAACGGTCGAGAGTATTCCAATACTTGCCAAGATATTTAGCAGTATAGTAGCGGTATACAACGATTGTAACCGCTACAACTAAAGCTAGCCCTGTACCTGCTGCTGCACCAAGTACAGCTGCAGAAACCATTTCCCCCGTTTTGAATGGATTTTGTAACACCGAACCAATGTGACGTCCTGCAAATAAAGGTAATCAACGATCAATTAATATTAGTAATGATATTAATATGTGATTTATTATTAAGGTTTATTTATATATCTATTATTTTTAGAAAGTGACCTTTCATCAATGATGTGAATAAGGCTGATGAATTTTTTATAAGCATGTCATAACATCATTATTTTTGGTTGATTTATATTCACACAATTGGATACATCACTTAAAAAAAAAGTAAGACGAAAGACAGTGAAGAAGAAAGATGATCAATAATACTCAGAACTTGGTCTCTCAGGGTAACTTTTGATATGGAAAAAAAAGATAAGTGTAGCTCAAGATCTAATAGAGAAGACGTATTCTGAGAGTGATTCTATTTCCCTAGAGGCAAAACTATATGATGTGGATTGTGTCAAGTAAAATTACTTGCTTTCGTGTTCTTACTTTCATACAATTCAACAAGTCTGTTTTTTAGTAAACTCTTGCTCATATTTATGGATACTAAAAATTAGCGCGCACAAAGTGCGCGCCGTGAATGTATAATGCAAATTACTAATTTATATGTCCATATAAATTTACACTGAGAAAAATTTCTCTGAGTGTATAAATAGGATAATTACCACCCCTTTAGTTGAGGGGTAATTAGTCCTTTTTAGGGAATTCTCTTCTTAATAAGTAGTAACTTCTTTTCGCCCCTTCACTCCAGTGATCATTTTCAAGAGATGTAGAAAATAGTTCCACTCGGAATAAGTGTGCTCTGACACCAGGCACCCTTCAAACGCTTTTTTGCATTTTTTCCTATATTTTCTAGTTTTCTTTGAGAACTTTGGAAAATGTTTTAAACAAAAGTTGTAATGCCGAGGATTTTTCGTGAAGAAATCCGCGTATTCCCAGAGACAGCGCGATATGTCAGCTTTTTCCTCTTTTATAAATCTTCAATTTACAATGGATTCAGCTTAGCTACTTAATTCAAGAAATGAATGAAATATTACTTTATCAAAAAAATTTTACTGACCACTTCACAACTATAGGAGTTAATGAAATGTGGACTCAACAGGTTAAAATCTCATATAATTCATATGAGCACAGTTTGATAATGTTTGTCGATTCCACCGATATCAAATGGAATTTAGTGATAATTCCCTTATTAGAATGGCTAAAGGTGACATATATGAATTATTGACCAAATCAAACCAAAAAAATTAATGGCACTATATTTGGAACCAACACCTCACAAATCTTTAGGTGATAATTGAAAAGAACTCGTGAAAACTGACAATAATTACGATGTCATTTTCGAATTCGATGATAAACAACTGAAGGCTCATAAACTATTACTGATGGCACGTAATCCAGTATTTTCGACCATGTTTAACATTGACATGATCGAGAAAGGAACAGGTCGCGTAACAATTGTGGATATATCTTCTTCAATTTTTGAAATATTACTTTATTTTATATATACAGACCAGATTATGATGAAATTAGATTTTGCAACTAGAATAGATTTAATGAATTATAGATAAAATGTCTGGAATAATAACAGAATTTTTTTTTTAATTTTCGTACAAACTCGGAGATGCTGCAAGTTTTAATAGAAAGCATAAGATAAATTGGATTCGATTAACAGACTTAATCTTGTATAACTAACTGAACATTCCGAATTTCAAATGAAGCTCTTTTTACTTACATAACACATCTCCGAGATATTTACCTACCCTAATTTATTGGTAGCTGTAATTTATTGCCACTGTTTTATAAATCCAGGTACTTATAAATGTATTTTGATCATCAATTGATTTACATTCTATCATTTTTTATTTAAGTTAGCATACTAAAGTACATCAAAAACATTATATTAAAAGATCAGTCTTTCTACATCATCTGATGTAGAAAATTTTTCTCAGTGTAGCTTATCAAGCTTCATTGTCTCAACATTTTCTTTATCAAAAATCCAAGAAAGCAGTGATAGCATCAACTTTTTGACGCTTGCCATTTTTTATCAATGTTCATCAAGATAAAATAAGTAATTTTATTACCAGCACTTGTAAGGAAGTGATGAGAATTATTTATTGAACCAATCATCTCAAATAAGTCAATGTGATAGAAGAAAAATTACTAGGAAAATAATAGCAATGCTAATTATTTAACTTGAAATCGATATAAATTAATTTAAGTGTATTGAAGCTGATGTTATTGTATTTTTCTGTGACAGAGAGCAAAAACAAGATTTAGTTGTGATCTATTTAACGAGTAAAAAGTGTTAGAACCGAGTAGTTAATCACTTGAAAAAGCTGTTTTCAAAAGCTCTTTAAACTTTGGACATAGCATGTGATAATATTTAATCTGTTAAAGTGTTCTTTTTTTGACACAAAAAAAAAAATTCAACAAGAAAACTAACTATTAAAATCTATAATTTATTTAAGAGAAATTTATGCTCATTTGTGCTATCAAACAAAAACAATTATTGATTTTTTTTTTTTCAATGTAGATATATTTTAACATATCTTTTTTTAAATTGGTCTGTTTGATGATTTAGGTGAACAATAAGATTAAATACACTACAATAAATGGAAAAAACGAGGTGTTTTACGGAAGAAGGAGTGGGTATTTAGAGGTAAAACAGACGTTTCTGTTTTTAGAGAAAATTAGTGAAATCGAATTACCTCAGTGGGAGATAAATCCATGTGTAACGAAATGGAAAATCTCTTGGATTGGAGAAAAACAAGTAAATGTATGTGAGTATAAAAAAAAGTAATAAAAATTCATAAAAGGGAAAATATTGAATGGAAATTTACGACAAATTTTATATAAATGCATTACAAAAATGGCATATATTCACCTTACTTACTTTTATATGACCAATGGGATTAAATAATAATTTGTAACAAAAGAGCAATAAAAAAAAATATAAACCTGCATCTGATAAGACTGTCTTGTCAAAGCGATCATGTAAATGACATATTTTATACACTCAAATAATTTTAAGAATTTATTGGACTTGACATTGAAAATGTAACTGTCTGTTCTGGTTATCATTTGGATTTGAAAGTGAATAGAAATATATCAGTAGATATTATAAAAAAATTAAAATTATGGTAAAATTACTCTAAACAATATTACAAGTTATATAAAACAACTTCTGAGGTATTAAATTTATTTAATTAAAATCCAAGCTATGTATGAGTCCAAGTAATTTATCAAATATATAAATTATATCAATTTAATAATCAAATAATATTTACTTCAATTTTGAATGTTACAATGTATTTTTGCTAACAAAGAGAAAGATGTTTAAATTTCATTATTCTTGAAAGAAATTTGTTATTTCATTTACGGAAAATCACTTTGAAAAAGATGTATTTGATTTTCAAATTGAAAACATGAAGTCTTGCTAATTTTATTTATTTTCTTTTAGATTGAAGTTAAATGTAATGGGTTCAAGGTATATACTTTGTCAATTGAATGTTCTTTTTATAATTCTCTTTGAGAAGCTTCAAGTAATCTCAACTCTCCTCTTACGAGTAGTACACTAGTACCTAGCTATTGAAGTAAGACGTTTTCATTCACAAATGAGAAAAATGTTTCCACAATTTTTTCATGATCAGAAAAAAATGGCAAATTCCTGATATTTTTTTCCTTCTTCAGTTAAGAGGTAAGTATTAATGTAAAAAAAAAAATTCTTAAATTCTTCCTTCAATTACGAAATTAAATTTTTTTTGGGACGTTTACTAATTTTTTATTCGACCTTATCTCATGTGAATCATGCAAATTATCGTAAACATTGTAATCAGGCTATCGATTACATTCATTGTCATTGCCTTGGGCCAGAGAACGTATTTAAATGATATGTAATATGTAATACTATAATTCTTCTTTGATTATTGTAGGTAATATCAGACGTTTAATGGAATATCCATGTCAATGATTAATTAGGTATCATTTTCGAGTTAGTTTAATATTCAACGATGAGTTTAGATTGATAATTCAATTGATTTTTTTTGATAACATCAAGATAACTTTTTATCTAGAAAAAGGGCTGGTCTTTAATTTACTTGTGATAAAAATAATTGCTTTAATAACAAGTATTTATTTTACTTTTTATAAATAATTCATTTGTAAACAAGTTATCAATGCAGTCAAATATTTATTTATCAGCAGTTTCTATTGTATTTGTATGCAGCAAAAACAGTTTATTAATAAATAATTTAATAAAACTCTCTCAACCATCTTGATAATAAAATATAAATAAAAATATCCAATGGATTTAATTAATTTTAGTAATTATTTATTTTTATTATGTCATTATAATTGAGCCAATGATTCACTTTATGCTAGTATTTTTTTTTATGTCTATATTATCTTTAATAGTTCATTTTTTCCAATACTTTCATCTATCCATTTATGATCCTATTAAATTGTATGTTTATCCATTTTGTAATGTGATTCTGTTCATAATTAGACCTTCGACCTCATCACGCAAGATATATCAATAAATGAGTCATGAAAAATCTAATCACAATAAAAACATAAACTCATTATTTTGACTACTTTCATATTAAACTTTAATATTTATAGCTAACAATTATTTTAAATGATCATTTTTTGTTTGCATATTTTCATGCCCTAAATGAGCACAGTAATTTTATCTAATTTAAAAGCCAAGCTTAAGCGTTACAGAACTAAATTAAAAAAATTATTAAGTTATTCTGGATGAAAATAAGGTTCATGCTTTCATTATATGCCGTAGAGTACTTTCATGAGCTTCTTTTGCATTTTGTATGTTTATAAATCTTATGCAATCTACTCTTACATTATTATCACTTTCTTCCTAAGTGATGAGTCACAACACTGGGGAGTTAAAAGTATGTTTTTATGGTTTTAACTTAATATTGTTTAGTACTAAATGTGTAGATATAATCATTCAGCAATTTTTTTTATTTACCTTTAGAATTACTGTGTTCATGAGGTCTGATATTTGAACCTATTAATTAATTTTCTTTCCCACTGTTTGAGAAAATGAGTTTCTTTCTAATAATTCTAATACAAATATTAACTGAATTTTTTGTTTGTTGGTTGATATTAAATAAAATCCAATAAACATTATTTCACAGAAATCAGAGGTTTTATTTGAGTGAACTCTGAAAGTTTACTAGAATGATTTAAAATTATAATTTGAGAAAAGTAAGTTCATTTAAATTCGGTTAGCCCGCCAGTTTGATTGAATTTTATTTTGCTGAATTCTGGATATACATGAAAATAATCGTCAAGAATAATTTTTTATTTACATTTATTTTAGGAAATAAATCGATTATTTCCGATTTACATTCAGTTATTTCAATGTTTAATCTGCGTGCATAGCTTTTAACGTTAGCTGCAATCTCCCATTTGTTAATTTCTCTTCTGTTACTAAGATAATCTCTCATCTATGAATTATCTTTTTCCCCTCTTAATCTTTCCCTGAGCTAATCATAATTTAATTAAGTGGCGCGCTTTTCAAAATTGTACACAATTTTATATGTTGCGCATGAATATTCAAATTATTTTTTTCTGCACGTCTTTGTGCGCACATAGTGGGGAATATTAGTTACAAAGTAGGGGTACAAGCCAATAAATGTGAAAAGTTCTGGCCCATCGGGGTAACAGATGGGAGATTGTACTGTTTATAACAAATTCACATTGTTATAAACAATTTATAATTGTTAAAAGTTCTATTTCGTCGTTAATAATATTATCTTGTCAAAAGAATCCAAATCGGTGCGAAATTCGCATTAGTTAATTGATAAACACGATTCCTTATTGTTTATAACAAATTCACATTGTTATAAACAATACAAAATTGTTGAAAGTCATATTTACGTTACGTACGTACACACACATCATTCTAAAATCTCGTCAGTATGCTTAAAATGTTTTTTCGTACGAATTTGGTGTTTTTTAATATAAAATATTTTTTTAAGTTAATTTTAAGAACCATAGAAAAATAACTAATAATTAAAATAAAAAATATTTAATTCAATTGAATGTAAATAATTTTCAGAGTATTTCATTTCTATCAATTTCGTTGGTTTATATTTATTGAAAACGTTTTCTTTTCAAAAGATAACTAAACATGAAATTTGTTACCATTACATGTGGATCACCAATAAATGTCCAGCTGTGCAATTGACTTCAGAAAACAGAAATAAAATCCTCGTTCAATTCATTTTTATTTCATATTTCCTATTGATTATTTAATTATAGTCCAATCTATAGGTCTTTCTATTAGCTATTTTTATATCTTTGAGTTTAATACTCTTCAAAAACTTATCAACTTGGTTTCATTTTTTTATTACACTTCAATACCAATTGTTTTTTTACTCAAGTCTAGAATCAAGTAATTTTATCCATTCAATACCTAGAAAAAAAATCCACTATCTTTTTTTTTAAAAAATAAAAATTAATTTCTCCGGAAATAGAAAATTAATTCAATGATAAATAATAATAGGGTAGAAAATTTTTATATTCAAAGGAATTGACATTATGACTTACAGTTGATTAGAGGAACTTGATTAAATTAATCAGGGGTTGCCAATGGAATGTCAAACTCATTCAATCCCACGAGACTTTGCACGTCTGATGAGAAAGCCAGATGAAAGCATGGATGCTGATAACATATCCCTTTCATTCTCTTCTATCAACATCTTCTCATTCATATGTTGAGCAGGATTATCAATTTTTTGTTCTTTTTCATCAGTTTTCAAAATTTTTCAGAGTCTTTCTATTACTTTTTCACCACTTGTTGGAGAAAAAAAATATAAATGTGTAATAATCAGTATGCCAGTAAACGTTGGAGATAAGATTTTTCTTAAAGTCGTCTGGAATAAATAAGGTGAGCAAAAAATACATTCTTGAATTTTCTGTCGATATGTTAAAGGTGAATCACTTGTGTAATAAATACTTTTCTTCTTTTATAAGAGTTCTTTTTGATTATAGTCGTTTGAACTTCAGATGTCTGTGTTGGATTATTTTGAAGAATTTCAAAATCAATAGAATGACTTCTTGCAATCAGTCCATTTTCTGTGGTAATAAAGAGCGATATAAATAAATTTTGGATTTATATTATGATAAAATTCATATGAATATCCGTTCAATCACGTAATTTGTATTTATATTAATCCTTGTGTTTATATCGATTAATTATGAAACAATGAGTGAGAAAGTGTTGATGAGTTATCCAATGTTTTCATCATAATAATGATTTTTTGAAGTATTAATATATCATCACATGTTTTAATTATATATCTGTCCTTGTAAAGACATGCGCCACTCAAAGTTGGTTCTAATTTATTTTAAAATTTAATATCAATGTAATAAACAATGCTATGTTCAACATTGAATGAATTTTTAAGCAAGTCCTAGTCCGAAACTTGAGTAAAAAATTGTTCAAGTTGAGTAATGTGAGGACCAAGATGTAATGTGATAGAGATTATTAAACTTGAAGTAAAAATGAGTGCTTAAGATTAATAAAAATTACATTAAGCTGATTGAATTTTACTTTTCTGAAGAGTAATATTTACCTTGAGCTGAATAACCTTTATTACATCTGAAACTAGTCCTTGGTTTACTTACATTATTAAATCATTTTTACTCAACAATTTTTAAATGTGTTGTAAAATTGAAAATTTTTCTACTACAGTTTTATTTCATTCTTATAATTTTTACAATAAAGATTTTTATTATTTATTTATCAAGCAATGAATTTTTATGGATTTAAAAATAATTTTGATAATGTTATGGTGTTACGTAGGATTCAACTTGCACCAGCTTGTTTATATTTCTGTATTTTTAGGCTTTAATAAGTCAAAAAATTGATGCAATTATTTTTATTTTATTCATTTCGATTGAAGCAGCTGAAGCTTCAGAAAAAGTTTGTATTAGCATTACATCATTTTATAAGGAAACCCAGTGTACGAAAAATTGGCACAATATGAGATTTAGGAAGGTAGAAAGTGCAAAGGTATTTGAAATTGAATATATGAATCAAGCAGTTAGGGTTTACAATAATTATTGATCCAATTATTCTTCAACATTGAGGTAACATGTCCAATCTTGGCTGTCCAACATTTAGTATTTATGTTTTTAATAACAGCTGTTAGTATTCAATATATAAATATAATTTTTCTGATTTATTATTTCTGCAAAAGTGACAATAATAAATAATCTCAAACTACTTTCTTACTTATCATCACTTCAACACTGAATGCATTCGCAGATTCCATTTATTTGTAAACACATTACTACCCACCAAATTGGTTCCAGTACTCAGGTTGGATCCCATCATACATAACACAATCTACAAGTCCAAAAGGTTTGAAATCCTTTTTATACTCCTCACCGTAATTTCCATGGCTCAGATTTCTTTTAAACTTCCGTTCTTCATTCTTTTTTTTCAGATAGTTTATGTCCCCTTCACTGATAAGAAGTAACTTTTTCATAAAAAATTATCAAGCATCGACTTTCTCATTATATTTTTATCCTCTGTACTTACTATAAAGCTTCTTACTTAATTTAACAAGCACAAAAGAATTGATTTGATTTTTATTTTTAAATGTATTAAAAATATTACTTGGCAATACTCTTGATAAAAAATTTATTTGTTGACATTGGTATCTGATACATATTTTCAGGTGTAAAAATAAATTAAAAATAAATATAGTTTGTTCAATACTTTCCGATTGTTTAAGAGTGGAACAAATATTTTTACAATAATAGTATCGAATAAAAAAATACTTGGAACCACTTTTAGAAAAAGCTTTAAAATGATAACTTTATGTCATCTACCTGTAGATGACGACATAAACTCAGGGGTTAATAAATAGCCAGCTGATGATTTATGCAACCTTGAATCTTCATTTCTAAAAGCTTCATCATTTTTTAAACTTGACTGAGATAAACATCTACACGTGTATGCATTTTATTAACCATAAATAGATTTTCATGATAAATATGAGACATGAATTAGCATAAATTCATCAAGTTGATCTTCTGAACTTTACAGCTCTTTTATAGCAAGTTTTATTTGCTACAACTTCAAGATAATATTCTCTTCAAATGAAGTAGTGAAAATCAGTGACTATTTATTCTTTGATAAAACTTTTTTCCATGTTATTTTTAAATAGTGGATTATATTATATTGTTTTTGTCTGAAGAAGCTATTCGATTTAACAACTTATGAATAATCAAGTCATTCTCTCTTCCCACCAACATCAACATGTAGAGGTAGGTTAAATAATTATTTTAGTTAGACATTATTTGTGAAAGGTACGAATTTAAGTCAGCTCTAAATAACTTGTAAAGTAAAGCAATGTACAGCTATTAATAAAATTAATGAGTTGATTGCATCAAGTAATCAATTTTCTAGGGAAGTACTTTAGGGTTTTATTTCATCCAGAGTCTAATGGACTTAGTTTGGCTAAGCTCAAAGTGCAACCACTGCACTTTATTATAACCCTAGGATTAAGACGTTCACCTTGGTCACACGATAAAATCTAATATTATCAAGACGTTAAAGTATTAAAAAACATTTTCTAAAGTAGAACTCAGTGAGATTTTTAATTCCCAATTTCACCAACTATTTTAACAAGATAAGTTAGCTGTTGATATTGTGTATAATGACATTAAATTATTAAAAATAATTATTTTGTTTGGGAGTATGTAAAAATATGTATAGTACTTTACAAAACACAATTATCATAGCAAAAGAAAGCCAGCATATCAACTCTCGTTACAAAAGTCTTGTTTATTTAATGTTCTTAAAATTCAGTTGTGTTCAGCTTTCCTGATTTACCAACTTTCCTTGTGATTTATTCTTTAGAAGAAGTTTTGACTGTAATAACATATCATCTTACAAAAGGTTTTTATGAAACTAAAACTAGTAATCTTTAATAATTTCATTGCAATTATCCAATAAAGATAAAGTTGGAATGTATGCAATCATCATGATACAAAAATAACAATATTTTACATCAAAAGGATTCAAAAATTGAACATTCAATGTTATCAACCATTTTATATTATGCTATGTATTGTTATGTTTCTATTGTTCTCGCTAAATCAACGTAAAAAAAATTACCTATAGTAAAATTATTGTAACATGTTAAAAAAAAATCAATTTTTATATTTTGCTTCAACTCTCCTCATCAGCACAGAATATAATATATTTAAAAAATTATTTATTCTACTACTAAGTGGGAGAAGTGAGTCTCAAGGTTTGTTAATTGTGAATTTACTCGAATAAGCGCACTTAAATTTGAAAAAAAATTCGATATTATTTTCGAAAAGAGTAGAAAATTAGGTTTAAAGACCTAAGTTGATTACCTGTAGTATAAGAGTTTCTGATGTAATATAATTTCTACTGCAACACTGATTTTTAAAAAGACATCAACATTTTTTACATTACTTAGATTTAATGTAAGAAATAGATGATAATTAGTTAGAAGAAATTAAATAATAGGTCATTATATTTCAAAGGAATTTATAAAATAGGTAATAAAATCATGTCTATTAAAATATTAAATATTCAGCTGGCATGAAAATAGTGAAGCACTTAGAACAGCTTTTAATTTTATTATTTATTTAATAGTCTGTAAACTCCAATCTCTAAAGCAGTCACCATGTCCATCAATGACTTGTATCTGCCTTGAGGGCAGAGACATAGTGGTAGCATCATGATACTCTGTATGCTAGAATATTTAAATTATAAAAGTGTTTCACTATTCTCTTGTCAACCCAATATATTGTAAAAATGCTAGAAAATATTATTTGAATATTACAATTGTATTTGCATGTAATCCATCAGGAATATTATCTTTGTACACATTCAAATTTTTTACTTAAAATCAGTTACTATTGAATGAACAACTTTATGCTCATGTTAAATTATTATTCAAGATTTCTAAAATCAAAGTAGACTTTGAAATTTTAGATACCAATTTACTTAATTAACTCACCATCACCTCTGTCAGAACTAGTGATTTTCACTTCACAAGCCTCGTTCTCATTATTTACTAGAAATCTGTTTGACTGATTTTATTCCAATCCGACTGAAGTTCAAATTACAATGAGACATATCGAAAAAGAAGTTTCGAATTTAATCCATTTGCAAAATATGCAAAAAATTTCATTACGAACATTCAAAAAGAGCTTAGAGAGCTATGAGTGTTAGGAAAAAAGCTCTAAAAATAGTTTAAACAATAGGAATACTTTGAAGAAAAAAACTTTAAGCTCATCTCCCCAGAGTCAAATGGAACACACAACTTGTTTACATTTCTTTAATAATTCCTTTTTCAAGTTTTTTCCTTGGATGAATTTTGCACAGGTATTGGAATAGCAATAATAGAAGGAGTGTATATAAATAAGCAGGGAAACCAGAATCTAGAAAACTGAGCTCTTTGGTAGAGTAGTAATTCAATCTCCTATTGTCCAAGTCTTAGGTATGATGATGATGATGATGATGATGGACAGCATACATTACTCTTGTTTTTTCTTTCTTTTTTCCATCAATAATCTATAAATATAAATCATGTCCTTCTATCGAACTTCTTTAGCAACTTAGACATAAAAATAACCGAGACCGCGATGAATTTATTTAAATATCAGACAGCTAGACAGCAAAAAATATAAAATTATTATGGAATATTTTCTAGTAGTTAATCAAGTGGTGAAATGATGGTGGAAGTTTTAAATAATGCTTTCCAGAGCTTCACTTCATGCTTATCGATCATCACCTTGTCAAGTGCACTGATAAGCTTTAATCGATATTCTCGATTTAACAATATATGCTAGAATCACCTTGATCTCGAGGTTTAGTGATAAACATCAGTTTTTACGTTCTCTTCATCACCTGCTAATACCAGGATTATTTGGTTTAATGTATCAGACAGTGTTTTTTTTCTTTTGGGGAAATATTTTCTCATCTCACGAGCATGTGAGTGATATTGAAAAGAACAAGAGCGTGAGTTACAGTAACAAATGACTCGTAAAGTAAGACAAGAGCAACTTTATGGGCAAAAAATATTATAAATTATTGTTAAAGTCTAATATGATTCTTTTATTATGTCTAGATAGTAATAAAAATGACTACTTACTTCTTACTTCAGATTAATTGATGTAAATATAACTATTTTTCACGTTAAAAAAACAAAAATAAATTTTTTTAATGAGTACTTGACTTTTTTAAACAGTAACAAGTTTTGTAAATGTAAATAGATACACTTATCAACAAGTAGCGTTTTATCAAGCCCGTCATAAAATTCAAACATCAATAAATTTATTCGTTTATTCCTGGTCACGAAACTAGAAGATTTAAGTTTGAAGATAGTACCTGAATCTCAAGATGATCAATGGAATTATTTTATTTTAACTACTGATTGTTTGAAAAAAATAACGTGACATATGGATGGTTAGATTGAAATAAGATAAGTTTACGGGCGACTATTCGAAGTGAAACGCGGCCTGACGACTGATCCTCAGAGGCTCAACAACGACCACCACACAGTGTCGATGGGGGTGCGTGGGTATCTGAGTAAAGCGCATGGTGGTGGCAAGCGAATTGTAAACGGTAAAATACGCCGCGAAAATACTTGAAATAAAGGAGTAGAAGATCTGTTGAGTTATTAATTTCTTATTAGAAAGTTTTTATAATGGAGTCGATTTAAAATTAAAGCACTGTTTGATCAAAATATTTTTAGGTGTAATTATGGAATACATAGAAAATTTTTCACTATAAAATGACGAGTAGTCTTTAATTTAACCTAATAATCAGATAAGTAAAATTATTTCTAGCATTGGTTTCGTAAATAAGAAATTTTAGATTGGAAAATGATGGTAAGTTATTATCAATACTTAAATATTTGAATATTTTATAATTCATTTTATGATTTTATGATTGCTATTGACTGTCTAACACTAAATTTTCTGACAAAAATCTTACGATTGTCTGCTTTAGATTAACGACAGATACATATGTAAATGACAAACTTAGACCGACATAGGTAAGTTTACCATCAGTCTTACTATTCGTTGATTTGGTTACTAGGGAACTTATCCAAGGGTACATTCAAGGACGTCCGCTATTAAATGCCGGCCGGCATTGTCTGAATAAAAAGAATAACATTGCAAGTATGTACAGTGTATGCAAGTTTACGTACTATTATAAATAGGTTTATTTTTTTTTTTGAGATGATCTCCAAAGGTATCACCATGTGTCCTCAAACGCACCTATACGTACTCGAAGATGTCTCCAAAAGTTCTTTTTGATATGTATGTAGCAACATCAATGTTATTTCTCATAAACAGAACAATTATTTTTATTGTTTAAATCCACTCATACCATCAATAGCAATTCTAAGAGTTCTTTACTTCTTTTATGATTGCACTATACTCCGATTACTTTCCATTCATTTGAAATATTTATTCTTTTCATTTCGCTTTATCCAATAACAGAATTATTGCACTGGTATAGAACTTTGGTATTAATTTCTAGGAACTTTCATTCTCTAAAATTTTGTTAGTATATGAGCCACAATTTTTAATAATTAAACCACTGAATTTAAATAAAACTGTTTTTTAATATTACAAAATTGAAAAATTGATCAACAAACCATATTGTTTTAAAATTGATGAATGGATAAATCAAAAAATATTATAAAAGACAGATCATCAAAAAACTAATTGGATTGACATTTAGGTCAAGGTTAGCATAAACAAACAAAAACCACACGAGAGAATCACTTTCCAAGAGTTCAATTTAGATTAAATAAATTCAAATCTTGGAATTTAAATACTCACTCTGTTGAATTATTTTAAGTAACCTTTCTCAACAAGAATAAATATAATATTAATATACTTCACACCTATACCAAAAGAAAATGGCTTTAAGATTATTGTATAAAAAATTTAAATAAGCATCAAGCAGTTATGTCTCATAAAAAGAATGTTATCTAAGTCATTTGGACTGGGGTTAAAAGAATTAGATGATCGGTAAACCTATACCATCTAAGTGGGTTCTAAAACCATGCCTGGTATGTGAAACATGAAACGAAACATTATACTCCTCACTGAAGTCTTATAGCGCTTTTACATGAAACTTGTGTGATTCTTAGATTGAGCTAAAACTAAACTGTAGAGAGAGTTTGTATTCGAGCTGCAATAATATAACAATTGGTCACTTGCTCCACTTGTTGCACAACGAGCCATTTCTCTTTACAAATAGCAATCGATTTGTGGTAAGTATTGTTATCTGTTGACTTACTCCAGAAACTCAAATATCATGATCAGACAAATTATAATTTTACACTCCAATGATTCTGAATCGATAGGATCAAGAGTATTCAAAGTTAGATTAAATTTATAACTACTCTGGAACTAAATAAAAGATAAGTATACTCACCCTTGGCCCATCTTTCGTAGATCTAATTAGGCTATTCAGAGTTGTCATAACCTTCATCATATGTTTCAGGATCCCTGGAAGCACCAAGACTACCTCTAACCTTGTCGATACTATCACCAACACTTTCATTTTGAATTAATTCCACACAGACACTTCTAAACTTAATCACATGCTCACTTTCACTTTAAACTAAATGGCACTTTTAGTTTCACACTTAATATTAACACTTGACACTTGTGAATAAAGTTTTCCCGTTGACTCTTGTATGGTAAAAGTCAATCGATACGTGCTAGATAATCTTTTCAACTCCTGGTTTCTCAATATCTTTGGTGCTATTTGAACGTTTTAAACTCCTATAGTGACTAGCAGGCATCTTCTTCTGATCCTTGTATACAAAATATTCTGGACATGATGTTGCTATTCAGTAAATTCCCACAACTGGAGACCAAGGCTAGCTGTCATGTACAGTGATGGTCCAGTTGTTATGATAATATCATCTCAGATATCCTTCTACATGGGTCGTGATCTTTTTTAGCTTCTTTCATGTTGAAAATATTATTATCTTCTAATTGAACCTTGAAAAAAAAATAAAAACTCAATTATTACTCATTAATATTGTGTTAAAATTAATTGGTTTTTATGAGATTATTTAAACAGAGATCCAATATAAATAAGATTGTTCCTAATGAAATAGTAGAGACTTGAAATTAAAACTTATTTTTATTATTTAATTTATTTTCTGAAGATAAAATTCATTCCCACGCCAAGAAGTTTGTATTCATAGAAAAACTTCAGGAATTTTTTTTCAATTAGAATAAGGAAGAATTGTATTAATGATAAAAATTACCATTCTACCATCAACTGACTTGAAAAAAAGTATTTGCTCATCCAGATCACATTGCAAGAGGTCTTAAATAAATTTAACCAGTCAACTCAACTGTATTTATCTTTTCATCCAATAATATCATGAGAGCTCTAAGATTCATTAAATCGTTTATCTAATACAATAACATAAGAAAGTTTCAATCAAAAGGTTGATGAATTATCGGTTAGCATGAATGAACACGCATAATAAATAAAGCATCAATGCGTCAGAAAAATATTATTGATACATAAATATATTGATTATATCCAAATACTTTAATAACTTTCCAACTTTTTCTGATTGACGAGAAAAACTTATTCACCCTCAAGAAGTATTATTTCTGATGACGTGAATAACTCTCATGTAACAAACTACCACCTGATGCTTCAGCTAAGGTCATTCACCTAATTTTTGTTATTACTGGATAATAGTTTCAAAAAAGTTTCGGTAAAGATTAGTTCAATTTTCTTTTGTTGAAACTATATTTTTATAGAAAATAATAATAATAGTTAAGTAAAGTTCAGTTTGTATGTCAAAGAGTTCTTCAATATTGATCTATTCATAGATTCAATAAACCGGGAGGTTGATTTGCTTGCATGTAATTTAAAAAATAGTGACATAAGATAAATAGAAGCAGAGTTTTGTAGATAAGTGAGTTATTTTTCAGAGAATAGTCGTGAAAACGATGTCAGAAAACCTGGAAGACAATAGAAATTATGTAACTGAGAGTTTCATAACTGTAGAAATTTATGACATCTTTCAGATTAGATGGTAATTTATTTGTATCACCTGGTGTGACTGGAATGATATATAATTTGTAAAATAATTTCTATTTTTTCCAAAATTGTTGTCATGTTGTTGATAGAATGATTAGTGTTTATGGATTATCTTGAATGACTTTGAATATCAACGAATTTCCAATTTGTCACAGTATATAACCTAAAATTATTGGAAAAAATTATTTAACATCAACAAAAATATCTCTTTTTTCCATTCCAACTAGTAATTAACAATCGATTGCAGTAATTTAAGAAAACAAACCGTCTCTGTAATTTACTGGCTTTAAAAGATGACAAATAGTCTATCATAAACAAATAAATAACCATATTATGAATTCAACACAAACATTAATAATTGAAGGTTATTGAAGAATAGAAAATGAAGTTATTTCCTTTATTGTTTTAGTGTCAACTTGTTCGTATGGTTCTACAACTTGTGAGGCTTTAGGTCATTCTCTGTCCCCCTAGGGTTATTGAACTTTGGTTACTCCTATCAATCGGTCATTCACTTGCTAGTTGATGATTTTAGCCGTCCCTTGGAATTTGATAGGAATTACCTTCACTTTTACCTCAACTACCACTTCTGGTGAAACTCTTGAATCATTTTCGACTATCAAACTCTTCAACCCACTTTTAGGATGGATTATTGATTGGTTAGTTGATAAGCTAACTGTATTATTGATCGAGCTTAAGAGCAAAGCTTCTTTCAAATTCCAATTGATTTTTAATCAAAATTAAATCATTAGCAAGAAATATTGTTTAAAGACTCTCTGATGATTGAACAATAAAGAAAAAACATCTCTATTCATGATAATTATTAGATGTTATCATAATGTGTGTTGATAAGAAGGGAAAGCTTTTTATCTGGAGATACCATAGAAGCTCTAGCTTTCAGATTGTTGCTAGCTTTTATCAAACGTTACTAAGTTTGTAATATTCTCCCTTGACAAAGGGACTCAGTCGGACTATTCAAACCCGATATTATAGACCCAGGGCTTCTAATCTTGAATTATGAATAGCATGTACACTCATTTTTTTTTCTTTTTGACAATAAGGCTTCTACGTGCAGAATGAAAAATCACTTGAATAATATATTTTTGCAATTGACGTACTTCAAAGTGAATATCATCATTTTTATTGATTTTTTCTTCATCACAGCTATTTAAATTCAACACATATATATTTTTTCTGCTGAAAATAACAAATAGACCTCTTCAAACTATTTATATTGAAATAAATATATATCTTAACAATAAGACTTCTGGTAAATGTATGGTGCTATTTGATTCAAGACTGCTTTTTATAAGTCAAGATGTATTGAAAATGTGTCAGTTCAGGTTTGAAAAAGAAATGGAAAATAAATAAAAAAAGTAGAAGTATAATAATATCACGTTTAAAAGAAAAATTTTTTATTATGTTGATAATCATTAGAGATCAGCAAGCTGTGAGTGAAAAAATGTAAGAACTAGGACGAAGCTGATGTCTCTACAGGCGTTACAGGTGGTTGGATTACCATCCTCATGTCGGATGCAATGTTAGAAAGACTGGCAGGGTGAAGTTGAAAAAAAAGGGTTCGTTCAATGTAAAAGATTAGAGGTGGTGATGAAAAAAAAGATGATAATGCTATTCTATTTTTAGATAATCCACACTCTGGAGAATCATTTGTAATGGAAAGGAATTGATGAATAATTATTGTGGATCAGGAAATCCTTTCTTCTATTTCTGCTTGCTGATTTCATTTTTTAGTTCATTAAAAATTTCATCATTTATTTAAATATTTGATGGCATTGATAGCATTGGTGGTAGTTGCATTTTTTATGGCTTTGCGAAGATTTTGGAGACAACATGAAGTGTATTTTATAGGTTATTGACCAAATATTTCAACTGGTGAATTAAAAACAATCAAAAATGGAGAAATTTTAAATATTAATCATTAGATTATTAAATAAAAGTTCATAAACTTCAATATAACTTTGTTGATAAATTTTTTAACTTATTTGAATAGCACAAACAACAATTACTATTGAAAAAGTATTTTTAATAATAATAATAGTTCTGGAGTATTTTATTATTATTTATGATGAATATTCAAATAATAAACATGGTCAATTTACTAAACAACCAATCTTGAAAAACTGTGCATCCAAATAACAATTATTAATAAAGTTAATAATTGGATTTTATAAAATGATAATTAAATAGATGGAAAATAATATTCAATTATAAAATATTTTTGATAACTTACTGTAGTAAAATGATTTGGAAAACAAAAATTGATCAATTTTCCAATTAAATTCAATCAAATCGACATTGATGATACTGAACATATCATTTCCATCCCACTAAAATCATGATAAATGCAATTAACCATTTTTAAAAATAAACACGTCAAGCAAGTAAAAGAGGAAGATTAATAAAAACTATCTACCGATCAATTGATTTCTGACTAAAATAAAAGATTCAGTTTGATAGCCCAGTAATGTCTGGTACATCAAAGTTTATCTTCCAGTTTATCTGTACCACCGCTTTCAAAAGAGGTCATGAATTAGCTGCAACGTCAATGACTCTAGCTATATTCCAACCCCAAGTGTAAGAAATAGCGATCATGACTGATGAGTTTGAAAACAGTACAAAAAGCCACATTTTTCATTTCACATATTCAATTGATTGAATTTTAGTAAAAACAAGCACAAGATTAGGTTATCTTTCTAAAGTCTCAATTCAAGAAGTCAAAAGTTTTTAAAGATAATTAAAAAAAAAAGTTCCTCTCTTCCCTACTTTACTTCACTTGTTTTTCTCTCTTTTTATCAGATGTATTATATATTCCAACGCGCACGAGGGTGTAGTTCGAGTGGTGCGACACCACTCGGCGGTGGCGCTGAGGCTTTGGTGCTCTCCTGGTTTCAGTTAGTCTTGCTTATGATGTGAGCGAGGGTTTAGTGAAACCCTGTCCAAGCTTCGTGCACGCGAAATAAAAGAGATTAGACGATTTATGTTGTTTTTTTCTTTCTCTCCCATTCTCTTGCCCATACGTTTGTGCTTGTCAACAAAATTGTAATAAAACTCCGGAATAATAACACAATGTGAAAATGATGTGTAAAAATTGGTGTCACCACGCGCGGCATCGGTGAATCGACTTAGCCAACTCGCAAGTGGAGAAGGTCAACCAAAGACCAGACGCCGGATGTAAGTTTAATTCCTATGCATACTTTTTATTTAAATAATTAAGTAAAAATAATTTATCAATACTTACAACCAAGTTCGATATTTTTTACGCTTTTACCATGATTATATATTTCATTTCCAATTAATATGCAATAATAGATTTGATAATTAAAAATAAAAACAATGTTTTAACTTATAACTGGAACAAACTGAGGTAATGGAGTGTAAATAATTCAAAATACTCACTGGTTAATTTTTTTTCCTTGATGAACATAAATGTTATCATTTGACATCAAACCTCAGTCATCATCCTGATCTTTTATGCGGATAGGAGTGTAGCAGAGGGAATATGCGACGTCCAAAGAGTGGGGGAATCGATAAGTATCTAGAGAAAAAGATAAGAGTTTAGTTGCACCTTGACCTTTTCACCTCGCGGAAGAGAGAAAGCGAGAAATCAGTGAGAGTCATAAGGTATGAGTGGGTTGGAAATGAAGCACCAGTTTCAAGCTTCAACATGGTTTTCGTTACGATTCAAGATTAGTCGTGTTTTAATCTTTCAAAGAGCTTTGTTATTGTTTTATTCTCTTTTACTTTCATTCATTCGTTCTTTTCATCTTTGAGGATTCTCTTATTCTTCTGAATCATATGCTAGAGCTGCTCCATCACGCAGCTTATGTATAGTGAAAGAACTTCATTTCAACTCAATGTATGAAGATTCTGATAATTGTAGATATTAAGAGAGAGAAGAAAGTCTGTTATGGTTGACTCAACTGGTTAATTGTAAATCTAATTTCAGTCTGATGATTTATTAGATTGTACAAGTTATTTTATTGACTGATTCTAGCTTAGCTGACCAATGTTAAATATGGAGATTTGTTTGATAATTTAATCTTCACTACACACATTCTATTGTTTTTGATAGAAGAGATAATTAATTGAAATTCACTAAGTTGAGTTGAAGTTTAGGAATCAAGTAGAAAAGAAACCTTGAGTGATTGCTAATCTTAAGTACATGATTGTTTGCCATGTTTGTACAGCTTCAAAACATGCTAACTTGATATACCAATGAGACTCTTCGTGCTAGGGTTAATAGCCTGATGGACAAGTCAGAAACAGTGAAAACTTTAATAACGAATTATTATTTTCATTCTCATCAAGAACAATTCTTGTTGATGATAATTAATTAAAGAATTCTTTTTTGTTAAAATAAATCAATATAAAGTGAAAATTATTGGTTAATTTATTTTATGAAGTAATAATTATTTAAAACTGACAATACATAGTACATTTTACTAGGTATTTTAGTTGAGTTAATTTTAGAGGATAATCAAAAAAAATAGTGGAGTAAAAAAAAGATGCAAAATAATTGTTATAATGAATTTTTAATAACTAGTTATTATTAAAATAAATGCATTGACTTTAAAAAGCTGCAACGTTAGCCACATTTTAAATTTCTTGCATATTTTTATTTTCTGTGAGTGGAAATGAAATTTAAAGACATTTATTCAGACTTGGGTTACATGAATAGAATTTTTGTGTTTATTCATAAAAATATTATCATTATCTTAAACCCTTTTTTTTATATAATTTTCCTCTAGATATTCCTTTTCAACTTAATATTAATAAATAAACATTTTAATATTATTTTGATTGGATATTAATTTTTATTGTGTTAAATAATAAAATAGTGCTATTAATTAATTGTGATTGTTAAAAACTATTGAAAACAGCAATGACAAAATTTTATTGATCAAAAATTTCCCTAAATGATTGATGGAGAAGTCAATGAAAGCTGTTGATAGATTTTCAAGTTATCGATTCTCCCCATTGCATTTGATCAGAAAAGAAACTCCACTCGTTTTAAATACATTATTTTCAGTCTTTGAACCACAAAAAAATTTTTTTTAAATTCCTCTGAATGCATGAGGGAGATGATTACCTCAAAAAAAAAGAAGAGAATTTTTATCAAAACTTTTCTGCCTTTTATGAATAAAAAAATAACGTAAAGTTTTTTAATACAATTATTCAAATGAATTGGGAGAAGGATACAATCATCAGTATCTTGAATATAAAATTCACGATTAATCCAAAGTGAGGAGGAGATAAGACGTGTGCTGATAATTAGGTATTCTAAACATGTCTATGCTTAAAGCTTTTTCCATTTTAGTTCCAGCTAATCTAAGTTACTAACTACTTACCAACACCATCAGATACATTTTGAAGTCATTCCTATCTTTGTTCATGTTAACAATTTAAAAAGAACAACTAAGCTTTTTATCTTTCTCTATTTTTAACTCCTGACACAGAGAGAGGGGTGTTATAAAGTTTCTCTACGTAGTTAGATAGATAAGCATCATTTTTATTTGATTTTTTTATATTAAAAATTCATCAAATTGTTTTTTCTTTTGTTTACAATTTAAATATAATTTATTAAACAAAAAGAAAAAATACCCTTGTGATTAACAGACACATCTAGTGTATAAATATTTTTCTTTCACTACTGACATATTTTTTTTGCATGAATAAATTAATGCAAAAACGATCGATACATTTTACAGAGAAAAAGTATCTAGTGTTGTTGAATAGTTTATAGAGAAAGATTTGAATTATTTACACCAAACAATATAAAAATGAAGTTATTTATTTATCGTGAACCTGATGCTTTTTTACACTCATTTATTCTTTATCTATGGTAAATTAATCAAATTTACTTGTCGAATAATTGCCCAGTAATTATCTGTGTAGCAACACATGGTGATGAATCAGTTATAAAAATCAAGAGAAACATAGTAGACAACAGAGTTCATTTGGATTGTCAGTTAATGAAAAGTGATGACAATCGGACAAAAATACTACATACATCAGACAGTAAATATAATTATTTAAATAAATAAATAAAATTATATTTATTATCTGATGTTAATTAAATTATTCAACCTTCCAATCTCTATAAAATGGTATGAATTGTTTAGCATAATTAGATTTTGAAAAGTTGATATTTACAAGGAAAGAATGGAAGTGAGAAAATTATCTTGTACCCTAAAATCAACCTGGAATATCCCTTTCAGTCGTTAAAAAAATTACCTAGCACACTAGGGTAAAATTGACTACCAAAAAAAAGAGCAGTTTTTTGTTATAAAGCAGAGTCAAATATACTTGAAGCTGGGGATCCATATTGAATCCCAATGCTTTCATCAGAGCAAGTAAAAGAGCTTGATAGTTTCATACTCCCAAGAGCAACATATCATATGTTCTGTAAATATTCCTATAAGTGCAACTAAGAAAAAATCTAGATCCAGCTTGGGACCAGATGTAATATTGTGTTACTGTATCGAGAAAATAGGATCTACTTGATAAACTTCAATTGAAAATATTAAACTCTCTAGTCATAATAATGTCTTAAAATCCTTACCTGAAGTCTATCACTGGACTGTCTAGATTATTAATCGACTGATCCTTTCAATTCCACCTCAAAAGGTTGTGAAAAATCTGATGGACAGAAGGCTATCTCCAGCTGCCTGTCTGAATGTTAAACTGCCACTTGGACATGCTCATCACGTATGTGTGAGCTTCTGGCCCAGGTATGCTGGGCTAGATTTTCCATACTTGGAAAAGTCATCTGACTATAAAGTATGATAAAGTAATTTATCCAGTTCAAGACTCGCCTTAAGTAATAGACTTGGTGGCATTGGTGATCAATAAACAGCTAGTGATATGTAATCATTTTTCCTTGTTTTGTTCCAAGAGAGCTGGAAAAAAATAAAAAATATTGTCAGTTGATTTTTATAATTTAGGGTCAATATATTAACATTTTAAATAGGAATGGGTAAGAAATGTTAGATTAACAGTAATGTTTATTATAGTATAAAATATCGAAAGCAGCCTGGAGATATTTCCATATACTAAACATGTACATTATGGAATTATTTATATGAAAATTAGCCCTCAAGACTTGTACATATAATATGTCAAAGGTGAGTCTCAACATCTCTTCAAAGCAATCAATCATAGTAAACTATTGTAAAAGTATACTACACTTCTTTTGTGTAGCATTTGCTCAATGATATAGTGTAATATTATATATTTATAACACGCACAAATATCTACAGATGTGTGTATATTTTTCTGCATATGAAAAGAAAAAGTTCACAAGAAAAGTATGGCACTAAAATATCTTTAAATTTCAAAAGATGGAAATTTAAAGGAAAACTATACTCAGTATGCACGAATGCACTTCAAAATATGAAGTTTTGTCACTTACTTTTATCATAACTTCACAAAGGAATACCTTGCTATTTTTATGTAGTAACATTTATGAATTATTCACAACAATGAATAAAGTAAACAATTCGATAAATCATTTAAATCAAATGGAATAACATTCAAAAAATGATATTGCAACTTTTTGTGAAATACTTTGAACTTTTAGTCAAATAGTCAAAACTGTGTCAATATTTTTTTAAGTGATAAATTACTACTTTCAAAAGCAATTCATTTATATACATTGAACATTATTTATTTTAAATAAATCTTATATTTGAATGTACTAAAATAAACATTCAATTGGTGACGTTTGTGGAGAATTAATATTCATCATATTCATGATATTCGTCGAATTTTATTTGCAGTGAATTTTTTTTAAGGGAGACTTAGTTAAAAAAATTAAATTCTAATATACTATGGTGTATTTATTAGATAATATTCGGATTCTTTAATAATAAGGACAGATAAATCAATTTTGATAGGACTAGTAAGCATAGTTTTATCAACCATGATCATGATAAGTGTCTTTTCTGATTTTATTTACCATCAATATCAGCAAATAACTAAACACCAGTTGATTTATTCATTTCTAAGTAAGTTGAATAGCAAAGTATAAATTCCTCTAATTTTCATCTAGACTTTACAATAAAATAGTGTTGGAACAGCTCTGATTGACTGACAACCTTAAAGGTGCCTGGACATGAAAGCTTCAAGATGTTAAAGAAGTATTCCAACTAATTTTAATCAAAATAATTAATTTAATGTTAAAAAAAATCACATATATTGCTGAAAGTTATTATCTTGCTCCTGTTTAAATATTAACTGAATCTTGAGAATAGCACTTTGATTGTTTAGCTAAATCAAAAAGTAGGTCAGCAGGAATAGCAAATAAAACCATGACAAAGGATAGTGTTGACAAGAGATAGTAGACAAATAAATTTATTTTAGTTATTTTGCCAAGTTATTTACCTCTTTTATGTAACAGTAGATAAATACATAAATCCAACTATCATGGTGCAATGGTCCAACACCTAATCTTTCTAGATCTCCAAGTTATTCAGGACATGCTATTGATGTTTGTTTTGATAACTAAATTTTCTTATCATTCAGTATTCTAGTTTCTCATGAATGTTTAATTTTTAAATAAAGCATTGCTAGAAGCTACAATTACTTTTGGAATGCTATAAATAAAAGAAGTATATAAGGGGATTGTTAATCTCCTGGACATTAGATTCTGATGGACATGAAAATAATTCGAAAGAGAACAAAGTGACAGTTTCAAATGTCAGATCAGTTTCATCTACAGGTATTGGTGAACTAAATATTTGAATATATGGTGAAATATCGGGAAAACGAAGAATATATAAGAGAATGAGAAAGAATGAAATGAAAAACCAGAAATATCAACTTCGATAGTTGGAAAAAAGCAAGCTCTTCACCATTTAATATACAAATCGATGAAACTGTTCAAGATATAAAAAGTTTTTAGGAATAAATAAATTTTTTTCTTTATTTATTATTGTTCAACTTATCTTCTTTGTTTAATGTTTTCAGAATTATTCCAGTTATTTTTAGTTTGAAGAAAACTTTTCATTCTTGAATATCATCAATACTGAATTTATTAAATTCTTTGGTTTAGTAATTAGTAGAGGAACACCATGATCAAAATGTTCAATTTAAAAATCAACAATCAAGAAATATTGAATACTTGATATTTATTGTTGAGAATAGTAGAAAAAATAGGTCCATAAGTGGATGAATAGCTAGAAGAAAAGTAATTAGGATAAAGTTTTTTCCATTGTGAAAGCTTAATTGAGCTGGTAAGTTAATTTTCATTAGAACTTTGATTTAGTTTTGATTAACTAAAAAATTACGTAGTTTTTTTTGTTATATAGTCGAGCGAATTCGATTCTTCATAATGGAGAATAATTGTAATAACTCACATTGGAGTTGTGAACTTTTATCAATTTAAATTCCTAAGGATTCAAATATTTAATATTTATTCATTGAAATAATTAGTTATTATTGCAGATGTGAATATGCTTAATATTTTGATAATAAAATATTTTTCATCTCTGGAATATGACCAATTATTATATTGCATTGTTTTGATCAGGAGGTGTATATTAAAGTTATTTAAAATTTTAATAATATTAATAATGTTATAACAAAATATAATACTTTGCTCTCTGATTGCACAATGTATTATTTGTTGATCATAAGTTACTTTTTCCAGAACTTTAATTTCCATTTATGGGGAGTTTTTTGGAATTTTATGATCCAAGTGTCCATATCACTGTGATGTATAAGTTTGTCCGCAGAGGATGTCAGTAGTAAGCTCGATAATGACGTTATCTCCAGACTGCAGCCAACCCGGTATCTACACCCGGAATTACCACTTCTATGTGGATACTGTGTAGGCTTGACTTTGACCCATTGGTATACCAATCAGTCATGCAATGAGAAATAACTGCCAAGAGTATTTATACACCGTGTAAAGCTCTAGACCTCTAAATATTAAATCGTCCACGTTTGAATATTGAATTTCAAAGAAAAAATATAAAAACATCTTTGTTTTAATAATTTTTTTGTTTTAAATTTAATAAAATATTGTCACGTATGTCAAGTATGTGAATTTTACATTTTTAATTTCCTTCCAAACACATGATTTATCAATGAGAAAGATTCCACATGAGATTCATTTAAATTTTTATTCACTGGAAAATTTATTAATTTTTCTTAACTTTGCCCATTTAAAACTTTTAAAGCACAAAAAAAAATCCAACGAAAAACAAATTTTTCAGTATTTAAGTTCTAAGAAGCCACTACAATCGATTTTGCCTGTTGAACTTGTTAAGAACTATGTCAAACTAGAAGAATCCTATTGAATAATATACTCTTGTTTATTTTTATTTTTATCGTATTATGAAAAAAAGGCCTTGGTTTATCACTTTTTTATCAAAGTGAAATGATGAAATGCTAAAGTTTAATTGAAGTAATAAGACTTCCTATCATTCGAATTTTGTTCTCAATGCATTTACATAACAATCAGGCAAGTAGGAAAAGCTCATGTTTTATTGAAAATAAGAATAATTCTGTGCAGAAAAAGAAGAGAAGGAATTCAGTCAAGTGCACTTTATCGAGAATTAATTGAATATTTTTACGAATTCCTTCAACGAACGAACAAAGAGTCGAGGAATTTTGAATACTGGAGCATTCTTTAAATACATATGTACTGCTTTGCGTTGGAAGAAACCAGTAGTAGCAAATAATTCAATAATTGAATTCATGATCCAAGATGTTCTTTGCATAGATCAAGTAATAAATTATCATGAACATATAGGTCCCATCAGAATTGTATCAATACAATATTATATTTTTAACTAGCAATGAAGTATAGCTACATCTAGGTCTGATCAATCTTCAGCTACCCTAGTATCTTCTAGACCTGAATTTATTTCCTTTAAAACATTTTTACTATCTTCTAGCTACTTTATAATCATCATAAAGCTATCAATGACATAAATAACCACCAAATGATGATTGCTAAATAGTTCTGGTCTTGAATCCTTCTCCAACAAGTACTACATCAAGTATAGTATCCCAAAAATGAAGTAGACCATGTTTAGGACTTCAGAATAGGACCTGATTTAAATTTTAATCCAGGTTATTCAGGAGAGATTATATTCTGGATCACATTATTTCATTTTCACTCATCTGAAATGAATTTAACCTTCTAAAGATTTAAAAGAATAAATTTTCACAGATAGATGAACATAAAAAAGCTAAAATTCAATATGCCTAAAAATAGCAGCTCAGTTTAAAACAATATGTTTAATTATTAATCCTCATCTATGCTCAACTCTCAATGCAACGTGAAGTATTTTCTCTCTTCCATGGTAAATGCTAGACCACCGAGAAGCTTTTGTACCAAGGCCTTCATTTACTAGAGGGTTATCGAACGCAACAGTCACTATCAGTTAAACGAATGGTAGTAAATGGCACAGTAGGTTGACAGTGACGTTTAAACATAGACAGTAACTGTTGTCTACGACGAGACTGCTGCTAAGTCCAGTTCGTATGTTACATACAGATCAAGCACTGGGAGGATATCGACTTGAAGCTGCTACCAAGTGTGCGCTAATATGTGTGCGCAAAGCTCACGCAACACAGAACCAACATGTGTCACAGATAACTGATGACGTCGATTGGATTTTATAAAGACCAAGATCACGTGTATTACTATTGTAACATGTCAATCTTTATGTAAAACATCCATGTATTACTTCACATTTGATTATATAATCATTTTGATAGCACATGTAGCATGGCTTGAAGTAATGCTTCCTGGGCAGAATTGCATGCAGATTCGTCCTAAAAACGGTTAGCTACAGCCTTAGATTTATACATTATTTATAAGCCTGTTACTGACATTATATTTCAGATGTTCTCTTACACTCTATTATTTACTACCTCTACTAATTTGCTTCACACCATTTTGCTCGATACATCAATGTCAGCTTACAGGTTAAAGAAAAAATTTGTTTTGTAAATTGGAAATTTCTTTTAAACGAATGTCACTCAAATGGTCTTTTTTAAATTATATTTGTGATGAAAGCAAAAAAATTTTTAATTATGGATTTAAAAACAAAATAGTAAAGGTCAGTATTTAATTATTATTAGTAATAATTGTAATACATTATTATTAGTATACTTAATACAGTATTATTAATAATAATCATAATAAATAATGTGAAGAAAAGCAACACAAAATTGATGAGTTCTATTCTTTGAATAGATGACTCTAAATGTAAGCCACATCCTTTAACAATATAAAATGTACATTGTTCTAAGATCTAAGATGATTAAAACCCTATGCAAACTGAAAATTCATTCTCCCTTCTCAGCAGAATCACTTCTAGCTGATTCCAATAGCCAGAATCTTCAAACACTTGTCTTTTTACGAGCCTGTGGCCTCAAAGTTTAATTTTTTTTTGCTTTTTTTAATCATTGTAAACCCTAACTGCTTGCTACATGTCCTCAGTTTCTTCATACAATAATGTAAAGCTAATAAGCTTCAGTTGCTTTAATGAAAAAAAAAACATCTAGGAAATTTTGTATTTGAAGGGAAATGAATCTTGATGACTATTTACATTTATTCAAGTACAGTAATTAATATTCTCTAGTTTATTATACTATTTATTTAATTACCCTTTTAATTCTATTTTATTTAAAGCTATGATCTAGAGGTGTAACAGCTCCAGTTCAACCAAATGAATATCACTGCAGTTAAATTAAAAAATATGATGTTGTAATTTACAGTTTTTATTATATTATTATTTAGAAGCTCATAAAATTTTCAATAAATTTGATTTTCATTGGGGAACTGCAGAAATTATAATGTTAATATAATTATATAATTATCAAAGAACCACAATTAAATTCACTACATAATTTTTAGTTATCTCCAAGTAATTAGAATTGTAATATACTTCTTTGGAGTAACGAAGTTTATTTGACATTATTTATGGATAAATGGACACATAAAAATGTATTTGAATGAAAAAAGATGCTGTGCAGAGCAATTTTAAGCTATAAAAATAAATTTATTAGAGTAATTAGAGTATAATGGACACAGAAAATACATTGAGACATGTTAATTAACAGAAGATATAATTGAAGTCAATTTAGAGAGCTAGGTTGCGTTAAAGACAGCTCGAGGCTTATTCGCTCATGGGATCTATAGTTAATTCAAAAGTTTATTCTTCATAGAACAGTTTTGACCTAGAAACTCAAGCTCTTTAGAAGCAGTAGGAGCAGAACTATTTCCTGCAATTGTTCAAGAAAAAGGAAGAAGAAACATGTGCCGAACTCAGATGTTCATTTTACCTTCGCTTCGACAATTCCCATCAAGTTGTTCATAAACGAAGGTACCTGAAGTGCAAATGTTCATTCATCTGTCTGAGAAAATTTGAAACCGTTATAAGTTTATGAGGAGTAAGTGCATGTATATCATGTCTAACACCATGTTTGCCAAGTAAATAGAAATTACTATATACTTTATTCAATGACAAACTATATTAGTAAATACGAATTTACTGTTGAATAAATTCAATATGTATGAAGAAGTAATCCAGTTGTTAATTAATTGAACATTGATTACTAAACTTATTGGTGAATTGTTGAAGAAAATTATTATTTTTTCTGACATTCATTGTTCTTCTTTTAATTCCTCTAGCTTTTCCAGCTAATCCAGTATGTAGTAATAATCATTTTTGAGTTTTCAATACAATTGAACCATTTCATCTATTTTTATTATTCAATTTCTTCTTTCTATTAAATTCAACACATCTATTCAATTGATTGGATCAAATGATGGAAGTTTACCTAGCGAATAAGTCTAGTAATATGCTATCAAATAGAGAAAATTCAGCTCAATTTTATACTCTTCCTCTAATTTGTATAAATGAGTATTATTGAAATACAAGCAATTGAATTCGTTGTACAAGAAACTGATTTATCATCAATTTACTGTTTTTTCTATTTTAAAATGACATTTAAAATAAATAACAATGTATTATTGCTTAAAATTTCTATAAAATTAACAATTGAGTTTAAGCTAATTATGAAGTTAATTCTACATAGAATAGTTATTTCTAAATACCAAATATATTTACAACTGATAAAGGGAATGGTTGATAGGATGAATAAACTCTGCTACTAGCCTTCAACAAGTTAATTACGTAGGCACAGCATTTAATATGCGGGCAACGTGTGGGTTGTGAGTTAATAACTGTCTTTAATTAAATGATAATCCTCAAATTTTTTATTAAAGCAGTCCATTAGTTGATGAATAATCAATGATTCTTCGACTTTTCTTCTAAACCAACTCGTTTAAGTCTTCTCAATATTCCATGGATCTAATCCATTATAGTTTAACACAAAAACCACACGAAAGGAATTAACAGTACCAAGATACTCTACATAATTGTTTTTCTCTTCTGAATAACCACTATTTAATCAATTACAATTTCCAATCAATGCTTATTTCATGAATTGTGTGGGCTCCATCATACTAGACTTTATTCATTAAAACATCTTTTATTCCTCATCAACTGTTTGATGATTAAAAGTCACTGACAGTTTATCAGATGGAAATAACTCATCTGTTGATACTAAATTAAAAAAAGTTAGCACAAAAGTATATCTGGGTTATTACTATTTAACATAAAGATCAAGTTCCAACGTAAAACCTGGTCAAATCTGATAGGTCCAGATGTCTAGAGGTGTTATGAATTTTACACCACATGACCTACAATCATTTCTAGCTCCAAAATTTCCTCTTTTAACAGACTCAGCAATGTTGGTGTAATAATGTGAAACTATGAACGGTAAACGAGAGGGTTGAGAAATTTTATAGAAGGCTTGATCAAAGGGTAACCTACTGTTATATCTCCTCTACCCATTCTCTACCCATCATCATTGATGGCACTCAGTTAGCGTTGAGTAAACGAACGAAAGGGTAGTATTTTATCATGTGCAAAGGTAACCAACGATAGCACTTGGAACAAAAATGCATCTTGATTGCCATAAGGTAAAGATAGTTGAGAGCATAATCTGATTTACTTGAGTAAGTGCTGTCCCTCCTATTTCACCAGCTTTCATGCACTGTTCAAGCTCATTTCTCCATATGTGTAGCTAACAAGTCAACGCCTTCTCTGTTCACTATGTGCTGAGATATTATTACTCATCTGACCTCTGTGGAACGAGTCAATTCCCCTCACCGATCCTTTCAAAGTTCACTCTGCAATACACTATGATCTTGTCCATTCAATTAACTTGAAAGCCAACAATCTTGTTACAATGTGATAAATGTCCACTCTCACCTGTAGTAATGGACAAATGTTATGACAGTGGAAAATGTACTTTTGTAAATTAAATGTTGATATTTTTTTTAGTTTTAATGACTTGGAAAAATTGCTTTTGTCAAGTATGATAGGGAATTTCTAATAAAAAAAACTACCTTTCTAAGATCAATAACAGTAGTATTTTCTTAGAATAGTAAACCCAATAAATGATTTCAAAACAACTTGAAGTTACTTTGAAATGCTTTGTAAAAATTTTTTATGTTATTACAAACATTAAAAAGAATTATTACGTCAGTACTTATCAACTTTGTAAGTACTTCAACTTTGTTTTTAAATCATTAAAAGCAAATAATTGAAAACAACTTCTCGATATATCTAGACTAAATAAAAGTTTGTAAATCAATGTATATTTTAAGCAGGTCTCATGATTCATCAAATCTAAAAATAAATAATGTATGAATGTAAAATAATATTTTTAATAAATTGTACAAATACTTTTACTTCTTTATAAAAATATTATCCTTATGACAATGATTACATTACATTCACTTTTGAATCAATTATTTTTTCTTATAGCTTATGTAGATTTATAAATAGAGTTAATTAACTAGTGAACAAAGAATGAATTTATTTGAATAAAAAAAGCAAAAAAATAACACGTGATTGGCATAATATTAAAAGATGAAAGTTTGTATTGAAATCAAATTTATATACCATTAGAATGATGCTAACAAGTAGTCGTGCCTATTAATTTGCATAATATTGCGAGATAATCATGTCTATTTGATAATGTGTTAGAGCTATATATAGCAAAGTTATCCGAGAAGATCATTAATTTATATTAAGCATGCAATTAGACATACAGTTACATTATATTATTAGTAATGATATATGTATATATATTTACACGTAATTAATATATAGGTGAACATTGAAGAAGTATTCAATACACTTTCAACATAAAATCAATGATAATAAATTATTTTGATAATTATTAATATATTTGATTAAAAACAAACAAGGATTATGATTCTAAATATTAATATTTTCAATTACTCTCCAGCTTATAGTTGAAGAGTATTGTCTTATAGAAATCCAGCATTCACACCAAGACAGTCTATTTACTTCTACTACGAATAAGAAAATTAAAAACGTAACAAGTGATCCCCAGCACTTTTCTTAATTGTTTTATTTTTAACAGACTTGGAAGAACAAAATAATAATAATAAGTGAACTCTATCTAGAGAAAATGATTAAAGAAAAATAAAAAATAATGTCAACTATTATCAAACAAATAAACATGTTGATACTTCAAGTTAGGATATTGCTTCATCATTATCTGTTAGTTACAAATATGAACCTTTTATTAATGGACTAAAAATTTATTGAAACAGTTGTTTAAATATATAACATCTAAATTTCTTTGGTATAAAATAGCTTCAACTTCATCTTCATTAATTTAGTATACTAGTATGAAGTAGGATTGATATATTCCTATTTCAACATTGGACCTAGCTTGCAAATGTTAAGCCAGGAATGAACCACTTCTTGCTTCATCCTAGGATAAAGTCACTTCACACTACAGCACAGTGATTTTTATTAAAACTTTTACTGTAAAAGTTATTATGTTTTCTTTGCACAGACAATATATAATCTAGTTTATAATTTTTACATAATTATAATTCTGAACCCTAGCTAAATCAATACTCAAATATCTAGGATCATTTTTATTATTGATCTGTGCTCTTAAACTGATGAATAAAGACTTTGAAAAATCCAGGTTAACAATAGACTTGAATGCAAGTTATTCATGTTTATCATACTATTCATATATCCTACATCTCCTCTTATGTCTTGATAGCTCAACTTCGTTGATAATCTCATTTCTGTTCATCAGATATTCTGTCTCAAAACAATGACTAAAGACAACTAGGGAACAAAAGCCACGACAGAGTATAAAGGAAAGAATATAACAGCCCTCAGCAACAACTACCTCTCCAACACATCAGACGTAAGAAAGTAATCGATAGAAAAAATAATAATACAATAACTAAAAAAAATTACTCTCATATTTCTAACGATTATCTACCAGAAAAAGAAGCTTTTTTAATCTTTTATTTAATTATCAAACTATTTTTTCTACTTGATGAATGATTAATGAATTTATTTAACTTCATCTAGATAACAACTGATGATATTAATGAACACAAGTTGCATATTCTATCAAGTTACCTATTATCTATTTTCCAAAATTATATTTCCAATATCCGAATACAAGTATTCATTAGTGAAGTAATGATTTTATCCTAGCGCTCAACAATTCTTTAGTTCACAGGCTGCATGTATTCAAGTACCACTTACGTTTTGTAATTAGAACACATTTTATAGGCATTGTAAATCATAGTTAAAAACAGTCGACTACTGAATAACTAGAGGAATTTGATATTTATATACCATCTTGATTAGCTTGATTAACATCATCTTCCCACGCATTTCCATCATTTAGCAGGGTATATTAAATCCTCACAGTCAGAGTATTTATTAAATGAATACAATGCTCTGAATTTCGTTTAGTTTTAAATGAAAAGAAAATTAAGACATAACAATAAACTGGAATTTTTGATCAAATTTTTCATTAAAAATTCATAACGATACTTTTTATGCTTCAATGAAAGTTATTTATTTTGATTTTGATAATAATGTGCTGTAATAATATGTATAATAATAAATGAGATGTAGTTAATTAATGTAATACAAATTTTGAATTATATGAGAGAACAATTTGTTGGATATAACTTTTCGAGTTGACATGAAATCAACATCCAGAGATTGAAGAGCATGAAAGTAACTCCATAGCTATTTCAAGTGCTGATGGTTTATATTTTGAAAACTTTTGTCACATGATTTTTATTCTCATGATGATCTTGTTCCAATTTGACAAGAATCTTGTAGAAGTTTATATCGCCTAGGGGGTAATACTCAAAGCAGATTTGAGCAAGTCTATCATCAAGACCAACATCTGGCTGCTAGAATAGTATGAGAAAAAAAAAACGAAGTGTACCAAGTAAAGAATTACTTGACTTAAGTAAATACATTATTGATATTGTATCAGGTAAATATTTATCAACATTAATTCGATATAGTTGATCAATATAACTGTATAAAATAAAGAATGTTTTAAATGATTTTAATTAAATGAAATCTTGATTTATTTTCAACCATCTGAGAAACCGAGAATATTTCGATATTTTGTGAAGAATATCATCAAATGCTAAGTGGTAGATGCATTATGCAATGTAGAAATACCTTCCATGATAGAATGCATGTATATTGTAGAAGTGTTTTCAAGTACAGTCGCTATTGGTATCCTGGAATAGGGACAGAAAGCTTCGGTTCAGTTATCCTCCATGATACAGAGCTATTAAATTATTGTCTATTTGTTTTTTTATTTTCATTATAATCATTTCTTTTAGCTAACGATTTTCATTTCACTATCTAATCTACTTTTTTTTTTACAAAAATTCAATTTGCTTCATTACTATCTAGTGCTAAACGTATCTCTTTATTTAACTTTTGACTGAAAAAACAGCAAAAAAAAAATATGTTGGAATAGCACAGCAATCAAGGAATAAAAACAGAGTATGCAAATGATGAAATTCATTTAGTTTAACTATTAGAGGCTACATTTGAAATTCAAACTGATTAATGGAAATAATTTATAACTATTAAATAATTTAAGTATTAAGTATTCATTTATAAATAATAAACAATTTTTTATATAAAAAAAAGGTCAGGTTTTATAGTTTGTTCAAACAATTTACTTATCATTGATAAAATAAATATTTTAAAGTTTGTCATATATTTTTTTATCTATTGAACTCATAAAATCAAATTCCACATTTATTTTCAAATGTGCTAATAAGTTAAAGTCACTTCATTCAGTTGAATTAATTGAAGATAACTTTTATATTTTAACAATGCACTATAACTTGATTTTATAATAAAAAATAAACTAGATAAAAAATGTCATGACATCAAATGACATTATCTCTTTTCTCTAAAACTATAAATAAATGTATGAAAAAAGGAAATAAATTTGATGATTTTAGTGAAGCTATGTAATATTTTTGAACTTTAGCCTCTTTTTACGATGTCTCTACGAGTTTCTGATCTAGTAGCTTCGAAAGATAAAAACGTTTAAAAAGAAGGAAAGAATTAAGATGAACGAGGACAAAGTCACTCAACTTAATGTCAGGGCAGGTTTACTGTGAACACCGACGGATGCGGAAGTATTTTAAGTTTCTTAAACATAGTTAGTCGACCGTAACTTAGATGTTACTATTATGAGATTGACGTTTGTAAAGCAAAGCTAGGTAGAAGAAGAAGCTTTTAAGAATCATGTGCAGTTGTAAGTCTTTAATAATGATTTTTAGAAAAATAAAATATCATTTTTCACTTTTTCATGTTGGATTTTGGAACTTTTTTTTCGACAAGTAGTATTTTTAGTATAATAGTAGCCATTTTTTGTTTTTAATTAGGAAAAGCTTATTCAAGTATTTTTTCTTTTATGAATTTCGAAACACTGGGGGATAAGTGTCCATTTAAATCTGGTTTTATTCTGGAGTCTAATAGGGTATGCCAGACTTTCTAGGGAATGAAGTTATCATCCAGTAATGGTTTTGTCTTAAGCCATGACTGGATGATAACTTCATGCTAGTCCTAATGCTGGTCCAATGATGGACCTGTTTGATATTTCTACTAGGATGTGATACTTATAAAGAAGTAACATAAATACAGGTCCAAAAAAGACTACTGAAAACAAATGATGGTATCAATAAAATAATTAATTATTATTTATTCTTTCCCTTTTGGTTCTAGTTGAATAGAACATTTTAAACAGATACTAACTGAGTTTTAAAATGATTGATAAAACTTGGCTAAGAAATAATTATTAATATTATTAAAAATTATTTTCTTTTTCAATTTTATAGAAAGTTTATTATCAATACATAGAAATTTAATGATAAAATTCAATTAAACAAGCTATTCGAAGTAAATAACTTAATTACGCTAGTGAATTTCTTTTCGGTCTTTGATAAAATTTCGTTCAATTTATCTATTAATTTTAACAATTTACTCGCACTTTGTATGGACGATAAAAGCATCACACTCAACGTTGAAAGCTCTTACTTTGAGTTTTCACACATGCAGAAAATCATGCTACTTTTCAGCTGTTACGTCTTGAACAATGTGCTCGGACGGATGTCTGGCCATAACGCGAGCATTACTACTTTATGAACCTTGCCAACGAGGCACTATCCACTTCCTACCTCTTTCCACTTGTCTCGTTATTTCTGCAGTTATTCAAAGTGTACTTTTGTGCGAATGTACATTGTATTTAAGCACATTGTTGTCTTCACTATGTACAACATAAATTTAATAATTTTCTAAATAATTTCCTTCATTTCCTCAAGGATGTTAGATAATTATGACACTTGAAAAAAATGTTTAATTAATATACAAAAGTATTGTTGGAAATTTGAAAAACTTAAAGTCATGGATTTGTTCTAAATTAGTTGAGTTAAGTCTATCGGAAAGTGTAAAAGAAACTACAGGAAAAATCTATAACAAATAAAGAAAGAATAGCAAAATAATAGATCGAAACAACTACTAATATAAAGGATATCTTTCGACTTGTGGAAGAAAGATAACAGGAAATATTTTTTTACTGTTCTCACGCGATTTCTCTCAGTCACGAAAGCTAGAAAGAGTCTTGGTGACACAGACGAAAGGATTGCTTGGAAAAATAGACTCCTGAATGCACTCAACCATAGCATGCATTGATGAAAAAGAACAAAAAAAAATACCGGATACGTATTGCTGATCTCAACTTCTCGAACTCCTTTTTGTTATTTATTTTATTTTTTAAAATTTTTCCAAAGGATTTGATCATACAATACAAAATCGAGTAAAAGCATAAAGTAGATTTTACTCAATTTACTTTATGATTTATCAAAATATTTGTTCATCTTTAAGAAGAACAATAGACTGGAAAATGGTAGAATCCTGGTAAGAATATATTATTTATTTATTGTATCTGCGATGATTCAACTTCACTTGAACAACCAGATATCATAGCCATTATCGGTATTCCAAAGTATCCACTTGTATCTCGATAATTGATCTCCATTGCTTCTTCTATCTAGAGAGAATTGCATGGAAAACGATAGCCTTAAATTAGCACGATCAAACACCTTCATGATTTTAGAGACAATTTAAAGTGATTAATCATTAAACAAAGAGTAATCCAATCTTCTTATTTATCTATGTATACATAGTTTGTTTATGAAAATTTGAGATTAAACATGCTTTATCTGTGCTATTTTAACAGTCTTAAAATCTTAGATTTGATGTGATTCATAATAATTAACTTAAGACTTCAACATATTGCTTGCACATAGTTTATGATACATTATTTTTTGTTTATATAATCTTTAGTTTATTACATAATTCCAGTTTGTACTAAGGATAGCCTTGATAAAGCTTTCTTGTTATCCTAGATAAAAAAAGTAAAATTTAAAAATCATTCTCTTCTTAAAAGTCCTACTTTACATATAATATTGTAAAATAATTGTATCACATCGGAAATTAATGATAAATAATATAACAATGACTGTATTATAAAATAAAAAATTTTTGTCATCATAAATCATATGATTTTTTCATCAGAATTAGATTTCAAAAAACAGAGAAAAATTACTACGACAGTTTGCAACAATTTACATGTATTAATTTAATTCAATTTGCGTGTTAACAACAAAGAAATGACTGGCTGTGTTCCAGTAAGACCTTGACACAATTTTATTATACCATGTTGTTCTATTAAGCTTTATTCAGATTTAAAAAGAGATATTTTATTTCTATAAATCTTTTTCACGAATTGTATTTTGAATAACAATAAAATTTTTTCCCGAATGAATTTAAAAAATATGTTTAGTTTCTATAAAACATTGAAATAATGAATTATTTGTACCCGGAAATAAGTGAAAAAAAATCGAGTGAATAAAGTATTGATTGAATTATTTTATTCTTGTCATATTAAGGACGAAGAGCGAATCAGCTAGAGGAATATTACTGAGTTTGTTTTCATAAATATTAGCTTAGTATATCATTACAACTATCTACGACTGTCATAATAATATTTTCTACCATAATGTGGCATTTCTATTAAAGCTAGAACTTGAAATATTATGTTATATCATTATTACCATGCATTAAATGTATTCTATAGCTCTTACAATTGTTTAGATATTGAACATATGTATAAAAAACCATCTTTTAGTGACCATTTAGCTCTACTTTTAGGTCCAAAGTTGGTAACAATAATTGTTGGACAATTTAATTACTAAGCAGAAGTTAAAAAAGTAAAAGGTTGAACAATCTAAACTATATAATTTAATTCGCAAATAACCACTAAGAGTCTGAATGTGCTATAGAAACAAGTGGAAAAAGAGCAATGATGGTCTTGAACTTTGATGTCTTTGATGATCTTGACCTAGCAACTGATCTATGATGTGAGTTTGAAACTATGCAAAACAGAAGTATTCTTTGATCAGGACATTTTAAATTAGTTAAACTAGATTGTATCAAAGGCTACGCTATGACATGGATTAAAAATGTACATTTACAAATCCAACTTAAGTAAATGTTTTATATTTCATTCGATTTCAAGAGAATTAAATAGAGAGACTCTAAATGCGTCAGAAGTACAAAGAACTTTGAAGTGATCAAGCAAGAGGGAGAACAAATAAACATCTCTCAAAGTTTGGATAAATAAGGAAGAATAAAATTGCAGAAAGGATACTGGTGCTTTCAAAATGAAAGAACTAACATTATTCATGCTCACTGCTCATGATTTCCAATTCATATTAATGTAGTCTACATGATATATCATCATCAATGACAATGAAATCACATGTCTAAACTATTCCCAACTCCCTAGTTGCCTACTTTTATCTAAGCTTAAATATCCCTTTTCTTGTGCACTTCTTTAATTTCTCATTATTTTTTGATCATTTCCTCTTCTCATCTATTCACCATTCTTATCATTTATCATCCCTTTAACTGACATTTAGGTCCTAAAATATTAATAATTAATCATTACTGAAATTCTTTTCTTTGTTGATACTCATCAATTAAAGAGTAACATACAGCAAAACGACTCTGTTATATTAATAGAAAAATATATTATTAATGTCAAATGACATATATTTCTAATGGAATTAATTAATAATAAAGGAGTCTTAGTTTGTACAGTATTAAATGTATTTATTATAAACAAATATGAAAAACCGTTATTGAATACTACAAAATGTATTCTACACTAGGTCTTTTGTTGTTGATATTATTGACTTGGAGCTAAACAAATTTCCTACAAAACTACCTGGAGTTGCCCCTAGGAATAATCAGACTAACTGGGTCCAATTTGTATACAGAGTTATATATGATTAGCCCACCAACCCCTACAGCAATTGAGATAGGGCTAGTCTAATAGATGTCAAATAAAAAAATATTTCCATCTTTTTTGTGCTATTTTTTTTTTTTTTTTTTGATTACTGAATTCTATCAATCGTAAAAGCTGATTAATTAAAAAAATTCGTACATAAGCTTGATAATGGATAAAAATTTGGATTAGAGGAAAGATAATTTTAAAAGAGAAAAAATTTTAAAGCTCTTCGAATTAGTTGATTTCAGCATGAATTTTTCATTTTTAATATCAAAGGTATTTAAGTGATATTAAAAAAATTTCGTTTTAATTTCAATTCTTCTTTAATTCCTACAGATTTAATCTCTTAATCTGTATAATATTGATTGCAGTCATGTCAACTTTTGTCAGTTAGTTTATTTTTGAAGATAAAAATATGCCAAGTATTTCAAAAATGACTCTTTAGTAACATATTATAGCATCACTCTTAGGAATAGCAACAGTGTGATAGAAGATATATCAATACCTTTCATTTCAAACTATACATCTAGGTGTATGCTATCTGCACTATTGAGAAATAATTAGTGGATTTGATCATATCTAGACCCTCTCTCTCTCTCTCTCTCTCTCTAGATCTTCATCAACACTTCACTTTAGGTCTCGACTATGAGGTTTTTTCAATTCTGTTCAAATCTAAATTGATCTACTGAAACTGGTCTAAATTAAATGAGTTTCAATTCATTACAATCTGAAATTTATAATCTAAGTTATTTAAATTGTATTTAAAAAAAAAGTTATATTTAATCTCATAAATCCTAACTCGATTTGATTGAGCTTATTTGGGCTGACTAGGCCTAAATGTCTTTAATCCAAAAAAGGAAATAAAAAGTGTAAAACTCATACACTTGGATTTTTATAGATTTTTCAATTAATGAACTCAATTATTTTTATTGAGTTATTGAAGATTATGCAATTATTTTTTCATATGATTATTTAATAAATTTAAACAAGCTTCTATCAACATGTGATGTGATAAATTATTAAAAAGATATTTAAAGCTCTGTTATTTATAATATTCTATTTAATTAAGACATATCCTTCCAAACAAAATAAAAATGATAATAAAGACTCTTTGTTTGCCATTCCAATTAATCACCATCGATAGGAAGTAGGCGTATGCCGAGTATATGCAAAACGATCGAAATTATTTTCCCTTTTCTTTATGAACTTTTTTATTCTCTGGCTTTTATGATTTATCCCTCGATTTCTCTACCTTCCCTCCCAATCTTTTATTATTACCGCTATCTCCGGAAATTGACCGATGAGTACTCGAATGCGTCTATGTCACGTGCATTATTCCCTCAGTGATACTATCACACATTGTAATTACCAATCGATATCACGAAAATACCACTTCAGCTAACAGCGAATCGTAATTGGATCTAAGAGTCCTACGTAATGATACATAAAATTACAATAAATGAACAGCTGTTACGTATAGTAATATTGAATTTATTATGAAACACATTTTAAAATAATTATTAAAGTTTGTAATGTGTTGAACTGAAATGTACTCAAGGAAATGCTTCAACATAAATAGTAGAACTGATTCATCAATCTTTAATATTATAAACTATAAAACAATCATGATAAACAAAATACTCTCATTCTGATTACATTAATCATTTTTTTTATCAATGCATATTAAATATAGCAATTTGATTATTTCTTCACAACAACAAGCCAATTGTATTGTTATTTTATCAGTTGAGAAGCCTAGTGCTCAAGAATCTGAGATCCAAGTTCAACTAAAGCATCAGACAAAACCGGACATTCAAAATGAAGAGTAAGACTTTAAATGCTTTGATGATGTTTCTAATTAAATCGTAAATAATACACCTGGAAAGTCATCACACTTTCTAAAAGAGTATTTCTTGCTTTTAAATGTAATGCACCAGACCAGATGTAATAAGGATATGATTTTAGAGCTGTGAAAGCAAAATAATGTTAGCACGTTCAGCACGTACTCATGTGTCAAATACAGTGACATTATCTAACTTTATCAGCTTCATAAACACTACGAATAGAGTATATTTCGATACAATAAATCCAATCTGATACAACAATCCTACTTTAACTAACACTTCTATTCCAAATTAGACTATTTCTAAAGTTACAAAGTCAATGAATAATTAGCACCAAATATAGATTCTTATTACCAATATAATTACAATAGATTGGAAATGGCATGGACTGTATGCTGTAAATTCTACCTAATTAGAATTAAACTCTTTTTCTCAATCACGTAATATAAATGTTTAAGTGAACTTTTAAGTTACATTTCTCACCACTAATTACTATATTTATAACTGCACATTGATGCACTGTAAAATTCTAATAAAAGCTTCTTTTAAATTTTAAATGCATAATAAAAAAAATAATTATAATTAACGTCGCAATAAATAAAAAAACGAGATAAATTATTCCATAGAATAAACGAAAACAATGCTTGCTAGTTATCAACATCTAGGTATCTGAATGTGGCTTGCTGAATTCTGATGGCTTTGAACATATATGAAGTCAATGCTTTCAATAGCTAACATTAACTACATGTAAAAATGAACTGTTCCAACTTCTAAGACTTATTGAATTGAATAAAAATAATTTTATATTAAAAATCTTTTGGTAAAAGCTTTATAAATAATTCTAGATGTTTTTATTAAAAAATTTTTGCTCATAAAACAAGCTTTTGTTCACAGTATTTCAAGAACCACTTGACTGATTATGATCATTTCAAGATCAATTGATACAATTCAAACTCACTTTATATTGACAAAAATTCAGTGACAACTCTATCAGCTGTTTAACTTGATTGGAACTGTTGTTGACAATTTAGCTAGTTTTCAGAATACCAAGTTTAAATTTAAATCAATTGAATATGATTATATTGTGCTTTTAACTGCTTTTAAATATTTGAACAATTTAAGAAAAATAAGATAAAAAAAAAGCATAAAAACTAGACAACATAAATTCTTCTTGAACGTTTTAAGTAAATGTTTTAGTAGCAACTTTGAGATACTTTACGAGCAAGATAGAAGGTCAATATTCGAGATGTTTTTATTTTTAATTAATCAATAAAATTTAATGGATGCTTTATAACATCCTTTTGATGTAGAGCATCAAGACAAAATTAGATTATTTTATTATTGAACGTTGTATGTAAAAAAATGAAGTTGAAATTTAAGTTAACTTTTTTCAAGAGAATATTTTAAGTAAATTATTTTTTAATTTCATAAAATATTACTTTTTCTTCAGCATTAAATAGCTACAAGGGTTTTTATTTTTTAAAAACAAGATAAAATAGACTTAAGTAATTATATTATTTTTTCATACATAAAGAATCTGTGCTAGACACTTGAAAGAATGAATAAAAATGTGGTAAATATCAGTGTAAATTTTTTTCGAGAATTTAATTCATTATTTATATCATCTCTGATTGTCTAGAGTATTAAAAAACAATAAAATGTATATTTTTAGTGATTTAAATATGTTATATAGCTTTATTAAATAAAGTTGAAGACAATTTGAATCAATTTTTGATTAATTAAAAACTGATTCATTAAATTTATGCCAACTAATGATTGAAAAATTTATAAAGATGAAATAATTATGACTAAAATAATCTAATTTTCTAATTAAAAGATCTAAATTTCATCATTTACAAAAATATTTTTTATCAAAATTAGATATCACTTTTCAAAAAACTTTTTTTTACTAAACGAAAGTTTATTCTAACAAATCATAAACCATTTTAAAAGACAAAGAACGTTATAACATAATGAGAAAATGTTACCTTGATATTAAAAATGTACTAGATTTCCCCTCTAGTATTTACCCTCTATACATGAACTATTGAAAAAAGTAACACACTTTCACTGTTTTTTCTCTTTCTTGTTATGATGTGATCATACTCATGGAAATGAATATCAAATGAAAGTGAAAAAAGTAACAGCATATAAATTCATAACTACTTTCATAGTACATGGGTTTTTATTTCATTCATTCATCCTTTTAATAGTGATTCTTTATTTATAAATTATAAATGGACAAATGCGTGGAATGATAAAAATGAAAAAGAAGCAATTTTTTAAAAGAAACCAACTTTTTCTGAAGTATATCACAAGTGTTTCTCTCATCCTTTTTTGTACGCTCTTAACCAACGCACTTGGCCTAGTTGCTAAAAGTTTTTTTTATGCTTTAGCAAAGAACTATTTTTGTGCATAAATCTATAGATAATTCCGTTGACTCTAACATTCTTTGAATTAAATGAAAAATTTCAAGCAGTCCAGGTAAAAATAATTGTATATAACAATATGTAAAAAATATATCATTACATATAAAGTATAATAATTATTTTGTACAATTATATCCAGTCATATATAGCGACACTGCAAATTTCAAATTAAAAAGTGTTGTAAAATGATGCGACCCATTTGTTTATATATATATATATATTTAAATATGACTATATATAATCATTTTTATCCAAGACAACATCATAATTTTTCATCTAAGACTTATTTTATTTATGGATCAAAATTGATGGCTGAAGTACGAAAAATAACGTTTAAATTAAGACCTACAATATACCTTTATCGTTTAATGTGGTTTTTCTACCAACATGCTTTCATACTTTTCTTCTTCATCTTGCATACACTCCATTCCAGCTTTCTAACAAACGACGGGTCTAGTCAGGTATTACAAGAATGCAGCAGTTGAGGATTCTATAGAATAACTTCGTCATATTAAATCTGCACAACGTAGCTCTAAATCGATCGACTATCTCATATGTGTATTTAAAGGAGTGTGTGTTTTTAATTGATGCATTTAAAACATTTTCAAATGCAGCTGCAATGGATTTAATCCTTGCCAAAATGACTCAAACTCTGTTTATTAATTGGTACAATGACAGCAAAATGATCAATAGAAATATTTCCATTGACTTAGAAAGAAAAATATGTGAATTTCAGTGAAAAACAGGTTCCTAGATGATTGGTTCAATCAGGTAAATTGATGCATTTAAATAACTACAGTCAGCACAGTGTCAACATGAATAAATTTATTGGCTTTACTTCATTCATAGTGATTCTCGATTAGTATATAAATATTGAAATGTTATTTATATTGGAAATATCATTCATCTAAACCTTTGAACATGTTGGAAAAAATGTTTTCATCTTCAATCGACAATTTTGAGGTCAATTAATATTTGATTGCATTGAGTCTGAATATTTTGATGAAATAGATCAATTTATTTTCATAGAACTACCTGCCACCTACTTTGAACCTGCTCTAGACCTATATCAAGTCTATCTTCCAGGACTAAGCGATGTCTTGAACTCATGGATTGAAATGATTCATCAGTCTTGATGGTAAAGAAGGAATAAAACACCATTTCTTCTTTTTTAATACTGATGTACTTTAATCCTTTGAACATTTTCTGAAGAATGATGAAAATGACATTTTCTGCTTCCTAGCTATTCCAACTGCTTCAACGATTTAGACATAAAACACAAATATCTATAAATGATACCACATTTATGGAGTTTGCACGTTAATTAACAAATACTTGAGGATATTGGACTTCTGGTATTGACTGATCAACCATCTACTCCATGTCATAGCAATCCTCAAATACTTGATGTCTGATGCACATGACTGAAATCATTCAAACTCTTGACAAGCAATAAATTGCAACATCTATAAAAAACAATTTCAAGTACTTATCTAATAAACGTTTGCTGGAAATAATACTTGGTACATTAAACTAATCTTGAATGATAAATGTATTTGCAAATAGAGAAGTTCTCTGTACTAAAACTTTGTGAATTATTTTTCTTAGATACTCTTTAGAAGTAAATTTTATTTCGTTGCAAACTAGGTAAAACAACTTCCATTTTACGTTCGAAAAGTTGAGTATAGCCGATTAAAAGAACGAAAAACTTTTAGATTTACAGATTACATAAATTAAAGTTTTTTTTTTCCTTTGTCAATTTAATTATATTTATGAAAGAAATATCTGTTGAAATAATTATTTAACTTGAATGAATCTGGATCCAAGAGACATACAGACCAGTTTAAATTGAAATGAAAAAGATAGATACAATTATCTAAAAGCTAGAATAAGCTAAAGTTGGCATATGCAGGACGTTGACCTATCACATGGTCACGAAAATAGGGATTATAGCGAATTGTTGAGTACAACGTTCCAATAATGGGAGGGGGGGGGGGGGATTTCACTCAGACGCAATGCACCATCTGGCAACAATCCAAAATACCAGTACTTTCTCCATCTCTCTTTGTCTTACGCTTTTTTGCAACTCAAGATTATCGTTTTCATCATTCCTTTCAGGATAGCTGTTTTTCGCTAATTTCCAACTCTCTCTTATTTAAATATTTCCCTCTTTCTTACCCTCATCTTTTCTTATCCCTCAGGCTTTAAGTCTATGTTTTTATTTTTCATTATCTGAATAATTCCCGCTAGATTTTCATTTATTCACAAGAGGGTTGGTTTATGCTGTATGAAGTCAAACGGTTGAGAATTTTTTCATGAACAACTTTTTATAGATTAATGCGTTGGCTGAGAGTTTGTTATGGCATGAGTGCTTTTAAATGTGAATGATAAAATGGGAGAAAAAAATATGAGAAAGTGATGCTATGAGCGAAATTAATTGAGTTCGAAATAAGGTACATGTGGTAGATTTCACCTCTAACTTTAATGCGGTAGAAATTGATATAAATATTTCGTTTGAGTTGTAAAGTTAATAAACTAGAAGACTTTTTTTCTATGTAACATTATTTATATTAACTATTTAATACACTAAATGCATTGATAATTCAAAAAAGACACGTCTGAAGCAGGTGGTAATGACATGTTGGTATCAATGCCATCAGCATCGAATTCTAGATAAAATAGCATCAAAATATTCTTAACTATCACCAGATCTGGATGGTACCATATGACAATATTTTATAAAAGTCTTAGTAAAATATCACATCAAAGACTTCTTTTAACACTCAATTCAAATATTTTTTTATCATTCTTTTTCTAATTAATCTATCACCCTAATTAAACTGGTACTTAGGTATCAATTCACCATTAATTATTAATTTTATTTGCTGTTATTATAAGAAACAATAAATTATTAATTCGATTAATATAAAATGGTCATTAATTATATTCTATAGCTGTTTTGATATTAATCAGTGATCATTTAATATTGCAATAAAATATTCAGAGAATCGAAATATCAAATAGTGAGTAATCAATAACTTTGGTGAATACAATTTTTATTATTCTATTGATGGATAATGTTATAATTTAATCTATTCATCAATAATGTAATGGATAATTGGGCTTTTTAAATTATTTAATTATTGGATTATTATTTACAGGAATTAAAATAAATAAATTATTGTCAACTTTTTAATGGGTTGGTAAAAAAAGTTTGTTCATTAGTAATGACAAATAAAATTGTAAATCAATATCATCATTAGTATTTAGTTAATTCATACAGTCAATGATAGTTTTTTATTTAAATTATTAAGTACTTTATTAATGGATAATGTTTAAACTTAAATTTTTAAATGCTTTATTAGAAAAAGAGAGTTCTCTGAAAATCTATTTGACATAAATAAACTTTTGCTATTAATTCAACACTCAATGACTGTCTTGATAAAATGCTATGGGAAATGGATATGATAATAGTAAAAATATGGATATCAGTCGAATGATTATTGACTATTCAACTCAACAAATAGATGAGATACATGATTCATTGGACTTCTACCAAAAATATTGGAATTTATTCCTGACTGATAGTTGCCATCATTTTATGTAGTAACAACAAAAAGGATTAATTTTGGCTTAAAATGAAAACTGATCCAAAAAATCTAGAATTTGTCACGATCTCGTTGACAAAAGTGGAGGTCGTATCAACACAATATCGATTACATTGCCATTTTAGTTAGACCAGAAGTAAATATTGGTTATTAAATTTTCAGCCTTTATGTTTTTCCTCAAATAATAATTTTTTTACCACTTTCAATCATTTTTTAAAACTATCAGTTTTTTTAAACAAAAAATTTCATTTTCTTTCCTATTTTTATATTTATTTAACAACATAAATATTTTTCTATTGGGCTATCTATCTATCAGTTGGGCAAAAAAATTTGATTCAATATTTTTTTTAGATAATTAAATAAATATTTCTATTCTTCCTAAATTAATTATTTTCCATCTAGATACAAATATTCCAATAATAAAAAAAAATTCTTTGCATTCTTTTATCTGAAATTTTTATGGCCATTTTCATATGCAATTTATTAAATTTCTTATTTTTATTTATTTAAATAAATATAATACAATTATTAATAATAAATATATGATTATTATTAATATTTAAAAAATTTTAAATATAAAATTCTTTTATCAAGAATAAAATATAGCACTAGATAATTAATATTAAATTTTTTTAAAGCAGGTAAATATGCGTCACATATTCACCTTTCTCTTTTATTTTTTGTCATCATGAATTTCGAGCTGGATGATGAAAATCAGGTTTTACGAATCGTGTTAGGGGTAGATAAAACTCTTTCTGTAGACGGGTATTTGACATCCGTCATGCCGCCGGGGTGGATCGTAGCTGAGGGTAAAGAGACTGAAAGAGAATAGAAAAGAGAACGGAAGAAAAGAAGAGAAGGAATTAAATTGAATTTAAGAGTCAGCTTCAGAAAGATGATAATGGAATAGATAGAGCTAAATTATAATTTTGTAAATTCACCATATTTTTTCTTTGAGTTATTAAAAAGAAAGTACTATTGATCTGTCAAAAAAAAGCTTCTTTTTTTTTTAGTACGCATTGAATATTTACCTTGACCGAGCCAAGCTCGAATATCTATTGAGGGTAGTTAGAGTAGTGTTGGTGGGGTAACATTGTCCAAGACCTGACCTACTTCCAGGCCCAGCAACACATATTCTGCTTTTCTGCGGCTGGTTATCGGTTCACATAAACATTCCTAGTTGCTAGTATTTGTTGATATTTTTTTTTTCTTTTCTCTAACCAAGATGTGAAATACATCAGTTACTTTTACTTTAAAATGTAATCCAGGTTCCAGGTTCTTTCTCACCAGTATTCTAGCTCAAAATGATAAATTTCCTTTCATTTTATTTAATAGATGGGAAAAATATTTTGATTAATTTTCCCTCAATTATATTACAGATCAAATCTTCTTCAACAAATTGATCTAAGAGGAGAGATGATTGTTAAATTTCAACCTTATCGACTTTAGCAATCGGTTTAACCCTTTGGGTAAACTGTCGAGCAGGTCTGGTAAATAGAAAGAAATATCTTCAGGGGAAAGGCGTACACGATTGGATGGTCAAAGTTGATCAGAGGGTGCCAATCAAAAAATCAATCAAGTATAAAAGGTTGATGCTCGCAAATCAATCGACATCTTCTGCTACTTCATATCAACCTTTCCTATTTAAATTGTCCAAAAAAAAAGAGGTACATTTATTGAATCACTTCATCATCATCATCATCATCATCATCATCATCATCATCATCATCATCATCATCATCAAGTTCTTGATTATTTTTTTGCTTATTTGCAAATGAACAAAATGCCGAGAGAGTATGAAGAGAAGAATAGATGAAGAAGAAAAAAAAATGAAGAAAGGACAACTGAGTGTTGCCGCAAGCCAAAATTCTCCGCGTTACTAATTGCTACCATTGTATATATATGGCTTTCAGAAAAAAGGCTACGTTTTTTTTTCCACTTCATTCACTCATGCGAACCACGAATTCTGCAATATCCGTGCTATATAGATACGCGTGAATACCATGTCACTCATATGGCAAATTTCCATCATAAATGTGAACATACCTGGGTTGCATAAAGCTTGGATTTAATGTTGGATTACAGTAGTTGTTTGTATATTCAATAGAGAAGTATTCATAAATTTCAGCATAGCTCTAGGATATTTCCAACATTACCAAGTCCAGAAAAAAAAGGCAAGATGAAAATAATGTTGGATAAATCTGAATCATTGCCCATCACACTGCAAATTTTTATATCAAATATTATTTAGACTATCAACTTAAAAGAGCTTCAAAAATATCATTAGAATAAAAATTCTTCCTTAAACAAAGAGATTGTATTTCAATAATTATTTAGTTGATCATTATTTTTTAGGTCATTGCTAAAAAGAAACTCAATTGAGGATCTTGTTGCCATATCTCAATTATAGTCAGATTATAGACCAAGCTAATAATGTGTCAGGAAGTTGATTGTTATTTATTAATGAGGACACATGGTTTATATAAAACAAAGTCGTTTTACCAACTTTGTGAACTAATTAATTGATTCAAAAGCTAGGAAATGAAGCTTAGTTGAGACTAATTACCTTAAAAATCATCAATTAATCAACATTTTACCTAAATGAATGGTATGGTAGCTGCAAAATAGTGATAAATGAATGTAAAGTATCTACATGAGCAGCCTTTGTTTTAAAATCACCAGGATTTTCACTGTTTTACCTTCTTTACAATAAAATGTTTAATTAATAATTTCCTACAATTTCCTGTAATTACTCTGTTTGCTCCATAAACTTCCTGATGCTAATTTTGATGTCGATGGAATCCTTATCCTTCACTTATCTAATATCCTTTCTGGTTCAAAAGTCCCTAATACTTTTACTGACTCATCTTAAAGTGGACATACCAATTGCTAACAGAAACTCTGTTTCTGCATTCTGGTCAACCAAAGTACCATTAACTGCAGATGCATGTAGGAACATGGTCCAAGTATCGACCTGTTCGTTTTTGTATCTTGTAATTTATTGGGTTGACCTGGTCAACTATAAATACACATTTACCTGTTCAGCTTCAATAAATTACAACATCCAACATAATCATGAAATCTAAAATTGTTAGTCTTATTTTATTATGTAACGACAAATTAAAACAATTGTCACTATAATCTTATTATTCTGAAGACAAGATAGCGTTGAATGTTGAAGCTATCTTATTTGGTCAACTCTTGGAAGCTCTATTGAAGTTTAACTGTTGAGAGAATCTGAGAACTAAGTTAAAATCGTTCTAGCTTAAAAGCAATCACCATCAAAACTTACAATCAACCTATGTAGAATTGTGCTAAGCAAATTAAAGCTCGAAATAAATCTTCTACTTGAAAAATTAATTTCATTATTTATCTATAATTTGTAGAATAAATTAGATAGATTTTATAATCTAACATTCAAATCAGAATGCAATTAATAATTAAAGTTTAACTTTTTATTTATAACTTTCATTTAATTTTTTTATTTGTTGATATTTTCTACCTCACTGTGATATTCAATTATGATGATTACAGATTAAAAATTTTTTTAATGAAAAGTACACATCAATAATGAATTGTCAATACAATTTTTCTTTTTTATCAATAAAATTCTAGTGTTTTTATTTACTCTGTTTGGAGTTTTATGTGTTAAAATTATTTTGATGAATGAGATTATCTAATTTATATCCTGGAATGAAGCTTACAAGTTAAAATTGTTGATAGATAAATTGCAGAGATATATTTTGCATTCTATAAATACAACATATTCAACAAAAGCTGCAATATTGAGCATCAAGTTAATCAGAATGTTATTTTTTTTTATTAAATAACCAAGCCAACTTTTTGATCAAAGTTAAAGCATTTATTATAAAACAATTATTCACGAAATAATTAAAAAAGTAATACAACAATTAATTTATACGAAAAACAATTCAACTATTTATGCTCGAATAACTATTTGTAAAAAATGTAAAAAATATTCCGATATCTCATTATGAATGTTTCGTTTATCGAAAATGTAAACAATGGGAATTTTATGATGGAGCATGCATCGAATCAAAAGCAACAATATTGTCAGAAAATAATAAATTGATAATTCTATTGTACGTAAGAGCTAGATTAGAGACATAATTTTATATAAATAAAAATACCTGTGTACTTTAAATCTAATATAATTTTTTATTTGTTTCAATATTATGAATCCCTTAATATTAAACCTGTCTAAAGCTGAACTGTATAAATAAATAAAAATTATTAAATATGTGAATTTTATAAAAACATACACTAAATCGTTCAGTTATTTAGAGACAGTTTTTATAACATAACAACAGTCGAGTGTGCGGCGACACATTAATTGTTTGAAATTTAAGATACAGGCTATGTGTCTAGGCCTCATCTAGCGAAATTACCAACTTACCATTTGATGTCCTTCAAAACTAAGAACTAATATCAAAATTTCATATGTTAAAAATCAAATTGAATAATACATTATGTTGTTATAATAAAAAAACATCATTATAATCGTTTGTAGTTCTTTAGATGTAATTCTACCTAGTCAGAGGACTCCTAAACATTGATAATTATTGACCTAAGAACATTTTCCAACAACTACAAACGATTTTTGTTAGAAATCTGGAAAGTTAAAAAATACTCAACAAAAAGTAGCCTGGTTTTATTCAAATTTTCATCAATAACATGCAGATAATAACTCTTTTCAGATTGACCACCAGCGACCACATCTAACCATCAGTGGTAATGGTTATTATTACATCATAAAAAAAACCATCCAAACCACCAACTAGGTCAGTAATTAGCATTCACTTATTCATATTTTTCAAGACTGAATGTATTTATAATTTATTCATCATTAACCTTGTGTTACTTTTCAAGACTTTTAATAATCTTAATTACATTTGATTTGAATTTTGGTAGATTGCAAATTGAAACTCTTGACCTATTTATCATTGCCTGAATGATTAAAAATAAAATGAATAACACTTTACCTTCTGGCCTTGAAATATCATTCAATTGCTATCATCAAAATATCGACTCTAAAAACTCATATCGACTTGAAATGTAAAAGCATGTTTTGAACATGAGCTCAACTTTTTTTTAACTACATATTTCAAGCATACAATCCATTGGAAAAAATATTTTATACATGTCAAGAATCTTTGCAGTATTTAAAATTGAAATAACAAAATTCATCAACCACCTAGAAGAGTAAAAAAAAAACAAAATGAACCAAGTCAGATATTGATGATTAAATTGACTATCATCAGATGAAAACCTACATGTAAATGAGTGTTTGAACTTTTTATTTTTCATTCAAATAAACTCAATATTCTACTGCTTATTAAATCAGGAAAAATGATAATTTATTTGTATGAAAATTGGAGAAAGCTTGGCTTTTGTTTGGGAGTAGGTACTCCAATAAATTGAAAATATGTATTGAGAAAGAACTTATGAATAGGAAGAAGCTGGAGACCAAGTACCCTTACCCGACCTTTTTTCGTTGCCACTCATGTGTCAGGAGCATAAGGCTATGCATCAAATTTACTAGCAAGACAAGCCTGTAAATCTCTTGTAAATAATACCTTTCAAAAAATATATTTCATGAATAAATCTAATGGAAAACACGTGTCATGAGGGAATAATCAACTTCATTTTAACATATAGATCAGATTTATACTCCATGTCTAATTTTTTCTACTACAATATTGACTAACTTTTATTGATTACTCTATCAAGATTAAAGAGATAAATCACATTTAGAAGGAAAATAAATTAGAAAATTTTTGTCTGTTTCAGCATTGACAAGTGATTGGAATCCCAATTGGATCTGAGATTAAACCAAGAGGATGAGCGGTTGGGTGGTCACTCTGGCGGTTGTTTTGGCTATAGCTGTCATTGCTGGTGCTACCTTAGCTCTCTACCGGAGGTAAGTTTTGCCACTTCTCTCATTCTATCCTATCCATTTTCTTTTCTCGTATCACGTGTCTTGAAACTTGCCAAGTTTCGTATTATCCAACAATAACAAGAAAGGTTTTAATTGCACTTTAATTGATTTTTCAGCTTTATAGTTTTTTAAGAGATTAATTTCTTCTGCTCTACAACAATAGATTAAGAAAGCGATCAAAACGATGATAAATTTTATTGAGAGAATAAGAAAATTGAATTTTAAATTGCATAAAATAATCTTTTGAATAAAAAATGCTTTATTCTAGAGTAATATAAAATCATAATAAGAATTTAAATGAATATCTTTCTATTGAATAATTATCAAGCTAATCTTTCCAGGATTTATATTTCATTTTCATAGTAATTGTTAGGTTTGTTTTTTAATAGAATTTCTTTAGAGAGACTTTTTAAAACTAAACTTTAGATGTTATTCAAATCTTAATGCCTAGCTCATTGAGCTGATTCAAGTTCAGTCTAATCAATCAATTTCAGTAATCTTCATCTCAATTGTCAATACTCTAGTTTATTTAACTTTGTATCAATCAATATACTGACATTGTTAGTTGAAAAATATTTTAAATAAATTGAATAGGTCAATAAATAGTAAATCTTACTCTCAATATAAATAGTAGTTGAAATAATTATTTTTTTGGTTTAATAATCTATTAAATTATTGAAATATTTTTCTAACAAGACCAATACATTATTCAACATCATCCTGGATGATAATAAATTTATTCTGATTTATATTTATAATTTATTTGTTGAGCATTATTTAAATCCTAAACTATTTATCATGACAAATAATATAAATTTAAAATAAAACAAATTATTCAGATACTGCATTAACGTGAAATGGGGAGCTAGAAATATATGGAGTATATGTGAAGAATGGAGACAGAGATTGTCTTGGTTGTGGGCACCAAGGGAGGAGAAGGTATTTTTATAGTAAACCATATTTTTCTTCAACTTTTTTTCCTTCATCTTCTCTTTCTAAAGATAAAACACGGTTAAAATGTCATATCTTAACGCTTTTAGGTGGGTCTTGTGAAGGCTCAACATCCGACAGCTCATTGTCAGACAATTCCAGGACTATATAGACATTCTAGTAATAACTCTCAGCATCTTCTACACAGTGACAGCGATCTACGCTTGGATGCTCAAGGAGCATTTACGCGGTAAATACATGAGAAAATTTCTAGATTCACTCGATTATATGTTGTACTTAATGATGAAGTTTTACTTTTTGTACAGTCAAGTTATTTTAATCCATTTTACTAGTGACTTCACTTTATCATTAGAGTAACCAGTTTTTTTTTTGCAAAAATTGATTTGAAATATTTTTTATTTTATTTTACTTTATTTATTATTATTTAATCAAAAATATATCCTTTTAATTATTTGTGGTAATAAATTATGATAAATACCATTGCCCTAAGGCTAAATATTTTTATGACATTTTCTTTTAAATGTTCAATTAAATATTTCCAGACTTTAATAAAAAATATTTTAAATGATATATAATTTTATTAATAGAGGAAAAGCATAGAATAAATATTTTATGATCAGTATTAGGTAAAGATAGTTTGGGAGCTTAGTATTATAATGATCAACAACCTGAATGATGAAAATAAGAATTAATATGCTATTTTGAAGCTAATCGATATTGAGCATCATCTGAATAGTCAATTATACGGTCAACTGGCTGATTCATGAGCAAAAATCAATCAATAATTAATAGCTAATTGTTGACATGAATCAATTAATTCTATACAATTCAATAAACAATAATTCTAAAATAGATTATAAGACATTAAATCACATGATGCATCATAATTCTTAAGTAGCAAGGTAATTCATTTCATCAATCGATACATCATGTTTCTTCCTTTTCCATGATTTATATTAAAAAAAGAAAGAAAAGATAAAAATAGTTAAAGTCATATAGAGTTTTAACTTCTAGATTTACATTTTAAATACTCTAGCTTGCCAATATTGATATAATGATAAAAGAATAACAGAAGTAAAGTGAAAGGATATTTTTTGAACAGATTTGAATCAGTAGACAGAGATCTTCATCCACCATTAGGAGTAAGTGGAAATACAATTCCACCTCAGCCACTTAGACCAGCACCTCAACCTAGACCAACTGCTCGTCCAAGACCTTCGCCTCTTCAAACACCCTATGGAGCAGAATATCTACGTCAAGAATCAGGACCAGGTCCTCTGACACCACCTCCAGTTCCACGTCCATCAGTACCTCATCGAGGAGGAACACAACCTGTATTTGTATTTCAAAATGAACTTCCACAATCATACAGTCATAGTCAATATGTAAAAGCTTGCAATGGACAATCTGCATTACACTTTGATACATATACTAGTAAATCCATTCCAGAGAGTATACAAACATCAGCTTTTAGTACTAATAATCCGTCAGAGGTCAAGGTATCAGGATTCGAACCAAGGTATGAGAGCCTTGAGAGCTTTGAAGAGAAAATGAAGGATGCTTATCTCAGTAGAATTAATCGAGAGATTCCCTATAGATCTTATGATCTTATAGACGACTCGTCAAAGCTAAAATATGGTATTTCACAAGCTCAAATGAATGAAAGAAGTGTTATGAGAAATTCTGATGATATTCGATCAGTATCAAGTTACCCTGAATACAATAAACCAGCTTCAAAGAATCAACATCAAATGAGACATGTGAGAAATGATTCGAGAGGATCTTATAGCAGTTTCAATTTTATTAATTCAAATAATTCAACCAGTCAGAACATAATGGAGTCTATCTATGGACCTCAAGCTGTGACTAAATTGCTACAGAACTCTCAGATTTATAATAATGATCTTGGAACAAAGGACGATGGAACGCAAAGCATAGAAATGACTCCATTCAGAAACACTGCTGTTTTTCCAGAAGATCTCAGTTATGAAATTCATGCTAATTCCAAGATTCAAGGATTACAAAGGGTTTCTCAATATATTCAAAGTCTACCTGATGTACCTATTTATGATTCAATGAGTGATCAAGCACATGAAGATCAAGTGGAAGATGATGGAACTCTCACTCCTAATGACAATGAATTAGCACCGAGTCCAGTTCCTCCACCAGCTCCACCTGATCCCTCCAATTCAGTTGATATGAACAGGAAAAATGGTCTTACAACTGGCGAGAGAATATTCAGTGCTCTTAGATCAGTTACTTCGCAAAGTTATATTGATGCATCTGAATTCTACAAGTAAGCTATTTATTTTAATTATCAAATTAAAATTTTGAGTTACCTGGATATTAAATTGTTACATAGGCTTACGGATATTGAACTTTTAAATATTTTAGTTCAAGATTTTCCTTTGTTATTTTTTTTTGTTTTAAATTATACTGTAAATAATTGTCATTCTGCTAGTCAGAGTATTTGAGAGCTTGTTTACATCATGAGTATCAACAATCATAGCAAAATGGAAAAAAAAATTGTTTATCATACTTAGAGTATCAAGCCTGCAGGTTAAAAAGGGAGTTGTTAAAAAATTTAAAATTTGTACGTCAATCTTTAACAGGTTATCTTAGGGTAAAGTTATGATAAAAGCATAAAAATAAACCATAAACGAATAATAAAAATTTATGTAAAAAATTCCGGAATAGTGTCATAAGGGAAATAAATGGTTATCACTACGATAAAAATTGTTATGAAATGACAAAGGGAATTTATTTTGCTCTATTTTTCTTAAACCCACAAAAGCCAAAGAAATTTTTATATACAATAAAAAAAAGCTATCTCTATCGTTCGATAAATGGAAATATTTGCAAGTCTTGAGTGTTCTTTAAAAGCCTATAAAATTTTTAAAATTTATGATTCCAATTTTTTAAACTGGAATTAAGGATACATTGAGTGCATAAATTAAATTAGAATCGAAAGAGATCTAAATTGGTCTAAGTAGATAGTTGTTGGTGTTATCAAACTATCAAATAGATCAAATGAATTTGGCTTCCAAGGGACATGATTAAAAACTCCAATTAGATAAGTCTAAAGACGAATAAGATCCTAATGACAAATTTGCAAGCTTAATTAGGACCTGATGAAAACCCAACTGAAGTCTCTAGTCGAGAGAGTTGACACCGACAGCTAAGCAACAGAATGAATCTGCATGTTTCATTCGTTTCTTTTTTAATAATGAAACTACTATTATGTCTAACCATCTTTAACATGAATAAAATTTGCAACAGTTTTAAATTCATTGTTTATTTTCCGAGCTTTTTTTCAAGAATAACCTACCCAATTCCAATAGACACTTGATGATGATGATTGTCATCAAAACATCGTGTTGAAAAATTCATTAATATCAAGACTGTTGGATTAATGAAAGCTTGGAAAATAAATAATAAATTTAAAATATCACTAAACTAATCTTGGAGGAATTCGAATGATTTGAAACAATATTAAAAAGTCAGTTAAAAATCATCTAATCTTTATAAACCCTTAGATATGAGGATGAATTTAATCACCCATATCTAAAAAGAGTTTCCTGATCAATTTTAAAATTAATGACACAATATGAAAGAAGAATTATCAACATCTACAAAAACTTTCAGTTAAAAATTTAAGCTTACCTAGGACACCTAGATACCAACTGCTTTAAAGAGCATATGACTGTATCAAGTCCTTCAATAATTTAGAAAAAAATGAAATAGCATAAAAAAAATCTTTCATTAACTTTAGTATAAATAAATAAAAACAAATAAAATGTAGAAGATACCTGAAGGAGATGCTAAACCATCATCAGTAAATTTTGATTTGAATATTTAATATGATAATCACGATGTAAGCCTATGTAATTGACCAGAAAAATTTTTCAAGCTAAAGATTTTATTGAATCGACAGTTCAGTGCTTTCATCAGCTCAGCAAGTTCCAATGCTTACCTTCCCGACGATTAGAAGATCATCTTTACAGCTTGAAAAGGATAGCCCAGCAAATAGTATACAAGATGAAGCTTCAAATCTCTACATCGATGTTGAGCCTGAAGCGATTGGTATTGATGGCTCGAGGCGAGCATCCGACCTTTACAGTCCTGAGCTTAATTTAAAGGCTCACCAGACCGCACAAGAGGTAAAATCCTCGATTGGCTGATCACACGTTTACCTACACTACTTCAACTAAATTTCTCATATAAACAAAGATTTTTTATTTCAATTGAAATTTTTCAATTATTCGCATGTGTAAATAACCCACTCATATCATACTCAGTTATTCATTTTAATTACACGTGTCTAAAATTCTAGATTTTTCCTTTCTATTCATATTTTTCTGTCATGTTATTAGGTTTTTACAATTTTTTTTCAAATGAATAGAAAATTTTTCCACTACTGTAATGATTATTATTATTCTTTTATTCACAGATGGAATTTTATTTTTTTTTTTTTGTCATTATTTGAAAAAGTATTGAAGATTTACAACTTTAAAAAATTATGAACAATCATTGGAATAATAAACATTCTAATTAAAGTAGAATTAATTAGTTTAAGGTTAAAGTTGTCAATGAATAAAACTATCAAGATGATGTGCTATTTATAATTGCTTTGAAGATTTTAATGATTCTAATTAAAGTATGAACTTCTGTAACTCCACTTCTAATATCATAAGTATTTATTTAATTTTCCAATGAAAAGTTAGATAAATTTTTTTATTAAAAATTGAAATTATTTAATCAATGTGAAATTTTAAAAAAAGCAATACTTTTTTAGAACTGTTTAATCCAATTTTACCAAAAATAATTCAAATAGTTATTCAGCTAGAATTTTTATCTCGTAACCAGAATTTATTTCTTGAATGCACTCCAAAACATCAGTTATCTTTCCCAATTAATTAATACCTAGCTGTATTAAACTCACATACTTCTGATAAAATACCAACATGTGTAGGTAAAATAAATAAACCTTCACATCCTTTTCATTGACAAAAAAAGTCATTTTTCCTCTCTTTTTCTTTTGATTTGTAATCGCAATGTTTGCTTGACATGACAAAAGCTTTTTCCTGAATGTTCTCGTTTTCACTCTTTTATTTGTTTATTTTTGGTTATAGGTGTACAACAGTCTCCAAGATCCCCCATCATCACCACTGCTTTTGAAAGATCTCAGTCAGGAACCCTATCCCTACATGTCTGATCCGAGTTTTACGAGAACCTCAGAGGTATTATCGAGTAGTGTGTAGTGAATTTTGAAAACATCTTACAACTTGACCTTTTGCCTTTTTCAGGATATATTCAATAGCATAGAGCAAAGAAGAAAAAGTATGGAAAGACTCAATGGATTTCATGAATACGTTGAAATGGAAAGCATTGATAATGTGAGGTATGTTGATTCATTTAATTATCAAACTTGAATTGATTACAAGTTGGTGATGTAATTAAAATCTGGGATTTCAAATAATGCTTTTCCACAGAAGACGCAGTAGTCAAGATCTTTATAATGCGCTTGAAGAAGTTCAATTAAAAAGACGACTTTCACAAGTAAGTTATTGATTTTACCAATGAAATTTCATTCATCAACTCACCATTCATCATTAAAACCCTTTAGCAAGCCCTCGATGAATCCTATGGATATTCAAACTTCGACATGGAGGAAATAACTCCAGGAAGTCGACAAAATACACAGGGCCCTGAACCAGAACCACCACCCGATGAGACTAACTTGAAACGAGCTGTTAGTTGTGAAAGCGTTTGTTCAGATACTAGTGTGGTCCTGGATGATCTAGAGGAAATCACTGTCGGGCATGTTTGTGTTGGCCTCGAGTATGAACGATGGGCTGGACGTGGAGCTGATATTAAAGGAGATCTAGCTGTTAGTGTGCTAGAAGCAAGAGACCTTATTGCACGGGATGGAAGGCCTGCTCAAGATACACTTGCTAGGTCTGTTGATGCTTCTAAAATCTTTCATATTCATCATTAGTTTTTGCTTTCGATTTTTAATCAGTTCTTTTTTATTGGTTTTATTTGATAATAACTTTAGAGAATAATCTTGAAAATATTTTGTGGAGAATAAATTAATTTTTAAATTATGTTCCACATTTAATTAAAAATAAAAACAAATACTTTGTTCTATCAAAAAATTATGAATAAAAATCCTATAAATAACTTGCTACCAGGTTCTTTGAATATCATAAAAAGCTGTCATTTATCGAAATTTTAATAGTAATAAATTACTAACCAACATAAATCTAAAAATACGAAGCTTTTCAATTTATAGGAAGCTTTATTACCTAATATTATTATTTACAGCAGTACAGCTATAAAATATCAAATTTAATCAAATATTTACGTAAGATAAAAATTTTTAATCAGATATTCCATCAACTTGGAATTTTCTATTCTGTATTTTTTTTTCTCCATACAAACGTGCATCAGACTATTATTTACAGTGTGTGGGAGTTTATTATTCTTTTTTTTTTAGTAATTTAAACTATACATTTTTTAGAGATATAAATTTCTATTGAATTAAAAAGAATTATAAATAAATATTTGTTCCAAACATAGGTTGAATATTCATTCATATTTAGTTTGACTAAAAATATATTCTTTTTGCAGAGTGTGTCTCCTACCAGACCGTCAAACTCATGTACAAACGAGACTCTACAGGGGATCGCCTGCACCAAGTTATCAAGAAAAATTTTCATTTCCTCTTGATGGAGGTCCAGTAGGGAGAACATTATTGGTTGAGGTAAAAGCTACTGATCTTCCAAGCATACTAGTTTGATAGAAATTTATAAATAAGCATTGAAGATAGCTTTTATGATGATGATGATGATGATAGCTTCTTCATCAATTTTTCATTTAGAAAATATCTGTTAGAGTTCGTTCATAGAATTAAGTTGTTCTTGATTTTGAATAAGAAAGTATCAAAAGAAAAGGAATGATATAATTATTATTCAATAATAAACAGAAATGTTTAGTATAAAATAGTCTTGTCTAAAACATTTGCTTATTTTATTCATCAGAATAATAAAGAACATGTTTATCAGTACTAACAATAAGATGTTGCTTAAAAGTCAAAGGTTATCCATCCTTCGCATAGCTCATTAAATCTATTTCTCATGTTTTTTTAAATAAATATTGGAGTTTGCATTAATAGAATATGTCTTTTGTAAAACTACCATCAAGAAAAAACCCTTATAATAATTAAGAAACACAATTATGTCCAACCAGAAATTTAAAAAGCAATCTTAATACTTCTTTTCTCTTTCTTGATAACAATGAAACATTTAACTCTTGCTCATCATTTTATATTTCAATTATGTGAGATTGACATAAGAGTTAAATAACAATTATCTTTAACTTTGAATGCAAAACTTTTCCAGATTTTTTCCGTTGATCTCAACATGGGTGGTGAAGCATACCTTCTAGGAGAAGCAACTTTGAAGCTGGGTCCTGTAGCAAGAACTCCAGCAACGACGTGGCTACCTCTCATTTCTCCAACCCTATCAGTGCCACATCTAGGAGAAATAATGTTCTCTCTAAGTTATTCACCAACTGCTGAAAGACTAACTTTGGTGGTAGTCAAAGCCAGAAATCTTCGGGGAGCCAATGAAGCACCTGGAGAATTTTTTGTTAAAGTAAATATTGATAGAATTTTATAAATAATTGTTTTCTATAATGAGAAATCATTTTATTGACAACAATGTGTCATTTTTGATGAAGGTGTACCTGCTTCAACAAGGGAAGAAAATGCACAAGAAAAAGACTTCTGTCAAGCGAGGAGAAAAAAGTCCTACTTTCAATGAAGCCATGATTTTCAATGTTCCTGTTCATACTTTGCAGGTATTATAAATTTTCTAAGATTTATTGATGATCCAGAGTTAGAAATTTGTCGTGAAAGTTTGATGAAAGAAAAGATCAACAGAAGAACAATTCAACTATTTATAACAGTGTTGAACTTGGAAACTATTGTTATAATCAAAAATACAAAAGTATCTTTTAATTTTACTATAGCTCACTACCTAAGAAATATCTTAGGTTCATAGCTCTTAGCATAGTCAACTTAAGGTTGATTGGACTAGAATATTGAAATTGCAATACCAGGTATACATTGTAAATCATAAGGAGTTAATGTAGCGTACAGTTGTAAAATATCAACAAGTGACTGAAAGTGATCTTCTCGGGCATTGACCATTGCTTGGATCGATGGCAAAGTTAATGGCTCGCAATTGACAAAAGCTATTCTTGTCAGGGTCCATCATTTTTATATCGCTACAAGTGTACCTGGAAGTCAATAGCAGTCTTTTGACCCTGGATCTTTAACAGGACAAATCAGTTGATGATGATTTATAGTGGGATGGGTAATGCGGGTAGTCAAAAGTCCAACATCTATACCTGGACTTGAAAAGTTTCCAAGTTCTCTGCGAATTAAGAAGTCAAGTTTCATTTTAATAGGATTAGGCTACCTGTTCAATCCAATCGTTTATAACAGGACAAGAGAAACTCTGACTTTTGCAGAGTAACTAGGGATTGTTTACAAATCTCTCTGCCATGGGTCAGATGTACCTGCGAAAGGTCCTCCTGAAGAATACATTGTGCTTCCAACAGCACAATAATAATGGGCTATCAATAATTATTTGCAAAGATTAACTTCTGTCAGAAACGAAGGGATGTTGAAGATAAGGCTAATTGGTGTTTTGTCAAGTTTAGAAATAGTTTTTTCATGGAGCTTCATATCAATGACATAGCTAGAATACCTAACTCAAACCTTTGTGTATATAATTACAGTTATAACTGAATACATGCGTCAACAATTGATGATCATTTCACCTAACTCTAGAGCAGCTTTGATGCCATTACGATTATTCCTACATCAATGAATAATGGATCGGAAGTTCTGAACGTTCTCAGAACGAAGACTTTCAAAATCATTGGACCATAAGGGAGTTGGTTTTATTATAATGATCGGCACTAATAGAAGTAGAAAAAACTAAAATAAATATCCCCGGGATGTCGGAGAACCCCTAAAAACTCGAATAAACCCCCGAATCACAACGAACCTTAAAGTAATGCATAGAAGCCGCTAAAAGATGTCTTTAACCGTAATGAAAAATTTATTTATATTTATAATTATTTTATAATTATTATAATTATAATAAAACCAACTCCCTTATGGTCCAATGATTTTGAAAGTCTTCGTTCTGGGAACGTTCGGAACTTCCGATCCATAATGAATAATTATAATAGTTTTCACTGAATAGAATTTTTATGATACAATATCAATATTAATTAATTAACTAATAGAAAACGTTTTGTTTATTGCAGACAATTCAATTGAGACTGACTGTAGCCGAGTGGAATTCAGATTCTGGAACCAACTCAAAAGCCTATTCCGTAGGTCATGTAATAACAGGATCCAATGCGACAGGCAAATCTTCAACACACTGGAGACAGATGTTATCTGCTCCCCGTCGACCTGTTGCAATGTGGCATCCGTTAAGGAAATAATAACTAATTAATATGTCTCATCAATTTGACCTCCAAAAAGTTATTTAATATTTTAAACAAGTGAAGTTATGAATTAATTAATAAGAATCTAAACGTGTCGATATTATATATGTTCCAGTTCTTCATTGATCAATCCTAATAATGACATCAATAATGTTTGTAATTAATCGGAGTAATAAATTTATTAAATAAGTTTAATTAAAGTGAGAAGATATTAAATAATTAAATGTTGCTGGATATTCTATTATTTGATTCATTGTTGAATCAAAAAGCAACTTACAATATGCGATATTCAAATATATTCGCGATTATCAACAGACTGAAAAATCAACCCCACAGTAAATTTACAAATTTCAACAATTTAATCACAGTTAATTATTAATTCAATAATTTAATAATTATTATGATTAAAATTATAAGCCTACTGTATTCATTATGATGGTATTATTGTAAATATATTTATATTCCAATGAAGTCTGCATTAAAGTAATGAATGTAATTAATTTAATATTAAGGCTATGTATTGCGCAATTGTTATAAGTTTTTGCGCATATTGTACTTAAATAGATAGATTCATTTTATTTAATTTATCAATACTGTAGAAATTGATAATTTAATGTCGACTCTTTGGTGAAAAAGACACAACTAATCATTATTTATACTGGATATAATTTTAAACTGAATGAAAAAACGTAAATCTTTAAATTTTGGAAATAATTAAACCTTTTAATATTAATTTATAAACCATAAAAAATTATCAATTTCTTTTAATGATTTCTAATAACACATTTTGTTTGTATGAGTCAAAAAATAATTAAAATTTGCACTTCTGATAAATATTACTGCTAATGTAGAGCCATAACCGTTGATAATAAAACATAAAAAATACAATTGTTAGATGCCAAACAATGGAGTGTAAGCTAAAATCAAATAATGAGGAGAATTTACCATTTGGTATTTGATTCATTACCAAATAATGAATGTTAATGTTTTCGAAGGGATGTTAACGTTTATACAGAGTTTATTAGCAGTTCATTAAATATGCACAAGTGTTTTTAATTCAGTGCACAGAGCTAGAGAAAGTCACTTCCAAAATTTACTCTTGAAAAATAACATTTACATTTTTATTTCTGATGACTACCTAAACGAAAAAAATCATCTATGCAATGAGATAAAAGTATTCGAGCTTAAAGAGTATGTTATAAAATATTATTTTAATTATTTTAAATAATCTATTTTATTTCTAAAAAAATAAGTATAATGATAAATGTTAAACATTGTTATTGATAAACAACGTAGTTAAATTGAATATTTTTTTTTTATATAAAAATTTAGTAGGTTTTCTTGTATATAAAGATTAAGAATGAAACTTGAGAATTAATTGACAACAGCCTTGCGAATTTCATAGCCTAATCTAAACTTATATAACTTTTATACTTCTTCTATGTCGTTGAAATATTTATTGCTAAAGTATATACTGAGTGCATGAATATAAATTCGATAAAATTTTACATTTAAATCTTACAATTACCAAATTCAAGGCTATCTAGTATCCATAAACTTGTATCATTATAAAAAACATTAGTTTTATTTTATATTTATAATCATTATGGGACTAAAAAAATATTGTTAAATAATCTTAAATAAATTTCAGCTACTTTAAATGATCATTGCATTCAACATACTGTTAACTGTCTATTTAACAATCCAATAATAATAATTACTTGAATCAAATGATATTATTATATCAAACTAATTGATAAATTAAAAATAATTATAAAAAAAAGAGACATGGCATTTTATAACTTGTGTGTCTATGAAATACATAAAGTGATGTTATAACAAGCACTGTTGTATATCAGCACAATCAATAATTCTGAATACACTAGAACAGAAAGTGTATTCTTCATTATCATATAAAACTTAATTTCATCTAATTAAATTGGTCTAAAATAATAATGGGAGTAATTGTTTTTAATGAAAAAATAATAATTAAATTGATATGCTTATTCAATAAATAATGAAGCCGTCAATCTTCAACAGTTATAAGCTTCAATTTTACTGGTTGAAATATAGTGGACTGGAGATAACAGATGATAGATAATTTTAAAAAAATATAAAAGAATTTCTAAAAACAAAAAAAAAAAAAACAAGTGAAGAATGATGACAATAATTAAGCTGAGTAACTCGTTTTACAATTATGTATTTTTTTATTTTAATAGGAAAACATTTTTTATGGTGGTATTTAATGTAACGGTTGAATAATTAAACTCATGTTGATATGTATGTTATGAAGAATTAATATTCTATATGATAGCTATGATAAATGATAATGATAAAAAAAGCATGATTTTTTGTAACATGCTTAATAAAATATAAATCCATATGTCCAATAATTCAATATTTAAATTCTAGGTTTGATTGTAAAATGAGTTACAATGCATAGTTTGCCGTATGAATGCATGATTTATAAAAGATGAGATACTGTAACATTTAAATTGTTTTATATTTTTGTTACGCCTCTCTGTGATATGATATGGGCACATTCACACCACCCTGTATATTAAATGCATTAATCTTTGTATTCTATGATGATATAAAAAAAAACCTCTTTCTACTTTGAACTTTTCAAAATGTTTCATGACATTCATTTAAATATAATGATGATGAAAAGAAATTGATAATAAAAAATTGCACAAAAATATTAAAAAAAAAATTAATAAATAAATTGTGTTGGAATGATATAAAATTGGAGGATAAAAGTAGCCAACATCAGCATCCATTTTATTTCTACAATGCATTACCAATGTAATCGTTAATCATCAAGTGTATCCTAATTATAAGAATTGTAAGATTTGTGAAATGAGAGTTCTAATGATGGTGATGATGATGATGATGATAAGACCATGAATGATAACATTATAAATAGAAATGTAATTATTATGTTATTGATTATATTAATGCACGTCAAAGTGAACGCAAGGGTCATGTAATAATTGAAACTATATATACCCTGATTGTTGATCATCGTTACGGTTCTATTTACACGGATTCGTTTTATCGATGATATTCTGAAAAAAATATATTTAAATTAAAGACTGGCACTTTCTATTCGAATTCCTTCTTGTCACAATCCTTTAGCTCAATAGCACAGAAAATGTAATAGTGGTTTATTAGAATTGTTATGTAGTGAATACTTAGATTAATTTAATATTTCTTTCTGTAAAACCTACACCTCTTGCTCAACTATTTAACCTAAACGAATAAAGACCTCTCTTTTTTTTACATTTTTTGTGTAACTTTTAGTATTTATTTATATTTTCATTAACTGATACACGAGAGTAAACTGCTTCTAAACCTGAATTAAGTTCTTTTATATCATCTTATAGCTATAATTTTTTTTATGACACCTAGCATAAGTATTTGCAATTTATTTTCTGTAGGAATAAATTAGAACAATTACAAAAATGAGATCAAATGGAGTTGGTATAGAATCTCATGACATTAATTTCGTAAAAAGTTTCTGAAAACGCAAATAATTGTTGATAAAAACTTACCGGTAATCATGATCATCTTGCTTTTATTTTCAGCGGGATTAAATTATTTCATAAGGAAAGATCAAATTTAAATTGTTTCGCTACGCTTTGGAGCTTGACTCTCTTCTTTCCACATTCCGAAGCACCTTTTAATGTAAAATCACAATAACTATTAATAGTTCATCGTTTATTTTTAATAAAATGAAAATCCTACACAAGAGTATATGCACAATCACTAAATTTAATCATAAACTATTATGATAACAATAAATAAAAATAAAATAACCGTTAAAACCGACGCGCTTGTTTAAATGAGTTTGTTTACAGCTTTACATACTAGCGACATCTGATGTTGGGATAAAATGTAGTTGTTAGAATTGTGCTTGGTCGGCAAAACATTTTTGTATTGGCGGTATTATAGAATACTTTTTGACTTCCGTTATCGACTATTTTTTAAATTTCTATTGAAACGAAGTTTTTTTTGTTTTGTTTAATAACTCTTTAAGTATCTTTAAAAAAATATATTTTAATGAAATGTTGGAAGAATCACAATATAAATTAAGAAAAAAAAATTAAAAGTACTAAATGTTATTAAATAATCTTTTTTTATTTAACGTCAGAATCAAAATATATTTATTTACCGAGGTAGATGCAAAAAATATATATATATATATAATAAACCAATAATCAGTGTAATGAGGCAACGAAAAAATATATCTTTACATAAATAATTAAATATCTTTAAGTACATATTTTATAAAATCTATATAAGTGTATATCATTAATTTTATCTATCTCAGTAGTGACTAGTGACGGATTAGCACTTTATCACTTAAAAAATTAATTTGCATCATATCAATAATATCATTCGTTATTTACATTCAAATACTAATATGTACAGTGAGTCATTAAAAGTTTAGCATCATAAATTTCACTGTAATGTCAACATATTTAACTACACATGTCAAAGTGCGGCAGGTCACGTTCGCGGAGGTGGAGTTGGAGCAATTGCTGGACTTCCGTGAACTTCTAAGTCAAAATCTGCCATTGACATAGAATCTCTCATCACACGATTCCATCGATCTGCATTCTCGCATACATAAGTCCGTCTCCTAACTATTTCTGGCTCATCAGGATTACGATTGGAAGCTCTCAATGCTTCATGCTGAATAATTATTTCATTTGTTATGTAGGTTTCTCGTCGAATTTTATCACGAAGTTTCGGACTCATATCCGGTATACACCATCGAACCAAAATCATCACAACTGCAACAGCATTCTGTAAGTAAAAAACAGAGATAACTATAAATTTATTCGGGATTTTTATTGTATTATTAATAAAATAGAATTTCCTATTTCATAAATTTATGTAAAAGACCTCCATGGAGTTTATTCAATGCTCAAAAATTTTTTATATTATTTTTTAACTAAAAATATTCATTTCCTTTCACATGTGTTCCTTTTCTTCAATGATTTCTAAGATTTTCTTCACTTTATGACCTTCATTATAAAAGAAATTCTGTGAAAGGAGAAAATAACATTTTTTTTCTATCGTCTTTTTGCTAACTCCAGAATCAGCTTTCATTCAAATATGACTTTTTTACATTCTTTCTCTATTTTTTTTTCTAATATCCGGTAATATTAAAATAAGCTTATTACATAGTCGATAAATCAAGAAGCCAAGAACTACCTCAAAGACAACAACGAAGGCTAGTCTTGCTGCTAGTACGTGCCAATACATCGTTGTGACATTATATTTATTAGGAGAAGTCGGCGGCTCTCTGAAATCAGGATACCGACAAATTTCAATATTTGCTATGTTTCCGGTGAGTTTAATCTCTTTTTCAAGATCTGAGGTATTGAATTTTGAGAGTGAGTAATCCAGAAAGCCTTCCAATGAATAATTTTCAGACACAGTTAATTGATACACCAGTTTTGGAATAAAATTAGAGGTGAATGCTATTATAAAACCCTGGAAAAATAAATGAATTAAAAATAAATACTTTCATTCAACTGAGTAGTCTTTTTTCCGGTAGAATAATTAAATTAAAACTTACATTTGTTATGACTGATAATTTTGATATAGAATCTAAAATTCTGTACCAAATACCAATGTCTCGAACACGTTGACCTACAGGTCTTCTGTACATGGTTAACAATTTTTTGGCATCCAATCTCATTTCGAATATATTATTTAATAAAGCACAAAGCGGAGCTAATGGAAATGCGGCGACAAAAATTGTGACAAATCCATACTGTAAAACTGTATAATATTGAAAATAATATCAATTATTTAATCAGAAGAAATAATCATTAAAAATATTAATAAAATAATATTTACCCATTTCTAAATACTCTGGAAACAAACTTCTTGGTCCCCATTCAACTAATTTAAAATCTCTAACCCAAGGTAGAAATTTTCTGTTATTCAACTTTTCAGTTTCATCTTTCGTCTTGGTCATGTGTACTTTCCAAGTATTCAATTTCTTATAAAATAATGGAAATATCATTTCTAACAATGAATTCATCGCTTGTTTACCAATCATTATAATGCTAAGTTGTATACACAGTTCAGTAAGGCAACCACCAGGTCCACATTCTTCTTGTCGATATTGAAAAAATCTATTATAAGTTCGTGGATGTCCCACAAATTTACCTTTGAAGAATGCTATGTAGAATATTGATGCATAATAGTTTACAAATTGAAGCAAGTAAATTTTTAAAGTCAGACTATCATCGAATTCAGTTTGTGTTCGAAGAAGTTCCAATTCAGTTAAATACTCTGCCAACCATACATAAAGCCAATTAAACAGAACAATGCAACATAAATTCAAGCATGCTGCGGTGGCAGTGGTGAACAGAATTGCATTACTTGTGAGTGTTGCATGTCCATAAACACTTAAAGTTGTTAAAACTGACATCCGATATAAAATAACACCTAGAACGGCAGCCATAGCTACAGCAATTAATAATAATACAACAGAAAAACTTAAAATTGTTGCTGGCAGTCTCATACTCCAAAAAGGAACTTTAGGTTCAACAGTATTAGTAATAACATTGACAGCTTTTTTCTTAACGTGAGCAAGACGTGCTAAATATTGAGGTCGTGGGTGTTCTTCTTGAGCATCAAGACCAGTTAGGTCCCATCGATGAGTAATTTCTGCAGAATAACTTTTCCACAATTCTAGAAATAACGTTGCCCATAGGGACATAAATATTGCAAAGAAAACTGTAGATGGGTTGTCAAACAAATACGTTAATCGTCCATGAAGGCACGTGTCCTTTAGATCCCAGTAACCGCAAATATGGTCACAGAGTGGACACATGTGTATAGAATCATTCCCATGGCAAATATCTTCGCTAGGTTGGTGGGAATACAAAGTAAAACAGCCGTAGATGAAACAGAATAGACCCACAACACTAGCTGGTACCAGCATGTGGGTGTAAAATCCAAGCCAGGCAAAGTAAAGACCTATTTTCACTCCAAAATATTCCTTTATGTAATCAAGGGGTTGATAATGGAAGCATTTTTGAAGACTAGCCCAGTGTGTATATAATAAATATCTTGTAGAGTTTGGAGTCCGCAGATTTCCCTGTAAAGAGAAAGCAGATGTTCTATGATTGGAGTTTATTATCTATTCTGTTAAGCTTACAGTTATTTTTACGATGATGGCCATTATATCGGCACTCTAATACTCTTAAACAAAATGGGCGTTTGAAAAATTTTCAAATGTTTAATTAGGGATGAGGGTAAAGAACGGTCCAGAAGGCTACATGGGATCAGGATGAATTTAAATACCTTGGAGACATTGGAAATCAGGTTTATGATCAGGACTTTTAAATTTTAAAAGTCCCAAGGTAAGTGACAACCTCATGTCCCATCCTAAAGGCAATGACTTTTGCTGTGACTTCTTTCTGAAATTGGGTAAAGGTCATCAATTGTAGTATTGCGGTTTTCTGCCTGGATTAGCATCAGTATCATTGCACTTCGACTTTGACTTTAGCACGACCTTTATTTACATTTTACATCATTCTAATCTAATTGAGGAATGTCCTTGAAAAGTATCCACTTAACAAATAAAATGGTTTACAACCGAAGTTTCTTGGGCGGGATTATAAATCCCAATGCCAGATAAATCGATAGGGATTGATTGCAGTGGAGAAGATTTTATATATGCTATGGGTCAACCTAAACGTTTGTCCACTTTCATCTTTGTATTAGATCTCATTCTATTCCCCAAAGATTTTCCGATTTTAAATGCCTTGAGAACAATCAAACAGCATGAAACCCATGGTCAAATTTTCTTGGAATTTACCACCTAAAAAATGTCTTTGAATAAAATGTATATGTATACTATACCCAAAAGGAAGTACTAGAAATACTCGAAATTTAAGGACCATTTTTTATAATTTTTTTAAGTGTCAACACATTTGATTTAGAATTCTTTTTGTAAATGATTTTACCTTTTTTATTCTGAATCATAAATGACGCATAATCTCGTCCGTATTCAAATAAATATAAAATCAAAAACGAAAGGAATTATTTAACAAATTCTATTAAATAAAAAATTTTTTTCATATTGTTATTAATGATTATTTAAATTGTAAATAAGTATCAAGAGGACACAGATTCATTTACACTATATAGAAATGATAAATATCAATGAACATAAAATGCATTTTTCACAAAATTAAAATACATCCCCTGTCGTGTTGAGGTTTTTTCCATTTATGAATATATATATATATATATATATTTAAATAAAATCATTGTATTACTAAAAATAACAAATACTCACATCATGCAAAGGATAGGCAGCAGTGTAAGCATGTTCAGAAATCAATCTGTCAACTCCAAATGCAAAATCATCATTTTTGTCCTGTGTGAACTTGGTGCGGTCAAGTATAAATTGTACTATTCTGGAGTGTGTTGCAGGTGTGAAAAATTCTGGTGCATCGAGGTCGAAAAGATATTCTTTGTCCCTACTATAGACTGCAGTGAATCGGTGTTTCATCGGCGGAAAAATCGTAGTATTTACATAATAACGTTTCATAAACGTTCTTATCCATCCATTTACTTCTCGAATGATTGTACTACTCGGTTGGGATGACGCTACCGATCCTATTAACTCTTTCATCGGCAATCTTAACTTTAATATTTCCGAGTAACGCCTCAGTACCTCCCGTGGTGCATGGATCTTAATAAATCTTAAGCCGCTCGGTTCCGGTGGTTCATATTCCAACTGCAATCCTTCAAATTCTAAATTCCGTTCAAAAACCTTCAAATAATTGAGAAAAAATAGGATTAAGAGCCTGCTCAATAGGACTAGAAGGATTACTTAGTATAATTCGAATTAAATCTATTTGCTTGCAAAATTATTTTTGTACAGATATTCAAGTTGAAAGTTAAAAAAAAATATATCCTTGAACAGACGACATAACCTTGCCAATCACCATGATTGATAATTATTGTTCGCAATTAACATTCCTGATAATTCCTAATTATAAATAATAATTTAAAAAACTTTTTTTTTTAATTACCTTACGATAGTCAACACACTTGGGAGTAGTTGCTTGCTCATCACATTCATCCCACACGAGAACAAAATCAATAGATCTAATTCCATCTCTAAAGAATAAATATGTACCATCATCTTGAGTGAACTGAAGGAATATAATATTAACTTTTAGTAATTACTCTAATTATCACTTTGAAATTGAAAATAATCTACCATCATTGATCCGCCGTGTAATTTATTCTTACATCTTCACAACTTCCTTCAAGAACTGTTTCCTCAGTGCCTCTTAATGTCGAAGAATCATCTCCAGAGGTAAAATTTATTATTCCGTTTGCCATATCAACGCTAATAGCATCTTCATACATTGTATTTCTAACACTATGATAGATAGTTTGTTGAGAACCTTTATTATCAATATTACTAGTAGCAGAACGATAAATGCTTGGGGATGTACTATGACTTCTTCTGTTAACTATTTCTATCTTATCACTTTCCTCTTCCTCCATTTTGTCGTTATACTGCAATAAAAAAACATTGCATTCACACAAATATCCAGAACGATGTTACAAAATATAAATATTACACTTGAGGGTCGGTGATGAGTAATACCATCACAGGCCTGATGTAACCAAAAATAAAACCAGAAGAGCTGCAGCACTCTTGGTTTCAAAAAAGAAAAATCCTAATGATGTACAATACATTTTTTGTGTCTAGAAAATATTTAAAGCTCACTTACACTAATTGAAAGGAAGTAGATAATGAAGGAGTAGTGTCCAAAACAGTAGATGATTGATGTTACTTTGTACAAACCCCACCATGTGGTAATATAATATTACTTGCTGTATACATCGTTATTCCCTTGCTCCTAAAAGAATAATCATCGGAATCAAAAAGAAAATCAGTTAAAAATAAATATAGACGATCTATATACATAGATATTAAGATAAATAAATCTAATTTTGCTCACTCATGGTGCAAAGTTCTTCTAAATAAATGAATACTGTTCATATATCCACGCACCGCGTGCTACTGGATTGCTAAGTGAATGCTGCATCAACAGCTGCTTATTATTATTGATTCGTAAGAGTCATTCGAGATATTTTAGCGGCTATATTTAAATTACATCCAATAAGCGATCATATTTTGAAGCGGGTGATACGAATTATCTGCATAATGATATTCTTATGATAGCTTTAAGCAATACTGAAATTTATTAAGTCTAAAAAAAATTGCAAAAATGTTTGAAATTAATGATACTCTACGAAGTAAATTTGGTAACTAAAATAAAAAAAAAGTCGAGGGAAGAGCAGGTGTACTTTAGCGATTGACGCTTGGGTTTTAAACTTCTTTTGCTAGCATCTGATTGGAGGAGCTCAATTTTTGCTTAAAATTGAAGATCAGCAGATTGGTACGCTGAGTCCTGTAACACCTGGTCTTTTTCATAGGCGTCACCTGACTTCCTTTTTATCATAGAAAGTTCAGATTTTTGAAATATAATCTTTCCACGTATGTTTGTTATTACTATTTTTTATTTATCGCTATTATGATTATTATTGCTTCGTTTACAAATAAATGTATATATTAAAATTTTCATATTATTATTTAACTACTGGAAATTTTTTCAGTATTTAAAATATTAAAATTCATAATATAAAAAATTAATTCATTTTATATTAAGGTACAATTATTTATAATTGAATATAACCATTGATTGGTCGGGTTTTAATGCAAAATTCATCAATTATCAATGGTATAAATGAAAATGAACTATTTCTACTATCATTTTACACTTCTTGCATAACTAACGCATTTAATTCATCTTCTCCAGGACATAGAACAGAATCTATATTGTAAAAGGCTGCATGAAGGAGTATTAAGCACCAAGATACGCCTGTACGCAAATAAAATAAAATGTTGAATCATTTGATTCTCTTCTAGCTATCAAAGTATTGTAAATGCTTACCTAAGACCCAAAAAAGAACAGCACCAGCTCCAACCAGATAGAAGACAGGTAAAAAGCAGAGTCCAATTAACATATACACTTGTGCCAGCGTCAAAGTATGGTTTAATACTTTTAATTCATGCCTGGCATGTCTTTGAGATACTTTGTAACATGTACCTAAAGATCCAGCCACTGCTATTAATAGTAATGGAGAAGTAATTCTGCAAAAAGTGAAATTTGATTGTGATATCAGACCAGTTTATAATAATCATGGATTATTTAATGATGAGTATACTTACAAACAATAAATAATCAAACCAATAAATACAAAAAAATAATTGCTTTGAAAGTATTCAACATTTTTCATCACTCTCTTGCTAAACCTAGTTATACTAGGAGGAGCTTTGATATTATTTGTATTTAAAAACACACTCCACGGCCGAAGAGTAGCTTTTCTGTGTTGAATCCATGCTTGAGCTTGCGGATATCCTAATTGATTCAATTGAGTTAATGGAAGCTGTGATAATTGTAGAAAATCAAACCTAAAATATAAAAAAAAAACATTATTTGGATATTTAATGATTTGTTTACATAATAAATGATTCAGTAAATTTGAAAGTTTGATAACAATTTGGATAAATTCACTATCAAATTCTTATCTCCCTTCTCATAACACCTGCCAAGTGTAGTAATAAGAAAATAAATAAAAAAGATACAGTTGTGAATTCAAGTGAGGTTAGGTTGACTATAGTAAACATATGGAAAATTGGAGTAAAAATAGGAGTAGATCAAAATATGAATATAAATAAAGTTACCCATTTTGTTTCTGAGCCTTTTGCTCTTCTTTATTCTCCATTTCACCAGTAATTGTGATTCCTACATCGTCCTGCATCGTTTATTTGTATCAACAACTCTTCTGTGATGTGGCAGATGATAAAAACAATGGCTGTCTATGTGTTTAGTTTGTCTCGCTAGAGTTCTCTTGTATTTTTTTTTACTCTCTTCAGTATACGTAAATGAATAAGGCTTCCCCACTCTGAAATTTTAGATTTAGACCAAGAGCGGTGATCAGTAGGCCCCCTCCACAAGTTTAAACATGCTTCATATTACGATAAGTTGCCCCTGCGTTCTCCCTTCTCCTACGATGTTTTTGCCTGATGCAGCCGTCGTAGCCCTACGCATGCTACAGGTTGCAGCTGCTCCAACAAAAATTCTTTTGCACACCCTACTGCGTATGCTCTCGGCAAATCTGCTTCCCAAAATTCACTCGCTAGAATCGGAATTTTGGTTGGTTATTTAGCGAAGTAATTGATGTAAACTTGAAAAAACAAGAATGTAAAAGAAATTTAAAGCTGCAATGTTCAGTATCAAACTCTAAAAGAAAGATAATAAGAAATAGATTAGACAATTGATTTTCAATGTAGGTTTTTTTTATCAAATAATATATCTTAATTGTATGAAGGATTATTTAACATTTATACTTTAAAAATTAGAAAAAAAATTATAGTTATAATGCTTACAATTACAATTAGTTGATAAAAAACATGAAGAACATATTAGAAATCACGTGTTGTGAGCAACAATGAAAATAACTTTCATTTTATGGTTTAAAAGTGATACTTCGAGAAAAATTACTGTTTATTATTATTCCAATTGTATTTAGATAAAATATAATTTATCAAAGTTATAAAAACATCAAGAATTTGATGAATAAATAAACATTTTAAGCTTGAAATGAAAAATTTTGAATTATTCTTGATGCTATGTGGTAATTTACAACAAAAGAATTTTTGAAAAAAATGAAACATTTACGTTTTAACAATAAAAGAGAATTTTTTATGATAATTAAAAAAATAAATGAATAAATAGATGGTTTTCATTAAAATATTGATACGGTTGTGGGAGATTAAAGGATAACAGCGTTTGAAAATTTTAGAAACAGAAAACTCCTGAGAGATTTAAAATAGAGGAGGATGGTCAACATTAGAAAGTAGAATAAAGAGATTTTGTATTCTCCGAAAGAAAGGAAGGTCACTATTGATATGGGCAAGTGAGAAAGAGAGAGATAAAGAAAGACGCGTCTGATGAAAATTATCCAGTTGTCGAAAAATATGAGTTGTAGATGGCACTGTTATACATTGACCATTGTGTCTAGCAACAACCAATAGGAAAACAGGTTACATAAGTTCTCAGGTAGAAGTTCATTTATAAAACGCTCTCTCATTGGTTAAAAAAAAATATCCCCAAAATGCAGCAGACCACCCGCCATAACGAACATAGCGTGGTATGAGTAGTGTTTGAATGAACGTGTTCTGGAAAATAATTTAAAATTTAGTGATCAGTGTAGAGTTGACAAACATAATTGTGTATTGATGAAATTCGAATTTAACTCCCGTATTCATTTGTGACGTCTTAATGAAGATGGACGTTGTACAAAAGCTCAATTTTGATGCTTATGATATTGAAGACGAAGAACTTAACATCAGCTGTCGTACAAATAGTTCAGGATACGACGTAGAGGATCCCCTTGATTCATCGGCAGAAGATTATTCACCATCACCACAACCAAGAAAGTTGTCATTTAGCAATGTCATGGATTGCAGTGATAGTGAAACTAGCCCATCCGACAGTATCGAGAAAATTCCGGCCATCGTTGTGACAGGTTAGTCCATCGTTTTATGGACGCTATCCTTGCCTTGTGATACACATACCATTTACCTGCGTCATAAGCTTTAAAAAAAACCCCCACTTATTTTTTTTTCCTATTTAGCTCATCATCTCGAAGATATTTTTTGTCCACAGGGATTTTATATTTAAGAGTGTGGTTTGGCATTATTTGTTTATTTATTTATTTATTTATATATTTAATCTTTATTTTTCAAGTGATTTAAATAAGTGTGTGTGTTTTTTTTAATTATCAAGGTTTTTCATTATTTATTTTGATTTGGTGATTTAAATCAGTGTTCTTTCATTTATTTATTCTTTCGTTTAATTTTTTTATTCTCTTATTTTTCTAAAAAAATTGAAAATTCGCCTAGCGGATTTGATTGATTGTGATTTTTATGGATAGAATCGAATAATTATACGTTTTTAATAAATTTGTTTGTTACAATGGATTTCTCGTTGCCCGAAACGGTAATGGGTCAAGATTCTCCGAGTAAGTGTTCTTCAAACTTTGCCTGCAGACATTTCAAAATTTATAGGACTTATTGACATCTGGTGTGGACAATTGATTATGCAAAGGTGTCGGGCCAATTGTTTCATACCTGTCACAAGTACCAACCAAGAAGCCTTTAATCCAAATAGAGTAATAAAAATACTCATTATTGCCATTAGCTGATATCAAGTTATTTATACAGAGAATTATTGGACTATTAAAAGAAAGGATCGTATAAACTATGAAGGATCTAAAAGTCAAGGACAATAAATTTCTACTCTTTCTTTTAACTAATTCTTTTTTTCTTTAGTTTCAAAAAATTCCACAACAGCATTAATGGAGCATGGATTTTTTGTTCAATAACTAATAAATATTATTTTTCAGCAATGGCTGAGTGTATTTGTGGTTCAAAAAATTGTTTGAAATTTTTAGGGTATTATTTTTTGCCACTTGCACTCGTATAAAAGAGAAATAAAAATATCTATTAAAAACTAACATATTTTTAAAAAAATATTTGAATTGTTTATTAATAAAGCAATTTTTGTTCACAGGCCCTAGGAATCCTCTTAGAGATAGTGGACCTCAGTCAAGAATTTCAATGGCTTGCAGTCCACCTTATAAGAGAGTCAGAGCTTTAAGGCTATTTGATTCTCCAGCCACTCCTAAAACTTTAATAGAAAAAAGTGTTATGCACACACCTGTTCCTTCTAAATGCTCAAGACTTTTCCCTTTAGATAAACCAAGATCTGTAGCATGTTTTTCAAGTCAAAAATCCGATAGACCCGCAGCCAATGTTAATCCATTTACTCCCAATGGAATGTTACTCACTGCCAGGAAACGGAGTAGGTCGAAGCGAAGTCTTGATGGGTAAGATGAAAAAACTAATTTTTTACTCTCATTAGTGAAATGTATTTTTTAAAATAATTTTTTAAATGAGTTTATTCTGAAAATATTTTTTAATTTTATTATTATTTCCTTTAGGGATTTAAGAAAATGGTTGTTTTTTTAGTATTGTGTTAATTGAGGAAGTTGAGAACTCAAAAAAAGACAAAGCAAGCTATTTATCTGTTGTCATTATTGTTTTAATAATTAAATTCAACAGAAAAATTAGAATAAATTCATATCAACTTCTCTTTTTGTTGCTAAATTCTTTAATACTTACGTTTTTATGTATATATTATTTATGGTTTGTTTTTAAAATATTTATTAAATAATGCTTATTGTAGATCCCCGGACATTCGAATACCAAAGTATGATCTAGGAGACTCAGAAGAATCGGACAATGAAGTAGAACATCCAACAAAACGCGTGGCATTACAGGAATCAAACATACCAAGGTATCATCAAGAATTTCATGAAGTAGGACTTATTGGTACAGGAGAATTTGGCTCTGTGTACAAATGCATAAATAGACTGGATGGTTGTACCTATGCTATAAAAAAGAGCATAAAACCAGTAGCCGGAAGTGCGAATGAAAAGAATGCATTGAATGAAGTTTATGCTCATGCAGTTCTTGGGAAACATCAGCATGTTGTGCGCTATTATTCAGCATGGGCGGAAGACAATCACATGATAATACAAAATGAGTATTGTAATGGAGGAAGCTTGGCAGATGCTATCACAAACCTCGAAAAAGAAAAAAGAACATTTTCTGAAGCAGAATTAAGACAATTACTTCTTCATGTTGCCGAAGGTTTACGGTATATTCATAGTATGCAGTTGGTTCACATGGACATTAAACCAGGAAATATTTTTATCTCTAAAGAAAAACGACTTCATGCTGTAAATTATGACTCCGCGGACGATGGTTTTGATGAAGAAGAAACTGTTGAAGAAGAAATTACTTACAAAATTGGCGACCTCGGTCATGTAACATCTATTACGAACCCGCAAGTTGAGGAAGGTGACTGTAGATATCTACCGACAGAAATTTTACATGAAGACTTCACTCATCTCACCAAAGCTGACATCTTTGCGTTAGGTTTAACAGTTTATGAAGCTGGTGGCGGTGGTCCATTACCATTAAATGGCCCTGACTGGCACGAAATCAGAAAAGGAAACCTCAAAGAACTACCTCAATATAGTCGTGATCTCAATGATTTACTAAAGGTAAATTTAATAATCAATTTTTTTTTTTTTTTTATTAAATTTTATTGAAGTTTTATATATATATATCATGGTCTGAATCAAAGTTCAACGAACTAATTCATCTTTTACCGGTTCTTAGCAATGTTAATCCAGTTGATGATTCAACATACTAATATGTGCATTTTTTTCTGTAGCTTATGATTCATCCAAACCCCGAAACAAGACCATCAGCAGTATCCTTAATTCAACATCGAGTTTTATGTCCTTTTGGAAATAAAACCAAAGCCCAACTTCGTCGAGAATTAAATGCGGAAAAACTCAAAAATGAGATTTTATCGAAGCAACTTCAGGAAGCGGCTAAATGTATTAAGACAATGGCTCCAAATGTCACGGCTATCCATAATTCTTTTAGTAATTCCGGTGGTTACAGATTGAGACCGACTCCAAATCGAACATCATCACGGGTTATAGGAAAAAAAGTTAATCGTAGTAGTAGCACAACAAATTTTTAGAGTCGTGTCTCGAGTCATGCTCGGGATGAGGTGATAAAATAAGGCATTGTGCCTTCTATAATGTGATATCCTATTAATTTTAATTATTAAGTTAAAATATAGTAGTAAATAAAAAAAAATTTTACTCTGCGTACAATCAAAATTTTTATACAAAAATAAAACGATCACAGTTAAAAACTTTCAAATAACAAAAAAAAAAAAATTTTATACAATTAAATCAAATTATTTTTATAGTATTTTTAAGAGTCTCAGTTGTTTTCGTCATTTGTCTACGAATAACATTCTTTATCTTATACATAAAAATATATATTATTTACTATAGAATAAATATTGATGTAAAATAATTTATAATTACAGCGAAATACAACCTACTCTTAAGTCGTGTCAACTGTTAACCATTAACAATTTTTTATGTATACGATTCGGCTGATTAATCTATTGCTACAGTTTCTATATCAACTTGATATTAACATTTATTTATATTTTAATTGCACATATGAAAATCAATTGAGTTTTGGATTTTTTTATATTCTCTTAATCAGAATTATATTTAAACAACAAGAAAAAGTTTTCTGTCAATCTTTCTTTCTTGTTAGTTTAACTAATATCAGTTTTATTGTTTATTTTTATTAATTACGTTTTTTTTTAATAGCTTACAATAAAACAAGAAGCATGTATCAATATACCATCTTTTACTAAATAATCAGCCTATTCTACGTAATGTATTAAAAGTTAAGACTAGCAGTGTATAAAATATCACAATTGGTTAATTAACAGATGTGAATATGTTATTTGGTGGTAATGAGATAAACTTGAGCGATAAAATAAGTAAAAGTGAGAATACTAAATTGCCATTAAGAGGGTGGAACCCAGGCAAGTGGCAAGGAAACGCTGCATGCGGCATTATGCCATTTTTTTAGGCAAAAAATAAATTGTTATCTTTCAATAAGCACCATCATCTATTATTTTTTATTTTATTACTCTATTAAAAAGAAAGAATTAAAAAAAATAATAATGTCCTAATGTCACTAATATTTTTTAAATATTAGTTAAATCATTTTATTTGTTATGAGTTAAATCCTTAATTTATTTGTATGTTTGGACAATAGTCTTATGTGCGTAACAGCAATAAAGGCGTTATTATCAGATATTGCTAATATTTTGAATTTAATAGATACATATTTAAATTAGCTATTTATAAGAAGCTATAAAATAATTTTTATTTTTATTTTCTTCTATCTTTAAAAAAATATCTAACTATCATTATGTTTTTCTATTATGCTTTAATAGGAACCTGATAATTTTCTATTGTCTGCATTTTTTATTTGTCGGATATAGTTTGAGCAAATTCTGCGTGATACTTAGATATATTTGAGCGTTCTTTTTTTCCTGAGAATGTTCATAAATATTTGATGTATTTATTTTTTTTATCTTCCTTTTTATTCCTGGTGAATGGACTAAAAAGGCTCCGTCGAGAATTATCAAATGATAATTTAAAAGACACATTTCAAGCATCTGAAAGAAAAACATCATTGTTTAATAATTATTGATAATAATTTAATGATAAACATTAAAATACTCATTTAATAACCCATAAATATCCTGCAGTAATAGAAAATTAAATCATTTTTAAATATTTTTTTAAATTAAAAATTAAATAGAATTTGAAATAACACTTTTATTGCAAATAAACTAGAAATAGCTCAAAATTATGCTCATGATTTATAAATTATGATTCGAAACGAAAGGACATTGGTATTTTTAAAAAATTTATACAATATTGAAAATATTATAAATTATTGATATCAAAAGTAATAAAATCATTGTTGTAATCAAAAAATGATTTATAATTTAACAAGGTTCAATATACTAACAGATAACTACGAGAAAAGTTGAAATTAACATTACATAATTTTTAACCGTTTAAACTAGAGACTCTTGAAAACTAACAAATAAAAACTAGTGGCATCAAATTGTAAAAACATATTTTTGTCGATTATCTTATTTTAACTGTACATTTATTGGTTTGTTTACCTTATTCTTATCTATTTTTTTTATTCAAAACGGCATGAAAACGAACTTTACCATGTAAATTTTTTTTATGACTAAAGTGGATTCCCTAATACTCAAAGTACTTCACGGACAATTTGAATTATCAAGTGAAATTGAAATAAATCATACTTGGGCCATCTTTTCTTGGCGTCCTTCCCAGGACATATCTTCGTTATAAAGTGGGTCTTCCTGAGTACCAATATAAAGTGGCTCCCACCTGTGATGAGGATATTCTCTCCGAGTGACAATTAAAGGTTTCACTCGGCCTGGATCTGGTCTCAACATCCATCGTGTTATTCCTGGAAACTTCTGACAGTGTATACAAACATATCTGTGAAAGTAAACTGCCACACCATTCTTCATTGCAATCATTAACTCTCTTTTATTTTTGGGTGGGCGTTCGTTCTCTTCAATTTCAAATACAGGCACTACAAATACAAGTCCATACTGCGGTGGTTGTCCATCAATCATTTCCGAGAAACCTGAAGCAAGTTTCTCACTTGGTAACAATTCTATATCAGATACCAAAACACGAGAAGTATTCGCTAGGACTTTGGCAACATTTCTAGCAACATTAATAGGATATGTCATTCCCGAACGAAATCTTTCAGTTTCAGATCTATTCATTTGGAGATCTAGAGCAGTACAATCTCCATAAGTTGGACAATTATTTTTGAGGACAGGCGGATGATCCGCTGGAAATATCAAATGGACGGATAGCTAAAGAAAATTATTATAAATCATTGAAATAATCAATGTTAATTTTAAAAAGTATTTTTACTATTCTGACCTTATTCATCTCTGGCTCACACCGACAAGCTCGATCTAGTAGATTAACTGCAAGTCCAGCATCATATCCTGGTACAAAAATAGCTAAACTAACTGGCCCTTCCCATCTTCTTATAATTTCCACAATGTTGTAAACTAGGTCAGCTGTTGCATGAGTGCACAACGTCAGTTGTGGTAATAATTTTTTATCAAAAGATTGATCGACACCTCGAATGATAAATGGAAGGATCCTATATGGTCCTTTTCTTCCTTGCTGCGGACTCCAGATGATATTATTGACCGAATAAGAGAATAACGATGGTAACCCATAATCCCAAATGCAAGCTGAGGTGTTTTTGGGCTGATGACCAATCATATATGTACCAGGTGCGTGCGCAAGCGTAAATTGTGCATTTTCCTGACCTTCTGAGCTTATTAAAGAAGTATCTTCATCGACCGGAAGTAAAAGATTTCGACCTGTCAAGATATGGATGCCAAAGAAGAAAAAAATGATGAAACTTAGAAAAAAAAACAACCTACGTAAATGCGCACGCATTCCTTGTTATTATGATTTTGGACTTGCTTTCAGTCTTTGACACAAATCCATGAATTGTTCTCCACTTTTTTACCCTCACTGACACTACACCCTCATTTACTTTGTTTGCATTTTCTAATCGATGCCACATGAGCGCAAGTCTCAGGGCCGACGTTGTTACGGTTCAGAACCCAAATTATTTTTTCCTATCTTCACAGTTGTACAATGAAATAATTAAAAAAATATCTTAATTCATAACTGTCAGCAGAAATGTATAAAAAAATATTATAACAAGAATTAAAATGAACTGTCAGTATTGTCAAAAAATGATTTCTAACATAAAACTTATTTTCTCATTATTCAAGAACGATCAATAAAAGTTAATTAAAGTCTGTAACTGAACCATCCCTCTTTTCTACATTTCTTGATCATGTTCATCTATTGAATGACGTCCGGAAGCTCTGGGACATGCTGATAATTACAGCTAAAACGCTCTTTAATCGATTCTTTTAACCTGACAGCGAAAATTCTTTTACAGTAAAAGGAGTAATGACCTATTAAATTGATGGATACAATCATAATACATTCAGAAACTTTTGATTACATGAGCAAGTTAATTTAAAATTTTTTATAAACATTTCAATAGTCAGATAGTACTGAACTAATCCATATTTTTTAAACATTATACTTTTAATGACAATGAGCAATAAATCGTATTGAGAAGAATTAAATCATTAGTCCAAATATTGTATTGCTGCATAATTTAAGTCATCACTTGTGATTGTCAAGAAAAGATGTCTGCGACCTTCAGTTAATAATAAATACTCGACGTCACACAGTAGTAAATGTTTATTTTTCGTTCATTTCATTTAATTATTTTTCATTCTTCTTTTATTTGTAACAATACTTTATATTTTATTGAGTTTTACAGTTACAGAATAAATTAGTTGAAAATATGGATTCTTAGTTGTATTTCGATTTTTATTTATCGAATATATAATGTTATTATAATCATAGCCTGTAAAATTAATGCAAAGATTAAAATAATATAAATGTCGAACATTATTTCAATTACCTTGTTTTTATATTATTTATGAGCTATATAGAAGGTGTGCAACTAAACATTGTATTCGGCTATTATTATTTCATGAATTTCTAAAAATTGTATCAAACAAAAATATTCATCAAATTCATCAGTATGATTCACAGGATATTTATAAATTTTTTGGAAAAATGACATTCATCCATACCTATAAATTGATATAAATTTTATGAGTAAGTAAGTGTTAAAAATAATTCAAACACATCCATACTATCATCATCATACCTAGAATTTCCCGCGTGCAATACAGGCCACTTTATTCTGCGCATGGCCATTATCAGTATGTTCAAAGGTATGAATTTTTATTTCTAACCGCCTATGACTGCTTTCTTTCTCAACCCTCCGTCTATTCACATCACACGTGTGATTTTTCGGTCATCTATACCTAGGAAAATAAATAATATTCTTTAATCATGAACCATCATCACGAGTAAGTATTTTAATAACTTTATTGCTTCACAATAACCGCAATAATAATACTCATCATCAACATTGTCTACGTTATCACATTCAATCTGTAGATTATTTAATTACATATCATCAGCTGAAGTTAAAGATCGTAAAATTTATTTGTAATTTATGTTTGATTGCAGCCAAGACTTACGTGTTTCTTAGTGTTCATTATATGTATTCATATGAAGATACCGACTTTTCCGGTGCCACCACCAACAATAACATTCAGAGACGTTTCGGATGTTATCTCGAGACCGTGTAATCATGTTACACCTGAGCAACACACTTGCACTACTTTGTCAAACTCTTCTGGCATCAACAACTCCTCCAAGAGACGCGCGCACCGGCTGGCGCGTCTTGCAAACTCTGTACATCCACGAGTCGTCACGAGAGCGTCAACGAGAATTAACCGTGCACGTGTCACAGAGCTGAAGCTCAAGATGACCGAAAGGAGAGAAGAGGACGAAGATGACGCTGATGTGGTTTGTGCGCCAGGTAGGCCACTTGTATTTTATTTTATTTTCCCACACTAATAGTTGTCTTTACATTCTATTTTCAAAACAGACTATAGAAATAATTGACTGAGTTGTTTATTAATTAGATTAAAAGCCAACTCGATCATACATCTAAATCATACACATTAGATTGATTAACTGACTTTGTTGAATTTTTTTTTTATTAGTGGTAAATCCAATGACACTCAAATTTGGACTGATTGTGAAGATGGCAACAATGGGTTTAAAAGTAGTCAAAAGTAGTTTATATTCTATTTATTGACAATTGTTTTTATCATTCAATCACTGTGTCAATTAATTCGTCATCTATTACATGATTTTTCATGATCTATCGCGAGTTTTTGTTTTGTTTCACTTAGTATCCACGAAACTAATATTAAATGAAATTTCTAAATACCTACAAACTTTTTTAATCAATTTTTTTATTTATTAGAAAAAATATTCACTTAATAAATTAACCTACATTTTATTTAAAATTATCTTACTTTCAATAAAAAATATTTTCCATCATTTATAAAATTCCATATATTGATTAATATTCTGAAAACAATATATAACCTTTTGAACTTATTATGACTTTTATTTACTTCATTTAATGTGACATTGATACAATCATTCACGTACATTTTCATTGTCACTCATAACCATCAATAGAAAGTGGGAGTTTCATGGATTTCCCTCTGATAAAATCGATTGGTTTCACAATTATGCTGCATAACAGCTTAATACACTTAGTACATTGCATACAATCGTTTATATTCAGTGATTCACTTAGTATTTATAGTACTTTCTTTTGCAATGCATTATGTTTTAGATACTCCAGCGTCCTTCGATTCGAGGACGATATCAGAAGACTTATCTGTTGAATTGAAAGAAGAAAATACTCACCAAAATACTGAAGATCCCCTTATTAAATCGATTGGCATCCAAACTCGTAAATGTGAAGGTCCATATAGGCTAAAGGTGCTTCCTTCGTTGAGGGACATCATTGATGAAGAGGAGAATGATAGTAATAAAAGGCCTGCTGCTAAATTTTGGAAGCATTTAAGATTTTTAGGGAGACTTTCTCTAAGTCAATTTGGTACGTCACTCTATTATCATTAATAAATGATGAATTATGTGTTAGCATGTCATAATTATTTATTTTTTTACTCTTATTTACACTGCTTTAATGAATATAAATATTGAATTTTTTATTTTAGATTATTGACTTAATTCATTATTGAAATACTTTTCCTGCCTTCTGTTTTATCAACTTCAAGTACTGAAAAATGAATTATTTTTTAATTTTTGGTTTGGATAATTTTTTTATATTCATTATTAATTCAAAATATTGAGTACGATTGAATCTACTGAGTACAATAAGTATTTTTTTTTCATATTTGTACAAAATTAATTAGAACCATTAATTTTATGATTTAAAACAGGAAGAAGTGTTCAATTTTACGATGTCAAAAGATCTTAAACTTAAAAAAGTTTTTCCAAGTTAATAAAACTTTCAAATTCTGCCAAACTGTAATAAGAATTTTTCAGACATATGTTCTGAAGTAGTGATTATTTTAACAAACTGAAATTAAAGTAATAAATCAAACATTCATGTAGCGCTAAACACTTGTCTAAATAATTCAGTAAAAGTTATAATAATAAGAAGGAACTTGAAACATTTAAAGCCTTAATCATTTTTAGTTTGAAATAAATCAAAAAATACTCTATTACATATACCTACATAAATTAACTTCAATCTTTCTATGTGAATTTTAATATTACAAACTTCACAAATTAATCTTCGATTAATTCATTTAATTTTTATTAAATCAGCTTAATATAAAAAAATTAGAATCAATAAACCTTATTTAATTTTAAAATTTTATTATTATACAGGTCTAGCGTGGCTTCTCACATTTTGGACTGTTGCTGGAGCGGCAGCATTTTATGCAACAGAAGGCCCTCGAGAGCGAGAACAAGTCATAGAGTTAAAAACTATGCAAAAAGATCTTGCAGTAGGTTTAGCAACAGAGCTTCGACAGTTAAAAGCTAGTGAAGAAGAAATGGAACCTCTTTGGAGCGATAAAGTTCGACAATATGTTGCAAAACACGAGAAACTTTTGTTAGCAGCAGTGAGTTCTGGTTATGGTGAAGGTGGTGGTGATAGTGGTCGATTGTGGACATTTCCCGGTTGTGTTCTTTTTGCTGTTTCATTAATCACTACTTTAGGTAGATAATCTTCTTGCATACGTACGACATCGATTGATGATTTATCTAGTCTAATGGAACCGTTATAAATTGTAGGTTTTGGAGCACCAGTACCTCGCACTACTCCTGGAAGAACTGTGGCTGTAATTTTTGCTGCAATTGGAATTCCAGCCCACTTCCTCCTTGTTTTAAATCTTGGCCTTCTGCTAGCGGTGCGCCTTCAAAGGTTTGCTGCAAAGAAAAGATATGGGTCTAATTATGACGTGGAAACCGCAGAAAATTTACCTGTTCCTAAATGGGTGAAAGTCACGCCTTTTATTATTGGAGGTAAGAAATACATGGTTTAAATATTTGTCGATAATTTTTAAAAAAAACTCTAACGCGAATATTTTTATCTAAAGTAGGATTGATCATACTAATTACTCCAAAATAAAAAAAGAAATTTTTATTTGAAGAAATAACTAACGTTTGTCATAGGCAATATTTCTACGAAAATGCTTAACGTTAATTCTAATTTATTTCTTTGATTAATCTTTATAATGGGAATAATCGTCTGACTTGATCCACATATGACCCGACTGTTCATAATTAAACTTAAAACGAAAAGACTTTTTGATGTGAGATTTAATCGTGTAATTTAGATGTAGGAATCACGCAGCTTGAAAAGCTCTATATATATATAAATAGAATAACAGAATATAATAAAAACAAATAAGAGGATATGTGTTTATTAATTGATCTATTATAAATAAATGTATCGCTATAAATATTTTGTTATAAGCACTGACCTATAATATTTTTTCATTCTAATTAATCATATCTACCATTTTTCTAAAACTTATTATCTTTAAAATAAATCTAATAAACATAAATAAAATTAAATCAAATATTTTTTCTGAGTTGTTTAACAACTTTATGTCAATAAAATAATGGATGAACTAAATAATCAAGTTTCCAAGTTCTAATTTTATGCAGCATGAGTAGAAAGAATGTTAATATTTACTTTTAAAATTACATCATTTGGTCGTATTATGCAATGTTAAGTTATTTTCAGAACTATTTAAATTATTCATAACCAAAATATTTACATATTAAAAAAAAAAAATTATCAATTCTAATAAAGCTATTAATGATAAGTAAAAATTAAAAGAGCATTTATACACTCACTTTTATTTTCAAAATGGCATAAAAATTAAAAAAAAATCTTTTTTTCGTTCCAGTGAGTTATTATCTACTTGGTATCATAGGATTTGGAGCAGCAAGGTTACGGCCATTAGCGGCAAGCCTGTTGTTTCCTTTGGACTTCACAGCAGCTGGGGGATTAGCTACAACTTCAGGTCCTGTTAGAATAATTTATGGTTTGTATCTTGAAGGTGCAGTCACGATAGCTGCTATGGCAGTAGCAGTACTTCAAGTATCTGCTACGGAAAGTCTTACAAATATTGGACTAAAATACGGCCTGTTAACTGAAGCATAGTGCAAAGCACGATCAATCCTTATTATATTAACGGCAACCCAGTTGACCCTGGAAAAAGCCTAGCACATAGCGTGACTTTGATTTTTTGATAGGACGGTCACGGCTACGGGTTTTCTGCTGTATAAATGAGATAAAGAACATCAAGGACCATCACCAAAAAGCGTGAATAATCAGAAGACTTGAATTTAAAATCTTCTAAAAGAAGAAAATTTAATACAAAGTACTGAGGCCCATTCAAATATTGAGCTGTGATGAACACAGAACTCTTATCTTTAAATCAATGATATTGAATAAAATATTTTTTATTGTAAATTTAATTATTAAAGTTTATAATTAATTGTGTGTAAAAAGTTGTATATGTTTATTAAATAATTTTATGTATCGAAGAGATATTATATACGAATGTTATATTAAAAATGTGTGTAAAAACTTTCATTAATACACCAAACATCATTAAATAGTCTATAGAGTGATTCATTTCTTTTTTATTCACGAACGTTTTGTTTGCAATGAAAGTTAACAAGAGCTTACTGCGTTCTATAATTCATAATATTGATCGAGATAGGTCATGTGTAGAGCATAAAGATATTTGAACTTTACTAATGGTAACGCATTTTCACTATCGAAGTAATATTAAAAGAATGTTGTTCGAAAAATAATTTAGAAGAATCATTGATTTTTTCTACGAAGGAAAATAGCTTATGAAATTCACAATTATTGGTGAATAGTAGTAATAGCTTATTACTAATAACCATCTTTTGTTTTTCAATCATAATGAAGTATTGTAATGTTAATCTACATTGTTAATAAAAATGACTAAAAATGAAAACTAACTCTAATTTATAATTTTAAAATATATTTAAAAAAAAATATTCTAAACACTCAGAGTAACAGGTAACTAAAAAGCCTTTATTATACATTTTTTAACCACTTTATCATTTCACTACATTCCATGATATACTCTCAATATTTTTAACTCCAACATACTCAGACAATACAATTAAAAATATGGGCTTTAAGAAAACTGCTGAAAGTCTATTTTCTTAAACCAGTCGATTATTTGAGTCAAGGTATGAACTTTTACCTTCTATTTATTCTACAATTCAAGTCATTTTTTGTTTCATTTTAACTTCATCATCACTTCTGCTTTCTTCTGTTTTTGGATTACTTTTTGGTGACCCGCCGGCAGGTTTTGTAGATGAGCTTTGTGAAACATTATCGCTTTTACCGCTAGAAGAAAATGATGATGACCTCGACAAGTCACCCAAAGCTTGTCGTATTAACTCTAACAGGTGTAGAGGACCTTCAAAACATTGTTTACCTCCTGTAATTATAGAAATTATATAATTCGTTTCAAAATCATAATTGGCACTTGTCATTAATGCTTTAATGGATATTGAAATGATTTACGAATAATTGTAGTGACTGACCAAAACAAATTAAGCCTAAAAATAATATTGCTGAGTTTTTTTTCTCATAAAGATGGTTGTTTATTTTTTTTTAATTATTTTTAAATGGTAACCTGTATTATCGTGAGAAAATTTAGTATTTAAATTATTTAATATCAGTATTTTTCAAACTTTGAGAATAAAACAAAACAATAAGAGGAACCATAAGGTGTTTATTAATGAGTAACTTGTCTTTTCATAAATAAAGACACACACGATTGATGTATTGATCATTTACTTACCTAAAAAATTTTAACCAAAAATTGCTTTCTTTATTTTGTTAAGTATACCGTCGTTTTCGTCATCACCTTGGACCTCCGGTTTCGCTTGAGTTCTCTGAGATGAGCCTAAAACAGGAATATTCATTCTCAACTCGTTTAAACAATTTTTATTTTCCATCTTGAAATCTTGTGAGGAAATATCCTTATATCTTTAAACGTTTTTCATATTTTATAAACAAGGGAAAACTCAAGCGATACCAGAAGGTATTTATTCAAATTAATAATATTTAAAAATATCTATATCGAAAGCCATTAACCAAAATGCAATTTCAATATAACAAATGAATCAATATTTTAATTTCAAATACTGCTTATCTATCTTATTCACACAATATATTCACATCGAATTAATTCATTTTTATATTAATTCAAATAATTGAATGGCATTTTGATTTTTCGCTTGTATCATCTATTTTAATTAATCTTACCGTCTTTCAAATTTGTAATTCCATAAATAGTTCCAGGTGTATATGTTTCTAGCTCCGCATAAGCCAAAAGTAAAGCTTTTTGTTTATCAGTAAGTGTCGTTGGTACAGTAATTTTGATATTAACATAATGATCTCCATGTCCAACTCCATTCACTTTCCTCATTCCTTTACCAGTTAATCGTACTTTAGAGTGTGATGATGTACCAGGTCGAATTTGTATGGTGTGATCTTCGTAGACTCCTTGAACCCTAATTGTACCACCAAGAGCTGCTTGTGCGAGTGATATTTCCGCGTCTGTGTGTACATCAGCTCCATCACGACGGAAGTAACGTGATTTTTCTACGCGGAATGTAACAAATATTTCTTTATTTCCTACTGCCATTCGAATTGTTTGACCGTCTTCTACACCAGCTGGTACAGGTACAATTACTTTCTTTCTTTGAACCTGAATTGAACAATAAATATAATTAGCATTTATTACTAATAATATATCAATAACAGATTAACTTTTTTTTTGTAAAATTCAGTATTAAAATAAACTTTAATTGGAGTTTTCAATGACTTAATAAAAATGGATTGGAGTTTCAGATTTAAAAAACTGTCATTAACTTTTCAAAAGTAAAATGTTTAATTGTTATTACCTGTATCTAAGATTATTAACATTAATTCAAGAACTCACCGTTTGTCCTTTTCCTTCACATTCGAGACATGGGTATTTAATATAAACTCGGCTTCCATGGCAATATCGACAAGTTGATCTCATTACGAATGGTCCAGTGCTTATTGTTTCCATACCTGTACCATTACATTGTTGACATTTGATAGCTTTTGTACCGAGTTCACAACGAGATCCATTACACTTTGGACAAACATCTACTACATTGAGAGTAACTTCTTTATTAACACCTCGAGCAGCTTGTGCGAATGATAAATTCATGACAACCTGCAATTGAACATATTTTTATTAATAAAAAATTTAATGAAATGATGAAAAAAATTAAGTTTTAGAGAAATACCTCTTGAGCAGTTCCAAACCCATATTTAGAATCAGCATAGTCGTCATACTCTGAAAAATCAGCTGTTCTAAATCCAGCATTTCCAAAAATTTTTCGAAAAAGATCTTCTGGATTTATAGTTGACTGAAAATTCCAATTATAATTGGCTTCTTGAGACTGCTGTTGACCACCTGGGTAACCTCCACCCATTCCCATTTGTTCAGAAGTTGCACCCCAAGTGTCATATTGTTTTCTTTTTGTTTCATCACTGAGAACTTCGTAAGCTTCTGATACTTCTTGAAACTTTTTGTTCGCATTAGGATCATCTTTGTTAGTGTCGGGATGATATTTCTTGGCAAGCTGATAATAAGCTTTTTTTATATCTTTAGCTGCAGCATTTCTAGTTATACCTAATATTTCGTAATAATCCTTTTTTACAGCCTTCAAGCTATTTGTTGCATGAAAATCTCGTCGCAAAAAAAGAAAACGTTTGGTATCTAAAACATTCAAAAAATAAAAAACGATTACAAACGACATCAATTAGTAACAAGAACCTCGTGTTTCTGTTATAAAAGTGAGGTTGGAAATAATTTCCAAACCTAATTGATAGTCATGTTAAAGACACTCTAGTGCACCATGAAAATCGAATATTTTATGTACAATTGAATCACATTAACAGCAAATTCTTAAAGAAATGAAACAAATTCGATATGATGTAATCTTAAAAAATGAAAGACATGCAAAAGCGCATTACATTTTTCATTGATACTCGTAGACCACGCATCGACACTGAATGCTGTTGTTCCGAATAACCGTTGACACTCATGACATTTTGGTAAAATATTTGATTTGATTGTATTAATATTATTATTTCTTATAATACGAATACTGCACGGTCGAAAAATAGAAACTATTCCTTTGCCGGTCGCCATGATAAAGAAAAGACATATGAGTAATTGGAGTACACATGTGTTGTAACCAGATGAATAAAAAAAAAGTAAGAGGGTTCACTCAGTGCAAAAATTTACCTTCTATGAGGTGGCGCTACTTCTCATTTCTGGAAGATAAATAAATCTAAATTTAGAAATTTATTTATTATTTATTTTGTTATTATTCATTAATTTATTTTAAATTTAATTAAAAGGTACATCGTTTTTTTTATAAAACTAAATGATCTACACTTTAAGAAATTCTTGGGTTTTTTTACAATGATTTATGATGATTTGGTTGATTCTTCGGATTGTTTCTGTGCAGTCCATCCTTTAGCTACAGACAAAAGTTTGAGAATTGGTTTCTGAGATTCGTCTTCAGGAAATTCGAAATCAAAAACTTCTGTCCAACCATCAGTACCATCTTCTCCAACGACTCGTTGAGTTTTTTTAATTCTTCTTGGCATCTTTTCTTTTATTTTAGCACGACTTTCATCGTCTCCTTTTTCATTCTCGAAATCTCGCCATGCTTCAAGGAGCAGAGCTCGGTTTTCTCGCTCTCCATTAGCTCGCAAAGCAGCATTTCCTCTTTCAAAAATGCGCCTTGCTGCCGCCACACTATCGACTCCTTCCAAATTAGCATTAAATAATTCAAATTTAGCATATGCTATCCATATTTTAACATGAATAGAACGTTCTAATAAACGTTCAAATAGATTTCTAGCATTTGCAGGTTCGTCTTGACTTATTTCAAAATCTATGTAAGACTTCCATAATAACTCAGGCATATCAAGTCTAGGTTGTTTCAATCCGAGCTCATAAATTGCACGAGCTCTGTCAATGTCTCCTAAAAGGGTCTCTAATTCAGAATATTTCATCCATGTTGTACAATTTTCAGGTTCATATTCTAAAAATTTTTCATATAATTTTCGGCACCGATCGAATTCTCTCAACTGAATCTCGATATCAATATAACCACGAAACAATTTATTTTTCGGACACATTCCAAGGCTTTGTCCTAATGCTTTTCGTGCTATTACTAAATTCTTTTGTCTGATTTCAAACTTTGCATATAATAGCCAAACTTTAGCAAAAGTAAATATTTTATGTGGTATTAATTCCAAACAGACTTTATAAACTTGGCGACAACGTTCTATATCTTCTGTTTCTAATTCTTCAAACAGCGCGTAATTTATCCAAAGGTAAATATATCTTCTCCAAAAGTCTTTTTGTCTTTTGGGTGGGACGTACGCTATAGCTCTTTCGTAAATTTCTCGGGTTTCTGCATTGTTGCCTTCAGCCTCCATTAGTTTTAGGTAATCAAACCACGTGTCATAATTGTACGGATCTTCTTTTACTTGCTGTTCATATTTATGTTTTCTTTTACTAACAATTACATCTTCTATTCCAGATCTATCACCATATTTTTTTTCGTGAATGGTATAGGCTTTGTATATTTCTTCAGTTCTGTCTTTAGGTATATGGTCAAGAGCATATTTATATATAACACGAGCTCGTTCATGCTCTCTCTGGGATTCTTCGAATCTTGCAAATGCAATATAGAGCTTTTCATCAATTGTCTCATCTCCATAAAAAGTGACAGCTCGTTCATAGACTTTTCTTGCACCTTTGATAAATCCATTAGCATTTTCGAATCTAGCATACTTAATCCAATTTTTTACATCTGGATGAACCATGACGAATCTTTCATAAATGGCTCGAGCTCTATCTATTTCTTTATAGCGTATTTCGAAATTAATGTAAGTTTGCCACGCTTGCTCATCTGGTTCCCATTCCATCCAACGTTCAAAAACTTGTCGAGCTCCAGCAATGTTCTCCAACATTTCTTCCATATAAGTGTATTTATACCAAAATTGGTTAACTCGGGGTAAAATTGTGAGAGCTCGATCCCACAAATTGCGTGCATGATTTATTTGACGATTCTTCATTTCCATCTCTACGTATTTCAGCCATAATGTAACGTTACGATGATCAACGTCTAGAGCACGTTCGTAAATTGACCTTGCTCGTTCAATTTGTTTCTGAGTTTCTTCCCAATGAGCGTATTTCAACCAGTTAGCAATTACCATACGATTTTTTCGAATGTTATCTTCGAAAGCTTTTCTTTTTCGATGCTGATAATCCGCTAATTCATGTGGATCTGAGATTTTTTGCTTTGGTGGCGGGGGTAAAATCTCTAAATCCCGTTCTTTAGCTTCTCGTAACAACTGCTCCGCAGTAATTTGTATTTCCGCTGGAGCTTTATTTTTAACCTAAAAAATTTTCAAATTAATATATTTTAGTACTTCAAGTAATGAATATTAAATTTTTAAATTATACAAATATTTAGGCAATATAAATGTTTCAGAATTATATCTTACCTTTGCTACTTTCGGCATTTTCTGTGGCTTCTCCATTTTTATTTCTTTAATCTATCGAACTGTTATTAAAGCTTTAAGAATTTAATAGTCAGCTATCAGAATATGTTTTATTTTTCAAGATAATCAAAAATGAATATTTTCTTCAATAATATAAATATTTAGAAAAACCACTGTTTGATGATGCACACACGACATTAGATACACAACCAATGAAAGGTTAACCCAGCGACTCTTTTGATGTCTTTTGGTAATTCTGAATTTTACTAGAGGGCGCAACATGTTAAGTCTTAACGCGTATTTTTTACAATCTGTTTAAAATTTATATAATAAACAATTTTTCTTATTCACCATACTATTTTTTAGACCATTTATAATTATCATTTACATAAAAAAATCTATAAATAAATTATTTACCGTGAAGAAAAATTTAAGGTGATAATATCCCTCAATACGACCTAAAATAAAATTTGAAAAGTATCCAATCAGAAACTTTTCAATATGGCATCTTCCATGTAAATCGCCATCTTTAAATATGGCGCTATCTTTTTTAGTGTATGGAATTCTTTTTAACCATTTCTATCTAAAGGTTCGTGAAATGTATATTTTCTAATACTTGATAGTATCCATCCAATTGAATTTTTCAATTTAATAGTTTTATTCAATAATTGTACGTATTAAACATTTATAACATATAAATAGGTGAAGGTTAGATTTTAAACATATTTTAACAATACTCATTTACTAAATATCTATTAATCAGTATTATGCAATTACTTAGTAATATTGTTGCGATTTCGTTTCACTAACATGGTGTATAATGTTTCTATTTTTATCAACAGGTAAATTTTGGAGTGAAGCTAATCTGTAAACTTGATACTGAAAGTCTGAGCAATCAAGGTAAGGATAGGCCGTAATGGCCACCTGGGATGGCTCCTTTCAAGGAGAATCCCATGAGGATGATTATTATTATCACCATTCAGATTCTCAGAATGTAAGTTCCAATCAGCAGTCTTGGAATTATTATAATACATCATCCAATTATGTTGATAATAATACTGTAAATCAACCAAAAAATTTTAACTTTTCAACCGGAGTATTCCAAAATTATCAGGATACATCTGTAAATAGTAATACCAGTTCAACAAATAACTCCAATTATTACATTGAAGATAATCGACCGCAATCAAACTTCTATACACAACAGAATTATCAAGTAGATATTTCAAATGATTCAAAACCAAGGAACTTTGATTCTTACACCGTCAGCCATTCGAATTTGCATCCAGATGCTAATGAATTTGTTCCATCAAATAGAAAGCCTGTTGAATATCCAAAAACATTTTTTGCCGATAATCAAAGCAGATACAACCATAAAAAATATGATAATAGAAAAAATAACGAAGGCTATCGACAGCAAAATAACGAATATTTGCGAAGTTCTTATAAACATTATGAAAAACATCGAAAGGATCACGCTTTCAGCAGTCACACATTTACTAACGAAACCTATTCTAATTTTGCTGTTTCTGAAGATCATTTTAATACTAAAGAAAGTAATGAAGAAGAATGTAAAGCTACATCTAGCAACGATTCTTCAAAAGGATACAAAGGTCGAAAAAATCGAAATGATGGCAAATTTCAGAATGATAGGTTTTCTAATAGTCGTTATTATAATAATGGAACTACATCTACGTCAAATTATCAAAACAATTCGAATAGATGGAGAAATACATCAAGCCTTAATGATGTTAGTGATGGAGAAAAGTTAAATCGGAGTAAGTTAACAATAAAAGAATCAGTTTCTAAAGACCCTCGTGATGAAAAATATCGTGGAAATGCATCCTCTACTGGTTACAATAATTATAGCGAGCATTCAGAAGTAGATAAACCATCAAAGAAAGATAAAAGACGAGCTAAAGGCAAAGATGCAACCTACTTGGATGAATATCGAAATGATAAATATAGAAATTGGCGAAATTCTTATGAAGAAAAAAACTCTAAAAGCCGAAAAAATCATCAAACTAATTATCGAGAAGGTTATGATCATGATTCAAAGTTTGGTAAGTTTGAAAAAGTCAAAGAAGATGATAAATCGAAAGAAAACTCAATAAATCGTGAAGAAAAGCCTGTTAATTGGCGTCTGAAATCAAATACTAATCGAATGAAGAAAATGAATAAAGCTGATTTAGATGATGCATCAAGTCAGAGAGAAAGATTGACAGAACAATTAAATAGAGGACAATTAGAATGTTTAGTTTGCTGTGACTCTATTCGGCAGAATGATTCTATTTGGTCGTGTGATAACTGTTATCATGTTTTGCATTTAAAATGTATTAAAAAATGGGCGGAATCATCACAGAGTGAAAGTGGTTGGCGTTGTCCTGCTTGTCAGAATGCTAATTTAGCCATCCCTGAAGATTATTATTGTTTCTGTGGTAAATCAAAAGATCCTGAATGGAATAGGAGAGATGTAGCACATTCTTGTGGAGAAGTATGTGGTAGGAAAAGAAGAGCTCGAGAAAAAAATATTTGTGTGCATAAATGTACTTTACTTTGTCACCCAGGATCTTGTCCTTTGTGTATTGCAATTGTAACTCGTTATTGTGGTTGTGAAAGAACTTCACAAAATCTTAAGTGCAGCACTGATACTCAACTACTATGTGATGCTGTTTGCGGGAAACTTTTAAATTGTGAAATTCATAAATGTGAAAGACAGTGTCATCATGATAGCTGTGGTCCTTGCACAAAAACAATTCATCAAGAATGCTTTTGTGGTAAACATAATCGTGATGTTACGTGTGTACCGAATACTTCATCGATGTACACCTGTGAAGATACTTGTAATAAATTATTAGAATGTGGAAATCATTATTGTAAAGAAAAATGTCATCCAGGAACCTGTGGAACATGTTCATTGAAACCAGAAATAGTTACTCATTGCCCTTGTGGCCAAACTCTTCTAACAATAAAACGGGAATCTTGTTTAGATCCTATTCCTACTTGTGATAAAATTTGTTCGAAACAACTTAAATGCGGTCAACCAAGTTCTCCACATAGTTGTAAAGCTCCTTGTCACATAGGTGATTGTCCACAATGTGATTTAACAACTTGGGTAAAGTGTAGATGTGGAAATATGGATAGAGAAATTCCCTGTTCTGATCTAACAACAAAAGCTGATGATGCAAGATGTGAAAAAAAATGTACAAAAAAAAGATCTTGTGGAAAGCATAAATGTAATCAGTTATGTTGTATTGACATTGAACATATTTGTCCTTTGCCTTGTTCTAAAACTCTTAGTTGTGGACGACACAGATGTGAACTTACTTGTCACAAAGGGAGATGTCAGCCCTGTTATAGAAGTAGTTTTGAAGAGTTATTCTGTGAATGTGGTGCAGCTGTTATTTACCCACCTGTAGCTTGTGGAACAAGGCGACCAACATGTAGTCAACCTTGCTCTCGGCAGCATTCTTGTGGTCATGAAGTTTTGCATAATTGTCATAGCGAAGCATCGTGTCCACCTTGTACAGTTTTGACTCAGAAATGGTGTTATGGTAAACATGAACTTAGAAAAGCTGTACCATGTTATTACAACGAAATTTCTTGTGGAATGCCTTGTGGAAAACCAATTAGTTGTGGTAGACACAAATGCATTACACTTTGTCATCCTGGACCTTGTGAAAAACCTGGACAAGTTTGTGTTCAACCTTGTACTACACCTAGAGAACTTTGTGGGCATATTTGTGCAGCTCCTTGTCATGAAGGAAAGTGCCCTGATACTCCTTGTAAAGAAATGGTAAAAGTAACATGCACATGTGGACATCGAAGTATGACCAGAGCTTGTGCTGAAAATTCGCAAGAATATCAAAGAATTGCTAGTGGAATTCTTGCGAGTAAAATGGCTGATATGCAATTGGGACATTCAGTGGATTTAGAGGAAGTTTTTGGTCAAAGTGCACGGAAACAAAATCAATTGAAAACTTTGGAATGTAATGATGAGTGTAAAATAATAGAAAGAAATAGAAAATTAGCTTTAGGTTTACAAATTGCTAATCCGGATCTCAGTAGTAAACTTTTACCAAGATATAGTGATTTTATGAAACAATGGGCTAAAAAAGATCCGAGTTTCTGTCAAATGGTTCATGAAAAACTCACAGAGTTAGTTCAATTAGCTAAAACATCTAAACAAAAGTCGAGAAGTTTTTCTTTTGATAGCATGAATCGAGATAAACGGCAATTTGTTCATGAAGCGTGTGAACATTTTGGATGTGGAAGCCAAGCTTATGATCAAGAGCCTAAAAGGAATGTTGTTGCAACTGCTGTAAAAGATAAGGTAATTTTTCTTAATAATAAAAAATTATTCTTAAATAAATTAATAATTAATAAATTATTCTGCAGTGCTGGCTACCAAGTTACAGTTTATTAGAAATGGTCCAACGGGAAAATGGTCAACGAAAAGTGCCAAGGCCAATGCTCAATTCAACGAAAACTAATACTTTAATTTCACGGTAAGTTGATGGAAAATGTGTATGTTTTCAATTTCGTTTTAATAAATTTTAATTTTACAGAGCTTCAGAAGTTCTACCATCAATTGCTAAAAAAACTCAAATGCTTCAGCCTTCAACTTCAACCTCAAAGGTTTCAGAGCAAGAGATAGATTATTTTGACTACTCTAATTCCAAAGGAAGTTAAATCTTCTTGAAAATTAAGGCAATCATTAAGTTTGAATTAATTATCAGTTTTGTAATTAATTGTTTAAATTATTTCGAAACATCATGTATTTTATATTTTTAAGTCTTGAAAACTACGATTTTGGTTTGGTTTGGAAAAAATGTTATTACATTTCGCTCCAAAATTCCATGTTTTAATAGAATGTTTTATGCCCAGAAAAATATCAACAGTCGTGTTATAATGAAATTGTTTAGTTGTTATAATTTACAGTAATTCATATGGAATGAACTTTTTACTGTTCAATTTGATAGTAGCAGAGAAACAATGTCATTATAAATAAATGGAAATGAAGGAAAAATATACAGAACCATCAAACATGAAAACTTTATTTTATTGACAAATTTTACCTTACTTCTTATTTTATCCTCTTTTAGAAGTCTTAAATATTAGAGCGTATATTAAATCGTAAAATCAATATTGACAGAAATTCTCAATACAATACTTTTGCATCAATTTGAAGTTTTTTTTTGGTAACTCAGTTTATCTAATTTTCGAAACACTATTAATGACTGATAGAAGTATGAAGTCATCATAATTTGATCAATGTTTTTTTTTTAGCATCAGACTATGTACATAAAAGATACTAATTGCACGAGTAAGAAACACAACTGTTTATTTCAATGACTGGAATATTTAAAATAATATTTAATATTTCGAAATTTTTTATTTATTCAAATGCTCCAATCATCTCCTAATGATAATTTTCAATTTTAACAATATATTGTCTGACTATCTATAGATGATGTCATTATATTTTTTATATGAATGCTTAAAATTAAGTAGTTTAAAATGTTCATATTGCAAAAAAATATGTTTATAATTTTTAAAGACTCTTTTATAAATATTTTATGTAATCTTTTCTGATATATTTTTTGTAGTATCACTTGTCCTTTTATTTTTTTAAACTTATTGTGCATTTAGGAAAAACATTTTTCAAGAATTATTCATGAAAAAATGATATATCTTTTCTCTCCTTAACTTTTTCATGATATTTGTTGTTTTTTTTCAATATAATTTCTCTTAACTTATTGTTTTTAGTTTAATAAACATTTAGAATAGATAACATGAGTAGTTTTGGCACATCGAAACATCTACTATATGATAATGAAAAATCTAAAAACGTTCACAATGTCATGAGTACTCATAAGTATTTCTAAACACTTTTTAATTGAAGTTTTTGTACTTGTATATTTGACTTTTAGATACTTTACTGAATGATATCAAGGAAAAATAATTATTATTTCAATACATTGAAACAAAATTTCAGTAAAAATATTTATCATTAATGCTTATAAACAATTTAAATTATATTTTCATTCTCTTATAATTATTGCAAAAAAAAAAACCGTTTAATAATATTTCGAATACCAACAGTACATATTATCAAGACGAGTACTGATATCATTGAAAACAATCGATCTAACTCTACAAACATCAAGATGTATATCACATATAGAATCATAACATTATTAGTTTTCATAATGAAAAACATTAAAGTCATTAGTCTCAAGTATTAAAATATTTCGGTCGAACATTTAAAGAGTCGGGCACTTGAAAAATTGGATTTGAAGTGTACACCGATCGTGTAAAAAAAAAAATAAAAAAGTTATTTATATTTATTACTACTTATTACATTCATTTATCATTAATTCAGATAAATAATATAATAATTAAATAAACATTCACTTTTTTATTTTTTTTTGCAAACTTCAATCTTCATGTATAATATGTATGTATGTATATATATATATGTTGGTTTTGATTGTAAGTTTTTATTTACAATAGAATTAAATATTAAAGCCCTCACATGATGCTCATCATGATCTTTTTCATAGAAAATAAATAAATTGATTAATAATGTAGACTTGAGCCATTTTAGTCATAGTAAAAAAATAAATTTAATGACGAGATTAACCATTAAATGCTCAATATATGCGGAATTTCATTATATTTTCACTGATATATTCAACTAATTTTATTTGATAAAAAATAAATAGTTTATTAATTTTTAATCTGATGATTATCTAAATGAACGACATTTTTTGATGGACGATATAATTATTAATTATCAACAAATTGATAATTTTTTTTTTTTTTAAATTAATGATTATTAATTAACACTTGTATATTGTTGCATTTCCACATATTTTGTTTAATGTTGAACACAATTTACTTTTATTTAGAATCCAACTTTAAACTATTGCTATTAAATAAATAATTAATCAATAATTTAATCATTTATATCGCTTTCTTCAGTAAGTTTTCCTTTCTGTTTTTTTTTAATTATTATTATTTTTTTTAATTTTTCATTAGTCTTTAAGTCTTTTGTTCACAGCAATTTCATGTTCCCAAGTTTGATTTTTATGAAAGGTATGTATATATAATTAAATTTATTATTCTAGTCTTACTAGAATCAATTAAAAAATTTATCAACATATTTACCTTCATTGTTGCTATTTAATCAAACTTTAATAAAAAAAATCAATTTATTGGTGTAACATATACACTCACTATACTGTAACTCGTGAATAAAATTTTAATATTGAATAATAAAAAATTACTGATGTTCTTCATTGGTTTATAATAAATAAATAAATGAATAAAAAATTCAAATGCAGTCATTGCTTTCTGAAATGTTTCATGCTCCCAATTTCAACGGATTTCATATATACGGATCATCGCGATTCTTCAGTCGATAACTACTGTTATAATTAGGAAAATATTGATGTCTTGGACTCACAGATGATTGTTTAGTAATACTTGCCATAGCACAACCCATTATTAATTCTAATCCACGACAGATAGTTTGATAAATAATCCAAGGTATAGGCTTTGGATATTTCACTGTTTTAAATTGTTCACCTGGTCTTATGGTATCAGCCAGTAATCCTGAGAACATAAAAAATTCAATATTTACGAAGAGCATGAAGAACAATAAATACAACCTACCATATGGTCCAAATATTCGTATGATGTCTGCGATGCATAAAATTATTCCTAAGATTGCTGTTGCATAAATAACATGAAGAATTCTCTTAATCTGTGATTTACGAGCTGCAGCAGTACTCGATTCTGAAATGTGAAGTGGAATGCTTGATTTCGACCGATTTACATGGGCAATGTGATTGAGAATTGCATGAAGAGTAAAGTCACTTCCCTAGAATAAATTAAATTCTTTAATTTTAGTAACACAAAGAAATACTAACATTATTTACAATAAAATTTTTAGAATACTTACCCCAACTTTATTATCTACATTTTCTGGCAACAGACTGCTTTCAGCAGTAATATCATCATTTCTACAAGAATCAATATTTTTCCATGAAAGACTTTTTTTACGATTCTTTGGTTCACTTTCTGGATTTTTTGGTTTATCATTAGTCATTAATGCAGCCTTTTCATTACAATCTGGTTGTTCTGAATCTGATTCAGACTTTTCAAGTATCTCCATCTTTGGTATTGAGCTCTGGAAGTGAGTAGGACTTTTATCCAATGTTCTAATACTGACGTCACTAGTTCGGCGACTCATTACGAATGGTTTTATTTCAGATAACTCTGAATTACGTCTGTAAGAAATATCACTATTTCTCCGAGATTCTGGTATTTTTACACTTGCTAATCCACCAATATCGGAATTACGGCGAGAGCCTTGAATTAAAAAAAAACAAGAAAGAATTTAATCACTGGTTAATTAAAAATTTGATTTATATGTCAATAATTATTACCAGCCGGACTAATATCCAATACCCTAGGTAATCTTGGATGATCATCTAATTGCATCATTCTCTTGGGTGTTCGATTACCAAAATCAGAATTTCTCCTTAGCTTAGTAGCAAACTGTGAGCTTCTATTTTTTTCATGAGTGAAATCTGAGCATCTTCTGATATCTTTAGTACTTCCAGTGGGTGTGGGCATATCAGAATGTCTTCTCATAGCTCCTTCTGGCGTTCTCGGTCGATCATAAATTGGCGAATATCTATTTTCTGCTATCGACGATGTATCATCCCTGCCAATAGATTTAATACTACATTCTGAGTTTCTTCTGGATTCCCTAGATACATCACTTCCTCTTCGACTGCTTGCTACAGAACTTCTCCGACTTGCACTGGAAATCGTTATTATAGGAAGATTTGTTATTGGAGGAGTTGGCGTTGGTGGTCTCACATAAACTTCTGGTACTGTAGAGGTAGATTGATTTTGTTCTTGGATATTTTTATTTATCGACATCGCTGTTGTATCAAACTTATCTTTTTCTTCTGAATTCATTTTATTATTTACTTCGTTCTTGCTACGATTGACTGCATCGTGTTCATTAGGCTTGGATTTTTGGCTTAATAATGTTGGAACCAGTGCTGCAGCTACAGAAGATGCAAGATTGTTGTAGGGAGCCAGCATTGCTAATTGCATGATACCTAAATACATATTATATAATTGATAAAATAAAGATTTGTATTCTATATGATACGAAAAAAATGAAATAATTGCCTTTCTGACTTCCCAAAGAGTTATCTCGAGTGAGAATGTGATTTGGTAAATTCTTTAAAAGATTCATGACTTTATAGCCAGCATGGAGGAAGGTCAAGTACAGGAGTATACTCCAAGTGAGGTAAGCACTTTGCACCACATACTTGGTAATAAAGTGATTGTGGAATGCTAATGCTACATCACTTGCTATTACACACGAAAAGTGTGAAGTTATGATAAGACTTAGGCATGATTCTTTTTGTATCTTTGCCGGACCAAACTTAAGCTGGAAGATTGAGAGCAAAATTGATAGAATTAGTATTTGGTTGTTAATCCAAACTATCTTTTATGTAATTTTAACTTGTAATTGCACCTGCGTGAGTTGAAGGAAAGCAAGTTGTATGAGGCAAAAGGCCGAGGTCACGCAAGGAAATCCAATGTCCCACATTATTGAACCAATTACTTTTGGCATTGTCTGGAATTATCATAAATTGACTGTTTCATTATCTGTTCAATATTAATACATTTCCTGATCATTAAATTGCATAATTTTTACGTAATATGCTGGAGATATTTTTTTTCTAGATATTTAATAAAAACAATTACTTCTTGGAGATTGTAAGGATCTATAAAAAGACAACCACTTCTGGACGCTCCCAAGAGACAGAGAAATATGTTGATTGATGACATGAAAGGCCGACTGGACAGGAGAGATCTATAAAAAAAGTTTAGTTGTAAAAAAACAAACAACCTCATTATATTTAGGAAGCATGTAAAAAAAAATCAATAGATAATATTAATAATTAAAGTAAAGTGAGGATTGTTCAAATAAAATTAGTTTACATTTTAAATAAAGATAAGGACTCGGCAAAAATAATATTAAAGTTTGACATAGTTAGTGAAAGTTTTTAATGAATAATAACAACTTAACTTTTATCTCTGTATATCTATGTATAAACTATTTAATTTAAAACAATAACAAAAAGAGTTATGTTAAATGAAATACCTGAGGTTTAAAATAGAAAACAATGTGTAGAAACTCAGTACAAAAAAAAGACATCCAAAACCATATGAATGTAAAGAAAAGATCCATTTTAATTCTTGATCAACTTGATCTAAAGGTGGAGTAGTTATGAGAATTTTATCAAATAAAATTGATGAATTGCCCACGCAATTTTGTCCAGGATTAGTTGTTGCATTTTTATCTGAAATAAATTATTTCAATCAGTTGAATTCATTGTTTAATTTTTATCTAAATAAACAAGTAAATAAAAAACAATCAAATAAAAAGAACAACGAAATTAAAAAGTTCAATAAATAATAGAAAAATTAATCAATAAAGTTTTAATAGAGAACTTTATGCATGGATGCTGCGAATTGATTTTTGTTTATTTGTCATATTAATCAGACAATATGATCATAATAACAAAGATATTGTATTATTTTTAATCAAAGAAAATAATAATGTTGGTGAATTCTATCAATATGATGATAGTCTTTGTTGAAAAGAATAAAAAACAAAATTAAAATAAATATATTTATTCAATTATCACTCACCATGGGTCGCATTAGCAAGTTTATCCATAATCTTTTGAGTGCAAATCACCACACATCACTTGACCGCCCTTTTAAATAACAAATGAAGAATTAATAATGACGAATAAAAATATTAAAATATCGTGGTGAATCAGACGCACTCACCACTAAAACTAGTTGCAAAGTGCAGCGGCAGCAACAGGCTTTGTCTATAGAGTAATTTCATTCGCACCCCTACCCTTTTGCAAGCGTCAGAAGAGATATTCTGTCTCCCTTGGGTAGGGAATATTGATCTTCTTCATAGGAAATAGGAGGAGGGAGTATAGAGAGATAGCTTGTTACCTACCCATCCTCACAGTCCACAAGCTTTTTAGATTGTTTATTTTTGGGATTAAATTTGCTCATTCATTACACGTACAAGTTATTATTATATTTTTATATTAAATTGAAAAAAATTCTTTATCAAAATCTACAAATGATATTCGATTATTATTTTCATTGCTTTTAGGATTTATATTGAGCTTTTTCTGTTTCGTATAAAATTTTCAAAGAGATGGGACGACCTAGTTATCTTATGACTACATGGACAAAGTGTCTTCAACTTCATCTCAAAGAATAATCAACATCATGAAATTGGAAGTATTTCACATTCTACACAATTTTTGATTATAAAATAATATTCATCCTATCTATTATTTTAAAGAGTTTATTTTCAACTTGAAATATATTGTTTCAAATTATTTTTTAGGACTTCTAAAAACTACTTTTAATATTTTATAGAGGCATAACAAATTTGATAAATACATTTGAGTTATTGTTTTTAGGATAAAAAAAAACCAACGTCATCATGTAGGTAGCATCAAAAAAAAAAAAACATCTTAGCTTGTGAAAAATCATTGTAAGGGTTTTTACTGTTTTGAGGCAATAAAAGTCGGTCACTTCCGATGTTGAATATAGTCTAGAGAAAAGATTATCGCCTCTTTGATCGATTATTGACGTTAAGAGTAAGGTTTTTATCTATATTTAGAATAAACTACGTGATTTCTATGATCGATTACACGAGTTCATTATGTTTTTATACGATAATAGACAATGTAAATTTTTGCATTACAATAAAATCATTATTAAAATAGTTTAGGAGCAAACGGATTCATACAAGGGCAATTTATTTATAATTGAGTAGTAAAAAAATCATTTTATTTATTAATTCAGTAATCAATGATTCAAAATTACGTTCAGCATTGTCGCTCATAAAGTTCTAAAAATATTTTCATCAATAAATTAATTATACTTAATAATTATTTATCATCAACTGATTAGCAATAAATAGCAGTACTTATGCTCTGATTATTTACATTACAATTAAAATGGTAGAAAAAACTTTGCTCAAAGTTTGAATTGTTGGTAAAGTTCACACAATTTTTTGCTTTGTTTCTATAAAAAATTCTAATGCTTGAATAAACCAAAATTATAATGAGATTGTTAGATCTTAATCAGTGAAGTTGACAAGCTCTAACTGCGACTAATTGAAGCAATATAAATACAGGACTCAATACCTCTGAATATTCAAGATTACTTTGACCTGATAATTTTTTACAGAGTAAATATTTGAATACAAAAATTAATAATAATGATATCCAACTCCATAAAGCACGTAGTATTCCTACTTTAATCATTCCTTCCATGTGCATTCGTATAAATATGATTGCACAAAAATAAGTGTTTAAACCATCAGCTATAAAAAGTGGTGAAAAGACGATCCACCAACCAGAATAGCCGATAAAATAATCCTCATCTAATTTTAAAGCTAATAAAACAGTGAATATCGTAAGAGATACTAAATTTATCCATATTTCAAAGATGGTTAGTCCCAACCAGTGTACTAATTCGTTTAAAGAAAATATCATTTTTTAATCATTGATTTCTTTTGTCTCTACCAGGAAGACATTTGAGCGGAAGTTAAATACATACTTGATGAATATAACTATTTAAATTAAATGTAAATACTTTGAAGTAAAAAATTATAAGTTACTTTTTTATCTCCTTAGCATATCTGAGTGAACCAAAATTAACAGTTTTGAATACTCGGATGTGTATTGCAGAATTTTGCCTTTTGTTTATCGAATAGTCGTCATCATCAGTAAGTGGTACAATGTCATCTGTGTAAAAATATATATTTATATAATATAGAGATTGCTTTTTGGATGTTAAATTTATTATTAAAATACCTGTCAATTCTACAGTTGAAGTTTCAATATCTAGATCAATAGTTTGATGGTGATTACTTTGTAATTGTAGTGCTAAAGTACAAGCTTTACTTATTGCTGCTCCGAGACCATGAATAAATATTTCAGATTCTCCGGAATCAAAAAGTTTCTCACATTTTTTTAATTGAGCCTAAAAAGATAAGTTTCAGCATCAATAGATCATTCTTTCAACAGAAATATTACTGTTTTCTAAAATTTAAATATTTTTGACATAAATTAGCAAAGAATTTTAAATAATAAAAAAATAATGAATGCTAAGCATGTTCAAGAATTATATAAAAACTTTTTTAATGAATTGTAAACATTAAGTAGAAATATTTTGAAGGTTAAATAAATTATACTGTTTACTTACTGTGAAGCTCGATTGATTTGAGACATAAACATCATTTTTCTTACGACCACAATTCAAAGGATTTTTTTTTTTTATTAAATAATTTGAATTTTTTTCCAGTGAGCTTTTTGATTTGCTTGAAGAATTATCTTTTATATTATTAAAATCTACTTGTTCACTTTCATCAGCCATTGTGCTCCATGTTAACTCGAACCACGTGACCAAAGACTCCGAAAAATAACGAATGTTTATAGGTTATTTCTCATGGATCTTCTTTCACTGTCCAATTAAATTTATTTTTTGAAATAAAATTGTAATGGAAATTTATAAATACATGTAGACAAAATCACAACAACATGACATAACCTCAACAGATTTGGCATCGATTAATGGGCGTTCTGTTCTTTCCTAGAAAGTAAGAAATAAATTGCAAAAATTCAGTCTCCGGAAAAAATGACTGAAAATAGTGTGAAAGAGCCGGAAATAGATCCAAAAAATGTGATAAAAAATAGAGAACTTCTCTATAGATTAATTATCAGGTTTGAATTTTTTGTATTTATTTTATAAATATTTTAATGGTAGTTTACTTCAATATCTTCTACGCATTTATTTTGGTATCGTCATTTAAATATATAATAAAACGTATTTTAATATAAATAATTCATTCTTTCTAATAATTAGTGTGATTAAAAAAATTTTTTTCAGTCAATTATTTTACGATGGCCATCAAACACTGGCAGTACAGCTGTCGAATCTGATTCAAGCAGAACCACCATGTCCACCATCGGATAGATTACTCCATTTAATGCTGATTGGAATGGCTCATGAACCAGATAGATCAAAGAAGGAAAATAATCATCAATCATCTTTCAGTAATTTTGATAGTACATTAGGACCTGGATTAGATTTGGAATATGAAACTGAAACACAAACACAAGCTCCAGAACCAGCTCAATATGAAACTGCTTACGTGACATCTCACAAAGGCAATTGTAGAGCTGGAGCATTTTCACCTGATGGACAATTAATAGCAACAGGATCTGTAGATGCTTCAATAAAGATTTTAGACGTTGATAGAATGTTGGCAAAATCTGCTCCTGATGAAATGGCTCCTGGAGATCAAGCTGGCGGGCATCCAGTGATTAGAACTCTCTATGATCATTTAGAAGAAGTAACATGTTTGGAATTTCATCCAAGAGAGCCTATTTTAGTCTCAGGAAGTAGAGATTTTTCTATCAAGTTATTTGATTACTCCAAAGCCAGTGTAAAAAAAGCCTTCAGAACTATAACCGATGCTGATCAGATTAGATGTTTATCTTTTCATCCAACGGGAGACTTTTTAGTTGTTGGAACTAATCATCCAGTTATACGGCTATATGATGTTAACACTGCTCAGTGTTTTGTTTGTAGTATTCCTAGTCATCAACATACTGATGGTATCACTAGCATTAAATATTCTCCTGATGCTAAAACTTATGCTTCTGCTAGCAAAGATGGCAGTATTAAAATTTGGGATGGTATTTCAAACAGATGTATCAATGCCTTTGTCAAAGCTCATGACAGCTATGAAGTTTGTTCTGTTGCATTTACACGAAATGGAAAGGTTTGTAGCAATATTGATAATTTTAAATCATGACAGTGATGTTTAAAATAAAATTTGATTATGTTTTTCAGTATTTACTGTCATCAGGAAAAGATTCTTTGATAAAATTATGGGAATTATCAACCAGCAGATGTTTAATAGCATACACAGGTGCAGGAACAACAGGTAAAATCAGTAACAATAAAGTTCTAAATGTATTTTACTGAATATTTTTTATTCACTTAAAACTATGTTGACTAGACGACTTATCAGTAGAATTTAAAATACGAAATTGTTTTATTTACTTCAGGAAAACAAGAACATAAAGCTCAAGCAATATTTAACCACACTGAAGATTACGTAATGTTCCCTGACGAAGCTACAACATCTCTTTGTGCATGGAATTCGAGAAATGCTTCGAGAAAACAACTATTATCATTGGGACATAATGGTCCAGTTCGACTGATTGTTCATTCCCCTACAGCTCCAGCATTTTTGACTTGCAGTGATGATTTCAGAGCACGATTTTGGTTCCGACGAATGCCTACACATTAGAAATGATGATTAATCTGATTAAATATTTAAGAAAAAAAGACTTCACTGGTGAATTTATATTTTTATATTATTAGTGATGATGAATTATTATTCAACTTTGTGGATTTCAAGCAATTAAATGAATGAATACATGATATTTATAACAAAGAAACAGACCTATTGCCGTTTAAACTACCAGTCAGCAATCAGTAAACTGAAAAATTTACTGAAAAAACATTTATTTTATTTTTAAGAGTATTTTTATTTTCCATTATAATTAATTTAGCTTCCAATGATTATCAACAATAAAATAACTTAGGTATGTATCTTATTTAACCATAATAACTTGATCTTTAAAATTTTTATAAGAATACTAACATATTTTCTAACAATTTTTAGGTAATCGAAACATTATTAGATAAAAAAAAATAAAGGTAAAAATGGAAAGTTAAAAAAATTAATCTTCCTTGTTTAATTATATTAATCACGTAGTTTGATAAAGGTATCAAGGGTAAGTTTGTGAATTGTTAGATAACATTTTGCTAATTAATTTATTTTCAAAAATTTGAATAGATGATTTTAGTTTTCAGATGTTTCTGGAATAATATGAAACATAATTGTTAAAAAAAAAAAAATACAATTCGAGTAAATATAAAATTTTTATTCATTTGAAATTGGGAAGTAATTTTGGAGAAAAATAGAAAAATATCCATTCAATTGGAATGTAAGAAATTTAATTTAACATCATAGACAAACTGAAGCGTCACCAAGCGCGAAGTTTATTGAAATGACGTGTGACGTCGCTTCGAACTCCCGCTCCGCGTTTGACCACATCACGTGACCCACGCTAACCGCCATCTTTGCTTATCGTATAAACAGTGCGACCGGGCGCAACGAGAATTAACGTTGGTAAATTCGTAGTATTACCGTGTTTGTTGTGTGATTGAGGTGCAAAAAAATGTCGGAAATCAAGACAGAAACAAAGAATGATAATAATATCGACGATATGTCTAAGGTAAGTGGTTGGAATTATTGAAAAAAGCTTCGTCAAGCCGAGTTTTCATGCTGAAGCGCCGTGTCGTGGCTGAAATATGGGATAATGCTCAAATCTTAGAAATTCAGAGCTCTTAAGTGATTACTTATTAAGACTTAGTATTTCTTATTAATCAGGTACACATTTAGCTCCATTATTTGCCATATAAAGTATCGCTTAGGTACGTAAATTGAAAATTCTGCGATTTTTTGAAGCTGCGCCGTACGTCCTTCATTGGCAAAGATGGTGGATGTTTTTTATTTGTAACTCTTGTGACGAGAGTCGCTGCTCTCCACGCCGGCAGTTTGGCTTTCAAAAAGGCGGGAAATCACCAGTTTTACTATATCGTTGTCGGTCATCGTATGCTCCATTATAATTTCACATTACATTTAAATTCATTTAACTAAATTAACAAGATCATGATAATCAATATTAATCGCCAATTGATTTCCGGAAATGAAAAAAAACCAGTACCGCCCATGGTTCAATGGTCTTCGATAGTCTTATCAAAGCTTAACAATTATCATTATTAACTTCCCATTTGGAATTTATTTAGAAATTTTTTTTGACTTTAATTCATTCCTTCAAACTATCATCAAACAATTCTCTAATATTATATGATATCTTAACACGTTTATTTCAAGTATTCTGATTTATTTCGCTTTAATAAGTCTGATGAATTTGAATTAGTAGTCAATTCATTTCTATAATGCGTCATCTGCATGTTAATGTGACTTATCTTTTATTCCATATCTCTTATCTTGTAATTTTACTTATCATTTATTTTTTTTTTAGGATCAGTCGGCGGAAGAGAAGCCTATTCCTGCAAAAAATAAACGCAGTGGTACAAAGAGGCTGTCGACCTTAGAAAGAACAGCACAAGAAGGCGAAGCATTAACTAAGGTGCAAATTGTATATTAAAAAATGAAATATTTTAATGAATAAGATATCTTACAATTTTGCAATATATTAAATAGTATGATGAGGTCAAGGTTACGCACCCTTCGTCCATAAAGTATTCACTACATTTATTCTCCCCGCCAATTTAATGTTACACTTACACATTCGAAATCTACTCCAAACATATGTATGGGTATACGCATGATTCATATTTACTAGAGTCAAGGGAGGGGAATATCGTTACAAGTGTGACGAGGAAACAGTCGTTAAACTGGCGACTAGACTACTCTTATACCCGAAGGGGATGTATTGCAACGAATGTCCACAATAGCGCTTTTTACAAAAAAAAAATATCAACTATTTGATTTCTCGAATTTTCATCACAGATTTTTTATTAATCTAATTTTTATTTTAATTACTGAAGTTTTTTTTTTTTTCAAATTTTAGGGAATGAACACAGCCGGTGGCGAAGTTGAAGGAAGAAGACGTACACGTAGTTCAGCACGTGGACTAACTCCATCGACACCACCGACACCAACTCCATCACCACCGAAGAAACAGAAACAAGAATCAGGTACAAAAGGAACAGGACGTGGTCGTGGTCGTCCAAAGAGACAAGATAAAATAAATGAAAATAATACAGATGAAGAAGCAAATAATAAAAGTGAAAAACATGACGAAGAATCGGCGAAAATGGATGTAGATGAGATGAAAGATGAGAAAGATGGTAAAACGTTGGAAAAAGTAGAAAAGAATGAAGAACAGGATAGTAAAGATATCGAAAAAACGCCTGAAACAAATTCAAAAGAAGAAAATATAACGGAAGAATCGGAGAATACTACAGTTACAGAATCTAAAAGTGCGAATGCTAATGAAGAGAAAAAAGATGATGAAGTAAAAGATAGTTCAGACTCAAGTCAAGATGCCACAGATGCAGCAGAGAAATCTGATGCTGCCTCTACGGAGTCTCAAAATCTCTCCACCAAGCCTACTACTGATGACAAGAAGGAATAACCTTCTTATATTTGACTTCGTGTAATTTTTGTGTGAGTATATTAATTATTCAAGTAAAATTTTATTTATTTTAATTAATTAATCAATAGAAAGGAGGATTATTATTGTTTTTTTCTTCATAGCAGGAATGAAGATGACGCACATAGGGATCGTAAAGATTCAAGTCCCTACGTCTACTTTAATTAATTGAGGTGTAGAGCATATGTTGTTCATGTACAATAATAATATTGTAAAATATATTTAATATGGGCTCATAGAAAATAATGGAGTAAATTTATAAACTGAAGGAATTTTAAGAAATTGACTAATTTCCACATCAAATTGGTTAGTAAAAAAAAAATCAATTTAACAGTAAGAAAAAAGTTAGTTCTTCAATCATATTTATCATTTTGTTCACGCGCAAATGTTAATTATTAATGTGATTAATAAATTTTTTTTTCTTCCTGTTAGCTAAGATATCTTGTTTAAGTTATCAGATAGTTATTAATAATTAATTATCATTTTTAATAATTGTTAAATCATTAAATTATTGAATATTACGAACAAATATTATATATAATCTTTCTGGTACCATATTAAATATTTTGATATTATTGTGTATTTGAACGGTTGTGAGTGTACAGATAGATTATATGATTGATGGACTATGTTTAGTAAATCCACACTTAATGAGACACCAATCATAAAGTTAACAATTTTCAATAGATAAATATTGAACAAAAAAAAGTATATTCATTTGTAGGATTTTTATGGCATTTGGCATAATGTATTAATGAACAATAGCCAATCAATTTCGTTTTGAGCTCATTATCCAGTTTTGGAAGCAATGAATTTATTTAAATTACTATAAATAAAATGGCCTGAATATAATATAAAATTCATTCTAATGATTATTAAATTGAATGACTATAATAATGTGAGCTATCAGTGCAATAAAGTGGGATCTCGTAATTATTGTTAGTTTTTAATTATGATTTAAACAATCGTCTGTTAATTTTTTTTAATTAATACTGTTTATTATGCAAATTATATTATCGTATATTTTAAAGGCTATTAAGTTCGTATTCGTTAGACTAAATGCCCAAAAATATAATTACATATTGTTTAATGGAAAATAATTTATTCCTTCATATTAATTAATTTCAAGTCAAGTATGTGTCTCGTTTAGTGGGATTTAGGTCTAGCTATTAGAATTAAATATTAGCTAAATAATTACGATATGAATATTATTAAATATATAAGTTTGTCCTGTTGAGATGCTTATTCAACTCTTCAGGTCAAGCAAATATGTGTAATAAAAAATATATATTAGCGTTTTATCATAATAATTATTATAATAATTAAATATGAATAATATTAAAGAATAAAATTATAAATGAGTGAGTCGTGAATGTAAGACAAACAGTAGTTTTTATACACTTATCTTTTTGGTTCTCGGGACAAATATTTTTTTTTCTTTTAGTCAGTTCTATCATATAAACTCTAATCAAAACTTTTCAATCACTCATTGTACAATTGATAGGTAAATCATATATATGTATACCTACGTACCAATTTTATCTGTTACTCCATTTTTTCTTGTAGTGTGGAACGATTATAACGATTGTGAGATGACGTTTGACTTTTGTAACAAAATTGCTTCATTCAATAAAATAAATGAAAATTTATTTTTTCACGATATTTTTTTATCTTCCTGTATTTATTAAATTAAATTTATCTAGTAGTTTTCTTTACATTATTAATATTAAAAATGTATGCTATTTTATTATGTAATGAATTAGGTAAGTTTGAATGACAATAATTCAGTATATTAAATAGAAAAATTGATAAATTAATTTTTTTTAACTTTACACATTAAGTAATAAATATCAAAATGAAATTACATTATAATATGTTTAATTTGTAGTAATAAAATTTATTCTGTCCATCGATGAGTGCAGTGCTTATTTGTACATACATAATACAATCTCATTTCTTCTTCTGCTCTTCGTGTTTGAGCTTGAAAAAAAACAGCTTCTCTATGATTACATTTTGGACAAGGATGCTCTTCTGTTCTTGGTAATGTTGGATCTGATATGACATCAGCAACAATGTGAGTTAATTCACTGTAAATTAAATAGTGTGTTAAAATAATTTCAATAAACAAGTATTATAATATTAAATATTGTTTTTATAACAAAAAAAAAAAAATTTTGCAATAATACTCACTCAATTTCGTGCATAATTTTATTCACATAAATACAATTACTGTCTGCCAGTTGTTTATAATCACATGTTCGACACTTTAAAAATAATAATAACACAATTAAATTTTGTAATTATTAAATAGATAATGAGTGTGTAAAGGTTATGTTATGAATTTTATGTTCTTACCGCATACATAAGTGCTTTATTTTCTTTATCTTCTTTAGGATATAACATATTATTACATTCTTGACAAAATCTTATACCAACAAATCCTGGACCATCGTTGTGAGAATCATAACCGGCCATTCTTGACATGATTCAATTTATTTGGAATGATGTTTACAAAAATATAAAAAAAATGAATATATCGAACGCAGATGTTTAATATGGATCGATACTCAACGAATAAAATTTACTGAATTTTCAGCCAATGGAAGAAGTGGAATATTTAATAAACTAATTCTGATTGGTTAAAATCTAGAAAGTCCCTAGACCAACTAGGATGGTTGAACGGAAGTCACGCATTGTAAATACACCAAGAATGATTTATCGCGCAATTATAATAATAATTTTATTTTTCGTTAATTATAAATTTTAAATGACGAAAAATAATATAAAATAAAGTAGGAATAACAGTAAACTAGTATAATTAAAAAACATATAATGTATAATTAACAAAATTATTAATAATGCTTTAATTTAAATTATTGATGATCAAATATATGATTTGGTTTTTTATTTGCATTTGTCGGTTGAACAAACTCGATGCGCACAAGTGAATGCGCGTTACATAAAAGTTATTGCGACGAATAATAACGTTAAAGTTTTATCTATAAAGTTTTACAGATATATTTATAAAAAAAAGTGAACTTTAAAAACAAAGAGTAAAAATAGAAGCTAAAGTGGTAGGTATTTTTGAATGATTGATAGAAAAGTATATTAGACGCTAGTGAGCGCTAGTGTTCCCATTGAAGCTACCCCCCAATTTCGCTACCCCCACCCCTGGAGCTCCCCTAGCTAGTGCAAATCTCGGCGGATGTATGTTTTCTTAAGGGATTCTTACTAAATTGACGCGACGATCGTTGAGTTATTGCCAAATAAGTGTGCACGCGAGTGAAATTAAACGTGTTGGAAGTGTGAAAATAAAGGTAGTAATAAAAAAGTCAGTGTTATTTAGTGATTATTAGCGTGATATTAAGAAGAAAGCGTGAAACTTGTGCTCAAGGCGGTCCCTCGGGGGGTGATGGCCCTCACGCCGACAGAGCGTCGTCTCCTACAACGTTTCAATAATTATTATGCCTGAGCATCATTTTTACTCAAATTATTTCTTATCATTACTTTATTATTTTGTTAACCTAGTGAAGCGTGCTAAATGCCGACACGTGATTTTTGAAAACGCTTTCGAACGCGTGGGTGTTTCTATCTCTCTCTTGTTCGTGTACCAACAGGCATTCCTTTTTTCACGGCGCTCGTCTCGCGCCGCTTCGTTATTTGTTTTGTTGCCCATCCATTCTTTCTACTGCACGCTCAACACTCTTAGGCCTTTTTCCCTTGTAAAATCTTGACCGGGACGCCAAATTTTACCGTTAGCGTGGGTATCCGTTAGTTACTTATTTATTCGTCTAATGAATATTCCACCGGCTAAAATAGATTTGCCCATTTGAAGCTATTAGTTGAGAACATCTAGCGCAACGCTCTCTTGTGCCCATATTTTTCGGGAGTATTTTATTGTTAATGGAGATTCTCATGCCGTGACAGCCATGTTGTAAATTCTTTTACACTTGTGTGTCGTTTCGTTTCTTTTCTTCCCGCTCTCTTAATATACTCATGCTTCTATTGTCTTTCCATTCATCTTATAATCCACTTAACAATCATTTCACTGTCGTGAACTCCACTTTATTATACACATTTTTCACGTATTTTCAAGTTTATTGTATTAAATATATTATTAAATCAACCTCATATTAATATATTCATCATAATAATTGAGTGAGAATTCATTATGATCATTATTTTTATATAAAATTATCCTATATTGAGAAGTTGCCTCCAAAAATCTCTATCGGCATGATTGAACTATTTTTTCTAATCAGTACATATTACGTCTCATGTTAATTGTTTACAATAAGTTCTTATCATAGTTTCACTTACGTCAGCGTTATTTAATTATTCACATTATCAAATTTTATTTAAGTTTGTCCAAGTTTATTAGTTGAAACAAGTTATTGGTTATCTGATTTATGTTTTATTTTTTCCTTTTTAGAAACCTTGACGAATTTGATTCAACATTTATTATGGAATCTGGAAACAACCTGCCCACTGTGGGTAATTATCCCGGCGGGAATCGTCAACAATTTTGCGTATCATGGAATTCTCATCAGTCAAATATGCACAGTGCTTTTCCAAAGTTGCTAAGTTCTGAGCAATTTGTGGATGTCACTTTGGCGTGTGATGGTGGCTCCATTAAATGTCACAAGGTTGTTTTGTCAGCATGCAGTGATTACCTGGAACGATTGCTTTTGGAAATACCATGTACACATCCCATCATATTCCTTCGGGATATGCGTATGTGGGAACTCCAAGCATTAGTGGAGTTTATGTATCGAGGAGAAGTTTATGTTGAGGAACAGCAGCTTGCCAAGTTGATGCAGGCTGCCGAAGCTCTTCAGGTAATCATTATTTCTATTGTCACAATTGAGTTTATCTTCTTTTAAGGTTTTAAATGAAAATAATAATATTATATTTACTATATTTATTTGTAGGTTCGTGGCCTTTCAAGCCAAGGACGAGACAATAATCAAGACACCCCAACGCCACAAAGTTCCTCCAGTGTACCAACAACACCAACAACTCCTGTCAAACTTAATCAAGTAAATTTAAAGGCCGACGACACACTACCTATTGACTCGATTAACCTCATAGACAACTCACCAGCAGTCGTATTAAATACATCAAACAATACTCCGATAACTTCACCACCCAGTGAACCACCTGTTTCTAACACTTCCAACTTCATGAACATTGAACACACTGAAGCCCTTCAACATTTAGAGAAAGCTTTAAGCTCCTGTGAAGCCACTTTAACTGAGGCTCCAGGAATGGTTAAAATGGAACCAGATGAACCATTTTTTCAACAACAACAACAAGACAAACCCTATTCTATCAGTATGGTACCGACAAGCAATTGTAATACAACAACCACTACTACGACCAACAGTCCCTTTCCTGCTATAGAAGGTAACATATTTATATCTATTATTATTAACATTTTAATTGAGAAGAAAATAATTATTATTTTTTATAGAAGGATTAAAAATGTTTAAGCAAACGTTTTATAAAAAGTTTTTTATTTCTTTCATGCATGTGATAAATTTTTAACAAAAGAAATATTTTTTTTATTAAAGAAAAACAAAAAAAAAAGTGAATTAAAATAAATAAATATTCATTTATTCCAAGAAGATAGTCGTATATATTAAATATATATAGGTATATTTGAAAAAATTTTCTTCATTATTCAAAGATTCAAAAATTCCTGTATTTCTCAACTCAATATATATTATGAACAAAAGATTTTTTTTTTCCCCTATTTATTCAAATCGATAAATATTCATTTATTCCAAGACGAATTTATTTATTTTGAATAAATTTTTTTTGTAATTTTTATTAAGAATAAAAGTATTGTTTTGCTTAAAGATTTTCTCCTTTTCAACAATAATATTTTCTCTCTCAATTAAGTGTATTGATTATTTAGAGGTGGCAAACAATAATTATTGATGATTTTAATTAGGTTATCAAAGACGACAACGACGTTCTGAAGCAGAATTAAAAATGGCATCGGACATGGTAGCACGCGGCAAAACGTTTCAAGTAGCTTCTGAGAAATACAACATTCCGATCAGCACAATTCGCTTCTACATGGTCCGAAAGGGTCTTTTGCAGAGGCGAAAACGGGGACGCGGCTCGACTAACATAGGTGCGTCGAACAGTCAGCCCAGCAGCCCCGCGACTACTCCACCATTTCACATGATGAATTACCGCTTGCCTGAGACTCTAAATTCGAGTCTTCAGTAGTGGCTAAGAGACGTGAAAGTGAAATACCGGTTGTTTATCCGGTCAATACGATTAAGTTATCGTCGTGGGTATAATAATCGATTTTTTCCCTCATCGATTCTCTATATCGGAAACTGTATCCGTTTATTATTGTTTCATTTATTTGAGTTTGTCGACGGGCGAAACGTGCTTATAAATGCAAAGTACACGTTCGTTGAGAGATGAGTAGTGAGTTTTATTATGTCAGAACGTACGTTTACAGTTTGCTAACCCGATAATGATGAAAACAATTACTTATATTATTAAGGAACGATTAATACTAAAAGAGAGTATAAAACAATATTGTACAAATATTGTAATCATACAATTCGGTTGAAAGCAATAAGTAAAATAACGGAATATAAAAAACAAAATTTTTTTTAAGAAAGAATTCCGTGCTATAAAATATTTTCAAATGTTAGTATCAACTACTAATTTGACTTTAAAAATTTGTTTTAACATTCCCGTAAGGCCTAAAGAAATGAAAAAAATTTTTAATCGTTCCAATATCAAATCTCAAGCTAAGGTTTAGATTCGACGTAGTATCGGTCTATTACCATTGTTTTTTGTTTTTTAAAAAAAAAAAAAAAAATTATTTTTTAAGCTAAATGATGTCGCAAGAGCCAGAGGTAGTATTCCAGTGAAAGCATTAGATGTAGCCGGGGTTTTTGGACTATTTTTTGATATAGAAATATTTTTCACTGTGAATATTTACCAAAAGCGAACTAAACTAAATCGTAAAGATAAAAAAAATAAATATAAAGACTTCTTGCTCTTATTTTTCACGGATCCTTCGATGTAAATCCGCAATACTCTGGAATATAATCATGACGTAGTATAAACGCTTTTTACATATTAGTGTATAAAAGAAATGAACAAAACAAAATGAGGAAATAAAGAAGTAACACGTAGTCAACGAGATGACAGTACATTTGGTTTGTATAAAAACATTTAGATTCGGAGTGAAAGAAATCTCATTGTTTTTATGGAAATACAATTGTGAATAGTCTCTCTATCTTTTTCTCTTTCTCTCTTTCTCTCTCTCTCGAAGTGGAAACAACTTCGTGCGGTGTTAATGCCTTTGTTAAATATAGCATTCAAAAGAGGCCATATTTTTTCATGCAATGCAATAATTGAAACATAGTTACACTCACTGAGAAACCGACCGAACAAAGCAAAGAAGCAAATAAAGTATAAAAATAATAATAATAATACTAATGATAAAGTTAAAAAAAGAAAAGCACTAATAGAAGAAAGTGTTATAGGATAATAATAATAATAATTTAATTTTTTTGTCTTTGTAAATCGTCAATTTGTGACGCTATTGATACTGACAATGGCTCTGAATAGTAGAAAGATGTTTAACCAACAAGAAACAGTTTAATCAAACCAGTATTCCAAAAACCAATGCAGAATAATTAGTTTTCTAAACAGTTTTTTATAGAATCGCTTCTTTCACCAATCCCGCGTGAATTTGTCTCATTTCATCAAGTATTCTTTCTTTTAGTTTTTCCCTCAGCATTTTTAAATAATACAATTATTATTATTACCTTTTTTAAGTAAGAGACTACTCCCATTGGAGTATGATTATTATTAAATGAATATACGCGTAATAAAAAAAAAAAATTGTGAGAGTTTAAAAATATTGTAATTACATATTAAAACTCTCATTCTTCCATTTCTTTAGTAATATTCTTGCAATTTATAAAGCTCAGCCATTTTAGTGGCAATTAATATTGAGTTTCATTAGTAATAATGAAATTGCAATTTTTTTTTATAACGGATACATTACTCGGTGGCCGTTTTATATTTGTAGATAAAATCAATGACTGGTAAAAAAAACTAATTGTGTATTGTTTATAAAAAAAATAAGAAACGGATAAAAAAAAAATTTTTTTACTCATAAGTCTTCATACCAAGTTACCGAGATAGGGCCATTATACTGTTGTTTGACTGTAAAACTCCAAGACTTTCATCCATTTAAATTCCTTTGAAATTTACCCTTTAGTCAGGACAATCATGGAACTCATTTTATAGTATCATGCATTGTGAAGTTTATTTATATGATTCTCGAAACGATTCGAATTGTTCCTTCGTGACTCGTTCAGTGTGTACAAGTGTATCTTTTAATATTATTTGTATTATTTACTTTACATACTTTAGTATTATTTTTTTTGTCATGTTTTGTTTGCGAACTTTCGTACATAGTTTTTTTTTTTTTTTTTATTTTTATTAAAGTAACGAAAAAAATAAAAAAACAAATGATATTTAGTATAAAAACTACCATAGATTTTACATTATACTTGCGAAAGAGCATTCAGAATCGTCAATCATGAATCATTTTGATGACTGCAACTCAGTAACAACAATTTTTTAATAAGTAAATAGTGTGTAAAAGAGATTAAATAGAGTTCGATATTTAAATTTTCATAATCAATAAAAATATAGATTATACTTATAAAATATCAAAAATAAAAAATGAAAAAAAAAAAAGAGAAAAGAAGTAGAAAGAAGCAGGAAAATTGAATATAGAGAGATTTTTTTGATTTCTTTTTTTTTATATAATATTATTTCATTCAATCGAAATAATTTTACTTATCAAGTTGGTACAAAAAAATATATTTTTTTGCAATGAATAATAACTCTATTACATCTTTCATATTTAATCTTTATTGAAAAGAATAAACGATTGCAGATAAATTTTCTGCAAAAAATGATATGAAATAATAAGAAAACTAATTATTAAGCGACTCGGTGATGAGCAAAAACCGTTCTGAAAAAATTTGAATATGTATATTATAAAGAAAAGAATTATAATTAATAATAATAATAATGATAATAATTATTATAACAATTTATACGGAGCATAAATCAATGTCCTTATCGAAAGTATATTAAAAAAAAAAAAAAGAAAAATTAAGACGAAAAAAATATTCGTGTTATTCAATAAATTTTTTTGTCATTAGTCAATAATTAAAAGAAACCGTTAACTGATTGTCTAACTGTGAGCATTTTGTTCTAGATAACTTATGTTTAGGGCATATATTTAGTTTCGCGGAGACTCCCAAGTATTTTTATTTGATTTAGAATAAATGAAATCAATTAATAAATACAAAAAAAAATAATAAAATAAATGATACATAAAAATAAATATCATTTTTAAGGTATATTATTATTAATTTTTAATTTTAAGAACATGTAAAATGTGTTAGTGAAGCATGCTTCTACTTAGTGATTTAGGACATTGCTATAAACAATAGATATAATTACCATGAATTATGATCATAAGGCATTTAATAAGTGCAGAGTATTTCTTAATAAAATTATTTCTAAAACCGAATTTTTACCAAGTTTATTTTTATTTTGTTTATTTTTGTTTTACATCACATGCGTATTTTATTATTATTATTAATTATCAATTTAGAATAATATTATATATAATGGGAATAAAAGCATTCGAATGTTATTACTACAAAAATGCTGCTAATTAACTGAAAAAAAAAAAAAAAAAATAATTCCTAAATAGCAGTGAAGGATTGATTATTGTTAACACAACGCATTTATTCGCAGGCCAACGATCCGATCCACGCTAGTGAAAAATGCACTTTTCTCATACGCATACGAGACGGTGGCACCGACATCAGCAGCGTAACATCTAGAATCGACTGTTTCTTCCTGTGCTCCAAGTGATGACCTTGGCATATAACGACCGATCATCGGCCTTGGACCACGTGTGCCTACCTCGTGGATGTACGAAAACACATCGTGGACGCCGAGAAAAATTTCTACATGGCGATTTCTTACCTGACAATACATCCAAAAAACTGATACAAAGCTGTTTCTTTATATTTAAGAAAAAACAAAACAAAAAAAAACAGATCGTTGCATTATTACGACCATCGTCGTGTCCTTCTGACAGAATAATCAATACTATGATCCATTTTGTGGATTCTAATTATATATAAGTAAGGTTCAACAAATAGCTTTCGATCTTATCATAATATATATATGTTGAGACCTGTGTCTTTTTTTATTTTGTAACGTTAGAGAATGTAACGTTTATTTTATCAAGCTCAAGCCTTTGTCTATAAGCGATAAAGAAAGCTAATATTTAATCAATTTTTGTAATATTCAAATATTACCCGCCTAGGATTCCCGGACCTTTCTCACTCAATTTCAGCATACATCAGGAGTTAGGGTCAATGACTAGAGTTTCAAATTTACCCTCTATCGCCTTGGCATTCCCTTTATTCCTCGTGTTGTCTAGAGTATTCGGTTAAAAACCTTTATTTATATTAATGTGCGTGCATAATGACACAAAAAGATGAAGATTTTGACGCCAAGTGACACGTGTGTGCTGGGATTTCCCTATGTATGATCTTTGCCAACTTTTTGGCAAATTTTCTTTGTCTGAATGTTCATTTAATGCTTTTTAAGTCATCATGTTGCTCCAATACTTTTGTTGTAAATTTTAGAAATATTTTCTGATTGTCTGAGTGTCATAAGATCATGACATTGATCATGATCTACATGTGAAACCTCGTGTTTCTATCGTAAATCAAAGAACCAAACAAAATTGCGTAGTTTAAAAGTATAACAGACGATAGATGATTCTTGTGGTGCGCACGCTCTTTCGCCTCATATTCTCTTTGTGTTATTTTTGGCAGAATCGTCGTTCTATGCTTTAAATAGGACTGAGTTTCCGTCGTATAAAGCAGTTCATAACACGATTTCTACATGCTGGAGCATCGTACTGTCTTCGAAGTAAGTAAACAAATGATCTTACGAAGACTGACAACAATGTTATTAATTTATCACCAGTTCAACTTTGTGTTATGATTTTATTTTTATATTTAAATAAAATAAAAATGATATTTTGATAGATATAGTGATGACAGAAGAAATTTTTGAAAATTTTAAACCAATACAAATGAAATAACTGGAATAATTTTTTAAAATGTTACATTTGTGAAAGTGCATCTTTGCAAAAAGTTATTTGTCAATTGGCTTGGCCGATGTTATTAGATTATTTATTTTTAATTGTGAGTGCATCATCTTTATTTCGTAAGCTCGTGGTTGGTTTATTGGTGAAGCATTTATCCGACCAATTTATAAATCCATAAAATGAATATTATTTATATATAATAGTTTCATAAGTCAATTGATAATAAATATGAGAAATCTTGTAAATTGTTTCAATCTTTTGTTATAATACTATTTATAAAAATTATTATATAATTCCCACCTGTCATAAGTTATAAAAATATTTTGGTTGACGAATGGATTTTGACCTCAAGAATAATTGTATTGAATATTTTTCATCAGTTATGCTAAAATACCATCTTTGTCACTTATATTAGAATAATTTTTTATAGAATCACTGGGATACTAATATTTTTTCCTCTCTTGTGCTATTGCCCGGTAAAAACTGCGTCGTTCCCCTTGGCATTGGCAAAAGCTCCAAAATTTATCGTGATTATTTTGGAAACAAGCCTCTGCAAATTTGACGATGACGTCGACACTTAGAGAAGTCTGTATAATTATTCAAAATTAATGTATAAAAAATATTTAATTTTATTAGTTAAAGCTACATAATATTTCAAATATTTGATAGACTTGATGATCAATTAATACTTCTGTCATATTGGAAACAAAAAAAATTTTATTTTAATTTATTTAATCAAAAAGACATTAATAATTAAAAGAAAAAGACATCAATAATTATATAAATAAATGATTGAAAATTAAAAAATAATTTAATATTTCAGGTTTCTTACACACGGTATACACTATTTAGATCAAACGAAGTGGGTATAAAAGAGTTTGTAATTGTGAATGAAAATTTTAAAAAAAATCAAATTATAATTGACATTGCATGTAACTTCATGCACATCAGTAAAATAAAAACATCAACAAATAAAATTTATTACTAATAATGAAAATTAAACGTTTAAAGCGTCATGATTGCGAATAAATTACAAGCATTCGAAATAGACTTACCCTTTGAGTGTTCTCAATAAATAGGACGCAGTGTAGTTGCTCACATGTAGACGTAAGATAGATATTTGTTCTTTAGAAACGCGTGTCAAATAAAGACAGATGCTTCGAGAAAAAACGTTTAGTCCACGTTTGATTATTGAGGAAGCTTGAACTGCTAAAAAAAAATCATGAGTCTGTGGACTACACGTCACTCTCGATCATTGATTTCAATTTTACTGGCAAGTCAAAGCAACTAAAAAGTAAAAAGAAAAATTGTTATTGTTATTTTCATTTATTTTTTCTTTTTTTTTTTTTTTGTTGATGAAGATACTAAATATTTTTTGAATATCTCATAAATATTATCATGTCAATGTTAATACATTTTAAAACTAAATAGATTTAAAATATTCGTGGGACAATAACAAACAAAAAGGTCATCATCATTTGTCTATTTCAATTTTTGAATGTTAAAGAAAAAATGTATTTTTAAATAATTAACAGATATGTTGCAATTTTTTAGATGCCGGCTGAGTGCATTGCCAACCCATTGCAACGAGAGCTTGCAGATGCAATAATTCGCATGCAATCTTTAGATGAAATAAGGATCCTCTTAGCTTGTGGGGCTAAACCCAATGATGTTGTCACTCAGGGCCTAAGACCTCTCCATTATGCAGTTTGGCAAAAATATGCGGATGCAGCTCAATTATTAATTGTACGAGGAGCTGACATTGATGCGACTGATGAATGCGGATATTCTGCTTTACATTTGGCTGCTGAACATGGATCTCTTGACCTCGTTAAATTATTACTGAAACATGGTGCCAAAGTAAATCATAGGGAGGATACTGGAGAATTATATCCTCGGTAAGTGATGAATGGATAGATAATTTATTTTAAAAATATTTTTCTTACCTTTAAGTTGAGTAAATATTAATTATATGTTAATTAATAAAACAGAACTACACTCTGTGATGAACCACTCCGATTAGCATTGAAAAATCGCCATATCGATGTTGCAAAAATTCTTCTGGAAGCTGGCGCTAATCCAAATAAAAGGTATTTCTTTGGCTCTGAAATAAACTTGGTATCTCCCTTGGATTTGGATTGCATGGAACTCTTGCTAGCTTTTGGAGCACATCCGAATACACGTGATCGTGGTGGACTTACACCATTGATGAAGGCTGCAAGATTACCTCAGGTACAGATATATTTATTATATTAAAGTAGAACAGTCACGATAAACCTATTAACATGAATAATAATGTTAGACAAACAAATAAATAATAATATAAATTTTATTACAGGGTATGGCATCTGTATTATTACTTTTGAGTTATGGAGCAAATGTAAATGCAATGACGGATGCACGAAATGATTACAGAACAGTTTTACATTATGCCATTCTTGGTGGTGACAAATCCGTGATCAATTTAATGTTAAAGCAGGGCGCTAAGTTGAATCTTGGCCCTGACTATCAAAAACCTACAGCCTTGGACTTGGCAATTCTCAAAGGTGACCCCTCGATAGTTGAAATGTTGCTTGAAGCAGGTATGAATTATTGGCATAATTGCCTCAGCATAATTATCAAGTATATTTGAATAACAGTTTAGTTATTTATTCAATCATTATCGAATAATGTATATTGTTAATAAAAATAATTCAAAAGTCCATTATTTTTTCAGGTGCAAATGTGAATGCATCCTCACCGATAATTGGTACTCCATTGCATGTTGCGTGTGCTGACAACATTCCTAACAGGCTAGAAATCCTCTGTATGCTTTTGGAACGTGGAGCTGATCCAAATCTTGTTATTAAAAGTGATGAAGGTCTATCATTGCGTCCAGTTCTTGCTGAATATGTAGCATCCAATGAAAATCCATCAGTGGAGGTTGTTGCTTTACTTCTTAAGTATGGGGCACGTGTTGTCATCAAAACACAATTTCGAGATCCACATGGAATTTTAAATTCTCTACAAAATACTGCTGATAAACCTAAGCTATTGAAAGCCTTACTTGAAGCTGCTGAGAGTTTTGATCCTTGTATGATTCGAAGATCTAGTAGTCTTACAGATGCTCAAAGGGCTTTAGTCATGGAAGCTGCTCGAACTCCTTTACCTCTTACTCACCAGGCTCGACTCATTGTTCGTAGAATGTGTGGAAATAAATTAATTAAAATTGTGCGTAGATTACAGCTGCCTCAATCACTACATCGCTACCTTTTGTATGACTTTTATTAATAGCTACCTGCAAAAATGATCTCAATATTTTTTACTATTATTAATAAGTATTTGAGATTAATCCTGATAACATTAAATATCAACGAAAAATTTCAAAATGTGATACAATACAATACTACTTCATATTTGAATATGAACAATCTTGTTGTTTTATTGTTATTCAGTAGATATTAATATTTTTACAGTAATATTTGAAATGTTTTTTTCGGTAAACTCAAAAAATTGCTTCCGAACAGAAACTGAAGTATTATATTCATAAATAATGTAAAATAAATTAAATTAACAATCAATTAATAATAATAACTGACTGACTGAATTCAGAAATATTAAAAAAATTTAACAAATCGGATAAAATAAAATGATCTCGAATAGATCATATTCAATTTAATTTTGTACCTTTGTATATGAACAATGTTCGATTGAAATAAATAAAAAATATCCCAAATACTATTTGGGATATATATTATAATAATATATATTATTCCATGTTCATCGATTTTTTTATAAATGTTAGGTTATAAATCAAAACATGAATGCGTATATATGATTTATTAATAATATAAATAATCATTTTTTTGATCTTCCAGAGTATTTAATGCTAAAAATATTAGTCGTTAAGAATTACAATTATTCAGTTTGTATTCTTATCCTCGAAATAGCAGCCTCAATACCATAGCTTACGTCAAACTCTTGGCAAACGTGATTGCCAATGAAGCAATATTTAATCACGAGAACACGGTATCATCTTAATTAAAATTTCAATATAATTATTTATTTTAGTGATACTATATTTATTTAATTCCAATTTTTGAGAAAAAAAATAAATAATCGAAATTTTTAAATTTTCGATCAGTTTGATAATCAATTATTTAGGTTAAACAGTAATACAAGAACCAATAATCAAAAATTTCAATACCTAGATTTCTTAAATAATATGTATGGTGTTTTTTTTAAATAATAGATAATTTTTTATAAAAATTGATTATGAAATAAATTGAAATGACATTATTTTACGCGCGTAATATTGAGCAGCGTAGAAATCTGCGCACTTGTTTGCCGGAGTAGTTGGAGGATCGCCTGGGAAGAAATGGCGATCAATGTGCTGAGGACAGTTTTGAAGAAATCTAGATTTTTTATCCATGATGGGAAGTATTTATTGCAAAAACATAATCCTGTTAATACCCTTGAGTAAGTTTTAACAATTGTTTAATAAATTCTTGTCACCAACTGATTGACTTATTATGTAACAATAATATAACCTCCAATATTTTTCAACTAGAAAAACATTAAATATACAATTTTTTCATGGTTGATCTACATCATATATAAATAACAATTTTTAAATTTATTAAAATGATCAAATCAGTTATTTTTATATATATTCATGTTTTAATTTTAATATAAATTATTTTTTAATTTCTAGGCAACAGAGAGGATATGCGGGTGCATGGTATCCAGATGCAGAATATATGAAACAATTCCAAGGACCGTATATGTATGCTCCTGATGGAATAAGATGGAATTATCCTCCACCAGAGGATGTAAAAATAGTTCCAGAAAAAACAGTCAAGAATATAAAGATTAACTTCGGGCCGCAACATCCAGCTGCTCATGGAGTACTACGTTTGATCTTAGAGTTAGATGGTGAAATCGTTCTGACAGCTGATCCTCATATTGGTTTGCTTCATCGAGGCACTGAAAAACTGATTGAATATAAAACTTACATGCAGGCTCTACCATATTTCGATCGTCTTGATTATGTCTCCATGATGTGTAATGAGCAATGTTTCTCTCTAGCTGTTGAAAAATTATTAAATATTGATGTTCCACTAAGAGCTAAATACATTAGAAGTAAGTTCATTTATTAAATAACATATCTAACTACACTGTAATGTATATTTCGATTAATATTAATATCAAACAAAATATTATCATAGCGCTCTTTGCTGAGATTACTCGAATTCTTAATCATCAAATGGGTATTGGAACTCATGCACTTGATATTGGTGCTATGACTCCATTCTTTTGGCTTTTTGAAGAACGTGAGAAACTGATGGAATTTTATGAACGAGTAAGTGGAGCTCGAATGCATGCAGCTTATGTTCGACCTGGTGGCGTAGCACAAGATATTCCTCTCGGAATTATGGATGACATTTATCAGTGGGCAGCTCAATATGGAGCTGTAATTGATCAAATGGAAGATGTATTAACGAGAAATGCAATTTGGAAAGATCGAACCATGGATATTGGAGTAGTTACTGCACAACAAGCTTTAGATTGGGGATGTAGTGGTGTTATGCTCCGAGGATCAGGATTTAAATGGGATCTTAGGAAGGCTGCACCTTATGACGCTTACGATCTCGTTGATTTTGACATCCCAATCGGAATAGCAGGCGATTGTTATGATAGGTAAAGATATCAATCAGATGTTTAATCAAATTTAATAGCATAATGTTCTTTACATGGTTATTTTTTTGCAGATATTTGTGTCGAGTTGAAGAAATGCGTCAGTCCCTTAGAATAATTGAGCAGTGTCTTAATCAGATGCCTGCTGGTGAAATCAAAGTTGATGATCACAAAATAGTCCCACCCAGCCGTCATGAAATGAAAACTAGTATGGAATCATTGATTCATCATTTCAAACTCTTCAGTCAAGGTATTCAAGTACCACCAGGTGCAACATATACTGCAATTGAGGCACCGAAAGGTGAATTTGGTGTCTACCTTGTAAGTGATGGCACTAGTAAACCATATAGATGTAAGATCAAGGCTCCTGGTTTTGCACATTTGTCAATTCTTCAAGAGATTGGACCAAAACATTTTCTTGCTGATATCGTTGCTATCATTGGAACTCTTGATGTTGTTTTCGGTGAAATTGATCGATAAAAAATTTTATATGGGTTATAATTAGTAACCAGTTTGTAAATTATCTAGTGATAAAGTAAGTAAAAAATATTATCAAATAAGATATAATAATAAATAACGTTAAGAAACGTATGAAAATTTACAAATTTTCTATCTTAATTTAATAAATAAATGCTCACATTAAAACGTACTCTCATCATTAGTATTATTATTTATAATAACATATTTGGATAATTACAATAAATACATTGCATGAAGGAATTGTTAATAGTCTTAAATTATAGATTGCATGAAAATCGTTGACTTTTTCAATTCTCTCAATAATGAATATATCATACAGTAATATTTAAAATTTTTTTGTTTCTGTTAGCATTGATTTGTAGACCTTGGATAAAGGGCAAGGATAAAATGATTTTTTTCAACTAATATTTATTATAATTATTTAATGAAATATTTTTAGAAATTATTTATTACAAAAGTAAAAGGACATGAAATGTTTTTTTTTTATTATCCATCATAGTAATTTTATTTTTAGGCAAATAAATCGAATATAAAATCATTTGATAATTAATTTTTTTTTTGGTAAATCTGTGTCAGATAAATTATTTATTATTTTTCATACATAATTATACAGACATTGACCTGAATAGAATGTAGACTACAAAGTTCCAATGAACTGTGATCTAAATAAAGTAGACATGTTGTTGGATAAATATCTGCAGACAGATTGCTATTCAAAAATAATTATAATTTTTCCCCTTATAATTTATGTTGGAAAATCAAGTATAAAAAATGATAACATTCATAATGATTCTATGAAAAGAAAGCAGACATAACAGAAGCTTTTAATGGACTAATTAAATAATTAATTAATTAATTGATAGTTAATGTCTTTATTTATGAGTAAGCAATGACACTTAATACTTTTTTCTTGTTATCACGTCGGTAATTGAGTCTAATAATTTACTTAATTGCGACATACAATTTCATAATAATTTGATATTGATAATTATTCTTTTAAATAATTAACAATTATTATTATTTTATGTTTAACAGTTTTTATTTGGGGAATTGTACAAATAAGTAATGAGAAATTTAGAAAACAGAAAAGAATCAACAAATATCTTTACTATTTTTATAATCATAGTGTCATTCATTTATATGATATCCGGTAATTAGATATGTCACGCACATGTTCGTTAATGATAACAGTGTCAAAAGTATAAGGTAGGATATAATTATTACTTATAAACGACCCATCATTTATGTTTTGAGAATAATGCAAACAGTAAATTTTTACAGGATTTTTTATTTGATTTATAATATGTTAACTTTTATCACGTTTTTCGAACGTAGAAGAGTTAAAAAAATAGCATAGTCATATGAACTATTACTTCAAAGGTCATTAAAGATTGATGATCGAGAAGAATAAATACTTATTTTTACAATTCAAATTGGTTGTAATATAGTAAAAAAAAAGTCTCGAACGAGGGAAAATGTGCATTTTCAGTAAAGTTGTTTAATTAATTTGATTATAAAAAGAATGAATGATGGGCTGCTGATGAGAATCATTTTCTAAAATGTAAATTAAATAAGTTTTTTTTCTGTTATTATTATTTTTTTTTAATTTACGAACAACTAATGTGTGTGTGTGTTTTTAGAGAATTTTTATTGATTCGTAGTTAATGAAACCCCTTGAAGGATAACTTGCATAACGAAAAGTGATTCGCATACAAAAAAGTGGACTGTATTATGGTATCGGGAAAATATGTCACATTGCCAAAAAGTTTCAACTGGTTGAGGTCATTGGAGGTAAACACTCACAAGTCAAATGATCTACGTGATGAGGTAAGTAAATGATTATACTCGAAAAATAACAGAGCCTTGAAATTATTTCATTTTTTAAAATTAATATTTATAAATATTTAAAATGTTTTAAGTAATAGCAGATATCAAAAGTTTCTCATAACATTTTCTAATGATTAGAAATGAATTCATTTAAATGAGGCTAATTAATAATCATAGTCTTTATGGTGAAGAATCTCATTAGTTTTTTCTCCAATGAACAAAAAAGGATTATATCCCTTAATTAAAGGAATTACTTGAAGTTGATGAACAAATTAATTGGGCACATGTATGATCCGTATGACATTGACATGTAAATTTACTCAGCCAGCATGTTAATTCTGGTCATATTTCTCAATGTTTGCGTAATGCATTGAAAAAAAAAAAACTATCGATCTAAAAGTAAAACAACAAATATAATAAAAGAGTGCTGAGAAACTTGTTAGACATACTTTGAATCAGTGTAAGAATAAATATGTTCTCATGAATTCTCCATTAAAAATTCAATGAATTTTTTAATCATCCGTTCAGGTATTTCTTTATCAATATCTTGATCAATGCCATTCTTCATTATAATACCAATTATGACTCGTGTTTTTACGTCACGAAATTAACAGTAGCTTCTAAAATGGCACTAGACATCCTGTATTGGCGACAATTAAGTCAATGCATGTCTGGAGAATTGATAACTCAAGTATTTTTTTACTGACTCCAAAACAATCTGACTGTGTTGATTAAAAAAAAAAACAAAAAACAAAGTAGTCAAGAAAAAAGTTGAAATCCTTGTCGATTATAGTAAAAAAAATTGATGAAAAAATTATGAAGACGATCGGAGGTTGATTGATGAAGAAGATGTCCAAAAGAAGCCTACTAATTTATATATTATTTCATTTCAATGTTATCCGATAAAAATACTTTTGTTCTAGACAATAAAAAATCAGGTAAAACTTTTAGCTTTATAACTCGTTATGATTATTTTCATTTTGATACTTCAGATGAAGTACAGAAAAAGATAGTTGTATAATTCAGATACTTCTAGCGTATCTAATACCTCTAATGCTTCATAAATTTTTAATGACATTAATCATTACATTCTCCACAAACATCTGTATGAATGTTTCTTTTACTAAACTCTAGATTTGACTGTTCAACGATCATTATTCGTTCAAATACCTAAGAACAATAGAAATTCCAAGTATTGCAAGAAACATTACTATTCAATGCTGTACTTAATATTTATCTGAATATTTCATTAAAACGTTCAAGTTTTTTTTCTTATTAAATGATTATGCCAAATGAAACCTACATGAATATTACTTCTATTTCCTTTTACACAGTAATTGTTAGCTCTTTGCAAAGCTACTCCAGATCATGTGGCGGTAATTTAAACTAGTAATTGCTTCTGAGTTTATTACTATAGAGAGTACATCAATACACAATAATTGTTGGCCTGATATCTTTCAAATCTAGAAACGTATGGAAAGGTTATTACAATGCAATACGTTTATTAACCTACGTCTTCCTCATTGTATATTACATTATCTTTGAACACGTCATTTATAAGTTTATGTAACTCCTACGCTTATAATATTTAATCATCAACTAATCAGAAATATTTTTTTTTATAGGTTATTTTTTTATTAAATAAAAAAATGAATAAAAAAGTGACAAAAATGTAGAAAAAATATGTTCAAGCACTAGCATTTTTTATCATGAAATTATGTGTTGATCTTACAAACCTCGTGGTCCACTTATTGCTTCAGGAAGCAAGAAAATCGCAATTCTACGTAAATCGCGAGAGTAAGCTGAGAGTTTCACGCTTTGTGTAGCAAAGCATTTAAAGTGAAACTTAAACTATGTTTACAATTAATGTAATAAATATAAAATCAGCACTAGAATATAAGAATACAAAAACAAGAAACATTTTTCCACTCGAAATTGGGATATTATTACTTTGTTCAGTTGATGATTTGCTATATGAGCTAATGATGAGGTAGGAATTCTTTGAAGTCAGTTAGATATATTTTAACATTTCTTAAAGACCTTGAATAATAACAATGGACAATAGCTGTTTGTGGTGAACGATAGGTGATTGTTAATGCAGTTTAAAGTTACGTGGATCAAATATATTACTCGAATTTTTTACCAATAATATTATTATTTAAACTTTTTAACTCTATTAGGATTGAATAATGTTCTATGATATATAGGTGAAGCAAAATCTTTTTAGAAACTTAAATTTTTTGTATTTAATTATTTCATGGAACTAGTTTAATTGTATAATTACTCTGATAAAGTGATAATTACTGCAATTATATCTGCATATTTATCAACCATGTAAATGATATGAATTGGTTTGGTTATAAAAATATGAGAAACTGCTAGAAATAATTATTTATTCTTATTTTTTTTCAAATAAAATTTATTTTATATCTAGTATAATAAATTATTAAAAAAGAAAATTACTTTAAGCATTCATAAATTATGTTGCAAATTCTTGTGATTGTTGGTTGGGTATAAAAAAAAACTAACGTCATCTAAGCACTTTACTTCATTATCATGACTGCTTTGTGACCCAAGGATAGTCATAGGGAGGTAGAATAGTCGGAAAGAGATTTAGAGAGAAATATACAAAAAGAAATAAGAAAAAGGATTCTGAAAAATATGCTGAGAAACGTGTCTAGTCAATTCAACTTGGCTCTGACGTAAATGCAGTTTATATGTACTTATACATTCGAACTTCTACCTTATCCAAAGGTTGATTCGTGCTTGTTAATTTTTTTTTTCTTGTATTAAAAAATATTTTTTATTTTTAACATCATCTTTATTATTCGAACATGTTAAAGTCATTCTTATTTTTATTGTTAAACTTTTTATTCAATTTTTTTCTGCTTTCATTTTTATTTTGTTGTCTTTCTCAACCTTAATTGTGAAATTTTTATTGGATTCTTAAGTCTAATTTATCTATTTTTACCAGTTTTTGAACCACAAACTAACCGTGTCATCACTTAGCCACATCCTTAAGTACTACTGCTGTTAAAATATATCCTTAGTTAAATTTACCAAATAAAATACTAGGTTTTTATATAAAAATTTATAATGTTATTACTTAATTATGTCTTATGGTTTCTATCATTTGTTAAAAGATATCATATTTTTATTGTTTACTAGTCATAACTTATAAATACATGTAAAAAATTATTATGAATAGAAAATGAATGTTATTCAATAATTTAATGAGTATTACATCATTCATATGAGTTTCTAGAACGTATTTTCTCCTATTCTTAAGTTCTTTATATTTTAAAACTCTTATTATAATTGCAAGCATTTATGTTGATATTTAATAGCGATAATGTGTACGCTCAAGCTTAATTTTAAGTTCTGTTTTATCAATCATGACGTGTAGGTGAGAGTTTTTCTTACAGGTGCACGCCGGAAGTTACGTGACTTCGATGAAAGCTGAGAACAAGAAACACACTAAAAATGAGTGTGTGATGCACATCACTTTTTAATTTACATACTCAAAAAAAATTATTTGATTGAAATAAAATAACTTTCTTTATAATATCAAGAATATAACAAATAATAAAATGGATTAATAAATAATGAACATTGGCATTAAACAATTAAATTTATTTTGTTTGAATTTGAAGAAGAAAGTAACAATTTCAGGTGATTTATTTTTTCAAGATTCAATATGACTCATAAATAATTAAAAAGAATTTTACATTAATCATTACAACTTTGTTAAAGGTAAGTGAAGAATAATACAAGCTAGACTATGCATGGATCTATTAATAAAGTTACAATTGATACAAGATAAAATTGATCTGATATACATGAATAAGCATATGTACATTTTTGTTACAGGTAATGGTTCAATATTTAATTTGCTATGACCTGAGTTACCGTGCCTTTTAACAATAATATCGTTCTATTATCATGTCAATACATGTCTTATCTTCCCAGTGGTCTATTTGCCAGGGAAATGTCAATCGCAAATACACAAGGACAAAGGGAAAAAAATGAAAGGTGAAATTATCAGGTTCAAAATTATAATTTAATAAATTGATAAAAATTTTTACATATTTTTCTACTTATTATATATATATATATATATATTTTTATTCTTATTTAAAATATTATTTATTTGATAAACTTTTAGCAACTTGAACTTTTACGATACTGTAGAAAAAAGTCTTGAGTCAAAAACATAAAAAAGTGAGTGAGGTATAAAAAGTAATACGTAAATTGTGAAGAACATAAGAGTGAAAAAAGTATGGAGGCCAATGATTTAGTTGGAAACAAAGAGAAATGCATACAAAATGCAACACTGGTGACAATATGATTTAAAAAGAAGAGAAAGACATAATAATAACAGAAGGTAAAAAGAGACAAGAAAGAGATGGACAGAGAAATGATGGAAAGAGAAGATTGAAATATTGTTAAAAGTGGGGGCAATAATAAATCGTTCACCTGAGCCATTCCTCGAGCTCGCAACTTTCCTACCAGGTCGAACACACTTTAGTGTCCGAGCCGATCTCGTGCTGATCACTTTGCACGCGTCTATCAATGAATAGTTTACTAGTAAAATCAATTGGTCGGCCGTTTTACTCCAAAATTTTTTTTTAAATTCATTCAACGATAAAATTGTTTTAAAAAAAAAACAATAATTGATACAAAGATAGATCAATGATAATCAATTAGAAAGGATGTTTAGAAAACAAATAGCTGTTAATTGAAGAATGATTTGACATAAAGTTTTTTTTAAATTGAAGAATGTATGTGTAAAGAAGAGGTGTTTATATATACTGTTCAAGTTAACTTATCATCTACTAGTGATTCAAAACGAAAGAAGAAATTGAAGAAGAAGAAGAAACGAAGAAAAGAAAAATAATTTTTGTATCGCAAAGTTTAACTTTAAAAACAGCTCTCACACGCTATACTTATAAAACTTACGCCCGTATTCTTCCATTCGTTCGTCACCGCACCAAGTAGTCGGCACACTTGAGAGTCGACTTTCTCCTTGTGTCGTCGTCGACTGGAGAATTTTTATCTGGGCAATCGGTTTTGGATGTATACAACTCTTATACGATTATCCAAAATTACCGTAAGCATTTTATTACTTTGACCAAATTGGATTTGTGCAATTTTCTCAGTTGAATTATCATCAAAATAAAAGCAAAATAGATTAAGAGAAAGAAAAACGGATGAGGTAACTGTACCTGTAACGTGTGAATAGACAGAGAAGATAACGTGCAAGAAAGAAACCAAGAAAACATGAGGATTAATCGAGGAATTTGTGGAAAACTTCAAGGAGGATTTCTTAGGAAATGGTGTATGTATTAATATTATCATAATCATGACTTTTCTTTTATCAATAATTATTCAAAACAGACCTCTCTGGCAAGAGACCTAATTCGACTTTTATTCTATTTGATCGAGTCTGTACATATAAGTTGAAATGAAAAAGACTGTGGCCTTATATTGAGAGAGAGTTATATTATGAAATTTTATTTACAATAGAATTTCTTATATAACGATAATAAATCGAAGAACGTGTTGAATGGGATATTTAGGTATCACATTTACTTGTCTCTACTTAATCTTCCAGTTGCTCCAGTTGCAGTTTTATCACTAATTATAGTGGAGACATGGTATGTAGGTTACTGTTATGAGAAATATTCGAACTCCATATCACTTTGATCATGCTATTGAAGTTTAAATACTATTTTTCTTATTTTAAAACAAGTCTCTCTGGATGTGATTACTTGGAAAATATATACTGTTTGCCATTGGCTCCAAGATGTTGGATAAAACAGTTTTTTTGTTGCTATTATTATAGTTGATGTGTTGACAATTTAATGATTTTTTTCAATTTTATAGTGAAATTGAAATATTAAATAATAAAATCGTCACTCCATGTTGATGTATCTTTGAAATCTTGAAAGCCACGTGGGTGCAGTCATATGTACAATAGAGATTCAGATGTAGACATTGTGATGTGATAGATGAATACATTTGATACAGGTTTACATAGTTATCTATGTATATTATAAGTGTACTCGTGTTGTTAGTAGATGTTGGTATGACTATAAATGCAAGCAATAGTGAATGAAATGACCTCGCGTCATGGTTCGACTCATCAGCAAGATTTCTTGATGATACTAGATTTTTTAAGTTCATTATGGAAATGTCTGATCATTTTTTTCATTCCACGTGGATTTTTTTTACGCTATTCCGTTATATGTTGTTATTTATGAATTATTGAGATAACTATTTTTGGTCTACTTAATGAAAAATTTAGATTGATATTACTAAGAGGTAATTTAAAACATCTTGAACGAAAAAAAAAAAAACATGATTGGATTGAAGAAAAAAAAAATTCATCGATTTTGTTATTCGATTGTAAAATTACCTAGAAAATCATTGCTATAATTTGATCGCAGTAATTATAAATTAACTACTGATGATGAATCACATTTACAAGCTAATTGTGCTGCCTTGACTTACAAAGTATTTATAAAAGACTTAAATATATTATTCTCTTAAAGGTTTCATTGTTTAAAATCAGAATATAATACAAATAAGTTCTATTTAATAGTTATATTTTGAATGAAAATGTAGTTTAAAATCAAAAATTCTGTATTGTACACAAGTTGTTTATAATAGTGCAATGACTTCAACTCACCATAAAGCATGTTAATTAAATGAATTATGTGTCACTATACATCTTTTAACATGCAAATTAAAGTACCGGAATTCAAAATGCTCTTCACGTATAAGTCAATTTTTTAATTTGTATTTTCAAAGTCAAACATTATAGCCTTTCTACTTATTAACGAGTCATAAAAGGTCATTAGCCAACTTAATATCTTTCGACTCGAAAAAAAGAAAAAATTCAATGATTATTCAAAAGATATACACATGAATATTATTTGAAAAATATGTTTGTAGTTGGTATTTCATAGATGGAAGTTAAATGTTAGATTACCATATTTCAATATTTTTCAAATTAAATATATCAACAATGTAAATGACGTCATTAGCTGTTCATGAGTAAACTTTCGGATAGCTAGTCTATGTTCTTACTCTACTTATAAAACCTTTAGCCGTCAATTTCAAAACCGTTATCGCACAAACTTTCTACGGTCAATTCATTCAGTTCAATAAGTTACACTTGGTTTAAGAAGTTTTCTTTAATATTTCCTAGATGTTTTCGTGTCTAAAGTTCTATTATTCATTCAATAAGTTAATATAGGTTTCCTTATCCTAACTTCTGCGTGTTTGTTTAGTTAATTTATTTTTAATACCTCGATTATTTAATTTATGCAACTTATTTTTGATGGATAATTAGATGTAAAGTAGATAACTTCTTCATACAACAGTTCATGAAAATTCATTTTCATTAGAAACAAATTTATATTTATTTTTCATGAATATATTCAAGTGTAAGTTGTTATGATGGTTAGTAAATATGAAGATTAGAATAATTTCTAGTTAAAGAGTATGCTTCTTGTAGGATAATAGATTATTAAAAAAAATGTTGTAAAAAAAATAGATCGTATTTGACAAGAAACTGGCAGTTAAATGTTTCAACTAGTTTCAAGAATATGAACACACCGCATTCCAACATCGGCCAAACCCGAGTGACAGGCTTCGCATACTCTCCTCTCCTTGATGGTGCACTGGCTTAGCCAGTTTTCCCGGTTCATTATATACTTATATATTTTATAAGCTGTAAGTATAAGAGTCACACACTTAGATATTGATATCCTCAAGCAATGGCCAGCAAAGAAGCATCTATTCTCTTGGATCTTTACCTCATCTTTTTTTTCTGCAGAATTTCTTTTAAAATTAAATATTGAGCAAAGTTTACTATCATTTATTTAAGCATTTTACAACCATTTATTCCTGACCTTAGGTAGATTATTGTGGTTGTTGTTGGTAATTCAGTTTGTACTTAGATTGGTATATGTTTGCTAGATTACGAGGACGAGCACTTAGTAGTTATGGTTGCTACAGCTGGACTAGACATAAATCTTGAGGTAGTAAATAGTAATTACTATAAAAAATGTAAGTAATCATTGTTGAGAAAAAATGTAAGAACTTTAATTGAGTTGAGGTAAACAAAATTTAGGTAATATCTAAATTTCTCTGAGTATCAGTATATCATTTTCACTTGAAAATAACATTTTATCTTAAACTAATTATATTGATAATTAACTACATATCATTTTGATGACATTAAATTAGCATATAAAATAAAGAAATATATTTTTATAAAATAATTTTGAAATATTGATGTTTTGATAAACTGAATCAGTTGCAAAAGTTTAAAAATATAAACAATAAGTTGAAAATATTTTATTTATTTAATAAACATTTATGTAATTTACACTGGAAGTGATTAATTATATGAATCTTTTTTACACATTGCCGGATAACGGTGTGAATATTTATTCAGAATGTATATGTAAACTACGACTTATAGTTACTGTATTCTGTATGAGTATATTAAAGAGATATTCGATCCAAGTAATCAAGTAATGCACATGTTTAAGACACAAGTCTTTACTCTGCTCTTGCAAAAGTATTCTCTGTCGTAATGGCACATACAAGACACGCGCGTAACTCTCGCCTCGCTCCCGTAATCAGCATTGCGGTTGTAGCCCGTGAACTGGAGACTTTCAATTACACGCACGTTTCTCATTGCGATCAGAAGAATATTATATATTACATTAACATGATAACAAAGTTTCTTTTTCTCAGAATGACTAACTTTTTGCCATTTCTTATTATCCACTTAAGAAGTGGAATATTCTGAAATTTTATTTACATAATTTTTATTAATTAGATTACTTTATTTTATTCTCTTCATTAAATTGAAATAAAATAAATGAGGTATTTTAAAATACTCATTGGCCAATGTTTATGTTATTTTTATTGTTCAAATTCAACACAACGTCTGTGAAAGAAACATTGGAATCTGTATACAATAAAGTATGTTAGAATGATCATAGCGATTTATAGACAAACTTGCGTGATTTGCGTGAAGATTCTTGTCTCTAGAACTTGTTTGGTAGACGGAAATGACGAAGACTTGGTAGTCTTTGCTCGACCAATGTATCGTTTTATTTTATTTCTATTCTCATCATGATAAATTCCTTTTTATTCTGATAAAAAGCTTATAGGTAGCTTCTTCGTTGAATGTAAAATTTATTTTTGTTCTCCAAGATGTCCATTTTTAAATGATTGGTTTCTTTTGTGTTTATTATGAGATTAAATAATTATTCATTATTTTGAAATTCTTTCCACTAAATTATCACGTCAAGTTAATAAATATTTAATGAATCTTTTTTCTTTTTTCACCAATCAATTGTTCAAACACAAACATGGATATGATTGGGACGTTATTTTTTATTACAAACATACTGACAGACATGAGAAAAATAAATCTTTTCGAGTTTTATATATTCTGCGAAAGTTTTCAGACGTATTGTAGTGATATTGTCGAAATCTAAAATGTACATACAATATTATCAAATATGTATAACACGTGAGAGAATAGATTATCGCGCCTCACTGGTGGGAATGAGAGCACTGAAAGTGTCAGCTTCCTACAGCTTCAATAGGCTCTTTCAGATTTTCACGTAATTTGCAGTGATGACTGTTTCAATTGCGTTTCATTTTTATTCCATAGAATAAAAAGTTTTAAATATTGCTACATATTGCTGGAATACAAAAAAAAATATACAAAAAAGGATAATAACAATAATAATAATGATTTTGTATTATTAAATAATAAAAGTCATTTTGTAATCACTAATTATGTCTTACATTAACTCATGCAGTGAAAATAATCAATATATTACTTTATTTATGCATCAAAACTTGTTGAAGAGATTCTTGAAATTTTTTTTTATTTAAGTAAAAATTTTAAAAAGTAAATTTTTTTTATTAGCAATTATTTTTTTCGAGGTTGACTATAGCAGTTATTGTATATTTCTCTATTCTCCATATTAAGTAAAGTCTAATCACTGAAAAATAAAAAAATAAATATTTATGTAGCATATATTGATCATGACTATGAGAATGTATTAGTACACTTACACATTTCATTCAAGTTGTTCTCCTTGCTCAAATCATGCTGATCTGCATCCATAACAAAATTGCAATTAACATTGTGTACGTTAGTACTAAAATACCAAGTAAATAAACAAGAAGTTTTTCTGTATTAATTGACAAATAAAAAAAAGAAGAATAATTTTCATATATTTCAATTCAAGTGAGATTGGTGAAAAAATTTATACCTCAGTTATGTATAATTACGAACAAAAAACTCAATTAAACTACTTGTTTCTTCTCTTTTTTTTTTCAAATATTGATAGTCAATAAATGACCAAGTGTATCAATTCAAGATCATTGCGACAAAAAAAAAATGTATTGAATAATTCTACTTTGATAATTTACAATTGCAATTATCATTTTATCTGAATGTAACATATTTTGCATTTAATAATTTATTGATATTGAGAATAATCTTAAGAATTAAATAATTTTTTGTTCATTTTTTCATTTCAAATAATTTATACTATTTATTAAGTAACTTTTATAAGAACAATTTGCAATGAAAATGTTCTGCTGTATTAATAGTGTGAATTTTTCACTCTTATTCCGTAGTCGACAATTGTTTTTACACCATCTAGATATAATAGGAAATATTGATAACATCATTTGAAACCTTGCAGTTCCGGAGCTAAATAAAACATGACATTTATTTTTTATTTTTAAAAAATCCGTCAAATGTTGCAAAGCTTCAAGTTATTATTCAATTATTTCACTATTACATTAGAGAAAAAATAACATATTCATTTAATTTAAACTTACGATAATTTATACTTTCAAATGACAGTTGTTAGGTAATATAGAAGCACTATTTTTATACTATTTCACGTATTAAATACACTGAACGTAATAATTTAATATTTTGAAATAATTAAATTTCTTTAGATAAAAATTTATAATGAAGGTCTTGAGACATTTTTGATGATAGGAAAATTAAAAGTCCATGTGAAAACCTTGTTATTCTAATAAAAATCAATGAAAGTTGAAAGTAAAAATAAATAAGATGCCAACTAAATGATACGAACCGGTCTAACTCCTTGAATGAGCTCCAAGGGAATTTTTGGAGGTTAATCCAGTTGGGCCATTGCACGAATGACCTTTCGTGTCATCTCTCAGCCTCTCTGTGGTCGCCATTTATTCACTTTCAGGGGTAAACATCTTCAGCATCTTTTTGTTCATAATATTTTATGCAGGAATGCTATTGACTTTTACTGACGTGTTGGCTAATCAGTAGTTTATTCTTTCACATAAGTATTGTATCAGCATAATGCTGACAAATAATTTTCTAACATCAACAAGTCAATTCATTTTCCAACTCTATAACGTCCACTGCGGAATAAATATTTGGAATAAATTATATAAAAATATTCAAAATGATAATTGTTTTTACAAAAATACTAATCTCATGACAAGTTGGTTAAAAATATACTTATAAATATTTCGAATGCTTGAATGAGTGTAAGTAGTATAAAAAAAACAAGTCATAATTTATACGTAATATGTCATTCGCTCTATTTGATTGCAAGTGAAAGTTATTTTAATTCGATATTTTCATCAAAAATAACCGGACGTAAAATTCCATTGCGGAATCAAAATTTATGTTCCTATACGCCTATTTTCTACGACCAATTATAAATAATACCCATCTTTGATTACAAAGACACATCTATTCCATTCTTTTCGTTAAAAAGACATCGTAGCAATGGGAAAGTATATTATGATTTTTCCTTTTTTTTCATTTGTCTTCTTCAAAATGATATCATGATGATGATAATGATGATGATGATGATCGGTAAGTTGAAAGGAAGTGGATTTTGTTGAATTTAGAATCGTCTATAAAAAAAAACAATCTCATTTTATATTAGTTTAGTTATGTAATTTTTTTTAGGCAGTATTATTTGTCGGTATTGTGACTCACTTCAATGACCTTCGTTATTGATCTAACCGATTATTGCTTCCATGATGTGTTTTAAAGGGGTTTTTCACACGTTATGCAACTCAAAGTTTTCGAACATTTTATTTATTTAATAATAATCATAATCTAAATAAATAAATAGAAAATTTCCTTCAAGAAAAAGAATTTAGTCAGCATAATTACAGTCGAACTTGACCTTTGATGGCAACCAGCTTCAGTGTAGTAGAGATCCAACTTTAAAAGTCTCATAAATCTCACACGCTCTGCTAATTTAGACACAAATACCTACATGACATGTAATACACCCTCAAAAGTAAAAACACTCATCTAGAAATGTGTTAGGAAAATCGGAAAAGCGGATCCAATTAACTTCCGGTATAGTTTTACTGTACATTGCATGTCGAAGAAAGTGATAGTTTGATGTTATAATAAAGTCATCCGGTTGAATTATTAGTCGGAATTCATTTCTTCCGTATTTGTTAAAAGAACAGAACTTAGGTTAAATGTTACTTGGTGATAGCCTTCAGGAAGTTGCATATCGGGTCGATAGAGGTTAATTAAAGTTTTTTTTTGTTATTTAAGTATTGAAGATACAAGAAGACGCTACACAACCTTGGAATAAGATTTCTAGAATTATTGTATATTATTATATAATTAAATTTATTTTAACTTTTAATTTATGATCATTCATAGTAATATATTCTAGTACTTGTGTTAATTAAGTTTAAAAAAAATATACAGAAAATTGAAGTAGAATTTTTAAAATCTTTTTCAAAGTACTTTAGGTAAAATTAATCATTCTTTAGACAATCTTTTAACACAGAATAAGTAGTAATTTTCTTTTGTATTTCAGGACAAAAGTTTGGATGAATCAATTTGAAACACTGTTAGATTTCCTAAGGAACTAGATGTTGAAAAACTCTCACTTCTTATTTCATATTTTTAAGACCAAAAAAAAGAGCCAGACACGTGAAAATACAAAAAATAAAATAATCACAGTAATACTTGATCTATGAATGTACATACATATGTAATAAAAAAGCAATAGAACATTTATGTTCAGTAATTTACTTGAGAATGAGAGATTTTAACAGAAAAAAAAAGAAATGAAAAAAAACCAAGAAGTCACTGGATAATAATATAGTATCTATTTAGTTTAGTTCATTAAAAGTTTGCTAAAAAAAATTTACGATTATGTCTTCTGCTTCGACAAAGATTCATTTTTATGAGCATGTTTATTGAAAGTAATGTATTCTGTATTACATATTTAATTAATTTTCGACATAAGTTGAAGGTTAAATGTTGGCCATGGAAAATATAAAAAATGAAATTTTTTACTGTCAGCTCATTAAATAATTTTTTAAAATAAAAATTTAACTAAAATAGTAGACATTTTACGGTTACAAAGTATACATGAATAATAATTTATTAATTAGAAATAAAAATGAAGCTTATAATGAATGTCTATTATTGAATAATAGTTGAATAATCGTCGTGTCACACTATTCAATTATTTTATAATTTCTACAAGTGAATAATGATATTATTTTAAGAGATTCATTAGTAAGCAGCAAGTTTAATGCATAAATGACGGTAGCATGTATTAGAAAACATGTAATCTACCAACCATTGAACAAATAAAGAAAAAGTGTTACAATCCCTACACTTACATGCTTTAGAGTAATAATTACAGGCAGTGACAAATCAAAAAAGAGGGAAAAATTGCGATGCTATCTGGAAGTTCACTTTAGTATTTTTATTGTATTGAGTAAACTTGACAGCAAGCTATTCAGTTGTTCATCTGACAGGAACCTGAACGATTCAAACTAGGTCAAAAAAACATTGTTAGATTTTCCTATTATGTTTTGTCTAATTAAAATGAAGCATACAAAAATATTATCACTAATAGGTTGATCATTTTTCTATTTCATTTTCAAGTTATTTATTGGAATTGTTATTCAATGAATCATTTTTTTTTCATTTCCAGGGGCAGCCGTAGCAGCTGGAGCATTATTGATAATCTTTGCTGGAGTATTGGCAGCATTGTTCCCAAACATTATGGAGTTGATAATAAATCGAGAAGTGTCTATTAGAGAAGGTAGCCGATCATATGGATGGTGGAAAGCACCTCCAATAGTTCCTCGAATGAATATTTACATTTATAACGTAACCAATGCTGATGAGTTCCTAAATAACGGTGACAAACCCATTGTTGATGAACTTGGTCCCTATGTATACCTTCAAAAGTGGGATAAAACTAATATTACATTCAATGATAACGGAACAGTCAGTTACAATGTGAGGAAACGCTTCGTATTTTCTGAGGTGATTATTTGTTTTTTTTTTTTTTTTTTAATATTATAAATATATAGTGTGTGACAATGACTAAGTTGTGGTTAGAAAAAATGTCTATTAATTTAATTCTTTGAATATTAATCACTTTTATAAAAATAAAAAATAAGATTCAATGATTGTGGTAAAACTTTATGGAGATTTTATGAGTCAGTAGTAAGTGTGAATCATTGTCTGACATTTTTTCTCCATTAGAATTTTTTTCTGAGTATACTTGAATGCAAAAATCATTATAAAATTAATTATCAAGTTTCTTAATGCAGGAAAAAAACAGTTGGATTATAGAACATGCATTTTCTATAATTTTGGTGTAGCATAACAGTATAATTATCTTGTCTACTAGTCACTGGGTAAATAATAAAAATGAAATCAAGTAGGACTTTAATGAATGTTATTTGTAACTTGACTAATTGAACAATAAGACATGACAAATTAATCGGTTGACTGAAAGTTTGGTAGGTATTCTTGAGTTGTCTTACTCTGATTCCGATGAAAACACGCTCATCCGTGCGCGACTACAATGCATACGGAATCGCAATTTGCATTTCACTCGCAGCAACGCTCCGTTGACTCGTTTAAGATGTTGATGATGGCCGAGGTCTAGAATCACCTGATAGTTTAGTAGTATAATAACTTATCAAGTCATTTTATGCTTGTATTACAAAATACTTTGAATGAAAAAATAATCCAAATTATTTTATGAATAATTTAAACAAAATTTTTTTTTATATGAAAATATTTTGATACTTTGATTATAATTAATGATTGATAATTTACAGGAATTATCTTCGGGTTTATCTGAAGATGATTTGGTAATTGTCCCAAATGTGCCAATGTTGTCAGCAACCAGTCAATCTCGTCATGCAGCAAGGTTTCTTCGACTAGCTATGGCATCAATCATGGACATTTTAAAAATTAAACCATTTGTCGAGGTCTCAATCGGTCAACTTCTTTGGGGATACGAAGATCCATTACTCAAGCTTGCCAAGGACGTCGTACCAAAAGAGCAAAAACTTCCTTACGACCAGTTTGGATTATTATATGGAAAAAATGGAACACATCCTGATATGTATACCGTCTTTACTGGTACATCAGATATCACAAAGTATGGAATGATGGATAGGTGGAATGGAAAAGATAGTTTTCAACATTGGACCACAGATCAATGTGATAATATATTGGGTGGTGACGGCAGTATTTTCCCCCCACATATCTCCAAGCACACTGTACTCAAGGTCTTTGACAAGGACTTGTGTAGAACCCTTCCGCTTGTCTTCAAGGTAAACTAGACTTTATGCTAATAATATTTTTTATATTAAATACTTTCTATCATTTTTCTTCAAGGTTGTTAATAATAATTGACTGTAGTGAATTAAATAAATTTAAATGGAAACATGACACTTTTTTTAATGTTATAGGAAGAAGTAGCTACTGCTGGAGATGTTCCCGGATATAGATTTGTCCCACCTAAAGATGTATTTGCATCAGCCGATCGTATCTCTGCCCAAGAATGTTACTGTCCCTCTGGCCCACCTTGTGCACCAGAAGGAACATTTAATGTCTCTAAATGTCAATACGATTCTCCTGTTTTGCTAAGTTTTCCTCACTTTTATTTAGGTATTAAATATTTATATTTTTTTTTGTATCAAATACAAAGAGTAAATGAGAATGATTAATTGGAATCAAACAATTTTTTTAGCTGATCCTGCTTTACGGGAAGCCGTAGTAGGAATATCACCTCCAGACGCAGAAAAACATCAATTCTTCATTGATGTCCAACCATTAATGGGAACTACATTGAGAGCACGTGCTCGAGTTCAAATCAATCTCGCCGTTAGTCAAGTGAGAGATATCAAACAAGTTGCCTCATTTCCCGATATCATTTTCCCTATCATGTGGTTTGAAGATGTAAGTGCATTTTTTAAATTAAATTGATATCAAAAATCAACAACGAATCAATCAAATGTGCGTACATCAGTACTTATGAATGAATATTACTATTACAGGGTGTTGATGGATTACCAGAAGAAGTAACATCTCTCTTAAAGATGGCTGTTGACGTTCCACCAATAGCAAGAGCAGGTCTCGCAGGTGCTATGGCTGCAGCAGGAATAATCGTTCTCGTTGGTGCACTTTTCTGTCTCGCTAGAGCGGCTAAACGTCAAGAAAAATTGCATTTAAGCAATCCTCTACCTCCAGGTATGACAAAGCAAGGAAATATTAATCCAGGTTTTCAAGGACCAACAAAATAAATTAGATAATAAAAATAGAAAGTGATATATGTATAAGAAATGAAAACAAAAATATAGTAAAAAAAGTAAAAAGAAAACATCCTGTGTTGATATAAGGATTTTTCTTTTTTTTTTATCGTTTTTAAATATCAGACAGTAATTTAGAGTAAAAATTCGACTTGAATTCAATTCAAAGGTGAATAAATTTTATGTGTACTCGTCATGACAACAATGCAATAATTTCAACAACAATTGTATAATTATAACGAAGAAAAGAATTGTCAAGCAGGCGAGAAATGGTGAAAGTAAGAGAAAAGAGGTATTTAACTTTGTATTTAGGGTGAATTATTAGAAATGATCTAGATTTTAAATATTTACAAACTTTTTATGCAAACTGTAAAATATATTACAAACATAATTATGATAAATGGAATCAATTTATAAGTCCATTCAAACTTGATATGAAAAATAATTTAACAGCTTTTTTTTTTTTATTTTAAATGAATGATTATTCAAAAAGACATTCTTTAAAAAATATTTGCCGTCATCAATTGTCTATATATTTTATGATAGTAAATATTTAGCTCTCTTTTTCTCGTACAAAAATTTTTTACTCTGTGTTTTTTTAAATTTAAAACCCTTCGATGCACGTAATCTTTTTATGCTCAACGAAAGTCTTTCGTAGTAGGTCGAGGTCGAGAGATAATAAAATTATAATATGAATGTATTAATTTTGACGATCTAATGTTTTCATTTAATACGTCATTACATTGACGCATTTGTTGTGGTGAATGTTGAGAAATTTGATCATGTTCAGACAGAAAAATGTATCTTTTAAATCCATTGATATGGTAGAAGTCCAACAATAATTTAATTAAAAATTCTAATGCTAATCGTACAAAGCATATCAATCAAGTGCGAAACAAATCACAAACATGAATGATAACATGCAAAAATTGGAAAAACATAAACAAATGCACTGAAGTGTAACTAAACTACACATGCGTGTATTTTAGAATGATCTAGTTCTTTCTTCTAGAAGTGTGGCAGTTGAAGTAATTTAATTAAATGCAAACTAAATTTCCAATTACAGTTGTAAAATAATTATTATTGTTATAAATTAATTACCATAATAGAAATTGGATTCAATCCAGAAGAAAATTAAGCCAAGACTTGATTAATGAAAGAAAGTAACATCAAATGTGTTTTCGAAAATCATCGATAACGATTAAAATTCATGAGTTTATTCTAGATCTATAAAGTATCAAAATATCTTGGCTACGTATTCCGTCCAATGAATGTAACTATATCCAATGTTTTATATTATTATTATTATTAATTATTTTTAAATAAAATTCTTATTATTCTTCGTTGTATATGTTATATATATTACTAGGAACAAAAATTATTAGATAATATTTGTTAGGTGAAAATAATTTTGTACAAATAAATCAAAAGATACCAAACAAAATATTTTATTGCTGATTATTTATATTACGCCTCTTCATTTGTACATATTAAATGCTACTTAGATAGATGTATAGATATTGTTATCATCATATGCTCACTTGAAAAAAATAGATTTATGAAAACCAATTAATTTGTATCACATCATTTTTGCAAGATTTTTAAATCATATAAAGTGCTTGCAATTTGAACATTTAATATCATGTTTCACGGAAGAAGGTCATGCTAGTAGATAGAGGTTATCACTTTATAAAAAATAACATGATAAAACACATTCTGCTGATAAAACATAGACATTAGCATATTAATAATCTATATTGATTAATGTGCCTTAGTTATAGAAATTATGTAACTGTTGGATGAGTATATTTACATTCAGTAATTCAAGATCATGGTTTTCTTTTATTATTTTGGTTTAAGCATTTATTTAATAACTTGTTAAATATTACTGTTCATTAATTTATCCAACTAAATTATCGTGATTAATGAGGTAATAATAAAATTTACGATAAAATTAATAACATCATATATTAGTAAATTTATGTATTCAACAATATTTTCAAATTACTTAGACTATTTATTAGCTTCTATCCAATAAAATTCTTATCAGTAAACACCTAATTAAAAAATTGCGAGATAAATAAAATAATTAATAAATAGAAAGTTTTAAAATTAACAGTCTTTTCACCCTTTATACTTTCTCAAATAGTTTTTAAGAGTAAAAAATAATATTTTGCCCTGAGAAAGATATTGTACACATCTTTACTTATAATTATTCACGCCTTTCTTTGTTCATAGCACATTAATTTAAAAGTTTTTATTCTTGCCACAGGTCTAATACCAAAGAAACTATTACTCTATTCAGTTTTAACTACTAATTAACTTTAATTTTTTTGTAATAATAATTAGCATTGTACTGTGCCTAACTCACTTTCTTCGAGTAATTTAGCTTGTCCAGATATTTTTCTCTTCAGAGCAGCTCGATGTGCTTCCCGTTGTTTTCTTAAGACATGCATGAGAGCTCCTGAAGATAAGATGATACCTACAATGCTTCCCCACTTCATTCCTGCTTCAACGGTGGATGCAGTAAAAAATGCATGTTTCAAGAGATTCATCAGATGGTCTGGAATGCTTTCGACTCCAACATCGATCCAGATTAAAGGTAGAATTTGCCCATCTTCGATATTCCCAAGGAAAGGAATGCCAGCAACTTTACGAGCTTCAACGTTTAATTGGACTCGAGAGTGTCCTCCCATTACAATTCCCAATCGCTAGAATAAATAAATAATTAGTAACCAATTATTTTATAACAATTGCAATTGATAATTATCAGTCATTTTAAAATATCAAAATAACTCACTGGGTGAATATTGACATATGTTTCATGCAAATTTTGTTGAGGATTTAAACCATCAATATTTTTTTTAAGACTTTCATCTCCGCTTAAAAAATGAGGTAAAGACACAGCGATAGGCATATTGAAGGTGCAGACTGACGAATTGAAGATTCCATTAGGAGGGCAGGTTTTTGATGATGGAACACCTGTTATAGTTTGTGGACAGAAGCAACGTTCCTCTTCGTTGTTGTAGTTGAAAGCATCAACAGGAGGTTTGAACCTTTAAGTGTATTAATATTTGTTAAATAAAAATCGCTATTAATGTTAATAATTTCATTGAGAGATTTTTTTTAGAAAATCAATGATTAACTCACGTATATGTTGGAACTCCAAAGGATACGTCAGATCCTGCTCGTTGGAAACGCAAAGTACGACGCATATCAACAGCATAAATTGATAATGTTGAATCAGGATCTTTGATCATGTTATAAGGGAACATATAGCCTTCTGAACCATAAACACGATCACACTGTGCATCATGCCAGACATGTTGATTACTACGACCATTGACTCGTTCAATCATTGATAGTTGATTTAAATCATGTATTCCTGTGTTCATTGTAATAATATCCGAGGAGACACCATTTTTCTAAAAAAAAATAGTTAATTTCATATATAATTGGAAGATATTAAATTATAGATTAAAAGAGAGAATAAATAATAAACATACATGGGCAAGAAGACCAAATTTTTCAAAAGATATATTTTCTTGAAAAGAAATAAATGGTTTTCCTAATTCAAATATTTTATCATCATATCCCCATAATAAACCCCCTGCTGTGACTGATGTAAAGGGCTTTGATTGCAAAGTCGTGAGAACTCCAGTAAGAGCGAGATGAGCAAAAAAAGACATATCTTTTACAAAAGCCATAGCTGCCATAAGTGGAACATTTGGTGCTATGATAATTTCGTCATCAGGTCTTCCACCCTCCCATTGAAAGGATCTTTTCTCTTGAAAACTTATAGTTCCATTTTCATGAAGAACATAATTTACTCTTGTCAAAGTTTCACGATAAATATATGGTCCAACCTCTTCAACTTTCAATTTTTTTGTTCTACCACTTTCAAAGTCATCAACATTTGTATAGTTGAATATTTTTATCTTGTAGACTGCTCGAATCGGTGGGCGAATGAACCACTCCAGCATTGGAGTACCATTTTTAACGACAAGTGTTGAAAGAATAGTGTTTTGAAAGATATTTGTACACCAGAAAATTACAAAAAGAACTAGACTTGAAAATGTCATACCAAGAACTGAAGCAACGACCAACTTTCGCGGTAGAAAATGTCGACGATTATTCGACAACGGTTTTTCCATTATTGATATGCCTTTTGTCATTTTGCCAAAAAATTAACTATATTTTTAATTAATTCAAAATCTAAATAACTTTTCTACGATATAATTATTTCAACTAGCAATTAAATTGATGCTTTGTAAATATTCAGTTGATGATGATGGTTAATATATTTTTTAACTCTGATACAAAATTCCAATGAATCACGATCAAATGATACACTTAGAATGGTTTTCATTTGACTGACTTCTCATACGACTTAATGTCTTACAAAAATCTCTCAGTTTCTCTTTTTTCAATCTAATGATAACCTTGTTGCGAGGGTTGACCTTTCTTGGGTAGCACCTCCGATATGTTGGACAGTTAGGACACGGGTCTTTGCCATCCTGTCTGCGACCAGCAAATACGTTCATCAACATACTGAAAATATTGTTATCATTATTTTAGCATCATACCATTCATTTAATTTAAAATAGTAAAAAGTATTTTATGTTAAGTTTGGTGTGGAAATTATTGATTAAAAAAAATATGATAAATTACAGAAAAAAGTCATATTACAGATTGATTATAGTAAAATTTAATTTAAATATTCTCATTAATGATATAACACTGATATGGAGAAGGCTATGCAATGTAGAATAGTCAATTATAATTATAATAGAAAAAGCAAAATAATATGTTTTTAATAAAGTGCTGATATCTTATCAATAAATGAATCAAGTCTACGACTTTTAGAAATTGAAATTTGTGTGATTTTACTCCAAGGCTATTGATAAAGCATTCAATAATCAAAATATAGCTGTCGAAGTGAATTGTTTATATTTAATAATAATTGAAAAAAAAGCTTGTAACAATCTGTAAATAGATATAATAATATGAATATGTATGATTGGATATTTTGAACGTTGGCGCAATTTAATTGGAGACATTAAGCATCAGGCGATTCACATTTGCTCAATCACTGCGAGGTGGATAAGTCGCGGATAAATGTTATGGCATCGTCGCGGATAATTCCCTTTATTGTGACCAGACGATTAAAAAAAAATGACTTGTGATAACATCCTGGCGATTTGTTTTTGTCAAGCTTATTAAACTTTAAGTTAAATACTATACTTAACTTAGACAGACGTAACTCTAAGATATCTCTAATTATTAATAAAGTTTAAAGAGAAATAATAAAACTTACTCGTTTGATAATTGATAAGAGTTTTTTTTTTCTTCAATTCCGTTTGCAGTAGACGACATTTTTTATCTCTACTTACAAGAGTCTATAAAAAATATAAAAATGTCTCCAAGTGATTAGATAGTTGTATCAAATTTTGTTAATTATTGTAATTATAATAAAACATCTAAAACTTCAACCCTAAAATTATTAAAAAATAATGAAAAACTTGTTTACTGAAACATTTAAATATTTCATTGAATGTTGAGAAAACAAAAATTGATTAATATTAAGAACTGTTGTAATTGTATTTTAGGTTATTTCTTCTTAAATTTCATAATGAACTATGCTAATTTTTCGTCATATGCAACTATTTAAAGAAATAAGTGTGTAAAAGGAATAATTAATCCAATGAAAACAACTAATCTGAATGTGAACAAATTTTAAATTAAATTATTTATCACACTTGTTTGACAACATACCGCGTTTATGTTGGATGTAGAATTGCCAATCTAAAAAAACATATCGATAATGAGTTTTGATTGGTCGAAATATCTAAAAAGTAAAGGTAATGTTTCCGATAATATTACGGTCTTGTGAAAACGCACCTTTACAATATTTCGTATTGCTGGAGTTCCCCCACAATATTGTCCAATTGATTGAGGTTAGAGCGACGAAGCGAATAAAATAACATTGATATTGTGAAGGGTGTAAACTCATTTTTGTGATTATTAAATAATTGACAAAAAGATTTTTAATAACAAGGTATACGAATGGAATATTTTTCATCATTTGAGTACATACAATGATTAGAATTATCTCGTAAAAACCATAAATTTGAACTTCAAACATCAATTTATTTTTCATTCCAAGCTTGTGAAAAGCGCCAATGTACTACATAACACAAAGGCAGGGATGTCCCGTATTGCATGTTTATACGTGATCACTTATTCAACGAATTATTTGCTGAATCAATTTAACATTAACTTCAATATCTATATTTGTATATTTAAGATATATTTTTTGAACAAATTTTTATGCTTATTTTATATTTACAGGTTAACTATAATTAAAAATAATACTTTCACATGAAACTATGATGAGTAATTAAGGAAAAAAAAAATGTAACAAATCAACTAATTTTTTTAAATGGAGACTAATTCGCAAGTGCCCATAAAAAGACAGAGATCGTCGTCAGCAGGAGTTGTTGAGTGTATACGAGAATTTAAACTGCCACAGACTTTTCCAAGTATGGCTAAAGATGCAAAAGGGGATTTAAATGTGACATCACAAAGTTCGGTACAATTAATAAGTAAGCCTTCTAATATTATTCAAGCAAATATTCCGTTGAAAGATGGACAACTTGGACCAAAGCTTCAAAAACTTAAATTAAAATCAACTGATGGCAGAGATTTAGGAGAATTTGATGTTCAAATTGTAAATCAAAATAGAAATCTGTCAGCAACATTAAATGTACAGTCAAAACCAAATAATTTACCAGTAGTAAAAAGTGGTTATAAAGACAACAATGTTCGAAAGTATGTTCAACTTACGGCAGGAAAAAATTCAATCTCATCACAATCTGCAGCAGTTCAATATCTAACAAAACCGATACAAGTAGAAGTGCCTGAAACATCTGAGGGAGTTTTAATACCAATAGCATCCAATATGATGCCAATTAAAACCAATGGTACCAGTGAAAATAATCAATCGATTTCTGTAGATAGTCATAATAAAAAGCAAGTATTCTTTGTAAAATCAACAAAAAATAATTGGCAAGTATTAAATAATGGTCAAACTTCAAATTTATCATCAATAATATTAAAGCCTCGAGTAAATGATGATCAAGTGATGTCAACAAATACGAAACAATTAAAAAATGTGCCTCAAAGAGTACAATTAACACATAAATCACCTATAGTAACTTATAAAAATGATGATGGTATTATAACAACTGGAGTGAAAAGAAAGATTGATGAAACAGTATTGAATCCTACTGTAGCGAAAGATAAAAAATTTGTTAATATTGGTAATTCTAATATTGTTATGAAGCTTGAAGGAATAGAAGAAAATAACGCTGGAGATAATGTAATTTATGTTGTTCCAAGTAATGATAATCTGACTGAGAATATAAGTGTTCAAAATGCTGAAGTGATAGAAAATAAAAGTAAATTTCTTAGGAATTCTCACGGAAGAGTGAATTTAATAAGAAGAGGTCGAAAAAATCCTTTAGTTAATAGACCATATTTTCATGAAAATAATGAAATGTCTTTAGAACATTCATCTTCATATTCTTTATCAAATAATGATTCGTTGGATGATAATCCTGTTGATAATGATATTTCAAGTAAATTGAGCATTGTTGGTAAAGCATTAAGTACTGTCGGTGATGAAGAACTTAAAGCGAAAGCTTTAAAAGCATTAGCAGACTGTGGTATTGGAATAGAAAGATTTATACCAACAAAACCTCCTAATTTGAAATCTATCAAAGAATCTTATTGTCAGACAAATGTATTTGGACTGCTTGATAAAAAAGATTTCATTAAGGTTGATGGTGAAAGCGATGCATTAGAACGTATTCAAGAAGTTGAAAGAAAAAAACCTGATTTCACCAAAGTTCCTGAAGTATCATCAAATAATACTGTTGAATTTTCTGAAAAACTCAACAAAATGTTGGATACGTTTTCTGTAAATAAAAATAATGTAGAACAAATGCGAGAAATATTTAAAGTTCATCCTGTAGTTGAAAGAGCTCATCGCTTGCTAGAAAAAGATTTAAAAAATTGTAAAAACTTTGATAAAAATGGATTATTAAATATTCATAAAGCTGTTTTAAGTAATCAAGAAAAATTAGTAAATAGACAAATCATGGTTTTAAAAAATTGTAAAGTTAGTGTTGATTTACGTACAACTGATGGCCAGGTATCTATTTTTTATAGTTAATTTTTATTAATTCTTAAACATAAAGGTGTAAACTAAATAATATTTCACTTTCAGACGAGTTTAGAGTTAGCTGTACGATATGGAATTTCACTAGAAATTATAAAAATGTTACTCAAAGCTGGAGCAAGTCCCACTGCACCTGAGTCTTATGATTCAGCTTTGATCTTAGCGAGTAAACAATCATCGCCTATTTTACTTGCACTGGTTCCATACCTTTCATCAACTGATCCTGCCATTAATAATGTTGATTCAGAAGGTAACTATTATTTTTTATTCTTCAATGTAGTTTGTAATAAATAATTTGATATTAATAAATGCTATACACTTTTAGGATTTACGGCATTGCATTATTGTGCTATGAGTGGATATGAAGAAGGTGTGGATGAATTAATTCGCATTGAAGTTGATTTAAATGCTCGCGATTGTAAATCAGGAAGAACTGCTCTCTTTCATGCTCTAGAGAATCAACATCTTCAAATTTGTAAAAAACTTTTAATGCACGGAGCAAAAGGAAATATTCCTAATTTTGCCGGACAAACGGTGTTCGCTTTATTTGATGATGAAAAGCATTTTATTTTAAAGGATTATTTGCAAAGATCCATGAAATGATATAATGTGAGCAAAATAAATTATTTTTAAATCTCTAGATGAGTTTAAAAACCGTGAAGATTTTTGTTTTTTATTATTTATTAGTATTTTAATATTACTTAATGAATTTAAATTGAAGAAAAAAACATTCAATATTTTTGATTAATTTTATCAAATATTTTTAATGCAAAGAATAACTTTTTATATAAAACGTTTTGGAATATAAATAAATCATGATGTTAAGTTAATAAATATTTTATTCTTTAATTGTAAAAAATTCACTCCACTCCACAATTTTTTGTTTGATTATTTTTTTATTTATATATCAAATCAAATTGTGCGCCGTTTACAGTACTTGGAACTAATTTTAGAGAGATGTACTCGGTGTTTTAGTTCAAATAGTTGCCGTAAGTGGTGCTAGTGTACGATAAGAGAAGTTAACCTCTTTTCTTCATGATGACGCGACAATGAATGTTTTTATATTATTGAATGTGAAAAAAAAATTATTTGACTAATTAATATAAAATTTGAAAATTTATATTATTTATTCTAATACTTTACTATAATCTAATGGATTCTTCAAATCACAGAAAAAATATCACAAAAAGGTAATTTTTTCTTAACCTTATCAGCATTTTTGTTTCTATGAAATTAACTTAATTAATATTATATATTATTATTATTTATTTAACATTGTTTCATATTAAAGTTACAGCGGGGACGAAGATCAATCTGATTTCGCTATGATTAGACGAATAAAAATGGAACCAGAAACAATATTATCTCAGGATGATGACATTATGGCGCAATTACATCAAGAGAGTTCTGATTTAGAAGTGGAACCAAGTTTTGTACTTGATCCTGTAGCTAACGAGGATTGCAATGAAGGAGTTTTAATGCAGCATATGGACATAAGAGAGCCTTTATCAACACTTCGGAATTTATTAGAACAAAGATTAGGTGTTGAACTAACTGATTATTCTTTTTGGCTTCAAGATGCTCAAATGGTAATAATTATATAAGTGATTTAACCTTAATCTAATACTGTTTTCGTTTAATTTCTAATTAGTCAACAATTTTCTAATTTTCAGTTAGAAAGTCATAAAAATTTAGTAGACCAATGTGTTCAAGGCGAAGGTCTTGTTCAAGTGAATGTACAAATAAGAGCTGCACAAAGACGTATAAATATAGTTGACGTCCTAAAACCTGCTGAAGATTATGTAGAAACTGCTGAAAATCATGGTTAGCTGCGTTAAGAACATTATTTTCAAATTTATTATGAAATATTGTGAAAAAAGCAAAAAGATCTTTATCAATATTTTTTATTACAATTTTAAGCTCCAACAGCAGTACCAGAAGAAAATAAACAGAATGTTATTAGATGGATGGTAGATGCACAGTATAAACAAGAGCAGGTATTTATTAAATTCTTTGAATTTTATACTGATAAAAGTTATTAGGAAAATAAGTAAAACAGTAATAAAAAAACCATCGCTATTATACTATATTCTATTTTATATAGTTTTTATTAATAAATTTAGTTAATGTTTGTAATAATCTTGATGAAAATTTGTACATATAATTTTGATTTAATACTATACCATTTGAAAACGGAATATTTGAGATATTAATTTAAATATTAAAAATGACATTAAATATTCAATATTCTTAGGAACGTTTGAAAATTCCATTTGATCCGAAAGAATGGTCACAAACCCACGTTAAACACTGGCTCCAATGGGCTGTCAGGCAATTTAATCTCGTTTCGCTGAGGTTAGCAGATTGGAATATTACTGGAGCTGAACTTTGTAATCTTACCCTTGAAGAATTTCAAGCTAAAGTTCCCCTCGATCCAGGCGATGTATTTTGGACGCATTTAGAGTTGCTTAGAAAGTGTAAATTTGTTGGTACGTATATCATCTTTCTTTTATCAGTAAATAATTTTAAAATAATATATCACATTGTAATTTTTAAATTGATTTTATTTTAATTGGTATATATAGCTGTTGTACAAAAAGATTCAACAATGCATGAAAATATTCATCAAAAATCAGTAAAAGTTCGTAGTCAAAAAGCTCCTAAAGCTCGAGCAGTAATGAATCAACACGCACGTTTAGTAGGTATGCCTCTTTCGAACTCTTCATCATCTGTCACACTTGGAACACCTAGTCGTACGGTGAATAGTAGTCAAATACAACTCTGGCAATTTCTACTTGAGTTGTTGACTGATCGAGAACATAGAGATGCTATTCGTTGGGTTGGTGAAGATGGAGAATTCAAACTTAATCAACCAGAAGCTGTTGCACAACTTTGGGGTGCGCGTAAGAATAAACCATCGATGAATTATGAAAAATTGAGCCGAGCTCTACGATATTACTATGATGGTAATATGATCTCCAAGGTCCAGGGTAAAAGATTTGTGTATAAATTTGATGCCGATTTGAAACAACTTCTCGGATATTCAGCTGCTGAGCTTAGCAAAATAGTTGAAGAAGGAAGAAAATATTATTAACTTTAAAATAAATAATTAATCAATTAATTATTTGATTAATTGATACATTGTAATATTTTTAACAGTCAATTTAAGATAAATTTATCAGAAGAATTAAATTTGTGGCGGTTAACAGTGTTGTGAACTTTAGAGGTTACGATATAAATTATTTATAAGAATAAAAACAATATAAATGACAAACAAGTTATAGATAACTGAAACTATCAGATTCTATTATAGTGTTATTACAATGATTATACTTATGTATTTTTATATAATTATAATACAACAAGCATAAATGGTTCTACATTCAAAACATGCCTGTTATTTTATTAAAAAAAATAATAATAATAAAACTAATCTCAGAGCTACTTGCACAATTAAAAAAATTAAATTATAATAATCATTTAATTATTTTTATTTTAACAAATAATTTCTAAATCTTGATTATTTAATTAACAACAATGTTTCAAGTATTAATAATTTCGTCAAAGTGTTATCAGTAAAACCATTCATGAGTCATTTGTACAAATAACATATTATTATTAACAAATAATTAATCCGGTCTTAAGCAAGTTGTCTCTGGAAAATGATTTAATACATCAAATATATGTAAATAAATACATAAATTAAAATAATAATCTTAAATACATGAAGACAAAGCAAAATCAATGCACTCATCTTTCATTCAAAACCAATCAACAGCAAATTTCTCAATTAAGATTGACAAAAATTTTTGGACATTCACTTAGCCGATCCATCGGAGACGAGACTGCGTTAAAAGGGCCGGTGAACGTTAGCGGTGCCGGACCGGTCGTTCGACCGGCCAAAAGGCAGAACTCATCGCCAATACCAGAGAATCTAGCCTGTGAGATATCGGTCGCGACGTCACAAGTTAGGGTCTCAGGGAACCGGCGAAGCGGCAGGCTTTATATATCGCCTGCTCGCCATTGCCCTTCTCTTTATCCTCTCACGGCCTTTCTTACTCTCATGCACTCTTTATTCCTCTTTCCATACTTCTCATTCTTTCTCGTCTTTCCCACCCGCCCGTTTATAGTTGAGTCTCCAGCAATTCTTCCCCCTTTTTTCTTCTCCAACTCTTTCCTCTCATTCTCCTTTATTTTATTTTTTATTATTTTATTTTTTCATCTCTTCAAAACACCGATGCCTCAGAGCATTGTCCAGCGCTGAAGCGTCGACAACTGGGAAAGTTAGCAAGTTGTACAGTGAACTTCATATCTGCTAAAGCAATTACCCGCTATACAACCTACTACCTCACCCAGGCATCGTCGCACTTGAATATTTAACCATCAAAAAAGGTATTTGAGAAAATGTATGATAATACTTTCCCTCACTTTCAACCTTATATTAACTTGAAGAAAGCTTTATTATTTGTGCTTCCAACAGTATAGGAAAAATAAAAGCTGTCATTAAAATTGTCAATCACATCCTCCTCTTAATATTTTCCTCCTCACAAAGACAAAATAACTGCAATAATAAAAGAAACGTAACGATAAAAATATTTCAGGTATTTTTTTTTTAAATCCATTTGTTTGTTTGTTTTTTTTTGTTTTTACTTTTATTTTTTTTTCTTTTTATTTCTTTAGCAAAGTGTAAACACATCGTCTACACTGGTGATTGATGCATCAAAGTTCTAGATGAAGCAAACATGTCACAACGTGAACGAGATGAAAGGTCATAAACGCCGGCCTGACTACATGTACCGGTAGATAGGAGCTTGCGGTATGCATATAAAATAGCCCACAAGTTCGGATCTACGGGTTAGTGTCATCAAGTAGCTGCTTCTCTTGTGCATCGTCCGCAGATTGACGACTGGATTATAGTGTCTCAGCAGATTGTCTCATATCTCTGGAGGGAGCCAGGTGGTGTGAATTCAGGTTCAACAAGCCTCCCCGTAGACCTAGTAAGGTCACCTGAAAGCAATAAAAGAAAGGAATTTAATTCATGATGACATTTCGTACTATATATATATATATATATGTATGTTTCTCTTGAATTATTATCATGTATATAAGACACTCCTTTTTTTCTCTTTTAAATCTCTTTTATTTCTATTATTTTCAAACAATTAAACTTCATGCAGACTTATTTGATTATCAACATCAACTTGAAGCTACCTTAAAGTAAAAAAGGAAAATAAGCATTTGGAATATTCAAAAATGATATCAACTAATTGTGTTGCATTCACGTGTTTCAACTTGACTTTAATTATCTATTCTGATTGTAATTTTTGCTAAGTAAATTCCATTCTCTTTTACGTCAATTGCATTAAATAATGTCAGAGATGTTTTCAACTTTTTTTTTATTCTGTACAAAGATGATGACCACTCGAGAAAGAGACTTGTATCAAACAACTAGTGTAATGAAAAAGTAAAAGCAAAGAAAAATGATGTGTCCCTGCAGGCTCACGCCAATGGCAAGTCAGTGGACGAAGAAAAGGGCCACTGCTGATGGCAATGGCGGAAGAGTAGGAGTGGAAAAAAAGAAGGTGGATCTTAAGAGAAAGAAAAAAACGTAGAAAAATAATAAAATAAAAAAAATGAAAAATTAAGAAAAATAAAAAAAAATGAAAGTAAAAAAGAAACTGAAGTTGAGAGAAGTAAGGAAGGGAAGAAGAAGTAGAAGATGAGTATAAAAGCAACTCTACAGAGCTGTTGGAAGAATCTCATGCTGGTCAACGTTTGTAGACAGTGTAATGGCCTCGGTAGATACTTTGCCGCAGGCTAAACCAGGAATAAGGGCCCATTTCCAATTGAACGATTAGGTGGTGGTCGCGATACGCATCGTGGTACCACCAAAACTCTTTTTTTCTTTCTTTTCTCGCCCTCTTCTGCATCAGCTAAAATGCTCCTTGGACCCCTTGAGAATCTATACTACATCAAGATACACACAGCCTAAAATCTTCCCAAGTCTGCTTCCAAGACCATCATTATATGTTTCCAACTCCACATCTTATGTTTTCGGTATTTTGAAGGATTAATATTTTTCGCAATCATTGTAATCACGTTTTGGAGTAAAACGATTTCTTTTCAAAGAATTCATTTGAGAATTGCTCAATTTTTAACAGTTTATAAAACTCTTTTTATTTATTATTAAATATAATTCTTAAATATCATTCAATTTTCCTCTTATATTGTTAACAAAAATTAACAATAAGTTTTTAATGTAATTTATTAATAATTAAATAGTTATTTGATTTAAGTGAAGATAACTGATATCTTAAATATTATTTATTAAATTATAGATATTAGTAGAGCTGAATAAATTTAATATTCGAAATAAATAATTCATTTAAATATATTTATATATAATGATATAGAAAAAAGGAACAGAATTAATAGGAGGGTATTGCTAACGAACTTTTTTTGAACGAGGGCATAGTTAAAAATTAGGAGGGTTGGAGAGAGACGGAGTTAAAGGGGGATGAGAAAAAGAGGGGGCGACGAGTAATCACAGGGGCGTTGGATTAGCGGGATAGAGGGGGGCGAGGGAGTTAAGTGGGGAGAATGAGGGTTTTGAGGTACAACCGCCATATTATATTTAGCAAGACGTGCAGTTTTCGTGTGAATGAACTTCAGGTGCATATGGACTGTATAGATGCCTGATGTTGATGAGCATGCACCTCTTTTTCGGACGGAAAGGAAACCACGAATCCTTTTTCAAAAATTCCATTGAATTATTTTGAAAATAAAAATAAAAAATGATACAAAATGTGGTGGATATAATTGTGGGAAAAATTAAGGGAACAGAAATAAATACATTTTTTTTCAGAATATTACACTTTTACTAAATAAAATGAATAAATTTTGTATTATTTATTTTTTTATTATAAATTAGTACTATTTAAAAAAAATTCTTTTCACCCTAATGTGGAAATATTTATATTTAAAAGTTATAAATTATTTTTATATCTTAATAATAATTTTTAAAAGTTTGTTTTTTATAATTTTTTTTTCTCTTTCAGAAGTAACAACGTACTGGAATATTCCAAGTATTGTAGACAAAATTCATCCCCGAGTGCAATAAGCTTCAAGAGGGCGCAAATAAAGAAAAGAGTATAATAATAATAATAGTCTAAAAAGGATTGAAAGAAATATATTATACACCTATATATAACATGAATGTTTCCATGGCAACGAGTTTTAAAGTACTATATATACATCCCATCAAGTAAAACAAGGAAAAAAAATTGGTCCAAATTTAGTTTGGATTCGGTCAGTTTTAGCAGAAGGGCGATTTTATTGTTGATGAAGTGAATGTAATAATTTTCATAAAATTATGACTGGATTCTTAGGAGTATTAAATCATTTAAAAATAAATACTCTACTCCAAAACAACTAAATATCTAGTAATATAATTAAAAAATAAAAATAATCTGTAAAGATGAGTTGAATTGACATCTGGAGTCAACAGACTCCAAAAGAAAATTCATCAATTGCAGTTAGTCAAGGTAAGATATATAAATAATTTAAAGTAAGACTTTGGTGCTTTTTCTAATTTATTTTATCACCAACCATCAATTGTCTATATCTAAAGATAAGACATAAAGGTGATTAATGAAAAAAAATATCAAGTTAGAGGAAGCACCATAGGTAGGTAGTCGAAAACATTATTGTACACTTTTTTCTTTTACAGATCTATCTCCGCCCACTGCCTAGACGAGTTCCACCAATGAATGCCACGCATTCTATTCGTAGAAAGCCGATAGGCTCGCGAGAGTCACGGTTAAACTGAATCACGAGTCCCCCCTCTTCCTCGAGGGGGAGTGGGCCAACGAGAAACACTAAATTCTGACTTTTATTTTGATTTATTTCTTACACTACACTTGATTGTTAGCAACTATTCGCTTTGACTTATATTTCTAATCAATTATTGTTCCTTTTTTTTTTTATTGATATTGATATCATATTTATCATTAGAAAAATATTTATTCTTAAAATATCTTTTCATTCTTTAGATATCAAAGTTTGCATCCTGGACTATGGTGATAAATTTTTAGCTGTCATTGCGTGCTAAAATGAATTTTGTGAGCTGAAATATGCGATTAATCAGGAATATTTTTAGCAAAAATTTATGCTATAAGTTGAAGTAAAGTTGAAATATTTCAAAATTACACTCCATAAATGGAGTTATTCTGGTTTTTATGCATGGAAAAATATTCTAATCATGAGAACATGCTTTTTAATTATAACATTTTCAAATTAAAAACACCTTAGATAATTCTATATTTAATTATCTACGGTGAGATTAAAATTTACTGTAAATAATTAATATTATTTTAAATCATTAAAGTCAAAAGTTGAAATAGTTGCAAATAAAATATATTTTTTACAACTGGAATTTAAAGTAATTAATTGAAAAAATACTTTTTTATAGTGTTCGATTATTTTATATTAAAGTTTTTTTATTTTATCAAATTAATTCTTTTTTAAAGATCCATGGTGTCCAAGCAAATGATAATTAATCCAATCTCACTTGTATTTAAATTTATCACAATCTTAAACCTGATGTCAAAATACATTTATCAAGCAAAATTGCATTAAATGCAATCAAATATTTTTTCGCAAATATTTCCAATGTTTTTTATTAATTAAATGAACATTTTAAAGATTTTGAAACCTGGATCTTAAAACTTGAAGACTCATTAAAGCTTCATCACCTTCACAATTCATTTCACACTATAATAAATTGATTTCATGATAAATAATATGTAATCTTGAACGAAATGCCAAAGCATATGCTGTAGATAATTGGAATCACAAGGATTACATTATATGTAAGCATGAAACTGAGTTATACATGATACGATATCCCAATTTAATTTTAATATCCGGTTATTCGTGTTATTTAATTCTGAGCACGAAACTATATCCGGTAGTGACAAGAGAAGAAAGATTGACATGTATAAAAAGGTGAGTAAAAGGTGTCTAATAAGTGACAAAATATTTTAGATTAATGCAGTTATCTATTCCTGACCTGTTCAATGTTTTATTACAGTGATGAGCAAATGTCTTTATTCAACAATATAAACTCTACATAATACATGATCAATTCATGATTAATTATTCATTTCAATAGCCAAGGAAACTCGAGTGTTCATTAAAACACATATTGGAAGTGATAAATACAATTTAGATATACTAATAAGGATTATATTTATTAATTACCACCAAACTTATTCGATAATATAATCCATTTTTAACTATACAGAGATAAATGGACTTGAAAAATAATTTATAGCACACTCCAGTTTGATTTATTTACTGAAACTATCAAAATTGTAATGAATTATTGTTTCAAATGTTGTAAAAAATATTGTTAAAGGATATTTCAGATGCATTTAATAGATTCATATGCCAATAATGTTCAAATTAAATACTCTCAATACGAGTTAAAATATATTAAAACATCATGGATTTGGTTTTGAAAATTTTCAAACAATATCAACTCTGAAGAGGTGAGTTTGGATGTTTACTTTTTTATATAAACTTATTTATGAAACATGAAAATGTGGTACAACTAATTAGCTTCTATCAATTTATTTTCATATTTGCAAGAATGGTGTTATTGAATAAATTTACAGTTTTGATTAAATGTATTTAACTAAAAATGTATATACATGAAAAAATTAATTTCTATTTAGATGTAATTATTATTAGAATATGCTTTGAGCAGGCCTGTATGTTATTTAGTATATTAATTTTATTATAATGCTTATGTTTCTAAAAAGCTTTAAAATTTTCAATAAAAACTCCAACTGTTTCCAGATTACTATGAAGTTTACTAATTTTTGTTTGATTTCATTTAATCATTACATAAATTTTGAGTTGGGTTTTTTTTCGTGCAGAGAAGATGATAAAATAGAAATTGAGTGCTAAAATTCACTGGGAATTGGATCCTGGAACGACATTGCTCTGAATATACAAATATCTACCTATATGTATGCAAGAGTAACAATATGACACGTTCAACAATGAAAGTGTGATGGTCCCAGGAGAGAATGAGATGCGCGTGCACGAGGTATTTTCTCATCATCACTACAGACCCCCAGATACACTAGCACACCGTTTGCTTGCAACATACAAGTTAGGTATTGATCTTAGCCGGAACTAGTTTCCGTTTCCGTGTTTCCGTCTACCGTTTTCTATGTACATGTGTATATTATATATAATATATAATACATAAACCCTTTCCCCAAAAATATATATGTCTATATAATATAGTATGTATGTACATAATACATATATATATATATATATATATATATATATATATTTCAGACTAAATACACGGAACGTTCGCTGGAAGGTCGAGGACCTCTCTCGGGGTGTTTCACCTTAGCTCGACTCTGGAGAAATAAGAAGGAGATGAATGAGAGAAGAACACCAGTAACAATCTAAATAAAAGATCATCTGATGAGCCAAAATTTAAAGGAGCTCTTGTTTTAATTTTAATGACTATGAAATCAATTAGTGTATCATAATGGTTACTTTATTAATGATGTTCTGAAATTGGTGCAATTAAAGATGATGGAGATATCTTTTAATTGGATAATTAAATTTAATTTAGAAATTTTAGTATTATACAAATGATTAAACATGTTTAGTTACTTTGAAAAATGCTGTTAATGGTTAATTAAATATTTCTGCTAGTGTAGTATTAATTAATGTTGTAATATAAAAATGTTTATTTAATATATTTATGTAAAATATCGTGTGGTTAATAATTAATTAATGCTTTATACTTTACGTTATATGTTATGAACTTTGTTCAAATATTTAAATTGGAAATATTTTTCTATGGAAGTATGTTTATCTTTTAGATTTATAAAATGTAGTGGAAGATTAAACTTATTAAGAGTAATTCAAAATATTAGCATCATAAATTTAAAGAAATATGTAATTTATAATAGCTTGTAATAAATGTCATAATTTTATTTATATATAAATATGAAGATAAAATAGATAATGTAGTCTTATTTTGATAGTCATCATCGAATAAATTGTCAATTAAAATTTCTTTCAACTGTAATTTAAATTCTTTACTTTACTTTTATTTATTTGTTTTGTTATTTTGTTAACATGTTATCTATATTCATAAAATAACTTTATCATTTATAAATGTAAAAAAAACTTTTCTCCAATGTAAATAAAAATATTGATTATATCAACAACTGTAAAAAAAATGTTTTACTTTTGATGAATTATCTTATCACTATTAATTTATTTGAAATTGAAACTAAAATTAATTAAAAATGTAAAGAGTGAAATTTAAATAATTATTACTATAAAAAATTTGTTGCCTGAGTTAATTTTAATAAATAATAATAATAATAATTTAGACATGCATTGTACATTTAATTAATGTGTAAAAATTATTATAAAAATGAATTAGTGGTACGTATATAAATGTGTGTGTATGTGTACCAAAGTAAGTAATCTACAAAATGAATTCACTATTATGCAAACAACCTCTCTCAAGCATAACTTAAATACTGAAACTTAAAAATTTCGCTAATTTTAAGGGATTAAACATTGACGTTTACGAATAGTTTACGCATGACTGCACTTTGAAATGAATCAAGGCGATTGCAGGCGCGACAAGCGGGCGGGAGTAGACACAGTGACACGAACAAAGGAAATGTGATGCGACACGGGACGTGCCACTGGCCTGTGAGTACCTCAAGAGACGTCAATCGATGGACGTTCATACCGCTTATAGTGCCATGGTTACTTGAATTAAAGATAAAAGTACAATATCAGTATCTCTTATTTCTCTAATTAATCCAGGAAATAAGCCCAATTATCAAACCTTCATTTTTTGCATTTTCAATTTGTCTCATTAATCAGTTTAGATTTTCTTCCGTGTATCCAAGTATACACGGAGAGATAGGATTTGTAAATATTACTCTAATAAATAGTAGTCTGTCGCTTCGGGTACAAAACTTGCAATAAGCAATTGTTTAATTGGTATACATTACAATTTTTTCTTGTAAAAATTTTATTACACACTCCAATTGTAATATTTGAAAAAAAATTGTAATATATACCAACTAAACAATTGCTTATTGCAAGTTTTGTACCCGAAGCGACAGACTACTATTTATTCGAGTAATATTTACAAATCCTTTCTCTCCGTGTACATACTTGCTCATATTACATCATATACATTTTTATTCAACCCACAAGTGTACTCTATTATTTCATCTAAATATTTCTCTGCAATTGTTTTAAGTCGTTGTTCAATTGTTTCTTAAGATAAGAACTAATTATTTATATTTTTATCAATCATTCAATTTAGTTTATTTAAATAATTATGTTTTCAAGTCAGATAAATGATTAAATTTGTTGATAAATATTTAGTAGTCTAGAAAATGATCAAGACTTGATTTTGTTTGACAAAAAAAAATTTATGTGATTCACCATTAGTCTAGAAGAATGCATCACATGATTGTTCACGACCTTGAAGTCATGCAATTACCTGCACCTCTGAACCATCAAGATGAGCCGTATTTTCTCACAAATAAAACAAAATGCCTATAAAACTAACCGCATGGGATAAAATATGTGCTCTTCAGTAGTGGTTGACTCCATCAAGTATTATATCCACCATAAGAATATTACCATAAAATATCACTAATCACTATACTTAAAAACAAACATTAATATTTATTATTATACCACAAAAAGTATCTTTACTGAGATACTATTTTTTTAATCACTATTTGCTACTGGAAATGAGAAAATAATTACAATTGTAAATGTTTATAATTTTTTTTTTTTTTTTTAGTTTCAATTTTAGATGGGTAAAAAAAAAGGTCAGTACATTTTAACACTTCACTTTTTCATCATTCATCACATTTAAATATTTATCCATGCAGCTTTGATTGATCCAGCTCCAAAATTATCCAGAGTATCCAAGTGATGATTAATCCTACTCTCACGTTATATATTTAAACATACACTTTCAGTAAAATTCACTTATAGAGTCCTGCTAAAAGGCTTATATCACTCATTTTTATCAACACAATCGATAAGTAATTTATAAAATTCACTTTCTTTTATTCCTTAGGTAGTATAAAGTCAAACATTAACCATATTTCATTTGAAATTACTATTATAAATTCTCAGAAATGAAGCACAACCACTATACATTTGAAGAGTTTACTTTGTTAACAGAAATATAAATTAGTGAAAATTTTACAAACAATGGTACCTGACTCACTTTTATGACATCTAATGAATGGCAAAACGAGTGAAATATCTAATGCAAGAGATGGGATGGCGTATAAAGAATCACCTTCACTAACAAACGTTGGACTCACGAACTGCGTGCATTCTGCGGTCGCGATGCAATGTAGTGCATCGCCCGGGCGAACGGACGGTACGCGAACAAGAGAAGGACACCAAGTGTCGCGCCAGCGGAGCCACCTTCAGTCTCTGTGCGGAAATCATCAGAGGTACAGACGAGAGCTCAAGTCCCGGAGTAATTTTGTCGAAGAGAATTTCACATTCTAACGAAATATCAAGTCAATCAAATCAAATGTATTAATAGAATTTATCGAGAAATATTTCCAGTAATAGAAATGTGAATAAATATTTATTTAAATTATTCATTAATTTATTAATGTGTGTTTTTTTTTATTGCATTTTCATTCAATCAGATAGAAATGTCTCTTGGGATTAAAAATGTAATAAATTAAAATTTTTTTATCTTTTTTAGAGTATTTAGAATTTCAATTATTTTTTATTAAATAATTTATTTTATGAATATATTCAATGCAAGAATAATTTGTTAATGTGTGGAAAAAATTTGTTAAATATTTATTAAATAAATATTGTAGCACTCCAAAGTATTTTGACAAATCTATTTATTACATTGAGTAAAAATAAATACGAAATAAAATAAAATAATGATGAATTTTATATTGCCGAAATATTTTTGAGAATGACTGTATAATATTTTTAATTAAATATACATACGAGGTTTCTGCATGTTAACTAATTTGTTTTCTATTACTCCAAAAAATATAAAAAGATTTAAAAAGAAGGTCATTGCCTGTTTTATATATAAAACAGGAATTTCCTATAGGAAAGTTAAGGTTAAAATTATTGTTAATAATTTATTATGATATTAACAGTATTCATTACAAATGCATTTACACTATGTCATTTTTTTACTAATATTTAATAGACTGTTTTAAATTGATGTTAAAAAAATCCAGATTTGAATTATTAATTGAGTTTTTTTTTTATTACAACAAGTGTCTTATTCTTCATTAATCTTTAATTTTAATGCAAAGAAAAATTTTGAGAAAAAATCAATCTCAATGCATTTAAATTTATTTTTAATTGATTTTAAAAATAGAATTTGTTGATTTACAATAAAAGTTTATTGAATATTATTCATTTAGATATTAAAAAAAAAAATATTACTATCATTACTATCAGAAGGCATTGTTACCAGCATATCACTTGCTGATAACTCCAAAATGGTCATCTGGCTTTTAAAAAATTTTTAAAACCCATATACCTAGATGTTCAACTGTCATAACAGCATGTATTAATTTCCACGTACTTCAAAGCCAAAAAAAAAAAATCGATAGATTGTGGCTTGAGTATTGCATTACGTCCATGCATGTAAGCATATCAATACAAGCTAAAAAAAGAACTTTATCAAAGCAACAGAGTATCGTAGAGTTGTGAGATGAAACTAGATGCACACTTGTTTAAAATAAAAGATATTATTCTCAACATGAGATAAATAATGTCACCGAGTATATTTAATTAGACTTTAAGTTGGAAATAGGAACTCGTGTAATCACTAATGAGTTGCAAAGATGACAATGATGATGATGATAATGATGACTACTAATACTACTGCTATTATTCAAGAAATGACTGAGTAGCATGAGGTGTATGAAATGAGTAGCATGGTAGAGAGGGTAATATGCAGGAGGTGGAGCAGAGGGGTGGGGACAATAGAGAAACTCCCTTCCCTTTTTCATACCGTGTACTTCCGGATGAGGTCGAAGCTTCTCACGCGGAAAAACCGAACGACGGGGTCAAACGACGGAGTAAGTTCAGTGACACGAAGGGAATCCACATTTTTGCGAGGAATACGAGCTCTGGCTTTCCCTCTTTTAGGTCTTAGGATGCACCGTTATACCAAGAAGAATATTTCAATATTTTTCCTTTTTTAAAGTCATCAATTTATATTGAAATTCAATTGAAAAGTCATCTTTAATGGTGAATACAGTTGGAGGAATTTTTTTTATATCAAACAATCAATAATCTTGTGAATAACTATTTTACAAATATTATTATTAATGTATGATGTTCAACTTTTTAGTGGTTAGTGTCACTAACTATTTTTTTATGATTGAAATACACGTCATCTGGCGAAGCTTTAAGGTTGGGCTTCACTCACATCAAATTTTTTTCGTCAAACTGTACCAGTTTTATTTGCTGTTTTCATGTAAAAAATATTTATGAATATTTAAAAAAGTGGTAGACACATTAAAAAACAAAAATAAATCGTAGAATAAATAATTTTGCAGTGATGAGCTCATGATAAGTGTACCTGTCATGACACTTCGAACTTCCATAAAAAATGATTCTACGACTATTATTGTATTTATACTATTTATTTTTATTTTCTAATTTATCTACTACTTTTCTGAATATTTATAAATATTTTTTACATTAAAAGAACGAATAAAACAGGCACAGCTTGACGAGAAAAATTTGAGATGATTTGAGGTTAGTAAACCCTAGCCTTAAGTCTTAGATTTTTTTTCCTACTCTATAACACTTGAACCATAGGTGAAGCTTAAATGAAAATTTAAAAATGATTACTAATGTAAAAGCATGTATAATTGAATAAATGAATTGATAAATTGTTGTTGATATTTGATGAGAGGTAGATTGAGAGCTGAATGAACTTGTATGACGATGATGTGTTCTGTGTAAAAATATTCTGAGACAAAGGTGCACTATGATAGAATATATTGTATTATTTGAATTAGAGAATGCTAATCGATGTTAATTGGAGTTGATTGAATAGGGAGATGTGTATTGAATAGAAGACGGATGCTCCGCCATTTGATTTTGTGTGCACGCGTGCTCGTTCGTCCGTTACACCATATATGCAGTTCTAGGTTGGTGTTCAACGCACTACTAAATGCGGGGGTGAAATGCATTCGTGTAATCGTCGGTGACGTGGACAACAGAATTTACTACTTTGGTGTGCAAATTCAATCTCAGGGCCGTATTTTTTTATTTTTTTCGTTCTGATTTTCCTCGGTAGTCTAACTCGCTCTGATTTTTCAACAGAATAATTAATAATTATTTTATTGTTCACTAATTGATAAAAATAAATTAATTAAAGTAATGTTAATTCTTTTTCTATCTCTTAAATGAAATTTCTGATGGCGAATTGTCCGAGTTTAACAAACCTGAAAACATTTGCAATGGTTAGCTAAAATAAAGGAGAAGGAATGAAAGATAGAGGAGAAGAAACAGAGAGTTGAGTAGTGTGGATTTGTAGAGGAAGAAAGAGAGAAATTATACAGTGACGGGATTGAAAACAAGTAAAATAAAAGAAGTAGGGAGTGAAGCATTGGCTGATGTTCGCCTGCAGCGGAGAATGCAGCAGCAGGAAAGAAGGGCCAGAATAATAAAGTTCGTTGGACGAATTATTTTCTACGTGTTGACTGATGAATGCGATGAAGTATGCGTGATATTGGCTATAACTATACCTTCATAGCTCCCTCGTTATTATTAAAAAATAGTATCTCACTGACAATCTTGTGGATAATTATTAGATAATGTGAATAATGCCAAAATTATTACTAATTAGTTATTCAAGTTATTTTAAAAAGGAAAATTGGTGTGACTTTGAGGATATAATCATTTGCAATTTTAAGTTAAGAGTTGAAGTATGTAATTTTCAACTGTGTTGCTTGTAAATGGAATTTTTGATTATTATGTTCGTGTAAAAAAATTTAATGAGTGTAATTAATAGGTAATTTTGAATAAATGAAAGGCTTATATTTATGAATAAAATCAGGAAAATATGGGCTATGCAGGGTAAAATGGGATACTTTAAACAATAAAAAAAAAAATAATGTTTCAGTGTCCTCATATTGCTCCTGTCTCTCTTTACACACATTAATAAAGTTATTAAAATTCTTTTCCCCCAGAAAACTATGAATCACTGAATATTAAAAATGATAGTGATGGCTCTTCGATATTTATAAGAGTATTACAGGTGGAATATATAAAAAGTTTATGTAAATGTTGCTTTCAAATTTATAAGGAAATATATATTAGAAGAATTAGATGTAAGGAATAATAAATACAGTGAATAGTGTCGTGAAGTTTAAAAAAAGTTACTAGTAAAATGGACGATGGCCATTTGCAGCAACGAATCGAGAGATTTTTATCAGTATTTATGGTCTTTCAAGTCTAGGCAATTGAAAGGCGATCGATATGCTTTGTAGAAAACTTCCTTGAGTGCAGTGTGCTATTATATGCACAGATTACTCGAAAAAAAATTTCATTAATTCATGAAAGCAACACATGGGAACTCTAATAATTGAATCGCATTTAAAATCAGCATTTTCAGAACTAATTAAATTTTTTTCTCTTAATGGAATAAAAAATAATAGTAAATCTATTCATTATAATATAATATTCAAATAGTATAAAAAAATGTTATCAGCAGTGGACACGTTCCAGTGTGTTATTAAATAAATAAATATTAATTAAATAAGTTTGAATATGAAAAAGTTTTTTTTTTCTTTGAAAGGAATGTTCATAAATAGTCAATTGATAAATATAGAGTAATATGATAATTAAAAATAATTATGCAAATTATGTAATTAAAAGTTAGATAATGTTAGTGACCCTGAGAAGGGTTAAAAACAACAAACTGGTAGCCGACTATTCAACCACGATGGCTTTATAAAGGAGAGAATATATTCCACTTTATACTTGACATGACGGTGCTTCACAGGGCGCACACTACCTCTTCGTGCATCTCCGACCTACTTCGGCCTTCATATTGATCACGTGGCTTGTCGCGATATTCGCGAATATATTATGCGAATTTTAGTTGCCAGCGCCGCAAGATACCGGTGGAGGAGTTGATATTATAAAATATATTGTGTCATTATTAGAGTGCCAATTTGTGATCATTTTTGCATAAATTTTATCACAACCATCCATTATTTTCTAACGTCTTACTACGGTCTTTTGATAAGAGTTTTTTTTCGCAAGCATCAACACTCTTCTTTTAGATAGGAAAAATGACAAAAAATTCAGTTGAATTTTAAGAAAAGTAAAATAAGGTGATATTGGAAATTGTAAATTGTACTTATAATTTAAGATAGTTGTTTAAATATTTATTATTATTAACGCTTTATTAATCCTAAGATTAAAAATAAAAAAAAATTATTTTAGTAATGAGATAAGTTTAGGCATATATATATTTTTATCTTTATAAAATAATTAATATATTAATATTAATAATGATAAAAATTATTATCATCTTATATTCATGTATGAATACACCAATTTAATATTAACATATAAATTATAATAATTGATTATTAATTATTAATTAATTATTGTTGTTTGTTATCAATTATTTTGTTGTCGTAATTATTGTATTATTGGTAATACTGTTATTTCAGAATAAACATGACAGCCGATTAGAATGATTCGAGGACTTTGTAAATATATTTACAACGTGATCCTAACAGCAAAGCTGTTCAAGTTAAACTGAAACGTTGTTTACATATTTCTCTAAGAATAAGAAATTTAAGCTGTGCGTTAAGGTGTGTGTATCAGTGTTTATTATATTGTATCTTTAAAAATAATCAAGAAATTTAAAATTTGTTTAAACTATTTCCATAAAAAAATTTAATTATTAAAAATATTTTTAATGTATAAGGTACTATGTGTAAATACCAATTTATTGTAATTAATATTACCTGTAGACTGAGAAAATGGAAAAAGAGTCTACAACTATTGTTTATTAGCTATGCAATAAGTAGTCAGAGCAACAAAATGACTTTTTAATTAATAAAACAATATTTTTAATGTATGATATATTTAATATTTAATATCTAATATTTCATATTTTATTATTTGATATTTTAATATCAAAAATACTAAAAATATCAAAAAAATATTAAAAATATTTTCTTAATAGTTAAAAAGTCATCAAAGCACAGTATTTTTTATAACAAAAATTTTTTCAAATATATTTATTTACATATTTTTGAAAATATCTCTAAATATATAGATAAATATATTTTTAAAAAATTACTATGCTGTATAGAAATGTTTTAAATTTAAACAAAACAAAATTGGAAACAATTTTGAATAAAAATGTATTCCAAGTATCAATGCTTCGGTGATTTTTCTACTTGAAGTATTTTACGACTTGGTTAATAAACACTACAGTACTTTTATCTATAACTTTAAAAATAGTTTTCAAAACAAGCTTCATTCGATATATTTTCATTACACTTTAATAATTTTTTATATTTATCATTTAATAATTTCAATAATATTATTTTTCTATTTCAAAATTTTATTTCATAATTAAAATAATACTGAACCAAACAAAAATCCATTTACATGATATTCAAATTAATAACATAATAAAAATACCACACAAGTTTTTTAAAATTCGATATTGATAGTGGTTGTGTCTACATCTAGCATCTACAATACATGTAATAGTATTAGTACAAGTTGAAAGTGGTAGTGGTAACCATTCGACGCGCCAACATAAATTCTAAAGGGTTTTGCAGGCTCCCAAAGGTCCCTTTTCGTACTGACGTTGGCCCAATGCGAACTCTAAACGAGTAAATATGAGATAGATGCAACGTGAAGTGAACACAGCCTCTACTGGTCGGACGCAATTATTACCGTATACACGCATAGCATCAATGTTCTATACCCCAACAACGACGTGTATTATACGTTGTACATAGTGTGTGTAACTACTTTTCTCTTTAGTTCATAATGACATCAGACATATCGAAAATTTTATAATTAACATTTTTTTTATTGATCATCATTAACTCTATAACATTATATGAAAAATATTAAGACATGTGTTTCTTAAACTGCAGTTGAAAAAAAAAGCTGAATAAATAAAATGTGTATATGGTTATTATTAGATTTGATATCTGTGGAAAAAGTTTTTGAAATAATAAGTTTGGTTTGATCAATTTATTATGAGTATTTCTATCAATTTAATGATTTAAATAAATGAATATAGAGAATTATTTATACACGAAAATAATTTGTACTTATTAAGTACTCATCAATATTGTAGTGGATTAAATTAATCGGTGCAGATCTAAGCTCGTTAACATATGCTGTGATTGTTATCATGTAAATGATGAATTAAATACTCATGATCAAGTAGAAATCATTATAAATACGATTTTATTAAAATAAGTAGCTTTAAAAATTGAAGTAAATAATTCATTTTTATTAAATAAATAATGGGAGAGTAAATTAAATTTTGGTTTGAGTAAATATATATATATATATTTTTTATAGAAAAATAAAAAAAGGATTTTTTCTACAGCTAATTCTAATATTGTCTTGGAAGTATGAAGAGAACAAGGGGACTATCTGCTTACCACATGGCTTCTTTTCTACCCATAGTTTGAACGTTTTATAACACCATCAGAAATGAAGTTTAAAATATTGAAAAATAATTCAAAATATAAATTAAATATATTATAAGAATAAATCATATTTTTAAATAAATTAGAAAAAAATGCTTTTCTAAAATAGATAAATGATAAAATAAATTTCTTATTCATTTTAATATTATATATTTTAATATCTATATTAAAATATTTTTATAAATATATCAACATAGAATATTAATTTGATTATTGAGTTATGATTGATAAAATATGTAGATGGTTATATAATTATATTCACATTTAATCAAATAAAAATATATTAACAAAAAATATATTATTATTCAATATTAATAGATTAAAATTTTAAAATGTGTTTAAATAGCTTGCATAAAATGGCTCAGATTTGAAATTGTTATTAACAAATTATAAAATTTAATATTGAATGTAATGGTTTGTGTATAAAATCCTAACGTAATTTTTTTTTTATTAAATAATTAATAATTAAATCATTTTATGATAACATTGCCAATGGAAGTGTTTCATTTAAATGCACGAAAAGTGTTTTAATATAACGTCACCTGTTTAATAAATATCGTAATCACTTTTAATGCATTTAAATATTTACAAAAATGGCTGTGATGTTAATTAAATGGTTGAAGTAATGTTAAAATATTTGTTAGTGCATTAAAATAAAATACTCAGCAGTAAAACCAGCAAGAAAATGTAACACCAAATTACCAGAATATTGTAACCATAATTTTCTATCTAAAAACTACTCGTTTCCCACAATGTGGTAAATTTTGTGCCCCTAAACATGACATGATTATTTGGCAGAAATAAGATTTGGGGCTTTTAGTATTTTACAACAACGAAAATACCTAAAATGTATTATTATCAGCATGATCAGAGATAATAGGACTAAAATAATATTATAATAACATGATTATTATATATATATCTATATATATATATATGTATACACATAATAATAACGTTAAAATATGAACAATGATAATGGAGGAGCAACTCTGTATTATTCTGTTGCACTTTTAAATAAATTCAAACTTTGTATAGTTTTTAGCTTTGGGGCCAAAAGATGAAACAATGATGTTAAGAATATTATACATAATCCCTTTCTATGTATAATAGTTGGTGTATGAATGTTGACAATGTATAAGGGGTTATGTGTATTGGTTGTGTGTGCAATGATAAACGTCGAGAAAACGAAGAAAGAAGAAAGATAGAGAAGAGGAGGAGAAGTAGAAAGAGAAAAAAGATGAGTGGAGGGAAGAGCGTTGGCTGCACGGTATTATATAGACCACCCGCTGGCTGTTGCATCGACCTCTCGAAGCTCTCTTCCGAGAGGTCGATAAACTCTTCTTTTTGTTCAGACTACTTTTTGCTAAAAAACATTTTGATAAATTTTTTTAAAACATTTTTAAGTAATTACACTACTATATCAATATTGCTCTTGAATATGCATCAATATCAAGAATAAGAACTCGGGATTCACTTGATTAATTATCCTCTCAATTTATTAAACAAATTAAAAAAAAAAAATATCGATTAAAATAATATATTTTTACTATTTAATTGTTTTTTATTTAAATTTATCAAGATGCAGATTTGTTTTTCAATTTTTAATATATAAATATATCTCTAAATATTTATATATAAATAATATTATAATATACTTATATTATTAATATATTTTACATATTATAACTAAATATTATTTATCTATGTATATTTATGTTTATATATATTAAAAAATATTATTAAAAAAAAGAAATGAAAATAAAATTGAAGTAGATGAATGTAAAAGCATATAGACTATTGGAAAATATAAGTCTCATATTTTTGAGTATAATCTGTTGATTAAATTGGCACCGTGAAATATATAAATGAGACTAGGTACTCGACATGGATATTCTAAACGATTTATAATAGTTACAGTATATGTCTAGAGTACTATTATATTTGTTGCGTGATAAAATGATGCAGTAGTCGCGTGATGGTATAAAACGAAAACGTTTCGTTACGAACGATTGCACTGCTCAGTGGTCACGGATGTTTTCTGTAGTGTATATGTATCTCTCTAGTCGTGTAGTATAATAATCGTTCACAGAGCATCGCGTGACTAGTTTTGTATTGTCGAGTCATAGAAAATCACATATCAGTAGTTAAAATATCCCACCAAATTATATCTATACATTTGGATTCATTTATTTACATATTATGTGATAATTATTTTTCAATTATTATCATCATCTCCAATATCATTTCTAACTTCCCAAAAAGTATCGATGGATACTTTACTAAATTAAAAAAATGTTAATTTAATCAGTAAAAAAAAATTTTCAATATTTTAGTGAATATAATGAAATGTATTTTGATATTTGGTTCAAAATTGTGATAAGTTTAAATACAAGTGATATTAAATTAATTTTCACTTTCTGAGACATGATAGATCTTAAAAAAAATTATTAATTCAATAGAATATTAAAATAAACCAATATTCAATATAATCGAGCATTACTTTTTTATTTTTATTATTCTAACTATCAAAACTGACATTTCATTGTAATTATTTAAAATTTTGATTTTATTAGTTAACAATAATATTAATAATAATATTAACGATGAATTAAAATCAATTAGTATTATCATCAATCCAAGATAACAAATAAAACTAAATAATATTATTGAATAAAAATAAACGAAACAAGAGATGAGTTTTAACGAAATATTTGATGAATTTTTCCAAAAGCAGTTGTATAAGATATTTTATCAATAATTGATGTAATAAATATCTAATAAAGCAACAAAAGGAATCTCTAAGGATTCATTTCAAACCTCGCAGTGTCTTCTGTATACAGAGAATATTGTAAGGTATAGAATGCGTCCCTAGAAGTATCTTCTCCACATCTAAACACTCACATTTCAATAGCGTATATCCACGTACGCGCCAAACCCAAGTATTAAACAGAACCTGAGCGCATTTATGAGCATGTAGGTAGGCTGAGTATATAGTAGCCAAGGAAACAGGATAAAAGAGAAGAAGAAGACCACGACCGTGCAGCAGCAGCATCAGAAGAAGTTGAAGAAAATAAAGAAGAATAGAAGGAGAAAAGGGATGGGAGCTGAAGGATTCAAGCCCTTGCCAGACCAGACAAAGTTGAGACGACGGGAATCGGCCTCCAGCGAGCTCAACCTCTCTCCTCTTACCTCCGTCGCTTCTATTCCTTTGGTCGTGATTTCCTCAGCTACTCCTCAGACATCTTCTAACGCTCCTCAACCTCTCAAACCCCTCTCGCATCCTTCTAGTACCTTCCACCTCCTCAAATACCCCGTTGCGGCTGGATATGTCTATACATATATACTTATATAGATAGAAAATACATAGAATGAAGATGGTGACGACAACCAGAGCTTCATATATGTTTTGACGTCGAAGAATAATGTCGAGAAACGGGATGGTTATGGAAGAATTGTCCGTGGAAAAGTGTGATCGATGGAACTACAGAGGTGACGCTAAAATATTGAGTTCTGAGCAGAATATATATAATAGAACGTCACCTTCTTCTTTTTTATTATATTCAAAAATACGTTTTGAGAATATATATTTTTCCAGTTCTGATATTTTTATGTAACCCCTTTGAACGTTTTTATTGGCTTTTTAGTCTTCTTTTTTTTTTTTTTATTAAACTCCCCAAATAAACTAGTTATTTATTTTATTAAAAATGAAAAAGAAAAATGTACTTTTAATAAAATTGTTTTCATACATTCCACATTTTGACTTGATTTATTTTATAAAATATCCTTCACTATGTGTCCATTTTTTTTCTGTTCTAATAAAATTTATTTTCAACATTTCATTATTGACATATTCAATTTATGATGAAAAATATAAGAAGAGAAATAGTGAAAATAAAATGTTATGCTTGGCAGTATTTTTCGAGTTTATAAGAAATTCATTGAACTAGATATTTGATGTGAATGATACAAATTTATTATTGTCATTATAAATACTGATTGGATGACAATGAAACTTTGGTGAATTAAGAGCGGAAATGAGGTCATCGTCGCTTGAGTTTCCGGATAGATATATATACACGAGTGTTCATCTATACATATATCTATTAATTCATTGAACTTGCGCTGAGCAAATAAATACGTAACAACCATAACCTTTTCAGTAACAGTTGATAAATCAATGCTGTCAAAGCTATCAACAAATACATTTACTAGAAAATTGATCTTTCAAAATGTATTTATTTGTTGACAATTCATGCATCAAAGCAAAGCACAATATTTTTTTAATGATTAATTTAATTTTTTAGCATTTAATTATTAAGTAGGATGACTAAACTAATAGATGGACATCATCTGAAAGCTAAAAAAATGTTTAAAACCACTGGGAAGTAAAACTGGATCATTCCTTGACCAATAATGCATTTTATCATTTAGAGCAAACATATATCTAACTGTTAATATTATTTTCCAATGTTTTGTCCATCTTTTGGGCTTATCCTATAGTAAAAAAGCACGAGTGACCATTTCTGGCCCAACATTGGACTACAGTTGACCAAGACTAATCTAGTGTACACCTAAAAATGACCAGCCATACCCTCCTGCTAGGATAGCTGTCCATCTATTGGTGTATCTACCCTGTCTCTTATTGATGTTAAGCATTTTGGAGAAAACTATTGATTAAATTTGGATACTTTTTTTTTGGAGTAAATAAAGCTTAACTTTCATGCATCTTTCCTTTTTCTTGCTTTGTATTATTCTCATGAATCAGACATAAAAAAAGTACAAATAATTCTAGTGTGATTAAATATATATGTAATATCATAAAACATGAGTTAATTCTCATTATTTCAATTCCCCTTGTATATCAAATAAGATATCAGTTGACAAAAAGAGTCTATGAGATTTTCTGTACATACAGTGATATAAAGAAACTTTATGTTATATTAGTAGCTCAACACTTGTGTTTGTAGTTGACAAACCAGAGCGTCCCCAAGAGGGATCGAATGTCTAGCTAGACTAGACAGATACGAGACGGAAAATGGCCTTCGACCTACGAGAAACTTCAAGGGTGTAAAAGTTATATTTTTATATAAGAAGAAACACGAGTATAAAACATCACTAAAACATGCAGAGAAAAATAAAATGACATTCAAGTGATGTACATTCATACATTATGTACAAATCCATGTCACTAGCAGTTTTGTTTTTGTAAAATGTTGAACAAAGAAAGGAGTCAAATTAAAATGAGACAGACTATCACACGTATGAATGTCAATGTGTATATTATTGTAGACAAGTCTTTGGCCCAGAGGCCTACCGCAACATTGTTACGTGCTCGCGACACCCTACGATCACCCGGGTCAAAGACACACACCCTCTAACACGATCAGCACTTATTTTCCCAAGGAAGAAGGGTGAAAGACTCTGCTTTCAGACGCTAGACTCGAGGGGAAAACCAGTCGGGAAAGTTTGAAGGTTGATGACCGAATTCGTTTGATGTTCTGTATATATATATATACATGTCCCAAGTCTAACAAAGGAAATATTCCCAGATTTTTGTGCTACACTTTTTCCTTTAATCAAGTAAACCAATTAAAGATATCGCGTTTTCTTTAATGAACAACATCATGATATCCATGTATTTTTGTGAAGAATAATTTAACGTCAATTAAAGACCCTGATTCTTTTTATTGTTTGCAAAAAAAAGTCAACGTTTAATTGGTAACATTTATACATCCTACCAAGTTGGACGAGTGCATTTATAGATGCAATAAACTTTAAGATTTCTTTTTTATTTAATTTAAATCTTGTTTGCTATGAGGTAATAGGAGACTCATTTATTTAAAAAAAAGGAGCCAGCTAAGTGTACAGATTTTAATGGGTTTAATGTACCCTAGAAAGTTGAGTTGAAAGAAATGATGACCATGGAATGATACGGTAGTGGTGAATGTTGATGAAAGGTCAAACCTTCTCAAAATTTGATTGGAAATTAAAGAAATATTAACATGAAAAGTCAAGTAAAAAGGGCTAGAAGGCTCCGCCTCTTATTTTTAGGGGGGAAAGAGGATGATTTGGTGGGGATTGGGACACATTGAGTGCATTCGGAAAATGTTTTACCTGAGCTCAACACATCAAACATGTGAAAGGGGCTCCGCCCTCTTTTTTACTGAAAATCGTTCGGACCCTAGACCTAACATTCAGTTGAAAAACATGATGGAGGTCTTACTGAATGTCAGTACTGAATTACGTATTAAATTCCTTCCAACACTCTAAACACTAAACAAAAATCTCTATCAACTTTTATTTCTCAATTGCCAAATCAATAATCCATTTAAAAAAAAAAAAACAAAAATTGATTTTATTTCAATACGATTTCAATTTTAATTACATAGAATTTCTTACTTCACATTTATAAATAATACTTAGAGACAAATTTCTTAAAAAAATTCTACTAAAGCGAATGCAAATGGCGAAAAATATAATTTTTTAAAATAAATTAGGAAAAACTTCATTGATGTATATTAATTTTGAATAAAAATATGATAATTTTTACTTGGCTGATAAGTTGCAGAAAGACTACTAGAAAGTATGGGAATTAATCCAAAAATTTTCACTTCCATCAAGTTAAAAATACTTAAATAAACAATAAGTAAAGTATTATTAAAACACACAAGTTAAAACTGGTCAGCACAATTCGTAAAAAAAAATGTGTAGCTGATTAAATAATTCCGTGTGACGGACAGAGTTGAAATAACTAACGGGTCAGTAAACTTGAAAGCACGAGGGAGCGGAAGAGATCATAACATTCATAATGGATACACGTATACAGCCCACGCATGAGTAGAAAAATTAGTATAGTAAAGTTGAACCCTTCATCGTTTAAATACATACTTCTAGCATAGCTGTAACCTGGACTACTTGCCACTTCACTACCGATTATATACATCGACGTATTTCTTTACATTATATATTGACCCTTTTATACGTGTCTCAACATATATACAGAACGTCTATCAATAAATACATACTTTATGAATGGAAACAATTATGTATAACCATGACCGTTAAGAGACTTTTGCTTGTAGACATGTAGAAAGCTTATCAATCAAGAATTAAATATATATAATTGTCTAACATTTCTTTTCTTATGTTTTCAATGATTTTTATACTTCAGAGTAAATGAAAGAATAATTAAGTTACTCTAAATGATACTTGATCAACTTTTAAATCAATTTATAAGTAATAATTATAGACTTTCGTTATTAATCAATGATTTAAATAGAAAAAAACCTCCAACTGACTGCACAGGTTTATTATTATAAATTAATTATATATTTTTTAATTTACTAGTATGAAAATAAATCATTTAAGTAATTAAAAATATTCATTATCTCTTAACTTGAATTAAAAAGTTATAATTTCTAATTTGACTTTCATTTCTCTCTTCACAAATTAGCATAAAAAATTGATGAAATATCATGGAATATTATTAAAGAAATAGGAGCAAAAAAAAAATTGAACTGTAGTTATTTGTTATCATTTTCTATTATTTCTGATGGTAAATTCAATATTAATGTCGTAAATGTATGTACATGAAGACAAAAAAAATATATATATATTTTTTCATTTAATTTAGTAATTGAGCAATCGTTACAGTCAAGATAATCAATAAATCACTTAAAAACGTCTTGAATATTATACATATATATATATATATATATATATGTATATATCATTTTCAACTATATAGTATAATTAATCAATACTCATTTTAAAAACAATTACTATCAGAATAGAAAAAAATAGCAGTGAATAATACTAAAATAGTATAGAAGAGTAAAAAAAAAAAAAAATAATAAAGGGAATAATAAAGCTACCATGAGATTTGAAAGCACGAGGCCGTGGACAGATAAAAAAAGTTCAGCGACCGCGTGTGTCGATGTTTCTCGCGCGCACGCACGTTTATATAGTTACATAGAATACTAGGAGATATAAGGTAATAAAAAATACCTTTTTAATAAGCGTTTGCTTTAGTTTGTCCACCGATGAAATATGTGCTGAGTTTATTAAAGCGAGCAAAGACATGAATAAATAAAAAAAAATTCCTTGGTGGAATCTCAGAGTATTTCGGAGTGAATTCTTTGAGATCGTGGAGTCTGTGGCGATGAGCAAAAGCGAGAGAGAGATCAAGAAGGAGAGGGAGGGAGAGAGAGAGTGGAATATATCCTATAGCTATCGGTCGTTGGTGTCAGGTCGCCGCTCCCCGAGAGAGATCACTGCCCTCTCGCGCGCACGACCGAGTCTCCCTCTCGATCCATTGCCTTCTCCTGTACCCGCGTCCTGCTTTTGCTCACGACCATAACCATCTCACGCACTCTCTGCTGTTCTCTGTATTATAGTAGTCTTTGTAATCCTCCAGCTTTGAAAAATCTAACTAAACCACTATTATTCGCGGCTCTCAAGCCTTATATTTCCGGCCAATAGAGTCTCGCACAGCAACAGCGACCACGGCGCACGCGAAAATATAGACCTCCAGTGTCTCAAATGCTGCCACACACTTGAGCTGTACCTGAGAGCTAGTCTTTGATGCTCCTCTCACGCTTCTTGTCTCATAATCCATTTTTATAATCCACTAAAGCCTTGAAATGTTTTGTTAAAAACGACACTAAACACTTTTTAAACCCGAACACGATCATTAAAGCCACTTTAATTGCGTAAAAACTCATGTACTTTTATCGACTTGTTTGAAATGTTAACATTTCCAGCATTTCCAACATTTTCATGGTTGTAAAAAATTTTATATACATGTATATAAGCGAGATCTAGTGGAGAAACGTGTAGGAAGACAGAGGGAAACAAGAACGAGAGGTTTTTTTTCGCGGGTGGTCGGCTCTTCTAGTTTGGAACGACCGGCGAGACGGTCATGTACATTTGCGAATACGTTTGTACGCGGTCCTACTGTCGCCGTCGTCGTGTCGTGTCTCTTCGCTACTCTTCGCTGGTGCGCACGACACGCACACGAACACGCGGCCAACTCTTCTCGCTCTCCTAAACCTCGTCGTGAAGCCGCCTGTCTCCCTTCTACTTCCATTCGGGGTTCTTTCTCTCTCTCCTCGCCGTTTTGCAACTCCCACCGTTCTGTCTGACCGAATACCCACACATGCACACACACACACACACACATATATATATATATATATATATACACATATACGGCATCACTTGAGAGAGAACACTATCACAAAGAGTCGTCGATGTACTGTCAATCTTTTTACTATCTATTTCATATGTATTTACTGTTTTTTACATTTTTATTCTTATTTGTATTCAAACCTTACTTATTCTTTTACTTCATTTTTTAATTAACTATTTATTTAACGATTTATTATCAACATTATATTTTATTTCTCTTATAACATGAAAGCACCGTACGCGACTACACGAGAGTGTTCTCGCACACAAACCCAATCGTCTTCTTATGTGCGAAAATGTGTTATCCCGCCATCTGGATTTTTGCCAACGAGTTTCAGTTTGTGAATTGACCACAGTATCATTATGGTTCAACTAATGTTTATGATTAATTCCTTTTTTTTATCCTTAAATTATTCGAATTAATTTTTTTCTAAATACTCTAATACTCATTCTTAAAAAAAAAAAAATACTCCAAACATAAGGAAATAAATAAAAAATCGTAATTTTTAATGATTGTTTAACTATGTATAGACTAAATTGGAAAAAAATGGCATATATTTGTCATCTATTATTTAAACTTTTTAATAAATTTCATTATCAAATTACAACTTCAACGAACCTGTTTTATTGTTTTCTTTCAGAACAAAAAGTTGATCAAAATTTTATAAGTAATGTATTTAATAAAATATAGAGCAACTATTTATTATTTTTTACTGCACAAAAATTTATTAATGAATATTTAAAAATGATTTAAACACGAACTACAGGTTGTTCGTAAATATTTCTTAAAAAGCGATTTCAGCTGATCTTTATAAATTTAAATAAGATATTTCACTACAAGAAATTATTCTTTTTTACCTTTAAAACATAAACAATAACTGATTCTCTTTAATTACAGGAATTTTTATATAATTTTGTTTAAAATAATAGAGATAAAACTTTTATTATAATTTGACTGGACAGCTTGTACTTATTAATGTCTGTTACTTTTATTGGTATTTGTCATGCATTATAATAGTAATAATAATTATTATATTAATAATAATGATGAATTAATTAATAATATATTTATATGATTCATATTATATCCGTTAGTATCGAATATATTAATATTTTATTTGTAGTTTTCTTTCTCTTTTCATAAATTAAATAAATAACACTGACTGCTTGGAAATAAAACAAAGTATTTTACAAAAGTAAATATAGCCGTAAATTTATCAGGTGATTCATGATTGTTATTATTTTTATTATTATTTATTTTCATTTTTTTTCTGATTTATTTAATGGATTTTTTGAGAAAGATAATTATTATTCATATTATAATTATTTATTTTTTTAAAAAAGTAACTAGACATCCGGAAATTTGATTAATTCATGCTTCAAATGTAAACAATGCTTTAAAAGCCTTTTTTTTTATTCTTTTAATAATTTTTCCTTCATTTCATCGCACAAAATATCCATTTCTTTCACTATAATTTTATTCTTTTTAAATCCATTCATCATATCAAGCAAGTAGACGCATGATAGTTATTTTATTATTAATAAATAAATTAAATATATTCAATTCTAAAAAATACATAATACATTTTCAAATGATTTATCTTTGCCATCTTAATTGATTAAAGAGACGAGTGTATTTATTATAATTATTTTAATAAATTCATGATAAATAAATGAAAGAGGAAGCAAAGTAAATATCAAAAAGAAATGCAGCGACCCATTCTTCTATTTTTTTTTTATATTTTTCTGTTCAACTAATTTATCATTATGCTTATTCTCCAGCTAGCACAGTACCTAAAACCGTCACCATTAGTGCTTTTAGGTTTCTATTACACTAACGCTTCGTGGTTCAATTTTCTTCCGGATGTCAAGCTGCTCTTATTTTTTTATTTGTGTTTTGCTGCACTCGCCTGGGGTCAAGTCGCATTTATCAGGCTGGACCGAGGTAAAATCCTTACGAGGCAAGATGGTCGTGTACGCTAATTGTGGCGTGTAGTTACAAATGATGACTAAGTGGTTGCTGTTCATAGAAGAGGACGTATGCTTCACTGGATACTACCGAACTTTGAGAGACTGAGGACACACTGCTGTCGTTATATTCATGCCACTCTCCGGAGTACGGATGCTTACAGTAGGCGGTGTAATGACCTGAGTATGGAGTACCCGAATGATTGGCTACACCATACAAATTGTACGTACAACCTGCCACACCCGGAGCTGCAAAGGCACTGAGGTTCAAACCTTCCAAAGGAAAGTCCACTAAAACGCTCAATTTTGCTCGAAATCTTTCTGTTGGAGAGAATCTTTTCAAATCTGTTTGAAATATATGTATTAAGGAAAATATTTATTATTCTTAACGTTTAAGTAAAGTATTCATTAGTTTAATTCTTTTGAAGTATATTAATACTTAAGAAGTTTATTTAGTTGATAAAGGATACGAATAACTAAGATCTTGGGAAACTTTTGAATGCTGAAACTTTTGGTACATTTTCTCCTCATCTGACATTTAGAACACGTCGGTTTCTCATCACCATCTAATGTTTCCACTTTGGTGAAGTGTTCTAAACACTGTTGAAGTTTTACTGTTCCACTTCTAACAGGAATAGGTAAACTTAAATCCCAGAAAGGATCTAATGTTACTGAATCATGATCGCAGGAAGTACAATGCAATGACGAACGTAATTGTCCAACAAATACGTCAACAATAGTACTATCTTCACTGCGAAGATATCGTTTCCAACTTTCTGCTGCTTTTTGAACGTCTCTGTTAAATAAACAAATAATTACTATATCATTTTAGAGTCAAGTTAATCGAGTAATTAAATTAAAAAAATAGATATTTACGTATAATGGTCCGGGATATCAGTGAGAATAGGTTGTGGTTTTATCGTAACTCGATTAACATCTTCATGTAAACCTTCCAATAAATATCTAAGGAACTCTTGAGCATCCTGTTGGGAATAACCCATAAATCGAGGAGCAAATCGTTGAATTTGAGTTTTCAGTGAACTTGTATTCACTACATGGTCACCGCTATTTCCCCATAATTCATGAATTACTTGGGCAAAAGCTTTTATCAAGGCACCTTTCATGCTGGACGTTGTTACATTTATGTCGGCTAAATAATGGTCGTTTAACAAATATTCTAAAAGAGGTCTTGTGTTGCTCAGGCATTGTATTACACTGTTCATAAAACACTAGAACAAAAAAATAAACATCAATATACATGTTGTAAAAAAAAAAAATTCGTTTTAAACTAATGCGAAATGTAACTCACAGTATTTCCTATGTTTCTCAATCCATTTAGCCCATGACTCTCGTCTCGTCGTGCTGGAATTCGATTTCTCGGCGACCTTGAGGTAGAACTTTCCTCCTGTAAAATTGACAATAATTTAATTTGGCACTTTATGAAGCAATTTCCTGTTGATCGTAAATTCGTATGGGTCATAAGTCGTCGGCCAGTTTCCGGTTAGTCTATAGAAAACATGTTTTTCCGCAATTTTATTATATAATATTAACAATTTATTAACCAGTTGAGTTAATCTAAAATGTTAAATATCACGCCGAGCATTTGAAAAATACTAAAATCCAACACATTAATCAGCCAGAAAATAAAAACTATAAATTAATAAATAAATATAAATGATTGAATGAAAATGTATTAATTTTTTCAAGACAATTTAAAAGCATCACGTACTCACCTTGACCCGAGATATGAGTGGCCTTTTACAAACGACGTGAGAAACTAATGAACAAGTTAGTTTCGAGCGATATAGAGCAGGGTCATGAGGCTTTTGAGCCTTTAAGGGTGTCGCAAGTCCAAGAAAAAAAACAAAAATAATTCCAAGAGCCGTTGTAGTCCAAATGGACCAAAGACACAGGTTTATTACTTGAATGAAAGCCAGTTTATATGCGAAATATTACACGTTATTTAAACTGATTTATTAAGAAAGTACTGAATTAACTTTAATGATGCTTAAAATAATTAATAAATCATTTAGAAATTGATTCTAATCAAGAGTTAAGCTAAAAAATTATATAAGCTATTGCTTTTGTAATTGATAGGTTTGGAAAAAATATTATATAAATATAAAAAGTAAACTTTAGAATGATTTGATGAAATTTTAATTTAGAAAATATATGAAAATGTGCTAATAACAATATATATGACTTTATGACCGGCGTACACGTAGTTGCACTTCATCGAGAACCAGAGAGAGAGCGGCTGTCGGATTCTATTAATAAAAACTCGAGGGTGAGAGTCGCAGTTTGTCTGTGATGAAGAGAGCAACATGATTTCGAAACACCGTGGATACATTTGTCAGTGAGAAAAATAAAAAGTTTACACTTTTCATTGATTGAAAAAAATTTCAATAATAAAACAAATGGATAAAAAGTTTTTTTTTTTTTTCTTTTAAAATGAGAGAAAAATTCTTTTGAAATAATTTCAGAGTAATGTTGATTTATTTTTGTTAGTAAAGAAAAATTGTTGTCATCATTCTTTTTTATCGTTTTCCACTGATTATAAAAAAAAAGTTTAACTATCAAAAATGATGGAAAAATTTTTCTCAATACTAGTTTGAAAAATGTTACAAAAATACATTTATGAGTATCATAAACAACTACGTATTTTTTTTTCTTTCATTTAAAAACTGTTTTAAACAATAAAAAATAAAGAGAAAGAGAAATGAAGTAAGTAAAAATATGAAAGTATAAAATATTTCGTTGACGATACTTTGATGAAATGATGACTGATACTCACAATTAACTATGAGACGTCAGGATTAAGACACGAGTTCCGTCTAAGAATAGGATGATTATCAATTATGAATGTCGATGAACCGTTCACGAGTTGTTTCAATCTTAATTATTTTCAAAAAGATATTTATTTTAAAATAATGGTTTATTATTATTAAAAAAATGATGTATATATAAAACTGTTTATATAATTCACTTCTATCTAATATTGAATGTTTGGTATATGTGGACACACAAGTGAAAGTATTAATAGCAAACTCTATACTACACGTGCCACTGACCAAGAACGTCGCACCAACAGCTGAGACCATATTATTTTTCCTTCTTGTAAGAAATATAAACTAGATTCTTGTTTAGTTGTCGGTGAATGATTATTCGTACCTCGCGACTCGATAGAACTTTGCACTGGCATTGCTCAAGCGCAATTCTGCCAGCCAAAATCAGTAATTGGCGCGCGGGAGGAAGTAGAGCACAAGAGTATGCATCATACATCTTTTCGCAGCTCAGTCCTACCCAGCACGTGGTAATAAAAAGCAAAAAAAAGGAGATATCATCATTGACAAATAATCTATCAAGAAAAACTCGGCCGAGGGTAAACTCATTGTCTCGGTTCATCGACATTTGTTGATTGAATACACTGAATACTTACAGACTGATCATTGAATCCTCTATAAATTGGTTGATGTACATCAATAGGTTGAGTAGAGCTTGTTGATGAAGTATTAAAATCATTATTGTGTGTATCCCAACCTCCAAAAACAGTTCTAGATGTTGATGGTTTTGGCAAATCATCTTGATTACCAGTTGGTCTAGTTGTAACCCTAAAATTGTCATCTAGGCTACCTGGAGTTTTGAACACATCATCTGATGCACTCAAAATAGGAGTATCATCCAAAGGTACATCTTCGAGACTTATTTTATCAACAGAAATGTCACTAGAAGCTAATTTAGCTTCAAATCTACCATCAATACCATCTTCATTCTCTTCGTCATTGATTTGATGACCATTGGAGTCGTTGGCATTAGTCCACTGCGCAGCACAGCCATGAACATTTACGCGAGCACTAGATACAGAAGCTTGCCTCTCAAACAAAGTATCTCCAGGAGAGACCTCACTCTGGACAGCCCCAAATATTGGGGAATTGCAGTCCTGATCATTATTGTTAGTGAATAGCTCCGTGTTATCGGTATTAGTGGGTGTTTTAGTCCACGAAAAAACTTGGGGATCACCACTACCACCACCAGACGTGGCCGACGAGTAAAAATTGTCAATACTAGTTTGTGGAGCAGCTAAAGGAGTAGTAGCAGACGAATCGCAAGATTCAGTAGCGGGGGAACTGGTCCAAATTGAATCAGTGAGTGAAGTTGATGATGACAGCGAAGAAGATGAGGATGAAGTAATAGCTAATCTTCGCGACTTATCGGCCGACGTCGGGTGACCGTGGTGGTTTAAATTGTCATCATTGTTAATGTTATCATCATGATCTTTGATCACTTTACGTTCATCTAAAGTATCATTGTCTCGGTCATTGTTATTTCCGTTGTTGTCATTGTCCACGTTAATATTGTTGACGTTATCGTGACTATTTATCGGTATATCACTGTCTCCGTTTTGATCTTGAAGAGTTACCTCGCTTGATGCTGCAGCACAGTCAATCTGATCGTGGCCACCGTGTACTGTGTTCAATAGATTATTCCTTCTTTTAACTTCTCTATTAGATGACCATCTATCTGAAACTGTTGAATTTGACGTATCGTTTGAATATGAACGGTCCCGACGATCACGTTCGTCACCACCGGGAAGTTGTTCTAGAGGTTCAGAAAATGAAACAGTCTTGCGGTGGCCGTTTAATAGGTTCTTCTTGTCGCGGTGAATTTTTGCTGTATAGTTTCCAGGTGAATACTTCATCAATTCTTCTTCAGAGAAACTACTAGACACAGAAAAGCCTTTACGGTCTTGTGAAGAAGATGACAATGTTGACAAGGCTGGTGGTGATGTTGAAGATTTCAATGCTGATGAATACTTGGACAGTTTGTTACTTGTGAAACTTAATCCAGTGTCACAGGAATTATCAAAACAATAAGGTGAGACAAGGCTTGTTGATGACGATGATGAATATTTGGGTAGTTTAACAGCTGCTGTATCAGATCTGACGTCACTGTGCAAGTTTGGCCTGTAAACAATTTTTATATATATATAAGTCATTCGGGACACGTTATAGATTATTGCTTGCTTTGGGCTAACAGCCAAAGGTTTTTCACTGCCTTATGCAACTTAAATTTTATACTTTTACACTATCTTAAATCGCTTTAACTACTATTCAAATATCAAGAGTATGCTAACGTTATCTTTGACAATTTTATTCAAATCTAATCGGACTTTTTTTAACAAAAAAATTTCAAAGCTTCCTTATCGTTTCTTATAAAGATTATCTCCCTGAATGTGTATATAAACGACATCGAAAGTCATCCAAGAAGAGAAAGGGTGGATCGATCAATTGTGTGCTCTAATGTACCAAGTATTTGGAACATCTAATTCAATGACACATAGAAGATATTTTCAACTAAAAATTCAGCATCACTGCCTGTACCTTTAGCAATTTCTTCTCAAACTACAATTTAACAACGATGACGACTGAACTATCTCGAGAAAGTGGAATAGTATCACAGATTGCGTGATTTAAGAATCATGCAATTTTCCAAGATTAAATTGCTCTATTCTTGAGGGTGTTACGTAAGGTAAAAGCACTTGTATTTGACAACCTTCTTCTAGTAACCAATTTCTAATGAAATTACATTTTATTAAAATCTTTAATCATATTGTCTTTACATAGTTATGCAATTAATTTCATTACAAAAAAATAATAAACAACAAAATGGAGTAAAAGTATAACAAATATGATTGACATGAAATAATACAAGTTAACAAGCTATTACCTTTATTTTTGTTAAGACTAATATTAGCATCCACTTTTTTAAAAAGTGAAATGAAGGGTAGAAGAAGGAGAAGCCAAGTACTGTAAACAATTCGTGCCACGGTACTCGGGTGTCCCTTGACACGATCATTATTCTTGGCTAGTAGACGAGCTTCAGGGGTTGAAAGTACCCCTGAGGGAAAAAAATTCGCCAGATGCTAAATCGTCGTCATTTATGCGAGTCACGAGTGAGCGGTCATGACCCCAGTTTTTCTCTTTTACTCCATAGCATCTTCAACAGTACAATGTATAAACATGATCCTTCATTTGATAGACCTCAAGTAGAAAAAGATGAGCAAGAAGAAGAAATCAAGAGGGACACGACAGTCGACCACTAATCGGCTGATGCTGTTGTTGATCCTGGTTGAACAGGTTCGTGGTCTTGTTACGGCCAAGGTTCAACGCTTGGACCTTGTTTGACTTGTTTCTATGAATTCAACATGATTGACCGTGTCAAATGTACAGAGTAAGTGTGACCTAGACCCTTTACTAGACCCCTAAGACCTTTTAGAGCTGCTAGTAGAATGGTATACGCACGCCTAGAGATTCTATAGAATTTAGGCGTGAACATAGTTGATTCTTAATTGGATCTTTGTTGCTCAGAAAACAAAAGCTACGAATAAGGCTTTTGTCAACGAATTGTCCGAGTTTTCAATGCATCCGTCTAACGCCTCCACTACTACCTCTTCATCGTGGCAATTACCCCCTGGGGAAATGTCCTAACCCTGCTTCATTCTTTCAACATTGTAGGACGTTGAAACAAAGCTTGAATTACACAACAAGCTCGATAGAGACCCGGATATACTAACATTAAGACAGATTAATGTGTTGTAAGTTTGTTATAATAAACCTCAACTCATTACTAATATTTGTTTTCATTACATTAATATTTTTATAAATAAAAAGTATGATGTCTTCTTAAGGAATTAAATCATATTAATACTGTTATTGATATTTAATCCAAAATCTGTATACTTTTATTGTTATTAAATAATTTTAAGAAGACAAGAATACCTTTTATTCAAAATATTTACTCTGAAAATAGTCTAAATATTTTTAATCTCAAATAAAAAAAAAATAAATTAATGCTAAAATATGACTAGAGAGGATTCAAGTGTTCTGCTTTTATATAATATCAATTAAAAATGCTAGATGTCACGAATTAGTTTCACACCTGGTAGGTAAACATTTATTCTTCTTTAGAGCTGCTGATGCAGCTGTACCATAAACTGAAGAACCAACTAGAGAACATTTAAATTCTCCAGGTGGTCTACACGTGTATTTAGTAGAAGTTGTAGGACTACCGATTCCAGAGGCTGCGTTTCGGTTGTTACTGCTGTTAAGTCGTCCATCTGGCAATAGCGATGCTATTGTACTTGTTTTGAAAGAAACTGCGAGGATATCTGATGAACCGCCGCGATGGAATGACATTGCACTCTGTTGTATTGGTGCAAAATCTTTGACGTTACCGTCCCCGGTTCAATCTTTTTTAAACAAAAAAAATAAAATGTTTAATATTTTATTTCCTACATCTCTAACTTATTCTACTTTCCTATATCATCAGTATTTAATCAAATTTTTGTCAACTCTCAATCAAAAATGAATACTCTCTTTTGAAGCTGCTTGTGGAGACTTATATAATTCGTGTACCATCAAACAATTACATGAACAAACATTTGAACTTTGTTTTATAAGATACACTCACATACAGTCGCGAATTGGAACATAAATTCCGTTGGTGGGTGACCCAGTTAACACATATCTCACTGGAATTTTACTTTTAAAAATAGCATACAACTAAATACTTTTTTTTTTCTAGTGTTTGATGGTTTAACACACGCAAACATTTTATGAGCAAGAGAAAATGACTGGATAATCCATTTTGCTTGACTGATATCCAAATATAGATGCTAAATTATTGAACTAATTAATTAACAATAAATAATCATAAAGTTATTAATAATTATATTTATTTGTTTAAACAATCAATAATCTAATTAACTCACGTATTTGATCATCTTCATATTCTCTAATAACCTTTGACTATTCAAGGGTTATTTTATGAAATCTAGACATATTTTTTTTTACTTGTTTCTTTGAAATATGATCTTCTATAAAAGGCCATTGTGAAGGCCGAAAGAATTCCTTGAACAAATGAATCAGACGAACGTGATGATTGCAGATGTATGTAATGGAGTAACAAAAGGTGAACAAAAATGAGAAACAGAAAAGGACAAAAAAATCATTAAAATTAAATGATTCTAATAAATTAAATTCAACTTATACAGTAGTGAACAAGCATTTAAAAATATTTTTAAACATCCTATCTTTGATACAATTATTTCTAGTGCTTTTTTGTTGTTTTTTTTTTTTTTTTTATAAACAACTATATGAAGATGTCAACTTGGTCATATGAAAGAAAATTTCACAAGAAGACTATGTTTGTAAACAAAATGTAAAATAACAATAAAAATGTATAAGAGAAAATTTACAGTATGTATTATAATACCAGGAATGCAAAATTATGCAGCGCTTATAATACTTTTATGCACGAGGTGGCGACTTTCCAAATCTCTCGATACACTCTTACACTCGTTAGTATATGCATTAAATTTTCAACCTATTTATAAAATAAGATAATACGCAGTCTTGTAATATTATACTGTATCATCTAGACATGTTTTTCTATCTTGGTTATAAATAGTACTTTCCTCTACATTTAATTTTCTCATTAAATGCATTAATTTTCAGCACTTCTAGAAAGCTTTGAATCCAATAAACAGGAAAAAATTTTACATATCATTTAATTATTTATTTTTAAGTAATCAAATAATTATCATTTATCAGCATATTTTATTTTTACTTAAGACGCTATAAAATATTTTTCAAAGTATGTAATTGAAATAGCATAACGCATATCATCAATACTTTTACAAACCTGTTCTCTTTTTCCTTTAGTTTCCTTCCTTTCTTAATTGGATTAAAAGCTTTCATGAAAGAGGCTTCGTGATATAAGTAAATGTATTAAACTTTCCACTTGGAGTTAATTGTATTGCTTTAGTTAATAACTTTCGTAATTATTTATTTATTACATTACAATAATAATAGCTATAGCTACAACATATCTAAAAACAGGATATTCTTGAATAAAAAATATATGCTTTCATATCAAAGTACTACTATAGATTGCTATCAAATGCCAAAGACGTTATTCAACTCTCTTACACTAATACACAAAGAATACACATAAACGATACACAGTGTTACGTCATTGAGGGTAAACCTCGTTAACAGATAGATACTATGATGAGATTAAGCGTTTATGCAATGTCGATTTAGCGGTTTCCTGCGATTTTTGTGACTCATTATCATCATTCATGAGTGTAAATTAAATTTTAATGATTCAAGTTAATGAATAGACGTCACACTTTATGTTTAAAATAACAATTCACTTAACTCCTCCATCTATAGATCAATGACATTGAATTATATTTAAATAAAAATAATTATCATTAACTTTGTACATTTTTTTGTTCTTATTTGATACTTTGATCTATTTTGTTATCAATTTTTTTGTCATCGAATGATTTAAAATAATTATCTTGACTGTCCTCATTTGGCAGATACTTTTTTTTGTTAAAGTTAATCGATAACTCACGTGAGATTATATAAATGAAACTATTTAGATAATAAAGTTTAAGTTTTTATATCAATTTATGTTGTGATAAGAAATAGCTTAATTTTTGCATATTTAAGATTTCTTCATTAGTTATATGAATAAATACATAAATAAATAAATTTATTAATTATTTGCATATCCTTGAATGTAGAGATTGTTTGGATTTTACGTACAGTCCAGTCATTATTTTGTAATCACATTATAGTACACTTTTGAAAAACATCTGATCTTTTTTTTAAATTTAATTTTGTACAAAATTATTTTGAAAATTGTCCAATATGATAACAAAATAGTTTACGTATAATTTAAAATGATCACAACTTTTTAATGATGAATTACGACACCTTTTACTTCCTTTTTTTTTTTACTGAATGACTAACCTAAATATAAAAAGCTAAAATGACTGCACAGGCGTCAAAAATAAAAAACTTTTTTGTAATAAAAAAGAAAGTTTAAAATATACTCATTAGGGTATGATATTCCTTTAAATAGAAAATGACACTGGAATTTTAGTAACTTGCTCGATTTTTCTCTTGCTCATTTTTCTCATTTCCATTTATTACAATGTTTAATGCAACTTGATAACAAGTTGAAGAAACATGTTATTTATTGTTGGTCATATAATTTAATGGTGATGTTTCACTGGTAAATTATTGACGCTAGCAGACAATAGTAACTGAATTATTTACTGAAAAAGTTAAAATTGTCTTGTAAACTCGGAACAACGTTCAAGTCTCAAGAGTAATCTTGGACGTTTTTTGTTAACCTCTTGCCACCCACATGAACGAAAATGCGTGACGTGCGATGAAAATACTCACGCAACTTCCACGACGACGTTTCCTTTTTACTTTTACTCTAACCTCCACTCGCAATCTCTCTCTAATTACTCACATATGACGCACGTATATACGACATTCGATATCATCCACGTCACTTGAACTGTTAAGTATCTCGACTTTTGACTGTTATGAATTTTTTTAATTGAGAATATTCAAGGATAAACGAAAATTTTGAAAAGCGAGAGTAATTTGTGTTTGTCCAATCGAGCGTCATTATTCTTCATCTAATTGTGACGTCAGATTACCCCAGTTCGTATGTCCCAAACTTTTTTCCACTCTTTTACTCATGAATAACTTTCTTCACATCGCACCTGCTTATTGTTCGTACGACTGAAATCGATACTTTATCGATTTTTTTCTTTGCTTAATGACCACTCAAAATTCAGATGACTCACGAGATTAACATACATCTTTCTCACTCCACTTAACCTCCACAATTAGCTCAGAGAATAATTTTATTTTCGGAGCCTTTTAGGAAAATTTCCTTCCGTTAGATTCACTTACGAATCATCACTGGCATTTGCACAGCGAGCAAGAGAGAGAACACGAGGAGAGGTTGAAAAGCGCGAGGCGACCGGAATTTTTCAGAGTTCAACATTACCACTAAGTCACAATTATATTGTAAGGAATGCACGTAAAAAAAAAAATTTGCGTTTTCTCCTCACTCACGGACATATTTACCTTTCTCTGTGGCACTCCCTCGTCTTCGTGATCGTTACGTTGCTATACAGCGATATTTTACAACTGAATATTCGCTCACCAGCAACGTGCGTACAAACAATATGGCGTCAACTACAAGGTTACCGATTTTTGCGCTGATAATCATGCTTTTCGCGATCAACTTAATGCATTCTGCGCTAGCGCGGCTCAAAAAAATGCCATGCTATGCACACTAATCTAACCGACCGAAGCTTCGCGATGTTATAGCGGTTTCAGCGCAGACTAGCGGCCATCTTTGTGAGAATCTAAGTTCGCGCACGCGTCTAGAAAATAGCGGTTAAAATGGTTGATTTTAAAGAATAAAGTTCATTCTATTTACATTCATAGAGTTACAATTATTTATCATTAATAATTATTTTACAATTAATTTTTTTTTAAAATATAAAATATTAATATTTTTTTATAATTTATTCATTAACTGGATTTTTGCTTATATTTTCAATGTATGAAACAGCTAATTTTTTAGCATAATCTACTCCATCAGGAGTACCATGCTGCTCTTCAAATGCAACATACTTCTTGAAGAGTGTTTTCATTTTTTTTGGTGGCAAAGTTTGGGCAACAGCTTTCTCCAACACTTTTCTGCAAGAAATTTTTTTTGTTTTTTATTAGTATTTAATAATGTGAAAGTAATACGAGACAGAAATAAACTTTTATAGATAAAATCATACCTTGCAATCTCATATTCTTTGTCCTTTACCAAGAAATCAACGTAAGTTGACCACACGTCAACTCTTTTAGGGTATGAAGTTAAAATGTTCTCAAATAAAGTTTTAGCTCTCTCTTTATCGCCATAATTATTTTCTGCTTGAGCGAATTTCACCATCAAATAAACATCTGAAAATAAGATTAATTAATAAGCGAATGTAATGAAAAATGAATAGAAAATGAATAATCTATTCATACGTACGTTTTGAAATGGGAAGAGATTGAAGTGCTTGTTGCATAAGAAGTCTCGATTTCTCTTTCAATCCTATTTTAACAAGAGCAGTTCCACATTCAATCCATACTTCAACATCATCTTTAAATTTCCCTATGATAGCTTTCACAGTTTTCTCTAACTCTGCTTTTCTTTCTGCATCCAAGTGAATTGTTAGCATATGCAAATGAATCTTTTTAGAATCATTTGCATTTATTGCTTGATGGAAAACGTCATTCAAACTTTCAGAGGAACCAAATCGAGATTCTAAATTCAACCAAGCTTTCCAAATATTAAGTTTTTCATTCTCTTCACGGAAATTAATAGTTTTTAATGCTCTTCTGACTACCATTCGTGCTTTTTCAATTTCCGTTGCTTGGAGATGATACGCCATGTATTGCATCCAGATCATAGAATTATTAGGCTCTGCTAGAACAAGTCTATCAAATTGATCCGCAGAGCTAGGTGCTTTTTTACTAGCCAAAGCTTCTTCTCGCTCACGAATTTCTCGTTCTTTTTGTCTCTCAAGTTCTCGTCTTTCAGTAGCATTTAATTTTCTCTTCTTTTGTTTCGGCTCGGTATCTTCTTCATCATCATCTTCACTATCACTGGATAGTTGTTTAAGCAATTCTGGATCAGGTTTCGAATCCCAAAAGAATTTACATTCAGGTATCATCAAATCTTTAACATCTTCAGATTTTTTTTCATCTTTATCTTTTTCTTTCTTTTTAGTTCTTTCAACTTTTATAGCTTTATCATCCTCATCATACGGTTGGTTTTTTTTTTTAACTGAATTATTGGAATTAATATCAGAAACTTCTAATCTTTTTATTTTTTCCCCTGTAACATTATCTTCACTATCTTTTTCAATTTTACGTTTCAAGGAATTTTTTTGTAGCAATGCAGATTTTCTAGTTTCAAAAGCAGACTTGACTAGACAGATAGGAAGTAAATCAGTCTCATTTTTACCAAGAACGGCATAACACCTGATTTCTTTTCCAACTATATAAGGACGAAGGTTAGGTTCTAAGTCATTAATATGTCTTCTAGCAGGTAAAGCAGCTAAGGTCCCTCTGGCTTGACCTTTCAATAATACTAAAATGAACCAATTAGTTACTAAAAGAATTTCACCTCTTAATTGGACATCTGTAGATGTTTCTGATAATTTTTTTTGTTCGACAGTGATTCTATTTACCAATGCAGGTATAAGAGTAATTTCCACAATTTCATGGATATAATTAACCCATAAAACTGATCCTTTAACTTCATCTCCCTTTTCAAACATTCCGTAGAAATGATTTTGACGTACTGTGGCCATTACGTCATTCTCAAGTTTTATTATCAAACCATGGTCAGTAACTTGGTCAACAATTCCTGACACTCTCTGGCCTAAATGCATCGAAACTATTTTTTTATTTTTATAGCAATCATGATTGCACAACTCTTTTAATTTACTGAAATATAATGTTAATAAATCAACAGCTGCAATCATATCAGAATCATTTTTTACAACTTCAGTCCATATTTCATGTAAAGAAGTTGTTAGGAATACTTTCTTTTCTTTTTTATTAATTCCAGTTATTTTTCCAAATAACAATTGATTAGTTGATAGGGCTTCCATACTATCTACCTTATGATAAGGTACAACTCCATAATCATTGAAATCTTCTACAGATAGAATCACTTTTAAACCATTTGTACTGATTTCCTTAATAGAGCAGGGAATACATTCGTTCACTTTGAGATTATTAAATAATGGAGATTCTTTTTGCAGAGTATAAGTTCTTGATAATAATAATTCTGGAGTTACTGAAAAAACTAGTGCTGATAATTTATCTCCAGGGACATATTTAGTGGATAGATAAGTTGCAATTTCTGTACAAGGTGCCATATGACCTGCTGGTAAGAATCCTGTAACAGTATCAGAGTCATTTTTTATTTGAATTCGTAAATAAACTCCATTGATAGATGATTCGACAACTGATCCTTCAACAAGACTTCCAATCTTCAATTCTTCTAGTGGATTCTCCTTTATCTTTTTCATTTTTGTTTTGTCGTACATGAATAAGATTAATTTTCCATTTTCTTTGTCAATTTCTTTAATTGTTACCATCACTACTTGTCCTAAAACATAATTTTTAGTGCCACCGATTTTTTTATTCAACAATTTTGCAGGTATCCAGCCTTTCAAATTCCCATAGAATTTCACAAGTAATCCTTCTTCACGAACAGAAATGACTACTGCTTGATATTTACATCCAATTTTAGCATCATTGATATCACTTAATATTTTCTTTTTACTGTTGACTAGAGATTTCTTTAAAGTAAACATTAATCCATTGCCTTGAGTATGATGTCCTAAAACTCTAGCTTCAATCTTATCTCCAACTTTCAGTGGTTTTGCATCTTCGTCATCAATGTCTCGCACATGTTCTGGTGCCACGTTACCAAAAGTTGATCCAGATTTAACTACAAGAAATCCATTATCATTCAATTTAATTATTTCTACTGTTGTTTTATCTCCAGGTCGTATTGCTTCGGGAATCAAAGTGTTTCCTTTCACTACACTTTGTTGCATTGAACAAATATAGACTCGATCAAACATTTCGTAAGATATGATTCGACACTTGTGAACAGAATCAGGAGTAAATGTTTCATTGATTCTTTCGTGATCAACGTTTGCTCTTTTAAATGGCAGGAAGCCTCGAATTCCTTTCTGCAAAGAAAAAACTACACCTCTAGGTTCTCTAAATAATACTTGTGCATTCTCCATTATTTCTCCAATCTCTATAGATGTTTTTTCATTGTTAAGAGAATATTGAGAGAAATATGCATATTTAACTGTTGGAAGAACATACATAAGCGTACCAGAAATTTCTGATCCTTTTTCGTATGTAGAAAGAGGTTTCTTCAAATATAGTTGATTAATATAACCAATATTAGATTCATTGAAGGTAACTTGTAAACCATTAGACAAAATTTTACTAATGTTTAAGTTTAAACGAATGCCAGGAATTAATCCATCCAAAGGTTGATCATCAAAAATCACGGATTGATCGGATTTAGATTTTGTAGTTAATTTAATTGTTATCATATTCGCATCAGATTTCAACGTTTTAATGTAACAAGAAATCTGTTGACCCAGATCTATTGGAAATAATGTAAATTAAAAAGAATTTAGTAATTTTATTTAATAATGAATAGTCAAATAAATTTATACTTACAGTATTTAAGATTATTGTGAACATCAGTATTTGATAAAAATCCTCGAAGAGTTTTGATTCCAGTATCTACAACATATCCATGATCTTCAACACTGCAAACTGAACAAACAATTTTAGCACCTTTTCGTAGAAGTGAAAGATTTAAACTTTGGTTAATTAACTGTGGTTCTATTGAAAGAGTTATTCGGTATTTTCCTGATGCATCAGTGTTTTTTACATAACAAACAAGATAATCTCCACGTTTATATAGTTCAGAAAGAGATTTAAATTCATCTTGCTGGGAACCTTTTGATTCAACTAAGCTTTGTAACAAATTATTATAAGATTCACTAATATTTGTAATTGGAATTTGTCCACCAATACGTCCAGGTAGAGACACTGCAATATTGTATTCTGTAACGGCATGAACTCTAGCATGAACGATCATTCCTTCCAACAAAGTTGTGTAAGTCAAACAATCAGCAGTGTTTGGCGTAAAATTTGCATCGATTTCAGATGAAATTTCATTTTTATTTTTGCGTTGTGATTTTCCTTCTTTTTTATGCTTTCCATTTTTACCAGATAGCTATAAACAAAAAAAAATATTTAATACTCCAGGTTTGAGACAAGTTATCAAATTGATTAATTGCAATAAAAATTAACTTACTAAATGAGATGAAGGTAGAACGACAGGTTCTTTACCTCCTCGCGGAAAATCTCTCATTATCTGTAGAATGAAATATTGATAAATAATTTGTAAAACTTAATGTTTGTTCGTTAAAGAGGTTATGTTAGTTTCACGTGGGTAGAGCATGTGACATAAAGTAAATCGATAGACGAATATATTATTGTTTTTATTGATTACACTATGTCCAAATATTATAATTAAAGGTGAGTTATTACTTACTCAGCTTTTAACAATGATATATTAATTAAAAGAGTATTACAACGTGTAGTAATCCCTATTTTCACTCGTGAAGAAAAGCAAAACAATCTATTGATTGCGCAGTCAGTAAAAAGATGCCTTCAAAGAATACTGACGTACCTAGAAACCCAGAAGTGGCTGTTTCGGATTCATTAATGCCTGGTTTGTACCCGATGAGCAATAACCGACTGCAGGTATGATTTTTGTTTATATTGAGTTTCCAATCTAGAATTTTTTGAGCTTGGGCTAAACTGAATAAACTATAAAATTTGCAATTATTTTTTAAATATGATGTTTCAGTACATGAAATAATTTTTTTTTCGTATTAAAAGGGTATGTACGGCTCATAGATCTCGAGTTATCGGCTGAAAACATAGTTATGCTGCAGTGAAGCATAGACAATCTTTAAATGCTCATAACTCGAAAATTATGAGAGATACGGGATTTTTGACGAAGTGCTTTAGGGAGAGGAGAACCGACTTTATTTCTCACATTCAGATCTTTCATATGAGTCCTCGATTATCCCTCTAGCATCATTAGCATAGAGGTTATGCATATTTTAATGTTTTGCAAGTTTTTGCAAATATCTAGAGATCTACAAGTTCAATATAGGTCATTGTTAGTGTTTTGGAACCGTCTCATCAAGATCTTTAAGATAAAGTCCATAATTTTATGACTCATACATAAATTATGATTTCGACAGTTTCTAGGGTCAAAACAGGAAATTCGTTAAAGTTTCTAGTTTAACGAGCTTAAACTCATAGTTTTGATGCCCAGAATTGATAAATAAAATCAAACATCTGAAAAAGCAAGTCACGTTCCCTAAATTATCCAAGTTCTACAAATCATGTTTCGAATAGAGGGCGCTACGAAAAGACTCATAATTTGAAAAAGTGAAAATTTGTTTTTATTTTAGTTATTATTATTACTAATGATACCGCAGGTATATTGTTAATAAAAATAATGTATTTTCAATGTAGAGTTCAGCTCCTCCTAAGGTTTTAATTGTTTTCTGTACTTTGTCTAATTGCGTTTTTTCCGATGGAGTTATTAGCTTTTCCATCTGTAAACAAGAAAAACTCCATTAAGTTTATGCAAAAATGTTATTAACAACAATTTAAATTATGTTCTCTACCTGTTCTATTTGATCTTCAGGAGCACCATGTTCTTTTAAATTACTAATAAGTGTTTGTAATCTAATATTTTTATCCATCATACGTTTGTTGCTGGAAATTTCATGATTCCGCCTTTGTATGGTGTTGTAAAGTGCATGATAACAATGTTCAATTTCCATACGAACCACTTGATTAATGTCAATATGAAATAAATAAAATATTTTCGATGGTGCAGCAGATGCATTCATTTTCTTAATTTCTTGCATTTTTAAATAATTCTTCTCTAAAAGCGCATAAGTCAGATCCTTTGCTTCCTTTACAGGAAACATAATTAATTCATGTATATGTTGTTGTTCAATGAATTTTTCACTACGTACTAATCTGTTAAAAAATGGAATTTATTTTAATTAGTTATGTCAACAACTATAAATCATGTTAATCAAATTGAAGTCATACCGAAAAATTCTTGCTGCTTTAGATCCAAATCGTTCAAGTACAATATTTTCTATTGTAGCCCAAGCCAATTGAGCAAAAGCTTCTTTCATATCAACACTGAACTGACCACCACCTGAGTCTCCAACTCGTCTGACGAATCTTCTTGGATCGTCCACTAGAATATTTATTTGATTAATTTACAATCACTATGAACAGATATAATAAATTAATCAAATTCTTACCAAGAAGTTGCAAGTATTGATCCAAGTAATCGTAGAGTTCTGGAGCATTCAAATTTTTAACTTTATCTTTAATTTCATGATAAGGAATAGGATTCGATGTGTCTACCCAAGAAGCTGTCCGGGTATACATTAAATAAATAAGTTGACGCATCAATTCACTAGCATGATTATCAATCATCCTTTCTACGGCACTCACTACAAGTTCATCCCTATAATTGGATTTCAGTACAAGTGATGTATAATAATTGCAATAATTATTCATCTGTATTTTTTTTACATACCTCAAGTCTTGTATTAATCTATCAAAGTTGACTTTCCAATAGATCTTACTGTCACCAGGATCTGCTTCAATTCCTTGAATTTTTTTTATAATTGCACTTATATTTAATTTTGGCATATCAAACTCACAGGTATTAATCGATTTTTCAGGTTTATCATTAATATTTCGTATTAGAAATTGATTTTTGACTAATAATTGAAATTTATTGATTAAATTCTCGACAGATGGTTCTTGACTAACTGTGAAATTGATCAATTTATTATATAAGTATCTAAAAAACTTTTCCATTTATTTCTATTCTTTCTCCATTTTCATACCTTGTGCTATCTTTTGATAAGTCTTGATAATCACTTGAGATGCAGTTTCATTTCCTTGTTTTAATATTTCCTCGAATATTATTTCACATTCATCTCCACTACACTTTTTTATGAAAAACATGAATCTGAAAAATGCAAAGTCAATTTAAATAAATTGAAGATACCAATTTATAATAACTGTAATTGAAATAATAATTACCTAGAGTAACGTAACATTAAAATAATCTTTTCAGTATGTATTTTATACCAAACAAGTTTTTCTTGCTGATCGAATGTCACCAATCCAAACTTAATTAAAACACAAAGTGATTCTTTTATCTGTAAGTAAAAAAAAAAAGTTTTTGTAATATTCATTCAAATTTTGAAAAATCTTTTAAATAAGTTCATTACCTTTTCCATTGGAAGAGATGTATGTCTACGAATGAAAAACAAAGTTTGTGAGTCATTTTGAAATAAGCAATCTCCAACTTTCTGAACAATTGGTCCAAAATGTTCTAATAACATAGTTGAACATAATTTTCCACACAGATAAGACATTTTTATTGTATATAAATTAATTATCAAAAAGTTCTATAAACTGATGAATAATTACTTGTTGATCGACATTGGAGACGTGTTTCTAACCTTAAACCAGTAATAAACAATGCTCTAGAGAGGATGTACTCGATACATTTTGTACATATTTTAGTTCTTCAAATTCATTTCACATCTAGATGACGATATTTTATATGCAAAAAATTTTTGATGAAGTGGACACTCTCAGTCGTCTTTCTGTAGTCAGTGGCCATTTTATCAGTTCAGCATGTAAACTTTTTCTAACCTTCATGATGTAAACAAAATTATAGTCAGCCCCACCGGCTCGCGCAAACAATAGAATCGATCATGTAGGCATTGCCTAAGGCTTATTTCACATTAATTCGCTTTGTCCAAACAATTCATTGTTGTATAATTATTCGTAGTTATTGAATACATATTATTAGTTGTAAGTTTACTTTGATTTTTTAATTATTTTTGTATACTATCGAATTAAAAAGTCGGCACAAAAACTGCTAACATTACCTTCAATATCACACATGTGTTTTATCTGATTTAAATTTGGAATGAAATGAATATTCAAGTTAACATAGCATATATTAATAAAATAATTAATATTGTAATATTCTTTCATGAAGTAATGTAATATATTTATTTTTTTAGACAAATATCAACAGCAAGATGCCTTATGACTTTCAATTTAATCTACAACAAAAAGCAACATTATGTGCTGCAATATCAATCTTAAAAAAGAATGAAGTTAAACATAAGATCAGAGAGCTTGCTAATCTCGATGGAAGATTGACAAAAGTTGAAGTTGAAAGAAAATGGCAAACAATAACTAACAAAGTCAAAAAATTGAATAAAAATGTATTACCTCCAACTTTAGAGAAAGAACTGATTTATTTTGTCAGGAAATTAGGAGAAAAATTATACAATTGGTATGTGCATATTGAAATCGAGAATCAATTCCCATTCAAAACAGAAGAAGTGATAAATTATTTAGATGAAATACACTGGACACCTTATGGTACGATAGATGAAGTTAAAATATTTGAATCATATTTGTCAAATAATCCAAATCGTCGTATTAAAATAATGTATTATATTGCATGTTATTATGCATTGGAAGAACACATTGATGAATTGTGGGAACAAATGTCAGAAAATTCGCAAGATCAATGTGATGAGGAAATATTTACAAATGTTGATCGACATATATGGGTATACTGGAGACATCGTAGAGATGGTAATCTACCTCTCTTAAAATTCTATTTTGACACATTTTATATGTTGAAGGAACCACTTACGTACGACTATGATTTTTCATATCGCATTGATCATTCTCCAGAAGAAAATATGTTATGGATGTCGGTACATCAAGGTGATCATATTGCAGCTAAATATTTTTGGGGAAAGATCAACGAAGGAGAAAAAAATGCTTGTGTAATAGACTGCACTCGCATGGCTATGATGTGCTACGATGATTATGAAGTTGATGATCAAAAAATAAGGAACCACAAGAAAGAGAGGTATGCAGAGATCTGTATATTTTTATTAAACCAAATGAATAGAGATCAAAAGGAATTTCTTTTCAATCAAGAATTATCGTTAGATGACGATGATGATTTTGACATTATGAATGAAGATGTAAAATCTAAACTTTTAGTAATGTTATTGTCTGTGTGGCCATGGCAAGAACTTTTCATACCAGTATTAAACGATCTGTTGCCATATGTTAAGTCTGATAGTCTCACACTTAGTATAATGCTATTTGAATCATCAAGGAAAATGTTTCATGAACACAAGCTTGGCTGTACTATAAAAAATAGCAGTTACTCTAGTATATTACAAGCAGTCTGGAGTAATCTACTAGATTCTACTAAAGGAAAGATGATACATTCCGGTATAAGTTCTCTTGTAAACGAATTACTAGCAGTACAGGACTTGGAAAGTATTAACTTGATATTTAATGATCCAAAAATACCAGATCACAGAAAACTACTCATAGAATCCGGAAAAAGAGGATATATAAGGTTAATTACCAATAATCAGTATAGATTTTTGAATCAGTTCATTGAAAAAATATTTATAAATGATGGAGAAAAAAACGATTTCAAAAAAAGGATTGCTGAATGGAAAGGATTCGTAGAAGGAGAACAAATTGATGTAGCTGAAGCACTTAAAAATTTATGGCCCACAGAAAAGGCTAAGTAGCTTAGATGATGATATTGTTCTTTTGGAATATTTTGTGAAGAGATGTGAATCAGTTCATTAATTCAGTGAAGTTAAAACAAAATAATTAATGAATAAAAGATGTTAATGCTCATTGAATAAAATTCAATGGTTCAAAAAATTTTTTTTTTTATTTTTATATTATATAAAAACTTTCGTTCTACTTTTCAGATTATATAATAACTTTTTAACTTTTATTTTTATACAAATTACATATAAGCTTAAATTTAATTAATTATTAATTATAAAATTGTAACTTCTACCTCATGTGCCAATTATTCATCACATATGTAATGATTCATGATATTTGTATTTTTGATTGAAAAAAAAATTAAAAAAAAAGAATTATTATAACATAATTTTAATTTTATTGTTATCATAAAATTGTATCCAATGGTTTGATTATAAATCATAAAACGAAACTTTTATTTCAAAATATTAAATTTATTTTTACTTACATATGATATTGCTAGTAAATTTTTGATTTGTTTTTAGTTGTATTCATACAAAAAATTTTATTTCTTTATCAGTAATGTTATTTTTGTGTATACAAATATAATTGAACGAAAAAAATCAATCATAAATTATTGGAAAATATATGCTGTTGTTTATCAATGTTTTCCTTTTGTCAAATAAACTTTTGTTACAAATATTCCATGTTTCTTTATTTAATAATATAATTTTTTTTTAATTCTACAATTAACTCTAAATTTCTTTTTCCATTGATCTTGACAAGGTAGTTTTGATAAGATAATAATAATTAATATTAAAAATGAGTATTTATCTCTTTAATGCAAAAACAATCCATCGATTAGATGAATTATGAATTTTAAAAACCTGCAAGAAAATAATAAACATTAATAAATCTCCATACTAATTAAGAAATTTCAAATACCAATAGATTATTAAGAACAACTTACACGTCAATAATAATAAATATTGGAATTTTTTTCACTATTATGAATCATTAATCTCCACAAGAAGTAAAAAATATATGGTAATGAAGCTTTTTTAATAGTCTATCTCAATGTGTGCATCAATCATACCTTTTTTTGTAAATTATAAAATCTGCAATTTATGGATTATAATAATAATTTTTGCATATATTCAAATTTTCTATCATGTTGTTTGTATAGTCCATTTGAATCCATTTTAGTTTTAAAAGAAAAGGAAAAATTTATGTAGTCAATATTTAGTAATATGTTAATAAATGTTTTCTTGAATTCACATAATTTGAGCTTGATCTAAAAAATTTAAAAAAGATATTCAACATACCTGGCATCTTGATGCATTTGCTTTGGAGAATTATCTAAACTATTGATTAATAAATGTTGTCCTACAACAGAATTTGATGAAGAATTACTTAAATCTTTTATATTTAGATCATCCACATGAATTTGATGAGCATCTAATTCTACCAAAACACTTGGATTAGATATATTTTCATAAACTTGTTGATTATTTAAATGCTCCAAATTTTTCTGATCATACATAATATTTTCAACATTTTCCAATATAGCTTTTTGCTCATTTTCATGCTGATTATTATCTATACTTGTATGAAATCCTTGATAATCAGTGATTCCCTTTAGTATTAGCGAAATGAGTTCAAAATACATTGCATCATCATGGCAACCTTTAGTATCAAATAAACATGAAATAAGTACCTCATTTAGCGTTACGAATGTTGTAGATTTCGGTATTGCTGACAAACTAATACTGCTAGAATTTTCATCAGGACCAGTGATCATAACTGAAATTGGTACAGGTGTTGGTGGAACGTACATTCTAAGACCACTTTTTGAAGATTCTGACCCTGAATCGGAAGTTGTCTTTAATGAACTACTAGAACTGTTTCCATAGTTGGGGAATGATGTTGTGCTTGTTCGTTCTGAAAATCAAAAGATTTAGCACCTCTAGTTTGATAGAGAATCATTTATGAAGTATATCCCAACTAACAAACTCTTAAGACCATATTTAATTTTGCAAGACATTGTAGATCTGAGTCTTAACATTTTGCTAGGCAAGATTATTGTGTTTCACTCAAATATTCATGTCTTAAAGAAGTTCTTTTATTCATAATGCAAAATATTTGTTATAAAATAGAATCGAATTATTATAAACAAAAATATAAAGTCAAAAAAGTAATATTTATTTCACACGATGATTTATTATTTTTTATTATTGATAAAAGAATCTCTTTAATAATTTTTTTTGAATCAAATGTACCTCCTTTTGCACGTTGTAAAGCTTTGAGCTCATCAAGTTGAGCCGCCGAACATAAAGGTGTGTCGACTTCGTAAGTATTATTGAAAAGAGTATAATTTACCTCATATTCACCAGTTTCTTTTCTAAACGTAATGACACTCTCGAACCTATGACCCCATAAAATTTCAGAAGGTAAATAAGAACTTCGTGCTTGTGTTGTCATTCCCGTTGATTCAATAACACCTGAATTGAATTTTCTAGATAGAAAATGAAGAAGTATATCTTTTTGAATAAAAATAAATTGTTCAAACCTTCTAGAATGACGATGATCTCAAATCGTTCTCTTAGCATATCACTAGCAGATAAATGATACAGAGGAGAACACTGATCGATTTTATGAACAATAGTTGTTGGCCAGATAAAAAATATTTTATCTTCTTCACCGTCACCTCCTACTTTGAGCTCGGTTTGAAAAAAAGGTAACACTTCTCCTTCTTTAGTAACCTTCGATGAAATTAATTATTTAGATAATAATAATTGTTATCAAATATTATTGAATAATAAGTGTTTTTATTGAAGAAACCCAGAAATATAAATTCAAAAATAATTATTTTAATGAAAAGCTTTCTATTCAACAGTAAAAAATAATTTGTTCTATAATAAAATTATTTTTTATTCAAGGTAAAGATGAACCCCTTTAAAGACAACCCTTTTAAAAATTGTAATATACACTTGTAATCTGGAATAATAAAAAAACACACCTTGAGTGTGTTCAATGTTAAATTGATATGCATAAACTGTAGAGCTTTGTAGTCATTTTTAACACACTTCAAGGTATATTAAAATCTATAGTTTCTTTACGGGGTTAAACATGGAACATGTTTAAATATGTTTACTGCAACACGATGTTCCAATAATATATGATTGTCAATTTCTAAATAAAAACTAACCTTGCGTTTAATCATTTGTGCTCGAACATGAGCTTCAATAATGTGACTTTTTCTCATGTCACCAACCCGAAACATCAAACATGGTTGTCCATCCCTTTGACAAATTACTGCATTACGGGAAAATAATAATGTTTGGGTTCTCTTTTTTGGTCTGGAAAGTTTTGCAAACACAATGCCAACCATAAACGCTTGGAGTATTACACCAGTCATAGATTGTATACACATAACAAAAATAGCCTCAGGACATTCCTCTGTGGTATGTTTGGAACCATAACTAATTCATAAATAATAAATAAATCAATGATATTATCTAAATTAATTATTATATTTTGCTATTAAAAGTTGATAAATAAATTTGTACTCTGGCTATTAGCATACCCAATAGTATGTTGAGTTTCAACTGAGAATAAAAAACAACTGGTAAATCCATGAATATCTTCTACACAAGGAGTAAAAGTGTCATTATTATCTTCTCTGTAAAGATCACCATGAGAATATACTATAAGCCACCAGATCATAGCAAAACCCAGCCAAGATAATAAAAAATTCATGGAAAATACAAGTAACGTCCATCGCCATTGGGCATCCACCAACGTTGTAAAAATATCCTAAGAAAGGTAAATAATTTTTTAGTACTTATATTGAACTTATTTATCAGGTGATATAAGGAAACATGATGATATTTTCGAAAAAAATTCTATAAAATGAATGAACTTGATGAAGACTTTTAAATTAATAAAATATTACCTGAAGATATTTACGACGTCTTTTAGCTACATATCCTTGAACAACATTACAATCACCATGTTTAAAAACCACTCTTTTTCGTACTCTCTTAGAACTAAATCTCGTTTGACGGTATCTAAAATCAAATTATTCCGATAAAGTTAATGAAATAATTAATAAATGTCAATCACTCACAAATTATTTTAATGAATCAAAAAAACTTCACTTCACAAGTTTTCCTAAATAATAATCATAATGACACTTAAAATATAAAAAGCTTTATTTATTGAAAAAAAAAATTCGAAAAGCTGTCGCGATAACAATGTTAGATTTAGCAAATGAATGGAAAATATCTGTTACATAAAATAAAATAATAGTCTTATCTTTACTTCATGTATCAAAATATTTCAAAAAAAGATCATGTGATGATCCATTAATCATCTGATTGAGAAAGAAACATGAAACAAATGCTAAAAGCAGACTTAATTCAGAAAATATTAATCTAAATGACGAAAATATGTACTTCAGACATTCTTCACGCCAAGAAGATTCTCCTGAATTCGTCGCTTTCCCAACTAGCATAGAAACTTGAGAAATAGCTCTACGAAGACCTGATAAAGCTATTCCATCACTGACATGTAGACGTTCTAAGCATGGAGCTGATGTACCTTCGACAGCACGTGTCAGCTCCATGTTATTTCACGATATTTCTGATAGATATTGATGATTATAAATGCTTTTTCAATTAAAATGTTCTTTCTTTTCACTATTATTCAACCTTCACAATGCATCTTTTACACTAATTACTGCACAGACTAAGGTTGATCTTGCTTATTAAATATTGTATAATTGTACTGATTCAACCTTCTAAATATTAGTCGAACTAAAGTAGATCACTTGATTGTGTATGTAAAACAGCGAAAGAGTAAGATAGAGAAGTGTCAGTAGAGTTTCATGCTTCTAATTTTAGGATAGCTCATTTTAACAGAATGGCTATTCTATAACTCTCTACAGAAAACTATTCAAAGAAGATGAGCCGATATCTAAATTTAATTGATATTCTTAGCATTAAAAAATCATTTTTTCGATATTGAAGAAAATATTAATACATATATTGTATATACATGATTGGTATTACTCATGTTGCTTTATATATTTCTTTGAGATTAAATTTATCTCAGTCATTACTACTATTGCACTGCTTACGATGCATAATAGTTATTGAAAAATCTTGAACGATTATCTCTGATAAAATTTTTAAAAATATTCAGTATTAATTTACGTTTGTTAGCAATGACGTTTATTCAAATTTGAATTATTATTTTATTTTGAATGATTCTTATGACGACTAATATTATGCTAAATTAAGCACAAACATTGACCTACAATTTATTTCAATATGTTAATGGAAGCTTTAAGAATCTATCTTTAGAAAAAAAGACAAAAAAAATGAATATGGGGATTTTGGTAATCATTGTTTATACAAAACAAGATTATAGTTCTTATTTATCAAAAAAAAGTTGTACATACAGTAACCTTTTAAAAAGATTAAAAGGATTTGAGGTGTGAAAATATTATAAAAATTTTTATTCTCTCAACAAAACCATAGATTTTTTGTATAAATTAATTAAATGTACACATTTGTATTATTTTATGTAATAAAATTCAATATAAAAAATTTTTAAATAACATTTGCATTGAAATGATTGAGCTTTATTTATTACAAAATAATTTAATATTTGTAACGACAAAACCGTGCTAGCCTGCCTGTTGTTAAAAACAAATTTTATATCTTTAATTAATGATAATAATGACGTTCAAGAATGTAAAAATAAATGTAAATACACTAAATATAAAACTGTTTTTTAAATAAGCTCTTTCAGCTCTATTATTTTAATAGTTTTAATGAATAAATCGAAGCTCAGTAAGTTATATTAGGTAACAGGATGGAGTAAGTGGCGGGAAGTATTCTTATTATCACACCAGACAATTGTTTAATCTCAGCAACTTGAACTATTCTTTAGTTTCCGTTTGTTCTTTTACATGAGGTATAATACCACGCAAAACTAGTCTAACTAGTTATCAAGTTATGTCAGCATTTTTTTTTTTTTTACAAAAAAAAGATTATTTTTCTGTTAATACTATTCCAATCCTTACATGCATGTGACTATATTTCTAAAAGCTTGAATATAACTATTGTAGTTTATTAAAAGTATCCAACATTACATATTGTCTCTTTTATTTTATAATTCCAGATCATTATTATCTTCAATGAAGAGTAATTTGTGTGATGATAATTTATTCTTTTGTTGAATCCAAAAAAATTCATTTTACTGTTAAAAGTATTACTTAACAAATATTATGATAAGAGATGAGATTTAACGAATCGAGGACACTTTTAATGAACTTTTGACATCATTTTTTAATGTTAACGTTATTTATTAAATTTTTATACCTCTTTTGTTAATAAAAATCATTATAAATAATTATTATTATAATGATAAATTTGATTGAATTGGGGCAATAATTGATAATTTTATATTTAAAATATCAAATAAACTCAATCACTAGTATCATCAGTATTTTTAAATTGAAAGAATTTCATTATCAAGAACAATTAAAAACATTAAATTATCATATTTACATCATTTTGGTGTTTAGCGTTAAAAAAAATTCTTTACAATTAAAAGAAATAATTTAAATCATAATATTTGTATATTTACTCTGTGATTTTCTTCAGGTAAGTGATTTTATGTTAAAGTATGTGTGTATTATGTATATGTAAGATACACAAGTATCAACAAAATGCATGACATGCATTTTGAAGCTTGAATTTTTTTATGACATTTTTTCCATTGTTTTGAGGTAGTTTAATTAATTTTTTAACTATTGTTATTAAAAATATACAACTTACAATTGAAAGCATCAATTCAAAATAAACTTAAATTAAAAAATCAAACTTTCAATTGTAGATCATATTACATGGAGAGTATACTCAATTGCTAACAAAATTTAGGATAAAATTGATTGAAAAAAATTAATTTTATATAATAACATAAATAAATAATCAATTGAATTTAATAAATTGATTTTTTTCAATCTAGTTACAATTGCTTTTGTCTTATAAAAACCTTAAAAATTATTTTTACGATTTTAAAAATAATCTAACATTATTTTATGTAACAATCTAATTATTTATAAAATATTATACATACTATTTATCACCTGAAGATGGTATTTATTGATACCGAAATGTGGTAACTGAAGAGTTGAAAAAAATCAAGATTTTAGATTGGAAAGAATTAAATATTATTATTAAGTTTACTATTAATAATAAATGTTAAGAGACATAAGTGATTGTTATCATTGGAATCCTTGTTCATAAATTTCACATCATTGATAGTTTTGTATTAGAACAGCACCTGATGACACACGTTGATGACAATACCTTTGTTTCACCTACATCTATCACGGTGATAGAGTGGAGACTCTTGATAATGTATCGAGACGTGTAGATTTTGAAAGAAAGATGGGAGGAGTTGAGAAAAAAAGAGTGTGATGAAGTCGAAATAGAGGGGATAAAGGCGAGTATAGAATGTACGTTAACATCATTAAAAGACTAGACGATTCTACTAACCGGTATGCATCTTCCTATAGCTGTTATTATTTTATAAAAAGTGTTAATTAAATAAAGAACTTGTTAATATAACGTTAACAACAATTATATTTAATAATTTTACATACCTTCAAGTAGTAAACAATTTGTTAAAAGTGCTCGGCCATACAATGTTTGGATTTGTAAAGATACCTGTAAGTGTATGAAACTGTTTTATAATATGTCAAAGTATTACAAAAGTGTCGATATTTCCAAAATGATTTTCAATACTTATATCTATTTATTCTTAATAAATATTTTTAAATGTTATTTTAATGAAAAAAATTTAATTTTTCAACAATTGAAAGAAAAATAAAACTAACAAGTAAATGCAAAAATAATCTATTTACACATATTGCTTTTAAAAGTGATAAAGGTAAGTGTGTACAAGTGTCAATCGACTTGAGAAGTGAATATCTAGATCAAACTAACTCTTGATGATGATGATGATTTAGTACTTATTTAAAGTTAATTCTTTTACATTTTACACAATACAAATAAAGTTGATAATTCATTATTGGAAATAATAGATAATTACAGAGGGGACCGAACAAACCAACATCCGATCGCATGTTGACCTACATTCATTTTATTCATATGGTGTCACGAAGATATATTATTGTCAACGATAATTTTGAATAATTGATGAAAATTAATATTATTTACTAAGTTAAATTATATATGAATGTCATTATGAAGATTATGCTGGTTAAAAGTAAAACTGATGGAAATAGAAATACATTGTATTGACAAAAATTGTTACGATTATGTTAATGAAGTTTATACATTACGTATAATAACATGAGGTAGATATCTTTGGTATGAATATCTATAGTGTAATTAATATTTACATAACAGAGTAATTATGAGAAAAAAATTTAAATGTAACAATAAAACACAAAAACGTTCAAGTGGACATAAAATTGTGCTTTTAAAAATGAATAACACACTGAAAAAATATTGTTTCTGGCAGATACTTATTTAAATGCATTGTCAATAATTCTATATAAACAATAACATTTAAATGTATGCATTTTTAAATATTTTTAATCAGAGATAAGTTTGTCTAAAAAAATTGCAGACATTAATAATTATTTTTCTTATTATTAAAAACCATCTAATTAGGAATAATATTTTGAAGTCAATTAACAAATGAAATGCTCAGTAATAATAATTAAATATTTAAGTGTTTGCAATGCCGGACACCATAAACATATCATAGCATTTTAGTAAATAGCAAGAAATGTTTAAAATCACTTTAGTTTGTTTAAAGCGTTTAACATGGTAAACACTTCAAATATTTAATTTTTAAACACTTGGGTTTGTAGTGTAATTCAAGTAAAAAAAGTCTGCATTATTATTGAATCAGTATTTTGTCAGAAGATTTAATGCAAGTATCAAGCTGACACAAGATAATATGGTTGGCCCTGAATTAAAATCTCCATTCCATACATATATGATGAATATCTCTTTGATACAAAATTTATTACGCTTAGAAACAAACATACTGGGAACTAGCAATGTTTTTTTCAATTAATAAAATCACAATTTTGAATAGTAGCAAAATGGCAATATTTTTGTAGATTCAGTTCTGATGATTACTTAAAATAATTCATCATTGATCATTATCCTCAAGGTCCATAGTATCTCAGAAAGTGAGAATTAATTTAACAATATCAGTAGCAAGACTTGCAACAAACTATTAAAAAAAAGTCATTTATTGACAATGAATTTTGCTGATTCAATAATTAAAAAATTCATTCAACCATACTCGAATGCATTAACACAAGTTTTATTCACTTGACATAATAATTATTGCTTACCGTAATCATTTTGCTGCAGATTTACATCTATTCCAATGATTTGTCGATAATGAAAGTTGCGAAATAGAAAAAAAAGGTTCCGTTGACTCCATTCCATTCCTTTGAAGAATGAAATGAAATGTTTCGGAGATGATTGTATCTACGATTTTTATTCTTTGGATTCGATACATTGTATCCATAATTCAACGATAAATAATCTCACGGACATCCATTATTATGGAAGAACCACGAAAACTCTTTCAACTACCAGGCAACGAAGATGATACTGATCAAGGGTTAGAATCAAAACTACATCAGGATGAGCATTTACTACGTGCTGAGTCACCTTTACTTGGGCAAAAAAATAATATTAATATTACTGGCATTCCGAGAAATATTACTCTAATTAGAGTGAGCACACAGAGTAGTAGTATTGGGGGTATTGCTCGACAGGATTCTTACAGGTAAATAATTCATTCATTTATGAAATTCTTTTTTTTAATTCATTAAATGAATCAATCAATTTTAAGTATTATTTTACCGATTTTAACGTTCTATAAGTATAAAAGTATAATAGCAAAAATATTAATTTAATATATAAATAATTACAATAAATTATTAATTAATTTACTTGGTAACGTAGTAAAAATTCTTAGACAAAAATGAATTGTTAGATCGTCAAAATTCTAATGAGTTACCCAGTTAATATTGTTGGGTTCACATATATGATCCCGCATCATTGCGTGATCCTCGTAAAAAATTAAAAACTTCCCCAGTAAAGCAGCTGATTTTTTTCTCATAAAAAAACAGCGAATCGACTATACGTAGAATAATGCTGTCTTTGTCTGAGAGATAAAGACTGTCCCCTTTCTAACTTAACACCTGCGAAATAATATCAATTTTTGGCGAAAGTATGATTAAGATGTATGTTTATCATGTGAAAAAAACAGGGCATTTCTAACTGAGTCTCTAGTTTGACACCTGCACTGAAGAAGGGATTTATTAAAATACCATATTCAGTATCAATAAATCTTGTGTAAATAAAATATAATTAATCTAGGTAAAAATGCCCTATTTTGGCCCAGTAGTTAACAATATACTATTTTCACCACTTTAATATACTTTTTAGAAAAGATTTTTATAATTAAATAAAACAACATCACATAGTATTATGAAATAAAAATATGATAATCTTAATGTTGTTAAGAAAATCACGAAATAAAATGTTACACCATTAAGACAGTACTTTTAATATGCTAAATACTATTGCTACATAAAGAGAAGTTTCAAGAACATTTTATTCCAACTATATTCTGTTGTAATTCGAAACTAAAAAAAATAAACTTAAAAATATTCTATTATAAAGTTTTAACATAGCAGTAATAATCATTACCATAATCTATGATAAGATAATAATTTAGAAAATAATTAAAATATCAAAAGATCTCCGAATTTATTCATATCTAAATTCATACTTAACAATCACTCTTCCTTTACTTTGAACACATTTATAACACCAATATAAACATACATAATAATTAATTACATTGAGTTATATCGATTCTCAATGCAATCGATTTTATGATAAGATTTTATATCAATAGTTGATATCGATGCATGAGATTCTTTTTTATTTGAACATTCATTTCTCACCTTAAGATCATTTAACATAGTATTCATTCATTGACATTGACAAAATTTCTTGAAAAACATCACATTTATTTTTGTTTCATAATAACAATGGTGAAAGAAGTTATAAAATTTGAAAAAAATAAGTTATTAAAAAATCAACATTTAAATGTGAACTGTGATAAGCAAATTTTTATTCAATTTGAACCATCACTCATAGAAAAATTAAGTAAATGTGAGAATAATAGTGTAAGAAGGTAATAGTTGTTTATAATCAAAACTTAAAATTTATTTTTTACCATTTCTTTGACATTTCAACATTTTTACTAAAGTTACCAACTTTTTTTAATCAATGTTCTATTAATTAATATTGCAGGAATCGCTCTAGATCTGGTCCTATCCGAAAAATTCGTAGACGAGTGGTTCTAAAAAATGGTGAATGCAACATCCTTCAATCTCGTATCTCACGAAGATCTCTTCGATTTCTCCAAGACATCTTTACCACTTTAGTAGACACACAATGGCGTTGGACTTTACTGTGTTTTACATTAAGTTTTGTACTGTCCTGGTTGGGATTTGCAATAATATGGTGGCTCATAGCATTCACTCATGGTGATTTTGATGAAAAACATTTACCTCCATTTCAAGCTGAAAATCATTGGACTCCATGTATTTATAATATTTTTTCATTCACAAGCTGTTTTCTTTTTTCAATTGAAACACAACATACGATTGGATATGGTAGTCGATCAACTACAGAAGAATGTCCTGAAGCAATATTTGTCATGTGTATTCAAAGTATTGCTGGAGTTATGATTCAAGCTTTCATGGTTGGAATTGTTTTTGCTAAGATGAGCAGACCGAAACAACGTACTCAAACATTGTTATTCTCAAGAAATGCTGTCATTTGTCAAAGAGATGGTGAATTGTGTTTGATGTTCCGGGTAGCTGATATGAGAAAGTCTCATATTATTGGAGCAAACGTAAGAGCTCAATTGATCCGATCTAAAACAACGAAGGAAGGTGAAATTCTTGCTCATAATCAACAAGAACTACAAGTTGGGACTGATGGATATAATGGAAATATTTTCTTCATCTGGCCAATGACGATTATTCACAGAGTAAATGCTGAATCTCCATTTTATAATATGACTGCTGAAGATATGCTAACTGAACGTTTTGAAGTTGTCGTTATTTTGGAAGGCACCATTGAATCAACTGGTCAAACAACTCAGGCAAGATCGAGTTATTTACCACAAGAAATTCTTTGGGGACATCGTTTTGAACCCATGGTTTCATACTCGAAAGAGAGACAAGGTTATGAAGTAGATCACTCACTGTTCAATTCTACATCTCAAGTTGATACTCCACTATGTTCTGGTCGAGAACTTGCTGAATTTTATAAGGTTCAAGATGATTTACGTCATGGTATAGGTAAAGTTTTTCAAAATTTGTTCATGTTTCTTTCTGATAAAAATATTTGTAGAAATTTTTATCTGAAAATGTAATTTTAATCTCAATCAATGAAGTTATTTTTTAATCATTTCGACATTTTTACGTACTCGAATTTTTGAAATTTTACTTATATAGTCTGGGAAGTTTTGGAAATATTAATTTCCAAAACCCAAGATATTATTGAGTTGATAGTAAATTATATTTACTTCGACTTTAATACTCTATTTATTTAAACCTGTTTTCATTATTTCAGGTTGTGATTCAAACAAAATACAGGAAGCATCCGAGAAATGTACATGTGGAAGTGATGTTGGTAGAAACAATAGTTTCTTAGATTGTTAAAACATTGATGTAATACAAATGTCCAAGAGTGTCTTGAAGGACTTGGAGATAGTAAATATCACCTGTACTGGACTCGTAGTTAAAATTTGATTGAAGCCATCGTCAAACTAAGTCAAAGAGAAATTATTCATAAAATGGATCAGACTTGTAAATTTGTATTGAAGTTGATAATTGTAATGGTATATTCCTGAGTCATTATAATTAAATAGTATTATATAATTGTAGCAACAAATCAACGTATTCTAATAGACCAATAGAAATGAGAATATTTAAGAAACTAATGCAAATATGTTCATTTGATAAGCAATAAATTATTGAACAAGATTTATAAATTTATATCTTATCATGATAGATTATGTATTACCATTTAAATATCATAGTTGGTTTCAAATTCTCTTCTTATTTTCTGGACTTTCATTTGCGTATGATATTATACCGACTTTTGAAACTGTAGAATTCTCTGTTTGGTAAATCAGTAAACTCTTTTACGAATAGCTAGCATTTCTTTTAAATTAGTTGTAATCAAGAATGGTTTGTAAATTACAAATATCTCCACGAAAATATTTATACATTCTTACATTTCTGTATATCCAAAAACTAAATAATTTATTTTTTCTGTTAATAATTAGTGTATATTGTTAATCACTCCATGTTGATACAGACCTTTCTCATCAATAATACTGGAAAAAAACTGGGCCAAGAATATTTTTCAAACCCTTGATTTGATCTCTTTACTTTGATTTGGATTATATGTACATAATCTAAGGAGTAACATTAGATAAAATTAGTTCAAACAAGAAATGTTGTACACAAACCTGAAATTAAGGAAAAAATCAAATGATAATGTTATTTTATCGCACCAAAGGAAATAAAATTTTTCTATTAGGAATAGATTAATCCAACTGCAATGATCTGATGTTTCTTAACAAGTATATTATTCAATTTATCACACTTTTAGTTTTATTTATAATACTATAGGAGACACATTAGGCTGTTATACATACATATACCAAATCTGTATGACCTAGATTTATTAACTGGGTAGATATTTGTTAGCCACAAATGTTTTGTCATTAATAATTGCTAATATTTATCTGTAAACTAGAGTAACATTTAATAGTATCATATAAATAAAATTGTATAAAATTTTTAGTGTTAAGAAATATTATATCAATGCTAAGATTTATGATTTTATTCGATTTGAGTAAATGATTTGATGTAGATATATGAAAACGAAAATGAAAAAAAATGGATTCAAAAATATAAAAGTATAAAGTTAAAGTAGACACTAGTACAGCACCGTCTCGTTATTCTATAGTGAGTGTAGTACTAGAGCACGCTTGTTTAGAAAAGGTTCCATTCGAACTTGACGACTACTTGAAACTCGGGCCGCAAATTGGATTTGCTGAAGCTTAAGTATAATTGGTATTCATTACAAATATAAAATAATATCAATTTTAATGAAGTTTGATGTTTGATGACTATTCACTTCCATATTTATATTTATTTCTAGAACAAAAAATGTTGGAGAAGACTTTTTTACATGTGCCGAAAGATGTGAGATATAAATTTTAGGAAATCAGTCCACATATGTTATATACATATATAATTCTTTTCAAGAGCATGGAATTTTATGTATTCCATCTATTAGATGTATGACAGGTAATTTCCGATATAGAGATAGACAGAACATGTATGTGAATGTAATAAAACAGATATTATTCAAGTAATTCGGAAAATCTTTTCAACGATGATGGTAAATTATAATTGATATGATGTGTTAGTTTTCAATATTCTTGCATTTACATGCTCTCTAAAAATAAATATTTTATTGAATTTTATGCAACTTTGTTTAAAAGACGTATTTTGATATTTTAATCAAGATAATAATTGATAGAATTTAATAGCAAGTAACATTAGATTATTCTTACTTTCTGAATACCATGGATCTTGAAATAAAATGATTAATCCAATGAAACCAATACTCAGATAATTATATTCTAACTAATCTAGGACACTAAAAAAGTATTTTTTTAATGAAATATTTTAATTAAACATTAGAACTGAATCTATAAAAATGTTATGATGTCAAAACGTTGATTTTATTCGTTGAAAAAATTGATCGAAGATATCATTGATCATTTAAACCTACATGATTCTTTCACTTGAGCTGAAACTTTTAAATGTAGACTTAAAAAAGATTTTGTGTCACTTTAATGAATTCGAATCTACAATGTTGTTTATAAAAATTTTATCTATTTCTTTATTTATAATAAGATAATTTTATTGTTGTTAAACAATCATTGATTGAATCTATTTAGAAACGAGTGAATATCTTTTTCCTTTCAAATTTGATTAATTTTATTTTGCTAAATAACAAAATATTAGTTTTGACATGTAACCTTCGATGAATTGTAAACAAAACTTTTGATTCAAAGGATATGATAAAATTTTTTATCTTATTTCAGTGACTTTTAAATAATTTACTGATCTTTTAGTAGCTTTAAGAACAAGAAAAGTCTCTTCTTTTTTTTCTATCTATATATTGGCAAAGTAAACTTTCAAATAACGCAAAGCACGTGGGCAGATTACAGTTTAGGGGCGAAACTTCAGTTTTTATCTTGTGTTCATCAACTTGTCTTTTTATCATTGCCAATTGAACAAAGTTTTAAATGTTTAGTCTATATCTTCTGTACTTCCAAGACGTATCACCGTGACAATAGTTTTACTTCTGATGTTGGGCCAATCAAGTCGCACTGAAAGATCACGTACGATCCCAACCCTTACTAACGCTCTGCACGTTATCTACCCTCTATACCCTTAAAGCCTGGGGCACACGAAAGGTTTTTCGTTGTGGTATTGCATAGGTGCGATTGCTAGGACTTTTCGTATCTGCCAATAGAACTTGAAACATTTCTAGAAGTTTTATGAAGTCGTGTGATTTTAGAAACAATTCAATGTAAAACGACAATTTATAAGTTAGTAAATAATATTAAAGGTTACAATTACCACTAATTTTTTTCTCTTTTCTTTATCGAAGACGACGATTCCATGACTTCCAGAGATATAGATACATTTAAGATACACCGAGAAATGTTGGAAACTTTTTATCAGTCACAACTGGTTCCATTAAATGATTATCTTTTTATCTATTGGTATTAATTAAACTTTAAAAAAAAACTGGGTGTGACTTGATTGAGTTACAAACTTCCTGTTTGGTACACTTCAACACTAAAGACCAGTCTCCTTGTCTCGTATTCGAATGATCTAGATTTTTATGATAAAAAAAAACCTAGTCAATCTTTCTCAATTAATTCAATTAATTCTTCGTTTGGCAATTGATAAAAAATTTATCCTCTTATTTATTACTACTTATTTCCAATTACTCTTATAGTTAAATTGATTGAAATAAGAATTGGAAGTAATTTTAGAAGTAAGTTGCACTTCATTGTTTTTTTACTAAGCTTTAATTTATAAGCTCGAAAATAAATGAAAATGAATATTTTTCTTGTTATTTAGAGACACTGTAATAATAATTGTTTATTTTAGTATTAATTATTTATGATATATTGATTAATAAATAAAATTTCATTTTCAGAAATGATTAAGTCGATAGATAACATAACTCTGAAATAGGAAAGATAGATGAAAAAATACTGATACTTTAAAATTATTAACCACGTGCACCAATATCATCAGTCTTGAACGGTTTTCTCGTAAACACTTCCCACCACTGATTGGATCGTAAATTTCTTAACTTACTGGCTTCAGGACAAAAGTGCTATTTCCTTTTAATTTACTTGAAACCACTTTCGTTTCATGTCAATAAAATGACTTGATAATTAATCAATTAATCATGATATCTATCGGAATCATGAGTCCTTCCTTCATTTTCATTCATTGTTTATTTCAGATTTTATACTTATTACCAATCGATTCAATTGAGCTTGTTTCCAAAGAGATTCAACCAATAATTAATTAATAATAATAATAATAAGATTGTCTTATTTTCAATTAAGTAACTAAATAAACAAATAGATACAATTGTTATAAACAACACTGTAAATTCAAATTCATTAAAGTCACACAATACCTCTTTTTAGCCTACATTCAAAGGTTCTAGCTCAATTGGAATAATCATACAGATTTTGATGATCAATATATCTTTGATGAATATACACTCAGAAAAAAATTAACTGTGAACAAGTGATATTTTTTTACCAATAAAATCAAAATCTGAAATAGTTGCAAAAAGTAAAAGTTTATTTAATATCATCTATATTGTTTTGAAACAAATAATAAAATAATATTCCTTGAAAATTTATTCAAGAAGTTGGTACATCACCACCGAATATTTATTCTGCAAATTAATTTTGGAAAACAGATAATTAATTAGCACTGTAGTGTTTTGTATTAACAACACAACTTTCGATAAATTAGTGATTACATCGATACATAATGATAAAGATTTATTGAATGCTTCTTCAGAGTATTTCCACCCGCATAAACAGCTGTCTGTTTTCAGTAGCTATACTAAAGCAGTCAGGTGTAGTGAGGCATAAAGAGGGTCTGTAAGTAAGCTATAAGCCGGGTACACTCGCCTGCAACTGACTGGCAGATTTCTTCATCGAAGAAGCCACCGGAAATGATGCAACTCCACGTCAGAAAAGATATTGACTATATTCTTTTGCTTGCCTATCTGCGATGGACGTCAATAACATAACAGCAAATGAAAATATACTTTAAATATGAAATGGTTAGAATTGCAAGGCATTTCGTTCATTGGCAGCTTGCATGAAAACACTTTTTTATCACTGTTAGTCTTATTGTGTCATTGTCAAAAAAAAAAAACCAATCTTCAAAACGGGTATGATTATTCTGAAATTATTGATAATGTTTGTGGATAATATTTTTCAAGCTACTAGGTTCACTCTTATTTTGGTATTTTTAACTCTTGAAAGACTTTGATCAATTTCTTTTTATCTGATTATGAAGTTAGATAAAAGAGAATATTTTTGTACAAAACAGCAAAGTGAGCAGCGCAACCTCTTGGATTAGATTCCAACTTGGGTTCTTCTGATAATCTACTGTTTCTGCTGTTGATCAGAGGAAAGTGCAACTTGGATGTGAAAGCTCTTGAGTAAGTGATATTGTTCAAAGAGCATATAGATGAGTTACAAGAATAGGGGTTGTCACATTCCTTAAATGTTACCATTTTTAATGAGTTACTTGTTTAGTCTTAAAAATTTATAAAGTTAAAACATGATTATTTCAATTCACACTTATTACTTTGGGAAATCATCCTCAGAATACCTGAGCAGAAGAGCACAACTGGTCGTCTTTAGCCTAACATTAAACTAGTCTTTGTCAACTATGATCTAATGTTGGCTTAGAACTGGTCACTTGTGCTTTTTTGCTAGACTGGATGAATAAAGTTTCTATATAAATAAAATTCAGAAGGTTTACTTGATCAATTTCTCCAAAACATTCCAACTGTCATCAGCAACACTCCATTTCAATTATCAAAGTATATTGACTGATATAATTCCAAGGCAATATTAACATGCACATTATTATGGTTTAGAATTATTTTTAAGAGCTTAAACCAGAGTTCATAAACACCATCAAACCATATGTATTTAAATAATATGTATACAATGAGTTTGATGTCAAAATTGAATAGACGGATTGTAAAACTTTGCAGACACATTTCACACACTTCTCAGTATATGAAGTTTTGTAATTTATTTATGAAAGTGTACACCTTTCGAGCTGTTTAAAAATATACCAATGAACATTCACTGCTTGCAGTGATTTCAATTGATCCATTCTTAAAAAGTATGTTAATATATTTATATAAATAATACAAATCAATAAAATTATTATCTGTTTGTTAGACGTAAAGTAAAGTATCTTATGTCTATTAGAAAATTATAGCATTATAATATTTACGCTTAGGCAGTTGTAGTTTATCATAAAATGAAGTAAGTTTTATATTTATGTAATATAAAAAGAATAATTATAATAATAATAATAATTATTATTATTATATTAGAATAAATGTACTTATTCTGATGTTTGGATATTTACCTGACGATTCTAGAGATACCTTATGGAAAATTCTAGTCAAGATACGTTGGTGAACACGTGTGTCTGATGTTGATTCCTGTCAAATCTCTAATGTGAATTTTCAGACTTATATTGGTGAAATGAAAGCTTCTTGTCAAGAATCGTAAGTCTTCGTTTTGATTTTCCGATATCTAATTCAGTATCTTTGTCTTTTTGCTGTCTTGTCTTCTCCCTATGAGTATCACAAGGATGTTTTCCCGCTTTTCTCTAACTCTGGACTACATTTATCTTCCGGTGTGTCGAGTCAGAAAATGACTACCAAGTAGGCAACGCGCTTGAGCGTTATCCTATGTATTGGAATAAAAAAAAAAAGGTAAAACAAGTTTTAAGGCATGTCACGCATTCCTGAAGGAACGGGTAAGGAATGAGAGTCACGAATGTTGCTACAGATACGGAAAAGTGATCTTCAAATAACCTATTCTGCTACATGACAAAAATTTTCAGCTTTCTCAAAGAAATGTGCATTACAATTTACTTATTCTCTGAAATAAACTACCTCATGATAAGATTTTATATCAATTCACAAGTATCAAAAGTAAATTGTATAATTCTACTTTACGAGAAATTTTATTATTATACCTTTTTTTATTTCACAACTTTTCAAGAACAATTGAAAGTGAGAATGGTCGGGCTTGATCAGACACAATCGGATGGATCATCTTTTATTCAGCTATGATATTTATAGCATTTTGATGATAAAAAATTGATCATTTTGAGGACCTTGAGAGTGGAAGTTTCAAAAAACAAAAGAATCAATTGCACTTATATTGTTCATTGCTTAATGATGGACAAAGATAAATATAAGTCTTGGATTTTCGAGTTAAAATATTTAATAAATAAAAATCTTTTTCTTTACGTTATCAGCTTATAAAGAACATAAATCAAAACCGATTATTCAAGATATTAATTTATATAATCATATAAAGGTTTATAAAACTTCTTGTACACTTGTGCATACAATAATATATAATTATATACGATCGTATATAATTATATATCAGTCAATATAAACAAAGATAATAGTCTTTATAACTGTGTAATGGTTTCATTAAAATTCCTACAAGTGAAAACATTTCAGTTTAGTCCAACCCAATTAATAAATTTATTTGTAATTAATACCAAGTAATGATATCTACTTTGATTTATATAAAAACAACAATTCATTGGATTTCATAGTTTTATCACGTTATTCGAACTTTTCATAATTTTCGCAAAGTAAAGACACAACTTTGAAAGCTTGAAAGTGAATTTAATAAATCGATAATAAATTTTTATTCCTAGAAATTTTTATATTCAATATTAAATATTTGGTATTTCCAATAAAAAAAATAAAAAAACTCAATGACAGTTTTTTCTAAATTTCAATCACAAAAAAAGTTACTTATTTTACTACAACATTTTCAAATTAACACCCAAAAAAAAAAAAAAAGGTATCCAAGTTTTGCCTTGCGAATTAAAATAAATTAAAAGCCAAAATAAATGAATGCAAATGAGTTAATAGTATTAGGATGATTTCTGTCGTTTGATGACGAAGAAGAACATTTAATCGTTACAAAATAAAGTCAAAATGAAGGCAATAAAAATTAAATGACATCAATTTGTGCATCTACAACCGTATATCACCGCATAAATAAAACTCAAATAGCAATATCAAAAGATAGAGGTTGGAATTAGCTAATTCTCAAAGTGGTAGCCGCAAGCTCCACAGAACTCAAGAAAGTCGAAAATCTTAATTCAGTAGCTCCGCCTTTTGAGTATTAGTGGGCGGTGATACGGATTCGTGGTTGGTCTGTTCACTGAGGGTTGGAGTTTAGTTGATCGCATAAAAGATGCGCAGTGACAACCACTGCATAGAGGGTTAACATTGAAAACAACAGTCGACGCCGGGCGTTATAAGCGAGCGGCTGTGAGAGATATGAGTATCACAGTTATAACCATTTTGCAACGTGGAATTCAGAATAAAACTAATCATTATATGATTTAATAATGAATGAAATTGCTCAACAATAGTTTTAGCCATTTACGGTCAAAAGTTTATATGCATTTCTCGTATCTATTTATTTATTATGATAATCACAGACATAATGTTTACGTACAAGATGCCAACTATTAAGTGATAGTACAATTTATTTGCTTCCTTTGAACGAGTGAATAGTGAACAATTTTTGTATATTGGATTGGTTTCGTTATCGATTGTAGGTTTCGGAAAATAAATTTGAAACAATGAACGATTACAGTGAGTCGTTGACAGATCCACCAAAATACCTCCGTGAAGACAGATTATCCAATAAGAAATGCTCAGTTAGAGAAAACAGCACTAACAATAGGATCAACATCTGTGCCAATAAAATTCACTCAACATGTGTCTTGCCTAATTTAGAGATTTTTAGTATGAGAAATGTTAAAGTTGCCAAGCTACGAATTAACTTCTCATCAATTCTTTTATTGTCATGCATATTGTTCCAAGCTGTATATACGACGACAGCAACGTTTACTACTGGTAAGTTTAAATATTAAAACATTCCATTTTTTAACCCTTTGTTAAACAAAATTCATCTATAAATTATAAAATCGATGTATTTAATTATATTATTTACTAATTGTTAAATTAATTCTATTATTTACTAGTATCTCCTCGCGATTTTGAAGTATGTTTTTTTGTCACTCAATTGATCATTTTAAATACTATAAACAAAATAATTACATAAGCTCCCATAAACTTATGGTTCTGAAAGTGTTGATATAACATCTTTTGTTTTTTAAACTTTCTAAAATTGCCGCTATTTTTTTAAATTATTATTTACAAGTTATGGACAAAAATTATTGTTGACTAGTATTTTTTAATTATTCAGTATTGATGAAATTATTTAATAAAAATAAAAATGATCAATTGTCAATCACAGCGACTTAGTTAATATTCACTGATTCTGCAGTGATGTTTACGGTTTTATTTTTAGTGCAAGAGCTTTTCAGCATGGTTTCATATATAAATCATCGCTAATAAATCAGCTCAAATGTTATTTCCTCATTATCCCAAATCTGCTTATTTATTTAATTTACGAAATTTTTTATTCATGAATGTATTATCCTTTATCATTATACTATTCGTTCATAAATCAATAAAAATGATTTTAGAACAGTGATCATCTCCAACTGCTAATGATATGAATGATTCATTCAATGATAGACTTAAAGCTTGTAAGTAATAACTAATTATCGATTTTCAGACGTTTTTATGAATTAAATTCAAGCTTCTGCTCGTATCAAATCTCTAAGAAGTTTAATAATCCAAAATTACTCAGGAATTATTAAAAATGGTTTATATAATTCTTGTCTTTTAATAACTCCTTTTTTCAGCATATTTATCTTTAATTTACACTAGTAATTAAAATTTGTACTGGTTAATTGTTTCTGTTGTATATAATTTCACGCAGAAAAATTCGAAGGATAATTTATGATATTTATAAAGCATGCTTAGGTCGTCATAAAATTCCATGAATTTTACAATTAAAATTATTATTTTTCTATATTTCATACTGATTTTTTTTTTATATAATCAATTTTATACAATTGATAAATATTATATAACATTATTCTTTATCATTATTTTAATTATAGTTAAAATGATGATAAAGAATTTTTTTACATCGAAAGAAAAAAGTTGCATCATCAAGTAAATATGTGATTGTTGTAGGGCCAAGTAAACAATCACTTGTGCTAAGTAAGCAATATTATTAAATAAAATATTCAATATTCTATCTAATGATTTATTGACTTAGCACTAGTGTTTATTTACTTTTAACCTTTATTGAGCTTCTTAAACCAGAAAAGGTTTATTTTGGCTATACAAAAATACAATTACATACAAAATAACATGAAAATCACTTACAAATATAATTTATAATTAAGAAAGTACTTCACAATACATAAATACGTAAGAATGTTGGACCTTTTGGATACTGTTTGAACATCGAGTTGGTTGTGTTATTTAGGTTTTTTTGAAATCATCTAAAAACCACATTTCGGTCATCATTGGAACATAATTTGCAATGCCACAGTATCTGATCCAAGTCCTCTACACCCAAATATAAAGTAAAATATTACCTAGCATTTAGATCTACAAGACAGAAACCTTCACATAAACACAATAGATATAAAATGTTTTATAAAAATTTAATATTAAAAAAAATTCATTTTATGATAACTAAATTTTTTGAAATCTGTTAAATAAGAGTTTTATATAAATACTTTCTTGGAATAGATCAAAGAAAGCCAATTACTGAATGTCAGTGTCAAATCTATCAATGATTGAATAATTTTTATCATTTTTATTTATTAATTAAATGAATTTTTAATTATTTAAATATGCGAGAAATTGTTAAAAATGAGTAGTATTTCTTAATCATCTGATTAGAAGTCAAAAGTTTTGACAAAATAACTTGATAGAAACATATTCAAGTTCAACAATAGCACCTATACAGTTTGACTAGTCAGTTATGATATATATTTGCATTAAGCCAGATAACGACGAAGCAGCTCGAGCTGAGATTTCCACGCGGGTTATTGTCAAGATTAATTTCATTAAAAATTACTGACCTGAAGTATAACGTTTTCTTAGCTTCTTTTGCTTCGTGTAATATACGTAAGTTGATAGCGATGGTAGAAACTTGATGAAATATAACAATAAAAAAAGTATATTTATTGTAGCATGGTATCGTGGTATTATTAAACTCTCATGGAAATACGAAGCTTAACTTTTGAAGTTGGTTATTGTGTGGTTAAATGAAAACCATTTTCGGAGTAAAAAAAATATATTTGCTTCTTCTGATATTATGCAAATAATAATTATATTCAATTAACGAATTCAAGATATTATTAATTTTCATTCAAGTTTAATAGCAAGAATACTTTTGATTTATTTTACTCCAAACCCTTCTTGTGAGTGTAATATCTTGGCTAAGACTTGATTAAAGTTGAAAATGTTTCGTTCACTGAATATTTATGGTTATTATCATTTTTTTTATCAATTATTTATATTGTTAAATGATGACTTAATAATTATAACAAATAATATTGAGTTGTTAATTGTAAAATTTTCCTTGAAATATATTTATATCTCTTGTAATGTTTGTATGTATTTTTATCGTTTGAAAATAATTATTGAATATATTGTAAGCCAAGATATGAATTGATAGGAACATACAATAAGCCCATTGTTAGCTAGCGTCTGGACTATGATTGTACACTTAAACTAGCACTGGTCCAGTCTTCAAAAATAATTTAACTATAGTTGGACGATAATACCAATTAAACACCTCTATATTTGTTTTTTATATCATTCAACTGATTTAAAATCATATGTATTCAAAAAATCCATTATTCCTCTATCATCATTACTACCTCTTTTGATGAAATGAACTTTGAATCAATGATATTAATTGATGTTACTTTAATTTCCATTTAAAAAATGGATGAAAAAGTTACTGTTGGATGAGATTTTAATATAAACTGAATAAAAAATAATAATGATTATAACAAAAAAAAATGTTATGATTTGTTAATATTTGTTCATTACCTTGAATTATTAATTCAAATGTAGCCTTCATCTGTCTTTTATAATTATTTTAGTATATTAAAGCTACCCCATGAAACTCTGCTATGAGCAAAATGTGAAAGTGGTAATTATGTAGATAGCGAAATCTTTGAAGGGGACTTCAATATTGGTACATATATTTTGTTATTTCCATCTGTGCTACTTTTGCCATATTTTAAATTCGTTATTTATTTTTTTTTATCAAAACTTGTCAAGTTACTTTTTCTTTTATTCATTTATTTCAAATTGACATACTTTTATTCAAAGTTTCCTCTCTATTATATCCATAATATATGAATTACATTCAAATTATTTACGACAAACTTAAACGTTTAAAAGTTAAAAGCAAAAAACTTTGCATATTCAAATAAACTGTTCCAAGTATTATGGATTAACTCCACACATTATTAGAGAGTCATTTTTCTGGAAATAATCTCCGTATAAAATTTTTTTAGGGCAATATAAATCATCATTTCATGGAAGAAATAAGCTTATTGCGTAATGAGATAGCATTATCCCATGTCAAAACAGTTTAAATCAAATAAAAAATAATACTCATATTCCACAGACATTGGAAAAGCATAAGTATTTGCTATTCATTTACATAAGAACAGTGAGAAAAAAAGGATGATCTATTTTACATAACACTAAATAATTTTATGAGCTTAGAATATTTACTTATGACTTATTCTTTGCTTATTTTCTAATAATATCATTATCAATAATACATTAATAAAGTTACCTTTTTTATTGATGTATAATTCAAAGAAATCAAATGAAATAACTAATGAATATTAATCATGAACTAGCTTTAAAGCAAATGATGACAATAATTTGATTGAGAAAAATTCATATCTTCATCTTAAAGCAATCTTTAAAAAATGTAAGAATAACTGTTATTCAACTTTGAAAATTGGTAAGAACAAGACATAAAAGTATGCTCAATGGCTGAGCAGCGATCAAAGATAATTTCTGATCAAAGATTAAGGATTATACTCTAGGGTCGTTCTTGAAAGTACTATCGTAGAATCAAGGTTGAACAAAATATAAAATGCATGAAGCGACAATCCCCTATGGAGCCACTCCCTTCATCATGCTTCTTGCTCCCTTCTTCAACGCATATCTTTTCTGATACTGTAAAATAGATCAAAGCTTCTTTCAGTTCATTCATGATTCCAACCGAAGTTTGATGCCTACATACCTCTAGCAATAGCTATTAGTGTATTTTTATATACATAATACACCATTACTGGTTTTTACATAATATACTAGCTAATATTGAAGACTTATTCCCTAAAATGAGTACATATCTTTATGTTAATCAGAAAATATTTTTAAAATGAAAATAAAACTACTTCAATTAATGCTAATATATTCATTTGATTTTACAAAATTAACTTGATAATAAATTCATAGTATTTTATGTTGATCAAAACATTTTCAAATAATTATCAATAATTTATGTAAATTGATGATCATTGACATTCTATTTTTTGTTCAGTAAAACAAAAAAATGTATTACAAAAATAAATCAAATGCAATGAATTATGCTAATAAGGAGATTAGGATGATACATTTTTTTCAGTTGGAATAGAATAAGTTTATATTAAAGAGAAAAAAGGATTCTTCCTATTAAATTGATGAATAGCAAAAAGTTTTAGTATTGTGGTAAATGGTATATGAGTTTTGATGCTTTATTAATAAATATATCTGAAAGAACTTTTTCGAGAATGGATAGATATTTTTAATTAATTATTCAATAATGAACAAAGTATAGTGATGAATGTGATATCATATATCATAATGATAATAATAAGATTAATTAAGATGATAGACTGCAATTACTTTATTAGTTAAAAAATTCTTGCAACTGTCACCTTTGCTGATTAGAGATTTTACCAGAGAAACAGATGGCTTGCCTTAAGCCAAATAAAGTATAATGGCATTACTTGAATTGAGGGTGGAAATAGTAGGAATTGTTATGGGAAATATTTCATAAAAGTTACTTATCTAAACGAAATATCTATTTTTTAAACAAACTTTTTGCTAAAGAAATTAATGAATGGAATTTATTTGACAAAAATCAATTAATTATATATCACTGATCTTTCTTTTCAACTACACATCAAATTAATCTTTGGTCTTGATGGAGTAAAATATGACTGATCACTTGCTCCTGAGTCCAGTTAGGGTTCTAATCAGGTAAACCAAACTGAATTTTCCCTCTTAAAGTTTGTCATTGTAGTTAGCACATCATACTTTTTAGAAATAAATTAATCAATATTCACTGTTTGCAGTGATATTAACACTAGTTCCAACAATGATAGATTTAGCCTAGTACATCAGTGAATATATTGATTTATTTTTAGAGAGTATTGAGTAGTTAAAAAATCATTCCTGAACAATATTGTATTGTTCTATTATATTACATTCCTGAAATTTAAATGAATTCATTACAGTTATTCTCAGTAGCAATATGGGTGGGTTTGTCTTTCAGAGGTACGTTAGTTAGAAATTTGTGGAGTATATGGTAGATGTTTCTATGGAGACAAAATTATACTTACGAGTATTATTTTTGCATACTAAAAGTCCATGAATAAATACAAAAAAAGAATTTAATAAAAATGATCCTGCTGTGCTATTGACAAATTAAATAGATCCATTTTTGAGGATAAAAATAGTTTGAACTGCTGATTGCAGTTGAGAAAATGATTATTTTCATTTGAAATATTGAATGAAGCAATTAATTTGTTTATAAAAAAGATTAAGTTGAAATAATGGTAATAAAAATAATTAGTAGAGTAGGAAGTTAAAATAGCTGAAGGGATACTTGTCTGTCACGTACGTCGATTTTAATTATGTGAAGTAGGATGCCCTTTCAGTTTTGAAATTAATAGATGGATGTGGCTTTGTACCAACTCTTTTAAATAACATGCAGTAAGCCAAAGGGTGATCATAATCCACACAATTAAGTACTCGAGAAAGCTAATACATATATAAATGTGCATGTATTATGGGTACAATCATTGACTAGTGTATGTTTATATTTAGTCTATTGCAATTTCATTAACTAGACTGTTTCCTGTCACTTTCACCATTTTGACAATAATTTTTTTGTTGTGACTACAACCTAGTATATTTATTCAGCTGTGTAATTCATAACCGGAAGATGCTCACCAACCGGACGCATGAACACGGATATCACTATTGTTATCCGTGGAGTTCGTGCCATCTATGTCCTTTTTTAACTCATCATACTTTCGGACGAGGGTAAAAAAAGTGTATATTATTAAAAATAAAAAAAAAAAGTGAAAAAAGTATGTTAGTAGGTATTATTTCAACTTATTGTGAATAAAGTTATTATTTATAAAATTATATAAATGAATAATAACTAAATTGTTTGTCAGTAAATAATATATTTAAAATATTTCAATTCTATAAATTGAAAGTACTACATTTTTATAAAATATATTGAAACAATTATCAGCATATCAGTAAGTAAAATTCATTTTTTTGTTATTGAACCAATAAATCTTTCAATCCAGTTTTTTAATGGCTATAAAAAAAAAATGAAAAATAAAGAGACAGATGAATGTTTCGAATCAAATTATGTCAAAATTAAAAATATAGTGAATGATTATGTGCTGTACATAAGAATTCTTTTTTTTTATATTCTTTGAATAAATAAATAAATAATTATTTTAATTGAATATTAAATATAATTCTTAATAAAATATTACATATTATTCGAAAAATTTGATTTTTAAAAAAATTTTCCTTTTATTTAAATTTATTAAGTATGTTTTTCCATTTAAAATTTTTTTATGGTTGTATAGAATATATACTCTACTAATATCCCAAATATATTATTTTTATTCTTAAGATATATTCTGGATATATTTTGGATACATTTCATTTATTTCCGAGATAAATTATGGATACGTAGGATTTTCGTGCAGGTAATAATAATCATATAAGCTCATTTACACATCTGTAATGCTATTATATTCTATTATTCATTTATATTTTAAAGTTAGTAGAAAAAAAAGTGTATTACGGTAGAGTTTTTAAAAATAAATTTTATAACATTCATACGGTACTCATCCTTTATACTATTTCTCCTAATTTTTTCGGGTCAATAAAATGTTGGCCTGATCAAGTATTGCTATGATGCACCAACATTTAAAATTTTTCTTTTGCTTGATTAGATAAAAATTAATTAAGTTGGGATATAAATACCAATTTTTTATTCAAAACATTAATTACATCAGTGAAACTTGGAGGACACTAAGTAAATTCGAATTCACTATAGCCATTAATTCCTGCAACAACTTAGTATTTATTGTTTTAATTTACCATGGTAGTGTTTAATTATGGAGAGTTGGTTTAACGCGACAGTGTTGGCACATCTACAGTCCGCCGTAGTGAGATCTGGCTCGAGCGGTCGCAACCATGTTTACACCGCGAACAACAAATTTTATAGCATTATTTACGTCAGCGCTTCGTAGACCATTAACCAGTGATTTAAGTGAAGACTTTTCAATAACTTTGAATGAACAACGATAAAATAAAACATTTTCATTTGATGAAATGCAAATTTCATTTATATGTACTTTTTAAATTCGTAAAATAACAGTAATAATTGTTACTTTACTCTACTTTTTACTTTGTTGTTTTAAGTAGGCTTGAATTATTCGAGTATTAATTAACCATCATTTACAAATGTGGCATCTGAAGTGGCATTTGTATTCCATGTTTTATAACAATCATTATTTAAATGCATTTTAAACTCAATTTAACTCGGGCTTTTGTATTTATTCAAATCTATAAATCGCATCAATTCATTCATTATTTTTATGATATCATTTTTTCTGATGGCAATGTAAATAGAACTACCTATTAATAAATAATTATTAGTAATTGTTTAGTTTAGCTTTGCATTGAAAGTTTGATTTCTTTGAAATTGTAATACGAAAAATCATTATTTTGATTGAAATCGATAACATAAATATGGTACGTATCCAATTCGAGTTAAAATTATTTTTTAGCCCATAAGACATTTAATTTAAGCCCAAAAATATTTTTAAAACTTAAAAAACAATCCTGAGAATTGTTTTTCTAACTACTTTCATCTCAAAGAACACTTAATTCCGTGAAGATATAAAGAAAGCATTCATGCGCATTAAACATTACAGTACATAACATTGAACAAATAACAGCAAAATATTTTATATGTAAATGAATTTTTGTTTTAAAAAAATGATGACATAGATAGATACTCATAAAATAAAAACCAGACATAATCGGATAAATTTTTTATAAATAACTTAAATAAGATAATTAGTGAATTTTATTTTCTTTTTTTATTGAAATGGAACAATGGTTTTTAAAGTTCTAATTAAATGGAATAATAAGCAGAACTACATGAAATTTTCTCATAAGTTTTCTGTCAGGTATTGTAGTGAAAGTGTGAATCAGCACAAGGAATTAGACAGGAGTTGAATTGTAAAGCAGAGAAGGGCATGGTCATTACTCAGACAATACTGTATTAATGGATTGAATTGAATTCAACGGCCTATACTGCTCATTCTCTTGGTTTTTCCTTGTGTTGACAGTGGTTGTATTTATTTTATTTCACTTCAAGTTTCATTTGATGTTGCACCATCTGTTATTATTCTTCGTTTGTCTTGTCAATTAAAATTGAAGTTATTATCAAGTTTATTTTATTCAAAATTATTTGTCTGAAATAAACCTATTGATACAATACAATTACTAACAGCTATCATGTTATTAGAACTCAAAGATCTTTGAAGAAGACTCAAAATATTTCAACAGACGAGATAGTCACTTGCTGTGATCTTTTTTTGATAAAATTATTTTATTGTCATTATGACATTTTTTTATCTATCGCAATTCAAATCATTATTTAAAAAATTCAACAATGTTAGAACAATTGCACGGAGAGAAAGGATTTGTAAATATTACTCTAATAAATAGTAGTCTATCGCTTAGGATACAAAAATTACAATAAGCAGTTATTTAATTAGTATACATTACAATTCCTTCTTATAAAAATTTTATTACATACTCCAATTGTAATATTTTATATTTATCCTTGTATAGTTCACTATTTTGATTCATAATAAAATTTTTACAAAAATATTGTAATATATATTAATTAAACAATTGCTTATTGCAATTTTTGTACTCTAAGCGATAGACTACTATTTATTAGAGTAATATTTACAAATCCTTTCTCTCCATATGAAATCAATAATCGCAATTAAAAATACAACATTAAAACTCTAATTATGTTTTAAAATAAATAACTATAATTGTAATTATAAATTCTATAATTATCATTAATTTAATTGATAGATTCGATTGTTTGAAATCAATGTGCCTGATAAAAGCTAATTCAAATGTAAAATGTAACATGCATTTATTTATTTATATCAATTTTAACATATTATATTTTAAATAAACAATAATTATTGTATGTAGATATCGACAAGGGACAAGGAAATTTGATAATGAGGTCTACATGCCGAATACTTTCACATATTATGAAAATACCAACTACGTCATATACCTAGGGGAGCAAGACATTACTATACCCCTTGATAGAAGATCGCAATGCATACTAAGTAGTTGTCCCCTGCTTCTTCTATTGCGTGGTCACCAAATACATGTCGAATATTGGATTACCGAGTAATAACGAACGCATCACTATACCTCGTGTAATATGAATTTGACGGTATCTATTTATTTTGAATAAATTCTGTATTTTAAGGAACATAATTATTTTATGAAATAGAAACCAAAAATTTATTGATATAATGTGTTTCAAACTTTTCTTCTTATGCAACATATATAATTAAAGTTATTGAAATTTAATAAAAATATTTATAAATTATATAAAATAGAAGCTAGTGTTTAAATAGTTACATTAATCATCAAAAACAAATGAAGATGTTGCAATGTAATTATTGATGTTTATTTAAATGAACAATTCTCTCAATTAAATGTTCTTAAAACTCTAGTTTTTTCGAGTTCCATTACTCAAGGAACATTAGATTTTTTAAATATTTTTTGTAAACCCACCCTGATGTTCTGCCTTATCAACCTTATCAGGTTAAATCTCATAAATTTTTTCTAAAAAGTACTATTAAGCGAGGTTACTTTTTTTAAGTCGAACCAGATGCGGATCTTTCCATTATTCCTTCCTTGTGTCTACCTTTTTCCGTCTCTTGCTATTTCTTTTTTCGAACCGTCCAATCTAAGTATTCAAATGAGCGAATCAACTTATACTCATGCTGTATGTCTAGGTACAGACTTTTGTATGTATATATATATATATATATATATATACATATTGATATAAATATATGTATACACACGTTATTCTACGTTCGTCATGCATTCAGTCAATGTATCTAATAAAATTGGTTATACATATACGTATAAAGTATAACGAGAAAAAATGTAGTCGTATATTTTACCAAACAAGACGATAGATAAATATTATCTAGTTAACATAAGTTTCCAAGTAACATTGTGTAGAGAATAATATTTCTACATTTCAAGCAAAGGACAAAAAAAAAGATGTTACTTTGGTAGATTTTTAAATTCAAATTGGAAATTCTTCATTCTAAAAATATATCTTCCTTAATGTATATAAGAAAATGTACCAGATGAATATGTAGTGATATGGATTGAACATTCATTCCACTGATTAAGTATTGATTTGATTTTGAAAAAGTCTTTGCTTAATCTTCTGAATATTAATTTATATCAGACAAGATTATTTAACACTGTTCATATTTTTATTTTCAATTGATCCCAAAGATACCTTATTGGTAGAGAAAGTGAGACTTCTTATTATTCTATACTCAGAGAATTTTTGCACTAACTGTAAGTGAAAATGATAAGTACACTTTTTGAATAATATTTCTGTTCAACTGTGAAATTTGGGTTGTCGTAATTAATTATAATTTTAATGTTTATATTATGAATATTATATAAATATTTAAAGTTTGAAATTAAAAAATTGCATCCAGCTCTTATGGCTGGTGTATGAATCATGTTAAGAACTAGAAAAAATTTCTGGTAAATATAGCAGTATTTAATAAAACAAAATTGATTAAAGTTCATAGAATAGTATCATTACCAGATTCTTTGTAATAAAAGTCATCATAAAAAATTCAATAAAATTTTTTTTTTCATCTAAATCAAATATATGGGTCGATTTTTTGTTTCGACCACAACAAACTATTTCTTATCTCAAAGAAACTTGTAGGACTGAAAAAGCAATATTGGTTTGGTGACAACGAGAAGCTGCTGAACCACAATTCATTACGAAAATCGATTTTCCAGCAGTAGTGGTTGATTGGAACTAGTCATTTGGTCACTGGCCGTTCTTTGTCATCCCACCAATCAGTCGTGTGGTACGCGGTCAAAGTAACTGCCTTGCCAAATTCGTGTTCCAATAAGAAGTTCGATTAATACGTATCAAGAAAGACGAGTACTCATTCATTTTATTTTAAGAATTCAATTTTAACATAATTATATTTATTAATACGTCATTCATTAAATAATAATTGCTACTTAACATTCTAATTAATTTAATCTAAAATAAAATCTATTATCAATACTTTTAGCAATAATAGTAAGATATTTTTTTTTAAAATAAATTTTCATCAAGCAATCGAATGTGTTTTCCACTATTATTATTTCCTATTTCCTCACTTTCTCTATGACAAATAAAATTCTATGTTGACCTAGTATATTTCAAAAAATGACAGATATTCATTGAATATCTGTCACTTGTAGATTTTTTTGATGATCTGACTCTAGGTCATGAGGATAAAATTGATGCAAAAATATCTTTAATATTAATATAAAATAAAAATGATAAATTCCAACGAAATCAAGATGGTGCATAATAGATAAAAGATGATAAAATATATAAATCTCGACTTTAGGTAAAAAACGATTTCAGAAGGTGAATTCTTTCTTTTTGCATCTTCCTGAAAACGTTTGAACTCCAATTGAGTAGTTTTGTTGGCAAGTCACGTTTAGTGCGAAGATTCATTTAATGTTTCTAAAGATATTTCAGAAAAGTTTGATTTTAATGAAAAATGAACAAATTACAAAATTGAAAGAAAGTTTAGAAATAAAATTATTCGTTCAGTACAGATTAGTTGTTAAATACAAAAAAAAATGATGACATTTTTAAACTTAATATCTGTTAGATTTTAATTCAATAAAAACTGTAATTTTATAGTTAAAAAAAAAACCTTCTTTCAATCAAATGCAGATGATGGGTTAATTAGTAATTACTTTCTATGTCAATCACATCTGAATAATTAAGATTAACGTAAATTTACTCTAACAATTCTTTCATCAAACTATCAATTTTAATTTTACAGTGAGTACAATCCCAGAACCTGAATTCGTTGAGCCAATTGGAAATACTACTGTACCAGCAGGACGGAGTATCAAGTTGGCCTGTAGTGTCAAAGACTTGGGAACATATAAGGTAAGATCGCAAGATGATTGAATCATAAGTAAAAATCTTTAATGTCAACACATTCTATATGGTCATAAATCAGAATGTTCAAAAGTAAACCTTTAAAATTTTTTATAAATAATTTATAATGTATTATGTAATGGTAGTTGACTCGTATTGATCAATAAAAATAAATATTCATACTTCAATAAATATGTTGCAAAATGACAAACAATAAAATGCATAAAATACTTTTAATGTTAAAATTTTATGTACTGACTACAATATTAAATAGTAATTTTTTCAATATTTTAAGAAGAATAAAATGCTGTAATTTTTTTATAGAAATTCATTGTTGAGAAATCTTTCAATTAATGAACCAGCTATGAAAGTTGTTTATCAAATAAATCTAAAATTAGACAATCATTTTAATCGTTCCAATTTTCTATTGATTTTAAGAAAATTCAAGAGCATAATTTCAGTATTTGTAATAAAAAAAAACAATCTTCATTTTGTTAATTCAATCTCTTCAAGCAGGAATGATGATTAAATTTTAAGAATTCCTGAACTGACAAAAAAAAACTTTGAACGTCCTAACGAAGTTTATCAAAATTTCGACGTAGTTTCGGGACACTTTTTGTAACTAGTAAAAGTATAAGTGTATTAGTAAAAGTTAGAAAGAAAAAGAAGACCAATAAAATGATCTTGTTCCTCTTAAGCCTTATAAGCCTCTGTAAAGTGGGTGCTTGAAGACTAAAAGCACTTTAACAGATACTACTCGTGATTAAAGTTATTAAAAGATACAGCCTGATGATGATTCAATAATTGACTTCATTGGTAATCAATTCGATAATTCATTGTTCTCCAAATCGTCAAGAGCTAGATACTTGAGTTATCAATGTTTATTTTTAATCATCAAAATTTCAAAAAGAACTTGATTATTTATTAACAAGACATTAAATTTTATTAAAAGTTGTACCAAAGAAAATAAATATCCTCTGGAAGGCAACTGAACTTACTTTTATCTGTCTAATTAGGATTTATTCTTGTTCTGAGACAGCTACCTAAAATACAAGAAAACTTTTCGACAAAATCACCAAATTTTTCGTTTTATTATAAAACCATTTTATATAATCTAATTGTTTATCTTTTGTTTTATCAATAAAATATAAGATTGCCTTTCAAGGTAATCTATTTTTAATATATTGAAATAAAATCATCAATTATTTACCAGCTATCGGAATTTTTACAGTTTATTCTATCAACCAATAAATATTAAAAAAAAAAATAAAATATGTCAAGTTGAAAATGACTTAAATTAAGTAATTGACGTTGTTGAATTCTATGTCAATTGAGTATTATTTTTATCGAAAAACCAACTAAATACTTAAAAAAAAAAAAAATTCTATCGATAATTTAAATACTTCAATAATTAATTTATTTAGAATTAATATATTATTTCAAAAGAAATTTTATCGTACTGAAACGAATTAGATTCTGTGCAAATATTTTCAAGTTTATTTTTAAAATCAATAATGCATATATTTACAATAGTGTTTTTATAAATAAGAATGATAGAAAAAAAAAACACTTACACAAATTCATAGATTATTTCTTGTTGTACATCAACAAACTTTTTCATTAAAACAAGATTCATTTGAATAAATTAAAATCAATCTGAGTGATGGAATTCACCCATAAATTTATAAAAAGTAAGATTAAAAATAGTTGAATGATGAATTTTCTTTAGACCAATACTTGACCATTAAAAAAATAATTATAAAATTTCCATTTTTTTTTTTTTTATTATTAAGAAACTTTGTTTATTTTATTTGAATGAAATATTCATCTGACATATTTTTCAATTTTAATATAATCAATATTATTATTGTAAAAATTAATGTCATACTTGATTTTTTACATATATAATTTGTCGACGAATATACTAGATGAGATTTGGTTTCAACAGGTATTAACAAAGTAGACTCTTATGACGAGTCGTTCATTAAATATGAATCTTTTCTGTAGTTCATCCACGTCTGTTTCATCTATTGAATTTTCCTCTGTGATTTTAATGAGACCGACTCACGAATCTTATTCATCAAAGCAGCTTGAGAACTGTGTTGTGATTCAAGAATATATCGCTTGAGTTGTTTTAAAGGATTATAACGACAAAGCAGCTGGTAGTAAAATATTTTTTATACCAAATTGTATATAATTTATTATAAGTATATGGCTTGTTATTAAGTTGCAACATACATCATTAATTTCTTGGGTAGATTTATTATCACCTAAGGTGACAGTTATTCTTAGTTAGTAATAACTTGTGTTCAACAATGAATTACTTTTCATCATAATTTTATTGTTGTTGTTTAATAAATTTATTCAAACATTTAGTCAATAATCAGTAAATTTATGTTTAATTTATTGAGTTAGCAATAAAATAGTGAAACACTTAGAATAGTTTTTAATTTTATTTTTTTATTTGATAACTCACTAACTTTGATCTCCAATGCAGTCATCATGTCCGTCAGTGACTTATGTTTACCTTCAAAGCCTTTTAATATCCTAAATGACTTTTTTTAATCTAGAAAAATATTTATAATTCTACTTAATGTCTAAACTGTTTTTAATAATATTAGTCTTTGATGATATTAGGCTATAATCTTAGTTTTTAATAATATTGGTTGTACCACGTCTGTCACTGGATGCATTTTAGGGTTAAATTGTAAGTGTTTCACTATTTGCTCGTCAATCCAATATTTCGTTCGTTTTATTAATAAATATTATCATGAAAAAAATTATAAAAGGAAATAAACCTTTACAATATATTTATGAAGATCAACTAGAATGAAGAAAAACCATCTTAGTATAAATATTTAATCCTTATCTATATTTTAAAATTATTCTTTCACCTTTTATTTATTAAAAATATTCGAATAATTATTTTAATAAGATTAAAGACAAATTTTAATGATAAAAAATTATCATTCTTTGGTTTAAAAATAACACTAACTTTTTTTTAACACTTGTTTCTAAATTAAATTAATTAAAAAAACTGATTAGTCTGACAGCCAATAAATAATGATCTCTGTTAATCATACTGATGAAATTTTTGTTACAAAGAAAAAAAAGAAATTAGGGTATAAAACGAGTCAGATGTAATACGTGAGAAAAACGACTCTACAGTTAATTCAAAAAGAGTAAAATAGTACCACTAGTTACTCCAAAACTACGTTAAATTATTTCTAAAATTCATCACTGCTTAAAAATGTTGAAAAAAGTTCAACATGATGTAATTTGATTCAACATTTTACACATAATACTTTCGTAATATAAATAATAATATCATTGTGATCATTATGATCATTATTTTTTTTCTGTTCGACATAATTCTTCATGTACGAGTATGTACATATAGATATATTTGGTGTCAGCTAAATCGACAACCCAAAGAATTTGAGAATCTTCGAAAATGTAAATTTTCTATTGTAAAGGCCACGCTTTCCTGAGCCAGCGTAAAGGGGCAGCTTTTTTCATTGTAAAGGAAGTCTTTGTTCGCCAGTAACTGAATTGGTAAGTCGGACTTGAAAAGAGGATTTCTCGATTTACCGGTATTATTCGAATACCAGTCGTGGTCCCATAACGCAAGAAGATTGGCTTTCGAGCTGATATAGTTGAAGAAATACAATTCGTGAAAACTTCGAAGATACTAGATAAGAAAATGTATTTCAGTTTAAGATTCGTATTCAATTATATTTTGTATATTTTAAAAATACATCATTTTCTTAACTTTTGAGATTTTATAAATATTTGCTGTTGTGCAAAAAAATATTTGCATTTTACAAATAATTCTTCCATAAATAGCATGTTATCATTGAACCTGAATAAAAAAAGGTTCGAACACAGCCCAGGTAGGCAATCATGATCCTCATAGTATCATCGAAAATGGTGATTATAATTTTGAAGTAATTTCAATGTATAGCTATTTATTACAATATGTTGTATTGATGCAGAGTATGCATATATTATCATGATGTATTAGTAAAAAAATAATTGTTGAGTCAAAATTCTTTGCAACTTATTGGATTAAATATGATGATATCATATACTCAATTAATTTTATCATCATTTTCTTTCAATTTAATTTAACAAAAACACACATAAAACAATTATGATGAGTTCATATGAACTCTACAAATTAATGTCAATTTTTAGCATTTAATTTTGTGGAGACATGGGAATTTTAGTGTTAAATTTTTTTTAAAATTATATTTCAAAAATAAGTAGTTAATTATACTGTTCTAATAAATTAAATGAAAAGAAAACAATTTGTATTTTATTAAGATTAATTTTTTGATGATAAAAAATTGACATCAAGACTTGTCGCTATTAGTACACTAAATAAGCATTCTAATTTGATTAAATCTGGTGAACTGTTTTAAGTTTTCCATCGAGATTCTATTAATGAACTGCTTTCCTTCCGCCATTTAATTTTTCCTTTTCGATCATTTTTATAACTCTATTCACGAGTTTACTTCTCTTTTTCCCTTGATTCACCGGAAAATAGTTATTCGATTATTTTCTTGCAATTATAGTCAACAATAATAAACATCTCTGCGATACATTCCAGCAATTTCTAAGAAGACAAGTGCACGTTGAACAGAAATATTTTTACTTATAAATTTCGAAACGTGAATTTGTCATTTCTGCACTTAGATTTAGTGAAAAAATTCTCTCCGTGTATAATTAATACTTAAAGGTGGTATCCATCATATATATATATGATGATGAATTTATTCATTATCACTAAAGTGATAAAAAGTTAGTTTAGAATCGAAGGTATTAAATGAATATCAAAGTGAATGGTATTGAATTGAAAGAGTATATTAGAGTGAATGATAATGAATACATAGAAATATTGTATCAGAATGAAAAGAAACTTGACATATTCGTAAAAGGCTCACAAACATAGTCACCTGCCATATATCTCATCGTAATCGGAAAAACTTTAGTTTTCGATTAAAGTTTTTTAGTTCTGATAGCAATCCGCTTATCCATTTGACTGCACACCTTTTGAATCCTCGACGAGAGCGTTATGTACGTAAAGCTCGACATGTTCAAGTATTAAAAGCTTTAACAATCACGAAGAGGATACATACGAAAATTTTACACTCCTACAATAATCCTTGCGCATATAGTAAAAATGTGAATACACATGCAAAAGTTACTCGATATTCGGTTACTTTATAGATTTTCGAGAAATTTTCAAATCTGATAACATTTTTGTCCTATCTTTCATTCATTCAAAGTACATCTTTTTTCACTTAGGCTGGCTTCTATCAATTTATATTTATTATAAATGTTTATCTATTTTATCAATATATTTTTGTGCTAATTCTAGATTTTTTGCAAAGATTTTCTATATTCTCTTTTTAAAAAATATAATTTTATAAAAAGAAGGATATACTTTTAAGTGTATATATTTTGCAATATTTTGGATATTTACTGAATATTTAATAAAATATTTATGTTTCATATTATTCATAAAATTAAGATTATAAAACTGAAGAAGACAATATTTACTCTAAATCAGGATGTACGGTTAAAAATTGTAAAATATTTCTACAGAAATTTTGAGCTCACAACATAAGCTTTTTAACGTGATAAGAAAACTAAACTGTATTTCCTCTGAAAAATATTCTTCCTTCAGAATCGAAATTAACTGAGAGATTTATTTTTAGAAAACGGTCACTAAATGTAATTTCAAAAAAGTTCCATTTTAGCTAAAAATCAAAATTTAGATAACAAGATTTTTTTAGAAGATACATGATTACTTATGTAATTGGATCTCAAGTGTAATATATATATAATATTATACATATATGATGAAGAAAAAAAACTATCTAATGTATAGTCTGATTTATATAAAAAAAATTACTGAGTCATGAATAAGATATTTTTTCATATTAATGATGCTCGAAGTATTATTCAGAGTTGATACCATCTTGAATTCTCAACATTTTCAAACTTCAGCTTTACTATCAATAATCTGAAAACATGGAAATCAGTGAATTTCAAGGAATTCGAATGCACTAGACAATATGTAATTGAAAATTTAAAAATGGTTCTGAGCACACTTTATCTGTGCTTACATGACGAGTTTTCCATCACTAATTGTTTACAACAAATTTACATTGTTATGAACAATTTGTATTTATTAAAAGTCATATCTCGTCATGAATAATATTATTTGGTCGAAAAACTCTAAGTCCATATGATAGATGCATTAGTTCAATAAACAATACGTAATTGTTGAAAGTCATATTTAGTTGTGAATAATAATGTTTAGTCAATATCGAGATAATTTTCAAATGAAATGGTTATTCTCTTGCTTAAAAGATTGCTTGCAAATATCTTGAAACGTGGAGATATGATGAAATTTCACATTTCACCAATCGACCCAATTTCAATAACTTCCTAATGGAAAGTTAAAAATTAAAATTAAACACTATTCAACAAATTCCTTGTTAGAAAACCCAATTATTTACTAATTTTCATGATAAAATTATCTTAACGAAATTATTATTAATACAAAAGTAATCTATTAACTATCAAAATTGCATTATTAAACTTTTTAATCCTCACTAAAACGATTTTTAAATTTTTAACTTCATGACTTTTTGTAAAACTGCAATAAACCAAAGTTCACTGACCTAACGTTCAAATTACCTCATTTTCCAACTTGGAACCTTTGTCCTACTATTGACCATAGTACACAATACACACCGTGCACTAAAATAAAAATGACCATCATCACTTACAACTCTTGCTCTGACAAATTATTATCAAATCTCTGCTCATCAAAATTCAATATTATTTTGTCAATCACTTTACTTTAAACTTATATTCAAAATTAGACAACGAATAATTTAAATTAATTTACAACTGTTTCGTAAATTAAAATTATTCAAATAAAATCTTGTTGTAACACAACATCTTAAAATTCTGAAAAAGAATATTTTTATATATTAATATTATTTGAAAATAAATAAAAAATGTTGTCAAGAATTCCATTTAATGGGAATAAAAATAAAAAATAAGTACATTGTATTTTGTTACACTAACGTCAACTCTTGGCGAATTTCATTCGTTTTGTGAATCACCAGCAGAAATCAATCAGAGTTCTCAATTATTGTCGAATGCTGTTGATATAGATAGAATAGCAAACGTAGAATCAGACGAAAGCATCGAATTCGAGAACGTTGAGTGTATGTACTTAGTGCGAACACTGGAGAAGGCGAACAGCCGGAAGATCAGTGTGCACGATCGAAAACCAAACGTTCAAGGGAAAAAGGAAAGGATATAAAAAGAAGAGATACATACACATATAAAGATATATACTATAAAAGACTCTGATTTAGCTTTGAAACTGAGTTGAGCACTCTACGATAATCGAATTCTACATAAAAAAATGCTGTGAATGTCTAAGTACGAAAGACCATTTTGCTATATAATATATCACTGCTTTTTTATTTATTTATTTTCATTTTTAAAATTTTTTCTTTAAGTTTTATTCATTTCCACTACTCTTTTCTTTAATATAAGTTACATACGTACTTTTAATTTATGAAGAATATTAAAAATATTTTACGATACCCAGCATGATGTTTTCTCTATTCTACATTTATCAGTGAAAAAGAGAAAAAAGCTATAAAATGAAAGAACAAAAATTTTAAATACTCGATTGAACTGGTTAATCTTTACATAGAAACAAACGTGATATAATTCGATTCGATATAATGGAGTAGTTGTTTTTGAATTCTCCAGAAGCAGGTTCATGTTTGTAGTAATAAACAAAAAATATATGTATATTTTTTTCTATTTCATTTTTGTGATGCATTGTTTTCATTAAAACGCATTTTTGAAACATGTTTTTTTTAATGAAAAAAAAAAAAAAAAAAAATTTGAGAATAGAGAAATATGATATTACTTAATCGAGTTTTATGCATGATTTTTATTTTTTATTTTTTTTTACTCAATTTCAAAATTACATTCTATCAAAATGTTTATTATAAATAAAATATTTAAGTGTTTAATAATATTATTTAATGTCAATAAAATGGTACAATTATGTATGAATATAATTAATGTTCGATTAAAAATTTTTCATTAATGAATTGGTAACAAAATATTTGATAAAAAACAATTAAAATGGTCAAAAGTGCAACAATATTTTATATAAATTGAAAAAAACTTCAATCATTAACCTGTAACAAGCACAAAGTGCTTTCCATTTGCTGTATTAATTAAAAATCAAAATATTCACATGCATAACTGATTTTTTTTTTTTTTTTTTTTATTATTTAAAATCAAAAAATTTCTCCACCTTTTTATTGACATTTTAAACAATTAGGTATTATTATATTGAAACTTTATTTTTTATTCGATAACATAAATTTTAAATTTAAATTTAAACATTTTATTCATGATAAATAAAAATTTTCTTTATTTTCTGTAACATCAAAAGTTAATATGAAAAACTTGCTGAGCAATAATGAGAAAAAGTACAGAAAACGAAATTCCTAGTCGATCTATGTCACACCGAAAGAACCCTATATAAATACCTCAACGCCTTGCTTTTCAACGCGTTTTCCATTGCCTGACGTTCCCTACTTGGTCATTTGTACATTTTGTTTTTATCCCTCTTTACACCTTCTACGATTCAACTTAAAATTTTTATGGATTTTTTATTTATTTCGCCTTCATTCTCATCTTTGTTATTGACTTTTGCTAATATTTTTCATTTACATAGATTTAAAACATTAAAGGAAAAAGAAATAAAATAAAACATAAACGAATATTTACATTAAATTGAATACTATAACATTTAAACCAATACGTTACTGCTAATATGTACTAGAAGAAAGTGGAAATATTGAAATAAAAATTCTATTTTTATATAGTTACTTCTCTTTTATCAGAATATAAAAGTTTTTATTGCGATATTACTTTACTTGCGAGACAACGAAATTTTTATCTTAAAAAGATAATACAGCATCTCAATATTGTATCTTTTATGAATAGAAAAAAAGAGAAAGGGAATTTAAATTAATTATTTTTATTTTTCAAAGTCGAAGATTAATAAATAATGCATAATTCAATAGCTAATAGATTAATTAATAAATAATAATAATCAACAATAGTAACAATAATTTTGTAATAATTAATTATTAATTATTATTAATATTTGTCGATTTAAACATTTTTATTATAACTAATAAATATAAAGTTTAATATTCTAGGATTCCAATACATGTATTTAATGAAACAAGTTATGTATAGAAAAATAATCTGGTAAAGTAATTCTATTTTTTTTTTGTATAATAATAATAAAAGACAATGATATTCATAATAATATTAATCTAAACAAATATATATAATAGAAATATATTTTATCATCAACACAATTGCAGATAATAACATTTTTGTTGAGTTGACACTGTTTAATAGAACGATTATAAATTTATTGTATATGAGTCAGTTCGTAATAACTTGGCAAGTGTACACTATTGACTTTTATCTCTTTGGGGGAAAACTGGAATGAAGAAAGAATCGTTACGGACCATGATAAAACAAAAAAAGAATAGAGCAATTAGTAGTTGGAAAAACATGTAGAATCGTCTCATACATCTTTTCCATCATGTTATTTTCATTTTCTTTTACTACACATCTGATAAATAAATAAAATTTGTGCTCAGAATTTTAAAAAGTTATAGTCTGGATTTTTGATATATAAACAGATTTAGTGGACTTGAAAAATACTCATGAAAAAATTTTAGAACCATGAAATCTCTAGAACTAAATGTTCTTTTTTTTTAAGGCTTTAAAACAATTATTCTTTGAACATTAAATTAAAAGAAGATGTGTAAATCATCAATTTATTCTTAATAATTAACTAAGCAATGAAACATTTGAATCATTTAAATGAAACATTCATTTAATTAATTAATTAAAAGATTTAATAACTGACAGGAGAAAAGTTTGTTGCAGTTTCCGGTTGAATACTAAAAATTTAACTAAATAGTTAATTCTCTAAAAATGAAACAGTGAAAAAAATGAAATAGTCCTCCAAATCAGTAAATATTAATTGATTTTGTAGTATAAATTGCACGACAGTTGGAATCAGCAGTATTACATTTACTAATTCTGCAATCCATTTCACTATTTTCACCCCTTAAAAAAATTGCTTTTTTATTATTAAATATCTTGAAAACAACGGATCACAGATTAAAACATGTAGTATAAAATTTATAGAGATTTTTGTGAGGAATAAAATAAGACCAGTCTCAACTCTCTACGATTAATAGTTTTCAAGATATTTAATTGTTTATATAAAAATACCACTGTTGTTTAAACAATTGATTATGGTTCATTAACAAATAAACTTTTTGAAAATTTTTGTCTTTCAATAAAATCTATCAGAATACATATTTTATTGACTTGACAATAAAGGTTTATTTTTAAACAAATAAGTAAAAACATATATGAACAACATAGATAAATAGCTGTTATGTAATAGTAGATTTAAGGATAAAAATATGATATTACTCCGAAATAAAAGCGACATATTTGTAAAATCTATCAATATAACTTCAATTATCGTTTATCCTTGATTCTTTGAAATTCCATAAATAGTTGAATGAACGGTCCTTTTTGAATTCTATTACGTTTCTAGACTATGATCGTGATGCCTGTTTAAGGTTTCGATCAGAATAGAGATGGAGATTTCTCTATCTTTTCCTCCCTGTCATCTATTCATCTGACGCTTACTCTCTCTTCGACTACCAATGTCTCTTTGGTACGGAATAGAGAACAGGTTCGTCTCTTCCCTTACCACCTTCTCATCCCCTTCAAGCCAACGACTTCTCTTCCTCCCTGACAATTACGTTGCGCGTGCCTTGACTAGAGAAACATATACCACAACTACCCGACCCCGTGGTTCTCGGTCACCCTCACAACCCTCTATTCTTCCTCCAATATACCCATTCTAGCGCCACATGTTCGGCCCTTGTCACCCCTATTTCTCTCCTTCTACCTTCACTTCTTGTCCTTTTTCTCAATAACCTTAACCCCTTAGACCTTATTCCAATGCTTTACCAACATTTTTCACTGTACCAGATGTCATACAACCAAACCAAATAACACAACTTGCCAGTTATATCGTTTAGTGTACAGTAATAATAAGTCATACGTTTATAGCATACATAACTGTTTTATATACTTTTTTTATTCTTCAAATCGATATAAATCAATTTATCTTCAATTTTGATTTCTCCAACAAATGATGATTTGTTTGTATAACTAACAATTTGATCAAAGAGAATGAAGCAGTGTTTCATATTTATTGTATCTAATGAAAAGCTTTAAGCCTGGGGCAAGTTTAATCCACACATATGTTGTATTTCGAAATCATTATTTGATAAGTCTTCATTTTTTGTTTTTAACCATAAAATACTTTGTTACCCTACATTGCAAATCATAGTAATGTATTTCAATGTACTAAAAGTTTTTAAATACGTCATCACTTATTTGATTAATATAATAGTCACTTTTTAAATTAGCTATTTAGCTTTTAACATCCATAGTATTGCTGTAATAGCAATATTTTACTTGCTCAGACAGTTGAGATAGTTGTGTTAGCTATCTAGATAGTTATAACAGCTATCTAAATAATTAGAGTAGGCATAAGGACTACTGGGACAGCAATCTACTATAGTTATACTTTGGATTGTTCCTAGGACATGCTTAAAAAGTCACTAAAATTCTTTTTGAGAATGAATCAGTGAATACCCACTAATTGCAATTGTTTTGTAACTGAAAATTAGTGATTATACACTGTTTGGCAGTGATTTTTACTGATTTATTTTTAGAGAGCGTTAATTAAATCGATAAAACATTTCCAAAAATCAAGAATTGCTATACAAGATATGTATTGCTTTGTAAAAATGAATTAGTGAAGATCACTGTAAAACTATTCGCTTTATTATTTTATCAAATCAAGTCAGTACTTATGATCTTAAAATTATTAAAAACTTTTTAAAAGTTTATTAAAAGGAAGATTGAAAAAGAGATCTAGCCTACTCTAGTTTCAGTTATAAACTAAACATAAACAAATCAGTTGAACATTGCACTGTCAACACATATAGATATCAATATTATATTATATTATATACAAAAAAATATTTTATAACGCAGATAATACGAATTATTGATAAAATTCATCCAACTTTACTTTAACAAAATATCAAATAAAAAATAAAATAATTGATAAAACTACGTAGTTAATTGTAAATATTAATTAATTGTTATGTTGTTGATAAAACAGAAAGAATAAATGGATAAAATGTGGATAAATAAACAAATAAAGTGTAAAAATTCAAAGCTTGCTAAATTCACAGTGGATTAGACGCATAGGAAGTGCAAAGAATAGCGAGAGTTTAGTAGGTAGAGAATAGAAAGAAAGACGAGCACGAGATTACATGGTGGAAGGGAAGAAAAGTGGATGGAGTCACAAGCGTACAGACAACTCTGGCCAGACTGGACGGCGCTGAACTCGTCGCACTCGTGGTAAACAAAGCTGTAACTCTCTTCGCACTAAAGAATCAATGCTGCCCTTTACTTGGAAACAAACTTGAGTTCAGCATCCATCTTATTTCTAGATTTATGCATATTGATGCACAAAAGAGTAGTGCTTCGACGCCAAACATCCATCGATCCAATAAACAATCCACCATATATATAGTATAGATAATTCTCTCTTAAGAAATATCGAAAAAAATTGTCTACGTATCTTTTGATAGAAATAAACGACAATTTTCTCTTTAAGCAAATCTTCGTATACTATTTGATCGACCAAGATAGTAACGGTTTTATCACAGACACTATCGTAATAAGTCTTGTTGACAATATATAGCTTTGACTATGTATAAAATATATATATATGTATATGAAAGAATGCGAGCTTTTCGTAGAAGCAAAGTACACATTACGCAACGCGTTATATATGATGAAAAAGTACCTGCCGTCTTTTTATTTCTCCCGGGATTGTACTGGCTTTACCTACCTACCGTAAGTGTGTACGTTATACGTTTTACATTCCAAAGATCAGAACTCACTTTTCTCATCTCAACAAAGCAGTACAAATATTTTATTTTCAAATGACAACAAATAGAATAGAAGTGTCAAATATATGGTATACTATGTTGTATTGATAAAAAGCCATTTCTGCTAAAAACTAAGAAAAACTTTCTAGGATAACATGATAAATATGTTTGAGTTGTTGCGTTGATAGTTCATATTCAAACAGTGATGCGTAATATTTTGATTATAATGAAAAATAACTAATCAAATGAATTTTAAATGATTCATGATTGTTTTTTTTTTTTTTTTTGAAAATAACCTTTATTTATTTTCAGTGAAATTAAAGTTTTTTTTTTTTTTTAATAAATATGTTTGATTTTATGATTAATACAATGATTAAAGCATGTCTGACTATACTCGAGTATTTTCACTAATTCTATTAATTGGATTTCTGCTAACGTCACATTCAAACAGCTACGTGATATCCATCACAGTTAGAATTATTTGTAAAATTCAAATTCCTACATCTAGTTATTACAAAAAGCTCTACTATAATTTATTCTCTTTGGTGAATTCTTGCGACAATACTGAACGTAATCTTTTCTACACTATTTCGTATATGGAGCAAGATGCTTCAACAAATTAAGTTGCAACATTATATTTATTAATGAGAATAAAAACTAACACTCATTTGGTTTTTATTTTAAAAATATTAATCTACATATTATCTATCATCTAAGTATAGAAAAAAATAATCTTACCTTTTTTCTGGTCAATTGATTGATTCAAAAGCTCGACACTTTTATAGTTGACACTAACCTCCATAATCAAAACACTGAAAGAGTAATATTGAAGGTTATACTAGGAAATCATTTCGATACATGCACATAAATTATTTCTGATCTGGTTTATAACCTCAAATAATTAATGAATACAATAAATATAATAACTTACATGAAATAAATTCCCGTATAATCTTCTATCCTGCTCTTCGAGTGTTTCGACTGGAAAACATGATGACGCATTGAATTTTTGACAGTTAAATACTAGACTACAGTGCGCGCCGATGATTGGATGATAATTTAAATCTTTAGCCAATAAGGAGAAAGCTACTCACCTTTCGATATATTTCGATTGTTGGCTAACTTCACATTGTTTAGTAGATCGTGTTCCTAAATTTTTTTTTATTAACATGAATCAAAGTTATTTTTATAAAACTAGTAATTGTTGAAGAAATGTAACTCAGTATTTTTATTAATTTTCTAACTCAAAGGAGTTAATGTGTACTAAGAAAATTTTTTATTGCACATAAATATAAATAATGATTTGATTCTAGTGCATAAATAAAAACAAAAAACTTTTGTGGGCTATCAAAATTTTGCTCACCATATGCAAAACATTATTCACCGGTATAAGATATTTTCTCAACCAGCTTAATAATATTTAAATATGGTAAAGAGTTATGTAAAACCAAACATTGTTCATTACAATCATAACAGAAGCTACGATGTTAGAAAATAAATGTTTTACTTTTTTAGATAAAAAAAAAATTGCCTCAGAGAAGTTGGTAAAAAAATCAAAAGCAGAAATTGTAATAGAGTTTTTTGTATCAAAATGTGGGAAATTCATTACTGTATTTTTAAGATGTACATGTCCATTTTACAATGTAGAGCAATTTTTCCGTTACAATAACTTGTAAGTAAATTGAGATATTGACTTTCAGCCAACAACATTCATATTACATTGATATCAACAAGGTTGTATAAAAAGTCTGTTGTAATCGATTCAACTATTTTTTATTATTTAACAAAACTATAAAAATCAACTTTATTCTCCATTTTTATCAGTGGTTAATGAAAATGATTTAACAATATTTATTTATTTAACATAGAATAAAAATGTAGTCTTTCAAGATACATAACCAATCGTTGATGATTATCACTAATTATAATAAAAAAATAGCTGATTATTATCCATAGCTTAGTCTATTTTAATTACTACATACATTTAATTTATTTTTTATAATTAAAATAAATCAAAGAAACTTTTTCTTTTTTCTATTTAAATTAAAATTATTAACAGTATTCATATTAACAAGACTATATTTTAAAGGTAGATAAGTTGGTTGATGTCTCTGATGTTTTTTTCTTTGATGAATTACCATTCAAGTATATTATATGGATATGTATGTAGATGGGTCAATTAAACCAAATCGATAATATTAATATTATATAATGAATGTCATATTTAGATAACGAACATTACAGTAATGAACTTAGATTCAGTGTAATAATATAGAGATGACCCTGGAATAACATGATTAGTTTGTTTCGTGTCATATTTACCATACACTGTTCTACACTCTATACAATTCAGATGCTATGCATCTATAACCTAGTATGATATGGTTCATTGTGTAAACTAATCATTATTGTTATTATTACATTATCTAAAATAACAGAAACTGACTATTGTAATATGAGTAGAAGATTCTTTTAGTCTAAACAAAGTTCTGATTAGGTTTGTTGTATCAGAAATTTAATCCCATATGGGCAACTCTTGGACTTCAAAAATATATTACTGAATATGTAAATAAGTGTAACTAATTCGAATACAGTGATTTTAAATCTGTGATTATTTCAGTAGTATATGTGTGCAGGTTAATGATCGCATTTAGAATAAGATTCCTTAATATGGAATATCACCATTCAAAATCCGGGGAAATTCTATATTTGGTAGCTTTCTGTTTTAATAATCTATAACTGAGCTTGCTCTTCTATATTTGTATTTTAACTAGAATGGTTTTGAATTAAATAGAAAAGTATTTAGTATAAATAACTTTATAGTCTACAGATTTTTATTTGTAATTTTTTGATAAAATAATTAAATACATTACCGATAACAATATATAATTGAAATTCAATTAAATATTTAAAAATCAATAAAAATTTTAAATGAACATAAATAATATTTAAAAATCAATAAAAGTAATAGTCAATAAACACTGACCACCAGAAGTAATTATAATTATTAAAAAGCATGATTAATATTTTCAATCAATATTTACTTTATGTGTTACAAATGTAAGCCAATAACAGATACAAAAATTGTTGTTTCAGGTTGCTTGGATGTTATTTGATAAAAGTGCAATCCTAACTGTTCACAATCATGTGATTACAAGAAATCCCAGAATATCAGTATCGCATGACAAGCATAGAACATGGTACCTACATATCAACAATGTACATGAAGATGATAAAGGGAAATATATGTGCCAAATAAATACAGCAACAGCAAAAACTCAATATGGGTACTTGGATGTCGTAGGTAATTAACATTCATTATTTATAATTCATTTCATTCAAATCCCTTTGTTAAAAACAAATCATTTGAAAATTATGAAAAAGATCATTTTTGTTTCAATACATAACAACATTGATTACTTTTTTTTTGTCTGAAGAAATGAGAAATTACGTAAGATTGCGGAGAAAACGGAAAGGATAGAAGCCGTTTATCTAGCAGTACTCAAGAGACAATAATAATTTAATCGGAATAGGGTGCTCAGTACGCTTGAACCTTGTGCTGTCATCCAAGATAACATATTAATATCTCCAGTTTTGACATCTCCGCGGAGAACAAGAGTCAGAGAAGTACTCGGAAAGCTAGATTAATTATTTCTATGAGACTCTTGGCCTCAATGTTTAGTACCGGATATCTGAGATTTTCTTGACATTTGCCTACGTACAGTCAAGTCTTAGAGGTGAAGATTGAGTATCAATATTCATCAAAAGAAATACTGAAACATTTTATAACAAATATATCATTATTTTTATGCTTTAGATATCATTTAAAAGTTACGCCCTATTTAAAAATGGAGTTTCAGCTCATTTCTTTATTCTTTTAATGATTGATTTTAAACATATCCAAGTTGGATATTTTATATCACGTTGATATTTTATTTTCTTTAAAAATATTTAAAGACACAAAAATTTATAATAATAAAAATTTTATATCACAATGCAATAAGAGTGAAAGAATTTTTATTTAAATATTAATATTAAAACTACAATTCTTAAAAGAAATGTTACTCTTTGTAGATGATTCTTTTTGTATTCTTTGCTAAACAGTTTCTTTTATAATGATATATGTATCTAATTTGAAAAAAATATTTTTTTATTGTATTCATGATTTATTATCCAAGTATTATTAATTGAGAGGTTTTAATTATTGAATAAGCCAATTAAAAGCAGAGATTTGGTCTTTAATTCAATTAAAAGCCATACGTATGAATCTTTTGTATTCACATCTCTACATTTGTACCATTCTCACTTTTGTCACATATCTTTTAAAGGATAATTTCAACCACTTAACTCTCCTCTAGTGTTTATGCTTTCACAATTCTAATTCTTTTATTTTTTTCAATTAACCTAAAATTGTCATAGACAACAGTAAAAGTTAACATTGTTAAAAAAATTTCTAATTTTTTATACCAAGTACCAAGATAATGTTTAATTTATTTCAATATCAGAGTTTAAAGAGAGTAAGAGAGATTAATAAAATGTTATTTTTATTCTTATATAGTGCCACCTAATATTGATGATGCTCAGAGTTCATCGGATGCAATTGTTCGAGAGAATGCTAATGTTACACTCACCTGTAAAGCTACTGGCAGTCCTACACCAAGTATTCGATGGAAACGTGATGATAATGAAAAAATTGTGATTAACAAAACACTTGAAGGTTTGTAAAATACTACGTTTAGATTAGAATATGATTTTTTAAATGAATTTACATGAATGTGTCATGTTAATTCGCTGTACATCCAGTGTTTAAAAAGACTAAACACTTTTCAAGCACTAGATTCATAGTGTTATCAATAAAAATATTTTCAAAAATTCAGCAAGAACTAGATCTCTAGCAGGATGCAAGACTGACTCATTTATGACCCACCATTAGGTCATTGTTGATTTATACTAGCACCCAGAATGTACTGTAATGTTATTCCATTCAACAGACCCATCATTGGGCCAGCATTGAAGTTATCATCCAGTAATAATTCTGTACTCAGCCATGACTGGATGATAAATTCATTTACTGGCAAGTCTGGTATACTCTACTAGAGCATAAAGCTACATAGATAATTACTGAATGGTCCTGGTCTTATTTTAAATCGCTACCCAGGACAATTGGATCAGAGACGCTCTGTTGTGCTGTCCTTCTAGAGATGAAGTTGAATAGAATGTTAGTTAAATGAAAAAGACTTCGGATCAAAATAAAAACTAAAGATATTCAATAATTGAATAATTAATCTAATATCGCTAGGAATCTGATAGTAAGGATTTTTGTTCTCCCTGTTTCATTCAATATGACTTGATAGATGATGTGAGAAGTACTTATTATATTGTTATTCTTCTCAAAGTTAAGTCAAACTTCTAACTTTCTCAGAATTCTTAATGGTTTATACAATACGATTGAATTAGTAGAATTTGTTTCGTGAAATTGTTTTTTTTTCCTGTATGATTTTTTGTTAATTGGAGAACAAAGAAAATAGATTATTAGCCATTTATCAATGAATGGTACTAAAGAACAAAAATTCAATCAAGTTCCCTTTTGGAATGAGCATTCTTATTAGTGATTTTACCCTATTTAGGGTGAGTTGTGAATAAAAACAGATATTCCACATTTATTCTTAAGATTCTAGGAGAATTGATAAATATAGATATTGAGTTTTCAATTTAAAAAATGAATGACTTTTATATATGAAAGTAGGAATATTATAACAGATTAATATTATTATATATACTTTTTTCATTAAAAGAATAAAATATACAACTGTAACATGAATTATATCTCCAAAGTCAATTAGTACATAGAAATTTCGAAAAAACAATCACTCTTAGTAATTACTGTATCATATTTTATATATCTATTTATACAGTTTATTATATTTCCTTCCAATGCATAAAAGAGATATATTAAGCATATAAAATAGATCATTATAATGTTACCAATTTGATTGGAAACGTAGGAATTTTTTACTTTTTTAAAATACGGGAAAAACTTTTATAATGTTAATTAAATGATGATTTTAAAATTCAGATAATGTCGAATATTCATGGTATTATATTTTCAATTTATTTTTAATATTAATTGTCCATCTACTTGACACATAGAATAACGGAAGATTATGTACAACATGACGAAAATTGATGAAAATTAAATGACTTTTTCAATCTAAATTGCTATAAATTTTGTTTGCTATTAACCTAGTCGTTCATAAGTTATCATAGATGAGGCATCTTTCGATTTAATTAATTTCATTATGAACATGTACATTAATTAATGTCTTTTTCAATCACTAACTAATCCATTTACTGTAAATCTGAAGCCTGTTAAAATCTGTAGTTTGTGCAAAGAAATTTACACAAAAAACTCCAACGGGTTTAAAAAAAAAAAAAAAACAGTCAACTTGAAGAATCTTTATCATTAAAAGTAGTAGTAGTCTGAAACACAAATTTTAATTAAATTTTTCAGTAGATAAAAACAATTAGATTTATGTAAATAAATAATTTTAATACTGAACACTTTGTCTGACTATTTTTAGCTGTAACTACTTGTTTTAGTCATAAAAAATAAATCAAAGATCATTTAAATTTTATTGATTCTTACCGAAGAAGTGTTTTCATGAAAATAATTTGAAACATGCCGAATGATAATTTATAGTCTCATCTAACCAATTTACGAGCTCTAAAAAAAGGTAACGCTTATTCAAGTACAAATGTTGAAAAAAAACTTTGATAAACTTATTTTGAGACTTTGACCAGTTTGAAGTAATGAAATTACCCTCAATTTATTATGAAATCATTTTTTTATCTCTACTGTACTCAGTTTCAGTTCAAGACAAATTTCAAAAAATGATAAATAATTGACATCTGACATTAATTGACACTTTGCTGATCTTGTTATTGAATCAAGCTTGAATTTAATTGCAGTTAAATTTAACTTTGTCATAAACTTTATAACTATTAATAATATTTCAAATATTATTTTTAGTTTATTAAGCTTTTTGGTCTGTTTTAGTAATGGAATGGGAAGGTGAAACATTAGAGATGACACGGATTTCAAGACTCGGTATGGGTGCTTATTTGTGCATAGCAAGCAATGGAGTACCACCTTCTGTCAGCAAGCAGATCAAAGTATCAGTAGATTGTAAGTACATCATATATCATTATTAAAAATTAAATTTATCATTTTATCATCTTTTTCAGTCTTAAAAAAAACTTTTTAAAACATTGATGTAACAAATTTATTAGTTATCATAATTCAAACAATCCTCCAAGCTATGTTGCTACGAATTTATCTAACATCAATGCTTGAAAAAATATTCAAAACCTTGGTTATAAGAATTTGATAATAGAGATAGATATTGGATGTAAATAATATGATTAGTTTAAAGGTTCCAGAGCGAATACGATTACATGAGAAACAGGTTTCTAGTGAACTCAATGTAATATTACATCTGGGTATTTCTTCTTATCTTAATAATCACCCTCTCCTTTCTCGATAATCTGAATTAAACGATCAGTTTAACTTATTCGAATGATGTTTCAAGATTTACTATTGTTGTTTTAAGACAATTATTCATTTGATTTATTGGGTATCATGATTTATTGGATCCAACCCGATAGGTAACTTAGAGATAATAACGACATTATTATATCATATATCAAGTATATATATTTTATTCAGATGAGTTTTTTTATCTTAATAAGTTCTTGATAGTTGTATCAGTCTCATTTGGCTTCTCCATCGATACTAAAGTTGTATTTGATTCGGTTAATTGTCTGCTGATGCTATTTATGTTTTGGATAAGTCAAAGTTGGTAGAAGGAATAGTGAGAATGTATTCATACAAAAAAATTAAATTAATCTATTCACATATTGTTATACGTAGTTTTATACACTTTTTAAAATGCATGAATATGTATTTTAAAAAATAAAAAAAAAACAGTTTGTTTATTGAATGTAAATATGCTAAAAAACAACCATTTGAATAATCAATAATTTATTTTTTATTAGTTTGAAAGTTAACATGACTCTATCAATGAACGATATGAAAATAGTTCAATTTCAATATTTTGGATAAATAAATATATGATTTAGAAGAAAAAACTGAATTACATAATAAAAAAATACGATGTGAATAAAAATAATTATCACAACAAAGAATTAAATAATTCTTTAAAAAGAATTCTTCATGCTTGGAGACAATAAGCATATTTTTGCTTTAGAGAAAAATTTATTATTTACATAATTACAAATGAAGCTTCTCTCTTTTTAGTAAAATGATTAATAGTGCAAACAATAATTATTTAAAAATCACTAATAGTGATTGGAATTGGAAGATTAATAATAAAATATTTTGTTACTTAAACAATTGTATTATAAAGTAAAGAAGTGAATTTATTAACTTTCCATTAGGGAATTATTGTAATGGAGTCGATTTTTAAAATTCCATATTGAAAGATTTAACAATAAATTTATGTACGTAAGTACAATTTTTTTACAAAGTAATTTTCATGATTATTCGAAAGGTAATTTTTTTTTACTGCAGCAAGTTTTAAGCTTATTTAAAATTGTTCTTAAATCATATTATTCCATCCATGTACTATCTGCCTCATCCTGAATTTTCGTGAACATATCATAATAATATTTTGAATTAGCCGGTCGCTTAATTTTTGCTATAACACGTTTGTCAGTGTACAAACAGGAAGCACAGAGTCCAAGCACGTGAAGATATGGCACGGATTTTTCTCGTTGCTGATTTTAATAACAGATTGCCACTAACGTCAGAAGAACCCAACGGTGCTTATAAAGTCGGGAAAGGTGGAGGAACGTTGAATCACCGCCTATACGTGACTTCGTCTGACCTCAAGCATCTCGTTTGGTATTTTTTGCTCTTTTCAACCAATATCGATTCGCTAATATGAAATTGTTCGTATGAATGAAAAAAACTTTGGATACATGTGAAATTAAAACCCCAAATACTCTTGTGAATCTAATAAAGAATGTATATCAAATAGTGAAAAAAAAATTGAAACATTTCTCATTTTTAAAAATATACTAATCGATAAATACCTAGCATTCATTCGATAGCAATCGCAGATTAATTAAAAAATAAACTCATTGGAAGTACAATTTTATGCTTCGATACTTTATTTTGTCATTTATCACTAACATTATTACAATAACTTCTGAATAGAAAGTAAAATAACTATATGTCTCCATCTATATATGGATAGACAAATGATGATTTGTTGTTAGTAATGCCTGACTTATTTATTGATATTAATTTACAACTGAGACTAGAACACATCAGACGTCTTCAAGTCAGAAAAAGAAAATCCCAAAAAAGTTGACTGCCTTGAAATATTTTAAATTCAAGATGCAATAAAACTTCTTTGGAATTTTCTTTAAACAACCCTGGTAGAAATTTGTCTAGTCTTTAGCTAGCTTTCATACCTTGTATGTATTTTATATCCAAGTGCTAGATTGCGCTACGTAGATTTCTATCTAGAAGAAATACTCATTCGATTCGATTGAAATTATTTGAAGATATCTCAAAGATAAAGTTACGAGAAAATGAAAATAATTTAAATTCAGCCATTTATTTCATTCACTTTGAAAGACACTTTTCTACATACAATAAACTTTGTGGTGAAATCATAAATAAAGAATCGATAGTGAAGAGTTAATTTTAAAGCGAGAAATTCAATTAATAAGGTCATGTTATTGTCAATCAAGGATTGATAAAAACTAACTGTGAAATATCATTGAATTTTTCATTGATTATAGATTACTGATATTACTTTCAGTCCCTTTCTTTTATTAGATTCAACCTAAATTGGATAAAGCATATAGAAGATGATATCTCGAAGATTTGTTTGATGCCAATCGACTATTCCAAAAGTTTTAATGTCTTTGTAAAACAATAAAATTAGAGATTGCACTTAAGATCTTGGCGTTTTTTCAAATTCAAAGTCATTGCAACATTTCTTTTCTTTAATTTTGTTGGGTTACTCTTTGTTACTCTTTTTTATTATCATGCATTTTATCAGCTATTGTCGATTCTATTTTGGCATGTTAGTTAAAAAACTCATTAATGTAATTACTTTGTTCATAAACCTACAGTTTCGGAAACAAAGGAAAGATGGAGCAAGGAAGAAATTAGAGTTGATAAAGTTTGTATTATACGCTATGAATTATACATTCAAGAGAAAGTATGAAATAATAATGATGGAAAAGTTAAAAAAAAAAAGATTGATTTTTCTTCTATGGAATTTTATTTTAAATACAAGATAATGAAAAAATTTATATATAAGATTCATTGTTTTAATTTAATTTTTTAATTATACTATTTAAAGAAAAAAACAAAACTTCTTATCAAAACTCTCTAATCAATAGAAATAATAATTTAAAAAATGAGATTGATTGTAATTGAAACTTTAATTTTTTTCAAATTTTAATTAACTTAATTTTCATGACGAATGACAAACAACATAATGTGTGAGAGTGTACATATTTTTCAAATAGTTGATCAAAGTCATAAAAGTTATGGTGCTTTTGATAACAACCATGTGGTTACAAACTTTGCTTTATTTCTGATAAAAGAATTTAACAAATATTGACAGTAATTTTACATAATAATACTCTAGTATGTATTGATTATTATAGTGATATTGTTAGAGATACATAAATACTGAAATATTTATCAAAAAAAAAAAATGAGGTAACAGGGTAAAAGTTCATTCGTGAATTTTAAAGCATTGAAAGGTAGTAAATGATTTTTTCTTATAAATGTTCCATTTTCTATCGTCGTCCAATTTAAACTTTAAGAATAATTTGTTCTTATTCTTCTGTACATTCTTTTCTTTTCTGACAACGAATTAGAATAGAAGCATCCACTGTAGATTCAGTTAGAATTATTCATGATCAAACAATAGTTTCTTCATATTGATTTTTAGAAACATATATAATGATTAGAATCTTCTAAAAAATATTATGCTACTTGACTCCAACAATTCTGGCTTACTTGTGAGTATTAGGATACAAGAAAATAGTAATCATTCATCAAAACTATCATTCGGATTCTTCTATTAAATTGTATTGTTTCAAGTGACAATTGAATGAATAGATGAAAGGCAGATTGATTATAATCGACAATAGAAGAAGTAAAAAAAGTGATAAATAATTTTCCAAGTTTTCATTTTTGGTGTTTTGAAATGGATATTTTAATAACTCAACTGTATGTAGCAAACATGTGGTCTAGACACAAAACATGATACATAACATGTTATAAGTACTTTATACCTCTGCAGTTACATGAAAAGCAGAATCATGTACGTATAATTGCAGCTCATTGTAAAGTTACAAATATTAATGAAAAACAACGATTTGATATTTAATATAATCTGCTAATAAATGTTGATGAATTGATAAATTGTTCTATTATCAATATAGAGTTATTGAAGAATTTAAATATCTTTCCGATCATAAGAATATTTTTGATTTTTAAATGCTTTTTATGGATTGTGCTTAATTTGGTTAATTATCTTTAGATAAATATATTACTTTTGGATGATAATCATTTTCAAAGTTAAATTATTGATTTACTAATGAATGTATGTATATACTGGGTCGAAAATGAATCATTATACTTGGTAAGTACGTGATGGTGATGATGGATATTAAATAGATATATATATATGTGCAATCATGTTCACAGAGAAGTACAATTTAGTTTGCATTTTTATCTCATTTACTTAATTTTCATTTTGATAAATCACGTCATTATTACGTATTGTAATAATTGTGAATTTAATAATTAAAATTATAAATTATTCATCAATGAGAATATATCAATAATGAATCAAAGATATTAATGTAATGAGAGTGATTAGTGTGTTTAAGTTTCTTATGAAGAAAGGATACTTAAATTGGTATGCAATATTTTCTCTTCCAAAATATACAATCATTTATATCTAAACACAGACAAAAGACCAATAATAAGCGTTATTTATATTAATTTTCAGTGCTAAACCAATTACTACTTCATTTAGTGATAGGATTGGCAGTGATAATCAGTGAATTTTCACTTATTTATTTAAGAGAGTAAAAAAATGACAAAATCATAAATTTCAAAAATTGACTCCATTACAATGATTTCTTAATATGAAGTTAAAAATAGTAAATTTACTAAGAGAATAAAATTAAAAATCTCAGCACAGGTGGTCTACCTTCTTGTGAAAAATGTCCTTCGTTGCTTCTTTATTATACGATGTCCTATTTACTTCCTTAATGTACAATATACTACTTACTATCACTTATTATATGGTAGATAAAATTCTACTAAGTAGAATTTAGATTCCCTCATAAAAGTATTCTAAAAATAAAATGACGAAGATTCTACTGATTATAATACACTGGGATCAATTCCATCTTCAGTAAATAATTAAAAATAATATTGACGATCATAACGGTCTTTTAATTACTCAGGATGTATTTTGTATACTGTCACAATTACCTATTGTCAAATTTCCTATGAAGAGAGATAATACATTTGATTTACTAATGGAATATAACACTGAAACCTGAGGAAAACAATAATCAAATAAAAATATACTTGTCATAGTAGACTCTTGATCATTAATTCACGAAAAGTCTTTCAAAGCTCACAGGTTGATTTTCTTATAAATTTTTTTGCCATACAATTTTTTAAATAATTTTTTTGTTAACATTCACTGAAGACATACAATTAATAATTTAGGTTTTTTATTAAGACAAATGATTAAAAAAATTTTAATTCAATAACAGTACCTTCTTGCTAGAAGATTATCTTGTAAGCAAAATAAAAATGAATAAATAAAAAAATAAAATAATTAATGGAATAATTATTAAATTATAATGAAATATGTCTTTAATTTAATGGAATATAATTATTATCGTCAAAGTATAAAAATCCTACTATTTAAGTTTCAAACTAATATCAAATAATGATATACTGCAATTGTTTGATAATGCTTCATGTCTATATAATCTAAATAACATGTTGATTACCATTATTATTGACAATATCATGAATTACCAGAACATAATCTTTCAGTGGTACAACCGTATATAGAATCAGCCGTAAATTTGTTTACAATATAACTATGTTATTTATTTTGAAACTTGTTATATCAAAAGTAGTGGTCGGTATTCCTCGCCAAGTTCACCCCCTAAGGGGGAACTAACCTCTCTTCCTCGCTTGCTCTTCTACTCTATCATTCATATCAGCTGCGACTCTTATGTGAAAAATTTCTTCAACTTGATTATACTTGGTCCAGTTTTTTTTTAAAACTATTTTTTGTCTTATTTTTGAAGAAAAGGCTCAATTCAAGTCAAATTTCCCAGCAAAAAACTGCTAGGATAATCTTTTATTCCATAAAGTGTCAGTTACTTTGCTTCATTTATTATATATCTACATGTATTATTACATAAGTAGTTCAATAATGCATTTTAAAATTTGTCAGAACATTTTATTTTTATTCATAAAACTTGACTTTCCAATTCATCTTAAAGTGGTATTTTTCGAATTATAATTCATACTTGAACCAATAGCTTCTGAATTCATCAACCTTTCTTTTTTATTGTAAAAAACGTATGCATCCGTAGCAGAAAAGCACGATTGGTCATTTATGATCTAACACTTTATTAATCCAAGTCAGCTGTGATTCAATGGTTAACCAAAAATGACCAGTCGTGCTTTCCTCGGAGATCTTTCAACCTATGTTCCAACGTGATAACTTTTTTTATCATAGATCTGCTACTCTTTCTCAAACAAATTCAAACTATTAGATAAGATTCTTTTCTTGAATTAAAGGGAATAATTTTAATATTTTTGAACGATGAATATCATTCATCCAAGTGCTAGTGTAACATAAGTTACCCTAATAGAGATGAAGCTAAGTCTTGGTATCAATCAAAAGCATCAACAACTTTATGATATTTTTCTGCTTGAGTTTGAATGTTTGTTTGTAAATTAATCATTGATTTTGATTGAATTATATGGTTTTTAGTTGTAAATATCTATCAAAAAGATATGAATAATTTTAAAACTAATATGGACTTGATATAAAGCAGAAACAAATGTTTTCAATTGATGCATCAGATTTGCTAAAGACCAATCAATAAGACCGAGACATCTTTTGAAAAATTGTATTCTATGAATTGCATGTTCATGAAGTATAGATAATAACAATGAATATACAACAACTACATCCAGGAGGGTTCTTATTCAAGGTGAAAGAGTAAAAAAAACTCTTGAAGTATTCAATCCATTATATCTATGGTCATTTTGTTTTTATTGTTGTGTTGAACACAAAAGTCAATATCCAACAATTTTTGACATGTTTATTTCAAACCAATTTCATTGTGAAGAAAGAGTTATAGAGAATGAAAACACTTTTGAAATACCAGCAGATCTAAAATAAAGGATTTTAATTTATTATTCCTATTCTTGCTTTAACACCATATGTAAAACATTTATCTTAAAATCTTTCTCCTGTGCTATTCAAATGAGCTAATTACATTCTTTTTATATTTCTGTTCAAACTGAAAGAAACTTTCAATCACTTACATTTGTAAAACCAATACTTTTTAATATCTACCATTTTTACATATTTCAAAAAGTTTAATGAATGAAAAATATCATCATCAACAATCTCTATAATAATTTTAAAGAACACAAGCTATATGAAATAAACTATTCTGTGAAATAGAATAGATTGATACATAATTTTTCATCAGCATAAAATGATGATGGACTTGGAAGGTGCAAACAATCCAAGTTCAAGTGACATTGGTAATAAAAATAATATTCTAGAATAAACTAAAATAAATTCAGCCTCATGCATTTATTCTAAATGAATATTTCAATATTTTTCGTTCCATTAATCAACAAATACACTGAAAAAAATCGATTAAAATTATTTGGTCATTGTTGTTTCAAAGTAGATTCATCTAAACTATCATTGAAACTAGCTCATTCATGCATTGCAAAAATAACTGTAACTACACATCATAAAAAAAATTTAACAACTCGATAGTTGAATTTCGAACCAAGCTAGCACAACATACATTCCATTAACAAACAACTGTCTATCAATGTAGCCTTGAAAAAAAAATGATAGAATATCAGATTATTTGAAATTACATTTAGATAAAGAGATAAAAGTCAGTAGAAAAAAAAATAAAACATGATGTAATTTGAGTTTACTTTTCAAATTTATAGTATCCCCAGTATCTCATACTGTCTCACTTATTACATGATCAGATTAATGGAACCGTTGACGGACTTTTCCATACATCGAGAGATAACTTGTAAGACAGCAAAAGTCGTCGTCCGCAATACACGTAGTTTTTTCAGGCAACGCAAAGGTTGATTTATTCGTTCTAGTTTCCCCAGGGTACAGTCTTCCTGAAGTGGCTACGTGCCTTGACTATAGACTTGTGAGATGTCGTTCTAAGACTTTCCTTTGCTTGAAGAATATTTTCTTTTTTACCGGACTTACCCTATCTGAATGTTTTTTTAGCTACTGAAAGCGATGAATTTTATAATAGCAATGAATTTTTCAGAATTTCTTATTACCAACTCTGTAAATATTGTTGTATGAATACTGGATACTAACATTTAAATGCAACCTATTCAAATTTTATTAAATAATATCAGTATCAATATTTATCAACTATTTAAACATGAATAATTAAAGTTGATCTATTTAATTTATTTGGAACGCAAATATTTTTAAAATTACCTAACTCTATCAATTTTAATGATTTAATTTAATTTTATATTTCAAATAATTATTCTAAAATTTTTTTCCAGCATTAAAATCAGTTGAATTCTACTGTCAATCAGTCATTGTCTATTATATTCATTCCAATTTGGACAGCAGATAACTTTACATCCTGATTACCATGCATTTGGTTTTGTTATTATCATTATTATAATGACATATGTTATTGTAATATTTAATTTATTATGTCAAGAATTGAAAATCAGCTAATGATGAAATATTCTTCAAAAGTTTAATAATAATTATGATGTATACGGATTATTATTAAAGACTTTGAATATCTCATTGATTTAAAATAATAATTATTTTTATTTTGTTTAAATTAATTGTTGTTGAACTTCAGTAGATGACTTAGAGTTTTATCAATCTGTAAAATTTAGTTAAACAGCTTAAAAAAGGTTTTTAATACAACTTTAGTTGAGTAAAATAAAAAGTTAATATTTTTTAAGACATAAAGATGATGAGAAATTAAATCTTATTAAAGAAACCACCAGTGATTCTGAAGAGAGTTTAGTTTCGTCTTATATCAGTTGTATGGTTTATTTATAAAAATAAATTTTTTTGCTAAAGCTACACAAATATATTTCTATAGAATAAAATTAATTAATTAGTTGTTGATGTTGAATGAAAATAAATAAATAAAAATATTAATTTTACGTTACACAAAAGCATTCAATGTAAAATAAAAAAATACACAACTTTATTATTTAAATCAAAATTATATACAACTTCTACATGGAAAAAGAATATATTTAAAAAATGTATTATTATTATAATCTTATTTACAAATAGAGGAATAATTTTGAATGATACATTGAATTGTAAAAAATGAATAGAAAGAAAACTTTTCAATCTCACTTATTAGAATTTCTTTGTATAAAAATAATGACTAAAGCATTTCACTCTATTCATATAGGTAAACCTTGATTGTGAATCTGTAATAATTATATTAGGTTAAAATAGACCGGAAAAAATTAGCGATTATTAAAAATCAATTTTTTATAATCAAATTTCAATATACTCAATATTTCAATTATAAATAATTGAAATACTTTGGAAATTAAAATTTTTCATAAATTATTTCGAAAATAATTCAAAAAATGCATGTATTTATAAAAAATTCTGAATATTTAGATGAGGTTTTAATGATTAGTAGTAAATAAAATAATCATTAGTATTTATTTCTAAAAATAGGTAATAACATTTTAAGTGAATAAATTTGGATTAAAACAATCTATAAATAAACCAATCATAATAATAAATAATAATAATAATCAATATCTTTTGACAGTAGTCATTTTTCACGTTATATCCAGATCATTTGAGCTTTAGTAAATCTGGGATTACAATAGATTATGGTAGAATTAGTCATAAGTCCCTATTAAGCTACTATTCACAAGATAAAAACATATCTTACATTAGATGTGATAAAATAAAAAACAATTTTACTAATTTCATATAAAATATCATATTCATAAGCCACATGATGATTTTTAATTTGTACAATGTTTGATGTATTAAACAAAAGTCCTTCAACAGTGTAGTATTTCCTCGAATGGTTACAAAAAAAAATATTCTATCATTAGAATGAAAATTTTTTTACAACACAGGAAAAATAGATGGAAAAAATATTGGAAGCAAATTGATTAAAAATATATCACACAAATCATAATAATCCATGCAAATTGAATAAAAAAAAAAAAACTCGTGAATTCTATAACAAGAAAGAAAAAACAATATTTCAGTTAAATGAAACTTGACAATAATTGAAAAGTATTTTTTAATATTCTTGAATAAATCAATTTCTCATCCTTATAGCGATAGTCCTTTTGCCATCTGCAAATAATTTGGTGTGCATTGACGAATGCACACATTGTCTTAAAGTCCCTTTCTTTGATACCAAGCGTAATCTTGATCTATTAATTTCCTGTTCCGTGAAACTTGGAGCTCATATATTGTTAAAGTTTGAATAAGTGATATGAATTGAACATAATATCAGAATGAATATTGGGCACACAGTAGAAACTGAAATGGCATAAAAAAATTTCCTGTGTGGAACTGTTACAGATTGTCTACTTAGTAAAATTCAATTGGCTACATTCCATACGGTTGTACGATAGTCCATATCACAAATTAATAAGGATAATAGTAACATTACTGTAACATCCTTCCGATTGTAGACGTTTTCACCAGCTACTGGTCCCCTACCACCTGGCTCGTCGTCGTCAACCCTCGAGCAATCCTCTCTACGAGACCGCCAGCAACCCTCCGTAATCAAATCCCACCCTAACCGCTCTGCACCCTCTTCGCACGAAAGGAATGTTAATGCGACAATACCTCTGTTCTGACTCACCTCCACCCTGCAGAGAGCAAAGCGGCACCTCGAGACGAGCTATACGCGCAACACGATCGGAGAAATCCCTGAGGATTATTTTCTCTTTCTCACTCAAACCCTTGTACCTTCTTGTTAACTCCGTTAGGCATTCCCTCATCCCCAAACACACAGTGCCGACTCTAATCTCTAATCGATACTTTTTACCGTCGATTGCCACTTGCCCTACAACTACTACTCTTTTACTCCCTTTTCATTTTCGCACCATGTTACTTTTTCATTTATTCACACTATATAATATCAAGCTTTGCTACGATCGATCAATCTTGTACGAAGAATTCGCGTGGCACCGGCTGTAATATTGCTTTTAGTTTGCCTTAGGCAGTCAAGAAAAGTTTCTTTTCCTCATCGAACTTGAAAGGACCCAAGCACAATACTACAATCGCCTAGACAGTCTATAAAACTCTGGACTCTGCTGGACAGAATCAGAATATTATACGTTACAGGGTCTTCCATTTAATCATATTTCTACGTTCAGTTTCTTACCCCCTGAAGCCAAGTGTAAAACGTGATGTGATTACAGCTGCACATCTCTCACAGACATACCAATTTCATCATATTTCTTTTAGACTCATTTTCAGACACATGACACATTACATACCTTCTAGATAAACCTCATCATATTTTGGCTTATTTCTCTTTTTTACTCGTTCCAATAAAATACCTCTATTACAGTTTTATCAAATCATTTGCTTTAGCAACTCAAAATTAAGTTAGTTTGATCATCATCACAATCTATGTCAGCTTTCATTATGATCAACTTTACTTCAAGAGTTTTATTTTAAATAGAATATTTTTGTTTACTTCATTTGACCTGATAAAGTTGTCTGGTGATCGATTTTATCATATTGTTGTTAATTTATTTGATAATGAAAACTTCAACATTGAAGCAGTGAAGGATATACGATGATCAAACCATATTAAATTGATTGAATCTTAATCCTTCTATTCTTAGAATAAATTAACAAAAGCCTCATTAAATATTGATTATTATCAATAAAACATTCATAAAATTGTAGTAATGAAGAAGAATAAATTTTTCCATTCAACTAAACAATTATTTAAACGCCATCAATTTAAAATAATACTAAATGATTCAGGAAAGAATAATGATGAAGAATATGTAATAAATTGCCGCTAAAATTGACGTTTGTTTTTACATTATTACATTCTAAAAAACTTTATAAACACTTCTGACTTATTCCTTTTTTAACCCCTCCCCATATGAAAGATCCCTTTTTCATTCCTCACTATAACCCTCATCTACTACACCCTTGCATTCTTGCATTTTTTCAATAATCTTTTTCTTTCTCATTCTCTCCAATGTTCATCACAATTTAAATTACTTCAATGAAACATGACAATTTGATAATTATTAAATACTTAAAAATATCTTGAGAACAAAATAGTTTATCTATAAATTGGATAATAAAAGATTCAAATTACTTTTGATTTCTTAAACCAATCCAAAACTGAGTCATCATAGATCCAGGATTCAGTTTTTGGCAAAAACGAAAGTTTAAATAGTTCTGGAATGTTTTAAATGTCAAAGCCAGAGAAAATAATGACTATGACTTGATCAATTGACAATGAAATCAAATCATATGACTTCCAAATGGATCTTATGTTTGAAGTTGATTTGAATATATTGAACGAAAAGCTTGAAATGATTGTGTATAAAAATATGGACTCAAATAGATAGAAATACAAATGACTTATCACTATTTGTAACTTTTATTGCAGTTTCTCCAATGTTATGGATACCTCATCAATTGGTAGGCGCACCACTAGGATACACAGTGACTCTGGAGTGTTATACAGAAGCACATCCTACTTCACTTAACTATTGGACAAGGCATGAGAACGGAAGGATGATTCATGACAGTAAAAAGTACAAAACCACTTCAGTGGCAGAAAAACCTGCTTATAAAACTCACATGACTCTCACCATATATGACTTGGAGGTAATAATGTCTTTTTTAATATCCTACTTGTTTTGAACAATGGTAATATAATAGGAGCAAATAGTAATGATCGTGGAATGCACGATTGTTTCAAATATTCGCGGATTCTGTAGTTGAACGAGTTCAAATGGATATGAGTGAAAATTGAAAATATTTCCTCATATCTCTTGTATTGATTTCATCGCGCATAAATGTATTATATTTGCAGGTATACTGATAAATTAACGATCAATAGTAAACTAGACTAAAAATTGCTATACAGATATAACTAAGAATATTACCTAATAAACTTTGTTAAAGTATTTTAATTACATTTTTATTGCTTTTTTTCTGTATTTATGAAGTTTCATTTAATACTTGATCTCTTTACTAATTTGTTCTAATTAAAATAAAAGTTATTCCCAATCATTCAATATTTATAAAAAATAATCAAGCTCCAATATCATTTCATTTTGAAAGATTGATAATGGAATTAAAATTTATCGTATTTAATGCATTCCATTTGTATTAAATTATTTTTGATTTTATGGTATCATTGAACGCTTTATAATAATACTAACGTAATTATTTATTACCATTATCTATATAATTCATGGATAGTTTTTTAATTATCAAGTTGCTTAATATAATTTTAATATTATCACATTTTAGTACTTGGTCTTAAATATTTATTAAAACTTTTATTCAAAATTTCCTATTAAATTTGATTAAAGAATCAAGTGAAATTGTTATTCAACATTAAATCAGCTTATCTGAAGTTAATTTAATATTCGTTGAAATAAATATGTGGACATACAATAATGCTCATTAGAGATTAATCATTATGATTTAATGAACTATTGATAAATATGAAATTAATTACTATGAAAAAGGGCTTATAATTTTGACTTAATTGCATGCAAGAAATGAAAAAAGTTGCTAAGCCATCCTAACAAGGAGCTTGACATTTCAACTATATCTACCATCTATAGAAATTCATTCTTCAAGTCAAAGTCAAGATAGAATTCTTGAAAATGGATAAAAAGTTACCATTTCTTAAGGGTACTTGAGTTGATGATAAAATTTATTCTTAAAAAATGGATACATCAAATGATAATTGACTTTAAGACTTATCTAAAATACTGAATAATTGTTGATGATGCTTAGTTCAATGCTTAAAGAACTTATACTGATTCTGTCCTATCAAATCAATCAGTCCCAAAATCTTGGACCGATTATTACTACCTTTTAACTAGTCTACTACCACCTGATTACTTCAGCTACACCTATTACATTTATAATTACTGAACAGTCCAAGTCTTATTTTGAAAAAAAACTAACGATAGCTATGGATAAATTTTTGATAATAATTTCAACTCTTCTGAGCATTGATAATTAAATAAAATAAAATTCGATTTTTTATAAGATTTAATCAAACTGAAATTCAAAAATGTTAAATTAATAATTCAACTTTCAGAATTCAGACTATGGCAGCTACAAATGTGTGGCTAAAAATCCACGAGGAGAAACTGATGGCACTATTCGCTTATATAGTAAGTATTTTATATAACAAAAAAAGATATTTAACAAAAATGATAATACATGTAACAAGAGTAATGTAATTCATTGTCAGCAGTTTTAGTATAGTGTATCCCTTTTTTGAATTTAAATATGCTGCGTTGGTAAAAAAAGTTATCAGAATTGATTTAATGCGACAATCTAAGTTAATGAATATGGTGATTAATTTATTCTTACATCAAAAAAATTTTCAATGATTCGAAAATAATACAATACAAGTCATTTAGTAAAGTGTACATGTCAAGGATATCGTCCTGTTTTAGAAAGTTGACATTTCTCTGACTGTTTATGCTGAAGAATCATCATGTAATATTAAACACATACCAATATTGATTGAAAAGTATTCTTGATCCAAGAGTATCTTTTTTTCAGTATAAATTAATATTCAAACACAAATCCCAATGAATAATATTTTTATCCAACATGTACATCAAATCTTTGGTCTACACCAAAGTGCTTTACTATACTCCTATTGTGTATAAACGCCGAAAGCATTTTATCGTTCATCTATAGAGCTGTGATAATGATTGAAATTGAGCGTAAACATTATGTTATCTAATAACAGAATTTCAAATGGTTGTTTAATGTTTTTCAATCATTTTAAACATTTTTATGCATTTTATTCAAAAAATTTTGTTTTACTAGTGTTTTTTTAAACTTGCCCATTCATTTTTTAACAAAAAATCTAATAAAGAAAGGAGAGATAATTTCCTAAGAACAATAACATTAAAGAAATAATTATAGAAATAAATGGAAGCTTAATTTTTTTTTGGAGTATAAATTTATTTGTAAAATAGAAAAAAAAATTAAAGAAAAACTACAAAATAAAGCGCCAATGATCTTTCTTCTATATTATTAAGGCCCTGAGGATGTGAAAATTTTTCTTTTTATGAAAACTGATAAGCTTTCGAAAGTCCATTATTCTTCTAACAAACTGCGGTTCTGAAAAATGTTTTACGAGCTTTTTCAGTCAACTTATCAGCAATTAAAAAAAATCGATTGTAGCTTGAAGGTGGGCATGAAATTTAAATGACAAAATGATAAGAAAAACGCTTCTTCCATAAATAATTACTTAGGTAAAGATAATTAGCTTGACTAATTTTATTAATAATATCTCAAATGTTGTATTTTGAATCTGGTGAGGCTACTTTGTTCATCAAGGATCAGTTTATCAAATCTTCCATCATCATTTATGATTTTTTGTTTTTCAATCATTCATAATTCATTGATAATCAATAAATAGTTAATCAAAATTAGAATCTATTTACAAACTCGTCTTCAAGATTTGCAGTTATATTTTCTTCATGCATGTTAACGAGGAATTAACATTTAGGATATAGAAATACAACTTCCTGTTTCATAAATGATAAGTTAGAGTATCTTGATAAAAATGTATTTTTAATTTTACTAAAACATCTTTAAAGAATTTTCTACAATGTAAAGTCAGACCAGATAGAATGACTCATTTGGAAAAGTTATTCATTAACTTCGTGGTGCTTCTTTTAACGCACCAAGAAATGCATTTTTTAGAGACCTTTTAATAACTACTAAAAAAGTCGTGTCTATAGATATAATTTTTAATTTTAGCAATTAGAGCCATTTAATGTTTTACATACATTTTATGTAGAAAATAAAAGCAGAACCTTTTAGCATGTCAGTGATGTTGTTGAAACACTCTGATTTTTATATTAAATTCTTAGTAAAATATCTAATCTTTTTTTATTAGATCCAAAAAAGGAAATTTGAAAATTTTAAACTAAATATATCTCAACTAATATTGTTGTATATTTGTCCTAATCATTAGCTCGTCTATTTCTAATGCAACAAAATGAAGAACAACGGAGTCAATCAATATAATTAAGAATCAATTATTTAGTCTCGTATAAAAACAAATTCATCGACGAATAACTGCAGCATAATGATTGTCAGGAAATATGTGTTTACCTCAAGATATGAAGAATTCTTCTCATAAATAGCAACGTTACTGTCATTTTGCGAAACTATGTATTAAACATGATTGAAATGTCGTTAGTGACGGCTTAATCAATGCTTCCGAATAATATAATCAAAATTGGAACAATGTGCATTTGTTCTAGAAGTATTTACCACTCTCTAGCTCCTCTACGTTCTGATAGCAATTTTACTAGAGGGGTGTGTTTTTCCCGGAATAAATGTGACAGATTTTATGATTTAACCAAATATAACTTGATAGTGATAATACCTATTACTTGGAAAATACATTATAATTTCCACATAAACATTCGATATTGTGGATATAAAGATTCTATCAATGCTATCAAATAAAAATAATGAATTATGTGCTGTTAAATGTAGATAAATATTATTTTTATCTTTAGACATGTTCGAATTTTGGAGGAGCACCAACCAACTTGATTATTCAAGCAGACAAAACTGATTAAATATTTTAAATTAACAATATTAAAAGTTGATTATCATCAGCTTGTCGGATTATTGCCATTTGCAAAAGAAATGGTATCAAGTTATTAAATCTAAAAAAAATGTATTAAGACTTTGATCAAAGTCTTTTATTGTTAATCATTTCCATTTGTTATAAACAGAATATTTACATCTTAAAACTACCATTATACTTGATGAACTTTGTTTACAGTAGATAAATTTTAAAATAAGAACTCTCTCATGGGGAAGTTAAATATTTGCCAGTGTTTTTTTTTGATGAAGCCTAAATGTAAAATCGTTCTGCACTAAAAAAATTTATAACTGCAGTTATCTGTTAGTTTTAATCTTGATTGTGTATAAATTCAATTATAATTATCTTTTATCAATAACTATTAAATTTTACAGAAGTGTTATTGATTTTTATTGTTATTTCTATATTTCAAAATCAAATGTATGAAAATTTAATTGTTTATTAACTATTAGTTCTTGTTTTATTATGAAAACTTTGTTTTTTGTCATTCCCAGTCTTTTATTTTATAAAGGTTTAATCAAAAATTAATAAAATAATCATGCTATGTATTTTAATTTAATTTATGCATTGTATAACTTTCAACAAAATTTTATTTTTGAGGCTGTGTAATACTTGTTATTTTTAGTTTTCCAAGCCAATCTAAATAATAAACTTTTTTATCGAAATTTTTTATATTAACATTTATATCATAATTAAACTTTAATTATATGGAATCAATATTTCACTCGATAGAAGCTACAGGAGCAAGTTTTAAAGTACAAACTATCTTGGAATTCGAAATAAGTCTGACTTTCTTATGATACATTTTACAATAATTTTTGATGATAAGGTAATGAAAACATTGTAGAATAATTTTTTCTTCATCTATTGACCATGTGATGACTTGACTTGATATAAGGAACATCAAAAACTATAATAAATAATTTCTAATGTATGTGGGAAGGTGGAGGTGAAGAAAAATCTAGCTAGACTTTACATGAATGTGTGAGTAATGAGGTCAGTAATCAGATTATCTGGAAAACCCAAGACCAAATGGTCAACCAAGGATACTCTATTAGTAACTATCAGTTAATTATTTCTTTTTAAATATATTCCACTTGTTCTTCATTGATTCTGTACCTTTCTACATTAGTTTTCCTTGATGAATTAAACAATAATATATAAAAAGATGTGTTCTAGACACGATAAATAAAATGTCAAAATAATATAAATATAAATATGATTTTATTCTGAATCGATTTTATAATGGAACACATTGTTAGTAGGAAGATATTAGCATTTGGGTGTAGTGATGAATCAGACAAAAATGAACGTTATCAATATAATATCATCCAGCCACCTGTCTCAACTCGTTAACCCATGGCTGCTCTCATTCTAACGGCATACACATTATATATCCTATCAGTATTTCCATCCGCATCGCTCGATCTTTCATTCTGTCTCGACATAGAAAAATTTCTGTCTCTCATTGTCTTGCCTTCTTTCACAATCGCTGTCTGCGCGTTCATCCGTCTCTCATCAATCTTCGATTTCCGCACCTTGTCCCTTCTTCTTCTTCTTCTTCTTCGGCATCTACATTTCTTCTTCGCAAGAGCTTTAGTCTCACAGAACAAGCTCTTTTGCACGTCGACTACGTAACTCTTACTGTAAAATATTGAAGACAGAACAACCAAGTCACAAGGTACATAAGATGTTGGGCCAAGGTGGCTACGACATACGCCGCATTAATTTAAAAGATAGTTGAGCACGACTCGTGGTCGTTTGAGCTAAAGTTGTCTTCTGAATTCTGCCCAGTCAGAGAAGAAGAGGAAAAAAGAGAGGGATACTTTTAGAATCGACTTTTCTGACGAGCAAAGAAGTTTGGCAATTTCCTGGAGCTAATCTAGAGGTCGGTCAGCATTGAGATGCCGCCGAGGCAGCAAAACTAGGGAGCTCCAAGGTTGAGAGGGGATGAAATTGGACTCACACCGACCACGAACACCGAGTGATCCCATGAATTATACAAGCGACTCCTCAAACAAGGAGCCCCGAGTACCTCTCGAGATTTCACAAGACGAACGTGAATGCGTACACTCAAGTTAAACAGATTTTTTAACTCTTCCTACGATAACCAACTTTTTTATCACGTTGTCAATTTGTACAAAGTTTTTTTCAAAAGTTGCTTGCTACTACAATTATTCGAAATATGATTAATAACATCACGTTCTAAAAGTTCTTTTTACATTTTTGCCATGTTAACTTTAACTAGAAGTGAATCTTTTTTTTTGCTACCAAATTTGGATAATTTATTGCAGTTTTTTTTTATTTATTCTTATGTACTCAAATAAATTAGAAAGTATATTTCTTTTCATCATGAATATATACTGTTCAATCGAGTTTATTTTGACTGGGTGAAAAATTTTGAGAGCCAGTATTTTCTTACATCTACGAATTTATTCAGCTTCTATTGAAATATAAGAACTCTATAGAATCAACGTGTATGTACGTCAAGGATGGGATATAAATATATTCAACAAAACATAGTGGAGATAATATTATTAAGGAAATTCGGTATAAAAAATTTAGAATAATTTCAGCACAAACATCTTACTATTAAAAATAAGCTTATTTATTTTATTACTTTGCATTCAAATAAATGATATTATTATTTCACTCAATCAAAAATTCTTATTATTGTATTCAATAAGCAACACATTTGATTTGATAACAAAAATGAATTAAGAACTTTGGTATAATAAATATTCAAAATACTAATTTTATCAATTAAGAAAAATATTACATATTCACAATTACTTATTTATCTGACTTCTTTCCCAATTGTGCTGAAATACTGCTTTATATGCGTTTTATGAATTAATCACCAGCAATCATGAAGAGTTTTTTTATCTGAGTGGTAATTGAAACAGAAAAGTTGATTGATTTTACTAGTGATCCTTACTAAATAAATCAATCCTACTGTTTTCAGTAAAATTAAACTAGTTTTCAATAATATCATTTCGAGGGAATAACTACTGATATTTTTTTACATAAAATTATAACTTTATTATTTCATTTGTCGATATGTGGAATTTTTTTAACCCCAAAGTGTTTTTGAATAAATAGTAGTTCCGTAAGTAAAACATACCAGACATGCATAATATGTCAAGACTTTGAAATAGAAGAGCCATAGTTTTCAAAAATTCATACCTATACTTTGAAAACAATATTTTTTAAAAACTCATTTAATGTTTCCTTTTTAAAATTCAATCTAAAACGAGGTTGAATTCTATAAACATTGAGACAGGAAACTTGTAAAATTTTCAGTTGACATCTAACCTCCTTCATACTTGTAAACTTTCAGTTTGCGAGTAATATAGAAACTTAAAAATTTCTTCTGCACTCTCTTCAGATTAAATAAACTTGTAAAATTATTAATTTTTTGAACTGGAAAAAAATTTTACTATCAAAAAAACTAGCTTTATAAATATGGTAAGTCAAATTAAAGATTTCACAAGACAGAAAAGTTAATGAAGTATTACAAAGAGTTACAGAGAATCAAGTTTTTATTATTCATATTGCAGAATTAATTATCAATTATAATTATGATTTTATTCTTAACATCTACAAAATAAGTTTAGTTGTAGATTAAATGTTGAAAGAATTTTAATTATGTTAAATAAATATAAAATTTTTCATTCTTTGAATAGCTGTTAATTTAAATAATAACGAACTTTTTAAATTATTAGGACTTGTTCTTCTAAAAGAAATATAATTTATCCAATTCATTTGTGTTTAGTTATTTAAAGTATTCTTTTGCCAAAAAAAGACCATATTAATGTTCACATTTGATCATTTATATAATGTAATGTGGTATATCAATCCCAAACATTGAAAACATTGAAGTTTCAAAACCAACAGATTTTCTATCAAAAAAAATTCAAGTTAATTAAGATATTTATTTAATTTTCCTTTTTATTATTTTGTAGATATACTTTTACAATGTTTCATTCCAAACGTAAAACAACAAATGAAACATGATACATCAAAAAAACATCATCAATATGTAGATGAAGAGCTGAAAAGGAATATTATAAATTCATTCGCATAAAACATAACATGGTTTATTAATATTTAATATGCGAATTATTATCGCATATCATATTATTCAATATTCTATATTTATTTTCTGAAACTACCAAGTTTATTTAGACAGAAACTCAGCCATAAATGATTGCAATCAAGATAGATCGATGGTAAGAGTAGTGATCCTGGAGAAATTTTTAAAACCAAAGTCTAACTCAAGTCTAAATGAACTTAATTTGAATATAGTTCATATTACGAAAATATACCTTTCTTAGCCTGTCAAGTGAATAACTTTCAAGGATCGAATTCAGATTGAACTAAGGGTTCTTCATTCAGGTGTCAATGCCTTATGAAACTTAGAATCCCCTTAACGGTTTTCTGCTGTCGTTCTCTCTTAGAATAAATCAGTAAAGGTACCTGGAAATCAGCGATTATTGACTAACTATCAGTGGGAATGCGGTTATTGATTTATTCAGCGCTAAACCTGGTACTGGTGTACGGTGAATAATAATTTTGACTGATTTGTTCCAAGAGAGATAGTTCAGATCAGGTAGAGATCAATTGGAATATTTTTTAAATCGTCTAATGTCACTAGCTTTTTCTACTTATCAGATGTAATTTAATATTAACTATTATTTACAATAAAAATATTAATTCAAGATGTAATTGTAGGAATAATCTTCTACATTATTTTCTTGATAGTACTTCAATAGCATTCTCTTCAAATAAATTACCTGAGTGGGGTTATACAATGGACCCATTATTGTTCATTTTAACACCAATTTAGCACCCCTACTTAGACAGTAGCTATTCAGTGTTTTCCAGGATCACTTTAAGCGTTGATTCAGCCAGTAAGCTTAGCATTGAGAATCAATCTCTAACTTTTAGTGATTCATTTTGAAAAATGTTTTAGACTCACGTGTTTAACAACTGCTGCACTATTTTCAATAGGAAACAAGGTTAGCATATTACTGGTCAGTGTATTAAATCCTGGTCTAATGTTGGAGACTTGCTTCTAACCACATTCTGAAAAAGAATAAAAAATATTCATTACTTGGAAGTGATTTTGACTTAATTATTTTTGGAAAGTGGAGATAAATGTCCTAAAAGATGTAAACTTCTTTAAAATATTTATTTCAATAGTAGAATAATTTTTCATTGACAATATTCTTTGAATAATAAGAAATTTTGGTATTCAATAAAGAGAGGAACGAAATATCAGGAGATATTTTTTTTTTAATTTCAGTATCAATAAGCGTGGTTGACCTAACATATGGAAATACGGTTGGCATTGGTAATACGATTAGAACCCTTTTTGTGCGGTACAGGATTATGTCGAAATTGCTGGGAATTTACATGACGATAGAATGTTCAGTGAGAAGTATTGTGATTGGCAATTGAGTTTATAATAAATTTGATCGGAAAAATCTAAAACTGCAAATTATGCGGTCAAAGTATTCCTCAATAATTCACTTCTGCAAGATAAATGAATAATTGTTTTTAATTGAATATAGATAAATATTCAACATGAATGAAATGAATTTTCACTATCTATCAAATCGGATCAACTCACTTTTGTCTATCATTTGGTGGTACGTAATTCATTCAAGCTCAATCAATTACGGTAGCGAGCGGGATGCTTAATAAGCAACAGCACCCACCTATGTTACCACAATTACCAAGTTAGGGCAACCCTACGATACATTCTCTCCATATCGACGCATTACAAGTACTCAAACGTCGTATCTATCGATCGTTGCAATCATAATAAACTATCAACAGACCCTCGAGAACGTGTTAACGAGCTGGCTCGCTTTTGATATAGGGAAGATCAGCTCTTAATAGTAGCTGTTCAGACAAGCTCATAGTATTAAAGTGATTGGTTTTCATCGATAATTAAAATTATTTTTCAATGAATACTTCTTCTTTTTACCCAATAAATTTCACATAATAACATTGAACAATAAATTATAATAGCAACCAATATTAATTTATTTCAATATTTATTTTAAAAATATGTCATTATTTATAACCACAGTTCGTTACACACTAAAGATTAATTTCAAGTGTTTCCAACATTTTAGAACTGAATAAAAGTATTAATTGATTTACTAATTATGACATATATCATTTAAAAATTAAATTGATAAGATTAATACCAATTGATATATTATATTTGACTACCAATAATTTATAGAAGTCTCTGGTTGAGAAGAAATATATTAGGACATGTTTGATAACTATCAGGACTGTCTCAAAAGCTTGATGAGACGTGTCATATTATGGTATTTAATATAATACCCATCAGAGCCTAATTAAAGAACCCATGCAAATGCCCTTTAAAGATAAATCATGCTTTGCTAGATTTTCTTTTATAATATTTCTCATTAAATCTTGATAAATTTCATTAACATTTATAATTAGTCATTTTTATAATAAGAAATAATTAAAGAATTTATTTATTGTTACAAGATTGAACAATAGCATAATATTATCTGAATTTTATAGAGTAATCTGATTAGAAACTTATGGTTGAGGGCGTTAAATTCTTGTAAGTTACATTCTTATCATGATAAGAGTCTTATAAAATCTCCAGCATTCTTGACACAGTTCTTAATTTAGTCCTGATAATTTTCCAGATGGTTTTAAATTTAATATATTTGATTCCTTACATAATTGTTCTTTTCGAAATTAATTCATATCATCTGGCTTGGAAACTTCAAAACTACCACATTTGTAATTATTCTACATTCATACTTACCTCACTCTTCGCTATTTTGTCTCTAATTGAATTAATTTTATCAGTTTAAAATCACATAGAAACTTATACGTCCGATTGTTATCACAACAAAAGGATTAATCAGAAGAAAATGGCAAATAATGAAATAAAACTAATGAGACAAAATCATTAATGCTCATATCTTTTTTCAGATAAATTTCATTTGCATTGATAAGCCTTGCATTTAACCAATATCACTGTGCTAAACAAAAGTTTCAACTGATCTTTCGTTCACAGATGTATTTATCAGAAGGATTTATACAACACATTAGCGAATAACTCAAATCAGCCGAGGGCTACTGTCTAGAGCAGAAACTTCTATGCCGCTATGCACGCATAACCTGCAAATAGTTATCGAAATGGTATTACTCTATCTTCGAGAATAGTAAAATTTTTTTGCCTGAAGCAGAAATTGAATAACATAAATGTTAATATCTATTTAAATAGTAAAATATTGTAGATTTTAAAAAAAAAATGAAGCAGAAAATAAAAACTTTTGCCATACCTTAAATTTTTTTTAACATTAATGACATCGCTTGATGAAATGTGTCATCTCATGACATATCGAACATAGAAAAAAGAAAAAGCAAACTTCGCACTAAGAGAGAATCACTGACGCTTCGTAAGATTGATTGGAGTCACGGGATGGAAAATTAACGGATAGTCCCGTGTCATGGAAGGGTCATAAGGAAGAAGATGAGGAAGAATGTGACATTGACCGCATACTAATGCTACATAGATATATAAATATACGATAGATTATATAACGAGTGGAATCTTTTTATGAATTGGATAAAAATTAGGTAAAAGAATAAAAAAAAAATGTAAATTTAATGAAGTGAAGTTTGGGACGATTGACGACTCGACCAAAGTACAGTGTAAGTTTAGTTGGCAACCGTGAACAGATGGAGGAGTAAAGCAAAGACCGTCCCATCACGCTAATTAGAGAATGTTGGAGATTTTAACGAGATTCCGGTAAACTTTTTCACCGTGAAGCTTTTATAAGCTTAAATGACAAAATTTTTTAGTCCAAAATAGTTGACAACAATAATTACTGTTGATATGGAAAGATTTTAAAATTTAATATGTCAAATTAATAGTGTTAGATCAAATATAGCAAAAAGTTGACTGTTCACACGATACGTGTCTGTGCAACCAATCATCAATCAGAAGAATATGAAGTTAAATGGTCGAGACAACGAGTTTTAATATATCCCGGGAGAAATAAAAGTTAGCTCGATAAATCAAAAATGTTCTACCTCGCTCAGTCTGGCTGCCACTCAGCCGGGAACAAAATGGCAACTCTTGGTTGTTGTCGTCATCATTCTTTCCTCTTATTCTCCATCTCTCAGTCTCTATTTCCTCTATCTATTCAATGTCCTCTTTTTACCGTCCTATCGGCCAGTGACTCATTCTTCCGTCACAAACTCACAAAAATGATAAATGAATTTTTGTGACTGCTTATTTCTATTCACATAATTTTATTGAAATGATGCATGAAATCTTCCAGAAAATATACCCAATAAAATGATGGTATCACCAATATTAAGAAGACTCCAACTATTAAATATGGTTAGTAAAAAAATTTTATTATAACTTGTATACATTAATTGTTTCTTTTCAAGTTGACAGTTCAGAGGAAAAATTGTTTTGATGTTTTATAAGCAGAGACTTTTTTAAACAATAATAAAAGTGTCAGCTCTCAAATTGTACATCTTGTATTAAACAAAACAAAAATTATTTAAGATTGAAAAATTTTGATAAACAAAAAACTAGGATAACTTGATAGAATATTTTTTTTAAAGCCTTGCTATTTAGACTCACAATGTATGTCCTCGTTGGACGGTCATAAACTATAAGATATCTTTTCTTTGCATGTAGGATAAAATCAGAATACTTGTCATACTGGAATAATATAAACAATAATTTTTAATGCTATTTAAGATTACAATGAATAACATCGAAGTATTAAATGATAATTCAGAATGTTTTTCATATTATCATGATCGAGTTGACAGCTACCATCATTTGTATACATCTCTATTTAACAACCAGGTTAATATTTTTACTCGAAGATATCTCATCAATCGCTGGGATAAATCTTGATATGTTTAATGAAAAAATTTTCAACTTCCCTTCTCTCTTGAATCTCACCCTGATAGGAAAAAAGATTGGCTCATCTTTAACTCAACATTGAACCAAGATTAGATATATTGGCACAACATTGGATAAAGATTGAGTTCATCTTTGTTTCCATTGGGGTAGACTGAAAATTGTATTATTAATATCAGAATAGTATTTTTAAGTTCCTTAGAAATTCTAAATTTATTAGCAGTTACAGCTAAGATGAATCTAGAAATAGCTCTTTGTTTATTCAAAATCAAGTAAGAACATTACTCATAAAATATTTGATATTGATGGCCTAAAGGTTTGATTCTAAATATACCTGGTAGGACAATCAAACTTGGGTAAAGATAGACCAAAGGTCCCGAAGAAGGATCAGATTTATGCTTGTAGAGGCATATGAATATATTTTTTATTAACAGATAAATTAAATGAACATTGATACCACTTCAATCACAATAGTTTAGAAAATGATAAAAATGTCCTGGATGGAGCAAGAAAATGTTGCTAATTGAATAAATAAACAGTTTCATAAATGGCTTAATTAAAAGTTGATTCAAGCACGTTGTGACTGGGCAATTATTTGAAGTATGTTGTGAATTCAAATAAAAAATATCCCCATAAAAGCGTCACTTTGCAATTGACTTTTTCAAATGTACTAAAGAAAACAAACTTTAAACTTTGAGCAACAGCTTTGAGTTGACCAAACTTGTTTACATACCACACTATTCGTTATGCAAGCTCGTCTCGTTTGCGTCAACCTTGTGATTAATCGAAATTTGATGCCACATATTTTCCCAGTCAGCTAACTCTCGATCGAGCTCGTAACGCTTTTTTCCATCACTTTTTTTTATAAACGTCAATCAATCTTGAACTTGTTAAATTTTCTAACTAAATGAAAAATTTGTTGAAATTTCTAACCGAAAAAAAACATTTCATATATATTTAGCTCAATCATATGCGAAGTAGACAAACGTTCTACGTAATTGTATCAAGTTAAGACGAATGACCAAATTAAGGCTAATTATTCAAGCATATACTCTCGACACGACTACCACCAAACATTGGTTTGCCCAGCAACCGGATAAAATATGATGAAGATTTAGGCGGCTGGTCACACCAGTTTCACCACCATACTACATCAGTTATGTAATAGGTTTAAAAGGTAAAGTTAGTAACAGGTGGTGCAATTCATAACAACTGTGTGTTATCTTCTGCGACAACTCTTATCTTCTCTAGTGACGATATACCATTATTTTTTGTGTGTTATTGTGCATATGTACCAACACCATACCGTAATAATACTTTTATTAGAAATAAAAACTTTTGTTTTGTTTCAGTGTCTACCCCACCAAGTACCAGTCCAAGCCCAACAACAACGGAATTGGTGAAAAATGGTAAAAATTTTATTATATTTTCAACATTTTTGCTAAATCATGATAAATAATTATTCAATTCTTTTTGTTTAGTGTGGGATGTTTTAACGGAAGTTAATAATTCTATAGATAGTAAACCAAGTTCGCTCATGTTTCCAAATGGGAAAACTCCGAAAATTGGTAAAGTAGTGCATTATGATATTTTCGTTGCATGCATTTGATCAATTCAGGAAATATATTAGCTTCAAGAATAAAGCATTACTTTAAACTATTCCGATAAAATACATTTTATTTTTCTTCATTTACTTCGTTGTTAAACAACATTTCTAAAAGCTTTAAATTTAAAGCTGCAAAAAAAAAAAAAATTTACAACTTTTTCTTTTAAACAAACTTTTCTATAAGACCTTCAAAATTTTATTTTATTTCTACTGCTTCAAAAGACATTCTTAAATTAATTATTTAGCTTTGAGAATATTTTTCGATATAAATATTATCTTTTACTAATTATAGAGTATTTGGTCATAGAAGTCTTACATTATTACAGTCTTTAATGCTTTTTACAAGTGAAATAAGGACATTGCAAATCTATTAATTTTGAAGTGTTTTATTTTAATAACACTATAAGTATTTTGAAATGACGTCATCCATTTGATTAACATTGCAACTACTTGAATATATTCGAGTCAATTAAAAGTGTCTACAATATGAATTAAATGAGTGATGTCATATTCAGCACTAAAAATTTAACCAGTTGATACTATCTGAATTTTTAGTTCAAGTTATATAAGGTAACTAGAGGTAGCTTTAGAATAATTTAGCAAGTTAGCATAAGTCAACTGTTTCTGAAAATAATTAAAGCCCTCTTCTAAAGATTATTGTATTTATTTCAATGATTCAAAAAGTTGGAATGGATTATTTTTATAATAATAAGAGCAAAAAAAATTTAATTATTTAACTAAAGTGTGTATGGAAAATAAAAATGGAGATATAAAAATTTTATTCGGTAAACCTCCATACGTCGTCACTTCACGTTTAGAACAGTTCAAAAAGCTATAACACCTTCAGAGAGTAACTTTGAGGCAATCGGCCCGCATACGACCTTAAACGACACCACGGAAAGTTAGTGGACGGACTTAGAGTGGCGACAGATTGGCTGAGCAGTGTGGTTGGTGAAAGTACGATGGTGTAAAGAGTAGAAGAGAAAGAGAACGAGTGAAGTAGGAAGAGCTGAGATACGGTGGTGCTGCTAGACTGCCACAGACTATAGTGAGGGTTGTAACATCAATATTTCATGTATGCTAACACGCCAAAACTAATAATGCTCCAGCGAGGCAGACCCAAGAATAATATCAGCAACCACGTACAGTCACATGCATATATGTATAACAGCCACGCAAACTTGTACGCACATTACACAGCTGTTCATGAATACATGCGTTCACTCATTTTCGTTATACCCACTAGTGCTCTTTTCTCTATTCTTAATCATCTTGACCTTCGTTTACCTCACATTTTCTTTTTAACTTCTCGTCATTCTAAAAGCGTATTAAAATACAAACCTCATTAAATTAAATTCCAAAAAGGTTCAACATATCATTCACGAAAGAAAAGGTATTTCATTCCTCATGAAAATACCATTTAAAAGCAGAGAAGCTTTAAATGCCAAAATTCTTGAAAATTTTAAAGAAGAACTTGTGTGTGTCATTTCAGAAAAAATATCTGATGGATATTTTAGTGAATTAAGTACCTTTGACAGAGTTAATTTTTCACCATAACTTATTTGAAGCTATTTTACACATTAAAGGTTTGAATGAAGAAAAAGTTAAGTATGAAGAGGAAGAGAAATGGCACTAGTAGAGAATTGCTTGTTCCAACTACTACGACGACGACGACGACGGCATAAGTCGGTATCCGCTAGAGAAATGGCTTACGCCTCAAGCGCTTGTCGGAACAGAATGTAGGGGAAACAGTGTGGGCGGTAAAGGGGAAGAGGTGAGGTTTGTAATTGGCGCAACATCTGCGGTCTGTGGGGTGGCATTAATGTTTGCTCCCTCATACTCATACCACTACATCGTGTTTTATCTACCAACTACTAACCTCCTCGATATCTATTTTGTACATAACTGCTCACGCATCTACACGCATAAATGTTGGTAAAGAAACTAAAAAATAATAATAAACTTAGTGGGAATAATATTGAAAAAAAATCATACTTGGATCTAAGAAGCAGCCACTGATTATTGTTACTTGGCTGAAAAGTTTAGAAAAATCTTGCAACAAGTTTGAGGATAAAAGAATATGGCTTAACTGTTATGGGACAATTTTGAAAAAAATACCGAAGTGAATATAAAAGTAGCTTTTAGAGTGAATCGATGAAAAAGCCAACACTTTCTTAAAAACTATATACAAACTCGTGATGTTTGTATCTTGAATCCTGATATTCTGTAACTTACACAAAAGTTGAGGAAGTCTGTCGAGCATCTCCTTGTATAAGGATGGAGAGTGAGTAAATAGGGTAAGTACAAGCTTGACGTGTTGCTCAGAGGGGCGGAAACGGAACCACGGTAAAGAGATGCCGGTGGCTTGAACTCCCACTTTACTTCGTTTAGCTTTCGCGGTCTTGCTACGATATAACATTGAGTAAAGTTAACCCATCAAGAGTTTCGTTATCGTATAATGCTCAATTCATACAGGTAAATTTAACTGTAATCAACACAATATACCTATATTATTTTTGTTAAAAAAAAATACATGCATAAATTAATTTTTATACAAAGTAATTTTAAAAAAATCACCATATGACAAAGACCTATCTGTTCAGAGTCTCTGGGATAAAAAGATTCTACAAATAATAATACAACACAGCTGGGAAATATTCTTTTATACATAAAATAAATTTTTGTTAAAATCATTCTTCGATTCATCAATCCTCTGATAATAATATATTCGAGTACTTATTAAAACTCTTTGGTGGATAGCTTTATTTCTCAAGCAAATAAAAATGAAAAATCATATCAAGTTTTTATGCTAATAATATTAGAAATTATACTCCAACATGAGATTAGATTTTCTTTAAAATAAAATGGTTATTGTTTCTATGAAAAAAAGAAAAAATGAAAATAGAACTTCTTTTCTTGATATTATTTAAAACATAGTATTTGATAACATAGTACTATAAACTTGATGACTTCTGAAATGATATGACTTTTCGTTTATCCCTAGTAGGAATATCAAACAGGTCCATCATTGAGCTAGCATAAAGTTATCATTCAGCAATAGTTGTGTGTTCAGCCATGACTGGATGATAACTTCATTTCATAGCAAGTTGGATCCTACTACTCATTGAATAAAAACTAATTTGTCTCTTCACTCAACGGTTCCTCTTATCTAGTTTCATAATTGATTAATTAGTTATCATGAATTAACTCATCAGATTAAATAAAAATATCGTATTAAATACAAAGTCATGTTTTTAGCTAGCTGTTATGATCTTGTCCCAGGAAAATAATGTTTCTATCAACGAATCTCCACATGAGTATAACTGTGTGTAATACAATCCATGTCTCTCGTATATACAAGCAAGCCACTCACTCTTGACATCCAATAGCTTCATTGATTGTGATAATGGTCACTTATGTTGAAACAATGGAATTAGAGCAGTTATACCAAGTCCTACTGAGGGTTAAACTGAGGGACAGATAGCAGCACGTGAACGCAGTTGTATCAACCCCACCTCTAGTACACTTATATGCCACACAATGTTCGTGCAGTCTCCTCATATAACTCGTGCTCTGTCACTGCTAATGTTTAGCTAAAATTTGCATGCGTCTGTACTACCAACCAACCCTTCTTAGTCAGAATCCAGTAAGCTGTTGGATACTGTTCTCCAACATTCTCTATTGTTCAGAATGATCGGCAAGCCTCATGTTGCTCCTCTCATTATAATGTAAACGAGCATATATGTGCATTACAAATATCTATAAGATCTATATATGACGATCAATTATCTTATCAAAATAGGCTATTCGAGAATACAATCTGAATGTGATCATTAATTCGAGAACGTTATTCGAGTGAAATTTAATCTGCAATCTACCAGTTAATTAGATGCCTTTATTCTATCGAGTTATTTTTTGACTATTTTTATTAAATCTCTAATTACCTTATATAAAAATTATTCATTTTTTACTAGTTAATAAATCTTTAATTACTAAATATCCATTGATATTAATAGATCATATAATTGTGATTGTCTATAACATTATTTTATTTATTAATCGTGTTAAATTTAATTATTTAGTGATTAATTAAATTTCTTTTTATTTTAATAATCCGGTCATACAATGTGACCTCAAGTTTCGATTAAATAATTTAAATCTTTTTCTGAATCAAATCATGATATTTTTATATTTTATGAGATTTTTTAACTATTAAAAATTCTTTATTTAACTCAAAAAATACTCTTCGAATTAATTGTTTACTAACTCTGTTATCAGTGTATGTAATGAATTTTTCAATTAAATAATTTAATTAATCTTTATTATATATATATTGTTAAGAATACTTATTCTTTAACATCAATTAAATATATTGTCAATTTTTTTTTAGAAATAATTTGATTGACATTTGATTTCTTTAGCTGATTTAACTCTTTGTGGTGTTATGTGACATTTCAATAGCACAAACTTAACACTAGTAACAATGATTAATTATGATTTTAATTAATTATCGTTCAGCTTCGAATTATATTTTTGTCTTCCAATAAATAATTATAAAAATTAGAACATGAAGAAAAATAATTGAAAAAAAGTAGCGATTATAATTTCAATATTAATTCCAAGTTTCAACATGAGAATTCATACAGTGTGGTACATACATTTTTAATTTTTATTTCTCACAATGTAGTGTAATGCAGTGATTCTCATCATGTATAATTAAAAATTCCAAGATTATTATCATTCATTTAAAATTTATAAACTGATTGATCGAATGTTCACCAACATATTCGTAAACATGGCATTTGAATCCAACTGAAGCTTTGGGTGCGAAGAAAAAATCTATTGTTAGTCATTCTGTTGTTTTCGCATCACTTGTTTTGTGTGTCGAGTGTATCGTGTGAAGTGAAGTGTCTATAGCAACTTAAACGTGATCTAAAGTGCATTCTATAGTGTTTTGAGACTATTTATTTTAGTCAAAATGAACAATTTGTTATTCTTTCCTTCCTTTCATCTTTTAAATTGAAAATATTTATTAATTATCTGAAAAAAATAATGTCTATTATTAAAATTAAGTTTCATTTAATTTAATTACAATACTTTTGTTATATTGAAAAACTTGCCTTCAATTTTCTCTTTGAATTGATCTTACTTTTAAATTACAATATTTGTAATATTTTTTCATTTCTGAAGATTAATAAGCTAATGATTTAGCAGACAGCTTTGTGCTCAGAAATTTTTATGATTAAAAAAAAAAAACTTGACGAAGTTGGGTACTTTTAATCAAATGAAATGTCTTTGAGTGTCTTATTGAAAATTTAATATTACAATTTATCTTAAAAAATCTCCTGGTGAAACTGGAAAAGAATAAATTAATGAAAATTAGACAAGTGAATGAAAAAAAAATATTTTCAACTTTTCTTATAAATTACTTTTCTAGTACAAAACATTTTCTAATATTAAACAATCCAATTATAACTCCACTTAACAACAATTATCTTAAATAAATAACAATGAATTTTTTTTGAGATTATAAAATAGTTATTTAGCCAATATAAAATGACACAGTACCTTTAGGATATATTTTCAAAATATTTATGTGATATACACGAAAATACATTACTTAAATTATACTTGTTTATTTTGTGAGGTAAAATCAACTTTAGTAACTATGTATTTACTGTCAATCAAGCTCTTAGTTAAATATTGCGTTTATGTATGGAAGCCATTATTGTGCTTCCTGTTGAGTAGTTAATTATGTAAACCTTAATTACAATACTTTGGCAAAGTTTTATAAAATAATATTACCAAAAAAATAAAAAAGAAACAACGTAAAATCATATAAAATCTAAGTACAAAGGTAAATCTGGATCCTGATGGTCTTCCGAAATGGACTTTGAAGACGAGAAAGCGTCATGTTGTACACCAAACGTGGCAAACCAATGAATATAAGCCCTCAGATGAGGTTAAGAGAATTGTGTTTACCTTGAGTTTGCATACTCGTTGTAGCTCCCTTGTTACCCTCTTTACACGCCAATGGAGGTGTAAACATCTTTAGTCAAGAGGCACTTCATTGTCGCTCCCTTTGTCTCGGACCTGCTTGCTTCGTTGTCTTTAACACCCGTAACCTTTTATTTCTAATGAGTCTGCCAAACTTACATATAAATATTATTTCAGAGATAAAATTCAATTTAGGTCTGTTAAATAAAACGTGATCATTTTTTTTTTATACTTTTGTCTCTAAATTACGACAATCAATAAACTCGTTGGAAGTTTCTTTTAATTTATTAGTTCACATAAATAGTCATTAAATGATAAAAGTAATAAACTGACTTTCAAAATGATAGCATAAAGACAATTAAAGATTTACGTCATTAAATGTTTCAGAGGAAAATACCTTAATTGCTTCTCATTTCTATAAATGCAATTCAAAAGTGGTTTTAAAATGATTTAAAGTATTAGATAATTACTTATCAAGTATTTTCTGATATTCACAATCCAAAAATAATTATTTATTTTTTAAAAATTCATCTATTTAATTCTCTTCTGTAATTAATTAAGCATTTTTGAATACAATAGAGTTTCTTTGAATATTTTAATGTTTTTTAACGAATCATAATTTACTTATTGAGAATTATCTTTCATTAGCTTTTACTAAATTCCTTTTTTCTGAATGTAAACAATCCGAGTGGAAATATTGCTCAGGCCCACATTAGGTACCAAGTGGGCAACTAATTCGTCATTAAAATTTTAATGGTCTTTGGGTATACCTAACGACAACTCTACTCTAATTAATCACAAAATTTTTGATGTCTGACCAAAAAGACTTTTCTACTTACGTCGAAAGTTTTAGTTAAATTTCCTTCATTTATTTAATATATTTACATTAATTATTAAACTAGTATAAAAAATATAACCTATTTTTTTAACGTCAATTGTTTTATTGAATAGAAAATAGAATGGTGATAAAGAATTATTCATTCATTGATGGTTTTATATGAATAAAAATATCAAAGTATGTTATAATACATCTCCATTTTTGGAAGTATGTCATTTTAACAAGACCACAGCGTGTGAATATAGTGTCAACGAATTAATTAACATATGAAGTAAATATATATAAGCACTGAAAGAACATATGAATTAAAATAATGCACATAAAATATGTTCAATATTGAAGCTCCATACACAAACTATTGTATTTTGTAGATATTTTTTTAACATTTTAAGGTATGTTTAATTTTATAATTTGTTTTCAACAATTATAACAATAAATTATAATATACTTTGATATACAGCATAAAGTAGTACCTTAATTTAAAAAAAATTAATAATAATAAATAATGTTTTAACTTAACAAAAAGAATGAGATAATGAAACGTGAATAATTTCAAAAGAAATAAATGTAATGTAACTGTAACTCAATTTGTACAATTTATGAATGTTTTTCTTGACTTTCAGATAAGAAATCTGGATCAAACCTCAACGAAATAAATAAATCCGAGCAAAAATCCGGTGATATAGAAGAAAAGAGTAACTACAATTGGCCATCCAATCATAGTAAGCAATATAATCAAATGTTGAATTAATTCACTTACAATAATTGCGCGACCACGGTATGTAAACCAATCGAGAGAACTTTGCCCAACAAAGTTTGAGGACGATGTCTGGGTATGGGCAAAAGTCGACGAGATGGTACAAGAAAATGAATGCACAGTGGCTTAATCGGGTTTTCTGACAAGTTCGCACAACTTCTCGGATGGCTCTTTCTCTTCAATCTTTCCTTCTCTTTCGACCTCCCAGCTTTTCTTCTCCCCATTGACTCTTACCACAATATCTCTACATCTACAAACATCTTAAAACTCCAAGACGATGTATATAAAACTCAAGGATCAATAACCAACTCTCTGATTCAATATCAGACAATTGCATTTTTTCGTCTTATCCTCGTGTACGTATTTTTCTTTTAATCTCTATTTCTCGCATAATTCGGTTATAAATGAAAATCGAAATCAGGTAAACGATTGAAATACTATCACGTTAGTATTATTTATTTCACCGTATTGAAATTAATTTTAAAAAAATTTTTAATTTACCAGATAATTTATTTACTGAAGTCTAAAAATTTTCATATTTCACAAATAATGGAGTGGAGAATGTCTATTTATGTACTGAGAAAAAAATTGACTGTGAACAAGTAATATTTTTTTAATTGTGGTCAATTATTTTGAAAATAATTATCGACCTATTGGTTTATTGTAATGTATTGTTTAATTTTTAAGATTCATAATGTCTCAGAAAGTAAAAGTTAATCTAATGTTACTTGTATTAAAACTTATTATAATCTTTAACCAAATATCGAAATACATTACGTTAAATTCAATCAAATATTTCATTGAAAATATTTCTAATACATTTTATTGGTTAAATGAACATTTTTATGCATAGAGAAAATTTTTTTCTCAGTGCAGAAACCAAAAGTAAAATATTTCAAAGAAAAGTCATAATAATATTAAATGTTTTTCATTTTCTATACTAGAAGTATTCCATTCATAATTGAGAAATCCTCAAAAATTAAAACAATGAAATAAATTGGAAACTTATTTATTAATATCAAATAAAAATGAGTATTTATTTGAACTTCAATGTGACAATAGTACAGTTATAAATAAAAAATCAGATGATTATGAAGTATTATAAATCAAAGCGTTACTAAACAATTTAATTGAAAAAGAATAGCTGAACGCATTGCGAATTTGCCGTTCTTTAAAGAGATGAGATAAAAAAGATGAACAAAGTAATAAAAAGAAAAGGCTACGTAGCACGAATGCAGAGTAACAGAATAGGATAGCAGACAAAAGTTGCGGAGTTCGGAAGTCCCGTGGGATACGAGAGGAGTATACTCTTTTTTCTCTTTCTCACACCATCTTTCTCTTCGTTTCTCTTCCTCCCTTCCCTCCATACACTTTTCTCTCTTCTTGATACTCTTTCTCTTATTCTCTTCGCAATTTTTCTTTTTTTTTTTCGTTTTTAATGATAAAATAAACGAAGCACCACTACTTCCAAGAATTCGCCTCATTGTATTGGAAGCTTAATCAAAGATGAATGGAACTGAAAAATCAGGAACAATATGGCTCTTTCGATAATAAGAAAAAAATTCTAATATTATTCATCTCTATTTGGTATTGAGGTATTTAGTGACTTAGCGTCTCGGTTTCCTTTTAATTGTTCAAAATAAGATATTTATTATTATTAATAAACTTCTTTATCACTTGTTCATAATGAATTGAATTATTTAGTAAATTATGTATTTACCAATAAAAATAATTCATGAATATCTATAGGGAAATTATTAATAGAACATTTATGTTCAATCAAATAAAATGGTAACGTTAAATGCATCATAAATAAGAAATCCTTGAAATTAAATCCAGCTATAGTTATATAATGAAATTAAAAATGAAAATTACGCAGTTAATTATTTGAATTTATTACTTTAAATAATAAAAATTATATTTTAAAAAGATATAGTAATTTAATGATATAATTATTATTTTTTGTTTATCTAGAAAGATAATTTAAGTTCTTTATGAAATTATTGGTGATGATTAAAATAATTCTAGATTTATTCCATCTTAATAAACTAAGACTAACTCTTTCAAACTCACCGGAGCACGAAATAAAACTTGTTTTCTTTTATTTCCATATCTTTTAAGAATTTTTTTTACTCCATTTTCAAGTTTGCAACAACATAGACGAGGGTGGGGTAATCTGAAACATGAAGAATAAACATTAATCAACAAATTAACTAATATATTAACAAATGTTAGTGATTTTTAATACATTAATAAATTGATAAACAAAGAGCACAATAGGTTTTTTTTTAAACTTACTTCAATTATTTAAAGTTGAAATAACCTTCAATTGAGTTGTAATTCATTTTAATTAATAAATCCACAGGTAAGTATTGATGCAAGCAATAATGAATTTTATGTTTCAGACTTTGCTATCCGAGTAGCAACAACAACTTCTGTTTTGATATTGAATCTGACTGTTACCTGGATTATTCGATAAACATTAACACGGACGTCGCTGGATATAATGTAAATCGAGTGGTTCCCTTGAACTAAAAGATCATCACAAAGACTGATCATGTGTAGTTAGAAAAATATGCAAACAAACATCTTAACGTGAGCCGTCAAATTATAAATTATAATTTTAGTGGATGCATTTGATGAGTGCATTTTCTAACACAGCAATGTAAGTGCAATATAAACAATTTAAATTTTGAGGGCATTGCGATTAAAGAAATAAACATCACCGAAAGAAGCAACCATGACGCTTTTGATGTAATATTTTATGTAACAGATAATCTCGCGCCAAGCCGAATATTTCTTTTAATGCAGAGGCCTTTCGCTTTATATACTAGTCCATTTTCAACGTCGTGTATATCGATGGGAAAATTCTATGAATGCCAAAATAACAAACAATATTTTCAGATGTCAGCATGAATCATTTGTGCTCGTAATTTTATTCTGTCTCATCATCTGCTCGACTTTTGAAATATCAAAATCTTGCTTCTTTTTTTTTTTATCTTCTACTACTTACATGTTCCTGAGCTTCTATAAAATTCTTCTGACCCCATCTGTATGCTTGAGATTAAAACGTCAGGTTTTCTTCGTTGAATTTTTTTTCTTTCATCTTTTATTCTTGACTTACAAGAATAGAATATATGCAGTTGACTGCCCACATCTATTTACCTAATGATTTTCAATTTATATTCTCTTTTTTTTTTTTTTGATAATCTTTTACAAGTGCTTGTATATAGAAAAAATTTTTAGGTAAATATTATTATCAAATTCAAAGTTGAAATTACTTTTTAAACCTGCCAATCAAAGAATATTAAGACATTCAAATATACGGAGACAATGTTATATTGAAGATTATTTTAATTATATAACTAAAACTTATTTGTTTTTTGAGTGAATGTTTTTCTATATAAACACTGCAAAACTGGAAAAATTTAAGTGTTGGGTAATAAATCACTGAAAGTGTTTAATAACATTTAAGTAAACGATAAGAAGGGTTTATAAAGGCTGGGCTTTCTTAACTTTAACTCACCTCAAATTTTTTTCATCAAATTATGCATTTTATATTTGATTTTGTAATGTTAAAAATATTTATTACTATTGAGGAAAATGGTAGACAAAGTGGAAAACAGTTTGACAGTGTAAACACTTTGAATGTTCAGTTTTTAAACACTTGGATTGGCAGTGAAGTAAAAATTGTTTTATTAAACGTAAATTTTGCTTAGTGCAGAACAAATTTTATTCTCTCACTTTCTAAATTTGTGTTTATATAAATATCTTATTCACCTCAATTTAAAATATTACTTGACAATTGTCAACACTAGTATATTAATATTTATTGCATGTAAATTAATTTATCTTTTGTAATACAACTACTACTAGTGATAAATTATTTCCGAAAATAATTAATGTTTAAGTATGTAAATATTGCTAAATTAATCATATTCGAACTTTATCAATTATTCAATCAGATTATACTGTAAATGCAAAATTATGGGGTAATATAAAAATATTATACAAATATCAAAGGTATGAACTTATCAATAAAACAAAGATTTGTAATAAATAAAAAAAGGTGCTTATAAATGTGAAAATCAGAAACCCTAGGATTTAATCGTTAGATATAAATATAAAGAAAAAATTCTCAGATGATCATTTGATTAGAAAATTAATCATTTTGTACATATTTTGCCATGATAAAGAATTTTCTTCGATATTTTTACTAGAAGAATTTCATTTTTAAATACATTTTTCGATTAAAAATTTATTACTTTTAATTTCCCTTTCATTAAAAAGCTTTATATCAATAGAGCTAGTGTTAATCTAATACCTATGGATATATACATGTACTTCATTCATGGTATACACCCACACTAAAGTATCGAGAACTAGGGCATAGATCTCAGTGGCCAAATGAGTTCATACCACAAACACCCTCAGTTCAAGTTCAAATTCGATTGCTGTTTGCTGCTGAGATTAACTCATTTGTTGATGATTCGAGAATTTATATCAGGCTAAACTTTTCGATTAATGAACTACAACAAATATGAATTTAAACAATTAAAAATGAATTAACTTTATGTATTTTAATAAAACTTTGAATCTTATTGAATAAAATACAAGTGTAATTAAGAAAAAAATTACTATTCTGCTGTGACTTTCAATTATTTTCACAATTTTGTTTTTTTTAAAGTAACTTACATCAAATTCAAAATTCCTAGATGCCTTTTTATTCGAGTTATTTCAAATTATCACAATAAGATGAAAATTAATCATTGAAGCTCGACTTAAAATTACATTTAATTTTTTTCTCTAACAATTGTGTAAGGTTTAATGTCCGAAAAATAATGTGATTTGTCAGAGAAAGATTAATATTCCTAGCAATCCGATTTATGTGTTAGAATCAAATTATCAGACTAAATTACGTGGATTGATTAAATCGCCAAATGTGGTATTTACCATTTATTACGGTTGATAAGACGTAGCTCACAATGAGACTCAAATAATTTATGACTTTATTCATTTTTACACAAAAAGAAATTTAAAGTAAACTTAACTCCAAAATTTGAATATTCTTCACTATGTTTTGTTGTAACATTAATCAAAAATTGACCATGCTTTCTTTTTAATTTTATTATAAATACAGTCAATTTTATAAATATAACTGAAAAATGTTCAATACTTTTTTGTTTTATGAAATTCAGAGCATTCTTTTTTTCACAATATACCACAGTGCTTTTTATTTTAAATCTCTCTATATAAATTTGTGAAAAATATACGGTTAGATTGACAGGTAAATAAAAATTGAGTTAAAAATTTTTTTTTTAACAATAATAATAATAAAATGATTTTCTTATGATTATAAATTATTATCAAGTATTTTTACTATTATACATAGCTCCATAATTCGAATTCAGATTGGAATATAATTACGTTGATGCATTAATGAATAATCGAATAAACATGTGCATCACAATCTTTTGTATCAATCTGTAAATCAGTATAATTTATATCAACAACAGCACTATACGTATTGAGATATATATGAATTACATTTTAATTTTTTCATTTCTATTATTTTTATATAGACATTATAAAGTCAATTAGTTTAAGTCAATTATCATGATGATTTAGAACCAACTAGGGATATTCTATATTTATTAAAATCTCTCACGTTTCAGTCAAAAGTTCTTTAATTAATTGAAACTTCATTCCATACTTCAAGTCAATTAAAAACATCCATTGAATATTATTCTTTTCTATTCCACTTCTCTTTAATACTATTTGAAGTATTTTATCCACGAATAATTGAAAATTAATGCTTTGAATTTTTGGTTTTTTAAATACAACTGAAATATTTTTCAAACAATTGTTTTTTTTCATTTTTAAAAGACGTTAATCATCAACTACATTTTGAAAGAATGAATCAAATGTTTTTTATCTTACAAAAAAATTTTTTTTTTAGTTTTTATCCAATATTTTTATTTAAAAAAAAACAGACATTTGAGATCTAGTGAAGCCTATTGAATAATTATTCTATTGAATTCAACTGCATTAATTATGATTCAATTTACAGGAAAAATAGTTGAATAAATTTTATTTTTATTCTAACTTGTTTACAATTTACTCCTTTGTCTGTTTATGAATAAAATAAATTCTATAACAAAAAAAAAAAAAATATTATAAGTATTATTAGACTATTGATCATTTAAAATAAACGAAGTCAATACATTAGCATAATTATATCTATAAATATCTTATAAAAATTAGATGCCATTTTTGTATCTAATCTAGTTGATATAATAGCAATAAACTCCAGAATTTTTAAAGACACATAACAAAAAAATGCACTTTTACCTCTTTCAAGTATTTTGAATTGCCAACTAATTTCCTTTTATATATCCTTCTAGAACATAATACATTTCGAATTTCAGATCACTGCAAATAATTGAGACTGAATTTATGAAACTTTTTACGAACGCAGAATGATTCATGCTCGCTGAAAATACTTATTTAAGTGATTGATAAGAAGAAAAAAAAATGTAAAAATATACATACCTGTAATTGTGTATAGAATTATATTTTATGTGTAGTATTCACATAACTTGATCGTAAAGACAGAGTATTTGATCAATTTATTATTTACTCACGGTCAAATAAATTTGTTTTGCTTAACTTTTTAGAGCAATCACTCTAGAAAACTGAAAGAAAAAAATGAAAATGAATGAAAACTTTTAGTATTAATACGTCCAAAGATGTGGCAAGGAAAGCCCAAATATTCGAGCTTATTGTTTTCAAATCTAACGGCTTACGGTGCCGCGATTTTCTCAGGAATAAACTTCTACGGCAATTGTGCACATAAATTATTTAGAGCATCTCGGGTTAAGGTATTAAAAGTATATATAGGTCAAGTAATGTTCAAATACAGTTATTGCTGCGACATAGGATAGAACATTGAAAGTACATTTTCTTTAATGTACATAGGTATATCTACTTATAAGGTATACCCACTGGATATCCATTATTCAGTAACTTGCTGCGGCTTAACGCAACAGGTACAGAGTACAAAATAACAAAGACTTAAGATTGTCTGCATCGGATAAAGCTAATGATTAAAGAAACGATCTCAAGTCCGATTATCGATTCATTTATCTAAATCATTCTTTCCATTTATTTTATTCTATCATCAGCTTTCATTGATTTATATTAATTACTCTTGTTGACAAGTACTTTTTTTAGTCAGAGATAAAATAAGTAATTTATTTATGTAAAAGTATCATTGTTAGCATCTAGTAATTTACTAATTGTTAATTTCCTTCAAAGAACCAGGAGTTTCAATCAACAATAACGGATCACAAATTACTTAGTATTTACTAAAAGAACGAAAGAAAGATAATCAACAACTTTTTAGCAATAATTTTTAAATAATCTCAATGTTTTGGAGCTCCTTACTTGGTCGTGGTTTGGAGCAATCTGCGTTCTCTCTAGACTCCCTCTATCAATCTTTATTCACTCTCTTGAAATAACGAACAAAATTCAAATTAAAGAGTAATAAAATAAAAACAATATTAACAGAGAATTAATTCTTAACACTAATAATGAGAAGCTATAGAGAAATGTATAGAGATGCATTCGTTAGACCTACGTGAAAAGAAAATATATGTAGAATATATTTGAAGTGAAAAAATAAATAAAAATGATCTTTTATTTATATTAGATTTCCTTCCTATCTTACGGATGTGCCAGTAAAATGTAAACTTCCACAACATGATTTTCAAACTTAGAAAACAAACACTTTCATGTACTTACTGAAATAATTCCTTTATTCAACATCATCTTCAAATCAATTATTTTATCTCTGAATAAAAAAATAATGTGAACTAATGTACTTGTAGGAAATTATTGATTTATTACCCATTTATTGAATTAAATATTTGATCTACTTATAATTGTCTTATTCTTGGAGCAATATTATTAAAAAAAAAAAAGAGCTTTAGTAAAATTCATAAAAGAACAATTTCACAAAAATACAGCAATGAAGAAATGTTAAGAATTAAATAAAGTACTAAAGTCTGAATAAAAGTATAATATTTCTTCGTCTGACAGTTTCTTTCTATTGTTATTCTTTTACTTGACTTATTAGATTTTATAAGTAATAACAAAGTGTATTTATATTTTAAATTTCAAAAAAGTAAACAAAATGTAGAAAAAAAAGAGATGAAAATAGATTGAATTTAAATTCTATTTATCTTATGTGTCAGTATTATGTAATTGAGATAATGATAAAACTTAATAATGCATGCTGATTAACTTGGCTCTATTGTTTTCCGATATCTGCTATCGTAGTAAAGTAAAATATGTAGTGTAATTCGAGTTTAATTCAAAAATTGGATTTTTTTTTCTATCAACTTGAAACAATTTTATTGATTTGTGAATTTAAAAAAAAAAATTCATCAATGTATACGATTTAATATTACAATATTTCCATTTATTATTCAAATATATTTTATTATTATTTGAAAATAATAATAAATTATTTCAACTCTATACAATGAGATCGAATAAATATGTTGTATGCCTCAATATAATCAAGAATGGTAAAAAATAAATGTGAAAAAAGAATGTTCTTGACGTAACCCCGAGATGTCTAAAAAATAGTCAATAATAACCATATAGCCGTTAATGCACAAAGGACGAACTATTATAAGATTTTATATATACATAAATATGTACGTGTATATATAAACTATGTTATAATTAATTGTGAGAAACAGTCATGAGTATAGTGACACGATAAATTGCAAGTTAAATGATACTGTACTAACGATAAATTGTGCTTTAAACTATTGAGTTTTTATTATTGTTAATCAATGGGCAATTGTACATACGACGTATTTTAAAATTTGACAATTCAATTTAACAAAAAAAAAATGATATTTTGTTAGTGCTATAATCATGATAATAATTAAAATCAAGTACAGCAATTATTATTATTTTTTTAAGTTACTAACACGGTTAAGGCTGGGCTGTATTAGTCTCAAATCACCTCAAATTATTTTTGGCAAATTATAAACTCTTTATGCGTTTTTATCACGTAAAGGTTGTTTATACATATACAAAAAGTGGCATACAGAGTGAAAAAGAGTTTCACAAGTGCAAGTGCAGTAGTGATTGAATAATGAGTCGTTTTCCACTGGTCAACCAATGACAAGTACATCCATCATAGCATCTCAAAATTTTATAAGTAAATATTTATGACATAATCTGCCAAGAACTTCTGCTAGGAATTATCCAAGGAAAATGTGGTCACAGCTCAGCTTTAATAAAAAACGAATTTTGTTCAAAAATTAACAAGACAATTTTTCTTATAAGTCAAAGTGTCAAAAATTAAAATAAGCCGTATGGATATAAAAAAAATGAATATATATAATTAAAAAAAAAACATAGTATAAAAGAGCTATTAGAGCTATGTTATTGTTACTAATTAAGATAAATCAGAAGAATATAATCATTATGTTTGTTTTCAGCGAATAATTATTTTGAAAATATCAATGCTTAAAAACAAAAAATGTCATGTATAAAAAAAATCATTAGAGATAAATTTCAATGAAATGACAGGAATATTATAATTACTAATTGAAAATATTTCCCAACACGCCTTATAGATGCAAACCTCAACATGTCTATGATATTTACTACCTTTAGATTATCCAAGTATCCTAAGTTTTAATTTCATAACAAAAATAATGAAAATGGTACTAAATAAAAATTTATGACAAAATTTGTGCTTTTTTTGTAGACCTAGTTGCGTCTGTCAAATTAATTTTGTTTGAACATATTTTTATGATAAAACGATCATTACTCCTTTTGATAATAAGAATAGAGATTTTTTAAAAATTTTTATCTCTTTGATTGAAGATAATTCTTAAGTAAAAACTAATATTTAATACTGTTAATTTAAATATTTATAATTGCAGTTTCCTAGGCAATAATTTAAATATGATTCTGGGATCCCAAACATGACCCACTTAATTTCTGCGAAGTCTGGCCCGATAATGGACTTAGAAAGGAGCAAATTCAGATCCAGAAGAGAAAAAAAACCAGGGCTATTTAGTCATTATTTGTCTGATAAGTAGTTCTATGGTGATCATGAGGTAGGAATAATACCCAGAAGAAAATAAATTCAGGCCCAAACGACAAAAGAAGGCCAAGATTGCTGAAGGATAGTAATGAGGCAGCCATAAGATAGATCTGAATTATTATTAAATAATTCAATGACATTACAAGTCCATATATGATCATACTCCATTGCTACTTGAGTTGATAAAATTAAAATTTTTTTAACTAAGTTTTATTTATTTTTATGACCTTCACCATAAAACTTTAATGTGAATCTCTTCGGTAAATTTACACTCCACTTTTATGCTATCTATAACAATACAATAAATACAAGTGATGCATTGTGAGCTTTACGATTCATCAAATTGATAGTTTGTGAAATCGTAATACATAATTTTCCATGGGAAATTGTTGTGGGTATGATTTTAATATTATCTAGGTAAAAATGATGATAATTTTTTTTTCTTTTAATTGGAGCTGGTATTTAGTTTCCAAATATCTGATTGAAGAAAAATATTTTATAAACTTCATAGAAAGCTTAAAAACTATTTAATCAAGGTTTTACAGAATAAATATTTTTTAACTCCTAGTCAATTTCTATGGACTTAATGATTTCTATAAAATGTCAACACTGTGTTGATATTTAATTAAATTTTTTTTTTATCTCAACATGGCAAAGACCTTTAATTCAATTAAAGACTTGAAAAATTTATAAAACATCTAATAAAAATGCAGTTTGCAAATTTCACATAAGGTTGAAAATACTCATTCATGAAAGCTAGTGGTAAACTTGTGGGTTAACATTCACGGCAAACTCAGGACTTTGAGCTATTTCTGAACACCCACAACTACACTAGTATCTAACACCTTACTAAATAGATTCTCACAGAGTGGGAATAGCAGATTAAAATATAAGTAATATCTAAAAAAAAATTTCCATGTAATAATATTAAAAGCACCAACTTTTTACATAATTTTTAATAATTAGTACCTAAATAGAATAATTCATGTTTTGAAATTAATCTATTACATTTCATCTAAGATGTTCATTTAAAATGACAAATTCAATTAACTTGAAGTTTCTAGTTCAAGTAAATATTCGTACAAAGATAGTATTTAAAAATTAACTTGATAAATCAAGAGAATAAGTGACATAACATTCTGTCAACTAAAAAAAGAGAAATTTCTTTTCCAATTGCTGCTAATATATTTTTCAACACTCACATCAATAACTTAGCTCAAAAGTGCTAGCTTTTGATAGCAAACACTCTTCCTAATAAGTTCAAAATCAAGCTCCTGGTTAGTACAATTCCAATTTTCAAAAATTTTTGTTCTATTAATTTCCTTAATTTAGCAACTGGATCTCGTTTTCAACAGGAAGGTCCAACCATGGTCCAATGGTTGAATAAATGAACCAGTCTTGTTTCCTGTTACGGATAAATTTTAAATAGTAGAATACTTTTTCTTGCTTAAATTTTGATGCTAATAGACATCAAAAGTCTTGTTGTAACACGAGATCTTTTCTTAGCCAACCAGTGGACTTGCTTGCTGTGCAACAGTTTAAGAGATAAAAAGCAAATTACTCCGGAAATAATTTTTAAATAAAATTTTTTCAGAATAAAATTATTTGAAATTTTTTAATACATTAAATTTTCATTCAATATTTTTAATAATGGAAATGAAAGTTGAAACTTGTTTAACAGACTTGAATAGTATTTTATTCATTAAATGATAAAAGCACGTTTTTAAAATATATTCACAGCTACAGATAAAGATAAAAACAAACGAGAAATGTTAGTTGGGTATTAACAGCTCCCATGTTGAAAATTTGTGGAGAAGTAATCGAGCTCCAGTCAGGATTTTCCAATAACCGATCAGGTCTTGATAGAAAATGTCACACTTTTTTTATCAAACACAAGATGTTTTATACATGAATGAAATATCTTATGTTAATCGATAAATAAATATATTAACTTACATCACCTGCAATGTGATCACCTGAATTTTTATTCAAGGGTGACAATCTTTTTTTCTTTTTAGCTCATACTTTCCCGTCTTTCTATTAAATTTAAACACAAATCAGTCTGTAAAAATATAAACATTGAATTTATGTATCTGGATTTCACCATCCCATCTAACGATATTTAATCTATCACTAGCAAACCCGAAAATTCTAGCATATCTTGATTTATTAGGTAGTTTAATTTGAAAGAGAAATCAAAACTGAACACAAAAAAAATTAAGTAATTAAGGATCCAACACTACCAAATGATTTCAAATGCCCTCCAGTCACAGTGAACAACTATTCAGGAGCAATAAGTGATGTCAGACACTTAGAAAAATATCTGGACATCAAAATAACATGGAAGAAACTTGTAACAATCAAATAGAAAGAATTAGAAATGAGACTACCTAAACTGTACTGATTAATTGATAAAAAATCTCAACTGTACTTATAACTTAAAATAATCATCTACAAGGTCATGTACTTGAAGTCATACGGATCTAACTTTTAGGGTGATATGTCTAAATTACTATCAGCTTTATTCAGATATTCCAATTTAATTGTAAGACATTGAGGATGGTAGCTAATGCATCATAGTGTGTTGATAATGAAAAGTAGAAAATTTAATTTGGAATGAAACAAAATGTATGTCAGTGTTAAACAACATATTATGAGTATCACTTTTAATCATGACTATTCATTAATATCTCGTGTAGACATAAAATGTATTCTAGTATCAGTATCATGATTAAAGTATTATCATTTAATTTATACAACAATTAAAGATTCTTATCAATATTTTTAATTCAATCTTGTCAATATTCCTAATTACTCCACACACACTGTTCAGCAGTTTGATGCTCATGGTTTCCATTTTCTTATCATGAATGGATTAAAAATGTTTTTTATTTAAATGTGCTCATTCGTAATTGATAGTAACAAATAAATCTGTGCTTCGTTTATTAAATTTATGATTTGTTATTAAATTTAAATTCCTTATGATGTGTTCATAATTAGTAGCCTTGTTTCAAAATTAATTATTCTTTAGTACTCAATCACTTTGATTAAATAAATATATTTTATAGCTGAATAAGTTTATTTCACCCTTAGAACTTTGAATTGTGATAGTTCAACTCCTATCGACGACCTGAAACTATTTAATAACAAAAATATTACTTCTATCGATCACTGCTTGTTTCCTATTGAAGAATATTAGACCGTTTTGATTGACGGAAATTTTATACTACTGATCTGTATATTTATCAGACACGCGCATCTGCTTAATGCACCAAGGTTGAAGCATACTCTAAGAAAACGATTCGTCCAAAATTAAAGTATTTTTTCGATATTTTCATTATAGTCGACAGTGCTGCACTTACGCTTCAATAATTCACTGGTAATAACAGCGAACTCATTTTTAACTGGATAAAAAATAAACAAAAACATTTAACTTTTGTTTCTTTTTTTTTTCAATTATTATAAAATTTTAATTTTCAAAGCAATGCAATGTGAATATCGATTGTTTAAAAATTGTAATTAGTTTTAAACAGCAAAATTATGAGAATAATTATCATTAACTTCTAATTAAAGTGATTAACTTATTAAAATACTCACTTGATATTTTATGATTTTGTTTAATAATAAAAATAAATAATTATTAATAATTAACAAGTTTTCATTTATTATTTTCATTAAATAAATATCATCACATGTAATATTCTGTATGGTATCCATTCTTTTCTCAATAAAAATAATATTCTCTCTATTGAAATAGATGAATTATTAATGCAAATTGTGTTCACTTCAAAGGAATATTTAATCTTTAATATTTAAGCATGATTTTTATAGATTTTTAATTGTGACTCTATTGAATCTAAATTAGAAATAAATAATCTAAACTCAATTTATCTACTACATTTTATTTGTCATATACATTTTTAACTAACTCTGTCACAAAATGAAATTTACATACGACAAATAATTCTACACCTCTATTTCAGTGACTTGACATAGAGTTGATACGTTCAAGTCATCACAAATACTTTTCTTTTTTACTGTAAAGTTTATTCAATAAACATTACCAAAATTTTATTATTATAAAAATTATATAATTACTTTAAAAGTAAGTGCAATTGAATTAAATTGCTATAAAAAATTACATCTTTTTTTTTCATAACAATAGCATTAGCTTGAAGCACAGACAAACAGGTGCATCTCCATTAAACATTAAATCCAACATGAATCAATAAGAAGGTACATATATATCCATTTTAACTTTGTTATAATATCTATTATTAATTATTATTGTCTGTTATATCAAATAACTAATAAATGTATGTTTTGTTTATTGATTATATTAATAGATTGATTATAAATAATTTTAAAAAATATTATAATTATTATTGAATTGTAATATGCATATATAGATTAACTTAAGTTCAAAGGTATAATATTACACTTGGTGAGCATTGCATTGTTAAAATTGTGATGGTATTAGTATCCTGCTGTCGAAACCATATTAACATAATCCACAAATCAATAATGGATTACATTAAGAAAATGATCTATTTATTAATAATGACCAATTGATTAGTCTTAATATGACAATAATGAATGATTGTTGCTCATAATGACACAAATATTATAATAAAAAAAATAAATAGATTGAATATTTAAAATGAAAATATTTTAAAAGTGATACAATAAATTGTTGTTTGAAGGTGAATATCTTTTATAACAAATTAATTTGAGTTATCGATAAAATAAAACATATAAATACGCTAGAGTAAATTGTATAAAGGTTAGTGCTTACCCCGCGGAATGGTTACGAATCGTGTTTACGAGTAAATTCAATTTTCGCTCAGTAAAATATAGCTATACTTACAACTATGCGATCGTTACTGAGGATTCACGGAATATTTTACCGTAAAATGTTACAGATAGAAATAATACAGTAGTTACAATAAACCAAAAAAAAATATTTTGAATATTTCATCAAGTGCCGGATGCGTAACTGTTAATAAATAAATAGACTTAACGAATAAGATGTAATTATTAACTTCGGAACTGTCTTTAATTATTTTTATTACATTAACATCAACTGATATTTATTTATAGACATTTATTTTTTGTTACTTTGTTAGTGATATAGAAATGATGAATTTCAACAAAAAATGGTCATGATGAATTTTATTGAGAACGATTTATTGGAAAAAAACTTAAAACCTGATGCGATAGGTTTTTGTATATTCACTATTAAAAAAAGGTTTTGTATTTTTGTTTTTGTTTTATATGATACATATGAGAGGAAAAGGAAGAAAATGGATCGAATCAATTTTTGTTTACTACAAATGGAACTGCAAAATAATTGATTAATCTATTTCTTTTAATGTAACTTATCAATAAAATAAACCACTAATATTTATATCAATATTTTACTTATATTTGCTTTACTAAAACAAAAATAAAATTAATGCACTAATAAAACATCATGAGATATTGATACACTAAAGAAAAAAGATTCATCTATGTTTACAAAACTATTAACGTCATTTAATATTGATATAATTCATCATTATAAAAAATATTTGCTGTCAAAATTCTATGTTTTTAATCCAATTTCTGATCAAGACTAAAAAGACAATATTTAAATAGTAGCGAAAACTAGTGTATATATTTGATAAAAAATGTTAATTTTATTTCAAAGGATCTTGAGTATTTTTTTCGATACGGCCCGAAGCGATCAAAATACCTTAAGGATTACGATATTGTTCCTACAACTATAAATTTCTTGAATGATATTTAAACAATCAATGATTGAATATAAAAAACATTTCCTAAACCTCAGAATTAATGATAAAAAAGAGGATGTCATCATTAAAAGTGAAAAAACGAATAAAGTGATTGAATATGAAATTGTTTCTACTCGTAATAAAATAATAAAAGCAGTAAAATATTTTATTGTTAAATTATTTACCGAGTATACTAGACAAGTGCTCGAAATTCGATTAATACAGGCTATTTTATTATAGCATGGTAAAAGTCTTTGAAAACAAATTGTGATGCAAATCTTTGACTCATTATATCGATTTCCTCTTATACAAGATACAAAAAAAATCGTAAAAGCCACTTCGTACTCCTCTTGACTTTCTTGCTAAGCACGTTCATGAGAGAAGGACTCGTAAATTCTTGATGAACCAAGTAGGGAACAGTGGGCATTGTGGAACATTATGAATTAAATCTACTACCGCGCTTGGCCGAGTCGAGACCAGCGTACTAGCCAGCTTCCTTCACTTTACTTTATAATTCGGTCCATAGCTTCAGGCCGTACGTACCGCTTGAGCGCGTTTTCGCTTGTCAGAACGTAGACTCGAATTCCGAGAGAAGTTTCAAAAGTGAATTCCGACGGTTAAGTGCAAATTTGATCTACATGTAGCTTTTCGTCTTTCACTTGAATTAATACATTATATTATTATTAAATTTAACCATTTCATTATATACATACGTGTTAAATATATTTAATCGAGATAATTTAAAAATAATATATAGATATATATATATTAGGATGGAAATTTTTTCAGGTCAGGTAAAGACTACGCAATATTTCTCGTGAACTTTCCCGAGGTTAATGCCGATGCTTCGTAGACGAGAAAAAAATCAATAACTGAAAGACTCCCGTTTCGCAGTTGTCGCTCATTAATTCCACCCTCAGTCGAAGGAAATTGAAGTGCGGAATGAACTATCGAATAGATTTTTCGCTTTTCACATCTTGTATCCTGATTGAAAAAATATACAAATACTTTACAACTGTACAACAAGTCATTGTATCAGTCTGTTTCACAACATAAGTTGATGTCATTAATCAAATTATTGGCCCTTATGGTGTAATAATAAATTTTACATGTGTGTGTGTGTGTGAAACAAAGATATTAATTAAAGTGGAATTTAGCGACAGTCAACGCCTCGTGTAAACGAAAACGACAAGGATGAACCGAGACCTGCGATTACAATTCTAGAATGCCAAATGGTCGAAGCTGCACGAGCGTGGAATCGCGCTCGAGGGTCAACTGCCAGTTCAGGCTACACACTAGGACTCTGGAATTCGAATTGTAATTTCTAACCGCGTAACTCCATTCGTACGAACCATTACTCCCCTAGTAGAAATTCACAAGCATCCGACGTTGTGATGCTTTTAATCTTTTCCATTTTTTTATCGTCCACCATGAATTCACTAAGATGTTCATTTTGATTTTTTTGTTTTCATAACTTTCCTAAATATAAAAACATCGTTTTTCTCACTGTCAGATAATACATTGCTTTTTTATTACTGGAACATCAGGGATAGTAAGTTTTGAATGTAGCTCATCTTATTTTAATACTTGCAAAAATACCAGCTTACAGTAAATAACATTCAGAGTTTTATTATACATTTTTTTTTATTCTCAAATAAGTGCATTTGTTGTGTAATTCCACTTAAACCAATATCAATTTTTATCTTTGATGAATTAAATTTACTTTGTTAAAGAATTTAATGCATTCAAGTGTTTCATATTGTTAAATATTCGATTAGTATGCTCGACGTTGGGCGAATTTGTTGTTCACAACGATCGATTTGCCTGTTGATGTTTAGATTGTGGCTTAGACCAGAGTTGACCGGACATTACTTTTATTTATTATTGATAATTTTAACCTTAATAAATATTTGTAATATTTTTTTCTAATAAATGTATTGTTAGTTTATGATTTTTAACAATATTATCAATTACTAACATATTAAAACAAATAAATTGATTATTATTGACTTATTTTGCAAGTCAGATTTTTTTTTGCAAACCTTAATAGTAATATAAAGATAAAAATAATCAAATGAGATAGAAAAATGATCAACTAAGATAAGCTTGACATTTTTCAATCAACTGACAAAGTCAAACAATTTTTTATGCATGCCTGCTAGTTTGAACTTGTAATGTCTCTACTTTATAAAGTTATTTCTATCAGTCATTTGATAAGCTGATTACAGAAATGGAATCAGTTTTATTCATAGGCAACCTCTTCAATAAAAGACGAAAATCATATTTCAATGAAATTATTGGGATAATAATAATTATAAAATAAATACATAAATCATGTCTATCAGTTCATTCCATTGAGAATCTGACATATAGAAAGCTTACAATGTCTATAAGAAAATAATGAATACATAATAAAAAATTCTTTGACACAGATCTGATCATACCATCCAACACGAGATTCATTTGAATTTCTTTCAATAAATAAAAGTAATAATAAAATATAATCGAGTATCTAAATTGTAGATCATCACGACATTACTTTAATTTTAATTAACCTTACTTATAGTATCCTTAACGATTAATATTACAAATTGAATTTTTCACTATCAATCAAATCATCATTGCAATGTTATAGCAGATAAGTACGACTTACCATCTCTGGTTTAACACTGTGTCAATCTAAGCCATCCATAGCCCAATTTTGAACGAGGAAGAAGCCAATCTCGTTTCCCGCTAGGATTACAATACACCATGATGCACTATTAACATAAAGATATTTATTTTTTACTTAACAACTGATAAATATAAACTAATTTAATAACATTAGAATTGATCATAATGGTAAATTAAATATATGTAATAATTATCAATTATATTTAAAATGTAAAATGGATAAAAATTTTTAATAGTTTGAGGAATTAATTAGTATATTAATTATAATAATATTTAAATAATTGAATAGTAATATTTCCAATTTATTCATACATTGACAAAAGTGATGGCATAAAATGTGAATTGTTCTCGTTTGAAATTGTCAATTTTCTAGTTTTATTTGTAGTCTTTATAGATACTCCACATAATGTTTGTAATATGTGATTTCAATTACTCGAGAAGTATCTTTTAATTACCATTTCATTTGTTTTGTTGGATCTTTCAAGAGATTGTATGCATGTTCAATAATCAAATTACAATCATGTTTTTAATCATTAAGGTTTTCAAAATTCATGTCATTAATGAGATGTGATTGAACAAAACAAATTTCAATCAATTGTAATAAAAGAATTTTCAAAAGAAAAATCACATCCATTTATATTTTACAGACTAATAATTGTAGTGATAATTTACATGGTTTAATATTGTTCATAACTTTTCATGTTCTGTAATAAGTTTTTGCTTTATATTTGCTGTAACAGAAGGTAATAAGAAGAGTATGTAATAGATAATACCTCCAGCGAACATTATCAGACAAATAACTATTATTGTTGTACTATCAAAAATCATGATAAAGTTCTTCTATAAATATTATCAATATCTTACTTAATTCTTCTAATAATAGAATGTAAAAATATTTTTGACATGTAAAATAAACAATTACAGTTTAACACATATATGACAGTTTGATACTCTGTTACTTCTTTGTTGTTTAATTTGTCTGCGTTTATTAAAAAGTATGAATTTCCAACAAAACTCAACACACAACTTGTGCAACGTATATTCCAATGGTAGGAAAATTTTATAAAATATTTTTCTAATGATAAAATGTGCTTAGCTAATATTACAATCATGGGAAGTAATATAGTAAGAGCTGATTACTTTCGTGAAATTAATGCGTACCAATCTTTTGCCAAATAGCATCATATTGAAAAGTCAAAATACAAGTCATCAATAAGTGTTAATGCGGTGATCATTTGTATTTTATTGCTCTTTATTCTGAAAATAATTGATTATACTCATCTTCGATTTCCCTCTCTATTTCAAGGTCAGGTGTAAGAGGTTCTAATTTTGATACTCCAAAAAGTGAAGACCCTTTACGTAAAATCAGCCAGCTTAGGAGACCTATGAGCAGAATAATTATTACAGATATTATCAATGTTTTTGGCGTTAAAAAAGTAAACATTTTGGATAATCGACTATAAATGATTCAATTTATAACTAATAATACAGAAATTTATTCTTTTTCTTTAATTACTCCCTTGTAGTTTAAACGCTATTTTATATGTTAGAATGATAGCAATATAATGTCTAAATTTTATTAATTTTAAATGATGCAGTAAGGAATAGAAATAAAAAGTTCTAGATTTTCTGAAAATGATTCAAAATTGATAGATAATAGATAACATGTGCTGTACAATCACTAAAATATATAAGCACTCCCAAAGTTGTTTCAACTTCTTTTTGGTTCATTGGATTTGAACTTGTTTGATGTACAGGCTAGTTTAATTTAAGAGTATTAAGAAGTCCAGCTCAAAGCAAAAAAAAAAATCTCAAGAGCCCTTAAAGAATGTTCAAGATTTAACTAGTAACAAAATAACAAATTCCAGAAGTTTTATAAAATTAGTTTATGAAACAAAATTACGTAAAAAAGTGTGATAGTACTACTTAATTCATCACATTTAAATTTATACAATCCAAATTGTTACAATGAGAACTCTTAATTCAAGCTAAAAATTAAAACATCTGAATCATTTTCAACTTTTTAATGCCAGTTAGAGTTTATAAATTAATTCAACAGAAGATTCAATGCCAATATTAAGTAAACATTAAAATATGAATTTATTTATTTTATAATTAAGAAAAGTATGTAGATATTTAAATCCATTAAGAACACATACTTTAAAGTCACTCATTTTTTAATAGAATGAAAAGCACCAGTGGACATTCATTTGACCACTGATGGCCTTACTCTATACAGCTCTACTTACATAAAAACTAAAATTAACTTTAAAAGTCAAAATTATATTAATGAGTAGATTTTACTTTAGTAAATTCAATTCTAATTTTTTTATTTATTAATAACAAACCTAATAGTTGAAACTATTAATAAAATAATACTCTGATTTACAGCAAGGCAAGAATATAAAATATGTATACTACAAATTACCCATAGAACAACATGTTTTGATTATAATTCCTATTCATATGTAAATAAATTTCAAAATCAATACGAAGTATATTTTGAATCTCTGATTTTTCAATGCTTATCATATCGTTCTATCAGATATGAAATATATTTTTTTCTGTGAATAAAATTAGCTCCACCTCGACTGAACCCACTTCAGGAATTATATCATAGTTAGTATCGAATGAGACGATAATTTAGTTAAATTTAGATTTAGTGTTGGCATTTCCTGTAATGCTGATACATTTCAATAGTTGGTTCGATATCTGATCAAAAATGATCAAGATGAACAATTAGACATAACCTATTTTTACATTTGCATTCAATTGTTGAACAAAAATATTATCAGCAAGAAAAACGTTATTTATCAATGTGTTGGATATATATATATATATATATATAAATGTATATGAATTAATATATGTAGTTATGAGCTGAACGTGTTATCCTGAAAAAAATTAATTCATGCTAACGTTTGCATATGCAAGTATTACTCTAGTAGCACACAGTCCATTTACTCGAATAATTAACCATGAACTTTCATAGTTTGTATTTTTAATCTATGTTTCGAGGTATCTCACAATATTCGCAAGCTGCGTTAAAAGACTTCACCGATTCATACTTTTGATAATTTTCATAGAAAATTGCGGTATTTATCATGGTTTATGTAGAACGTTATTCACAAATGAGCTCGATAAATTAACTTACCGGTAGCAAGAGCGCACGGTGGCGTTCGGAATTCGTGGGTCGCAAGTTATGCCGCACTCGGTGGTATGTAGTAATTAGCAACATTGTTGCCAGTCCCTACACCAACGCGGAGTCTTCATCTGTAGACATCAATTGCATCCAACTATTATTTCAATTTACGTTTGGAATCATATTAGAATGATATTCGTTTAAATTAAATCAGAGTTTATAGAATTAAGTATTATTGTTTCAGTTCTCGAGTACATCTGCGAATGAGTTATGTTGTGAGTTTATAATTTTCAAGTTTCAGTTGTTGTTACAAAAACACTTTAGCCAAAGATAATTACTTATTGCTCTTCTGATTTCTTTCTCATCAAACTGAACAACTAACATTTACATTAAAGTTCTGATGCATGCAATATACTAGTCGTTGTAAGAAGTGGTATTATCAATCTTGAACAATCTCAAAGTAATATTAACCAACTTTTTGTCACAAAAAGTAGCGTCTTTGCTTGGAATCTTAAGATAGTCTCTACTTTATATGATTGTAAAGTATACATTTAATTATGTTTATTCTAAATTTACTTTTAATAAATAACTCTTTTTAAAAATAACTTTTTTATTTTCTATTAGGAAGTTATCGTAATGAAGTTAATTTTTGGAAATACGTTTGGATATACGTTTGGAGACATTAAAAAGGTTATGCATTAAGATATTGATGAATATAGCAGTGAAAAGGAATGCAGAAATAAATATGCAGATTATTAAATTATAAAAAGAAAATACATCTGATATAAATTGTTGAATGAAATGAATGAAATAGGTTATAATAATAAGAATGATTTAATTCTTATAAACCATATATACATATGCTGCTGTTAGTATTCCATTCAGCAATAAGTCTTGACAAGATTTGTATCAGATTAGAGCAAGGTCATAACTGCAATAAAAATTTTACTACCCGGAATATTTTGAATAAATCAGTCAAGTCATACTACAAGTATTTTTTAATCCAAACGGATAAACTGATAAAGATAAGAAATGAAAATTGTTAAATATTAATTTCATCAGCAACATATGATATAGAAAAATAATACATTTTAAAAACAATGAATATTAACAATAATAATCAGCATTGAAATTTTTTATTGAAATTTTTATTATATACCAAATAATTTAAAGATACACTGATCAATTTTCTTGCTTGTATGGTCTATTATATAAACAACAATAGTTTATTTAAGCATAATTTTTTTTTCTTTTATTAAAATTATCTGGAAAGAAATATCAGGTGATTGCTGGAAAAGTGAATTTTTTTAATATGAAAAATAATCAGACTTGAGTAATGATTGAAAATGAACTTATACCTGCAAGTACTGATAATGGGATACCTATGTAATTAGATTTGTGAATAAATATAATAAGGTTATTATTATGCTAGAGCACGGTCAATGATCTTGTCCGCATGATTACGATAAGACACGACTGAGACGTATACTTAACAAACTTAACTTTGATCCTGAATTTTCACCATCCTGCACGTCAACAAAACAAAAAATCAAATATGCTAGAACTGCATTAACAATTTAACGTTGGTAGATATATCAGTATGACAAAAACGATGATAAAAATAAATGCAAATAGTTATCACACAATGCATATACTCAACATCGTTATTTATCCGATAAACTACAGTGTTTCGTCGTTCTTTTTTAATGCTATTGGCTAATCCATGCACTGCATGAATTTACCATTCCAATCTCAATTATCGAAAATTAAAAATTTAAATTTGTGTGCCTCGCGTGCCGCCTCTAGGGATAATTCTACTATACATATATGCAATTCGGTACAATAGCGGGTAGGGGTGTTGAAGAGAACGTACAATATGTTACAATACAATCTGATAGACACGTTTCGTAATGATGTGTTAGCTTTAAATGAAGCGGTTATCGAATCGTCAAACAATGACATCTCAAACGTATCCAAATATCTGAACATTCTGCCTGCAAGTGACACCACATGTAGAAACCAAAACAGTTCATTACATTATCAAAATTATTTTAAACTCACTTTAGGATTCAATTATTTATATAAGTTTCTAAAATTACTATCTTTTCATCTGCCATTTGGAATAATCGTTTCTTATTTTCTATGCACAGTTTAAAAATAAAAATAATAAAAATTGATACACTTAAGGAGTAATTCATTTATGCTTGGTACACTCCATTGAGTATAAACATGTTATATTTATTATTTTTATCTAATAGATGTACATAGTTTTCTTATAATCTATACGTAATTAAAACTCGTAGTATTTATTGAGCAAATAGTTATGTTTATTGACATAAAGTTTCTTTATCTAAATACGATGGAGACAATTTTAGAATAAAAAAACATCAAAGACATCAAGACGATTATCAAGTTTACTGTTTAATTCTAGGGTCATAATCATTTATAGTTTGTTGTTTTTTTAACTCTCAATAATTGATAAAAATTGTGAAATTAAGTTTTTAACTAAAATTATCAACTTGTCCTTATTACTCTGATCTTCAATTTATCAGCATTTATTTTTTAATTAGTTATTTTGTAATATGTTTCAGTGCGACAAGTAATGCAATTTCAAGTTTACTTACAACTATATAAGATAAATTATTATGTTATTCAAAGTTATTCAACTTTAAAATATCAAGTTTCTTACTTTCAAAAAAGATGGCTCTCTTCATTGTAATGACAAGGTTGTTTTTAATATTGTACTTGATTATTTTGTTAAGTCACACTGGAGATACTGCATGTAATATCAAAATCAAATATTATAGTAATATGTCATCATCAGCACTAGACATAATGGGTCTTCAAGATGCATCTCCTCCATTTGGATCACATCTGTCAGGATTATATAAACGGTAAGTACAAACCAAAATTACCTACATAACCTCCGACTTCTTTATTCTTATAGTTTATTATTGGAGACTAATATTTAAATTACAGAAGCTTCGCTTATGTCACTCTAAAAGATCGATTACCCGTAACAATAACTCGAATTATTGACCGAATGAGTAGGAATAAAGATGAAATTATTGAAAAATATGGGCAGGTAAACATTTCATTTTATTATAACCTCAATGTCAAATAAATTTTTAATAATTTATTGAACATTTATTAATAGTTAAAAATGTGAAAATAATGAGCCATCTCAATATTTTCATTGACTAAATTTTATTGTGTTTTTTTGTTTAAAATTAAAATTCGAAAAATTTTAAATGATTAATTAAAAATTTTTCCAGTGATAAAAAATAAAATGTAGTCAATGAAAGTGATTAGAATGGCTTATTATTTCTTCACAATTAAACGATAAATCAATATTTGATAGGATTCAGCTGAAGAATTAAAACAAGTTATTGGTGATCTCAGTGAATTGAAAAGTGAACTCATGACTAATAAGATTTTATCACGTTTAAATAGTACTGATACTGAAAATAGTAATGATATTATTAAATGGAATAGAGAAATTGAAAATCAAACTGATGAGGGCAAACCACCAACATGGTACAGTGCTACTTGGTTATTTAGTGAATGTTACATGTATCGACGAATAGCACAAATATTTCAAGTAACGTAAGTTATTTAGACTTTGTTTGATTAATTATTAAATGTAGAAATTAAATTACAATATTTTTATATTTTAGTAAAACATTATCTTCGTATGACCCTTTTGAAAGTTTAAAATGTGAGAGCTTCCATCAATCACTAGCACCAATGTCATCTTTAGCTAAATTTATAAACACACTTCTGAATAAGACTGAAACGTATTCACTTGCTGAACAAAAAGTTGATTTCCTTAATTTACTCAAATCGAATCTTTGGGGAAACCAGTATGTTTATAAAATTAAAAAATATAAATATTTAAAAGGATTAAACAATTTGGATATTAATAATTTTTCATTCCATCTTGTGACTTTAGGTGTGACTTATCTTTAAGTGCTGGAGCATCAATACCTGTAGAAGACCAAAATCCATTCGACCAAATTACTGAATTTGAAGAAAACCTTTTAATTGACGATAGTGAATCAATATGGAATCTGCTCAATCAAGCTAAAGAAACAAGAAATAATATTACGGTTGATGTAATATTGGATAATGCAGGCTACGAACTTTTCACTGATTTATGTTTAGGAATTTTTTTAACTAGTCAAAATATAGCTCATAAAATACGTTTTTATGTGAAGATGTTTCCTTGGTTTATTAGTGATACAATGGAAAAGGACTTCTATTGGACAATAGATCAATTAAAAAATTCATCAAACAATAATTTAAAGGCTATGGGAGAAAAATGTTCGGAATATCTAAAATCTGAGAGATGGTCTATTGAAGTAAGTAAAAATTTAATTTTATATTTTACACAGTTAATTCTTTAATGCAATCATTTTATTTTATTTTAATAGGTTGAATCTTTCTGGACAGAACCATTTGATTTTTCAAAAATGAAAACTGAAGCACCGAAATTATATAATAAATTATCAGAAGCGGTTGTAATAATTACCAAGGGAGATCTGAATTATCGAAAACTACTGGGAGACATTAACTGGGAATATTCAACTAAATTGAAAACTGCTTTGAGAGAATTTCAACCGACTAACTTAATCGCACTACGTACTGTAAAAGCAGATTTGATTGTTGGAATATCTTCTGATAAAGCTGATGAACTTTTTAATAAGAATCCAAACTGGATGACTACTGGACAATATGGAATTATTAGTGCTGCTCTTAATGATTCGTAGACATTAAAATGTCAAGTGAATAAAATACCAAAAAAAGGAAAAAAACTAATTTATACATAAAAAATGATCAAATGTTATCTTATAATACATATCAACCGATGTAATGTAAATTGATGTAACGAGCTAAAATTGAATTTTTGAGTTAATCTAAGCATCTTCAAGTATGACGTCATATTATCCTTTATTAGGGTAAATATTTTTTTTATGATTAAATCTAAATCATAAACTTGATACAAAACGACCACAGAATTAAACCCGTTAATTATCGTGTAGATTAAATTTTGATTTTTATTAATAACGTTACTTCAAACGTCTACTCATTTCTTGTTCTTGTACAACAACCATCATTGAAAGTTTTTAATACATTCTTAACATTAAAAAAATATTAGAAATGAAATTTTTCTGCTCAATGATTCGAGTATAACGCATTTTTTGCACACTTCTTGTTACATAAATTTATATAACAGTAGTTGATAGAAATATTTATGAATTATAATTAATAGATAATAGAAAGCTATTGAAGATCATATTTATTTCATTATGCTTATTTTTAATACAATGCTTATTACTTAGAACTACTATCTGTAAATATATTATTATGTATATTATAACTTTAAGATTATTTGTACAATTATCTATTAACATATTGTGTATGTATATACTGTATGTAACATAAGAAAAAATAGTGAAACAACAAAAATCGATAGATGTATAATATATGCATGATATTTATATCACCAACATTTTGTATTTTAAAATATTAAAACAGTAATATCATTTAATTCTTATTTAATATAATAATTACACCATACAATTTTAAGTGCTTAAAGTAAATTATTCTGCATAATTATTGAGAGTTTGTTTTTTAATTACATTCGTATTAATTTTTTCACCATTTTACGTGAAAGAATGATTCAAATATAGATATCTCAATTTGATATTATAAAAAGATAACAAGTAAAAAGTCCAACATATGTATGATTTTCATTGATATTAGTAGAAATAATAATACTGTGCAATCTCAATACGAAATAAAATTTTATAATTTTCATTCCTATTTTTCATTTACTGTAAATTCATTCAATTATTAAAAAGAGATTGAACAATAATGACACTTTTAATAAATTATATTTACTATTCGTTGCAATTTTTTTCACGTTTAGATTGGGATAAATAATTATTTTTTAAGAAGTAATGAAGCGATAAAAAAACTTCATATTAAAAATTTTCATATTTTAATAAAATAAAATATAAATCAAATTTTTTATCCAATAACTTTACCTTAAACATTATAAAAACCTTTATCCATCATATAGACTCCTTAAAACAAATCCCACCAACTCTTCTAATTATTTGGGAAGAAAATTCGTCGTGGAAGATAAACTACCACATTGCCATAAAGTAAAGGCAAGCTTATCAGCTTGCTATTAAATCATATTTATGTGATTTATTAGAGGTTCCTGTTAACATATCAAAAAAAAAATAAAAACTGAATATTGATTTATAAGGAATTAACTGTGTGCTATTTATAACTATAATAAATCATTATTGGAATTATTTTATTTAACAATAAATGATTGGCCTGCAACCATTGTTAATAATTTTTTTTTATATACTTTTAATTTATATTTTAACATTAGCATGATAATTTTAACTATTCAAAGAACTTCTGTAAAAGTAAAATAAATTTTCTATCGTTTAAAAAATATCACTTTCAAACGGTGAAAAAATTATCACTGAATCTATTAATTTTATTTTTAAATTCATTCGTATAAAAATTTGGTCAAAATGAATCGTTCATTTTTATAAAAATGTTGGTGATTTTTAACTAAGTTAAAATGATTATGTTCATCAAGTTTAGATAATTAAAAAAACTGTTTAACTGAAGTAAATGCAACAATTTCAATAATATTTTGTTAATTTTCTAATTTCACATGGCACAAATGTAGCTCATGATGCAATTGATGGCTGTCAATTTGAGGGAATGTCTTTTATGATTCGATATCAAATATTTGATTTCATCTAAGATATGATGTTATAAACATTTGGAACAGACACACATATTAAAAGTTTTTGCAAATATATTTAATATTGGTACCTGATACTCGCAATCCTTGGGGTAATGTTACTTGGTGAATGCAGCAAAAACTGCCCATAAAACTGGATTCGCGTTAGGTTTAGCAGCTTCTGCTTCGAAATCAAGCTCTAATAACGTTCTTACTCGGCGCATGGCCACTTCATAATCATCATCTGATAAAGGAGCAAATGCATTTTCTAACACATCTGCTGCATGTGCTAAGAATACAAGTGCCAATGTTCTTCTGTCCATACGACTCGCGTCATTGACCCAACGGCACAAAACAGCTTCTTGAATCTAAAAATTTTTTAATAAAATAATATCCGTCATATATAACCAATGTTTATGTTAATTTATCAAACCATAATAATAAAATAGACAGGAAAAATCGTAAGATTAGAAATTTTATTTCAGAAATTATTTTATTTATTTGTTTTATGTAATTTATATTATTGTTACTTTTTTATGACTAAAATGTCTTTAATAAAATTAACATAAGAAGGCCAACAATTGACATAATACTGTTGACAAAGAGATAAAAAAATTCGTAAAATTATCATCTATCTTTCTCAGATATATTGGGTCAATTATCAGATTTAACGTCCAATTTTAGTATCTTTACTTTAGATAAAAAATTAGTTATCTAATACATGTTAATTACTTACTTTCTTAACGAGTCGAGTTTTTGCTAAATTGTCAGTCAAAGGGTGTGTTGTCATATCAAACAGCAAAAAATTTTGTTTTTCTGTTGTAAGAACACCTTTTTCAACTAAATTTTTCGCTAATCTCTCACGGACATTTTTTAACTGATATCTAAGTTTTAAAGGATTCCATGTTTCACCTGAAAAACAAACAATAAAACAACACAATGGAATTATGAATTATTATTAAATTACATAAAACTCTTAATCACTAACCACTTAAGTATTCAATCCAACACTGAACAGGCTCTGGTGGTTCATATTCTTTGAGATGTTTAAGTGCTTCATCAAGAAGAACATCCCCAGTGGGTGCATCGTTTTTGACTAATAATTTTCTGGTCAATAAACTTCTTTTACGCATTCCAGCTTTCTCTAGTTCAACACGACCTCGTAGTCCTAATTCTGCTAGAATACATCCTCTTAATCCTGAACTTATACAATCATTCCAAAACGAAGTGTAACCCTAGAGTGTAAAAAATACATTTAACTGCATGAAAATTTTAATCCATAAATAAATATAAATTTAAAAAAAAAGACAATAATTTAGCGAGCTTAGTTTATAAACAAAATACCAATTTTAATCGTAATAAACTAATAAACCTCTTTATCTTTGAGTCCGAGTAATAAAACCTCCTCCATGAGTGTCAATCTAGTTTCTTTATCTGAATCTTCATCAATTGTTGGATTGGAGTTAAGATCTTTAGGAGAATTACCATCGGCCTCTGGTCCATGACCTGAGGATTGATCATTAAAAACTCCACTATGATCGGAAGTTCCATCCTGGTTCTGTGGATTGCCACTGTTGACTACTCTTCGTCTTTGCACTAATCCGTCAGTACGATTCATCATTGTTTTATTACGTTAAAAAAAGTTCAAAGTCACAAACTTCACTACAATACAAATATATTATCCTCTTGATAAGTTTTATTTTGTGAGACTGAGTTAACGAGGTGTATCATCTAAAGAATACAATTTTGTTGACGTTTATTACAACACAACATACCTTTTTCCAAAATGGATTGCCAACGTTTTCAACTTTATTCATGACAATCGACACATTGATTCAAGTAATATACATTATATTCACCAGAGGTCACACGATTTCCGTATCCATTGATAATAACCACTAGTAAATTTTGATAAATATTATCGTCAAACTCCGTTTATTTTATTCAGAAAATGACAACACACCTACACCATATTTTTTATTGCTATTGAAAAATCAGTAGTGTTGCCTTCCTGGCTCGCTTTCTTTTTTTGTAGATTGAAATAAATGCTGTGTGACCCTTTCTCCTATTTCATGAGTTATTAACTGTCGGTAATGTGCAGAGATTCTTCTTTACAGCGCTTGTTGAATTTGATCACAGAGGACAGTTCGATAACTTTCCAATACCAGAAAAAAATACACAATCGTACCAACAACAACCCTAGGGACTGTACAAAACTGTGCGCCAAGTTTGTTCGTCATCATTTTACATGTTAATCGTGTATAAAAATAATGAATGTGATAATAATAAAAAATTTAATAACTTTTCGTGAGTATTAGGACATTGGCGTTATACTCGTACCAAATGTATTATAAATATATCATCGACGCGTCTGGACTGAGAGTGTTTTATATTTACATATCAGCTGCTCTCTGTATACATGTATGTATATGTATTCTAGTGAATTAGCACTTTATATCACTTTATTCAGCGTGTAGTATTTCGAAAGGCAATCGTTTTCTCTCAGTATTGATGAGTAAATCAATACAATATTAATACGATTTTAATTAAGCAAAAGAAAAAATTTAATGAAAGAATATTATATACTTCCATCTGTTATCACAATTCAATTCAAATAACAGTCAAATCAATGAATTGGAATCAAAATGTGGTTAAAGCTAATTACAGTATGATGCCATGATCAAGTTTGTGTTGTAAATATACCTTGAATACTATTTCGGACGCACTTTCATGTTTATGTGGTTTGCAAAACTCAAATGTGTCTATGTATTTTAATTCGTGGACTATTTACTATTACATGAGACATTCTTTACATGTAAATTTCTAATCGCGAGTGCAGTATTGTATCTATGCATTTTATTACAATGGCTGCACGTTAACATTCATGTAACAAAAATGTTGATAAAATTTTATTATCTGTACCGTTGAAGTATAAAATTCAATTGAATCTGATTTACTTATTATCTTGGTCAGATTTCAATATTTATGTTGACAAAATTTTTGCCAAAGGTCAATCCCACTTTTTATACATATATTTATTAAATATATAAATATACATATAATGCATGAGATCATATTTTTGTTTTATTAATTTGTAACATTGCCGCTGCAATGAAAACTGTGTTTTATCATTGTGAAAGACATGATAACTGTCAAGTACAATTTACTTAATTATTATTTACTCACGAGTGATTTAGTAGAATGTTATTTTTAATGAAACGTCAATTTATTGTTACTGAATAATGAATTTCTTTTCAATAAAATGTCGATTACCTAGATAAAGAGAATGGCCTCCATAGACCTTGTCTTTAGTGTCACGACCATTCATAACATTTAGAATATTGTTTAAGTTACAAGGATTTTATAAAACTTTCTTCAAGTTTTCAAAATAATTAGTGACCGTTTGAACAATTTTTTGTGGAATAAAATAGTAATGTAAGTGACTTATTTGTCATAATAAATAAGTTTTAGAAATTACTATCATGGATACTGACTGTGATGTTAACGAGTTTTATATTGATCTCTCACATTCAATATATTTTTTTATATATTTTAATACACATGTACATATTTTTTAAAATACTAATTAATTTATTTTTTACAATGTAAAGGAGAATTTATTGATTTAGTTGATTGTTATTAAGTACTATGAGTAGGTATGTAGGCATGTATGTCCGACATTTCCAACTTTCATGTTGACATAAATTGACTTTCCATTTCTCTCCCAATCGAAGGTTAAGATTATTGCGATATTTTTTCTTTTTGTATCATTATTGTTTATTATCTGTTTATTGAGTCTTTTACAATCTTTATACACATCTATCATTGTCAAGGATATCATCTCCTTTATTGTTATTTTTTGTATCATTATAATTATTAGCGTGAAGAAGGTGAAAATTTAATTCCATATTAAGTGAATAAATCATATTTAGAGTAATGAATGACTGTGAACTGTAGTTAGATTTTTTTTAAACATGGCGAAAAAATAAATAAATATTTTGTATTTGTTTCAGAACACTGAGTGATAATTTTGTGGCTTTAAAAGTGACTATAAGTAACGATAATTGGATAAATTAAAGATTAATTCAATTACTTTTTTGGTATGTATGGAAATTTTTAAATATTGTTTTTTGATTGTTTTCTAAAGAATTAAGAAGTAAAATTAATGATATTAAAAACAAATTCAATTTTGATCTAAATAATACAAATACTCTGTTGATTTATAAAATTAATTCAAAGCTTAAAACACTGTTATTAAAAGATTTAAAAAAAATGAAATGGTAAAAATTATAATATCATTTTCAGTGTAATTATGGAGGGATCAGAAGAACCTTCAAGTCTTCAATCAATTTGTCATGTTCGTGCATCTGAGCTTTTTCCAAAGCATACTCATTTTGAAAGTGACGACCCATCTTTAAGTATACCTTTTACGCCGTTAAATGGAGAATTTTTAGTTGCACTAGGAAGAACTGCTGATGGTACACTAGCATTATCAAATTACCGGTTGTACTTGCAATTAAGCCAAGCGTGTTACAACATACCATTGGGTCTCATTGAACAACTCGAAGTTAAAGAGATTTTTTTTCTTCATATTTGCTGTAAAGATGCACGTTCAGTGAGGTAAATCATGCATGAATCATCTTATAATTAATTTATTTTAACTAACTCTCAATTCAATCATCAGTTTTCAATTATTCCATACTTTTAATTAGTAATTTAAGACTAGAAAGTCATATGGGTTCGTAAACAATTTATGATAACCTTTGATCTAAATTTGTTTTCTACTGATCTTCAATTCTAATAATAATACTGTTGTGATAGATTATATGATAAAAAATTTTATTATTTGATCAATCAACATTCAATTTAGTGAATAATATTGATAGTTTTCGATTGAATTTTCCATACTAAGACCTCCAGTATTTCTATCTGCAAGAAATGATAAGTGATTTTAAATGCTAAAAATTATTATAATATTTGATAAATTCTATATGTTGATATACTATTTACTCGTTAAAACTTTTAAGTAGTTTAAATGGAAATCAATGTAGTAAGTTCAAACAAACCACGTGCCTTTTAACGTGTTAAATTGATCTATCAATACAACCTTTAGGTCATTTCACAACAATTATTTTATTTTTATTGTTTAGTTATCTTTATGTAAATATCATTTTTGCAACTTATTGTTTAAAATATTTATTCAATTTTTAATTTTCACCCTTTAACTATCAAAATCATTTAAACATGGATACTTGTTTCAATGAATATATTGAATTGTTTACAGTTGTGCATTTTCGACAAATGAACATTGTCTCGACTGGTTCAAAAGAATCCACAAAGCTATTTATTCACGAAAAAGTATTGAAGATATTTTTGCGTTCGCATATTATGCATGGTCTACTGAAGAAGGTAGAGACTATCCAAGGCTTGGGAAGGATAATAATTCGTTCATTGCAACATTTAATTCTGAAGTACGTATTGTAATTTAAATATAGTAACAATGGGTTTTTATCGTAGCTATTTTTAACTTTTTTATGAATATATAATTTTGAGTAAATTAATAACAGATTGGACTTATTAACAGTCATTATACGAATGAATTATGTGTAATAATTTTTTTTGTACACACTGTCGTTACACATGAAGAAATAAAGATAAGTATTAAACAAAAAATCTAATCTCCTGGATGACTAGAAATTTCTACTATTGAAATGAAGTTTCATTCCATACTAATTAATATTGAAGATTTTTTTAACCACTGTCGGTTTTTTTGCGATATTTTATATCAAATAACAAACAATTATTCAATTAAGTTCATTAAAAAGATAATTATACCTTTATGAATCAATAACTAATTAATTTCATGCTTGAATATGTAAATTTAAAATATCACTCGAAGTTAAGATTTCAAGATTGAAAATTTTTATGTTCAAGGTTGAACGATTAAAATTCAATCTTCATGGAACTTGGCGTATCAGTCACATCAACAAGGATTACCAAATGTGTCCTTCCTACCCTCCAGAAATTTTAGTACCAGCTTGTATTCCTGATGAAATCTTAGAAGCTGTCGGAAAGTTTCGAAGTTTTAGGCGGATTCCTGCTGTTGTTTGGCGCAACGTCAAAAATGGTGCTGTGATAGCACGTAGTAGTCAACCAGAAGTAGGTTGGTTGGGTTGGCGAAGTCCAGAAGATGAAGACTTACTAAAAGCTTTATCCGACGCATGTTCATATGACAGAGGGGAATCAACAATGATTGACTCTCCAAATTCATCATCTAATTCTAGTGAAGATGCTGCTAGTATTCAAAGTCCTACGCCAAAAAAAGTATTGATTATTGATGCAAGATCTTATACAACAGCGGTAGCTAATCGTGCACGTGGAGGTGGTTGTGAGTGTCCAGACTATTATTCCAGCTGTGACATTCAGTTTATGAATCTTCCAAATATACATTCGATAAGAAAAAGTTTTCACGCGATAAGACAACTCTGTGCATCTGATGCTAATTTACCAAATTGGTTAACATTATTAGAAGGAACTCGATGGCTACAACATATGTCTGATTTACTGCAGGCTGCAGTTACTGTTGCATCAGCTATTGAAAGAGAAGGACGTCCAGTGCTTGTGCATTGTACTGATGGATGGGATAGAACGCCTCAGATTGTTGCACTTGCACAAATATTATTAGATCCTTATTATCGAACTATGGAAGTGAGTATATAATTTCTTGTTTGTTCGAAATTAGTTTATAATACAAACCCAGATCAAGTATGATAGCTGCAAACACTATCAATATTACTATTAATTTGTTTATATTTTTCAAAAATTATTTTATTTAAATAATAGATAAATTAAAATAAATTTTTTTTTTATTAAAGGGATTTCAAATACTTTGTGAGAGAGAATGGTTAGACTTTGGCCACAAATTTGCTGATCGATGTGGTCAGATAATTGGCTCCGATGATCCAAATGAAAGATGTCCAGTGTTCCTTCAATGGTTAGATTGTGTCCATCAGTTAATCGAACAATTCCCATGCAGTTTCCAGATGTCTTCTACATATTTTGTAAATAAATTCAATTTTATTTTTTCACTAAACCATCACACAACATTATGTAATCAACTGAATGTTTGTTTAGTTTAAATGAAATTCTACCAATAAGACATTATTATTGAAAATAATAGAAAATAAGACATTTCAGTATTGCATAATGTCATGGCTTAACAAAGAAGAATTCATAATAATACAAAATTAATATGTAAATTTTTTGAATGTAGGTAAAACTAGCACAGCATACATATTCGCAATTATTTGGTACGTTTTTATGTAATACAAGACACGAAAGGTTGCGATTAAGGATAAGAGAACGTACATTTTCGGTGTGGCGTTTTTTAAATTCAAGCTCATTTATAAACCATTTGTATTCACCATCGAAAAATCAGGCAAGATATTTATTCAAATTTAATACCATTCATTTGTAATTAATTTCTTATGGATAATAGCTTTGCTTTAGGTATTGTGGCCAAAGTGTAATGTACGTGACCTTGTACTGTGGTCTGAAGTCTACCTTGGATCTATGGAAATGTCACTTAATAAACCAGATAAACAAAGAGTTCCTTTAATCGATAATGAAAACAACGATAAAGATGAAACTCATGGGCAAATGACTAAAACACGGTCTTATGGTGATCTTATTCATCCACAAGATCATGCAGCTTATCTTTACCGTCGACTTAGTGATCCCAGTATTTCTATTGAAAAGTATGTTTATATTTCTTACTTTACTTTCTACTTAGAATAGAATATTAAGTCTTAGCATTTAATTAAAATGAGTTAATATAAATTTCATCATGAGATTAAGAAAGTGAGGCAAATTTTTGCTCTTTCACTTTATCTTATTACTGATGAATTTAATAGTACTAGCTATTCAGAAAGTAAACAGACAATGTTGTAAACAATTACACATATCAATTATTTTAATAATTTAATAATTAATGTTCAGTATAATAATGTTTATAAAATTTTTATTAATTACTTATAGAAAGTTTGATGCGATAACTTTGGAAAATGTATCGGATAAAGCAGAAGGTGAAAGTATTGACGATAAAATTAATGGCATTTGTGAACCAATAAAAGAGAATGGTTCTCAAGCTAATCATAACAATAATAATGAAATACCAAATAATCCTTCAGTAGACAGTTCTACTGATACTCTTATACCCAGTAGTGAAACAGGTATAATATCTGATGGCAAAAATGACACGTAAGTCTTTTTATTTAACTGATCATTAATTCATAAATTTTATCTTATTGAATAAATCTTTGATATTCAAACACTGTAGTAATAGAATTGTTGAATAATTTCATGCACTGAATACTCATAAATAAATTAATTTAATGATTTAATTATTTTAGGGGTCAAACGTCTCTTTCTCAAGAAAATGTGGCTTTTTGGGTAGAAAATAATACAGATCAAGCAGAATGTAATCATGTGAACCATGAAGGGAGTGAAATAAGTGAAACAAGTGTCCCTTTAACATCAAGAACACCCAGCAGTATATGTCCTGCTTCTCCAATACATCAAGACCTTGTCATAGATAATCCTGATAGCCTTGACGACGTGGATGGACTTCCCGTTCTTCATTGTGATATACAGTTACGCATTCAGCAAATTATTGTTGAACACAAGGTTACATTATATTACTTTTAATTATTTACAATATTGAATTACAATTCCTTTATAATGTGTTTACTTAATAAATGTTTTTTTCTATAGGTGAGAGAAGAGGCTTTGCGAAAAGAATTACACACTACGCGGATAGCTTTAATTAAAAAAGTCTGTAATAATCATAATGAAGAAAACGATCGCACCGATGAAATTGTAAGATTTTTTTCTAAATATTTAGTTATAGTATTATAAAGTTTGTTGTATCTATTGATTTATAAAATAAATAAATGGATTTATTTTTCTATTTATAGGGCTCGTTACCAGATTCAGTAGGTAGTGCTGGAGATCACGGCGAGTCTCTACCCTCAGATATGTCTTGGGAAGCAGTAGAAGAAGTTGGACCTGCTCCAACACTTTGGGTGCCCGATCATGCTGTCAATAGGTGTATGGGATGTGATACACAATTTTGGTTAGGTCGACGAAAACATCATTGCAGGTACAAATATAATAATTATTATTATTTTAATTACTCCTTTAATTTTATTAACAAAAATCTATAAACTGAATAAAAACAAGGATGAATTAAAAATTCAACTCGATTCTCTTTTCTAAATTATTTCTTTTATTTCTTTTTTCTCAATTATAAATTCTTGTCGATCTAGGAGGTCTTTGTAAGCTCTAAGAATTCCAAAAAATGATGTTGCTGAAATAAGTGTAAAAAATAGTGATTTCTGAGGTAATTTATTCGAGAAATACTTTGATATAATGGTTTTCTTGCAGTTTTTAAATTCATAAATAATTAATAATCATTGCTTACATAAAATTAAAAAAAGAAAAATAAAACGAAAATACTTGCAGTTTGAATAAAAATTATTTAAAGCTATTAGTCTTTTTAAGCTGATTCAAGATCCCTTGTCACAAAGGATGACATTTCTTATTTCACCCTAAGAGTTTTATTTTCTGTTGTGAATAATAACTGTTCATTATATTTAACGATTTTTCTTTATATAAACGCAATAATATTTAATCTTTTTTTGTAATCATTAGTTATTAATACAGTTGTACTTTACAGATGCTGTGGTAAAATTTTTTGTGCTGATTGCTCTGAAAATTCAACACCACTTCCTAGTGAGCAACTCTATAACCCAGTAAGAGTTTGCAGTGAATGTTTCTCTCGATTGCATCATCATTCAAATACATGTCAATGTAAAAATCTCCACAAAAGTAAGAACATCGATAGCGATTCTTTAGATTCAATTTCCAATTCTGATATCACATTTATCAATACAAAATGCAAACTAAATTCTATTCAGTCTAAAGAAAACAATGGTGAGACTTCGTTGACAATTAATTGCCAAAAAAACAATCGGTGAAGTTTACACCTCTTTGAATCGAGTGGTCAATTAATGAATAAAAAGAAAAGCAAGAGAAAAGGTAAAAGATATTGTAATTGAATTGAACGAATTCAAAAATACCATCTGAGATGATAATGTAAAATAAAATCTGAAAAAGGACAAAGATACTATTAATAAATGAATAATAGTGTAGTTTCTTGCACTTGAAAAATTTTTTTTATTTATATAAAGTAAATATAGAAGGAATGGATAACGTATTAATGTCTCATATTATACATGATAAAATATTTATTACTCAACTAATAATATTTTTACGACAATGCATATAGAATCAGTGTTTATTAGATATTCACATCAGAATAAATATAAATTTTAGTATAACATAAGTATATACATATATATAAATGAAATTGTACATATGTATTTTTAACGAGTCAGTACGTGTATGTGGTTATAAAGTGAAAGAAAAAATTATTTCTTGAAAGATTATATTTTACCATACCAAGCGGTGACATCCACAATACTGTGCACATTTGTGCAAGGCTGTGATGGATTATTTTCAGACACGTATCAACGAAAGGACTTATATAGTAATAAATAGTAAAGTATAACGATTAATTAATCAATAAAAATATTAATGATATTAATGATTAATTGGTTAAATACTAAATTTAACGAATCAAGTATCAATAAAACAATTCTTTAGTTCAAATTTCCTTATTGATTATTATTGTAGTTTTATCATAAACTAAATTACATTCATTACACAATTGTTATTATTTTGTCGGTATTATTTATTTAGTTTTTTTTTTGTTGTATTATTATTAAAAATTAAATGAAAATACATTAATAAACTAGAATAATTATGAATCTCATTGTTAAGATTAATAATCACCGCATGTTTTCTTTAAAATCTTCATTTTTATGTTAATAATTCTAATTAATGTTATTTTTTTCAAATAATCGAATTGTGAATAATTACTTATTAATATAAATCTTTTTTTTCTGTTTTATTTCTAAAGTTCAACAACAAACATTTTTTCACGATTTTATACGAATCAGAAATTTTATTATCATTCGTATATATTTATAAATTCATTGATATTTCTTTGTTTAATTATGAAAGCTTAAATCCTGTTGTATTATGAAGTGATGACACATTTCTCAGAAGTAATGTTGCATTTTTCAACATGTTGTTTGTATTATCTTTTGAATCATCAGCTTTTTGAAATTGTATTAAAATTACTAGATAAGTTGTTACTGCTCCTGCCATCTAAAAAACAAATCATAAGAAAGATTAATTAATGGATATTTAATCAAAAATCAATAATGTTATTTGATAATTGAAAAAAACTATACCGAGGTAACAAGTGCTCTATCCAATGAAAACAATCCACAAGCACTAAAGTTCAATGGCCTATGTAAAAGTTGTAATGAAAATATTTCCAATTGTTTTCGTACATCTGGTTGCCAAGAATATGTTAACAGTTGACTGATGAGAACAGCAGTGTTCTTAGACTCTTTAGTTGTTGCATAACACGGCTGAACAACCATAAGCATTCTGTAAATATGTAGGATACACCATAAGCATTGAACAAATATAAAAATTCCTTCTCTTTCATTGTTTGCTTCCATCATCAAGAAATATGGTGTAATAATTAAGTGAAGAAGACAAGTGATTCCTACAACAAGGATTGGAAACCCAAATGCTTTATTTATGAGAAGATTTATATCACACAAGGATGAATGAATACTGATCAATTGTGATAAAGAATCAGCTATTTCAGCAGCATCTACAATTAAAATTCAGGTATAAAAACATTTTACTGAATGGTTTTACTAATTCTTCAAATATACCTCTTTCATTAGACCATTCTGATTTTTTAGGAGTCCTGAAAATTCTCTTTGCAGATTTGCTATGCATCTCTGGCCTTAAAATAGTAACTGGAATTTTATCAGTTTCAATAATAGGATCTCCAATAAGACTGATATCTTTGCGAGAAGTATTTTTCATGCTCTTCAATAAATTTTCCAAGTTTTTGTTTAGCCTTATAAAGCGTTCATTAAGATTGTATGTAGCTATGGTACATTGAATTTCAATCATGAGCGCTTGGAAATAAAGAAAATAAACAGGCGTATAATTAATCGGTCCTTTATCTGACATTTTTCTTTTTGCTTTAGTTTGAGCATCCCACACGTAAATGTCAAGGGAAACAAGAATTATGAAGCATATTATTGTAGCAGCTGCCAAGATGATAGCAAATCTTCTGGTTTTTTTCAAGTTAATGAATCCCAATTTATCATCAGCCTATTTTCATTACATAATATAGAAAATAAAAGAGTGATAATAATTAAGAATTATTTATAACCATTTTTTTTTAGTGCTTACATGGACAAAACGAGAAATCATTTCCTGAATATACTTCCACCGAAAAGGAGCACCAAGTACTCCAACAATTGCCAGAAGAGCAACAGCACAAACATCTCCAATTGTAATATTCACTGCAGTTTGATGTTTTAATCTCGTACTATTCTCCCAGCCATCTCGAAGATCTCTCCAAAGACCCCATATCTCGAGAACTATAAACAGTACGAGCAGGGAAATACTGCTCGCAACTCAAATAATTATTTAACTCTAATAATGTCATTTTAATTTTAGTCATTATCAAATAATGATTGATTTTTTCAATAATTATTTAAATATATTATAAACCAATTATCTACCTGAAAACTATATCAATCACATGAATACGACCTATGTATCGATCATTTCTTTGATGAACAAATCTCACCGGTAATAAACCTGATACTTTACTTAGATGATAAATAGGAAATAATCCCTGATAAATATCTGATTTGGTAAGTTTACTCATTTTTGTTTATTTATGATTTATTTTTACAAATATTTTAAGCATTGTTTGACATTTTCAGGAATAATTCTTCAATTCTATCATCAATTAAAACAACTTAATCGAATAACATTCTTAACACAACAGTAATTGTTGTTTTTTTTTTAAATTTAATTAGATATAATTGTTTAAATATTTGTTATTAAACATCGAAAACGTATATTTATTAAATCAATCATTGACTGGATGCTTCACTGAAAATAGTCATTAACGCAATGATGCGAAACTTGAGCCACACAAACACTAAATGTATGGAAATCAAAACGGGAAATCGACTTTTATCTGATAGCACATCATGATGATAATCTATTTGTTCGTGTCAGTTTGTCGCTCAAGCATAATTACTGTTGACAATACGTCCAATATGAGAAGTGAATGTTGCTGATGTTTATCTTCGAAAAATAACTCATCATATTTACTGAGAACCTCAATGGTTTAATAATCGATCCTTACTCATTTATTTATTTCGACTCTCATTTATTTTTATTTTTGCATTACCGTGAATTATTAAGGTCATTCTGAATGAGCTAGAAATATAACTAAATCCATTATATTTTTATTAACGACAATATTTATTGATTGGATTCATATGATTCAAAAGTAGACCATTGTCAGCAGCTTATCCAGAGTGATATTAGTAAATACTTTGTTGTACTTCATCCGGGATGATTAATAGAGTACTTTGTATCTGATTAAGTTTAATTTTCATGACCAGATGAGAAGGTCATGTTACTCAGAAATAATTTTTTTTAAAGTGTTTAAGTTATTCTTTCTAATGATGATCACTATTAAAATTTTTATGAATCAATGGATAATACAAAGAGGTGATCAATCATCATAAATGTATTTGAATAGAATTTTTATTCTCTAATTTTACATTTTTAATTGATATAACAAATTTTAACTTTTACAAAATATGTTTAGTGCTGATCTATCTACTCTACTCTATCTCTTGTAAAATTCCTTAACAGAACCAAGACGTTCCAAATTGTTCGTTAGATTCAGAAGAACAAAATTGAATGTTAATAATAAGAATTGTTGAAGAGTGATCTAGAGTTCATCAAATCATGAAGAAAGTATCATACCCATGGGTATTCCTGTAATAAAAAATGTATTTCATTTATAATGAAATAAGGGCAAGGATGCTAAAGTTTACCGTATTAGCGCTTTTATAATGAAACTAATCAAGTTATATTGACAAGCCAAGTTAATACTTAACAAATAGGATTTGTCGTTGATTTAATATGATTACTAGGCCAACACTCGATGCTGCGGCTTCTTCAACATTTGACCAGTATAGTTTTAAGTTACCTGTCAATCGGTAATCAGTATTAAGTAAATATTTGTGATAATTAATAATAAAATAATCCATTAGCAATGGGTAAAGATGATGCCGAAACTACTGCTTTGAAAAAAGAACTTGATGATTTAATTAAAAAGTGTCAGGTATGTTAAGCCGATATCAATTTATTAATTATATTATTCAATTATTGTATTAAATAATTAACTTATTTTTTATTTCCCTGCACAATAATTAAAATTATCAGGAGGATCAAAAGAAACAACAAGACACTAAACTTGAAGATGTGTGTGGTTCGCTGCCAGATGCTCCTAAAGTTAAATTATCCACTAAAAAACTTCTCAAAGGTCATATAAATAAAGTGAATTCTGTTCATTACAGTGGAGATAGCAGGTAATAATTGAAATATTAATTATAGTTGTAGATAAATAATTATAATTTATTACTTATTTGTAGAATAAATTAAATCAGCTTCAAAATAAAAGTAGTTCAGTAGTAAGTCCAGTTATAAGTCTGACCGAAGTCTTACAGTAGACCAAGATTTAACAGCCAATCTGAGTTTACTTCTTAATACATAATTTTACAAAAACTATTTGTGAGTTATATTGTTGTTTTTTCAATTGGTTTATTAGGCACTGTGTAACTGGATCTCTTGATGGCAAATTAATCATATGGGACTCATGGACAGGAAACAAAGTTCAAGTAATTCCCCTTCGATCAGCTTGGGTCATGTCAGTAGCTTTTGCACAGTCTGGAAATTTTGTTGCTTGTGGTGGCATGGATAATATGTGTACTGTTTATGATGTTAATAATCGAGACGCCACAGGATCTGCTAAAATTACTAGAGAACTTCTTGGATATGAAGGATTCTTATCATCATGTCGATTTTTAGATGATAAAAATCTTATCACTGGTTCTGGAGACATGAAAATGTGAATTTCTTTTATATTATAATGATTTAAATTAAATTGATATTAACTAAAATAGCTACTGATCATTTTCAGATGTATCTGGGATCTAGAAGCAGGAAAAAAAACGACAGATTTTTGTGCTCATGCTGGAGATGTTGTGAGCATTAGTCTTTCTCCTGATGGTAATAGTTATATTACTGGATCTGTTGATAAGACATGTAAGTTATGGGATATTAGGGAAGAAAAAGCTAGACAAACATTTTTCGGTCATGAAGCTGATGTCAATTCTGTTTGTGTATGTACATTATTATATATAATAAATAATCAAAAAAGCATATCATGCATTGTTTATATTAATTATAAATTTTTTTCCAGTTCCATCCATCGGGTCAAGCTTTTGTTACAGCATCAGAAGATAAAACTGCACGACTTTGGGATCTTAGATCAGATCAACAACTTGCAACATATAAACCTCCAAATTCTAATCCTGGATTTACTTCTTGTGGGTTGTCTTTAAGTGCAAGATTTATTTTTTGTGCCAGTGATGATAATTCTATTCACATATGGGATACTTTAAAAGCTCAATATAATGGTAATTGTTATTAAAAATTAATTTAAAATCAGCTAGTACCACTTGACATGTATGAGATAAAATTATTACATTTTAATTGTTGTTTTTTAGGAGCATTAAATGGACATGAAAACAGAGTAACATGTTTGAGTGTTGCACCTAACGGAATGGCAGTAGCAAGTTGTTCTTGGGATCAATTCGTTAGGATCTGGGTTTAAATAATTTACTATCATTGTCATAAGAAATTAGATGATAATTAAAGTTACTGATAAAAAAAAAAGAAAAAATAGAGCAGTAAAATTGAATTCTATTTAAATATGAGGACATTTGTTAATTATTAAAACGTATTGTAACAATTGAAAATCATGATTATATTTTATTTTGTGTCTAGGATGATTATTTTTATCTAAAATTGCTACTTATCACCTCATTGATGTAAATTTAATTTATATTATTAACAAATTACTCATTTTTGTGTAAAACATACTTTCAGTATTTAAATTAGTGATAATAAAACTTATATTTGCATTAAATGTTTATCCTATGAATTTTGTTTATCAAATTCACCCTCTAATTTATGTATCATCATAATCATAATTCAACACAAAATAAATAAGGATGTTTTTATGATGTGAGAGGGTGAATCAGTGCTTACTCCCCAGTTGGATTATAACTATTTACGTTAACAGTGCTGTAATATACGTAATATTTATCCTGAAACCTGTTCTTCAGTACCGTATTTATATATGTGGGTTTATCTTTTTATTTGTTGATATACTGTTCTATTTATGGTTTAAAAATTACTTAAGTATTGTTTCGTCTTTCGGAAAGTAATTAATATTAAACAGTCTAGTATTTAAAATTCTTCTCATAGACAAAATTAGATTGAACAATGGTTCTATACTTATTTTTAAGTACATTGACCTAACCTGAAACAGAGGAATTTTTAGCACAATTTTCTTTAGTCTGATTTCACTTACTTTCCTCATCGTTTTAATTTTTTTATCAAATTACTGTGGAAATGTGCTTCAAATAAATGTTGTTGAACTTTTTTTACATCCAACAAATTATAAATTGGATTTTTTGCACCACATACATACATTGTTTACATTTTACTGATGAAAGACGCAAATGGGTGAGTTCATCAAAAGGTGATTTCGGAGTGCAAGTCTTCAAAAAAAATACATAACTTGATTTAAAAAAGTATAATCTCTAATTACAGATATTAAAAAAAATAATTTAAATAAACAGTGCCAAAAATATTTATTTCATTAATTGAGCAAAATTATTTTTTTATCATTAAATATATCATCATGTTTAATTCGAAAATCTAAACACTTTAATTATTTCCGCAAAATTCTTTAACCCAATATTAATTATGGAAGTGTCGTGGTTTTCGAGAGTTGTTGCTCATCATCCTTTCGCTATTTTGGCAGCAGTATTCGTGCTATCAACAACATGTTTGATTGTTCCTCTAGCTACAAATAATTTTCCTGATTTTTCAGACCCTCAAATGGTAAATAAATAATGAGTAATAATGTCAGTTATTTTTATTATTTATCAATAATTCTTATGTATTTTTAGGGGTTTGAAGCACGTGGTACTCCTTTGGCTAACCGCTTTACAGCATGGTATAATTTGATGGAAGCAACTGGTGCTCGGGGAGAATTTGTTGATGATCCAATAGAATATTATAATTATTTATTGCAGTCGATGAAACAAGTACGATGTTATACATCATTAATTTATCTATTGCCACGTTAAAATTAGTTAAAAATTCAAAAACAGAATTCTTTAAATACTTTTAATAAATTGAACAAAATTTATTTTACAGAATTCTACGGATTCATTTAATAGTACAAGAAGTATTCCCGGTATTTTAAGAAAAAAGCCAAAAAATAAAAGGAAAAAGAATAAAAAGCTTAACAAAAATTCTAATGACACAGTCAGTGATGTAACTGACACGAATAGTGAAGATAAATGGAATGAGTTACTGAAATTAAAAAATAAAAATCAATTAGAACATATTGGCAATCATGATAGTCACAATCATTTAGATGAAGATTTTTTCTGTCATGTACCAACATCTGCATATGCTCGAGTAGTGATTGGATCAAATTCTAAAGAGAAAAGTTTATGGTCACTTGAAGGTGTTTTAGCTCAATGTCATATAGATGCTATGTTTAGGGCAAATCCTGAATTTTCATCAATTTGTGAAGAACAAACAGGATATGAACATAAAAGTAAAAAATGTTGTAGAAGCTGGAGTCCTGCAAATTATGTGGCATTTTTATCTAATCGTACATCTTGTTTGGGAGTAACTGAAAGTGACTTAATTAAAATTGAAAATTTATTGAAAAAATGTGCTTATTATTACCACCATCGTTATTTAACTGCTGATTGTACTGAAGACTTTAATTGCCAAAAACAAGTACCACCTGAATGTTATGTTCATAATGCTCCTTATCATTTGTTGCATTTTCTTTTGGATTCAAATTTTATGTCACGTGAAGTAAGTAATATTATCAATCATTAAGCAAAATTGAGAGAAGAATAACTATTAAAATTATTTTCAATTAATTTCAGGTTGTCAAAAATAATTCGAACACAACCCTAGAATTTGTAATGTTATTTTTACCATTTGCTGCAAGTTCTGCAGCTTCAGATTTTTATTTTGATATCAAGAATGATGGTTTGATGTACGGTAACTTCCAGGTTGTTGGAATGGAGTTGGGATTAAAAAGTACCTTATTCGATCGTATGTTAGTAGCAGACACGTGTTTATTATTATTAGGATTTCTATTCATTACAATTTGCATATGGGCATATACCAACTCGATTATTCTGACGATCACTACGATATTAGCCGTGGTTTTTAGTCTTGGAATTTCATATGCTATTTATACTTTGGTTCTAAACATTACTTTTTTTCCTTTTATGAATTTTCTGGCAGTGATTGTGGCAGTAGGTATGTATTTTTAAATACTTTCTTACATGAATAATCATAATAAACTTTAAAAATGTAATATTTTTCATTTAAGATTATTTAATCTTTTTTTAAAGAGTTATTTACCATCATTTTTAGGCATTGGAGCAGATGATGCATTCATATTCTGTAAAATTTGGGAGCAACGTAAACAAAAAAATTCTAATGGTAGTTTAACCAAGTTAGTACAAAAAACCATGAAACATGCGGTTCCTTCAATGTTTGTGACCTCCCTCACAACAGCAGTAGCATTTTTTGCATCAATTGTTAGTAACGTTACAGCTATCAATTGTTTCAGGTAATTTTCTTCTATCATATTACATTATTTTATACTTCTAATTGTTTTCATTTAGTTGCATAATTTTTGTAATAATTTGTGGGAGTAGTTTATTTTCAGGTATGACCGTAATAGCAAACTTTTTCCTCATGATAACTTGGCTACCAGCAAGTGTTGTGGTAGCTGATCGTTGCAATTTGATGATATTATCTCCCGCTAATTTAATAGTTCGAAAAATAATTAGACCATTTAAAATAACTATGAATAAATTAGTAGCTGGATTCAGTGATTTACTCATGAGATTAGTTATTGGCTTAAGATGGCTATGGATATCAACTTTAGGAGCGATTGTATTAATTGGAGGAGTGATAGTCTTTAGTTACCCAGGATTAAGATTACCTAATTCTCCAGATTTTCAATTGTTCGATAGCTCACATTTATTTGAACGATATACTTCTCTATATGCATCAAGATTTTTGTTTGAAAAGGGTGATATGGTAAAATATAAATCAAGTATTAACTAATTATTTCGTTCCAAAAATAATTCACCTTAGCAATTTCAAATAAATTTCAGGGTGAAGGTGCTGGCTTATTACCTCTGCGATTTGTATGGGGCATCAAACCATGTGATAATGGTGACTATTTAGACCCTGCTTCTCGAGGTGAATTAATCTGGGACGAAACTTTCGACGTAACTGACGAAGAATCCCAGCTATGGCTCGAACAATTTTGTAAAAATCTTCGGACTCAGCCATTTTATCACAACACTTTAGGTCCTCTGATATCCAACTGTTTTATTGAATCATTTCGCTCTTGGATGGCTCGAAGATGTGAAGATGTCATTAATCCCCAAATAAGCCGAGCACCTTGTTGTGAAAGCAGTACATATCCTTACCCTCCAAAAGTTCTATCACGGTGTGTTCCCGAAGCCAGCGCGGATCTTTATCGAACACCTGCTTACTTATGGACTCGCGGAGGAGTGGTTGCTGGTGGGATCAAGTACTTGAAAGACTCTGTAAAACTACAAGTCGATGAGAATAACGTAACTTTGCCAATGCCCTTACCAAAAATAATGGCACTGATTGTCGAATACGACAGTACCTATTCGTATAGTTTGTCATTTACAGAGATGAATGAATTTTATACCAAAGTTGAAAATTGGATGCAAGAGCAGTTAAAAAGTGCACCACCAGGTATGCGTGGTGGTTGGTTTGTTAGTAATTTAGAATTCTATGAACTTCAACGGACTTTGTATGAAGGGACACTTTGGGCAATGGGAGTATCCATGATTTTAGCTTTAATAGTATTAGCATTTGTTACATTAAATCCATTGCTCAGTTTATATGCAATTGTAACTATCGGAGGAGCAATATTAGTTACAGTAGCTGCTCTTGTTTTATTAAATTGGCGGCTCAACGTACTTGAAAGTGTTGCTGTATCAACAGCTATAGGATTAGCAGTTGATTTTAGTTTACATTATAGTGTGAGTTATTGTGCATGTAAATCAAAGAAAAAAGTAGACAAAGTGAAGGCAGCATTGAAGCAAATGGGTGGTCCTACACTCATGGCAGCTGTTACAAGTGGAGCTTCCGGTGCATTTATGCTGCCATCACATGTTTTAGCATATATTCAAATTGCAATTTTTCTCATCTTGGTCATGTGCGTCAGTTGGATATATGCAACATTCTTTTTATGTCCACTTCTTTATGTGATTGGACCATCATCAGATTTTGCACAATTTCATTATTCTAAACTCAAAAAATATCTACCTGGATTTCGATCAACTCGAAATGAAGATACAGGTAGTGCTGATAATGGTGAACAAATCGATCGGCGAAGAAAAAAGACTAGAGGCATGCTATCAGAATCTAATTTAAGTACTTCAAGTACTGGTTGTCAAATTCATTGTCCAGAAATAGAAGTATTTAATTCACGTCTTCCTACTTCGGAAATATTACCACCATCGCTTTCATCTCCACTTCTTGATCCAAGCCAATCGGAAATAGTTAATAATAGACAAAAGTAAAAAAATTGAGATTAAATTCTATACTATGATGGTGCTAAATAATTTATTGTTGAAAACAAGTCTATCTTAATCATGTAATTGTAATTTTGTTATTGTTGTGAATTTTTGTGATTTTTTAGAGAGCTTAAGAACAAAAAATTACAATTTACTCTTTTTTTATTACTTTATCAATTCATGATGATTATAGTTGCTTTTAATGATCAAAGTTTGTGTGAATTTGATGACAATTGTATTAAATATGGTGTTACTTTTTGTAATTAAGCTCTTTATTTTTAAAAGTATAATATTGAAATAACTGGATAAATGATAAATATACACTTTATAATAATGTTATAAACAATTATACATAAGAAATATGTGGATATATTGTGATTGAAATATTACTATAAATATTGTTACTCTAAATTCTGAATTTGAAACGACAGGTCTTTTATATTACTCAATATTCAACACAATAATTAATGGTACATAAAAAATGCTTCATGTTCTAATATTTTTGTTTATCATTAACAATAATTTGATTATTGGCTAAGATTTCATCTTTACCAATTCGATATTCAATCAATAACTAAACAGATTTAAACATAGAGACCTAAGGTTAAATAAAATATAAAAATTAACAATTATAAACAAAAGTGTTATTGTACTGTGTGGAATTGAGAAAAGCATTTTTGTAATGTGTTCTGTTAATTAATTAGAAATTGTAATATTGATAAGTGCAGGAAGACTGTAATGATACAATGTGATTTACATTGATTTTAGTATTAATTCGATTTTAGGTACATATTTAATATAAATATAGGTAATTTTTACTCGAAAATTATGCGATGAAGTTTAAACTATCTATTTATTTTCTTTGATGAATGAGATTAATTTTGACATTTATTGTCTATTAAATTACTTAATGTACTTAATTAGAAATTAATTTAATGATCAATCATTAATTGTAGAATATCATCCCCAGTATTTTTTATTGATAACAAACACTAGAAAAATATATAAATTTATTTTACAGACTGATAATTTTTTATATACATATGCATATACCGATAATTATTTATTTTCAAGTAATGACAATAATAACTGAATTTTATTACCAATTGAATGACATAATTAATTGAAAAGTTCAACTGGGAATCAAGAAATAAGTTGAAAAATTTCTCTGTTATAAAAATATTTTTTAACTAATTATTGTTTCCAAACAATGATTAATTTTATTTTTATCATTGTTGTACCAAATGCAATGTAACACTATATAAAGTTCGATATGTTTGATGTTGAAATATTTAAACTAAATATATAATAATTGGCACATATTTTGAGATATACAGCATTAAATTTATTATTGAATACCTCAATGTCTTCATGTTCTACTTTTACATCTATTTCAATTATAAACACATCTACGTAAAAAATCATTTTACTGCTTTATCATTCTTATTGTTATTATTATGTTGACTATTAAGTTTACGACGTTTTACGAAAATCGGAATTATTGGATCTGTTAGATTACGTTTTGAATTTGCAACTGGTACTGGTGCAGCTTTATGAACTAATTGTTTTCGCAGCTTCTGAATTTCTTGTTTTTCACGTTTCTCTTTGTTGGCTGCATCCTGCAATAAAAAATTATTTTCGAAAGTCATTAATATGTAAAAGTGTATAAAGTGAAAGAAAAAAATCACTTAATTGTTATAAATAACAATAAAAAATTTTGTCCATTCAATTATACGATTTGATAAAATATTAAAAGTAATTAGTACGTTTACTTTTTTCCTCATTTCCTCTAGTCGCTTTTCTCTTTCTTTCAACTTATCATCAAATAATTGTCTAGCTCTTGCTCGTTGTGCAGTGCGTAATTTAGGCGATCGTGGAATGCATGCTGTACGTTTAGGAAGAGAAACTTGAAATGGTTTTTGTTTCCATGGCTGAAAATAGTAAATCATAATTATATTAGTAATAATTAATTTTCAAATAGATACATTTCTTAACCTACCTCAATTAATTTTTTATTACTTGAATCGTTAATTTCTCTTTTGTTCTCAACTTGTAATGTATTTTTAACCGGAACGTTTTGTACATCAGCAACAAGAGGTTTAGTGGGTTGTATTCTCACTGTTGATGCTGGTTTGTCATTGGTTTTGTTTGTTAGATGTATTTTAACTGGATCTGGAGGTTTTTTTTTATCGAAAATTTCAACAATTTTATTTACTTGTCCTGTAATTAAAGGTATTTGGTTTTTTATAATTTTACTTTCTTGTCTGATGTTTTCACAAATTTCGAATTTCTGCTTATCAGGAACTTCTACGGCATTTTGTTTATTTACGGCTTGAAATTCTGTTTTAGCCAAAGTCAAAACTTTTTTGTTTTGTTCGACATCTGCTATTTTTTCAAACTGAGCTAGAAGTTTCACTTTTGCACTGGTGTCAACAGAATTATTCACTCTTTTTGAAGATTTTAATTTTGGTCGCTTTGCTTTTGAAGTTTCAGCTGCATACTGTTCTTTTAAAATATTTATCTACAAAAAATTTTCAAAATCATTTAATCACCTAACTATTTTAATAATAAATTTCATAATTAGTTAACATAAGTGTAAATATAAAAAATTCATTACGTAGTGTTGCTTAGCTTCTAAACGTTCTCGTCGTTCTTTCTCGCGTAACTCAAAGCTGAACGGTTTTACTGTCGTTAGTGACTGTCGGGAGAGTCTTCTTTGAGGATCAGGACTAATTGATAGGATCGAATTTTTTGAATTCTATAAAAATTAAAACAATAGATTAGTAGTAATTATCTAATAATAATTCAAAATCTCTTAGTGAGTTTCTTGATATCGAAAAAAAATAAATAATAATTTACTTGAAATTCTCGTACAGTACAATCAGCTTTAAGAGTACTATCTCCTTCACTTAAATCATCAATTCTAGAGATTGAACATCGCTTAAGTGAGCTAAAATATAATATGAGCAATTAATTTATTTTTTCATTTAAAACTAAAGTCTTTATTCATACAAATATTAACCTGATTATATCCAAATTCGGTGTCAATTGATTTGGATGTTCTTTTTGCTGTGGTATTGGTGTAGAAACACATGATCTATGTCCATCTTTAAAAAAATAATTATTTTAATAATTTACTATCTATTATTACACAATATAATAAATGTAATAAATAATATACGAACCGAAGAACGAATCTCTTGGGTCAGGAATTCCATTTTGAAAATCAACATAACAAGGACCATCAACTTTACTGTACCACGAATCACCAATTTTTATCTTTACTTTATTTCTATTATCTGCCGGCCGCAACTGTGAATTAAGATTCCATGATGTAGAAACCTCTGATAAACGAGAACTTTGTTCAAATTTTTGAGGCATAACAATTGGAGTACTTGTTTCTATATCCATTTTTATTAGAAAAAATATGTTTTATATTCTCCTAATCACTGAATTGTATTCACTCACAACTCATGCCAATAGAATGATATAACATGCACGAAGTCAAATGGAAAAATAAAAACAAAGATGTTGAATAGTAAATAATAACATTACACTAACTATGGTTGATTCTTCAAAAATCCCTCCTTTGTAGCGTTGGAATTCTGAGTATTTCTACATCGTACGTATTTACTATTGGACGGATTTAGCGTAAACACGCAGCTACTCTACTATGGATACAAAATCAAAACAAACTCTTCGATGCTCTGTACTTGCTCATCAATTCTCGGTAGTGTAGTTAAACGTATGCAATTCAAGAGGTTAATCATTTTATATTTATATATATCAAGACACAATTTTTAAATACATATTTATAAACAGCAATAATATTCTATGTACTTTTTTTTTAAATATTAAAAAATGTTTTCAAAGTTTTCTTATCATTTCAATTACAATGAGATTGATCTACTTTTATTGTTTACATAAAATGCATCAGTGTGAAAATTGATTGATTTATTTAAAAAATATAGTAAAGAATTAAAAAATACATTGATTAATATTTTTTTTTATTATAATAAATTTTAAAAAATGGAGCGTGCTTTGAATTCAAGGCTAAGCACAAGTCGTTGGTTAGAAGCAGTTTGGGAACCTTCTGCTAAAATTTCTGCCTTACCTGGTGGTCTTGAAATGATTGATATAACTGGAGATGGTCAAGCGAGATTAATTTGCATAGATATTCCACCAGAGTCTACAGAATCATCTAAGGTATTTTATTTTAATCTTTGATTGATATTTTTTAATTTATTTTAATTAATTTGATCTAATTAATATATTGGTATTATAGATTCGTGTATTTAAAGGTGGAGAACAAATTAATGAAATACCTGTGTTAGAACCACCATGTGGAGTTGTTGGATTTTATACAGAAAATAATGAACTACGATCTGCAGTTGTTGCTGTTGGTTCTGCTGCTAGTGTATTTATTTATAAAAATATGAAACCACATTTTAAATATAATTTACCGTATTTAGACGCCCATCCTAAAGAACGAGAGGTATTAATTAATTCATTTATTTCTACAATTTTGAAATAATAAGCCTTATCAAAAATCAATTATTTAACATTTAAAACAACATTTCACAGCTTTAATATTATTTTTATTTCTATGTAGATTTGGAATAAAGCTTGTTCTGAAGGTGATCTGAATATAAAATCTTTATATGATGATCTTGAATTACTTTCAAATGAACTTGGTGCATCTTTTATGACTCCACGTACACTAAAGTTACTTTCAATGGATGAAAATCATCGCCTTGAATTTGTTGAACAGTATCGAAGTGTACCTTTAAATAAACCTAATTGTTTATGCGTTATTGGAATTGTTAGAAAAGATTCATGGCATGATCCTGCTTGTAGCTGTTTGGTTCTCGGTACTGAAAGTGGAGAAATACTTATTCTAGATCCAAGGTAATACTGGTACGAGAATTTAACTTTATGGTAACATATTTTGAACATTCATGAATAATTTTCTTTTTTAATAAAACACAGATCTTTCTCTTTGACTGATAAGTTCTATCTTGGTTGGGCACCTGCAGCTATCGCAAGTGCAGGATTGTGGTCTGGTGACGGCAAAATATTTGTTGCTTCCAGAGATACTAGAATTGGTGTTTTAAAAAAAGGAATGTCAGCTATAAGCCTCTGGGAAAATCTTGCTGCTCCTGTCATAGCGATTGCTACTCTTGCTGCCGAAGGTCTAGCAGCTGTCCTTATGAACAGTACTTTGGTTGGACTGTCAACTAATGGTGCCAAGCTATGGGAAGTTCAATTAGTCGACTTTGCACTAGATATGATTAGCATTCCAGTTCCTCAAACTGGTTTATCTCTTCTCGCTATCAGCATACCACAAGTTGGTATTCTTATTTATGATGCACAGCATCATGTTGATACGATATCTACCTTAGAGCCCATTTCGGCTATGAAGGTGAGAAATCTACTGTTATATTCAATTTATTCGTAATCTATAGGCAACTTTGACTATTTTGAATAATAATTTTGTAAAACGGATTTTCAGTATGGACGAATGGGCCAAGAAGAACGTGCTTTAGCTTTAGTTACACTTCGAGGTGGATTATGTGTAAAAATTTTAAAACGAACTGCAAATTTTAGCAGTAGAATTGACAATTCAAATACTTCGGTAAATTCTAGTCAGAAATTCTCAGTACCAAAGAAAACTCGACTGTTCTTAGAACAAAGCAATCGTGAAAAAGCAGAAGCTAAAAATATCCATAGTACTTTTGAACGAGATTTTCTTCAACTTCAATTGGCTGTTGCTAAAAAAGCAGATGAACTTTTATATTCTCAAGCAAGTCCTGCTAGTCATTCAGTTAACATGGAAATCAGTGTGCTAGGATTAGGGCCAACATATGTAATTCGTACTGTGTTGAGTACGGTCAAGGAAAAAACTTTGAATGAGGGGTTGTATTTGCTTTATAGAAGTGAAGAAACAGTAGATATTGATCGCAGGATCATTGATTTACCTTTCATTTTAGCTGGTTCTCCAGTACCAGTTACGGTTAGAGCAACTCCTAAAAGTTTAGTTCCTGAAAAAGTGGAAGTTCTTTTATGTAGATTTGACCAAAAAAAACCTGTTGCGGTATCTTCAGTGATGCTCCCTGTTCCGGAGCCTGAAATTGAAGTATAAAAAAATAATTATAGGTTTTATATTATAGACATATCAAAAACATTTTCAAATATTGCCACATATATTATGTATAGTTAGTTAACAATAATAAATTATTTATTTAAAAAATGTAAATGAATCAAATTATTTTATAGAATTCAATGTTTTTTAAATTTAAAACAATCCGAGCAGAGACATCTATAAAATCTTTACTACAATATTATTTTCACCCAAAAAGTCGGTAACCTTTTAAGTTAGGGATCTACGGTACTTTTTTTTCTAAATTTTTTTTTCATAAATAAAAACAATTCAAATAAACTATTTGACATAGATACATAAATCGATTTAAAATTAAATATATTTATAAATGAATTAAAATAAATGACTAAAATTGAGCTTCATTTAATATGCCATTTCAATTTTAGATATTCTGAGTGTATCGAATCTCATAATTAATATTTTCGATTAATTTTTCCTTATATGTATGTATTTTTATACTGATTATTATTTGTACAGTTGACTTTAAAAATTCATAATTATTTACAGAGTTATCATATTTATCTGTATATCTCCGTATTTTATTGTATAAATTATGAAATCATTTACTGATAGTAAATTGAAAAATGAATTATAAGTTCTTATCTCAGCTTGATTTTATGACAGTTGTGTTTTGTCATTTTTGAAGATACAATTCATTGTTTATTAATCATTCTCATTTTGAATCTACAAGTTAAAATATTATAAATTACTAATTAACATCAATTTTACGGAAATAATTAGTGTATTCGATGAAAACGAATCGAAAAATCAGGCTGAAAATATAGGTTATAATGAGAAATCAGATTTCTGGATACTGAACAATAGGATACAGAAAGTTGGTGAGTTGTCAAATAAATTTATAAGGTTTATTTTTAATCAAGTTTTCACATATATTTAATTATATATAATTGTCAATAATTTCATTACATTTTTTTATCATATAAAAATTAATTTTTTAGATCACAATGAAATGTACATGATTGAAGATATCAATATAAACATAAAAATATAGAAAAATCAAATTAATTAGCTAAATCATGACAAATATGTTTACTGGACGAAATTGGCGAAATAATTTAGACCTTCCTCATGTATATAGAATGGGTAGCAGCACTTTACGAATTCAAAATCATTATTTAATAATTTTTTTCTCAATACTGTTATTGATTTTGCTATATTTTTGCTCATTTGCATTAAATTATAATTGTTTTACCGAGTGTAAAAATACTTCATGTTTAAATGTCTACAAATATAATTCAACATATCCTATGACGGCACCCATACGTACGAACTCAGGAACAACTTATCGAATCGGAATCGTAACTGATCTCGATTTACAGTCAAAAGCTCAAGCAAATAAATGGATAAGTTATTTTAAAAAAGGATGGCTGACGTGGGAACCAAAAAATAATCGTATTTCTCTTCATTGGGATGAAGATGAAATTAGTCTTTCTTCGACCTTTGCGATGAAAGATCGTGGCATGGAATTATCAGAGCTTGTAACATTTGATGGTCGACTCTTGAGCTTTGATGATAGAACTGGTCTTGTATACCAAATAGAAAATGATAAAATTTATCCTTGGATCATCCTAACAGATGGCGATGGAAAAACTTCAAAAGGTTCGAATATTTTTGCTATAATAATTAAAAAAAACTTTATGTATATTAATTTATAATTTATACATAGGTTTTAAATCAGAATGGGCTGCTGTAAAAAATAATTTACTGTATATTGGTAGCATGGGAAAAGAATGGACCTCACCCTCCGGGGAATTTGTTAATAATAATCCTATGTGGGTAAAGGTATTGTCTCCGGATGGTTCATCTAATTCATTAAACTGGATGGATAATTATAAAAAATTAAGAGCATCGATCAACATCAATTTCCCAGGTATTAATAAATATTTAAAATTAAATCATTATGTTTTTATAATAAACATATATATGTACTGAATATTTTTTTTAATATATAGGATATATGATCCATGAATCAGGTACATGGAGTAATATACATAAGAGCTGGTTTTTTCTACCTCGTCGATGTTCTCAAAATCAGTATAACGAAACAACCGATGAAAATATGAGTTGCAATGTTTTATTAAAAACAGATGAGTATTTCAGTACAGTAGTAGTAATTAAAATTGGTACGATCATACCAATAAGAGGATATTCTAGTTTTAAATTCCTTCCTGGTTCAAATGATTATATTGTTGTGGCACTAAAAACTGAAGAATACAAAGGTGACACTGCCACGTACATTACAGCATTCACGATAGATGGTATAATATTATTACCAGATACAAAGATAGCTACTCAGAAATTCGAAGGATTTGAATTTATATAACAAAGATGGATTAAGTATTTTATTGGTAATTGTGTGAAACTGGTGCATGTTATTATAAAACAACAAACTAATGCAATGATATATGAAAAATTACCCATATTGAACGATGGTTTAAACATGAATTTTAAAAAATTACGTGTCTAATATAATCAAAGGTTCGATCTTTGGTAAACTTGCGAATAAAACAAAACCATTAATGAAATTAAATTTTTCAATTTGAATAAACATATTCAAATGGTCGATTTATAAATAACAAATACTAAATAGCTTCCATTGTTATTTATTTTGTTTAGATTATATATTTTTTTATAACAATTAGTATTATTAAAGAAAACAAAATAAATATATTTGTTATTATTAAAAGTTGTTTCAACAATGAATAAAAGGGCAGAATTTTTGATAATTACGCTCGAATAATTGACAGTAAAATTACGGCTAATTAGTGGCAATTTTTATTTTCACTTATTACTGCCAGGGGTCAGCTATTTCCAAGTCTGGAAAATTTTGCAGTGGATGTGAAATTCGCCTTCATCACTAATTGCGTATCAATTAACGTCATTCATACATGTACAATTATCATTTATTCATTAATAATTTCAATAATACTTTTTATAAATATATCCTACTATTGTCATTGCATTCTTTTGTTCTTTTTTCATTTATAAATAAAATATTTTTACTTGTTTATTAAAAAAGTGAAGAATACATACACTAACATGTACAGTATCTGTTTCATCTGACAGAGAGAAAACTGAGAGTAGCAATGCCATTTAAAAAAAAAATTCCATTGCAAGAGAAACCTACGAGGTGAAACAGATAATGGAAACTTGACTGTTATACCGGCTCATCTTGGCTTAGTAGTTCGGTGGAAGTGAAAAATCGGAAACGGTGGCGACATTCAATTTTTTTTTAAACGGCATTGCTACTCTCAGTCTTCTTCTCTCTGCATCTGATTGTAGCCAAATTTTTAATAGACATGCAATCGCAGCCATATTCGAGACAGATAACGTAAAGTGACCGCAAAATTCTCATCTTGAATTTTTGTATTTCCATTGGAATTTAGTGTACTAACTCACATGCGTATTTGAACATGGGTAGATTCTAAAGCAAAAGAAAACATAATGGATGTTGAAAAACGTCAATATATCTGTTCTTATAATAAATCATAAGGCTTTCTTTTTACTAAATTGAAAATGAATACTGGTGGTTGAATGATTTTACTTCTTAGAGTTTTGTGAAAATTGAAATATTCATACGTTTTGTTCGTAATATCTTGCAAAGTGAATAAAAATTTACAAAATGGCAGAATTTGTTCGTGGAGGCCCTAGTATATCCAGTAATAAGGTAAACCACTAGTATAAAATATTAATTTATAATTTTATTGATCAAATAAAAAGTTAAATGATAAATAATTTATTTTATACTACGACAAAAATTTTACTGGAAGTGGATTTTTTATTTCATAAAAAATTCACAAGATTTGAAAGAACACATAAGCAAATTATGTTTTGAATCCAACATCATTTAATTAAGCTTAATCGAATTTGATGTTGTAGTTTGTTACAATAACCTACATCTAATTTAATTTAATTTAAATTATATTTTTATTTTATTAAATTCAACGCAATAACAATATATTTAACAAAAAGATAATTCTGAATAAGCTGATATTTTCATGTACATAATTATCACTATTTAAATTTATCATGTTAATTACTCATGAGCAGCATTATAAAAAAGCATTGTGTTTATTATGAATCATCGATTATATTTCAGATTAATATATCATATTTAAAGAGAAACATTATATTATTTCTCATTACTGTTTCGATACAAGAAATGTTTAATAGTAAAAATAATATGAAATCAGGAATTTAAAATTATTTAATTATTTAAAAATAGATAACAAATTAAATTTTTTATCTCTAATGAGTGTAGTAGTCGACAATGGTTAGTTTCTCAGATAAAAAAAAATAATATCTAAAGTTTTTTGATATTTTTATTTGTAAATAATGATTGAGTAACTAAGAAATTTGAACAACAAATTTGACTATTTAATCTACCGGGCAATTTATTTGAATAATTATATTAATAGAAGAACTTGAAACTATTTATAATTAGGTTTAATCATTCAGATTGAATCGGCTAAACTTTTGCCAGAAATTTTTATTATATTACATCCAATTTATTCGGATTGAGTCAACTTTTCAACCTAACTTTTTCTAATTAGATTGAAGTTCAACCATTCCTTGCTTAGTTTGCAACCAGGATTCTTAATAATGATAATTCAACGACCTTTTCTTTTCTTAGTGTTCTTTTTTTTATAAAGTTGTCACTTAAAAAATGTTTATTTTGATAACATAATTTTTTATAATTGTATAATGTTCAATAATTATAATAAAAGAAACTTTAAAATGATTGCATTGAACAATTTTTTTAAAATTCATTTTATTAGAGAAATAAAAATTTAATAAAAACAATCCAAACGTAAACATTTTTATAATAATTATCATTATTAAAATAAAATGTTTTGTCTGCCTTAACTCTCTATTATTATTGGATATAAATTTATGTGGCAACTATTTTTCCACTGAAACATTTTATTACAGATTGATCATTCTGTAAAAGGAGGATCTCCTAGTACTGGCAGCGAAGACGGTACACTTAATGAATTATTGAATGCAGAGAATGAATTCGATCCATTTCTCGAAAATATACCAGACGATCCTCATGATACTGAAGAACAAGATAGTGCTAATGCAACGTTATTAACTGCACCTCCAGAAAATCAGTATGATCTTTAATCGATTGTTAGCATGAAATTGACGTAAATATAGTACACAAATTATTATTAGTTATTTTCAGATGGTATCATGGAAGACTTGATCGATTTACAGCTGAAGAGAGACTATGGGATGCGAGTAAAATGGGTAGTTATTTGGTCAGAGAGAGTGACAGAAAACCCGGAAGTTATGTTTTATCTTATTTGGGACGAACTGGCATTAATCACTTTAGAATTACAGCTGTTTGTGGGGATTACTATATTGGCGGTCGTCAGTTTAATAGTTTATCCGATTTAGTAGCATATTATACTCGTTGTTCAGATTTATTAAAGAGGGAACGGCTTATGCATCCAACACCACCTCCAGAGCCTGTAAATGATAAAAAACGAATAGTCGCTATTTTGCCATATACAAAAATGCCAGATACTGATGAATTAAGTTTTCAAAAAGGTGACATATTTTTCGTTCATAATGATATGGGAGATGGTTGGTTGTGGGTTACTGCCCATAGAACGGGTGAACAAGGCTTAATATTTCGTGAATTAGTTGAAGATTTGGATGATTCTATCGATCCAAATACAGTATTTTCATGGTTTCATCCTAATGTAACTAAATGTGAGGCAGTTGATATGCTGGTAAAAGCAGGACCAGGAAGCTTCTTAGTAAGTATTTCAAATAAATTTTCATTAGAAATGATCATCATATGAAGATTACAAATGAGTTTTTAACTTAAAAATCTTCAGGTCAGACCATCAGATAATAGTCCGGGGGATTATTCATTATTTTTTCACATTAATAATCAAATACAACGGTTCAGAATTCAAAAAAAAGGCGTAAGATATCTCATGGGTGGTAGAACTTTTGAATGTCTCGATGCAGTTATTAATCGGTACAGAAAAGAGCAGATCGTGGAAGGCCATACATTGGTTCAAGCAATGGTAACTGAACCAGATGGAAGTGTACGAGTTAATAGAGAAGTGCAACATGCAGAAAAAATTTATGCAACTTTAAGAGAATGTCGCGAACAGTCAGGAGCTAAGAAGAATAAAGGCATTAAAATGCAAGGCTATTTAGAAAAAAAATCAGAGAAAAATAAAAAATGGAAAGCTTTATATTTCGTACTTCTTGTTGATGGAACTGACACTCATCTGTATCTGTATGATAATCCAAAAAGAACGAAACCCAAAGGGCTCATTGATTTAAGCTGTGCTTATCTTTATCAGGTACATAAAATTTATGGGATATTATCCATTTTTATCACTAATCAATAATTAGATATAATCACTATTTATTTGTTATTTATTCATACAGGTTCATGAGAGTGTATTTGACAGACCACATTGTTTTCAATTAGTTGAACGTGCTCTTCCTTGTTTAGCCACTGTGACATATTTAGCTGCATCTAATTCTGAACATGCTCAAGAATGGATTAATACTTTGAAGCCTTTATGTGTATCACAATTAACTCGAGCACCAAAAGTTGCACGTCTACGTGAACTACGATCTTTACATCTTCATATTTTGGACGCACACAGGCTCCCTTACAAATTAGTACCAAATCCTTTCATCATAGTTGCGCTTAATAATGTTAAAGTAGCTCGAACGAAAGTTAAAACTGGTTTACATCCACTTTGGGATGAAGAATTCATTTTAGAGTACGTATAATTTTAATAGTTCATGATTCATGTCACTTAAAAATAAGAATTGATGAATTTAGTTTCAAATTTTAATTTAATATTTAACGTGTAGCCCTTAAAAAGTAACCATTCACTTAAGTATGTAATTATTTCTATGAATAGGGATGTACCTCCTGATGTCATGTCATTCTCCCTCACCCTTTATAATAAAGGAAAACGAAGCAAGGATACTGAAGTTGCAGAACTATCAATAGAATTAACTAATCTAGTAAATGGTGAGGAAATGGATGATTGGTATCCGTTATCTGGAATTACACCCATTGGTGAATGGGGAGCATTACGACTTCGTATACGGTATGAATTCTAGATGAATTGTTTGAATAACTCTTGAATTTGAAGACAATTAATTTTTCATATTTGTTAAATATTTTATTTATCGTAAAGAAAAACTAGTATTATTTGTTTAAAAAAAATTGTAATTGTTATTAGCTAAAAAGTTTATATTTTAATTATTTTTACTAAACAGATATCGACATGATTTGGCTATGCCTCCTGAAGAGTATAGCCCATTGCAAGAATTATTGTTAAACCCAGAGCTGCACGTTGTTCGTGCTTTAGCAGATGTGTGCCATTTGGATAGAATACCATTAGCCAATAGTCTTCTCAGAATATTCAGACATGAACGAAAAGAAGCTGATTTATTACGTTCATTGAATCAAGCTGAAGTATTCAAAATATTTGTTTTTTTTTTAAAGTCAATTATTTATTTCTATTGATAATTATTTTTTAATTTAGGTTGATAAAGAAGATGAAACCCCAACATTATTCAGAGCAGCTAGTCTTACTACAACTTTGATGGATCTTTACATGAAATCAATTTGTACACCTTTTTTAAAAGCTGCATTACGTGATACTATTATTAAAATAATTGAAAGCAAACAAAGTTGTGAATTAAATCCAACGAAAATGGATTCACCCGATGATGCTTGTAATAATGCTGAATTTTTATTACAGGTAAGTTAACTTTTGAAGCATCAATTTTCTTCTTATATTGTATTGATTCTTTGAAATACTTTTTCGATTCTGTTTAGATTTTGGACGAGATAACATTAAGTATTTTTACAAGCCCTGATGCATGTCCTAAAACTTTAAGGTACATCTGTGGATGCTTACAAAAAGCAGTAGTTACTAAATGGCCTCATGAAAGACTTGTTAGAACCCGAGTTGTAAGTGGGTTCATCTTTTTACGTTTATTATGCCCAGCTATTTTAAATCCTCGATCATTTAATTTGATTGCTGAACCACCACCACCTGCAGCAGCAAGGTAAGATTAGCATAAGATTTAAATTTATCAAATCGTCTCAGTTTGTAAAGTCTTTGTTTCTACTTGATTCAAACATAGAGTATTAATTGGTTTCAATTATTTCTAGATCACTAGTTATGGTAGCTAAATGTCTACAAAATTTAGCCAACTTAGTTGAATTCGGAGGGAAAGAGCCATACATGGAAGTTGTAAATCCTTTTATACTAAAAAACAAAGAGAGAATGGTTGTATTTCTCGATCAGTTATCGGTAATTAAACCTTCTGAATTTCTTTTATATAAATTTATCTCTATGTATATGTTCTTTACAATTCAATTATCAATAAAAAATTCATCCAACAGAATGTCACAGAGAAACCAGAGCCTGAAAGTGCAGATATTAGAAATAAAAATTCATCAGACACTGCAAGAGATTTAGCGACATTACATCATATTTGTGTTTCCCATTTACGTGAACTCCAAGTTCTTTCGAAAACTCAAGTAAGTTTCAATATGAAATTTATAGGCTTGTACTTGGAGCTTGTTTACTTACTGAAATTAAAATACAATAGGCTATTGATTTATTCAAAAAAGTGTCGTTTTCTTTTTCAGCCGACAATAAAGCAATTAGTAACAGTGACCGAAATGCTGAGCAAGCATAAACAAAAATACATGGAAATGATACGGTAGTGATGTTAATTCAAAACATGATTTTCATTGAACATAACGATATTTAATAAAAGTAATCTTGATGTAGTAATTTATGATACGTACAATACCGCTTTAATCAATGAATTAAACTTTTCAGACTGACGTAGTTAATTTTATATAAATATATACACATATATATCTCAAGCTTTTCCTGTCAATTTATCGTAAGCGATAAGCTTATATATTTGATTTTTTTTATAGTAAAACAAACATTGAGCAAAGTAATTATAACTTAAAGATATATTCTTTTGAGAAGTTTACCATATGTCGATTACGAATAATTAACGAAAAGAAAAGCTCGATATATACATATTAATGCGAGTGAGTGTGGGTGTGATACTTTACAAGTGATACGATGCCATGAAAAAATACTTATACTGATTTTATAATAACTACAGTTATTTAACTATTTCATAATCGATACTAATAATACTAGGAGTAGTAGTAGTGTTTCTTACGCGATTTCTAACTAATTTCAGAGAAATCAAATGGACTTTGATAATGACCTAAATATGTATAAAGTTTTTTAACATAACAATATTGGTTCCGAAGTGTTTTGTTTTAAGGTTTACATTATTTTATACTCTGTATTTTTTTCGTCATTTTTTATACCATCAATTTATATGAAAGATCTATCGAAAATTATTGTTTTGTATTTCAGGACTGATTTGAATACATGAGTGCATGTAACCAAATACTAGAATGGTGATTTTTATATTGGTATGTTTAAGTTATAGTGATATCATTTTTTATATTTCAAGAATTGTGATTCTGAAAAATTTAGAAAAAAAAAACGAAAACTGTATTAAAAAAAAATTTTAAAAATACACCATTTTTCCATTTTACATCATCTTGTTACAATAAAGTATGAATTAATGAATGAATCAACTATCGTATTGGAGTACAATACGTATTTATGATTTTCATGAGAACAAGTAATTAAGAGTGCTGACTCTTGTTGAAATCCTTGGTTTTTTGCTCCAAAAAAAAATTCAAAGCATGTTCAGCTCTGTTCTAATTGACCAACAATGATATCACCTACTCCTTATCTAATAGTGTAAGCTAATCATAAGATTTTTTATTCTCTATTGATTGATTTTACAAAACTATAATACGCGACGTGTCTACGGTCAAATTACAAAATGATACTCATCAGCTATGGTTGTTATTTGGATTTGATATTTAAAAAAATTTTAAAAGCTCTTATGTTTACTACCTTGATCATGATTAAATGACATTAGATATGTATTTTGTTCGCTATAAAATTTCATCTCAAATCCTATAGCCATTCATTTGTTTAAAAATGTATAAGTATGATTAGACTGCTGACTTGTTCCTTATCTAACACATACTACTGTGTGTCATGTTTATGAGAGAAGTTTACATGTTTTTATTGAAGTGTCTCTTCCATAAAAAATTGGGCTTTGTGGAAAGCAATGGCGATTTTTTACTGTAAAACAGAGCTGGGCAATCATCGTTTCTTTTGTTCACTAGGTAAATGACAAGCATGCTAGCTAATATTAGATCAGTTTAAAGATTGTCCACCACTGCTAGAGAAAGCTTTACTCAGTCTGAAAGCATTATGCATACTGTTATGATAAATGTTTACAGCAGGACTAGACAGAGTTTGTTTTTAAGCTTGCTCAGCTCTAATCGTTGTCAATTAAATTTTTAATGACACTTACCTTTTCCTATGCAGAGCCAAGAATCCTTCTTTCTAGTCTTAACACAATTAGGATCCAAACAAATAGATGCAGTCTTCAAAGTATCTTTGAAGCTACCGTAGTAGTTGTTGGCTAGTTTTTAATTTATAAAAACAGAGTGTAACCATTTCTTGCTAGTATTATATGTCTTTCTTAACTGTTGCTGTAAGTTTGCAGTAAATTTTACAAATGTAGCATCGAAATAGGAGAAAGCATCATATAGGTATAATCACATCTGTAGTATGATTGATATTCATAGTTTATAAGGCAAAATAGGATAAGTTTATAACATATCGTAATTAAAGTATTACATATTTTTCAGTTATGTGTACTTATTTACTTTCATTGCTCCTATATGTTATTACTTGTTAGTTTCGATTGAATGACCATTAATATTGTCATGTACTCTGAAGAAGTCATACACACCATCAAATTTGTTGGTTTCAGTTCATAGTAAAAATAGCGTGATACATTAACTTACTGAGATAAAGATGAATAAGCATCATGAAAGTATTGGAGTACATTTTCCACATTTGATTTATTTTATAAGTATCATGACGAGGGTCGGATGATGCATATTAGTAATTATTATCGTCATTATATTAGAGGTACATGACTATGACAGTACTAGCTCAAGTCTCACTACGAGCTTGCATCCTTCATTTAATCCATTTTATGCATAATCATGAGTTTTTCTTCAACACATGCATCTCTGAATTGAGTAGCTGCAGCTTTTAGTTGGATATTGTAAATCAGCTATGAGGTTTTTAATTCTTTTCATTAAATATGCCATAATCTAAGGTATAATGATAAGAGATTAATACTTTTCAAAGAATGCCGTTTAATAGTCATAGATCCTTAGTCCCATTAAAAAATAAGTGATGTATGACATTTTTTTTTTTTTAATTTTAAATCAAAAAAAATTTAAAAAGCTCTTATATTTGTGATCTTAATCGTAATTAAATAACATTAGATAAGGATTTTGTTTATTATACAATCTTACCTAAAATTCTGATAATTTTCAAGTTTTGTTTATAATTAAGCACGATAAGATTAAGTATTTTCGGACTACCGATTTACCACCTATTTAGTATATATTATATTTTTGTCTTATTCATGAGAGTATATTACAAAGTTTGCAATAAAATTAACGATTATTGTAATTAGTGAGGCATAAGATATAGGATAAGTTAAAAACATATAACAATTAATATAATATACGCTTTTTTAACATGTATACTTATTTACTCGTCTTTTATTATGACCCCTATCTAATATTAAAATTGTGCCAAAGATGAGACTAGCAAATTTTCGTTTCGAAATGGTCACAATGTTTTCTTTATACAAAGATTTCCAAAGTACAATAAATTAATCCACTGAATACACCACTTTTATCACCACAAAAAAAGTTGAATCCACTAAACTATCATCACTGTTTTTAAATAATATTGCCGTCTCTGATGGAGTTGTTCAAATACACTTGTTATGATAGAGATGTAACCGTTTTATTTGTTATTGATAGAATTGTATCCAAATGACTTGTCATAAACCCTTAAGGATTTGTACCATCTCTATCAGTTGAATTTTTATCAACTTACATCTCTATCAATAACCAATAAAAAATAAAGTAGTGATTTCAAAATTTATTCTCATTGCTTATGTATGTCAAGGATGTCTGAAACTTCTTTTGGCAATTTTATATCTATTTATAGACTATTTTATATGTTGGATGAGGAAAACAGGAAAACATGGACTATTTATTATCGATTTTGTAAATTATTGGCTTCTCAGTAAAAATTTATTGTAATGGGACCAACTCCATTAATTCCGAATTTTGACATTTTCACGTTTAAATATCCATTATGATAATAATAGTAATTAATGTTAAACACAAAAAAAATATTTCCATCCTTCCTACTGGGAAGTTAGTCGTGTAGTCTTTTCTGGTCGTACTTCGACCACCAAAGAACATTGATATTTGTGTAATAACAACAGTATGACTTTTCAATGTCAAATGCTTTTTATCGATTAAATATCATTATTTTAGGTTATCTCTTAATTTGGCATGACTTTTAAATGCTCTTTAGTAAAATAAACAAATTTGAATCGTAGTCTCACCAGGATCTCAAATGAATGACTGATGTATTTTTCCTTTCCGTCTAGCACATTAAGTTTAAGCCGAATGTCCACTGGTGTCATCAGCAAAAGTATGGCATCCGCACAACATCGTTGTACGATTTAAAATGTAATTTGAATCAGTATTGTGTTACGTCTCCGATTAACATCGTAAAATAGCTGTATCCGTACATATTCTAATGCTTTTATTGTCAAATAATTAGCTCGAAACTGTCTTATGCCATGCTTCTGCTTATGACGGTTGTATATACACAGCCAGCAAAAACCAAACTTGGCTGAAATGCAAACAGGTGAAATAGTTCCATGTTTAAATTAAGGCTGTTATAAATTTAATAGACTGCACTCAATGGCTATTAACATTTATCCAATTCCTTATAATATTCATTACAATAATAATATGCACATAAATATATGAATTATCAAACCACAATTATGACTGCATTTATATTTATACATTGTGATAACTGTCAAATACCGTAAAACCGAACCATAATGTAAACAACCCCGACTCAGATCTGTAGGTACACCTACAGATATAATATGTGTGAGGTTATCTTTAAATTGTGTGCCATATGCCAATAGTATCGATGCAGCAAAACCCAGACGTTGAATAATTTATATTTAGATATATTGGTTGTGAAGCAGTCTCCAGATTGTCCAGTTGTAAGCCGTTAGTCGGGTTATACAGTTCTATCCCGGAAGAAAATATTAAATTTTGATTTTTTCTAAAATGAGTTTAAAAGACTTAGCATCTGCGTTTCTTCCAAGAGCGCCTCTTCCTAACGAGATTCAGACAGAACAACCGAAGTTACCACAACGTTCGTTTTGGTATCTATCATGCTATAATCAAGACGCTGATGGTGACACGTAAGTAGACATTATTTTCAAATGTTTTATTTTTTATGTTCACGAACTTTTTTTATTTGGAATAATTCTTAAAAAAAAGTAATAGAGGTGAATAAAAAAATTTTTAAATCCTAATCATTATATAAATATAGATAATACAAATTTTATAACGCGTTTATTGTTTATTTCAGGCAACTACATATATTGATGGGCAATCTACCCATATATAATATTACCACTCGGCGACTGATTGATGCAACCTGGCCAACATCTCTTCTAAATATTAGAAACAACAATGGAATGACAGCATTGCATTTGGCTGTGATGAATGATCAACCCGGCATAGTCAGATACCTTCTCGTTGCTGGAGCTGATCCGATGAGCAAAGATAACTGGGGTCGTATTCCATTGCACTTGGCATGTAAGAAAAATAATATTGATTTGCTAGTCGCACTGACGAAGGACTTCGAACCCCCAGAGATAGCTAAGATGCAGTCGAAGAAATTGATAATACCTAATTTGTTTAAAAGTATTGATATACGGAATTATAACGGTGAGTATTTTATTATCGTAAATATGTTCTATTAGTTAAAAAGTATTATGTAGCACATCTGATGATGAGAAAACATAACTTAGTTGATTTCTTTTTTATATTCCAGGTGAAACACCTTTGTTTATAGCAACAAAGAACGGTTTTTTAAATGTTGTGAGGCATCTGGTCAATTTAGGCGCGAAAATTAATTCGATGAGCTACAGAGATGGACGTCGACCACTTTACATTGCTATTTTCAAAGGTTACAAAGATATAACAGAATTCATTCTATGGCACTATCATGCAAACCCTGATAAAAATACGCCGTTCGAGTATTGTTATCCAGAGTTAGTAACACCTTTAAAACAGATGGGACTTGAGAAAGCTTTCATCAGGATTTTAAGAGTCCCAGAAGAGAGATTGTACCCACAGCATTTACCTGATAGTGAGTAACAGCATATCATTTTATTTCAACATATGACCTCTTATTGTATAGTTTATCGAAATACATCGGCGTTTTTGTAGGTTAGTACCAAAATTTTCGAAGGTCTCTCTACATTGTTTATCTTGAATCTCAGAATTGTGTCATTGATATTATAATGCATTTAAAGTGTGTTGTCATGACATTACTTATTCAGTTATTACACTTCTGAAAATCTAGATCTGCAATTTACAATTAATTATTAATTTTTTATTTTATAAAATAATATTTTCTATTTTTAGTAATAAGCATGGAAATATCATAATATCATGTTTATAGTTTTAAATAAAGTTCCAATTAGGGGATACCTCCACTAATTCAATTTTTTAACACAACTAGCTCAAGTCAATTTTTAGTGTCTACTACCCTCGCCCTCGGCTCGGATTGTTATTTTGGACGTAGTCGACTTTTCCTCCCTAGATGTGTAATGTACTATTGTGTAAATCCACACAATTAATTTATTTTTGGATATTTCCTCTAATCAGAACTCTACCTCTCATTTTTAGTTGTTTTTATTCTATGAAGCTATAGAGGGTCTTGAAAGAAATGTAACATTTAAAATGAAAAAAGGTTTAATTATCTGTTTTGTGAAATATCTATTACTTGAATCATAATGAATCTTAAATTCCGCGTCCTAGATAAAGTCGGGCAGTCGAGTTTTTAGGGCTTTCTTAAAATGTGTGTAATAGTTTTAAATACGATTGAATATGTTTTTCATAGAATAGTCCTGTATGTTAGTTATATAAATTGCTATTAAGGTCTATATACATCGAAGATAATAGAAGCTTGATTTTAAATCTTCAATAGTGCTTAGATATTATTACTAGAATAAAGCTAATTATTTTAATGAAAAATCAATATTTGTTTTCGAACTAAAGTTTGGTATTTGTTATCACAATTGACAGTAAATTATGGTTTAATTATTTGTCATAAATAGCAGAGGATGGAAATTAATATTTTCCAATGTGGTTGGGATGTTTCAGTATCAAAACAGGAAAGTTGTAGGGTATTGGATTCTTAATATACATAACAAAGTGATTAGCTTATTAAATAATATATTTTCCTGCTATAGTGTTACTGCAGTTATGTTACATTTCTGTTATTTTTAGTTATTCTGATGCGACTTTGAATTGCATATCTATAAGAAAACAAAATAACAGACTAGTGTGTAGATTGCGGAATTATTCAATAGCACCTGTTTATCATAAATTTGACATTGGGAGAATAAAAATAAGAACTCAAATCATATAATAAATGCAACAGCGGAGAAACAAGTGTTCTGGAGTGACCCGGTTATTCTTTGTGAATATTTTTCGTAAAAAGTTCAACAATTTTAACATGACGAAATAAACTTCTCACACTGCCATGGTAAAAATAATATATTATGCGCACTTGAGTTCATTAAACTGCTGTTATCTTATGTTGTAATTATTTTTAGAGTGAATTGTTATTGCATTTATATAGAGCCATATTATACTTTAAATATAAAATTAGTTTACATTTAAGCATTTTTCATTTTTTGACTCCTTCTAATTTTTAGGATTCATTTACACGATGGTAGAGCATGGATTTACCTGCATACTTACTTGGTACTACTGTCTACATGTTCCTTGAAGTTCCGTGAATTTAAATTACATTACTAGTCTAGACACAAGTCTGGAACCGCTCATTTAAATAACAATAGACAGATTCAGTACAGGATGATACAATTCGGTCTGGGTGACTCAAGGTTTAGTATTATTATGCTAATTTGATTTTAGAGATAATGCACCTTTTTTGATCTTGAATTTTTTTTATGGTATAGATCAGGAAGATTAATAAACAGCCAACAGTCATCTTTAAAGGAAGGTAATATTCACCCCTTTTACTGACACTAAATATACAATAAAATCTTATAGTTCAGAATTGTGAGAGATAGTAGCAAAAGTTTGAATGAACAAGAGATGGACTACTAAAGGTCAAAAAGTATCTTAGATATATCAAAAGAATTACAGCTAGTGAAGGGCATAGAAGTATCTCATGGCTTATCTATACTTTATGCGATCTTGACGCGATGAAAGCTGATCCAAATAATAGTAATATAAACATCCGATTCTAATTTGCGTCTCAACAATTCGCATGTCCCTTATTAGTTAAGAGTCTACCTCTGTTCACAATGGACTTCCTGACAAAGATTGTAAAAATTGCTCATGATATTTTTGACTACTACGGCAAGTGGTCCAGATTGTTAGATATTTATAAAATCCTTGTATCCTCGGGACAAAATGAAAAAATAGTCGTGTCCGTTCTAGTCTGCATCATTTCTTTACTAGTTCTGTACAACACAATTACAGATTGGCGAAGGTAAGTCAGTAAATTTTTTATTTAAATATAGAAATAGCTGCTTTGTTTATTGCACTTCGTCTTCTCTGATTGTTCTAGACTCAATCTAAAGAAAGTTCAACATCACAAAAATAAATATCTGGGTTTCATGTCAGTCTATAAAAGGGATCTAGCCTATTCTTGACACTATGTACTTTAGTAGCCAATAACTATCTTACGAGTTTTTTGTATTCTCCCAAGGCAAAGAAATGGTGAAAACGTCGAACAAACTATTGTAATGAAAGAAGATGATGGTGAAGGTGGTTCAATAGAATTGGTAGAGTGAGTAGCATTTTAAATGACTACTTTTTAAATATGGGTAACAATATTATAGGTATAAACTTTTTCCTTAACAGAGTTTGTGGTGAGCTAGATGACTCCTGTGAACCCAATGAAAATGGAACGTTCAAGCTCGTCTGACACCTATGACCCTAGTTTATCACAGTAGCAGTAATTGGGAAGCTACTCTTTTTTAACTTTTTAAAAACTGAAATAAGTGTTTTTAGTAGATGTAGTGAACTGGACAAATATCTAAAAGATATGATTTGTATTTGGTAATTAAACTTCGAACGCATTACAAGTGTGTTATTTAAATACATTATCGTTATCTAGAGCTCATTAGTGATAGACAATGTAAATTTAAAAACAGACTAATGTAATTGTGATTCAGTGTGTGTTCTAAAATTAAAACTAGATTAGGAAAATCTGCTTTCTAATTTGCACTACTAGGCCTAGTATACTAAACGTATGCTATTTATTATTGATCAGAGCCCAGAAATAAAAAAGATGTTTACACCTAATGTTTAAGACTAATGGGAATCTTACCACAGTTAATATTTGGGTTTATTATGAAATTCCATCAGAAGAAATGTTTACACATTTAGGACTTGTATTATGACAAGACCCGGCCAGCTTAGGTTTCTCTCACCTGATTTCATATGTTCGATAAAAGCTGACAAAAGTAGTTTTCAAGTTGTCTTTAAGCTCAAATTAGAACATTTCAATATAATTATGCATTTTATTTTTTAAAATAACTTCTACGATAAAAACTACATATTATTAATTGAGTCATACGGATACATGCAAAAACAGGAAAACAATCGGCTATTTTTATAAACACATTGATATTGTCCAGTTGGAAACAATCCTTCGGGGCAGTTGCATCCTGATAAATAAGAGTTATTTTTGTTCTGTTTAAAAAAAAAAAACTGTAAAATGAATTCAAAAAAAAGAAAATTGGAGTATCATGCCGATGGTATGACATTGGCAAATTCTTGTTGGTTTTTATCGTACTACGCTCAGAACCATGACGGAAATACGTAAGTAAACATTATTTGTAAATAACTGTTATTAAACTATTATAAAAAAAACTATTTTAAAACATTAACGATGTTACGATTCCCTCGATTACAAGGAGAGATGTGAAAGATATGTTAAATAGTTATTGTTAAACTTTAGTGTGCGTTGAATTAATGTAATTTTTCTCCGATATATATCTTACGATAAATAGCTAATATTTAACTGTTTATTCCAGGCGACTACATGATTTCATATTACGTTCACCTGTACATGACGATACTGTTAAGAAATTGATAAATGAAACCTGGCCAGTATGTCTTTTAGACATAAGAAATAATGATGGGATGACAGCATTGCATTATGCTGTAATGGGAAACCAACCTGACATTGTCAGACAGCTTATCGTCGCCGGTGCAAATCCGCTGGCTAAAGATGATAGTGGTTGCATTCCATTACATTATGCATGTAGTTTTGGAATCGATAATGTGATTGCACCACTTACAGAAGCTTTCAATCATCAGGAGATCATAAGAATGCAGTCAAAAAACCTGACAATACCTGATTTGTCCACAAGTTTTCAAGCCCGAAATATTAACGGTAAGTTTTTCATTCTTATGAGGATATTTCCGATTAGAAAGTATTGTTAAGTTGATGTAAGAAAAGAATAATTCAGATAACTTTTTTTACTTTTTACATAATCTGTTTTTCTTATATTCCAGGTGCAACACCGTTATATCTAGCAGTACAATTCGGGCATACAAACGTTGCAAAGATATTTATGGAACATAAATTTATTTGATGAGGTTTGATGGGGAGTAAGTAGTATTATACAAATGATTATACTTTTAGCTATGTTTATAAAAATGCATTATTGTCTTATTAGGTTCAGGACGGAATGCATGAAAACCTCTTTACAACTGTATAATTACTAAGTTGTTTGATTTCATGTTAGTACCATAATTTGATACTAATTAAAATTAGTTAGGGGTCTATCCATTAAATAGACTGTTGTTTGTGGATTAACCGCTTTCATTTCGTGTGGTTATAAATATATTTAACATAGATTTCTTGAATAAGCTTAACAGATTAGACTATTTTTAATAAATATCAAGTTCTTATATTTTTTAAACTAGTAAGTAAAGTGTATAATATCGTACAGTTAAGGATTTATTTGTTCTTTCGTTTAATACTGGTTTTAATAAGCTCTTAAAACAATAGCATAATTCACTCCGAATGTTCAAATCATACACGAATTAAAAGATGAACCAATTCATCTTTCGACCGTTTACGTTTTTTCAAATGATTATTCTTGTAAGTTGCAATTGAATAACCATCAATGTTATTAATGTAATTTGAATAAGCCATCAACACCATCAAGTTTGTTTCATAAGTTTCTCTTCAACACATGCATTTCTGAATTGAGTAGCTGCAGCTTTTAGTTGGATATTGTAAATCAGCTATGAGGTTTTTAATTCTCTCCATTAAATATGCCATAATCTAAGGTATAATAAAAGGGATTTATATTTTCCAAAGGATGCCGTTTAATAGTCATAGATCCTTAGTCCCATTAAAAAATAAGTGATGTATGACATTTTTTTTTTTAATTTTACATAAAAAAAAATTTAAAAAGCTCTTATATTTGTGATCTTAATCGTAATTAAATAACATTAGATAAGGATTTTGTTTATTATACAATCTTACCTAAAATTCTGAGAATTTTCAAGTTTTGTTTATTATTAAGCACGATAAGATTAAATATTTTCGGACTACCGATTTACCACCTATTTAGTATATACTATATTTTTGTCTTATTCATGAAAGTATATTACAAAGTTTGCAATAAAATTAACGATTATTGTAATTAGTGAGACATAAGATATAGGATAAGTTAAAAACATATAACAATTACAATAATATACGCTTTTTTAACATGTATACTTATTTACTCGTCTTTTATTATGACCCCTATCTAATATTAAAATTGTGCCAAAGATGAAACTAGCAAATTTTTGTTTCGAAATGGTCTCAATGTTTTCTTTATACAAAGATTTCCAAAGTACAAAAAATTAATCCACTGAATACACCACTTTTATCACCACAAAAAAAGTTGAATCCACTAAACTATCATCACTGTTTTTAAATAATATTGCCGTCTCTGATGGTGTTGTTCGAATACACTTGTTATGATAGAGTTGTTATGATAGAGATATAACCGTTTTATTTGTTATTGATAGAATTGTATCCAAATGACTTGTCATAAACCCTTAAGGATTTGTACCATCTCTATCAGTTAAATTTTTATCAACTTACATCTCTATCAATAACCAATAAAAAATAAAGTAGTGATTTCAAAATTTATTCTCATTGCTTATGTATGTCAAGGATGTCTGAAACTTCTTTTGGCAATTTTATATCTATTTATAGACTATTTTATATGTTGGATGAGGAAAACAGGAAAACATGGAGTATTTATTATCGATTTTGTAAATTATTGGCTTCTCAGTAAAAATTTATTGTAATGGGACCAACTCCGTGAATTTCGAATTTTGACATTTTCACGTTTAAATATCCATTATGATAATAATAGTAATTAATGTTAAACACAAAAAAATATTTCCATCCTTCCTACTGAGAAGTTAGTCGTGTAGTCTATTCTGGTCGTACTTAGACCACCAAAGAACATTGAAATTTGTGTAATAATAACAGTATGACTTTTCAATGTCAAATGCTTTTTATCTATTAAATATTATTATTTTAGGTTATCTCTTAATTAGGCATGACTTTTAAATACTCTTTAGTAAAATAAACAAACTTTAGCAAAAGTATGGCATCTGCACAACATCGTTATACGATTTAAAATCCAATTTCCGTCATACCCGCGTGGAAAGTTCACTCAATTTTGCTATAATCAATCAACGAGAACCGAATTTGGCTGAAATGCAAACAGGCGACATGGTTCAAGCTAATTTAAGAGTGTTATAAGTTCAATAGATCTGCGCTCGATTGCCACTAAAATTTATTCGATTCCTTACATGTAATATATAAACTATCAAACCATAATTATTATTGTATGTGCGGTTAATATAATACATTACCTATTACAGTATCAACAATGTTCGGGAAAACCGAACCATAATGTAAACAATCCCGATTAGACCCAACGCTGTATGTATGTGTGAGGTTATCATGAAACTGTGTGTTGTGTGACAATATCGGTACAGTAAAAACCCAGACACTAAATAATTTATATTTAGATATATTGATTGTGAAGCAGTCTCCAGAATTGCTCAGTTGTAAACTGTTTGTTGGGTTATTCGGAACTATCTAGAAAATATAACAATTTTATTTTTTTTTAAAATGAGTTTAAAAGACTCAGCATCTGCATCTCTTACTAAAGAGACTCAAACGGAAAAACCTTACGTTTCACAACTTGGTTGTTGGTATTTAAGTCTTTATAATCAAGACGCTGATGGTGACACGTAAGTAGACATTATTTTCGAATGTTTTATTTTTTATGTTCACGAACTTTTTTTATTTGGAATAATTCTTAAAAAAAAGTAATAGAGGTGAATGAAATAATTTTTAAATTCTAATCATTATATAAATATAGATAATACAAATTTTATAACGCGTTTATTGTTTATTTCAGGCAACTACACCTATTGATGTGTAATCTACCCATATATGATATTACCACTCGGCGACTGATTGATGTAACCTGGCCAACATCTCTTCTAAATATTAGAAACAACGATGGAATGACAGCATTGCATTTGGCTGTGATGAATGATCAACCCGGCATAGTCAGATACCTTCTCGTTGCTGGAGCTGATCCGATGAGCAAAGATAACTCGGGTCGTATTCCATTGCACTTGGCATGTAAGAAAAATAATGTTGATTTGCTAATCGCACTGACGAAGGACTTCGAACCCCCAGAGATAGCTAAGATGCAGTCGAAGAGATTGATAATACCTAATTTGTTTAAAAGTATTGATATACGAAATCATAACGGTGAGTATTTTATTGTTGTAAATATGTTCTATTAGTTAAAAAGTATTATGTAGCACATCTGATGATGAGAAAACATATCTTAGTTAATTTCTTTTTTATATTCCAGGTGAAACACCTTTGTTTATAGCAACAAAGAACGGCCATTTAAATGTTGTGAGGCATCTGGTCAATTTAGGCGCGAAAATTAATTCGATGAGCTACAGAGATGGACGTCGACCACTTTACATTGCTATTTTCAAAGGTTACAAAGATATAACAGAATTCATTCTATGGCACTATCATGCAAACCCTGATAAAAATACACAGTTTGAGTATTGTTATCCAGAGTTAGTAACACCTTTAAAACAGATGGGACTTGAGAAAGCTTTCATCAGGATTTTAGGCGTCCCAGAAGAGCGATTGTACCCACAATATTCATCTGATAGTGAGTAACAGCATATCATTTTATTTCAACATATGACCTCCTATTGTATAGTTTATCGAAAAACATCGGCGTTTTTGTAGGTTATTAACAAAATTTCTGAAGGTCTCTCTACATTGTTTATCTCGAATCTCAGAATTGTGTTATTGATATTATAATGCATTTAAAGTGTGTTGTCATGACATTACTTACTCAGTTATTACACTTCTGAAAATCTAGATCTGCAATTTACAATTAATTATTAAGTTTTCATTTTATAAAATAATATTTTCTATTTTTAGTAATAAGCATGAAAAAATCAGAACTATGTTATATTGTTCTTGGAGAGAAACAAGGTCTGATTATTTTTTACATGTTTACATATAAATGTTTATTTAAAACTATAGTTTTAAATAAGGTTTCAATTAGGAAACATCTCAACTTTCCCAGTTTTTTAAAATATATCGACTACTCTACAACTATTTCGAGTCAATTCTTAGGGAAAAACATATTGTGTTGAGACTAGGAGTCGAACCGGGAACGTCTAGTTACATGCTGGCTGCTCTACCAGTCAAGTTATTTCTGCAGGTCTATATTCTTACCTCAAATTGCATTCGTATTTGTCAGATGTGGCCATTTTGGCATAGACCTGCACAATTTATTTATTAGTGGATATGTCCCCTAGTAGGAACTCTTTCCCTAGTCTTATTTTTCTTTGTTTTTATTCTATAAAGCTACAGAAAATCGTTAAAAAAATTTAAGACCTTCATCGTGATGAATTTTCGACGTCTTGAAATTCCGAGATGACGTCGAGCAGTCAAGTTTTTAGGGCTTTCTCAAAATGTGTGTAATAGTTTTAAATACGATTGAGTATGTTTTTCATAGAATAGTCCTGTATGTTAGTTATATAAATTGCTATTAAGGTCTATATACATCGAAGATAATAGAAGCTTGATTTTAAATCTTCAATAGTGCTTAGATATTATTACTAGAATGAAGCTAATTATTTTAATGAAAAATCAATATTTGTTTTCGAACTAAAGTTTGGTATTTGTTACCACAATTGACAGTAAATTATGGTCTAATTATTTGTTATAAATAGCAGAGGATGGAAATAAATATTTTCCAATGTGGTTGGGATTTTTCAGCATCAAAACAGGAAAGTTGTAGAGTATTCGATTCTTAATATACATAACAAAGTGATTAGCTTATTAAATTATATATTTTCCTACTATAGTGTTACTACAGTTATGTTACATTTAAACGGTACACGTCAGTGAACTCACTGTTTTTTTATCGCACATTGTGATCGTAGTTTTAAAGTTAATAATAAATTGTTTCAAGTCCATCAGGTTAAGTATAAATAGGTATGAAGTTTGCACTTATGCGTATTACATGACTGTTATCTTATGTTGTAATTATTTTTAGAGTGAATTGTTATTGCATTTATATAGAGCCATATTATACTTTAAATATAAAATTAGTTTACATTTAAGCATTTTTCATTTTTTGACTCTTTCTAATTTTTAGGATTCATTTACACGATGGTAGAGCATGGATTTACCTACATACTTACTTGGTACCACTGTCTACATGTTCCTTGAAGTTCCGTGAATTTAAATTACATTACTAGTCTAGACACAAGTCTGGAACCGCTCATTTAAATAACAATAGACAGATTCAGTACAGGATGATACAATTCGGTCTGGGTGACTCAAGGTTTAGTATTATTATGCTAATTTGATTTTAGAGATAATGCACCTTTTTTGATCTTGAATTTTTTTTATGGTATAGATCAGGAAGATTAATAAACAGCCAACAGTCATCTTTAAAGGAAGGTAATATTCACCCCTTTCACTGACACTAAATATACAATAAAATCTTATAGTTCAGAATTGTGAGAGATAGTAGCAAAAGTTTGAATGAACAAGAGATGGACTACTAAAGGTCAAAAAGTATCTTAGATATATCAAAAGAATTACAGCTAGTGAAGGGCATAGAAGTATCTCATGGCTTATCTATACTTTATGCGATCTTGACACGATGAAAGCTGATCCAAATAATAGTAATATAAACATCCGATTCTAATTTGCGTCTCAACAATTCGCATGTCCCTTATTAGTTAAGAGTCTACCTCTGTTCACAATGGACTTCCTGACAAAGATTGTAAAAATTGCTCATGATATTTTTGACTACTACGGCAAGTGGTCCAGATTGTTAGATATTTATAAAATCCTTGTATCCTCGGGACAAAATGAAAAAATAGTCGTGTCCGTTCTAGTCTGCATCATTTCTTTACTAGTTCTGTACAACACAATTACAGATTGGCGAAGGTAAGTCAGTAAATTTTTTATTTAAATATAGAAATAGCTGCTTTGTTTATTGCACTTCGTCTTCTCTGATTGTTCTAGACTCAATCTAAAGAAAGTTCAACATCACAAAAATAAATATCTGGGTTTCATGTCAGTCTATAAAAGGGATCTAGCCTATTCTTGACACTATGTACTTTAGTAGCCAATAACTATCTTACGAGTTTTTTGTATTCTCCCAAGGCAAAGAAATGGTGAAAACGTCGAACAAACTATTGTAATGAAAGAAGATGATGGTGAAGGTGGTTCAATAGAATTGGTAGAGTGAGTAGCATTTTAAATGACTACTTTTTAAATATGGGTAACAATATTATAGGTATAAACTTTTTCCTTAACAGAGTTTGTGGTGAGCTAGATGACTCCTGTGAACCCAATGAAAATGGAACGTTCAAGCTCGTCTGACACCTATGACCCTAGTTTATCACAGTAGCAGTAATTGGGAAGCTACTCTTTTTTAACTTTTTAAAAACTGAAATAAGTGTTTTTAGTAGATGTAGTGAACTGGACAAATATCTAAAAGATATGATTTGTATTTGGTAATTAAACTTCGAACGCATTACAAGTGTGTTATTTGAACATAGTTTGAATATCAAATTAAGACTTAGAGAGTTACATTATTTACTTATTTAGAGCCTGTATTGAGATCAAACCAGGCAAACTTACATTTTTTCTTTCACTCGATTTCATGGCCTCGATAAAAGTAGACGAAAGCAGCTTTAAAGTTGTCTGTAAGCTTAGAATATTTTAATATAATTCTTTATTTGGAGAATCATTTAAGTCCAATTTCGCCTGGTTTTCATTGTTTCGATGGTATTAACTGTAACAACTCTATATTATTTATTGAGTCATACGATAAAAATATAATTTTTTCAGTCAATTAAAGTCCAAGCAGGAAAACATATATATATATATATATTCGTAATTGTGTGCGATATTCGTAACGTTTAGTCTGAACGAATCCTTCAGTGTGATCGTATCCTGACAAATAAGAATTTTTCTAGTTCTTTATTATTTAAGAACAAAAGTGTAAAATGGGTTCAAAAAAAAGCAAATCGGAGTATCATGCTCAAGAAATGGCATTAAAAAATGCTTGGTTTTTACCATTCTACGTTCAGAACGAAGACGGGAATACGTAAGTAAAAATTAGTTGTAAATAACCGTTACTTAACTATTATTAAAAAAATCTACAACTCTTTCAGTCTTGGTAGTTTGTGTCACCAACCACTTCTCTCGGAATATTTCAATTAAAATCCATGCTATCAATTCATATCTAATCAATACATTAACTTTTTTTCCTACTTTTTGTGATATTTTAATTGTAAATGATTCTAAAATATAAATGACTAAAATATTCTTAATGTAAAAGCGTGACTGAAAGAATTGAAACATTAATAAGGAAAGAAGCAAAAAATATGTACAATAATTATTGTTAAATTTTTGTGTGAGTAATTTCTTTAGCAATAAATGTTTTAACATAAGTAGTTAACATAACTATTTATTTCAGGCAATTACATAATTTCGTTATGTGCTCACCCGCATATGATGATACTGTTAAGAAATTGATAGATGAAACCTGGCCAGCATCGCTTTTAGACATAAGAAATAATGATGGAATAACACCATTGCATTTGGCTGCAATCGGAAACCGAACTAACATTATCAGAAAACTTCTTGTCGCCGGTGCAAATCCGCTGGTTAAAGATAATCTGGGTTGTATTCCACTACATTATGTATCTCGATTGGGCAATTATGATGCAATAGTCTCACTGACAAGAGCTTTCAACCATCAAGAAATCATGGAAATGGAGAAAAAAAAACTAAAGATACCTAATTTGTCTGATAGTCTTTGTGCGCGTAATATAAACGGTAAGTTTTCCTCTTGTAGAAAAACATTTCCGATTAGAAGGTACTGTTGAGCTGATGTAATAAGAATGCACAATTTAGTTAATTGTCTTTATTTTTTACATTATCCGTTTTCTTATATTCCAGGCGAAACACCGTTACATCTAGCAGTCCAATTTGGAAATGTTAACGTTGTGAAGATATTTATAAAACATAATTTAATTCGATGAGGTTTGATGGGGAGTAAGTAGTTTTGTATAAATCATTATACTTTTCGCTATGTTTATAAGATTGTATTATTATCTTGTTAGGTTTAGGGGAGAAGCATAAAAGCTTAATATCTAGGTATTCAGAATATAACCACACGGATGAATTATTTGTACTAAATTTGTATTAAAATATTTCTTAGGTAAAATTTTGTATTCCGATGTAGTTAAGTTATATTTTAAAAACAGGAAAATTATGAAGCGATATATTTAACGTTCTTAACAAGTATAATTATGTATATTATAGTATTATTTTCCTGAAGGTGCAGCCATAATAAGCACACTAAACATTAAACATAGGAATTAGGAATTGACATAAAACATAAAATCTCCAAATAACATGGGCGTTTATGGTGATGTTTTATTCCTCTATTGTGGACAGCAACACCGCTTTCCATAAGACAGAATTAAAGTTAATTCCTTATTCCTAAAGTTTTAAGTTTAATGTTCTATTGTGGACCCTGCTTGATAAGCTATGAAAAAATAATGTCAGATTAATGTATTAGAAATAAAATTGTGTAATATTTTTTGTCCATAATAAATGTTGAATATGGCTTCGATAAAAGCAGATGAAAGTAACTTCATAGTTGTCTTTAAGCTCAGAAAATTTTAATATTGTTATTAATCTGTAGGAATTCTCAAAGTCCAAATTTCTCTAGCTTTATTTCATGAGGTAATTGCCGATGTAATTACAATTAAAATTAACTATCATAATCATGTGCATTGGAATTTAATATACAGTAAATATGAAATAATATTAATTGAGTCATACAATGTATATATGATAATTTCAGTTGGTTATATTATAAACAGGAAAATATGTAGATACATTTATAAGTCGTGGATGATGCTCGTAATGTCCAGTCTGAAATAATCCTTCGGTATATCCTGACAAAGAGGAGTTATTCTAGTTCTTTTTTAATTAAATTAAATCTGTAACATGGATTCAATAAGAACAAAATCGGAGTATTCAGCCCAAGATGAATCATGTGAAAATTGTTGGTTTTTACCATACTACGCTCAGGACAAAGTCGGAAATACGTAAGTGAACATTATTCAGAAATAACTAATATTAAAACTAAGAAGTCTATATTGAAAAACTAGTAGCTAATAGTTGACTATTTGTTTCAGGCGATTACATGAATGCATGATCCTCGCTCCTCAATATGATGATTTTGCTAAAAAATTGATTGATGAAACCTGGCCAGCAACTCTGTTAAACATACCAAATAATGAAGGGAGGACAGCATTACATTTGGCTGCAATAGGAAATCAATCTGATATTGTCAGAAAACTTCTTGTCGCCGGTGCAAATCCGCTGGCTAAAGATAAGGAAGGTTATATTCCACTACATCTTGCATGTCAATTTGGCAACGATGATGCAATTATACCACTTACAAAAGCGTTCAACAATCAAGAGATTACAGAAATGCAGTCGAAAAACCTGACGATACCTAATTTGTCTCCAACTATTTATGAGGAGAATTATAAAGGTAAGTTTTTAATTTTTGTAAAGTTATTCCGTTAGTTAAAAAGTACTGCTAAACAAATGCAACGATTGAAAAGCATAACTTATTAAATTTGTTTTTTCTTTTTACGTAATCTAATTCTTTTTCATTTCAGGTCAAACGCCTTTCCATCTAGCAATAAAATTTGAACATGATGAAATTGTAAAACTATTTTTTACGACAAATTAATTTTATAAGACTCGATAGAAAATTAGTTGTATTGTACAAACAGTTGTTTGTGGATTGATCGCTTTAAATTTTTGCGATTATAAACAGATATGGGTAATACGAACTTTAAAGTTACTTATCTATTTTTTATTTCTTTAAGTATGCAGTAAAGCTAATTAATGATGTGTTTAACATAAGTAGTGTGTAATAAAGACTAACTTATTTCTTAGTAAAGTCTTTAAGTGTCTTTAAGTGATAAAGTATATCAAATCGAAGAGTTAAGGACCTATTTGTTCTTTCGTTTAATACTAGTTTTAATAAGCTCTTAGAACAATAGCATAATTCACTCCAAATGTTCATTTCATACACGAATTGGTTCATCTTCTAAGAGTTTATGTTTTTCCATGGTTTGAAGTTTTCTAAAAAATTCTATAAACTAAATGTATGGTTTGAATATTAGATTATTTATTATACGTTAAATCATTCTCTTTGTAAGCTGCTATTGAATAATCATCAGTTTTGTTAATGTATTCTGAAAAAGCCATTTACACCATCAAATTTGTTTTATTTCATTTCATAGCAAAAAACACATGGTACATTAATTTTCTGAGGTAAACATGTATAAACACCATGAGGGTATTGGAGTACATTGCCTACATTTTATTTATTTTATTAGTATCATGATAACGGGGGTAGTGTATATATAATAATAGTACATACAATATAACAGAAGAAATAACCAGGATTTACAATTCAGAATTTATCTTAAAGTACTTTTTCTTAAAGGACACGCAAATTTTGGTTCGTTTCATTTTTTAAAGAAAAAGAGAGGAAAAGAAACAACGTTGTATCCTAGTTTTGCAGAAAGTTTTCTTATTTTAAGGACAACAAAAATTTTATATCCTTGCTTGAGCTTGTAGAGTTAAAGTCAACAAATAGTTTTGAAAAATCATCAGTTAAACTGATACAAACAGTACTTGTCTTGTACGATGTAATAACTATTTATCATTTATTATTATTTACTTGTTTTTACACTTTTCCTATGCATACAATCTTTTATGAACTTCAAATTAATATCCTCCTTGGTCTAAGCTTGAGTTCCTTCCGTACGTTGATCATGACAAGTTTTATGAACCAATTTTAGTAGCTGATATTTTGACAATGCTTTTTTAATGAATATTTGACGAATTACTATTCACTTAGTTATAATGTTGATTCTCCGACGAGTACATGAACAATGTACTTCTATACTCTCAGTGACCTTTTTCATTATTACCTTAAGAACCCAATACTCCAAATTTTTTTTATCATGATATGATCGAGAATAAACTGGATTATGCGTATTAAATTTTCAGAGTATATTGAAAATTGTACTTATCTTTTAATAGTAATGAATAGGGGAGTATATGAATTATATATAAAATATAATATAATATAATAGAAAATAATAAAGAAAAAAGAGGTTTTGACTCTTCCGTCAAGTCAAGAAAATGTGCCTACTGTTAAAAGCTCATCAATCATAATCTTAAAAAATTCCTAACGAAAGTTTGGATAAAATATCAGAGTTCAGAGGTATCAACTTTCATAATTAAAAACATTAGATTTGAGGCACTTTTGGCTAATTGTGCCAATAAGAACAGTCTAACATTATCTTAGCTGTTATACATAAAAATTGGAGCTTTATTCAGTCATTAAAACCTAACATAAAAGTTATACAGCTATATAGCTATTATTTTATTACAATAGATGAAAAAAGATAAGATTTTTCCTATACAGCCTTTAAAGCCTTTTGATCTTAGCGAATTTCTTATAAAAAATTGGATCCGATCTACAATTTTAAATTGAATTTCACTAGATCTAATTGGATCTAATATGACACTAAATTAAGTCTGATCAAATCTAATAGGATATATTTAGATCAAGATAACATCATTTTAAAGTCAATGAAATCTTATTATTAGATTTGATTATTTTATCTTAGAAATATTTTATGAGATTTTAGAATTTTCTTTACTGCTGACCAATTTATGAACTAAATGATGAAACTATTTGGTTATTCATGGTTAGTCTTGCGTACAATAAATGTTACAATTGTTATTTTAAATTCATTATCTAGGGTGCTGATGTATCATAGAGCTTGAATGTTGACTTCAACCAATAGGTAAAAACAAAATATATTTAGGTCGGCTTTTAGTTCATATTCAATTTATATTCATTCTCAATATTCATTTTATCGTCGATTTTAAAAAATTAGCAGAAAGCCAGGCTTTTGATGGTAAGATCTGAAATATTTGAGATCCTTAGTCTTTATAATTACAAAAAATTAAAGCTAAACAATGTACTTATCAATCACAGTTGTTTATGTCAATGATAAAACTAATATTACCTTTATTGTTACATTAAAATAAGGATCAAATGAAGTAATAACAAAATTCATTCACAAAAAGCTTTTATTAAAAAAGTTGTATTTGGTAAATAAAATTTGTTTTCCTCTTTGCATATAGCATAACGTATGATCATAATTGTTATACAGTCAAATTATTGGATATTATTTAATATAATCACGATATAGACATATACAAATACGTCTATGAACGTGAATATTTAATTATTATTATTATTCCCAATAATGGCGCCGTATATTGACCAAGGGATGACCTTAAGGTAATATATTACAATCATCATAAATCCAGCTATCTGGTACTGGTATTTATTCCTAGAGTTTTTTTTTCTTAATTGTCGTACAACTCTATAATGGTGAACACTCATTCCATTTATTTTGCTTATTTCAATGAATTATGGGTCTTGAAAATCTTGTATTGCTCTCTATTATTATAAATTGAGAACTCAAAGATTCTTTAATGATTTTTTTAAATAGTTTTTGTGTTTATTTTTTAAATAAAACTTTGTATTGTGATAATGAAGTTGGCGCATCACACGAGCAAATTAAGCTACGTTTATGGCGTCATAATATAATCTACCGACAGTCGAGGCCCTGATATTTCGTTTCACTATGATTGATAGTCTTACTCATTGTTAAATAAATTTTTTTTAAATGCATAATGCATTTTCATTAAGGTGAGATGACCGAGCTACATGTAGGGAAAAATAATTCAAATATCCTTTCTTTTGTATTGATTAATTATTACTTGATAAAAATGAACTTATTTGTCAATTATTCATCAACTATAAATTGTACTTCTTAGAATATTTGAATAGTGATCTCTCTGGTTATAAATATTTCTATCATTGCCAAATAAAGGCAGTTGTCATAATTAAAATCATTCAATCTATTAAAATATATTTAAAACATAAAAATTAAAATACTATTATTCAAATGTTTTATTCATAAAAATATTATTTAAAAATATATTTATAATGTGAAATAAACTTGGATATTAATTTTCAAAAACTTTGATGTAAAGATAAAATGACTTTTGTTGTAAGAAAAATAAAAACAAATACCAATTGCGCAAAACATAGATCTGATAATTGTGATATAAATGGATGAATTTATGTTCTTATGTTCATGAAAATGAAATTTTCAAGTCTTGTATTTTATCATTGAATAAGAAATAATGCATTTTATGGAAGAAAATTTAATCTGCCAGGCACCGCGGTGTGATACTGATTATTGAGCAAATCTTGTGTAAAGACAACCTATCTATTAGAGATCTTTTTTTCATTTAAATAATTATCTTCGTTACATATCTTGCAATTAGTTGTTCATTTACTTCTCTTAATTTAAAAATTCATCAATATTTTACTTTTGCTCATTATAAATACATAATCTGCACATGGATCGCTTGAAAAAAAAATTACATTAAAACATTTCTAAAATGAGAACTTTCTTACGATCATGATCGATTAAAATATCATATCTTTTTAGTTGAATCATTCATAGAAAAACCTAAAATAGTTCTGTAATCTTTATCATATTATAAAGGAATAAACTTTTTGAATGCTAAAGTGAACACGTAGCTTCAGTCACTTGAACTTATTGGAGTATACCTCGCTGTCAGCAATGCTAGCTTTCAAATACTTTATTAAAACTTATTTATTTTTAATTAATTATTTATTAATTTAATTATAGTACTAATTTGTGGATTGATAGGCTTATTGGCATGTTAAGTTTTTTTCATTATAAACTATTTGCATAAACGAAAACTTCATCATCACTGATTCATTTTTCTCACGTTCGTATACACTTTATACATACATACATGGTATTGTTCAATGTATACGCACGCATGTTTTACATTTAATTGTATACATCTATATATAGATTAAAACCTAAACTTTTAAAAGTATAATTGTGATTAATTTTTACTTTTAATCATAAATACTTGAGAATACAAGAAGGCTTCTTGATATTTTATTTGTTTGTAATACATTGGGTATGCAATTGACGTCGAATATCCGCATTGCATTTATTTCTTTCTGTTACATGATACCTATGTGTTATTTTATATAATTTATTTGTGATGTAAAATGCTGTTATGTAGTGACTATGTTTTGTGCCTTTAAAGTTAGAGGCACAAGCGTGAAAAATTAATCAAAACAAGAATAGGGGAATAACTCTATTTGGTAAATACATGAGAGAAAAAATGATTTTTTTCACGATTTATCAATTTAAACTTATTATGTAAAGTACATTGTACCTAAAGTTTAGATTTAAACGAATAAAATACACAATTAATATCGTTTAGTATTTGAAATATATTTTATTGATAAAAATAATATTTAGATTATAAATTACTGTTTGATTAGTACGTTATTAATAAATAAATAAAATTTAGCAATCAATTAAAAAATCATTGTAAATTACATATATTTATAAATTATTTGATGTATAAATAATATTAAAATCTTTATTGTATTTTTGATTCATTAAATGAGAATTGTGTTCCCCATTTTTGCTTAAATCACTCTTTCTCTCGTTGCATTAAAGAAAGCAATAATATTTTGACTATAAGTACGTGTGACTGTTTCAATAAAATTGCATAATAGATATATTAACCATTCTGATAATCATATTTCATGATCAAAATTATGTTAATTTAATAGTTTGCAAAAATATTTTTCAAAAATAATCGCTCGGATGACATTGGCACTGACGTGAACGGTACATCAAAAATGTTTAATGCATTATTATTATCCATTATGATTTCTAATTTCTAGAGTTTTGTGTCTCTTCTTTTTTTTTCATAAACGCCAAAAATTTAAATAAAAATAATTAGTAAAATATTCGAATGGTTAAGAAAAAATTTGAAATTTCTACAACTTACATGAGATTATTGATAAAAAGTGAAGCTACTACTCAAGAATTGGCAATAATATCTAATTAGTTCTTTTGCCATTTTTTTTTCCAAAGAGTTTTCTAGAGGTTCAATTTAACTACAGTACAATTTATATTTTTTTTTTTTCAGTGGCTTGTTACATTTTTTTAATGTGGATTACAACTGTACAAAATTTTTTATTTAAAACCTCGATTAATCGCGTATATGGGCGATAAAAATAAAGTGGGTACTTTTTAATGGGTTACTGATGTGTTAATAATTATTGTTATTAATATTAATTATTAATTCATCATTATTGTATTCATTTCATTCATAAAAATTATTATTATTACTAATAATATTATTATTTTAATTATTATATTTTATTTAATTATTATTATCATCATTTTTATTATTACTATAATTATTATTCATAATAATAGTAATAATAATACTTAATACATTTAAGCGGGTATGTTTGCAAAATAAACGAAAAATGGCATTACGGATAAGAAAAGAAAATTCGTGGAACTTCTACCATATTGTGTTAACTCATTAACAAATTGCAAGATTATAAGGAGAATAGCTAATCAGTCTTGTATTTTGAGGCTTATCATATCTAGTTTTAATTGTATTGCGTTACTTTTTTTTTATTTATGTTTGTTTTTTCTAATTTCTTATAACGGAAATTAGTTTTATTATTTTAATTGTTACTGCTTGATGACCACTGAGTCAGTATTAATTTATCATTATATCCACTAATTATGTATAATAGCACTTACAAATTGTGAGTAAATAAATCCTAATAATAGTACGAATTAATAAAGCAATAGATGAATAATTAAATATTTGTGTTTATTTTTTAATTTTAATTCAAGAATTAATAATTCTTCTTTTATAAAACTATTTTTTTCATCGTAAAAAATACTTATTTAGATAGATATTCTTTTTCTAATTTATAATTAGGAATATTACTTGGAAATAACGACATGTTTTTTCAATTATTCTTCAAAAGAATGATTTGACATTTTTATAATTACTCACTTAAAAATAATATTTTAATCAATAAAATAACAAGCTCATTTTAGAATCATATCAGTTAACTGATTTGATAGTCAGTTAATAAATTTTGTTTTATGCATAATTAATAGTAATTAGAAAATTTTTTATATCATAATTTTCGATAAAAAAATTTTGTCAAGTTATTTTATATAAGAAAATATTCTTAATATAGTTATATTTATATTTACGTATTGAAATTATTCACCTAACTGGCTCAGTAGTCAAATATCGCAATGTAAAGTTCAGCAACACAAGTTAATTATTAATTGTACAACTGTAGCAACCTTGGGTATATGAAAGAAGACGGAATTAAGAGCTTGATTGAACCCGCACCAATAAGAATCAAGTTTTTAATCCGTACACATTTACGTATAAAGGCTAAAAATTGTAGCTTATTAAATACATACTAACTTTAAATGTTACTTCAAAACATTAATTTTGTTTTTTTTTCTTTTCGTTTAAAGATAACCACAGCAATATACATAATAAAGTCTTCAAAGCTTTCGATTTTTTATTTCAAAATTCAAAAGCTTTTTTTATCATTTTATAAAACATTCATGCCACTACAAATTATTACAATTCTAGGAGTTCATGTAAAAAAGCTTCCTATTATTTATTTATTTTTTACTTCTCTAATCGATAATAAACTCTACCATTCACCACAAATTTCTTAGACTACGTAGTCGTTCCACTAATATATCCATTATTCAGACTTTCTCCTTTTTCCAAGTAATCAGTCTGAAGTTGTGTGTCTGTATCTTGAACTGAGACAATCACGTCTACGTTATCTAAAGACGGACAATCTATCCTAGTAGACCCTACGTCATTTGCTTCAATATTAGATAAAATTTCAGGACTTCGGTTTTCATAGTCCGGACTATTTTTGTGTGACTTATTAGGTCCTCGGTTTCTCAAAAACATTTGATTTGTTTTATTCTGTGGACTTACAGAATTTTTCCCCGACAATGGACTTGTATTTACATGAGGCACGCTATTGTTCTTTATGGACGGGGAATTTTTTAATGATTTGAGGCTTTCTTCCACAAATGGAAAATCTAAAGTACCCTTGCTTGATAATGATCCAGCGGATACACCATCAAAGTCCTCAAAACCAGCTTTGAGAGGTGTTTTCGCAAAATTCAAATCGTGAAAATTGATTGGAAGTTTTGAATGTTCACCATAAAATTCTAAATCATATTTTAAATTACCACTACTCTTAAAACAAGTAGGATCAATATTTGCGAAATCTTCAAAATCTTCACGTAATGGCGAACCTTCATCACCCTCTCTTTCATCTTCTCGTAAATCTTCTAGTGTTGCTATTTCAAGATCTCTGCGATAATTAATAATGGTTTTAAATTTTGCATTTTCTAAAAAATGACAAAATAAAACTAAATTTTAAAAAAAATCTTACTTATCGATTTGAGGAGAATGAGAGGCGTTTTGAGTACGAGCTTCAATACCTTCTGGACTGTGATAAAAACTAACAGTTTCAAATCCTTCCAAGGGCACTTCTTGAAGAAGCATTGTAGCAATATCAATAAATGTAGGCCTTTTTGTTATTTTTTGGTTCCAGGTTCTTCGCATTAGTAAATATAGGGAGTCTGGACAATTTTCTGGACGTTCCATAACACCTCCATCTATAACGTATCGTAGAACCTATTGATAAAATAAATATTAAAATGATTATTTTATAAAAACAACTAGCTTTATAAAAAATGTATAAAATTAACAACGTCATAATCTACCTGGTCATTCGATAATCCTTGGTAGGGTTGTGATGCAAGTGTTACCATTTCCCACAGCACAATCCCGTAGCTCCATACATCAGAGAAACTAGTAAATACACCGTCCTTTAAACTTTCAGGCGCCATCCATCTCACTGGTAAAAGTCCTTTTGTTCCTTTTCTATAATAATCCGTTTCATAAATATCTCGAGTCATACCAAAGTCACCAATTTTCACAGTGAGGTCTTCTGCTACCATACAATTACGAGCTGCCAAATCTCGATGTACAAATTTTTTTGCGGATAAATAAGCCATACCATCAGCTATTTCTGCTGCCATTCTTATAATTCTCTTGAGAGTTGGAGGCTGTCTTGACATATTTTCACATTGATCCGGTCGATGGCTTCTCAAATACGTTTTAAGATCGCCATTTACCATTAATTCCATTATAACCAAGGTTGGTTGTCCTCGTGATACAACTCCTAATAATCTCACAACATGATGAGTATTAAAAGCTTTCATTACAGATGCTTCATTTAAAAATTCAATGCGTTCACGATCAGTAGCATTTTCATTGACAGTTTTAACAGCACATCGGATCTCCGGCTTTAATTTATTGATATCTTTAGCAACACCTTCATAAACCATTCCAAAAGATCCATTTCCCAGTTCTCGAAGTAGTCGGATTTTTTTACGCGGTACTTCCCATTCATCAGGTACATAAACCGTACTAACATATTCTGGATTGACAGTTGCTATCAATCTCATACTGGGAACATTTCGCATTAGTTTCCGTCTACAAACGTAATATGTAACCAATATTACTGTCAATACTAAAGCCATGATGGTAAATATTATAATTAGTACTGTTCCTCTTGTACTATATTCTTCAATGTAAAAATATTGTACTTCTGAGTCAGCACCGTTTCCTGCTAAACTTGTCGCACGAACTTTTATTGAATAATTCCCAGATGCCAAATCTTTTAAAGTATACGAGTAGCCAGCATTTACAAAATCTCGTCGAGGAATACAAACTAATACAGGCTGAACCTGAAACAAATTATTTTAAGATTAATTTAAAAATTATATCGTCCATAAATAATAGAAAATTTAATAACGAAAATTTGATTGATTTATGGTATTGTTAAGTTTGATCATTGAACATTGATTAAAAAAAAAAATAAATAAAAACTCTTTAATCTTTTTAACCAAAGTATCAACTTAAAAATTGGTGTCCTTACATTTTGAATTCCAATTCTCTTGTATTCGATCTGATAAGTAACAATCAATCCATTAGGTTGCAGTGGTTCATCCCATTGTAACTTTATCATTGGATGGCTGTTGTTACCACTAATCTTTTCTACTTTAAAAGATCTCGCTGGGATATCATCAGCATGTTCAAATGGCAAAGTTCGATAGCTTCTCATTGTTTTAGTTGAACAATTATCATTGGAATCATTTGGGATTGATTCACGACATGCTTGAAGTTCGATATTATACACTGCAAAATGTCTTAAATTTTGCATGACAAAAGAGAGATTTGAACTGGGTATCAATCGTTCAAATTTGCTATATGTGCCATTTATTTTTTTATCCGTGCCACCATCTTTTCCATTCTGAAATAAATGTCAAAAAAATTGTATTATTAGTTATATATACAGATAAAAATTAGTTGCATTGAATAGAAGTATTACCTCATAAGAAAAATTGGACTTTCTTTGTTGAATAGCAGCGATAAGCATTTGACTGGTCGTCTCACGCTTCCGCCTATTGTTATTTCTCTTGACATAGACTTGATTATGGAGTGCATCTTCAAAAGCGATTGAACTAGAAACTTCTTTTTCACGTAAAGACTGATCTGATTCCCGATCAGCACAATCACAAGATGCTATTTCTGGCAGTTTAGCACGACTTTCTGCCTCTGCTCGCTTACGCTCGTCTTCCGCCATCTCCGCTATTGGTTTCTTTTCAGGTGTTTGTAAAGCTGAAATAAAAAAAGTGAAACAATAAAAATAACTTGTTTCAATTTTATGAAATTAATATCAATGTATTTAATAAAAGTTTTTAAATTTAATAATCTTGAGCTTTGAAATTAAAAAGAAGAAAAATATTTAATAACAAATTATTATACAATATAGAATGAGTACATAATACTTACGTTCATCACAATAATTTCGCTGTGCGAGGAAACTGGGATCATCCTGTTCCCATCTACCGATAATTCTATAATGAGTTAAATTTCCATTTTTTTTGAGCGGAGGAAGCCAGGACATGACCAATTCGCTACTTGAATTACTCCAAATGAGAAGCGCTCTTGGTGCACTTGGAACTCCGGGCATAGTTGTAAAATATTGAAGCTTACTTTGAGCACCTGATCTTTCAGTTGCTATAGTATAGGTCTTAACATAAAATGCATACTGTGTATATGGCTTTAGTTGAGTAAGTAAAGCCGATACAATGTGTGAGGCCTCAGTGGATTCTGCCGCAATATCATCAACTCTCCATCCATCACCCCCACACGCATCACGACCATCATACATCGTGACAGTTTGATTGTTTGCTTCAATAAAATACACAACGTAACCCAATAAGGATCGAGGATCATGATGTCTGAATGCTTCCCATTGGATAAGAGCTGCTTCAGCTGTTTTTTTCGTTACTTGAACACTCAATTCAGTAACATTACAAGCTACTTTATCACCATTACTATTAGGTGCAACTTCCAAGTCTGTGAATTGAGGCAATTTTGCAACATCGCGCAATCTCTCGATCTTTTGAAGACAAAGCTTTGGATTGAAGTGAAAGAATACTTTAGGAGGTCCATCTTTAGATTTAATTGTCAATGGTGGATGGGAATTCCAATCCCAGAGCTCTTGAAGATTTTGATTATCAAGTACAGCCAATGTGTACTTGCCATTTTCTAAATCATTTCCATTTATCACTTTTAAATTTCTTAAAAAATTTAGAGATATTAGAGGGAAACTTCGAACTATTTTTAAATAGCCGTCAATCTCTTCTATCATATTTAAATTATCTTCTAGCTCTTTCACCATATTTTTTCCTCCTCGTATTTGGATTTCCAGACTTCCTCTTATATGAGTACATCCTCGTAGTTTCTGAGCTGAAGCAATACTGTCAACGCTTGCACCTGAGCACTCTTTTAAACAGGGACCATCGCACTTCTTACATCTTGCTTTACCATTCTTCTCATCATCCATATACCCTGCTGGACAGTCAATCACGCAAGTGTTATTGAATGGCTTATATGGATATTCTCGTACATTGCCATACGCCTCTCGAGGTTTCTTCATTTTCCTGCACTCATTCTCGTCGATACAACGACGATTTAAGAACTCGTATCTACCCGGTGGACAGCGCTTGACGCATTGGTTGTCAAGTGCTACTTCTCGACATACCGTACAATTTTTATCTGTGGGTCCAGTACATCCTCCTAAACATGACGGATCACAGCATTCTCCGGACGGATTACATGCACGATCTCCACACTTACGATTACAAACTGAAAAATTTCAAAAGTTTTTATGAGTCAAACAGTTTTTTTTTCATACATATTTATATGTTTAATTATGATAATAAATTTTTTATTATTGATTGATTGATGGAAAGTTACTCGATACATTTATATAATCATTGAGAAATATATTTTTTTTGCTGAATATTCTATTAACGTATTTTCCAATTTTAAAAAATACTACAATTTGAAGTAATAAAAAATGAAAAAATAATAAACAAGGATTTTTAAAACTTACTTTTTTGGCAGTGTTGTCTGTTCCAACATAAAGTATCATCTGGCTTAGTTAATCGAGTTGGACAGTTTTTTTCACATACTGGACATCCATTTTTGGGTTTGTTACCCTGAAAATCAAATAAATTCTGATAAGTATTTTTATTTATTACATATTATATTACACTTATTATTTTATTACACAATAGTAATATAAAAAAATTATATTTCATTAACGTAATTTTCTCCACAAACGTTGTGCTGTCTGAAGGTATAATAAATATTTGTATAGCTATCAAATAAATAAAAATGAACATTTTTACGTAATCATGATATTCCTGATGTTTGGAAATAAATTGTTCATCCTACAATTTTTTAATACTAAAAAATGCATGATTCCATACAGAATAGAATAAGTAAAGAATGTTTTATTTTGATACTTTTAAAGTCAAGTTAAATAAATATTACTTAAGTAATCAACTTCAAATCTTTTCAATTATAAATATCATCAAAGATTGCCAAAAAAAGGTTAACTAAAAAATTATTATGATTGAAGATTCATTAAAAATGTAATCCAGATTAATTTAATCATTTCTTCTTTTGATTAACATAAAAATATTCATTGAAAATTGATTTCATTTATTCTGTATGAATGTTGACCTTATGGTTATAATAAAAGTTTAATCAATGATGACGCAGTAATTTCAGAGTTCAACTTTTGAGTTTGGTACCTATACCTAGTTGAAATACCTTATAAATAATTAATCATCCTTCTAAGAATAGAAGTAAATGTAAACGATATAAATTAGGTCTAAAAATACGTATTCAAATAGAACATTTGCTAAAAACTTGAATAATTATAACTTGCACATGTTTAGGAGACACATGAAATTTTATGTGACTCTTATTATAGATAATTTGTTCTTCATTAAACAAGAAGGTTTCATGTGGAATTAAGTAACATCGTGAAATAGGCGAATGTTGACAACTCTGAGAAATGGAGCACACAAAGTCTTTTTATCTTGGGACGATAATATACCAAAAGTGTGTGCTTATTCTCCGATTTATCCATTCTTCATCGTGAATCACACAAATAGCACGTGCACTAATACTAATGTATGCTTAAACGTAGACAGTGATGTTAACCACAATTTAATATGTGTCTATTTACATATAATTCATAGACATTAAATGCTCTTATTTTTTTTGTCTAGATATTTACATTGTATTTAGTCAAATTTCTAATAAATTTTTTAATTAAATTTATTGAATTGTTTTTAAGACTAAAACTACATTCCATAATTCAATTTATTTATGAAAAATGGCTTCTGTGTTTACAGATAAAAATTAGTGTTATTTACAATACAGTGATCAAAACACTAAGCTATTTATTATATAATAATGATAAATAAATTTTTCTAAACAATTTCTAATAAATAAATGAATTAAGTTAGCACACTTGTAGTTCATAAGAATAATTTTAATCAATGATAATGTTTTTAGGATTATTGATGATGTAATCTGGCGCCACTCTTAGTCAAGAACAATTGACTGAAGCGAATGGCTTGTCTAAAATGAGACTTTGATTCAATTTAAACTATCACGTCAAGGACAATTTTTTTTATTGAGCATTCGATTATTGTCTAGGGACAATCTACGATCCAATTTATTATCAGTCTACTTTTCTAATATTCTTACATGAGAACTTTGCTATGACGTATTGCATATAGTGTCCGATAGACATACTCTTTCAAAAACGTACACCGTGGTAAAAGACAACAGTCAGACTGCATGAAGGTCGAAAAACAAATTGCAAAATACCATATTGTTCAGTTTCTAGATTATTTTTTAAAAGAACATCGTAGACAAGAATAAACTTGGAGTTAATTACACTAATATCATTTATAGTATTGATTTATCTAGTTTACATTGAAAAATGTGAATTTATGATAAAAACAGTACAATATTTAATTTATTTACTACTCATTGATAGAAATGATATATAAATTAAAAATAATGCATAAAATGGTATTGCAAAACTGTGTATTTTTTTTAAAAACATGTTTTTCTGAATGAATATTATTTGTATAAATAAAGTATCTAGTAGAAGTGAAGTAAAGATAAAAAACAAATGATTATAATAAAGAGTCTCTTTACTTGATAGCTGAATAACTAGGTCAAAATTTGAATAAACGAGTCTTATCATTTTACAGTTGATGAAAATACTTAATATATTTACAAAAATAAATATTATTCATCTAATCAGAATTTTTTTTTCGCAGACAGTCTAGGAATATGAGTTCAAAAATCTTACCGATATAACATGCTCTCCTTTGCCAGCTTTAGCAATTATATCCCAATCAATAGTGTCAACATAGCAAAGAGCAGGATTTTTTTCAAACCGAACAGAACCTCGTTGAATATCAGTTAGATGATGTAGGCCAATCTCTTGCAAGTGCATCATCTCAAATGTTACCAAAGCATAATTGATGAACAGTGAATGACCACGGATGACAGTTAGATTAGGGAAGAGTCGGCCAACACTTCGCAATCCATTCACTCTGAAAATAACAATGCCACTTTAATCAAACTTTGTAACTAAAAATAATATGTTTATGATTTTTTTCCCAGTTTTTTTCTTATTTTCACTATAACTACATGAAGGATTCTATGTTATTGATTGATTTGATAAAAATAATGCTACATCAGAGAACAAGACTTTTAAATTTATTGTAAATAAATACTTTAGCTCAAGACGTACTCTTTTTTTCTGAATGATGATCATCAATAAATTAATAGCTATCTATAATTTTATTTATAGTAAATTTCATGGCGTAATATGATAACAACTATAAATAATTTAATAGAAATTATCACAGTTGAGTAAAAATTATGAATAATACAAAAAACTACCACAAATAAGCGTACATTTTTCTTATAATTTCAATACAGTTCATCAATACTGTCTAACCCCAGTAATTTTTCATGTAATCAACTCTCCATGTGGGAATTTTTATTTGAAGATTGAAATGAAACTAGAAGAATCATTTGATCTGAATCTATACATGTTATTATTTGCTATTTTATAAAGAATAGAGAGCAATTCCTTTTCTGAATTTAAATATCCAATATTCTACCCAGAAATAATAAAAAAAATTAATAAAATTTTACCTATAAAGTAAAAGGTATCCAGTAATTTCCACCAAATCTGGAAACGTGAGATTAGCATAAGCCGCATCATCTGCATGGTCGATCAACAGTATTTGTACGAAGCCTTCGACCACTCGGCAACCTTCCAGTCTTGAAAATTGAGTCACGCTATTTCTTATGTCTATGCTTTGGCACACTAAAATAAAAAAAAATCGTGTTAACCTTAAATTTCTTTTTATAGCCCTAAAATTATATTATTAAATCCAAATTATTCCCCTATAAAACCGTACAAAAAAAAATCCATTTTCGATATTATCGTCGGTATGCTTGTAATGATAGCAAGTGCATTATAAGTGCATGAGCACTAGGGTTTTCATGAAAAGAATATCAAAAGATTTCTTAAAATTACCCCTTCACGTGATACGAAGACATAAAATAATATTTTGTAGGTTTTATTTTTAAATAAAGCACATTATATTTCGTCACATTGTACTTGTAAATATATCTGATTATGTTCTTTCAACGTAACTTAGAATAAAAATGTTTAAAAATTTAGCATTTTTTAAAAATAATTTTCAATGATGAATATGATATTGACGTACGACTTTAACTACTATTATAAAATAATCTAGTATTTATGTATTTTACGTCATTTGTCATTAAAGGAATAATGATAGTGATAAACTTTTCGATATATAACAGTTGTTCAAACTCTATTCAATTTTCCTATACATTAATGTCATGATTAGAAAATTGACGTCAATGTCATAAAAAAATTGCATTGATAATAATTCAGTGAAATTTAAGTTATTTTTATTTATAAATAAAAAAGCAAGAATTGTGATGAAAATTATTTTAATTACAAGGCGACAAAGTTGTCAATTTTACTTTTATTGATTAATTATTATTTTAAAATAAAAATCAATACTGATGAATTTTTATCACTTCTTAAGTGATAAGTGAACTCTTATTTTTTTGAATTTGATTCATTAATTAGATAGAAAGTTGAAAGCAAAAGTTGAAGATTAATATTTGTTCTTCGAGGTAAACATGTAGAAGCAGGATGCAACATGGAATGAAAAACATTGATGCAGTTTCTATAGAAACAAAACAATGGTTGTGATATAGTATCGTAAGGTATCCATTCTTTCAGTATGATTTTGGTTCACGAAGGTATCCTGAAGATTCTTGAGAGAATGAGGAAAGAGGACGGATCCACCACGTAACATGGAGTGCTTTAGTCTGAGTATGAAGTCGCGTTAGGCGCACATTCCTGACACTGGTTTCAAGGTTACTGAGCCGTTCACTTAAAGGCCGCACCAGGTGCTGGATTGACCAATCCGACTAAGCATAAGTATTTAACGACGCAAGTTCATTCGACTTACATTTTGCCACATTCTTTCACGAGGACGCTAACATTTCTTCTTCTTGTTTCTTTGTTCAAATAATTCATTTTTATGGTCGTACAATATGTGCTTGGAAATAGCTAATTTATTGAAGCTCATTCTGAACGCCTCTGGCGCTAAAACTGTTTCAATGTTTTTCTTTAACTGTTCTCACTGATATTATTAGAGATACATTAGATAAATAATTTCTTTTTGACACAAATGTTTCAGTATATTAAAGAAAACAACATTTCAACTAGGAAATGAGCATAAAAATGAATAACTCATGTTTTTCCAACTCAAAACAAAGAACCAGGATTAGAAGCTCTGGAATAGTTGATAACAAACATGAACTAAGTAGGGTTGAAATGATTCATTTTACTTAGTTCTACTTTATCCAGGTGGTTTTGAGAAACCAACTTGGTCCATGTCTGATATCTACACATAACCAGTCAGTCTAGAGCTTCATAGCGAGACATTCAGAAATATTGATCATTTTTTGACGAAACTTTAAATTAAACTATGATTTAAAACAATAATCAAATTTATTATTAAAATAGTTGTTAAACCATAATTAACTGATCATTCATAACAACTACTTCTACAATATATTGAATAATAAATATAAATTTTATTATTTAATTTCAAATTAAAATATGATTTGCATGTAAAAAACATTGCTGACTTCTTGGTATTGGTAGTTCTTGTTACAATGTTTCTTTACAATGATAAAAAATTCATTCAAAGAAGAAAAAATTTATTAACGTTCTACTGATAGTTTAAATAATACAATACTTTGTATGGTAATTTATTTAAAAAAAAAATAACAGGAAAAATTTATTTCAAGTACCTCTGATCATGTTGTAATAATGAGAATAATGACAAATCTACCTCTAATAATAATTGTAATAATAAAATAATCATTCGATTTATTTGTTACCACTTGCAAAATCAATATGACCAATGAATGAATTCTAATAGTAAACAATTTAATTTCATTAAACAGTTAAATAAGGATTATTTATTGACAATCATTAGTTATTTTCCATTGATTTTAGAAACCTCCAGAACATCTTTGTTTATTTCATTCAAAATATTATGGCACATGTTATTCTTTGACGTCAGAGTTTCTCTTCAGAATAAATATTGAAATTTAAATTGACAAGATTAAACTTTTTAGCTTAGTATATTTTCTCATCAACACTTAATTAATTTATTATTAATAATTATCAGTTATAAAATGAAAAAATAAATAAATCAATACAAAGTATGATCGTCACAATGAGACAAATTATTTATTCACATCATTAAATATGTGATAATAAGTAATATGAGCAAAACGCCGTTGTCACATAAATGAGCTTTAATTTTTATAACTCGTTGGAATATTATGCATTTATTGTGTGAGTACTAGTGAAAGATCAATTGTTAATTGATGAGGCGTCTTTGTGACCAATGATCTCGTGACCAAAGTATAAAACAGAGAGTATAGACTGTGAGATATTTTTTATAGCCTTACTACAATTATAAACGCTTCACGTCATGCTTAATCAAATTATCGACATTCCAATTTACCATTTCCTATTTAATATTAAATAAAACGTCATCTAAAAACATATACAAATGCAATCGCTATCATCAGACATATTCACAATATCTGTTTATTAACGAAATAAATGAATACTTTTTCTTTGAATGCATCACTACGACAAACACCAGGTATGTCGAGACCGGATGAAATCGTTTTGCTGTCCCAATGGGATAATACCAGCCTAGACCTCGTATATCTCCTGTACTAAGTCATTCGATGCTGTTTGTTCAAGCTATTTATCATCTTGTTACTTTTAATACTCAATGATCATAGTATATTTGAATTGAACACTTTGCTCATAAGAATTTAGTCTATTGATACGATAAAATCTATTAAAATACCATGAATATATATATATGGTTTGTGTATCAGAAATTAGATAACTGATTTTCAACCGGTTTTATATTATTGTTACTTGTGAAAGTGATAGAGAACTTATGGAATTATACTTTTGATCGTTGCAAAAAATAATTTAGGATTAATTTAAATTGACGTATAATAAATGAGTGTAATTCTTTTTTAAATCATCTTCATATTATTTTTATATATTTTCTTTAAAAATGAATCAGTGAAAATGATTGGAATACATTCATTCATCTTCACTTAATTATTTTATTATTGTAGAAGAAAAATTTTTGAAATAAAATAATTAGAATTTTTATTATTTTTTTGTTACAAGTGTTTAAGGTTGTGCTAAAATAATATTTTCCCATGTTGCTAATATGAATAAGTTTTATATTAATTCTTTTAACAACGAATCATTGAATATAAAGCTGTACTATTTAGATCATTGATGAGAATTTGTATTATCTTTCGAAAGTTCTTATCTCTACTAATAACTTAATACTTGACATGATAATTCTTTTGTTTTTAGCGATAGAGAGTAATGAAGATAATATCTGGTTTTAGATATAAATAATCTCATATTTGTCAACAAATTCAACAGCTATTATTTTTATATATACATATAACCGTAATTAATAGAATAAAAAAACATTTAATATGCTTAATTCTGATTTATATATCAAGAGATCTTCAATAAAGGAAAATGAATATTTTAAAATATCTATTTACTTTCATTATCAGTAATAAAATAAAATGCCATAAAAACGGAACATTCCTAGAATTCCATTAAAATTCATTTTCTTTTATCTAAATGATTTTAGTCAGTAAAAAGTAAAAAGATTTTTTAAGTATTGCAACTTCAAATTTTATTACAATTTCTGTTGAGAATAAAATGCAAATTGTTTTTTAAGTGCTTTAAACCACTCTTATGAACACTTGAAATAATAATAATGTCCTTAAAACAAGTGCTATTTTACAAAACCTGCTATCAAGTGAGTTTAGTTTCAATTGAACTGATTAATTATTAAAGTGAGTACACGATGACGATCTGTTGACTATAAAATAGTATGAATGAAGTTATTTTCACTTTACTCTAGGAGCTGTGAAATGATATGCAGTTAAATACGTTGCAACGTATATTAGCTTTTCTGATTATCATACTTTCAATTTGAGTATATTTCTAATCAATATCGATTTATTGGATCTCTGCAATCACTGGTACTTTAATTGAAAACTTTAAGAGAATAATAAAAATATTATTGACTTCTAATATAGATCAAGAAAAATAATTACATACATTATATAATATAATATCAATATTAATTTTTCAATTGTTAAAAATAAAAATATGATTTAAAATTGATTGAAAATTAATCATTTTTACACACGTGATTATCTATCCATTGAATTACTTGAGGCAATATTTACAAAAAGTCAATACTGAAATGATCACTTATATTTATAAGTATTTATGATTATATATCATTAGTAATATTGATATAAAATCAATTATCAATAACCGATTGATAAATGAAATTTTTATATAAAAAATTCTATAGTCATAATGCATACATAAAATTATATCACATAAATCATTAATTGTTTAGTAAAAATAACAAAAACATTTACTTTCTATTATCTATTTCAAATTATTTTATTTTCAATTTCCATGTACCTTTTTATTTTATCATTAAAAATTTCTTCTATTATTTGTTTGTTTTTCAAGTTCTATATTTACTCTTTTTTTTCATTTATTATACTTTCTCTAATGCTTATAAATAGACAGGTTTTTTTTTTCATTTTAAAAACCTCATTTTAAAAGTGCGAATGACAGTTGTACAGCTTCTATATTATTATAATTATTATTTTTTATTATCACTAGTAGTAACATTGTTGCAAACAAAAAAAATTGAATTATTTGTAGTCAAGAAACACAAGCACATTATTTTGATATTGATAGTATATAAATAAAAGGAAAATATCTATTCTGCAGTGATAATATATCTTAGGTTATTGACAAAGAGATATTTAAATCTTATGTGCCACGTTTGGTGAAGTATAAGAATAACTCTTAGAACAATTGAGTTTACATTTTATTTATCTTTCAAGATTTATCACGAAAAAGAGTAATTTTTTTTTCTAAATGAATACATACATTTGAAAGTAAATATCTACTTAGATAAAAAAAACATCGAGGAAGTGTGTAACAAATTATTGTAAATTATTTCACTTATGAGCATCCATTTATAATAGATTTACGATTTAATAAACGACATATTTAATATGGATAAGTTCATTTAAGTCAATAGGATATTATTAATAGATGTCGTACGAGAAGCTGTCACTTGTGTTTAGTCGATATTACATAGTACGACAATATTATTTCATTCAAAATATTTATTATGAATAAGTAAAATTTATTATTATGATTTATTAAATTAATCCTCTGTACTAACTTCTCATTTGTTTGAAAATCGAAATGCACACGACTGAAGGAAACATTTATAAAAAAAAGATATGACTAATAATAAATAAGTATTTAAATAGTAGTAATAAATTGATATGCAATGAATGAATAAATAAAAATCATTCTCGATTTTTTACATGTTGATTTTAGCTTAAAAGTAAATAATTTCTAATACATCACCTACTTATCTCCAGCCTAACCCCATCATGATGGTAATTTTTATTTAAAACTTTCTCCCACATACCATTAACCAAACTTATTAATTTATCATAATTTAATAACAACAAAAAGAAAATAATATTTACCATCTGATCTGGAGGAGTTCGAGGTTTTTTTAAGCGAAGTACTTAATTGCGCATAACCGGCAGTTATAAAAGAAAAGAAAATTACGATGATATAGATGAGATGTAAGTATGAAAACGTTTTATTAAAAGAACTCCATCGCACAACACTTGAAGCACATCTAGACATTCCGCACTGATTTAAAGATTGTGAAGAACGTTGATGTTTTATCATTGTTCTTTTACAACAACGCCAATTGACACTATTTAGGCATTCGACTGTTAATTTTTTAGCTGTAGTCAACGTGACGTTGTTAGATTTGCCATAAAGACGAGAGCAAAGCTCACATGTATCATTCAATCTCGCTGATGAGTTTAGGTGGACTAAACAATCTGGACATCCAACAGTGGACTCTTTTTCGTCTTCTTTTTTATTCACTATGGAAGACTCCATTGGAATCAAATCATTTAATTATTCTTTCAAGTTATTTTTTCTTCTCCTTACTTGAAGGTGTCTTAAACTTTATCAGAAACAATGCACTATCTTTACTTGATTGATGTTATTGATAGTGGAATGACACCTTTCAAGTAACCGCAGTAATGTCAGCGGCATTGACGTGGACGACACCACTTCATATTTGCCTTAAAGCTGAGGTAGACAAATCGGTGTTCAGGAAACATTTCTTTGATTCATACCATCCATATAAACATCAAAAACATTTTGTCTATCATTTGGGGCTTTGTGTCGCCAAATTACTTGCTGTGAAGTCATCCCGATCTAGATGGTTTGACCATTGGTCTCTAGAGTTTTATTTCACTGATTTTAGGTGTCTCTTTATCTACTTATAAATATTTATGATGTTCACTTATTTACTCCATTTATGGTTTTCTTCAATTATCAGTTCCATACATTTTTGTCATCAATTTCTTCAGCCAGCTTTCATGAAATTGTAGAGTGATGTATCTGATTTCTGAAACATAAAACAAAACAGATTTTTTAGTTCAATTATTCGATTAAATTATTGATAATATTTCTAAATATATTAATTTAATTGTCTTCTGTATATGTTGACATATCAATAAATGAACTATTAAAGTCAAAAGGTGAAAAAAAAAAAAAGTTATTATACATAATTAATCATTGGAATAATTTTTTTTAATCAGTCTGATCTTAATTTAAAGTCATTGAATATTATTTAAATTATTATTTTGTTATGATTTTAACCTTTTATTAATTTTCTAGGTAGTGTTTTATCTATTGGTCAGTTGACCTTAACTTTTTTAATTAAACATTATTATTTATGAACTCATTCATGTTTGTTTTGTTAGTAAATGTTTCTAATTAATTTACAATAATAAAAACTTGCACATTATTCAAAATTGATGTTAAACCAATAAAAAGAAGTCATACAAATACATTACAATGAACCATATGCAATTAAATCTACCTCGTATTTCATAATGTGGTCATAATATTCGTTCATGTAATCAAGTTCGGGAAGGATTTTACGATGAAGGTCGCATTTACGTTACCGTAAGAAATATGTCAAAACAAAACATATATATATTTAATGAAACAATATTAACAATTTTGAAATTATTTTTTTTTGTCTCCGTTTAATTATGATAATTCACTCTGTAACGTTTCCACGTGTATGAAAAAAAATTTAATAGCAAGCGTAAAATATCTTTCGATACTATCTATAAAAAGATTAAAAGCACAACGTACCATTCTGACACGTGCCATGAATTTTATCAAATACTACTCACTACTTGTAACGAAGAAAAATAATCACAATTTGACAAATGTAAAAAAGATTGTAGAAATTAAAATTAGTTTTTTCGTAATTTTTTTTTTTTACAACTTCAATATTCGGAATTATTTTAATTAATTAAAGGAACATTTTTTCTTTGTGTATGAAAGTTTATTCGAACTCTAATAATAATTTCATCAATTTTTTCTTTAAGTATGTATGCAGAATCAAGATAAGATAATCACACGTGGAAGTCGAACATGATATTCTTGCAAAGTGATGAGTAATATATTAGATAAATAGATAGATTTAAATGATGATCAAGTAACGAGAAAACAAGTTGATAGATAATTTACAGTAGTATATGTTGTATTTATGCAGTAGATGTTATTTAAATAAGTGTTTTTACATACATTTTATTTAAAATTCAGATCAATAAATGATGATGATGATGTCGACGAATTGTAACTAATCTGTGGTATTATCAGGTATTGTGAATATCACAAAACCAAATAATTCAGGTTATCATGAAATCAGCTTTCGAACTGACAGTATATCAAGCTTCGGTTCTGAGCATTAGTCGAGTCTCAAGCTAGTTTCAGAGAGCAGATGTCAAGCACACCAGCATCCGGCTAAGCTTGACCCTGTTGTTCTGCGGTTCACACGAGTGAATTTTTCATCTTCGATTTTTATTTTTATTTTAACAAATTATTGAGTGAAACTTTTTAATAATCAACTATTTAATTAAATTTAAATAATTATTTAAAATATAAATAAAATTAATTATTTATTTATTTCTATTGTTAGTTGAATAAAAAATTTATTTTATCGAAAAAAATATCAATAGAATGTCATTCATCACAGAGTGTATGGCTAAAATGAACTATCAAACTCACTTTATCAAAGGAAAGTTGAAAATTCAGTAACACTGTTCAATGTTTGCATTGCTGTGATAATTTGAAAACATATCAGCCTTGTATACAAACCAATTTTGATATCATCACCAATATTTCAGGAGTAAAAAATCATTATCTAAATTGTGCATTAATTTTAAAGTGAAATATTGCTACTTGAGTGAAACTGTGACTACACAAAACAAAAAAATTTCAATCACTTGAAAGAACACAGACTACAAAGAAGCCAGTACTCGAACTTCGTGTTTCATTTTGGCACATTGTGTTTTTGTGTAGTCAAGTGTTATGTAGAGAGGGTAAAAAGTAGCGGGAGAAATAATAACACAGAGAGACACAGAGTATGCAAGAGAGACCCTAGGTGAGGGTCAAATAATATAATTTGATTAAAGATGAATTTTTCTCAATAACAAGCATTAATTAATTTATTACATTTAAAGGGTCAGACTGGTGGCAATAAGCATTCACGTGCATAAAAGCATTCACTATAAATTCGTCTTATGATCCAATTAAATGATTAAATTTATTTTTAAAAGTGGAGTATAAACTAATTACTTGTATCGAACACCTATATTGTCTATCAGAGATACATTAATTCTTTTCTTTTAATGTTTTGGATAAAAAGATAATTTAATTATTTTAATTGATAAAAATAAGACAAAGAGTTGAGAAAATGGTTGGAACAATGAAGTTTGAATTCCCAAATTTAAATTTATTCTCGTATATATCAGAAGTATTTAGTGCATGTGCCAAAACTATAAAAAGATGGCAAACAAGTGCTAAGAAAATGCGAATGATAATTTTAATTGCTTGGAAAATTCAAAATGGTCAACTCATTCAATACCATTAGAAGTAATAATGAATATACTTTTTTTAAAAATGAATCATTCTCCATAAAAATCATTAGATATTTGAATATTATTATTTTATAATAATTTAAAAATATTAATAAAATATTCCAAAAAATAAGATTGTACGATATTGTGCAACTTAATTCCTTAATGCTGCTTATCCAAATTGATAAATAAGATAAAATGTTTTTTTATTAGAATTTTTTAAAATAAAAATTTTAATAAATTAATTAATTAATTTTGATTGCAAAGCAAAAAGTTAAAAATGTTGATCAATATTTGGAATGTTTAGTGTGAGTCATTTTGTCATTGAAACTATTCTATGCAATAGATCTTTCTATAAAGTATCTTTGGATGTATTTCAAGATATTTATGCATCTGTAGATTAGGTCGACGCACGAAGAAAATTGTATTCTACTATGCCCTGATATCTTAATGCTTTCTTGGAAATGAAACAGGAAAAGAAATAAAACAAAATGAAAAAAAAAAAAAAAAAAAAGAAATGCAAGACTATGCATCAGTGACTGCTTCTTATTCACAAGTATATTACAATGTTATCTTACTTGTTATTTTCGCCTACAACATTCTCTGTTATGTCTGAACGCACTTCGATTTGCAGTTGACTGTGACAACTTTATCGGCTATAATGTAGATGGATAGGGGGTTTTTCTTAACATTGTGGGGATTAGAAATGGTGAATGTAGCAATATCTTGATAATTCACGATTTTACAGACATATTTGGTGCAGAAAAATTCCTCGAGGATAATGATTATTTCGATGGAATTTGCAACTACACTCATTTGATGATATGTAGACGGTAAGAATCACACTTGAGTTGGTCAAAAAGGAGACAGATAAAAAAGAGAAAAAGATGGAAACCCGGCTGGGAATTTTGGCGATAAATAGGACGCTCAATAAAACTGTATGACACGAGAGTAGACGCGTCGCACGGCTGCACTGGCTAAATTGATTTCTCACAGGAAATGCCTTTTGGCGTAAAATCTCTTTTTCATCTAAGATATATGGATGTCTTGTCAGATTCATTTATATCATTTTTCGATTAATATCAACCACTAAAAATTAATTAACAAATTCAATGACAAAAACTCTTAATCATTAAAACAATACATTTTTTTAAATAAAAAAAGAATTCAATTTATTAAAAAAAATCATACCTAATATATTAGGTGTGATAAATATATTATTGATAACTAATTTTAAATATATTTCAAGGATATTAATTTTTTTTTTAATTAAAACGATAGTCAGAATATTTTTAATTAATGTTAATATTGAACGAATTATTTTGAAATGATTTTTTTTAGGCTCAAAAACTATTTTTTTCTTCAAGAGACTCAATTTTGAATAAAATAGTGCATCAATATATTTTATTATAAAATGCGATGAATTTCAACAAGTTTTTTTTACTTTTAAATTGGGGTATTTTTATTGGAGTCCAACGAAGAGTTGACTGTGAAAAAGCTCCAAAGATTTTGTTCTCGATGTCTTCGTGTAAACATCATCGGTCTCTCTAAGCTTGTAAAATTGTTTATAAAACAGTTTGACATATTCAGCTCTTTATGAATCAATTTCAGTATAATATCAAAACTTCGTAGAAGACAATTTATATCTCAATTTCAAAACATTTTGCTTACTTTCTATCAAGAAATGAATTTAATAAAATTTCTCATTATTTAATAGAATGAAAAAATAAAATAAAAGTTAATAATTGAAAAATCAATGAATTAATTGAATAAATTTTCTCATCTAAATATAAATATGGAATGAACATGAAAAATATTCTTTTATCAGTAAGTGATCAGAATTAAAAATTTCATTCAATAAAATGGCAAATAAATGAATATTGTCGACATATTTTTTTAATCTGGAAAGTAATATTTCTTAGCTTTATTTACGTAACATAAAATATATATATGTATATTATGGTATGAAATACTGAAAAAAACATCAATTACCAAAAAGTAATTAAATTTAAAAATACTCGTGATAAATTTTGATGATGATAGCATAAAATAGTTTATTTAATTTAAAGAATATGACTTCAATGATATATATATTCAGTGGAAATGCAATATTTGCTACGAAATACATAGATATATATAAAATATTTACGCACACAAATATGAGCAGGAAATGTTATGAAATAAAAACACGATTAGAGTATCTTTTTTACCGATATGCCACTATAATTTGAAACAATAATCATAATTGGATAAAATTAGCACGAAAATAATATATATGAAGTTCTAAGAACAACAACAAAGTCCTAAACAAGATGTCATAATTTAAGGAAAAAAAAAACTATTTCTTCGAGACGCTCAAATATTTAATTAACGGTTCAATGTCCTATTCGAAGAGACACCACCGCCGACTTTGCTACAAGTCTGCTGGCATGGTAGTACATTGATAGTAATGCTGCTGCGCGTACCGTAGCAGCATCAAAACGCCGGGCAAACTGAATGGGACGAGATGATGGTCGATACTCGTACCCCCGTACTTTCACGCAAATTCTCTTCCTGCCTGCTGAGGTGCTTACGCTACTCGCGACGTACTCCCTCTTCTTCCCTTGCCCGCTACTCGTTGCCCGGTCAACGTGAGGTCCCAGCCAATCAGAGTAGACTTGGAGTACGCGCTCTTTATGTGTACTTATGTACGACGTACTAACGTAGTAGTAGATGCACCGAGAACTGCACCAGACTGCATTCATGCATCCCAGAACGCCGCCAGAGATCGAGTTAAACTACACACGATCAAATTAGCTAAAGAAAATAATACTCCTTTACTCTTCAAATATTTTTTCTTTATATAACTAATTTATTAAAATTTTATCATTTTTGTTTATTTTTTTTTTTTTTATTTGTGATCAACATTTGATAAAAAATTTGTATTAATTTTTTTTTTAAATTAAAATATGTATTGGAAATTGCAGCAAGAAAGAACTTTGTAAATATTGAATAGATAAGATTTTATTCTTTGTAATTTTATTTTTAATTAAATTCACTAGAAAGGCAGTCTTTGCTCTATGACTAAACTTTTGGGATTTAATTAAAAAATAATTACTCTTGTCTTAAATATTTTTTATTAATTGTTCTATTAAATATATTTAAACATAAAATTGATGATTAGTTGAAATCAATTGTTATTTAGATAAATAATATTTTAATAATAAAATTAATTTTGCAATAATAATTTAAAAATAAATTTGCCTAAGAAAACAATGATATGAAGGCAAAGAAAATTGTCAAAAATAAAGAAGATGAATAAAATTTTTGAATTTTACATAAAAACATGTTATTACATCTTTATAAGAGTTAATATCGCCAATAAAAATTCTAAAAATAAAATTTTTATGATTTATTTTCCGTTTTGTTAATTATTTTATTAATTGCAATTAAAAAAAAAGCTATTCTATTATCTGCTGACTAATCTAAATAATATAAACAAATACTTGGAATTTATTGTTATAAAAAAAATTCAATAACGGTAGTATATTTTTTAAAAAAAAGCCAGAATATTTCAACAAAAGTGACGTAATTACAGTAATGATTTATGTTCACTTCAGAATGGTATATATGAGAATGCAATAAGGAATGCAACATTAATAACTGTATTGTTTACAATAAAATATCTTGTACTAGCAAAATGACTAAATTAACGTGTAAGAACTCAAAAAATGGTGTAAAAGGATGACCAAGAATTGAGATACAATAATGAGTATGAGAAAATAATTTACCAAATGCGAACCACTGAGTGTTGTCGAACCCGACTGTTCTCTACTCGTGGATCAAGTTCGGTTAAATTCGGATCAACTCGGTAGTTCTCGGATGAGGGTCTTGTCCTTACACATATTCGTCTTCTATTCGTGATCTTTCTCGTTAACTTCAGACTGTCTTTATGATCACTAACCGGAATTAAGAATACTCTATTTCTTCAAGTACATCCGTACATTCAAATAAACATGTCGATTTTTTTCTCTAAAAAGAAGCAAAAACCAATCGTGTCGAATATTTAACCTCATAGTTAAATTTATGAAACAATCATGCAATCAGTAATTAAGTAAGCCATTAAAACACCTAATGATTGATTAAAAACAATCACCATAAGCATAAAATAATAATTGTTTACAAATAATTTATATAATTTAATTGTGATAGTCAATGAAGTAAATAATAAATAGTGAATTCAAGTAATGAATGGTAACAAAAACAATAGTAATTGTAGTTAAAGTTTATGTGCAACAAAATGACTCAAATACAATGAGAATCCCTGCTGTCTGAGGGTGGTTAAGTGAACCAGGGCGTGGGTGGATTAAACACGGTAGTGGGGGAAGGAAAATACCAAACGGGGAAGAAAGGTAGTATGATACTACGCCGCAGTGTAAGGGGAGGTCGATCAATGCCGGCCAAAACATCGCCACATGCCTGACTCGCATTCTCGCACAACAAACTACCGTTGATAACGATAACGAACTCGATGTTCTTATTGCGATGCAGAATTACCCGAGAATGTCATCTAGTCACGATGTTATGTTATATATTAGATTTTTATTCAACTTGTTACCATACAACTTCAGCTGGTTTTTTTTAGAGTTGATTGGTATGTTTGTTATTATGATTTTCCCAGCAAAAAAAAAAAACCACCAAATTTTCTCAAGGTTACCAGAAAAATAGTATTCTATAAAATTAATCCAAACAAGCAAAATAAAGATGAATTATTTGTTGAATATTTTTTTATCTAAAGAAGTTAATAAATTTCAATTTAATATGAATTTGAAGGAAAAAATGAAAATATCTAATAAGAGTTTATGAATAATATTTCTTAGATTATATGGTGAACAAGAAAGTTAGAAAATATTCAAGTACCCACATAAAATATCAATTGATATTGGCTATTTAATTAGCTATTAAAACAAATTTATTAATACAATATGTGACACCAGTTAATGATGACTAATCTTAATGATTGGACTTACTTATAATTTTAGTGTAAAACAGGAATTATCAGTAAAGTGTTCACCAAATAATAAATCTTTCTTGATGATCGTTTTGCGACGTAAATCCACCAAGTCCCCTATATGTTCAACCACTCAGCATTCAATAATTTATTCCTTATTGACTAGGAAGGACTTTTAACTAAAAACACATCTATTGCCAATTTTATTACTAAAAATTCAATTTAACTATCAATTAATGAATTTAATAAAATAAATAAATAAAATCAAAGATTGATTAAATATCGATTTTTAAATGTATTTTCTAATACATAAGCATGACACTAAATTTTTTAAATACATAGTCTAGATAAGTTGTTGATTGGTGAATGTGAATATTTTAAAAGCAAAGTACATAAACGTATCAACAAGTTCGTCAAACGCTACGTTAATCAAGTGTTGACGTATGTCTTTAATAAGCACGCGGTACTGTCAACGTAAAATAACTGAACGACGACGTAGAATAAACTGTAATGTGAAAGCATGCGCGGTACTTTTAGTGAAGAAAACTGCGGCGCGGACATTGTAAGGTACTTAGAGGGTGAGCATGCCGTCGGAGGAGTAAGAAAGTGCGCAGAAAAGAGTAAGATGGACTCCACCCTCACAATTTTCTACATAATTACTAATACTGACAATCTGTTGCTATAAGAATACATTTTTATTAATACTTAATCATTCATTTTTAAAATTAAAATTAATTATTAATATCAACTAAATTAAACCATATCTATTTCTATTAGAAAAAAAATGGTTTATGTCTTTTTCTATGTATCTTATTTGTTGAATAATTAAGATTTATTGATCTTCTTTCTGATTCTGACCAAAATGATATCATACTCTAATCATTATTGATTTAACTATTCAATTATTAAAGTAAATTGGTAATCAATAAGAACATGATAAAATTGATAGTAATTTTCTAAGTAGTATTGCATTTACTTGTGTAATTTTTTTTTAAATTTATTGCATAATAAGTTGTTAAATTATTGTCGACTATCAAATGATTATAAACGATGAGATTACACTCTTTAAATAAATCAATAAAAATAACTGAAAATCAATGTTTATATACTGGTTATCAGTGCCAATAGCTGATTCACTTGAAAGCTTGTTTCCAACTAACTATGCTAAAAGTTGTTACTATACTATTCAATGAATGTTTAATGTATTTGTAAACGTTTCACTTTCTATTTTTTTTTTTGTTGTTTTGCTTTCAGATCAGACAATGAAGATTTATTATTAAATATACATTTTATAAGTCTCTTTAATTTGTATTATTTTTGTTAATTGTAATATTTAATTATACTCTATGAAAATAATAAATAGTAGATAAATAATTTAATAGATTGTTTATTAACTCTATTAAAATAAAAGTTTTTGGTAATTAAAATTTGATATTAAATTCGATATTTTAACCTGAGAAGAGTCACGTAATACAATCTAACAGTTTTGATCATGACGTAGAGAATGTGCTTCAAGACTTTCCAGTCGTAGGCAAGTTGAACATTTCTAAGTCTTAGTTGAGCTTGAAGAGGCATTTTTGGTCGAGGTTTCATCAAAAATGAAGCCGGAGCTATCAAACTACTAACTTAGTTCGTATTGAAACGTTTTCAGATACTCTAGAGTCCTTAAAAAATTTATAATTGAAATTGTTATTGAGTAGTAGTTATTAGATTACTATTTGTTGATAATTAAAATGGTTATTTTTTTTAGTAAAAATGATGCTGATTAAAACTTAAAACCTATTTGACTTCTAATTTGTAATGCTAGTGGGAATATCAATAGTGAAATAGCAAATAGGTACGTGGCATAAGAAAGTTAAGGTAACAATCTCTTTGTAGTGTTAAACGTCACTTTATCTTAAACTCTAGAATATTTGTTCTCTTTTACGAATAAGAAGTAGGTATAGTTTCATTCCTATTATATTAAGTGAAGCGAGAAACCTGCCATCTTTGAAATAGCAACACAGCAGATGATGCTTCTCATAGAACTTGCGTATTCTGCTGAATATTTTTTGTGAATTATTTGAAATATTTTATTAGATAACTTATTCACTTAAATTTATATAACATAATTTTATATTTTTATTCATTTTCATTTTATTCATAATTTACTCATAAAAAAATTACCAATTGGTTTATGATAATTATTATTATTATTAAAAAGAATGATATATTTTTAATTAATTATTAAATTAAGATTTAATGAACTATTATGAAATCTTGCTGTCAATGTTATCGTGAAAGTAGATTTTCTTTTTTGGTAAATTATTTTTGTGGTATTTAAAATATTTCAAGTCATGATAAAACTGGTAAAGAGAATGTAATTAACATTAAGGTAAGAATGTCACTTCATTTTCAGAATTTAGATTTTCTCGCATTTTTACAGACAAACTCAGAGACATCTATATGTCATTTCACCCTCATTATATTAAATGAAGCGGAAAGTTCGTCATCTCTGAAACCGTCAGAGCAGATGTTTGTTTTCATAGACATAAATTACATGGACAAATTTAGATTATGTTGCATATTTTTCTTGAATTTTCCACACAATACTTATCATTACTTCATTTAATAAAATAAAAAATTCATTACACTCTTATGTTTTTTTTTTTTTTTTAATAATAATAGTTTATATATTCAAATATATTTTAAATGATGATTATCTCATCATCTGAACTTTGGTGTGATTATGTTCTAAATATTTAAATTAAAAATTTGCAATACGAATTAATTAATCTTCATAAATTGTTTATCATTAGTAGTTTTAGAAATAATTTATTAGACAATTTTTAATCACCATTTATCGTTAGTTGCTTTTATAATAACTGAGAACTAAATTCCAATTTCTTTTTATGAAAAGAAGAAGTGGAAAAAAAAGTTAAACCGGTTTGCTTTATATAAAGGGTATACGCCATGAAGTGGGAAGTTGATCTTCAACAGACGAAGTTTTCGAAGTATATTTTATAGGATTCAACCCAAAAATTAGGCAAAAATTTTCTATTTACTTAAACTAATTCTCACACATTTAAGTAACAGAAAAATATTTTTCTTTCTTTTTTTTTCATCAGTCTGTTATTCTCATTCATCTATAATTAACGACAACAGAAAATAAATAATCTTCATTAGCAAAGCTTGTCTATTTACAAATAGTAGTATAAAACGTTGATGTTTACTTTAAGAATATAGTAGTTGTATTGATAATTGCATGTTTGTAACCAATGAATCATATAAATTGTATCCAATTATCTAAAGAGAATTTGATTTTAAACTGATTTTTTACATTTGATAAAAAATACACTGTGATTGATAGATAGTTTTGCTGATAAAAGAAATTTGATAAAAGTATTGATATTAATTTAATAATGATTAAATTGACACTTTAATTTGGTATATACATATTTTTTACATGGTCTATATAAAAAAACTTGAGAATTTTTTTTTATTATTATTTTCAAAAATAATTTTTTTTTTTTTTTTTTAATGATATATTTAATGAAAAGTAATTTAAATTCTACGGGACCAATCACTAAAATTTTAATGTCAATCGAAATGATAAGATAGTTTATTAATGATTATTAATATCATATCAAAATTTCATCGAATTCTTTATACCCTCCTTCATCAGCTAAACCACCTTATAGTGAAACAAGTTTTGCTGCATATTTTCATAATAGAATGAACATCAAATGCATTTTTCAAGAAGATTATCTTATCAACCTTTTATAGAAACTAGTATTTGTTGATATAAATAAACATTCTAATCAAATTTCATACTTTGTAATATGCTTTAGAGTTTCAATTAAATATCAAACATAAGTTATTTTTTCTTTCAGAAATGTAATATAATGTTCTAATAAATTTACTTGATTGTCAAGTTACGATTAATTTTTTTTTAATTTTATTTTCAATGAACTTCAATTGCATCATGTATTGATTCACAAAGTTGTGATGTACTTTTATCTTTTTGAGTGAGCAATTAATATATATGTGTGGATGCTTCATACACATACATACATACATACATACTTAACTATTTTACATGTTTTTTCACTCTTACAAATACAATAGTGACAAATACACTTGCAATCTTGTACAAACAGATTTTCATTGATACATAACATTCAACAGAAAAAAAATATTTTCGTTGTGACATAAATCAGCTGTTACTACAATCATCATTCGAGATTTCCTTGAGTAGTATTTTTGCAAATATGTACTTTTGTATCTTGGCCAGTTATTATTTTCATTCAAGTCTGATCAATAACATTACATTTTTTTGAATAATTTAATGATTGTAATGACAACAGAATAATGAAATATTTGCATTTTTAATTACTAAAAATGTAAATGTATTGAATGATTTATTGCTATTAATGACTAACGATATTGGTGAGAAAAAAATATGTTGAAGAATAACGGTAACATAAATAATGGAGTAACTATGAAAAATACAATTACTATACAGCATTATCTCAGAAATATGCCCTTGAAGTTCATTCATAATAATGTCATATTATGTCAGTTATGTGATTAATAAATCTTGCAAAATATGTTTACCGACTCTTCCTACACTTGATTTTATTGACTTTAAAATAATTTATTATCTTCTCAACAAGAAAAAATTACTACTACTCGAGAAATAATTTAATATCTATTAGAATCATTTATGAAATTATTTTATTAATATTTGACTGTCTAGATATTTATTTATTATTATGTTCTAATTTACAAATGACATTACAAAATAGCAATTATTTGAAAAAAAAAAAAATGATTTAATGGGATTTAATTTATTTATAGAGTTAATTAATTGATAGTATTTAAAGAATTGATAATATTTAATTTTATTAAGGATATGCTCACTTAATAATTTTTTACTTCAATGAAAAATCCATAAAAAGTATTTTAAAAGCAGTAAAAGAGAATCTAATTATACATTTCTTAGTTTAATTCAACAACGATTGATTTTAAAACAAATTAATAAGTTTATCGTGTAAATTAAATGACCTTAATGGAAGGGAAGAATGTAGCCACATATTATATGTATAGATATATAAAGAAATGTTGCAAAGAGGAATGCACAAATGCTTGGATCTTTAGTTGTAAGATATACGAAAGACCATTTAATAGGGATTGGTACAAGGAATAAGATGAAGAGAATGTGTACGTATTCTGTTCGGATCGTAAAACTGAGATGAGACGACCAGACTGTCGGTCATTGACTATACAGAAATATCCTGGAATGCTTATACATACATTATATGTATACATGCATGTGACGGGATATTCTCGTGACACTTTTACTTGGAGTAGACGAAAAAATTAATTTTATAAAGGCGAAGATCAAGTTTAGAATCATTACTTGATTGAATATAATTTATTTAATGTGTAAATAAACAGAAAACACATTATAAAGCTTTCATTTTTATTACGAGTTATGTTATCACTGTCATTTTTATGGCGGAAATAAAATTAAAAATAGAAATTGGTAGAAATAGTTGAAATAAGGTTTGATTAATTTATTTTATAAATAATTATAAATAAAAAATATTAATTATTAATATTTTTCAAAAACGAATTTTTAAAATAAGTGTGTGACTTTTAATTCAAATTTTTTTTTTATTCAATTTATCTTCAGATTTTTTAACCAAAAATTTTTAATAATTTGTTGATAAATTCACTTAAGAAAAATGGAAAATACTCATAATGTTAAAGTATATAATGTTTATTAAATTGGCAGTGTAGTAAAGTATCAACTTATCTCTCACGATAGGCAGTTATGACCATCACGACATCCAGTTAATTTTTTTCTTTCATTAATAATTAAAAAAAAAAAAAAAAAAAAACAGAAATAAACTTTAAATATCAATGAAATAATATTCATTTATAAAATTATATTTAATCAATAAGTTTTTTTTCTTGGCTTGATTAAGAATCGTTTTTATAAATAACATATAATCAATGGTTGATATTAGCCTGGGCATAATATTTATTCAACAGGCACATCATCATTGAATCAAGGGAAAAATAATATATTTTATTTAAAATTAATTTAAAATGAATTCAGCAACTTGTTGCTAAAGAATAATAGTATAGTGTAGATAAGAAAGAATTGGTAACATATAAAAAGCCAAGTGATGGGTGATCCAATCGAAACGAGTGCGTCCTCAATACATCAAAGATTTCATCAGACTCCACTCATCAAAAAGCATCTTTTCTTCGCGTTAATAGAGAATCATGTTTCTAATTTTAAACTCCGAAATGATACTTACATTATTTTTACTCCAATTTTGTAAGTTTATTAAACAGATTAAAAATTTTGAAAAATATTTTTATTACAACTATTTTGTTTGATAATCAATATTTTGAATTAAAAACAACACACTTATGTATTCAATAAATAGTTGATGTCAATAAATTATACATTAAGTTAAACTACGGTATAATAATACAGTGGCCCTGAGTTCTTAAAATACGTCGTTAGCAAAGAAAGAAACGAAAAAGAGAGAAAATAAATTCAAGAGAATAGATGTGCTAGAGTAGAGACATAAAAGTTATCAAGAGGAGAAACGGAGATGTGAATAGTCCAGAGATACTTACTGAACCATAGCACGACGTGTTCCAAAAATTCCACGCCACAATCAGCAAGCTTGAATCGAATAGTAAAAAAAAACACTATCCACACTGACAAAAGAAACTAACCACAAATATTTTTCACAATTCACTGAAAATAATTAATCAAAAATTCCAATACTGCGTGTCTTTAAAAATGATTTTGTGGGTTATAGATTTTTATGTAATTCGTACACAAGTTGTTTACTAAACCGCACACCACGCCATGCTCAACGAGCACTCGTCTGCCTTCTATGTTTGCTCCTTCACTAGTTAAGGAAAACAACTTTTGTACACTGTTTTGTTCAATAATCACACACTATTTCAACTTATATTTTTATGATATCAATATGAAGCTTGTATTTCAATTCAGTTAATTACTTAGAAAAAAGAATTACCACTCAACTAGGTGCTACACAATATATGCTTGCTACACGTAAATCCGGTCAGGTCATCGTCCGCCATGCGGGAATAATGCGTTCAATGGCGCTCGAGTTTGCGCCGATAATCATTTATAAGTTTGGAAAAATACAAACGCCACCTATCATAACCCTTCTAATAGTCTTAAATCAGTCCTCCCATCTTCTTTTCGTGTCAGAAAAAAGTTTCAATATTATCGATGGTAAGTAACACATAATTACGCCAATAAATTTATTTATTTCATCAAATTTATTAATAGAATAATTTATCAATAATGTATAAATTTTTTATTAATAAAAAATGAATAATTTTTTCAGTAATTATTATTAAATATTGAATTTTTCATTTTTGGCGCACTTAAGAACTTTGATGTGACGCCATCTAGTGATCGGCGTTTAATTTAGCATATGTACAAAATGGAGTTTTGAACGTTGAGCTACAAAAAATTCGTTGCATTAATTTTGTAAGAAAGAAATAACTTTCGTTTATAATAAATAAATTTACAATGGCGACGTTCGAAAAATTACGGAAAGTTTATAGCGTAAGTTTAAATAAATTGAATAATAATGTTATAATTCAACTTTGAACAATTTCATTGAAATGTTCTTCAGCTTAGGTTATGTTTATAATTTGTTATATACTGATTGTTTACAGAATTACTTGCAGCAATGTCAAGCAATTTCTGATGTTGGAAATTTTCAAAAAAAATGTATCGAAGCTTGTCCAAATGATTTAGATAGAAAAGCTGCGATAGATCAAGCATTGCGAGATACTTTACTTGTTATTCTTCAAGAAAATGCAACGAAAAATGTTTCTGCCTTAGAATCTTACATTACAATAACAATTGAAATTTGTAGAAAAGATTTAGCAACAACGAGTATGCCAGTAATGCTTTTGAGTGACATTTTTGATGCAATGACACTAGATAAATGTGAAAAATTATTCACTTATGTTGAGAATAATGTTGCTGTATGGAAAGAAGAATTATTTTTCAGTGCTTGTAAAAATAATTTGTTACGAATGTGTAATGATTTATTACGTCGATTATCTCGTTCACAACAAACAGTATTCTGTGGACGAATTTTATTATTTCTTGCTAAATTCTTTCCGTTCTCCGAACGATCTGGACTTAATATCGTTAGTGAATTCAATTTAGACAATCATACTGAATTCGGATCAGAAAAGACTGATGAAGATGCTGTAGAACCGATGGAAGAAGATGATAAGACAGAAACTAAAGTACAAATGGATTATAATTTATATAGAAAATTTTGGGCTCTACAGGATTTCTTTAGAAATCCTAATCAATGTTATAATAAAATGCATTGGAAAGTTTTCTCTGCTGTAAGAATGCCTTTTTTAAAATTATAATTATACATTATTGTTGTCATCATTGAATTTATTAGATTTTATTGATTTCAGCATGCTACAAGTGTGCTCTCTGCATTTTCTTCTTTCAAATTAGAAGATCAACGCACTTATTCTACGACTGGAATCAGAAGAGAATCAGTTGGAGAAAATTCATACAAAGAAACTCACTATTTTGCGAAATATCTTACCAATCAAAAGCTACTAGAATTGCAACTTTCTGATTCTAATTTTCGACGTTATGTTCTACTTCAGTTTCTAATTTTATTCCAATATCTCAATAGCACTGTCAAATTTAAAGCGTAAGTATTTCTTAATTCATATGAAAATATTTACATCAAAATGACCTAATCTGTTTTTAGTGAAACTCATGAATTAAAACCAGATCAAATTGAATGGGTAAAAATAACTACCGAACAAGTATTCAATTTATTGGTTGAAACTCCTCCAGATGGTCGAGTATTTGCTGAAACTGTTAAAAACATTCTGAAACGTGAAGAACATTGGAATGCGTGGAAAAATGATGGTTGTCCACCATTCAAAAAACCTGCTCATGATTCTGGTGAAAATGATGAGCCAAAAAAAGCTAAAAGAATGAGACGTCGAATTGGCGATGTGATTCGAGAAGCACAAGCTGCGGGTAGATTCAACATGGGAAAGTAAGTTATCTGTTAATGTTAAGAAGTACATTAATTAAAATTTAAATATTGAATATTTACGACTAATGATTGTATATAAAACATTAATCATTGGTGTTTTTGTAGCCCTGAGCTTACTAAGTTATGGAATCTATGTCCAAATAATTTAGAATCTTGCAAATCGAAAGATAGAGATTTCTTACCATCATTGGAGACCTATTTCGAAACAGCAATAGTGGAATTAGATCCCGCCTCTATGGTTGAAGATGAATATAAGTAAATATAATGGTAGTTTTGCAATCATTTGAAATCATTGTATATTTTTAATTTCTTCTCTTTTCAAAGGAAAGTTAATGATGGCAATTTCGGATGGAGAGCCTTGAGATTATTGGCTAGACGTAGTCCACACTTTTTCGTTCATGGAAATAATCCTATAAATAAATTACCGGAGTATCTTGAGTTAATGATTAAAAAAATTGCCAAAGACAGGCCAGTAAGTAACTGATTGATTTATTTAAATATCTATATCATATTGAAATGTTATTTTTTCATATAAGTATTAAAATAATTAGTAATTAATATTAGTATTCACTTGATTAGCTTCAATCGGATGCTAAAGCTGACGTTGAAGAAACTACTCCTCCGGATTCCAGTGAACAAGAATTTAATGAAGACGTTCTGAAACAAGATTCAGAAGTAGTTGAATCAGAAAACTCCGATCATAAAGCTGGCAAGACAAATCCTATTACTGAAGGAATGATTATAAAACTTTCAGAAGTATTGAAGAACGATTGGGAAAAATTGGCTATTAAACTTGGATATAAACAAGATGAGGTTCGATATATTTATCTACTAAATTGTTCATAAACTTAATGATAAAAAACTTTAATATAACTTGAAAAACTATTATATTATTTCATAATCATTTATTTTTCCAATAGATTGCCTTTTTCCGCGGGAAATCTACTTTATACGAACAGTGTATGAGTATGTTGAAAATTTGGGTGGAAGCTGATGAAGATGCTTCGGTCGAAAATTTAGCGTACATATTGGAAGGATTAAATTTAACAGAAGCTTTAGTAGCCTTAAAATTAGAGAACAATCAATAAATATAACTATATAAGAGTAAATATATTAATTCTACACTATTTCAATTAATTTGGATATTAATTATTCATCGTCAACATAACTGTTACAGCTTTATCAACTAAATATATTTGAGTAGTGAAACAAAAAATTCCATTCTTTCATACTTATATATAAATATAATAATTATTCAAAGAAAAACAATTACGTACAATCATAATTGAATCGCAGATAAACGTACGTAGAATTACATGCGAAACATGTCCGTTAACTTAATAATTTTATACTTGAATGCAATTAAAAATCATAAAATTGGAGTAAAACTATAATTATATATAAGTAGAGTTATTATGTCTACATTTGATAAGCGAAACCCATTACTTATCAAGGTGTAACAGTGTTTATTTTGCCATATTGTAAAACAGTCACCGAAAATATGATAAAAATTCAAATAAGCATTTTTATTTTTGTTATTACATTTTGTAATATACAAGGTTCATTTAGTGATTTTTTTTTAAAAGATTACTGGTTAGCTGTAAGTGAAAATTAATTTTTACTCAGAAAATACACAATTGATTCAAACAGAGAATTTATAATGAGTTTTTACTCAACATATTATATGTCAATAAGCATTAGTGCTGGTACATTTATTCATTTTTAGGAGAATATAGCTAAACGTGATGGATATCCTATAGAAACACATGCAGTGACGACAGAGGATGGATACATATTAACTGTTCACCGAATCCCAGGAAGCCAAGGAGGACAACCAATTTTAATACAACATGGATTGTTAGGCAATTCTGCTTTATGGATTGTTTCTGGAAAAGAACATTCATTAGGTTTCATTATAGTAATATACTATAAAATTTATGTCAACATCTTGTAATAACATTATTACTTATTAGCATACATACTAGCTGATCAAGGATACGATGTTTGGCTTGGAAATATTCGTGGGAATACGCAAGGAATGAATCATGTTAATTTAACAACAAGCGATCCCGAATTTTGGGATTTCAGGTAATTTGACTGAAAAAAAATCGATCAAATCACTTGCAGTAGATAAAAGATTAATGTTCTGTTGTAAATATACAGTTATCATGAGATGGCCGTATACGATCTACCTGCAATGATTCATTACATTCATGCCTTAACCAACCGATATCCATTCTACATTGGTCATTCGCAAGGTGGAGCAATGTTTTATATATTAGCAAGCGAACTGCCAGATGTAGCAAATACTGTAAAATTATCCATTGGTTTAGCACCAGTTGCTTATAAATCGGATATGTGGGATCCAGCCTTACGACTTATATCAAATATTTTGAGAAAAATTGATGATGTTAGTAGAAATAATTATTATTATATTTTAACAAATAACAAATGATGAACAATTAAAAAAATTAGATTGATCTATTTTAAAAATTTCAGGTACTGTCAATTTTTTTCAACATACAAACTTTTATGACTCCGTTTTGGCCTCTGTTTTTAATCAGATTACTATGTGCAGTATTGTCAATAGGAAATTATAATTGCTTAGATTTGTTTCCAACACTTGTTGGAGCTGAAAGACCTGAATTATTCGATCTAGTAATTTCAAATATTATGACTACGAAATATTAATAATGTTGAATTAATGACAATTATTGAAGTAAATGTTTTTTTTTTATTGAAAGGCAATATTACCAGCAGTTGCAGCTAATTTTCCAGCCGGAACATCCAAGAAAAATATGCGCCTGTATGCTCAACTTATGCAGACTGATCGATTTGAACGTTATGACTACGGTGAAACCAAAAATTTGGAAATTTATAATTCTCCAATACCTCCAGAGTATGATTTAAAGAAAGTTACTCAACCACATGCAATACTTTTAGCAGATGCTGATGTCTTCGCTCATCTTCCAGTGAGTAATCTTCTTACATATTTCAAATAATTCTCTATACCATCGCATAGATTTAAAATCCTTCATGTATTTCAATTACTGTAGCTGTCTTATGTTCTGTTTGAAATAAAAAATTTTATCTTATCTTGAATGAGAATATTAAAATTGTCCTGAGGAAAATAAGGAAAAATGTAAAAGAATGTCAATGCATTCTAATGAATGTGCAGATAATAGTTGTCAACAATAAACATAATAATTATTAGTTATTTACAGTGAACTTTTTTTGCAGGATTTAAATAAATTATTTCAATTACTGCCTAATATTGTGGATGAACATCTTGTAAATGCTTCAGGATTTAGTCACATGGACTTTCTTTGGGGATCAAAGTCAAGAGATGTAATCTATCCTAGAATAGTAGAGCTTATTGATAGATATAATAATTAATAATCTATTAACAAAGCCCTAATAAATCACTGTGGCTTATGATTATTAGTATTTAATTTATAGATTATAATCATAAATTAGCTCTACTGTAACATCCTGGAATTCGAAAAACTAAATGAAATATACAAAATTAATCTGAATAATGGAATTATAATTTTTTTTAGTAAAATGATTGATTATTTAAAAAAATGAAATCAATTTTAATGAGAAATCATAAACATTCTCTGCAAATTTTAGCTAATTATAGCGGTGAGGTCTCTCCAATTAATTCAATATAGTCGATGATAGTATGAGAATAATCTGAATAATATTAATTTTAAAAAATATAGAAAAATTATAGCACAAATATCTGAAATTTTTTATTATTGTCAAAATTGATATACTATGGTGTTATCAACTAACATGTTACAATTGATGCGCTAAATTGGGTAAAAAAACTTTTTATACTTATATGTGATTACGATGAATCACTCAAAATAATAGAATAATGTATACTCCCACATATATTATAAATAAACGTACAGAGTGACTTATATGTGACAATTAAAGGTCATAAAATTTTATGTTATGATAAAACAGAATTGTAAGTGTAATTATACATAAGTAGAAGTACTTTGGAAATTCGATAAGCAAAGTTTATAAATTTTCAAGATGTATAATCATCCTTTAACAGTGTCTATTTTGTCATCTGGTACAACAGTCATTGAAAAAATGATTACAATTCAAATAAGCATTTTCTTGTTTTTCAGTACATTTTGTACTATCCACAGTTCATTCTCTGATTTTTTTTTAAATGATTATTGGTCAGCTGTAAGTTAAAACTGATTTTTGCTCAGAGAATATTACATCAATTCCGAGGAAACCTTGTAATTAATTTTTATCCAGTTTATATGTCGATAAGCTTTAGGTCTGTTATGTTTATTTATCGTTAGGAGAGTATGGCTGAACGTGATGGATATGCTGTAGAAGTACACAATATCACAACTGAGGATGGATACATACTGACTGTACACCGAATTCCTGGAGACAAAGGAGCACAACCAATTTTACTAGTGCATGGACTGCTATGCAATTCAGCTTTATGGCTTGCTTCTGGAAAAGAACAATCATTAGGTTTTTGTATAGTAGTATCTGAAAATAAATTAATAAAAATCACTGCATTTAGTGAACTTCACTCATTTATTTTTGAAGTGTAATATACTATAAACTTCATAAAAATATTATTTGTTAGCGTATCTATTAGCTGATCAAGGATATGATGTTTGGCTTGGAAATAATCGTGGAAATACATATGGACTGAATCATGTTAATTTGACAACAGATGATGCTGAATTTTGGGATTTTAGGTAATTTGAATTTGAAAAAAAAAAATCACTTGAACAGTAGACAATAATATTTTCTTATATATAAATTTTAAAGCTATCATGAGATGGCCATATATGATCTTCCTGCAATGATTTATTACATTCAAGCTTCAACCTACCAATATCCATTTTATATTGGCCACTCTCAAGGCACAACATTATTTTTTATTCTTGGAATCCTACGACCAAATGTTGCAAATTCATTGAAGCTGCCAATATCTTTAGCACCAGTTGCTTATGTAGCTCATGTTATTGGTCCATTTCAACGATTTTTTCTATATTGTGTAGCAGCATCGTACAGAGTAATTATTTTTCCGTAAGAAATCATAATTAAGTTATGACTTGAATACTTAGAGAATAATATAAATACATCTTGATATTTTAGATAGTACAAATTTTTATTGATCTGAAAACCTTTTTTACTCCAAGTTGGCGGTTGTCTATTTTTTCACTTAAATTATTCTGTGCAGTGTTATCATTAGGAAATTATAATTGTCTGAATGTGGTGTCAAGTTATCTTGGATATGAAAGACCTGAATTATTCAACATAGTAATTTTGAATATATTGGCTAATTTAGTTTTAATAATATTCAATAAGTATAATAATTGATTTTTATGCTAATTTAATTAAAGACTAGATTACCAGCAATGATAACTAATTTTCCGGCTGGAACTTCCGGAAAAAATATGTTTCTTTACGCACAACATGCATTGTCTGGTCGTTTCAATCTATATGACTATGGTGAAGCAAAAAATTTGGAACTCTACAATTCATCAATACCTCCAGAGTATGATTTAAAAAAACTCACTCAACCAAATGGGATATTTTTGGCAGACTCTGATCTTTTTGTTAAATTTCCCGTAAGTGATGAACAATTGATATTAATCATATAATCTAGAAGAAAGTTTGTTATGTTTAATCAAATTAAAGATCTATCAATAATTCGATTTAATTAAAAACAAAAATGCTTAATCCATATGAAAGATACATTTAAAATTCAAAAATTGGTTGTCATTAAAAGTTAAATTGATTCAGTTATTTATTCGTATTGTACGTATTGATTGAAAACTATATTCGTAAATTACATTGTGCACATATCGATTATTTGATAATACTGATGGACTATTTCATCATAGAATCTGATTTGAAAATTTATTAGCTCTTCAGCATAGAGTAACGCTTTTAACGATTCGCTAATTAAATAGACTCAATGAACCAATTTTTACAACTAGTTCTAGTTTTTTAAAGCATAAAAAAAATGCATTTTTAAATAGAATTTGTCTTGTAGTAAATTGAAATTAAAATTGGCTTTGAAGTATTAACGATGTGAAATATTGTCATATAATATAGCTACTGATAAGATAATGGTCAAGAATTAAGACAATAATAAGTTATTAAAAGTCGATATACATATTTTTTTTACAGGATTTGAATAAAATATTGCAATTAGTGCCTAATATCGTTGTTCAACATGTCGTGAATGGTTCAGGATTTACACATATGGATTTTATATGGGGAGCAAAATCAAGAGATTTAGTTTATAATCATGTACTAAAGCTTGTTTATGAATATAATAATCTATAGAACCTCACAAATTGAAACTCTTTTAATTCGCCATAAATTTTGGATTTTAGAGTTTATCTCTTAGATTATAGCTGTCATATCCGTATGGATTTTTTTTTATAAACCTACCTGTATAATCGCTTGATTTTTATATTTACTAAAAGTACATATGAATATTGATAAATAAAAGTATTAAAAAATGAAACATTGATTATTTTTTATTAAGAAATACATTAATAAAAAATACAAATAATGGAAATTGCGTTGAATTATTTTCAACAAAACAATATAAAAGTAATAATTAATTATTCAACCATTTATTATTTAATTTATCCATCATAATAATGACACAAAGTATATGTTTTTTCAGTAAATACAATTCTTTTCCACACACAAACATTTTGTTATTTATACTTACTCCATATTTTAGAGGTTTAAATTAATGGTACATTTACATTGGAAATTCGATGTTTATTTGTTTCAATGGATATAAAAATAATTAAAAAAGTTATGCTAAGGTTGACGAAAAAAATGATGTAATTTAGATAAATATTTTAAAATAGTATGGTAAATGATATTGTATTTAAATTCTGGTAACATCTTCATTTGGAATTAATAATAAATTGGAATCTCTATGACCATTTAAGTATCGCAATGTATTAAAAACAATATATTAATATCATTCTTAATTTACGTTAAGGTTTAGTATAAATCAATTCTTATTAGTACTATTAATTATCATCAGTAACGTTGTCACAGAGACTATACAAGATATGGCAGTATTTAGAACATAAATATTATCCACGCTTACACATATTATTCATTCCTATAATTAATTTTTTGGCTATTTTTTATATCTAAATTAAACATTTTAACATCTGAGATTTCGAGTATTCAATAAGTACCGTTACAAGTAATAATTTCAATCTTAAATATTTTGGTGCCAAAAATTCGTTCAAATCAACGTTTTTTTATTTATTATCAAATACCTAACTACGTTAAAAATGCAATATGAATTGAAAGATAATTATTGCCTCACGTAGTCTCATTTAATTATCTTAATTTTTAACAAAATTGACGTTTGGTAATTGTGGGTAGAGAATATTATCGATTTAAAGTACTAAAGCAATTTATGTTAAATGATTTAGTCAGTAAAGTTACACAATAAATATATTCAGGCATCATCAATAAATCTTTACAATTTTGAAAAACAATGAATTTTTTAAATTTAGTTAAATCGAATAAAATATAATTAGAGAGTAAACTAGGTGGAAGATAATATCGTATAAAATATAATAAAGCATTCAAAAAATAAATAATAGAGCTGTTTTTTGTTATAAATGTAACGTTGATCGCTTATTGTTGCTTGTACAGTATGTTTGAAACCGACATTTTATAAACATTTATAACGATATTGATGATTTTTATTGATGAAAAATTTCTAGTTGAAGTTGTTTATTTTAAATAGTTATTGAATTAATTTTATATTATCCATTATAGTATGAGAATATTCTAGGTGATATGATCGAGATATGATAACTTTTATAGAACGAATTTGAGACTCTCAGTCTTATCAATATAAATTATTATTTTTTACGATCAATTATTTAAAATCTCAAAGATCATTCCTCATCAAATGGTTGGAAATTTTTATGAAACTCCTAAACACTGACGAGATCAAATTCGAGGTATTTTAATGCTCGAAATGATGAGTTAATGTATATTTAAAAACTTGTTACAGTTTATAGTAATGAAACAATTAGTTTTTCATTACCTTACGTAAATATACCTGATAATCTTCTTCAGAGATATCGTCATTATCATCATTATCATCACGGGTTTCATTATCACTAATATTATTTGTATCTTTGTTATAATAATTATCATTGTGATTGTTCAAGTGAGTAGGAAAATCTATTAGACCTCTCTTCTTCCTCACTGTCTCACTTGTTACTTCTATACATAGTAATACAAATTTATTATCGCAAGAATATCGAGATTGTTCCAAAAGACGTCCTCTGGTAATTGGAGAACCTAATCCAAAACGGTCGGAACTTCCAGAATGCCAGGCGTCACAATAAGTATCCATTGCACGGTCTCCAAGCTTGTGGGATCCATGCCAAACTACTTTATTTGGCCTAAAAAATTTTCAATAGATTATAACAAATGTATCTTATAAAGATAAAATATTTTCTCATTCCACCTGAATATAAAATGGAATCAGATGGAATAAGATTAAGATGATACTTACCAGGTAAAGTCAGTAAGAACATTTTTTCCATTAAAGCTATAAATTCTTGGGTTTGGTGAAAAATAAGCTCCATTCCCGCTAAACATTTCTCTCCATGAATTAAAGAGAACATCTCCTTTAATGTTCACAATAGGTAAGTCTCTATCACTTGATCGCACTATGCTGTCAACATTTTGCACTCTTGAACTTAGAAATGCACGGAAAGTTCCTCTTAATCCTGCTCGTCTGGCTTGTCGATAGCAAGCAAAATCGGCTCCACTTAAACCGTGCATATCACCAGTCATAGGTTCATTGAGTGCAGCCATCCGCAGCTGTAATTTTTCAATATCAAGATTGTTTTATCTGTCAATCAACATTTTTCTTTCTTTTGTTCTATATCTTACATCAATTCTTCATTATGATTTTTCATTTAATTAATTTACCACTTAAGATATTTTATTGATTTTTTTTTTTTATATAAAATAAAAACAAGATGAAAAAGAATATTATAACTAATATATGTGTTTATAATTATAAAATATTATATGTAATTATTAAAATATTACCTTTTTAGGATACCACTGCAGCATTAAAAATATAGTGCTTAGTATTATATTGGAAGTGAATGTAAAAATATATTATCATATAGGGTCAAGAAGGATTAAGTGAGCTAGCATATAAAGTGGCCTCTTAGTTATTAATGATGCTTATAATTACATTTGATAATTGAATAATTGCTGTGAAATCTATTTTGAATAGAGATGTTATTAAATTTCACTAATAGCTAATCTACTTCTAGACTATCAATTTAATTACTAAATTATAACTGAGGTCACGAATAATTACAAATAACTTTTGAAATACATTTGTTTATAAAAATATACACATTCATAAGTACATTAATAATAAATGGTATAACTTATTATTATCTATAAAGCAGATACGTGAATGATGAATAAAGTTAATTCTGAAAAATTAGATTTGAAATAATGTGTGTAAATTAATGTGTTTTATGTAAGCATATGTAATAATTATTGTTTATTAAGGTCTTTCGCTATTATAAGAATAATTTTGTTAAATATTTTTATAGTGAAAATGACTACTATTATAAAATACAGTTTGTTCATAAAATAACGTTTGCAATAATGAGTGCATAATTTTTATCATGAGAAGGAATTAACACTTAACTTTGGTTTCATAGCTTTCCCTATTAAGAAAGAAACTAGATTTAACTTTTTTAACCATTTTTTGCCCTCAGAACTCTTTTGATCGTTTTCCATCCTTTCCCACCTTCTTAATACGTATAAATCTTTTCATCAAATTATTCAGATAGATAAAAGCATCTAATTTCATTTTAAATATCAGAAGTATTTCTGTTTCAATAATAAGTTTTAAAAAAAGTTATAATAAAGATGAATAATATAATCAGCAAAACTATTTTTAATATCAATTTTTATTGAATAATTTTATCGATTTAAAAGTCGATCGAATAGTTCACTCAAATAATTCAATTTATTAAAATTATTGATTAATTCAATCTAACATATTGAAAAAAAATGTTTTTTAATAGCAGCAAATTGACATGATTAATTACTCCAATTTTTTCTAATTCTCAGATAAAAGTCGTTAGTTGAAGGTAGATGAAATTGTATTAAAAATAGTACTATCATTACTCAATGATAATTCTTTAAGAATATAGTGATTAATTTGAAAAATGCAATTTTTTATTATTATTAATCTTCATTAAATGAACTTCTGTCTATAATATTGAAGAATACTCATTATTTTATCATTTCTGGATTATTAAGCTTACTTTGCAATGATTTAAAATAGATCATTTTTGGGATCACATTAATATCTTCGACTTTAAGTATATTACACTAATAATATTTTACAGGTTATCTCCAATTCAACATTAGTCTTGTCTTGATAAAATAAGTATAAATGAACTTATAACCGAATTCTATTTTACATTATGACAGTGAAATAATCATTATTATAACGGTTAGTTAATAATATCGATATCTCAAGAGTTTTTTTCCTTTTTATTAAACCATATGCCAATCAACTATTTTGCAACTATTTTTGATGATTAAGTAGAACCAAGTAAACCGCTGAATATGAGTTTTGAATTTAACTTTGCATTTCATAAATAATATCATCAATTGGAACATTAAAGATTAACCAAAAAACCAGTTTTAAAGAGTTATGTGGTTTGACCTTTTTCTTTCTGCATCATTGTTTACAGTGATGTATATATTTACGAATAATGGTATCGAGAAAAATCGAGGATTTAAAAAAAACTCACCCCAGTTCCATTGGCTTTTACAGGTATTTGATTGATAAGGTTCGATGATTCGAAGGGAGGATTAGCTGGTGGTGGTATCGTTGTTGGTGGAGGTGTTGTAGATATCGGCAGTAATGTTCCAAGCTGATAAAAAATCATTAAATTCAATTTATATAATATTTAATAAAAACTCATAACTGAACAATTACTTAGAAAAAATTTGTTTTTGTAAATTGAATGAATTTTTTAATCAACTTACTGCTATGTATTGCCATCCGTTATTTACACGAACCAATAATGCTTCTTCATCAATGATATAAGCCAATGTTCCAACAGGGCTCACATTTGACATCTAAATAAATAAATATTTGGTTTTTACTGAGTATAAAAACCATTCATGTTTATACTTGAGCTTTTATTTGAATTGAACAGTACCTTTATCATTGCTTCTGTATTTTGAAATGTTACTGCACCTGGGACTATTTTAGTTGTTGATTCATGAGATCCTTTCGTTCCTCCAGTACCAGCTGTTGAATATTAATTATTTATTTTATGAAATATTTCAAAATTTACAAAATTTTTTTTATGTATCTATTAACATTTAAAATTTTACTATTGATTTTAATCAATTACTAGTCATAAAAAAATTCATGATTAAAAAAAACTAAATTCTTTGATATACAGTTCTGAAAATAAATACAAGCTTTGGAATTGATGGCTCGAAAAATTAGGAATTATTTTTAAAGGAAATTGATTGAATGTAAATGAATTGGGGCAGATTTAGATTTTGTTTTCTTTATTTATCAAATCTACTATTGGAAACGTTTTCAATGGTAGATTTTCAATCCTTCTATTTCCTTGTAAGAATACTTTCAAACTATATTCGAAAGAAAAAAATTCTTTTTTGATGGATTAAATGGTAGCTTCTTTTGAAAACTTTTAAAACATTATTTCAATTAAAGTATATCAAACTGAGCAACCAATAATCTTTACAAGCTAATCTCTAAATAAAAATATAGTATCATAACTAATGAGTTTGAGAAGCTTATATAAAGTTAGTGCATCGAATAATCTACTTAATAATATAACATGATTAATACTTTACCAAAATGTTCTTTCAATTCTTTCAATTGCTTCAATTCACGAATAACTTTTAATTCATCAATACTACTTCTGGCTCCTTGAAGCATGCAATTAAATGCAGGATTTATTTTACAGGATTTGTTTTACACAATAAATACGAAATTAATTGCGAATATAATTCATAAGTAAATATACCTTGACGGGCACCATAATAATCCCTTTCTCCAAAAATATGACCTCTTCCAATACCAGACTCTACTTTCTGACCAATTAGTGATAACCCGGGAGGTCCTGGTGGTCCTGGAGGTCCAGGTAATCCTCTCTGTCCATCTTTGCCAGGGAATCCTGGACTTCCGGGAAATCCTTCATCTCCTTTATCTCCTTTTATCTATGTGTTTATGAAGTAAATGAATTATCGATAGTTTTTGCACAGTGAAGTAACATAAATAACAAATAGAGAAGATAAGAATAATCAATAGCATTATGACGGGAATCCAGTTTTTTATTAACAGAAATACTAAATCATATATTTAAAGAAAAAAGTTATTTCCAATTGATAAAATTTTGATTCGTTAAGTATGATATTGTATTAAATTATTGTCTTTTATTAAACCATTTATGATTTGGAATTAAATATTCAACATTCATGGATAAGTTTAAATGTTTAAACATAAAGGAAATTTTTAATGTCAAATATTAGCAAGTTTGTTTTGTTATTTTCTTAAAAAATGGTGTAACTCAATCGTTTTAACTTACAAGGTGTCCAGGAGACTTGACCTTAGAATACGAGCAAGTTGAACTATCTCCAATATTCGAACACGTAAATAATTTAACTCTACTGTAGAATCAAGTCTTATAGTTTCTCTTATAATTAAAACAATTTGTTTCTAGCTCGAAGACATGATGATTATTTCAGGTATCAGGATAATTATTGAAATATTATTTTTAAATATAAGATCGAAGAAAATTGATTGAAAATAGAGATAGATACTTATTTATTCATTGTTTGCCATCAAAATGAAAGTAATTTGAACACGAATTTTTTTTTTGTACATAAACGCCAATCTCATCGTGTTTTTATTCGATTCAATTGTTTCAAATCAGTCACTCGGAATAAATCGTGTTAAGTGTTTTTTTTTTCATGAAATAAATGGGTATACGAGTGTTTTACATAAGAATCAATAGTACTTATTTATATTATCGGAACTCAAGCTTATTGTTGGTTGGATTTGTTTAAAATTTATTTATCTCAATCAAATCAGTTGAAATGAAAAATTCAGCTTTTGCTATCACTAATATTAGATTGTTTATGATCAACTACGAGAAATTTATAAGTAAATATTGTTTCTGCAATTCTAACTTGTTTGGCCCTAGTATTTAAAAAAAACAATTACCTAATGATGTACAATAATTAATTGTAAGTGAAAATTTTTATATGTGAATATATAACTTTACATCACAATTCTGTCAATCATCATCATCATTGAAATGAGAATTCACTCATTGGATATTCAGCAAATTGAACTTTTTTCAAAAGTCTATATTCATAAGCTTAAATGCGACCCGAATCCGTCAGGTTAGGGGGACAAAAATCTGTCTGACATAATTTTTGTGATAAAAGTTGTAAATGAATTTTAATTTTTTAAAATGTAATTTTCATAATTAAGCTACTGAAATATAATATTTATCTACACCAATGATAATTGAAAATTTAAAAAATAACAGAGTAAATCAATTTGATTTGGAAACTTACACCAACAACACTTCCATATGAACTCAGCATACCAGGTTCACCTTTTTCACCTTTTAGTCCAGTTGGTCCCTGAGGTCCTGGAGGTCCTGGAGGTCCTGGACGACCCTGAACAATAAATATTTCGATCAATAGAAACAGAAAAACAATATCGAGTTAAAGAGTTTTACAAATAATTCAATTTTTGTACATTTCATTGTGTTTAGTAATTAAATTCATAATGTCAATACATTGTTAATAATTATTTATTTGTACTCACCTTATGCAACTGGTTCTATATAGGCCAGCAAAAAATTGAAAGAAAATTTTTTTTATTATTAATGTCATTGGGAACGTGTATACTTATAATTTTCAAATGAGATCACTAATTAGACATTAATTGATTAGTGGGTTATTAATTAGTTGATTAATTATAATCAAGTTCGAGCTTTCAATTTTTTACAAGCAAATCTGGAATTGACTGAAGTTTACATGTAGTTCATTATCTTCATTTCATCAAATATTTGATGTTGACTTTTTGACTAATTATGCTGGGAAAACTATATCGACTGAAAGTTAGATGAATGTATGAGCCTAAGAAGAGTATAAAAGACTGAAACATGTATATAATTTTCTTTCATGTGATCATGTTTTAAAATATTTATTTAATTTATAAATTATTTTTAAACTGAATTTATTCAATATTCATATCTTAATAATAATAAGTTCAATAAAATAAAATAGCTTCAATAATGAAGTGTATTGTGAAGTTTTTTTCAACAAAAAGTGCTCATAAAAATATTTTATTTCAGTATGATGTATAAATTTTGTAAAGTGTTTTTTATTCGAAACAAATCTTTTTATGCAATTCCTGTAAGGATTGCACTCTCTTGAGAGTAAGTAGCAGAATATTGTAATATGAAGTTTGTACGGAAATAATAGAAAGAAAATATGATTTTTCTATTAGTTTTCTTTTTCAAAACTACAGTTCTTTTAAAAAACTTTTTGATTCTTCATGCCATTAGAGAATTTCCGTTACCCAAGTATGCAGTATTTATAAATATTCCCTAATTTGAAAATCCAAAGAATTTTTCTTGTAAATTTACTTTTCGATTTTATCAATTGATAAATATAATTTCAATTTTTTAAGCTATTGATGTATTGATTATGATATAATGCATTACCGGCCATCCAGGTAGTCCTATTTCACCCGAAGTTCCGGGTTTTCCAGGTGGTCCTGGGGGTCCTGGTCGACCTCTTCTTCCTCTTTTACCTTCTGAACCTTTCTCTCCTTTAATTGTTACATAATCACCAGTTCCAGCAATTGCTGTAACTCCAGGCGGACCTCTTTCGCCTTTTTCTCCCTTTGACCCACCAGTACCAGTTACTCCAGGAATTCCATCTTTCCCTGGTTCACCTTTCTCTCCTTGAGGCCCTTGAACTCCATTCATTCCAGGCTGCCCCGAAGGACCTATATCACCTTTACTTCCCTTTTCACCTTTTACTCCAATTTCACCTTTGAATCCTCTTGCACCAGGTTCACCTTTTGGACCTCTTATTCCTGTTTTGACAAAAAATTATTGAACAATAATTATCGATGACAATTACATTCATTTATATTTAATTAATTCAAATGTATTGAATCAACTTATTTAATTACCTGAACTATTTTCACCATTTCCAGTACCAGTTCCAGGAGGACCAGGAGGCCCAGGCGCACCTGGTTTGCCTTCTGGTCCAATATCACCCTTTTCTCCTTTTTCAGCTGGCCTACCATTTTCTCCAGGAGCACCAGGAAGACCTGGAGTACCTGGTGCTCCAGGTTCTCCTTTAAAACCTTGAATTCCACGGCCGCCTTCTTTCCCATGATCTCCTTTCGATCCTTTTTGTCCCATTTCACCTTTGACTCCTTTTGACCCTGGTATCCCTGGTTCACCTTTCGTTCCAGGTATTCCAGGCTCACCCACATCTCCTTTTTGTCCTGGTAGTCCCGGTCTCATTGTGATGCTATCCTATCATAAATAAAAATAAAAAAATTAATTTTTCTGTAATACATTTTCATCATAAATATCTATTTTACCAGCCTTTTGAGGAAATCGATTTTTTGTTTTTATATATTCAATAATAGTGCAGCAGTTAATCAAGTGTTGACTAATTTTTATATAAATTTAATCCGAATTATCTCTTTATATACTTACTCGTGAAATACCCCGAATCCAAGGCTGCATGCATAAATGATTTATTAAATCGTAATTTAATGAATAATTTATTCTCAATATCACATTGTTTAATAAATTGGAAAATATCATAAGAACAATTAATTTAGTAGTTCCCAACAACATACAACAACAAATGAACCCTTTGCAAATAAACTTGATTGTGATGACCTAGATAAAATGTATTAATAAAAAATGTCATGAATATATATATATATATATATATATTAAATGTTTCCAAGATAACAATTACTTATATTTCAACTGGAATCTTCGTCTGCTTCTTAAATAATTTCTACGGTTCGTTACCTATCACCTGACGTTAGGATATATGTAGTAGGTGAGCGAGAAATTGGTTTCTGTATTCCTAAGGGAAATCGCGATGCTTGACCTCGTGTGTGCACCCAGTATGCTTACTAGCACAAGAACAATGCTTTGAATAGTATTCAGTATCTACTATCGGGTCCCAAACCAGCCAATGTGCAAAGGATACTATGAAATAGTTGGAAACGGTTATTAGATTTATACACGTTTTAGGAAAATTCATCAATTCTATATGCTAATAGACCTGGTCGCATGAGAGAACAATGCTTCAATTTCGTTTAGAAAGAATTTTAAAAGTAAATTATTTAAATTGGAATCATCATTGAAAAAAATAATAGATAACTACAACAGTGGTGGGAAAAGGAAATTAGTTTAATTTAGTTAAGTTTCTGGCAATTTATTAATCAGTTATATAATTAGTAAACAAGCTATCTGATAATTCAATCAATTTGATCAACTAGTTCATTGTAGCATTACCACATAGTTGATTAATTCAATGAAAATTTGATAAATTACAATGCTTTTCATTTAATGTGTCATATTACTTTTGACGATAAAAAATTTATTTATCAAGCAAAAAATAGTTTCGACTGATTCTAGCTAGCATACAGTATTTTTGAAATCATCAAATGGAAATTGATTTTCTATTTTATTTTTTATAAGTACTTTTAGAATACTTGATGCGATTTTACAATTTTTCACGGTATATTGACATAAATATTATTGAAAAAAATATGGAGAATTAAAAATAAGAAAACTGGAAGATAAATAAAATAATAGAGTTGGAGTGTATTGAGGTATATTCATGGAAATCAATGTTATAACAATACTTTCGATCGAGAAATAACAACCTGGAAGTTTTTAATAACCATAAATGTAGTTTCATTTTTATACAGCATCCAACAATGAAACTCTAAAAATCTTGAAGACATAGTTTTTGATGTAAATTTTTTTCCGTTCTTCAGCTCTTGTTAGTTGGAAAAATTCTTAAACATTTTTTCATGCTCTGAATGCAGTGTTTTTCATGAAAGTACCTATTATTAGATTTAATTGGTAGAAAAATTATAAAAACATGTCGACAACTAGAATCAAATTAAATATTAATTAAGTAAAATGTTTACTCATAGTTGAAGATAAATTAATAATATTATTTTCCATATTTATACAAAAATTGAATCAAAAATTCTTTCATTGTCTATATTTAATAAGTAAAAATTTCTGGCATTTAATCTCTTCATTTTTTTTTTATCAATGTAGATTTTATTTTCAAAAATTTAATAGAAAATTAAACTCAATTAGGTGGTAAATATTTCGTTTTTTAAGACAACAAACAATAAAAGTATTAAAACTACACAAACAGATCTTGAAGCTGAAACGTACTCTCTAATTATTCTTTTTTAAAGGTCGTTACGATAATTTGTTGAAATTGTTAAAAAGAATTAAAGAGAATAGAGCAATTTTCTTTTACAAAAGAGACATTTCGATAATTTATAAAGGAAATAAATGAATTTTATTTTACTTTTTGGAAATAATTTACCAAATTGTGAACTATTCATTCTATAGAGCTGTCATTTACATTGATTTTGTTATTTAATTTCAATCTTTTAATTTATGTGATTCATTCTCTATTCTTTAAAGTATTAGAGATGATTTTTTATAAAATATCGATTGTCTTGATCATATTGATAAAATGTTATAAGTTGAAAATAGTTTTGAACTTATCAATTGCTTTAATATATATTGAGCAGCTAAAAGACAACTTTAAAAATTTGTTTCATCTATTTTCAAATAGGACAAGCTATCAACATCTACCAAAACTATAGCTGCACAATATATCTAACTCTTTATAAATTATCATTGATCATGACTTTTTTAATAGTGATAGAGTTTAATTTTCAACGTATCAAAAATTTCTTTGCTATACAAATAAACTATTGTATCAAATTCCATAAATGCATGCATTCTATATTCATGATAAGATATAGTTCATTCCCTATGAGATATATTATAATTCAGATAATATCACCTGAAACTTATTTTGTTTGAAGCTATCAGGACATGTATATAAGCTTTGAATGCATCCAACTTGTCATAAAATGTTATTGCTAGTAGAAACGATCATGTTACAAACAGCATTCGAATATATCATCTCACTGATTCTCTAATTTCAATGACAGTGTTAGGAAATAATAATCTAAAATGAGCATGTTTATTATAAAATTTCTACCGATGGAATATTATAATCAGGATCATTAAAACAATTACTTTAATTGATATTATATTCACAATAAAAGGGATGACATCAAACGACAGAGATTGATTGAAAAAAGTTGGGAAAACTTACTTCATGAGGAGAGAAGTCTTCAGATTTTCCAGGTGGTCCAGGAGGTCCTTGGTTCCCTTTCTCACCTGGAATCCCGTCTCTTCCAGGCTCACCCTTCTGTCCTTGCGGTCCTTCTGGACCCGTCATTCCAATATCACCCTTGTCACCTTTTAGCCCAATTGGTCCTGAAGGACCTCGTTCTCCTGGTGGTCCAGCAGCACCCTATGATCATAGTTTAAAGTTTGAAGTCATGAATGTCTAACATTAAATAAATTTTCATAACTTTAACTTTACAATTAAAATCAATAGAAATGAAAAAAAAAAAAAAAAAACTATTTTTGAAAAATAATTAAAAATTTTTAACATTTATGTAAAATGAAACATGTTATAACGAAAATAGTAAAGGACAGAATAAGTTTCATTTTTTTTTAATTTTTCATGTAATCATTTTTTGGTGAATAATGCCTGATATTTTTAGAGTAATATTCGAAAATTCATTGGGAACAGAATTTTTTACAATATATGGCTTTCATTCCATGATAAAATATACTTACTTTTCAATTAATATTATATGCAAAGTTATTGATAACTGCTCGAATTGAATTTTTTACCATTTATTACTATATTAAAAATAATTTGCGAAAAATAGCTATTCATGTCCCTTAATTACCGTTAATCCCATTTGTCCTTGCTTTCCTTCTTTTCCCGCAACTCCTGGTTCCCCTTTTGGTCCTGTTATCATTTTAGGCATCAAAAAACTAGTCATCAAAGCTGTTGCATTACATGTACAGGAGCCAGGATCACCTTTTGGACCTGGAGGACCTTGCAATTGTTTTGACAACAAATCCTAAGAAAATTTTAATTCAAAATATCACTCACTAACATTAAACTATTCAATAAAAAAACACTCATTATATTTAAGTATCATGTAATTATAATTATGATTAGCAGTAAAGCGGATGGTTGTTTAAAGATAGAGATCGTTAATAAATCAATAGTACCTCTTCATTAAAATCATATCCAGTTCCAGGAGGTCCAGGTGGGCCTGGAGGTCCACGAATACTTTCACCCTTATCACCTTTATCACCTTTCTCACCTTTTAAACTGGAACCTACATGTAAAATTCATGTACATACAATTTTATACATAATTATGTAACACTAATTCTCTATTAAATCAACTTACCTTCTAGATTTGGGGGTGGTGGTGTGATGAACGGAGGTGGATTACTTTCATTTCGCTCATCATCCTCGTCCCGACCAAACTGGAATATTCAAATGCATTTCCATTGGAAAAATATCGAGAGCTTTTATTGTTATATCAGGTGGTTGAAATGTTTACTTGGAAAGTTTAAATGAATTTTCATCAATTAGTTACAGAGTCAAAAGTTATAGAAATTATCAATTGCTAGGGAATATTGAAGGTAGCATGATTTATAATATTATTATTTATGTTATAAAGTAAAATAATATTCTTATGGTTTTGCAGAGATTTAAAGCTTGAAATTGCGGTTGCATGTGATCTTAATTATTGATAGAAATATTTCATAATTTTTTAACGTAAAGTACTGAAAGCATTGCAATTAATTAAAACATTTTTATTTATTAAAAAAGTGACATAGACTAATGATTGATATCCTCATACCTTTTTTCATAGATTTTTTTAAGGTTTATTACACCTCACAGCTCAGGATTAGTAAAGTATTTTCCAATAATTAATATTTTTTTCAGGTTTGCCATGTTATATAGAATTTTTTTTTTTACAAAAATACTTCACTGATATTGTATTAATAAAACAAAATCAATTTTATAGAAGAATAATTTGTTTTAAAAGCCGCATAAGTTAGACAAAAAAAATTTACAATATTTATGTCCTGGTTTCTTTTTCATTGTTTTATTATTAGTAACAAAGTTATTTTTTTTTAACTTCATTAATTCTTTTTTCTGATATTAAAATAATAAATAATTATTCACTCTGTTAAAATTCCATAATTTTACTGCAAAAAATTTATTTAATTAAAACTAATTTTTTTCTAGCTCGTTCAGAATAAATGTTCAGCTAATAAGCATAAATGTTTGACACATTTTTATCTGAGAATAAATGACTTTGATAATGACATATTTTGGTCAATGAACATAAAAATATAAAAAAAAAATTTCATTTTTATTTCATCATAGGTATTAAAAAATTTTCATGAAATTTCGTGTTGAATTTTTCCTCTTAAATTTATGTAGGCTGTCAGACAGAGAAAAATTCAAGTCAAGACAATGGTAGAGGTTTTAAATTTTTATATTGAGAATTTTCCGTGGATTTATCTGGGTCATGGACGAAAAAGAAACTCCGAAACAATAACAAAGGATTAGGGTAATAAATCTGTCAAGATAGATAAAATCGCTACTCGAGCATTTCACGTAAAAAATGTCTCAAATAAACTCCAAAAAATTCCTATTGACAAAGATTAGCTTAGAATGAACACATTTAATGGTATCAACTACGTATTTTCAACGGAATTAGAATTCTATCATCTCCAACTTGTAACTTTTCGACAGCAATTTTTAGTTGAAATTAATAACAGCAAATGGATCTAGGCTTATTTTTTGCCTTGACGACTTCTCATTTATTGTAATCCATAACATCTTATTGATATTTATTTAATATAATCATAGTAATGATCATTCAATAAATTAGTTTAGAATTATGTGGAGTATTTTACAACTATATTGTATTGATATCAACCTCAGTTTTTAACAATATTAATCATTCAGTAAATGACATCTATCTCACTATATGTTCTTCATTGTATTATTTTTTGAATTAAATTTTTTTAGAGTCGATACCCTCAATGACTTTCGAGAGATCGAAAACAAAAAAAAAACTTGACATATGTACGTATATATATATATGTACATCTACTTCAATTTTACTACTCATTTTCACCAGTTTAAAAAACAGAGTGCAATTATAAAATAATATAATTAGATAAATGGCATATTGATTCTGTAAAACAATTGAGTGACATGATTATTGGAAAATAATTGAAATATATTGCCAACGTTACATATGTGCTGTGATTAAGTTACGTACAAAGCTTTGAATTATCGGTAATGAACCTTTCATGAAAAGCTTTAACGAATTGTTCTCTGTTAATTGTCGGTAAGACCTATATATTTGTATTCAATCGTTCACCTCCAACTATCAGCGTTTCCAAATTCGATAATCGCAAACGTCACGAGTATTCAGCGTGTTGAGAGTCTAAACACCAGCAATTTCGAATGTCGATTCGATGCCTCGACTAATATAAACCGTCAGTGGAGAATGTCGCAGCTGGTTGTTCAACCAGTAGCCCGATTGCTTTCTCTCACCTTCCCTGGCGATTGTTACATTGTTGAAAAGTGTGATTGCTTGGAACTTGATGAGTTAACGTGACAGTGCAACAATTTGTTTTAATTTTGCAATATTCTAGTTTTTTACATTCCTCCATCTACTTCTTCAAACAACATTTGTTCATTTTAACTTGATCGATTGTTGATACCAGTTTTATTGGTTCTAGGTGGAGATATTGATCAATGCATATTAATTATACCCCTCAACAACAGCAAGATTATAAAGAATCAGGTAATAAGGTAGACAACGCAACTTTTTTACCTAGTTGTAGCTAGCGTGCTCATCATCTATTTCATGATCAAACTAGGGAAAGGTTGCCCATCTTTGCTGTAAACGAGATAGTTTTAAACATAGCATGGGTAACCATTGGATTAAAGCAATAAAATTATCATTACCAAGATAGGTAAAGAAAATTTTTATAAACCAGTTTGAACCAGGTGCAATCTACCCTATTCATAAATTCTAAGCAAAAATAAGTGAATGCAGCTATGATAGGATCCAATGCTATTACTATGATGATAAAATCTAACGTTAAAGAACCATTTAGATTAGCCTTAAGAAAAGACTTTCAAATAGACTCATAAAAATTTCTTTTACCCAACTTTCCATCATAGTTTTATTGCTTTTACCTAAACGCTACTCAACTTTGTGCTACTGTCAGCAAAAAACACGTCTATGATTATTCTAGAGTCCATGGTCCTCATTAAAACCAGTAAAAGAAACTCTGGACCTATGTTAAAACCCAGTTTAATGTAAGTCAAAGTTTGGTCAACCTGACTCAAAAAAGCTCATAAAAATTCTTGTTACTTGATTTCATAAGCAATATTCTATTATATTGCACCAACCCAATTGTTGTTCAGTTCTGGTTTACCAATAAGCCAGAAACCATAAAGTTCATAGAGCAAAGCTGAACAAGCATGAAATCAATGCCATCAAACTTTACTTATGAAGTCAGTAACAACTATTCTTCTATGAATTCATTATTTAAGGCTTCTTAGCAGACATTTAAGATGTTTGATTAAATAATAATAGATCGATAATGAAAAACAATAGGAAGTCTAAAACATCAAACTCATAATAACTCAAATTAAATATCCTTGTGTTAAATTTTATAAATTATAAAAAGAAGTGAGTAATAATCGTTATTAAACTTGGGTATTAACATTACACTTTATTTAATACAGAAGTCAAGTTATCTGACAGTCATTGTAAATACCCACTCCATTTAATCCCATTTAATAGTCCTCTTTGTGTTGATTGTTTTGACTACATTTCGTTGTTATTCTTAAAAATATCTTCTTTGTCTTAATCTACTTTCTGAGCTAGCTAACTTGAATATAATCTTGAAGGAAGATGTAAGTGGAAAATACTTGAAAATTAGCTTTTACTGCATCACTGTTGATATACTTGAACAAGTAAACCGATAATTAGACGTTGCTTCTCCGTTAAGGCAAAGTTTAGAGAGTCAAGTTGAAAGGAAATATATATGTATATATTGAAGGAAGTGGTCGACCGCCTGTCTTCTCCAGAAGGTTCTTCTGGTTTGAATGTAAGCTCTTTTCACACAAAATTCATCTACCTCTTCAGATGATCTATTATTTTTCTAATCGAAAACTTTGTATTCGTTATCATAACTATTAATCAACTTGATTACAATAATGATTGATTCAATTTTAAAGTGATAAATTCGTACAATCATCATTATGAATTCTGTATCATGAATGCAATCAGGAAACATCATGACGTTCTTCAAAATAATAATTATACTAAAGGTTCCTGGTGGGTATATTAAATTTATTATTTGGTAATAAGTGAGAAGTTACATGTGAATGATCGTTAATTTTGATAATGATGTTAGTTATATAGATTTGATTATTGAAAGCAGTAAGCCAATATGTTTTTAAGTGATAACACTTTAAAAATAGTCATCACTACCTTATCAAAAATGTCTATAGATCCAGACCCCTCCAGCGGGTCGTAAGTACTTGATCCTGAGTGTTCTGGAAAAAGCTAAAGTGAAAATAAATATAATATAAATGTAAATTACCTGTTTACTTCTATTACTATTCTTATCCAGTCAATAGATTCTAGTGTGTATGATAAAAAAAGGTCATGTGGCTTCTTATAATCAAAACTTCATTATTCCAATAACTTTTTATCTGATTATTTTTTTAAATTAATAATTAACATTTTCATGCATTCATTCTTAAGATGATTTTAGTTTTTTTTTACAATTTTTATTAAATACATTTTTAAGAAGATTCCAAATGCACTGATGAAATTTAAGTTCATTATGCATGAATGCATTAATTACTAAAGGATCTTGAATAATTGAATACAGTCACGGATATTAAAAATAAAAAATTAACACTTAAAATATGATAACTGAATAATACATTGGTAGATTTGGAATAATAAGAATAAATGAAAATGAACAAACGTTGAAAACAATTTTAACGCAATTGAAAGATCAAATCAAAATTAGATGAATTTAATAGAGAAAAAAAAGTTTTACTATTTCGAAATCTCAAGTTTCCGCGCTAGAAAGCTAATTTAATTAAATTAATTATAATCAACTCTAAAAAATTACTATGTAGACCAATTTGATATCTTTGCAACAAAAGAGTGCTCCAGAAAACTTAAAAACTAATTAATTAAAAATGATTTATGTCATTTATTAAAACTCAACTAAAGTTGTTTATAAAATTAGACAAACTTTTGTTCTTTTTTATCGAAAATAGACATAATAACTTATCGAAGAAGCGAAGCTTATCGAATTTATCGATACTTTTATAAATTATATAGCTGTAGAAGATCAGAGAATATCTCTATTATTTTCTCTCCTGACCCCATTATCGTCTCAATATTTATCGTAAGTCTAAGAAAGTCTCATTTCCTTTTATCTGCAATATCATTATAATTTGATGGGTGGCGGTTTATAAATGTTATTTTGTAAAGTACAAAGTTTAATTGCCTCTCGTTCTGTTTCCAATAGTATTGATGGTGTAAAACCTAACTTGTTCTTTCAGATCCTAATAGAACGTGATTTTTTCTCCCTTTTTACTCTTTTCGCATCTCATCATCTTAGCCTGCCGTCTCATTGCTATCTCCGTTGTCTGCCGAACCGTTCAATTTTCACGCTTGCAATACCGAACTAGATAGCAATCAGCTCGAACCTCCAGAAACGAGTCTTTTATACTGTGGTTGGAAATTTTCGTTTTGCTTCCTCTTTGAAGTATATATTTTTTTTCCATTTCATTCGCTTTTACAAATACTTTTTTAATATTAATAACTTTTTTTAATGGAGTTACTTATGATATATTTTAAGTATTTTGAAATATTTACAGTTCATATCATTTGATGAAAATCATTTTGTTTGTGTACTGATGTACTATAAATATTTGGTTTTTAAAAAGTACTCTAAGTCGAGAGAAATTGGACATTATTTTTATTTGTATAAAGTAAAAAGAATTACTTGAAAGAGTTATTTTATAAAAAAAAACAATTACTTTATTACTTTATCTATTTATTTTAAAAATTATCACTCTCAATTAAAATAATTAAAGTAAATCTCAAACATTCATTCTTAATATATATTTAAACAAGTGAAATCTCACGTTTAATTTTTGTATTATTTAAATTATTTATTTAATAAAATTTCCAATTAGTTTTTAATTATTTTATTAATTTTTAAAAACCCCTTTTAATGTTATTCCATTATTTAAATTAAAGAATAATTCATATATTATTATATAAAATATCATATCTTTTTAATATTTTCTGACATCATATTTAAAATATTAAAAATACTTGTATATTTATTAAATACATCAAAAGATTATTGTTTTTAAATTAAATTGCACTTAGTTTTAAACAAATAAATTAATGTTGTTCTTCCAAGTAATTTTATTTCTAATATAAATACCTTAATCAAAATCAACAGATGATTTATGGACCAATGCCTACTTCATTAAAACTTTTCTAAATCCTATGATTGGTCAACTAGTTTAGTTTACGATAATATTCTTATTTGATTATAACTTTTTAGGAGATTATAATCACTTAACTAAAGACTATTCATTAGTTAATGATTAGCTGTTATATGACAGTTGTTTTGTTCTAACCCCGCTTCAAAGCTTGTGGTAGACCAATCATTGGTCAGATAACTCGGTCTATTTATTCTTCTACAAGTAGTGTTGCAAATTCTCAATATGGAAAATTGTTCATCAATGTGCAAATATTGAATTCTTTCAGTTGATTAAAATAAAATGAAGTAGCTTATTAAAAAAAATTGATAAAAATTAAACACAAATTTAGTATCACTTATTTAAAATGGATATTTTTTCATACACTTATGAACAATGCATATAAAACATTCACGAATAATCAATCTTTGATCATAATTTCAATATAATTCTTTTTTATATCAATTAATAACTCTTAATTGTTAATAATATAAAATATTTTATTAAATTGTTGCTAAGTATAATAATGATTATTAAAATATACTGTATTTAGCACACTTTTCTGGACATATTTATCGTATTTAATGATTATATGTCACTGAGAGCTTAAAGCATATTCAGAGATGTCTTGTACTAATTGGGAGTCAGACTAAACAAACTTTAGAATTGCATCGCGTGATTAACTCCTTGTTATGAAGTTCAGAGAAATCAGCACGAAATTCTATTCTATTCTACGCTAAAACTTTCTCTTGTTATTGAATTTTCATAAAAATATCCAAGTATTGTTGTTTGGGATAGTAAACATTTAAAGTTTAACTAATCAAGAATAATAGCATATATTTAGTTATCAATTTTACGATGAATATCTAGATAATAGGAAAGAAATCATTAGGATGATAAGCACCTTGGGTCACTGTGGTAAACTCAAGAGAATATTAAATATAAAATAGCTGTGCAAAACAGCCTTGTGGGCATAATCCTGGCTCATAAATCTCGATTTAACGTCCATTCGCAAGTGGAGATGATACTAACCTATATACCTATACCTATATTTTATTATTGAGGAAAGAAAATTGAAACGAATTGAATTTAATGTCTGGCTACATTCTCTGGTTATTACGAAATTAAGAGATTGAATTAATTAATGTGAGAATATCAGATCATAAGAAATAGTTGGAAAAAGAGGAAAATATAAAAGAAGATGATTATCTTAAATTGCTTCGTAAATCTTACAAGCATTAATTGATATTTTATCTCTACCATGATCGAAAATCTCATTCAGTTTAGATGTGATATAATAAATATATCAAATAGATACCAACAGAGAATGGTGATCTGAAATACAGTACAACTTGAAACTCAATAAAACTTGAAAAACAAATGATGATAAAAATTTCTATATTGTATTAAAATGGAAAAAAAGTAAATATTCCACTTGGCTAGATGCCTCAGTGCAATGGCCAGTTGCAATTCCTTTGTGAATTACAACAGAGACATTAAGATGAAATGATAATATAAATATTCTGGAATTATTTTTCAGATTTGTACACAGTGAAAAATTAAATTGGTTTCTTCAACTTATGGAAACTTTTCACTTGGAACAGTCATCAATAAGTAATGAACTTCTTAATAAATTGGTAAATAACATTTTGAATATGATTTAATTAGTGGGAAGCAAGTTCTTCTCTAGTTTAGAAGGAGTGTTTTAAAAAATTATGTTGGAATAAATAGATAATCATCTAGTGCTTGTGATATTGAAACAGACCATGCATCTTAAAGTCAATGTAACAGTTATATAACAATCAATGACTGGTTCGTGATTATATTTATCAAATGAAACTACTAGTTGGTAAGAAAAGTTGATAAAAATATTTCAAATTTAATTATATTTTTAGGCTCATCTGATGGTCATAAGGAAACGATGATAGGACGGAATTTCTTCTTTCTAAATAGAGGAAATAATTGAATAGATTATTTAAAGACGTTGTGTTTGATATTAAAAATGATTTTATTTTAAAAGAAAATAAATTCTTGAAAAGCATTCTAATCTAATTTTTTGGTAAGAATATTTTGAAATTATCAATTTTTTCCTTTAGAGATTATGAATCAGTTGAACTTTTATTTTTTATTTAATAAAGTATTACTTTTTATGAATGACCTTAAGTAGTTCTTAAGCTAATTACAAGTTCATACTTAATGTAACAAGTAATCAGTGAGTTCCATGAAATTTAATAGGTATAAATAACATCAGATATGAAGAACCTTCATGCTGGGCTAAACTAAACTTAAAATTTCTACAAGACGTTGAACTTCTTAACTTAAATATTTAAGATAAGAAACGTTAATGAAATTTTTTTGAACCAGTTCTCAACTAAAGTTTGTCAATCAATTCTATGAAATTTTCTCTCAAGGAATACATTCTTAAATATTCAAATAATCTTCTTTTCATGCAAATAATGATTTATAATTAAATCTTTCAAAGACTTTACCACAGTAAAAAAACAAACAAAAAACTAATGAATTTTTTCCTATTTAATTCAGATTTTCATACGTTGGAATAGGGACATTTTGAACGTAATTCAAAATCTCATCAAAAAAGCCCCCTCCTTCTGGGCCGTACAAAAATGTACGTCAAGCATAAATTATGACAATGATAAAATTATACGCGGTATTAAAATAATTTAACGGCAAGTATTTAAATCGGAGAATCAACAATATTTGAAGTAAATTATTTTCTTCGAATTTTTTTTTTTTTTAACAAAAATTTAGAATGATATAGGACAAAATCAACTAAGAAGCAAAACAGATTTATAGGACGTAACAAATTTATTTTTTTTGGTATTTTTCCTATAAAAAAAAACCTTGAAGAAATGATTTGTGCTTAGATCATGAAATCATAAAAATCATCAGAAAGGTCTTGATGAGACATTCTCAAAACATAAGGTATGAGCTTTCATTGGTATAGTCAAACCATCGAAAGAGTGCTAGGATTGGCTTAAGTTCGAGCATAACAGCGCAACCACTCTTCCGGTAGTTTGACTATATCATAGATCTTAAGATATTCGCGAAAAATAGTAAGACATAGAAACATGCATAACTCTAATTCCAATGAGGCTACAAAAGTGATCAAAGGCTCATATAAAAAATCTAAACCTAAAAAAGAAAGTCAGATTTTCGTAAATATCTCGTGATCGACGAAACTTTTCAAGGTTAATAGCTAGTGTTTCTGAATCTTCTTATCAAGACTTTACTGATTTTTTTCATGATTTTATGATTTAAACATGAATTATTATTCCAAGATTCTTTTATTGGAAACATATTATAAGTACAATTCGTAATATAACTGAGTGGCAAAACGAAGATAGTTTGGAATTTTGAACAATTGAACTCGTATCGAGGATCATTAAATATTATTGACTAACACAAACTTTAGTCAATAGACTGTTGGAAATTTAAATGAAATTCTTGAGCTCATTGGACTGAACTCAACTTACTTACCTCTATGTCAGAACATTTAACAAGGTCTAGTGGTAATCCGGAGTATAGTTTTAATGTTTGTAGAACACCCTTGAAAAAAATAATCAATCAAGTAATGCACATATAATCAAATCAACAAATAACATCTCCCTATAAATTAAGTCTCACTTGTCATTCTAATTAGTTATTATAAACTATAATTATTGTTTTATCCTATTTCAAGAACTACCACAAGTTCCATTGTGATTTTTAATTATATTTCCACACTGTTGAATTTATTTATTAACTTTATTTTCATATTCTCACAGTATTCTATGGCATCAAAATGATTGAAGACATGTTATGTCATAAATATTATTATATATCGTCATTTCAAAATAATGTAAGATACTCTTTCATCAAAATTTTTGTCAGAGTCAGTGAAAGCACAACATGGAAACTAAGGATACATAAATTATGACTGAAAAATAATATTTACAGGAATATTTTACATAAATAATTTTTTATTTGATCCAATGCTCTAGGGTAATAAGAGAAATATTAATTAAATGTCTAAGTTTGAAAAATTAAGGATCCATATACATATGTACCTGCGGGAAATGGAATCAAAGACTATGCAACTACACACTATCGACGTTCATCTCCAACCGTAAACCACCGAAATCAAATACTGGTTAATATCAAAAGGCAGGAAATTCTCATAAGACTGAACATCTGTCCAATCCGATTAAATGAGCTTTACATGCGAGGCTGTTTTTCATCTATGAAAATTTATTTATATTAATGAAGATGATGAATCTTTTTCAAGTAACTGAAAGAAATAAACATAATATTGTTAATGACATTAGTCAATTCAGTAGAAAAGAATTGAAGGTGTTTACTTGGATGTTGTTGATAAACATTCCTACACTAACTGTATTATAAGCTGATAATCTTCAAATAACTGAAGTAATTTCGATCAAACAAAGTTAAAAACCATGCCAATTAAACCAGCTTTGAAATGAAAAAAACTGCATTGGAATTGGCTCATATGTTTGGAAGCTGTGACGATACAAGCAATAGACAAAGGCTTGAAATTTATAAAACTGTTCTGTTTGCATCAAACGTTTAAAATACAGCCATCAAGTGATTGAAATATCAGAAGAGTTAATTTTATAATGAATCTAAAAAAATATTTATCAAGGTCTTATGATGCTGTGATCATATCTAAATTCAATATGAAAAAAGTAATGACATCAAGGTGTAATAATTTGATGTGTATGAAGAATTACCTCAATCTGATTGAATCAGATCTATCAATCAAAAGGATAATTAATCTTAATATAATGACCCGGATAGACTACGTTATAAACGACAATGGAGCATAATAGGTCATTTACCTATATGTCATTCATTTTGAAAATCATGTTATTAATGTGGATATATTTTTTTCCATTAGCTGATGATCGTATCACGCTAGTTCATGATATGTTTTCTAAAATCATTAAAAAAGTTTTTTGATGATAGATTTCACTTTATTCTACTGTTTTACTTCACTTTTTCAATCACTTAAATACTTTCTCAACTTCAAGTAATTTATTAATTACAGCTTACATGAAACTCTGAGCCAATAATGAAAGAAACGTATTAATTATTATGAATAACAGATGTTCACTTTGTCGTTATTGATGATTATTTTTGTATATGCTAAAATTGTTCATTTAAAGATACTTCAATTAATAATAACTAAAATAGATTAATCAAATGGATGGATGGACTTATTTTTTTCTATGTTTGATATCATCATTTCCCAAATAATCTGTATTAGTGAGAATTTTTAGAAAGCATCTGTTACAACCAGAATCAAATATTTTAATATCAATTTACCTAAAAAATTTAATTGAAGATCTAAAAAAGTTTACGATTTAAAATTTCTGTTCTGTAGTGCTTTGTTCTCAATTTTTAGTGATATCCTATACTGCTGAAGAATAATACTAGCAAAGAACTGCCTTCAATTTGTTAATTAAAATTGACGTATAAAATTTGATTTAAGGAATACTAGTTTAACCACTTAATCTAAGGCGTTATTAATATTTTCCCTGGGTTATTATGGAATGAATTTAATAATGATCTATCAATACAACAACTACAATTATTGATCCCGAAAATAATGGATTTTTCACCGAAATTATTCAAACAGGTGAATACAAGAATGAACTCTTTATCTGACCCAGTATAAACACCAGAGGAATGTAAATATTTGGGGGTTGAATTCTGCAGCATTGCGATTCTATGATAAATTTTTTCTATTTTTCAAATCACACCCCATTTTATTTTTTATTTGAATAATCCACGTTTGAACATTTTTAAAAGCTACCTAAATGTAGATAAAGAAAATTATCACTATATTTTATCCAACATTTTCAACTAATCATATACCATCTTTCCAAGGTTTTTCTATCACTGACTGAACCAATATTCCAATGTTCATACAAACTATTTTATTTGATTAAAAAAAAAAATTTTATAAGATCTTTTAAGAGTGATAATATTGATCATTCATTTTGTACCTTGATGATAAATAGCAGAAGCACAAATGTGAATGAGATTGAGTGTAAAGGAAGTGATTGATATAAATTCAGAAAAATAGCATGGTGGTCAGCAAAAGTTAAAGGTGATCGGAAACTTTATAAGTGAAGCACAAGAATAACGCAACAGGCGCGTCGATCTAATCTTAACTGCATCCTTGCACACATATGATTTATCTTAACTATCAGAGATGATGTATGAACCTCTTGTGGAAACTATTCTGCTCCAGTGGTAGCAGCTTCAACATCAATTCTATATAGGAAAACCTAAAACTAGACCATACAACGGTTGAGTTGGTGAACAAGTTATTTGAAATTTATATGAATAACTATCATTTAATATTCAATTTTTATTCATCTTTTAAATAAATATTACTTAAATAATTTAAAATAATATTTGATATTATTAAATATTATCTAATACACTAAAACAAAAAACATGAAAACAAATGCAATAGAAAATGAAAAACCACTGAAACGTCAATCTGTTCCACACTAAAATCTCGAAACAGAGTTTGGCCCTTGAACAGCAGTTCGATTCTCTTCGTAAAAAACATCTTTGTTTTTTTTCGTTTGATCTCTTTTTTTCTATCAAAGCCTTTTTGCTCAGTGTCAATTTTCTTTTATTTATTGTTCTATACAGGAAACAATGAAACCCTTTTCTCTGACAAAACACTGACTGTGATTAAAGTGGGATTAATTAAATTTCTTGGAATGTAACTAAAAAAATATCAAATGAAAATTGTGGAAGGCATAGAACATAAATTCAATTATCATTTTTATGATGAAATAAAAGAGAAAATTTCAAGTTACATTAAGTGACCTTTGAGAATACTTATTAAGATCAATATTGACAGGGCTTAGAAAAATATACATTTAGTGATGAACATTGAAAAGTCAGTGGTAACATTTTCACGCTTTTTGATGTATTAATCAGATTTACAAGTATACAATAAAATGAACTTTTGTTTGCGACAGTTAGCTATCACGTGAATTTCATATTAACTGCTTTCAATAAAAATGGATTTATTTAAAATAAAAAAACAAATTACTAAACACTTTAAATACAGTGTATTTCAATTACTATTTCATGAATGACAGAATAAAATAAAAGGCTTTTAACAATCCATGTTTAAGTATCAAATTCAAAATTATTGAATAATTGATGTACATGCACTGGCTTGGAAATGAATGTTAAAATAAAGGTAATAATATTTACTCAACATTAATTTCTCTTATATCAACTAATCTATTGATTAATGAAAATATTTTAAATATAATAATTCAATTCTACAATATTTTCATTAATGCTATTATTAGATAAAAAATTTAATTATCCTCCTATATTTCTGTTCGGTAGCAGGGATTAGAAAAATATGAATTATTCAGTGCAGGGTAAAATAAGATACTTACAAAGATTATTGGAATTTTATGGCTCATGATCTAAATAAATCTTATATTAAATTCTAGTGATTGTCGAACTATGTTATTACACTTGATAATAAACATAAAACCAAAAAACAATATAAATGTTGAACAAATAAATAAATATCATATTTATGATTATTTCAAAAATTAATTGCATGGCTAAATGGATTGTCTCTAATTGTAAGTATTGATTATCTTTAACCATCTATTATCCAATTGATTTGATTGTCTGTTATATAATTACAAAGTTGAAAGCAATAAGAAAGCATTATTCAAAAATAAAAATAGTTTCTTCTACTCGAAGCAGTAATTGTAAGAAATCGAATCAAACATAATTTGATTGAAAATTTATCAACTGAAACAAGATTGTAGTTTCTGAGGCTTACAAGAGAGTCTTGTTATGAAATCCACCAGTGACATGCGTGAAGCAAAACCAGCCTCAATTTTCCTCAAGTACCCTAAATCCCATTAATTAAGTGCCAAATGAAAATTAGTAAGATCAGGGAATATCAGGATCAAAGGACAAAAAGGATTAGTTAGGGAGTAATAGCAAGTAATAATGTTTCAATAAGGTAGAAGTCATCATTAATGATCAGTGAATGCATTTAGTTAAAAAATGTTGATATTTTGCTTGTAAAGATGGCTTTGAAGGTGATTGGTCTAGCACAAATTTCTATCATAAAACTCTATTGTGTTTTGTAACATTAAAACCTGTTGTTTACCAAACTTTGGGGTGACTGACTAGAATCTTATTAAATTCGTACTAAGTGTGACACAAATTTTGATAGAACTGAAGTTTGCATAGACTTTCATTCATTTAACGAAGTAAGTTTATAAGTTTAGAAATAGAAGACCGGATAAAGTAAGTTTATTTCTCATAAATTATATTTTATTTGTATTTAGAGCATTAAATTTTATATAAACTCTACTTCAATACTCCACTGTATAATAAAGTCTAATTTATGACATTTAAAACTTATTAATTAAGTTATTAATTTTATCCAATCGATTATCATTTGATTTCTATGTTTTTATCCAATAACTTTCTAAAATTAATACTCACCAACTTTTCATCAATACCCTACTATTTTTATGCCCATAATAAAAATATATAATGGAATCATTGCTAAATTGTGATCATTTTGTCATGATTTGAAGAAGTCTGAATTAAAATAAAAGGTCATGATATTCATTTTAATAAATAGATGAGCATTATACGTCTTCATTTCTCCAGCTTGAGTTAATGTTTTCCTAAAAGTATAATCAGTGTAGAAAATAATTTTGTATCTTTCATAAAAATAAATCCTAAAGACTTCTTTCTTTTTCTTTCAACCACCGGTTTATAAACTGTGAAATCTTTTATTAAAAAAAGCCATTTAGATATAAGTATGTACATACATCTTTGATGAAACTTTATATCTATATTTGCATATTATTATAAATATTACATGAGACACCGTTTATTGCTAGACTACTTATTGTTTGTATTTATTGGAAATTCTAGTTTGTAATTCACATTATGACATCTTGATGATCGATGTAACGTGCAAATAAAAATAGAAATGTAGGTTCAATTGATACACCTGATGTGTATGAATAGAATATCATAATAACAAATGCATGTATTGATCAAGTCTTCGTGATATATCAGCGTTGTATTATGTTCAGAAAATAACAAGAAAATGTGAAAAGATGACTTAGATGAATCATGTTGTAATGTCTGCACATATCAAGCTCTTTGGCACGCTTGCGTGGGTTGAGATTTAAGTTATGAATCAGCAACTCATCAAGTTTGCAGACAAGTTACTGACGGGTAGTTGGTCGTCCTTCAAAACTAGTCATTATAGAGTAGGCTTAGGAAATTAAGCGAATAAAATACTTTAGTAAATATATAATCATATAAGTATGCCAGTGACAAATCCTAAACAACTACTCCAACTTAAGCTCACTTGAGGAGGTTACTCTAGAATGGCTTATGAAGTACTTAAATCAGTTGTATTATGACTGTTAAACATATAAAGGCGAACTGTATGTATATTCATATTTTATACGGATATTTTATTAAATGAGGATTGAGAGAATGATGGTTTATGGGAAGAACTTTTTAGGAGAATGGTGGTTAATATTTTAGAGTTGAAAATTAGCTGCATCTACTATGATATTTTATTTTTAATAGTAATTAGTTATTATGATGTAAAAATTTCTTTTAAGATTAACTAAATCACTTGGAGTTTTTACATTTGAACTTTTTTTTTTAAAATTACACCAGAGCTTGTAGTTTTTCTAAGTCATAATGAAGGTAGGAAAAATATGATTACTTTTGAAAAGAATTTTTACACACTTACGTTTGTTTTAATCCTAAAGGCAAAGGAGTTTTTAATCAGATTTGAATAAAATTATCATCAGGAAAAAGATTATAATATGAAGGTATTTAAAATGGATTCAGAGACAGAGATCGAATAGAAAATAAGTAGATTAGATAGTTTTTATTAAATCGAGTGCAAAAATGATCCAAGAGTAGTCGTAATGATTGAGATAAAATAGTCCAGTTTTTTCTAAAAACTGTCATTTTGTGTTAAATTCTCATTATTGTTTCTTGTTCCTTTTTATGGCCAGAAGTAGATGTAGCACAGGCACAGTCAGACCAGACTCTTTGTCTGAAAAGACCATGCCCACAGCTATGACATATTATCATATTTTATTCAAAAGAACATAATAAACTGAGCGACCAATTTTCAGAATGAAATTTAGTTTATCAGTCTTTAGCTTACATCTGAATTTAAATATTTTCAATCATATTTGTCAAGATGTATCCTTACAAATTAAGCCATCATTATTTTTAAATAAACATGTGTTCTCATCAAATAACATAATATATATTTTTATACTGATTTTGTTGATGATTAATAAATAATAATTAATAAAACAATCATTTTATTTTATTTATTCTCAAAATATCTAAAATATTTATTTATTGACCTTAATTGCACTAGGCATTTTTTTGAAAGCAATAAAATATGCAAAATTATTAAGTAAATTACTTTAACAATTCCAAATTGTTTTTAATTAAATACCCAACGAATATAATTATTAAAAACAATACAACATTTATGTATTATGTTGATTAGTAATTGTCTAGTAAAATAAATAATCAAGATCTTATAATTAGATTTATTAGATGAATTCAATCAAACGTTTGTTGACGTAATACAATTGTAAACCTGTTATTATCATATATTACGACAGTTGATTATTACATTAAATTCCATGCTTATTACAAGGAATTATCCGATGGTACATAATTCTCATGTCAACAGAATTCAGTAATAATTTGATATTCATCCTCTGTGATTCTAGATCTTTTTTCATCAGAGTTGATATGTGGATATTTTAAATATCCAACGTGGATTGTTTAAATGATCGTAATACCAGAAATACACAATGTATCAGACATGTGGTGATATTCCAGCCACAAGTATAATATGTTTTGTCATGCTGATAATTATACCAATTTATTTGAGGTAAAAGTCACTCATTAATTTCCACTGAAGTTGAATATCTCATGGTGCTCTATTGCTAGCCGAAATAAATTACATTTATGATTTAGAAATTTTTATATTTTTTGGAAATTCAGATTTATTTATTTTTCATATGATGTAGCATTTTAGAAGTGATAATTTAAAAATATAAACTAAATATGAACCAAAAAAATTTCTCGACAAAAAAGAATTTTTTTAGCATTGATTATTGTGGTTAAAATTTCTATTTTATTATCATATTATAAATTGAAAATTATGAATATCATAATTAATTAGTAATATCTTGTAATATAGTGATTTTTAATTATTGAAGTAGTTCAAGCATTTTCAAGATTCCTAAAAAATTAACTTGGTTACTTTTGAGTTTATTTCATTATTTTGGCCATACTACCTTGAGTTGATCACAAACATATAGCTTTCATCAGTTGGAACAAAAAAAAAATCCAACATTCATGGTATGTTTGATGTTTTTTATTGTTGACATTGAATGTTTTCAAGCAAGCCAGGCATGAATAATAATTATAGCAAAATATGTACTAAATGATTTTTTCGTTCGAATGAAATATCGATATTATTATTAACATTATTTCTGTTTTTAATATATTAATATTTGATTGAGCAGTATAAATATGAAAATATTAAATAAAATACGTTTGAAGCAACGATCGAAATATTCTCGATATTTTCTTCAATAGAATATTCCCTAAAGGGTAGTAAAATATATTGAAATGTTTCTCTCTCTTTATATATATATATATATATATATATATATATCCACCTGAACTCCACTTCAAAACTGTGAGTAGACCACCTGTATCTACTCCTGTACACTGCCTTCGTAATTAATCCTCTACGGTACGACGTGTACCCCGTGAATAACGAAAACGTAATGAACATAGATGAAAATTTATGAAACTGCAATGAAAGATCTGTTGACATGTTAAATAAGTGTTTTCATTATTAATATATTTATGAAATGAGTAAGTGAAAAGTGAATGATTTGGGTAAACTGTGGTGTAGAAATTCTTATAATACAGTTGAATTTATTGAAATGAAATGTTTGAAGTAAATAAAATAAAACAAGAGTTTTTAATCATCAGAAATGGAAAAGTGTTGATATGAATTTTACAGATAAAATAGTTTCTAATGATTTTATTCAAGTAAATACTCTGTCAAGATAAAGTTTAAATAAATTCATGGTGTTTTGATTTTCTAATCAACTATTAACACTGAATTTAAAGTTCTTAAATCTCATCCATGATTAATTTGATAAATAAATTGAATATTGTTTGTGATGGATTGCAATCTTTATAATTTAAACAGATTGAAAATAATTTTAATGAATAATTATTTAATTAATTGTTTTGTTTTCCAGTTAAATTAAATTTAATTTCAGAATTTTAGCAAATGTTCTTCATTTTCTATCGTTAAATTTAGATTTGTGCTCAAGTGTTTGTAATTATCCCACTTCCTGTTCCAACGAAACTCTAAATCTTGTCAGACTAAGTTGGATTTGATAAGGCCATATTAAATCTAACAAGATCTCAATGGACTTATAATTCAGATCTTGATAGATCTGATGGTGAATTTAACAGCACAAAGCCATTCTGAAATAAAGTCTGGAATGCAAGAATGGTCATACAATTTTTTCTAAACTTTAAAACTTAAACCATCCAGTGTTACTTCATATTGGTTCTGCACCTCTATCATTTGTTTAAACTAAACCACATTTGATGTGAGGATTCTCTATATTTCAAAGTCAATAGACTTGGAACTTTTAGAAAACAAAAACAAATTATTTGAAAGTTTTCAATCAGGTTGACTCTAAGTTAACATGGTTTGTTGGAATTTTCAATTTTTAGTTAGTAAAATTGGCTATAATTGATACCAGGAACTTCAAAGGTAATTTGTTCATAGTGACAGTAAATTGATGAAGTTCTAAATGAGAATCTCACATTTGAAAGGTTAAAATTGGAACCATCACATGCAATCTGAATGAAGATGATCTCAAAGATCAGTCTATTACTACCAAAATAAAAATTTAGTAATGTATACTAATTATAAATAAAATTTTTTACATTTGCACGATGGAAACAACAATATTTTCTAGTTCATTGACTCGTTCAATTCAATTATTAAAAATTATTTTTCCAAATAATTTCCTCAATTTATTATGTCCTTCCAGTTATAACAAAGAGAAAATATTTAATTAAATATAACAACGTATACGATAATCATCGAGTTTTATCCTAACAATAGAAGAATATATTTTAATAAAAGTATATATTCATTAATATATTGATAACCACACATCAGATAACACATTGGATAATAGAAATATCAATAAAATCATATTAATTTCGAATGGAATAGGTAGCAACATATAACGACATCATGTATTATTCAAATAAAAATAACAAAATTCATTGATATATACAGATTGAATATTGATGTCAGCAGATGTATAAAGTATTGATACGTATAAATAATTTTCTTGTGATGTTTCAAATGAGAAAACCTAAAAATGATTGTTTGGTGATGATAATACCATCATAACTATCAACTTTTTGTACTTGTTTTTTTGCTGACAATTCATATATTGTTAGTTTCTATTGCACTTTTGGAGAATTGACTTTTTTTGCTTTCATGTTTTGTTTTTTTTTTTTGTAACTTTGGTTTTTGCACATGCTAGCACTTTTCGTGCTGTATGATACTAGTGTGTAACAATATTATATGTCTTGTGCACATATAATGATTAAAATGACAGTATGACTACGAATTGTAGTTGGAGATAACTAAATTCGTCTACTCGTAGTTATTTCTCGCATTGATCCCACGGGTGTGCCTGTGTCTCAGCTGTTGTCTGTTCTCCTGGTTCGAGCGTGATTGGACCCGTTACCTTCGTGAACGCTCTTACCATTTACGAGAGTCTATTCATTAACTCTGCACACCTCTATATGTATCATGTCTCTATATCTGCACCAGTTTTCCCTTTTGTGCCGTGGTACAAGTATAACAATCAGCTCATAGACGCGTTTTCATTTTCTCATTCATGTTATCTTACAATATTATTGTTCTCTAGGTACTGGTTCATTTCAATAGAGACCCAGTTATGTTTTATACTCTTTTCCAACCTGTTTTATGAAATATCAAGCACAAGTTGCTTCTATTAAATCGCTACATCGATCTAACTTTAATAAATCTCATTTATGTAATATTCATGTTATAAGGAAGCAAATTTTATTTAAAATCATGCAAATTTATTATTTTCATGTAAAACTAGATCAATAAGTAATTTCAGTGAATGCTGAGTCCAAGCTAATTATAAACCATAGATATTGTGTCTCAAGTATTTTGTTATGTTATCTTTTTTTTTTGCCATTTCAATCATTTTAGTGGATTTCTAATTAAGCAACTTTCTTGCTAATATATGGTAATGAAATTTTAACCAGTTTAACCTGGTTATTTTTACCTCGAGAATTAGAACAAAATCATTTTATTCTAAATCTAAACTCAATTTTCCACTTCCCTTAGAATCTAATAAAAATCATTATTTATTGGAAAATAATCATTCACCTGATAAATCCTGATGAACTTTATGTTGGGTTTCCACTTATTCAAGCGAAATTTATGAATTAGTGAATTGTTGTGTTGAATTAAAAATAATTACACTGATGGTACAAATTCCCGGGACATGATTTAAAACAAAGTAAATAATCCTAAGATTTATTTTATTTCATGAATAGGATGTATGTCAGTCAACACCAGCCAAGTTTTATCTCATGTTCTGTTTTCATGGAAGAGTATCTATAACATGTAATAATAATAATTTATTAGCAAAGTTGCATTGTCATGTTACTATTCTTGACTAACCCGCTTCCGGCATCCTAACTTTTACTAATGTAAAACCTGCTTAACGTGTCTAACCGTCGTTGACGTTGTGTCGTGAACCCATGACTATGCTCTTCCCAACTACATTTGCAATGCGGTTAACGTTTCTAAGATACAAGAAGTCACTATGTTACAGTTGAAATTTGGATAAAAGGACTTGACAGATAACGTGTGGCTAACAATTTGTTTATAAGCAATACAGAAAGTATCAAGGTAACTTGATCTCCATTTCAATTCAACATTTCATTGCTTCTAGCCTTGTCTTAGTTTTTTTTCCAATTTGATGATAGGTATTGATTAGAATGATGATGTAGCTTTTGAAGTTGATGTCTAGTGGTGTTATTTCTTCTGCTTTATAAAAAATTCCAAGTATAGAATGATTTTTTTTTGCTAGAGTTGACATTATTTGGTGGTTGAATAGCATAAATTTTACTATGAAAAATGTTTCGATATTTTCTTGTTGAAAAGCAATATTTTTTGAAGATAGTTCTAGTTTAAAGAGCTTGGAGAAAATGTAACCTCTTGCTTGGTTTTAAATTTTAATACTTGGTCTACCTTCCTAGAGGTATTATATTATTGACAGGTTTGAACGTCAATATTATGATGCATGTGAATATTTTTAATTTTTCTCTTTTCAAGTGGAAATTTTTAAAGAGACATCTTCCAGCAAAATCATCTTAACTAGATTTTTCTACAGTGAACTAACGTCAAATCACTTGATATTTTTTGTGATGTAATTTTTAAAAAATTTGTAGATGAAAAATAAAAATATAAGTTTCAGATATTCGGATAGAATAGAACTTGAGAAGAAAAATATCAGGCAATGCGTATATGGAGAATTGAAAATATCGAATACCTTGAGGTTGAACTATTGTTGTGAAGTGACCAACTTACGTGAATCGTACGTAGTTTACTGAGAAATTGAATTTACTTCAAATTCAATAGATTTCGAAATTCCTAGCTTTTTATACTATACCTATATTTCCTTCATCTTTTAATGATGTACTTTACTACTTCCTCTATCAATCGTCTAAAAGAGTCACTAAAAATTCTATACTTTTCTAGATGTAATTTCAGATCTTTTAACATCCTACATTTATCAAATTAAAAAATATGTCAATAACTTCAACTATTTATTTCTGGATCATAATAAAAACTTTTAAATCTGTTTTGCTCAGGACTTTACGTTCATTCCAATAAATAATTGGCTTTGAAACATTTAAATTGTTTTTTATACACTAAAAAAATGATGTTCCTGGATGAAGAACAATTTTCATTCTTGATCATAATATTCTCCAATAAGAAATCGTTATTTTTAATTTTCTTCCATTTTTAAAAGAAGAATAAAAATTCTTGAAATAAAACTTTTGAATTCTTATATACAAAAAAAATTAAAATATACTCAGTCTAGGAATTTATTTTCTAGTGTATTATGTACAAAATTACAATTCGAGCATTATCATATTGAATGAAAAAAATACATTTTTAAAAAAAATATTTCACTTCTTAAATTATGTAAAAATTGCATTAATTTTTTTTTTCTTATTTGCAAATAATAGAGTATAACTGATCGATAAATTATATTAGAATACACTTACGTGCTTATTGGCAGTATAGCCAGTAACTTGTTGAAGCTTACTGCTGACAGTTTTCACACCAGCATTGTTAGGCTTTATACTTCCATCACTGGTGTGCCAAAATCCAATGACTCCTGTTATTACCAAGGCGATAAGGGTTGTAATGCCAATAAGCAATGACAGGGTTACGATCTTGCTCCGAGGTGATATTACCATCGCCATTGTGAGCGTTCTTCTTCCACGAAATTAAAAGTATTGTTTATAACATCATCACAGCACGATAAAAAAATAATAACATTTTAATAATAACATAATCATCACTATTTCTTCAACTTTTACTTTAAAAAATGAAAACATTGTACCATTGCTTTGTATTGTATTTTTAATACTTTTTGCACATTCTTTTCTTTATGATGGTTTTAGTTATTCTGTATTGATTATTCATGTTGAATATGATAAGAATCTCATCAAGTTTTATATTATTGTTAAAAAACAGATCAGTAAAATATTTTCTGAGATGTCTTCATTGATTCATGAGAAATATTTTTATACACTAAAGGTAGAATGAATCAGGATATTCCAATAGAGAAAAATCACTTCTATAACGTTTTATAAATAATCTTTAAATGTATCTGCAGTATATTTCAATTTTTAGCTCTTATATTTTTTTTCTATGAATATATATCTTTTTTATTATTTCTTTAAATATATTCTTCTGTTAATTAAATTCAACTCAACATTTTACTGGTTCAATCAATAATTTAATTATCGATGACATTGATCAGTTTGGATTTCTAACAAATTATTTATAAACTTGAGAATGTTTTCCTAAACTTTTGTTTTAATCCACACAACATCTAGTTAATAAAAAAATACAATAGCACTGATTATTCTGATCCTCTATTTTCACTGGTTAATCCTTAGAGTATTATTTTCTTACTGTCTCGTAGGTTATTTGCATTTCTCTAGAGAATGAAAGTTAAAGCAATCTTGAACGTCGTAGAAATGACAAACTCTAGTATCAAGGGATTAGTTAACAACTTTTCATTTCTTTAGGCTTGTTAGATTTAATAAATTCTACTAAAAATTTTCTCATATTGAAAAGAACTGACTCTGTAATATTCTTTGAATTTTAAGACTTTTGAATTAACATATATAATAGTTTATGAAAAGAAATGTTTGGTGACTAGAGAAATTAACATTTAGTTCTCAGTTGTTGGGTTTCATAACTGAACATTACAAAAATTGAATCCTTATAGTAGAATTAAACTCTCACCAGCAACCATGAATTTCGGAGACCTAATCAAATACTAAGGTTCACATTACCTATGAACAAAGTGGTAATAAAACAACTTTCTAAAATAAAGTTGATAATTTTAGCATACATCAATGGTCATATGAAACCACCAACATTCACACCTGGTCTAAATTATCACGGTCTTGAAAAGAATTTGAATTTCCAACTTGATATAATCAAAAAAACTAGGTTTTTGTAAAATGTATCTTGATGTTGTATTGATAGATTGACTCACTGACTGACTGATCATCGAAACCTCTAGGGTGCTTTATCGTTGACCTAGAATCTTGGAATTTAGCACAAAGGAAAATATCGTAGCACTAGTAGAAGGAAAAATTTGAAAGGCATTATTCCTTTGTAAATTCATGTATATGGAAGCTTTAAAATTCTAGCTGTCTTCGATGAAAAAAATTAATTTATTTGTAGCCAATAAAAGTTATGCTATGAAAATATTTATGGAGATAGGTAGAATCAAATGGTCCTCTTCTGAATTATTGACTTGAATCATGATAAAAAAAAGTTACTGATTGCGTGGATAAGTTTGGAGAAAAATAATATTTTGTATTCTGAGAAAATATTTGTATGAGTTCTGACACAACATTGAAAGATTGAATGTCCAACTGTGTTTTGATTCACAAGAGATTTTAATTGATTCTAGTTACATGTATTCAGCTAAGCAGTAATTTTGAGTTAAATTGCTTTTAACATTTTTTAACTAATTGTATTTGTTGGTTTTTATTTTAGAGTGATGCATTAAATTCAACATGAAAGCCTTATGGTGGTCATGTTTGACATAAATTGCTTCGTTGTGCCATACTATTATAATGGTAAATCGTAAAACCAAACTTGAAGTCTAATGACCAGACATTTGCTGATCGATTTCTACCAACAATTGAATTAGTTCGAATATTCTATTTGTCATTGAGACTCTTTTATGTTTATAATCTAATTGGCTTTATTATTATCAATGAATAGAGGAGATGTTTTTTTAATTTAATTGTATAATTCGCTAGAATTAATGAAATACACTAAATAGCAACGATGCAGACATGTACACTCTCTAAACTTCAAGTAGAAATGATAATCATTGGTCAGCCGGGTCTTAACTGGGGCCTCTAGTGTTCGGCTGGATGCCAACCGTGAAAATCCAAATTAAGCTCAATGGGGAATGTTACACTCTAGGTGTTCAAGTATATAGACAATATTTTTTTAATAAATAAAATAAAAATTTCCTTTTCAATTCTACAACTAAACAAACTTTTTAGACAAATATTATTTTTAATTAATTATTTTTTTACTAGAAATGTAAATAATTTTTTACCAATTTATATCATAAAAAAATGTAATATAAAATTTTTTACTTTAGAATAATAATTAATAATTGTAAAAATAAAACAGTTCACAGTTTTCTTTTATCTCGAAAGATTAAATAAATGAATTATTGTTAAAAGCAGGAAAAATTTGTCAGCTACAATTGAAAAGCATTAAAAAAAAGGACAAATGCAGAGAGGAAGAAATAGATGATAGAAAGTTAACGTTGCTTTCATTTTACACGTTGTAACATACTATTCTGTTTGTATTCTATATATTCACTCTTTTTAGATACCTTGAAGAGAATGCAGATGTGACCGAGCAATAGCGCGCACTGTTGAGTCCTTTCAACGTTAAGGGAAACAATGGTCGTCCATACGGATGTTGGTGGAATTCGTGCTTACGAATACGAAGAGGCACACCGGAAGATAATGTAAACGATAGTTGTAGATATCTGGGTCGCATTTGCTTGTTTTTCTTTTTTTTATGCTTCAGGATTTTACGTTCATTTGATTGTAAAAAAATTCCCATAGAAAACTTGTGTAGAATAAAGAAAAAAATTTGCAATGGTAAATATTTCGTTTTGATGTTTTTTGCCGGTTATTTTTATTGTCTCCTAGAATTTAAAAAAAAAAAAATTGAATGATTATTTTTTTTTTGCATATGCATTGTAAAATTTTGTGGAAAGCTTGAGCTTTATGAAATCTCATGTGTCATAGTAACCATCAATTCTCGCAGTGTGACAAACACATAACGTACGTTACACTACAAACAATAAAATCTCATTGCAGCAGATCATGATATAATTCATAACATATTCTGATCTTCAAGTCTACCTTTCATAACAATATATCATTTTTTTATCTTTGTTATTCACAGAATACTAACAAACACATACCAACATAAAACCTTATCTTACTTTTATCCTTCCATTCTGCTAAAAGTTTAATAAAATAAATGACTAAAAAGCTCTTGTAGAAAAATAAAAAGTCAGCTAAATAAAAAGATTTTTGAGTGATAATATCAAATACAACCTCTTACACTAAAAAAGTGTAGAAATGGAAAAGTGGTTGGTGAAAGGTTTCAATATCAGTGTCCTTTGACTCTCGAAAGCATAAGAAAACTCTGAAGTGTGCATAGAAAATTATGTACCAGTTAAATATTACATACAGAAGCTTTTGTCCTTAGACCCTAATGTTTTATGAAAAATCAACTCTTTAATAATTCAAAAGGTTCTCTCTTTCAAAAAATAATTATTACGAGCTGGAAAGAAATTTAACATCATTTTTAAATGGATCCATTCTTCCAGACAATTTCCTCTATTATTTTTTTACCAGCCAACTAATGTTGCTATCAAATAAAAATAAGACTTTATCATATTTATAAAAAAAAAAAAAAAAAAAATAAATGTCAAAGCAATCAACTAATTCAAAGTATAAATTAATAGTTATATTTAATAACTTATGATTGAATTATAACATTTTTAAATTACTTTTGTTTCAATTTCTCTACTTTCAGTTCCATTTTAAATTGAAAACTTATATTTTCTTTCAATTTTGTAGTCAAACAATTAATTGATATCCTAAAATTATGGATATTGTTTTAATTGACAACATTGTTGTGAATTTACATGACCTAAAGTAAACTAAAAAATAATTTTATAGTTAAACATTGAATTTTTAAAATTTTAATCAATGAAATTTAACTTTACTCTTTTTAGCAAACAGTTAATTTATACATCAACTTTGCTAATGAAATTTTCATAATGGAATTTGATTCAATTATTCAATTATTACATGGTAAATGCTGTGTTTCATTCGAATCCTTGGAAACATATGTTTTGCTAATTAAAATTGGTTATTTTGTTGATAACGTCATTTAATATTTTCAATTAAAAGAATTTATAAATTAATTAACATCAACTGTTATGTTAATAGAAATTATTGTTCATCAAATAAATAAAAACAAAGTTAGTTTAAATAACAAACAAAACAAATAGTTGAAAACTTTAAATTCATTGTTGTAGATAGTACAACTTTTCTATCTATTATTTCACTTGTATAATAAATTGATTTCAAGTTCTACCATGAGTACTTGTGTCTAAAGAAATGATGTTTATGCTTATAGTTGTACAAGAACTATAGTTTTTCGTAGATGACAGCTGCTTTGTTAGACTCAAAAGCTACATGAGATGTAAGAATGAAATATGACCTAAACCAAAAAAATATCTAAGAGGAAATTAAACAAATGTTTGTAGAAATATAAAGAATTAAATTATTCTATTTAATAATAATTACTTTTTGAATAATCAGTAATGGTATACATAACTTTGATGTCTGATAAAAGAAAACAACTTATTCTCATTTATACCAAACACAGTGGAAAAATAACAATTGTTTGTATTTTAATAAAATAACTAAAATTGTTGTGAGATTTTAATTAGATGGAATCGTTGATGTTACTTTGAAGTACTAGAATATTTTCACAGGATTTTGTTGTCATTACAGTCTGTAGAAAAACTGGTTATGATTACTCAACAAGTTTATGAGCTTATGTTGAATTCATAAAAATACTTCTAAGCATAAAAAAGGCTAATTGCCTATTTTAAAACCAAAAGTTTAAGTTCAAATGATAAAAATACAGTTAAATATGTTATAATACTTGGTTTGCATACTTAGGATGATTTAAATAAATATTATTTATTATTTCAAAAAACCATGTCGAGATTTATTTTTCAAATTCCATCAATAATTAAATAATCAACTGGTATATAATGAGTAAAGCTTTTATACGTGATCAATAAAGTCTTCTAACATTGGAAATTTTTTAATTAATATCAGAGTATTTAAATTCTATGCTAGAAAATGGGTTTCTGATTCTATGGAGGTCCAAAGTATTAATAGATAGTATAACCATCAATGACAAAGGATAAATATGTGAATGAAATTTAATCTCGACGGGAATTGTTGTTTCATGAGGCAGGTTATAAGCTGCAGAATTCAAATTATACAGCAATATGCATCTAATTGATATATCTGGAAGCTAATCACTAATTAAGAACATGCATCAGAATTTGTAGTTATCTATTCACATATTGTATTATGAAAATATGAGTAATTGATAGATTTTAATAAAGACCATATTCATTAAAACTCATAAAACTTATTACTTACAATAACGATATCTAGGATGATAATGATGATGATGATGATGGTCTAAAGAACAATGTTGATGCTTCAACAAGAATCTAATCAACAGCAGAAACATCATCATCTAACCAGTTTTAATCCAATGTCAATAATAAATTTTATTATTTATAATAATTGTTATTGCAAAAAGACTTCAGTTGAACAAGCATATGCTGAACGCTTATAAAGTCTAGGTTCAATGGTTTTAACTAGTTCCATGTATTTCTACCAAGCTGTTTTAGTGATAGCATAACAGTTCTAGAAGTGATAGACTAGGTTTTCAAAATATTAAATAATAGAAACTATTGACACAATCAATCATCAAGACTTTACATCGTACGATTCAATTTATAGAGAATAAATGTCAGATACGTTAAACATGATTTATCGATTAGATGATCTCCAACGAAAATAACCATATCATGAGCAGTACAGAAATGGTGGATGTTTATAGTTGAAATTTTAATTTTATAACCCATTTATTGGACGTGGAATAAAAGATTAAAATAATTTAATAAATTACAGAAATTCTCCATTTAACTTAATAAAATTATTGCATTGAAATACTGTATGACATGTTGGAAGAACCCTTTTTTTATACAAATGGAGAAATAGTGTACACTTAAATCATCATGGCTCAAACCATAATTAATCAAGACTGTTAATAGGTATAATGAAGATAGACAACTCACCCAAACGGCAATAAGTCAGCTTTATTTATTTATTACTTCAACTTTAAAAATATCAGCATGAGTGTAATTTGTTCAGTCAGCTTTTAATAATCATGAGAACGATGATGGGAAATTTATTTGATATTTTCTCCTTCTTTAATCGAGATTAAATAGAGAAATTGATGAAAAATTCTAAATCTCGTGATATTGGTAATTTCATTATTGGAAAAATGCTTGATAATATTCGGACTAATTATGACGATCAATTATGCAAATTAAAAACCATTAGTATCAACAACAATTACTTTTATCAGAGATTATTATTTTTATCAACTTATTAGGAAATTCATTCTATACCCAATTATTTGGTGATATCGATTATATTATTATCATCTCTAAAGTACTCTGAAACTCTAGCACAATAATCAACTTCTTCATTTCTATGAATTAATATTTTATTCGATTTTGTCAGATGATCATGTAGCTTGGGATTTTTTTTAAGAAAGATTTAATTTTTTTTTTGTATCATTAGTTTTGATAACAAAATGAATCTTTTTAAGGTTGATAATTTATTATCAGTTGATTATTCACAACGATTTAGTCAAAGTGTAGAAAAAAACAATCAGAAAATGAATTACTGTAGTTGTGATGGTCTAGCAGTAAAAATTGGTAAATCAAGTAATTGTTTCTAACTTGGCATAAATACAATAAATCAATCAATCACATTGTTTTAATAACAAATTAAACAAATACCATTGTTATAATTGAGAATATGGAATAAATGTTTTTTTTAATTTGAAAAATATTTAAAAAATTCAAAAATACTACGTATGTTAGTTATGAATAAGTAGAGTGAAAAATGCAATATCAGCATTTTTTATAATTGGATATAACTTTTAATTAAACTTTCAACAATTTAGATGTGATATTGGTGTTTCATGATTTTTTAATTTTGAAAATGTTTAAATGCTATCAATAAAATGGGAAATATTTTTATAAATATTTAATAGAAAATTTTTATCTACTTTCCAATGACCCAGTTTGGACCAGGAAAGATTTTAAATATAAAAAGAATATTGTTCATAGTTTAATCAAAATTTTCTCATATATCCCATTTGGAATTTTTCACATTGATATTTCGTTAAATATTTATTAACTTTGTTTAACGGAAAAAATCACATTAATGCATAAAAATATTACTCGTAATATTCATCAAAATGATGTGGTGAAAAAATGAAATTACTTTTAAATTGATATGAGATGCATTGCGTGAATGTGAAATAGTAGGAATTCCTTGCAGTCTTTTTGTCGATATTTAAAGAGAAGCGAAGTAACTGTGAACACTTAACCAGAAAATTGATAAAAAAAATAAAACACGTATTGCTGAATCATGAAATGTAAAATTTATTTTTCCTGTCAATTTATGTCTTATATTACTTCCTTCTTTTTCATGTATTTTTCCACTTTCACGAATGGTTACTCTCCTTATTAAAATTCGTTCATTCTCCTTTAGTACATTTTAATTGCTATATTACTGTCACATATAATTACCATGCTATCACATTCGCTATCCTACTTGTTTTCATAAAACAACAATAATAAATACGTTCAGTTCGCTACATTAATTGTCATTGATATTATTTAAATCTGTAGGAGTGGAAAAAATAAACAAATAACCGGATTGTCAAAAGAGGTTGATGAAGATTGATTGACACTGATAATTGAAATATGAGTATTGGTTATCTTTAAAATATCAAGATCGAAAAGCAAACTAGAGGAAAGGTTATTTTAATAGACAAGTATACAATGGACGTTGTCAATAATATCGAATTCATGTTGACAACAGGAAAAAAATTCAATTGCCTATTTTCATTGTTCATTCATCACTCGAAATATCATGCAAAAATGTAAAAAAAAAATAATTCAATTAAAAGTTACTTTTACGAAGTTATGATAGTTTAACTTATAAATAGTAACTACAATTATCGTGTTAGAGCATAATATCAAAACTTGATGAATTTAAATGATATGAAGCATGAGTTGGATTTCATTGAAAATTAAATTATAACATAAACTCAATATTAAATTTAACAAGCCCAAGATGTTACAATAAACAGGTTGAAAGATAAATGATAAACATTGAGTATATTCATTTGTCAATATGCTAAATGTTATTAGAAAGCTTTTGTTACTTTTTATGCCAACTTTGTTGATCCAAATAACTTCTCTAGAATAGCTTCATTTCGTTTAACAATTAACAAATATTTATATTTTTTAATATATCTATATCTTTATTTATATATATTTTTTATTTAGAGATTAAAACAACACATTTTCACTGACACTTTCACTGTGATGAATTTTTTCAAGTCTATTTTGACTTGTAATACATGAAAATTATTGGTATAATAATATGGTAACAAGTTTTCTCGCGTCACGTGTACAGAATGTCCTGTTATTACGTTATCTCCTGGTCTACATCATTTGTTTCCTTTATTTCGTGCATTTTCCAGCGATTCCGGTAAATGCAAATCGTAAAGAAAGTTTCGTAACTGCAGAGATGTAACCTTATCATCGAATGCAGACTGTCGATTCTATTGCGCGACTCATAAACAAGAAGCCACGAGAGCATTTGATATCGCTCGAGACTTTTGAGAGGTTCGCGGGTGTGAAGCTGCCGCCTCGCGGCTGCTCAATGAACTAAGCTAAGCGCAAGTAGAATTATCCCTCAATGATACGCGCAACCCCAAATGCGCTGCGACGCTTTTCCTTCTACTTGGTGGGGGTTGCTATTCACCTTTCCCTCACCCTCTTGGCCTCTTTTCTTTTCTGCCAACCACCCCCACCTTTTGTCTTATCATCCGTTCTCAAGTGCTCCGTTAAAATAAATATGAAATAAATAGCTAGTCTCCTGTGAGAAGGCAAACTAATCCTGTCGACTCCCTTTATGAGTTTTTTTCTTGTCGCCATTGTCTCTTTTGGCCTTCAAAAACCTTTTTCTTCCCTCCTAATTTTGTATTAAAATTTAAGAAGAGACGAGGATTGTTTTGGAGTATTGCATGCAAATAAGTTGCTGTAGCAAATCTACATTGCAATACGTGGAAATTATTAAGATGGGCTTATTTAAATATTCATTAGAGTTTCATTGATACATGAATAAACAAATGATATTAGCAAATAATTATTACATATTTTTACAATTAATATCTTAAAAATTATTTATTCAGTGAAATTCATACTTCAATCATATCATTGTTATTTTTTATAATAAATTTAAATTTTTATAAGCAATGTACAATTGTTATAAGTCATATGAAGTCATTTAATCATAATATTTCATCAATATTAAACAATTTTTAACAATTCTTATCATGTAATAAGTAAGGTTCATTTTTAATTGCCTTTCATTTCATTTATTTTACAGTTCATTTATTAAAAAAAAAAAAACCGACAGTACCAAATTTGTTTAAACTTCTTCCAGATATTTTTCATTGTATTATATTTTAAATGAAATTTGTTCAGAGTCGATATCTCTGGTGGTTCTCGAGATATCGGAAACAAAAAAAACTCGGATATACAGACGTACATACATACGCACGTACAATTATATGTATGTACATCAATTTTTTTTAAACCTCCTAATATGCTTTTAAATGTTTCAAAACGTAAAGATATCATAAAATTACGAATTTTAAAAATCAACCCCATTACAATAACTTCCTAATGGAAAGATAAAAAAGAAAATAAATACTGATTTTTCTACTCTTATTCTCAATAATATGTTCTCAGTATTTAATTTTAAATCATCATAATTGATAATTTTTAATTAAATGTTAATTTACTGAATCATATATTTGTTTAGTAAAAAAAAGCTACAAATGTGCAATTTTTAACAAAAATAAATTCACTTCAAAGCTTTTTCTCCTTCATTACTAACTATAAATTAATTTAATTTTTGTCTTGATTAAAAAATTATCTGTATATTATTTTATTACTTATATTTAAATTAATAGCAAATAAATATCAACATTTATTATTTCAGAAAATTGAATAATTTATTGAGTTATAGCTATTACTGTTTTTTAAATAAAATGAATAATCACTTACTTTGTTTCAAGTTTGAAACGTTAATTAATAAACATTATTGACAAAATGTAATTAAATATAAATAGAGTATAAAACGATTGAATGGAATTATTTTTAAATCGTACGAATATTTAATCATATATTGAAACAGAATTTGACATACAGAGGCGTGATTTTTATATACAAATGTTGAAACCTGATTTAGATTAACGCCTCTTTCTCTTTTCCATTTCTCTTTCCCCGATAGACTAACACACTAGGACTCGAAACGATTCTTTTTTCCATTCTATTTATCTATTTTTTGCGCTGTTGAATTAGTTTGCTGCTGATCGTTTAGCGTGATACGTGAAATGTTACGGAAAAAATAGCACAACAGTGAACGAGGAGCAAATGCGGTTGCAAGTGGGAAAAGTTGAATGTTGGATACAGGACTGAGGAATAAAAAATGGGACATCTACCGATTTTTACATCTGCGCCCAGGAGAAATGATCGATTCTCATCGATTATTATGCTACACCACAAATATATCTACAATATAGTTCACAATATTTCCTAAAAATTCTTCTAAAAATAATTTTAAATATTGTCGTTCATGTCAATAACTCTAATAAATCTACAGAGAAATTTTTTTAAAATATTTTTTATCAATATTTAAATACAATATTGAATGTTTCATTATTAAAAAATTCCATAACGATTTTTTTAAATTTAATAACTGTTGTAAAAGTATTGTTTTTTTTTGTCACAAAATTAAATATTAATTCTACTTCTCACATTTAAAAATATTTTGTCCACTCAGAGCTTCATTATTTAAAGATGAAAGAATTAAATAAAATTATAAATAGATGAAAAATAATTAATTACAATAATTTGTTTATGTGCTTCAAGTTCGAAAATTGTAATTTCAATGAATTCAAGTTTCGTTAGTATGCACAAAAATGTTCATTATCTTTTATCTTTTTAATGATGAAAGCACTCAGCCTTCTGTATTACGATATCATTATCTTTCAAAAAGCTCTAACTTTGATAAAAAAAACCATTAACAGAATACATCAATAGGATATATAGATAGAAAAATAAATCACAACGAAAGCTATATAAATATTACCACATGAATAATTATACATTTCTGAATGTTAATTAGAATAAATTCAGTAAATCAATAGCAGAAAAAATATTTTAGATGATATTAATATCTACTGATCACAAGAGTAATCACATAAGCATCAACTTTTCTTGATTATACTTTTGTTTGAAATCATTTTTTACAAGCATTGTTATTAAACATATATTGTATTTCATTATTCACTCAGGTGATGTAGTATCAATCCTAAATTCAAAATAGCACAGACATCCTCTAGCACATGAAACAAACTATTTGTTGAAGCATACAACAAATGTACTCATAACTTGAAATATATTGACCTCTTGATCATACGGTTCAGTACACTTAACTTATCGAGTGACTGGATATGTTGACTTGGTATGTGAAAAGTACATATTAAAAGGTGTATATAAGAAAGTTGGGTCCAGTTGGAAACCTCTGTATATGTACTTTGCCTTTTCTTCTACCTAGTGGAACACTTTAGTACGACTGCACTACAGTTATTTGCTTCAACAAATAAATGTATTTTTCCACGACATGTTGGTGAAACCACGAGAACTTTACTTGGTTCAATAAACAAAGTCACGTATGGGTGAAATGTCACATGAAATATACAAAGTATTGTGAGGTCAGAATAAAGATAAATGTAACATTGATTGATGCAAAATGACAGCAACTTTAATGATGATTAGTTTGATCCAAGTAACCGAATGTCTAAAACATCATCATGTAACTGTGTGCTTACATTAAAGTATCTTCACTATGACAACGCTTGTTGCACCGTATTGGAACTGGGTGTTTTAGAATGGAAGGAATATCGCCTCAAAGCTCGCTAGCTCAACCACAGTTAGAAAATGGGGTCTAGAGTGGCAAAACTCGTATAGCTTGTTGAACGTGCTGAAAATCCTGATTTTGCTTTTATCCACTTCCTATATGGCTTGTTAGAGTTTCCTTCATACTTTGGCCATATGTTTACTAAATATTCTTTTAATATTCTAAAACTTTTTCAGATTATATCATAGATGACTATGATATCTCCAATGAAAGAACTTCTTTTCTGATAAAATTTGTTCATGTTTGCCATAAAATAGTGCTAATGTGGCTTTTTTTTAGCACTTCAAACATTCTAAATAAAAAAAATCTCTAGTTCTAGCAAAAATTGATAAGTAAATCAAACATACAGTTCAGCTTTTAGGTAATTTTCTTAGTCACTTTTAGACTTATCTTGACTTATCCTAGTTTTCCTGCTCCACCACCACCTTTTATATATTAATTTTATATTAGGTAATTACAACAGGTTTCAACGTAATTAAGAGAACTTTTCAACATCTTAATAAGAACAAAGAATGGGCAATTTTGAACTGAGATTGAATACGTTGTCTTTGCTGTACTATATTTGATTCAATCTGGACTGCAGTTTCAATATTTTTCTGCTAAGGTTGATCTGTTTACAGAATATCTGACTATAAAAATCATAACTACTGTTAATACGAACAGTAAATCTGTCACATCAACAGTCTATTTTCCCTCAGTACACTAGACTATTAAAAGTCAAAGACATTCCTATAAAAATGATGTTGTCAATGGCAGCTATCCTTTCTAAGATACTTGGTCAAATACCTAAGTTATCGTTTTTCTTTTTTACTGTTCAGTACTTTTAAACTTTCCTCTATCTATTGATGATACGACTTTGGAAATAGTACGTGCAAATACCTGCAGAAAAAATATGCTTGAAATTGCGTTAACTATACTTTTGAGTTTTGAGTAAGTTAAGAATAGCAGCAGTTTAAGATTCACTTGTGGAGATGTAAGGTTTTTTTTTGTAAGGTCACGTCACATAAATTTTCTATTCAGCATAAGGTATCTTCAATTTATCCAGGATATAAAAATACATCACCAGATTTGTGTATATTGATTCGTCCTTCTTTCAGAAAGAAGAAAATCAAAGGAAATGATTTAAAAAGATCTAAATTTAAACATAGACAAAATTAAAGCATGTTACATTTAACAGAATATTTTTTTTTAATTAAAAAATAAACCATAATGGACATAAAAATGGCTGAATGAATTTTTTTTTTGCAATTTTGAACCAGTACATGAAACATTTCACTTCCTCTCTATAGTTGTTAACTTTTTTTCGTCACAGTCATGCAACATCACTGGGGAAAAAGTAAAATTTTCATGATGTGCATTTTAAAAAAATTTTAAATCCATTAATATAGCATTTACAGATTCACTTCCGTTGTATCATTGCTTCGAAAGCCACTCGGAAAATCGACTGGTTGGTGCAAACACAAGCACTCAATGCTTTAATAAAAAAAGAGGACTTACTAAAAAAGACATAGCTGCTATCGATAAAAGTAAAAGTTATTTGATAAAAATGAGAGTTATTCAAGTGAAACTTATTTAAAAAACATTATACAATAGCTTCAAAAGAGCAACAGTTAACTATTCAGTTTCGGAAATCCTATCATATTCCTCAGTCTATTATTTTTATTAAAAAGAACTATTGTTGGGATAAAATTTTCAATTTTCCTATTTTTATCTGCATGGCATAGGAATGAACTTGAACGATATATCGACGCAAACACCCGGCTAGTATATAAAAATCGATTGGTGGTTCGCACGCTATACCCTGAAATTGAGATACACTAGTGTGTAAAAACGATTTATTTTCAAAATAAACTGATTTTGATCATTTTTCTTTCTCTAATGGAGTCATCAAGATTTATTTAAAACTTTCCTTTTTTGCTTAAATGTCACGCTTGTCAAATTTTACAACTAAACTACCAATTGATTTATCACAATTCAAATTATACCAAAAACGAATTACGGAATTTACGAATCTATTAAGATAGACTTTCGTAGATTACGAAGATTTATTTGACCAACTCGCTTGGATAATGTGATTTTTCATACGCGAACAATTGGCTTTATTTTGCACATCAATCTTCTCCCATTTGCTATTTTTTTTTTATTCTCTGTTTTGTTTTTTTTTTTTTTAATATTCCTGCAGTTATTTGATATTATTCTCCTTTGAACTTATTTCAATTTTTCGGTATACAAACAGAATTTTTCAAAGTATTTAAGTGGAAATTTTAAAAAATTGTGTGTTTTGAAACAAAGTTACCGATAACAGTCAAAAGCTTTTGGTTAAAAAAATAATATACATAAAGTTTTTTGATTTGATTGAAATATTAACAGCGTCATGTTATTAATTCTTCATTTTTATTTACAGATCGAATTTAATTATTTTTATTTTAATGTTAATAAAAATATTTGGAAAATAATGTTAGGTTTATTTTGTAATTCAAGTAATTCAAAGTTTCTGAAAACATTTTTTAAAGTGTTATCGAAATTCCAAGACATTCTAGTCGATTCAATGCTATCTAAACTTATTTTGAGTCTCTTGATTTTGATAGCCTTTGCACTAAATCTTCAAATGCTCTTTATCTGAGCTCGAATTGCTGCTTTTTCACTTCTATAGCTCTGAATAGATGCTTCTTCTAGTCTTAAAGTCTTTGAATATTATTTTTTTAAATTGTAAAAGTTTAACGGCTAAAACTATTATAGATATCTTCGTGTATGAAGGATTTATTTTAATTAAAAAAATCACCAACTATGTCATGAATTTCAAAATATTATGAAATCTTACATAAAGAATATTTATAAAACATCAGATTTCATCTGATATTTTTTAAAAAATTATCTTGAGTTTATTTTTTAGTAATACATAATAATAATTTCAACATTAACAGAATCATACAACAAGCTGGTTTATACAGAAATATTGACTCATTTTAAAATTAATATTTTCTTTTGCAGTTGTCTTATTCAAAGGACTGTGTCCATAATTTTTTTTATTCTATCTATTTTTGTCGTTAAAAATAAACTTTTTAAAAAAGTTGCTGGAAAAAATCTTATTTGTAATATTTTCCATTAAAAAATGTATGTTTTGTGAAATAAAATGATTTAAAAAGCTAAAAATAATGAATAATATTGAAAAATCGTTCAATTTGCAAATTTATATTTTAAATATACCATGTAATTTTTTTTCATTACCGACATTCCGCTAAAGTGAAGAGCTTATACTTTTTGGAGCTAGTAATAAGTCTGTAGTTGAGATGGAAAAAAATTAGTGGCAGATACAAAGTGCTGTAATTGAAACGAAAGAAAACGGTTACAGGACTAGAAAAAATATGTAAGGGTGAAAGATTATTCTGTATATATCCTACAATATAGTTGTATTGAAAACATAATTATATGTTGGTTTACATATTTTAGTTAAATTCTTAACACAAATATACAAAGATTTTGTAGAAAAGAAACTCCTGAATAAATCCGTGACATCCGTTCATTGTTGGTATTTTTATCGCAGCAAATTTTCGTGGTTGCATCTTAGGCGATAAATTTAACTGAGGGCGGTAGCACGTCCATTTAGACTGTGCAAATCCTGTTTTTTGGAAAGTTAAACGTTCCTAAATTTTAAGCAACCGTATAAACAGACAGTATAGATATATTGCACTAAATGGTGTCCGTTATATAAAAGAATTTCACAGTCATTTATCAGGATGTTTTTACATCAAGTTTTTTTTTTTACTATTGTATATCTTCATCACTTAGTTATTTACTCTATTGCCTTGTGAGGGCATCAAGAGCGAGTGAACAATAGAGAACAAAGAAAAATTCTCGAAAAATACTTCGAGTCCAGAAGGGCCAGAAGAAAGTAAAGGATAGTTCGTATCACGGGTGAGATGTAAAGGAACAAGAGGACGAAAACAAAAAGAGAAACGACGGAGACAAATGAAAGGTAACCGTGACGCCAGACTCCCACGCGATAATAACTTCTTTGCTACTCTTACTAACATGTGTATCCTATATGTGTGAGTAGAAAAATTTATTTCACTCAAACATTCAACACATCTCCAACCTTTGCAAATTTTATAGAACCTATTAGTTAATATAACACTGTTTTCTTACAATTTTGATATCTTTTTATTCCATTTTTACTAGAAGATTCATTTTTAAAAAAGAGATTAATTGTATTTAAAGCTCCATAAGCTATATTTTTTATGCTAAATTATTCTTGAAAATTATGAGCAGCATGAAAATAGAGAATTAATTTTTAATGTGGAATTCTATACTCGATGAGTTGAAAAAATGATGATGATGGATTTGGAAGATATGTGACATGTTCGATTTTAAAAAATCAATATCCAACACTAAAACTGATTTTATTCATAAAACCTAGATGGTTTAATCAGAGGACTTAAAATATATTCAACAATATATAGAAAAAAATTCCAACAGTTATTCTCTGACATATTGAAAAATACATTCTTATCAAACCTTCTCTGTCATGATGGTGATAGACATGTTGGAAAATGTATGAGTTCTAGATTCTCTTTTTTCATTCCAGAGGAACAAAATGATTTTTTTGTGGACTTTGATGATGCAAGTACTCTTCATAATGCTAGATCACTAGATACTGATACTTAAGTGATATATTAGTAATAATAAATATTCTTGCAAAATCCAAGTTTTCTAATTCAAAATGATATTTCGAAAAAAAAAAAAAAATGAAAAAGAGAAACTAAAAAAGTTTTTATGTTTATTACAAAAGGTAATGATCCTCAAATAAAACTCCAACACCAAAACGAATAACGATACCAAACAGTATGCTATGCTTTGTATTTCGAGAATAACCTAGCAAAATAGTGGGAAGAATGAAACTAAGGGTAGAAAATGGGTAGATATTCTCATGATACTTTCTGCACGTTTTCTTAATAACTTTCAACGGGGTAAAAGATTCTGCAGCGGGTCGTCGTCTTTCGCATATACGTTCTTACATTTATTGTCCAATAAACCATAGACCGACACTGCTTTTACTGGAATTCACTGACAGTAATAGCTTGAAAATGTCGAGAAGAAAAAGAACAAGTTAGATGAAAAAACATCGAAAAATTTTTACTGTATGAACATGGCTTTCTAATTAACCTGCCAAGTTTTATTTATGAGCATCTCCGGTTGATCAAGAATTGTTTTGAATAAATAAATACCAAAAGCCCAAAATACTGATTCTACATCAACTCATTTACACTTTTTTATCATGAAGAAAAGAAGAGTTGATAAATTTTTTAAAGCAATCAAGAATAAATGAAGAACTTGTAAAGAATTGAATGTGATTTTTAAACTGAAAATAAGATTTCATGACTTTTTATGCTTCCAGTCACCGAACTATCACACATTCAGCTGTGATCGACATGAATGACTACCGGATTTTATTTGCAATCGATAATCAATTCAGAAACTTACTTGCACAAACCCTGACCTTACATTATTAATGATATGTTTTCTGTTAAAATACTTCCAAAGATTCCAATGTAATAATAGTAATAAACTGATGATACATATTAAAAAAATGATGAAGTAACAATCGATATCATATTGCAAATGAATTAAAAACAAGCTGAAGATGAAGAAAAAATGACCCAATCTAAAGCAAATGTTAGTCAACGATAAAGATATAATTTTAAAACTCAATATTTTAATTAAAATCTTTCAAATTATAACTGTTAAAAAATTCATACTTCTACAGAAGACTCAGTTGAATTTATGTATTCAAATAGCTATTCAGTAAATCGACATTATTGTAATGAGATCATTATTTTTCGTGAGTCATTGAACCAATTAGAGGGTGGAATTGACATACTCGAGGAAGCTTGAGTACTATGCACGAGGGTTGAAAATTTTGTGGTATAATAAAAGGCAAGTAGAATATATAACTTTTTGCAGTTTTATTTCACTCTCATATTTTTTTTTATAGCATTAATACTCTTCATTACATAAACGGTGCTGTTTTTTTTTTTTTTTTTTTATAAACACATCATTTATCCATCATAAGTGCTTTAATATGCTTTCTAACTTATCAAGAATAAATAATTCATTTAAAAAAGAATTCTTTTTCAATGATACAAATATTTCAATGGTATATTATTTTTATTCTGAAGCTTCTTATAATGAATTAAAAAGTATCAGAAACTTATAGTCAAAGAAGTTGGAATACCTTTCAAAAAGAGTAGTATAAAAAATATATTTGAACTTTTAGTAAAAAAGCTCGAAAATGACGAATAATATGTACACTTTGCGAAGATGAGCAAAAAAAAAAAGAAAAAGAATACAAAGTATTTACTCTGTACAAACGATAAGGTTTTCTTTTCAAAACGACATCAAAAACTAAAACTGTGATTGTGATGGCTTTATTTAAAACTTGCTATTCTGCGAAATACAATCCTTTGCATTTTTCTTTCACAAAAAATGCATGTACGTCTATATACCAAATTTTATACTATCGTCTGCAAGCACGTTTTATTCAATTCTTTCTATTGTTTTAAATCGAATTTTACATGAGATATTATCTATAAATTCTCACGAATTCAGATTTTCAAGTTTATAGTTAGCAATTAATGGCCAACATTATTCAACGTAGTTTTGTACACATGTGGGAATGCTTTTTTCTCCAATCATAAAAGTTTTTTGATTTTTTTTTGTATAGCAAAATGCCCGCAAAAATATCACATTGAAATTGATATCGAAAAGCTCCTTTTATTAGAGAAAGTGTTGGCCATATATCGTGTTAATCTCCAGCATCCTGGTTGTTATTTGTTTCAGAAAAGCTTCAATATGTTTTGAATTTGAAAAAGATATGATGCTTTTTCTATAATTTAATTTTTTTTCTTTTTTAATTTAATAATAATGTTGAAGTATAAACTAATTATTTGATTTAATCGATATTAATCAACTAAATTACTTCAGTTAATTATATTTTCCACCAGCTTGCTAAAACTACTGAAATTATGGCACTGATGATAAAGTGTTGACTGTATCTCAGTCAACTTCATTATATGAACATGACACTATTTTAGGGTTTTTGATGTAGATATAATAGAATGATCGTTAATTAACATCGTCTTTGTCTTTGAATTTTTTATCAGTGAATATTAAACATAAAACTCAAGGCAACTTGTTGAAGAAAATTCAATAGAAATGTCATTCTAACATCAAGAAGAAGAAATAGATCTGTGAATTATTATTAAAATTTTGAAAATATTCAATATCTTGAATAGTTAATGTAAAACAAAAAATGTATGAGTCAAGTTCACAGTCAACTGACTGTAGCATTGATCATGTATTTTGAAAATAGGATGTGGAGTTGAAGGCATTGACATGATAATATCTCCAACAAGCGTACTTTTTCCAATATAATATAACTATATCCATCACCACGAATTTGCAGAATGATGGGAATATAGGTGGAAACCTAAACCAAAATCGCCACGCGAGATGTGAACTGTGAGAAATATCTACGTCAATATATTCTGGAATGGTTTTCACTTTACAAGCTGCTCAGATACATGGCAGAATCTAACCAATAATGAACACTCATGTAGTAGGTAATATTTGCTTAATTATTTCCGCATGTTTATGACACATGAGTGTACATATTACTTGATATTGATTCTAAGGTCATATACATATTAGTTTCTAAATCAAAGTTTATCAATTTGTGATATTACTCACATACAGAACAAAATGAGATAAAATAATCAATAATATTTGTTATTCTTTCTACTTGGTAAAAAATAACAAGTGAGACTCATTTATAATAAGAATAATAATCATAGAATTGTGTTACTTACATCATATCTCTCCTGAATGTGAGGTCCTGCTTGAGCAATATAAAGTGTGCTAGCTGTATCAAACACAAGTTCTTGAGGAATCCTCGTAACCTTCTGTCTGGCCATCTCATGACAGTTCAAATAAAGAGCAACATCTGTAGTTGATACTCGAATCACTATTTTGGACCATTTCTTTATTAGTTTAGGAACACTGAATTTAGCAACTTCCTCTGAATGTGAATGCTCATCTGAGTTAGTATAAACCAGAGAAACATTTTGATTTGATGCTGGGCCTTCCTATAATAACAAAAAGAGACATGGATGTGAAATGAATATGAAATGGGTACACAGAAAATGTTTCAACTTACTGAAATACGTAGACCTAATTGAACAACAGTGTCGAATGGGTTGAGTACTGAAAATAGGTAAGCATTCCTCAGAGATGTTGGTTTGAAGGTTGCAACAATCGTGAATTCAGCAGGTAATTTTTCTGGTAAGCACAATCTATAAGGCTGTTTAACCTCTGAACCAGGACGGAAACCGAAGGCAAAAAATCCATCTAGTCCATCATCAATATATTGATTCTTGTCCTCTGTGGTTACTACTGCAGCTTGCAACAAATCGTACACTGCATCTGGAATTATAAAAATAGTATTTATAAATAAATACATTCAGATTAACATTATTGATAACATTCTATATTAAAATTAGAAAAAATGAATAAATTATGTTTATGTTTATCTATATAAATTATATTATTAATGCTAATATAGGTAGTGATTTCATTGAACCTAGAAATAAAACATTAGAACTCTACCAACAATCAGGTTTAATTTTATATATTATCACATTAAAGTCTCTAGATAGAAAATGTATACATTTAATCAATGCCTCTTTACCAGGCATTACTACAAATGTGATTCCAATATTTACGCTTCTCTATGTAAACAGCAACATTGAACAAGATAAAATTTTCAAACAAGCATAATAGAATTATATCAGTTCATTTTGTTTGAATTTTCTCATATGTTTTATTATGACAATACAAAAAATTAACATTATCATTCTTTAGTCATTCTTTTGATTTTATATTTAAAACCATCTTCAATTTATTGAATAAAACAATTCTAAAAATAATTATTGGTTGAAATAATGTAAATGCAGTTTAATGGCATTAAAATTAGTTGACTGCATTAAAGGTCAGTGTGATGCATAATACAAAGTATCACGTTTGAATCTTGAATGGTCGTAGTACCGAGTTCATGACGAGAAAGTTAATGGCCAAAAAAGTTAATAAAACCAGAAAGAATCCAAAAAAGAGAAAGCATAAATAATGGTAAAAAATGTAACAAAAGATAAATCTTAAATTAGTAACGATAAACCATTTCGCTTCAAAGAATTTTCTGACTTTCATTTTATTACATATTTTTCATTTAAAAAAATAATTTAATTTATTGTTCCAGTTTATTTATCGAAAGAAGTAGATATCCTAGAGTAATTTATCATCATAGCCACCAAGGTTGCTTTCTTCAGCAATTAATAGTTGCAGTTAATAAAATGATGATTTACAATAAAAATAAAGATAATATACTTAAGTAATATTTCGTTGTAGGTTGAACCTAAGCTATTGATATATAATTTTCAACGATTTATAAAACATTCGATAGAATGTGGATTTTGTAACGTTAAAGGTGATAGTGTTGATAATAGATATTTATAGCGAAAGAACGAAGTACTGTAACAAATCGTATTAAAACTCGACCGATGTTGCAAGCCGGAAAAATACCGTGTCCACTTTCCGTTTTCGAATATGTACTGTCCTCGATTTTCTCTTTTCTCTGTGTGCTTTCCGAACTTCCAAAATATATATTGGATGATGTATCATCGAAATCCTCCAAATGTGCTTCAACGTCATGCGATGCATTTCCGCTAACAGTGATAAAACTTATCAACATAGTCAATTTTCATTTATTTTATCAATTTTTATACAAATAAAAGCTCTTTATTCATCACTTTTATCATTGTTAAAAATATTAGACGGTCTTTTTTTTACTTTTTTATGTTCATTTAGCAATTGGATGGGTTAATAAATGTATTGGTTAGATGATATTTTAAAAAAACCATTCTAACATATTTGTTTTGTTAATTGAAAAACATTAGACGAAAAGATGACTATTACCTATTAGGTGGGTATTTTTAATTTTTTTTTTTTCAAGAATTTACTTAACTACGGAATCATCAAAGCATCAATAAATCCATGTATACTGAAAAAAGTTTAATTAATTGAATTTTTTTCATAGAAGATTTCTTTCAAATTTCTAATTTATATTAAAATACCGAAAATTTTTATTTCATTTTTTTTTTTTTTTTGCATTACACTGAAAAAAAAATATATTATTTTTATGTTGAATTTCTAACTTACAAAGATGAAATAAAATTTGTAAACTCTATTTGTAGCCTGCTGATTCGGGTCAAAAAATAAAGATAAATAATTTGTTAATTAGAACACATTACAAATCTTAACGATAACTAGAGGTCGATTGCGCGCTTCGCGCTCCTTAGTAAACATGTTAAAAATGAAATAACATTGAAATAAAGGCTATTTACCGCCAATCAATACAACGACCAATCAAACGACGAATAAAATGACAACAGATATGACACAATTATGACGGCATCCGCCAATCAATTTTTTAGAAAAGCACACATTATACACCATAATTGTCATATTTATTGCTCATTTTTACACAGTTCGCAGTTTTAGTTTATTATAGACTTTTTTACAAGAAATAATTGTAATATGCTCTTATTAAAAATAATCTCTTATTATTTGTCAACCTGGAGTGACAAAATATAGTGATTACAAGTAATATTTACAATTTCTTTCTCTTTGTGTACATTAAATACTTGAATTGAATAAACTATTTTCACAGTATTCTGACATTTTAAAATCAACTGTATTCTTACTCAATCCTAAAAAATATTCTCTTGATATAAAATCAATAATACATTTCTTTAGTTTATGTCCAATTTTTTGTACCTGCTACAGCTTATTTTTTCCTCAATGTCATGAAATTTGAAGAAAAAAGCACAACTATAGGAAAAAAAACTCTAAAACTTATTTTTTAATTACATCAAATAAAATTTATCTTGTAAGCTCTGCTTGCTTATGTTTTGAACTTATTCTTTTTAATGTACATAAAACTTTCGAGTGTAGGTTTTCTGAAGACTCCAGGCATCCTGTTATTTACTTTGAAACTTTATTGTTGGAGAAGATTCTAGGCGTTTGAGATGCATTAAACACTAGTATAAAGCTCTTAATTGATTGTGAGAATTTTCAAGGTTTAGAGGGTTATGCGGGTTTTTCATTGTTTAATATAAACATAGCTATTTAATTATTTATTGTTGTATAAATGAAATATTACTCTAAATTAATCAATTCAATTCGTGATTAATTGTTATAATCCATATTACTTAAAATGAATAAAACTAGCAATATGGATCCAAAGCATATTAAATTTGCAATGAATTTGATATCAATGTATTATATATTATTGAGCTCTAAATTATGCAACATATTATCAGTACAATATATTGAACTAGAGATGAAATGAAAGAACCTATTCATTTTATTGTTATTCCAAAAATAGTGAAGATTGTTGAGACAAAGAGATTTAAAATTGGAAAGGTACTTACAAATACGAAAAAAAAAAAAATCAGAAGTATTGATAATATAATTGGGGTCAAAGAAAAACTAATATACACGTAAAAAAATAACTTAGGTTCAGAAGTGTAGGATGAAAAAGTAAAAAGTAGCAAGGCAACAAGATACATGTTAATTGAATAATGAGAATGATAAATGAATGTAGAGAAATGACTGATTAGCATAAAATAATTGGATTAAAAATTTCCAGTATGTGGTACAAATTTTAGTTTCATTCTTGATTCAACACATTTAGCTTCCTTTTCAAAGTGTAGTGCTAGGAAAATGCTTATCGCTTCTATTTACACATTTTTATTCTTTTCTTCCATGTAAAAGTAGTACAAAATGGAAGTAATAAGTTGGAACCAACGATAAGAGACAGATTTAATCAGTAACTTTAGACAGTGAAAAATGTCTCATGAAGTTTTTTCTTAACTGTTACCCCTTTGATCGAAATAAATTTTTATTTTTAATACTATCATTTTATCATTCTAAGACAATTAATGTTGATAATTCAAATTTTTTGGAGTTTTTAATTTTTTCCTCAATATTTGAACTCATAAAAAATTCGCAGTGACTTACAAAGAATGATATTAACAAGAGATACAATTTCAGTTTACAGTAAATACTCTATTTTCCCTCTTGTTGAACTATTCTTAATGTTAACAAAAGCACTATGGAGCTCCTGGATAAAATGTTCAACTAAAAATCAATAAAATTGTAGTTCAAATATAGCTGGGAATAAAGCTTTATTAATTTAATTGAATCAGCATTTTTAATCAGATTTATTGTAAAAGTTATAACCCTAGACAGTTCATTAATTATTAAATAATTTTTTTCTCTCTCAACTGTTAATAATGGAATCAATTACCAAAAAAGATAAAAATATTTTACGTAACATTAAATTTCATTTACTTTTTCAACTTTCTAAAGCATTCTAATGTTCATTATCGTTTTTCAATCTTCATTTAAGAACTTGGATTGGAACTAGAATGTTCATAATAATTCGTGATCATTCAGAACATGATGACAATGATTATTTAAGTACATTAAAAAATAAATGATAAATTTGACTTTTTTTAAATTAACTAAGAAATTAATTTTTTAACAACATATTGAATTATAATCGGTATTTTATCTAATGCATGAAACTTGTCTGCATCAAATAGATATGAATTAATGTAAATAAAAGTATTGAGAAGCATTTACTCTGTATTCAGAACTACATATTCAGTTCTATACAAATGATTCAGCATTGACATACAATATAAGCTAAATGTCCAGATTCTTAATGAAAGTGAGATCAACCATGCTTGTGCATCAATGATGTCAAAGGCGTAGTCCTAGATCAATGTAATATTACAGACGTATCATGTAAATCAGAGGATGGGAAGCATCTACAGTATCTTTAGTACTTAGCTAACGACATACATATATAGGGATCGTCGAATACGCCCACATGATTCAATATCAACTAGCTAAACTATTTCAATCATGTGGAGTTTGCCAACATTCTTCTCTTAAAGCGAACAAAATTATCGTTTATACACTATTACTATTAAGAGAACATATAGCTTCAAAATACTTAGATTTATGATAGTTATATGATATTCATCGTCAAGAATAAAAAAAAAAATGTTGCTTTGCTAAATTTAGAAAGGAATTAAACTTACAATTACTTTAACTGTATTGATAAAAAATCTAACAATTCAAAAAATGGTTTAAAATAACACTTCAAAACCATTCAATGCAACATGTCATCAACAACCTACAGAAAAAATGAAATCAACTTTTAAATGTTTAGAAGTGTTTAAAGGTTGTTAACCAATTTTCTAGAAATTTTTTAAAACATTAAACATCAGATATACTTTAGTATTACATTTCAAAACATTTAATAAGTTTTATTATAAAATAGTAATCACGATTGAAGCTAATTGGTCTTTCAAACATAATCATGAATTCTTATAAAAGTGATCAACCCAGGTAAGATGGAAGACTGATCCATTTTTGGTCAAGTATTTGACCAATGTTAACCAAATGACTTCAGACATTCATCTCAAGACCTATTAGATTTAAAAAATTCTTAATCTGTACTTGCCACCAATATTAGCTATTTATAAAAATTTCTAGGTATGTTTTAATACGTCTGCTAAAATCTTTAGAAGCTATCTATAATTTTAAATTGAATTTGTGACTTTTACACATACAGATTGATAAAGAATAATCACCTCGAAATTCTTCTAGACTTTTAGATAACTAGATGAAAACTATTTATGAAGTGAGATTAAAATCTAGCCAACATCTAGAAACTGGTGATTTCATATGGTATGACACACATAAGATAATCCATGCGCAAAGTCTCAATGTCTCCCTCTCAATTGTGGTGAAACAAGATAATTGCCGGTTGAATGGTCACGAACAACAGTTTATATCCTGACTAGAGTACGGACCATATTGAATATACATTGCGCTGATATCGAATTGATTCAAACACCACAATAATTACTAAAAGAAAAAATATTGATATTGGTAAAAAAAAATTTTAAACCACTTAGGGAATAAATCTAATGAGAATTGTAATAAATATTTGAAAGGAGTATCTTTTCAAGAGTTTATAAGTTTGAAGAAATAAATTATTAATTCTTCTTGATGTGCTAAAATTCTGGAAAAAATATAAAAATTTTATTTGATTTTGAAGAAGTTTATTGCAATATAACTGAAATCTTTTGAATAAAGTATACAACCAACGAATATCTTATTCACGTGATATGCTAATTCGAAAATCATAAAGTTGAGATGTTATTGTGGAGTACATATTCTAAATGGTATATTAAATAATTCTTTTCATTAAAATTTTCAAAAGTGCGTGAAAAGTCGACACATCTGCATTAAAGAATAAAAAAGAAATCAAAAAAAATTTTACGACACTTTTTATAAAGGACTTTAAGAGCATAAAATATCTTTTAAGGATTTGCAAAATTATATATAATTTATAATGCTCTTTTTTTTTATTTATTAAGTGTCTGAAAGCCTCTTAAAACTTATTTCCTACATGAATAGAATTAATTTTAACCATCCTTCTATCGAGATACACACAGATGTATGGCAGTTTAAATTCAGTAATTAAACTTTCAACAAAAGAAAAAGAGTATTTAATTGTAAAAGTATACAGAGTAATGAGTAAGATAAATTTTATTGAAAAATTAATTTTCATTTAATTCAAAGGACATTTTATTGTTCGACCTATTGACAAATAATTTGTTGAGTTCCTATTAAATAATTTCTTCAACATTAGTACTTTAAATATGTTGGGAAACTGGAAGTGAATTAACCTATAGTTTTAATCGCTTAGAAAAAGGATAACAAATGCTAATAGAAATGGAGTTTAAAATAGAAACTCAGGTAAGTTATTAGCAATAACTTTATATTTTCTTTTAAAATTTTTTTTAAAACCTTTTAATGTTTAATTGAAATTTTTACCTTGGTTGAAAGCTTCAGTAATTTTTTTTTTGAATAGTCAACTGAATTTATTAATCTTCTGTGATCAACAAAACTACCCGATGGTGTGAGTGACTGAGCAGATAAAAAACTAAGAATTTTTGTGCAATTTCCTAGACGCCTTTGGAATGTATACCTAAAATTTTAGCTTTAAACTATTTTTAATAAATCAATTTCAATGATCAAATTCTGAAAATGTTTCCAAGGATTATTTTGGATGTAAATAAGATAGTAAGTAAATTCTTGTATTAATATAGCATTAAAATTAAAATGGCCTTAAAATAAATTAAAAATGTAAATTTCTAATTTCTAAAAGATTCAGATAATGTTTTAGATATCACCTCCATTCCACATTTATTTTTGTTATTAACTAAATTTAAATTTTGTTTTTATTTTTTTACATTTTAACTCAAATTTAAACTGCTGTATGTCATTCTTTAAAGTTATCACAGAATTCATCTACTTATTACCGCCATTTTTAGATCTAAAAACATAGATAAATGTGTGAGTGATATTATTATCACGAAGTGACTTGAAGCTAGGGAATCTTTATTTTCTAACGTTTATGTTAGCTGTATTTCTAAGCTTAGAACAGTAATTTTCAGTTTCTTGTTTTTCTTAGTGTTATAAGGGAGAAGCGGTGAAAAAGAACGTGCGAGTGAACACCGACACTCAGCAGTGTGGAAAGAAAACTTATCCAAATACTGAACTTCAGGACCGAGTACTTGTGGAGGAGTTGGAGGAAATAAAATAAAAAAACATATGAGAAATACTTACTCGAAGAGTGTTATATGTAACAAAAAACAAAATTCAACTTTTCATAGAATTTTCTTCAATTTCTAACACACTAGAGTTGTATTAAATTTCAATAATTTAATTCTTTAAATAAATGTCTTTAAACAGAATGAATTTCACCTAGTTAAAAATTGATTTGACACTAGGTATAAATAATATCTGGCAAGTTCTTATTATTTCATTCATTTTAACTACTATCTCATGCTCAACCGTTTGATTTTTATTTTTCAAATACTTCAATATTTATCTTCAATGACAGATAATTTTTATCTTGCTCTATGGAGGAAATTTCGTTAAATTATTCTATCCATATATTTGTGATTATTTATGAATTTGTGCTATTTTGGAAAAGGATATACAGTAAAAATTTATGATTTTTTATCGTTCTGAGAATAAGCAATCTTTAAGCGTAAGTTAATCGTAATGATCATTACATTACCCAAAACTAAAAATAGTTGGAATCTACATTACAGAATCAAAAGTTGAAAAATCCGTAAACGAAACCTTTCTATGCTTACACGACGAACTTCCCATTATTAATTGTTTACAAAAAATTCATATTGTTATAAACAATTTCTAATTATTAAGAGTCATAGTTCATCATTAATAATATTATTTTGTCAAAAGCATCCAAATCCACGTGCTGTTTGCGCTTAAAAGTATTTTAAATAACTTGTCATTTATTTATTATTAGTTATTTTCTGAAAAAAAACAGCTCAACCGAATTCATTTAAACTTCTTTCAGATTTTCTTTATAATAATATCTTTTGAATAAATTTTGGTTGAAGTCGATATCTCAAGAACGGATTAAGATATCGAAAACGAAAAAGATGCTGACAAACGTACGTACACACATACATCGTTCTAAAAATTGGTCAGTATGCTTGAAATATCTTTAAACGTAAAGATATGATGAGAATTCACATTTCACCAATTGACCCAATTTCAATAACTTCCTTATGAGAAGTTAATAATGACCATCATCATCCAGAAAATAGCTCGTATATGAAATATTAATATTTTTTATGAATTGATATGAACTTAAAAGTTTATTATAAATAAAATTTTACGTACTGGTTGCTCTCTGGATGGCGACTATTTGCGGAGTATTTTATACTCGCTTATATTTATCGAATTTTAATCTTTTAAAAGTTTCGTTTTTAGTTCAACCGAAGAATTAGATAAGCACAATTAGCTCTAGCATAAATTTTGCTTTATCAAAATCTGGAAATATAAGTAATATTAACGTAAAAATTTTTTTGGGGGGATTTTTTTCGTAAAAAAAAATTATAATTAATTTTACGAGACCTGAAACAGAAAATGAATAACTTACCTCATCTTTAGGCAAGTTGTTAATAGCAGTGCTAGGCAATGCTTACTCTGGTTACTCTCCAGGTTTATACAATTGCCCTAAGACTTTCTTTACTTTGAAAAAGTCAAATCATGCTTAGCCCTGGTTAACAGGATGGAACAAGGTTAGGAACAGCTATCCCCGGCTTGGGGCAAGTTGTTAACAGGATGGAGCACATACTCACTATCCAATGCATCGGATGCCACTGGCCTAACTAAGATGGCTACCGAATTTACTCAATGTATTTATCTTTGTTTTTTTTCATTGAGCTATTTTAATCGGAACAATTTTTCTCAGGAACTTTTAGCCTCCCCCTCGCTTAAATGTTTTGTATAATTGTTTGAATAAGAAAGCTAAGGTTTTAAAACGGATCTGATAAAATTGTTAGAGATACCTTAGTAGAAAAGTAACATTAGACCATAGTTAACTAATACTGACCCAGTGTTAACCTGAAAATGGCCAATTGTGCTTTTTTCCTCGGGTATTAAGACCTCAATATCGATTGAGTATCGATTATATCACTTATCAAACTTTCATTTGAAGAGGATAGAGTTTTAAATATATTTCGAATAATTAGAGAATTAATGATAACTTAATTCAAAATAAATATTTTCAATTGAAGAAAACTGATGATATTTTATGCTCTTAGATCACCAAAAACAATTATATGACGATGACGATTATTATCGTTAGCCAATTTATAGATCGGAATCGGTTTATTGTGTGAATAATTCTTTTTCCCACGGAAGAACAGAAAATATGTAAGAGAGTAGAAAAAATGTATAAATGTTGAACGAAAGAAAGGAGATGAGATCTGGGATAGAATCTACATCAGATTCGCATCTAGAATTTTAAAATAGAACATGCAAAAGAGTCTTTGGTAATACCGAAACCCGAATCGACGAGAAACCGATAGTAGTAGAGTCGCGTGGCAAGTCACTTGGTTCCATTCCCGACGTGACTCTTAGCGGTTTCTCTACGGACAAGAAAACGTAACGGATTTAGTGCTCCTGAGGATTCGATATAGTGACGTTAGTATTGCGAATGTATGCAAAGAGGACTGAGAACTAAGCATGAATTTCAATGATTTTATATACACCAGAAACACAAACGTGTATAAAGTTTGGGTAAAATTGAGCGGCTTGGAAGGATAAGATGACAAAATAGGGAAATTGTAAGGATAAAAAAAAACAATTAATCTAAATGTACACACAAGATATGCTGTTGAAATTGTTTGTTAGGCATACCACTTATGTCATCATAATGAACCTGTATTTATTTTTGTGATATCAACATGGTTTCGAAAACATGTAAAATGAATAGAATCATCACCAGAAGTTTAACTTCAAGAAGAAGTTAAAAGTTTACGTGAAAACATTAAATAACTTCATTATAAAACTTAAAATTATGTAAATATAAAAAGAGTCATGTTGAATATGGGTTTAACAAACAGAAAATACTGCTTGAAAAGAATAAAAGAGTTTTTGTTGACGAAAATTACGTAAGTTGAAAGTATGTTTCTTTTTTAGAAATTTTTATTTTTAATCATTTTGTTCTACAGTTGATTTCAGACATTGAATCATCAAAAATACTGCATTTTAACATTTTTACATTAAAATTAATCTAAAAAATAAAAATATGCATATAATCAATTAAATGAAGAAATTCTTGGATAACGATAAGAAAGAAGATTCATTCTGTGATAATCAAGCAACCTTTTGTCTGCTATATATTAATAGCTTACAAATATATCTCTTTCAAAAAATTCTGAATAATGTCAACTAAAATAATCTCTCCTATGAACATCTAGTGCTGTATAAATTTACTTGGAATCAAAATTCACAACAGAAAACCTGAATGGAAATCAAAATGAAGTTTCCTTTAACTTTCATACAGACTGAAATAATAATGAACCGCATTACAACATAAAATAGTCTTGTGTTAATAGCTGTCAATTATCATGTAGAATATTGTCATCAAGTTCATAACAATCAATTGGAAAAGCCTTTTCGGAATCAAAGGTATTACCTTTGCATGTTCTGAAATAGCTATTTCATTTGTACATCACATCTTTGTTCTAGTTTCACATGAGTAATTAATTAAGATTATTTGGAAATGCTTCACTTAATTGTAAAATTCTTGCTCCTACTTTGAAGATACAAAATTAATGATTACATTGCCAACCTGTGTTACAGGGAACATGCAAAAATTTGATCAAAGTTAATCTTCACATAGCCTAGGTTTATTTTGGACAGATCATCTAAAAGCTAGTTGCTAATAATCAGCTTTTATTTGACATCACATGGTGTTAATAGTAATTTTAGAAATTGTTTTAATACCTAAAATTGTGAAGAAGCTTTTTAAAAATAATCTTGAAGATATCCCAAATAAAGTTTATTCACATATATAATTTTAAAATAAATTATAAAAATATATCTAAGTGCTGTAAAAATATTTTTCAAGTATTCTGAATAGAAGATTTAGACAGCTTTGAAAAAAATCTATACAAAATTTTGCAGCAAAAGCTCTACAATATACAGCATTCCAAAGCAGAAAATTTTTCCAGTTTATTTCAATCATATTTGAGTTTAGAATGTAGTCAAAAATTCTTTTATCAATTCCATTTCAATTAATAAACTGTCAATTGAATTTTTTTATCTTAATTTCAAAATTTTAATTAGTTACAAATTCCTCATAAAAATATTAAATTTAATATCGAATAGTTCCACTGCTTTTGCACTCCAGTAAACGTAAGGCATTACCAGCATGTTCATTCTCTTACTATAAATTGAATAAAACTATAAATTGGTTAATTACTTGATTTTCATCGTAATATTCAGAAATTATATTTAATTGGTAAAATACATGGATGGAATATTTCGATGTTGTACTATTTAGCATAAATACAAATACATTATCAGTGCATGTCATATAAGAAAAAGCAGCAGCACTACTACTAGGACTTGTACTACTAATACTAATACTGTGACTATTATTCGGAGCAGTGAATGCCGTGGAAATATTGTGAATAAAGCATTTCGCATCGTTCTTCTCAAACCAGTCAGATGTGTTCAATGGGAAATTTAGTCCAACTACACGTCAAGAGTGTATAGATGTTGATATTTTTTTGTACTACGTTAAAAGCAAAAGCGAATGAAATGCATTCATCCGTTACCTCGATATCAAGAGACATCTCAAACTCGAGAGAAGTATGGAATCGATTCAAGTAAACTAGATATGTGAATTAATGCTATTCTGTAATTTATTGTCGAGCATTTAATTCCACTTACTTTTCATCAGCATAAATTCAATTAATTAATCGTTGAAAAATCATAACAGCCAAGTTATTCTATGAATTATTATTCTACGTATATTCAATCTTTCATTATTCATATTTTAGTTAAGAATTATTGTTGAAAAGACTCATTTCAATAATTTTTTAAATTGTTTATAACAAATTGAAATTTTTATAAACAATATATAATTATTTAGAGTTGTGTGAAGTCATTGACCATCATATTGTATGAATATGGACCTCAGTTTTTAACAATATTATTCATTTAATAAGTAGAATGTTTATTTTAAATGTCTTTTTTACTCAACTTATTTTACAGTCTTTTTGTTATTAAAAAAATGACTGAACCAAATTTTTTTAAACTCCTTTCAGATCTTCTTTATTGTATTATCATTTAAATGGAATTATTCTGGAGTCGGTATCTTCAATGATTCTCAAGATATCGGAAGTGAAAAAAAATCTTACATACGTACGTACATAAATACATTTAAAATACATGTTATATTTTGAAATAATGAATTTTGAAAATTTACCTCAGTATAAATACCTTAATAAACGGGAATAAGTCATTTTTAGCCACTATATGTACAATTCAATAATATATAAAACCATTCTATAATTGGAAAATTAAGATTGAGCCCTGTTCAAATAGTTGAGTAAATTAATCAATCATTTTTTTGATTGAAGTGAAATCTATTCTATCTCTATTTAATATAATGAAGAATACTCACAATGCTATTTTCTATTAAACATTTCAATAAAAAACATTCATTATTATGACGATCAATAATAATATATCTAATTCTATGATTTAGTCAAATGAAATAAAATAAAAAAATAAAATTATGTTTATGCTAATTAGAAAATGTTTATATTTACCTAATGCCAAAATTTTTCTTAGAATAATATTCATAAAAGTTTCTATATATTAACTTTACATCCAACAAAATTTGCTAATGTTGTTTGTTGATATTCTAATTAACTCAAAAACTATTGTCATAAGTTTTAATGTTAACATGAAATAATTAATTCAAATTTATACACTTATTACAATCAAGTCTCGTGTATTTTTTATGCACATGCATTGACAACTGTTCCGCTAGTCCAGCAGTAACTAAATTATACATTACTACTCACTTTCCATAACTAATAGAAAAAAAAAAATAATAACAGTAATTTAATGTCAGGAACTTAAGCTGATCACGTTTATCTTCTAATCTTAATGGAAACCATTAACATTGCTATATTATTCTTTTCAAAAGTATGACTATTTTTACTTTGCATCACGTGATGGCTTTAAAAGCCCTTGGGTAAAAACTAATCGGTTATTTTTTCTACAACCACAAACAGTGAAATCGCGTAAAATTACAAAATTACATACACTAGAAGGAATGCTTTAGTAAATAATAAGTAATAATCAATTTAATGTTCTTGGAAATGTTAAATTGATTTTGTAGTAAAAGTATGAACGATAATTTTTTTAGCTTTTGTATTCACACATTAAAAGCTTGATTACTTAATACATTGAAAATTTAACTATTTATCAAAGTTGAAAGTTTTCAAACTGTAAATTGTATTCATGTGAAAAAGTATTAGCTAAAAAGACTTTTTTTTACTCTATTGTTTCCAGTAATCATGAGCTTTTTGAAGAAATCCACATACCAAGTGCCATCTGTAGTTAGAAAGGTCTACAGTCCGATGTAGTGATAGACGGTAACTACTGCATATTTTGTATCATTCTGATCCCCAGTCTATTTTGCTTAACATAACCTATTCAACTAGAAAGTATAAAAAAGTTTTTTAGCATTAAACAAACTTAATCTTTATTTCATTATTTATGCATTTACATTACTATTGAAACTATAATAATCCTCAAAAAAAAAAATATTGAAATTATCAGCATCAATTTGGTGATATAATAAGCCAATTTGCAATTTATAAATCCAATTATTTTGGTAAGTAATTTTCGTTCTATTATTGTTTGAAAATGATATGTTAAACAATTGATAAATTTATGATGCATGAGTATAAAAAATAAATGTTAAACATATTGCAGTCAAATTTTAGGTAAAAATGTGCATACTTCAAGAAGTATTCAATATTTTATGAGAAAACATTGGAAATAGAAAGAAGAAGACTGAAACCAGATGTTTTATATTTCAAGAACCTTTTTAGCAAACAGGTTTACTTATTTTTTATACTTTAAATTGTCAACACCTAAGGTAAAATAATCTGCTGAATATTTTTACAAGCTGATGATTGATGTTGAACTTATACCAGATTAAAAAAGATATAAACAACTGATTGACAAATGTTAAATACACTTTTTCAATTATTTTATTTTATGCAGATTCTATGTGATTGGTTGTTGATTTTAATAGCACCAGAATATTGCATTTAAATCTGCAGATGATCATCATGATTCCATGAAGCTATTTATGGAAACATATTTTAACATATGCTAGTTGATGCCATAATTATTATTTCAAAAAATGGAAAATTAAATATTGTTGACATAAATATAGAATTGATCCATCATTCAACATTATTTTAAAATAAATTAAATACTTAATTGAGTATATAATAATAATATTTTAAATACTTCTTTCATACAGTCAATAAGTATCGTGGCAAATATTTTTCAACTTGTCACGAATTACTCCAGCATTTACAGACAATGAATGAATTCTCCAAGCCAAAAAACTGATTGTAACTTGGATTATTATCGAAAGTTTTATGAGAAATATGAATTCTTTGTTTTCACTGGTCTTTCTTCATCTGTCTTATCTTTTATTCTTTCTCTCTTGTCAGGTATTGTCTTACAAAATTTTTGTAATGCCTTGAGAAAGTACGTCAGAAAGTTTTACTTTGAAAACTTAAAGAAAAAAAAGGTTGACTTCTGCATCTTAGATTGTAAAGGACCAGCTGAGCATGATAAAAATGGAAGAAATGTCGATGTCAGAAGACCAGATAAGGATATCTGATAGATTTCTATGAAAGGTTTAGAGTTTAATCATTGTGATGTAGTTGGATTGACTAATACCTTTTCAACTCATTGACGTTAAACAATTACTCAATTGTTCTAAGCCAGTTACTTTAGATCATTCAATGAATTCTGATACTTACAGGAAATGAATATAAATTTTTAAACGTATCAAATTACTTGAAAGCAATCTCAACGATGTCAGAATGAAATAACGTCATGGATGAGATAATTTAACAAGAATTTTTAATTTCATTACCTTGTTTATGTTATTTAACATCTAGCCTAGACGATATCTTCAAGTTTATTTGAACTTTGAAACCTATAGACAACAAGCATTATTTTGTAAATAAAGCATCAAAGTAGGTTTCTTTGCTGAAATTTAATTCACTTCCACGTATTGTTAGTATTCCTCAACCACGTTTATTTATTTATCATGTAAATTTTGTGTAAAGTGACCGAATCCACCCGTTCTCTTGTTTTCATCTCTCTCTCTGTGTCACGCAAGACTTACTTTACTCTTCCGTGATATACCGGAAGGTTTCACCCTCTTAAACTATTTATCCCTTTCTATTATGCAGCCGGAATAACAACGTCGACGTTGTACTACCGAACTCCCACCACTGAGCCACCTAAAATCTCTGCTTTGCTCGCGGCTTTATCTGAGATGCTTCTTCGGGTTATCTTCAAGCTAACACTTGTTAAGTGCATGAAATTCCATTTTCTCTAAAGCCTTGTATGTCAAGGAAAAATGTGCCAATGAATTTTCTGATGAACATGAAAGAATAAATGAGTTATCAAATATTTCAGCAATTAAGAATTCTGGTTTAGATGATTTTTCATGATAAAATAAAACAATTCGTTCAATTTATTAGTGAAGAAATTTTCTCCAGATAATGAATGTATCATTTATCTTGGGAAATAGGAGTGTATGTTACGTATGCAGGAAGGCAGTTTTCATTGACAAGTGTAAAGTTGCTACATGAACCGTATCTTCTGTTGCATTTATATGAGGATGAATAAGGATAGCATCATCTGAACCAAAAACTAAGGTTACATCTTCACTCGTCTTGTGGTGAATGCAATAGAAGCTGCTGCTAAGGCAAATGCTATAAACTTACACTTGTCAATAACTACTATTCGACATGTTTGATATACAATTTTTTTGAATTTTCATTCGTAAAAGTTTTTTATTTTGGAAATGACAGATGCAATTTTTATAGTTCACTGCATTTTTACTCCAATGAAATTTTTTTTTTCGATTAAAATCAAAACAAATTTCCACTTTGTAAGAAATGACAAATTTATAAGAAATTTTTGTTTGATAGAAATAATTTTTTTGTTAATCTAAAAGTAATTTAATCTATTATTTAAATTTTATATCTTGCAGCGTTCAAAAAACATTTTATTTCAAAAAAATTTGAACAAAATGAAACTAATAGATAGAATGCTTATAAAAAATAATGAATTACAAAGAAAAAAAAAACTTTTTCTGTTCCTGAATATTTAAATTTTAGTAAAAGTCAATGATATCCAAGCATATTTCTTTACAATGATTATAAAAATATTCTTCATCATCGAAGCTTTTTTATTCTTATCTCAGTAACAATCTTCGACAAATTTAAATTCTCACTTAGTGATTATCTTTACGAAGATTCATGATACCATTTGTCTTCTTTTTGAACATTTTTCTGAACTTTCTCATTTTCTATCATTCTTGATGTTTTTACGATCAATGGCACGTTCACATTCCTTCAAATGCGTTTACGCTTGTGTTACCTCTATCCTCTTCTTGCTACGATCCCAGAAAAGTGACAAATGCTACCCGATAAACGGAAGATCCGTCATCCGACTAGCTCGTAATGCTTTATAGATTGAGGACCGTATTCCTCTTTCGACTTGATATATCACCCAAGGGATCGAGTATAGAATATAGCGATACACTACGTGAATCGAATCGGATATCTACAGCTTTTAAGCTCTTCCAGAATAAATATAGAGTTTTAAACAAAAAAAAAAAGAAATCAAGAAAACTCCAAGTGTCCATCATGAATCCAATGTGTTCACAAATAAAGTCAGGAGCAAATTTTCTTTCTGCATCAAAAAGTTTCCAGATAGAAAATTACTCCAACGATCACCTGGATCTTGGATCCTTCATTCCATCTTTTTCATGATTATTTTAAAAATACTGTTTATTAAAAATATTACTTTAAATCTGTCTTTTTTATTTGAATCTTCCATTCCAAAGAGATGTTTATTTTCATTCTGTAGCACAATCTGTTTATTTAATAGACTCATCACATAATAAAGGGACAGTAAGGATATACAATATGTATAGAGATACTAGCACATTACTGTCTTGAAGTTGTACATTTCAACCTCATAATTTTTTAGTTTCATTTGGCCAGTCTCCAAATGCATGTTATGTGTTGCATAGACTATAATAACAATTCAACTAACTTAAATATTCTAGATATAATTCCTGATGTTGGAGCCTAGTCCTGTGAACGTTCCCTACTTCTTTATTACACCACGATGTGGCTTTAATTAGACTGCACAAATATTCACAATTATACAGATAAGTTAAACGAATGCCTACATTGCTTATAAAATACCACTTTTGTCCTAAGATCATGATAAACAGAATTTATACTTTTTAACACTATGATAAAGTGAATTTAATTTCAAAGTCAATACAATGAATACTTAAAGATACTTAATACTTAAAGTGATTTTTTATGAGATGAAAAAAAAAATGCTAAATGACTTCTGTTGTTTATTAAATATTTTCATTAATAAATAATGAAGCTAATTGTACAGAAGATATAATTTTAGGAGAATAAATTGATTCAATTAGTTAACTTTAATTAATACTTAATTCTAAATAGTCTTGTTTTCAAAGAGGTGTACAAACGACTTGAAAATTTAATCAAGGCGTTGAGAAACAAAAAGGAAGTCGAGAAGGCAGTGAGCATCCCTAATATGACATCTGTCTTTGTAATAAAACAGAATGGCATAAAAAGGTCTTCACTGAATCTAGAAGGTTACGAGATAAGCTCAAGCTGAGCTTACAGTGCTGAGTGAACAGATGTACTCAGTAGACGTTAAAAATCCTTATTGTTATTATTTTCTTCCTTGACTCTCTTTTTTTTTTTTATTTGTTACGCCATGTCACAGATTATAATACATAAATTACTCTACTATTCTTCACGTTCATACTTATTTTGTAAAGATAAATTATTTTTCCCAAATGGGAAATTACTTGTAAAATATCAGGCCGACTTTCATACTTCGTGGTAAACAGTAGAAAAAAATGTTATCTAGAAAAATGAAGAAGACAAAAAATAGACATGATATTACAGGCAAAGCTTATTTATTTTTCCCTTCAGTATTATGTGAGCTCTAGATCTGGATCTTTTTTTTTATGTACTTTTTTTCTTTCTTTGTATCATTTCTCATGTGTTTGTTTTATAATACAAAATCACGTATATTTAAATTGTGTAATCCTGTTCCGTAGACTCAGGTGTTCGATAGGAGTTACAATTGAAATTTTTCATTCTTATTTTCAATAACATCGAGAATTAAATCTATACATGGAAATATTACTATTCTTGTTGTTGCCTGTTTTGCAGCTTTAATCTATTCAATTGAATTTGGAAAAAATATCCAAGTTGGTGTTCTGAATTATTTTTTTTTTCTTTTCAAATATATGACTACGTATTTATATCAATTTTATGGTCACTTTTTTGCTTCAAGCTTTTAAAAATAATAGCTCTGAATTTATTCGCAACAAAAAATAAATGCTTTTGAAAGCTCGAATTTAAATACATGTTTAAAATTAATTAAACACAAAATTATTAATAGTAATAAAATAATAGCAAAAGCTAAGAATAAATTAAAAAAAAAGGAATGATGAGTTGCAAAAATTCTAAATTGCAGGGGTTTTTATGTATGACTTTTTTTTTTATAAATCAAAACTTAAAGTTGATTTCAAATATTTGAGAATAAGTTTCCAAACAAAATTTTCCACGAAAAGAAAAGAAAATCCTTCTTTTCACAAATCGAACATTGCCCATAGAAAAGCAGCTCGTACAAATCGTGTGAATATAAAGAACAAGTTTTCATCACTTTTTTAAGCTAACGGGTGGATTTCGTGGAAGAAATATAACTTATAAGAAATCATAAAAATGTTCTTTATGGATAACTTTTGAAACAGACAATTCTCTTTATTATGATTCAAAATCGTTTCATATCAGAATTTTAATCTAAATTTTTTCATTCAGAAAAAATAAATCTTTTAAGTATTAAATTATTACATTGACACGATTTAACTTTATTATGATTAATGTTAATTTTTTTTTTTAACTTTAGAATAAACTTGTGAAGAAATTAGATATTTAAATTATTCAATATGACGATATTTAAATTAAATGAAGTTTCTCGTAAATTTATTTTCTATTTGAAATTGATGTAGTATGACCATAAAGTACAATAATCGATTACTCCCTCATGATATGTACTTGCACTGTGAGGAATCGTTAGTGCAATATGGTTCTCTCGTTCACCTCATAACTCTTCAAAACGATCGACATTATCTGTGATCTTGCGGTACGCGCAACGACGAACGTCTGATCATAAACGCAGTTTTACTACTTGTGGTAAATCCTGCTACAGCACTTTTCTATATCAACCAAGTAAATTATTGAACTGTGAAATTTTCTACTTTTATACAACTAATCTATCCTTTTAGATGATTTACAGTGGTCAATTTTGGACTAAATTATTTTTAAAAACAATTTAAAAAATCAAATTTTATTGAAAAGTTATTAAACAATGAAATAAAAAATAAATTAATATAGATTCCAACAGCTGTTTTTGTCTTATTAGTAATATTTTTTAATACAATCTCAACTGTACTAATAAAAGCGTAACTTGTTGTGTACAACTGGAACCATGTTTTGTTCATGATTTAACGGCTTTATATGATATGGAGTAACAACTGTTGTTATATTCAACACTTTACTACGAGTGAAAATAAAACTTTACGTGTGAAGCATCATTTTCCAGCATTGTGCTCACGGTTTTTCATTCCATGCTCAATGTTTTAACATTAACAAAATTATTCGTGTTAATCTATACCATCGATTTTGATGATGATAAATTTAAATTGCATTTTTTTCTTTAATATATACTACTGTATAAAATACACATAATTATTAAAATCAAAATTATGTTTTACTTAAAAGATATAAAAATCAAACCTCTTAAAAATTAAATAAAATTTATTTCCCTTTCTATTACTATTTATAGTCCTTCTAGTGTATTTAACTTCACATCAAATTATTCTAATAAACATGTAATCCATTTCTGTAATTAACTCTGTGTACAGTCTATTTTTGTTTATTAATAAAATTATTTCCAGTAGAGTAGAACCTATTATATTTTTTTCATATCCGATTAAATAAAGATTTTATTTTTTGTGCAAATTATTAATCAGTGAATTAATGCATACCATTTGCATACTTGAGAAATTTTTAATTACTTATGCGAAAAGTTTTACAAATATTCAATGTTTTTGTTAAAGAAGATTACAAAATAAAAAAGATTTTTAGAAAAACAACGGAAAACAAAAATTTACTTATTACAAACTTCTCTATAACACAATTATGTAAATCTGCTACAACATGCGAAATGTTTTAATAAATATCACTCTCAGTTAGCTTTATATTTTTAACAATTGAAAACAACAAAATTGTTAAAACGGAATTTTTCATAATCAAAATCATTATGAAACACTAAAAAATGATTGTTACAAAGTTTTTTGAAAAGTTAGTGAAAGAAATCATAAAGTCAACTTTCATATATATTATTTTTATGGCAAAAATCTTCTTATTACTTTATTGAACATTAGTCGAGAATATTGGAGTGAATTTTAAGCGAATCTAGAACATAGTGTACGACCTCGAAAGTTACGAAAATGAAATGGAAACTCGAGAGTTCTTGTCATCCCAAGAGAAGCGATTCTATCTCTCGTATAGGAAAACACTAGGGATTTTTGTGAACGGGCGATCACGTTGGTGTACAGTTCGCGAATGTTGCCTCCCGTCCTGACCATTAGCTTGAACAACCATGAAAATAAATGAAACGCGTTAAAAGGTACTATATAAAAGCCCGGTGGGACGAATTGGAGGATTATGTATTTGAAGATGATCCTGAGGGGACAAAAAAAAATTGCTAAGCGTAAAAAATGAGAAATATTAGTGCACTTTTGAGTTTAAAAAAAAAAGTCTTATATATAATTTAACAACTTACTTTGATTTCACGCTTTTTGAGTTTAAGGGACAGTATTTAATACCGTGTAAAAGATGAGAAATTTAATCCTCTTTTCTCACGTGCCATAAAATAATACTCCAACATATATTTTTGTTTCTTCTTATTTTAAGATAAACCATTTTGTTATTTTTAATGTAAGTATTATCTTGAAAACAAATAAGGTCATAAAAGTATATAAAAAGATAAGGATAGAAACGAGAGCTAATATAATGGATACCTTGAAAGGTGCAAATGTCGAGAAAAAGTCAAGAAAAACAATGACTGAAGGAAAATAAAAAGCTAATGAAAAAAAGATTTTAGGTAGGTGAATAGTTAACAATGGCTCGCAATAGTTGCGACACTACTTACACTAGATATGTTGGTATCTTTTTTTGTTGTTATTTTGTTTATTTTTTTCTTTTTTTTTAAGAGAGATACGACATACTGGGTCTGGTATTTTACGAGTATGCTCTTCGAAAATGCTCAGTACTTCTAGCAATACTCCTCGACCTCATTCCATTTTTTTTCTACTCTCATTTTCGTTTTCTCTATACGTGTAAACTCGTAAATCGGATAAATTGCCTTTATTTTTATATTGCAGTGGATAGAATGTAAAATATTATCCAGATAGTCGGACATTTAACCGCTATTTTTCGAAAGATATCAGTGCAGAAGAATTATCAACTCCTTTGTTTGATTTAATTCTATATTTTTGGCTGATTAATATGGAGAAAAATACATATTGTATAAAAATTATCTTTATTATTGGATTTAATTTAGAAAATATAGTATAAAAAGTCAGAATGATAAGACAGTTGCTTTAAAAAAGGAGAACATTGAAGCAAACTTGATGTTTTAGTGTCCTCATATTGCCCCAGTCTTCCCTTATTCTGATTCTTTTAGGGGGTAATTTTTATCACGAATCAATTAATTGTCTCTCAATATTTTATTCAGTATATAAATTTTAAAATAGATAATTAATAATATTTTTTTCCATAAAAATAGTCTAGCTAGTATGGTAAAATTGAATTATAATGAAATAATGCATATTTTACATAAAAATGTAAATAACAGATCAGAGCACACCTTTCAACAGCTAACTAAAACAAATACGGATATTTATTCTTACATGGGAACGGGAAATAGCCCTCTGAATCTTATTTTATTTAAATATAAAAACATGTACTCATATAAATAACAACATTATACTGTGTTAGAGAAAGAGTGTAGAAGTATGTATATTCAGCATATTACACAGTCGAAGTATAAATTACCATGTTTGCAGGATTTAAATGAAGAAGTAAAACGAAAGCTTAGTACACGTGGTTGGGATGAAAAGGTTAGTGTATAGTCTCAACAATATTTTATACTTGCTGAGCACGCACATAGTTCAATGTGTCTTCACCAACCAACTGTATCACGTCTTTGCAATTTCGAATTATTTTTGTTTCTTTCCATCTTCAGTTTACCATTCGTATTAAATTATTTATAAATCTACATTGCGATTTTTCGTTTGAAAATATAGGAAATCTGAATAAAATTTTCACTAGTTGATACAACATTATTTTAAAAAATCTATTTCGAAAAAATAATTCTTTAAATAATTGATTAGTATCAGATTTTTGTCTCTACCATTTTCAAAGATTTTTTTTTTGCATGACCGTTACTTTAAATAAAATAAATGAAGTGTAAATAAATGGAAGTATTATTATTAATAAATAAATATTAAAAATAAAGACAAAAAAAACTATTTTTTAAAATGAGATGATAAAAAATATTTATCATAAAATAATTCGTGAAAAATGTTGATAATAAATTTCAGATACAACAGTCAGATGGACGGGGCATTAAAAAATGTTCCCACAGGAAACGTGTCATCTGTTGACATTGCCAATAATAGAACGTCATTCATTTCTGTTTTTAAATCATGATATATGCAGTTTACACTACATTCTGACATAATTATGGATAAATGAAATAAGTAATTAACATCATTATTCTTTTCCTATGATTGGTAGATAAATTATTATTCTAGAACATTCATTTTAGCACAAAATAATTTAACATTAATGTAGTACTACTGTTTTACGAAGAAATTATACTTGCTTGAAGTTAATATTTTTTTTTTTAATAATGTAAAAGTAGTGCAATATGTAAAGCTTTTTATTATCATTTTAATTAACAGAGATTCAGTTGTTACTTCAGACATAAAACTGATTTTATTATAAATTAAATCTGTAATTTAAGTATAAAAATTTTACTAGGTCTTGTTATAACAAGAATAAACTAAATTAAATTCATTACTTTGTTTTCTATAGACAACTTTTAAGTACAAATTTGAATAATGGTAACGAATGAAAAATAATCATATTTAATTAGAGTATTATTAACATTTTTCACAAAAAAACAAGTAATATATTAAAATAAATTAATATTGAGTAAGAATGGAAGCTTTATAAAACTCGGTCTCATTTTATTTACGGCTTATGAAAAGTTTTCATGATAATTCGTTGACTTGTTATGAGCATATTAAATTTTAATATTGAAAATTACGGAAATTAAATTGACCTGAAAAGCTTAAGAGCCATAATAGAAAGTGAAAAATTTCCTTTTGAAAGAACTTATGAGTCTTCTTGCATGGGTAGGATATTTTTTATTATTACTTTTTTTCTGCCTAATTTAATTTTAAGTCAAACATATTAATATTCAATTACCTAAATCATTACTTTGATTATCCTCTTTTAAAATTATATTAAGATATAATTTTAAAAAAAATTCACTCACAAACATCAATAAAAATTCAATAACAATTATTAATATTCAAAAAATAGTTCAAAAATTTTTGTTTAATGAATTATTTAATTGAAGAGAAAATAATAATATTAGTACTACTATTTTAATTCTAATGGTCATTGTTATTATTATAAACTTCTCCATATCATGAGACTAAAGGCTCCTCACACAAATACAAAGTAAAGAACACTGTGATAGTTGTAGACTAGATTTATTATATAAAACGTTTCCTAGCAGTAGAAATCATATACATCAAATAAAGCTGGAGAAAATATATATCATAACACATTCACACTCGTAACATAGACTAACCTAATTAGTATAAATTGAAATATACGTAACGACAAGTTAAGATTATATTACAAAGCACATGAAATTTGTCTCTCAGAGTTAGCATTGAATTAACGAAAATTTAATTAAAAAATTCTAAAGACTCTATAGGTAAACAAATATATATGTTTTCATCATTACGAAGTAAAGCATCTCGTTATAAAGGTTATTATTTAAAACAAAAATATGTGTTAAAACTTGACACATAAAAAATACAATTGACATAATATCTTCTTTAATTTTTCTTAGATATACTCGAGAAACTCTTATCGTGGGCTATTTTGCATTCGTCCCTTTTAGGTCGAAATCATTTAAATAAAGACTCTGAAGAAAAAAAAAATATAAAATTGTAAAAAGCCGGAGGGGTAAACCCAGACATGAGAACAAATACGAGAAGCCTCACGAACGGACAACCATTCAATCTCTGGGGTTGAAAGAGAGTTTAAAAAAAAAAAAAAGTAAAAACAGAAGATATGTAAAATAAAAAGGACTTGAGAAAATCGTGGAAGTAGTTTTATCCATTCAAGACTTATATTCCAATCCAGAGAACCTTATGTCCTTCGTAAATTTAAGACGAACACCATGTGTACGTATGGAAAGGTTCAATAAAATCTTTTCGAGTATCCTTGGATCAATGATAAAATTATATTTTATTGCTTTCTAAATTTGCAAGTGAAATCCAAATAAGTTGTTTCACTATGATTTAAGTATTTTTATCAATATTTTATTGTTTATGCTGCTATTTTTATTCAAGATGTTTTATAAAGTTATAGGAAAAATAATATAAAATGATACTGAAAACAAGTGAAATCATCTAAATATATAATCTACATAATAATCTTCTGCTTTTTTAAAGTTATCCTTTGTTTTACTTTAAGTTCTTTAAGAGTCTTGACGATAAGAGAACATGAAACATACTGAAATATTCAGCGAAAACAAGACACTCCAATATTCTTGTCAGTATAAATTCATGGAAGAATCAAAACAAAACTTTTTCTTTATGTAAAAGAAAAGATTAATTCAATAATAATCAAAAATGGGTCCGGGCTTACTTTCTATATTTTAAATGTCTTTTTTACTCAACTTATTTTACAGATAATTTGTATTAAAAAAAAAAAACTGACTGGACTAAATTTGTTTCAACTCCTTTCAGTTCTTATTCATTGTATTGTATTATCTTTCGAATGGAATTAGTTTGGAGTCGATATCTTCAGTATATCTCAAGATATTGATACCAAAAAAAAATCAGATATACATGTACGTGCATACATAAATTAATTTTTAAACCTTTTATGCTTTGAAATGTTTTAAAACGTAAAGATATAATAAAAATACGAATTTCAAAGAGTAATTATTTCTTATAAACCTTATGCAAAACTTATAAAGGTTAAAAGGAAGTTCAACATCTGTATACAGACTCGCAAATAATTTTCTTGTAAAAAATCCAAGTAACAACACTCAATAACTATCAAAGGAATTTAATAAGGATTCTTTGAATGAACTTTTATATATTTAAAGGCTTCACATTTGATAGGAGCGAGAAGTTGTATTTTATTAGATACGTTCGTTAAGCAGAGGAAACTAAATTAAATGTGAAATTCGATTGACTTTGATTCAATTAGTTGCGATGCCTGACCATGCATAAGCTGTACTACTTGTTTAGTTCAGATAGCGATAACGCTACTACGTAGACATAAAGACGTTTATTAAATGAATAATGTGAAATAAAATTGAGAATTTTATTCACAAAATCGAAATATTTATATTATTATTATTTTATTTTATTAATATATTATTTAGTATTTATTACTATCTCATCATCCTTTCACAGGTGTCAATCAAACGACCTTATTAATGAGTATTGTATTTGTATTTTTAATGACATAAGTTTAATTCAAGGAAGCTATTTATTAAATTTGATCCTATTTTGAAGTCCTGGACATGGCCCACTTAATTTTTGGGACAGCTCATCTAAGTACTCTAACTACACTACTACTACCTCCTTGCTACCCTCCAACTACCCAGGTCTTTTTTTTCTGGCCCTGAATTCAATATAAGGACCTTAAAAATGAAGCAGACCATATTCAGGACTCTAAAATATGACTCAATTAAAATTGTTGCCTGGAAGGACGATCAGTGAAGAAATTAAAAAAATCCTATGGCTTAGAAAGAGAAAAAAAGAAAAATTTTTTCAACCCTCGTAGAGAAGGTTTACAGAAACTTATACAATAATTTCATTTAAAAGATTCTTACAAAAGAGATTCCCTGAATTTAATTATTTTCTTCCATCTTTATCTATCACACCTATTATATAATTATTTTGAATTATATAACCTTGGTAACGTAATCATCTCCTTGTCAATATTACTATAATGTTAACCTTATAATTAACATGCCTATTGTTCATCTAAATAAATAAATCCAATAAATGTTTCGTAGAATAATTGAGTCATTCTTTTTCTAATATAGATACAATTAAATAAAATATGATAAATTCAACAACTAAAACTTTGACATTAATAATAAATTGATGTTCTATTTTGCCAATGTTTGAAAGTCGAAAACATCAAATATATTTGAATAATTAATGAGAATAAGAATTAAACCAGGTAAGAATGATTTATTCAAGAAACACTGAAATATTAACTTAATCGAGTGTAAAGATGCAATTATATAATCATAAATGACAGAGAGTTAATAAATCAATGACCGAATATCATAGTTAACTTTCTATTTTTTTTTTACTTTCGTTAAAAAATAATCAATCTTTTTGTAAGTAATTATATATAAAGCTTCTAGACCATCTTGTGTCTAATTTTTGAAGCCAGCACAGCTGTTTATTGATAACAGTATCAACTTCCTTCATGATTAAGAAGATAGTTAATGTATTGATTGCTAAATATTTATTAATAATATGCAAGGATATTCAGACCAAAAAATCTACCGGATATTGTATAATCACAATTGAGCGTGTCTTTTACTATTGTCGATAGAGAATTAAAAATTGTGACGTGGGCGGAATGAAATTTTCGTAGCCGTCGGATGAACGTAAATGTCAACGGAAAGACATAAAAGGTCTTTCATGCGACTTGCTATACATCCTGGCACTTCTATTCTATTGTAGAACATTTCTTCAGATCGATTAATATATAACTCTATATATATATAAATAGATAACAGCAGTCTCTTGAGATACACTACGTCTTCTATAAATTTAAACTTATAAAAAGGCACACCAAGTGAAATATAAAAATAGATTCTTTGAACATAATAATAGCAATATATGTTTTATGTATGAATCATACACTACTTTGATAATAACTCATTCAAGTTCCGGCTTAGAAATTCAACGATTTTCATCTAATTACTTTATTAATAGAATTGTGAAATTTACTTATTATTAATTAAAAATAAAATTAAACTTATTTTTTAAATTGAGAAAAAAATTGTTTTTTAATTTAATGAAATTTTGCTTGGAAAATATAATTGGATATTTATAAGTTTAAATACAAGTGACATTAGATTAACTCTTATTGCTAATGAATATTTTATTTTATTTTAATGCACTTAATGTATTTTAATATGTCATCACCCAATTGATTAGTATTGTAGTCATTTTTTAGACACGTTCAAGTGCATTAAAAGTAATTACAAATATTAATGAATTGGGTGACATTATTTTGAAACACGTCCAAATTAAAAATTTACAATGATTAGAATAAACTAATACTTAGATAATTCTATTTAAAAAAATCGAACACAATAAATCACAATTAATTTTTTTCTCAGTTTATTTTTATTATTATTTAAGCATCGCATAATGGAAGTTTTAGAGTATTTTTTACTCAAATAAACTTTTCATGTTTTTTTAATATATTCATTAAAATATAATAAAAAGTGAGGATATTTTTTTAATTAGAATATTTTTATTCCAATAAGATTAAAAAATTAAATGGTTATTGAAGGGTTGCATAAAACAAAACAGAAAAAAATTTTAATTAACCTATTAAAAATGATACGAAGGCTTGACGATAGATTAAAACAAATTTGATAGAATTGTCATAAGCAGATCACCTCACTTGACCTGATATTAATTAAATAATAAAAGTTTATCGATATCTTTAAATAACATCAAAAAGGGATGATAATAATCTTATTATATCCAAAAGACATAACGAGAAAAGCTTTACTCGGTGATTCCATTAGCGATGCTCAACTTTATCATTTGAGTGAAGACTTACCTTTTTTTTCATCAAGATAGCTCGAGTCCGCTTGAGTACGATGCCACGAACACAGAACAGTGGAGATCAGCAATAGAACGCTGAAAGTAATTGTTTTATTATTAGTATTATTATCATTACATTAAGAAATAAGTTTGAGAAAGGAAGTAAATGCAGAATGGTACCAACTAAACTCATTAGTGTAGTAAGAGGTTACCGCTTGGTAAACGAACGATTAAAAGGAACGAAAGTATGGCAAAAGAACTATACATTCAAGACATTTAGATAACGCAAAATAGTAGAAATTCTACGTGATCTTGAAATTTCTTATAAAAATCAGAGATCGTGGTTGCTAATCGAAGTTTCCGTAGTGCTTGAAAAACTGAAGAAAAAAAAACAAGCACAATCTCACAGTAATCGCAACTACGACGAGAATCCCAAGACGCATTAAAACACACGAGGCATCATTGATCTTTGAAAACGAATGTTCGATTCGAGGGGATTATGAGGTATCTTACCCTCTTGGGTTTATCGCCGTGTCCCGTTGGATTTATGTATGGAATCGTTTTATCCCGCAGCTATAGAACACGCGAAAAATCAAATAAAATACTCTACAAGAAATGTGATTTAAAAAATCGTTGGAATAATCTTTGTTATTATTGTTTTATTTAGGACAATGATCAGGGTCAGGTTCCCATGATTGATAACAACTACTCTCCATCAAATCAACTATTAATTAATAAAACTAATTGTAAGAAAAACCAAACTTGTAGTCAAAGTATAAATAAATCTAAAATCAATATGAAAGATTCTATCTGATAGACTTAATCATTTAACCTAAAAGTATCACTGGCTTGATATATTTTTGAATCAGTTAATAATAAATAATTTGATGAAAACTTAGATTGAGACCAGTGCCCTAGTGGGAAGCAAGAGTGTCTCATTCCCGGCTTAACATAAAAGCAAGGTTGGAGATTTTGGATCAGTAATATGCTAATCTTGCTCCTACTAAAGTATTTCTGAAAATAATCATTTTCTATAGAAGTAATTTATAATTTCTTTTTAATTAATAGAATTTTTTTTTAAATCAATAACCACTTTAACGAGTATTCAATTTATTAAGGTAGTTCCTTGTCTATATGAAGAGGTTTGATCAACTAGACCTTTACTTCAAGACTATTAAACATTGTAGTTTAATATATTTTCATTTTGTCTACTTTATATCTAAGTCTAGTGACTATAGTTGTACTAGAGTGTGCTAATTTTAATTAATGATTGCTAGATGAGGTAAAGTTTCACTTGTAGAAAATAAAATTACTACACAAGTTTTGTCATAAAACATACCAACTCATTTAACAAATATGTATTATTGTTAGTTTTTATTTTGATTAATGAAAAGTGTTAATGGCCTACTGACAGATTTATTATTAAACAAAAAAAAAAACACATGGAAAGAGTTATAAACTCTCATGTGAAATATTGACCCTAGTTGTCTGATCCACACACAATTTTCACATTAAATAATAATGATGAAATACTTCTTAGTTTTGTGAGAGACTTTTTTACAGCATTTTTATGGTAAAGTGACGATAAAACAATAGACAATTTATCTCTTTATGATTATAAAAACAATAAAAAAAATAATAGCGAAAAAAAAGGTATGCAAAGAGAGTAAGATCTTAAGGTTATCGGTTGTGGAACAAAGTCTAAACGTCACCATCAACAAATAGAACAATACAAAATATCTTTATAAAGTTTGACGACACTCTAGAAAGCTTATAAAAAAAATAGTTTTCATACTTTTGGATAATGCTACTTTCATAAGTAAAGGTATACAAATTCTGGAAAATACTTTCATGACATTACTGTGGATAGAATCTGCCACGTACTATACAACTATGCTATTTACATAAACTGTAATGTTTTAAATTATATCATATTTTATGGATCGGAAGTTCCGAACGTTCTCAGAACGAAGACTTTCAAAATCATTGGACCATAAGGGAGTTGGTTTTATTATAATGATCGGCAATAATAGAAGTAGAAAAAACTAAAATAAATATCCCCGGGATGTCGAAAAACCCCTAAAAACTCGAATAAACCCCCAAATCACAAGGAACCTTAAAGTAATGCATAAAAGCCGCTAAAAGATGTCTTTAATCATAATGAAAAATTTATTTATAATTTTTTTTACAAAGAATCAAGTGTAACGAATACACTGAGTGCCCAATTACTTATCGGAAACCTCAATTACTAATTAAAACCCACCCTTATTGCTAAAAAACTTAGAAAAACCAGCTATAAGCCGCTAAAAGATGTCTTTAACCGTAATGAAAAATTCATTTCCGATAAGTGATTGGGCACTTAGTGTATTCGTTACAAACGAATCTTTGTGGAAAAAATTGAAAATTAGTTTTTCATTATGGTTAAAGACATCTTTCAGCGGCTTCTATGCATTACTTTAAGGTTTGTTGTGATTTGGGGGTTTATTCGAGTTTTTAGGGGTTTTTCGACATCCCGGAGATATTTATTTTAGTTTTTTCTACTTCTATCAGTGCCGATAATTATAATAAATCCAATTCCCTTATGGTCCAATGATTTTGAAAGTTTTCGTTCTGAGAACGTTCGGAACTTCCGACCTATCATATTTTGATAATTTTACAAATATATCCACTATCAAAATCATTATAAAATTGTCGTTGAACCACAAGCCATCATTAACACATCAATTCTAAACTTAAGGAAAGAAAATAAATGATTTAGAACTTTTATTATTAAATAATAAAACATTGAAAAGTACAATCATTCATGGTCCTTAATTACATGATTTATTAAGAGTTAATTAAATAATAAACAATTAAGATCAAACTTAAACGAGAAATCTTACCATCATTAATGTTTCTTTTCTCATAAAAGGTATTTCTTTTTTAAATAATTAAATAATCACATTAAATAATCTAATAAATAAAATTTCAATGTACTATTTTTTAAAAAACTTTATTTTATTAAATTGTGATTATTAATTATCTATTAATATACCATTAATTATTATATATATTTCTGTGTATAGGAGTTGTATGTATTGAAGACAATAGTAGTAAAATGGAATTACTATCTCAATAAATGTCATTGGCCTTTTTATAATAATTATTTTATCACAATAATGTAAGTCAATGACTATTTCAAGTCAAGTTTTACCAAATCCGCGATAAATTCTTGGAAGCATGACTCAGTATTGAAATCAAGCTTGGCAATCGTCCACGCATTTCTGATGTACGCAATCATGTATAAATATATCTACATTGTCATTTGTACTTCATATTATGAATAACATGACCATATTTTATTTTATTTCATTAAATATAATAACGGTTACGTGTTTTGCATAGCATTCAAATGGATTCATTTATTAATTAACAATTGAAATGATACCAATTGTTTCTTAAGACGTAAGAGAAAATAATTTTATTACATATCTTTCAGCTATATCTGCAAAATTACATAGATAACATAGCAGTGAAAGGTGGAAGTTTTGATTTTTTTCAGGACGTTGGCTAAAAATAGAAAAATAAAAAGCAGTGTATAAGTGTGATCTAGATCACATTGGAGTGTATACTGAGATCTTCCTGATTCTTTCTACAGTTTTTTTTTGTACTTTTAAAAAGCAAACTGAGTGAGTTTATTCAAATTGAAAACAAGACACATTGATTGCATAACATTATCATCAGATATTGCTAAAGTTTTCTCTAAAGAGTGAATGACTGCAGGATCCAATGAATTGAGAAAGGAATGATGACTACATAGGAAAGAAAAGTTTACCATTTAATAGTTTGATAAACTTTAGAGTTATAAAATATATCACTCTTGGAAGATGAGTTTGATTCAATACATTTGAATGAATTTTAAAACCTGTTCAACCTCAAGAATTAGGAATGGGCAAAAAGGTGATGATTCCAGGAGCAAATGTATAGTTGGAATATTCTTTCAAGACTCGGTGGATACAAAATTCTAGCTGGATGTTATCCTAGACATTTTACTTTTTACTTATGTTTTTAGATAAAAAAAAGTTCTAAGTACATAAAGCAATTCAAACCAAGCTAAAAAATGTTGCTTCCAATAAAAAGTTGTTTAATTCAAATCATCTAACTTGAATACACACAGAAAAATGATTTGAGTCAAGGACTTTTTTTTGAAGCATCATTATCCTCAATTATACCGCAAGTGTGATTTTAAATATATTTAAAAATTATTCAACAAAAAAAGTATTTGTTTTCTATTAAAAATAGTTTAAATCAATATATTTTCCCTTGGTACTTGAGTAATCTGTAATGTTTTTTTGTGTATGCATTATTAAAAGTGTTTTGCTAGAAAATCTCTAAAAATGACCACAAAGTAGAGATAATAATAAATAAAATTTTTCATAGCTATGCTTCTATTTGTCATCCACTCCCATAAATTTTTCACAAGATTGTTATGTATGCTATGAGGTCAGGGCCTAGATATATTATGCTGTATGTCTCGACAGTTACTCTCGTTCGTTGGAGGTCAGATGTTCAAACATTCTTATATAGTACTTCCTTTGAAAGTAAAGCTCATTACCACTGTCATTATGATCTCCTTTACAACCTATTTGAGGTTTTTATTCTCAATTCTTTTTTACAAATTGATATTTAATCTTTAAAAAATTTTTTATCACTTATCAACCTTCATTTTTTTACAATCATATGCCTGACATGCTGGAAATTTATGTAAAATTTCAAAATTTATTCATAGTTATTCAGCACTATAAACACTCTAGGTAATAATTTTACCAACAAATAATTTACAGTAAAGCTAAAATGATCGTTAACAAATACTGTACAATAAATTGATGATTAAAAAGCTTTTTCATTTAATTGAGCTTGATTAGTGATGTTATTTGGCCATTCAGTAGTTGAAGCCATTGGCGGTGATTATCAAAGTGGTAAACACGCGAGTTAGCGGACGATCTCGGTGCACAAGTCCTTAGAGAATCATAAATATTTGGAAACTACGGGGGATTCGTAATTACAGCTTTGGTACTAGAATGCGTAACAATAATTTCATTTTATTGGTCCTCATAGACGTATTGATGAACACAATATGGTGTGCATTTACATGAATGCATACATATAGGCTTGTCTTTATTCTAAATGGAAAGCATATCCTTTCAATGACAACTATCGATTCTTCATGACCTCACAGAAACATATCGATTGTTGTATCATTGATAATACTCTAGAAAGAGAAAAGTGTTTTGGTTTGGTAATATTTATGATAGCATTGTTACTACTCAAGCTTTAGACATGGGCTATTAATTTATAGACTTTTGATATTGGTAAGGTTTCTTAAGGATAAATATGTTAAGCTAATTTGAAAAGGCAGTTGTTGTGATTGAAGTGGTGAGTATTAACATTCAAACAGTTTAGGGTAATAATGGAAATATATAAAACATACAGTTTTCGTTAAACGTACTGTCAACGAATGAATGACTTGTTGATAAGTGCTTTCAATTTAAAATTCATAGTAGGAATAATATATGGGTTCTGTTGCAGAGGAAAGCTGTTAATTTCTACGACGCTTCAACTAATCCAAATTGAACTTACTCGTTTTGTACAACCGACATCAATTTACATATGCCCGCCCCTTTGAATCCGCCATTCAATCTCTCAAAACATTCATACGCTAACACAAACGTAAATTGTATTGGGTAAACTTACAAGTTTACAATTAAATTCAAACCTAGCCTCTCACATTTATCATTAAGAAATTCATTAGATTGCTAATTTAATAGACTATGATGAAAGAATATAGTGCAGTGAGGTTCATAAATATTTCTTCTAAAATATCAAGAAAGAGCTAAAAAATTCGTGTTTATCGTTTCTCAGCAAAGTCGGTTTGTACTTCTTATTTTGGAATTCATTCCATCTAACTTATCTGATCTATACTAACAGAATTGTTAAATAAAAATTACCATGATGCCTTAGGTAAATTGGGAACAAGTCACAAGTTGTGACAAAAATTACCTAAAACCTATGGCAAAAATTATTTCAAGTTTTATCAGAGCTCATGGTTTGTCCCTGGTTGATCAAAGTTGCTATGATACATACAATACAAACATAAAATCTATAAAATTTTATAGTTGTTTATATTTAATTCACTACAAATTAAATAAAATATTAAAAATCAAGCAATTCAAAATGAGTCATCAAGGATAAGACTTGTTCAGTTATTAGTTCTTTAGGGTGAAATCAACTAATATTGTGAGTCCAAAGAACTAGACATTCCCTATAGATTTAGAAGGTGTAAAATATAAAATAACACTCATGAATTGTGATCTTTGCTAAATGGCTGAAACAAACCCATAGTCTTGGAATCATTTTTCATTTACTTCCAAGAGCATTAAAATTGATAGTTTGTTTATGGAAATTTGAAGTCAAACATATTTCATACATGTTATTTTACCATATTTTAGACATCTTGAATTAACAATGTGTGATTTCAACTTCTTTTAAATACCAGAATTTTGAAGAAAGTAATATGTAAAAATAAGTGGAGACATCATGATTAAGTATGATATTTAAATGTAAATCTAAATATTTAGTAACTTAGTATATCATGAAAATGCATTAACTGTAACATTAAATGTAGTCCGTCCACATAGATTCTGTTAAATTGAGTTTTATAAAGTTGAATATAGTGGATAATTACGTTAGCCAGTAAAAGAGATCATTTTTTCTCAAAAAACTTTTTAAATCCATTTTTTTGGTTCGCCTACACAGATTACATCCTTTCAACTTCAATTTAACATAAAAATAATTGAAAAGTACGATAAATGGAACTCTCCAAAAAATAATTAATTAAATTAAAAAAGATTGTTTGTTTGTATAGTTTTAAAGTTGAAAAGCTAAAAAATAACTCTTCTAGCTTTTACTTTATAGGCTAATAATGATGTAATCGGCTTTTTTTTGGTTCGTTTAGTTGTTTATTGTACAAATCCGATATAGAACATTTAACAGATGAAAGTTCCAGCTGATGCACTTCTCTGAACCTGCCGGATGTTAAAATACGAACGAAATTTCAGAGAAATGTGAAAAGCAAACGAAGTACGAGTACATAAAAGTTGCAACTGGCGTCAAAGCGGAACCACACGTGTCACCAATGTCACGAAAATCTTTTGAAATGTCGTTAAATATCAGATGTAAATCTAGAGAAAACAGTTGCTCAATTGAAAACTAAGATAAATGACATAACAAAAGTTAACATAATTGGTTTTGCTTGTTGATACCACTGGTAAACACTTTTAGTTATAACGATCTACAAAATCGAACACACTTAGTAGTCAATATTTCTACAAATTCATCTCGAAATTGAGTTTAAAAATTAATAAAATCAAATAAAAAGTTTATACTAAGAAAGTGAAAGAAAAAAATTATCCTTATTTATTTAATATTTTAAATTAACAGAATTTTTTATCAAATAATAATAAACAACTTTGAAAGCTGTTATTTATTATTGAGGAAATAAGTAGCAGGGTTGTCACGCCTAGTTCATGAGTAGATGTGTATTACTTGACTGACTGGCTGCCTACAAGAACTAAATGATTTTCAATAACTACTTTACATTAATTGAAAATTAAATGAATTGAGTCTCCAGACCGAAGAAAAATAAATCGAGTCTATAGAAAGATGGATGTTAAGTATATAAGTACACAGGTACTTGGATCGATATTCTTTTATCGATAATATCGTAAATAATATCTTATTATGATTTAAGTCAAATTGAAAGCATTTTAAATATTAATGGAATGGACTTGACAAAGCTGAGACGTTAAATTAGATTTAAACAAGCACGGCTTATATAATAATACTCTTAAATTCTCTCATGCATAAGCGATCTAATTAGTCATTATAAAGTTTAATAAACAGTGTAATACAATCATTAAATCAGCTAAACAACTTTTCTTCTCAATAATTACAATTTATCATATTTATTGGTTAGTTAAAAATTTGTTTCTAAATTATCATGAATAATTTATAGCGCAACATTGATAATAAATTTATTCTATTGTTTTTTTATTTATTTAAAGTCGAAGGAAAAGATTAAACGATTTTCTCAGGTGTTTTTGCAAAATTAAGTGAAAAAAAAAAAATGCTAACAAATTATAAATAAAATTATTTTTAGGATCATATATTGATTGAGTATTTTAAAGAATAGTGATCGAATATGATACGCAACAAATGCGTTGATTACAGGGGTAAGTTTTGAATACTGATAATGATCAATTAAAATTAACTACTTTCAAGAGTCCCTATTAAACTTTTAACATCTGCATTAATTATAAATAATTAAAAGTTTAAATCAACAGCTGAATAAGAATTTAGATTATTTTATTTTACGATAGTGGATGAATATTTACTTAGTAATGTTCAATAGTTATTCATGATAATGATTTTGTAATTAAAGATATAAAATTTGTTTCATTAAATTCAATTAATGCCTTTTAATCAAAAGATTTTAAATAATAAGTAAATTATTTTACTGATCCAAGTCTTTCCTTGATTAATAATCTTAATTATTGCATTACTCATTGAGACAATTTTTTAAAATGCTGGTATAATCTTTCATCGAATCAAAAAAATTCTGTCATCATTAGTCATTTGATCTTACCACTGTGAGATCTGATTAGCGCAAGTTTTTTCTTTAAAAAAAAAGTTAATAGAGTAAAAAAGTCTTAATCCTCATGAAGATTAAAAGGAAACAATAAAATGAGATAAATTATCTGGTTTTATATGATGCTGACATTTTATCCAGATCATCTTAATATGTAAAAAATAAAAAAATATAATAATAGTAATCAGATTATTTCACGTATTAACAATGAACAGAACTATGTAAAAAATGTACAAAACTTACATTGGATGCTGCATGGTTGTTGAACTGTTGATGTGAATTGCAAACAAGTTTCAATCAAGTAAACACAGCACTAATCTGTATATACACCTTATAAGAGTTGTCTGTCAACTTAAACCTTTCATATATTTCTTTGTATACACATATATATATATGTACGCCACTCAGAATTCTTTTTTACTGTCCGTAGAGGTCGCAGTCGCTAAAACGCTTACATCAATTCCTCTCTCGGTCTCACTCGTGAGGTCAATGAACAAATTCAGTAAACCGCGTAATCAACCATGCAAAATTGGCGATCTTAACGTTACTCACATACGTTTATATTTGTTCAAGCACAGAAGTAATATGACATCCACTAGAAAGTTCTAATAATTCTTGAATGATGATTAGAAGAAATGAGATCATTTCATTTGGTCATTTATTTGTTTTCTTGCTAATTATTGTCTTTAAAATGGAGTCACATTGCCACGTTATCACCTAGTGATTATGATAGCTAAATATTTTACTCCCGATTACGCCACTTCCTAGTTATTCCACGGGTGGCGCCTTCTTATTGACAAGGTCAGTCCTCTCAACTCAAGGTCGATCGATTACTTCTTTTAATCAATAGTAATATTGATTAATCAATTTATCATATGATCCATAACCATTACTGTTATTACCATAATTATCTTCATTCATTTATTGTCCTTTTATTCTCCTTCAGATAACTTTACTCCATAGATCAATTATTTTTAATCTTTTTCAACACCATAAATCCTCTGGATTATTGACACATTAGTGGTATTTAAAAATGATCCAAGAATATCTTCGTCGTGTTAATGATGTACTGTTATATTTAATTGATCTTCCAGTAACTTGACTGTTTTGAAATCTTTTTCATCACGTATTTCTGGTACCAGTTGAATAAAAATGTGAACTTATGATTTTCCAGTAGTAATAAAACGTTTTTTTTTAGCTTTCGCCGCTAAGTGATGAAGTAGAATAATGTACACAACTGAAAGCCGGTATCATGCGTGATTTTCTAGGCGGTTGATTTAAATTTGGCTCGCGCACGTGGTGGCAACGGCGTCATACCCACGACTGCCGGCATACTGACGTTGAACGCCGGGTTGAGCGTCCCCATCTCGCGGATGTCCCACCAACTCTACGTTGCAATACTGTGCGTGCAACATAATTGTCTTGCCCCCTGCAACGGAAAAAAATAATATGAAAATTAAACTGTTACAATTAAGTTTCAGTATTTATTTTTTTACTGATTCGTTAATTATCGTTAACAATGAATAAATTGGATTAAAATTTATTATATCAATTTTTTTTTATACCTTCATCTGTAAAAAATAAATAAGCTCCAATTATGCAAATTTGTATGTTTAATTTTTTATTTTTATATAAAGAAATTAATACCACATCATGGTAATTCGTAATGGACCCGTGGAAACAATGCATTGGTCATGGGTCGACAAGCGTGCAATGACTGGGTTAATAATAATGTATTTATATTTCTATCCATGAAGAGCCTTGCGAATGTAAAAGTTTGAAAAAAAAAAAAAAATAGAACAAAATTATTAAAAAAATTTGAAACTTCAGTTTTATAAGAATCGATCAGGTTGAAAAACTTTTCTTAATGAGTCTCTTGGCGGATGTTGCTAATCTCGAGCAGAATTTCCAACTTTCCAAAGTCATTTTTATTAACAGATCATTTAAATTATAAGTATAAGCATTTGAATGACTTTAATTATGTTCATATTTGATTAAATTCTTTAAATCAACATCTAAAAGTCTTCGAAAGGTCAGTAGAAAGGATTCCGATGGAAATGAATTCATAGAAAATAAGCGAAAATACTTTGATCAAAAAATCATTAACATAAAATTCGTGTATGTAATTATAACCAGTAAACATTTATGTACGATACGAGTAGAATAATATAATGTTATCATTGATTATGCATGCTTCAAGCATTAAATTCAATCAATAGAGAAACTTGGAGTAAGCTAAATCGTATTCGTATAATGAATGAAAGAGCGGAAGCAGTGTCAACTTATCAAGACGTTACGTCCTTTACATATTTTATCTATTTTATATATCAGTTGTAAAGTATTAAGTGAATTCATTTACTCACATAGCACATTAATATATTTTACAATAATACTTAAACATCTGACGTGATGCATGCTACTTTCACAGTCGTGTTTTTCAATAAAATATTCAATGCATTACATCTATTTAATATTTATTGCTTATTTTTTATTCATTAGGAATTTAAACGATACACAAATGTACTTTTAAGTAAAAATAAAAATTAATCCAAAGTGGAAAGAATAAACTTTCCGAATAAATTGTAGGGTTTCTCTAAATCACAGACTTAATGATTCGGATTTACGGCCACAAACAAAGTCTATACGTCTTTAAGCGATAGAGGATAGTACTTTATTTACAAACACTAATTTACTATACAGGATATTCAATTGAATAAATTAAAAGTGAACATTTACAATGCTTAGATATAAAAAAATTAATTGTTGTAACTATTTATCTGCTCATTTCTATATGTCATGGCCTTATAATCCTATCGATGCTCCAATGTATTAACTCACCTCTAGAGAATGAGTATAATATGATATTTTTAATGATCAAATAGATCATAAAATGCAGTAATAAAGTCATCATAATCTATCCTTAGACAGCACTTAAACAATTGACTATAATTATTTCTATTTTTTATGTTATCTAAATAATCAATATTGATCACACTAGTTTTAGTTTAATTGATATTAATTGCATATCAATGAAAATGTAATAAAGTTTTTACTAAACGAATAAAAACTTTTCAACTATTAACTTTTTTGTTAAAAAAAAAACTGAATGCTTGTAACAGTTTTTTCGTTGAAGTAATTAAAATTGGCTTCATTTGAAAAATTTTAACAAAATGACTTTTTTTTTTATTCAGCGTTGAATGTAAAATAAAGAACTAACAAAATCATTCTGCGAAAACGGTAATATACATTGCTTTTTATTTTTCAATGAACGTGATATTTTTTTATTTTTTAACTACAAACTGACTTAGTTTGAAAAGAATGTAGATAACACAGAGAAAAATAGACGTAAAATATTTCACTTCGTTTTCGTTTAGTTACGCTATGAGCTTTAGCTCGCTGTTGAGCTTAAGCTCGTTTGTAGTCGTGAAGCCGGGCACGCTCGCATAAGCTCGAAAGCTTAACTGAACACTACTATTCGAAGAGGGAGAATTAGAGAAAGCAAATAGTATATATTGTTGAATTAGTCAAAGTCGTAAATATTCTTTGAAAAATATGTTAACAATGTGTGTAGAGGATTTTCATAAAAATAATTCAATAGTTTATGTACATAACTATTTTTTAAGTATTCTAATCTTTAATTCATCACGAAAAGCTTGCATTTTATCCAAAAAATATCAGAATATCTATTTCAAATTTATGCAAATATCTTCATTTAAAACTATGAATTAATTTTCTAACGTAAAAATAATGATAGTAGTTGATGATGATATAAATCTGTCATAATATAGATGAGTAATCTAATTGACGTAACAATTAATCGTAATTTTGAATGTAATGTTTATTATTAAGAGTTCTATATTCATCAAGGCAACATGATGTAAGAATCATCAATAATATTATTGTGTATTGTTTTTTTTTTGCAAATTATCTTAGATGAGTCAATAAAAGTGATGATCTATATTTATTGTTAATATATTAAAAGACATCACTACTTTTAATCATAACTATTTATATGTTTAGTGTCATAGGTTACTAGAATGCTAATTTATTACAAGAAAAAAAAGAAAATAAATAATCTATGAATGAATTGTTAAAAAATTTCCTGCAAACATAAACAGTGTATACACACATAGTTTTATATGTTTATCAATAATTTACGTTAATATTTATTTATATATCATCGAAACTTACAAAAAAGTTTCTATTCATTTCTTTCCTATAATTTTTGATTATAGATAGAATATAGCAATGTAATAGACATGTTGGAGTAAATAATAAAAAATTAATTTCAAAGATAAAGTCATTATAAAAGTGTCGCTAACATACAACAGTCGCGTTCGTCAGTTTTACAAAAGCTCGTCTACGGTGTTAATTGAAATCGTCAAATAATCAAGTAGGCGATGCGTGAATACAACGCCAATCATAAAGCTTTTTCATAGGAGCTACATGGTTTTGCCGACCCAGGGGGTTCCCACATTCACACTCCGTAGGTTCAGACCTTACGTTGCATAACGGTAACAATGAAACGCTTGTCAATTCCAAATACTATTATTAAATGTGCAAAATAAATAAAAATGTAAAAACCATTTGTTGGAATACTCATTAGATGGACTTTTGTTTTTTTATGCTGAAACAGAAAAAAAAAAACAAGAGAAAAAGCCATGACTAAAAAAATTTTTAATTAATTAATGAATATAATAATCAATAAACTTAATTACCAGCGACGTTGGTGTGTTAGGTGGTCTTGTTTCATCCATGTAAATATCTTCCATCAATATCAATATTTGAAATCAACTTATGTATTTGTATATAAACATATTATTGTGCAAATTAATTTCATATTCATCATATGAAAATACTCATTGATCTAACAAACTTTATAACATAAACATAAATCTTACGCAGATACTTGGCTACCAAATAACAACTACACTGATAGAACCGATTGTTCACTTACACAATAATGTGTAGGATAACCTGTATGATATGGCAATCAAAAATATTCTCGTCTTCTATTTCAGAAAACTCCGTTCATACTTAATATTCAATTAGTAAATAAAATTTTTTTAATTTTAACTGTATAATAAACATTTTATTCATGCTCTTATAAGTTTGCATCATTTGTACTATTCTCTTATCGCTCGAGAAACGTTGACGCTTTGTAATAGAAAATTTATTTTTTCAAATCAATAAACGAGTGAATAAATATCTGAAATTAAATATATGAGTATTACTTACATTTAATCATGTCATTTTTCATTATGGAGGTTGTTCAAATAATTAAAGGAGAATCATAAGCGTCTGATTATCAAATTCGAAACGCGTCGACCGTTATTTTTCGATTGTCTCGCCATCTTGGATAACTAAGCTTTTTCTTAGAACTTGGAAGCGTCGGAAATTGATACACACACCGCCATCTACTGGTTTGTGTTACTAACTATACATAAAATATTTTATTACCATTCAATGGTAACTCTATATTCGAATTTTTTGGCAGGTGGTCTTCAAATCTTCATGGAATTGCGTTGAATTGTTAACATGAATAGTTATTTTCAAGTTTTCAGGACAAAAAAGTGTAAAAAAATTGGATGTAATAGTTTTTGAAACATATGCGTATATATACATAGCAGTATAAATAAATTAAATATGAATATTTTCATAATAAACCTACATGCTAACTTAAGATTGTTTGGTAAACAGAAAGTTCAAACACAATAAACTTGAACGATTAATTTTTGTTTACTAATACGTTTTATTTTCGAATCCTATTCAGTATTCATTATATCCAGATCTTGTCAAACTTGGATTAACTGTTGCTCGAATATACCTTCAAATATTAGTGAGAAAAATCTACAAAGTTCTTCTTACTCGTGTTCTCCAGCAAGTCTTGTACCATGGAAAACGGAAAAGCATAAACTTTAAATGAGTATAATTTGAGAACATAAGTAAGTTTTTTCTTTTTTAATTAATAAAATTCTTGGTTTATCAGAGAAATGATTATTTCAGGCAGTTAAAACATTGACAACCACCTCTGAAAGCAGGAATTCTTGGTGGGCACTTCATAAATAATATTCAAGAAGAGCATCTAAACAAGCTATCGTATGTACCAACTATTTTTTCTGATATTCAATCAAATAATCGTCAAAAATCAAGCAAAGATAAAAGATTTATCGAGAACACGATCAGCCATATAATCATAGTTCCGATAACAACGAAAATTCAAGTGTTAAAGATTATAAAATTGGTGTAAAAACAGAAATATTTAACGAAAACCTTTCGGTAAAAATGGACTCAATAAATCGGACATATAATGTTGAATATCAACCAAATTTTGAGATAACTCAACATCTCATGGATGTTGGACTTAAAGCTGAGCTTCATCTTAGGAAAAGTGAAGCTTGTGGTTCTGGTAAAATCGGAATTGAAACAATAGAAAATGAGCAGGAACTCATTGAGCTTACCGGTGTATCATTCATGACATTTGATTATATTGTATCATCTATGCAAGATTATAGAGATATGAGACTGAATATGCCAAATAAGTTGCTACTAACTTTAATAAAACTCCGAAGAAACGAGTCGTTTTATAATCTTCATATTATGTTTGGAATTGATGTAAACACCGCATACGAAATTTTTGTTGAAGTGTTAAATTCTCTTTGGTCTATATTACACGGTTTTATTCATTGGCCTACTAAGGAGTTAGTAAAATCTTCATTACCACCATTGTTTGATAAGTATCATCCTAATGCTCGTGTTATCAAGGAGTATATAACAACTAAAATCAAGGACAATCAAGACATTTCGTTATTTCAAGGTCAAAGCACGGCCAAGTTTTTAGTTGGAATTTCACCAACTGGTGTCATTTGCTTTGTCTCAAAGTGTTATGCAGGAACAACAGAAAATTCTTTTATAACAGATGATTCTGGTCTACTTGATTTAGTTGAGCCAAGAGATGTGATTATATGTACTAGAGAATCATCTAATCATTGTGATAAAGTGCTCCGTTACATTGGGAAATTAAAACAACGCATAGTAGATTTCAGTATTCTCTCAAACGTATCTTCGGATTTAGTGTCACATATGCATCGCATCGCTTTTGTTGTTTGTGCATTAGTTAATGCACAAACCCTCACCGATTTAAAGATAAAAATGATGCAGTTTTAATTGTAAATGTTCAACTTATTTTGCATAATAACAAAACAACAGTATCAGTAGTATGTATGCTTTTTTTATTTTCTTTATTTATAAAATAATTATGATATCTTCGTTTTGACTTTTTTACTTAAGCGTAATTAAGTTTGTGTTTCAAAATATTAACGTTTTTTTATAATCTAGCCAAAAATAAAATAAGTATCTCTTCAATTTTGAAACTTAAATATTTGACACACTTGATATTTTTATCTTTACAAGTTTTATATTAATGTAATGTTTTATTCGAATAAGTAACAAGTCATTAATTTTTTTCTAATTGCAAATCTACGTAAAATATTCTGTCAATGTATTTTCCAAATATTTGTGTCATTTTAATAAAATTACAACAGATTAATTTCATCTGATTATCAAACATTCGATAAATAAAAAATATCTTACTGCTTATAATTGTTCTTTTATCATTATTATTTTCCTTATCACTAATGAGGCATTATAAATAACTTATACTAATTATTTAATGTTTTAATTCTTCTATCAATTAGTAAATCTTCAGATTTTTCTCTCTTCCTCTTCATTCTTTTATGTCTGGCACCATTGATGTGAGAATTAAACTGCCCTTCGCCGATCAAAACTTTCTCGCAAGTCTGCCAACAGTAATTAAATGATTAGTTAAGTATTTTTTTTTTAATTTATGTGTGTTAAAAATCTCCAGGTTCTCAAGTATCATTCATGAAAAAAAATCAATCTCTATATTTATTAATTAAGCATCATGTCTCTTATTGTCTTTTCCGAAATATTCTCGTTTATTCTTTATGATTCCGTTAAGTTTTATCATCAAATTTGTAGTGTTATGTAATTATTATTGAATGAATGATTAATAAACTGGCTTAATCAGAAATGATTAGTAGAATTATGATGTTTAATTAGAGGTGTTAAAGAATACTACAGAGCATAAAGTACAAAAATACTCAAAGTGCACTTTGGTTGTTAACTATAAACATATAAATAAATATTTATGATCAAAACTGTAAATTACAAATAATAAAAAAATATTAAAGTATGTTGACACAATAATTAAAGATAAGAATGCAAAATATATGAAAAGAAGGTTTATGTGATTTTTAAAAAACTGAAATTAAAATTTCGCTGACCTCAATAATTTGTATAATATTTCTATCATTAATAAATGCATTTCTTTTAAAAAATTAAATTAATAAAATAGTTATTTTCAAACTAAAAAACTTTTTTATCTTTAAAGTAAAACATAAAAATGAATAAAATTTTACCTCACACCAATGTGTAACTTCATTACTACTATCAGTAGATTTCCAACATTGAACATCTTCATTAAGAGATTTTTGAATTGGTGCGTCACCTTTTATGTTTGCATCTATAATTACCATAGCCGGTTCTAGCACTTTGGAATTCCATTCTTCAACATTCGTGCAATCTAAACCGTAGATTGGCGGCAACTTTTAAGAGACAATATTAAAATTTTATTATCATCATTATGGATAAAAATCATGCATTCAATATTTATAAGTTGCATAATAAATTATATTGCTTATGAAATTAATATTCATATACCTGTCTATCCCGTCTTTTTAAAAATCGATTCATGATCCATCTTATCTGTCTTTTAGCATATCTTTTTGTCACTAATTTGAGATCGTTGATTCCTTGTTGCAAAAGATCTTCTCCCTGTAAAATATATATTTTTAATTCAACTTGTTAATTTTTTTTAAAACATAAAAATGTAATGTATTTAACTAATTTAATTTTTTTATTTTTCAATGAATCTTTAGGATGAAGTTGAGTAATAAATAATGATAAAAAGAAGTAGAAAAGTCAATTACATATTTAGTTTCAACACATGATGTACTATAACTGATATTACATTTTAACATGCAATGTTTTCTGAGAAAAAAACATTACTTTTCTCAATAAAATTTGTTTATCGATTGACATTAGAATTTTTTTCACTATTCATTATATAGAATTGATCTAAATGATAATTGTTTATGGAAAATAGTGCAATTCAGATAATAATTTTTACCAACAATCAGTAATTACCGTAAAAATACTTGTCATTTTTATCATCAAACATAGGGTATAAATAGTCAGGTCATTTTAAACAATATTTAATTATTTCTTTCACTTTAAATAATTTGTAAATTAATAACTTTTTATAATTATAACAACATTATCAGAAATTATATTGATAAATGAATAATTTACTAGGATGTTAGTAGTAAAATCAAGAACTTTAAATTTTATTTTATCATACATTCATCTTTGGACAAAAACTAGTAAAATTTATGACATCATATCAATTATTGCGCAATCATTAGTTAATGAATAAAACATATGAAGAATGTTCAGCAAAATCTACCCAGCACAAAGGAGAATAAAAAAAAGTTTAATTAATTTCAAGTTCATTTATGCAATCATCGATCTTGTTGAATTTATAGAAGGTAGAGAAATAATGTAAATTTGTTATATTGTAATCAAGTATTGAGAAAAGATCTGATAGGATAGTGAATATAGTAACTTATTGGAAAACTTTTATATACCTTTTTGCTATTTCTCTCATCCTTCGGTAAAATCAAATAATTGTGAAACTCTTTGAATCCAATTGATTGAAAGATACCTTTCGTATAATCTGGTAACCTGAAACGTAAACATTTATGATATTACTGATCAATCCATCTTAAGTTCTAGTTAAGTCTAACTGTTTCAAGACAATTTTCTCTTGCAATACTATCAAGAATTGTAAACAATTTATTTTCATTTCAATAAATCTCAGATAATTAAATACACAAGTGAGTAGTCTCATTAATAAATCTACAGTTATTTATAATTAATAGTTCTTTTCAAAAAATTAGAACAGGAATTTTTTGATACTGTAATGTTTGAATTTATATTAATTATTAATAAACAACTAAACTATTGATATTGATACAAAATATTCTTTCAATTATTTTCAACAACTTGGATGAATTTAAATAACATTCCAAGCTAATAGTAATTTCAAACTCAATACAACTTTTTACATTAATTTATGTAAAAAAAATTATCAATAAATTTTTTGAATTACATTTGCTGTAAGTCATTAAATTGATTAATATGTGAAGTCAAAATGAAGCAAATTGAATATAAAAATATTAATAAAAATAAATATCTGAAAACTTCCATCATTATCGTTTCACCTGTTTATTATACAATTTTTCTTATCAACCAGTTTTATTTTCTCAACCGGTTTGGTTGATAACTACTGGTCGAACGTAGGCTCGTTGCATGCATAGTGTTAAAAGGCCTCATAAGCTATAGATAGGGAGAGAAAAATTCATGAAGGAATAGGAAATAAAGGCCCGCAAGGGAAAGAGAAAGAAGAAAGCGGAGAAAATCATATAACTGGTATAGTATTACTTGGTTTGTATGCTATCACTTGTTTTATAGCATGCCATACATGAATGGTTTGTTTTTATGACAATAAAAATGGTATTTAATGCAATAAATACAAATGAAAAAAATAAATATAAAATTATAGATCGTACTGAACATGATAGTTTGAGGAAAAATTTTTTTATAATTAAACTTGTTCTATAATCTATAGCTCACGATAATAAAAATTGTAGTGTTCAACTGATAAATAATATTAATTAATTATAATTACTAAGTCAATGTATATAGGTAATGTATTCAAAAATAAAGATTTGTGATGCATTCTATACCGTATACAGACATAGTTGAAATTTTATCAATTTATCGATAAAGCATAAAAAACTTCTGTCACCATGTTAACTATTTATTGAAAGAATAGAACTATTCTGACTGAATAATCACTGATGAGATCTGGTAGATAATAATAAAACTGTCGCATTATTATCAAATTCATTTTCCACTGTACTATGAAATATTTTAATCCATATTAATATCATCATGATTGAGATACTGTCAAGCACGTGGACATTTGTGTCAATCTCTTCATTCATATATGTCATTGACGTCATGGAAATAATAGATGCTGATTTTTATTGCTATTCGGGATAATAATTCTAAAAATACTTTCAATATCTCATAGGTAATAAAAGCCGGAAATAGAAAAAGAACTTTGCTTGTTCTAATTCTGAATTTCACCATTTTCATAATACTGCAAATAGAATTGTTGCAAGTATCAATTGCTATCGTTTATCAAAAGCGAATGGGCAAGTTTCAATGTGCTACAAAAGTATTACATAAAGTGAAAGTAAAATATGTGATCTCTTCAGAATATAGAGATATACATATATATATATATATAATAATCAAAAGTCCAAATGTCTTTAAGGTCATCGACAGAAATGGCTAAATTTTTTTTTATGTTAAGATAAGACACGTGGAGACTAGATCAGATGATTTTGACGTCAGATATCCTGATTACTTATCATATTTCGTATTTTTCTAATGTCTACCCCCCACTAGGATTTTTGCAGTCTCTTCTCCACTAACTAACAACCTGTTTATCAATCTTTCTTTGCTATTTTACCTATTGAACATACTATTTTTCTGATTAAGACTGTTCCTAATGTAGCGATTCATCAGGTTGTTTGTTTTAAAGATTCTTCCTATCAACAATTAAAACTCGTGACTGAATGGGTGCTAAACTAGCACACTAGCTGATCAACCACTGAAGCATTTTTTTCCTGATTACTTATCGAAAATGATGAATTATGATACAAATAGCCTAAATCAATTATCTTGGAATCAATCTAGAAATTAGATTAACTATTATTATCGAATAATTCTTATTGAAGTTGGCTGTTAGATTCAATTATTTAGAAATTAACTTTATATTTATTGATATATACTGGTTTTTAATTAAATATTATTTACTTTTTTTAATGTACCTGAATCATAATCATTAGACTAATCAATTTGTTGATTGCAATAAGTAATTTTGATAAAAATAATAACATTTTTCTTACGACTGCTTATTGATGAGCTTGGGAGATTATTTATACATTAAAAGTTTTATATTGTATATTAATCTTTAATCATCTATCATTTGAAAGCTTTAGTTATAATGATTTTGAAAAAAAATTAAAAATGATCTATTGTTTCAGGATGATTTCAAAACTTAGTAAGTTATTAAAATTCATATTTATCAACTTTTAATTAACATCAAAATTTTTCTTATCTTCCAAGTGAAAAAAAGTAAATATTGATAGATGAATGTTACAGTTAATTTGCATAGTAACATTCATTACATCAGTTTATCGAAAATATTGCGGTCGAATTTTGAATAAGTCATTTGATTTCATTACTAATCAATTTTAATCAGCTGTCTATCTAGATCTAATATATCAATTGGAGTAAAACAATGAAAATAAATTTAAACAAGACTATAATAATGTAATATATTATAAAGGAAAAATAGTTGTTAACAAAATGACAATTGATTTAAATATTCTATTTAAATGACATACAAATGAAGCATCATTATTTTTGGTTTCTATAAAAATAACCAAATAATCATTCTGTATTTACCTTATCATTCAAACGGCAATATAAGCAAGTAAATTTAATGAATTAACGTTTGCACGTAATACACATAATATATATTAACATTAACTTAAGCCTATCGCATGTCTTGATAGTATTTCTCGTAAAATGTACGATAATTATTATTTATAATTATATCCACACTTCTGGTCAAACCGTCTCTTCAAGATATTTAAACGAAGGACAAGATCAGTTGCAAAATGCACTTAATATTCATTCTTTTTCCCTTTATTTTATCTTCTTGTCTCATCATCCGTTTTTCTGTTAGAGTTGTCGCATCGTGAGATATACAAAAAAGGTATTTGATGAAGTCTGGCTCAAGTGGGTGTGTCCCCCAACCATAAGATACGAAAAAAGGAAATAATTCCTTGAGAAGCAAAATCAACAAGATACGCGTCTGGCATAGCGCCCCAGTCTTTTTTTCAAACAGATAATTTAGCATCTCTTTACGTATAGTATTTAATGTCTTTTAACATTTTCTTTCAATATTTCACAATCCATTTCTTTAGGCTGAAAAATCTTTGTCAATTTATATTATTTAATAATAATTAATCATCTCCATGGTAGTATTTAGTGTTTCATGAATATTTAATTTACATAAATATTATTATAAATTATAGTTACATAATTTTATGCGAAAAAGGAGGAAAAAAATTTGGTGTATTTGAAAGGCTCGATTTTTTATTTCCAAAGATTAAAAAAGTAAAACAAAGTTTATTATATTTACAATAGCTAGTTCCAAGAGAAAAAAATTTTTTTTTGGACATTATTCGACTTAAAATGAAATTATCATAATTCAGGAAATATTGGTCTTTATCTTTTATTTTATAATTTGTTAAAATTTCTATGAAAAATACTAAACTTGTATCATATGCAAATAATACTATCTTGTAATAACAATTATTATTTTGAATTAATAATGTTAATAAGTGATGCTGCTAGAATAATTTACAGGAACACAATAATAAAAAACATTGCCATATTAAAATAAATTATTGGATAAGAAATATTAATAATAAAAAAAGATATGAAATGTTTGTATTAAATTTTAACTTTTGGAGTATGTTATATAGACAGTTAGCTAAATATTGAAAATAGATAATACATTTTAAATAAAAAATATAATTTTTTTCTGAACACTTAATATTTAGCATAAAATAATTAATCAAACTTAATAAATAATTCGTATTCAAATTGCTCAAATCTCAATGTATAAATCAATGGTTAAATAAAAACCACATGTTTCAAATTCGCATGTTAAAATGAAGATGTCAATGAACTTTCAATATTAAACTGGAGATTGTTTCAGAATAATTACTGTGTAACAGATAAAAAACAATTATTAGTCAAATTAGAAAAAAGTTATCACTCTTTTATTATAATTATCTTTTTTTTTATCCTTAACAAGGAATAAACTCTTCAATATTCAAACTGATGACATTTCAACATAAGTTTAAAATTTTTCAAGATTAGTCGTTTATTACGCAATGCCCTAGACATATCGTTCTTACACGTGTCATTTGGATAAAATATATGTCATTCAAAGCAATTGTCATATCACCGATAAAATTTAATAAAATAATACTCAACAGTCAATTCTTAATCTCAAATCTGATTCAGTGTCATACTTCTGAGTATCGACATTCTAACATTTGATAATTTACTAAAATATTTTGCACACGTAATTAATTATTATCACTTTGATCAAGCTATTTGATAAATTTATAACTGTTTTAATCACGAAAAGAATGATCTACTCGACTTGAAACAATTCACAGCTAAGATTTGATTTATTTTGTAATAATTATTTTAAATATCTAAGTAACTTGACTTTATCACCAACTGATGTTTACAAATCTGTACGATTAAGAGACTAGGCATGCATAATTTCAGGAAGCTATCCAATAGACGCAAATCACGTGTGAGACCGGAGATATATACGAACGTGAATTCAAAGAAAACCGGAATGCGATTGTGTGGTCTGCGTACGTACTGATGTTGATACGTGCACACGTTATGATGCTTCATTGTTGGTATATGAAATTACAGTCCATCATAAAAGATTCAATAATCCAACAAACGAATTTTGATTTCTCCATGTATGAGTAGAATTGGAAAAATCATTTCTTATTGTGAATTCTACAGACATCATGATGGGATTCAATCATATAATCACTTAAATACTTGAGATAAAATTTTAGAAAAATTACTTACGAATTCTCCTTAATCCTTTGTTCATTATATCGCTCATGAAAGTCCAAGAGCTCCTGCACTAAGCCAGCTTCCACCATCGAGTCTACTCTTCGATCTAATCTTTCATTCAGTACTTCCTGTGAAAAATATCAACATAGTATTAATAGAGAAAAGTGTGAAGATTATTTTTTATTTGTTATTAATATTAATGGTAAATTTAAAAAATAGATAAAGTAATAACAAATATAATATTTTATGTAAATTAAAATGGAGAAATATTTTTTTTTCCATTTCATTCAATAATTTATAATTTTTTTTAATTCATAAGATATTTTTTAAGTCAATAAATAAATTTATTGCAACTATTTAATAACATATATAATTCATTATAATCAATGAAATTGAAATATTTTAAATATTTTAACACAACTCTTCATTGTTTAATTTAATTAAAAAATAATTATTTATAAATGGAGCTTTAATTTCAGTATTAATTTTTTTTTTTATTTTGAGTAATTGTGTATCGTTACTACTTAAAAATAATTACGTAGTAATATATAAAATATTTAAAAATTGTTTTAATGTTTAAAAAAAAATCAATAAATATTTTAAAATAATTTCTTTGTCGTCAAAAAATTTCGCGAATAATTAAGAAAGTCAATTGAAATTTAAATGACTTCCATTTTTACCCTTATTTTTGATTTAACTTTTTTGTTTCATCTGCTTCTTCTTCTATATATATATATACAGAAGAATCTCTTTCAAGTAGTCAGGCGTGTCTGGGACTTTTTCTCACGTCCATTTATCCATGTGAATACGTGACCTCCTCAACTCGTTCAACAAATACCACTTTATAGGATATTTAAAGAATACAATGTAATATAGTAAACGAAAGATACACATCTTCATCGTCATTCATAATTGAGATTCATTCTTCTCAGTATTTTTTCCTTTACGTTTACTTTTTTCTCATTCACTTTCAATTGAGATACTTTATTTCACGATAATTTACGGATATTTGGTCCAATGATTATCAAATAAATTATAATAATCCTTAAAATCAAACCAATGAGATTGGATTTATACCTGACAATATTTATGAAAAATTATTAAATCTAATTGGCTGGTAGAATAATTCCAAGTATTTGTTAAATATTTGTTTTTATTCATTTTGACTTCTTGACATAAAGAAATCGATGTTTTCATATGATATTTTGACCAAACATTCTAATGGTTTATTTTAACAACTGTTTGATGTTCTATTTCATACCAACGTCTATACGCATTACACGAGCACCTAAAATGAGGCCAAGGTTTTTAGAGACACGTGCGTTTAGTGGTTTTACGCCACTACCTTACCCCAAGTGAATTTTTTTAAATATCCTTTGTTACAAGTATGTCAATGGAAATGTTGAAAGAGAAAATTTTGTTCCAATACTATTCTTAAGATTAAAACATTTTTTCTCGTCAAATCAAAATAAAGCATTGAGTTAAATTTTTTTCGAAAGGTTATAATTCAATTCCAATTACTGTGGGAAAATTTTTAAGATAAATTTGAAGAAGGGAGAAATACAGGAATGTTTGACTTATTTTATACGAATTGAGTTTAAAGTTCACGAGCTTCTGTTAATGCAGCAAAAAATTAAGGGTTCCTGTTTCCCTAGTTTCTTATTTATTACAGAGCAATGGGAAATACGAAAAAAGTTATTTCCTGATAATTTTTTTAGAAACATTGGTGATAATTTTTTTGATAATAATTCATTACTTAATTAGGTAATTTTTGATTTTGATATTGAAAACTCGATTTTAATTCTTTTAAATTTATTTATTTAATCAACATTAATATTTAATCTTTTTTCAGTATTCGAAAGTTTTTTAAAAAAAAAAATTAATAATTAAATTGTACAAAACTGTTTTACATAACTTCCATATGCAATTCATGAATGATTTTTGTCAACAGTACCAAGAAAAAATTCATTTTTGCATAGAAGAGAAAACTTGGCTAATTTTGTGTATGAAAATTCTAGACACATAATTATTGTTGAGAGAATGCAAAAAGTGAGAAGCATGAAAATGATCTCATCTTGTTATTATTCATGAATTATAACAAAGTGAATATAAGCTCATGAGTATCGACTGGCCAAAATATATTTAAACATCAAACAGGATAATTCAGATGACAATATGTCATGTTGTGCATTTATAAATAAAAAATTTGCTATTTAAATGTCATTAATAAGTTCTATATTTCGTTTTTGTCACTCTGTATAGATATATTCATTTAGCTAAATATGCTACAGACAAATCCATGACCGTGTAAATTTTTTTTACATACGTAACATATCGCCGTATGCCGGTGAAACGTCGGTAGAAATCAATGTGTCTGTCTGAAGGCCGAAGAAGAGAGGATTCTCCTAGAGGAGTTCTTTGTTTGCGAACGAGTCGTGATTACTGGGAACCACATTTGATCTTTTTCTCTCCTGTTTCACCAAACTGATAAGGTGTCTATATAATTGGTTGAAAGCTAAAATCATTTTATATTGATATTACTTAAACCTAGTTTAAGATACTCTTGATTTTGAATCAATCAGAAAACTTTTTGTAAAAGAAAAATTGACTTTTTAAAATACTAAGCAAAGTTGTTAATTTTATATTGCAACTATTAACAGATTATTGAAGGAATAAATGGCCCAATTGGTACTGGAAACAAGTAAAATCTAAAAAAGTAACAATGAGCCTAGCTATCTGATGCTTTACTAAACAGCTTTACAGTTTTAAGTCAATATTTTTACCTTTTTTCCGTCTGTATATTCTAATTATTCAAATACTCATGTAGTAATAATCAGATTTAATGACCAGAAAAAAAAAATTATTAAAAACTCTAAAATTTGCGACTGGTAATAAATGTGCACTAAAGAATAATATTCAATAATATTTTAATAATTATCAGCGTATATATCCTTAGACATATTTTTGTAATGTTTTTAATATTTTTTACTCACACGTCAATAATTATTTAACACGCAGTTTACTATAATAAACCTTCGCAAAACAATTTTCTTTTATCACACATTTTCCAACTATCGACCAGTTCCACAGCTCACAACTCAGTAAATAAAATTATTGGAAAACTATATATAAAATGACAACGTTAGTCACGAGAGAGCCTGTTGAACATAATTTATAAGTATAAAGATGAGCTACTAGTAAGACAATAGTACCAATATGTAAACCACAAAGTCAAATAGTTCAAGTTTCTAAGAAAATATTTCAAACATCACGAACCCTAGAAATGATTTAATTTCTCCAACTTATTCTCTTTGCTCATTGTTGATTTCAGCAAATCGTTTCTTGTTAGTGTGTTCTGCGTCTGCTTGATTCATCTTTTTCTCCTCGCCTCGATAAGTTGGAGCTGCGGGAGTCGCATTGCCGGAAATACCGTGCATGCCGAGAAATAAAACCACTGTCTTCGTCCGGACCGCGTGCGAAATTCAAATGAGAGAAAAAATCCCCTCGTTGAATCAACTTACGAGCAGCCAATGTTTTGATATATCGGTTTAATTATATTTTCAACTACGAAACTTAGAGGACATAAATATACCCTGCTAATTTATGCTAACGATTTAGATTTCCATTTTAAGTACTGCATTGTAAAAAGGTAAATTATCATAACATAAAAATGGTTGAAAAATTATTTTCTAATTTAATACAATCATGATATGTATTTGATTAATGTTTTGCAAATTATTTAATTGGAGATAAGCAGTTAAATGAAGTTTAACACAAACGATAGCATGGTTAGACATTTAATAAGTATTCTGGTAAAATATTGATTACATCGATTTGTAAACAATTATGTTGGAAGTCATTAAATGCAGCAATACTAATTGTTGCAATCCGATATCTTGAGGGGATTTATTATTAACTTCCAAGCATTCTTGGGTTCGACGAAACATTCCCCCAGCATATCTCTATTCCCCTTGTTAAAGTCTATCGTCTGTAGACTCCAAAGGCATTTCTAATTATAACGGCGCCTCGCCGAATTATCACTATGTTTCCACGAGCGACTGCCCAGTCTACAAAGAAAACCTCGTAGACTCTTTCACTCATATCATGTGTCATATATTTTGACGTTGAAACCAGAAAAGTCGAATACTGCCATACTCTCATTTGTGTTACATTTTTTTTTGTTATTTGAGAGCAAAAGAAGTATTATTCAGAAAAATAGATTACTTTAGTAAAGAAAGAATTAGAAAATGGTTACGAATGAATTTGTTTCTATTGATGTCAATTTTTTTCATCAATTTTTCAATTCATGAATCCATAAAAAATTATTAACTTTTATTACTTTGTTGATTTATATTCTTTCAATTCGTGTTCCACTTTACTCTTCTTTCCTCTACTAATTTTCTTAGAAGTAGTTTGAATAATTTTGATGAAAATGACACTTGTTTTTATGTTTAACAATCAACCTGTTAGAGTTTTATCCTTGAAAAATTTATTTTTACGAGGTATTAGGTATTTATTACACTTTTAGTTTCTGAAAATGATAATAAATGATTCTATTAATTAAAATTAAATTTTACTAATTTAAAACTATTAAGAGTAATATTTTATCGAATGAATAAAGTTTTTTATTTAATATAAATTCATCAGTGAAGTATTTTTTTGAAAAATATACTATAACAGTTAAATTCAGCATTTTTTAAATTTTTATTTGAATTTTTAAATAAATTTAAATATTGAATTTATTAAATATCTCAATGAATAATTAACATTTTTCTATAATCTTTAATTATTTTTAATTATGTAAATTATTTACATAATAAATTTTATTAAAAAATGAAAGAAGAATAAAAAGTATAACGAATGTAACACAATACATTGTTATTCACAAATCCTGATCTGAATATTGGGTCTAATCAGTGGTTGACCTCGAAAAAGTAACAGAAAGAAAAATTGGCGACGAGCTGAGTATAAATTATTTATTTATTGTATAAAGAGACAACAAAATTACTAAGCTATCAAGATTCTAGAATATCTTAGAAGGGAACATAAAAACCGTTTAGATTTTTATTCCAGATTCTTGACCTATTGCCAACAGGCAAGGCATCGTGTCTACGCTATAATATGAACACATAAAAGTAGTTAGAGACCGCAAGCGACAACAAATGCTGGGGTAGGGGAGAAAAGTCCAGAACAAGAGCCAGCCTTAAGACAGGAAGTGACGACACCCATGGGATAACTGGTCTCTGCAGATATACCATAATGTCAGCAGCTGTTGAGTAAGTGGTATATTCACATGCGATATGTGTTCTCATGGAGCAGACATCGAGGATACAGAGAATCTTGGGTGGATTGCTTACACATGCATGAGTTGATCCATGCCTTCGAGTGGGAGCAAATGAATACGTGATATGAACTTGCAGTCAGGAGGAAGGATAAATAAATTTTAAAAAATAATAAACTGTGGTTTATGTGACACTCTGTGGAGGTGGAGTGTAGATAGGTGCGACTCTGGAGGTCTACTCGACTCAGTTTTAACATGGAAATAAATGTTGAAATATCATTAAATAGAAAGTTAATTTTTGCATTAGTTTCTATTTTTATTGAGTTTAAATTAAAAAAATTTCAAACCCAATGAATTGATTATATATTAAGCTATTGATAAAGATGCAATATGTACACTAAAACTTAGTCTTATCACACAAATTTAATCTCAAATGATATTTTATTTTTACATACCTAATACATTATTGAGCTAATCTGATTAAATATTGGTGATGTCAAACATTTGTTGATGATTACATGTTATTTTAGACACTTTTATTTTGATTCAAGATTGAATTTAATTTTTATGCTTTAAATTCAAACAAAATCATTAAATAATAAAAAATCTATTGATGACAACAAATGTATTAATAATTATTGTTACTAATTTTGCTGCATTTTAATCAAAGATAGGATTATAATAATAATAACAATTGAATTAGGATAACAGTCTGATTTTAATAATAGATCTGAATCATTTTCGAAGGGGTATTCATTGTAGATGGATGGAATTGTTCATGGGGTGGATTGAACAGGGGATGCATTTCAGAAATTTCAATCGTAACAAGATCATACCATGAATAATATGCATGATACAATTGCATGAAAAATTATAACCATAAAAAAATGGATTAAAAAATTATACTACTATTTACAATAATATTATTCAAGATACAAAAAAAATTCAGCAAATAATTTGTGCACATCGTTGGAGTAAAAATGACAGCATTTTAGGGTGAATTTTACCCTCTCTAGGAAGCAATTCTTTTTCCTATAGGGTAATTTTAACGCTTTTTGTAAGATAGTTTTTTTACTTATCTTCTCTCTACGCAATTTTTCAAAGTGCAAATAAAAATAAAGCTGTGTCATAAAATTTGAATTTTAAAGACGAGTCGTATAAATTATCAGAAAATGTTGTGCACAAATAACTGACACAATAATTTACAAAAGAAAAAAAATGCTAACTAATCTTTTGACGGAGTTGCTTTCTTTATTGCAAATCTTTTTGAATGATTACGATGCTTGACTGGGCATTGAATTTCCTTTGTTTCACTATTAACTTAAACCACAGTTTCCTGATTGGTTATTAATACTTTTTATTCTAATTTGAAAAAAAATCCTATCGGAAGTGCAGATTGAAGTTTGTAATACCATTTGCATAAGTCATTTCGTTAAGATTTTATGACAGTGTTGATGACTCTGATGTAACACAACTGGCAAAAAACCATCTCCATAATAATTTGAGTTATAAATAACAACACATACAAACGATGATGGGAGAATATGTCATATGAGATATGACTTGACATGTAGTACATCATGTCTACAATCTAGACTCTAGAAATTTTTTTATCATCAAAGAAAAGAAATTTCTCCAACGAACTTCATCACCTAATTAACAATAATTTCCTTGTGTAAGACCAATCAACTATTCTTAATTATAATCATCCTGAATAGCACAGTTAACTCATGAACAAGATATCTAACTCTCTAGTATTGTTATCACTATTTATTTTTTATTCCAGTTATCAATGATTACAAATTACACTACAATAAATTCTTCTTTGAATGATCTATTTCACTATCAAATCTTCTGTAATCATTTTTTCATCATCAACTCCAATCATTAGCACACTTTTTATTTACTACTAATTTATTTTTTACATATTCAACAAACAAACTCTGCAAGACATGACCAATAAGATCAAGAAATTAACTAATACTTTTTTTACAGATAGATATTTAGAAATAGTTGAAATAATAATAATAATTGACAATATTATAAAATTAACTATTTTATTACTCTGCTATAAGACCTAAGAGCTATTGACCTCTTACCATAGAACCACCTATTTACTTTTTATGGATAGAATTCTTTTCAACTATTTAATCTATCAATATTCATGACAATTTACATTTTCCATAAGGTAATAAGGTATACAAAAAACATACACTTATATCAACTGAAAGAAAAAAAGTATAATAAAGTAATTACTGAAATTCATTAAAATATTCTACTTTTAAAAAGCATTCACTAAAATAATAAATTAATTGACCTCATGAATAAATATTTGTCACTTCCAAAAAACCACATGTCTGCACGCTCACAGTATTTTGATGTAACAACAAGTTTCAGTATTTTAGAGCTTAAACTAACATGCACCACGCTAGACTAGCGCAGTGGAATTTACCGTGAAATAAATGTTCCTGCAAAGTCTTTGATGAAGGGAATAAATACTAGCATTAACTCGTTGAAAGCTCTAGAAGAAGAAAAAGAATAATAATCAGTAAAAAAAAAAATGACGTAGGAAAGTAAGATAGAACAAAATAAATTGCAAGTGTTAAAACGCGCCAAAATATCCACACATTTACAATAAAGTGCAACAGAGAAAGAACTACTCGATCGTAGACTTAAGAGTCATTCATAAAAATAACTTGGCGTATAAGTACACAAGATAGTGTATGGAGAGAACGTACGAGTAGTGTAAGAGTACTACACGATGCACTTTCATGACGGTGTTTAAGTATGTGGACGTGAGGTCAAGTGTAATCTGCACGACTGTATGTGTCGTAATATAAAAGCGTCGCGAACACGTTTGAATAGTAAAGGTAAGTAGTATTTAAAAGAGAGAGAAAGTGATAGCAACTCGTACATATATACATTATGTCTACTGCTTTATTTATAGATTATTGATTATGACCCATAGCCAATGCATTGGTGTTGTTTTTTTCGTAGGTATTACCAATTGAAAAGGAAACAATCGAACCATTCAATTATTTTTATGCCAGTTGATGTACTGAGTAATAAACAATTAATTGTAATATGTGTGAAAAATAACGGTACTAAAATGTAGATTGGACACCAAGCTTAGCAAATTAATTCCCTAATTATATGTTATTGCATAGGAAATGATTCCCTTGACTCTAAATGAAGGTGATTTGACGGATTCTAACTATGTGATATAATCCATTAGTTTGAAGAAATTTGCAAAACCTGTTTTTACTCTTTTTACTAGTTATTTTTCAATAATTGTTCTTCAGTCAATGAAATATTAAATGAGGTATTCTTTAAAGAATAATAAAAATATTAGCATCATTGTTATGACATATGAAATAATGAGCAAGATTTATGTAATTGAAGTAATGTTGAAGAACAAACAATTAAAATAATGCTAATTTTATAGTTAAGAGGACATTTTATTTAATGTGGCCTCTTTTACAACATTTAGATGAAAAACTGAAGATTAACTAACAAAAAGCCTTTCAATGTTGATGATTTTTTTGTCTTTAAATATTCTTCTATAAACAACTAGCTTTTATGCATTTAAACAATCACCATAACGCATTTAGATAAACTAAATTGTCATGAATAATGGTTCAAATAATACTAAATAAAATTTATATCAATAGGCTTTACTGATTAAAATTGGTGAGAAGAATATCATTTATTTAGAATTTCTAAGAGTTAGCTGATCTCCTCATTACTATGAAAAAATTACATTATCATTTTTCTTCATAATCAATGTGACATATTACATGTTTTACGCACACAAGAATTGATGATGTAAAATAATGTAAATTGAAGATTTTTCACACGGTTAAACTGTCCTTGTTACGATGGATCATCACTTTGTTACCAAATATACATTCATAATTCAGATATCTACCTAAGATTTCTATTAATGAAAACCAGTGATCCTACAAGTTTGCGGATCTATGATAGTAAAAGTAGTAATATAAAATACCTGAGGTAATAGCAAATGAGAAAACCATGAATGATAGTTGAAGAGAGAGAGAGAGAGAGAGAGAGAGGTAGGTAACATTCTCTCACGAATTCTTTAGCCAATTATACAAACAGCTTTGACAAGTATGCATACATGTTTCTTTAAAACCATTTGAATCTTTACGTCTTCGTCAATGCTAAAAAAAACCCTTTCAGGTCAAGGCAAATACTATTTTATGTGGATTAGCTAACGTTTGCGAATTTTTATTCAACTGAAATATTTTATATAAAATGATTGGTAGTGTTTTCATGTCTTTCGCTATCATTGAACAGAACTGATGCTGAAAATGAAAAATAATAATGCTTGATTAATTTTTTTCAATAACAATTATAATTATGGAAAAGTTATTGTTGATGATTATGATGATAGATTATTGTTTAGTTAATTAAAAAAAAAAAAAAGAATCAATAATAGTTAGTACTCCTCTATTAAAGTTACTCAAGATTTCTACTTAAGTAATTTGACATCTTCAATAATACATTGAATTGATGTTTTTTTCTTGAAATACTACATCTCTGTTGATAAATATCACAGGTATAACTCAAACTTTGTTTGGTAAAATGGTAAAAATAATGAAGACATCATTCTTACTCATTTATTTCAAGTAATTAAAATTTTATATTCTGGTATTTTGTAATTTCTGACCTTATTCTATTTCAAAAATGCTATGACTCCATGAAACGCTGTATAATTATTGATAGATATCTATTTGACAACCGATAATAAATTTACTGAATGATCCATGGTATAAAATGACCACTTGATGAATTTCCATTGATGAATTAAATTTTTTTGCAGGTCACTTCTTCGAACTTGGTACCCCATTATGACCTTACCCAATTCATTTTCTCAGAAGTTATGGGTATCTATCAATAATGAATAATTCTCTGCCTGTTGAAATAGAGAAAATGAAAGACCCTATCTTACTTATAATCCATCTTAAACATAAAAATTTAAATTTAAAAGCTTCTTCTTAGACTTAAAGACTTGATTAATAAAAAATTTCAGAACAATGAATACTCTAAATGCTTTCTAATCATTTTTCAACAAAATCACTACATGTTGGAGTCTACTTTGATCAATAATTACACATTAATATAAATAGAGAAGAGTAATATGAGAAGTTTTGAGAATAAATACCTTTAAAAAGGAGTAAAAATGTCTGAGGACAATACGAATTTAGAAAAAAATAAATGGGTTTATTGTGAAAAAAAAGAGAGAAGACAGCATCAAACCCTCTTTAGTATTTCATTCCTTTCCCTGCTCATGCGCCTCTCGACTAGGATTAAGTCAAGGCTAACAAAACCTCTTTCACTAGCGCGTATTATTAGGTACCTGTTCCGCGAATCGACCATCACCAACATGATTCCAATGAACGGGCTCTCTTTCATCCTGAGCCCGTGAGGCATAAGAAGGTGATCTCGTCGGTTTACTTCAAAAATTGTTTGGCCACTGAAGAGATCACGATGATTGTTCGATTAAGATCTCGGTTCTTCTAAAATGAGTCGATAAAAGTTCCCGCCATTAAAAATTAAAACAACTTTGCTAATTTAGAAATTAATAAATAATAATAATAAATACAACAAAATTTTAATTAAATTTTTTTGAAAATTATTCATGTCATTTTTTCTATTTTATAACGAAAAAAAAAAAAAAAAAATTGGTGTTATATTTTCACATAAACATTGATAAAGTTTTATTTAATTTTAGGTAAAATTGACTTAATTAAAACTTCTACACTGGACTTGATCATTCTAATCACACCCTTGCGCTTATGATAGATCAGTAAATATTTTTATTTTTTGTAGCTATTTAAAATGAATGATTTGCAGTATTGATGGATAGACAGTCAAATAAGAAGGAGACCTTTCCTATCATTCATTTCAAAAAGCTTAGGAAACATAAGAATGTTGTATTGAAAATTTCTCATACAGTTTATATATTTCTCTTTTTTTTTTCATTTAAATAATAGATTCTGCTGATTTTGTCTTAGTGAATAATTCTATTTCTCAACTATTTAAGTTAGATGATTCACAAAGCAGCTGAATAAAACATACACGTACCAGCACTGAATTATGCCTCTCTTCTATTTTAGAAAACTAACAAAATGAACGTTTTATAATAAGTTCACTTAAAAATGATGATTTTTTTGATAAACATTCATTAATAGTCTAACTTATCTGCTCTATCTGTTGTTTTAATAAATCAAGTCAACTTATTTATGCAGATATTGTCATTTTTGCGAAAATTAAACTCGTAATACAGATGAATAATTTGAATAAATGAAAGAAAAAAATCAAGTTTTGTCTCTCATCAGTTTAGACGACAAATAAACCAGTAACTCAGTTGTAAGCAGTTGTCATTTTTATACTGTACGATATTTTCTCTTCCTGTCTTGGCAGTCGACGACGAAAGAAGTCTCTTCTAGGCGCGTCACCCGGGCGTAGGCAGAATTACTTTAGGCTTTTATTTTAACTCGACCCATTTCTCTTCAGGCGAGCGAGCTTAAAGTAAAACAACCTATACAAGAACTTTTCCTCTCTGTCTTATATCCTCTTACGCATGAGCAGCTTCCTTGAGAATTGCTTCCGTGAACTTTTGAATTTATTGTTATTCGTTCTATAATAATCGAGATCAGTAAACAACATATAGCTCTGACATATGAATATACATATACATGTGGGAAGAAGAAAATAGTGGCAATGATGTCAATGTTCGACTATAAAACACTTCCGTCAGTTATACCCACCCGCAATCGCCCATGTATTCTCATATGTTAAACTAAACTATTTAAGAAACCACCCAAAATATCTGCACATCAACAAGAAAAACGAGTCTACGACCTTGATAATTTGCGAAACGCGCGTGGTGACTGCTCAGTTCGATGAACCACCCTTCATCACTTACACATAGACACACTAAATCAACCTATTAATATCTAATTCATTGATGAATTATATAATTTTTTTATTTCTTTTTTCAATGAAGGAAGAATAGTTATTAATAATTTGATAAAAATTATTATAACGTTTGGAATATAATTTCATGATGCTAAAGAATCAAAATATTTTGCTGCTCGGTAGAAATTTAAACAAATTAATATTTTACTTAAAAGCATTGACAAATTATTAGTTAATATACAATTACATTACAAACAAGATGTTCATGTTTTTTTTACAATTAATTTCTAATTTTCAATATTAATTGGACATGAGATTATTGCTTTAGATCAAAATTGCAATAAAAAGCCTATTAATTACTATGTCCTACGTGTTTATAAATTTTTTTGCTGCTTATGCAATTCTTCTAATCATAACATCAAGTACTTTATTATTAAAAATGGAATTTCTAACAAATTTTTCCCGATGAAACTACAATTATTGAAATAAAAGAGTATTTAATTTTGTTTAAATATATTCAACTTAAAAATATATCAATTGTTTTTCTGAAGGAAATCCAACGTTTTAATGAAAAAAAAAAATATTTTTTGGGATCAATCAGATCAAAAATGAGCTTACAAATATTCTGGTAGGCAATTGAACCATAAAATTAGCAAGCATTAATTTAGCTTGGTAAGTATATACACATGTATATGAACTATGAGAAATGTACAAGTTGGTCTAGAATAACGGGAAGAGCAAACTCTGGTGAAGAGAAAGAGGAGAAGATAAAAATTGAAATTCCAAACGATACTAGACTCGTTTTACAAGTGCTCCAGTAATTGATGAGATGACAAAGAGATATAATGTAACAGTACTTTTTACAGAAGCTTGCGACAACTAAGAAGCTGTGAGCGAAAAATAAAATAATTAGAAAAATATAGCAAACCGTTACTCAACATTTCAGGGAAAGTTATGTTTGTCGAGCAACGACACTTGAATTATTCCATAGCTATCGAGAATCTAGTTAACTGCTTGGTCACGATAGCAAGGACACCGACCCAAATGCCCTCAATATACGAAGGTTTATCGGGGAATAAATATTAGATCGTAAATACTCGTAAATCCAATCAAGAAATTTCATCGACCGAGTGCTCATAAATTATAGTTAAATAAATTTCAGAAATATCATCTATATAAGCTGCGTATACTCCATATTGTAAAGATGAAATGTTTGTGAATAAATAAATTACTCACCCGATCGCATTGTAACCACAGGATTAGTGAGTTTGGAAAACGTAAAGGACCACCTAGACCTGAACCTCCTGCATTTCGTTGATGCTCTAAAATTTCAGAATGAGTCGTTCCATGTTTTATAAATACCTCCAAAGACCTGAAACAATTTCATAAAAGAATCATTAACCATACATTATTGATAATAAGTTACTTTTTATAGACCTATAAAAAATTTCTACTCCAACTAACATTACTATGATACTGTTATATGATCATATTGAATTGGTCATTTTGGACATGAATTTATTTTTTATCTACTTATATTCTTGATATAATCTGCAGCTTTATAAGCTTCATTAAATAATATTGATGCAATTCTGCATGTAGAACGATTAAATTGAATTTAACAATAATACATGAAAGCTTCAATATCAGCACCATCAATAAATGGATAAAATAAAAAAAAATAAATGTACTTAGAAACAATGAGCATGCAAAAGCAATTGATTGTTTATTATTATTGTTATTTCCATATTATTGTCATTCTCCAATCAATTGATGCACAGTTGCAAGTGATATCAGCTGTCAGAACATTAATGTTTGTTGACAGCTATGGTAAGTTGCTGTGGAACGTCAAGTAATATTTCCTCAGTAACGATTTTATTATTGCATCATCAATTGCGTTATATTGATTTGTTGATTCATGATTGGTTGGTGATTATTTACTATTAAAAAGATGGAAGAATTTTTATAATTGATTTGGTTTATTGATTTTGTAATTGTACTCCTACAAATGAAGTATGATAAAAAAAAAATGATTGAAATAAATTATCAGTACACCAGATCATAATTTCTCTTAATGATAGAGTTAAATTAATGTTCAAAGAAAAAAAGTGATAAAAAGAATATATAAATTCAATTTTCATAACATTTGTATAACAATCAATTTCTTATTAAAGATATTCTGATTGATCATCATGTTGAAGACTTTCTAGAAAGTCAAACATTTTATTGTCATCAATAACACATCATAATGGACAGTTTTAATTAAAAATAATTATCAACTGGTGTTTTGCATGAATGAATATTTAGGTTGTAATAAAAAATACTGTTAATTATTAACAAAGTAATAAATAAATTCACCAATTTAATAACTAGATAAATAGAAGAAGTGATGACAGGTTAGTGAAAAAAATAACTGAAAAATAAAATCGATAAGTGAGTTACTCAGAAAAAAATCTAATCTCAAACTAAAGAAACTTCCGCTCATGAAGAGTTGGTGGCGCGACGATGAGGCGCCCAAGGCGAGTAACTCCACGCCACCTTGTTCAACCAACATAGAGCTCACGAAATCGACGAGGCGTTGCACCAGCACCAATTGCAACCAGTTCTCATTAGCTTATCAACTATGAGTATGTTGCAGATATTTCCGTCAGTCTGATCGATAAGCAAAGTCGTGCTGTCTATTTTAAATTGTCATGTGTACTTTACTGTCAACATTATCACATTACTCAAGAGATAGAAAATGCTTTTTTTGAATTACCATATTAGTTTTTCTCTAACGTTCCTTTTGCCATCATTTTTTAAATTTATTCCTTGAAGATAGGTTGGAAATATTTTACCTCTGACAATAGAATTGCTATGAATTGTATCTTCTTGAATAAAGACTGCATGATAAAAGCTTTTATTTTACCACAAAAGACTTACTAATGCGTTATTAATTATTTTCTTTTGATGTTAAACAAAATAAATTGGAATATTCATTGCCATTGATTATTTCATATTGTTAAAGATCTAATCAATGGAACTTTAGAAAATAAAATAGCAATAATATTAGTTTTTTTTAGATAGTCTATAACTAAAATTCAAGTTATCGTTTTTTAATTATCTCTTTTCATAATAAGAGTTGATTTTAAATTACAAAAAAAAAATTCTGATAAATTCGTATAAGCCATAGGGTCACATCCGCTGTGATCCAGAAATTAGAACCAGTCCATAAATTGGTAGGACAGTTAAAGACCTGAACTCTGATCTGACTTATCCACAGATTAATGATTCTGACGTAATAAGAATCACCTAATCTAGAACTTAGCAATGAAAAAAAAACAAGCTTACAGCTAACTAAACAATCAACTAAAATCAATATTTATAAATAAATAAAAATCTTTCAGAAGCATAATATTTTTGATAATTAATTAATAAAAAATATCTTTTTTTATTTTGATATTAATTTTTAATGATTTTAGAAATTTAGAACCAACTTTAACATATTTACCACTAATTTATCTATAAATTGTAAGTATTGAAATAACGATAATAGCAAATAAAAGATAATGTTTTATTCCATAACGAAAAGAACTAGTTTAATTTCCACCATATTTATTTGATGCTTTGATAACTTTTGAAGGAAAAATTTCATTCTCTACTAAGTAAATTTCATCATTCTCAATATCTACTCTAGATAAAAATTAAATTTATAAATATATCTACTTTATGTATCATAGAGATACATTGCAAATTTACTTTCTTTACAAAAAAAAACATCAAATATTTTATAACAACATCAACACATACTTTTAGTTAATAAATAAATTTCTATAATAATCTCTTCTCACTCATTATTACCTAATATTGAATATATTTAAAAGAAAATTTTTATCTAAAAATAAATAATTAATCTAAATCATTTGTTTTAGAATAAAAGAATTATTTTTTAGTGTAATAAGATTTAAATTAATTATATAATTCAATAGCTTTCTTTTATTTACAAAAAATATATGTTTGAAATTATAAAAATGTTTAAAAATAATATTGCAATACCTAACTTGACGTTCCTAACGGGATGCATTGTGAATATAATAGGCGGTAATCTGAGAATGCTATACATAATAGATTTACATGTACAGACACTTAAAGATTTTACGTCAATTGTAATTTCTCTCACATACAAGACCCAATTGAAAAAGTCAGCAAAAAATGTAGTTGTTACTATAAGGCTTGCAGTTACGAAACCGGACACGTTATACATTTGTTCCAAGGGGCAGCTGATAGACGATATATATATATATTATATCTTTATTAATGCAGATGTATTCACTCATAAACCCCTTCGTGTTATCCGTGATTTTGACCCATATTGATAAATGTTGCGGATGAATTTTTTTTTTCTTTTATTGAACTAAACTTCCTTACGTAATTATCACAGCCCAACATGTAATATGCATAACCAAGAATATACAAAGAATAAAATTCAAACACCCAAAGGTATTAAGATATTCAGATGTATATGGAAAACTAACTTTCACCAATCATTCAGAAATATCTGTGATAGTTAATTATAATTATTAACGTTATTCAATGATTGTGAAGGTATATTCAAACTTATAATTTTTAGATTCTTTTTAGTTGTAATTAGATGTTATTTAAATTTATCATTTGAACTATTCATTAATTTTATTTACCTTTAGTGAAAATTTATTTTGTACTTTGTATTTTTCTTTGAAATTATTTTTATAAAAACTCTGTGCTAATATTCAAGACGATGTTGTAAATGTGTACAACAAATTATTAATTAATTAATTAATATTTAAGATAATAGTCACGTTATTAAATAGAAAGTAAAGAAATTATAATAGAAATGCTATATTTTTGAGATTTCATATCACTTGAGTCTAAAACTTCCACTGCAAACCCTAATCACCGTAGTTGATGACTTTAAATTTGCTTGTCCTACACCCCAAGTCATAAATATTATATAAATCAACTTAAACTTCTACTCATTAAGATATCAAAAATATAACAAACAACGAAATGATCAAAATTATTCACTTTTATCTGTTCTAGATGAACTTTGAGGTCAGCTATTAGCTCTGAAGAAATCTAAAAGTTTCAAGTAATAATCTGTTCATCAAGACATCATATTAACTATGTAATGAAATCCATTTAAATTCATAAATCATTCATAACAACATAAAAAAGTGTAATTTGTTTAATGCAAACATTTGTTTTTTTCTCTCCTCAAGATCAACTTTGAATAATTGACGTAACTATGTAGCAAAACAAATCAGTTAAATGACTTTTATGTTAATAAGAAATGATTAATAGGCAAAATGAAAATTCAATTGTACAAAAATTCAAATTTAAATTGCTGACGAAAATTTAATGTTACAATTTAAATGCTTTACTCTGAACTCTCTTGAGTAGTTTGTCAGCGATGTCTACTCGTCTACCTCTTACTTTCACTGCTCATTCCCCTCGCACTTATTCTGGCATGCGTTTGCTGATGACTAACGTCTATTCAGTATTTCATTGGCATTCTGCCAAGACTTCTATTTCGTGACTGATAGATTTTTTTTCCATCAAGATCTTTATTTCCTGCTTGGCAACCTTGATGAGTACCTTCACCTGTAAAGATCTTACACTAATCACATTTTGATACAAAGACACTTGGAATATATTGTATTCTCTAACCAATAAAAACCAATTGCTGGATACTTCTGATATAGAAATATAGATTGACTCATTATTACTTTAAACGTGTGCTTTAATCTTGGTCTGGAGAAATTTTTAGACTACTTCTGTCACTATTCAGAGATAATTGAACATTTAGGATCATTTTATGATAGAAACTTGCTACAGAAGCATCAAATTTATAGTGTGAATATGTTTTTAAGTGATAATTCAGGTAGATTTCACATCATAGACTGGAAATAACTGTTCAGGTTATTTATTCTACTGTCTCGATGACATTAGTCTTGATGAAATGGCAAAGATATTGCTAGCATTGATATTTATGAATCATAAATCATCTAAGTATGTTACAATGTTATTCTCTAGTTTACTAGCCAAAAGAAAAGTACAAAAATAATATGCACGTTATGATGTTGATTTTCATACATATTAACAAGTCAAAGTATAATGACTTGTTGAGTAATAAGTACAGTAGTTTTTATGATAACGAATTAATTTTAAATTTAATAGAGATGAAATATAAACTAAAATACTTGAAAAATATTATCAAAAGCTTCAACATGTCTTATCATGACTAAAACACGAATCAATTCTATTTTTTCAATCAACTAAACACACATATGTTTCGTTAGAAGATTAATTATATCGAGCACGAATGATGATTAAAAGCTATCAGTTTATGAATAAGTTTATATCAGACTTAAAATCTACAAATAGAGTGCTAATAATTGAATAAAAATGTCATATCTAATTTAAAAATGAGAATGATTAAGATAATGATCCTTTTTTTTCAAAAATACAAAAGAATATTTTTCCTTTGAAGTCTGGTTCATCTTTCGACCATTGGTTTTATGAATAATACACTGCTAATAAGGTTCATCTAAACAATTAAAATGCAAACTATTGTAAGTAGTTTCCGGTTTATTAATTAGTAATTAGCATGTGGGTTGAAGATGGGAACAGAAATAGGTAAGAGAGACACATGTGAATAAGATTTATGATTACTGAAATAAGCTAAGTCACAGCAGTAAAATGATAAGACATGGAGAATATGCCTCCTGATATTGGCTATCAGTATTGGCGCAGGTGTTTTAGTAGAGAACGCAGGTGTATGCGACAAATTTAACAGTGCGGTGACAAAAGATGATAGAATGTAGAAAGACAATATGAGGTAATAAAATAAAGGTATGGAATGTAAAATATTACCAACCTATATATCGAACAAACTCACAGCGAGACTTTTAAGACCGGACGTGTAAGATAGCCGAAGCGAAACGAGTCAGAGCGAAATCGATAGGATAGATAATTTCACATGGGAAAGCACCAGTTAAAGAGTAAACTATAGAGTAGATACCTAATGAACTGGACGATAGCTGCTGCGTTCTCAAGTTCTCAAGTATTTCTGGATCGAGATACAAATCGTGGATTAAAAATTTTTACAGAGGTAAAAAAAAATATTCGAGGAATTTATCGGAAGCAGATACTGGTGCTTAACCACTTTGGTTCATGTGAGAGATAAACAATGGACCGGTTTATCGTGAATCTCAATTGACCGTTAATCAAGCAAAGTCGTATATAGAATTGCAAATGGAAAGGTCGACTTCAGCCGTTATATTATTTGTCTGCAATATTTATATCTTGTACTCTTTTTATCTGATTGAACACAACATAAAATGTGTTCTATAAAAATCACTTACAGTATTCGTAGCAGCTTTCATTTCACTTTGAGATTAACAGTAATATTACTTTTCGGAAATACTCATTAAAGTTTTATCTTAAAGACTGCTTGAGTAGCTTACATTTAGCTTCTTAATTGTCCTTATTTTCTCCAAGTTTTTCATCATGAAAATTACTTTATTTCATTTCATTCAGTTTTTAAATAGGAGATGCTAACTATCTTAAGGCATCTGTAAGTCCATTGAAAAAGCTTTGATATTATTAATTGCTCTCGACTTTCACAACTTGTTTTTCCATGTTGTCATAATTAATTTCATTTAAAATAATATCAATAATCCTGTTTTATCAGCCATTTCAACATTTACACTGATCCATTTCTTTCTTTTTTCAGTATTTAAAAAAATAATTTTATGTGAAATTAACAAACTTATTGTGCAACCGCATTCATGACCAAAAAAGTTTTGTGTTATAAAAAAAATATGGAACATTTATTCTGCAAATCTAATTGATTACACTGTAAAAACAAATTAATGTCCTTGCGTCTTCCAGTAAATTTGGTTATTCCAGTTAATGAATGCTAAAAAATGTAAAATCGTTAATATATATTTTGAGAAAATTCCATGATAAGCTACTTGAAATTAATTCTGAATTATATAAACCATAATAAATATTTCCATGTTAAAAATATCGACTATTTTACAATATGATACAAGTTTTTACGTAATTTCATTATGATCTGAACTTTAGAGAAAATACGATTTTATATCTTTGATCAAAGTATTTGGATTTTTAATTTCAGTTAATTGCGAAAATGTAAGCTATCATTTAAAATCATAATACCAATTTTATTCTGATAATAAGTGTTGCGAATATTTTTTTTACTGATGTTTATTGCATTATTCCATCACCTAAGTAGGAAATATTGTTTAGTTTAACACCAAATTTTAAAATATTGATGAGAAGAAATATTTAATTGGCCATTAATGATGAAAGTGGAAAGTTTATATTATTTCTTGGAGATCCTTAAAATAGGAGTCTTTATAATGATGACATCTATCAATAGGTATTTTACAATTAGTCTAGAGCTATTATTAAATTTAAGTATAGGTATATAAACTTTTAATAAAAATTGGAGCAAGAGAAAGAGAGGCTTTCTCAATTTACTCAATCTAGAAACGCAATTATCGCATACTTGAGATCATTGTAGAATCTATCCGCACACACCCTATCGGTTTTGCGCAATGCCACCACTTTGTGTATTATAGCTATAACTTATAGGTAGATCTATCAAGTGTGGTAAGGCCAGTAACCATGTGCTCTAAGTATTTTTACACCTCCTTTTTCCAGAATGAGAACGGCTTATCACCGCACTGGTATCATTCGCAATGCGCGTGAGAGACTTTCTCCCTCTCTCTTTCTCTTTTTTTTTTTTTCACTCACTTGTAAGCCTTGCTCTCAAAAAAAAACATCCCACGTGTCTTCTCACACATCTATATGTGTCATTGATATAAAAATATCTGGCCGATGAAAAATTACAGTCCACATAACTAATTTATTTAGTATGTAAATTAAGATAAAAAAAAAAATTCGCTAAATTACTGGACACTTATCTTATTTTTTTAATGAATGTTTAGTCTTTATAAAATACGATTAACAAAAAATTTCCATGAAATACCATCAGAGTAAGAATAGTTTGTTACTTAACTTATGATATTATTCTAAATTATTTCGAAAAATTGACTGCTAATATTTATAAATAAATTTTTAGAAATTATTATAATATTTTTACTAATTTAACAACATAATTTTTCGTGGAATATGTTTTTCATAGTATTTCTCTCAAAACTTGCAAAAAAAAAAAAAAAAATTTGTGAACTAATTATTCGATACTTATCCATCAATTATTTATTTATTTATTTTGATGTTATAATTTAAAAAAAAATCATTTAAAATATTTAAGCTCAATTTAAACATTGAAATACAATGAGAAGTCTATCTAATAAACCAAGCATTTTAAAAACAAAAAAGTCTTCAAAAACTAATTAATCATCAAAAAGCTTCAACTGAATGAAAATCATCAAAGTTCTTACATTTGTTTATTTTTATATCACTAAATAATGCAATATGCATAATTAATAAATTTTTCATTGACTCGAAATTCTTGATCAGATTAAAATCAAAGAGCACAACACTTGATTAAGCAAAGCCAATAATTTATTTCTCACACTGTATTTATTTCTCTTCAAATTTATATCATTCCTTGGTTGAGTATTATATAAATTAGACCGTATAATTACTTCGATGGCAGAATCTTATAAACTTTTAACAGATATAACAGATTTCCCTAGAGGGCGAAACGCTCTCACAAACCAGTACTACTTGTATTTAACCACAGGGGGCATCGAGACGGACTGATATGAACAGCTTAAAGATAAGAAGTTGATTGGAAAATGAAATAAAAAATAACAACAAAATACGAAATCAAAGGAACTTTTTTCAGTAAATCAATTCGTTCAATACCTTTAATATGCTCAGTTGAGTCTGGACAATACACAATAATGTAGAAAATTGAGTTGATTGTACTCCAAGTATGGACTTTCCAGATGACAGAGTCTATTCTTCAAGATAAAAACTCTTATTACTTTGCCAAAATTGAATTTGTTAATTTATTATGGATAGCAAATGAAGTCAAGGACAAGAAAAGAATATAAATAATCTTGTTACTTTTAAATTTAATTTGTAATGCAATATTTTACTTTGTCACATTCAGAAATCAAATTATAAAATACCTAAAAAAGCTTCTACATAGCAATTGATGATGATTAACAGAAATTGTGTTTCATAATCCTATCCAATTCTTAGCAGGTATCATGAGAGAAAATTTTATTAAAAGTTTGTCAATTACTGTTGTAAAATAAACATGAATATAAATGAATATAAACATGAATATAGTCTACTTTTAGAAAACAGTACTTTTGAAATTCAAAATTCTTCTAAATTAAAATATATGTCTGATGTCTGAAGGAAGTAGTGAAGGTGTTTAAATAATGGTTACGTAAACTTATATAAATAGGCTGAAAAAATACTTCCTTGAGTCGGTAGACCCTTCTGACATTGACATCGACAATGAAATAGAATTCTTCGAAGAGAGACTCCAAGGTTAACTCAATAGATCACCCTTCGTGATAGCTATCAATTCAGAAATTTTTTTGTATCTATAAAAGTATTATGTATTAGATATCTTCTATATACATGTATATATTCTTAAAAGATACGAAATCTTCGGTAACCGCAACAGCAGAAAATTGACCTAACATTGATTATATCACTTTTTGGCTCTGTAAATTGCCATTCTATCAAGAACAATATTTTAGGTAAAAAAATTTCTATTGAGATTGACTCAACTAATATAAAATAAGAATATTTTTGATTACTTCAATTTTACATACAAAAAGGTGATGGAATAATGAATCAAGAGTATTATTAGAAGATGGAATAGAATACTTGATTCCAACAACGGCTTATCAGTCTTCATTTCTGTTGGGTTTGTAGAAAAACCTGACAATACAGCAAATTAAGTAAGTAAATGGGGCAGAAAAATTTATTAATTATATATAAATATTGTAATTACATTAAGAAATAAAAATTGTTTTAAGAATGATCCCATTATTTTAAAAATTCTTCTATGATTTATAATCATAGATTATAACTAATCAATTTTTTGTCAGAGTAAAATTGATAATTATTCTGAGAAAAGTATGCCACTTATGATCACTATATGACGTACTCCAGATAGAGATTATTTATCAAAAGTTATCTCTGAAAAATTTGAATTTCATAAAAAAAATCTTCTCTGAATTTTCTGCTATGAATCACTTCTATAACTGCATTAGTCATTGATTAAAGCTAAGAGTTATTGAGCTTAATAAATGGCAATTACTTTTTATTTTTTCATCATTAATAATTGATTAGAAGGAACAATAAGTTATTGCATTATATTATCTCATAAATAATTTATAGTTTAAAACGGTCTATATATTATAAACCAACGAAAAAAAATGCAGACAAGAAATAAAGTATGTTTAAAAATAATTGTCAAACAAAGTGTTCTCATGAAGGCACTTAAGTACATGAGAATCGTTGGTGATATATTTTTACATATCTCAATAAGGAGACGTAAAATTTCTTGGGCCATATGTGGCAATCTTGTTTTCTCTCAACCTCCCTTCACATATATACTCGGTACAGATAAATTCCTGTCAGGAATATGAATAAAATAAAAAAAAATGGGATAAGTATAAAAGTAAATAAAGCATATAAGAGCAACATTTAACGGACATAATTAAGAAGAATTTGAGAGAATTAACGAGCTGATATGGATGTAATTGATGAATTACTTAGCAGCACCACATGTATAAAAAGGTTCACCTTGTGTGCAGTTTATATTAGGGAATGATGTGGGTCCAAATGTTACTTTTATACCACATATAGCCTAATGTTGTCTAGACCGGATAAGTCAGAAATATTTATCATGGTAAACCGGTGATTACGTCACGATAAACTCGACGAGATTGCTCTGTATTTAGAAATACTGCAGATATTTCGTGGGCATGACGATGGCTGGAAGAATGGCGAAAAGAAGGGACAGTGAGAGTGAGACGTGGTACAGGAGCTGAGGGAAATAGTTGTTGGCAAAGATTCAAACGGTGATTGCAAGGCCTTGTCTCAGCGAAGCGCGTCCAGAATATTTTCTTCCATCGAGAAGTGCTGGTGCACGAGTGTCCGACATCTTCTCTCTCTTTTTGATTCTACCATCGCGATTGAGGTCATTCCTCTCCTGTGTCTGGCTGTACCTTTTTAGTCATCCTTCTTCCCTTTTTTTCATTCTTTATTCGTAGCCTTTTTCTTTTATTTTATAACATCGATACGTAAAGTTCGTTTGCTGCCAAAATCAATTGTTACGAGTCGAGGTCATCGACTGCATGCACCAAGAGAGAGAGACAGTGGAAGAGAAGGCTTTCCTCAAGTTACTGACTTACGAGGGTCTTCCATGAGATTTCAGAGGGTATGAAGGTCTTCATTCAATCTCTAGACTCTTTAGATTCTTCAAAGTATCAAACCATCATCTTTTTTTCCATCCTACTGCAGGAAATCATTTTCTAATTTGTTCCTGATCATTTTTACTATTCAGATTCATTTTTGTTAAATGGTTAGTTCCAAACATCTAAAAAGAAAAAAATCTGTGCGTAAAATGAGACAAATCCTATTACTGCTTTAGGATAATCTTGTTTTTGATAGAGGACAATCTTGCTCTTATCACAAAATAATTCTGTTACGGTCACAGGAGTTGGCACTGTTATGTTGTGTTTCGTTTGAATTAAGGTTTTTTATTTAGCATAGCTCAATAAAATAAAATTAATTGGTCCATTAGTTGAGAATAAAAACTTTTTGAATCATTGCACATTATAAGTTCTGTAGAACTTTGGAGAATTAAATATCAAATTTATATAAAAGAATCATTCTTCATTGAATATATTTAATTTTAAACAGTCAAGTTAATCGATCAACAATTCTAAAAATATATCGTAATAAAAAATTATGAAGAGCAAGCATGCTATCAATGCCAGAAAAAATATTAACCATGTAAATTCATATAATTTTCATTATTTATTATTCCACTTATAATTGGCAATAAAATATTCATTCAATACATCATTATATACCCATCATAGACATGATGTGTCCTAGTTGCAGAAAAAACAGCACTAGTGAATTTCCATTCAGAATTCGTTCAGGATGAAAAATTTTAGCAATTATGTGGTGTTTACTTTTTTTTTAAATTCAATACTTGTGGTTTCTTCTTCGATTCTGAATATTACTGCAGACAACTTTGAAACTTATCGTGATGTGATGGTAATTTCTGTAATCATTGAACTTGGACTTGTATTAAATATTACACTTTTGTTTGCAGGTAGAATTATTAACAAAGTGTCATCCAAATTATCATAATGTTATATTCTTTGACGATCGTCATGAGAATGATTACCTTTCGAGTATAATATCTTCTTCCACTTACATCAGAATCAATAGTTCAACAAAATATAACTTTGATCAAATAGAAAAAATCCAAAAAACAACAATAATCGATGCAGTCATTATGACTTTATATACAGCACAATACCTTAGAGAGTTTATAATGACTTTAAAATCAGTACAATTATTAAATATAGAAACTCCAATTTATATATTTAGTAGAAGACAAAGTAGTTGTCTCAATCGAAAAATAATTTTGGAAATAATTTGGAGCTTGGAATTGTTATCAGTATTCTTTGTATGCGTAGCATATATTCATCCAGATAAATTGACACTTGTATACACTTTTAATCCTTACGCATCTTATGCACCACGTCAATGGTTTTTATTAACTAAATTTATTGAACCAAACAATCCTTTTCGTCTTTTCAACAGAGTCTACAAAAAAGGTAATTGAACTAATAGATAAAATTTTTTCTGAAATTATAATTAGCAAAAAATATTTGTTATTCAATATCCTTGCTGCTATCGTATTGGATAATAATTTTTGCCAAAATCAGTGTGGAAAGTTAAAGTTTTCCTTCCTGTTTCAGTGAACGAAAATAACATATTTTCTTTCACCTAAAAAATCGTCGGTTTTTTCTGTGAAAGAGAAAACGCCATCTTTCTAACTTCAAAATAGAAACGAAATTTTAATTAAGATTTTAGCATTTCCTATATATTTTCAGGTAATTTATGTCAAGGATTGGATTTTGACCGCACAAGGTATATCAATAATGCTATCAAAATGAAACTTGGGATTGAATTAGATCCTGCAACACAAACAATAAATGAAAAATTGGAATGGAATCATTTTTCTCACGAGTCATTAGCGGATGAATTTTATTATGATAAAATTATTTTAAAATTACTAAAAACATCCATGAACATAGGCTATCAAGCTACTTTTATTAATTATAGAACAATAAAAAAACGAGGATATAATGAAATATTTAGAGATGCTAATAATTTAAAAATTGACTTGATTCTATTTCATGATGAGATAGTAAGTTATCAAAATTTTGCCATGTCATATCCTTTTAAAATCATCGAATATAAAATTGTTGCATTAGAACGTGATTATCAGAATTTATTTGAATACATTTATGATATATTGGGTTTTCCAATGTTCATAATGATGATCATTTTGATCGTTCTTACTTTTTTGGTCGTTTGGCTTTCAAATAGAAAAAAAAGCATCGCGTTTGCTGGCTTTGAAGTCATTCGACTTTTAATTGATGCATCTCTAGAGATAAAAATGAATACTGCGTCGTTAAAAATCTTTTTTATGATAATTTTCTTTTATTTTTTATTCATTCAAACTTTATTTCAAGGAGAATTAGCTCGTTTCTTTACCAATCGACCACATCATAAATTTCCAGATTCTATTGAAAAATTAATAAGACTTCGATACAAGCGCATTTATTATCCTAGAAGTATCTTACATTATATGAAACAATTTAAAACCCCAAACACTAAACATGCACAACTTCCTGCAGCAATAACATGTCCTGACTTTCTTTTTTCCAATGAATTGAGCGCTTGCATTATTGAAAATAAATGGGCACATATTTTAGCAATGTATTTTTTCAAAATATCACCAGTTGCTCATAAAAGTTATCAATTTTATGTAACACGAAATAATTCACCGTTAAAAAATCGTATAAACAAATCGTTTCTACAATTATGGGAACTAGGATTTGCCAGTTTAATATCAAATCTAGATAATAATGTGCACATGGGATTTATAACTACTAGAGCAATACAACGTTCTTCCAGATGGAGTCGAATTAAAAATCGGAATTTGCTAATGATGTATAAATTTTTAGTAATTGGTTTATCTCTTGCTACTGTAAGTTTTTTCTTTGAATTAATTATACACAATCGCAAGAAAATTAAGGAAAGTATTTTGAAAAATAGAAAAATATCAATAACGAAATTAAATGTGGTGAGAATAATACGAAATATAATCATGATTCGTCAACCACTTAATCGTGAGGAAGAGGAAAAGTACAGATTGTAATATAACAATTATTGAAAGATAAATTAAGAAGTTCTATTGTAAGCAAAGTTTTTTCCTTATAGCTGATATTGATTAGACTATCAAGTAGACCTCCTACAGAATCTACTTCATTGGCAATTCTTTTTCAAGTTTAGACGTGAAAAGTCATTTTACAATGAAACCACATTTTTCATGATAATTCTTATTTTAGAGTATGCAAATTATCGTAGAAGTATAGATGAATAATTAAATAATATATATATATGTCATATTGAAAGCACTTCCTGATGTTAATTTGTGCTTTATCCTAAGAACAACAGCTAAGTTATTATCAAACTAGAAAAAGCTTATTGATTATCTTTTGCATGTCCTTCAAGGATAAAACTATACTATTTCCACTGATACTTGATGTAGATAATAAAAGAATTATGCAAATGAATGATGATATAATCTATCAATGTGATAATATCACCTATACCTATTTTTTATGCATACCAATTGACTTCAATTAGAATTGTCCTTCTTGGTTGAGCCACTTATTTTCAATAAAAGCAGTTACTCATAGTATTATTTTCTTTGTTATGCCATAAAATGTAGGAATATTTGAATGAAATAACTGTAAATAACTTTAGTGTACACACGAATAAAGAATTATTCATAAATGCCTTTGTGTATTATTTTAAAAAATTCATATGAAGTTTATTTTGAGGTAAAATAACACATGTTTATTGAAGTATAAAGACATAGTTACCTTAAATTGTGATTTCAAATAAAAATTTACTTATAAATTATTTATTCTAACTGTTTGGAAAGTGAAGGTTTGGAGGGATCTCAAAGAATACATAATCATTAATTCAAAGTACTAAACACGCTACTTTTACCAAAAAAAAATTCAAGATAATTTAAAACCTATAATCCCATTAGTTGATCAAGAGCAAAAAAGTCAAATGAATAAAATGAAAAGAAGATTTCGTTCACTCAGTTTTATTGGCTGATGATCAGCTAGTAATTAGTTTAGAACTTTTACAGCATGTGGTATTTAATTATATAATTGATAAAAAAAATTTATAGCCTGGTGAATATGTCTTTTTATTAATTGATAAGGACTTCGTGTATCAAATAATTTTCGTCCTAAATGACTCTATCTTATTCATGAAGACAGAAGAACAAAGAAGATGTTGATCATCAATGCTATCACGAATTCATGTAAGTGAATAAAGTAAAATTAGTAAATTTTTTCAAATTCAATCTTTTAATTGATCACTATAACATATTAAAATCTATTATCAACAGCTATCTCAATTTTTATCACAAAGTGTTGATTGTAAATTTATATTTTAATATTGAAAAGATGCACAATGTAATCAGCATAAAATCTTTTTCTTTTTCAGAACAATTTAAACTTTCAATAGACTGTACTTATCTCATTTATTGTAAGTAAGAGTTAACAGGAAATACAAAGTGGAAATAATATGTTATGCTTGAAACATTCTATTTAACTGAAATTCTTTTATTAAGAGTCTTGTATGATTAAAAATTTTGCAATTTTCATGATGAGAAAACCGAGACAGCTGCTACGAACATTCATCAAGACAAAAGATGTCAACGAAAGACTTAATATGAGTTGCGTGTGAAAAAGAATATATCATTTCTCAGTATGTTGAACAATATTCTTTGCAACAAGAAATTCATCGATAGCTTCACAACAGTGTGAGACATGTATATATGAATATGTTATACATTGCAAAAATACACCCTAAAGGAAAGAGGAAACATGCGAGAAAGGTTTTACCTGATGCGCACGTGAAGGTCAAAGGAAATGACCTGGCAGATTCGCTTGCACCTGCACGAAGAAGATACGGAATGTTGGACACCCGCAAAGATATTATAAAATATCTCGAACAAAATATAAGGTACTGCATATATCAGTTTCACGATGAATGTAAACCACAGGATGATGAAGACACTTGAGGTTAACGTACTGTAACTTTTTCTTAATCAAATTAACCTTAACAAGTAGTTGTGGAATCGTTTATAATGAGAATAGTTCACAAAACAGAAACAAGTTTTCATGTTCAATCAAAATTATAATATTCTTCAAGTATATGTAGTTTCAAAATATGAAATAAAAAGATATTCAGTTTACAGCACAATGAAGAAACATAATAAATTATTCATAATTGTTGTAAAAATAAAAATGTGAAAACTTGGACAATTTAGATTTAGAGATGATCATGTTGTGAATTAATTGAAGATCTACTAATCAAAGATCTAGCAAGATCAATTTGAGACCAAAAATTATTATAAAAGAAGCTAAATTAAATCAACTTCCTATCATTTTTATCCAACAATAGATCACTTTTTCCAGATCTTTGATTTATCTACAACATAAGCAAAATTTTTACCCAAATGTTCTTGAAAGACTCATGAGACCTTAATTGCCTGTTCTAAAAAATTAATTGGCCAATCTGAGGAAGAAATATTTTTACTAAGCAGCTGAATGAATTACATGGAAAAAACTACGCATGCTACAAGACTGTCTTGTAGTATAGATAAGACTGTCTTGAAGCATCAAAAAGGTTCATCTTGCAGAGACAGAATATTATTAATCAGTGATTAGTTAAAATAATTGGAATAATCCTGTTGTAGTCACAAAATATCATTTTATAGCTCCAACAGGAAAATTTTCAATTGTAAGCATCGTTTTGAATTATTTTAAATGAAAAATAAAAAATCTAATTACATCCAAGACTTCATCAAATCATGTGAATATTAAATTCATCACCTGCATGGCTAAAGCCATTCTGTGAAAGTGAGGAGAGTGCTCACAAGGTGTTAATTTATAGCTGTAATTAGTAATTATTCATTATATCATTTATTTTATATTCATTTTAAAAGTAATACTCCATTTATGAGTGATTTCTATCAGTAATGAATAAATATGTCATGATATAGATAAAAATTTCCTTGACATATATCAGCGTTGGTCTTGGAATTTTAACCTGAGTTTGTTATTAATATTTTTAATATAATAATAAAAATTCTTATTTTAAATCACTTAGAAGTTTTTATAAAATATTTTAAAATCATTTTTATTAGCAATTTAACAGATATCAATATTTTATTCGGGATTTAACTAATGTAATTCAATGAAGATTTAAAATTTTCATATGAACACTGACAGATGTGAAATAAAATTAAATAGATAATAACACATGATGTGTTAATGACAATAATAATCATAAAATAATATGAACACGCCAAGAGATTGAAATACCAGCACCTGCCGCATTTTATATCTTCAATGCCTATTCGAAAACGATCTTCACTGGATAATATTGAAAGATACCCACTGCTACCAAAGAAAAAGCAATAATGGTATGGCGCAGAGCAGAAGTATATAAAACAGTTTTTTATACACAACGTAATTACTCAAGAAGTTTGATCATGGATAATTGAACGTCTGAACACGATTATCTTCATCCCTAGACATTTATTGGCTCAGTATGAACAGAAGTGTGCAAGTTAAAATGTTGTTTAACGAAGCCGCTCGTGCCTAGTGAAATCGCGTGAGAGCATCGTCATTTTGAAGAGATACTTATGAGAAAAAAATTTGCATATATATGATGTTTGAAAATATATATTAAATGGAAATAAAATTCAGATAAAAAAAACTTTAATGTTAAGTACCAAGTGGGTATATATTCATTAACCTCATTATTTTATTCTTAAATTTACATTTTTTCATTTCTAAAAAAAGGTTTACTAAATTCAATAAAAAAAACAATGCAACTGACTGTTTTAAGTCTACATGATTATTATACAGTCAATTATCAGCTATAAAAGCTCCAAAAAGTACTTTTAAAATTGTTATTCATTCATAAATTGTTGAGCTGTTGTACATGATAATTAGTAATTCAACATTATTTTTCATAATTATAAAGTAACTGATGAAAATGTAATGACGTTAATGAATTCTGAGAAGTGAATTTATTAATTTCTCAAGTATGCTTATGTTTAAGGGTAACGAATTTCCTTTTATATGAATTAAAATATTTTAAAAGATCAAAAATTTGATTTAGATCATTTTAATATTTATTATATATCTTGTAAAATATGCAACAGGATGTAATTATTATAACCCTCAATTAAGCAACTTTAATCATTTGATTTCATTTCTCATGTGATGATAAGTCACTCTTTTACTGCAAATGATTAACTCGTTATTTTTTATAGCTTTTTATCAAATTAATTCAATGCTTAAATTAAATCAATTATTCAAAAAAATATCAACAATAATGAAAATAATATTCTACACTTTCTTAGGGAATTTTTCGATAAATTGGTCTGATTAAAAGTCTCATTGGAAGATGGAAAAAATATTTTTAGTCATTTTCTTTATTGCTAATCTTTAAAAGCAATAAAGAAAGTTATATCTTTGAATGAATCTTTTAAATAAAAAGTAAATTTAATTTAATTCTAAACTGGCAAAATGAGAGAAAGATTGCGTGGCTACACGAAGTTGTATTATATACATCTACTCATAACTACATTCATTAAAAGTCCAGACGATGAAACATCAAAGACACCCAAGTGCTTTGACTTTTAAATAATCACCCAGAATAGGAAGTAAATTTATTTCTGCTATACCTACACATCTGACATATTTTTGAAAACACTAAAAATTTATTTCTACTTCATGTTAGTTCTATTTACATATGATGACGAGTAGGTTGAATTTCCTATTTCATTTCTGCTTTATGTGTCCTATTTATGTCATACTCCAGCACGCAAAATTAACTTTCATTACACAAAAATACACTCGACACATGTCTCAGAAAGTCATAAATATTGAAAAGTGGCAATTATTTAAAATCATATTTCTGCTCTTGAAATTTTATTTATTTGACATTGGGACATGAATTGGAGAAAGTGATTTATATTAATGTGATATGATTTACCAATTTTCGACATGTTTAATAAAGTATTTTGATGTATTAATCAATTGAAAGAACTGATTGTGATGTAAAGTTTCATCAAAACAACAGTTTCAAGGGAATACCTATATAAAATATACTGAAAGATATTTTTTACACGATTTAATTTAACAAAATGACGAGTTTTTATGATATAAAGAATGAAATCCTAACTCATTATGAATAAGAGACATATTTTTTGCTACGTAGAAAAAATCTTCTTATAAAAATAACTATATCAGAATGAGCAATGATGCTTCTTAGAATGGCTATGGAGAAAAATTAATAATCCTTGTATACATAAGCTGACAAAACTATATTCCTAAATTTAAAATAATTTCATTTTTGATTATAAGATTTTTAAATAACAAATATAATAACATGTACAATATAACACGAATGATGGTTTTTTTATCAAAGAAAATTTTGATCGAGAATGAAATTATTCTTCATCTAGGAATATGGTTCTGTCAATGTATGCTGCAGAATTATTACACTTAAGCTGATCATATAAACTCGCCTTCTATCACTGATAATTGCATTGTGTGATCCTTTTTTACCCAATTGTTTACAACAAAAAGATTGACTGGTAAATCAACATTTACTCCATCAAGTATTTAACTAATAAAAAATTAAATTTTCATTTATCATAATAAATGTATGAATAAAAATTTATCAATCGCTAGTAGACTACAGACTTGTCTTTTAATTTAATAAAAAATTTCTGTCAGTGCAAGATCATTAAAAATCGTACATGCACTAGATGAATAAAAATATTAATAACATTAATAATATTCAATACTATTTTTTCACATTCATTGATAAAATGTGAAATCAACAGCTAGAAAATACACAAGTCTCTATTTCTATTTCTCATCTTTATAATAATAAATAAAAGAAACATTATTCTTAACAAAAAAAAACAAACTTACCGGATAATCTTTCGCCTATTATTTGGATGCAAGTATCGTGCTCTTTTTGGATCAATTTCAGCAAGTTTACGATAAAGAACTTCATTGGATTCATTACTGGCTTCGTGTTCCATTGGCTTAGAGGCGACAAAAACGTCTTCTTCTTCTTTTTTCTCTTGTTCCTTTGGAATAAGTCTACTACCTTCGTCAGCTGTTAGTACAGTTGCTTCATCCTTGTGCTTGTTTTTAGTCTCTTTCTCACACTCGATTTCGCTGTCCTCGAATGCTCGACCATCATGTCTATTCATCAAGTTCCCAGACGCTTTAGGATCCTCAACGAGAATTTGCCAGAGCAGTGACTCAATGTAATAGTTCGTGCCTCCCACGATGATTGGCATCTTCCGCCTGGCCACTAAATCGTTTATCTGAATCGATTGAGGAAAAGGTCGTAACATGGTCGAATTTAAATATCTTACAAGAAGTATAGACTAGGTCATCTTTTTTTTTTGGCAATTAATAAAAATTTTTTGTTGTAATTTTTTACTACTGAACTGAACTCACAAATCATGTTCTTTTTTTATTTTTTGCTTGATTAGTTTTGACTAATTATTAATTCATCAAAAAAAAAAAAATGTTAAAGAAATCAATAATTGTTTTATAGAACATTTTTGAAAATTGATGAATATTCAATTTCCGTTATGTAAAAGCATTTTTCTTAAAGCACATGCAATGATGAATAATTAATAAAAGGATACAATTGGAAGAGCTTTTTTCTTAAAATCAACAACACAATAATTCAGAAGCGGGTCCACGAGATTTATCATGTGATGTGGCACCATTGATTGTTCCTCTTGAGTCACTTTTGCGGTAATTATGTCTAACCCTTTATAAACCTAAAGTAAATATTTATATTAAAATTTACATTTCACATATAAACATTGGTAATATAATATATTCATATTTTATATTTGTTTATGGAAATCATGGTTTTATAATTTTCACAATTTTTCATAATTTATACACTGATTTCTGTTGACAGTTTAATTTAAATTAAATAAATACTCATGTTCTCTTCATAGAGGAAAAAAGAATCAAAACTTCTTTAAAAAAAAAACTCTTGAAATAACAAATTATCAAAATATTTGAAGAATGAAGAAAAATAAATTAAAGTTGCAGTGAGTAATATTATTATTATTTAACAAAAAAAAATTGATTATTTAATGGATCCAAATCTGTGGAAAGAATTATTTTTACATTTATATGTGTTTGAAGTAAAAAATATGATAAAGAAAAGCAAAGAAAATATTGATCATATAAAAACTTGTCTAGAAATCTTATAAGCTTGATAAGTGACAAGTAATTGCTTATTAAATCACTTTAACGCTTGACTGATAGAATATGTATATCTATAGATATAATTATTATAATTTTATCAAGCACATCATTAATATATACACAGGTGAATGAAAAATTCCTAGTAAATATCTGTCAACTTACATTTAATTTTAAATAGAAAACAGTTTACAAGCGTCATCTTTTTTTTATTAGAAAAATAAATAAATAAATAAGCAAAATGAAAATAAAGATCTAAAAGGATGATACTCAAGTTACAAAAATGTAAGCTTATAAGATACTAATCATGATTGCCTTGACCTGAAAGAAAATATTAAATATTGATTCAAGTGAAGAAATTAGTTGAGAGGACTAAATTGCATACTTGGATCATCTTAAGGATTGATACCTAAATATAAAAAGTCAAATTTAAAATTCACAAATTGTCCTAGAGTAAGCCTAAGTCTTTAAAAATGTATTTCCGAATAAAATGAAGAATTTAAAAAATAATTAAAAACAATTTAATACTCATAGGATAGATAAGTTGGTAGAATCATTGCTTATTCTAATATCATCAGATTTCAAAGCTAATTTGATTTTCTTTTCACTGATTTCTACATGCTCTTCACATCATACTACTTCCGTTACCATGGTCATTTCACTTGAGTGAATTGCACCGACATCATACAATTTTGTTTCACTACATTCATCACATTTAACAACGTCATCAAGCCTTTGGTTCGTTCCGTTCTCTTCTCAGTAATATTATAAATAAAATTTAACATAATAATTACACCGGAAACTGTATTTAACATTTAATTACAAATTCTGTAATAATCTAGCTTTTTTGTCTACTGCTTATTAATTAGCAATGATCATAATGTCTTAGACTTAGCAAATTGATGATTCAATGATTAGTAATTGATATTAACTAAACAGAATTTTTTTATCTGTCTAGGTTTATTTCTAGTCTAGTTTGTATGCTAGACTATTTGCTAAAACAGACAATAAATACCTTTGAATTCAATTAAAAAAAAAAATTTCAAAAATGATTAAAGCTCTTTTGATACTTGAATATTTTTCTGAACCTGATATTTAGAAAACTGTATTATTATTGTTGTGATTAGTCAATGCTGTATATCAATTATTATTGATAAATGTGATTTAATTTATAGCTAAGAATAACTTCAAAGTTCATTAGATGACTTTAAAATGCATTGCAATTAATGATCAAGTATTAAATTGAGAAAACTTCAAAGCATATGAATGCAGAGTAATTTATTAAAATGAAAAATGAAGAAATTGGGAATATTTTTTCTTTATTCATCAGCGTTGAAAAGATTCAATTTCTATTCATACCGGAAGTACATTACCATAATACCATTAGAAGGATTTTAAATAGACTCAATAGTTTCTATCACTAACTCGCCGTCTCTAGTGTATAAAAATGAACAAAAAGTTCTCAGTTCAGTCTATTTTCAGACGTAAAAATTTTATGTAAAATAAAATGTGCTAAAATATTAAAAGTACCAGCAATGTTTGATAAAGTAAAAAATAAGCTATATTCCTTTTTTCACGCTTTTTCACCCTGATAAACTGATAATTTGTTAAGAACATCACAGCAAGCAAACTTTTATTTTGATATTTCTTGTAAAAGATACTTAAATGATAAAAATGCTGTAATTAAATTATAAGAAATAAGCAAACTAAAGTGATAAATATTATTATTTTTAACAACAATTTGAAATTACTCTGATTTTCTTTACATAATAAAACCACATATTTATCAATATTTAAGTTAAACAGATAATAAAATAAAGCAACAACATACAATGAAAATTATAATTCAGTTGATCCTTATGCAGACTCTCTTTCGTAACGCGGTCAACCGGAAAGATTGAGTTCGAACGTTGACTTCAAACCCACTTAATTTATTCACACGACCAATGAGAGGGCAGATGTCGCGGTAGTTGATTAATAAACTTCAAGATGGGGCCAGAGAAGGTCGATTGATCACTCGAATGGCCTTGATGGGTAACGTAAGGAAGATAAGAAAGTCATTTGAATGACAGTTCACGACCAAGCAATTTGCCAGTATAATGTTGATATAACATCCAAGACCAATTATTTTTCAATACTGTGTAACAATATAATATAAAAATATTTCGTTGGTGTCGGCTGTCATTGAAGTTTCTCCCATATTCGGTTAACAGAGACATTAAAAGCAATCTTTCCGCCTCTTTTTGCTTCAAGTACTCTTAAGTAAAGCCCTCGAGTGTAACGGGCCGATGCTAAGTAAATTAGCTCGTTCACTTGTCGGTAGAAGGGATGCTCGAGAGAGTATTATACTGTTTCTGTCTATCTCACTGAAGAAACAGACTCTTAATTGCATTGAGTGTCGAAAATAGTACCCAGGAAACAACTATCCAGTAGACTTTAAGTTGACTTTTTTGACACCAAGACGCTTACTTTGCAGCTTCCTACATTCTATAACACTAACTTTTCGCATTTGAATATGCTATATTTAGATGTCGTCAAAAATCATTTACTTTTATCTACAAAAATAAAAATAAACTATCAAGAATAGATTCAAAGAAAATTAATATTCCAAGTGTAACTTTCAACTTAGACTTTGATGGGTACCATCACTAAATTTATCACCAAAGTTGCAATATCCATTCGAATGATAGAGAAGTTTTAATAACAAATTACGTGACTTCTATAAGAGTATGTGCTGAAATCTAATGACTTGAGCTGATGATTATGAATATAATATTCAAACTGGATCAAAATCTTTCTGATAGGATGTAACTACCCAATTTCCAGAAATCTAATCTTCTATTCCGGAAGATCTGAAAAATAAAAGCTTTTATTAAAACTAATCCTTAAATTTTTCAAGATTTAAGAAAAATAAATAAAGTTAACATTTCATAACTTACAAATTTAAAACTTTTCATCTTTCTTTCTTCACACCTGGAAGAGTTTTTAAGTAAATTGTCTTACATTATTTGTCTGCAAGAATAATCTCCACTGCTCGAGATGATTCTCGTGAGATCTTTTAAAATGAAGGATATTATATTCCATTTTCTCATGGTATCTTCATTTCGACTTGTAAACCGGTTCATTCTTGTCTGATATACATTTTCTTCACTTATAAAATCCTTCATGACACGTGGGCGTGTCAAACATATCAAATATACTGTACACCACAAATTATTTTCCAAATGATGTCGCTCTCATTTTGTAATACTTTTGTTATTACTTGTATAATTAATTGCAATTTTTTTCTCCCCGTAATTTTACAATTGGATCATTATTTTTAGTTTTGTTCAGTCTTTTAATTAATTACTTTAAGGACGATTTGATTGATAATTGTCAAATTCTGATTAGCAAGGTTTCAATCCATTCGTCTGTATTGATTATATCTCTACTTTTATATTCATCATTAATTATTCTAGGTGATTATGTAATTGTGTAGTAAATTATTACTAGACATGTAGATATAAAATTTCAATTATAAATAAAACGTATTTAAATATAACTTTGCAAAATGCTAAAGGACTTAATTAAATGAAAGTTCAAAGTTATAACGAGAGAGCTCTGCTTAGTTCTCATACTCAATATCGTTTGCTCTCAAATCCTATTGATAATTTTATACACTCTGAATTCTTTATATTATACCACAATTTAGGTGATTTAATATTCAAGTGGTTCTTGGTAAGAAGTAATAACTCATCTCTGTTGATTGGATTATAATAGTTCAATTCAAAAAATAATCTTCAATTTTTTCAATTCAAATACTTTTCAAGAATTAAGATGATGCTTGCTCAATATTGATTTTCTCTGATCGTTAAAGCATGATTGAATTTTTCTAATTTACTTACTAATAATGTTTAATTATAATTTTAATTCATAGGATTTTCAACTTCATTTTTCCTTCATGATGTTGATTAAAGTTCACTTGTCAGTCATAATTATTTACCAAAACAATCAAAGTAAGCTTATTAAAATATATTGAATAGTTCATACTGGTACAATACTCCCTATTTGAAGAATTCGAAAAATAATTTGAAATTCATTGAAACTTAAATTTTTATTCACCGAACGTATAAGTGGCATCCAACTAAAATCATCAAAGAGTTCAAACAACAGCAGACAGTGTTGATTAATTATACTGTAATTCGTTCGATGGATATCCTCTTTACACGTCTACAGTGGAGACGATCATTAGTACCAAGAGTATTCGTACTAATTAACCAAGAATACTAAGTGGTTCTTGAATAAATACACTGCAAACAACGGGTGTATATCACCATCTTTACCAATGAGAGCAAAAGAAAAATCAGAAGATGGCGAGAATGCTACTTAATAGGGTTACTTTCTCAGTCTGTTCAAGCTATCAACTTTGTTGAATGCAGTTATGTAGAGTGAATGGTTCCTTATTATCGATCTTCAGATTAATCGTATGTACACTTCACTGCCTATGTGAGGCTTGGAACATTTTTCCAGCTTTATACCTCAGTAAAGGTGATAACAATCTACATAAATGTGCTGAGATTAAATGATTTTATCTGTTGTATAGATAATTAATCCTCAATTCATATTTTTTTTCAATTATAATTAAATAAAATCAATTATTAGTTTTAATAGAATAAATCAATCTATTGGTGTTTTGAAACAGTTTAAACTTATGGAAAAGGATTATTAAATTGGTCACTTGTAGTCAAGAAGAAAAGTGGATAAATAAATGATGAAAAAAAATTAACTTTTTTCCCAAGTTGATATTAATCTATGATGTTAATTGACGAAGATAAATGTTGATTTTTTTTAATTAGTTAAGTGGTTTATTATACGAAATTAACACTAATGAAATAATAACTAAAAGAAAATAAACATTTCTTGTAGAGGTGATCAAAAAGGTTGTATTTTGTTGAAAAGAAGTTTAAATGTTTTTTTCATAGATATTAGAATTAAAAAAAAACATGATAGCAAACTTTTAAATCATAAATTACTAGAAATAAGTGTTAATTTATGTGAAAATAAAAAAAAAACAATTTGAATTCATAATTAATAACAAATTCTTGATAAAAGTATAATCTCTTTGTAGAATCAATGAATATTTATTGAATTTGAGTAAAGAAATCAATACTTTGAAATAGCGAAAATATTTCCTTCTTTTCCCAACTAATAAATTTTAAACATTTTATTACTTGAATATTATAATATTATGTAAAATTAAAAATGTTTTACTATTAGAACTAATATAAAAGTTTCATAGTATACATCTTTAATTATTATAAAAAAGTATATATTAATCAATTTTTCATTATCATAAAAAATTACTTAACTATAAAAACCTTTTTTTGTTTCTCACCTTGTGGAAATCATTAGGTATGTAAAAAAGAACAAAAAAATAAATAAATAAAACCCTAACCAAATGAAAAGTTATTCATCAAATATTATTTATGTAGCTTCTTACATTTTCTGTTCCAAGAATTTTCTCCGAGAATTTCAACACTTGTGTAATCTCTATCCCACGGTTCAGTATTCAGTAGACAGGGAAAATGTTTATATCACATGACTACATATGAAACGACGATTAGATCATCACTTACTAGTCAAGGTTGCCCTTGAAGTAATATAATTCATGAACGAAATTTGGTAATCGTCACATTGTCAATGAACTTGGTCTTTTTTTATCTTTTGCTTACTTTGTACACCATCTGAAGTGAAGGTCTTTATTTTAAAAAAATACTCTAGCCACCAGAGTCTAGTCTAAACCAGTTGTAAATTTACCACTAGCGAATGGGACTCTTTTGGGTGGCTGCGTTTGATGGTATAGTAATAAAAATTGACAATTTACATGATTAATTTTATTCGAGAATTTTTATGGGAAGTGTATGGAATATATTTGAAATGAAGAAATATTTCTGTCGAATAGAATATAATAAATTGTAATAAAATGTAGATAAAGGGTTTTAAATTGTCATTGAAACTACGACATCATGCTCGTGAATTATTTCTAAATCAAGATCTAGATGGATACTTTATCACTAGATTTTTCATATCTTTAAATCGTTAACATCATAAATAAGATGTTCACAAATTGTTATTGTGTTTTTTGACAGTTTCATTTTCATTTATCTTAGGATTTTTTTTTCAATAAATAATTTATTATTTATTAAATAAATTTATAAAATCGAACCGAAAAAATTGATCTCTTTTGTTAATTAATTATTACCAATTCAACATAAGTGACAGGTGAAATTCATCCATGAAAACTTTGAGAATAAAAAACAAGTGTGGAAAGAAAATTATTAAATTTTTTGATATTTAAAAAAATTGAGACCATTTAGAGAATGCCCATTTTCTAAGAATCATATCAATTTCAAAGAAAAAAATATAAGATGTTTGCTCTTACGAAAAATCTACAGTCTCAGGATGTCTCTTAACGAGATTAGACTATCAACAATGAAATGTACTTGTGTTAACTTTTGTCGATCAGAGTCCCCTTTTTTTTTAGATAAGTAAATAGCTAACACGTGGTGTGACTACATACTACACTTTGTAGAATAAAAGATTATATGTTTAATTTATAAATTCCGGAAAAAGGGGAAATGCATTAAGATTCATAGCATCATGCAGATGACGAAGAAATCTAACCCATTTACCCGGAAGTTGTAAAGACATATAAAAACCGACATTTTATATTTGGCTGACGAACATCTAGTCTAGTACCTACATCTGTTCTCAGGATCTATTCTAATGAATTAAAATTAAAATTTAGTTGGAAAAATACACAAAATAATAAAATATCCAATTTATGGTGAACAGTGTTTGATCTTGGAAAGAAAAAATTCAAATTTAACCTTTGCGGTGGTGAATTGTTGTTTTATTGTATTCATCAAAACCTAAATAATACAAATATATAAATATAAAAATCATTAACATTACTTCGATGAAACGAAAAAGCCAAATGTGAAGATAGTTTTATGATTGAAGAATATTAATCATTTATTTAACTTGTAAATTTCAACATTTTCAAATAATTTTTTCTAACTATTGGAAATTATTCTTTACATAATTATATCTAATTAAGATTAAAGAATAACTTATTGGTCATTAGTATTTATTGCTTATCAGTTGTCAGTTCTGTTATATTTCATCATTATTTTATAAAACAAGATAAAAAATGATCTCCATGTATCGAACACTATTATACATGATAAGAAATGGATGATGAACACAAAAAACAATCAAGTATTTATCATCTTAGTTAAACATAAAGTATGAATGACCAGCACCTTAAGACATTTAACCGGAAACCTCAAGAGTTGATTATGAATTTTATCAGAAACTATGTCATATGGGCCCTAATGAGACCATTTGAATGAAGGCCACAAATTGTAATGTTGAAACACGTGGCAACCTCTTCGACCCAACCGTTCACAAGAATATCATGTGATAAATATGCTACGGATACGTGTGGTTTTGTTATCCAATGTGTGAGCTTATGGGAATGACCAATTTGCACTTTTCTTATATTGTGATCAAGTGGATTGTTATGATATATAAACACTCAGAAACGTCATTAATCTATTTATATGATTATTTCCTTCTATCATTACATACTGAGAATTTCAGTTAACTAAGTAAAAGTGAATCTTCAATCTAATTCAATTATCTTTTAAATTGTATATAAAATACTAAAATCTAAAGTTACTATCAATTATTATAGATAAATTACTCCATTTCACACACTTTGAAGTCAATAATATTTTTTATAAACACTTATTATTGTAAGAATGTTATCTCATAAGTTTTAATAATATTCAGTCCATGGAAGTATAAATAATTGTGAAAAATAATAAAAAGAAATATTTAATAAATTTTCACTGTGAACTTTAAACTATAAGATATCCTAGGCATATTTGATTATAAACCGTTTATTGAAGTGATTGGATTTACAGTAATATTGCAACCATATCAGCCTTTTCTAGAAATAAATGCTTTGATGACTACTTCAACCTACTTTTTCATAAATATTAAAACATAAATATTTATTATTTAAGCACATTTCTTCTGACCAGTTATTTTTATGTAAATATCAGAATTGCAGTAGTAAAAAAGCAAAAACATAAGCAGAATAAGTAAGTAATAGCTTGATAATTTCACATCATATCTTTTAACTAGTAAGTTTTTGTTCTTATTTTGTAAGAACTCATGTACTATGGTGTTTTTGGTAGATACATTAAATTTTAGTGTTGGAGTTAATTACACATGCACTGTTGCTATTATTCAAGTACTTAGGGTAATGAAGACAAACATTTTATAGTCACAATCTTCAAATGCAAATGACGAAACTTTGTATTCATTTGCATATAATCGAAGCAATTTCTACTTATATAAATAACTTAAATTATCAGAGTACGTGCAATAATACATTTTTACGTACTCAATTTCTTTCAAATATTGTATCTATGAAGGGGGCAATTTAAATTAATTATACCAATTTTCTGAGTATTTTACCATTTCTACCTAATTTAGATGTGAATCAATCAATTTCTAAATAATACATTTTACTAGTTTATTAGCAGTCATCAGGTCTTTGCATTTATTGGATGAATTTTAGAAAACCTGCAATCATATAGAAACAGTATAAAATATTTAAAAAAAATAATTGATGGCTTATTTGTTTTATTATTTGTCATGGCAAAACTATTCATGAGTTGATAGAAAAATAATTATTACATAAATTAAAGAATAAATTGGAAAGTTAATATGCATATTCTTTCATTTTATTATTTATTAAATGATCAATGCAAAAAAATCTTGCATCTACTTAGAACTATTTTATTTATTCTAAAAAAAAAAACTATTTTTATTCATGGTTCAATATCAAAACTGTAAATCCAATGTTCAGAAACAGATTACTATGGATATTATTATACTTCAATTATAAACAAAAAAAAATAAACATAGCATGAAAACATGTAGAATTGAAAAAAAATAATGTTTTTCATTACCATATATTATTGATAAACATCCATCTTTGTTGTTTTTCTTTGTAACAAACTAGTATAACTAGTAATTGTCAAAATAATTAATATCCATTAAGTCTCTATCATTTAAATGATTATCAACATATTTTTCAAATAAAATCAAAGTATGTTTGATTCCAACCTCCATACGTTTCTATTTCAATGAACGTTTTAATTTTTTATTCTCAATTGCTTTACATAAAAAAAAAACTTTATTATAAAATAATAATACTTTTAGTCAAGCATTACTGCTTTAATTTGTACGTAGGTGATGAAATAGACACGAAACGCAAATCTTTCGTGACTACCAAAACTTAACCTCTAAAAGCACGAGGTACCATGCGCATGACTTCACACGATGAATCAAACCTATCGGAAAATTTCTTACCTGCATACTGTCAGCTGAAATGATTTCTCCAGAATATTTGAGGGCTAATTCGATACCTAAACGGGATTTTCCGGTGCCTGTTGAGCCCAGAATTACAAGAATAGGCACTCGCGACATATCAACAACCTGCGTAATCTTTAATTTATTAATGCCACAAGTCACAGTACTGACAAAGACGTAAAAAGATAAAGTGAGATAGAGTGAGTTGATGAAGAGCGCATGCGCAACTATGGCCCATCCACGCGCATTCTTGTAAGCATTCTATTTGCTTTTAAATAGCCCCGTTCCACTCGTTCCAACGTCGCAGACGCGGGTATTTCAAGAGTAACTGGAAAATCGCAAATGCTTGGTGCATACCGACTACACTACAGGCTATAAGTAACTAAAAGTACATTCTCTAGAATTAAACACGTTACAAGAAACTCTACACCATACTAAAACTAGACTTAAGGGCCACATATATTTCCTTGAAAATGGCTGCCAAAAGATATTGTACTTTTATTGTTTATTTATTTGCTCTCGTTTCGATTATTTAAAACATAAATTAACACCTAAAATTTCTATAATTGATCAAATAATTTAGTTTTTTATTTTTTAAATTCAAGATAAAATTGTACTCTAATATTTGATTGAAAATAACTAATAAATATTAGAAATAATTATTTTGAGGTTAAAACTAATGATTAATTTTTATTTTATTTTATGACTTGTATTTAATTATTGAAACTTGAGCATAACTTACCTAGTATTCGTTAGATACTCTAAATAGATAAAGATGTCGTAAAATGACTCAAAGATAGTAAAGCATTTTTTTTATTATTTTAAAAACAGTTAAGGAATAGTACTTTACTGCTAGTTTCTGTTTCGTAAATAGTTCAGAATGAATAAATGAAAGTTAACATGAGTATATGAACATTTGTCATTAATTCATAAAAGTCAAGACAATAAAGATGAAAGAATTCTTGAAATTCAATTTAATTTATTGATTATTCTTAACTTAAACAATTCATGTCATGTATTTTTAAAACATTGCATTGTTCTTCCATTTTTTCATTCATTACTATTGTTACTTATTGCAATATAATTTATATTTACGATATAAAAATGAACGAATATTCATTATTATTTCAATATTTACAGATAAATTATTACATTTACTTTTACGATAAGCAGAGGAGAATTGCAAGAAAGATGAATTGTCACTTAAGATCAAATGTAAGTTACGTAACACGTTTGTTTACAAACAAATTATAATTTTCTTAGTGTACATAATCAAAAAGTCCCGTAAATATATTAGAAATGATAATGTCACTGATAATCCATTAGCATTGATTACAACAATGTCATATGGGTAGTCTATATATGTCATTATTAAGAAAACTTATTGTTGACAGGAACTAATAAATGTATATTTAAGTCAAATAACTTCCTCTAAAGTTTCTATTTACTTTTTTCATAAATAAACATGCTAAATTCGATAGCAAATTCATATAAATGATTAAATATTACACGGAATTTTAAGAGAAACTCTCACATACATGCATTCCAACATAATTCACTACAACTGTTATGTAAGTGATGAATTGATTGATAAATGACACTCACGACTTACTGGCGACTGAGAATGAAAATTTAATCTAGACTTTAAACAATATTATTAGTTACATCATTAATGGTTTCAATATATAACTATTTCCGATCTTGTTATGAATAACATCGTATTTAATTTTCCAAGCATGAAATTAAATTCCATGATGTTGCATATGGCGCTGCAACTTCAGCATCTGTAAAATTAAATCGTGGAATCCCCACAATAGCTTAGTGTAGGGACTACTCAGTGTTCAACGGGTTTCCCCAAGTCTAGCTAATAATCAGTCATGCGATTTTCCCACTTAGTCCAAGATTGATAGTAGCTCTAACAGATTTGCATTTTGATACATCTGGATACTTTTAATTCATTATATCAATAAATTTTTTCTGTTCAGTTAAAAGGAATTATCAATTTTTTTTCACATTATTTTCAATTATTAAAAAATCCTAGAATCTTATATAATTGTAAAATGGACATTATTTAATACTTAATCTATTTTAAGAACAAAATCAACATGTTTATTATTAAAAAACGTGAGAAGTTAACCCAAAATTATAGTATTATGACTAACGTATGAGTTGGTGAGATTAGATTCTTTTTAGAATTAGAACTCTTGATAAGCTAACGCCATAACAAAAATCATACATAAGAGAAAAATTTTTTTCCACAGTGATAAGGTAGCAAGTGAACATAACTGGTACTTGATGTAGGACAAATATTAAATAACGGAAACGAAAACATTAATATAGTTTTACAGCGCTTTATTAATATATATATATATATATATTTATATATATATATATATATATATATTCGAAATAAAAATGTCAAGGAAACTGATTATCCTTTGTATACATGTTACAAAAATGTGCGAAAAAATAATATTCGGATTATCTATTGAAATTTTTGTGTTTTGTTTCTGCATTCATCAAATGTATATGCATTACTAGTAACAAAATTCAATTTTTTTTCTATTTTTAAACGGAAATATTTTTTTGCATTAAAAAGAAACAACTCATCAGTTCAATATTTTTGAAGTATTTTATAGTTAAAATGACTCATTTATCAGTTCGTAATTATAGGATTGAACCATTGTGGCGATTTAATAAACAATATCTTAAGTACAATAAAAAAAAATTCTTCGGCTTTTTTATTTTTTAATTCTCTCACTCTGTTTTGCCTGGAGGAATAAAGTTCCGAGCTAAATCATATTAAAAACTATTTTCTACTTAGACAGTTTTGTAACGCTAACATTAATTAATAATTTTTCAATCACACTTTATGTCTGTTACAAAAGTTACACTTTTTTAAAAAAACTTTGTAACACAACAAGCTTTTATATTTTTCTTATAGCTAATTCTTTTCTCTTAATCTATCTTAATTGATTTCATAACAGATGGGGAGTGTACATTATTGAATAGAGGTATACAAATTTTTATTTATTACTGCGAACCTTTGATATAAAGTTTTTTCGCTTGATTATTTGAACAAATAATAAAAAGTGTCGTAATTTTATAAGTGTTGTTAGTTTCTTTGAGATACTTATTATTTATTATTACGTTCTTATTACCTATAGTTGTCGATCAAATATTGTATAGCTGGAACGTTTTTATAGTAATTTTAAATACTCAAGTACATACAAAAATTTATCAATATCAATAATCCAGTAAATTATTGTGATTTCTAGTTATCAAAGCACACTGTCGAATTTATACAATCTCCGAGTAATAGGTACAATAAAGTCAGGGACTTTTACTCACAAAATCTGTCATAGCTGATAAATGATTTAGAAAATTTTATTTTCATACAACTGTAAGTAATTTTTAGACAAATCTATGGTAAAATCCCTTTTAAAGCCACTAAGTCTCTGGAGTATTAAATCGCTACGAAAAAATCACGATGTCTTGTAGAGTAAAAAAACAATAAAAAACTATTAGACATCATAATTCATCACTTGAGCGATAGTCACTTTGTTTATATAATTAATATTTTTTTTTATTATAACAATTTTCATTGCAAAAATAAGAGATTCTATAGATTTACGTATTGCAGGTAAACTAGTTTCGATAAAAATTCATCCTTCCTTTTTCTTACGCATTTGCTATTTGCCACTTTCTTTTTCTTTTTCTCAATAAAAAATTTTTCTCTTTCTCTTTTCTTATTAAATCGCCTCTTAGAGATGAATATTCATTTATTACCAATGATACTTGTATGTCAATTTTTGTTTCCTTTTACAATATATGAAAATAAAGGGGTAAAAAAAAATATCGTTTTACCCTCAATAAAAAAACTTACATTACTTATACGTGAATAATTAATGTGCATATATCCTTGACATTTTATATATTTATATAAATTCAAGCATTACAAATATTAATATTATTGTTTATTATCTTCATTATTATTATGATTATCAATATTATTATTAATTGATGGATAATAATAATATTAGCTCTATTAGCAGTTTATAGCACTATTATTATTATTATAATTTTCATTATTAATATTATTATTAGTATTATTACTATCATTATTATCTTGATTTTCGATTATTTGTAAAAGCATCATTATTTTAAGTTTGGAATATAATTAAATGTTATTTTTTTTACTCTCATGTAGTCGATTTATTATATACATAAGATATTAAATCGTACATTATAAACTTATATAACTAAAAAAATTTAACGAAATTTTTTGCATTTAGTTTAAATCATAAGCAAAAGCACGCAGTCCTTGAGAAATCTTCATAAAAGTTAAAAATATTATTTATTATCAAACTGCTCGACAGAATAACATTTACGTGCTTCAAAAAATCAATAAAACTATATAAAATAAATGAAACACTTAAAAAAAATTTTTTAATCATAACGATATGTTGAAAAAATAGAAAATAATAGAAAAATTTAAATTGTGATTCATAACATGAAAATCTCAAAAATCTTATCTTTCGTACTTATCTTGTTTTATTTATTAAGTACGAATTTTTCGTTTTTTTTTTATATTTTTTTTTTTTTTCAATTTTCAACAAATAACTGAATATCTAAGAGACGTTCAGATCAAAAAATGTTTCTATTTTTTTTTATTAGTAAAAATAAAATAATTTCGGGTTCATTTTCACATAATTTTTCATTTTCTTCTTCATTTTCTATTTATTATGTTTTTTATTACAATAACTATCATTTTTTCAATATTTATGAAGCTAACAGGTACGTTTGCACTCTTTTAAAAACGACAACGATACACAATCTTGAGGTTTTATTTATTGAAAATGATTTTTAATTTTTTCTATTTTCATTTGAATTGTTTTTATCATATTTTTCAATACCACATTTGATAATTAAAGCTATCTTCCAACACAAGTGATGTTATCGGATCCAACTTGTAAAAATAAATTATTATCATTATCAACAATACAAAAAAATAAAATTTCAATATTTAAATATCAAAGTTATAAAAAAGTACTTTTTTGACCGACAACTGATCTTTTTTTTTTTGGTATATTAATATAGCATGAATGTGAAAAAATTAAACAGATGGTGTATCATTGTCGCAAATGTATAAAATTGAAAAATTTCTATGTCACTAATATCATGAAAAAAGAAAAATAAGTGGTTTTTAAGTGGTTTTACGAAATATTTATATGAATTGCTATGGAAAATAAGATGAAGTCTTGTCCTCTTTTTCTTATTTTATTATAATAGTTGGCACAATAAATTAAATCAGTAAAATGAAAATTCACGGGTTTATCAATTATGGAAAAATATCTGAGCATGGTCGATTTCTTTTTTTATACAAGGCACGTGTTACAAAGTTATATTTGTCAATTTTATTTTTTAAAATAGAACTGAGATGAGAATATATCTATATTTTCTATTCGACTCTGAATATCTTCCTGTTAAAGCGTCCGTTACATTTTTTCTTACTATGATATATTATCATTGAATGAAATATAATGCGAAATCACAATCTAAATGAAACGTTTATTTTCAAAAATGAAAATATCACTATCAAAAAGAAACATTCTTTTACAAAAAAAAAGTTTGTATTTAATTCAACAAGTGATTCTGCACAATTTAAACTTTTGCATCATTTTGAGTGGCATTTTTTTCAATTTTTGAATTAATTTATTTAAGATTAAATATTTTATTGAGCAAGAATATTATGAGTGTAGTTTACGCATTGTTTTATAGTTTGTTCTCAACAAGAATAATTTTATTCGTGATTTACTTGCCGACTTAATTTTGGAATTATTATTTCAATATGAATAAATTGAATGAAGCGATGAGTACAAAATTATTTATATCATTATCAAATAAATTTAATATTTTTTATTAAATATAAATAAAAAGCCATTGACATGCCTTAAAAAAGCTTTGACACAGCGATAATGATCGATTTTAGTACCATCAATGAACTAACTCTAGATCAAGCACTTATGTATGTTGCAACATAGGTTTTTAATTGTTTCAATATTATTATGAATCCTATTCAACTAATTAATATGCTTTAATCATTTTATTCATTGTACATAAATATTTTTTACGTATATAGGGTAGTAATAATCTTTTTTATACACTTACACTGTTTTGTTGATTTAAACATCAACTATTTCTAACTATGAAATTTTCTACTGAATTATATCAAGAATACACTCTTTCTTGCTTCTAACATTTATTTTGAAAAATTCAGTTTATATTGTGAATATTATTTTATTTTATCATTCATTCACTATCATTACTATTAATTTCTCATATTATTTAGCATCCCATTTTCGTCTTATTAAAAATGTATATAAGCAAATACTGTTATCTACATATGTAATGAACACATTTTTTGTTTTAAACTTTTTTTAATTATTCGTACATAATTGTTTACTATACGAACCAAACTTGAACAATATTTTTGCATTTTCATATTTACATGAATCAAAATAATTAAAATAAACTATTAGAAAAAACTTCCTAAATGATTACCATAAATGTTCATAAAGTGAGCAAAAATATAAATTATTCAAACAATAATATTCTCATAAATTATTTTCTAGATTAAGGAATTTATAAAATTTTTTCTTCATTTGCAATAAAAAATAACCAATCGATCTTTTTAGAAAATGAGCCCGTAAGCCGTATAAGCATTAACTACCTTTTTTTGATGTTATTTGCAGATGCTTTTGCAGAATATTCAACAATTTATCAATATTACGGATAAAGTATTTTTACTGTAAAATATTCGATGTATATAAATTACTTGTAATTAAATACGACCTCGAATTAAAAAAAAAAAATTTAATTATATTTTCATTAATAAAATAATATTTAAAAATGATTATCGAACTCAGAAATAATAATAATTAAATATTTTATGTATATATATTTATATATATATAACAATACAACAATATAAGATCACTGTTAAATTACATTATTTTTGTTTTATTTTTTCCGAGTAAATTATCACCATGAATTAATAATTATAAATGTTATTTTCATTTGAATATAAGATTCACATGTATAACGTTATATATCAATATGTAAACTTATTCATATACTTATTTTATTCTAGAGTAATATTTACATCATGCTAGACTATCCTATACTTAAATTATTACACGAATCAAAAAAATGTAAATTTGTAATCTGTATCGTGTTCATAATTACATAAATCTGACGAAATCGATTCTGTCGAAAGTGTTTATACAGTATAAAACTAAACACTAATGATTATTTAAAATATTAAGAATAACTTTATCAACTTTAATTCCAGCAAAGTGAAAAAATTTTCAATCAATTTTTGGTTATTTTTTATCTCTTACAAATGAATAGTATAAAACCTCACTCTATCTAATTATTTTATTATTCAATAGTCAAATATACTTATTAATTTTATGGCCTCAAAGATTTAATAAAAGCGTAAAGTTAAATATAAATGGGAGGCCGAAAATTCCAAGATGAATTAATAAATAAGTATAACTAGGAATAAGATAATTAAGAAACGTCCATTTCAATTATCATGAAGGGAGAAATGCATTTTTAACGGATGATAAACCACTATTTTTCTTTTATCATGACATGGCTCATGAAATTCTATATATGCGTTTTCAAACGCTTCGTATATATATATACGTTTATACATATATATATATATACATACATTTTTGCTTACCTTCATATAACTATCTACAATTCGTTGATACGACATCGCACAGCAATTGTCGATTAATAAACGAAAAAATGTACGAAATTTATATATCAATAAACAAATGTGGCTCAACCACGGTAGAGAAAAGTATAATCAATAGAATAGAATAATAATTATTATATAAATATAGGGGTTGCACGAAACGATCCTTTCTTAATAATAATATTAATAATAATAATTATAATAATTGAAACTGCTTAAATATTAAAAAAATCAGTCAAATTAGATGTACTCTAGCAGCTATTGAATTTTAAAAGGTTGTAAAAATTCAAGTAATAACTTTATGAAGTAGAAAAAAATATATATATATTTGTATTTATATATCTATTTACATATGAATGGCGTTCATTTGAAGACTGATGTAATTATCTATAATTGAATGAAGCGCGTCAACCCCTATTTATTAACTTGAAGTTCTCCAATGAACCCGATGTAATAGTTAAGGTGATAAAAATGATTAAAGCAAAAACGCATCTAAATATCTAATTATGATGTTATTTCAATATTTTTTAAGCCACTGACAATTGTCCGTATACTAAGTGACTCGTGTTGTTGTTTATTTTTATGTTTATGTTTGTTTGTTGGTGATATCCAATTAAACGTTGATCCGAGCTCGCTTTTGTTAATAGAGTCTTTGGATCCCTGAGTTAAAAAAATTCGGTATGCACATTCCGAACACAGCGCAATTTTCAATACCACTATGTTATGTCTTAAAAAACGAATTCTACAAACCGGTCTGAACGACTGTCAGCTTTTCAAGTCGAAGTTGTCAGCTCACAAATCGTAGAATTATCTAAAACCGGTGCTATTTCTGCAAAAAACTCCAAGGAAATCCTTTTTCAAAGGATCTACTAATTCATTTTCATTTGTCCAACTTTAATCGACCCTAAATTTCTTATCCAGTTGTTTTTAACGACAAATGCATTTTTAAGAGACATAGTTTCATTTTGTGTGTGTGTGTTTTCTTTTAGTTTTTGTTGTAAGTAAAAAAAAATTCTTTCTTTCTTGAATTTTCAATGGATTTCATTTCAACGAGTCATTGCTAAACTTCTTCTGAGAAAACTTAATCGTGCTCTTAGTTTCTCTTGTTGTTTTTTCAACTCGATAATTCTCATAGTGTTCTCGGCTTCGATTTCCTTCATTTTATCACAGTACTTGGAGGCCTGTCGCAAAATCGCTACCTTAGGTGCTTTCTCTTTAGATTCTATTTCCGGCACTAAACGTCTTAAGTCATCGAATGCATTCCTCAATTCAATTCTTCTTTGCCGCTCCATATTATTGTGAAGATTTCTCTTGTCTGTATCAGGTTCATCATCAGAAGAACTTCTCGAGGATGATAAATTCTTGATTGGTGGTGGTGGTGGTGGTGGTGGTATCGATATCGATGCTGGTGAATTTTGCTTTGATGTTTTGGCCTTTTTTGCACAGGTTCGTTGCACAGCTACACGTTTCGCTGGTCTCTGTTGGGTTTGACTTTGAGCTGGACGTTTACGACTTGCATTTGGCGGTCTACCACGCGGCCGTGGTGCAGGTTTTTCATTCAGAACTATGTTTACTTTCGATTGTATCACCTGATGATCGGCTGAGCTCGGAAGTGTGGGAAGAATTGCTGGCTTGCAGGGCTTCTCAAACGACACTACATCAATCTCTTCTTCTAAAACAAATAACATATTTTTATATTATTTATTTATTTTAAATATCTTACACAACTAATTATTCTTTAAAACAAATTAATCAACAATTAGATAATAAAGTTTATGAGTAAAGTTTGAATATAATGACAATGATTAAAGTTTTTTTTTTAAACTGCAACAATTATCGTATCTACTTCTTAGGAAATAAAACTACTAATTAGTTTAACTATTGTATGTATAAGTGTTTTTGATCGTAGATAATTATTATTTGCAGGCAAGTACAGACAATGTAAAACCTTGAAATTGTCAATAATTATTATGAGCATGACTGAAGCATCATATTGTTGATAAGATTTAACAACTCGTCGTAACATATATAAGATTATATTGAGGATTATAAATAGACATAAACGTACTATTATAGTTTGATACTATATTGCACTGATAGTTGTAATATATGAGGAATTATTAACTTTTATGAGAGTAATTGATGCTCAAGGAATAAGTATAATTTATTAGAAGAAAATTTTTTTAGTTTATCTACTTTTTACAATTTAGTCTCTAAGCAGCGCTGACAACCAATTATAAATAATTACAGTAAAATGGTAGTTGAAACTATCGAAAATATTACACTCATTAAATGGTTATCGATAAACTATTTTGTCTAAAAATATAGTTAAACATAAGCCATTTTTTATTTAAATTTATCGAACTGCTTTAAATAAGTCATTTCGGTATTGTATCACAAGAGTTGGAGTAGATCAATGACCTTTCTGTATGTTAATTATTCAAAGTACAAATAAATTAGGTTACATCGAAAATCAATTCCTATTCATTCTTAAAATACAAAGTTTGTACCTCGTTATGTTACTCTTCACTCTATATAATAGATGTTTAACTTGAATATTATTCAGTAAGTTTATTGTCAGTTAGTTGATTAAATTACATGAATTCAAAGTTCAGAATGAATGTATTTAATATTGATAATGTAAAACTTTATTATTTTTATTAATTTCATTAAAGCTAAACATATACATATATCTTTTAAAAATCTCTTCATTTTCTTTTCTTTAAACAATGATTTCACAAGTAACTTAAAATAAATAAAATTTAATTTCACATTTCGTTCATGAATAATTGATCTTTTATAGCTGACTATTTTTTTTTCTTTCTGAGGCATTTAAGGAACAAAAAAAAATTTATCTTGGGCCAAAAGGCAAAAGAAATTTCATGGGAGGAAAATTACGATGACGAGCTCTACGTGGGGTGAATGACAATAAATAAAATAAGGGAGAGCTGAAGAATAAGACAAACTAGTTAGTAGTTAGAGAGTGAAGACGAAGATATTGACGAGGTGACTGAACGACGTTGAATTGATGAACACAGAAGATTCAAAGTATAGGGAATAATCAATACAGGATGACAAAATGTGAAATAAAAATTAGCTACGTGAGAAAAAACATTAAGGGAATAAAATAGTGAATGACAGAGGGTGAGAAGATGTTGAGATAATGGGAGTGGGGTCAACCTCAATTCGCAACAGCACGTGCAGCCGCGTAAAAGCGACCTTGAAGGTCAATGCTCCCTCTTTCTTCCTCTCTTATTCTCTTTGGCATTTTAGCAACCGTACATATATCTGTACATTGACGCAAATCAACTCACTTGACCAATCATCGAGATAAGCAAATCAGAATATATTATTTTTATAGAAATATCTTATTCTTTCAGTGTTATTATATTATTTATAGATAGCCTGACCTTACAGACTATTTTTACAAAAAAAATTTTATCATCATTCAAAAGCTTTTTTTATTTCCTTTTAAAAAAAAATATTCCCACAACTCTTGTTGAAAAATAAAATATTCGTATTATCTCGAGTTTAATAACATTGCATAATACACTTTTATCTCATTCATAAATTGTAATAATCAATGAAAAATAAAATTTTACTTTAAAGGACTTGAAAAAATCTCATCAACTAATCATTGTCATATAAATGTAAAAAAAAGCCTTATGAAGATGTTGGTAAAAAAAAAAATTTCTCTTCCAAATAATTTGCATTTGATGACTAGAAATTTAAAGTTGGATATGAATTGACGAAAGTATACGTCTGCCAAAGATTATAAAAAGGTAATGAGCCACTTGAGGAGACTTTTACTGTGGAACTTAAGCATTGATCATGTGAAGCCATGCCTCTTCATGGTTCATGATGTCTTCTTTCGATGGTTCAATCTAGTTATAGTAGTTACGAAAGTAGGCACTATCTGTCATGTTCTTTGAAAGAAATAAGAAGTGGATAAATTCTATACACCTGGATACTAGTGGTTGGATTTGATGTGCATTACAGTCACGCGTGCCTACATGTATGCTATCTCCTACGCTCTTGCACAGAATCGAAAGTTCATCGTCTATTTGATCCTTTATATGCTGACTTTCTAGAGTTGTACAATATCTGATACTGCCATCAAGTGTCGTAAACAAAGTGGATTATGTTTACGTCAATGGCTTGACGCTTCTTTAGCATGAAAAACTTAAATAATCGAAAAGAATGTGCAGGAATAATTTTTTTTTTAAAGAAGACGAACGAATTCTTAATTGAATGAAAGAGGAGTGCCTTTGACATACTCAAGAAGATACGGTGAAATTCAATAGACTCAAGTGATTCTATACAACAACGTGAATTAATTCGTTTTCTTTTTAATTTAAATTGCTCTTTATTTCATTAATTTCTCTTTTGAATTATCATTTGATTGTTTTATCATTTCTTTCAACACATCAACAATAAAGTATAATGATCTATCGTGCAGTTTTAATGAATTTTAATTTATAGTATTGCATTTTTTTGTGTAAATTCATTAATTTATTCTATTTTTTTAACATATTATTTTTGCCTGTGACTATTCACAATATATTATTGTTAATTAAACAGTGAGAAAATATTTCATCAATTTTAAAAGTATTTTTTTTTTTAAGAAGTACAATGAAGAATAATTTTTTTGGTAATAAGAAAAATTGAAAAAACTTTTAGTTTTTTCTGTTTACAAAATGGAAACTGCAGGGAATTATTTTTGATATCCTCATCCTATTATATAACTTTTCTAAACATTTTTATGATATAACTGTAGCTATAACTCGTGAATAAGCTTCCATAAGTTATAAGTTAAAACGTCATAAATGAATAGTAATTTATTTTCAAACCAATTAACTGAAGTATGCATTTAATATAAATTAATTTATAAAATGAATTATGGAACATTGAACATTGAATAGAAAACAAACAATTTTATATTGTAAAAAAAAAAAATTATATGTATAGCATAAAATCAGTTTATTTAATTGATTATTTGAAATATTATCCTACTTATATTTATCAAACTTTTATTACTAATAAATTTAACTATGAATTTTTCTTTTATATTTTTCAGTCGTTAACTGTAATTGAATTAAAACATAAAATAAACTCTCGTTAATTTATAAGTTCCAATTGAATTGAATGTTGGATCTTTCAAAAGTAATTAAATTAATTTGACATCTTTGAAAATTAAATGATTGTTCAAAGTTTTTTATCCAATTATTCAAAATATTTGTATCATCTAATTGATTCAAATGAAATTTCGAATATGAATAGTACAAGAATCGATATAATGAAATAACTGTCAGAAATTTAGATAGCCAATGGGTGTATTAATTTTTAAACTAAAATGGAATGATAATTTTATAACATGAATTATAATTAATTGTATGGAGAGCACATAATATCCGATCTTGTTATACATAAAATTTGATTACCGATAGACGTTTTTTTTCTTACACTGAAGATTGCAAATTTAAGAGAAAGTAAAAAAAACTTGATTGTAGATTGGTCTGATGGAAAATAGAAAAAGATGAGAGTCGGTGAATTTGGGCATCGCACAGACGATGGAGCAAAAGTAAGAGGAAAAGAAGCAGAGGGGAGAGGAAAGACGGGACTTGTCGGTTAACCGGAGACCGGTCGACATTCCGAAATCAGGTTTTGCGTCCGACATTTTGCAATGCCGCCTAATTCTCGTGAGTCTAGAGGCGGCCGCCGTTCAAACCCTCTCCCTAATTCCACGAAGGTCGACGACGACTTGCTTTAATGTTTTTTTTTTCTTTATTTCCTTTTCTGTTTACTGGCGTTTTAAGAAGATTGGCTGATGGATTTTTCGGTAGAAAAAGGCATTGCGAAAGGCAGACCTAAGAGGAGAAAGATTGAAATGTTTGGCAAAGTGCCATATTTTAACGGGGGAACGAATTTAAATATATGAAATGTCTATTATGTGTCTTAAGTTCAATCTCCTATTACTTACGTTACACATCCTGCATGCTCGACTCTCTCTCCCACATACATCGGATCAACTTTAATGAATGAATGAATGGATTGCGTCATCATGGAGATGTGCCATTGGATGTACGCACGACCGAGTGTTGTCGGTACCCGACCGTGAAAATACAGTCTCGTAATACTACAGTAGTAGGATAGGTCGACGCACCGCAGACTTGACAGGAAATAATCGATTTATTCTGGTCAACCTTCATAGAGAGAACAAAGACCACCATGGCATAGTTATCACACACACACACCCACACACACACTACACTCCTAAAATTACATATATATTTATTCTCACAAAGTCTTGGAAAGTTTTTAAGAATTTGCGGAATTACGAGTCAATCTGTTGACCGATCAGCCATTATTTATATGCCGATTTTTATTTAAAATTCATGTCTTACTAATCAAGTGATATTTTATCTGTAAAATTGAATTTCAAGATGCCACTATGAACACTATCAAAATTCTGCCAATACATTTCTTCTTTTTTTTTTAAGTAATTAAATAAACCTTTTTTACCCAGTGTACATAAAGGTATGAAACAATTTATATCTCTTTACCATTTAATCACATTACATAGTTGATAAGCATTAAATACCATGTGGAGTCTGGTTCTCTCAGTTATAATTATAGCCATTGGTTTGGTTCGGTATTCCAATGATATTATTGTACAGAAATGATTAAATATGACTCACTAGACTTTTCTCAGCATCAGCTGACTCGTTTAAGATCTCGTGCTAAATTTATTAAATTAAATATTTGATGTTTTATTAATAAAAAAGAAATTGTATTTAGAATAATTGTTTGTTGAATGTGAAATGATATGACAATGAAATAAGACTTGAAGGGATTGCAATCTAATTAATCAAAAAATAATTCATATCTGTACTTCTATCATATCATGCAGAAACCGCCTCGTCATCCTCCCACTGGTGGCGGGCGTTTCATTTCCTAGCATTAAACAGTCATCCTCGCCTACTCAGAATCTCTAGCACATCGCTAGTTTTGTACGCGTTGTAGTGGCAGTTTGCCCACGTCAGTGTAATTACTCGATGCTTGTAAGATGATCTCACGTCTCAAATAAATGTTTAAGACTTATCGGCATCTACAATTACAGTCTATGGAGTTAATCAGTTTCACCAATTTTTATAAGCTTACTTTTGACACCATTTTCTATTACCTAGTAACGGTAAAAATGGATTATAATAGAACTTTTCTGTTTGGTTGAAGCAAAAATTAATTTTTATAACAAATGTAGACATTTAAAAAATTTTTTTTAATACCAATAAAAAATATGTATGCAAAAGAATCTTTATTTATCATCATTTTTTTTTTATTAATAATAAAAAAAAAATTATTTTAACAAATTCTTAGTTTTTAATAAATATTTATAACTTTAAAAATAAATTTATTTAAATCTACGCTCAATATTATATTTTTTAATAAAATTTTTATTGTCTAGTATGAATTATGTGCCTTTCTAATTTTAAAATAGCACCAATGAATCTAATATAAATAAAAATTTTTTAAGAATTCTGATAAAACAGTAAAATAAATTATTTAAAAATAAATCTGAAGATATTGGTAGTTTTTTTTAATATAAAGACAAAAAATGTTTAACTGACAAGTCTATATCCCATTTTCCACGAAGAATTAAAAAAAAAGATGATTTTCCTAAATAACTAATCAGGAAGTTATTAGTAAAAAAAAAAAAACTTCATCAAACATAATCTCCTAGATAAAAAAAAAAGATACTGGTATGTTTATCCGGAGAATTAACATTGTATCATTTAAAACATATCACGCGATGGAAAAAAAATAAATCTTCAAGTATATTGATGCTTATCGAAAAAAAATTCGGATTATAACTATTGGTATTTATCAAAAATTCTATAGATAACGAACCCTATCATTAGATGTCCAGTCATGCAAACTTGACGTTATCAATCTTGCGCAATCATGCGGCGTCAACTATTATTGAGCTTCCTAGTGGCGCCAGTAAATATTCAGTCCATATGACGTCAACTTAAGTACTCCACGTACACATATTATATTTTATTAAGTAAATCCACTTATCGCATAATCATTAATACAAAGAAACCTCTGGTATGTAAAAATAATCATAAGAAAACTGCAGTTCAAAACTTCCGGTTTCATTAGAAACAACAAAATCATCATTAATGAGAACAAAAAAAATGTTTTGTTTTAATGACAAATAAAAATATTCAACGGACTTAATGAAAGATGATAGTAAATAGTGGAAACACCTGCAAAAAATACTATTAAGGCGCTTGGACTAAACAGTTACGGCCCTGACCAATGCCCTCTTCTCTTTCTCCACTCCTCTATATAGCGCTCAGGGTGTTCATCCGAATGGTAAAAAAAAACTAGTCGCATTCCGGCGATCATTTAAACCGCGGCCAAGTCCCACGCCCAATTACAAGGTGGCTGGTGTGGTATGAGTGGGAGGAAGCTACCAGTGACGTCATTTGACAACGTGTGACCTTCAATAAGTTCCCGCGTTTTCAGAGATCGTGCAGACGCACTTGAAACCTTGCTGAGTTAGCGTCTGTATCCTCCTATAACGGATACCAGCATTTATCATCCTGCCAAGGCGATGAAACCTCAATGGGAATTTCTATTATTCTTATTTACATTTCCTTGCAAATTACTCTTGAGAATTCATGAAAATCAATGAATTTTTTCGACAAAGAAATATTGTTAAATTTTTTCTTTGATATTATTGTGTGCTGTTATCAATCTTATTATGATTAATGATAAACATCATTAGAAATGAAATTAATTATGAGGTATTAAGAAATAACGTGTTAAAAAAAAATTATATTCTGTTTATTGATCTTTAGAAATGATTATTAATGAATCTTATCTTGTGGATTATCTGTTTTAATAAATTTTTCTGTTTCATTAAAACAAGAAATAATTATTGGTTACTTATCAGGTTTAATGATTGCATAGAAATCATTAGAAATTACTTATCGTAATATGAAACTTGCAAAGAAAATAATTTTGATAAATATTTTCTTTTACTGTACAATTTTATTATTTTACAGTTCAAGAAAAATATTTCTTTCGTGTCTAATAAATATTTTTCATTAAAACACGTGGAGTGATAATATTTAAATAATTGTTTTTAAACTTCAAATATTGTTTAAAAATAATGATAATAATAATAAAAAAAGCAGACTTTAATAGAAAATTGCATGTTTAAAAAAATATGTTTACTCTGGTCAAAATCATCTTAAGGGCGTTTCTCACGCGATATTTATGGGTGGCACGTCGCACAAGCTTTCAAAGAGAAAAGGCAAATTTGCCGGCTTCATTCTCCTAATTATCGTCTGTTGAAAAAATAAATAAAATATTCAAGTATTTCAGACAAAGAAATTTCACCATTATTCATCCAAATTCACAAAAAAAATGGAAAATTTTTGTCTAATTGTCTAAAATAGCGGTAATGTTACCACCTTATGGTAATTTACCAATAACTTAAATAAATGAATTATAATACAAACAGGAAAATGAATGTCATGTATGTAAAGTATGATTACAGTTGAAATGAAAGAATTCTACGAAAATATGCAAGACACATGCAGTCGATGAGACGCGTGATGTATACAAGAGTGCAATGTACACGATGCACCAATAGTTAAGTTATTTTCTTTTTATAGCTACATTCTTAGTCTCTGTCGTGTGTGCATTTTCCTCAAATGACTGACGATGATTGCATAAACGGACATGCTTTTACGATGAATAGACTAACTTACATTAGAAAACGATCTAATTTCCCATTTATTTTATTTAAAAATTTAATATCTTATGTACACACTGAAATATATTCTTAAGATTATATTTATCTAAGAATGTAAAAACAAAAATTCCTTTATAACTATTATATTTAATCAAATAAACACATTAACTATGGATTATTTATCAAATTTATAATAAGAGTCTCTAGCGCATTGTTTTTTTTATTGAATTCTGTTAAATTGAAAATAGATAGAAAAAAAAGAAATAAATTTCCTTATTTTTCTTACTCGATGTATTTAATTGTGTAAATGTTGCAAAACATTTTGCACAGAAAGAAAAGAATTGATGATGATCAAGCATCAACTACAATATATCGTGATGTAGATGTGAGGAATTTACAGTTTAAACCTTACTGACATTGTCACAAGTGGTAGTATTAGGTTTATTGTCTGAAGAAGAAGTAGCAGCACCAACTCAATATGAAACGGACGCGGGATGTCACCATGTGGCGTAACGTATGTTCAGGTGTCTTATTAAATTAGAGTGACGCAAGCATTTGATCGTGGCGCCAATCACAATGTGTTACATATGCGAAGAAAACTAGAGTATTCATTATGCCAACATCCGGAATGACTCTAGAATATCTTCAAGTATTAAAAAAAATCATTGAACTTTATAAAAAAAAGTTTCCAACTCTTTTTACATCTAGGAATTAAAGATAAAATTTTTTAAATCATTTCAAAGTTTAATTTGAAGTCTTTTTTTTTTTTCATTGAAATGAATTTTTTTGATAATTGTAATTTACTTGTCTATTAGGCAGTGATGGGTAGACAATGAAGAATGACAAAAGAAGTAAAAATACTTTGCACGTAAATTCTGAGGAACACGAGTTTGCAAAAAGTTACGCGCAGTCTCAACTTGTGAGAACGCGCGCAGAATCGATAGGGGAAAACCAATAGTTTTTGGTATGCGGGCACGCCCGTTGTGATCAGGGAGAAGAAACGATCAGGCCCCATTACTTTTAGAAATAAACTAACTGGTTATTTTATAACTTGCATCTACAATGCGGGCAGTCAAAATTTATCTTTACGAATTATTTTATTTTTTATTTGACCCCAAGGAACAAAAATAAACAACATGCGATAATTGCACTCGGCAGTGTCGTGATTTATCGTATCTATGAAAAATAAAATAAATACGTAAGGAATGTTATAATACACTTGAATTACTCTCTTGTTAGACATAATCACTTCTTACATCATGAAAGATCATCTACCAGACTGAAGGATTCAATTATCGCAACTATATGCCATTAAAAATTACAGATTTCCAACGCTTATTTGCATACTTGCTTATTTTTTTTTATAAAATTAATTTACCAATTCCTTTTTCAAGCTTGTTAATTCTATAAATTGCATACTAATCATCAAAACCTTTCCCAAGGTTTATTTATATTTTTATCATCAAATGATTTTATTTAAAAATAGACTGATCATCTTGGATATTTTAAATTAACTAAGTAATCTTATAAATAATAATTTAACACTTCATTGGAATAGAAAATGAATCCACAGCATAAAATTGAAGTAGAGATATCATTTGTGATAAAAATAAAAGTGGTTAATAACTTGTGTGGGAGTAGGTTTTTGATCTACAAGTGATAAATAATATATTAGCATGAATTATTTTAATTACTTTCTAGTAATGATAAAAATGATTAAAACTTACCGGAATCTGATGGCGTTTGAACACCTAAGAAATCCATTCTCTTGTTGTTAGGTTGATGTATGTGGTAACTATGGTCATTAAGAGGATTTCTGATTTCCGTTTGTTTGGCAGGAGAAACATTGGTACGATTCGATAAACTGCCATACTCATTAGCAAAAGAATTCGTATTGGCTTCAAGTTTTCTTTGCCCACTTCTGACAAATTGTCCAGTGACCTCGCTCACATGCACTGCCTTGATCACTGACATACACTCGGACAATTTCTCATTAATGCTGATCTGTTCATGTTTAAATATTGGTGGTTCCCGTTCACTATCTGAATCTGATTCGGAACAGCTTTGGGGCGTTTCCGGACGTGTTGAGTCACCATCACTTTCTAAACTGTCTGTTCTTCGTGGATGTTGTAGCTGCTGATGCTGTTGCTGAGGCGATGAAACTGCTCGAGATATCAGAAGACTTCGACCCGCTGCAACTTTTCGATGTATCTGACTTTTATCTTTTTTTGTGGGCAATGTCTTGTTGTGCTCTTTGCTGATGCAGAGACCTGCCCACATGCAGTCATGATGCCGAATTTCTGGGTAGTCCAAGCAATTTTTTTTGTTGTCCGTAAAAAAGTCATCAAATGCACGTTCATGGTAGTGGATGTCTATAGATAGTGGTGCGTCTAAGTCGAACTTTTTCCATATATCGTCCGACACAACAGTGCCCAACGGCTCGTCCAGCAAACTAAAGTGTGAATAATCCCACGTTGGTACCGGCATTTTTCTGCAAGGAAAAAAAAACTTTTTAACATTTGTTGCTGATATTTTTTTCAATTATGTTAAAATTTATGAGTTTCTTTTTTGTGTACACGTTCTTTAATTAAATTAAACATTATTCCATACATTTTTTTTTAAACTTTGCTCCTTAATAAAAATTGAATTAGCAAGAGTATCATAATTACAGGAAATATTAGTTCAGGTATGATGCGTTCATTCATTGTTTTATTTCACAGATAAAATGTTTAGATATTTATAAAAATATGTACAATGTTGACTTTGACGCACCGAACTGGTTAACTAAGATGGTTTATTCAACCTTATTATTATTTTTTTTTTAAATTCAAATTCATGATAACTAATGACAAACCATTCACATAAAGTTACATAATTTAATGATGAATGAAAAATAATCCTCACTAAAATTCAGTAAAATTAACTTGCCCAACTTTGAATGAATTTTATTATTGATTTATTGTCAACTACAAGGGGTATCTTGAAATAAAAATTAATTGACACTTTAATTAATAAATAATTTTGACTTTCAACGATAATTTAACAATATTCATGAATAGGGGAAAAATGACATAACGAAATAAAAATTATATAAATATCGAGTGAGAGAGAAATAAAAATATCTTGTAACTAGATGTAAACTAAATGAACGAGTAGAAATAGTATGATAATTCTTAAAGGAGTATTTAACATTGCTACTTGTGCTATAAAGTTGATATTTATTTACGAGTGGCTAATAAAGATATGAAGATAATTGTCATTTCTGAAATAACTTTAAAAAAAGTAAGGACATCATTTCACATCACACTAGCAACTTTCAGCAATCATTTACTAATGACTTTAACATTTTATGGGAATCATGTCAATGAATTCACTAAATTCCAAGTGTTATTGTGATTATTATATTATATAAATAATAAATACCATCTTAACCATGATTTTTTGTCGAGCTTCAAAGGATAAAAGGAACCTTTGTAAGTCGTTCAACCGTAAAAACGCGCAAAAGAAGAAAAAACAAAGATAGATTCTTCCTTTCTTTCTGTCTCTTTCTTTTTTCGTCCCCATATTCTATCTCTTTTCTATACTAATATGTATTATATGTATATATAGACACTCATTCGCGTATATGTGCCTGGCAATAGTAAAGTCCTGTATCTAAGCGCTCACTCAATCGTTCCCCTCTCTCTACGGTATCCTATCCATACACAAAAGAAGCAGGAAAGAATCACCTTCATTCGAAATAAAACTCGCGGCCAAACTATTAGGAGCAAAAAATTCGAATGAAACTAGACCTCTACAAGGTCCATGGTGTACATCTATTTTGGAGCGGACTGTATACGACACCATGCAGCCATTTATACAAAGTAATGTAAGGACAAGAACAAGAAAAGTTAAATTTCAAAGAAAAAATGTAAACTTTCAGAAATGAAGTCTGATTCTTTTTTTTATTTCAAATTTTTTTTTTTGTTTTCTTTATAACTTATATAAATTCTATCCGTATCGGTATAATTATTCCAAATTAAGAAATATATTCAGCTAATGGGGCAATTAAATTAATTAATATAGAAAAATTTACGATTACTTAGCCATTTTTTTTTTAACTCTTAATGTATTTTTATGTTTATTACTTTTATCATTCAATGAATAAATTAATAAAACGATTATATTCACAAAAAATTCAGGAATAAATAAAATTTTATCTACCGAGCTTTTCCGTGTTAGAATGACACCAAAAAACTTTCCAATCATTAGACACCTTAATAAATGTTGAAAAAAAAAATTCTGTTGTACTTGGAACTTGTTAATTTGGCACTTTTGTGTTTTATCTGTATACAAATATTGTAAAATACTAGGAAAACTTTACAAGACTAATACATAATATATTAACAGTTAGAAAGAACACTTAAAAAAGAGAAGCAAATGAACGAGAAAATCTAATGATCATAAACGTAAGAATATAACAACAAAAAAAAATACACGCCTGACGATATTGTAAGTACACATAATAATACTTGAGCCCTATTATACAAAACACTTTCCAAGAAAAAATTAAGTAAAAAAGACCACCTTGGACCTCACAGTGAGTCTTTTTCAAGAATGAATAGAGTATATTAAACTCCGTGTATTTTAACTACTCACTACTGTCTGAAATCCATCCCGGGAGATGCGATACACTTTCATTCATTTTTCTCGGAATAATAAAAGAATAAACCCCCTAATCAATCGGGAATTGTGTCATCGTTAAATAACTGATTAACTAAATAATCTTTTTGATTGATAATTAATTAAATAATAGGTGAAGTTGATTATTATGTCAATAGCGAATATTTTTAGATTGTCCTGCAAAGTGTAGAACTGTTAAAAGGAGCATCGTTAGTTGTGAGAAGAAAAAAAAAACAAAAGAGAAAAAGAAAGGGAGATATGTTTCAATGAAAAGACACAACTAAGTCTCATATATAAACCACTACTAACTACTTATAGCGTATTATATAGAAACGCGCGCGAATTGTAAAATCGATCCGGCTGGCACGACCCACGCGGCTCACGAAAAAAGCCGGTTGACTTTATTCCTAGGGCGTATCAGGATACATTAAAATCGATACACTAGTTTTATTATTAAATAATCATTATATAATAATTGATTATTTTTTACTAATTAATTTCACGAAGATTGAATAAATCATTAGAGAAAGGTTCCAGTTCAATACTAGTGAAATATTCAGATTGCACAAAGACATGTAACACTCACGAAACTCACAAGTCCCCAACAGTCAACACAGAACTGGGGGGGTATGCATATTTAACCAAAAAAAAAAAAAGGACTTACCAATTTTCAAATAATCCAAATGAACTTAACTTGATTCACTCTTATATCAATCACTTAAAAATGTTTTAACAAATCCGGATTAATAATCAATACTAATCTAAAAACTGATTTGTTCACAAAACTGATTAATAAATAATTTCGTACAACGAAATTAATAAAAAGTTTATATATTCAATGTTTTATTAAGATTCCTTTCACGATCAAAACTTTTTTAAGAACAACTTTTATTCGTTTCTTATGATTTAGAATTCCCAACACACTACGAACAATCTATGATCGTATGAGCCAATTCCAATGTATCTTTGTAAAAATATTACACAACATGAACGAACAATTAGTGGCTAAAAGAACGGCCTGATTCAAAATAATTGACATCCTCAAAGCGCCAAGTAACTCAAGATATAGATCAATTGATGCGATGTTCAATATTCGGAAATTGAACTCACACACCAGACACAGACCGATCTTCACTTGAAAGCCGGTTCGAGGGGACTGAACGCCAGACCATGCCGCTACTTCCAATTCCCACATTGTACGTATTGTACCTGCCTCCCGCCTATACCAACTACGTACCCGGCATCAGGGACGTCTCAACTAATACCAGCGCCACTCTTCCGTACAACAGACATCGACTTTGCCCAGTTTTATTCATCTCATAAATTCCACCATTCCGCGTTACGGCTTTTCATCTTTTTTTGCGCAGTTGAATGATTGTTAAGTATGTTACCTTTAAAAATACGTAGAACGAAAAAAGATCAATTCCAAATACACACCGTTAGTGAAATGTAATTTTTGAGGAAATATTAATTATCACTGGTAAATTTAGTTAAGTATCAATGCAAAATTAAAGAATTGCTTGGTCATCATTTTTTTCAAAAAAATTTTTAATTTAAAACATAAAAATTTCACGGTAATCATTGAGAAAGTGTGAAAATTCCTTCTAATTTATTCTACTTCGTTTTGAAAAATTCCCCCTGAATAATTACAAAACAAAATGCAGAGAAATGTTTGCTATAAATTTGATGAATTATTTTCTGGAAGATCCATTACAGAAAAAATCTCATCAGTCGATAATAAGCAAGAAGTTGATCCACCATTTATTCTATTATGGAATGTAATGAAAAACTCATGAAAATAAGATAGCCACTACATCATAATAATGTAAATAATTGAAAGGGTAATCAATATTTGAGTAGAATGGCAAGTTTTTCTTAATAATTTTGTTCTTGATTTGTTTGACACCTTAATCTCTATATTGAGTTGGAAAAAGTTTTAATATCATTTTGGTATTTCCTGTTATAAAATAAAACGTCATATCACATAAGCAGACGAAAATCACGAACAGTTTTTATGTTTAAAGTAGATTATCTGAAGATTAAGATAAAACTGATTAGAGAATAATCGTTAGATATTTAATTGTTAATAATTTTAGATTATAATCAATAGTGTTCTGTTGTTTACTTTTTTAGTTAATACATAGACATGAACAGGGTTGCACAAATTGATGAAAGTTATCATATTATGTGTTTTCGCATCTATCATTTGGTGTCAAGGATTCAATATATTGTATGGAATTTATTGTTTAAACACTGAATGTAAATTCGTATTTGATAGTTTTTAAACAATTATCTAATTTTAAATATTCTATTGATTAAAAAATTATGTGCAATACTGTGAAATAAATAATTGTTTTCAGAATTCAAAATTTTCTGTTTAATAATTGATACGATAATAAGTGACAGGATGACATTTTTCAATCAAATTAATTGGAATATCAAATACATTTATTCCATTTTTTTTTTCATCTAATAGTGATGTATGGATTGCACAAGTTCTCGACAGATGCATTAGGTAATAAATTGTTTCTATACGTAGATATTATAAAAAAATTGTTCTCTTTTAATTTTTATTAATCGACAAAAAAATATTAGTAATTAATGAATTATATCTTTTACAGGGTTTTTGACGAATATTTCGAAACATTAACAAATATCAGAAAAAACATTATACAGAGATGTGGATATGTATTTTTCGGAGAATTGCACAAAGCTATGAAAGATTGTAAACACCGAAAAAAAATAGAGATATACCATTTCAAATATATTTGATATAATTTTAATTTTGAAATATTATTATCACTGATGAAAATTCATCATCAAAATTAATTTTGTCGATTATTTTGCCATAATTTTTGATCAATTACATAAACGACCATGTGAGATGATTATTTATAAATAGAAATATCTATTATTAAATTTCCTAAAGGCATCACATGTTAAATTATGTTAAATTCTCGGAACAATTATTTAAACGTCTATTTTATATGAATATTATCAATAACTGGAGGTTGTATACATATTGCATAAGAAAACAAAATGTATTCTTGCGTTTAAAAATTATGTGATAAGATTAATTAGTGACAATTACTTATGTTACAATATTAATTATCTTTTACTTCTAATCAATTCTATGAAAAAAAATTCTCACATTTCACAGCTTTAAATTTGACAGGTGATAAACATAAAATTAAACTCTCCATTATTTGGTGATATTTTTTTATCAAATAAATATCCGACAAGATTTCACTATTGGAACATTAAACAATTTGGCACCGGCGTTCCAAATCTCTTGTACTAAAGAATTGTATTCGATTGATAACTAAAATATGTGTTAAATTTTCATGTTTAAAGATTATAAAGATAAAAAAAAAACTATTGGAAAAATTATCATGCATTTAACAGTAAGTAAACATTCCTTCATACATTGTTAAAAAAATACTATTTGACTTCTTTCGTTAAATAAAAATGAAACACCTTGAGAGTCTTTAGTTTGAATATAATTTATCGATTAAGGTGCAAAATTGTGTAATAACTTAATACTAAAAATAAGTTAGTTGTGTTTAAATTAATGTAGTTTCTATGATGTAGAACTTTACACTTATTCATGATCATATCTATCTGTATAGATCTATGTATACAGACTAACAAATGTTTAATTCCATTTAAATACTTCAACGAATGAGTTTACTATCATACGACTTTTTTTATTGTACAAATAAGATCATCAAAATAAATAATTCTTTTACTACTTATGTAGAGAATTAAGTTTTATATCAAAAAATTAATTCATTAATATAATAATTTAAAATACTTAATACTTTTATTAAACTATATATTAAAGTTGGCATTATTATTTATTTATTTATTTTAATTAAAATTCTTTTACAAGCAACTTGGAGATAATGTTTTTATCATTCATATTAACAATCACTTTGTTTAAGGGAAACTTGAATATATATAAGCCCTTGACATACTACAGTTGTATAATCTAAGTGACATGAAAAAATTAATGATGGTATTATATTCTATGCAATACTAATCAATTATCTAAATTACGAAAAGTATTTTACGCATTTTCCAACTAAAAATTTTATAATGTTTACAATAAAACATGAAACAGAAATTTTGAAAATAACAATAATTGATTTCAATAAAATTTTTATTAATATTATCACTATATTTAAGATTATTATTAATGTTTTAAAATAATCAGAATAATTTTTTTTTGCGTATCTATTAATTTTACTCCATTTGTAATGTAATTAAAATGTTAAAATCTTTTACTCCAAAAAAAATTCAAGTTGAAGTGGAGGGCACTTGAAGTAATAGGCACAGTGTTAAGTACGTGCGTGGGGAGAATTTTATAATATCCCTTTTGATGAGAAATTAAGAGTCTTAAGAATAAAGAAAGGATTCTAATACAATCCTTATTGTGCAAATTATTGATTTCTATTTTTTTATTAACTGTCCTTAGGTACTTCAAGAGATTATTATGATAATATTAAAAAAGCTTGATAGCTACTTTCAGTTATCTATTGATGAGCGTGCGCACAGTTTGACTGCGTCACGACAAATGGTGGGGTCTTCTATCTCCCGCGCTTCCATTCTTACCGACGAACAAGTTTAATTTTGCCCACGACTCATCCTCATCCCCAGCAGTCACTTTGCACACCCTCAAGACAAAATTTCAAGGCGAATCAAGGGCGGTGGCTCTATCGACCATCTGAAAAACCTTAGATGTTTTTCTCTATTAAAAAATTTGAACATTTTTTATAATTTATCAATTAATAGCATTGAAATAAAATTCATTGTAATACATAACCTGATTTTCAAGGTATCAATGATGTGACTTCTCATTAAATTGAGGATGAAATCGCCTTATATCTAGTCGAATTATATTTCAACGATAAAAAAATGCTATGAGCAGTCCACAAAAAAGGGGTTGTTATTGAGAAGATGTAGTTATAATAGATTACCGTGCTTTGATGTATGACGCTTGTCTACCAGATTCTGATGCCCGCATTCAAGTGGAAAAAACAACAAGAGTCAAGACGAAATTTGATAATCTGAAAAGTGATCTAGCTTTAGGAAGACTAGACAGGTTAGCCATTTAGAGTATTTATTCACAAAACCACCAGACTTGAACCTATACCAGCAACCACATATTCAATTTTTAGCTGAATAAGCCTGAAAGAAATATTTATCAATACTAGTTAATTTATATTTCATGACAATAATCCTTGAGTTATAAAAATACATGCGAGAGAAATTATTACGTAGTAGTAACATTTTTACAAAGTTTCTTATAAAATCTCATGGGGGTAGAAAAGTATTAAATTTTGGGTAAAGGCAATATATCATCAGATTTTTTCCATGCTACTTTGAAATTTTTTCATGCAATAAAATACTCAAGATATCACTCAATGTATACCAATCCAATTACCTGACACGTCACTATAACTACTAATTATTTTGAACCAATGGCAGCTCATTTAATAACTACTCCATTTGAGACATAATAAAAAAGGAGCATTTTTATTTTATATAGGTTTTAAACATTATTCATTTGTTTTCAATAATTACTTTGAATTCTATGACAGATAATAGTCACATAAATCCGACCCTCATCGTTTATAATTTTCTACTTAAAAGTGTGCAATAAAATTTTGTCAATAAACTGGGTAAAGTCCAATAAAACAATTGCAGTTATAAATCTTCAAAGATACTAATAAGTTCCAACCAATTTTGGCTATTAATATGTTGATGCAAATTTAAATAAGCCCTCATCGAAATAAAGAATGACAATAACTGTTTTTCCCTGTAAAATTTAAACACAGTGTAAACACAAAATTTCAGACACATTCTCATTCAGGTCATCATACCGACAAAGAAACAATACACATTCTGAGAAAATTGTCAAAAGACGCCACATGATCTTGACGTCACCGGGGAAAATACACAGGGGCCCACATCAGGTATAAGATGTATTAGACTAGACATGCCTCAGGAGTAATAGGGAAATTTCAATTAAGCTGACGTTCCATAGAAATCATGAACAATCTTGATGTATTCACAAGTAATATTACTAGAATATTACTTCATTTCAATTGGTTGTCAAATGAAACTTACCTAAATGGTTTATTAATTGCTTCATTTCTCAAAGTCCCAACGATAGACCATTGAAAAATTATCTTTCCATTGCTTTCTATTATACAATATTATTCATGATATTAATAACATTATTTATATTAGAATTAGAATATATTGGTAATTATTTCATGGATCGATTTTTGACGCAGAAGTGTTTTTTTTTCACTATTCTTTCTGTAATCCCGGGTTACTCGTTGTTCACTAAGCTTTGGTAAGAAGAAATAGGAAACACCAACATTATAACATTAATCTTTTTAGAAGCCTATAATTGCAGTAAGCTACTTAGACTAATTACAATATAATTCAAATGACTTGATTTTAAAGAGAACAAGAAACATTCATTATAAGCTATTTAATTTGAAAAACAACAAAGTCTCAGTTTGAGTCACTTGAATGCTTAATAATCAAAAATAGATATTTATAAACATTGTTTCTCTCCTTAAGAATCGTCACTAGGACAAGAGATATTTAAGATAATAAACATCATAAATTTTCACCAAAGATTTCGTCAGATCAGTTAAACTCAAATTGTCTATCGTTCCACCTTTTAACAAAGCTCGTCAAATTTGTTTTCCTTCAGGTATAATATTTAGTCCCAGCAGATATCCGGCATTTGAGTTTGGACGAATACCTGGACTATACTTATGGAGCCAAATAAATCTGGATCTTTAAGCTTCACAGGTAAGTGAAGAGCTGTGAAGATACCCCAATAAGTCAATGCTTATTTGGCTCTGCGTTTTTCACAAGGGGAAGAAATATATAACTTCCCTTTAATGTCTTTTCTAGTTTATAACATAAACTTTCTATTTCTTGCATCCATTTGCATATCCTTCTCAAGTTGGTTCATTTTCATGCTCATTTCACTTCTCTTCTTCTGTGTTATATTACATTGTGCCAGAATCCACAAAATTACGCAAAGCGATCCATGAATATCGAGCTAATAAATTATTTTATAGAATTCTTTGAAATATTTCCTTGAGTTTTGGTCCTGAACCCTTAAATATTCAACAGATACTTTCTGCGTTTTACACCTTACAATGTAAACAATGTATCATGTATAAATAGATTTCACCTGATGCTTGACAGACTTTTTCTAAAGTGTAAACAAATATGGTGGAATAGAAAATAAATTGGGTATATTGTGGAAAACCCCTCTGGTTTCTATATATTTTAGTTTATAAATATAAAGTATAATATGACTCTAAAGGTTGGAACCGTAGTTAGAATGCTCTTGACTATTTTTTTAGAATTTAATTTAAATTAAATCAACAAAAATTTACTAATATCTTTTTTAAAAATAATATTCTTATGTGGTCTCAAGTTAAGCAATGCTTCATAGAATGACATGAAAGCATCCCTCAGAAGATTGAGAAAAATAAAATGTCAATGTGAAATTGAGCCAACAGTATCATGAGGGTAGATTGATGTATCAACGACAATGATATTCGAGTTATTCAAAAAGTGTCACATCGAAATACTCTTTGTTGGATTGAATCGGAAAAAGATTTAAATCTAGACAAAATTGAGACATTGACCAATTCTGCTACATTAAATCTAGGTATTAGTTTTTGAAATTCAAAAATTTTCCATGAGTACATCTGACAGCTTATTTTAAATAGTTAAATCATGGTATTCTGCAACTTTAAATAAATATGGAAATTTTTACAGCATCTAACTCCAAAATTTTACATTTGTCTTCTTTAAAGACGAATTAATTGTTTTTTAGTTTCTTCAATAAAATATTTTAAAATACTCACCAAAACATACTGTATGATGGAAAAAATACTCGATAAGCTTCATTTTATATATGTTAAAGTATATTGTAGATATATAAAGGATTCTTTTTATTTATAAATAAAGGGTTGTTCGACAACGGTGGCTCCCACGGTAACCATTCCAGCTTCTTTTTTCTAAAACCAAAAAAGTAAAGCTATTTTAAAGTAAACCTACACAAAAATTACTAGCTACAAAATAGAAATTCTACTTCAAGGATGCTGTCTGTCATTCTCATCAAAGCTAAATCCCCATTCTCTGTAGCTGCAACTAAATCCGATCCTTTTTGAGAGAGCATGGCCAGATACTTAATCACTTGGCATGTAACACTGAAGTTAACTACCTTTGTTGATGACTCTTTCGAATGCACTGCAGGAGATATTGAGGATATTCTACTTCACACTAAAAGTAACAAACCAAAACATTGACTACTTGAGTATCAGAGATCAAAATATTATTTAAACAATATGTATTCAACCAATTCTTCATATTTTTAGAATTTTTTTCAACATATTCTCTGATAGTTTATGACACTTTTATTGTAAAAATTCTAAAGCTTTATAAAATTTTCTTGAAACGAGCTGCACTTTCTTTATTTCACTTTCTTTGATGTAAGTATTATTTTTTTCTTTTGAGTGTTGATATCCTGTTAGATGTCTTTATGCAAAGATTAAATGATTTTCTTTACAATTTTTCACAGATTTCAAAAGAATTCTAATTAAGCTACAAAATCTTACTGTGATGTTTTACCGCCCCTAGAGAATTTGATCTGGGTTGTAGATCATAGTTAGAAGGATCTTAGCCATCCAGGAGCCTCTGGCAAAAGGAGACAATCATATGCAGGGTCCTAGTGGGGTCCAATACCTCTCTCACTTACTGAAACAGAAACATTGTATTGAGAATTCTCTTAGATCCTAAGATCAGAATACACCCGGTTCCATTGGAGACACATCTGAAACACCCCTGCAGGAGTCACATGTGTGACCATAAATTTCCAGGGGATGGTCATCACCAATAATCCCACACGCAAAGTTTATTTTTGTCACATGCTACATCAAAACTTGCTAACATCAGTTTGTTACAGTTATTTATGACTTTCCCGTTACAGTGATTAAGTGATTCTTGAATACACTAATAAGTCATCCAATATGAAAACAATCTCTGTCACATGTGTATTAAATTAAAATAAAATTTAGTTAGAGAGTAGGATTAATTAAATTGAATATTGATGAAATATTTTACAGTAGATAATGATGTCCGCTATTGTTTTAAGATCCAAATCTTTTTTTAGTTCCCACAAAATAGTAGGTAAGGTCTGAAATGGATTGACAGTTTTTGATGTACGTTTGTTATCTATTTTCAAAGAATTTTAAAAATCCTGAACCATATTTGTTTTTGTATCCTAAAGAAATTTTTCTTTTAAATATCAAATATTCTTACAGTGTTATATAATCATTTTTCATGTCTCTTTCAGAAAAGATTGTGCAAAAAATAAATTTTCATAACTGAGAATTAGACTAATTTATACCTTTAAAGACACTCCAAAATTGTAGTAATTTAAAACCAAAGTAATTAAAAAAGGTATCTATAACTAAAAAGGCATTTTCAAGCTGATAAATTATATCACTTCTAACTTGTGTATTTAATTAAATTTTTAATTCGTGTAATAACTTGATAGATTAATAAGAGTTGGCAAATGCTATCAGAATCACAAAACTAATTGATTTTTTCATTTTTCTTGTTAGTTCACTCATGAAATACTTTCTCTAACAGCCAGATATTTGATTATATGAATTAACTTCGCGAGAATAACTGAGCTTTTTGAGGTTACTCTTCAATTAGATTTACCAGTGTAGAATGATAGAATGTGAATCTGTCAATAATCAAATTTATTACCGAAACGAAATTGACTTTCATTTCATTTTTACAAAAATAGCTCCATTCAGCTTTCAACAATTCTTACTTGGCTTTATAATCATACAGTAGTTTCATTCAGTTTCTTCATGTCACAAAAAGTTTTACAATAATGCAATATTGTTATAAGCGATTATTATAATTTTTCACACATGAAAACCGGAAACACAATTATACTAATTATTTTAATTGTAATGACAATCTAAATTTAGATTTTTCATAATAGATTTACTCTATATATATCTTTTTTCCATAAATAGTGATATAATAACTAATTTTTCTCTGCCTCTGAGTATTTTTATCTAAATTACAAAAGTGATATTCTTTGTTCTTCCCAGGAAAAAAATTAATAATATTGTAACTGTACTCATTAAGCACACGACAATTATATAAAATGCTAGTATTAATTACTAACAATATGATAAATGAATAGAACGACTATTATTTCTTATCTATCGAGTTACATGTCGATTTTTCATAAAATCTCTAGAATGTGATGTTTTTGTTTCCAATATTTTTTTCATTCGTAATATTTTACACGATAGTATTATTGACTTTGAAAAATCAAGAGATACAAATGTGCATCCTTTAAAAATAATAATTGTTAATGATTCAGGATTTTATTGTAATGGTACTAATTGTTTGGTTATGGTTTCGACGAGACAAAGAGTCGTCTTCGGGTGATTCCGGAAAAGTCGACTCCGCCCAAGAAAAGTAGTCTCTTTAGTTTCAATTCCTTAAAGATTTTTGATTATAAAGAAAAATTATTTTTGTTGTTATAAATATGAATTACTAAATACAATATAAATATAAATTAATTATAAAAAAGCTATTTAATAAATAAATTTTTTATTATTTATATTTGCCGCGCGGCGTATTGATACAAAATAGAGCTAGGCGCATGCGCTTATCGTTTTCGTTGTAGTGGGGGCACTTTTTACCGAAAAAATCCGAAGACAACTCTTTGTCTGGTCACTGTTACATCAAAAATGTGATATATATTTTTTTTTTTATTTCTCACAAGTCAATTTATCAGATTAGTTCTTAATTATTGAATAAATAAAAACATTAACGCTCTATAAACATACATTTTGAATTCATTATTGATTCTGTTTAGTTTTGGAAAAACATATGCTATATCCACATCAAAGGGTGTATATAAATCATTTTCTACGCAATTTAATTCAGTCAAATGTTGCATACACTTTAACGTATGCTGTGATTTTTTCGATGGTGAAGAATGCCAGAAAGTTTTCGATATAATTCAGTGTCATCTGTGGATGATTTGTATTGATATGTTGGTCATATAGGACTATAGGAAAGTACCTGTTGCTTTAGACGTATTTGATGACAAAGTGGAATAAAATAGTAGATAATTTTTTTTGTAACGTCATCGTTAATGTCATTCATTTCTATACAGACATGCCCTCCAATCTTTTATTCATAATTTTTAACAGTGTAGTTGAGGCCCTTCTCCGAATTTTTTTATTATGGTAATTTTTTTATACTCTTAATAATTTAGTTTGTATAACGATTTTGTTTAAATTTTTTCCCAATTTTATGAAATAGCTATTAATACAAAATCTATAATTGTATATTTCGTAACCTCAACTGATATTCAAATGAATTTATTGAAAGAAAACGATTCTTTTTAATAAAAAAATTTACTACATACATTGATTAATCATCTTATCGATAATTTTGAATGAGATTGATAATATTTTGAATATTTTTTCAGATGATGAGAGAATATCAGCAACGAAATTTATGATTAGGTATGTAGCACAATTAATTTAAATTAATTAATAATATAGTAATTAATAAAGTGAGAAATTGTTCAATTGAAGCTTTGAATGTCTATCAATAAATAATGCGAAAAAATAAAATCATTTAAATTATCATCAGCATTAGTGACAATCAATCAGAGTATGTACTCATTAACTTTCTCTCAATGATTAGTAATGAATTGTGACTGAGAATGCTTCCCTGTCATAAATAAATAATTGTTCTTCGAATTCTTTTTTATTACAAATATCTCTTGATGTTCATTCATTGATATGAATATTTAATTTTCCTAGACCCATAGTATTTAAAATATTAAAATTATTGTTTAAATTTCATTAACTGCAAATATATTTTTTTTTCTAATGAATATTCTAAATTTGAGTTATTTCATAAGTTTGTTATAATTGGAATAAAATAAACGATCATTCTTTGTCCAATTTTTCGAAGTGATGAAGAATATGAGAAGGTTTTGAAAACTAGACAAATTCTTCCTCAGTAAATGACTGCAGAGGGAAGAAAAATACCAAGAATTCATAAAAATTCCATTATTTATAGCAGAAAGGCGTTTAAAGAATTGATAGAATTCTACCGTTTCCGGCTATCTTATTTTTTTCTCAATAGTAAAATTCACTGGTTCATTTTTTTAAAGAAATTGTTTAAAAATCTCAGAAGAAAAATCATTTCTAGAATTTATTTTTTCATGCCTTTCTTTTTCAATACTTTGGAAATCAATTTAATTTTGTCAGGATGAATAGAATACAATTTCCATTTTATAGCTGCAAGTGAATATTTATTTATTATTTCTGGCGATAAAAAGTTTTTCAAAGCTCTTTTAAAACTTCTCTTATCATTATCATCAATTTGTTGTAATTTCATAGTTAATTCGCTCATAGTATGCTCAGGTAAAGCAACATCATCATTTTTGTTCTCACCCACCATTGAGTATATTTTTTTATTATCTTTGGGCATACGTTTCAGAAATCTAGAAGTTAATTTTTGGAACTTAGGACGTAAAGTACTAGTCACTGAATTTGATAGAGTTGAATTTAATCGTTCAGTATAATTGTCATCATCAGAAGAATCTTTTGATTGTTCATCATCATCATCACTATCATTATCATCGTAATCCCAGTAATAATTTTCAGCTTCAGAATTCGTAAATTTAGAATATTTAGACATACTATTTTATCGAAAATTGCTATAAGTTTCTAAAAATTCGTGTTACAACAGCTCATCAATTTCCTGTACTAATAATAAAAGCAAAAAAGTCTATATAATTTTTCAAACAGATGAATACATTTTTAATGGTAATTAATTTTTTATCTTTGCTAGTTTCAATAATTCTTATAATAAGTATGGCTTCGTGCTCTCTGAGAATGAATTCATAGAAACCGCTCAGAAATGATGAATATTCACTAGTTTTTAGTAATTTTCATTAATTTATTTTTAGAAAGTATGTAGATGAAATTAAATTAGATCAACATATAAAAAAGAAATCTCATTTTTACAATGACGTAAGAATTGCAATTCATTCAGAAAGTTGATTTTTATAAAATTTTTTGTAGGCTCTTTTCAATGTTTTCGATATCATTGATGGATCTCGTTCAGGGAAAGCTTTAAGTAATCTGCGTTTTATAACAGAATGAGCATAACCTTGAATAAGGTCTGGAATCAAAGATTTCTTCAATACTTTCTTAAATTTTCCATCATCATTTTTATCTACTTTTTCTAATTTGTCTATAACATTGCCTAAGTATACTGGATCATCTCTTTTAGAATTAGAGTATTTATCAGCTTTTTTTGTTTGACCAAACAATTTTTTATGTCTTCTGTGAATTCTTTTTAAATACTTTGGATGCAATTTGCAATTTGGGTTTATTACTAAATTATCAAAATTAGAATTGGAAAATTGGACATGATGTGGTGCAGTGGGATCATCAAATTTCAGTTCATCTACGTTCGAATAAGATGAGTCAAAATATCTATCTCTACACCGTGTTTTTGGTAAAATAGTTTCTGATGATAATGAATCCATTAGACAATTTAATTTTTTTTTCTAGCTAATAAAACATCATAAAAAACCAATTACTTTAAAGAAATTCTGAGGTTGACTTTATTAAAATATTTTTCATTAGAATGTCTCTATGTGAGACGTACTAATTAATCAATAACATTGTTAATCACAATATGTGACGATAAAATACATGAGATAAAATCAGGACATTACAATAAAGGATAAAGTAAAACAGATGATTATAACAATTACAATTTTGTATTACTCATGCATTATACATTTGCAGAAATTATAATATGAGGGAAAGACAAAAGTAATAGTGGCCACTGCACCGAGAGAAAAGGAAAAGGCTTGAGTCACTAACTTTGTCAAGACCTAGTTATTAACTTTAATATCACACATTGTTAGAATTAATATTTGGGATAGTAAAATAAGTTGTAAGTATCAAGCCTTAATGCTAAGTATGCAGAAATGAATTATATTTTATTCTTTATCAAGAATACATCTATAGCTGTTTCTTATAACATAAACGAACATTAAACTTTATTACTTTTAAAGTCATTTATCATTGATGATGTTGATACCTAACACTGGCAATTAACAGAAATAGAGGAAAAGTTTAAAGAAAGTATATTTAGTGTTTATAGTTTCAATTTAATTTAATGTGAATTTTTTCTAATGTTTTGAACAACTATTTTCTAAATATTCATTGACTTCGATGGTAAATAGATAAAATTTCAGTAAAATTGTATTATAATTTAGATATGTATAAAAATTAATTCCAATCATTAACAATTCAACAATACCTTCTTAAAAAATTAAAAAAATGTACCACTAAGTTGAATTAAAATTATAATTACTGAAGATACTTGCTTTAAAATATTATTTCCTATTTAATATTATTACTTATTGAAATATTATTTAAATAATTCTCAACACTATTCTTTTTAGATTCGAGTCAACAGATCCAAGATACAACATGATATTTTTCAAAAAAGGATATTCAATCAGTTCAAAACTTATTTACAATCCAAAGAATAAGGTAAGTAATAGACATAGATGATATTATAGGATAAAAAGAGTAAATTGTATAGAGGTATAGAATACTAGACTGCCTGAATATCTCTTATCTACTAATCATTTCTGGAGATACTCCAAAAATCAAGACGGTTAGCAGAACAGACCTCCAATCTATTGCGGCAACAGAGCATTTTTCCCATGTGATAGTGCATATAACCAAAACTTGAGTGTTAGTGTGGCATGTCAAGAAGATTAACAGAGCGCAACCCACATTTACTGTAATGAACGAAATGCCTAAAAACGGCGCCGCATGTACAACAGTAATTAGGGGCTTTTATTAATTAGCCAATTAAGCTCAACTCTGATCTTGATCTCCTGTGCATCCTGTCGCGCTTCGTTAACGGACATGATTTGAACGTCTGAAGCTCTTCAAGATGAAGCAATGCGTCTAAGTGATCTTTGTATGAGCTATTAAAATCATATTATATTAATCATTATTATCACTCTTTCTGTTTTCACAATGACTAGTATCAAGACTCAGATTTTTGTCTCTGTGATGACTTGAATTATTTTGATATAAGGACAGAAATTTGTTGATGAAGTTTTATTTACTGTTTATAATTCTCAATTGCCTTTTAAATTATGCAACATCTTTAAGAAAATTACTTTTTGAATTAATGAATCAAGAAATAAGATGATCAGCATAAGTTTCATTATATTTATTTTTTGAAAAGTTTTAATTCTATACTGGATTATAATGAATATTCTTTTATACATTTAATTATCTTATGAACTCTTTCTTTAATTAAAAATAATACTATTATATCTGGTAAGTGAATTAAGCCTTAGTTTCATTCAAGTTAACTTGAATAAAATTAAAGTGTTAGTTTAAACGTATTATTTTTGAATAATGCTATTGAAATAAAATTTTATATCACTTTGTAATATGTCTGGAGATCAAGAATCAAATCTCCGTCAAGTTAGCAAAGAATCAGCATGAAAATGTAATAAACCATACTAGAGGTATCGAAAAACTCCGAAAAATCATCATGGTGTTCTTCTGTGTGGATTAGTGTGTCTGAAAGTAGACGGTGGGCAGCTATACAACAAAACAAATGGTCTGCTCTTGAACACGAGCAGCAGTACATACAGGTGTCGGTCTAGACTCGTTTATCGAATGTACCGAAAAGAAAAGTGCGAAAAAAGAAAAGAAGAAGGCAATAAAAGTGAGAGAAGAAAAAATGGAATGAGTAGACGTCACTATAAGCAATATGAGCAAAAAAATGAGTCCAAGTCTGGGAGGAACCAGTTCGAAACTGCTTACATTATATTCTGGGGAGTTCTCCTCTTTTCGGTCTGACTACCAAGACTACCTAGACCACGAGAATAAAGAATAAAGAATAAAGCGTATAAAAGAGACAGACTAGAAGTCTTACTCGCACAAACCCTAATACAATGTGAGAATATAAAGAAGAGAGTTTTTGCGACGACTCAGACGAGGTCGATCTTGCAAAAATCCGTTGAGGCGGGTGCGTGCAGACGGGATAGAAAGATGTGTCTAACAAAAGTGCGAGTGTACCGAACCAGTGATGGATTTCAAAAAAGTTCTATAGTTAAAAAATTTGCAGGAAGAACTAAGATATATTGTAGAATTCATCACTGACGTATAAACATGCGTTCAAGTATCGTTCCGGTCTTGTTCATATATAATAAGACTTATCCCTCGTTTGTCGAAGGTTACTTTCAATTTTTAGACTCGCCATGCGCAAAATGTTTCCTGCATCTTGATAATTTAATCCCAGGGCTCTTCCGTTAGTTCACTGACCAAGAATTAGCTTAATTAATGGAAGAAACTTGACTCAATGTTCATATAATTCTTTATTTTTTTTGTATATATATCACTCCAGAATAGTGGATTACTCAAATTTTTAACATATCAGCATCAGTATAGGTCTAATTTCATTTATATTTATTTTTTTGGAGAGAATAATTGAGTCAGAGCTTGGAGGAAGTGATAACAGACAATAATTCATTTAGTTTACAGTCAGAACTAATTAATAATAAATTCGTAGTAAGATGTTAATTTGATATTATTCAAAATTATCATTCATTTATAAAAATAATTGATTTATATTCATACATGTTTTTCATTTTATTTTGCTAAAAATATTTGACTTTACTTTTATGATCGCTTTATTTAATCAAACTAAAAAAACCTCATGGGACTATATTAAATAGAATATCAACTTATATGTATATAATTAGCTATCAGTGCAGCAATGTATCATCAACAAAGCTGCGCAGATGTAAAAATTAAGAGAATAATTTTTTTTATATGATAATTTATCTATTTGACTATTCAGCAGTAATTCTCAAATTATTTTATTAAAGTTTATTAAGTTATACCTGCTTAAGTCCAACTTGGATAATAGTAAGAGCTACCTATATTTTAATTATTGATATTAAATAAATACTACAAATTGTATCAAAGTGAATTATGAGTTGGAGATTTACATCTAGTTTTACATGATAAAGAGCAATATATAGAGTGACAAGCAGAAATATTACTATATAAAGCCATGAAATAGAGAATATAATAGTCGACGAAAGTTAGATATTAATTATATTAAACAGTGAGGTCAGTGGCCTGACGTTTTTTTATAATAAAAAAAAAACAGATAAGAAGAAGAAGTAAATATAGAATGACGAGTAAACGTATTGATGGAAAAAGGAAAAGCAATATTAAATTGAGGATAAAAAAGGGTTGTATCAAGTAAAAAAAAACTTGAGCCCATTAAATCTATCACCGATTCCACGTCTGTTAAATATACTGCTTAGAACTAAATTAATATTTATTTAGCTATAAATTCTTGAATAAAAATATCATACCAGTTTAGTCATTTCGAGTGTTAATATGATTGATTTAAGTCATCTTGTTTATTATTAAGTATTCCTACTAAAGTAAATATACTTGATAATAATAATTTTTTTTAGTGAAGCAAATTGAATATCAAGACTGATTAATTCCTTTAAATTTAATAAAGATTCATGTCTTTGTGTTCTTTTTTTAAAAATAAAACTAATGGACACAATTATAGATGTTATTTTTATGCCGTTAAATATTCATGTAGAGAAAAATTGAGAAGAATTTTAAAAATGTACTCACAAATTGAAGTCAATTCTCAATGTTTGTGTAATGAACTCGATGAGTAATAAATCAGCATATTTTTTTTCTTTATATTCTGTATTCATGCATGAATACAACGAATATAATTCTATTCTGTTTCAAGTAATATTAGAATGGTTAATTAATAATACAAATGTTATTAAATGATGTGCTAAGTCATTTATACTTATATAGGGGAAGATTCTTGTGAATTTTAATAAAATGTGAAATGTGCACGTGAAATTAATCGAGATAATGAAATCGACAAAATGGAAGATAATATAAGCACACTTGGGGGAAAAAAACATGTAACCTGGAAACCTTGACCCGCATGCGGAAGTATACACATAATAGTAAAAGGACATCTCGTCAATAATACACATATGTTTCGTGAGAAATAAGAATTCCTTTTTGGCACATTTAATATTCAAGTATTACAGACGTAAAGCTACTTTTTTGACAACATTGTTGAATAAATTATCTTTCATCTGTTTAATTGTCAACAATATATGAAAAAAAATGTAGGCAATTTTTAAAATATTAAACTGTAATGTAAATTTGTTTCGTTCGTTAAAAAGATAATGATACAAATATAAAATTTTTATTTGCCATTGAAATAACGTTTCAATTGTTAGAAAATTTTTGTATGTCTTCTTAGTGAAACTTATCTATTGTTATAATTCTTTGACAATGAAATCCATCAAATGTAGATTTTAGATATCATATAGGAATTGTTTATTATGTTCGAACGGTTACATTAAAGAATATTCTGTATTTAATTTTTTTCTAAGACTGAAGTACTTATCAATTGAAACAATTTTTATATCTTTTAACATCTTTTTTTTTTAAATTAGTGATATTTCTACTTCAATATACCCAGTAAAAGCATCATCGAATAAGTTAATATTTATGAAACAATTTAATTGAATATAAATTTTAAAAATTATTCATTATCTTGCTGATTGTTTTAATTTATATTTAACAATAGAAAATAAAAAAATTTTTAGTGAGGATTTAAAATAAATATTTACTAATTTTCTCATTCATAATTAAAATTTTAAGAGCAAATCTGAATAATTTGCTAATTCCTATTAACTGAAGGAAAATGATAAATATTAATTAATCCTTTTCTAAAATGATTTCTATGTTAATTTAAACGACTTCCTTCCAATAACATTAAAGTGAAAATTATTTGATTAAAATATCAAGCTCATTAAAACAAAGAAAAGATGTAAAGAAGGTAATTTAAAATGTTGTCTGCAACTTCTGGATCTTGCGATAAATTTGTGAATCATGAACGCACAGAAGTACGGTAAATTGTATTCGAGAAGACTCATACTTGCGGTAGTTTGAGAGACCCTAAAAACTGGTTCTTTCTTATTCCCCCCCTAGTAAGGAGCACCTGGCTTCAGTCTTGGGGACTGAAACGATGTGAGACGGTGAGCCTCACGATGAAGCCGCTGTATACGCCCGATCGAATCTCCAATTTCTCTGCCGATCTCATCGTCTCGAAGAATTAATCGTCAATCCTTGTGGCTCGATAAGTCTGGTTAAAACTATTAAAAAATAATCTGTTCTGTCATAATAAATATTTTGAAAAAATAATAACTCTAAATTATTTCATTTCGAATATATATTTACCATTTTATACATTTAATTACTATCATTATCTTTCATCATTATTAAAAATTAATAACAATACTAATAATTTAATTTAAAAAAATAAAAAGTATTAAAAATAAAGAAAATTAAGATTGAAATAATTTCCTCGATTTAATTTATTTATAAATAATCCCATTGTCGATTAATTAATTTAGCTATTTACCTAAAAGCTATATCTCTTCATTTAATGGAAACATCCATCGAATAATAACATTCCAGGAAATTAGATTTTTGGTCGACTAATAAAGGTTGCTAACTGTCACACAATTTTCTATTTTATTAATTTAATCCAAGGGTACCACAAATAACCCTTAACCGATAATTCTATTTTGTTTAGCAAAAGAAAGCCACTCTTCGTTGAGTAATAATTGTGATAATAACGATCTCGATAAATGATATCATAGGTTATTAAATTATAAGTATAAGCTGTAAGAAATCTAGATAAAAAAATTTGGAAAAAGTTTCAAGTGTAAATAGACCCATAAAGATGACAACTATTACATTGTGAATATAAGTAATAGGTAGTTCAGTGTAAATTAGTATTAATAATTTAACTCGATTAAAGCTTATTAAAGTTCCAGTAGAATTTGATTAAAACACTTTTATTTTTAGTATATTAAAAAACAATAACTTAACAAGCCATTTTCAAGAGTCATTAATCATCAAAGAGTAAAACTTAATGTTTCACTGTCAATTTAAACAGGCAATCATTGCGAAGTTATGTAAATAACAGACTATGTGTTAGTTATATCAACATAATGTACATAAATACACATAGCATTTAAAATACTTGTACAATTAACCTTGGATTGCACCAGTATGATATAAAAGAACATACAAGTACACTTATGGTGTTCAATAAGTCCAATAAGTTGGCAGATTATCTGAGAAAGTATGTGATGTATTCTCTTTATCTTCGTTTGACTTATTTTAAAAAGAGCCACCTACACAGAAGGTATTCTAGATCATGAAGTTTCAGGTCAATATCCTTCAAGAATCTTACCACGCAAGAAGTATGTATTTTCATGACAACTATGGTTATGCTGTTACATCTTGCAGAACCAGTACAACTTTAGTTGATCAAAAAATCACTCAATAATTTGTGTCGGTTCATACGTTGTAGCATTAAAAATAAATTTAAATAGTTTTATAGCTGCACCTGTCTTTATAATTAATCAAGGGTTATTATTTTATGTAGACAATATAATAACAGTTTTAACTGACACAAATTTACAATTCCTGGTGGATTCAAAAAAAAATTATCATCCTGCCATCAACAATAATTGTAACGAGTATCATTGATCTCTTTATTAATTCTTTCTAAAGGAGCCTTTTTTTATTGAAGAAGATTGCTTTTTATAGTTTTTAATTTCACTTTTATTGCTATAAAAATGTGTGACATTTCATGTGAAATTAATTGGGATTATTAAGTATACCATTTCGACTAATTACATTTATTAGCTTATTTTCTGCAATAAATTACCATGTTATTCAAAGTCAGCGCCACGTTGATATTTTAATGAGCAATTTATTTGCTACTGGTTTGTGTTTAACTCGTTTTTTACTGTGTACTTGATATTTAAATGAAAATAATAAATTTCACAGTAATATTTATTAATTATTTTGTTTTTCTTACCAAATATTTTTATAATTGTTATCAATCATTATTTATGGCTGTTTAATTATTATTTATATTATTGCAAATTTAAATATTATTTTAGAATAAAATTATTCTTATCCTTAACATTACCATTGAGATTTAAAATCTTAATAAGTAATTATAAAATGAAAATAAGATGATTTTCTATAAAAAAAATATATAAAATAATAAATGGTATCAAAATGAATAAGAATTTTATTAAAAAATAAATCTGACTTCATTGACCAAGTAACTTTTTTTGGTACCAATGTTGTCTCTGTTGTTAGGTTCATTTTTGGAGCAATGATACGTTTTGTATAAATAATTAATCATTCATTAACGAGTGAATATCAGAAATAATAAGACATCTCAAGAACATTGTACCACTTGTTACTCAAATCAAGTTTAATAAATAACTAATGGAATTATGAAAAATACGTACTGGCGATTTCCCACTCACATGGTATGATTTATTATGGATTTATTTCCAACTGTGAGCTGTATGTAAGTTTGATTCATGGTTATTTCTATCTTTGAGGACGACCAGGTCAATATCCTACGGGAATCCTGTTCGGCTGGATGACTGCAAGTATGTACAATATTTGTTTTTGTTGCTATTTTCTAACGACAATCAGGTACGTATTCGCACTTGAGTATTTCCTTATACATCAATTATATGTAGAAATATTTATTTGAATCATATCATTCATTTTTTACAGGTCCTTCAACCTTTAATTTTCAAATGGACGCTGGAACATTAACCCTCTTTTAATTTAGAACAATATTAAATCCACAATTTATTTTCTGAGTTTTGATGTACTCCTTTAATCTCATATCAGCCGACAAAATAAAATAAAAACACTATTCGCTCCTCCCAGTGTAAATTGCCTTAGGCCAACCATGTGAAAAGTTCTGATGATGAATAAGTTTTATGATGTTAAAATATTTAAGAAAATGTTATTTCAATTTTTGTTAAATTTTTTTCTTAGCTTATTCTATTAATTAATTCAAGTAAACATTCATTTTTTTCAATAGGTTAATTCATTAAATTATTCTTTGAATTTTTCTCAAACATATGTAGCTGAAGTTTCGGTGTAAAAAATTTTTTTAGCGTTAAAAATTATGTGTCATTTGATGACAAGATTCATGTGGGATGTCTCTAGAAATTTAATAAATAAATCCTGTATTTTCTTTTCATTTATTGTACTTAAAAAATATAAAATCTTGATCAAAAGAGTCTTTTTCTAGGTTTCTGAGACCATTTTATACCTGGAAACTTGGTTTTGTGTAATCTTAACCTTGAATAGTCCTGAGAAGAGCAAAGAAGATATACTTACCTCCGTCAAATAAAGATAACGAGTACGAGAATTGCTGGAATAAAAAACTATTGCAACTGTGTGGCTTGTGTAGTTAAGTATATCACCTTTACTTGCTGGGAGCCAAAAGTTTGATAAGTATATCCGGTTCTATCTTTATATAAACACTATATTTTTCAACTGATTTCTTATTTTTCAACAAATACCTTTAACACAAAATTTAATAAATATCATTTTTATAAATCTTTTTTTTTTTACAAATTAATTAAAATTTCATGTCGACTTTTTATTTTATTTTTTTTTCATTAAAGTGTTGAAAAATGCAAGGATGTAATAAAGATTATTAATATTTAACAGAAGGATTTACTATTTAAGATGATCGCAATCTTTTATCTAAAATACTTAATGTGCACTTATCCTGAAAACCCCTCTTTTCCCATATATCCGGTATATTATATAATGTATATATGCTTTTGTCTCCAAACCGTTAAGGAACTTATACAGGACAAAAGTTTCCTACGACACTATTTCTTGTACATATAATAGATATTATTGTTCGTTGAGCAACATCCCTCGCCTTATATATGAGTCCAAAGTAAGATATACTACATTGCATGCAGTACGGATGTGTATCATCCTTTCAATTTTCAGATATAGAAATGGAACACATATTATTCTAGCGATTTATCAAATATACGAAGGTTACAGACAATTGTTTGTGAGTAAATAGGCCCGTTGCTTTGATGAATAGCGAATAATTTCTATTGTATCTTTTTAATGCCTAAAAATTTACAGTTTTCGTTTGCTTAGGGTATGATCAATTATTTAGCAAATAAAGGAAATCCTTTGGAATTAATGCTAGTCATTGGCAAAAATTCTCAAGCTAAATAATAATCGTCTGAAATTGTTTTATAACTACGGTATAAATAATGTTAAAATATTTCCATGTAATGATTAAATATCTGTTATTGACAATATGACGAAAAATAAATGCAAATCAAAATCAATAAATGCAAATTTTGAGAGCCAATTTACACTCAAATCATACACGAATCTAGAAATAAAATCACGAAATAGTTTTCACCATTCGGAAAACGATGGTATTATTTGAATATCAGTGACCCTAAGCAAACAGGAAAATGCACATTTGTGCATAAAGGTGAAAAAAATGCAATTTCGCCGGGATAAAACGTGCTTTTTTATACTTCTTCGTATTTGCACAATTTTTACGATTGTTTCTGTTCTCTTTTTCTTTTTTTTTCATCCAGCAGTTGAAGCGACAGGTGTCCGACACGTGCCTAACAACTGCAATCTTTCACAACTGCCCTTTCGAGTCAGTAAGTCAGCATTTGCTTTCGCTGGCACGTCAACTCAACGTAGCATCGTGGCATCAATCATGTTATAGAGTGCAAAAACGATGATAGTACTGGCTTTTCTTTTATTTTATTATCCGTATCTATCTGCTAGTTTATGCTTTTAATATATTAAATTCCAGAGTCAATCGGTTTGTACTTTGTACTGTTATTCATCGATTAAAATCCTTTATTGCCCTTCTATGTTCTAAAATTAAATCCAATTGATTATTCATTTATATTTAAATAATAGAATATCAATTAAATCATAAAGAATTTTAAAAAATACTTTCCGTGAATTTAGTTTGCACACAACTACTAATTATGAAATTGATTAATTATTCTTTAAATCAACTTACTAATCAACAGCATCCATTCGATGTAATTTCTATAATATAAAATATTATTCCTTGTTATTGAAAATATGTATAATTGAATTTATAATAATCATGTGTTGAAATCCTATTTAAATTCAAAGTATTGAGTCCTTTATTGTTTGAAAAAAACTCAATTATTAAATTTTAAATAGGATATTAACACAATAAAATTAAATTCAGCAATTCTTATAAATCAACTAAAAATATTAAAAATGATTTTTAAGTAAACAATTACTTCCGTAATAATTTTTTCTACATATTAAGAAAATGATTTAAAAAAAAAAAGATGTTGAAAAAAGTAAAAGTAAAGATATTCTTTTGTGAGTAAAGATTATCTGAATACATTACTTTTCAAGTGCTATAATAATGAATGAATTATTTGAAAACAATTATGTTGTTGAAAGAAAATTGAATAGTTTTATCATGTGTGTACAAATATAAGCATTTCAAAAGGGTTTAGGGAATGAAAAATAGCAGAGAGGAAGGAAAAATTTACGTGAAACTCGTTCGTGCGAAATATAAAGGAGAAAGAAGAAAAGAAAGGAGATCAGATCACTTCCTTATGGAATTTCATCCCTAGTCCGGGGCATTGGAGTAAGGTTCCAGTATATAAGCAACGTGCTTTGAGGACGGGCAAGGGCGTTTTCCCGTGCCCTACGAATGGACTACTGAAACTGTGGCTCGCTCGATGCCATCACCATGGAGACAGACATCCCCATACCTAATATTCTCTGAGATGTTGTGTTCCATACTTGAAGGGGAGAAATCCTTATGGCATGTCCAACTTTCCCTAGTTTTCTGCTGTATCCTTTTATTTCGCAAAAGCATTTATCTTTTAATATAATTTTTTGTTCCTATCTCACTCGCAGAATACTCAAAAAAAGTATCATATCAGTTTAATTAAATATATGATTTTATGCAATATAGAGACTATTGTTATTGTTAAACATCTGATTTACAATAACTTCCGGTTGCATAATTTTTATACTTACCTATTATAATTACTCATACTTTTGTTGTTATGAATGCGATTATATCTGTAAATTAATTTCACAATCATTAATATTTTTTTGAAGTCTTTAAACAGATGGGGAACAATTAAAAAATCATTTGCAAAATTATACAACCTTAATGAAATAAAAATGAAGTACAAGAGTTATTTTAAAAACAAGCCTTGGTTTACGTGACACTTTATAAAAGTAGGGTGTAGGTAGGTGTGAACTTCCAACTTTACATTACAAATTAAAGCATCAAATTCGAGATGATATATGAGTTTAATTACAACAATAAATTGAGACTAATATATGTATTTTACTATTTTTTCTTTTTCAGGTAAAAAATAATATTCATTGGTTTTATATACCTCCACTTCAAACTCCAAAATTGGACTACTCTAAAATAGTCATGAATGGATCTTCAGAGGACTAAAATCAATTGGAACCATCAAGCATGAAGATTAATGAAAATTTCAATTTTTAATTCTGGACAAATCATACTGAAAGAATAAGGTAGAAAAGATTCCCATGGTCTCTGGTTATTCGAGGACAGTCTCAACTATTTAAGACTGTTTACTTTAAAATAAAGTGATGGATTGTAGAAAACGTAAGAATGATTCAGATGCACTACAGTTCTCCGGCAGTATATCAATCAGTTCTATTTCGCAGTGATAAAGTCGACGATTCGACAATGTAATCGTTGCTACTGAAAACAACGAAATCATTCAGATGGTACATTGTTTTCTTTGAATTGCTGATGAATACCAGAAAAATAAACTTTATTTTAAAATTAGTGAAATATCACAAAGGACAGACTTTATTGAAAATGTAAGTGAAAAAATAATGAGTTAGTCAATAGTTTTTTATATTAATTTTTTTTCGCAATGTGCTGCACTCTTGTGGTAAAAAACTATAAAATTTTAGTATGTATAAGAGCATGCGTATATGGATGATGATACGATGTGATATAGCGTAGGGCGTTGGTTTATGAGAACATTGAGTTATACCATAAACTCGTTATCTATTGTTCCTTTCTAGATTAGTTCAATTCTCTACTATTGTGACATTGAATCAAATTGACGTGAGAGATTTAAAGATAGAAGTTTGCTTACTCTAACTAAGATAGTTGACGTATATGATTGTCTTTTGAATTCAATCTTTATGAATTTATTGTTCAGATAATGATTTCAAGTTGGAGTGGTTAAATAATAATAATTGGATCATAGAACATGGTACCGAAACATCAAAGGATTCTTAGGAATTGTTTTGATTGAATTGTAGGTTTTTGTATTCAAATAAATGAATGGATTAAATACTTGACATCAATTTAATTGCTGACAATATGACTACTTTGATTATAAAATAATATTTTATTACTTTTTTTTTTAATGAAGGAAGTAAGTAATCTAGCGACTGCTGAAATCATTAGTCTCCCACGCTAATGCCATTTCCCGCTTATGTGAATTTTTTCCGGTGACTTCAAATAACAACAACATTGACCTGGTCAGAGGATCCATTGAATGCATGTGGTTAGACCAGATTGTGGTAGCCTATTATTACACAAGGCTACTAGATTTCACTGCATTCTGATTATATAATCATGCACTAAATGTAACACTATGTAAACTACATAATTAACATGAAATAGGTCTAATTTCATTAGTAAAACATACCAAATGTTTTAAGTTTTTAGTTTACAACAAATAAGCCTATGGGGAAAATATATTTGCTATGTATGATAAATTCATGAAGTATTCAAGATGGAAAATCTTGGCTAACTTAACGCTAAATTGTCAGAATATATCAGCAAAATATGCTACAATGTTTCCGCTTGTATGTATCTTTATTTCTACCAAGGGTTTGCTGACAGTTATGGCAATGTGATTGAGAGGATTTGAAGATAGTACAATACTCCAATAAATTTTTAGCAAATTTGAAAGAAAAGGGAATAGCTGGTCAGGTATTTACTTTCTTTAATGTTTTATTAATTAAAATATTCAATAATTATTAATTCAATTTTAAGAAAGTAAAAATATTAAAGTTTATTGCTGACCAGAATAATTGTTGCATTATTTCTGAGTCTTAATTCAACGTGAATAAATCATTATCTGGATACATATTTTTGCTAAGCCGTCGAGTGAATGACTGGTTGATGAAAAAAATACATTTAATAAATGACTCCAATGAAATTTGAAGGCAACGAAAGTGAGTAAAAATATTGGAAACAAAAGTACTACTAGACTTCTCAACAACTATGAAGAAATTCTGCGAAACTTGGAGCATATTCCTCGTATTTTTCTTATGTCTACACTACGAATCCCAACAGGAAAGAAATTTCGGAACAATAACATAGGATTAAAGTTATAAATCAGTTTTACTAGTTAGTCAATATCATTACCGTAGGATTTTACGTGAAACATGATGAACATTGATGAATACTAGTTTGCAATATCAGCATACTGTAGTACATATGCATGAACTTTTACAATATTGAATAATTAATTGAATATAAACCAGGACTCACTAGTAAAAAATAAATAAATTTTTTTTTGTCGTTCGCTTTTTTGTTGATTATAATAAACCAGCAAGATAAACTTGATTTTACTATTTGTTTTTTCAATCATTATAGTGTAATTAAGATCTCCAGCATTCTCTTGTATTAATAACAGAATCAGCACTAGTCTTTTGCTAAATGGAAGAAAACACGTAATAATTACATACTTCAATCAATTTTATGATATTTTGTATCTATTGGGTTTAATATAAAATACTCATTAATTTTTTGGATTGCTCGTCAATCATTTTAAATTATAACTGCAAAGGCTAGAAAATGTTGATTTCAAAACTATCCAGAACGCAAAGAGTGCACTCAGATGTAATTATGGGTCGATGATGAAGGACTCCATTATTGATACCTTCAATGATACTTTTTCCTTCCTTTTTAATTTATAATCGAATTTATCTCTTTGGTTTAGATTTATAATATGAGCTCTCGATTAACCCCATAGCATTATTTTCATAAGAGTTATGCATATTTTTATTGAGTCCGCAGATTTCCGCAAATATCTTGTGATTTTGTTGACCGATTTCCAATTTCAGCGATTCATTCTTTTCGTCTTAATCCTACAACACTACTTTCTGTGCGACTTTTATTAGCCATGTGTTACGTATTTTTCGTTAACCTTCATTCCTCCTTTTCTCTATAAATTCTATGAATCAATATAGTCATACTATAAATATTTAGATCATGTTATTTCCAACTTTTTAATTGATAATCGATTGGTTGTTTATAGATAAATATAATTCACTTTACAAAAAGTATCTTAAAATCTGAATTCTTTCCTTATCATTTCTTTTAAAAGACTTATAGAGTTACAATAAAGAATTAATTTAGAAAGCTTGTAATTTTTGATTACTCGTCGCAGTGGAGATGAAATATAATAGCTTTGATATGACTGTTTTTCCATTAATAGAATACAAAACAATTATACAAGTAACAGCGGCAAAGCTAAATCATTGAGAAAAAATATAGTTTTTGCACAGTATGTATCTGTAATTGTCATGCCGTTCATAGCATCCGGTGGAAATACGTGACGGAAATTACATCTTCCGCGTGTTACATTAAAATCGCCTGACTTTAGCAATTAGAGAGAGTATGTCGACACGTGGCAAAAGTAAAAATCCATGCGCCAATTGAATATTTTTTGTTTAATTCACGTGCATGTTGTCGTTATTTTCTGCTTCATCAATTTTGAAATGGGCTACGAGGACAAAGTCTATGGATGAAAATTTATGTAGCGAGTCACAAACCGTACTGAACCTACAAACCACTATCATAATCAATCACACTTAAAGTGTGTAGGGCTAATGTTATAGGTACTACAGACCATCAAAAATCATACACTCCAACACAACATCGTATGTTGGTTGAACATGGTACGCATGTGACAATAGTCATTTGTACAGTCCAATATTTACTGTTCCTTACTTCCGGTTCTGCTTACTACACCTAAACTATTGTTAGACCCACACCAATATGTTTTCACTTTTACAAGCAAACTTTTTAACGGTGAATTTTTTTTTAACTTCTGAATGATATGAGCAACACTTGGAATAGAAACAAAACTCAATAGATGGTGGCCTTCAGTAGACTTACTCGTCCTTCCTATGAATATCCTCCTTCCTTCTGTCAAGGTAAGTTAATTTGCCAGATGTATCACAAGGCCGAATAACACTGACATAAAAACCAAACGTTGCAAATAGAAATTTCAAAATAGATGCTTCATGTTAGGGTAGATATCTAAATCTTTTATGCTTTGTTGTTTAAATCTGCTGAAACATCAACTTTATGATACAATAGTGCTTCTTGAATATTTTGGTTTGTTAGAATGTGCTCCATGTGTGTTACCCGTATTTGCTGAATTCCGAATGTTGACCAGTAGTTTTCATGGACCCAAACATGGAAAATTTAAACATTCCCTCATAATTTCATAGTTCAAGTATAATTATAAACCATCTGTGCCTATTTCTTGATATTTGTTGGTCTACAAATGGGCACTGCAAATTTAAATGTCTTATTTTGGAAAGTTCAATTATGATTTTATCTATTTAATTGAAATTGCAGTCACTTGGCTGTGTTGATTTCAATGAATTCATAATTTTTACTGATATTTCGATGATTATAATGAAGCAATATTGTAATAAAGAAATTTTTTTTTTTTGCAAAAATTTTATCCTTGAATTGTAGTGATTACTCTACTAGATGTTTAGACATGAATAATCCTAATTTATTTCTAATGAAATTTAAAATTTAGAAATAAAAAAAAAATGTCAGATTTTTTTGTACACTAAAATTTCTTGAATATTCAAATTCATTCGAATTTAATCGAATACTAAACTGCAAATAATTTTTGATCGAACGACGTTCGTAAAATTTGAGAAATTCTTCTGAATACTAGGGATCCGAAAAATAACTGCATAAGATCATTAATTAAAACGAATAAATCAAATATCAATTTCAAATAACCATACGTTAATACAAGAGTTGGTTGTAAGCACGCGACTGAACCTGAAATTTTCGGTCGTAAAATTTACCAACGCTTTTTAAAGAATACCTTCCTAATGGCTGGATAACATTTCACCTGTCTTCATGATTGCAAAAATGTACGAAATGTCGATTTCGGTTAATTATTTTTAAGTATAGGGTTGTTTGTGGTCCAGCTGGTGCCAATTTAACTCACAACAACGTTTTTAGTGGCAAAAATTACATGTAGAGATAACGTCAAGATCAGTGCAATTGTCAATGCTACCTGCAATAATATTATATCCTACTTACTCAAGTGAGAAGAATAAATATGATTACAAAATGCTTGATCGTATCTTTTAAACGAAGAGGTGTAAATACCACATATCGTTATATCTACTCCATCTGCAGGTTTATTGTTTTATTCCTTCAATATTTTCATTTATTACCAACATTGGAGATACATTTACACTATACTATTTTTTTTTAAAAAAAGATTTCACTGAAAGTCTTTCCATTGATTAATTCATTTAATAAATAATATTGAAGTAGGAAAATATTTTTTTAAAATATATATAAAATATGAATAATGAATATTCATACGCATAATCGGATAAACATGCAATCATTTAAATATAAAGAGGAAAAAAAAGAGTTTTTTCATTCAAACAAATCCGTTTACTCACGTGAAGTAAGTAAATGTTTTCATCAATAATTTTTGTATTCTATTTAACTCTGTTTATACATTATTTTTATCTGTGACATATAATCAAGTCAATGTTATTACTCATACGTATTTAATGTCAGTAAATATCTTCTTTATACTTTTTAAAATATATCAGCAAATATACGGAGAGGAAGGAGTGGTAAATTTAACTCTAATTCAATTTTTAATCAGGATGCATTACAATTTCAACTCATCATTAAATTTTTCTTAGGAAGAATTGTAATACATTCTGATTTAAAAAGTACTAATTATAATTTTTTTCAGTGATTTTTATTGTTTCATTTTCATAGAAACTAGAAATAAAATTATATCTTTTTACAACATTGGTTTTTCCACATAATAATAAACATCATAATGTAATGCTTCATCATGATCGTCATCATGAAAAGTCTTTTTTTACCATAAATTATTCAATTTTGTATAAAATAAATTTCATTTATTATCATTACTAGAAAAAAAAAGTTATTTTAAGAAAAGAAATATAAAGATTTATAAATTATTTGCTTTATAAAAATTTGTCAAAAATGAATGGTGAAGAAATTTAGCTATAAATTGTCAGAACAATCAATAATAAATAATAAAATTATTCACACACACATACATACAGATTACAGAATATTATAAAGGAAAAAGAAAATCAAGAAGCGTCTTATTTTTTCACTTGAATAAAGTTTAATACATCTGCTCCTTAGTTTATTCGCGGTACTTGTGTTCGGTCCGCAGGCGAATAAAAATCATGCCCAAAAGCATTGCCAGCTGGCACGCGTCTTCTTCAATGCTATTATCGTTTTCTTCGATCTTTAGATCACTAAAAGGAAACAAGACCAGGGGAATCATCGTATTGCCCTTACTCCCTACTTCTCTTTCTTCCTTTAAATCTTCTGCTCTTCTCGTTAAAGTAAAACACCTGCTGCTACTTTGCGTCACACAATGTTTTGGCCACGTGAGATTGGAATAAAAAAATTCTTTTTAAGTCACGTAATGACCTGCAAAAGGAAACAAATCAGCTCGATGAGCTCGGTTTTACGGTTTTTTGCTTTCATATATCATAAGAATTCAGCTACCACATCCTTTGTTGTTTTCAAATGACACTTTTATTGTCTCTGTTTTCGCCGGACATTGGCCGACACTGCGGTTTTGTGGTGCATGTCATTCATAAAAAAAAACTCCCTACACCGCCCAATAATTTCCAGTTATAATGACCTCGAAATGTACCGAAATGAATTTACTGAAAAATTCATCCGAATGACGCTTCTTTTGCCATTTCTTCTATTGTCTCCTTTTTCACTTTAAAAATGAAAAAATACGTTTGTAAATGATACACTATCATCATCACCATTGTCATCAAGTAATAACACTTTATCCTCGCTTGTCATTCTTATTTTGGAGTGTCGTGTTCCAAAAATTTGTTTGTGTTGGTTTATTTCAAGAATTCAAAACAACCATTTTATTGAATATTTTATTATTTTCAATCATTGCTACCATTTGTTATTAAAAATTTTTCAGAGTTTAATATTTACTCTTTTGTTTATTTTATTCAATATTGGAATTTGTATTAAAATTTATCAGAAAAAATTAAAAAATCATTTCCGGTCGCAAATACGCTTCTTTAGATATCAGTATTGACAAGAAAAAATAAGATTCGCGGAATCAACGATAGGATTTGTAAATATTTATTTTCATACTATGTTTCCCGTTAGGGCGATTCATCTCTCATTTCATGCAATATCAGATTGAATAAGATTGTTGACATGTGATTGCACCGTAAAAATAAACCACTCGAGTTTGTTTCTTTTTATTTTTACTTCTAATCAAACTATTATCAAAATGCATTTTTTATTAAAAAGCAATTATGAAATCATTTATACTACAATTGAATGAAAATTGAAAGAAACTTTTATTCCACCTGTGTCAAATCGAACACTCTTAGATGACCCAATAATCTAATTTTTTTTATCGTGTTAGTGGTAAAATTTCGCCATTAAAAATAAGTTAGAGCTGCTATCAGTAAATCCAGTCTTTTATTATCTACTATCACGAAAGGAACAATACAGGAAGAAAATTGCATCCTTCAAATTACTACTAAATCTGTAAAAAAATTACTTTGCAGCATAGCAATTTACATTTCATTTTTTTTTAAATTTATTTTCAACAATTATTAAATAATTTTTTTAAATCCTTTTTGAACAATGAATTTATTATACATCATTACTTTAGCATTATTATTTTTTAAAAGGACCTTTTTTCAGTGTATATATTGAGAGTATTTTCAGCTAACCAGCTTAGTTTAATAAATAATTTTACACCTAAATATACTTATTTTATCATAATAAACAACATTTTGTTATTTCACAACAATATTTTTAGGTATAAACAAAATAATGAAAATAAACAAAAAAATTCTTTGTTATTATTATTATTTTCTTTGATAAAAATACTGCTTAAAAATAATTACCTAGATGAGCAATAATCATAGCAGCTTTAAATAGTAGCATAAATTTTTAATGCTGAATATTAGTAATAATAAAAAAATTTAGAAATAACATACGAATTATAATAAACTTCTGACCCATATTATAGATTCCATATCTTTAGATCTCGACACAAATAATAATGAAGATGGAAATAAAGATACACATAACTATTAAAAAAAAAGAAAAAAATCAGTGTCTTTCAAGAGTGTTAATAATTTTGATTCGATGATACTTTTATACTCAACTAGGATGGATTTAGATCTTTTGTGCGTCATCCACTGTAGGCCTCAGGTAATCGAAAATACGTGTGTGTAAGGTTTGTCATAAAGATTGCGTATTATACACTCAAAGTACACGTATACCGAGTGCTTGCGTATTCAGAAGAAGGATTGATCGTAAAAGGCAGGTGCTGAGAGCAACAGCTGCGAGTATATTCGTGATCTTCTTTCCTTTGCAAACCAAAAGGTTTAACCCACCCGTACCTTACACTCGTCTTTATACCGTTTTTTAATTTTTTTTCTATCCTTCTCTCTGTGCATATTCTTGCAATGTAAGCTTTGCGGACAACGAATCGGTGCCTTTTGGTCTTATGAAAATAAATATTCATAATCGACCAATGTCTAAGAAATGGATCCGTTTGTGAGATGCATCATTGATGAATATCACATTTTGATTAATAAATAATATCTTCATTAGTGAGCACCAACAAAAAAAAAGTTTTATTTAATGATTGTTGATTTTATCAAGTACAAATGTGCGAATGTCTCTCTCTATACCTTCGAAAATTATTATAATTAAGGGTAACAGTACTGTCAGTAATGGTGTGAATGTGCTTGATTAATGAAGATATCAATTGTTCTGTTTTTTATTCTCGAAGTTGTATAATTTTGTAACTGAACTAAATAGAAGATATTACTGCAAAGGAATTTGAGTTTTAAATAAAGGTAATTTGTATAATAACATTCCTTTTTAAGGAAAACTGGTTTTAAAATTAAATGATTTTTTCTTATCTTCTTTTAATCAAATTATCTGTATGTTCTCTTCGTTAAATACACTATTTTTTTTTTAAATCTACTATACAAACGTGAATGCTCTTGCCGATTGTAGTTGTATTAGCTTAGTGTTGTTGCGTGACGATAAGTTGAGCCACAAAATCTTCTCAACAACAGTTGGTAGATACGTAAAATATTCATGGTTCTCACTAACGCTTGCAACAAAGGTATTCATTTTCACACTATGAATTCACTACTAAATAACAAAACATTGAAAATCGATATGAACAGTGTAATACGATTTTATACACGTTAAATAATTAATATATTTTATAAATTATTTAATTAATTATTGAACTATAAAAAAAAATTTATTAAAAATTATTTTAATAAATTCATAAATGCTCTTATTCTCAACAATTTTGAATAAACCTTTTATTTATTAATCAATCTTTTTTAACACAATGCAATGATTATTTTAACTGTTTTATTATTACAAAATGTTTATATTTTTAAATAATACAGTAATTTAAACTTCATTATTTCAAAATGTAAATGAATAATGGATCCGAGTGCACTTTGTCATATTATTTTTGTTTTAAAAAAATGATTAAAAATAAATTAAAATTTTTATAAATAATATTCCATTGTTTTCGGTAATATAAAGTTCTTAAGATATTGAAAACAAAAAAAAACATACGTACGTACAATTGTACGTGCGGGTATAGATTTATTTGTAAATCATCTATTATACCTTCAAATGTCACAAAACTGAAAGATATGATAAAAAAACAAATTTTAAAAATCAACCCTATTACAATTACTTATTAATGGAAAGTTTATAATGGCAAATGATAGTTATTATTGCCTCAATAATAATTATTATTTTTAATAATCTTTTATTATTATTAATATCGTTGTTAATTGTATGATGATATAATTCTTACGTAGTTTGAAGACTTTTTTTTCCTAGGTTGTCCAGAAAGAAAGTAAATCGATCTAGAAACGTCACAAATTTAATGCGAATAAAGCCAAAACTTACCCTCCTACAATCAATCATACAGTATTATTGTCGCGTATATGCCTACAGAAAATTCGAGGTGCATGAGCGAGATAGAAAAAAGGCGAACACAAAAAGAAGGAGAACTTTGAGGAGGGGAAATTTTTCTGTCACATCCACCTGGAGTACAAGATCCAATCCTCTTCAGCCACGGTTTCTTTCTTATTAAATACAGTATATTTCACCTTATAACTACACAAATACACTGCTACCTTTAATTTTTCGACTTTATTCCAATTTTTTTTTTGTCGCTTTATTCGTTGCAGCCTGGCATATTGCTGCATATATTGTTTTCATGACTTGTAATGCTATTCTTTCACTTCTTTATCGCGTGTAAAACAACTTTTATTGTTTTAAAAGAATGACTGTAATTTATTCATTCTATTGAAGACTGATTTTTAAGAATAATTTCACCATTTTTTTCTCAATTATAAATTTTAACAGAAAAAAAATTTAACAATGAAGATGTTGGTGAAGGAAGTTCTGAAATTAAAAATTAATATTTTACTAAAAATAGACGAAGAATAATTGTCTATTTTATATGAAATTAATTATACAGTTAATTATTAATAATAAATATTAATAAATGAGTATTGAAATCCAGGATATTCATATTTTAAGTATCTATTTAGTGTATTTGAAGTATCTCTATTTAATTAATTAATTAATTAATTATTTAATATTTAATATTGGTAGAGAGTAAAAATTGTCCTTAATCTAATGATTAAACTATTCGACTTTTTTATCGATAATTAAATTTAAAATAAATTATCCATATTTTCCTTCTGCACTATTTATTTGTAAAAAACACTTCCTTGCAATCAGTCGCTTCAATTGTAAAAAGGAATTTCCACGATTGACCTAAAACTTCCCATGTTGATTATAAATAACGGATATTATTGAGTCAAGTTCATTAAATCTCTGCATTGCAGGTGTAAAAATGATGCTGTGTCATCCAGGATCAATTTTATTTAGAAGTCTTTCCAAATGAGTGTCTTCATTGGCAAAGTTGTGCCTGGAGGGTTGAAATAATTCTTTGATGTTGCCGATGAAAAGGATACTTTATCCGAAACCATCGATATACACAGAAATCTATAAGGAAATATACATGAGGACTGATCGAGAGAAGGGGCAGCAATGCAAAAAAAAGGATCCAGGGACATGTAGGTTTAATCAAAAGAAGAGAAAAAAGCCAATGTGAGGTCGAGTTCGTTAGCGTTCTCGCATCCACCAACTCTGACGTTTGTATTTCTCAAAGATGCGGGCACCAATACCTGCAGTTTCGTGCCAATTTTTTTTTATACATCTTTTGCTCACAAGGTTCACTGTTTTCCGTCTATCTTTCCTTTGATACAGTTTCAACATTTATGTCAGCATTGATGAAAAAATATTTTTTTTCTTTTTAATAAAAAATAATAAATTAAAGTAAAAGAAAAATTTCTATTGTCGCAACAGATTGAAAGACAGATGAAACAAAAAAGAGAAAATCAACAGTCATTGCAGTGTAATATTTGTTTGAACGAACGCCTTTTACTTGCTGAAAGGGTATGCACTGACCATGGTGCATACTGCATATCCCTTCACCCTCATTGCATTGGTTTTTTAGTCTTAGCTCAATGCGAATATTCGAGGAATGATGTTTTCTATGTGTACAACTAACATCGATTTGAACGAACACCTTTCACACATAGAAAAGGTATATTGTACATGGGTTCTGCAGTCTATGGAACACACGATAGACTTAGATTGCAACTCAACTTACCACTCTGCAACTTTTCACGCTCAAGAATGTTCAAATATTAAAAATAAAATAACAACACACATTTATATGAATTACTGTCATTATTATTGCAATTAATTATTGGCAATGTTGGTAGAAAATAATTTTATTAAAGGCTTTACTTGGATTAATTTAGTGATAAAGAAGCTTTGAAAATTTATTTAAAAGTTTTTTTTTTAATTAATTGAGAATTAAATACTTTACTGATAAGAATTACAAAATTCTAAAATCCCCGAAACAACTGGTAAAAAATTGAATAATGATTTAGTAAATATCCTCAGGTGAACTGAATTTAAAAATTTCCATCACTTGTGTCAACGAAATCTTTTATGTTACCAATATTTCATAAGTGGATACTAATTTAAAAAAATAATAGATAAGAATTATTAAAATTAGTAGGAATAATTGGTTAATTCGCTCATTTGCTTTTAATATTTTTGTGAAAATCAGAATATAAAACAAAACATTTTTCATCTATGAATAAAATAAAAAACAAAATAAGTTTATAATTGTTTATCTCACAAATTTAAAAAAAAAATTCATTGAAAAACCACGTATATTTACTCATAGCATCTTATTTTATTAATAATGTAAATATTAACATTCGTCCATTCAAATTATTTCCACAAAATAATTTTTCTAGCTTATCAAGAATTCATTAAAAAGAAATTTTAATTATAGACACTTATCAGTTGTCCATAATCATATCGATGTTCAATGAATAAAACAGAAATTTATTTTATCCAAATCTTTTTCTACAATTACCGACTGATGATAAATGATTGAAATAAGAAAATTCCAAGAATACACACAGCGCCACGTACAATCAGTTTGAGGACTAAATACTATTTATGACGAAGTACGTGAATTTGAGCTTTTTTGCGACGTATTTTTCGGTAAAATGGGGAAATGTATACAAATATCTTTTATGGATATTAATTATTGTCGTCTTGAGACATTAAAAAGATTTTACATTTTATCAAATAACAAACTGTGACATGACTTGAAAATAATACAATATTTAATCAGTTTGACAATGTGCACGATTTATTTTAGTTATGGATCATTGCCTTGACTCCTAACCATATTTCTCAATAGTGCAACAATGGAATCTAATCAGTTATCAATTTTATCATCAATAATACTACGTTCAGCTAGAAAATAATTGATCAGATTTTTGTAATAGTTAACATGACAGTTAATTTATGTTATCACTATACTATATATCACCTAGATCTCATAGATAAAGCAACAAAAATATCCTAGATGACTCAATAAGTCTATCAGAGATATAACTCCTAACCAGATCCATTATATTAAACAAAACTGAAATTACTCGACCGTTGCATCCACTCTGTATGTGGTAGCTTAGCTGGTGGGGCTTTGATATGTGTAATGTCAGCTGAGAGTGGGGTATCAGCTGACTGACAGAAGGGAAACACCCGCGTTACTGTTAACATCGGAGTTTTGTTGTGGAAAGCGCGAGTTTTGGTTAAATCAGGACATTTGATTGAATTTTATGGCCATCAAGACTTTCATTTCACTTCATAAATTCATGAGATATTTATCTACAAAGTAAAAGTAGAAATCAAAATTTCAAAAAACCTGAATATAATTTGAAATTTAATGTGATATATAACATAGTGCGTTAGACTATTTTATTTGTTGTTGAAAAATGGTTCAGTACTAAGCAGCGACTGTTGAATATTCCTGCGAAAGATTGCAAACAGTAAGTACATTTGTTTATGCTTTATAATATTTTTGTTTTCTTTTGTATTTTATTAAATTGTTTAATGTTATTATTTCAAATATCACAGATTTTATAAAACAAGACACTTTAATGTGTGAACATGAAATGTATATCTATGAACATGAAAAGAAATAGAGGAATGTAAGAGCCAAGAGAGAGGAAAGAGAGAATGATCGTGTAAATGCCGGACATTCAATACAAAAGATTTCGTGGGAGGCATGTAGTTACACGTATCGTATATAATAATTCTATTTTCTTGTAAATAACATAAAGGAGTTTATATACCTCTTTAGCGTCACTTTCACATTTGATATAAATCACTTTTAATTTTTTGATAGACATATAAACAATAAACTAACATATAACGATATAGTAAGTAAATAAACCTTTCGTTTTAAACGAAATATTGAATGTATTGGTAAGATATTATTGTATTACACCGTTGTTGGATCGTTCAATTATTTCTACCCCAGTCCGGATGAAAGATAAATACCAATTAACTGTTGAATCCCGTAGGGCAGATAGTAACGTGATTTTATTGGAAATATCATCTTGCAATTGTTCAACAGAGAATTATAATCGGTTTTAAATAACGCTTTTTTTACTGATTGTTTTAAATTAATTTTTTCCATTAGGTGTTTTTATTCCAAATAAATAGGTTGTTGATGATTAACCTGGTTTGTTAGTTTTTATTCATTGCTTTATTACAAAAGCAATAGATTATTGCTCACTGAAAATTACATCTAAAATGAATCACTTTTTTTTATTTTTCATTCTTTGATATTTCAACATTCACATTGTTCTCTATGGTAGATAATTTTCTAGAAAGAATCAGGTGTCTTTTTTAAATTATCTCTGCTTAATTAATAAACATAAGTGGTTTTAACATTTTTTCTTCATCTTTGTACTTGATAATAAGTAGATTAAGAACTTTAATAAACTGCAATTCCATGTAATACATCCTTTTGAATAGCTTTTCTTTTATTCAGCAACAAACATATTCACAATTTTTTTAAACAGCAGTTGATTAATTGAGAATAACTCATTTTATCAGAAACCAAAGGAAACCACAAAGCTTCATTTAACGTCATTTCACAAAAAATATGGTAGTCATGTTTACTTGACAAAAACAAATAAATGAGTAATCATTTTTGACTACACTACAAGACACAATATAGGAATAAATATTAACATGATTGTTACAAACAGGTTGTGATGAGGCAGACATTTTTATGGGTTATTGTTTATGCTAAAGCTATTTAGTAAATAACCGGGCTATGTAACTCGTAAACAGAGCGCGATCATATGCTATATCTGCCGGCCAATTAACAACTAGGTCATATGCTTGTTTGCAAGAATTAGGAAAGGGAGTAGGCTTTTATTGGATAAATCCAACTCAAAGGCACAGTTTCTGTAGTAATCAGTATGTGAAGTCTGAGCCACGAGACATCGATCGTTGTAGGTTGCGTGCAATAATGCTGTGGTGAGCTCCGGTATTCACAGACAATCGATTCGTGCTATCGTCAGATCTTGCTTGAATTTCGACGAAATTCGTATCTAATACCAGAGCAGGTATTTTTAGTTTGCATTCAATTCAAAAGAAAGAGCAATTTTGGAATGAAAAGAATAAAATATATTTCTACTATTATTATCATTGTTCACATTCTTGTTAATATTATCATTGTTGCTATAACAATCATAAGTGAATTGGTTTTTTCAGTCCATAAGTCACTTATTATTTTTTTATTTATGTTAACATATTTAATAATGTTGCTACGAGGTGGAGCCTAGATATAATTTTTCATCTAGATTTTGATTTAATCCTTAGATAGAATGTGAAGACAGTTTTGCATTTAATCAGCTTTTGATGCAGTGCCTTTGAAATAAATTACAAACTAAAATTAATTAAAATGTAATAGACCAGTTACAAAAATTTTTTGATTCATCCAATTGAAATATATGACGATTTTTTAATAATAAATTATATATATTTTTGTTTATGAGCAAAAAAATGTATGTTCTTATCGCCTGAGAATTCAAAATAACACGCGCTGAACAGTTTTACACTAGCTTTATCACAAAATCACTACATTCTATTTTAATTTTTTAATCTCCATGTTTATTTATTATTCCATTTTGTTATATTATTATTGAAAAATGAGTTTCTCCCCTACTTTACATATTCAGTTCATGAAATTTTTATCAATAGAATAATATTTGAATTTAAAAAAATTCTCAATGCATTGAATTAAATAAATCATGATTCGAATGGACTCTGTAATGTCATTTTGAAATTTTTCTGAAGAAAAAGATTTTTCAACATTTCCTCGAGTTTAAAACGTACCAAAAAGAATGCACGAGCGGTGCTTATAAAGAAATGTTTTTAACTATACGTTTAGCTCGTCCGGGATATGACGATATCTCCCCTGCTAAGCCATAGGCGTAGATATAGCTGTTCACTTTGTCTATTCATAAGTCTCTTCTCTTGCATGTCCACATGTGCTTTGAGACTAATTTTCGATTTATCGATCAGACAAAATATTTAATTATTGCCAGGAGTAGAATTTAAAATTACATGCATGAGGATACAATAATGTTTTATTCAAACGAGATGATAATAACATCCGTAATGGTTTTAAAAACCTGTAAAGTTTTTTAGTATTTTTATGAACAATAAATAAATATTATTCACTATATTTAAAAATAATTAAATGCAATGATTCTCCAAAAATGGTCTACTAATTATTTTAAAAAATCTTATTCGGAGTAGAATTGATTTTTTAGAATACAATCAAATAAACAATTCAAATAGACTATCTAATTTATTGTTTGTAATATTAATAAAATAATAATAAGAATTATTGAAATATTAAGCACTTAGCTTTATCAGAATTTTTTTTTTATCTTTAATTGTTGACGTGATGTGACGATACCTTGATATTTTTTATTTATCAACAATAATCCCAAATATTTAAATAGTTTTTATGAAACAATATTCCACCCATACAAACAAATTCTGAATCCAACTGATACAAGAATGTATGTAAAGAGAAATCTACGTGGAAATATAATTCTGTTGTTGCAACAGGTCGAAGGTCTGTTCCTGCAGCAGTGTTGATTTCTGCAGTGTCTGCTGCGAAACTTTAGAAAATAGAGACAAATTGAATCTACAGTTATAATAAAAGCAATCTAGTACAATCACACATTTTCACGTCAACTACAGCAGCATTAAAAAATAATTATAAAATTGAAATTACCATGCTTTATAATAATCACATATAATTTTCCTGGTCCATGATTGATAATTAATTCAAAATTCTTGTCATCTTGGAATTTTATTTTTATTTTCAACTATAGTCTTCATATATGAAGATTTGATTGACATAAATTTGAATAAAGCTGTTATTGTATCCAAAGATCTTTATTATTCATCTGACTTACTTACATACATCTGACAAACTTATTTTGCTCTGTCAACAGATGCTCCCTAGATGTGCAAAAGAATCATGTTGCTAGAGCAGACCTGGAATGACTCGATTTGCATTGAATTGTTTGCCATAAACGACCATCATGACACCCATAACTGTAAAAAAAGTAGGCCATTATTAAACTGTGTGACATTACTATACTGTAGAACGGTATCATACCATCAAATATCTCAAATACCACAAGATCCTGAAGAGACATGTCCAGCATGACTAGCAAGTAATCATCTATTTAGTCCAAAAGTGAAGCTGAAGCTGCCTTAGTGGGCAGTTGTCCTTATGTCAAATCTAAAACATGTAGAGTGAATCAGAATTCTTGCATAAAGTGTTAGACTTTCTCTTCATAAATATTTCTAATTAAGAGATAGTAAAAAACAAAAAATAGAATAGACATTTTATATTGTAGTTTAGTGTGAGTGAATTGACTAAAGTTTCCAACAGATACAAATATTTGAAATTCAATAAAAATCAACATGAAAAAGGTTGAAGGAATGACACTCAATCTCTCCAGAATCATAAATAGTGTGCTGGAGCAAAGGTGAATAGGATCTCAATTGATTTGCTAGAATTAAAGCATAAAAAGGCTTTAATAGGCGTTGATCATCCTCGCCTACGATTTCCGACGATTATTCAATCATTGTTGTGTCTTTTCAAACCACATTAGAAAGGTGTAAAGAATGATTATACTGATGCGTTCATCGAAAGTGGTAATTTTGCTGTTGGTTTCAATCATTTATTCACACTAAAATAAAAATATTTACTCATATATAATCATTAATTATTTTCATGGTAATTTATTAAATGTTCAATAAGGAAGAAATTATTTATTAACGCGAAAGAGAGAAAATAAAATGTTTAATATAAATATAAATAAGTTGTAATATCAGTTAATTCGTTTTAGTGAATATATTTAGATGAGGAAGTAAGCGAACCGTGAGAATTTCCGTAGCTTATAATAAATACAAACAATTTCTCATGAAATTTGCTCGGAAAATTGGCTAAATTTACTATGAATATACATACAAATGATAAAATTACATTTCAAAGCTTCTCAGTATCTTGATTAATATTTTTATAATATATTTTATCATGCAACAAAAAATGTTTAATGATAATATAATATTTAGCAAGAAGCTAAATGTGAACAACAGGTTTGGTTCCAAAATGAGACTAATTTCGTTTAAAGTGACTCTGAAATTTATTTTTAATTTAATAATATTATAATCGAAAAGCATGTTGTAAATTAGTGAATTAATTTTGATGGTATTTTATTATTAGAATTGGTGAATATTTATTTAAAATTGTCTGATGTATTCTTTTTATCTGGAGTATTACAGATATGAACTGTTCAACCAAGTGTAGATTCATCGTCACCACACATTATTTACAATTCAATAACCCACGCGTTATTCTATCCTTGAAATTATAAAAAGAAAAAAAGTGTTTCTATTTTTAAAATAAATAATCAATTATGAACTGTAATAGTTCATTTTCCAATACTTGAAAACAATTAGTAAAGTTTGATATTTTTGAGTATTCAAATGGATAAAAAAGCATTGATTTCTCATCTACTGGTTGGAATTATTTTAGAATTGTAAATTTTAATATGGTAATATGATGAACTATTTTACAATAATTGACATTAAATTAATTTTAATAATTATCTGCTCTTCAATTTTTTATCATCTAATTTTTTTATTCAATGATAATAATAAATAAATACATTATGATTACAATAACTCATTTTTGATTGAGTTTATTATTTATTTCAAATAATAGAGATCGGATTTAGAAAAACGTCAGTTTTCATCAATTATGCTGTTTCTTTTACTTATGAATTATATTTTTTTACAATTATTTTTTATTGTTTATGGTACATTTTATGTTACTACCCTACATGTTTATTCCTCTATTTGATTCGTTTCATTATCAACCTAATTAACGATTACATCTTTATTTTTTTTCATTATATTATACTGGGTACTGTTGTTGATCGTCTTTGTCACAATTAATGGGAGGGATCCATTGATCCCTTTATCAATAGTGAAATTTATAGCTCAAATGGTCTTCCTGTTGGATCCTGTTATCTTCCAAATAAACTAATTAACTAATTAATTCATTATTCCAACAGTTAATTGGACTAAATATTTTTCTTTATTCACAATCACTTATAAAACAGACGCCAAAAGTCTCCAAACACAATTACAATGCAATTGTTTGATTTTCTTTTTGCAACTTGTCTGCTGATACAACAAAAATACTCTTTACAATGGAAGTGTACTTGAACGAGAGATTATGTGCATATATTTTCTCATTTAGAAAGACTACATTAAACTTTTCGATATGAGCTGAGTCAGGCCACATGCTAGGCTCTTTACTAGTCTCAGTGTGGGTCGTTGTTACCACCATTCTGCTGTTGCATTTATACATCCAAATATTCACATGGCTCAGGCCTAGTAGGCTTTATACCTACTAAATTTAAATCCGAGGACTTCTATCTGGTTAGAACAAAAAGACTCTAGCAAACAAAAACATGTCTTGCTATTTATGTAGACTGATAGATACCACCAATACCCTAGAAATCTCTAGAATAATCAACATTTATTCTCCAATTGTTTATCAATGTTATATAGCAACATTTGAAATAGGAAACAGTCATCGCGCGCTTTTCCGATCTGCTTTTTCTCGCCATCTAAACGACGCAAGAGAAGCTCACTCGCCCCCATTGATTTTTCGACCTCGACATAGCTATGATGCCGTTCGTTGACCAAATAAGGGAATCACGCGCTTCCATCGCAATCATCAACAACCCCTCACTAACATCGCGATCATGGCCGCGCCTGCTTGCAACGGAAACCGTCGTTCCACTTGTTGACTCATTTCTTTTTGTTTATTTAATTGTTTTTTTTAGCATGTGACACACCCGGATAGTCGTGGGCACTGGCCTGTGTCAAGAAAGGTGAGGGTGAAAAATGATTCCTTCTCGTGTCTGTGAATTTTTTTTTCTTATAACTCTAGTGAGATATACTTCTTACTGTAATCGCATGTAATTCGTTTTATATGTTGATTACATAAACTTTTGTAGACTTCAAATTCGATAAATTATGAGTGTGATTGCAATTACCATCATCAAGTTATTTAATTTTTTCTGTTAGTGAAAATCAATTGGTTTTCAATTTTTTATTTATTTTTTCAATCTGATACAGTGGGTTGTTTATAGATTGTTGATAAAAATTTTAATAGAAATTTTTGTTGAAGATTCTTTTTAAATTAAAGGTAACTCGTACCTGGAATGAATCGATTGTGTTGAATTAATTTTCAAAAGAGTTTTAAAAAGAATTGTAATTTGATATACTGTAAAAAAAAATTCAGTTGCTTGCGAAAATTATTCGATTGCGGAATTCCATTAAAGTGTTTCTTAGTGCTTAAGAATTCGCGTCCAAGTACATATTCAAACTCTGATTTTCTCACATTAGAAACAGAATATTTACCTATTAAAGTTCACTGCTAATTTCATGATAAAACAACCACGAAAAATTTGTTATTTATTTCAGGTCAGATCAAATATAAATATTTTTTTTATAAAGTTTTAATCAAAAAACGTCAGACATTGATTTATTTTTATCATTTAAATAATTATTTTATTTATTCAGTACTTGTTTTTTAATCTTATAATAGCAAAAATCTGGATTATTTTTATCAAGTAAATTTAGAAATGATAGGTAGTTGACCTGCATCATGTCTTGGTTAGCATCAAAACCATGTCATGTAATATGATATTCTATAATGAATACTTTTACTATTTCTAATTGCTCTCTAAACTAAATTGAATGAAAAAAAAAAATAATTATTATTATTGTGCAATAAATGCAAAATGAAGTGAGTTCAGTTTTCATTACTATGTAAATTATGAAATAAATAGATATCAGTTTCGCGCAATTTTTTTCACGCTTCTGTCTTAGTTAAAGTTAATCACTTTTGTCCCCTTCCATCCGTTAGCAGCTGCCCCATGTTCAATCTGAATGACTGCACTTGGTTTCACGTGTGGACTCGTTCAGTGAACATTCAGTTTCGTTTCAGAAGCATTAAGATCATTATATCAAACACATACAATTCACAATTCTTTTCATGATATACAATAGTACGTACAATAAAAAGAATTAATCCAATAAAAATACCATTTATAACAATACGTGAGAAGTCATTTGTTTATTTAATGAAGATTGATAAATAAAGAAATTGTTTCTTTTTTTCAGATGTGTATGAAAGTGTGAGTCTGTGAAAAAAAGGAGCGCAGAAAGCTAAGGATTTCTCAAAATGGGAAAACTCCTCAGCCTATTGGCTCGAGACGAGTCAACTTGCTGTACTCCACAAAAGTATGATGTTTTCTTAGACTTTGAAAGTAAGTATTTGATAATAATTATTTTGAAAAAATAAATGATGTTGAATGATGAAACTTATTTGATTTAAATGCATTTTTTAGATGCCCAACCCTCGGATTTTGAGAGAGAAACGTTTGAAGCAGTACAACGTGTTTTGAAAAATTCAGAATCTATTCTAGAAGAAATTCAATGCTACAAAGGTGCTGGTAAAGAAATTCGAGAAGCTATTTCTGTGCCTACAGAAGAATGCCAGCGTAAGGCGTACCTGACTGTTGTACCTCTCGTGGCTAAACTTAAAAGATTCTACGAATTTTCATTGGAACTTGGTATTTATTCATTCATTTTAATCCTATATTTCAGCCAATAAATAGAATTTTATCAATTATTTGTAATTAACGGAATAATCAACTATTTAAATTATAGTTGATGAACTCAGGTTCAGTAGTTATTGATAAAAAAATTCAATAATTCAATTTGTGAAGCTCTGATGCACTTGTATTTGCTTTAAGATGAATCGTTGAGTGAGTGAAACTTTACTAAAGAGTTATATACGTAATTTTGAATTGCACTTGATAGCTTGTAACGAAAGATTAATTTGAGAATATTGTGTTAAATTTGTTTTAAAAATTCAAATAGAAAAATTAGATTTCATATTCAAATTTAGGATATTAAATTATGGAAGAATCCTTCAAGTTGATTATAAAGTAGATAAGATTTAATGAATGAAATCAAAAAATTACAATATGAATTCAGAATATTTAATATAAAATTTTATTTGAAAAATTTGTTGTGAATTTCTATATCCACTCAAACAATTCCCATTTATTTTTGATACTCTATTATATTTTTTAATAAATATATTCCTTGATGTCTTTGATTACAGAGCGTATTGTACCACAAATATTAGGTCAATTATGTTCCGGTAACTTATCTCCGATGCAACATCTTGAAACTCAACAAGCATTGGTGAAACAATTTGCTGAAATTCTTGAATTTGTCTTCAAGTTTGATGAACACAAAATGAAAACACCAGCCATTCAAAATGACTTTAGTTATTATCGAAGAACTTTAACAAAAGCAAAAGACAATCCTGAAAATGACTTAGTAGTTGGTAATGAACTCGCTAATCGTATGTCATTATTTTATGCCCATGCCACACCCATGTTACATGTTTTGAGTCACGCTACCATAACTTTTTTGATGGAGGTGAGTCTATAATATTCTCGCATTACGCATCTTTATCTTCCAAAGTAATGAATTAAAAGATGTCCTGTCATATTTTAGTTTATCACTACCTTTTTATTTGTACTCGTATATCATTTATGATAATCAGTTCCATCGTTGATGATTTACATACTGCTGACACACCTTGTCATTTGAAACATGATTTCAGAGAGAAGATATACCAAGAGAAAATATTACCGAGACTCTGGGCACAATGGCTAAAGTCTGTCTGCGGATGCTTGAAAATTCGTAAGTTTTATCATTGTTTAATCAATCTAATTATTATCAATACAAATGATTAAATTAATTGATAAATTATTTTCATTAAACAGTAGTTTATTGGCCCAATTCCAAAGAGAAGAAACACAACTGTTCGTTTTAAGGGTAATGGTTGGTCTGGTCATTCTTTACGATCACGTTCATCCCCAAGGAGTTTTTGTTAAAGGTTCTAATGTCGATGTAAGTAACGTTGCTCACAAAAATAATAACATCATTTAAACTTGAACATTACAAATTTTTCAAATTAATAAATGAATTTATTTTGAATCATCTTGAAACACCTAATTATTTTAATAAGCATTAAATAACATATTTAATATTAATAAACACTCCATATTTATTGATCAATATGTCACAATAATATTACTAATTGATATGAGTAATGCATGATCATGCAATATTACTCAACTTTGTAAACACAAATTACAGGTTCAGAATAATTTTCATTGAATTATATATTTAATTATATGCATTATGGTATTATAAAATATTAAAATAATCACCAACAGAATATTAAGTAATAATAATGATATCACAAGAATAATTCAATTCACTAATGAGTATAAATGTTTATAGGTCAAGGGATGTGTTAAACTGCTGAAAGATCAACCTTCATGTAAAAGCGAAGGATTGCTGAATGCTTTGAAGTATACGACGAAACATTTAAATGAAGAAAATACACCAAAAAACATAAAAAATCTTTTAGCAGCATGATTACCGAAGCAACGAGGTTGTTGCATCCGAAATTGAAGCATTTTAGCTCAGTACTGTACTCTTTTAATTATTTTCTTAAAAATATAGAACAATAAGGATAATAATAAAAAAAAGTATCTATCATTATAATGATTAAGATAAAAAATTATGTAATTTATAACTGCCAATTGAAGAATTTGAAAAATTAAATTCATAGAATGTGTAGATAGTTGGTGGTGATATCGGAAAAATAGTTTTTATCAGAAAATTGTGAAACTATCGTGATCCTGATGATTAAGGATATATATTTACTTTATGATAAACTGATTAAAATAATAAGTAATTATTATATTTCTTTTGAGAATTATAGTAGTTTTACGGAAAGTTTTCAAATTATATAAGAGATTAAATTGTGATTGTTCTGCCAAATTGATTGAAACAACGTCATGACATTTGTAGAAATCAATTAAAGCTGCTCGAAGCAACAATTAATTGAAAAAATAGAATTTATTTTAGTTTATTGATATCTAGTACTAGGTTTTCAAATTGGAAAAGTATAATTGAATTAAAATTTATAAAACTACTATTGAACTTTTTTAATCAAATTTCTATCTAGAAGAAAATACTCATACAATTTGGAAATGTTTATTGTTGAAATAATAATGTTTAATTAAAACAAATATCTTGGATCTAATTACATTTGAACAGATTAATTTTTGCAACTGACAAAATTAGTTAAACTAAATCAGGTTAATGTAGATGTAATAGAATAGATTAATCTTGAAAATCACACACTACTGAATCTAACGAGATTAAACAATTATTCAATTAAATCATATTTATATACTTTGTTGATTCAAATGAATCTAAGCTAATCAGAAAAATTTAATCACACACGAAAATTTTATAATCAATATGTGATTGAGCTAATGGAATATTTTATGAGATCAAAACATTCGTTATCAATGATTTTATACTAAAAAAAGATACACAGTTGAAATAATTCCTTTAGCTGGAGACAAATATTGAATGACTCAAGGTACAGACTGAGAAAGATTTTATGTCTTTGAATTTATCGGATATTTTCAAAAACGGTTTGCAGTTTTTTACAAAGTAGCAATAAATATTATTTGTATTCCATGTCATAGAATGCATATCATACTTCCTGCACGAATTGATTCTGAATACGATAACATAAATATTTAGTAAATATTTTTTTAAAGTCATATTTTTACCAAAACATTTTATTTTATTTCTAAATAACTGTAAAGTGGTATAACAATAATCATTTCTGTTAGCATTTTTTAATAAACAATTTTCTTTAAATTTAGGTACTGCCAGTAATAAGCGATAAATATAAATTGATTTTTTCAATAAATAGTAGTAGAAAGGAAACGTGGAAGAAAATATTAATAGAAAAATAAATGATAGAAAGTAAATGATTAAGGCAACGATTGATCGTATTTTCAATTACTTGAAGAACTTGAATTTCTGAGCGGATCATTCTTTATATACAGATTTCAAATCAATCAATAAGAAGTATATAGAAGAAGAAAAAGAAAGCCAAAGATTTATGTATATTGTATATTTAATGAAAGTAGAGCACAAAATTACTGGTATTAGAATTAAGGTAATGATCTATTACTTATTTATGATATATCCAACTAGATTCATAAATGTGATTGATGCAATTGCGATAGATAAAATAAAAATTGTATCACAATACCGAAGAATTGAATAAATCTTTTATTGAATAATAATATAAAAGATATTCTTGTATTTTTATTTAATAAAAAATCCTCAATACACATAAATAATTCAACAAAAATTTATTATTTATTGTAATGTGATAAAACGAAGCAACTTAATCTTTTATTATTAATATGCAAAAAAAAGATATAAAAAATATATCTGTAATTTATAACAATGCAAGAATTTGTAAATGAACCACAATGTAATTATTTATATTATCGATTGTTTCGTATAAATTTTTCATTATTTAAATACATCATCATTTAACTGGCTCATTCATTCGTCATCTGATGAAGATGATTGCGATGAAGATGATGATGATGATGACGATGACGTGCCATCATTAGATGCCATTTTAGGTACAGATTTTGATTGTTCTGGCACATCTGGTTGAGTATCATCATCATCTTCAGCAGATTTTAGAGGAGTAAATGTAAATTTCATTTGAGATACTTGTTTAGGTTTCACTAAACCAGTAGGCAGTTGTACATAATTTTGTTGATTTAATTGTGTGTAACCAGGAGCAAATTTACTCTCTTTAATTGCATTGTAGTCAAAATCATCCATAACTTCAAATTCTGTCGGAGAAATTTGTTTGATAATAAGTGGTTCGTATGAATCTGCGTAATCTTGCAACATGATAGCTATGTGATATTTATTCTATCTAATAATACTATAAAACTGATTGTTTTTTACATTCGGAATTTTATTCTACTCTACTAAAAATAGTAAAACTAATTTAACATTAAATGAGTCAGGAAATAGCAACGGATTCCTTTTAAGGAAGTGAGAATTATTGCATAAAACTTATTATTCACAAAAATTCCCAAGTACATTTCGAGTCAATATAAAATATATTATTATATCATATGATTGTTATGCTCAATAATCACTGACATACGCATCAGGTGCGGGTGGTTCTACCTTTCAGTCACTCTGAACATGAAATGTTGAGTTTCCACTTCCTTCAGTAATTGAAATCACCACTCTAATAATAGTAATTTTTCAATAAATCAGCTGTATATTCTAGAAACAATATAATCAGTAATACTATTTTAACTGCTTTAAACTATCAAATTCTACTTAACTACAATTGTTTTTTATTCACAATTTTGATCAATAAATTTCAATTGCAAATCAGTAAATTTATACGATAAAATATGACATCTCCAAGAAAGCAGAAACATTCTTAATACATTCTTATGTATTTTTTAGTAGAAAAACTAAATCATACCCTTCTAGAATGATCAGTTAAAATTGTTAAATATTATTTATCCAATTTGATAGAAACTATTTTAAAACTCTAAGTAAGTTGTTAATTTATAAAAAAGAATTATTTCACCACAGTCTTTCATGATAAAAAAATAAAATATTTTAGCAAGTTGGATGGTGTTTATGACGATGGGTTGTTACTTTAATGGATTAATGAAGTAATTATAAATCATAAAAAAGTTGTCAAGCTGTACGTGACTATGCTATATCCATCGCAGTCACTCAACTTTCATTCTTTATGATCCCAATGTTGTCACTGAATGTCGAGAGACTTTTCTGGTCTAGTAACTAGAGATCCAGGAAGAAGAAAGATTCTTCACCGATAATGAATAGGCAGCTTTAATGGTTGACTCTTATTCCTTGTATCTCATGTCCATTTACATATAAATTCTTGTGAATATACTTTTGTATATGTGTGTATGTACTGAGGTACATACAGTATGTAACATAAAGATGTATACAAACGAAAGAAAAGTACGTACACGTGGGCTGAGTTCCGGTTGCGTTACGTATCTGCAAACTCGACTCTGCCTCAGCCTGGGGACCACTGGGGACCTATCTGAACGGTGTGCCCCAAAGAAACGGGACTTTCAGTTTCTTTTAGTAAACCGCGTGTGCAAGACCGAGCGCGCAACGACGCGCGAGTACGCGCGTGAAAGTTTCGCCTCGAAGAAGCAGTTTTCTGAAATAGGTACTTACATGGAACCGGCATATTAACTTGAAACATTATTTGCGAAATTGTTTCTAGATTTTCCTTATTACTGAATTCTTATTTATTCAGAATTTTTTCTGAACGGAAGTGGTAATATCGAAAATGACCCAAGTCCATTTTACATTTCATTTACCTACTTATCAACAATGTTCAATTTATTTTAGTACAGTATTTATTTCGATTTAACAACTGTGATGATACTCTGAAACTCTAATAAACAAAATATTACACAATATTTTATTCAAATTCTCTTTATCGTTATAATATAATAAAAAAAGTTATCTCTTTATCAGTAACCAAGTTTTTGAGTTTGAGAATTGATTCTTTTATTTATTGGGTAATTGTAGTTTGTCAATTAGCAAGTTTTGCATGTGAGAACTTCTTGTGAGAAATTGCACTTATTGTTTCAGTAAATTTACATTTTGCATTATTCATCATTGAAGAAGAATTTTTATTCACAACTTCTGTAAAACATTCTTACTTGAGTAGATGTGTTTTTCTTCGTGCTAAAATCAATTCAAATGTCCTAAATCTAAAATAAATAATACAAAATTATCGAACTTTTATATATGGATATATATATATCATGTTAAAGGTTTGTATGAAAATTTAAAGTTTCAACAAAAATTGGCTTTATATCAATTAGCATTAAATATTTATTTATTAACTATTAACTCCTTTAGAGCTAGAAAAAATGCTTATTTAAAAAAAATAGCATTCTTGAGCAAAAAAAAATCCAAGCCGTTTTTCCTCCAAGTTTTTTTGCAATTTCTAATAAATCATTGATAAAACTAAACTGCTTCAGACATTATTGAAAAAGCTGTTGTATTACGTCAACTTTTTTTGAATTGTTTCCAATAATAATAAGGAATTTGCAGTTAGAAACAGTCCGATAGCGTCACACAATTCTCCACAGAAAATACACAAAAAGAATGCTCTCTCTTTTAAAAAAAATTATTGTTTGGTAAAAAGATATTTGAAAATCAATTAAATTTAAAATATGACATATTTCGTAATCACCATCTTTTACAACAATGCGCTTTTCTCCTCATTTTATTTCTGTCTCAAATTTCCCTTTTTTACAAATTGTTGTGACGAAAAACATAATTTTTTATTGTCTTTATTCTCTACATAAACTACTTTTACAAATATACAACTATAGAGACATTTACTTTGACTGTGGTTAAAAAAAATTTAATTTACCAGAAAAAAAAAAAAAATGGTGTAAATCTCATTTCTTTGAGTTCGAAAAACTAAATGCTCATGTTTTGAAGTAATGATGTTTTTAGAGCAATCATTCTTTTGGAGTAATCATTAAAAAGTAATCATTGAATTCAATCGAATTCACTTCTTCATACTTAACTAAAAAATTCCATGTATTCTTCTATCATTAATTTGCTTTCAATATTTTGCACAAAGGTAGTTCCCATAACTGGGAGAGTACATTAATTGGCTAAATCCAAATGATGCCAATGGTTTTTATTAATGTATTGTGAGGGTCATTGAAAATCCGATAAAAATAATTATTGTCCTCAATTTCTGCAGTTAACAATGGCACGTACAGGTGCCACTGTAGCCACATGCTATGTAAATTTGTGTTGCCTTTACCTCGATGACTCTTTCATCAAGTATCCAAGCACGTAGTCGTCTCTTTGTACTCGTTGACGCAATAGCAGGGATCGCTCCTTGAATATGACACTGTAAACTCACACAAGTACATTGATATCACAAGTGTTCATAGAAGTTAGAACTTTGGCAGTTAATTATATTGTGAAACATGTAATTACCTGACTTAGTATTGTCTTTTATATCCATTTATTTATGATAATCCAATAATTTTTATCGTACGAGTTTAATATCTATTCGGGTGTGATCTCACTGTAAGTAATCAATAACTCACTTAGCTTTCTCCAAAGTTTCTGACACATTTCTTTCATTTATCTTTCGCTTATGATGCCGGTCTTCCTACTCTCTCCTCTCATCCCATCTCGTTTACATGGACGTATTTACTGAGTCAAATTCACTTCGTGACTAAAGATAAATACGACAATGAAAGTTTAAATAAGAAAGATCTTTTTTTTTGATAAAAAATATTACTCTCTTTGAGTCTTTTGTAATCAATTTATTTATATATCGATTATAAATGATTGGTTTATTTTTAATTAAATTTTTATTTTTTTAATTGACACTTAATTATCAACAGTTTTGATGCTACTCCAATTTCTTCCCATCATTCATTCATTTTTTGGTTCTTTTCATCTTTGATGTATATTCGTAGCATCAATGATTACATGGATCTGAAAAAATGGCTTATGATTTTTCCAAAAGGCATGGCGCCAGAATCATAAGCAATCATAATGCTTAATAAACGCCGTGTCTTCTTTTGCCAGACAAGGACGTCCCTGACTTGTGCGACCATGTCGCAGCGTTCGAGTGAAAGTTTGTAAATCAAATATTTTACTGGAGCTTACTGAGTGTAGAATTGATTTATTCAAGAGAAAAACATTCATTTCTTTTTTCATTTATATTATTTAATAATAAATCTATTTACTCTTATTGTTGATTTCAATAGAAGATAAGAATAGTCTTGTGTATTAAGATTACTTAGGCGTGTAATGTTGTTACGTGAAATCCAATTGATTAATTATTTTTTTTATAATGAAAGTTAATTGGAAAAGTAAAAGTAAACACTTATGTTAATAAATTATTTTAGAAATCACTAATAAGGAAATGTTAATATTCTATAGCATTCTTAAAACTACAGCTAATCAAATTTCTTTGGTGGTTTGATTGCAAATAAATATGATATCCTATATGCCCGGTTTGTATTTCAATTATTTTTTATTTCTTTGCTCTACATACGTATGATAAAATATACCATAGTTGCTTTATTTGTTGTAATGATAAGAATAATTTTTTATTTAATATTTAAATTTAAATTTAATCATCGACAAATATATGTATATGAATATATTTATTGAATTAAACTCGCTTACTACATTAAAGTTTTGTGAATTATTTAAATGTTGAATATTTTATATCGATTAAAATGAGTAAAAAAAAATAAAGCTACATTTATTTTTAATTATTTCAGTGTCAATTTTTAAAAGCCAGTTCATAAATAATTTTTTTCTTGATGTGTTAAAAATGAAAATAAAAAATAAACAGTTCCTTCAAATTTTTATGTCACTTTTTTCTCAAAAAAATGTGCTAAGGTGTAATTTTCCAAAATTTATTCTATCTCATTTATTCTTTATAGTTTTTTAAATGACTGTAAATATATTTTTTTTAATAACCAGCAATTTGTATGTTACACTAATGAGCTTTTTAACTTAGATTTTCAAGTCATAAATAATAAACTAGTAATTTGTCAGCTAATGAGATACATCTGAATAATGACTCAAAAGATATCATCTAATTAGATGAAAACCTGTAATAAAAATACCTTTTTTATTGTTTTTTTTTTTAAATATGGTTATATTTATTAATTAACCAATTTTTGAATATTAATATTGAATTTTAAAGCCACGTGCAATTCTATTTCAGCTTTTATTTCGACGATTAAACATCATCATCTTCACATAAAAATTTATAAAATCCAACGATACCACAATAACAATTTATAATCATATACTTAATTCATAAATCACACTTAAACTATTTTTGATACCATTTTTAAAATGATTGATGATTCATTAATATTTCACTGCATAAATATCTTTCAAAATTTTTTTTCTATTGTATTATATAAAAACTTTCATAATTAGTTCAATTTTCGCTGTTTTTTGATAATCAAATAACATTCTGTTATGACGCAATAATTTTTTTTTAAAGGTTAGGGTAATAAAACAATTAAACAGGTGGCGCATTTATCTAATACCACCATATAACCCCACTCGCCCGTACAAAGGCTGAGCTTTACTAACCTTAAATTACTTCAAATTCTTCTCGTCGAACTGTGCTTTTTTCATTTGTCTTGTTTCACGTGAAAAATATTTAGAAAAGTGGTATACACAAATGAAAAAATGTACAGTTTAATGAGAAAAATTTGAAGTGATTTAAGGTTAGTAAAGCCCAGCCTTAACATTATCGACTATCAATGTATAATCGATTTTCATCACAAGAAAACTTCAAAAGCCATACTCAAAAATTATTGAACTATTTCGAAGCATATCATCTTAATTTACGTTCCGAGAAGATTCAAAGGTATTTTCGATATCAAAGTTTAATTGCTCTTACTATAAATATCGATTTCATATTGAAATCTTGAAATATTTGGGGAAATTCTTCTTGGTATTACGGTCTTTACATTGAACTCATTCAATTGATAGTCTGATCATTCAGCAACGGAAAATCTCGACATTTAATTGACTAAAGTAAGTGATCGTTTATTTATGTAAATATTACCTTTCGTTCCTAAGCTCCTTAATAAATAGAGTTATAAAAGAAAACGAGTCCCAAGTTATTGTGTCTCTGAATCTCATTAACTTTTAGATTGAATATAACTGCCCTCTGACAACAATCGAATATCATGTGAGTCAACGAGGATAAACTGCATATTTAAAAGAAGTGAAAGTCGCGATATTTTCACGCCTCGGACTTTTGCCCGGACAACGACGATGTATCTTCGAAGATATTTCGACCCATTCGACCTTGCGGGGCGCCGATGGACCTCATTGATTTTTCTCCCAAAGTTATTTTTGTATACGCGTGAGTACGCAATCGAATGCCATAGTACTGGAGTGGGATTAAAAAAGAAACAAAAGTTCTGACGTTTGCTATTTATCCTCTCATCGAATAATCATATCTTGATCATATATATAAATATATATGTATATTGTACAATGCATTATTCACACGTTTATTTCAAACTTACATTGATTGTGACTTCAAGTGAAAGTTGAGGTAGAACGTGACAAAGTCCACGAGACTTAACGATTTATAGATTCCTTTACAAGATTGACACTTTGATTTAACTAAAATTCTCTACGATAACGATCAAAAACACGAACTGACATTCAGTTTGCTCGGAAAACATCAAGTTATGCGCTTTTAATTAATGCAGCACTCAACTTGCTTTATTTTTATTAACTCTATTATCATTTAACCATATTCCAAAACAATTGAATTTCCTGAAATGGCCAATGGCTTATGTAAAACAAGCCATTGAAGAAATTCATTTATAAATTATTAGTACCTGCATAATAAAATGAAAAATTTAGATAAAGGTTTTGTTAGATAATTTTAAACTGAGCATACAAAAAATAATGTTCCTGATCTTTTTCAGATCTTTTTAACCCGTTCACAATAATTCGATTTAAACTATTTAGACTTCAATATAAGTTGAGATTAATTTTGTGAAATAAGATATAATGATAAATTATCAACCTGAACCAAATGATCATTTAAGTCACGTTAGAAAATGAGAAGGAAAGAGGATGTATATTACTTGTTATATAACTTTCTTCAAGTCATGGTGTTAATTCTTATTTGATACATAAAAATCGTAAAGAAGGATTTAAAGTGATAGTAATGATTTAATCACCAGCAAGTCTTGGTGCACGATAATATTCGTCGATTTTACTTCCTTGAATTATGTATAAAATATTCTTTCTTTCAATTATACCAGCATTGGCCTATTTTTATCATCATTACAACTTGTTTATGGATTGGTCTAAAATGAAATATTTTTCTTAATGAATATTCTATAAGTTTATTTAAAAAAACGACAAGCAGATTTATATTGTAGACTGGACCAAGTAAGCTCATTCCAGACGCCTACAGGCTTAAGTATGGCAATGAATTTAATGATGACGAATTAATCCGTAATAACAGTAATGCAAAAAAGTATTTTAATGACAGTCTATGCAATCTCAGAGATGAAAAATGAGAGTGTCAAATGACACTTGTGATTATCACCAGTTTATCGAATGAAAAATTACTTAATCGATCAATCTAGTGTGTTATTACTTTAGTGTTACCCTAGATATGGTGGAGTAACTATATGATCACGTAATTCAATGCAATCGACCTTGATCACGAACGCGAAAACGTCAGTAATACCCCTCACTATTACGTCTCGGTCAGCGTTTCTTTGCAGAGTTGGACTTTCGAGAGTGTATAACCAGGTGACTACTGTAACGAGTTTTCGCCTGGATATCTCAAGTTACTGGTGACCATGCAGACGGCCTTTGCCAAATACTCTCGCGCCCATCGGCATTCCTCAGCTATACACACCGTAATAACGTAAACATCACCAGTATAAGTTAACGTGAAAGTACGCATACCTAGCGGCTGGATCCCGATTAAATTTATTGTATATATTAATGCTGTACACATGTGGTTCTCTTGATGTATCCTCACATGGTCATCATTGTTTTATGTTCATGCATGGTGAAAATATTATCGTGGAATTCATCACCAAGGCAAATGGAGTTTATAGACTTTCTTTTTGTATTATAAAAATTTTTTATGATAATTATTGTAAACAACATTTACTATTTATTTTTCATTTTTTTTTTTGCGAAAATAACATAATTATTTTTGACGTCATTTTGAAATTATGTTTTAATTTTATTGAGAAAAATTTATTTGATTTATTTTTCTTTATTGTTAAATTATTTTTTTAATGGTTTTGCAGAATGTCCAAAGTAGATTGGAAAAATAATTTGATGGTTTATGAGGTAATTATTTTGAAATGGAGGAAATTAATGTTTTAAAATTAATTAAACTGTCTATGATACCAAAAATATATATCCGGAACGAAAATATCTCAAGATCATTGTTTAAAAGCGAATAATTTTACACCAGTTACACCATAATTAATTTTATTTTATTCAATTATCTCTTAACTTCAGGGTCATTATTGTGTTTTATTGTTTCTCATAGAAATAATTTTCTTCATATTGCGGCACAATAAGTATTCTCATGAATTGTTAAAGCAGGAAGCTATATTTATTGTATTCATCTAATAAAATTTCCTCAGGATTTTAAAAAAATTCTGCTTTCATAATGTTGTCAAGGTAATAATTATTCTACTATAACAACAAAAAATTTATTTCATTTTTTTCTTTTCATTTCAGAAAATTGACTATTTTATTTTCATCATAAACAGTAATTTAGACTGATTGAAAAATGGATAATTAAATAATCGATCTTGTGGTACTACTAGATCACTCTTTCAAGTTCTTCAAAAAAGAGTTGCAAGTAACACAATATCTGCATAAGAGCATAGAAATGAATAAAAAACAGATAAAATTTTCATTCGTTATTTTCTCTTCATGAGTGTATATACAAGTGGTAATAAAAGTCATCACTTGGGTCTTTCAAAACATATCAAGTATATTTCGTAATTGTTTCTCATAGCCTCGTCGATATCATGCGCAACAATAATTAATGTTCACTCATTTTGGTTATCGGCATGGAGTGGCGAGGAACCATGCCGTTTTCAGTTTCTCACTATATAAACTTAATTGCTACTTATGTTGCACTTGAAGCAGTCGCGCGATATCTCTCGAATCCCACAATTATCCCTCCAATCGCATCAACCAATTACCCATCCCTGATCTTAACAATTCGTCATATAATAATTAGCGATGGCAAAACATTGTGCAGCTCCAGCAAGTCATTAGAGGTCGTTTATTTCCCAACATGATACATAAGCTACTGATTATTAAACTAATCAATTGTCTCCTTTCTCTTCTCATTTACTGCTTATTTCATTGTGAATACATAGTCACTATTCTTTCATTAATTACAGCAGCGAGATAAAAAAAGAGTGGATCAAGGAAACACGACGAATACGAGGAAGTTCCGACATACATGAGACAAAAGAAACTTAGCCTGTCAATAATGATAGGTTGCTTGTTGTTGATGACAGTCTACTTAAAGCAATAGTTGGCAGCAAAAGAATGCCGTGGTGGATTTTGGCACATGATGAGAATACATTTTATTTATGTAAATGGTTTATAGTGTTACTACATAAAGTACAAAAACCATCGTGGTGTATGGAGGAATGCCCCGGTGTAACAAGACAGCGCAGATCGCTAGCCAGTCCGCCAATAGTGGAAACGGCTTAGCGCCACAGCATCATCGAGACTATCACCGCTATGATGTTGAGTGGTGAGCTAAGAATACTATTTGTACGATAGCGAGATATAAATCTACTAGCTACTGGATTTCTTCCTTTCACTTTTAGAGTTTAACATCTAACGGATTTAGACTTTTGTAATATTAAATATTAAGGACAAATTTGAGAATTTACATTGGGAAGTTGTTAAGATCATTTTTCAATTACTCTATTTAAAATTATAATAATTAATCTTATGAATTTATTTTCTCTTAACTTTAACAAAAAGTAATGAAGAATCTTTTATTAAATTTTTTTACAAGTTTCTGTCAATATATTTAAGTATAAAAATTACATACCATTTTAGAATTGAACTCCATTTATGTTATAATTGTTTTTGAACTGTTATTGATCTATTAAATATTGCTATATAGTGAAAAAAATAATTTATGCAATAAGGAGTCCAAGAGTTTATAAAAAAAGAGAGTAAAATTTGAACAAAAATGAGCAAATTTAACTGGAAGCCCACTTTTAGATAATTATTAAAAATATAAAATTAATTAAACATTGCCACAAAATTATTAAATGTGTTAATAAGCAGTTTGTTGTTGAAAAAGACCCGTTTTGGAGCACTATAAAATTATTTACTCCAAAAATTGTATATGAATTATTAAATTTTTTTTTAACTTGATTTTTATTAACAAGATTATAAAAACGCCTAATTAGTTCAAGTTCAATTCAGTTATTTTTTCTAGCTCATGAGAATTTTGTTTTTAAAATCATAATATTTCATGCTAAATTCACAATGTGAGTTGAGTTGCCGTAATTTCAGACTCGTATAAACCTAATTGGCTAAACCTTTTCTCTTAAGGTCAAATACCATTTTAACGGTCTTACTATTTCGAGGGTAAAAATTAATTTACATTTAGAAAAAATATTTTTATATATATAAATAACAATTTAATAGATATCGATGAATTTTTTTTATGGCTGTTTTTATTTATTAAATGAAAAATACTTTTTTCAATGAATGATTCAATAGAAAAAACAGATATTTATATCAAGAATACTAAAGAAAACCCAAAGCATAATAAAATTTCGTAATTATTTTTTATTTATAAAATATGACATAATTTATGTCGATTTTCAATACCGATAATGATGTTGAAATCACCGATTGATTTATAAATGGTGAAAATAAAGAAAGGTACATATAATTATACCTTTTGTGATTATGTCTTAACGAATTATTAAATACTTTGATTGATAAATCACTGCAGCTTAGTTTTTTTATCCAAGAAATTATCCAAATTATTTCAAAGGCAATTAATTTATCATCAACTAAATATTCAATTTACTTAAATAATTTCAAATGAAGCAATTGTAATAAATATTCAAAATTTTCAATTTGTAAATACTTGAGTATGATAACAAATTAATTAGATATTAAGAAAGCATTTAAGACTTAAATTTTATAACACATAATAATGATGATGGTTCTATTACGTTAACATTTAATAATAAAAATACAAAAAGCCTCCTACAGTAATTTTTCAATTGTTTATCTTAAATAATACATTAAGCAATGATGAACACATTGTTGAAATGATCAATTCATATAAGAACCTTATTCATCACTATTACCACCTAATTGATTATGGCAATTACTTTTCTTAGGATAAATAGAAAAATTAAACACTAATCTATTATAAATCATATTCAGCATAAAGAATTTCGTACAAAGTATCAAGAAGAAAGAAGATGAAGCCATTGAGAAGTATCTGATTTTCTAATCCGTTGATCATTAATTTGCGTTTGTAGGTCAGAGCAGGAGGCAATAGATGCGGAAGTGTCCCAATTGGTAAGCGGAGGCGCGGCTGCCCTTCGTAATCCGAAGAGATGGCGCAATTCTACGAGTTCCGGGTATTCAAGTCACTCGCCACCACTCTCTGCTGGGTCCTACTCTACGTGCTGCGCGTCAGTTCTCCGAAATTCTGCGGCGGGAACACTTGGTACCGAGGCAGCTCTTGGACTAGCTGTAATTCACGAAGCCGAGGCAATACCTCGACCGATTTGGCCTTGCACATCCGTTGATCCGCGAGATTTACACTTGGTTGGTTGCGAGGCTCTTGACTGCGAGGGCTTATCTGCCAGTTGCAGTTACGAACGCGCTTACACGTACGCGAGTCGCTGTCGCAATGCTTGGCGAGACTGCCAGCCTTCTGCCCCCACGGCTCAAGACGTCCTCTTCGAGCTCTCGCGGACCCTCAACTCCGTCATTGACGGTGAGAGCGGCATGACGCCTGAAGAGATTCTTCGTGACATTTCTCGAACTGTGCAAAAGGGTATTGAAGCAAACAATGGTACTGCATCAACTGGTATATCTGAAGAACACATCTATCGGCTCTCTTCTTCATCATCAAGTGCAATAGGAAAAGACTCGGTGGCTGTTAATCCAGTTAATCTTAAATTGTACGGCAAATCTGGATACTCCAACGTTCCTGCAACATTTTTTAGACCAACATACCAGTGTCTTCATGAAGGGAAAACCCTTCTTGTTCAATCTTTATCCAAGGCTGATGAGGATCAGCGCCCCAAGAGAGATCAATGCCACCAGCGCATTCCTGCTGTATTTCTTGTACCTCGTTGTAATGCTGTTCATTCGTCGACTCTTTTCAATTGTGGTATTAAAAGTGTTAAGAATACTAATAATAAAGATGGTGGTGTTGGTAGACTGATTGAAAATCATAATCATTTTGAGGATAAAAATAAACGTACTATTAGACTTGAGAGTGCACCTACCAAAACTTGTTATACTTCTGGAGAACCTGTTTACTCGACGGTGAATATTTATTATTGCAGATTTATTTCATTACTATATTGAGAATGAAAGCTATTTTTTTTATTATATTTGAAGCTTACAACAATGAATTCAATTATTTTGAATCAGAATAATAATAAGTTAAGTCATATTTGATGAATTCAACTTTCACTCTCAAAAATTTATTTAATAAAACGTGTTTTTAAACAATAAATTTATTTTACTATATTATATGAAAAAAAATAAAAAGTTTTTTTGAAACAATCTTTTGGGCTTTTCAACTATTTGCTTTATAAAGTACTTATTCAAACATGCAATCTATACAATAGTTCATCTATTCAAAATATTTTTGATATTTTCATTAATAAAAACATTTTTCTTTTTACATAATATGAATAAGCATTCTTTGAAAAAAGTATACATATTTAAAAAATGAATCATACTCTTCTATTTAATAAATGTATGCATACTTTTTTTAATGAAAAGTAATGAAAGTAAAAGTATCGTTGTATCACATAATAAACATAAATATTAATGTCTTAGAAATTATCATACTTTGAAATGAAGAAATTTGAAATTATAAATGAACATTCCTAAAAGTTATCTTATAAATTTGTCATAGCAAGTGTCAATTTAGCTGTTGAGATTTTTTTTAAGTATAATCAATTAACTAATATCTTTATATCGATTAATTAAAGAGTGAATCTGTTCCAGCAGTTAGATCCCAGTGATGAGAGTTCTTCTTACGGAGCAGTTGGAGAATCATCTGAAAAAGTTAACTGGAATCAAGGCATTACAGTCTTCAATAAAAGTCTAGATTTCACATTAGATGGTACTCGAGCTGAAATACTAGGTCGCATAATTGCTCGAGCCAAACGTAGACGTCAATGGTGTCGTGCTCTGACTACTATCCTAGGCCTAGTCTTCTTTATTTTAAGTGTTGTCATTGTTTCCATGTCCATTACTCGAGGACGAAAAATATTTGGAAGCATGTAAACTTGATCTATTAAAAGATCTAAGAGATATTACATAGTTTATCATTTTAAAAACCAGTTTAATTTGACTCATAAATTATCAAATTACACAATAGTGTTATGATGAAGAAAAAATCAACTATCGCTATTTTTGTGAAACATATTAAATTATAAAAGTGTCTTTATAATGAGTAGATAAGTAAATAGACAATTATTTTTAATTAGATAATATGAATTTATTTTTTTTTCTGGAGAAGACAGTTTTTTTAAACTGATACTTCAGCCATATGTATTTCATGGTACCTTATATTATAAAATAAGATGTGCAAGATTCAGACACAGTAAAAAAATTTGTCTCAACATACATAAAAATAGTACACACTAAATATTAATTCTATTAGATAACTATTGAAATTAAAATTACAATAAAAACTATAATCATTCGTTGATTACTCTAATGAAAGCTCAAAGAAATGACTGCCAATAAATTTATAAATAAAAATCATTCCTGATAATAACCTTTTTTTCTGTTAAGAACTTGACATAATTTTAATACATTAATGTACTGATTGAATGTAAGCTAAAGTTGACGTAATACTTCTTATTGTGTGCCTCAATGTTGGTAAATTTGTATTAGCATTGTTATTTAAACGTTGCTTGAATAAGAAAGCAATATAATCAATCTATTATCATTCTTGGGATAATTCTATTTAGAATAATATTAAAATCTAACGTTTGAAAAATTTTTAGGTAAAAAAAAGTAGATAAATACATAGCTCATAGACCATTAATATTAGTAGGTCTTATTTTATACTTTAGAACTAATTAAAATGTATTTCAATTCAGGTTTATCTCAAAATAATAATAAAAATAATACAAGTTTTTTTTGCTGTGTTAGTAATCTTTGCTAAGCAATATAATGGCTGTGACCATGTCGTTTGCATTTCTATGTAATGTATTTCAACTCCAACTTATTAAATATATGTCTTTTAATTCATCAAATATTAAGTTTCATTTATGTAATATTTAAAATAACATTATTATAATACTTAAACTTTGAGTCAACTATTGAATTTATTGAATATACTGAATATTCCCACATAAATAATTGCGCATGCGCTTTTAATTTTATGACTTGTCAGTGTTGTTGCTGACATCACTTCGATAAGTGTGAAATCATTGACAGGTACGTTGGCATTTAACCTCAAAAATATTTTTATTGTTTTAATTTAAAAAATTGATTATTTATATATTTTTTATCGATTTTTCGTTTAGAAATTATTAAAATTTAAGGCCAATCATGGTTTGTGTACCATGTGTCTTCATTCCGATTGTGTTAATTCTATGGAGATTTCTTATACAACCCATTCTAATAAAATTGTGGAAATATAGAATAAAGAGAAAGGACACAAAAGATGAAGCCGCACCAGAGTTAGTAAAAAAATGCGAAAATGGTGTCTGTTCACTGGCTTGGGAAAGGTCACAGAAAATATCTAAAGTTGAGTAATAACTCAATAACAATAATTATTCATCAATGCATCAACAGGATCCTTAAAAGAATGAAAAAAACTATATAACAAATTATTTATTGTGTATTTTAATTTTACATTACTTTGATAAAACATTAAGATGAAAAAATGTAAATGGCAAATTAAATAATTTACTTCGAGTTTATTTATGAATATAAGGATTAAATTTTACATCATCTAGTAATTCTTTTTAAGTATGTCTGTCGTATACCAAAAACTAAATATTGGTTTTTTAACATGTATTGATCAATTTAAAAAATTTTAATTATAAGATAATTACGATGAAAAATTATTATAAACAAACTAATGATTAAATTTATCGGACTTAAATTTATGTCAAATTAACATGCTTTGAAATTCAAGATCATTTTAATCTAACAATCAGTAATGATGAAGAGAATTGAAAACAGAACATTAAAAATTTAAAAGATACGTCAGCTGAAGTAGAAATGTACAAAAAGACTTTATGGCGAATACTTATTTTAAATTGACATTACGAGTTTTAATGAACGTTTTTGAGTTCTACTTCAAAGATGAGTGTACTGTTTCCTGGAATGACTGGAGGCGATCCTTTTGCACCATACCTAAAAACGTATTTATTTTTGAATAATAATTAAAATTAATTTGTCTAGCTCTAAAAAACTTAAGCAAACAATCTTTAAATACTTACGCTAGAGTTGGAGGTATTGTGATACGTCTTTTTCCACCAACTTTCATTCCTGCAACTCCAATATCCCAACCTTTGATGACCTCACCTTTGCCAAGTCGGAATTTAAATCCATCCCCACTTGTTGTCGCGTCAAATTTCTTGCCATTCTTTAATCGTCCAACGTAATAAACTGATACAAATTTTCCTGATTTTGCTAGTGTTCCATTTCCCACTTTTATGTCTTCAATTTGTACACCACCAGTTATAGTTCTCTTTTTTTGTTGTTGATCATTTGGTGATTTCTCTTCTTCTTTTTTTTTAGGTTTAGCCTCTTTTCCATTTGTTAAATTATTCTGTTGCTTCTGATTCTGAACTTGCTTATTTTGTTTGCCCTTCTTTTTTTGAGGTTTAACTTCTTCCTCTTCTTCTTTGTCTTCGTCATCGTCATCATCTTCTTCCTCAGAGTCATCATCACTTTCATCTTCATCTTCCTCTGAATCATCTTCTTCTACTTCTAAAGTATCATTTGTGGTCTCATCATCTTCATCATCATCGTCATCCTCATCTTCATCATCATCATCTACTTCTTCAACTTCAATTTTGGCATTTGACTTTAATTTTTTAGTTGCTTTAGCATCAGCAGGTGATGTCTGAGCTTTACGTTTTTCATTCTTCGTCACCAAAGTGGGAGCTTCTTCGTCTTCCTCTTCATCTTCAGCAGAGTCTTGGTCCTCATACATTTCCAAATCATCAGGTATTAAATAACCTGTCAAGTGTACGTGTCCTCGTCCATTGGATGTAAAAGCAATTTTATCACCGACTTTAAAATTTAAATCAAGTGATTTTTGACAGAGTGTACTCTTTTTTAAATTACACAAAAGGTAATTACGGTTTTCATAGCACAGCATCACTTGAACAAAGTCATCATCTGAAATAAAATAAAATAAAAGCTTTTAGAACAAAGAATTATAATACATAAGAATAAGTTATATACTTGAACAAGCATATGAATACTTCTACGTCTAAATATTTGGTGCATTTTTTTCTAAATCAACAAAGCATGATCTAAAAGTAAATTTTATACATTAGAATAAACACTTTATATGTAGATATAATCATTTAATTCATGATATCATTTTATGTTTTTAAAATGAAAGAGTTTCATTCGTTAGTAATCTATCATTTTTAAAACATTTAACCGTTTTTGAACGACTCTTGAAACTGCTCAAGTATAAGGAATGACAAACAGATGAATAAAAGTTAATCTTTACAGTATTTTTTTTTTATGAAAAAAATTATATTAAATTTTATATACATTTTTAGGATCTATTCATTTTGTAAATTTAAAATAAAACAAATAATAAAAATATTTCATTTTACCGCCTGTTGTAACATCCAAAGTTGCCATAGACACATGGAATGCTTTTTCTACGGTTTGGGTATACCGTTTATTTGGTTCCATAATAAGTCCTGAAATAAATAAATAATTGATGAAAATATAATATAAATAAACATAAATTTTATATTGGAAGTTTCATAAATGATCCTTTATTACCACATGGCGACGCCATTTCTAAATAGATACCGGTACGTTAAAATGCAAAATATATTAAAAAATATTATTACTTACCCCAAAACATCTTGATAGATTTATATTTCTAAACTTTTAAATTAAAAAAAAATATAATTAAAGTCTTAAACTTATTTTTCTTATGAGGAATTCTTCTAAAACTACTACGAACAGCGTGAACAAGCTATTCTGCGCGCCAACTTCTAGAAAATTAACCTATCGAGTGATTCGCAGGAAGTGGTAAATTGGAATAAGCAGAGACAAATAACAATAGACTGGCAATCCTCCAAGATTCGAAGAAACTACGCACACGACATCTGCTGTGAAAATTAATTGCAGCGCCCTCTACTCTACATTTTGAATTTCGTGATAGTAGTGCCGGCTAATCTTCAGTTGTTAAAATTTAGCTTTTTTTATTTTTCTAAAACAATAATAAAGACAAACTGATTAAATTTTATTCAATTAATTATTTCAATTTATTTAAATGATCTAAATTACAATAAATATCGGATATTTATTGTAAAATATATTTTTTTTGTAGTTGACTATTTGAAGTTCAATAGGATGAGCATTGAACACCTAGCGGATAAAATAAACATTACAAACATCATCGACCACGAAAAAATGTATCTTAGGTATGCTATAGTTTCTGTTTGAAGTTTCTGCAAAGACGTTCATTGTCGTTCACGACTGTCTATGACGTAACGAAAGAGTACGAAACAAGAATAATTTTTCCGTAGCCATTTTGTAATCTTCTTAAAGTATCACAAGTAGGTACAACAATTTTAATATTTATTTAAATATTAGATTATTAAATAATCGAATATTTACGAAAACTTAGTTATATGTGAGAAAAGATGGAATTCTGATTCCAAGATGACTGATACCAGGAAAACCATTGATCGCTTTTCACAGAGTAGTTTTAATAAAGTTATGTACCTGTGAATAAATTTACCTTTTACTAACTAGTTTATCAATTAAATTAGAAGTATTTCAATTTTTATATTGAATGTCACAATGAAAATAACATTTATTAAAACAGCTTGAAGTTATAAAACCCGTTTCCTGTATTAAAAAAGCAAGTTTTTAAAATCGTTTAACATGTTTGTTATCAAAGTGCGTCTTTAACTATATTTTGCATATTAAACAAAATATAAGTAATCACGATGTATTTATACGTTTACATTTACTCTCTCTCTCTCCTCGCTCTGAATCATTATCTCTTATTATAAATGAAAAATAGACGAATCGATAGTGGGGTAGGGCCAAAAAAATGAGCTGCTTACTTATAGAAGGAAGTTTCTATCCTTGTAGGTGTACCATCGTCGATCGAGCTGGACATCAAGGCAAACAAGGAGTAGGGTGTCATGGAGTCAAGACGGTATGAACGTGGTGGCAGGTCGAATTGTGATTCTCCGCCTGTACCACCGTCACCTCCTCCATATAGTCCACACTCAAGGACATGTGAATCTTCACAGAAGAGCAAATCACGACGATCACCGTCTTACACAGATTATAGAAGTTGCAGATCATCACATAGAGATTTTTCTCAAGAAAGACGACGAAAACGACGCAAACGATCACGATCTAGTGAAAGATCTAGAAAGTATTCTCGTCGACGCAGATCTAGGTCAGATTCACGAGGTAGATCAAGATCAAGAAATCGTCGACGCAGTTATACTCCTCATCGTAGTACCAGTCGAAGTATAAGCAGAAGTCGTACACACAGTTACAGTCGAAGTCGTAGTCGTAGTCACAGTCGCAGTAAAAGTCGTAGTGGTCGGAATAGAAGTCGTGAAAAACGTCGCGATCGTGGCAGACATTATCGTACACCTTCTCATGATTCTGATACAGCTGAAGGATTAGATCGTCAAAGTGTTTCCAGCATACCACCTACTCCAGTGCAATCAAATGCTTTCAAAAATGATGGTAGTTTTATGGAAATGTTCAAAAAAATGCAAGAACAAATGCAACCTAAAGAAAAACCAGCTACGTCAGTACTTGAAGAAAAGCCTGTTGTTCCACCTCCTCTAATGGTTGGCAAAAGACGTGGTGGACGAATTTTGAAAACTGGAATGGTAGCGAAACCCAAAATTGGTCAAGTTGTTGAACAACCAAAAGACGCTTGGTCACTTTATATGGCGGAAGTTAAAAAATATCGTGAAGTTTGTTGTCAAGAAGAAGATAATACACGACCATTAGTGAAATAACTACATTATTTTAATGAATTTACCTTTTTTTTTATTGTAAAAATTATGTAGATTGTATTATTTAAATAATTTTATCGGTATTACTAAGAATGTAATTAAAATACATTCTAATTTTATATGTTAATTAATTGATTGCCTGTTGAGAAAATGGCTATTTTTGAGTATGAACAGTTTGATTTATATAATTTTTATTATAATAAGAGAATATGAAAAAGAGCGAGAGACAAATGTAAAAAAATTAACGTCAAACTATGTTGTAAGTTAACGATAAATTTAAGAGTATAGTTAATAATATGAATGTAAGATATGAAAAATAATAACGACTTGTTAAGCAGTGGTGATAAATTGGGTGAACAATTATCCCCGGCCGATGCCTGCAGACCCAGATCCGAAAGATATTCCACCAGAATTCCGGGGTAAAAAAACTGTACCATTTGATCCACGGTTTCCTAATACAAATCAGACTAAGTAATTTTTATATTCATTAATTTATTATGCTATATAAAATAATTGATCATAATAAACATAAATTTTTTATTTTTCAGAAATTGCTATGTAAATTATTTGGATTTTCATCGATGTGCAAAGTTACATGGTGCAGATTATGATGCATGTCGTTATTTTAAGCAAGCATATAAGAGTCTGTGTCCTAATGATTGGCACACAAAGTGGGATGAACAAATAGAAAAAGGAACTTTCCCAGGAAACATCTAATTCCAAGAGATAAATTATAACAGTTCACTCGCCAGTTAGTTCAATATCAGTACGTAGCAGTAATAATTATAAACTATATCTTCTGCTACTTGTAAATCATCTATTATTGAATAAGTTCAAATAAAATAGTTATTTAAATTAACTCATGTTTTAAATAAAAATTTATAATACAGTTCACGATTTATGAGTTAAACATTGAACATATTTAAAATTATTCCAATCAAAACTAATGTAATTGTTTCAATTTAAAAATTAAATACGCGATAAAATTTCAAATGAAAATAAAATCTCTAATTTTCATTTTGATAAAATTACTTCAGCTTCATTTCTAAAGTACTCTCAGTATGTAGGTAGCATTTAAATATATCCATTCGATTCATACCAATCTATTTCCCACGAACTAAACCATAATTATTATGAAGTGCAATGTACATATAATATTTATATGTATGACTTTTTTAGACTGAGTGAATTATTATAATTAACATTTTTTTCAAGTTTAAAAAAAAACAGAAGAAAATATTTTCGTTAAACTTACATTTCAATTTTTTACTGAAGTCGGTAAGATGATAAAAAAGAATCAATATGATATTAAATCCTTAGACATGAATTTTTTTTTCTGTCAATAATACTCATTAACTTTTTCGCATTTAATTAAAATTTGTTACATGTTGAAGATGATTATTAATTTGTTCAATTAAATATAATTCCAAGTAACATCTTTTTCTTGAACTTTAATTAATTTAATCGGATTAAATAGAATTTGTTCCGAAGTTAATATGCATATACTAGATATGGTCTGTTAATGTAGAAAAAAAAGGATATAAATTGTTTGACTTGAATTTTTCTTCATTAGTGTGACAGGTTACTTGGTGTTAATGGTTTGTGCATACATCAGAGTAGATATCGGTATGCCTACGATTACTGAAGTAATAAAATGAGACTTAAATTATATGATCTACATAAAATCTTAGTACTAGTAGTGTAACAAGTTTGTTATACAGATGTTTTTTTACACGTAGACGTCAGCATCGTATTTAGAAAAAAACATAAAAACTTTTACAATGAATAGTTTTTCACACTATAATTCAGGTATACAGAGAAAGTCAAAGTATAAGCTAAATATGTTGTAAATAAACGAAAAAAGATTTATCTTAACAAAAAATAAATAATGAAAGGAATGAGTGGCAAAATGCATTGGCTAAATTAGGGAATAGCGAATGTATAACAATAAAAAGACTCCAAAATCAGTTGTTCACCGAACCTCCATAATTTCCTAGAGAAGTGCCACTTATACAACTGACAAGGGTGCGTCGTGGGCAAAAATTAATTTCACGTCTCGCTACACCCAACAGTTCTCAGGCATATTCTTCACTCTATGCATAATTTCATTGATAGTCTGTGATTAATCGTATCAAAAAACATTAGCTAGTTAATAAATTAATTTCATAATTACTGCAATCAAAATGTCAAGATGTCTAAAAGTTTAAAATGAAATCTAAACTCATCTACAGAAATAAAATTAAAGTAATAAAAAAAAAATCTAAAGCAGTATAATAGTAACAATAATTGAGTGTGATGATGCAAAGTAAATGAAAAACAGTACAGTGATGATGAATAAATTAAAACGAAAAAAAACACTAGTGATCACTGCCAGACAACTTCAAAGGTGGTCCATTTAAAATTCAATCAAATAAGTCATTAAACGACACGTACGTGTAGTGATTTTTGAGTTTGCTGCTGCAATGATTATAAAAGGGTTGATAGGAAATCAAGCAAGAGCCAAAGATTACTTTAGCATGAAAACTATACCGCATCGTTTATGTCGTGTCATTATCAGTCAGCCAAGTTGATTCGTACAAGAGACAAACCAAAGTAAGCACCTGTTCCACCACTCTTCTTGACATATATGTATATATATACGTTACTAACTACGCACCAAGTGTGCGAACAGAACCGACATGAAGAACGAGTAAATCGCAGTTCAGTACCCCGTATACGTTCAACCTGATAGGACCGTTTAAAATTACATGTATATTACGTCAAGTTATATCTTAACCTCGAGAATCTCAATTAATACATTTGTCAGTTATTTTATTCTCCAAGATATGTTGTTTCTACGTGATGTTATGTTATAAATGATAAACATTTTTAATTGTTGGATTTTTCTTTTATTTGGTATTGTAAATAATCGGTAACTTTCAGTCATTTTTGAAGATCACAGGTGAGCATGCATCATCTGTAATCCCTATAACGGTAAGCACGTTCGCTTCATTTTCCAAATACATCTGTGAATCATTTGGTGAAAGTATTGTTATACCAGTGAGAATGTTGTATTAACCCGTTTATGAAGCTGTTTGAACATACTTTTATTGGAGTACTAAAAAAAAATTTAAAAAAACATTTCAATTCTTTAGCCAAACATTCTGTTAGAGTTAGATATTCTTTTGATTAGTAAATACATACAGATGACGTATAAAAAATTATTTGAATGTATTTGAATTGAATGATGGTAGTAGTGATGAGTTTGTAATAATTTTATAAAAATTAAAAATACTCAATATTTATGTAATTAATTGAATGCTTTTAATTTAATCATTTATGGAGTTAAAGTGAAATAAGCGGAAAATGGTGGTAGAATCCTTTAGTGTTTTTATTTACACCAATGGTATGAGTTAAAAAATGTCTTCATCCGGTAAAAATTGTTTTCCTTCAATCAGACTTAACTAACACCAGTTAAGGATAAACACTTGACGATTCTCATCCCTCACGATAGACAACTAATTGAAGAAGGTTTCTTAGCCTTAAACCTCGTAGTAGAGATTATCTCTGATGCACTTGATACTTGTAACTAATCTTCAAGTCTCTAATAAGCACTTGTGAATTTTTTCATTGGTTTTACTCGCATTTATTCTCATCTATAGTGTAGACACATTGTATAGACTAGAGGGAATTCTTCTTTTTTTTTCTACAGCTTAATAATTCTCTAACGGGAAAATAGTCGGGTAAATTTTTTTCCATCACTATAACAAATTATTAATGATGGAAAGCCAATGTGTAGTATATACATCAAGTTATTATATATATATATACATGTACATACATAAATATATATTAGCAAGTTAGATAAAAAGTGAAAGCTACATGTTAAAAAAAGTAGATGCATAAATGCTGGAATTTTAATTAATTTTTTTTTTTTGCATATAAATATGTCAATTTTGTGTGTAAATTAAATTGATCTATACATTTCGATTAGATAAAATTTTGATATTCCCTACACGTGCCAACTCTACAGAGAGCCAAATACTTCCACTTGGATAGTTTTTAGCTATAATTTCGATGTGTTATCTCCGGTCTTCTGCTAAAGTCCGCATTCTTTCCTTCTAAATGATTTCGCCGAGTGTATACTTAATTACACTAATATTAAAATTTCGTGGTGTTTATTTTTTTTACACATATATAGATATATTTTTATTTTTTTAAACACGTGCACAAACACATTAGCACATGTAGATATGCTAGTCAAAAATAACGGTATATGGGATTTCAAGTTTACTTCAATATTCGTATATGTGTGATAAATTGGAAATAAAGTGTGTGTGTGTGTGTGATTTTTAGGAATAAAATTTTATCCATAAAAAAATAAGATTCTATTTGTACTCTAGTTAATCTTTTTAACAGTGTTCGTTATATTAAACAACATTGCAATTTTGTGAAGCATCATAAATATCAAACTATTGCTCTTGTTAAGCTATATGCTCCGAAAACCAGTTCTCGACACTTTTTGTAATCTTCCATAAAGCCATAAATAATCCTCATATGTGCTTTTCACAAAATATTTTTAATTTGAAACTCGTGATCATGATTGTGATATAAAATGGAATTTTTTCAAGTAAATAATTCAAAATCTAGTGACAATAATCCACCAAGAAATATCAACTAAAAAGAAATTCAACCGAAAAATCTCGTAACTTGTGATTAGAATATAGATAATCTTTTTTGTGTCCCACTTATTAACTCTTCATATGTTTCATTCTGTATAGTGTACGACAACCGTATATCAATTTTTCTTCACACAGTTTTTTTTCTATTAAATTTCAGTGATATACTACCAGCCTTATATACATTGATTTTAATCTTCTTCTTATTTTATTTCTTTTTTTATTCTTTTCATTTAAGTATCAAGAAGCTTGGGATTAACTAGTGTTATTTTTTTCACATTTTTCTCATACAATATATTTTTTACTTTTATGATTGTACTTAACATGAAACAGTTAATACTAGACATAAATAACAATTGAAAATTAGCAGTTACAACCGTAACAAAAGCTAATACATGTATAGTAGGTTTGGTAAAATAAACTAAGCGTAAATGTCAGTATGAAGTGGCTCTTGAAGATATTCTGTACATGCATAAATATCCGCTCTTGTGGAATAAATGTAAGGTGTTGCTAATCGACGGTGGGTTAAACGAGTGCTACCAACGTCCTCACGTCCGCCCACTATAACCATCGCTTAATCGCATGGCTGTAGGATTCGTGATCCCTCGGGGCGTTTACTCAAATGGTGGATTAAGTCGTTGCAGAGCTATAATTTGAGATGATGATCAGACAGAATGGACCTAAAGGTCTTTTCACCATCCGTGTCATTATTAGGTCATTAGCCACTGTTTAGATAAAACTTTTAATTTTTTTCATCTATTTTTAAAATTAATTACAATAAAAAGTAATCAACTCACCAACCACTTATTTTATTATAAATGCAATAACTTCATTAGTTGTCTTTCAATCTTCTGAGATAAGCTAGTCATTTATTTATGATGTATATTCTTCACGCGTTAAGAGCATAGAAGACATCAAGTTGATCTTCCAATGCCACTCCCATGTGTACCTAGAGCATCAAATAAAAATTTGTTATCTGCTCCAAAATAATATCCAAGTGTCATATGAGTATTATTACTTAGATATAAATGCAAAACAAAGATGATGATATTTGATTGAAGGGTTATTATATATACCACTTGAGTATATTAAAATAATTATTGAATAAAAAATGAAAATAAAACTAAAATATGCTGGTAATTTCTTAAAAGAAAGTAAAATGTTTGATGTTTTATTATTATGGTAATAATGATGGAGAAAAGAATACGTTTAATTGCTTAAATTAGAAAGATTCATCACTCTTTGGGTGATATATGTCATTATCAAACCGGTTTTACCTTCCACCCAGAATTTTTCGTATACGTTAATCATTACGCAGAACTCGTGTGTACTTACTCAGGAAATCAGATGATAAATAAGTAGTGCGAGAATATGTATATAATTAGTCATTCATATAGCATAGTGCACAATCATGTATATATACAGGGTGATCTAAAATTATTCTTGGTATATTTTGTTACGGTTATGTATATACGCATACGGAAAAGAAAAGCTTTTCATCGATGAAGTCTCCCCTCTCTGGCTAACTCTGTCTTGTTATCTCCGTTATCTGATTGGTCGTTTATATTATTTAATAACTCCTCTATTTTTGCGAATTTACAAAATTTGCAAACGCCAATCTGTTCCAAATTCTCTCTAGTTTCTACATATTTTCTTTGTGATAATAATTTTAGATCACCCTGTATATTACTCCTACGTGCATTTCGCCACGTACGATTTGTAGTAGTTTATTTTAATGATCCACTGGCAATAGTGGTAACCATTATCACACAATCTAATATTATTGCGATATAGAATGTCTTAGAAAGAATCTTAGACCAAGAAATACATAAATGTAAATCATACAATGAAATGAAAGGTATGAAAAATATTTTCACCTGTACCTCATTTAAAATTTTCCCCATACACACTTATTTCTCGTTCCCATCCTTTTATTCGTACCAGTGGAATGTTGAGCATTACTTACCGGCTTGTTTTTGCTCTCCTTCCTTCACATCGTGTACCCTGGAATTTCCTAGTAGCAATATGACGTGTCATCGGGACCTAATGTCTGTAATAAATGTTATATATATCATAACACGAACATGATATGCTTTATGACTTTTATTAATTAACTTACACTATTTAATCAAGATTATACCTGTGTATCAACTCTATTTCATTTTATGAATGTACCTGAAGTGAATTCCATTATCAACATTTACTTAAAAACTTACTATAAATATTCAACAACCCATTTATTTTCAATTTTAGATTTTAACCCTCTGTAAGGTATGGTGAATTACAAGCAACATGCCATTTCATCCTTCCTAAATTCTCCTGGCAACTATTACTCTGTGAACAAACAAAAACAATGACAAAATTAGAAACCAATCTATATTTTTTTAATTTATAAATCTATCTGATTTCATGGAAAATATTTCATTTGAAGATTTCGAGTTATAGAAGGTTAACTTTCCAAAAAGCATGCTTCGTTTAGTCATAAAATAATTATCAGTAAAATCAATAGAAAGTTTGAAAAAAATATTTTCTGATTGGTGATCAAAATATTTTCATTGTACTGCTATAGCTTTCAAGTTAAATACCTAAATAGAATTTGAAAAAAAAAATAAATAGTTAAATAAATGTATTTCTTGAGCAATTTTATTTCATTGTTGAATCAATCGCAAATCATCCATGGACCATCGATCTCTTGGACGTTTAGAATTTAAACTGGTCGCTTTGGGCTCGCGGTAAATTGTAGGTAGGAAAAAGAAACCTTCGAAACAACTTCTCGTTCCATTGTTCGATCCTTTTTTTCATTAAAATACTTGATAAAATGTATGAAACATAAACTTGTTTTCTATATAAAATATCTAATTGAAAAAAAACATGCAATAATGTATCTACAAAATATTTAATCCACATTTGTTCAGCTAATTCGTCGATAAATATTCTTGAATAAAAAAAAAGTCCCACTAATTCGATACTGATCCTCGAAACGAATTGGCCGCTGATTGAACATGATTTTCGCTGGATGCTTGAATTTAAAAAGGAGAAGAGAAAATAAGAAAGATAAAAAAAAAATAAAAGAAATAATATGAAATACAGTAAAAGTTCCATCTCTTTCTATCATGTCGCTGTTGTTTTTTCTTGCTGCCGATCGTCGAAAGTAAAAGTAAGCACGATTCTCCCTTGACGTTAGGAATCCACTGCAGAAGACCATATAACTTATGCGGAGGAGCCATCAGAAGGATCGTATAGCCAGTGCCACGTACGATCTACACGCTACAAGCTGCACCACACCTCCACAGAATAAATTTACATCAACTACACTTGAGAGACCAGAGACATTTTGCATCCCTAAAACGGACACTAACAACCAAATGGTAACGCGAGTAGTGTCAATTCCATTAACTTAAAAAAATTTCCATGTCTATTTCGATAAAAAATATCACCTAAAAAAGGTGTTGAAAGACTTGAGAATAATCATTTGTCACCGGATGTTGTCTGAGATACATCGTAAATGATATGTGTGTGCAATAGCAAGAAAAAGTCTTCATCCAATTCTCTAATTAAACCAATCTCATTAATGGTCTTGTGTTACTTTAATTAGCCAGAATATCCGGGAGTCTATCGACCATTAGTGACTACTTAACACGTGTCACCTGTATTTTTATACCGTACACTAATCCATATCAATTAATTTTCTACACTTGCATGCAAACATTAACTCCAAAATAATTATCATGTGCAAGTGCCGTTTATTTATTTATAATTTATATGAAAAATAGAAAGATCTATTTCTTTGGTGTATAACCCACCAAAGTTGTAAGTTATGTGTCTGGAGAAAACTTTTGTCCTGCGCAACGGCCTACAAGATAATAGGACAAAAGCAGTCGGACATTGGTTTAATGAAGAATGATATTAAAATGCAAAAATTTTATCTCCCCTTTGATCAATGCCCTGAGGAATAGAATTCACTGAATCTTCTCAAGACTATGTCGGCGCCCTACTAGAAGCAACTAAGAAATAATCTGATTACGTTGTTTTCTGATATATAATGTTTGACTTCTAGCTGTCTAACACACTTAATTCACAATTACACTGTTCAATACAAGGGATCGATCAATAACAGAGATGAGAACTTTTCAATTATGATTGTTAGAATTGAAGACACAAAATAAATATTTTTTTTTGGTAAAGTAAGTTGAAAAAACACATTAGATATATGTCCATGAAATAGTCTTAAATATTAAATGATGTATGTGCTATTAGAGTGTACAGTTAAAAGCATACTCGGGTGGCAAATTTAGTAAATATGTTTATATCATTTGCAAGGTCCACGAACTTGGTTCATGGCGCGTGTAGATCCTGCTCGATAAATGAGACTTGATACTCAATGACCCCAGTGGCAATTCATGAGAGGATCAATAATCCTACTACTTCAGTCCTTGTTCATTGGCCACGCGCATCTGCCAACAACATGACTTATCACAAGTTCAACTCATACGATTGACTTTAATTTCAATCACAGACAAACGTCTGCGTGTTGCCAGTCACTCAAATTTGATTAGGACTTCTCGTATTCAATTTTAACCGTGAGAAAACTTTTCACGCATTTCTCATTTATCATTTACACATTTTTATCATTCACACTCAAGTAACTTACACTTACTAATCGTCTTGTTTCACTGTACTATTGACACGTTGATAAACTACGTTCAAGTAACTTGCACCTTTGTACGGTTTTCCTTTCACGGCTTTGAATGAAGATTCATGAGTATCTTGAGATAACTAAGTAAATTGCTGTTAAGCTCTTATGGGATCAAATATTTTAACAAGACATTAATTGCAGAAAATAACATTTAATGATGTGCTAATAGGATATTTATAGAAGTAAAAATTTATGATCTGTATCTACAATCAGCACAAGTATTTTTTATCATCAACAATGTCTTTATGAAAATAATGACTATTTTTATTTGTTTGATTGAAAGAAAAAATTTCTTGACATTGAAACTCATGAGAAAAATTTAGTCAATTGATGCAAAAAGAAAAAAAAAATACTTTCACAAATGATTTTAGATATCTATTTTATAAATTAGAGTTTACCTTCATCCTTGATCAAATATCACTAGTAATCCATTAGTTTCTTGTTATGACATGAAAGGACTATAATGGAATGAGTCTTCTTCTAGGATTGGACCCTCTTGAACATAGGTATAAGACATGATTTGATTGAAATGTATCGATATCACAGTGATCCTTTTAACCTTCTATCTATTACATTCATCACTTTCAAAAGATTGAATAAAAAAAAGAAGAAAAAAATGATTTCATACAAAGATACAATGATATCAAAAATTAATTTACCAATGTCTCGTGTAGTTATCAAAATTTTATCACCAAAAATCATCTGTATGTCTCATTTAATTCCATTCAAAATAAACATAATAATTTACGAAAAAATTGTTTTGAATGGCATTCTTATTTGTTAGATACAAGCATTGTAGCAGGGTTTTTTCTCTTTTCTTTTTTCTTCCCAGCTTGGCATTCGTTTCTTGAAGCGACACGAGGCACCGGGCGCCTCGTTCAGACTCACGAGCCATATATATTATGTGTATCTTCTCGCGACATTAATCACTAAAAAAAGAGGAAGTTGCGACGCGTGAATCGTCACCCACTGCAGTCTATATCTTTCTGGTGTCCATTCTATCCACATTGTATCCATGAAGGGAATTTATTGTGTTTTACTAAGATTAGTGTCAAAAACGACATCCAAATCCTTACATGCTTTTTCTTTCAGACATGTAGAAAAGACTCCAATGATTGGATTACAGTAATTAATTACTAGCTGAAAAAGAAAACAATTAATTAATTTTTACAATAAATTTACTATTATCATCATGTTGACATCAACTTAAAAATAATTATACATCAATAGTTTTTTTATAATTGCACTTAGTAAAGCGATTTATTTTTTGAATCTCTATAAAATACAGTGATAGTATCTAATGTTGAGATAATATCAGTTTACTCCTGCTACGGAAAATTTATGCCATGTATGAATTTGATGTGGAAAAATTATAGTATGTCAGCTTTTTATTTAATGCTTGAATACTTATAAATAAATAGGATATCATTTAATGAATATACCTGTGAGAGTTAAAGATTTTTTCTATGTCAGTAAATGGTAACTATAATTTGGAAACACTTGTAAACCCACCTACGTATAATTTTTTGCAACAAATTATTCAAGTTGATGAAGTATATATATTCACACCTAATTTGCTTAAATTTATAGAGGCCAATCAGGCAAATGAGTTTCTTACAAAAATTGAACATTTACACGAAATTTTTTTTTCGGGTTTCCGTGACACGTTGAATCCTCTCTAATTTTGCCATGTTCGCTTGTATGTCACCGCCACACATAACCTCTACAAGTTTTAAAATAGCACAAAATTTCGGAGGAATTTTCAATCTTTGTACTCCAAGACAAATACTATTAATAAATTTCTGTATTTGACAACATGGAAAAATTTTTTTTTTTATTTTCATTAAGATATTTTCTCATCTGAAAATATCCAATTAAAAGTGTTTAATTACTGTAGAATGTGGTCGTTGATGTGACTATAAAAATAATTTTATTATTAAAATGAGATGATAACTCATTATGATGAAGAATAAAATATCCAAAAATATTTGATGATTTAGATAATATTAGACCAATTATTTTATCATTAAAGTGTAATTAAGTCAAACCGTTAACTCGTCTTTCAGGAATGGAATGTTAAGTGAATATCTTTGAAGTTAATGTCAACGTGATCTCAACTCGATTTCTTTATCCATTTTAGTTAGCTGGTTTGTAACCGAAATTTTCAATTACTATTCCACAGCATAAATATCCCTTTTATTTCAAGTTGAATTCCCCTGAGAGAGTGTAAAATTTCCAAAACATAGCGAGAATAAATCTCAGGGTTGTATCAGTTTTTTTAATAATTATTATCGTTATTATGATGGTCTCACGTTTACAACTCTGAAATAGAAATAAAAGTGGTCAACAAGGCGCCGCGTATGAAATTACTTTTGCCTTGTTATGCATACTCATGCGTTACAAGATAAGCAAATTGTCAAGAAGAGGAGAGAATTTATAAAGATAAAAAAAAATAATTTGAGCCTGGAAGCGCCGGGCATGCTGACCAAGTCGCCAGACGAAATTATGGTCAATTATTATCCACGTATACCTATTCTCTTTTCACTCTTTACCCCCTAACTTGCTATCCTTCGTTACAGAGTTTAAGTCAAATACCCAAGCAAATAAGGTATCCGATAAGCAAACACTTTCGTCATACCGCTCTATTATTATACTATAAAATCACCAAGTTTCATACTTATGTATATAAACTGTCTTATGCATCGATTTGTATTCTTCAGCCACGAAAAATTTTAACCAACTTTATCTGTACTCAATAATATGGTAACTATTTTTTCAAAAAAATTTACTTTACAAGATCAATGATAAAAAATATGACAAAAATTCTTGATCTTGAAAGTTGAACAAAAAAAAATCAACAGCTGCATCATTTGTCATAATCATAAAGGATCATTATGACTAGATTAATCAAGTTAGAGCCTCAATCAAGATTGACATTGATTGCGAAATGAAAAAATTCCCTTTTGATTGAGATCAATTCGAAACTGAAGATACTCAAATGGATGCAGAACACAACAATAGAATGTGTTTTAAATAGATTGTTCAACTTTCAAACTCTAGGTCTAGTGTAGAATAGACATATTTAACCTTCTGCTTCAAAGCAAAATATATATCATTTATTTTATTATCATAAAATAAGGAGAAACATAATAACAACAATAAATTATTGAATATTAATTTCTTTATAAGCTTGAAGCAATTCTGTGGATTAACAGATCATGATAACGTTGGTGATGATGATGAAGCAAGTAATCATCATGTAAAAGTGTTTATACCAAAAAGTGGAATGTTATGTTGAAGCATATCACTATGTAAATAACAAACAATTCTAAGTTAAAAATGTTTATTATTAATTGAATATGAATAGATAATTGAATTGTAGATTTTCAGCATTGCAATGGACACTTCATTTATATCATTCACATTCTTTGAATTTTCAACATACAATGCTCTTTTTTACCAGCCATCATTTTTCGAGATGTTATCAAGAACTTAAGGGTAACGAAATAAAAATTCTCAGACCTTATGAACCATAGCTCTTCCAATCAACCTATAGCCAGGAAGTTGCTACCTGCTTTGTCATCTTCATTTACTCTTTACAGTAATATTTTTTTTTATTCAATTTCTTGCAAAGTGTCTCGTGTTCTTTACTTGCTATACATAACATAGTCATCTTAATGATATATAATATTCTTTTAAAGAAATATATAATTTTTTGTGGTACTGATTTCTAAATGACGAACAACTAACCTGAAATAGATAAGAAATGCTTGAAATCAGAAGTATTCTGAGTCACATTTCAAATTTTTTACATCTTTTTTTTTTTTTTTTTTTTGGTATATAGATAAAAAAATATATATATAATCAGAGAGTTGAATTTTTTAAAATTTTTTGTTCCCAGGTACAGACATAAAATGCGATGAAAAATGGAGCAAAATTTGATTTGGAGTAAAACAATGATAATCACTTGCTGCTAAAATACATCATCACTTTGATTGACAACTGGAGAAAGAGAAGGGGGAGGTGGAAGGCGAATAAATTAACAAGAAATAAAGTAGTGTAATAATTTGAATGGTGAAGTATAATTGAAAAAAAGTGATGACGATACACAAATCTGTATCAGCAACCATTAGAAATAGTATTGGTAGTTTGCAAGTGTTATGCGCAAAGCTGGTTGTTGTGAAAAATATGAAGATATTAGTAGTAGCTGGATACTGGTTGGAAATAATAAGGACAGTGGTGGCGTGGATACTGGTGATGCTGATCCCGGTGGTGTTGGCACACGGTCGATCTTGAGTGCCGAGTGTGGTTACTTCTCCTCTACTCGTCTCATCCAACTTGTCGTTGTACTCAGTGAAATATGTATGTATTTGTGTACTTGTGATCTGTCTGTGCGCCTGACTATGTGGCCCGACACGAGAGTGAACCGACCAAGTGGCCGAACCAAGCCGAGGAAGAGAACCGCGGCACTCGTTCAGTAGTTTCTCGGACGGCGCACCGGCATCATCCGACCTCCAACACGAGAGATAACCCCCTATCTTATGTGTGTGTGTCTCCCACCCCCATTATCATATGGAATTTTTTTATGAACGAAAGTAGCGCACGTGACAATCCGCAACTTTCATTTTCTGTCTTCTTTAGAATTTGAAAAAATATATATACATATATACATATATATATTTTTTTTTTCAAAAATTAACTTATTTATTTATTTCTATATCAAAGTCACTATGAATTTTTTTTAAAATGTGAGTTTTTATTAGATAATAAAATTTTACTCACTGTTTCTGTTATTATTTAAGCCAATTCGATTGATTTTAGCCTATCAAATGATTTATTTGACTGTACTTTCATTCAAAAAGACAACGTGTAGTGACTTGAAATGTGAATCAAATCAAGTGATGATTTGGCCTGGATATAATAGACCTGTGACTAGTGTATCGTCGAGGTAATTTGATAAGATGGGCCTGTATTGGGACAATGTAGTACACATCACATAAGTTTCACATTGCGGAGCAATAAAATACTGAATAACCGCAAATCTTATCGATCATCTGGTGCTTAACTTCAATCGCGTTCAATCGAACAAGGTGGAAAAAAAAAGAGTGGAAGACCCGTTAAGGTGATACGACATATACGTGTTGGCAGTACTTTCTTGCAATTGATAGATCGTAGTATAGAGGAGAAGAAGAAAAGACGATTAAAAGAAACAGTAAATCGAAAAAATCCAAGGAATAAGTTCTGTCTACCGCAGCTAAGTAACATCTTTGAAGGTAACTTTGAAGAAACTCCATCCAGCTTACAATAGTCTCAACCAAGATTATTCCTGTTTCATCTTAAGAATAGACAAATATTTCACATTATTCACTCCAAATTTATTTCTCTTTGACGAAATGTTTAAATTATTTCTCCATCATTCAATATACTGCACTATAAATATTTTAACATTAAAAGAGAATATTAAAATCAATTATTATTATTGATAATGTCTTTTTCAAATATCAATCATCAATGATCAGAATGATGCAAGATCATAAAAAAATCCAGGCTCGAATATTAGCGAGCCGACAGCAATTTAGCTGTCTTATAGTGGAAAATAGGCAAATCAATAAATCGGTATTATCATTGAAGATAGAATAATAAGAGATAACGAGAAAATAAAAAAAAAAAAAAAAAAAGAAGAAGGAGGTTGTTAAAAGAGTTTAGATGAGAACGTCATGCTCGGTGAGATCGACACGGGCGATCCAAAAGTGGTGAAGTATAATCCCGAACGTTCACGATCCATCCCCATTACTACACAAAGCAATTATTACATAGAGAATCCTATCAATCCATACGATGTATGTGCTTCGCTACAAGGACTCTCCAGGGAAGCGTGGAGGGAACAAAATTGCCAACGATCAAGCTCTCAACATCAAAGAAAATCTCAAAAGTTGTACACTTATAACGCTTCGATGGGAGGAAATTTTGCTAAAAAATATTCAAGTGATAAGGGCTGTAGTAAACTTAATGAAAGTAGTGCAGTTAATAGTGAGTGTCAAGTTATAAATATAAGTCAATCATTGACACGTTTACATCTGTATTTTGACGTTAAAAAACCACTCTTGGGACCCTTTATAGAGTCTCCAACGAAGTCTAGTCAACGCTTCCGTGTATTCAGAGATTCCAAAGGAACAAGTAGAAATAGAAATAAAAGAAAAAAAAGAAGAAGACGACAAAGAAGAAGCAGTATTGACGGTGAAGAGGATCATCATAGAGTGGAAGAGAATACATGGTTAGTGAGTTCTAATGAAACAAGTGTTGAGTGTGACTTGAAGGACAATTTTAAAAAGTCTGAAACGTGGCAAAGGACAAAGATTCCATCTGCTAGACGATTTTACCTTCAACTAGCTTTCTTACTTTTTCTTATTGCATTTGGAGGACATTCTGGGGTTGGTATCGGGGTCAGAGTACCTCGGTCAAGTGTTCTCGGGATTATTACTGTTGGGACAATGTTTGGTGTAGCTACTAAAGCTGCACCTATTGATATAGACGCCGCCATCAGGGCTGAAAGATCTGCCAACTTATCACACCTCACTGGCACTTCAAGAAAGATACTGATGTTCATCAAAAATCGATTTCTACAGATTTTACCAGATGGCACTGTCAATGGAACTGAAACAGACAATGCTGACTACAGTGAGTACTCATTTTTATTCCTATCAAGAATCATCTAGAATCATTATATAACTAAATGGTAATATTGGAGAGGATTCTTTTCTTTTACTTTCTTTTTTGGATGATTCAATGAGTTTGTATGAGACAACTGATTGCGTTACCTGATGAGTTTAGAAATTGGCGAATTTAACAGTAGACATTCTTGGACCGACGGTCTGATCCAAGAATACTCAACTTACACACAACTCACTTCTATTAACTAGTCCACTCGAGAATAACCTTTCCATCAACCTCCGTCATTCTAATTGCCGGCATTATTCGCTCAATGTTTCACACGTACACAGAAATTCAAAGAAAAAATCCATTCATGCATTAACACTTGGTAAACCTATAATTAAAATTTAAACATTAGTTATTAGAGGTTCCGCTTGATTGGTTATTTTTAATACTTATAATTACACCCCTAAATGAATGGGTTTTAAATGAAACGTTGTTATATTTTATCCTGTATCAATTACCAAAATGAAAAGTAATCAAGAAAGTGTGAAAAAATAGATTAATCATCATGTAAATTATAGGTTAAATTACATTGCTAGTTAGGTTGACCAATTATTTTTTACATAGTCACATACGCGTATCGAATAGGCACCTTGGAAGTTTACCAACATCTTGAATGGTTTGTCTGTCGACAAAGCTCACCGACGACTTGTAAAGTGGACGGCAATACGGAAATAGCGTGACTGTAGTTCAATTTCAAAGTCTTACATCTTTAAATGATTCAAGTTAAACATTGTACGTGCTAGTGGATACGATAGTTCTGCCGCAATGCCAATGACGACAGGATCGCTTCAGATATCAATCATCATGGAATCCGGCCTACTTAATTGGCCTCTCGTACCTGGATACGTGATTCTCCATTCCTTTACTTATTTAGATTGACTAGCGCTACAGTCACGTGCTATTATTTTTTCATTTACGTCTATTGCTATCAATTCTTTTTCGTTGGTCAATTTATTTATTGACGTTTAACAGAATATACACAGCTATTATCTCATGATAATTATTTCAACTTAGACGCCAATCCAATCATATCAGCAAAACTGTCTAGATTACTGATAAGACTAAATTTAAACTAGTTCATGATCATGACAATAACATTTATCAATTTACGGAAATTGATTTCTACAACTCAATTATACAATGTATCTACAATCATGATGCTAACAACAACAACAATAATAATAATAATAATAATAATTATTATTATTATAATAACAGTAATTGAAATAATAATATTTCAATGCATTTAAAGTGATTTCAAGGAATTGAGTAAAATACTTGAGTTTGATGGAAATAATTAAACTATTTTACCATATAAATGGAAAATTTAAAATACATTACAGGAGTAAGGAGAATAGATAATCGTGGGCAAGATTAAATATCCAGATAATGCTACTCGGCTTCAATACTGACGAGAGTAAAAGATTGTTGGCTATGTATCGAACATATACTTGGTGAATAACTGGGTATTATAACGCGCGATTAACTAAAGCCGGAACTACATCCATAGTTCAAGGGTTATATAGGCTTGAAGCGGACGCATCACGTACATCCAGCCTGCATTCATCGTTCCGCTCCTCCTTCATGTTTCCTTCAGCTTTCCTTCAGGGTTTCTTCGTTTAGTTATCTTCTTCTTTTCATTCCTCTTTCTACATCTACTCTCAGTGCACATCTTCTTTGCTCCAATTGATGTTCGAATTACACCTAGTCACGCAAATCTACCCTTGATCAAATTTTTCTACACTAAATATAGAGCCATTGAAATTCAAAAATCACTTGCAATCAATTATTATTTAAATTTGAATTAATTATAAAAAAGATACTACAGATTAATCGTTTAAATTTATCCAATGTTACACTCGTTAAATTATATTCATGTTTTCAATTCAACAACCACAAATACTTTATCCAGATGACTAAACATTGGTGGGCGTGAGTAAGATGAACGTTTGGTCTGTAATACAGAAATTTCATATCTTTCAAATACTAACCTACCACACAAGTGTGGAGGTAGTTATATTTTTTAAGAATTTTACACTTGGAGAAATCTCAATGACATAAATATACTTTGTTCCTACTTGAATTTACATTGAATTGCTAGGTCTAGGTTATTTGATATGACAACTATATACCAAGTTGAATATTTTTATGGTAAAGAAGTTAATGGCTTGCACTGTGCAGTTGATTAACTTGTCTAGCTATTGTAATTGAAATATCCCGGACGTACATAACTACGTAGACTAAAGATAACATTGAGTAGCATTGAGGGTAAAGAAATTCAACGAAATATGAATACAGATATCGCAAAATAAAAGACCAAACACTCATTGATATCAAATCAATAAAAATGTAAGACGGACATGGTGAACTTAAAAATAATGTTAACAATAATAATATCAATATTTAAAAGTTTCTTTTAATGAAATAGACATTTAGAATATGATAAATCATTCACAGTCGAAAGCACAAAGTCAATAACCTCGATATCTAGATCAATTGCATAGTATATACTCTTCCAGCTGGCATCATTGACCTCTACATGAAATGATGTAACAGTCGTCACATCATCATTCTATAATCACAGCTCATAATTTAGTTCATTTTTTTTCTTGTTATGTTATAATGTAAGAATTGAGTGTCGTGTAGAATATTAATCAACAGTATCATCAACGCAGTAGCGTCATTATAAACTATTATATCTACTTTTATTAGAATATCTGTTTGATAATCAACTCTATATCAGACAGTTGGATGATATACTACTTAATGATAGAATTGATGGATACACTCCTAATGAAAGGTATATTTGTTTAGTGTAAATTTAATAAAAACTTATGCTCATCAATTATTCTCATTCTTTTCCCATCATGTTTAAATCAAGAGCAAATGTAATGATGAATTTTTTTATTTTTTAACTCACACAGAGATTCTTTTTATAATCTGTAGATTATCATTTCAAGTTATTGAGCATTATGGCATTTAAGTGTTTTGTTTTTTATTATTTTTATTTTGTTTTGATTAATTGTAATTAATAATTGCCCAGTTGTTTGTGTTAAATGGCTAGAAATCTTCAGAAAAATTCGAAAATTGAAGCAATAAAAATAATAAATGATACTAAAGTGAAAAATCATTCAACACTACATTATTGTCAGGAATTACAAGTCTTAAGTAGAGATAATTTTTTTTCTTTTTTATTCTCTCATCTATCTCCTTCACTCTTACTCTCTTTCTTTTTCTCTTTCTCTCTCGTAATTTTCTTCTCTTTTGTCTTTTATTATCAGAACGAAGCAAGCTGGTTGTCCAGTTTTTCAAGTTCTTCCGCCCTCCAACCTTAACGAGAAAAAGGAACATACATTTCTTACTTCATGGACATAACAAAGTGAGACTCAGACTTAGATACAAAAAAAAGTCATTATGACGCGAGTAACTGCAGAAACTTAGCTGTCAGTTCATTAGACGTCTAGAGAGTATTTAATGAAACTGCGTTAAATGTTAAGTTGATACTTGGAAGAGAATCACCATCAAAAGGTACACTGAGAAAAGGATTTTGTAATAGTTAAAGAGATTCGTCAACTTTTTAAAAAAGTTTTTGTTCAAATATTACTAAATAAATATTATTGTTAGTTATAACAACAAAAATTATTTGTTTAAATATTTTTTCATTTTAACATAAGACATTTCTAAAAGTAACATTCACTTATTTCCTTAAGAAAAAGAGATCTTTAATAATATTTAAAATATATTCAGATAAGTAGTAATAAATTTTAATTTCTTCAAAATTGTTTTTTATTTTCTAAAAAAAGTTATGCACTCTTGTCCAAGCTATAAATTATATCAACTTCATACTCATGAATAAAACGCAATAAAAAACTTTAATAGTTATTTATAAAAACAAATTGGGACTAGCTACTTTCTAAATTAGCATTATTATACATGACACATGCTTTAACAGTTCTTCAATATCAGTAGCTGTTGGAGAATTTTCCCAATTGATTTCTATGAACAGACATTCGGAAATTATTAATTAGTTGGTGATTAAATAAATCAAATATCATACATTTAAATAAATCAATTAATCAATTTGCTATTATAATATTTTATCCACTGACCCAGATATTATAAATATCCATTTCTCAGCGGCCCTGACATTCAATATGTTTATATCGAGAATGAATTATCAGGAACACCCACAGTTTGTACAAACTGCGATTTGGACCCTCTTCGAAGCTAAACTCGTTCATTACGAAGATTAAGACATCTCTACTATGGAGAATCCAAATCAACAATTCTGGCGCCTCACATTCTCTTTTTTCAGTTAATAATTTAACCCTACAATGCCTACGTGATCAGTTTCATTTACATACTTTTCATCATTTTTTGTTTCATTCTATTTTTAACTCCATATACAAGTAATCTCAAGGGGCCCTGACGTTCATTTGTTAATTTAAATGTTACTTTGACCATTATATTTATTTGTAGAAATATCTGTTCAACTACGTATGTACTGAAATTAGCCTTGGCTCATTCAAGTGTGTATTTTGTTTGCTATGAATAGCGTGAGAAATTCCTTGCGAAATACGTAAATTAACCGCATAATTAACCGCAGTAAAATTTGAGATCTCATAAGTCAGAATGAAAGTTAGTCTGATTAAGGAATAAAAATATTATTCTAATGCTTATTCAATTTTACTATTAACATATTTTTATCTCACTTAATAGAGATCATTGATAGAGGGCAAAAAAAATTACAGAAGATAAGAAAATATTTGCTTTTATGAATATTAAATATTTATTGGCAAACTTTAATTGATATTTAAATAAAAATAAATGAGTTCTAATTTTTAGCTAAATTTAAAAAAGTCTGATATTATTTAATAATTATTCTTTTTTGCTCAGTCATTTGAATGAATGTGATTTATAATTAAAAAATGATTAAAAGTAAAACTAATTAAAATAAAAAATAAGTTAAATAATATTTTAAAAATAAACATGATTATTAATATTTATTATAATTTTGTAAATACCAAGTTGAAAAAGAAAAAAAAATGAATATTTAATCTTCTGATTTGTATTTATTAATAGTATATTTCAGTATATCTTTACAAAAGTAAATTCGAATGATTAGAAATTTCTTGGGGCCTTCTAGGTTGCTATTTTAATCGATGCTGTTGGTGAAACTTGTTTTTATGTGACCGTGGTTCACGGTAAACGCCTCATTTAATTTTATGGTAGACATCAAATTAACCCTAGGAGTTAATATAACAGAGAGTAACAAGGTGTATTGAATATCCTAATAACTGATCTTTTACTTGTGATCGTGATTCAATCGGTTTACTCGGTTTAATTCAGGATAAGAAAAGGGGAGGAAGATGAGAGCAAAGAATTAATAATAATAACCTAACTTGAATTATACCGATATAATAATGTAGGCAGATTATCAGTCACTGGAGTAATCATGTTGTCTACATTTACTTGACGACGCTTCATCATCTTTGGGTGTTAAAGTGCCAATTTAAGGCTGTCCTAAAATTAATTATCTTGGTGTAATCAAAGCAACTTGATAATTATGTGTGATTTTAGTCGTGACAAATAAGGATCGAGCAGGATTGAAAATCATTAACGATCAGTTGATCAACACTTATCTTTGATCATGATAAAGATCAATCTTTAATGTTGTTTTCTTTATATTCTACCTGCGAGGGAGAGAATAAATAAGAAAATAAAATTGAATAAAGTACTCATGTCTGATGGCCTTGCAAGGTCTTATTCCTTTTACCACACACATTTATACACACCATTATTATTGTTATGAACTTTCTACTAAATTTATTCTATTAAATTTATGCTTTCATTCTTTCTCTTTGACATTCACACACCTTTACGCGTCCCAATTATATTCAGACTACATGCAGGAATCCTAAATCACAGATACAGATTATCGACAAGACAGATCGACATAACGAGTAGGTGGGTTATGTGCCGAAAACTAAAAAGAAGGCGTATAAATTGTCAATAAAGACCATTCGATGAATTATGTCTGTCATTTTTTAACCACCAATCCCTAATTGGTCTATAAAAATAAAATTTGTATTTATTATAGTTACTTAAAAGGTACTCTCCATCACATACTAACTTTACACATTTTTTTTCTCTTCATCAACACTATCGAATTGTTCATTGATTTTTTGTATTTCCTTATACCACTTAACATAAAGCGATCAACCATAATGGACCTAGAATGATGACAAAAATGCCATGATCCTGCCATCATGGAATTGAAATAAATTCCAATATACATTTTAGAGTAAAAATTACTCCAAAAAGATACAGAATATGAATCACCAAGTCTAGTTACAAAATTCCAGTAATTTTGACTTAAGAAAATAGTTTTAGTTTATGTGACTTTTTAATAGACTATTAATGATGTGTAATAAAGTATTTTATCACATTAATCTAGTTATTTAGTAACGATAAACCATGAATCACTAGTATACAATAAATGATAGGTATTAATTGTTATTATGTATTTAAATAAAAAAGTTAATTGCTGAAAGTGGCTTGATGAAAATAGTTACTATCTGATACTAAGAAGTCGAATACTTGTGAGTTGCTGATAAAATAATTTGCTCCCGGCGTAGCTTCTCTGATGCATTGCGAATGCTCACATTACACGCAATTCACGCTCCTCAAGAGAACATTAATTGCATGTAGGTATTATCGATTTGCGGACACGTTTTATGAACAAAAAAGACTGACAAAAGTCTTAAAAGCAGGAATGAGTAGGCGAATAATTGATTAGAGATTACTGATAATATTATACTCTATCTACTTTATTAATCTTAACATAAATTCATGTAAAGCCAAAATTACTTTCCAAAATCATTTAATCCTATTTGTTAATAAAATTAAATACTTAAATACTTAAAATCATTAACGATCAAAAATTTGAATGCGCTTTCGAACATCATACATTTAATCCTTTGAATATTTTTTCTGGTTAATTTTTTTATTCGCTGGTTTAGCAAAGAAACGCCCAGAAATATCTCAGATAATATTGCGTGAATATTGCCAGGCTTCTTCAAGTACTACTTTTTCATATACGAATTTAACGTCGCCATACCTCATACAAATGACACTGATACGTCCTCTAAATCAATGTTTATTGCGTCCTGCGTTTTAAGAACCATGATTCTTTCTCATACGTTTTCCAAGTGGAATCTAAGCCTTTTGAATTTTTACTTTTCATTTTTTTTTTTTCTTCATCTTCTCTTGTCCCAACGCTTGACATCACGCTGAGCTTCATGGTTGGAATATTCATTTATGAATGACGATTAAAAAAAAATGACGAAAGAATAAGATGTCCTGGATTTTTATACTACTCGATAAACTTAAAAAAGTAGGAATCAAGGAATTTAGTAATTTGTGAGATATTTTTCAATTTTGTCATTTACATATTTCTAACTATTTCAAATGATGATAATCGACAAAGAAAGAAAAAAATTTATTTTTAATTCACCAATTTAGAATAAAACTCATAAAAATAAAAACACTAGAAACGTTTAGCTTATAGACACAACTGTCGACAATTTAGCAATACAAATTAGCTAAAAAGACTTTGCTCAAGATTTGTATCTGATAGTCGGCATGTAATAGTTATAGAGAAAAGGAAGAAGCCACACCTTGACTGTTACTTTCATTAATGTTCCTCACAAGCTTAATTTAACCGTTAAAATTTTGTGAATTTGCTATTTTTTTTCTTTACCATCATACCCGGATATGAAATACACTATTTATAGATTTACATTATTTATACCAGATATCCTGGGAAAAAAATTCGTTTCTAATCAACAGTAAATTTTTTTTTTTTAAAGAAAAAAAAGCACATTTTTTCTCTATACATACATAGAAATATGTATATAACTAATTAATTTAAAATTCAAATGCTAAAAAATTTGAATAAGTTTAAAGTTATTAAAGAGACTATTTTTTTTTTTTTTGTTTTTCAGATAAAAAAGTTTAAAAATAAATGTCAATTTTTTTTCATGCATACCTTCTCTATATTTGCACAATGTTCAATAGTCTGAATATGATCCAGATAAAACCGACAAGACAGATGGACCTCAAAAGGGATAGGAAGAGAAGTAAGTTTATGATGGCGGACAATATAAGAGTAAGACAACTAAATAGACGCGTTTCTATTTCGGTTGAGGTGAACACGAAAACGACAGACTCAGTGACATAACCCCGGGTTAGTGGCCTTTTCGTGACACTACTTTCGATTTTATGAATATATGTGATATTTAACTAATAACATTAATCAATATAAATACATAAATTAATATAAATAAATAAATAAATAATATATATAAAAATGATGAGAAGACATTAGATACAAAGCCTACCAGAAAAATATCGCGTGTACTCACTATCAAGCAAAGTCTACTAACGTTATTCCATGATAATACTAAGGCGTTAAATCGGTATCAAGGTGCTTTAATTAGTTACTGAAACTAATGAATATAACATGAGATTATCAAACTTGAAAATGTGGGAATATTTTAAATATTCAATTATTTAATTACCATCATTGTTGTAATATACAATGAAGCACACAGTATATAACGAATATATTATGTACAATTAATTCATATTATTTCAACAATGCGGAAGAATGTTATTAAATATAAAAACATAAGGTATGCATATAAAATATATATATATGTATACATATATATATATATATATACATATGTTATTTTATGTACGAATATTTGTATATATGAAAGCAAGTTGAAACTCAACGATTCTGGGACTAATTAGACCAGCCGTAGTTTGTTAACAGTTGAGGTCGTTAAACGCAACACGAGCAAAAATACTGTGTTGATTATCGCGAAGCGTGCCTCAGTTTTTTGTATATACCATTCTAAACCATATGTTACACTATCAGCTGATACAACTGCTCTGCTCCATATCTCTATGGTTTTATAAATCATCCTATTTTCATTAGTTTTTATTTCATAGCATACTTACTTACTAATATACGATGATTAAGTATTCCTGATGAATAATTGATAAATGATTTTCAGCAATATTCCAAAGGATTTCCGTGTCAAGCGGTCAATTAAAGATTCAAGGAGTTGCAACATGTCTCTACCTCTGCATGGATTCTTGTGGTCTGCTTTACGGTTCTGTAAGTATTTTATTTTCATATTTTAGTAAGTATACAGGATGTTAAGATCACTTTAGCAATTAAATTAAATAATATATAATCACATAAATTACGGCAAAGTGAATAAAAATCTACAAGGCCGTTTAGAATATAAAAAAGTAAAAAAAAATTTAAATAATAATAATAAAAATTGGAAACATTAGTTTATAAGAAGCTAATTACCTTCATTGATTGCTAGTTGAATGCCAATAAACCGGGTGACTCCTAATCAGAAGAGTTTGATTCAAGACTAAACCATCACCATTACAGTTGTTTCATTCAATTCTTGGAAATTTTTTATTCACATTCCGCAAGAAATACCACTGACATTCATCAAATATGATCCTTCTTCCCTACTTCTTGATACTCTCCTCATCTCCAGTTATCTCATGATAGTCAACTTCATGATCATTTCTTCAAATTCATTCTGACTTTTATGTTTAAAAGTCCCAAGAAATTGATTCTTCATTGGCAATGTGACTTGGTCAACACTTTCATTGAGATAAATATTCATATGATATGGAGAAGATAAAAGCAATAAAGGTGTCCAAAATGGAAAAAATCATAACGAGACTTGTGTGCAGGAAACTGGAATAATAAAAAGAATAAAAATAAAAAAATATTTCAAGGCATCGATATAACATAGATTTTTGTAATTGCAAACCAGTGAAGATCCTACTACTACTTCAGGAGTAAAGACAAGACAGAGATAACAACATGATCTACCAGATGTTGCTACCGGTGAGTCGCGCGACGATGGGGCAGAAGCTGCTCTCGCTTGCATAACGCCTGAAGGAAATTCCACGCTAGGCCACACCGTGTGCATTGCCTCGAGTCAACTGTATTATACGGCTAGCAGACGCGAGCCACGCGCGTCGCGTGCACTTACGCGTTTTAGTTTCACGGGAAGCCGTGCAGCATATAATAAGAGGTCACATTGTATATGTTCAAGTAAAACATTATTAACTATATTGAAAAATTATTCCATTATATTGTTCTAGTTTTTGAATTTATTTTATATTTTTCTCATCATCTTTAAACACAACTTATCGGTTATATATGGCTGTTTCTTGGAATTTATTATCTATCAACTACCGCTTTACTTTTATCTAAACACTTATGATTTTCTGAAGAATACCAATAGTTATATTAGTATCAAGCAGCTGCTAAATCTGGCTATTTAATCAAATAAATTTTCTCCAAAAGGGTTCATTCTAAGTAGCATGGAGATGGATCAAGTGAGAAGAATGTTCCATTTATTCTTTCAAAAATAAAAAATTTAAAATAAAAACATGGTATTAAAAAGCAGTTAACTATGAAGTAGATTATTTTTAATTCAAAAATATTTCAAGACCATAAAAATTTAATTTTCGTTTTTACTATTTTTTTTTTTCAATAAGTCTTTTATTATATTTACAACTAAAAGTTTGATATTAAGCTTTAATTAATAATATATATTTATTATTTAAAAGAAACATCATTTTATTAATCATAAAGACCGTTAATAACTTAATCTAAAGTTTTGACAAAAAAGAATTTTGAATTTTTTTGTTGATCAATCAATTAACATTTTAAAGCTGAACGACTTTTGATTCCAATTATTTGTCCAGTATTTTCCCACGAATGAGATGCTATGTGTTAAAATGGTAAGGATTATACCCACGCATCTTGAACTTGACTTAGATTGAATCGTGATATGCGACACTTATATGACTGTTCACATTTAGACATATCATGATCATGACTTTCATCGAATACTGTGTGATATAAATAGATAGATATAAAAACTTGTCATATAATAATAATAACTATTTACAATCAATGAATCAAGAGGATTTTTTCCAAAAAAAAGTGCTAATTTAAGTAATGATGATCACATAAAATTTAAATTATCTTATAAAATAAAAAATGATGTATCTTTTAATAAGTTATAAAATGATATCCTAAGATAATGTTACCAAACGACTTTATTACCATATTCACTTTTCTTTTCTTGTTTTATTTCTTTATTAAATGATAATTATCTCACAAAAAGGCTATAATATTAACCAACAACAATTACTCAAGTTTACCTTCATTTTGATCGTCAGTAATAGCTATACTGAATTATATAAACCCGCATATTTAGCTGAAAAAAAGGTTGATCTAGAGTTGAACATGACCGTTAGAGCAGATGCAGTTAATATATAACATATAAGCATAAACTTATATAAGTCATAGTGCAGATGTAAGAAGTAAAGCCTTTGGAGTATTATGGTGGATGGTATAGACACCAAGGGATACAACAGTTGATGGATGCACTAGGTAGTTTCCGCAATTGATCATTTTACGCTAGAAGTACATAGTAATAATCAATAATTTTCGCTAACTATTAATGATGTAAGAATGCAATATTCCCACTTTATAAAAGATTTTTTTACTATTCCTATTATTATCATAAATTGCTTACGGCGCTTGATTTTATATATAATCTCGCGGTTTTATCTTCACAACATCTCTTGAATAGAACTCTCGTTAAAGTTAACACGTCCTGTTCGTTTCTGTGGTCGTACATCACTACTTGAGAATCCTCCTGATACTGGTACGAAAAACAACCTTTCGTCGTGATGCCGGCGTTGAGCATCGGCTTACAGTGCGTCTTCTAACGATATAATTCAAGCCGTTGACGCGTGCACAAATATTATGATGGACGGCCGTTAACTTGAACAATGCCAAGAGACTTAAATCTCGAGAAATGAATAAAAGGGGAAGAGAAATAAAAAAGAGAAGAACAAGGTATGAAAGGTTGAAGAGATGAAGAAGGCGACTATAATGATGATCATGATGATGTTCATGATGATGAAAAGAGGCTTATAAACAAGGTGAAGGTTTTGAGAATATTTTTAAATAATCCTTGAGATCGCAATCCTTTCGCTTACACAGCTTTTGATGCTGCAGAATCAACACGTGACAGTTGTAGATATCTAAACTCAAATAAATAGAATGAGAAGGCTTCCTGCAGTTTCGAGAGATTGAAATACGAGTCGACTCGATACGGGTGGTAATCTGTTTAATGCACATGGTAAACATACTTAACAAAATATTTGAAATCTCATTTTATACATATCAAAAAATTTGAATTATCATCAGACATAAAAATTACAATCGAAAGTTAAATTATTTTTCCTACACACTATTATTTTTTATTTATTCTTTTTTTCTTCACAAACTAACTTATGAGTTAATTCCAAGGATTATGAATTGACGTAGAAACGTGTTTAAAAAAGCTGAAATAATTTTTAAAAGAACGTCTTCTGACGATTCGAGAGAAACCTTTCGACGCCATCGACATCGTATTCTTGTAACTTTATGAGCTCGGTCCGTTTGAACCTAACAACAAAATTATTTTCGACACTTCCCTATTAACACTTAACATTTAACCATTATTTAATACTTCCTAAATCAGCCGATACTTTTCTACATCACATTAAGCTCCAAATTTACGAGTAAAATAAGATGTTTCTACCTAAGAACTGCCTTATTACGATAAATTTCATTTTTAGACTAATCAAGCTATTTCTATGAATTGATGCACTGATCAACATTTCCTCTTTTTTTTTGCTCATTATTTTTTAATAAAACCAGTCAAATTGATAAAAAATAAAAACAAATAAAATTTGTTGTAAATCATGACTGACATAAGTTATAACTTGCCAACAACATACCCATAAGTATCACCATGATCACCAACATGCAATATTTAACTTCGTCCAACTTATACGTGTACAGCTGAAAACATAAAACTAAACCAAAAAAAAAAGTTATTATCTTGTTAAGTCTAGTCTATAAATTTTCTTAACTTTACTATAGTTATACATATCATTGTGTAAAAGCATTAAATTCTACTTGAAAAAGTTTAAGAACAAACTGATAAGTGGTACATAAAAATACTTATAAATTTGCTAATTGTACAAAATATTGATCAAGTTGATTTAATTTTTTACCATTAGTTCATGAATTCTTACATTTTATTTTGACAAAAAGAAAAAAGTCTATAATTACTATTGAAAACAAAGAATGCCGACTCATTGTAAAGCAAGTGACAACAGCGGAAGACTCTCATTGAGATATTACGTGATCGATTTAGCGGATAGGGAGAACTGGTAACACAGAATGCAGGAAGAAAAGTGTATTATCATTTAAAAAGCTTCGACCTATTATTAGGCTTTCAATCTTAAACTTTAAAATAGATTAAAGTTATCCCTCTACAACACGTACGATTTTTTACGCAAGACATTAGGCAAAGTAAACAACTATCAATAAATAATTGCTCATGGTTATTTACATGATTTATTTTAAAATGTTAATCTTGAATTATGGATATTTATTTAAAAAGCTATAAGTACTAAATTAGTAAAAGTAAATAAATATTTAATTTTAAAAATAACAATAATTTTTTTTCTCTATTTCAGCGCGAGTACACTGAAGATTGTGTGTTCAACGAGACATTAGAGGCTCATAATTATAATACTTATAGTTCAGTGAGATGGTCAACGCCTCGAAAGACTCTCTACATGGGGTTAAATCGTTATGGTCAACCTCGAAGAGTTCAAGCGCGTGGTCATAATTTAGGTAGACTTTCACCTTATGCAAGAGTCTTGACTTTAGTAGCATCACCAGACAGACTAGAGACCCTTCAGAATCGTATATTAGGTGCACAACATAGGGTTCGTCATCATCATGTACAACATCATCAAAATATTCAACAATCGATTTGTTCTTCTAGTCTGTCTAACCAAGAGAAAGATAGCAGAGATAGGTTCAGATGCAGAAAGAGAAAAAAACGAAAAAAAAGAAAAAGACGCTGTGAGAAGAATGAAAAAATGAATTCTCATTGTGAAACTCGTGTTGAAGAAGATAGCAAACGTTGTTCAGATACTGGTGGTAACGTTGAAAGTTCCGTTGAATCCAAGAGATCTTGTGAAGATGTAGCTAGTGATGAATTATCAAGGAAGCAAAATTTAAATACTCCTGCGATAAAGCGGAAATCACGATTAGAAGTAGTTAAAAATGATGAAAGAAATCATTCAAAAAAGAAAGATTCGAAAAAAAAGCTTACGAGAAAAGTGAGCTTAGTTGATGGCGTCGACAACACAGCTGACATGAAGCAGAAGGGACTGGTTTTCAAGGAGAATTCAAGCCTGGTAAAAAAGAAATTTCCTGGAAGATCGATAAGAACAACTGTGCCAGCTCCCACAGAGAATTCTAGTGCTACTTTAGCTACTTGGTTCTTTGGACCTACTACTCAGTCATCTTGGGACCCATCCACGAGGTACAAACCACCAAAAAAGACCGTTAATCAAACAATGAAATTAACAAGTCCAAAGAAAATGGAAACCCAAGTTATTAGTACACCTTCGTCTTATAATAAAATAATCAGAACTTCAAGTGTTCCATCTGTTATTGTAGAATTTAGCACTGAAAATACTAGTCTGCTTTCGCCAACATTTGAGTCAACTGATGATATTTTTATTTCAACATCTACCACTAGCGATATCTCTGAAGAAACAAGTGAAGAAGATTTTGGATTAGATGATGATCCAACAGGTACTTCTAGTGATTATGGTCCAATGATGACAACTATGGACACAACATCTCCTGAAAGAACTGAAAATTATGCCAAGACTACCACACAATCACTTATGGAATCACTCGAAATCAACAGGCCGGTTATTGACTCCAATCGATCATCAGTTGATTCAACATTTCCGTTTAAAAGACTTGCAATGTGAAAACATGTCTCAAAAGCTATTTTCTCTTTTTGTAAAGTGTACATAACTGATATGAAATTAATTCATTCATTAATTTATGCAATTTACAATTAATTCACGTCCCGAATAAATATTTTACATGTTCAATCTATAATTAGTTAATGATCTAGTTTTATTAAATTACAGGGAAGATTATTTTAATTTATCAAAATGAAAAATGTTATCAACATTGAAGATAATGAATGATAGACTTTTTATTGTTTTTTTAAAAAAATTTCTTCGTAAGTTAAATAATTAAAATAAGTGCAACAGTATCTGGACAAGAGGCTGATCTTCTCCTCACGAATCTCGGAAATCCCGATACATTTATTTAGTGATTTATTTATTGAACATTTATTTATTGCGTAAATCCCGATCAATAATTGTGTGTGTATATGAGCTATGTATGCGAGTATGAAAAAAATTCAAAATCGATCACTGGTCTTAGGTATCGCTTAAATCCAATTAACGTAGAATTCAAAAAAGAAAAAAAAGGTAATTACAAAAAAAACTTTGGTCAATTATTTTTTATCCTTTACCCCACTGTTAGAATTAAATTTTTTTGATTGATAAAAATATCATAACGATATTTAAATCGATACCTAAACTCAGTATTAATGCAAAAAGACGTAATTCCTGATGTAAATAAAAAAATCAGTTTAAAAAAAAATTATGAAAATGGTTTTAAATGCTGTAAATATAATAAAACTTACAATGTGATTTCAGTTATAATTACTGATCCCACACTGTCATTTGATTACAATAATGTATTTAATCACACAGACTGATAAAAATAAAATACTATCAATAATAATACTATACAAATATTTAATTATGAAGTTGACAATGCAATGGGGATATAGGATACCCAATATCAATTCAAAATTGTCGCGATAAATAATAATAATTGTAAATATAAACTGTGAATATAAAACAATTAAATATTTCAATTGTTTTTAATATTGACTTTAAAAATCATTTATTAAAATGCCATCTTATGTGATATTTCCTTAAACTATATTGCATATAGTTATCGATCAATAATAGCAAATTAATTAAACGAATTTTATATAAGAATTAACTAGAATGAAATTTTTTTCTCTATGTCACTAATATAATATTTAATAATCAATTATATAATTAATATCCTATTGACATTTGGCCTCCATTAAATAGTTTAAATTATCTAACATATCTGTATATGAAACAACTATTAATGATAATTGGATATCTTGCAAGTTTTTAATAAATTTTTCTACAAACGAATGTTTTACTTAAATGCAATAAAAAAACTCGCAAATTATATAGTCCAACTACCATCGAATAAACGGTATCAGTCATTGCAAGACTGCCTTGTTTTTCCTACACACTACTGGTTGACACATCTCCTAGTATAATATAAGTTGACAGAAAAAACTACTCTGGGAACTTTAATCTCTGATGTCCTGGTGCGTACCAGTCTGAAGAATTGCCAATCTGTATCGTCTCGAACGAGTTTACGTATTTACTTGATCAAATAAAACAGTTTGATTCATTCTGAATGTGTTTTATCATGTTGGTTACGAGAAAAGCCGCTCAGAATCATGGCCGGAAGGCCAGATGGTTGATAAAATATACTTAACATTTATTCAAGACATTGAGAAACGTTTTCCGCCTTTGAGACAACGTTTTGGTTGTTTTTCCTCGCAAAAATGAGCTTTTCTGCTAAACGCAAGGTAAGTCTCAGGAGGATTGGCCGCTTTATCGTGGTTAACGATTATGAGCAGAACGCGTAAATCCCAGTCTTGTTACGTACTAAAGTACAAGGGAATGCTTCTAACAACGTAACAAGATCCTAACTAAAGAGACCGTCGAATATATACATATATATGTAAGTTACAATTATACTTACGAATTACAGTTGAGTACTTTTTCTTCATCTTTTTCTTCCTTTCCATCATTTCCAAAGAAAATTTTTTTGAATGTTTCATACGTTGAGTACTCACGCACTGATTTCCACGCTACCATCCAGAAGCAAATTGCAATGTGTCACTTCCTGCTCAAATACAAGAAAGATTTATATATTATATATCGACAGAATATTTATGCATATGTGAAATGAACATCCTTGATACTGTGATCAACATGATTTTTACCCCAGGCTATCGGACGTACTCAATTTACTGCAAATTCATCTTGTTATTTTCCTAGTAAATCTTCCATGTCCATTTTTATTCTTGATGAAATTTTTCATAAATTGCATCTAATTTATGTAATTTATATTTATTTATATGCTCTGAAACATATATGTCATAGTTGGTAAAAAAAGCTTCATAGAATTAATTAATTGTAAAATATGATGCTTTATTATATTTTTAGTTTCTAATCATCGATAGAAGTCATAGACTCAATGTAAAACTGTCAGTTGTTTAAACAATAAATAATAGATACCTTGATAAAGAAACATCTTTGATGAATTAATTTCAAATGATCAGCCACACATACACACTATGAGCTTCAAATTTTTTTGTTTTATCATTTAGATATAATTCCACTACAATGTTTCAAAGTCATTTAAAGAATTTTTAGATTCATATGTAATTAAATTCATCAATAATATTGATGATATCAATATGTAACTTTTTAATTAAAAGTATTCTTGTTGTAGATAAATCAAGTAGTATTGCAATAAGATCCGGTTACGTAAAATATCAAATCAATTAGTTTCATGAAACTAGACTTACTCATTACATATAAATGCTAAGTTACAATCAACATGTAATAATTTGTCATTGATAATCATTAAAACTTGTACGAATAAAAAAATGTTGACACAGCTCTCTAGCATCTGTACTAGTAATAATCTGTGATGTAGAAGTAATTTTTTAAAAATCTATTAATGTTTTTTTGTTTCACATAATTGATTTATATCAACTATATAATCGTAAAGATAAAAACAAATAGAAATAATCAAACATCTATACAAATTTAAAATCGTACATGTGTAAATTTGTGGTTAGAATTTAAATTTTAGTGACTACAGTTTGTACGAGCGTTGTATTTAGATGAGAAAATAAAATATGAACAAATAAAAAAAAAAAAGATTCAAGGGGAGATGCGAAATACCGATAAGCAAAATATATTCGGAACGATCGTTTGTACATAATACTTATCAGTTAAAGATTGAAAGAATCGAATGCTTTTTTACATACAAATAATCATACATTTTGATATATGTACATATTCCTTCATTTCAAATCTAATACCATAACGGAAAACTTGGTAAAGTAAAAATTCTTAATTATTTAATGAAAAAATTAGATAAATGCTTATTATAATCTAAAAATCGAGCAGCCTTGAAAGTTCATTGTACGGAATATGACTTTAACATTAAGATGCACTTTCCACCGCAATTGTAATTAATCGACTATTACGTCTGATCGATCAAAACTCGTTTATGTCGACGTTTATGTACATTTATAATTATAATGAGGAATAGTTTTGAATATTTCCTTCACGAAAATAAGGTGTAAAATTCCTATAAATATATTATTTTCTATTTATAAACACAAGCCGGCGTGGTTGATTTTCGGTACGAGACTCAATGCGCGCGCACGTGCACCTCGAGTTTTATTTTCCAGAGCGTGGTTATTGCTTTTGTCGCTCCGCATTGCGTCACAAATATGGCGAGCATCACGAAACGTTTGTGTAGACCATTACGACATATTTGTAAATTTTCAACGAATTTTTATTTGCTGAAATCTCGTAAAAATACACTTCAAATTATCAAGACTGGCGCTGGATTATTTACCATTGGTGCCATTGTAATTTACACTGCAAAAAGATATGCCAATGTCAACGTCGTTTACGCTGCTCGACCACGAAAGGTAAGCAAAGTTTAATTGAAAAATTATATCTAATCATTTGTATAAACAATTTTAATGTGATTATGTGAATTACAAAACCATGATATAAATAGAACATTATACTTCAAAAATTTGAAACATTTAAGCTCCATTGCTTTCGAAATATAGGTTATTATTAGCTACAGAGTTTTCATGTTTTTATAATTAGTGTTTTAGATTTTATCAATTAATGTGAACATGTAATTTTTCTTCAGTGATTTCATCTGAATAAGAAGCTAAAACAAAAAAAAAACACAGTGTATAGGTATGTACAAGTATCATCATCAATTATGATCCAAAGATCAGTTGAGTTGGGCTAACAGATAAGTACAACGTGAAGATGATGAGTAGTTATCGATAAAACCATTGGTAAATTATTTATAGTCAATAATTTTCTTGAATTTGAATATTTTTTTTTTGGGAAATTTTGATTTTAAAATGACTATGTGCTCATCAATTTACAAATACCATGACTCGAACTTGATATAGTTTTCTTTTTTTGGTGACCGGAACTTTCAAGAGTTTTACGAGCGTTAAAAATCATGATACAAGGTGAATATTTTTTCACCGCAACAGGTTGTAACTTACCACTGTGTGTTGTTGTTATATTTTTTTTTAAGTTTAAAGACTAAATGCAACGGGTGGTTGATAAAAGGAAGTCGTTAATTACCACACTAGCCCTGAATTCTCTTTGTCGGATCGAAGAAGAATTTCTACATAATTACATAAAAATTCATAAATATCAGCACATCGAGGTAGTATCAAAATTTTTTATCTCACACTTGAATTATAAATAACTGAATTAATATTTTTTATTACTTTTCTAATTATAGAATATTATTTGATACACGAGTTGGATGCTACAATTGAATTGATTTGCATTTAGATTCAAATCATAATAGTTATTGAAGATCTCTCGAAGTAGTTACGAACCGCCTACGCAATGTCAACAATTTAACGACATTTCTTAAAATATCTTTTCACTTATCAAAAGTATAACTCAATAAATACTGACCGGTACACTATTCAACTTCTACTAATGCAGTGTTAAGATAGTAAAGGCGTTTGGTTACTTAAAATTTTCTTTATTTTTAGTATTTCGAATGACATTAATAAATTATAACACTTGTTCTCATATGTATATAAGAATTTATTTATGTAATGTATTATAGGTTATTGGCATTAACATCGCGTTCACATATAAATTGATTTCAATTAGACTTTATAACGACTAGAAAAAATGAAAGCTTAAATCGAACCAGTTGTACTATATAAATTTTATAATGATTGCGTCTTCTACGTAGGTGGGAAGATTTAAATTCGTTCGGTAAATTTACTTTTCTTTGTTTTGCTTATTCGTTCGACTTTTATTTTTTTTTTCTTATTTTAACTCATCTTTAAATGGCAAAGCTCAATAATGAAACAAAGAATATTCAACAATATATCCGTGTTGCTCTGATTTAAGATCAAAAGACTTTCTAATTGACTGGAGTTATAAATCTTCATTTTACTTATAAGAATTTTATCGTGTATTTCCACTAACTATTAGGATACGATAAAATAATAATTGATTAGGCTAAAATAAAAATTATTATAAATTAGCCGTCAGTTGGGTTGTTCAATATAAAAAATAATTTCTATTTCTTCTTTATTCAAATGATTCGTTAGTTTATTAGACAATTTTTATGTTGATCCTTTTAACATCTTGCACAACGTTCGATATGTATTTTAGACTTATTTGAAGTACTCAATAGAAAATTTGCAATAAATTATAATTATTAACTATTATATTTAATGTACAAAGTAGATGTGAACGATTCTTGATAAATCATTATACATTCCAAGTCATCACATTAGCTAAATCTTCTTTTATATTTTTAACTATGTAGGAGGATATTGAGACAGGATAAAAATTTATCATTTTTATCGATTTTTTATGACAAAAAATTCAATTTAATCGTATAATTAATCCTGGATTATTCAAAAAGATTATTGTGTGATAAAAATTTGAAGAATTACATTTAATTTTCTGCTAAAGCAATGGTTTTAAATGCCAACTAAGAATTATTACTTGGCGTTGATAATATTTTTGTTATATTTTTTTAAAATAACTCAAATGAGCCGCATAGCTATATAAATATATATTTTATGAATAGAAAAAATCCATAATGTGGTCAAAAGGCAGTCAATCCTTTATAGTTTGAGGTATAGCACTACGCCTGTATACCTTAATAATTCATGGTTTTTTAAGTTGTCTGTTGCACTCACACTTTTATTTCGTGGACACGAAATATTTATGTTGAAGCCTTTGTCGCCTTTTTCTGATTTAACTATCAAGCTACTGGTCACAATATATATATATATATATATATATATACAGCATTTATACGTTTTTCTCAATATTATATCAACAAAATTTTCCTAAAATTAATTTTTTTGTGCTCATGTTGATGATTGTATTATTAGGTTTTTTTTTAGAAAAAGATTAGTTTCTTCTAATGAAGTTATAAAAATGTAAACTTGATACGTTGACAAAAATTTTAGTTTCATTTTTCGTGATAAAAAATGAACTTGAATGAATCAAAAGACATGTTCACCTATCACGTTCATCGTATAACTTTACTGTTTATAGTAATACCCTTAGGCCATATAGAACCTGGCAGATTTAGACATCGTTCTGCAAACAAAAAGAAACTGAGACACTATCGTGGAGGTCGTGTGGTCCACCGATGACACATTACCATCCAGATAAAGTTAAAATATTGAAAAATATACCAACTCAAAACAAAAAGAAAAAAAAGAGAGAACTATATAAATGTCACTGTTGTGTGAAAGTTTTTTATTTTTATCTCACAATTTCGATAAAGAGCAAGTAAATGCGGTTACGCCTTCGATAACAAGCATCTGTAATTTAGGATAAAATAACACAGTAAAGTCTGTAAAAGCACTTTGCACGCGATGCATCACTCACCAAAGACTGTAAGTAGGTATTCAAATTTTCAATTTTATCTTTTGTGTAGTTATTCAGTTAACTATACTGAGCAATTTTCGTCCCTCAAAATTAGACGACCTCACTTGGTGTGAAAGACTTTGATCAATGCCGGTAAAAAAGAAATGACAGAACTTTTAGTTAGCACTTACAAAATTGATCAATTGCTACATCATTGTCTCTTTTTTATTTCACTTCTTTCATTATATTATTATTATTATTTAGATATTATTTTTTTTTTGAATTGTTTTTATATTTCATAAAATTTTAAAATCCATTTTATTAAAGCTATGTTTTAATTCTTAAACATTACAAGTTTTCAGAGTTATTTTTCTGAAAGAGAATTTTTGATAAAGATAATAGAAATAATTGTTTACTATAAATCATATTCAAATCATAGTGTCAAATCTAATATCTAATATTTATTATAAATGTATTAGATATTAATTCTTAGTTCTCACTAAAACTGAAAATATTTTCATCAACTTCTTTTGAAGAACGGATTATTGAAACGATACGGCAATATCTTTATTATCGAATGTCTGAAAAGTCAAAACCATCACCCCAGGTGGTATACCTTTTCTCTGTATGTACCCTTCACTGATACCTCTCGGCATTATATTTAACAGATCCGTGCTTCCTTAAATACTGAGTATTATTTATGTCAATGTAAGAAAATAAACTTGTTCTCTTATTTATTCCATTAGTTAAAAAAATTTTTTAAATTGTTTATAACATATCATTATCATAGCCATTTATTTAAGAAAAAAATTATTCATAAATTTAATTATTTATTTCTTTTACAGGTGATTTATCCAAATTTATGCTAATGGATATTTAATAACTATTTTGAGCAAAGTAGTAAATTGATGAAGTTGTGTTACACGAAAGGAAAAAAAATGTGAACAATTGGCACCGGTGTATTCTCTTTTTTCTTTGAAATAAATTTGCGCTAAATCGTGTGCGGAATTTTTGGGTGTCATGTTCGTGGCTTTGAAGTGACGTGAAAACCAGCTTGAAGCCGACGAGGCGCGAAATAAGATAGACAGGTGTAAAGAGCACAAAAAAATGCCAGTGCAATGAGCGAGAAATAAAAACAGGCAGGCCAGAAAATATAAAGTAAAAGTATAACAATCTGATCTAAGTTGAGTGGGTTATATTTATTTTTTCTTTATGAATATTTTCGTTACTTTTTTTTTCAATGTCCATTCAATTATTATTAACAATCAGTTAATTGAACAGAAAAGATTCATTGAATTTAAAGAAAAAAAAATGTATGCAAAATATTTTTTTCAAAGGTCAAGGTATTTGGTACCGAAAAGAATTTTTTTTCTTTATCCTAATACTTATTTATCATTCAATAAAAGTCGATAATTATACAGACCCATTATCTACTGCTAGTCTAAACAAGTTTATTAAGCTTGGCCATAATTTAAGTATAATACAAATGCTAATAAAATCACTATCGATACATCTATCCTTCCAAAACTAACTATAGGGCGTATTTAGTGAATGAATAGATACATCATGCCTTTAAGTAATAATCTCGAAACTTAAAAGAACAAGAAGACAAAATTACAATGAAAAAAAAAAGATAAATGTACACAAGAAAATTGTTCAAGTATCTGTGATTTTCTGTTTTTAACTTGGAATTCTTCAATTCCCAACTTGAGAAAAAAGAAAAAAATAAACCAGATACAAAGCTAGTTATCTTTTCTGTTAGATGTATCGATCAGATAATAAAAAATTGTACAGATTGGATATTGATACAAAGAGAGTAGAGTAAATAGCGAGATTGTGTGTTTATTTTCAAGTACAAATTTAGGAGTGACAATGAATAACAAGGAAAGCAAGTACACATTTAAGAGCTGTTTATCAAGGAAACTAAGTTAAGGTACAAGACAAGTAGACGCTTACGAGATGCCATGACCCTGCTATAGCGTATTTAACAAATCGCAAATCTTTTATTTTTTTTCTTTTTATATGTCTCGACAAGACAGAGGAGAGTCGTTACCAGTTTTCGACGCCTCCGGGTGCGGGAGCATCCACTCCACCCTTTCTCACTCCTAACTTGCTTTGCTCTTCATTCTTGTTTAAGCCTCTTTCAGACGAATCGATAAGGTACTTTACTTTTTTACTCTTATTATTGCATCGATTTACTTGAGAAAAGACCACTTGTAATTTTATGAATATTTTGACTTAATTTACATTTTTTTTCAATAAGTATTATCAATAACATAGAAATGCCATATAAATAGTTTCCAAAATTCATTGACAGATGACAAGAAAACACCATCATAAGTTACTTTGATCAGTCGTGAAAAACATAATAATTCAATTTCATCCATTTATACTTAAAATTAAATATTCAAAATTAATGTATCTCTAGCACTTGCAGCATAAGCATATTTAATGTTATCATTTGGTCGCAGTTAGGTGCTTCATCGTTGTTATTACTTGATGAACTGTTGAATGGACTAATGGATCTTGAGAAATATTTTTATAAAGTTCCAAGAAAATACCCTTGCATTACTCATATATTATATTATGATACACACTTTCATCTTCATGTTGGACAAAAATGTAAAACTAAGAATATGGATGATCAATCGTTTACCTATGCAATAATAAATCTTGTACATTCAAGTCCTTGTGGGCCTGTGATTATATATAAGATTATCAAAGTATATCTACCCCTTAAGGCTACTTTTTCAAATACTTAACAAGTCAGTCCACTAAATTGTATCAAAAATATACATGTCAAGGTTTACAATTTATTAAAATATTTCATTTTTAAAATTATTTTGGCAAAATGAATTTTTTTTAATACATTCATATCAATAAATTACACAATAATATTGACTCACTATGGGGTTATCATGTTCACACCTTGGTATTATATAAAAAGTATATCATGATGACAATGATTATTTATTATATCTCAAAATTATTTGTTGAAGCACACGAAAGTGCAACGAATGTATGCATCTTCATATCGCCAAAGGTGATATCTAAAACATTACCTCTCAAATATTCAATTATTCGTATTATTTTTGTCTGATTTATTACCAAGTTATAACATAAATTTGTTCTTAGTCATGCATTCAATTTTTTTTTCGACTTGTAAATAAATTCTTTAATTTCACGCTTAATTAAAATACCTAAATCATTGATTTAGACTAGTTCGTGTAACCAATTAGTTTGGCAATCATAATTTTTGAACTAAAAGTCTAAATTGATTTTCTTCATTCTTATTGAATTTTTCTTTTTTTTCTTCACCACGAAAGACACTTTAGAAAAGTACGAATAATTGTATTCAATTAAACGAATATTAAGATGATATCAAGTAGCAATTTAAAATTAGTGGTCAATGTCTTGGAGTATCTACATGTATTGGACAAGTGCAAAATCGAGGACCACGAAAAATCAACCATTGTATAATCTGAGAATGGTAACGCCTTATTCGTTGAATTGAAAGGGTAGATTTTATCAGCGGCATCAACTACTCAAAGTTTTAAAGCTGTGATCATCAATGATACGATTTGATCAAAAATATCTCCATATATCATATGATGCGTGGGTGATTGAAGAATTTTTTTTTCTGACCACCCAAGAATATTCTAAAGTAACCCAGTAATTACGGTATTTAAATAAAAATTCAGATATATAGCATAATTACTTATAAATACTGTTGTAATATACATTTATCAAAGATATTTGTATAATGAGGAGTGAAATTACCAAGAAAATGAATATTTTATCTTGAAAATAAGAAATAAATAAGCAATTAAATTCTTAAATGTTTATCTTTAACTGCAAATAATGTAGAAACTGATTCAGGTGGATGCCAATTAAAATATTTTTAGCAGATATATTGATTTTTTAGTCAGAGTATTGTATAAAACTTTGTCAAAGAATTATTTATCAGTAAAAAGAAAGAAATATTGAATAATTTATTAATCGATATAAAATATTAAATTGTCAGGAAGTATAATAAATTTCCATTGACTACATTAACCTTGTATACTTTTCTCCAAGTATTTTGCATTGCTTGTTATAAGACTTTGATCGTACCGTGTTTTGGCGCCCCTTGGTGCGCTCGTTAACTCCCAGAGTGCTCGTTTCTACATCCAAACTGTCGCTTCCGTGCGTGTTCAAATTGAATATCAAAGCACGTAACAACTGTACTTGAAAAATGCATTAGCAGATTGGAAAAATTTTCAAATTTTTGATATTCATGAATTTATTCCTGTTATTGGAATATAAAATGAATTTATTATATTTCCAGAAGAAACCATTTATACTTAAAAAAAATTTCTATTTGACTTTTACAGCATGATGACGAGGAGATCCAAGAGGCCGTAAAGCTGACCATGAGAGAGAAAAGATTTATCAAGTTTGCATCAGTGGTATACAATGGACAACTATACATGACACCTCAAGATTTTCTTGATAGTGTTGTTGAATCAGAACCGAGACGTAAGTGTACTTAACTTATAAATTACTTGACAAATATACTTTAACAATGGATAAGAAATTTGCGAAAATGTAACAAATTTATTTGGTTTTGATTAAATTTATTAAATAGGTATTATAAGATATTTGTTCAATAAAAAAAAAATAGAATATTACAAAGATAAAATAGAGATAATGTAAAATATTATGTTATAGACTAGTTCTAATGATTATTCATTTTTATTTTCAGCTAGATATAAAAGGAGACTTCTTACAAATAAGGATTTGGAAATGATTAAAAATGTTACTCCTCAACTTCGCCATGGAAAACCTACTATGTTCCGGAATTTAAAAGATAAAGGTGATTTATTTATTTACCAAATCTATAGCTAGAAATTTATAGCCTTAAGTAATATTTTGCATCTTAATGTAAGTTTAAAATAATATGAATAATTTAAAATGAGAAAATGTTAGATATTAATTTCCATGAAATTCATCAATGTATTTAATGTATAAGATAATTGAATATAATCAAATCATAATAGAAAAAGGACAAGCATGCATTTGCAATTAGCCTATCGAGTTGAGTTTTAAGAGTTAAGGAAAATCGTTAAGCATTATCGTATTCACTCATTAATATAGCAATTATAAATAAAAATAAAAAACTAACAAGAATGAATATTTTTTTCAGGAATAGTATCTTATACGGAGTACTTGTTTCTTCTGTCTATACTTACAAGTGAGTATTTATATATAACTCACCATTCCATAGATAATTTATAGTGCGAATTACTTCGCCAAAGTAAACTTCAAGACGCTTTATCGCTTTCTCACACCGTGTTATTAAAACCAGTTTGTATCCATAGATCTCTGAAAGACGTCTTACTATGTATTGCGGTTGTTCTACTGATAGTTATGTCTTACTTCATTTAGATATACTTTTCTTCATAATAAACATCAACAGCTATCTCCTAATCAAAACAAACTTTTTGCAATCTGTTCTGTTAATTGCAGAACCACAAACTGGCTTTCGCATCGCATTCAATATGTTTGATACTGATGGCAACGAAATAGTCGACAAAAATGAATTCCTAGTGGTAAGATAACTAATTCTTATTTTTTATTCATTTCATTTGTATTCAATTTTGTTCATTTAAATTAAAGTTTATTTCGAGTTTTTTTCACCCTTGTCTATACCATGAAGAAATTAAAATCCACTCATCAAATCGGGTATATTTACTCAGGAGTAAATTTTTCTTAGAAAAAAAACATCAACTGTATTGTTAAAACATTCACAATCCATTGTAAAATAATAATAACTTTGTTATTTTGGAAAGCCTTTGTACCAGCTACGGAACATGTAGATCATAATTAATTAGTGGGACCAATATATATAGATTCATTTTCAAAAATTTGCATGAGCCAATTTTTTCACAGATCAGAAGACTATTTGGTTTTGGACTGAAGGAACGTGCTCTTGACGAGGCAACTCAACAAGTTGTGAGTTGAAGCTGCGGAGAAATCCTAATGCTTCTGCACAATGTTTGTAATAAAATTATACATGTCCAATGATACGTACAATATAAATCAAGTCACGAAGAAAATTGGATATTTGCTTTTGAAGATGTTGGAATTTTGTGATATTTAATCATCTGCTGTGTGAATGTGTATGTTTCATGTAACATTATCATGGAAATGTTTATGCACTAATTTCTAATTGGCGTTTTTCTTTAGCTTTCTAATTATGAAAATTCTATTTAAATTACGTCGATTACTTAACTACATTACAGATAGAGGCCTCTAACAGTTCATTTCCCATTGAACAATTGAATGTGTTTTTTTTTTTTTTAATTGATTTTAAATTATTCTATTCATCAAAAATTATTTCAACAGCTTATTTATTTACATATTCTATCTGTACTATATTTGATTTCTGTATAACTTGCTTTTATTAATTTAGTTTTTTTCTTTATTTATATTAAATGATTCAATGAATGTATCAACACATTTTCAAATCATACTTTTGCTTATTTCAAACACAATTAGCTGCAAAAACTTGTTAATCCAAGTGAAGAGACCCTATCCACGAAAACAATACTACGAGACTGCCATGACAATACCATCGAGAGAAAAAATACATCAAAATCATATGTAAGTTCATCAAATACTCGTCAAAACTATCATCTATAAACTTCAATCTCCTATGGATATCTTCGATTATTAATTCATTTCGTAATACTTTAATTTAAAATTCTAACGTTATTACATCTTCCATTCAGCTTTATAACATCGAGATAACGAGATTCTTTTTTATCGGAAAATCGAAAATACTTGTAGTAACGAATTATTTTATCTGTTTATAACAGATGGAGAAGATATTCAGTTATGCTTGGCAAAGTCGCCATGGTAGAGATACAATTGATGTTGATCCTGAAAAAAAAGTAGAAAATGAACATTCAGAACCTCAAGAAAATGATGAGGTATTATTATCTTTTTCTTTAATTGATAAAACACATATCCTTATTTACCAGTCTCTTGAGTTAATAAAATATTTTAAAAAATCAATTGAAATACATTTTTTTTAGGGATTGCAACGTCGTCACGCGATTGACACGACGTTGATGATTCACTTCTTCGGTAAGGACGGAACTAAAGAGCTCAAATACGATGGATTTGAACAATTTATGGAAAATCTTCAACATGAAGTGTTAGAATTAGAGTTTCAAGAATTTAGCAAAGGGAGTGACACAATTTCAGAGTTAGATTTTGCCAAAATTTTATTAAGATACACATATTTAGATACAGATGAGTTAGTTTTTATACTTTTTGTGGTTATTATTTTTATTCAATAATAAATGTCACTTTGATTAATATGAATTGAAAATTTTAGATATGAACAATATTTAGGAAGATTGTTAGAAGGTTCAAAAAATCATGAAGAAATTAATTTTCAAGAATTCCGACTGTTTTATCAATTTTTAAATTCTCTTGATGACTTTTCAATAGCCATGAGAATGTATACCCTGGCAGATCATCCGATATCCAAAGGTAGAATAATTATATATTATACTTGTGATAAATAAATGCTTATTATCTAATATAAATTACTAATCTAAACAATTATTATAGATGAATTTTTACGTGCAGTTAAAATATGCACAGGAACCTGTATTCCAATGCACATTATTGATACAGTTTTTGCATTATTTGATGTCGATGGGGATGGACAACTTTCATATAAAGAGTTTATTGCAATTATGAAAGATAGATTACATCGAGGCTTTAAAGTAAATTATCTTCATAAATTTCCAATAATCGTTATTCATTGGGGCTTATAATTATCAACTTTTGAATTTATTTTCAGTCTCAACCTAGAAATGAAGGATGGGAAGCTTTCAAGTATTGCGTAAAACAAGAAATGAAAGCACCATAAATATATTATGAATTTATTTGAAACATAAAAGTTACCGTTAATTCCTTATCTACAATTGTTTGTTATATTTATTTTCTTAGTGCCAATGATATTTAATTCATGAGTTATGCAAATGTGATATTAATTCATTATTAAGTAAAGAAAGTTTAACTAAATGAATATGTATTTATATTATATACACTATTATTTAATTGTTTGACATTGTTACGACATAAAACAGATTTAATTTTATTCTTACTATTCGAAAATGTTTTATTAATCTTGATAAATTGAGTAAATGAATATTATGTGAAATAAAATAGTGTATTTTTTTTAAAAACATTTTTATTACTAAGTGAGTGATCTTATCGTAATGAAATATAGAGCGGGTATTTATTCCCTGTGATCGTTTATTGCAATAAACGTCGTCTGGAAGTTAAATTAAATAATGTCACTGGAAAAAAATCATTTAAATCTTCTTTAAGTACCAAGGAAATTCACTACATTCTTTTCTTTAATTTTTATTTGCTAATAGCTTAGATCTCAATTAACATTATTCATTCAACTATAAACATTCATGATTAGATAAGCATTTAAAAATTTATTTATAATTATTTATGAATACTTTTGTACATTTATTTAAATGAAAGATAATGAAAAATATTATTTGTTCACTGGTAAGATGTAGTAGAAACCAAAAATGGGAAAGTAATTCATGAACCGTGAGCCAGGTACCCCACTGAACCCCAAGAATATACCGAGCTTAGTGTCATAAATTTGACTTTGGTGGGGAGGTATGGCAAAGTTCATGAAGAAGATGTGAATTACCTACAGTAATTTGTCAGTCAGTGCCGGGAAACAGTCAAGTTAAATACGTTTAACCAAAATTGAGTTCTGTGCAAACATTCAAGTTCTTTTTTGTGTTTTGTATTTTATTTATCGCACGTTGCTCATTGCAGTGCGATTAACATTATGGGGATGACGGGAATGTTTAAGTGGCTTCGAAAGTAAGTAATAATGATAAAAAATACTTAATAGCTTTATAAATTAATACTTGACATTAATAACTGTCTAAATATTTCAATATTCTACTTTATTTATGTAAACATTTAAAATTTACTTCCTAAATATGTTCTTTTTTTTGATAATTTTGTTTGCAATCGTGTTTTTCTAATATTACAGTATTTATCAACAATGTTATGGAATTAGAATTATAATTCAACTGAAATTATTATTATTACATTAATTATATTGTTGATCAAGATTGTTTATTTTTTTCTCATATAACACTAATTATTTAACCAGAAATTTTAATTTAATATTATTCCATATATCTGTTCAGCAAAATATTTTACCATTAACAGCACTGAACATTTTAAACGCAAAGTAAACGTATAATTTCAGACTCATGACGTAGACTCTTAGTCTTGTAGGCTCAAAGTCAGTGAATAGAATTATTATTCTTGTTGCTAATACTACTTATTGTACTTGTGTACCCAGAGATTCATTTTAAAATAATTTCCTTTCCTAGAAGACACTGTAAAGTTTACGGTGCAAAATTCCCAGACCCTCTTAGATTCCGAATGACCGATACTACCTCTCAATGCGGGTATCCATTGTCTAGACATAGCCCATGTCTACTCTAGTCTCCAGATTTGTTCTTCTTAAATGATTCCAACCTTTTAATATCCCCCATAATTACCATCACGTGATGTCATTACCTGATGTTCCGTTCTATGAATTTTTGTTACTTCTAAATTATTCTTAAAAGCTATCCAATTTAAGGTATTTAAAAGAATATTTTCTATCTTATTAGAATTCACATTTAGATAAGGTTAGCCATGCAAAACAAAAGTAAATATGTTGATAAAAATCTAAAATTGTTATTTCTCTCTTTCCGTTATTATTGAAGTCATTGAGCAAAATTGCAATTCAACATTTTCAAATGTTTCCGCTCCTCTAAATCACATAATTATAAAAGGCAGGAAGTAAACACTGAATAGGCAGGATGATAAAATGAATTCAGGAATCCAATCCTTTCTATTGAGGAATAATCATTCATGCTTCTATAATGCTATTGCTAAATAGAAATAACATTTAAATTAGATTTATAATTAATATAGATATTTTAACAGAACATTAACTTTATTACTCATATCTTATAATAATTGTTCTTTTTTGTTATTAACAGAGACACACTTCAGCGTGGTCGAAGTCGTCAGAGCTTACCACCGAATCTCAACAGCTTTAATAAGTAAGTAAAATTTTATGTGAATATAAGATTAAATATTAATTTTATCTCGTAATTAAATCAAAAAATAACCTAATTAAAATTTCTGAACAAATTGGCACACATGATTAAAAAACCGGAAATTCCGATCAGCACACACCTTCGAGATTAACAAAATTACGACTCGGTATTCAGTAGTGTTTTTACTCAGTTCGTCAACTCATCGCATTTAATTTATTTGTTATTAATTGAATACCGATAAATTATTGCATTGATTACGTATAAAACTTAACCATAAAATTTAGTTCATTAGTTAAAAGTGTTAATAAATTTAATTGCATCACTTTTGTATCGTTAAAAACTGTTTTTGTGACTGAATTTTCATTTAAAATAATATTTACTAAAATGGAATCATGGACAAGTTCTGATTCAATATATTCATCATATAGTTCGTCCTTCACTTCATCTTCACTAAGTAAATATGCTAAAAATCGTCAAAGACGAACTGTTGTTATTACTGCATCCATCCTTGTCAGAAATAACCAGAGTCATAGGTACAAATGATAAATATCTTCGAGATAGAATAAATTCTTTAATAATTATTACTTTACCTACAGATCATTTTTAAAAAGCATTCACTTAATTTATGAGATTTAATTATCATTAAAATAATTTTCATTTTATGTACTGCAATAGTCAACCATTTTTTTTACAGTGATTCATATCGTTCCGCCCTACAAGAATTTCTTGCACGACGGAAAAATCCAGACGATCCAGGATATATTATATCTCCCAACACCTCCGCCACATCAGGCTATGATTTTTTATCGAAAAATGAGTGTGACATTGACATCAGTAATCTAACTGTAAATCAGTCGATTAAAGAAAAAGTTGATAACTATAGTATTTCAATTCCTGGGATTCCACATGCTCAATTAGCCGATTTATTTGAAATTGGTTGGATCTCGGGGACAGAAGATCGTTATATTGAGGTTATTTATGCAGAATGGCAAAATATTAGAGTATCACTTAGAAGAAATGTCCATCAGGACTGTGTAGGTGCAGTCGATCGTGATATTGTAATTTTGTCGTAAGTAATTAAACATCTTTTATAAAATTATTTTAATAATAGCTTACAATAAATAATTGATTTATAATTTTTAATTTATTAACAGACAAATACGACATCAAAATATAATGATACTCATGGGTACTACTCAAACAGTTGATCATCATCTCGTAGCAATTTGTGAACCAGTAGATTGTACCCTTTACCACTTTGTCCATGAACAGAACGAGAAGCTTTCAGTTCAAAGTGTTGCCAAAAATTCAGGAAGTTTAGCATCGGCCTTACAGTACGCTCATATGCGGGGGTATATACATTCAGCTGTCAATCCACATTGTGTTTTTCTCACAGTCAGTGGAATTGTAAAATTGGGTGGCTGGGAACTGGCTATTGAAAATAACAAAGTAAGTATAATACTTTATTAAATAAGCAATGTATGATCAATTATTATTTCTGTTTACATGATAATAATTTAATTATTTTGTTTATAGACATTTCCGGAAGAAAAAAGTTATGAAGAGTGTGTACGATCAGAAATCTTCCAATGGCAAGCACCAGAACTTTTTAAAGGCCAAAGACCAACTATAGCAACAGATGTTTTTGGATTAGCATTGCTCACATGGGAACTGTGTACCGGTGTAGTACCTTGGACTGATTTGAGCAAAGAAGATGTTGAAAAGCAATATTTGCAATTAGAAAGAGGTGTGTCAATTAAGGCTTATAATTTCCCTGGACTATTAAGAACATTTTTAGAAACTGGATTACAACTTGATGCCAGTAGGAGATCTTTAGACATGATGATCATTTCACGTTATTTCCAGCGACTTGAGTTGCAATATGAAAATAAGGAATTATTTTATATAGATCAACAGTCAGTTAATGGAACTGATATTTACAATAATTCTAGATTAAGTATCAACTCTGCACCATTGATAAGTCACGGTAATTTATCTCAGCTACTTGGATCTAATGAACAATTTTCTTCGAGGGAAAATATTCAGCCATCTCCTATTAAACAAATCCCATCTGAAAGAAAAAAAATTGAGCCACGAAAATTATTTCCTCGAACGAATTTAATGAATCATAGTCTTGATATTAATCATATGCGTAATATTGGCCAGATTAAAGAAAATACTAATAACAATCGCAATGAAAAATTAAATCAAAATTTATCTCAAAGATCATCATCTCCTAAAGACCATGATACAGAAACAAAAGACACCTCAAGTCAAACAGAAAGTTTAGTGATACAAGAAGACAGTAGTAATGCACGAATAGATATACAAAATCTAAAAGAAGTCTTAGCAAATAGAAGACGTAGTTTCTTCAGTGGTAATACTACCCTTCACAACTCTTCTGAACATGATGGACTTAATAAATCATCAACTTCAGAAGATAAATTTGATAAATCATCACTTTTAGAAGATAGAACTAATAAATCATCATTTTTGGAAGATAGACTTGATAAATCATCATTTTTAGAAGATAGAACTAATAAATCATCATTTTTGGAAGATAGACTTGATAAATCATCACTTTTAGAAGAAATTAAAAGTAAAGATTATAAACCTCATAAACCTGCAAGTCATAAAACAAGTATTGAACCAAAATCAAGTTCGTCATCGAATAAACACTATTCAACCTTCATAAAGTCAACCCAGTCAAAATCTTCGAAATTACCATACTCTTATGTACCAGGATCAGTAAGAGATGCAGTAATTCAACCACAGGTTCTAAATACTAGCTCACAAAGTTTCTTTGAAACTTCATTGTGGAGTAAAGAAAAGTCATTGTATTTATCAAAATCACGAAATCATGATTCAATATTATCAGAAAATAAATCGAGTATATCTCCAGATAGTGATCAAACTTATACTATTAAATCATCAATGGAACAAGTACGTCAAGAAAATTTAAATCATACATCAGGTGCTGAATTAAATACTGATAAAGCAGTTATGAAGAGCATGACTAAAAGTACATCACTTCAAGCATTGAAAGATACTCTTGAACGAGTAACTAATCTTGTCAAGTTAAATAGCTCAAATACTATTGGCAAAATTGAATCTCAAACTTCAGCATTAAACGATTCTAAAATGTGTAATGGCATTAATGAAAATATTTCAAAGAGAAATGAATCATCATCTCTTGAAGAATCATTCAATTTGAATGAGAAAATTGACGAAAAAATTAAGACGATTGAAAGATCATCAAGTCAACGTTATTTTACAGTCAGTTTAAGAAAAACTCCTAAAGATAATGAAAGAAAATCGCCAACCAATGAAGGAAAGTTAACTCATATTTCGATTTCTTCTAAGAAAAAATCTTCACCAGAAAGACCACGACCAACGTCAGTTGAATTAAAAACAGCTCTAGAATGTGGTCTTCCTATAATTCGAAACACGGAAGAATATAATGTAATTGAGCGAAGATATAAAACTAAAACATTGGACACACCAACAAATACTTCTTCAAAATGTATAATGGATGCTGAAAATGATAGAAAGTTTGATTTGTTGAATACCAATAATAAAATTGACGATAATAAGTACTCTTTATATTCGGAAATAATTTTAGCTCGACGACAATCACTTCCTCCAAATTTAGGGGAACTTAAAAGAGCCAGTAGTGACTTTGTTATTAATCAAGCTAATAAAGATGCTAATTTAAATGATAGTGTCGTGGAAGACTTTTATATAGATGACGAATTCAATGAAAATAATTTAGCACCAAATATGATTCTACTGGATGAAGACTCAACAGCCGGAAGCCATGATATTTTTTCTGACTTACCAGAAAATTACTTTGGAACTTTATAAGTGTAATACTTTTAATATATTGTCAGTTTGTAAATCAATTTTATATTTGAAAGGATAATCAAATATAATTTATACATTATTATGAGAATAATATGTACAAGTAAATTATTATCTGAATAATTATCGAAAATAATTATATGTTTTTACTAAATATTATAAATAAATATGACTTTTCATCTGTATTAAATTTTTTTTATAAAAATGAGCGTTTATTTTCTTCACATAAATTTAACAATAGGAAAGCGCAATCGTAAATATTTTATCTTAATCTACGGAATCATTTAGTTGAATATGGACTACAATTTTTTTGCTAATTAAGCATGTTTTCATATAATAATGATCAATAGTACACTAAGCATAAATATAATAATAAAATAAAGATAAATTCTTTCTTTATGTTAAAAATCATTTACTTAAAAGTTGAATAAAATATATGAGAAATAAAAAATCCTTAACGTCATAATAGTTAAAAGAGAATTTGAAATAATGTTGTTTGATATTACTTTAAAAGAATTTAGAAAAACTGAATTGACTAAAGATAAAACTCAATGAATAAACTAAATAGCTAATCCAAATACCGATACAATACAGTACATAGTTTTGTTCTCCCATCGAACTGTGCAACTTCCATCAGTAACATTATCCCAATAACAAGAACTTGCTGTATGTAAACCAGCTCCATTCTTTTGCATAATGGTACATGTAACTATAAAAATTGATAAAACAAATTCAGTTATTTTTGTAAATTGATTAATAATAATAAGAATATATAATACTCAATGAATATACCAATATATTTATAAGGCTTTTGTAATTTTGTCAAGCTTCCCAGACAACTTTCTACAACATGAGATGTCCATTGGCTGATTTTATTATGATGATAAGCATCACCTCCGATGGAGACTTCTATTGCTTCTTTTATTATTTTACTAACATCATCAACGACAAATTGAGGCTAAAATAATAATTATTGAATATTAATGAAGGTATTCTACTTTCCTGAAAGTACATAATAACTTTTTTTATTACTTCTTCTTGCATATCCTCTTGCATGGTGGTGAATAGTACTAATTCTTGATTGATCTTTGATTGAAATTCACACTTATAAATATATTGTTGACGTAAATATTGGTAAAATCTTTCTTGATATGAAGTCGTAGTTACATTCCTTGTTAAGGTTATCGATACATTAATTTTAAAATAATTAATAACTTCAAGACGATTGTTACTGATTTTGTTTATATAGTATTTATATTTTTTTATCTATTACTTTAGACATTAATCCAATGAATGTTGTAAAAGTAACACAAATGTTAAAAGATTTTCTAGCTTAGGAGAGTTTTACAGTTACATATCTAGAATGAAGTATGCAGCAATAAAATTGGTTGGTGGCAGCACATTCCAGTTAAACTGCTTTATCAACAGTGTAATGAATAACCATAAAAATTACTCCACTTTCATTTAAGAGCACACATTTTCCATAAACACAATATCTTACTGTATTGTTTTTATTTATAAATTAAACTCAGTATTTTATTGGAGACTACAAGTAGATTGTAACTATTAAAATGGTTATTACAATTTAGAATGACCGAATATTGTGATTTTAATTTACTATAGTCAAGTTCAAATTTTTTGAGCTTATTCGTAGACATACATTAGATTTTTTGATAATTATTCATATCAGAACATTGATTGAAAATTGATGACTTTGATAATAGTTTATCTACTTAATTTCCTCAAATAATCATCATCGAAAAATGTTTATCAATAAAAGTGTCCTAATTCGCAATCAGTCATCCAATGTATCATTACAATTGGTAAGAAATTTTATTCCAAAAAATTTTCTCAGTGGTCTTCTGTCAAAAGAAAATGAAAGTAAGGAAGATAAAGAAGAATCTCGTAAACTAAGAAAGTGGCGAACTCTTCCAAATGTTATAGACGAAAAAGAGTTTATAAGTATGTTCAAAAGATCTACTCCAAACAAGGTATTTCCCTGGTATTTTGGACGTGGGTCTCTATCACCTTCTGAAGATACTCGATTGTTCATGACAGATTTGAGAATGAGAATTTTAGACTACGATCAGAGATTTATACCCGAAAGACATCAAACATTAGGAAATGAGCTAGCAGTGGCACACATAATCATTTTCAGAGGAGGAAAAGTTCGTCAGCTTGGATCTGAAAAATTCTTATCATTGGACAATTGTGATGAATTACCGACAACATATAAACCTGAATGGTCTCTTGAAGAAATTGATTGTACTAATATGATAATTAGTTATAAAGGATTATTGAATTTAAAAGGACTGAGATATTTGAAAAAAGTAACTTATAAGAATTGTGAACATTTTGATGATTGGTGTTTAGAGAGAATCGTGGCTTTATGTCCACATCTTGAATATTTAGATATATCTGATTGTAAGGAGATTACAGAACATGGTCTAGAATGTTTATATAGAGCATGGAATTTAAAAGAATTGGTCGTTACGGATTGGCACGAACGTCCTGAATTCGAATTGAGTTGCCTTCTTCTAGAAGATTGTAAACCAGGTTTAGTCGTGAAACGAGTAGTAAAATCATTAGAAGAAAGACCAAGTGATTTAGGAGACCCATATGTTCCAACTCTTTTTGACAAATTCGTGGGAAAATTGGAGAAGTTTATTGATAGCAAACGGCCAAAAGATAATCAACAATAACTACCTATCATTATGTACTCGTGTATAAATTAATGTACATATTTTGAATAAAAAAAATTATTGATTCAGTTATATTCGATTTTTTTCTCTTCTTCTTTTAACATAATTCAATTCCACCTTGTTACTGATTCCATAATTTTTGATATCCTCTTTGTCATTACTTAAAACAATATCGTTATAACACAAATGATATTTTTTCCAAACGTGTTTCCAACTTATCTTCTTTTTAACTCTTTCTCTATGTAATGCAAGAGTAGTTTGCCTCTTAATTGCTTTTTTGAGATCCAAAACACTTGTATTGTGTGGCGAGACCTGGAATAAAAATTAAAAATAAAGTACGACAATGAAAAAAACATTTAGGACATTCAAATAATAAATGAAGAAAAAAGTTACCACTATTGACAGTTTAGGTAACTCTCCTCTATTTAGGTAAAGAGTTATGGCTTGTCCTTGAGCGACAGCAATTTGTGATTTCAATTCTTCGACTGTCACATCAGAAGGAAGTCCAGAAAAAAGCGGATCGGTTTCTATAATTTTGTCAATAGCTTCTCGAGTTAATTTCACTAATTCATCATGACTAAATTCATCATTTTCTTCACATGGTGAATTGATTGATTCATGTGTTTTCCTTCTGTCATTCATTATGTTTACTTTTTGATAAATGGCCGGTACGAATACAAAATAATCCTATTATACTATAATGGCGTTGATTGAGCATTAATTTACATGCATCATGCTTAAAATAATATACATATGTACACATACCACTACCTTATCGGTTGAAAATATGGGCTCTACATCAGCCGTGCATAAATTCCAGACGAATATCAGAGAGAAAACTGAGAGTAGCAATGCCATTTAAAAAAAAATTTCCATTACAAGGCGCTCCCGTTTCCACCGAACTAACAAGCAAAACAGAGTCGGTATAACAGTCAAGTTTCCATTATCTGTTTCACCTCGCAGGTTTCCACTATCTGTTTTATCCCAATGTATTATATTAGATGTTCATTTTTTTTATTTTATAATAACTATTACAAATTTACTATTGCATATAAATGCAATTTGTGAGTGCTAATATTCATAATAAATTATATTTATGATTTTTTTCTTTTATTTCGAAATTAAAAGCGGAAGAGTAACGTAATGTTGAAACCCTTACATTTTTTGACATTCCAGTAAAACTCTGGAACAATAGTTGCGTAAAGTAATTTTTAACCCTTTTCAATTTATCTCGTGGTGGTTACAAATTGTTCGCAGAGCCATCTAGCATTAAATTTTATTTTCAGTTGATGAGATAACCGTAAGGTGGCGCCGGAATATAAAGTAAAAAATTATAAAGGAGGGGATAATTTAACGCAGGTATCTGCCGTAATTCTGCTGCAAGTCTTACGGAAAAATACTACAGAAATCATGCGGCAGACTAATGTCTGCCTGACCTAATATTCTGACGTTAGATTCTGACGTTAGTCTTATGTCTTTCTGTTCATCGGAAACGGAACAGACGTGCGTAAGTCTGATGGTCAACAATGTAGGTAAAAATACGTCAATCTTCCATTACTCTGACGTTGATTTGGTTACTAGGGAGTATGTGTATAGATAATAATGAAGTGTGTTGGAAAGCTGTTTACAAGTACTTGTTAGTATCACTATGGCGTCATAAAAAACCAATAACCTAGCTTTACCAGTTAATGCTCTTGGGCAGTCAAAAGATCAAGTGAACTGAGTGTTTTCTTTTGCTTTTGTATTGGTAGATTGCTTCTCGTGAATAAAATACACACAGGAGATATTGGTCAGTGTACTACACGAAGTTTTGACAAGTACGCGCGTATTTTGCGGCCGTCATTGTCGACAACGGCACGAATTCATCCGGAGATTTCCGATCATGTAAGTCGTAAATGTTCACGTATGTATGTGTATATATGTGAAGCTCCAGTAGCCACTAGTGGTATATACTACTATATGTTGGTGCTGCTAATACCGTCATAATACAAGTCGCAACCCAGAGAGTTGGTTAGTTAACAAGACTTATGCGGTGTGTGCGCGCTTTCTATACTTCAGTTTAATTGTAGTGGAATAAAATAAAGCTGAAAAAATGTAAAAACAAATTTATTGGAAAATGAATATCATACTTTAATTAGCCACGGCGGCTAAAACATGGGAAGATCTAAGTTTCCAGGCAAGCCGCCGAAAACGGTAACCAGAAAGCGAATCAAGGTTCTCGGGCGGCCTGAAGCAACTCAAAGCGATTCCGCAACCATTGCTGAGAATATCTATTATGGACTTTCACTGTTTAATGAAACATTTGGTGATAGTGAAAAGGTATAAGCTATTTTATCAATTATCCATTCGTAAAATGTTCCCAAATATTTTCGTACGTCTAAGGTTGATTTCATTTTTTCACGACGCAGACACTTTGTTGTTGTGATCTGCCGATAGAGACGCGCTTATAAGGCGCCTATTTGATTGCCAGCAAATTCTGAATATTATTTATATCATAACTTTGATTTTATAAATATCCAAAAAAATTTTATTCATTGAATTTTGAATTTTTCTATTATGTACAATTTATCATTCAATCAAAATGTATTAAAGTATCAGATATATTATATTTTAGAGACTGATACTTTATTTTTTTTTAACTCAATCTATGTACAGCCATAACCTCTCTCTTTTGTGTTTTATTTTGACAGAATATATTTATTAACGAAAATAAATTATATTGTTGTTACATCCTGACCTATTATTATTACGTCAGGACGTAACAATTGTATATTTTTTTTTTTTTTTCAGTTTAAAATTTATCACTCTCAATATTTGAAATTTTATTATTTATTTTCAGGAACATCATCCGTTTCATGGATTTAGCAGTAATGAAGCAAAATTATCAGTTTCATATATAAAATCTCAAAATCATAATGCAAATAATAAAAACAATGAAGATCAATCAAATTTCAATAATTCCCATGATACTGTTAAAGAAAATGTTCAAAGTTTGTCAGAAAATGTTGAAACTCAATCTACGGTTAATGGGAATCAAATTAAAAATAAAACAAACAATACAGGTAAAAAAGAAAAAGAAACTTACAGTTCAGGTAATGAAAAGTTAAATAATTGCAAAAAATCGAAAATAATAAAAGATGTTAAATTTAAAAGAGTGATTCGTGCTCCGATATTAAAATCTGTCAATAATATTTTGGATTGTCATCAAAGGACACGTCAATTACGTAATAATACAGCAAAACGTCTACTACAGAGGGCAAAGTTTAATGTCAGCTCCAATAATCGAAATATAACAGTTCAATCTAGTGATAAATCGAGTAACATTAAAAAATTTATCCTTCCAATGCGTAGTGCGCATTCTTCTCGAGTTATTAAGCCAAATAAAAGATTTATCGAAGAATTAGAACAGAGTCCTAATGTTGATGTTATTGAACATGAAAATAAACAGTCAAAGAAAGTCAAATTAGTATCAGTAAAAAATAATCGTTCTGATAAATCTAAAGTAAAACAGGTGAAAAATGCTAATGCTTTAAATTCTTCGACAAAATTTAATTCTAAATTAAATTCAACAAAAGAAAAAGAAACTCCAAGAGAAAGCAGTGAAGTTAAAAAATCAAATTTAATAGGTAAGATTAAAATTTTGAATAATACAGAGTACAATAATTCACCTGTACATAAATTATCATTGGAAGCATCATCAACTGATAAATCAAAATCAAATTCTCCAAAAGTTCTTCCAGACTTGAATGCTCCAATCATCGAGTCTTCCAGAATTAAAACTCGATCAAGAATACCTAGTGATACAGTTGATGGTGGAAATGTGTCAATCAATGATCATTTAAAGGAAAATGAAAAACTTGATTTTGTGGATTCACTTATTTCGAATGATCAAATCTATGATAATGTACAAAATCATAATACCTGTATTCAGAGTGAAAATACTCATCCCAACTTCAATGAATCTGACAGTTCAATGTCGCAAAGTACGAGTGAACAAAGTAATAATAGTGAAGATGAACAATCAGAATGGACAGGTATGAAATTAGATGGTGGAAAAATAATTCTTCGAAAGGCAAGATTAAAATTAGAAAATAAAAATTCTAGTAGTGGCCCTGAAGGACCCTTTTCAGTTACAAGTATTTCTAATAATTCTAATGGTAATTTAAATCCAAATTTAACTGGAACTGTTAAATGCGGGGTTTGTGGTGCGGTTCGTTTTTATCGTTTTGTCAAACAAGCACGAAAATTCGGGATATACAGTTGTGAATCATGTCGGAAATTCATAAGTAAAATAATAAAACGTCAAGCTTGTGCAAAATCTACAAACAGTACTCTTCCTGTTTTACAATGTCATAAAGGTGATGGATTGTGTTTAGTGCCTCCAGTCGTTAGAAGTCAACAATGGAATTTAATGAGATGTGCGTACAAAGCTCGTTGTCCTGCTTGTTGGCTTAAAATGTGTCTAAAATGTTATAATATACCAACAACAATCAAGACAGAACTAAATAATCTTCTTCCGCCATTATTAAGAGATCCAGTATTATCTCTTGGATCTATGAATCAAGATAATGATGTTCTTGGTCAAAAAACTAGCAGTTCAAAAATTAACTGGCCAGCTGAAGATTGCTTGGAAAAGAATCTTTTCAAATCTGCTATTAAATTAGGTGGAATTCAAGATGAGAGGAATCCAAGTTGTCAAAATATTAATTCGGATTCATCTCCTAACAAATTTAAACAATCAATAGAAGTCTCTCTAAATAAAAAAAGAAAAAAAGACACAAGAATTAAAGTACGCAAGAAAACAAATCTACTTTTAGTATCATCATCACCATCATCATCATCACTATCACCATCTACTACGGGTTCATCATCACCTTCAGTTTCTTCTACTTCATCTCAATCCTCTCTTAGACAAAGGGTTGATCTTAAAGGACCACGTGTCAAGCATGTGTGTAGAAGTGCAAGTGTAGCTTTAGGACAACTTATAGCAACATTTCCAGCTAATGATGAAAAAGAAGAACCTGATCTTACTAATAATAAGTCTACTACAATAAAAATTTTGAAAGATGACGAAAAGACCGGAAAAATAAATGACACAAAAGATAAAGTTTTAAATAAAAATATTCAAGAGAATAACGTCAACTCTAATTATAATATAACTCAACAAAGCTGTGTTAAAAAAAATAAAATTCAAACAAGTGTTTTTCCATCAAATCATCATGGTATACGTACCATATCTAAAACGACTTCTAATAAAATACACGAAGTATCAATGGACTTTTGGGAGCAATATGATCCAACAGAAGTCGGAGCCAAAGGCTTTGCTCTTATTGCTTCTGAAGTTTTTACAGTTTCTGCAATATGCTTTCTTTGTGGCAGTGCTGGTAAAGAACCAGTAAGTATTGAATGTTGAAAAATAAAATAAAATTTAAAATAAACTAATAAAATTTCTTTTAATTTTTAGCTTATACATTGTCAATGCTGTTGTGAACCTTATCATGCATTTTGTCTCGAGCCCAGTGAATGGAATGCTTGTATTCAACCTGACTGGTGTTGTCCGCGCTGTACAGTATGTCAAACATGTAATCAGAGAACTGGAACAAAATTATCATGTATACGTTGTCGCCAGTCGTTTCATCATTTGTGTTTATCAAAATCAGGAGTAAATGCGAGACTTTACAGTCCTGATCGTCCATATATTTGTCAAAATTGCGTTAAATGTAAAAGCTGTGGGAGCGAAGGTGTAAATATCTACGTTGGGAATTTGCCATTATGTTCTATGTGCTTTAAATTAAGACAACGTGGCAATTATTGTCCACTTTGTCAAAGGTGCTATAATGAAAACGATTTTAACACTAAAATGATGGAGTGTAATGAATGTTCTTGTTGGGTCCACGCGCAATGTGAAGGATTGTCTGATGAATTTTATCAAATATTAAGTTATTTACCTGATTCAATTGAATTTACTTGTAGTCAGTGTTTACCCAACTCTGATTCTTCTTGGAGAATTGCCATTGAAAAGGAATTGAAATCTGGCTTTATTGCAGTTTTAAAGTCACTAAGTAAAAATCGTAAAGCATGCAATGCTCTTAATTGGAGTCCACGAAAAGAGTGCCTGTGTAAACCGGCGATTGCAAATGTTAAGAAGTTAGATTTTTTTGATGATGAGAGCAAAAAAGATATTATAAATAAAGAATCTGAAGACAACAACGAGAAAAATTTACATTCAACACCAACAGATAGTGATAAAACTGATCTTTTAAGTCGATTTGACTTTGATGTTGATGATCAACCACAAGTAGATATACCCCGAAGAGGATTAAGAAAACTCAAACAAAAATTTCATTTAAAAGAATGTTCAGTACGAGTAAAAAATTGTGCTTTTAAAGATAGTAACGATGGAGAAATTGTAAATCAATCAAGTATATCAAATACTCGTGAATGTCATTGTTTGGATGAACACATTATAATGAAGCCATCACCAAGTCTTATGTCGGTGAAGCGAAAAGTTTACAACAATGAATATCAATCTCTCTCTCAATTTCACTGTGATATGGAACATGTAGTGAATAAAACTGCGATCAGTGATCTTGTAGAATTATATCACAAATCTTTACAGGAAATATTTCCTTGGTTTGATCCAAAACAATCAAAAATTACTTCTTATGACAGTGATTTATCAACAAACAGTAATGATTCTACTACTGATTTGAATTCGTCGATATCAAAATTAAATGACTCTATTTTAGAAACCTGGAAAGAAGAAGTAGCAAAAGCGTCTAAAGCTATCACTTTGAGAACAAACAATTTATGTAGTAATATTCATGTTGAAGATACTCGATCGTGTGCATTGTGTAAAGGTTTAGGAGATGGTCAAGAAACAAAAGAAGGTAGATTACTTTATTGTGGCCAAAATGAATGGGTTCATGCTAATTGTGCTCTATGGTCAAATGAAGTATTTGAGGAAATCGATGGATCTCTTCAGAATGTTCACAGTGCCATTTCTCGTGGACGCATGATTAGGTGTACAGAATGTGGTAAAAAAGGTGCAAGTGTTGGATGCTGTGCTAAAAATTGTGGTAATACTTTTCATTTTCCTTGCGCAAAACATGCTGGACTTGGATTGTACAATGATAAAACAATATTATGTTTATCACATTTAACAAGTGGTAATAATCAACATTTACAAATTGAAGAAGATTTTAGTTTAAAAAGGTTAGTTTATGTTGAATTGGAACGAAAGAAAAAGAAATTTGTTGAACCTGATAAAATAAAAATAATGATTGGCTCTCTCATGATTGATTGTTTAGGTACAGTGATACCTAAATTTTCCGATAACTCTGAAAAAATAATTCCGAATAATTACAAATGCTCTAGATTATATTGGTCAACAATCAATCCTTTAAAAATAGTGAAATATTATGTGAGAACATTTATTAAAACCTGTACAACAGATATCACTGTAGATATGGATCATAATGTCACAATTGATCATTCGAAAGAACTGGAAAAAGAAGAGCGACAGAAAATCGAAAACCTGGTTGTTAAACAAACTTTAGATACACTAATTGATTCAGTGTACAATAAAGAAATGGATGAAAATTTAGCTGAACAAAATAACACTGATCTTCTTCCGCCAGAAATTACAGATGTTATTTTTGAAGACCTCCCTCATGATCTTTTGGATGGAATATCAATGCAAGATATTTTTCCAAAAATGACTTACGAAGATTTTTTGGCCATGGACTTGAAGAATGATGGAGCTTTTGCTAATGATATATTGAAAGACGAAATGTTGTCAGCTGAAGTCGATGAAATTATGAAATCTTCCGAAAATAAATTAAGTAAAGATAATATTAACTCTGATGTACAAAGTGATGTTTGGTTACATCTTGAAACTAAAAGTACTGTTCAAGACTTGGTAGATGATTTGTTAAATTCTAAAGCTCAAAAATTTGGTGGTAAAGAATTAAAGCGTTCTAAATCTGAGGTATTAGGAAATAGTTGTCTTATGAATAATCGACGTCGTCATCATCAACGGTCTTGTAGTTTAACTTGGAGCTGTAAATTAGATGGACCTTGTGGGCCTACGGTTAAAAGAAGAAAATTGTCTAGACCATCTACTACTACAATAACTGGTGAAGTTGACAGCTTTGTTGTTGATGCATCATTTGAACAAAATTCTATGTTTCATAAACTACAAATTCCTGAGAGTATTATGGTAACAGTGGGAAGAACTAATTCTCCTAATACTATTTCAGAATCAGTGAGAGATAAACGACTTCTCTGGCATACAAGGCAACAACCAAGAATGCTACAAGTTGATGGGCCTGCTGACTCAAATAGTTTGAGTGAATGTAGTTCACCTGAATATGATACAGAAGAAAATCATATCAATAATATAACTTTCAACCATCATGATTCTGTTAAAAACACTAAGTATTTAACATCATTTCACGACGGTCAAAAAGTATTTGTTAAAGAAAACAATAAATCTTTTGATGAAAATTACGATGCTGATGAAAGTATAAAAATTCCACAATTAGATGGTGCAGATGATATATCCAGCGATGATGAGAATTCTCATAATACGAGAAATGAAACTGTAACTTATTCTGTTTCAACAGCGGATTGTCCAGTGACCTGTAAAAAATGTCAATGCACTTATAGAACTCAAGACAGTTACAATAGACATTTGGCTAATTGTGATATTGTAACAACAAGTGATAGTGATTCTGAAACTATTGATAATAAAGGTAGATCTCCTATATCAAGGTTTTCTAATAACATCAATTCCGCATCGTCACAATTCATCACGTTAACTTCACCATCGGAAGGGCATACTATTTCTTCAGGGTATCCAGACATGCAAGTTACATCACCTTTAGAAGCTTCAGTACCATCACCACATACTGCTGTACAAGTGGAACCAATAGCACAAGCATTAATTACTCCTCGTCAAATTCATAGTCATGCAACTGTGGAAACTGTTCATCAAACAGTATTAGCATCGAATGATGTGATCGTTCAAACACAATATACAAGAACAACAAAAACATTACCAAATTCATCATCGCCGTCGTTGCCATCGGTATCATCATCTTTATTTTCATCGTCGTCTTCGTCATCATCTACATCAACATCTTCACCATCGGCTGCAGTAGCCGCTGCCGCAGCCGCCGCTGCTGCTGCCTCAGCTGCTGCTGCTGCCGCCGCCGCAGCTGCTGCTGCAGCTGCTGTAGCAGCAATACCTCAAGAAAGTTCTGTGAAAATTACGGAAATTATAGACTCACCAGTATCAACTGATCAAACTCCTTCTACTACTTTGGTATCATCAAGTAATCATCAAACTGTAACAAACTCTCACTCTAATGATTCTACAATAATTAGTGAAGTTGAAGAAACACAATCAAATCATCAGTCTTCAACGGTTGTCAGTAAGATATTAAAACCAAAGTCAGTACGAGCACCGAAGAATAAAATTAAAATGATCAAACCTCAGATAATGAAGAATACAATAGTGCAACCAGTTGAACCTCTAAGATATCAAACTATTCAAAATGCATCTCCAGTCGTTCAGCTTCAGCAAGCACAACGGCCGACAGCTCCTACAGTTATTCTTCAACAAGTACCACCGCCCGGAATTGTATCAGCTTATGTAGATACTCTTCAACAACAATCTGATCAGAATTTACAATATATCACAACAATTGGAAGTCAAGATACCGCATATAAACCTCAATTTATTTCTACTAATCAATTAGTACCAAGTGCTTATATTCATACAGCTACTTCGGATAATCTTTTAGCTCTTTCTAATGGTGGAATATCAGTTTTACCAGGTGTACAAATAGCTCAACCTCAACCTACTGTTTTAGGAACGATAATTCAACAACCTACAAATGCCATTCAATGTGGAGTTATTTCATCTGAGCAACTTGTTTTAAGCTCTACACCTACTTTAGAAATGTTTACTGATTCAACAGGTAGTATGTTTGTATCTAGCCAACCTATGTATTATGGGTTAGAAACGATAGTGAGCAATACTGTCATGTCGTCCAGCCAATTTGTTGCAGGAGCTGTACCACAAGTATTAGCAAGTAGTTATCAGACAACTACTCAAGTATTCCAAGCTTCTAAACTTGTAGAGCCTATTGTAGATGTGCAAGCAGTGTCCAATGTTCCTACTGTTCAAGCCGTTCAAAGTATTTCAAATGTTCCAACAGTACACCAAACAGTACCATCAAATGTTCAAACTGTACAAAATTTATCTAATATTCCTGCAGTACCATCAATTCAAAATATTCCAACAGTTCAAGCTGTACAAAGTATGCATGGTGGTTATGTCGTTGTTAATCCAACACCAGATTCTATTTCTGCTGCTCAAATTAGTATTAATCCACCTGCAAATATATCCGCGTCTTCAGATCAATCTGATTTTGAAAAATTACCTGTTCAATCATTAATAGAACCTGTTAGGGCGAAATTACATATTCAAGAGCCAGAAGTCCACTCGGTAACTCCATTTGTAGATATAAATTCAAGATCAATATCAACATCTAAATCAACAACACAATCAACTCTACAAAATATACCAAGAATTGCTGTCAGACCAAGTCCGGCTACTCAAACAATATTACAATCAAATTGTGAACAGTGGAAAATTGTTCCAGACTCTCTTTACGGCGTTGAACAAACACTCAATAGTAGCACACGACCTTATTTTGATTCTAAACATGTCTCTGAAAATACAAGTATGATAAAATCAAGTATATCAACTAAATTACCGCTTTTATCAAATCATTATGTTACACAACGAGATATCGTACAAAAATTCAATTGTGAAGTTAATAATATTCATGACATTTACAATAGTGGATTATCAAATAGTAATTTTATAACATCGATTACTTCAAATAATTTACATAATAAAACAGTAACATCTATGGCACCTACGACGAGACCAATGAATAGAGTTTTACCGATGCAAGCAGTTAAACTAAAACAAGAAAATATTGAATCAGATATTGAAAAATCTACGAAATCTGAAAATAAAATAGTTTTATCAGAATCTATTCAACAAACAACAAAGTCAATTGATTTATCTGATACTATTGAAAAGTCATCAACTCCTGATAAATTATTTTATCTTGACAAATCATTAGTAAATGATGAAAATCTATCAATAACTGATGATAATGAAAGTTTATTTCATAAAAACTCGCCGTCAGAAGAAAAATGTAATTTAGAAAATATTGTGAAATCTATGCCAGAAATAGAAGAATCTGTTGAAAAAATATTAGAAACAACTGGTTGCAAAGAGGAAATCAAAGATGAATCTGTTGAATTAAATCCTATAAGTAGTCCGAAAACTGTAGAAAATTCTAATGATGATACCCAAAAAGAAAAATTGCAAAATGCTTCATTAAAAATTGTTCTACAAAAACAATTACAAGATGGATCATATAAAATTACGCATAATATAAAATCAAAAAACGCTCCTAAAATAACATCAGTAGAAATTTTGCCATCAAAACAAACTCCACATATCACATCTCTTCAACTTCTACCAATTAAAAAATTTACATTAAAGGCAAATAAAATGGAAGATAAAGCAAAAATAATCAACCAAGATTCAACAAAATTGACTAAATCAAAAGTAGTATCACCAATTTCTATGAAAACAAGATTTTTATCTAAATCAGCAGAACCATTGAAAAATGATTCTCCAAGTATCCCCACCCAGAAGAAAACTGAACCAAGATTAATGTATGAAGTGAAATCACAAGATGGTTTTGTACATACAGCTTCATCTATAGCTGAAGTATGGGAATCAGTATTTCAGGCAGTTCAAGCAGCTAGAAAAGCACATAACTTACCTCCATTGACTCACAATCCGTTGACTGAAAATTTAGGATTGGATAATAATGCAACTATATATTTGGTTGAACAATTAGATGGAGTAAATAGATGTACAAAATACAAACCTAAATATCATAATTTAACTCCACCACAATTTTTGGATAATGATATTTTATCTGAATCTGACAGTGGTGCTGCAAGAGCTGAACCATTTGGAGGAAGAAAAGTTCATGACATGTTTAGTTGGTTGGCGTCTAGACATAGACAACAGCCAAAGATTATTTCAGCCTCTGAAATGGATTCAAGACGTGCAGCAAGCACCAATTTGCCCATGGCTATGAGATTTCGAATGCTCAAAGAAACATCAAAGGAGTCAGTGGGCGTTTATCATTCACATATTCATGGAAGAGGTCTATTTTGCCTGCGAGATATTGAAGCTGGGGAAATGGTTATTGAATACGCTGGCGAGGTATTTTATTGCATTATAAAATATCCTTATCTATTTAGGAATACATATTATTATATTTTATAGGTTATTCGAGCTTCATTAACTGACAAACGGGAAAAATATTATGACAGTAAAAACATTGGTTGCTACATGTTTAAAATTGATGATCACTTAGTTGTCGATGCAACTATGAAGGGAAATGCAGCACGATTCATAAATCATTCTTGTGAGGTAATTGAAATAAATTTATTTTAAAATATTTTATTATTTTTTATTAACAATGTGAATTTTTTTTTAGCCCAACTGTTATTCAAAAGTAGTAGATATTTTGGGTAAAAAACATATTCTAATTTTTGCGCTTCGACGCATCAATCAAGGAGAAGAATTGACATACGACTATAAATTTCCATTTGAGGATGTAAAAATTCCTTGTACTTGTGGATCAAGAAAATGTCGTAAATACCTCAACTGAAAGAGACAAAAGTATGAATTAAATGTCGTATTACCAGTAATGAAGACTTTGATAAGTATATTCAAACGTACGTACTATCATGTAATTCGTCCGATAAAATTATCAATTTTATCTTTAACAATTTTGTTAATAGATTGCAGCTTATTTTATTATTTTATTATACTAATTAACAAAAGATAGTGCAAACAAGTATCATTACAACGATATTAAATATTAATAAGTCTACAAGAATAGTAGATTATTAATTAACATGTGTATTGCTTTAATTTTTTAAAATTAATATCGATTATGCGCGTCAAAAATAATCTATTATTTCGTATCATAGAATATAATTAGTACACTGGAGCTTTTCGAGATACAATTATAAATATAATTTAATAACAATCCGGTTAATGCTTTACACTAAACATAGATTTAATAAAAGATTGCAGTAATGAACTGCTTTTTACTGTAATTTTTTTTGTTTTTTTAAATTATCATGACAGTTTATAGAGCAAAATTTTTTTTAATGAATAACTGAGTATCCGTTGTAAATTCAATATTCCATTTATTATTATTTTTATTATTACTCTAGTTATTATTAATATGAAGTCTACCATTTGTATCCATTATACTAGACTTCCAATTTATTCAAATTCTCTTTTAAAAAGTAAAATAATAATCTATTTGTCCGTAGCTAGTGTACAGTGTATTATGAGAATTTTGTATCTTCTTACATCTGCTACTGGGCCCAGTTTGAATATTCTCTTGTAAAATATGTAACTTTTAAAGTAAAAATGTCTGCTTGTTTTTTGACTAAAGTATAGACGTAATTACGTCTGTTGATTGATGGAGATAAAATTCTTTTTTTTCTTAATGAAAAAAAAAAAGATATAAGATATAAAAGTAACAAAAAAGAGAGAGTGAGAGTGAGAAAAAGAGAAAAAAAAAAACATAAAAAATAGAGCAAATGGAATAAGAGTGTAACGAAATTCTTATGTGAAAACAGTTGTTCCTAATGAAATTTTTTTTCATAAATATATACCGCAAACTACTTTGGCAGACATTGATTACGCCCGATTATCAACTAAAGAAAGAGAGAAAGCAATATTCATCTTTCTTATCTTGAAAAATATATAAACGATTAATATTTATATATTATGATATACGAAATAAATTTGCAATATAGCACTTGTAAGCTACTCTGTGGAGAAATGATGTTCCAGTGTTAACTGGATGTGGGCATTTTATTGTTTCAATTTTTGATTACTCAATAATCGTTTTCAAATATTAGAAATTATTGTGCTTCCTTCTCCTTTAATGAATAATCATGTTTGAGTATGTATTAAGCCTATTTTACGATACTGAAGATGGATGTTTTTTCAGTTTATGGAAAACAGTAAATGAATGATAAGCTCATACTAAAACAAAAAAAAAGAAAAAAAAACGGCGCAATCACTCTTAATAACAAGTTATAAATCTATGAATCTAGAATATAACATTGTTATCCAAATATCTCATTTAAAAATTCATCTATATAATACGTTAACGATTTGACTCATGAAGAATATTATTCATAAACATTGATGTTTAATTAATCTTGTTATCTAAATATCATAATATTTCCCCTAATGAGTATAATGTACGAAATTTAAATAACCTCATTAAACGTACTATCAATAATATTTTATGTAATTTTCAAGTGTGAAAATTGCAATCGCGATTTGCCTTAAATTCGTAGTTTATTCTACGCTTTAACTTGGTGATGATAGATTTTAGGACTACATAAAATGCTTATTTCACCTTTATTCATATAAATGAAATAAGCTAATATTATTAGATATTAACTGTCGTGTTATTCATTTAAGACGCGGCTAAAGAAAGAAAAATATATATAAAAGATTAACAATATCTTCATTATTATGAGAATGATCAATATCTGCCGAGGTAGACGTCCCTTAAAACTTTTGGTGCTCTATGGACACCGTTAAGTGCACTTTTCATTAATTAATTAAAATAAAAGAAAAAAATGAGAGAAAAATGGCCTAGAATGTAAGAAAAATTTTCGAGTTTTCCGTAAACGTATTTACTAAAAGAAAAAAAAAAAAAGTATCTGAGATGAGAGTAAACGAAAATTAATTAGAATATGGAAGAAAACTATTAAAAGTTTATTGATTATAAATTATTTAAATGGAATAATATAAAATATAAATGATGGCAGGAACATTATTTGAGTACGCAATAAAATGTCAAGAGCATTAAAATCTTTAATCGGCCTGGTTTGGTACAAAATATTGTATTGTGAGGGGTAAAAAGTTGTGAAACTATAAAGAAAAAATGGAAACTTGTTCTGGTCACGAGAAATTGCCATTTGTTTTTTTAGGTTTTTTATTTTATTATTAATTTCTCGAATGTAATTAACAACAACATGGTATAAAAGATAGTTATATAGAATATTAATATTGTTAATATAATTATTATTATTATGATTATTATTAAATTTAATCTGTAAAAATCAATTGATGAAAAATACGAAAAATAATAATTTACGTCGGAATATAATAGCAATGTTAGATATTTTATTGATATTTATTCACGATAAATAACTTAAAATTATAAATAAGCGAAAAAAAAAAAAAACGAAAAATTAGGACGTAAAGAAACATACGATCAAGTGAAAAAAAAATATTTTTCTTTTATAATTGTATAAGCAGAACAATAAGCGTCCATAATATCTATAAGACCCCAGTTTTTATATTTGTTCACAAATGTGACACAGTAGAGTATATATTATTTTATTCTATTTCAATTCTTTTATACATACATATATATATATATAATTTTTTATCAATTATTGAGCATTTGAAGTCCACATTGGAATGATTTTTATTTCAATTTCAATATTCGATTCTTAATCAATACCATTTTATTTACTTCTTGCCAATCATATAATTTGTAAAAAATAATCATTTATTTTTTCGTTTAACAAAGTGATTTATTTTTCATAATAATGTTTTTTTATCACGACTCAATAAAAATATCCGATTATATTATTCATACTGCATAATACAAATTACAAATAGATTAGTTAACTATGAAATATCTGCTTACACTACCATTTAAAACTAATTGTAGATGTTTTATTCAGTCTAAAACCCATAAAATGAAAAAACAAATGTAATTTACAGCTTGATAATTTTTATTTCTCATCATGACATATTATTATTGATGGAAAATTGTATTGTATGAGTAATAATGCTACATGATATTATTATAATTTCCTTAAAAGTCAAGACTTGTTCAGTTTTTACAATTAATTGAAATTTGAAGAAGTCACAACACTGCTGCAAATATCACTAGTGTCATTTCAGCACTTTTAACACCGTTTCAGTTATTATTTTTGAGAAAATAAAACTGTTAGATTCAACAAAAAAGAATGAAATTGAAAAAAGTTCTCAAAGCTATCGAAAATTCGAATAAAACAATGTTGAATTCATAATTCCAATGTTTTTAACGTACTGTGAAATTTTTTAGTGTATACATATGTTTGAATAATTGAAGAAGTAAAAGACATGTATAAAATATTTAATGAATCAGATATAGATCATGAAGAAATAAAAAAATTCAAATTGTCTGTGATTATCAGTCATAATAATCTTTAGCACTACATATTTTTTAGATGATATTTTTTAGAGAATGACAAAATTTATTATATATCCATATTATTAATATGGTATCGGATAACATATAATACGCATTACATTAATGAATGAAACATTAAGTAAAAGAAAAATTTTAATTAAAGCTAATTGAAATTTAAGTGAGTGTAAGAAAAAAAAAGAAAAAAGTTGTAAACTATTTACAATAAATGATCGATAATTAAAGACAATGGCTGTTGTAAAATATTTAATGTTTGGATAAGGTATTAAAAAATTTTTGATTGTATAAAAAAAAACTTTAGAGGATTCATAATTTATAAAATCCTAAGTAACAGTGTCATTATCGTATTTTTAAATACACTTTATATTTTTTTTTTCTGTAATTATGTAAATGAATATTACATCAAAATGTATTATTAACAACATTACACAAACGTATAATAAGCAATGGCATTTTTAATTCAATAAATAAACAATACATTTGTGGTAAGAGAATGATTTCTGTGAAATATGGAGAACGATGCAAATTTTGCGTGTAAACTATCTTCATAAGTTTATAATCAACTCACCATGAAAAAAAATTATTGAATAATGTTATTGCATTAGCAAGAAAAAATTATGCGTACTGCATTAGCAACACATTAATCGCTTTTATTACACAAAAAAAAATATGTCTACACAATTCACATGTATATTTAAATTTTCTAATTAAAGTTTTTGTTAGCATTATGTGAAAAATTAACAATAACAATAATAAATTTACAAATTGAACTAATCAATATCTAATTATATTATTAACTCTATAGTTGGTGAATAAAATTAATTTAACTTTTAAGTAAGTGGTTCAATTAATTCTAATTATTGAAATATTATCGTCTGGTTTGAATTTCAATTCTTTAACTAAGACTAATATTCCATTCAAGTTAATATTAATTACTTGAACATTACTTGAAAATCTCATTTATCATTTCAATGATACATTGTTGATATTGGTTGTTATCGGTTAAAATATAAAAAACAGAGAAGTTTAAATTTTATACCACTTATTGTGTATATGTTTTAAGTATCGCAACTTTATAATTAGTTTAAACACAAAACATTATCTTATCATCATTCCCTTTGTTCCCACAGTGTTAGTTATGTTGCAATCATAGTAGGTGTTACTAGTTGCATTACTATGGTGTAACAAAAAAAAAAAAAAAAAAACGAAAACAAAGGCACGTGTTAGGTTATTCAATAATTGTACATATTTTTTATTGCATTGAAACATCTATTTAGCTTTTCGGAGTATCATAAATAATTTATACAACATTAATCATATTAAAGTATATTAATTACTTGAATGACCAAAGTGCCAAATGGATTCAGGGGAAAAATCATCATCAATTGTGATGAAAGTAATGACTAAGACACTAATAATAAATTTACATGATAACCTGTTGTACGTATACCTTTAACATAAAATATACATTGAATGTAATAACTTTTATTACTCTTCGCACGACTTAAATGATGAATTGTAACAATTGTGAGAGATATGAATAATCAGACGGTTAACACAGAAAACAATACAGTTTATAGCATATATATATTACTCTATACGATGTGCATATTATCTTTTGCGTGAAATTCCAGTAATTCTCCTCAAACAATTAAAATAATTTATGACGATGTTTAGCGTAAAAAATGCTGTCACGTGATTGCGTACAACTGACCAGTCAATCAGCTTGTCGATAAATCAAAAGCAATAAAATTTTATTCAAATAAAAACAGTAGTAAATATTAAGTGATTATAAGTTGTTTACAAATTAATCATTAACTCATTTAATGAGTCACAAAAAATATGAGTCGTTGAACACTTGAAAAAAGATACAACTATCATTTAGTACATACTACAGACAGTAAGAGAAATGGAATTACCATTTATTTATTATTTATCAAAGTTATTTAATATACAACACATGTTTGACGGAATCCATCAAGGACGTCAGCTGTAATTGGGATAGGTCGGACAACATAGTAAGATGTAACGTGCACGGGAATAGGGAATGTAGGAATACATATATAGTTTGACTTGTATATATTTATAGTAGAGGGTGGCAGTAAATGATAAAGAAATAAAGTCACAAGTTAAACGTGCGTGTGTGGTGAGTTGTATACATACAAAAAAATAATTCAAGTTTCAAATCAACTGCGCAACTTGTTTGCGCTAATGGTGTTTGGCCGGTAGCCACGCGTTGTGTTACTCTCGTTAAAAATTTTTAACTGCTCTCAAAGAGTTTACTGTTTATTATAAAATCTGATTAATTTTATTATAATAATATTAGCGAAATATCTCAAGAGATTGTGAAGTTAATGAAATAATATATCTAAAATTAGTAACAAATGTAACAAAAGTGAAGAGATATATCATCGCAGCAGTGACGACAAACGATACCAGCGCCACGTGTTTGAAAACGTCAAGAATTTCTGAATTTAGGATTACGAGAGACAGTTGCGCTGATTGTTACATCGTTAATTACTTTAAAAGATATTTTATTTAGTCAGTCGCTAAACCATTAAAAGGTAAAAGTCAGAAACGAATGTCTAATAAAAGTTCCCTCTATAAATATAGTGTTTCAAAGTAGTTTATTATATTACGTATATAACAAAATTAAATATTTTTTCATCGTCTAGATCAGCTTCTTCTCAGGTTAATACGTACAAATGATTACGTATTATTATCGAAAGATATAAAAGAGACGTAAGAAAATATCCAAAGCTGTATAATAGTGGTGTATACGAAATAAATATCAGTCACAGGGTACGTACCTACTATGTTATCAAGATTACCGGTATAGCTTGCCACATTTTTTTTATTTATACAAGTGATTGCAGTGATTGCAGTCCACGCGATTCATCGCGTGCCTAGCAACCGCGTTCATTCAATTATTTGTCGCACTTTAATTCTTCTATATATCTTCCAACTCAGTATACTAATATGTTTTTATTTATTCGTATAGTATTTTTATTATTACTATTAAAGCATCTGAAAAGATGAGAAAGGTTGGAAGCAAGTGTCGTTGACACTCGATTACTTTTATACACTTTGTATAAATATATATATATATATATATATATATATATATATATATATATATTGAACAGTATATAAATCAGTTGAAATAAAAACCTGTTTGACGATACGTCATGACGTACAATGTTACATAGAAATAAAAATTATTTTTAACTTTGGTAGGATACAAAAAATAATATACTAATAATGAACAAGCTGTCTTTTTTCTTCTGTTTGTTCTATAAAAATTGTGAAATATAATGGGAAATTAATGACATTGAATGATTAACATAATAAAATTGTATATCCATAATACAATACAAAAGTAATACCAAAGAAATGTCATAAAGAAAAGTATTTATTTCATAAGATATATATTTTTATTTGTGTTATAAGTGTATGAAATCTTGAGTCATTAGTAAGAAACAAAAGAACTTTCGTTGTACGGGTCACCGGACGATGCACATACAGAACATCATCAACGCTACATACAAGTGCAATAAAGTTATATACACTCGGCTTGCAATCTCTCAAATTCTCAGGTCCGTAACGATTTACCCTGTAGTCGCATATGTCTAATTATAAAACTCATTAATATTTTCCTGCTAGTATATTTCTATCGCTCTATGTTTCAGACGTTATCGACAAAACTGTCAAGTCTTTCATATTATCTCAATTTCATCGAAAAATTCCACATCAACGACTAATAATACTGATGATAGGTCAATGTAAATTCATTGTTAAAAATAGCCATAACAAAAAAAAATGGTATTCGAAAATTATGATTTTCAATGAATTATAATGAAGTTATTATTTTATTTCAAGTATACATGAAATGGAATCTTTTGAATAATGTATAAATTTACTCATTACAAGAGTCGTTAAACCGCATGGGAAGTAGATAGAGACAAGTGGTATAAGAGAGAGCTTTTTTCTCAGTAAGTATACCTGTCGCACATGGCAGTTGCTCCGATCCTGATAAAATTTGTTGCTAACCGCGCACACTAGCTTACTTCGAACGATCTACAACCCAACTATATATTTTACTTCAACATATCGTTATAATAATCGGGTGTAATGTCGTTGCTTACGCAGGTTATTCACTATTCTTCTCAACTCACTGATTCTCGTCATACCATTTACCCTTACATATTACATGCACACTATACGTGTAGACTATTGTCATTATATGATTCACTTTTTTATTCTATACACGTTTTGAATAAAAGACCGATTTTTTGCATAAATATAATCACTATTTTATTAACTCAATTATTTATATCAATCAATTTTAATTCAGTTATTTTTTACTTTTATATGTATATTGATTATTAAAAATTTTTTTACGTTTTTTTATCTTTATAATTAAAATAATATTAATATAATTATCAGTTTAGGATAGCAATTAACTTGACAATATCAACAATGATTATTATAGTGTTTAAGGTCACTCACCCATTACCCCACATAGAATTTTCGTACTTATTTTTAGAAAATGTAAATGGATAATTGTAATTGGTTTTTAATAATGTCAATAATAAGATAAAAATAATATAGTATACGATTAAAATGTGATAAGTTTTTTTTAAAACATTAATTGATGGACTAGACGACATAGATGTAAATAAATTATATATATATATATACTTAAGAATAAAAGAATGTCTTATTATCTAGTCGATTTTTATCAATTAAAATACATTTTAAATATAACTATCAACAATTTATTATAAAATTAAACTGAAAATTTTTTTTTTAAATAAAAAAACATGCTGTATGTGAAAGAGTATTAATTACAATATTAAAGGAGTTATATTGTTAGCGTGATCGCGTGATCATAATCGTCTATTGAGTAAACTTTTGCTATCGAAACGCACATTTCTTAAAAATATACTTTTTTTTCTTTTTAAACAAGTATACATTAAATTTGATTATAATATTAATTATTTATAATTATTGACCATTCAAATTGATTTATTCATCGATTTTTCTTTTTTTAAATCAATCAGACAAAAATGTTTGATATATATATATATATATATATATATATATATATATATATATATGTACTAAATATGTTGTAGGTAAAGGTATAAGAGTAATAGTAGTTGTGATTTAAATTTAATCATTTTTATATAGAAATATTTAGTAATGTGAGTATATACTCATCTGAGGTTTATTCTTGTGATGGTACTAAGAGGTCTCAACGGATCGATTTAATAAATTCCTAGCGTCAAATGTTATTTTGGCCAATGGATGTCCGCGCATAAAATAAAGCTGTCTTCCCCTTTTTTCGCATCATTCAATATACATCCACATATATATACGACATATTATATTTTTAAGCAATTCAATAAAATAGTCTTATTTGCTCCTTGAACATTACTATTTGATTTATTAAATTCCCTTATTCAATGGTTATTGAGACACTCTAGTCTGTTGCATATGTATACATAACAAGTGCATGTGTAACCGTGAATAAAATATTGTGAAATACATATATTTTGTGATTACAAGAAACAGCTCGAAAGTTTACGTCAAATTTACACATGTATGTTTACTTAAAATACAATCAATTTTATATTGTAATGAACAATAACATAAAACAAGTTTATAAAGCAAAATATTTTTAAATTTCTCAAGTTATATTTTGTTTAAAAAAATCTTATTTATTAATTGACAATTTTTTTTTGGAAATTTTTTAATTGTGTATCATATAAATCTTCAGTTCCCCCTTCCACTTTTGACACATAAGATGAATTTCAAGTACTTGGTGCACATCAGTATAAGCATGAATGACGCTGTTATCCAACTGATGGCGCCGTAACACCAGTAGCCCTGGAAACCCTCATTCATTTTTCTTTTGCCCTCAAGCCGAATTGGGACTTTAATCCTTTATCAAACACACACTATAAATCTTTATTGACCTACTGCCATAAATTATCATAACATATTTTTTGGGTTGATACTACTAGAGAATAAATCGATTAAAAAATAAAATAAAATAAATATCTAAAATACTTTAAGATTCTATTGTAGTTAATTTTACGGAAACACGGAACATAGTTTTTTAAGCGACGGCTCCGGAATTTGGTACAGTTTAGTTGAATTGACCCAAGTATGAATAGATGAATAAAACAATGTTACATCAGTGTTATTAGTTGTACACGTTTCTGATCTATAATTTTAAGGCAATGATTTTTTTTTTTTTAAATAAAATGTAACATTTTAAAAATACTTGAAATTTTAAACAACGATTTAACAAAGAATTTTTGTATTTTTTAGGTTAATACTAAAATAGAGTGAAAATGAGAATTGGAGAGGGGTGCATGTGTGACTTGAGACACGACTGAGATGTACAGTTTGCTGAGCCTTGTTTCTACGTTCACAGTTGGTGGTGAGCATCTGCGAGTATCGCGTATGGTCGCGTAGGTGCCTCCATGGTCGGACACAGTCAGGCAGCAACAAGGAGTAGGACCAGTAGGATCAGAGTTGATCGGAGTTTCACAGCGCAACGAACTTGAGAGTAGGAGACCAGTACCTCAGCTGATTCCGTGTATATACTACAAGTATAGTCAATTTCTGGGATGCAATGGTAGCCGGTTTTTCAGTGTAGTGGCTGTCAGTGAAAATGTGATGTGCGCGGGCGTGTATCACATACTCCTTTATCATCGTGTTAGTAATCTACATCCATCTATACCTGTGTAGAGTACACGTCTCCGTGACTCGCAGCCACGCCAGTATATATACAGACTAAGTGAAAAAAAGGAAGCGAGCTTGGTTATTTCTTATGTGCGGTGTTTGTTAAAGTATATATCTGTATGATACGTTTGAATGCGAGTGAAGTGTAAAAAGAAAGGAAGGAAGTGATATGTACGCGTGTGGAATTAAAAACATGTGGTTTGAGAAGATGTCAATAATTTGGTGGAACGTCGTCGTCGTAGTCATCGGAGACTCGCGGCTTATGCACGGTAAATCTATACATATTATACATATACATATATTTATATTTATATTTATAATACATATATACAACTACATACTAACTTGGCGAGTGTGCCGCCACGTCTGCCTCTGTCCCAGGAGTAGTGATACAGAGGTGCGAGTAAGTCAATTATGGATATGTCTCTGTGTGTGAATTGAACGTATGAACGAAAAAAAAAGCAAACAATCTCTGTAAGAATGGTGTATTTGTCTTATCGTAGACATGTATATATATTTCTAAAATTCGTCATTCAAGTGTTCATAAAATTTTTTTTCTTCTTTTTTTCTTTCATGTCGGATACATAGATATATATGTATATTTATTCTTGCCCTTTCTTCTGGATATAAAATATCCGAGACGACAGACCACCCCATGAAACTCTCCTGCGTGTCATCATCGATGCGTGTCTTGGTGCATGTTTATTTACTCATGGAGTGTTAGGAAGGCATAGTATAGTAGAAAAGTGTGTGCACAAGACAGAGTGAGTGGAGTTGCCCGTTCTTTACTTGCTCTCTCGCTTGCTTCACTGCCTACGCGCGTGTGTTTTGTGAAACCGTGAGTGTAGTATCTCTGAATGTGTGCATGAGCTGTCAAGTGTAGTGAGTAAGTAAAGAACAGAAAGAAAGAGATAGTATAAAATCAAGAAAGAGATCTGACGAAATATGTGTAACTGTGAACGAGTGTAAGTATGAACTGACACGTCTAGTGCTTTTCTCTCTCACATAGTATATTTTGTTTTTCTTAGCTAGTAGCTTTTTCACATGCTTTCTTTCTCTCTCTCTCTCTTTTAACTACGCGAGGCTCGTGCCTACCGCGCGTGTACTCTGATGCTCACTCTGCATTAGTGTGTGGTATTTTAGCGTACAGAGAAGGAATAAATACCAAAGAAGCGTCCAGCTATATGCAACATCCAAGAGTTTCATCGTATCGTTGTCGCATGTCTATTTATATGTCAGCCGTATGCAAATAGTATTTTCCTCTTCCGTCATTTTTTATAACTTCATTACTATTCAACAAAATATCATACACATATGTACATTTATTAAGTGATATACATATTACGTTAGTAATTCATCAAATATTTCTTCTACTCTTCATCCCCCTTTGGTATATTATTCATAAAAATTTGACTCATTTTCTTCCTTTTACCTCGATTATACTCATTCACTCTACACCACAACTCTACTTTATCCATAATAGCATTCTATTCGTGAACGTGTATACACCCTCGCATATATCATTTGTATCATACATAGTTACTATACATGAATGTATACGTTCCTTCTTCCCTTCTCACGAATAAGTCTACCGTGAGTTCACTCTCCTCCCTTTCTCTTTCTATTACACACCATCAATGTTCTCGCTCTTCGTCTCCTCGCTTCGGCTACACTTTCGTATGTATTAACACGCGCTTGGAGGCCAGGAATTTTCTCACAATGGATAGTTTGTGTTAGTGAGAGGAGACCGACGCCAAGTGCGACGGACCATAGCGCCGGGGAGGACCACAACACCACATCAGCAGCACCACGGCCATCTCGGCGGCCATCGTAATATAATGAGGCTCATATTAAAACATATCATTTTAACAATATTATTTTTTACTATCAAACTATTCAATCCATTATTCTCAATTTTTATCTGTAGTTAAAAATATTTTTTTTCTTTCTTATATTAAATATCAATATAGTCAGTGTGTAGAATATATAAATAATGGATTAAATAGTATGAGACAGAGAAGAGTAAATCAATTTTAATTTATTGAGTGAGAGACGATGACTCAAGTACATATACACTAGACCAAAAAGATTTCTTAGCGCATCATATATGAGTACAGATATGTGTATATATCCGTTCAATTCATATCAGTATACTGTATGTATTAGAGCGATTGCTTAAATTAAGTGTTCTTTCCTTCGTTAGATTCTCAACAAATAAACTCAATTATTGCTCGATTAGTCGATGATAGATTCACCTTTTTTTTAACTGTTATGATACACATAGGCTTTCTGTTAAACAAGATGTCTCATCACTAATGAACTTGATGTTTTATAATAAAATATGGTTCAGTAATTGATTAATAATATAAAATTTTTGTTTATGTACAAACATTGTTGATTATTATTTTTCATCATTTTTCCACTTTTCAATCAACCATTTGAAATACACTGTTATCATAATAATTTTCTTATCACGCTTAGTAACACGTCGATCGGAATAATTTCTTCAAGCTTATCGATTAACACATGTGTAAATGTGTATATGCATATGCACAAAATATTTGAATAAAAAAGAGTGCTAATACAAATAATTTTTTTTTTTTATTTATACTCTTTATCATTATTAAACAAATTATGAACTTTTTTTTATCTGACCTTGATTCGTAGCAACATACTCACTAAGAATATTTTATTGTGATTAAACAGATGTGTACAATTATAACATATAACATGTAACAAAGAGACATAACTATATTACTATTCTATATAACATTTCTATTTAACTTTACTAATGTTTTTTCAAGCTGATAACGCGATTTGCATAATATTTGATTTTTTACAGTTGTGTTTATTCATGGACACCGATTTTTTTTTCCTTTTTAATTCTAACATCGTTATTGATCTTCACAAAATCAAATTGTCTTCTTTTTTTAATATTAATAATACATTTTAACTATCAATACATATATATAAATATATATCATCAATTATATATATATATATATATAACTAGGTGATATTCCATCCTGTAATATTTTTTGTTGCTATCTTTATTCTCGTTATCCTTTTCCATCTACACACATCGATGTATGTATGAGTGAGTGTGTATTTTATTTATACACATGTATCAATGGATAATATGACTATTGTTCTGTGATATATAGGCTACACAAAATGATATTCCCCTACATATATTATTGCACTACACATAGCTGTATGAAGCCAGAGGAAAGTTTGCAAGACAAACTAATCGATTTATTCTCCCTCTCTTTTATTACAATAGATAAAACGTACGTCACTAGACATTTTATTTTTACGCCGCGACACACGCAATATAGTCCACTACACGTGTTCATGGGGTGCGTCAATTCATGGCTGGCGTAACAGTGTCCATTGATTAGCATCAAAGAGTTTAGCACTAGAGGTCTCTATCGTAAGTTTAAATACCTACTCATTGTGTTTTTTTTTTTTTTTTTTCTTTTTTTTTATATATATAATATATATTATGGTAAGAGATTGAAATATGTTCGAGGAAGTCATATAGAAAATTATAGGTTCATCAGCAGTGGAATTTATAGATTTGTTTGAGATAAAATTTTATTTTAAATATTTATAGTTTTAGTTAACATAAAAATTAACTTTTTAAACATTAAGTATATATTTATTTAGGTATTATAAATAAATAAATATTAGTCTTACTATCGAGAGACCTCTTGATAAGACTTAAAACAGTGGCGTCAGGAAATATTGAAAAGAATTTTAGAGAGGTAATACCTCAGGTATGCTTTTAAAAATAAAGCATAGAAATTCATCTCGACAGGTGCATTGAATCCTACTGAGGTAGGGATTTTTGTTTCAGTTCTCTCGAACAATTCTACTAATTTTCTCTAGTATCTTAACTACGACGTAGCAGGATTTTTTCTCGGTACATCAACATGATTTTTAGAATGAAAACCTACATCCTCGAAAATTTTTACTCACCTGTCTTCATCTTTATTCTTGATGCATTTCAGACCCAAACCGATCCTTCAGATGATTTATATACCAAAAGAAATAGTCGTGTAACCAACATTCTCCTTCTTGTGTCCGCCTATAAAACTATACAATAGTATTGTTAAGGTGCAGGGAGACACCATGGGATGCAACTTTGTTCAGAAGTAAAGTAAAGGGAGAAGTGCATTATTTGCATGAGCAATTCAGTTGTGTATTGATGACGCCGATACGTCTACCCAGGTATCACTTACAGTTTGTCAAGAGCCATAGCAAAAAGGAAAGTCACCACCTAGGGTTTTGGCAGTTAAGCAGGTGCATCCCCTAACTGTTGGGGGCTGCACATCGATTCATTCATTCTATTATTCTTTTTGTTCTTGTACACTTGTTCGATCTCTTCGAGACCTTTACCTTTTTCACAATAAAATTTTAGGGACCTTTTATTTTAAACTTTTTTTTTTTTATTACTTTTATTAAAAATCATTTAATGGTTGATTTTTCATGCAATAATTTACAGTTATTTTACAAAATTAACTATTTCTTTTTGTTTGCAATAGTTGACACAAACATTATTATTTTTTTTAGTTAAAATACCAACGAAAAAGTTAAAAAAAAATCCTACTTGGAAATGTTGTAAAAATGAAATTAAGGTAATCACTCCATGAGATAGAAAAAAATTTTTTAAAAATATTCATTGAAAAATCTAATGCATTTTAATTGACCAGACATTATTTTAAAGAATAACACAGATTTTAAAATATTTTAATTGTTAGTTTTTTTACATTTTCAAAAATTTATTCATCTTCTGAATGGTGTCAATTTATTGATGTAGTCATTCTACACAGTTGTTTTTTTTATAATTAAATTTAAAACGTTAGAAAAAATTAAAGGTAATGTTTATTATTGTTGGACGTAGATATCAATTACAAGCTGTTAGCTTAAATCCTTTTAACATGGATGAATTCATTTCAGGTATACTTTTGTCAACTATTAGTATATAATTTCTTACTCGGTTCAGTGTTACTAATTCTAGTTCTATCGAATTGATGAAGCCATTTAAAATCATGAAAAGAAATTTTATTTACTCAGTTAATAATTTATTTATTCAAATGGTCTAAAGTGAATGATTGATAGTTGATGATAATTGAATACTGAACAAATTTAAGTTGAAAATAAAAAATGAAACCAAGTCTATTGTGAATTTTCTTTTGATTGTTAAAGATAATATGATAATAATCAAATCCTTTAGATGATCTTCTAGTTTAAAAATTCTTAATAAGACAACATATTCAATAATCTATTCGTTGCCGTATACCTGCGTGTTAAACTTGAGAAAAAGCCACACAAAGACCCAATGAGATTGAGTGATGCGGAAATAATTGGTTGAAGGCGTGAGTAAAAATGAGACAAAAAGATGGAAATTTGAAAAAGATTGAATGAGAAAAAAATATAGTCTCAAATTCAGCCACTTGCTGAGACAATCCGTTGCCATCTTTTCTAAAACTAACTCAGACACTTTATACAGTTAAGTAGTAACTGAGGTAAATTGTTTTTTGTTTCCTAAGATTTTCATTTTTAAAATTTTTCCATTACTTCACTCCACAAAATAATATTCCAAAATTTAAGTTATTTTCTTCTCTGCAAACTAGTTTTTACAGGTATCCGCCAATTCTTGGAAAATTTTCCATTCAGAATAACAAATAATTTTTCTATTTGAGAGAGTATAACTTACCATCGGTTGCCGGGTAGCTTTCTTGAATGTATGAAAAGAAAATGTACTAGAATTGGTCTTTGTAGTGAATGAATGAATATATTAAAAGCACAGTGAACATATATGTACATACAATAAAATATTTGATATATTTTTTTTCTTTTCTTATAGTGTTTCAGAAGCATTATGAAGAAAGTCGGAGATTTATAGTTTAAATAAAAGTGTTCTTCGAATAAAATAAGAAAATATCGTGGAAAGAGAATGCTCGGAAGTTGGGGGTGGGAAGAAAAATTGGAGCTGGGAGTTGCCGAGAGTATTACTGATACTTCGGTATTGTTATTAAATAATCCAAAAATAATTGAGTATCCAGAATCAACGCATCTGATTCCCGATAGTCGGGTGTTGAGGTATGCACCCAGTAGTTATCGCCAATTTGCCGAATTTAAATCACTGCATCCCAGTATCGAGTCTTCCGACGACTTTGTGGATTGTAAGTATATTTTATTTCATGACTTAATCAATTTAACAAAAGCAAAAAATCATTATTTGGATATATGATTAATTATATATTTAAAATTTTTTTGTCTAGAGCAGTGTAAAGTGGAAAAAATGCTGACAGCACGTCCAGAGATGCATGAGAAACGTGATATGCCAAGTGACGGTGCAACAATGGAGGAGAAAATGTTAATAAACCAACAACCAACACCGCCGCAACGTGATCCATCAGATCCGACAATCAGTGCGAAAAAACTTCCAAAGAAACGTAAATTTGACTATGCTGAACTTGAAGAAATGGATAAGTCAAATAATGTAGTCAGCATGGTGAATATAAAACCTGTTTGTGGTGGACAACAGTCAATAGTACAATCTAGTGGTTTGCAAATACCACATACAATATCATCGTTGGCTCAATCTCAGAATTCACCACACCATCTTCATCATCATCAGCAGCAACAGCAGCAACAACAACAGCACCACCATCAACAGACTGACTGTTTTCAACCAACACAGACAGTAGTAGTGCAAACGCCTCCTCAAAGTACTGCAGTTGATTATTCGTTAAGAGATGAGTCTTCTCGATCGCGACCACGACCTACTCCTATAACAATTGATCTCAGTGAATGGCGCGATCACCGTGTATTAGCTTTAAAACAATCTCGTTATTATCCCGGTGTGATAAGAGAAGCTAATGAACATGGTCACATTATTGTTAAATTTGATGGTAAACACGAATTATGGATGAGATATAGTGATGTGCTTGGTGTAGGAAAATATGATATTATTGGCGATGCTAGTCCTTCTGTAGGACAAGTTAAAATGGACGCTAAAGTTTGTGTGCGAGATCCAAGCTCTTCAACTAGTGTATTTATCGTAGGGACTGTGTGCAAGATATTAACAAAGCCTTGTCGCTTTGTCGTTGAAATTACGCAGGATGAACATAAAGGTGAAACTATTCATGTTAAACGTGCAGATTTAAGACTTATTCAACCACCATGGTGGGATGAACTTGAAGAAGGTATGGCGGAGTGTGATTCTAAAAGAATTGATACTGCTGGTGAGTTTATTATTTATTTATTTATTTTTTAAGCTAAAAAAAATATTTGAATTACAATTTTACTCATTTATAATTTATTTATCACCTAGTCGATCATGGATTTAGAAATTCTATTGATTCTTCAGTACAACTATCAATGCTACAGCAATATCATCATAGTCCTCATTTGCCAAGTCACAATGAATCTAGCGGTTATTACCGTACAACTGCTACCAGTCCGCTTATGCCCCTAAATACGACGCATATTGCGTCAAATACTGCTTTGAGTAACGGAAGTAGACCGTATGATGATTTAGAAAGTGAAGATGATTTAGATAGAGAGGATATAACATTTCCTTCTGACGCAGGTTAGCACTTTGTTATCAATTCAATGTTCAATTAATTTCATTTATATAAAAATAAATGATAGTAAATAGTAAGTAATATAATAATCTATCAACTGACAGATGCAAAATTATCAGGAAGCAGTAAGCGAAGTAGTATGCAGAGTCGTGGCAGTACTAGTAGCTTAGTTGAGCAACGCAGCATAACTCCTCGTTCTCAGGCAGCTACACCCAGGTAATATGAAAATTATCTTTAAATATAATATATCAATAAATATATTTTTTATATGAAAAATGTTTATTAATCGGGGGGGTTTTTTTTTTATTCAGATCTCAGGCGGCAACGCCACACAAATATAAAAAGGGTGATGTAGTTGCTACGCCCAATGGAATTAGGAAAAAATTCAACGGTAAACAATGGCGTAGACTTTGTAGTAGGGAAGGATGCTCAAAAGAAAGTCAACGTCGTGGTTACTGTTCTCGTCATCTAAGTCTTAGAAGTTCAGGTCTTCGTGGGCCCACAAATACCAATTTTCATGGTGGTGGTGAAGAAACTTCTAGGGATTCCGATACATCACCGAATTACAGTGATAGAAGAATGACGGGTAGATTTGATCAAGAAGAAACTGAAGCTGCGAATATGCTTGTATCATTAGGTACATCTCGTTCTGCAACACCAGCATTTTCATCGCCTACTGCCCAATCTTCTATATCTCCTTGTATCAATCAATCGCCAGTTCCACCTCTTGGTTTAAATCAAAACAATGTTTTTATGCCTATATCCAGTCCTGCTCATCATCCAACTTCTCTTATTTCACCTGGAACTAAATGGAAACATTCTCCAACACCTCAGTCTAATTCAACTGTACAATTTCAACAAGTTATTAAACCAGAACCAAATCGTATGGTGCGACCAAATCGACCAGCACTAACAGCACCTGCACCGACAAGTATGAGTACTAGTGTTATTCGAATGTCGCCTGTTGGCCGTGGAATGCCAATTCAGGGCCTTTCTCTATCATGGACTGATCAATGTAATCAATCTACTACACGACATTCATCTGTTGTAACATCTATAAATCAACAACAACAGCAACAACAACAACAACAACAACAACAACAAGGAATAATCCTTCAAAGTGCTTTAACATCTAATAATGGATTTTCTAATCACCCTGAAATGATTGAACAAAATACCCAATTGTTGAAATCACCAAATTCACCACATATTGCACTTTCAGTACACTCATCACCAAATGTTAATCTCATACATAAATCTCAAGAAGTTTCTATTGATTACGATCAACAGAATCAAATTTATGGGATTCAACAGCAACACCATATTCATTCACAATCTCAACAATTACCATTACAACAAGCGTCCCAACAACAACAGCAATCACCATTGCAATCTCAACAGCAATCATTGTCTCAATCACAAATTCAACATGATAAAAAATATATTGTTATAAAAAATGGGACTGATGTACCAGTACCTGGACATATTAGTCAAGATGACAAGTATCGACAAGGTAACATGATGAGTCATTTAGAACAGGTGCAACAACAATTACATCAGTCAACATGCCAGTCGTCGCAATCAATCGTGATACCATCATCCATTCACACTGATAAAACTTTAGTAATGACACAGGTAAGATTATCGTAATATTGTTAAAAGTAAGATAACTCATTCACCATTAATACTACGTAAATTACTTACTAAATTCATTTCATACATCATAGCAAACAAATAAAGTTGGGCTTCATGGGTCGGGACACGATGATTTACAAAAGAATCAGCCGCTATCAACAAGTGTCGTTATATCAGCAGCAACATCAGTAACAAATACATCAGCACCTACTAGTGTCTATCAACATGTTATTGTACAACCCAGTCATGTTGTTCAAGTACCAAAGTCTTTACCTCATGCCACTGAGGATAATGTTAAAAGCAACGGAGTTGTGTGTAAGTATTGGATACATTTTATTATTTTTGTAGATAGATTGTATTCGTTTAATTAATATTTTAAATTGCCTTAATGATGGTTTATTTTGCATGTGCAGTTTAATAACGTAAATATATTGTAATATTTATATTTGATAAACATAAATTACGTGTTAGAGTTATTGTACATTATTTAATTATAAGACAAAAAATCGTCTATGCATGTTGTCAATAAATTTTATGACTAAATGGGAAGGATTCCACAGATGGCAGTCACAAAGTATCTTCTGGATACCCGTCTCACCCTCCACTATTACACAGTAATGCAGTACGCAATTGGAAAAAAGGTTTGGATCTCATCTTTGATGTGTACAATCAAAGTAATTAATGCTTATTGCAGATTTTACTATACCAGTGGTATAGTTCATTTAATATTCTAAGATATTTCTTAACATAATTCTCGTGATAATCACTGTGCACGTTATACTGTTGCTGAACACCTAATTTCCCTGCCACATAAATTTCGTCTTTTATACTAATCATTCTTTTTTAGCGATTTAATATCTACTTTAATGGGATTATCACTCATAATAACATTTTTATTAATAATCTATTTATTGATACATTTTTATAATTAATATAATTATCTAATTTGCACTAGTTCTATGATATTGAGTCTTTTTCACGGTTTTGATTCAATCATGAGTTATATTTTTCAATATTCCTGAATAACCATATATCTAAGACTTTTTTTATTGAGCCAGATATATTGCCTTGTGATTCTTTGTTATTGATTGAAAGTGACTTCTATTTTGTTACTTGTATAAAATTCTAAAGAATATTTATAACTGAATTTTCTCGATTTTATTAAATTTTTTTAATCACATTTATAAGATTTTACATGATTCTTTGTACTAAATTAAATAATTTTTGTCACAGTTAACATTTGCAATAGATACTTCTGGAATGAAAATATAATAAATGAATGATTTCTTGTCATTTTCGGTGATAAAACGGCGAAAAAAGCTCAATATTCTTCAAATGTATAGCAGTGTTTCCTGTGGGTTTATGTATTTACTGTCTCTCATCTTCATCTTTAATTTTAATAATAAATCTATGATTAAATTGCTATTTCTATGCTACGCTACTAACCGCATTTCATTATAATTAACCCCGAAATTTCATTGCAGCTTTTTCCTACCAGACAACCGTGGTGGTAGACCAGCCTGAAGTAAGTCCACCACCATCAGCATTGAGTCCGCCTCTTAGTGCTCCACCTATACCACTAAGTATTGGAAATTCAGGTGAAGAGCAACAACTTACGTGTCCTGTACCAGATCCAATAACTCCGGCTGAAGAAGAAGATGATGATGTTTTTGATACTACTGAACCAACTACTCCTGCTGAAGTAGATAATAATTCAAATAAACGTCGTAGTCAATCTCTTAGTTCTTTACATACTAAAGAACCTCAAAGTCCGTTAAAAGTCAGTAAATTACGAAATTTCGTAAAATCAATATCATTGTTAGTTCAAAAAAATTGATTTTATCATTATTTTTATTTTTACAGACTAAAGATCGTATACGACGGCCTATGAATGCATTCATGATATTTTCAAAACGCCATCGAGCAGTTGTACATCAAAGACACCCTAATCAAGACAATCGAACTGTTTCAAAGATTCTTGGTGAATGGTGGTATGCTCTAGGAGCTGAAGAAAAACAAAAATATCATGATTTGGCATCAGAAGTTAAAGAAGCTCATTTTAAAGCTCATCCAGATTGGAAGTGGTGTAGTAAAGATAGACGAAAATCATCAACAACAAGTTTTAAAGGAAATGAAACTAGATCCAAATTAAACAGTACCGGGGAGGAAACTGATACTGGTGGTCCACCCAGTGAAGATGTACCATTAACTCCACGTGCCACTGATGAAATTTATGTTCCTGTCGCAGCAGTTTATAATGAAACAACACAGAATACAGAGGTAAGTAATTCTATTTTAATTTTAGAAAAATGGTTTTTTTTTTTTTTTTTAAATATTCACTATTTATTATATAATAGAGTAACATTAATCAGACACATGCATCTCAACGAGTACACGAGCATCAAATACAGACCGATAACTCTGATACGGTGAAACAGGAAGAGGATGGTAATGCATCTGATGACGATCAAAAAATGGTTATTTGTGAAGATCCTCAATCAGATGTAGAAGCCCAGAAATCTAATAATAAAATGAATGAAGATGATGTTGGTGTTAAAGAAGAAGAAGAAGGAGAAAATTATATTAATCAATCGAGATATTCGCCTACTAGCGGTCAAAATAGAGAAGGTTTGAATATTACTTCAGAAATCACTTGCCGTCCTAAACCAATTAAAGGTTATTATATCTTCATTGATATCAATGAAGTATCAAATTTTTATTGATAAATAATTATATTATGGATATTTTTTCATTCAATAGGTACTGAAACTACGACAAAATATCATCATTCTTCAATGGATAAAGGAGGCACTGTGTCAGTATTGTCTACTTATCCTTATCACAGTCCTGTAAATCCTACTGGAGTCTCAGGATTTCAACCCAAGGGAGGCGCTTTTATTACAATGCCAATATCACCTAAAGTCGTCAAACCGGAACCTATAAAAGGGGATCAGCAATTTTCTACACAGTATAGTGTGAATAATTTAGTATCAAACGTTCATAATGAAAATGGCAGGAACGTGTCTAAATTTATGTCTGCATCTGTTTTACATTCGGTAAGGGCTGAAATAAATATAATTGAATCGAAAAATTTTTTCTTGAAACAATTTTATGATATAAAATAATGATTTTAATTTCCAATTTGTTGAAAAATAATTTTGTCCACAAAAGTCGGATTATATTTAGTAATATAAGTAACAAAACTTAAACCAATACTAACAGATTGGATCTAAACCGATGATGGCTGTGCTCAAGCAACAGCCTTTGCAGACTTCAAGTACTACCCACCGTCCCCAAACATCAATCGCTCCCTATCAACCCCCGCTTACTCTTAGAGTTCTCAATAATGATTTGGTGGCATTTTCAAAACAGCCACAAGGCCCCCAGTATCTCGGACCAAATTCTCAACATCAACGTATTTTTATGCCTGGTTTTCAGATTCCTATTGCTGGTAAGAATAATATGATTTTTTTAAATTTCAATTATAATTGTCAAGAAGTTAAAAAAATTGAATTGCGTTTTATTTTTTTTTTTAGATGTCGGAGCTTCGAATATTTCACTACAAAATTTTGTTACTACCAGTAAAGTAGAAACTCCAAGTGTTATTGTGACAAAAACTCACGTCAATGTTAATTCTAATCCTTCCAATCTACCATCATCAAGTAATCGTGAAATTGGTCATTCAATTGCACGACTTGCAGAATCAGAAAAGAAAGAAAATTTGTCGTCAACAAATCATCTTCAATATTGTGGTAAGTATCTAATATTTATGTTTTTCGTAGAGAAATGGTGACGAAATACAATTATTTTCAATAGGTAATAATCTGAAAGTAGAACAAGAAAGAAAAGACGTCAATCATTCGATTACCATAGGAAGTGAAAAACAGCAACACAATCAGTCATCGTCTACGGCTCATGCTCCTCACACACCTCATACTACAAACAGTCAAAGTAGCAACCATTCTGTACAATGTGTTTCATTCACAATGGAGGAACCTACGGTTAGAAATAATGATATTAGTCAAATTAAAGGTACATTCATGCTCGCTCCAACACCTGCTCAACTCGGACGTGCTCCATTACAACGAAGACAGTCATTAGGTAATTTTATTTTATCAATCTCAAATTGATTATTATGAAATCAATTTCTTTGAACTATTTGTTAAATTATTATTTATTATTGAGCAGCCATACCTCCTCCTGTATCATGTGCAGATCATGGATCTACATCTCAACACTTTGATAATCGGCAAAAAAATACAACTAATTTAGAGACACAACAGCAAAATAACTTTAATGAACCTCTTGCATCTCCTTCACCATCCAATAAAAAAGGTTCATTTTTCAAGAAGAACGTTGGTGATGGAATGGATAGGTGAGTTATTCACTATATTTTTAAATAATTTATCATTTATTGATCGATATTCGATAAAGTAATTTTATTCTTATCTAAAATTTTTATGTACAGAGTTCTCGAACAAGTGAACTTTCAAGAGAAATTTTCATCATTACCTGAATTCAAACCTGAAGATATACAGAGCCCTAATTCAATTACTATTAATACACCCGCTGGATCTGCTGTTCATACTCCTGCAACAGCTAATCTTCATTCATCAAATATATCTTCTATGCAGAATTCTCGTAAAAAATCTGGTCAAGGATCTCATCGTTTATCAGGTAAATTATTTACATTTGAAATCAATAATTTCTAAGTTGCAAGTTTTTATATTTTTTGTTTTTTTTTTCTAATAGTCAATGAAGAAGATATCGAGTCTGACGTGTCTGCAACTCCAAAATCGACTACAAGTGTCAAATTAACTGGGAATACATTCTTTGGTCCAGACTTCAATGTCGAAGCATTTAGATTGAATCCCGAATTAAGTGGTGATGTAGAAAACAACTCTCCAAGAACACCAAAAACTCCAAGTGGTGGTGTAAATAGTGCAAATAGTAGAACAGACAATGAAAGAGGACCCAGAAAAGTTTTAGAACGCCGTAGACAATTAGTAATGGAACTATTTCACGATCAAGGCTATTTCCCATCCACACAAGCAACTTCGAATTTTCAAACTAAACATTCTGATTTATTTCCCAATAAATCAAGTTTGCAATTGAAAATTCGAGAAGTTAGACAGAAGTTAATGGCTAGCACCATGTCCAACTCGAATAATCTTGTCAGTCCATTACCAACGTCGGAACCATCACCTAATAATAATAATAGTAATAATAATAGTAGCAACAATAACAACAATAATAATAATAACAATAATAATGGTAATTGAATTGATCTTTATTTTCAATTAAAATAGGATTCATTAGTTCAAATATTATTGACAATGACAATAATATTTTTTTCAAGGATCTGGAATAATTTGTTCAACAACAACAACAACAACCACAACTACAACATCAACAACAATGGGAGCTCCACAATCGTTACCTGTCAGCAGCAATAGCAGTAGCTAGCAGCACCCATGTACCAACTGTGATACTTTAAATACTCTTGCTTCTCAACACGAGTACATAATAATTCTTTGAAAAAATACAATTCTTATGCGGAAAACAATTTTTCAATATGCGTAAAAACCGATTTTTTAGAGAGTAAATTTATATTCGGTTTTAATAGTGCAATTTTACGTGAATAAAATCACTAATGATAATAACTGATGTGCGGCAAATGAAAATTACTAAAAAATAAATTTTCAACGAGTGTTCATACGTGGTTAATCCTTTTTGTCCTTGCTTGGTTGATTGTATAAAAAAATAACATCCCACTGGAAAGTTAAAAATATTCACTAGAGATATTTACTAGCCTGGAAAAAAGATGTATATATGAAAAATATTTTACAATAGTGAAAAATATTAATCTATATCTTAAAAAGTTACTGATTAACAAACGTATACAAATGTTGTGTTATTTCACGACTATTTGTCTTTTATACACATAATAATTTTATAAATGAAACTGATAGTTGTAAATTAGCATGCTCTAGTAGTAAACTGAGAAGGCCTAGAATATTAATAATTGTTAAACAGTGCAAAAAAATGTGTCGTAAAATTCAACATTATCTTGGCAAATACCAAACTGTAATTTTTAAAATTATTTTATTCATCTTAAAAAGTAACAAAAAAAATCTCATTGTATCAAAGTACATATTATTTAGTTGATACTTGATGCTATCATAGTTAATGAAAGAATTTTTGAGTCAAGGAAAAAAAATATTACATAATATTAACACAGTGGCAATCGTGTTCATGATATTTTATTGTAAATAAATTTGAAAATTGGCCAAAAAGCTAACAAAAAAAAATTACTTTAAAAAGTTTATAAATAACTGTTCACAGCCAAGTCTTGACAGTTTAGGACTGACATATTTTTTTGATAGAGTATAAATAATTCCAATATACATTACTAATTATATGTAAGAAAAAATGTGCCATTATATGGCAGCGAATGGAGAAGGGCAACTTTTTTATTGCCACCTTGTTAATTGAATAATTAACTGATAGAGTCTATAATATTTAGATAAAATGTTTCCGATAATTTCAAAAGTACTTATTGACTGTTTTTTAACTTTGCCAAAATTTAATGTAAATCATTGTTTCATCATACCTTTGTAGAAAGTTTTTTTTTTCCATTTGAAACTTATCGAACTTTCCACTAAGGCATGCCAAAAAATAGTATACAACCCTAGAGAAGACAATTAAGCCATCCTAAACTACCACATGTTTATCACTTTTATCTATAGCTTGGGTCTTCAGCTCAATAAGCCAATCTATATCGTTTTTCTCTTGGTTTGTAAACTACTATTTTACACGGCTCTGTTTAATTTATCTGCTTTTAGTGATATTTTTATTCACCATGACACCAATGAATTGTATTTTTATTTTTACACCGTTAGATTTTTAATATTTTATTTAAGTTTACTGTTCAACTTTTAATATCGTGTTAAGAACGTAAATCAACATATTAATTTCGTAAAAAGATAAAATTATTGCAAAAGAAAGTTACAGTTTAACGTAAAAACTTTTATTATAAATTTTTATATAAACGAAATAAGCGTTTAATATCGATTAATTTTATATAATGTGCTTTGATTCTAAATAATTCAATATTTTTAATTATTTGTAAAAAAATTGCTATAAGCATAATTATTATCATGAGAGTCAATCCGATAAATATTACATTGAACTTTGGCAAGATTGTTGAATTTGGCTGTATAGTAGATGATATTTCCAAATAAAATTCTAATCTTGTATTAGAATATATAAATATTGTAATTAAAATAGGCTAATTATATAAATATATCTCTTGTATATAGAAAAACATATATATATATATATATATATATATATATATATATATTTGTAATTGTACACCCTGCTTCGCAGGGTTTTTTTACAATACTTCCTCTTACAATTTTTGCTTAATTCTATATCATATTTCTATTTCTAGTTTTGCTCTGTACACTCTTCATACATACTTTTTCTCCACCTTAGTACCACTCTATTGCACTCTCTCCCTCTCTCCCCCTCCCTGTCCTGAGCTGGCCCTGATTGTCCTTTCTATTTCTCTAAAATATATGCACATCTTTTTATCTATTTGGTTGTTTTTTAGCTTTTCAATTATTTTCTTTTCAACCTCTTTTTCATCTCCCACTGTCCTCCACTCGTTTGCGTAAAGCCTGTTGTCTTTCCTTACATGCTCCCCTGCCCTCTTACAGCATATAAGATGCGCTACCGTTTCTAGCTTGCCATCGCAGAATCTGCACTTCCAATTTACGTACCCTTTCTTAAATGCTCTCCTTACATTACCGCACCTTAGCCTCGCCCACTCTTCCTTCTCTCCCCCTGTGTGCTCCTACGAGTTCCAATAATGAGGGAATTCCTCCCCATTCGACATGATGTTCCCGTATAAAGTGTTGAAAGTGGAGTTACTGATTTTTCGCTTCTCACCCTCTAACTCGTCCGCCCATAGTTTGTCCACTCCTTCATATAATTTTTCACCAATTCTGCCTGTCTGCTCTCTCTCTCTCTCTCTCTCGTATATTTGCTTTACAATTTCCTTTTTTCCCATTTTATTGAGTATCTCTTCCAGCTCCCTTCCCCATGCCGACGGCTTGTTGTTCAATATCCCTCTCATCTCCTCCTTCAAACAGACTTTCGGCCATCTTACCCCCTTCATTCTTGTAATCTCAACCAAGTATCTCGCTGCTCTTTTTCTGATTACTTGCTCGAATGTGTATACCCCAAGTTCCCGCCGCCAAATATATCTGGGTGTATAGAAAAACAATATTAAAACTCATTAAATATTGTTAATAATGAATAATCAAGATTTAAAGCTAATATAGTGAGATACATTGTAAATACGAGGATAATTACATATGCGGTTACATTATATAGTAGGTAATTAATGATTATTGAAAGTAGAGTTAAGATAGACTTATTATTATAGATAAATAATATATCTAAGATAGACTTTGTGCTCGGGATTGTTTAGTTTTCCCACTTTATCTTTCCAAAGTTGGTACTTTTATGAAGTATTTAAACACCTTCATTTGTAAATAATATGTACTATTATCTTTATATAAAAATTAATTATTCATCAAAATGATATTCAATGATAACAAAAGAAAGACGTTTGTCATCGAATTTTAGGTCACTGAATTACAATAATTTACTGTATTTTTAAACGTTCATTTATTTCATGTTACATTAATAAATATATTTGTACTCAAATTTTGTTTCAAAGTTAGTTCTTTTTGACTTATAGAAAAAAATTTAATGATATTAATTTGATTCGGTTGTTTTCTGTAGTGATAAAAAATAATGTCTTAAACTGTGCTTCCTTGATTCTGAGAAATAATAACAATTTCAGTTGGTTTTTATTTTTCATTATCTTAAGTTAAAATACTGATGCATAAACGTCTTTCAATTTAATCCCGCTCAAATATTGCAACAAAAAACTTTTTACTTACATGAATTAGCAATTTTTACGCAGTATTGCAAAAGTTTATTGAAAAACACTTTGGTATTAAATTTTGTATCAATATCTTTCGTTGATTATCTCTTTTTAAAATTTAACATAACATTTTTTTGTGTGATTTAGTCGTCATACCCAAGTGACTGTGATTTTAGAAAACAAGAATAAAGTTATATGGGGCGACTATCAAATATAATCAATTTTCTTATTAACGTATATACGTATATTATTGAAATTTTATTTCTCTTGATTTTAGTTAATAATAACAACAAATAATTGATTATAATTAAAAATAAATGCAATCATATTAATTGCATCTAAATAATTTTATATCGTTTTTGTTATCATATTTTAATTATCTTTATTAGTTTTATTATGTCTATAATTCTAATTATAATTGTATTATTTTATTATCTCATGTTCAATTTTAAAATATGTTTAAAATTGTTACGTAACTATAGTTGCATATATTGCAATTATTTCAATACCATGTTATAGATGAACAAAAACAATGAAAATATTTCTATATTAATTGAGAGAAAATAAAATGTACATATGTATATTAATGCAATTAATTCTGTTATGATTCAATATGCATTTCAAAAGCACAGACGACAAATTGACAATTAATACTGGAATAAATAAATATATATAAAAGTAGATTTAATTCAAGTTTTTAATTTATAAAAGTATTTATATTTATAACAGATTTAAATAAGCACATTCTAAATATCATTAAAAATAATAATTGTGGTATTTCTAGTAAAAATATCTCATTTATTATCATCCAAAAATTCCATTTTTTGTGTACAATTTAGGATTTGTTTCCATTGGTGAGAAAATATTGCATAAAAGTTATATTCAATCATTGTGCATCATATTGTTCATAAATGATAAGAGACGATAATGTATTTTTTATGAAAACTGTAAAAAAAATACCACTTAAAAATTTTTTTCTACTCAAAAATATGTACATTATATGACAAACATCTCTATTTTTAACACTTGAATAAAGTAAATTATTTATTCATCTCATAAACAGATTATTCCAATTTGGTTTTTTTTTTTAATAAATGATATTATTTTATGCAGTTGATAAAAAAATCAATCATTATTTTCTAAACATACATTTTGAGGAATAAATCTCAATTACTATAATCGAAAAAAAAACTTATTTTTCTTAATTGGAATTAATTGCTGTTAGTATTTAAATGTGCCATTTGACAGAAAAATAGTGAAAAAGCTTCTGTACTTATATTTCAAGTTTTTGAATGTAAATTTATACAGATATCATTTAGTCTATCGAATTAATTAAATAATCATTGCAAGTATAAAATTTGAACTAGCATATTAAAAGAAATTTTAAAAAATCTATCTAATAAATTATCAAATTATAGAAAATATCGTGTAATAAACGTTCAACATATTATCATGCCTTATGAAGAGAAAAACTCATTGAAATAAAAAAATTATATATATATAATTATAAAATTAATATATATATATATATATATATATATAAAATCATTCTGTTATCATTATAATCATTAATGAAAATTGTTTGAGTAGTAAAATAAAATAGTAAACAAATTTTCACGTATAAATATAAAATAATATTTAAAGGAAAAGTTATTTCCGAAATGTAATAAATAAATTGATAAGGAAAAATTTGTTGAAACTCTTTGAAGAATGGAAAAATATTGAGTATTGGATAAATGTTGATAAATAATAAGATAAACAATTGTATTATGTGTTGACAATCGCCAATATTGTCAAGCTCAAAAGTGGCTGACATTAGTCGACAAATATGCCTTACAAAAAGTGCAAGCATTTTATTTTTTAAGTAGATACAAAAATCATCAAGTGAGTTCGATTATACTACATAGATAATAATTTTATTTCACACTAATAAAAAATTGATTCAATAAATATTATACGTATTAAAAATTATCATTTTATTCAAGAAAATACAATGATATTTGTAATGACATTAACGATTATTGAATCAAAATTATTGAATGAAAATACTTTGTTTTTTCCCCCAGAATTTTGTTAATTCATTTTTACATCTAGGCAATATTTATTAAATAATGTGACAAATTATAGAGTTTATTGTACAATTGTTTTAATATTGATATAAATATATTGTGGTATAATACATTAAAATTATACCAAATTGTCATAAAAATAATAATAATTATAACAATACTTACATATGTATTAAAATATCAAAAGTGCACGTTAGTAGAAACATACATTTACAAGAATTGCTTGAGAATATTTTTTCAATGCCAACAAAATATAATTACTCAATGTAAAAATATCGATGTAATAAATTTCATGCACAATGCTATGTTTTTGTTATATCAAGTGAATTTAAATGCATGCTGTAATATCCGTTTTTATTCCATTTCAAGTGATTAAAACAGAAATGCTTACTCAAATTGACTAGAATTATTTTATTTTTTGAATTTTATCCATCTCTTCAACATTAAATTGTAACACTGTTGCAATCGCATTTAACATATGACGTTTACTGGATGTATCAGTGCTAGTTAAATAATTTACAAATACATTTTTTAAATACTCTAAATTGGCACCTTCTCGAGATTTACAAGCTTCTAATCTAGAATTTAAAAAAAAATGAATCACTTACTCTCACTATTCTTCAATTGTCTTATATTAATATATAATATATTATTTAATACTAACCGAGAAATTTTAGCTTCTAAAGTTTGAATTTCGTCAGCATGACGTTGGGTAATAATCAACAAAGTTTGTTGATTTTCTCTTAATGTATTTTCTAATTCAGTATTTTGTTTTCTTAATCCTGTTACTTGAATTTCACGTCTTGCTAGTTCTTGTGCATAATGTAACAATGGCGGTGAACTGCTGTCAACTGCGAGCATTGCTGATACAAAGTCTGTCATTGATTCGGATGATTTTTCCGACTCTACTGATGACTTATCAAAATTAAAAAGTGAATTATCTTTTTTCATTAATATTGCTCGAATGGAAGACTTCAAAGTTCTAATTTCTTGATCTTTTTCTTCCAAAACAGCAAGAGATCTTTCTCGTTGGCGTAATAATTGATGTTCAAGATCAGCTAATTTATTTCGAAAATTACTTTCTTTTTGTGAAAGAATTACATCAAATTTCATTTTTTCTTCTTGGAATTGTTTCAACTGTTTTTCTAATTTCTTCTTCAATTCATTTTCTTGATAATTAGCTTCTTTATTGAGTGTTTGAATTTTTTCTTCCAAATTTTTTATTTTAATTAAATTCAACTCATTACTATTTTTTTCTTGTTTATTCTCTAATTGAGATTGATTTTCTAGTAACTTCAATTTTATTACTATTTCTTCTTTATATTGATCAAATTCCTGTTTAAGTAATTCATATTTCTCTTTGTAGTCATTTTCATCATTAATAAAGCATAAATCTAAGCTTTTTAAAAATTCTGAAATAATATTAATACACTAATTACCAACTTAAAATTCATATTTTATTGTATATTTACCTTTCATATTCACCAAAGTGTTTTTTTGATTACTCATATTTAACAATCGATGGTATAATTCTCGTATTTTCGATGCTATTTTATTAGGATCCTGATTAAAATCTAAATCTAAGTGGTCTCTATCTTGATGCAATTGTAATTCTGACAATTGATCTTTGAGTTTTTGAATTGCATGTTGATCTGTTTGTCTAAGACGTTCATATCCACCAACTATATCTGAAAGTTCTGCTAGTCGTGTTTCTAAACCCACAACGCGAGCTTCATGCACCATTTCTAAAGCTTTTGCTTGTTGTTCAGCTGCTATCACTCTTTTTCGTTCTTCATAAATCACATTTTTATGATGTTTTTTTAATGCTGCTATTTCAGCTTGTAATGAAAATAACATTGGTGGTGTTTCTTTAACAGCTGCTTCAGCTTCTTTTAATTTATTATTTACTATTTCAAGCTCGGCTTCAAGTACTTTACTTGTAGTTTTATTATTAGATTGTTTTTTTAATTCTTTCAGTTGATACTCTAATGATTCTTTGGCACGTCTTTCATTTGACACAAGTTTTTGTAATTCTCTAAAATATAAAATTACTTAAATTATTTAATATTTTAATAAAATCATATATACTTTAATACATTACTTGATCATTGCTGAATTATCTGCTTGCTCTTTTTCTCTGTCATGACGTTCCATAATAAGTTTGTATTTGATATGTTCCATTTCCGAATTTACACATTGTTGAGTTCGTTTTAATTTATCTGTTAAATCTTTTATAACCTTTTCACACTGAAACAAAAAATGATTTAAATATTTCAGAATAATATAAAATTATTCATAGCATACCTCTTCACGTTCAGTTCTTAATTGTCTTCTGTCAGTTTGAAAATGCGCTTCCATACGAGATTTTTCAGCTGATAGAGTAGCTAATGAATTTGTGAGTGTAGTGAGTTGATTTTTTAATTCTTCCACAGTCTCCTCTTTTGGTTCTGATATTTCTTTCTAAAAATTTAGGTATTCACTTATAATTTAATTATTTATTTATTCATAACATATTCAACTTACAACTTCTGTCGAATTTAATTTATCAATCATTCCATTATGTTGGAGTTTTTTCCCATCACGTGAATTCATTATGTTGTAATTGTTTGAAACAATGATACCGTATGTATAAAAATCAATAATCTAATATTTCTTTCAATGAAATTTAATTAATATATTTATTTATCCATATGACCAATGCATAATATAACCTCTTTCGATTTATAGCACTTGGCGAATACGTTGTAGGTGTATGAAAACATTAAATACTAAGCATTTTTTTATTCGTAAAGTTCTGTCGGCTGTACAGTACTCTTAATACAACATTCCGACTAAAACCTGTACTCACTAAGTTTATAAAGTCACATGATGAATGAAGTGTTTGACGTAAAGTTAGGACGTAAAGTCCCATAACTCAAAAACTACCATCTATGGGGCATTTCTGACAGGGTTTATCTACAGAGGCTAGACCTCCAACACTCATTAAATGAATCCTCCGTAAGTCCTTTCATCAAAAAAACATATCAGATAGAGAAAATTTCTATTTGTATAGACTTCTTTGTCATATCGATAATAAAATAAGTAATAATATCATCAATATTGATAAATATAAAAAATTTATTTTTTGAAAATGTGTTTATAAACAATTTGTATCAAAATACATACAATAAAAACACAATTTTCTTATGATCGAAATTAATAATTTTTAATTATCAAAAAAGAATTAATTCTTTTGAAATAAATCAGTGTTTTTAGTATAAAAGTGGAAAATTTATAAACTTTAACTAAATAGGAACAGATGTAATGTCGTCTTTGGTAGGGGATTCGATTTCTAGAGTAACTGGCCCATTATTTTCAATAGAAACTTGCATCATAGCTCCAAATTGTCCATCTAACAAATGCAAATGAGGAGTTATTGCTCTTATAATATTTATATGTATTGAATTATATGAATTACCTTTTATGAGTTCAGGCTTATATTTCCGTCCAAGTTCAAGAAGAAAATTTTTATAAAATGGTTCAGCTAATGCTGCAGGCATTGCTTTATGGAAGTCTAATTTTTTTCCTTTGATAATATGATACAATGTAAATTGACTAATGCATAATATTTCATAATCTTTATCCATCACACTTGCAGCCCATCTTTTGCCAGTATCATTGTCAAATATTTTTAAATTTAATATTTTGTCAGCGCTACAAACAATTCATTCGATAAGTTTTAATCACAGTTAATAAGATTTTAAAAATAAGTTTCATAATGTAACAGTGTTAAGTAGTAAATTATCTGTAATTATGAGTATTCATTCTCTTCTCACGTCACATTTGTTTCAGTACATGCTTCAATATTATACTGATTCATTCTTTATTCTCTTCTCAATTAATTTTCTAAGAATTTATACAGTACATCTTCAAATGAATCATCATTTACTTATGTACCAGTTTTTTGAGATTAAATAATTGATTATAATATAGTGTAAATAGTCATCTTATATTTACTTTAGGAGAACTATTACGCATTTAGTTTTTTTTTAATTTTTCATTCAAGATAGAATTTATTCATGTTGTTTATATAGAATATTATAATAATACATACATATATTCGGAATCTGCTAAAATATCATCAGTTTTAATTCCAATTAGTACACAAAGTCCATTGCCAATACTGCTAATAATTTCTCCATTTACTACAAGTAAATTTGTTGATTGAGTTATTATATAAATGTTAGTAAAATTAAGTTATAATGTATTATACATATTAATATTGAAATAAAAAATAATTTACCTGAAATAGATGCTTTAGAAACTCTCTGTATGACCGCTTTCATAATTTATTTTTTTTAATAATTGGTTGATTAATACCGTGAAGTAATTAAAAGAGTTGTCTTTAGATGTCTCGAAATGTATTCTTGTTTCTCTGTGCAAAATAATTGTATTAATTTTTCTTGTGTTTAAATTTAAAAAATGATAAAAAATGTTTCAGTATCAAAAGGTTTATAATTACTGTAAAATAGTTTTTATAGTACTTAAAAAAATATTTGTTTTGGTTGTTTACTCATATTCATAATTTAACCAATACTTAAATCAAAATAATGGTTCATACACAATATGCGTCATTAATCCGAACGAAATGCATATCTGCAACAGCCGAATTGGTGAGAAATTTAAAGGCTGTTTTTCAATAAGCGCGTCGTCACAGGCCATGATGCATATTCAGCACTTATTATACTTATGATCATCATTTTTTTTAGAACACCAAACACAATACCCTAATATTCCACAATGCAGTAATAAGCAATAGATATTCTCACAATGTGCTTTCTAGGAAATGAGCAAAACTATTAAGTGTTTGAAGAAATCAAGAGATGAATATCAATACTTAACAGGTAATTTTACGGTAAAATTCCAGTCACTTACCAATATTATAGGGGGCATGCATGTGGAAGATAGAATAGAGTCTCTCTAGGGGGCAGAAGGTATCAAACAAGTGATGACTTCCCGCGCACATCTTGCTTATTTTCCGTGTTCTATATTTTGTATAGTGCTCATTTGACTTGAGGATTGTTTACAAGCATTCTAAAGAATTGAAAGTACAATAATTAATTTTTGTTATTACAACCTAAAAGTAACTTATATGTAGATAAATAAGTGATAAAGTGGTAAAAGTAAATGTAGGCGTCCCTTCAGATGTGGGTCTGTTTATGCTTATTTGCATATAACGCGTATGACAAGATTTTGGTGAGCCACTTGTTGCGTGTAGGTTATGATGTCATAAACAATAGAAATGTTGTCAAAAATATTATAGTAAACGTGAAAAATGCAAGACCAAGTAGGAATGGAGGCTCCTGGAATGAGTCTCTTTCAAGGCTCCGGGAGTATTCAGATAAATGCTGCATCTCATGGACTAGAAGAAGATGAGGAGCAACAAGACTTTCAACGACGTAACAAAGAAGTAAGTAGACAAATTTGACACTTTTGTTGGTATAAAAGTCCTATAGTGTATTAATCATTTTGAAATTGTATTAATTTTTATAGTTAAAAGTTATGTTACTCGATGCATTCGATGATTTGGACGAAGAAGATGATGGAAGTAGCTCTGTAAATAGCAGTAACTTTCAGGACGCGTCCAGAGATGCAGACCATAACGTTAGCAGTAGCATAGTAGTAAATGATAGTTCAATTCAACCAATTACTTCTGACAAGGGACCAACATATCAAAATGATATTTCTACATTAGATGGGAATATTAACTATGCAATGAGTACTCCATTTTCTCGATCTGATGACAAAAGAGTATCTCCTATATCTGACATAAATAAACAATTTGATATTTATAATCAAATAGGAACACCACTTAATAGTCACAGAGATAATAGTATTTTGAACTCTACTTCAAAAAGTTCTTATGAATTACCAAGGCCACCGAATCTTCAAAATCCAATGACATTTCCAAATGATTTAAGGGCACAAATTAATGAAGGGTATACTTTATTAGAAAATATTCCCTATAATTCTAACTACCATACTCCGGCCAATCATTATGATGTTCAAAACGCAAAATTTTCTAATAATGGATATATTGAGGCATACGATAATAATATATCTCAGAAAAATACTAACGACATTCATGAGATAGATAACGATACAACTTCTGATCATTACAATCATTGTTATCAAACAAGTCCAAACGGAAGACCAATAGTAAATGATTCTATCAATGCTTATAAAACGGCTGAATATAATAGCAAAGAACAATTGGAAGTGCTCTATGCTGTAAGGGTAAAAGAAATTGAACGTTTACGAGGAGAATTACAACAGTTACAAATAGCAAAAGAAGAAGAAAAGAATGAACTTTCAAGAAAATTAGTATTAGCTCAAGCAGAAGTAAAACGTTCTGATGTATCAAGAAATCAAGCGCGAAATGCGCTTATTGATGCTAAAGCAGAGATTACGCAATTACAGACTCAAGTGGAGTCATTTAAAGAAAAAGTTGCAGTTTTGGAAAAAACCAATAAAAACATGAGTGAAGAGTTATCTGTAGCGAAAGATTCTGTTATAGATCTGCAACAAAAAATAGCTGTATTGGAAAGAGTACAAAGTTTACAAGCAAATGATAAAACTCATGAAAAGTTTATTAAACAAGTACAAGAAAAGCATGCAGTAGAAATGAAAAATATGCAAATGCGAATTGATGTACTTACGGCAAAACTTGACGAAAAAGTAAGTAATCGTGTTGTTCAATATTAAAATAAGTTTTAATTTATTGCTGTTTCTATATCACTAATTTTTTTATAAAGCTGTCAGAAATGGATTTAACTAATCATATTGCGGCAAGTAGTGTTATTTTAACTGAAAATTCGCATATTAATTGTCACATCGTTGAGGGCATTTTTTCCTTTTTTTTTTTTAATGACACTAATAACATCATCTTTTTTGCAGGAATCTATGTACAATTCTTTGGAAAATAAGTTAGCAGAAGTTCGTAGAGCTCATGAAGCTTTAATAGTTGAAAAGGGTGAATCAATGAATCAATTAGCTAAAGCACTAGAAAACAGTCAAAATCAATGTAGAGATCTTATGGCTACTAATAATGCTCAAGAAATAATGCAATTAAAAAATCGAGTAAAAGTACTGACTCAAAATAATGAAGAACTCTCGCAAACAATTCAAGAATTGAAAGTAAGCATACTTTTTTATTTAATTTTACATAGAAAACAAATTAATTATAATCTTAAATAATTTGGTTATGAATATTTTCAGCATAAATTAGATGTTGCCAAATCTGATGTCTTGCCATATGATTCATTATTGACGACTGCTATAGATGAGGAATCGGATTCCATCAGACAATTAAAGCTTGGTGAATTTCACAGTAAATCGAAAGATAAATCAAATGATGATATCATGAATACATTACGTGTAGAATTACAAAGATGTGTTGCAGGTCATGCAATAAAGCGCAAAGAAATATCCCGATTAGAAAATACTCTTGCGCAAAAAGATGAAGAACTTAAAAAAGCCTACGCTACAGCTGAAACGTGTCAACAAGAAGCAGCAAAATATGCAAAACGTGTAAATGAACTAGAACAAGAGCTAAATAATTTTGTAACAGAACATTCAGTAAAAGCTACTTCACAAATACAAAAATTAACTGAACATTTAATGGAAGTAAGGGAACAAAATTCTTATCTTATGACGGAAAAACAAAAATTACAAGAAAAGTTAGAAGAAACTCTTGCTAGTCAAGAAGAAACAATTAAAAAATTTCATCAAGAAACTATGGCTCAATGTGAAAAACAAAATATTGATGAATATAATAAACAATATCTAGAAATTCATAACAAAGCCATTGAACGAGCTAGAAAAGAAGCACATCTTGAAATGGTGCAATTACAAGTGCAATTAGAACAAACACAAAAAGAGCTTGATCGCGTAAAAAAATTATATATAGAAGTTTGTGGCACGAAAGAACAATTAATCAATGATCATAGAAATGAAATAAAATCATTAAAAGAAAAGTATGCATTTTTCGAAATACAAAAGAATGAAATTGATCATATAAAGTCAAATTTAGAAGTTCAATTAAAAATAAATAAAAGATTGACACAGGAATGTGAGTCTTTGAAGAAGAAAAATATTGAATTAGAAAAAGATTTAAGTTATGAACGTCGAAAAAAATTAGAAAATGCAAGAAAAATACATCAAGAAATTGAACGAGCTAAAGAAGAAGCTTTAACTGAATTAAGAAATGCTCATCCTGAACATCAAATTAGTATTTTACTCCCTGATCATTGTTCTGAACACTCGGATAAAATAGCACAGCTTGAAAATGATTGCAAACGCTTAGAAGAAAAGTTATCTTGCGCACTTGAAGAACAGAAGAAAATGGCTGATCTACAACATGAAGATTTAGAGGCAAAAATAAAAATCGCTCAAATGGAAATTACACATGAAACATTGAAAAAGAAATATACGAATCTTTTAAATGAAAAAGATGATTTGTTAGAAAAGCTATCTGCATTACAGCAAGAAATGGCTGATTTAAAAAACAGTCAGAAAACTGATGATGTAGATGTTTCATTAAAACTAAGTGACTTGGAAAGCGATAAATTGAAAAATTTGTGTGAAAATTTGTTTAAAGAAAAAATTATATATCAATCGAAAATTATTGATTTGGAGAGTAAACTTATCGAATATAAAAACAAAATTGCAAGATTTGAAAGCAATAAAAGTAATTCTAATGAAAGTTTATCCACTACCCGTACTGAATTGGAACAACAACTTTGTCGATACAAGGAACTTGTAAAAAAATTAAATGACCCATTAAATAGTACTAAAGATTTTAGAAAAGATGAAGAACGATTAAAACAATTAGAATTAGAGTTAAAAGAAAAAGAAGTGCAATTACAACGCCTTGAAGATTTAGAGAAGATAAAAAAAGAAAGGGATCAATTAATTATAAAATTAAAAAATCAAGCTCAACAATTTGAAGAGTATGTTAAAAATCAAAAACAAGTTTCTGCTGAATTGAATTTATCACCGAGAAATACCGTTGACACAAATGAACTCCAAAAACTTCGTGAGCTATCAATTAAAGAAGTTAGAGAAGAAATGGAGCAAAAAGTTGCGGAAGAGTTACGAGGAATAGAAGATCAGCATAAAGAAAAACGAAAAGCCATTGAAGATAAATATAGGAGTGCTCTTACAGAGTTGAACAATCGTTATGCAGAGAAAACTGAAGAATTAGAAGCAATGAAAGAAATGATAATGACTGAAAAAATGAAACTTCAATCATCGTTTAAAGCTCAAGAGCAAATAGTTACACAAATGATTGAAGTAAAAATTCGAGAGTATCAGAAAGAATTGTTATCACGTAAATTAACGACAGAAAAATTACAAGCAGAACTTCAACAAAAAGAACGTAATGTTGAAGAAGTTAAGAACGCAATGGCTCAAGTTATGTCTGAATGGGTAGCGGAGATCCAAGCTGCTAAAGAAGCTGAGACGAGGCTGCGGCAAGAAGTAAATAAGTTAGAAGAAACTGCAAAAGCATGGAAAGAAGAAGAAAAAGAATTAAAGCATTCTTTAGATACTTATAAACGTAAATACCAGTCGGCAAAACTAAGTGTTCAAAAATATAAGGTAATTAATTTATTCCACTGTTTATTTCATTTTTATAAAAATAATTATAAATTATTATCATTATTTACTTAGAAATATGCTGAAGAAAAAGAAAACTTTTTAATGAATGAATGCAAGCGTATTGAAGATGGATATAAAAAGGCCATAAGTCAAGTACAACAAAATTTTGACGAAATAGTTAGTACTCAAGAGAAACAGATGGAAGAAAAGTTAAAGGAGTTAGAGAGTCAATACGAGGAAAAGTTGCAACAGTTGCGACGTAACATGAAGTACAAAGATAAACATTGAGGTATACATAATTAATATAGATTTGCAATATAGATCGTTTCGAATATATGCCTTTTTTTCGTTTTTTTTTTTTTTTTTGTCTTAAAAGAGGCTAGTTATAATTTAAGTAAAGCACTTTATTGTACAACATATTATCAAAATATTAATTTAGAGAATAGTATAAAATATTTTAAATACTCTCTGCAATTAAAAATTTTGTTATTATAAGAAGGATTTTAAATCAAATTTGTAATTTAATTTGTATATAATGCATAGATAGTTTAAATGCCTTAAAGATTTTTTAATATTCATGACATTTTTTTTTCTTTATTATTATAATTTTTTATTTACTACTAGTTGAGTGGCAAAATTGAAAATGTATATTTTTCATGACCACGATCATCGATTAAAACATACATAAATCAATCGATTCTTGCCAAATTTAGAGTTTTACTACATTCTAATAATTACTTGTAAACATGACATTAAGAATAATTTGTTTTTAAAATTGATTTTTAAACTATAATATGACAATGTACAGTATTGCGTGTCGCCGTAGATAATTGTTAAACAATTATGAATCTCTACAGTTTTTTATTATTATTATTATTATTTTCATTAAGTTTAATTTCAGAAAACAAAGTATACATGTGGAACGTTTATCATAAATATAATTTCAAAATTCGATAAATTTATAAATTGTATAAAGATAACATTAATACTTTCTATTCTCTAATTGTAATTCTAGTACAATATGCGAATTAAAGCAGCCATACGGTAAAAATATCATAATATATATTACATGCGGGACTGATAGATTACATAAAAATATTTACATTTCATACTTCAAATATATTTTTTTTTTTTCAAATTCATCAACAACATTGTATGTTGGTTCTAGTATAATCATCATATAATGATAATTATTAATCTTATAAACATAGGGAATCTTCACGAAATAGAGAGTATTATTAATATTAATTAGTCTTGTATTTTTGTAACTAAATGAATTAATTTATTTTTTGTAATACAAATTTTATGTGGCATTATACTTGAATGTGTGTATTTATTCTTTACTATAACTAAAAAATTTCTAATAAACAAATCAGCAGCATGATGAAAAATAAGCGCAGTTTAAAGTATTTTAAACTTTTTTGTTAGTATACGTAGAGGTCTCTATGCTCTGTTTTCATTTTTTGGAGGGAATTCTTCCGCCATCTTTGTGTTTTCATAAACATTGTAAACAAGTTTTTAGATTTCAATGCCTGTGTATTTTCTATCGTATATTTTTATATAAAATCATCAAAATCAATTGTAACAAGAAGATATAAATATGGATAATTTTACGGATCTTTTAAAAATATATTATTCACGGTTATTTCCTCTTGATGAGTACTACAAGTGGCTGAGCTACGGTGATGGTAATTATCTAATAATAAAAAATTAAAAAACATACTTTAAACTTTTCAATTTTTTAGGTATCTCTTTTCAATTAAGAGAATTTTCATTCACATTAGATGGAGATGTTTATGTACGTAATCAACATTTTCAAGATAAAGATGCTTTGAGCAGAGAATTATTAAAAATGGTTCCAATAAAAATTGATATTGGTGCTGTTTTTAACGTTGTGTAATAATTATTTTTAATAAAATTATTTGGAATTATATAATCAATTTTGCATATTGAAAAAATGAAATGATTTATTATAGCCCGAATAGATCTATAAAATCAATGAAACTGGAAGCGATGCAAAGAGAACTTGTATTTGATATTGACTTAACTGATTACGATGAAGTTAGAACTTGCTGTTCTGGAGCTGACATATGCAATAAATGTTGGAAGTATATGGTAGTAGCTTGTAAAATACTTGATGTTGGTTTACGAGGTTTGTTATTTTATACTTACCATAATTTACCGATACTATCATTGAATTATTTTTGACTGATTAGCCTAATTGTGTATGAAAATAGACGACTTTGGTTTTGAAAATATATTATGGGTTTTTTCTGGACGACGTGGTGTTCATTGTTGGGTCTGCGATCTAGCAGCACGTTGCCTAGATTCTGCACAGAGAGGTGCTATCGGTGACTATTTTCAGCTGATAACTGGTGGTGCTTACACGAAGAAAAGAGTAAATTTGTATAATAAAATACACCCATCAGTAAAACGTGCTCTTGAAATAATTAATCCAATTTTTGTGCAACTCTGTGTTGAAGAACAAAACATGCTTGGAACTGAAGAAGCAATGGATAATTTTTTAGAATTATTACCTGATGAAGAATCGAAAAAAGATGTCAAACAGTTATTTAGCAAATATACAACCAGTTTACAGAGGTGGGATACTTTCACAAGTTATTTTAATCATCAAATTCAGGTAATTTTTAGATATATAATATTAGCTAAATTCTTTCTAAATAAATTTTTATCATATATTATTATGATGTAGAACAATAAAAAATGGCGACAAAATCGAAATTTTCTGGATGAAGTAATGATACAATATTGTTATCCACGACTTGATATTAATGTAACCAAAGGTTTAAACCATCTTTTGAAATCACCATTCTGTGTCCATCCAAAAACAGGTAAAATATCTATTCCATTCAATCCAAAAGCTGCTGATAAATTTGACCCAATTACTGTGCCAACAATAAATAAAGTTATTGAAGAAATTGATGATTATGACAAAAAAGATAAAGATGATATGAGTGATACATCAAATTTAAAAAGAATAAAAGATTATAAAAAAACAAGTTTAAATAAATCATTGCATGTGTTTCGCGAATTTTTGCATAAGCTAGAGACTGCTAAGAATATTGATAATATAACTTTTTGATTTACAAATAATAAAATGTTAGTAATTTTAATTATAATTATTTAATATTTTTCTATTTTATAAATAAAAAAATGTATTTTGTAAAATTTACCTTTTTTTCAATAAAAAAATTTTCCTGTCATTTATCATCTTAATTTCAATGTATTAATAAAATATCATAGTATTATATGGTTTATGTATTGAAAAAAACATATTGTTGTACAATCAGTATTCTCAATCTAAAACTGTTAAATAGCTATATTCATTAATCATGAAACATATTTTCATACAATAATGAGGAAAAAAAAAAAAGTAAATATAGCATATTCTATGATTGGAGATTAATCTATAATAGTACATAAAACTATCAAATATAATATTAAATTTTACTTTTAAAATTTTTAATAATGTTAATAAAACTAAACCATTCTATTTACAAACAATTATAAGCAAACACATTAACTATATTATTTTTTAATTTTATTACATAATGGCAAAAGAATAATTTTTACTTTTAAGAATATGATATATTCACGTTACTATTATTCATGAATTTTTAAAAATGATTAATACTCGGTAAAGTTATTAATAATAATTAGATTGAAACTATGGGAATAATTGAAGAATGTAAAGTTTAGTGTACAATAAAATTAAATTATAAAAAAATGATAGTTCAATAAATACTGACAGAATTTTTTAGAAGTTTGTTTAACAGTTTAGTATGTGTCAGTAAATTAAATGCAATGCAAAAAAAAATTATAAACAGTTAAAAAACAAAAAAAATAACAACTACGAAAAATAAAACATAAATATTTATAATAATCATTTAATAATTACATACTAATGATATTTACGTTAAGACATTTGTGAAATAAAAATATTATATATAAATTTGAATATTGTTTATACTAATTATTTTCAAATTTCAAATAATACATAATTATTTAATGTATTTATTAATGTAATTATAAATGTTGCCATTGAGTAGACATAAGATTACTTGAGGATTCAATAGCTCTTGCTACAGCTTCATGAAGTCCATGGCCCAACCACATTTGATTTAGTTGTTTGTATTTGTTTTTGCATAGTTTAAGAGGATTACCTCGTCGAAGTCCTTGATCTGTTTCACCATATTCATCTAGATAAGGAGGGCAAGCAAAAGCACCTCGATTTGGACTTCTTAAAAATAGTATTTCGCATTCTCGCACACGAAAAAATATTCCAACTCCTGCTCCGCATTTACTTGCATGGTAAGTACATGCACCTACCATTATTTTATTTAATTCTGTTTGACAACAATAACTTTGTGAACATAACATTTCACCACAAACTAGGCACATTGTTGGATTTCGTGAATCTTCACGATCACTAGTTGGACAAGTAAATAATGATACTGTATTAATTAATTCACTGTAATCATCTGGTAAACTTACAAGACTATTTAATTTTGGTGGTTCTTTTATGTGTGTTGATTTTAATAAAGTTCTAGGATGTTCCATCCATTTTTTGGCTAATTTTTTAACATTTTCAGAATTTAATAATCCGTCGCAAGTAGTTGGTAAACCAAGATACATACAAATATTTTCATAAGTATCACCACCTTTAGTTGTTAATTCAATTGGAGCAGGTACATCAGTTACAAAATGAAAATAAAGTGTACAACATCTCAAAAATGATAATGATGCTTCTTTTATGTACTTCCAAATTTCCCGTACTGTCAAACCACCAGTTTTCACATTTATTATATCCATTAATACTAATAGAGCATCGCATTTTTCTTCCTCCTCATTATCCGGATCATCAATATCCATGGCTTCATTACTGTCAAACTCATTAGTTACCAATATTTTAACAATAAGAGCAATAAATACAAGTTTAAGAAGATAAAGTTCATGAGCTCCTCCTGTAATTATTGATGGTGGTGATTCAGAATTAATAGCAAATAAACTTGGAAATGTAATTAACAGCGGTACAAGAATTCCAAATGAATCCCAATCTATTATACATGGACCATCATGAGGATTATCTAGAATCATAGTCAGTATATGTAGTGCATGATTTCCAAGAGTGCGAAGACGTCCAGTATCGCCATACGGTGGCCATGTATATCCTAGAATAGCTGAGATTCTAGCAAGACACTCGAGACTATCTTTTTGTCTTGATGATAAAGCACCTAAAAGTGGCTTTTCAGAATCACGAAGCATAAATTCAATAGCATGAATTGTATATGATGTTGATTTAAAAGCAAGTAGAGGCACTCTAGAATCTTCTTCATGTGGATCAACACCAAGGCCTTTAGTGTAAGTTGTCTGAGCGAATAAATGAATCATAGAAATTAGATGATCAGAGAGATGTATATTTTGGTGAGGGCTTGAAAATTCAAAAGCTGAAGCAACTTGCTTTCCCATTTCTTTATATATTCTTCTAATAGGGCATGGAAAATTTTCTTGCTCAACTGATGAATCACCAGATGAATAAATGTGCTGTAAATTTTTCTCTTTACAATATCGACAATTAGTTTTGTGATGATCGTCCAATGATGCATCATCTGTTTCAATATTATTCTCTTTATCTCGGAAATCAAGAATTAATTGTAATGCATTTAACCATGGTTCAAACTCAATATTACACTTGTTTGATTCAGTAGGTTGAAGTAGTGCTAATGGTGGTAATAATGGTAAAACAGTATTACTTAAACATTCACAAAGTGGACAAAGATATTCTTGTTTTTCGACATCAAAACTTGCGGGTTGACGAAGTCGATAAGGTCGTCGATGTTCTTTCGCAAGGACATTGTCAAAGTGTGTTTGCCAACAATAAGCATGCATCACGTGACCACAAGTACTTGTGTGTGGTGAAGCACCAAGTTTAGCTGATAAGTAAATCGGATTTGGTTCATCCGGTTCAGATCTTGTTTGACATAAAACAGTTGATTGTTGAACAAAAGCTGCAAGAACCATTGCATCACCAGATACAGTTACACTTTGATCTGCTTGACATAAAATACAAGTATATGTTTTTTCTTCAGCTAATCGAGCTGTTTGATTTGGCCCAACAGCAATAGGCGATCGTTCAATACATTCTGATAAATCCATTGAAGAGCCACGTTCATTACTTTTATTTACATCTAAAACAGTTTCTTCAAATAATTTTGCATTATTTTTCATAAAGTGTTTCTGCATTAATTGCATTTGAGCCATAACTTTGGCTCTTTTTTGTGCAGCCATTTGCATACGCCATTCTTTACTATTTTTAGCTATATCTTTTTCTGATGCTGATGTTTCAGCACTTTTAGTATCAATATTCTTATTTTTTTCTTCATTTATTGTACTACCAGCCGCTTCACGATATTTTTTCAATACCCACGTTAATAAATCTTTGTGAGCGTCAATACGTGGATTATTTAATAAATCCTCTAATAGATTGAGAATATTTTTTTGAGCTGCACGTTCGGTAAAATTAAGGAAAGAGTAATAGCCGGTTATTTGCTCTTGAAGGGCATATCCAATTAAATGTAGAATTTTATGAATTTGTGGCTCAGAGAAACTTCGTGCACGAAGATTGCGTGCTCTCTCGAGCACTGTTTGCATAATATGGAGCATAACATCACATTGAAGTAAATTAGCTACTAGATTAAAAGTTTCAGTAAGTCTTGGTAATTGTGGTGGTGGACAACATTCAAGTTCACCTATAGCTTTTTTACGTTTACGTTGAGCTTCTTCGGATTTACTTAATTCTTCTTTAGTATAATGATAAAAGAAAACATTATATTCATCATATAAATGAGAATTAAGTTCATAAAGTCTTTTACCAACTGAATTTTGGGCAGATTTTTTAAAATCAGCTATATCATTAATAACTCTTTCTAAACCAATTTCATGATGAACACCATCAGGTAAAGTTTTATTTAATTCCGAATGTGACATTGGTTTAATACAAAGTTGTTGAATTATTTCTTTTTTCAAACGATCATCTGAAGTCACTTGTCCAACACCTGGTATATGTCGTTCACCAATTATTGTAATCAATAAACCAAGAAATTCTTCAACAAGATTTATAGTTTGTCTTATACTATCTTCTTCCGGGTTTTTAATAACATTTGTTTCAAAATTTGGATCAGCCCAGTTAATAAGATTAAATTTATTCAAGAGATGAATAAGAAATTCATTACTTTCAATCAATGATGCACCAACTTGCAACAAATTAATATCACGATCAAGCATTTCAGTTCGACATCTAACATTATGATAAAAATATAATTGATTTAGCAAACTGTAGCCATTTCTTCGCCACATGCCAGCGTGTACTTGAGATATCATAGCTTGAGCTCGTAAAACAGGTTCGATTAATTGTTCTAACGTTAAACTATCAGAAATAACAAATTCTTCACTTTCAAAATTTAGATTGTATTTTTCTAAATAGAGGAATAAACCTGCGAGAAATCTAGAGAGTGGTAAATGAATCGAAACAGGCTCAGATGAAACATCATATTGTATACAAGAAACTGAATGATGTTCTATTTCACGAAGTACTCTTGGTGTTGAATCATTACCTAATTGTTCTGATAATTTTTTCAAAACTGCTCTGAAGGCTTTTACAAGTACAATTTTATCTGAGCCACACCATTCTAATGCAAGACTTATAACGGGAGAAAGTTTTATATGTAAATTAAACGCTGATTCCCACTCAGGTTCATATTCCATGTGTTGACCAACTTGTCTAAGAACTGCATCCATTGATTGCATACTTGCTAATAAATTTAATAGTAATGATAAACCTTGTAAAAATCCTTTTCTCAATTCATCAGTCCACGTATCAGGTTTAGAGCTTAATAAATATGCTAGATCACACAAAATATATTGAGCTCTTTTAAACGGTGTGTTTGGTACATTTCTTTCAAATTCAAGTTTTCCTGCAGCATTACATCTACGTGAACTTTCTGAAATAAAGGTATTGAGTAGAATAAATAACACATCATGGTTAGCTATAAGATAGTGAGCTAAAGTAGGAACAGTAAAAAGCTGAACAGAAAGTGATGATATTGAAAAAGAATGATCGTGATCATCACGAATAAAATCTTTCATTACAGTACCATAATTATTGGTAAATACTGTAGCAAGTGCTTTTTTACTTTCATATTCCATTAACATTCCCGAAATTAAAAGTTTATGCCATGCTGTTCTTGCTGCTTTCCATAATTGTGAGTCTCGCCTAAGAATTCCTTCAACTATGGGTACATCAGGTAATTTTGTATTTAATGCTACATCACTAAAAATAATTCTAAATCCCTCACATTGGCTTATAAAGTGTTGTAGCCATCCAAGAAGTTTCATGGCAAAAATTTGATGTGCAATCACGTGGGCATGAACAACAAGAACTTTTAAAGGTTGACTATTTTGTCGCCATGTAAATCTCTCAACATCTGATTTTAATTCATTACAATGCTGGAAATCTGAACACTTTACTACTGCACGTCCATTTCTGTCAATATTAGTAACAAATTCTATGGCTTCCTTTTGTGTACACTTGATAACTCTTGAAAGTATACTTATTACTTGTTCAAATGTATGTGTTTCGTCATTAAAAAGTACAGTACAGTAACTGTCTGTTGTTGAAAGTAATGAAAGTGGATCTTCATCAGTTTCTTTAACACGTAAATCTGCTGGTAAACCAGGTGAATGTTCTAACGATAATAATTCATAACAATATTTCAAAACAGCTTCAAAAGTAGCTGTTGCTCTCTCTGCAATATCTTCAGGTAATTTATTGCTTGATGATTCTTTAGACTGAATTCCCGCAAGATGTATATTACAAAAAGGATCTCTTTTCCAAGCCTCTGGATCACCACAATCACAACAACCACCACCACCGGATGTAGCTATTTTATATTTATGATTTTGATGAGCTGATTCCTTAAAACACGGTACACAGAGTACACATGTAGGATCCATACCACACTCACGACAAATATATGTTGGTTCGCCTACTCGAAAAAATTTACCACACACTGAAGGTGGCTTTTCCATTTGACGTAATTGCTGTAGTACTTGTTGAGGATCTCCATTGCATATGAATTCTTCTAAAGTATTATATAAAATTTTTTGAGCCATATCTTCATCAAAACTCCAATTAAGACAATTTCCATTTGGTTCTGGGCTATAAATTTTTGGAACCCAAATTCGCCAGTGTTCTTTAAAATGTGTAGATGTCAACATTCCCTTATTCATTTTATCCATCCACACGTTTACACATGGTTTACTCGAATTTGGAAAAACTGGTAGAACTGGCGATAGTTCAACATCCTCAATTTCCTTATGTTGATCCGTTTGCATATCGTCATTGCTCATTTTTCGCAGATAATCAACAAACCAATGATTTTACTGGAAAAATTATAAAATATAATTATACAAAAATTGTACACGTATATAAATTGAAATAAATAACTATATAAACTTTATTTTTTTTTTACTTGAATGATTAATGCTTTGTTCTAAATTTATACACATATATATTTTACTAACAAGGATATTGTAGTCTAAAAAAAAACAAAGTATTCGTAAATATGTTATTATATTTACACAAAGAACAAAAATGAAGTGATCATAAAAGTCAAATTGATTTTTCAAAGACGTAATTTCTTCGATTTACAAATTAGAAAAAAAACATCATTACTATTTATGACAATTGAAATGGTTCTGAAATATATTTTTAAAATGGTCGAATACACCTTATTAATCTAAAATATATCTTACAATTGAGATAATTTTTCACGAAATAAAGGATACTTACAATATTTGACGTCGGAGCCAAGGTTAATGCTGGTATCAAAAGAAAACTCTTTGTTTCGTAAATTGTGGAATTAAATGAGTAAATTTAAGCTTCAAAAGTAATAACGTCACGATTAATTACATATGTGGCGAGTCTTCTCGCATGTTACAATGAATTTGAAACATTTCATCAACTAGAATTCAATAATACTCAGCATGTTAAAAGACAAAACATGTAAAATATTACACAGCTGCTTGTATGTACGTTCCACAAAATGGCCCAACTTATAAATACATTAAGAACACAGCATGAATAAACTCAGATTACGTCACTGGCAATGCAGTAGATTATTGTTATTATTATTAATTTCACTCGTTGAATGTTTAGATGTATTTAATAGAATAACATGTATCTATTTATCTACAATGTACTGTAATAGATAGTATAGTATGACCAAGAGGTTAGGAGGGAAATCTTTTCTTTGGGGTATGGCAAACAATAAAACACATGTGATATACTAAAATTCATACATGTGTACCAAAGAATACTAAGGTACCTTAGTATTTTTTGGTATAGTAGTCCATACTCACTCTAAGGACATCGTTATATTTTCCAATTTGCTCCTAAATCGAGCAAGAACTAAATAAAATAGTGTTATTGTTTAATAACAAATTTTTAGTTTGTTAATTTAAATTTTTTTCTAATTTACTTAACATATTATTAATTATTATTAGTTTCAATTAATAATATTTTCATTCATTTTATTTATTATCATCAAGTAATCAAAAATAATCAATCCAATATGTTTAAAAAGTATTATTGCAAATAGATATCAGTCATTTATGTAAAATCTTGATGATTGTATCATTTTTTTTTATTATTATGGTGATGTTACAGATTCGATGAAAAAGACAGTGTTTCTGGTATTCAACAACTTAAATCATCAGTTCAAAAAAGTATTAGACTAAAATTACTTGAACTATATCCTCATCTTGAAAGTCATATTGATCAAATAATTCCTAAAAAGGACTCTTTTCGACTTGTTAAGTGGTAAAATATTATATGTTATTTTTTGATATCTTTTATTATTAATAAGAACAGTTTCTAAAAATTTTTTTATTATAATTTTTAGTCATGACCACATTGAAATAATGGTCAACAATGCTGGTGAACTTTTATTCTTTCGTCAACGAGAAGGATTATGGTTACCAACTCTAAAATTACTTCATAAATGTTAGAATATCAATTATTATTATTGTTACAAATATTTTGATTAATTAATAGTTCATTAATTCTGTGCGATTATATTTACAGATCCATTTTTTCTACCAATAGAACAAGTAGATAAAGGAGCAATAAGGTTTGTCCTTAGTGGAGCTAATATTATGTGTCCCGGATTAACTTCTAAAGGCGCAAAAATGTCTCCTGTACCGAAAGGTACAGTAGTGGTATCCTTTAATAATAATATTTAATGTCTCGAGAAAAAATAATTTTTTGATTATATTTAAATCCTTAATATAATATCAAAGGCTGTGATGGCAGAAGGAAAACAACATGCTCTAGCAATTGGTGTAACAACATTATCAACCGAAGAAATGTAAATATTTATTAACATTTACTTTATTTTCTATATAAAAATCTAATTATTATTCACTTTTAAAACTTTCAGATTAAAAGTTAACAAAGGTGTAGGCATAGAAAATTACCACTATTTAAATGATGGTTTATGGCAAATGAAGCCTATAAAATGATTGATTTACTCTTAAAATATTAATTACAGTTATCGACTTGGTTTTGAAGTGTCATAATCAATTGTTCATGTTTTTTATATTAATAAAATACTATAATAAAATTTAAATACAAGTATTCTTAATACAATTAATTAATAAATTGGTAAGTTTTATTTTGCAATAACATGATAAATCGTAATGAAATAAAATGATTATTAGTTGTTTAGTTGTATTCAAAAAAAATTGAATTAAGTTCTATATGAGAAATACATTAAAATAACAAAAAAATGATAGAATATTTAGCAGTAATATTTGACATAAGATACATTAATGATGCTAAAAATACATAATTAATTTGCTATATCATTAGCAAACATCAGTAAAATAATTATTTATTATCTCCTTGTCCATCAGGCTGGTTATCCGATAACCCTTGTCGTTCTGTTTCACTATGAACTGAAGGAGCTGGTGAATATGAAGTATTATTACTTTCTGAATTAGAAGTAGAATTAGGTCCTGAAACATTGCTATTGTTCGGATTCTCTGCTACTGGATGAGGCGGTTGAGCATGATAAGGACTATGTGATCCGTGAGTATGAGGTCTTCCAATTGAGTGAGGAGGATATTGAGGATATGGTTGGTGATAATATGAATGAGTATATTGAGGATAAGATTGATGGTATGATTGTTGTTGACCGTAACCATATGAAGGATGTGGAGGTCTCGGCGAAAGTGACACATTTTGTGCCTGTGGTTGACCACTAGATGGTTGGTATTGTTGAGAGTATGTTTGAGCGGGAGGTATCATTGGTGGTGGTCCATGTGTATTCCCAGAACCTTGAGATGTCATAATTGTAGGTTGATTTGGCTGATGAGAGGATATTGAATGATTTGACATCATATTAGATGTCTGATGAGGATTGTGTTGTAAAATTGGTACAGGAGAAAGAGATGGTGAAGTTGATGAAGGATTAGAATTTGCTGAAGGCGGAACATTTGAATGTTGGAGAGGTTGTTGATGTTGTGTAGGCTGTGAAGATGATTGATGATGGGACTGAGATGGAGGTTGTTGTTGTTGTTGTTGTTGCTGTGAAGAGTGTTGGGATGAAGGTGGTGGATGTTGTTGCATTGGTGACTGTTGAGGCTGTTGTTGGGAATGTGGACCTTGGTGTGGCGATGGAGAAAGAGGATGATGTTGAGTTGTTGATGGATGTTGTGGTTGTATTGATTGTTGCTGTGGCTGTATTGATTGTTGCTGTTGTTGTATTGATTGTTGCTGTTGTTGTATTGATTGTTGTTGTTGTTGTTGTGACTGTACTGATTGTGGAGGAGGCTGTTGTTGAGATAATGATGGAGGTGGTGTAGATGATTGATGTTGAGATGAAGGAGTTTGTTGTTGAAGTTGTGGAGGAGATAATTGTTGAGGCTGTAACGAAGGTTGCACATGGTTTGTTGATTGTGGTGATGGTTGATGAAGAGACGGAGGTGATTGCTGCTGTTGTTGAGATTGATTTTGAGATTGTGGATGTTGTGGAAGCTGTGACATTGAATTGGAATGTTGAGAAGGAAGACTGGAGTGTGGCTGTTGCGTTTGAGGTGGAGGCTGCTGATGTTGAGGAGAAGGTGATGGATGATGCTGTGAAGATGCTTGAGATTGCATTGGCTGTACATGATTAGCAGGTTGCGTTGGTTGCTGATGTTGAGAAGCAGGAGGGGGTAATTGTTGCTGTGGCTGTGATTGCGATAACGAAGTTGTTAATTGAAGAGGAGGTTGTTGTTGTGATTGATGTTGAGAAATTGGTGCAATTGTATTAATATGCTGAGAAGGAAGACTAGCAGATGATTGTGACGTGACCAATGATTGAGTTTGTGACGATGGCTGATGTAATGGTATTTGATGTTGTAATAATGGAGCCGAAGGTTGCTGATGCTGATGTTGATTTGGTGCTTGAGACAACGATTGATGGTGAACTGAACTAACGGTTGGAGTATACATTATTGTATTACTTTGCTGCTCTTGATGTGTTTGTAAAGGTGAATCAGATTTTCCTTCATTATAAGGTGGAGATGAACTATCTTTCTTCTGTTCAATTGGTTTCTCGGATTCTGCGAATTTCTTCTCAGACATTTCATTTTCAGCCTAAAAAAACATTTAATTAATTTAAAAATTTATAATTTATTGATTCTTTTAATTCTAACTATTCTGAAATTTATTATTTTCTTAGATGAATGTAAAAAGTTACCTCTGCTGACGCTTCTTCATTTAAAGATGCAGGTGTCGGGGTAGGAGTAGAATTTGGAGTTGATTCACTTGATGCTAGGCCATCTGAACGAGTTTCTTCATTACCTCTAAGTCTTTCTCGTCGCAACAGTTCATATTGGCGTTCTACCATTTTATTAAATGTTTCCTCATCTACTGCTGGTTTACAATGTTTCTTCAATTCTTCTTGAAAAATTTCACTTGCTTCTATAAATTTACGTTTCTTAGCTTCAAATTTTTCCTCAATTTGTTGAAGCTCAGCTTCCAATTTTTTCTGATGCATTGTTAGTGACTGAACCTGACGTCGTAAAACTTGCATTCTTTGAGTAGTTACTACAGAACGTACGTCAGGAACAACAGTATCACTAAATATTTCATTAATTAAACGATGATTGCGAGTATAACGTGAATAAGCAACATGTTTTACAGAATAGCCATCATCTTGATCATCTTCATCTTCAGCAGGTAGAATATCTATTCTTCGATCTTGAGCAGATTGATTTTTACTGCTACTTGTTGAACGTTCATGAAGTTCACGATCATCATTATTTTGCTGAGCTACACATAATGCTGATTTTCCTCTATTTTTAGCAGCAATATATGCCAAATATGCTGGTGAATTATGATACGTTTTCAGACTTTTTTCGTATTCAATTTTTTCTGTTTCATACTCCTCAATAAATTCTGTTTTGTCCTCTTCAGGCAAATCTCTCCACATTTGCCCAATTATTTTTCCAATTTCCCATAACTTTAATTCTGGATTTTGTGCCTTTACCTGATCCCATACTTTCCTGCTGTATCGCATGTACGGCATCAAAGGCTTTTCCGGAGCTTTAGGAGGCTTCGGAAGTCTTGAATCTGCCTTCAATATAATAAAATTATTGACATGAATTAGCCACATTATTATCAATGAATAACTTATTTATAAATGAGTAACTTACTGGAGTATTTTTTCCAACTTTTTGTGGAGTAAAACCGGGATGTCCATGAGGAGTTTGAATAAATGGACTTGAAGAATCTTTCTATATGTACAAATACAAAAATGATTTATTATAAATAACTTTTTCACATTAAATGAATTAACTATTATGTATAGAATTTACTTACACTCGTTCCTGATCCACTACCACTATTACCAGATGTTCTAATACGTGCTATAAGTAGAAAAAGAGTCAAATTTTATATTCTTAAATATATTATTTATTTATACAAGGAAGGTGCACTCAGATAATTTATACTTACAATTCGTGGATACTATGCCAGATGCAGATAATGCTACCTGCTTATAATTCTGTGGTAATGCCATGGTAATAATCGAGACTATTTTTGCTGTAAATGAACTTCAATGAGAAATCGTATACATTTATAGAACAATAGTGACACTAAATTTAGTTCAATAAATAGATGAATTTGCAGAATTTAATTGGATATAGTCGTGAAATGAACAGTAGATTCTATAAATTTACAATGTGCAATGTTACGAAAACAAAATGGATTCAATAAACTTAAAACCGACATTGTTGGTTTACTACTGTGTCAGTGTTTTTTAAATTACAGGTAATACGGTTAATAATGTAAATACCCATGTATAAATTATTTTAGAACATTAATAGAGAAATATAATAAAAAACTTACCTGATAAAATATAAATAATTACGTCATTGTGAGTTAGCGTCAGTTAGCGGCAGTTTTAGCATTAACTATATTTATATGTGCCCCTTGTTGTTTATCGAAAACCTCGTTTTTTGATCAGTGTAGTATATGTATTTCTTGGCTTTGATTATTGTTTGCCGCGTGTTCATATAATAAGTGCACATAATTGTTAATAGGTGACTCTATCTAATAGGCACGTAATTTAAATTATGATTTGAAAATGAAGCATAACATTTAATTTAAATGTTATTAAAACACTTTTTCTTGTTTAAAAAATTATTAAAAATGTATTGTTAAACATTTGTCTTATTTGAAAAAAGATTTAAATTCAAAAAATGTATTGTTTGCTTTGTAAACCAATGAAAAAACTCGAATCAAAGTGATGCAAAAATTTTTACAAGTTGTTGATAATTTTTTTTGCTACCTAGATGGCACTTGACAAGACGACCACTACGAGTTAGTTGCGAGTGTGTGATAGGTGTAACTGCATTGTGTGTTTGCTTCTTTCCGGTTTGAAAATAATTTTTTAAGATGAGCAACAAAAACCCGTGAGTAAAACAATCATCAACAAAAATTTAAATAAAAATAATTTTATTCTTCTTTGAAAATAAGTATGGCTTTAAAATAATTCCAAAAATATTTATTGTCTTTCATTACAAAAGCGTTTGCTCCAAAGCTCCGAAACACCGCCATGTTGTAAAACTGTATTGATTCATGAAGTTTCTGGAAACCGGCGTATAATTATCTTTATTTCATAAATTTCAACAAAATAAACAATCTGGAATAATCTTTTGTTGCAGAAATCTATATTTTAAAGTTTCAAGATTTTTTTCATCAATAGAAGATAATCCATAATGAATTTTGTCAAGCGACAAAAGCCAATACAAAATGCGTCACATTTTCATATCTATCATTTGATTCATATTAAAATGTCTGAGAATATTAATTCATTTTATTTTTATCTGTAAAGTTGATGCTCATTTGTTGTCTTTCATTTTTTTTATGTATGAAATTATCATTGATCATTTTCATGCAATGACTAGCATTTTCAGACATAATTGTTTTGTTTTCTAACCTCTTTATGAATATGATAAGCCACGCTTTTTCATTCTTAATTATGAATAAAAACAATAAATAAAAAGTAATTAAACGATATGAAATTGTATAAACTGATATGATGTAGTAACGAATATTTGATTTTTAATATATTACAGAATCACTCCTCCCCCCGTTATGTGGGCCCAGAGATCTGGACACGTCTTTCTCACGTTTTGTTTAGAAGACTGTAAAAATCCTACAGTCAAAATAGATCCTGAAAAAATATACTTCAAAGGTGTTGGAGGAACAGAGAAAAAAGAACATGAAGTAACTATTAATTTTTATGGAGAAATAGATCCAGAAAATTCAGTTAAAAATTCAAAAGGAAGACTATACGAAGTAATTCTTGTTAAAAAAGAATTCGGACCTTATTGGCCAAGATTAACTAAAGAAGAACAGAAATTCCATTGGCTTAAGTGTGATTTTAATAAATATAATGACGAAGATGAATCAGACAGTGAAGGCGAACGTTCACAAGACTTCGTAAAGGTACTGTACAATACCAATCAATAATTTTTTTGTTCAAACATATCATATTATTATTATTCAATTTGATAACCGATGAATTTTTTTCTGAAGCTTAAGGATCTGGGCTACTTTAATAACCAAGAAGAACCAAAGCCAGACTTTGGTGACTTTGATGAAGATAATGATCGCGACAGTGATGATGATAACCTACCTGATCTTGAATGAATAAAAAACCAAAAAAATATCTCGATTTAACATAAAGATTTAAACTGTTTTCGAATTTCATCGCGACTCTATTAATTACATACTGTTGTATGATTATGTATTGGACCCTAAAAAATAGTTTAACGTTACTAACATCTTAGCGATTTTGAAGGTCCTTTAGGCATACTACGTTAATTAAATGAGTCATGCATGTCCCAGTGCCCACTCGTTCATAGGAAAGGTTTTTAAATAGAACAAAAATGAAATTTGCAGTGTAAGACTAATGGGCAAACATAGAGTTCATCGAGTTCTCTTTTCTTATCTTCGTTAATTTTATTTAAAAAAATAAGTTATAATATCAAGCTTTTTTAATATTGATCGATCAAATATGTAAAATAAAATACATAAAATAATGATATAAAAGCGATAAAAAGTTGAATGTTTTTTCTTTCTAAATAACAAAACCTTTTCAATTAATGTAAATTAACCAACTATACTAGACGCTCCACGAAGAGCTAGATAGCCTGCAGTAATATCCATTGGTAAGCTTCGCACAGTTGAAAATTCTTCAGTAGTTGAGTAATGGAGTTTTGTTTGTGGATCCGTATATCGAGACTAAATAAATCACTTAGATACAATAAATTTTACCAAATTCAATTCTTATAAATAGTACTTACTAATAAGCCTGAGATGTCTGAGTATTTTTTTGCTGGTTTAAAGCTGGGTGGTGCATTTATTGAACTGTCTAAAATTAAAATCGTAACGTTTATTACAACCTACAAGAAATTTGTATTCCACTATTTTATTTTACTTACAATGAACAAATTCTGGCGGCCAAGGTAGACTTCGCTCTTGAGCAAGTACTTGTTTTAATGATCGCCAAGTCCTTTTTTTACCTGATATACTTATTGGCCTAAATTTCTGTTGAAACGATGGGTTCTTAAATACTGGCAAAGGCTTCTTTATTTCTGTTGCTTCTTCGGACACCATATTTTTCCTGATATTTGATTAAAAATAATATTAAATATCGTACATCAAAATAAGAGCATTATACAAATAAACATAACCTTTATGAATAGATTTCTATTGCTATAAAATAAAAGAATTTACGTTAACCATGACAGAAATATTAAAATTATTTTAAACAGTATTATTTAATTACCTTTCAAAAATATTTTCATTAACGTCACTACTTAGAAATGATCGTAATGTATAATAAATGTAATTAATATTACGTTTTCACCTCAATACATGTGTTAATAAATAACAAAGAGAGGGGATACACAATGATCAAAGAATTCTGTCTCACAGAACAGACAGTAAGACAGTCAGAAAAGAGAGACTAGTCTTTGCAATGATGATATTATTAAATTCGTAGTGTTCAACCTTATCGGCGGAAGGTCAGAAATTCTTCAAAATCAACTGATTTGTCTGTTTTTTTTTCTAAATAAATGAAAATCAACAACAATAGGCTTATGGAAATATATTATCAACTATTTGAAGTTTTAAAATGAAGTTTATCTAATAAAAACAATCTTTTTCTTATTAATAAATTTTTGTATACACTAGAGGGGTAATGTTAAATAGATCAAGGTTTGAGGGGACGTCAATTCACCTTAGTCTAATCGTGAAGGTCAGAAGAGCAAGTTAGCTCAGCTTAGCTCAAATCTCGTCAGCATTCATTATCAGTGATATTTCTGTCAGCTGTCAAGTAAATTGCATTTCATTCATACAAAATGGCACGAAAATTTTTCGTTGGTGGTAATTGGAAGATGAATGGCACAAAAAAAGAAATCGATGAAATAGTTGCATTTCTCAAAGCCGGCCCGCTGGATCCAAATGTTGGTATGTGAAAATTATCACGTAGACATAATCATTTTTTGAATTAATTTACTTAGCAACTTATCCTTGCTTTTATAGAGGTTGTCGTTGGCGTGCCATCCATTTACTTGAATTATACTAAAGGAATTTTACCTAGTAATGTCTCCATAAGCGCACAAAATTGTTACAAAGTGCCAAAAGGTGCTTTTACTGGTGAAATTAGCCCTGCTATGTTAAAAGATAACGAGATTCCTTGGGTAATCCTTGGTCACTCTGAACGTCGTAATGTCTTTGGAGAGAGTGATGAATTAACTGCTGAAAAAGTAGCTCATGCACTTGAAGCTGGTATCAAGGTAATTTTACATAATATCGTAAATAATTATCTATTTATTCAAATACTATTTTCGTCATAACAATGTTTTAAATGATATTATCATTTTGATGAAAGGTTATCGCTTGCATTGGTGAAAAATTGGAAGAACGTGAAGCTGGAAAAACAGAAGAAGTTGTTTTCAGGCAAACTAAAGCTATTGCAGACAAGATAAAATCTTGGGACAATGTTGTATTAGCCTATGAACCAGTATGGGCTATTGGTACTGGTAAAACTGCAACTCCACAACAAGCACAAGAAGTTCATGATAAACTTCGAGAATGGTTCTCAAAGAATATTAGTCCAGCAGTATCTGAATCATTAAGAATTATCTATGGTGGATCAGTAACTGCTGGAAATGCTAAAGATCTAGCTAAAGAAAAAGATATTGATGGATTTTTAGTTGGTGGTGCATCATTGAAACCAGATTTTGTTCAAATTGTTAATGCCAAACAATAATTATAATCCTGTCAGTTCATAAGTTGACAGTTATATTATAAGAACTTTAGGAAATAAAAAATCAATTTTTATTTGACATATTGTTCGACTGTGAATTAGAAAATTGTAAAACAATATTTATTTATGAAGAAATGAACCATATATTTGAAAAATTAACAATACATTATGCTTAACTGAAATTAATAAATTCTATTGGTGCACCAAACTATGAATTGACTTTTATGTTTTTATTTGTATAATCCTCGTGCAAGAACAGCTGTAGGAAAAGCCAAATCTTTAATGCGGTGTAGCCCATCTGCTTTAGCTCTAGCACATGCAATCGCTGCAATAGATTGAAATGATCGTGGTTCCCAAATAGCTAAAGTTACTAGAGTCTTCCGATCAAGTAAGATATCACTTCTTGTGAGAGCTTCTCTTAGAACTAAAGCATCAATGTTGTGTTGACTGCAAGCTGCATTAAGTCGTTGATTCCATAACTAAAAAAAATTCATTGTATCAATAATAGTGACTTTTTTCATCTCATCACATTGCTTACCTCTTTTAATTGCATTCGTTTTAATTTTCTTCCTCTAGTTGCAAATTTCAAAGACCGGTGAAAACCTTTTATGGCTGAAGAGTAACAATTTCTTCTACGACGTTTTAAATGCTAAAAATATTGAATCATAGTTTGTTTGAAATTTTAATTAAACAATATGACATTTAATAATTAATGTTCACACTTACTGCAACCATTTGAAAGACTTTTCTTTTGCGCCAAAATTCATCTGGTCCTTTGCAGAGACTGAAGAACAGTTTCGAAGTAAAAACCATCTTTATTGTTAATTAAGCCTTAAAAAATAGTTATCCAATCTTTAAATTAATAACACAACCGGTTTATAGCCATGTGTATTTATGTATATCCAAATGCGTAAATGCCTATGTAGTAAAAATTGTAGATTGGAAACTCAATCTATATATAAAAAATAATCATTCTTGCGGTCGGTAATTACTCAGAAGGTATAGGCCAGACTCACGTGATATGAACCCGGCATTAAATCTGGCCTCGTTAGAATTCTTTGTAACTTTGTATTCATTGTCTGTACATTATATTAACACGTGCGAAATATGATAAACTAAACAATCCGAAGTCTTCGAATTATAAGTACTATTATCTTTAGTAGTGAGACAGTAAAGCTCAAACCAATTTTTGTTATTCTTGAAATATTTTACATTGTATTAATTCATCGTTATTCGTAACAAAAAACATTAACAAACAATAAAAATGACTTTAGAAGTACATGAACATATCACTGATAAATTAAAATACTTAAAAACTGGATTTATTGATTTTTTTGCTGGTTCTCTTGGTAATTATATACCTTTACATATTTTTATATCACTTTTTAATAGTAGTACTGTAATATGATAATGTCATTGCTGTTGAATCCTTTTGACAAAGCCTTCATTCAGGCAACATGTTGATATTTTTTTCTCATGACACTCATAAAATAAGTTAATTAAATATTTTTCATGAAATAAGGGTAAAAAGAAGATGTCATGATTTTTTATCATAGTACAAACTTCCCTTTCAATATTGTTAGATTAGAGGAGAAAATTTTTATCAGAATTTCTCGTAAGATTTTAATCTTTTCATTGCAAGATAATCTCAACCTTGAGCTACATAATTTTTGTAAATACATGTGATAATTATTTTTTTATTTTAGGAGGAATTGCTTTAGTTTACGTAGGGCAGCCACTTGATACAGTAAAAGTTAAAATGCAAACATTCCCCACCATGTACAGTGGAATGGCAAATTGTTTTATGAAAACATTAAGAACTGATGGTTTAGTTCGAGGATTATATGCTGGAACTGTTCCCGCTGTGGTAGCAAATGTGGCTGAAAATTCTGTTCTTTTTGCAGCTTACGGTGGTTGTCAACAAGCTATTGTACATATTACTGGTAAAATACGTTCATTCACAATTTTGTATAGCGTAACAATGATTAATATTCAAATCTTTTTAGGAAAACAAAACGTAAAAGATTTGACTATTTTTGATAATGCATGTGCCGGATTTTTTGCTGCATTTTTTTCTTCTTTAACTTTATGTCCTACTGAACTTATAAAATGTCGTTTACAAGCAACGCGAGAACTTCAATCTGTACAAGGTGGTATAAGGGTAATTTGTTTTTTTATATGTATTTATTTTAATTTTAAAATAATCATATAACTATACCAAAAATGTATTTATTTTTCTATAATTATTTTATTCTTTGTTTTAGCAATACATTAGTCCTTGGTCACTCACAAAAAATATAATTCGGGAGAATGGATTTACCGGATTATTCAGAGGTCTTTCGTCAACAATTGCCAGAGAAATGCCAGGTTATTTTTTCTTTTTCGGTGGCTATGAACTAACAAGAACTCTTCTAGCTAAACCTGGACAAAATCGTGATGATATTGGATGGCAAAAAACTATGGTTGCTGGTGCAGTTGGTGGAAGTGTTCTTTGGCTTGTTATTTTTCCTGCTGATGTTGTTAAAAGTCGAATTCAAGTAAATGAATTGTTCTTTTTAAAACATTTGTACTATTAACAGACTAAAAAAATTTTTTTAATCACAATGTTTTAGGTTAAAAATCTTAAGGAGCCTGCTTTAGTCATCATGAAACAAGTTATTCGAGAAGAAGGCGTTGGTGCACTATATAATGGTTTAAAACCTACATTAATTAGGACAATTCCAGCAACTGCTACACTTTTTGTTACTTATGAATATACAAAAAAAATCATGAGTTCATTACTGGGTGTTTGATGTTAAAAAAAATTTAGAGTTAACTAGTGTCTTAACTCACCCCACTGCAACTGTTTCTTTTATCATTCTATTTTTTCAATAATTATCCTCATTAATTTTTTCAATTTTTGAAGATTTTTAAATTTTCTACTTCTGAAAGAATCTAAAATGATTTGAAAAGTTTTTAAAACGTTTTTATAGAAGAAATTTCTTCATGCAAAATGTAAATTTTATAATTTAAAAAAAAAAAATTGAATGGATTTGTATTATTTTTTATTTTACAAATCTATTAAAAACAAATTGTCACTTTTTGTAAAATGTAGCTGGTCTATTTTTACGAATGATATTGCCAAAGCATTACCTTTATAGTAATTACAATGAAAGACAACAATTTTGTAATATTTTTATGATGATTTTATCGATGTTGTATGGTTGACATGATTTGCAAATAACAGACTTCGAAGATAATTTTTTCGGTCTTCAACTGATACAATCGATATCCACTTGGTAGCTAACAGCTACAAAATATTTATTAATTATAAAATATTTATGTTAAAGAACAAATAAACAGAAATAAAGATGATAAAAATTATTTACCGGAATGGGGTGGTAGCCAATTTTTTGAAGTTGTCTCATTTTAGCATCAAACAAACCAGTTGTTATTGAATATTTATTAAAAATGATATTTCTCGGAGCCAAAAGAAGAACTAACCATGTATGTTCATCACGATCTGTAGGTGCGTATTTTATTACACCTACTTGTCCGGCTTGAGGAAAATGTGGTTTCGGTGACACAAAATTTTTATTTTTATCCAGGCAGAAAATAATATCTTGCTTTGAATAATGTGGCAATAATTGGTCAGTAAAAAAACTAGACGCTCCCAAAATATCTCTCAAATGATTAACAACTTCAAGTAAAAATCTGCGAGCCTGAGAAATGCGTACATTCATATCTGGATCTAAATCTGGTGGGTCTGCACTATATCTCTAAGTACAGAAAAAAATCTTAGAATTAAATTCAATAAAAACAAATAAAATTTATATTTAATTAAAAAGAATAAAAAATTACCTTGTTTAAATATTTCGCGACTTTTTCTGGAAGTAATGGCCCATCATACTCGGGTACTTCAATTTGTACACCAGTGCTAAACGTTAAATATTCTCGGCCTATTTTATACGGATTCATTTTGTAATATTTTTTCAGATATTCATGGTCTAATACTTTTGAAATTAAATCTAACGGATATATTCCTGCTTGAGATAAAAACATCAATGATGTACCTAAACATACTGGATGACTGTTTGAACAAAAAGTGATATAGTAATAATAAAATTCAACAATATTATATCAAAATAATATTTATAAAAATAAATATTACCTTTCTAGCTCTTTTGCACGTCGAGGATTTCTAAACTCGTTTATGATCTGTTCAAAAATAGGATGTTCCTTGGGATATTTGTAAGTTACTAAACTGAAAAGAATTCTTTCTAAATCTTTTGCTCTTGAAGTTGGCATCAATTTCTGATAACTGTTAAACAGATAGTATTTTATTACAACAAATAAAATCTTTATACGAAAAGACTTTTATATAAATAAAAAAAATTTACTGTTCTATGATCTCATCCATAAATCTTTTATCATAAAAGTGCAATGCGGAAACTGCATGAGCAATATGAACTAGACAGATACCAGAAATATTCGGAATTTTGGGTCGAAAAGCATCCAAGAGGTCTTTCATTGTATCATGTTCGCCTACTCCAAGACTAAGTCTCACTACTTTAAATAACGCACAAATTGCAATATCTCTTACAGAGTCTATTTCTTCGATAAATTTTCTAATAATTTTGATTCGTAATGAAGGATTATATAAACAAGTTTCAGTTTTGAAAAAACCCATGCATATAACTCCAAGTTCTTCAGCACTGTATGCAGGAATAAATAATTCTAGTGCATATTCCAATTCGTACATATTTTTAAATGCTTTTCGAGAGGCATTAATTATAAACAAATACTGTAAATAATGTTCTGGTTTTAATTGTTTTACTTGTCTACCCAATTTTTTTACTGCTTTTTTTATAAATGCTGCCTTTACATATCTTATTCTCCAAAAAAGATCACATAATATCAAATAATCTTCATTTTTAAAATCATTTAGTCTAAGAAAACAATCGTTGTCTAATTCTGTTAATAATTGAACATAAGGTATTGGATTTTTTCTATCAAATTTTATCCGGTGTGTAGTTTGCCACAATTCAAGACACCTGAAAATGTCTTTCATTTCTTCATTAGTATAACTTTGAACGTATGTCTTTAAAATTAACAGAATTTTTTCAAATTTTTTATCAGTTATTAATATATTTTCTCGTTTGGGATATAAAGACAGTATTTTAAAATCATCTAATATTTCTTTAGAACATGTGTCTTCATAATCTTTGTTCAGAATGTTATTTATCATACATTCTGTAATATCCTCATCAGGAATTAAACGTGGCATTATTGTACTTTTAAGTTTTTTGTTGTTTAACAATACATTATAAGCAAACAAATTTTCTGAAAGATTCGGTTTATCATAGTCGTCATTCTTAAAATCATTGTTATTATCCTCTTCATTATCACTTCGAAGTGTTTCTGATAAATTTGATAAATATTTTGATATTATAAATTGTGAATTATTATATGGTAGATTTTTATTAATACTTTTTAAATAATTGTTATATGAATGATTGAGGTTAACTTTCAATACAAGTCCAGCTGAATATAACCGTGAGTATAACAATCGTTCATGAACATTCAAGAGAATTCTCAATTTTCTTACAAACATTTTTGAATTTTGTTGTATTTTCAATTCTTAACGAAAACCTTTAAAAACTTTTTCTAATATTCTATTCTCAAACGCACATGTACACCGCCATTTCACATGTTGGATCTGAAAAGAGAAGGATTTATTGATAATGGAACAAAGTCATTTGTTTAAGATTGCTAATTTAATTTTATCATTTATAAAACTTAATCATTTTTCTTTTCATAGTTAAATGTTAAAAAATAATGTTAATATTTTATTAATATGTTTTTCGATAATTTCTTAAAAATTACATTTAATTTCCTGAATCACTTTTAAAAATTTTGCGCGTGTATTTAATGCCGAAAACTGACATCGTGCGACTGACAAGTGGCTCCCTCATGAGCAAACGAGTAATGAGAGGAATTAACATAAAGAAAAGATAGAAGCGTGTGTTAGTAATCTTGTGAATCGTGTTAGGTCGTGTTACTTATTTTTTTATCGGTTTTAGTTCAGAAAATTTCGGTGAATAATAAAAATAAATTATTTTTTAACCACCTTAACAGTTAATAGTTGTTAATTTTAAATGTTTGTCCATAAAAAATGCAAAATTATCGTCGATTAGTATGTAATAGACATTGAGTTGTTGAGTGAACACCGGTTCCAGATGATCCACCCACTCCCCAAGATACGTGTTGCAATAGTACTGTGGAAAAAATTTTGACATCAACGAATGCAGTTAATTTCCAGGCCTTTGATTCACTGAACAGGATGGACGGGTGAGACTGAACCCGAAGAATAATTTATTGACATCGATTAAAAAGAATGCTTGTTTATGCGTGTGTGTATGTATGTGTATATGTACGTGAGATAGCATGTTTGGGAACAGCAGATAGAAAGAGAGAATAGAGTTATTGAATTGAAAATAAACTATATCATAATAAAATAAACAATAAAAACTTATAGAAAAGTTATATTTATATGTATTGATGTCAAATTTTAAGAAAATATAAACAGGAAATATTTTGAAAGTAAATAAGTGGCACTGTTGAAAAACTGAGTGTGCAATTTTTGGAAATATAAACTAATTGAATCGTAAAAGGTCAATCAATAGGAATACAGTTTAAAACTGTATCTATTGATTGCGAATTGAGTGAAAACCATGATTCAAAGAGAAATAAACTAAATGGAGTAATGAAAACAAAAATTTACTGATGTGTGTATTTAGTATATAGTTAGAGAAAGAAATACAAAATCCAAGTTCATTCTTATCCTTATATTGCCTCTAGGATACATGTATATATTTTAATATGTATATACACAGGCCAAACAAATCAGTTAATTTAGATATAAAGGAGAATTTTAATTCATTTCTTCTGTTTGTTTGGAGAAGATGGTATGAATATTATTTTAATACTATATGTGGTTAAACTTACTAACATTATTATGTACTGATTAAATTAGTTATGCAAGTTAATTATTATTAAAACAACGGTTTATTAGTAGATATATATTTAGTAGAAAAAGAGATGAAGAACTTAAGTTTATAGTGATTCTCCTGTTACTTCCAGGGGTTATACATATAATGATAGTACCTAACAGTATAATTATCTGTTATTCATACGGCACGGAAATATATTCAGAGCTTTTTTTATTTATTCTTGCAATAAGTTTTAAAAGACCATCATAGTTACATCTCTGAGGCTTTTGAAATGATAGAATCGTGTGTTCGTTTGTTAGATATTTAATTAATTATCTTCAACGTTTTCCCTTTTATTTTATATCGATATAATAAGTTCACAAAATGGAATAAAGATTGAAATTTTTCCCTACAATCTGTAGTAAATTAATTTTTTAATGAAGCCAGAATTAAATTATGACATGATTATAAGGGCTTTAAAGAGAAAAAGTCTATTGGATAGGATTAGTCGGGCGGGCTTTATTAACGAATGCTTCCTCTTACCCAGACGATGAACTCATTAATTAAATAGAAGTTGTCGCTATATCATATCCTACATTCCTTCTGATTATATTTAATGATAACTATGTTCCATATAAATACTGTTATCTCAAAGTGAATCTATTTACGTAAAAGCATTGATATTAAAAAATTTGCCAAGTTCCGCAGTAATTGCATTTTGAAGTGGATTTAACTTTCAAATTTCTTTTTGTATTTATCTTCTATTCCAGTCTTGAATTATGTTAGTTTTATAAATGTCAGCGGAACTGGTGAAGATTCTATTTTTTTCGAGTGTTTTTGTCATTTTCATAGGCTATTATAAATTTGATTATATCAATTAATTGTTTGATAACACATTATATCAATTCAGTATCGAACGTTAATTATATTTTTCCATTATTCTAGAAGGATCACTTAAAAAGTTTGAAAAGGTTTATATCAGCAGTTTTGAAGATGCTGTAGTTTAATAAATAACGATCAAATTATAATGATTGAAAATAATTTTTCTTATTATGTCTAAGAAATGTTCTTGAAACTTCCATCACTTTTACGATTTTCTATTACTTTTTGTCGAGATTTCGAAAAAAAAAAAAAAATTTTTTTTTATTTTGTTGAACTTGTTAATGATGAAAATCTTTTTGTAAAGTTTGTTCTAAAAATCTATTTTTAATTTCATGCCACATGTTTAATAAAATCATTAGTTTGAACAAAGACTTTTGATTTGAACTAAATGTTTCTATAATTATTATGGAATTATAAAAAAAAAAGCTTAACAAGCTTTGTATGAATTAACATTAATTTTTGATAGAACTTAATAATTTTTTTTTCTTCAGTAATATAAACAACTATAATTTTATTTGCATTTGTAAAAAAAAAATTTCAGTGCTTGATAATGAGTAATTAATAATTATGAATATTATCAAAATTACTTTTAATTGATAATTAAAATTCATATATAGTCTTTGGCAATTATAAATATAGCTTCCATGACTGAAATGATGATTATCATTATAACTATCATGATAATTATTTCGGAATGATTTTCAGTCATAGAAATGGCAAATTAAAAGCAAAGAATTCAGTTACACTAATTTTTGTTGTTTTCAATTATTTGGTTCAAGATTATATCTAATTAGTTAAAATTAGTTAAATTGATTTGGGTTTTCTCGCCAGTTTTTTTACTAAGAGATTCATTGATGCCATTGCATGTTTTTAATGAATGCAGCAACTAGCATGGAGGAAAGAAAATGAAAAAGAAAGTAGAATAAACAGTTTTCTGGGGCAAAATGAAAATTTAGAATGGCTTATATTTGCCTCTTTTCTCATTTAAAACAGCCACATCTCGTGTACCCCCAGCTTCATCTGATGAATCCTAGTTTACTATAACCGCTGGAGCTTAAGCCTTTACCGTTTGCGCTACTTTTCTCTAGCCCCTTTTAACGGATGCTTCAACAAATTCCAATGATTCTATAACCATTTGTTATCGATCGATAATCCGAGGTCGTCGATTGCAACTAGTGTTTCAACCGCGGCAAACGGGTATTTGTATGAAACTACTGCACTCCCCGCAGCCATGCTGTTGATCCTAGAGGTTTCAACTCGCCAGCTGAATATTGAGAGTACTGACTAGGGTGCAAATAGTGCTACAGGTACTGCATTTAACTTACATGGAAAAAAATATTACTAAGTCGTTTCATATTTTCTATATTCAATAGTTTTTATTACTTTGTTTATTTTATTGTTTATCATTAATGTTTTTTTTTTTTTATTTTACTAATCTACCAACTGAATCAAAAAAATCATTGCTATTTTGATCATTAATATATGTATGTCAACCTACCTTAAATAATTGAATATCACAAATCTTGTTTGATTATTAAACAAACTAATCCCACAATTGCATGTGACGGTTGGAATAATATAATGAGATCAACAATATTTTTTTTAATTCTCTGAAGATGAATATTTTAATGCGGGTTTATTTAGGGATATGTGTGTATGACATAGGCGGGTAATTGAATGAAAATTTGTTGGATTTTTCATGAATTGAGATTAAAAGGTGGTACGTGATTAATCATTAAAGTTTTATTCATTACCAAAATTGAAATCAATATGATTAACATAAATTTTATCGAACCTTAAGTTGTTAGACGAAAATGAAGTTGACATCTGAAAAATAGATACAATGAGAAAAGATGAAGTTAATTTTATTGATAGATAGAAAATGAATTTTATCTTTTGTTGTCATTTTCTTTAACCTTTTAATATAATAAATAAATAAAGAAATCATTTTTATTCTGGGGATAACATTAAAAATTTTTTTCTATAGAAAATATTATTCAAGTGATTTTCTGCTACTTGAGCATGAAATTCATATTATTTTATTTTGTGTGAAAGTTTAAAAGATCTTTATTATTCAAGACAAATTCTAAAGCCATTAAAAAAAAATCTATTTTAGTGAATATTTAATATTTTATTGACTAAATTAAATTTAAGCAATTTATTCAAAAATTTATTTGATTTAAAAAAAAAAAAAATACAATTCATAAAAATTTTTGAATTTAATTCAATTCAATTTCATGTGATGTTGTATAAAACATACTTGATTAATATAACTCTCTTCTTCGTTTCAATAAAAAAAATAAATATTTTCTGAAACAATTATTATATATTCTGAATATGCAAAGCAAATAGCCGACAATCACGCTCCCAATCATTAATAAACTCTCAAATTTGGTGAGCTTAATTCATTGTTTTGATAATAGATGTTTTTATCCATTATAAATATAACGAAAAAAAAAACTTACACTTACTTGAACTTAAAATAAATAGTGACTACTATCAAGGCAATATGATGAGAAATAATAATCATTAAATAATAATTAATATGAAAAATAGACATACGATAAAACGTAGCCAATTTCGATATACCGAGTTATGAATAAACTAGTTGGAGTTGGTACAGTTTCAGTACGAAAATCAAGTAAACCTCCGACCTCCTCCACTAGACAGTCGTATCCCAACTGTCCATTCCCAGCCTGTAATCCCGACACGGTTTCCGGCCCAGAGGATGTTCCACCACCCCTTTACGATAATCCGATTTTGTCCTGCCAGCCGTTCAATTCCAATAACATAATAAATTGGAAATTTCGTCGTATTGGAGACTAGTTACTTGTCCCATCTCTATCAATCAATCGTCTTCATCTTTATCAAATTCAACCTAAACAAGATAGACAGACTATATCATTTCCTAATTCTATTGTATTTATATCCACTTTACTTGAGTCTACTTACTCTTTCTTCATATAAATAATTATAAAATTGAAGCTTTGTTGTAACTTACTTAGCTTGCTAATCATTGTAATTTTCGGACAATTTATGGTTCCCTCGAAGCCAGGAAATAATTATTGGCACATGTCGCAGACATCACGTGTGTAGGCATCCTAGGGTACGCAACCAAGTTGCTAATGTTGCCGTTGTAGGAACGAAATTGCTGTTTCGTGTCACTCACTACTCCCTTGGGCGCCTTTATTTCTACTATCTCTATATTCCCTTATATACCTACGTATTTACTACACATACTTTATGACTGTCAAACCAAAATTAGGATACCTTCAAATTAAACATTCCAGTTTAAATGCTTCCATCAAAGAATTATTATTTTATTATTTGCACTTTTAGTCATTATTTTTTTTATTTATTTAATCGAATATATATTTAATCATTTCTTTCGCTGTATCAATAGTCAAAATGATTTGCAATAAAATATTTTATGATTTAAAACGAATTATTATTTCGATTTATCATAGATAATAAATGAAAAATGATTATTTAAATATTAATTTTGTAAACTGTAAACAAAAAATTAATATACCAACTACAATTAATATAAGGCGTCAGTTTCAATTAAAATTTCCACAGCATCTATATGCTTCTATAAGTTATAGTTGTTTTATTCGATAAAAGTGTCTCTGCTTATAGTTTTCTCTATTCTTTGAGTATTAAACTTTTAAGTTAAGCTTGTTAAATATACTATTTAAAATAAAAGAGTTCATTTATATTTACAACATAAATGAATTCAAAAACGATTTCATCAATACTAAAAATAATATTACTTCTACGTAATCGAATATTTTTCTTATTATTTCTTCTTTCAGTTAATGTACACAAGCTAAAGTAATCTTTTATTTTTTTTCATTTCTATAAACAGTATGTATATTAATATTATTCCGTAAGTTGAATAATTTATTGAATATCTTTCTCGACCATCCGTAAAATCGATCATCGTACTCCGTAGTACATTGAAATCCCTCTAACATCTTACGGTTAAAAGAGGAAAGATCGAATAAAATATTTACAGTGCAATTCGGTAATGCACTCTAGACAGACGTGAATAAAATCAGGCGAAAAATTAACGGATTAACTTTGCCTGAAAAAGAGATAAAAAAAAGAAAGAAAAGATAGAAAACAAATGAGAGAATACTAGAAGTGTACAAACGAATAAAATCCGTAGTGATTAAATTTACAATTTTATCATTTATAAGTTTGAAGCGAATAAAATAATTTAAAACATTAAATTTTACATTTCCGTAATCACAAAGTGCATGCGATTTTTGCTCATCCAACCTGGTAATAATCCAACATATAATGTAAATGACTTTTGATATTTAATCGTATTTAATGGAAACACTGGGTAACATCCTGTCCACTGAGAATTTTTAATCCGTTTCCTGTACATGGGAGAAGACAAAATATATGTACATTTACTTGTATGTTTCCTAAGGGATAAAAAGAGGTTTGTACATGAAGTTCGAGTGAGCTTCCTGTCTAGGGATTATTCAAGAATTATATACAAATGATGATAGCTTTTATTTTTTATCCCTTTATATTTGGCCTTTGTGCGTCTGGTGTATAATTTAATTGTTAAATGATGACCTGTGGTTATATTCCCAATTGTTGTATTTTTTGTTTTTGTTTGTTATTTTCGATGACCAATGCAAATTAAAATGTGAGTACAGGATGAGCTGTACGTAACGCCTGATGGACCACAAAATTGATGAGCTTTGACGACGAGTCGCGTGGCAAATCGATCGATCAAATCAACAGCTACAGTTGCTTCCAGTGGTGGTTTAATGGGTTTGTAAATGTTTGTAGACCAAGATCAAACGGAATATCACGTGATCGTTTGACTATAGTATTGAATTTCCCCCAATTTCGTGATAATTACGCTATATTGGTTTCGCCTTGATATTTCTTTTATCAAGTTTCTCCAACATTTTTTTTTATTACTTACTATAACCTTTTTAGGTATTGAAAAAGATACTGGGGCAAAAGGAATTCAGCTTTACTTGTATCATTTTACACTGAGTTGATATTTCATTAATTTAATAGTATAATGTTTTATCATCATTTTACTAATGTAAACAAATTTTAAGAGTAGTTAGTTTATTAATGTTGCTTATGATATTTTATAAAATTATAATCGATATTTATTGTTTATAAGCAATTAGAATTGCAATGAGGAATCTGAGAGTTATTAAAGAATATTTGTTTGAATTATTTCTTAACTAATATTGAATTTAAATTATCTTTCTTAATTTTTCTATTTCTCACGTTATGACATGCTTAAAAAATACGAGAATAACAATTTTTAAAAATACATTTTCATTTTGAATAGTTTTTTACTTATAAATGAATATAAAAAAAATATTCACATATTCTGTAAAGATGCTCATAAATTTATTATAAAAGAAAAATCTTCTCCAAGATAGGTATTTTACATTTATAATTGCAGTTATTTATAGTATAACATATTCTGTTTTATAAAAATTAATATTTCACTTGAAGAATTAGGCGATCTATTTTCAACATGTGATGAATAGTTTACCAATTTAAATGAATTATATTAATTAATCGATCACAATAGAGTGATAGTTATTCGTTAGAAAAAAAAAAGACATATATCAATATCTAAAAATTGAATATTTTATCTGAATAAATACCTTGAATATATCATCTATTCAAACGTAGAATACTGATTGTTTAATTGAACAACTCGCTATTTGAGTTAACCAGAGTTTCAGTGATACACTAAATTGAAGCGATTTTAAACAAATAATTGATTTAGCTCGATAAGTGCAAACGTATGAATCTAACTCGGAAAGTTAACCGATAAACGATTAAAAAATATTAATCTCTAAAAAGATGGATTATTCATTATTTATGGATATTTAGTTCAAATCAAAAATTTCCATTTATTTTAATAAAAGAAACCATTCACAGAAAAAATTGAATGATTAAGTTTCATTTTACATTTTTATATGTAAAAGTAACGATAAATAAATTCAAAAAGTAGCATTCACTAAGTTTTAATATGAATAAACATAGGTAATGTAATTACATTCATTTAAAGCATTGAAACTGTAAGAAATATAACACTCGACGAACCCATATTTGGCTTCGTATGATACAACTGAAGGCCACTAATGAAATGTTGAAAGTTTAGTAGATTATGTGATTGACCTAAATAGTGTAATTAACGTATTTTATTTTAAAAAATCAATGAGCTTTTCAAGTTTTCAATTTCATTTATTTCATTTTCAAGTATATTTTTAAAGAAGTTAAAATCAAGAGTTTCATATTTACGAAGAAGATATAATTAGTACTATAAGTATAACATGATATACAAAAATGCTTATTTTGAGCATTTTATTCATTAAAAAATGATATTAACTATATATTTATTATCGATTAATTGAGTTCGGATTTTTTGAATGGTTTTATCCAATATAGTCATATGGCTATATCAAGTAATTATGCATTCAGTTTTATTTTTTTTTGTTTAATTACCCCCCAGCTTTGAATAAAATTAATGCGTAACCAGAAAAAATGTACAGAATAAAATTAATGACGTTCAATCCATTTTATAAGGATAAAAACTATGATTGAGTATTGTTCTACACAATAAATTTTTCAATTTAAAAATTGTATCCGTAAAAGTACATGCAAACATGAATAATTATTTTAATAACAATAATAATTAATCAAAAATTCTGAACAGAATATTCTTATTTATTTGAAACAAATATATTTTTTAAATTAGAAGAATTCTTTTATTGTATAGGATTCAGTTATATATTCTTTTTTTTATGGGTTTGAAATCCTACGAAATACCTTCTAGCCAACTTTTTTATAATTTTAAAATAAACATCGACTGTAACATAATTTGTACTGCTTAAGTATGAAATAGTGAGTTCTACTATACAACAGTAGGTTCTCATTGTTCAAGTTTTAGATGGCAAATGATCTTGATGTAATCTAAACTCTCCATTGTTTTAAATAGAGATTATTTAGACTATTATGCTTTTAAAGGCTTTGTATACATGAAAGAGATGTAGTGTTTTTATAGTACTGAAAGAAATTAATTTGAGATTACTCAATATTTTTAATAATAACTAAAAATCCTAGTTGTTAAACTTATATTATATCTTTAATTTTTTTGATTAAAAAATAAATAATGATAACAATAAATTAAAAGTTATAAAAGTAGAAACAGTTCAAAAGTCTTCACTGCCTATATTTTCACTAAAAATCAAGCAATAACTTGATTTCCTTCAGAAAAGATATTTTTCAACATACAATATTCTTCTTCGGAAAGCAAATAAAATTTCTCAACATTTATAATCCGATGGTCTATAATAAATACTCAAAGCCACGATACGCACTTGACCGGTTTTTTTTTCATTTGAATTTTAATAGACATGCTGCAGTATATCAATGAGTATGCACACACAAGGTATATAGAAATATTATACATACCCGGTCACATGCATCAGTAGACATATAGTATATGTATAGTAGAGGTTGTGTTATAAATGTTAGTAGAGAAGCAATGAGCGAATCTGCAACATTCTCGTAGTCGCCTCTAGCTAGTCTGCGCTTGACGTACTTACGGTGCACTTGCAAATCCCGTGATGCGCGTCTTTCGCCTGAAGCTTTTCATGCTTGTCTGCTACATCTATATTTTTTTTATATTTACTACACATACTCCTCTCTGTATACTCATCTCATTTCTCCTCACTGGTATATCCTTCAGCTGATTTCTTTCTCTTGATTTTATTCTCTGTTCAGCAAAGTGAGTTTTTTAAATGATCAGTTATCTCTATTTTAAAGCCAATTCTCGAGAAGACTTTAGTTGTATACAAACGGTTACCTCTAAATATATCTTTTTTGTGGGAAATTAATTACAATACACTCAGAGTCTTTTTTATATCTCTTGTCTAAAATTTATCAACTTCTATTATTATAAAATAATTATACTATAAACCAAAAGTATCTTAGAATAACACACTTTTAGTGCGTTCAATGTTAAATAGTGTAAGTGCAGTAATAATCGTAGAAAAAATAACACCCGGAATTCAATACAATATTTTCGACATTCATTCTAAATTAATTATAACCATATACCAAAACTTGAAATTTTCTACTCTGATTTCTTATTTATTCATTTTGCCTTTTTTTTTTTATCTTATTTCTATCCTTTTTACACTCAATTGTGTACTGCGTACTAAGTGTGTATCTCCATCACTCTTCTGTGCTTCGTTGTTAATTTGCATTTATGATAGAAAAGTTGAGCTCGACTCATTAACGAGATAACCAAGCGGTACGAGGTGCCTGAGAAGGCTATATTTAATTTTTAAACTCGAATATTGACAAATCAAATTGTATCCGATAAAAAGTTATAATCGTTTATGTAGACTTCCCAAGAGGTATTCCCACAACGTAGGAAAAGTTTTTTTAGAAAACAGTTTTCATAAAAGTATGGAAAAATCAGAAATGTAATATTATTCGTTTTATTTCTGATAGATATTAATTAAAAAATATTTTTTGAATGAATATATATTTACATAGTAATAATTAATTAACAAGAATAATGGCTGCTACTTTCTATAAAATAGAACAAAATAGTTATTGTTTGGAAATTTATCTTTGTTGTTCACGTTAATTTTTTTTATCATAACATTGCCAGTTAAAATTCGGATTTATCAAAAAATATTTTTCCTACAGTAGAAATTCCAGTGATGGTAAAAATATCTTTTGCATTTAATATAAAATTAAACATTTAATAGTAAATAATTGATACTCTATGTAATTGATTATTTTAATATTTTATTTTAAAAATTTATACATTTAAGGATACATTATTGAAGGCATTTTATATTTTGGAAATAAATTGACGGAAACATGTTCATTCACGTAATATAATATCATGTTCAACGAACAGATTATAACTATCGGTTATTCGGTTTATTGATTATTTTTATTGTTTTTTTTTGTTCAAGGGTTAATTAAGAGCATCGTAGATATGCCAATCAGTTTAATATTCGATACAAAATGTAAATAATTAATATCAGTTGTTAAAAGATTTTTCTTATTTTTTCATTGATTTAATGAATGAGAATCATTATAAAAAATATATATTTTTAAAATAATGTTAAATAAAATGTTTTTTATTGTTATTATTTCTATTTACCATTTATTAAAAACAATATCTCATATTCACAACAAAAGATGATGAGAAAATAATCCATAGAAGTTACAATTTTTCATTTTACTCATTATAAATAAAGAGACGAGTCTTCTTTTAAATGTATGTTTTTTTTTTAATAAAACAGGAGACTTTTATTATACAATTCAACATGGGTATTATATTTTACAATAATTAAATTTATTTAATAGCATAAAAATTATTTATTAATATCTTTGGAAAAATTTTTAATCTTATTAATTAGGGATATTTTTAAATAAATTATTTAAAAGTAAAATTAAAGTAGCTTTTGCTTGAATAATAAATACTTAATATTAATTTTATAAAAGCTATTATTGGTATAAAAATTAAAAGAAGCTTTCTTATTTAATTAATTACTACTGTTATTTCTGGCTTTTTTTCATCATTTAAAGTCACATGTAATGTGATCCTACTTTTGATTGAAGATACAAACTCTGATTTATTATTTATCTTATCCCTTTTCCAATACCACCATACTCAATTACAGTCCACTTATCAGAACATATCACATCAATAGGATGTTCTTTTCAACTCAAATAAATACTTTTCCATTTTTTTCTATTCTATTACTTTTTTTTGTTTTAAAAATCAAATATCAAATTCGGATTTTTTGAAAAAATTTATTAGCTAAATTTAAAAGTAGAAAGGATACAACAATATCAATATATATATTCATAAACAATTTCTCAAACAATCCATTCCTTTATTTAACTTTTATGTATGTTGATTAAAAAACCAAATATTTGTTTCTGAACCATGAAAATCATTATACAAAATAAAAAAGTAAATTTTTCAAAAAATCGTAAGTTGTAATGAAAAAAGTTATTTTATAACTCCGAAAAACTTTTAAAACTTATATAACACAGACTTATACATACGAAAAAAAAAAAAAAATGGTAAAGAATACAAAACAACGATGTGACTTCTCATAAAAGCCAAAGTTTAACATCAACTCATGAATCAACAAACAATAATGAAGAAAGCAATTGTCACGGTCTTATGAGTGAGCAATTGTCTATGACGTTATTATTGGTTGATTGTAGAATGCATGAGGTCTTGTAACTAGTCGTGCATGAATGCATTAGATCGGTGGTCAAGCATCCACGCTATAGCCTTACCATCAACAGGGGCAGGTGCTTAATAACCGGTTAATTGAACTGTCCGAGATATTGGCAACAGCTAGTGTAGTATGTCTGTATGCCGTGTGCCTCTCTATCCTCGCTCTTGACTAATCATCACTACTTACAATGACATGCCTCAAAACTATTCTACCAACCACATTCTATCATTAGCATTTCATTTACCGCCATTCTCATGAATTCACATTCAATGATTCTCTATTAGATTGCCACTTTTCATTATTCAACTTGCACTTCTGTCAAATAATCATTATGATTTAATGCTTCCATCAGTACTTGACTACTATCGGGTAGGCTTTGACTCATTGATAATCAATAGCTCATTCTGCGTATCCTCTAACAGTGAGGTAACCAATAATTTAATACCAAGTCATAGGTAAATATAGTGATGACAAGTGTGGAACAAAATTACATGTTTAATGTCTACATACAACTATGAAAGTTATGCAGAATTCAGATGGGAGGGGGGGGGATATAAAGGATGATTCGGATGCTATGGTTATAACTTGAAAGCATCCCCTTGGCCGTTAAATCGCATATACCTTCCTCTTCTCACCCTAAAGCTCCAACCAACAACCATGTCCCCGACTACTACTCCGTGGTAGTCCTTTCCGCCAGTGTGTTCTCTTACAAACGATGCAGGGCTCCCAACACTGAGACTCGTTATCGTTATCTCAACCAGACAGGCAGCTGATGGTACTTACTACCTCTTGTCATAATTTATTTCTGTGCTGAGTAATCATTGATATTCTTTATCGTTGTAAATTTCAAATAGTCCATTTTTAGTTTTGGAATATATTCCTTTTTGTTGAGCTCTCCCAAGTGTAGATGGATATTATATTATCTTGTTTTATAGATATAATCTTTCAAATGGGCTTTCATCGAAACATTATATTGGTGGTATAGAGTGCAGCATTGTGCACTTGTATTATATAGATATTGAACATTAAAATCTTATCATCAACGTAAAATAGTTGGAATTGTGAGAACATAGATGATGTTTATAGGGTACAATGGGCAACACAGTTACTAATATATTCACTAGTTGTATCGAGAATGTTGTGTATTCTACATGTCATTATTCAGTGTGGTGAAGAAAGAAAACGGTTTTAAACAAGACACTTATTCATTCAAATTTAAAATATCTCATTTCATCTTGATTATTTATAATTCATGGATTAATTTAATATTTTCTACAGAGATAAATTTATCAGAAATTATTATACAGTGTAATAATATTTATAAAAAAAATTTTTTAATCCATGAATCATATACTTTTATACTTTACTTTATACTTTTTATAACATTCTTCTTCATTTTATGTTTATTCAAGTAGTCTATTAGCATCATTAATCATGTAACATTGAACTTTTTAAATTTATTCATTATTTTAATTCAAATATGTAATTACAATTACATTATAGAATTAATACTCAATATCATTATTTTTACTTTAATTGAAAAAAATTCTTCTTTATAAAGTCTCGTTGCTTGAAATAGATAACTAGACATATAAAATAATAATTTATACAGAAAACTCCAAATAGTAGTAGTAGTAAACATCCAAATCTAGAGGCAATAAAATTCATCCTCCTTATATTTATCATTTTAGTTACCTAACAGCAGGATTTAACTTAGACTAAACCTAGCCCACAAGTATCAAATTTCTATAAATATCTGTATGTATTATAAGTTAATATCTACATACACCACTGTATAAATTCATACACACCAAAAATCCATGAATGATTGTGACAAATATTCCACTTACTGATCAAAAAATGTTTACAAATAGTAATTATAATAAATAAATATAATAAAGTACAGACAAAAAGTACTGAAATTTTATTTCAATTCATAATCCATCAATCCTTGAACAAATGACCAACCAGGGATGATTTGTTATATAGTTTTAAGGAGAAATGTAAAAATTGTAAATAAAAAAATTTAACTATTGTTAATTCAGTGTTTATTTGTGCTGAAATGTTGAGTAAATCGATGAGGGATGAGATGATTTTCGTGAACACAACACAGAATATTCATATTTGTGTATCCTGTTCCATTCCATAGTGTATGGAGGATTCACAAATGCCCGGCCGATATATTAATATTCACGATAAAATGCGCAGGCGAGCATGTCCCATGCGATTCTACAATCCAACGATTCCACAGCTCGTGCTATTGGGAGACTAGCACGCTTGAGCAACTTTCCGTGACTCTTGACGTTGAAAACTCTATAATATTAGTCTTGCTCTTCAATTCTTTTTCTTTCTATCACTATATTACGCTCAATTCTCTCTTTCTCTCACACTTATTTTTATTTTGACAATCCTGCTTCACTTGTTACCTGATTTTATCTCGTGCCGATTACGATATTCTTTCTCTGTACTGTTATATATCTTTAAGATTGTATTTTTCATGTTGTACATTTTCTCTAACCTTTTTTTTTTCTATTTACTTTACAGAAATACAGAAATGCACGGCGGGCATAAGGTACGATGATGCAAATTGCACTATTTTTTATTTTATTTCATTTATTATTCTACCATTGAATTGTTGTTATTAATTATTTATCAATTCATCTATTTATATTTATACATTTCTTGCTGTGAGTAAATTTAAAGATTTATTAATGATCCAAGGGATTGGATTTTATCACTAAATCTTGCTTAGTTGAAAGATTATTATTTTTTATTTATTTTTTTTTTTGTTAATTTTTATTCTTGCTTCTTTACCGCTTCTTCTTTCTTCTTTACTATCACTTTTGTAGAATAAGCGCTTAAATATTTATATAGAAGTGTGAATTATTAAGTAATAATTAATCAGCGATTATTAATTATATATTAAAGTACTTAAGAGTACTTGGTAAGTTAAAACTGTGGTAAAAATAGTATTGTGGTGATTAATTAATCAACAAAAAGGATATTAGTTATAAATTGAGATTATCTTAGTCATTAAATGAGCATTTTTTTTATTTAAGTAAAAAATATTTAAAAGAAAAAATATTTGAAGGCTTTTTACGTTTTAACATATCTTTTTAAAATTCAACTTATCTCAATTTTGTACACCACTATAATCAATAAGAAATGAGAAATCGAATCTTTTAATTTTTTATTTAATATAAAATTATATTATCTATTCATATGAGTTTTTGCATAAACCCAAAAAGTGTTATTATTATCAAGGATAAAAATCATTATATAAAATATACAATAATGAAAATTAAATATATAATATTTTAATAATAATTTTAATTATAAAATAAATAAAAATTCTAAATTTAATAGAAATATTTCCATAAATTTTTATATTTTGTAATAATAAGTCATGATCACAGTATAGAATTAATCATCTGTTATTCATTGAACTATACTTATTTAACGTGTTTTGTTTTTTTTTTATTTTGGAGAAATAAGCTCATGAATAGTTGTATCTGGTCATTATCGAATTGAATTGTGTACAGTAGTAATAATATGACAGATTCGAAATCCGTTATATATTTAAACAAGCTGATTACCTCAGCAAAATATTTATGCAAAACATATTGATAAAAAATGATTTATGACAAACCAATTTTCAAGTTTTAAACATTTTATTAATTAATAGTATTGAATATTATATTAGTTTTCTCTCGATAATAATATCATCTGCAAAAAAAAATTCTTATTTGAAATTTTTAAAACAATTTTGTCTAATGCTAAAATTTCTTATTTTCTAAAATTGAATCAGTCAACTGTTTACTCATTTGCGTAATGCATACCTTTTTTCTACTAATCGTTCAAAAACAGCCGAAAAAAAAACTGTTTGAAAATTTTCTAATGATTGATCAGTGAAACGAATGCACACTGTATAGTTGCTATTGATCACTCATCAATATTGCAAGGAAATTCTGATAACTCTTTTGTTGTTGATGTTTTTGAAATAACAAAGCTAGTTAAAAGTATTGTAACATCTATTCATGTAAAAATTGACAATTGTAAAGGTACTGAATAAATACATAAGAACAGATATTTCTCACGCTCTAATAAATAATCAAATATTATTATAATGTAGCAGTACATAATACATGGTTTGATGTTTGAAAAATTATTATTTATCAATTAGTACGTTCTATGAAGAAGCCATTAGTTATCATATATTATGTAATAGAGAGAACTGGTATGGAAAGATCAGGTTGAGAAAGCAAACAGCTTTGAGAATATCTAAATTAACATGAACCAATTTTCTTGGTAAATGTCTGATCAAAAAAGAGTCATACTACTTACAATAATTCTTTGTGCAAGTATAAAGCATAAATTTATTACGTTATTTTGCTTATAAAGTAATTATGATTAATTTAGAAAAATTCACATAATTTACCAAAATATTAATTTAATTTAAAAAAATAATTTAATAATTTTGGATAATTGATTTAAAGAAAATTTTGAATGTTTCTAATAAGGAATGTTTATGGGACTGATTTAATTTTAGAAAATATCGAATAATAGATAATCTATTGATCCATAAATACATCTCATAATCTATCTGTAAACACTATTCTTTACCACAGAAATTACATTTCGAAGAAAAAAATATATCGATAATACCGTAAGTAAAGGTTGAATTTTTTGTTTTTAGAATAAGATGATATACTGAGTAATATTTCAATACAGCTGTAAGATGACCTAGTTACATTTTTACTGATATCAAATTTGGAAAACTAAATGTGACTCAAGTAATAATCATAATATCTCAATTATAACAGGAAAGTTATTCAATTAAATTTCTCTCTCTTCATTTTCTAATAAATGTTATCCTAAATTAAATATATCATCATTAAGTTGGTTAGTTAATCCTTCTTTGTTTATTTTTATATATAACAACTAAATATTGATGTCTTGTATTTGAAATAACTGGAAATTCCTCAGAATGCACAAATATATCAGATCGGAGCCAATAATATGAGAGAATATATTTTAAAAAAACTTAATCAGATCCTTACTGTATTACGGCTGGTCGGAAATCATTGCTACTTGGGATGATATCCGTAGATAATGATCTGTGTAGCAAAGGATTAAATTACTATTTCTGAATGGTATAGCATGGCTCAGTGTATCCTTCACTAATGAGGGAAACCTTGAAGAAATGAGTTGTTTTCTTAAATATAAGTTGACTGAAGATCATTAAATTGTGATGCTGACCATCATGAGATAAACGGTAAACTGATACATTGGAGATAGCTTGGGGTATATGTATATTTGTGGTGGGCAGTTTGATCCATTCCCTCGAATCTCCGAGTGATCCTTTCGCGAAATATCAAGACCGACGGATATCCGAATATCCGCTTACGGCAGTGAATCCTACAGAATCTAAAATTCAAATTGGACGACTACCGTCTGCGCCGACGCTTGCAGTACGTTGCGTTTCACGCGAGAGATACTATACTGATACGAAAGCGACTACAACTACTAGGTAGGTAGATAGAATGTTGAGTACAGAGTACGACGAATGGAGAGGTACTTTAAATATGCAGAGTAAAATACGCTTCAAAGGGCCACACGCGAGAAAAGCCGACCGACATCGCGCGAAGCCGGCCACGTTTCAAGGCTTTCGTAGCTAATCCGAAGAGCTTGATCCCTTCACGCTTTGCACAAGGTATATCGGAACAAACGTTTGCGTCGACCTACAGGGTGTTATGTATGGCTTTGCGGGTACACTAAGCACGTTTTTGGTCTTTCGAAATTCTGTACATAACCCCTTTTATCCCGAGCTTCTATGTGCAAAGATGTTGTGATTAATTTTTACCTAAAGAGATAAATAATGTGAAATAATAAGCTAGGGTATTGAAACATTGGGTTTGAAAAAAATTTATTATTTCTTTTAAATTTAAATGAATAGTCGTTTTAAGTGATGCATTCATTTTGTTAAAAAGAAAACATTAAATTAACTAAAATGAGCATGTGCTTAAATATGAATTAGTAAATAACTTTTTGAAGAAGCAATTTCATTTTATGACGGTAGTATTTTAAAAATTGATTGACCCTTAAATATTTAAAGAGTTTGAATAAAAAACGAAACAGAGTACTGAAACAAAATGAGGTTTATGAAATATTTGTAAAAAATTAACAATTTTAATTGCTCTTTTTTGAAGAAAAGGTTGATACTTATTCTTTACATATTTCACTTAATGTGTCTCTATAGATGAAGTTAAATAAAACAAAAAATAATTATTATTTTGACCATTAAGATGTGGATATCAAAATATCTTTAAAAAAAAGAATCTCAAAATTTTGAAAAGAATTTCAATTGATCAAATGAAAAATTTTGAGCCCAGCATCCGTCTGCATGAAATAAATATTTCATTTTCTTTGTACTTCATTTTGCCCCAGGAGTCTTATTTTCTTGAGCGGATTTTGATTTAACTTTTATTCCGACGTTTTCAATTAACACAAAACAAAGGAGTAAAATAAGTCAGTTCACTTGGTCTGTCTAATCTAGATAGAGATAAATGAAGCTGTTACGATTTGAAACTTGAGAGCTTCTAACGGACATACAGAGTGAGATAGTTGAAGGGTGAAACGTTCCGGTTGGAGTTTCAGGGTTGCACGCTTGGACAATTTGGGTCAGGTCCAAGCTTTCAGGGATGATCCTCGATAGACAACAATAGTCATTAAAGCATCGAACGTATGCCAATGATGAGCGCTTCATCGGACAAACTCCCGTTCATCTGCATTTGGACAAAGGAGTTGCTTCAGCTTTCCTAAACCTTCGAACGCGTTTGCCTAATGCCACTGTCTGTTGCGTAGAGCCAACCTGTCCCACAGTGTACCAAGATTACGCATTCTATATCACGATGATGCATGCATGATGATCCTAGTGTGTTAAGTTTTCCGTGTAATCCTCTTTCTCATTAGTTATTGCAAACATGATCTTTGCTTCTCGAGTAATCCAACATCATCAAGCTATCTTACGTTCAATAATTTTTAGCTAAAACAATACGATTTTCTGGTTAGCTCTGATCCTTTTTTTTTCTTAGTCATTTTTTAATCGATTTTTATTGTATTAATAGATGGAAATTCTTCAGTTTAATGCAGTTACATTAAAAATTAACAAATAATCTGAGTAAAAGAAATAATATCCTTGTGATAAGAAACACTTGAGTCAAAAACCGGATTAACCTGATATTAGAAAAATTTTAAATGCGTTGTATATTTAAAAAATAATTTACAGAAATTAACAAACTATGCTTTTAGATAAAAAATTACTTTATATAAATGTAATAGAATTAAGTCGACAGAATTTTGTAGAATAATAATGTGTTCAATACTAGGGATCAATTATGTGAATTAAGCTTGCTAATTATACTGCATTGAAATTTTGTTTTTCAATTATGAACTTTAACTTTGTTTTAACTCTGTTAATGGTTTTACTTACTTATTGACATTTGAGATGTGAATAAATTAAAAGGTGTTAAACTTAGATCCGTTTATTTTACAGAAAATTAATTACTCGTATTAAATTATCCATGTGTTTATTTTTCAAATGGTTTACTATTTACTTAATGTCAATCTTTTATTTTGGTAATCTTATTTTATTGTATTTTATAAATTTAATTTCTCAATTTAATGGGTTCCAGATTTTTTGATTTAATTAATCTGGTTTTTTTTGTTAAACTCATAGGAATTTTTGATAACAAAAATGGTGTACTTATCAGATATTAATTGTTAGTTATTGTCGTGATTATTAACTTACATTTATGTATTCATTTGAAAATTTCTAAACGTTTGAAATTGATGACCTTAAAAATAAATTTATTTTTAAAATCAGGGTCTAGAATCTTCAATAATTTTTGAAGAATTTAAGTTAGTCGTGGAATGATTAGACCTTTCTTATATTAACAGTAAAAATATTAAAACGAATCATAAATAATATAAAAAAAAAAATATTAATTATTAATAGGGGTTGAGAATTGAATGAAATAATATTTTAATAGATCATAAAAGCACAATCTGTTGATAGTGGCTGAAGTCATTTTCAACTAGATATGCCTCATTACATTTTAGGCTTTATTTATATAGAGTATATTTCACACATAAACAACAAAAACGCAACTGCTATCTTAAAACGTTAATCAAGAGTTAGGAATACGAAATTTTCAAGTCTGTAATATTTCATATACATTCCACTTGTCCTCTTATTGCAACTTGAGTCTTTACGGCTCGGTTGTTAAACTCAGCTCAAAATTACCCTCATCTTACAGGCTAATGCTTACTCGTCTTTATACATAAGTAGATGTCCCTTGACGTTGTGGATGTCGCGAGTTTGTCGATGGGTGTGCAGGTGTGTCAAGAGAGAAGTGGAACACAGAAAGAGACGGTAAAAAGATAAGAGAGATAGTGCAGACGTCGCTCTTGCGGAAAATGAAAACCCAAGGTAAAGTGAGCGGTGAACGGAGGGATGATGCAAGAGAACGAACGACAGAACTTAATAAGCTGCGAAGCTCAATTTTCTAGAGGCTCAAGGATAACCCTGGGCAAACGCGAGAATCCCAAGCACGATTTTCAATCCACACGGGCGGCTTTTCCCGCGACAAATTGTTCTGCCTCACAGCATTACAAAACCGTTTGCAAACTCTCTGTTTTTCGTACAATTACAGAATTCACTATTTTCCATTATTCGCACTTTGTTCTTAAATACCATCGAAGTCAAACAGTGTCTAATTTATCTCATTTGATTTATCAAAAACCTTTTTTAATTGTTGATAAAATAATAATATTACAATACTATCCATACAATAGTTTAGTTATTATCTGACAACTAAGGTATTTCTCATTAATAGCTACTTTGGTAATATTTTTTTAGTTTATTCTTAATAAATAAAATGAATTAGCATGTAACTTTATTTATTTAATTCAATAAGACTAAAAATATTAATGACCGGGTAGAAAAGTAACATTTATATTATTTTCAATGATAAAAAATTCTTGTAGTCATTTTTAAGTTTTAAAAGTTGCCTCAATGATTTATAAAACTTATGTGCAGTATTATTTACACTCTTTTTAGCATGAGTGATTCATAGTTTTGCTTATCGTTTTTCAGAGGTTGGTCTCTATCTAATTTCCTATTTGTTTCATGATATTTGTTTGCAGATAATGTATCTTATTACAAACGCAACACTTTAATAAATTATTAACGGTCGAATCTGTATAATATACAAAAAAATTAATTTTTTTATAAATTGAATTGTCATTACAAAAAATCACAATAATTACAATAATATTATGTTACATACAATGTTACTTATTAATATAACATAGTTTTAAATAATTATTGACTATGACAAACCATTAAAATAAGAATATTTATAGAAATAAAACAATTAATGAATCACAGTTAACATTAGTTGATATTTTAACTCTTTACGACGTGCTAAACAATTTTTCACTTGTGAAATTGATCATTTAAACTATTCTCTCTCGAAAACTAAAAAAAACCATTGAATCCAAACAAAAATTTGTGTTAAAAAGAATTCCTGACCAATACTCAATCTGAACTATGCAATTGATCACGATTGTTCACCATGAAGCATGTCCTTTTTTTCACTTTTCAATTATTTGACCGAGCCGATTTGTTATGCTCTAATATTTTCTAATAATTGTTATTAAATATTATTTATTATATTGCTAGTGGGTGATTATTATACGCATTACCACAAATGACTGATGGTAATCATAAATAAAAAAATAACCCGTGAAATGTGATTTGATCATGCAATGTTCCCAGCTATTTGGTATACATTGATACCTATAATAACAACAACAATAATAATAATAATAATAATAAAAATAATACGAGTATAACAATAAGACTATTCTATAAATTTTTTTTACTGTTTTATGGCTGCAGTGGTGTACAGCTGAGTAGAGATTGGTGGACAGGTCGTTAATCGTCTGCCTTCAATCCTCATTGATCCATGTAAGCAAGTCAGCGTATTTTCTCATAAATAGTGAATAAAAAATATCAACTACATTTATACATTTATACATCCATCTCTTTAAAGGTTTCCGGAGGTACATTTGTTTATTATTGATTTAAATTAGTTGATATACATGGTTAAAGTGTAACAGAGTGAATGATAAATCGATAGAGGGTCGTGCGTACATATCATTTCCCAGTTAGATTTCTATAAAGAGATGAAGTACATAAAATACTCTAGGTCATATCCACAAAAATCGTATTATATTTCAAGTGAAAGAATAAAAATAGATCAACATTCTTTAGAGACTAACCCCAACAATTTTCCATGACATGAGATTCTTTGAGGGGTGATTAATGCGATCTGTCCAAGAGATGTGGGAGACCTTATTGTTACCGTGTCCCGAGCTCGTTGCCTAATAGATACAAATGTACATGCAAGCCTTGCGCCTTCTAACCGCGATATAATTACCTTTTAAGCTGTGGATCTCGTTCCCGACGGAACATTTATAATCTCTTGCTCTCTTCTCTCTGTATACCTATTTTCGTCATTTTATTCATACACAAAAGAGGTTTATTTTATACGTTAAATGAGAAAAGAATTGAGTGATACTGTAATTAAAGTAAAAAACAATATTGCTCGATTTTATAATTAGTTTACTTATACTTTAATAAAGTTGCTTTGTTTGTGTTGTAATATTTAATATAATTACCTTGGCCAAGTAAATTGCTTTTGGAACTGGAGGGAACAACGTGACCAATGCCAATATTCCTAGCAACTCGAAAATTCCATTGCCCTCTGCTTGATTAATTTACCATGGAAATATAATCAACCTACTTTATACTGTGAGGAATCATACAATTTTCTGTACTCATTCGCCCTCACGAAATATATATTTTCATTCCTCTATGCCATTTACATCCTCTTGGATGAATTCGTCCAGGATATGCCCAGTAATATGCCATCGTGACCAGAGAGTATTGCTCTCCACTCCTCGAAAAGTGCGTCAGACAATATTGCCGTGTCCGACTCGGTACTATGATGTTCATAGAGAATATGTTATACGATAGACTCGACTTTGATGTAGATCGTGACTAAAGGATTATACTCACCAGCATGCCACATTTCTGTTATTCAGTGAGATACTCATCTGAATATTAGTGCGTCTGCGTTAGAATACGTACAAGTGGAAACCTAACTCAATGCAGAACTAGAGATTATCTCATTCCATATGGAATAATAACTACCACACTTTGCTCATTTTAGATACGACCTGCAACTCTAAACTAAAGTTATAAGAAAATGACGTCAAAGGTCACTTGAATTTTGTTGATAGCTTTTAATCGCATTTTGTTGCTAAAAGTGACATTTTTTGCGTTAAAGTTTTTGAAATATTCAACTACAAAACTTTCTTCAAAGGATTTATGTTTTGATTCTTTGATTTAATTTATACGATAAAAATTATCGTTTGAAAAAACACGGCATATCACTTTTATGGCTTTGTTATTAGATATTAAGAGAAATAAAGCTATTTGTTAGATTTCATGTAGGTTTCTTTTCAATTTATAAATACAATTAATTTAAATATTTATTTTGAACTAATTATTTAAAGTATTGGTTGATTTTTATTAATGTTTATTAAGTTAGATAAATCATATTAATACCAACATTTTTTAGCTAATTATTCTAATTTTTTTTTAATCTAATTGAAAATTAAAATACTAAAATGATTGAACTTAAAAACAAAATATAATAAATGTCTTATTCAGTAGTCATTTTTTCAAAAAAGGTCTGCAATAAGTATTGATCATACTAAAATGGTTGTAAATAATTAGTCACCAAATTAAATTGAATGGATTGAGATGTAAGAACGTGTATGAATTCATCAACATCCAATAATATTTTTGCAATTCGATAATAAAAATATATACATACGAAATGTACGTTTACTCAGTCCAGCCATCAACTGGGAAAAATTAAAAAAAAAAAATAGTCATTGTTCTATTAACTTTGGCATTTCACTCTTGCATTTGAAAATGGTCAAAAAGTCATTGAACATCACTTTTATGATTCATTCCCATTTGAATCGAAAAAGATAAATAAAACTTCTATGAAAAAATATTTTATTAATTTTTTTCATTTAAAAATATAGAAACAAAGGATTTAAATATTTATATTTGGAAAATATTCTCAATACTCCATAAAGTATTCAATATTTTTTGTAAAATAAAAGCTTTCAACTAATAATCCACTGTTAAAATTACACAGTTGAAAATCGTTTCATTGTAAAATCTCACAAAATATTGTCTTTCAAAAATTCACAATTGGATTCTAGACAGTTATTATGTTCCATAATTTAAAAAATAATTACTCTTTAATATTGAATTTTAAAGCTTAAATATTTTTTTATGCTTCAAGAGTTTTGTATGGAACAAACTCGATAAAAGTTTTATAATAAATATTACATGACAAATAATAAAAACAATAAATTGAAATGTTGATTCTACGTCCATAGCCCATCCAATTTAAGTTAGAATTATTTTTTAGGTTCACAAGATCCTTAATTTAAAATACTAAATATTTTTAAAACTTAAAAAAAAGAATTATTATCAAATTTGTTGATTTTAAAATTCATGATGAATTTCTTTAGGGAAAATTAATTTGTTGCTTCAATAAAATCAAATCATTCGAGTGTTGCAGATATCCCTAATCAATATATTTGCAGTTCATAATAGTTGAATTTGAATGTTAAAGATTCATTGACCAAAAGTAAATCTTTATTCATTAGAATCAAACATTTATTTTCATAAAATGAATTTATTTTTCATTATTGAATAAGTTCTCTTATTAGCACAATGAATTATTCAAAAGAAATAAAGAAAATGATTATGATAAGGAAAAGTTCTGATCAGGGGTAAATTGTTGGAGCTTCTATTCATCATCAAGTGTTCCTGGAATCTAACAAGTTTTGATAGATGTATCTACAGTTCGAGTACCATCTGGAATTAGAGAATCACCGCATGGACTATGTAGTATACACAGAGAGTTACAAACGGAATCACTAAGCGTGTTAGAATAGTCAATGTTGGCTTCAATGTCTCGTAGCTTTCAATCATTGATGTAGCATTATTGCTCTGTAATTCCTCTGTGAGCATTTCTCTGTTCGCATATGACTCGTAGATTAAGTATGTCTAACTTTGTCAGTATATATTTGGCTTCTCTTATGACCATCGTCGTTAACTTTGTCTTATAACCATGATAGAAACTGGTCAACCACAGCAATCAAATGCATGTAGTGAGTATGTTAATTTTCTTCAGAATATTGTTTTGAAGGTTGCTCTGACATGGTCACAACCAGTGGTTGGTTTAGAAACATGTGGTTTTCCTTGAAAATTCAGCTACAAGAACGTTCAACACAATTAGACCTTTTTATTGAACGATACACCTAGATTATATTAATGGAAGTTTAATGAAATGATGAAAAATAAATTGACTTGGTTAAGGTGTAGGATTATTACGCGAAATAGTAGGTTTTGAGTAAATTAAATTATTAAAGTGATCAAAAAGTTTTGATGAAAGGTTCGTTGGATATATTAAGCGACTACAGAATGGTTAGACATTATTTAGATACCACCGCGTGTTGGTGCACCATAGATACATCTCATAATCCTTTGGCCACGAGGTTAAATCCGCGGATTTGAATTTGTCGAGCGGGAGATGAAGCTTTACCTACATAATTTACTAGACGCGCCCGGTACTCTGAAGGTCCATAGCTGTGGGGCTGACGTTGGACGTACCAGTTGTGTCTCTGTTGAATGTGTGTAAATGCATACTACTGTTGTGATTTTGTGTGAATTTACCCCATGAGGCTACGGTTTGACGTCAAAACGCGAAGTGGCAAATTCCACGCAAAGCCCAAGCTTCGTTGTTCTGATGTTACTAACTTAAATCTGTCATTTTGCTTCAACAACTATGTCGTTCATGTTTTAGTTAAGGATATAGAGACATTATTATGTTATTGGTATATATAGTATTATTATGAGAGAATTTAGTTTTACAAAACTACAGTATAAGAATCTAATTATTGTTATGTCATTTCAATCAATCTCATTTTTAGGACATTCAGATACATAGAGACATACTATGAGGATGTTTGAAGTAGAAAGAAGTTTCCAGTCCTAAGCAGCAAATAATACATCAAAGAAATAGAGTATTTCTAAATTGATATTGAATTAAAATTTTCGACTCGGGTAGTTACACTTGACTCTCTCAGAAAAGCATTATTATCATCAAAGGTCAAGTATTGCAGCTGACCCTTTCAGTTTGGAATATATCTCAAGCATGAAAATCATTTTTATAGGTCATGATTGAAACAGTAATATGCTGTAAAAAAAATGCTAAAACTTATATATATATATATATATATATATATATATATATATATATATATATATATATATATATATATTATATATATATATATATATAATATATATATATATATATATATATATATGTTTTTTATGTTTTTCATTACTGGTGATAAAAAAAGAGTTTTCGGTTTTATTTTCACATCCCAACAATTTTCAATATTTGAGGCATGCAACTCAGCAGCATATAGTATACGTTATTCTTCTTCATTTTCTCTCTAAAATTTCTTTGGATTCAGAATACCTACAGTAACCTCGAGTTTATTTCTTCCGATCTTTTTGTAGTTTCCGGTAGGATCTACAGGTTCAAGATGTATTTACAACGAGGATGAAAAAAAGAAAATTTTTTTGAAAGAAAGAGAGAGGTAAATGTTTGTGGCAGATGCTATGATACTATGACGTTCAATTTCCGTGAATTTTTTATACATCATTTTTTCGCATATATCCTTGGGCGAAATCGTAGAAACGTATCCTGCAAATAATGTATTCGCATGGATTTATATATTCGAATCGAATATAAATTTTAATTTCTGTCATATGAAGCTATTATTATTCGTTTTAATTGTCATAATTGATACATAAATGTTTTGATGGTGATAAACACAATGAAAAAGAAAAAATGGAAAAACTCAACAATTAACTCTTTTTCCGCATCGACTATCTGTGAATGCGACGATGCACGAAATATATATATATATATATATATATATAACTGTGCGAGTTCGTGAGAGTGCGACATCCAAGCGGATGAGAGACGAAGAACGATAAAATCCCTGGGTTTATATGTAGATATATAGAGTCCTGGTTATTTTGTCTCGCTGTCGGCTACGCTCGATTCAATTCATGTAAATTTGAGCGTCGCACCGAAAAACTCGCCGAACCATTCGATTGCAGAGGTGACGTTGTCCAGTTCAATTTTTTGTTTTTTTTCAACTCGAAAAGATGTTACTGGCCCAGCCAATTTATCACTCTAATTGCCTTCTTTTCAATCAATTCTAAGGCATCATTAGCTTGGTAATTAGAAAAAAAATTGCCTCATTTATGTCTCGAGAGAAAAACATGGTGTTTTTTCTAGTCACAAAGACATGTGATTGCGATGGGCTTTGAAAAGAAGAATTGTTTATTGATTTTTAGGCTTGAAGGAATTGTTTAAGTTTAAAGATGCATTGAGTGTTAAGATTAACTGGGATAGCAGAGAAGGACTTGAACAGATATTGGACTTGAATGATTAATAAATAGTTATAGATTTTTTATTGTTTTAATCCGCAATCAATATTACACAGAAAAAATTTCTGTAGCAGTAACAGTTTTTAATTTTTTATAATAATATTGAAATAATAGTACTTGTGGTGGTATTTATTAATAATAAAATTACGAGTGTGGAACATTAACAGATAAAAAATAATTATACTAACATAATACTGATTATACTCGACATAGTTACAGACTAGAATCGTAACATTTGAACATTTTTCTATTAAGATTGAAAAAAAACTATAGTAATAATTTTTTTTATTACTTATATTATTCTAATATTCTTAAATATTAGATAGATATTTTTGTTCCAATGTTAACCAATTGATTACTTCATCATTAAAAGTCTTTTCTATTTATGCACTTATAAGTATTGACTAGATTTGTATTAAAAAAAAATATAACTGATTTAAATTACTTCATCAATTGAATTACAAAATGTAACACTATTTTTTTATTTATGTCAATCTTTTTATTTAACTTTTTCTCAAAATGTTTTTTTTTTATCAGCCAATTAAACCATTTTTTATTTGTTTTTTTCCAACATTTATTTGTAATGACTTTACATCCATATTTTCAATGCTTTCTTAATTGACGAGATAAGTACATAAACTTGATATATCAAAAATAAAAGGTTTTTCAAAGAATTATTATTTAAATTTTATAATGCATGTATTAACTTGTGCATATTTTTTTTATCCTTTTGTCAATTAAAAGAAAATTACCTTGAGGCCAAGGCAACAAGTACAAAATTATTTGAATTTTATGTTATCATAAAAAGTAACTTTGTTATTTACGATGCTTTTCCTGGCGAAGCTTGATGTAAATACGTTGAAAATTAAAAAAAATTTATTTTGGAAAAATAAACCAAGCAATACATTGATAATTAATTTTTAATTTAATACTTCTTTAAAATTATATCAATTTCAGCTTTTTTTTCAAATTTATTCTTTATTCTTCATTCTGCATGAACCTTTCAGTATTTTGAAATTCTTCGAAAAGTTTTTTTATCATTGTTTAATAAAACCCTTCATAAATTACTTGATTGTTCAACTATTTGTGTGCTAAAATTTTGACTGATTATCGGAACTTGTAGGTTTTGATTTTAATTGAACTAGAATCTTTAAATTTCGATTAATAGAAGGTTTTATACTTTCTGCAGCACGAGTCCGATGATTATTTTATTAAATTTGAAATTTTAATAACTTTTTTATTAAAAAATCGACTATCAAACTATAAGTTACAAGACTCACTCGCTTTGATGGATAAACTGTTTGCAAAAAAAATCACTATAAGCAATAAAACAATTGCAATGATCAATAGTAGTATTTTATAGTATCTATGCTACTGATAACAACGTATATGTTTCGTCTAGTTTTTTACAACTCTTCAAGAGAAAAAGAAAACAAAAAATAATTTATTCAATATTTATAGTTAAAATTCCAACTTCTTTCCTTCAAACTATTTATAGACTCAAATAAAAGTATGTTCGAAAAATATATTTTTATAGCTGCGATAAAAAAGTAAAATGATTTGCATACTAGTGATACATATGATCAAATTACCAATGATAGCGTGAGTAAATCATGTCAAATGTCTGAAAGCTGATAGTAATTGAAAGTATTTGAAAAGACTTTTAAGCTATGAATGAATTTGGATTCATCAGGATATTATAATTGTTTCCATTAAACCAATGAATTTATTCATATAGAATTAGATCTTTTATCAGTGTAATTGTTCTCTCTATCCATGCAACTATCACAGTGCTTCAAATTGAAAACCAGTTCAATTTTCTCAATTATTCTTTGTCTTTTTTTATTTATAATTAATGTCGTGTAGAATTAATTCTATTAAGTTTAATCAACTGGATTAAAGATTAAAATTTATTCTGAATAAAAAATCAAACGTTGAATTTTATATTTTACAAAATAAAAGTTAAAAAAAAATATGGAAATTCAAGAAGATTTTACATCGATAGAATGTATGTATGTGGATCATAAATATTTAAATTTTTAAGCTCAAACTTTTCCGTTTTACCATTAATTATTTGTTATTTTTATTACTTACTGACAGTATGTGAAAAATTAATGAAAGATAAAATAATTTTGATTATCTTTAAAAGCTTTCGTGGAGTTGAAAAGAACGATTGGATTAAATCTAAAACTAGGATTTTAAAATCTATATTTTTTTATTTAGATTGATTTTTTCTATCCTCGCACAAACTTTTTTTCCGACTATGTTATTAGATGTCAAAGTAAAAAACTCATTTCAATTCCAAACGTTGATAACGCATAAGCAAATAATCGTAGTACAATAGTTGAAATTTTATGAGACAGTTAAAACTTTTGTTTCCAAGTGTTTCTGTTGTTCATAAAAATTTAATTATTATATGAAAGAAATTTAATTTTTAATTTCTGGTTTAATAATAATTAATAATAAATAATACAACTAACATAAATAGTGTAATCAACATCTAATAAAACTAAGAAAGACTTTCTTACAATTGATCCAAAAAATATTTTATTATTGAATTTTGTAATTTTTTATTGTGTTAATATGAGACCATAAACTGGAAAAAAAACCATATTAAAATTTTGTTTAATCAATATTGCGTTGAATCGAAATTTTTATTTCAATTTTACATTTTCTAAAAATATTCGTTTTAAATCAATTTTACGAGTTATTAAAAATTACTTTTTTCGAATAAAGTTGAATATAAATGGGTTATAAAAGAGGAATGGTAAAGTAGCTCTTTAAACATAGAATCAGTAGCACGTTTAAAAAAAGTTATATTATTGGAGAAAGAATTTTTTATGATAAGTTGAGCAATGTGGTAATAGTTGTTATAGGGGTCGAGTCACAAGGGATTTCATGAAGTATCCGGATAGAAGATGTTCAATATGTATATGTGTATTATAATGTAACCCTTATCCTAAACTCCCAAGAGACTCCTATACCGCGAATGTTGTTGGTGGTTTCTAGGCCAAGAGCCTCGTTTCTCGATTAATCGAATTCCATGGGGCTATCGTAATACTCAACGTATACAAGTCGTCAATGTATCTCAGTGGCATATCATCGTTTTAAAGAGTCGATAAATATAAAAATTTGACATTATTTTATTTTTTAATTTAAACACTAATCACTAAATTATGTCTCTTAAAATATAACTTATTTAACTATCGTATCAAATAAATTCTTTCAACTGTAAATTTTGAAATAATTGGAAAATATAAATACATAAAATTGATGTTTTTTGTATTGAAAAATTAATTAAAAATATAAAGAATCTCTATAAATTTTTTATGAATTACATTTAGGTGTCTTTTATTATAGATATGGATAGATTAGAGGTTGATAAATTTTATCAAATAAAATTTGTTTATAACTGAAAATTGTTGGAAAATTTAATTCCATATGTGAGTTTTGTAGAAGATAAGATTTTTTTTCCAACCCTAAGCTTATTGTGTATGTTTAATTCGTTTTTAACACGAAATATTGTGTCATAATATTCCCCATTTTGGTGATAAGAAAATAATGAATAGTTTTTATTAACCATAAAAATGACTGGAATACAAAAATTTAGGTGTTGATGTATAACATAAAGTAATACAGCAGATGTTCGTATAAATACTGAAAGATTATAGATACGGTAGTAGTGATATATTATATAAGCCTCAGAACAAATGAGTGAACTTTATTTTTTCATGTTAAGTATTATAACTATTGTTATTCTATAATTATAGTTTACTGTACAAATATTCTCACAACTTATTTGTATTCAATTTTTTGGAATCATAGTTTCGTTGAGTTAAATATCCTTGGCTTCAGTGTAACGTAATAAATTGCAGGGCTTTCGAAAAAGTTAAAAGAAGTTACTTATGTTTATGGAACAGAATAAACATGGAAAATTATAGAATATATGAAAAAAACAAAGAATAATGATAGTTTGTTTGCTAAATTTTTAACTCGAGATACCTGAGTACACACAGATTTTGGCACAATTTTCAAAAAATTCAAGTTGCATGCAATAAGTTATATTAAACAAAGAGGCTGAAGTTTTTACTAAAATTTATAAAAATTATTTCTGATAAATAATGACCAATGAAAAATACATAAAAAAATATTATCTATAAAAAACATTCTTTGATTTAAGATAGTATCGGGTGTCACCAGACCATCTATTTTTTTATAAATTTCAAATAGGGTACAGAAGATTATTCCAACATTACTGTAATTGATTACAATAATTAAATCTATTTTATGATAATTAATAATATGCAAAATCAAATAGATTTCAATTTTAAAGTTATTAAAATGCTTAAGCTAATTTATTATGTTTTTATAAACTAAATTTATTATTGAAAATATGAAAAATATACAGTTTAATAGATTGTAAATATTGAAAAGGTCGAAATAAAATGGAGAGCATTAATTTATTGAAAAAAAAGCAATTTGCAGATTTGAATGGTGAACCACATCTGATTCAGCAGCAGGGAGATTTACAAGTTTACCACGTGAGGTATATTATTTAAGATGTAAATGTCGACTGAGTAGCGAAATGCCAGTAGATAAAGGAAAGTCGTTGAGAAAGGGATGCGATGAAAGCTCGACTTGTATTGTAGCCGGTAACGAGGGGCAATTTTTACAACTGCGAACAATATGTCGCATTAGCGCATTGTGTGACGCTCGGCAACTACTATCATACGATGTGATGCTGTTGTACAAGCCCCGTATCGTAGTCCCGTAATCGATGCTTGATTTCCATCTCACTAAAGTACGGGAAATGCATCACGTTATCTGTCAGGCTGTGCATACTGATCATTCAATTTTTTTATATCCTATGATAATTTCATCGGTCTCGAGTAATTTGATACAGCTGATGCGAGAATGATGAAATGCTTGTTTTTCTGACATAACTTTCATTATTTTCATTCAAAGTCTTTATATATCTTTCATTCTATTCAATTTAGAAGTGAATATAAATCCTAAAAGAGAAAATAGAATGAACATAATACTGGCAAGAGAAAGGACCTTTCAATTGTTCAGTAAAAACAATTATTCGACTGCTGCGTAAACATACACTCGCACCTCATCAGAACCAACTTATTTGTCTATGCAAATTGTCAATCAATGTGTTAGCCCGTTTACGTTGGAAACCGCGTAATACTCAACGATGCGCGTGAATGTAAACGAATAATCTCTCCAGGGGCCATTTTACTACACTCTCTCGCCTTCCAACTAACGTAACACTGACTCTATTTTTTTTCCTTTTCCTTTTATTGTCCTTTTTTTTATTTTTCAACTAGCAACATACCGGTCGTTCGATTGCCGCTTTTTCCAGGTCGTGCCTGAAAATTGCCTAGTCATTACTATTTCAGTAAAATAGAACCGAGAATCCTCAAATCCTATGTTGTCCTATTCGTTCAATCAGTATCAAGTCCAGCGACAAAGCTTCTCTTTTATCTCTTTCAGTTGGAATGGACTAATAACAATAGTATGCGAGTAAAGAATATGACAATACACATTATGATGATGGAAAAAAACCTAGAAAAAGTATCAACTAATTTCAATGAATTTTTATTCTTTTTAAAAGGCCGCGTTTCACTCTTTAAACGACAATTTATTTGATGGTTTTATCTTGTTCTTACTTATATAAATGCCGGTAGGTACTATTTTCTGTTTTTCACTCTTAGTTACGTTCAGAGTTGGTGAGCGAGACTAAAGTTTATAATACGATTGTAGTACGTGATTAACAGTTGGAGGTTCATAAACTTTGACTGAAGTTGGCGAAGACGTTTTAAGACGTGAATTTCCGCTTTTGAGTTTCCATATTTCCAGAATAGAATGTCTTTACATTTATTTTAACTCATTAAATAAATAGCAATAATATTATAAATAAGAAATATTTACATTATATTGTGCTCTTCAAATAATTCATGTGTGATACTATTGTAAAGCTAAAGGATAGGAAAATCAATAAACAGACCGCAAATGAACGTATTAATTTTCCAAAGGTATTGAATTATTATTTTAATATTGTGTATTCTCTATTAGGTATGAATAAACGATGACTAAACAAAGAAAGATATTGCAAAAAATAACGGTAAAATTATAAATGAATTTAGCAATACATTTCTAGTGGCAGTTGAATGTTTTTCAAGTTGATTGACATCTTCTTCCTCTTTTTCGTTGATATTTGGAAAGTACATTTCTCTAGATACGGACACATTACCCATAAGATCTCGCCAGAATTTCATTCTAATCGGTAGGAAGTCCTTCTGCATTGAAATATCCGTCGATCTTCCCATGCCGAGCTTCATGAATCGGAAATCAACTCGATACGGTTCCCAATCTGGTGTTAGTTGGGCGCTTGGTATTCTGTGAATAAATGAAGGAGATCTTCGGATATCGTTTGATCGATAAGTAAAATGGAATGAAGAGAATGTCATTGAATTAAGTACAATGTTTGTTTAGAGGATACTCAATCAATGTATCTGTATAAATTTACCCTGTTTTCATGAAATTAGCCCACATTTCGGTCATGATGTTGATCATCACTTCGTCATCAGATAATAAAATATGCGGATTATCCGGTGACGTAAAGCTTGCAAACAAAAAATTTAACTCGTCTGCGTGGCCAACACCTAAAACAAATCACATAACAATTGAATTTTTTCAATTTACAAGTTTTATTGGAATCTAGAATTTCGCAATTGAAATAGGATCAAATGATTTTTTTTTTTACTTTTTTGTATTTTACTTGGTATATATATATATATATATTTTCGTACATGTATATAATTTCATTAAACGAAAAATATTTCAATATATTTTATTATTTTGAATTAATTCAATTGAAATAATAGAATTCATGTATTTACATATTTGGAAGCAAATAATTTATCAATGTTCGATTGAATGTATTGATATAATCCTTTTTGAATTTTTTAAAAGATTTAAATTTGTTTTAATTGTGCAGGATAAATATTTTAGTTCCTTTTCTAATATTTTGTTAAAACGTTTTTGTTAGAATTTTGCACGTTATTTTAAAATTCAAATGTATATTTTTTGACAATATTTTTGCATGAATTGTTCAACAGTTGTTGTATTCTCACGTTTACTTTTCGATCTTGTTTATTGTGCACGAATTGTGTTTAAGTTAGACAAGGAGGAATGAGTAGTTTTTATTTCATTAACCTGCAAATATAGGACCATCTTTTAAAAGTGCCTCTTTGTACGATTCAATGTATCCAAATTCGTAAAAGTATGCATTTGATTGCATTTTCAGAGCTTGGGTATTTATTGCTTCGTAAGACCAGTGGGTTATTAATCCGTCACCTAATAGCTGCAAATTGCATTGAAATAACTATTAACATAAAAATAAATTGATAATATAGAAATAAATAATTCAAAATTGTCAATTCTATTATATATTTAACAAAAAATTAATCAAAACTATGTATTTCTATTAATGTTTGGTAAAATATTATAATTATATGATTAATATGTTTGCTTGAATATTCAGTTTAAAAAAAAAATTCAAATCTGAAATTGATGTTGAATTCAAAAATCTTTTTGCATTTAAAATATTACAAAATTTAATTTAAGCATTTTAATTTGATTCAAAAGTTATAAAATTTTATTATTCAAAATAAAAATAGATTTTTCCATTTTATTTTTTAATATGAATATTAAATTTTGTTGTTTGTCGAATTCATTGATGGATATTTTATTGATACATACCACAGTAAGATTAGTTTTAATAGATAAAGTATCATTAGTCTCATCTTCAGTAAAAGTAGGAAAATAGAAATCCACAATTTCGTTAATAAATAGATCATTATGTTCTAAAATTTCTTCCATTTCCAGTAATATAGGTGCAACTTCATCAAAGCGATTCAATAAAGCAAATAACGCATGATCATCCTTAATTAATTCTGGATAATAAAAAAAAAAATAATCCTGGTTTAATATGCATACTCTTTTAGAAATAAATTATCTTAATACTGATATTGATGAAAACAAACCCCACGTCTTAAGCAATCCTTCGTCAGCAACTACTCCATTTATCCAAGGAATATCACGAAACTCTCCGTTTTCAATAGCAGACATTGGATGTTTTGTAACGATCGCATCTTCGGATTCAGGCTCTATCGTTGGTCCGAAATTGCAGTATGGTTGATCTTGCCATGCTTGCTATAAATTAATTTCTTAATTGATTTATATATTTTAGTTTTAAATACTATATATAAAATACTTATCATTATCATAAGAAGTATTTATATTTAAAAAAATGATTATTTAAAGTTTTATTTGTAACAAGCATTTGGTAGCCTTTAAAAAATCACATCTATTGTGGTTTTATTTTGTTTTTCAAAAAGGTTCTATCACTGTAGTTTTGTTAAATATTTGATTATATAACACAAGGAAATAATTATTACGATAATGTTTATTTTTAATTATAATTTAATTTCAGTCATATAACTTTATTTACCACCAAATACTCAACCTTTTAGATATTTAAAATGACTAGATTTTTATTTGAATCTTAAATTAAAGTCATTTATATTAGTTAATATTATAAAAATGTCATAAAAAAAGATAAATTATTTTTTTCGACGCTATGTAAAAATACTTTTCCAAAAAAAGCACTTTTTAAGACTTACAAACAGCATAAGTTGTTCTGTAAGCTGTCTTGGACTCTTTTCCAACAAGCAATTAAGAATTCGCATATCATCTTCAAGAACGCTGTCATATTGATGTTCATCAAGTGATTCATCCATGTCTATAATTTTTCGGTCAGTGGAACATCCGAGTTGAATGGCTAGTGCAATATACCGAATCTTTGCACTGAAGCTTGAATGTATGCCCCAAGGTGCATTAGCTGTACCCGACTGAGTGATAAGCTTGTCAAAGAGGCCTTCTGTACGTTTTGACAAAGCCAAATGATGAACAAGTGAAGCACCAGCACTATGTCCGCACAATGTTACTGAACTTGGATCACCACCAAAGACTTCGATATTCTCTTGTATCCACTTTAAAGCTTGGACTACATCCTTGAGACCGTAATTTCCAGGTGAAGCCTGATTACCACTGCTAAGAAACCCTATAAAATCCTCGTGATACTTGATAAGTCGTTTAAATCGAGAATTCGATAAGAAAAAAATTATTTTTTTAAGTATATAAAAAAAATTAATTGTTAAATAATGACTGATTATTTCTGAATTACTATTTTTATATCAATTGTTTTTTAAATATTATATTCTAAAGTTTATGTTTACATTTAGTTTTTCATTAATAATAATGACATTCTCATGTCTCGGCTCTAAGTCTTTGTGTTTAAACACATATTTACTTTAACTTTAATCATTCATTAATAATAAGCTTTACGTTAGAGTTCATCTGAAGAACTAAATTATACGTGTTTGATTTTTGACTTGAGAGCATTAAAAGTTTTTTCAATTTTGCACTAACGATTTAATTACGATAAATACTATTCTTTACATAATTTAATCAAAATCAACAACTTGGTTTTGAGATAAATGATGAAAAAAATTGGTCTTTATGATAACAAATATTTAATAGTTATAAGTAAACTCACCTAATATTCCAAGTCGATAATTCGGTGTTACTAAAATGACTTTTTGATTTAATAAGTACGTCGGTTGAAGGAATGTACTATTATTACTCCCAAGAATAAATGCACCTCCATGTATAAAAACGAGAACAGGCACTTTTTCTCCTTCAGCCATCTATTAAAACACATTTATCATCATTTATATGCATATTATTTGACCTTACTTCTAAATCTTGCTTTGTATTTAGGTTTTTTCAATTATTTAGTGTTAAAGTGGGATAATAAATTAGTTAAAATCTTGCATCATAATATTCTTATGACATTCGAGATTCTCTGTAAAATTATTCGTGCAATTTGTTGCGGATGACCTCGACTCTGTTTTTCGTTAATTGTTATACGACCTCCATAAACAATAGAGATCGTGTTACTCTCATTGGTATAACGACTAAAATAGTTAAATTTCCCATTCCATGTAAAACAGTTAAGTTATTACGTTAACTGTGTAAACAAAAAGTTTATTCATGATTTATCTATTTAAGATCCATAGATTATAATTCACTAAATAGCACTGCCTATGACCTAGATTTGTATTCATTGTCAAGTTATTTGATTAACTGATGCACTCAGATTGCTTTGAAGTTTTTTAATGTTCAATGCTGTTCAAATAATAGCAAGAAAATAATTCTTTAACACTTAGGATAATTTAAAATGACTTAAAATCATGATTCCACAAGTATTCATTATTACAGACAAGGATATAATTTCACTCATTGTCATATACTTAGAAAAAAAAATTTTATCTCCAAAGCTATCATCATATTCTCCCTAGATATTGAGTGGTTAATAAAAATTAAATTGAAGGCAATTGTTCATAGCAAAAACAATTTTCGATTGATGCAATCGTTGGCACATTTAGACTTTAAGTTGCTATAAATCCATGCTTTTTACTAGGTTAATGAATTCAATTAAAATTAATAAACAAGTTCAAGATTCTAAAATGAAACTAAATCTGTATTTTACACAATATTTGAGTGAAGTATGAGTCTGTAACTTTAAGAAAAAGCATATTTTTTAAGTAACTTGAAATTTTATCATCAGAATTCTTCATAACTCACTTCAGGAACAAAAATGTTTAGATAAAGGCAGTCTTCATTTCCCAAGTATTCTTTATTTCGATTCAGTTGAGCACAAATAGGTCCATCTTTTGTTGCATCTCGTGTCATCGTCCATGATTGTTGCCATGGTTTTGTACTCTTATAAATGTAAAATCAACTTAAATAATTTATTAACTATTATGAAATTAAAATAAAAGAACTTTAGCTGATTATAAGTGAAGGAAATTTTACCTTAAATCTCAACTCTCCAATAGGTGGTTCAGCATACGGAATTCCAAGATAAGCAGCAACTGGTATATTCCAGAATGTTTTCATCCATTTTCCCTTAACTTTTCCATATTTAGTTTCAACAATTGGATTATCAACTTCTGACTTGACTGGAAAAATAAACAAAAAGAAGAGACTTAAACTGAGATACATGATAGTAAGATGAAAAGATTGAATGCTCGAAGACAATAAAAATAGAACAGTGATTATTTCAAAGTTGATCGAGCATTCGCCGATTAACGACTGTTTCTAGTTGTAGTCTTTGCAATTGTTATAGTGAGTTTCGGGTAATTATTACGACAGTATGTGCGCGCTCTAGGGGCTGATACCATAAGCAAACAGCAGCAAAGCTTTAATTAAACTACGCCTCTCATTTAATGATATAATCATGTGACAACTGCCGTGACAATAGTGACTTATTTATTAAATAATACCTTTTGTATCTCGATGCTATATTGTCCAAAGTCAATTATATCGATCAAGAGTTCTAAAATTAGTGTAAATGTAAATACATTACAGGGGGCTTGTAAATAAGCAAATAATTAACACTAAGTAATTAAAAGTTAGAACATTTTACTATTCTATACAATCGAAGTAAATATATAAATTAAAGGTCAATGGATGTATAAAGATCTTACAGATGAGATTTTGGATATACCAATTTCAAACGCAATTACTGAAACGACTACCGAGTTTGTTGATTCGACTCTGGCATCGAGTGGCAGATTCGGGATTTAATTTACCTCGTAAAATCGAGAGAAATGATGATCCCCCACGTAGAATTCACGTGAAAAGGCAGATGTAGCGAATAGCACAAATTAATTCTATTTCTCTAGTATCCAATCGAATATATACAATTATCGATAGTTGAAAACTTGCAACAATATGCATTCATCTTCTTCCTTCGATTAAATTTATACTTCATGCTTGTTTATTGAACATTTAGGTTTATTCCTGGGCTTAAACCACATCAAGAGCTTGGTAGATAAACTTTTTTTTCTTTATCACAATGAAGATTTAAGAAGACCGATTGCTTCTCAGAATATACTCTGATGCATTGTTACACGAGGAAGTCGAGAGATATGGTAAAACGTGCAATGGTTGCCTGCTGCGATTTAATGAAAAATTCCATGCATCCACAAGCGTTAACCGTACGTTCATAGTTGCAAGACCCAAGGGGGTGGTTGCAATGCCTCTACAACGAGACGCTGCAAGCGTAACGCCGAAATTAAAATGGATGAGGTGTAGTTGCTTCTCTCTGTAAATTAACGGCTAAAGATATCAGTGACTTTGTTTGATGCCTTCTTATGTATACAGTTTTTGGAAATTTTCAATCTATCATGTTGTCGGTTCTTTTCATTTTTTTTTATTAAACCACAGTACTAAAACACTTATTTTCAATCATTTTAAATCACAAGTTTGAAAAAATTAATTTCATTTAATTAAATTTTTTTTTATTTATAGAAACTTTTTAATTTTCAACTATTAGTTAACTTTGAAGTCATAAATTTTATATCACAATATTAATAATTCAACGTTACCCTTATCACATTTTCGATGCATGCATTTTCTAAGATTTCATTTATTTATGTGCATAGTTTAAATATTTATATTCAACTAATTGATTTTTTTTATTTAAAAAAAATTAATTCATCATCACAGTTTATTTGTTTCACTATAACACTGTCACTATATCTGTTGAAAAAATAAAATTTTAAATATTTTTCCGTACATGATTTTACCATATATCAGATAACTGAACATTTCACTAATTACATCAAATTCAGTTTATTCTCAAATATATGAATCACTGTCATCGCATCACACTGCATCGAATAATGTCAATCATTTCGACATTCTTCATTGTAAAAGTGCATCAATAGATAGCTTTTTCCATTTAAACTGTAAAATAGACAAATTGATAAAATCGATTGAATCATCAAAACAAGTTTGTCAGCAATAATGTAACAATTCAACCTTATGGTTCTGACTTTTTGATCGAAGAATTTTGAATATTGATCGTGCATTAAGTGTAGATTGCATGTTATGCCATTGTCAAGTTATTGTTTTTGATAAATCAAATGAACTACCTTGCGGATATATAGAAAATATACGATAAAATATTATGCTGGTGCTGATGAAGAAGCTAGGGGCGGATATACGATGTCAGCATCCGCATACAGATTAATATTTTGATTTTAGTAACATTTTAATGACATACACTCAACATCTTTTATTATCGCATAATCTTTTTTTATGTATCATAATATATAAGCATGTTTGTATTTTACGTATTCACGATGAAAGTAAATCATTAACAGTTTTAATGCTTTTCCTCGTGATAATGACTGATGATGATGACGATGATGATGATGAACATCATTCCGCCCCGAGAGAGCTATTCATTCTTGATCACCTAAATATATGACTAATGCTTGGTAAATAGGACGAGCAGGATTGAGGATAGTGGAAAATACTGGCCCCGCATAATTTCGAAACTCCAACCTACCTAAAACACCCCTTGACGTCTGTCGAGCATTGACCCGCACTCACGTATCCGCGGTGTGCAATGCAAATTTTCCTATGCAAAATTCGATCAACCGAGAACCTGTGCCGCTATAACCTCGTCTACAGGCTGACTATATACGCGTCAACAACCCTCTTGATATAGGGGACCTTCACGTGTGTAACGTCCCACGTGCAATATTGGCTCGTTCAAGCGAGTCAAGATAAAACCTATCACAATAACCCTATGAATACCATCAATACCACGCAAATATAATCCATAATAAGTCATTGACTAACTCATTCAAATTCTTATCACATGTTTTTACCATATATCAACATAATTTTTTTATCGATAAAAAACTTTTTTTTTTTTTTTTCAATTTCAAAGTGAGAGTAAAAGGAAATGAAAAATGTAATGTAAACGGTCGTCCAACGGCCATCAAGTTCTTCAATCACACTTTAATGATTTGATTGATTACCTAGGCTACATGTGTGTGCAAATGGCGTAATATAGCTTTTCTCGTTTGTTGCTAATATAAATGCATTGTAGTAAAGTAGGACGGTCGATTTTAAATGAGTCACAACACGCAATGGAATTATTTCCATATTATTGCGGCCTATACATGTGTTATTTATTTTCCCTGTTACACTAGTATAGAAATATGAAGCAGTATAATATTACATTAACTCTATTGGTGAGTTTGTTAATAAAAGTGTAGTCTTGAGTAAATCATGTTGGATATAAGTGCAAAGAAATAGAGTTACTGAGTACACAAGATATAATGGGGTGATACATTGTAATCGAAAGCTCGTCCCCATCTGAGCCTATACTAAAATAAGGTTACGTGGGTTCAAGAGAGTAACAGAGGAATAGCAAATCGCTTTTTGCAGTCGTAAACTCTTCGTGTTTACCTTCCATTCCCGGCATTACCCCACGACATTCGACGTGATAAGCCCTCGTCGTTCAATCGATTTTGTGGGTTTGCGACTTGCCAGAGTTTCTCAAGGTATCGGTAGACACCTGCCGATAACATCACTAGTGTAGAGAACAAGTATGATGAGAGAATACGTTAGTGCATTTTCTGAACAAAAGCCGGGGATCGGAAATGCTTGGGGAAGTTGACAGGAGACACGCGAGATGCCAATTCAATAACTTGTCTTGAAATTTCGTTAGAGAAAGTTTCAAAAGACGAGATCCAGTTGGTTTATCTCCTGTGAAAATATAAGAAGAGATGATCAAGTTTGTTAAAAGTGATATTCTTTGAGCTCTCTAAACAACTAAAATTATTTTTTCTTACTTTGATTCGTAATGTAAATTTTATTTTACTGTCTTTTTTACTTTCATCTTTTTTCGTATTCAGTATCGTATACATAACGATACACTGAATGAGAACCCGCTGTCGCTTTGTTCTTCCACCGTGTACCCCAAGTTTACGTGCACGCTTCAATCATTGTAGCTCGCAGATGCAACGGCGAGACTGCCCATGAGCGTCGGCAGCTATTTCCTGCAACTTACATCACGTAAAAATATTTCACACAATTTAGCAAGAATATTTCACCATTAAAACGATTATTTCTTTTTACTAATACATATATACATTATACATACTAAATTAGATGACAGGATGAGAAAGGAAAAAAAAAAGCACGGATCAAGAATAATATCAAGTTAACTTTATAAAACTTAGTAGATATTCATACATTGATGATGGATACTTATCTTGATATCAATAAGGGTGAGAAAATAACACGTTTCGGCGCCTATGGCTTTCTTTTCTTCTTCAAAAACTGGAGGGACGCCAACGACAAAGACATGACGCTGGAGGCACAACGCCTGTGGGTTCATCGTTATACAGTGAGCAAGGTCCTTTCGTAGCTTCTCTCTTTAATACTTCTATTTGTCATGACTTTTTCTTTGTCTTTCTCGCATCTTGTATTGCATTCTCTCTTCACTACGGCGAATGTTTAACTCACACGCGATCGACTCAAGTTTGTGAGAGAGCACGTGCGTGCGAGACATAAGAACGCGGAGACGCGCATTGGTGAGTCGAGATAAGCCGATGTGACTCGAGTGTGCGCGAATTTTTACGATGGAACCCGAAGTGCCGGTTTCCAGCTAGCTTGACTCCCCCACTTTATGTCGACCACCTTCATCGGTTCAAGACTGTCGTTCTTTCTCCCGTCGTTATTCTTTATTCTTGTGCGCGGCAAGCGGTCGGTATATTTCTCTTTCTATTCCCCACTAGTTTTTACATCATCTTTCTTTGTTCACACCACGATAGTCTCTCTGTTCTCTCTTCGCCCCCCCCCCTCCCTCCACCTCACTACGTACCCACAAACTCCATCCCTTCCTCCAATCGACAACCTCCTCTTCCCCCTCTACACTTATTCCGGAGACTCGTGGCCAAGTTTTAGCGTCGTTCTACTCGTGGCGTGCCTACAACTTAGCCGGATCTATTACGCGTATTTTTTCAACTTTTTCTTGAATTTTCGTTATACATTTTATATTTTGTACCTTCAAACGATTAATCATCGTTGTGTTGATGTGTTTAATCAAGTGCCAGTACTTTAAATTAGACAGTTCAAATTTAAAAACTGTAAATATATAGTACGTCTAAACAACGAACATAATCAAGTACACACCAAGAAGGGAAGAGAAAGAAAGGGACAGATACGCTGCGCAATTGTTGGAACTACTGAACCTAACCTGTTGTGCCGCTGAAATTCAACGGTTAACCTTTACGTATCGAAAATTCTACTGCTTGACAGACGCGTCGTCCCTCCCTAACGTCTCACTTCTCACATACATCATTGACATTATACCGCTCTCTCATCTATTCAGTCAGTTGAAGCGTTGCGACGTAGAGACACGTAAGATATTCTTTTCGAAAACGTGTTCTTGTAGTGTGCATTTACAATCGTCATTTATTAAAATACAACCATTTCAGGATATATTTTTGGAAGATATTTAAATACGTGATTGTAGCTGTGTCGAGTGTTATTGTGAATTTCAATATAACATTAGTGAACGTGAATTTGAATTGGATTCAAAGAAAGTACGTATATTGGAGCTACAATTTACTTTGTGAGTATGATAATAATAATTATTAATTTTATCTTTCTTAGTTCATTTAAAGTGAATGTCTATATTTTTATATTTCTCTTCTATTGTTCAGATTTTTAAATAAAGCGCGTATGATTCAAGTAAAACCGGCAAACATTATACCGGCGTTGCTCCAGAAGCGCATGTCCGACATTAAGCAATAAGATTCAACGCGGTTTTTCTCCTATTTTCGCAGGCGCAAGTGCACACGCGTCAAATGTGATCAGTGTAATGTAACGAACGCCAGTTTTTTTTTATAAGCACGTTCGTTATTAATTTTACGTTTCAGTCATTCGTCAATTATATTTTTCGCTTATTTATAAATGCATATACACTTTCAGAATATAATTATTTAATCTTGAATCAAGTTGAATGTCCTTTAAAGTCTTACTTCAACTTTATAATTTAATAGCTGCTTTGTATATCGATATCATCGTGACGAAAAAGATTAGATTGAAACCTAATGCAAATATTTGTTGATGAATTACGTCAACAAATGTGTAATGTCTCCAACATGAGATAGATAGGTTTTCATTGCTTCGAAAACTATCCAAGTTTCTTGGGAATCGTTTGATAGCAATCGAGAGGGTAATTGACTCGTGAACGATTAAATATAAATTAAAATATAAATAATCCCTTTATTTATTGGTTAGTTTAAGCTTTTATAATGCTGTTGCTCTTATATATGGAGGCGGATGTAGGTGTGCCATCGCGTAAATTTGCTCAGTTGAGGCGAGGCACTGGATATACAACCAGACACCTCATATTATTCCCACATCTCGTCCGTTAAGCCAGCGACCTCGTGCATGCATAGACTATACATACTAACCGGTAGCTTGTAGACGTAATGATGACATGCGACAGGTTTAAATTTCTAAAGATACTCCATCAAAAGATGTATCTTCATCTGATATTTATTATTTAATCTCTAGTTTCTATCTTCTATCTCCAAATAAAACTTTTCACTGGAAAAGACAAATCAATACTTGACCACGACATTAAGTTCAATCAAATATTTGTATTTTCATCCGAATTTAATATGTTGATGTTATTTACTTAGTTAGAGGTATGAAATTTTTTTCTACAAATTTTCGTTGGTTTATTTTTATCTGTCAAAGTTATAGAAAATTCGTTTGCTGGAAAACTGGAAATAGTGACGAATAGAATCTAGGAGAATATTGCAAACTGGTTCATCCGTTAACCGGTTTTGAAACCCCTGGCATTGTATATATTTTAAATCCAAGCTTTTGTTCCTTTATCCTTGCTCAAACATCGTACCTAGCTTTCATTTAATAAGTTTGAATTTTTTTCAAGTAGAGTCAATACGATTTTAAATTCCTAGTGATCTAATTTTATTGAAAAATAACATTTTATTGTCTAAAAATTTTAAAATAACATTAATATTTTTATTATTAGTTATACAGATCATTAATCAAGTTCATGTACATCGATACAATCTCTAATTAATTAGAATAATTACTGTCATATTGATGTAATTCTGTTTTTTAAAAAATGCTATTTTTCACGATTGCCGTCAACGAACAATAATTGAGCTCGATGTTTTTAGGATGAGTTGCTGAAGAGATTCGCATATACTTAAACGTAGAAGACAGAGTGAGAAGGAATGATAGAGGGGAATGATAAAAAAGCGTAGAAGCCGGGTACCTGGATTCCCCCACTTGGCAAAGAATTCCTTTTCAAAGATGGGTAGTCAAGTTTCAGAACCATCTCCCTCCCTTCTCTTTCGCTTTAACTTTGTCCCTCTTCCTCACTCATCCAATGACTACCACCACAGGAAAGTTCGAAACGACCACGTGGAGAAGCACTAGTTGCGCATTCTCAAGGTTAAACGACCTTCACCACTTGCTACGACCATTAGGGCCTTGACAAATTTCTCATTAATTTTATTACACGATTAAACGGTCTATTTTTCCTAAATATCTTCAAATCAATCTAGAGAAGTCATATTTGTCCATGCTATTTTATTTGTTGGATATTTTTATTTCAATAAAAAAAAAAACTGGTTAATACATTCAGAAATTCATTATTCACCTTGAGGATCAGGTTGACTTGTTTCATGCAGCCATTTCGGTAAGTCTTCACACCGATAAACAGACACAAGAAATATGGTTGGTTGAGTTTTAATGTGAAAAATTCACACGGTTTTTTTTTTTATTAATGCACTATCGTTGTCTACTACCACTTGAACAGCATTGTGGGTAATTGGACATTTCAAGTAAACATGTTTGAAAAATGGTAGATTTTCAAGATTTCAGGCCCCAATTATAAATGGATGAATTTATTGTATAGGGGCATCTTTTGACCTAGCAACGACTTAGACAGATGGCAAAATGCACACCTGTCTTATTTAATGTTTTTGTCTCTTGTTGGATTTTAAAGAAAATCTATTGTTTTTTCTTGAAACATTTATAAACTAAACAAATACAATATTAAAACTCTAAATAAAGATTTACTACTGTCTGTAAAATACTATACGATTTGTTTTACGTAGTCTGTGCATACGCAATGACTTCATCTTTTCATGGAGTCGTTAAAAAATACGCCATCCGCCGGAAGTGAGTAAAGAAAAACAAATGATTTGAAGATAGATGTGAGAATAAATGATTCTAGCTAATATTTCTGAATATATTTTTTATTGATTAATAGTTTTAGAGTTCTTATAAGATTATTATTTACTATTTCGATAGTATTGGAACTTCAAAGATGGGATAATTTTGTTAAATTATCCATTGATTATTTTGTTTTATGAACAACAAAAAGCACTGATATATCTCTAATATTGTTGGTTAATAATTGTACATGCTATTCACTTGTTCCTGATGACCAATTCAGTATAGAGGATTGCGTCAGTGACAACACATGGACTCCTGACATGAAGCAATTATCGTCACGTAACAAATACACATATACGTGCTTCACACAATCGATAGTCATTTTGTTAGAGGAGAAAACTTTTATTTTTCTTTCTTTATTATTTTTTTTTTTTTTGTTTATTTTTTTCATTTTTATTAATATTGTGTTTTAGTCAACATTTCTATTTTTTACCTCTCGTCACACTCACAATTCAAATATTTATTTCTGGCAACGCCGTTCCACGCGGTCGCAATCAAATCAAAGATATATTTACATGTTTCCAAACTATTCGGGTCATAGTTGGGTTGCTTGGGTCACTACTAGAATTCATTTAGCTATTGTATTTCGACTGTTTATTAAAAATTGATTTGTGTTTAATGACTGACTCTTTTCATCATGTACACCAGTGAATTATTCAGTGTTTCCCGATTTAGTCAGAGATAAAAGTTGCGTGTCTTCAGGAACACGAAAAAACGGCGGATATAAACTACATACACATATACATTCAAAATGAATCAAGATATATTTTAAAAATATTTTTCTGCTTCATCGTGTAATATTACTTCGGAAGCTTGATGAAAGTGGGACACGAATGTGCTTTTAAATATTCGATAAAAGCTTTTTTTGCCCGCAAATTATTGTAAAGAGAATGAAAGAATGTTGGAGAAGAAGAAAGAATAAGTAATTCTGTAATAATGCGCATGCGTTAAAGAACAAAGAAAGAATGTTTAACAGGGCGACTTGGGTAGGTAGCAGCTGTGCAGCTATAACTATAGAGGAGACTCGCGAGCCACACAAAGGATAGAAAAAGGGTCCAGATGCTTTTTCACGATGCTCGCGAGTATGGGCTTGTTATTGACGCGATAAAACGTCCAGTTGAATAATGTTGGTAAAACGTGGATCATTTTTTAAATGTATCCTGACAATTTTTAACTGTAGCATCTATCTGACCTTTCTGTTTACTTTGTAAACACATACATTCTATTTTTATTACTTCAAAATATCTCTCAAAATTATTCATACTATCTGTATAATCTGGTTAAATGCTTTTATTTATGAATTGCTATTATAATAAGTTTATAAAAATTATACTTACAATACAACAAAAAAAGTTTTAGATTAATGAGAAATGCTTTACTGCTACTGTTAATATTTTGTTTGAATAGTTTATTTTTACGTATCTAATGTAAATGATTCTTTAGTCAAAACAACTTAAAAAATTGTCAATCATGCGGGTCAAATGATGACGTGTTTCATGGTCTTCAAACTCTTGATACAGTAGTTCTCATTTTAACTATAAAATATTGCACAGAGTAAATGATATTTACGATCAACTGGCAACTGACATTTGTTATCAGTATAGAATCCATTTGATGACGTGAGGTAGTTGATATTGTTGCAGTTTCGCTTAGAATCGATGAAGCTTATCGTTGTATTCACTGTAACTTCTATCAATGTTGCAATGACACACACTGTTTCTAATTCACTTTTGTAGTCTGCTGTGGTTTGTATTCGAGAAACTCAATGATAAGAATATTTTTTTACGCCTTTTGTCATGTTCACTTCTTGCTTATTATTCTAAATATAATGTTATCTCTTCTAACTATAGAAATATCAACTCTGAATAATTCTTTTTCATGCTTCCAATAATTAAGGAAAAAAGTTGAAATAATTTATCAAGTTTTTTTATTTTTATTTTTGAACAATTTGTACTTGAAGAAAAAAATGAAAAAACGTTTATAAAACTTTCGCCAATTATTGTTGATTTAATCGAGATTTCTACAACACTTAAAAATATTACGAATTTTACCAACAAGAAATAAAGTTTACTCGTTAGGGAATTTTGCAGTTTATTTACGTACAATAAATTGGGCATCAAAACGACAGAGGTACAACATTAGATTGTTATTTATTATTTCTTTTTCATCTGAATAGCGAATACAATAATAGTTATGATTATAAGTCTCATACTAAATAGAAATGTATGAATACCAATATCGAGTCTTTTCATGGTATATTTTTCCAGTCTGGGTTAAATTCACTACAAGCATGGAGTACCGTATAATTACTCGACGATCTGACTTTTGGCCAAGCTCCAATTGGGCGTACCCTCTGGCTTACATGACCTGCTGCTGGATTCTCCGTCTTTCTGATTTTTTTTTCCTTTCATTTTCTCTCATATTCTCTAGTGTTCGTCCTTGAAGTAGATGCTCTCACATCAGCCTTTTCACCGGCGGTTGTAACGAGCTCAACGAGTGTCGATCACTCAATCCTGGATCACCGGAAATAGCTCCACTGGGTACACCGGCATGTGATCCACGCCTCAACGAATTTCTTATCCAAAGGCTGGTATTTCATCCCTCAGGAATTCGATGAGTCCGAAGCAAATGACTCCCAAGAGTTCCATTCTGATTCGGGTTTCAAGATCTTCAGTGAGATGTTTTCCTATATACAGATTGACGTGTTAGTTTATCGAGTACATTTATATAAATTTATTTTCTATTAGTCTAAGAGTTCGATAAACTAGTTTTTACAGCGTGTTATTACTTTTGGAGAGAATGTTGCTATGACTTACTAAAGTTGTGTTAAATCATCATAAATAATAAGTTTGGATTATTGATGTTTCATTTAGAGTTTAGTTATTCATTTATTAGAGGATCTTGTTGAGGCCAGATATAATTACATATGATTAATGAAATGAAAGTATTTTCGAAGTGTTCAAATTATACGTTATAATATGGTCTTTATATTCTTTAAATAATCGATTTGAGGAAGAATGAATGACAGGCTTTCAATTGAGTTTTTAATTTTTTCTTTCAAAGAAGTTTTCAATTTTTTAAAGGGCTTTTTTCAGTCAAAACAACCGGATCGTTATTACATAAAAACATACGTGTTAGTTTACCATGGCTATCAGTTTAAATTAGAATTTAATTATGCTTTTTTTTTATTTACAAATATTCAATGTAAATGATGTTATGATTTTTCATTAAATTATTTATGATTGTTAAGCATTGTTTTGAACTATTTGTTCTAAATTTCAGTAATCTTTAATCAAAAATAAAATATCTGAATATTTTTAATCATTCAATAACAACATCTAATGAATTTGAATGACTTAATACAACTTATTACTTAATTTTTTTTAACAACATGAAGTAAACGTTGATTGATCAAATCTTCATTTATTTCGTGTGATTTCTCGATTACTTAATCACTTGTCAAATAGCAAAGCAAGAATTATTTAATAGTTACCCAATAACAAATTTTAACTCTTTACTTGTCCCCATACTCTTCACATTACAATTCATTATTATTATAATCATGATTATTTTTACTATTGCCTAAACTTGCTCGCATTTAGCTTTGTCACAATCCTACATACGTGACGGTAAAATGTTAACTTGGCAACGTTGTCAATTGACAATTAGGTGTCGTCGGGATCAATTGGACCCACGCTCTCGTTGATTCAAAGTTTGCTCACGTTTTCCATGGAATTAGTCGTGTGGTACGCACTGCCAAACGATGACCAGTTAATTCAGGGAGACTGTTTGTCACTCTCTAATAGTATTACTCCATAATCTTTAGTCTACCACTCCGCTATACAATACATATGTAATTAAACTTCTCTTCTATACTTTTACTTTCGTGCCAATTTATTTTTGGTTCAATTTATCACGTCATCTATTCCTAAATCTGAACTTGATTGTCTAGAATAGAAAGTTTACTAGCCATAAAAAAAGTTGTCTGATAGGAATAGAGTTGGTGAATTTTTGTTGGTGGCTGTACTTGAACACGGATGTTGGACGAACCGTATACACACATATGTACAAATATATAATGGTAGAGAACCACACATGGCCGGTCTTCAACAAGTGGTGGTGATGGTGGTCGTGTTCATCTCTTCACGAACGTTATATCAAACGTACTATAACCAAGAAACATTTTTCATTTTCACTATATAGAGCTAACGTTATAACTATAACAATAATAATAGTGAATAATTATCCATAATTAATTGATTAATTATGCTACGGAAATGACGATAAATCAATAAATATGATAATTGGTGATGGATAAATGGTAATGAGAATTTTGATTAACTGCTAGAATACGTTTATTACAATAGATGTTTTGATGAATTGTGCTGTGTGTTAAGTATCATGAGAACTTGACAAAGTGAAAGAGACGAGTGTGTATATATACTTGGTGTACCGAGAAGGCACGAAGGTCAAGGCGTCCAAGTTGTCGTGCCAAGAAATTTACGCTCCGTTACCGCATTAACCACCACACATATCTTTCACCAATTTCCTGTGAATGTTTGTACCAAGAATAAACTCTAGTTCTTTCTGTTTGACCACACAATGGATTATTTACAATGTTATAGATCGCGTGTCAACATTTGATCTGAGATTTCATTCTTTCGTAAGTGATTCAATTGACCCATCACGATTTAACCATTTATCCAATTCTCGTCGATACGAAAATGATTGAACATTTGGACTATAATTTATAGTAAATGGTACACTTTTATAATACAATGATTTTGTCTATCTACACAACTATATCAAGAAAAATATAAACTCGGAATAAATCCTGAGAATTTTATTAAAACATTTTTATTCAGATAATTCTTTTGACGTGTACAGAAAATAAATCTCTCAATTGAATACTGAATAATAAAAATATTTATTTATTTATATTTTTCATTCATTGCAAGACATGGTTAACGTTCAAGTTACCTGAGAATATGGTTAACGAGACGCGAAACTCACCGGACGAGACGCCAGGATGCACCGATTGTAATTCAAATCGTGGCTCGGTATGTGGCCGTTGGTGTACAGTCCGATTCAAAGAAAAAACCTTCAACACCGTGGTTCTCAAATTATACAACCACAACATCTTATTCACCATTAGCATGTACGCCATTATTCATTTTAATTGTTACTCTGCATAAAAATTACAGTTTTAAATAATTTCAACAGTTTTTTGTGTTATCAAATGATCAATTGTAATAAAAGAAAGTCTGCTAATCTTTCATTAAAATGCAAACTATTTGACTGGAAAAATTAATGGAAAATAGAGTCATTAAATTTTCTTTATTGTTTTTCTTTTTTTCATTTTATGGTGTAATATCATTTTATATTATTTTTTATTATTATACAACTTTGAAATGGAAAATTTACTGAAATGGAGATCAATAGTTCTTCACGACTGAAGTTTGATGTACGAGCTTGGATTATAACGCTCTTTACTCTTGGAAAACAATGTAAAGTTACGATTTCCCGGTTCCTTGTCGCACGATGGGTTTCTAGCTATTTTTAGTCAGAAGCTCTTTGTGAATGCTGACAAAGCTAGACAGCTGCTATGTATTTGATGCGATTCGTCGTCGTTGCATCGTGTTTGAATGAGATCTATCATACTAGTTGTTTTTTTCTCTCTTTTTTATTTTTATTATCCTATTCATTTACATATTCGTAATTTCGTTTAGATTTATTTCCGTTATATAACCAGGTGTGTGTTTAACTACCTTATTTCTAAACTATTGTTTTTATTATTTCTTTAGTAAAACAGTCATGAAGCGAGGATTGTTAACAAATCCTGGTGATTTGATTGGCTTGCGATTGTGCTATTGTTAATTACTGTTGTATTTATTTTTTATGTCGTTCTTTTCTAGTTGCTTTTTCACGATTTCGTTAAAAATTTCAGAGAAATTTAAGGTTTTATTTTTTTGTCCAAGTAAAGGATAGAAATTTAATCTTTATCAATGATTTTTCTACAAGATAATTTGATTGTTATCGCTAAAAATAGACTGAATAGTTTACAGAAATTTTATGTTTTAAATATAAAAAAAAGTTTTTTTTGTCAAATATTATACAATGCATATTGATACAAACTCATAATAGTGAGCATAAAAAATAAACAATTGAATAGTTTCAAAGAGTTAATAATGGTAGTAAATTATTTGATAATAATGATTATTATTATCCATTGGCAATATTGAAATTATCATAAAAAATAAATTTGAACAATACATTTGATGTTTTTAATTCCATGGCAAAAATTTCATTTGAGGTTTTAATAATAAAAATTAAGAATTCGTTGTTGATCACAAAATCACAAAATAGTTTTAACAAAGTTGAAAAGAAAATTTTAAATAGCATATTCGTTTTACTTTTTGTTTTTATTTTTAATTTGAATATTTGTAATCAATGTTGATTGATTTAGGATACAAATTTTAGGGAAGTGAACCCATTTAAAATTCTGGACAATTTGTGGGAATGGTTTTGTCAAAAGTATTAACTTTTTTGAAAGTTCTACGAGCGAAGTGTATTAAAAAAAAATTAATTTTTCAAAAAGTTGTCTTCATTGATAAGAAAGATACATGTTACTGAATGAAATTGTTCTCTTCCAAAATGACTTTTTTATCTCATTTGTTTTTAATTCTTTTTTGTTTTTTTTCAAGAAATTATTTTTCGATATATCAGAAGTGCATTGCTCTAAATACAATCATGATTCATTTTACAAATTAATTTTTTTATCATATTGATTTGTTTTTTCTCGTGATTTGCAACAATTGTATTTAATTTCAATAATAAGTGTAGTTTGAGTCTAAATTATAAGTTTTTTATTTAACAAAGAATATAGTGGATTGCATGCTATGAATGCTTCACAATACATAATTCGAGAAATTAAAATAAGTTGTTTTTGTGCTTTTACCTTAGGAAATAGCATGAGCCAAAATATGTGAGTTCTATTTAACTATATATAAATATTTTCCAAAAATGTCACATAATTATTATTAAAATGAGATTAAAATGAGATAATAATTTTTGAAAAAAATTACAAAAACTAGCAACATGAATTACATGTATGTATATATTGAATATAATAACAATGTTCTTGTTACAAATAGATTGATTAAACACAGTAAATGTAAATAAATATATTTCTTTTCTTCATTAACAGACATTCAGTTGAAGATGTTAAAAGAAAATAGGGTAAACTATATAGTCGTTGGTCGTTTTCCAATTATTAGTATGTGAGATATAAAAATCAATTGTCTGAATGAGGAGAATGAATGCCAACAATTGTCCTTAGCGTACCTATTACAGTTTGTTTTTGTAATTTTTAAAATTATTCTAACAATTTGCTTGGTTTTTTTTTTCTTCAATAAAAATAGTAATGAAATTTTTTTTAGTCATCCTATTATTGTAATAATTATTTGAGATTACGTCGAAGTTCATAATTAAATCGATGAATAAGTTGTGAAATGGAGAACTTTATGAAATACAGTATAATATTTCTATTTAATTATCTATTTCAACAACAATAAGATATAATTCATCTTTGTCACTATCAGTTTGTTACAAACTTGTATTTGATACCTCGAAACTGGTTTTTAGTTTAAAAAAAAAAGTCCCCCGAACGTGTTGAGATTTTTCAGTTTTCTTTTCTTCAAAGCCTAATGTCTTGATAGACTGTTGGAGTTATTCTCTTGTTTGTTACTGCCTCTTTGGCGTGAATTTATCGAACGAAGCTGAGGCGCCGTGGTGTCGAAGGTGTCGAGGCGAGTCTCGAAATCCTAAATAACTGATCTCACCCTCGGGAATTTAGCGTCTAGTGCACCTACCAACACTTCGGGAACACACAACAAGTCCCCTGACTTATTTGTTGTAAACCATCGGTGTTTAGGGAAAAAGTATTACTGTACGCATTTACAAAATGAAATTGAGTTCTTCAATCTTCAAACCATACTCAAATGTTTTTTTAATAAGGCACTCGCTTTTATAGGTACTCGAAATATGAGCAGCTTTAAAAAAGAAAAAAAAAAAACTGACAAAAACAATTTGCTAAATGTATATCCATTTTCCAATTTGTGTTTTTTATTTAAATTTATCTCTGGGAGTTTAATTTATAAGTTAATTTAAACGAGAAGTAATTTAAATAAAAATAGAAATGTTAAAAATTGATATGTAAATCTTAGTGATGATTGTAAAAGTTAATTATTTGGTGGTGGTGGTGGTAGTACGGTCGATTGCTCGTCTTTACCACGGCATTTGTGCTAAATTAATGAGAGAGAATTCGGTGGATGGGTGAACGGGAAACGAGACGCAAAACGAAATTGTGCTGGGACGCGTAGTGGTGGTGCTGATGTGGCAGTACGCCCGGTGCGTGGATATTTTCCCCACCTGTTGCCAAACAATTCCCATGGAAACAGAGTTATGGCTGTGATTTCCGTCAGATAAATAACATTCAAAGTATAATTTAAATATGCCACTTGTATGATACTATTCAATTGAGTTGTTTCCTCAATTTGAAATATTCAATCGATTATATTTTACTTGTTAGTCCACATCAACTTTTCACCATCATCACTGTTACTCTTATTTTCATATAGAAGTGTGTTGAATCTCATCTCAAGCTTTTTCATTTACTGCTTTATTAGCCTTTAATTAATTAGCAGCAGCATTCAAGAACGAAATTTTAATTAGACATGTTCCTTTTCTTTATCACCAACGCCGCCGAACATAAGACATCGCACCAGGGTTTCTAATATAAGCAACGTTAAAGGAACACCCGGGGTATGATGATAACATCCCTTCTTCTTCTTCTTCTCTATATACCCTCATTTTAGTTTAATACTTACACCTCGTTTTAGTTTAATACTTATACCCCAAGACACCCTCCGTTCAAATCCAATAACCGATTTTTCTATTTGATTTAATATTCAATGAATAAAAAATTCCAAACTCATTCGATGTTATTGGTATTTTTATAATAAAACTTTAATTTTTTTTTTATTGGCTAGTATTTTTTTTTCTTTTTTTTTTGCCTCGACGTTTATATTATTTAATGCATTTATCGAAAAAAACTTGGGTTAACTGTAATAATTTATGATTACACAAGGTTATTGGGTCGTAAAAAACTCAAGTACTTAATATTTTTAGTAAGAAATAAGTGTTTTAATATTTAAAAAAAGTTTATGTTAAATTTCTTCTTATCGTATTTTTTTCTATTTTTATTCAACTAAAGATGGAACTCTATTTAAATGTTTCTCTTTACGTTAAAATAATTCTTAGCAAGAAAAAAAAAAAAAAAATTCCACACAATGTCTTATGGCTTAGCATTCATTATGACGACATGAAGTTGAAAAACGAGCGGCATTTTACATTTACCTGAGTGCTTCTTCGTGAGTCCTTTTAAAGGCTTTTTCAGTGCTAGCATCATCAGACTGCTGGCAGTTGTGCCATCTTACTGTGACTTTCTTTCCCTTACGTTCTCGTGACGCATCTGCATGCAATTATTATTTTGATCATCCTTCTAGCATCACAGAACTTTTGGCGTTAAGTGATTGCTATTCCGACCATGAATTATTATCTCCCTATTTAGATTGCTTTCCATTAACATGAGTACCATCCTGTGAATTGACATTTTCACTAGTTAGATAAATTTTAACAAGAAATGTATAGTTCACTTATTTTCCTTACAATTAAACTAATTATACTAAATGCTGCCGAAAAAAGCAAGTGATATTTTTTATCTCAACATCTCTGATGATGGTTTTTTTTAATTTCAAATTTCTTTTTATGGATGTTTATTTAATTACTCATTCATTAGTGTAATTAAAATGACTTTATGAAAATGTACTAATTTATTAAAATATCACTTTGAAGTTTTTGATCAAGTATTTAAAAGAAAAATTTTCTTTTTATATTCTTGACAAAACAATTAACGATATAATTACTTTTTGTTCTATATTTATGTATTTGTAAATTATTTAAATTCCCTGATTCCATCAATGCCTATTAGTTAATTTATTTATCAACATATATCATAAATCTTTTTAATAATGTATTTGTTTTCTTAAATCTAAATATTCATTTAATCACTTCAACTTCTTCTAAAGACAAAACTATTCTTTAATAAAATAATAATATTATGCTATTATTATAAATACTTTGAGGATTTTTTGTATGTTAAAAATTATTTTCAGAGAATTATTGATTAATGAAACTTTTTATTAAACTTTGATAATGACCAGAAATTCTTCGGGATGTAATTTAAAATCAGATTGATTTTTTTAATTAATTAAATGATAATTATTCTTTATCTCGCTAATAAAATAGTAAAGAATATTCAGATTGAAATTTCCTAGTTTTTATTAGCATCATATTTGACTACAAAATACTAAAGTTTTTAATTTTATCTTTCCCTGTACCAACGCCACTTTTAGTTATGAAAACTTTAATAGTTAACTGTTGTTTCTTCCAATAAGCACATTTTATTTTTAAAAATTTCATAGAGCTACAAGTTTGGCAGTTATACCACTTAAAAATAATAGCAAGTGATTACATTAGATGAAGAAAAAAAAAAGCAAAACTGAATACTGCAATTTTAATCAATTGAGTGTTCATTGAAGTTTAAGTAATTATATTATGAAATGAAGAGTTAAAATAGCGTAAGCGAGGGTCAGTAGAGTAGATAGTACAGTTCTTGAGTAGAGCTATACATGGTGGTGCTCGAAAATGTTGGAAAGTAATCCGAGTAATAGCTCTTGATAATCAACGGTTTGAAGCCTAAATTAAGAGCTCGCTCAAATTATTGGTCAGTAATGTATCGACACTAATATTTGAATAAACGATTACTATGAGAATTCACTATCACTTGGTGTATCGAGTTTCACAACATTTCATTATTTAAAAAACATACATTTCAAGTTTATCGAATTTTTTTTTTTTGTTTTTATTCAATGCAATTTGAAATAAAATTTCATATTACGAGGGTACATTTGCCGTTTTCGAAATGTGTAATAGTTGAAAAATATTATTATATGGTTCTTGGGAGTATGGTTGGTACGTGCAAGATCCATTTAAATGCATCTCTCATCCCTTTGGTCTTACAGACAATCAGATTGCTGGTGAAGCAATTTTTTTGAAGGTGTATTATATTATATTCTAACTTTTATCATACTGTATATACTTGTGGGTTATAAGAGAATGTTTTTTTTTACTTCTAATGTTTGAGATAATATAGATAAAAAATAATTTCTAATTTTTTATTTGAAAAAATCCTTAATCCTGTGAGAAATTGAATGGAGCGCAGGTTTCTTTGGTCGCTGCATCGATCGTCACTCGTTCCAGCCATGTCCAACGGCTCCATCGGCTATCCCAGGTCGCGGTTGTTGCCCGGCGACACTTGACCCTCTTTACTGTCTTTTTCCTCTTCTTTTTCTTCTACTTTCTGACACATGGTGCTTGATGATCTGTGGTTTGAAAAAGGTCATAAATTTATCAAAAAAAAACAGTCAGGTTTTGATTGTTATAATGATGATAAATAAAAAAACATCGCGTGACAGATATGAAAGTTGTTCTTGAACTATCGAAGCCTTTTGTGATGTCATTAATAATTTTTCGATTAATTGTCTCATTCATGATAATTATTTATTGGTTTTTATAGTAATTAAGTAGCAGTTATATCTCTTTGCAAATCAGCCAGCTGATTTATGATGTCTACAATAGTCAAAGAGGAACTTCTATGAGCCATTGATACTTTAAGGGTTTCGAATTGATTTGCTTGATGAAACTTTCATTATCATCTAGAAGCTATGAGGTGTATACTTCTGGTCTAATGATTATTATCATCATTTTAGGACTCCTGTTTATTTGAAAAAAATCAATATGTTTTTTTCTCAGTTGTAAAGTACTGATCATCATACACTCAATCACATTTCAAAATTTTTGAAAAAGCAACTATTATTCAATAAATGTTTATATACGTCAACTTGACAAATCGATCCTGAAACATTAAAAGCTAAAAATAGAAAGCCAGATTACATTCAAATGAATTTACAAACTACGAAAATTGTGATAAAGTATAAATATTTTATGATAACATTTGAATTCGTGTAATTGTATTGTGTTCAATAACTTTTAAATGGAAAATATTAATAAAGACTTAGAGATCACCCCTAGATTCAATGAGCTTGATATCTACATATCTTTAGCAACTTTGAAATAGTTTATATCATGTCATTACACCAATTTTATTTGGTGATTAAAATTAATAATATTTTTGAATAAATAATAGTATTATTACTATTCAAGAAATGAAGAAAAATATAGAATTAATTTGCTGAACAAGTATTTATAAATGTTTTGAATAATTCGTTTAAAATTAAATGAATATGAGGAGTTACATCATAATACTTGTTAAAAGAATTATTGGAAAACAACTTTATTATTAATTTTAATATTGATGGAAAATATTAGAGTTTGTAATAATCAGATTAAAATATACTTTAGATAGATGAAATAACCGAATTAGAGAAAAGTTGATTTTTTCATTAGATTTTGAAGAATAAAAAAATTACAACTGAGTGAATATTTATTTTAACAGTGACATAATATCTTTATCGTTAACTTAAAATTTTATTGTTTAATATGACAGACTTTAGTGTAATTGTTTCCTTCATTTTTATGTGCAATGATTTTTAAAATCAAATCAATTCGAAGGATTTTATTTAGATGTTCATAAGTATTTTCCTGAAAAGTTTTTCGTGGAAATTGATTTGATATATGAGAACTAAACAAATGACAGTTTTTACAACAAAGAAAACAATTATGTTTAACCATCACGATACTGAGTAACGTTTAAAAATAACATTTTGTGATACTTTCTTGTATTTTATCTTATTTACCGTCTTTTCTCTAAAAGTTATCATTTTTGCTATAATTTACGTGTAAAGTTTTATGCTTTTTTGATTTTTGAATTGGGTATAATCACATTTTATTTCTTAAAATTAAATCATTTAAGTTAATGTCATGTAATTATCACCAGGATATTCATTCAGTTTTTTTCTCCTTCTTTTTTCCCAATAACTTTAATATACAACAAATACATACAATTTTTGTGTTTTATAGGAAGTTTAGTAGTGATAGCTTTGATTGGCTGTCATACATTAGAACTAAGGACAAAGTAAAGGTTATGATCCAGTCTCTTTTGCTTACGTAAAATTGTCCAGACTTGTTTAATGCTTCAGATAATTATCATCAAAGGTTTTAGAAGCAGATCATAAAAACACTAATGTGATAGGATATCTAGTATTTTATCTCATGACTAATTTTACTACTATATACTTATATTATTCATGGCATTACAGATTATATTGCTAGATTAGATCCTTTATCGTAATCATTTAATAGTTAATTTTAAATTATTAACATTTATTCATTAAATATTAACTGGCATTTTACATCAATCACATATTTTTTTAAATAATCAGTCGATGTCGATAACATTGAGTATAATATAAGTGAGATGTTTTAATATTCCTATACAAAGATTATGCAATCGTTTATCATCTTCATTTGTGTTAAATTTTCAACGAAAATTATAATAATGCACTTTAAAATAAGTCCAAGTTCATGTATTTGTACTGTATTTATAAAAAAAATCCATTATTATTCTAAAGTTTGTCGTGAAACTTGCATATTACAATACACCTTTGAGAGTTTCTTAATTGTTGTTATTATTATGCAAATTAAAACGTATTAATGATGAATATAAAAAGAGAAAATGTTTGACCTTGTTTGATATCTTTTGGTGTGGCAAGTTTTCCTTGTTTTGGTTTGTGGAGTTGAGGAGGGAAACGGCGTGAATGAGAGCGGCAGATGAAGAGATTCAAAGATAGCAAAGAACGGCAGAGGGATAGATGGGGGTAAGTTCTCGGGTTGGCGTTTTCCATTCCTGAACCGGCGTTGAATACGTGGCTGGAAACAATGGCTGTCGCGGCCCGACTTCTGTAACGATATCGTCGTTGCCCGACGATTGAAAAGATGGTGAAGATAACGAGCAAGCAAGCAGGGAGTAAGAGAGAAAATCACCAAGGACCGACAGAAAGTTTTTTTCATTATTATGATTATCGTCATTAGAGTGCCCGTATAAATAAAATGATCGCCCAGGCGATTCCTTTTGTTCATGTTCACGTAAATCTTTGCTATGTTTTCTTGTCATCTTTTTGCTCAACTCTCTCTATTTCTCTCTCGCATTCTTTTTACTTATCGAATATTGTTACCTACAAAATTTTTATTTTATTTCTTGTTTCGTTAGCATCAACTTGACGGTGTCGTTTATTTTGAAGAGTAAATTTTATTCTTGTACTTATTAATATATATATTTATATATTTTATTGAACTGAGCCATTCAGTCGTGTACTAACATTTTGATACGGATTTTTTAACGAAATACTCACTCTAGTATTTCTCTTTCTTTTTACTTTTTGGCCCGAATTTTTGAACTTTTTGGTAATGAATATTTATTGAATGTTTTACAAAAAGCATCAGAAAATGTTATTTTATCGAGAAATGTATTGTGATAAAATTTTTTAGAATTTAATAAGCATACTAAAATTCAATTCCATTTAAATATCGAAAAAAAAGTTATTATTTTTTTGAAACTAAATATTGTGAATAATTATTTGGGAAGAATAAAAAAAGACATTTTTTATTTTCAAACTATTTAATGTTCTGTTTTATGAACAGTCTATGGTTGAAATAGGGAAAAGTAATATCCAATAATTTACTAACAAGCACCGCTGGATGATTGAAATTTGGCCGTTCTTTATAGTGTAACTGAATGACCGTACAACTTGGAAAATCAATAAGTTTTGCATATAGGTATCCAACTGTATAAACACTATGTTTGCATAGATTCGATCAAAGCTTTAGTGCTGTGTTCACATCAGTTTACCCCATGTTTCATCAAACCTTAGAAGCGAGTAGTCTGCACCTTACTCTAGTGCTAAATTGAAACTACTCAACTACTTGTGACAATCAGCTATAGCTAATTAGCCATCATAGACAGAGGTAGAGCAAGTGAAGTGACAGTGAATTTAATCCCCTGGATCTCAATTGCTCCATTTTCCATTTGCATGCATGTTTGTAAAGATCATCGAACAACAACTGATACTGGTCTTTTATCTCAGAATGTTCTTCGTGCAACAAGGTTCATTAAATGTTCCAATTAATGTTATTGAAAGTTTGAATAAAAGCTGAAAACGAATTGTTAAGTTGGTAAACACGACACTTTTATAAGAAACTCGAAGTAAATAGGGTTAATCTCTGCATGCCCAGACTCTTTTTGTTTAATATCAGATGCTTTGCTTCTTTGGTACATAAAGAGCATCGCTTAGGTATAGGCCGCGTCTTGGTTTATCGAAATTCTTAATTAAAAAATTTTAATTATGTTTTAAGGTTGCGCCAAGGTTGGATGAGTCAAGAGAGACAGGTCAGGTTGTAGTGGCTGGTAAAGATAGTAGATTTCTCTAGGTTGTATATAGTTATTGCGACGTCAAGAAGAAGAAGAACAAGCGCAAGTATGCGGTGATAGTGTACGAAGCAGAGGCAATTAAACTGAAGCGTGCCTCGTAAAGATGCTACACTGTTGTTGTCTCGCTACTGTATAATATTAAATTTTGACGCTAGGCGGTATACCAACTATAGTTGAGGTATAGGTCTAGGAATCATAACACCTCACGATCGGAATTATTCTGCTTGTCATGGTTGCTGTCTTGTTGACACTTTAGGGGTTCACCCACCGGAAAAATGCCGTACACTTGGGCTTCATCAATTTAATAAGTGCTTTTCTATTTTATCTATTATTTATTCTGTTAATATTATATCAACTATTAATTGACAAATATCTATTAATAGTTGAAGATAATTTGAAAATGTGAATAGGTTGTTTGAACTGAAAAAAATTAATTGAACAAAAGAACGAATTATTTGTTAACTTGTGTAATTACGTTTAAATGGATAAACTTATTGGTTTAAATGATTTTTTGAAGAAAAATTAAATTGGTCTGGCATGAGGATTAAATAGGAAATTGTTTTCTCCCCCTTCTTTCATTGGAATTAGATCAGACGTTAATTTTATTCCAGTAAGTGGTATTTTGTTATTTTTTATTCCAAAGTTGTGAATGAGTTGTTAAATTTGAAAATACACCATTCAAGAAAATTTTTAAGTTTTTTTAATAACTGGGAAGATAAGTTGTGAGTCTCGTGATTCTTGAGAGGGGGCGAACATAACTTCCCACATTCAAAATGATGTGAAGACGAGTTGATTACTGAAAAATATTTTTCTAGTGGCATTTTTGAAATTTTTTAATTTAAAAAAAAAATTTATTTAACTAGTTATTATTTATAAAACTATTTTTGAACTTTAATCCAATATAAAGCTTATTTTTTTCAAATTTAAAGTTTATTTCCAGAAACAATCATTTGTATTCCATTAACGTTGTTTTAATTATCCAATTATCTATTAACATTTAAAACGTTTGAATTATTTTGTATTGGAAATTATATTTCGTTTTACTTTTAAAGAATAGTCATTAAATTCAATTAAATTAAGAATAAATAAAGTAGTGACGACTAATGGCTAATTTATGATGAATTTTAAAATGATTCTACTTAAGTCTTGGAGTATATTTTGAAGATATCGTTGGAAAATAAAAATCAAAAAATGTTTCATTACAGAATTCAACGAATACAATCCCTCAAGAATATAGAGTAGAGTATATTCAGAATGGAACATAAAAATGTATTGAGCTTTTAGTTAATTAAATTTAATAAATAAATTTAAATTCAACAGGGATTTTATCGATGTTGAACTACCAATAGTATCCTGTACGCTAACTCTATTAAGTGTTTAACGAACCGCAATTTATTACGTTATAAAGTCGCCTGTGTTCCTACGAAGAGTCATGGGTTGTTTGATGCTTCACCGACGATGCTTCTGTCTCGACATTTAACAACTGAGAGAATTCATTAATATTTAAGTAACCTTAAATTAGGGAATTGGTTTTTAATTTTGGATGAGTTACTTCTTTTTAAAAAGAAAAAAAAGAAATGCTATAAAGCTTTTTCCTTTTGCTTTATTAAAATTTTTCCATATTTTTGTACTTGCGATGGAATGGAGACAACAAAACGTGCTAGAATTTAAAAGGGTAGTATAATGACTGCATTTAGACGAAGATATGTAGGGAGGTAAGAACTAGGTGGTCGACGAATCGGGGCAACAGGTCTCCGTGGTCTGGCGTCGTCGCGACGCGATGCGAGTAGAATCAACGTTTTGCTTCTGGAAAGTCTCACCCGGAAAGTATTCCAGGCACGTGCACGATTACCTCAGGGAGAGAACTCGTCGTGCATGACGGAGCCATGCCCGAAGGATAACGGACGCGCTTGAAAACGGCTACGATTAGCTTCTATGTCTAAATATACATATATGTAATACTTTTTTTTTTATCAACTCTCACCACCTCTATACTCTATTTTAGTTGCATATTGCAGAAGAGAAAAAAATTGCTTCTTGTATCTTTGCATTTTTTATAAAAAATAGTTCTTCTAAGTACATAACGTTTTCAACTGTCAGAAAAGAACTGTCATTTTGTATCACACTGGTATAACATTGCTCTTGTTACAAAACTTATTAGCTAAATTGTTTTCAATGCTTTTTAGTTTCATATCTAAGTAAACATAGAAATTTTTGAACACTTTCTTTTTAATAAAAATAACACAAAATGATAATATTTTTTTTTTTTTTTAATTTCTTATCAATTGAATTGATTAAATTTTACTGAGACCCTTAACAGAATTTTTCTTTAATCATGAAGCTGCTTTTGAAAATTTTAACGTCAAAAAATTCAAAAATTACTTTCATCACATTGAAAAAGAAAATAATGAGGTACAAATTACCAAGCTAATTTAGATAATTAAATAACACAACTATATCTGTTAAAAATCATTATTTATTTGAAAAGTTTTATTTTATTCTTAATCACTTCATCACTAAACTTTAATCAAACATCCTCTATCACAAATAATAGAAAGACTTTTATTTAAAATTATTGAGCAAAAAGTATCATATAATTTACTTTATGTAAGTAAATTTTTTTAATTTTCATTCAGCAAGTAATTTTTAACCCTCAATTACGTATGATTTTTCAAGAATAGAGTTTCTTTGACTTTGCATGCTGTTGAACTCATTAAATAATAAATTTTGATTAAAAATTTCAAGTACTTCTACAGTGTAAAATATTTTCATAGTTCATTATATCTATCATTTATATTGAATGTTAAAATTTTCAATGCAACAGTTGTCTTGTTTATAAAATAAATCCAAATGATAATTTAATTTAGCATGAGAAATATCTAGATCTAATATTAGTACTCGCGTGACAAAAAATTCAATTCTACTGACTGATGTAATTTCATTTAATCTGTTTGACATTAAACTCTGTTCAACTGATATTTTATTCATTTTTGAAATTAACTATTATTATATTCATCACAGTTATTGAACATAATAATAATTATTATTATATATAAATAAATATTTCAGACATTAAGATCAATTTAATTTGATTTTGAACCAATTTATTGTTGTTTTACTAAAAAAAAATTCTCATTTTTATAATGATTGTGGCAAAGACAATTAATGGAACTAGATTTAAATTAATTGTCATAAAGTGAGAGAGATTTGTTATTCATGCGATATTAATTATTTACCTTCAAAATACATTTGAATGTTGGATTTGATAAGAATAACCTTGGAAATCATGTGCTAATCATGAGTATACTTGGCTGTGTAATAAAATGATACTTCATTTCAAATTAAATTATAAAATCGCTCATCAGCAGATATAAAATGTGTCAGTACGTTTAGAAAATCAATAAGTCGCATCAATGATTGTTAACATTAAAGGTTAGCATAATTTATTATAATGTTGTAATCTAATATTATATTAATATAAATTATTACCACAAAAATAAGTTCAAGTTACAGTTGGTCATAAAGTTATTATCAATATGCACGACCGACTGTTTTTGAAATTGTTTTTCAATAAGTAATAGTGCACGGAGAGAATTTTTTCACTAAATCTAAGTGCAAAAATGACAAGTCCACGTTTTTATAAGTAATTTATAAGTAAAAATATTTCTGTTCAACAGTGAATTTTGGGTTGTTGTAAGTTATTTTGTACTTATCCCCAGTAATTATTTTACTGAAACACCTCTTAAGTACAAAATTAACTTACAACAACTCAAAATTTACTATCGAATGGAAATATTTTTATTTATGAATTTCGAAACGTGCACTTGTCATTTTTAGACTTAGATTTAGTAAAAAAATCCTCTCCGTGTGTAAGTAAATACTTAATTATAAATCCAACAAAATATAATGTATCTTAAATTTTTGTAGTGTATGTCAATTTTGACATTATTATCAGTCGGACTCATTTTCACAGACTTACAGTATATAACAATTAAATGTTTTTAACAGGCATCAAATTATTTTCTTTTCATATTCTTAATTTTTTCACATATTTAGAGCAGTTAACAAAATTGATAAATCTGTTATAGGCTTTTGAAATCAGTGAACAAAGGCAGATGATCATGAGATTATTAAAATATACACAAACAAAGAGATACATAGATCGATGACCATGTCGATTAGGAAGGGTAGAAATCGTGCAACAGGTTCGCTCATTGGCGTAACGATGGGATTTGATGTTGAAACGTTGGTAGTAGAGGCGTCTGCGTTACGGTCGAACAGACTAACGGGTTGGCTTGAATATTGGCTAAAAATGTAAATTGCCTGAGCACCCGTCCTTTTTTAATGTTCATTTGTTCCCTCCTCGGTGTCGTTGTCCACCAGCTGTGAAGTAATTGAAAACACGCATCATCTTCGGTCAATGGCTTGACATCGTGTATCATTTTTTTCTCGTTCACCAAAATAGACAGTCGTTTTGTCATAACTTACACATCCTATTCTTCCTTTTCGTTGGTTTATTCTCGTTATTGCAAGCATAACACATCTACAAAATGGCATAATTTTTTTATCCTTTGTCTACATGAAGTATCACATTTCCAATACACTCACTTTTGATGTTCCTCCATTCTCTTTCTTTTTTTTTTTTTATTGAATTTGTATCTAAAACGCAATATGGCATTTATGTAACGATTTTAGTTGGCGCGAGGTACGAATAAAATATGAAGAATTTCATCTACCTTTTTCATTTATTCGCACTCGCATAGAAGGCAAATACCCGCTCACTCTCTACCCTTGCTTGAGTGGATTTATGCAAGATGCATGAGGTTACAGTCTAAAAGCTAGGGCTTGGAAGAAGCCAGAGTGTCCCTTGAATAATATATATATTCACTAGATATAAAGGAGAAAAAAATCGTTTACTCGATGACTCTATGGAGAATATATGAGTGGAAATTGGATGATGAAAGGCACCATATTAAGTTGAAATGAAATAATCTCATATGGTAGATTAGGTGGTAGAAGTTGCTGTTGCGACTACTTGGTTTTCACAAGTTCGAAACTTAGATTGCCGTCAGGTGGACTGAGATGGAGAGATTAAGGGTGAGGGGGTGAGAGGGGGTAAGTTTTAGCTGTAATCTCGTTGAATTTTGCGTGAAATCTAAGGAGGTCACAGAACCTATTGCAAGTGCTAATGCTCAGTGCTATTCCAACACTAAAGCGTCGACAGGAGGAAAACTCGCAACATGATACGAGATAGCTTAGGAAGTTAATCCGAAGTAAGACCTAGAGTAAAATCACCATCTCCCTTTTATTCTGATGCTTAACTCTCTCATGTCGTCATGATTCGGTAAATTCACCTGGAGCTCAGTTTATACTTGTGCAAATCAACTAATGGATTAATTCTATAATTGGCTGCTGTGTAATGGAGCATTTTCTGCAAGCCCGACACGCCTTAGGAAAGCAAGATGTTGGTGGTATAGAAGCTAGTCCCTCGGTAGAACTCGATCGAGATTCTTCTTCATACTCGGTATATAGCCCAGGGGTAGTTAGCGGTGCAGCTCAAGCAAATAGACTAGTATGGAAGATCCCTTGGGAATAGGTTCTAGATTATAATACTTGTGCAAACTTGCGTGACGCACTAAAATTATACCTACTCTACTTATTCTTGATCCACTGTAAAACCTTTCCTCTTTTCTTCTTCATTTTAATATACTTCAACTATTGTAGATTTAATAACATTATTAACTCATTGTTACTAACAGCTACTTTTTCATATTACTTCCCATATATTTTTTTTGCAATTTTCACCCTAAAAAAAATGTTGGCTGGATAAATAGTTTAACATTGCATTAAATTCCCTCAGAAGTTGAATGGATTAATTCGTTCCATGGATATGACCTTTTATTTTATTCAGAATATCATTTTTAAGTCTAGATGTTTTGTGTGAGATAAATAAGTGATAAATTCTTACAAATTTATCCATCAAGTCTGGTATGTAATAATAGTTGTTAATAAAAAATATTTGACTTTAATAAAATTAATTATTCTCCCTGGAAGTTACGAGTTAACTAATGTAGTTTTTTCTCTGAAACTTCAATTCACATCAATCCTAATGAGATTTAACCGAAGTTTTATAAAACGTTTTAATTAATTAATGTTTTAAATTACATTTTTTATAATAAGCCAAGTAGGGAACATTTTATTAAATATATAAAACTATAAATGTTATGAGTCCTTAATGGAAAACATTAAATTGAAATATTTAATTAATTAATAATTATCGTGAAATCATTCAGTTTTTATGATTGTAAAGGATAAAATATATTGTATTGTATATTTACATTAAAAAACAAGTATTCAAAATTAAGTTCCATTATTACAATTTGTAAATAAGATAATTATCTAAAAATTATTTTTCAAAATTCTTTGTTCGAAATTCATCAATTAATATCAATGGCTTGCTGTCGATTTGTTTGAACTTTAATTAATTATCATGTTATTAAATATTTATTTAATTACTTTGGGAGACGAGAGTGTGACCTGTTAAAAGATCACTCATGCGTATTTGTAAATTAAGTTAAAAATTCAATAGAAGAGTCTAGCCAGAGTAAATATATAAATAATTATAAAAAATAAATCGAAGATAAAATTGCTGAAAATGCATAAACATAAGATTTTTAATAATGTAGTGGGAAAGCTAGAATAAGTAAATAATGACCAGTCAATAATGGATTTTTTTATTATGTAAAAATTTTGTTTATATCAAATATAAAAATGACACCAATTAATTTAGCTCGAGAGTGATATTTAATTTTTTTAAAGAATCGATAAGAAAAAACAAAATATCACTTTGAAATGATTTTTATAAAATAATATATTGTTCGATATTCACTCGAATTATGAGTTTGAAAATAAAATGAAATGTTCATTCTACCAATCATTCACAGTAATAGAGAAAATCGAGATAAAATAGAGACCCCCTGGGACAAATTATCCCACTTTGTAAAAATGGCTTTATTTAACATAATCACAAATATGTTGTTAAAAAGTCATTCAGTATTTTTATTTATTTAAATTGAATAATCTGTTCTTTTGTGAACCAATAAAATCTCCAAATCATAGTACAGCTACTATATATTTTTCCCACCTGTTGTATAACTATTTTTTATGTATTCAAAATCTATTTAAATATTTTTAAATAAGTTGAATATTTTAATTTTTATTAACCAAGTAATCAAATAATATCATGGTATAATGGTTTGTGATAACAAGTATTAGAGCATTGTTTTGCTTTCACTTGAATTTTTATCTAAACCCCTTCTGCAACAATATCTGTTGAAAACATTTTACCTGTAATCATTAGATATGACAGAACTAAAATATAAGTGAAATAAATGATTTAAACATCATGAGTTATTATTTTATTTTTCTTTTGTGTTACAGGTAGGTGAAAATTTTGGAGTTTATCTAAACCACGAGGTTTTAAATATAACGTAAAAATTGAGAGATCGCGGAAGAGAGCGACTTTAGACAGAATGATGATGACAAACCTACCTCCTGTTATGCTGCCAGCTCTCCATCATGACTACGGAATGCTGGCGCCAACGCTGGGTATTAAGGTAAGTTGAACTTGCACAAAATCATAATAGACTATATTTCACATAGAGACTGAGTTCATTTGTGCGAGATTTTTTAGAGTAAAAGAAAAATACAATAAAGCTTGAATGCTTTGATATGCATAATGTGTATATATGTATGATGAAAGTTGGGGTGTATTCAGTGAACGATCGATATTTTCTCCCCTTGGAATTCGCGGAAATTTCGTTGTTTCTCTGTGCTTGAATTTGCTATAGTCGGACTGGCAGGATGCCAATGGACCGGTGAAATGCGATTAAACTGTTTTTCGAAGCCGCTACCTCTTGAACCCTATCGCGTTTGCGCGCACCCTTACCAGTAGGTCGAGCTGTCGCCCCTCCATCTTTGATAAAAAATATCATTATATACGTAACCAAAAACCCTTGGATAGAACAGGCGTGAGTATAAAGGTAGTTCTGTCCTTCTTCCTGCTTTGGTGAAGTTGCGAGTACCAAAGTAGATGAGCCGCTCTTTCTACTTTCCAGCTCTTTGTTCATCGCACGCTACTGCGGGATATTAATTAAAATTCCTCTCTAAATATTCCAACGCCCGATTCTCTACGACTCTGAACTTATTTAATTTACTTTCGTGTCCTGTAGTTTTTAGTGGAAATGAAATTGAGATACTCTTCAGTAAATGATGACAGTTGATGTTTGGATAAGAAATATAAATACTTCAATTAAAACTAGACTCGATGATTAATTACTTTTTCATGAGTTATTAATTATTTTTTAGTACTTCATAGTTTTTTTATTTATATAATTGAATATTTTTTTACTCTATAACATTGATATAATTGAAATAATAACACTCACTACAATAGACAAATAGACATTTTTCAAATATGCTAAATTAAATGAAAAGCATTAAAAAAATGTTGATAGAACTGGCACTATTCTATTCCGTTGAAAATACGAAAGTTTCACGAAAACGTTGCTCGGTTATTTTGTTTTATACAGATGGAATGAGCCGTGCCTTAGGGGCAATTTGGGTGGCAAGTGCGCCTCGTGTTCGTTATTGTTTTCTTTGAATTAATGAAAGTGAGTGAGGACTTTGCCACTGTTTCTGACAATTGCATACTCTGCGCTCTTTTACCCTTCTCCCTATTCCGCTGATTGTTATCTACGTCACTTTTTTCGATAGATGATGTATAAGACATTAACTTCCGTCCACTCATCAGAATCTTGTTTACATATGTTCTTACTAGAATTAACAGTAGAGATAAATGTTTTTTTCTAATATCAATACTTCATATTTAGTTGATTATTTTTGTATTTAAGGCTAATGTATTTTTTTTTATGTATAATCACAAGGGTAAAATCTGTAAAGGAAATTTAAATTGTTTTCAAGTTAATATATTTATACATATGTAAACAGAGAATGGTTGATAAAAAGCAATAAAGAAGTTTCAGATAAAAAAATGGTAAAAAAAAAGAATTTATAGATAGAATAAAACTAATTGCTCGTAAAAATTATCTATGTAAACATGACGTATATTGTTTTAATATTCACTGATAATTTGTAATTTATATAGAACATACATGGCATAAAATTAAACGATTTTTTCTACAGAATTCAATATTTTCAATTAAAGCATTTTATTTTTTTTAATGTATAATTAATGATCATCGATACTCTTTTGGCATAGTTTGTATAAAATATCGATTAATTTCTCAACAGAACCTTTTAACTTAGTAGTTGTCAATCGTTCAATTAAATAATTAATTTTTTTATTTCTTAATTGAATAAAATTGACTTTTTTTCGTTTACTTCATCAGAGTTTTTTCCATAAATGTTTCAAAATAATTTTGTTTATTTTCTTTTTTCATATATATTAACAGCTGTTTATTAGAAAGAAAAATTTCCCATTATTTATAATTAATTTCAAAATATACTCAGACTTATAACTGAGAAAATGAAAAGACGCTCGAATATTTTATAAATAAGTACACAGAAGCGTAATACAAAATCTGTACTTCTTAAGATAAATCCAGTAGCTCATCGCTCACTGTCATAACTCGAGAGGATTGAGAGCCATTGATCAGCTGAGAGAAGCGAAAAAAAGTTGACGAGAAAATAATTTTGTTTTTTTTTATCAACACTTGTAATTAAAAACTCTTGCATAGGTTTGACCTCATCTTATCATTGTTCATTTTTCTAGAAACAACCATGCAGATTTTATTAGCTCTGTTGCTACTAAAACAATAACCATTGTTAGACTTTTGTTGGCATTTATAGCAAATGTACGTTTATACAAAGGTGAACTGGAAGCTTTGTTTACGGGCCTCGAAATGTCGACGATGAACATACTAGACGATAAAGATGGAAAATTTGTTTGAGTTTGAAATCTTCTTCAGTATTTCATATAGTTAACATCCATGCACTAGTGAGCTTTTACATCTACGTATACATGTGTTGTACATGAATATTATATGTATATGTGAAACTTACAATGCGTTTGAGTCATTTTAAATGCATGCAGCTTTTTAATTACATATCCCTCGTTTGTATGGTGCAAATGTGATTTACGATTTCCATGGAAATAGGATGCGTGATGGTTCAGACAATTTTGTGCTGAAGGGAATAAAATAATCGTAATCCAAACAGGCCAATAAATTGCAATAAAAAAATAATAGTAACTAAAAACAAAAATTTTTTTCCTCGAAAAATTTTATCCCTTAAAAAAATTCATAAAAATAAAGGGCATGCCATTTTTTATATATTTATTTAATTTTTAAAACAATATATATTTTCTACAATTTTTAAAATATTAATAATTAAATTGAAAAATATTTTTTCATAAAATAATTTTGAAATTATATTTAATGTTTCTTTAAAACTATTATTATTTTTATTTTATAGTTCACTATTCTTTATTCTGTATGATTTAATGGATTTTTTTTTTATAAGCCTCCATTGAACTTCAATAAATAAAGAAGAAAAACTTAATTCTTTTCTATACTGTTTTTCAATTCAAGATGAACACTTGGACTATTTTCTGTCGAATAATAGAATGAAGATAGACATTATTGACTGTTTTTAATTATTTCTCAATAAACTAGCAATTAATCACTTTTTATTTTATTGATTAAAAGAAAAAAAGTTTAAAAAAAAACGATGAAGTAAATGTCAATAACATTTTAATAAAGTATGCTCATGTATTGTATCAAGTTTCATTTAACCAATGGGTACATGTCTCTCGAATAATTTCAAAAAATTTTAACCACAATTTTTTGTGAAAACCAATTAATTTTCATGTGAATTATTATTTTATTTTGTCTATCATCAAAAAGACAGAAAATATAAAATATTTATATAAAAATGGATTTATTAGTTATGAAGTATTTTTATTGTCTCTTTTCATTAAATCATGATATTTTACTATTTAATTAGAAAAAAATTATTATTTTCATTTAATAATAGAAATTATTTCATTTAGATGTGATTTTTCATTATTTACTTATTTATAAAACAAAAAAGCTCCTACAAAATTTTTCGTATATATGAATTTTCTGTTAACATTATTTATTTCTCAAACATCCAATAATTTTATCGTGAATAATATATATATATATATATATATCCAGTGTTGTTTGTTATTTAAATAAAAGTGGAAATTAACATATAAAAAAGAATACAATTAATTCATCGATTATTCAAAATATTTAAAATCTCCACAAAATAATCATAACCTCAATTTATTCAGTTTCAATTGTACAGAAAAATAATATTTGTTGGTGTTTATTATCTTTAAATTTAATTAATCTCGAGTGGAAAAATATTTATTTAAATGGTGTCAAAAAATATTTTTTTATTGCAAATTAATTACATTGCTAACAACGTAATATTTTCGTTCATTTACTTATTGTTTTCAAAAAGAATGACAAATATTCATTTATTTATTTAGTACAATTTTTATTAACTTGTGAGTAATTTTAAATCATGAAAAAAAAAACAGATGTAACTGTGCACTCTCAATTATTAAGATTCTCAAAAACACTATTTCTTTCTTCTAATTAATTTTTATTTATACACACATCATCACAAAACCCAATCCTACCCTTTTTACTGATTAAAACTACTCCACACTATTTACTATCACCAAATGAGAAATTTTCCAATTAATTTATCTTATTGACGACCAATACTTCCACAAATTTTCACATTTTTAAAATTTTTTAGTGAAATAAGAAATAGATCTTTATATGTTCGAGTCAATATATATATATAAAATGGAATCTATCTTGAATGCCTTCTGCCCTTCCTTATTTCTCTTCAAAGTAATTAAACTAATGGAAGCGACGCGACGTTTGTGGGATACGAACGAACCAATGCGGGCTTCGAGTGATCCATTGAAATTGCGCAAACGATGAGTTTTTCTCTCTTTCTCTTTTTTTCTTTTTGACTCTATATACTATTGACTATCTCTCTTTCCATTCGACAAATAACGGTGCAGCTCGTGCGAACGTAATTTTGCAATTTCGTTTACCCGTGACGCCAATAGATCAATCGATGCATCTGATGGACAAAGGGAACTATCCAAGTTGTAAAGATTATTAAACGGTCGAACTCAAGTGAATAGTATCTGCGTACTGATGACGAGAGTAATATGTAATTGGATATTCACAAATCTTGATCGATTGTGATAATTCAGTATTAGTAATTATTCAAACATTGGTGAAAGCATCATTATGATATGCAATATTGTTTGTTACAATTCTATAGTACTATATATTTGTAATAACAGATATTAATCCAACAAGTAATAATATATTATTATATATGGAAACGTTTTTATTGATTTAGATCTTGGCCCAGATCAAGTATTTTTTTATCAGACCCAGATTATATCAATTACCTATAAATCACATTGGATGCATTTCATCATTGTTAATCGTAGTGCGTTATTCAAATGCACTTAATGTGTTTTAATATGATGTCACTTATTTTATTAACATAATAGTCACTTTTTAAACACTCTCAAGTAAATTAAAAGCGATACTTTTAAATTTAAGATTTGTAGTGACAGTATAACAGTAACATAATAATTTATAAACAATCAATTATTATTATTATTATTATTATTATTATTATTATTATTATTATTATTATTATTATTATTATTATTATTGTTAATAGTTAAAAACTTAAATACATGCCTTAAATTATCTCATTATTAACATAATTTTTAAAATTTTTAATTGGAGTAAAAATGATTATTAAATAAAAAATTGAATTATTTATCTATGTTGTTGCAATAACGAATTGTTCAACAGCTAAAAGTGATCACTACTAAATAAATAATATCTTACCCTTGATGTGTATATCTCATTGGACACGTGTGTTTGCTCTTCCACTATCTAATATTGATTCTAAACGCATGAGGTCATGTTTTCATTTCATGCCGAGTAATTGGGTCGATTATAGATTTTATAATGGACAATGTTAATCAATTGGTGTATAGAAAATTCAGTTCCACAAAATGAATTTTTATGATCAGAAATGTTGGAATATAAAAAGGTTGGTGATGGTTTATAAGAATAGTGATATGGCAAATGATGCCATTGGGAAAGGGAATCTCTTTCTCGTTTTCTTCGGTAGAATGATCGTAGAGTGCGTTTACGTCGTTCAATCGGCAGTTAACCTTCTTCACTGATGTAGAAACATTGGGTGACCTAGCTCCTGTGGTCTACACCAAATGGAAAATCGAGTCCTCGTACAGTTTTAGTATGGCACGTGTCAACTCCCTACACAAATGTGTTGTTTTTCCAGAAGGCTTTTTCTGAATCACTAAAATTACCATTAAAGTATATACCAACTGTAGTCTAATGTCTTATAATGCGCTTTCGGATTCGCATTTGCTTGAAATGAAAAAGTTTTAATACCTTGACGGATGTATAAAACGATAAATTCATTTAAATGACAAAGTTCGTGGACGTTGGGCTATACTACATGTACACACATTGGAAAATCAACAACGTGAGTCTAATTTAAATGAAGTTTCATAGGGACGAGGCTCGCTAAAATGTATATATATATATTTCTACATACATTTATATATGTGTGAAATACCGAATGAAAAGCCAGCAGCGTACACGCACGAGTGTTCACGCAGAATCTTCCTACGTTTCACTGAACTCACTCTAATTTCGTTTGCACCAAACAAACAATTCAGTTACAGTCGTATAATTGTTTGCGATTCGATCTACTAATGCAGTTTAATGCAAAAACTGTATCTTCAAGAGTCATATACTACACTAACACCCCAACATCTAAATTTCGTGTTGCTTCATGTCACTTAATTGTCTATTCTCATTCAGAAGCCGGATCGAATGTAGCTTCATCAACTGGTGAAAAATTTCTCATCAATTTTGTCATTTAGATTCACATTACTCCCTATTCTTTTCACACTCTGTCCTTGTTATTCCTTCATTATTGCTATTTTACTCTTCTTAGCATTCGTAATTAATCAGCTTTTATTTATTTGAGTAATTGGAAAATACTGTTAAGCAATTATTTATGGATTTTATCAATTTGAATATCAATAACAGAGTGATAGACGCTAGAAGAAAATATTACGCGATCAATGAGATTGGTGTAAGCACGTTGACCGTGGTATTGGATATAATTAAAAGATTTTATTATGCACAAATAATTAATTGAGTATAGTCAATACGAGTAATGTATTGGTTTATTTATAATTAAATTAAATAATTGATAATTAATAATTGTTGGCTATTTTTATAATGATAAGATATTATTTTTTATATTAATATATCAAGTATTCTCTAAAAATGAATATTTATTCTCAAACTGAACAAATAACTTTTTTTCTGTACTTTTCCAACATTTATTATGAAATAGTGTAGATATTATTGACTTTTACAACATGAAAAAAAAAGTAGAAAACATCGTACAACGCTTCTTTTTTTTCCCGATAACTTTGAGGCTCTCTAAACCTTTTTCACTTCATAAATTTAATCGGCCACAGCTTTATTGGATTTCGGGGATGGTTTAGTGCGCGGTGGATAGGATAGTTGATAAAATGTGCGAGAATACCAAGAGGTGATCTTCTCTCTTTCCGTCGTTGGCTACATTGCCGGTTAGGTGATGCTTTTTTCAAAATCTCAGGGAGCTTGCGATTTGACGGTCAGAATTACCAAGCTATTAGTTTCGGAATTTCTACGGGATGTAATAAAAATATCTCTTGTCCAGGGCATATCACGTAACCAAGCAGTTTTTCTTCATCGTTGTCAACATTTTTTCTTTTGTAATTTTTTTTTCTTCATTTCTTTCATCTCTACTCAGTCACTTCTTTATACATTTCTACCGCAGGAAAAAAACTGCGTGTTCTTTTCGATCAGTCTTTCTTCCTTTCGGTATATAAGAGCTTACGATTAAAAACTTGGAAGCTATATTGTGTGCCCTTTATATTCCCCTCGTTGTTTCTCTCGCTACGTTTACGAATCACGTTTTCCTACTACGGATATCAGAAATTCCAAACGTTCCCTCGCGTTTTTCTATTTTTCTTTCACCCTCTTAGAAATATTATTTGCGCATTAAAAATTTTTTTCAATCATTTCGGTGTACATACACATAAATAAAATGATGTATACTAATGGAAGGAAGGGATATATTCTTCTATAATTCTTTTTTTTTTTATACTAGTAGTTGGTGTGGTAAAAAATGGTTTCTACAGTCCTTTTTTGAGGAAATTATATAAGAAGATGGGTTTTGTTCTTATTTTATTTATCTCAGTGTTTTGGTGAAGATTTTCTACCTTTTGTGGAAGAAAATTCTACTCGTTTACGACAGACCTGAAAATCTAGGACTATTCAAGAGTGTTAGAGTCATTTTTTACTTGTTTTAAAACGTGTAATCATCATTGCTCTAAGTAAATTTTTTTTAATCTTCATTAAAGTGTTGGAAATGCATACTGAGATAAAAGAATATTTTTTCATATCTATTTAAAAATATTAAATAATAAAAAAAAATTTAAGTTAACAATGTTTTCATTTGGATTTTCCCTCTTGTCCTTAGACTTTATTCTTTAAATTTTCCTCTGGATTAAAGTTGATAGTTTTTGTTCCTCACAAAATTTTCTTAGGATAAAATAAAATTTATTTAATAAGGATTTGATCAAAAATGAACATCGAGTGATTTTTTCAAGGATTAAAGTTAATAAAAAATACAAATTCTTTATTAATTATATTTATTTATTCTTTATTTTTCCAATCAATTGTCAATTTTTCAAAATCAAATATCAAATATTAACTATAAGATAGTCGATTGGAATAAAATTTACGTCCAAAGTCGCAATAAAATATTTGAAATTCAATTGATCCTTTCCATCTACCACCATCATGACAATAAATAATTCAATAATTTTTCAAACATTGCAAAATAAATAGCATTCAATTGAAAAACTCGTGTCCAAACAATGTAAATGTTGTAGCAAAGGACATGCACTTGGAACTTTATGTTTACAAATATACAAAGTGGCATACACTAGTCGATATATTATACAAAGAGGGGAGAGCTATAACTCTTTGTATCTATGAGTCACGTGCATTTTTCTAGCTGGTCGAATATTCTCTCGCTATAATTTATTTTCTCAAAATCGTATATAGACATATACACCAGTAGGTACCTACATGAAGCATAAATGTAGAGAATGCTTGTAGATGTAAAAGGTCGGGTGTGAGACAAGAAGAGGAAGATTTCTGTGAAAAGAGGGATAAGATAGATAGAAGGTTTGTAATTGGTCTGCTGGGAGCGTGGATCACGCGTTCTGGAATGCGCCGAAACAAAATCCGTTGAAGCAGGGAAAACAACCGTAACTCTCTTAGTTTTCGAGATGGAAAATAGTGTTATGTTGGAAAGAGATAGAGAAAGGTGAATTCAAGAGGTGGATTGTTAGCGTCGGCCAATCTCTCATCCCCTTCTCTCACACATCTCTCATTCTCCATTCGAAGGCCGTTGAGTCTACAACTTGGCCGTTCTTCCTCCGATTCGTCTTCTCTCGACTACATTTCTATCTCTTGTTTCGAGAGACGGTCATTCGGGACTTTAAATAAATAACGACCGTCTCTCGTTCCCGTAGGAAACCAACGAAACTGCATTTTTTACTGAGCCATTCATCAACTTCTATTATCTACGACAGTCCAACTATCCGATTGGTTAAATTAACTAAAATGTACTGTTTACTTTACAAACAACTGATGGGTCATTTTGTGTGAGTCTTACGCTATTCTTTTTTCCATTTTAACTCGTAATTGAACTGTACTACACCACCTACCAGACGACCTGGATCATCCCGAGGGATTACTGAAATCTATTGCTCACCAATGTCATCGCGTGGTTGCCAATTCAATCCTCAAGTTGATTTTTCAGGTCACACATTATTCTGAAAAAGTTTATTTATTTATTTTTTATGTTATTGTTATTATTGTTCTAAAAACGTGAAAAGTATCTAGAATTTTTTCATTCGTAATTCAATCGAAGTGAAAAAGGGACAAGACCGGAGAGATACAAATCGTGATAGAAAAACTTATGTTAGAGGGTAATAAACTTGAATTATTTTTTTTTTTCTTTCATTTTTGCGATTAACATGAGGAATGAATTAAGATTGATGCTGGATTTTTTTTTATATTTATTCATTGATTTTCAAATGATAAAAAACATTAAAAAAACAAAAAAAATAACTATAATTTTATAATTTTAATTTTATTAGAAATTTTTATCATAAATCTAAATAAACAATATCATTATTTATTAATACTTAAAACAACACCTACCAGTAAGTTTTTTTAGGTTACAAATTCACAGTTCTTTTGACTCATAATAAATTAATGGTGACAAGTTTGAGGTGTTTGGGTTCTAACAAAAAACAATCCCTTATAAATTCAACTTATTGAGGTATTAGATTTAATACAGTCCTGTCTTGTCTGAGATTTATTGTACCTATATGACAACTACACATTAATAAAAATGATAGCAGATATAACAAATTGAGTAACTAGAGACCAATAAATTGAAAAAAAAAATCTGCCAATTTTATTTTATACAATTCCATCACAATTTTTTTATTTTTTAGATTTTTTTTATTCAGTTACTGCAAAAGTATGCCTAACTCAAGAATGATTTCATTCTTCATCATAATCACACTAACCTCAAATCGGAGGGTATGTGATTATGATGAAGAATGAAATTATTCTTGATTCAGAAACTTTGTTTTTATTATTGCCTAATTTTAGCTTTGATTTAAATAAATGAAATACTATACTTATGTGCAAATGAATAATCATTTACTTCACTATGAAAAATATCATTTTCTCTTTTATACTTTGTTTCGCATTATTGAAGTTATTTTTTAAAGAGAAGGATAATTCATGTAGTTAGATCAATAAATAGACATTTCTTTATGTAGCAATTATACATTTTTAAAAAAAAGCAAACGACATCAAATATATGATCTCTGTAACGATCTTTCCCTCACTGATTTTTTTCTCTTCATTTTCATTAAAAAGTAAATGTTCCCAGCAATAATCAAACATGTATTTTTACCCAACGTTTCTGAGTGAGAATTTGCAAATGCATATCGCTAAGAGGCACCTGGTAGCTCTTAAGGAGACCGAATTTAATCCGGAGCGTATCATGATTTCACGATCTGCATACTGCTTACTCGAGAGGTAATTTGTCGAGACCGCGTGAGAGCGAGATGATTCTAATATTAGCACGATGTATTAACACCCGTTCTATCTTCTGTTAATTCCGATTACTTTGCTTGAATATTGCATTATTTTATTATCAATTTATTGAGCACTTGGCTTACTGGAATGTATTTAAATATGCCTATTATGCGTATTTGTAGAAATTTAATACATTTCTAGATGACTAATGCTTATTCAAAAATACCTAAATGCATTTCATAACTGCACCGAGAGAAGAAATTTCACTGATAATTATTCTAAATCATAAATTTTATGTGTAAAGGAAAATAAAATTATTAAACTTTTTATTAGAAAAATGCTTTTGTTTTTTTTTATTCTCTGTATTTTATGGTAAAGAAGGAATATTAATTTTAAATGTTGATGTAAAGTGTCTTATTAGCTTTAAATTTTCTGATTTAAATTTATATAATTTTTCAATAGATTGAATATTATTTTCAATGATGAGTTGGTTTGTAATTCAAAATTAATCAATAATAAATAATTATGAGTGAGAAGTCATTAGTTATTAAATTAAATTTAAAAAAAAAATTCTTTAGTATTATTTATTTAAAATAATACATTTGATTTACTGTTTACTGTTTAGGTTTACTGTTTATAGTTGACTAGATCGATTATCTTGAAACTTTACATACTCTACAAACATGAATATTTCTCGGATATTGTGATAGATCCACTCCCAAAGAACACAGAGCATATCTTCCATTTGTTTATAAAATAACAGTTGTTAATATCTCGTTGAATACCAAGACTTATCGACACTAGTGCATTTTGCATATATTATTTAAATTATGTAAATAAATCATCATGATCATATATGATTAGCTCAAATGATAATATAATAGTAATCTAGCATACAATCAAATGTTTATTACTAGAATAATACTGACATTATTATTAGAAAAAAAATCGAGTTAAATTAATTCGATTTTTGTTGAGCAGAAAGAATTTATTTTTATTTCATAAAATAGTTACTATTAAAAACAATATACAAAGTCATTTGAAAAATTATTGATTCACGAAAACAATTTTTCATATACCCATGTAGATCTTTTCAAAACAAAATAAATAATTTAATTGTTTTTGATCAATTTTAAGTTTGCTAAATAATAACAACATTGATGCTCGAATGACTATATTAAATAGAAGATGTAAAAGAAGTAATATTATAAGATATATTTATGAGTGACAATGAAAGAGACGTACTTTATTATATATTTGTAAAGAACTCATGACTCTTTGCTCAAGTTTAGTTCCGGATCGGTGAATCACAAGTGTCGTTATTTCTACGAATGATAGACCAAGTCGTTCGTTTATTTTGGGTGAAAATTAACGAGCTCTAAAGTTTCGAAGACATGCATGGTTTGTTCGACGAAGAAAATTTTGTCGCGGGTCCCGGACAAGTTTCAGGTTTGGGCTCGAGGGTGAAACTACTGTGAGAGAGGAGAGATATCTTTCCTGCATCGATGTCTCGAGGGAGCGTCTTCAACCCTCGAAAGTCGAGCAATGGATTAATTACGTTACTTCTTGAGTAACTACACTTCAAGTACATATTCACAAGACCTTTTTTATTCACATGAAAAAATGGTGGTGTATCTTTTGTTGATGGAGAAAAATAACTGAATTTTTCTTGATGAAAATAAAGAACTGATGAAAAATAAGATGGAGAAAAAAAGAAAAAAGCTGAACAAGTTTGGATGAAAGGTCACAGTAGCTGTCAAGCCTCTCGTCTGTTTCCTGCTCGCTACTTGACGCAGGAACGAAGTGATTACGTCCGAAGAAGCCTCTTCCGTTTTTTTTCCCTCACCAGTGACGGCAAGAGCAATCTCCGTTTAGAACAAACACTCGTAACTTTCCTCGGTAAATCACGTCCAAAGAATAAGGGTTAATAATCGCGGTCAATCCTGCAACTCGATTCATTTACTCGTTTTTGTTTCTTCCTTCGTTTGTCCTAACAAAAATCAAATCAAGGTGATGATAAGGCCCTGAGCTATTTTATTGTTATTTTGTTACAGCTTTATACCCAATTTCTTGTTAGGTAACTATTCAATTCGCTACTTTCTCTCTAATTCACCTCTAAGGATTTATTTGAAAAACATTAAGTGTACTAATTATGTCAAAACATCATTTTGATATTCTTGATGATCTTCACGAAATCCACGCAATGATAATTTGAAACTTAGTCAAGTAAACCTGGTAAGCTTTTTGAAAAATACTTTCAACAGTTTAGAAAAGGAAAAAAAAACGTTCTGCCAATATACAATCACTGATTTCTCATAGACTTTTTTTCTTGATTCCTTAAAGATGATGTTGAAGTGCTGTTGCTTATCATGTTAAGAGTTTCTACAAATTGTCCTTGTACTGAAACACATTTCAGAATGTATTTGATAGTTTACCAGACTTGAGAAAGTAGTACTTTCAATCATTTTTCTCAAACATTTTTATGATGATTTCTTTTTAACTATGTAGTCACTTTTGATAAATTGATACAATTATTATATGCTATCGCGATTTTTTGGAGCTTTATTTTGTTGATTATTGATACAAGAATTTTTTTTTTTAATCAAAGTTAAGTCAATTTAAAGAGGCCATTTTAATAGCAGTGGTAATATTGTCAGTGAATAATGCATAATAACTACAACAATCAACTATTTACAAAAAGATAACAACAATTCATGTTCTATTTTCGATTTATTTGTATCATCGTAACAATCAAATATTTATATTATTCTGTGAAAGATCTTGTCATTGATAATTACTGAAAAATCCTTTAATTAGTTTTAAAAATATATAAACAGATAACTACATTTATAATACATGAAAAAAAAATCTGATTAACAACTCAAAATTTTATTTTATTACTTTATACTTATTTTTTGATGTTATAATATTTTTTTTATAAACAATTAGATCATTTATCAAAAAATTGAATTAATCATCAATGAATATCAACACTGGCCATTTATATTAAATTAAACATTGAGAATCAATGAATTCTAATGGCATCAAAGACCTTGGTCAATGTGTGGGAATTAAAAAAAAAATTAGTTAACATTAATTGACAATCTATAGTTGAATTTACACCAAGTTGAAGAGTATAAATGCGATATATAAAATAATGAAGAGAATAAATGTAAGAAAGTAGTATCGCTTGAACTGAGACGTTGGTTATATAGAGCACAGAAAGTTTCTTTCTCGGTTCGTCGCTACCCTTGTGAGTAAAAAAAAATATTGCAGCAAAGGTAGCGAGAGAGTTAGGTAGGAGTGGTGAATAAAAAGTAGAGGAATTATTAATTTCTGAGCAGAAGAAGGTAAAGGGAGAAAGGAGAGTTGGGTGTAGGTGGTGGTAGAGGAGGAGGAAGGGTAGGGAAAGGATAGTCGCGAGATAGACGAGATGGAGATTGTAGGCTCGGCCTGTTGAGGTGACGTGGGTGAGGGAAAGAGAAAGGTGTATGATATATAAAGCAGTGAGTGCACATAGTGAGTGAGAGAAGGTAATAAGGAGGGTGAGAAAGAGGAAAAGGGATTGCGCGTGGGTCGGTTGGTGTACAGTGGACGAGGAGGCGAAAGAGCGTGGAGAAGGGAGTAAATGCGAAAGAGAGAATCGCAAGGGACGCAGACTCGGGTGAGCTCGGCCGGCTTCGCGCCTATTGGCTCCAAGTATCAACAGTGGGGAAAACGCGTTTGAAAGCCGCGTCCGCGGCTCACCCGAGTGCTTCCTCCGCACAGCTTGCAAGATCCGTCAGTTGTGTCAAGCTAGGCGATCGAGTAGGACGCTCTTTAATCGTTCCACCTCCAAATTTCTCTCCCAACCGCCCGCCTGTTTGCTAACCAGAGCCACGCGCGCACAAATCACAATAATTAACAATCACTGCAACCACTTACGCCCTGTCATCACCGTCATCTTCACTACTGTCGCCCACAACTGTCAACACTCCATCGCTCAAGCCTATCACAGTCACCGCCGTCTGTCACCATCATTCTACGTCTCTATTCGAGTACATAGATCGAATCCAATCAAGAAACTGTAATACATGTATATATAAAGATCAAATAACTACTGGAAAAAGGAGCAACTGTACATACATAGATATATATTACTTATTTATATATCATCAAACAATAAGAAGGCTTTTTATTTCGAGTGTGCGTGCACATGTGGAATTGTGTGTGTGTGTGTGTGTGACGTAAGACAGCAGTATACACTACTTTGAAAATTATAACACACGGAACAAGACAAGACGTCGCGTGTTCTCTGTAATCACGTGCTACGCCGTCTTGCCGGACATTGCTTGAACAATTTTAACAGGGTGGCGCGAACAAATTATTACCAAGTGAAAAGCAGATCACATTCATCAAACTTTTCTATCGTCAGTTGGTGTTTTTTGTTTTATTTTGTTCATTAAGTGAAATTATCTAATATATTTCCCTGTAATGTTATTGATGATTTCTTCAATTATATTCAACGTCTGGTGGCTTTTTTAACGACACTTACATTAAACAAATGTCGTACGAGCTTTGTTCTGTTTCAATTAATATCATTATCAACTAATAATCATAAACAAATAAATAAATAAATAATCAAAAGTGAAAAAGAAGAAGAAGAAGGTAAATATAAAGATTTTCATTGACAAGAAACGCGTCAAGACAATCAAGAGTATTTATTATTAGTTTGTCAGTTCCTCTATAAAAGCAACGGCAATATACAGATAGATGATTTAACCAAGAAGAAAATAAACAACAAAATTTTGTTGATGAGTGTGAGAGGAATATGTAATGGTAACTTGTCGTGTAGGAGTTACGAATATCACTGCATACTCTCACGTTCTGCTATTTAGTAGTGAGCGTAAAAAAAAGGAAAATAAATATATCAACGTCTATACATATAATAGGTCTGTGTACCTACAAATAAATTTGCACATATCTGTACTGTAGCGTGTGAGCAGAAAAAAGCTAGGCTTCATCTCTGCTTTATCATTTTTATCTGCACTGACTGCATTTACCTTTTTTTTTATTATCTCTATCTTTTTTTATCAAAGAGGAGTACTCTTCTTATTGACTGAGCGCGTGGTCTCATTTCGTGACTGACCTTGCAACGCCGAAGGACAAAAGAGCACAAAAGCACCAGGAACGAACACCGCCTTGTGACAATCATATCTCGGTGTCTCTCTTTACTCTCCTCTCTCTCTCTCTTTTTCAAATACACTCCTTGACACTTGGATATATATAAATAAATATTAATATATTTATCAGAAATCCCGCTCAATCACACGTACAAAATTAAATTTACAAGTTTAAATAACAAAATATATGCAATTGATGGAAAATAGAAAAGCAAAAAATAGCAAATAATATTGTGTAAAGAAATTGATGAATGCGACCAAAGGTAGTAGTTGAGAAAATAAAAAAAAGTATATTGAAATAGTTCCAATTCGTGTACCTACGTCGTTTCAATTAATTTATGTAAGCGTGATTGACAATCATAGCTTTGCGCGTGATTAAGAAATTAATATCGGCGGAGATTAAACTCCCTACTATATTTTCTCTAGTCACAATTGTCTCCTCATACTCTTGCTGATTCTCATCAATTTCCCAGTGTCATTTGTGCTATAAAAAACATACCAATTGATCATCATTTGTATAAATAAAAACACCACTGAGGAAGAGAAGGTAAACACTTGACATTATCATAGACTAAAAATTCAACTTTTGCTGTAGATACATGTCATGAATAATTGATTAGGCTTTTGATAATAATAATAATAATAATAATAATAATAATAATAATAATAATAATAATAATAATAATAATAATAATAATAATAATAATAAGTGTGTGTGTATATGTAATCCATAAATGGTAGTAGCTGAAAAATAAATAGATTGAGACTGGATTCATTGGTGTGTAAGCTTAACGACATCACGAAATAAAGTACGGGAAGCTTAAGTGAGAGTAAGATTGAAAGAAGCAAGAAGAGAGAGAGTAGGACAAGGATAACAGGCCACGAAAATAAGAGTGGAGGTAGGAGGTAACAAAGTGTCGTGGCAAACAACAAGTGGACCTCGAGAGTTCAGGGCAACAATAAATTTGTTGGAGAATCAGTTGAAACCACTTGACAAACATTCGTTGGCCGAACAAGCAACAAGCGTCGTGGCAGTTGCAACTCTACTGAGAGCTCGGGCGGTAATCATCAACGCCTGGGAACATTGCTATCAATTTAATCAAAATAAGCCGGGCGAGCACGACAACGTGAGCGCCGCCGAAGGAGGCTCCACCGCCATCACCACGTATTTTCATTCGTATTCGTTTGTGCCGGGAGGTGCGGTACCCCTGCCACCGGCCCTGCACAACACGCATCCGGGATTTACCGGTGGTCATCACTTGTTTGGTCAGCAGGGTTGCAGTCTTGCCTGCACCTGCACCTGCACCTGTACCGCAAGCATCGTCTCGGCAGCTGCCGCAGCTCACCATCCTCAATTACATCAGCATCATCGTGCCCTTGGCACAGCCTCCGCCACGGTTCTCCTCCAGCCCGTCGAGCAAATCAAGGACGCCATGGTGAGATCCGCTTCTATTTATATTTATCTTTTTTTCTCTTCTTGATACTTTTTTCTACGCGATGATGAAAGTCAGAAGATGCGTCAATTGTCATTAACTATTTTTTGGAAATTCATTTTTTGTTTCATAACTAATTATTATGTAAAAATAATAATTCAATTTTCATTTAAAATGATTTATTTACCACATGCAAACTTGGTTTTAAAGTTCATAGAATTCTTCTCTTTTTATTGGACCTTAAAAAAGGTTCCGACAATAATTTAATAAAATATGTCATAAACTTGTACGATAGCATATAAAATCATTTCATTATATATAACGATTTCTTTTCAAAAATTACCCAGTTACATTTTATAGATAATATTTGTTTGTTTTTTTTTTTTTTTTTTCTTCAAAAAATGCTTCCGACTCTCTGCTACCATTCTAAATGGTAGTTCCCAGAAGAGCACTTTTGCATTGATGTATTTCTGTATGTGAGCAAATGTTTTGCAATAATAGTTATATTTAGTTCGATGAATTTTGAATCAAAACTCTTCTTTCGATGTAAAGTTTTTAGAGTTAATGAGATTGTTAGTCGAATTAATCGAATGGTTGAAGAGAAACGTGGTGGTTCACACTTTAATATCCTCAATGAAAAAATCATAAAACAAACCTGAGCAGATGATAACAAAATAGTGTGAAAAGAAGTTAATTGAAAAAAAGTACGAAGAATATTCGAGAAAGAAAATGGAGAGTTTAGAAAGGTCAGTGGCCAGATGATTTATTTTTGCTCGCGATCCAATAGCGATAATAACTTATAAAAGTAAGTTGAAGTAATTCAGTTGGAATTGATGTAATTACAGGTATCGTTCGGCTATTGACTTAATCGAGTTGGTTAGGGTATGTTGTTATATAGAAAGTAAAGCTGTGCTTTAAAATCTCAGACAGTAGTATCTTCTTTAATCGGTAGAATCGACAGGTGTTGAAAGCTCGCTAGTATCTTGAACGAGTTTGCAGAGAGCGACGAAGTAGAACAAGCACCTTGGTACATGAGGTAAATATTACCAAGTTACATTGTTCACCCTACTACGATGTAGTTCTTTTCTCGTTTACTTACTTATCTACTAGTGACAAGTTTAAATCACAATCTCTGGAGATTTGTCCCATCGTTCTTCTCCTACCGTTGAGATTTGCAGTCGTCCGCAATGAGTGTCTTGCAATTAGCGACACTCCCAAAGTTACTCTTACTCTACTGGTGATTCTCTTGTTCTCTTTCATTCCTCTTTCTCTTCTTGTTCCACATCTTTATCACCATTCGTTTAGTCTTTCTCACTTTTATATATAGACTCTAGTTTCAACTCACAATTTCTTTTCATCTCACTCTCTTTCGTTCATTGTCGTAGTCGTTGGTGCCGCTTCGGGAAAGATTGTACGGGCGTCATTTGAATTCACAATGTGGCGTGTGCTCGCCGTCACGAATTTGCAACTTCAACGACGGATTTGCAAGCGCTTAACATCCGTTAGTGGAGCAAATTGAGAACATCCAAGAATCTGGTGCGTCGGAAAGACATTGAAAGAGATGCAACTAGGGAAACATTGTATACAATAAGAAGGAATAAAAAAAAAGTGAAAATGGTAGCAAAATAAAAATAAATAAAAAATATAAAATGGAAATAGAATGAGTAAAAAAAAAGAAAGCGGAATAAGAGGAAACAAAGTTGTATTGTTAAACAAATTTTCTCCAATCTTGATTATAATTATCTTAACTATAATGAAGAAACGACAACGCCAGATCGGATATAGCAGTTGAGCATTTAATGAATAAGAAAATGAACTTGATATTTAGGATTTAGCATGAAAAGTTTTTGATAGAAAATAATTCAATCAGTTAGTGTTTAAGCAATTAAAATATTGAAAGTGGGCGATAAAAGTTAAATAAAAAAGTCTGAACGTCTTATCTACTACAACACAGTCTATTGTCCTGAACTCATAAGAATCCCCTTGGCAAGTAGTAGGCGAACCCTCTAGGCTTACGTGGCGTCGAAGATTAATTCCCTCGGGGATTCTTCTTGCTCTCATAGCTAGACGGTAAGCGTGAATGGATCATTAGGTGAGACGAATCGAAGTGAAAGCTTTGCGAGGGATGAAAGGGTGTTACTTTGCATTCTTCCGAGGAGGTTATGCTTGTTTCTTCTCTCCCTTAGTATTCATTCAAGAGTAACGGTAAAGCGTCGTCATTATCACACTTGAATTATTTGTCGACAGGCCGAATCATGCCAAGACAAGTTGCAGTAGTCCTATTATTCTCACGAGAGATTCTCTTTCCTCTTTCTGTAATGCGAAACTCATGACGAGTTGGATGGAAAGCTATTGCTGCTTAGCTGAAATGTTCTTGGATATTTTGGACATACGTTGCATACTCAGCCACTAGAGAATTTCATCTGTATAAATTATTTCCACCAAATTTTAGTATTAAACGACGTTTTGCTTAACGTGCATAAATTTTCAGTTATTTTATTTAATCAAATTTTCAAAGTATTTGCTAAGTCAGATAATTGTATTACTTAACTGTATTGGTCATTTACACATGATAAAGATCAACATTAGTGATTAAAGATTTCCTTTCTCTGAGAATTAATTGTCTGCACGCAAGCACACGGTTGGTTAGCACGGAGGTCAAGGAAACCACATGGAAGCTCATTATGTTTCGCAGACATTAATACATCCCTAGGTTTACTCAAACGCGAATTATGGTAGAATGCTACGTACCAACTAGCAAGAAGGTCCATTGTGGTAAACTAAATTAGGTTGGAACGCCCATCTCCGTTTGTCTTGCCGCATAAACCTCTTTGGTGGTTCCTGCTTCTGAGCTAACCTTCTTGTATGTCTTCAACTCTATTTTGATGAGAAAAACATTTTTTCATTGTCGCTAAAATTTTTTAAGCATCATTATTATTATTTTTTAATTATCACATATAATTTTTGACGTTTACAAGATTGATTATTTTATTCGTTTTTTTTTTTTTTTTTTTTTTGAATTCAATTAATTAACTGTTTGAAACACCTTCACGTCTGAATCCATCAGAAGTTTCCTTTAGTTATAATTATTTTATTACTACTTCAAAATGTCCAGGTTATGTTTACTGAAAAAATTGACATTCCAGAATTATTTGACTCTCATCTTTAATGTTTATTTAGTAAAATAAAATTTGTCACGTTTTTGAATATTATTATTGTCTTTAAACTAGATGATAAATATTATTATAACCATCTTCTTCATCGATTTTTTAACATTCGTTATCGAAAAAAGAAAAAGCAATAAAATAAGTTTGATCTGTGATTATTTTTTTTTGTTCTTCAATCAATTGTTCCGAAAGTTTACTAATTTAAATTGATTCAAATTGGTTTTCCAAACAGTTATTGAGAACAAATAGATTAAGATTATTTAATAGAAATTTAGTTCAAGGATTTTTTTTATTAAATAAATGAAAAATTTTATTTCTGTTAACGAATAACTGTTTTTTTTTTATGGCAATAGTGAATAGGAAAATTTTCAAATATTATCCACAGATAATTATTTTTTTATCATTGAAATACCGGATTTATAAAGTAATAAAATAACCTGACTTTTATTCAAAATGATTTTAATATCATATTTATTCAATATCGTACATATTTGCAGTTACTTTAAAAACTTTTTTTTCTAAATCAATGAACAACATCGTTAAAATATTTATATTACCTTCAATTTATAGTACATATTTATTTTATTATCAATTACGTAATCAAAATTTTTAGGATGAAAAATTGCCAAGTGTTTTCACCTGAATTAATTTTATTTTCGAAAGATTTTGATTCATTTGACAATAGATTGTAAAATGTCATTGTAATATATTCAAAGAATAAGATAGTTCGATTATATTAATTACATTTTCCATCATCACAGTCGCTGTTAAATAGAAAATTAACATTAATTATCCCAGTTGGAATAGCTTTTTTTCATCAGATTTTGTTGAATAGAAATCAAACATTTATCAACACAATTAAGATTAGTACAACTTTGTTTTCAAGGAATCTGATCACGTACTTTGGTAAATAGGAATATTTTTAGTTAAGGAATTTATCTAACACAATCTAAATCAGTTCGTGAGAGTCAATCAATGAAAGCTGATAAATTGTGAAATTGAAGATCCAAGAGAGCTTTTTAGAAGAAGATAGTATGTTGGATTTAGATAGGGATAGATTGAAGATAAGGTAAATAGAACTTTTAAGTATGATGTTTAGAGACAAGATTGATATAATTGATGCTTTGAATTGATACAATCAAAAATTAAAGTCAACTTTTCGTTTGCTTTAGAGACTCTGAACATTGGACGTGGGTTTCTACCATCAACTAGATTACTAGTATATGAGTGTAACATTCGGTATATTATACCACGTCCTTTTTCTCATGCCTAAGGCGCTCTCACTTACTCTTGTTCGTTCTGGTAACTCTCAAGCATGCAGCTCAACTCGGCTCGGCACGTATCTAATTACCTAATGACGTTAGTTAGAGTCAGATAGCTGAGGATTCACCTTGAGCCTTGTAGCAGTACGAGTTGTTACAGAACGTTGGTGGTATATTCTACTCTTTCGCTATCTCCTTCTCTTCATTCTCTTATACTTTACTCATTCATTTTCTTTTTCCTTACACGGTACTTGAGCTTGGTCTCGTTACTTGGTCATCCCTTGTTCTAAGTACCTGGAAATAAAATGCGCTATACGCTTGTGTAATTAGGAAGCCTTAGACAAAGAATCTGAAGAATTTAGTTCTCATATCATCGCCGTTTGTAGATAAGAAGAAGCTGGTTGAATATAAGTATCAGTTTTTTTCAAGAATATTTAATGATAATAAGGATATGCTTTACTACTATCAGAATTCTATCAAGGTTTATAGAATATCTAACTCATTAAAACCCACTCTGAATCCACAGCAGATATCATCGAACTAAACAAATATTGAATTTTAAATAAGAAAATATTAATCGACTCCTTATAGTTTCGTACTCATATCAATCTTGATAGCAAGCAACATTTTCTTTTACAACTTCTACCATAATTGTTCATGAACCTTCATTGTCCAGTATGCAAATAATAATTGTTCAATCATGAGCAGTTTCTTTAAAACAATTACATAAAAATTACTCTACTCTTATAATAAATCAGACTATACCGCATTCTCAAGACAATTCGTGAGAATCATTTGTTTCCGATGAAAACAATTCCTAATAACCTTTAAGTATGATAATTGGAAAATGTTAACAAGACAGCCATAAAACTCAAGAAAAACAGTTAATAAAAACTTAGTAAACACAATATCAACGAAGCAATTTACAATATATTTAACCTACGATTGTGCAAAGACTCTAATTAAATGAACTAAGTTATACCACAGGGATGTATTTAACAAGATAGTTACGATAAAAATCTTGAATTTATAAGAAAAGAATTTCTTACTTTTAAAAAAGTATCTTTCATGAGAGATAAGAGTTCACATTCTTATTAATAATACTTCAAAGTTGATATTATTTGCCGTAGACACCAATAGTCAGTCGTTACGCCATTGCACTACGGAATTACGGTGCGGTACTGAGCCGTCAAGTTCATATTGCCGGTTTCCTGTCATTAACGTACCGCATTCATCGTTGCCATGTACATATTGGCTTTTGCACACTCACACAAGTCTACACGAAGTGTGTGTAGCTGCCCAGTCTGTATCAATACGTTATATACGCATTACTTCCACTCTCGTTCACAAGGTATTTGCGTCAGTTAAATCTCTGCGTTGACCAAGTAAACCTATCACTGAACCGTCAAACGATTCTTGTCCACTAGCACCACTAATCGTCTCTCAAGATGACTTGACATTGAGTTTTGCTATAGAGAACTGTTGGATCTTCAAGAAAATACTATATACTGGAGCCAATGGGGAGTGAATCTTTATCTTTTTTTCCAATTATCGATAATGGCGACAGAGGCTGGGACATTGCAGCAACAAGTGAGTAAGGGACACCACTTGAACAAAAAATCGTTGAGAATTGAAAGACCAACTTATATTATTTCCTTTTGAAAAAAACGTTCCGCATGTGCACAGCATGATTTTACTTCTTTACTTATATATATATATATATATACATCTTATTTCTTTTGATTCAATTACTTATTGTAGAGTATATGAAATGGAAAATGGTTATGTGAATATTAATTTATCAATTGAATTACCGATCGAATTCTATGTCAGGTTTATTTTTATTCATCTTTATTTGGGATGATGGAAGGTATAGGAAATTGATTAAAATTCCATGCGATGTAATGTAAGGTTTATAAAGTCTTAGTTGATGGATTAGTTGTAATAGCTATGTGTAATTTTTTTTTCCAAAAGCAGGTGAGATAATTTCGGACATTCTTTAACTAACAACTTAATAAGAGGTAAATATAAGATATAAAATACTACAAGCTCTTTTGAAATACATTAATAGAAGACAATCGGCTTTGAATACTAATATTTTTGCTTTATAATTGATAAATAAAATAATTTGTTTTATTGTATTTTCTGTTATTTGTTTGCTTCTACATAAAAATAATATATACAACATCTCATGTGTCTGGAAAAAAGAATTATTTTGTTTAAGTTGATTTAAAGCATCAATGAGTTAAGAACTTTATAAATATTTGAAAAAAAAAATTTAATCAATCAAGCTATTGCTTTGTAAAATTTGAACAAAGCATTTTGGATCTTTATTTAGTAGACTATGTTCAAGGTGCAACTATTTGATATAGTAACTAACACTTTTTTTTACATAAAAGGATACGTTAATTGAAACAGTGTTGATCTTGGAAAATTAAGCTTTGAGTTATTAATATCTCTAGAGGCTGGTACGTAATATGGATTTTTTCTTTATTTTTATCAGGAATATTAACGTGCATCATGATGATAGAATTATTTTTTATATTAAAAGAATTTCTTCAACTGATTTTGAGGTAAAAAAAAAAAAGATCTAAGGTATTTTATAGTTAAGAAAAAAACCATTTCAAAAGTCATTGTTTAAAGTAGAATATTTTTTTTCTAATAAAAAATTATTAAAACGTTTTGTCTCTGAATCCTTTTGTTTTGTAGGGCTTTCTGATATTACGTGAAAGAGAAAGTTTTATTATACAAAACATAGAAAAATATTCCTTTAAAATTCAGGGAAGCCTATACTAATCAACATTTTCAAACATGTTGTTAAAAATGACATTCATGTGGGTTGATACTATTTTGCTTAACAAAGTCTGCATATAAAAGTAAAGTCTGAAATCAATATTTATGATATTCATGTTGTTAAAGATTTTTGAAATTGTCAGCAGAGAAATTCATTTAAAATTTTTGAAATATTATTTGGGATGAAATAAACTCCAACGAATTTTTAATTAAAAAATATTTAATTAAGTTTATTCAGGCAGAATATTTTTACACATGGGTTTATTTGTGAAGTAGGAATTATTCGAATGAATTTTTTTAATGTAATAGACTCAATGAAACATGTAAAGTCAAAGTTAATGTACATAATAATAATCCAATAGCAGAAAAGAGCTTTCAATACCAGCTTTTTTCAAGGTAACAATAAATGTCGGTTAATCATTTATTATTAAATATGGAATTTTTCAAAAATTAATAACAAATCATTTTATTATTAATTCAAAATTAAAATTGAATTTAAGAATTTTAAACATTTAAAAATGATGGATGGATTCAATGTAATCATATTTACAATAAACATGTTAAATATCATTAGACTGCATAAACTACATTAGAATTATTTTAACGATTATTTGATATTTTTATTTTAAGGTTACCTAAAATACACTTGTTTTCAGGTGTCCAACCTGGTATATCATTGCTAAATTGCATTCGTTATTAACAATTATTAAGTAAATATTGATTTCTTAATTTCAACTCTTGGGTTTCATTAGCTCTTAAGAAATCTGATTCAAAACAAATATTACTCTGATTAGTTGCACTCCATGTCATTCAATTCTTTAATGTACAGTATCAAGCTAAATATAAATATATACATTTCTTTAAAATTAAATTGATGAACTATTTATGATTAGCATGTAAAAATAGGGAACGAGAATTTTTAAGCTGTCGTTAATTTCTTCTTTTTAACAAATTAAATTTTTAAGTTGATTAACGTAGATAAAATTTGTGAGATGAAAGCAGAGAAACACCTACTCGTCTTAGGAACTTTTCGTTATCATCGTCACGCAAAGATTCACTGGCAAGATCCACTGGAGATTGTTAGTACCGATAGCCTGTTGATCTTCTCTCCCGCTTTTCTAGAGTTATACGACTGCCTTCATGGTTCACAATCTGGGTGGTAACGGTCTCTTAATCAACTAGTGAATCTTGATTAAAGTACATCAAACAGAAGACGAAATTATTTGTACTTGATATTGAATTTGGCTTGAAAGAAAAAAATAAAATTCACAAAAAAAGATCATAGTTGAATGTAAGTACAAAAAATAAATAAAATGAAGCAAAAGAAAATTATCATTGACTATTGAACTCTGTTGTTTCCTCACAAAATATTAGGTTCAACGAAAGTGTCGAGGGACAAGACACAGAGAAGGGAAGTCTAGGTATTTCTCAGCTGTCACATTAGCACGACAGTCACGTTTACTGTGCAAAGTTGTAACTTTCTTCGTTGGACTTAAAACAATCACCCAATGAACCTTCCTAACTTTTGTAAATGCTATAAGTAACGTCAGTGATAATATTTTTAACTTTCATAGAAATATTTAATCTTTTCAATTGTAAAATTACATATAAAATACGATGTACAAAAAATCATTTGATTGAGTCATTTGAATAATGTTTATAAACCACTGAAAATCATTAACACTTGATTAGAACATGTTTGAAATATATATTTTAAATTAAATGAAAAGTAGTTGATAAAAGAAAGATTCTATGCAAATGGAATTTTCATTATGAATAGAAGTTTTTGATGTCTAATCAGCCAATCGTCCTTCGAAATTTAATTGTCTTAATAATTGTGTTGAAGTCAATGCTCCAGCTTTTTATAGCTATGCTGCAAAAAAAGTTTCTTGTGTTGAACACCTGTTTTACTGTAGCTTGAAACTAGGAGTTGATGAAAGATAGGTGTTTTATAGGTTTTTAATCAGAGTTTTTGAATGTTTATTAAACAGTTGCCTGTTTACAACATTTGAACTTGAATTGTCAATAATGAATTATTTAAAATAATTCATTCAACATTTTTATTTTTATGACATAGTATTGGAGAGTATTGCATAAAGTTTAATTGTATATACTTTGTGGAATAAGAAAATTTTTTCAAAATAACACAAAAACGTGGATGAATTTTTAAAAACTTTGTTACAGAAAAATTATCAAAAAACTCCAAATTGCAGAGAAAAAAGATGGTTAAAAAATTAATTTTCTACTTGACTTCTTTTTAAGCTGCAAGTTTTGAAAGTCTCTATGCTAAAGGCTAAATACTTGCTGAGGTTTAAAAAATTTTCATTAAAAATTGAAAGTCGAGATTGAAGTAATTAAGAAACATTTTTTTACTCCTCTTTATTTTTTTTTTATTCACGATAGTTAGTAATAAAAATTATTTTTAAACTCCAAAAAAATCTAAACCTTCAAGTACTCATTACCACTATCATCATAATCTGATAATTCTTTTCTTTGTAATCTAGATTTAAAAAGTAGTTTAAAAATGAAAAAAATCTCGTTGTTATGATCTCTTAATTCTCATGCAAAAGATACTTTCACTTTCAGGATGAAAACACAGCAAAACATACTTTTAATTCCTGACTTAACTTGTGAGAGTGAAATGGGGAATGCAAAGCAGCCAAAAAACAAGTTCTAACCACATTCACTTATACTCCCATAGTCTCTGTTGCATCTTATCTTTTCTCACCAAAAGACGTCAACGGAATTAGTGTTAGAATGGAATAAACTCGGTAATCCTCCGGATAACTATTGGTCGCAGTTAAATCCTCTTTAGCAACCCCACTGAACTTCCTTCAGCAATCCTATGAAATCCTACTAGATTCCTTGATGTGGAATCGACTGATAACATCTTTGTACTGAGAGAGTATCACCGCAAGATTCAATTCTCTATAAGACGTTGAGTGAACGTTAGAGTGCTTAGAAATAAATTTGCATTTATGTCTGAATATCCATAACAATAAATAACAAAAGCTCGAAGGAAAAACAATATCACAGTATCTAAAAGAATATTAACAACATGAGGATATAAAATCGTGATTGAAGTTTTCCAGAGATCCTTTCTCTAGCTGTTTTATAACAAAAGCAAGCTTCAAACTAGATATGCATAAATGCGGTATGGCTGGCATGTTGGCAAGCAGTGTGTAATAAAAACTGCTCGTAAATCTTGTAGTATCGATCGGGGGTTGCGTAGAGCTGCGTGTTCGTGATACGAAATTGCATGGTAGACATGCAGAAATGTGGCGATACTAGTAGGTAAGCTATACCGACCTTCTATCTTTTACTCTCAGAGCATTTCACGTATATGGCCACCTAAAATGTATGATACAGCTGGACGCCAACGCGCTATTATAGTGGAGGTGGATCTTCTCCATAAAAAAGGTTGAAAACAGCAAGCTGTAAAACCGGTTGAAGGCTGCATTATCCAGGCCACGTGGCAGATAACACGAGCTTAAAAAGTAAAACGAGTTGAGTACACATTTGTTGTTGTTTTGGTGCTTTTCGTCGTTTTTAGTTGAATTAATGCAACTTTATTGTCGGCTCTTGTCCCTACTCATTTTATCTGTCAAGTGATGGCATTTGTTTCATCGATCGTCATATTGCAGAGGGTGAAATAAACTATAAAGGGTCACTTTTTTGGCATTTTTTTTATTTTTTTAATATGCTATCATTGAAATATACCGGCAGATTATTTTTGAAAAAAGCTGGTCATTGATTTGTATTAATGAAGAATATGTTATTTTAGGCTAGGGATTTTTAATTACTTAGGGATCGATGATATAATTTTTTAAATTCATCAATGTATTGAAATATTTTTAATAAAAAACAATTTTATTATTATTTTCATTATAAAAATTAAAACTATTACCCCTTTACTATTTATTTCTCAAGTCCATTGAATATCAAAGCTATCTTGCAATAATTATTCAAACCAAATGAAAATATCTTTGTAACTCGAAATTTCTCGATTCAGTAACATTGTTGTCGATATTAATTTTAGTTACCAAAGCAAAATGAAAAATAGATTTTATCCAGGATATCATAATTTTTGTATTTTTCGCGTGCTTTAGTTGTAAAAAATATATCAAATATCACAAACGTCTTTATTTACGAGAGTCTTTATAGAGCAAAATTTGATTATCACCAAACAACAGTTTTTGTAATAAACAAAAATTTTATTTAGACATTTTTTTGTTCACTTTAGTGATCAGAATATATATTTTACTTCATTGATTACAAAAAAGCGTCATTCCCTTCTAATGGAAAATAATTAAAATAAGAACAGAAGTGTTTATTCCCTTTATCTAATAACGTTACAGTACTACTCTATTTTTGATAAAACCTCATTTAAATTTATACTTGCCATTAATAATCTCATTAGCATCACTACAAATCCAAGTATTTTATTTTAATGCATTTAGTCTGTTTTAAAATGACGTCACCCATTTAATTAACATTCTAATCACCAAGGTGTTTAAGTATTAAATACTTTAAACGTTTTATGACAAAATACTTGAAATTATTTGGATCTGTAGTGACCAAATGAGTATTTAAAAAAAATTCTAATCGAAATGTAGAAAAAAATTGTATTTTGTTTATTTTTTTTTACGATAAATTTTGTACTGTAGTTTGTTGAAGGGCAATAGGTATAGTTAGGTATAACTATTATATAGGTTTTCGTTGATAGTACACGTTGAAAAATAATTGAAGACATAAAGTCAAGTGTAAAATGAAAAGTTTATTCTCCGTAGAGACGTTGGTCGTACATTTACCACAGACGTAAAGCCACCAAATGGCCGTGTAAATCGGTTGAAGCATAGTAGTAGCATAACTGCATACCAACGCACAACACATCTAGGTTGCAATGACGTTGACGGTAGAATGTCGTGCGACGACAAGCAGTATGCGGCTGGTTCGACCTCAAACGCCCATTTATAGCGGTAGTATATAGAAACGTGAGACGTTACATATAGCAGTTGAATACCCCCGACAGCATAACTTTGTTCCTAGAGGACGTCATGTACTTTACTGAGACGTGCGGACACTTTTGTTATTTGACGCATACGTACTGTAAGGGGAAAAACCCTAGAGATGTTGCGTGCGTGACACAGATTTTGTTGAATAAAAAAGTAATTTTTTATTTCATCCAAAGAAAAAGTATGGCAAGTAGCGTGATGGTGATGGTGGTGGTGATGTATAGTAGCTAATATGCATGAGTATTACGGAAATTCAGGTATTAAAAGGAGTAAATGTGGTTGCGTTGTGGAACGCATCAACTTCTAGTGTACAGCATACGAAGAATTTCCAGCAGCTTTCTTACTTTGCGACTTACTCTTACAATCGACTATGCATCAGGCAAATTCCAACTCGTCGCCTTGCTCACGAGTGAATAGCAAAGTAGATAGTGCTTCCACCAAGCACGTCAACGCTTTCATAAGGGTGATGAGAGGGAGGAAAGATGCTCCTCTAGAAACTGCGTTATAGCAAACATTTGAAGATGCTCCTAAACTTGAGCCTTTTTCCGCATTCTTTCAAGTGTTGAGTAGAGTTTTGAGCTGAGACGTCTCAGCATTTTCCGGGGTGGTGAGTTTGAAGATATTCATGAGTTTTTATCAGAGATTTGGTAAGACTTGGAGCTAATGACGTCTTATATGGGTGATGTGTTGAGAATAGAGCTTGCGTTGTGGCTCGTGCGGGTACACAGGTCGGTTTTAATTAGAGCTTGCATTGAATCCGAGACTGCGCACCACCCGAACAGGCTTTTCGATTAAATTATTAATTAACGCTCTCCTGGAAATACCGCATCGCACGCGCTCCCAAACATACAGGGTTACTATACCCTCTTGGCGGTCTGTACAGCCCTCCGGCAAACGATTTATGGCGAGTCGATAGAGACTACTTTTGCTGCTGCTGTTGCTGTTGCTTCTACGACGAGTATGTGGCAAGCGTTGAGTTTCAGCTTCGTGTATCCAAACAAACCCGCGAGCAAGTGAATTTTGGTTTACAAGTATGAACCACATGAGAGGATATACATATATACAACACGTATAAACCCTTTGTTCTTGTTTCTAATCACTTTTCGCTTTAAAACGCTTTCCGGGCTACTCTCTTTCTCCTCCTGTGTCCTTTCAATAAACCCGAGAGTTGATAGAACTTGCGTTATAGCTATAAACGCTTTTCGTTTGCCTTTTTTTTGTTGAGGCTCACGTTTCACTCGGGGTGCCGGTCGTTTTACGCGAAAAAGAGTTGGAAGTGAGGACTCCTGTCGCTGAGGGCGAATCGACGGGCGAATATCGAATAGCCCGACGCTCAAAGTGATGGGTGTCCCATAGCTGGTGAGAGAAAGTAGATAATTCTCTCGATTGATCGATCGACAGATTCAACTTTTGCGAAAATTCAACTCGTCATACTCGGTGTAATAGTTGAAATTTCATTAAAGTTACATCTGAATAATTTTTATCCCCTTTTTGTTTTTATACTCTTTCATCTTTTTTTTTTTTTATAATGCTACTCTATTACTTTCACTAGTCTATCAATTTGGATGTTATCATTCCTGAGCTTTTAAGTATTTTTAATAGAATTGATATTATTTCATTTTTATTAATTCAGTTACTTAAGAAATTATTAACACCGCGATTTATTGTATTGATTCTTAATTAACTAGTTATTTAAATATTGTTTGATATTTTAAAAAAAGTAAGTTGGATAAGTTTTTTATTATTTATGTTCTGAAATTACCAATATTTAGGAAATAGAAAGAATTTTTTGGTTGATATAGTTACATAAAATGCTGCTGAGAGCGTATCATTACGATAAAATTAAATGTATTACTCTTCCAACGTTATAGAGATTTTCTGTAATGGTATCAGATCCCAAAATATACCATCCAGTTGTGATAAAATACTAGAATATTGATATGATCAATTATTTTATAAGCGATAAATTGAACCATATTTATTATCCGATAAATGGAAAATTTGCAGAAAATTACTTTATAATAAAGGTACTGTAGGATATAGTTTTTTATTTTAATTTTGCTTTTTTTATTCAATTACAATATATGTTGAGCACAAATGTCATTTTTGTGGATTGATTGATTTATATAAAAAATATATTAAACAATTAATCATGCCATCATGATATTAAAACACATGAAGTAAATGTTTATTTACTCTTTTCAAATATTTTCATCAAGAATTCATCATCAAACAATTTATAAAAACGTAATTGGAAAATAAATTTAATTTACTGTCTGATTGAGGTTGAGATAAATTGTATAAACAAAACATTTAAAAATCATTTGTTTAAAAATGTCGTTCTACAAATATTCAGTTGCAAAAAAAAAAATCGCAATTTTACAAAAAAAATGTCAGAATTATGTGAGAAAAGATTTCCTAATAACAATTCACTGCTGAATCAATTATCAATTAGTTGGATAAATGAAACGATATTGATTAATATCTATCTCAGCAAATATAATATTCATAGGTCAAGTACCAAGTTAAACTATCAGCAGTTGATGACTGGAAATGTAAGTGTAAGTACAATAGCGACGTGGCATTAATTGGACACGGAAATTTACTCAGAATTCCGACGTGCTGTGCCGTGTCACCAGGTGTACAAGATATGAGGGGGACATTTTGATGGAGGTTAATTCATTCAGTACGGTATATGTATTACAAATGGAGGAAACCTATGTAACTTATATATATATATATATATATATATATATATATATATATATATATATATATATATATATATATATATATAGGCAAGTAGCTAAGTGTGACTTTATCGAAGGAAGAGAGAAAGAGAAAGTTAAGAGGGTTAGTCAAGGTTTCACAACACTCTCAACACCAACTGCCCTTAAACTAACTCTCCTTCCTCTCTTCTTGGCATACTCAACAACCTGGGGACGATTTCAACCCCTCGTCCACACCTTGGATCGACGCAAGTTTGTCTCCTGATTAGACATTTATGACTTGAATGCCAAGTATGCGCTAAAGACGCTAATTAGAACTTCTCGTTAGAGTTTGCTAACTCGTCTACTTTACCTTTATATTGATAATTAGCAGTGAGCAGAATTGATAAGGAGAGTTTTAATGATTATTTCATCATTTTTTTAAAATTCAGAGCTACCTTGATATATTTCGAATAACAATAGAATTCATTTTACTCATAATTGCCGTACACTTTTTCTTTAATTGGAAACAATTTTTTTTCCATTCTAAAAATGATTTTAAAGACAATGTAAATTTTTTCTTTCTGTATTGAAAAATAAAAATTACATCTTTTTTATTCTTTTTAATAAACTTTACACTTAAAAAAAACATAGTTGAGTCTCATAGTTGGATTTACAATCCTGTGTTAATTTCTCATTTGACAGAAAGTATTTGAGTCCTTTTCGAACTATTAACAGTAAATCCAACTATTTATTTCTCTCAGTGTATTATTATTATTTTCTTAAGAAAAATTTTTTTTTTTTAATTGTAATTTTCTGAGACATAATGATGTTTTCGTAAGGCAAAAATCATTTTAAAATTTAAAGTTTAGTGTTAGAAGCATAAGTTCTTTCTTTTTTGTTGGTTATTATGATGACGTACGAGTAATAAGAGGTAAATATTTCTTTTTATCTTCATCTAATAAAATTATCAAACCATTGTAAAATTGAAAAAGACATTCAATTCATTTCAAAGGTATAATGAGTTTTAATAAATGAGTTTAATTTTAAACGAATAGTTCAATGAGTTATCTCTACAATAATATTAAAAACTTTTTTTATACATAATTTTATGGTACACTTATTACATAGTTGGTGAAAAAAAAATCGAAAAGAATAAAAATGTTTCAGTTAAAAATAAGATATTTGAGTCGTACGCAAGTAGATATGTATATGTATATAGAAAGGTACTCTATTCCATCGAATAATAAAAAGAAGTAGATATTCTTCTTTCAGAAGAAAGATATGTTTATCCTCATGGGGAATCCACACCACTCACGAATGGAGGGCTTCTATTATTTTTCAATTGGCCGAGCGCACCACTAACGTTGCAGACAGAGACTTTATATCCTGAATGTAATTGGAAGTGGCTTTACCATCTCAACTGAGTAATTTTCTTTGTTGAAATAGTAAATTTGTATTGGTATATGTATATTGCAGTTATTTTCGAAATATAAGAGGTTACTTCGAGGGATTATGAAGGACAACAACTGAAGTACACTAATTTGTACAAATTTCGTTATGTTCTCCAGTTTAATTAAACTTGTACGAATTCAGATGTGGAAAAGTACTTACAAAGACTGATAAGATTCGAGAGAAACCGACTATGCATTGTAGATATCACTTTTAGAAAGAAAGTCTGTAATGTTTTTAAAACAATAAAGTACGAAATATTTCCATCATAACTAAAATGAGTATGACTTTCATCAGGAAACTTTAGTTATAAAAGATGACTGTAATAACTTAATAGTGAATATGAACAAATAAAAAGTAATTGATGAATTTATGAGTGGGTTGTTAAGTTAACAGATTATGGTGATTTTTATTTAGTAAGTTTAATTATAATTCTCCACCACCTGCTTCTATTTATATTTACTTCCTTTCCGCTCGTAATCACGTTCAAGACTCGCTTGGGAATTCCTGGGAAATTGAAAAAGCAACGTCGTTCAAGTAACCAGCTACAAGTACTTACCAACAAGTAATTATTGTAAGAATTCTAGGCCGGCATCGCTATCAAGAACAGGAAAGAAACTACGTTCCTTTTCTATGTCCGACTATATCTAACAGTTCTCCTTTGACTGACCGAAGTGAGTACGTTTTCACTGTCGTCAATTGGTTTCCTCCATACTCTTCCTTGACTCCCAAGACTTCAATGTGCCTTTTTCTGCACCAACTTCACAGTTATTACTACTTTTTTACTATTTAATAATTCTTTTTGAGGATTACACTTGATTATCTTTTTTTTTATTAAGAGTATTTTATTAGTAAATCATCATTCTCATAAATCAAGATAAAAATAATTCTCTCTCGATTTTTAAGTTAAATAACAATAAAGAATCCCCCCAATTTTCAATGCAAAATTTCTTACTAAAAGTTTCTCAAATAACAAAGTTTTTATTTCATGAACTTTTAATGAGTGGTAAGATTCTACTTTAAAATTTGAGAATTTTGTTCATCAGTTCCATATTTATATGTATTTATGTTGACGTGGTAGAGTTTTCTGATAATTATTTTTTAACAAATTGTACAATGTCCCACATTCATCAACCTTATGCACACCTATATATTATTTTATTTAATAAACGTACTCTTGAGCAGTTTGCAATTTTTTTTTTCAACTTTCTTTCTGTATGTATGCGTACGTTATGCAGATCCGCTTTTCATACATTATATTTATTTCTTCTTTGTAACAACGTGAAAAACGTGTGCACGTTTATCCTTTTTCTGTGTTCATAGCCGGGTTGCGCGCTAAACGAGTCTCGCCTGAAAAAGATTGAACTAAAGGAGAAACGAAGAGTATTCGAAGAGAGTGTATGGGTGTAGAGAGATAAAATAAAAATTTGTTAAGGTATCATAGCGTATATAATTTTATTTTGGCTTGTCTACACTATTTTATATAAAGTCAGGTTTTATATTAATTTTAAAACTGATGAGTCTTAGATGTTCTAATACACTCAACAAAATCATGCTAGATTAGCAGGAAGAAATGTTATGACGTAGTCCAGCAAAAACATCATCATATCGAGTTAATGTTATGATAATAATAATATTAATATTTGGAAGATGCACGTTGGAATATGCTCACTCAGCCGTGGCTTAAATTCAACTCTATCTTGGTGTAAAATCAGTGAAACCATCTTGCCTAACAGCCTCTACGTGTCTGTGAATATATCGAGACTTTTTTGTTGACAACGTGCGTTTCTAAAATGTTCGTGTATTTAAATAAATTTCAAAGAATTATATTTGTACAAAACTTTAAATCATAATTACTATTAATTATAAAAGAAAAAAAAAGCAATGTTCAAAGTAATAGACGAGTTATTTTTTATTTCTGTTTCAGGTGAGTGTCCCCATGAGTGAATTTCTGCAACGAGTAACGAGCACATTTGACCTGCGGGTAAGCGAAAATTTCAACTAAACGAATATAAGAAGTCAGTGCTCAGGTTTGTAGGTATACGTCTGTAATATACAGCAGTGTATGAGTACAGTAAATATACATGTAGGAGAGTATAACAGGCAACAAACTCAACCGATTTATTTCGTGATACTTGGTGAAGCGTGGCGACGCTTAGATGAGGAGAAACGAGGACGGGAGAAGAGAGTAAGCTAGTTCGAGAGTATTCGTTATATGAGCCTATTAGGCGATCGGTATGCATTCTCAAGTGCACCCTCGGGAGTCGTGGGGGATGGCTTCCATGAATTTCCAACTAATCGAGCGAATTTCCGAGACTCGAGTCTGCCAAATTAGTCGACACGATCGATTTCGTCAATGATTAAATGCACGATTATAATGTCAGATGATATCCCAGTTGAGTGTTATAAAAATCGCTTGAAATCATTCAGTAAATTCGGTATAGGGGGATAATTGTTTATTCCATTATTTATAATTGGGAAATTCGGCTGGCTGAGAAACGAGGTCATGACACGACGTCATCATGATCTGTTTTAGAATTTAGGAAAGATCGTGTGGAATAGTGATTTTCGGTATTTTTAGAATAAACTCTACATTTATGTACATAATTCTGAATTTGTATCACACTTAATGACTGCAGTTTGTTGATTACATATTTTAAATTTTCAAAGTAAAAATAATTCAAGCTATTTCAATAACAAATAATAATTTTCATGAAAATACCTAGGATTAATTTATTATTTTTGAATTGTTGTTGAATCCCAAATGTATTGAAACTGAATAAAAAAATAAATGAATGTAATTGATATTCATCCAGTATGAACAATTGCTACCTAAATGCATGCTTTCATTGAAATTTACAGATTTTTTTTTCCATTCCATAAAATTTAACTCACATATTACTGTATTCTTTGATTTTAATTACTGTTAATTACTACGAATTATTATGTATTCACTAATTTTCATTTTCGACTACTTTTAAAAAATTCATTAATGACAAACATTCAACCTCAAATATAATTAATTTTCCGTAATAATTAAAAGTTGGAAAAAAATGTTATAAATGATAGTTTTGAAAATGTACTTGAAGTATTAAGAGTCTAGACAACTTAACAGATCATTGGTCTTCAACGACAACATCACTCACTACTACTACTACTACTACTACTACTACTCATAACGTACAAATCAGACTTTTGAATTTGATTGGTTATTAACAATACATATATCAAAATACCTTGTTTCAAGTGTTTTGTTTCCACTTGTTGTCTACAGTCATCTTCAGTTTATACCAGTAACGACTGAAAAAAATTCGATAAAATCCATGCGTAATTTTATCTCCGGGAATGAATCAATCGACATAAAGAGTTTTGAAGTAATTTTCATTTCAACTTCCAAGTACATATTTTTTATTATATTTCAACTTTCGTTCGATTCAAATCTTTTGATTTTTTATTGATTAATTGTAAATAATAAAATATTCTTGTAATTTCATATATGGTACTTTTCATTCAGCATTATCAGCCAGTCATGTTTCACGACTAGATTTTATATCAATAGTCATGTGGATGATGGTTCAATCTACAGACATAACTAGATAATAACGCTGGACTAGTAGTTTCTTATGTGGATAGTGTTAAAGAAGTTATAAGACAGAAGGTTTAGTCGATTTTCATTTTGAATGGAAGTAAAGTTTTTCTAGTACTTCGTACCACATTTTTAGTAAGATTTACTACTTGAAAAGTAAATCTTAATCCATATATTAATAAACAATACTCCTAAATCCTGGTAACTCATTTGTAGTATTTTTTACTTTGAATTCGGTACATTTTACTTCCTCGAGTAGTATAATTGACTCCTATTAGAAGTAATTTGGGAATTATCGACGATTCGAAATTAGCAAATAATTTTAATAATACTTTCTATCTTATATTGTATAACGTTCAAGAATTCGATCTGAGCAATACATTATTTATAATCATTCCTTTATTGAATATTTTTTAATTTATCACTCAGCACTAAAAATTTTTCATATTTCATTTTATCCTGTCGACTTTTCTATCAAATACATGCGAGCATGAATCTATGACACGAGGATGTGTGTAGTAAAATTCATCTGACTGATTCGAAAAGGGAATTTTGATTATCGAGCACGACAAAGGTGACATCAAGTGGATGAGATGCGAGAGACACGTGAGGCGCAGTAGCTTCGAATGCCACAAGTCTCGTGAGGGTGACTCGATTTCGACCACAATTCGATTACGTTATTCTCCGTGACGTATTTCCGGCAATAGAGCTCTTCCTCCTACTCTTGAATTTTTTTTCGTCTTTTTTATCTCATTCCAAGTCCTTCTTCCCTTAGTAGTCTATGTATATATATATATATATATATATATATAGTCGTCATGACGCTTCACATTGAGTCAAGAAGCGCGTAATAAATTCGTTTTACCGATAAACTCAGTAAAGCTCCGTGGATTTTAAGAGATCTCCAGTGAACGAATTTAGGGGTTATCCGTGAAGAGATCGATTTGAGCGTCAAACGATATCTGATAGATGGAAAAAGAAAAGAACTTGATCTAAAGAAATGTACTCGGAATAATCGAATTGACATAAGAGCACCTTCGTATTTTGGACAAAGTTGTAAACTCAAAGTGCAAACCGATCACCTATCAGATAAGCAACTTGATCAGGGGGATGCTCACACACCTAAAACCGAGGGAACACGTAACGCAAGTGTGTTATCTATTAGCCGGGCGTGATAAACGATTCGCTTCCTTCCTCTGAAACTTGCCACGTAAATTCAATACTACGTTCTCCAACCCACAGTGTCTCTATCAAACCTAGTAAAGCTACAAATTCTTACTAAATAAAATACTATCAAGTTGTATTTATTTATTTTTTTACCGTTTACTGATTTGTTTAACTTTTATTATAAAAATCAATCAATTATATCCCTACAAATCGAAGTGTTTCATTTCAATGAACTTAATGTGTTTTAATAGGAAGTATAAACTTGAAATATTAATCAAAGTGTGTATAAAAGTGAAACAATTCCGATTAGAATTAGTTTAAAATTCAAATGATTTATTTTCGATTGATTTTATCGTTGGTGGTGAGAACATACAAAGAACGAGAAATGTACAATCATATCGGTTTCTAGGGCTTGTGAGAAGGGAAGACACTCCAGGTGCTCCAAAAAGATAAGCACAAATGGCTGATGCTTGTGTATAGACCGTTCGCGCGTCCGGTTGTACTCGTTGCCAGTTTCTGTGTTGATATAATACAGTAAAACTCGAGAAATGAGGCCATGATACGTGTAGTAAAAAGGTACAGACTACACGTCATTTTGCAGCTTCGATTTTGTATTGTTTTATACACACATATCGACAATCTTCTCGTATATAGGAATTGCTTGCAATACCACTGGGTAAGAAGAGTTCTAGGTAATGCCTTGAGCTGTATTTTCAATTTACTCGAGTTTTTGCTTTAATTTATTATCCTTCTCCATTCTAACTTTATCAAAGTTATTTAGTGATACTTTTTAGCTTTGAGAATATTCTACAAATCTATTTTATTCAAAGTAATTTGTTTTTTCTATTATTTTAATTTTCCAGTAGGCAAAGTTTTCATTTTTTTTTTTTTTCGGTTGAGTGTTGATTTTAAGATGATTGTGTTGGGATTATTTATTTTGTGTGAAATTTATAATATGTAGGATGATGTAGTAAGCGGATTTAATGCTATTTAAAATATATAATAATAAATTCAGTAAAATGAATGGTGTTTAATGAAATTCAGTATTTTGAATATTTTAATTATTTCGTTTAGTCGTCCATTCGTTTATAAAAATAAAGTTTAAATATATTCAATATCGAGTGAAACAACATTGGTTTTAAGGCATTATTATTGGATTGTAATACCACATAAAACGTATTCACATATTATCTTGCATTTTTTTTTTTTTTTTTTTTGGGTATAATGTGCTATTAATTATTTTCATTCAGCATCAGCGTTAAAATTAAATATTTAGTTAAATGTAATCATGAAAAAAACAGTGGTGAACATGTCTATTTCCCATCGATTGAGATATTACAGATTTTTATCAATAATTAGCTAATTGTTTACGATGATAATGTGAAATCATTGAAAATTTTCCATTTTTTGTTCAAGTTAAAAAATTTATCTGTGTATATTTTATTTATTGTTGTTTAGTGAACTTTTGTACAATGATCATTTTAGACACATTTGCTAGATTCACATAATTTTTTTTTACTAGACATTCTATTGAGATACTGAGAAAGTACTATCATATAGCACTATTATTTTTGAATTCTATTTAAGAAATAGATGGTGTGATATCGAGTACTCTTCAGACAGTATCTATACTAAATCAAAGTAGAATTGAGTGAATTTTCACGGAGGATTTCCCAATGTCACGGAAATAGTTTTCGTTCTATATCAAGAAATCTTTGAATCGTATTTGTAAATACCAAATATATTTGAAAATAATTAAAAAAGCATGTGACCATTTTTATTATCTATCAATGATCATTGATGGAATGAAAAAAGTAGTCATAAAAACGTAACTTTCCCCTTCTTCCATTATTATAAATTGGAATCAATAAAATTTAATTCATATTATTGGACATACTTAACAAAAAAAACCGATCAGTTTGTGAGCAAGTACGTGAGGATCATACCGTGAATCACCGTGAGATTGTGAACATACAGATTCACGTGTTGCAAAAGCAGCGCAGGTGTGAGAAGAAAATCATGATATAAATCTCATCATTCTACAAGAACGAGAAAGAGAAGAAAAAGAGAGAAAGAATGTCAGTTTGCTGAAAAAGAAACGTTAGGGGATTATTACGATTTTTTTTACTCTCTATTCCTTTTCCTACCGTCTGTTACTAACCCTCTCACCCTTCATACCTTTCACTTCTTCCCAGACTCGTTCTTCTTTCAGTATTATCCGAACTATTCGTTTGTTCCTTTTTTTCTTTCTTCTTTTTCCAAGTTTTTTTTAACGACGACCAGCTAATGGCAAAATTGCAGTGGTTAATTGCCGACTGGTTGTGCTCTTACTTGTTGGGAAATGATCCGCGAGAGAAACACTGAGTACCATAGGATAAAGTTTACGAAAAGAAAGCTAAAAAAATCTTTAACATAGATTTTTAATATATTTTTTTTGTAACATAAAAAAAGCTGTCGATCTTGCATTCCTTTTAAAGCTCCTTTCGACATAATAAGTGTAGAAACAAATAGAATGAAGAATAGAGCGGATATATGGTCATAAATTCGTTGAAGTCGACAACTTGGGAGATTGGAAAATTGGTTTTTATCCTTGTTGCTTTATTAAGGGATAGGCTGAGTCTCCAGTAAGTAAAGAGAATTTAAGTCGATCGATTCTCGATACAAAAGATAAGTTACTAGTGAATGATGATGAATACAAAATAGCCCATTTTGAAATACTACAGAGAGTAATAATACTTATAATGATAATAATAATAATGAGAGTAAAGAAGAAAAGAACATTTTTTTCACGATAATATTCTATATGAAAGAGAAAAGGGTAAATTAGACTGTAATGATATACTTAATCATGATAAAATAATATTATTAATTAATCATTCATCATGCTTAGAGGAATTTTCTGTTCAGACGAAGGTTAAAGGTGGTATGAATGTAAATCTAGCGAACATCAAAAGTGGAATGAAGTGAGATATCATCCAAGTGTCCTTTCGGGATCGTACGGTAGCTCTTGATGGGATCCCCATTAGCCTGAAGCATCCTATAAGCAACAGAGTCGAGTGTCACTTGGTAAAGAGTTACTGCACGTGGATAATTTTCATCCTTGCTACTTTTAAATAAAATTAATTAATGAAAATTCATCAGAATACAATATCTTTCTTAAGAGCTGACACCATTGGTGAAGCACTTTCATCATTCAATGCCAACTTATACATATGAAAAAATAAAATTCAATTTTCGTTTATCCATATATTGAAAAGAGGATTTAGTGCAAGCCAGTAGGGAGCTATCAGACAACTCATTTCGAACTTTTCCTTCTTGATCGACTTTCTAGCTTTGCGCAAATGCATGAGAGGAGAGTAAAAGGATCGAAGAGTGCTGCTAGGTAAAATATTAATACGAATCCGCTCGAATGGAAGCGAAAATGCGATACTTCCCCCCTCCCCCCGCGCTGTATGTAGTTTGTCGCACCATTTCCACTATTGCTTCTCTTTCTCGCAATTCCCTCTTACTTGCACTACTGCATAGCAAGTGACTATGAGTATTACCGGTGTACTCGGAATGTACTGTGAGGGAATATTCAATGGGTCGAGTTGAGTAAATATTGGATGAGTCGACGACGAGGTCGTGGGTATCGGGTGTCGTGAAATTTCACACCATCTAACCCTCTAGTCCCATTTCGTTGACTCTACATAACGCTCCCACACGATGGCTTTTGGATTAACTTACCTCATTCGTTTTTTAATATCTTTACTAATATCCTTATTTTTTTTTCATCAACTTCTGTCATATCTTATGGATAAAAAGTGTACGCTTAATCACCTTCGTATGATTCAGTAGTACGTGTTTATTTTAGATAATTAACGAATCTTTTCTATCATAGTTCATAGTAATAAAACACAATATTACTAGTGCTAAAGAATCAGAGACAAGGATAGAATTCTTGTGACATTATTATCATTTAGATGTCATTAAACAGATAATGGTATTTGTAAATATTAAGATAAGATAATATGAATATAAGTACTATGCATAACTTGAGTGATGCTATCCAAATTAATGTCTATACAACCAAAATAAGCAAATTTGAATTAACACAAAGCATAGTATCGATTAAATTTTTTGTTTGTTTCTGTATAATAGAATACAGATCTCTGGTAAAATTTACAATATTTTTTAATTAATTAATAGAATATTTTTAAAATTTTGCCTTTTATCGATATCAAGTTTTATCTATAAATTGTGAATATTAGTGATCTAGTTCGATTCTTCTCATTTAATTATTCAAAGCTTCAATTAATTTATAAAATTTATTAAACAAATTTCAAACAAACGGAAGTTTTTTTATCCGCTTTAAAAAATATCTTAAAATATAACATCTCATTCATTTAAAAATCCGATATTTGTCGCCATAGCTTTCAATAAAATTGTAAACTTTTATGTGCTCTGCTTTTTGATATAACTAAAATCAAATTTCAGCTTCGTTGTACCGAAAAGTTGAAAAATTTTCTATTTATAAATAACTCTTCGATTATTTGTGTGAATAAATAAAATTCACTTTTTTATTGTCTCTAGAAAAATTGGATCAAGATTTTCAAATTGATTTTTTCATTATTCTTATTTATTCTTAAACAATTTATTTTTGCATTTTGTCCAAAAAAAAATCAATTAATAATATTTTTCGGATAAAAAATCACTTTTAAAAATGTAAAAAAATAAAAATTAGAAACCGATATTTCTGTATTACTTTATTCCCCTAAACAGCTGGGCAACTACATTTAGGATCTCGTGTCACGTAATATAAACCTTATTTCTATTATATCACTTGCTTGTATTCACTATAGTGTCACTCCGGAAAAAGCATTTTTTATACTTTCGGAAGCAGTCGATGGTGCAGGGAATGTTTAACGTACTAATGACGCACCGAATAACATTCAAGTATTGACATAAATTGATGGTATGTGGGCAGATTTATTAACAGATGAAATATTATCTATCATAATAGTAGACATGATGTAGACATTGAATAAATCAAATAAGTGATTTATCGTAAACAGTTACATTTTTCATTTAAACTTGAGCTCTTCTCCTTCAAATATTGTATGTTGAAAATATGTACACATAACCGTCAAGTTGAAATAATTATTAGTAGAGAAATAAACTATATTACATGCGACATGTATGTAGAATTGACTACTGAACGAACTCGGCTACATTTGAGCGCCGTGGGATTTTTAAATTTGATTTACTTCTCTCATGGTACTCATAGATCCTACCACTCTCTCGACTCGACTGACATATGCTACCCTCATTCTCCCTTTTCCGTCTCGATAATGCACCGTTTTCGCGATCATAAATCTTTATATGTATAGACTAACTCCCATTCGAATGAATTTTCATCCATTTCAAATCAATAAACGTTATCCTGCATCAGTTAATTTATTTATATTTTATATTACCAGTTATCGTTATTTTATAGTTTATTCAATTTCGTTTCAACTTTTATTCTTTCCATGCTTTTTAAAGCATTTTAAATGTTTAACAATGTTTATTAAAATTCAATAACTCTTAATGAAATACTGAATCATTTTTTTCTTATTACAGCTCTTTTTTTAGTTTTTATTCGCTGTAATTAATTCAATGTATGTATTTCGATTTATTCAAGTCTTGAAGAGCAAAAAGCTTCTTATAGCTTTTATCATTTCTCTTGATAATTAAAGATTTATATATTTATCTATTCGCAGAATTTACTTGAATCTAATAGATGAACTCATTTATCAATCTATCATTTTATTTAAAAAAAAAAAATCTAAAATGACTTATTGAATTAAACTTAAATTCTTAATCAGCTTCCGACTATTTAAAAACTTGACGATTAACGGTCTGCTGAATAGAAATGCTCTATTTGTTTTCATGATATTTCTCACAAAAGCTATTATTACATATAGTTGAGTAATATTTGATGATAACTCTAACATTGTATGGTTACTTTCAGTCAATCAATATGTCCTGCGATCAATTAACTGAGATGAAGTTTGAAAAAAATACTACAATCCAGCTTCAAAAAAAATGGATAAATTTTTTGAAAAAATTCCAAGTCGATAAAAAGTTTTAATAGATATGAACTTTTAGGATCAGACGTACAACTTGTTTTTCTTAATATCCCACCTCAACATTTTTATTGCCCTCATATGTGATATGCTGGATCATAATAACCATCATTATAATAAAATAAAAAAAAATAAATATAATAACAGTAGTTATATTTCCGTTATTACTTCTTCCATCTCAATAAAAAGTTTTGTAGACACAGAAAGATATATATCTCAAGGAATGTATCAAAAATAGAATAAACGGGAAAAAAATGATAGCATGAAGTAGTTTCCCAACGATTTACTGGATCGATGCCAACACGATCTATCAAAGATTACTTGAAGTAAACTTGAGAAAATAACCATGAGGTGTATACATTTGTATAAGTGACTAGTTATTCACCAATCACGACATGTGTACTAATGTAGGTTTGTGTAGCCAAACAAACTAAACTTACAACACCCTTTTGAAATACGACATTGTCAACCCTGTTGCGTCGTTGTTGTCGTGTGTCTACCGTCAAAGACCAAGGCTACGCATACACCTTTGTGTGTGTTTTAACACAGTATTAACTGTGATTCATTTAAGACAATATAAATCAATTATACTGATTAAAAGTTGCCATAACTCAACAGCTACATGATTCAGAGCCATTAAAAAATTAGACGGAAGAGAAACAATTAACAAATTTATAAATAAATGAATTTCGACCAAAAACTTTGTTATTTATTTTAAATTCATTGTTAACAAAAATAAAATTAATTTTAATAATAGATATAAAATAAATTTAAATAATTATTCTTATTCGTTTTTTAATTATTCACAACAATATTATTCTCTGTGTTTATCAAAGAAAAATTATCATTAGTGGAAAAACTAGAATGGAATTATGTTAATATAACAATCGAAGTAAATAATGAATTATTAAATCAATTGTTGTGATACTCAATTGATAACAGACTATAATTTATTATAAAATTTATAGAAATATTGAATTACTACGGATATACAATTGTTGTGTATGAAAATACAACTGTTGAGTATGAAAAATATTGTGATGAATTGGCTTCAGTTTTTATTGCATTATGAATATTTACTTAATTTCATTCAATTGAAAATTTTCGAATAAACTATTTTTTATTATTATTTAATAAAAGATTTTTAACCACTAAAAAGTTTCAATCTGCGTTGATTTTAATCAAAAGTGCATTACTCTTACTTTTAAATAGAATAATAACAATATTGAAAAAATAAAAATTTAAGGGTATGCATATGAAGGATATAATTAATATTAATCTTCCCAAAGTGCAAAAGCTTTAGTATCTTTCAGTCCGACGTCAAAAACAATTTTCATCAATAGTTTTTCATTACAGAATAAAGATGTTTTGTATTTGTGGTAATCCAACAAGTTTTATCCGGCTAAAATTGCTGATAAAACCTTTATCTGCGTTGTATTTCAGTCATGGCTTACGAAATATCGTATTATTCGCACCCCAGGTTTTGTTTGTCTCTATTTTAGTGGTTTGATCCCCCGTCACATAAGGGATTTTCGGTGTATGTGAATTTTTTTCAGTGACATTTGACGAAAATATTGTCTCATTGGTTAATAGACGTGGACATGGCTTTTTCAATGTTCGTTAAATAATATTAATAGTAATGATAATGAAATGATAATAATGACATGTGAATGGGCAGCAAGGGAACATCAGTCGACGCGTGTATAATGTGTACAGAAGGACAAGAGGAGGTCGGGAGTATCGTGGTTAAACACGATGACGTTTACCCTGCTAACCAACCACCCTTGTGTGTACCAGTGGACGACACGAACCTTGCCTACACTTTTCTAGCTGATCGATCGTGAATCTACACAAGCGTGTACATTCGGCCAAGTTTATTTTCGGTTTAATCTTTCACTTTGATTTCTGTTCTTTTGATATTTTCAGCTATTGTCAAAGCAACATTCATTCCAAAAGAGACAAAGGGACTTTTAGCTTAGTAATTTTACGTGTTCCAGCCTTATTCGTCAACCTAATTAACCAAGTCTCGAGTGCCGCAAATGGAAATTACTTCGTTGAGCTAACTACAGATTGTTGTGCGCATATACTAAATATATACACACATGTACAATATACAGTGAAAATCAGAGTAGTATATTATTTGCCCATATACATGTACGTAAAATGGATTGTTATGAATTGGGGAATGTGAGAGGGAGTGAATTAGGAAGAGATTGAGATAATGTTGTAAATAGTATGAAATTAATTAACCAACTTATTTCAATCATGAGATGACGATGCTTGAGACAATTGAATCAACACGCTTCCAAAGATAGTGCCGAGCACAAATAGTATATTCAAGTTCTTTTATCTTGTCACGAAGTAACTCTGAATTCACTTGTAGAAGATTTCTAGATAGAAAATGAATGCTAAAGAGGCAAAGAAAGAATGCGATATAAAATAACCCTGCAGTCTTTTCTCTTCGGTGCTAAGAGTTTTGTTGGGTGTATGAGCAAGACGGAAGACAAGAGCTTTACTATATACGCAACTCATTTTTATTTTTCTTCTCTTTCGTGTGCACTTGTGCACGATGTTTAGGAAAATTTGAAATTCATGAAGTTGAGTGGTGTTGACTCTATGACGTCGAAATTGCCAGGGGGATACTATAGAGAGATGACGATACGCGTTTTTGAAAGCTTCCGATCTTACTCTCTTTTCTATACTCACGCAGACGTAAGTCGATGAATTTTATAATAGTAAACAAGTATACCTTACTTATGCACTAGGCTTTGAGAACCTGACAAATATCCATAGTAAATATTTAACGTTCAAGTTTGATTTTTGCAATCAATAAAAAAAATTTGTCTTAAAAAATAGTTATTGATCCACAAGTGAAACTTTTTTCTTTTTAAATATTACACTGCAGTAATCGTCGAGGCTGTTCAAGATATAATTTTTATACTCGTCAGACTTTATTTGCAGACATTTCATGTTTACTTGTGAGAAATAATTAGAGCGCAAAGACTCGGAATGTTGAGCTGAAAATTGAACTTGTTATTTTTCTACTCTTACTTTTACTTTGGAGCTGATAAAAGTTTACATCATATTTTTTAAGCTTGCATTTATTATAAATATTTTATATTTATTTAAAAATACTGAAATACAGATTAACTATCTTTACCTTCAATGGATACGTGTCTTTTTGAAAATTCAGTTGTTGAAAGTTTATCCAAACTCTCGAAGAGTTCAAGGGTTGGGTAGGGTAGAAAAAAAAACACTGAAGCGGATGACGTTAAAGAGGCGCAAGAGATGAGAAAATAATGACAGAAGAACAACGGGAAACCGTGTTTAAGGAGGTAGAGCCATGACGACACAAGTCGTTGAAGAATATATAAACTTGCATTTACTTGTAAAGAAAAGTTTTCTGGTGGATGAACATAGTTTCCATCCCCAACATACGGATATTGTAAAATGTAAACGTTTATGTTAGTATCTTTTTTTTTTGTTGCAATTGCACAACTTTATCAATGTGTCACTAAAAATGAAAGTACTTTTATACTATTTTCCTTAATAAATCCCCAAGACAAGTAAAGTTTTGTCTATAAAAAACTTAACAAACTTGAATTTTTGTGAAAGAAATAAAAGCTTTATTTTATAAAATTTTACGAAGAGTGACAAGTAAATTCAGATACATTTTCATTTTTCATTCAAATTTTAATCGAAAGTAAACAGTCGTTAATAATGAATCAATTAAATACTTGGACACATTTAAAGAAATAATTATAATTAATTTATAAATAACGATTAAATAGACAACTTATAATCGATAACTCACATTAATAATGAATATATTTTTTACTCCTTCTGTTTATCATTATGATTATTATTTAACTCAGTTAAATATAAAAATACAAATTATATCAATAATATTACTTATTTGATTCATCAATTAATAAATGAATAAAATTAAGTGTAAATAAAAATGTTTTACTGGAAATTAAATGAACGAAAATTTACTTACCTGTAGTTACTTTTTATTAATTTAAATAATTTCTAGCATGTTACTCTTGAGTAATAAAATTTAATTAATTATACTAGCAATTTCATTTCTAGACAAGATCGTATTTGTTGTAATAATTAATTAAACTGGTCAAAATTAAGCATCATTGAGAAAATAATTTAGGAAATTTCTAAAGTAAGAATAATTATTATTTCAACATGACAATTATTATAAATATTTATTTTTGTTAATCGTATAATATATTCTTTTATATTTTGTATATAATTTATTGCAATAATCACATATAGTTTACTTATTCTATTTCTGATGAAATTAATGAATACATTCATTAGAAAGTCACTGTGATTTATCGATACTTCGTTCAATAAACTGTGGCCAATCTCGTGGTGCTCAAATAAATTAGTTAATCTGACTGATTGAGTTAGCGAATATATATTTTGATTCAATAGTTTCTCAGTCAATCTACAAATTACGAAAAATATTATTTAAAAATCATCAAATAATCAATCATGAAATTAAAAATCTTCATTGTTTTTTAAATTATTTAAAATTTTTCGATTAATTTTATCAATTAATATAATAATAAAAATAAATGGTTATTATAAATAAACAATATTTTATAATTAAGGGAGTCTTTCTTACAGTTTTTCCTTGAAAAATATTCAAACAAATTTGGTTTTCCAACTATAATCGAATCCTCCTTTGAACAAGTACTTAAAACTTTTGCGCTGATTATAAGTCTTCATTACTTCTATTTCCGGTATGCCGTACGCTATAATCAAGTATTTTATATAGATCACTAGCATCATAATAACGAGCAATATTCAATGAAGATACCTTACCACCAGATATTCTCATGTGTCGTCATTACTCAGTGAAACAACATCCTCATTAGTGTGATTTTTAAAGAGAAAAAGGGAAAGAGTTAAAATATATCTAATGAATCGCTAATTGTTATTAATCCTTGAAAAATAGAATTGAAAATGTTATTCCTCGACGATAGACTCATTTATTTTTATAGACTTCAAAGTACTGACAAGTAACAAAGTAAATAAAATCAGTTAAAACTACCTTACAAAAGCACATTGTTGAAGGATCTAACCACTTTGTGGGTTCAGCTTTATCACCACGAAGCTGGAATATTTTCTGCTCGTTCAAAGTCTGTGTTGCGCTACAATCCATTAAGAAGAAGTGAGCGAGCGTCGTTCAAAGTGGTAAAGTTGGTGCTCGCATCGACCGGCGTTCCAAAAGGTTCAGCTGAGCAAGACCGAGGTCTACTCATCTCTCGACCTACTCGAGATATTGGGAGTTGTGGTTGTCCAGAAAAGACGACTTACCTTCCTACCGATCTATTGAGTTCCCTATCCGTTTTCCACTTCTTCAAGTGCCTTGCCTTGTGTATTTTCGCACGAGTGCCCAGTACTACTTTTCATCCATTATACAACATTGGATATAAAGCCACATAACCACCGGTTCGTGTATTATTTATTTTCAAGAGATCTATCTATTATTAACTCATGTCCCCAGCAAAAATCTTCTTTACTTTTATTCCTTCCTTTTAAACCATCTTCCTTCTTTTTTTCCAACTCACTGGACAAACCATGGCTCAGTGATGATATCCCATGAGAATAAACCCACTACAATAGGTCAGCTCAGAAGAAAGCTTTATCAAGCGTGTAAACTTCAACAGTAGTCTTATAAAACTTTCACTTCATTTTTTACTATTTATACATTTTTACTTGACTTTTCATTCATATTTACTTCAGTACCCTTAAGTACTTTTGTTGGATTAAATTAATTCAATGTGTTGATCAAGTTTTTTCTTGATATCAAAAAAGAATACCACTCTAAATACTCGATTTACTAATTTATTTAAATGTTTGATGAAAGAGAACCACTCTTGGTATGAGGAAATTCGCCCAAAAATGTCGTTTAAATAAAATTGAAGAGTTGGAATAAATATTTTTTTTGGATAATGATTTCATTTTAAATATATAATTCTTTTTTTTAATGCAGAAAAAAATAACTTAAATTCGTTTAAAGATCAATGATAATAGTACTTTAAATAATACACTCGGATTCTATTAGATCACTAAACAAAACATTTAATTTCAAATTAAATTTTCAAACTCAACTTTTATGCAAAAACAAAATTTAGCAAATTAATTATTTATTTAAAAAAAGTAGAATTATAAATAGTATTCTAAAAAGCATTTGTAAAAAAAGACATTAGTGTTTCAAATATGTAGAAATATACATGTTTGAAAGCACATATTCTAATTAATTTTTCAAACCCTGAAAAAACAACTCTAAACATCACACTGTTCTGTATGTGAATTCAAGTATTTCTACATAAGTGGTTCCCTTGAGTCTACACACACTGGAAAAGAGAGTTTACTTTTAATGACTTACAATTAATAATGTATAGTGTATGTTTATTTTTATGTAGTTAAATAAACAATAGTTAGATATAATTTACAAAATACTTTCTGTTTATTCGAAAGTATTAATTATTAATCAATGTTTATTTACTTTGTACTTACACTGGAAAAATATCAAGAGCAGCAGTTGGTACTCTCGTCTAGTTCACCTCTTCAATACTTTCTGTCTTTCTTTCTCACTTTATCACACTCTCCACGACTTTTATACAGAAAATTTCTGTCATTTTTTTGCTCTATCCATTTTAAATGTGTATATTTTTTTAAAAGGACATTCTTAACAGTAGATTAATTTTGATATCAAAGTAATTTATATTGTTGATTAATTTTTTGCAAGAAAAATTTTCAGCTATCTATTGTGGTTAGATTCATTGTTGAATAACAATAATATTGCTCTGGCAATTGTAATGAGCATTTGTAATATATCTATAAGTATTCGAGTGATGACTTTAATAATAATATTGATGAAATAATCATGGTATATAGCTTGTATTGCGGTTTATTTAATCAGTAAATAATCAATATTCATTGATTGAACTTTTTACATGAATTTATTTGATAAAGTTTATTAATAACCTTGAATAATGTAATTCATGATTAAAATTGATCGTTAGTAATATTCAGAACAGAAAGATTTGACATTAACTGTAATTTAGGAGATTTGGTGAGTATTCATTTGGAGATTGTATAGGCACCTAAAATATTGTAGTTAAATGTACTCATCATTGTAATGTAAATGTGTCTATTAAATCGTAATTTTTAAATATAAATCATTTAATACTATAGTTAACATAAAACGTTTTATTAATAGTTCTATATTTATCGTCATATTGCATAAGTTATAATCAAAGTTTTTATCTCCTAAAAGACTTGATATAAATCAAGTATTTCTATTTGAAGGTAGTGAATAGGGTAGCTGACGGAATGAATACTATCATTTATTAAATACGATATTTTTGTTTTCATATTCTTAGTAAAATACACAAGAGGAATTTGAATTTAAGAAATAACTCTACATAATTCAATTTTTATGTTAAATTTCAAATGTTCCATGTGGTACCAAGAACTTATGTATATCTAAAAGATGGAGACGAAGTGCATTGGAAAAGAGATTTGGAGATTATTAAAATCGAAATAATACATAGAGAAAAAATATTTCCAAGTGTATACATCAAAGAAAAACTCAATAACTTCAATTCAATCGTATTAAATTATATTAACAATTATCTATCTAACATATTTGAAACAGGTTCACTTAATTGTTGTAAATTATTCACTTGCATTTAAGATTTCAATAATTACAAAATTTCCGTTGCTTTTAGTTTTCTTTTTTCTACAAATCACAATAAAATTTGGATAAATCATGATTTCAGTGCAAAACAGAATTTCCTCTTTATACTAACAGTTTATCTCTACCTTGTGCCTTCCTACAATTCACTTACATACAAAAGCTTATACTATCCCCTTGATGTACAAAGTAACGTCAATTTTATTTACATCCCATTTTCAAATCCAATGCATCAAGTAATAGCCGAAAAGTTCAAAAGCACCGCGCATTATAAACGATTTCCACCAAGCGAAACTCTGAAGTTGATTTATAACATCAAAATTAATTAGCTCTCGAGAAAATTCAATCAGTCTAATTAATTTAATTTAATACGGATTAAGAATATACTAGTAATTAACGTTTTATTTCCTGAAAATCATTTTATTTATAAATTTGATAGTAAAAGAATTAATTAACTCCATTTTTTACGCACAATTGTCCGAATAATTTTAAAAGAAATTAACTATTTAATTATACTCAAATATTACCTTTTAATTTTCTAATGGGGGGAATGAGTGATGATAAAAAAAAATCAATCACCTTAAATAATACATTCTCTTGTGTTAACAGACAAAAGTAATATAATTAATTCTACTTAGAATTTATTTTAACAACAAACACACTCAAGCAGATCCTTGTTAAGATCATAAGAAAGATTAGCAGTACTTATATAAGTCAGTGTTAAGTAATTAAAAATAATTCAATGTTGTCAGAAAATCTAGTATTGACCACACAACAGTATTATTCATCATTAAAATACATAAATTATATAAATTTCTCCAAAGAAATGAAATAGAGTAAAACTCTTTTTCTCGTATCGAATGGATATATTTTAAAGAGAATTAAATCAACATATCACTGAATATTGAATGATTTTTTAATATAATAAGAAAATTCAACTGCATGCGCTATTAGACAAAGCTCGTCGTAAAATGATGACATTGGGTCTGCAAGCACAAGGATTTCTTTTGCGTTCCGAATGGGCGCTTGTACAAGAAGGTTACTCCAAGTTAAGAGACCGTCTTGTCCTATCTGCTGGTTCTTCTCATAGAGTAGGTATATCATCCATCTTCTTCTAACTCCTATTGCCATAATACCTCAAATCCTCAGCGTGGCCTTTGATCTACTATTCCGTCTCCTCAACCTCGTAAGAGCATAACATTTTCTTACTTTATTTCTCTCTTTTTCACTCTTTACTGTATGAAAGTAGTCTTTTCAGACTATGAATTAATTCGTTATTCCCAGTAAAATTACTGCAATACTTGAAACTCTTTTATAAATTATTTCGTTTGAGAATTATAGTTATCATTTTTCGATTAATCTTCCATTTTTATTTTTATCAATATATTTATATTTGTATTACTGTGCACTTTTAAATGTATATTTTTATATTACTATTATATTATAAGTCAGCACTATAACGACTACGCTTCTAATAAAATTTTATGTTTCTATAAACCACCTTGGTGGTCTCTTCCATACGTTATCTGGTAGTATTTTATTTTACATATAAATTGATGATCTGTAAAACACCATTTTTTTCTTCGCAATATTTTTATTACTCTTATGCATGGAGTATTGAATTTCGTATCGTTTTATTTGTATGTTTCAGAGAGGAAGTGATGAACTCTTGTCACAGAGTGGTGCTGTTAATAATGGTGCGTCAATGAGTCCACAGCCACATCATGCTACTGACAACAATAATGATGCAAAGAAGGTATGGTTATAATGATTTATTTTTATCATTATTATCCTTTGTCATTAATGAGAAAAAAAGACAATTGATGGTTTTATTTAAACCATGGTAGTATTTAAAAACTAAATGCAGATTTTATTTCTGTATATTTTAAAGTAAAGAGTAAAAATGTATTATTAATATAAATCAATGAGTTTTTAAAAAATTAAAATCCCACTGAAACCATTAATTTTCTTTTTTTTTTATAAAAAGAAGCTGCTTTTGAATCCTAAAATGAAAGAATTATTTTGGTATTCAAAACTTCAATTGATTTTCACATGTTGATTTAATATTTAAAGATGGATAAAAGCTAAAAGCCGCAACTTTTAGAAGATTTGGATACTTTCAAATATTTGATCTTCCCCACCATTCCTGTTAAATCCTTATTACCATTATTTTAAATAATAGTTTATTTAATGCATGCAATAAATTTTGTGCATAGCATTAACAGAATTATAAATGTATTTCAAATAACATAAAGAAATTAACAGAAGGGAAATTTATTTAAATATTGATACAATTATAAATATTATTCTCTCAGATTGAATTTAATACAAGATAGTTTATTATAGAATTTATTTGATACATATATTTGGGTAAGTTCATTAAAAAAAACTATTATACATACACTTTTATATTGGAAAACATTACAAAAATATTATTATCAAACTTTCATATTTTTTATCATTTTATACTGCAAGATTTTTTTTCGATAAAAAAAACAAAAAATGAAAAGTATTACTATCTTTTTTTCTTGTTCAGATAAGTATGCTCTATTTCGAAAGAAGGAAGTTTTTGATTACTAGTGTTTCATTGATTACTGTGTAGGTTTCTCAAAATAGCAAAGACAATTTGATTTTTCAAGTGAATTAGAAAAAAGTAAGACGATTCTACAACCATGCATTTTTTTCTCCTCTCAAATTCTTTTAATACTTAAGAAATGTCGGCACAATATCTGGTTGTTTCACTTCGTGCCGAAGCTAATTCTACTTTGTTAAATTTTTATTTATAAAAATTCACAAAAACATTTCCACCTAACAAAAGCATTGATTTTTTAGAGACATAACTTACGATTCGCATTTAAAATAATTGCAACGACTCAGTTTGTTATTAATAAATGCCATTTAAATTCATCAGCAGTAGTATGATTACCTTTGTTCCGACACTTCTTAATTCTACATACTAGACAATAGAATAACAAAGTCACACTTTTTATCTATATTTTTATTTATCAAGTAAACTTTAAAATGTTACTTTACTCATGTTTGTTTAATTTTTACCATTTTTTAATTCAAACAACAATTTAAAAATAAATATTGAAACACCAAACTGTTTTTAAAAGCACAGTCAAGAATCCTATTGAAACTCAACACTTTCAAATTGCTAACTTTTAGTTGAATTCACTGACTAACAAAAATTAAGTAAAGTTTACTAGCCTTTCACCCAAACAGTTCCTTAAATATAATTTTTTTTTTACCAAACAAATATTTTGTAGGCTTTGAAAAAAATCAGTATACATTTTAAAACTCTAATAAATTAAAAATGAAAAAATGATTTATTACTCCTAATAAGTAAACTATACAAAGCTTGTAATTTTTATATATGTATAAGAAATACTCGTTTAATATCAATTAAATAAGACTTTCAAATAAAAGTAAACTGTGATAAGTACACAAAGAATATGGACAAAATCACTTGGCCATAAAGTTAGAGCTGTAGGTTGTCTCGTTAATCACTTGTTAGGAGAGATACATGGCTGGTCCGGAATAACCGAAACCGCGTGTCTCTGGAGCTTTTCTTTTCGTGACCAGACTTGAAACTCCCAAACCACTAAGCGACTTCAACGCTACAAGACTTAAACTACTAAAACTTCAGTTACGTCTCTTAGGTTTCCTCGTTTATACCACGTGTATAGAACATGCATCTATACAAGGTCTATGTACATATCCTACCATAAAACTTGAACGAATTGAGAAAATGTCGTGTAATAGATCAAGAAAGTACTCAATAATTCTTCCATTAGTCAATGTACGTGAATAAAAATAAATGTTACATTCTAATGGAACCATGTGTTAACCAGGAAGAGCGAAAAGTGGAGTCAAATACGTTTCAAAGAGCCCAGACGTTTCATGTCCGATCGATCGACCATCACTTTAGTGGAAGAAACATTTCATGTCAGTCGCTTTTCGTTCATTACAAGTTTGCCATTAGTCATTTTTGCTATTCACTTCACAGCTTTTTCTCGAATTATATTTCATTATTGAATATTGAATTCTCATACAAAGAAAAAAAAAGGGTGATTTTGTGTTCAGAAAGAGTTCGTCATACTTTGCCTGACCCGTAATTTCAAGTCTTCTATACCTCACTGACCATTAATTCTTCGAGTCTGTGAAACTAGAATTGAATAACGATCACTAGAAAAAGCAGGACCTACTTGTCATTTGCCAGGTTATAAAAAGAATATATTATTTGTTGATTGGAATATTTGTTCTTTTATAGTTGAATATTTTCTTTGTTTTAATTATTTGTTGAATTATTTTAGAATTCTATGAAACTAAACAGAGTGGGAGAATTTTTTTTGCATAAATCAATTATTATGGGTGTTTTGAATAATACTGTTAGCTTTTTGATCACATTAAATAAAATAGAATTAATGACTCATTTTTTTAAACAAATTGATGACTCTGAACTACATGTGCATTTTAAGTTCATTTTTCAATCATCAATCTCAAATAAGCTCTTACAACGATCACAAAATATAATTTTCATCAAATTAACTTATTCCATCCAATAATTATAGCAACTTGTATCAAGATTGAATGCAAGGATTCTTTTTCATCAAAAGCATTCAAGATCTAAACTAATTAAAAAGTGATTTTGATGTAGCTATAAATAGTTTCCTACAAATTGGTAGAAATATAATAAATATTAAAAATAGTGTTGGTAAGATGTAATCAAATAATTAAACTTACTGACCACGGTTGAATAGGCTTTGTTGAATTTTCAAATTCAAGGGGATTAAATGTTCATCTCTTTTACGAGATAGAGTATATAAGGAAGGATAGACTTTCTGTTGCTGCCATTATCCGGATTAGTGGCCACCTATAGGGAATACCAAGTGGCTACTATGGTCTCTGAGCATTGACGACCTTAACAATAGAATCTTGACGGAGATGAAGAAAAAAGGCAGAATAAGACTAGTACAGTAAAGACCACTCTTCGGTTTTGTTATCAGGATTGAATTGATGTATTTCTGATGTTCATGGTTTAGCTAGATATATTGATTACACATATCTTCATCACTAGAGATTATTGAAATGTTGATATGCAAATTTTTTAGTAGATTTACTCATTAATTTATGAAATCATCTTAATCTTCCTTACTGTGGTATTGGTTTCACTTTAGGATGAAATGAAATCAAGAGAGGATTTTCTTGTTTGATAATAGATCAGCGGAAGACCAGCAAATTGGGTTATAAGAGAAAAGCCAATAAAGCAATAGATGTCGCGAAATAGACACGACCCGATTTATTCCCATAAGCCAATTATATTTTATCGATTTTATCAGCATGTAAAAAAGCATCTTAAAATAATCAACGCCAACAAGTATCAATTATTTTACCTTGATAAAAATCATCTTATCTTCCAGACTATTTTTATATCAACCCATAGATTTAGTTTAATGATACTTTGACCTGAAGGAATATTTCATCCACACTTGAAGCTGTTGAGGAGTTGTGCTTCTTATTTGAAAACTTTTTCCATCCTTAATTGGATAAAAATAGAATTATTTAAAAATTATTGAAAATCCGGTCGATGTTTTTTTTGAGAATCGAAGCGTTTTCTGTATTAAAGAATAATATGTCAGCCATGTTGACTTGAGCCGTTGTAATCTTACAATTAGTTAAGATGACTGTTACAAGGATTTATTTTCTGATTATTTAAATGACTGATTCCTTTTAATTATATTATATTTTATATTAATTGAGATAATCTAATAATGTAACAAAAAATAATTCCATCATTTAAGAGTCAAGATTATCATCAGAATGTAGAAAAATAAATGGTTAAAAAATAATTATCAAGTATTGATGGTGAATTTATTGAATATTTTTCACTGCTTCAACTTGTTTTGTAGGTTGCATTAATTCCTTGCTGATTGCAGCGAGTCATGATATTTTCGTCAGAAGAAAAAGTTTAAAAAACAAATAGGATTCCTAAATTTGCAGATCAATATTGAGCTATAATTAATTGTCAAACTTTATTTAACCGGATTTACTGGTAAATGATTTTGTGAGCACAGTTTGCAGCAACCACATTTTTATTTTTATTCAACGAGTATTGCTGGTGTTTGAATGAGTTCCATTAAAGCCACCTCTGGAAGCATTGAACTATGACCGAAAAAATATGATTTTGATTGATTACAATATTCATATATATATGTTCGTAGTATTAAAGTAGAGTATATTGTTTTGACATATCGGTAGCTCTTTTTTCTATCTTTCTCACTACAAACACGAAATCAATTTATTCCTCTCACATAGCAATTGCTAAAGATGATTTATGAGAAGTAGAGTAGAGAGTATACCCTAAATATTTTAGGCATATTGATGTGGGAAAAGTACAAAATCAGGTGTTTATACACAAATATGGTCAAAACAGAATTTACAAATGATATATCAAGTTTTTATAAAATATTTAAGAAAGAAGAACATTATTCTCTGCCATAAAAAAATGTGAAACAGATGGATATGATTGAAAAATGGTGACTCTTGATACGGCTCTGGATAACTGACAGGTTGGTCAATCAATTATGTTGTAATGTCACGATAGGGTCATGGACTGGCGATTTCATAGGCTTTTTTCTCTCTTATTTCGCGGGAAAAAAAGAAGTAAGGATGCAGAGAGGGTGTCGTAGTAGCAGAAATATAGTCCATGTAATGTATGAGCGTCGACGGTTATTGATGAAGCGCGACTGAGAGTCTGCTTTGCAGTAGACTCTCGTATCTACATGACAGGAAAAGCGCCAAGCAAACTCAGACGCGTCATGGTCCCGTTTGTTCGTCCAGGTGTTGGTGCGAGAAACTCGGAACAAGTGTGACTGTAGAGTGCGTACATGAAGACCGTATCCAGGGTGATTAATTGCGTGGTCTTATCTGTCAGTGTATCACGTTCAAACTAAGCAGAAAAGCCCGAGCAAGTCGTAATTCTACCTCGTACTAAACTAGCTCGATAGCTAGATTAGCAGCTTTATTTAACGTTAAATATGTTTGTTTCGGGGTCTAAAATCTTAATAAATGGTTGGGTAAACTGAATGAATATAGACCACCAGGTTTCTAGAATTTTTTTTGACTATTATCCTTTTCAAGTTGGTAAAGTGAAATTTCTTTTTTATTTGATTTTCGTCCAACTTTGAAGTATTTGTGTTAAAATGAAAATAAAAATACAAAAAAAAAAAAAATCAAAAACACTAAATAATTTATGAGAAAAATTAATTGTGAAAAAATTAAGAGGATTATCAAAAATATAGTAATTAATTTTAAACCTATAAAACAATGAATGATTATTTCTTTGTAGATTCAAGATCTTCATTATTAGTGAATTATTTTATGCTACAATTATTCAATAATTTGAATTGAGTTATAAATCAATATAACTCGTTAGAAATAATCACGTTTTATAAACATTATAAAGAAGGATTTTTTGTCATAAAAGTAATGAATAAATCATTTACTTCTTATAAAAACAAATGATTCTTACTCATAAAAAAAATGTCTAAACTAATTCAAACGGTATTTCTGGAATAGTTTGAAGGATTTACATAAATGAGAACTCATTATTTTTGTTACAGAATCATTCGTTTGCATGACAATATTTTCAAATTTTCTTGTACTAACAATGCAAATTTTATTTAATTTTGTTAAAAGTTCTAGAAAATTTTTGAAGAAAATTGTAAATATATCCGAAAGCTGGAAAAGAACTGAATTTAATTCATCTGTAAAAATTTATTAGAATTTCCTGTCATTCTTAGCTTTTGTGCTGAAGATATAGACCATACGTTAAATGATAACTTTTCAATAAAGCTTCAAAAATGAAAATAAAAAATATGGCTTTATAGTTTTTAAAATAATTATCTTAAGAAAAATTTTTATTTCAATTTCATGTAGATAATTTCGAACGAATCGGCAAAGTTCTCAAAAAATCAGTTTCATTGCATTACTCTCTGTAGTTTGTTAGGAAAAAAAAAATTAGGGCAAAACTCAAATTATGCTTAAAAGCTCTTTTTTTATAACTTCAATTTTCTTTAAAAAAAATTTTTCACTTTGTTTCAAGCGATTGAGTCATGAAGATAAAAATATAATTCTAGATTTGGACTCAAGTAACTTGGTGGAAAAAAACAGTCGGAAATTTCGATAAAAGTTATTTTTAGATTCAAGTTGTAACTTTACTATAAGAAAAAAAACCTCATTTTTCAATAAAAAATTCGAATTTCTTAAGATTATTTAACTACAGCATTTTTTTTTTTTTTTTTTAAATGATATAATTAACTATAAATTTACAGAAATAAAAAAATTTTTAAGATGAAAAAGAAGAAATCCAGAAAAAAGCTCTCACCAATTTTGAAATGTGATCCAGGAAATAAATTCTGGAATATTAACTGGGCCATCCAAAGAAATTAGGCTACATTCATTCAGTTAATTTTATTATATATACAATATAAAATTTAAAAACTCGACTGCTTTTAGGTCAAGAAGATGAGTCTAAGAGTGATGGTAAATCATTAAAAATTTTGATGGTTACTATTTAACCGCTAGCATGAACCATTACTAGTGTACTTTACATTTTTAGTACTCGGTAATTCTTTTTGTCAAAGAATACTCAAACTATGTTTGTGTATCTCATAAGGGTTAATATTTTTCTCTTTGATATCACTGAATTATATTAGTCATTTCGTTTTTTATAATTCTTTAAATACCCACATTGGGAGTTTAGTATTATATAAAAGAGAAAAAAAAAGCTTTTAAAAATTTTATTCGCGAACAATGCTATTATATGGGATCCAACAATTACACTGTAGTCAAGAGGAAAATGGCCAGAGGTAGAGAACCAAGTACGAAAGAAAATAATGCTATATTCCAACGCTATAAGTTAAAAGAAAATGTAATTCGATCTTACTTTTCAACTTTTTTCTTTCGTTTTATTTTTTTTTTCTTTCCTAAATTATATAATATTCTTATCGTATCTTTTCATTGTGCATTTACATCATTCCGAGTAAGTTAAATGAATCTCCATTTTATTGTCAGCTTTTTATAAAGAACAAACTTTTGTTTGTTTGAACAATGCTCACAACTTATTATATCCGTTACTCCGCACCCTTCCATATAACACAGTATAGCTGAGAATATAAAATGTGTGTTGTATCGTATAAACAATGTGAAGCAAAGAGAGGGTGATATAAAAGAAAAGGGCAAATATTAATTGAATAAATGGATTCGTTGTGAAGCATATTGTACAAGCGACGGTAAAGGATCGTAAAACCAGGTACTGGTCAAGGCTTGGACTGAGCCAAAGTGGTCTACAATAGAGGCCGAACTAGAACGACTAGCGTGGTAATGCATATTGACGTTTTGCCGATAATTCAAGCGACGCCCTGATGGGTGAAAGCAACAGGAGTTGGTGGTGGTCCTGGTGGTTGGCAACAACGCCTATCTCGAGATAAAGAGTAAGTGGAGCGACGAATGGATGACGAAATAGAAAGGATGATAAAGACGATATTCTTTGGACATTTGAGACATTTTGTTCATCCCAAGGATTTGCTGCAGTAAGGATACATCAATTGTTTATTTTCGTGATCGTCTAACATGGCCTCTAATATTGGTGGAATTATCGTGCATACCCATTTACTTCCATCCACTGAACACCTATAGACAACAGTTTTTATTCAATATAAAAATTTATGAAATATATCTGTGTATGTACGTGTGCATGTATTATGGATAGTAAGCAATGTATATACAATTGCTTTTGTCGATTGTGAAACCAGTCAGCAAATAATTCATTATTCACGTTAATTAATATTGAAGCGGATAATACGCTTGTTTATTATTGATTCATTGAACTATTTCACGCATATTTAATTTTATATCTTTTCTCATTTTCCTTTACACTTTGCATCACTTTATTTTATTTAATTTCATCAATTTTAAATTATATTGTATTTTAATATTCAATGTTTTTTTTTGTTTAACCTTTTCTACTTTTTTTTTGTTTATTCATCTTCACAACACTATATATCATTTTGGTTTAAGGCACCATTGAATATCCACATGCTTTTGGTCACATATAACCAATCGAGAATACACCTATATATGTATATATAGAGATATATTTTTTATATATTGTTTTGTTTTGTTCCCGGCACCGCTGTATACCCCCAAGGGTACGAAGACCAATTAACCGAGTGATTCCCGTTTCGTTACCGTTCGTTCTTTTGATTGTTTACGGCCTGAAAATTGAATCATCGTTCGCTTCGGGTACTCGACAAAAATATTTCAGTTGAGAAACAAATTCTATATATATTTGTTAAAAGTTTTTTTAGCTGATATTTTTTTTTTATTACTTTTTAAAATATTACTCGTAAATTTATAAAACATGTAGGTATAGCTTCATTATGTGTTGTATTGTAGTGAAGGGAGGTCGGATATAAAATATGCTTTTTTATGAGAATTTTAGTCTATTTTCAAAATTGTTTATGGAAACAATGAAAATATCAATTAAAATGATATTTAATCCTTTTTAAAAAATATGTCTGCACATTCAACAAAATAAAATATGTTTTAATGGTAAAAAAATTTCATTTTTCACGAATCTATTAAATATTTTTACTATAAGGAAAACTATAACTTTTTTTACTTATAAATTTTATACTTATTTAAGATTTATGATGATTAATTTATATTGTTGAATACAAAATTCTAAGCAGTTAAATTAACTGTATAGTTTAACAGTTGTACACAGATTGACGTAATTTTTAAACATCTTATTAATCTTAAAAATTTTGTTGCACTAAAGGATGCATTTATTTCACAAAGTCACATATTTATTTGTATTCTATTTTATTTTTATAATAGACATCAGTAAACAAAGAACGGTATATATTTTATATTTTGATATAATAAATTTAAGAAAATAAATTACTTTACTTTCGTCTCAAACTGTTTGCTTCATATAAAATATCGAGAGTAAGATGATGTATTAATAATATTTCTCTTCACTTATTTGAATATCATCTATCGATTTTCTATGATTATGAATTTTCTATTCTATTCTTTGCTGATTGCATAAAAATGATTCATGTCATTGTAAAATGGTCTCAATTTCTCATATAATAGCTCCATTGCAATACAATGAAAAATTCTGTCAAAATTGATGCATACTTTATAAAACGACTGCCACAGTGAAAGCTTGAATTGTCACTAAATTTGACACTGTTTGTTACAACCAATTTAAAAAAAATTTATTGTAAACAATAGATGAAATAATTCTTTCAATACTCTATCCATATTACTCAAATTATTTATTTTTATCAGAAGAAGTAGAATGAATATACTATTATTTATGTGAAAAATTATCATTCAAATGTCGTCTGATTGACGTGAATTTATTTATGAATGAAAGAAATACTCAAACCATTGAGATAACAATAAGGAATATTCAATTTTACAAATGTACTATGTACGATTTTCATAATCCATTAAATAATTTCTTTCAAAAATATTTCATGATATATTTCTATAAAAAAAATCATACGTTCTATTTAAAATTATTTGTAAATAAAAATTACATTCGCATATGTGACAGAATTAACATCAAAGGAATTTCAACATTTTCTTTTGATGACCAAAAGTAATCCTTTTAGAGAAGTATTATTTTAGAAAAATGATTAAAATAAAATATAGAGTATTTTTAGCGAGCGAAAAAACTAGAAAAAGTGGAAATTAATCGAGGAATGAATATGTAAAAGTCTGAATGATAGTATAGAATGAAAATTTTTTCATATCGTTCAAGTGAGAAAAAAAAGCAGTTGACGAGAATGTCCTCTATACATGTAGGCGCTGGTACTCAACCATTTCCTATAATCGATTTTCCACGAATTGCCTCCATTATGAGCAATTATCGACAGGAATGAAAAGGGTTCAATTGACGTAGTATGTGTGTTAGAGTGAGAAAAGAGAAGACAGGCCACAACCATGGAGGAAGTACTGTGATTGCTGTTCGAGAAAAGAGTCCCTTCGTGAATTTGATTTGTCCAAACAGAATAAAACACATAAAAGACTCATTTAAAACACCATCATGGAGATTATTATATTACTTTAGCATATGATTTCTATAACTAATATTATTCTGGTAAAGTAATCAAGTGAATGGTAGGAATCGATATTCCTGAAGTTCATCAATTGTAAGAAATTTACTAGTTTGAAGTATTTTTGACTGTCATTTGATTGGTTACAGAATTTATTTGCTAACTTTCAACTATTAAAGGTTATTTATATCATTTTATATCATATTTTATATCATATTATGAGAGGATTTAATAGCTTTTTTCAAGAAGAAATGACAAAAAGTAAAAGTCTCTTATAAAGTAAACACAGACTCATACAATATACTATCAATTATATAACAAAAATGAAAGGATTAAACTAAGAAGATGAAATTACATTGTAATCCATTGAAGGTTGTTGTTACACAGGTAAAAAAATAATTACCTTTCTAAGAAATCGATATGTGATAAATTACATCCATTTAATATTGATCCACCTCATGTAAAACAGATTTGTATCTCTATTTTTTTTTATAGATATCATTTTTTAGAATTTTCTTTCAGCTTATTATAGATATTTTCAATATTTAAGAGTATTGACACTGGAGTAAATGCTTGTTTTAGAGGATATATGAAGAATTTAGTGTATGTTATATTTGTATAAGATAATGAGTTGCAAATAAATTACTTTGACTTGGATAATATTTCAACCGATATAATTGAAATAGAATTTAATAATCATTCATGAGTAATTTTAGTTAATGAGTTTAGATAGTTAATTAATTAAAAGATCTCACTTGTAAATAATTACTGGAATTTTTTATGAGAAACCATTGATGGTAGCTTGATATGTATTTTTTCAATTAATTATTAATCTTTTATAATTTTCATAAAAACCATCAAACATTTTATTAACTATTATTCTGAATGGAATTGGATCAATTTTCGTGTAGAATAAAATCTCTTAGATTAATTGAATGCACCAATTTACACTGAATTAATTCAACAAACATTTTATTGTGCACGAGCAATCGTGTAAATCAATTATTACAAGTAAAATGGAAAGATTAAGATACAAATGTGAAACGACATTGTGACCTGTTGAGCTATACTAAGTGATGAATATTAGGGCCGCGTCTTTTTATCGTAGTTTACCTCAGAGAAATCACGGTAAGTAGAGAAAGAAAGAATAGCTTGGTTGGACAATAACGACAATCAATAGTACAGAATGATATGGCACGTTATACTTTAGCACTTATAAGATTTTATTGTGACGTAGTTTACATCCCTTGAGATTAAACTCTTGATGAGTCGTAGACGATACAGAAAGTCAAGAGAAAAACTATTTCAAGACTATATCCTTGAGCGTTGCCGTCAGAAAAAAAATCTACGATACATAAAGAGAGAAAGAACGAGTTCTGAGAGTTAGAGGGGAGTTGGTTAGATTGAGGCGTGATTGAAAACTTTGCTTGCGGCAACAGAAGTCGATTGAAATATAGTCTCTCCCTAAAAGAAATATATTTGCATAAAAATTTTTATCTTTTACTATTGGGTCACTTAAAATTACATTTGAATAAATAATATCTACATTTTTTTTGTCTGAATTTCAGGCCAAATTGGACAAGAGTCACAATGGCAAACCATCCAGAGTGATTCACATCAGAAATATCAGCCATGAAGTTTCCGAATCTGAGATCATCAATCTTGGCATGCCTTTTGGTAGAGTGACCAACGTTCTCGTGCTCAAAGGAAAAAATCAGGTAATTTTATTTGTTGTTATCAACATATTTATCCAAGTATCATTCGAGAGTACAATAGTATAAGTACGCACGGTTGCTCCGTATCATCGTGATACATCACCAGAAACAATCGAATCACCCAACCACACGGCAATCGAATGACCAACCACCATTTACCCATTATCTCGGTGAGTTTCAGTGTGCTTTGAAAAGCAGGTGTGGTTTGAAAAGGAAGAGAGAATTCGTGACAAAGGCGACCACAATATCGACACTAGAGTCAACCAATAATTGTCAGTTCATTGATATTTTTTTTGCTTTCTTTAGAAGGAGGCACTTAAAAAATTTATCATTTGGTAACTAAATATTCCTCGTAATAATTGATTTATTTCTTACATTCTCCATACCTTTTATTTTTTTTCGTCCTCTTTATTTATTTATTTTCATACAAATTATTTATAAAAATAATTTAGAAATAATTCAATTTACTCATTCTAAAACATTTAAATAATCCCAACATGTAGATATTCGTTATCTGATATATTTGCACACATGGTGATTTGCTCAGAAATTTAATGAGTTAACATTACCATTACAGTAATTTAATTTTTGCTCGCGCATATTTTATTTTATTTTCTGCTCCATATCTACGTTTTTTTTTGCTCAATTATCGCACATTTTTAAGTAATTACTGTTTAATTAATAATCGTCTAAAGGTTAATGATGATTTATTTGATAAAAAAATAATACTAAAATTTTTATTAATTAAAATATGTACATAATTATTGTATTGTTATAGTCATAAGAGAGATGTAATGAAAAAATTTCATTAATGAAGAAATTTTTTTAAATACTTTCAGTAAATATTTAATTCAATCAATCAAAAATAAAAAATTTTAATTCAATACAACAAAATACAATTTTTATTTCAACTGTACAATTGAAAAATATCAATTTTTTGAGAAATATTTGTAAATTTTTTTCGCCATTAAAATGAATTAATTTGTTGGGAGTAATGGATTTCTGTTATTATTCATTCTTTTTTTTTTAGTATGTTTATAAAAGTAATGTTTTGTAAATAATGAAGTTATTAATTTTTCAAAACGTTTTAATTTACCAATATAAAAACATTTCCATTTTGGTATCAATAAATAGCAATTGATATTTTCTGAATTTTTCATTAGATAGTTTTTTTTTATTAAACATTAATTTATTTTTTGTGTACACAAAATTTTAGAAATTAAAGTCCTACTTCTTTTTGAATTGGAAACAATAAAGCTTATTCCTATTGATATAAATGAATATTCGTTCAATGATGATGGAAATGATTTCTGTCATGAAATGATATCTTCCTAATCCTCGAAAACACTAAATCACGTCTACTAAATATCTCAACAGTTAATGATTGTGAAACATGGAATCTATGAGAACAATATTCTCATAGAAATCTGTCGAAGCTTTAATCGCATTGTGTATTAAATACCGTATAAAAAAATGTAAGCATTCATTAAGTAGTATCCGAGCCGAAATTCACTCTGTACATTAATTGTTATTCTCTATATATTGTTGCAACGAAAATAGCGTTTTTCATTAGTCTAGTGACTCTCGAATGATATTGAACACGCATGATATGGATACGGTGTCAATAAACACCATTAATATATTCGTATACGATCGAATCGCAAATAAGCTTGTGTTTTGTTTATGCCGGCCTGGATTAAAATAATGCACCTATGCCTGCTATTCACCGCACTGAGCCAGATGAAGAGATTTACCTCGCGGAAATTACGCGCGCATTAGCGACGGAAATGTGTAGCGGGGGTAGTAAGCGGTCAGATTCGATGAGGGGGTCACAGTATGTATGGATATATGATGATATTCAGATCGTGTGGGAGTCAATATGTTGCTTCTCTCTTCCTCCTCTTCTCATTTCTCTCTTGAAACCATCGATACATACATACATACATAACTGTTGACCAGCCAAACTGTGCAACCGAGAATACGACCCGTATATTCGCGATGGAAATTTTATGAACCATGAGAGCGTGCGGTTGGTTCTCCTGCATCCGTTTAACTTGGGTATTCGCAATTGTTTCCCTTTTTTGCAAATTCTATATCACCAACAATGCCAGTTAATTACGCATCATTTACCTCATTTGACGACCTCTGTACTGTACTGCTTGTTCAAGATGAGTCCTCGAATGACTCGAGGAAAATAACAAAACTATTATCAAATACTCTTCAATATTTCATAATACTAATCGTAGCAATAACAATAGTAATACTTGTTTCAATTATTGTTATATCTTGGAAGATAGTCAAGTAAATTTTGGTAACGTCTCGAATCCATTTAGTAACTCAATCGTCTAATAATTTGTGTTAACGTATCGTCGAGTAATTCAGTCGTTGTATGTAAACAGCCGGTGGTACGTAACTCCCGCGGCAATCGAGTTTCGCGGTGGGAAATGTTGCCTAGTTGTATACAGTTCATGGTCGGTGTATATGTATGAGCGATGAAGAGAGGCAGAGAATGAGCCGACTGACCCCCGCAGGGCATTTTCAGTATATTTGCTTTGATTTCAAGTTTCAGCCAAGTTAGTTACTAAGGTACCTCTTGCTTCAACTTCTCCTTTCCATACTCAACTCACTCTCTTACTCTACTCTTTACTCTATTCTATCTTGAGTATCGTCTTGAACGTTTCAATGGCATTCTCAACGTGAATCGAGCCACCACCGGTATTCACAGAATTCTAATGTAGTTTGTCAGTTAATCTACAAAGATGAATCGTATTTTAAACATTAAATGTATACACATTATTCCATTTCATGAATTCATTTTATCATTTTTCTCTCCATCACAGATCACTTTTGACAATATTTCCTACATGTTAAATTACCCCCGGCTGTTATTAATGCTGCTGCTGCTGCTGCTTGTGTATTGTAGAGACGAATAAAAAAAAATATAGAGATTAAATTTTTGATACTCAAAGTACTTTATCATTAATTAGTTAATTAAGCATCAAAGGACAAAGGTGTGTGCGAGTGTGTATGTTGCTGAGGCTTGGCTTCAAGACTCGCTACGGCTAGAGAGGATATGTCAACCGTCGATGAGACTAGTGGATAGTACGTCAACCACTTCGTAATTGCGTGATATATACAGACGTTGATGATATTAATATTTCAAATTCAATTAAAACTTTTATTCCCTCGACAACTTTATATCTAGAATAAGTTAATGTTAGATGACAGATTCTTCTGTTACTTTGTGTTCTATTAATTCTTCCACTTTTTTTTCTTTCTATTTAATATTTAAAATTTTCGATCAACTCATAAAATAGTGATATTGACATATTGCATATCGTCGACTAATGTAGTCTGTGAAAGAAAAAACAACTAAAAACAATTTCAATATTTTATTTTATGTTTTATTTCTGATTGACAATTTATATACATCACGTATGTTTTTATTTTTTCCTATCGTAAAACCAACGACGATATGTATGAATTTTGAAATAAGCGTCATATACGAATACATAATAACGGCAATTCAATGAAACTCAAAATCACCCATGCAATTGTTATTTTTGTATTCTTTTTTTTTCCATTTATCCTCTGTCACTCATATCATATATCACACAATATGTATCATAAAAAATGGATTCTGATAGAAGGTTGAAATTAGTGAAATGAGTTGTAAGGAATAAAAAAATGAACAGTAATTCAAGGTACAGATTTTTCGTAATAATGATAAAATGTAATGTGATATAATTATATGTAATAGAACGTGAATATATGATAAAGAGATGAAGAGAAATTGTATAGAGCGAACATTTTATTCAATAGTGAATGTAAATGCACATAAAATTTTGATATTTTTGATGTGATTTAATACTAATATTGAACATGTTGGGAAAATACATGATTTCAATAATATAATATTCATTTCAATTTCATTAAAAATTGTTTAATAGAGTTGAATTATTTAAATTGAAAATATTAAGAGTGGAAATGTGAGGTAAATGAAGGATCATAGTTGTTTATGTATTCTTTTTTGAAGTACAACTAGTCTGTTTTAGTTTATGGAGAAATTTTTTATAAAGATTTTATATAACTCTTCATATAGATTCGCTCCCATGAAATGCTTATAAAAATTTTATTTTTAAATAAATTCACGAGCATCTTCCTCATAGTTGTGACTGAGGAAACGGTTCTAAGTCACCGGGTGAGATTTACCAACATATTCGTCGAGATATGCACTCAAAGAAAAATTTCCCGGGGATGTAGAAATCTTTAAAATCTGTTTATACATATTTTTATATTTTAAAACGATTTTCAGATTTTTGTAAATATTTGTACATCTTTTCTCCTAGAATTTGAGATGTGGACTGAAATAAGATTCATGCATTTTTAGAATATAAAATATTTATATTTATATAACTAACTAAAAAAGAAGAGAATGGTTAATAAGTAGAATTATCGCATCTCTTTAGTGAACTAAATAATTCTCATTTTACATCATCACCTTATTATTGTTATTCAATGTTACTTTTTTTTATATGAATTTATTTATTAGATATTTCACAAATGTGGGTCTTGCGTACACCACACTCACAATTTATCTCGCAAAACAAGGCTAAATAGTATTGCACAAATTTAATCTCTCAAATTAGAAATTTTCACTGAAGTCACCATCAGCAAGGTGGTTGCATTTGTTCATTTATTACCCATCATAACAATAAAAAATCATAAATGTTGTAATTCCACATGATAAAAAGGAAACAATAACGTAACCATAAAGTGCGATTTTATTAAGCACAAGAAATAATAATAATAATGAATGTAGTGACTTATAAAATCATAGATTGTAACAAACTTAAAGTATGTTGCACATTTTAATCGTTTAATGCTGCGCAAGCACGACGGAAGAGCATGTTCGTGACCCGTAACGATAAAATTTAGAGCTATCCTCTTGGTAATGTTTGTAGAGGGTGTGCAGCACACCTGGAGTTTACGACGTGTCACGGTGGTCTGGACGTAGGTATCCAACGGGATCCAGGACATACACTGACTGTTTCTACTTCGTTTGTCGTTCGCAGTGATGTGACGTAACAAGACCAGACGCGACTAGACAAAATGGGATCTGTCGAATTGAAAATCCTTTGTGACGACACAAATAAAAGTTGTTTCTCACACGAGGTTTTTGACTTTCACTTTTTCACGTCATTCAAATTTATCGTATTTCATGGTTGTTGCAGCTTCTCTTTCAGCTAAATGTATATTCCTCCTTTCCATCGTCGTGTTTCAAAGCTAAATTATTATTTTCCCAACAAGAGTATCGAATCTTCAATAAATTTATTTTATTTTATTTGGAAAATTGTTTTCTCAACATACATTTATGTACTGGACTAGTGTATTCGTACATACCTTATACACTTATACACAATAGTAGCTGCTATGCCATCTGAATGCATTTCCTACTGATGTATCGAACGTGAGTTCACGAGTTTTTCGAATCCCTACCATGACTCATTCTGCTCTTTTGTACACCTTCGCACTCTGGAATTCACCATGCCACATCCAAGTACCCTTTGGCTCTGTTTTGGTGGTCTGATATAAAGAATCGGTTGACGAGTGGGTACTGGTATCTTTTTCACTTCTTTCTCTCTCTTGTACTCTGTTGGCATATATTCATGTGCCTGAATTGAAAACCTCTCGACTTCTCTTTGCCTCTCATCTCTCCAGCTCGACTCTCTGCCCCATTTGATCGTCGTGTAGTAGTCACGTGAGCCCAGTTGAAAGAGAAAAAGATCGTCCGGGACGAAACGAGTAACGTCAAACCTATACGAGCTTATTCGAGCATGAATACATTCACCCAGTACTCCTTTACTCTCCTCACAGTACAGACATTTCTTTTTTCTGCATTTTCATTTTTTTCGCTGACAGACTATCTATTATACAGATAGAAACAGGTATAATCAATCTTTAAATTCGATCAATGTAAGACTGCTTCCATAAATTTTATTCAACTATATTTTCTTTCTCTCTCTCTTTGTATATTTTGCAACATCACCCTCATTCGGTGTCGTCTTGTTGCCAACTGGACTTGAGAATTGGAAGCTTAAACTTTTCTTTCTATCACTTGAGCTAAAATGTAAATTTTTGAATGGTACATTTTTCGGATTATAACTGTGAAAGAAAAGTCGTGAATGAGTTTTCTCTGAGCTTTTCGAACCGTAATAAGCTTTTCCAGCTTATCTTTTGCTCAAGTATAAATTAATTAATTCCAGATTACCAAGCTTTTCACATATACTGATTGTATATATATTATTCATACATTTGATGAATTATTAACTTTAATTAAATACACTTTGGAAAATGGATTGTTCAGCATGTCCATTTTGATCTACTTTAGACCCCTGTATATATAAATAAGAACTAACGTAAAAACTTGAAATGAAAAAGTTTGTAGTAAAAGTTGCGGACGGTTCGCAATGGCACTTTGGAGACTTGAATAAACGTAGGGTAGATATTATGTTATGTGTTTTTACAGTCAGTTCTTATGCAGGTAGCGTACGTACAATATGAGAGAAATAGAGATGACTAAAATGTGGAAAAAGGAAATATTGAGAGAGAAAGAGAGAGAGAGGGAGGAAAAAGAGAAAACTACCAATGAGAATCGAAGCCGGAAAAGCTCGTCGTAAATTTCAGATGACCCTTTGCTCGAACAGTCCAAAGAGAACTCCTATGCATATATATGAATAAAAAGTATGTACAGAGTACTCACTCGTGAAATATTTTGTTCAGCATTGAGTCCACGTCAAAGTTATGGCAACTAAGTAAGAGGCTTTTCATTACAGCTATTTTTCTCTTGAATTTTATTCATTTTTTTTATCATTTTGGTCATTGGTTAAATAATGACTCCAACATTATCCATATATACTGATTATACGTATAAATATATTTTTTCAATCAAACATTGTAGGTATTTAAACTAATTGGTTAAATTTATTAAATTCTGTAAAATTAAATTAACAGTGATTTTGTTGAAGAATTCGATTTTTCTTTCTTGATATTCAATAATTGTTCACTTGAGATGTTTTAATTCCTTCTGTTTTTATTACTAATTTAGAATATATAAGATAACATAATGTATTTTGTTAAAAGCTTTGAAGTGATAATTGATTGTAAGGCGTAAAAAAGTCACGCCTTTTGTATTTATTAAAAAGCTACACAAATTACAAATAAATTTTAACCATTTAATTAAACTGTGCATTAAAAAAAAAAATTCCACGACTATTGTTTCCTTTGATACATATCACTTACATAAAAGTATTTGTTTTTATAACACTAAGTAAAATCGTGGCTAACTTTTTTTTATTCGCGAACGATGAATAAAAGAAAAAAGAATTATATTGTTAATCAATAAATTCTTTCTTTGTATTTTTATCGCATTCAATGTAAATTTAATACTGAAAATGGAAGTAGTTTTTATGAGGTAGCAATTACTTCAACCTATTTTTATGAAAAGTTACTTCATTATTTTATTTATCATTGTTTATATATTACTTTTCGATAGGAAACTCATTTTTTTCTTTCATTCTTAAAAACCAAGTTCTTAAAATAGCACCTGTTCCATTTGTACTTTCAATTATTTATTATTTTAAAAATTTATTTTTTTCTCAGATACGTTTTATGAATCGATGATATTTCAACTTGAATAAAAGCAAAAAGAGTAAAAAAGAAAACAAAAAACTCCATTTTATATCAAATCTCAACAAAGCCTACAATAGAAATTTCGTCAATTTTTTCATGTCCGAATTAAATCTTTGATGCTTGTTTTTGATCAAAACCCCACATCGAAACGGTGAAAAATTTGAGTGCTTCAATTTTCACGAATAGCTCAGTAAAATTGAGGAGTAGGCATAGAAGAGGAAAACAGAATAAATGAATATATTGATAGCAGCATTAATAATAATGGTATAAGTTATTGAGCTTGCAAAGCTTTTTAGACAAAGGCCTGGTAGTGTAGAGTAAACAGTGTGGAATTTCATCGCGTACAACCTCGGCAATGTTTTCCAAACGAACCTATTCTACACAACTAATCCGCTTTTCTCTGTGCCCGTATTAATTTTGCCACAAAAGTGGGGTTGGTGTGCGGAGAACGCACGATTGACGACTATAACTCTATCTGTAGCCTACTCTGTAGATTCTGTGAAATTTTCAGCAAAAGAGAAGAGAGTAGGAGTGAGTAAAATGCCGGAGGCATATAATAGGCTCACACGCTTGGATTTCAATCACTGAATAATCTGACATACCAACTCCATCGATTTCTATCTACATATTTTCACATTTCTTCACTTCCTATTATCGTTTTTTCACATTCCTCTAATAAATAATAATCGAAGGCATCTTGCTCACATCTATTATAGTTTCATGAACAGCGCAGGTGCACGCTTTACACTCTGAACGAGCCTATAACCCATAAATAGTGATTATCCTCTATGCAAGACGTCATATTATCGTGATGTATCTTCATAGAAGGCTACAGTTCACTGTACCCTCGTAAGCTTTATGATAAGAGAAGAGAAGAAAAGCACGCCAAGACTTATAAGGACTATTAAAACTATAATATTTCTTTGATTTAGTTCTTGACTTCTTTTAACAAGCCGTGGCTGCTTCAACCCGTTTTCTTATATACCTAAAGGCGACCTACGACCAACCCCCATTACCCAGTTGATTTCAAAGATACTTTCAGCTGGGGAAAAAGCCGTTTCACATCTCTTATAGCTCGAGTAAATTACATTCATACTAGTATTATATCCGTTCTACGACCCCTCCGCACTTCTATAAACGTGAATATGGTCCGACGACGTCTCTTAAATCAAAGATGCGTCAGTTCACCTTATTTAACTTCTTACCATCTCATATACCATTTCTTCATCATAAACAAACTCTTTTATATCATTTATTATCATCATTATACTTTTTAATCGTTTAAAAATGCTTTGTTTTGTGAAAATATTACACATTATCAGAGATAATCTTCTTTATTTTAAAAGTTTTCTACAAGCACGTGCGTTGGTTTAGCTCTGAAATGGGCTTAAATGGAGAATATGTTTGCATTTGTTGCCGTAATAAGGAATTATAGTGTTTAAATTCCGGAGTTAATCAATTAAATACCAATTAACCAGTTTTACACTATTATAGATTTTTTGATCTTTTGTGAGTGATGAGCGTAGAGAATTTTTTCACTAAATCTAAGTGCAAAAATGACAAGTCCACATTTTTATAAGTAAAAAGTATTTCTGTTCAACAGTGAATTTTAGGTTGTTGCAAGTTATTTTTGAGTTATCCCAAAGAATTTTTTAACTGAAACATCTCTTAAGTACAAAATTAACTTACAAAAATTCAAAATTTACTATCGAATGGAAATATTTTTATTTATAAATTTCGAAACGTGCACTTGTCATTTTTGCACTTAGATTTAATGAAAAAATTCTCTCTGTGTATTATCAAGCTATTATTAACCATACCTAGGTGTTTTAAAAAAAATAAATAAATAAACAATTGCTATAAAAATCGTTTTCTACTAGTTTTCATAGACAAGATAAAAAATATAAATAATTTAAATTACATTTTTAAGGATTGATTAGATAAATACCTTTATATATTAATATGTTATTCTACATAATTGATCAATAGAATATTCGAAAAAATTCTGAAGTATCGTCCGTATAGAAAACCGTATTTTATCAGTATATAAATGCATGTAAGTATTTAAAATGGTCAATAATCGATAGAGAATGCGCGAGTTTGTGGAGATTGAAATTTTTCCCCGAGTATTTGGTGCGATGGGAAGAAGAATTGTAAAAACGAACGATGACGTATGTGAAAATCGAGATACGGTGTTAAGAAGAAAGATATTAAAAATTCTTGCTGGTATAAAAGTCAAGTTTCAAAGTAGACCAGTATGACCAGCAGCCATGATTCTCGCATATTTAAAAATCTTACTCATACTACATCAATTCATAAGAGTTGGTGAACCAGCTCAACAACCGTATACAATTCTTCAGTAATTTATTTCAGATATGTCTGACAAAAGTATGCGGATGAAATCTGACAAACAAATTTGTTTGTAGTTGAAATGATCATCTAGAGTTTGCAATTTTATAGATATTATTAGTAAAATATACTGAGCATTTGAATAAATGAATCATTTTCAAGAGTTAAAAACATTGAAAATCAAAAGTTTACATTATTTTATTGCTTAAAAATTTAATTTTACAAAATTATCAGACGTTGAAAAATGTATTTTGTCAATATTAACAAACGTTATTGATTGATAATAAAAGTGATGTAGCTCATATTTTTGAATGTTTGAAAACGTATTTATTACTTATAGCCTATTAATTGACGTATTTTCAGTATTTTTCAACATAAAATGATTCATAATTAAAAATTTTTTTTTTTCAAAATGATTATTTTTCATTAAAGTAAAAATCACGTAAAGTTATATCATACTTTTGTTAATATTGAAAATAAAAATTACTATTGATTAATCTAAAAATTGCATGATCCAATTACGCGAGCTACAATAAATTTATTCAAATCGATAGACATCATATATTTAATTCAGTATACCAATTAGCAAAAGAAAATATTTTATTCTGTAAATGTAATTTTTCTTTCTGAATTAAAAAATGAAATTATTTGCATAATCCGATATTGGTTTAGGTCGCAACATATTTCAATTGGTCAATTAAAATCTTGATCTATCATTTCATTTTTCTATATCAAAAATAATTAAAAACGATAAAAGAGCCTTTTTAATAAAAAAAAATGTCTATATTACTTCAATGTCGTCAGAAGAGAAGCGTGGGAGGCATCAAAGTAGAACGTGTCACTGTACTTTCTACTTATCTGAAAACAAATTATTCAATTATGAATTATTTTTTTTTTATTAAAAAATTAATTAGATTTTAAAATTAAGTAAAAGTAAGGAATAAAATTTTTTAAATGAATAAAAAAAATATTCATTTGATTAAAAAACAAAAAGTAAAAAATAATTTGCTAAATGGTAACCTAAAATTATCATTAAAAAAGTTTTGTTATCAATCATTTAATTGAACATCCTTCCATTAAAGCAAGTGATAGTATGATCTCACCATTCATTATGAAAACTTTAGTCATGGATATTTAGGCAGATTCCTACAACAATAAGTCATTAACCTGATCATAATCGGCGCGATAATTGTCCTAACAGCAGAATCATAATTAGTAGATACAAGATACTTTTAGGATAAACATGTGCAGAATCTAAAGACTGTGGTCAAGCAAACACAATTCCAATTCTCTGTACGTCATTAAGGGTGGAAACACGTTAACAGCGTTCATCTAGTGGTTCGTCCTTGCCACGACATTATTCACGAAATGCTTCTCTGTTCATCGTGTGGACGTGCGATTCTCCCTCTGTCGTCTCTGGTGATCTGGGATGAAGCGGATACAATTTTGCCACAACTGGCTTAACCCGATTTCGTCCTACAAACCACCACCATCGTTGTCGTTCCTATTCTGAACAATTCTCCATTTCCTGATTAATACATGTCCTTCAGTCATTATGTAATCATCGTAAAAAATTTCTATCCATCTAGCTATATATATATTTTTATCTCAAGATATCAAATAACGATAACCATTATATGGTTTAACTTTTTGTCGATAAAATGATTAATATTTGACTACTAAAAAGCCATAAATTATGGTCGAACAGTTTTCTGGATTATTAAACAAGTGAATGAAATAGCACACGTAGCGAGTGAGCAGACGAAATTCAATTTAGGTCGCAATGTTACGACTGCAGGTCAAGACGGAAATGGAAACGGACGAGAGAAGACGAAGGACGGGATGGCAAACGAGTGCCTGTAGAAATTAGAGAATTATTCAGATTAATTAAGGAATGATAAAGTCTAGTAAAGCATAACATCAAAAAAATTATACTCGAACATGTATATTTTATTCATTTAAAATTATAAAACTTATTTAGTTTTTTGAATAAAAAAAATTCATATTTTTTAAAAATGAAAATATACTGTTAAAATGTTTTCATATGGAGATTGTACTTCTCTCTTTTATTTTTTTACTTTTTCATTAGAATTAATTTCAATAGAGCTGGGTAAATTTTCACTCAGTACTCATCAACTGATGGCAATATTAGATAACTTGTAATTTTAATAAATAACAAACTTCTATTGATTATTTTAAGCTAAAAATTATCAAATTTCAAGTATAAATCTGCTTACAATTTTTTCTAATAATAAAAAATGATTTTATAACTCAATTCTACATTGATTAATGATTACTATTCTATTGTAAAAATAATAGGCTTTCAATAATCTTGTGTTTTATTTTAGATAGCTGTTTTATGCTGTACTTGGAAGTTTAACTGTTAATTAAGTCATAAACTAACCCAAACACCTGATAACAATAAACTGACTCATTCTTTCTTGACAACTCTTACTATAAATTTACAACATTAAAATTTTTAACTTCCCAATAAATTTTCCGAAGAAATGTTTTTCCACACACTAAATTTTTTTTCAGACCCATATGTTGAAAATTGTATTAGCGTTTATTTGTTTCAAATGTAATAAATAATCTTAGATTCTTTTATTAATTTTATTGATATTTATATATAAAATGAATAGTAACATATTAAATTAATAGTTGAATATTTTATTTACAGGCATTCTTGGAGATGGCTGATGAAAATGCAGCAACGACAATGGTTGGTTATTATGCATCAAGCGGAGCAGCATTGAGAGGACGTGCTGTCTATGTTCAATTCAGTAATCATCGGGAACTCAAGACTGACCAGGCTCACAGCAACGCGGTCAGTAGTCCCACCACAAACATCATCGCCAATGCGCCCAACGTCAGTACCATCTACCGTTTATTTTTTTCGACCAAGAAGTGCAATTGAATGCATTCAACAATACCAATAGTCGTATTTAGAGTGGTTAGATAAATAATAGATGAAAGAGAATTACACACAAAAGAAAAAATTTTTGTTGATAATGATAATTTCATTAATTGATCATCATCAATGATTCTCTCTGGGTATTTTCTGTTTCTTCACTTTCCAACTTTGCTTCTTCACCCTTTGGCCAGTTTAAGTTGACATTTTCCCTTGCGACCACCTACGTCAAGTCAATCTACACAACTTAGATCTGAACTCCATTATAAAATTAGTGCAATAATAATTTATGAATGAGCCTCAGCGGTCTTTGAAATTATTTTGGCACAGTTGTGAATTTCTCATGTAGAATCACATCTATAGAAAAGCTAGATGTTGATACTGAAGTGATAAATATCGATAGTTGTGAAGGGCGTTGTTTGATATGGGTTGGTCTAGACTTGAACAATTAAGGGATTAAGTTAATTTACAAGTCAGTAATTGAGAATAATGCTTTCGTGTTAGAAGCATATATAGGCAGTATCGTATACTAGATCAGCAAAACAGTATAGCAGTAAGTGTGAAGCAAAAAGCCTCGTAGATGTATGCATGTGTAGATAAAGAGAAGAGCGTAACAAGTTGTCTATTCTTGGACACAATATCTAAAGTACAGTTCTTTTAATAAAGACACTTTGGTGATTTCAGTTCACTACTTTTTACCTTTGTACAAGTGCAGGAAATTAGACACTTCACTTCTCACTTCCCTCTTACTATCACTTACGTTTTTTTGCCTTTGCGTTCTTTTATTTCTTTGACTTTTCCAACTATTGCGTTACCTTGATCATTAATCCAGGATTCTATTACTTGAATTTTACGTTTTTATTTTATAAATGAACTTTTTAAAAGTAACAAAAATAAAATTAAGATAGTTATTGAAGCGTTATAAAGATAAGATGTAGCATAAAAAAGAAGAAAAGAATAAGAGTACTAGAGAACTAGGGTCTCATCTGTGTTGGAAAATTCTCATAGAAGCGCTCTCTTGCCAAAACCTTTTTTCAATTCTTTAATACCAGGGTTTTTTAGAAAAGAAGAAAACGTCCGAAAAGACTTAAAGGTTGTGTGCTTCCACTTTACTGTGCCGTTCCACTTTCTCACATTCTCATCTCCAGTCACACTTGTTCAATTCTCTTCACTTTATAACCCTCTTGCAGTAGCAGTTATACCTCATACACATTCTACTTGTGTTTAGGTAGTAGTGTAGGTGGGAGAATAGGTAGTAAGCATACAAACACCCGTCACTCGTGTAATTTATCCATTGTTCTTCTAGCGTCTTCACTGGACGCATATCTTGGTATAATTTCATACTTCTCTCTTAGGTGAACATCATCTTTAACAGTAGCCCATCTTATGTCATGGTTGTCATTAGAAAAGATTTTTCTAAAAAATATCCATCTTGTATTCTGGTCAAATGAAAGGCAAAACAATTTTTTCAGTTTGAAATTGGACTAGAATAATGAGGCATTTAAGTTGCGCAACAATTGCTGCAGGTATCTAAGAAAGAGAATAATTACCACGAAAATAAATGTGCATCATATTTAATTTTCCTTTTACTCCTTTGTAAGATAGTTCAACAAGATTGTATAGCCAAGAGTTTGATAATCCAGTAGAATCTTAAGAAAATTAATGTCTTATTATTTCATTGGGAACAATGACAGACGGCCAAGTTTAAGAAAAAGATTATATATAGACTGACGACTTCCGCAATTATTATCACAACGATCGTTCTTCTAGAACGATCTTACTATTCATTCGTTTCTTCCTGTCATTGGTAGTCCTACTTCACAGTAGGACGAAAGCGGAGCGTCTTCAGGATCATTTTCCTGAACCACAACAATGGCCATCTTCTGCCTTAGCTTCTCTCTTCACTTGGGCCAGAGGGTTGAGGCAACCTCATTGCAAGCCTGGGTCTTAACGGCTTGCATATTTCACACCCCCGATGTAGATGTACGGCCAACAATGGCACATTGTTATTCGGTCTAGTCGCGGCGACGAGTGAGAGAGAGAAAGACAAGCAATGAGAAGAGAAACCGTTGGCCAACAACCGGGCAAGGGGTTCAAAAGGTAAGGTGAAGGAGCCGCTGAGCGAAGAGGGTGGTTACACCGCCAAGATGGCGTAATATTTTTAATGGAGGGTGTCCTAGGTGATCTACGACGGCGCATTGTTTCCCCAAGACGCCTCATATATTATTTTCTCGCTCTTTCACCTTACCACCACCCAACACAACCTTTTTATCCTTTTTTTATCTACTTGTCTTGTATTTTACCGTCAACATTTCATCAGTTCGTTTTTGACTAAAACATGTCAAATTATCACAAATTTATTATCTCTCGTTCTTCTGGCACTATAAGGCTCTTAAAATTTATATTTATCCGCTATACATCTTCTTCTCTGCTGCCGAGTAATATTCGTAGAAGGGTGAAACGCTCAGGGTAAATTTCGCCCTGATGACCCAAAACTCTAATCCGATAACGAAAATTCAACTCATCAGTGCTCGAGTACTCGTTAGCTCTAAGATAAATTTATGCAATTGCTCATCGTGCTTCAGCCTCGACCCCTCCTCCTTCTCATCAATTTTTGTCTTCAATATTTTCATTCTATGCCTACAACTTTTATTTTATCCTCCTCCAATGTACCCTCTCCTGATGGCATTCAATTAATATTTATTACATCGTTAATATAATATTATCGTTGACCTGTGTATTCTGCTTTTGGGTAAATGTGGTTACTAAAATTATTATTTCAAAGGGTGAAGCTCTATCACTTTAAGCCCTTGGTAGTTTGTAGAAAATGTATATTACCAACATACAAATTTATCTATATATTACTACAAGATGCCATCAAAGTATGATGTACGTTGTATATCACGTTCAACATGTACACAAAAGACATTATTTACTTTGGTAGCTCCACATATTTATATGAAGTTCAGAAATATTTTCAAGTTTATTCTACTGGATATATAAATATCATTCAACTATCTTGTCAAACTATTTATAAACACAGCAGATAGTGAATAAATAATTCAGAGGATCCGTTTTCCTATTTTATCTTAACATTTGTTCTTAACCTGAAAGTTAAATCTCGGTAGAAAAAATAATAATGGATACGGGTGTTGTGAATGTACAATAATAAAAAAGTTTAAGCGGTTTTCATAACTATCAGTACTCATTGAACGATAAAATCTACTGGTACTCAAACGAAGCGAGAAGAGTTTTAACCCAAGCACTTCGATTAACGATCCTCGAGATGGAAGAATACAAAGTAGGCTATTTAACCTCCCCTATTATTTTAAATAATTTGCCATTTTATTTCCATAAATTGATAGTTGAGTGGATTTTATAATCAATCAATCAACATTGACTCTTGAAAATTATATTTATAGAAATTCTTGGTGAACTATTTATTGACAACTTGGTAAAATGTGAGATTATATTCACCCTAATTCTTCGAGAGGTTTTATATTCGATTAGATTATGATTCTAGTATTTTCTTTAGTTATTTTGAGAATGGGATAACGATAGATAGCAAAGCTTTGTGTAAATTTATTTAAGAAATTTTTTTTATAGCTTGTTTTCATATTTTTTTTTTTAAAAGTAAAAAACAACTCCCAAGTAAAATAAATATGCACATCAGTATTTTGCGTTCTTTTTTTAAATTCATGATCTTTAGAGAATTAAAAATGGAATTTTTTAAATTTAATTCACAGAAAAAGTTAAAAGTATTTAATACTGAATTTTCATTAGTATAAACTTTTACACAAATTGATTTTGCTTTTATTTTACATATTAAATCATTGGTGATAGTCTTTTAGCATGCTCTCATATCATTGACAATATTTTATGTGAAGCTATTGAACATAATTAACTATTTAAAAAATTTATTTGGATATGCTTTTTTATAAACACCAATTTTAACTTAGTATTCTAGAACTTATTCGAAAAAATTTTCATTATTTTATCAAAAACTATCAGTTTTTATCAAAATTATTCAAAATATCAAAAAATGTTCATTTCAAATTTATTAGAATACCACTTTTTACTCACTTGACAAAAAAATTTACCAGGAAGTCAAAAAATCAATTGTTATTTATTGCCATCAATAATTCATTCATGTGAAGTGTTTGGGAAATTCACTGAATGAGATATAAGATAAAAAGCTGAATAAAGTATCACGAGAGTACAATAGGTACTTACGTAGAAGCAACATGAGAGGGTGGGAAGTTTATAGAGGAATTTTTAGAAGGGCCGAATCTGGGAAGTGTTGTCATGAAAAAGGGATTATGCGTAAAAAGAAACCTAGGTAGTGTCTAAGTATACGGTAGTTGGTATTTTGTGTATAGCAAGGGAGTCGTTAAAAGCTCACTGCTTGATGCGGAAATCGCGGAACATAATGGTCCACACTGGTGTATAACAATCGCGTTGCCTGGAGCAGGCCATCAAAAGCTTCGCGGAATGTTGATGACTGGAGCGGAGCAAAACGACTAGTAACTACATATATATATATATATATATGTTATAGACCGATATGGTCCAAAGGGTTATAGAGAAGAATTTCAACAAGCTAGCACAGCTTCTGTTACCTTCAATATCAACGTACCCAGAGAAATGAAAAAGAATGATGGTTGCTTTTACTAAAGAGTGGTTAATGTTTTTTACCTGTCGACTTGTGAATGTTTTTGTAGACGTATAAAGGCCTTCTACGCACATATGAATGGTTATCTCTATACATATATATTATGTATACAAAAGAAAGAACGATGAGTTAACTAAATTAGAATATAAATTGAGAAAGTCTAAACGAAATCATTTTTAAATGCAGGCTCTAAACCTCTTTTTTCATCCGTCACATCACGCTTCACATATATCGGTAATTTAATTTTTAATCGCTGCTTCGTTTGCATAAATATTTCAATTTTAAAAAATTTTTCAATTTAATTTCATTTTATATTTTATTAGTATTCACTTTTTAAAATTACTAGAAAAAAATTGGAAATTATTCATTTATTTCTCTTCTTATTTCTTTTTTTTTAGTTTTATTATTATTTACTCTACTGTGTTTTAAGTAAAGAAATATTAAATTAAATGGTTCTTTGGTATTTGAGTATTTAATAAAAGTGATTTAAACAAAAACATCCATTCAATTGGATGTTAACCAATTTATTTTTTGTGCAGTGCAATAAAGCCCTATAACATTTGATATTATCTCTTGAAAATACTGTTCCCGAAAATTTATACAATCATTTAAGAAATTTCTAGACACTTAAAGTAAAAATATCACTTTTTCCTTTGAACTTCAAAAACATTTAGAAAAATAATTTTATGACATAGATTAAAAATAATTCATTTTTAAAATTACCTGAATCCACAGATGATCATTTAAATTTATCTCTTATTTGAAATGTGATAAAATAAATTTGAAATTAAAATTTGTCTAGGGTAGACTGAAATAATGAAAAATATAAAATTTTTTTCTTTTAAGAAACCGTTTTCTAAGCTATTGCATAAAAGTGTTGTAAAAATCTAAGCTTATATACGTTAGATTTTATTTAAAAGTTTGAAAATACATCAGTGACCTCGCATCACAGACTCGAGGTCATAAAAGTCTCACGATCCCGGAACGAGAAATTGCCTTTTCTCGGCATTACTTTATCTATCTTTCTTTGTGTAAAGGATATGAAAGAAGAGAAATTGAAAAGTAAAAAAAAAAGAAGTGTCAATTCATTAACAACTTTCATGAAAAATACGAAAGGATTTAAATAAAATGTAACACGATGGTGAATGCAACTGACATTTATATATCCACATACACAGCTGAGCATGTAATTATCACAGTGACAATATTGATATAATTTATTGATGCTAAAAACATACGCGTGCGTGGTCTCATACCACAGATTGACATCATTTGTAGCTTATACGTTACTTTATGAAAACATTTATAGAAATGTATCTATTAATTACATTACTAAAAGTAACTATAATAATGATAATTAAAGGGAAATTTAACGTTTGAAATTAATTAATTAAACTATATTTAGTATCGTTGGCAAATTTAAGAGCATGAATCTAATAACTAGAAAGCTATGCATTAAATTATTGCAAAAATGTATGTGCACATAAAACAAAAATATGTTTACCCATTAATAGTGTTATGCTACTTGTATACTTAATAATATAATTAACATGATATTTTTTTTATTCAACAGAACTCAAACACGCAAGTGGCATTACAAGCAGCGGGTGAAACACAAGGAGGACCTAACACTGTATTAAGAGTTATCATAGAGCACATGATTTATCCTATTACGTTGGACGTACTTCATCAGGTAATGAAGTCATTTTGATAATACTTTAGTGGGTAATCAAAACAATTGGTTTAATAATGACGAGAGCGGTAAATTAGCAGTTTAAACATGACACCATTTGTCTACACTAGCTACACCTCAGTTAAATGAATAGCCAACACAATTTGTAGACTCTGAAAATGGTGGTTGTTCCCGGTAGCAACGGGTAGGATAAGTATATAGTGTGGGTCGTCATTAGGGACGTCGAACGAAGCCCGCAACGGCCGGAATATCCTCTTGGGAGGTCAACATGAGGATCGCGAATAGGGAAGAGATGACGGGGGAGTGTTTCCTGTTTGAGTTGAGTGGTCCATGCATTTTTAAACACTCTACCCCTTTTCCCCGGTGCTCCTGTTTCCTTCATCTTCCTCTCCTCCAGTGCATCACCACAACCAGTTTGATATTACGTACACCAAACTCACTGCTTGGCTAGGGTAAACCACGCGCTAAAAGATCTTCTTAATGTTGAGGGAATATTGCAGATATTAGTTATTACCCCATTAGATTTTACATCAGTCTGATGCACCACCAGAGGAAAAAAGAATAAAACAAGAGTCTCTTGAGATCAAGGATGATCCTACATTAATAGCAACATCGAAAGTCCCTCTGTCGAGGACACTTTTCTCTACACAGTCTTTTTTCTCAGCCGGATAATCAGGATTAACTAAGGCATGACAAAATGTTTCTGTCTTACAGTCTTGCTGAGTTTTCACTGATTATCCACCCTCCATTTGCAGCATGTCACTTTGAGTAATGTATCAGATGCCCAAATGATAAATAAGTAACTGAAGAATAGAAACCACTAGTCTGACCACAAAGCTATTTGCTCTACTAAGAGGCCTGACTAGTGTACAACATGTGCTACTAGATGACAGAACCTGCCGGTCCACAGCTGTGGTCGCTAATATCGGCGGCAATTTCTAATCCCACTTAAACTTGTCCTGCACTAGCTTGCGACTGAATAGTACCATACAAGCCTTTCTCGACTGTTCCTATAATATGTAGACTGTAGGGAGAAATAACTTTGCTATGCACCTATTGTACTAACGTTAAATAATCCCACACCCTCATATATGACAAACAGTTTCTTCCTAGTAAAAGTCTACTTTGGCGAACAAGAGCAGGGAAAATTTATCATTCAGTGGTTGCTTTTTATTGTTAGTTGTTGTGAGAGAAAAATTATTTCTGATCTATGGGATGTAAAGTGAATAGGGGTTGTATCTATGTCATAGTTATCAAAAATCAACACATTATTATTTCACGGTTCAACTAATTTATAACGACAAATAAAAGTAATAAATAATAATAAATATATTATCAAGACAAATAAATAATCACTATCATTTTTTTTAATTATTCAAACATTTTTATAGTTTGTTTGCATATATTTTTTCAATCACTAGTAGGGTTCAGGCGCGCTTTACATCATATTATATACGTAAATAAACAGAAATAATTATATTTTATTTTCAAATTAAAAATTTCTCCCCGCCATTATTTCATGACGTAAAAATGACGATGACTGGTCATGTCTTTTTTAGGAAAGGATAACACAATTGTGTAGTGTAATGTAGTAGATTCTATTCGTTTTGAAATGAAAACATAGTATATAATACGCCAAAAACAAGTCAAGAAAGACATATTTAAATAATAAGATAAGTTTTCAAAGCTATAGAGATAGTTCTTTGTTATACAAGAAACAAAAAGTCGAAAAATAGTTGTTTTCAGTGCTTCAACATCTAGTGTTGTAATAATGTTTTAGTAAAAAAAGTACTGTACTGTTGTTGTAGAATTGAATACGAAAGAATGATTCCACTTGATTATGATAGTAAAATTTAACAGTCTAAACTCTAGTACTTGGATCAAATAAAAAAAAAATTAACCAGAGATATGATCTCTCTTAAGTCAATCAAAAATCCGCATAAAATCCATGAAGTCGAAAAAGTATAACTCACAAACTTCCAAAATATGTTTTCCAATGACTATAAAAATATACTTTTCAAAGTTTGTAAGTTGGAACCTGATATATTTTACACCGAGCCATATGATAGACTATAATCTCTATAATAAATGCAGATTTGTCTCAAACTATCTAACTATCTTTTTCAATGTTGATTTATTAATTCCCAAAAATCAATTGTAAATAATTTTGAAATAATTATTTCGTTGTTTATTCTACAGCAGTTTTAAAAGTAAAAAATTTGAATTTGCTTTATTATGAATAAAGTACTTGTGAATTTTTCTTTCTTCCATTTATTTTAGACCACAACTTCTATCGTCTTTTCTGGTTACTCTCTTATTTGCTTTTCGAATCTCCGATATCCAACTTTTACGATCACTTCGCGCTTCGTTGCGCACTTGGTGTGCTCGAAAAAGCCTGAATGAGAGGGCTTCTTTTCGACAACTCAAGCAAGTAAGGTGCTGAGGCGAAGCCCCGATCAGGGTTTTCACTCTCCAAACTTGACAATAACTAACAAACTCACCATAAAAAGCTAAAAGTAAGTTTTACTGTTTTCCCTTATTCTGAAATTTAGAAATGGAAAGAAATGTTTTGTTTTTGTTTCTTCAAAGGGTCCAAACTCTGTCGACATTTTGCTGACGTTTGAGAGAAATATGAACATTGCTATATGATGGTTTCTAACATTTATAAGAAAGTTATGAGTAGAACAGGTAAACTGACAGGTTGTCCCTGTGGTATAAATGTTAGTGAAGGAAACAAGAAAAAGACGTTTGTGGCAATACCACCTGGGACACACTAAATCTCGTCTCATTAGAAAAGAAAGACACACATTTTCCTTTTATTTCACTTCTTCTAAAAATATATTTTCATGCAATCATCTTTAAGTAGGGACAACACGAACACGACACATTGATCGATAGCACATAGTCTAGGGTGCTCGTCTCTCAATTTACGACAAGACATTACTCGTGGTAATCGTTATTGCCGCAGATACTACCCTTAGCACCATTCCTCAATTATATCGATCTCTCTTAAAGTTCGACTCATCACTTGGATTATTCTCCAAGATTCTTTTTCTCTTTATTGTTCTTCAGTTTTAATTATTTATATCCTTTTGTTCTTACTCTTTCTCCATTGCTCTTTTTTATCTACCTGTCTATCTTGAATTGGGTGAAAGAAAAACCAGCATTAGTGTTACTAAATCATTCAGACCAGATGGAAATCAGATGGAAAACAACAAGCCTTTCGAGTACAACTTTTTTGTTTAATTCTTACAGTTTTTCAGCACTTAACATTCAACAAAGAATTTATTTTATTTTTATATAGTGTAAAAAATACTGAGATATAAATCTAATGACAAGTTTCATAAAAAAATGATGATTATTTATGAAAAAAAAATGGTTTGTGAAATTTTCTTTGAGATTTATTAGAATTAGAGTTCTTTTCATAAGATTTTAGGATAAGTATTTTGAATTTTAGAAATTAACGGATTTTAAGTGAACCAGTCGTAGAAAAATTTGATAAATATTAAAATAATTAACAATGACACTATAAATAAAAGAGTCATGTATAGTTTCTAAAAAAAATAATTATAAATTTCAATGATTCATAATAATTAATTAGTTTGACGTTTAGATGAAAAGACAAAAAATTTTTCATGAATTTTTTTTCTATCTTTATCATTCCAATTATTCTGTGGATCAAGAGTTTTTATATTTTAGTCATTTTGTAAACCATTCATGAATGTTTCGTATTTTTTTTAATTAGCTTTCGGAGTACAATTCAATGTTGTAAAAAATTCTGATAAATGGCGAGAAACTTACTATAATAAAGTTATAATCAAACTTTAGTTTTTGTTTATAACATAATATTTTCATCTTCTAAACTCTTTTGGAGGAAATATAACTAATTCAGGATACCTTTCATTTTTTTTATTCTAATAAATTTGTAATTAAATGTTATTTTGAGTAGATAAAACAAAATCAATTAAATTTTTCTTTTTTTCTGTTTTTTTTTTTATACAGAAAATTTATAAATAAATTTTCTGTATAAATAAGGTGCATTATCAATCAATATCATGAATGATATTACTCCATATGCCTAAAAATGTTGATATCATTTTAGCACTAACAATATTTCAAAATGATAAATATGAAAATGGTTTTTAACGCTTCAGAACTGTGAAGAAAAGTCGAAAGGCAACAGAGAAAGTGCGAAAAAGTATAAAAAAATAATTGTCCAGTATAAAGAAGAGGAAAGTGTGAAGCATTAATCACAAGTTACTCGGGTTCTATGATTAATGGATTGATGTCGAGTGCTATATGACGTTGGTGGTATAGGCATCGACCATCATGAACATCACGATATTCCGCTTCAATTGTTCCAGTTGCTCTTGTTCCCGCGTGGAATCAACATCGCACCTGTGCACGTGGCTAACAAATGGACTTTGATAGCATGACTGAGCAACGATCTTGGATATACATATTCTTTATATTTACCTAGACCACAAATTGGTAGAATTGTATAGTATTGGTAATGTAAATGTTATTGTACATCAGGGCATTATTACATTAAACTCGAGCACTTGATGGCTCCAGAGAACCATGTCGATAATTATACACATCTACACAAATTAATAACTGTTGCTCTAATCAATAATCAACGACATTGACGTAACTCATGATGTCATGATGGTATGTTTATGCGATACATATTGCTGTAAGTAATTCTCAGTATCAATTCTATAAATCGCTAGATGATCTCCAGAGATAAGAGAACACAGGTGTATTGACGGTAGCTAAAATAAAGTATTATTAAATTAAAAGTTTTATTATTAATATCAATTCATTAGAGCTCCATTCAAATGGAATAATTTTTAGTAAATTCATTTAATGTATTGACATGTTTAATTATTGTTTGGACACAAAGGGAAATGAGCAATTGATTATTAGTTATAACTAATTACGGTTTCCAAAGATAATTAATTATATCTATTCGGTATTATTCTATTTAATTGATCATTTTGAAAATAGAATTGAAATAATACGTATTTTATGGAAGATAAAATTTTGAATATTATTAAAATTACGAAAAGTCAAAATGATTGAAGATCAAGTCTGATTATGTGATTTTTATCTAAATTATGCTTCTAGATCTAATACAATGGAAATTTTTATGGTTTTTAAAAAATATTTATGCATGGTTTGATATTACCTTTTTATTTATTTATTTTTTTTATTTGTCACATGATATATGAAAAAAAATGGAGCAATCATAAGAACGAGTTTGGTTGGAGTACATGTAATCTCTTTTTTTTCTTCAATTAGAATACACATAAAAAAAAAAAAAAAAAAAAAACAAATGAAATAAAAAATAACAAGTAACAGAGTAAAAAAAATATAGAATTATTTAATTCATACCCGAAAACTTTACTAAAGGCATAACAGTGCTTTTAGAATAATATCAAACTGAAAAGCAAGCTTTTAACTAATTAAATAAATAGTTGACAAATGAAAAATAAAATTTGAAAAATGACAAAAAATTTGAATTTAATTTGACAACAATACTAAAACTTGTCCCAACAGTATTATTATTTTTTTAAAAAAAACTTCCACTTTATTTGTACCAGTAGGAAAAATTGTAACAGGCTTAGTATTTATTCTAGCACGTTGAAAAAGGTTACTGAAATTAACATGCATTCAAATATCCTAACAAATAACAAAGGGGTTGTAGATTTATTAAAGAATGAATGTATTTGTAACTCAATTACTTCTTAAGGGTGGGATGAAAATTATTTCATTCATAGAATTCTTCGTCATAATTTAAAAATTTACTAATCAATTTAACTTACAATGAGATTTTTTTGATAATACCCTGCTCTCAAGCTTGAATTAGGATTATGATGATCGAGTAATAGTCTTGAGTAGTCTTATAAGCTATATATTTATTTATACTAATTTGTTTGCGAATAAACAGTACTTACAAAAATCTTAGTAACTCTAGTACTATTGAAAAAATATTTAACCGAGTTTTCATGTCATAAAATCATTTTTCTTCGTATAATTTTTCATGAACTAAAATTAGAATTTCCAATTTTTATGATAGTCATATGATTGTTGAAGTCATTAATGAAGTTTTGGCAGTTATGTGACTACCATAAGAGTTGAGCTATGTTAGAATTCAGAATTATAATTCCAATGTATTAAAAACTATCCAGACAAAAATATTTGAATGTAAATTATGAGATTAACCAGAATTTATTCACATCCTACTGGGAATTTCATTAATATCTTACCATCGCTATGAGAGTCCCTAAGCTCCTTAAATAATAAATAAGTTTCAACTGTTGAAGAGTTGACAATTTTAATCAAGCACATAGAATAGAAAAAACTCTGACATTTTCCAAATACTACAATCAAAGTGTTCTTAAATTAACGAGTTTCAAGTAACAGTTATTCCAAGAAGTTATATAGATTTAAATACATATGAGTGTTATTATGAGAAAAAAAAAATAACTAGATTATTTGCAATAAATAGTCATCTAGTGTTTTGGTGATATCTTATCAAATACGATGATATTAATTGTATTATAAATATTTTTATGACACAATTGTTAAAATGAATGTGAAAAATCACAATACCAAGAGGCATTAACACTGTCAGAAAGTCCAGCATGAATATAATTCACTAAAATATATTCACAAATAATCTGATGAAAATGAAAATAAATAGAAAGAAAAAATATGATCAATTTAGATTTGAAAGGTTACTCGGGGATATAAATAAAATAGTGCAATTAATTCCAATTGAATGAGTAGGGATGAAAAGGATATAGGGTTGGTAGATTTTTCTTTAACGGATGATAGCCGTGGTTCGATGAAAATATCAAGTGAGTTTGGGAGAAGAAAGGGAGGAAATGAGAGAGAATGTGGTGGCAGGAAGCTATCGAGTCTGAAGAAGATTGTTCGCGTGCCGTTGGTTTTCGTTCGATTTTAGTGTTCGGGGTCGAGTGAAAAATTCTTAAGCGCACATTCAACGTCTCAGTGATAGTTTTTCGATGTCGATATCTGGCCATTGGACCTCCTAAGATACCGCGTCCGGTAAACAACGATCAACTCAAGCCAAGTGGAAATAAAATGACACGATAAAACCATGGGAAAAATAATAATATTACAGAAACACGTATGGATACCTAGCGTGTATCTGTACAGTATACACCCTAAACTCCTGTTACATATTTTTGTATGTAATATATAAAATATATACTACCTCGCCAGAGACCAGAGGATGTTCTTGTGCAACTACTAAACGACCGCAAAGGTAGAATCACGCGAGAAATGCCCACCCTTGAATTGTGTGCGCGTTTTTCTGTGCCACGATGATTTCCCACGGGATTTCAAGTAGGTATACGCGCTGGGTTAAAAAGAGAACGAAAGTACGTAAAACGGAAAGGCCGTTGTGTGCCAGTTACTCGATTTTGTGAGAGCCAATTTTATCGGGATTTCGTAGGTGTTATATAGAAAGAGAGATTTCCAACAGTAATTTGAGATATAAAGCTTTGAAAATACGTATACGTCATTGATAAAATGATTGAGAAAAAGTTTGAATTTTTTTTTTTATTATTTTATAGTTTCATCATTTAATCAAATCAATTGATGGTCACTTGGTGAGAATGTCTAGGTTAAATGTGGTTGACTGATGAATATCGAAAATTATTATTATTGAACTCGATTTATTGTGCTGAACTCATCATCACACTGAACGAAAATTGCAATGGTAGCACTTTGATTTACCCCGGCATACAAGTATATGATTTAACGTGAATAAATGTTATCATGATTTATAATAAGATATGCAATATCATTGACAAATGGATCATTTTAGCCATTTTGTGTATTTTAATACTTTTATTGTCACTTTTTTTCCCATATTTAACAAAGACATGGAATATATTTAAAATATGATTATTTTTGTAATATAGTGTATTTGTTTGTAGAGAGAAGAATGAGGATAAAGTGTTCACTGGGCCACTACTCTTAATAGAACGTTTGCAATAATAACGGGCAATATCGCTAATGACTGGCGTTATTTGTACGAGCTTCAATTAAAAACACACACGTTGATATAATTGGATGGTCCAAATGACGATGGAAAAACCCAAAGGGGGAAAGTGCAGTGTAGCAAAACACCCCTTTCTCTTTATTTCCTTCTCTCATTTGTATCATATTTTATTTATTCCATTTTTCGTCCATTAGTGTATTGACAAATTATATTATATTTTCTGTTTTAAATGTGAAACAAATGATCAAGCAATATGAATCATCATTCCATTATTTTAATTATATACTAGCAACCAAATATCATATCTAATTGTAATGCTATATTCTTGACAATTTCATTTACCAGAAACATTAAGACTAGTGATAGAATAAATATTAAAATTGATCTAGCAACCAACGATCCCCGTTGTCATCGTCTGATTTAACTGAATATGACAATTAGTGTAAAACAGATCATGGTTGGCAATTGGTGGGTGTGATAAATGATACGTTTGTTAATTTTGCCTCAGGCCGACTTGCCTGCATTGCTTTCAGCTGCATATGAGAAGCTATCTCTCATATTATAAAGTGAGATAGAAATGTACAGGTATGCAACCAGCAGGTCAATCTCTGCGGTGTTGCCTCTGTACTATTTGGTTGATCCGTTCAGCCAGTTGCAGCTACACGTACGTCATTTCCACTCTCGTCTATCATACATAATCAACCCTGTTTTCCTCTAATACTCGGTATAATTAATTTTTTGTACTTTTATTTTTTATTTTATTCGTTATTGTGTGCTTTTTTTATATCTGGATTTTAATCTCAAATTTTTCGCGTTTTTGTTTCAGATATTTACACGCTTCGGCAAGGTTTTAAAAATTGTTACATTCACCAAAAACAGTAAGTTTATACAATTATTATTACTTTTATCATTATTTCTATAAAATTTCGTTTTGTATATACATTCAAAGTATTTTGATGATATTTTAAAATGAATAACATTCTATCCACTGATTATGATACATTATTATCATTATTAATTAAAGTAGTTATTTTGAATTTCATGAAACAAATTACGCAGGAATGTTTTTATCATAAAAATATATAAGTAATTCAATGAAATATCATTTGACAATAATTGAATGAGAAAAAGATTTGAAAAATGTAGGAATTAAAATACAACAAAGTAATGAAAATTTCGAATGATCCAATGAACAAACGATTTATTTAAAGATAATGAATTTTATTCATTGTTATTAATGGTATGTTTAAATGAAGTAGGATAAATTTATCAGTTATACTTAATGAGTTATTCAGTTCAATTTAATTTAAATATTGCTCAATAAAATTTAATTTTTATTAAAAATGAAAATTTCTTTAAATCACTTTCAATTGAATGTAATAATTTTATCACAAGAAAAATGTTATTTGATTAATTTTATTACATTATAATTAATGTTATCAAGAATATTTACTATATGTATGAATTTATGTCTTTTGATAATGATTAAATATTTTCGCAAGTAATTTATTTATTGAATATTATAGTAATCTATGAGAAATTAATATTACCCATTATTGTTTTTCTTTTATGAGTAATTTGAAAATTAGGTTATTCAGATAAATATTAAATTAATTTGAACTCATATGTTTCATCACATAATTATGCATTTTTTGATATTATATTTTAGACAGCATTAAAATGGTTTAACAATAAAGAATATTCACTCATTAAATAACAGCATACTATCAATGAATAATTTAGGTATAATTAACTGGTTAATTTATCGTGCCCATTAATTGTACATAAATTATGCATTATTTTCATACATTTTAAAGCTGGGCAAAATGAGCTCTAAAATAAATGTATTTCATACACATTTTATACACAAATTAATGTGAGTGGTTAATATTATGTTGTGATGTCAATTCAAATGTTTTTACATTATTGAATTTTTTTGAAATTATTTTTCTTTAACAATTTATAAGAAATAAATATATTCTATACATATTTTAAATACAAATACAAATAAATACAAATTTTATAACTATTGTAAAAAATTAAATATTCTGAAAGTTCATAATAAAATTCGTAACTATTTTTTTTGTCGAAAAAGTTCTCTCAGGAATAAACAAATATAATTAAATTTCTATTACAACAAAAATTAAAACGTTTTATAAAATTGTTTAATGTTTATAATGAATTAATTTGTTTAAAGCAATCATGAAAAAATGTATTTATTAAAACATTTTCCGGCAACTATTATCTTAATTTAAAAAATGAAACAAAAAATAATTGTCTAATTCTTCAATGTAAATGATGAGTTTACAAAAGACATTGTCATTCAAAGAAAGTTGGTGAAAGTTTCAACAAATGTAGTTGGTAAAGTTGATTTTCGTAGATTGACACAATAATTTAAAATACTTTTTTTCTCCATTTTAGGTACATTTCAAGCGCTCATACAGTACTCGGATACAATAGCAGCACAGAATGCTAAATTGGTAAGTATATTCCATTTGGTTACAGTTTGGCCTCTTCAGCCCCTTAAATTTCCGGTGCGCGCATATATATATACACACTTTGCTTCTCCAATCCTTTGGGAAAGATAGATCAGCTTGGGAATATTCTTCCGGCTTGACTGCGCCTCTACTCTCGCACGTGATGTGAATTATGCAACAGCCTACATTTTCGGGCCTCACATTTGTAAATCGTGTGCAAGAATTATCTGATTAATATTTAAATATTCATTTCGAGATTCCAATTTTTCTGGCCAATTTTTTTTCCTAATCTACCTTTTATTATTTATTTATTTTTTTTATTTTTTTTCTTTATTATTAAATCTAAGCTTAAAATTATTGTCTTCGTATCAAAGAATTACAACAAACGAGCCTAGCCTCTAGCAATTTTGCTCTTCAAAGATTTTAATAGTCTCGAAGTCGTTGGGAAAATTCTCTCTTTCGTTAACCAAGTTGCAACGTGGCTCGTTGTGCATTGCCTAAGGGTAAAGTTTTCTTTCCCTTCGCTTTGCGGCTTGCCCCTATAGAACAAAGTCCTTGTGATCTTGTCATTATTGAACAAGTATGCTCTGTCTATTTATATAAAAAATCTCAAACTTTAGAAAAATATAAGATTTATTAGCTTATTAGCAATTACTTGGACTTGAATTAATATTTTTCGCAAGTTTTAAATTTTATTTTCATTTAAATACTAAACATGTTTTTCTTATTTCTAAAATTATTCCAAATTTCATACAAATACATTTACAAACTTTTTTCTTTTTTTTTCTCAATTCTAATTCTGTAGGCTAAAAATAATTCTTTCATTAAACATGTATTTAGTACAGAGAATTTGTGCTAAGGATCAATAATCTTTAAAGGATTTTATTTCTTACCGTCCTACAAATTATGCTTTTAATAAACTTATTTTTAAGCCATGCAGAATCAATCAAAGTAATACTAATTAAAAATTAATTTAAATCATAAATCCAAAATGAAGTTCTATTGTAAAGAATTTTTATTTTGGAGTAATTTAAAAATATTGAGGCACATTGAAAATCAGATTTATTTTATATTTTAAATCAAGTTGAAAAATATTGACGTAGTCAATCTATTGAATATTCGACATTTTCTGAAGTTTCTAAATATCGAAGTAATAAATGAAGCTATGTACATCAAGAAGTGAATGCCATATGTATAATTAATTTTTATTATGCATGATGAGTTTTTATAATTAATCCTTCAATTCAATTGGATATATGATAAGATCATCATAAAATTAATTAATTAAAATTCTAAAGATTTTGTAGTATTAATAATATTTTTGAAATAAAACCAGACATTAATTTTAATTTATAATAATTCTTATTCAAATCCCATTCAACAGTTGAGTGATTTTTCAAATAGACAACTCTTTCTTGACATAATATTGCATATATTCCTTTATTTTGTTGAAAAAAAATTTCAAAAAATCGGAATTGTTTGAATTGTACCTGATAATACTGTTATCAAAGCAGTGTAAATGTAATGTTTAACAAAACAACATGCAATATAGCCGCAAGTCTCTTTGTGAATAATCATTTATAATTACTCTCGTTTACAGAGAGTGTAGAGAATATTGAATTTTCTATTACCTGAAGTTACAATTTCCTTCATCTTTATTTATACCATTATTGTTCTAAAAAAAACCATTCAAAAAAATATTTCAACTTAAAAAAGGAGGAAAAAGAGAAAAATTAATTGACACTAAATTACATTATTCAAACATTATTCAATAGAAATAATTTTGAATAAAAGTTCATTTCAGTAACTTCTTTACATCAGTAATGTTGATTAATTAATCAATTCATGAATTAATTATTTAGTTAATGACTTCACGATATAATATTATACAATATGATGTTAGGAAGATTGTAACATACTAATTTCAACAATCACTTGGTAGATAATTCAATAAAAGAAATGTGAAATTGAAAAAAGTATAGAATTATTAAACAATGGATATACGATTTGCTATTGAAAATTAACTACAGCAATAACAATTAAATACAATGCATTATTATACATGAATATGCGCATATTTAATGATATAGACTGAACCACGTTTGAAAATGACCAGAACTAACATTGAAGCATACAAAACTTACATGTAACAGAGAGTAGAAGTCAAACAATAAAGCTAGCATGCGTTTTGGCACAATTGTGCGGTCAGCAATGTGCCTCTGGGTTATTAACGAAAATCAAATAAACGAATATAATACAATTATTATAGTTGCTAACCCACATAACACAATGTTTCTCTACGTTGTCCTTGAAACAATTCAATTTATTTCAATATTTTATTCAAAAATCATTATTTTTACTCATTTATTATTCTTTTTTTCCAGACTCTTGATGGACAAAACATTTATAATTCCTGTTGTACACTCCGTATTGACTTCAGCAAGATGCAAAGTCTCAACGTAAAGTACAATAATGACAAATCAAGAGACTATACAAATCCAACATTGCCTACAGGTGATCCCAATCTGGATGCAGCATCGCTTGCACTTGGGGGTGAATTGCTTCCCCAGCTTCTTCTTGGCGCAGCTGGCACACAGCCACGAGCACGTTTACCTGGTAAGTATTTTTTTCAGTTAACTTGTACTTTTTTTTATCTTACTAGTTTACCCGCTTCTTTTGCATTTATTATTCACGTCAATCAATCAAGTGGATTCTATTTTATTAATGTAACCTCATGAATTACCTGAAGTAGAGTCAATTACAGGGGCGCCGAGCGTCCTAGCATCGCCATTTGCTGCGATGCACGGGCTACCATCACCACTTGGAGGACCTTACGGTAATGGTGTGGCACCAGGTGGAGGAATAGCTGGTCTTGGTGGATTTAGTCTTGGTGCTGGTGCTTTGGGTGTCAGAGTTCCAGGCAGTCCGCAAATATCTTCAGTGTTGCTCGTCACCAATCTTAATGAGGAGGTAAGTCAATCGATCTTGTTTACTCTCATTTCATTTTTATTTTTATTTTTATTTATCACCTCAACATCCCATCCACTACGTCGCCAGTTGATACAAGATTCTTTAGCATATAATGTCATATTCTAAAAAGAGCATATTATTGAGTTCGATGCCACGATAATTTTGCTTCTTAGATAAAAATAACATTTTCATTTCCTTCCTATATATTATATCCTTATTGTTATCCCTTTTTTTCTTCCTTATTTCTCTTTTTTCCCTCAACTCCTTCATTACCTATATTATTTAATATATTTTCAATACGATACGTGAGCTGCTCGGTACGTACGTCGTTTTACCAATGAATAATAAATTTAGAATCTCAAGTAGTAAATTCCTCACAGTATATTTCGAAGCTAACAAGACAGATTTCCTCATCGAATATTTAAAATGTACCACTGATTACAAATTTATCACTGATGTCAATAAAGTGATATTAAAAGCTCTACAAAAAATCAAATGTTTGAAGAGGAAATCAATTGTTTAGTGCATATGTAAATCCTCGTATTTGTCCAAACATAGATACGATTTTGAAACACGCATTATAAAAATCACCTAGTTGTCATCACTACCCTATAGATCTTCGATTAATCGTAATGCCATGACAACTTGATGCTTCGTGATGCCCGAGCTGAGTATTTTGTTTTTTATTTATTTTTACCATTTTATTTAATTTAATATTCATCATTTTTATTTTTTATTTTATCTATAATTTACGTATATTGTATACATAGTGATATGAAAATTTTTAAAAATTGCACGGGCATCTCGATTTAGATTCCAAATGTTATACATATCTCGCAGCTGCAACTTGTTACTATTACTATACTATTACTGTGTGTTTACTACTATTCGTTGTGTTTGCGCACAAGCTTCGCGATTATTTCAATTCTCACTTTACACTTTCTTCTTACTATAATTCTTCAGTCACATTTTTTAGTTTTTTTTTTTTATTATTAAAAAATAATAATAACCATAACAATAAAAATAAACAATTGAAATTAATTTAAGAAACTTGTGCGCTATCACCCGTACTATACATTAAATTCTATGTACTCGCTGACTACTGACTGGACTCTGTCTGTTCTCTGTGTAGATGGTCACGCCTGACGCTCTCTTTACCCTGTTTGGTACGTCTCCACATTTATATTATTAATTATATTATATCATTAATTAATTAATTACTTATTATATCTAAACACTTATTATTGATTATTCACTATGTCAAGTCACTACTGTTTCAATATTTGTCATGCAAAAAAGTCATGCAAAGCGCAATCTAGTTTTATTAAAATTCATCAGACGTAATTGAAAAAAAAATTTCAATATTTAGTCTTGTCAAACAAGTCGTGTAAACGACTTTTTTTTATAGAATACAATCACTGAATATAAGAATAATAAATTTTTACATTGAAACATTTATCAAAAGTACTGAAAAAATTCGACATAAAGATAAATATTAATATAAAAAATAGAATACCAATAAAACATGAAACACAAAACTTCATAATATTTCTGTTAATCATCTTTTTTAAATTTTTTTATTAATTTTAGTTATTTAATTTTAATTATTCCACTAAATTTCCATTATTGTTTTTTTTTTTTCGTAATGATTACTATTGCTGTTATTACAAGATTTCTATAGCTATATCTATTATCATAGTCATAATCATCGGTACATACTTAACGTTCACAAATCTTCTATTTCTAAACATTACATATCTTTTGAGATTCTTCACCAGTGATTTATATTAATAATATCAGTTTTCGACGCCTTCATATTGACATAAGCTTTTGCTTAATAATTTTACGTAATTCCGTAGGAAGCGCCATTTATTACCGAGGTGCTCGGCGCATTTATAAAGTTCAATAGATTATCCATGACATTGTTTAATAAATTTATCCTTAATATCATTAAATGAATCAGAAGCCGAGCGCCTCTTGCATGAATTAGACCTCGGTTCGATCATAATCCCGATATTAATTTGCATATTTTTTTTATGAGAATTGAAATTAATTATTTACGCGTAGTCTTTTTTTTTTTAAAAATTAAATTAATTTAGTGAAATAGATTTGTTTTTATGTATTTAACTGATTTATATATTTCAAATATTGCGCATGTAGGCGTTTATGGGGATGTACAACGTGTGAAGATTCTTTATAACAAAAAAGATTCAGCCCTCATTCAAATGGCTGAGCCTCATCAGGGTCATTTAGGTATTATACTTCAACATTAATTAAAAATAAATAAAAGTTAATTACATAAAATTTAATTAATATTCGTTTTGTATTCTATTTTCAACAGCAATGACTCATATGGACAAGCTCAAAGTGTTTGGAAAACAAATTAGAGTCATGTTTAGTAAACATCAAACTGTACAATTACCAAAGGAGGGCCAACCAGATGCGGGTTTAACCAAGGATTACACCAATAGTCCTCTACACAGATTCAAAAAGCCTGGTTCTAAAAATTATCAAAATATCTATCCACCAAGCGCCACTTTACATTTATCAAACATTCCGTAAGTTGAACCTATTATGAACCTATTATATTATAATGACGATGATTATTAATTTTTAGTGCAACTGTAACTGAAGATGAAATAAAGGATGCTTTTACGCAGAATGGTTTCACGGTAAAAGCCTTCAAGTTTTTCCCGAAGGATAGAAAGATGGCCCTCATTCAAATGCCTAGTATGGATGATGCAGTGGCGGCTCTCATTGTATGTATTTTTTTATTTGTCTTTTTTATAAAAATATTATTATAAGAATAAAATTATAATATGTATAGAAAGATATTAATGTGAGTTTTATATATTCTTACAGAAAATGCACAACTATCAGCTCAGTGAGTCTAACCATCTGCGAGTTTCCTTTTCAAAAAGTAACATCTAACAAGAGAGATCATACTTCGAGGCTCAGTGGTTGCAGCCGTACACCCTTGTTCACTACTGGCATTCTAGTACTCTGTATGACTGATAAATCTACTGACTTCACAAATGGTTCAACGATGGATTTTCTATTGGTACTACAAACCCTTTACCATCTTAACAAAGCTAGAAACTCGCCCATTCGTCAATGTCCTTTGACCGTAACAATTCAGGGAAAGCTTGATCCTCTTCTAGCTACTTTGCGGTTTTGTTGGTCAGGTTGTCACATTCCGAGACAGAACAAATGCTTGTAGTTTGCGAAACATGTTGCCTGATTACTTTTTTTATTTATTTACTCGACAAAGCGAGAGACGTGAAAAATATTTGAAAGAATAATCTTTTTAAAAGGAAAATATGACATAGTTTTGTCACTTTCTGGATAATTTTGGCCTTTATGAAAAAGCTTTATCAAGTTTCTAACAGTCTCGAATTCTCTGGTAGTTATTTTGATTGTCTAATTGAAATTGTAATGGAAATTAGCTTAACGTTTTGACAAATTATGTAAGTTCCGACTTCGAGATTGTTGTTTCTAAAGAATCACAATTATCTCGTGTTTAAATGGATCTGATGAACTTGCATATGAAAAGAATGCGGAAGAAGGGCTTGCCGAATTAATCAGTTTAATTACACTCTTGTACAGAATTCATGTGTATATCATAAGATACATATATATTTTACAAGTAAACCGGCCGCACTAGCGCCCACAATTACTGGTGATTATTATTATCGTTAACATTATTATTATTAATTTTATTATAATTACTAGAATAATAATATTGATAATATTAATAAAAAAAAAATAATAATAATAATAATTATTATTATTATTATTATTGTTATTGTTATTATTATTATTATTATTATTAATAATATTATTCATTAAGATTTTTTTAAGTATCGTGAGACAGATGAGAGGTTCTTGCTATTTAAAATCATATAATTAACGTATATTGTCGAGCATTCTCCATGGCTTTTTAAAGGTGCTACTATCGTTTTATTATGCTAATGAATAATTCCTCGTATTTTGTAATTAAACGATAGCCGCAGCCATTGAGAATGTTTTGATACAAGTAATGAAATGATAATGATTTTCTGTGACATGATCTATTTTAAACTGGTAAATGCCCAGTATTTTATAGTCAATCGTTGCATTAAGCGTTGACAGTGAACTTTTCATTAAAATTCTAACTAAAGTAATACAAGATGATCGTGCTATTACATATTTACATAAATTAGCACATCTGAGGTACAAATAAATCAAATCAATCAAATTCTTTAACCGTCTTTTGTTCACTGGCGACGTGCACGATTCTGACTGCAGCTAAATACAAAAAGTTTTATTATTTGTAACTTTTGATTAAAAATAAGTATTACACGCACACACAATCGCCGATACATCAAAGTATACAAATAAACATTTTATTTTAAGTTTTTCCATTTTATTTCTATTTTAGATAAGGAGTTTAGGTTTTTAGTGATATTATAAAATAGATGAAATGATAACGAGTAATCGTTTAACATATCGTCGTTCCAAGTTTAAATCTAAACAAACACGTTTGAATATTTTGTCGCACTACATCTTGACAGAGATTGAAGGATCAATGTAATTATACAAGAATGCTTGAATATTACTTATTTTATGTCAAATTAAAAAAGAAAAATGTTTCACAGATGTTTATGTTTTAAAAAAAAAACAAGTATGAATACCGTCTTCCATCGGCAGCTCAATTGCTCCATTTACTATTTTCCTTCAGTCTTTGTTCGTGTCAGTTTTTTGACAAATCGAGATTTCAAACGAGGTGATCATAAATCTGGAAATATATAGTCGTGTTAGATATCAATACGTGCATAGATGCATTATGATAGTTAACAGAAATTAGTTATTTAAGACAGGCCCAGAAGGAAAATTCTGAATCATGATAAAGAGAAAAAAAAATAATAAATATTTTATTCTCAACTGGCCTGATGATATATAATGAAAAAGTAACATTTTAATAGCCTCGATTCATAATTTTTTTTCTTAAACCCAAGTATCATTAAAAGTTAATAGTAAAATGAAAAACAAAAAAAAATGAGAAATGCGATAAATTTTATTGTAAAAGTATTGAAGACGTTTGAAGATTATATCCTATAATTAAACAAATTTTAAGTAACAATAATACGTGATAATGTCGTTTTCGACAATTTCCAACAGTAAAAAAAACTCGATTTATTGTCGCAACTAGATAAGTTTGTAGAATGCTCCAAGTATTTTGCGACAGTATTCGGGCAAGTCGCGAATTTAAGCTAAAAAGCAAACTCAATCTTTATAATACGCTAAGCAAACTGTACATTTTGTCTAACCGATATGACACGCTCTGTTGGAGTCAATTACATTTCAGTGGTACTGTAAAAAAAGCGCGTGAATAACTGTGTAAATGGGAATGAAAGTGAATATTGAATGTTTGAATAATTAAACAGAAAAAAAATATAAAAAATTATATTATAAGCGAGTGCCGGCCCGGGCAGTAGTCATTGTGCCAAACTAGGCTAATTTTTAATTTTTTAATGGGACGTACATTGGTAATACCTATAAAGAACTGAGTAATATTTGCTAATCCGGAAACTATGTATTTGTATTGACCAATTTGCGTACAAATAATACGCATTTAAACATCATCAGCCGGCATGAGCGAACGGGGCCAGTCTTTGAATCTATGATCTGTATTTTTAGAATCTCCAATCGTAAAAACTACCCTTTTAATTTCACATTTTCACATTTAATTGTGTCATTAAATAATCTTCAACATTCTTCTTATCCGGAATTAATTTATGCTCTTATAATTAGAAACACGTATAATATCTCAAAACACCTTATAGCATGCGCACAAACGAAATAATCATAGTATTATTTTACATACAACAGCGATTATTTTTATTATATTTTTAACTGCTTCAATTTATTAATCATGTTTGCTATTATTGTAATGATTTTAATCATAATTATTCTTATTATTACTGTAACTATTATAACAATATTTCTTATTTTATACTTTTACCTTTCAATTGTCTTTTACTTTGAATCATTTAATATACCATTTTTATTCTTTTTTTTGTTATATCCTTTGGTGCGCATTTCACCTCCTTCCTTAGTTATTAATCATTTTCGTGCTTCCCATGTAATTTTAACAATGATACCCTTATTATTGATTTTACTTTATTATTTAATTTTTTTTATGATTTTTACATGAATCAGTGTGCGCAAAATAAATCTCTTAATGACTTTTTTATAAAAATTGAATAAAATGTTATAGTAAACTCGCATTATATTTTCATATAGATGATTATGTCATAAAATATAACAAATAAACATGAATTGTTTTCAAATATTTAATCAATATTAACAATTAATTATATTGAAGAGATTCTATCAATGTCAGATACAATATTTCAGTTTTCTTTAATTAAAAAAAAAAAAAAAAAAAAAAAAGACAGGGTGGTTGAGAGTTCTTCCGTTTTTATTGTTTGAAAAATTTTTTAATAGAGAATAAATAATGAGAACACGCCCTGTATAAATAATTAGCTGGATTGAGGGGGGCCGATGTGAGAGTTGGAATAGCCAGCACTCGCTAAGTGGTGTAACAAATATATTAAGTGAAAAAAAAAAACTTTAATGTCAGCAGGCCGTGAGTCTATTGATCGTACCTTACAAAAAAGGACAAATTTAAAGAGAGAAAAAAAATAGGGAAAATGAGACAATTTTTATTTAGACTGAAAGTATGCGCGTTAAGAAAGTTCAAAAGATTTCATACCCAGATAATTATAGATAAAATTTATTTACTGGCCAATTGTGTATAGAATATAAAAAAAAAGATCAATTTCATATCGCAACATCTTTATTTGTGTATTTTAACGGGTAAATTCAGCACGCGCGCATATACCCCTTAAGATATATTTGATATATTTAATGATGACGGGGGGTATGTCTCAGGTGCGAAACGGCTGCATTTCTATATTATATATATTTTATTAATAAGTGATAAGTCTACGGTACACTGTGAATTATTACAATTAATGGAGAATTATATAAAAATCTACACTATTATATTGTATATGAGGTTGCATTGCATATTCACACTTATCACCCAGCACACGCATTTTATTCGACTGAACAAAAAAAAATATCAATGACAAAAATATTCATTAAAGTATATCCATTATTATCTTGTTGATTTCAAGTGACAGTCAGGGTACAGAGAGAGTATAAAAAATTTTTTAAAATTGATCCACGTGTAATTTATAATCAATCACCTTATTAAAATGGGTGATAATGTTTTGCGGACAAAAATCACAGTATGATAATTAGAGTTTCCCTCGACTTTTGATTAATTGGAAATCATAGAAAAGTTTACATATTCATTACTAACGATCATAGTTAAAATAAATTTAAATGAGAAAAAATTTAAATTTAACATTTGACATTGACCAAAAAATTTCACATAATAATCATAGAAATTTTAATAAAAATTTAACGAGTATAGAAATGTATTATTTCATTTAAAAGAGAAATATCGTGTAAAATAGTAACATGTGGTATTATAAATCATGAGGGATTGGGTGTAAGTTTGATTTAAATACAATTAATTCTTACATATAAAAAAAAATCATGGTATTATCTATAAATACTGTAGCTAACATAGCTATTCTATATTCAATTGTACTACTATAAATTTATCATTTTATGAATATTATGTCTGTATCAATGTTAAAGAAAAACAGAAGAAGAGGTATGAGATATGACGTAGATAGCCTAGAGATTTTTCCAAGTACGTGAATATTAAATATTACACATTCTACTCAAGGTTTCTGCTCGCGACCCTACCCCCCTCCTTTTCACACCTTCACATGAATGATACCTTTTTAAGCATTCAAATCCCTTTTGGATAGTAATCAAGTGAAAATAATGAACAAGAAATAGGGTTTAAGATTATTAGACAACAAAAAAAAAACATGTATAAAACTAATAATTAGTCATAATTGATAGAATTATTATTAGCTTCTTTTTTCAAATTAAAAAAATAATGTGCATATTTAATGACAATCACTCTTTAACCGATTAAATGGAAAATAAACAGCCCCAAACTGTTCAAGCTGCCACGCACTTCTCACCTATATTTCAAATACTTGATTATTTTTTATTGATGATAACTAATGTCTTCTCTTTTAAACTATAAATAATGACGGCGTTCACTTAATTATTATTCCTCACGCCCAAAAAAAAACTTCCAATGACCCTTAACTATTATTGTATTAGTCTTTATAAATGTTAAACAAATGCCGCCGTCATATTTCGCTTCTCATTTTCCTATCGTCTTATTGCCCTTCTTTTCTGTAATTCCCGGTAGATCAAAACGTGCCCACAATGTTTATTGCTGATCCCACTGGATTCCAATTTTTGTAATTAAATGTGTAAAATAAATATTTTTACTAGCCAATTGTCATTGCACTATTGAATAAAAATCATAATAAATAAAGAAGAAATTTAAAAAAAAAAGTGATTAATATTGATATACAGCTATATTAAACTATTGTAAATTTTTTTTAACCCCCCGTGTGTGGATCAGCATGACAACGAAGGCCGTTGACTATCGGTTTTGCCCATTGGATGAATATAAAAAGACTAAAATAATAAGTTATAAAAATCATTATTGGGCCAGGAATTGCGTTGCAAATCACAATCAGCTCAGCTCCGGCAAGACAAATCATTTTTTAAAAAGAGAACAATTGTCAGAGCGGGCGTTTTACGGTTAAGCTCTTAGTAAGTTCATTAGGTTTAGTAGATGAAAAAAATAAAAAAAAATCTCCTCAAAACAAATCACGTATCTCACTTGAGATTAAGTAAACAAAAATAAAAATATCCCTCACAATCAAAGTCATAATTGTTAAGAATTGAAATGTACAGAAACTGTATTAAGAAGGATTGCATAAGATAGGGAAAACAGATAAAGCATATGTAAAAAAAATGGGTATGAATGTACAAAAAAATGAGCATGAAATTATGAGAATAATTCACCCCAAGTGATTACGCGTTTATTGTTTAATGAAAAAAAAAAAACAATAGAAAAAAAATTACAAGTTGCAATGTCATCTGATGCAGCAGCTGATCATATGATCGAATAGATGATGATATGTTAGCAATAAAAGTCACGTATAATTTTATGATACGTGAGACTGCATCAATTTTTTCTTTTTTACACCTAATATATATGTAATAAACAAAAATACATAAATATTAACAGGCGTACGCGTACAAACATATAAATATAATGACACAAATTCACCTCTACAATTGTTCTTCCTCAAAATCATGCTGTTGCATGATTAATTATTATAAAACTTTGCACGCTAGCGTACTATCTTGTATATACAAATATTAATGACTGAAATTTTTTCAAATTCCCCTTAAACCCTATTGTTTCTTTAACCTTTATGTACGATTTTTTTATTTTTTAAATCTATTATATCATGAATGATTATTGAATGTTAATGGTGAGCCAGAGTGGGTCAGACTACAGAAGATGATTAATTTAAAGAATGAATTATAAATAATAAGAGAAAATAAAAAATAAATTATTAATTATTGATAATAATTAATATTTAAAATTGAAGGGGGGAAATATAAGGTCGATAGAGTTCTTAAGAATGAATGAGATCAACAATTAATTTGTTTTAAACTGTAAAACAGATCATTTAAAAATTTTTTTAAAATTTTCCTTGCGCCTATTGTTTATTACATTATACTACTATAAACTGTCAATGTATTATTACTGTCTGTCAATTTTATTTAAGATTTTTTTTCTATTTTTTCACATTAACATTATTTTTTATTGTTAATTATTGTAAGAAATTTAGTATTATTTTTATCTATGTTAAGTCTTATGATTGATTTTAAAAAACTATGCGTCTGCTTGATTTTATATGAAATGCCTGAGTTTTTATATAATCCACATGATTTTTAAATGAAAAAAAAAATTGTCGCTTTTATTAATAATTACAGTTGTTTAATTTTTTTCAAAAAAAAAATTTTCTTATTAATTTTTTTTTTGTTACTTTATAACTATATTATTATAATTACCACTACTATTACTACTATTATTCTAATTACAATTATTACTACTATTACATCTATTATTACTGTAATCATAATAATTATTATATCTAGTATTTTATTGATACTGTTCTTGCTATTGCTACTGCGACTATTTCGTCTTCTTCTTCTACTATACTTACAAATTACTATAATAATTCCATCTAAATTTATATTATTATTATTATTATTATTATTATTATTATTATTATTATTATTATTATTATTATTATTATAATATTATTATTATTATTATAATATTATGTCATTAATGCTTATTTGTTTTATTTTACTATTAATTGTTCTGTCTCTTGTATTCGCAACTGTAGCTATCACACCCATACACACATTTTTTTGTGTGTTTGTGTATTAAATTTCTGTCTTAATAATTTCATTATTGTCGTATAAAAAAAAAGTCATTAATGCAAGTAAACGAAAAAATATATCTATCCAATTTGTGAAATCTTTTCATTTTATATTATGTGTTTTTTCACTACCTTTCCATTAAAATTAATTATTTCTCGAAGCTTATTCTTAAGTTGTATTAACTATCGTATATAACTATTTTTTTTAAATATGTATTTGGGTTTAAAAATACAAATATTTACTTAAAAAGTGCGGCATAAATAACTCACTTACGCACAAGTTCGATCGAAAAAATCGCTACGAATTGTGCCTAGATTAAAGATGTATTTTATGGGATCAACGTCATTACCTTCTAAATGAAAGAAGTGAAATAAATAAATAAATAAAAAACAAAGGTCGTATCGATCTAACTAATTATTATAAATAAATGTATCATATTCGAAAAAAGTATATCATGTGCAAATGATCATTCTGATTAATTTTCATTTTGTACTTCATATATTTTCAGCATCCTAGGGTAACGCAATGTAGTTAAATAATAAATATTAAATTGATAAAACTTCAAGATTGTGACAATCGAACTGTGATGCTTAATAGATCAGACAGCAGTTGATTAAAATTTTTATAAATAAATAACTTGCGTTATCCTTAATGCTTTTAAGATCATATCTATGACATTACATATTTACTTACTATATTTCACACTTTACTACTTATATGTATCAAAGAATAATGTTATAACTGATCTGTACCTCTATAACAATCCATGTACCTATGTAGCTCTGTTCTTTATATCTATCTGTATTAATTATACGTCGTAGTCATGTACACATACATCTTTATTATATACATAATCTATAATGAGTTTATCTTGTCTTTTTCTCTCTATTATATTCTCAACGTTTATTACTTTATCCTTCAAGTCTTTGAGAAATTTGTCTTTCTTTTTCTGCATTTTCTCTATAGCAACTGGATATCATGAGTATGTATGTTTTTATTATTAATTTTTTTTTCCGCAAAAAAATGGTTTGAAGAATATTGCTGCCTATATTTGGTATCATCGACTGCCAACGGCCTACTACGTCATATAGAACTTTTTATTTCTGTTGCAGTGAGATCGATATAGGCATTTTCCATAAATAGCTCAGTTATTCTATTCAATACACCATCATTCATACACATTTTACACATTGGCACGTGCACGCGTGCGCCTTAAATAAGTAACATTGCATTTGCATCAACAAATCACATATATATATATGTTAATATAATTAATTGATTAATTGATTCAATATAGTTTACAACATCACAAAGAGATATTGGTTAATCAATTAATGGATCGTTAAATAAAGTATTATTATTATTATTTTTATTAGAAGGAGATTAATAACAAAATGCGGTGTAAATTATATTATATAATTGATTAATAAATAGGTCTCATGAGCATAAGATCGTTAAAAAATACACGAAAAGTATCGTGAGTATATCCGAATTCATTAAATCTCAAAGTTCCAACAGTCAATTTCAAACATAGAATTAAGTAAGGAAATTAAAATAATTGTTATTAACAATTAAGAGATAGAAAAAAATTGAATTTTAAAAAGTAACTTTTATTGGAAATCGAAGAAACTTTACACAGTCAAATTAAGCTGTGAAAATTTCCATTAGAAGTTCTGTATATTTCGACTACGCGAAATAATTTATTTTTTTCGCAGTCCATTCGCACACTAATATTTTAATAAATAAATAACTTTATTAAAAAAATATATGTAATAATAAATAATGAAAAAAAGCAGCAACAAAATGAAGTAAATTAATAAAAAAGTTCTTATGTAAAGTGTGATTGAAAGAGTATGGAGATGTACCAAATAACTTCATATCTATCAGAATTCAAAGTAGTGAATTTCGATATTGTAGTGAGAATCGAATGTTAAGAATAAATACAAATATTACTGTATTATGCAGGTTTTAGGTTTTGAAAATGTCATGTAATAGAATGAAAAATGTCGTACATGTTTTGAGAACTAATCGTAAATTCAGATTAACTTATATTTCTGATGGAAACTAAAATCATTGGCGAAAGAAGAGAACGTGAGAGTGTATGAATATTTGAATGAATAAATTATTGAATTATATCTATAACTAAATGTGTGGTAATGGAAATAAAATAAACACAAAATATTCCATGAGTTAATGTGAAAATCGGAACAAAAGATTGAAGATAAATTTTTATTATATAAGATGAATCTAATATCAATTAAAAAACAATATTAAATTCCAATATATAAATAGATGAAAATATATATATATATATATATATATATATATATATATGTATATACATATAATTGAATAAAAAAAAAGATAAAAGCTATTAGTGAGCACAGAACTGCGGTAAAAAGCTCACAAAAACTAAGAATTTGACCGCAACAAAAAATTAATAATATTACATAAATATATATAAAATATAAAAGTAAAAAATATAATGTGTTAAGAAATGGAATAAGTTGAAATTGAATAAAAAAATTCTAGAGAGATTTTTTGAATCGCAACACGCGATACAAAAACAGTGTTTTGTTCATATTTAAAACAAAATAAAATTTTAAAAAATAAATAAATAAAACCGCCCAAAAATATTATAATATTTCAATTGCGACAAATTACATGACAGTATAGGGTAAATACAAAATTGCAAATATTATTATATATAAATTCAACAAATTCGGCTGGATGAGGTAATAATTTTATTACTGATATTGAGCCACACGATGCTCATCCGTTAAATGTTAAATTACATTCATTAATTATTATAATTAATATAAATGTTCATTTTATTATTAACATTATTATATTATACGACATAAAACAGAATTTGAAATTAAGGTAGAATGGGTCAAATTGTGGACGTAGAAAATGACAAAAAAAATATTCAAGCTGAATGTTACGACTGTGTTAGAATTCACATAATAATATATAAAAATATTTAAAAAATACATATTTAGATTTCTATATAATGCATATGAAAATATGATAAAGTATAGGTAAATTGTGTATAATGGATAAAACTTCGACGGCAGGAAATGATTGTGAAAAAACTGATATATTAATAATTAATAGAAAACGTGATAATCAATTATTACCACGAATTAGTAGGTTCATTAAGATTGTTAGTAGAAATCGTGATTAACTAATCTAGTGATTATTATTGTCATTACAGTTAATGATTATTTTTATTTAGACGTATATTATGAAGCATTACTCCAAAAAGTCAAATTAGAAAATCTGTCAATGATTTATAAAATTATTTAAGATGAATTAAGTGATATAAGCGAGAAAAAAATTGAAAATTGTGATGAGGCTAACAGAAAATAAAAAAAAAACTCCTGTTGAATCGATCACAAAGTAAGCATACTAAATGAACAAGTTGGCAGACTTTGGATTAATGAAGCGATCAACTCGTTCACGTGGAAGCTGGTACGAGTCGTTGAGTTGAAAAATGTGCGGGAGTATAAATTCGACTGTCACGTACATAAGACTTTTTTTATTTCTCCTCTTTTACTATTGCACCAAACCTTCTGTGTTACTTCCAAATCGACTGACAATTTTCTTTTCGTAACTCTTCTATGTCGTGTAATGACCTCGATATGATCGATCACCACTAGTTTTTTAGTGACATATTTTTTTAGGTATCCAAAAATTTATTAGATAAGTCAGCATATAAAATAATTCGTCGACTGCACCAATGGTCATATTTAAGAGTAGCTCATTTCATAACTTTTCATTTGTCAATCTTTCCTTTTTTTACATAAAATTTTTTTTTATTTTGTTTATTTTTAAATTATTTCAAATTAGTACCAAATTGATAATTGTACTAAATAGTATTGTTCTCCTAATTATAATGTTATACATTGTTATAATTATGAGTATTATTTGATTGTTAATATTATTATTCTTATCATTATTACACAAAAATTTCGTTTAATTGCTCAAATATCTTGCATTATTTTGTAAAAAGAATAAAGGAAAAATCAAAAAAACATTTTAAATAATTAAATAACTATTATAAAATGAAAATGAATTTATTTAATTAACAAACTGCTACTAAAAGTTTTAGTACACCATATCAAGTTAGTAATAGTAGTAAGACGGAATAAATTGAAGACGTTCGTTATAAGAATAGACAGGAATTCTATACGATGGGATTGAGACAATAGAAGGAGAACTATCAAGTTGATGAAGCTGCGTTTGACTAATCTGTGTTAATTTTGAATTATCCTTTTCAGTTTCATCCTTTTTCATCATATCCCCTTTACCTGTTTATATACAAAAACAAAACTATTGTTACAATGATGCTCTTCACTTAGATTACATCTTATGAATAAGATTAAATCAAAGATCTAGCAAGTACAAAGTTTCTTTAAATCTTAAGAGAATACAAAACTGTCCTTAGTGTATTAAAGATACATTGGAAGGAACTGGTACAGTAATAAAAAAAAAAACCTTAAACTCATGGTGGATTCGCTCAAAATAAAAGGATAAGAGTCTATAAAGCCATTTCCGATGTTTATCGTACATTAAAGTAAAAAAAAAACAAATAGACAATTTAAAATTTATTTTACCTTCAATTATTGACTCTGTGGATGTACTGGAAGATAAATCTGTAGTTTTTAAATCAATTCGGTTTTGTAAATTTAAATTACTGCTGGGTAAGATAAAAGAAGTTGCCATAAAGGGCACATTAGATGTTTGATCCCTTTTCATGGTATTTATCTTTAAAACATAAAATAAATTGAGATGAAATTATTCGAAATAAATTAAAAAAAATTAATTCATAAAATACAGTACTTGTGGCAGTTGATTTAATGTCGAAGTTTGTTGCTCTTGAGTTTTATTATCTGCAGTATTTTGCTGAGTAGAGCTTTTCACTAACTTTTGCTTTATTTCATTATCCTGTTTACTCGCTCGTTCTTGCTCATTTTCTGCATCTTTTCTTGCTGCTTCATAAGCACGAAGATGTTCAAGCCGAGCAGCTTTAACTTCAGGAGTCTCTTCAACTGGTTTTGGAGCTTGTGGTAAATTACTTGCTTCAATTTTGAAACCATTTACACTATCAGCTGTATACTTAGCAGTTTGAATTATTCCTGATCCATCAATGTAACTAAAAACACCACGTGTAAAGCCATCACTTGATCTTACTTCAGATCTCGCTGAATGAGGTGCACTGTAGCCAAAACTGTACTGACCAAAACTGTCCTGGTATTCCAATAGAACTTCTGCTGGTTCTCCAAGACCTTTTGAGATCAGACAAAAAAGTAAAAGATACACAAACATGTCTGTAACTTAGAGAACTTTCTTAAATAAACGTCTTTTGACGAATCCTCAACTTCAGTTGTCTCAAACGTGATACTGGGGGTTTATATATCCCTTGACTTACAGTTTTTCTTCGTGTGAACTAAACGATCCTATGTAAAACAGGTTACTTCCCACAAGGACGAACATTGTCTCAAAGCCAACGCCAGTATTTTTGTAAATTAGAGGACAAAACTCGTTTTCAAGGTAAAGTAAAAATTTCAATGAATTATTTAACTATACAAGCACACATTAGATAAATTAAACTATCGACTAATGAATGCTATAAAGAGTAATTGAAGCCATTAGTCAATGATAACACATGCAGATTATAATTAGGTGATGTAGAGAAAAAAATTGTATACCACTACGTATATCATATTACATATTGAGGATTTGTATGGCAACAGTAACTAAATGTGTTTACCAGCATTTATTTTCTCTCCCTTTCTTTGTATCAAGTTGGCCTTCTTATTTAAGTGAGAATGTTGAACCTTGGCAGTGGCTACTGCAGAGTCAATAACCCTTTCGTCGAAACCAATTGCTACTTCATCAGGAAGGTCAGACTGAACAGCAATATAAGCTTGTGGTATCAATTCTTGTTTTTTATGAAAAACTACATTGGTATTTTTTTCAACATCTGATTGCACTGTTGATTTTACAACAGTAATAGTCACTACTAAAATCCAAACCACAATTAATAATGACTTCATTATTGATAAAATAGTTCAACATGTACTAAACGAAATTTTTATTCACCCCTTTTATATACAAATGGTCTTCCTTATTATTATGCAATTCACAATTCATGATCCATGAAAGTGAATACTTTTGTATCGAGTTCTAAAACCATTTTTCTTTTGGCATCGAATATCATTTCCTGATTTCTTTGATTCAAGGTGATTACTCAAATTTCGAATTTAAAATGAAATTAACTTCATTATAAAATCTTACTTGATCTTTGTGATCGCTTAAAAGTGTCTGGAATTTATCAAGGGCACTTTATTTCTTCTCATTCCTCCTAAGGTAGTGCCTTGGGCATAAAAATCCAATAACGAGTATCAGGTTTATTGGGCAGGGCGTGGTATTGGCAAATCATCCAGAAAATGCTATATAAACGTATGGATGAATGTTTTCTAACCAGTTGTCTTTGCGAGTACTGATCTTCAGCAGCGCTAGAAGATAGCTAATTTTTCATCACCATGAAAATTTTCGTAAGTCATTTAATTCAAAAAAATAAAAACAAAAATACTAATAATACATTCAAGTATTAATTATTTCTTTTAAATTTTAGATTGTTATTTTTTCGTACTTCATTGGCATTGCCATTGCCAAACCAGGAGTCCATCTTCTTGCAACAGCACCAGTAGCACTTGAAATTCAACAAGGCGCACCAATTGGTCTTGATGGCAAAGTTGTCGATACTCCGGAAGTAGCTTTAGCTAAAGCTGAACATGCTGCAGCTCACTTAAACGAGAAACTTAATCACGCAGGTGTTTCAACTATCAACCCAATCAAGCTTGAATCATTGGGAGGAGCTCCTATCGGTCTAGATGGTCGTGTTGTTGACACTCCTGAAGTAGCTGTAGCCAAAGCTGAACATGCCACTGCTCATCTCAACGAACAACTCAATATCGTTGCTACTGACTCCAATGTTATTGGTTATACTTTTGCCAAAGTTCAACCAGGTGCTCCAATCGGTCTCGATGGACGAGTAATTGATACTCCTGAAGTAACTCTTGCTAAAGTTGAACATGCAGCTGCACATATTAATGATAAATTAAACCTTGCTTCTGAAATTTTCAAATATTCTTATGTTCCTACATATTCCTATATTGCATCTGCACCAATTTTTTACATTTAGATTACTGAAATGTGTGTGTTCAAACTTTGCCATAATAAATTTCAAAAATTATTAATTAAAACTATGCCTGAAAAAAAACTTTATTCACTTCCAAATAATGAAATTTTTTATTTTAATTACTTATTAAAAATATTTTTTATAAGATATTGATTTAAAAATAATGTAAGAGTTGAATTTTAATTTATGCAAATATTTAGTATTTTCTTTTGATTAAAATATAGTTCTAAGATTTTTTTATGTGAGAGTTTGGTGAAAGCCTATTTAAGTAATTCAATCATAGTAAGTGATAATTTGTTCAAACTCTTACGAATTTTTACGAAATCTGACAATAGATTGAAATTGCAAAAAACGGCACAATTTTCTTTCAAGTCAAGGCTAATAGATTTACATAAATAGTGACCTAATTGACTCATTGTGGTGAAAGACACAGTAGCCATGGCTTTCACGGTGTCATGATCTATTCATCAGAATTGTGACAGGTCATAGCAATACTATATCACTAAGCTTTATCGTCATCTTAGTTATTTATCTCCCACTCAAATTATCAAGTGATTGAATAAGATCTTTCAACATCGTTTACATTTTTCGGTGGATTAAAAATCCAAAGGAAACTACATTATCATAATAATCATTATAATAAAAAATCTTTGTGATAGATTGGAAACTGACAAAAATAAATATAAACTTTTTTTTGTTTAACTATGTTTATACGATCGTAATAATTAATAAAAATGATCAATTACAAAAAATGACATGTTGAAAAATGTGGTTAACGATCGGATCTAGTGTGGCGTTGTCCGATCGAGGATTTCCTTCAAATGTCAAGGTCAGGGACTCCATGATCTGACAAAACCAGCAAAAGAGAGCGGGCGTGGTCATTAATGTATTGTAAAATACATACAAGACATGGCCCATTAATTTGTAGCCGATCCCTGTGTACATTATGCCCTGCTCCTTTGCGAAGGGGAAATCGTGGGAGCGGGGATTTGACAGTTACAGTCGAGTATATAAGAAGCTGCACATACATTCACTAGGAAGAACAACACTGTAGTCTTAGCGAGAGACAGCGAGTACTGGTATCCCAGCAGCGCACTGTGATTACAAAGGACTTATTTTAACAATCATCATGTCGAATTTCTTGGTGAGTTCCTATTTGACTAAAAATTTCACAAGCTTTATCTTCATGATTATCAAATCATTGAATATTATTTATAAAACATCCACAGACTATTTTATTGGCTACAGTAGCCATTTGTAATGCCGGATTTCTTGGACCCCAAGAATACATTCAGCCACAACATATTCAACAACAACACTTCAAACCGCAAAAGTACGAACCACCAGCACCAGTAGGCCACGATGGCAATGTAATTGATACTCCAGAAGTAGCTGCAGCTAAAGCTGCTCATTTCGCTGAATTTGCTAGAGCAGCCGCACGTGCAGCTAAAGAAAAGGAGACTCCTGAGTCTTATCCAGTCCACCAAACATATTCTCCTGCTCCAGTAGCTCCCGTGGCACCAGTAGCATCTCCAGTACCTCCAGCTCATAATTATCGATTCGCATCAGTACCTCAATACTCTCATGTACCAGAGCCTCATTATCGTCAAGAACCTGTCAGCAATCACGATTTCATTCATCAACCAGTACAAAAATTCCCCAATGCTTTACCTCACAAATTACCTTTCCAACCAGCACCTCTCGCTGAAGATGGCACAGTCATTGATACCCCGGAAGTCGCTGCTTTGAAGGCCGCTAGATTAGCTGAACTTGCTGATGCTGAAGCAAGAGCCTACAAAAACGCTGGACCTGCTGAAGAATATATTAAAGATCAAGGTATATTTCATTAATTATTATTCAATTATAAATTTTCTTAATTAGGATAAATTGTATAATTAAATTTTAATTGCTTTTTAGGACATAATAGTGCTTTAGGATCTGCTCCAGTTCAATATAACCCAACAGTTTACAACCAAGCGCCTCATACCTTTACTCCTTATGCAAAAAGTGCAGTATACCAACCTGGTCCAGTTTACCAATCAAAGTTATACCAATCTCAACAAATCTTAGGAAACTACTAAAATTCTAAATAGTGTTGTCATTTTTGTATTCATTGGAAAAAGTTATGTAAATAATCTAGACCAATAAATTTGTTTTTTTACAGAACAAAAAACATGTTTATTATCATTAGTCAATCTATTTTCGTTATTTAAAAATTCATGTGTATTATGAAATGTTATAGAAAAATGAAGAAAAAAATAATAACAGTAACAGTTAGATGTTATAAATAAAATTTTTATGAATGCCAGCGCTTCACTTAAAACCACACTTCGACCTACTTTAAAATTCACTGTGGAAAGTTTATGATGAGAAATTAGTAAATGAACCACGAGAAATGATTTATTAAAATGCACTCAGCCATGAAAATCTTTCGAAACATTTTTTCAAATTTTTTTCTTTTGTCATATTATAGAAAAAAAAAAAAATCATTGAATACGTAAACAGAGAAAAAAGCTATCTAACAACACTATCGAATATTGATTGCGTATAAAATTATCAACAAGAAAGAAAGTCGCGCCCTCGCATTGTGGTTTTGTAGTAAACAATGTGAACTCTAGCATAAACCGCGATAATCGCGTAACTTGCTTGATAAACTTTTTTATTGCTTGTTAGTATATACAATATTCATTCTTCCTTAATTATCACATATTTCTATGATGTTGTGAAAAGTTGAACGATTACCCAATTGAAAAATATGAAGAAAAGTTGACAGTGAAATCAATGAGATAATTTGAAGGAACATTACGCAGAATTGAATGGATGACTTTGTGCATAATATTCATATTAAATAGACAAAATCTTGAGTTGAGAGATTGAGGATTGAAAATTGCGTCATAGGTCAAACATAGGGACGTGAGAAGGTACGCCAGTATGAGTAAAATAGGGAGAACTCGAGCATCATGATTTGCTCGAGTAGTGAGCCACCAACGGAAAGGTCAGGAACTCTAGTTCGAACCTCCATCGAGATTTTAAGATCAATATGGTAATGATCAGTACCTAATAAACGTCTCTTTACATCTATTATCATCTACTCACATGCTCTGATACCATGAATTTTTTTTTTTTTTAACACCACTCATCAAGTAATAATCCACATGACCTGCCCTGTAACGAAATTCCAACTATATGTGAACATAAATTATAGTAGATCATGACTTGCCTCGAATTGAAGATCTGCAGTGAGATCTTTGTTTGTACATGACTGATGTATACTCTCAAAAACTACAAAGGATCATAGATCTTGTTGGTAGTTATTAATATTGATAATAATATATATGATAAAAAATATAAGTATTCAACAAGCAAAATGCCAATTGAACAAAACAATTGATGATGTGGGTTCAATGAAATATCACAGAGCTGATGAAATAATTGGATTGAGAGTAAGAAATGAATTTTAAGTACATATATTGATAATAAACACTGACGTGAATAAGTATTGTATAATAATTAAAGGAGACGAGTAATAAAGAGTATTTGTCTTATAGGGTAAAACGTGAATCACTTGGATGACCAGCAACCCACCACTAAAAACTATAAAAACGCATGCTAGCTATTACAAAAGTTCATTCGTAACCAACTCGCATTACTATCACTGCGGTTAGTGCTTCGTTAGTGCAAACAATAGACATGAGATTACTTATTGTAAGTGGTCATAAATTATAAAATGATTTGAGTTTGATTTATTCTTATATGTATAAGTATGTATTTATAGACCTGTCATAATTCTGTAGGTCCTATTGGCATTAATAGTTAGCCTGGTTAATGTAGAGGGATACAATGTGTATACTTATCATGGACCACCTGCTCCACTAGCTAATGATGGCAAAGTTATTGAAACGCCGGAAGTAGCGCATGCTCGAGCTGCTCATCTTGCTGCTCACGCTGAAGCAATTGCTAGAATTGCATCTTTAGGCGATAACTGGCATAAAGAACATGAAGATGAAAAAGAAGGTAATGACATTGAAGAAGAGAAAAGTCAATTTGGAGATGATGGATTGAAACCAGTTTATCGAGGACCACCAGCTCCTTTGGGAAAGGATGGTCGTGTTGTTGACACAACCGAGGTAAAATCTATTGTTTTCTTTTTTATTTTCGTTAACAAGAAAATAAGCCTTCAATTTCATGATCACACTCTAGTCATGTAAAAATTTCATTTTGATTTAGTTTAATAAAAATTATGTACACTGAATAAAATATGTTATTATACTCATAGGACAAATTCCAATAATCAGACACGGAATGTTTTTAATTAGAATTTTTGTTATGTCTGCATATTGAAAAAAAGTGTTAAAAAAGCAGATGAAAAAAACTGTGTTGGGAGCAAAATTTTTGTTGAAAATGTTTGCCATTTATCGCGTTCCTTTATTACAATCAATAATTATGGAATCTTTAGTATCTAAAAAGAAGTGAAAATATATTTTAAAATATGCAAATGAGCTGATAATTATACTAGTCTTGAAAAAATTAATAAATCTCTCATATCTAATTAAATTTTTTGTACTGTCATTGCTCTAGACATCAATTAAAATGTTGGACAATAAAATTTAACATAATATAATTTTTGGAAATTAATTCGCTGCATAATAAAAGTTTGAAAATATTATACAACTTATTTTCCATGAAAACTTTATAAATAAGAAGTTAGATGTACTCAAACTTCATTAATGTTGTTTTACTTTAAAGGTTGCACATGCAAAAGCTGTTCATTTAGCGGCTTATTCCAAAGCATATGCAGCAGCATCCAAAAAAGATGAACATTCAGAAGGAAAAATTTATAAAGAAAATCATGATCATGAAAATGAAATTCCTGGACATCTACCATATCTTTATTATTATCCCAAAAAGTACAAAGGTCCATTAGCTCCACTTGCACCAGATGGCCGAGTGATAGACACACCAGAGGTTGAGCACGCTCGTTCTGCTCACTTACAAGCACTTGCTCATGCACAACAATTAACGGGTACTAATCATCATCCAAATTTGGAGCATATATAAAACATATTTACAACTCGAAGCAGTTTTTTTTTTTAATAGAGAACAATGTAAAACTTTATTGCACAGCTCTTAAATAATTATAACATATGTAAATAACAAGTATATTATTACGACTTTTGAAATTAATTTTTTCAAGTGTTGATAATTTGTTCATTATGTTTTATATGATTTATTATAATGAATAAAATCTGCTAATATCAATCAACTTTGTATGTTAATTATACACCTTGAATTTTATTTATTTGTCAGAGAGATTGCGGAAAAGGATATGTACAACAATCAGTTAATTTTACTTCCTTCATACAATGTAGAAATTCTTCGTCAAGCATGAATAGCTACGGCCTTGTCAATACGACAATGTTAACAGACGTGATAAGTGGACTGATTAATTGTCAGAGAAACGATTCGAAATACATAATAACAAAAAATCTGGATGACATAACTGTTAATTTAAAGTTGTTGTTGATCACTTAAAAGATGCTACAATAAAATTAAGTAATTGATAGAAAAAAAGTTTTTTTTTCTTTTTTCATGACGATCGTAATTTGAAAAATTTATCAATAATTTTTTAAATAAATTTGATGACGAAAAGTTTTGAAAAATTTACAAATAAACACTGGAATGTTTTTGGAGTTTAAAAATTTAAATAAATTCAATGTAATTTTTTGAGGTAGAATGGTGTTACTAAAAAAATACTCATTAAGTATGACCTCACTGATCATGCATGAATATTAATTCAAATCTCTCTGTTACATAATTAATATTGATTATTCCAAGCTGGGCCATCCCACGCAGGATTATAAGCACCTGAGTCATAATCCGCATGGCCAGGGTATGCAGCAGGTGCAGGAGCAGCGGGAGCATGTTGAGCAGCAGCATTGAAGAGAGAGAAGTGATGAGCTTTCGCTGCTTGGACTTCAGGAGTATCGACAACCCGTCCATCTGGACCCAAGGGTGCTGGTGGCCCCCTAAGTTGAACGTTATCACCATTAATCAATTATTTCAATAACAATGAAAAAGAGAAAATAAACTAAAAATCAGTCTAAATGGTAGCTCAAATGATAAAGTAACAGTCATCAGTCTTATATTAGAAAAAGCAACAATGAATGATTCGTCAGCGTACTGGTACCGTGGTCCGTATTGAGCAGGAGCGTAAGAGGGATTAGGTCCATTCCAGACATCATTATAAGAACCATCATGAGAAGCATATCCAGCAGCAGGTCCTTTAGGAGCACGAGCTGCAGCTTCAGCTAGTGTTGCAAGATGAGCGGCTTTCAATTGTTGGACTTCCGGTGTATCTACTACGCGACCATCAGGTCCTAGAGGTGCAACACCACCATGAGGAGTTGCATAACCACCATGATTGGTACCGTAACCAGCATGAGATCCTGGGTACCACTGAGGAGTTGCCAGAACGGCGCTGATCCCAGCAATGAAGATAATCTATAATTATCAGTCAATGCAAATAATATTTTCCTACTGAGTAACTACAAAATTTACGATAGCTAATCCAATAGGATAATAGTCTAAGGGAGAGATCTTACCAATTGAAACATGGCTGTTGCTTTATTGGTGATCGAGATGAAACTGCAACAGCTGCAGTTGCAACTACATACTTTGTCTTAGCTTTGATCCTTCAATTTATAGAGATTCGCTTCTATCAAGTTGCCCCACCCAATGATTCTGCGACACACCCAGAACATAATGCTCTCCTTCCTAAGCCCTACCTCGTAACATTTAACGCTCTAAGCACGTAGGTAACCTCGTGGTCATCGAATTTTTTATCACCACAATGCTTTGTAAATTCCAATATTTTCTGCATAATTGTTTAATTGTTTTCATCGACTTCCCAATTATTAAATTCCAATTTCCTCAATTGCATTAGCATAACATTCCAGAAACTCTGATGATAGAGTAATTGGTATTTTAATAAATTTCATTGAATGTGAAATAAATATTATGTTTCAGTGTTAATAAACTATGCTCAATCATCTCAACTAATTGATCCTTTTATTATCTTTTTAATATTTCGATTTTGGAAAATAATCAACCTTTCAAAGCACCTCAGTTGGTTAATTTTCGTTTCATTGTTTTAATTTATTTGATCCTCTTAATATATTAATACTTTCATGTGATGTAATCTAGTGATAAAGATTTTGTTCAATATTTTAATGTATTATCTTACCTTTCTGTATGATTTATTTAACTTGTGATATATAATTGGATGATAGTGGAAAAAAAGTACAAAATTTTCAAATATTTTTTCTTTTTGATAAAGTGAACCGTTAAAGGTGTGGAGTGATCTGATTAATCACATAACCAGATCATAATAATTAATAAGACCTTGCATTAAAGATAAGAAGAAAAGTAGAGAAAGAAGTGAGAGGAAAATGTGATCAAGGTTTACTTTTTTTATTTTGTCATCACTCAGATTTGTACAGTAATGACAATCGTAAGGAGACAATAAAAAAAATAATAACTGATACGTGTAGCAGGAAAGCCAACGTGAAAGAAATTGTCGCAATTGTTTAGATGTTGAAATATAATGTCGTTGTTAGTTATATCCTGGTTCGTCGATCTATAAAACATGTCGGATGCAAAAGCTACTTTGTGATAAATTTTAATACATAAGACAATTAATTCTTATACAGTAGTATGCTGAAACAACTTATGAACATTATTAGGTTGACAAATCGTTTGGTCGATTTGTTAAGAGAAAACTTTACATAAAATTGATTTGTAACGATAATAAAAATTACTAAGAGTTGAGTGGTTACCCGCCTCCTATTACTATGCGTTTGACATAATGTAATCATTGTGATAGATTACGCAGGATTCAATTTGATCTCGGTTCAGATGTCGTAATATCAAACTTTAGTCTATTGATCGATTGATGGAATTTAGAGATTGTGAAAGATTACGTGGGCATTGTTGAATCAAAAGAAATTTTATATTATACAATTTTATCAATAAAATTTTGTCAAGTGTTTAAAGTTTCTGTTGATATAGGTTGAATAGTATGGAACAATTGAGATGTTTTTATTTAAATGACTTCCACCAGTACTGAAGAACGAACATAACTAATATCTGTGATATTTACAAAATTTTCTTTTAACTAAATATAATTCTATTCTCTTGAGAGATTTATTTCACCTTGATTATTATATTTCTTTTGCGTTATTTTAATTTTTTTCAATAAATAACGAAACAATAAATGTATCAAAAAATGATTACAATTATACACTCACCAAAAGGCTGAATAAACTTTTTATTTTACTAAATAAAAATAAGTTTGAATTAATGTAATGTTTTACTATTAGTACATTCAATAATTTATTAACAAATGAATTAAATTAATTAGTGAAAGGTAACTGAATTATTGTCAATAAATGTATAATTGGAAGTAAAAGGGCAGATAAAAGATAGTTTTAAAACATTTTAAAACTAATTAGGAATATTGATATCTCTTCAAATAATATTACGGCTAAAATATTTTATACAATTAAGTGTCTAATATTTTAATACTAATGACTAGAAAATGTATCGTTCAATTATCTAATATTTTGATTATTTTAACTAAATGTCTGTCTTAGGATTATAAAGGTATGATTCATGTAAAATTTTTATGAAGAAAATTTGCTGTTTCTACGTTAAGCTTGAGATTTAAGGATGATAAACATTGTAAATGTTCTTCATCAAGATCCAATAATAAACAAAAAGGTATTAGGCACGTACAAATTGAAGGTTTCAATTTTATAATCTACAAAGCCGATAAAATAAAAAAAAAACAGCCTTAAAGTAAATATACTATCTTAGCCTGTAGTGACGACAAAATTTCCTCACACTTGATGGATGAATAATACCTGTGATGCCTATTTCCTTTAAGTATACGGGCGGCTTAATACTGGTAAATTTTACTCGAAACTTTTGAGACAAAAATAATAAACTTGGCTTAAAATTACTAATATTCTACGAGCTGGAAGCCATATTGGTTTTCTCAGGACCCTTGCATATATAAACGGTAAACTTCATGGTCAATGTCATAGTCTCATCGTCAGTCCAAGTAATAAAGGAAGAACACTCGACAGCACCATGATGTTATTCTCGCAGGTAACTATTTTTCCCAATCATTCAATCTACTTTATTTTCATCAGTAATATGTAATATTAAACTTTGTTTTTTTCTGTAAATTAATTTAATTTACGGATCATTGATCAATTTTTGATTTTTCTGTTTCTACAGATTTTGTTTTTGTCCTTAATCGCAAGTGCATGGACAGCACCCCATTCATCTGTAAACGTAGAAGTTCCTGAACCAATTCTATCGGATGATACTACTATCAATGATCAGACAATTAGTATCACACGGCCACTAAAGCCCATCGCAGAAGTTTTAGATCCATATCACCGAGGAATGAATTTTTTTAGCACAATTGCTGAAAAAAGCCTCAGTGAATTGTTTAAAAAAAGATCAAGAATAAATTCATCACTTAGGCAAGTAGTTCCTATGAATTGTATTAAATCACGAGTGAGTGCACCTGTTCTACTGTTTCAACGAAGACCATTATATGTAGTGCCTTTAAGTGTTCAGTCTTCGAACTATCCATCAGATGGAAGCCGATTAGCTCAACAAACTGTGGAAAATTTTAAAGCTTCGTTTTCTCCTCAAACGATCCAAGGATTTCTCTCAGCAATCACCAACCAAGATAATGTAAAAAGTACTACAGCTAACCCAGAATTTAGTGACGAATCATCAGAACTTGGTGAAAATCAAAGTGAATCAACAATGACAATGTCTACGACTGAAGAATTACAGACAACGACAGCTATACCAACCAAAATTGAATCCACTACTACATTTGAAACGACATCTGAGATTCCTACTACAAAAAGTAATGACGAAAAAATGATACTTTCAACTACTCAACCAGAATTACTGGATCAGAATGCAGAAATTGATGAAGCTGTAACTTTTAATATTGACGGTGGTAATATTTCATCAACTCAAGAGAGTACTACCCAGTCATCGAAGATCAATAAGGACAAGCTTTAAGTGGATCAAACATTGACGATGTGAATGTTGTGTAAATTAATAATAACTGCAGTGACTTAAATAAAAAAGTTTATAACTATCTCTAGTAATTGACAAAATTTTAAAAATTATTCTTGAAACATTAATTATGTGTATGCAATTTTTTTCGTATCTTTTGCAGAAATTTTAAAACTTTGTATTCTTACAATAGATAATTTTAATTGAATAAACCAAATTATTTCATAATTTCTTGATGATTCATTCTTATTTACTCTCTTAATAGATATTATTAGCTCATAACTTTATCACAATATCAATTAAGCATGTAATGTTCCGAAAGAAATTAAAAAGTTCGTTTAAATAGTAATAATTTATAGCTTGTCATTCTTTTTAACTAAAAGTTCATAACCTCTGGCAATTGATGGGTTTTCAACAAGAAAAAAAGAAAAGTATTAATCATTAGCTGATTATATAACTTTGATCTAACATTTTGATAAGTTTGTTTAATTATCTATCTGTAATATTTCTACATACATGATTATGATAATTATAAGTCATTCAATATGATTTTTGTATAACACTTTTTTCTGGTCAGATGGGCATTGACATCAATACTTTAAGGAGCTGTTAATGTGATCCTGCAGTGTTTATAATGTACAATAGACATTCCGGAGCAATATCCGCCTCCATTGTGCATAGCGAGGACACACCTTGGTCGTAGTCTTTTTATTTTGCATTCATGAATGAACCTCTGTTAAAAAGTGGTCCGCCTGTTTCTATTGCAAATTTCCTTGCACTTTCAATATTCTTCAAATTTTTTAAAATTAGTTTTCATTAATTGCTTCAGACCTGCAATAAATATAACTGGTTATTTGTAATGGAAGATTAGAGAGTGGTGAATCGGGCGTGCCGGAATCACGAGAGTTTCAAAGATAGAGAAGCTTTGTTTCATCATATATTCAGAGAGAACTTATTATTAGCCGTGATATTGGAGGATATATCATTAGAACACCTAAGCAACTTAGTAAATACTTGATTGATGTAAATATATATGAGGATTGCTTGATTAGGCTTTATAGCTTATACATATCTACTTTTAAATGTAAACACAAATTAATGTCGCGAATAAATGACACGCCTCGATTATTTTTCCATGTTGTAATCGTAGTACGAGAAATTAAATTTAAATTACTATCTACCTGATAAGTTGAGGATGCGAATGCTCTAGATTCCACAAAACCGATTTGTTCATCACCCTTGCGTGCAACCACCCAACGGATCATATTATTTCATCAGTTCAGGAGCTACGTTGATAAATAACATACTATATGAATAATTGAAGATGTAAAAGCTAAAATGAAAAAAAAAATTTATTCTTGTTACGATGAATACGTGTTACTGGTAGGTCGAATGGTTACCTCATAGCAATATAAAAACTGTACTTCCATTATTACGCCTACGAGACTCTCCCGAAAGGAAAGGCACGATCCTAGGCGTTGCAAGAAGTTTTAGTTTATATTGAAGTTAATCTTTTTGTAATTAGCTTGAAATGGATATGATGAACGAAACTTTTGGAATTATAAATCAGTTAATGATTTACCAAATAAATAAATAAATGAAAATTTTTACAAGAAGTATTACATTGTTAGTTCATTATCAATATTTCTTAATTAACTTCTGAATTTATTATTACGGTTTGATTCATTGATAAAAATCGCAATAGTTGAAATACAAAAAGCTGTTTTTGATTTATATCAAAATACAAGTACATCATCTACAAGCTTCAGATAAAGGTTATGAGTGAAATGTTTAAAGTAATAACTCTATAATTCAATTTGTTGTATACAAAGTAGTTCTTTATCTTTTTTTTTAAAAAAAAAAGTTCATTTGTTATGAACTCATTGTTATTGTTATTAATTAAAATAAATATTTTTTTATCAATATATTAAATATTAAAACAAATTCCTAAATTGTGTTAAACTAGTTACTTTAAACTGTAACATTTAAAAAAAAGTATTCAATGAAAACTTGTTCTTATTAACTTTTTTTAGATGCTTACGTGAAGTTAAATATTACTAACTCTATAGAATTATAAATAACAAAACAATTTATCAGTGATATTCTACAATTAATGATCACCGAGGACGTACACTCTCATGTAGCCTTCACTCATCTTATTATGTAGTTCATTTAAGTACCTCGTATTTCCGCTGATTTTGTAGTCCAATCTTTTTCTCTTAAATCTTTATAACATGCTTTCCCTCTCGTTTCATTAAAAGAATTACACTTCTCAGATAGGTATAACGGTTAATTACATCAAAGATATTCAGGACAAAAATTCTTACAAATTCATTGAGAATGAGACAAAATTCCAGGGTCGACTAGTCATTATAATAATTATTCCTAGGATGAAATTAATGCTTCTAATCCTTAATGACATAATGAATTCCGATGTGTATCATATGAACATGGAGAAATGCAATAAACCATCCCTAATATCTTTCCATGACCTCATTTCTATCGAATTGACTTACTTAATAATCCTGTTGTCAAACAATCACTCAACCAATATTCTTCCGATTTCACTTTTTATAATGTTCGTATTACAGTTGAAAAAGCTAATTTTAATAATGTAGATACCAAGGAAAATTTTGAAACGAATAGTTATGACATGAGGATTAGTATCAGCAGAATTAAATTCAATCCTTTCACCCAGAGAACTTTTACTTTGACCTCGCGAGTCTGGTGGTGAATCGAGAAGGGCATAAGTATCAAAGTATCGATGAGGTCGTAATGCACCTGTTAGAGTTGTGAGAACCAATTTCAGGGTCTTGTCAACATAATGTCAATGTCAATATGACATGGATGGAACACTTGGTATGGGATTTATCTCCCCACTAAAAGGTAACTCCCTACCAGATTGCCATATATACATTATATATAAAAGGGTACACCAACTTGGTACAGCAGCAGTTCAACTGTCAGCGAGTACTGGAAACCCCAGCAGCGCCGGCACTAACGAAAAAAAATGAAGTCCTTTGTAAGTAGATTAATTACTTTTAATTAATAGTTAAATAAAAAAAAAATAAGATTACCTTCAATAAAATTAGATTAAAGCTCTTGTACTAACACTGTTTTATAGTCTCCAATTAAAATATTTATATTCTTTCCAGGAACTTTTATTTAAGTTTCGCCGTAAAAACAATCTTAAGACATTGACATCATACTTGCTTACTGTAATAATGAAAAAGGGAAATTAAACAAGAAATTTTTTTTCCTGGTTTTTACTTTCCAATGCGTTAATTTCATATAACACACGCGATACATCGAATATTAGCTACAAAAAGCTAATTGCTCTGTAAATTTGTGAAGAAACCCAAGTGAAACTATCATATCAAGGAATATAAATAAACAAAGTGTTGCAAATTATTCAATATTATATTTACAGATTGCTTTGTGTGCTTTCCTCACCGTTGCTTCAGCAAATCCTGGATATCTTTTGGGATACCATCTAGGAGCACCACTCGGTCATGATGGAAGAGTAGTAGATACACCAGAAGTGGCTCAGGCTAAAGCAGCTCATTTAGCCACTCTCGCTAAAGAAGCAGCTAGAAATACTTATGGACATGGATATGGATATTATGCCCCTGCATTATCTTATGCTGCTTATCCACATGTTGAACACATTTACGCTCCAGTTGCCACGCATCACGGACCTCCTGCCCCACTTGCAGCTGATGGACGTGTGGTTGACACCCCTGAGGTAGCTCATGCCAAAGCTGAACATCTTGCTGCTCACGCAAAGGTTTATTTTCCTTTTATACATAATGATGTAATAAAATTTAAAAATCAATGATTTGAAAATAACTAAAAGACGTTTATATATTGTATTATATTTCTAGGAAGCCGCAAAGACAGGAGGAATTCCTTATGGAGCACTTGCTTACTCTTACGCACCTGTTTACACTTATGCCTATGGTTGGCCTCATGGAGGACCAGCTCCTCTTGGACCTGATGGCCGAGTAGTTGATACACCCGAAGTTGCTCATGCTAAAGCTGCTCATATTGCAGCCCATCACGCTGCCACAGTTCACAGCCACCATTAAAATTTTTTTTGAGACTAATTAATATTTCTTTTTATTTTACTGGAAAAATTCAACTTCTGTTTATCAATAAAAAATGATTTAATTTCCTAAAATGAATTGTGCTTGTTCTATCGTGTTTACTATTTTATTGTGATATCATTTTGAAAAGGAAGAAAAATAATCCGAAGTTAAGAAAAAATTAACAATTTTATTCAATTAAGCTTCCTATTAATTGGAACTACTTGGTTTATTCATATCTAGTGATTTTCGTGCCATTGTTAAAGCACCTTCTCTTGTTTCATTACCACCGATAAATCGTTCATTATGGACAAAGATACATCCTTCAATCCCTGAAACACGACATAATTCTTGGTCTCTCAAACCTGCCCATTCTTTTGGTAGAAACATTCTGCAAATTTATCATTCTCAGTTAACATGGAAGTTTATTTTAATGGTTGATAAGTTGAAATAAAATTATGTTTATTTCTTACCGACAAATAAAACTTCCCATAGTAATCGGAATGGCTTGAACTCTCCAGTGATTATTTTTGAAAATAACATACTTAATAGTTGGTTCAATTTTCATAGTCTTTTCAAATTCAAATAAGAATTCTTTCCAAGGTGCAGCATTTATTAACTCGATTATTTCTCCACTTGAATCGATCTAAATATTTCGTTTCTGAATTGTTTTTAAAAGTAAACTTTAAAATCATTAAGAATATTTTTACCTCAAATCTCTTTTCAATTGAAGCACGAGTGATATCTCGTGCAGGTAACCAGACGATTGCAGAATTTTGAATAAAGTATCGTAATTCTTCTCCGCATAAATTCATTGCTTTCATGAATTGTGTATCAGGGTCAGCATCTACATTATTCCATTCAGGATTTAATCTTTTTACTCGCGCACTCAAATTTGTTACTATTCTATATCTGTAAATGATTAAAATTGATTAAAAGCTTTTCCTTGTGTTAAGAAAAAAACTATCAATACAGATTACAAGCATTTTTTTGGCATGTTTACTTTGGTTCACCATCAAACATTGATATTCCATTATCAATAGCATCAATTTCTTTAATGAGCGTATCATAAACTCGTTTGAAAATAGCATGAATGTCTTTTTCGTTTAGAATTTCAGAAACAAATTGTTGGATAATTCTATGACCAAAATGACAATAAATGAGTCCAGCACTACTCAATTTAATGTCCCATGGACAATCTTCTCGTTTTAATATAGAACTAGCAGTCTCAGTGAAATCTTTCATATGATGATCGTAACGATGTTTTAATGGATTGTATTCCCCTCCGACATCCACAACAATATCACATGTATCAAGAACTTTCATATCCCTTGATCTAAAAAAAAAAAAAAAAAAAAAAAAAACCAATAATAATAAATGAATTAAAAATGTTATTCAAGTAAAAAATGAATAAATCTTTTCGAATATTTAAAACTACTAACTTACCGAATGATTTGAGCATCTTTGTACTCTGGTAACTGTTTCAGCATAAAACATGCGAGTGCTTCATCACAATGGAAAGTTTCACTATGGGTGCCAATTTTTTTCGTTAACGACATGTTGAAAAATGTACGGAATATTTTTGTTGATTGAGTACTGGATAATTTCAATAATTTTATATTAAATGCAGTTTGATAAATGAATCGACTGCTTATATTGGTAAACATAAACTGGAAAAGTTAAAAACAATATTAAGAGGAAAGAATTATTATACAATTCTAATATCTTATATGTAAGAGCTTAGTTTAATGTTAAAAATTTCTTTTTTCTTGAAGTTGAATTCGATAAAAAATTTAATTAAATATTTATCATTGAAATAATTTGATTCTATAATTTTGTAAAATTTCAAACTTTTAACAACTTAGATGGATCATACTCACAGGATTTAAAAAATATCTTTAAAGTATTGAGTTCAAAATTAATTAATAAATAGTTTTATCAAATGTTATTCCAGCATATGTGACGAAATAAAGAAAAGGTTAATTTTAACAAAAATGAAATTGACTTAAAAATAACAAAATAAAAGGATATAATGTTAAAAAGTTGTGCTAATGACATAAATATCTTTCAATGTTCTGGAATTTTCCTGTTAGATTGATAGATATTGTATATAGTTTTATTAATTTTTAAAGTTTTTTACTTACTACTTTATAAACCACTCTACTCTTGTAGGTTATGTTCCGAAATGTTCCCTAGTATACCGGCGAATGCAAATGACGTCATTAATTGACGCCATATTGTACTGGCGGGCCAATAAGGTGATGCCAATCACCAGTATGACGTCGATGTTATGACGTCATTTGCACTGGCCAGTATATGCGCACATGGGAATAAAACATGTAACAAAAAAGTCACAATTTTGTAAAATATTAACTAAAAGTCGGTTGTGATATATTTTGAAATTTATTCATTTATTTTATATATTTTTCCTATTTTTTATTAATTCATTATTTGTATGCAATAAAAAAACAATGTTCAAAAATATTGTTATTGGAATATCTGGAGGTGTTGATAGTGCTGTGGCAACTTTTTTATTAAGAAAAAAAGGTAACAGTAAATTATTAAAAAAATGTTTTATAAAGCTATAAAATTAGAATTTAATATTAATTTTATGATAAAATATTTCATATACATTTGCTTTTTTTAGGATTTAATGTAACAGCAGTATTTCTCAGAAATTGGGATACTGCTGATGAGACAGGTAGATGTTTGATAGATGAAGACTTAAATGATGCTGAATATATTTGTAAAAAACTAGATGTACCTTTAATTGAAGTAAATTTTGTGAAAGAATATTGGAATTATGTTTTTAGGTTTTTATAAAAAAATTACATTGTTGTACAATCACGTATATGTTGCTTAATAAATTGATATAAATAAATTTTGTGTTTCAGTTACTTTTTAAATACTTATGAAAATGGTGATACTCCGAATCCTGATATTATGTGTAATAAAAATATAAAGTTCGATCTATTTTATAAGTATGCAAGAAATGTTTTAAATGCTGATGCAATTGCAACTGGACATTATGTTAATACGTCTTTTGGACCTTACCTAGAAAATTATCAATCAGATACAAGTAAAAATGTCACCAATATAGAGCTTAAATTGTACATAATTTGATGTAAAAAATTTATAACTTTAATTTTATTTTTATTTTTAGAAGTGAAATTACTTAGAGGCATTGATAATGTAAAGGACCAAAGTTATTTTTTGTCCCAAGTTCAACAAGAACCTCTTCAACGATGTATGTTTCCTTTGGCATACTATCATAAATTTAAAGTTAAAAAAATTGCCACTGAAATAGGTTTGAAAAGAATAGCGGAAAAAGATGAAAGTATGGGAATATGCTTTATTGGGAGTCGAAAATTTCAAAAATTCATACCTGAGGTAAATTAAATATTTATTTGATTTTAAAAATAGCTCCAGATAATCATATTGCGACGATTAAAGTACATAGAAGATAAACCTGGAAATTTCATCGATTTTGATACGGGCAAAATTGTCGGGAAACATCAAGGATTTCATCATTGGACATTAGGACAAAGAAGTCGTATAAGTGGTGTTGCAAAGCCATATTTTATTTATCAGAAATTGAAAAATACTAATGATATACTTGTAGTAAGTATAAAAAATTCTACAAATAAATATAAAATATTAATAAACACAAATATTTTACATTTGTAGGTTCAAGGAACTAATCACCCTTGTTTATACTCTTTAATGGCTATTACATCTGAGCCTCATTGGATTTGCGAAGAACCTTCTGATCTAAAAAATAATAATGGAGTATTTCATTGTGATTTTAAATTTCAACATGTTGAACACTTGGTACAATGTAAAGTATTTAAAACTCCATCACGAAAATTAATTATTTCATTAGATAAACCCAAGAGAGCGATTTCACCAGGACAAGTGAGTTTTCAACACCTTTTCAACATAAAAAAAAATTTTCTACAAAAATTTCTTATGTTTATCATTCAATTTTCTAGTTCGCTGTTTTATACTTAAATAATGAGTGTTTAGGAAGTGCACCAATCATAAATGCTGGACCTTCATTATTCAGTTTAGGTAAAACCTTGTCTGATTTTAATGATGACCATGTAAATAATAACGATGATACAAACAGAAGTGTCATGGTCATGGAGAATAGGTAAAACAGTGTATCTATAATTATATGTTAAAAAGCCAATGGTAAATTATTTTCAATATAAGTATAATTATTCATAATTTTTTGGTTTATTTTTTTTGCTTTGAAGCTTTTTTTAAATTCAAAGACTCCATCCAATTAGCTTTGGTAACTTGAATACTTTTTGTTGTTTCTACTTTAAACTCATTGCCATCATTTTGGCCAATGAATTTTGTATGGTTTTTTGAATATATCCCACATATTTTATCATCAACATCTAATTCTGGAGCATTTAATACTAATTTTGCGTCGTTATCATCAGGTATTGTTAGATGAATTGGACCATTTGAAATCAGTTGAGAATCATCAGTAATTCTCACAATTTGGATTTTTGTTGATCCCTCTTGTAAATTAGCTTTAAGTGATCCATCTAAACAAGCTATAAGAAAAACAAAAGAAGAATTACTTTCGATAGAATTATCAACCACTTCGCATTGAAAATTGATACGGCTCTAACTTATTTCGAGTGATCCATTGCCATTGATATCAACTGTCGAGTTCATGTGTAGATTATTGAGATATATGTTTCCATTATTTGAAGTAAACGTCGCCTTTTCACAGTAATTACTTCCTAAATTAATATCCCCATTCTCTGTAGATATATCTAGTGTATTTCCTAGGCATTTTTCAGTCTTGACAGCCTATAATTAACAAGCATTAATATTCATATAAATATTATTCTATTTTATATAATTATTTTTATATAATGATGAAGAAACCACACCCCATCTTTTGCTGTGTTTATTTCGATATTTCCTTGGGTTGCTTTTTCTAATGTTATTGATCCTCCTTCACTCGATGAAAAAACTATTTTTTTACATTGAAGTTGAGATCCTTTGATATTTCCAAATTCCGTTTGAACGTTGATATAATTTGAAATCATATCAGATATAATTACTTCGCTTTCTTTAACTGTTTTCGCATCAATATCTAGAAATTGAAATAATATTTTCACAATAATTGAATGTAATGAATTTTTTGTTAAAGAATCCATTGTACTCAATGATTTAATGTAATGCAAAAATTGAAATACTGTTTATAATGATATAATAATGAATTCAACATATTTTAAATTTTGTAATATAATATTTCCACTTCAAGGGAATTTATTCAAGATGTTAATTATTATAGTAGAATTATTGTAGCGATAAGTAGAATTATAGCTTTTGTAACTATTTAGCATAAATAAAATTAACGTTGCTATTTTAAAAAGGAAAAAGTATTATTTGAATAATATATATTACCATAACTCACTGGTGCTTCAATTAAGCACGTAAGATCATTTACATTGTGATCATTATCTATAGCATTGATTTTACAAACTCCAGAAACATTAACTGAGATAAATTCTTTATTATTATTGTTTTTTGTTATTGGTCCTCTTGAAAATAATTTAACCATTAAAGTATCCATATCAGGATACTCATGTGGATCAGTTGGTTTAATCGTTACATTGTATGGTAAATCAACGATTAATTTGCCAAATGAATCAACTTTTTTTATAATACTTTGTAAATTGGCTGGTTTTGATGAACACAACCTCATAGTTGTTGGTCCTGATTTCATAAATAAAGTATGATACGACCAACTTTTAACATATAACCAGCCTCTTTTGATAAAAGTTTTTGTTAATAATACCATTTCGAAAAAATTTTCTTTAATGAATGAACTTTATTGTAACATTTGTTTAACCAACATTTGTGTAAACTCTACATTTGACACAACGCATTTAATCAGCTGATGTATTATAAATTTTGAATAACGGAAATTACGACTTTAATCAAAAGTAATTCTGAAAGTGCCCAAAAGTGGCGCGGTAATACATCCGGTTGAATGCTTTATTCTCGCGGTTTTACGGACAAAGAATTTTATGTTATCGTGTACTTGAGTACGCATAAATTTTTCATTTCACGCTAATTACTTTGTATATAAGAATTTATTTATAGTTTTCAATATTATATCATAACTCACACTGCTATTTATTTATTGAATTTTTATGTCTAAGCACATGGTAGCAAATATCTAGACAAACGATTGTGTAGTTTTTTTAAAATTTTTTTATCGAAAATTTTATGATTAACTATTGCAGAAAGACAACATATAAATTGAAGTCTACAACTTATATGATTATAAATAGGTTATAATTAATAAGAATAAATCATAATTAAAAACGTAAGTATAGTATTTATGTTTTGGAATTAAAAGTTTATTGATGATAACGTAAAGTATAAATTGTTAAACATTAACGTAAAGGTAAATGAAAATTATTAATTGCGTCATAAAATTCGAATGACTTTCAGTTATGGCGATGTTTGAAGTTTAAGACATAATAAAACATTGGAAATCCATTCACTCAAATGTATATGGAGTATTTAGTGAAAAAGTTAAAATTTTATAGATTTATTAGTCTATTGAATTTAACAATAAGATTTTTGTGATTACAAGTAATCCTTTATTTTATGTATAATTTGATAGTCAGGACGTGACATAGGCATTAGAAATTGTTCTATGCCTCCACCTCGTCTTCCTTTATTCTCTTTTCCACCCACTCAGGTTTTTCCTGAAATGATAACATGAAAGTAAATAAATTATTAGTTGCAATACAATGTTGAACTAAAACCGGAAAAAGCTTCTTACTACCTATAATTACTACAAGATAAATAATAACTTTATAAAATAATTATGAGGATATACTAAAAACAAATTACGCTTTGAGAAAAGTAATTAGAACTTGGAATATGAATGTTGCATGCTAGAAAAGCAAGAATAGTACTGTTAGTAAATATTGGTAAACTCATTCTTCGAAATTAGAGATTGTATGCTCATTGTCATGGGTTTAGTTAAAATTAATCCATTTAATTTATTGATAAGATTTCAATGATCTAAACATTGAGTATTTTTGTTACTCGATAATCTAGTGAGTATTGCACAGATTATTATATACAGAAGATAGATATAAACAGTTTACTTACATGATACGAGAGGTTGAAAGAATAGAGAATGAGAATGTGTCTAATATAAGTTATATATAGAGCAGAAATTTATTTACAGTGAAACAGCAGCTCAAGCTTTTTATAAAATTTCAGTTGGTTTCGAAGAAAAAAATGTTAAATGATTGAAAAAATTTAATTACATGCCAATTGTTGAAAATTTTGTCCACTAATTTTGTTATTTGATAAATTTTACGTAATCTGTAATCTATATAATTAATATAAATAAGATATTTTATTTAAAATAGATTTACGACATTACGTTGCTCATTTTTGTCATAAAATTAGAAAATTATGAGTAGAATGAAACACATTAGAAAATATATATTTGCGATTTATATGTATTTGTATTAATCAATTTAAGTATCAAATCATCCTCTCTTGAAGTGGAGCTTTATTTCTTCTGCCATTCTGCTTTTTCGGATTTCTTGGGCTATTAAGAAGAATGACATAGAATTCGATAAACTTACTTTAATACTTAATTTTTTTGTTTCATTTCGAATTGATAGGTTAAATAAAAAATTAATTCAATAATTTACCATTCTATTAAAGTTAATAATGAACTAATTACCTCTTTATCTTCTTCTTCTAAAGTGAATTCTTTCTTTTTAACTTGTTTCAGTTGATTACGGAAGTTGAATTCAGCAGCTTTTTTCTGCAGCTTGGCAAATTTACTTTCATACTTCGATACTTTTTTCAAGGTTGGCTTCATGCTTTAGAATAAAATCAATTATTCATTTACTTGAGTTAAACGAAAATGAAATAGAACATTTTTAGTATTTGAATGCATAAAATTACTTACAATTTTCCTCGAAGATCGTTTACTTGGCTGTTCAGGTCAGCGATCTATTAATACAGAAAATATTATTTTACTATTTGTTTTCAATTGATTATAGGTACATTAGCATGTTTTATTCATTAAGCTGTATTTAAAGTGCTTTGTGAGTACTGTAAAAAAATATAGTTCATCCAGCGAAGAAGAAAGTTAGCGGACACATCTGAAATAAATGTTATTGACGTTTATATGAGACTTGAATTTATCACAAATGAAATCTCAGGTATTTTAAAATCATGTTGTTAACATTTGTGAGTATAGTTTATGGATTTAAAAGATAGAACAATTTATTTGGATTATAGAAGTTCTAAAAATAATCTTTTTACTTTTAGATATTTAGAATGGCACACAACAGGATTTTAAATTGTTCGAGAGTGGATACTTCATATTCTGAGTGAAAATAAAAAAAAAGCATTTATCACAGCAGCTCATTATTAAGATGGAAGGCCATTGTAAAAACTTGATAGACGTATGTATTTTTTCATTTCATTTGTTTCATTTTGGTTGTTTAAAATATACCTCAAAATCCTTCTTCTTCACGACATATTCGATGTCAAATTTCTTATCCTCCAAGTCACAGATCCTAGCGTGGTATTCGCGCAGGACGCGCTTCAGAGTTTCTGTGTATTTGTTATAAACAAAAATTGTGTCTATCATTTAGTGTCCATCTAATGATGTATGTGACATATGATTCAAAAAATTGTTAGTCTAATATGGAATATAGTCATGATGAAAATCTATGAAAGCTTTACATTTGCAGTTTGTATTGTTATATAATTCCTTCGTAATAATTAACAGGAATTACACTATTTTATTCAAGTAAAATTGAAAAAATCTCTAATTTAATAATACATTACCTTCGTTAGCATCATCGACCGGTCTTGGTTTTCCACAACGTTGTTCAATGATTCGTCGTCGTTCAGCTGCTTTTCTTTCTTGTTCTTTCTTCAATTCTTCAGCTGCTTTTTTACGCAACAACAGCTGCAATAAGTAATAAAAATCTTAATCTCTTTTTACATAATATACATATAAAATAGAAGAAAATTCACCAATGTTATAGATATACTTACCCTGAGTTTCTTCTTTCTTTCTGGAGTCATAAAACCCTTCTTCGCTTTCTTAGCTTTCGAAGCTTCTTCTAAACGAGCACGAACTTCTGCTCGTTTTCGCTCCGTTTCTGCCTGTTTCCTTTTTCTTTCCTATTTTCATAATAATTTTCAGTTATAGTGAAACATATTTATTTTAGATGCTTGAATAAAATTTAACATGAAAGAAAATATTTAATTCAAGTATAGCAAGAGTAAATAGTTGAGATGTTAGTTAAAGAAAAAGATTTTGTGTTAAGTTCAATCAAATAATGTTTCGGGAAGGTCTTACGTACATCTTCAATCCGTTTTCGCTGTAACAGAAAATTTAATAGGGTAAAATATTCGTTCATATTTACAAAGTAATAATAAGGTAAATATAGAGGTTGTTAAGAGAAGAACAATCATCATTCCAATTAGTAAAATCATCTTATCTTCTTATTAATAATAAAATTATTTAGCAAGTTATGTAAAATATCGCTATGAAAATTGATATCTCTCAAAATGTAGATGTTTGTTATTTCAAAAGCTGTGAAACGACAACAGAGTCGTTTATAATTATCACGCTTTGGTCGTGATGCCTGAAACAGGCCTCATCAGAGAGTTAGGATGTAAGGAAGGGGAATATTCGTGCTCTATCATAATCCTTGGCAAGAATTCAAAGTCTTATAGTAAAGCTTGCTAGTTTGATTATTTGAATCCACCTTTTTCTTCTTCGTTCTGTTGAGCACAATTCACTTTTCAACTATTTGCATGCATGCTTATGCAATTTTACGCAAGAAAAGTTCAAATTTACATTGAGATATAAAAAGTTATGGCTTGGTAGCCATTGCTGGAAACAGAAACCTGAGAAGAAAACCTCGTGCTAAAGATACTTTGTTTGTAGTAGTAGTTAAATCGAATGTGGGCGAGTTTCTATATCTGTCAATTTTATTTTTTTTTTTTTTTTTAATTTTAGAACTGTTTTTCTTCACTACCACATTGCTCAAAAAATTTTTTTTCTATTTACTTTATTGTTTCGATATTCTATTTATTTTATTTTAGATAAAAAATATCGAAAGTTGACGTTTGTTAATTCATAGTCACGAAAAACACACTTTGTACTTAGCGTAAATAATACTACATCGATGATTTCCAAAGTTGTCGATTTTACCGAGGGCGTTGAGTATCAGATTTCCAGTACCATCAGGAACGAAAGCATAAACAGAAATATTCAAATTAGGTGATGGAGACAAGAAGTGTTGGTAATGCAAATATGCACTACTGCACTATTCTAGTAAAATTCATTAAGTGGAAAGAATGTATACGTATTTTTCTTCACTCAATTATTATTTTTCTTTTTATACTTACCCAACCTCATCGTCGATAGCCATGATTTAATCCTTGATACTTAACTGAAATTCAAAAAGACGATCATACATAATGAAACTTGTATGAATAATAATTTTGGTAAAGAGATAACTAATACGAAAATATTTTAATTGATGTCAACATTTTTTAATTGAATAATTTTCAACTAAAAATAAATTATAGCACTAATTGGAAAAGATTACTTTACAATTTATGATTAATGATATCTGTTTGAAAGTGTAAATAAATGATGACTTACCTAAAGTTTTAAAGAGAGGATGACTGAGTGTTCTACCTAGCTGGAGCTTTGATAGTTGACTATTCTAATGGAGAAATTTCCACTTCAGCGTTCTCTCAGACGACGTTTACGAGTTTTAAGACATATGCATAGAGTAATTTGATTGGCTGGAACGTTTTTAGGCGAGCTGTATACCTATTCTAAAAATAATTCGAAACTGAAGACGTAGCTGGTCTCTCCTACGCTTTCCATTATTTCATCTTTCTTTTTTGTATTATTTAGCATTAAAAAATATCATTTTCTCTCTCCAACGTATTATTACAATTTTAATTTAAATACATCAAGTTCGTATATCTTATAATTGTAAGGTTTTCATTTAAATTCATGAAACAGTCTTATTAACATGTTACTTGAACAACTTTTAACAGTTCTGTTCGTATTTTTTAATATAAAAATAATTCTTGCTAGTGAGAAGTATAATACTTAAAATACCTTTCATTAAGACTCTCAATTTAAGAATAAAAAGTTAATTTGAAAAGTTTTAAATGAATTTCGTAGTTGAATAATAATTTAATTTTTATATTTTGAATGACTAAAAAGTAGGTGAGAATAGGACAATAGTGGGTTATGTAGAATTCTTAGCTTTTTGCGTTGAGTATTTGAGGTCAGTATTGATTGACATCAGTAATATTTTTTTATGTCAATCTAATTGGATTAATTATAATTGCAATAATTATTTCAGGACAAATTAATTTAAATTAATGAGATTAAAAAGATGAATGAGTAATTGAATTATAAAAGCTCTAAATCAAATATTATAAATATTCACAGAATATAAAAAATGTAGACAAAAATTATTTATGTAACTATCGACCATCAATCTTTCAAATATGTTGAATTAATTTTTTTACAAAATCATTTCTTCAGAAATACCCTAAACAATTTATTTAAAATACAATAGGTTATTTTTTAAGTAACTTAAAGCAAAGTTCAAACACGAATTGATTTGCTGTTATTAGTTTTAAACTATTTATGTGTCCATATGGACACGGTGGGCATTCATGGGTTATAATTTATTTTAACAAATTCTAATGCTAATTTTGATTCTAATTTTTATCTATTTCATATTAAACACAATATAAACAATAGATCTTAATTGCCAAATGCTGAACAACAAAATCAAAGTGATGTTACTTTAAAACATTACTTTGTGTAATTTTAAAAAATCATGAAGAAAATTTTAAAGTAAAATAGAATATTTTTTAAAAATCAATCTTGAACCATTCAATTGGTTACATTGTTAAACTAAATAGACCGTTAAATTGCAATAAGAGAAAATATCAAATTTTAAACCAATATTCTGTTGCTATTCGTGAATTTTCGTAAAATAATTTATCAATTGATTATCAATTTGAAGCTTCATTGTTGATGATAACAATAATAATCCAATAACGATATTAAAAAATTCCAATTCATAGTAGTATTATAGCACGAATAATAATTGGTAGTCATAGTTAAAATATTCAATATCAACCAAATAGCTAATCCTTTTTGATAGATATAATAAAACTGATGATCTGTATGAATAGAAATGATGTGGGATGATTGATATCAGATCAGAACAACGAAATTATCCGTTAAACATTTGTGTTTGATTATAGACTTAACAACTCATAATTGTCATACGGTATTTTTTCACCTGGCGTTCTCTGTCTAACGATTTCGCGCCCGCGTTCTCGAGCATGCACGACCCGCAGCGACACAGCCTATTCTCCAGAGTTCAGTCGCCGTTTAGACCGCGACAACGCTGGGCATCGAACCGGCCACTCGTTGACTCTTTACTAACGTGATTCCAGGGATACTCTTACTTGATCAACTATTCTCTCGCAAAGAATTATTTTAATGTATTTTCATTAAAAATACAAATTTTATAGTTATTCTATTGAGGTATTTAATTGATCAAAATTACTTAATTTTATTTTATCAAGTAGATATTGCATAGTAGTATGTTAAATACATCTAATTCTTAATGAATTGATCATCATTATTATTGTTATTATGATTCTTGAATTTTTACATTATCATTCATTAGTATTTTCATTGAATTTTACTCATCGAAAAATTTCAATAGCCTTTTCAGATAGGAAAATATGATCTAAAAATTTTTAAAGCTCTCATTTAAAAAATGTAATTACTTTTTAGTTTATTCAAATTGTTAGAATAATTTAATTTATCAAATTAAAAAATATATTTTTGTGACTTTTGAAACCATAAGTAATAGTATAAAAATTTCTTTTGAGAGCTTCATAAATTGATTTTTTTTTGCGAGTTAAATAATTTCTTGGCACTTTCTATTATCTCCTTGTATAATAGGCTCAATTTTCTCAAACTGCACTACAAGTTTGACCAAGTTTGAAGAAATTTGTAGCCTATATATACAGCTGACGTGTGGTCCTTGAAAAGTTTCCAACAGTCTGCTTCGATACCCTAGATATTTTCATTTGATTGCAAAATTTCTATGTTTCTGTCTATATTTTTCGTTTTCAATTTTTTCTATCTTATTTCTATACTAAAAAACATGCATGCAAGTTTGTCAGTTGCCATATCTTTAAATAACAGTAGCTTCCAATGTACTCTTTTCTTTGTTATCAAATTCACTCTGTAGTTTTTTTCTAGTGTTTTATTTACATAATTTTTGTGTAATGGACGACTTGGAATGATTCATTAATACGTTTATTTTACTAAATTTCATAAGAATACTGTATAGGAAATACTTGAGATATCAAAAAAAACTGTAGTATTGTAATATTTTGACTTGTCTCTTTATGTTAAGCTCATTTATTCGGTGAATAAATACTTGTAAGTAATTATAAAGAGTTTTTGAGTAATATCAATAAAAATTAGAAAAAATCATTTAAAATCTTCATGATGATTTAAGCTCTTGCTAAAGTAAAAAAGTTTTTTAATTTTATGATCATTTCTTTATAGTCATCATAATAAAAGATAGGTGTTATATATCTTCTTATATTGTTATTCAGTAAACATCTTTCAAAAAGTGATTTTATTTTCAATAGTTATTGTTTATAATTTAATTACTTCAAAAATATTTTATAAAGTAATCACAAAAACATAATTTTTTTTTTGCACAAAACTTCATTTAAAAAATTACCTAAAATAATTAGCCGAGTATTCAATGGCATTAAAAAATTTTGTATGACATCTAGGCAAAAAAAATCTCATCTCCAGTACGGTGATTTTAAAGACAAACACCGTTGGTTGTAATTTCTCTTTAAGATGAATACAAATCAAACCTTGCATTATGCAAGTATTTTGTAGTTAACCCATTGTTGAGTCATTTTCTTTTACTTTTTACCACCGAAGGCAAGTCGTTTTAATCCAAACTTCTAGCTACATTAAAGATCTGTAAGAATAAACGCTCCAAGCTCCGTACCTGAGTGAATCTTTTGTATTTTACGAACAAACAATGAAAGGTGGACGAACAACAGCCAATGGTAGAAGGGAGAACTTTTTTTTTGTGAAACAAACACGGTTGAACAGAGAAAAAGTGACTTCTCACACGGGAAACAACCACCTGAAATATCAAATGAACACGCGATGAGAGAAAGCTCTTATATTAGTAGCATCCTATTGATTAAATGAATGATAAAGAATCTGTACTAACGAAATTCATACACCATGATATGAACATTATTGTGTTACCAAGTTCTCCTTAATTTTCTTCTGACATATAAATCCTTCTCCCTACTCTGATCTTATCCTTTTAGCACCAGCACTTTCTGCTTAACTCCATTAATTTTCCCAACGTCATCTAGACGCTAAGTGTGCTACTGTACTATGATCTCTATATGTCACTTTACTTATCATCACCTCCAATTAATTTAAATTCCAATAAAACAAAAAACTTTTTATTTTTTTTAACAGAAAATTTTTTATTTTTCAGCTGAAACAATCGCTGGACTTTCTGAGATGTTTCAAGTTCTGGAAGAAAGCGTAAAAGTGCAGTTGCACATTTCGTAGTTTATGGAAGACGAGAAAAAGTAGAAAGACTCCTTTAGACTATCATTATCAAAGCATTTGCAAAAAGAATAGACAAGACAATACAAATACTCTTGGAATTAAAATAAAATCCGGGAAGATTAAAAAAGTATAATTCAGAGTAATTAGTGAATACAAAAAACGGGAAATAATTAAGAAATCTGTAGATGCAATTAACGTGACTGGTGCGTGATAATACGCTAAGGAACGGAATCACAAGCGGAAGTGCGATCAAGAATTCTTGGTGCTTTAGCTGGAACTCATCAGAGCTTTAAGAGCGCCAAGGAAAAAAAACAAGACGAAGAAAAAAAGGAAGAAGTACCCCTATTTGATCGTGATTGTCAGGGTTTGTGGACAAAGACCAGGAGCGAGATCGGGCCCGGATGCTCGCAAGGGCAAGACGTCGGAAGCGCTGCCACGTTGGAAGGGAAAATCTTGACTGTCTTCAACAAGTTTCTGACAACATCCCCTTTGGTTAACAAGGTTAAGCTACTTATGGTAAGTCTTAGACTTTATTTTATTTCTATAGGTTGCTTTCGTTTCACCGAATACACTTAATATTTACTTCATTATTTATTTTATTTATTCACAGGCATTTTTTAAATTACAACTGTTTTTTTAATCTTTGATTACAATTTTTGATGAAACTATTACATTATTCTCCTTATTAAAATACTGTTATTGTATAAAGTGTTTATGAGAATAGCACGTGCTTTGCTATTCACATTAGGATGAAAGCTTAAAGAAGAAATCTAGAACGCAAAAACTTTTCGTTTAGTACTTTTGCAAAAGAGTTCATTTTTATGACGTCCAAGTTGGTAGGTAGCTAGTGGTTTTGTGAAAAAAAAATTCCTATACCAATGAGATCAAAGACTCGAGAAGGTATTAAAAGCATTGCAAGATATAATATTACAATCATCTTCTATTTTTAGAGCTGGATATATTACTTGTTCATTTGATTTATATATGACTTCTTCTAAATGTAACTTGACATTTTGCTCTTTATGAAATGAATATCTCTAATTAGACTTTGATTTATTTATGTCACTGTGGTGAATTATCTTGTGTTCTACCATTTCATCAATTTCACTGTGTAAAATGATCATTTGCCTGTTATTATGTCACTATCTAGTGAACAATTCTATTTTCATTATACAAAATAATGTTTATATGGAAAATTAACATTCAATTCAACTTGTTGCACTTTATCTAGTTTCAATAATCGTTCTATCCTTGATTTTTAGAAGGCTTGTAATTGAAGATTGATGTAAATAATGTAATTACTTTTAATACAGCATTCATCAATTAATATTAATAGAAAATTAATTCATCTTATGGCATTTTTTTCATTTAGTTTGATTGACTGATTTCATTCCATTTAACTTTTTAATAAGAGATAATGTATATTCATGAAACGTCTTGAAGAATTTCTCAAAATTAAGCATTAAATATTCTGCATAGAAAATGATATTAATTATGCTTATTAAATCGCTCAGATACCTTTAATTTGACTTTTCAAGAGGTTGAATAGAATTTTTGTCTCTAAGAGGAAATCATATAAATTCCTGTGACATACAATCCAATTTGATTGGTACAATTTTTACGTATGTACGTCCCATAGGAGCTGAAGTGATTTACATAAAGTCGAGAAACATCTATACTGATATTGAGAATTTATTCACCTTTTTTATATTCTGTACATAATTTATACGAATAATCAAACATAAAAAATAATATTTGTCAGTTTGTCATGTTAAATAATATGACAAGTTATGTTGTATAATCAGATAAAATTTGATTATATCTATTTTCAACTTTTACATTACCAATTACTCGACTAAATTGTATCAAATGTATAATCAACTAGTTATATGATTTTAAAGTAGAGTTCGAATAATAAAAAAAACAAAAGTGGAAAGAAGAGAAAATTGCTAGAGTGTGATTTACAAATAGATGGACAGGTGAAATTGGAACTGTGTGAAACAAATCTAACGAGTTGAGTAGTTCAATTCGATTGATAGTAAATTACGTATAGTTATATATAAAAAAAAATTATTTATAGGTCTGTAATATAAAAAATTACTTTATTCGAATTAACATTAACTCATCTATTGTTATAAATATTTATTAGTATATGTATTAGTTTCTTTTTTATTTTTAGTTTTCTACTAAAACATCAAAGTGTTTAGGTTTTTTTATTGTAAAACAACAAAGTTTTGGATAAGAAAATCATTTATCATTATTTCTTTTGTAATCGTCAATTGGCAACAATTCAATTGAGAAAAATAATGCAACTTTCGTAGGACGTAGATATTCAATCATAAAATATAGTTGAAAGTTGAATCAAAATAAAATGCAGATTATGAACCATAGGATTTTATACATGAATGCGTGACTGATTTATAAATGATTTGTCCTTTTTTTCATTAAAAATATCTAACAAAAAATAATGAAAAAAAATTATTTTTCATGTCAGTAAAGAAATTTGATTAAATATTAAAATATATAGTTTGAATATTTTTAGAACTTAATCTTTAAAAACAGTTGTTTTGCTTAATAGTTACCTTTTATGTATAAAATTTTTCTTTCCATATCGTATGGATATTTGATATAAGTATTCAACTATTTTTTGAAAAGTTTTTTTTTAAAAAAATATTTAATTAAGAAAAAAGAACCTTAAAAAATTAGATTAAAGTTTCTAAACTGTCGAGTCTTCTTGTAAAAGTTTAATGCCATTAAATCTTTATTGAATTTAAAGAAATTGAATAAATCTTGCAATTAATTAGAATAAATCATGTAATGATCGATAGACTAAACAGTTACATTTATACAGTTAGAATCTTTTTTCATCAAAAAATTTCACGAGTTTGAATAAATTATTAAAATACATTTTATTAAAACTTGTTTCTACTAAAACATGAAAATGATTTTACTGTGCTCACGTCAACCCTCGTTTATTCTTGATAAATATTTTGAATTTTTAGTTTCAATTTGGTAACATCAAGTTTTTCCAAAGGGAACAATTTGAATAATAGAAGCATACGTACAAAATATTTGTATTATGAATTCAAATTTTTCTCTTCAAGTTATCTTAGTGATATTCATTGTCAATTTTAAAGGTAGCTGACTCATATAAATCCTCTATCTTCTTCACTGTATGATTTTCATTAGATAAATACTCACTACTTTTTCAGTTCTTTGATAGTAAAAATATATCCTCTTATAAAAGTTTTCATCGAGATATTGTACATAATCTAATTTTATTTATGTAAAAAATAATAACTGTAAAGAACATTTATATCTGAGATTTTTAGGATATAAATTTGAAATCTACAAGTTTGGTAGCACAAAAACAGAACAAGGTAATATATTGTAAAAGATATTCCTACACTTTTGATAGTCTTTATCTTAAAAATAAAAACGTTAACGGACAATATCACATATTTCTAAAGTATTGACTGCTTTATCACATTCATAACATTCGATTATACTCTTCGTATCGTTACTGTCATAGCTGGCCAAGAATGTGATATTGCAGAAATGCAAGAGAGAAAAGAGAACGTATGTATATGCCGATAGAATTGAAAATACAGTTATCGATACGTGACCGTCTGTGTAAGGTTTGTTTTCAACTATCCTCATGTTTTTATTTGATTTTCGTACGATTGTTTCAACGCTCTATCAGATGGGCTTTTACTTCTATCGGCGATATACACTTTAATTGTGATAAAATCAGACTGAAGAACCAGGAAGAACGCTTTGTGCTACGTTCAATCAATCAGTTGTATTATTAGATTTACGTACGTTGAAAAAAGAATTAAATAGTAGCGTATAATTACATTTGCAAGGAATTTACAAAAAAGTTATTTTAAATGGATTTTGATTAATAAATTATTGTTTCTGCAAATTTAGAAAAAAAATTCAATTTTTTTCGAACAGATGCACTTTTGTACAATAGCAGTAAGAAAAGTAAATTTTTTAATATTAATTTTATACAAACAATGATAATCATCATTAACGATCGTTAATCATTCATTTTCATTTATTAAATTAGCTGATTAATATTGAATTCCTTGATTAAAATTGCTGTATGACAACTTTACATTGGGACTGATATCATTATCAAAATTGATTAGAATTGAAATCATTACTTGACTTGTTTTTCATTCTTTCCATCATTATTCACTAATATGATTTGAAATTAATGAGTTTTTAACACAAATTTTTTTAGGACTAGTTATTAATAGAGACTTAATGAATTCTAAGAGATAATTTTATTATTTATTGTTAAAAAGCTAAGTATATCAAGCAAAACTTTAATCGTTTTACACTAAAAATATACTATTTTTAAATTTAAAGGAAAATTAATCAAATTAAGAATATGGCTTTAACATATTAAATATTTTTGTTTTAATTAAGTTTACCTTTGTTAAACAATTGTCATTCATTTGTTAATTATGTTATGATTAATTATAAAAAAATTATCAATCAAAATAATTATTTAAAATTGAATTCTTGATAAAAGCCATTAAAAAAACTTAAGTTTTAATTTTCTTCACAATTTTTTTTTTTTTTCAAATAAATTGAGTAATGAGTTGGTTATTTGCATTGAAATCTTTGTAAATGACTCAGTAATTTGTTAATGTAAAAATTCAAAAGACTTCTTTATTTTCATTCAAAGGTTAATTTTCATTAAAGTCATGCTCATTTTCTCCACACATATTCATCGTCATTAGAAATACTGTACAACAATTCCCTACATTTGATCTGTAATAAAATCTATACTCATGAAAGCATTAAGATAAAAGAAAAATTTGTTTCATTATAAGATGTTAAAAATAAGTGCAATCTGTATAAAGTCATTAAAAAATATAATATGTAATAAATGAGTGATAAAACAATAACTGTTTATGATTGGTTAAGATAAGAGCTCATTATAAGACGTCATACAAAAGAATTCAACTTTAATGAATCATTAAAAAAAAAAAAAAAAATCGACATTAATGGGAAGGAGAAGGTAGTAATAAATTTTATAAGAAAAAAATGTAATTTTTAATTGCATTGCTGGATTTATCGTTGATTCACTTTTGACGTCAGTAAACGTTCTCGAGCAAAGAAAAACATTACAAGAATTTGAAGTTTTCAGAGAACACTTTTTTCAGTCTATAGGTTCGGAAGTTAACGGTGGGAATTGGTTGGAGTACCAAAAGCATTCTGGTGTGTTTATTAAAGTTTTGTGCTTCGTTACTGAGTTAATCAGTTGAGTAAATGTTTGTATCAGCCAACTCATTTGATTTCGATTTTCTAGTAGTGCTTTAATGATGTCGACGAGACACGTAATGAGACTTATTGCCAAATTTGAAAGTATGAAGGTATAATATATTCATCATTTTAGTTGATACTGCTAATTTATAATTTTGTTTATCTGTAATGGATAAAAATGATATTTAAAAATGATATTCAGTTATTATGAATGAAATTTTAGCATTTTAAGTAATGTCTTATTTTTTTTTTTTGTATACAAACTTTGATAGGCTGACCATATTAATCAATTTATCAATTTAACGGACATATAACTGGGATACTTATATAGTAGAAGTTACAGAACTTTTTTAGATGAGAAAGATGGTATTTTATAAAAAAAGAGGGTTATGGTTCATAAAGTGTTTTTTTTTAATATGCAATATGAAAAATTTTTCATTTTTTTTAAAATTAATGGGTTCTTTGTTACCAAAGATAATTTATAGTATTATTTTTTATATCTAAAATTCACTTCTTCATATCCACAATTATTGTTGTAATAATTTTCTAACTCACGTGAAAAAAGTTTGTATATATTTTTTATATATCTCGTATATTATAAAATATCATTAATGCCAATTCAAGATGCTCGTTAAAATATAATGATGTTGTTCATATTCATTTTTAAATAAATATTTGTTTATTTCGTCTTTAATAAACGATAGATTTTTTTCTCTTTTTATTCAATAAAATAGTGTTTTCAGTTAAATATAAATTTGATAGAATTCAACGAAACTGCAAATCTATTGCATCTATATATTCTGAACAACGAATTTTCTTTAATGTAACATTCACTTAGACAGCTTTTAGAGAGTAACTTATTTTATTTCTTTCAAACAATTTCTCTTTACAACAGAATCTCTTTATACTCTAGTACTAGTGGTTTTCTTTACTTTTAGTTTGTTCTGTTCTTTAATATATTTAAGAAGTTTCCTAACATAAAACTATTGTTATTTTATATCGATAGGTCATATACATGTAAATGAATATTTAATTAAGGTAATTATATCAATAGAATAACAAGAAAATTTATAGCTCTTGTTTTATCTGTTAGAATTTTTATTTCTTTCGAAAATAATATTTTTCAAGTGAGAGACTTGTTATATTTTTAGATAATAATGTTAACCCGAGGCTTATAAGCACAAGGGATGGACGATCATCTGAGTGCGTGGTAAGTTTCGCGCGTGTTCTGTAAACACTTGAGTTTGTATGCTTTAAACCCTTCAGGCATACTGTCTTCCTCATGCCATAGTGAAGGACTTTGAATTGAGTGAGGATGAAGGTAAGCAGGTCAATTTGCCTAAGGTGACAAAACACTACGTTTACTTACTTCAAATTTGTATAACCTCGAGTCAAAAAGCAATGATCAAAGGAAAATTCATGAATTTTTATTATCATCATCTTCTTTTTTCCCATGATTTTATTTTGGCTTGTTACTATCAATACTGCATCAATATTCCACTAGAGCGACGTGTTATTTATTTTTTTTTTTTGATCGTGAAAATAAGGCAGACTAAAAATGGATAATTTGAAATGATTTGTTTGAATACTATAAAATATTAACAAAATTTTTTTTTAACCAATTGAATTATGTAAAGATGTATTCATATTTCATAATAGATTTGAATGATTGTAACATTTATTACACAATATTGGAATATTCAAAAACAAGTCAATGTAAATTTTTATTACATTATTTATTATACCATTTTGTTAAAATGAAAAGTAGGATGAATAAAAAAACTACAAAATTGATAGATATGATATAATTTAAGATAAATACATAAGTGAAGAAATAATTACATTGTAAGAGATGACAATGACAATAATCATGATTATAAGGTTGAGAATTAATTGCTTCATCAACGAATATTGATTGCTTATCTTCATTGGTTTAATTCATACTTTACCAAGAATTATCAGTTATAGCTAAATTTTTTATAATGATTATATGATATAATGACGGACTCTTCCAAACCATTTTTTCTAGAATATCATTTCATATGACTATTATAAATGTCCTACACGTTTTTAACTCTTTCGTACATACACTAAGTAATCTGAAAGCACTGAATAGAAATAGGAATTATACAGAAAAAGAAACATTAATTCTCCTTGCAAATATATTTTCTTACACTCTTCAGACGATGTATTCCGGATGACCGGCAAAAAGTTTCACAATGCCACACTTCTGAATCTCATATAAATGGTCAGAATTCAACATAGAATTTATTACAAATATTTTTGGACATGGTTTTTAGTTGACATTCATTATTTTTCTTCTAAATAATCTATCGTTTTAATTACTTCCCATGCCTCATTGCATCGCAGTAGTAATTATAATGTATTTAAATATTTTTATGTTTTTTAAATTATTTATAAGTAGTGTACTTCAAATTAAACATTCTGTTTCATCTATTATTAATATAATAGCTTTGGCAGTGTTCGTGTATGCGAAGCCATGCTTCCAACCGTTAGTCCCTACGGCAGTACTGCTTTTATTTTTTAGAGGAAAATTCCACGACTTTGGAATCCACCAGTATTATATAACTTATCGTTATGGCATGAGCAGAAATTTTAAGTTCTTCATGCTGTACACATACTTAATCTATACGAGTTACCATACTCATTGATCAAAATAGTTCTAATATTTCAGTGAAGTTCAAATATATTAACTAACATCGCAAATCTTTCGATTGAAAATTACTCAAACAATTTTGTTAAGACGTTTACCAATCTTCCCCTTGTCTAGTGACTAATATATTACTCTACATTAAATAAAGATGAACAGATATTATTTTTTCAATCACAATCATTTCAGTTATCTCTTTTTTAGTAGAATATTTTATTTAATGAATTATACTTTGAAATTTTTGTGATGTAATGATTATATTGCAAATTTGAGGTTTTCAACATAAGTTGAAGTGACATATTTAAAGTGTGTTAAATGTCAATATATCATAAACAAAGCAAGGATTTTATATTTATGAATTGCAATTTAATACCAAACACGTACAACATTTATATTAAATGTACAAAAGCAGATAACTGAACTTTGAATAATAAATAGTAAGAACTGACAATGTTTTTTTGATGAATGACGTTTATTTAAGTTCAGAAATATTTAACACAACAAACTTTGAATATAAAAACAAATGAAGTGAATTTTATTTAACATTTTTGGTAATTTTATATCTTGATAATATTTATTTTTTTTCCTACACTGCAAATTTTGTATTCATTTTAAAGAGTATTATTTAATAACACAGTTTTTATAATGTAATAGATAATTCCTAGATTATATGGAATTTATGCTCCAAATTGAATGTAAATTTATTTCTTTTAAATATGTTTAAAAATAAAATGAAAAAAATTAATAAAAATATGTGCGTTATGACAAAGAACTATCCGAGGCGTTATTAAAAAACTAATTAATATCGACACTTAACAATTATTAAACTAGAAAAAATATTGTAATTGATTCTTATCAATTAAAATATGAAGCTTCGCAGTTATCCTTATTATTTACATACGAAAATCTTATCAATTATAATATTTGTTACTATCAAATAACAGATAATACTATCCACTATATTTTCAATAAATAAAAGTCATCCATTTAATTCTTGTTACCAATAAAACTAATATTGGTTTTTTAACAAAAGAGAATTTCAAACTATTAAATTAATATTTTTCCACAAGATATATTGATGATTCTAGAAAATTTTTACCAACTCTAGAATCAACACTGCTTTTTTTGACTGTTTTCTCATATTATTCGTGAGAGAATATCTTTGGGAAAATATAAACGAGAGTTCTAAAAATATATATATATAAACTCTCCAAAGCAAACAGCAGCTTTTTTTTATATCCACAATACTTTGTTTCAACTCTAATGGTTGTATTTGATATTTCATTTACGTATTACATAAGTGAATGGGTTGTAGAAATTTAAACAAAACTTTACCATGAAATAATGATAATAAACATTACATTAATATATGTACATGGTAAAATTTATATAATTTATATAACGATAGAATTCAAGTCATATTACAAGTGTTGATAATAACTTGAATGAATGACGCAATCGACATTGAGGTATGTGGTTGCTCGTTGATGATTCCTTCATGCGTTTAATAGATACAGTAGCATAGGTTTAGAATCTGTTATACTTTAAATACATATAATACTCATCGTTTGGTAGGACGATAACTAAAAGTGTTGGATACTCAAACATTACCTTCATCACTCGAACTTCAACTTGATGTTCAACTTTATAACAATGGCTCGATTGCATTGTATGCTTTACAGTGCACGCATAGTAACTTTGAATGCATGTACCAGCAAAAGGATATACCACTAAATGCAACAAACTCACTTAAAGCTCCATACGATCTTGTATCTCATAAGGTAAAATTTTATACGTGATTATCATAACATCCATGACAAGTTTCTAAAGTGAGATTATAGTGTGAATAATCTGCTAAATTCCTCTGAATAAGATAATTTAAGGCTTCTTTTGTTGTGTTAGGTTACAAAGGAATGCGATGATGCCTTATCGTTAGACATGTCTTGAAACAAAAGAATAATTATAAAATTTTTTAATACTTTGTTCATTGAATTAATTTTGGATAAATCTTTTTTGTATTGAAGAATAAGTATGTCGTTGGTGAAAGAAACTTTAATTCTTAATGTAAAACTTCTTTATATTAAAATTTGACCTTAGGCCATGGTTGAAAAAGCAAATTATTGCTGGGGGAAAAGTGGAAGCCTTGAGGGTTGTGTGTCTTATCTAAACTTCTAATTCCAAGCAAAAGATTCTTTACCTGGTGAGAAATGCTTCAGGATATATGCGGAAAATTTTTGAATTATTCTTTCTTTGCTCGAAAATTATCTTTTTTAGTCGATCGCCAGATAATTTTTTTCTTTAATTGTTAAAAACTTTATCCAATTAATTGACTATTGAATAGAAGTATTTCATGAAATGTATGGTGAGCCATTGATGGATATTTGCAGTACCCGATTTGACCCTCTTTTCTTTAACCATGTTCAAGATTTTCCCTCTACATTCGATTAGAATGCAAGACAGTTTGATTGAGTATCACTACCCTCAAGTTTTCAAGTTTTATTTTATTTCGTAATTCCTGTGGCGAAAAGACTTTCTCATAGCTGCCAGTCACGGTGGAAAAGAGTCATTGCTGGTTATATTGATAACTAAAACGACTTCATGTAATATTCATTTTAGTCCAAATAAAAAAAGTAACTTGTGTAGGTTGATTTATTAGTAAGAATGGCATAATTTTCTTTCAATTTATTGTTTTGTTAGTTTTTGAAATTTGATAAAATTTCTTTTTAAGTAGAAGAAGCTAATTTAAATGATTTTATCTGTATTTAGAGAATAATTGTTTATTAATGGGACCCAAAGTTTACCCTAAATTGTTTTTCAATAGGAAAAATTGGATTCTTTTCAAAAATTCAACTAAATGAGGTTTTAATACAAATAAAAATTTATTTGATGAGTATTTAATGTCAATAATTTTTCTTAACAAAATCAATAATTGAATTTAAGAAAAAAAGTAATATCAAAAGATGTCGTTTGGTTAATTATTTATTTTAGGAAAATCAAATAAGTAAATCTTGGGTTACAGATTAAACTACTTAGCTTCTTTAGAAGTTTTTTTTCAATTATAAATAAGTTTCATAATTGAAAAAAAATGAAATATTTATTAAATAAACAGTTTGAAGTATATTCTATTTGATAAAAAATTTTTCATAAATATTCAAATAATACAATATCCATTGAAAGAGATAAATCATATGTTCAAACATGAGTTAAAAATTGGCAATCAATTGCATACGACAGAATTATATCTCATGCAATATCTCAAGTATTTATCTTTAATATTCATAAACTTTACGAAAGCGATCAGACATTTATTGAAAGATTTAATTTTATTGGAAAGTTTGTAATAACTATTGAAGAGTTCTAAGTAAAATGAATAATATTTATTGAATTTAAAAATAAGAAATCCAATAAATTGAACATTAAATGAATATTTTAAAGAAAAATTGTGTTTTAATTTAATTCTTCAATTATTTAAAATATTTGGCCAGATCTTTTTTTATCGAATTTATTTGTTTTGGTATTTTTCATGCAAAATAATATTTATGCATTCATTTGAGGTAATTTGTACTACAGTAATTTTATACAGAAAAATAAAATGACAATTTTTTAACAATCCATACCCTTATTTTGGTATCGATATTTATTTGCAAATAAATATTATTATTCAATTAATTATAAAAATACTGGTTGAATTGTTAAAAATTCGATTAAATTTTAACTGGCAATTAAAGGGTGTAAATAAAATAAAATATATCATATTGATCATCGTGATATATCACTCAGTGGCTGGAGTAGCTCACTAAAATCTACATATTAGTTAATACCCTCAAACATTAGTTCTTTTAAGACTCGTGGGAAACACCATATGATATTTTGTTCAAGAAATTTTTTATGATCACGTAATTGACAGTAAACTATTGAAATGAATTTTACGTTAATGATAAAATTGCATTAAAATAATTATGAAAGTTCATCAATATGTGTATTATTTATTTTTCAGTTTGATAGAAAAGAGTTGTAATAAATCTAAATATCATGAAAATTTATTGAATGAGCATACATTTTTACCAATCGAAAAAGTAAAATTTACCAGTATCAAAGTGTAAAATAACTTTTTAGGTCAAGCACAATAATTTTTACTTTTTATTTCTTTCCAAGTGGTTGTGTTCGGTTTCTCTAATAAAATAAAAATGAAAAGATATTTCTTCTTCTATTCAGAAAAAATATTCATTATTAATAAATAAAGCCTATTGATAGTAAATATTGAGAAAGTGTTGATGAAAACTTTAGGGTTATATTCATTCACGGCTTGTTTACTTCATAATTTAAAAACGATTGAAACACGGGAAAGCTGATACAAATGTAAAAACACATTAAAAGTATGTTCTACTGAGAGTAAAGAAAACACTAAAAGCTGTGAAGCTATTATGTATATATTCAATATAAGTATGATATTTTTATTAATTAATAATAACTCTGATTAATCAGCTGAATATTTTTTTCTAAATTACATGTGTAATGCATTTTTGCTTCTTAATTTTATCTATCTATATTATTTTATAATTGTTATTTGCACAATGATTTTTTTGTTTACATTCAAAGGATACGTTTTGAACATAATAAAAAAAAAACCTTCCATATAGAAATACTTCAGGTTATTAAAGATATTAAATACTTTATTTTCTTCGACGACCTTTGCCAATTTCAGCTGAAACATTTATAGAAATTATTCAATATTTTAGAAGATATATTTGTCTAGTCTTATATAGACATTCTTTCAACTTGTGATATTGACTCTACTATTATCAATGTAATTAGCAGCTTCAGAATTGGCTTCCTGTATATGGGCAATATTAATTGATCAACTTCCAAAAGATGTTCAAAAATAGAATGACTCTTTAAATGATTACTTAATGAACTAATAACATACTTTTATCGAGCAATTCTCTCCTTCATTAGATATCTTCATGATTTTATCTAACGAAATTACTGGACATCATAAATAGTGACGTTATAGTGTTATCTGTGGTCTAGATCCTAAATACTCAAACACAATTATATAACCAAATAAACGCTAGATACGGCGGGTTACGTTTTAGTGTACACAGTAACAAGTCTGTTATATTGTGACAGTACCTTAGTAAACAAGAACCATCGTTCACATTGCTACTTACAGAGATTAGTCAATATACATCCACGTATCACGTATATATACAATGAGAATACTGGATATAGCTTGTTAAGATATCACTGAAATTACTCCCACAAGTACCACAATGATGACGGCATGAAGCTATTAGACATCCTGAGAGTATCGTCGCGTCAACCTTACTAGTAATGAAGGCCTATTAAGATTCAGATGTATTCTCTGTATTATTCAAGCGTAATGGTGAGAGAGAGTCTTGAAACAAAAGGGATGGAGTAAATTAACGACCCTCAATGTAGTGTACTATCATTAGAATAGAACATCAATGATAGTTTATCTCCAGAGACTGGAAAAGTTTAATTTATTGAAATTTTTTGGTTTTTCACTGATTATTTTTTTCTTCCATTAAATTTCCATTTTTTGAAAAAGAAATCGTATGGCGAATCAACCAATCATTTCTACTTCTGTCATTAGACTACATTAATTTTTCTAGATTTTTTATTCATCATTACCACTCAGATTACAATCAGCTGTAAGTAGATACAGACATGGTTAGTATGTTATATCATGATCAAAAAGAAATTCAAATATTTTTATTTTTCACCTATTTTTTATTAATGAAATGAATATATTAAACAGTTAGTGGTCGTATCATCATAATAAGTGGTTTCAATTACCACTTAAGTGGCTACCTTAATTTACATTAAGGAGGCTTTTTAAACACAGTAATAAATCTAAACAAACTCTCTATTTTATGACAATAATTTTTTAATACATTTTTTTATGCAAAAATGTAATATGATTGAAAATAAAATAAAAACAATTAATGTCACTGGATCGTGATGTTAATCCAGTTTTGTGTCTAGCGAAATGTTACAGAGTAAAATTAATATCCATTCTATATATTTCAGCGTGAGTGGGCGAAGGAGATAGAGAATGAAATTGTAGTTAGATATTGTGAGTAATTCATAATTGTAGTCAATCAAGTAAAAACTTATAGTACCTGTATTTATTTTTCATCTAATTTGCTATTCGGACTTTTGTTTATTTACGTTTGTCCTTCTTGCAAATTATACTACTTTTCTTTAGTGCAGACATAACTGTTTTTATATATTAAACTGGTACATGTAGAAAAAAGATAGAATTTGTTTTTATCATATGGTATAATCGAATTTTTTTTAAATTGCTGGGAAAATAATAACACATGTAAAAACAATCTCGTATTATTTTGCCAATTTTAATTGATTGGTAGATAACATTTGATAGTCTTTTATAAGTTTCCATCAAAACAAAACTCACTGCTTAAATTGTTTTCTCTTTTTCATAAATTTTTCTAAAGAGGTTGCAACCATTTCCATAATATCACTTTAATTATATAATTTATCTTATTGTAAGTCTTTTAGTATTTAGATAATAATAGCACATCAATATCTAATGGAGTTGATAAATACATTTCAGATTATATTCTGAAATATTTCAGCAGAAAAGTGTATCAATAACGATATTATTACTAGTTAAATATAATGAATAAATAGACTTACATATTTATTTCTATCTTTTGAAGTTGGCTTAATAAATTTTCAGTATTCATTAAAATGGAATATTATACAAATAAAGATATAGTTTCAATATGTACTAAGGACTTGATATACTTGGATTTTTTCTTGCGTACAGTTCCATAGTTCAACTACTACTAATGACGACGTATCGTTTTGTGATCGATTTTACAAGCCATAATAATTACAGTTCTATGTCATAGAGGTTTGTTATTATTTATGCAAACTAGCCAAGGAAGAAATTATCGTCAACGTTTTCCTATTCTTTCAAACAATTATAGAAAATTATTGTTGATGATAGATAATTTACTCAAACCAATCAATTCTTCATCACGAAGAAATTACAGTCCCGCTAGGAGTCTCTAATAATTGTCAGTCTATAAAATACAAGTATTATACAATATAATGTCACTTTTGTCACGAAATCTTCATCTGCTTAGTTTCACAGGTCTATGGCGACCTATAACATGGAATAATTGGAAAGCACAATTTTACAATATTTACACTTTAATAGTAATATTTTCAAACTTGGTATTTGTATTTTCTGGACTGATGGCGATAGATATCAAAAACACTACACTTCCAGTGATTGTTGATAATATTTTCATTATTCTTGTTGTATCACTTATATGGGTTAAAATTTCATGTGCTGTTATTTCTCGTAGAGATATTCTAGATTTAATTAACCGTCTAGAAAATCGACCTTATGTACATCAAGATCTAGAGGAAAAAATGATTTATGATCGATATGATCGCTATACTAAGTAAGTTTCTATTTGTTGTAAAGTTGATAGGAATGAGTACTCTGTTGATTTTCTAACAGTCAGAAATATTGAATTTTTCGACTCTTGAATGCAATTTATAACTACAGTCAATTTCTACTAGGGTAGATATTTTATAGATTTTTTCTAATTTGATACATTTTCTTCTTTAGCTCAAAATAAATATCATGCATTCAAGGGTTCATGAGTTTAATTATTTTAATTTGAAAAAAAAAAGATAAATTTTATAAAGGTATATTTTTTTATATTACCCGTTGGTGTTTCTCATGTCAACGTCCTGGTATGGAATGAGTCACATATTTATGATGGATCCACCAAATTTATTGTTGTTTCAAGGATGGTTTCCTTATAATTCTTCAATTCCAACCTTGTATTGGCCATCAATTGTATATCAATTTTATGTCCTTGTAAATGCTGGTTTCATTTATTTGGCATTTGATCCAATCTTGCCATGTTTTGTATGCTATATATGTGCACAAATATATATTCTGGAACATCGATTTAAAATTCTTATTTCAACTTTGAAGCAACCAAACTTTAAGAAAATGATTCAAGCTCATAGACATATGATTCAGCGTCAATTGATTTCTCACTGGATCTATCATCATCTAGATCTTTTGAGGTAAATCAATTTCTTAATCAATATTCATTGAATTTCATTAAATGAAGTATAATGATTTTCCATATTAATGATGATAAAAATAAAAACTTATTTTTTACAGTTTAGTTCAATATATCAATTCTATATTTTCACAAGTAATATTTTGGCAATACATCATAAGTTCATTGATGTTCTGTACTGCTGTCAAAGTACTAACATCCACTTCAATTACTTCTATAGATTTTGTTGGAATCATTTTTGCGTTTCTTGCTGTAGGAGAACAAATATTCGTACCATGCTATGCAGTAAATCAAATGATTTTAGGGGTAAAATATTTATGTTTGATAATCTATGTAGAAATCAAAGACAGGTCCAAGACTGATGCTGCATATTTAATTAAGCTTGAACCGATGTACTTTGGTTGATCAATGTTCGGTTGTTCAGTTTAGATCAGTCTGGGTCTGTTTTCAAGTTTGGCATTTCCTAAATGAGTTAATAAACTTGAATCAAATATGACACTTTATCGGGCATTTAAAGTCTAATGAGATAAAATTATCTCTAATTATTATCAGTTTACAGATCTTGATTATTGTATTTATAATACTTGCTGGTATGAACTAAATAATGATCTTCAAAAATATATCATAATAATAATGGCTAAAACCACAATCCCAATATCTTTCAAGAGCGGATATTTTATATCTTTATCATTGGAATCATTTACAAAGGTAAATAATACAGATCTATTTTTAACAATGAACCATTTATAAAAGAATTATGTGTCGAGTAAGAGATGAACTTTTATATTTTTTGCAGATACTTAAATTTTCCTACACACTTTATAATGTTCTAGAGTAATTGATTATTTCAGCCTGATAAAATATCGATTGTTGCAATGAACTTATAACCACTCATGAGAAATAAATCATTGCTTTTGAACCCTTCTATAAAACTCCAAAAAGATGAACTTAAAAATCGTAAAACGAAATATTTTATTAAACGTGTTTTAATCATAATATTATTAATGACTAACATCAAATATATATATACAGAATTTTATATTTGTTTATAAATATTATTCTTTGAAATTGATAAATTTTTAAAATTTATTGGAATGGAATATCGTAAAAATCCAGTAAAATATTATAAACGATAAAAATATGATATCTGTTAATTAATTTGATGGGTTTATAACATGTTTAGAAATAATTTTCAATTAAAAATGATTTTTTTGAGTACTCTAGCAATGATTAATGAAAAAAACTATGTGGCCAGTATTTCTATAGGTGCTTAATTTAGAACTAATAAACATTCAAGATATAATTAATAAATTTTCAACATTCAGTGAAAAAATTCAATTTTTTGTCCAATTTTACTGTTCTCAGGCTTCTTGAATTGTCTCTTTAATACTCAATAGTCATTCGAACCAAAATCGACGTGGATTATGTGAACTTATAATCTACAGAATCACATCTATGTACAGCTTGTTAGATCAACGATTTATGTGACCTCATGTATTTCTATTATGTCTGTTACATTACATACATTTCAATTATCTTTCTACTTCTACTTTCTCAATCAATTTCTATGTTTGAATACTGCATATTTCTTCTTTTGTTCGATATTTGAAACGTTCAGTTAACCCTTTATTCTTCAATATGCGTATTGTTTCGACTTGTATTTTTTCTACAATTTTCCAATAATTTTTTTTACATCCACGAATGAGCTGAAATAAAATAAAATTCAAATCGCATTCATTTTATACTGGCCATCGTTAAGCTAGATTTACGTACACAGTAATAGAATGCATAGCCTTGAGAAATTGAATCGGTTCACAAATCAGAACCCTCTAGGAAAATTTACTGCTTCAATACTTGCCTAAATTCCAAAGGATTTAATTCGATTCGCACCACACTTTTTGTATTTAAATCATTTATCAATACTTTGTGGTTAACTGTATATAAACGATTTATGTTGAAGGTTTCAATAAAAATACTCCTTTTTATTTTGAAAAAACAATCCAATTAAATGGATATTAATTGAAAATAAATTTCAACTGAGTCTAAATTCATTTAAACCGTTTTTAATTGCAGAAATGCTTTTTTTTATTCGTAGATTCATTAAAAAATAGTTCAGATTATCTTTAAAGTCACGAGCCTAAAGTGAAAGCAATTATGAAAATTTTCTATATCATTTTAATTAATCAGGTCACAAATTAATACCATTCAATAGTTATCTAGCCAAGTTCATGACTGCATAATTGTTAAAAGTCTCAAGGCGGATTCTGGAGAAGAAGTAAGGAAGGTATGAAAAGAAGGGGTGGATCTATTGTCTTGTAGGTAGATAAAATGAGGTCAATTTTCTTAAACTCAATGTTTCATTCGAAATTCTGAGTATGCTATGAGAACAAAGGCTTGGATTAAATTTTACTTTTATCATCATGAGCTATATCTTATTTGGAATGATAATATGTGCTTGAAAAAATTGAATTGCTATTTTGACACCTGTTACATTAGAAATAGTTGTGAGATAGCTTGAATTGGTGTTGAGTATTTTGGATCAAGATTCCTTAAATTTTAAGTATTGTACTATTTTTAAAGAAGTCAAGAAGTATTGGAAAAAAGCTGCGTGAAAGGATTTACAAAAGAGCTCAATGCTTTTATTGCAATAAATATTTTTGGATCGTTTTATTATTTATTGAATTTATTCTCAATATTTGGCCAAAAAATGAATTAATTTTTAAATAATGGTTATACTTTTTATATTGACATTTAACTGAAAAACAAGATGTTTATGTTGGATCCATGTGCATAAAAATATAAGCTCCATTCGGAAAAACTTTTTTTAACATGAATGTAGTCACTCATTATTTTCATTGAACATGGAGTTCAATTGATAAATAAACTATTCACTGTGATGAAATACTTTTGGATACTTAATGAATTTTCTTTAGTTATAAAATGAATTTGGTTGATAGTGGTTTATCTCATTTGCATCATAGTGATTTTGCATTCAATCATTCATTCTACAAGAGATGTTTTTTAGAGATATTGCCTGAAGCTATGTTGTGGATAACGTTCATTGATAGTGGCTTCAGTAGTGACAAATTTTGATATAAATTCATTTTTTGGTTACAAAGAATGTCACTCCAAGTATCAAATCGATTGAATCTCTGATATTCACTTAGAATGATGTATCAACTAAATCATTTATGAGTGTTCTTTGATGACAAAACATTTTTTTTTCTTATTTTATACTTGAATAATATGAAACAGAAATGTGATTGATATATTTATATAAAGGTCTATAAAATATTTTATTTTAACTTAGTAAAAAAAGGTATCACGTTAATTTTTATTCACTTTACACAATGTAAATTTAATACTGTAGAATCGATGTAAACTTGTATCCATTCAAACAACAGAGTAAATTTTTATATCAGAATTAAAGCGTTTGGTTATTCGCAATTCATATTTTTTTATATTTGTTATTATTGTAGTACTCTTAAAAATAACGTTTATCAAATTTTTGGATGGTAGTTCAAATAGATTGTCCATTTTCAAGAGAGATGTACATAAAAATTGAAAAAGGTAATTTTTAGTAAAATGCGAGCTATGATTAAAGACTTTAAACTGTAGAAGAGTTTATAATGTACATATACACAAATGTTTATCTTGGGAAAATTTTCTAAAACAATAACATTTAAAAGCAGATTAATTTATTCACATGAAACATACATCAAATAAAGATTATTATAAGTAAAAATCACTTTACTTAAATTTATTCCAACAGAATTAATAATATGAATAGAAGAGCATCTACGAAATGATTAAGAATTCATTCATTTATTTATTCAAAATATATTTTTCTATTGAAATTTTTTTGAAAGAACACATTGTATTATCAATGAATTTTCTAAAATCCTACTGAAATACAAACTAAACACTATGATAAATTTGTTCTTAATGTACACAAAATTATACTCTACTAAAACATTAATATTGATTATAATATAAAGTAGATAAATAACATTACTTTAAGCCACAGGATTTTTTTTTCAGAAACTTTTAAATGAAATATTAATATTGATTACCAATATAATTGTCTTTACTTTTTATAAATTCATAAAAAATTTAAGCTTTAAAGCTATTTTTAATTTAATATAATTACACATATTTTTAGTTTGAAATAATTCTTATAATCATAACGGTTTTGTTTGTAAAAAAAATAATAGTATTTGATCAATTAGTATCAATTTTATCTTTAAAAAGTTTATTCAAAAATGTTATACTAATATTTTCCAGAATATTAGTTCCTATGAATGGAAATAAAGAAGGAACTAAAAATTTTTTTAATGGAAATTTTACAAAAAAAACATCTGTTGATACTATTTTTCATTTAGTTGAATAAAGAAGTCTGATATGTAACAACTTGATTAAGAAATACATCAATTCAACTTTGAGATTTAAAATTTCTCTCATGTGATATAAAATTATATTTTCCAACCTACCCTGCAATAATAATAATACAAAAAGAAAATTACTTGCGAAATTAGTAATGAAAAAAATATAATACAACAGCGTTTTTGTACAGACTTGTATTATCTGAAACCACCAGCCAATTTTTATTGATCACATTACCAAATTTTCAATTAAATTTATGTTATATTTATTCTGATAATGGAATCTAGTAAATTGGAAGAAAAATAAAGAAGACGATACGATAAAATGGGATATAGACAATATTGACAGTATTAGTGTGGTAATCGATTGTCCCATCTCTACAATCTCGTTTTCGAGACATATAATCTTTTTTCTCATTCATTGGATATTCGGGGTATCCTCTGAAAAGCTACTGTATGAAAGAAAGTAGATCGCATATAAAGTGAGAATGAAAAAAAGTGAATTTAATTGCTAGTTGAATATGTCATAGGAAAGACAGTTAAAAATCATTAGATAAACTATGAAAACGAGAAAAAGAAAGAATTTCAGTTTGAAAAAAAGTATAAAAGGGAGAGTATAATTTGATTGGACTTTAAAAAAGATCCATGACTCGTGTCTGAAAGAAAAAACTTTCTAAATGGTAGAATATTTATTTTAACTCGAACTTAAAAAAAAATCTTGAAAACTACTTGCGTTCGTTGAAGATAGAAAGTCGATATTGATAGACTAACCGTGACTAGAATTAGTAGTAATTCGATTGTTTGTAATCGAGAAAGCTAATTTTGGCTCATTGAAGAAATGTAACGAAAACGTACTCTTGAAACTGTTTTACAGTAGAGTTTAATCAAAGATTTATAGTGTGAAAAGTTGTATTTTTATATTGTAAATCTTCAATTGCTCTAATTACCTTGTTTTTTATTTATTTTTTCGAATTTACATCATATTTGATGTTTTTTTTTTTTTGTCATCGGGGCAACTATGAATACCATACAATTATGGAGTTGAAGTTAAAAAATATCATAGAATTAAATAACTTAACAAAATAGTTTGACATGTTTATTTAATTTTCACCAAACACGTTTGTTATTGCTTCGTGATAAATTCTTATGTGGACAATAAATGGAAATTGGAATATTTAATACCATCAAAGTCAACTGAATTAGTTTTTTTATTACATTGAATTTATTATAAAACTCAATTTTTAAACATAAATCAAATAAAAATATTTCAGAATAAACTCCAATATTGGTACGATTAAAAAATGAAATAAAACATAAATAGAATGGATTGATCGTCTTATTAGTAATGACAGACAGAATTCTTTATCAGCTTAAAATACAAACTGAAATTTGATCAGAAAATTATACTTGTACTTAGTAAATGTGTACTTTACGCGATAATATTTTTCTAAAGGATGAAATATCAAGTACATAAAAGATTTGACTTATTATCATATAAGTACTTGTTGGTGGTAGTACATTTGAATACTAAATGAGCTTGTGGGTAAAATAATGGCACTTACAAACTATTTCATGGAGGAAGATGATAATTTTATCTATTTAACATTTTAACTTGAAGATGAGGATCTTTATCGCTATGATACGACGTTGGAGATTCAACTTTCTTCAACTACTTCTATAATATAAGATTATGAGCACTTTTTAAACATCTTGTAACGTTCTTAGGTAAACTTCGTTATGATTTCTTGAGTAACCAGGCTTCTTCAGACTTTTATTGTTCTAACTTTTTTTCGCATAATAACAAAGGAATTTTTAATGATAAAAAAATTAAAAGTTTTTTAATATTAATTCTTTTTTCACTTTACCAGACATTTATGACTTTTTGAAATATCAAATTCATCTTTAAATGATTTTACTACAAAGTAAAATTAATTTCAACGTAGTTTTCCTCTTCATTGTGTAAAAATGTAGTTCCTTGGTAAATATTTATTGTTTATTTGGAAAACAAAGAAATCGAAATAGGAAAATTAAATTAATATGATTTATTAATTGTCACGTTTATTTAATACTTGTTGAAATTATGTTTTCATAGTTTGTTTCATTAAAAATTGCAAAAGTATATTTGCAATTGAAAGTTAAAGTTGTAAAAGTCTTTTTTTTTCTATCCTCTGAAATTATATTAGACAATGATTAAAAAATATATTCAATGTATAATAATAGATAAAAAATCGAACTTGTTTCAAAGAGCTTTACCTTATTAGAAATCGATAAAAAAAGGTAGTAATTTGTTGGTGTTTACAAATAAATGAAAAGAACATTCATTTTTGAATCAATAACGAAAAAATTGATAATAGTATAAAAGTAGGCTATTAGGTCACGTAAAATTTACCGTTTTTTATCTTTAAGCTTTATTGCTTTTTTGTGGATAAAAAAATAACTATTGAATGGGTGTTAGTGATTATTAGGTTATTATGAATTATTTTTTTACTGTATTGAAACAATGAACAAAGATCATTTATTGTTACTGCAAAACTATAATTATTAATTCTTCTTCTTAGCATCAAAGTTTAGTTTAGGAATATAAAATTAAAAGCCATTTTAGTAATTTTATTCAACTTGCTGTCTCTGCATATTTTAAGACCTTATACTTTCATATCATTAAGTAAAAATACCATTAGCTAATTTTGTGTTTCATTACTTAGTTAGACAGTGAGTAAATAATTAATTGAAAGAATTATCATGAATTCTAATAAATGAAAAGAAATAAGTTGAATCATTATTTTCTCACTAACAACCTTTTTTTTCTAAATAGAGAATTTTTAATTTTTCACTATTGTTTGATCATTCATTCGTGAGTAAATCTTTACTTGATAATTCTTTTTGTTTCACAAATATAATATGTTTCAAATCATTTTTAATAAAATATTGTTTTCCAGAGGTTGGAAAATTCTCATTTGTGGTTCTTTGATGCTATATTAACTGTCTCGAATACAGCAATCCTCATAGCAAATAAAGATGGAGGTAATCAATTTTTAACCAGAATTGAGAAAATTTACTTCATATAGTTCCATAAAGTAATTCTAAAATTTTTTCCATCACCTCTTTGGTATTAGTATTTTTATTCCTTACTTTCATATTTGCTTAAAGAAAATCCAAACATTTTAATTACGAGAACGATGGGATAAGCATCTAATCCATACTCAATAAGTGTGGAAAGCTAAATAATGGGTAGTTGATTGATTGAGGTTGACCGTAGTGGTATAAGACAATTAAGTAAGTCGACTAATGAATGTCATAGATTACTACTAGACTTAGGTGAATATAGATCTTATTTCACGCTGTCGATATTTTAGTGTCGAGGACTTGAATTACTTACCGTCACTTGCTCTTACCCAACATCAACTTCTCAGTTTATGAGATGACTTGATTAACAGACTTCACAAATTTACTCACAAGAGTTTCTCAATTCATACAGTATGGCTATAGGATATAGGATATGTTTCGAAAAACTTAGTTTGTAGATTCACATTTCTTCTTAGGTCTTATCAAGTATCACATTAATGTTATTTTTTAAAAAGGTAGGAATTAAAAGAACAGTCAAAGTCATTTTTGATAATAGCGCACATAACTGAAATAACATTGATACTGTTTGGTTTCAGTAGCTTCATCCTGCCAGTAAAATAGATCTAACAATCTCAGTGTACGTTCACCAATACAACAGAGGTTTAACAGGTGGCCTACTAGTGTCAGTTCTCGTGAAATTCCAACAGCAATTCCAGGATGTAATTGAGATAAAACAGTTGTTAGTTTTTTACCAAAATAGAAATAGAAGTATCTTTTCTGGTTCTATGAGCACTGATGTGAACAATTAAATGGCTTTAAAGAATTGTATATGATAGTACTAAAGAAAATAAACTTCAAAGAAATTTACAACCACTTATTAATGCAACTAGGAGATAAAGTAAGGTTGAATATAGGATAACAGGCGTAATATGACTCTGTAAGCTCCCATATTTAGTCAAGCATATCAACATAGGTCTATTTACCTCAAATGCATCACAGTGGATATCCTTTTCCATGCACAACACGATTCAGTGATAGAAACTACTTTGAAGTCTTCCTTTCCTATCAGAATTCCACTTCTTTGCCGTTAATCAGCCTTTAAAAGCTTTGGGCTCTTTAATTATTGAATCTGACTAATTTTCAAGGACTTATTTTAAAACTTGGATCATTGTTAAATAAATATCTATTTCAGTATTGTCAGATGCATCATTAATATTTCTGTATAGTAACGTGAAATTTCAACATGTTGAATATATTGATGTTGAACACTAGTTTAATTTTTAAATATTAAGTCAAGTTAGTATATATAATGCATATTTTTTTATCTAAATTGTTTTCAATAAAAGTTTTTTAAAACTTGTATTCAATTCATTCTGTATGAACAATAAAATTTTATTGCTATTCACTAATACTCATTTCTAATAATGAGATAATCCTTGAAAGATTAAGTTTATCTATTCATATCTTCAATATTCCTACAAATTCACTGAATACATGATTCCAACCTAACACAAATTTTATCCATGTACAGTTATAAATAAAATTATAAACAAACACACTCAACTATCACACAATATAAAGGAAATTATTTATTACATTTTAATGACAGCAAGTAAAAAAATAAAGAGTTTATCAATATTGAAAAACGTTGATTTGTAAAAATATTATTCCTTCAATAGTATAACTGTTATCTAACAATTATAACTAATTAGACCTAGATTTTGGTTCAAGTTCCACCAGTTGATTAGATTTTTTTTATTCTGTACTATAGAAGAACAAGAGTAAATACTCTGGCAGTTACATCAATCTATCAAAAAGTTTGCTCAATTGACACCAAGTTTAAACTATATTAATTCTGAAATTAATGTAACTTGCCATAATGAAAATAACGTAAAAAAGTGTCGTTACATGTACTAGAGCGTGTATATTTCATAATTAATCATGGACATTAATTTTACTGAAATAACTTACAACTTTGCTTGTGTCAATATCACCGTAGGTGAACTATAAACGTGAACGTCTAGACAGTTAATAGAACTTGATATAATACTTTTTTTGCAGACTCGCAAAGACACCGATCGAGGGAGCGGTAATGATACAGAGCCAGGCAATTGTTCTTCGAGGCCATCGATAAGTGAAGCTTCCTGGACGGATGTTCAAAAGCCATCGGTGCCAAGTGATTTCAACGTAACACAGATCCGACAGCAACTTCCACCAAAAGGAGAAAAAAGTCAAAAAGTAGAAGAGACAACAAATATTAGAGCGCAATGTTTTCATAGACAAGTCGATAGTTGTCATGTGCAAGCAATTAAAGTAAGTTCACATGAGTCTTCAGAGCCAGAGATGGAATCTTTGGTGGTTTCTTCGACCGCCTCTAGTTCATCGGTATCTGGACAAACTCGACTACCTACCAGTTTGCTGTTTGAACTTCCAGATAGTCGGAGAGGTTCTAGTTGTCCCAGTGATCAGATGCCAGCCATTAGTAAAGCTCAAATGAAAGGTAAGTAAGATATATTAATAGCTGTAGTGAAAATGCAACTGGTTTTAATTTTTTATTCTTTTTTTTATAGAATTTGAAGAAGCTTTCAATCTTTTTGATAAGGATCGTGATGGAAGTATTACAAAAGAAGAGCTTGGCAGAGTGATGAGAGGTTTAGGACAATTTGCTCGAACTGAAGAACTTAGAACTATGTTAGAAGAAATTGATACAGATGGCAAGTATAAACATTACACTCATATCATATAGCAAATAATTCATTTTATATAATTAATTTAATTGCATATCCAAATCTATTATCTATTATATCTACTTTCATATTTATAAATATTTTAAATACACCACTATATATTGATTTTTCTTCTGATTCTGATAGATGAATAAATTCTTTTTGTTGTCAAAAGAAGAAAGATCTATTAATTATAATAAATTTTTTTCACTAATTTATTCTATCTATATGATGAATATTAAATTTAGATAAAAAGTTCCTGATTTATTTAAATCGATGAGCATCGTCAATTTTTTTCATTTTAAAATTATTGTTCTCTAATTCATGAGTCAATCATTTTAGAGAAGTTGGTAAAATCTTACAAAAATCAATTTACTGTTATGATTAATGAATAGTCCAATTACTTAATATTTTACGATAGTTTATACTTCAAATATAAATGCTAAAATTTTAAAATCATTGTTAATCGACACCTTGTATCTTAATTATCAATTAGAGGTAATATTCAATATTTTACATAATTATTATTTAGAACACTCATAATTTCTAATTCTACTATTCCAAGTTTAATGAGTCGAATAACTAGTTTACGCGAAAATCCGTAGTTGTGTTGAAAGTTTCTCATGGTACATCAATACTAATTTTACTTGAATCAATTGATATATATTTAATGTTTGGGACTTCTTTTATTTCTGTTGATGCAATAATGAATATACAAGCGCTAGCTATTTACTATGTCATAAAACAAGTCAACAATAAAATGGCTAGAGATGACAAATTGGATCAAATCATATGAGTCGAAGTATTTTATATTTTATAAATACAAATTGATACTTCAAGATTAAATTTTTTTTTAATCATAATACTTTGGATTACACATTATATACCATGTGAAATGTTTTTTAACTTTCATGAACAAATTTTTTTTATAGTTGATGAATTTTTATCACTTTCTTTTTAAGAAAGGTATATTCTATAAAAAGAAATATTTTTAGTTTTGATTAAAATATACAAATACAGATGTTTTTTTTTCTCGAAATTATACTCATCACATTTCAAGATCATCAAAATCATGAATAATTCATTGAAAGCACAATTAAAATCGATAAAGCACTTCACTCTTGAGGAATTCCTTCAATGAATACAAATCTAAAGAGAAAAGTCTAATGATTATTATGAAATCTAATCTAACTAATATTATACAATATTTAACGTAGTCACGTGTTCCTGAGTAAGCAATTCGATAATCCATTGCAATAAAAGTTTGATGGGATCTTCCCTGTAATAGAGAATAAAAAATCAAGTGTTAATAAAGATTGAACGTATTATAGTAGAAGAACTAATGGATGAGACAAACCTCTTGAGAATAGAAGGAGAAAGAAGGTGCTACTATCAGAAAAAAGTCGAATTCTCGTTTCGTTTTCAATGAATGTAAATTTTTCACGATTCACTATTAGAATAGTGAAAGGTAATTGCTTTATAAAGCCCACTGCAGTCAAATACAGACGGAGCATCTGGCCACAATTCTCTACCTCGATGCATCTTTCTCCGATACTCAGATGATTTTCACAAATGTTCATATCGATATGGATAGATGGTTAATAGAAAGGGTATACCTATTTCCTTCGATAGTTCTTTTTCTATCACTTCTCTAGATAATCGACCAGACCACCCTCTCAGCATTTTCATTCAGGATGTCTCCAATCTGTAAGGTATCGTTCTATTGGAAAATGGCCTCCTACACACTTATCCGGTTATTATTTTTAATGGCTACGACAGTCATTAATTCTTTAATTTGATAAGAATATTAAAGTTCAAGAGAGTTTATATATTATATAATTAATTAATAAAGTCATTAATAATTTAGAAAAAAAATCAATTTTATATGATTTATACCAAAACAGTTGATAATTAATTATAAGTTAGATTATTCAAACTATTCCACTACAAAAATAGTTGCAATTAATTTAATACAGTCTTTAAAACAAATTAAAAGTAAAGGCTTCTTCGAGGATTTTTTACTTTATTTAGTATTAAATTCTTTTAATTAAAAAGAAACTGAATAGTGATGGAAGTAGGAAGATTGTACTTAAAGCAGATCTCAATTTATATTCCTAACTTTAATTTATGTTCCTTAACTACGTTTTAGAATTTTTAAACTGACTTGAAAAAATTTAGAAAAAGTAAATCACTCTAACTGATAATGATAAATTTACGTATTAGTTCGATGTTTCTAATACAGTTTTTTCAGATTCTTTTCTTAACACTCATAATTATTAAAAGTCTTAATTAAGTTAAACAATAGAATTTATTCTATTAGAGAGAATATCATAAGTGCCAAATTTAATTATCAAACTTCCCTTCTAGACTTGTATTCTATTTCCATAATGATGATATCAATTCTCCCAGCTGACATTTTTTAGATTTTCCTGCTTCAATAAAAGCATAGTTTCGAAAATTTTCTGTATTCATTAGGTTAGAAAAATATGTTTTATTCATGAGTTAAATTGTTCTAGAAATACAGCAAGACTTCTTGAAATATGTTCGAGATTCAATTTTTTTTAATTTTATGACAAATAGCATTCATAGATTCTTGGATTTATTTTAAGATGATGAATACGACCAATTCTTAGCGAATTGAAAAACTTGGAATTTGAAAAGTTATATTGTTATAAATCAACAAGTTATTTTTAATTTATATATTAGTAATTGTGAGAATTATCTGGTTACTATGTACTAGAAAATAAATTATAAAAATATTTAATTAACTTTGATTGATGATCTGTTTTGAGAGACATTACAGGACGATAACAATCAAACAAGCACTTTCCAAATCACTTTTCATGTTTACCTTTACTTGATTAACTTAATTATCAACTATCAATTATCAATGATTTATTATGTCAATATTAATTGAACACTGGAAATAAATTACTCATGCAGAATTCTTTAAAGCACATTATGATTAAGAATGTTACTTACTTAATGAAACTGTGACTTGTGATCAAGATAATTATGTTTAAATTTTCTCTATTTTATTTTGTTACAATATTGAAAAAATTAATTTATCGCCCCACGTGCTCGGTTAAGGGTTAAGCAGGAGTAAGATTTAACAAATCAATAAATTCAAACAAAAACGTATAAACTGGACATTATTAAAAACGTATTAAGAGATGAATCTTCTCTCTAGTGAGCACATTTATATATCATTTGTTTAAAATATGTTTACTTAATAAAAAGAATGAGTTGCATCACTATGATATGAATTTTTTTCGGATTTTCCCATTACTTTACTGGCTTTTATCAACATTTTTTCTAATCTTTTTACTGGATTTATATATGTCCTAGATGTTATTAGAACACAAGAACTACAAACTGCTGGAAGGTGTTTGTTTTTATCAAATCTTCTCTCGTGGGTACGATTTGTATTTTTATCAATTTATAAATTACACTCAAATAATAGTTTTTTCTTTAACAATAGAGCTTAGAATTAAAAAAAAAAAAAAGAAAGTGTATAAAAGCTTGATGGTTGAGCGTGAATGGTTAACACAACTCAGAGGAACTGTTGAGTTGGGGTGATTAAAGAAGAACAACTGGTCAATTATCCAGTTTTACAAGAGTTTAATCAAGATAAGCTTCAATTTTATTAAATCATTATGCTTGAAAGTTGATATAATTGTTTCAACTATTTAAAGTGAATTTTAAGTCAATACTGGAATAACAACATTCTCAAATCAAGAATAATTTCATTCCTAATTATAATTGCACTGAGATACAGGCAAGAACGAAATTATTTCTGCCCCAAGAATACTTTTTCTCAGTGTAAGATGGATTTTCAACTAATTACTTTTCACTTGGACTTTTTTACTTTTTACGAGTGTGTTCTTAGTTAGCCATAACTGATCCTTAGTTAAATTGTAAAGAGATCAGCTCCTTACTAACTTTATGTAGATAGTGAAGAAATATAGTGTCAGTTACAGTTATTGTTCACTTTTCTTTGTCATGACAAATTGTCTGATATTTACATCACACTATAAAATTGCCAGCTTCTTATTTACAAAAATCTTATCTAATCTTAGATGTAACAGAGTGTCGCTGTGATTTTTTTTTTTTAAGGAAATAAAGAAAATGTGAATTTATAAGGGTAAGAAAGTAAAATACGACTATTCTTTTAGAATGAACACTTATATTTTATTCTTTTTTTTCTTACTCGATGTGTTGAAAATAAACAAAGTAAATAGTGTCGTACTTCTTCGTTGGCCTTTAGATCTAACAATAAACCCTAAGTTGGAGCAGATTCAACGACAATTAAGTGAGGGAATAAACAGGATTTAGAACGTGATAATACTGTCTCGCATCGTTGAGACTCGACACTTTTTCGTTTAACTTCTTTACTCATTAGTTCTTGTTCTTATTTCCACACACGAAACTACCCAAAGTTATGTACATATTCCTCTTATAATTTATATGGATCATATTTTGCATAATATCACATAATAAATATTTATCGCTAATTAACAACTTGAAAAAAATTTAATATGGTTCTAATAATGATTCTATTGTTATAGTCAGTTTTTACCATAGAAATATACTATTTCTAGATAATCAATAAAAATAGAATACAATACAATAGCAATATACTAACTAACAATATAGTTGTATTATCTAATTTTCACCCGTTGGACTGTGAATTAAATATCTAATCAAAAACAGCCTCTCCGTTTGAGGTGCACAAGAATGTGCGCCAAGCATAAATAATGACAATAATGAGATTACAAAAAAACTTAAAATCAGTGAATGCCGAATATTTAAATCTGAGAATCAACAATATTTAAAATACATTTCTTCTTCGGACTTTTTTTCATTGAAAGTAAAATTAGTACGTTTTGTACACGATCAAAATAACAACCAATAATTTGACGTGACAAATACTTATAAATTAGCTTAAAATATTTTAGATAAGATTCCAATTTCATGCTTTTCATAAATCTTAACAATCACATAAAATCGGATTAGATATTTAGAAAAATCCACTTTTTGGACTCCTCAAATGAGGTGAAATAGGAACTTGGTCCAAAATTAGCATAAATAATGCTCTAATCATGATTTTAACTAGTACATTGGAAAGCTCTGGCTCTCACGAATCCATTGATATGCTGTTTGTCATTGGCCGTATCGATCCTGAGTCTATTTTTTTAAAATCTTTATATTACATAATGAAAAAAAAAAAAAAAAACAAAAAATTGTTCATCTATTGTCTTGGTACATATAGTGGAATTATGAAAGATCTTAATTTTATGTGAAAAAAATTTTTAAATTCTATTTGAGGTAGAGAATTTTAAATTATTAACGGCATTTCGTTTATTATTTGTTTCTTCATTTTAACATCTTTATTATATAAACAAATGTACTTATAAAATAATATTGCAATTTAGAAAATGGTATTTAAACAAAAACACATTCAATCTTTAACTAAATGTATGATATAACAAATATTCCTTTTCGTCATTATGATAATAAAAGTACACAGGTATACCTGAAATATATTTCATAAAGCTCTAAGTAACGGCAAGATAATTTGTGAATTCATGGTTTTTTTATCATTGCAATGGATAAATGAGCAAACATTTACTCGGACTACAGAAGTCAAGTTTATTTGTGTAAATTTTTTGTCTACTATGTTACTGTTTATAGACAATATTATTATGGATTGTAATGAATTCATATTCATGAGTTGACAAAGGAAATGCATTTAACGGTTACTTATTTCTACATTTTGAAAATAATTGCCCATAAAACTTTCATGTAGGTTTTTGATTCAGTCATGTTAGTTACAATTTAATATTCATTTGCAAGATATCAAAATGCTTCAAGAGATATTAAAAAAAGTTTTTTGTTGAAGAAATTAAATTAGTAAATGAAAAAAAAATTATATACGACTTGATAATTTCTATTTGAATGTTCAAGGAGCGTTGAAAATATAGAATATTCATAAGGGCTCTTGATGAAACTTGTTAAAAATTTGTCAAAAAATGCAAAAAAAAGCTCTAGACTTTGAGAATGTAGATATTTGAGGGGTTGAATTTTTTCTCTCTGAGTTGTTTTTTACTTGTCTATAAAAACATTAAAAATTACCATGGAAATTTAATTAAACTCTGTAAACATTTTCAAAACAGTATGGAAGATTATAATTCATGTGCAAGAATAATAAAAAAGTGAAAAAACTAATTAGAACTTTTTTTCTCAGGTGATGGAAATGTCAGTCTTGTTGAGTTTGTAAAAATTGTCAGTAACATTGGGAGTGCAAATGCTACACAACAGACAGATCTTACTCAAGAAGAACAAGAAGAACAAGAACTTCGAGATGCATTTCGGGTAAGTAGATTTATCTTTTAACTGAAAATATTTCAAGTTTTATTATGCTAATGACATTGTAAATCGTCGATTCCAATATTTAGAGAAAGATTATTCAGAAGACAAGGAACTCTTTTAGATACTGATATTAACGTGGTTTATGTATTTAAAATAAAATCTGATGTAATTGATAAGAAATGGAGTATAAAAATACTGCAGCGAATGACTGCAAATGATGGCATCCAGTGTGAGTGTCAACATAACAAAAAGTTTTAAATCTGGAGAGAAAATGAGAAGTCAAGTCTATCATGTGGAAGTAGATTAATTTAAAAATTTTTTACTGTTTTTACTTATGAAAAATTCTTTATTCACTTTTATCTTGAAAACATTGTGGGAGTTAAAATGAACTGTGTTGAATCACTTTTTGCATTATAAATGAGCATAATATATTTTTCTTCTATTTATTGTCTATAAATTCACTGTTTAATATTCAAATTTATTGTAAAATGGAATTCATTGAAAATTTAAATTAAAAAATCAATGAGATGAAAATTTCTCAGTTTTTTGAATTTATGAATATGAGAAGATTTTTAAAATTTATAAGCTGACAAGTATAAATTATAAAAGTATAAGATACTTGTACTAAAAAATAATAATATAAAAAATTTAGTTTTTAGTTGAACTAGATTTTCTATAGCTTTTCAGTAAAATTTATTATTTAATAGAGTTTGTTCATGGGTTGAGAAACGAAAATATTTTTCTAAATAAATTTGTTAAAAAATTTTCCATCTGAACTATGTGAAGAACTGCCAGCAACAATCTTAAAATATAAGTACATATATTGTAGAGATTGTAATTTTTATATCTGTTCTCAGAAAAATAACTTATATTAAAAAATCAACTATTCAAAAGCCTTTATGTTTAATTATATAAATACCATGCTTAAATGAAATAACGAATTACTTTGTTTCATTCAAATTTCGATTTTTAATTATTCTTTTTTTAAAATGAATTGGTCTGTTCGTTCTAATTTTTATTACAAAAAATACTTCGCTTCAATAAAGAGGAACAAATTCGAAAAAAGACTTTGTAGACATTTGACTTTAGATCAAAGTTAAAGCTTAATAATCTTTTGTAGTTCATATAAATGGGGTAAAAGATGAAACCTTAGCAGATACTATATTAATATGACAAGTTTTTGATGTTTTCCGATTGATAAAAAAATTACTTTCTTGGAATTATGATTTCATAATGCTATGTCACAATTATCCTTACTAAGAACTTTGCAAAATACTTTATTTCTTTGAAATTTTATTAATATTTCTACTATAATCAATAGTAGGTATTAATAGGCATTTATAAAAATTACAGAAAATTATTTTAAAAATTCTAGACATGTAGTATCGAGTTAGCAGAAATTTTCTATCAGAAAAATAAAGTTTTACTGTTATACTCTAACATATTAATTTTTCATTTAATTTAAATGTTGATCTAGTTATGCTTTATAGCTGACAATGTTTTTATTCTCACAGAGTTATCAAGAATATTACTGAATAATTACCAGCATAATATATTGCACAATAATTAATAAATAAATAAATAGCTATTCATTATCCACAACATATATTCCCGACAACAGTCCCATCAAACTCAGGCAAATACATAGAATTTATACAAATGATTTCTATTGTTTCTGGCAAATTTTAATAAGCAATTCATTAAAAAACTGAGTATGCATTGTTATAATAAATAAAAGCCACATGTATTCAATTGTTATATGAAATAAATAATACTTTTCTAGAGGCATCCTACCATTGAATTGACAATACTAACAATAAATAAATCAACTTTCATATTTTTTTCAAATGAAAGTTAATTCAAATATAAATAATTCTCCATAGAAAAATAGTATCGTTTCATACTGAAAAACACATGACTCGTAAAGCATTTCCCACATTATGTATTTCTTCAATTCATTTTCTTCCTTGTAGCTACTTTTATCGTTCTCCCACTGATTATTTTTGAAATGTTTGGTTATTTTATTATTTTCTATTGGGTCTAATCTTCTTTATACACTACCTCTTGCTTCATTCTATTATCTATTTTTATGAGTTTTCGATTATAAAAAAAATTCATTTTTTCACTCCATTTACTCCATGGAATTCAATATCAGTGACTTTATTCAGATAACTATGTTAATTTAATCTAACATAGTTTCATCTAAACGTACAAAAAATCGTTACATTATTATTCTCATGTTTTTACTATATTATTTGTCTCTGTTATAGAATTTCAAAAATGTACTGCAGCCTCATTTCTTTAGAAACATTACAACCACCACCAATTAGAGTATACATATCACTAACTAGCTCGTTTCTTTTTATTTTACTTTTTTTATCATAATCTAATTGATGATAAAAATTTCTGAATATACCTGAGAGGCTATATATCCATCCTGACTTCTCATAAACATATTCTTGTATTAACACAACTTTACAAGTTAAATTGAAACGGTATATAAGCAAACACTTATTTTAAAAATACCATTCTCAATAATTTACTTAATAAAAAAAATTAATATAAAATAGCAGAGGTGACATGAAATATGTACTAATGAATTATAGCAGATAATCAGGAAAATGCATAAGCTGTTGAGAAATTGAGTTTCATCATTTACTTGGAATTTTTATACAGCTTCAACTATAAGATAAGCAAATTGGATGTTATGGTTAAAACCTCGTGGATTACACGTCGAATCAATTTCCTTGTCAATTTGTTGGAAATTTAGGAGTTTGACGACATCCTATCTTAGCTCGTGCCATGAATTGAGATAATGAAGGAACTAGCGTTCTTAACATATTTTCTTCTTATTTTTGCTTCCTATTTTCTTCTTTAAATTCTATTATCCTAGCTAGTGGTGTATATGTAATATTTCACAGTTCACTTAGTTTGCTGATTCTTATTTGTATTACTCAATAAATAAATTGAACTCAATTGAATTACCAATATTCCTTGTGATCTTATGGTTTCTCTATTTGTTTGAATGCGAAAATTCTATCTACAAACTATTCTATATTCTATACATGTACATAAAGAAGTTTCGTTCTACGAACTTGGCGATAGCACCTATGTATACAGGTTCAGAATCGGAAATTAGGTCGGCAAAAGTGTAAGACCAAAAGATGCTTGTAATGTATCTTTCAAAGCAGTAGTAAGTCGCCTCAATCATTCTTCAACTTGTGAACTTTTGATCTATTTCTCTATTTTATATTTCTATCAAAGTAACCAATTTTATGTATATACGATTTTCATAAAAGTGTGTGTGTATTTTTTTCAAAAATTGTGAAGTATATTGGATTTTAAAAAATTTTTGTTTGCACGTCTCTTTTACCAGAATTTCTATAATGGAAAGAAGTAAAAATTATTTTTGTTGTAATTTATCACCTGAATTGTTTAAAACATCTGGTAAATTTGATACATAAGAACAATTTGAAATATTTCAATAACTTTAAATACATTTCAGTGACATGATCTAGTTGAAAATGTAGTTAAGAGGCTCAAAAAATTGTAAAAAAAATTTGAAAATTATTTTAAATATATTGTTTTTATTTAATGATGGATACTTTTCAATTATAGATAACTAAAGTATTGTTAAAATAGATTAAAAAAAGGGTTTGACATCTCAAATAACATGAATATTTTAGTAGGTCAAGAGTTTTGTTTAAATTAAGCGATAATGAAAATTTTTTCTAGAAAAATATAATAAAACTTGTAGCAATCGATATTTTAATCATCGTAACTTGAACATTGCAATTTTGTTCAACAGATTGTTACTGAAATTTCAATGATAGAAAGCAATGACAATAGAACATTTGAAGTGTACAAATATCTTTCAGAGAATATTCGATTAAATTAGAAAAATATCGTAATAAATATTACATAAAAGAAGCAACAGGTATAGGCAATCAGAGCTACCTAATACATATTCAAAAGCTCTTTCAATAACTTTAAAAAGTAAACGAACACTTCATTTCAATAAAGAGTAAAAAGTTAAGTAAAACATGGCGTTGTGGTAAGTCAGCTTCCCTTTAGAAATTGTTTTAATTAATTGATTAATTAGTTTCATGCCAATGCTCTATTTCTGTAGATTTTTTTATTCATATTTTAATGTAGGGACAAGATATTATATAATGACTAAGATCAGATCATTTCTAACCAGAAATTTATTTATATGTGATGTTGACAATTGAAAACTGATAATGATTGTTAATAATTTCATTTGGAAAAATACAAATCTTTTTTTGTAGTAACAATAATAGAGAAATTTTTTATTTTTTAACTTGAGAATATTATCATTCCTGAAGTACTTTAAAATCAAAATTATACCTAAGTATACACCATTATAATAATTTATTGTATTGATGTAGAGTATTCCCAGACTTACACCTACATTCTAATAACCCCATACTTATCTCAATCATTCATTGGTAATGTCGTCTAGAAGGTTATATTTCACTGCATTTTCTTTTAATACTAAGCTACAACGAATATAAAAAAATTCTTACTGCGCCATGTGCGTGAAATGATATAGTGAGGATAATAAAATAAATATGAACAATATTAATAGAGTAATTCAATAGTTCATGGCACGTAAAATCGATTAGTCAATGATCATTATTTTGATAAATAATTTTTCTTATAGTAAACATTATGATCATAACACTGGAAACTAAAACATAATAATCAAATTATTTAAAATTCTTACACCCCAATAATAAGATAAAATAAAAATTGGGATTCATTAAAGCAGTTCCTAATTGGACTTGATATCTTCTTAGTTGGACAATATCGACTATTAGGAGAACTTTGTACTTGAAACAATAATCTTCTGTTATTCAGTAATCGCGACTAGAAGAGATAGGAAGTCGTTGAGGGATAACAATCGGCTAATGGTCTAGCTCTTTACACTCACTATTTAACTAACTTTAGACAATATTTTGTGTTTCGAGAGCTTAGAAAGATTTAGAGCATAAAATGAGGGTATTGTTTCTTCAATTTTTTGATCTCATATTTTCTCTTAGTATCATCTAAGTACGTGTCAGCATTCAATATCATACATGAAAATACAATTTATTTTTTGCCAGCTGGCCAGATACATGTTCACACATAAAGAGTATTATTTTATGTTATCAAGTCTCTAGAGAGCAGTAATTTGTTGATGAGTTGATGAAAGGTTTCTAAAAGTGTTTGGTCAATCATAAATATTTCTGATTATGGGGTTCAGTGACCTTAATATAAGTCTGGACAAAAAATTGAATGGAGGGTAATCTTGAATGTATAAAACAAAAAATCCATGTGCGTGTTGATAAAAGAATAAACTGGTACTTGATCAAGATAAAGTATTGCAATTATCCATTTAACATTAATCATAATATTTATTTAGTTAATTAAAAACAAAATCATTACTAAATATGTTTGAAAAGAGTACTCGTTATTATTAAGCATTGTATCTCACGTTGTGATGAGATTCATTGAGAATTTTAATTGAACTGATTGTTGAATAACATTCTTGCCTATTGCAGTATAATTTATCAGTACGAAGTGCATTTATCAATCGAGAAATATTGTTGGAATAATTACTAGAGATTGCTTACACTTCATTGATACCAGCTAACTGTATTTCATGTTATGAAACCAAATGTGTTTGTTTGGACAGGAAATAGGACAGAATAATTCAAAATAGAGGACTCAAACTGAAGTAGTTGTCAACGAGAGATGTTGATAGAAAAAAAAAGGATAAAAAACCAATAAAAATTGATCGACAGGAAAAAATTCCACAAGAGCTCTATTTCAAAAACATTCCTTTCTCATCATCACTGATTATAATTCAAACGTATCCCAGAATACAATTTTCTGAAGATACAGATAATTGTAGAAGTTGAAAATATAACTGGTACTTTTGTTCTCTTTTATTTATTTTTCATGTCGTTTCCTGATCAAACAGCCAAATAGGATTCGTCTGTTTTTGTCATTTTTCCAACAGAAATTTATATGGAGTATAATGTTGGACTACCTTTATAAAGTGCAACATAAAATGGAAATGTTTCATTAAATTCGTTTTTTGAAATATTAATAAACTGACTGACCATTTCTACAGAAATAAGTATACTAATATGAATGATTATTTACAAAGTCGCATTTTTATTGTTTGCATATAATGAATAAAAGAGAAAATTTTTCACTGGGTTATTGAATATTGTACTATTCTGCATTGGAATATAAAAAAATGAAAAAATATACAATTTAAAATAATGAAAAACACAAAAAATATTTAGAATGATTGCATATATAACTTTTTTAATATATCAACTAAAAATAAATAAAAAAATAATTCTAGAAAATAAAAACATGTTTTTATAAATAATTATTCATTTTTAAAAAATCATCCATTAGATAATTTTGCATTATTTGTCTTCTATGATTTATATCCGACATGATTTATAAATTGAATGACATACTGTTAATTTGCCGTACATTCCTATCAAGTCAATAACGATTCAATCTCGTGAAACCACATATGTGAGCTTCATAGGGCCAACGTAGACACATGCATTTTATTAGTAAAGCTATCACGTGGTTGAGAAGTAAACGATGTGTAATTAACAAACAATAATCGATCGGCTGATAATCATGGGATAAATCGTTCGGTGATTACATTTTATCCATTTGCTTTTAATTGTTATTTACATTTATAATGATACTCTAGAAAAAGATTTACTTCATAAAAATGTAATAAAAAAGAGTTACAATTTTTTATTACTTAGAGTGCATGGTTAATTAATTTGTTCAAATGAATGTTGTTTATAAAGATTATTATTAAAGGAATGCTTTTTACAAGTATCTTAGTCTATTTGATTAATTTTTGACAAATATGTTGATATCAAATAAATAAAAAAGTTAATTAAGTAATTACAAATCCGAAACAACTTTATACTTTTTTTTAAAAAAATTCAAAGATGAACCTTATTCATCAAGGGATCTAATCTCTGTGATGCTATGTAGAAAAAAAGGCAAACAAACAAAATATTCCAAAATCAGTTATTCAGAATGTATAATAATATACATTTTTTTTAAAGATTATGTTAGATCATACTGACTTTAGGAAAGTCTAAAAGGAAATATTTGAGTTGAATTTAAATTCAAACATTATTTTATTTTTCACCTGATTTCATTTTTAAAATTTGTAAAATTATTTTTAGAAATAATTTCTTTTTTATTTTGCATTCAAATTTAAGAATAAAAATATCCAAGAATTATCCTTCAATCTCTTAAAATCAAATAATGGCTGATGATGTTTCGAAATATTAATGACGAATTCATGCAATGTGAAGGATACTATGGCACGCCGTTTTGCTATTTAATAACATAAAATAAAATTGAATAATCGAAAATGTTTGAAAAAAAATTATTCACAAGAATGTAAGTGATCAAAAAAAAGATTACATTTATTTTATAACATAACTGCAATTGAGAAATTTAAAATCATAAATAAAAGCAAATAAGCAAAATATTTTTCTTACCTATCAATATAATTCAAATTTAGAAAATTATTTTTATAATTTTATATTATTGTCATTTTATCATAGAATTAATATTTATTTCTATTTGAATTCATCCTATTTTATTTATACTGAAGTGAAAAATAGTAAAAAATTAAACTTATGTACAAAGTTTTTATTATTGAATTAAAATTATGTACATCATTTTAATTCAAGAATAAAAATTAATGAATTAAGATTCTGTTTTCAAGAATAAAAATTGTGTACATAATGGAAATAGAATAACTTTTTTTGCAGTAAAATATAATAAGTGTTCTCTTTTGCAATTATTTTATGATAAAATAATAATTTACTTTTCAAAAGAAAACTCGAGTTATTTTATAATGTTAATTGAACGATATTATTTAATGATCACATATCATTTTAACTAAGGATTGAATATCAATTACTGTGTCATAATTATTCATAGAATTTTTTAAACATTAAATATGCTCGACACTTATTTAGCAATTTCAATAAACAATTAATATTTATTCGATCTGAACATAATTATAATCCAATAATATTATATTATAATCTTTCAAAATATGAATCAATTAAATTACAATTTTGATATCGTATCAAAAGATATGATAGAACTATGTTGAAGCAAAATAAAATTGATGAATTTTATGTCAATAAAATAATAATAATGAGAGATTTCTCCCATTTATTCCTATGGGCTTGGATAAATTTTATGATAAATCATAATTTTAATGAATTATTTTTGTATTAAAAATAATAAAATTGTTTCAGGTCAATTTTTTTTTTATTTGAAATAAATAATTTATTTTTATATTTGAATAATCAAATTCTTGTTATTAAATAGCAAAACGGCGTGCCATAGGATACTTAACTTGATGGATATTTTATAAATGTGTCCACAAAAGCCTTTATAAAACTATGAAAGATGATCAGATTAAAGTTTGATGAAAAGAGTATAAAACTTAAAATGCATAACATTTGTAAAATAAAGTCATCAAAAAGGTGTCTTAAATCTCCTAGTAAATTTTTCTTTCGTCTTATGTCATTTTGTATTCTTCTATCTTGCTTGTAATATTTCTTTCAGACGTGATATTAATATTAAACATTTTTACTACAATTTAGAAGTCTATTTTCTCGATATAGAGAGATGATGAATTTATTAATGAGAAAATCTTCAAAGTGAAATTTTCTACAAAGGTTCAATGAACATTTATAAAAGCAACAAGTTATAGGGGTTTAAATATTGCTTTCCAATTGAGTGTTCATTATTTTGATTTACTCTTTAGAGTTATATTAACTATAAAATGAAATTTTATTGAAATCATAATAATCCTTGAAAATTGTATTTCAGGTTTTCGATAAGCACAATCGAGGATACATTACAGCTTCTGACCTTCGGGCTGTTCTCCAATGTCTAGGAGAGGATTTATCAGAAGAAGAAAGTAAGTACCATGTAATAATTGAAATTAAATTGTTTTAGCATAATATTGATTTACATTACTAGTCCTTAACGCTTTAAATATTTAAATAATTTTGAACAATAATTGTAATAACAACAATATTTTTTTAATTTAATAAGCCAGTATGCAACACTTGAATGTTTTTTTTTTTGTATTCTAACAACCAAACATTCGTGAAATAAGTATTTGTTTTAGTAATAATGTAAACTAAACAAACAGATTAATATTAAAATGGCTCATAAAAAGAACTATAATCTCTCAGTAAATTCTATTTGCAGATCATAAGTTGAATACATGATTTTTTTATTTTGATTTTGTCAGAAAAAGACTAAATAGCTTTAATTGCCAGTCAATAAACAGAAAACAAATTTATGAATTTAGAAACAAAATCGTTTTTCATTATATACAATAAAATTAAAAAGTTCGGAAGGAGTATTTATCTATCAATATGTTATTATTAACATGAGTTAACGTAATCAATGAAAAAATGTTAGAACTAAGATCTTTACGTGTCAACATCATTGAAGTGAATGAATTTGATAACTCGTGGTTTATACTTTAGATAACGAGCATTTTTACTGAAGCTCTGCCATTAACACGTTCCTTTGATCAGCAGAAATATCAAAGCTACCTCGTATTTTTGAATTTGTACTAATGTGCATCAAATTACAGGAATAGCTTCAATGACGAGGGGTTGTGGGAAACAGAAAATTGTCATTGATGTCTTAAATTACTTTTGAACTTTCTTTAAAACTTACTTATTGATAGTTTGTCTGATGTTAGTATTTTGTGATTTGTCCATAAATGCATGGTTAGTTCCTTTAATCACCCGTTCAAATAATTGACCACGATGATAACGTAGCACACATATGTTGTCGTTGGCCTACTAATGAATTAAAAGATACCACCAGTACTACACCTGAGTCGAGTAATGCAATCATATAGGAGTTTTGACAGCTTTATTTGATTAGTCTATCAATAAATGTAAATTAATTTAAATATTAATAATTTTTGAGTGAAATCATCAGGATGATGCTTGTTTAATTTTAGGATCTGACTCAACAACGTTAAAAATCATCTATAATGATCTATAAAAATATCTTTAATACTAAAACTTATTATATTCAATATTTTCTTTTAATAGAAAAGTAATTACCTCCAAAATAGTATTTGAAACATTAAAAAAATATTGATCCTACGTGAGAAATGATTTTTTAAAAAAAAAGCAGTTTAAAATCAAAAAGTTTACAAAATTTTATCTTTAAAAACTCATGCTTTGAAATTAAAATCAAATTTAATCTATCAAATTTTAAACACTTTAACACTTATCATACAAAATGATAATAAATTCTGTCTTTTTTCTATTCTTTAAATATTCCTGAAATAATTCTCTCTACTTAGTTTAATAACGTAGGTAATCACGCGATTAACTTTTTTCTTAATAATGATTAATTTTATTAAAACATTTATTATGAACTTTATAAAATAATATATCTGAGTTCAAAGGAACATAACATTCAATGGGTGGAGTAATGATAAGAGCTATAATTAATCTTTATTTCCATCCATTTCAACAGTCAATTCAACATATATGAACTGATCAGTTTTTTATTTAACACTTTAAGGTTCAAAATGACTAGCATTCGTTTTCGTTTATTAATATAAACATAAATTAATTTATAAAAATAATTAGCGCGGTCTGAGTTTGAATATGAATCACAGCAAAATATCTATTTTTTCTAAAAATTAAAAAGTGCATGACAAATAGCAGTTCTTATACTTCTATTTTACATTCCATTTTCGTAATAAAAAAGAACCAATTTTTAAATGTTAAAAAATTACATTTTATGATTTTAGTTTATTTGCTAATAGATTTTCATTTATATAATTCCAATAATTCAATTAACTCCTCAAAATATATTATTTCCATCTTTCTCTTTACTAGGAGAAATTGCAGTAATTAGTGGAAAAAGCTTTCATACCTGTGGTCAAATTTATCGATGGGTAACCACACCGTTGTCGAAGACTACCTTGTAGATGAAATCTTTTTGCATTGTCATGAAGTTGATGGGAAAAGCATCGATTTTTTGTCATTGACCGGACATTGTGAATGAACCATACGTTCACGAATTGTGGTTTAGAGAATAGTCTTGCTATTGATGGTATATTTAAACGACATATGACTTTGATCATCAGATATTCATATCAGATAAAATAAACTTAGTACTTGAACTACTAATCGTTTAGAATATGAGATAAACAACAGCATACATCATTAATACTCTAATATAAGTATTTATATTACTACCAGGCACATTCAGTTGGCTTTCTAATCGATTTTATATTTACTACTATTACGTGCAATGAACCTACTTCATGAAAGCCTGATATATTATAGGAATCGTTTAAAATAGTTTATTTATTATCCTATCAGTTGGAATTATAGCTCTTACAAGCTGTGAAAAATATTCAGCATAATTATTGACAATGCAGGAGGAGATGAGAGGACATAATTCTGATAATTCAACCTCATGAAATACATTAAACACACCAATTTTGGCCTAAAAGTTAGCGAATATTATGAATTCTAGGAAGAAATAATGGAAATGAGATAATTTTTGAATTATTATTTCTCACAATCAGAAATCGTAAAGCAACGTGCTAATGACTCAAATTCACAGTTTCCTAGTGTAATTATAGTAACTTTTAGTGTATAATGTGGTCTATATATGTGTTATCCAATTATTCACAGGCTCGCTTTATTCGTGATCATTTAATGTAATGATCGTAACATTACTGTCAAAAAATCTCATGCATGTTGGAATATTCTTTAAAAAACCATGCCCTTTCGTTTAATTTTTTTTCTCTTCACTTTTTTTAAATTAAAATTAAAATTAGACTGACGAAACAATTACTTTTCTGTAGAATCTCATTCAATCGCATTACGCAAATATTTAACATAATTATCTTTTTATTCCAGTTGAGGACATGATAAAAGAAGTGGATGAGGATGGAGATGGACGAATCGATTTTTGTGGTAAGGCTTGACACATAGATATTTATACATTTTTTGTGGTTTTTGTAAGTATTTTTCCATCTGACCTTTCTCCCATTACTTACTAAAACATTTGTTAGTTCAATTTATTTTTGTCTTGATTTTGCTGTTACTTAAAAGTTTTCTAATGATTGGAATAAATCCAATCCCTTTTTTTCCTTTTTTCGTTAATCCTCGATAAAATTTGAAGTTTTTTCGTTCTTACTTTTCCATCTCATGCGCTAATTTTTCTCATGTTTAAATGAAAGTTTCAATGAACTTTTTTTGCTCAATTACTTGATTAACGCATCGATTGAATTATGTTGCTCATCTTGTAATTGATTTTATGAAGTAAATTATATATAGATAGATAATTGAAAAGAAACAGTACTTTTAGTAGCCAATATAAAATTCTTTGACTGATAATATGATGTTCTTAATAAGTCAAAGTTCGAGATTTCCAAAAGAAATAAAAACCTATAAAAAATATCGTTTTCGCTATAATGAAGTTTTGGAAATATTTCATTCAAGTTAATACTTCTTTTCTATGAAGGTTCAATCACTAATTATGAGTAAAAATCTTTAAGTTATTGATGAAACTGAGAATGAATTTTATAAAAGATTTATGGATGAGTAACTCGTTATTAAATAAGGAAACTAATGAAAATATGAACTTTGTTTTATTATAAGCAAAAGATTTTTGTAAATTTAAATTTTCCAACTAATAGTTTAAAGCAATTTACGAATTTCAGTAAGATGTAAGTAATAAATTTAATTTCAAATTAATATTCTATCAAGAAATTGGGTTATTGATTTACTTATTTAAAAATTAAAAGCTAATGTTTTATTTTATTCAACCTAATAAAATGCTATGATTATTTTGTTAATAATAAAAACTTTTTTGAATCGTTTTTTCTCTGTTTTTATATTATTTTATTCATACTCAGTATTCTACTATTCATAATTACCCTAATTTTATCTGCAATCACATTAAAACTGTCATTTTTAATTCATACCTCCTATATTTATGCCAGTATAAGTTATAAATGCTCAGAATTTTTTACTTTCAAATTTTTTTATTATAGAATTTGCTCGGTCTCTCGTAAATCCTGGAACTGACGATGACGAAGATGAAGAGGACGAAGAACCGCCACAATCTCCTCCTTCTCAAAATTAATGGGAAATGCTTATTTTTTCAATATGTCTTTATTCTTCCTATCAAATAAATTAATAAAAGACTATAATGCAATGAGCGGATAAAAACAGAGCTAAAAATATATCAAATACTCATTTTATGAATTGTTTATAAAGAAATTAAAAAACATTATCGCACGATCTTGTCATAATAAAATTACTCATACTGGCACGTTTTGTGTCTTAAAAATGTAACTATATGTGTATATGTATAATGTACATTGTCGTTGTCGCTTTTAAATTTTTAAATCACTATTTTATCTCGTTTGAAGCATAAAGTTATGTGCAAATGAATTAGAACAATTCGAAAACAGGACTAAATTGTTTAAGAAGATTTGCAAGAAAATTACTCGATTAATAGTATTTTTTAATCGTACTTATTATAATCTTCTTGTAAATTGATGAAGAACGTTGGAAGCTGATAATTTTATCTCAAACTAATCCGCGTTTTACAATCAATGTAATGTCCAGTAATTAAGTGAACTTATTTTGTTTTCTAGAAATCAAGAAAATGCTTTCATAAGTTTATTAAGTAATTTTTTATAATATAATACTATTAAATATTGATTGTACCTATAAATGCATAACGTTTCAATCATCGAAAGTTTCACAAAATACAAATATTAACTATAGAATAGTAAAATATACATATAAAAATTTTTTGCTTGAATTTGTGAGGTACTATAATCTCAAAATTTGTAGGTATAGAATATAAATTATTGTAATAAAAAAAGAACTCGCATGTTTTTATAATTTATAAAAATTTGCGCTAATCCATGCGATTTTAACTCTCTTTAAAGACATTATTAAAAGTCCATTGGTCATTAACGTCTACACTATGCAATATATAATTTATACATTGATTCCTTTCATTAATAATTAAATTACAAAAAATTTCATTATCTAAATTTTTTTATGGTCGAGTAATTCGAGTAATCAATTTCATTGAATGCAAAATGACCAATTGACTCAGATTAATTTTCAAGTTGTAAATGTAAGAAAATGTTCATCATTGTGATTGAAATATAAGCGCTTATTTATGACTTAGACATTTCTTTAACAAAATGCCCATTTTATGGAGCTCAAATATTACTTCAAAATATTTACATAATCTTAAAATATTTCCTATATGATATATTACTAACTAAATATGGTACATCTATAATATTTATCTTATAAAACAAATAAATTCTACTGTTATGCTAATGATTATTCTAATATGCAATGTTTAAAAATATTTTAAAAATTCAAATAAATTAAACATTAATTATAAGTACTAAATATATTTTATTCTTTCCTTCAAGATACGTTTTAAAAATTAACCAACCATTTTTCTTTTAAAGACTCATTTTTATTAGTGATAAATAAAATTACACATCTTGACATTATTCAACAATACATTCTCATAACTCTCAGAAAATATAGATAAATATCTATTTTATTTTAATTTGTCATAGGCTGTGCCTCTGGACGTGCTTAAAACAGAACTTGCATTCCTCTTTCAAATCTCTCACTCATGGCACAACGGCATTTTTATAATTTTTCTAATCTACTAATTAACAAATATCATTAATAATGAAAAAACTTGCATATTAAAACATTGCTTTTCCCATTCCATTCAGTTTTTTAAGTACGATAAACGAAAACTTAAATATTTTTCGTAAAAAAATCTTGAATTCTGACAAATTTTCTCTTACTTTTTGTGAAACTACCACAGTTTAATATCCAAGTTACCGTTGTAATCAATTTCATAAATTACCATCATCACATTTTTTCAATATTTCAATTGCAACAATGTTGAGTAAACTTAATTTAATGACATATAAATTTACAATAATTCTGTGCTGATAACAGTTCGCCTAATGGACACCATTTTATCAGAATCAACATTTTATCAAACAATGAGAATCTATCAAATCTATAACCTTTTTTAATTATTTGGAGAACTTAGTAGATTATCTTTTTAGCAATTACTTCATCATAAAACTTTATACCGCATTTAAAAAATTATAAACTTATCTATACCAATTTTATGTCAAGTAAAAAACAATATAAACAGACAAACATTGGGTGGAACGTATGATAAAAGCCATTGTTTGATAAATTGTTCATCTATTAAATTATTGATACCATAAATGATAACTTTTCGAGGCAGTCTCTCCTGATTATTGCCCTCAAAAAATGTGCTATTCATTGTGTATTTAGTTTTCAGCACTTATGGGAATATTTTTAATAAAACTTACAAAGTACAAGTGAAGATGGACGGGGATGACATTTTTCGAATAAATATCATTTCATAGTTTCACTTATAATGTATATTTACAAGAAGAAAAGGTTTTTCTTTAGAGACATGACAATATGGTTAATGATTTTTGATAATTTATTAGTCTTTTTTTACTATTAAGAATAATGTGAAATATTATTTCTTTATCAAAGTTGAATTGATTTTTGTACATTTTATTTATTGTCTTCACCGTCCATCTTTAAATAGATATATTTATTTACACAATCCACTAGGCATTCGACATAAAATGGAAGTTGTACTCTCTAACATTAGTAAATATGACGAGAAATATGTTATTTCTTTGTACATATGTATTTAGCATAATAAGAAATATTGATATATTACTCTATTACGCAACATTTAAAAGTATAACTAAACACTGACATATTTGTCGATTTCTAAGATCAATTTTTTTTGTAATTCTTTTACATGCACTTTTTGATAGAAATTACATCTTCCTGGTGAAAATATTTATTTGCGAACGGTGTATGTATTACGTTTATAGTATAAGTGCATGTAGTAAATATGACGCTATAATTGATGTAATTGAAATAATATTCTAAAGTATAAAAAGAAAAAAACGGAATTTTTTTTTATAAAAAGCAGAAACTTTTTTAGACCGCTAAAAAAAGTCTATTGTTTCTAACAAAAAATTTATAAGCTGTAGCGTCTTCTCGTGTTGCACAAATATTTAGTATATTCTTTTTCAATGCTATTCAATGCAACAAAACTATCGATTATTTATCATCAAAAAAATTTTTTTAATGAAAATTTAGAGGACAATTAATTACTGTCTTCTTTCATAAAATATTTTCAAAAAACTTCTCCATCAGAATCACTGTCGCCTAATTCTTGATAAGTCGCCAGACCTGACGGGATTGGATGAGTTAGATTGGGCTTTAATTTCAACTTATGTTTATGTTGTGATTGAAGTTGATGCCCAGTCATATGAGTTATGTTGCCTCGCGCAAGGATTAAAGGTCTTAAAGCATTCCGCATAGACCAATATAACCTAGGATACGTTTTTTCTTGCTGTGCCATCAGTTCCCGGTTTTTGTCAGACTTCTTAGAAATAATTTCTTCACATGAAGAGCATACTGCCTTTAACACAGGCAATTTTTTTTCTTCAGTAAACTGTTTTAAAGCTTTTTCTCGAACATAAACAAATGGCCTTATAATTCTCAAATCATGATCTTTTATATAATGATGTGCTTTCATGGTTTTCAATTGTCCTGTATAGAAAAGAGATGACAAAAATCCCTCAGCCAAATCATCTAAATGTTGACTTAGAGCAAGAACATTGTAACCATACATTTTGGCAACAGAATAAAGTCTTTTTCTCATATTGACACCAAGACGTCCACATGTACTGCAAAATTTTTCTGAGAAATCAGGAGTTTTGGGAGTATCTGGTGTTATAACAGAATCAATTAAAGATGCTTGCTCTTCTTGTTCTTCATAAAAATATGGAATCTCAATATTTTTCAAATATGTCATCAATTCTAATGGATCATGAGCATTAGTCGTATCAACAGTTACTACTCCAATTTCAAAATTAATATTTTTTGATCTAATGTAGAATTGATATTGATGAAGAGCATGGAGGAGAGCTATTGAGTAATTTCCAGCCGCTATCTTAACACCCACAATTGATGCAGGAAGACAAATAAGAATTTTATCTTTATTTCTGATCATATCAAACTCTTGAAGAGCTTCGACAGTTGGCTTCCAAATTTGTTTTGATGGACTGTACCATCTAGGATCACAATTTTCATGGTTATTGATTTCTCGTCTTAAAGTTTCGTTATTTGTATCGTACTCGTCATCAGATAATGGAATATTTACACTTTCTCCTCTTACAACTTGAAATTCATCATCTGAAGTGTCATCAGGAATTTTTTCTTCTTTAGCTTGTCTTCTTATTGCACCTGAAGTAATTTTATTTTTTTTATTTAAAATATGATTTCCACATAATTCAGTACTGCTCCCACTACTACTAGTACTACTGCTTCTTCCTAGATCTGCAGGTCTCACGTCATTTTCATTAAAAGATAAATTGATTCCACTATCTTGTGAACTCACCGAGTTCACTGCTGAATAGATCTCTGGTAATGTTTTTGAACCATTTCCTGCAGCTTTTTCTACTACTCTTTTTGCTGATTGTTTATTGCTATGCTCTTCTTCTTCATCCGATGTTTTGGCCCTTTCATGGGTATTATCTATTGATGCTTTTTTTGTCATAACCTTAGGACCTACTACATATATCACAGTCTCATCGGAAGAACATTCACTTGACATTTTGCTTTCTTGCTGCATCTGTTGAAGATCACATAGTTTAGGTGTTTTAGTTAATTTTAATCCGGCTTGCGGTGATGAAGGCCATCGTTGCTCGGGCGTTCCATAGCCTGTTGATTCAAATGATGCTGTTGATTGTAAATCGGGAGAAAATCTACCTAGCCCATCTACTTGGTTTACCATACACCTGTCCATTAAAAGAAAAAAAAAAGAATAATTAGATTTATTTTATTTTTATTTCTTTACTTGTATATTTATAATAATTTATTTATACTAAAATCCAATAATAAGCCTTTACAGAATAATATTATAATAACGAAAATCTTTCATATATGGATAATGAACAAATAGATTATTATTAGCAAGCAAATATGAAACTCAGTAATAATATTTACCTAATTTCAGACTTGACTTCGCTTGCCATTTCTTTTGAGAATTCCATAAGATATTCAGCAATTTCGCTTGCAGAAAATGAATCATCTTTTTGATGTTTTTCATTGTTTATTGAAGATATCCTTTGCGTTTGATGTTGAGGAGTGCCGTTATCAGATGCATTACTTTCTGACAAAACATCATCAACTTTTGAAATAACTTCTCTGATTTCTGATTTTATTTCCGTAGCCAATTCTTTTGTAACTTCTTTAAAATATGCTTTAATATTATCCTCAGAGCTATGGCTAAAGGTTGAAGTAATCGGCGAACATCTTCCAAATTTATGGATTGAATCAGACTGGCTTGATGAATGGTGATGCAAATGACTACCATGATTATTGTGATGATGATTAAACGATGATGGATAAAGATGTGGTGATGGTGAAGATGAAGAAGTTGGCGAAGATGTGACTGATGATGCAGATGATTTCGTTAGACTGTTGAAAGTTCTTTCATATTCTAGAGAATTCGATAACTCAGTATGATTGCTGCAGCTACAATGACGATGATTGCGAGGTAAAGTTGCTGATAAAGATGTTACTCCCAAGTTAGATAATATTTGTGGACTTAATGGAATAGGAACTGGAAGACTTGATCCATTAGCTGCACTACCAAGAGAATTACATCGCATTCGAGTTCCACGATGATTATTAGCTTCGTTTGACAAACTATGTTCTGTAGCCATAACTCTACACTTTACTGGAGTTGCTGCCATAATCAGAGGCGATGAAACTGCACCTCCTACAGCGAATTTAATTGTTGGTGAACTCGATGCTGCTTTAATAGAAGACTTTTTCAGCTCTGGAGATTTTTCATTTTCATTTATACAAGACTCGTTGTTATCATCGGTTGTCGATAATTTACTAGAAATTTCATGTAAACATTTACTAGTTGCTTGCGAATCAATAGACAATGCTGGCAAGCTATGATGTCTCGGAGATGACACAACAGGCAGTGGAGGATTTCCAGACTTAGGAATGTCACTGTTTAGCCTTCTGATCGGATTTGTTTGTGTTGAGCACACGCCAACTTGTCTTCGTTGGGTAGGATCAAATGGTAAATCTTGTTTGACATTTTGTGAATTACCAAGAAGAAGATCTTGAGCTTCACTCGGGAGAATAAACCACCGGAGCGCTTCACCTCGTTCAGAGAATACACTTCTGTCAATTTGTAAAGGAAATCTGTGAGCCATTTTTCTCGATCGATTAAAAATATTACGTGCTGTATGTAAACAATCAGCATAACTTTGTGGGAAAATTCCTCCTGTTCCTCCAGATACTCGTCTTTCAGAAGATATCATCTTTCCATCAGTGTATCTGATTGACCCCAGCCCTTTACGTTCTTTAAATATACTGTTTGTGTGATGCCGCCACTCTCCGGTTTCTGGGTTTAATACATATTGCGGTAGAAGCTTCCATCCTTCAGTCGCAACCATTTTTAAAGCTTCCAAAACAAATGCTAATTCAGCTTCAGACATAAAGTAGGGCAAGGACACTCTCGCAAACCCTGGACGCAAAGCTTCTGCATTTGATTCTTCTAAGGGGCAATTTGAATCTCTGAAATTAATTCATTTATATATTAATTTAATTCATTCAAGTGTTGTTAAGTATTTTTTTTAACTGAAGGTCATTCTTTATTTATTTAGAGAGATTATCTTACTTTTCCGTCAGCAAGGACTCATATTTTTTAGCAAGGTCAATGTCAATTCCCATGAGATCGTGTGCGTATCGACCAGCGCAAGCGCATCCACCTTTGGCTTGTATTCCAAAAACATCATTTAGGATTGCACACACAAAGTTGTGATGAAGAAACGTCCCTCTGGGATGTCGGACCATAAATGAAAACACTGGTAGTCTTTTAATATTTTGTGAATTACTGCCAAGTAGTATTAGCTCTGGTATTGTCCTCACATGAGCTAAAACTTGTCTAAAAAAAGATTTATCAAAGATTAATTAATCCAAAGTATCAAGATATTAATTTTTATATCGATGAAAGTCAAGGATATCATATTTTATTTTACGGGCATGTCAAATACATGTGTTATGTATTCTTATATTATCATTCAATCTTTTCAGATAAGATATGAAACAATTGTAAGCTTATAGTACAAATGACTATTTCTAAGCATTCTTCGCAACTACTCTTGTAATAAATAATCGTTGACATTTGCTCTATATTGAGTCTTTTATCAATAAATATAAGTTCAAATGTTAGATACATTATTCTTTTTAGCTGTTATTTTTTATGTCTATCATTTCCATTTTTTTAAGTATTAAACATTAAAAATAATATATATATGTAAAAATAAACGATTTTTTTTTCGTAATTTTTAGATGATACTTTTAAAATAATAGAAAAGAATTCTTTTTTTATGCCACATTTTATCAAAGAAATTAAACTTTGTATAAAAAATTTAAAAAAATTTCATTTCCCAAGCATTATTAATAAGCATAAATTCTTCAGACTGTTTACTAAAGAAAATATTAATATTTATAAAGAATCATTGAAAGAGAAAAATGAGATGCTTACTTGCAAATTTTATCTTGTCGAGCAACAATTGCTTGAGGAGTAACACTTTCTTTTAGCTGTACAGCTAGGCCACATCTTATTGACTCAATTACACCTGCTGTTCCGCTTTCTTCTCTCAATTCAGGGTCTCTCAAATATTTATGCATATCACGCATGTCTTCAGTGACAATATCGCTCTTAAGGTGTGACCTCTTGACCACAAGGACACCAGGAGATTGGGCACCACCCATAAATTTGTGTCCACTAAATATTATTGCATCTTTGTGTACAGCCGTCTCGCCCACACCTAGTAAATGCGGATTCATATCCATTTGAATATATGGAGCTGGAAATAGAATCCAAAATGAAATGTTAAATACTATCACGTGAGTTATAATAATATCTAAAGTAGTAATTAATTTTTTTATGAATACTACAAAACTTATGTGTACACTTTGAGATAATTAAATTGAATTTTTATTGTGTCTTTTAGGAGAATACATATAATTAATCATTATAATTTTATGATGCACGAGAGGCTATCAATGTATTGATGGCCTTCAGGGCATACTCACCAGCTGATGTATAGTCCCACACGCTTAAAGCTCCATATTGATGAAGTAATAGAGTTGTAGCAACATCATCAGCAAGTACACCAGTAATACAACTTGCTACATTAAAACATCCAACTATTAAAGCGCCTGATGATCTTTCTTCAATTAGTTTCCGCTCAAGATCATTTAAATCCAAGAATCCTTCCTTAGTTTCAGCAATCCTCACTATCTGAAATGTTGACGTTGATGATTAGTTAAAGATGAAATTAAGAAAAAAGTGAAAGGAAGATTCATTCTTGAAAATTATAAAATGCCAAGATTGCGATTACGTCTACCTTGTTATGCAAAGGAATTTATTGAAGTTTACAAGATTGTGTAAATTCAATCATTATTGGTTTTATTCCAGAAATATAATAAGTGATTTTAAAATGAATTTAACCGTTACAAATGTTAGTATCACATGACTGTTCAATATTATTCAGTCGATGATAAATTTGATTAGCATTTTTGAAATTATTGAATAACTTGAACTTGATAAACAGAAAACAATTAATAATCCGATCAATTATTTATTAGCAATGTCATGTATATATAATAATTGTTTGCAATAAAAAAGTACGAGGCTCTTGATGTGACGCCAAATGAGCTAAGACATCAAGTTGGCTTGAAATCAAGCACGATCGAAGTTTAAATTCGAAAAACTTTTGGCAAATTTCCATAGGACTTTGACTTTTACTAGCTAGTTACTGAGCATCAATGACCCAAAATTGCTTCCGAAAATATTCCACTAGTCTTTTTATCAAAATTAGAAAATACCTTCGATTAAATTGAAATAAAAGCGTCATTCAGAAAGAGATAAATAAATAGCATACCTTGGCTCCATGTTCCCGCCAGGGTCGTAAGTTGGCGCGATGTTCGAATGGCCCAACAAAGACAACGGCTGGCCTTTGGGAGAGGTCAAGATGGCGAATAAGAGTGCGCAGAGCATCGTCAGTACCATGACCTGTAAAGAGAACAGCATCCTGCTCTCCAGCTCCGACTGCGTGGCGAACGATGTCTCTGGCCTCGTGCCTGTAACATTCACAGTACCGGTCATTAGCTGCACTTTTTTGCAGACACATAAAAGTATTAAACTGGTACAATCATTGTCGTCATTTATATGATCTCATGAATCCCAACCTTAAACGAATAATGGATTTAATTTTTAATTCAACAATATGATCATTCTCATCTCCATTTCATCAACATATAACTTACAATAATTTACAAGAATTTAAATGCTGAAATTATTTCAATAATTAGGTTAATGTTTTTATATTTCTACACTTATAAATAATACATGAAATGATACATTCAATCTAAAAAAGTGATTTTATTTATTCTTTAAATCCATGTCATTCATTCTTAACAAAACACAGAAGATCAATTCAAGTTGGCTTTGCTGAGATAATGCCTTAGATGGTTGGGTTGTCAGGGTACACTAAAGTTACGGTACTTTATTACAAGCAACCCGCTGGATTATTCTACCCAGAGGAGATTGTCCACAAGTTAAAGAAAAAGGAACTTCCGCGAAAAACATCAGAACTCCTTTCTATCTGTCTCTAAAGTTAATCGACTGATGCATGTACTACTCAAGGACTTTCCAAGAAATAATGCAAGATAGTCCGTTATTGCTCCAGTAACCAACCATTCGAATATCTAGGTTACATTGTCCCTTAGAGCACACTGTAAATGTCAATGAGCTGTGGAGTCTTGAAAAATGAAGGTTGAGAATATTCATTAATGATGAAATTTATTATATGAGGTTCTAAAAACTCAAGTACAGTAAACATGTAAAATAAAAATAACTTGAGAAAAGTCGAAATAGATTTGATGAAGTAAAAATAAAAAAAAAGGCACTAAAGCCTTGATGACAACCTTGAGCTTTTATTTTTGCAGTGAAAGTGAAATTTTAGTATAAATCTTATAAGCTTTAAAATTATAAAACATTCAAGGTCTTGAGCTAATAAATCCTCCCTCTCGTTTTTTATAATAAAGAATAATATAAAAATATGTAGCAATTGCGTCATAATAGATATTAGAGTGTGAGAACTAGATAAAATTTATATTCCAATAGGGCGTTTTCTATGGCATTTACAGGAGTCCAAGTGTGAGTGTCCAATAGGTGGGTATCAAACGAAATAAGAAGTCAGAAAGTATTACAAGGAATTCATGAATTTAGAACTGTTACTACGAATTTGAGAGTAATGTTACTTGTATGATTTTTTTCAGCTAGACTATTAATATTACTTCAGACAAGTAAGTATTTTACATTAACTCAGTTACTTGAAGTTATGTGAACACGTTATCGAAACTGATATCTCTGTGAGCTTAATGACTAAGCTCAGCAATTTTTCATTTCTGTTAGCTTCTTTCGTTGATGATCATCATAATGGTAATAAAAATAATAATAACTGGAACTATCACGTGACAGTTTCATGTAGCCAAGAATATTATGTTTGGTGCTTTAACAAATACTATTTCTGATAATTGACGAAGGTTTATTTTTAAATGTTCCAAACAAACTGGTAAAACATGGCCTTTTTTTATCATTTCCTTTTTTTTATGATTTTTAGATCAGTAGGTATTTTTTGTTTGTCTATTGTATTAATTTTTTCTTGATATAAAAGGTATTGAGTATTAGGAAAAATTAAAAATAATTTTCTGATGCAGAGTTTCTAATTATCACGTCTTACGTAGTTACATGCATCATCATTCAGTTTTTTATAGACTTCTTTGTTCTTTTCGTATTCACCCTCGTTAGGTAATTACTATTTTTAACTCCAATTATGCTAAGATCAAGTAGACTTAAATTTTATTGTCATTATAAATATGTTAATATAAGCTTCTATACTTCTATCATGCATTCGAGAAATATCTAGGTGTGTACAAAAGGATGTTTATTGTTTGTTGACATTTTTAACGTTGAATTTTAAACTAATTTATTGCTTTCCAGTAATTCAAGTGTTTTTGTAACAGAGAAAATTATATCCACTGTTGTTTAGAATTCTATTTTTGAGTCCCCACAAAATAAATACTCTTCATTTCCTCATGGATTTAACGTATTAACAAGAGAGATTGTACAATATATTAATTTTTTTTAATTTTGTTATTTATTTAATGTAGAAAAATGCTATTTACATAGTCTCTGAGAATTTTCATTCTTATTCATGAGCATAACGCACTATAACTGACATTGGCGCTATAAGTTTAGTATATAAAACTTTCCTTCCTAACTTTCTATTCCTTTAACATGCTCATAAACGTCACTTACATTTTTCAGTTCATTAGATTCTTCAGTACGAGTGAATTTCCTGTTTCAGTGAAGACTTTAACGTGTTGATGCATGTTTTGTCATCACTACTATATTTTTATATTGATTTCCCTCTACTTATATTTTTTATTTAAGTGAATAAATAATAACTATTCATTTTTTGTAATATTTCTTTTTTGGGAATTGATAATGATAGCTTTTTTTTATTTTAAAATACAGATTAAAGTTTGCATGAAATGTCTACTGAAAATGATTTATAAAATTGAATTGGCAATATAATCTTTGTCAAGAACTCTTTACAATTTGCCTTGGTTATAAAGCTCTGGTATTTAAATAAATAAATTTAAAAGAACTTATCTTCTTTCACTACTTCTTAAATTAAACTTTCAATCATACTTCTTTTAATTTTTTTTATTAGAAAACAAATAATAATAGTTTCTCGTTTATTAAATAATAATTCATATCAAATATTTCAAGTGAATTTTACAGATGTTTATTATTTATTTGCATTGAATTTTTTATATGATTAAAATTATGTTAATTAATCCATCAAAGAAAGCAAAACGTATAACTCATAAAAACTTGAAATGAAATTTTTAACATTAATTTGTTTATTCATTCGACCTTGAAAATGAGAGGCTTGTATCATTTTTTAAAATAAACACACTCTGTTTTAATGTTTTATTAGAATTTTTTGCACATAATATGTCTCTTAAAAGTAATAAATTTATTACTTTTCGAATAAATTATTCAAATAATCAATATATTTTTTCATCTTCAATATTCGTTTTTTTTCCTTTTATCAATAAACAGCATGTTGTTTTATCATATTCAGCAAATAATTTATACCTTATTAAAACTTACAATTCAATAGAAGCTTTACGTCGTTGACTATATTTGTTGTTACTCCATTAATTAAATTTCAAAGTTTATTAACTTTGAACTTATTTAATAAAAAATGAGATTATTAATGTGGTGCATAGTTTGTAATTTTCCTCAATTCTGTGATCTATTGTTTATCAAATCCAATGTGTCATATGTATGTTAACATATACATGATTTGTAGTATGACGATGGCCTTGTGGCCTAGTACAAATACTCCAATTAATTATGAATGCTTTTACGGAAACCACGTGTACAAAGGTAGTTATGAATATGCCCTTTTCATTATATATTAAAGTATGAAGTAACGTCAACACAGAAACGTAGCAGAAAATCAAGATTAACAAACACTTTATGAAGCTTCTAGTTATGGATGGTAAAAATAAAAATTGATAAACTAACAAGTATACAGTCCAGATGAAAAACTAATACTTTCTAACAGTGTAGTATTTGAATGAAAAAATATACGATTTGCAAATCTCGTGAGAGTAAAATCAGATCAAGTAACTCACGTTCCGCTCATTGAATCGTCTGATGTGAGATTATGGTAAATGTGAGGGGAAGTATGTTCGTGTGCAGTTGTACGAATTATCTAAACGAGTGGCTTTCGATCGAATTCACGTTCAAATGACTAGGTGAAAGCAAGAGCTAGGAAGAAACCTATAAACAATAATTAATCAAAATATATAATCTCAATTTTCTTAAGAAAGAAAAAAAAATTATGAATGAGGAAATAATAACGCAATTGCGATTATTAAATAAATTTGAATCTTATATTTTCATGGTATTCAAGAAGCAAGAGCTGAATATTGATCTAAACTACCGAGTAACAGGGAGAAGAGATTCTATAGAAGTTGTAGGTTCCGTTGGCCTACATTAACCGATCGGTCACATTGCGCGTGCGTCCATATTTGAATTCTTTCACGCGATTTGCGCTTGGCCCGGGGACTTCCATCCGAATTCATTAAACAAAGATCTACTCCGGATAAGGTGCCGACCTCGGGTTAGCTGGCAATGGTTAGTCTTCGCCATATGGAAATACAGACTATTCAAGATAGCAATTCAATGTACCTGAATAGCGATGATTGCAGACTGCAAATGGATGTTGATGTGCGAGTATCACCTAGGCATGGTAATACTTCCTTGGCGATATACTCTTCCAAGAACTGTAACGATCGGCCTGATGATGTATAGTCGCAGTAGACAACTGGAACAAAACGGAAATAGTTCATTAAACCTTTTTCTTTTGTTATAAAGACCAAAAAGAGGTGGAAAATGGTGATATAGAATCTTGATGATTAGAATAATTTTATGGTGTAATACATCATGATTTCACCGGCATGTCACTTATATCAGTAATTACCACTTCTAATGTTCCATGATATCATCACTCACATCTTAATCGTGTTGCTTGATAAATAGTTACATCTCAGCGATTTCTACTCACTACCTACCCTAAGGATATAAATAACAAGGAAAGTTTCTATAATGAACTTGTAATGTATTTTGAAGCAGGAGGATATATGTAGTAGAGAAGGGTGAAAGGAGTAAAACAATGACACATAAGATCTGATGATAAAGTTGGTGAAAGAGACACCTTTGCTCTTATAGATATATACTGTGTTCTTGATCATGAGATAAAAACATGTATAAGTATTCAATCGCTATAATAAAGAATCTTTTATATTAATTATGCTTAAAAATAATAATATTTAATATTGAAATAGTAAATGACAAAAAAATGAATGAACTTTTTAATCCAACTAACAGTAACTAATAGTAATAAGTAACTAATAACTAGTAAACATCTTAAGTGTAAGAAGAAGGTCGAAATACCCAAAGTGTCTTATATCTTATTACGATAGATAGTTTTTTGTATACACATCTTTTTTTTTTTTTTTCATTACGTATCTCCTTAGTATGTGGTGTAGAGTCTTGTAAGTATTTATGATAAAAAAATTGACTTTGATGATGAAGTTTGTAAATTTATCGATAGAATATATTAAATTAGTCTTTAAATATTTTTTCCATAATTATTGTCCCTGTCACCATCATCGTTGAAACATGTATAAAATACATCATTTAACATTAAATAAGATGACGTTATTATTGACCTATTAATCTCATTATTGATTTTTTTTGTCTAAGAAAAAATTTAGATCTTTTTCACTAAAAAAATTTTCTCAGATTTCTTAAACTTGATATGTAATGTGAAGAATCGTTGGAATTGGGAAAATTATATTTCCTCATTCCAAACAATAATCTTAAATTACAATAATACAAGACAATATATAATAACAATTGAATGATGCCGATACTGAAAAATATTGTATCACATTTTGTCTATGATAATCATTTTTTACTCTAACCATAAAATTAGACTAACTTTTTATTTTAATATCTTTTTGAAAATTAATATTTTTAATCTTTTCATCAAGTTGCTTTGAGTGTTACAGAAGATGGAAGCAAGGAAGATGATGTTTTAATTTTAAATGAAATATGCTACGCAAACAAGTTATCAATATCCTGGAGATAAAACAAATTCTGAATTTCCTAGACTAATATAATAAATATTGAAGCTAACTTCTATTACATAAAATGTTCAATATGTGATATAGATCACTTCCTCTAACCATCGAAGTACTATGAAAGATCTAATATAGAATAAACATGAGTAAAATAAATCCTCACATCAATTAAATATCAAATACTTTAACACAAGCATACTTCAAACTCATGATAAATGAAGTAGTGATATTTATTTACATTTACTTAAAATAAAGGTTAATTGATGATTATCATAAAAACGTTGAGTCATCTTCTCACATCATTATATCATACAAATTGAGGTAATAATTCAAGTATTCAATGAAATCACCTTAGTTTAAATGTTTTATTAGACGATTAATTGGAAAGATACATCAAGAACACATGTATTAAATAGATAATAGAAGAAAACAAGTTAAAGTTCTTTTATAAAGTATTTATATGTCATAACCTGATGACAGCATAGATGGGCCAAATAAGATGACTACAGGGATAAAAATAGACCAAAAATTAGAACGAGACAATTTTGACTCTTAGAAGAAACTCGTGTCTATTTATCATTAGTATCATTTCAATTGAAATTGTATTTCTAAACAATCAGCATACCTTTTTGTTATTCTAACATTTGTTATATAAACTATACTGCATGATGTAATTTGAAGTAATTCATCAACATGCACATCCTGTCGACATAGAATGATGTGTAGAAAAAATTTATCCATAATGCAGTCGACTTTTCAATAAAACATGATACTAAATTATTAATTAGCAATAAAGAAAATATCAGAAATTTCGAATTTATAAAATGAACTTGAATTTGCCTTAAACTGGTGGCCTTCAGGGCGGTTAAAGATCTTTTCTGTATTCGCAGCCATAAATATGGATCATCATAGTATTATTCAACCAATAATATCTAATTTAAATTTGTACCATAAGAGAGTAAATCTTAAATTTCTTGTTAATGAAATTTTATTGATTCATTTTGCTTTAAAGAGTTTGGCTAATACTACGCCTCCATGTTTTTATTGTCTATAAATTTAATTGATGATGACCAGAATTATTGATATCTTTTAAATAGTATCAATTTATGTGATCTAAAAATAAATATAATCTTTATTACTGATATAACTAAATATATTAATGTTTATCGTAATTAAGTACTTAACAAAGTTTTCATTCTACCACTTGTTTGCTCCTTTACCACATATTGTTATTTGAATAATAATAGCTATATGGGTATGAAAGATTTTTTGTAACCTTATTTGTTTGTTAATTCATGGAAAAATCAATACGTTTTAAGACAATTTGTGTTAGAAAACTATCATCATTAACCAATCATATGAGCCAATATCAGCTGCTCATTTACGAAGCTTCAAAAAATATTAACGAAGCCGGCCAACATTCTAAATCCGTTTTTTCGGGTTCCAAGACTATTAGATGGACATCTTCGTAAGTATTCTAAATAATTATTTATTATAAATAGTCTTATTATAAAACTTTATTTAGATCAATACGATTTAAGATTGTCGGTTATTTTTAATTTTCTAAAAATGTTGTGAATGTGACTATGAAAATTGATGAAGGAAGATTACCGGTTGAAAACATTATTGAAAAAAACTAAGATATCTAACAGAGATGAATATTAGTTATAAACAGTATTTTCTTCTTCGTGGTGTTCTTTATTAACATAAATTGTTAAAAATAATTAGAAAGTGAGATGGAACTTTTATTATGTTGATGATGAAAAACAAATCATCAATATTCAAGCATTATACAGAAAATTTCATCAAAGTGGATATTTTTCGGTTCATTGACATTATTTCTAAGTTAATTCATAAATTATATGCATATTTATCGATTTTTCCAATCTGTCAGAAAAATTCTAAATTATGTTATGGAGCCTAAATTACGTGTTATGAATCTAATGAAAACAACAGAATATATTCTTCCATAGTTCACTAGTCTCACTGGTATTATGTGTTATGACAAGAACAAGTTTAATAAAATCAACAAAATTATTAATAAAAACAGATGAAATAGCTGATAAATATTCATGTTACAATTGATCAATGCCACTTAAAAATTGCTTTATTTATGCTGGTAGTTGAAAATAGTTAAAAAAAAAAAAAGAAAAGAATTTTACTTTCAGCTGTCAATGAATTTATGTACAGTTCATTAATTCGTTATTGGTGACAAACTGAAAATGATTTTGAATACATGGGTGATGGTATTATTGGAGAGAAAAATAAATTTCACATTTTATTAAAATTTTTATCTTGTTTACGTGTGATTGGTAATTTTTATGACACTTTTTTTATAATTTAAAAATATAAATACCTACATATATGAAAATTTTATGTAATTGTTTTCATTTAAATCTATTTCTTGATATTTGTTTTGCATTACTTCTATGATAAGATTATTTGTATAGAAAATAACATTTTTTCATTTATATTTCACATTTCATAAATTCCACTTAGACAGAGAGAAAAATGAAAGAATCAAACATAATTTTATTTTTTTTTAAAATAATGCAACAATAAATATTGTTTGGATGTAAATCATTAAAATGTTTTTTTAAACATTTAAAACAAAAATATTTACAAAAAATTGCAACGTAAATTTCAAATTAGAACATTTTTTTCAGAAAAAATATACTTGAACACAAAGCGAAATTCTTCGTCTTAATTACTTGTGAGCCAGATAAAATACTATAAACGCAAAAAACTGTTTTAGTATTTAAAGTATATTCAAACTCACTCTTAAAATACGTAGTAAAATGAATACTAATTCAATTTTTTTTTTTTCAACAACAGTGAATATTTATCATAAATAGCTAACAGTAAAGCAGCACTCTTTTAATAAAAACTTAATATTTCAAGCAATAGTAACCTTCAGTCATAAGTAATGCTTCAAAAAATTTATTCCTGTTCATCAGACTATTTATGTTAAATATTCCAACAGCACTAGAATCAAGACTTAAAAGAGACTATTAAATTACTCATAAAACAAATGAACTTTCAACTAGTGTTTAAAGAAATACAAAATACTAATGAAAGTTTCTGTATGTAGGAACACTTAAGTGGGTTTGACCTAATTAGTCAGACATCCTCAAGCAATCGTGTCCATGTAATTCATTTCTGTCCGTTTATCCTTTGAGGTGTACGATAGCACAATTATTAAATAATTTCGTAATGTACAGATACGTATTAGCAAGCGGCTAGACTATTTGATCGGCCTATGGCTACTTGATTCATCTCCGGTTTAATTAATAATTCATCAAGCTCATGTAACCGTCTGGTGTGTCGTCGAGCTCATCCCTTTCCATAGTATCTTGATACACGATATAATTGCTTATTAGTTCCGGTGTGTAATGGTTTGTTTTTTAATTTTAATCGATTCTATTAAATATTCTTCTAGACTTTATTATTTAATAATCAATATATCAATTACTCTAATTATAAATTTGGAATTTTAAAAAAGTTTTTTCATCGAATTTTTTTTTTCATTGATTTCTATTTTTTATCCTATTGTTATATTAATAAAATGACTTTAAACTTTTATTCAGCTCCTAGTAATAAAGTTCAGTTTAATACCAACTGAATATTCTTTGCCCATAAAAGTAACTGAACTACCAAATCAACATGGCATTTTTTTAAATTGAGTGTTCAGTTCCCATTTATCGCCCAGATAGAATTCTAAAAAAATTTACAACGGAAGTCTTATTTCTTGAAAAATACTTGACAATAAATCTCAAATGCACGCTTATAAAATATTCTTTCACGTTACAATATGGAAATAGGTCAATTCAAATGAACAATGACAAGAAGAAAACATAAAGAGAATAAAGAATAACCGATCATCTTATTTATTAAATGCTATATTTTATTGGCACAGCGTACAAAATCAGAAACAAGCAAGTGTGCCAACATTATTCATGGAATAAGCGATGAAAGAGTGTTCTAAGTGTGAAGATGATGTTGCATAAACTTTTCAGCGTAAATGAACAACACATATTCAAAATTTAGAAATAGCAGGTCGCGGGTCATATGCCTTTAAATATTGACCGACTTTCTGGTCCCTACTATTATTGGTCGTTTGAATTGACTATTACATGAACGGTTAATATTCCCTACATGAACTTTCAATTAATTTGATATTTTTAGACACTCCAATAATTGTTTTCTCCACGTTATTGACTCAAGTCTTCTCCATTATTGATACATATTTTTTTTAATGTAATCAATAATGACAACACTCCTCAAAAAGTAAATAATTAATCACACAAGAAATTAGGATAGTAGTATCGAAATGTATTGTTTAATAAGTAAATACATTGACTAATATCATTGAAATCTTTATCTTTTCTCATTACACTAAAATATCGATCCATTTATCATACCACCTTTATTCCTGAAGTAATTCAATCTGATCATGCAAGAGTTCAATGCCCTTCCTTCGCAGTGCTGCAATAATTATGGTCACAAGTTGAATTTCATTCAAAGTTAGTCAAGATTAGAGTTTCTACGAGATTTGTATTCAAGTAAATAATTTTAAAGTACTTTTTCTTCTCTTTTTTTTCATGATTATTAGACAATTCGGTCGATTATTATTTTTAATTTATTCATTTTTGTTTAGAAATAATTGAAAGGTAAATGAAATTTTCATGATTGTTACAGATTGGATGTGTTTATAAAACATGTGATACTCGAAAGATACAAGATATCTGATAAGGAGTATAGTATAAGGAGTTTGGAATAATAGTAAAAAGTGCAAGAGGGTATCTGTTGTGTGTATACAGTAAGAGAAGGTCGATGTACTCTTGTCAGAACTTATGATATTTTTAAAGCTATTTACTGCGTGCAACTTTAATGCATTTTCAAGTTATTTGCATCGATCTAACTATAATAAGATCAGATAATAAATGTGACCATTTTTTTTGTGATATCATCCTATGTGCATTCACATATAAACGAGGTCGTTCGTGCAAGAGTTCATTGTACTGCCATGTTTATACAATGCTTTTCGAGTTTGGACTCTTTTTGTTAATTCCTGGTAGAAATGAGTATATTCTTAGCATTTGAGCAAAGGTTTTATCGACATAGAAATGTATAGAAATTATTGAGACAAAAGGGGATGGGGCAGGTTTATGTTACGGACCGTGAGTTCACAATGATTGATTACAACTCTGTGTTTTGGAACACAGGCTTAAGAGAAATACTACTGAGATATTTTTATTAAAAATAAAGAACAATTCCAATAATACTTTATTTATTAATGAAAAAACTTTATTATCCATCATAGACATTTATTACGTAAATATTTTTAAAAATAATCTATATTGATAAATTATGGTGTTTTATAATTTATCATTGAATAAAATTAAATATTTCTTTCCAGCATTATATGTAACAGAGAATTTTTTTTTCTCTGACTTTAATAAGACAACTTCAGGCTAAATATTTCAATTTACAAAAACTTCTCCTCTATTGACACACCTGTTTCTGTAATTTATTACAGAAATTCAGAAAGAAAAAACTTGAAATATGAAACAATATACTGATGATGATACAAAATTATATAAATTATTGTTACTCAATTATTTCGAAGATTGATAATAAAAATAATAAGGAATATCTTTTATTTCAAATAGTTATAACTTAAAAGAGATCCTTTTAACAGTATCTGAGAGTAAAAATGAACTCCCAAATCGATTTTTCACTCAACTGTGTATATTCTAATAACCACATACCTCCCAGGACTTAATTGCTCAATTTCCTTCCTTAATTACGTTTTCGTAGTAAATGTAATCAATAAAATGTTCACCAACTTCAAATGATCGTGTCATCAATCTGTTTGCCATAAACATTTTTTTGTCATCCAAAAAACAAAATGTTCATTCATTCGTTTATTAAATAAATTCCAATGATTGACCTACAGAATGACCCTGGGAAAATTCATTGTGCTAATACCTAAAACACTCAACATTTCTCATGACTTCATTTGTCGACTATTCTATTTTCTAGCCGACTAAACATCATCAGTAAAGCGTCTGGATTTTACGTTAGTCTGTATATTTCATTGTTCAATTTAATCGTGCATACAATTATTTAGATGAATCTATTTACATTTAAAACATAGGTAGATAGTTCGCAATCATTTTAAATGTATTGCATTTTTATTCCATTCACTAACATTCACAGTTTAATTTAGAAATTAATTTTTTTAAATATGATTTAGCTTTAGTTGTTTTTTTTTCTTAATAACAACCAAGTAATAATTCATCATTATAAACACAAAAAAATTTTTTGCTGTTGATAAATGTAATTGAATACTCGAAACTTGGTAAAAATGTATTCATTGTCTGCATCCCTGCAAATAACATTCACATTTTGCCATGTCTAGCAAAAAAAAAAAAAAAATGAAACGAATATATATTGGAGAATTGTTGCAAGAAATTCCACCGTGAAAACGCATTGCGTTGCCACAATATAATTGTACTTGCCACAAGCAATTCTAGCTAGTTAAGAATTTACTTACGTCGTTCCTGCTGCATATAACCGAGAAACGCGTATGAGTAAAATGAATGCACGTTTAAGTTTAACTGACCGCTACTCAATTGCAAAATTTACTCTTAAACTATAATAAAATTCAAATAAACCGACTATTTAACAAGGAGAAATAATTTTCCAGCTATTAAAAAAGAATATAATTAGATCATTATTTTGAAATATATTCCATGTATGACCATTCGATAAAACAGAATATTTATAAAATTGAAATGTAATTTCATCCATCGAGCATTAGAAATCTAAGACCTATTTGAATAATTATTCCAATAATAATAATAATAAGAAAAGGCATAAATTATTATTCTGTACAGTTTCATTAAATATTTTGAAGTATGGAGAAACATGCATTGACACTCTGTAACTTCTTTCTAATAAACGTCTAGAGAATATATAATATGCATGAAATATAAACGTGCATCTATATCTTCCGGTCGCAATGACACTCGCGCTAGATAACGTGTTATATTATATAACTCTTAACATGCATATGCAGCAATACTTGGTACTGACTGGTGTATGCTTAACGATACTAGTATGCAGATATTTGCGTGCGCATCATCTACGGAAACTAATACTATTTAGCGAAAGTGAATTTTGTTGGCATCAATAATAGGAAAGTTTTATCAATTACATACTAATGTAAAAACTATTTATCCAACATATATCTATCATTCAAGCACTTATTTATTCCGTCTAAGCTGCGTTGAATAAGTTTCAAAATATACAATAAAGAAGTCGTAAACGATGTTTTTGGTATTTTAGGAATTTATTGTTATAAATAAATCATCATAATACTATTTGGCAGATGTCTGGCATAATCGTCTTATGAGGTACAAATTTAGCGGATGGCATTGAGCTGCAGAAATAATGATAGTAACACGTGTGATGGTGATTGGGACGACCTTAAGAATAATCCACACAGCTGACTGCGTAAACAACTCATATGTAAAGCTATCAAATTTCTGAAAGTTTTCCGACGGTGGAAAATTATTGTTACTTCGTACAATAATAAACATAGTCATTGGTTCACGTGTCTACCAAATAGAGTGTTTATAATTATAGCGATGTAATAACACACGTAAAGTTTAATTTATCAAATTGATTATAGTAATTTTGTTAATATAAAATGCGAAAACAGATGGGATATTAAGAAAATCACCTAACTTTACTTATTCATTCAGAAATATTGCATAAACTAATTTTTTTAAATCTTTGAAGAACTGAAATACTTAAATTATTAATAAAATCATAGGAGATTGATTGATAATATTGTTGAAACATATTTATAAAACAATAAATGTTTTAATTTACTACACGGAGAGAAAGGATTTGTAAATATTACTCTAATAAATAGTAGTCTGTCGCTTTGGGTACAAAAATGGCAATAAGCAATTGTTTAATTAGTATACATTACAATTTTTTTGTGTAAAATTTTATTATGAATCAAAATAGTGAACTATACAAAAAAAAATATAAAATATTACAATTGGAGTGTGTAATAAAATTTTTACAAGAAAAACTTATAATGTATACTAATTAAATAACTGCTTATTGCCATTTTTGTACCCGAAGCGACAGACTACTATTTATTAGAGTAATATTTACAAATCCTTTCTCTCCGTGTAAGCTGGTTAATTATAAAATAAAATAAATTAATTTTTAATTATTCTATTTATTTATATATTTATTTATTATGTATTTTATTTATCTTAATATTTATTATTGTTGCAAAAGTTTCATAAGTTTATTGTTATTTACAAAAAAATGAAAAATTTATATTAGCTTATTGAATAGAATTTTAAATAAATATTTGATTCAATATCTTTGACTACTTGAAATCAATAAACAAATTATCGATTTTAATACGCTTTGATTTTCAATGTAGTTCAATTTTCGATGACAAGCTTTTTTTCATTATCTTATATTGACAAAATCAACATGTTTTAATATTATCTATAAATCATCAGACAGCTTCGTTTCATAACAATAGATCAACAGTTATCAATTAGATGTAATTTGTTTATTTAAACAAAGAAAATTCAATTATTGACTTATTTTTTTTTTTTGGTAACTTTTTAAATTATTTGTTTTTAACTTTTACATGTTTACAAAAATTGGTGACTTCAATGTCTAATTTTGTTGTATATTAAAAAAATTATAACAAACTATATTATTAATGTCCGTTGTTTACATGTATTTTTTTCAAAAAGGAAATATTTTCCTCTAAAAAAAAACTTAAATGATGAAAATTTTTTTAAATGAATGAATGAAAGCTCTTCTAGTCTAAATTTATAGTTGGAATTATTTAATTCGAATAATATCATATATAAATGTTAATAGCATATCAGTTTTTTTATCAATGTTTGTACACTCCAAGTAATTAAAAAATACTTTAATTATGGAGCGTAAGATTGAAAATTAATTCCTTTATAATGAGTGAATACTTGATGATCTTTATTCTTTTATTTTAAATATTTAATATCAAACTAATTCAAATATTTGGAGAGTTTATTTCGTTGAAAAAAAATTCATATCTGATGAGGCAGAGTTAAAACAATTTTTGTAATCGGAGTATTAAAGTTATTTATTTATAAAAACGACTATTATTTTCTAAAAATTTAAATTATTATCGTTTACTTGCATTACCTTAAATATTTATTCTTGAACAATCTTGAACAAAGTAATATTCAAATAAACGCCAATTATTTGAAAAAAATATATGTAAATCGTTTTGGAGTAATATTTGATTTGAAGAATATCATAATTCTTCAAATATTTGTCATGTTTTATAATTTATGCTAAAAATAGATAAAGTAATTTATGAAAAGAACTATGTCACAGTAATCTGCCTAAAGCGAATATTTATAAAATTTAGTGTCAAGTTCTTTTTTGATTTTTTTAGAATAAAATCATGTGACAGTAATTAATAAAAACAAAAAGACTAAAAAAAAATATGATTCCTAATTATCAGTTACTTCATCTTTCATATTTGAACATTCTAACAGTGACTCACTGTCATGGAATAACTATGAATCCAAGACTAACTTAACGATCTCGTAAAAAGAAGATAAATGTAAAAAAATTTCTGATAGAAATATTTTTATCTAGTATTCTTGATGTTTATTTTTTAACTTATTTGCTAAATTCTTTTAATAGAGGCCACACTCTACACTAGCAGCATAAATGTTTTCATCAGACACACACACTCATCTTGATCGTTAGGAACGGTGATAGATTACCAACTAAGCAAAAATAAACGTTACTAATGTTGTGTATGTGATGTCGTAGCTTATTACTTGTGCATTACTTTCATCTGCACCGCAGATCATAAATTCTCTTCAGTCCGTGACTACCGATTAGAAAATTTATATTACAACCCGTCAATAACAAACTATAAAAAAATGTTGTGATTTATTGTAGCTACTAAAACAATTGTATTTCATACTTACACAATGATAACTGACCTTGAAAATTCGCAGGTTCAACAGAAAGCTAAAAAGTGTATTCAATATCAACAAAGAAAATTATTACTATTGTTTAGCGTCTACTATGGTAGCTATCAGCACATTACACGCGTATATTTGAATATAAATGTGTGTTTAATACTTGTATATATGTATATAAATAAACAGTACACTCTTTAAAAGTTTAAAGATCAAACTGACTGATGTGGGCCCAACTCAGCTGCATGTCAGCCACATGGGATACACTTAACATCTCATGTGCACGTGGTTTCTCTATTTGGAGGTCACAAGTAGGCGCGACGAATACATGCGTCACACATTTTTTTTTTCTATTTTCAATATGATTATACATTAGTTGTTACACTGCTAATGCATCTTACGCTATCCGACTACAGACGAGGCATTTCATAGTAAACTACATCAATGATAATTCGAATGATAAAAAAATTTTAGGAATAAATTTCATTTTTTAAATGACATTCTTTTGAAATTTTATTTTCACAACTGATAAGTGAAAGTAGGCTTTCATTGATCAATGATGTAATTTTAAATTTTCGATGATAAAAAATAAGGTCAACTATTATTTGGTTTTTAATTTAAATACACGTGACAAAAAAAATACTAATAAACAAACAAAAAAAAAGAAGTAAACAAATAAATGCAAAAATAATAAAAATATTGTTAATATGATTTCATTATCAATATTAAGTGAACTTTAAAATAGTCTTCCGTCATAAGGAATGGTCAGAGTGCAAGTTTAATGAGATGAGATATGCTTTCTCCTTTTTATTTACACTCACACGCACATTTATGAAATACAATATCCTGTAGTGATTTGACTCAATAAAAACAAGTCATGATGTCATGATTTTATTAGGAAGACCATTTCTTCAAAGCATGTAAAATATTTTTATTAACAACTTGGTTAATAATACTAATTTTTTAGTATCTCGACTCGATTGATGCTATACAAGATATAATATTTGCATTTACATTTCAAGAAATCTATGCATTCCTTTGATTCACTCATAAAACTTATCATGGTAAAATATTTCTTCCCAGATTAGTTGTAATTCATCGATATAGTGGAAAAAAACAGACTGCGGGTAACATGCTTGTATGGCGAATGACTCATACATTATGTATTTTGTTGGAGGACGACAGAAAGAAAGAAACAATATTTTCAACAATTAAAAGTATGAAGAGAAATAATATTTACAATTAAATGAACATTAATATGATGTTTGATCATTTTTATGTAGCAGCAAATATGACTTTTAGTGCTTCTAAATTTCATCATGTGATTTTGTGTGTTTGCTTGACAAACAACAGATGTCGATCAATTTCATCAGGTCTCAGTTGTATCTTTGAACTGAATAAACACAACTATGTTAATATTTTTTCCTACTTATCATTTGATTTAATTCTGGCAAAGTTTCAATCTAATATAACTCACAAAAATCCAAATTTATAATCATTTATTGGAATAATATCTTTGATAGAAAATTATGATGATTACAATGTTTCAGAATTCTTCACATTAAATTTAAGCCAAGAAATTTATTACATTTATGTTTTTTTAAATAACTAATGTGTTAGAAACATATTAGAACATTGTACTATCTTCAACTTGTGTCAATTGTATTGTTACGACCACCAAAAAATGTCAATACTGCATTATAAACATGAGAATTTAAATTCAGAAAAATATTAACTTTATTCATCATCTGATTAAATGATTAATAATTTATAATTAATATCATTATTGTACTGATGTTAATTTAACGATTAAATTTCATTAAATATTTATTATTCGAATAATTAATGAAATTGTCAATGTGAGTGAAATAAATGGAAACAATATGATAGAATAATCTTACTGTACTTTGCTGCTCGTCATACGTGTGACAAATATCAGAGAGACATTTGGCTCATAAACTCTTTCTAGATAAAGTCAGTGTCTCCCAGAGAGAAAAACAAGATAAAATAATAGAATATGTGTGGCAGTACAGTAGTCCATTTAAACTAAATTTTATATGTCAGTTATTCTTTTTTAATTATCACAAATTACTAGCCTATCATGAAATTACATCATTAAGATATTTTTTAGTCAAAGGCAATAAAAAATAATTATTACTGACAATCTTCCTTGCTGATAAAAATCATCAATCTACAATGGCTTGCGAGAATATTTTACTTGCTTTGATATCAGCAATTATAATCATAAAACAGTAAAGTTTACTTTTATTATTTAATTCAGCATTCAACAATAATGTGTTAATAAATCCCAGTTAGTCACTGAGGGTTGAATACAATTATTTGTGTGAAAATAAAATGAACAGCTTTTAATTGTAGGTCAAGGAAAACCACTTGAATCTAATCTGTAAATGTGAAACTGGTTCAATTCGAACTTTGTCATTTTAGAAAATGTACAAATTCATTATTATATCCTTCAGTTGAAAGTTATAACTACAATTTAAGTTATCATAATTGATCTAATGTGATCTTAGAAATCAAACAGGTAATCATCAATTATTGCCAACTCCAATAAGATAACAATAATGATCTACAGTAAAAATGCAATTGCACGAGTCTGTATACATACAGAATGAGAACAATATTTTTGTTTTGAGGGAAGCTACTTATACTTATCAGCTTACAGTCGTATCTTTCCATCCACTTGTTATATTTTATCATATCAGTAGGAATGATTGAAAAAAATGTCGACCAATGAAAAAACTTTCCAGCTGTCGGCGTCCTGCAGTCTGCAGTGAAGCGCTTATACTTATGCAATTTTCATTTTTCATACGTATATATTGCCAACAATTCATATAATTTTATGAACTATAAAATCTAATTTAAAAAATTAAATATGATGAGAAGAAATTATTATATTATTTGCCTGACGCAAGATTATTGCAAAGATATTTTCTTACATTTTTCACTTAATGATGATGATGATCAATCTACAAAAACATTTAATGGAATAAATAAATGTCGCCACGCAGTCTGTTGAGGTGGTGACGAATTACAATGATCACACCAGCTGTTGGCGGTTTAGTGTTATTATTCGTCATTACGCAACAATACCAAATAAGAGATATAATATCATAAATCATGGCTTTTAATCGGTGGACATTGGCTGCATCTCCACTAGATACAGATAATTTATAGAGATATGGTTCGGTACTCAAGAGATATTGATTTTGGAGTAGTGTTTTATTTCTTTAAAATAAACACGTGATACTGTGATGTCTTTATCGAATAAAATTCTTCCCATCTATTGAATATTATAAGATGGAGAGTAGAAGCAACAAAAAACTCTCTTGTTCATGAATATTGATTCAAAGTTATCTATGAAATATTAAAAAAAAATGTTATGTCAGATAAGATATCTCACCTTTTCGTCGGCCGAATGGTCCAAAGAATGTACCATTTTTTCCAATGATGTTATCATCAATGTACTTGAGTAGTTTGGTGGTGTCTTCACCTTTTTTTACAACTAGAGTCTTGGAGGTAATTTTTGATGATTGAGTAGTCTTTAAGGTCGACTGGGACGCTAAGGTTGGCGTTGATGTACTTCCGGGAAGATTTCCCGATGTAACTTGGGTAGGATAGACACTATCTTCAGGCAGAGAGCCAATACGCCTCTGCGAACCTGCCCAGCCCTTGCTCGAGATCTTTACCGAGCAGCTCATTCTTTCATAGTACGAGTAACTAACTACTCTTTCTATCGATAATTATTTGTGTCACCTCACCAACAATTGATCCAGGTGGAATTTTCCAATGAGGTGCAAGTCGCAACATAAATAGAACAAATAAAATTTTTCAGCAATTATTTTTTCTCTCTTCTAGAATAACTTCTTGATGAATGGTAAGTCTGTAAGTGCACCTGGCACCAAGAGAACCGGTTATTGTTGCAAAATTGTACCCTGAAGATGATCACGACTATGTAACTCTAGCATCAGTTTGAAAAATTCAGCACTACTAATGTAAGTTAAATATTTGCACTTGTCTTAATAAATAATTGAAAATAGAAAAATTTCATATTCAACAGTTCAATTTTTAATATCACTTTAAATTTTCAGTGTCGTCACAAAGAAAAGTGGAAAATACCATAAGAGATTCTATCACGCACGACATACAATAAGATCCTTCAATGCTAGCAGTGGTGAGGAATAAAGAAAAGAGTCCACAGTGAGAGTGCGCAAAAGTGAATGAGAAGTTACGAGGAAGGGGTTGCTCAATATACCTTTCAGCTTTACATTCGAGGGATTCAAGTCGATAATAATGATAACGTTGTTCATCAATGAGTTTATATATAATAAATAGGATAACTTTCAGAATTTTAATCACTTAATTATTGCACTTATTTATGAATGGCACTTGAATGAAATATCTTCATTTATTTATGTTCCAACACATCAAGTATAAGTTAGCCTTGTACTTTTTCTGCTAGCATCATGAAATGATGTATCTGATTGTTCGAACTGAAAACAACGTTTCTTAAGACACTTAAAGTCATTATCGTACTTACAGCTCGAAGTACGCGGCTAGACTAACTGTCTGGCATGGTTAGAGCTGATCAGGTTTGTAGAGTTGTCTCGTGCGACTTGCCCGGAGCTACCACGTGACGTCATCGCGTCACCCAGGCTGCGCACGCGCATACCATTTCTACTTGGCTGATTACGTTGCCCGCGAAATTCCTAGCTTCTTCCAAGTTTGCCTCAGAACTCCCCACCTACTTATTATTCTAGAGTTTTTGCTCTTTGCATTCTACATTCATTGCTTTTGTTACCGTGTTGTTTGGCCCACTCAAGGCCGAGATGCAGCGAGCGTTTGATGTACCTGGACTAGCAGATTTTACATGTCTGCTTTTCTGTCACACGCGTGTTTTATCTTAGGGTGACTCAGGGCTTTGTTTTACTCCAAGTATGGATTGGAGATGAATGTGATAAAGTAGAGAAAGTTACATTGACCTAGGTTACCTGTATTAATTGAGGACATTGATCTGAGAAAATTACATGCTCAAAGTAATGGATATGTATCAAAATAAAATGTTAAATTAGATGATAACTGGACTTTGATTGAAAGATTGCAAACTATAGAGGTTGACAAACTCAATTCAATAAAGTGAGTCTGTAGATTGAAAGGATTGTGAGGTTTATTTGTTAAAATGTCTATGAAAAAAAAAATAAATTGATAGTTTTAGATTTAATGAAATAAATTCACAAACAAACTGTTTTTGCTAACACGAAATAAATTTATGAAGAATTTGTAATAATTACAGTCTCTATTATACTTTATATATGATAGGAAAAATGTCATGTTCAACATGCAAAAATTTGAATTAATTATTAAAACTTTTTTCCAGTAGCTACAACTTTATAAATACTAGAATCGATATGGATAAAAATAATTTCAGTAAATTAATAAATATAAAAACACACAAAAAATTTTTTATCAAAATCTTATTCACTTGAGTATGACATTCAGTGGATTTTAATTTTCCACTATAAACATTTCTGCAAAAATATTTTTCTCATATATATCAATTAATTTCTCTTAAGTACAAGATTGTTAAAAAAAACTTGAGTGGTTTGATTAAATTTGTAAAAAATATAATTTAAAAAATCAACTGACATTGAAAATAGACTGAATAGAAAGTTTCTATTTATATCATTAGCAAAACAAATAACTTATAAATGATGACTCGGAAAAATACTCCGATAGAAAAGATATTAATAATTCACTTTAGAACACCATTTATTTATCAAAATATTCTGTTAATTTTGAAAAAAATGCAGTCATATTTAGAAGTATTATACCCTCTACTATGTTAAGGTTATTAATTTAAAACGTGTATAAATATTAACAAGGAACAAAAACATATGTGCAATTGCTAGAAAATTATTATTAATTTATTTATTTATTCATTATTACTAGAATAAAGTATTTAAACTAAAAAAAACCCATATAAATAAATACGAAAAGAACACCGTTAATCGTAGTGTTATATTTTAATACACTTGAAAATGTCTAAAAAGTTACTACAATATTAATCAAATGGGTGACATCGTTTTAAAACACTTTAAGTGAATTGAAATAAAACACTACAAGTTGCAATTAATTGAACACTACGATGAATTTATGAAAAATTCATAAAATAAAATCAACAGATTCTATTGAAACAGATATTGAGTTTTATGCTAACCTGCAATAAAATGTTGTATTTAGGCCGAGAAAAAGTTAATTGGATCACTTAAATAACAAATTTATCTCGTGTACCAAATGTTATTGAATAGTAATCGTAATTTTACGAACTATGAATACTACATATGAAATAAATCTAAGTAATAATGTGCATTTTATATTACTCAGATAGAATTTCAAACAAAAAAAAAAAAATAAATTATCTCTTTTGCTGACCTATTTAGCTATGCTATGTATATTCTAAACATTTTTTTATGGATATTTTATTTTTTTATTTTATGTACACATTGATCTTTTTTTCTCGTTCAAATAAAAAAGATGAGAGGTCATTAATATTTACATTGATTTTATTGGAATTTTTCAAATAATTAGAATACTTGAAAAATGGAGAAAGTATTTTAGTTATTATTTTAGAAAAACACCAATCTATTTTGAACATTATTCAAATCTTTTATAAGCAATGGACCATTAATTTTGAGTTAATTACAATGAAATTGTGTTTCAAATGATACTTGAACATGTTTCATTATCTATGATTTGATAAAAGTAGAATAAATAATCAATAGATGGATGAAACACTTCTTTTTTTAGAAAACAGATGAGCTAATGAAATTGGTAAACCGTTTAAATTCAAATGAAACGAATTTTTTTTTATCTTTCACACATATTAAAAGCTCTTGAATGAAAATAAAATAAATTCAGTTGATATCATATTAAAAAAGGTAATGGACCAAAAAAATTCTTTTTTTCATAAATTGTAGAGATACTAATAATTAACTATTTTTCCAAATGAAAATAACAGTTGATAATTATTCGAAAATAATATTAGAAGTAAACGATGTTGAATTTTTTCTTATTTGTTGATAGCATTGCATATTAAAAATATTTAAAGTATTTTATTTACTCTCTTAAAATATATCAATAAAAATCTCTATGAATTAATTAGCAGTGTCAACTCTATCATTAAATAAATCAATAATTTGTTTGACACTGATAATAAGTAAATACACGCCGATTTGGATCAATTTTTATGCATTGAAGTAACAATTGAAGTAAAATTGTTTACTCAAAAAATAATTATGTTCTATCCATTTCAATAATTATTTCATTGAAACCCTAATAGTTCATAAAACTATATGAAATCTCAAGTTGAGATACTTTTCATAATTTTTTTCATAACTCCCCCGTAAAAACGAAGATTTTAAAAAAATAAATTCATCGAAATCGGATGATTTTTCGATTTCCAGAGCCAAAAAATGAGGGGACCGCGAAAGTATAAAATTACCTTCCATTGGAAAGCTTTTATTCAAAGTTCCATAATAATTTGTATTTTTTTTTTGTATCCCAATTTTCCACTTATCTAAAAAATCTTGTATTCCCCAAGAGTTTTTATTTATTAAAATGTTCACTTTACAATATGAACATGAAAAAACCTTCTTCAATACATATTTATTATTGATTTTTTATTATCTAGTCATATGACCAATAATTGGTACCGGATTACTAATGAAGTCATTTTTATTTAACTTTTCAGTAGCCAACAGTTTTAAATTATTATTCTCCAAATTACTACACTACAGACTTTACATATTTTCGATATTATTTATTATATCCAATCTTGAATAAATGAATTGAATAAACTTTGAAAAATCATCAGTTAAAACGAATTTGAATGCAAGTGTTCATCCATAAAAAACGTATTTGATAAATTATTAATGAAGGCAACTAGACTAATCTCAAAGCTGATCGATTCATCGCATGAATGATAACATCGACAATATTTAATTAGCAACGTAAATTTGTTTGTGACATTTTAATAACTAACTGATTACATCATTCTTTCATGCATTACCTCTATGTTTTGGTAGAATGTTTTTGCTACTTATACTGTTGTAATTTATACATATTATATTGATTCATTCTGTTTTGTTTTTTCTCTTCTTGTTCTTCTTGATAAAATATCGATGAATAATAGATTAAATTCCTTGTTGCCTTCTTTCCGAGATCTTTTTGTCATTGAAGTAGAATAACTAATCATCATGTTATCAATAAAATTTTTTTTTTTTTTAATTTTATTATTAATAAATTATTTTATGATGATTGTATAACTTGTTTTTTATTGATAATACTAGATTTTTATTATCAAAAAAATTGATAGTTATTCGATTATTATGTTAGGATTCCGCTGGCTTTGTTTTTAATAAAGTCATAAAAACTGCACATATTTCATCACTAAAATATGAACAGCACATATTGTTAAAAAAAAAAAAAACAATTACATTGTCAAATTAATAATGTGGCCATCTTTCTGATGTAATAAAGCAGAAAGTCAAAGGTAAAATTGGTGTAATTTGTTGTACAAGTGTCTGGTGGAGCTGTTGGTAAAGATGGTGAGCCAAGAATAATAATTTAAGTTGGCAAGGTACAAAGAGATTATTCAAGTATGATTTCCTGAGTTTGCTGGTGGCTTAAATGATCTGCGAAATTTTATGATGAATCACAATGTTCAAACTCTTTCATCGTACTGAAATTCTCAGAAGTGAACATCAGCATATCATCAAACGTCACAATGCCAATTAAATTTTATTGTGATTCAATGACATCCTCGCAAGTTAACCAGACCATCTAATGTCTATAGCAATTTTTAGATTGGGGTTTAGGAAATGACTAAGCTCACAACAAACATTGTGTTCTAATATTTAAGCACTATGTAATGACCTTGAAACTTGAAGAAATGACAGAAGATGAATCGTTACAATTGGACCTGCGCTAATGAGTTCTTGTTGAAGCACATTGATCGTCAATAATAGCTGGCATAAGGTAGAATTAGGGAAATATTGGCAATTTTTCAAATAAACATAGTAATACATTGTTAATAATAACAGCCACTACGCAGATAATACTAGTAGAATTCCATTGAATATTTCTTGGTTCTCACCAAGATCGTTGCCAAAACAGAGAAAGGTTTGAAATTTAATTTACAAGATTGTTTGTAAGTGAGCTTTTTTTAGATTAATGAAAAATGAATGTCGCAAGTACATAGTGAGCAATTTTTCATTATGACGCACGAATGAATGACAGCCTTGAACTTCAAGACGTGATAATTCATAACTGACTCGCGTTAGTCGAACAAAACGAGACAATCACTTATATTGTTTGTTGATAATTGTGCATTTTGAGACATAATTATTCACCCAGAGAAGAACTCGATTGATATTCTTCAAGACATAAACATACATTTTTTTAAAAATAAAATTTATAACTTGTTCGTGATGACAATGACCTAAACACGTTTCAAAGTACAATATACATATATTGTTGAACTTCGGAGTTTAAATTTAAAATAATTATTTCCAACTAATAATGACGTCTGCACCTTTTTTCAAAAATGTTAAATCATTTTTCGGTTCGTTCCATTAGCTGGATTCAAGGTTTATTATAAAAGTCTTTTTTTTAAAATTATTTTGACGTCTATTATCTAACCAATAATTAAATGACCCAATTAAAAATTTATCAAATTTTGATGATTTATTTTTTTATACTCAATCAATAATGATACTTTCTACGTTCTTAAACCTTGAACTTTATAACTTATCAGGTACCGATATTTTTCCCCTGATTTCAATGCAATTGATTAAGCTAAATAAACCATTATATTGCTTTTATTTATCTATAAAAATTTAATTATTACGACAAATTAAAATATATTTTCTACAGTGCTAATAATGTGACATATTTCATTAGTCCCACATGTTTCTAAGCATTTTTATTCATCTCCTTATTCTAAGATTCATTGCACACACAAATAAAAGCAATTTAATCATACGAGACGTGACAATTTTACCACACATTGGTCAATATCACAGCTTCGTTGCCAAGCAAGTTTCGCTCGTCTGTCTACGACATAATTGCTTCGATAGCTTACTTCAGTCACGTTATAAATATAGGCGACTGAAATAAATTTTTTAACGTTTATCTTATATAAATCAAACAGTAAACAATCAACAACTATTTTATGCAAATAATGATAATCTTTTTTTTAGTCTGACATTTGTACTGAATGATATTGATTTTTTTTTACAAAAATATGTACATGAAAATTATTTCAAAGAGCATTTTGTCTATAAGTTAATTTGTAGTGTAGAACAAGTGATAAATTTTCTCGGTTACTAAAAATTTTACGTATATAAGTAAATTAATTTAAGAAAAATTGAAATTTAATTTGTTTACGTTAATGAATGATAATATTTTTTTTGTCTCTAATTATCTTCATTTTTTTTTAATAAAAGTGAGTAAAAGATATTTAAATATAATATTTTCTAAAATATTTCGATGACTAATATTTCTTTTAATACGTAGAATTATAAGGAAATGGTTCATACATTATGATATCACATAAAATAATTATGTGAAAATAATTAAATACATGAAATTATTCCGCTAACTAACTTGAAACAATGTATTAAAATTAATTGAGAGTTAAATTTAAAAGTAAATCATGATAATGTTGGAATAAAAACAATTATTTGTTTAAAAATAAGCAATAAATTATATTATATTGTCTATTTTAATAATTAAAAAAAGAAATTTTGTTTAAATATTTAGAGATAATAGAATAGAATTTTTTTTATGAACATAGAGTCACACCCTCTAATTTGCGTGTCCAGTTTATCGATTTTTGTTACATCTATTTGTGTCTAACACATAAATGCACAGGTTATCTGTTTTTGGATATCCGCTGAACCTTCTAACGTTCTGATGCTACCCATTCTAACAAACCTTTTACCATATTAAATTACTGCTTTTTCAGTATTATCAATTCTTCCATTTTACATTATTGAAATAAAGAATAATCTATTTAATAAAATTCTTATTCTACCCCAGTTTAGGGAATCAAATAATTGGCAAAAAATTTCTCATCTCATTAATTATTTAGAATTGATGCTAACGTCACAGTTGATTAAACGTTGATATTATCAGTATTATGGGGAAGCCAAACAATCCATGGAAACGAATCAAAACTAACAAATTCTACTTTTAGTTTGTTAAGAAACCTATTTGAAGTATAATTGAGAAGTCAATCAAATTTTTTACGTCTTGAATTTTTTTTTGTACTTTACAAAAGTTTTTCGAATTTTTTATCCCTATTGATCGTTAGTTATTGTTTCAACAGAATGGCACTTGCTTAATATTTTTCTTTTCTATCTTAGTTATTTCTACCAAAGAGATGTTCAAGTTTGATCTAACAACGCCACAGGACTTCAAGGTCGCAGCCAAAATTGAAAAGAGAAGACAAATAGAAGAAACAAGGAAACAGAGAATTTTTAATCCACGAATTCGTCAAATTGGGGTAAGTATTTTTATTATAAATTGTCTTAATTATTAGAATTTACAATTTATAATAATTTTTTTTACATGTAGTAAGATATGATTTACATGTAGGAAAAAAAAGTTGCTTTATATTTATTTTTGTATTTTCAATAAATTGAATTTAATTAAGTTATATAAAATTTATTTTCCAATAGAAAGTTGAGAAATAATTATCAATTATAGGAAAAAGATATGAAACTATTTTTATTCAGAGAATTACTCAATATGAATAAATAGCAAAATTTATTAGAAAATAAATGTGTATTCTTTGACTAAACTGAAATTGTCATTAAAAAAATAAAAAAACATTATACATACAAGATAAAAAAAAATTCTTCGTGAATAAAATAATTTAAAATAATAGATTTTGATGTGATAAAAAATTTATTTATAGTTAAGAATAAAAAAAGTGATTTAAATAAAAATTAAATCAATAAAGTAACCTTGAATGCATCAAGTGATTGCTTTGTGATTGAAATTGATTCTTAAAATATCATCAAAGTTCTGTAACATTAAGTGGATTTTTTTCTGAATGATATCTTGAAAGCTATTCAAAAAATCCTGATACTTTTATAGAGCTCTTTTTGATTCTATCTCTTTATTATTCACAGCTAAGTAGATTTTATGTTAGATTGTTTTAACTTCTTCCAAAAAAGTTAAAAAAAAAATTGAGTAATCTTTGAAATTTTCTCAAACTTGAATTTCTTTTATGACATTTGTTTTTTTAAAGGGTGGTTTGGGTTCGACTATTTGCTTTAAACAAATTTATTGGATTATTGTAAATATTTGCTCAATGTTATTATGGTCTATATGATATGTATTTAAGAAAAATACTATTTAAATTTTCATATCTATAAAAAAAGTCTCTAGAACTCTATCTCTATTACAAAATAGTACTTTTATTTTTTTAAAAACAATAAATACTTCATTATATTTTTTTAAAATAAATTTACAATTGATTACACTGAAAATTTCAAGTAAAGAAGGAAGAGTGGAAGGATGTGAGATTGATAAATACCCGTGGGAAGACGGTTGATAAGGAAGAATATGTAGAATAGAAACCAAGAATAAATCAATTCAAGTGCAAAAAAATGTACTTCAGGATCTTGTAACTTTTTTTATAATTCTCTATCAATATCGAATTTAATTAATATAAAAATAAAACTTAAATAATCCATTTTATCATATGCAATTGATAAAAATAATATTTATGATAAAAGAAGAATGTATTTATTTATTCTTTATAATAAAGATAGATAGAGAATTCTTGGACAAGCAAATTGAAGAGAAGCAAAGGCTGCGTCAGCATGAACGAGAACGGGAATGTCGAATGGATGAAGCTCTAGTGCGCAGCAGCCAGTTTGCAATCATGCTTGAGAAACGGCAGGAGGAGGTACGATAATAACACATTTTTCTGGTATAATGCAGTTTTATCGCTTTAGATACATTACAAGGTCTTGGTTTTTGAAGTTTTAAAAGCAAAGTTAAGTAGATAAGAAGTTAAAAAAATGAGAAAAAACACAAACGATTGTGCAGTATATACATCTTTTTAAACTATTCTACGAAAATCGTCCATCTCATTTGACTTTAGTGACGTTGATGGATCTTTGCTGATTTTAAATAGCTCATTAATTGATATTTTTGCAATTATAGTCATTCATATAATGATACTATTTCTTGCACAAATAACTTCTTATGAAAGCACAATACTGTATATCTTTAAAACTAGATTAATTAATATTCCAGGAAAGGCAGGTGATGGACCGAGAGATAAATAGTTTCCGGCAAATCTATCAACGTCCACAAGATCGTCGCGATTATGATCTTTATGATCCTGATCGATTAAAAAAATCTATTCAAGCTCGAGTGTCTGATGATGGTGATCTACGATTTGGTCCTGCATCTGCACAAAAGTCAGCTTAAAAAAATTAATCTTATCATTAGTATTTGCAACATCGTATTAATTTCTTTTTCATTTTACTGTGTTAACAGATAACAATAAATTTTGAAAATTTATTTTTAGGTTTGACGGCGAGGATACAAAAAGAAAAGCACGTCTGAAAGAACAAAAAGAGCAGATGCAATCGTGGCTGATGCAGCAGGTGTACGAAAAACGAAAGAATAAGCAGGAGCAACAGAATGCTGAAGAATCTTTTCAACAGCTTGTCATTTCGCGAGATAGACGCGCGATTGAACTCGAAAGAATGGAAAAAGAGTGTCGTCGACGCCTTAATGAAGCCAATGCTCAATTCAATCGTTCTCTTGTAATAGCTATATTCATTTCTTTATTTCACAGGCTTCAATTTAATCGTTTGAAAATAGATTTAAATTATTTATAGCTTATAAATGATGAATAATTAGGTAATAAATATTTCGAATCAGTTGAAAACAGTTATACTATAAAATATTCACTAAGGTTAATTACTGCATTAATCAATAAATTTTTATAACTAATACAACTTTTATAACTTTTTTTTTCGAAATTAAAATGGATATTCGTAAAAGAATATTAACTATTATTGAAAATGGTCAAATTCAAACTCCAGTCTCTAGTGAGTCTTTCATTTCTCCAATCAATGATTTATTGAGTAAATATTTTCAGTTCATACTAGATTTTCAATACTTAATTAATCGATGTTTTATTTCAAGATCCAAATATAAAATTGTAATTTATGTTCTTTCTGTTATTTCTCTTTAGCACTATTTGATTTATGTTTCGTAATTTGCATCGGAAAATTAAAGATTTTTAATAGCTATTCTTTCCTATTACGATTTTATGTGATTTGAATATTTTCATAAAAATTATAAGGGGAAATGTTAATGCCAGAATGATATAAATTGATTCTGAATATAAGTAAAGACTATTAAGTTATCTTAAATAATTTTTAACTGTTCTTTAAAGGCAAAGGAGCAAGAATATCGTCGACGTTGTGAGGCTATGAAAGATGAAGAAGACAAGCGTGCTGAGATTTATAACCACGTAACTGGTGACTTCCTAACGGAAGCACGAGAACAAGCGGAAAGCACTTGTGGACCTCACAAACCACTAACTGACCGCTACAAGGGCATGACATCTGATGAACTCAAGATCATTCAGCACAAGCAAGCGCGACAGATGCAGGAAATCCAAGTAATTTTTATCTTCAACTTTTTATTTTACGTTTGAATATTTATTGATTTAATTGAGTCCATTGAGTTTATAAATTACACAAGTGTTAATGAATTAAAAAATATCATAGAGAATGCGACATGAAGAGAAACATAAAAACGAAGAGTGGAATCGATTGATGCTAGAAAATATGCAAATAGCTGAAAAGTATTATAAAGAACTAAGCCAAAGGGATAGGTAAGTGTTTTTTGCAAATAATTATCAAAAGAGAAGTTATTTTGAGAAACAGTGATTAGAAAAATTATTACGAAAATTAAGCAATAGATAAAAATAGAAATACTCTCTATGTTTTAATAGGCATTTAGATTTTTCAGGCTTTGTTAAATTCAAACTATCTGAATTAAGTTATTAAAATGATATATATGCGAAGTCAGTTATTTTGCGAATATGTTTACTAAGATATCAATTTTGAAAATAACTTTGATTTAAATGACAACATACCTCCATTACATTGTAGAAATTTTTTTTATCTAAAATCTGAATTGAAAGATCACGAAATAGCACATCTAGGTTATTAAGATGATGATTTACATTATTCACTTAAAGAAAATTCTCCTTGATATAGTTAAATAATCTGCTTATTTCAGACAAACGCGAAAACAAATAGCAACTGAAAATTTAAAATTGGCCGAACAACAAAAATCACACCAGAATTATCTGAACTCAAAAGTTTATAAATATCAACCAACACCTGAATTTTTTGATAAATTTAATTCATGTGCACGTTAATGCATCTTCTTTTCAAAATAACAATTTCAGAGCATACATTTTAATCAGTTGTAAATCGATAATTCATTAATATATATATTAATAATTAATAATAAATGTGCACTCATATATTTATTGTCTTAACATTCAACTATGTAGTTTATTGTTTACTTTACGTTTTGTTTCTTATTTCACTTCAGTACGTACCGAAAAAAAAAATTCAAGGTAAAAAGTTTGATCAAAGAATACTAAGGTACCTTAGTATTCTTTGGTTTGATGAAAATGAGTCGATCATTTACCTACAGAACAATTTAGAGATTTCTACTTTATGTGCGGTAAAATGGTGGCATGCGTATTAGTTTCTTCGTTGTCCGTCCAAACATAAGAGGGCGAAAATTATCAATGATGACGTTATTATTAATTCAACAACAATACATGATTAGTGCAAAATAAATTGTGGGTCAATTATTTGCACTCAGCTGTGAGTTACCAGTGTGTAACTATGGCTTGTGCAGCTGTAAATACTGCAAAGTTTGGTAAGTAGCTTTAAATACATTAATAATCAAATGTTTTTTGTATCATATTATTTTGAAATTTCATTTAATAATGATTTGAATTAAACAATTTGTTTTTATTTATTTGGTTTATCTCTGACAGATTTGATTCACTTGCTGGAAACACTTCTTTTATTTTTCTTCGAAAAATATACCCATTTTGTATATTGTACTGCAATAAATTATTATGTAACGGTCCAAAGTACACTAATTTCAATAAATCATTTGAAATCTTCCAATTCTAAATAAATTGGTGCTTTCTACACAAAGTTCGAAAAATTCGATCAATTAAATAAATTTACAATAAAAATGAAAGTTTTTAATTAGTAATTTGTGATTGATTAGACAATAATACTATGTTTTATTTTATAGTCCGAACGTTACAACAGTTATCTAAAAGAAACTATTCAGAATCTCTGTTCCCTAAAATTAGTACTCATTATACAATAGTGCCTAGAGAAACAGATCCAAGATGGAAAGGTATAATTTGAAGTACTTTATCTTCAATTCTAATTCTTTAAATAGTGATGAATAAATTAAAATAAGTCTATCATTTCTAGATGTAAATATGGAACGTTATGTAGATGAAACAGACATTCTGATTATCGGTGGAGGTCCGGCGGGAATGTCGGCAGCTATTCAAGCCAAAAAGTTAGCAGAGAAACATGAAAAAGATCTCAGAGTTACATTAGTTGAAAAAGCTGGAACTGTTGGAAGTCATATTCTGAGTGGTGCATGTATTGATCCAGTCGCTCTCAATGAACTTATTCCGAATTGGCAAGAGTTAGGTGCTCCTTTGAAGACGCCTGTAACCAAAGATAAATTTGCATTTCTCACAGAGAAAGGTAGAATACCTATTCCGATTTTTAAAGGAATGCCTATGTATAATCATGGAAATTATATTGTAAGGTAAACACATGAAATATTATCAAGTATGCTTACTATTATCAAAGTTTACAAACTTTAAAAAGTTATTCTATCTTTAAAAATGATGATTCATATGTAGACTGGGACATGTAGTTGCTTGGTTGGGTGAACAAGCAGAAGCAGTAGGTGTAGAATTATATGCTGGCTACGCCGGAGCAGAAGTTTTGTATCACGAAGATGGTTCAGTAAAGGGAGTTGCTACTAATGACGTTGGTATTGCAAAGGATGGTTCTCCAAAAGAAACATTTGAACGAGGCATGGAACTTCATGCTAAATGTACTATTTTTGCTGAAGGATGTCATGGTCATCTAACAAAATCATTGTCTAAGAAACTAAATCTTCGTTCAAGCTGTGAACCCCAAAGTTATGGTATTGGACTTAAAGAGGTCGATTTTTTTTTTATCAAGTATTTTATCACAAACATTTCTTGATCAAGATTAAGAAGTAAGAATTGATTTGTAGATCTGGGAAATTCAACCAGAAAAACATCAACCGGGAGCCGTCGAACATACAGTAGGTTGGCCGTTAGATAAGAACACCTATGGAGGATCGTTTTTGTATCATCTTAATGAAGAAACGCCATTAGTTGCTGTAGGTTTTGTCGTCGGTTTAGATTATAGCAATCCATATTTGCATCCTTTCAAGGAATTTCAACGATTCAAACAGCATCCAGCAATACGACCAACATTTGAAGGCGGAAAGAGGTATGTCAAAATTCTCCAAATTGTTCATTACATCTTCCTTATCATTACAATTGAAATATTCAGTTAATTTAATATTGACTATTTCAGAATAGCGTATGGTGCACGAGCTCTAGTTGAAGGTGGTTTTCAGTGCATTCCACAGCTGCAATTTCCTGGTGGTTGTTTGGTTGGTTGTACAGCAGGTTTTCTTAACGTTCCAAAAATTAAGGGAGTACACAATGCTATGAAGAGTGGTATGTTAGCAGCGGAAAGTGCTGTAGAAGCTATCATTGATGCTGAGATAAATAGTTCTACAACTATTGGTATTGAGCCTAAAAATTATACGGATAAAATTAAAAGCAGTTGGATCTGGAATGAATTGAAAGCAGTGAGGAATTTCCGACCAAGTTTCCATTCGAGTCTTGGGCTTTATGGTGGCATGATTTATTCTGGTTTCTCTATGTTAGTTGGAGGTAAAGAACCTTGGACACTTTCACATGATGGAGCAGATCATACAAAGTTAAAACCTGCGTCACAGTGTACGCCAATCATCTATCCAAAACCCGATAATGAAGTCTCCTTCGATCTTCTTTCATCTGTCGCTCTTACTGGAACAAATCATGAAGCTGATCAACCACCCCATCTGACTCTTTTAAATGACACTGTGCCTGTGAAGAAGAACTTGGCAATTTACGATGGTCCCGAGGGACGTTTTTGTCCTGCTGGTAAGTCCATCTATATCTTTATTCACTTTTTAGTGCTCCCATCGACTTGGCAATGTCACTCAACAAATTCCCATTTAAATTTGCACCCTCAGGCTAAATTTAAATTAGCACTTTAATGAGTCGTTTTCCTACAAAGGGTGCAGAATCTATCCCGTTTTCTCATCAGTCTATTTTATCTAAACCGAAAAAATCCCAAAAATCAAATAGGAAAAAATAAAATATAGTGGAAAAATTACAAAGTAACTTTATCAACTAAAAAATTTTCACTCAAACAATCGTTTATATTTCTCTAAAGAGATTGAAGGATAAAGTGACTAAGAGAAAAGCGGGTCTAACCAGTCAGTTTTATCGTTTCCATTAATCACTCTGTCGATAGCCGTTTATTCGCGCGAATAGAATCACCGGTAGTCGGTCGATTGCTCGCGACAGTTCGAGGTATTATTCCGAGACAGATTGTTCGACGTTTAGAATTGCTTCTCGTAAATCAATTGTTGAAAAAAAATTAGAGTATTTATTAAATTTATGTACATCATTTTTTTCAATTTTCTTCTGACTATTTTTTCTAAATTTTCTATTTGCCAGATTGAATTTTGCTATCTCATGGGAATCAATATTTTTATTTATTTTTGTTTTCCATAGATGCCTACACAAATTTTCTCGTATATCAAGTTTCGATTGTTCGTGTAACGATCGAGAATATCAAATAAAAAAATAACAATAGTGAAAGGGAGTTTATTACGAGTTGATGGAGTTTACAATTATATTTTTAGTCTTTTGTTTAAGTCCTTCAGAAATAGTCAGTGCGTAAATTTAATCGTCTGCGAGAGTAATTAGCTAAAATATTACTCCCGAAAGAACAAGATGAACATGAAAGAAATGTAAATAAATACATTATAAACACCCGAGATCAAGAAAAAAGGTGGAAAGTAGCAAAGTATTACTGTCAAGCTTTGTGGCCTGTAGTTGTATTGTTACGTTACCCTTTCTATTTCAGTTGTAAAGAGACTCTTGGAGAAACTGAAAAAAACTCTCACCGCACATGCCTCTTTGTGACTCATTATCACAAGAAAGTCTCGAGCGTACGTTTGCATACAGTAGTGAACAATAAGGCGCGACATTTTGCGATTGCAAAGCTTTCGACTTGGATAAGACCACAGGAGACTTGCAAACGAGCAAAATCCTCTTAATGTTTCTGAATTTCCAAGTTTCCCTTTGGCTTTTTTATCTGTGCATATTCTCACCTTAGATCTTTATCTTTATTAACCCTTACTTATACTTTCATGTTTGAAAAAAAACTTGATATAGAAAAAAATTTTTCAAATGTAATATCATGAATAAATTTCTTGATCAATTATTCTTTCTAACAAATAGTTGCTGTCAGGTAGAAAAAAAAATGACAATACCAATAAATTGTTACTTTCCTAACTCAATCTGTCGCAATCCAATGCGACTGTTCGTATTCGACAGAAAATGCTGTGAACCGACAATTTATTCCATGGAATCCCATGAGACTCGCGGGTTTTCAACCCTCGCAAGTTTCCGAATTCGTTTCTTCCTTATTTTCTAGCTTCTTCGTTTACCTTTCTCGACTTGGGTGAATCCTCTCTTTTTCCTTTTCTCTTATATTTCGTTGGAAGTATCGACCGGCGTGTCCTTGAACCTGAGTAGCCCGGATGAACCCCGCACGACTAGACAACCCCGGGCCAAGCACAAGCTGCAACTTCTCCAACACCATCATAAGGTACACTCGTATCGCTTATCCTTCTTCGATGCGATGCCGCCGCTTCAGTTAATTGCTAGAGAGTCTGAGAATCCAACGCGCCCCTTGACTATTCGAGGGTTTCAGTTGCTTCCGTAGTTCTTCGTTTCATACGATACCTCTTATATCGGCTCTTAAATTTCCTAATTGAATTTAGTTGGATATATTTACTTGAATTCAAGTAAAGGGTATTGATACAAAAAGTATTTGATAATAATAAAATATTATATGAATTGATTGATTGAATTACTACGGATTATTTTGAACAAAGTTGAAGAAAGGAATCAAATAAAAATCGTTTAATCATAATATTTTTTCACTTTTAACTTTAGCTATTTTATTATTATTTTTTTTCGCTATTGAGCAAAATCGTTGAAATTCTTGTATCCACAAATCATTCGCATGTTTGAGAAAAATAACTTGATCTCTTGCAACCCGTTATTGTGCTCTATTGTTACCATGCCAGACACCTCAATCACTCTTTGGATTATTTTTTTTTTTTTTTCTATTTCTTTCTTTTTTTATGCACAAAAGAAAATAATAGAAAAAGAAAATGAATTATTTTTTTAATTCCATAACGGATTATGTAAAATAATACAGAAATGTTGTATCATTGTCTTATTTACAGAAAAGATTTACATGGTACTTAGACCAGCACTTTCGTAAAGTTGATCGTTATATCTAATAATCGATAACCCAGAGCTTGCACCCTTGAAGGAAACGTTGTCGTCTACTAAAGAAAAGCACAGGGGTACGGCATAAAGATACAACCCTCCGGCAGCGTCGACTTTCTGTCTTGCTCCTTTTGCTCGATGCGTTAGTGAAGCTTTGAGAAAATTGAAGCGAGAAATAAGAGAGAAAGAGACAGTGGAGCGAACGAATTGGAAGGCATGAAAAGACTTAAGAGAAGAGAATGAGAAAGTCAGTTCGATCCGGAAGAAATGAGAAAAAATAAAATGAAAAAGATTCAAAAATAAATTTGTTTTTTATCACTAACCATTTTGAGTGCAGCTTACTGTTGAAAGTAAAACGTTGCTAAAATGATATAAAACGGATAAAAATGAAGACGTAAGTATCAACATTAAGTAAAATCTTTCGTTGGAACTTGTAACTTTTTTGTTTAACGGTTCAAAAGAGACATGAGAATGGCAGTAATTTAGAAATTTCATATCACTAAGGAATAAAGAAGGCAAGAAAATGCAAACTGGAAAGAAGAAATAAAGATGTATCAAAGTGGAATCCATTTTAAATTGGTTGCTAGACATTTTCACAAATAAGACGAGTTCACAACGCGAATGTTACTGCCTGCTGGGAGTAGAATGAGTGCTCGTGGGAGTCAGACGTACATAGTAGATATTGTAGACTTTGGTCAGCCATGAATAGTGAATGCACCAGGGAGAAAGTCAGACATTGAATATATTTGTTTTATCTGGACAAGATCCTCGATTACTATTAAGGATAAATAAATGGTAGAAATAACTGAAAGGAGGAATATTGATACAAGATCAAAGTGTCCGACAAATATAGAATTAAAGAGAGATTTATATATTAAAAACGCTAGAAAAAGTCATTGAATGAAATATGTAGTAAATAGAAGTGGAAAACGGTACTCTTAGAAAAAATTCCCTCACATTTACTTTTACCTATCACCCGTTAGCAAAGAATTCAGATAAACCTGGCTAACATGTTTACGACAACTGTAACATTCATCTGTGCACGTCTGTCACTGAACTTGAGAGGCTTAAATGATTCTACTATTTCTCTTATAAATGTATGGTTAAGGTAAGACAATACGAATAGAGTGCACACTGCAGTACAAAAGAGAAATAAAGTAAAAGATTGCTTTTTTCCCGATGGAATAAATGTAATATAGATTATTTTTTAGGATTTATTTAATCTTTGTACTTTTTGGTGTATTTATATTCTGTAATAACCGTAAAAGAAACTCCCGAAAAAGATTGAAGACAGGAAAAAAAAGAAAAGTACAGGCTTCATTTAATTTTCAGTATCCAGGAAAATACTCGTTTCTAATAAGCATCTTTCAGTTGAAAAAATATTACTTCAACATCTCTTACATCTTTAGTTTTAATGTTTAGTCTATCCAGCAAGATATATTTATCTTATAAAAGACTGATAAGTTCAGAGAACGTCAAAAGGATGAGAAATGTGCCGCAAGCATGCAACCTTCTTCAAGATCTTCTTGACTATACTCCATTGAGGAGAAAGAGTTAGATGTGGCTGCTGACGATTAATTTCATTTGGTTTTTTATTCTTCTCTCTTTGGCAAATTTTTTCCTATCATACTTACTTGGTACATATTGCAATATTTAATATTAAATTTTAAGAAAATAATATCAACCAAGTAAATTCCTTTTCACTGACATTTTTCATCATAATATTTGATATAATCATTTCAACATTCATATTGTTTTATTTTTATATAAAAGTTATGTTTATATATTGAAATTGTTGACTGTTATCTAAACTTCTCGCTCTTGATTGTTCTAGGGGTCTATGAGTTCGTTCCACTCGAAAGTGGAGATGGCCAAAGGCTACAGATCAACGCCCAGAATTGCATTCACTGCAAGACTTGTGATATCAAGGATCCCAGTCAGAACATAAACTGGGTGGTGCCCGAAGGCGGTGGTGGTCCAGCTTACAATGGCATGTGAAAACTTTTTATAGTAAATTTTTTCGTATTTCTGACTTTCTTTAAAGCTGTCGAGAAAATTAGTCTTCCTCATCAAAAAATTTTATTTCATTTTTCAGTAAAATTAACGTACATAGAAAAGATGTTTTTATGAATCAAATAATAATCTGAAAACATAAAAAATTTCAACATCAACATCAGCTGTATTTTTATGTTAATTATCAATACATTGAATTCACTTTAATTTTATCATACAGTTAATTTGAACTTTTCCCAATAAATTACATGCTCAAATAACTGAAGTAACATTCAAAAATATAACAATAATACTTTTGAAATAAATTTTCTAATACAATATTAAAATTCTCTGTATCGATAATTGGAGCTCCGATAATAAATACACAGTGGTTATCAAAATATCTAATAATATTCACGTAGAGTATTTTATGTTTCGACCATAACTCTGCAATATACAGGAAGATATTAATTTGAATATTGACGAAATAAATACAAATAAAAAAATGATATTGAACTTTAAAAACAGTTATTGGAAAATTGGAATAACTTTTTTGTCCTCTAATAGAATGTTTTCAATGAAAAAATTAGTGTCGTAAGTTTTTATATTATAATTTAAATAAAAAATTATGTAAAGTGCAAGCCAATCAATGCAATACTGTAGTTTAAAAAAATTGAAGGATATTTTCATATAAAACATGTGATCCTTATCTTAAACAAATACTCAAGTGCCTTATATCATTTATTGGAACAAATTAAAAAAAAAAAAACATTTTTAAAACTATAGATACTTGGTTACAATATACTAAAATAATTAACAAATACAGTTTAAATTATTGTAATTATTATTTTGAATAAATATTAAGTCTATATATTTATTCCAAAAATTGTTAGTTTTATATCTAAATTGGTTACTTTATATTGTATGTCTTTTTCTACGCAAATTTTGAAAAAAAAAATTGTATAAATATTTACAATTATTTACACATGATATATGGTTAATTCTACTATATATTTTTATATTCATTAAAAATTTGATTTATTCATTAAATAAACAATTGGATATTATTATTTTAAAACGTCTTATTCTATATATGTTCGTAGATTTGTATGTCTATCCATTACATTATACTAATATCTTTTCAATTAATGATGCCCATTAAGATAAAATTATTTAGAAAAATTATTAAAAACTGTTAGTGACTAAAATACATTCATTTACAAAAAGACTGACTATACAAGTTTCATCATTCTTTCGACACGTATAAACGATAGTATTAAAAAGTGTAGTTTTATAAATATTTATAAAGATATAAACAAATATATTTAATTATTTGCATATGTTTTTTTCTGCATTATTTAAATACTCTTATTCAAATATTTGTATTTTATGAAATCAATGAGCTCGTGCATTGATAACGAACTGTGAAAGTGTAAATCTATTTTTATCAATAATTCCTCTACGTTGATTAATATACAATTCATTGAAAATGCATCTAAATGTGAGAGTGCCAATAAAGAGCGGTTATAATCAAGAGCACAAGTATTATCTCAAGTTTTTATCTCGATATTAATTTTTAATCTTCAGATATTTACTGCTTTTAATATTCATTATTCATTTATATCACTCATCTTCTCTATTTAATCCAATTAATAGCAATTATCTAGAAATCATTGAGTACTCTTGAGTTAATTTATTTTTTCCACTTAATTAATTTCATCGATGATAAATATTCAAGTAAATACAGCTAAAATCGAGTATTTATTTTCATATTATCATTAATGGGCGCATAGAATGAATATAAACTCTGTGCGGGTATGAATGCGACAGTTAAATGTGTTAGACACGAATGAATAAATTTTAAGATGAGAGTAATGGTAATTCGAATAGTATTAGTAATAACCGCAATTACATAGATCTATAGATAAAACTTTTTTTCATCATGAAATTTTGAGTAAATTTTCATAATATGATCTAACTGTAAATAGTGTGTAATGAAATGAAGTTCTAGAGATTAAGGAAATTCTAATAAAAAATTTTAGATTCGATCGAAATGTTTACTTACATAATAGTATCTGAAATAGAAAATGTAGGCAAACAAATTAACCAATAAAGATTGTTCAAGAGTTATCAGTTAGTACAGTAGTTTATTAAACATTATTATAGAAACCCAATTTGTTAGTGCGAGACTCTTTTAAATATTTTGAATTCTGATGCAAAGAGTATCAAGTAATTTACTTTTTTTTTTTTATTAATTAAGAAAAATTGATCGAATAAATTATTTTTTTTTTCATAATAGGCGAAGATGAGGTCCTGACGCCAGACTGATTAGAATTATTAAAAATTTGACATCAACTTTTTGTCTTCATACAATTTACTAACATAATGAATAACACATACCTGTTGATTTTAGAGCTTGTTTTTTGTAAAAAATTAATTTACAATTATGTAGGAAATAAAATTTAAATTGGATGGATTTACAAATTTAAATGAATATGAATCATAATGATGTATATATTCTAAAAAATATAAATTAATATAATAATATTTTTATTTTTATTTAAGTGTCTATAATCACTCTACTGTATTCTTCCCTTACTTTAATGTCTTATCATCGAAAATGATACACTTTAACAGTACTATCTATTGACTCATGTTCATCATTTACACACCTAAAATCGTCCAAATAATAACATCAATCAAGTATTATCGAAGTGATGTTGCTAGATGACAATAGCTATTAGAAATAGTTGTGAGCAATTATGTGGATGATAGGATTTGTCAAAGAGAAACAGGAGTGGCTTGAAATGATGGGTAAAAAAGGATATGTGTAACAAAAAAAAAATATATATGTACATACAGATATCAATGTATTTATACACGAAAGAAAGAGAAACAAAGATTGGAGGGTGCGTCATCGGTAACGTAATTTCATCTATGTTGGCATCGATTGGTATCAATATGCCCTCCTGAGAAAGTAATCAAACATAATGGTCTGTCTGCAATTTTGATGGGGTCGTAAAGTACGTTTTGTGTTGTCCATTCTCTTTATATTATAGAATACATGCATCACTCGATGTTATTTTATGAGAAATAGAGAACAAAGATTCAAGCTTGGACAAGGACTTTGGATTTATTTTTTATATTTAATTTTATGAGCAAATAAGTGTGGTTTTCTGGAATCCTTATTTTCGAGTATAAAATTATTTTACTACTGAACGAATAAAGTATTCTTATAGAGGTATTATTCTGATGATTAATTGTATCTAATGAAATATATTTTTTGAAAAATTTTATATTTTTTATCTCGATATAAAAAACCTTATTCAATATTTTTTTTTGTCACACAAAGAAAAACCTAAATGGTTACTCCGAATTGATACTGTCCAGGGACAATACGAGAGTGTGTGGACCGTCTATAGCTGCTGAGGTTGGCATTACCCTTGGTGAGAATCGTACCATGATTGAAGAGAATGACTTCTATTCAGGAGAATAAAAAGCAAAGAGGGAATATAGAGAAGATTAAGAATCTATCGTTTGAACAAAGTCGTTGAAGAATTGCAATATTACAGTGTTATGAGTAATGCTATAAATTTATTTCAATGTGAATTAAATATATGTATGCGTAGCTATTCGATAGATAATGGCAACAGTAGCTCGTTGGAAAGAAATATTCTGTTCAATAATACTTTTTTATTGGCTGCTGAAGATAGCATAAAAATAAATAAAGTTCTTATTATCTTCAACCTACATATCATTGATTTGATCATTCACGTTGACCATATCATGATTTAAATATCAGTTTCATAGACCTCATAACAATTGTGTAAAAAAGTATGAAGTTGTTATTGATTGGTTATTTTTTTAACTGAGTTATTTAGTTTATTTAAATGATAGAACAAATATTAAGCTTAAGAGTGTAAACAAATTTTTGCTCGTGCTGAATAAAAATTTTACTTGTTATGAGTGAAAACACTGTACGATGAACATGAACTGGACTCGTTATTGATAAAATACTTCATTTAGTAAACATTTTACTTGTAAAAAGAACTTTTTATTTTTGTTTTATAAAAATAAAAATTCACATGACTGCATAAAATATATTTATAAAGTATATACTATTTCTAAACTTGAAAACGAAAAATAAAATTAAAACTTATACAAAGGAACAATGCTGTTATTACTATTTTTGAATACATATTTTTTTGTAATTTAAATATTAATGATTGATTTTAATACACTAGTTGTTCGATTAAATTAATTGAAACAAAAGAGAATGATGGAAGAGAAGTTGGTAAAGAATCATCTTTATAACTATGGAATAATAGAATGATTAAAATGAATTAATAAATCTTCTTTTTTCCATATCTGGTATAAACAATTTATTTGATTAAATGCTTATATTTTATGTTAACATAAATGAACTCTTATACTATGATGTTTCTATTGCTCTATATTGCAATTCACTACCTCACTTGCTTTTCTAAAATTCTATTCAACAAATAGTGCATAAAAAGTTCTATTCTACTGTATAAATCTTTTATTTTCATGTAACATGCACTTCAGACAATTGAAACTTTCTTAAAGTAAAAAAAAGTTTAAAAATAGATTTAAAAAATCGTGATCGTTCACAGTATTTTTATTAAAATTTTATTAAAAAAGAAATAAAATTTTATATTCATAAAACAAACACATTAGTGATCAAATAAATTCAACTAATACGTGTTCAATTTATTTGGAAAACTTTATTAAGTTTATTTTAAGTTTATTATAATTTAACTCATTCTATTTTGATCGAAAAACAAGATGGCAATTGATGACTGAATTTATATGATTGAGAGAAAATAGATCTGCCAATAAACTATTTTTCATGAATATATAAAAATGAAAATAAAATTTTTGTTTGACAAGGTTGACGAAATATTTTACTATTTTTTCATTTAACTTCACTCTGCATTGTTTTAATATTAAAATTTTTTTACAGTATATCAAAGTCTTTTTGAAAATATAAATGATCATATACTCTAACTGATACAATTGATAATCAATGCTACAAATAATCTATTCAATTGATTGTTATAAGGGTGAAATTTATAGAATCATCATTATGTATTTTCCACAATAATAATATCAATAATGTCACTCTAATTTAATACTATAACACTGGTTTCATAACCACTGCAAGTTTATATGATGATACAAAATCTACCTCCCATTGTTTTCTTTTTATCATATAATTTTCTTTATTTTCAATATTCCTATTCCAAGCTTATGAAATTTAAATATTATAATTAAGTTAGATTTAAATTATAATTTCATTGAATAAAATAGATAAAAAATGATAACACTAAGAGCATAAAATAAATTTAAAAGCTTTTAACTATTATATCGATCATCAAGTATATCGTTGACAAGTTTTCGACTTTTTAATGACCATTGGTCTGCATAAAATATTGTAGATAGTATTATAGATAGTGGTTGAAGTAATATAAACCAGTTCAGAGAAGAAGATATTAAGCAAAGGTTTGATAGGCATCATTATCTGGCGTTTACTGTCAAAGTTTATATAAATTTTACATGAATGACGCTTACACGTGGTGATATCATTTATAATGTTTGGGGTCTCGAAAGGATATGACAGTAATTGGCATAGTTTTGAGTAAAATTCTCAATAGGTTTTTGATGTACTTGATGTTTTCGATTTTCAGTCATTAGATGTTAATGTATATTCACATTCTATTTTAATCATAACTTTTTATATCTATAGATACATAGAAAATTTTCTACATTGAAATATAAGTATTTTACCTAATAATTACTGTCACGGAAACTGTTAATATTCACATATAAACTCTAATATCAATTTGTTAATTAAAAAATTGTCAATGTCAAAAAAAAAAAAAAAAAAGAACATTTTTTGATTGATTTGAGTGATAAATATCAAATGAAAACTCGATATTTCTCTTTTATTATGTAATCATTTCTATCATGGATAGACCTAATAAAACCATCTTTCACATGAAAAATAATTTCTTTCATTTAATATTAGTTCACAAAAAATAGAGCAGCTAAGGTCAAGCTCTATTTTTATTACAGTGAACTTTACGAGCCAGTGGAAACACATTTCTGAAATTTTTATTCTCTAATATAGAAAAATGATTTTATTAAAGAGAAATATTTTTCGTGGTTGTGTTACTTTTATGATTAGCCATTAATTTAATAGAGCAGATTAGTGAAAGGACAAAAAATAATTTATATTATTTTAGTTCCTGATAAAAGAAAGATATTTAACAACTAAAACATTTGAAAGAGTATTTTTATCGACCTAACTCAACACAAGACAGCGTGAATTATATAATAATTTTACATTAATATTGGAAACTTTGTCAATCAAATTTTTGTTCTTAACGTATTTATAAACATTATGATACCATACTGAGAATTAAATCCTTCAAAAAATTTTTAATGATACCATTGAAATTTATTCATTGATTAAGATAAACATAAATTTATTACATACTTTTTATTATTAAAAGGCAGATGTTATACAAAAACATCTTTTTTAGATGAAGACTGCTGTGTTGAAGTTCATTATATTAGCTTATTTATTTATACATTGATTTTTTGAGATTAAATGAAGTAATAATCTGATTTTTAATCTGCAAATCCATTCGAATTAATTGAAATAACACACTAAAAAAGTGACATTAAAGTGGTTCTTGATTATGGCATAAATGATATAAAGATCTTTTAATTATAGTTATTTTTTCATATGTAATAATCTTATATGTTTATGAATGACATCTGTATCATGTGATAATTTACTGAGTAGTTTTTTTAAAGAAAAATACGGATACGTCTATACTTTGTTGAATAACAATTCTTTTCAATTTATAATGTAGATATATTTCTCAAAATGCGTTTAATCTTCTTTAACATATCAAAACTGCTTCTTGGTAATTCCCCCTGCGTTTATATTTATCCTACTTTCACATACGTTTTTGATTGCCTTAAATTATTATGATCAAACAATATACTTTATTATCTAATATCTCCTCAACTAATGTAAAACTAAAAAAATAACTAAATGATTTCTTCAATATTCTTTTGTAACAACTACCATATTATCGTCTATTTACATTTTTTAGTTTTAATATAGAAACTTAAAATATTAATTACTTTATCAGTTTTTGAAAATTAAAAAATAACCATTTAAAATTCATGTTTTTCATTAATTTAAATAATTTTCTACATTCAATGTTTCTATTTTCATATTACTATAAAAAATGTTGCTTCAAAGAAGCACAGCTATAAAGACTAAAACGCTTCATAGCCAACAAAAGCATTTTCTCGTTAACTACACCCTAACAACTATACTTGCAGTTATGTTGCAGCAATTGGTTTCTTTGTATAAATATATGACGTCGTTGTAAAACAATAGCAATTTCCAAAAAGCTAACCTTAAATTTTTTATAGGGTAATTCTCAGAATAACAGAACTATTTTACTTATTAATTAATAATATTTACAACAATTTATTTGTAATAAAAATTTTGTTTTCCATCAATTTTCATCTACATGTTAATTGCTTTAATCTTTTGCACTTGACTGATTTCTATACATGAGAAGGCAATACGTATACAGTCAAAATATACTAAAACAACCCAAAAGCCTTTAAAAGCTATAATTTTCCAGAGCTTATCAAAACTTCTCAAAGATTTTTTGAGTTTATTATAACTTCTTGATGTCTCTCAAGAGCAGTCTTAAGAAATAATAAGTCTTTTATACAAAAGCTCTCATAGTTTAACTATACCTTGGGATATCGTACATCAATTTTCTTGTAATACATTACAGTTTAGAACGAATATAAATCAATTACAAATGGAGTTAGTATGCTCGAGATAAGGATCACTGAGATTATAGGTAATGATGATTGCATTAGGTCTTGTGGGGTGGAAGTAAAATATTACTTGGGACATGTTTTATTCAGAACTCTTTTTGTATAAAACATTTTTTGAATAGGTATTGTAAAAAAAGCATCAAAATGTTTCATTTAATTCAATTGAATTTAATAAACAAAAGTTTACTTTTGTTTTATTTATGATGAATTTTCTATCTAAAAAACTATTAGCTTCCAATTTTAAGTGAAACGAGTATCTATCTAATTTTTTTCCAAAACAAGAAGTTGAGTTTAAAGAGGATAGGACAATTATTTACTGTTGTAATTAAAAAAATAGACTCGAATAATTTAAAATTAACAGAAAAAGCTATTTATTGTGTATCACTTGATAAACATTTTATCAGAAAAATTAATTTTCTTTTGTCTCTAATGGAAATAGCTAGTCAATTTTTATAATGGTTTCGAGGATAAATTTCTACATATCAGTGTTCATGTTTCAGATATTTTATACATGACAATAGAAAGAATCAACAAGTAATTGCATTTTATATACTTTTTTAACTACTTTTTTTTATCATCAAAGAACTAACTATAAAGTTCAAAGAAAATTGCCTTTGGCTTGAAAGAATAAAATTTTTTGTTGGTAAATTAACATTGGTTTAACGCAAAAATTATTCATCACCAAAGATAAAGCTCACTGAATTTCTCCAAAAAAATGTACAGTATACTTTCAATATAAAATCAATATAATTTCAACACAGTGAACTGCATTAAATTTGCACTACCATATTCATATGACTTTTATTTTATTGTAATGGGAAAGTTTGTTGCTGTATGATGTCGACGTGAAACTTAATCTGCTCTGCTTGCATCCTTTTTCCCGCTGGATAAATCGTATTTCTCCAGGTGGATAAAGTCCCAAAGTTTTGTGCAGTGTTCATGTACGCCTTTCCGCACATGCATGAAAAATACAAGGATTTTGGTGTGTTATATTGCCAATTCTTTTTTCATTTATTATTGCCGCTTGAAATATATCACAGCAAGTATTTTTATACTATCTGGTGGTATCCGAATATCGGCTAGAATAAATAGAAATATGATAAGACTGCAGCATATTTTTTTTCATTAATATAATAAAATATATTACATTGTAGAATTTATAGTCTAGATAATCTAGTAATTATTTTTTTCTTTCATTTTTTTACACCGTAGTATATTATTTACAATTTTAATTATTATTTTTTCTAAATACCACGAGATATCTATTTATTTAGAGTATTCAATCAGCCTAAAGGAAATAAATAATCATTCAACGATATACCTAAAAGTTTGAAAGGAAGGAAATGATATTTCTCCAATATTTCTAGTAAATCCAGAGAGAATGAAAAATTTACTAATAATGTATACAGTAAGATTAAAAAATATTCAAATGTATCAATTGAAAAATGAAATGACATGATTTTATTAATAGTATGATATGGTTGGTTTATTTAAATCTGATAAATGAGAAAAAGTTATAAAACTATAAATAACATGTAGTATGTTAAAATCGAGAAGTAATAAATTTTTAGTCCAATGAAATCTATCCAGCATGATAAAAGTTGAAACTTTGAAACCCCTTGGTAACTTTCAAGTTCACTTGCAGTAGATTATAATAAGGTCTTCTATCACTTTTTAGATACTCAAAATAGATACCGAAATTGGTTAAGACTTGAAAAGACAATATTTGAAATTTATAGGGAAAACTTTAAAGACAGATTTTACTTTTATTCTCGTATACTCTTCAATAACGAAAACTTAAAATGAGAGAAAGACGTTAATAAATTCACTCAAGTGAATCTTTCTAGTAATTATCAATTTCTTTTAATTTATAGAAAATATCAAACGTTGTCTTTGAACAGCTATTTCTTATGAGTTTGTAATTAGAGGAAAGACATGTTTCAAGATTTAACATTATTTAAACTGAAGGCATTATTAAATTCCCTTTATGGTAACTCATAGTAATTTATTTTAGTACAAAAAAGATTTTAACACTACCACTCGAGTGGTAGATTAAGACCATAAATTCAGTCAGATAGCATCTTCCCTTTTGGAAGATGAAATCCAGTAACGAGAAAATGAAAAACAAAGAAGTCTAGAAGCTTTTTCCATTTTTTTAGCATCATAAACAGCAACATATTTCAACGTTGTTTTTTTTTTGTTACAAATAAGTTTCAATAATTTCTCCATGTTTTGCCTGATCAGCAGAAGTAGAACCATAAAATAAGAACAGTAGAAAAGTAGCTTTATCAAGTAGAACAAACGACATATCCAATTTATTTTCTTCTAGTGACAATTGTCCTTTTAGCTTTGGCAATTGGAGACGTTTTTTCCGTTTTCATTGTCACTTTTCACCTTCATCTTTTGATTCTGCAATTTCAGTATTTCTTTGTTCAATACTAGATGTGTCATATGACGCGGAAAAGATCATGGTCTAGTTTAAATGGTTTGTTAAGTATATTTCAAATCTTCCAAATGTTCACTAGATGAAAACTAATATGAATTCTATCAAAAAAAGTGAGAATTATTTTTCAACATGTATCTTAGTTATAATGAATATCTCAAGCTGTAAAACAGCTATTTTATTTTTAAAGAATTCAATTAATAATAAATTTATAAAGTAAATCTTTGGTGCTAGTATACACGACTGGAAGATTTCCTTTGTCTTTAGCTACGTAGTCTTTATCTCTGTGCCATCCTATCTCGTTTAGCTGCCTCGATTTAAAGTCACTCTCGCTTTCCCACTCTGCCCGATGCTTTTAACTCCCTGCCATCTTTGTCGTCAGTCTTTTCCTCTTGGAAAGCGACGCGCCGGAGCCGTTGAGAGAACTTCCCGGGCCACGACGGTGTCGTCATGGTAACCGGCAGCCCATTGCCAATCAACGGGAGGGTTGCACTCGTACGTGCGTTTACCCGCGCCCTGGGTAACGATCACATTCTCTATCCTGAACGCCTGATTCCTCACAAACGTTGGACACTGTTGCTCTACTATCCAATGAATATATAGGTAGCAGTTAACCCTTCAACATCCCCCATATAATGGATACAACTTTTTTTTCTTTACTGATGATGGCTGTGAATTCATCAAATTCATTCATCTGAGAAAAGACTGAATTTGAATAATATCTCAATACTTAAATGAATACATTATTACTTTACAAATAAAACTCAACTGTTTAAAATTCTACAGAGTTATTCCAAGTATGGCAATTAAGATGTGAACTTGCTATCAAAAGCAAGTGCTCTTTGATATAGAAGTAATGTGGGATGTATATAATGGAACAGTATAGAGAAACCCAGAATTAACGATAAAGCTTGTCACTACAGATGCTATTCCAATTAACTATCACTAGGGGCAGTAGACCGATTGTCCTAAAAGCCATATATCGTCAATGGACCAACATAAATCCGTCTGATGGATCTGTCAGGGCTATTAGAATTCGTTCCTCACATTATAACAATTCAACTGCACTTTATTAACACAAAACAGTTGAAATGAATTCTAAACAAGTAATAGACCATCTCAGACTATCCTTTGGTAGCAATCTATTGAAATAGACATGGCGCTCCAATGGAGAAGTTGTGGTGCATTCAATTTCGGACCAAATTTGCATCCGAATGATACCCCATCAACTGTTTAGTACAGAAGCTATCTATTAAGGAAATGAAATGGACTAAAGACAAGGTAGTAACTGTAACCACGCTATTCAAGGAACATTGCTGGACAGTTAATTTTCTTTATTAGTCACATAATAAGCAGTGCAAGTAGCTATGCATAAATAATTTGTTTTATAGTTGTTTTAGGAGAATGTGTCGAATTAATTTGGTAGTACATGCAGGTAGCATAGAAAAATGTTTTTTTTTTTTTTTTTTTTTTTAACTAATTATTCAGAATACTAAGGGGTAGTTAATGAACAATTTATTACTATGCCATTAAAAATTACTGTAAAATAAATTGAATTTAGGGTACATGATATTTGTAAAAATAATTTTTACGAAATTTTAATTAATTCTAATTCAGTAATAGTTGATAAGTATAAATGTTATTTCATTCTAGATTTTTTTCATGTATATAATTTTAAAATTAACATTTTTTATATAAAAAATAAAAAAAATAAACTTCGGAAATCTTGTTAAAATATCATAATGTAATGTATTTATACAACATTAATTTTGCAATATTTTTCTCAACATTTATAAGTAGATATTTCTTAAAGACACTTTCTACCGAACAAAGTACCTTCTTCTGATTTTCTAGTAAATTTTATTAACTTAAATATGAAAAAATGGCAAAACCAAGTCAATTTTCAAATCAAATTTTTATGAATGCTGACACTACCAATAAACAGTAATTTGACCCTAAAATTTTATGAGAAATGTAAACGTCTTAGTAATGGTATCACATTTCAATCGAGCACAACCAAATATTTTATGGTTTCGTTAATAATCAATACAATTAATGCATTTTGCACCGGGTGTGTAACTAGTATAGTATTATAGTATTACAAATGCATATGTAAATACGCCAATTGAATGCTCTGATGGATGACTGGGTTCTTGAGGTCATCATGGGTCACAGGTTATTATTTATTACGTTTCCATTACTTTGACTAATAGTTGATTTTTAGAAATTTACATCGTTTTCTGGAAAAAATTTTAATGTATAAATCAAACTATAGGCAAATATAGTCAATTCTTTAGGGAAATGAATCTAATATAAGGCTGGCAATAATAACGAAGAGAAAAAGCAAAAAAATTCCAAATACTTAAGTATGAATACTGAAGTATAATTTAACTTAAATTCATTCCTTTTTTTTTAACTTTAGTTTCTGGTTGAGAAATGGTTCTTCCAGTGATTAAAAAATTGTTAATTACTCATTTGAACAAAAACAAAGACATACTATTTAAAGAACACTTTGTTTCGATTATACTGGATAGTAATTAAACACTAAAATACTTCGTTAATTGTAACAATTAAACTATGGTGCCAGTTGTTTCTCATCGATTAAGTTAATAGTGTGCGTAGCATACAACTCAGTAAGCGTTTACTGGATCATTTCTATCTTTGTTTAGTTTGCATACTATTACCACTTTGATGGAAAAAATTCCATTAATGTTTATGAATATATTGATGATAGAGTCAAATAAGATAAATACATCAGCTTCGATATTCATAGATAAATACAAAAAATGCGTTTATTCAATATTGTATAATAAATATTATATTGATGAAAGGACGATAAATGCAGAGGAAATACGAGATACGTTATTAATTAAAATTCCAATCTCGATATTTGACTAATAAATAATTTTCTCATCAGTTTTTCATATTTTTGAATGAAATTAATTGAAATTTAATGAACATTTTCCATTTTTCATTTTAATCCAATCGAACATCAATGAAACTCATTGATAAATAATACTTTTTTTTGTGGGTTGCCTTTTTTTACTTTCATTGTTTTTCTTTATCCTGGCGTAAAGCCATACATTCAAAGGGTAGGGTAACAAAACGATGGACAAGTTACAGAGGTGGAATATATGAGAAGCGAAAGGACTACGGCAGATGTGGTCTAACATTATCGATTGTTTTGCCATGTTTCCATGTGCAAATACTTGAAATGTAGTAGTGAATATATTTTATAAAATACACTTCTGGACATCTGTTCATATATCTTTTAATATATTTTATTCATACACTCGATGCTTATTTGTTTGTTAATTACCACAGGCTATATTATAACTGACATGCAAATAATTGTCATGTAGGTAATTTAGAGAAAGGACTGTAATATTTTTAACACAAGCTAATTACGGAAACTACAGGGTAGTTTCCAAAATGTTTGCAACACACTAGGGAAGTATAAAACCTGGGTGTAACAAAAATGAGTTGTAGTCGTTCAGAAAATTTGTCACGACGCGTGTATGTACGCTTCCCTTGAGAATTATTTATTTGCATTGTATGTGATCATTTAATGTCAACCAATTCCATGTTTCCAGGAGACGTTAATGTACTTTTTAATTGTAAGATGATTTATTTTCACTATTTATGTTAATAGAAAATATAAATTTTTTTTTTTACTTAAGAATATTATTAGAATCATTTTTTTAATAGTTGAAGAAAAACAATTGACCTTTTATGAGTCTATCTTCTTGAATACTTTTTATTTTTATTCTTGAACATTGGATTATCTGTGCTCATTGTTAAGTTGGATAATCAAATAACTCTTTAATAATTATAAAAGTTTTCTTTTTTTTTAATTATCATCATCTCATCAAAGTATTTTTTCTCTCGCTAATCAGTTGAACCTTGTCTATGCTTTGAACATTTGAAAAGAACATTTTCTTTTAAATTCATTTTTTAGTCAGCATTAAACGATTCTTTTTAATAGAGTTTTCACTATTAAAACACAGTCGATGTGGTTAATTTATATGCTTGTTTAATAGTCCATTGAGAAAACTTAAATCAGAATTATTTTAATGAATTTTAAATTAATTTCAGCTTAAATTTAAATTATCCATGTATCATTTCCAACTTTATTGAAGCGTACAATCAGAGTACATTTATGAGACTTTATTTGCTATCTGTCTTTTAGTATATATTGAATTTTGTTTTTGTAATTAATTATTAATTAATTATTCCTATTGAAAATTTTGTTTAATTCCTCTGTTGCATATTTCCTGTAAAAATGAAATATATATTTCATTTTAAATTTATGTCAGTATTTTATTGGTACATTTCTACAGCATAAAAAAACAAAAAGATTTTTTTATTTTATAATGAAAAATTTTTACTATCAATATTTCATGATGGTGATTTTTATTTGCCTCTTTGTCTTCGAATTTTGAAGTAAATTACTTAAATAGTCGTGCAAAATCTTTTAACTTTGTCATTTTATCTTGCAGATTTAAAATGTTGCAGGCAACGTGCGTCAAGCCTTGTCAACTGATGTCTCTCATCCACTTAGTGAAATGAAAAAATATAGTTATTAAAAATTTTAAATGCAGAGTTTTGAATATTTAAAATACTCCTACCAAAGTTAATTTGATTTGTTGGTACATAAAATTACGGTAATTTGGAATAATTGCTATTTCTGAATGAAATTTAAATTTCAGAGTAGCAAAATTCGCCTATACTACAGACAATTACTATCATCATTATTATTATGGTTACCCAATAAACTAAATATAAAATAAAATGTAAATATATTTAATACCTATTCGAAAAACAGAATGAAATATTTGTGGAGTAATTAAAGTATTTACTTTCTTTTGACCAGGAATTTAGTGGTGAACAGTTGAGTGTAGGACTTAAAAATGAATGAATTGAAATGGTAAATACCACGTTACTCAACGTTATTTACCGCGGGAAATTATTCTGAGATAGTAAATGTAAATATGCTGGTTTAATATACAAACACAGTTGATAGTACGATATTCACAGTCACATATGGCTTTTCTGCTTTATCCAAATGAGTGTTAGTAAAGTGTATATTAGTGTTTGTGAGAATCTATAGACTATTGCCAGGCCACAGTGGGTTCACGAGGGTTGCTCGTACATCTGGCAGTAACCGGTATTACCGAGCGGTAGCAAATTTAGTGGTACATTATATGCGCGTTTCCTCCTGTCGAGCGGTTGCCATTTGTATTTATGTGCAAGCATAAAACGTCCGCGATTGTAAATTACCAAATCTGACGAATAGACTTGTAATGGTGAATATTGCCGAATGAAAAACTATTTGTTTGTTAAATCCTACCAACACTTCATTCACGACACAATTTTTCAGTAGAACACATCCTATTTTAACTAGTTTTCTTTTTTTTTTTTTTTTTTTTTTTTATTCTTCATATATTCATTTTTATCTTTTTTTTTAAATGAAAAAATCAGATTAAGTATGGCAACCGGTTAAGCTTGTTTTCGTTACATTCATGCCACGCGTCGGCTGCGTGCCATTCTCGACGTTCATTCTGCCACTCTTCGCTCCCGTGTTATGCTAATTTTTATGCAGCCCCAAAATTGTTGGAGACATGTGTGTATAACAGCCGCTGGAAGGTTATCATATTCAAATGCATAAAGTAATATATTTTTACTAATATTAGTATATCAGCTCTATGTTAATTGATGTATGGACAATTTTTGGATAAATTGACATAGAATTAAGTTTTATCAACAATATTAGTACTTCTGCATAATAATTAGTAATTCTGTTTACGCATCTTTTATATAAATTAAGGATTGAGTTATTATTTAGAGTAATAAATATTTTTTAAACAATTCGACTAAAAAAACTTTTAGAGATTAAATAAATTTAGTTACAATAGGAAAATGGTGATGGTTGAAATGATTGATTGTTTATTTTATTCTAACCCGTAAATTTTTTTTACCATAATTGTAATTAATACTCCTATTGCAATAATATATTATTCGAAATAAAAAGTTTAAATTTAAAAAAAAAAATGTTATGTAATTGTTAAACTATATGATTTAATTAAGAAATAGTTGAAATATAACAAAAATCTTTTTTTTCCAATTAAAATTATTAGTCAGTTTATTGAACTATTAATTGATATTTTCTAAATTGCAAAAAAAAATATTATAAGTTTAATCATTAAAAATTTTTTTCTTTTTTTATTAATAATTTACTAAATAACAATCGAATTGTGAATTAATATCAATTGAGTCTATCAAAAAACTGGTCGAAAATTTTGTTCACGTATTTACAAACTTAAATAGTTAGTATCAATAAATACGAAAATTCAAAAATAATTCAATAGTTTTATATTTCCCATGTGAATAAGCAAATAGCTAGATTAGTTTGAAACTTTCTCTAGCAAGCCAATTAGTGTAAGTCACAGGAAATGAAATTTCCAAGATCTTATACAATCCCTAAGGCTCGATTGTATTTCTAAGGAAATTATGTACTATAAGTTCATGACATTGAACCGGCAAAAATCATTAATCATACTGAAAAGAGAATTAAATAAAAGTGTCACGTGAGTTTAATCCTCTGACTGATTTACACATTTATTTTATCAAATTTTATGATGAACAAACTAGTAGATCATGATTTATTAGTCGTTAACAATTTCCTAGTGACATCCAGCGTTTTATTTATAATGAAAATTAATTTTCTACATAATCATATGAATAACTAATACATATATGGGGTAATATTAACTATGTAATTAAACACTGTATAAATAATTAAGTTATCAATGACGTCACGAATAAACGTTAGAGAGGTCCAAAGAGAGTCTAAATTTTAAAAGTGTATATTCAAGAGCGATAAAGTCGACGGGGCGTGGATTATAGGTACCATACACATTGCCGCGGGCCCACAGTAAACCCCACGTCCCGTTTTTTTTCCTACAGACGAGTGTGCGCACGGCAGATGGCACGGGCAAAACGGTCGACAGCTGCCGAAAAAGCCGCTCTGCGTAATATAGTCGTAGTCAATTCTTTTTCTCTTGAATGTACGTTTGCCAGAGCTGTTCAGGGTTGTAAAATGAGCCCCCATGCATCGTTACGAGAGTTCAAAGGAAACCTGTTGTTGCTGGGCGGGTTGTCACTGCTACTGACAAAGATCTGGTATAAAATGTGGAGAACAGTAGACTACATTCAGATATCAAGATACTGTGACAGATGGATTCAATGAGGAAAGTAAGGAAGAAGGCTTAAGAAAGTTTCCGATAGACTTCTTTTAAATTTTTCTTCTTCCTGAGATAAATAAGCTGTGATAGTCATAAGCCGTCTTTCAAGAGACTTCTTTAGTGTCACAAACAGAACACGGGCTTGAAGTATTAATTTCTTAAAAATTAATTAAAATCCTTCTGTATAGATTACGAACAGAAAGTTAAACTAAATAAAGTGCGACAAGTTTTGTAGATATTTCTATGTGTATTTTGTTAGATATTTTACTCTCTACAGCTGTGGAAACAAAGCAGCTGCCTGCCAGTCACAAGTCATGATTATTTTTAATTTGATTTTTTTACCTTTTTATGATTATGAAAAATATTATCTAAAATAAATCAATTGTTAAGATATTTCCATATAAAACCATTACAGTCTTATCAATCATTATTGATAACCATATATAATTATGAATAAGTATATGATCAGCTTACCTAATATTTGTAGTAAAATCTACAATTGATTAAAATCGTTTGATTAGTAACACTCACATGACCCTCTGGAAAAATACCTCCAATTGAAAATGTCATTATCAATACAGTGCCATCATATTGGAAAGGTGTCTGATTCGTGACAAAATTTCATACAATTGTATTCGTTGAATGTACTCGAAATAAACCATTCTCGATAGCACAATAAAAATTTCATTAAAGGAGCAAATGTGATTAGATGAACTGCAGGGGACAATTCTTGTTGAAACTGGCAAATAGTTGGCAAAAAATTCGTTTCAGCGAGCAACAAAATATTGTTCACCATGCAGTCCAGACAATGGCTCGTGCCAAGCAGCTGTTGCTATTTTCTTTCATCAATTTCTCGCCCCTCTCGTCACATCTTGCTTTCACCCTCGGCCAATTGATGTTTGTGCGTGTGCCAGAGGAATTGATCAAAAGAAAATCATTCACAGACACTATATGCTCGGTTTAGTTTAGCAATCGTGCCCTAATGCTAAGCCCCCCTCATTCTAACGATCGACCATATTAAATGACATGACCCTGAAGCTTCAAGCAAGCAACAATAGAATTTTCTATACAGCCACGTGGCAGGCTATAGGGATAATATGGCAACGGTCACGTGTCCACCACCGCTTAGGGTGTTTTACTGGAAAAGAGTTCTATAGATAATTATTCCACTCACTTTTTATATCAGTTAAATTTAGAATACTTCATTGTCGCCAATCGATCTTATCTAATTTTAATCTTAACGGCTGCACTTATTATTATCTGAATTATAATCATAATCTCTTTTGTTAAAAACCTAAGTGTTAGTTTAAATATGACGTTCTATAAAAAAAACGATTGTCCAAATAAAACCTTGCAGCCTAGTTTTAATTTAATAAATTAAAAATTTATATAATATATGAGGTATCATATTATAAGATGTAATAACACCCGTTAATAAAGCAGGTTATTTTAACAATGTTTTAAGCGAAAAGTACATTAAATGTACTTTAAACTTTTTCATAGTTATTTACAAACTTCTAGAGATATTAAATACAAAGTTTTATCAAAAAATCTCGCACACGTTCTCTATAGTGTTTCTGAAAATTATATTGAAAATTTTAAATAACTGTCTTAAAAATAGGAATACGAATGACTATGTTGATAATGTACTTTTTGAAATTCAACCTAATGCAAAAAAATCAGAATAATGATCGAATCGGTTTAATTCTAATTGCGTTTGCAGGCAAGGCAATTACAAATCGATAAGTATACCGACATCGATGTATTGATGCTGAAGTTATCATGAAAATTAGATTAATTCACCTGTCTATCAATAAATTTGTGATAACACAGATATGATATACTTTTCAATAAAATAAATTTTTCATCTATTTTTTATAAAATTTCAATCAAATCTGAATGCTAAAAATAATTTCAAGGTAATTTTATTTCTTTCTGAAAATTCGATTGTATCCACATTTAATTATAAACTTTTTCTCACATTATTTTTATTGTAATTTTTTTAACAGTCATTAAGAACCCTTGAAGTCTATTTATAGAATCAAATAAAATTATTAATTTTTTGAGATTTTAATCAAAATCTATTTTTTATTTGATTTATGCAAATGTATTTTCACATCATAATATCAAAACAAAATAGAGTTATTTACTCAATTCGTCCGATCATTTATTTATTTATCAGTTGGATTCATAAAGCAGATGTGAAAACAGAATATAAATAAAGGGATTGTAAATTATTTTTGATGTTATTCTAAATTAGTATTGAGATAAAGCAAAGCGTAAAGCATTGTGATCATGATCGAAAATGGAGTCTTAAACTATGAACAATCGTGTGATTATATCATGGCATACAAAAGAGAGAACTCTCATCAGTAATAGCAGCAGTAATACAGTGAACTCATACTAAACTGTAAAGCCCTAGAGGCTTGTAGCTTATTCGCACACTCATCCCCTTTATTTGTACTGTGAAATGTTAATAAATTAGATTTTTCAGCATAATAATCGATTTCATGTATTATAGAATAGTAGTGCATGATACATAGTAAACTTATAGAAATTAATTGTACTCTAAAAGCTTGGAAATGTCAATTATTAAATTAAATGTTGATTTTACTAGAATAAAAGTTGACAAGGTATTATTTCAAACCCTTATTGATTTATCGATATTAAAATATCATTCTTATTTTATTTTTATATTATACTGATTGAAGAAATAAATTATTAATATCAAAATTTAAGAAAGATTTCAGAAAGAGTAATCGTATTTAAATGTAAAACTGAATGTCATGAAACTGATTATCTTGATAACATGATATTTTTAATAATCATAAAAATTATAAATTCAATGTGATTTCTTTATGATAAACGATTACACGAATTTGCTATAACCATTCTATTTATTTATTTATTCACGCAATAAAGGGTTCTATTTCCAACCACTCTATCGTGGTTAATCATTTCTATATTTTCATTCAAACATTAAAACAATTGAATGAAGCTTTAGATGAAAATAATAGCAATGCTTTGACTATCATGAGTTTATTAATAAAGCTGTCGTTATTATAATTTTATTAAATTTCATAAGAACGATTGACCATTAATTAAATGAAGAGACATTAGTGCCCCCATCAACTAATTTAAATAATCTTCATCTGAAACGCATATTTCATTTTATTTTATACTGATTAATTTTATTCTGCATAAGTAATTTTATACTACTTCTTTTCATGTAATTTATCACGCATAAGTTATAAAAATAAAAGAAATTCTAGTTAATGTTGAACTAAGACTTCATATTCTCTGTGCGAAACTTCTGCTCCATCATAAGGAATGTAAATACAGCCATGACTTGGTTGTACCTGTTCAACACAAGTTCTAAATTTTAATTTCATTATTTTTTCAATAAGAACAATTGATTGATTTTGCCAAATCGGGGTATGGTATAATCATTATTAATACCTTTCCAATGCAAGGCACACCATTATGATAAGCTCTTCCAACAAAAAGAGTCTCATTACAGCTTGTTCTACCACCTTCTATAGCTCCTGGTGGAATTTGACCATGACTTGCTGGTAGCCAGTGAAATTCAGCTGGCATAAGTATCTGTTAAGCAGATGAAATATTCGATTATTACTTAATGATTTTCAATTTTCAATTCTAATATAGATTAATTGAATTTCTTACTTCAAAGTCATGTTTCAGATGCTCTTTCCCACCATGAGCAACATATGCACATCCATGTTCAGGTTTGGCTTTCGCCGGTAGCAGATCACCATCGTGATGAGCCCGGCCAACAACAAGCTGAGCTCCATCTAAGTCTCGGCCAATGGTAATCATGCCCGGTACCCAATACCTCGCGCCTGAATACCTCACCCATTTGTATCCTGCGGTACAGTAGGCAAACCACCATTGATTCACTCTGGTATTGTGGCTAAAGCAAGACTTTAGGAACTGAGGAGCGTGGGCACGATGGTGGAAGCAATTGTGGTGTACGATATACCATGCAACAGATTTGTTTGCTGATTACACCCGTGGTGGAAAGTTCACGCTTGCAGAATTCAGTTTACCGTATCTATCAGTGATAATATTATCGAATACGCGGTAAAATTTAGACAGATTGAGATAATGAAACAGACAAGTATTTCTTTTTGAAAATACGATTATTTTATCAAAATACGAGTGTTTAATACTTGTTGAGTTGATTTATTGTTTAAAACGAGCAGTTATTTATGTATCATTATCGACTTTATTTTATCGAAATATTAATTTTTTAATTTAAAATAGTTTAATAACTATTCTTTTGCTTTAAGAATTATACAATTATTCACTCCACCTAAGGTTATATAAATGATCGTTATAGATAACAAAAAGCTTATATAAATCTATAAATTTTATATTATGGATATTTTCTATTAATAAATTCCAATATATAAAAGATAGAAATAATAAAACTATGATATTCAGAGTAAAAAAATTAAGCTTTAGTTTAGTAATGTACAAATAAGCCATTATTGTTCTTTAATCAACCATAAACCAAAAATTCAGAGCGAGAAAAAATAATATATTTATTATTACTTTTCTAAATTCAATAGAGTAATAAAACAATCATTCCTAGTTAATTGGGTACTAAATATATTTATTCAGATCCTATCATGTTTTAAAATTATTAAATATTGTTTTGCAAAAATAAAAAATTTATTATTTGTCAAAATACTTATTTAATGATGATCATTTATTTTAATCAATTATTCTCATAATTTTGCAAGTGTTAATGATAGAAAAAAACTTAAAAAAAGTATGTCAAATAGTTTTAATTGTTTTGAAAATATAATAAGAATTGCCTTCGATCGTGTAGCATTATATGATATTGGAGTATGAAGACGAAATATGAGAGAGCAATGTACTTGAACACAAAGCACATGTGGTTAGAAGCGCAACAAAATTGCTATGAAATATTTCTAGTAGCAGAATATGATGTCCTTTATCGTTTTTCGATATCCAGTAGTTTTCATCGATAAGCCTCTTATCTTACTCTTAACGCATTCTTCTCCTGATTCTGTGTTAACTCGCATGCTTGAAATTATCAAGTTTTTCGTATTTTTTTACAAATTCCATTCTTTGTCTTAAAATTTTTAATATTTAATATCTCAGCATCAATTTTTTAATGAACTTGATCAATTTAAGTTTATTATCATTAAGTATCAGAAAATAAGAAACCATTGTGTCTCGATGACATTGAAGATTGTGATAACATATTAGCAGTTAAGTTAACGAGCGAGAATTCTAATATTTAGGTTGATAATATAATATTACTCTCACTAAGTTCATTAGAATCATGATTATGATTTTAAATATTTAAATCAATTTTATTATAGCCACATATTACTCCATGCATGTATAAATCAATATTTTTAGGTAAAATTTTACAATACAAAAAAATTAATTAAAACAGCACGTAGAATATTTAAATAAAAATAAGATGAAAAATAATTACTAACCTGGCATTTTGAATATGACAGGGTACTTTTACTGTAACTAGATTGCGAATGACTGTCAACTCATTCAAAGATAACGTAAAAAAACGCCTATGACGATGACGTAAGGCAGATAAAACAATTATTAAATTTAAAAAGTTTATTTGTTGAAATTTATCAATTGTTTCCATGAAAAGAGCGCGATCTAAAAAAAAGTAAGCATTATAAAAATTCTGGTACTTGAATTGTTTTAATCTTGGCACAGTTATCAAAACACTAGATAATTTGTCGTGTAATGATATTTGACAAGACTTACTTAACTGAATGATTCAACCAGAACAAAGGTTATTTGTAGATTAAGTAGCTGGTCTTTTGTTGTATCCAGACTAGACACAAAAAATTATTGTGGCATAATAACAATGTGTCATCCGTTCATTAGTCATATAAACCAAAGAAATATGTTGTTAGTTCAGAAAAACAAAAAACCAATATTGTTATTTAAAGTTGTCGCCATACTTAAATTCTTTTCTAAAGTCTATCAATTGACAGAAAAGTTCTGAAGAATTAATTAAAAAGTCAAACATTGTTTTTGAATAAAAAAGGTTCCTTTATATGAATTTAGACTCCATCACTCTGCAGTCGACATATTCACACGTTCGCGATTGTGATTGCAGTATACATCAGTGTATAGTACAATACATCACTTCAAAATATATAATCGGAAGTTGAATGTCAATAAAATATAGTAATTTTTTAATATAGCAATAGAAATAATATAAAGCCCATATTAGAAATTTTTAGGTGAAAAATTTTAAAAGTCATTTAATAATTCATGAATGGTCGATGTCTTAACATAAATAAATTTCACATGTTTAATAAAATACGAGCGTGATCCGATTTGGATAAGTTACACACTTCAAATTCGTTGAAAATAAAAAATACTTTGTGTGGTTGAACCAGGGAAAAAGTCGTTTTCGGGTCTTTTCGGCTAGAGTACCCTCACCATGACTAAAATAATAAGCGCATGCGCTTATCTCTATTTTTCCTAATTTATATTACTACGCCGCGCGGTAAATATAAAAAATCAAAAATTCATTTATTAATTCGCTTTTTATAATTAATTTATATTTATATCGCATTGTGTATACATTCTATCAATAATTCATAACAATAAAAATAATATTTCTTGATAATAAAAAATCTTAGGGAAATTTAATCCACAGGGACTACTTTTTGCGGCGGAGTCAACTTTTTCAGAATCACCCGAAAGCGACTCTTTTTCCGGTCCAACCATACATGATATCCGTTACGCGCCAAAAATATGCGTGAGGTGTAATACATATTGATAGAAAGGCATTTAGTTGATTAGACGCAATTAGTGTGTGCAAATTATTATATAGTTGATGTAATATTATAATTACATAACAACAAAGTCAGCTAGACTAAAGTTAAACGATGTTTATTCATATAATTATGAAGTGAAAAATATTATTTTTTCATTATAATAACGTAGAATTATAAATATTTGAAACGGCGTTGGACATTTTCTGACATAACCAATTAATAAGCATAACATAGAATATGTTGATTTTATAAATAATGCTGAGAATAATATTAATTTTCAATAATTTGATTAGTTTTCGACAAAATTAATAAAATAATTGATGATATTTAATAACGATGAATTTTGAAAAAGTTAGTTGTACTTTTTGTGATCACTTGATTTAAAAATTATACAAATTGGAAAATCAATTAAACATTATAGTAATCTACCATTATACATACGGATGATAATACTTGATTGAGTAAATGAAAAGAATCATTTAATTCAAAAATTTATTTTTTAAAAAAAAGTTCAGTAGAATAAAATAATATAAAATATTTGCTGAATTTAATTTTTTGATCTACTTGATCCGTTAGGAATGTTAACTGGGTCAGTTTAACCTTTTTTGTTTTATAGAGTCACAAGAAGGTAAACGACCCTAATTTCATCAATTTTTTAACATTACCACAACTGAAATTTTTTCAAAACAAATGAAATCACATAATTAAAATTAATGTGATGATCATTAAGTTCACGAATGATTTAAAAAACCGAGATTTTTAAAATGGTCAAATTGCTCCTAACTTCATTCAGTAACAAACTTTTTTTTTACTTTTCAATTCAATTATCCGTATCAACTGATTGAATAATCTGAAAATTTATTTTTAAATATTTTATTATAATTTATAACTGTAATTATATAGTGGTCAAATAGTGATTGCAAATGATACATCAATCTTAATTTAGAGTTTTTTTTCAAGATCTCAAGCAATCAAGTTATCTAGTGATTTTCAGAATGATTTAATTTTATTTAAGTTTTACCATAAGTACTTTTTTCGGTGACAAAAAATGAATAAATATATAAAAAAAGTGTGTGGTTTGTAGTGACGCAAAAACTTGGGTTAAAAGATTATTTAGACAGTAAAGTAACCAAAGCGGATAAATAAACGCTGAAATCTGGAGTATTACATCACACTTTGGTAAGTTGCACATGTATATACATACGTAAATGCTTAAATATATGAGTAATATTGTTATATTGTAAAAGAGGCGAAAAAGATAAAAAAATAGATGTTGAGGGATTGTGCATTGAGTGAAAATCTTTCTGACAGGCTGATGGTGAGAAAACTATAGGGATCGTAGGCAAGCTGGTGAACAGAGGAAAATACATATATATATATCTATATACGTAGTCTAGAAGCACTAGCGCAACCTCCCGTTCCGGATTAAATTTGCATGGCTTTACTCGATCCCTCATCCCATTAGATAGTAGCTGTATTCAAGCGATATCAGCCGGATGAAATTCTGATACACTGGGATTTTAGCGATAAACTGTAAGATGAATCAAAGCATTTATTAAGTGTTATGAATAATTCATTATTTTTAAATTAATTTTTGATATTTAATAAGAAAGAAACGACTGATAGAGTCTAAAATCAGCCACATGTTCATTATGGAACCTTCATTATACCTTATTAAACAAATTATTGGTATAATATCTACCATCAAGAATTTTATTATATTAATTGAATTTTCAGGTCAAGGCCACCTCTAGGCCAACTTATCATACTCTCATTCTCAATGTAAACATAACATTTTTCTGAAGATATTTATTTAACTTGCGTGCTGAAGAACATATTCTTTTTATTACTTGTGACGAATGGCTCACGATTGTGAAATGAATTAAATTTGTGAGGATTTGATGTTGGTGTTATGGTACATAATATTAAATTACTGCAATGCGACACCTGTGATATATCTATTTTTTATACTCATTTGTTTATTTATTTATTTAGACTTGTTGCAAAATTTATTTTTAATACCATTTATTAAACTATCTAATAACTTTTCTATTATTTTTTTCTTGGTCATGGAGATGTAACATCGTGATTGGTCTCAAAGGCCTCAAAGTATTCTACTTTTTATTACTTATTATTAATATCGTCTGCGATACTTCAAAGTTTGCTGTAATAGAAGCAATTTATTGATTTTATTGAAAAAAAAATTTTATCTTCAAAAGTACTCTTTAAGATACTTTTAAAAATTTTTTTCGAGAATTATTATATTAATCTTTGAAAGTCTGGCAAATAATTTTTTTATCGCTTTTTACTTAGACATTTATGGTTGTTAGTATTACAATAAATATAGTCATGCATATTGTATTAAAAAGTTTTCTCTTTAACTTAAATTACATGATGCACATAAATTAAAATAATTGATCTGTAAAGTCTGAACATTTTATTTAACTTTATAACCCTAAAGAGGAGTTTATATAAGTTGAGATTAGGAGTTATAAAATTCATCAATACTCAACATAAACCTTGAAGCTTTATTTTCATTTAAAAACATTTATAGCAAATAAATGATAAATTAATTTTTATTAAATGCCGTATAAAGGAAACATTTAATAAAATGCAGAATCAGGATATTTGAAAATTCATTTTGCTTATCTCATAAAGTCTAGATTTCCTTCGAGACGTTGTTATTATACACATTCCACAGCAAACATAATTTTTTGTATAAGAAGTGCGGAGAAATAAAAAAAAGAGTATTGGATCTAAGTTGAAAGATTGTTGCGTTTGTAGTATCTCAACTTGTTATATGTATACCGTAGTTAACGATAGTTTGAAGCGTGATCCAGTCAATTTCTGTTCAAGATTGCATATACATAAGACAAACAAACAACGCTGGTTTCCGCAACAATGATTTGCCTTAGGTATAGAATGTTATCCTTGATCCTTTCATCACGCCGAGAGAATATCATAGAATCAATGATCTCTTTTATGTACACTTCACTCATCGTACTAAATTACCTTCAGTCTCGAATGTAAACCGTGTTTGATCGAGAGAATTGTATAAAAATGTCATTGTATCATTAGTATTTGTTGGAACTGATAATAAACCGATTCTTCGTTAACTTTTCAGTTGATTATTCTATTATGTTGGTAAATCAATTATTTTGAAAATGAACTGTGCATTAGATTGAATTGTTATTTTTACACTTTTATTGAAAATTCATAAATACCTGAATTGTTTGATAAATACTATCTGGTCAATGTTTTTTTTCTGCTCTATGCCGGTCTATTCAATTAATTAAATTGTCTATTGGTTTTTATCTAGTTTTTTTATCAATTAGCTATATTTAATAAACCATACCATTAGGAGGTACATTTTAATAAACCATACTTTTAATTCAATTTTTTGTGATATTTATTGTAACATATTGTCATTAATGAAAGAGGATAATTTAAATAGGAATGGAAAGTGAATTTTTTATTGGCTTCTTTATTTATTAAATATTTATTCAATTCAATCAAGTTGATTCATTTGGATTCTTTTAAAAAGGAAAAAAATAATTATAAAATGTAAGAAATATTCTTTAGGTTATCTATGTCTAGTTTTATTTTGAAGTTTTCGATCAACCGTAAAGGCTAAATTTTTAAATAAATTTAAAGTTAACTGTAATTAAAGACTCGGAATGCCTAAAATTTATATTCATTGTTCAACAAAATTGATAAATTCAGCAATTGATGGATAAAGGTCTGAAAATTATTCAGGAAACTTACAAGTTGTATGGACATTATTCTTATTATTAAACACACAAAAAAAAAATTATCTGTGAAATATTTCTGGAGTTTTAATACACATTTTTGCACAGAAACGTTTTATGTAGTAATTCAAAGAAATAAAAAATAATGAGGGTTTTTATTTTACCTAAAAAAGTTCTCGTCTGCTAACCTCGAGAATTCAATAAGAACATTTTCTTTCCTCTTGGCAATGAGAGTGTATTAGTACAGCATAAAATACTTCATTTGTAAAGCATATAAAAAAAGTATCATTCACACGTTTCCGTATTAAAGAAAATCTTGTAGCTGTTTTTAATACATATTAAGTAAATTTATTAGATAATAAAATTGATTTATTATTCATAATATTGTGTGTTAAGATTTTCTTAATACTGACAAAGCTCTTAAATTTCATACTTTCCAACTAGAATATACTCATTAAAAACATCATTTTATCACATTGAAGTATTTGCGTTATCGTCCAATTTACTATTTCAACTTTTTTTTTGGACAATTATTTATTCTGGTAGTTAAAGCAAAACTTTTAGTGATCTTATATATTTTTCGTCGATTAAACATAATGATGTATTTAAAAAAAAGTCTAATATGATATTTAATTAATGAGTGATGTCGACATTGATAAAAAAAATAGGCAATTTTGATGGATAGTTGTGGGACAAAAAATATAATTTATCACAGAGGTTAATCATCAATCGATATGTAATTATCGATAAGATTGATGTGAAAATGAATAAAATAATAACAAAATTAATGAAAGTTTGATAGTTAATAGATTTAAATAATTATGTACATGGAATATATGGTAAAATAATTACTGGAAGCTGACGAAAACAGGTGATAATATTTACTGAATTTCGGAAATGAGTGGGAGTTACATTAAATGAATTGTGTACATAATTATTGAATGTCGAAATGTTGGTGCTCTCGTCAATTGGATAACGAATGACATCGCGAGATAGTTGAAATGTCCAGGAGCAGTGATGCTAACAGATGAAGCAGGAGGGAATCCGTTAGTAATTATGAATTTAATTGAAATCTGCCGTTGTTCGTAGGTTGCTATATAGGATGAGACACGCAGATAGGAGAGACACGTGGTCCTGGATAATTGGAACAAGGGTGTTAGGCTGGCTCAGCATTGGCCCAATCAAAGTTTCACAAGCTAAGTCCTTCGAGGTGGAGGTACGTATGAACATAGACATATACGTAGGCTTAAACTGGAAACCCTTTGCTACGATACTCGCTTATTATTTCGTCGCATTTTACATGCACTCGGTCTTTACCCAACCTCGGTAACACATATAACTCCTCTATATAACTTTATAAAGTCTCCAAACTCTAACGTTACTCTGCTGAATTCGAACTTTTGTTGTACGTCCCCGTTATACAGCGACGGAAAATATCCCACATTCATTCCCTCTAGGCTCACACTTAAATTTTGTGATATAAAATTTTCTACGTTTTATAATCAGTTAATTATTGCATTCGTGTTCAGTAATTAGAATAATAATAACTGATATTATTATTAATATTGGGTGATCAGGTAAAAAGCCTAGGAGTAAATTTTTAGTCAATTACAGAAGCAACACTTTGAATGCAGTTTGAGTTGGACTGTGATACTTTATTTTAAATTAGTGTGAAAAGTTAAAAATTTTATACAATACACTTTAAAAATAGTCTAACAATCAATTTATACTTATGGTTTGAATCATTCAATTAAATTTATGCACCAAAAACTATCTATCTATTATTACTGTATTTTATTCGAACATTATTACCATAATTATTCTGTAGTAGCTGCAATTTCAAGAAAACGTAAACTTGTTAATTTAAGTAAAATAATCAAAGTAAGTTAATGAAATGTTATCTTAAGAGCCACATTTATAAAGAAGTAAGATTGAAGTCTTGTAGATATAGTTGTTTTCATAATCTTCAATTATATAAGAAAAAAAAAAGGATAAAGATAGATAAATAATTGAATAAAAAGTTGATATAAATGAAAGTGTCGACATAATTTTCAGAAGTAAAGGAATAAAGTAAAAATACATTAATTAAAAAGTTTATTATTTGTGAGAATAAAAACTTTACTGGTGAAGATGCATGGTTTTGTTTCTAAATTAATCTTCCTGTAGTTTGAGAAGACAATTTACGAAGTTTTTCTACTGGTAGGGCATACTAAATAGAAAAGCAAAGAAAAATTCTTCAATTACAACAATTAGAACTAACTTTTACAGTTAAAAATATGTTTTTCTGTTTAAAAAAATACATTAATTTACCAAAATGTTACCAGATAAAAAGAGCAATCGAATGCTTCATGGCTCACAAACATCAATATATTGCACATTTAAAGTGCCTTTGAAGTAACATAATTATTGAGAATAATGAAATTACACTTTGGTTTTAAGTCAAATATGAAAGTTTAATGAATCTATCTATTTAATCGGACTAGAGAGAAAGTTGATGACGCTCTATTTTATGCATTAAAAGAATATTTTATCAGTTAAGAAGAGAGATGGTAACTTTATACCGAATTAAATCGAATAACCGAGAAAAGCAGGTCTAAAATACAACCACAAGCTGTAAAGTACGTAAAAGGGTTTGAGAATAAAGAAGTTTAAAGCTATCTGATGGTCAGAATCTCACCACATCCGTTCCCATCAAGTAACTCTAACTTGAAAACTTGATCGAACGAATGTGAACTACATTTCATGAATAAATGTTTTGCAATAGACAAACTCAGAATTTGTCGTGTCGCCAGTGAAAGCCAAAGTACCACGTTAACCTTCCAACCGGAAACTCGCGGCCGACCTTACACCGGACACGGAAATCCGATTTGGTTCAATTTCACTTATCGTCAATACATTTTTCAGTGAGTACTACTTTCCTTTATACATTACCATCTGGTCATCACAAGTAAACTGCGATATCTCTCTTCTTATTATCGAATAACCCTAATTTTTTTTCTTTTTATTGGACCATATTTTTTGAAGTTGAAATTTCAATGGTGTACATTAATGATAATGAATTATTTATAGCTCAAAATGACAACTATTCAATTAATTTGAATGAGATAATGTAGAAAAGATAAATATTCACTATCACTTAGGTATATTAGTTGCCTTAGTCAAAATAAAATCAAAGCAGGGATAAAATCATAAGTTTAAATTGTGTTCGATTTCGACTAGATAAATCTCAAAGTAATCTTGAAGATTTTGGAACTGATTTTAATAGTGTTTAAATTACAAAACGACCCTCATATCTAAACGTTTGTTCTTAGTTACATTACAGGGTTAGTTAGTAATTATTTATGTACTAAGTAGTTCTATGTTAATATTAATTTTTTTTTTAAACATTAAATGCTATTTAGCATCTTTTACTGTTCATTTTCTGCATAGATTTAAAAGCTGAGCCAGTTGTCATCAATTCATAAAGTCTAATGACTAATAGTTACGCTTTTTTATTAACAAGCAAACTTTTTCAACGTAGTGATAAGATGAGTAATTTAAATTAATGATAAAACTTAATGATGTAGTTGAAGTTTAATAAAAGAGTTCTAATTACATATGAAAGTAAAGCTTGAATGATTAAGTTAAATAATGAAATTAATGTTAAATTAGAATAGTAGTTCACTGATCAGTCGAACCTTATATTAAATATACGCGACTTTACCTACACCGTTGCTATGTGTACATGTATAAGTATTCTACGATTTATGTTATTTCATTCGAAGTTATATTTTCAATTGATCTACAAATGTCTTTTTCTCATCACTGTTCCAATATCATAATTATTTTATTTTATTAATATACATAATTTACTAGCTAACTGTATTTAATAGATTATTAATAATAAAAAAAAATCTTATTTCTTTTAGATGAAATAATTTAAGCTCTTCTTGGGGGTTTCTCGTATAAAGTAGACCAGTTGCTTGAATGAAAAAATAGCAAGATTTAGTGAGATTTCGACCTTCACTAACCATCAGGGAAATCTCCTCGAAATAAAAAAATAATTATAATCTTTTAGTGAAGAGCCAGAACATTGTTTGAAAGATTGAGAGTATTATTTTATCAGTCTAGCGCATGTTAGATTAGATAAACTGAAAACAATATATGTAAAAATGTATTTATATTTATCGTAGAATTTTTTAAAAATTTATCTGTACATAATCCGATCATCTTCAATCACATTAAGAGATTCAAGAGTACTATATGTGTCAGAATACCTATTTAATTGTAAGCGAATTGAATAACGATAATTCGTCTGCATTGCATGAGTCGATTAGTTGCTGTCCATTCAACTCTACTGTGAATCGTGTCTGCTCGTTACACTGAGTCTGTGCTGTAAATCATCCAATTAGGATAGCTGTAGCATTGTTGCGTGTGAGCAGTGTGAGTTTGTGTCCTCGTCGGGCATCAGTAGAACCTCCATTATTAAATTTTCAGCGAATACTATTTGGCAGAGTTAAAATCGAGATTTAAAAATTTTTTTTGTATAGATTTGTTTCAGTATAAACTAGCACACAGAAAAAAAGAACATTCAGACAGTGTGAGTTACAGCATGAATATACGGTTAAAACCCTAACAGCTCCAAAAAAATTTCCGGTCAGTTTTTCACACTTTTTATACTATGCATTCTGGTTCTACGATGTCAAACAATATCAGCGTTGCAAAAACAAATGTCGGATTAAATTCAGACAAGATATACGAATATGAAGTTTTACATCTGATTGTGCGACAACGTCTATTTTACAATTCATTTTTCTTCTTTACATAGATTATTGGTTCTTTAGTAATGCTGAAAAATATGAAAAATTTCCGTTGTACAGGTGAAAAACGTGAACAGGAAAGATTCTATTACTAGTGTGAAAGTTATTTATTCAATTGAAAGTAGTATTGGGTTATGAACTCAGAAGTAAGACCAAAAAATAAAAAGATAATAATCACATGGAAATTATTACTTTGGTGTTATTAACCACCCTCAAAAAAAATATCAAAACATCATTAAATATGAGTATTGACGGATATAAATGAACCATTGACTTTCACGAACTTTCAAGTGAATTTGAAAATAACTCGGGAAATTTTACGGTTTATGTATGACAATCTAACTTTGCAAATGCTTTTTGTGTTTTTTATACATTTGGGATTTACAAAAACCGTTGTAGCTATGTACGATGACATTTATTTTACAAATCAAGGAAAGAGTAAAAAATTGTTATCATTTGTTCTAAAGCATCGGTTTCTGCACGGAGAAAAATGGTCGGTCGATTGTACATCATAAGAGGTTATGTTTACTGATTCGCTAGTTAATATATGGACAATTTCTATATAAAGTAAAAGTTACTGATTTCACTCAGTAAACTCGAAGCTCGAAATTTACTGAGTGAAATAGTAAGCTGTGCATTCAAATCCGTAATTTTCATACAACAATGTTGTCAATATTACTGCTGATATCTATTACATTTACCTTTTAAGTATACAATCAGAATCTACTTATCTTCATCTATTATTGATTATATCAATAAATTTAAGTGTATAAATAAGATGGATACGGTATAGCGGATCTTGCGATGGGTAAACGAAAAAAAAGTAATGGCTACAAACTAATTAATACAAATAATTTGAATAATTAAAAAATTATTTTTATTAGATTTTATGTATGTTAAATACCAATTATACGTATACATAGTTTAAAGATTGTGGAAAACATTGATTTAGACCCGGTAAAGAATATTCGTAATTTGAATAGCCGTAATTTAGTGTTAATTTTTGAATACGCTATAATGGAGTGTAGAGTACCAAGCAAACATTTACAAATTTCCGATGATTTGCTCGTTTCGTTGGTATATTTAATGTAACATTAAATATGTAAAACAAATACCTATCCTTTTTAACTCAAATTAGTTGCAAATACTTTGTGTTCCAGTTTCATATACTACTAATTAATTCAGGTAACATTGATATGATGTGAAAAATATAGAATAAATATTTTCAATTCGGAAGTAGCATATTTGAAATAATAAACAACCCGTCAATATTAACATTTTATTTATAAAAAAGCATTAATAGAAAAATTAAATATAAATTTTATCTTCCTTTACAAATAATTTTTTAAATAAAGACTTCTTGATACTAATTCTGGGCAGAAATATTCTAAATTTTTCACCTCTTCATTTTCTCTTCTTTTTCCTTTGAATTTCAAGCTGTCCAGTAATTAAGTACATTTTTTAAATAATTTTTCTTATCACATTTTTTTAAATCTTAATTAAATATTAAAATTTACTCTTGGACGTTTTCTTTTGATGAAGTTATTTAAATATGTTATTCCCATTTTCTCAGTCAGTTAAGTCATTAGTTTTTAAAATCCCCCATCAAAAAATAAAACACCTTCCTTTCGTAACTATAAAAATAGCATAAGTTTTGAATTAATATTTTTCCAAGTTTTATTTATGCGATAAAAAATGTAAACAAGTTATACATATCGAATAAAGAGTAAAGCACTCGTGATACATCGAATTATTTACAGAATTGAAGATAACTGGAAGTGATACATGTTATTAAGAGATAATTAATGAATGATTGCAATACTACGAACGAAACAGGGTAGCCAATGTGATTTTCCAATAAATACAGTGTACAATAGAGTTATAATTATTTGAGATTATTTATTTCGCTGTCATTGCAACAGCCACGAAACATTTTTTTACTTTAGCTTGTTGTGAAAGCCTGAAGGGTGCATTTATTAATTATGTTAATTAACCTCACGATATCTTTCATTCATTTATTTATTGTTATTCACGCAATTTTACAATAATACCTTTGATCAATTATACAATTCATGTTAAAAATTTATTCCCAGTACTAAATTATGCTTAAATGTATTTTGTTAATAATGAATTTATGTTATGTATTCATTCAAGACTATTGGAGCACAAATTTTAATACAAAGAAACCTTTGTTTGCGAATTAGAATGACTCAATAATACACTTAGTTGTGTTGTTTACGATAGATTTGAAAAACATTAAAAACATTCTTTTATATGTGAAATGAATTAATGATAATTATCAGACTAAGTTTAATAGAAATTATTATAAATTTAATTAATTAACAAAAATGTGAGGGGGTTGAAGAGTTTGATAATAGAATGCTTAATTTTTCTAAATAGACTAAATTGGTATCAATTACATTCAAAATTAATAATTTGATTATGGGATCAAAACAGCTTATTATACGAAGTTTAGCCTATCATTTGAAAATATTCTCACAATTTCCATGTTTCAGTAGAAATAATTTCAACTTCAATTGATTTTACCTGGCATCTAGTATGCTATTACTAGTATTAAATATGCTGTATTATGTAGAAGATACCTTTCATTTTATTATTAAAAAGTTATATTAATTCACAAATCTTTTTCTATGCTCAATAAAAGCTAATTTATTTTAGAATTGAATACTTTATAGCTTCAATTAAAATTGGATTAATCGGTATTTTTTTTTTTTTTTTATTTAATTACCTTCATATCGAATATTAAGTAAAAATTAATTTTTTCATTATTCATTGATTACCTGTTTATTTAGACTTATAAAGATCATTTAAATTAAAAACAAGAATGATATCGAAAAAATTTTTGGTACTTGAGATCTATATTTTCATAATTTAAATAAATAATTCGGTAGAAGCATAAATCTAATGTTTAGACAGAATGTTTTTCTTCTATTCAAACTTAGAAAAAGCTTCTCTTTGTCCGACCATTGCAACATTCTAAGTAAAAAACATTTTTTCGTCTTTTTTCTTCACACAGGATACATTAAAGAATTCTAAAGTGCAATTCTATTTTGCTTAACAAAAAAAAAGTCTACATGACTTTTTTGAAATTCACATAGTTCTTTATAATATCTGAATCGAGTTGGAATATATATGATGTGATTTCAACATTTTTCTTTGATGTTAAATAGTATTGATTAACTGAGATTTGATTTTGAACTGAGTTTTTGTTACTTCGTGCTTTTCTTAGATGTAAATTCGATAAGGCTTTTGTTTAATTAAAACTGTTGATGGTGTAGAGTAATTTAATTGATCAAAACCGAATTTTTTAATCTTTCTGTATGAGTAAAGCTTCTAAACCCATCAATGATAGTTTAGTTTATGTCAAATACTTTTTTTTTCAACTCGAAATAATTTAGATTTAAAAAACCACAATATTTTTAATCAAATTTACAAGAATAGATTAATTATTAGAGCAATAATTAGACCATTCAGTTCAGCTTGAATGGGTTAAGCATTTCAGTAGTCATTAGAATGCAAATGGACAGCAGAATTGTATGATTTGGATTATTGTTACTCGACTTGATATAGATTTTGTATGCACACATGTTTCTGTTAACCAGGTTTATCGAAATAATTTGTAGATTAAAGAATATTAAGAATAAATCATCCGAACTTAATTATTTTGTATTTAATTATTATAATCGGATTCGCTTGTGATAATGAGTACAATTACTATGCATATATGCTTATGGTTATTTCTTGATCATGTGATTTATTTGTATAGTTAAAATTTAACATCAATTTTCTTATGAATTAATTATATTTGAGTTTTTTTTTTAAATTGTACATTCGGAAAGAACAAGTTAATTTAAATAATATTCGTGTACTTCCTATCAGTTCGAATACTGTATGAAAGAGTACTACTTTTTCGCGATTGGAACACACCAGAAATGAAATTTTCAAGTGGAATGATAACCGTGAATAATGCGAAAAGAGTATATATATGCAGAAAGAGTCTCGGGAGGATTCAAGGGGTCTAGAAGATGGCTGAAAAAAGAGGATTACAAGAAGATAAATATATTTCATACAGAATTTAAAATTACTAAAGAGTACAATATATTTTTAGTTGCTATTAAATTTTTCGCTGATTCTTACGAATACATAGAAGTTCATACATTTGTACTTGATAGAAAAATATGGAATATTTTTTTTCTTTTTTTTTAATAAAAAATATGATTGGAATGCAAATAGTTATAAAAAAATGAAAATGTAGTATCGACATTATTTCTTGAGCATTTTTAAGTTTCTACTTTGTTTTTTCTTTTTTATATTTTCTTGTTCTTTAAGTTTAATTTTCATCGACTTCTTATCAATTTGCAAAAAAATCAAAAATTGTTTTTTCAGAAAAATTTTTTTTTTCAAATTAGCTGAAAAAGTTTATTTACCTTTCTTATATTGAAATAATTCTAAAAAATATAAAAAAATTCAGTTAACGGTTATACTAATTAGAATTGAAAATTATTTCTCTGTTTTTACTCGTATTTTCATACATAGAAAGTAATTTTTGATATAAATTATTATTGAACAGCAAGTAAGTCAAATGCCAGGTCATCGAAAAATGACGTGATAAAATAATACTGGAAACAGAATAGAAAATGTGCGTTGAAATAAGTTAATTATACAAAAAATGATAGATTTTTATTTTAAAAAAGATCCTTGAACTAACATTCAACATTTTTGCTCAAATTATTTCATTTTAATTGACTTGGAATGTATTTTTCAGAATTTTATCAATAGATGAAATATTTTTCAGTAAATTTTTAAATTCTATCTCTTCATTGTTTTATTAAAATCGCAAAAAATTAGATAATTGTCATTATTTTTTAGAGCTAAAAAATTATCTGTAAATTTTTTGATAAGTGTATACATGTCTGCATAAAATAAATTTAATACAAAGATAAAAAAAAGTAGACGATGGTAGATATCTGCAGTGTGTGAAAAGATAAAAAGAAGGAAGAAGAAAATGAACGAGTAGGGTTATGAGACCTCCTGAGTTTTAATAACGTTCGTGACACGCGAGAGAGAAAAAGTGCGAGAAAGAGAAAGGTACTGCCATTATCACTGAGAGCATATTTTCTGTAAAGTACTGGAAGATGAGGCCACAGGCATGGACCAAAAGTCCTTCCCTCGTCATCGTTTAAAGAACGTAAAGTGTCTGTACGCCTCAGTTCTTTTCACGATCTTCCTTTTTTTTATACAGCTCTATTTTTTCAACTTATTCACTAGCGCTCGCTGGATTCTGTATTATAGATTTATATGCATGCAGCTTGGCATCTTTCTGATGTCCACTTTACAAAATTACTTGAATTTAAAGTTGCATCAACTTCTACTTACATTTGTTATCAACGGTTGATTTTTTCTTGTTTTCACGTCGTCAGATATTTTCAACTCATTTTTCATGCTGTTTTTTAATATTTAAAAAACCTTTGTCTGATTTTACATAAGTTATGAATTGTCTGGTCTTCAGATGTTAAAGTAATTACGTCATTTCTTTTTTCTTCTAAACTTAAAAAATATCCAAACAAGTTTAGTACTCGGACTGTTCTGAATTTAAGATTTAGCTTGATTTTTCGGGAATTGATTAAAAATTTTCAGATGCACTTTTGAAAAACTTTGTCCACAAGTGCTTTTTGAAATTTCATAGAATTTTTTTCCAGGTGAAATATTTAAGATTTGACTTATTATTTTTGAGGACTTATTTTTTCTGGATTTTACTTTGAAGTATTTTGCATGTGAATTCTTTTTTCTTGCAAAAAAAGTTATAACATGATTTAATATGAAATTATTTAAATACCATAAGAAAAAAGATAAAGAATTATTTTTATAAATTGAAAATTCAATGAAAAAATAAAATTTGGTAATTGAGATGAAATTACCATGTTTTACTGCACTGATAAAATCATATTCTTGTATAAACAATAATTTCATTCTTGGTCATAATATTTTTAAATAAAATAGTATGTAATGTACAACATAACATAAATAAAGTCAGAATGAAAACAGCATGGATACATGATAATAGAAAGATTATGAAATTTCTGCCATCATCATGTCATCAACCTCTATCTATGCTTTCCTTATTCTGATTTTATTCATGTTATTTCAATATTAAAAATATTACAATCAAAAGTGAAAGTATTTTTTATTTAAAAATATGATTTTGTCAGTATAAATAATTAGTAAATAGATTAATCAATGTCATTTAAAACAGAATCAAATTATAGTTGATTATACAATGCACTTACTTGTTAGTAATATATTCTACAAATCGATTTACTTGGTACAGGACTTAAGAAATTAATATCGATGGCGACATTTGTCGACGCGGGTAATTAAATAAGGTATTAAACTGCAATATTAGCGCAATTAAGATTAAATAGATAGCTTATACTTGGTAAAAAGTTGTAATTAATTTATTGAAATTATTGTTGAATTATTAATAAAGGATAAATCAAACAGTATTTGGACTGTTTATGCAAAAAAAAAAATAATGAAAAATATTTTTCAAATTGAATACAAAAATATATGCATAGTTGAATTTAGTTAAAACTTTGAAGCGAATCAAAAAAAATATTTAAAATTAAAATCCATTCAACCATTTCTGAGATATCGTTAAATAAAATTTTGTCCCAAATCTACATAGGCATTTCCAACTATTTCAAATTAAAATACTTGAAAAAGTTCAAAATCGAAAATCGGTTGATTAATAGAATTCAACTTCACTTATTCGCTTTTCAAAATCACTTCTTCCCTCTTTGGATTCGCCGAAATTCATCAAAAACTCACAGTTATATAAAATTTTTTACATCAATAAAAAAACATAATCATTCCATTTCAAGAGTTGTATACAACACAATTCGTCTTTCCTTTTCACTAGATGTATTGAGTCCGAGTCGAAGGTCTGTAAAGTGTAGATAGTCACGTGAAAGAATAAAATACTAATACAAGAATAACTTTTTTTTTTCATAAAAAAGATGTTTGAGTTTCTGTGGGAGTTGATCCACTGGTCTCAGGTAGCGACAGATAACATGAGTTGACATCTAAACTGGCCAGAGGTAAAACAAACTTTCCTTCATGGGTGGTTTGAAGAATTTCTCATGTTTGCTGTCGTAAAACTAATCTTTCATAAATCTATTGCTTGACATTTCATTTTTTTTTAATCAGCAAAATTATTTTTTGTTCTACAGCGGAATTCATTCATGATAATAGAAAAGTAATTATGCTCAAATGAAAAAGGTGGACACAAGGGTGAAAGTGAGTTGATAAATACAATTTGTCAATGTGAAACTTGAATTATATTTCAGAACTTTCGACCAAATTGTGATGTCTAATGCAACACAAATATTTTCAAAACAAGATATTATAGTTATTATTATTATCACCACTATATGAATTATATTTGAATACGGTACACACAATAAAGAGAGATACAGAAAATGGGAGCACAAACTTGTCAGCAAATCCTTGTAAGTACTGCTCGACAAATCCATATTACGCCCGAGGTCTATTCTTTGATCATACTTGATTACGAAATAAATGAATTGAAAGTATATTTTGTTTTAATCGTATTGCATTATTTAATGAGAAAATAATTCATTGAAGAGTAATACGCTTTATTTATCATTCATTTACAAATAAACTTTTCACGTTCAATATTCAGATTCAACTAAATTAAATAATCATTTAAGCTAGGAAAGTTTTTTTTGTTTAATATACAATATTTATTTGTCATTTTACTTATTTGTTGTGTACTCTAGAGTATCAAGTGCTTGAAGAACTATTTTATTTCATGAGAGATTATTAAAATTGGTTAAGTACAAATGTGACCAGAAACTTCAATCTATAATATACGTCTTGGCTCTTATATAAAATTTATTGCAATAAAATGAGAAAGTCTAGAAAATGGTAGAAAATTTTACTCAATGTATTTTTACAAGATTTCATTTCAATTCCTGCAAATTAAATATATCGAAAAAAGCTCTTTTATAAAGATGAAATCTTGTTTACCACTAGGAAATATTTAATTCTATTTTTACCAACTACAATAGATTTTTTTTATTGATAGTTCAAGAAAGGTTTAGTGTAATTAAACATTATTCAGTAATTAAATTCATACTTCAAGTTCAATTTAAATGAGCACCCCTAGTAAACAGATAAAGAAGCGCGTCTAAATGTTGATACTTAAATTTTGATTACCATGAGTGTTCTAATCCTTGTCGTAAATTAATAAAAAGAAAGGCATAAAAATAAAACCTTTGAATTTACAAATTTTCGAATGAATAAAACCATTTTTAATTGATTGTAAATTATAGTGCTTAATTATAAAAAGAGACAAGTGAAAATATTGGATACATTCTTTCCTATCTCAAAAACAAATCAGGAGGACTCCAATTGACATTAATTAAAAAAATCTTGATACTTTGGTCATTGATATAAATTTTTTAAAAATCATTTATAATTTCTATCATTTAATAAAATATTTGAAGCACATTAAAAATACATTAACGGAAATTTATGGAGAAAGAGACATGTAAAGACATTGACAATTTAATTGATTTTTATTTCTCTAATAATTTAACACGCTCATTAAAATGACGATGAAATTTTTATAAATTCAATTCAAACTATAAACGTTCTATTTAGATTATAATAAAATCTTTTATATTTAAATTCATCCAAAAGACTTCTCAAAGTCCAACAGAACTTGCCCAATAATTTTTTAAGCTGCCACCCAAAATACTTATTTGTTAACTATAAAATAGTTTCCTTAGTCCGGTCTTTCATTAATTAAAATCCTAATCCTTTAAATATTCTCAGGAATTCATCTTTTATTTTTCAAGTCAAATAATTTAACCTTTGTCATACATTAAAATTAAACTAAATAATCAGTCTAGCGAGTGTAGGTAGAGTTTTATAAATCATGCTGATTAGTAACTGACAAGACTAGAAAAATATATTTCTGAATACTTTTGTCAAATGTGAAAATGAGATGTATTTTATCACAAATTTAGCCATGAGTTTAAACCATAACTGTATACATAGTAAAGTTAGTTGGTAACATACAGCGAGGTATGCAGTAGACAGTGCAATTTATCAGGAAAGTGCACGAAGCATTGGCCGGAGACGCACATTCGTCCGGCAATTTCCGCAGAATGAAATCGCTGGAAGCTCACAGTTAATACACTATCACATAGTCATGTAAAATGATACGATAAATTTGTCCCTACCACCATTATATTTTGGTTAACTAATACATCTTTATTTTGATGCTTTTAGAATAATAGACGTTATTGAGACAACTTTAACTGATAGATAATATTAACAAAGTTCATCTGATAATATTGAGTATGGCGTCACTGGTGTCCTCGTTGTAAATTCGATTACGAGTTTGAAGCCGTTCGCAAACAAGCAATGCATTAATAAGCGGGTTGTTCACGTCCATCGGGATAACTTGATGGACCGCTGGGCTTTGAAACATATTGCAAATTCATTTCTAATCATCGCTTGTAGCCAATAATAATAAAATTATTTCAAAATGTAATTACTTTTCAAGCTTACATGCATCATACTTTCATTTTGGATTATTGGGTGATAAATTTAATCATTAAATTGAACATTTTTATTATATTTGTACTTTATTTTAACGTAATGTTGAAGATAAAAGAACAAGGTTGCGATAAACTATCAGACGAACAAGCAAACCATCCACTTACGACGTGCCTGAGCACAAGTTGTTACTCTACGCTCGTTTTAAACTGCAAGTACTCTATATAAGTCAGTTAATAGTAGATGTATATACGGTTAGTACGTTAAAGAACATCGTGACCTAAGTAGATACCTATGTAGACGAGTGGAACTAGAGGAGTAGGCTGAGCATAGGGTTATAGGTATGCTACATGAGCACTTTGAAGAACGTAAAGTCAGGCCACTTGTTGCTGGCCGCATCGAAACGCGATTAAAAATTCAAACCCTTTCTCACGCTCGATCGCACTGTTTGAGATTGTTATCGAGCTATGGTGTATATCTCCTCACTTTCCCACTCATTTTTCCTACTTATTGTACTTCGATAAGTGGCTTAAGTATTTTAAGAACTTGAGGTTTACAAAATCATCTATAAAATTTATTTCAACAACTTTGCTCAACTAATTAGTCTCAGTTGAAATGATCTGATGCATCGAAAACATTTTATACTTCCGAATGCTAAGCTAAGATTACACTAATGGTATTTTAATTCTTTTCTGCACAATTTATTGAATACATTGAGCGAAAAAATACAGAAAAATTGTTGATTGAAGTTCATCGAATGAAGCTCCAGAACAAAGTTATTGTCTGACAAAAAAAAATTACTCAACAATAAAATATATTTATATTTAATAACGTTATATGGTTTTTGTTTTTTTTTAGATAAGTTTGTGATTAGTATTATTTTCATCCCCTTTCTCTAGTAGATAAATTTCTATCAATTCATGAGTTGATTTTATTATTTAATAAAATAATTAATAATTTACGTAGAAATGTAGAGTAAAATTTTCGAATTTCAACATCTGCTCGTGCAAGCACGATATAGCAAAAAAGATTTTTTTATAAATATGATAACCATAATAATAGATTAAAAATAATTTAAAGTTAGTAATGGATTGCAGAAAAAAAAAACAATATGAAAAGTTGATTCATACCGTGGATATAATTCTACACGGAGAAAAATAATCAGAGCTTTATTACTTGACTAATCAAGTAAACTTATTCTAGCAAACCTCACTAGAATTCTAGTAAAATTTTATTTGCCGTGTGGATAAGTTTGTCATGCCATCTGATAAATAGTATTAGAAAAATCAAGCAGAGACAATTCAAGATGTTTTACTTTATTTCTTAGTCACTTTATTATGTAATCTAGTAAAAATGACTAGACGGACGAAATTAATAAGAACCTTATTAGTTAACTAGTCACGTCAACTCATTCTAGAAAATATTGCTATAATTTTAGTAAAATGTTATTGGTGGTATGGATTAGTTTCTCATACTTTCTGATAAACAGTATTTGAATAACTATGCTGCCACAATTGAATATAAATAAAAATTTTGATTAATTCCAATAGTTTCGGATAGCCAAGTGGGCTAAAACGTAGGTTTAGATAGTTGCGTGCGTTAAAAGCGGTCATAGGTTCGAATCTCCCCAATAGAAATATTCTTTATTAGCTTTCAAATATGCGTTTCCCGTAATATTTAAACTGTATACACGTAAAATTGATGTTCAGCATACATAAAGTCTATCAAAAATAATTTTTTTAATATTTAAATTATTTGTTTTAAGAAGTTTTTTACTTTTTTTTTATGTAAACCGCTACGATTTTTACCGTAGGAAAGTTAAAGAATATAATATTTCTTGAAAATTATAGTAAATGATACGTTCTGTTAATTAAATTTATTGTTGATAATTTTACCGAATATTTAATTTTTTAAATATCATGGTGAATAATTTGATTCAATTAGCTACTAGATTTGTAAAAATTACTTTTGAGTCAAGTACATTTTATTAAAATTTATCGTAAACCTCGAGTATCTATTGACGAGATATTTCTAGTAAATTTTGCTTGACTCGACGATCATCCATGTTAGTGAAGGAGTTTCTAGTAAAGTTTTCCAGAATTCTCGCAATATTACTATGACTGTTTTCTCCGTATACTTTTTCATCGATTAAATAATATATTTTAAACCTTTAGTTTTTACTAAACAGAGATTTATCAAATTAAGTCTATATGATTAAATCAATTGCCATTGATTAATGACCTAAGATTGATGAAAAAATAATTGGCTCATCATCAAATTTTGTTTATGACTTGAATCTTCCAAATTGAATATTCATTTTCATTTGAATTATTCATGAACTTAACAATTAGTACTTATCAGTTTAAATGCTAATAATGAATAAACATTGAATTTTAAATGTAAACATAAAAGATCATTGAAAGAAGCAAGTATAAGTATTCAATTGGTATAATTAACTCATCAAATTATTATTAGTCCAATCATTATTTACAATGATCTTTCTCAATTTATATTATGACTCTCGTATAGTACTTACAGGTAGTAATCTGAAATCAATCAATTACAAATTATTGATCACCCATAATCAATACTGCCTTTAATTTAATTTATTGGATGATTGATCAAGAATTTTGTAATGTTCAATAAATCTTATTTGAGATGAAAATTTTTCAAACGTTAATAGGCTAATTTAATAATACAATTCAATTTGTTACATTCTAACAACTGTATAAGTGGCATAAAAAGGTCCTCGTTGTACCATTAGTAAATAACTATCAAACTTTGTCATGATAATAAAAATTTTTTCTCAGTGTATGACTTTTCAATAATATTTTCAGGAAATGATTTCGAACCAATTGGATCGTACAGTTACTAGTTCAATTGTAATATCCCACTCAATACTTTCACTTTTGTCTGATTTCGCTTTCATTCTGATTATATCTTTTTCAAGTTTATTTAATTATAGGGAAATTAACGAATGACAGTCATCGAAGTAATTCCAATAGACAGGAAGGTTACAGTCGAGGATTTCTCGAGGATGGCCAAGTAGTCATTCCAAGCTGTTACCGCAACAGGGTTTCAGTTGTAGGATAGTAAAGCCACAGATACGCGGGCTCGATCGATCGTAATAACATCGATGAAGTTTCACAGCAAGTGGACTGGGCCACGAAAATGTGAGGAATATAGAGAAAAGGGAAGCAAGGGTGAGTTCTAGCCACCAAGCATATTTCTATACATGTCCATGCCAACGTATATAAGTGTGTATCTCTGTTCATCATTGTCGCTTTTATCCGTTTGTTTAGCTAACAGCTGTCGCAAACACTGCTGCAAATTCGGACTTGTCTAAATTTTGGAAAACAAAAATTGTCATTTCATTCTAGTACTTCTCATTGATATCATAATGTTTTTATTTCAGCGGTGTCAAATTCTCTTTTTTGAAGGATTAAGTTGTCGGAAAAATTTTAAGAAATTCTCATTTTAATCAAGTTTCATTTAAAGATTTAACTTCCTTTTATTTTGAAAAAATATAAAAAAGGAGAAAGCAGTACTTTTTTTTTTACTTTAAGATTATTTATTTCGTCAAGAATTTTTTCAAGTTTGTGTTGAGCATTTTATGTACGTGTTTTCTGTTATAAAATACTCTTTGACAATTTTTTGTTACTTCTTTCAATGAAGTTCATCGATTGTTACAGAATAAAATGACCTCTTCAACTTTAAACTTTAAAAATTTATAATAAAAATTTTTAATTAATACATCAGAAATAATTAAAAAGCTAAAAGTATCTTTGATACTTTGTTTTTTATTTTCAATGAATATCTTTTTGGTAAAACTCCCCGATAAACAATAGTTAAAAATTACTGGTTCTGGATAATCGTTCAATTTACGAAAATTGCGTCGAGCAACATATTTTCACATTATGTCTTTTGAAAAAGTTAACTACCGTTTGGAATTTAAATAGATAAAAGATTGCTTTTCTTTATCTTATTCAATTCTGTAAAAAAACAAACAGAGCAAATGGAATTTTTATTCTGCAGAAAAATATTCAGTAATAAAGTTAACCCTTTAAAAGACATTGACAATAAACAAACAAATTTAACATAGCTCTGCAAATATTAAACTCAATATTTTAAAAAAAAATGTCCACCAAATTTCGTCGTGTCCTAAATTCCTAAATTTCTATTTTGATTCATGCTATGAAATTCATATTTAAGCGAAATTTCAAAATTCTAAGTCAATGGAAAGTACTTTATAAGGTTTAATAATCAATTAGTAAGTGAATCAATTTGCCAGTACAGCATAAAAATACATTCTGAACAACCGTATTTGTTGGCTGTACCAAGTTAGAGGCTTGAATTTTTTTTCTAAATTTTCAAGAATATAGCTATTCACCTACCCTTGATTTATGTAGACTAGCTTTGACTTTTTCAGTGACTAAACAGGAAAATACCTACGAAAGAATTGAATGTATACTAAGGGGCAGCGTTTTTCATTCACACTGATAGTAGTGATAGATTTACTTCATAAAGAATACTTAAGGCAGCAAAAAAAAACAATGTTCGAACCATTATTCTTTAACGTTGTTAAAATTGAAAATATCAAAATTTTGAATAAATCCTATTTGTCTTAAACAAGATTTACTAGCTACAAGTTAGAAAAAATGTTCACTAGAACAATCACTTACATCAAATATTACCATGTCGGAAAACTACTGTACTGTCGTAACAGTGAATAAATTGTTTTTGTTTGCTTAAATGAATAATATAGAAACTGAGCAAAAGTTTGTCGTGAGATATTAAATTTAGAGTTTAGGAACTATGTTTTATTCTTAGTGATAAGAATGTAATTTATATGGAGAACCAAGTCACAAGAAATATTCATAAATAACTCGGCAAGATCAAACACTCATTGTGCAGAAAAAGAGATATTGAAAAAGTCAAAATAGAATATATAAAGTTTTGAAGGCCTGGAGATAAGAAAGGTACAGTCAAACTTCTAAAGGTGTTTATAATCTGTCGTAAAATAAAATGAACTTGAAAGAAAAGTTTAAAAACCTTACATCTTTTGGAATTACTTTTTTCTCTTCCTTTTTCTGACTTTCACAATCAATATAAAACTATTATATGAAATGAATAATTAATGAGAAAATATGACCGAGTATTAAATTACTAAAATGATCATCATTATTATAATAAAATATAAAATTAAAACAAGATGGCTCGAAAGAATGAAAAATATTGTAGTGTAAAAGTGCAGAAGTTGAACATCTTTTAAAAAAAGGTTTTAGCTTGCTTTTGAGATATCCGATATTTCTTAGCAGCAAACAGAGGCAAATAATGTTTTTACGCTGAAATGCGATGAGAGTGTCTTAAGGAATCAACGTAACGGTCTTGAAAGAAAAAAAAAATCTGGTTTACTTTTTAGTTCTTCAACATGAAATGAATAAATAAATAAATTCATAGAATCCATTGGTTCACTTAAGATTTTCTACTCGCATTTTTTCATCATTTTGTTCATGTTTTATTTTTCGTCTTCCTACAAGAAATGAGACACAAGATCGTAAGGTTGAAAAAAATTCTGACTCGCGAAAATACTGTAAAGCCTCTAGCGCAACTAATTTATATTCTACCCTTTGTAACAGATGTTGGAAATATTTTCTAATATGATTATATCATACACTTGATATTTTTAAAAGTGAAAAAATGTAAGAGAACAGGTACTAGTATTTTATCAATGTCAAACTGGCATCACTTAAATATCTACATTAAACTTTTATCATATTCACGTTTAAACTAAAGTATATTCCAATATCCTGCATGTTGTTATTTGCATAAACTGAAAACGATAATCGATTTTGAAGATGGCGAGGTTCAACTAGAGCCTTATGTAGATGTAAATGCATAGAGAACATTCATTGTAAGTGAAATAACCAGATCGAAAGCACTACCAAGTTGAAGGGTAAGAACAAAGACGACCTAGATCTAATAAGATAAGACTTTGATATCACCTTCAATAGTAAAGTTATCATTCAATCAGCAATGTGGGTTAGTTGGTTTCCAGTTCTTTACTTCCTTCGTCTTACAGAAAATGAAAATTTTTCATCGACGTCTTTCAAAATCAATTGATTTTGATGCAACTTTCTGAAGTTGAATTAAACTTGGGTATAAGTTTTATCTTATTAACAATTAACATTAGTCAGCAATGATATTAATAGGACTGGTAAAGTGGGCAATGGAAAAATTTAATTGAATGCAAAAGGTTATTAATTACTAAAACCTACAGATCAATAATGGAATAATATTTTTTTATCATCTAAAATTTTTTATTAATTGAATAAACTTAAGTTTATATTCAAATGGATTTTAAAAAATTTTAATAGTCAAGTAAAACAAAATTATGCTAAAGGAATATTTGTTAGTTTTGTAAATGAAAAGGATTGTTTTTTCAATTACTTTGATGAAGAAACAAAAACTCAAGTAAATGTTTTCTTGTTTTGCTAAAAAATTCGTATTCATGCAAATATTTCATTTCCGTTGATTTTTTTTCTGTAGAATTCTTCATTTCCAACATATTCTTTATTATAAAAGTGTATAATAGAACAATTTTCATGAAATAGAACTTGAAATAGATGTAGAGTGAATCAAACAAGGACTAACTACAAATTTTTGTTAATATATTCTATGACAAACTGTAGTGTAGACCTTTTCCGTCTTTATTACTTCTTTTGCTACCTCGTAAAAAGAGCAACACAGACATTTCTTTCTTGTTACTACGAATTATTATTTTTACACAATGTAGAAGTGTACAACAAAGAATTCTTCTTTGTTTGAAGATTTTTAATGAAACCTATAGGTTTAATTAAGTGTACTTAATTGTAATCACAAAATCACATAAATTGTCGTCATTACAAATTAATTTAACCCACAAGATAAAATTTTTTATAAAATTAATAAAAAATTTAAATTTTATACTAAAAATTATAACATTTATCATTTTTAAAGTAGAGTTGTTTAAAAATTAAACAAACAAAACGTCCAATAAAGAATCTTCTTCTTATATTGTTTGAGAATACTGTTTTGCTTGAATGTTTCATTGAAATAACCACCATAATAGATAGAATAAAAGAATAAACCCAATTAAATCAATAAGTGAACTGTTAGGTTAGTATATCGATCATTAGATGAATAGCAAATTTAAATATAGATATTGTTACTTAATTAATATTGTTCCAGTTACAAGGGACGTCTCAATAGATTTTAGAGTACATTTACTATCAGAAATAATTTACAATTAATTTTTTAATACTGGAAATTGGAAAGAGTTTCTTTAATGAAGTTTTAAAAATTTCTATAGACCAGTTAGTATTACTAAACCTTGTAATTAGTATTTACTACTTCTTTTTAATGTAGAAATTGTTACTAAAAGAAAAATTTATTCCAACAATTTAAAAAGAGTTCTAGTAACATCTACTAAAGCCTTAAAATTTTGTCATATATCTTTTAATTAATTTTTTGTCAATTAGTTTGTTAAATACGACTTTTAATTTGCTGAAATAAATGTTTTTTCAATGTTTATTTTGTAAAATTTAATTACAATGTGAAAAGTCTCTATTACATTGAGTGCTTTGTGTCTATAGTGAAGAACCTGTATTACATGAACGATATAGGAGTGAGATGTTTGAGAAATACACACCAAAGGTAGACGATAAACATGAGACAACGACAATAGATGTTGCAATGGGTGTTTGTTTATAAATAAATATCGGAGAACGTCGTTCAATCACGTACTAGTGTGAATGATTAGAACTCCATTACCGGTCTCAATTTAATATCATTTAATGCAAGTGATATTTGTATTAAATTCAAAAGTTCCATTCGACAATTACACAATTTATGTTGGAACAAATACAGTTTTGTTTTCTCAAGTTAATTGAATAAATATCTTGATAAAAACACTCGTAGATGATGAAAAAAATTCAAATACTTTCAAATAAATTCATTTAATATCACAATAATTATTTTCATAGAAGTATCAACACTATCTTAAAGAGCTTAAGCAGAAATAATTCAATGTTAGTCTAATTATAGAGCATTAATAATGATAAAATAAATTGCCGTGATTCCATTTTGTGTTCCTAAACTAATATTAGTGTAATATGCATGATAACAAAAATGACCGCCCAGCTTAAGACCATAGTCTCTAATGACATCAGAATATGCGAAACGTGTCAACTGACCTACTACGACGGATTATTCTCGAGAGAGATTATCCGATTATAGACACATCGGATGGTCCAATCACCGGATAGCCTCTGGAGGAATCCGTCAGGGTTGCATCATAAACCAGGTCAACAATGATATGACTTGTTGGATTAAAAACTCTAGAGTAATAAAACTTTTCAATTTAGTTTATAGTGGTAATTAGATAGCATGAAATTCTGTGATTCTGATGCTGTTTGAGAGGCAAGTATGGAAGCAAGAATCTCTCTAAAGTTGCGGCTGGAGGTTGCCGAGGTCAAGGTGGTGAGGGCGTTCACCAAGATTATTATTCCCCTCGGGAGAATTTGAGCACAAGAGCGACAAAGAAAGAAAGATTCCCCTCCAATTTCATCTTGGACATGTAGCCATTCTTTACACGTATGTGTTTGAGCATAGCTCTAAGCGTTCTCTTTGAGCTGGTACCTTCAAGGGAAACAACTTGAAGACTATAATGAACTATAGCTATTTTTCACTCTTCCTTTGGTTGTCTTTCTTTACACTTGAGATGACATTGAATGACCTTGATTAAAGATAATGCTCTGAGCGAATAAATAGAGTTGGAATAATGTTGAGGATGATTGATATCAGTAGGAAAAAAATTACTAGTTGGAAAAAAGAAATATGTTACTAAAGAAATCAAGAATAGCGAGATTTGTCGTCAAATATTTGTAGATACATTTGATCAATATTTATATCAATCTTGTAGAAAGCATCAGTTGTAAGTATTAGATATGGCGTGTGTATGGAATATGTTTTTCTTCAAATAACTCCTGGGAATCGTTACTATATCGATAGACATTGAGTAAAGATATGGTTCTATTTCAATACGAAAAATGGAAAAGACTATTTGGAGCTTCGTATTCATCGTGCAATCTTGATTTGTTGTGAGTGACAACAAGAAAATCGCGTCTACTCCGCATACAGAAATGTATTCTTGTATTTTACTTTGCTTGCTTACTCCAAATACATACGTACTGTAAATGTAATATAAGTTTCATATTGCATCATCTACATAACCCTGTAGGATGCAAAATATTATACTGATACAACTTTTTTTACATTGATTTTGAGGATATTTAATTTGCAAAGTTTAACTGTTATATGTTTAAAAAAACAATTTTTTAAAATTATTATCATTTTTCATAAAAAAATGGTTGTTTGAATTTGTGAAAAATGAATTAATAAGTTATTGGTATAATAATATGTAATGAAAATAATTTTTACTTTAGCACGATTTGATTTATTCAACCAGAATTATTTTGATTTTAAATTTTCACTAGATTTAATTATTAATCTCCAACGATCTGTAATAATAATTTCTAGATGACCAATTTTTGATGAATTTATTCAAAAACTTGATTGAAATACCATTAATTACCATTGATATTAAAAAATTATCAACGCTCCAAATTTCTTTATATAATAAATATTTTTCTATCGTAAAATTTAATTAATTTAATTTTTTATAATATAAAATACACTAAAATTACTCACTTAATAAACCACTTTCTATTAAATCATCATAATAATCAATTGAAAAAATTATTTAATTGCAAATATAATTATATTAATCAATTTCCAATGAAAAGTATAGATAATTAAATATTACTGATGATAAAAAACCTTAAAAATGTTATTTGCAAATAAAATAGGAATCCACATATCACATTTTCATCTCATTCATGTGAAATACTACATGTGAACTATATGTAATGAAATTAAATTTTGAACACCCCACATTAGACAGTAGGAAACGGAAATTAAATCTGCCGACATTTTAACTCGTTCTCTCATTCTCATTGTCTTCGTTACATGATTTTCACATCGTTAATCTTAACGTTTTAAATATACCTACACGACATATCTTCATACAGAATGACTTTTCGAATTAATACAATTTATTTTCCTTTCATTAAATAATGTTTAATATAATTCATATAAAATCTACACGTTAGTGTGTAAAATAGAATAAAAAATCAATTCACAGAAATAATTAAAAACGCAGAGTATTTGAGGTATGATAGTGAAAGCATGGACATTTTGAAGCTCTAAAGTACAGAAGTAATCTCCAGATAGTGGGTTTCGTGTCAGACGTTTTCTCAGCTCTTGTGTCGATAACATCTGTCGAAAAAGAGTGAGACTAAAGCTTGGTAGCATTATACGTTTAGACGTTTTAATAACAACACTCTTATATTTTGTGTAAACGATTTTAGTCTGTCTCGCCTGCTTTAAGTGAAGTTATTCTGCTGGTCACATTTTTTTCTTCTCCCCTCGACTATTTTATTTTTATCACTTTAAAACTACGAGACTCATCTCGAGGGACGAATGCGATATTTGAGAGATTTGCAAGGGTTTGCCCATGCGGAAATGCCAACTCCTCCACTTTTTTCGTTAATAATAGACATTCTCTTGGTCTCTTGAGATCCCGAGCTTCACTTAAAGTATGGGAGCTAGGTGGAACACTCGAGACGTGCAGAGAGCAAGAAAGAATATGATTCAAAACAAAAGAAAAATGAGTATTTCGTTCTACGTTGTTCAAATGTAGAATGAAAAATGATACTAGTAATAATAGAGAGAAATAGAATGGATAGTAAAATATAGTGATGGGTAGAAAAAATTCGACATTCATTTTGCTAAGTGTTCATAAACTATTTGCTATCCTATTAATCATCCTTACTTCTTTAATCTCGTTAGTCTTTTGCTGATATGTTCGATACTAGCAATTGTTAGTTCCTATTCAATGCTTTATTTTATTTTCTGATCATTAAACTAGGTCAGTGTGTTCATCTACGTTAGAATTTTCTTAGTTTTTTTCGTTTTTTCATTTTTCTAGAAACTCAAAGGATCATCTTCTTCGATGTCTTTGGACATTTTACAATCTCTTTGGAACTGTGATACTTTCACTTATTATAGCCATCTATAACTCATCACTCATCAATGAAACTACAATTTTTGTGTGTCTAGAATTGGCATCCAAAAGAAATAAGAATCGTTTTTTTTCTGCAAATTTTTGTTACTCATTTATTATAAATGATCTAATTATATATTGAACGGCTCAGTTGTTTTAGTTATTTTTTATTTTACATTTTTTCACGAGTTAGCTTCAAATAAGATAGAAATAATTTACTTTTGGTAAGAATATTATTAATGACTAAATACCTCAATAAAAAATAAAAAACATAGACGAAATTAGTTCTCAAATATATACTATCTTTTGATAAATATAATCAAGATATTGAAGCTGATGAGTTATTTATGCATTGATATTTTTTTCGTAAAATATTGACAACTTTTTATGTTTAAAAATGAACAACTAATTTCGAGAAATTGTAACTCACGTCCGTCCTAATGTTTCATGTTGTTGGTCAAATCTCTAAATCTAGCGAAATCTGAAACTGAATCCTTGATCATTTAAGACACACACGATCACTGGTAGACCACCTGCTACACTTGTTTTCCTTCAAACGTGACTAGGAACCACAGTGAACTCAAGATCGTAAGAGATATAACTTTAGCACGTTCTTCAATCTTCATATTCATACGTTAAAGTGTTTTCCAAAAAAGATGAATAACAGCAAAAATATTTGTAATATTTATATTACAACTACCGTTATATTTGTATAATATATTTCTTACTTTTTTTTTTAAATTTGATAAATACTTTTCTGCTTCCAGGTCTATTTTAGTTTTATTATTTTACTTAAATAAATTAAAATAAACTTCTCATCGAGTATTTTTTTTTTTTTTTTCAGTAAAACTGAATTTTAAAAATTAACATTGTTCGTATCTATCTGCATGATGCTCTTAAATAAAATAAAATAACTGCATGAAAGAAACTGAAAAAACTTCATTCTGAGGAATTTAATTTAATGATATGAAGTTTTTTTTCTTGTTTAAAAATAAATTGTGTACATTTTAAAACAGAATTTGTTGAATATTGAATTGGTTAATATTTTTAAATAAAAGAAGAAAAATTACATATGTTCAAACTTTCACATACAATCAGAAAATGGAGATAATGAAAATGTATTTTTAAAGTGAAGTATTTTTTGCCAATAGTCAAATTGGTTATTCAACCATTTTAATAACTTCAATGTACTTATTGAAGATTAGAAATTTAGAATTGAAAGCTTTGCTGAAACAATTTTTTGAAAGACAGCTCAGGAAATTATTCTATCCGAAAATATCGAAAATTCAGTACTTTTAACGCAAGGTTGGAGTGCGAAAATGTGGTTCATATTTTATCAATAAGAGTTTCCTTCATGAAAGCGATTGCTTGCAGAATTCAATTCAAAAACTTGCTCTTGGATAAATTGAATCAGCCCTTTGAGTTTTACACGAATACCCACTTCAAACTCACATCATTGAACTACCTTGGAAGCATTTTTACGTTTGATGTAAAAAGGCTTGTACCTTCGAAAAAAAACTCTATCCAAGCAAATACCGTATTTCATATATTACCTTTATACCATTCGACTTTTCTATTTATATTATTATATAATTAATTTCCCGTTTTTCTTCGCATTTTTTTTTCAAGCATTAACAATTAAATAAAAGAAGAAAACTTATCCTTTTTTCGAAATTATTTGGTAGAATAATTTAATCTGGAATGCTGAGTTGGATCTGTACTAAAGGTTGTGATGAAAAATTTAAAGTATGATGTTAAAAAAATTTTAAGGGTTCAGAGGGTCGAGAAATGAAAAAAAAGATAAATACTAAATTTATTGGAAAAAAAAATCCCTCTTATTTCAAGTGTAAATACGATTTATTTTCATAATAAGTATTTTTATTTCAATTTAATTGAGATAACGGAGAATATTTTTAAACAGATATATATAAATTTGAAGAGATAAAATTAGCATTCAGATTATATGATTACAAGAGTTAATACAGAATGAATTTGATATTACTGTACTTTTTATAGGTACATAAGTTTTTATCACTCTTAAAATAAATAAGTTAATTATATATAGTTGGTAGTTTGTATTACGAGTTTATTTGTGTTTACAGTAATTTTTTAATTTCTATCAGAAAAAGAAGAGTTAAACATTCTAGAAGTTTTACTCTCTGACTGACTTGGTAATATTGAAAAAATAAGTGTTATAAATGCATTTTATAAGATTTACGTTTTTCTTTTGGATGCAAAACTGAATACTCTTTCCGCTTATCTCGGATGATCTTCCGTCGAGATTTTATAACCTGCGACAGCTGTTATGCATCCTTGTAAATCCATTGAGTTTTCAAAACTTACTACAGACCTCATAGTTGACCTATGTATACCAAAGTTCTTAATCTTACATTTATTTCACCGTGTACATACTTGTACAATGTTAGCGAATAAAGATTCAATTGGTGGGTCAGTGGTAAAAGGACTTGCACAGAACATGACAGAAGTTGGTGAAGAGCGTTTGCGCAAGATTTTGCCGCAAACTGCAATGTGAATGGTAAACCTTACTCTTAAATAATATTACTCTAGCCTTAAGCGTTTATTCCTATTTGTTTCATCATTTCAAGTTAAGGACATTGTATTTGAAATCAAATTCGTAAATGGCAGATAAAATAACATGATGATGTTGCCAAATATTTCACTGTCTTCTCTCTTTTTTTCTTTATTCATATAATTGGCAATATTTCGTAGATGATTTCTTAATTATTAAAAATAACTCAGAATTAACTTTCATCTTATGATAATTTGAATTATTTTATTTGAACGTAAAGTAATTCATTATCAGCCACGACTGGTAGTTGAATATCATTTAAGGGACTTTAGTAAATTTTTATACAATGTAGTAGTAGTTCTGTTATCAATAATTCAACAATATCATTCCCAATAAAGTAGAAACTTTAGTCATTTAGTTTTTTTTTATTCTTTATGAATAGGTGTTTTGTGCTATTTTTTTTAAGTCAGACTGAAGTCAATGATCAATTTAAAATGACACGTTAATTTTTTTATCGATCAAGTTTATCTTATCGCATTTTTTGAGTGAATTACAAATTGCCCTATTTAAATATTAATTTGATCAAACTTCGAATTCATCTTAATGGAAGATGAATAAACGCACCTCAATCAGCTTAGACTTACTTATCTCACCTAGTGGGCCAGCATTATTTTTCTCTTTCCGACCACCCTGAAAAACCGAAATATGACTACCGCAACTACATGAAATCCTGATCAGGAAAAGTTATTTTTATGCAGATCCAGGTAAAACTCTTTAAACTCTGAAGTATATCTAGAAAAATTCTGACCTTCACAAAGCTATAGAGGGGAACAAAATTACGCAAATTTTTATTGTTAGCTTAATGCTTTTCTTACTAACTTTCGAGGTAATCGTAAATTTATCTGAAGTTTTCACTGAGGAATTCCGGTTTGTTCAGCTTTACCTTATACCTGCAAGGGTCACTTGGCCATCAACTGCAATGAAATAATTTGTGAATTTTAATACCTAATGATTAGGATCTTATATTTAAAAGAATAATATATTCGATAAGAGTTCCTCAAAATCACTGGGAGTCTGAAGAGGTTCTTTATGCTAACTTGAAAAGTGATTTTTTTCAATAAATTAAATATTTAAATAAATATAATTTCATCAAAGAAATCGACTGCAAAATCGTTGGATTCAATTTTTACTCAAAATCTTTACATTTTTAATTTTTACAATTTAATAATTCTTGCAAATAATTTTAATAGCAGGAGCATAAGTTTAAAAAACAGAAGGTCGTAAGTAAGAAGATTACGAGAGGTTAGTTCATTAGAAAAAAAGTCTGCTAGAGAGCCGGAAGACGGAGGAACAGACTAATGCATTTTAAATGAAAAGTTGAGCGGATGCATCCGTAGAGGAAAGAGAATGAGATATCGCGGTAAGCTGGGTACAGCTAAAGTTCGTTTGTACCTTCCTATAACTTTGGTTATCTTCATCGATTCGATTTATACTTCTCTCCGAGTCTTTAAACGACGTTATATCTTGTAAAATTGATAAGAGAATTATTTATTAAGTTTAATTATATCAATAAAACTTGAACAAATGCGTCTTTAAAAGACTTAACATTTTGTTGAGTTGTTAATTAATTAGTTAGTACAGCTTGTACTTGGTTGGCATTTGTATACTAATGTAATTTCTCTGTGGTTACTTACTTAGTTAATGTCCTTAGTTAAAGATACTCTGTAGTATCAGGAAGTTCGGATAAAGGGTCTAGATAACGAAAATTCTCAAATACCTAAGTCAATTTCACAACTTGTTCGTATTATAACTTTGTCATTTATGGCAATTCTGCGCTACTGTAGCTTTCTTTTATCCCCAATTTAATTATAAAGGAAACAAGGGGTTGGTCGGCCTGTTTTAAATATAAATTTTTAACAGGATGTAACCTGTCAAACTCAAAACTTCTCACTTTAAATATTTATAACAATTTTCTTAATAATCTAAAGACAACGTAGTGAATTATTTCTCTTAATTTTCGACAATGTAATGGTCTTTGTTTAATAGATAAAATAATTAAATACTTAGAAATTATTTAGAAATTTATTTCGAAAAATCTAATCGGTATGTTATTAAAAGCCGTAATTAAAAATTTAAATTTATCAGCTGTCTCCTAGTTTTCTCTTGTTTTCTCTTGAGTGATATCAACTAACAGTCTAATTAGAATAACTTAATTAAAACGTTTTGAAATATTAAAGACAATCTTTGTTATTTACATTTAACGGAGCACATTAATCTGTTTAAAAATTAGGTTTAAAATTTATTTTATTCTAATTTAACTTTTAACTATACGTACAATTCAATTACGTAAATATAGTAATAAATATTGAGGAATATTAAATATATTTTATAAATCGACAAATTCCGTGTTATTGTTGAATTTTCTGCATGAAATGCAGATAGTAGTTTCAATAGTAAACTATTGTTTAAAATATTACTTTTCATTTATTTATTTATTTATTTATTATTTATTTTTTTTTTTTTTTAGAGTAAAAAAGTACATAATATTATATGTAAACTTTTTAGTTCATTGAATTAATTTTTTTTTTACCTCTTTTACTCGTAAGCCATGAATACAATAAATTTATCGTGATCCAATAATTTAATATAAAGCTTCTTAATAATACTTTTTTCCATTAAGCTCGCATTTACTTGACAAATAAAATTATTTACGCATGCTGTTTTTCAATAGAAAAGTTTCAATAGATAAAGTCAATGGTAAAATTTTTTTTTCAAAAATATTATCGATAAAAATCTTTGGTGTTTCTATTCGACAGCTATAAATCAACTATTCTGTACAATGAAGTTCATTTATTTTTCAGTATATTTTGTCACAATTATTTATTTAAAATTAATAAAGTCGTTCATTTTTATTCATATAAAACTGAGTATATTAATTAACTCTAAACAAAATGAAAATAAATTAAAGGACGTTAGGAAATTTACCAACATTTCTCGAGTATACAAAAGATTTGAAAGACAACAAGTGGTGGGAATACGGCGAATCGCTGAGAGTTCTTTGTCTTCGAAGTAGTTCAAGCTAGCATGAGTCAGACACTCGACAGTACACTTTCACGTCGATGGCTTTGTTTTGCTGTTCTCTACCATCTTAACTCTCATCATTCTTGTGTTAGTTTCAGATTTACCTTGAACTTCAATAGATTTTTATTAGTCGAAAACAATAATAACAATAGTCTAATAGAACACACTAATAATAATACTAAAAAAATTCATCAAAGTTAGACATACAAAAAGTTTTAAGTGAACTCTTTGAAGTATTACTAGAAGTTTGTCATTTTTGAGAAAACCAGATTATTACTTTTAAAGTACCTACACTTTTACAATACATAGATTGATTTAGTTGCTAATTCATTGCAGGAAAACCATCAATTTCTATTTAATATATATATTTTCCGTCGTGCATATACACCTGGTTCAATAATATTTACCATCTCAATAGAAATCATTAAAGAAAAAGGAGAGCTCAAGAGATTTATAATCCCCATTTTATTTATGGGACAATTATTTATTGAAAAGATTCACAATTGACATTTATATTACAAAATTAATCGGAAAAAAAGTACAATCAATTTTTGGATTACGACTCTTTTGAACAAATTCTAAATAAATTAGTTGGGTAAAAAAGTTCGCCAATGTTTGTTTGCTTTGTTTTTTAATTTTTGCAAAAGTGTTGACATTTGTCACCGAGAAGATTGGTAAAGGTCATTAAGAGTAAAGAAAAATATTTTTGTTCGAAAAACTATAAATTTCGTTTTATCGATAAAAAACAATTAAAACATGAAATCATAAAATAAATAATTCTATTATCATTATATTTTTGATATTTTATTTACTTTATTGAAATATATTTAATCGTTATTAAATTTTTTCTAAATCTTATTTAGTATATAAATTCTTCAATTCACTACAAAATCACTTTAAGAGCTTTAAAAGCAAAAATAAATTTATTTTAAAAGCTTATCCCTTCATTCATGATTAAAATAGAGACTTTTCAAACAAAGGAAAATTCCAGACTTTTTCTTAAATAATTCTTTTCTACACAAAAAAAGCTCAATTAATTGATAATTGTTCAATAATTTTCGTGAGTTCTATTCAAATAATAAACAAATAATTATTCTCTGTTATTTAAACATTCCAATTTTTACAACAAATTGTATTTTTTTTTAATTCAAATCATTGATAGAGATAAATGTAAGAAGACTTATGATAAAAAATAATATAGAAATATACAGTTAATTTTCCAAAATTTTTCACGCACCCTATTTGACCTCGTGTTTTGTAGGGAAAATTGAGTTAAAAATTGTTTAATATTAATGCTAAAAAATAAACAAATGAATAATTTGATTTAACTTTTTCAATCGAAAAATTCTCGGATTACAGACAAAGGAACTGAACTCCCGCCATTCTAAAACAGAGTTCGATCGATGGTAAACATCTTCTTTGTTCTTAGTCAGACTTTTGGCGAGTGCGAAAAGTTCCACGAGTAGAGTTCAAACAAAGAAAATCGAGTGTGTGCAAGAGACTGAATCGAGTGATGAGAGAGGTGTATATAGAGGGAGGAATGGATGACGAATCGTTGAAATAGTGGGGAAGAGAAGTCTGCATTATGTGTTATACCGCCATGAGAGTAAACCCCATGTATCGTAGAGGCCGCACAGCCTCCCCCATAACGTGACCCCTTGGAGGCTCTATCGATCCGCCCTGCTGCTATAACTATCCCGCTTTCGTCGCAGCATCCCCTTCTGTATCGTACAAGGGAAATGTTCGGAAGGCTCATATGAGTCCTGACGTGAACAAAGAAAACACGTTCTCGACAAAAAGACTGAACGCGACTATTCTTTGTTGCATTTGGGAGATTATGGGTAACTATCCCCTTATAAAAATCTGCCGATTCCAATGACCTTTAAGTCACGATTGAATTGTAAGTTAGAGAGGTCAAGATTTATTCTTTTGTGTTCCATTGAAATTTATCATTGAATTCATTATTTTTTACCAATCCATTTTTTCCCCAATCATTTCTTTATCAAGTGTTGCAAATCATGTTTCAATGTATTCATATTTTCTCATTGAAAAAGTAAATTCAATGTTTTCCATCATCACATTATTCCTATTTGATGCTTTGAATTTACATAAGTCTACTAGACCCTACTTCTTCGTAAACTTAAACTATTGAAAAATGGATTAGAATTTCTAAAAGCTCTACTCTACTCTATTTTAATTTAAGTAAAAGGGCAGATAAAATAAAAAACATATATAAAGTATTATTATAAATATGTAAAACATCATCGAGACATCTAGAAAACCGATAAATAATAGATTTTAGAACTTTAGAACTTTGCCTAAATATAAATAGAACTCAATCCGATCTTGAAGTTGTGTTCTATGCAAATCGAAAAAATCCGCTTTCAACTTCAGACTAAAAAAAGCGGAAATTAAGCTCTAATTGAAGTGAAAACCCGATTCAAATTGTATGCATAATCACATATCAAGGAAATAGTTACGATTTTTAGACTGTCAATGATTACTTGAAAGTTGAAAAAAGAAAGAAATTTAGTCTTTTTATTCAGAAAAAAAGACCATAGTATGGTACTTTTGAAATGAATTTTCCACAATTACTTTAAAATAAAGATATTTTTCAGAGTAATTTAGACTCAACGACATTTTTAGTAGTATTGTTTTTTTATTCATCATAGATGAAAGCTGTCGCATTTACTTCTATGAGTAGGTCTATGCGGTTATAAAATCTCAAAAACAAAAAAAAAAAAAAAAAAATACGATAAATGTTCGAATAAGTTTTTTACATATTAAAAGCCACTTCACAATAACTTCTTTGTACCTAAGTCAGTTCGAGAAAATCCTAAAAGGACATATCACCTAAAGGCACCTTAGTTTTAACATCAACTATGTCTCTTAAACCACAAAAAAGTTGATTTATAAATAGGAGAACATTCCTAGTTGCCGAGATTTAACAGTCTGGTACATTAGTACAAAGAAGCACGTTACATGGATTAAATAAAGAATAAAGGATTATGTGTAAAACTCTATAGATACACGAGAAAAAAATACCATCGCATTTAAAAATTTTTGGTATTATCGACTTTTTTAATAACAAAAAACAAAAGTCAAAGTTTATTTAAATATATTCTCTGTACTCTTAGCTTAATAAAGAATTGAAAAATGAAACAAAAAAAAGTGAATTATCAAATTAATTGAATTTTTAACCTTAGAGTTATAATAACTTCAAGTTGAGAATTAATTACTGAACAAATTATTGGTTATTTATTTGTAATGAAAAGCATTCTTTCAAATCTAATTGTATATTTTGGGGAGATTAAAGTTCACTGAATTTCCGTTGATTTTCATTAACACACCGTTAATGGAAAAATTAATTGAAAAAAATTGTACTCGCCAAGAGTTGAATGTTGGTCCATTGATGAAAGTAAATGAAAATAAAAATATCATATTTCTCGTTATCGTTACATCGTTAAGCCGCATAGTCTGCAGAAATGGTAGTGGCAAAGTAGAGAACATAAATGTTATATCGACCCTTTAGACGTAATAGGAAAGAAAGATAGCAAAGTAAATGAAGAAAGATGAGACTAAAAGAATATCTAGTGAATGTCACTTGCCTTAGCGAACTGTTAAGTCACCCTCTTTAGATGAGAACTTCCACCCTCGTTGAAAGTTGTCGTTTGAACCCTCGTAGCAAAACCGAGGGTTCTGTTTCGATTCTGCTTGTGTTCTCTATACATTGCAGCTTGGATCAATGTGGCTCTCAGCAATTCTCTCGGAGGATTCTGTTTCCGAGTATTTGTGGATATATACATGAGCAATGGAGAGACTCTGGTGTGGTAAGGCTAGGACTTTTGGTCACTGGGATAGGTTAGTCTCAACACCACTACCCAGTCCCTTGTTCAATGTCAAGCACAGTAAATGCATCAAATGGTATAGAGAAGGCAGAACCGTACATAGAACCCTGCGACGGTAATCATGTATTGGATGATCTATGCTCCTAGCAGCTCCTAGATATTTCTTTACTATATTTGACGGATCATTTCCATTTTATTGCTGAATTTTTGTCGATTCGTCCGTCAACGGTCACTGGAAATTTCACCTTGATTTTACTCTATTATTTCTTCTCTCAAATCTCAGTCTTCTTTTTTCCTTCTTTTCGTAGCATCCTTTTCATTAGTATTCTCTTGATAAATAGACATGAATAATTATAATTACATTGACGATATGTTGAGAGTTTGTGGATATGGTATAATTCTAGCTTTCTTTGTCATCGTTGAAATAACAAGGTGTGAGGAAACGACGAACTTTACACTTATCTCAATATTCTTTTCTTTTCTTAAATACCGTAACTTACATCATTATTAAAACCTTTATTTCTGCTAATTCTAAGATAAAATTGACTATCAAAATAATGGATTAAATTAATATTATCTAATGAAAACATTTAGAATAAATATAATGTATAAAGAATGTTTTTTTCATCTACATTCAAATGAATTACTTAAAAAATTAAAGACTCGTTTTGAAGCATTTGTAGAGCAGTAGATAGTCCGATTTTGAAAAGAATTGTTCCCTAAATTCACATTGTGTCCTTCGTTCCTTACATGTTATTGAGTTGAATTATTGAATAGAGTCCTATGTCAAATATGACTACATTGAAGTGCAAGAGTTGAATAAATTTTCCACTTACATATTTATTATGATTTGAGGTCATTAATATTAATATTATCATCTGTTATTCGTCACTATTTCTTAGGGTTACATCAGTGACACCAGCGACTTCAATAAAGAAATATACTTGTAATAATTTATTATTCATTATTTAATCAATATCTATTGGTTCATTTAATTTAGGGTAAAAAGTCCATATCAAAAAAATTAGAGATGGTTGAGACAATCATTTGTTGTTCACATGTGAAAATTTTCATTGAATAACTCACGTACTCTCTAAAATAATCAACTGATCTTTTATACTCATTTTTAAAAATTTCATCGTGCACAAAAAAAAGTTTTTCAGTAAGAAACCGTTTTTCTAAAAAGTTTTAGAATACTCTTCCTTCAAGTAATTTATTATTTTCCATAAAATATTCTGGTATTCGATCAATTTTACCTTCTTTGGAAGTATATCCATTCGAATACTTGAAACTTTTTTCTTCAAAATTTCTTATAAAATAATTGGAAAAAATCGAAAAATGATGAAAGCAAATATTTCGTTTTTCAGTCATAATAATATCTTGGCACTAAAATGTACTATGATGTGAAAAGTGTCAATAAGTTTTAAAGATGAAAAATAGTGTGAGGATTCTCCGACATTTTGGAAGATTGAAGAGACTTTGGTCTCAGCAGATCAACGTGAAAGATCGTTGTAAAGGTCACGTGATCGGTGTGTGGAACTGTGGTCGTTTTCATCTGTTTTACCGTCGTTCTAGTGGATTGGCATGTTGAAGGGTTCTTCGATTCTTTCTAGTGGATTGATCGGCGAATGTTGATGGATGCAAGAAGAAACTCAACAAAGTACAAAGAGTTATGTGAGTTATAAAGTATATTGAAAGGAAAGAGGATAATATCTGCAAGATAAATATGACTATAACTATGAATATATTTATATTTTTACTATCAATAGGTAAAAAACATTTAGAGAATTTCCATCTTCTTTTTCTATGTAAAGAGATTACTTTACAAAAAAATGATTAAAAATCGAATGCAATATATCACTAAAAGTTATTTTCATCATTCAAGTAATTTTTTAACTCTTGAATTTTCTGTGTTCAGAACTGGACGGAATTTGAGCTGAAAGAACCCAAAATACATGAAACACTTTTAGGTTTTGAGCCTCATACAAAAACCACGACATATGACTATATATTTGCACGTATTCGCGTACCAACACGCTGACCAAATATCTCATGGCACATTGCGGCATGCATTGGACCTCGTGTTGCATGTGCGAACGTGCTGGAGGTACAAACGTATATACCTGCTGGAGCCATACGTGAGGCAAACGTTACTACATCTATAGACATTCACCTCATCTCTAGTGATTCGGTAATAGAGTGCTAAATTTAGTCCAGTTCAATGGGTATTTCATAAATTAAAAATAACTTGGGTTTCAATCAAACTATCGATAATACTTGAAAATGAAAATTATTATATTATCTATTCATGATTTTTTATCTGAGGTTTTTTATCTTTATGAAATTTAAAGTTTCTTCTTTTGGCTCTGTGATAAAAACTTAGTTTACCATTGGTGACAAAGGTGACACAGTAGCTTTATTTTTTTCACAAAAGTAAAAACATAATTTTAACTTTAAAAAAAAGTTTTGAATACTCACAAAAATTATGTTTCCATTTTTATTTTTTATTTTCTATATGACACATTTCATCATGCATAGAAGTATTTTCCAAACATTCCATTCGTTCATTCGAGCACTAAATAGTGAAAACAAAAAAAAAATTCTTTATATATATTTAATAATTTTTGTATATTCGTTTTGATTAATTACAAAGTTGAACTATTCCTTGAGTAAAACAATCTCTTGAGACAACGCACAGCGTCTTTGTTCGCGATGAAAAGTTGTTCACTAAGAGGGTAAGAAGATCTGAGGTATCATTTAATTTTATTGATCAAAAATATTCTAGAAATATGAGTAATATGAGTAGTTTTCATCAAATTATTATTAATATTGTAAGCTTTGAATATATGTCAATTAATTCACCATTTCATTCTTTTCGAAAAGTATCGATAAGTGTCTAATCTATATACTTCCTCTTTTCACTAGGCTCTTGAATCACAAAAGTATTGCAATGTCTATCCATGCAAAAATTAATATTTGGAAATTTAAAATATTAGTATAAAAGTAAGAAAAAATACAGTCTATCTGTAATATCAAATATATATCATACACAAATTAATTACCAATGAGACATAATTATTTTTTTATTATTTATCTTTATAAATTAATTTTAACAAATTTATGTATCATCTTGTATCACTTCAGTACTTCGTATTAATTTTTCATCATGGTACTGAATAAACTCTTTATTAAATAAAAAAAGCCATTGAGTCATTTCTAAGCCCATAAAACTCCCTATAAAAAATTACTATCCTTTGTCCTTTATAATTGAATAAACTCTTACCATGCCTAGATTTCTTCTTTCTACTTGAACTCAAACTGCACAGATATATTTCCACATAGACAGCATTAGCAGAAATATAGATGAAAACACAGTAGTAGGTTCTTGGTCGCAAACCTTACCCTCTTCCTCCCTTATAAATGCATGCATGAAGCGAGTAAGTATCGCCAGGCGCATTACGCAGTGTACAAATGTATGCATAAACATAAAATCACCGGCTTGAAACATACCTGTTCCCACGAGAAATGGTGTTAGAAGAGTCCAGAGTAGAGAATGACTGTGTGAGTATGAGAGAGCGACGTGACGAGTGCACATAGAGTGTCACCCATGTTACCCTTAACTATGCAGTTTCATCCTAGAAATTGCATTTCTGTTTGCACGATAAATCTACGTTGGCGCGTACGTGAGGGGCTGAAATTTGTACGCGTTCTCTCTTGGTTTCCGCTCTCATGTCCTTATTACTGTGCTCGCACATTTCGATGAATCCACTAGATAAGTACATGTATATTATATGCATATATACAGGGTGATCTAAAATTATTATCACAAGGAAAACATGTAGAAACTAGAGAGAATTTGGAACAGATTGGCGTTTGCAAATTTGAGAATACGTAAGAAAAAGTTAAAGTACATTAGTAAAAGATCGAAAAAAATCGAAAATTGAATAAGTAAATAGATAAAAGAGAGAAGAGTGTATGAGTAAGTAGATGAAAGAGAGATGAAAGAGAATCTAAATGAGTAAAAAAATTTCGGTCTATTCGCGCTTAATAGACAAGGATAACAGCTCGTACATGTGAAGTTGTCTCACTTCAATATTTACTTATCGTTATGGTTAAGAAATCAACTGGAATTGTTGCCGAGTGACATTAGTCACTTTGCAATCTTATACACGGTAATTCATTTTTCATCGATGAAGTCTCCCCTCTCTAGCTAACTCTGTCTTGTTATCTCCGTTATCTGATTGGTCGTTTATATTATTTAATAACTCCTCTATTTTTGCGAATTTACAAAATTTGCAAACGCCAATCTGTTCCAAATTCTCTCTAGTTTCTACATGTTTTCCTTGTGATAATAATTTTAGATCACCCTGTATACGTATATATTATAGGCACATATATACGTATGTATTATATACATCTATATGCTCATAATACCTCTATGGTTTAGGATTTAGCGGGAGACAAGAGAGAAAATATGAATCAAGTATAAAGAAAAGGGTGTAGAATATTGAATATCAAAACTCTCTGATACTATTTCTAAAATTCAGTATTCTCACAAATAAATTTTTCTACTCTATATTTTTTCCTCCCTTTTCCTTTTTTTTTATTTCAACTACTAGAGAGATACGTGACATCTTTTGCAGAAGTCTAGAGAATTAGGGACACACGGATTTGCCATCATTTGGCCCTCAGGAAGAATACACGTGATCAACAGCTCCTCAAGGCGCCAATGTTAAAGTTGAAATAACTTTTATCTGTCAAGCTTTCACAGCAAATGAAGTATTTCCCTTCTAATAGTAAAGTGTCATCGGGATTTAATAGCGAAGATTTAATGATTCAATAAAATTCCCAATATCTAAGACAATGTAAGGAATTATATCTTTTCTTTGTTGGTGAAAAATTGAAAATGAAATGTCATGGATCTTTGTTGAAATTGGATAAAATCATTTATAAATATTTATCTACAATAGTTGTATTAATTTACGTTTATCGAATAGTTTATACATAATTGATTTAATAGGTTCAATAATTATGCTACCAATGATTTGGTTGACAGATCTAATATTTGAATTATGATAACACTTAATTGAAATTATATCCGTCGTAGTTCAATCTTGAACTAGGAATAGGCTAATCTTTGTTTCTATTTCAAGATTACTACTATTTTTGATATACTTTAAAAATCTTTATTCAGATTAAATACCTAGTTTAATGAACAGCTTTAATTTATAATCTCATAGAAAAGGAAACACCTTTGACTAATCTAACATAAGATATATTTAAATTTATATTAATTTATGTTTGAATATAATCAGTTGAATGATTACCACAATTCATGAAAGTTTAGTTTGATTAAGCTTTGTTTATTTATTAATAACAAAGAATCTATTTCAATTCAAATATTTTATATTTTTAAATGACACTGTCAGTAAATTATACTATTTTTAAATTTGAATAGAGTTCAAGAAAACAAGTACTACTTTCTTGATAAAAATAATTATTTTTAAAATGTCATTGATTTACAAAATTAATAAATTTCTGAAAAAGTGATTTTCAATTTTACGACTGAGATCTGGAATTTTTTTTAGATTTATTGTATGTATGTTATTTCAAGTGTGTTGTCAAATTTTCAAGGAATTCGGAGCAAGGGTATTTTTAACAGGACATTTCGTTCTAGGATATATAGAGTTGACACCACAGCCAGCACCTGCTAGACATTATTAGATTTTGTTTCCACTATATTCCCTGATGTTCTGATAAGTTAACGCGCACTTCAAAAAGTCTTCAATAGCTTTTTCTTTTTTTTATTGAACTCTAAAAAATGAAATATAAAATTATTAATTTTTATTTTTATCTGTCATAAGCATACGTAAGTTGACTACTTCAAAACGATAACAAGCTTTATTTTTATTTTTTGATCTTTTTGATATCAAAAGTAATCAGTCATTAGCTCGAAAAAGGTAAATAGATATTTTTAATAGGCGAAATATTCGATATTGATTTAAATAGATTTGTTAATCAATTTGAACAATCAAGAAATTGTGTTTAAAAAATAAAAATAGTTTGTGAAAAAATAACACTTCAGTAGGTAAACATAAGAAACAATTGAAACTTGTAAACTAGTACAGTGAGGAAACAAAGTTACGTTTTCAAGTAAATGCATTTACTTGGTTGAAAATGACTAAAGTAAATGAATGTAGCTAGAATTAATCATCTTAGTAATTCATTTGTATAAATATAATATATGATTTAATATTAACTTTATATAAATCTAATAATTTATTTACTCTATTTATTTAATCATTTTTATTATCAATGAAAGTTGAAGTTTATTTTTTGCGTAGAAATAGACAGTTTTGTCATTTAAAATTAAAACTTCTCTAAATCTCATTACAATTGTGTTAATTTTCTAAATAGTTCATTATCTTGTCATTTTAAATGAATTTATTTAAGTTAAATTCAAAACGGAAACTTTATCAGATGTTTTGAAGTTTGAAAAAAATATTTAAAAAATTAAATGATTCAAGTGCAAAGTTTTATTATCAAGAATTGTGTAATTATAAAGATCTAATTAATCGAAAAATTAGTGAAAGTTTTTAGGACGAGTAAACACTTGTAAGTGATAGCGTGTATCTACCCTTGAGAATTCTATTAAAAACTTTTGATCGATGAAAATATTTACTCAAACATTTTTATAGAGTTGATTCTGGACATATTTTCAAGGTTTTACGAAAGCAAAGCTGAGAAGTCTATTCGCTTGACTGACAGTTAATCACTTTTACTTAAAAGTTATTGAGAAAGCGGAACAGTATATAAAGATCAAGAGACATAATAAAAGAGGGAGAGCGAGTAAAAAAATCCTTTTGGTATAATGGAAATTTTCTTCTGATAAAAAATACTCTTGCAAAACTTTAATTAATAAAAATGTGAAATTTTTAACGGTAAAGTAATTTTTAAGACAATGAAGGATTTTTTTTGTTTAAATTGACTTTGATATATGAACTTTTTAAACGATTTAATAATCCGTTAAACGACGTATAAAAAAACCTTTGGACGTTGACGTAGGTCAACGTGAACAAATTAGGTCCTTATTGACCCTCGTTCATTTTATTAGAACCAAAAAGCCGTGAAAATTTTTTTTCAAAATGCGGATAATGAGCTCTTGCTTGCAGATAATCCACCAGGATATTTTCATTACACACATATAGATGTACATAAGTAAAATTATTACTTTATACAGTAAAGACAATTAATGTTAAATAGCGTTTATGTAACATGACGTAAAGCAACCGTGACAACTACCTTCGTCACATGATACAAATAGACATGGATATTACACGATAGTACACATGAATTATCAAAGAGAATCCGAAGGATAGCTAATTAGGGAGAGAGAGAGACAAATATGTATAATGCATCACTCATTAGCTTTTCATGATCATCATATAGAATTTGATACAATTGTTATCACTCTAATCATTCGATTTTTTACAAATTTATTTACAACTATTTAAAGTGAAATGGTCTTATTTTTTTTTCAAGTTTACTTGTTGGCGCAATAGACTCGACGGTTTTTATAATCCAAAGATAAATAGATGTATTATTTGAAATTTATTGTTTTCGGAAATTTTTTTAAGTTCTCAAAGTTCTAAAAGTCTTAAAGATTACAGAGAAATACCAAAACAGTAGTAGTTTGATTTTTGCATGCAAAATAGATCGATTTAAAGTTTAATTAACAGTTTTTTTTTATGTGATACCTTCTTATGTTATTATATTTTTAAAATATTTTCATTGAACCTCAAAGTTTTAATTTTTTTTAATTCATTCATATTTCCGAATCATCAGTTATTTTTACTTTAAAAATTTATGTTACATTTTTCTAAAAAAAAAATATGTACAATTAAAATTCAAGATAATTTTTTATTAATTAAGTAATAATTTTTTTCGAACATGCAAGCTTTTATAAAAAAAGAGCAGAAAAAATGTGTCTGGTTATCTTAGAATTATTTAAAACTATTACAGAAAATATGATAAATAAAACTGTTTATTTATTTATTAAATTTTAAAAAAAGTTTATTAATAATTTCTTTAGTATTGTTAATGTTTTTTTAATTGGTTACTCTTGAAGTTTTCCTCTTCAAAATATTTTTTCTGTCATTTTTTCTTCAATTATAATTAACATAAAAAATTGTGTGTTTTTCTTCAAGTTTGTAGTTTGATGAAATTACCAAGAAGATAATACATTTCTGTCTGATGTTCAAGTTCAAGGAACGAGATTTTAACTTCTAGTAGTTTCTCGTATAGCCGCAAGCGATTATCAAAATTTCACATGAAAGGATAAATTAATGTATTCATTCAAAGTCGATGACTTAATTGAAAAATTAAAAAAGAATTTAATCTAAATTGTATTATATTGTTAAAGAGAATAGAAAATAAAATATAATTATATAATATTATTTTAACATTAGAGCTTTGTATAATTTTAGGGGTTATGGTAGTACTTTCCACAAAAATATAACAAGCATAAATATAATAAGGCTTTTAATGGTAGAGAGCAAGACGAGGCACGCGATATAAATACCAGAGCTTTAGTACACAATCGAGTTGAAGCAACGTCTCTCGTAAAAGCAAAACAATGGAAGGTAACCCCACGAAATATTCTTTCTCTTTCTTGCTTACTCTCTTTTGAAAGCTCCAGTACGCGCAAGCTCAAATTTCGCTGGTACTTCGCTCTTGGTATGAGCTGAGAAACTGCAACGGGTGAACAAGAACCTTCATAATTTATTGCCACTGCAAGAAAGGAATAAATACAAAATTACTCGCAATTATTTTCAATGTTAACTCTTTCATTTTGATAAATATATCATTTTCAGTTAATTTTATTGAAAAATATCATTGACTTCATGAACTGTATTTATCTAACCGAAAGTTTATTTTATTTAATTCACATTAATACTAAATAATCCAAAAATATTTTATGAATAACTCTAAATCTATTAATTCAGTTTTTTTCTTTAATAATAGTAAAATCAAATAAAAAGGTGATGCGTTTTACAATCAGTCCCTGGATGTTATTCTGAGCAGACTCTATACATTTACCCAGGAGCCCTTAGCCCCCACTAAACTCGATCAGCCTTCCACCTGCTGAACCCTGGCTTTCCTGCGACACGTCAATATTTTGCCTCCCCTCTGAATTCCAACTGTACCAACTGAGTCTCGCCTATTTCATAGGCCGACCACTTTCACGCAAGCGCACACCTCAAGATTCTCGCGACTTTCACCCGCTATGAACAAAGAAATTACATTTGTAATATTAAACATGAGATCAATTTTTAAAAATGATTAATACTTCTCTTTACTTCCAATATTTTATCGCTCAAATAAATCCACCGATTCAACTATGAAAATTCTCCACATCTGAAATAGGATAGTTTCAACATTATCTACCATGGCACAATTATTTATAAGAAGCTAAAAAAAAAATGTTGAAATATTTATTTGTTCAATTAATTGAAGATTATTCAATGGATAAAGAATTGATTTACATATAAGATAATAATGGTCTGATGCTATGAATTCTAGATGAGATTACAAGTTTAATACATCTTCATTTCTGATAACGTATATTTAAAGAGTCATTCAAATAGTCAAGATTAAATTTATAATAATATAGAGTATCAAAGTCATTGGATTAGTGACTCTGTACTATTTTGTTTCACTCACGTCAACAGTGATAATAAAAGTTCATCTACACATAAAGATGAGTCTATAACAAAAAAAAAAAAAAAAATATTGACGCAGGAATATATTTTAATGAAAAATAGATATAAATCATCAATTCGCGTGTTGTTTGTATTTAATCCAGAAATGAAAAAGTTAAAATGATAATGTGAAAAATTAATATATCGCATTTATTCAAGAACTCTATATACTTTGCTTGAAAAAATTACAGCCCATGTCAAGTCCGATCGATTGGTCTAAATTCAACTGATTTTTATAACGTTTGTTGCTTTTGATAGTAAAGAAACCAGAAAAACACAGTCTTAAATGTTATTATTTCAAATATACCGGAATTTTCGTGCCAATTAGATTATTTGATAAAAACTTGAAGAGTTTAGCTTACAATGTAGGTGTATTATTATTATATTAAATGTGTGATCCTGCGCCCCACGTTAGTCTACCCCCGTGCACCACCGTAGCTACACTTTCTATAGCATGTCAGGTTGTCTCTCTTCTGCCTCTTGCAACCACGACGACCGACGTCGCGACGCCGTACGGACTGTCAGAACGTCGTCGCACGCGACGCGATTACTGCTCCCGCGCTCTATTACAAATATCGAAAACATTGTTTTCACAAATGTGTTGACATTATCAACAAAATTAAGTTGATCTCAAAAATGCTAATTACGTCGAGATTAAATTCACTCTGTCGACAATAATTCTTCTCTACGAATTTTCTTCATTGTTTATCTCATTATTTACAATCAATAATTAAGCTTCAATTAATATTTTAAAAAAGAAAACATCGAATTAATATAATACTACGTTTTAATAATCTGCTATCATTAAAAATGGTGCTCAATGGACTCCTGTAATTAATTAATTTTTAAGTCAAAAGACTATTTAAAGAATCTTATCAAAAGTTTATTCTAATGTGAAATAGTATGAATATACATTTGTTAATGAATTTGAACAAAGTTCTCTTGAACTGTTGAATAAGAATTGGAAGAAGAATTCAGTATTTAATAGTGAAGAATTGACACGAGAGAAGCGAGTGAAGTGGGTGGAGAAAAAAAAAAAGAGTTTGCTATAAGGATAATCTTTGGTAATAACGCTCGAAAGCTTTTCTAAAGAACAGCTCATGTCAAGTTTGGTAGTAGTAGTTGTTGTCATTTATGTCGGGGAAAATAATTGAAAACTAGTCCTCAAAGACCTTTGTGGATGTCGTTGAAGATACATGACAGATTGAGGGCTCAAAGAGGTTTTGTTCAAAGAGTCTACTCAAAAATAATTAACTGTATTAGAGCGATTTATTATAATAAAACTCGAGTGACAAAACAAAGCCTCTACTAAATCTTCATTTAAATTTTTTTTGTAATCTGACAACTTCAAGACTTGACATGAAATATGGTTACTCCTGGTGAATATGTCATTTCATTATTTATAATACACGTAAAGTTTTTCAATGTTGCATTGAAAGCATAACTGGTTCGTGGCGAATTGCTGATGCATAGCAACAGGGTGACAGAACGAAAGAAGGCACGTGGGTAAATAACGCCAGTTACAACGACCTGCAATTGACGCATAGTTGGTGTAAGGTATGTTCAAGGCCATGAATATAAGATCTTCTTGTTAATTCTGTTTTATATTAATTCTACTTCGTCCAAAACTGTATGATAATTTATTACGTCGATTTTGTACGAGACATTATTAATTACCTAAACGACGTTAGCTCGTGCCAAGAATGCTAATACCCAATGCTATTCAACACTTTTAGAGTTGGATTCTTTTGATACACCTTTGATCTTCACTTGTTCATTTGAATTTATGAATTCGAATTAATTTTGAGATTACATAAAAATATGTGATAATTTATCAATGTTGTTTATTATGTTAATCAGAAGTTTTTGAGTCATCCTATTCATTGCTTATATTCATTTTCATCAAGATCAATTATTATTGAGATATAATATTGAAAAGACTGGTTTTGATTTTTTATTTTTTTCTTATTCGAATGATTGATTATTTTTTTCATTAGAATTTGCTTTTTTGGAATTGTTCTGATAGGTCGAGTGAAAGGACAAGTGAAATTATGAATAAAGTTTTTTTTTTTTTTCAAGGTCGAGACTTTCATAATCAATATGTTTAATGGATAACTGATGTTAGTTAGATTAATTATGAATACATATTTATAGATTTATAATATTATTTATAACTTAATGTCAACGATATTGATCTTGAAAAGCGAAAGAGTTTTGACTACATTAAATAACTTTTACCAATGTATTAACTAGTAATTTTTATTTTAATAATTAAAAATGGTGGTATAGAGTAACTATCTATCATTGATTATTGTAATTAAATGAAATTGATTTTAAATAAATATGTCAATTATGACAGAAAAAGTTCATTTTAAGGTTTAGAAATAATATTTAAAAATTAATTATAGTTTAGGAAAATATTTTATGTTTATATAATAAAAGAATATATAAATATTGTATGCAATCTTTATAAACCATTTCCGCATGAATAGCTTAACTGTTTAATTGGTGTGGTTCTAAACCGCATTAGTTTCAAATTACTTTAAAATGAACAGAAAAAAAATTCAAGTCCAACTTGATCAATTTGCTTTTGATACATGAAAATTAACAATGTTCTTTTTTTTTTGTTTCTTTTTGTTTTAATCACTTTCTTTTTTTCTAATGTAGTGCTAGAATATTTGAATTAAATTCTGTTTATATTTCGAATTCAGCTCATGTGTATAACAGAATGTGAAAATTGATCTATGCATAGCTGCAAGAATCCTTAACAAAGGTTTCTGTCTGATTCGAAAATAAATGTAAAAAATTTTTAAGTCACCAAATTATTTTTACACTGCAACTCGTAGTGTTTTATTTTAATGCACTTAAAGTGTTTTAAAATAAAACACTACGATTTGCAGTGTAATCAATCTTATTTAATTTATTTTGCACTACCACGTTCCATTAGCTAATAATTTCGAAGAATTCTTCTACTAATTGATTGGAACTTCTCCATTCATCATCAATGAAATCTCAGGAAGATAAAATTTTCATCCTTCAAAAAAAAACTTGTAGAACATAACTTGACTGAGCTGAATTTTTTTTTTACTGTAACAATGTAATCATCTCCTTCTAATCTTTAATTGATTGAAAAATTTTATGAAAAGCGTCAGGCTTTATTAATTGATAATCTAGATATTCAAATTTATTTATTTTATTTGTTATAGTGTAAAAATTTAAATATAATTCTTATTGAAGCAATTTTATTCAACAATTTATTATTCACAATCGTTGGATCGAACAAAAAACATTTTAATAATTTAAACAGAATTGTTTTTAAATTTGTTTTAATATCTATTCAGTTATATCCATAGATGAAATAATTTCAACAAAAACGTTATGTCTATTGATAGTCTTGAAGAAAAGAAACGACGAATAAAAAAGAAATTCTCCTTTTGATATTACATTTTCTTTCTTAGTTATCAACATTGTTTGCTTATAATTTTCAGGTAAAAGTTTTATCGTAAATATAACTAAATAAAGATAGAAAGCAATTTCCGTGCTTGACTCTTAGTACTTGGCTACTCACGCGAGTGAATCACCTCTGCTTCCGTTAACTGCAAAGTCAAGCTTGTAAACACTGTGGTGCCAGGAATATCTTTTATTAATAGTCTATCCGCATCTCCATCTGGAAATTGTCGAGTTGTTCCAACTTGAAAATCTAGCATTCTTTAATCCAGTAAAACTTGCAAACCTCACGCTTAAATCTCAACTATTGGTGCTACAAAATTCGGATATTTGCCAAATATTTAACTGTTAATGCAGACTAATCGTTCGTCAGATTATCGCCACCTAAACCTCAACACTTATATTATCAAATACAATCATTCAAACATCCATAAATAATATTAAAAAAAAATTGGCAATAGATTCAATTAATTAGAGTGTATAGTAGTTTTATTGTTGAATCAATTGAAAACGTGACACTTTGTCGCAGTGAATATTCATTTTATTCATTTTTCGAAGCCTGAGGCAAATAATCTGCTGATGGCTTCCATATGTCAGAGGCACTGAAGTATACTCCATATCTATATGTGCAACAACAAAAACCACAAGGCAAATAAAGTGTAACAGTTTCCTAACTCCAGATGATGAAAAATAGCTTCGAATAGCTGAATTTAATTTGTTTTTCTACTGTACAAACATTGAGAATATTGTTTAACACAAGAAGTTTATAATGTGTCACATCCTACGCCTATATATAAGGTTGTTATTCCTAAATCAGCCAATTTCAAAATTGATATTTTTCAAAGTATTGTTGTGAAAATAGAAATATTTTGCATATTTTATGTTTGTGAGTTGAGATATAATATTTAGGAATAAAATTAAGAATTATGAGTAAATAAATGAGTCATTGAGAACAACTTATTTCAATAGTTTTCCAAAATGTGCCCATGAAAATAAACACAGATTCTATGATGCCAACTAATAATACCCAATTGATATTATTTAATAAACGGAAAAAAGTTCAAATTTAGTGGTTTTAATTAACAAGTAGAAATATGTTAAAGTTGTGTTAGTTAAATTAACAAATTTATGACAGTGATTTTTAATCAAGTATTGAGACAGTAAAAATGTAATATTCTGAAAAAAAAAATAACTCGAATCAATCAAATACATGATTGATTTTATCATCGCTAAGAGAAATGATAGAGTTGGATTTACCCTTTCATTTGACATCATTGACTATCAATTTCCTATTCAACATCTCATAGTTGAGTTATTTTTTTGTTGTGAAAAGGTTCACTTTCGGAATGTTGAAGGATAAATTAACATGTCATAATCAATCTAACTATGTCATTATTTGCTTTCTATTAAATAATACTGACCACATAAATAATGTACTTGAAAATAGCTTTTTTTCTCCAGTGTAATTCTAATTATTCAAGAAAATTACTGATAATGAATCAACTTAAGCTGAATTAAATAAGTTATTTATTTTCCAATCGAGTGTAATTAAGTTGTCAATGAAAGGAAGACAAATTAAATCAGATTAGTTCAAAAAATGAGAATTAAAGTTTCTTTCTACTTCTGTATTTCTTTTAAAATAGATTATTTTTTCAAACACGAGAGGAACTTTTTATAAATGGTTTTTTCATGTACAATCAAAGAGTACTTGTATATCAAATATATCCATGAAGTTGATATGACTATCGGACTATATTTCAATGGATAATTGAAGGGCAGTGTAGTAATATGAGAAATGTCATGGAAACAAAAGTTTAAATAACAGGTTGATAATGGGATATTCTATATGATTTAAATCTATAAGGAACATAGGAATGTCACAATTTTCAATTCATGATAATTATTCAAAAAATACAATGCAAAAAAAACCAAAAATATTGTCATATATATTTTTTAGGAATCAATTCCAACGGATGTTTTTTGTTTTATTTCACTTTTTGAATAGCTTTGGTTCTTCAATTTCTAATGAATAATTCTCAACAATAATATTACAAAGTATTCATTGATGACAAGTGGGTAAGTTGCACCATTTAGTTACATATCTGTTAATTTATTATTTAATTACGTCACAATGTAAAATATCTCTCCCCTGCAAATGTGACTAAAACTCTTCAATACGAAAATAATATAAAAATGGTTAATTTAATGAATTTATATAACCTTTTTTCGGTATGAAAAAAATGAAACGTAGTCCATTTGAATAAAAAAATCGATATTTATATTCTTGAAAGACAATATCTCAGACTACAGTAGATATTAGAATTTTCTTAAATATTAATTAAACTGATTCATTCCCTTTACGAAGTTCTATGTTATTAAGTCTCGATGTTTTGTATTCATTTTATTGTAACAATGTCAATTATAAAGTTGAGAAACAATATAAAGTCTCCATAAAATTGCCATTTAATTCAACGTAAAACTGTAATTAAAATTTATCATTCACATTTAATTCATAACTATAATTTGTTATTGAAACTTGGATAATTTTCATAGAAAAACTTTCAGGAAAAGATGAATAAAACATTCAATCAATAGTTGAGATTATTTCTACATTTATTGATTACACTGAAAATTCGAAATTTATTATTATTATTATTTTTTAAGAAGCTTTCGCTTTTGTGAATTTAAAAAAAAGCACCATTGTTATTTAGCATCTTAATTATCTATACATAAAACAAATATTTACCAAGAGTTAATATTATATTGCAATAAATAACAATTAGGATAGTGACTGTAAGCTATTGTCAACTAAAACTACTTAAAGTAGTGTAATTAACACATCTGTCAAGACAATATGTCCTTATCATGTTAGTTACTTTCATCAAACTACTAGTCCATTAACCGTAGTTTGTGTGTATTCAAATAATTCTTCTGAAAAAAATAATATCACGAGTATTTAGATCATATTTTAATTACATTTAAAGTATATTTTGATTAACAAGTAATAAATTAATACATAAATATTTCACCAAAATAAAAATGGAGTTGATAAATGAATTTGGTTCAGTCATTGTTCTCTGAATACGTGGGATAATAAATAAAAGTCTTTCATATTTCTGGTTCCTAACAATCGGAATAGTGAGGAGTAGAAAAGAAGTCGTGTGCTAAGATTCATCTCGAAAATGAACAATTAAACTTTCCATTAATTTAACATGCAGTTGAAAATTAAATTATCAGCTAATTTATAACTATAAATTATATTTCTTCGAATTGATTATTCTCAACAATTGCTTGATTAAGCATGAGATGTTATATCTAACTACTTATGAAGTCTCAAATACTATAGATGTTTATATATTTTTTATTGAAGACACAGTAAAGTTATAATGCTTTAGTAGATACAGACTCAAAAAAAAAAAAAAAAAAAATACTTCAAGGGTAAAATACTTCTAATTTTGTGAAAATATAAGATGCTGACTGTGTGGAAAACATCAAATTTTTCTTATTTATCTCATTTTAGCAAATAAAACATCATTACTGAAGTCATTTTTAAATATTCTAGTTCTAATGAAGAATGGTTGAATTTCGATGAGTCAGAAAAATTTCTAAAGCGCAAATCTTTTATTTTTAAAAATTTTTCTTCATTTTTTTACTCTTTCTCTGACATGAAAAATAAAACAAAGAGTTAAACGATTATTTATATATGTGATTCATTTATATTATATCTCCAAAACAAGAACTGTTATAAAGATTTAAATGCCATTCCTGAAATCAATTATTTTTTTCCATTTAAGAAGACATCTTTTCTTTTGAAGAAAAATATAGTGACGAGAGGAGAAGGTAGGATTATGGGTCACTTTTTGTTTCATTCAATGACATTTTACTCTGTTAAATTATCATCAATTGTCACTTTTCAAAGTGTCTGCTTATAGTCAAGAAGTTGTTTTTTAATATATTTGTAAGGTAGTTGATGGAAGACGCACCGTACTCATATAATAAACAAATGGACCATATTAAAGACTGGACCATAATCCTACCTTCTCCTCTAATATTTTTCAACAAACAATTATTGTTAACTTAATTAAAAATTTTTACTCCAAATATTTTGACATACTGAAATGCCCGTGTCAATAAGCCAGAATGACTTTTTTTAAGTTCAGATAATAGATAATGTTATAAATAAAATGCAAAGAAACGTTATAATCTAGTTGGTATAAACAAACAATGATCTTCTTGTTAACAAAAAAAATTAGAATACGTCAGATTGTTTCATAATCAGTTTGAAAAATGCAAAAATAGATTATTTCTGTTCTCAAGCATTAGAACGGAACCTTTCAAGTCTACTTAAGGTCTACCAAGGTATTATCTTCAAATGAAATTTGTATTGAATGACTGTAATTGGCCTTGCCACCGATCTCAACACTCTACCAAGTTAGTTTATTTATCTTTTTGTACTGGTTCGTAAATACAGTTTCAGAAAATGATAGAAAAATTCATTTCAATCATACTTTTATCATACTTTAGCTTATTTAGCAAAGAATAATACTAGAAAGTAACTGCTGATGATTTCTGGAGATAAAAAATAAGAGCTAAATAATTTTCGTATTATTTGAATATTTTCTGGTCTAATCTAGAAGTAAATAAAAACACAATCTAAACAGCTTTATTTTCTATTAAAGTATTTGATGATAAGTTTACTAATTCTTTCCTCAGTCTATCACAAAACAGTCTCACAGCAAAAATAATAATATAAATAAAATGTTAATCCAATTTTAACCCTTATAAAATAACCTATTCTTATACGTTGGATTCAGGATGCACATAAGAGTTGTAGTTACGATGTAAATATTATTTATACATTATTTCATAAAAAATTAGCAACATAATAAACTACCACGATACTATTTTAAATAGAATAAGTAATGAACCTAATAAATACATAACACAAGATGATAGTGTGTCACTTCTTACAAGTATCATCGAAGCAACATGAAGAAGCTTGCAAGAAATGCAAGTTAATTTATATAATTGACTAGTTATTTTTATACAAGATTTGTCGTGTCTACTGTACACATGGCAATGAGTATTATTTCGAAAACTAAAATACTGTTGCTGCTGGTAGAATTTTCACCTCAACTAGTCTGTTTAATTCATCCATTCGTATTCTCACGTTATGCGAGAGTGACATTTATTTCAAACAAAAATGTGTCTAGTAGCCTAAACATAAAGTAAGATGTTCAACAGAACAGAAAACTGAGATTCTTACTCACAATTGACTAGCCCAACACTCTTGACTTGAGTATCACGCAATCCTTGCAATCGCGAACAAGAGAGAAAGTCCGACCTTAAGGAGATAAACGTTCAACCGTGCAGACTAAGTAAATCTCTCAATGACCGTAACTCCTACTATATATATATATATACATGTTACGCAAACTGATCGCGGATTTCCACTTCTTGAGACCATACACTGGAACATCCATTGTGTCAAATTATCTATTGTACCATGAAATATTGGTTGTTGGATTTTTCTTTTGTTAATTAATATTTTTATTTTGCCTTTATTTCATTACGTAATTTGTCTGATGTTAGTGATAAAAAAAAAGATAGATTAAAAACATATAAAATATTGCCTTCGGCACAGAATGTAATAAAATGAGGCAATAAAAAATTTTTAATTTTGTTACTAAGTATATTTGAAGGAAAAACCTTCTCGAAATTGTATTTTTTTATCAGGATGCGTTGAGATAGAGACAATGTTATGCATGGATATAATTATTTGTCAAGTAGTTAAAAGTTTTTTTTAGAAAATATTATTAATAAGAAAATTATTTATTGTTGTTGAGAATTATTAAAGAGAAGTTAATTGAAACTCAGAACAAGGATTTAAAATAAGAATTATTCAATATATATTAACTATAGTTAATAGAATATACTATAGTTCTATAGAATATTCGTGTAACTTTGATAATCAGTTTTTAAAAATTCTTTTTTTTTATTAGAGTGTTTCGGAGTAGAAGAGTTAAAAAATTCTTCTTTATTTGAATCTGTGTTATGATTTATGGAAATTGATGAATGTTCGTAAAAGTCAAGCTTGATTTTATAAAATATCAATTTTGTTTCAAATGAAAAGAAAGGAAAGGAAATAGTCGTAGGTCAAAAGAATCATTGAAAATAAATCCAAGTTCAAAGTATTCTGAGAAAATATTTCCAAGCAAAAATATTTAAATCTAAAAATAATCAATTCTAAAAGCAACACGATTTAAATCCTCTTCGTAAAATATTAATAAATTTCTCTCTTTATTTTTTCCACTACTATAGATATATCGTCACTGTCACAGAAACAGAAAACTTTTAAATATCAATACCTTTAGGATATTTTAATATTTTAAAAAATTCACTCATTGTTATTCCTTCTAAAGCTTCGATGTATTATATATATATAAATTGACTGAACGTCATGTTTCTATTAATTATAATACCATTGTTAACTCTATTTTTATTTTTTTATAATCATTTTTTATATATTTCCATTAAAAAAAATTCTTTTTAATCATTTGTATTTTAATGAAGCATAAATTTTTAATTTTTTATATTTTTTTCATCAATTAATGAAAATTATTTCTCTCCATACTACTACAATTAACTTAACATATTTTTATTTTCTATTTTCATCGTAGGATTAAGTAATCTATATTCTATAAAAAAATTCCTCATTTTCTATGATTTTTATCTTGAACCGATAGCTAATTAAGTTCAACTGAATCAACAACTTATATAATAAAATGGCATCATTTCAAACCGAAAGAGTCGATGATAAAAATGCTAGAAACCGAAGTGAATAAAAATTTTTTAAAATCAATTGAAATAAAAGCTTTTTAAAATATCTGCAAATATAGAGATAAAATTGGTTGAATAATGCAATAGATCATTGACCGACCTTTAAAATTAACCACAATGTCTTTTTTCACTTTATGTTAAGTGGAACACATTTATGAGTGTCGTGAAATTATTCTTTATTCTCATTGCTCTGTCTTTCATTCGTTTCTCTGATAAGCTACAAGCATAACCCAGCTTTCTCTCGAAATCAGACTTTCAGATATCTTTGTCTCCCAAAGCTTTTTAAAAGCACTTCACTTATCGTCAACAGATTGAAAACTTCCAAAGTCATTCTATCATCATTTCAATATACTTCTTTTCGTTATTCATTGAGAGAAATTTATCATTTTGAGTTTCGAGTAAGTAGACATTGGGAGTGTGTGAATAAAATCTGTAACGCTGCTATTTAAAGATAACTATAAAAAAATACATCCATGAGATTATTCGGATTTGAGACTCATTTCTCGGCTTGACATCGCGATCTACAGGACAATGAACTTTAATCAAAGATCAGGTCTACATTATTCAAAAGTTCGAAATCGCTTTCCGTAGTCCTAATAGTTCACAGAGTCACTCTGTTATTACACTAACTCTATCATTTGTCTTGTAAATTTTCCAAGATTATACAATCTTTTCAAATGTAATTTTTTTAAAGTGCTTTTTCAGCAGGTCAAGAGGGTCACACTATCAAATTTTTCGTCATTTTCTTATTGAGTTTCAATTCTCACAGTTGAGTCAGCTGCGCTACCATGCTAAGAGAAATGGGAATAGACGAGGATATAACCGCTCGGAATGCTCGTTACTTCATGGAACGTCAAGATGACGTAATCGTGGACGAGCACACTAGAGAGGAAACTGAGGAGAGTCTGTACGATGATGAGATTCCACGTCGTCATTTCACTCGTTGGTGTTCTCGTTTCTCGTGGCGGTTCTTCATGACGTGATGTCGGTTCGCTGACACGAATACCATTGGACAGGCTGTAACGACTGACGGACTCATTCATTTAACTTACAATTCCACTGTTATCTTTACACGATCTATTTTGACATTTGTCATTTTGCAAATCTCACACGGTTACACTCAATTTCCAACCATTTTGGGTGATTTATTATACATGAAAGAGAACCGATGGTGGAAAACTCATTTTCATGTCAGTTTTATAATCATCTTGATTGCATTCATTATAAAATCGAAAGTTTCATTGACGAAATGCTTTTAATATAATTTTGTTTAAACGATCATTGATTTATCCTTAAAACTTGTTTGTTCCTAATTTTTTTTTTTTTTTTTCAATTATCAATTGTTTATTCGTGTTTTCGAAAAATTTATTTGTAAAGTTCATGGGTCAACTTATATCTAATTTGCAGAACCATTAGTAAATAGATTTGTATGAAAGTGTAATTTAGTACAATAGATTATTTATTGTTACAAAAGAAATTGTCTATGATAAATAGCATGGAAGGCAGACTTAATGAATATTTTAGATGTGTTGGTTTATAAACAATAATTAATTCAAGAAATATTATAAAAATCAAATCAAAATGTAATATTTATTTGAAATAGTATTCCATCTAAATTTGAAAGACTTTTCATCGCAAAATTTGCTTAAAGTAAAAATTTCAGAACACAATGGATCCAGAAAAAGTAGAAAAAAAGCTTAATAATCAATAAATTATAATAATAAAATAAAAATGAATTGAATTTACATAAAATTTTTTCAAATAAAATTAATACACAACTTCAAAATCCATAAAATAAAAGACTCAATAGAAAAAATGACTTCAATATCCGTTATAACTTCGAAAATGAAATATTCATTATTGGCAGCGAAATACCCAGAATTACACAAACTGTAAGTAAGTATCACAAAGTAAAATTAGCCAAAGAACCGTAAGGCAATCAATACCAGGAAATGTTTAATGTCACTTTCAATAAATTTATTGCAACATTAATGGTAATATTACAAACAATAAATACATTCTCCTCAATAGAAGAGAAAAAAGAAGAGGGATCTTTTATGCACGAATAAAAATGTCTATGAAATTAATTATCTCTACAATATCTAATAAACTTAAATAAATATAATAATAAAAATAGCTCTGAGCACACTTTGTCTGTGCTTACACGACGAACTTCCCATTATTAATTGTTTATAACAAATTCATATTGTTATAAACAATTTATAATAGTGAAGAGTCATAGTTCATCATTAATAATATTATTTTGTCAAAAACATCCAAATCCATATGCTTGTCTTGCGCTTAAAAGTCTTTTAAATAGTCAATTTTTTCATTTATTCATTATTAGTGAAAAAAAAACGGCTCGACTGAATTTGTTCAAATGTCTCTCAAATCTTCTTTATAATAATATCTTTTGAATAAATTTGGGTTGAAGTCGATATCTCAAGAACGGATTGAGATATCGAAAACGAAAAAACTGCTGACATACGTACATACACACACACATCATTCTAAAAATTAGTCAGTATGCTTGAAATATCTTGAAACGTAGAGATATGATGAAAATTCTAATTTCACCAATCGACCCAATTACAATAACGCTTTTATGGGAAGTTAATAATAATAATAATAATAATAATAATAATAATAATAATGAATTTTGTTCCACAATATCTTCAATCATCAGTTGAAAAAGAATTATTTTTTCTTGAACAGAATCAATCATCTGCATAAATCTGATAAATAAATAATCAAAAATTATTGGAGATACAAAAAAGTGATAAAATTGATCAATAGCCGCGAAGAATGAAATAAAATCAGCTGGAAAACAATAGAGTATGGGCATTCAATTGTATAATATCTGAAGGCTCAACATTTCAATCTGCAGACGTATATTGAGAGTCTTTGTCTTCGTAGCAAGAGTTGATATATAGACCGGAAGTCCGGCTATGTGTGAAATCACCTCATCGTTAGTTGGAGTGGGAGGATTAAATTCATAAACTGGTGGACCAAGTGCTTATGATAGGGCGTCACCGGGACTTGGTTATTTATAGGAACAACTTGGTCACGATGTTGCTCTTGCTCAGTAGCTTCCGCGTTCCTCCAATTCCACTGATCTTCCTACAGGTCATGTCGGGTCACATAAAATTTTATAAACTCTCTAGTGAACTTCTAAAACAAATAGTACAAGTAAACGAAAGTAAATATTTGAACTAGAACAAATAGCAAGTGTATATATTGATTTTCAAATATCAATAAGAATTTCTTTTCATGACATTATTATTATTAGAAAAAAAGTAATACAGGATAAACTTAATGTATCTACGTATGATATAACTACTTACTCTAATACTGACAAAGTGTCTTTGAACGTATTTTTATTTTTTGAATTTGAGATTTTGATGAAAAATCAATTTCAGATTAAAACATAGTGATTTGAGTGAGATGAAGGTTTTTAATTAAAATTCAGTCTTGAAAGTAGTTAATAAAAGTTTAATAAGAGTTAAAACTACTAATGAATGTAATGAAGTTAAGATTTTTTAAATTGGTGAACTTTAGCTGTTGAAAAAAATATTTCAATTATTTCAATAAATTTTATTTTTAGTTAGATACTAATATATTTTTATATACTTATGTATTTATATACGATGTATATATATATATAATAAATATATGTATTTGAAGATTGCATCAGGTTAGCAAGTCTCATTTCATTATCTTGGACGAAAAAATTTTTCGTTGGTGTAAGTAATAACGTCTGTTGACACTCAATCTTTTTGACAATATTTAGGAGATTATTCTGAAGAACACGAAGCTGAAAACGCTAATAAACTAATTATATTTTAAATCTGTTACGGTCATTATACACATATGCAGACATAAAATTGTTCCAACACGTCAGAATTTTTTTTAAAAATGCGATAGGATGAAGTTTTACTTATTCCAAGTAATATTCAAATAAAAATGTTTTATTCTGTAAAAAAATTACACTATCATTCTTGGAAATAGAAAAAAAATATAAAAATTAATTTCGACATAAAAGTTTTGTTCGTAATTTGTTTTAATTAATCAAACCAAATTGATGAATGCTTTAAGCTTTTTCAAATGTGTTGATATATTTTTTTTTGCTTTATCAGATCATCCTCCCATGACATGGACATAATTTTACCTTTAAAAAAACTCTTTCCCGCATTCTAAATATCATGTATACCATTCCGTATATTCTGATTGGTCTTAGGACGTTTGATGTGTCAATGAAATCTCGAGCTTGAACTAGCGAGAAATTTAAATGGAATAATCTCTTTATTCTAGTGAAAATCAATTTCCTTTCATGCAACAGTTCTCTCTTACGTGTTGATTCAACAAATTGATTTTGGAAAATTGTTGGAGTTACATTTGTGTGAAGTGTAATAATAAAAAAAATTGAAAAAATTACAAGTTATTATTTGTAAATTATTTCTAAATCTTTTATCAATATTTTAATGAAAACTCAACTATACTCAACGCTAAACTTTTGTGATCGTAAATATATTCAAATAATTTTTTCTAAGCAGTTTTAATTGTCGTAGAGAGTGTTGCTATAATTGATATAATTAATGGAAAATTAGAGTTGAGGTGTGTTGAATAGTTAATATTTAATTGGTATCAAATAGAGAATAAGTTTAGTAATGAAACAGATATATGTGTATTGCTGAATACACATGTGGTTACGTTAATTTTGATGACGTTATTCACTATTCGATAGTCCAGTATTTCAGATAGTTGTTATGAATAGACTAAATTCTATTTGATGAATTCATTATCAAAATGAGTTTAGTATCAATCCACTTATTCAATTTGATTTAAAAAATTTTATACAAAATCATCACATTGAGTATTAAGTTTCTCTTAAAATTGAAATAATTCATAAGATACTTAAAAAATTAATTTTATTTACGATATAATAAAAATAAAATTTCACATTAACCATGGATTCTTTTCAATATTATTAAATAGAATTGATATAAATCATGAACCATTTTTCCTCGGTTTTTCTATATCATTGATGAATTTTAATAAATAATTATGTTTTATATTTACACGTCTTTCTGATTGTTTTAAATTTAATGTAAAAATAAAATTTTTTTTATGAAAATATATGGCATGTTGATTCTTTTTTAAAACTTTTTGCGAGTTTTCTGAACATTCATCTCTATACATATTATTACCTATATAATATTCATTCACGATTTAGTTATAAATTATTAATTTTTTTGAATAAAACATTGTCAATAATAAAGATTGTAAACAATTTCATTTAAAAGAGCAAAGGCTGTCAGTAAAACACAAATGAATGAAAATCAACTTTTACACTCAGACATTTCCATTTAATGCAATATTCAAGAAACGAAAACTTCGAATTCGAAATGGACAAAGATTCTTATTGCTCAATTGGAATCGAGTCAATGTAAGTTACATATCTTTTAACAGGCAGTATTATTAACCAGCTTCTGCTAAAAAGTAACATTTTCAACTTTTCCCATTGAATCTTTTTTCCTACAATATTTTTAACTTTAAACATTAATATTTTTTTTAAAAACACCAGCTTTATATTGATAAATGACTTAATGATAGTCTTCCACCTCGAAATAGCTCACTGTCCTTCATTGACTCACTTTTAAAAGTAATTCATTCTCAACCATTTCCTACATGTATGAACGTCGAATTATCATACTCACTTGAAAGTATAATCCATTTCCAATATACGATGCAAACTCTTTCAACTTTATCCGAAAAACGTGGCTCATTTCGAGTATAGCTAGCATCTCATTACCTATGGACTCTTTACATTACAGTAATAATCAAAATTGTTTAGATTAGTTAATATTACAGGCATCAAGTAGATCTAAAGCGGAGCTTTGATAATTTTGTATTTTTGATAATTATAAAGATGGCGTTGAGAGATAAAGTGCTTGAAATGTTGTGAACTATCTTGTTGTAGTTGAGAGAAATTAACTGGCTATTAAATCCAAATCACGTACGAAGGAGGATGCAAGTAAGGGGTGTGAGCAAGCTCCGACAAGCTCTCTGAGAGTTCAAGCGCGAGTTAGGTGAAAGATGCATCTGAGTGGTGGGTGAAGCATGTGGCCCCTTTGTCGACGTTCGGCACCCTTCACGGGCTCATGCACTTAATGGTGGAATCAATAACGTCAGGTTAACAGCAGGTTTGCTCTCGTTGAGATGAGAACAACTACGTAACCCTAGTTACTACTCGAACTATTCCACTCGTCAGATAGACTCTAAGTAGTCCTCATTACAAACATTTAGTGAAAACTAAAAAGTTGAAGTTGGCCTCTTATCTTATTTTTATTTTTTCTAATTTTTATACTACCTTTACCAGTTCTTTAGCTTTTTACCATTGTTTCTTTTATTTCAGAAGCCAAGTATTGTCTTTTATTCTTTGAAATTTGGTACGATTTGCTCGACCAGCCATGCAATTTTAACATCACCAGACAAAAGAGGGGGAATGATGGAAGAAACGAGACGAGGCAAATTTAAAACTGTCGTATTTAGACCGTACGCTCGAAGTACGGTGAAGAAAACACTTGTGAAATTGTAGTCAGTAAAGTTTGCAATATTTTCCAGCTTTTAAGAAAGAGACGAGTAATACTACAGTGCTTCAAGAGTAGACAGTGGATTTTTTTTTCACCCTAGAAATTGCTCAGGAAACTGTAGCAATTTTTCAAGACACACTTCGAACTCGACTATTAAACAAATTGACTGCAATTTTACTTTTTGCCTCTAATTTATTCCTCCAGCGTAGATTGCAGCTTCACTCGTTTCAAAAGATTAATTAGATTCATTTACTTTCATTGTGATTAGACTAGATAGAATGAGAATTACCTACTTGTTAAATAATTCTTGAATAAATATATATTTATTCATTTTTAGATTTTCATACTCTGAAAATAAAAGACCAGAAGTACCCTCAAGGCCAAATTTTACTAAACCTAACAATGATGTTTTAAATTGATTTCGGTTGCAATGATTAGACGATAGTAAAAAATTTTTTTCAACAAAGGTATCGTTTAATTGCATAGTACGACACAAAACACTAAACCGGTTGATTAGTTAATTGTACAGTAATATGAGCGAGTGAGTCATATCCGTGCTTGATGGGTTTTTCTCTTTAGCTATGCTTTGACAGCGTTAAAGATAATATCGGTTTATATTACAAACAGGTCATAGGAGAAACACGCATCTCACTGCTCATATTGCTGACATTACTGCAGCATAGTAGCTACTACCAACATTACTAGAAGCTCCGTCGCTTGTCGTGAAAGTTCGAATGAAACGTCAGGTGTGCACAATTGTGACGTGTAAAGGGATGAAATCGCATTGCCGTAGGAAGCATCCTCTTCACAATTCTCTCGCTCCGAGCGTTTCCTCTTGTCCGTTATGAGGTAAAATAAAATTAGTAGATAATTTGCCTAACGACGTGATTTTTCCTATGCAAAATTTAAATTTTGTTCAAACTTTGCGCGTATTACATTTCACTCAGGTATTCCTCTTCCCTTTATATACATTTATAATTTTACTGTTATAAATTTTTCTTTTGTTCGATTGTACTAAAAATAAATTTAATTCTTATTTCAATATTCAACATTTATTTTATTAAGTACTTGTTTATAGGGAATTAGTGAAATGAAAATAATTATAAAAAATACGTGAAATAAAAATTTTCCGTCACATATCAATAAATTGTTTCTTTAATATAAAAAGAATTAATTTCATTTATATCCATCTATCTATCTTTATTAGTTACTTTTCTTTATTATAATAATTAAAATGAAACCATCACAAAATTCTTTCAACAAAATTTCGAATAAATGTTTTTTTAATAAACCAACAACTAAGAGCATTAATATATGCAGCGGTGACTTTCGATGTTGAAAATTTAAGCCATGAATTTTCATCATGTATACATAAATAACAAACAGTTATAGCTACACATATATTGTTTCGTATTTTCCTGGGTATACATACAATAAATATAAGACATCAAATCTTTGTGTACGTAATTCAAAGTTAGTCTACATAAAGTGGTCGTCATCGTTCATGTTAATCTACTAGAATAAGAGTCGGTTTGTTAATTTTGCTGATGTACACAGTAAACGTCAGTAATGATGATAGCAACGTCGAGATTTTCTACGAAATGGCGATTAGATTTTCTGTGCGATTCTCACGAGTTTATGAGGCCATCTAGTCAAATAAACATGTGTGGTATTTTGCAACATATGTACTAATAGAAATGAGAAATTTATATGTCGTGAATATTGTTACAATTGGCTCATAAAAGTGATTCAATTTTATCGTATCAGTTATGGTTTGTTTATCCCTCGTTTAACAAATTACAGTTTTATTGTTCAGAATGTTTTTCATACATCAAAATAATCACTCTTATATACTTACCGTTGTATTTTTTAACATTTTAAATATAATCATTACATTAACATTGAAATTATTAATAATGGTAGATAAAATTGGGCTGATTTTTATAGATAAGTTTAAATATTTAAGTGTTTGTAGAAAAACAAGGTCATTTACTTCATATCCTTTTCATTTATCTCGGTGACTATACAAATTTGGTATTTGTTTATTTATGTAGTTACTGATTTAAACCTAATAGCCAATACAGTCGAACTCCTCTAATTTTTAGCCCCGTAATTTTTACTTTATACATATTAAATGTCAATATGCTATAGTTTAGTCCATATGTTAACACAGGACTCCGTAATTTTTATTCTGAGGAAAAGTCGCCCTGAGACGTACAAATTAGAGGAGTTTGACTGTAGACCATCAACAGAGTTACTTTACAAAATGATTGAAATTTATTTTGAATTTTTCCAGTAGTCATTAATTCCCTGTTCCAAATAAATATTGTTAAAAAACTGAAATAATAAAACTATTTTACAATGATGTTAGAGAATAAATAAATTTTGTATTCAAACTAATGAGATGATTATATTACTGTAAAATAATATTCTTTTTTCATATTAATATTAAATTTGTAATTTTATTACAAATTTATGTTTAGATATTGTAATCTTCTACTCACCAATGCTCCATTTTCATCATTTACTATTACAATAAATTCAAATGTTATAATCCAAGCAAACTGTCATAATTTATTTTCTGTTATGCATTTAAATAGTCAGAGAGAAAGCGAAATGTAATAGGAATAACAAAAAAAAAAAAAAAAAAATAGTGCATAAAATAAGTGAGGAGAATACGGGAAGAGAGAGTGAAAGATGGTTGGATTGGGCCTTAAATGATCGCGTATATGCGTCAGCACGAGAGGCTCGTTGCCAGACTGTGGGCCAGGGTCAACCACTTGTAGAATCTCCGAGACTGCAGCAGTCGCACAACCGCAAAATGCCAGCCTGGGGCAGCGGCAATGCGCCGACAAGGTGTGCTTATATTATACATACGTCGTTGCGTTACTGCACTATGTTCTCTACTGCTTCTATGTTGACTCATGCGTCTACAGTTGGCTTATGAGCTCTTGTGAGAACCTTACATCAAAGTGTAAATAACAATGCAAGTAGAAAGTTACTTCGGGTTTAAATGAGAGTATAATAAAAATGTAATTTACGTAATTATGAAAATTGCGAATTTAACATACAGAAGTTGATGCAGATTAAAGATAAATATGCTAGAGACATTATAACCATCTGAGTAAACTGTCGATTGCCAAATATACGACTATCTGAATTGATATAGAAAAGACGAGCGAGTAACACCAAAATGCCATTACTAATTAAACTTCATAATGATGTATTATGATTGTTTATTCAATATTTCACTCATTATTCACATTATTTTCATCATTAATTACATAATTTAATTAACAATCATGTCGTAAATTTCATTGAATTTGCTTCGAAAGTATTTCTGTCTATTTATAATATGTATGTATTACGCACATTTAGAAAATTTGGTTGTAAAAATCATTTTCAGATCATCTATAAATTAATAATAACATCATACTCTAGTGGAAAATTTACTTGAAAACATTAAAACTCTTATAAAAAAGTAAAAAGTAATTTTATTCTGCGTTATGAGTATTTTTTATCACGTGATAAGCTAAAATATTTATCATTGGAAAAAATTTTATTCCATTTTATAGCGTTTTATTCTGTACATCATATCCATTTTTACTTTACTAGGGAGAAAAATTAAGTTCTTTTAATGGATAATTATTTGACAATCATTCAAACTTGCACGATTTTTTTTGACTTGAATTAGCAATATGTTGTTTTAATATTATATACATTAACAAATAGTCACCGGTCATGACAAATAGTTTATTTTATATGGAAATTAAATTTGACAATCAAAATTTATCCATTTCGGAATAATGACATCAAATTTATTGATAATTTTATTTAATATTTAGCATTTTTAAATTAATCAATAACTTGAACATTTAATTTATTAAATAAAGAACTGCTTTTACAATTAATTTAACTATAAAAAAACATTAAATAAATTTAACAATAAACTTTAAAAAAAAAAGCCATTGAAATCTCTGAAGATCATTCTCTTATTCCTCTGTGGTCACAGCAAACTTAACTATTTTAAACTAAAACACTCTGAGTCTATGAAAGTGCATTCAATTATAAATACCTTTAATAAACCATAGAAATTTCGTAGTCACTTTTAAATGATGCCAAAGTGTTTTGAGATATATTCGAATTTTGTTTTCAGCTCAATTAAACGTACTTTCGATGTTCTATTTTAAAGCTTTCCTCAATTACACTCTTAGATTCGCAATGATATAAGTTGTATCCCAAATGAACGTGAGCTATTCGAATAAATATTATTTTCAATAAATTTTAGCACCATATTAAACGTAACTTGGCCTGACCTCGTTTAAAACCAACGCTATTGTTGAATTATTCGTAGATTCATCACAATTATATACAACGATAGGTGTTATAAATATAAAACATGACCAATAATACTTTATTGCATAATTTATTAATATAGCATTTAGCATAATATAAACAATAGTTATTACTAATAATAGATTCCATTTGAGACAATTACTCAATCATTCTGGAAGCCATGAGTGTTTCGACGAATACTAAAATTAATACTTTGCTCTATTACATATATACTTGATTATTGCGTTATATATATTTTATATACAGACATCTAGATTATATATATATTTTAGCCTCTTGGGGTTAACAACGGAAATTGCAACTCTATCGAACTTCGTGATGGGAATAGGTTTCGAGAATGCTGTGGGAACGAATAAATGAGTCGAAAATAACGAACAAAAACGATTCCCTCGGATAGTTTTATAGACTAGACGAATTGTTTCCTTCAGATTCTTTACAATTGTAAGGTATTTCTATCAAAGTATTTCCGGATTAAAGAATAACTTATATATAAATACTTACCAATCATTTCGTCAAGTTTCAAAAATTCTACAGTAACGAGTCGAAAAATAATATTGATCACATTTCGCACATTTGTCATGCTTGAATATAAATTTTTGAATATGTCTATCATGTATAGCATAGATAAAATAAGGAATTCATTCTAATCAAATGTCATGTCAAATATTCAATCACGATTTCTTGGAACGAATTTTGGATATTTGTAAACACTTGAATGAAATTTGTCTTGAATGAATTTTTTCACTAAATTCTCTCTCGATAGTTATTGGATAAAATTTTTTGACATATATTTTGGTAGTAATGTTGTTAGCTTTACAGCAATCACTTCAAAAACTGTAATCAAAATTATGAGAGAAGCTTCAGCTTGTTGAACTTCTTTGCAATGAAATTAAAGTGAAATTTCAAATAAAATTTGCTCTATTTTTTACTTACAATTTTTATAATATTTAACGGAATATGTTGAGTTTTTAAGCATTCATTGATCATGTAATTTTTTATAGTTATATTAAATATCGATCTCTGCATAGAAAAAGAAACTCGTATACATATTCACAAGAAGCAATTTTCACTGTAAATTTCAAAACTGAACTAAACATAACGATAAAATATAAAATGACTTTTAACGTGAGTATCGATTCCTACATCGATTCGACTTTTTGGTAGGATATGCAAAAGGTTACTACGTATCGTTTGAGATAAAGACATTATTTTCTCCAATAATGTCTCTCACATTTTTGCCATTTCAGAATCCATATATTTATCACTTAAAAATATTCTCTTTTTAATACCGTTCATTTTACGGAGTAAATTTTTTCTCTACGAAAAAATTTATATTTAATTTTATTATATTAGTTTGTAAATAATTTCATTATAAAAAAATAATTAGTATTTCTTTTAAAATAATTGATGAAAAAGTTTTCTGAAAATTGGTTTTATTTAAAAATATTATACTAAAAAGCAGTACTATTAGTCTTGATGGTAATAATAATTAATCATCAAATCAGTTTATTGCACAATGTGAAGTCTAATTGAAAAAAAGGAAAACTTAAAACGATTCTTTAAAATCTGCTAGTGTTTTTTTTTTGGAGAGAAAGAAATATTCCGAGACGACTTAATCATAATAACACACATAACGATCACGATATTGAACAATAAAACCAATTTGAACTAAAAATTGCCCTTAAGGACTCAAAAAAAGATTTAATAAGTGTAATAACTACTCATAACAAGAAATTTTTCCTTTTTTTAACAGGGATTATTATCGATTGAACACAAGTCGAATCTCAAATAGCAATCTTCAGTAACATTTATGATGTCGTTGGATTTGCAAAGTGATGGTAATGATAATTACCAAGTGGTAAAATTGGATTACGACACTTAAATCGTAGATAATGTGATCGCTGGCGCCACTACTTTGAATGGTTGTGTATACTCAGTATGAGAATTTCCTCAGTATTATTTCTATAAGGTGCGAAATTTATTCACCAATTATTTTTGTACATCTTGACACTTATTAACTATTAGATATACTGCTAGTCGACATAAGTAATCTTTACTATTGGCAATTACCATTATTCCTAATTATACTATATCAATACAAACGCCTATAATGTCGATCTTAATATATACCCCAGCAAGATAAATTGATGCTGAAATTTTCAGAAGTTTGTTCAATAGCTTGCCAAGTCCTTAACTGCTATATGGAATAACATTGTCGAGAGTATAGCATATTGATCCCAAGCCAATACCTGAGGGTCTCTGAACGCATTCCAACACTAAATGGCCGTCAAACGATTCTCATTTCTGAAAGGAACACCCACCTTAACGATTTTGCTATACATTTATGCCCATGTGCAAGCCATCATCGTGCTCAAACCTCTACACAGATAATATATAATCCATTACACACTCAACCTATTTAATCATTTTTTTTTTTCAATTATAAATCATATCCAGCGCATATCTGATTCATTAAAAAATGCTTGAAAAAATAAAATTTCATTTCGATAGTATTTTTTTAATTTAAAATTGAAATACTTGAGCTCAATATTAATTCAATGACGCAAATCTCATTTAATAAAAGAAGCGAATTTTTCAATTTCTTATCATCTCAAGCAGTTCACTATTTCAGTAGGGAAAGAAAGAGAAAAGAAAAAAAGAAATTATCGAGATCGTAAAGGAGTTTTCGGTTCAACGACTCTCGACCGAGTTCCATCACCTCGACAGATAGAAAAGTATCCTCGAAAAACCGCCTGTCTTCTTTTCATTCCCAACTCTATCTATGTATAATCGTGTTGCATGTCTGTGTGTATAAAATCTCTTTGGTACTCACTTCAACCCTAGTCTAATCAAACTTCTTCGTTAATCCGCCGCTTTTCTTTCATTCGTTTCTCTTTTCTTCTCTTCATTACTTACCTACTGGTCCCCTTATTCCTCCTGTCTTGTCGTTTTATTTTCAATATTCTTCATCATTTATCTTCATCGTTTACAATCCGTATTTCTTCATCGAGCTGAGCAATTATCAGACCAAATACCGCGAAATTTCTCATGTGGTAAGACAAACGGAGTTGTATATTCAACCAGTAATCGTTCGAGTTTCTGACTTTACAAAGTTTAACTTGAACTGAGGAGAATCAGGCCAAGTTTCAACCTATCAACGAGGATGACATGAGATTTCCTCACAGACAAAACATCTATATATATACAAGACAAAACAGCCATACTAAATAGTCTCATTCTATCTAATCTTTAGAAATCTATTTGACTTTATATAAGTACGATCTAATTATTAAAAGTTGCACTCCTTGCACAATATCTCAGTACTACTTAATAAACTTAATTACACAGACAGAATTTTTTCACTAAATCTAAGTGCAAAAATGACAAGTGCACGTTTCGAAATTTATAAATAAAAATATTTCCATTCCATAGTAAATTTTGAATTATTGTAAGTTAATTTTGTACTTAAGAGATGTTTCAGTTAAAAAATTCTTTGGGATAACTCAAAAATAACTTGCAACAACCTAAAATTCACTGTTAAACAGAAATATTTTTACTTATAAATTACTTATAAAAACGTGGACTTGTCATTTTTGCACTTAGATTTAGTAAAAAAATTCTCTTTGTGTACAATAAAAAATTATTTGCTCCAATGATATCGAAAATCAAAACTTTTTAATTAAGATTAAGATGCGGAAGTGCCAAACTGTCTAGAATTATCAGTCGACTATTATATTATTTTTTTCTTTAAATATAGTTAAAGTTTGTTTCTCGATTTAAGTTGGATCATTATTTTTGTGATTGAACTTAAAAGTGTCTTTCTTCTCATTTGATATATTTTCAAAGTATTAATTTGTGATTAGCCTTTGATTTTCAATCTAAACATCTCCATTTAAATTCTTAAATAATTGTTGATACAAAAATCTCAGAAAAATTACTTTAGTTTGAATACTTTTTGAAGGAATGAAAATGTATTCAGGTACAATGTTACACGAGAAAGATTATCATCTTTGTTTATACTTTTTTAGAATCTTCAGTACAATCTTATTCATTTTTAATGATATTCTATGCTAGAAATTTATAAAAAGAAAAATTTTCTATTAAAACTATTAATAATTTGTTTAGTTTCATATCTCTTATACTTTCTTTGCACACAACTATTTATTCAAAAGAAGGATAACTTTAATAATGATGTTAAAGAATGGAAACTATTTATGTAAGACTTCTAATTATAAATAACTATTACAATTTCTTCTTACATTATTAACAAAAACAAAAAATTGGAAAAACATGAAAATAAATTTTTAATATATAATAGAATTTCATTTTTTAGGAGCAATATATTTTGTCTCATTTTCTTCTTAGTATGAAAGATACGGATTTTTGTTGGTAAAAATCGCCTTCTATTAATTAAAAATCTGATTGAAAATGAAAATTTATCGCTTATCTTTTGTTTTCTCGTGAAAAGATTTTTTACTGCCTTACTGTTCAGTTAAATTTTAACTAGTAAAAAATTTATAACAATGAGAAAATGAATGAAATTCTATTGATCGATCAAATTAAAATGTGATAATATTAAAAGTAAAAATATAATATTTTGTTAGTAAATTTATAAATTTAGAATTTACTAAATCTTTTTTTACTGTAAATATTTTTCCAATTTTTATTTGTAATTTTTTATTTGAATAAAAGTTTTATAGACAAAAGTTTCAATTATAACGCTGAAAAGTTATTATTATTTTTAATATTGAACATAAAAATTTTATCTACTGAAGAAATTATTTTTTCAGTATTCATATTACCATTATTTACCTTTGTAGCCATTAGGAAACAGACTTACGTATTTTTCTTATGTATGGTTTCTTAGGCTCAGACAAACGTAAGATTAACGTCAGACGTCAGATGCTGCCGCATATAGGAAACAGACAGACGTAAGTCTGTCGACAAACTTTGACGTCAGATCTACTCGGGTAGGTACAATAAAAACGCATGAATAGAGAAAAAAATCACAAAAATAAACGAAATTTTTTTTCTATCACATCAATAAGAGTTACATGATTTATCTTTCTAAATAACAAATTTAATCTATTTAAATTTTTCATCTTGCCGTCATTTATTGATGATAATTCAAATAGTTCTTTGAATAAATGAATATTAATATCTCAATCGATAAAAAATCTTCTTAATTCATCAAAGTGAAAAATATTTTTTGCAATAGTAAATAATTTATATAAATTTCAAGTAAACTTTACAGAATCTTGAGTGTTGAGAGGAATAACTTCTAATTAAACATGTATTAAATAAATAGTTGAAGATAACCAATATAATTCAATTTTCTACTAAATATTTCAATGGTAAAATAATTATTTCGTCAAATCATCTAGGAAGGGAAATACAAAAGCAAAGAAATCGTATTTGATTAGAAAATAAGTAATTTAAAGAAACTCATCATCTCAATCGATTTACAGTGTCATATCAACTATCGCAAGCTTTTTAAGGGTACATTCGTCGAATCGAAAATAAATATTTGACGAAATGAGTTTCAATGAGTATAGTCAAGATCTTAATCTCATCGATAACAGAAAATCACCTCGATTTCATTCGGATTCCTCACCTTTCTTTTATAGAAACTTTCTGAATCCTTCACGTGCAAAGATAGAATTACATTGTAGAAGAAACTTGGAAAGAGAATGAAAGAGATGACGAAGGTGGGCATATAAGAAGGAAGCAGATCAAGAAGCAAGTTACGTTCTTTTCCTTTCAGTTTCTACGTAGAAACGAAACCAGTTTTCCTGGCTGCTCTTTCATTTTACTCATCCTGTCTGTGTCAAGTTTTCTTCAAGTTCGAGGATCACGATTCTTGCAATCATTCCTCTGGGACTTCCGAGCCAAAACGAATATATCCATATAGGTCTGCATATTTAACGGTTACCATTGTATGGGTCTATTTGAACCCATGAGCCCACAAGTTTAACCTGAATGATCACGTTTCTCCACACTAGCATGGACCCTCTTAATATACGACAAACGTGTCGAGATCTCAGATCAACATGTCTTGTCACGAACTCACGTCTTGTTTTATTTTGTTATATTTCAATGTTTAATAGTGTCTTGGAGAAATTATTTACAGCAAGGCAGTTCGGTTTAACTAATAAATTTGTTTATAGAATTATCAACTTGATTAATGGATGATATAATTATTCAAGATTATTGACTTTTCTTACCAAAAAGAGCAAAATGAACTGCTGTAAAAGGGACAAATTGAGTCAAAAAGTACTTGGGTTGCAATAAACTTAGGAAATGACTTTTTGTAAAAAGTATTGGATGGTAAGATTTCGAATTTCGCTTTCAAGAAGGATCTTTATTGAAGACAAGAACTTCATTTTTCAAGCAATAGATAGTCATTCAGAAGTCCAACAATAAATTAATAAATAATTAATTTCAATGTGTTTTTATCATATTTATTATTTATGTATTTAATTACTTCTATATTAACTAACTTCATCTGTGAGAGATGATAAAAAATTTAACTGTTTTGTTTCAACCAAAATCAACTATTTTGTGTTGAAGAAGTACTTAACAAACAGTAATGGTTGAATTTTGAATATCATACATAAATTATATTCTAATTAAATTACTAACTGTTAACAATAAAATATAATTTTTTTAAATAATTCACTCTTGTCCTATTTGAAGAAATAATGAAGGGCACAAATGTATTATTCATGAAGAATAAATTGATTTATTATTCAAAAATCTGGATTACAAATTTGAATAATATTCGCTTTTATTAGCCGTTGAACTCGTTGATTCAGCTCATTACGTTTAAATATAAGTATAAATAGAATATTTATTATGACGATTATATTTAACTCAGCTCATTCAAATCTTTCCTAATTGATCATTCAAAACTCTTTGCTCTTTAAAATAGTTTAAATTATTTTGAAACTCAATGAAAAATGGATTTATTAATAAATTATTCAAAATTCTAGATCATTATGACCCTTTGATCTTTACTTCTACAAAAATCCATTTAATAAATCAAAATAATTTCCAGATAATTGATGAATTATTTATTTCAAATTTTCAATTATCTTATTGATTAAAAAATAGTAATAATAGAGAAATATGTATTTCCATGAAAGTATATTCTACTTAAAACACAAAATCTTTTTAAGTAGAAATGAAATTATAGTGAGAAATATTGACAGTTTTGTATATGTATTTTCTGTGTAAGAAAAGAATAAAGTGAGAAAGACAAATACAACCAGAATATTTTGAAAGGCCGTTTGGAAGAATGAAGGAAGCGAATAAAAAGAAAATGACGAATGAAAAATGCAGTCTCATGATTGTGATAGATGGTTGTAGTCCAACCGTCGTCTTCGATACACCCTGGAATTCACTCAAGTTATGTAGGTACAACCTAACCTCCCTTCACATTCTGGTTTCTCAAAGTATTCACTACTAAAACGTTGCCATCGAACTCATATACTGGCTTGATATCAGCTGCCATTATGTGACATACCACATCTGGAGGTCATTGAAGAATAAGTCTTATCAACAAATAGTACAATGTCAAAAGATGAAAGCTCAAAAAATGATTTTGTCTAGTGGAATATAAGAAAAAATTCACAGGAAATGTTTTATTATTATGAAGAACAGTGAGTTAAGGCAAGAAAAGGGATGAGAAAAAAGATGAAGGTGAAGGTGGTCTTGGGAAGAAAAAATAAAGAATCTTGAGCCTCAAGACCGGTCGCAGCTTTGTTCGTGACCATGGATAAAAGATGCAATGTGTGCAAGCTAAAGGAAGACGCAAAATGGAATGTGAAGATTGCAATGATGCGTACAAGGGAGATAGAGGAAGGAAAAGAAAGGGAAAAGCAAATCTTATAGTCATGTGATGCTTAGTAAAGTGTATAAAAGGAACAGAAATGCTGTCTGAAGACTACCACCAGGACGAGAGGAGAAAATGCAGGAAATCATTGGAGCGGTATCTATGAGGAGAAAGAAAGAGAATCGCTAGATGGAAAGAGGTGGATGAAGAAAAGGAAGAAGAAGAAAATCGTTGCCGGTCCGGACGTGTGAGTCTTCCACGAAGTAGACCTCCGTGGCCTCGAGTCTTTTTCTCTATATTCCTATCTCCACTTTTCTCTCTTACTCTTCATCAACATTTTCTACTGTTTCTATACTCCTCATCTCCCAGAGTTTCTTCAACAATATTATAACCTAACTTCATCTTATTGAGAAGCTACTTCATAACTATGGTTAATCCTTAGTTATCCAAGTCTTCATGAGTTCTGATTCACCATATGAAAACTTGTAGATGCACTTTCAAATACATGGACTAATAAATTGCATGTATCGATACATAGATTGTTTCAAGCCAACATCATGTACTACATAATACTGGAGAGAGATATCGATTTTTTCTCTCCTTTGTCATTTTAGTGACTCGGATTTTTGTGATTTTTCACAATGATGGAGGTGAACAAAGAAGGTTATTTTATGAGATATTGTTAGCACAAGATTATTTTTAATCTATGTAAATTTATTCAAACTATTTCTTTTGGTAATATACTGCAATCGATAAAATTATTAATGCCGATCTACACACAGTAGCTCGTGGAACAAAATATCAGACAGAGTTGGATGAAAATTTATTCTCCAGAGAGATTCTTTCAAATAATATGTAAGACAAAATAACAGAACTTTTCTATACCCATTTGCACCACTATTTCAAATATTCCAACGGATACTTCTCATATATTCTGGATTGTATTTAAAATGACATATCGATGGACTGGAAAGCAATAGAGTATTGTAAAATATATAAACATTTATATGAGCTCCATGAATCTATCATATCAAATTCAATATTGATACGCTAGAGGAAATATATATTAGAGAATGATGTAAAAAAGACATATTCTGAAAGAAAAAAAATTGAATTAGATATAAAGTTTGAAAGAATTGGTGGCCTCGTCAAGAAATGGATTTTAATAACAAATTACTTTGAAAATGTAAATAATTTTGAAGGACAGAAATTGTAGTTTGGAGGTTGAGATAGACTTGGATCATGATTGAAAACAATTTTTATTAACGACTAGAAAATTTAATTATTTCATTTCTCTGCAAGAAGTAAAATATTTTACCTCATAACTTACCCAAATAATCTCAAAAGTAAATAAACTGGAATGTTAATCTTTAAAAGTAAAAAGATTTTCGTAGCTCCTTGAAAGGATTCATTTACCCCAGAAGAGCTATTATGCCCTACTTACTTATATTTTCTACACGATTTTGAAGTTTAAACAGATGTAACATAAGTGACAAAGTCAAGTCGTTACTTCTTCTAATTTTTATTACGTTTTTTTTTTTTTTTTTTTTTTTTTCTTTTTCTTTATAAATTTATTTGAATTATCGACAGTTACATAATATCAATAAAAAACCCCATCTTAATAGTAAGTCTTGCATTACCTGTTATTACTCCATTACTAGTCTCCAACAACAGCTGAATAGTTGATGACTTCTAGTTGCAGTGAATAAAAATTTCTCCGTATGTGTATTGAAATAATAAAAGGATGCATCAAGTGAAGAATGACTCGAATAAAAGCAATGTGTTATTCATTTTTGATCAAGAAATTACTATTTCTTAGTATAGTAATAAATTAATCGTGAGAATTCTTAATAAATATTCTAATTCTCACCAACCAGATTAAAATATATTTTGACTTTTAAATAGCAATGAATAATAATTTGTTACATTCAAATAAGAGTAATAAAAAATTTTATATCTAGTGATAGAAAAAGAGCAGCGACATGCATCTTTCTTTTACATGTGTTACCATTTTATGAAGACATATATTCATAATTCCGTCTCTCGATAAATTATTAAATCATATATGCTAATAATGATATATAGGTAAAAACCATCGTCTTATTTTCATTTGTAAAACTTTTAAGTGAAATTGATGGCACCATGCTAAGCACATAAGCTCATCTCAAACGCATTTGTGTCACAACAGTAGTGAGGTGCATAAACTACGACCTTAGGCAACCACTGGTTGCTCCAGTACTGTAAACCGTGGAGGCATGGCTTTAAAATTCAGACGTCTCAAGAGTCAACTTCAAAGCAATCTTGAATACAAATTACGAAGTTTACTCTCTTCTGGAGATTAATCACAAGTGTGACAACGAATTTTATGTGTTTAACTTGTGTAACTCAGAATCATAAGAGCTTTAACTTAAATCATGCAAGCTTCTAATAACATTAGGATTGATAATGTAAGTCTCTATAGTCGCAATGAAACTGTGAAAATAAAATAATCTTAATAAATACAAGTTTATACTTTCGCTACTTGCATAAGTAACTTGCCCTCAATCGCTTCTACTTCCGCTAAAAAATTCAATACCCGATCTGCTAGTGAGAAAGTCACTCTGCTACGGAACTTGAGCTAATTATAAACTCGCTTGACTCATGCATTCCTGTACGATTATCATTTTCTTATATATATTTTTCCTTGAGGACATATTTAACATCAAATTATAATTAACTTGACGTAATCAGCCATTTTACATTTAATTAATCATTCCAAGAACGATCTATATTGCCAAGGACATTAACTAAATAAATATGATACATTTAAAAGATTTTCCAATAACGGAATTAATAGAATAATAGCCGTTACTTATTTTTAATAATATAATAAATTATATCACGATATTAAATTAATACTCGTCATGTTTATACTTATCCTAAAAAAATTACACAGTACGAAAGTGCGAAGGTAATAATAAATATACACTAATTGATACTTTACGTGTGTGATATAAATCATGATGAAAAATTATCAACGATCGATGAACTTTCTGAAAGAAATTTTTTTGCTTATTAGATTGCACATATCGATTAGCATGCGTGTTTGCATGTTAGCTCCACGCATCGTTGAAGATAAAATTTTATCCAAATATTTATGCCTAATTAATAATTTACGTACAAACGTATATGGTCGTGTACATTAATTACAATTAGACTCGAGTACATGTTCAGTAATAATAAAAATTTCACTTCGAGAATATTTTTCACATTATTTTATTGAAAACTCCATTTATTCATTTTAACAATTCAATAATATCATTAATATTTATAAAGTATTTTTTTTTTTTTTTTAATTTTATCGAATAAAACTTATTAAGTAAAATGTTTGGATGTTTATTTTGATATTTAAATTAAATTTTAAAAATAATACTGCAAATTCAAGTGATTAATGAGTGTTTAGAAACCAAATTTTTTACTTTTAGTAAATTAATTTTTTTAATCTTCGATGATTTTAATTTTCTATTTTATAGTAGTAAAAAAATATTTTTTATTCTACCAATGTTTATTTTATTGATAATAACGTAATGGTTTATAATATAAAAGCTACTGTAACATCCTGAGATTCACTATTTTCATTAAAACCACTTTTAAAGCCTTATTAATAACGTTCATTTCCTCAGTGATTCTATAATTGAGTTGTTGCTTCTAATTGAAGTTTCATAAATCCATACAGAATGCAATTATGGATCTGTACAATTAAATGTCATTCTATATACAGAAAATTTTCTAATAAAAATGACTCCGGAAAGTAGTGTGGTATAAATCGATGATACAAAAATATCAAATATTCGTGAAAAATTTTACATAAAAATATCTCTTCAATAATTACAATTTATTACTTTTTTTAACCTAATCCTGTTTAGAGGTTTTTTTTTTAAATTGTAAAAAAATATTGTCACGTTCTTGAATATTTATTAAAGCTGAAAAAAACATATTGTCTTTTGGAAGATAAATTGTTAAAAAGTGTGATGATTTTTTTTTACTTTTCTTGTTTATTTTATATGTAATTAAATGTAAAGACGAGTTTCCTGTGATTTAATTTGTATTTTGTAAAATTACATTAGAGAAAGTTTTATTTATAGAAAAAATCTCACTATCTATCGTAAAATTTTTATCTTAAAATATTCAGTTTATTCGGTTAAAATTGGTAGAAATACACTTATATTATATTACAAATTCAAATGATAAATAAATTTTTTCACACATTTGTTCAATCTAACTGCTCATTAAATTGTAGTGACAGTTAATGGAAACAACAATTGTTTGTTATTTCAAAAGTATTTCAGATGATATTACTATTTTTAAGAATTTCAAGCATGAAACTTGACTAGAAAATTTTCTAAACGTACGTCCGGGAGAATTCACTTATAATAATTCTCTTTTTTCACTCAAAGTTTTCATTAAAAAAATTGTTTTAATCTTCTACTTTTTTCTGAGGATTGAAGTATTTTTTTATTAATTAAAATTTATTTTAAGAGAAATTCGTTGAATTTTTGTCAAAAATTTTTGAGTTTTATTCATTAAACCTATTTATAAAATATCTTCATAAATTGCAAGTATCAATGTAGATAAACCTTCATAATTAAGTAGTTTATTTACTAAAATGCTTTAACAAAATAAAAGTTGAATGAAAATGACTTGATTAGTATTTACATCTTTTTTTACTCCAAATATTTATCATTATAATAAACTTTAAAGGTGACAACAGGCGGTGATGCATCGTATCATTATCAGAACGATTAATCAAACCGGTGAAGAATTAAAGTTTGCCGCAGTGTTGATACTAGCACGTGGCTGCCTTAATTCTAGGCATGTCTTAAGCCTTCTCTGCCTTCCAGATTGATCAATGACTCGATCCCGTCACGAATTCTTGATGTAGGATTAACCAGCCCTATTGAACCTATACCAAGATACGCCTTCTTTATTTAAAGTATCAAAATGAATTTTTCCGATGAATCCAATTGGTTACAATCTTGCTAATTGCATTCAGCAGAAAACGATAAATTGATACTCAAATCACGTAGTCCCTGTACCCATTTATTCTGCCTAGAATCAATTAATGAAATTCAATCAGTATCTGCAAGTTACGTTGCAAAAAATACAAACATTTCGAAAGAAATCTCTGACCTTAGGAGGCTGAAAACTATTTTTAATGTGTTTTTCATATTTGAAAAATTAACAATATAGTTTACGTTGTATAAATTTTGTTTTAAGATTTGTAATTTGTAGAAAAGTACACATGAAAGATGTTTTAAATTTTTAATCTTTCAAATTAACTTATTTTTTAGATAACCCAGTTATTTTATTTCAAAAATACGTGTATCGAAAAATTTATAGTTTTTTTTAGAGAAAAAATACTGAAAAATAAATGAGTAATATCAAGTCTTTGAAAAGCAATTTTGTTCTATTTGTGCTGCATCGTGAGTAGAATTTCTTCTAAAAAAGACCATCTGAAATCAAAGAATCTCAAAAATTCTGATTACATATAAGTCTGTATTCTTCGTAAGCCGAGAATTTCATTATAATGCAAATCTTGCTCAGATTAATGTATATTTAAAAATGAACAAATTGAATTTTTCTTTTATATGTGGCTTTTATTGGATTCAAAATGTTTTAAACTCTTTTATGTTTATTTCTTCAACCAAAAAAGAGTTGTAAATAACATTCAGTATTTGTGCATAAGCAAAATATGGTAAATCTTTCGAGTTCATTCAAAATTTACTTGCATATTAATAAGTGTAACAGAACTTGAAAATGAAACATTTCAATACTATCAATGAACGGAGATATTTAATTATCGTTATTGTCATTATATTTATTTTTAAATTTTCGCTGCACCAATTTTTAAAATAAATGAATAGTTTTGTCTAAGAAGCCCAGATTATTCGAAAGAGTTAGAATTGAATTCTTTTGTTTACAAAATAGTCTTCATTAGTCTCTTTGAGAAGCAGCCTTTTGATAAGATTTAATCCTGATAAATTGTTCAATTGTTTACCTCCGATTATCTTAACTATAAATCAATAAAATAGTTTAGTACCGAGTAAAATTAATTTAGGACTGAAATTTAAAGAGGACTTTAATTATATTTATTTTAAAGTTATTAGGGAAAGAGGATAACTTTACAAGATTAATGCAGATACAAGTGTAGTGTTAATTGTAACTGTTACTCAATTATTAACATACATGTGATGCAGATTAATTAGTAATGGATACGTAATACGTTGCGGTACAGTAGGCAAATCCATTTTATGCTAATCTTGTACTTCAATTAATAGACATTTTCAAGGATTGTTCAATTTAATTATGCATTCCATAAAATTTAGATTAAAATTACAAAAAAATTTCAATATAAATTAGCCAATTTAATTAACGCAAATTTTTTAAATATTTAATATAAATCGTGAAATGATGAATTTGTAATTGAAAAAAAATAATTATAATTTAGCAAAGTAAAGTTTCGAATTTTAGAATAATGAATGATCCATTATGTACTTGCATAGCAATGTTTAAAATTCAAATTATATTATGTAGCAATGGAGTCATTTTGACTTTCAAAGGGCTATTTTATTGAATAATATGTATACGGTACCTATTTAAAAACTCCTAAACATTAATTTACTGTTAAGTAAACTACATCTGCAATATAATGCGTGTATTCAAAAATTTTTCAAAAAATCGAGTAACAAGTTCCATTTTGCAGCTTGGTGTAGAATTTCTGTGTATTCGATGAATTTCAAAAAGGTTTGCAATTAAAGAAGATACTTTTCTCTGTAATTTCAAGCCACAATTATTACCAACATTGTAATAAATAAAATATATTACAACAATTTTATAATAAAATTTTATTAGTTCTTACTAATATAATCTCAAGCTTATCATACACGAAGAGAATTTTTTCACTAAATCTAAGTACAAAAATGACAAGTCCACGTTTTTATAATTAATTTATAAGTACAAATATTTCTGTTCAACAGTGAATTTTGGGTTGTTGTAAGTTATTTTTGAGTTATCCTAAGTAATTATTTTACTAAAACATCTCTTAAGTACAAAATTAACTTACAATAATTCAAAATTTACTATCGAATGGAAATATTTTTATTTATAAATTTCGAAACGTGCACTTGTCATTTTTGCAGTTAGATTTAGTGAAAAAATTCTGTCTGTGTACTTCATTATTGCTCAATCATCAATAAAAAAAAATATAACTACGAGTTTCAGCTGATTAAGAATTACAAAAGCTCAGAGATATATGTTTTAAACAAATCCAATCCCATTTTTCCCATCGAACATAAATTCTCCAGTGAGGCCATCAATATTGGAAAAGGGAAGGTAATAAAGCTAGAAGGCTCATTCTATACATCTGGTCTATTGTCTTGAGAATAAAAGTGAAACTCACTTCATAAATATTTAATTAGTGAATTAATAAATCAATTAATCAATCGATTAGATGGGTAATGACAAATTGAGAATGAAAGCAACGAGTTAATCATACTTGATTGGAAGATAATAAAAATAATCGAGAGATGATAAGATGATAACTTGATAATTTTCCCTTGATTTATATATATTATATAAGAGCACACTTTACATCACTGGTATATATAAGTAGTAGTAATTGTAAACTTAAAGACTCGCAGAATTGCCTCCGGTCATCGACAAGCAGGAAATGATGACTGACGCAACATGAGCTTACTTTCTCTATTCCATCTCTTTCTCCTCGTCTTGTCTATTAATTTATTCTCTGTAATCAACGTCTGCTCGCACGCTTCTATTATTATATTAGCATAGACATCAAATAAGTATCTACTTGCAAACTACATATCAACTGTATTACTACAGCCTGTTACATTTTAACGTCACTTATGGTACACATAATATTTATCTCACTCTTTCATGTAAGTTAATATGTACAAACCTATTCCTGTTCTTTCTTGCTCACGAAACCTTTCGCTGAGCAAAACCGTATTATTTCAGGTCACGGCGCTGGGTAATATTTATGACATCACCCAGCCGAACGAGAATACAAACGAAAGTAGCGAGATTACTCTCACTCTCGCTGACTCTTAGGTAAAGTATGAGAAGGGAAAAACGAGTTCCATCGTGCCAACACAACGGGTTATATGTACTTATCATGTATGTACATATAATAAGTGCATGGAAGCATGTCAACGAGCTCAAAAATTTTTTCAAGTACAAGACAGTTTTAAAAACAGTTATTCTGTTATGATTTTATGAAACTCATATTAAGATTCTTTTTTATAAAAAATTCTGTCACTAGACTGCTACTTATTATGAACAGAACAATAAGAATTTATAATGCCTTAATTTTTTTTTTTTTTGTTGATGCCATGAAAATGATGATTAAATAAATCAAATCTTCCAAAAATAAAGTAAATGTATCAAATAATGACACGTTTAAAATCTTTTTATCTTTTTTTTATAATTAATGACTGATGTTATTCATCAATATGTAATTGATAGACTTGAATTGATTGAAATTTGATAAAATCACAATCAAACAAGAATATAATTTTTCTTTCCGAATGAATGGAACAAGACAGTTATAATTGTTTTTTTTTTCTTTTCTAATGATAATTCGTATTATGTGAAAAAAATCAATTGGCCTTTATGCTAAGTAGTATAACATTTATAGGTCGCAGTAAACTGTGATTACCGAATATCAATCATTTAGCAGAAATTTTTTCTTTCATAATAAATTATTTCTCATTTAAACTGAGCTTTTGATTAATTTCTTTTACTTTGATTTTATTATGAGATAATAAGGTTTTAAGTGCAATCACATTTTAAAAATTGCACAAACATTAATGTAAGTAATATCTACTGACGATTAATCAATTTAATTTTACTGATTATTACATTTTTATATACATAATCATAATCCAAAAAATCAATTACATGGTTAGCCTTTACTTTTCTCCGTGCAATAATAATAAAATATCATTCTAGTAAAAAAATAAACATGGTAAAATCAACAAAAAAATAATTCAGATAAAAATAAAAGTAAGCTATTTATAATCAGTTATAGGTGTGATTACACATGAATTTGCGTAATAACTATGAATAACAGATTTATATTTTGTATTCTATAGATTTATGAATTGCATTTATTTTTATAGCCCATCAAGTGATATTTAATTATGATTATCAATTTTTATATTCATTATTGTAATTATTTACTAATGTAATGTAGTATTAATAATAAAAAAGTAATTTATTAATAACTTGTCTTATGCTCTATTAGCAAAGGCAATAATAGAAAAGCTGAAATTTATTATGTTTATTTATGTTTCTAATTGATTTTGATAAATTACATGTTGTAAACATTCTGATTAATTTTATTATTTATAAAATTGCATACTTATTAAATTTTATAATTGCTCCTACTTATTTCTGGGGAAGCAATTTTCTTTCATTAATAAACTCAATAATTAAAGTTGTTTAAACGAATTATATTTAGTAATAATACTTTAATGAATCTTCTTTAAAATTAACAATTATTTCTACAAAAATTTATCACTACTTTTGTTATTATGAAGATTTGAAATAAATTATTAAAATAATTATTTTGTTAAAGTTCACTTGATTTTGTATATAGTTGCAAATACTCTTAATAAAATAAGTTTAAAAAAATTCAATTTTTTTTTATTATTTCTAAATGAATGCTTTATTACTTGAATAATATTGCGTTACTCCAAGTGTTATGTACTGACATCATCCTAGATGTTCAAATGCTGCCTTATATATACATACTTGCCATTTACACTTATTACTTATTATTGACTCATTACTTCTATTATGTAATGAAAGAATGTACTTTTATTTATTATCAAAGAAATTAATTATAAAATCTAACTTACTATTTTTTTTGTTTATAGAGTAATGAGGTTTTCTTATAAATAAATAGTTAAGCAAAAAAAGAAGAAATGAATTAATGATGAAATTCGTGGTTATTTGTTGTACATTAATAATTGATAAAAATTTATATATCCTTGTTAGGAAAAATATTTATGATACTACAGCATTTATCTAATTCTGTTTAACGAATTATGAGAATTGACGTAATCATGATTCATTTTGACGCTGGAAAATTCGCAATTAAATAAAGTCAAGTCAATCAACAGCCGAGATTTCATATCAACTAAATCTACCAATTTATTAACTTTACTTTTCTACCCACAAAATATTGTTTTTTTAGTTATTAATAAATATTCAATTTGTATCCCAAGTACTCAGAATTTTTTCTGCAATAATTGGGGACTTTTAGTTACAACAATAATTGATTTACTTCGCCAGAAAAATGTTCTGGCATTATTTTTAAACGAAAAAGATTGGTGATTTATGATTAAAAAAATAATGATCTGTCAAGGATAAATCTCCAGGTTATAAATAATGGTACACTTGGTAGAATCATGAAATGTAATTTAAAAATTTTTCAAGATTTTAAAATGATTATCTTTTTCGTTGATTTCATTTTATAAAACTTTTTAGAAATTTTGTAATTGACTTTTAAATGGAGTGCCTTGATTGGACAACTAATTTGATAATAGTAAAGTCATTAGCTTGGGATTTTTATTGGTCTTAATTTAATAAAATGAATTTAATGGACAGAATACTTGTTCATAATTATAAAAATTATATTTTATCTTTTTTCTTCTTTATTGATAATTTTATACGCTAATATAATTGAAGATTAAAAAGATATTAAGCTTCATTAATTAAATTAAAAACACTATTTTATAAATAATGAAATGAGATGATTAAAATATTGAAAGTCTTTGTTAGATAGGCAATTACTTAAATTGATTGGAAACTCTAAGTAGCCAAAACAAAAATTGCTGAAAGGTTTATAAAATATTTTTGATGATTTTCGTTGAGAATTAATGTAATAGTTTATATTGTGTTGTTAAATTGTTTTTCTTTATTAAATATTTCATAAATTTGAGCTTAATAAATTTTCTATGATGTTCACATACAATAAAAATAAAACTCCATAGATAATATTTTCAATAAACTTTTCTCAACTTAAAAAATAATATTATTCACATCAAATGTAATATTACGTCTACACAGATGCATATTAATAAACGAACCCAACCGTGAAAATTTTTCCTACAAAAACATAATTGATAACGATCTATGAAATTTTTCTCCTCACAACGTCAGTAGTTTTTCAGAGTAATAATCTCATTAAAATCTAATGTTTTGTTTGCTATTTTTATCAATAAAAAGTCTTTTTAACTATGGTTAAAGTATATCTTACTTTTTTACAACTTCAAAAAAAGAGTTTCAGTAGGCAAATTTACTCATAGAAAAAGTTTTAAAGATGTTCAGTATAGAGATAGATAAAAGAAAAAAATAAAAAGTATAAGATATTTAATAAGATTCACGCAACTCGTAAAAACTTAACTTCAGTGGAAACGCGTTAACTATTTGCAAGTAAACTCGTTTAAATGGTCTGTAATAGGTTCCAGTACTCGCCGGATATTTAAACGAGCCGTAGAAAGTCGACATACGGATAATACTGCTCCGATCGAGCGTTAAATCGCAGAGTCGATTTAACTGTGGCTAAAGTACCATCCTCTTTCAGTTGTACAATCCAGAATATAAAAAAAGGGATACACAATTGAGATACAGAGACGATGATTGATCTATATTTACTCTATTATTTGGTAAAAAAAATTATAGTGATATTCACTAAAGAGTTTTCTTTAATTCATATTTGACGTCATGTTGATATACAAGTGTACTTGTATCAAAATTATGTAACCTTGCTAGCATTATATAATTAATGGATATTCAAAAAATTCTTTATTTCCGTAACATATGTCCACAAGAGATGGATAAATATTAATTACGAAATGTGTTCTGTTACATTTCCATGCTACCATTATCATAAATGTATGAAAACGTTGATGGTATATACTTTATATTATCTATCTCTACAAAAATAACTTATAGTATTGAGCGTTATCGGCGCAGAAAATCGTCCAAACTAATTCAAGCGTAGTTCCGTATCGCGGAACATTTTGCTATATTCAAAGTCACCATCATCTCATGACCCATTTTATTATTCGCAGTTATAGAAAACGAACAGGACCCTCTGAAAGTTACCGGCGGAAATATCATCCTCATTCTATCACTAACTGCTCAGGGAATTGAGATATCATTAAAGAGCCCATTAGATGCTCTTCAATATTCAAATAAATTTTACCATCATTACATTGTATTATCCTTTTGACAAAATGCACTTTCGTCACACTTTCCTTTCCTCACACTGCATCATTTCTATGAAATTTTTTATAAAAATATATGAAAAAATTTTGTATTGGAAATTTAACATTAAGAGTATTTTTTAACCCCTCATTTTTACTCTATAAAAATAAAAACAAATAAAAAAATTATTCTTTGATGTTTTGTTTATACTTTGAGGTGGTTTATGATGTGAAATTTTTTCTTTTAAAATCCATGTCATACATTGGAATATTTGTGCTTTTATCTTCAGAATACTTTTTTAATGGGTATTGTACGACATTTTTAACGAAGTTATTGGTTGTTGAAAAAAATGCATCTCTTTGAACTTGAATAACTCTTGAACAAAACATTGTAGGTATAGCAATGGTCTATAGATCACTGAAAGGTTAAAAAAGTCATCTAAAAAATTTTACTCTTTAATATTTATTCAAATCATTATTAATAATAATATTTATATTTACCTATTTTCTTTAACTTTTATTTTTTTTACTAACTTTCGAATAAAGAATACTATACTCGGAAACCATTCTGAACAATCTTGTTTGGTTAGATTAATTCTCAAAATTTTTTCAACGCAACAATTTCACTGTAAATTCTAGTGTTTTATTTAAAACACTTTTAACGTTTTAAATAAAACACTAAAATATACAGTGTTAATTCAATGTTTTTAGCATCGCTGTTTATGGCCGTTGAAATGCTAAATAAATAAAAATTACTACTCTTTATAAAAAAAAGTTCTATAAAAAATAAGTCCGAGATTGAAATATAAAAAGTATTGTTAATTGTACTAAGAAATTTAGTATCTTAATAAGCAAACTTCACTAATGAAACACAGAAAAGAGTAATTTTATACTATCGCGGTCCCCTAGTTTTTTGACTCTAAAAAATCGAAAAATCATTATCATATTGCTGTCGAGTGAACTTTAAAACATGAAATCATTTTTTTTCCTTGATTACAAGAAAACATGATCAATTTCACCGCATTTTCACTGAAAATCCAAGTGTTTAGCAATTAAATGTTTAAAGTACTTGCAATGTTAAACATCACAAACAAATTATGGTAATTTTGTAGACGACGTTTAAACGTTTCTTGCCATTTACCAAAATGCTATTGTTTGTTTATAATAGTCAACATTGTAAACAGTTAGGTATTTAATTATTAAACACTTTAAATGTTTTATTACTAAACACCTAAATTTTTTTGGATTTGCAGTGTTTATAACAAAATTTCCAGTGAATTTTCCTCAGTGATTCTCGTCGCTATCGAATAATAAAAAATATTTTTATGCCACATGTATGTATGAACATACGAGTATACACAGCATAACTGCTTCATATTCAGTACAGTTTTTATCGACTTTAAAAGACTATAATAACAGTGTAGTAACTAGCAATATTCGCATGCAGGACTATGGATTCAACGTTCATGTATATATATATATATATATATATATATATATATATATATATATATATCTACATATATATATATGTAGGATGAAAGCTTAAAAAAATATTGCCAAACTACACTTCATCAGAGACATACAATTTTTTTCTATGCTTGTGATAAATATTTTTTACTATTTGTCCCGCAGGTATGTACACTGAATTTGGAATATGTGCGGCAATTTAGAAGAAAAGGTCGAGAATAAATTCTCCACAGATCCCGAAGAGTGGTGAGTACACACAAGAACTAGATGCGTTTTCAAGCCATATGTGGGGATATTATATATGTGATAGTCCTCAACCTCACACATGAGATTCGTCCGTATATTTATATTTTTTCTCTCCAAAGATTCACTCAAAGCACAACTGCCATCCGAGACATTTAATTTCTTCAATATGCCCAGTAAAAGTGATGTATAGAGTCCGTATGTATATTTTTAATCGCATTCCCCCGATTTTTTCTCATCATCTACATCACAAAGTAGATGTTAATAATTCAGTAAGTTTTCCCATTATTTATTTGTTGTTGATAATAATGAAATTCTTCGGTAACGAATTTGTTAATTGAGTCTGCACTGAGGTGAGTGAATAAAATGAGTCATTTGAAACACGTGAAATGTGTCCCCGGACATGTTGGAATTTAAATGAAAACCTACACACATACATCCAATATACATACATAGTTATTCAATGGAACACGTGAGGGAAGCAATAATCGCTCGGCAAAATCTTAAATCAGCGACCGAGATCTCGATACTTGTTCACGAGCATGCGCAACGATCCTTGACGATAGCTGAGTCGAATCGCGTAACGGGTGATCGACGCAATCTCACTCGTATCCGACCTTGCGTTCGTTTTCACCGCCAATGATGACTCTTTCTTTCTTCAGACACGCTCCTTATAATTGTATACACTTTACACTCACTTCATCATTGTTATGTATGAACCTCAATGGGTTTTATTCTTTCATGACCTTGATACGACCGGAACCAACAATTCAGTTGCTTCTATTCGTTTTTGGGTACTATAATATCATGAAAAAGGGTTACAATTTCATCTACTCCGTATTACGTACAAGTAATGGCCGCCATTGAAAAAGGTACTGCTACAGGTACTCAAACAGCTTTTCTTCAATTTGTTTCTTTTCTTGGTCTCGTTCCCTTGTGCACTTACGGTAAATCGAATTTATATCCGTCCACTTCCGGTTATGAGATCGACGTAAGAGTGTGGGACACGCGCGCAAATATATATGAAGAAAATGGATTTCCTCGTTCCAACGATATCCGGATGTTAGAGAACAGTTTTGAAGGGGGTAAAGAGAGTGAACATGACAGTTGGTTGGCATTACCTTCGCTTTTGTCCTCGACTCCACTTGGTTTGACAGATAATGAGGTTTTATAAAAAAAATATATATATCAAGTAAATCTAATTGTAAATCAAGTTGCTTCGAGAGTTTATAAAAAAAAGAGAATAGTGATCATGATGAAAATTGAAATAGAAGACAGGAAATAATATAATATTGATAATGTCATTTATTTTTTGATTTTGAATTAAAAAAAAAAAATTTCCCCCCATAAATAATTTTATTAATTCACTTGCATTAATTTTTTATTTAAAGAGGAAAATTTTTTTAATAAAGTTGATGTTTATTTTTCTGTTATAACGGAATACTATTTGCTAAATTTTTCTATTGAACCTTTGAAAGTTGTGTTAAAATTTTTATCAAGTCAAGTAGTTTAAGTATATCAAATAATAATTTTTAAATTATTAACATGAAAGAATTTCCATCAGAAAAATAATATAACGAGTAGTAGAGTACTTGAATAAGTATACAAGAATGTTCTTGAGATCGTGTGAAATAGATATAGATATTTTTTTTGTTCTCGTTATATAATTCTCAAGAGCCCTGAAGAAGTTTGTTAAATTGGTAAACTTCATTACAGTTTATTTTATTTGGTAATTTTTATAATAAATGTGTCAATTTAACTTATTAATTGCAATTATATTAAGAGCTGTTATTTAAAGCATTATTGACGGAATAATTTCACGATGACACCTATGAAATCACGAATTTATACTTGATTTATAATTGATTGTAGCATATAAATAATAAAGCGTAAGAAAGTATAACAATTTATTAACTACCTTGGATATAAACTTCTCAGAGAGAACTTTATTGAGATTATTATTATTTTTAGTTTCAATGTTCTAATGTTATAAGCTGGTAGTTGAATTATAAAGTTGACATCTTAACCAATGTAACTCTTTAATACTAGTGTAACATGACACTGACTATAAATTCGACTCAGTAATATTGATTTTAAAAAATTCAAGAACTCTCCATAATAACTTAATTTTAGGCATTTCAATTCTGATTTACGATCACAGATCGTAACGAAATAAGAGGAGGTAAGACAAAGTGGAACACCAAAAGAAAAAAAAACGTTAATCAAAAAATTAACAATTGTATTAATAAATGTTAATAATTTTCAGTGAATTAATAAATTAAAAAATCGATAAACAAAAAGTGCAATAGGCATTTTTAAACTACATATGACTGTTGTTACAATTGAAAGAATTTTTTTCATTAATTAAAATCTTTTATTATAATAAAAATTTATTCAATATTAATACGAGCTTTTGAATTGATTTAACTTCAATAATACTCTTTATAATTAAAATGAGAAAGGTTTAAAACATTGTAATAATTGGAATTTACATGGATTTATGAATTCCTTTGAACATTAATTCCTCTTTTATCAAATCTGTCGTTATTTTTGATCATCAATATTCTAAAATTAAATAAATTCAATTCAAAAGCTCGCTGTTGAGATAAATAAAAACGAATTTTTTAATGAAAAAAATAACCATTTAAAACTTTTATGTATTACGTCAATAAATTTTTCAGCAAATAATTTTAGAAAGTTTAATAAATTAGTGTATTAGCAATAAGTAGATGAATTTTACAGCAATCTATTTGTTTATACTTAATCCGGAAAATAATATATAACATGATTTCTTTTATTCAGCCACCTAAATTATAAGATGGCTCTAAATGAAACACTAGCATAAAACCAATGATTCTTACATTTGAGGCCACACCTTTCGTGTATATGGTATCAAAAAAAAAAAAAAAAAAAAAAAAAAGAAAGAATCAAAATTTATATATCTGTATACATGACAATTGAGTGTATCGCGAAATTTACACTCGACGGTGTCAACGAAATAAATACGTTTCACAGCGTGAAGTATGCTAACGTTGCATAAAATTTCTCCAGAATAATATCTACAAACTCTTATTTGAGGACCAATCGGGGTCAAGCATTTTTCCAATCGTCCAAGTTGCGGGTGAGAAACACGCCCATGTATTTATTCAAGTTGTTCAAGATTTATGCGAATGTTTATTTGCCTTTCGATCGAGAATGGTAGAAATGATGTTACAGCAAATTGAACCTCTGTCCAGTGAAAAGCTCCATTTTTATTATTGTCATTGTTATTTATTTAATGTGATTTAAAAATCAGTTATTTATTCATTTTTTTTATTGTTCTTTCTTAACAGACATGTATAAATACGTAAGAGGGTGACTTAAAAGAGAAAGAAAGAACGATGATGAAAAGTACCTGGATAAGAGGAAAGATAGGAAGACGAAACACGAGAAAATTGGGGTCAAGTAGCCACTCCTGGATATATAGGGCCCCACCAAAGGCTTGAATAAACGTTGGTCGTTTTCTGTGCTACTCGTTCTCTTGCACTTCATGTCTTTTCTCCAAAAAAATGCTCGATTATTCTTTCCTTGACATTCGCTTCTGTCAACGCGTGGGTGCGGCCAAGGTGCGAGGAATAAAACTGTTTTAAAGGCTGCGGAAGAACAGCGAGTACTAAAGTATTACTTTTTCCAGAAATTCCCGTTTATATTTTACCTTGGCATTAATATTAGGTGTTAAAGTTCTGAAGTAAAATATATTCAGATTCCGCTTTCACATTCTCGTGTAGTAAAAAATTATGTAAAACACACCATGTAAATGAATTTCGGATGACAAAGCCGACTCTAAAAATATAAATTGCTGAGACAAAAGTCACTTAGTGTATAAAAATCCATTTAAATATAATAAATAATACATAAAGGATGTATAATATTTATTATTTTATTTAATGCTGAATTGTTTAATTTACTAAGGATATTAAATAGTTCTAAATGAAAAGAAATTTAGAAAAAAGGTAACATACAGTAATTTCTAAAGTAATTCATGAATATAAATGTGTTACAAATAATAAATAATATTTACCTTGAGTGCTAAATTAAAAAACTCAAACTTTAAACAGAAATAAAACACTTTAGTGTAAAAATCACTCCCAACTTGTTAGTATATTTTTATTTGAAAATTGTTATCACCGTCTAATTTCCTTTTGCTTTTTATGATTGAGAAGATAACTATTATAAATAATAAATAAATTTAGAATAAATATTTTATTATTAATATCAATAAACGTATCAAAATAAAAGAGTGAATAAAAAATTTATTTTTTACTAAAAACTAAGTGAAATGTTCGTTTGTCGTTGTTTTTATGGGCGAACTATTGTTTTAACAAACATGACGCGTTTTCGTAATCTAATGTCAACGGAACAAAAGTTTGTTTATGCGATAGTTTAAATAAAATAGCGTGCGCTGTTGTAAAAATGTAATTACTTTTTACAATTTGCAAGAAATTTTTTCTTCTTCGACAAAATATTATCATCAGAAATAAATTTGTGAATTATCAATAGGATTTCCGTACAATTCAATTTAGTAATTGGTTTATCTACGTCCAAATTGAATCATTGAAGAAATTGAAATATTAATTGGTCAAAATAAGAGATTTTAATGCAATTAACATTTAAAACTTTTAAAATAAAATTTTCAACAGCTGAAATATAATCAATGAGTAAAACATTGAGAATAAACAAATGAAATTCTAATTTTCAAGGGTAAAATTGATTAGTGAAATGTTTTGAATTTAATTCTGATCAAAATTGTATGATAATGAAAATTTAATAACGAAAACAAATGTAATTTATTTTTAATTATCAAAAAGTATAATTAATTAATGATTTACAGAGATTGATTGGCAATTTATGAATGAGAGTTTTGTTTTTTGAAAAATAAATTTCAAAAGAGATATTCGTGGTGGTATTCGTCCTTTTAAATTGATTATTGAATTATTTATTTTATTGTTTATCCAATAATCGATAAAATTATCAATTTGACTGATATTATTTCCTGTTCATGTTGAATAAATTGTTTCAAAAAACTTTCGTTCGCATATAATGCAACCTGTACTAACTTGTAATACAATACTCGAACAAGTGTCTTACAGATTTTTCATACAGAGTTTAAAATCTTTTTTAATGCTGAAATATACAAACTATTTTCCAATTGTTAATTAAATCTTTCGTTTAACTAAAAACATTGAATTAACATGCTAAAGCATACAAAGTCCCATGACGTCACAACAGAATTGTGCATACTAATGCATATAATACAGTCTTATTATAATTGATGGATGTTTTTATATAGATAAACGACAATTTAATCCCACTCTGTTAGAAGAGAATTTGTGGATACAATTTCCAAAAATTTATTTCCATTCGAAAAAGAGCGTAGTTGATTAAAAAAATTATTTGAATATTCTTAATGAAAAAAATCAATTAAAAGGAATCATTATGAATTGAATTTTTAATTTTTATTGGAAAAGTATTACTTTTTAAAATTTTTTTTTATATTACTTAAAATATTCAGCAATTCACGATTCAAATTTTGTGTAAAAAAGTATTAAACGTTTTAAAGAATCTTTTTTTTCTCAAGCTCTCACATTGAATATTGATCATTGAGACCAATGATGTTCATCATTTGTGGTATGTTAATTAAAGCATGGTATTTAGTTCAATTTTATCATTTGCCAATATAAAAGAGAATACAAAATGTCCTACTGACAGGGGTATAAAGCAAGAGTGCTTTAATATATTATAGAATTGTGCTCTCAAGTGCTTCATTATAGACAGTTTGGCTGTAAGTTTAGCATGCATAATTTATACAATATCACACGCGGTATATAATATAATCCCTTTAGTATATTTGCTTGAAAAAATTTTTCGTCTCTAAATCATTTTTATTGCCAAGTCGTTTACATCAAATATGATGATACATTTTCAAGTTAGTTAATACAAAAAATATGGCTAGAATTATGGAATGTTGAAGAATTTTTTCAATCTTCCAAAAATAACTATTTTTAGTATCGATTGATGGAATATTAGATGTATTAAAAAAAAAAATCAATAATTCAACATAAAGATATAAATATTTCTATTTTAACATAAATATTATATGTTAAATTTACATAATTGTGCGATAGCTTCTATTGTAACAAGAACACTGTTGCTGAGAATTAATTTCAAAGTTTAATTATAATAGAATAATTACTGTTACATCTACATACAGTTGATTTGGTCGTAAATGTTATTTCGGATTTTTAAATCAAGCCAAACTCTATGAGGTCATGTTACACAGAGAATTCACGTAACTAGTTCTATATTAAGAACACAAAGAAAAATATTTTGGTTAATAACAAACGAATTTTAACAAACATTGGAAAATGTTGTCAAATTCTTTTATAGAAAATAGATAATAAAATTCATTTTTCTTAAATATAGTACAATACGCATGTTTAACAATTTACTTTTTATAATCAAGTAATAAAAACTAACTGTGTTATACAAGGATCGAAAAGTAATTCTTTATTTAAAATATAATTAGTATTTCATCTCATTAAAGAATCTGGAAATTGTAGAGAAATTATACAAAATAATCAAACGTTTGAAGTTTTTATTGAAAGTGTAGTAAATTTCGAGATGCAAATTCTTATATACATAAAAACTCAATTTGGAAGTGAGAGGAGGGAACAAAAAAAAGCGAAAGTCGTTACGGGACGGAAGCAAGCGGTGGTCGATTTTCCCACGTGCTGAAGCGCGTAACAGTTGCACTAACCTATAAGAAAAAATTTTAAAACTAGTGTCATAGATATACAATACACTTCAACCGTTAAAATTAATCGATTTCAATAAATATCCAGTTGATTTTCCGAATCTCGTACCTATGTACCTATTAGTATCACATTAGAGGTAATTTATAATGAGAAAAGCTACAGAGAAAACAGACCACGAGTTTTCCTCTTTTCTTTCGAGAATTTTCAACACATCCCAATTCTCCCATATATCCTGAACAATCGTTTATATCGATAGAGTGGAAATAGAAATGTAGAAATATACCTGGACTGCACCAACCACAGCCAGATAATATATTTATGTTGAAGCTGTTGGAGGAAAATGTGATGGAAATCGAAGGAAAGTGCACCGGCCCTTTGATGACGACCAGCTGTTTCAAGTCTAGGAATAAAAGCCTTGAGTCAGCTGTTTTCTAACGTGGCACACGCCATTCTGACAAATGCCTTCGTGGTAGGAACTCAGTAATCATGCTGTTAATCCCTTAAACTTCAAACGCTTAACGATTGTTGAAAAACTCAAATATCATCGGAAACAAATTCCTTTTATTTTTTTATTTTATGCTTGAAAGATGAATTATGTTTCTGCGCTCTTTTCAAGACCAGAACTAGGAGGTTAATGAATGTCAGATTGGTACTGGAAAAATCTTATTTGGATTTTAAGTTGTGATAAGGTAAATTAATCATCGAGTGCCTGCTGTTTTATCATGATATTTTTGAAAAATGAAAATTTTATTGAGTTTTAGTTAATTTTTCGTATTAAAGTAGGTAGAATTAATTTTCGTGGTGGATAAAAAAATATACAGATTGAAGATAATTTGCATCTAGATTAAAAATATTACTTAAAAATTTGATTTTGATTGTAAAAATTGTAATGAAAATTTTGATCGTATTTATAAGTTAATTTGTTATCTTAAAGCTTGTTGTAGACTGTGTGTTTATTGAAGTTATTACAAAATATATGAATAAACGAAATCTAAAAATATTTTGAAGGCACATTAAATTATGTTCAATCATGTTTTCTTCTATTAATCAATTATTATAATTAACTTTTCCATGATTGTATATGTATACTGAAAAGACAGTTTCAATTAGACCGGAAAATTTTTCTCTATCATCACAAAACTTGATTTAGCTTGTTCACAAAACCACCATTTAAGTTTATCCACAATACTTTATATATATATATATATGATTTAACAACAGTATAGAATAAAAATATCTTCATTATACAATTTTTAGAAGTGCACAATCATTTCCCACATAAAAATCATTGAAAATTTGTAGAATATATTGAGTTTAGAAAATGATAAATATTATTATATAAATGACTTTTTCCGAAAAACAATAGTACCTCAGCACGTGTCCGTAAACGGTAAACGGATTTTTTACTATAGTACATGCCACACTTTTATACTATCGTGAGTAAGTTTTAAGAATATCACAAAACTGGCGTTATAGCGTTAGACAGAAACCAGTGTTTTGGTGCTGTACGTTATTTTTTTATCAGAATACCTACTGAATTAAAATTAAGTTTTATAATCCTACAAAAACTATTTTTCAGTGTAATAATTAATAAATTAGAGCATACTTACATAATAAGCTACATAAATAATAATTTTTACAAAAACCACTTTCAAAAGATATCATTATTATCTCTATTTCCCTCCAAGAAAATACCCGTATTTATTTCTTCTATTTTGATGTCGCATGTTAATTAATACTTATTGTAATATTCACATTAATCTCTTTCACGAAAAAGTTACATGTCATGATTTAATAAAATTTCTGTATTGTACTTAATTAAAAATTAACATTGAAAACTAAATATTTACAAATATTTTTCAATGATGAAATAAACTAGAGGTGAAGGTGGGATTATGGGTCACTTTTTGTTTTTTTTTTTTCAATTACATTTCACTCTGTTAAATTATTATCAATTGTCATTTTTCAAAGTTTCTGCTTATAGTCAAGAAGTTGTTTTTTAATATATTTGTGGGTTAGTTGATGGAAGACGCACCGTACTTGCATAATAAACAAATGGACCATATTAAAGACTGGACCATAATCCTACCTTTTCCTCTACTCTTTTAAACGAATCAGTAAATATTTAATGATTCAGTTTAAAAAAGTACTTAAAGCTATCAACCCACACTTTTTGTGAATAATATAACTACTCAAAGAAAAAATGTTCAGTTTTATTGTAATTTTTCTAGAAATGAGTTGTCGGGTCAGTTATACAGAAAGAGAGTTTGAAAAGTTTATGCTGAGAATCCCTGGCTGTACTCACTTGCCTGGAACAAAATAATCCAGGGAAAACATACGGCAGTTGTATACTAATGTATAAAACGTTCCAAGTCCTCGTAAGAAGCAGGTGCTCCAATATGTAAGTTTAAAAAACTCTATTGAAAATATATAACAGGGCTTATGAATTTAATTTCCTACACAGCTAAATCCATCAAAATTTATTAATAAATTATTTATAAACGTTTGAGTTAGAAACTTAAGATGTATTTGTCCACAGTACGAACTTGGAATAAATGTCACTGAAAACAGAAAAAATTTGAAAAATGTTGATAATAAATGAATTTTCATTTCAACTTGATGTTGGAGTTAAGTTGCGAGGAAAATGACAAATATTGATATATTACTTGGAAAATGATGGAGAAAGAATTCACATAAGTTTTATTTAGTTCTTTCATGTTGACGTCAACCGGAAGCACTAAAGTAAATCACGAAGAAGCACTATGAGTACAGGAGAGTATAACCAACTCGGAAATAACTAACACTTGCAATTGTCGATTTTGTTAATCCTGTCGTTTATTTCTATAAAGTTGCAGAAATCTTTTAGTTTTTAGTTTTAGCGATTCTGTTTTTTTTATATTTATGTAATTCATTTAGAGCTTATTTTTATTGGATGTTTTTTCAAAACCATTTAAGTTGGTTTTGGTTCTTTTTGATTAAAATCGTGGATTATTTTTCTTGTAGTTACGCCAGTAGCATTTAATGACAAAATACAAATTTCCTTCTTTGAAAAAAAATATTTAGTCAATGATCTTGTTGGACTTGACAATAAAAAAAAAATAAACCATAAATTTACTTCAACTTCCAACAAGGAATGCTGATTTTAAATATGATTGATATATCATATATATTATATATTATATTATATATATATCATATATTATTCAGTCGTAAATACTCAGATAGAGTAAAGAGAGGTTATTTGGTGATACATGCAATTTAATAATAGACTCTTAAAAGTGTTTCAAAATGTTATCTATGCACGCAGTAACGCAGAATGATGGGATTGGTTTATCACAAAGGTAGACGAGACGTATATGAAGAGAATTTTTTCACTGCTTAGAAAAATGTACTTACAGTAACTCACACTTTACTTGTGAATATACACATTTTTACTTCTAAACTTCAAATCGTATACTTCTCATTTTTTTTACTTAGCTATTAAATCGAATAAATAATAAAAATTTAAAATCAATTTCGAAGCATCTTGAAAGCAGTGTGTATGTAATGCTTCTCTTAGTTACAAAAGTTTATACTCCAAAAATTATTTATATTAGAAAAAGAAATATTCAATGTCATTACTAACTTTTAAGTTATAAATTTCACGTTCTAAACTGCAACGTTTTGTTCTGTTCTTTGCGATAAAGACATTATGAGCGATTCAAAGAGCTTCTACAATTTTGTTTTTTAATAATTATTTAAGCCTTCTTAAAGTTAAACGACTTAAACTAAGCTACACAAGTTACTTGCTTGGGCTAACTAGGATTCTCCAAAAGCACCCATATTACATAAAGGAAAAGTTGATAATTAATTTTTTGTCATTGAGACAATAAATTTTGTCGGTCATTTAATTTTTTTTAGAGTCAACAATATTCTGTCTAAGTTACATTTGAGATTCACTGCAAGATTTGTGAAGGACAATCTAATATTTAATTCAACAAATTTTAATGCAAAGTTAAAATAGAAAGTGAAGTAATTAACATAAATATTAATTCGTGGATAAATTTTTCTAATTAAATTAAAATCTTTTTTAAAACGTCAGTGCGATTTGATTTTAATGGGAAAAGATGGTTATGCAACTACTGGGTTCTCAAGTTTTATCCGCTTGCTCATCTTACACTGGTTACCTCGACTGACAAAGTAAAGTGAACATACAGCAAAGCCAGACAGCAGCTGAGCAAAATTGAAAATCCCTCGCAGGCACTGAGAAAGAAGATTCACAGCAAGGTTATATATAAGAATCGATGGTATTTTTTTTTTCTTACTAGAAAGTTTGGCATGTCATAAAATCTCCTTATTTTGGACAATTTAAAACTTGCTGTTTTTCCTTCATTTACCGAGACAACCTTTTCAAATAAACCCGAATCATGCTGGAGGGGATAAAATACAAGTGACTATAAAAAGAAACTTGCTTACCCACTAATGAAACCATTAACCAAAAATGAACTCGTAGTAGACGACGTAGGCTTTTGGATATTCGAGTAGTTCATGATGGACCTATTGAACTTGTCCTCTCTTCTGTTCATCTTTTTTTTATTCCTTTTTAACTCTCGCACTTTTTTCAATGACCCTCATTCCCTTTACCGTTTTATTTCATCACAGCATCGATGTTCGAAGAGTGGACGATCCTGCCTCACTATGCTTTTCTGCACTATACTCTCTATGTGCCAGACACAACTAAATTAAAAAAAAAATCCTCGGGAAATCGTTCATTCTGACGCTAATTATTGGAAATCGAATCGCATCTCTCTCGTTTTTTCCAACATTTTTTTCTGTTAAATTTTGTTAGAATCCATTGAAATCGCTGTGGACTTGTATGGTGGTTTAAATTAAATTATAAGAATTAATTTTCGTCTCTTGCGGGTTTATTAAATTTCTCGCTATTTTTTTTCCTTTCATTACAACAAATCCGAATAATTTTCATTAATAATTAAATATTTTTTTCCTTTAATTAGACCACTTTATCATTTAGATTTACTTAAAAAATACAAGGATTGTTTATTAAAAATAATAATAATTAAAAAGTATTTGTTTTATAAAAACTGTCATACATGTGTTTGAGTAACGTAGTTGGGTTTCTATTCAGGCTGTTTCTTTATTTTCTTAAGCCCTACCAAAGGTTAGTCGTTCAGTCAAAATAGCAGAAATGATGTATTTTTTTTTTTTTAATTTTTGATCTACTGGACTTTTTAAATTCATTTCAAACAATATAATACACTGTCTTTTCTGTCTTTAGTCGAATATTTACGAAAACATTTTTATATTTTTCATTCACAATCATTTTTAATTTGAGATAACAAAAAATTTTTCCTAATAAAAAAGCTTTTCAGTTTAGTGGACAATTTTAGAGTAACTTTTATTCGAATTTCTATTTCTCCAATTAGATAATTTAATGAAACAAATAAATAAAAGACTATATAAAAATCATCGTATAATCAATTTTTTTAACTAAATCCTTCAACGTTAATAGTTAAGTAAATTAAGAGAAGAACAAAAGACAAGAGTAGACTACAAAGCCAAAATTTTGACGTCACTAAGAGTGAAAATGAGTGTCATGAAGTAAATACCTAACCTAAAATCGACGAGAGAGAGAATAAAATTTTTTCTTTCCTCTAGCTACTACTAAGACGTACAAGAAACAACGGTGAGTTTTTTCTTGTCGACGAGTTAGTCTCGCACAAGGTGTTTGGGTTGTTTTTTTTACCTTCGAGAGCCTCAACGGTTTGACCTCTCCCCTTTATTCACTTAACCCCTTTTCTAGAATTACTCTCTGGCCGTTAGCCTCCGGGGTTGGTCTACGGAGTAAAAATTAGCATTACTAAATGGAATTATACATTTTTATTCCTATAAGAGTGGTTGAAACTTCTTCATTTAGTACAAATTCATAAAATATTTAGACTAATGTGTATTTTCGCTCGTCAAGATGCTTATTATTATTTAATTGAAAATACTTTTGCTCTGAAGATTCCATCAGATGATACATAGAAGGTTAAAAAAGGAGAGGAAACATTGACGATATGAAATTGAGGTAGTTCGTGCGTAGATGTTGAACTTTCGATCGCCTAAGGGTCATTTCAACCGCCTGCATGTCCGGAAATGGCTGACAGTGACCAACGACTTACATAGGAGTGGAAGAGAGAAAACGTTAACCACGACTTTCCGAGATCCCACTAACTACCCTTAGGGGGGAAAACCCTTGGTACTTGTGATACTATGACGACCGTCAGAACAGCCGGTGATGTCTATAAATTTCTCTCGGAAATTTATGCCGACCTTTAAGCCAAGATCCATGAACAATTGACGTGGAGGTTGCATGTCTATTTTCTTGCACCATTATCTTATCAATTTTAAATTCCACTCAATATCAGGATTTCATTTGATATTATTATTTTTTTTTCATTCTTTTATCATGCCAGAAGCAGTTAACACAGTATTTATTTTCAATAAAAAAATTTTCAATAAAGCTTGTAAAAAGATTACTGTGTAATTATTCATTCATAGAATTTAATCGATTTTATAATACGTTATTGTAGATGGAAAGAAATTGAAGTGAAATTAAATTTAAAAATAAGATTTTTTATTTTTACATTCAATTCTATTAAAATTTGACTATTTTTTTGAGTTAATAAAATTATTGAGAAATTTTTAAAAAGAAATTCCATTTTTGCAAAACTTACTAATTTTTAAATAACTTAAGGCAACTTGGAATCTCTATAACTTCTTGTTGCTTTCGTAAATCTTGTCAATTTCACGGTAATTTGTTCCAGATAATTCACTTCATGTCGTTCCAACTATCGTTACTTGAAAGCCATCCCATGGTTAAGGTTACAATACCACTAGTTCTGAACCTATAGTACATGAAATAACGTTCAACTAAAATTGGTTAACTTCAGAAGTTAACGTGTTTAGCTGTCAATGCAATATTCCTTGTCCCTAAATGAATTTGCTTAATAATATTCTTTGAGTGCAGTTTGATCTACAATATATGAACACTAATGAATTCACTTCTTTGACCTTGAACCTAGTAGATGAAATTTTTTTCTTTGAAATTTGGACAGTTCAATTACAGCGATTGTATTTTTTTTTTTTTTTTTTAGCTCTTTCGCTGTAGAGTTACTTAGAAATATAAAAGTTTAAGAGTATAGTTTTGCTAGCGCAAGAGTGCTAGTTCTATTTCAAGCGATGTCTATTGTCATCGTCTCTTCGTTTTCATTTTATTTTGTTCGTGAATTCGTACACCCGAATCACACAGAATCCTTAGCTTTTTCAATGTTTAATTCTACCAAGTGTGAATATTTAATTTGCAGAAAAGCGTGGCGAAACAAAAAAAGTCTTTTCTGAGAGTTCGTGGAATTTTCATTACACCATTAAGATACATATATACTCAATTGTAAAACTTTTTTGCATTTTTGTATGCCATATAGCCAAATAAAAAGTTGAAGATCTCAAAAAATGTTATTCATCTCACTTTCGTTAAGACATGGACATATATAAAGGGAAATTCAAAAAAAAAAAAAAAAAATTAAAGAAAATGAGAAATACCTTTTAATAGGAAGAGTGTTTTAATTGAATAAACGAAGCCGTTTATAGCCTCAAAGGACCTCAGTCATTTATGCACTAGACGGTCAGAAGGGATTAAGACTTTTTCCAACTTTTTCTTTGTTTTCGTAGTGCAGTTGCGAAATGGTGAACGATGAATTGTTTCAACTGCAGAGAGCTGAAAGTTACCATGGGAAATCACGTTATTATCCGATTAAAATCCGTTTCGCATCGTTCTCCTTGCTCCAACAGAACCATTTACGTGCTTTGTATGTTACAATGTAATTAAAATTGACATAGGCTATGTAAAATGTAACATTATTTCTTTATTTTATGTTCGAAATACATACATATTCAGTTGTCTGATTGAATTAGATGCTGTACTTAAATAACATAAATACATGAAATTTTACTAATCATTCCAATAATTTATCATCAAAATTATTTTTATAGAAAAAATGAAATTAAAATTTACTTCTTTTCTACATCATATTTTAATTTGTACAATACAATTAATTTTGCAATTAGAAAATTGATGACATAAATAAAAAATCGATAAAAGAAAATATCAATTATTATAATGATATTAGAATTTCAATTATTATTAATAATCTCTTTAATGTATTGGCAATATAGAAATAGAAGTAAAAAAGATTTTATAAAAAATAAACCAATAGCTAATATAAATATGATCGAAATAGTTGATAAAAAATAAAGTTTTTTAAATTATCATATCATATCATCAATATTAAAAAAGGGAATGGATTTTTCATATTATTATTATATTTTTATCCATTTAATGAAGCAGATATTGTTCAAATTTTAAATTAATACCGCTTTTTACCATTCTAAATTATTGATAAAAAATCTTCTTGTTTCATTTTTGTTGAAATTAAAGCGTTCTAGTTCGACATCAGATTCCAAAAATGAATAAATGAGATATGAAAATTACATGATAAAAATTCAGTTATTTTAATCGATGAGAAAGTAATGTAAGTGATAATTTATTATTTGAAAATAATAATCCATTATATTGATATGTCCAGATTGTAATCGATAAGAATGTTTCGTTTATCATCATATCAATATTTATGATGTAATTGTGATGTAATCATTTCGATATTAATAAAACAATTCAATGTAAAGAGAAAATTTCTACATTAATTTATAAATTCATAAAATAAATGTATATTCAGTTGAATTTAATAAAAATATTTTAGCTCCGAAAAATCAGTTATAAATTCAAAACGTTCATAATTTATTATTTAGATTGTCAAATACAATACATTATCCTGACTTGTTCGAATTAAAAATCAAATTTTAATTTCCTATTTCATGAGATAAATTTTACAATATTGTATAGAATAAAATTGAAAACATTATTTTAAAGCTTAATAAATTAAAATTAATATCGACATTAGTAGGCAATGCTTTTAAAAATAAAAAAATAAATAAAAACACTCAAATATAAATTATAACTGTAGTTATAGAAAATGCAGCAATTCAATTTATATTAAAATACACTTTAAATCCGAGTTTTTCAAAATGCATTCTTTTAATGTAGATAAATGTGTTAAATATGACGTCATCCATTTAATTAACATTGTAGTCACTTTTTATACACTTAGAAATGCGTTAAAAGTGACTACACTGTTAATTAAAAGGGTGACGTCATATTTAATACACTTATTAGCATTAAAATAATGTATTTTGAAAAATTCGGATTTACAGTGATAAGAAATTAAACTTGACCTCTTATTTTGTTGAATCAATTTTCATGTCAATAGATATTGCAGAATAATTGAAAATTCCTGCTCCTACGGATATGAAGTTGGATATAAAATTTTCCAGATGGCATTTTTCATGAAGTAGCGTATTACAAATTGAATTGTATGTACTACAGAATACTACCTATGAAAGAATAAAATATATTCAATAGTTCTTATGCATTTTCAAGCCGATTTATTCCTCATCAATATTGAGAATGCGCACTCGTAGGTCAAAAGGAGAAAAAAAAAATAGAGAACCCTGTATGGATACTCTCTTCAGTGTGAGTTTCTTTTATATACCTTTCTCTCCTTCCTCTCTCTACCTGACTTGTCGACATTCTTCGTCTCGTTGAATATCTTTCTCTCTTGTCGTTTTCTTTAGAGTCCAACCGCTTTCTTCAAATTGTCCGCTCAACAGTCTGGCCAACGAAGCTCTATAGAAATCCTCTATGACTCCATTCACGAAATTCTGTTGGCAATGGAAGCAAATTCAATCATGTATTTTATTATTGGCAAACAGAGAAGTGTATACAATAATAATATCCTTTCATTTGTCAACTTTTTTATTACGATAAATTTAATTGTAAGATAAAGTTATAAATGATACAAAATTTATGCTTGATTAAAAAATTTTTTTAATAAACTCGAGCAATTATATTGGAGTGAGAGATATAAATTGGTCTCTAAGATAAATGAATCAAAGCGACAGCGTATTTTTTCGACCACCTGTTCCTATAAATTGCTTGAATAAATATGAGAATAGTGCATGACATAAGGTAAGACTGATTTTGCCTCAAGATATTCACTAACGATTACAGTCTACAAAAAGAAAATCAAGTTTCAGAATACGCTTTCGACGCCACTGTACTGCCAGTCAGTCTCGGTCGTCTCTCTGGGATCGTCCCTTCAAGGGGCATTCGGCTTCTATTTCTCTTGCCAATTGTTAGAAGGGGATCCTGCAGCGTAGGGAAAAACCCTATAATTTCTTCCACTATACCACGTGTACTATTAGTCTTACCAACATGTTGGTATTGTTGCTAAAGTGACGAGCAATGGAAGTTTAGTTTTATACTACGTGCATGAGTTATTGTTTTACACAACAAAATGCAACTACATTCACCTTTAAATGAGAATAATATTAGTAATAACGGATGGCTGTTGGGTAAAGTTTTCATCGCAAAGTACTGAAGGTAAATTAGGTTTAACCTGTTGGTAGAGTGGATAGAAATTGGAATAATGGAATTAAATTCAATATTTTTAGAGAAACAGAAAGTAGAGATCTAATGGTAAAAAGTCTGTAACATTTGTTGTTAATGCGAGGAAAAAGTAAAAAGTGAATGAACTGGAATTGATGTAGAGATGGGTTATTATGAATCTAAAAGCAAGAATAATGTCATAATGAGTAATATTTTGCTTTATTGAGTTTTGATAAAAATTTTATTCTTAAGAAAATATGTTCATGTTGTTCAAATGATCAATAAATGTTGATTAATTTTAAAAAAATGTTTTGAAATTTAATACTGTAATTGGAAAAAAACTATTTCTTTTCAAAATATTTTTTCATTTTCTTTTAAACTATTCGTTATTATTAATATTTTGAGGCATTTATTCATAAACCATGTAACTTTAGTATTTTTAATAAAATATTAATAGAAATGTTAAAAAATAAAGAGACAAAAATGTTTATTTCCAGTCAAATTTTTTGTTTAAACAAGCAGTTTTTTTTAATATTGATGAAACTTGTCTGCAAAAAAAAAAAAAAATTATTAATTTCACAGAATATTATCTTTTTTTTCGTAGAATCCTTTCGTAATGTGTAAAATCAATGTCAAATTTTATGGAAACGAAATTTTCTTTTACGATATTCTTGATAAAGTGAATATATGATATATTCATGAAATTGAGTTAAATACTATTTACCATTGAAACATTTCAAAAAATGTACAAAATGAGTCAGAAAATTATTGATTGCATGAAACAGAAAATAATAAATTAGAAATTCTGGTGTGTGTTACAGATCACATAATACATCATCTCTTTTGAAATATGATATTCAAAATCCATTAATTTTTATTGAAAACAATTCTTTAATATTTTTTTTTTTTTTTTTAAACCAGCATTAATAAATATTTATTGATTTAAATTTTGATCTTAGAGTTTGCACTGCAAATCCCAAAATTTCACAAACGTGTTAAAATAACACGCGTAAAGTGTATTCAATGTAAAATACCCATTAACAAACTATGAATGATTTGTAGACACTTTTTATACGTTTCGTACCGTGTGAAAAATCTATAGTTTGTTTATGGCATTTAGCATTGAAACAGCTTAGTGTGTAAAAAGTGTCTACAAAAATAACACACTTGGATTTGCAGTGTGCTCGTAATAAATCAAAATATATTCGTTAATTTGTCATATTTATTTATCATTTTTACTCCAAAAAATCGATTATTTATTTGAAAAACGTATTTCTCTCATGAAAAACTTTGAATTAAAATAATTATTTATATTACGAAAAAATTTATTGAAATGATTGAAATAGAGTATAAAAAATGATGAGATTTTTTGGTTTATCGTGTATATTAGAGTATTCGAAATATACCAAAATTCCAAAATGAAAAAAGTAAGTAGAGAATTTTCGCAGGAAAATTTTATTTAATATTGAAAAGATGAGAATAAGGTAGAAAAAAAATATGAGAAGTACGTCATTAATCCTCTTTTTTAACGAACTACGAGTGTATGATCCTGAGTAGTAGGTTGGGATAAAATTAGCCAAGGGTAGGATGAGCAAACGAGTAAAAAAAAAAATAAAAGTTGGATAGAAAGATAGATCGGGTTGGGTCCAAGTTAGATTTTGGTCTGGTTAGTAAATTCTTTCTCTCTCTTACTTATGATGATAGAAAGGGAGAAAGGAAGTCGTGACTGTTGCAGTAGAAGTATATGGAGGGTAGGTTCCGTGGTCGTTTTCCCCACCTAGTGATGATGGCGCACTGGTCGCATTGGGTGCACGAGAGGGAGTAAAACAACGAAGCGAGGGACGCCGACGTCGGGACGTCGCAACGCGCACTTCAGTTACCAACAGACTGCGCGAGCGTTAGTATAAGTGTGACGTTAAGGTGTGCATTAGAGAAACGAACGCGAATGTTAATAAGATCGTGAGAGAGTGAGTAGGAGGATTAATTGCATTATAATTAGTAAAGTGGCGTGGAACAAGAAGAAAAAAGAATTGTGTGCATTTTAATCGTAACAAACAAAGGATAACTGCTGAAAAGGATTGACAAGGAAAGAAAGAAAGAATAAGCGAGAGGAGTGACTCGCGTGGGCAGTTTTAGATCGGCAAACCGTCCTCGAACTCCCGCGTCCATTCGCCCTGCTCTCGCTCTCGTGTCTTCTCGTGCGCGTCCGTATATGCGAGTTCATCCGAGGAAGCGGTCAGTCACGTAGTAGTGCTCAAACTGTGAGCAACAAAGGAATATCGGAGCTGAAGAGAGACAAACAGTAAGGGAGAGACAATTTTGTTCAGTGTGACCTTCAAATAAATACTAAATAAGAGAATAATATTATACAAATGATAGAAAATTTGCTCTGACAGTTGTCATATTTTTCTCAGTGTGAGTGTTATAACGCCTCATTGTCGTGTACTTAAGTGGCGTCCAAACATTCCTTGTTGTGTATATTCCACGTTATTACCTAGTTTATTTTTGTTTTCATTCATAATATTGATAATAATATTTTAAATTCTGTGATTTTACGAGAAAACTGTGGTGATCGTGTCTTAAATATCAAACTAAAACTACGGCTTTGATAATTGTGAAACGCGCAGTGAGAGAACCGGCAACCCAACCTAACGGTCGACAGAGAGACAACGCCGGGAACACGCGAATCCAGAAATTATATACGGAGGAAATTTTAGGTAGTCAAAGTGAGACAAAAAATCAGTTCACTAACTATAGGAGTAAAGACAGTATGGTAATACATCATTTGTATTTGTCTGGTTAAAGTTGCCTTTTACGTATACGAGTTTATAGTGAAAAATATCGAACGTGTGAAACAAGAATTGAATTGAAAGGGAAACCATTGAAAGAGAAACAAGAAATTTAACCGGCCAAGTGTACTTTTTCTCTTTTTATTTTAAACTAAAAAATTGAAATTCACTTCCCGCGACCGCTTTCTTTGTGTGATATGTACCACGTTGGAAACGGAGTTTGAAGAGGAATTTTTACGAGAGCCTACGGATTATTCTCGTCTATACGGTGAGTTTTTTCTATGATTTATATTACGCCACGTGCTCAAATCGACTAGTTTGCCGGGCCTTTTCGCTTTTCGTACAATTTCCGGCAGATGTAAAAACAAAAAATGTCAACAAGTGATGTGCGGTTATTTATCGTAAACCTTAAATTTGGTATTTCTTTATGTGGAATAATAAACTAACTTTTTTCTATTTTGCGTTGTTGAATTTCACTCTACACTAACGTATAAAATCGATACGAAACTATGCCGGTTGTTGGGTCTCACTGAGACATGACGGAGAATTTTTCAATGTATGCTTTTTATTCAAATATAAAGACGTAAAAGTGTTACATAGTAAATTTGTTGGCAATCATTTTGAGGTCTAAATTTCAATGTGACTAAAATACCTTCACTTACAGTGATTTGGAAATGTTTTGGTAATTTACTAAATAATGTACATTTTTCTTCTCTATTGTTGTTATAGTGAATTAATTCATGATAACTTGCTAAAAATATTTAATGATTAAAAATGTGAAAAAATTTTTTCGTAAATTATATACAACTTCTATAAAGAGCTGTGACAGATTATAGATGGGTTTGAGATGGTATAAAAAAAGTTGAGCGACGACGAGACAGACAGGGAACGCGTGGAATTTTTTCTCAGGCTCAAGGACGAGCAGCTGCAGTAGAAGAAGCGAAAATTAGCCGGTTATTCATATAATCGTATCCCAGTGTAGTGAGTGTCTATATCGGGGTATTTCGTCCATTTTCGTGAACGAGTTGACGGCTGATAGAGAGAGGAAAACAAAGAAAAGAGTGTTTGAAAACTAACAATCCAAAGTTCCGGAATGTTTTGTTCTTAGGGACATGAACAAAACCTAAAACTATTACAAATTTTTACTCGTTTCTTTGTCACAAATATTTTTCTTTTACTTTTGTATTATCTACCGGAGAAAAGGAAAACTTTGAAATAGCCAAAGGAAAATCGAAACTTTGTTAAATTTCAGACGTAAAAATAAGTTATCCACATACATGTATATCTATATATATATGAACAAAACTTATGGAAATTGAATGGGCAAGAAATTCTACAGTCGCTTTCCCTCAGGGATACTTTAACAAATTACTTCGTATTCAATCTGATGTAAGCATTATTACTGAAATTTATGAATTACTCATTAAACAATAAGAATTTAATTTCACAGTTTCATTCAATACAATCGAAATATCACAGAAATTTAAGTACTCCTTCGCCTCTCCTCTAAAGTGAATATCCGACAGAGAAAGAGAGAATTCCACTTGCATGAAGGTGGATAGGAAGGTTAATTGAACGTCATTTAGCAAGTTGAGGAGGTGTCGCACTTACCTCGGTGACGGTTTAATTATCAAAACGATATGCTGAAGAGACAATCTTGGCTACGAATAAATGAGAAAAGGAAAAAATAAACTGCAAAAGAATTTCTTTCTTTTCAAGTATATATATTTAGTTGGCAACAAGTTGAACCTCATAGTAGTCGAGTCGATTTTTCGGTGACCTTCAGTGGAACGCCCTTGAGAGGAATTCGAATGAGAATTTATATTGTCGATTGGAGAAAGTTAACGATTACATTACGCAATAAGAAAGAGTAATCACGTTGCAAAACTCTTCAAGTATATATTTTTCACTTTTTTTTGTCTGTATTGCTATATTTCTTACAGATAATCTCATTCTTCAATTGGATTGTTACAAACCGTGAGAATAATCTTACCAACAAATTATCTGTATGAATGTAGTAGAAGTTTACTCACTGAACTTGAACGCTCACGCCCTCTCACGACTCAAAGTGCTGTTCTCTTTCTCTCTCGCTTCATTTTTTTTTCTCCACCTTCGCCTCCTCACTTCCCGTATGCCCATAGACGTAAGATTTACGAGGCACAGGAGATTTCAAGTTACCCAATGAACGACCAATCGTCATAAACGTGCTGAAACGAAAACTGAAATGTTCTGCTTCCGTCTGTGTTTCTATCTGAAAATCTCCAGTTTCACTCTCTCCATCAATTTCAAAGTTTTTTTCAGCTATTTTATATAATAATATCTTTTTACGTAACATTGTTAGTAACCCAATAAATAGTGATAAACTGAAGTAATATAATTGATGGAGATTGTTGATTGACATAAGAATATTATTATGACAATGTGAGCATATAATAAATGTTAAATTATCAAACTTTTTTAATGATATGGAAAATTAAAATTAGATGAAATACAATATTACATTTCAGTTTGTGTGATCATAATTAATTGCTTTTCATTTTACCCATCTAAATGAAACTATTATTCTATAATCCATTTGGACGAACGTTTACTTTGTGATTGAAATCTTGGTTCTGAGTGATTATAAGATTATTTCTTATTGTGAAAGAAATTTTAATGTCTCATCATTTTAAGAACACATTAAAAAATGTAATTGATTTAAGTTTAAAAAATGTCAAGAAATTAGAGATAAGTATTGAATATAAAAGTTAAATTTTCGGATTACAAAGTTTTTTATAAGTCATAAAGTTTACACAGTAGAATTGAAAAAAAAATTATGTTCTCATAACTTTCGATAACTTATTCTATTTTGTAGCAAATAAAAGCTAAATTGTTTTTTATTTTACATTCATTAGTATGCATCTAAACACAGAATACCGCAGAAATTTGTATAAATGTTTTCGGCATAAAAAATTTTTAAAATAGACAAGAGAAATAATGGAAAAATGTAAGTAAATAAAAAAAAATAAAAAACACTAAAAAATTATCCGTTTCATCGAAGTCGAATTGGGTATTGCACTGGGAAAGTGATTAACTCACAATTGTCGTTGAATTTACGTGCAGGCTACGAAAGATCGAACGATTCCGTTCAAATCTAACAAAATTCCCTTTTTTTTTTTTTTTTTTTTACCTTCATTTTTATTATCTACTTTTTTCATATAATTAATTTCTCCAATTAATCCCATTTAATTAACGACCTTTTCTGTTTTAAATGTCAAGTATCACTCAGTGTGTATGACAGAAAATTCAAATATTTGTTATTAAATGTGTTCTTAACAGATGAACAAACTTCTCACGTCAGGGAATCTTTATCCACGTGGCTCATCTGTGAGTCACATTAATCGATTATTTCCTTGGAGCGTTCAAAGATGAACACCAGACTTGCCAAGCTATGCCCCCAAGTATTACAAGTTGGTTACTACAAACATACGTACTCATTTAGTTCTGGTACATCTTTTGATGATGACGGAGAAAAAAGACATTTATCTATCATCAACAAATCGTTAAGACATCATAGTAATTTCCAGTTATCTTCAGACGTAGGATCTTTTAACAAAAATTAATGTTTCATAAAGTGAAAAATGAATGAGTTAAATTAAACTCTCGCGTAGATAGATTTGCCGCTGGCGAAAGTAATATCTACGTTATTACATTTACATATATGTGTACTTCCAAGCACATATAATATGCTTCCTACTACTCATGTGTTTAATTACGTAACAACCGTGGTAAAGGAGAACGCTCGTCAGAGACAAGGCTTGTGGCATTTTCCAGAAAATTCACGGTCGAATAAAGATTTTTATTAATTTCTTTTAGTTTTTTTCTGTCGTAGTTGACATTTATTTCATTTATTCTATATCCAAGAGGGTAATGTAATTGAATAAAAATATATAAGCGTATATTTTATATTTGTTTCTCACATTGAGAAACCAGTTCATGCTCATAGTATATAGTGAAAGGGAAAGTCTTTGTCCTCCATAATATCGTGAGAGATAGAAGTCATTTAGAAAGGACATAAAATCTGTTACTTTTTTTTATCCAATTTACTTTTTGATATTTTAGCGTATTTTTGTCTTCATTACACAGTTATGATATTACGAAAGCGCTTTGTAAGATGCTGATGTAATTCCGTAACAGTTGAACCAATTTTCTCTTGTTTGATGATCAAATTTTGTGTTAATAAGAAATTTAAGCGGGACAATAAACGGAATGATTAAATAATTGCTTTATGTGAATTTGATTTTTACTTGTATACTCGTCGTTGCTGTAAGTTTATATAGCCTTGTTCTCTTACGTGACTTTTGAACACATACGTGATTCTCCATTTTTCAGCTCGCTTCTTCTACGCACGCTCGTGAGCGAGGACATGACAGACAAAGAAATACTAGTGTCAACTCATGCATCTCTTTCTCACTCGATCGATTGATCTCACTTGTGTTCCATGTCTGACCAGTGAAAGATAAGAGTAAATAAAAAATCAACATTACCCGATTAATTTTTTTTTTTTTTAATCGTATTCAAAATTCCACTTTATTAATATTTCTTCGTTATGTCCATGTTCAAAGAACAATGTGACAAAATTTATATTGGATACTATTGATAAGATAAAATAAGTAAGAAAATGAACGAATCGGCCTAAGTATGATAAGAAAAAAAATATTTCTGTCAAATATTTAAATTGAGCAAAATATTCTAAATATAAAATTCTATCAATTGATCAAACTAGAGAAAGTTCAACTCTGAAGTATTGGACCAAAATAGTTCTATTCGAGTTTCAAATCGGTTTCCAATTGGTATGAGTTTTGTCTGAACTGCGCACGATTAAGTTTGTTTTGAGCCGAATGAGTTTTTATGAATTATTAATAAACATACTATGTACGAGAGTCGTTAAACTAGAGTGTTAAACACACTTTAGAGGTCATATCATTGCACACAAAACATACGCGTTGCGTAGTGTAAACATGTATATATATATATATATATATATATATATACACTGCTCTATATAAGGTTGTGTCTGACGTGTGTAAAGACGATTCGTTGTGTCTTGTACCATCGCAAGATCGATATCTTAACGCAACCACTCAAGCTTGTAAGGCGCGTGACGATGACGGTCTTTAACCTTCCCTTCTTCCTACGCGAAATACCACTTTTCCCTGTCATCATTATACTTAACTGATTAATAATTTAAGTAATCATGTTTTACTTTAAAAATAGAGTCAATAAGTAATGACAACAATGGTAGATTTATTTCCATCATTTTTATGGATATTTCAAAATTTAATTAAAATTGTTGAAAAAAGAAGTTAGATTGATTTTCAGTTAAATGTGAATTTGAAATTTCATTTAACTAATTTTTTTTTCTTCTTTATTGTATGAAAAAAAAATTATTCATGATCTCTACTTGGTTTGATATCCCTTAAGGTAAACGTTACTTTTACATATTTCGAAATACGATAATAAGAGCTTTTATGAATGCTTTAGAAACATTTGGAAATTCAGAAGCAAATGAATATCGAGTTGAATGAAATAGTGCTTATTTATTCTTACATAAATAAATTTGCCCTATTTAGAAATAGAACAAATTTTCCTATCATTTTTCATCAATGATATATGATAAGAGTTTCTTTGTTTAGGTCAAAAAAAAAATTTCGTTTTTACTTCGCTGAAATTTGACATCAATTTGAGCTCTATATGTATATATTACAACATATTGAGCTCAAATTAATGTCAAATCTTTTTCTTGTATATCAGGGACCAAAGTTCAATATATTTTGTATTTATCATGATATTAAAATTTTATATATATTAAAATTATTTAAAAATTCAGCTCAAAGTTAGATTCAGAAAACTTTTCTTCCAATTTCATACCAAAATTAACTCACAGAAAAATAATTTTTTTCTTATTATTTATAAATACAGCTTAAAATTCTAACTTACTCTTATTTTTAATGTCTCTTGCTTTAAAATCCTAGACTTTAATTCCATTAAATTTTTGTCATAGAAAAAACTGAATTTATAAGTATTCAAATACTCATCCAATTATCATTTTGTATTTTTTTTTGTTCGTTTTATTCTCTTTAATTATCATGTCTTTATGTCCAGTGACAAAGCAACAAAATGAGATACATTTTCTTTTCCTTTTACACCGCAAATTGTATTCATAAAAAGTCCAAAGAGCAGGATCTAAATAATAGGTCTAACAGAATCATGATAGAAGAATAATTTGACATCATATGGGCTTCTGGAGAATCCTACTATCATCCCTTCGCCATTGCATTACACACAAGCTTCAGCCCCAGTTCTTTCATCAGAATAAATTCTTCCCTCTTCCTCCTTTCACCAGTTCTTACAGTCTCTCTTTATTTTAAGGCCCACAATCTGTACTGGCCTTGGCACGCTTCGCTTGTTATCTTGCAACTTTTCTTTGCTCTTCATCACATGTCTAACATTTGATCTAATATCCACAAAAGACAATTGTTCTCAAACTACAATAATGCTTGAAATAATCTGATGCCAAAAGAACAACACAAAATTAGGATTATTTATTTTTCTTCAATAATAATTCTCTATTATTGAAATAAAAATAAAATGCTGATGTGGTAATCATTGTGCTCCAGTACGTTAGAATCGATTATAAATATGCCAGGTGCACGAGTAAACGGTGCGACCGGATCCAGCTGCCCGTTATCAGAGCTCGTCGCGAGTCAGCGATTATGAGCGTTAAACCGATTGGGTCTCTTTGTGCAGTGCCAGAAAACTGATGATGTATTTTATTGCTTTTAAATATTTTTGTATAGATAATTTACTTATGACTGACATTATTTTCAAGTAGCATAATTAATTATTATGTTATGTCATGAAGAGTAAATTTACTGGAACATAATGAATGATGATAAAAAATTTTTTTCGAAGAAATTGCTTTATTTTCTAGATGATAGTGTTTTTGAGCTAAAGATTATCTTAATTTTGTGTTAATATTCTTCTCAATTTTTGAAGATATTTTTATTATGAAATTGACACTCATTAAGTTCATACTTATAATAATCTTTATTACAACGTAATATTTTTCAGAGTAGAAATGAAAATTTCTTGAGTAATATTTACAATGAATATTTTATTGATAACAATTAAAATTATTTGTATTCGTTTGTTTTTTTTTTATATTATTTAAAGTTGATTGGGTAATTTTTTATGTTTATTCAAGATATTTGGCGAATACTTTTCTACCAAAATAATTTTTAATGTTGAAAAAACAAACTTTTGAAAAATAAATAAAAATTATATTATTCTGCATTTAGATATTCATTTAAATTTATTATTAAAATTCCCTCAATAAATATGTAAGCTGATAGTTACTAAAATTATTGGAATAGACAATTTTGAAAATAAAAAACTTTCTGTTCAATTTACCATTCATTCAGGTGTTCACTGATGTTTTATCAAACTTCACATATTTGTTCAAGCAACAATTTTTTCGTGAATTTATTGACTTAACTTCCTTCATTTTTCAATGTTTTCGAAAAAAATTACTCACTGATTCTTATAAAAAAACAAATAGTATGGGTTTTGTGTCCAATTAACAAAAAATTACCCATTTAATTTTCAGTTGTTGAATCTGGATTAAAACAGTTTTTCACGATCAAATTATTTCAAACAAAAATAAAATAAAATCTAATTTCAGTTTTTAATTGATAAGTAAATGTTGTTTATAAGTCAAACATCTTGAAAGTATTCCCGATAATGACTAGAAATTATAAGATGACAAAATAGGCACAAAATTTCTTTTTTATACTTAATAAAAAGGGTTTTAAGTTATTTTTATTCCGAAATATTCAAACTGATAAGTATTTTTTTGTAAACCCACGCCATTATAACACTAATAACTTGTAAAAGTCAGATTAGTTCGTTGACAGTTTGTTCTATAAAATTTTTAAAATATCATATTTGAATACAAATACAAATAGCTTGCGTGTAAAATGAAAACATAAAATACAAATAAAAATAATCTTTTATGAGATCTTTTAAGCATAGGCATTTTATTAGTCTTTACGAAATTTTTTCAATGTCCTGAGATAAAAATTAACGAATTTCTTTGTCTTATCCAATCTTGAGTAAGCAATTTGAATATGAAATTAATGATTACACTCATGCAATTTGACTCAATTTCCTATTTAATCATGGCAAAGCCCAATTTCAAGCACGGTTGATCTCGTATTTGTAAAATCATAATTAACCCAACATAACAGATCATATAGCCGCAAATAAAATGAATGTTATATATATGTATATGTATGCTCCTAATTATTGCCAGACCATATGCCAGCTAGAAAACATTATCGTGGTTTAACATTGTAAGCAAATTCATTTTATTACATTAACAGGAATCATTAATAATTCTCTTTTGCTATTAGTAGAGTTGAATTTTCTCTCTTTATTAATTTCTCTCACTTTTGTATATTTACTCGTTAACTATACACCATACATATTTACCATTTTTGGAGCGAACACGCCTCAAAATAGTCTTAGAACTTCTTTGCATCGCTTCTTTCTCCTTGCTCGCATAATTACAAGTCGTTGCACAACGCTTAAAGACCTCTTCATCCGACTTTCATTTTTTTGCCTCGTTATATTTGCGCGTTAAGAATTTTGTATCTTTAATGATGTATACAATCAAGATCGTGCTTTCATTTGGGTTAATATCCGGTATTTTGTACCAAAAATTTTACGCCAACTTTTTTTCTCATCACCCATCTAACAATTTATTATTTTTTCACTCGATAATATTATTCCTGGCCATGAAAAATAAAAATTATGGATATTTCAACCAGCTCTGAACTATGGTATGTTTTTGACGCATTAAATGCCGTAATACCAATCAATTTTCCAGAACAAAAATTGTAAAATTTTTATTTAAGATTAATTCATCAGGAAAAAATTAAATGAAAGATGGTACAAATATTTATAGCTTATTAATATTGTATTAATTTGATTTAAAATGAGTAAGATTGTATTTATTGCGAAGAAAATAGTAGTGAATGGATAAGTATTAGTTTTAAAAGCTTTCAATACATATTTCCTTGTAATATATATTACACAATAGGAATTAAACTCATCACATTATATACTATTATCGCAGGAAGTGGCTTTACATATTTCCTCATTATTTATCTATCGCTGTTCTTGCTTTTTTGTAAGTGTATTTATTAATTATTCTATTTCTCACGTTAACAGTATATTATTCACATCAAATAACTTTAAAAGTAATTGGACATACTTTAGTTATCAGTAAAAATGATTAAAAATATTAACTCCTGAAGCTAATTTAGTAATTAATATTAAAAAGTAGTCTTGCTTCTGGGAGTTGAAGCATAATAAGGAAATTTACAGGATAATTATTGCTCTTGTAATAAGTCGAATAAACGAGTAGAAGAGAATTCTCATTTATTTTTGCATGATGAAAGATCCAAGCAAGTAGAAAGACGTATTTAATCTTGTAATCGGGAAGTAACGTGAATCATCACCTTCAACGTTGGTTCTCTGAGTTCTGTACTCACCAACTAGGACGACAAGAGAATCTCTTTTGTCATTCACCAAACGTGCATGAGCATTTCCGGCTCACTAAATTCCTCGAGTCGTGATTCTTACTACTCCGATCACTTTTTCACTCTTGAAATCGTATTCTCTTCATGTTGACTTTCCTACTTTTCCATTTGAACATTTCATGTAATTCTTGAAGGAAAAAAAATTATTCCCAAAGAGTGTTAAGAAATTAAGTGTCAGAAAATATTGATTAAAAATATCATTAAACTTTAATACATTGAAGTGGGCTAGTTAATATTCAAGAAATGAATTTTCTTCGTACGAAATACGAAGACGTTTCCAAGCGAATTTCTTGTAGACACGTATCACTCCTTCTTTAATTAGATTCCAAAGTTTATTTCAGCTAGTAAAGTTAAGTCAAATCTTACTCAACTTATGCCTTTCTTATTTATTAACTATTTGTTATTATACTTTCAATACCGGAAATGCTTTGTTGTAGTAAAGAAAAGATTTGCGACGGAATTAATTTACTTGCTAATAATAAATTTGAAAATAGAATTAAATTATTAAATGATATAAATGTTTACATTCTTGTATCAAACTAGTTTTGATGAAAGAATTGTTTTGATCATTTTTCTAATTTATCGTTTAAACAACAAATTAATGATATTAATCAATGGAAATCCTGGTTTACATTAGGCCGGGGTTGACAAGGGATAATCTAATTAGATTTATCCAGTGAGGGCCTTGATTGTGCATGGTCAGGAGTGTCTGGTTAATTCTAACCAGGGCCTGATCAGGAACTAACTAAATTTTTTTGCCGAGTCGGGACCAGGCTAGGAACACTCGGGCCTATGAGTATATAGTGACCATAGTGGGAAACGATACTTTTGTTAGTTGTGTAGATTATAACATACTTTAAATATATATCAATAATTGAATAATAGTTAATTAATTAACTATTTATTGAATTAATTAACAAAAACAATTGTTTTTTATTAAACATTAACTGAATTATATAATTAACATATGTTGATTGGAAATATATTTCAGTTTCAGAAAAAAAAAATTTTAAGGTACGAAAATATTTAAACCATTAATGTTATTTATTACTGAGATTCAAAGTAAATAATAATTTATAAAAATGTATTACAAAATTATACATACGGAGTTGTTCATATTCATATAAAAGTAATGATTTTTTATGGGCAGCCGAGCCAATAAAGGCACCGATCTCAGATGCGAAACAAGCTAGCGATCGTAGGTTCAAATCCCCCAAGGAACAAATTTCAGTGTATGTATTTTCACGTAAATTCAATTAAAATCCGTTTAATAATGAATAATTTTGACAATATAAAACTTAGAAAAAATAAGATAATCCAAAAAATTAGTTTTTAAATTTAAATTGCTTTAACTGGGTTTTTCTGACCGGGGCCCAGCCAGAAAATGTCTGACATTTATTATGAAAAATATTTGTTAGCCATTGGTATAATATTGTTAAAATTTCTCAAAATGTATTAAATTTTTTAATGCTTCTAAAGTAAAAAGTGTTATTATCGAATAATCCTAAAAGATTCATTTAGATTAATGAATAATCTAGGTAGAAGGAAAGAAAAACTTCTTTGTCTGTTAACTAAGCTCATTAATAATCGACATGTGATGGATTCGTTTAGCACTACTTGGCGGAGAATTTTTTTATTTTTAATAAAACGTTTTAAAAAAATATACTTTTAATTTGTTACTACATAATTCTAGTTATAAACTATTATAACAACAATTACATAATTTCATGAAGCTTTAACTCGATAAACTGCAGTTAAAATATGTTCTAACTTAATAATACTATTTGAACAATCGAAAAAAAAATTTTATATTATATTTTAAACAAAATTCATTTACTGAAAACTAAGTATATTAAATATGAGCATTAAATAAAATATTCGAAAACCTCTCCATTTATTCATAATCAGTCTTCTTTATTAATTATAATTCAACATAAATCAACGTCAATTTCTATAGAATTAATAATTCATTCAATTTATTCTCGTAAAGGAAAAATTTTTGCTCTTAATAATAAAACACAGCAGAACATGGATAGAATAATATTCAGGTTGAATGAATTTATCATTTGTATAATTTCAAAACAATTAAAGTTAGCCTTTAGTGACATTAATGCAAGATCGAGCAGTTCAGTCAGTTGTTGTATCATTTTATAGCTCTAATTCTTTGTATTATCACTAAATATGATGTTTTTTATTATATTGTGTAAAAAGAGGAGTAGTGTTGAGAAATAATAGTATGATAGACTGTTTGATGCTGAACTTGGTTTGAGACTTCTTGTATTTCAACGTGTGGTAATGGTGGAGTACCACGAAGGACGCTAGAATGGATCAAAGGCCTGAGTAAGCAGAAATGTTGTGCGTGGAATCATGGAGTATCTTTGCAAGGCATCTGGTTATGAGAGCCGTAAATAACGACCAAAGAAGCAGGTGTAACCTTGGCTTAATTCTATCTACCAACTAAATGGTCTCTCTTCTTTTTCTACTCACACTTTGTTGAAAGTTATTATTTTTTTTCTTATTTTCATTACATTATTTACTGCACAATTTTCTGCTTTGATGAATCCATCAGTTCCTTTTGAAACTACGTTTCATATCGTAGAATTTTTCATTTATTTTAATTTTTATGGAAAATTAAATAATGTAAAAAGTTATGATGTATTTGAATAAATCATTTTTGAATCAACTTACGAAAGAAAAATTGAATTTGCGTCATCACTGTCACAAACCTCTTCTATTTGATAGTTCAGTGAATATATGAGTAATGTAAAAGTGCAATAAGTGTAGACACGTTGTCGTTTGAATAGCTTCTAATTCGCAACTGGTACTTTAATTGCAAGTACTTCTGTATACATCTCTGCATTTATTTAAATATAAAATTTATATTAATCGAATTGTTTTATTATAGTTGGAATAATCATGAGAAATATAGAACAAATTTTATTTTGTTACTACTCTTTTTTTTTTTTTTTTTAACACTGAAATGAAATTTTTTTTTTAAATTACAAATTTAGTACTATCAATTAGTTATTCCCAGTACCTTCCTTGATTTAAGTCGAAAGATTTAAAAAATAAAATTCTGTTTCTTTTTTCATCATTTTTTTAAACACAAAACTCATGAGTTAACTTTTCTGAGAGGACGAATTTATTTAAATAAAGCAGATTGACCTGTAATAAAATTCTTTGAAATCTTCCTCAACTTGATTTTTATTTTCAATAAATGTAAAAGTGGAAAAAGAGACTCAAGACATGAAACTCGTCATGATCACTAAGAGAATCTTTTTTCGCAACTAAGTGAAAAGGCAATGGTAAGAAAAGTGATAGATCTCACATCAGGAATTCAACATGGATTTTAACTCTTCGACTTTGCCATACATCTTCTACGTTTTTATTACTTTTTAGTTCACTTCTCCATATACATATATATATATATATATTTTGATTGTTGGTAATCTTTAAAATAGACTGAAGATCTCTAGTCAGTTTTCTTACCTACGATCTTTTTTATTTTTTTTCCTTCAATGACTGATTCATCAAGATCTATCTAAACCTTTCACAAAGATATTATATAGTTGCCAAAGAGCATCAAATCTCCTCATCTCCGGTAAATTTCTAAACTTTTCGTATAGTATAAAGCTTCGAAGACATTTACGTAAGGAATACAAATGATTTCTACGCCAGTTTAAGTTTCTTATGTCAAGTTTTAAAAAGATACACGTATACACCGACAGAGTAAAATATATCTACCAGCGACCTAGGTCGAGTCAATGCGACAAAGAAGGAAGTCAGAATCGTTGGTGGTATCGTAACAGGAAGCTAAAGACCGGAGCGAGACTTGAGGGGGTTTCTGGAACATATAAATATATACCACCAAGAACAAGATAGATAACTATACCTTATGTACGTATACTTATGCGTAAAATATAGAGTCATTACGCACACATATGTCACGTGTGTATAGTGAAGAAAAACTACTAGGTCGATAGAACTATATACCTACTGTGCTGCTATTATCTATAATAAAAGTTTGGGATATTTATTTTTAAAATAATCTCATTGTTATTGCAATTTACCAAATAACATGTATTTGTTTTCAAATAGAAAATAACATATTTTTGTTTTTGTAATTTGGAAATTTTTAACAGAGAAATTCATTGTTTTTAAAGAGCGACTATTAGACATCTTTGTAAACTTTTATGGAAGATACAGAAATTAAAGATAGATGTTTATTTTATGATAATAAATTTTAAATAAGTTGAATTTGTTTACATCTGTTGAATAATATTATTGAATACAACTGTTGATATTACTGGAAAAAATTCCTTTGTGATAAAAAATGGCCGTTATTTGAGACACCTGTCGAAAATAAATGAGAAAGATTTATTAATTGGATGTTGAAAATGATTTCTTTCTTTCTCAAATCAATGCTCATATTTATTACAAATTAACATAAGTTCTATAAACGTTCTCAGCTTATAATAATAATTGAAAATAAAAATTTTTTTTACAATAAAAAGTTTGGTGTTTAAAATAACCAAATATTTTACAATGTATGCTAATTTTTCGATTGTAACAATTACGTTATCTCTTAAAAAAACTTTTATAATTTATAATTAAAATAATTTGTTCTTTGCAATTATTTATGTACATGTACATAACCTTCAAGGAATTAATTTATTCTAGGTTTACTTTTATTTAATTGTTTTACCTTCATTTGGGAACATTTCTTTTATCTTATAATATAATCATAAAAAAAACCACTTTTAAGCGTAAAACAATTGTTTTAATATTATACAAATGACTATTCAACGTAACTTCCAGGTTTCTGAAACATTAAAATTTACAACAAATAATAACCATCATAGTAACAATAAATAAATTGTTCCATTCGTCTAAGCATTTAATCAAAACAAAGTATTTCAGTAGAAAATTGGACAGTTCATTTTACGCAAAGTTGAAATGTTTAGGAAGTATAACATAACCTTCAAGGTAATATTTAACTAGAAACGAATCTGATGAAGTCACAGTGATATTTTATATCTGCACCATTTAGGTAGTTCCCCTCGAGGCGTTTCTCTCCCGGAAATTTATACTAGCAACTCGGGGCACTCACCACTACCGTCAGCCAAGTCGACGACGTCGTCGTTGAGTACTTTGGTGAGTGCTCGTTAAGCGTTAAGTTTGAGGGGGAGGCAGTGTAGGTACCTATATCCGTTGGGCATATCGGGGATTGTTGATGACTGAACTGGAGAGAAGGTTGGACTACTTCGCCACAGAGGTTCTCATTACGTTGTTGTCTCCTGTACCTTTGTTCTTCATAGTCATACACAAGAACAATGCTTGAATGTACCACACGGCATGCTGCACCACCAGAAACCTTTTAAAAAATCTGAGGGGAAAACCGTTTGAAGCTTTGCAATGACCAACAAACTCCTGTACCATCAATGATTTCTCTTTCTATCTCTCTGCATTCATAACATAATAGTTGTACAGTTATTTTCTGTCACGTAATTGTTCTCCGTTTATTTTGCATCTAAAATAGTGGTTATCATACAGTTTCGAATACAATAATAATAATAATAATAATAATAATAATAATAATAATAATAATAATAATAATAATAATAATAATAATAATAATAATAATAATAATAATAATAATAATAATAATAATAATAATAATAATAATAATAATAATAATAATAATAATAATAATAATAATAATAATAATAATAATAATAATAATAATAATAATAATAATAATAATAATAATAATAATAATAATAATAATAATAATAATAATAATAATAATAATAATAATAATAATAATAATAATAATAATAATAATCCTAAAGGTCCTTTCCGAGAGACTAGGACTCAATCTTTATGGTCGAAAACTTGACCGATGTGGTTTGAACTTTGGATTATAGTTATTATCCAACTACTAACTTTACTAATCAAATTCTAGCGGAAATTCTGGTGTCAAAATGACAAGAAGTAAAATGAGTTTGCCAAACTGGAAAACAATAGTTTAAATAAAGCGAGTAGCTGTTCAAGAAATTTGAGATCATTATTAAATACTATAATCAAGATTTATCTTCTATTTGAAGCAATAGATATTTAGTAATTAGAGTAAGTGTACATTACTACTCTTTCTATCGTTCATCAAGAGAAATTAACGGCACAAATTATGCAGCTAATGGTTTTGTATTCGATTTTCAACACATTATGATAAAATACATCTATACTTCTTCCAAATTAGTAAAATTATCATGTATTCATTTTTCGTAAAAGATAACGACAAAAAAATTTGCTTTTCATTAAAATATGTTTTTTTTTTTTTTTCTTCAAAGATTAAGTGGTGTACTTTTTACTTCATCTAAAACGGAACGTCTGGCCTAAATGTTGAACGTATACAGACGTTGAAAAATTTCTGAGTTCAAAGAAGTTTTATTGACTAAAATGAATATGAAGAGATTGAAAAATGAGTTAAAAGAATTTAAAAAAATAATTTTGTTATAGTTTTAAAAGATTTTTATGTAACTGCAAAGTTCAAGATGTTAAATTAGCAAAGATAATAAAAGAAATGCTAAAAAAAAATTATATTTAATTATATAATAATTATTATTATTTATTATTAATATACTCTTGATAATTTTTTGTATTTTACAATGAATATACTCAAACAGTAAACATAAATATGAACTTATAATTTAAAAAACGAAAGTATTATTTAAATATCTAGATAAAAGTGAAAAGTTGTACTTGATCTCTTCTTCCTACTAAAAGTACATAATACTCTTATTTTAAAATCCACATTCCGATCTCTTAGAATTTGTAAATCCATTTCTTCTCCCTCATAATTCGACTATCAGACTGCAACCATCTGTGACTTTTGTGTCGTTCCCACATAATAAGTATCCGACAGTCATTACTGGCAATTAACAAACATGCAGCACTCTACATGTTTACATCCAGTAATTTCAGACTCAAGAACTTCGGTAATTACTTACTTTAGAGTTTTCTTGTCCTTATGATGCGAGGCTATTGTGAATAAGAAAATACGTTGAGCCAAGTAAGCAACTTTGACTTTTGTTGTTGTATAAGAGTTTATGTTGATAATTGTAGGTTGACAAAGTTTTATTGCTGTTTTAACATATATATCTGTTGAATACACAACTTATCCCAATATACATATACTTAAGGACACTGCAATTTATCGGATCAATTTTGTATTCACTTTCTTTGTTACTATACAACATTGATATTTCTTCTTTGTTGCGTGTTTTCAATTCTCTTTAAGTGATATTATAATATTGGATATCACAAGTAAACTATTGTATGGATTCCGCGAATGGATCAAAACGGTATCAATTGCACCGGAAGTGTTACCCAACTTCCGTTAATCGAGATATCGTGTTTACGATGTTGATCGATTTATAAAATAAAAAAAATTGACAAAATAAACCTACAATCCTAAATACATTCTATCAAAAGTCATGAAATTGTCAAATTACAAAATTCAATTTTCATTTTTGTTTTTCTTTTAGAATAATATTCGTCATCCAAATATTTTTTTTATTCAGTTATTTTAAAAAATGTAGCTGATCTAATTATGCTATAATTTTTTATCATTCAGATCACTTTCACTTGAATCAATTCGACACAATATTTACAAAAAATGACTTTCAAGGAAGTTAGACTGGTGCGTCAAACCCAACAAATTTCGATTAAATTTGTGAAAATAACATGTTAAGCCTACGGATTTATCGGAGTCACGTGATATACAATCTATATTACCATTTGAGTAGATGCGGTAGTCAAAAGGATAATCATGTCCTTACCATGAAAGCTTGGGTCAAAAATCAACAGTCATTACTTTTTCATTTAAACGAGTAATTTTAAATAAAAATTATTCGAAATAACTTCAAAGGGTTAATTGCCATCCTGCAAACGAGATGAAATGATTATACAAATGTTTTTATCACGAGAAAAACACTCTCCTTGTTCTAGACAGTTTAAAAAATAATGCTCCATTAATATTTGATTTTTATTTCGTCTCTCAGCTTGATAGATAATCATTTATATGATATGTAAAAGAATGAAAAAAGTATAGAGAATATAATTCTATCATTTGGATGCCGGAAGAAAGATGTGGCCATTGAAAGCGAGATTAAATGGAATAGCGTTATCTCTCTGTTGAAAATCAAGAGGGATTTTGTGCATTGAAATTGAGTGCCATCAATTCCAATGTCATTTTCGAGTGAAGAAGTGCTTTTCGGTATAATTCCTAAGCTCTATGTAGTTTTAACCTCAAGAAGGCTACATCACGTCATCAATTATTGCACAACTACTCTCACGAGAGTAACACTTTCGTTTAAATATTTATACAGCCATATAAAATACTGATAAATTTTTAAATACTACTCTCAGTTATTTTAGATGGCTGTTAAAGCTCCATTCTAAATAATGTTTTTTTTTTAAACTAGCAAATAAACTATTTACTATGTGTTATCATATTACCTAGCGCGTTGCAGATGCATTCACTATTCTCTTAACTCTTGATTAATAATTATATTATTGATCTAAAGTGAGAACGAGATACTATGTACAAATATGTACATCCTTTAACAACTTACTAATTTATTGCTCATAAGATTTGTATTATTTATGTTACAGGTGAGTCATCGACGACTGTGTTAGGCGATATTACACTTTATCGTTCGGTGATTATTTTTGAATATCCAGGAGCACATTAGGCATAGAATTAATTGATGAATTAGGAAAGAAAGGTAAGATAATCCTCTGACACTTCATATCTTTCAACTTCCGACATATCCACCTGTTCTCTTAACATACACTTCAGGAAATTAATTCATTAATCAACGGATTAATTACACAATCCGGCTTAAGTTTACCATAATCTACCCTATGTCTGATGAATGAAAATTTCATGAGGAATTTTTATTTCTCTCATTTATATTAACCATTCTATTCAATATTAAAATTTTACATTTCATAACAAAACTTTAATGGAATTGTAAAATCTTTTCTTGGAATTATTAGTCATCTACAATAAGATCATTGGACGCTGGGTCAAATAATCTCTACTAAAAATTGACCATCTCAAGTAATTCATAAAATGGACTTAAAATATACGCTGAAGTTGAGATTAAAAGATCATTAGGATATAAACAATTTGGGTTATTTTGTCTCAAGATGATGACAGTTTAATGAAATACGAAGCCTTTTAATAGGATTTCTCGTACTATATCGTTAAAAATATTTTTTTAATAAGCTTTTAATGGTTTCAAATAATTTTACAAATCAACTTAATCATTAACTTTCTGTCAATGTAAAATAATGAAATTATCGAGATTTATTACTACTTTTTTGTGTCCTTTTAATCTCTGACTCGAACTCGGAATATAATATTTAACATTAATTATTCATTAATAAAAAAATAATTTTACTTGAAAAATTAAAAAAGAAAACTAATTTTTTATTTTTAAATAAATTTTCTTCAAATCTAAAAGCCCTCTGGGCTTACTATTAGTTTATATTATTTTTGAAAATGCCCGCAGGAATTGAAGTTATATGTATTTCCCTAAAAATAATTCTCAAATTAATAATTGAATGCATAAAGCGTGAAATAGTTAAATATCTATAGATTATTCGTAAATTAGTTTATCTGCTATATAAACCAAAAAGCGAACATGATACTAATTAATCCAACAATTAATGAGCTTCATTTTCACAAGTAGAGAGTTTATCACCTTTAGTATAGGTATACCAAGGTTCTCTTGTGAAATTGATTAATGTCTCATGTGTATGGTGGCACACCATTTACCATCAAGTATGTCTGTCACCCCTTGATCCTATATGATATTCATGAATGATACGGAATTAATTTCTCGTATGTATGGATTCTCTTTAAAATTATAATTTTTTGCATCTCATCTACTGCTACTACAACTACCACTACTAACTATTTCGACCATCATTAATTTTATTATCGTTGTTATTAAAATTAACCACCTTGAACTAAAAAGACAAATTTATAATCAACAATACCAAACCATTATTCTATAAACTCGAGCAGGGAATTTCATCAAGATTTAATTGGCAACTCAATTAAAAAGTTATAAAACGATAAAGTTTATCATTAATTTAACGACTCACATTCAGGAAGAAACATTAACTTGAAATTCTGCTGATAAGAAAAGCTCAAAACTATGAAGAAAAAAGGGCGTGGAAGAGTTAAAGTAAGGGAAGAGAATTGCTTTTATTGGAATTCGGCAAGAAGAGAATGAGAATTTGTCTTCGGTGGCCAGTAATTATGTCCCTAATTTCCAAGGAATGTCTTAACTCGTGGCCGCGACTAAAGCAGCCGGTACTAATGTCACTTGATGGTTGTTGCGGTGTCATTGACGCGAGGGCGAAGGTATAACAGAATGTGAATATTATAGGAAAGACAAAGAGAACCTGGCAAGGCAATATGTTGTAGAGTATTAAATCCGGTCTTCCAACGAGTCATCGCACCCTACTGACTCGTCGAACAAAGGAATCGCTGCGGTTAGTTCTTCCAACGAGTAAATGAATTCATATTATTCCTACCATCACTGCTCTTACTAATAATAAGAATAATAACGATAATTAGTGTCATCCAAGTATTATTTAATACCATGTTGCTAATTTGTTCATTACCAACAGCCGGTAATATTTAAACATAAGTTTCTAAAAGGGTATAAAGAAAATCATACTTTATCGAAGATTCTTGATTTCCAAGACTGAGAAAAATACACCGAGTCTGTAGACTCGTGATTCTTTTTGTTTCATTCTCTTTCCTTCAATTTCTTCTGGTTCGCTCACTTGTTTCATTTCATTTTTCTTATTGCCAACGCTTGACTTGCCCTGCGAACTCTTTGGTTTACGTTTCGTTTTACATTCCATGCTCAAGAAGAGAGATACATTGTAGGGAATATATTCCGCTTACAAGAATTTCTTGAATTACAATTATTTTTTTTGACACTTACATTAACACTTGTTTTGAGAGAGAAACCATTTTTTCACGTATCTTATCTCTATTATTATTATTATTATTATTATTATTATTATTATTATTATTATTATTATTGTATGAAACACGAAATTTTTTATAATTCTTTTTACAGAAAATAATAACAGAAGATGGTTTGTTGCATGATGTACCATACAGTTTGTGCAGTAATTTTCGCGCCGCTGATAACCGTCAAGAAATTCCCTGAGGTGAATCTTCTCGCGGTGGCTGTGTAATTCCCACGCGTTTTTCTCTTATATATACACCGCGGCCCTTGAGGCATGTTACTATTATTGTTATCATCGCGGTGTCAGTATATTTTGTCATAGAGTTTTCTGGCTCGAGGAACAGTTGATTGCAATGTTTAAGAAAATCAACAAATGAAGGGAAAAGGGAACAAGATAGTACACAAGTATGAAGAAGAAGGGTGCAGTACATTACGGGGAAGAATGATTGAGGGTGGAAAACGAGGAAATGAGAAAAACAAAGATTATAAAAAAAAGGATATCCTTTTTGTCCTGTATGTCCTCGCGTGTACGAGTCCATCAAGACTTGCAGTGAGTGAGATAGACTTAACTATTTATCGTTTGCACGAGACGACGTTAATTTATGTTCATCACATCTAGACACATAATTTAACTTTTTCTTAAAATATTGTATCTTGTTCCCGTTTATACGATTACATTTTTAAAAATAGATCCGCAATCAAGTATTGACTTATTGTTCACTTTTTCCATCACATTTCCCCAAAAACTTATATCATAGGTGGATTTCGCTGTTTTTTCTAATGACGTTCAACATGTATTTCAATTATTAACGTCTACTTGATGCTTTTAGATACATGGTATGAAACAGCATTGGAGAGAAAGAGACATTTATCGTATTTTAACCCATTTCAAACGTTATTGTGTATTTGTGTCATTTAAGCTTACTATGATTGATGAGTGAGTTGTTGTGTGGTTTTAAAAAAAAATAAATGTAAAATAGATTAAATGTTAACAATAGAATTATTCAGATAGTATGAAAATATTTGAAGAAATGTCTCGGTAGAGTTTCAATCATTGCTTTTCCATGGAATAAATTGGAAAATGGTAACTTTTATTTCTTGTTACAATTTAAAAATATTTTTGTTAGTGAAAAAAGCAATTTAATAAAAAGTAATAACATTTATGAAAGTATTTTCGTATTATTTTTTAAATAAGAAAACTTTTTTTTGTCAATTATAAAGGATAAAAATAGAAATTATTGAAAATTAAAATTACAAGTATTGACTTTTAAATTATTTAGGTTTTTTTTTTTTTTGTATCATTGTAAAGAGACTTTCATTTATACTACAAAATCCTCAATATCACTTTTTGAAGTTTTAGAGCTAAATTAGATTGTGATAATAATCATTAACTGATGATTCTAAAGTTACTGAAGTTTTTTTAATGGATTTATTTTAATTTAGAATTAATCAATATACCATTCTACGATACTTAAAAATAAAAAAAAAGATGACTTTTTTTCGTTGAAACTGAGTTTCCAACAACCATGAAAATAGTTACTGTTGACATCTATAAAAATTTCACTGTATTAATCTTTCAAGGATTTTTACAACTACTTTTTTAACGTCTTAAATTTTTTTTATCTTAGTGAAATTCAACTAGACTTTTACTACACATAAAAAATTTTATCAATTATATTGACTACCATCAACAAAAAGGTAAAATATAAATTCAGAACTGTTGAAAACCAACCCTTATAAAATCTTATTCCTTTAGTAGTTTTAGTAAAGGTTTTTTTTCTTCTTCTTATTACATGGAATATTTTTCAACTTATAATCAACAAAAAATATGTTCTAAAAATACTTGAAAATTTCTTAATTTGTATGAAATCTTACCATCAATTTTATAAACATATTTATAAACATTTTTAATTCTTTTAATAATATTATTCAAATTTATTGCAATAACATTATTGAAGTTTCTGACTTTAATCCACCATCTTCATTAAAATAATAAATTAAAATTGAAAGCCTCCGAAAACTGTTCACTATTGATGTAAACAAATAACAAAGCATCAATCAGATGTGTACCCTATTATCGTCAACAAGGAAAACACAACACGTCCATTTGTATTGCTTGATATTATATCTATTATGCAATACGTATATATATATATACGAGGTTTATTACTTGCATACAACTGTTTAATATATCACTTCCAATTATTCTGCACAGTGTTATAAACGTGTACACGTCCGTTTGCATTAATTATCCCACACGCAACATAACAATAAATCTGTGAACAATATATTCGATATTTGTTCATCATTTGATTGCTGAAGAATGTGAAAAAAATCTTTTAAATTTCAATCACATATATGCTATAAAAGAACTAACTCAATTATTATTCGACGATAAAGTTTTTCGATCACTAACATACTTCTTTTCATCATCAAACACGCGATATAAAATTTTAAGTTTTAACAAACTTTTATTATCTTCTTTCTTTTTTTATTCTTTTTCTGAAAGTATTGCTGAAAATAATATTTCATAAATCTGTACATCTGCATGCACAACAAAAGATGAATGAATAATACAAAGTGTGCAAAAAACATAGTTTTTACAGTTCAACAACAAGTGAGAGACACATAAATAAATATTTCGATGAGTTTAAGAGTTATAAAAATTACACATTTGAATAAATAATGATTTTAGTATACACAAAAACAAAACCCTCTAGTTGCAAATAATATTAACGAGACATCATTTCAGTTTTTAAGTATAATATTCAGTGGTGGTGAACCTCATGTATATCGAAGTAAAAGCGTAGCCGTAGGTTACATAAATGACAATTTATGAGCGATATAAAATATTCTTGTCTACATCTCTGCCTTGTCTACAGTGTAGGTGGACACCTACCTCTAGTGCAGCGATGAATATTCGCCGACAAAACAGCGTTACGTATATTTACCCAGTACACTAGGTAAAATCATAAGAGCGTAAAGTGTTCAGGGAGTCCCCAATCAATTCCCACATTCATTTGACATCGTTATTTTGATATTCTTTATGTAACAAACAACCAAATGAAAGTATTATTTTATGATAACCTGTTTTTATTAATGCATAAACATTGATAAAAAATTTTTATTTTATTTCTATACAGTCACATGCTTCTCTATTTTTTGTGGAAAACAGCTGACTTTATTCACGTTTCAATGAACTCTATCCCGCATACACATTGAACATTAGATTCTGAGTCGTATATGTGTGTTATATAGCAATCGATTGGATGAGTCCGACAGGGATTTTCACTTGGCGTGGACGAATAATTATTTACAAGCATTCAGCAAGGTTTGAGCCCACTCGGGGATTTCGTTTCCAATTATTGGCAATCAACCAGAGGACGTCATCGGTAGTCCTCGATCTTGTTTCCGGTTTGTCACCTGCGTATACGCATTTTCATTCTCTCTATATATAACCAAAAATAACTATTATTGATTCCCTCTCACCACTTACAAAAGCTCTCAATTCTCTGAAATTGACGTAATTTCAATCTTGATTCATTTTAATTTGCTAATTCAATTATCTTTTTCCCCATATTGCTCTATTTCATTATTATTATTATTATTATTATTATTATTATTATTATTATTATTATTATTATTATTATTATTATTATTATTATTATTATTATTTTGTTAATAAGAAAATGATTTTTTTGTATAATTTGATAGGAAAAAATTTAAGCTTAAAAGGAAAAACATGTTAAGAAAGTTATAAAGATGAAGGAAATAAGAAAACCACAGCAAAAATAGATGTGAAGATATAGAAGAGTGCGATAATTTACCAATTTGTATGCTACTTCGTTGGAGCTGTCAACCGCGGATCGTAAAGTATGATATAAATGCGAAGCTTACATGCCGCGTCGACCGAGACGATGCTCTATATACTTGGAATAAGCTTGTGGTTAGCTACAGTTGCTAGTTGTTTAATTAAAACGAATTGCTTACGTCAGCGAGTCACGAATAATTCGAAAAAATGGAGCTCAGTACCTAGTAGTAAGATGCTAAGAACATTTTCTTGAATATCCGTTTATCTATGCCACCCATTGCCATCTCTTGTGAATTATGAATGATCGCGTGTTGAAGAAAAAATTGAAAAATAATCTTTATACTTATAGAAATTCATCAAAGTGTATTCTTTTCCTATTGGAACATTAAAGTGTGCTTTAGATACTATAACTTTTCTTATATAAACAATAAAAATCAAACAACAATTACTGAATAGTAAAAAAATCATAATTCATTTATTAAGTAACTAACTTTATTTTACATAATAATGCATGAATTAACATATTTTTATCTTTGAAAATAAATTCGAGGATGACAGTGAATTATTTTTTATCAATAAAAAATTGGCCGATACATTTTAACTGCTTAAGAAAAAATACATTTTGGATTAATCCAGCAAACTAATACATCATTTATGTATTATGGTTAAGAAAATTTATTTCATGTTCGGCATTAATACGAACGTAATTTAGTTGAACAAGTCATGACTGACGTAAATCATAAATTATTCTGTAAGTTTAATTTCAATTTTGAGTTGAGTTAGTTTATTAGTAACAACCCAGTACAAATTTACATTAAAATAATTAATTCCTAAATCATTAATAACTGTTTGGTATTACTAAACACTTTTTATTTACTCAACAACATTCTTATCACTATATTTATTATAAATTATACCCAACTCATGCCATCCGATGGAAACCATTTTTTTTTTTATTTATTATGAATAATAAAAAAAAAGGTGTTTTAAATTCACATACATATTACAGAAGCTTTATGAAGTCTCATTAACTTCATTCTACTAATGAATTCTAAATTCAAATATATCTATTTGTTCTCGGCTATCTAAATGGTATTTAAGTAAATTATTATTTAGAAGTGTACACGTTAAAACTGAAATAAAAAATTTAATCCAATTATTATATTCTGATATCAATATAAATAAACCTTGAGTTAATTAGTATTTTTTGAAATAGCTGATTTTTATCACAACTATCCCAAAATTAATAAAGATGTAATTTTAGTACTAATTTAATCTTCTAATTTGATCCATACAACTTTGAAATGAGTTTACTGATAAGTCTTATGCAGAGGTGATTTCAACTTTACTAAATCATTTATTAAACGAGGCATTTAACGTATGCTATTTATAAAAGTTTAGATTCATAAAAAGCATTTTTGATGTTTATCAATCCAGTCTGTTTTTTTTTTTTTTTTTTTTTTATAAATTCAACGTACCTCAATTATAAATATATTTTATCAATTACAACGAGATTTTCTGGAAAGCAAAATTAACAGCGATAATTTATTTGTAAATACAGCTGTTATTCATGTAGTTTTTAATTGAAATTTTATTAAAAAATCAACAAAACATTCCCAGGTGTAACAGAAATTATTGGTGCATTTTTATATTAATAAAATTTACATTAAGATAGTAATGACGTGGATGAAAATTTCGTATTTGACCTAAACTACTTTGATGATATTTATTGATAAATCTTATGTAGAGGTAGATTTAATGGATGGTCTATATGTGATGTGATCACAAGACTGCCTTGACGCGTGCCAACTATCTCGGTTGCCAATTAAACACCACCAAGCATCCCGCTGGTATCGATCTCCTATCCAGCCACGTTCCCACCACTTGTGAAAGTGAACTTGGAATTGTCTCCAATGAATAATGAACTTGACACAGAATTCGTTGTCAATTTTTTCTCTCAAATTATATTTTGATTGGTTATTTTATCTTCCTGACTTAAGTACACATATCTACAGTGCTTAAAGATAATAGAAAGAATGCTAATGTTCCAGTTGAAAAGTCTCGCCTAAAGTTATACCAGTGACATGTGTTCTATACCCTATTGGCATATTCAAGCAAAAACCACTTCAGTCTCTAACGGAAATCGACGAGGTCGTAATTCAGTAGACTACATCCCTTCAATTTTCCCTACGGCAATGCTTCACTGAGGAATTTTGTCCTAGAATGCCACCTCAAATGGAACCTGAAAATTCCATCGTAAGTTTGCAGAAAGACCTTCTAGATCTCCAAATTCTCAAATTGAAGTCGTCATAAGGTTTCAAGGGGAATGAGACAAGAGGGTTGTAACATCCATGTCATTTTCCTTCTTCTATCGATATCTCTAATAAAATTTATTGTTTCCTATTAGCTCTATTTTTACTCTCTGCCTTTTTTCTGATTTACTCTAATTGCCAAAATGTTAGGATTCATATCTGATCCCTCAGAGGTTCTTAAATTGCCTTTGATATTCTTTAAATGGAATTATGATGAATCTGTTAAAAGTTTTATTCTGCAATTGCGTCAAAATTACTTTGCGTCTTTGCTGAAATATAAAAATTTATTTGCTTCTTGAAGACAGCTATTAAGACTCTTCAATGTTATTGATGCATTGAAAAAAGATTTATTGACAGCTGATGGCTACATTTTTCTAACAATCTTCATTAATTTTCATCTAATTTATTCTAAATGGAGTATTTTTTTAAAAATAATAATAAACTTTAAACACGCAAAATCTCGTTTCTAATGTAATGACGGTGATTATGTCGATTAGTCAGGGTAGATGGCCATTTAAAAATTTTAGCAACACTAATGACTTTTTATATTTAAACTAAAAAACTTTAGGTCAAGAAAATAATTTAATAATAAATAATTTTGATAAAACTTAATTTCAGAAATGTATTTGCAAAAATTTATTATCGAAATAGCAGATAAATTATATAATTTCTAATCCGTTTTATATTGGAAAAAATATCAAATTTCAGTTTGAAAAATATTATTTTTTAATATCACCTTATCGATTTACGGATGATAAAAAGCTGTCATAGCTCCATTATAATGATTATCCCAGCGCAAAGTTTCAAATTACTATTGAATATATTTTCCTTTTTATTTTTATATGTACCTTTTTACATAGTCCGGTATGTATTTGAATTAACAACATCCTATTAAGGAACAACAAATGGTTCACCATCGGGCTGAAGTGAAGTAAAGCAAAAAAAAAAAAGCAAACAAATAAAGATAAAATTGGGTACTCTAAAATTACAGCATTATAAAAAAAAAAAAAAAACATTGTTTTAAAGATACTCGAAAATACTGAAGTATTATTTCCTACGATGTTCTGTTACATATGGGTCTAAAGTTGAACGAGTGTGTTAAGCAACGGCAAGAAAGTCTATAGAGGTATTCAGAGGGATGAGTAGCATGTGGGTAACCAACAATAGCGTTTCCCTCTTACGCCCTAGCCTCCGTATTGCGTTACTCCAGCCATTAAAGCCGAGTCCTTTGTTGCCAACGAGGGTAGTTGAGCGCTGGGTGTAGAATTAAGCGCGAACAAACCCCAGCTACAATCGCTCCAAGTGTATACTAGTATGTATACATATACTGAAGTTGCATCAGAGAACTATAGGACCAACGAAAGACTTGTTAGATGCTTACTTTTCAACTATGCACGTAATTGTTTGGTTAGTTTATAATTAAAATGACCAACCTGCATACTTATTGAACTGTTTCTTCAGCTAAACATTTATTTTAATTTTTACTCTTCCTGAATAGTATGGAGCTACCAGAGCAAGTCAATTTGGCTTTCGATAAAGATGACTGGTAAATTTTCACCAACTCAGAGGACACACTCACATATATTTGCTCTAATACGGGATGAGTTTAGGTCGAGCCAAGAGGGTGAAAGCCACGAGACCGCCACCTCTTTATACTTCTCATCTCCTTATTCTCTAGTTCGTGTCCTCTTGTCTCACGATAATCGTTAGCGCTACAGGTGTGCGCCAAGTCCCTATTTCACAAAATCTCAACGATCTTAGAGTACCTTGTTGGTAATCCTTACTACACTGTTGGCAAAGACCAGCGGTAATGTCGTTGAGAATTTACTTAGCTGCGTTGAAAGTATGTACGAGTTGAAATATTGTCGAGAGTATTAGAATCATCATCATCATCACCAGTGCTGTTAAGTTATATAAATTGCCTCATTTTTTGGGATTTCTCTTTCTTTTTCCGCCTTGATATCTCATGTAAAAAATAGCTTGACTCTTAAGAGAAGCTTCTTTAAGTCATATATAAACCACCAAGTATCATTAGAAACTGCCAACTTTAGTATTGACCTCCAAGGTCGAAGACACATTAATTATTTGATTAATGTAATTGAACTTGCTCTCGGCAAATGACTCTTATTTTTTCAAATTAATCTTTTCCGGTTGTTGAATGGAACCATAAATCAATCTCTTTAATCAGTGAAATAAAAATATAACATATTATATATAGTATGTACAAAAGATAAATTTTGATGATTGTAAATTTTTTTTTATCAACCTTATTTCAACAAATATGCTGTTCTCTTATAAAAATAAAAAAATTTCAATGTCAGCACAGGCGTAGGCTCGCACTTGGCGTGAGAATCTCGTCACAAATGAATTCTCTACTGGTGGATTTTTAACGACGTGATGTTGTGAATATAACGGCGGGCTTTGTGTTGTGAGTCATCGTGCTCGCGCGACCGGTCAAACGGTGCTTGAACCGCAGTTCCCACTCTTAGATTGTTATGTGGGGAGTGAACACATGCTTGAGTAAACGTCTCTCTTTACTGATGCAAACTAAACCTTGAGTAGAACGTCAAGTGGCTCATAAAGCATATTACTGACGATCACGATGATGATAATGATGATGACATGTTGTAATCTTGGAAGTGTTTCTAACGCAAATTTATAATTGTCAACGGTAACAGAAAAATGATGAATCCATCTTGTGCAATCGTATCGGCAATTGGCTTTTAATAAGATCGAAGGAAACTCATCAGTAATTGAATTTCGTAATGGAGATTGCTCCGCCTGGCATGCTAATATTTTATAATATCCGGCAAGCACATTTGCGTTTGGTTTATCAACGAGGGCGTGAGAAGCGGAAGCTTCGAGAATCGATACCGCCCGACTTCGATAACCAACACCATTCGTCCGGATGGTGACCTTCCGCCGCCAACTGAACGAGTACAGTGACCCCTCTCAGCAACGACTACGTCTTTTTTCTTCTCTTTTGCACACTCGAGTCTCCTCGCTTCATCTATTCACGTGTTTCTCTGTATATACACATCCTATCTGCTGCTCTCTCTCTTGGACTCGTAAAATTTTTGCAGCGGAACGGCCGCACAGCATCCGGAAACGTCGCGGACGGCATACGCTTGGCGCTCACACGGTCACGCTCTATAGACTTTAGCAATGGAAAATTCAGGGACATCCAACAATTCTTACGTGGTTCTCATTGCTATATATATGTTGCTTTTTTTTGCTCAAATATCAATATTCGGTTTTCATTGTTATGGTAATTTTGGTTTAACGATGCTTTTTGTGATTTTAATTATGAAAAATTAACAATGTGCACTCGCTACATTATTTTTTTCTATTTTATGCTTTGATATTAAATTCATTCAACGCAAGGTATTTTTTGAAATATAATTTTATTTTAACAATGTTAATATCCTTCTCAATATAAAACTCTTTGAACCCGTGCCAAATTTTTTTAATTTTAATAATTACTCATTTATCTAGTTTATATACTGATTGATACACAACACACTGAAAATCCAAGTGTTTAGCAATTAAACACTTAAAGTGTTTACAATATTAAACATCATGAACGAACTATGGTAATTTTGTAGACGACTTTTATACGCTTCTTGCCGTTTACTAAAATGCTATAGTTTGCTTATGGTATTCCACATTGTAAACACTTGGGTGTTTAATCATTAAATACTTTAAATGATTCATCACTAAACACTTGAGTTTTTCCGGATTTGCAGTGATAAAAATATCAAATAGATTACATTAGATATTTTAATAATATTATTGATTTTGTTCAAATGAATTTTGATAGTTTTTCCAATAATAATTAGAAACAATTGAAAATGTAAAAAAATTAATTCTCTCGAATTTTAATATTTACATTTGTAATAAATTTTAAACTATTAAACTTTATAATAACTATTTATTTCTCTTATTTTTGAAAATATTTTAACATGAATGACTGAACAAAAATATGAATCACCTCGAAATATATTAATATTAACCCAAGCAATAGCTTTTTCTGTTACTACCGTCCCCTTCCAATCAATAAATTGATTTTTTAATGTAGCTAAGCTCGAAGTAAAAGTTTCTCTCGATGTTTGGTTACTGATTTTTATCGTGAATTACGTTTTTTTTTTTTATTAATTTAAAGTAAAAAAGAATCTAGTGAGATTGCACGAAAAGTTTTATTGATCCCGACAGTCGCTGTCTCATTACTACTGTTACATCCTTTTGCTTTCTATTCGAGCTAAGTATTTTTCTCCACTATCACATTTCTGTTGTTAAATACTTACATGCATGTACATATCCACTCAATGGCGGTATTAAAAAATTGATAGATTGTATATCAAACTCTATAGCCAATAGTCTAGAAAAGATTTCCTAAATAAAACGTATTAATTATCAATAATTAATTAGTGGAAAGGATGATGTTTATCATAAGGCGATGATAGTTTATCATTAGATATGACTAAACGTTTCATCATTATGTTAGATACAGTATTGATCCGACTTACTGTTAGTAGATTCCATGTAATTCTGTAGAGCTGCTCAGATGGTCTGTGCCGAATGACGCGTTGTTAATGACTTTGATGATTGCGACGTTTGCTATTGATTTTCCAGCTTGTCGTCGGAATTATGTTTTGCATACCGGGTGATCGAATTGCTGATTTCTTTATTTCCATTGACAGCAAATAATAATAACGATATCTATGAAAATAATAGAGAATGTTATTATAATAATTCCAGAAAAATAACGACAATAATAGTAATAAAAAAGAAAAATAATAATAATAATAATAATAATAATAATAATAATAAAAATATCTAATAATAGTTTAACAGAAGAATACAATAAAATGAGTAAAAGAGAAAAATAAACTCTAATTGAATAGAATAGAAGAAATATGACTTTTATTCTTTCAGGTTGAATTTTTATAAAAATAAAGTATTCTAAAAGCAATATATTTTTTATTAATAATTATTTTCTATAAATCCTGTGTGATAAATAAAACATTAAGCAGCATAAACAAGTAATATGATTAGATTGCAAGTGTGAAGTTAGACTAAGTGGTGGATTTGATGCAAAAAAAGTCACCCAGTAGACAACGACTACTAACGCACAATCGAGCTGCGTCAGAAGGGCGATGCACTGTCGGGGTTGTCGCGGCGAGGAAGAGAGTTGTCGGGGTGTAGTAGACTCTCCCTCTCTCACTGTTGCTGTTCACCGGCGTCGGTTCGCGGCGTCCTATTCCGCCGACGTTGGTAGTTCTCTACTCATACATACTGATGCGGGGGTTGGATCGGTCGATGAGGTGTCACCATAGCAACCAGACGCGTCGTCCCTCACCATGGGGTGCATTCAACCAGGGGGAAAGGCGTGCAAGCCATTGCCGGATGAATCGCAGGGGACGTAGAGAGTTCACTCCATCTCGTTCTCGCTTATTCATTCGTTCTCCACCTTCTTCTTGCCAACTTCCACAACCTTTCTCTTTACCTCCCCTGCAAACTCTTCTCTCCCACTACTTACTCCAAAAATCGAATCGACATTGGGAAGAACACACGTCGCGTCGAGGTTATGGTCCACGTATCAAGGTTTCCTTCCGATTTTCAAGGTTCCAAGGTCGACATTTTTATATAAAAAATATCATCTTTCATTGAGAAAGATTGTTTTAGACTTGTTTGTTGAAATTTTTTTAGATTTTTTCCACTCTCTTATTAAATGAACTAGAATTGGAACAATTTGTTAAACTTCTTATAATAAGGCTGCAAACTCAGCTGCTTTATACAACTTATTTCTATAAAAATATATTGTAATTTATCGTTACTCAGTTAAATATTTTCTTTTTTTTCCTTGCTTTTGTTCTTAAAATCAAATTATTAATAATGATAAAAAAAAAAACACAATATGAAAAAGTGATTGGATATTTTTTCTTTTGTATAAAAATGTTTTTGTCATGATGAAAATGTCAAACACTTTTGTTGGAAAGAGAGAAAATACGCCCCTACAGGCGCCAGAGCATGAAATCCCATATCTTAGAAGGTCAACCTTGGACATGGTAAAGAAAAGTAGATGTAGCTAATCGAATAGAAACTCGTAAATAAGGGACAAGGAAACTGATTATATCAAATTAGGCTAGTTGAATGGATTATATTGGAATGAACATTATTATTTATATCATATATTTCAATCTTTAACAGCAATTTTCAGGTAATTTATTCAACAACAATTGTTATTATGATATTGTTCAGTTTCAAGTGGTATCAATAATATAAAAACATCAGCAAAGAGAAAAAACTTTTCTCATCTATCGTATAACAAACCACATTAATTCTTAATAATTCATAACTGTAAGAGGATAATAATTATTATAATAATTATTCTAAATATATATTGTGAGTCATTTAATTTTAAATAAATTTCAACAATAATTGATTGATCAATGAACATCTTTCAATTATTTCTCGTCTTTTAACATAAAATACAATTCTACTCTTATTTTTCTACTACAAGTAATTTTTCAAAAATATAAAACATTCATTGTTTTATTGATGATGTATTTGTAACAATACTTATCTTATAATAAAAATATTTTTAAACAATATTTCATTGTAAAAAATTAAATGATAATGTTGGTAGAAAATAGAACATGATTTCTAAATCTTTTGCAATCTATGTTCTAATAATATCTTCCTATCATTATTGACATTCGTCAATATCAGTCAATCAATAAAACATTGTTGGACCAATTTCTAAATTATCAGTTTTAATCCAATAATAAAGTTATCAGATACAATTGAATTACTAAAAATTAAATGATAATAAAAGTAAAAAATTGAATATTTCAACTTTTATTTAGTATTATTAAAGTTTATGAAAATAATTAATTTTTGTTATCCGTGATGGTATCACGATAACAACTTTTTACACTTTATTTAAATTGTTTCAATTATTAATGGTCTATTGATGGCCCATAGTTTTTTAAATTAAAAATACATTTTTTATGTCTACCTAAATTTAATCGAGATTTTTTTTATCATAGCACCGATTTATTTTTAATTCAATTTTCAGTTGGAAAGAAACAATGAAAATTCATGCTATTATATTTTATATAATGATAAATTTTTCAATGAATATACTGGAAATTCAACATTAATATTCAAACTATATATCTTAACTCAATAAATCCAATGAAATTATCCGTGAGCTTCCTACCGAGTGATCAGGCTCGACAAATGTAATATTCCTATCGTTCTAAAACACACAGGCTATCTACACATGAATATAACCATACTTTGACAAAGCTGGCTATAAGTAGGTAGAAGCATATCTCCTTTGATATATTTCAATTTCAACAACAATGTATGTAAAGTATATCCCAAAGAATATTGACTTTCATTTGATTCTAAATATCATGGAAAATATTTTTGCGAATTTACAAATATGGAAAATAAAACTAAAATCGTTGGAGAGAGGCGAGAGACCATTCAGATATCCCCACGTATATATCGATCCATCTACAAAGGGTAGACTTTCTAGGGGTTAGAAGGAACGAATACGAAGAAAAAATAAAAACGACGAACCTTTTTTAACTTAGTCTATGGTAATGATAGTATACTCGGCAACCAGATACTTTTTAATACTGTTACTATAGTAGTCGTTTATTACCGACTTTACAAAGAAAAAAAATAACAGCTATAAGTGAAAAAAAAAATTAAGACAAGAACAGTAGCTTGTGATTTGCTTGATTACAGCCATAAAATACACTAAAGCTTGCGAACCTTCACAAGTGTTACGAATCATTTGACAGAAGGCGAAAAGAATATCTGGTGAAAATGACAAATACAAATAGTGAAATTTTGTACGCATCATTTTTTGAAAAGTATCAAAATTGGTAAAAGTAGATATTGTGGTTAAAAAAAAAGAAAACGAGAAGAAGAGTAGAGCGTATAATAATAATAATATAGATGTATATATATATATATAAAAACATCAATTTCTCGACAACTGCGGAAATACTATTTTGAAATAACGAGTTTTCCTGTTGCCTCGAGCTGTTTCACCACGCACAGATATATACACTGACATGTGTGTCTGACAAACATATTAATCTATTTTTATATGAAAATATTATATTCTTTAATTATACAACAGATAGATGGATTGAAGTGCACATTCATGAAATAATATACTAATTAGTTTTATAAAACGCCCATGAAATAAAAAAAAACAATTCTGTGATTAAAATAAAAATTTAATCATTTCCAAGAATGTTGCAATGAATAAATAGTAACAGAGGAATTAATAGAATGTTTGCATTCTAGCCTCGACGTTTTATACCGCCTGGAAAAAGTAATCTCAAGGTCTCCAGCTATTTTTTTCTCTGTTCACCTCTACCTCTCCTACATATACATACTAAGTAAAATCTCGAAATTTCCTGGAACCAGTTAAAGTATCTGTCCGCAGAGTTTAATCCCATTTCACGTGCATAGAGTCGCGGGATGAAGTATTATTTACCATAAGAGACAACTAAAATAGTTGACATGTAACCCGGGCGATGGTACGAGAAAGAGAAGAAAGTACCAGAGGAGTTTATGCAAAGCTTATGCCACGCCAAATGCGGTTACATCTGCGTCGGGCTTTGCGATCCGGCAAGTCAGTATACTTAAAGTACCTTACCAAGCGATGCGGCAAGATGGCGTCGTTAAATTCAGTACATAAATTTGAGTGAAAAAAAAAACAAAAACTAGCGAATGAACCATTGGAAAAATAGTCTATTTGTTCTAAATGTCTTTTACCATACTACTATTCTACTATTTGAATAGAAATAATATGCAACCATTTTAAATTGAAATAATAGGTTTAAATGGCACTTGGTTAAGCAAAGTTTGTAGTTGAAAACGACTTTTAATTCAACATCATTATGTACTTAACAATAATAATTATTTAAAAATATCAAGAAGAAGTAATAGTAATAGTTGAAGTGGTAGGGAAAGGTAGTAATGATAATAGTAGATGTAGTTTGCAGTCTATAATTACTGGAGCAGAATGAGTTTGGATGCTTAAGACATACTGTAGTTGAGTAGTTGTAGAATCAGGTAGCAGAAGGAGCTCAAGTAGTTTCTTCTTTTCAACGTAAATAAGAGGAAGGAAAACTAGAGAAAGAGATAAAGACGCCAAGAAATGAAGGAGTGTCTAGATAAGAGGGGAAGAATAAGAAGAAGAATAAGAGTAGACTTTTGAAGGAAAGGATGTCACACCAGTCTATGTTTCATTCTGAAATTTTATTCAAAAAGACACTCAAGTTTATGAGTTGGAGTGTGCAGCAAGTAACAGGAAACTTTTTGAAGGGTATTCACACAGTTAAGGGTGGTTTGTCATTGTTAGAAATTTCAAAAACGATTGTTTTCATGCAAATGTTACCTTTATCTGCCACATACATTTACTATAAGTCACTTCTACTTGTACTTTTAAACATCTGAAGATTGTTCTGCGAATTGTGGAACGTTAACCTCTTGTATCTCTGTGTTGCATCGAAATTCCTGCACGAAGGTCGAAATCCCTGCACGCGCATAAACATATACGAACTCACGAAGCGATACAAGTCTTACCACAAGTCTTTCTTCCTGGAGATGACCACGGCGGTTGGTCTTTGTGTCAGCTTCGGCTTCCTTCTTTCTCGGAAAAAAGCCAGCGACAATCGTCCTCATAGCCCATCGCTGCCACCGTAAATTTACCGGGTGTTCTGGGACTGTTAAGTGCTCAAGATAGCTCAAGAGAAGAGAGAGTTAATTCAAGGGCGATGAGTGGGAGGAAGAGAGGCCGATAACCTTCAAGCCTGTGACCTTGGTCTTTAACCACTCCTCTTTGGTCTCTCTCATTCGCAGGATGTCGGTGCTCTCGGGTGAAACATGGCTAGGCTTGAGCGATTTAATTAAAGGGTCGAGGATCTTCAGTGGGTGGAGGGGAATATCCAATACAAAGTCATTTCACGCGTGGGAATAATCTTTAGGAGTGTTCAAATTTTCTCCAGTCAATTTAATTTGTCTAAACATGACATAAACATTTCTATTCTATACAAATAATATTTTTTTATTATATTCATTTCTTTTTTTTTTTTTTATAATTAATTATTATTCAATAATCTAATATATATTATTGATTTTTTTTGTTATAGGGATGCCGGTTGACTGAAGATGGCCTCCCCGACACCCTCGTTGGAATCTCGTGCAAATTCCCTCGGCTCCCTGGTTTCGTTATCCCCGCTGACTGTGAGCGGGAGCTCACCACCTGCAAGCGATTCTGCGATCTGCGACGTCGACAGCTGCGATATCTGCCTGGACTCAGGCAAACCAGGCGACGGACCTTGTCATTGTCGTTTCGGCCGTGGAGTAAGGTGCACTGGTTGCAAGTCTACTGAATCAGACGCTGTAGCGCGTTGCTTTGACTGTAATAATTTTCTTTGCCCTAATTGCGTCATGGCACATCAATTTATGCATTGCTTTGAGGGTCACCGGGTTCTCAATCTTGGTGAACAGAAAATTGAATCAAATGCTGAAAATAGAACAAATCTTGTTATAACTGGTGGTAATGGTACCAATGGTGAAAAAGCTCTCTTCTGTCCAAGACACAAAACTGAATTATTCAAGTATTTTTGTCGTGCCTGCACTGTACCAGTTTGTAAAGAGTGTACTATTTCTGATCATCCAGGTCCTCTGCATGACTGTGCTCACATTTCTGAGGCTGGACCACAACAGCTAGAAGCAGTTGCAAGAACAGTAGCTGATTGCCGAGCAAAAGCATCTGACGTTCGTGCTGCAGTTAAAGCAGCTGACCATGGTGCTGCCAGACTTCAAGTTCAGTACCACAAAGCTCAAAATGAAATTAATGATACGTTCCAGTTTTATCGATCAATGTTAGAAGAACGTAAACAAGAATTGTTAAAAGAATTAGAGTCTGTTTTTTCAGCTAAACAAATTTCTCTTGGTGTTGTTACACAAAAGGCTAGTGAGATGGCGGATAAAATTCAACAAACTTGTGATTTTGTTGATAAATTAACCAAGTACACAACAGTTACTGAAGTTCTCATGGTAAAGAAACTTCTAGATTCAAAACTTCAACTGTTGCTTAGTTATACGCCAGACTTTTCCAATCAGTCTGCCGATTTAGAATTCGTAAGCAACTATCAAGCTATTCAAGTGGGTGTGAGAAATACCTTTGGTTACGTTCGCAGTAGTACAGACAGTAATAATGTTGGACCTAGTAAACAACCACCAATTGCAAGACCAACTGCATTATCTAATGGAAATACAAGTAGTAATGCTAGCAGTGGGCCTGGCAGTGCTGGATCACTTGGAGGTTTACTTCTGGATCGACCATACAGTAATGGCCTCGTATCAACTAACTCGACTTGTGCATCATCAACTTCACCCTCATCGTTTGAAAGCAACGTCATCTCCAAGAGGTTCAGTTCAGTCAACAGTCTTGGACCGTTCTCTACGACTATCACTGATCTGAACCTCAATGGGATGAATAATCCGTATGAGAAGTGGAGCAATGGCGGAAGCGATGCTTACTCAGTAACCACAAACGACCATTTCTCAATTTCGAGCACGAATGGCCACTCGGCCGACTCCGTTCTCGATCTTACATCGAAACTAATGTCCGCTACGGCGATATTCCCACCCAAGTCGCAAATCAAACGCCAGAAGATGATTTATCACTGTAAGTTTGGTGAGTTTGGAGTAATGGAAGGACAATTTACAGAGCCTTCGGGTGTTGCGGTCAATTCACAGAATATCATAGTTGCTGACACAAACAACCATAGAATTCAGATTTTTGATAAAGAAGGAAGATTCAAGTTTCAATTTGGTGAATGTGGTAAACGTGATGGACAACTTCTCTATCCGAATAGAGTCGCCGCCGTTCGACCGTCAGGTGATATAATCGTTACTGAACGATCACCAACACATCAAATACAAATTTATAACCAGTACGGACAGTTTGTTCGTAAGTTTGGAGCTAATATTTTACAACATCCACGTGGTGTAACTGTAGACTCAAAAGGACGTATCGTTGTGGTTGAGTGTAAAGTTATGAGAGTCATAATATTTGACCAAGCAGGAAATGTACTTCAAAAGTTTGGTTGCTCAAAGCATTTGGAGTTTCCTAATGGTGTAGTAGTTAACGACAAGCAAGAGATTTTCATCAGTGACAATAGAGCACACTGTGTCAAAGTATTCAATTATGATGGTGCTTATTTGCGGCAAATTGGTGGTGAGGGAATTACGAACTATCCAATTGGTGTTGGCATCAATGCAGCTGGAGAAATTCTCATCGCTGACAATCACAATAACTTCAATTTGACTATCTTCACTCAAGACGGCCAACTGGTGTCAGCACTCGAAAGCAAAGTCAAACATGCTCAATGCTTTGATGTGGCGCTAATGGATGACGGTTCAGTTGTACTTGCCAGCAAGGATTATCGTCTTTACATTTACCGATACGTCCAAGTGCCTCCTATAGTTATGTAGAGTCGAAGATGATGGGCTCAAACTCATCGAGATCGATCAACTACTCTCCAAAACTCGCCAAAGATGAAGGAGAATAAGCAATCGAATAATGATGAGTTGAGCTCTTCTTCTACTACTACTACCATCACCTCGTCTTGTCCATCGTCAACACAAGGATCATTCAAGACAGACGATAAATTTAAGCTTTACCGAATCAATCAACGCTTTAATCATCTACCTTTCTCACCCATCGGTTTTCCACCACGGTGGTCTTCATCCACCACTTCAAGGGTCAACGATTCTAAACGCAAGTGTAAACTTGATCGCAGCATTATCAACGAGTCAACCATCCAACCTGAAACTTCTCGACGACCACAAATTAATTTAGCCAGTAATTTTACACAAAATGCTGGTTACAACGATATGACGTGCGGCGCCAGGGATTCTTAGCAGCGTCACGACATCTCGTCATTGTTCCATTTTTAACGCAGTGTACGAATTACGATTATAAACTTCGCATCTGCACTTATATATGATATTGATGAAAGCGAGAATGAAAGAGAGTGAGAGTATTCTTGATAAATGCACAAGATGCTCGAAACAAAAAAATCTACTGAAATAAATTAATGATGTAAAATATTAAAAGAAAAAAAAATGAAAGAAGAAAGGCGGACTCGGACACGACCGAGATACACGTACACACGCGCGAAACTTACTTGTTAATGTTGTTATAACTGAAAATACTGTTGTTGTTGTTTAGTTGTAGAGCTCGCCGCCGCTAGTCACTTTCCCTAATTCCTTTTGTCCCTCTCTGATTGCCATCATTCCACAGATCCAAGTTTACTGGATTTCTAGTTTGTTTTAACAAAGCAATATGCAAGTTAACGTAACCATTCTATGTGGTACAATACAAATATTCCAGTGAGTCTTGATTCTAATTGTCCTTCTGTAATTCCTTTTTTACCTTTAACTATATGAATTATATATAGATATATAAATAACACTCATCACTCATCATTAAGCATTTTCGTTGCGTGCTCCTCAAATCATTATTCCCCCTTAAACCTCGAGAGCCATTGTCATCAACTATTTGCATGTTTTGTTATAATCTCGCTGTTCCAAGCGCTCGCTCTCGTGCACCGAGGACTAGCTCCAGCAGCTTAACCTCCCCAATTTTCTTCTTCATCGAACGAACGATGATGCCTATGATCGCGACTTCATGATATAAGAAAAAAAAAACGAAAATCAATTATTTTAAAGAAGCCTAAAATATATCATCGTCATCGTTTGTTATTCCTCTTGTTATTTTTGAATTCCTGAAGACGTACATCTATCGTTGATGATCATAAATGATTCAGCAACTAGCGATGGTCGTCGTTAATGAATATTGTTTGTATTATTATTATTATTATTATTATTATTATTATTATTATTATTATTATTATTATTATTATTAATTATTAATTATTAATTATTAATTATTATAATTATTATTCCATTTTTTCATACGTGTTATATATACCTCGGACGAGAGCCCGCGAAGCGCGAAATGGTGATACTCGCAGCCGAGATGTATACATTTAGATAAAAAAAAAATTATGACACGGACAGTGTCCAATAAACGTTAGTAGTTTTCTAATAATCATTATTTTTTTTAATATTTTTTTTTAATCTATCCTGAATATAAAGAATCTTCCTCGCATCTGTTATACTGTGTGGCAATTTTCTACTTTTAATGATTTTACTTGTCAAGAATTATAGGAGTCTTGAATTTTTAATGACTTCAATTGAGGAAGACTAATATGTGACGAATGGAAAAAGTGATATTTTTTTTTAACAATTAATAATAATTATATGGTTGGACCAAAAAAAATAACACTGTTGTTATCGTAATAATCAATAAACAAATGAACAATGTAAACTTTCTTCAATCGTCACAATTTTCTTCATGTGTGCCCTACAGAATGCGATGATTGCTGTTTGATTGTTCTCTCTTTTTTTTTTACTTTTACTACTCATACGTAGTTACATATTGTAGTCCGTAACAGTAGTGAATTTCAAGTACAGTATAAGATTTGATCTTTTTACCATGCACTTAAATATTTTTTTCTGTTATCAAGAATATTATCACCTTTTAAACAGTAATGATAATAATGGTCACTGCCGCTATTATTAGGAAAATTATTTTTTTGTTCCATAAAACAATACGCAAATAACTTGCCGCAACATTATTCAGGAACGAACAGTATATATAAATAAATTAATTACGCTGGTGTTTTTTCCATCATAGTATTAATATATTTTGTTGGATGGATCACGTGAAGGAAGTGAATTATTTTTACGTCGACTTCATGCATGTTTACGATTTACAATTATTAATTATTACTATTATTAATTATTACTATTATTATTGATTATTATTATTGATTATTATTAATTATTGGTTATTATTATTGTGTATTATTATTAATATTATTATACTTTTATTATTTTATCAATATTTACTTTAACGTGTCGATAACTGATCAACGTGTCGCAGATTCGAACGAATTCACTGTTAAATGTAAAATCTCAAATATCAAATAGAAAAAAAAAACAATTTATGTCCAAATAAGACTGCGAGGCTAGCTGGCAAAAGTTTACGCTTGACTTCCATTTTTGGTTGAATAAGGTAGGGGTAAAAAAAAAGTACTGAGTCGTTGGATCTCAGAGACGATATTGGTCGAAAGGACGACTCTTCTAGTTTTTTTTTTTTTTTTTTTTTTTTTTTGTGAGTTAGAAAAAATGTCCAATAGCTTTCTTTTTTAGCAAGCTCGAGAGTACTGAGTCGATGTGCGACCTCGATTCAGGATTTTTGAGTGAGTCGGCCGGGATAATTTAAAATCCCTTGCCTCATATTCCCTTCGGTGCAGTAGAAATGTGCGATTTGTTACCCTAGAGACACTTCCTGAAAATTCGCGATCAATTACTAGAAATTTAAAAAATCCTGATTCAACCTTAAATATAAATACAAGTACTTATTGACAATTACATCCAATATTATTAAAACTTGAAAATTTATATAGCTATGAATCGAATCGCGAAACACTTGTTATGTTAACATAGAATGACTTTAAATATGAAAATACTCCAATAAATTGTATTAATCAACCACGCATTTATTAGTAATAATTTTTATAAATGCGGGAATATGTTATATTTTTTCGTTCCATGACAAAAAAAAAAATATGCCAAGTTGAAATGAAACAAATTTTTTATTTAAACACTCAATTATTGTATTTTTATTATAATAATTATTATTATTATATCTATAATTATTTCTATGATTATAATAGCACCAAAGTAGCATATATTTGGCAATTGATTATTTATTTATTGCAAGGCTATAATATAAGTTTCTTTTGATTTCTTTTTTTTTAACTGTCCATAAGGATAGAAAACCGTAATGAATGATATCAAGTATGATTTACGGTGGCATTATTTCAAATGTTTTTCATGTGACATTTCATTTTTTTTTATATCAAAAAAAAAAAAAAAAAAAATAGCATTGAGTAAAAGAAGCACAAAAAAAAATGAGTAGAGAATCTTAGAGCTGACGTACCAAGCCAAAACGATCGATTATTCTATATACACTACTCTTTAGTTGTGTCACTTGTTAAGTATGACAAAAGCAATCGTTTGGCAGGATCGACAGTTTATTTTTATTATAGTAAAAATTCATTCCTATACAACATTTTAACAGTATATTTATCAAGACTTTTGATTATAGGTTAAATAATTTTTTTTTAATCGTTTAATTAAATAATAACACAAAACAAGATCCGATTATTTGTTATGTAAAATCAATTTAAATCAACCACCGTTGATCATAAATAATTAACACAGTTGTTTGGAATTATTTAATAAAAATTGTTGTATCGAATTTAAAGAAAAAGATATAATTAAAGCCATTATACATCTATTGAAATTCTCTTTCATGCCAGCTAGCCATCGAAACTTCAACTTCAATATAAATGGGTTGGAATGGAGGAGAAAATTACATAAAGAGTAATGAACATTTCAAAAACCTAATCAATATTATCATAATAATATAATTGTTTTATGTCAGAAAGAAAATATGTTAAATCTTGCGTAATGTTTTTAAAAAAAGGTGACAACTTAATGCTACAATTACAAAAAAAAAAAAAAAAAAAAAGTAACACAATGAGAATCTTAATCTTCTTTTGTATGGTTTGTTATGTTATTATTTTTTAATGATACAACACAATTGTTCTTAATTTAAATGTAAATCATATTTTTGTTTGTTTTTTAGTTATTTTTTTTTTGTTGTAAAATGCTTTTTAATAATATTTTCAGTTCATATTAAATTCTGGAATTTTTCATTATTTTTTCATTCATTATAAGTACTTTCCTCAACTTGGATACATTTTTACATACTATTTCACATTACGTATATCATAATTTCTCCCTAATTGTCATGCTTTTATTTTTTAACTTCCTTGATGAAAAAAAAATTCTCCTACCATTCCAGTATTTTATCCTTTCACGGGCTTTTGACACCAATCTCAAGTGTAGTAAAATATGATTTATAATTTTCAATGCATTCGTAGTAAATTGCTTTATTATATTGCTTTAGATTTATTTATAAAGATAACTTGAATATTTTTATTCTTATAATTAGTTGCTACAAAGATTTTTTCTATATTCCATTTATTATAATAATTATTATCCTTGTAGATTCTATATTATAAACTAGTCTGCATTTTTATGTTCGGTATTTTTAACGTTTATCAGACTGGCTGTGCTCTTGTATACCTAATCCATTCCACAGTGTGATGTTGTGACAAGTAAGTAAAATAATTTTTATAAAATTCGTGCTTTATTTTTTGTTTTATTTTGACAACTTTGAGTTCACTACCGAACTGAATATTTAAATATTGATCTACATCTCGCAGCGAATTCATCACTTTCCAATGGCTCGATTAAAAATTTTTCTTTCGTGAATCAATATGGTCAGTGGCAAAATACATAGGCTGGGGAGGCAAATATTGACTCGGAAGTAACGACGAGTGAGCGTATATTTTCAAAAGGAGAAAAAAGCAAAAATGTCGACATTTTTAACGTGAAAATAAGTAAAAAATGATTACATCGAACAATCACTTTGTAACCTAGCAACACAAAATGACAAAATTTCATTGTCAACAATCTCCTTAGGAAGTGATTGATAAAAGTAAAAAAAAAAAAATATCACATCGAATTACCAAGTGATTGTTCTTGTATTTTGATGGTTGTAAAAGAGCTGTTTTAAACAACAGGGTGTCAAGGAATAAAATAAACAAAAAAACAGAAAGAATAACTAAAAATAAAAATATGATAAAAAAATTAAAATGGCGGCGATCGAGGGTTTTGAGTACACTCTCCCTATAATTAAACTTGCATTCTGGCGCTCGGCAAATGAATTACTGGTTATAACGACGTTTTTTAGGTATTAGCGTTTGGATAGATGACATATATATTTTTGTACGTTCGCATGTGTATGTACCGAGGACGCCGGGAATCGCAAGAATATGAAAACAAGCGAGATATTGATGGATTAAGATTGCGTAATATTGGAGTAAGGAATTGCTGATTAAAATAGAGAATAAGAGCAGAATAAATGTAAAGGAGTATGCAATTTAAGATTCACTCTAAAATCTTGAATAAAAGTATTAAAAAAAGACAAAAAAATAGCATACAATCGTAAGTCGAAATATTAAAATTAATAAAAACGTAAGAAAAAGGTGTTGAAAGTGAGAGATTGTATGGAACGACCAAGATATAGAGTTGGTAGGTGAGTAGATTCAAGTTACGAATGCAAAATTAAAGAGTTAATAATGACATTGAATCAGTTGAATTACTATTTTTAAATTGTACTGCTCCATATTGTTGCATGCCTAGTTATTGTATAGCGATTTCTCATACCTCATAAGGTATTAAATATAATTGATTGGAGTAATAATAATAATAATAATAATAATAATAATAATAATAATAATAATAATAATATGATAATAATAATAATAATAGTAATAATAAACAATATTTATAAAGTAATTAAGTATAATTTCATCGCTTGTAGCACAAATGATCATTTACTAGGGACTTAAATGGTATACATATTATTATTACTACTTACATGATAACATAATACATAAACATATATTATCGTACTTGAGTAACAAATTCTTGTACTTGTATCGATTTGAATTGAGGATATTAAAGAAATAAGTTATCCTCTTTATCTCTTAATACTCGTTGCATCGAGAGCGAAAGTAAATTTCTATAAATTAGAGAAGAAAAGAATGGTTTTAAAAAAAAGTAAGGGAAAATATATAAAAAAAAAATGGATAATAAAATTTTTATTTTTGTGTTTCTATTTTTTGAAAAAAGAAAAAAAAAAAAATTACTTTCGACTCGACGCTACGTCGTTTAATGGCCACTTAAAATTCGACCAACTAAATTCTTGTATCGACTTGTATAAAATTTATTACCCTAAAGTAGAGGTTTAGGTAGTATATTCAGAATTGTTAAGACAATTAATTAATTAATTAATCGATAGGTACATTAACGAATATATTTATAAATTATCATTATCATCATCATCATCATCATGAGGATGAGTTTTGTAGAAACAGTGGACAGCGTCGATATCAAACACACACAAAGATACATGCACATCAAATAACCGCTCCTCTTCCACCCTTGTTCTATTTCTATTGAGTTCAGGAGCTATAAAAATTATCAAAGAACTCATACGAATTACTATTGTTATTCAAAAAATAGTGGAACTATTATTATTACTCAACGTATGAGTAAATTTTCAATCGAAAAAAATTTTGAACAAGTTTGTTAAATCCATACTGTAGAAATATAAAGGAGTTTGATAGTTGAAAAAAGAAAAAAATAGTTTCTAGGAAACGTAGAATATTTATTTTGTGCCGAGCATGAATTTTTTATTTAAACAAAAGCAGAATAATAAAACAAACGAGTCATAAAAACCAAAAAATTTTTTTAATCATGAAAGATTAAAATGGGGTAAAGTAAATCAATTGTTTTTTTTTGGATTATCAAAAATCTTGGGGACTAAAAAATTTTATGACACTTTTTGATATGCGATTATTACTCCATTATTTATTACTATATTTATTGCATATTAAAAAGTGATACTGATATGAAGTAAAAAAAATAAACTCTTTTAATTCCCAAGGTATCTTCCAGTAGTCCAAAATACGACAATCGATCTAAATTATCTGGCTTTATTCTGCATAATTTAATATCATTGAACAAAGCATGCTTTAATCTTCGGTAAGACTGAGAAATCAAAGTAAATATATATGTGAGAAAAGGAACAAAATTTCCTTTGAACTTTCAAAAATGCATAACTTTTACTTGAATGCTTCATTAAACAATTAATCAAATCGAAAAAAAATTTTTAATTAAAGATGTCTAAAATTTTACTAAAAATATAAGTTTCTTTTTGAGTCTAGAACTCACATGTGCGGAAACTTGATATTTAGATTAAAAAAAAAAAAGCAAGACATCAGAAATTGAAGTCGATAATTTTTATCTCCGTTCGCCAGGTATTTTATTAAAACTTGTATAAAATAGGAGGAAAAAAATCGGCAATAATAAGTGTGCAGTCTCATAACTAACAAGTAGCCTAACAAAACTTTTTTTAGATGATAGACTTTATAATATAAGTATTATACAAGATAGAAAAAAAAAGATGAAAAAAGAGAGGTATAGGAGAATAAAGAAAGGAGGGTGGATTATCGAAAGAAAGAAAGAAAGTGAAACGAATCCAAAGCAAGCTAATGAGTCAGGAGAATGTCTCCACAGTATTTTAATTGTGTCAGTGTAACTTTGTTAATAAGCATACAATTTGATTTGTAAAATAATTTTAATAAATAATTTGTTTTTTATTTTCTTGCGATAATGATGAAAATAAAATACACAAGGTATCCTATGCGTGTTGTAATATACAAATAATATGAGAGTTAATTAAATACAAGTTAAAAAAAAATAATGATTGATAATAGGAGTTTTAGTATCTTAAAACGTATTCTTTTGTCAGCTTATTTCGTTATGCCACCCGTCATCTAGTTATTTTAAAATAAATGGTAAACAGATAATTAACTTACAAGTGAATATCTCTAGTCATGGCTTCTCGAAATTAACATAAAAGCTGACAAAGAAATCCACAAATATATTTGCTACATCATATTTAGTTATAGTATTATATAGAATGAATAACTCTTTATTAATTATTCAATTTTTAACAAGTATCAAATTAATAACGACACAATCATTGATAAGACGTCGTTTTATTTATATTAACGATATCAATAAGTTATTAATTATTACTATTTTTTATTATTATTATTATTATTATTATTATTATTATTATTATCGTAATTATTATTATTAATTATTACTATTATAAAACTGATTATCTTTGATATTTGAAAAATTATCAAACAAAAAAAAATTTATATATATATATTAATATAATTCATAAACACGTTGATTATTCAATGCCAATATTTTTTATAATTATTAAAAAATTTTTAAGGCACAAAATGATATTATTTTACAAGCACTTTTTATTATTATTCAGCACGTCTCTAATGACAATGCAATTATTTATTATAGCTGCCTCTAATTTGATTATTATAGTAATTATTATTATTATGATTATTAAAATTATAATTTTGTATTTATTATTATTATTGATCTTGAAGAATTATTAATCGTGATTATGCTCGGTCAAATTTACTCATATCCAATTGCTAATTGAGATATCTATGAATAAGTATATATGATTATTATTATTATTATTATCATATATAATATATACTATATAAATATATTAAAAAAAGTGTAAGGATATTGAGGGTTTTTTGGAGTAAAAATAATCCAAAAAAGAAACATTGAGTGATAAACATTTTTGTAAAAGAAACAAAAAAATTAAAATGAAAATAGTGATGCGTTGTTTGATCGTTTTTTGAATAGTTAGAAACAATCATGGGTTCATTGTCGCGTTAATAATTTCATCTTTCCGACGTTTAAATCAATGTAGACGCAGCAACCCATGATAGTGGATTGAGATATATGTATTTTTTTAAATTTTGACAAAAAAAAAGTGAATAAATAAATCTGGGAACAGAACTATTTGTAGGTATTATCTTATATATATTGACCGTATAACGGATAACATTTCACTGTTTCATTGCGATAATATGTCTTTCTGTCTCAAGAGTAACCGGATGACTAAAACAAATAAAAAACAAGATGCGTATGAAAAAGTAAAATGAAATGAAGTAGAATCATAAAAATTAAATGAAAAAAAACCTTCAAGATTGTGAGATGTAACAAGTTAAAGTTTAACTTCCAGAACAGAAACAACTAAGGGATTGAATCTTTTAAGATAGAGGAAAAACGAAACAAAAGCGAGAGTGTGAGGAACAACGAAATGAACCGACAAAATTGCTTTATAAATAATCAGACTAGATATGTCAAATTTTTTATTTGCTCTATATTTTCTCACTATACTCATCTATATATATAAATATACACTTCGTCTGGATATAATACGATTTTTAGCATCGATAAGGCTCGAGATTTATGTGACTTATGAAATCATGAAGGTCTCTATAAAATAATACAAAAAATCAGGGATAAAGTTTAAATTAAACCAATGATATTGAATGAAAGATGATGTTTAAAAAAATAAATAAAAGATACAAAAAATAAACCTGTACCTAAATCTCGTGATACAAATGTCTAAAAAAAAAACCTTGCAAAGTATAAGAATGGCCGTTATTGTTGAAAAATGAAATAAAGTCTGCAAAGTTCGTTTCAATAGATTTCCATGTTATATTTGTAAAGTGTTATTATGATCGTTATCTATTGTGATCGTGAAACAAGTGCATATTTCCTCGTCTATCAAAAAAAACGAAAAAAATAAAAAAAAATAAAAAAATTACTAAAATAAATAAATGAATAAATACAGTTACCGCGTCAATAAGTCAACGAAAAACTCGAGCCTTATTTATTATTTAAATAACACCGGCTTCACATTTTCTACTTTTATTTTGGTTTATTTTCATTATTTCAAAAAAAAGTAAAGTAAATATTTCAACCAATGATAAAAATATTCATTATTATGTGATGAAGCATACGTTGGGGGGTAAAAAATTAAGTATTTTCACGTCAGTTACACCTAGAGATATAATCATAAAAAATAAGACAAAAGAGATAAAACGAATCATTAAATTTCTGCCAAATTTTCAAATAGTTCATAGTGTTTTTATTTTATAATAAAAGCTGTATTAATCTTTGTCAAACGTTGTTTCCATATATATCTATATTATGATAGAAGGAAGATAAGAAAAAATTTTTTAGCCAAATCTCCTCCTCCGCATCTCTATCATGTTTACATGTTTACAATTAAATTTATCTGATTTTTAACAAGTGTAATGAATGTTACAATAAATGAATAAGCCACGAGTTAAGTAGAAAAGTCAGCGCTTAATCAGACAAAGTGATTACTAGTTATCTATTTTTGTTTACTCGAAAATTGTTGTGATTGAAAATAAAAATAGCTAAAAACATATAAAGACAAGGTCAGAAGTATAATAAGAAAATGCGATAAAACGTTATGATTATATTAATTAATAAAATAATGATCTTTAATGTGTAAAAAATTATCAATGAATTAATTATTATTCATATAACACGTGAAAATGATCTGTATTCAATCAGAAATGTTTGTATGTATTTTTTCATTAAATATATACATTTACTCATATTAGAGAGTTTGACTTAGAGATTACACACATACAATTGAATAAAATATCACGAGAGAATTTTTCATAGAAAATAAAACACTTTTTTTCTATTTTCTGTTTCAAGAGCAATCTATTGTATTGGTTATTCTTGATTTGATTAAAATCGAACACAAATATACGTAATACTAACAGAAATGAAATAGGAAAAAAAAACAAAATGAAAAAAAACACATATAGCGCATGCACTAATTGTTACGCAACAGACTGTGATCTTTGCAATCGCTTTCTACCCTCTAACAAATTTCATTCATTCTCAATTCACCCGAGATAGAGAGAGAAAGAGAGACTTGTATATGTCATATATATATATATATACATGTATACTTGGTTCTCGCATCACAAATAAAATAAAAACCCACACTATTCAAGTAAAGAAACGTGTAAACATTATATTTCACTTAATGTGCGATACATTTCAGTTATTGTCTATAATCGCCGTACCTATATAAACAACCATTCAATAAATAACATTCTCTGTTAATAAATTTTTTACAAAAATTCTGCAAGGATGCGATTTTTGGATATTTAAAAGACAAAAACACGAACAAAGATTACCGAAGAAAAATTAAAAACTATATTGAAAAAATTTACATTAAAATCATTTTTAATAACTTGATTACTGTAGAAAATAAAAAAAATATATTTTCCCCGAAAAAAGCAATATAATTTTTTTTTTTAAACATATACACATATATTAACTTGCCAATAAAATGAATAAAAATATTGATTATTAAGAAGAGAAAAGCAAAAAGAGAGTAACTACATAAAATCAATTACTTAATCAATGATATATTTAAAATTAAATAAAAGAGTGCTAAAAGCATTGTTCATAATGAAATAAAAGTATAATTTACAACAATAAATAATTATTAAAGTCCTAATAAACGTAAAAGAATAAATCGATTATTATTATTATTATTATTATTATTATTATTATTATTATTATTATTATTACTTAATAATCTGAATTATTACGATATATTTAATACTAAAAAATAATTATGATAATAAAGTGAAATATAAATTACACCACTTGTGAGATTTATTTCGTAAGAAATTGAAGATGATATAGGATAGATTCAAGCACTAAACAATACGATTGTCTTCACGTAAACGTCAAAATGAATTTATTTAAACGAAACAATAAAGTATGATGAGAAGTAAAAAAACAATTAATACGATTATAAACTGTAATTGAACACCAAAACTGTATCAATATAATCCTTTTAATTATTCATACAACTCAATAAATTATAATTATTAAGAGTCCATAATTAAAATAAATACAAAATAGATACGAATAATGCATAATAATGATAATAATGAAAAAATAAGGTTAATGAAGGAACAACTCAGTTATACCAAGAATCAAATTCCGTCTTTGTGCTTTTACAAAGCGTCGGTTCTTTCTCCAATCCCGCTTTTATTCCTGCTTCATATATCAATAATTTACTACTCTCGCACAAATTTTCATATAAAAAATAACAAATCAACATTTACAATAAAATAATTAATAAGAAATCTGTTTTTATTGCATATTATCGTTGCACAGACCAAGCAATTTTACATTATTAATTGATTGCTACAATAAGTCGAAAAATAAACAAATATTATTTTAATTCAACGAGAAAAAGGTCTAACTTAAATCAAAACAAAAAAAAAAGAAATAGTTGAATAATCATGTCAAAATAAGAGACAAAAAATCAATGATTTGTCATAAGCGTAATAATTATGTGTACTGAATTAGTCGTGTATGCGTTGCATATTTATTTTCTCAAATTACTTATATGTGTTGATCTTTAGTTGATAATTTTTTAAACAATAATTAATATGACTTTTTACACATCCATACGCGTACATGTACTGTTAACAACACTTTCAAGGTGTATATAAGGATAATATACATAAATATTGTCAACTAAAAAAGAGAAAAAGTGTAACTATTAATTTGTCCACGTATAATCGCTTAATTTATAAAGATAGACATAATTGTTGTACTACTGTAGCCTTTCGTAGTATTAGAATGAAAGTCGTTAAACGAAACAAAAAACATGTTTGAGAATTAGGAGCGTCAAATAATTACGATTGAAAATTTTCCCAATTAACGTTCATTTTCTTGGTAAAAATATAAAATATTTTTTGACAAACACATAAAGGAAAATATTAGTGTCGAAGCCAGGATAAATCATTCAATAATGACGGAGATTATTATTATTTTAGCTTTCTATGAGAAAAAAAAAACTCACAAGAAAGAATATGTCAACTTATCTACTCACGTCAATAGATCGATACAGACTATCAAGCCGGAAGAGGTCGTTTGACAGTTGCGTGTAACTTCGCCTCGATAACGATAATGTCATATATTCCCGCATCTTTTTTTTCCTCGTCTTGTTTCCGTGTCTCGACTTTTCTACTCGAGTTTTAGTTCCCCTATCAGTTGGCGTTCGCATCACTCTCTTTTATCTCACCCAACCACTCGGTCGTTTTGTCTTCGATCCGCCAATTATCCTCGCTTCGACATTTGCTTCGCGTTTTTATGATAAAAAAATCAGTTTGAAAAAGAAAAAGTAATACTAGATAATTGGGAAATTGACAGTGTGCTTCTCTGTTTTACTATTATAAAAAAAGAGAAAAAAAATTGTGAGACAACAATGGAAGATGTTTTTTGCTGATCTGTTATCGATAGGGTCATTACCCTTGGTATAATAATTTTATTTTTTCTATCGATGTTCCTAAGTATAAAGTAAACACTTTATATCAGGACTCTCTCATATGAATATATTAGTATTTATAATATTAAATATAATGATAGATTAATAATAAAAATATCACTAGATTGAGACTCGAAAACACTCGCAACATATAAGCGTAATCATTCAAGGATAATAATCATAATTTTGTATATATCTATACAATTATTGTTATTATTAATTAATTACTCAATCAAAAAATGAAATAATGATAATGATAAAGAAAGAATTCAGTGGTAATATTATGTATAAATTGTCTGTAAGTAGTAACATGTTGCTCTTGCGCTGACGTCATTGGCATTCATAGACGAAAGACGAGAAGTAGTATTTAAAAAATCATTTCACCAATGATTAAAGAGTGAGAGTCACATTATTAATAAAAAGTAAAAACCAAATGGTAATTTTTAAAAAATTCTTTTAATGTCAGTAGATCACAAAAGGCGGTCGAGTTGTAGGCAATGCCGCGATGACGTGTGTAGCTTAGCAATAGTGGACGTAGGTTAGAATTTGAACCCTAATCGAAGCCACCCCGAAACCCAAATCCTTTATGTGCTTAACCAAGCGAAGGAATGTTTTCTCTGCACAATTACTCTTCTCAAAGAGACGCCACACTTAAAATAGAGACACGAGTTTAATACTACACAAATATATTTAATTAACAAATTATCCATGTATCAAGGATTTATGGAATAGACGAAAAAAAAAAAAACACGAAAATACTGATTAATTATATTAGTTTGATTAATGCAAACATTCTCTTCTACATCACCAATAGTTTCAAGCGTCTCTGCATTGCCTTACGTAAATTAATCATCATACACTTGCACGCAAAAAAAAATGCTAAAATGCAAAAAAAAATTCACACCAACGCACTATTATTTTATCATTTTGATAATTAATATTGTACATTCGCACGATATGATTATTAATTAATGATAAATGAATTACGTAGTTAAGCTGAAAAAAATGGTGTAATAGTCTACGTTGTTGTTTATGAATATCTGGTGTAATTATTATTATTATGATAGAGTACTTCACGTATTTTGGTGTTTTTATTAATGAGGAAAAAATAATAAGAAGGGAAAAATTAATGAAAACCTTGTATTTATAATTCGTAATAAATTTTATCGTTTTAAAAAGCCATCAAGTTATATTGTTGTGGCAATTAGGGCGCCAGTTGTACTTTAAGATGTATGTTACTATAGACAAAAGAGTAAACAACCCCTCTGTTAATAAGTTTTACGCGCTAATCTACAAGTTAAACTTCACCCAAAAACTTTTCCATTTACAAAGAGGTAGAATAAAAAAATTTCGAACAAGAATAAAGAACGAGATTGAGAAAAAGTGACAAAAAAAAATGAATTAAATTGAAGGAAAAAACGAAAAGAAAGTGTGAAAATAAGAGAGAATAGAAAGCGTACACAAGGAGTACACTTTTTACAAAATTCTCATAAACTATATATGCTCTTTTCCCACCCTCTAAGACTGACTGTTTTTTTCGTATTATCGTATTAAAAGAAAAAATAAGAATTTTAAAAAACTAAACTTCCAATTTTAAACAAAAAAATAATTCAACATCACTTACTAATTCACATGTACTTCACACACTTTCTGCCATCATTCAGTTAACTGTATACATATTTAACTCATACATAATTAAGTGTTATTGGTAAACCAAAGTGTTAGAAAAAAATTTTTTAATAAAAATAAAAAAAATTTACAAACAATTTCACCAACAACAATTTGACCTACACATTCACTAAAACGCACATCGACGCACTAAATGAAAATAAACAAAAAAAAAAATTATTAAAAAACACTGGAACGATATTGTAACGAATCCAAGTCTGTTAAAGTTTTTTATCACGTTGAAACATAAGCCAAATAATCCATAAAATGTTGAAAAATTCAAAATAATACCGATAATATTCAACAAAAAAAATGTAATTGAAAGATAACATGGAAAGTTGATTTTTGTATTTAAAAAAAAAAATAAATAAAAGAGCGAGTAGACGTGCGCCGATCAATTAGTTATAGTAGTGTCGCGTTAGATACGTTCGTGGGGATTAGAAGGAATCGGTAAACGAGCTCGATAACAATCAGATTAGAGAGATAGAATGGGGTAGGTTACACACTAGATAGAGATGGGGAGGATTAAGGAAAAACATCATTTGAGCTTAGGTCGACATGATTTTTTTTTAATCACGTGAATATATAACTAAATAACAAAAAAATAATTAAACGATAAAACTTGGAATAGAATCTAATCACTGTATAGATATGTGTATATTTCGAAAATGAGACTTAGACATTCCAGTAATTATTAAATAATTGTCAAATGACAAGATGATTAAGTCTAACACTATTCTATCTCTATATTCTTCTACCGATTATATTTTTCTATTATATTTGTACGTTGAATTATAAACTCTAATTGACCAAGCAACGTTCGTACTTGTTTGTAACGTACGAACTTGAGGAAAACGAATAAAAAAAATTATATAAAATTTAAAAAAAAATAATAATAATAAAAAAATACAGACACGTTATTAATAATGATGAATAAAAAAATAAGTATGATTAAAGAAAAGTTACGGGCGTTTTAGGGCTTGGTTGTACATTTCGAGATTTACGTTTTCGTTGCCCATTTTTTCTACTACTTAAAATTAATGATATCTTTAGCCATAATCGTTATAATGATCTATACAATTTTAGGAAAAATGAAATAATATATTATTAAATTTTTAATTATACTTTAATCTTATATCCACTGGTAGTGCGAACGATTTATTTTTACACTATTGTTAAATGCACAAACTGTGAAAGTGAATTTAAAAAGTCGATTTATGTTTAATTAATTGTTATACGATCGGTATATTATAGTCAATATAATAAAGAACAAAAATAAAGACAAATGAAGGAAAGAAAAATATAAATAATTTTATTTTTTCTAACATTTAATATTATTATTATTTTTTATTTTGTATATTAATTAGCAACTCCAGTAGATATTTATTTTCGGCTAATTGAATTAAAAGCAGATAAAAACAAAAAAAAAAAAAAAAAAAAAACTACATCTATTGATTCCTTCACAAATAAACATTGATAAAAAATTTACATTATTTTTTGTTACTACTAAACGGTGAGGAATTTGTGAAAAATAAAAAAAAAAGGTCGAATGATTGGATAGAAAGAGAGAAAAATGAATAAAAATTCTCACATAGTATTTCATCTTCAATAGGAATCGATCAACTTCCTAATGGACGTACACAAAATATTTCACTCCAAGCACGTCCCTTACAACATTCCAAGCCGGTCACGTTCGATGATAAAAAAGATCGTGACGTCATTGAACGTATACACACTAAAATTTTATTACAGCATAACAAAAGAAGAAACATACATACAAGTACATAAACATCCCTACCATGTAAAAGACCTATATATTATTAACATAACATCAGAATACATGATATATTATTAATTATTACAAATATATATAAACAAATATATCCATTTATTATATACTATTAATTGCTATTATTATTGCTATTGCTATTATTATTGAATTAGAAGTGTAAGTTATATTTAAGTGTTTTGGAGAATCAAATTCGCATGCTTTGATGGATTAAATTAAGAGAATGAGTGAGAAAAAAGAGAGTGTGAAATAAAAATGGTACATATACTGAACTGTGACGGTAAAAAATGAAATTGAAAGAAAAAAATTAAGTAAGGTGATACGCTGTCAAAGAATGGAAGTAAATAATAACAGTTAAACAAGCTCTCGGAGGTTGTTGGAAATTAATTAAGAGCTTGACTTTTGCTGAAAGAGTTGAGAGAAATCGGTTTTCCAAGTTGACCAGTGGTTTATGATGCACTTTATATTTTTTAAATTAAATTTTAATGTTTATTTATTTTTTGTAATATCGAAATGTTGAAAATAATAATAAATTCAAGTATCATAAATATTTTTATATTTCCCGAGATTCTTATGCGGAAACAAGCCAATATATCGAGTCTCATTACCATCAACCTCCGATTGGCGATTCATGTTTGTTTGGTTTTTATTGTAAGAAGTTTCTATTTTTCCATAATTACGATAGGAATGCGATAATATTTACTATTTAAATAAAAATGAGAGAGTGAAGACATGGGGGAGTTTAAAGTTAAACGATTTTTCTAATCTAAAAAGAAAAATCGTACAAACAAAAATAATAAATCACACTTTGAAAATTTAAGAAAAAAAACTACACAAAATATTGAGCGTAATTCTAAGATTAATTTATCATTAATAAATTTACTATTATTACAGTATCATTGTATGCTATATGTTAAATAACATACTTATCGAACATACGATAAAATAAAAAAATTAAAAACCATAAACATATATACAAACGAGAAAGAAAAAAAGCACTCCCATCATTTAGTTATGTATGTTAAACTCTATTGTAATAATTGTAATAAAAATTGAAGTTAATGAACAAGACAACATCATTATTGTAATGCCAATGTAATGAAACAAAAAAAAGAATTTGATTACGAAAAAAGGAAACGTTTTTTTTCTTGTTATGAACTAAGTGTGCCTAGTCAATAGAATATATCTGGTCAATTTTAATATTATATATATGTTATTTTAATATTGTGTTATTTAACTGGAATAACGTAATCTATTCCGTAAAAATTATTCGACATAATAAAGTAACATCATTAAGTATTTAAATTGATACTAACAATAATAATAATTATAATAATAATATTAATAATAATTATTATAATATAATAATATTAATAATAATAATAATAATAATAATAATAATAATAATAATAATAATAATAATAATAATAATAATAATAATAATAATAATAACATTAATACTAAAAACAACAATAATAATAGTAATAAAAATGAAATAATGATACGACAATGATTGTGCTGTGTTGTACTACGAAATGTTTGGCCTGTGACTATATTTGTAGCATGTATACATGCGTAATGTAATAACGCGTACGTGCACACGTGTAATATGTTATGTGTAAGTTGTGCCATTTTTTTAACAGAGCCAAGATCAATTCACGGCTAGATCAAAAGTGAGGGCAATTGTTGAAGGAGTGTTAGTTGTGCTCGTTGAGATTCTCTTGTGTGTCAACAAAATGCTCCTTTTTTTCTCTTTTAATATCATTATGCAAAAAAAATGAAAAAAAAATTTTTTTCAATCTTTTTTTCAATATAACACCTCGCTTGATATATTAAAAAGATAAGAACGTGTGTGTTGTTAACTACAGAGAATTCCTCCTTCTTCCTTCCCTTCGAGAAAAAAAAAAAGAAAAAAAATTCCGTTGGTCGGACATGAAAAAAAAATAATAATAAACTGGTGAGAAGCATTAGAGTGATCCTCGGAGAAAATTAAAATTATTTTTTCTATCGAAACTCACTAACCGCCCGAATTTTACCCAAATAAAAAGTTGTCCCTTTTCCCCCTGTTATTTGTGAAATCGTACGACATTATGATTGGCTTGTGAAAATGCGAATGAGAAAATGTGTGAGTAAAAGAGAGAGAACGATTGAACAAGCAATGAAGAAACAGAAAGCGAGATTAAGCGATTGTCATATCACAGTTGATTATATTAGAGTAAGAGGGCTATTTATTTAGGATATACTAAATGGTCTGTTTTAATGTGTCACGGGCTACAAATACTGTACTATAATATCTAACAATAAAGTATTTTGTTTGCTTCAGCATAGAGTTTTATCATTATTTCCCTCTTACAACTTATAATAGTTATTTTCGATAATTTTTTAAGTTCACAGATCAATTAGTTTGCAGATTATCTATTCTTACTTTCTGAAAAATATTTCAGTTATTCTAAAGTCCTTTTTAAAAAGAAAAATAAATCACAAATATGATAGTTTACTTTTTACATATAAAACATTGATGAAGAATTTAGTAGAATATTGCAAAAATTATTACTATAAGGTTAGGATTTAACTTAATTTTTATTAATGTATTTTAGAAAAAAATTAATAAACAGGAATTCAGCTCTTGAAAATCAAGTTAATTTTCCCATCATGTTGTAGAACTTGATTAGCTTTGTATGTGTTAATTACTTTTCGATGTTTTATTATTGATTATCACTAATATAACTTTATTTATTCATACGATATTCAATACATAATTTTTATTTAATTTTCCACCTAAAATTCGTTCATTCAAAAATTAAAACAATTGGAAGAAGGAATAATGTAAAAATAAAGAGTAAAATAAAACAAAAGAGTACCAGACATCTAGAGTATGCATATTTTTTTTATGCCACAAGAAATTCTGTCTATTAAATATTATTTACAACATTACAATAGTTTTATCTTTTTTAATTATTGAAGAAATAATATTTTATGTTGAAAAACACAATATAAATCTTTTTTAGATTCTTTAAAATTTTTTCTTAAATTTTTCTATAGCATACATGATAAAAAGTTTATAAGTTAACTACTCACCTGAGATAATCTGTTTTCTGATGAAAGAAGGGAAAAATTCAATAATATAAATGTGAATTCAGGTAAGTCTAGGTACTATTATATTTTTTTATAGGTCCCTAAAGATGCAAATCGTTTATGCCATTCTTCATCTGTTCGAGGGGATTAGTAGTTCTATTATATAACAAGTCTGAACTGTATAATAACTAGTTACGACCTGTCACTAGTCTAATCTCTAGTTTTCATGAATTTGTAAAACAAGTTAGATCTGAAAGCAAACACATTTACATAATTGAAAATCATTTTAAAGTGAATAAATATTTCTTTAATTCATAATCTTTGATGATTCATATAAGTAAATATAATACGAAATTAGAGTAAATGTAATATATTATGTTGATTCAGTTTGAATTTACCAAAATTCTCAATTAGAACGATCATTTCTATCATAATATTGTAAATATATAAATAAAGTAATCTTATCTAATCTTCTAATTTATATAAATTAATTAAACTTTGAAAAGAAAAAATTTTTTTTTTTTTTTCATTTATCTATAATTAATAAATTTTATAATTTTTTAGAATAAATAATCTAAGAACGTGAATGGAACTCTTAAATATAAGTTTTGCTCATTAAACTATATTTATATATTAAGAATAATTCTATGAGCTAATGGTATAATTTTTAATTGAGATATTTATTTTGTTATAAAACTCGTCATAATTCGTCTTATTTATTTTAAATTATATGAAACTAATAATATACTTTTCTTAATTTGATGTTGATTTTTGATTCATAATTTTTCCAAAGATAAATTGTTTCGATCATTTTTTTTCTTATTTGTTGATTAAATTAACACATATTCTGTTACTCCTTTCGTCTTAACCACGACGTGAGAATAGTTTTTACTTCAAGTTCTTTTTAATTGTGAATAATTATAGAGTTTATTCATGAAGAAATTTTTCCGTTAAAATATATATTTCTTCTGGATACATATAGACATTTTTTAAACTAAAATACATCAACTAAACTGTCATGAATCTTATTTAAAAAATTTCCCCTCAAAGATTTAAAATGTAAAAATCGTATGATATTGGAAAAGTATCTATTCCAGCATCATCAGAATTGTGGCGAAAAATTTTAAGATCCTACACAAAAGTAGGGTGGAGCATTAGGGTCAATTGTTTACTGGGTTTCGCATTAGGAAGCAGTAAAGTTAAAAAGGGATTGTGTGGTACCCTTTATAAGAACCTCTTCAATTTTTTTTATTCTCTTCTATCCCTAATTATCAACGATTTCTCTAGAGGATAGATAAAAATCACATAAGATTGCTGTCAAAGAATATTTATCAGAGAAATAATAAAAGATCTTGAAAAAAAACACCTAATTTTACACAAATATTTAACTTTTTTTCTGCAAATATTAATCTCTAAGAATCTTTTCAAAATATTTCAAATTTTTTTGTAAAAAAGAAAATCTATTCTGCTTTATCGAAAAAAGTGGAGAATAAAAAATGGTGACTTTTAGATGATATTTTTTTCCGAAGTTGAGTTTGTCGAACCCCAATTTTGATAAGAGGCTACATATTTTCATAGCTTCTATAATGTTGGTGAACCAACTCTTAAACTAGAATTTTTTTTCTATTTAAAAAATAAAAAAAGTTAAATGACTTGAAATCCAATAAAACTGTAATTTTTATTTTTATCCTTAATACATAAATAAAATTACATCATCAAGATAATCTTTTTTCAATCTTATCTTATCTGACCTATACCAGTTCAACATCACTATATTTACCTTTTATACCACTACGAACAAAATAATAATAGTCTTCATTTTATCCAAGCTCTTATAGTTACCGTTTATTCGCTACTAAATAATCAATATCACTCCTACGTTCTATATAGTTAGGTCACCCTCATATTAGGATTAACATCCGTTTCCAAGCCAGTTCACCATCTGAACATGATAGAACTGTATGACGTGCGATTGATTGTTAGCACATAGTTTCAGAGCGACCAATCCTCATTTAATACTAGTTGAAGATCGTCAGCAACACTCGAGTCCAGTGATGCTTTCAATCAGTTTCCAACATTCAATAGTTTCTGCTTTAAAATCGGACATCCCCGATTAAATACTATTTCAAAAATACCAACACCAAATACTGCCCAAGGGCTTACTCTTTATTTCATTCAAGACTGTGATAAAATGAAATTTCCAACCACCTGATTTACTGTGGCAGCCACAGTAAAACTAAAGTTTTTATCACGCTATGATTTTTCCTTGCACTGCCGCGGTCTGACCATAACCCGACTATAACTCCTGGCAATATGAAATACAACAGCTGTTTTATATTTTACTTCTCCATCATTTCAAAATTTTCTTGCCGCTTCGAAAAATCCATTTGAATATTAAACTCTTGTATATTTAACTAACTGCAATTTTCATGATTTATTTATTTTTTTATATTTTTATCCATTAAAAAAAAAACATTATACTTGTGATAGTAATAGTGATGACTTTCATTATTATGTAACGCTTGAAAATAAGAGAGTTTTTTAATTTAATTTAAATTTAGATAGTCAACGTATTTACACAAAAAAATCAAAACCTTTAACTGACATTTTTTGCATCTAACGGATCTGATACACTGCTCCCAATAATATCGCTGCACAACAACCGATATACGTATTACTGTGATTGTTCCTCTGTAATCCGCTTACAAACTTTAGCTTTAAAATAACTAGATTTTATATGCACATCGAGGTATTCGACATAAGAGAGCTACATGTTTGTATATTTTACTCAATTTTCTTTTAATCTCAAAACATTTAATACTTACGGTTTAAACAACAGCGGCTATTTTGTAAATAAATTGACTATAATATAATGTAAAAAAATTTAGTTACAACAACAGGAACTTTTTTAATTATTGGCTTATAGAAATAAGAATATCCGTTAATTTAATTAATGAATTCAGAAGAATATTATTAGATAATGTTATGATGTATCTAAATTTATTTCTTATACACTAGTTTTAATTATATATTTTTGTTGTTTGATATAAATTAAATATAAAAGTTTATCATGAAAATCATAGATAAATAGTTTTCAATAATATAACATAAGACACATAAAGTTACAGTTGTGAATAAATGACCTTTTAATAGGATTTATATTCGAGTTAATTATCGAGAATTTCTGTAAGATCTCACTTTGTCAGTATCATGTTAAATCTTCATAAAATTGTATCGATGCAGTCAATTTTTGAAATTCTCTTTCTGAAGAGAAATTTAGTTATTTTGTAAATAAAAAATATCCTAATTAGTGACTATATACTTTTTAATAACGTTAAAAAACTATCAGAAAATAGGATGGAAATTTTCATAAGATTGACTTGTTTTAGAATTAAAGTTTTTGGAATTTGTATTTTTATGCACAACAAAAAATCTATTTTTCACAAGTTTTTCTTTAATAAAATCTTACAAACATGCAATAAATTGAATAAATGTATTATTTAGAGTGATTAAATTAATAAAATATTGATTGGAAATAAATAAATGAGTTGATTTAAACTCATCAACTGAAATAAAGCGAGATTTTTTTTGTAAAAACAAGTGAGTATTTAAATAGATTTAACTTCAGCAAAAATGATGATATTGACATTCAAAGAAAAGCATTTAAAAGCTTGATTCTAAAACTCTACTTTCAGATGCTGCTTTAGTTTCCTAATTAGGTTAATGTTCTATAAAGTAAAACTCTTTGTCATTTCCTAATAACACTTTTTTCACAAACTTATAGCTTATTTTTTATTCACAAAAACAATGTTCATGATTTGTTTCATTTATAATCCATAATAAATATATACGCTTAAAGCTAATAACATTAATTTAATTAATGATTTGATTAATGATATATCAAAATAATTAATTCATGAAATTTTTTTATAATCTCATTGCATATTACAATTTATTTGCCTTTTAAAAAATAATAATCTGAAAATCAGATAAATAAACCATTTTTTTTTTTCTCTACTATTTATTAATGTAAAATAAATTTTTTTATTTCTTTTACCTATCCTGTTATTGTAAAAATGGTAGATTTATCTCTTGATATGTTTTCATATATCCTTTGCTGAATTGATATAAATCAACATATTTAGAAAATCATTACTATCAAATTTTTTTAATTACAATTGAAAAACAATTTCATATCAAATAAAACATCATTTTTCTGCGCATAAAGTATATATAATGATGAAACAGTAATTAAATTATTTTCTTATTTAAATTAATGAAAAAGAACTCCCACGTAATCTCTGAAAGAACATAGGAACCTCCACCTTCTATATTTATCATTTTTACGTGGGCTGTCTAGATTTTAAGCCAATATAACAGATTTTATCCTTCATTGCACGTTGATAGTATTCTCCATCAATCAAAGTATCCAGAAAAGCTCAAAATCTATCAGGACATGCTGAAAAATAATAATATAAGTTAGCGATACTTTAAACGTTTCTCGAATGCGCAACAGGCTGTTTCATAACTCGTCCAACTGTCTCGACAGTGCGGTGGTCTCCGCAAATATTTCATCGAGCTAAATTCCAATACTTTAGACACACTCAAGCTGTTAGGCTGATGAGAAGTCGATGGCGCATGCGAATATTATGAGAATGATGAAACAACAGGTATACGATTGAGCTGATAATTCCACAGGTGGATCTAAGAATACTCTACTTGTTTATAGAAAAAAAAAGTCGTTAAAATACCCCCAGTAACTATAGTAAAATATTGAAGGTAAGTAAACATACACCAATGACTTATATATCCACAAGAGTCATACAAATTTCCTCTTTGCTTTCTTTTCTGTCTACCTTTTGCTGTAATATCATACAAAAGATTAATTGATAATATAAATATTACGTGCAATATTCCAGATGTATTTTTTCCTCATGTTTGCCATCCCCTTGCAATCCTCACTATAACCACACCTCAATCCAGACATTACAAAATACTCTGAAGCGGTCAAGGGGTAGAAGAGATGGCTGCTGGACAACGACGCGACTCAAACAGCGATCGATGGAGCGTCGCCTGCGGTGACTAACCCGACGTGATAGTTATGTCAGATATCGTGTTGTCCTCTAACAGCAAGTTCACAATACTTGTAAATGTTACATATAACCGTCTATGCGAACACGTCAGCGATAATTCTAACCCATAAGTTACACCTTCCCTTTGAGATATATCGCGTGAGATTTATTAAGATACTTATGTATTCGTTTAGTGTTTAATCAGTTGATGAATAGAGGACTGAGTTGTTAAATATTATTATAACTTTTAAGAATTTTTAAATAGTTTCTCGTTGTATAAGCTTTATTTGGTTGATATAAAAAAAAAAATGAAGAATTCTTTTAGCATAATGTAGTCATCAGGTCATGTCAATTAACACCCTGAAAAAACATTAACACATTCAATAGTTAATAATAAGAAAAATGATGTTGATGTTAATATAAGGGGTAAATTTGGAGTACAATTAGAGGGAATAGTTTCTGATTCATGCTCAATATGTATGTACGATGAATGTTGATGTCTACCTACCTACTACTACTATCCTCATAATCCCAACTGGTCTAAGCCATGAGTCACGGGTTTTACGCGCTGTTACCCTCTCCGGTGAGATCGATTTATCACTGATGAATGTGCCCTACGATGTACCGTTGGCATTTCCTTTTCGCTGCCCAGATAACTTCATTTGTACATCCCATTTTTCTGCTTTGGAAAATTCAAATATTTCGCAAATAGTAAAAAAAAATTTTTGTATTAAAAAAATAAAATAAAATATCATTCCTCTTTATGGGCCTGGATGGAAAATCATTCTGAACGTACATACACAGACACACACACACAGACGTCCTCATAAAAACTATTAAATTTGACTCTAGAGACCTTAAAACGTGGAAATACGTCAAAATTCAGAAAATCGGACTTATTACGACAACTTTCTACCTAGGAAGCTCAAAAAGATGCTCTAAAAATAATTAAGTTGTCTTTTATTTTGAGTATGGAATTAATAATGATATTACTTGTGCATTTAATTTATTATGTTACTGGACATTGTATAAAAAAAAAAAAAATATGTGCATTTTTATAAAAATAGTGAATCATTTTAAGTACTCTCATCAAAATTTGGAGTTAACGTTGAGAAGACGTTAGGAGCACTCGTAAAAGTGGGAAAGTCTGAAGAAAGGAAAACCAGAAAAAGTGAGCGAAGGGAGTCAAGAGTCTAGTGAAGGAACAAAGAACTCCAGATAGTATCTCGCAAGAAGGGTAATCAAAAAGAGCGTTGGCCGTTGAAGCGCGTAAAACTCACGAATTCTTTTCTCTGGGGTAATTAGAAATGTATCAAGTATCTAAAAAAAATACGAAAATAGATATTTTTATAAACAGTTTTAATTTTATATTAAAACCCTGATAGCCTGAAAATCGAAAAATGGTTTCAGTTTGTATCTTAGGACATTCATCACATGAATACAACGAAATTGGATTATTTGTAAAAAATGAGGCCTTAGAATTAAACAAATTTTTATAAAGATGGTTCAATTTCTTTTTCATTGGAAACAAATGAATAAATCCTTTCAAACGATCATAAAATATTATTGAAATTTAACTAAAAATCTAATTTGCTTGATAATAATAATAATTATATAATCATACCTTCAGGTGTTATAGAATTCATTTTTAGCGATATCTTAATGGAAAAAGTTGTATCATTATGGTACACTCGGCGTCATTAATGCCTGGTCCGCCAAAAATTTTGATACCATCTGAGCAATTATCGATGGGGTAATTTTTTTTCTTAATTGAGATTCTACATCTAATGTAATCCAAATAGTTTATGATTGAACACCTTTTAGGTAGTCTTTGTAATAATCGGGACTACTCCCACTTAAAATTTTTTGAATAATAAATTCAAATCTTAACAATAATACTAATTTAATTATAAACTTAATTTTATAATTATTCTACCCAAACTAACATTAATGGAGACGATTATGTTGTGATGACTAAAAAAATAAGTAAAAATTTTCGAGTTTTTTTTTCAATTTAAACTTATTTTTTTAGTCATCACAACATAATCGTCTCCATTAATGTTAGTTTGGGTAGAATAATTATAAAATTAAGTTTATAATTAAATTAGTATTATTGTTAAGATTTGAATTTATTATTCAAAAAATTTTAAGTGGGAGTAGTCCCGATTATTAAAAAGACTACCTAAAAGGTGCTCAATCATAAAATATTTGAATTACACTAGATGTAGAATCTCTATTAAAAAAAACTACTCTATCGATAATTACTCGGATGGTATCAAAATTCTTGCAGGACCAGGCATTAATGACACCGAGTATACATCCCTACTTGCGTCCGTACCCATCGGCGGTCCGCTGACGACTGCTGATCTACTATTATCGGCGCATTATTAAGTGAACTGCTAGCGACATCACGTAGTCGGGGGACGTACTATGGGTTCGGGAAACCGCAATCCGGCTCCTTTGAACTTTTCTGTACCTTATGTCGTTTTCGTTTTACTGTTTTCAGAAACAGAACATATGTACATAAGTAGAAAAAGTCATAGTAAACAAATTCCACATGAACCAAAAAAAAATTATAATTAACGAAAAAAAGATGGCGCTACAGGGAGAAAAAATTTCCGAGCAAATCGAATGAATCTTTTAATTGTGATAAGCAGGGAAAAATAGCGGATGAATAGATACACGGACATAACAGCATAAGAAATCCGCTTATAATACAGTACTGAAACGCTTACTGGTCTAAACGCAGTTTATTGTCTCCACGCTGATTACAAATAGTTTGCATTTCTTTTCACTAATTTCAATAGTCAAAGATTATTCTATAGATATTCATAGCTTCGACTCCTAAGAGTGATAAATCAAATCAAACATCTCAAAAAGCAATGATTTTACTTTAAAAATAAGATTAAACCGGAAGTCGCTCTAATCTCAGCATAGATCATGCTCCAATCAGAATTTTGAGAAGTGCATTAGACAGCTCGCGCTCATACAAATCCATTGATATGCTATAATCCGATTTTCTGCAATAACTGCAGATCCATTGTAATGCGCTTAAGATTGCTTTGAATATCTGAACTTCTGTCATATCGAAATGGTCACAAACGTGCATACATATTCTTTAATATTTATACATCACTAAGGATCTGCACTTTTTACAGAAGATTAGATCATAGCATATTAATGGATTTTTAGAAGCTCGAGCTTTTTAATGGACCTCTAAAATTATGATTGGCGTATGATCTATGCTGAGATTGGGGTTACTTACGGTTTTATCTTATCTTTAAAGTACAATTATTGTTTCTTTAGATGTTCGATATGATTCATTACTATTGGGAGTCGAAACTATGTGTATCTGAAGAATTAGCTCTGAATATTGAAACTAGTTCAAAAAAATGCAAACTATTTTCTATCAGTATGGTGACAATAAACTGCGTATAGATTTTTGAGCGATTTAGTGCTGAATTATACTAGGAGTTGCTATGCTGGTCTTTTTTTGTATCTATTTATTTGCTATCTTTTTTTGCTCATCACAATCAAAAAATTCATTTGACTTCCTCGGTAATTGTTTTTACCTGTAGTGCCATCTTTTGTTTTTTAGTTGTAATTGTTCTGTTCGGTTCGTGTAGACCTTTTTTACCATCACTTTTCTTTCTTTCTTTCACTTATGTCTGTTCTTGTTCTGAGAACTGTAAACTGAAACTGACATTAGTATTCTTTGGTACTCACTATAAAACTCGAATATATTCACATAAGAAAATTACAAATCGATAAATAATCTAGAGTCGGTAATATAGAAAAGCAATCAAAATAATATGGACAATATCTGATAGATGCCAGTGTGAGTACCCTTTACAATTATTTAAATTCTAGGCAGTATGGGCCAAAAGCTCGTGCCTTCTTCTATTTTTTTCTTTCAATAAAAAAAAAAAATTATTAAAGTTCAATTCAATTTTTTAATATTTATTATTGCAGATATATATAGAAGTAAAGATCGTAATGTTAACATCAATTAATTATACGCAGAAAAACATTCTACAAGAATTATATTAAAAAAAAAAAAAGTAAAAATCCTATGAAATTGGAACTGAAATTGGGCTGTACAAAAATGTGCGCCAAGCATAAATAATAATAATGATGGAATTACAAAAAGTCTTTAAATCATTAAACGCCGAGTATTTAAATTTAAGAATTAACAATATTTGAAATAAATTATTGTCTTCGGAGTTTTTTTTGAAGAAAAAATTTAGTACGTTTAATGACACAATTAACATAACACCAATAACTTGGCGTGACTGTTGAGATTTCAAAAAAGCATGAAATGATATATTTGCGAAAACTATAATATAAAATGAAAATATGCATAACTTCTATGTTAATGATACTACGAAGTTGATCAAGAGCTCATATGAAGAATCTCGACAACAGGGAGAAAGTTGGCATCCTCCATTAAAAACAATTTTTTGTTAAGTAATAAAATCGAAGGTTGCTGATCAGAGTAAGTTGATAATAATTTAGAATTAATTAAGCAAACTAGTTATACATTTGTGCAACTAATTCGATAATACAGGAAGTTTACAGATATAAATAAATCTTTAGTAAACTCGTACAAATTGATGACAACTATTAATCAAACATACATATGCTCATATGCAAAATGTCGTTGGATGTTGCCATGTGACCTTTTTTAGTGAGCTGCTATCAGTTTTATTTTTTATACCGTCATATTTATAATTAAGTAAATAACATTTTATAAGCATTTATATCTAAAATTTTCATACCTGCTTTAAAAGAAATAAAAATTTTCTCCATATGAAAATAATGTTCTCAATATAATACGGCACAGACAATATTTCTTTTCTAAACAGTTATGAAAACAAATAATGATTGTTTATGTTTATTATGTCAATAGATTTAATGAATATTATATTTAATTCATACGTAGGAAACAATCAGATATCTAGCGAATATGATTTATGTTAAGTCTATATAAATTTTTCCTGATCTTGTGAAGTATATAATAAGCACATAGTCCTGATATCACATGGATAGACCAATATACGATTGAAAATCTTTCTAAAGGTACTACGAAGTCGACTAGAAAGATCCGATCGATGGTTGTCCTCGCGATATGTTAGCGCTAATTTGGATTTATGTTCGCATTCGGATGTCGAAGAGCCTTGGCAGCTGCACGATACCGATGCAAGTATCGAGATTTTACCAATTTTTGTCGCCTTTTATAGGAAATTCAACGCTTCTACTGTTGGCACTAAACAAGTGTCGAAAAGATGAATGACAATCTTCAGCCAGGAATCTTGTAATGCTCGTTATAAAATTTAAATCAATGCATTCTTAATGCTGTAGATTTAAATATCTTTTGATATATATCATAAATTACATTATAAAAAGATGCTGTAAATAAATAAATAGACTGAGTTCTGATTATTAATGACAGCTTTATTGAATAAAAGTTTAATACATTTAACGAATTTTTATTGCAATTTATAATTCTAAAGAAGTAGATTTTTCATTCATTTTTTAATGCTTTTTATAACTTAAGGAAATAATAGCTTATTTTTACTGATCAATCAGTAAACAGTGAAAGCAAAGCTGTTGAGAAAATTTTTACTGATTGATAGACTAAATAAATATACATAAAGTGATTGCTATGGGCCATGTATAAATACTATTCGAGATTTGGATGGCTTATTTATGTAAGCCTAGTTATTCTGTTAATCGGTATATTATTATTTGGACATTTTTCAATTACACTAAACTATGTTTTCTTTTGATTTGTTTTATTCAGATAAATTCAATTATGTATCACTTTATTTTAGTTTCATTTAAAAAATATTGAAAGTAATTGTTTTAACACAACCAATAAGTTTTTACGGTACTTATCGATTCTTGATATTTTTAGAATGTTTTGTGATGGAAAAGTTCTGGAATATTTTTATTAGAACATCATTATTTACTATGTGATTTTTATTTTTTGTAAAGTACTAAGTAAGCCATTACTCAGAACAAATTAGATGATTTTTCATCTTTTAAAATTCTTGCTTATTACTTTTAAGATTGCAATTGACTTATTTTATCCATGTACATTATTTTATGGAGTTGACGAAATGCAACAATTTTATGAGATTGCACATATAGAAAAAAGACGGTGATATGACAGTTAAACAGTTTAGCTTTCACAGTTAATTATTCTCAGCTAAGCGGTCTTTAACTACATAAGTTAGGAATGATACCTGTCGTAACCATTAAATAACTTTAAAATAATGATACGTGATCTTTAAACCTAAAATACAGAATGTAACATAAATAATATGATATGTTAGTAGCTAAACAATTAATCATGATATGAGACTAATATTTTTAGTTGAAAAACTTTGAAATAATGAAATGTCAAATAATATTTCCGTTTGTTTTTGTTTGATCAAATATTGAAAAAGTTAATCATTTTTTTCGCTTTATTTATCCGATAAATACATTTTTTTTATTATTTAAATATAAATTTATTTTCGAGGAAATAAAGTTTTACAAGAGGCTTATACTTGTTTTGTATAAAAAATTCAATAGATTAAAATTCTGAATAAAATATTTCACATTCTCTAAATCAATTGATGTATTGAGAGATTTTGTTGAAGATACTTTTTACGATTATTTATAAATGATTGAAAAAATAATAAATAAATGAAAAAAATGATTTTTACATAAATTAAACTGTAAAAATTTCTTTTATGGAGACGGAATTTTCATCTTCATATTTTAGTGTAGCCTCAACAACTTTTATGGATCTTTTATTCAACTTGTTTTTACTTTCTATGCCATTTAATAATTTTTATTTTACAGTCATCAATTTTAATTAATCAACAATAATTGAACCGCATTTTTGGTAATTCGATTTATCGTATTAATAAATATATAAAAATTTCAACGCAAAAAAGTGGAATGACAATCTGTTGAACGGAGCCTCATCTAAAACTTTCATTTACGAGAGGTCAATGGTGCGCTTCGCGCTCTTTAGTAAACATGTTAAAAATAAAATAAAATTCAAATAAAAGTTATTTACCGCCAATCGATAGAATGACCAATCAAAAGACGAATAAAATGACAACAGATATGACGCAATTATAACGACATCCACAAATCAATTTTTTAGGAAAAGGATACAATCAGAATCTTCTTGACGCAGTAAACGAATGGCCTAATCAACTCTTTGAAATGAGTTTCACCGAGTTATTGAATAAAATGAGCCAACATTTACACCTAACATCAGACAAAGAAAAAGAGAGAAAAATCTTTGGACCGATATATCACAGAATACAATGGCAAAATCAGTGATGATCCTGATAAGAATTTAGAAATAATTTGAATAAAATAGATGAGGAGTAAAATACAGTTAAATAAAAATAATGAAGCCACCAAAGAGGATGGTAGATACAAGACAGAGCATCATTACCGACCATTATGTACGACGGTCATGCCCTAATCACTGTAATTTCAATTTCATTTTCTCGACAATTTTTTCACTACTCGCGGAAAATACTTACGGTCTTGGTTGGATTATAGCATTTGCACCACGCGGCACCGCAGGCTCATGGTCGCGCGAATATCGCCCTCAAGTTTATATCAGATTTTTAGAAAAGCGTGTTTTGCACCTCCACCCTCTCATCATTTAGACCGACGCCTTTAGCATTTATTCGCTTTTTCAATATCATACAAACTATTTATTTCTGTGTTCGAGATAAAGGAATGTAGCATATAGCGTTGTATTATGATATTCTTAATTTTTAATCGTATCTTTCTGGCCTAGGTATAATTAATTTAAAGTGATGTGAAATCTCCAAGTGCAACATTAATTTTATTCCCATTACATATCAAATAAAATTACAGACTGATAATGAAACTTAATAAATGACGCATTACTCACGACATTAAGGTTCACTCTGTTTTTAGCACAAAGACGCAGCAATAAATTGTACGGTGTGTTTATACCGACAAACAAGTGTGTACGTATACCGATGTGTATACTATATATTTACCTGGCAATTAGTTTTGCAGAGAATGTTGTTGTCCTTGGTCCAACAGGCGAGCACGCGCGATCATTCTTGCGGGGGTGCCTCGTTTTCCGAAGACAATACACAAAGCTAAGCGCGAGATCTTTCGAATCAACTGTACAACGTGGCAAAGTTCCCGCGCGTTTAACCAGTCTTTCCTTTTTTTTTTTTTTTAAACTTATATTTATTCTCTCTCTCTCTCTCTCTCTCTCTCTCTCTCTCTCTCTCTCTCTCTCTCATGTACATATATATGTATATATTCAGTCTCGACGAACCTCGATCGTTTATTCGGATTGCTAATTAACCTAATCACTTCCACAAGCCATTCAATTCTTTCATTATTATTTACGCTTATAAACACACCAGTCCATTGTTTTACGTGAATTATTCTCTCAAGACTATTTACTTTATTTTTTTTACAAATCGAGAAAAACGACCACCTTAATTTTTCCGTTTTGTCTTGACTTAACAATAAAAAATTTCGTTCAATTTACTCAATTTCAAAAATTTGCTTTCTAAAAAGTAAATTTTCCATAGAGAATCTGATTTTATTAGCTTTAAATAATAAAATTAGTCTTCCAAACATGTTGGTGAATTATTTCTTCTAAATAAATAAATACAAAGAAATGGAGGAACTCAATCTATAAGTATATAAATTAGCTATTAAATTATTAAAAATTATCCAAATTCTTTGTTTCTTGGAATGATTTTTTATATATTTATTCTCTAAAATAAATCAGAAAGATTATCCCTTTTAAATAGGGTTTTTATAAATTAAAATTTAATAAAATATTGTTAGTATGTTGTAGCATCCTACGCGGAAAAAATTTTTTCACGGCTCGGAAGTAAAAAAAAATGAGAAATCTACGAATTGAAGTTTAGAAGTAAAAATGTATGTATTCACACGTAAATTTTGAGTTATCGTAAGTAACTTACGAACTATATCGCAATGGTTTACTTACAGTAACTTAAAATTCACGTGTGCATACATACATTTTTACTTCTAAACTTCAATTTGTAGACTTCTCATTTTTTTTACTTCCGTGCAGTGAAACAATTCTCTCCGTGTGGGAAAAATAAATGAGGAATATCAAGCAGCGAATTATTTGAATTAAGTAAATACATAATTAATTTTGTGTTAAGTGAATCTCGATTAAAATGGAGTTGACATTTAACTTATTAAAAAATTAATAATAAAACACTGAGTGAATCCGTGATCAACATTTATTTACTGTTAGTACTAAATATTTTAATAATTGTTTTTCATGTCTTTTTTATAACTTTTCTTCCTCCAATCCTCTCTGAAAAAGTTAAACAACTTGGAAACTTGGAATAATAGTAAATGAAATAATAACAAAAAAAGAAATATATATTTTTTTCACCAGCATTAAAATGAAATATTCAGTTACATACTCAAAGTAGTTGATAACAATTAAACAATCATTTATTTTGAATGTCAAATAAATATCTTTAATTTCAGTTATAAACAAATTCTTTTTTCAATGTATCATTATAACGAACAAGCTCGAGCTTTATATTCAATTAATCTCACCATTTGACATTTTATTACTTAACTCTATGTTTCATCACAAAAAACGCAAGTACCATAACACGGGGGATTTCCTTTTTGTTTTCAATAATGAAAAAATTTTTGTTAATTAGAAACTAGACTGAAGATTAGTCGAAAAGAATAAAAAAAAAAAAAAAAACATGTCTGATGAAAATTTTCACATTTTATCTGTTTGGCGTATAGTAGGCTTGATTTTCTGTTCTCTATTACTCTTTTGCTCTTGCCTAAGCCCCCCGGCGATTACCTTTTATCTTTGGTTTCCATAATTCGAGCGTACCCGTTAACCTTCGGATTTATATCGGTAACTTCAGGGCCGGCTTCGCGCGTACAGCGCGGACGGTATTCGCGCCTTGCCTCGCCCTTTATCCGTATCATTAATGACTCGACCTTTCGACTCTACCTTTCCATAATACTTTTGCACACTCTTTCTCTAACGACTGCCGCCTTTATTATGACTCTTTACACGTATGTAGCGCCGAGATATCACTATATCGCAACCTATTACAAGATACAATCCACGAAAATTCCATTGTTAAATTTATATACTTACAAAGCTCGTCGTCCAATCGAAGCCATTAAAGTGTATACATACATATAAAAGGTTAGAATAAGAAAGCATATTTTTGTGTAACATCTTGGTAAGGTTCATGATCTCCACTATAAATATTTAGCTGAGCATCAGTTATATATGAATTATCCGTAATGTAGAAACAGTTATCCGATGAAATGAACACCCGAGAAGCATAATATAATAATCGATAGAGGGTTCAAGCTGCACCTTCACATACATTACCTTACTTCTCCTCATCATATAACTATTCCTGGCACAGTCTACATTTTTACTTAGCTCATTATGATTTTTATTTTACCTTTATCTTCTTCTTCAGCACTTGCGCTTCACGGTCGAGGTGTTGTTGCAACAAGGTGTTAGATTAATTGTACGATTAAAACGTCGTAAATCAGCCAAGAGACGCCCACAACTCGAGTTCCAGACTCTCGTGCAAATCAACCGCTCTTTTATGTTGTATCTGTTCACTCTACTCATCCCTTATATACTTTATTCCACGGCATCTGATTCAAAAGGGTTTACTTATCCGATGTCCATAAGCGTATATCTATAATGCAGCCCTTTCTATTCCCAACTATACGCCCGTATCATCATTTGTATCCCCTCATCCACCCTTCTTCTCTAGCTTTGATATCGCTTCAAAAAATTTATCCCTCATGTTCCCACCTCAAAATTGGAATGCCGTAGGCCCCACAAGAGTTTCCCTCTCGATCATACCGGCTTTCAGCGAAATTTATGACCCATCCAAGCTCTTTTATTTCTTTCTCTTTTCTTTCATATATTAGTAGACATAAACCACACGCCCTGTATTGTACTTTACGCGTACGCAAACGCTTTCATCTATTTCTAAAAAAATCCCACTTAATTTCCAATCCCGTCCAATTCACGTGTACGACCATTGAGAGATATCATATTTTCCATGATTCATTCTTACGTGTTTGGATAGTACCTAAATACCGCATTAGATCAAAAACTTTTACTCACAAACTCAAATTCGTTATTTTATACCAGAGGTATAACGGTTTCAAGCGTAACTCCTTTATAATTAAATATATTTTCAATGTTGATTATTTTTATATTCTTTCTCTGATGGAAAATAAATGTATATTACCTGGATTATATGAAAAATGATAGACGTTTGCAAAAATTTCTTAAACTATGAGGTTCAATAACATTGAGGAAACATAAGTAGAGGGAAATAAATAAAAAATACAAACAATTGATATTTTCATTTTTCTTCATTAAAAAATATCTTTTTCCAAGCATCGCCTATTATCAATGACAAAATATTTATATTACAATGTTCTTATGTTTATATTTATAATATACATGTTCAACAAGACAAGTTTGTATTAAATATTATTATAGATAATAGATAATACAATAATAAAGACAAAAGTACATTTGATTTTGTTTATAATAATGCTTATACCCAATGATAGATTGATAATAAAGGTAAACATTTTCACAATAAAAAATTTACAGGCAATAATAATAATAATAATAACATAGTAAATATATTGTCATGACTTTGCTTTACTAATAATGATGAAATACAACTAATTTACTTTGGAAATAAATGATATTCATGTAGAAAAATAAAAAAGGCAAGCTGGAAAAAAAAGTAAGCTTTTCATTAGCTCACGATAATCAGAACCTTGAGTATCGAGCAGAGTTAATAAATCGAAATAGACATCGACAAGTAACAATCTGCTGATTTTGACCTTGATATTGAGCAAGAAAATAGGTAATTTACTCTGGCAAATGTTGTTACGTTTTTGCACTAAACACGTCTCTGATTTAGCTAGTTAAAATCATGGTAATGGACATATTACCACGAATTTGTAGTACGAAACGTATAAACTCATCCACTAAGTGCATTAAACAAGTACACAACTACGAAATACACTAATGGAGGTCTCAATAAGCTGAGAAAAAAATCTTTTAATCACATATATAAAAAGGATAAGTCTCGTTAAGATCCAGCGTTGGTGGTAAGAGTGTGGATCGGAAGGTTGAATGTATGCCGCTAATGCGACGGGTAACATTGCCTATCTAGTAAGTACATATCGTACCACGAGCAGTTTACGATCCCATTATGTAAAACGTGTCGATTTAGTCGCACATCGTTTTAGTTAAGAGAATTTGAGTATCCCTCTCGTACATGAGACCTCCATGAAAGTGTATAACTGGTGGTATTTGGAAATTTAATAGATATAAACCTTGCAAATTGGCATTCGAAACAAATAATCATAAATGAAAGATTTAATCTTCACATAATTTGGCATGATCTTTCAGTTAATATAATTTTTTTACAAATTTCTTTTTTTATTCAATTGGTAACATTGTTTTACGCTTTTTTTTTTCTAAATATAATTCATTTTTTTTTTTTCATTTTATTTAATTTAAATATATCTCAAAAAATAAATAGTTGAACATTTTTTATAATTATCCTAATTCATTTCAATTACAATTTCAGGCACTCAAATTACAAATTTAAGAAAAGTCTTTTAGGAATTTTTTTTGATTCTTTGTCACTTTTTATTATTTCTTTTTATTGATTAAAGATAAAGGTTGAATTCATAAAAATGAAATAAGTAAATATTGATTAAGTTGGCCTCCTGGGGTGAGATGACCCGTTTTATAAGACAGTAAAAATTTTTACATTTTTTTGAGTTTAAGCTCTTATTAGTTTATTGAACAGATTATCTGTGAGAATTATCGAGTGAATTATGGGATAAACTTTCTTGTGTTATATTCTCATCGATGCTATCAAAAAATTGTACATTTATAAAACGTTGCCCATATCATCTAAAACATTATAATTTTGCAGAGTAACATCAGTGTTTGTTAATTATTAATAAAAGCTATTTTTAGTCATTTTCATTTGCCAAGCCTGTCACTAATTGAACCAGTTATTTATCTGACATTAGAAATCAATCAATTTCCACTGATTCATTTCAGGAGAGTATTCTAAAAGAATCAAAAAAGTCCTAAAAAAATTATCTTTAACAATAATTTTTACATTGAGCATTTTCGATTGTTATAAATAATTCTAATTTATCGTTTATTTTGTTCAATGTTTATCCAAATTTTCCAACGTCATTCATTACATAGAAATTTTCACGAAAATTGTTGTTATTTTATACTCACCATCAATTATCAATCATTCATATTTTTCATTCGTGCATAGAAAGAAGTATCAGGGGTTTCATTGATTTATTATAACATTAATTAGTAGGCAATAAATAGATTAATTAATTCACATGTGTGTTTATGTGAAAATCTAAGTTATTAATATTTTAAAAAACTGAAAATTTATACACTTTACAAGATTCAAGAATACGACTACGACCTTTGAAATTCACATAAATCTCATGTAAGCAGTGTACACGGAATTCGACATTTTCATTCCGCGTTACATGCATATGGAGCCTGTTTTTCGTTAGTACATCGTGAATCACGCGCTCAAAACAGGTCACGTATTCCCAATGCAAAATGATATATATATATATATTTTCTCACAGTGCATGAGATCTTTATCAAAGCGATTATTAAACATATAAATACATGTGGAAATATTCTTCAAAGTAAACAAAACCAATTGTATGTACAAAATTATCATTACAGAATATATAGATAGTTCAGAGCATTAGAGAAAGATCATTAAAAAATCGAATTTCCATCGGATGGAGACATTAAAAATATTAAAAAAGTATACATTAAATAAGAGAAAACTGTAAGTACATAATCTCTTGACGTTGTTAAAACATAGCACATAAATAAATTAGCTTGATAGAAAATTAAAACAACGAAATGTATTTATATATTAATTGAATTTAAACTATTTTTTTTTCTCACGAATTAAACACGTAAAATATTTTAAAAATCAAGAATAATAATAATTGATAACCATAATCGTATAATAATATAATAATTAAAATATTGGACGCACCAGAATCCCGAGCGAAATAATCGCAGTGTTAAAGTGACGAAATATCCTTAATAATTAGTTAATAAATAGTTTATTATAATTAAGTAATTTTTCATTAATTTTTTAAGTAAATAGAATGAGTAAATAATTAAATAAATAACTTACTCGAGTTATGGTTCAATATTAGAGAGATTAAATTTTTGTTAAATTGTTAATAAATCTTATAAATCGTTCATGGAACATACGCTTAATATATCATAGATATATGGATCCAAATCACCGGACGCTGCCAAATATTTTTGCTCTTAAGGCGCCTTGTCGACGATCCAAAGTTTATTCTTTGAATTGTGACAACGACGAACAAGCTGCAACGAATTGTTCCGCGCGCTTTAACCGCACTAGCGACCACTCAATCTATTTTTTCAAAACATCATTTACTACTACTATTACTATTACTATCTCCATGTTGTAGTAAACTCAGTCTCAGAGCAGTTGGCAAGGTCCAGTAAATATTTATAAAAAGTTTCTGCGAGTTTTATAAAAAGAAGGAAATAAAAAACTGCTTAAAATAAATTTCAAAATGTCATAAAATACAAGAAATTCCATCGGTGGATAAGAAGTTTTTTAAGCAGATCAACCTTCATAATTTAAATATTTAATCGCAGATAAATTGATAAATAGTAATAATAATCATTTTATAATATATAATCGCCGAAAATAGGCGCACAAGAAAAATACCCAACTGTAATTACATTTTTTTAAATGAATGCAACTACAGAGGATTTGAATGGTTAATAGAATTAATAAAAACAATTTCATCAATACAATCATTCTATAAAATATGTCAACGAATCATTTTTAGTATTATTAGTCATTTTATCTGTCTCAATCACTCATTAACATTATAATCACACATCATCATTCTTGGATCTTTCCTTAACCGGAAAGAACCGGAAGCCCTTATACATGAATCATCAATAAATTATCAATCACAATTCCAACTTATCATTTTTCTTTGTTTTTTTTTTTTTTTGTTTTTTCATCATTATTCAAAAATGTGGAACAACAAATCGAACATTTCTCTTTTTTTATGACATGAATAAAAGACACTTAAGAATCATTCTTCAAAGGCTATATGGATGGCAGAACTGGTAGACTAACCTCTGGCTTCGTTCTGTCTTCTTCATGATACCTTTTTTATAGTACTGACGAATACTACGACTCAATTTGTCGTAGTTCATGGCTGGCCTATTTTTACGCTTACCCCAAAGTCTTGCTACTCGTACTGAGTCTTCGATCTTGAAAACTCCTTTAGTGCGGTCTAGCCAACGTATACACGAGCCATGCAGTCCCGGGCTTTGGAGTAATTCTTTCAAAAACTGCCACAGATGGATATGAGAACCACCATTACGGATTTTTCCACCATCTGTGGATGTTTGGATGCTTCCTAAATCTTCATCTTCATCTAAAAAAAAATTTATCGATTATATTAACATCAGTGAGAATAGTTTTTGAAATAATTTTCAAAGAAAGTTTATTTATAATTTTAAAACATTAATTTAAATAAAAATGCTTACTATTTAAGTATCTATTGTTATTTTTTTTTGAACAAATAAAAAATGATAATCGGGAAAAAAAATTGAAACCGGTCGTGTTTTTAACTGATCAACATCTTATTTTAAAGTAAAAGTTAATGAAATATAATATGAACTTTTTATAACCATAAAAGTAGGAGTAGTGAGAAAAAATTGCACCACAAGGAATTATGAATTGCAAATTCGAAATTTTTATTTTTTTTCTACAGTAAATATACAAAATTTTTTATAATTTCTGCTTCAAACTATTTTTACTAATAAACAAACTAAATTTCTTTTGTTATTCTTTTCAATTCTATTATTGTAATAAAATAAATAATTTATTAATTTTAGGATTGAAAAGAAATTGTCTAATATCAACTGGTATAATAACACAACAATAAATATTTATTATTTTTCACCAAATAAATCAGTCAATTACGGTAAAAAAATTTATTACGTGTAATCGTGTGTACTTAAAAACTTTTGATTTTAATAATTATTATTTATTAAGCAGAAATTAAAGAATAATAATTGATCTAAAGATATGATTTATTTATAGTTAAAAAATCTAAATAAGATCCAAGATAGTTAATGAATTAAAAAGGTATTTCTTAATAGCCATAATTATCTTTGAGCAAAAAATTTCTTAGTTAATGATTCTATCTTTTAAATAAATTTAAAAAGAAGTTTTAATTGCAATCATTTGAACAAATTAAACTGAGATTCATTAATAACTAATATGTTTCAATAATTCCGAATGAATTTTTTCTCCCTCTAATACATTGAATTGTTCGTTTAATCTCCAATCGGATTAGTCAGAAAGGGTAAATACCATCGCTTAAATCTATATTACACGACGGTGTTTCAACGCTATCAGGTGTAGTGCTGGTCATGGATGAAGATGGACTAAGATCGCAGTTACTCGATGGTTGAACAACATTGGTTGGACTCCAGGAAGCAGCTAAAGTATTTCTTGGCGATTCTTCTACAGCCGCTTTCCAAATCTCCAGCTGTGCATGTAGCATACTCCCGCACTGAAAAAAGAAAAATAAAAAAATATTTCAATATTTCAAATATATTCATGTACATATTGGCTTGTTGTAGTTATTAAGTAGGCAAGTGTTTTTGTTAATTCCACGCACTTTTTACGGCCAAGTAAACCGATAGAATTTCGTTTGTTATCTTTCTTCCATTCTTTCTCTTGCTCATCGAGTAAATATTAGCCTCACACCGCAAAGAGAAAGCGGCAACGCAACAAGCGTTGGCTATGGTGACCTACTTGCCAGCACAGTCAACAGCAAGTAAGTACTCGAGACTTGGTCAGCCAATCGAACGTCACGTGCTGTCGGCATTGATGACGCACCTCCAGTACACATAAACATGGTCCACGTATTGTAGAGAAAATATCGATTTACAAATGCACTTATGATGTAATTATGCGAAAAATTTTATATATAATGATGCCATCACATTCGATGCGATTTCAGAAACAACTTAAGACACACCATCAGAAATAGTGCATCTTGTCTTATGAAATACCATTAGCTATAGTGAAAAATATTCCTCCATAAGTTCGATCGTGATCTCGCAACTAGATCAACCGATCGCGCAACTTCGACTTCAACGAACCAATCTCCGTGTTATACTAGAGAATTGAAATTAGCCAGTCATGTGTTGTACATCGAAATACTTGCGAAACTGCATGATGAATGATTTGCAGATGAGAATCAAAGATAGACGATACATCCTTATTTTGGATTATTCCCACAGATTTAGATTCACTGACTATAAAATTAAACATCCAGTGTTTTTATTGCACTGTTGACGTTGGCTATATCTTAATCAAAATGTTTTCTTGCTAAATCTAAATTAAATTTGGTTTTATTCAAATAGTTGTGTGTCTCAAATTTAGCTAAAATTCTATAATAATTTATTAAGGTTATAACAAAAATTAGTTTTCATCAAGCCCCGCTAAACATTTACTACTTACAAGTGATTGTAAACGCCAGTCGACCAATCGTCTTACGTAAATTCCTAGCAAATTCCAACACCCCCATATGCTACTCCTTCCCACTTACTTGTACAGATATCTTAAAATTACAGGCCACGTATAGAATGATGTCGACATAAACGTTTTACGAGGAAAGATACTAACGACGCACGTGGATTTCCGAGAAATTCACTTTCACCGGACTTTCCTTCCCACCCAAATCGCGCAATCAATCGACATGGTTACTCTGGCCCTGTCCGAGACCGCGACAACCAACCGGATCCGTTATGTTCCGCAATCTCGTGGCGCCAACTCGATGAAATAAGAAAAAAAAAACAATGTTATGACGCGATTAAAACGTCAATCGTGAAACTATGGAAATTTCTTTTACGATCCTTTAAATTACACTAATCTAATAATGATTATAAAAATAATCATGCCTTACTTGAGGAGCACGATGACAAAAGTCTTCTTCTGTTAGAGATGCTAATGTTTCACCGTCAATATTAAAACTCTCCAAAGGAACTGAAGGTAATTGAAGTTGTCTCCTAGCCCATTGGACCCAAGCTGCAACATCAGAGGCACTCCAACGTCTTGGTTCTAACACAAAAATAGTTTGAAAAATTATTTACAGTTAATTCATGCATAATAAGTAAACTTAAGCTAATGTATAGATTAACAGATGTCTAGAGAATCTTGTTTGCATTCTGGGTTAATACCTGATATTAAATAGTATGTAAATAAAGGGCATTAAAACTTTTGAATTTCAAAGATAATACTCTTTAGAGACCGGAAACATTGACTGGATGCTGAATACCAGGGCCACTTAACGACCTTGAAACACACAAACGTTGAAGTTTCGTAACTGCGTGGTAAGACATGCCTTTGATGCCTCTATAACTTATTTCTTAGCGTGACATCATGCCATTCGTAGACCTATAGTGAGAAACCGGTCGGCAACGACAACTAGCCTCCGGCGAGGCAACTTATGTGTCGATGAAAATGGATAAAGGTAAAAAAAAAATAAGAGGAAGAGATAGCAACATGGTGACAGGAGCCCCGTGAGACAATTATAGGATTGAAAACAACTATATAAAAATTTTCGATGCTTATTCAATAGTAATTAGCTTCAGACAAATAGATTAGATTATTCACACAGTTGAAGATCATCTTGATCATCATAATTAATTAAGTCTCCATTAGGATTCTAGACGAAGAAAAAATGACAATTTTCTATTTATTGCTATCATCAAACATTAACCTTCTGTTGTTTATCGATCAGATCATCAATGAGGTTAAGTTTTATTCTAGATTTTTTACTGATGACTAAGTTTGATAAAAACTCACCTGGATGAATGCCAAGCGCAACACAAGTATTATCAAAATCCTTCTGAAGTTGTTGAATAGCAAGACTAAGGACAGGTTCTATCTGTTCTCTAGCAAGATCTCCGACACATTCTCCACTCTCCATATCTTCCACAAAACCAGTGCCAACACCCCCAAGATCAACAGGTCTCAAATTATATTTTCTTTGAAAACTCGTATCTCGTAAAACCTCACGTAATAACTGATGATCACTTTTCGAGCTTTCCTTATTGAATATTTCAGATTTGCAATCAAGTGAATTACTTGATATTTTTCGGTTAATTGAATAAGATTCGTCGTCTTGGACCTCTATTTTAGGTATTAATAAGGGACTTTTATTTAAATTTTCTTCATTCTTAATGTTGGTATCCTTGGTGTTAAATAAAAGAGTTTGAAGAGGAGAATTGTCCGTGTCTGGAGCTGGAGAAGCTTGAGGGGAACTAATTGATTGTGGCTCTTCTTTGAAAAGAATTTCCTTTAACAAAGGACTTGTTTCCTCACGTTTTGGAAAGAAATCTGTATCCAGAGAATTGTAAATGTCTTCCTCAGACCTTGGAGGTGTACAAGGTACCGTGCAGTCAGTGGAATCTTCTTTGTAACCTAAACTCTCAGCTAAAAGTCTGTAACAAAATAATCCAACAATAATGAAAATTTTTTGTTGTTTTTTTAAAAACAACAAAAAAAAAAAAAAACAAAATTTATCAAGTATCTACTATGACCTTACCTGGATTCTTGAAGAATAGCAAGCAAATCTAGACTTTTTTCTCTCTTTACTGGTTGTTTAGCTGCAGGCTCTGGACTTGTAGGATACAAATGAGCACTTTGAGGACTATGAGGAACGTAATAAGGACTACAGGGATATCCAGGAGATGCTTCACGTAAATAATTTGGTGACAGTTCTCCTGTCAAACCAGGATACGGTGGACTAGGGTAGGTAGTTGGTGATCCAGGTCTTGGTGAAAGCACTTCTTGCTTTATCTGCGTTGGTTTAAGGGTTGTCTGTGGATTCGATAAATTGTAGTCATTTGGTAACAATGATAAGTCAAATTGAAAAGTCGTGTAATCGAAAGAAGGCGAAAAGCCTGCAGCAGTAGGCACCGTTTGAGGCATCTAAAAATAAAACAAAAAATGGTTTTAATAAACTTCCAATGATTTGAAGGCGAAGAATACTATGACTTTTTGATTATTTTTCATCTACTGGTTCTCACGTATTGCAAGGCGTTATTTATAGTTTATATAAGTAAAAGACGTGAGACAGTAAAACGCGTTAACAATATCTGTCATCATTAAAATCAACCCTCTACACTCTGGCAGCATCCCTCAGGCAAACACTGACAGCAATGGTTCACAGAACAGCCAAAACACTTTCACCAGGTTAAAGATGGAAGAGAGTGTATATAAAGGTAGAAGTGAGATAGATGAATCTCCGGGCCGTTTATCTTCGCGCGTGTGTTTATTGCCCGTCGTGTGCTTGACCTCGCATCAGTTTGTTACGCTTTGTAAGCCCATTACAGCGTTCCCAAGTGCATCTTGGATACGCTGAGGCGGGGTTGTAGTCTGACATCTTGACGTAGTGCATCGCAAAGGTCGGCGCGAAATAAACGATTATGCTCTTCTTCTCTTGCTACGGACTTTTAGAACCCAACGAGATCTCCAAGCAAAGTCTTTCGATATTCAACGAATAGAGAGATATGACATGAGGCTTCTCTTAACAATAAAATTATTTAAGTTATTGGTGTGTACATATATGTAGATTTGTATGTACTTGTATATAGTTTTTGTATAATAAATAAGATAAAATATGTCGGAGATTTAAAAATTGTATTTCAATTTAAACACGTCAATTTTAATTGAGAGGTGAACCGTCTGTGGTTAAGTCAAGCGGTAAAAAAGATTATAAAAAAAAAAAAAAGAGAGAGAGAGAGAGAGAATAAAAGCAATTCATCGACCAGGTGGTGTGTGGTGTGTCTGCTTGAGTCCAAACATCTAGAAATAAATACGATTTTGCTGAGAATATATCACTCAAACGTTTATATCCCAAACGATGTATATTTTTACAAAACGTTTGTGTACCCTGAGAATTTACGTTAGTGCACATGACACCCCGTGAAATTTTCTTTCAGAACTGCCAGCATTCATTTGATGTAAATTCAGATCATTCAATCCCTCACACATTTTATTGCTGCCGTACAGAAAAGATGATGGTGGCAATTTAGCCATCGATAAATTCAATATTGTATGTACCTTCATTATAATACTGCCTCGTACATATCGCAACTTAACGATTCAACAGACAAGGAATCCGCGACAATCGGGGCAAGAAAGTGGATAAGAAGCTAACAGCTATAGAGATAGGACTGTTAGAGCTACATAATAGACTTGAATGTAGAAATATATATACTATCGAGTAAAGTACAGATACTTGCTATACTATTCTTAAGGGCCTATGAAAGATAGCTTATTGTAAAAAATTTTACTGTATGTTGACAATGGGTTTATTTGTATTGAATATGATTGATATTTTTTTCTTAATATCAAAATAATATCATTATTCAGATGATTTTTATTTGTTCCAACTAAAACTTTAATTTTCCAAACATTTTTTTATCTTAAATAGTAGTTTTTTTTTATATATAATAATAATTCTTAAAAATAAAAAATTAATGATAAAAACCGTATCGAAGAGAGAAAAAAAATAGTTGAGATTTACGTAATTTTCGGTACCACTACTTTTTTAACAGTTGAATAGTGGATGCTTTCTAGTCAAGGTGATTAGAAATTTCTCTAAAGGTAGATTTTTATTATTTATTATCATTCAATTCAACAAATTTCAACGGATATAAACATTTTAATTCTTACAATAATTTTTACAAAAAAAAAATTCCATCCCATTGTATTGTAAACATAAATGACACTCACATTACATTACTCTAAATACTCAATCCACTGCCAATCTAAAGCTCTATCAGAGTCTCTTACTGCTCTATCATCAGACAATGCATCAAAATTTAATGCCCAAATGTATCAAGACCTTGTTCTCCGCCGGTCTACCACAGATACCTTGACCAACTCGATTCAATATAATGACTTTTATATTGTGAAAAGTACGAGGATTGCAAAATTAGTGGATACAAATGTTTCACGTAGGTTCGTCGACCTCTAGAGAACGGTGAGGTTCAGGGACCATGAGTTTGCTGATTTATTGACACTGGGGACTTGTTATAACGCGCGTGTAAGTTTCCTAATCGTTCGTGCCGTCATATTATCCCAATCAGACAAAACGATACTTACTACTCACTTCTACCCTGTCTGCATGATAATTTGGTAAACTTAATCGATTCCACATTTTTCGTAGTGCTGACGCTGTACTGCCTACGTATTGCTATTTTTCTATTTTTACAACACAATTAAGAGAATAAATGATGATTACTTTCCGTATTTTTGGTATCTACCCCTAGCTCTTCTTCACCTCTTCTTCTCTCATCCCATTATCAACAATAACTACGTGAGGTGAACGTTAAAAGATGACTAAACCTATCGGACGTTATGGAATGTTAAACTGTTCTTGATGTGCATTGTCGTCTTCAAGGTCTTGGCAAAGATTTCGCAAGCGATGGTGTTATTGTTTCTCATTTCTTTTTTTTCCTCTTAGGTCACAAAAAAAAAACGAAGAAAAGAAGAGGTTAAAGTTTTTATCATGGATAAGCTTCCTTTAACATCATTGTTGTTCTTTTATTTAAGAAAGCCCGTGGGAAGATAAATTTTTTGCTAGGAGAAAAGAAATCCTTTTATTATTTTAATTGATATAAAATTGTAATTGGATAGTCCTAAATTTTTTATGCTTATCGAAAAAAAATACTAAACCATTACTAAATACAAAATAGATCAATTTCCTCTTCTCCGTGAAAAAGGAATGATGATACGTCATCCGTTTATCTTATTGATTTTTTCTATTGCATTTATTACTCGATCCGTCATCAACTTGTCCAAACAGATCATGTCTTTTTTATGATAAATAATGATAATTACAAGAACTGAAAGACGCAATAGCACAACTCGCACTTCTTCACAAACGCACGTGAAGTTCTTACAACCGCGGAACACGATCACTCGCATATTATCCGATCCATTACATTGATCAACAGAGTAAACGACTACGGCGATTATTATCACCAACGATTTACATGGCCAACAGGCTGTCGTGTACCATTAGCCCTACGTATCGATCGTATAACATCCAGAGTAAAAAATACATCGCTTCATTTATTACTAATTAAAAAACTGAAAAAAAAAACATATTTTTAATATACCTGATCAAGAGATACGTTAGTGTTTCGTGCGCCAAGCGTAAATCGTCGCCATCTTGCTCTTACATTACAACGGAGCACTACTGTATCTCTATACAAGTTATAAAATTCTTTTTGCAGGTAATATTTTTTGAATTAAAATATTTCCCTTATTTTGACATAAACATAGACTAAAATCAAAAATTTTTACGCATTGCGTAAAAATGTATTAAAATAAGGGCATATCCAAAAAGCAATCATATATTTTTTTTACCAAGTTAATAATCAGAGGTTTTAATTGTAATGAAGTTCTCTCACTAACGGATAATTAAATTTGTGACAACTTAACAACAAGTTATTCTTGCATTAGCACTAATATACAAATTATATAAGTATTCTCTGAATAGATATCTATTTATTTGATATTCCGTCTTAGTTAATATGTAAAAAAAAATTGTAAAATATTATCAGAAAAAGCCCCCTCCTTCTAAACTGTACAAAATAATTCGCCAAGTATAAATAATGATGAAGATGAAATGACAAAAAGTCATAACATCATCAAATGCCAAGAATATCATCTCAGAATCAACAATATAGAAAAATATTAATGCTATCCAGTCGTATGGAAGTAACCTAAAAGGTCACACTACTAACTTCCCAGCAGAAAGAATCATAAGATCTAGCTAGTCACCATTTTTTTTTTTTTTTTTTAAATTTTTAAATTCTAAAAAACAAATGGCTGGACTAATTTAGATAAAAACTTTACACGTTCTGGATTGCACAATTATGCGTTGAATACAGTAGGTCCCATGTTGATATCATTTTTTGCTCTCGAGATAACCCGAGTCGAAAAATTTTACCTGTTTTACGACTCTTTGATGAAGACTTAAATTGTGTTTTGCCTACATAAGTATCAAATTTCTCTCTTATATCTAGATCTTTCATATGAGCCCCCGATCAACCCTGTAGCATTATTAGCATAGAAGTTATGCATATTTTTATTGTGTCTCACTGATTTTCGCACATAACTTGTGATTTTGGCAACCAATTTCAATGTTTAGTGACTCATTCTTTTAGTCTTTGTGTTGCATTCAATATTGTGTTAGAATTTAACACATTTTACTTTTTCTTTCTACTTGATGATCGAATGATCTAGATTGAGGACTTGCGTTTTTTTCTTGCTCGAGGTCAATCTTTGGGTTGTGTATAGAATTCATCGAATCTAGTTTTTTTTCTATTCTTCAATGGCTTTATCTCTGTTTTCTTTATTTTATTCTTTCTTCTTGCATCTTCACTGTTAGATTGAGTTTTCTTCTGACAGATAAAGTCTCATGACTACTTGACGACAGGACCTCGTTTGTCAGTACAAAAGACAGGATTTCAAAGACTTATTCCAATCGTTTTTTTTTTTTTATGCATTTATCAATTTTGCCAGGGATATTTTTATCAAGTAGTTGATTTTTTTTCTGAAAATATTGTAATAGTGCATCGAAGTAAAGATTTTTTCATGCGTTGGTAATGCAGTTTATTCATGGAGAATACACAATGTGATTGAATATGATGATGAAATTGATTTAGTATTAATGATCGATAAGAAAGTAATTGAATAGTGAGTCTAATGGAATTGAACAATGTTTTTTTAATGACGATATGATAGTTACTAATGAAGCTCACCGGTTGAATTTAATAATTCAAAAATTAAGAAGATTCTTATTGTAAATTTTTTTTTTCGAGAAACTATTTACTGATGATAACTCTCCAGATCTAGTTGCTTATATATGCTTATAAAATGCCATGAGTTTTATCATCCAATTCAGCCGGTACAAGAAATCTGTATGCACATAAGTGCACAACAATATGTCACTTGTATTTTAAAATCTCTCGACTGGTACACTCATTGTAGATAATAGCTAGACGTTGCAATCGTAATCGTATAAGACGATCTTTAGTACGCCAGTTTAAGATTTGTAATAATGTGTGGGCGATCGATGATTCTGTGACACGTCGTTCAGTACCATTGCTGCTCATTCCACGCTCTTATTTTCTTTTTACGTTATAATAATAACGGTAGGTATCCATACTAGGTGATGCTCCTGTAATCATTTTACGTCGATATTTGCGCTCTTTGTTAACATCCACAGTCCCCTTTACACTTGAAAGAGCAAAAAAAGAAGTATCAAATGCGAAACGAGAAAATCGAAGTACCACGATTATTTGTCCACCGTTTCTCATACCATTATATTGTGCAACCAGCATTACAATTTAGTCCATTTTATGATGCTTCTCCTAACGTGCGGGCTGCACATGTTACAGATATCAGTTTTATGGAATTTTTAATGTTCAAAGAAATTGAAGAAAGAAAGAAAAAAGAATAATTTTTATGTAAAAGACTCGATGTATAATAAAATTCAATTACGTTTCAGTTCCGCGTTTATTGTAATCTTAAAAGGGTGAGGCAAGTACCTACTAAGTTATTCAGTAGCTCACACATTATACTATCTACTTCAGAGCGAGTATATTATATACACGTAAAACATGACGTTGAAGTCGAGACAATACGCATTGGACGAGTCAAAAGACATGTCCTATCTTGCGCCACTTATCGTAGCTCTATAATAACCGACGCCGATCGTAAAGTCTCTCATTTTGTCTCCCTCATGTATCTCAGTTAAACGCGAGTTCGAGCGCATTTTACTACGCGTGTGGGCGATCGCCGCTCCTCGCTTGCACGATTCAAATGCAAGCGATTCGAAACGCGCATGGGTGCGCGAGAATTGCTTTACCTCAAGAAATTGCTCAGTAGACACACACACACACACACACACTAATCATTTTTCAACTATTTATCTACAACAATTGTTTTTAAACGTTTGTATTTTTTTTTTTTTTTTTAATTAACGAACCTTTGTATAAATTAATAATAATTTTAGAAAAATGTAAATTTATTTTTAACAGGTATCGATAATGATTATTATTATTATTCATGAGTGATCTATCATAAATAATGAACTATCTATATAAACTGTGGGTAATAGTCGTAATGATGATGTATAATAATTTGAACCTATTTTAATGGCAATCAAATGATAGTCATATTAATGTATTTATCCCATTTCCAGTTTTTATTTAATATCGTTTCGAATATTGAAAAACGTTTTAAAATCGAGACAATCTTTATCAAATGGGTGACGTCATATTAAAATACTTCAAATGTTTTAAAATCAAATACTAAATTCACCGTGATTAAATAGTAAACTTTTATTAAATTATCTTTATTTTTCGAAAAGTTTATAGTTAAATATCCAATGAAAGTGAAGGAAAAAAAACTTTGGTTCTGTTATTTACTTCTTCTTACAAATATTATTAATTAACGTAATCATTTTCACCAATCAATTGTTTATTTATGAGATACGAAAGAACACAGACAAGTTATAATGTTAAATAAATTGAATGTTCTTCTAATCAATAAAATTATAATCATTAGCATAAAACACAATGAAAAAATTTAAATCAATAAAAACAATTTTATTTACATTGATAACGACTATTTTATTCTAATTATCTAAATTTAATTATATTTAATTTGCTCAATAAGACTTTTCAATCGAAATCCAATTCATATTCTCGATCAATTTGTTCCTCAATTAAGTAAAAAAATCATTACATAGTTATTCACTGAAAGACATCAACATTATCAAAGTAAATAATGGTTTTCTTTAAGATAAACATCTCTCCTATTCTTATTATTATTATAATCTTGAAAATAATTAGTGTAATACTCAATCGTATGGTTTATTCTAACACAAGAATAAAAAAGATAATTGAAGAGATAAAGAGTGATTCAAATCTAAAACCAGAAAATTGTAATTTGTTAAGATATGAGAACTGTTAATTTTATAGACCATTACAAATTATCTGATTATCATGATTAAAATTTTTCAATTAAAATAATAAACATCAGTGAGACAACGTATATTATGTGAAAACTGTTGAAATTGGATTAAATACATCTTTATAATTACGTCTACAAGCTTCGAATTAGACTGGAACTTTTCTACTAAATAAGGAAAATATGGAGCATTGAAGTAGGAGCTGAACGTCTGACGATTACATGACTGTTCTACTGCAAACGCAATACGTACTTTGCTAACACAAATAAAATACTTGGCTCGTCAGTCTAACAGAGATTATATCTAGAGTATTCTAAAGCTCAGTACATCATAAAATTCTCTACATAATTCAAGTTTTGATATTACAACTTTTTGACGTTACAATTTCTTACTGGTTAATTGATGCACATTTTACAACTTTTTTATAAAATTATAATTGAGTTCACAGAATATTATTAATTACAGTTTTAATTAACGACTAAGTGAATTTAGTTTATTTTGTACATTATTATATTTACAAAGTAATTGATTTGTTTATCATTTTTGTAAAGGCAGTTTCCAAAAAAAATGCAAGTGGTAAAAATTTAATCCAATTATTATTTTATACTGATAATTATTAACTTCTCAGCGGGAAGTTATTGTAATGCGTCTGATTTTGCGAATCTCGAATTTCAACAAATCTCTACATTTCAATCTCTCAGGTGCCTAGAGTCGAATTCTATAGTTTCCGAGTGGACGTCTGTGTATGTATATGTACATGCGTTCGGATTTAATTTTCGTCTCGTGTATCTCGAGAACAAATGATGATATTGACATGGGACAAGTTTTATTTAATACATAATTATGTAACTTAGACCTGATAAAATTTTTAGCAAAATCGGTCCAGCCACTTTTTATGCAGAATCAAAAAACTGGAGAAAATGGTAAACTAGCTAAATCTCGTCATTCTTTCCACTGTGAAGTTGGTAGTGTAAACCTTTTAGGTCGCATCCAGACCACTGAAAAGCATTAATATTTTATTGAATTCACATTTTAACTTAGAATGACTTAAATTATATGATTTTTAATAAACTCCTTTAATTTTGATTGAATTGCTAATAACCTCTCATTTTTATTAGTGGTAACTGACCACCTTAATTTAAATAATATAAATATTGAATAATAAAATTAAAAAAAAATAATAATTCAAATGCTAAAAAGTAAAAAACGGACTTCCCGCTGAGAAAAAAGTGGAAGGCGAGCAAGACAAATAATAAATAGGCAGTTGTGATAGTGTAAATAGTAACATAATACTATATAATGGGGGCATAACGTGCCACGGTAATGAGCCACGTGCATCACCATGTCGAGTTACATTGAGCCTTTGTCCAACAAGCGAAAAACTTTGAGTTTTGTTATGTTTAATATAACGCTCTTATATGTCTTATGAACTTGGTGTACACACTACTGGGTGTTATACTTCATCTTTTAACAGAGAACAATGAAGTCGGAAGTTCAAGAGGTTAAAATATCTACATAATATTTAATTTGATTTATGTAAGTAAATAATATTATTGTGAGATAACAAATGGCTTTTTTGAGTTTGTTTTTTTTTCTTATATATTTTACTATCAATATATGATTGTAAATACCATTTGAAGAGTTTTATTATTTATTTCTTCTTACCCAAGTCGAAACTCTCATAATAAATTTTTACTGAATATACTAAATTTTTACATTGAATTACATTAATCAGTAAAAATTGAGTAAATATAGGTATATGATTTTTCTAATAAAATTGATCTTAAATTTATACTGAAAAATCCGTTATCAGCTATATCAGTAAAGATTCAGTATGGATAATAATTTTTTTTAAGTTAAAAAATTATTATAAGATTTTCGACTCGAGTAGTTATTCAAAAAAATTTTATTTTTTTAATGCATTTTGTGTATAACTGCAATAAAATTATCATTGTATTTATCGAAACTGAAATTGTTTAAAAGCAAAAAGTAAGATAATTTACAATTGTAAAAATAAGTACAGAAAGTATTTACATTATTATATCTTAATATCTCATTTATATATACGGAGAGAATTTTTTCACTAAATCTAAGTGCAAAAATGATAAATTCACGTTTCGAAATTTATAAGTAAAAATATTTCCATTCGATAGTAAATTTTGAGTTATTGTAAGTTAATTTTGTACTTAAGAGATGTTTTAGTAAAGTAATTACTTGGGATAATTCAAAAATTACTTACAACAACCCAAAATTCACTGTTGAACAGAAATATTTTTACTTATAAATTTCGAAACGTGCATTTGTTATTTTTGCACTCAGATTAATCAATAGATCCATCAGATAAACAAGTTGTTCGTAAATTTAAAAAATAATTTAGTATCAACTGTTATTACAATAATAAATAAATCAACCGTTAATTGATTCATAAAATGTCATAGACCGTGTAGATTTTTTTTCAGCTTATATTATTTTTTTTAGCTGTAATTATACTTTCAATCACTTCATATTTTTTTCTTTATCTAGTGATTTATCGTAACTTTGAAAAAGAATGAATGAACAAAAAATCAATAATTATCAAATAAAAAATTTTTTTTCCTTCTATTTGTTATTGTAATGAAACAGTTTATTATGCTAAATAGTTTTAAAACATAATTAAGAGTTTTTATAAAGCAATAATAGGGTATGTGGAAATAAAAAAATAATCGTAATATGTAGTCTTATAATAAATAGTTTTACATATACAATACATATACAATGATAATATCATAAATAGTTGGAAAGTCAACACATATTTCAAATGATTTTTTTTTTTCTTTCTTGTCTTTATTAAAAGCAAACGAGTGTGAGACAGAGATCGAGGTAGGAAGTTGCTTGAGAGACCGCGATTTGGAAAACCCGTTGAGCCGGCCTTGAAGGTTGCTAACTCGTGGCCAGTGGCCAGTAGGTAAACTGTATATAACAAAGAGAGAGAGCGAGAGACGATGACGCAAAGGAGAGAGTGACTTGAGAATTCCAAAATGCGTATACAACGAAAACAGAAGGTGAGAAGAGCAACACACGTATATATCTTATTGGACTTGGAGAAAAAATAAAATTTAAAAAAAGAAAAGAAAGGAGAAAAGATGTTAAAAATAAACCAGAGACTCCAGTTACTCGATGAGTTGGCCAACTACAAGTAAATAAAGAATGCAAAAGAAAATAATAGAATATAAAACTCATGAGATATATGTATATTAACGACAGTTATCCAACAGATACAGGAAGAATGGCAACATACATCTTTTGGTTCAAATACTCTACTCAATAGAAAGAAAGCGACTTATTTTCATACTGCAATATATACTGTGAATTATTCATCTTGTACAAAGTAATCTGCTTTTTTAAGTTTCGTGGAATGGCTAGCGTTAATACAACTAACAAGCAACAATAAAAGTGACTACGAATCAAATTTTACACATTAAACGTTGTTATAAACACCAAGTATATTGTTAAAATATTATCTATTTAAAGATTGTTTTTTTTTTACATATTTTACTTTTTATATATAATTAAACTTTATTATAAATTATCTTTTATTTGATATGCTCGCTAAAAAAATTCAAAGGCATCTCAATTTATCCGTGATGTTGCTAATAGTTTTCTTCCAATAGTGATACCGTAAAACAATTTTAATATTTTTCAGAAATTTTCCAATTAATTATTTAGAAAACAAGCAATAAAACATATTATTCAACATCATTTTTCTCATTAAAAAATAAAAAAAAAAAAAAAATGAATTGTGTTATCCTTTCTTAAAAAAGGCATGACCAGTCATCGCCATTTTTACGTCATGTCTGTAACACTTTTATTCGCGTGTTAATTGATTGTTAGAAATAATGGTGGGAGAGATTTTTAATTTGAAAATAAAATATAATTTTTTCTGTTTATTTACGTATATTATATGATGTTGAGCGCCTGAACCCTACTAGTGTTAATAAAAAATACTGTTAAAAAGAATTTAATAATGTTATGATTATTATTTTATACTTGTATTCAATGTTTTACGAATAACCCGGAAGTTGTAAAAATATATTGTTGAACAAAACATGTTTATGTTTTGACTGATGATTTATGAAGGGTGTAAACTGCACTATTGAAAAGGATCGTACGGAATTACACTCATGAAAATGGTTACGGACATGATTGAAGAAGTTAAGTGCATGGATTGGATAGTAAATCGAATATAGTCATTATTTTATAATACATTCACATAACTTGTACAGTCAAAGATATTTTGCGATTCATTTATATAAATACATAGAACTCCTTTTTTCATGTAGAGTAACATTAAAACGCCGTCGGCATATTTTATTCCTTGACTTATGCATAATTCAGTGGTACATCGCAGTACTGTATCTTGCATACGCGAGCGTAAGTATACAAGTAAGATTGAGTGCAGATTATGCTAGTAAAATTTTCGAACAAAAAGATCAAAATGATTTTTCAACTGGTTCGTTCGTGTTATAAATCAATTTTCGCGAGTAAATTAAATGTATTAGTGATAGTAATGTTAAATATTATTTTTTTATCTGTTAAGTTATTTCAATACCTACGTGATATCGTACACAATTATTTTAACAGAGATATATTTTTAAATAATCGTGAGATTTTATTGTTAATAAAGTACTACTAAATTCATAATAAATATTATTGTAATCATGGAAAGTTTAAAACAATATCAATATTATTATTAGAATATTTAAAGAGAAATTTATTGTTGATTACATTAATTATTCATAGTAAGAAAAGATAATGAGACTTATGAATAAAATATTTCATTTTAAAATAAATACAGTCAATGTATTATTTTTTCTATTGAAATAATATGTGAAAACCCTCTGAGGGTTTGAAAGATTTGAAAAAATAGAAATTTTTAAAAACTATAAAAATCATAAAAATTGAATAGACTGTTTGAATAAATGAATATTAAAAATAGACAGAATTCTTGAAAGCATGTAAATGTACAAAAATGTGGCCTTTTACACCTCTAAAATAAAATTAAACACCGGACATCGGTGAGTTGAATGCTTGTAGTCTCTTTAGAAGCATCAAATGGCATTGGATATTATAATGGATTCAAGCTAAGGGTTTGTATTGAGATATCAGTATAGAGGCTGGTACCAGTAATGGCCTTTTGCTTCCGAGAACACACTCCCTCCTCTTATAACACAAACAGATAGATATGCGCATTGCAGTTGGCCTCTGCAAGGATCAGGGTGGCCCTGCACTCTATTTACTCTCTTTTACCCTCTTACCCAGAGCCATACCGTCCTCTTTACTATATATCCAAGACTCATATCCGATACCCACATACCCACATACCCAATACCCGCGACAAGGCATTTAAATTTATGTCCTGGCATCCGCGACTGTCTTGAATGCAACGCAAACCGAAGCGCATTCGATGTAACTACACAAAATAGAATATATAAAATTCATAAGCCACCGGAGGTCGATCGTATCCGGAATATTTGTAAATGGAATAATAATACTTGTTGTGGGTATATATCTTGTTGTGGGACCTAGATTTAAACATTATATTAACAATAAATTTTTTATCAAAAATAATATTTCTCGTCTATTGACAAAAATAAGATCAATAAATACATAAGAAAATAAAGAGCATTAAAATTATTTTGCAGTATTTTTAGTATCAAGATTTTTTTTTAAGGAATTTATCCTTTAGTACCATTTTCAAAGAACTAATATCAGATAAATTTGATTGAAAATTTTTGAGTTTATTTAAACACCAAATTGCATTGCAGTGAATACAAATAAACAATTGTATTTTATAAAGAGAAACTACCTCTCAAGTGAAGTCTTAATAAATTTGTAATGCTTTCGGTTAAAAATAAAGTGTTTTTGATTTAACACTAAAATATTCGATTTGATCTGAATAATATAAAGTAATAATTGGTAAATTTTTTCATAAATTAAAATTCAATTAACTAATTTACTTCCAACAGAATAAAAATACACAACAATTTCAATGAAATAAATAATGTCATAATTACACATTTCAAATGATTGAATTATATACTCTTTTACTAAATATGAATTGATTATATCATAATACTGAAAATAGTTGAAAAAAACTCAAAGATTTCTATAAATAATTTTCTTCATTCAACAGATTACTTTATCGACCCTTGTAATTTATATTTTAAATAAAAACCTTGGAAATAGATAATGTCAATATTATCATTTAGATTCAATGAGACGATGATACAAAAAGTCAATTAATTATTTTTCAACGATAAAAATATAAGTAAAAAAAATAATCTGTTAATGTTATCTTGTGCATAAATATCGGATGCTTGTTGTGAATTCGTTTAACGTAAAAATCACTATGTAATCAAGTTTTTAGAAAATGGAATCTCTAAACTGCCTCCCTCATAGTACATAAATAAACAAATATTGATAATAATGATATAATCCTTTTAAGTAAATAAGTAACTGTAAATATTTATTATCTTATAAGACTGATATGAAATTTGTTTTTACAATAGAGGCTTATTTATAAATTTTTGTCTATAGAAAAAAAAAAAGTTTTTTTGGTATATTAATTTACTTCAATCAATCGATTTAATTTGTTATTTTAATAAAATTTTTTGAAAAAAATAGAATACCTCAAGTTATAATGGAGCTAAAAATGAAAAAAATTTTCAATGGAAGTAGCAAGGTTTGATTTTTTTACACAACATTGTTGGTCACAAACAGATGAACTGATTACAATGTAATGATTATCCTGTCATTAGCCTATACCACAACAAGTGTAGAAATCTTGACTAACATCTTTCAAGTACTTTTCTGTGATTGTTATATAATATTGAAGATATTTCGAATTTTTAATTAAATAAATTTTACATATAATAAATATTTAAGCTAACTAAAATATTATTATTATAACCAAAAAAAAATTCGGATAAATATAATTTTGGAGCTTTTTTTGGCCTAAACATTGAAACTTTCATTTCCAATATATCAACTCAAATCAATTCGATCTGTTCTTTAAATAAAAATAGAAAACAAAAAAGATATCAATAAAAAAAGGGGAAAAAATAGGAAATATGAGAAAGTGAAAGAACGATCGAACAGCGAAAGAGAGGAAGTCACGCGCAACGAGAGTTTACCTTTGTGAATATTGTAAATCACTATCGTCCTATTCTATTCAAATGAAATCCACTCGCTATCTGTTTCCATCCCTTTCTTTTTTGCCCTTTTAGCTTAGTGGACTCTCCTTGACTCTTCTTCAACTGGACGTCTCAAGTAATTCTTACATTTTGCATCTCGTGTCGTTATTCTTACTTTTCTTCGTGACTAAAAAAACATTTTAATAACATTCTTGTCATTTTTTTTCACATTTCACCATCATAGCACGTTACGTTCTTTAGTAGTTGAGAATGTAGCCTCTGACGTTGTAGTTAAATGGCGATAATAAAGTCGCGGAGATTATCGCGTTAGGAGTCGAGACGACAGAGGCACGTCTGATAAGCAAGAGCAAGTAAAGAGCAGCCTCTCACCGGTATTATAGTCAGGCAAATGTTTCAGCTTCGAGAGGAGATATCAACACACACCCGCTTGACGAGACATATTCAACACGCAAAGACAATAACGACGTCGTGAAAACAGCTCCTGCTAATATCTTTTAGTCAGATAATATTTTTTTGTCACGACTTTATTTTAATCTAACTTCATTTATACTTCGTAAAATAATTTTTCATTTTTTTTTTGCATTTTATTAACTATTCAAATGTAATACTAAATAAATTGAATCGTAAAATTATTTATCAAAATAAGTATTTAAGCTACTAACACTTTTTTTCAACCGATAATAAATTTTATCATCTTTATTTCAATTTTTATCTCATTGTTTTTATGCATAAATATGTAGATGTAAAGGTAAGGTAAATGAGGAAGAAAATGTTAATGAAAGAAAATAATTCAAAATGCATAAACGAATAAATAACCAGAAAAAATAAAAGACTTTGATGAAAATTTTTTATTATAAATTTTGTATAGTTAAGAAAGAATTTGTGAAAATTATATTGAAGTTTTTTTTTTTTTTTTTTTTTTTACTTCAATAATCTTTTCGACATTATGTGAACGTTGAATGTGTTAATTTAAATAAATGTTAAAAATTCTAGGAATTAAAAAAATGTACTTTTTTCAGATTCATTTTTCCTAGTAAATGATTAAGCAAAGAGAAACAAATCTATTGAATTATCTGAATGTTTAGCAATTATACAGTCATAGATAATTGAGAAGAAAATTTTTATTTAATTCTAATATATCTATAGTATGCAATAAGGTAAAGTGAAGGAAATTTTAAAAAATAATACAATTATTTACAGTAATTATGAAAATGATGATGTAATAAATTTACCCGACAAAGATCTTTTTGTTTTGAGAATGATTCTGCTAGTCGTTTATTTTTGTTGTAAAGTTGCGTCCGCTGCCCGTGAAAACCTGTCTATCATTATGGAGTTTTGAATGACAGAGAAAAAAAAAGAAGAAAAACAGAGGGAAAATGAGGAATTAATAAAAAAAGTCATATGTAGGCGAACTGTCATTTTTATACACTCTTCAAATAGCTAATAAACACTAGAAATGATGCTGGGGATAAATGGCCTAGGTTTCAAATGATGCGAACTAACGGTAAAAGCTAGGTGACAATCCAAAGAAACTTGAGTTAAATAGTTTTACTTCTGCGTATACGCACGTCCGCACTCGAGAAAATAAAAAAGGCCTTTGGCTGACAAAAGCAGCGTTAAGGTAATTTATTATTATGGAGTTTGTCATCTGGTGACTAAGAAAAATTTTGTAATGGAAATGTGTAAATAGTTGGAAAATTACAATTCCGAAAAAATTTTTTATTTTCAAGCGACTAAATTTATAACTTCCGTAAAGAAAGTTCAATAGTTATTGATTAATAATAACTCAACAATTGATTAAGGTATTTAATATCTGAAAAGATTTTCAAAAATTCATTCGTGCATTCCTTGTGGAGTAAATCAATAAAAATAAGTACAAATCCAATGTCTATTCAGTAGTGGACTTTTTGATATTAATGATCATTTAATAATTAGTAATTGGTAAAAAGTTTTATTGATTAATGGAAAATATTCATTATAAATAAAAGTGATATTAGATTCATTATTCAATAAAAACAATTAAAACTATTTGATTGGTCAATTTTATTGTAACAGTACTGACATATTAATGCTGAATATATTGTAACATTTTTATTAAAAATAAAAGAAAAAAACTATTAATTCTTTAACAGATTTAATGTATAAATTTTTTATGTAGAAAAAACACTGAGTTTCAATTTCAATAAATAACTATTCTAAACAACTGTAAAGAACTATCTAAATCAGTTAATGTTGAAAAAATTACACTATAGTATTAATTCTGTAATGTAATCGAGAATATTTCTATAGAAGAGGTAACACTTATTAATTATAACATCTGGCCTCTTTTATGTAAATTTTATAATAAATAAAATTATAAAATACTTAAGAGTATAGATACAAAGGAATATTTCAGATTTTACAATTGTTTTTAATTGAATACGTAATGTCTGTAAGATTTTCTTGTAGAATCATCACTTTGGATAACATCAATCAATATTTTTTTGAAAAATTTTCAAATTTAACTTTGGTATTATAAATCAGTGATGCAATAATGATTTCTTATTTGATTAATAAAACAACAATCGCAATATTACAGTAAAAAAAACTATAAATTAAGACATACAAAACTTGTTCGACTCTGACATATTTGTAACAATCATAAAATAAATGTTTCAAGTCGACTTTCAGAATCATTGTTGAGCAGTGTATCTAATTAATGACAGATAAATTTTGCAACAAAATTCCCATTTTTCCTCAATTAAAAAATTCTTCAACAATGTTTCACGATAGCTTTATATTATATCCATTCAACCTGTCTTATATCAGAACATTAGTGGATTATAATAATGTAAAACATGTGAAGAATGCGAAAACTTATACAGAAATTATATGGACAGTAAGTAATGTCTGTTTGTAGTAGACACCTCCGAAGGAGCACACGCGCCTGCACGTGCCAAAACGCACAAACTGCCAGCTGCAAATTTCATGGATAGATTTTATGTACTCTCAACTTAACTGCAAAGTGCATACCATCGAATAGAAATTAAACTTACAATAAATGACCTTTACAATGACATTTGTTAGATAAAATTTATAGTCAATTGTTTAATTAATCAATTATCATCATTAGCTTTAAATAAATGACTTAATTAAAAAATTATCTATATCGTGTTCAGGATTTCAAATTTTTTTGCACATTAAAGAGAATGTAATTATAGAGCATCATAAGCTGTTAATGAATCAAAAGTAATGATCGAAGAAGAAAAGTAGCAGATCTACCTTACATGTAGATAAAAGAGACTTATTGGAAGATAAGTGCATATAAGTAGTAAGTGTATGCGATGTATTTACCAACCATTTTCACTTGACAGTATGAATGGAAGACTCTGGTTCCCCTGTTACCCCGCACTTCTCTTATGTTTGTGTACTTTGCGTGCTATACGCTCGTTGCGTACGTGAGTACATACATTGCCACGGATTTGTGCGTAATTGGAACGTGCCTGTTGTACATAACCCGACAATGATTTCAAATCATAAATTTTCATTTATCTAATCAACATAATAAACATAATAAAAATTTATTGTAGGCATAATACATTTAAGTAACACGATATGGGATAAATAAACGATTTAATAAAAACTAAATTTCTGAATAAAATATTATAATAATTATGGTAATTTAGTAAACTAGAGTTGGCCCATGTTCGAATTGGAATATCTGAATAGAGAGAAATATAATGCGGTTTTTGGAGGGATTAAAAGACAACATAGGAATAATTATTTTCAAGAAAACATTTAAATAAAGTCAAAAATTTCATTTTTTTATCTGGATTGTTTTTCAATAGTGGCAAGTTAATGATAAACAATTCAAAACACACTGAGTTCAAAAAATTTAAGTTAAAAAATATATTTTGATAATAAGCCAAATAAACTCTTATCTAACTTGATTGTCGATAACATGGCATAATATTATTTTTATATAATTATTCACATTTTAAATTTCGTAATTATTACATATATTTATTATATAAATACGTATTAGAAAATAAAACATTACTTCTTATAATGAGTGAGAGTACTCTTCTTATTATCGGAATTAATAAAAATTTATTGTCATTATTGTATTATTACCATACAATAATATGGAATATTTACTTTGTTGATAATTGTGCTAAATGCTTATTAATAACAGTTACTTATTATTTTATCAACTAATATTGAATATTATTCATTTATTTATATGTATGTTAATTATTTTGATCGAAAAATTATGAACTGTGATTTTTACACTATAAAATAATATTACTATTGAATTTGTTTAAACATATTTTTGATAAATAAACTCTTTTTTGTAAATGGAAATTTTTTTATGTATTTTCTTCTGTAATAAAACAAAACAGTCTAGATAATTAAATTTTATTTTGACATAGATTAATGTAACAATGTTTTATTCATACAAGTTTAATCATTTAATAAATAATTAGATAGAAATTTCATAGCTCGTTATAAAAAAATTAATTAGATTTTATTATAAATCATTTGAATAAAAGAATACAATTGATATAAGAATTAAAACAAGTTCCCGATGCAGTAAATTTTTCATTTCAGTCTCTTAATAATTCGTTTTTTTAAGGAATATTTCATGAATAATTTAAAATTTATTTTAAAAGACTATTCCTTAAACATAAAGTCATGTGTAAAATCAATTTTTGAGAATAAAAAATATCTCAGTCACTAGTGTAATTCGATGAAAACTTTTTTCATGTGATAATTATCGATCGACATGAATAAAAATAATAATGATCAAGTCGTATCTGTTGTTTTTTCAATTGATTTTTTTTCAAAGCTAGGTAGCAGCGTGTACAAATATAATTGGAAAGGAAGAAAAGAGAGTAAAAATGATAAGACGAAAGGCTAATGCATCTGGTCGGTCGCGCGTCCAGCGATAAGTAATAGCAATGTGTCGGACGATGCAGGGAAACACAGCACTTTCTGTTGACTAGCGTGTGCATCTCCTTTCTCATTGCATATCTCGCCTGCTTCACTCTCGAGTATAGATCGAGACGATGGCGGGAGCACGAGAGTAAAGGTAGAAAGAAATAAAGAAGATTAAGTGAGAAGGAGATAGGAGAGGCAAATCGTTTTGCAAGAGCGAATAGTCGACCTCGCCACGAGGTGAACGTAGCCTCTACGACGGACACGAGGCTTAGGCCTTTACTTTGTCGACTTTCTGACGACGAGTCTCTACATGCTTTACGCGAGACCTTATTTCTCTCTTTCTCTACTCTCTTGTCTCTTTGAACGACAAGACAAAGAATATCGAATCATAATGGTTGCTGTAAATTTTGACTCGTGTGTAAAATTTGATGTTAAAGATTTTCTGCTCAATTTATTGTGGATATGAAACTTATAAATCATTTTTTTATTATATTCTTAACTCGTATATTTACTTTAAAGTGTACTCAATTATTTATTGTCTTAAAAAATTAATATTTGACAGTAAATAAATAATGATTGATGATTCCAAAAATAGTCCTTTTAACTGTAATAATTTCTTATTTACGACCTAGTTTATTAGATATTAAAAAAAATTTTTTTTAGCAAGAAAAAGAATAGTTAAAGTTTAATTGATAATGATGATAAATACACGATAATGTTTACTAGCAATTATGACATTAATGAATATTATTGAGTAAAATATGTTATTATTAATGTTTATATTAAAATAAAAATATTTTATTATTAACAGGTTTTACTTATAACTAATAAAGTTTATTAATTGTTATTGTTGGTATATAAATATTAAATCAATAACTAACAAAATTAGATAAAATAAAGAGTAGATATTATTAATAACACATTGATGAATTATTTTGTAGAAAGTGCAGTCATTAGAAATAAAATAAAAATCATTAAGCAGTTTCTATAATTATATACGAACTTGAAAATTTTTATACTTTTCTTCTTATCAACTGATACAGTACTGTGTAACAGAATAAAATGAATTCTTCATTAACTTTAAGAATTCTTTCTTTTCTTTTCATATAAATCTTTTTGTCATAGTTATACTTCTTACTTTGTATCTACTCTCTAAAAATGAAACAGTGAAAATAATAAAATCAAAATCAAAATCATATATTTATACAATTAATCAAAAAATCGTTTCTCAGTACAGTGACTTTACAGCTCTTAATGTTCAGTCTCTAAATGAGTTTGTCTGCTTGTAAATCTTACTTGAGCTGTCCTATAATACGCGTTACAGATAAGCGCTTTAGATTTCGGGCCGGTTCGATCTCATAATGGCGTCATTACGCGGAGGGCAACCGGTCGGCCACTCGTCAGATAACGTTGCATGCAAGCAACAGATCTCCTACACATTCGCTAGCCAAGTCTACTGAGATTTTATACACATAATAAATGAGTAGTATGAGAAGAAAAGGCAAAAATAATAATAATAAATAAATAAATATGTAATAATATACATACATAAGTCAGAACAGTGAATTTATTTAGTCAGGGTGTATTTGAGTTGTAGCAGTGGAAAAACAGCGAACGAAAGGGGGCGGTTATGGTCGTTGTGCAACCTAAAGCAAGCAGTTGTTCCCTGTGCAATTCACATCGGTGCCTTTTACCCAGCTCCGCAGAAGCGGTTGCGACATCGTCGAGACAAAGACGCGGACGGGGACCTCCCGCGAGGAACGCGCCGCCGGCCCTGACCGTTCGCCCCCGTCTTGTTGAGGCTCGGCTTCGAGGAAAGACCCAACAACTCTTGACAATGATAAAAAAAAATTAGAAAAAATCACAACAACCAAAAGAAAAAAAAAAAGTCAATAACTTCCTTCAAAGGACATGACTTCTGGCTTTTTTTTCAATAAAATTCAAATACAACGAGAATATCAATGTTGTAAAAAAGCGGAAGATTGTTGGAATTTATGTTAAGATGGAAGTTAAAGGGGTTGAAAATTCCATTGAAAAGATGTCCTCGCTAATGCGTGAGTCACTAGAGGGATAACAACCTTAATGAGCTTAAACGCGTAATTAAGCGGGTGACCATTTGCACTTTGTGCGAATATCTCTGAACAATCGTTGTCCTCTGGAGAACGTTAGATTTATCGTCCACAGAAGAGTAAGCGTCACCCCAATGCTTCTCTGCAACGTTTTCATCCTCTTTTTATTAAGACTGCACATCGCTACCTCTTTTATTTGTTTTTTGGTGCTTCAAAATGAATGGGATATATTTTTCCATATTTGAATAAAGAGAAAATTTATTCGTGTCGTGTTGAATAACTATTTTTTTTAAGATGAAAAAAATCGATTAATTTCACAAGTAAGTAAGTGATATAAAAAATTAAAAAATATATATATATAATTCATTTTAATATTTCACAGAACTATTTCTTGATTAATTTAATTCTCTAATTATAAAAATATTTTCTTGCTTTATCCACTAATAATACTGTTTACCATTTACTTTTATCTTAAATGATATGGATAAACACTTATCTAAGACATAACAATTCTTGATTGAACATAATTTTCATTCATTCTTTACAATATCACCTTTACACTGAATAACTTTTTCTCATACGAAATGACAGTTTAAAAAAATCCGAATGTTGTCCCTTTAATTTCGATAAACTGGTATCCAAGGAAACAATACACATTTAACATGCACGGAGCTTTAAATTTTCATTTAGTAGAAAAAAAAGTAATTTAATGTAAAGAACATATTTTAAAAATGAATACAAATTATGTTTAATCAAAACTTGTTGTGTTTAGATAAATTTTCATTTGCATCATTAAAATTAAAATGAGTGGCATACTAGTTTTATTGACAATTATGAGAATATATCAAAAAAGCTGTAAGATAATAAGATAAATGTAAACTTTTTTTCAATTTTATAATCTTCAATAATTTAATATTAAATTTTTGTACAAAATTAATCATGATGTTCATTTTACAATCAAGGTTATTAAAAATAAAATTTGTAATAATATGAGATTACATAACATAAAAAAGTTAAATTGTGTATTATTAATCAAATTAAATATATTAATTTCTCTTAATTATTAAATTACATTTAGTTTATTTGGAAATTTTTTGATGAAAAAGTTTTTTTTTTTGAATTTTTTTGGAACTCTTATAAAATTCTTTGAGTAGTCCAATGGAATTCCAAAAGGCTTACCCTTAGTCTAACCAGCGGAAAATTTTTGGAACGGAACTCCTTTGGAATTCCGTAGAAACATTTTTTTCTTACATGGGTAACTAAATGTGGGCTAGTGCTTTAATGTAGGCTAGTAACAATTTTTGAAAACAATAACAATAAAAATTCTTAATTTAATAATTTATTATAATATTAAAAACATAAGATTGTTATTTAGCTCTTTAAAAATATATGTGTGATTATTTTTATGTCAATAAATGGTTAATTTTTTCAATAGTTTTTTACTTTTGAGTCAAAAAAATATATTGGTAGCCCATATTTGGTTGCTTTCCTCTAATGATTTCCTCTGACCAATAGATCTTATTAAATGAAACAAATTAATTTATATTTAGTTCTATTTATCGTTTATCATTATTATATTCCAATAATAGTTCAATTCAATCGAGAAACATGATTTATTAATGCGATGATTCATACTGACTTTAATCTTTATTCAACCACATTTTTTTTACAATATAATGTGAATCCATAACTATCGAATTAAATTTTTTTTAAAATCCACAAAAATTTTTATCTTAAGAATTCTTGAAAAAGATGTATTTTTTATTTCTTACAATTTTCTTCTTTTTTGAAGAAAAATATTATGTTATAAATTTAGTATGCATAAAAAATGAAATAAAAAAAAAAAGGATTTTTTGAATAAAAAAAAAAAGATAATACATCCAATGAGTTGTAATAAAATATTGAACATGATAAAATTGAGCATGGTAAGATTAATAATAGATTTAGATAAAGAGTAAGTTTATTTTTCTTTGCGAAGTTGCATTGCAGCTGTACCGTTCGAAACGGGTGCGCGTGCGACTTGTTGAGCGACCAACCACGCCCTCACTAGTGTAAGACACAACGGGGACAGGATTCGAATTGGCATGGCAAGGACGTCGACTAACGATTCAGGACACAAAAGAGATAGTTAAAGAGTACTGAGAAATTTTTTTTCTACGTGCACCCTTCGTTCAAATCATCGATGCCTGACAGTTAATTTTATATTTGCACGTAACCGTGGATTATCCACTCACACCCTACTGGAGTTGATTAAAGCTAAAATAATTCAATCATACATTTTATGTAAACGAAAAATTATTTTTTTAATGTTAATACAATGTTATATTCTACAATAACAAAATTAAAGTTTTGTGAAAATGACTGTCTAAATTGTGAAATTTAAAAGATCTAGCTCAACCACTATTGATAAGATGATTTATGAAAAATCAGGTATTCAGTTTTTGATAAAAAAAAACGATGATCTATAGAACACGACAGATAATAAATATTCAGATGTATCACATAATTAAAATGATCTGATAAAAATGAATAGTAATCTAGATATGAGTTAATTGATAGCTTTTATTATTTAGGTGATATTTTAATCCAGATTTTCAAATAATATCAGAAACAATTTTTCTTTTTTCTAAGGTTACGAAATATTTTTATTTTATTGCTTTTAAACTAATGAAGAATTCAAAAAAAAAGAATTCTCGTAAAAATCATAATTTGTTTTTCATACTCTGGTATAAAAACAAAGTTTGGTATTTGTTTTTATATTTCAAAGCAACGTATTTTATCCCACATAAAAAGATAAAAAGACAAATAAAATCAACAACTTATTCTTTTTTTCAATAAAAAAATATTAATAAAAACTAAAAAGTAATTACTAATAACTGTAGATTTAAATGAAAGGTTGATATACACGGAGAGAATTTTTTCACTAAATCTAAGTACAAAAATGACAAGTCCACGTTTCAAAAATTATAAATAAAAATATTTCCATCCGATAGTAAATTTTGAGTTGTTGTAAGTAATTTTTGAAATATCCTAAGTAATTATTTTACTAAAACACCTCTTGAGTACAAAATTAACTTACAAGAACTCAAAAGTTAATATCGAATGGAAATATTTTTGCTTACACTGCAAATCCAAGTATTTAGCAACTTAACTAACACTTAAAGTGTTTACAATGTAAACATCATAAATGAACTACAGTAATTTTGTAGACTCGAATAAACTAAAAAATTTAAAGAGAAAATTTGAAAGTTAATGCAGGTTGATTCATAGTTTTAATTTAGTTTTAGTCCTAAAATGAAAGTAAAAGTTTAGTATAGAATGATACAAAGTAAGAGGTGTATTTATTGGATTATCGAAGTATTAATTTAAAAAAAAATGTTGTATCAAATCATTCCACTTGATGAAAACTATTATTAGATTATAACGAAAATATTTACAAATAATTTAATTTACATCAATGTTAGCCACCATTCATTAAACTCATCATTCAATGTAAATAATTTTTATCTAAATGACAAAAAATTTTCACAGACTTAATTAAATTGCAAATAATAAATTTCTATAATCCAAAAACAGATATTTTTCATTTATTCAATCAATGAAATTGAGTGATTATATAATCACTAAAAATTCAGTAAATTTTTACTGATTCCTTGTTCAAGAGAATGGATGTGATGGAAAGAAAAAAAAAAATAATTAATTAGCAAGTTGTTTAAATAACTTCCCGAAAATATTCGGTGAAATCGATTTGATAAACATAAATAAATCTTTTTGGTCGATTTGCTTTAGTTTTATTGAATAAAAAAAATAAAGGGTAGAATAAAGTCAAAGCTACCGTGAGTCTATGCTTAAGGAGATTGCACGCCGTGACCGGTGCTGCCCGGCTAATTGGGCATTGCCGCGATTTGCAGGTCTCTTAAGGCCACACGCACATGAAGATGTGGTGGAAGTACTTATGTATCTTTACCTTTTATACCCCGGGCTAAAACCCATACGAATCGTGTGAACACTGGCACGAAGACTTTCCGAGAAACTGTTCTACCTAATTTGGTCTTCAAAATGGGAATCTTTTATATTTATTTTTTTTTTTAATTTTCATGAATATACATGTATATTATACTTTTTTTTTAATAGAATTTGTCAGATGACTTTTAATTATTATGCTAACGGCTCTTGAACGATTATTAAATGTAGACGGCTAAAAAATATTTAGTTGGGAGTTGATCTTCTTGACAAGAGCAGTGTAAAAATAAATAACTTTCTCGTCTTGTGAAGGTCAGTATTGTAACGGTGAACTGAAAGATAATTTTTTTGATTAAAAGTTCATATACATAGAAGACAAAAATTGATAATTGTCCAGACTTAAAAATATGAACAAAGTCCAAAATGACTCAATATTATATATATATAGTATGATAAAAATGTAATATTTAATCAACAGATAATCGTTCAATAATAATATTCAATTAATACTAATAACCGAAAATTATATCTTGAAACTTATTCGTTATTTATATTTAGTAAATGTTGAATAAAGAGTTGATATTTACATTAAAAAATTAAAATAAAATATATTATTATTTCAAAAATTATAAAAAAAATAGTTAATACTTGCATGATATGTCGAATTCATCATATTTTAAAAAATAATAAAATAAATTTAAATTCAAATTTTTTAAAAATATTATCTCCTTTATGGTTTTTTTTAAACAAATTGTTTGTTTACATTAATTTGTATGAGTAAAATAATATTTATAGCGATAAATTTTCCATTAATTAAGATTATTATAGAATCATTATAGAATTTACAATATACCATTACTAAAAATAAAAAGTATATCTCTTCACTGAATACTTTATGTCATCAATAATAATTGATTTTCACCCAACAATATTATATCAAGCATTATTAAATATTTTTTTTCTATCAAAGCTAAACCTCACGACTTATTTTCAATAAATAAAAATTTATTTCGCCATATTTAATTATACTATTCATCAGGTATAAATAAGAATCATTAACTATGAAAATATCCTTTTCTCTGTATCAATGCAAAATCAATAAACACGTAAGATTGACATATTAGATCGTTCTCTCATTAAGACATAAAATTTTCCATCACGTAAGTGTCGAATGAATTTCTCGACAGAAGTGGAGAAGGGACATGTAAGAATCATGGATGCGGGCAACACGTCGAGGAGGAGTAGTAGTAGATTCGAAAGTTAGCCTTCCTCGCGGCCAAGCAACCCGTTTACTCGATCGCTCTTGTGTCGTATTTCTTTCTATCCCTCAGCCATAGAAAAACGTAATACACATGAACATCAGTCGCACACGTCAGAGTATAAGCAACAACACGCGAGGATAATAATTAATGTTTAATTCTTTTTCTATTTGCATTAATATGCAAATAGAGAAATTATTATTTCTAATAGAATTTAATACTTCACTTGAATTTAACTTTAATAAATAATTTATCATAAACAATATTGATTAGTTGAGGAACTTTTGTTTCAAATTCTGGTGAAAAAAATTAATTCACTCAGATTATGACGTAAGATTGCCTATGGTCGGTTTTAATCAATCTTTGGTATTATTTATTATTTGGAAATTTTCAGTTTCAATTACAACATCAAAAGAAATAACTTAACCTTGAGAACTATCAATTCTTCAAGTTTTTTTTTTAATTCAAAAGCCATTAAGCACTTATAATATACGTAAGTTAAAAAAAATATAAAACTAGATTCGTTGTTTATTGACGAAAAAAAAAAAAAAAATCAATGAAAACAATATAAATGATGACAATATTTATATGTTATTTACAACGGAGTAATTCATTAAATATGTTTTACTAAATTTATACCATGGCATTCTATTAATTCTAATTTTATAATTATCAAGTTGAAAAAATGTCAATGTAATAGCCAGCAAAAAAAAATTTTTTTAATCGTCTGAATAATTAGAGAAAAAAGTGCAGACAAAGAATTATTTTTTGAATTAATTAAACTTTATTTAATACTGAGAATTCAATACATTGATACAGTGAATGCTTTCTTCGAATTGCGTTGATGCAATTATATTCAAATTATTTAATATCTTAGTATAATTTTTTTGTCAAAAACTTAATGTTTTTGATAAATATTTTAACAATAAATATAAATTATATTTCATTTATTTACATAAATCATTTTTATTATTTGTGATTAATTTTTTCATGACATGTTTTCTCAATTTATTAAAGAACATTTAATTGTTAGAAATATTTTTTAAACGTAAGTAGATATAATAGTAGCAATAAATTGATAAAACTACGTGCTTGAGACTCTCCATAAATAAATCTAATTTGGTAATAGAAACCAACTTAACGAAAAAGTTGATGTGATTGCACATCTTATTTTCCCTCAAGCAAAAAAATCGGTCTAATCTACATTAAATCAAAATTATTGCAAGCCTAAAAAACAAAATTTTTCGAAACTGGTTAATGTTTTTTTCTTTTACGAAAAAGAATCTGGTGTACAGATTTTACGTAGTCTGTATCTCAATGATATTAGATATGTTACAAAATTTTTATGTGTTAAGATCAAACTTAAAAATTCCAAAGTATAAGAAGAAAGGTCAATGTAATTTCGAATAAAATAGCACAGAGTCTGTTTCAATTACACGGTTTAGCGATCGCTTTCTTTAAGAAACTGTTCATTATTATTATTTTTTCATCACTCGTTGCCTTTTTATATACTATACACAAATAATTATCATTCTTCCTCTCATGTCAAAATATTACATCCATAAATTAGTTTACGCATAGTACAAAAAGAGATCATAGTACGTTGCAAAAATGGGTTCAATTCCTTTATAGCTTTCCAGTGTGCGATTTCTCTAGTTGTCGCGTGCGCTCGCGCAGACATCAAGTCGACGCGACTGGGTCAACCGCGTGCGAAGAAACGCGCGCCAAATGGAATTACGCGACGGGTGACTGTCAATGCCAGTTCTTTGCAATAATGTCGACCTACTCTTTTAAAGTTATAACATTTTTCAAATCAATCTAGCAATTTATTACTTTATGACTAAGCACATTTCCATTGATTGCCATTATTATTCCAACTTTCACTTATTTGCAAAAAACAATGCTTTCATGTTTTAATATCAAACTATTCATCAACTTATAATTAAACAAAGATAATTATTTATTTAAACTCACCGTTTCCATGTCAAAACTACCACCGTATACCATTTTTTCCGTTGACAGAGTAAATAGGGTTTTTTTCTCTTAAGTAATTCTGTCTGACTTGTACGTTTGCAACTACTGAACACAACCGTAACTATTTACGCGCGATTATTTCGCGCGCAGATGTCAAACAGACCAAAACAATGTTCTTGTGTGCACACCTGCACACTTGAGATAATAATTTATTAACGAAAGACAGTCCACTTGTTATCGCCACTGTTGAATTTAATCCAAAGTCGTTCGAAAACTCACACTCACTTAAGCATAATTTTCGGCTGATGTTAATTTTTCTTTTTTATTTATTTATTAATATTGGTGGTTTGTTTGTTTGCTTTTTTAATCTTGAATGTTATTGTAAATCTAATTATTACTATAATGAATATTTTATTAATGGAGGAGGCAGACGCGTGCGCCTCGTAAATAAATAGAGACCCGGCTTCTCACGTTTCGTCACTCAGTCTCTTCGCGTCATGTGAAGGTCTACGTGCGACTGAGAGACGCCGTACGATAGCCTGGCCTAGCTAGCGAGTCACTTCGCGCGAACGGCGACCTACTAAGCTCCAGTCAATGCGCGCATGCGCCTTACAACTTGCCCACCAATACTATACTCATATTCCAGTTGAATTATCCAAAATTTTTATAGCTTTTTGTACAAAATTTAAACTCTCATAAATTTCCCGCTCAAATACATCAACTCTGAAAAATGAAGAAATGAAAATTTTTTTAATGTGCCTACATAAAAATCTATTATTATAATACATGTGTCAATATTTTATTTATGTTTGAGATGATGAAATTCTATTCATAAAAATCTAATTGATCTTTAAACACTTTCACTTTAATTAACTCGATATGTATGAATGTTAATTAAAAAAATAAAACAGTTTTTATCTAATTTTTTTATGTAAGTAGGTATCTATAATCATTAATTAAAAAAGCCGAAAACTTTTATTGGTGATAAATAATTATTTCAACTTCATCTTCACGTCACTGCATCATGTACACTTCATTATAAATGGACACGTGCCGTTGTTGAGGGCCAAAAAAAAATTAAATATTTTCAAGTAAGGAACAAGTTTAAATTGTTTTCAAAGGTTTTATGTAGAAATATTCCAACTTAAGTGACAAATACTGCAACATTTTAAATATCTTACAAAGCATATTCATGATTGCAATGAACTCAATATGAAAAAAAAATAAAAATTTGAATATCATTGTAACCAAAAGTGATGATAAAAAAGTGTTTGGTAAAAAATTGGAATACTTAATCAATTATTCTTTAATGGTAATAATCGATTTTGCAGAGAAAGGGACCTTGTAAACACACTTTAAACTTTCGAAGAAGTCTTTTGATTGAATTACAAAAAATAATGAATGAAAATTAAACACACTCTGATTTATAAAAATGTGTATCCATATGGAAAGAAAAATATATTTTCTATTGTACAATTGATATTGATAATGTAAAAAAAAAAAAAAAAAAACAAAAAGCAAAACAATGATTTATCAATACATTGTATTTTTATGAAAAATATTTAGCCTCCGATTAATCGGAGTAAATTTTGAGTTTGTCATTTTTTTAAAAATATTCATCACCAATGCATATCAATGTAGATTATGTCTTTCTCATTTATGCCAAGTATATCTGCACAAAATTTTCTCAATAAAATTAATCCTGATTACTTGGCTAATATTTTACATCGACAGAATGCCTATAAAATTGATCATAAAATCCACGATAATGAATAATAAAAAATCAACAAATATACAACAATAAGTTTTTTCATGAATACAAATAATTTACTGGTGAATTTGTCGATATAAAATTTCAAAGAAACATCATGCAATAGTTGAGTCAATAAAATTAGATTATAACTATGAAATCCAGGGTAAATAACACGAGTGAAGTGAGCTGATTGATTAAATATTATCTATTTACTAATATATGCAATAACTATCAAAGCAGCACTTATGCAAATGAATAGAAAATTGTTACTTTTTTGAATGATAAAAAATTAATAAAAAATATTTATGCTTATTGTTGATAGCAAAAATATTTCTGTCACGTGGGCGTAAAACAGTGATCAAATCCTCAATAGTATTAAACGAGAAGAAACCAAGACAATGGTCCATTGTAAGTGACGAGGATACGGTAAGTTCAGTCACACGTAACATTACGCATATGCTCGAGTTGATTGTGAAACAGATTCCAAGACAGTTTACTGGACTCCATTAAAACTTTAGATATTTTATAGTTATACAATATGCCATTTTAATGTGTCAAATTTTTAATAATATTATTTATAATAATAATCTCTCTTGATTTCAGATAATTATTGTTTCTGATTACAATAAAATTCATTCGATTTGGCTATAAATTTATGTATTAATAAAGAAATTTTGTTGATTCTTATATACACTGCTATTGATTAGGATATTGTTAAGTGTAATATAAGAAAAAAAGAAAACATCAAATTGACGTCACTAAAATTCTTTCTAAGAGCCTTGAGAGATAGGTTTGAACGTTGTTTAAACTTATTTTTCAATTCTAATTATATATAGACAAATACGTCAATGTAGCTTGAAATTGACTAAAACTTTCATCGTATACGATAATAATATTTAATTATTCAAATTTGTTGAACGTAAACATTGCAAATCGTAGTGTTTTAAATTAAAACACTTCCAAATTTGAGATTTGCAGTAAATTCATTTCATTTGAAAGTACATATGTGATTTAAAAAATGACATTAACAGTAATAAATTTCATTTAAAAACGTTCGTATTTTTTAACGTAATATGTCATATTTTTATATTACACATATGGGTATTACCCATCCGTATCAACTAATGGGCATTTTAATGAACTTTTGAACCGTAATATTAGTCCACATAGAATAGAAAATGCGTGTAATGCTAAAATAATGCAAAAATCTTTCATCACCGTATTTAAATGAGATGATAAACTTTTCAATTACCGAAATATAAAAAATAAAGTATTTTTTTTTTTCATTTAATTATCAATGCTCTTATAATAATTATTGATATTTAGAGTTTTAGCTCTAATTATTTCAAACAAATTTCTTGTACATCAAAGATGATTTCTGACACTAAAAAATAATCTTCAACATGTAAAAATATTTTTGGAACAAATTCAAAATAGAGTTTTAATTATCAATAATTACCACGTTAATAACGTTTCAAATAAATTTTTCCGGCCTTTTATTTGTGCAACTAATATATCAATTGATTAAGGTCATTTAATAGTACATATTTTTTGACTTAAATATATTTTTTTAGAAACCTGATCCGATAATGGGTTTTCATGGTAACTGGTTCATTGTTGGATAATAATTATAATTAATATTCCCAACTGATTCTAAAAATAAAATGTCTTACATCAAAGTCTTAATTAAATTACGTAAATGGTTAACATTAACATAAGTAATACTTAATGATTAATATATTTTTATACAATGAATTCTCTAAATTCTATTATACTCAATTCCACTGTTTATATTAAAAAAAAAAAAAAAAAATTTACTTAACGTATAATTTTTGAAAAAAATTGACATTAATGAAATTAAGATTTTTTTGTGAATAAAAATAAAAGCAGTGTTGACAAATGAATTGAAATAAATAATTTATTCTCATAATGATTCATCATTGCAAATTGTAGTGTTTTATTTTAAAACACTTCAAGTGCATTAAAATAAAACAATACGTTTTACAGTGATAGCTTCACTTCAACCCATTGATATGCCTTTTTCATTGTTTATTGAGAAATTCCATTATAAAATACTTTTTTGAATGTGTAAAACGTTTTCACCATAACTAATATACAATCCCGAAAGTTGTTATTGTCCACAAAAAAGAAAGAGCACTGCTTGACATGGAATCACTGTAAAAGTATAAAGAAGCATGAGTAACACCTTGTCGCTTGAGGCGAGTGAAAATTCGTTCCGTGATGACAATCATTCGCCCATTTATTCTTGTTTCAGGACGTTATGTATTTTAAATTTACATTAACGATTGACTTTGTTGTTTTTACACTCTAGGATTTGTTTATTACCTGCCATAGGCAGTCATTGGATCCGCGTACATAATTGTTCGATCACGGTTTTCCTGTTTATATTTTTTCTTGATTCTAATTAATTTTCTCCTACTACAACAAATATTATTCAAAGAATACTTATTTATCACATTCATGAATCATATAATAATATAGTAATACGTTAAATAAATGTTTCAAGATCTAAAAAAATTGGTTTTTTTTTTTAATAAAAATAGATTAAATGTCTACCGATTTTTGTTAAAAAAAAACAATGTCTCCCAGATGAATCAGCATAAAAAATTCAATGGAAAGGAGTAAGGAAGAGAGTGAAAAAATGAATTACTACGTCAGCAAAAATATAACCGAGATCTGACAAAGAATTGGCTGCAACATTAAGAGGATATAAGTCTGTTTTGCTGGTAAATGGATCTCCTGGGGCGACAAAATCGTGAGAGTCCAACGGAAAAATAAAGGTTAGAATCTCATAATGACGTCCGTAATGCGTCTTGCAAAAGGGATAATTAAAAGAAGAAGTAAAGTTCACACTAAAAAAGAATAAATGGGAGATAAGAAAAAATGATGACGATTTTAACAGTTGTTGTGGTTCAAGAGGCGGTTTATGCGTGAATGCAGATGTTAACAGCTGTTCAGAAAAATGTCGAATGTCAGATTTAATTTTAATATATTCATCTCGAGTCATACGATTTTAAACTTTTCAGTGGAAAGTTATTTCAATGGGTTCGATTCTGCAAATTTCCAATTCAGACATATCTTCACGTTTCAAGGTTCCTAGAGTCGAATGATACAGTTTTTAAAATGTCTATATGTGCACATGTATATATGTATATTTGTTCTCAATTTTTCGTCTTATGTATCTCGAGAACAAAGTATGATATTAACATAAAACCAGTGTATAACTTATACTTGATTAAATTTTATACCAACAGAATATTTAAATATTTTTCCAATTTTTGTTAATTTCCAATGAGAAGTCAGTTATATTAATTTTCTTGATCGCACCTAGACCAGATTCTTTGGTGTGGTTCTATTTACTATCCGATCAAATAAATAGAGAAAAATATTGTCAATAAATTTAAGAATTAGTAAATTATACATATATATTTACGATTGTACGAATTTTTTTAACATAAAAGCAAAAAAGTTAACATTAATACAAACCAGTTGATGAATGTTAATATTCAAATAGCAGTTCATTAATAATAGGTATTTAAATTAAAATTTAGATATAATTAATGAAAAACAAAAAAAAAAATAAGTTAAACAGTTGAAAATTTTTGTTGGTTTTTAGTACTTTTCATTAAACAACAAGCAAGATTGAGTTGTTAGGAATATGCTAATTGTTTATTTTCTAAAAAATTAATTTAGATTCATATATACTGTTGGTCAATGAATAAGTTATGACAGTGTTGACGTAATAATATTTGTAAAAATTCCGAAAGAAGATTTATCTTAATACACGCAGGTAACGAAAACATTGTTCAACGTCATCCTGATAATCAAACAAATTTCAAATCAAAAATCTTTTCAAGATATCCCAAGGTAATCATGAGTGATTTTATTATTATATATTATTATATTGTAATATTAAGTAATATTATTTCAACTATTTTCTAATAGACAGTCGAAAAATTAACTTTCAATTTAAAAAATTTGGCTGAATCATTTTGAACTGAATTTGAATTTATTTCAGGCAACCTTAAAATTTATAAATAAAGGTTATTTCTATGATTGTGCAAAAAATATTTAAACGAAATTGATTTCAAATTTCGGAAATATAATATAATCTGTCAAAAATAATAATCGTAATAATTTCATAATATTTATTCCAAGTAAAGAGATATGTTTTAAAAAATCCGTAATTTGCTTGTTAAAATATTTATAGTGTTCATATGGAATTTTTTTCAGTATTAAAAGAAATAAAAAATATCCTGTCTGAACCAAATAAATGATCAATCACTTGTAACACTACACGAAGAGAATTTTTTCACTAAATCTAAGTGCAAAAATGACAAGTGTACGTTTCGAAATTTATAAGTAAAAATATTTCTATTCGATAGTAAATTTTTGAGTTCTTGTTCGTTAATTTTGTACTTAAGAGGTGTTTTAGTAAAATAATTACTTAGGATAACTCAATAATAACTTACAACAACCCAAAATTCACTGTTGAACAGAAATATTTTTACTTATAAATTACTTATAAAAACGTGGATTTGTCATTTTTGCACTTAGATTTAGTGAAAAAATTCTCTCCGTGTACTGATATACTATAAAAAAATTCTTTTAATATATCAAAACTTTAATGATGAATCAAAAATTTTTATCACCTATAAACATAAATACGATTCCATCTGGATGAACAAAAAAAATACGTATCAGAAGGAGAAATTTTTGGATATGGTCCTTGAGGGTTAGTCAACTATTCGGTATATTTTTTACTCTTTATCTGATTGATTGGTTAAAATTAAATATATTTGATTTATACACATTAGAAATATGCAATATCGATGTTGATTATGAGACATTAGGGATTGAAAAAATAATTGCAAATAACGTGCATTTAGTTTATGCAATATCAAAGAGATACTATATGATTAAGCCCTTCCCCTATAGCCACTAATGCTTGGTTGATAAAGTGGAATCACTATCGTCTCGAGAGATTGTTATTAACTCACTCTTATCTTCATCAACTAACAATAAACGTTCTCTCATTCTCTCTTTTTCTTGTGTAAGTATCTATATGTACACTCCATAAGACCAAATACAAACAAATACGAAAAATAAATGTAAAGTAGGGATATATACATACCTACCAGTAATTCGGTTATAATAATTGCAAAGTCCTACAAGATATAATTCCCATTGTTCCAAGAGAGTGAAAGGGGATCATCCAACGTGATTTTTTATCGTATACATAGAGGGTCCACGGTTACCTTCGCATATCGCGACCACCCCACGATATCTTATATGGTTTCTTTTCTTCTTATTTGCTCTGAGCTGCATTCACAATCGCTGGAAAAAATTTCATAATGTTAAAACTTGATCAATAAATAATTTGAGAAAAACATCCTAACAGCAGTTATCAACAATAATTGTTTTACACATTTTTTTTTTTTTTTTTTTTGTATTATTATAAAATCGTTTAAAAATTTAATTAAATATTTCATCAGTTTACTTGTTACTATGAAATTAAGAAAAATTTATGTTTATCATAATAAATAGAAAATATTTAATAGTTTACTCTAAATCAATTACTACGATTATATAAATAATTCATAATGCCTTATTTTTATATAGATTGGAAAGAATTAATTTAAAAATATTTGAATTTCAATTACAGTAATTGTTTACATTCTAAAATGCAGTGATTAGTAGAAATATAAATGAAAAAATTATTTAAGATAAATTAGCATAAAGTTTATTACCTTTTCAAGACAATATGTAATTTGAATGATCTGTAAATAATAATAATTCATTAAGCAACGTGAAATTATTATAACTAACTTAAGTAACATTTAAATATATATTAGGTAAAATTAATTATACTGAATAACAAAAAATACTATACAATGAGGAAAAAGAATAGTTATACTATTAAAAATTGATAATAATTTCCTTTATAAAATATTTATAATATAAGAAAACTTTTGAAAATAACCATTGGTTATAAGAGTCAATTTGAAGATTTGATCGAAATGCATAAATTGAAAACATTATATAATCATTTAAAACTGCAATTATCTAAGTAACATTTTTTTTTCTCTTAAAAAAGTCCGACATTATTTATTTATGTAATAACTAGTACAGAGAAAATGTAAAGGTAAAAGTGTAAAATTGTAAAATGAACACGTCAAATATTTTATAAAGAAATGAATTTTATAATTCATTATGACATGGGCTTTATATAATAAGAGTACATATCGAAACCGTCGCTTATTGAGTTGATCAGCCCTTGGTCTCATTCCTCTTTCTTCAGTGTTCGTTCTTTAGGGTGCTTTTACCGTGCGTAAATATAGGGCACCACGTAGCGATGCACCGTAGAGGCCTGACCCTAATGACCCGAGAACTCGAGGCTGAGAAGCCACAGAGAGGAAAGATGAAGAGACGAAGAAGCAGAGAAAAAAGTGATGGTGAAGAAGTGAATAAAGAAGAAATAGAAGGAGATACAGAAAGGAGAGAACTCGAAGAAACAAGTATCCAGCGAACGGCAGGCAGCCAATGAAGGAAAAAAAAATGAAGTAAAAGAGATTCTTGAAGAAGGGAGATGAAAAATTAAAGTGCAGTAGGGTCCAACAGAGACCTGTATGTGGTGGGGAGATAAAAGTACACTAAAGAGACGTACGTTCCCACACGAACCTCCCAAGATGCGTCCCGGCGTTGGACTTGGACCTCCGATGCCCAGAAGCTGATAAAAACAGCTACAAAACTGCCTACCGGTGCTTTCTGCCTTTTGCTCCTGCGTTACTCCCTATCCCTTACACCCGTCTACGTCTCTCCTTCTTATTCTGTTTTCAAGCCTAAAGGATCTTCACTTCTTTCCTCGCCTCAAGTATTGTTTCAGGTGAGAGACTCGTTGCTGATCTCACTGGCTCTTTAGTAAGTCATACATTGGATACACTCCTTCATTCGATAGAGATATCTCCCTTATTTGACACTAAAGATTTTCAAGATAATACATTCAATTATATCCACCACATTCTGGTGATACCACCATCAACTATATTTATAACCTAACAAGTAATTAAATTTCTCATGTAGAAGATATTAATGATCAAACAAGAAAAAAAATATGATGAATAACATGTCAAAGGATCAACTTTATTATTATGAATCCTGTAGTAATTATCCTCGAGATTTTCTATGTTTTATGTAGTTGAAAGTGTGAATGTTAAATAGGTATGATGAAAAAAAATTAAATCATAAACTATATTCTGAGGGCATATCTTAACAGAGTTGAAATGTTAATAATGATGATGACAATGACGATTATATACGTGTGGATTAAGCAAATGAAACGAGGTGGCCTCGGATTTCTCGTAAAATCTTTAGAATCGCTACCCTTTTTTTTTTTTTTTCTTTTTGGCGCGATGTTGTGGAAAAATAAAAGTGTTACTGCGAGTTTATACTCTTTGTGACGTCGTTTAGTATTCTATGTGATGTTTACAGAAGCCAAATGTCCAGACTGTTTCGTCCTTTTTATCTGATGATTAACACTTGAAAACGACATAGGATTGAATATTTAATAGCATGTTTTTGTTAAAAATTTTTGAATATAAGCATTTTCTTTTTTATAATTCTTTAATCTGTAAATTATTTCTCGAAATTCAACAATAAATTGTGATTATTGAATTTAAGATGTGTTTATGATATATCTATAATGCTATCTATAATAGATAAATAAAATATGTCTTTGATGATCTTATTATTATTATTATTATTATTTTTTTTTTATAAATGTTTATCGAGAATTTGCAAATAATTGCAAGTCGATCGAAGTACGCGTACAGGATAATTTAAGTGGCATTGTTGCAATTGCGACATCGGTATACCGTGGGAATGTATCTCAGAGGGAACGAGAGCTCTCATGAAGATCTTTAAGACTACATAAGAACGGTGCACTGCTTGAGGCATCAACATGAACGGGCTCTGATTCACGCGCTTACGGTCATTGATGCGTTAATATACATTTTTAATGTACGTATATGTAATATTGTGCGAAACAACATCAAATTTCTCAATTGTATACACGCATAAGAGATGGAATAATTATAATTCATTGTTTAGATATATTTTTTCTGTAAATTTTATCATTCTTATTATTATTATCTATAATTATTTTCACACTTTAATGACAATTGTTGGTTGCAACAAATGAAAAAGTTGTATGGTCAAGCATAGTAAAATAAATACCGTAATATTTTGACATCACCTTGATGTTGATTATCATATATTAGTCAATCATGATTTTAACATTAAATTTATTCATTATTGGACTATAGAATTAAAATTAATTAAAGAGAGACTAAATATTTATTGGTTACTAATGAAATTCTATGATAGTTATCCTTTCTGTAAATAGAATTTATTAGCTGTTTTTATTTTTATTTAATTGTATGTAGTTTTACATTGATGATTATCAGCAACTCTTTCAAGCAGATGGAAAATAAAAAAAAACATTTATTCTATTAAAGTGAGCATTTATTATCATTGACTAGATTTATAGATTTTAATAGTTAATAAGTTTTTCTTTTAATGGAGAAAAAAAATGTTACGATAGAAAACGTTTAGCTTTATTAATGATTTATTGTTTATTATTGATAAAATATTCATTATCTTGTGTATTTCATTATGATTATGGCATTCAGTCTTCATCAAAGAGTTATAAAAAAGGTGAAATTTTTCGACTCGGGATATATATATATATTATAATAAATTTTAGAAAAAATAAATTATTCAGGAAAAAAATTGTCTTATGCTATTTGTTACAAGAAATTCCAACAAAAATTATGAATGACTATTTTTAATTATTGATTATTTCAGTATTCTAGAATATCATCTATCATCAAGCAATAAAACGTTTCATAATATAATCTATTAACAATTAGATTTAAATCTTTCAATAATTATTGTAATTATCTTAAAACGTTATTTGAAGTGATTTAGTAAACAATTTCATGAATCGGAAGAAATTATTGATTTTCATCATAAAATTAAGACTATTTTTTCTAAATTATTTATTTACAATGATTCAGGAATTTATTAAATTCAATCCAATAAAAAAAAAGACGTTTTACTCCAGTTACAGGTACAACAGCTTTAAAACTACATTTCATTATTCATTATTGTAAATGAAATTCTAATATTACATTTTTCGTAGATGATAAGTATAAATTTTTTTTTATCCTTTTCTCACTACACCAATAAAAATACTTAAACACTATTCTTTCATTCCTGAACAATAAATCATTCTATACTTAACGTTCAATACTCATTACACAATTTGTTATTTTCAAAGAATTTTCGCATCTGATTCTAGAATGAAAATAAATCAACGTGAAAACATACTTAAACCGTCATGATATAAGATGAGCGAACGCAATATCTCTTTTTTGTATCTCGATTCATCTTTTTTACGGGAAGAATCTATAGTTATAAGTTGAGAATTATAGAAAAAAGATAAAAATGATAAAGAAATAAAAGATTGGTTTGTTTAAGAGAAGAAGGGATATAGGATTGGAAAGAGTGGGAGGTAAAGGAGTAAAAAAAAAAGAATTCTGTTCTTACGTGTTTACCACCATGATGATTATTATCACGTGATACCTCACGTGGACGGTGGATATCTTACCTAATTAATCTGATCGAAGGGAGTACAACTGAAAGTCTGAGAGGCGAGGCAAACACAGTGAACCAACTCCAAACGCCAGGACTCTAGAACCAGCACGCAAGGAATACCAGATTTATACAGCATCTTCCAATGTTTTTACTCTATCTCTATCTTCACTCTTGTCCAAACATGCTTGAGATAAGAAAAAATACGGCGATTATCTCAACTTAAAAAGCCTTTATGTAATACATTTGTCTCTGCGTTGTACTCATTTTAATTGATTATAAATTATCATCTTGTACGTAAATAATCATCAATGTCTCAAAAATAGATAAAAACATTAACCACACTATTTTATGAAAAACCTGTATGTAAATAATACCTAGTAATTGTCATTCATTATCAGTACTTACGATTCGGTTTTTCGTAATTTTATTTCTCGCTTTATAACGATTGACTGGCAGTTGGATTTATATTTAAATACGCTGGGGATTTCCGAAGCACAAGAAGTGAGGAGGAAAGTGAACAGTTAAACTAACAAGTAATCTTCATACATGAGGTAACTATCATAATAATAGATATTACTAGAAACAAGTACAGAAATACTCATTAATCAATTTATATGGTATTATGAAAATTTCTAAGAAATAAAAAATTGTGTATTTTTCTAAATAGACCCAATTAAGGTAGCATAGATCCTAAAGAAATATTCACTTAGTAGGGACTGAAAAATTTTTGTTTACAGTGAATGAGTATTTAAATTATGATGCAAGATATTTTTTTATGTTCAAAATAATTTTTTTTACTGTTAATAAATATTAATTGCTGTAAATATTCTTTAAATAAATTGTCTTTATTTTGTATTTTATTAGATAATTTTGAACACAAATAATCAGTTGCTAATTCTAAACATAAATTTCTTATTTAACTATTTCCCACAATACGCAATAAACTATAATTGAAAAAAAAATTTTTTTAACATTAACTCAAATTATGTATATAATATTTTTATAGAAAGTTTTTGTCTATGATAAAATTTTCTTACTTATATATTGTTGACTCCATTATTAGTCATCGACTGCAAAAAATTAATGAATGAAAATTACATAAACGAATTTTTATTAATTAGTTTCAGAAAATGCTTCGATAAAGACATTTGTGCTCTTTCTAATAATCAATTTTACTATTAGCTCACAAATAATAGCGTGGGTATGTATTTCTCATTGCCGTGTAAGATTATTTTTATAATAATTTCTTATCTTTTCCAAAAATTCTTATTTTTAGTTGAATATGAAATATTATTGACAGTTATCAACACAATGTCATTTGGTAATAGTCAACATTAAAATAAAGTATATATGTAGTTAAAAGAAAACAACAGTAGTAGCTCATTTAGTTTCCTCAGGCTGACCTACATGTTAGCACTGTTAAGTCATTCGTATTAGCATAGGGTTGATTTCGATGCCATTATATGCACATAAACTTCTTGAAGTGGCTTAAGTTGACAAAGTTCACAATTACCATGTAAAAAACCAAAAAATTGCAAAAATTTACATTTTTATTACTTTTTATTTGGTACATCAAAAATCTATTACTGTTTAATTAATGCTGATTTAGTAGAGAGACTAATGAAAATTAACTCACTGATCCAATCTGGTCTTCACTAGCACAATGAACAAAATTTTATCTCGATTCGTTTTTCTAATTTATTCACTTATTTGTTAATCAATTTGCTGCCTTTGATACATACTGTAGATTTACTTACTAAAATTTTGCATATAAAATTTTTTGCTCACATCTATTACCAATTACTAAAAGGTCTCTATTACATATAAAGATAAAAAATAATTTGATTAGCATTCTTATTTGATATTTATTTATATTCTATAACTAAATGAGTGTTTTTTTATGTATTATGTTAATGTAAATGAAAATAATTATATATCAATTCAATTGTTTAATTATAATAATCTACTTTCTTAATTTAAAAAAAAAAAAAAAATACTAAGGCAAAATGTCATTTTAAAATCAAGAGACTAAAAATAAAATTTCCACGACGACATGAATATTCATGGTCTAGAGCGATATCCCTAACGCGGTTTGCGCTCACTATAACGTCTCAATTCTCTTCGATAGCACGGTCGATTCTTGATGTTATCTCGCGAAGTCCACGCGGCTCTCCCGAGTGAGCGTCAAGATCGGGGAAGCGCAGTAGTACAGGCACTACTAGCACGAGATAATGGTATCTGCTTAAGGATTCAACCGATAAATTAAATATCGATGGAGACCCGTGTGGTGCACTTACTGACTTTAGTCTATAGGGTTAGAGGGATAATAGTGTTGAACTTTCTTTTTCCATCTCTTTCTTTCTCTTAGTCTTAATTTTTTTATTCACTTCCTAACCTGTACAATGGCATACAAAAGTGCTCGCGCATTCGCAACGACTGCCATTAGCCGTAATTATCGAAAGAAAAAATAATCGCGGTACATGGCACGCCGTTGTGCATCAGGGACGCGTGGGTGTTCTTCCACATGCACCCTCCTACTTCTTAACTTCTTTCAAGTGAGATCACCAGCGTCCCCTATCGTTGAAGGTCTGTGTTAATTTATTTAAATTACCACGCGCGAATGGCATTTCACCGATTCGCCATTGTCAACGATTTTGTTATTTATTGTTTAAAGACATACCACAGTTTCCACCCTTTTTCTTATTGTTTCCCTTATTTCTTACTGACCCAGACGTAAGTAGTTACCCGCTTTTGTTGCTCTCTCATTTCACCTGGACAAGCCAACGGAATGCGAAGGTCTGGTGTCTAGACTTTCTGGTGTTTAATGATGATAATCACGATGACACATTGAAAAAAATCTCAACTTAAATTTATTTCAAATCGAGTAACCTTTACTTCATTTGTAAACCAATGTATGGGCTTCTTTGTTGAATATACATTCGTTTTCAGCACGGCAATTTTCTCCCGTGATTTGATTGCGATTATTATTGTATATATATTGGCTAAAGAACGAAATTTCATTTCTTAATAAATAGTATTTATACAAAACTAGTGGGAACCTTTACTGGTGTAAGTAGTAAAGTAGTATTATTAGTCAGTAAATTTAACTTAAGTCGCTCTTAGCATTGGACATTTTCAATATTATAATTCGGGTAAATCATATTTAATATTATGAATACTAGAGGCATTATATTTATTATTATATTTATACGTATGTATTATTGTCATTTACTTATTTTTAGTGTAATTATTGACGGAGCATTAATGAATAAATATATTTATTAATTTTTAATTTGTAAAAGTAAAGTTAAATTGCAACAAAGTTTCTTCAAGATAAGCTTCTCTCAATACTAATTTTTAGAGTATTATAAAGTATTACATGATTGTTCTGATAATAGTCACATCATACATAACTATTACAACAATACTATTATAAGCAATCTTCTAGATTGCTAATATAACTATCTGAATAGATAATGTAGCTGTCTAACTTTAAACTTCACTAAAGTATTATTACAATAGTAATCTTGAATTAAATTTTGGGTTAAACTTCTGTAGTAATTTTCGCACATTGTTCATCCAACAATATTCACTTTCAATATTTTCTTTAATAGATAAATATTATCTATAAATTATAAATTAAATTATAGTACACACTGTCTAAATAAAAAATTGAAATTTTCTAATCTAAAATATTTTAAATAAATTTAAAAATATCAACTAACTTTTCATTCCACTCCTGTTTTTACTATTGATAGAAATAAATATTAAGAATTTATTCTTGAACATAGATCAAAAATTTTTTCCCTTAATTAACATTAATTTATTTATCAAGAGTTTTTAATACACCACAATATCACCAAAAAAAATGATAAATAGCTAGTAATAATGGTATGATTAATATATAGAATTGAAAATGATTGCTGATTGCAAGATTGAAGGGAATCATTTTGCTTTTGCGACAGTTGTCATAAGTCACGCGACAGCATAATATTACGAGTGCCGATGTCCCTCTAATGAATACTTAATGTGTCGTTGAGCATGATTAATAGTTAGATGGTGACGTTAGAGGGAGGGAAAAAAGAAAGATTAAGTGTGGAAAGAAGAAATAAAGGAGACCCGTGGAAAAATGGCTTTGTAACTAACCGTATTTCTTATTATTAACACTTAGACAAAAAATATGTTCTCCCACACTCGATGACGTACGTAAGAATAAAGTGCATAAGAAGAAGAACGAGGTGAAGAAGACGAAGAAGAGTGATTTTTTACCAAAATACACATAAAAATGTTCAAATTTTTATTGTACAAAAGACAACACACTACGATAGATTATACATATAGACAGTAAAATTTTACTAAAATTTATTCAAAACATAAAAATATACTCCTAATATTACTAAATTTTTAATCCAGTGATTGTTCATTATCATTTTACCAAAACAAAGGATAAACAAGGATTTTATTTTATATCATTAATAATAGTAATAATAATAACTATATTATAAAATAATAAATGAATACAATTTATTTATGATGTTGCAAATGTTTCACGAGTATTTTTTTTTTAATTAAAAATTTTTATTACCCTAGAAACGTTTGCAAAGCATCAGATGCCTAACTTAGAGCTTTTAGAAGCATCTCTGATCAACATCTGGCTTGATAAAGAATTGAATGTAAGAGAAACATTCATCCTTTCAAAATAAATTCTTCTATTAATTGATTAATTAATGCTTCATTTGCTGAAGTTATACGATATACCGGAAAAATTTATCATGTCACTAATACTTAGAATTTTGAATTATCCTCAAGGGCATTACGTAGAAAGGAAGTGACGTAGGTTGCCTTAGACTTGGCGCCAACCACAAACAACTTTATGAGATAAGATTAAAATAATTCTACCATCATTGAAGTAATGTGATCATTTGATTCACTTCTGTTTGAATAATACATCTAGCACAATGTATATTAAATGGTCTTAATCCTTCGAGATGCTGATGACTAACCAACTGCTTCTGAGACGTACCTGGTGCTATTTCTAACAAATGATTGTAACTGCTGGGCTGCCCCCTAATGAGTAAAAAAATAAATCGCATATTCGATTTTGATTAAAAACAATATCTTACAGATATTGATATTGAAATAATTAAAACGAAAAACCACCATGATGAGCTGCGAAAACGTTTTTTACAAATTTCATTTTTACACATTGACAACTGACAATAATTTCTAATTATTTTTATGATAATAAGATTGTTTTTGATTTTTTGTTTGAGAAATGAATAATAATAATAAAATTCTAATTTCAAAACTTGTAGTTAATACAATTTTTTGACTTTTTTAACTCAAATTAATGAACATTTATTAATTATGAGTGACTATTTAATTATTTAAGTAGGTCTCAAGTATGTCACTGTAAATGAGAAGAGAAATTTAATTAATTAAATCGGTCAATTTAACGAACTAATGCAGGAGCAATATTTTGATTTTTCATGATAACTAGTGTAATATTAGGAATATTTAATATCCAGCTTTATTAAGAAATAAAGTATTTTTTTAATTTTTAACCATCTAATTTTGAAAATTATCCATCAATTAACTACTTTATTTGTCCTGCATTTTTATCAATGAAATCTGATTTTTTTTTTTTTTTTTTTTTTTCAGAATGTAACAGAAAAAGCTATTAAGTCTATTAATGAATTCTTCTATGTTTCATGATATTTAAAAAAAAAAAAAATTACAAGAAACAAATTCACCAGCTCGTCACAGTGGTATTCCCCTTTAAACACTAATATACCGTAATTGCAGCACCAAGAAATTGACTAAATAATCTAGTAGCTCCTATAGCAGCTGTGAGTACTTGATTTCTCACCCCACCTTCGGGATTCTGTTCTGAATTTTCTGGCCATCCTAAACCAAAGTTAAAGTTACTAAAGAGAGGCGGAGGATATGTGGAACTTTGTCCCTTGACAATTAGCCTTGGCCTCGATGTTGTGGGCCTTTTTGAGGTCGTTGATATAATTTGAGGTCTAATTGTTGTCGTGGAAGTAATGCTAATACCCTAAAGTATCAGTTGGTCGATATACGAAAAACTTTAAACAGCTATAATCTGATTCATAGAAAGAATTTCCTGTTTTACACCTACCTGAAGTTGCTCTCGAAGTCGATTAGGAGGAGAAGAAGGTTCAATGCCTTGTGCTTTCAAAAGTTCTGCTAATAATACTGCATTTTTAGAAGTTTGGCCTTTTGTTGTTGCTTCTGGAATTTTCACCTTTGCTTGACCGTTCAAAATTGCACGCAAGAAGGCTTCATCATCATTTGAAAGAACTAAAGATTCCTTCTTGCCCCCTTTCTTAGCTAAACCAAAGAAAATATCATTTTGTTTCAGTAGTTTATTTTTTGTTAATTCACTGATAAATTGACAATGTTAACAAAGATAATTTATTGTTACATATTATAAAAGGAAAGTCAAGTTATAACCAAAGTTATTATTCATTAGAAAGAAATGATAGTATATATCAAGATTTGGATGCTTCAGACATTTCATAACAATATTTCTTCATGCTTCATTTCACTCAATTGTAATTCATTCATTAAATATTAAAAGTTAATGAGTATAAGATTTCTCAATCAGTTACACGCGAATGTTCACGTTACAGAATCCAAATCATTCACATTAATGTTACTCAATTAATAAACTATAAATTACCTTTTTCAGAAGCTTCCAAAAGTTCCAACAAAAATTTAGCATCCTCTTCCGGAGAATATTTAGTTGTTGCTTGAGGACTAGTAGCTTTACCTCCTGACACTACTGAATTAGAATAATCAATATGATCAATTTGTTCAGATGCAGCATACATTTCCTTTGCGGCTGTAGTAAAAATTGGTTTTGGAGTCGTTTGTACTGGTCTGAAAGTTGTTTGAATAACTTTCTTTACAGGTTTTTGTGTTGTAGTTGTTAGAGGTGCAAAAATGTTACGTCCAAATATTGCCTGAAGCAAACTGGCTCCAAAACCCATTGGTGCTCGTGTTGTTGTCAAAAGTGATGCAGGTCTTGCAGCAACAGGCTTTCTAGTTATTAATTTAGGAGTTACTGTCGTAGTAAATGAAACCATAGGAATAGTAGTAGTTGATGTTATTGTATTTATTATACTAGCAAGATTGGATGATTTAATTGTCGGGGGATGAGTTGGGAACGTATTGAAAATAACTTGAGAAGCTGAAGGTGTCATCGTTGATGTCGTGGTTGTTGAAGTGATAGTAGTGGTGGTCTTGGTAGTTATTTCAGTTGATTTGGAACTGGTTGTTGAAGTGACGTCAGTCACTGGTTTCCAAGTGAATGGTTCCGTGGTCGTGGTAGCTGCTACTGGTTTTTTCGATGACGACTGCAGTAAATCGATTATGATTGGCGGCGACGAGTGACCGAAACTTGCAGGTAAGATATCCAGTGAATTCGGCGAAGCATTCGATGGCTGAATGGCTTTCGGAGAACGCGTTGGACCAGCTTGACTAAGAGCTAAAGACAAGATCTAAAAACGGAAAAAAAATTTGTACAGTTACATACATAATTTATTAGTAAGCCAGAGATAAGTCATTTTTCTTGCTCAACTAATAACGTACGACATTTTATATTTATAATCATGGCTTATCTAACAAGTTAAGGTACTTAATATTTGAGCTACTCTATTGATTAATTCTTAGTCCATAAGTTAAACGCCTTCTTTCCTTGGATATAAGATAAATTCTTCAGATCCATTTGAGTAGTTTATGAACAAAAGATTTTAACTTTGAGGGGAGGCAGAGAAGTTGACGTCATCCTTGTTACCACGTTCAATGCCAATGGCCCGTAAAACGTTAATTATTATAGCAATCTGCGATGAAACAATCCGCATAATTGCGGTACAAGAGATAGAAAAAAAGGAAGCAGTTAAATTTCCCCAAGCTCCTCACATACGCGACTGCATGTCGTGATAAAACAACCGATATAAAAATAGAAAAGAGAAGGAAGGATACAAATTAGCTTACGGGCACGATCTAAACTATACGAGAGGTCGAAATGGTTGGCAGGAGACCTCGAATCGTGCAATTTTCTAAGTACACGTGTATGCGTACAAAATACACTAGGATCTTCACTTGAAGAAAATAATAAAATGTGATCACAATGATAGTAAATCACGGAAAACAAATATATCTTATGTGATTTTGTAATAAACAAATGGGATTAGTAATTGATAATTGATCTTGATCTTTATTTACCGTTAGCTGTCTCCAACATTAATTCTGTCTGATTTCAACTCAATATTTAATTTACTCTTGATGTATAACAAAAAGTAATGAAATGCATTTTAAATGTTATAGAGCTAGTCATTGATATATTGTAGTTTAAAGTTATATGAAATTTAACTTGGTGTAATAATTAATTATGCCATTAATTCATTGAATAAAAAATGATGGATAAATCAGTGAATGTTAAAGTTGTCCATAGCGTCAACGTATGAAGGCCGACGGCAAGGCCGTATTCGTCCGTTCACCGTGAGTAGTTGCAAAAGACGATAATAGCTACGCTTATAGTTATCATATTGTGTTGGAGTTTCGAAAGAAGTGCACGACCCGAAATAGACCTGTGTGTTCACTATCAATTGATCTACCCACCACCTGGGCTCTTTAGAAACTACGCAACTGATCTAGATGACTCACGCGGGCGATGATTATTTTTTTGTTTTTCGCTCGAACGCTCCCGAGCATAGTCTTGGAAATTGCTAATAACAAGTCCCAAATGGCGGATATAGATTACTGTTGAGTAACTCTCTAGATAGTGAGAACGGCCAACTCTATTTCAATTCGATTGTCGCGATAACCAGAATCGTCGTGTAGAAGTTACTTACCTTGTTTGCTAATAACCGCTCGACCTCGGTCAACGTCTTTGGAGTAGAACTGATTGAATTCGGTCGATAATCTGATTCTAGCTAAAAACCAAATATTAACATTACTCATTTTTTTCATCAGATGAAAATTATTTTATAATTTTATTAGAGGTATTTGCTTACTAGAGTATTAAGAAAAGCTAAATCATCGAAAGTGGTACCAAAAGATGTCTGCTTAGGAATGTCTATTGTAGTGAATAATGGCGTTGTAGATGTACTCATTGTACTAGTTGTTGAGGCTGCCATCGTTGGCGTAGAAAGAGGTGTTGTTGTCATCATAGTTGGCGTGAAGTTTGTCGTTGAGGTTGTGGTCATTGGCCTACTGTTAGTGGTAGATGTGGTAGTGGATGTAGTAGTTGTTGGTGTTGTCATAGATGCACCAACTGTAGTGGATACAGTGGGCGCATCATTGGTGATCGTGATCGAAGTGTTTCTGGCCAACTGGTTGGCGTTCAACAAGGGGGTGAAGACCTCCAAGAGTCGATTTATGGGATGCGCCGTGATCGGGGATCTCGATGAGCTCGGTTCGTCCTGTAACATAATTATGTGAGCGACGATGATAATATCTACATTGGAATAATCAAGGCCTTTCCTGGGCCGGCAATTGTTGTTATATCGGTAAACACTCACCAGGGTGTTAGATGCAACGGATGCTCTGATCATTGGAGACTCTGTGGTGATACCAAAGATTTGATTAAGAGGGTCTTTCCAGGGGAAACCTGGCGGTGCGGTGACCCGACCTTGGGCTTGATTGTTCGTAAGAATATCCAAAGGAGGTATAGCACTGCCTGGTGAACCTTCATTTATTGCACTCTGTAAATGGAAATAAATTTATTTCGAGATTAATTTTTATAAAAAATATATTCTAAAGACGATTAAAAATTGAAAGCAATTAATTAAATGTATTATACTGACTGCTACTGAATTTATCTCTACACTCACGACCCTCGAATTGTTTTGCGCTGTGTCATTAGTCCAGTAGTTGATGAACTTCTCCTGAAACATCGAAGCGCCACCGCAGTGGCCAATACACTAATGCCGATTTGCATCAACCGTAAATCACGTACAATCTTTTGTTTCTTTTTCTTTCTACTTACTTGTCCGATGTACACGGTGCTGCGTTGACCTCCGGCCTCTTTAGTCCTGCTGGCCTTGTCTCTTTCTATGTCCTGAATAATTCGACCACCCTGCGGATTGATGCTAGAAGGTGTCACACCCAATGGTGGTCGTAAACCTCCTGGAGATGCATCAGTTATCTATACACAAAAATAATTTATCAATTTTCATTACACAATGAATTATAATAATTAATGAATAACATAAAAAATTTTCCATCTTCAATTACAGAAGATTATGATAGCAATAAAATCAACTTATTGATTGTGCGTACATGCGAAAATGAAACTTGTGCATTAAGTGCATAAATATATACAATTTTTTTTATAAAAAAAGAAAAGATTATATACAAATTTTATTGAATATATGCGTATCAAATTTCGATATTTGATTCCTGAAAATTAAAGCCAACTCATTTAAATACTGAATGAAAAAATAATTTGATCTTAAGATTAAAATAAACAACAGCAAGTTAGCATGAAGAAAATAACAGAATTTTAAGCGTTAAAATGCAGACACATTATAACAATTAATATAAAATATTAATGTAAGAAAAAATGAATTAAAAAAAAATTCCAGTAGTATGAAATAAACGACAGAGGTACCATGTTTGTAGAGGAAGGCTGGGTACCAACAGTACCGATGCCGGGCATTAAAGTGGGATCACCAAATTGATTAAGGCCATCTCCGTCAGGACTGAGGGCGTTATCAGATAATCCAAGATCAAATTGACTACGAAAACCATCAGCTTGGCCACTGGGTTGGGCAAATATAGATCCTGTTGGACGGTTATTAAAGATCGCGGTATTCTGGTTATTCGTGCCTTGGTTAGCCTGGTTATATTGAAGAATGGGTCTGGGCCTGTTAGTGGTAGTACTGGTGCTAAGCGAAAAAACAACTTCTACCGGGTTCGTCGGTGGATCCGGTATTACCGTTCCATTAGGAAATTTGCGAACAAGTTTTCCATCTGGATAGATTCCAAAGATGACATAAGGGCTGTTGACATTTCGTGCATCAATCAAGTTGTCTTCTGGTCGTTTGCGCACGATAGTTTTGTTTGGGTAGATTCCATAAACATGATAATCACGTAATGGCATTCGAGTTGATGAACTGGAACTAAGTCTTGGGGCTGGAGTTATTCGGGAACCTCCAAAGCGACCCATGTATGGAGTTGTTGAAGAGGGTGTGGTTTGCATAAATGTAGCCATAGATGCCGTGGTGCTTTGTATTGTAGATTGAGTTGTTGCTTCTGATGTTAATGGAACCATTGTTGTTGATTCCGATGTGCTTGTTGTAGTCTGAGTACTTGATGAGGATGGAGAAATAGAGGTAGAGGAAGATTGAGTAGAATTAAGTGGAATAATAGTTGATTTTGGAGTGGAAAAAGTCATTTCTGATGTTAATAGAGGCATTTCTGTGTTCGATAAAGAAGTTTCTGAAGTTGAAAGAATTTCGGAAATTGAAGGGATTTCTTCTAAGGTTAATGGAAGTATTTGTGTAGTTGATAAAAGAATTTCTGAAGTTGTGGAGCGAGAGTCAATAGTAGGGAAAGGATTTTCAGTGGTAGTTAGGATAGTTGCTTGCTGGGAACCTGCCGTCGTTTGGGCGGTTGCTGTTGTATTTTCCTGGAAACCGGCAAGCAAATTAGGATTATCAGTTGCAAGGGTTGTTTCTGGCGCTAAGGTACTTGTAGTTGGATTAGTTGTTATTGCAGGATCACTTGGAGTTGTTACGCTTGAATTTAACATTTCGATACCAGTGGTCGGTCCTAATGTTTCTAAGGTTAATGTTGTTATTATTAGCTCGATAATGGCATTAGTTGTACTATTAGTATCATCAATATTTGATAATGCATCTAACGATGATACAGATTTTTCTGTTGTGCTAAAAGTTAGTGTTATGTTTTCAACATGATTAGTTAAATCATCCCTGGGCGTTGACGTTATTTCTGAATTTAATGATTGTGATAACGTTGTTATTTCAACATCAGGAATTTCAGTTTTTAATTCTTTCGATTCTAAACCGGCAGTCATATTTAAAAATTGAGTTGTTGATATATTATCTAAATCTGTCATATTGTCAATCGAAACTTGAGTGTTTTCTATAATACTTCCTATGGTAACATTCTGTAAAGTAGTATTTTCAATCGATTCATTACCTTCTACATTTAATGCTAATTCTAAGGTTGAATTTCTATCAGTATAATCTAAAAATCCACCTAACAATTGAGCACCATCATCAGAGTTATTTTTTACAGTATTACTTTCAAGCTGGGAAGTACTTTGATTTTGGGAAACAATATTCATCAATCTCATCATCATTTGATTTAGTAAAGTATCATTAATTACATCAAGACTATCAGTTGTACTTTCAAAAACTACTTCTTCTGTTGTTATATTTAATTTACGATCAGAAACGGGTAAAGTTGTCATCTCAATACTCATAATTGTTTCATTATCAAAATTTAGAGATTCAGTTGTCATAATCGTATTTTCTATCATATTTTGAATATCTTCCGTTACCTGATCCATTGGAGTTATTGTTTCTATTTTAAAATCTTTAATTGAAGCTGTAGATGTAGATAACATTTCCGAGATACTTGAACTAGTATCGGAACTAATACTTTCTTTTTCCGTTGAATTTGATGATGTCATCGATACAGTAGTTCTTTCTATATCTGAAGAAGTAGTTAAATTATCTAACTTTGCAATAATAATTTCCATTGATTCATTCATTGAATCTTTACGCTCAGTAGTAGTATTTTCAATTATAACTGAAGCCTCTTGTGTCGAGGAAGTGATTATTTCTGGCTCAAAAGTCGTGTTGACTTCAGTAGTAATCATTTCTGTAATCGAATGTTGATCTAAAGTTGAGCTTTCTATTATTTCAGCATTAGGAGGCACAAAAGTAACATCATCAATATTAAAATTATCTATTGAAGTTGGGATGGTACTGGAATTTTCAATAATAATAGTACTGGAAGGAGCTGAAGACGCCTCTGGGGTAGAAACTTGATTGGTTTCTGTACTAGAAGATATTGAGATTGCATCAGTACTCGAAATTTTGGAATTTTCAGTACTGAGAAGAGTAGAAGCTATATTAGTACTAGAATTTTCAATAGTTTCAATGCTTGAAAAAGTGGAAGTTACATCGTTACTAGAATTATTTACATATTGAGGGTCAAAGGGGCCTCGATTTATCTCCGTATTCTCAAGAAGACTCGTATTTACTTCCGAGGTCTGTGTAAGGTCTGGCTGAGTGATAGTTGATATGTTTAGGGTCTGGGAATCCGTTACCACAGTTAAACTATCTGTTGTAGCTACTGGATTTACTATGGTTTCAGTGGTCATGTCATTGTTAGAGTTACTCGAAATGTTAGAATCTTTATCAATGACACTGCCGGCTACCTGGGCAACTCTATTGAGTTGCTGTTGACTCTCTTCATCAGTAGCTTGATTTACTTCATTATTTATGCTGACAGACTCTAATGATCGATAAAATGTTACTTCCTTTGGATCACTTAGACTTGAAATTGAGACAGGTGACGATGATTCGTCCTGAAAACAAAAAGGTGGTGCGTAGTGCTGTACATTCAATTGCCAAAGTGCTGATGTAATACGTGTGTAATTTACGAATCGAAAAGATTATTTCTATCCAATTATACACTCTTAAGTCTATAAATATTATCTTCTGATCAATAAAATTTATTTTTTAATAATAATTAATATACATATCAATTATTTTGTCATTAAAAATTTCTTCTACACCTGCTCACGTTTCGATCTCATATGAGCATAAAATGATTGTAATTTGCAGTCACAGCTCCAACTATATGAGTTCAATTTAAATTCTTTATTGGCTATATTTTATCCACCTACATTGTTCTAGATCTCATGATCCAAAAGTACAGTAGGAAAGTATTATAAATGTATTCTTTCCTTGACGTTTTGTTTACGAGTGCAATAATAATAGGTATAAAGCAAGATCAAATATAACGTCACGCTGCAATTTACTTTCACTTCTGAATGATAAGTACATGAAAGACCTTGCTAAGAATTTAAAAACAAATAAACATTATTTGAACGTCATAAATAGATTTTAAATCTATCTGAATATATATAATAATAGCTAATATTTTATATTTACAGTTTACATCACCATAACAAAATAATTGTTACCAAATGAAAAATTATGACATTTGAACAACTTAGTATTATCTCTAAAGTTGGTTTCCAAGAGCAATTTCAAACCTACAAGATTCTCAACATAAATTATAGCACCTCGACGATCATAACTTTAACACTAGTCCTCTATTTTGCAATATTTTACAGTGACAGTAAAAAAAAAGTTGTGCTTGTTGCTTTCGCTTGACAATATCACTCTACAATTGTGTAATAACACGTTGTACAGTCGTAACAATGGTTTTCTTTAGAATTAAAATAAATTTGAATAGTTAAAAGTTATATATAAACAACAGAATAATTTATAAAATGAATATGTTATATTTTATCAAAAAATTTAGTTGTAAAATGAATTTTTTGTATTTACCAAATAGCAAAAATACTTACCGATGATGATGTGAGTGAAGTTGTTGAAGTATTTCCAGCTGAATCAGCATCATTAGGCTTTCTCACGAACAATTCAACTCCCCTGTATCTCGCACTAAATCTCGGGGGAGACCCACTCGGTGTCACTCGTTGAGCTGTAGTCTAAATAACAATCTAATTAAGATAAAGATTTTTAACATTACTGAATAAATAGTAGACTAAAATTTTACCTCATTACTGCTAATATTTTGATAAACTCCAGCAAAAGCAGGAGTCTTGGCTCCAAGTACACTCAACAATGGAGCAACAGTACTTCTAATTTGTTCTAACAAACTTGCATTAGAATTTATCAAGTATGTTGCTCTTGCAGGATTGAAAATGTTTGAATCAGAATTCCCGCTATTACCTCTGCTGCTCGTAGAAATACCAGTTGAGTTGAAAGTTTCATTGGCATTCGTTTTATTTAAAAGCTCCAGACTCACTGCAGGCTCTTTCTTTATCGACTGTTGTGTTAAATTCTCTGTTTTTATTGATGTATGATATTTTGGAGTAATAGCAACACTCGATACTTCTTTCTTTTCTATCAGAGAATTTCCTGGCTGTGAAACTTCCAAGTGACGTCGATATGTTGCAGTTCTAGGTCGAGAATCACGTCTCCGCGAAGTTTGAACATTTTTTTCAGTTGTCAATGAGGAATAAGGATTTCTCGAAGTAACAGTTGCTTGAGTACTTGTTACATCAGATTTTTTATTTGGTTCTTGCCAGTTTTTATCAATATACGCTGCATTCCAGACTCTTGGTCTCTTTGTCACTTTAAGAGTAACACTCTTATGAGTTGTTTCATCATTTCTTACAGTCGTTTTAAATAATTGTCGATTTGTATTGGTATATCCTCTTAGTCGCATTGGTGGCTTTGAAACTACACTTCTTGAAGTATTCTGATTATCAATCGATTGTTGAGTTGGTTCCTGCCAATTTTTATCAATGTATGCGGCATTCCAAGCTCGAGACCGTCGTGTCGTACTTGACATTTTTACCGTCGTGGTATCAATATTATGAAAAGACAGAGGTTGAATTGTTGCCGTTTCTACATTTATTTTTTCTACAGTAGTTAATTCAGGATTGTACACTGTTTTACTTGGAAAAAAAACATTATCAGGTGTACCAGTTGTAGTGATCCTCTCTTTTCGATTCTGACGAATACGTATAGTTTCTCCAATTCTGACACTTCCTCTTTCAACACTTTTACTTGTCTTTGCAATTTTTTTATCAATTTTAGGTAGTGTAACTGTAACTGCTGTACTTGGTGTTATTGATGACAGCTTGGAATTACCGTATCTTTTTGGAGCTGGCAGTGATTTAGATTCTTCATTAAACTTAACTGAAATTATCGTAGATGAACCGTTAACAGGATTTACTTTCTCCTCACTTTTTAGTTCTGGTTTTATTAGTGTTTTAGCTTCTTCTAGTTTCTGTTTTGATCGTGTAGAAAAATTTGTGCCTGGCGTTCGTTTCTTTTGACCCTGAAAAATCTTTAAATCATTTCTAAAATTTCAAAATTTTTTGTTTATGTGGTTAACACTTTAAAGCAGATTAAAAGTCTATTATTTTACGTGCAGTATTATATATCATAGTATTATAATAGCTAATTTGTTTGTCAGTAAGCTAAGCTGTAATTAAAACCAAACATTAAACACTCATTATCATTCACTCCAGACTAACATGAAAATTTTCAAGTAAATTAGGCGTTGCTAAAGTAATAGTATGGTATTATTTTAATAGTGAACGATAAGTGTTTAAATATAATTTTAGCATTGTTAAAAAGAATTTTTATTTGACTTGTTGATACGCTATCCAATTAAATAGTGTTATTTATGAAGAGAAATTCAATTGGAACAAATGAAGTCATGAAGAGACGAAAAGATTCACCGTATAAATAATAACATAAATAAACGGTAAATCATATACCGTTACAAACGATTATGATAACAGACTATTATATGATGGATGTAATTGTAATTGTTTTCTTCCATATTTTTTTTAATAATTAATTGTTTTTAAAGTTAAAACCCAATGTTATACTTGATTGAAAGTAATGCAGATAAAATATTTACTATATTTCTGTTGTAAAGTCAATAATTGGCATAATAAATTGCGAATTTATATGAAATTTGATAAAAAAAAAAGTGCTCTAATTAATGGTCAAATGACGCAATATTTTCTTCCAGGATCGAGAACTCTCCCTCTCAATCGACCCGAATTACGTTCACCTCATTATCCACCTCCAACCAATACATTCTATTTCTCTGCACTTACTTTCTCTGACTATCGAAAAAATAAGAGCAATGGTAATACATACCAGGTAGGGCCGGATATTTATATATATGAACATTAAACAATCTTTGCTCTTGGCCGAGTTACTCTTTTTTTTTTTCTCTCGAAAGGACATCAGGGGAACATGGGAGAAAACCCGAAACTTATCTCAACAACTTTGGAATTTTTTATACCCCATATCTACTCTCTAGTCTTTTCTTTTTCTTATACCTTCTATCATTATACACCTCTAAAGCCTTGAATTCTAGCCATTTCGCAATATAAAAATATATTTGTATAAACCAGTTATTCTCTTGAACACATACTAAAATGTGGCTATCAATATGCACAATTTAAAATCTGGATTTTACATGCAAAATGTCATTACCCAGTTGTAGTTGGCGTTTAATGACAAATACTGATATAGAAAAGCTCCATATACAACACAAATCTATCTCTAAAATATTTATAAAACTATTTTTATCGGTCATCTTACTTCTGGTGATGTTGAAATATTGGACTCGGACAAAATAGGCTTTAGACCTGGGATTTCATCTGTTTCCGATTGAATGTCCAGTGGATCAGCTTGATCAGTTGAACGCAAATGACGGGTTACGATTTTCGTCACTTCATCATCCTGATAATAGATATACTAAGAAGGATGATTTTTAATTAATAACTCTACAATAGTTGTTTTATCTAGCCCCTTACTTATTTTTTTTTCCTATTAATTTTTCTTACATTCACCAAAGCATCGTTACAGCATAACAGTTTGAAATATTTATTTTAATATTAAAAGTTATTTTTGATATGAAACATTTAAATGATAAATTATTAAATATTTTATATTATGTATTAGTTGCTGATATTTTCAATCTAGCGCATGCGATTAGAAAATGATTAATAAAATATTTATCAAGTTACCCTGTTAATTTTTGGGAGTTCTGATTTTCCATTACTTTTATCAGAATTATCCTGTAATAATAAAATACATTATTAGAGCAAAGATAGCATCAAGTTTCACAAGTAAAAACAAAATTGATAAAAATGGGTCTGGACGCATTTGTGCCCACACGACGAACTTCCCATTATACTCTTTTTGAAAATAACGCTTAGCGCTCATACGGCAGTGTATAAAACAAATATTTGACATGTTCCCGAATACTCCAACACGATTCTTAATTGTTTATAACAAATTCGCGTTGTTATAAACATTTTACATTTGTTAAAAGTCATATCTCGTCATGAATAATATTATTTGGTTAGAAACATCCGAATTCATGTGATATATGCATTAGTTATTCGATAAATACAATTCTTAATTGTTTATAACAAAGTCACATTGTTATAAACAATGCGTAATTGTTGAAAGTCATATTAAGTTGTAAACAATAATGTTCAGTCAATATCGAGTTAATTTTCAAATGAAATTGTTATTCTTTTGCTTGAAAGTATTTTAAATAGTCAATCTTTTCATTTATTCATTATTAATTTTTTCGTTATAAAAAAAACGGCTCGACCGAATTCATTCAAACTTCTTTCAGATCTTCTTTACAATAATATCTTTCGAATAAATTTTGGTTACTTACGTGTGTACGTACAAACACACACATCATTTTAAAAGTTGATCAGTATACTTGCAAATATCTTGAAACGTGAAGATATGATGAAAATTCAAATTTCACCAATCGACCCAATTTCAATAACTTCCTAATGGGAAGTTAAAAATGACTAACAGAGTATAGATCCTTATTCTAATTTAAAACTTGGTAATTACAGTCTGCCTCATATACAACTGTATTAATACTCGATTAGATAAATATCTTTCAAACATTTTCTCGAAAAAAAACAGCATGTAAAAAATGAATGATTTAACTCACCAATTGTGCTAATTTTGCTTTAAACTCCAGTGGATAATTATCGCTTTCATCTACTATCTCTTTATCGGTTTTAGTGATTGAAACTCTATTTCCTCGGCGCCGGTTGTTTGATAAATTAGTCGTTGATATGACATTCGAGATGTTCTCAGTATCTTGATTATTAGAAGTAGTTGACACTGTGTACGATGCTTGTTTAACTTCTTTGCGACCGCGAAAATCCAAAATGTCATCAAAGTTCTTTTCTTTAGACAACGTTTTAATGTTAAGAATTGAAGCAACCGCTCGACGATAACCCGGAGTTGCTGTAGGATTTTTCAGTAATGATGAAAATACCACTGTTATTATGACAAAATTAAATTAAAGTGATAAGATATCGTTTAAGTTATTCCTATTTATATAAAGCTATTTTGAAAAAAATATTCATTTTAATGTTCAATTAAATTTTAATCAATAATACCTTTTTCAGTAAACTCCGTAGTAGTAGGAGCTGTAGTCACTGTGTTAATTGAATTCGACGCTAATTCTTTCGTAGACTTCTTAGAAAGTGATAACAATTCATTATGTATTCTTGGTCGATATCTTGTTGATATATTGGAATTTTTATGGTCCGTATTCACTTTATGAATCTCATTAATTCTTTCATTTTTTTCTAATTTTTTCTTTTCGAAAAAAGACCCCCGACTTATTTCTGGATTATTGTTTTCAGATATTTCATCATTTAGTCTTAAACTTCTTCCTCGGCTCCTTGACGAAGAATTCTCTTGTAAACTTTTTAATGGTGTTCGTTCTTTTTCATAAGAATGAGAATTCAACGTTTTAGAAGTCGTCGATTGTTTTGCTTCATTATTATTTACTAATTCTACATATGCAGCGCTCTCAGCAAACTTTGAAACTCTTTTGCTACTACCTCGTGAAGTAAAATCAGAATTTGTATTATTAAATTGAACACGTGTTGGTCTCAACTTTAGTTTTTGAGTTTTTTGAGGTAGAAAAATTAATGGTTGAGAAGTGGAAGGTACTCCAACATTGACTTGATCAGAATACGATGAATCAACATCAAGCCTTCGAATACTTCTTTCAGTAAAATATCTTGCTGCATTTTCCGGTATTTTATCTCTTGTACTCCCAGAGGGTTCAGAAAACTCTTCAGACAATCTTCTAGATGAATAATGATTAAAATCTTCGAAATCTCGAGATGATAAAGTAGTTTGACTTTTTCTTTCATTTCTAGACTTTGTAATACTTGGAGCTTCATCAATAGGATCTACTAAACCAATTCTTTTCTGAAATTCAGTTCTTAAATTTCTACTTCTGGAAGATCCTCTTTGACCTCTGTCAGCTTTAGAATACTTATGAGGAGTTTGAAGATTAACCTCTTCCTCCACTTTATCAAGCTTTTTACGACTTGACGAGTCTGGTAAGTATCGTCTATCTCCACTAGCTGCTCGAGTTAAATCTCCATTAGATGATGAAGATATATTTCTACTTTTGTTTTTAACTGAATTTAAAGAAAATCCTGTATTTACTCTTTCAGTAGTTAACTCAGTCTTTGTAAAATCATTTAGTCGTCGTCTGGAAAGTGTTACGCTACCATGTAAAGAAGGATTGTTACTACGGCGATTTGACCTTGGTGTAGTAGTAAGAGGTTCAGAACTTATTCCAAGTCCTTTTTCCACCTTCAAACTGAATCGGATATTGCCTCGACTCCTGTTCATTGATAGATCTCGACCTTCATTCTAGAATACCAGAAATAAAAAGTATAAAAAATCTTTCTTTTACTACTCAAGTAATTATTCTTTGATTTCATGTTCAAAAATTAACATGAAAAATTAATTTTTAAACATAATTTAAAGTTAGATGATTAATGTTACATAAATAGCAAAAAAATTATCTAACATTGTTTTTGAATGAAAAACTGATAATTCAATCAATAATGCACGAAATTTGTTTTATTTTATTTAAAACTATAACTAGTTACGTCAAACTACTGGATCATAGTTATGGTAAGATCGATTTATGAAACAATAATAATAATGTGCAAATGAAATTGTAAAATTAATAGTTATAGTTTTTGATTGAGTATGACGATATATTGCTATTTAATTAAAATTTTCTACAGTGTTTTATCATTATATATCACGTGATAATATCACGTAAAAAAGCAAACCTTGAGTATCAATGTAGACAAATTGAAACCGGAATTGATTTGTTTTTTTATCGACGCTCAAAATTTTTTAGATATAGATGATGTATGTTACTTATTGCATTAATATAAAAAAAAAAAAATTTAATGTCAGAAATGGGATTTTATAGTTGCAATAGTAACGTAATTGTTTCTATGAAAAAGTTGGTAAAATTCTAGAAGTAAAGTTTACATAACATATAATAGATGAATAGAAACATTAGTTAATATAAAAATACACTAATAATATTTTATGTTTTCGAGATTTAATGCATTTTAATGATGAAATGTGTAAATAAATTAATTACTAGTTTCACATCAGAAATAATAATAGCAAAGTATAACTTAGGTAACTTCAATTTCTCTATGTTCTTTTGATCTGAATTATAATAACCATTTGTTCTGATGTACCTTAATAACATGGAACTATATCACGGTTGTAAAATAACTAAGAAAGTAGGACGATAAAAAATTGGTAATTACTATTTCTTTTAAATAAAAAACAATCTGTATCTCATTTACTAATGAGGAAAATTCGATAAATTTGATATAATGTAAATATAAAAACAGTTGTTACTAACAAGTAACAACTGTTGAAGTAGCAACAGCTTAGCTCATAAACTGTCAATTTAAATGAGTGAAGAAAGTAGAATGATAATTAAAAAATCTTAAAGTTCTGTGATTTATTTTTTATCTTTCTTTTTTAAAGAGCTATTTTATGGCAACTCTTGAAATTCATTGCCATTATATTCTATCAATTAATATAAAGTAAGGTGGTCATTTATGAATTCATAGATAATAGAATCCTTTAAAAACTATCACATTACTCATTTAACTTTAACTTAATGATTTATATTACTGTTGAGCATATACAAGTGATTACATATATAAGTATTTACTGATAGCTCTTATCCAACCGTTATCACAGTAAGTAGTAATAAGCCAAAAATGATGACATAAACTACTTTCAACAGAAAAAAAAATAACAGCATATTTTGTTGGACTACTTGAATTGAGCACGAGCTCTAAGTGAATTGATAATAATTGATCATTGAGGGTTAACGGCAGGTTAATTAGATCAATCTTTATTAATTGAAACTTGGATTTACACAACGCTTACTTTAGAATTATCTCCCAAAGACATTATGACCAGATAGGCATGGAGGAGTATTACAATCTAGGATCCAATGAACCTGTTATTCAACATCAGTTACTCTTTAGTTCATCTTTTGATTGGAATAAAAGCCAAAGGACACGAGACCTCAAGTTTTATGTAAATTCGTCGCCTCATGTCATTCCATAATTGTTTAAGTATTGGCTTTTTCACAGAGACGCGTTCAAGCACGACAAAAATTACTAGACCATCATTACTTTCTGATCAACGAAAAGACTTAAATGTCTTACTAACCAATAATTTCTTAATAATCAATGAAACCAAGTGAACCGTAAATTGACGATTGGATCTTGAAAAAAAAAGGTGAGAGTAAAAAAATCTATTGTGAGGTTTGATCTGTTGAATAATACGTACGATCACGGTGGCAAAAAACCACAAATGTCTTTATCACCTTAACCATTAAACCCGAGAGATCGATTTGATCAGTATTTTTTTTAAAATATAAAATAGATAGAAATTCTTTCCTTATTAATACAATTATTTTAACAATAATAAAATAAGTTCATAATAATTATTTTCATCTAATTTTAAGTTTAAATTTCTTTTATAAACTATTAACTATTAAAATGAATTTCATGTCACAAAATTTTAAATCAACAAAAATATTATTGGAAAAAATATCTTTTTATGTGCACATTTCAAGTAATTTTCTACATATGCACTGGGAGTATAGAACGTTCAGCTTTTACTTGTGACAAAATAAAAGGCTACCTAGAACAAAGTAATATATTTACACCTCTATGATTTATTATTCAACAGTTTAATCACTGCGGAAAAATATTTGATTACACGAAGAGAATTTTTTCACTAAATCTAAGTACAAAAATGACAAGTCGACATTTCGAAATTTTTAAGTAAAAATATTTCTGTTCAACAGTGAATTTTGGATTGTTGTAAGTAATTTTCAAAATATCCCAAGTAATTATTTTACTAAGACACCTCTTAAGTACAAAATTAACTTACAAGAATTCAAAATCTACTATCGAATGGAAATATTTTTACTTATAAATTTCGAAACGTGCCCTTATCATTTTTGCACTTAGATTTAGTGAAAAAATTCTCTCCATGTACATCAATCCATTCAAATACACTCAAGATAAAGAATTCAATCCTTCAATACACCATTATTGTTGAATTGTCACTTTTGCTACTTGATATAAAAAATAAATTTCGCCTCGAACCAGTCAAGGGTTAAAGAGCCAATTACTCGCCATATTTAAACTTTTAAAAAAACTTATCTATAAATGAAACATCAATCAATAAAAAATTCAAGTTTCTAAATTTATTAACTTGTTTAAAATACTCTTTCTGATAATGAAAGAATATTTAAATATCTAATGCTCAAAAAAACCTATCGAAAAATAATTCATTATCACATCAATTTTGTTGACTTGTAAGATACTATGTTATATAATTGTAATGAACTTAATACTGAGTACAATTTTAAGATAAATGTAACAACATTAAATCTGATATTACCATGCGAAAATAAAAAATTTTATAGCAACTTGTATATTAACCCAGTATTTAATAAACATAAATGATACACATAAACAACCCAAAATTTAATATTTATTGTAATGTTAAGATAATGAAGAGTCTGTTGAAAATATGAATTAGTAATTTCGGAAAACGTATAATTTTCAAAGTAAATACACTCAACAATGTCCTGAAAAAAATACATCAGACAATACGACATGTGCATTAATTATATTTATTGTCACTTATATTATGACAGTATCAACTGTCTGATGTTTGTTGCAAAACACCAAAGTAACACCAAGTGCGGCCTGAAAACTTGTTTGAAGCCCGGTAAAGGCGTGGCATGCAAAAATAAGAGAAAAGGTCCTTTCATGTATGCCCGTGACGATATTATACAAGAGATATAATAAAATTCTATGTAATATTTAGTAAAATATGATATTTAGTAAACTTAAAAACATCTTTAAAACTTGAAGGAAGAAATTTTTATCAAAAACACTTATTATAAAAATCAGGTTAAACATGTAATAAAAAATAGTGTCGATATTAAAATATCAATTTGCTTAATAGACATATAATCATCATTATTTCGCAACGAGATCTCGAACTGTCACAATTAACATAATAAAATATTCTTTGGACTTGAGAGATAATTGACTGTCCTCATTGATCCTTTCGATTTCTCGAGGAATTATTTACCTTCATCAATCTCTCTAAATATAACTTTAATTTATATAGTTTTAAATCTAAAAGAATTTTTTTTTATCTTCACATTATAATCAAAATAATTTCATCATATACTCACGTATTTTCTTGTCAACTTTGTTGAAACATGTTGATATTTAGTTATAAATTGAATAATTAAATAATTTCATCAGATTTTGTAGATATTGTCTCTGTCAATCAAGACATTTTTTTACTGTCACTTTCCAACAACTCTTTTCTAAATCATTATGCTTTATCAAAAGTCATTAACAGTAAATCAACAATGCGTGAAAAAAACTTCCGTAACGTTAGATGATTGCAGTTACCTAAAATACTCATATTTCTATAATCATGGTACTTTGGATGTAAGTCGCTCCAACTGTCCCTGAATTATGCACATTTTAAATATATATATATATATATATATATATATATATATATATATATATATATGTTGCGTCGAGAGCGTATTTTTATCATTGAAATTGTTTTAAGTAATAAACTTGTTTTTAAATTCACGATTTTTACTTTCTTCTGCATCATAGTAGAAAGTTACATGTCTATAAAAATGTCCGTTAACACATTTGAACTTTTGATGTGTTTTCTACATAAATATATTTTTAATCAATTATTCCCAGTATATCGATTACAAAATATATTCGAAAAAATTTTTATCTAATAATTGTTAAGAATAAATTTTCATTGAAGATATCAAAATAATAAGTCTAGATTCCTAATTAGTTTTTCAAATACTAAATTTCACCAATAAAAACAAAATAAAATCATCATCCATAAATTCTATCTTCAGTTTTCTCAATTACTACTCAAGCTACAAATTTTTCACAAAAAAAGATTTTATTAAACTTTTTATCTCTTTCCTTGATCTATATTTTATTCAGATGATTAATATCCAAAGCACATCCAACCAGGTTAACTGACTTTCTCTACTAATTTCTTTGAGTATGATCTTCATTTTTGCTACATCAAAAATTTTTTCGTTTAATAAAAGTCAACAAAGTATCAGAAAAAAAAAATCGTCACATTTAAAATCAATATGCATTTTTTGCATTGGGATTTCGATAACTATTTTTATAACTGATTCAGCCCATCACAAGATACAAAGTAACGACTATCCCTATTAATTAATGGCCTACGTCATCTTGTGCATTATGATGGTATTGCGTTTTACTTATTCTTTTAGTGCACTTTACCTGTTTGAAGAGAATTATTCAACGCTTGTTTGATGTAGTCAGGTGCGTACACGTTAATCGAGTAACCAGATGTGAATGTAGAGTTGGTTTATTACACTTATTAGATTGCAATCTGTATTAATGTACGATGAAAAATAAAGAAATTAAAGCAAATATAAAAAAAAAAAAAAAAAACGAGATATTTCGTAAAGGAGAGGCATTTGGTGCAAGGACTTAATCATTATTTATGAAGATTTGAATTATTATATATTATATTTAGAAAGCTAATGTCAATTTTTTGCTCTCCATGTCAATGTTTACGCATCGGTGATGTGCAATAGTTGAATTATTTGAAAGTTATTGCATCGTTTTTCATATTTATTCTACTTATTAGTTTGTAGAGTAAAAAACATTATTAATTATTGGTGATCATAAAAAGCATTAATTTATGTAACTGTCATTTTTTTTTTTTTTTTACGGAAGAAATTAATCACATAAATTAATTGATAAAAAATAAATTTGTCTAATTATCAAATGCATAATAAAACTGTAAATTGTATAAATGAATACTTGAACTGATTTACAGGATACAATTAGAATACAAAGCATTCTAAAGTGTCAATAGAAAAAGTTAATGATATATTGATGATCAAATATGAAAAAAAAAAACACAATCAACAAAAAACAAATGTCCTTGCGCTGGTTAAAGACTACCATTTGCGAGGATAACAAGAATTGGAATTATTTACTTCAATACTCCAGGATCATAACTTAGTGTAGGTTGTAAAAGATAGAAAGAATTCTCATCAACGACTTTTATGGTTAAGTCGAGATTTTGCATTTTGATTAACAGATCTGAATTCATAATAATGTGAATAATAACAACAATATGCAAGTGATTAAGCAAATTTTCATAATGTTTTGTGTGTCTATTTGGTGGGATTGCATTTGGATGAGCTATATGTTTGATTAGATGATAAAAGTTATAGTAAAATATAATGTGAAGTAAGAGAAGATTAATCATAATTATTATGCAACATAGAGAAGCAACTAAAGAATCAGGAAGCAATCTGATTAATCTAAAGCATTTCATACTGGAGTTCTTTGGCACGCTTGAAGAATTCAAATCAAAATGGTAGCTGTGGATATAGTAAGATATATAAATGTTTATGAAATATAATCTATGAGCAGGATACGGTCAATAAATAGTGATACTATAAACTCTTAGAAAACCTGCTTCAATAATATAGTTTACTTGTGTGTCGCTCAAAGCTAACTAGTATATCTTGATTATACAGTCCACTTTTCACACATATATAAATTCTTAATAGACAATTGCTCGTAGCAATATATTATTTAAGTAAAAAGAGAACAATTTTTACGTAGTTTCAAAATATTTTCTTGATTAAACGGAAGGTGTTACAACAGTTTGTTCATTAACTCTAATTAGAATAATGAGTCTATTGATATTTTCATGTAATCATCAATGTTATTTCCTATGTCTAGCTATTGATACAGAATCAATCCATCAGTGTCTGCTTTGGATCACGTGCTCGTGCCAAAAGACCACATCCTCCTTTGGTAACATACTATAAATTATAAATATTATTATTTTGTATAAAATTTCCGATTGTCAAGTAATAATTATTGCTAATAAAACTTTTTTATCAGACTACGGAAACTTTATACGATAGAAATTGCGGTCAAGAAAAAAGAAAGGACATTGGAAATGTATTGAAAAATAATGCGCAAATAAAATGTTAATCAAGTATCTTTAAAACGGTGAAAGCTTCTAAACTCCTCCCTGATGAATATGATAGACTCTGAACGAAGAGGATATGACAAATATACAACAAGGAATAAAAGACTTGTAATAGGTTCAATAATGTTTGACGAGAAACTTGACAAGAGAAAGAGACAGCTGTTACTATTAAGTGACGTTGTGATTCTTAAATATTTCCAATAATTTTCTTCTTAATAATCCAACTGTTTAACCAAGCATGTACATGTATTACTTTCGTTCCTTTAATTAAACACACGCATCAGCTGTTGTGAAATTGATTGGCGAATATTATGATTTTCCTGCTATTTTTTTTTATTTAATAAGAATCTTTAGGTATTTATTTTTTGATGATAAGCGAAAAGTTACTTACATGTGTGATAGATTTACGTAAGCAGTCAGACGTGACAAATAGCACAGCTAACACAAGAATCACCACAAACCACGTAGACCTCCTCGTCATCTGTAAAAATGTAAACATCAGATAAATGGCAATTCCGTAGGAGAATGAGGACAGGAAAATTATTAAAAGAATTTTATGATCAGAAAAGAAGGCCATAAAATTATAATAAAAGACCTTGGACTTGGAATAATGGCATTAGCTATCAAGATATTCGTGACTGTTATTTCGATTGATATGAGAGAGAAAGGATTAAGATGAACGAGAATCAAGAATACTCAAGGAACCGTTAGAAGGTAAAGATAATCAATTCTCAACTACTAATTTCAGTGATTCATCTTTTCCATTCAAGGTTTGCTTATTTATTTTGTTTAATTTAATTAAATAATTTTCAATAATGATGCTTTCAGTTTTTTAATAATTATTTTTATACTTTTGACGGGTCTATTGATAAATTGAAATTAAATATAGAAATAAAAGATGCTTTCACATAAATTAACGCAAGTTTGAATTGTTTTGAACACAGAATTAAATGTAATGAATCAAGAATTTTGGTATTGTTACAAAAGACCTAACAAAAACTGGAAATTTTTATTCATCATGTAAGTCGTTTAAGAACAGCTGGTGGAAGGTATATAATCGTGAAAGTAGACTACTGAGACCAAGCAACGGTCAGTTAATCCCATTTGCTTGCTTAATATTCCATAAGTCCTTTCAATTCTGACAATAACTTGCAGAACCATATATCAGCAAGAATTTTTTAAGAATTGATAATTTGTCTATTTAGTGCTTTACTTTGGCAAAATTGTTAGCGGATTCACTAGCGTTTCTAACTATAAAGTAAATAAATGTTAAACAAAATTATTATTTCTTTATTTTTCCGGATTTTTAATTACTACTTTTTTCTTTTAAAAAATAGTTAATAAAATAAATTTCACCTTTGCTTTCTATTTAATCCAATTCTAACATCACAATTCACTTCATTAAAATTAATCACAGCACTAAAAAAATTAATTTATTTTCAATCAAATATGTTTTTAATCACATTTAATGAAAACTATTCACACTGGTAAAATATATTTTAGACTTAGCAGACTTAGATTGAAGTAAAACGAAATGAATAAGCGGTAAATTAACGAGATTTAAGCGCACGCGACTTGATGCATTTTTGCCGGTTCCTGGTGCGGTCTATGAAGTGTTGAAGACAAATAAAACTCGATCGTATGGTTATGTCAAAAAACGGGGCTGGAGCAGTAGAAACAGGCGAGGGGAAAAGATAGAGAGAGGACAAGAAAAAAAAAAGAACGAATGTGCTAAGACTGTGGCATTTTCCCTTTCGCTTGTATCAGATTTGCCCTACCAACAGACTTACTTGCTCCTACCACTGATATTGTAAGCTTTAGCTTTAAATCAATTGGGTGGGGTTGAAATCATTGGACCCTCCTGGTACTACAAGACACTTTTAGTCAAGGAAAGACTAAAGTCCGCCACTCAACTCAATGCAAGTAGTAATGGACTCTCAAGAGTTCCTTTTAGATAGCTCGATTACTCGAGCGTGTCGATGCTTGACAATCGCAAACATTATTAATGATTTCATTTGATCAATTATGAGTTTCCACTTTTCTTAGAAAATTATTTATAGCAATAGGTTTTTTTTTAAATATATTCCGATATTTATTGCAATATTAAATGATTTTTGAGATATAAATTCAGAGAAAGAAAATATAAATATAATACATTTTTCTATTAAATAATTCTTGGAAAACTGAATTTGTGATTTAATTTCTAATACACGGTAATTACATTTTTAATGATTTTATTAGATTAAATATAATCTTGAAGTAATTAAAAAAAAATTATCTACCAATTGAATAAAAGTTAAACGACAAATAATTAATAATCAAACTTTGTGACTATTTTTTAGATAAATGAGTTTTACACTCTTCTTTAAATTATTTATTAACATGGAACAAATATAAACGTATTCATCATTCCATTCTCTTGCTGTGTAATGTTCAGGCATTATGTTTTAAATTTTATTGTTAGTAGTTAAGTTATTACTTGAATTCATCGTTAAATCCAAAAAAATCACATTTTTATTTACATCATTTTTAGCTAATAATTTACAGTGTTAATTTATAATAAATTTTTATGTTTAATAAAGTAATTATATTGTTAGGAAACGTTTTCAAATTTGAGCGTTTTAAGAAAAAAGTGACAGAACTGAAGACGTTCCGCGTCACTACCAATACTTTCCCCTGGCATTTCAATTTCTAAGATGAAATTTTATTCTATGGATTTTGTGTACAAGTCTGATAGACATAGAACGTTTTATGGTTAAATTTTTCACATAAAATTTTTTTGGTAGTAATAGGATCTAATTACTAGTCAGTGAAATTTTATAGTCAGTTATCTACAGCATAACTAGATATACTTTTGATTACTGTGATCTGCACCTAACGATCAAAGAGAAATTGGTCCGCAATCAATAAAAAAAAATTTCTAATAATTAAACAATAACAAATGAATAATTTTCTAATTTTTAAATTTTTTGCTAATGTGTTAAATCTTACACTTGACCTTACATTTTTGCATATATAAATGTGAAATACGGTCAAATAGATTCTTAAAATGAACTCTCTAACATCAATCATTTACTCATCCATCCATGAGAAAGTTGATTTTGAAATCTGAATGATTCGCAAATTATCATGATGGCACAGCTGAGATAACGTGAAAAGAATATTAGATCTAAAAAATGAAATTTGATAGAGATCAGAAGGATCAATGATATACAGTAGATAATTATGAACCCTGTGCTAACAATTTTATGTTTTCAAAATATCAAAGTTAATTTGTTATTTAACGACCATTCGATTCCATTTACGAACACATCTACATGATACAAGATTTTTTTATGATATTTAAACAATAATTATTATTACTAAAAATAAAATAAAATAATTAAAATTACAATTGTTTGAAATAATTCAACATTAATGAGTAATAATCAAACATTAATAGTACACACATTAATAAGTTACTAAATACTTTCAAGTTACAATAAAATAAATATATACTAGTATTATAATTGATAATTTTTGTAATAAATAGATTTTAGGAAATAATGAAATTTTCATATTAAATATACATGTTTTATCATTTAATGTGCATGTAATGAACCAACAAATCACAACCTATGGTACATGCATTTTATTTACATGATCCTCTTTTATATTTTCTCTCAAAAAGTACTATTATTGATAATTAAAGAATAATAAATCAATAAGCTACAATTATTGTTGAAGAACTAATCACAATTTTAACTCAATTATAAAATTCTTGAGAGCTTATAGATAAGATATATCAATCTTTGTATGATATAACTAAGATTTATGTACTGAAATTTTACTAAATTTTTGATCTAATATGTATATTCATATAATTGAAAAACAATCAAGTTCTGAAATACACTTATTTATGTATCTGAAAAAAACCATTTTCATTTAACAACTCAATCTTAGGTAAGCAGTTAATATTCAAATTAATAATTACCCTGAATAAACATGCTGAATACTGTGATATTTATTTAATATTATAATATTTAAATGTTTACTTGATTATTCAAATTTATTTAACATTTACTTTTTATTTCTCTAAAAATAACTTTATTAAAGACTTAAACACTTATATTTTTTATTTGTAACAAAATTTTAAACATTTTGTGTAAATTAAAATTTTTTTTTTTAATAAAAAAAAACAGTTTACTATATTATCCACCTGTTGCTCAAACAATCGGCAAAGTTCGAGTATCTTCGGAATTAAAAGACCCCAGATGAATGATCAAGCAAACAAGCATGCAAACACTATGTTATAGTTGTCAGTCGTTAGCTCGATATGTTTTATTCAATTGTAAACTAGTCAGCATGTTTAAATAACAATAATATTTCTTCATAACTTTATCAGTGAATAATTGACGCCAAGATCATGGTGGTTAATCTAAAACATCATTTAATAAATCTGATAATATTTTATTTATTCTTGCCATATATATATTCATTTTTTTATCTAACCTCACGGAGGTTAAAAAGTCTTGTGAAATACAAATAAACTTTTATCAACTTTTCCATAATAAAAACTATAATATCCATTGCAAAGGTATGTAATTGTGCAAATTCTCTTGAATTATATCTTCTTTTAATTAACATTACGCCATAAAATTATTGTTTAGAGCAAAATATTTTATGCATTATAATAAGAAAATTACCAATCTTATGGTGACCTCATTTTCAAGGCTAAAAAATTTCTTTATTCACGCTTTGTAACTTTATGAACCACAATTAAATTCACTGTGTACGCAGTAAATCATGTTATTTAAAATTATTTGATTGCAGATATTCTAAGCATTTTTTTATTCTAAAAAATGTCCGTAGATAAAACAGTTCTTAATGACAAGAAATCATTTAATTATGGAAATATCGATCCACACCAAATAATGTCTCAAGATTCAGAGTTCGATGATGGACTTGGAGTACCTGATTCATTAGAAATAGCATCATTAAATGAACCAAATGAAACTGTTAATTCTAACAACAAAATTTTAGATGACAAATTCGACGGAGTGAAAACCATACCATTTTCTGCTATTTATTCTCCACCAATTAAAGGCACTGGTAGAAGTTATAATATTTTTATTCCTGGAGAAGCAATTCACGTCAAAATTATCGATAATGAAAGAAATATTACGACTCATCCACTCAATCCAAATTTATATACAATTGAATTACAACATGGACCATTTGTTTGGATTATCAAAAAGCGATACAAACATATACAAAATTTACACAATCAATTGAAAATATTTAGAGCTAGTTTGAATATACCATTTCCAACAAAAAGCCATAAAGAATGCAGAAATAGTTTAAGGAGTTTTGATGAAAATAAAATAAAACGGAAGTCACGATGTGCTTTGCCGAGGTATTAATAGTACTTATTTTATTTTTATTTCTGATGTAGAAAAGAAAATATGACACATTTTAAAACTTTAAATATTGTCTTTTGAAAGATAAGTTTTATACAGATAAAAATTCTATGTAATTTTAAAAATTATTTATTAATTATAAATAAAACTATATTGATTATTTATATTACTATATAGAGACAAAATTTGTCAATTTTCGTTGAAACGTAGTCGTTAAAAATTTTTTTTAATAACTTGAACTTTTTTATCAAGTATCTTTGTGATATCAATCAACTTATCTTTTAATTATTTCTTAAAAAGTTTAGAGTTCAGTTCTTTCAAAATTATTCTCTTTAAATATTTTACTTATTGAATATTAAATATTTATTTATGTAATAAATATTATTGCAGATTTCCTAATAAACCAGACTGCTTAGTGTTTTATGAAAACTTTAACCACCGAATAAAAACTTTAGAAGAGTACTTAAAAAATTTACTGCAAATTGAAATCTACAAACGCCATCCAGAAACAATACAATTTCTAGAAGTATCCAGATTATCATTTATCAAAGATCTTGGTAATAAAGGAAAAGAATCAGCAGTTTTGAAAAGAACTGGATCAAGTGCGAATGCAGGATGTATGTTTTGTGGAGTTGGAGGACTAACATGTGGTTACATGTGTACATCATTATGTGGAACTTGGCATGTTCGACATCTCGTTGTTAAAGAAACTTTTATACTTTATATGACACCAAAGGACGGAGAAATACAGTCTGTAATTCTGATGGACAATTCATTTGAAGTGAGCTCAGGGATGTATGTAACAGGCTTAAGGCACGGGTTACAGATTATGAATTCTAGTAGGCACATTGTCGTAAAGTGTTGGACACGAAGAAAAGCAAGAGAATGGTTGAATTTTATTCAAGATACAGCCAATAGTTACGGTAAATAGATGTATTTATTTAACGCCTTGTTTATAAAAATCTTTTTAAAAAGTTAAATTAAAATATAGAATAAAAAATTCAACATATATAATATCTAGTTAGTAAGAATATTAAAAACTTATAGTTCACACATTTTAAAGATCCTTAATATCTTTAATTAATCTAAACTAAAAATAAATTATAAAATATTCTACTTTAAGGTTAGAGAAAAAATCAGTTAAACTATCATGACTTTGAACATTTTTATTCTAGGAAAATATTTTATCCAAGTAAATCCTCATCGATCATTTGCACCTTATCGTTTACCAACTCCAGCTAGCTGGTTTATAGATGGATCAAGTTACATGTCAGCAATAGCAGATGCATTAGAAAATGCTAAAGAAGAGATATTTATTGCTGATTGGTGGCTATCACCAGAAATTTACATGAAAAGGCCTATAATTCATGGTGATTATTGGCGACTTGATAAAATTTTACAAAGAAAAGCCCTGAGCGGCGTTAAAGTATTTGTGATGATTTATAAAGAAGTAGAATTAGCTCTTGGAATAAACAGCTATTATAGTAAACAAAAACTAGTTTCTGCATGTCCAGAAAATATAAAAGTCTTTCGACATCCCGATCATGCGAGAGTAGGAATTTTCCTTTGGGCACATCACGAGAAAATAGTTGTGGTGGATCAAACAGTAGCATTTATTGGTGGCATTGATCTCTGTTACGGTCGTTGGGATACAGAAGAACATAGATTAACTGATTTGGGATCAACACATCAATCAAGCATTTATATTCCAATAAAAGGAAAAATAACAAATACTAGTAGTAAAAGAATCGTTGCTGTTAGAACTGATAAACATGTGATTCTTCCTTTAGCTATTGCGACCAACACAATTTTAATGGCAACAACAGGATGTTTGCCAGTACTTCCAATGCCAGGAAAATGCATAACGTCATCATCACAGCCAAATTTTAGTGGCTCAACTTTATTGGTACCTTCAAACGAAACTCAAGTACTTAAATGTAATACACCAGACTCTCAAAAGAAGAATATAATCAACATGGCTAGAACAACAGTAGATCGAGTTAAACAAAATGTTAAAATTAAAAAGCAAGAACTCATTAATATGGTTTATAATCCGAATGAAGTAGATAATAGTAGCGATAGTGAAGATGAAATTGATAATGTAGTAATAAGAGAGCCTGTAGATGTGGAAGGAGTGTTAAAAAATAATGCCGATATTTTATCAGGGCTTCCGGGAGCAGCTAAATTATGGCTTGGGAAGGACTATATGAATCTTATCGTTAAAGATTTTTACGATCTTGAAAGACCATATCATGATCTAGTAGATCGCAGTACAACTCCTAGAATGCCTTGGCATGATATTGGAGTAATGATTCAAGGTGCAGCAGCACGAGATATTGCTCGGCATTTTATTCAACGATGGAATGCTATTAAAATGGAAAAAGCTAAATTAAATAAAACTTACCCATTTTTACTGCCAAAATCATATAAAGACTGCTCTAGTAATACTCCTTTTATTTCTCCGAAATTAATCCATAATGTCAAATGTCAAGTTTTGCGATCAGTCAGTTCATGGTCTGCTGGGTTCCTTGAGTCGGATGCTGTAGAAGAAAGTATTCATGAAGCTTACATAGAAGCAATTACTAATTCACAAAAATTTATTTATATAGAAAATCAATTTTTTATCACTTTGGCAACAATGGAAAGAAGTACTGTGAAAAATCGAATTGGTGAAACTCTTTTAAAAAGAATTTTACGAGCGCATAGAGAAGGTAGTGTATTCAGGGTTTATGTAGTAATGCCTTTATTGCCGGGATTTGAAGGTGAAGTTGGTGGTTCAAGTGGTACTGCACTGCATGCAATTACACATTGGAATTATCAGTCAATATCAAGAGGTCGTTGTTCAATACTGAATAAATTAATTGAGTCAGGAGTTGAGAATCCTAGTGAATATATAACATTTCATGGATTAAGAACCTATTCAATCCTAAATGGTACCATGGTTACGGAATTAATTTATGTACATAGTAAATTAATGATTGTGGATGATAAAACTATGATTTGTGGGTCAGCTAATATTAATGATAGAAGTATGATTGCAACACGAGATAGTGAAATAGCTGTAATTATACATGATGAAGAATTTGAAGAAGGAAAAATGAATTCAGCTCCTTATCCCTGTGGAAAATTTGTTGGTTCTTTACGAAAGCAACTATTCCGTGAACATTTAGGTGTTTTATGTTATCCGGGAACTATTGATATAGATGATGTGATAGATGAATCGTTCTATTCTGAACTTTGGAAAGCAAGAAGTAAAGAAAATACAGAAATATTTGAAAAAGTTTTTAAATGTATCCCATCAGATGAAGCTACTGATTTTATTACTTTGAAGACTTATCAAAATTCCATTCCGTTAAGCATATCAGACCCTATTATTGCTCAAGAAATGCTAACAAATATTAAAGGTCATTTGGTCGACTTACCTTTGGAATTTTTACGCAATGAAGTATTAACGCCTGGCGTCAGCACAGTTGAAGGTATAATGCCAACGTCTCTGTGGACATAGTACAGTATTAATTTTATACACAAAACATGCATTTTAGTAACAGCTTGAATTGAAATTATTGTTTGGAATGATTGAATGCTCAATCCTTATATTATAAATATACAATTGACTTTTAAAGTTTTCACAAAAAAATGTATATGTACTTGTAAATAACTATGTTAAAACCAACAACTATTTTTTAACTATCAATATACCTCAATTTTACAATATTTTTAAAATAATTGACATATATGATAATAATTGTTAATGTTATTTATATGGTGATATGTTATTGAATGGTGACTGGTTAATTTACAATTAAAATCTGTTTTTGAGTTAGTTTATTTGATAAACAAGGTTAGAAAAAAACGTCAATTTGTTAGTTAATTCATATTAAAATATTTATTGTATGTAACATAACAAAGAGAGCATATAAAAATCTAAAAGTACACAATGCCGACAACTAAAAGTTTGAATCGAGGTTTAATCATATTATCTAACTTGAGTCTAACGTTAGACTGTTATAAATTAACTTATAACAGTCTTTCGACGAATTGATGAAAAACACGATTTAAATAAATTTTTAAAAAAATCTTCTTATCTATTAAAATAAAGTGGAGTTCAATTATTGAATTTGATGCAATTAACCGTACAAAATAAACGACTATAATAAATATTTACGAAGATTATTTTAATACGAAACATTAAAATTTTTTTTCTGAAATATTGTTAGTTAATTGACGTAATTTTCGCTAATTTATTTTTAAATCATTTATAATTTTTATTCAATGTTGTAATATATTCAATAATATTATACATATTTTATTATAAATATTACCTATATGAAGAATGTTTATTATTTAAGATTGATATCATTTTTCATTGTGAATACACTTCAAAAATACTTGGACTATTTGTAAATTGTGTTTTTTATTTCATTTTATAATGATTTTTTACTTTATAGAGTTTAAAGGATATTTTTCTTGGAACTAGAAAACCGATAATACTTGAGTATTTTATGTATCATCAATATTCGAATTTTTTTCGTTATGCAACTGCTCGCGCATGGACAAAGTACGCCATCTCTACAACTACAAAACATTAAAATGAAAAAAAATTGGCAACAGTGCCAATTAGATTTGAAATAATTCTATTATTTTATATTTTGTCATTAAACACTCTTTTTTTAAAAAAATATCATTTTGTTAAATTGTATACACAAATCTAAACTTTTCAATATTTTTTTATAAAATAACAGTTGCGGTTTAGAAACAATGTAAATTAAAGTGTTATTTCAAATATTCTAGTGTAATGAATCCGTGGTACCATAACATAAAAGAAAAATAATTATAGTATTTATAAATATGGCCATGATAATGATGTCGTGATCTCCAACACTGATTTAAGTATTAGTTGTTGAATCATTTTGTATACAAGATTTTGTGAATAAACTGAAAATTTTTTATTATTTATCCAGTATAATTCAATAGATTTATTTGAGGTTTCTTATGAATTTTACGAGTGCATTTATAAGTTCATTTATTATTAGGTAAATATTGAAAAAATTGTTTTTTTAACCTCATATATCACCCTTGTCATCGAACAACCGCAAAAGACAAGTAAAAATAAAAAATAAGTTATATTAATTTCATCAATTCTTTCTAAAGTCTGTTGCAATTCTGGTAAAATTTTATATTCAAAATGGCAGCTACGAGAAGATTGCAAAAGGTAAGTGTCCTATCAATATTTTTGATTATATTCAATTTTACGATAATACAAATAATAAAATGTTATTTACTATGTTTATATTGTTTTTTAATGTATCGATGATAAATCTATACTTATATTATAACATAAAAACACTATTATAATCTCCACATTGTTGGCATAATTATTAAGGTTAATATATTGACATATATTTAAGGAATAAAAATAAAAATGTCAAAAATAAATCGTTTTATTATATAGAATAAGTAGAGATTTATTTATTTCAGGAGCTAAATGAATTAAAAGCGTCAGCTATGAAAAACTTTACAAATATTCAAGTAGATGAATCAAATATTCTAAATTGGCAGGGACTGATTTTACCGGTGAGATACATGTACCCTTAATATTAATCACTAACAAAAAATTATATATACGGTTAAACAAATTAATATAAAAATGTTTACAGGATAATCCACCTTACAATAAAGGCGCATTTCGTATTGAAATCAATTTTCCTGCAGAATACCCATTTAAACCTCCAAGAATAACATTTAAAACAAAAATATATCATCCAAATGTGGACGAAAAGGGTCAAGTATGTTTACCAATTATCACTGCAGAAAATTGGAAACCCGCTACTAAAACAGATCAAGGTAAGTACCAATGAAAACAAATAAAATCGTTACTGATAAAAAATAACGCTTCAAACTTTATATTTTCAGTCATTCAGGCCTTGATTGCATTAGTAAATGATCCAGAACCGGAGCATCCGTTAAGAGCGGATTTAGCAGAGGAATTTTTAAAAGACAGGAAAAAGTATCTCAAAAATGCAGAAGAGTTTACAAAAAAGCATGCGGAAAAAAGACGAGAAACATCAGCAGAATAACGTTGATTTATCGAAACTCACCGCGATGCCTACTATCTGAAAAATTATCGTAATCAAACCGATTGTTTTGCAATTTGAATTCAAAAAATGTTCCGTGTACAGTATTGGTTGATTAACGATATAATCATACTAATTATAATATTTATAAGATGAAATAAATGATAATAAACTCCTAAGATTATCATAAAGTATAAGCATATTGTATGAAAACTGCAATTCATATAATAATTGTAGATTTTTTCTATAATCCAATGCGTGTTAATAACGAGGTATATCGTAAACTGTGACTACTATAAATCTTATATAAAAAATATAGATGTGCTTTACCAACATCATATATTTAACTATCTGATTTTATTTTATTTTTTAATTACAAAAAAAAAAAAATTTTTATAGTAAAAATAGGGAAATAGTTTTGAATAATTACCGAAATCATAAAATTTAAATACCATAAATGTGTTAATTTGATTTGGAAATAGACTTATAGAAAAGTTATGTTGAATATGGTGTGCCAAACAATAAAAAAATTCTCATACCAAAGATAAATTAGAAAATCGCGAATTTTAAATAATTATCTAACGCATTTTTATGTAGCTTAACTTGCTTTGTAGCTTTATTTGTCTTTTTAAAATAATCTCACTGCTCTTCTAGAACAATAAAAAGGCAATTACTATAAGTATAAATGTTAAATACATTTTATTGATTGGAAAACACTGTTTATGAATAGATAAAAAAAATTTTTAAATGACATACATAATCAAGTAATATATAAGGTATAAAAAAAATTTAATATTTGAAAAAAAAATTATTCTTCGATTAGTTGACACAGTTTGTCGCATGAAAAATCATCAAAATTATTTTTCAAGATTATTTCTTCTTTTTTAATAAGACTAAAGAGCTTTTGAAATGGTGTATATCGAGTCAAACTTTGTTTATTGCCAATAATTATTAACTTGTGTTTGGCACGTGTCAAAGCAACATTGAGTCGTGTATGATCTTCCAGAATTTCATATTCACGTTTTTGGGAATAGAAATCTTTCATATCATTTTTTGTACATGAAAGCAATACCACACTTTTATCACGTCCTTGATATTGATCTACAGTATTAATTTCAACTTGTTTTTTGACTAAACGTTTTAGTAAATTAACTTGATGTGTAAAGGGTGCTATAATACCAATATCATCTGTTTTAATACCAGCTTGTATCAATACGTTTAATAGCCGTATTACTATTCCAGCTTCAAAATAATTTGTACAATAACTCGTGTCATTGTGAAGGAAAGTTTCAACATTAATTTTTAAATTTAAATTGCGCAATTCTTGTGTATTTAAAACCACAATTGCATGCTCTAAATCATTTACTAATGCTTTTTTTACCCATTCTTCGCAAGACTCTAAAATCTAAACAGACAATAAAAAAAGAATTATTTTTGAGATAAATTATAAAAAATTTTGTAAATTAAAACAATTAATAATTACTTTTGTATTTGTAAATTGTAATATTGCATTTGATACTCTATCATTGCCCATTAAAAGTTCTCCTTTATAAGTCAAATTATTTGCTAGATCCATGATTGGTTTATTCATTCGATATTGTTGTTTTAAAACTCGTGTATTATTTTTACTGTCAAGTCTGCTAAACATATCTTCATTCATACCTAAATTCCTGCGAAACATGAATAAATATTAATAAATAATGCATATTTTATGTACTGCATTTTAAACAGCTCTACATACGATATAATACTCCTTGCAGCAACATTGAAGAACTAGATTAGTAGATCGTGAATAAAAAAAAATTATTTAACTTATAAACTAACTACTTACCTCGCTTCATTAGATTTAACGACAGCTGAGAGTTGATCGGGATCTCCAACAATAACATATTTTTCTGCATTAAATAATGGACGAATAATTATTGGTTGTAATATTTGTGTACATTCATCAATAACACAATAATCAAAAATTCGTCTTGATAAAAGAGGATGATTTGAGCCTAAACATGTGACTCCAACAATTTTCTAAAAAATGAAAGTAATATTATTAACATTAAATGGATAAGCAGTGATTATATGATCTTCAACTCACAATTTTGTTGTATTTAGATTCCAATATTTCTGGTGTTTGACACTGTCTAAGTAAATTTTCATCAGAATATTCATATAAAAGTGGATGTATTCGATTTTTTGAACCTAAACGTAAAAAATTTAATCCTTTATTACGTAATTTCAGTAAAATATTATCCACAGCCATATGAGTATGTGCAGAAATTAATACAGAATATCCGTAAGTACTATAAAGTTCAATTAATGCAACAAGTGTTTGAGTTTTTCCTGTCCCAGGCATTCCTTTAATCATAACATAATCCTTAGTTTGTACAGCAGCTCTTAGAGCTTGTTGCTGAAATTCATTAAGCCGTTCCATTATACTTTTGGCTTCTTTAGTTTCTAAACTTTCAGGAATCTCATCAGAAAATTGAGCAGGTATTTTATCAATGATCATTCCCCTTAACCTTCTAGTAATATCATTATCAGCTAATAAAGTAGCGACAGTACCAAGCAGTTGATACGGCATAGTCAATGGAGCAACAGCATCAATATGATAATATGTCAGTGTACTCCATTTAGTAATATTCTTCTTTAATGAAACTGTTATTGAATCTTTAGTTATTCCAATTACCTTTCCTGTGATAATATTTATTCTTGTGCAAGTATTTATCATAATGTAATCTTCAATAGCGAACACATCTTTAAAATTCTTCACAGGAGGCTTTATTTTTAAATCTTTTATCGAAGCACGCACAAATGTATGATAGAATTCATTTTTTTCTTGCTGTACGGGTTCGACAATTATCAAATAACTTAAACAAGTACGTTGAGCTTCTCTTACTGCTGGTTTTTGAGACCAAATAATTCTATTGCTTTCTAGACTCTTATTATGAGAATATTCTATCTGTAACATAGAAATCCATTGTACTACATATTCAATATGAGCACGAGTGAGATGTGCCAAAGCTTCTTTGAGAATTTTATTATAATGATGATCTTCTTGAAACTCCAGCTTAGCTTCTTTTGCATAAACACAACAAATCGTGTTGAATGGACACCTTTTACAACCTGAAGCATGATTTATTGGTTCTGGTAATTCTGGTAATGTCCAAACTTTGACTTTTTCCTTTATGCCTATTAGATTTTTTTCTACTTTATACGGGTCTCTTGATAAATAATAAGCTAAACTATTTCGTAAAAGAATTAAATCTCTTGCTTCATGTCTTGTGCTTATAATTTCTCGCATTTGATTTTCTTTTATGTAAAGTAAAAGTCCTGAATTCAATTTATATCCTAAATTTTCCATCATCATACAATATAAATGTAATTGACCTTTATGTTCATGAGAGAATATTGCTCGTCCAGTCTTTATTTCAAGAGGTAATACTCTACGTGCGCATTTATTAAGACTTACTTCTACAGTGACATCAACTTTACCTTTTATTCCCAATGAAGGAAGCCAAACATCTTCCTCTATATCTCTGATACATTCAATTTTACCTTGAAAGTTTTTATCTTGGCTTTCAGGATGAATTCCTAAGACATAACGTTTCAAAAATTGGAATACTTTTATCACATATCCATCAACCATTTCTTTAATTGCTTTTATAGTAAGGTTTGAACTATATAAAATTTGTACTACGTGTGGATACTGTAATATCGTTTCAAGAAGTTTCCATAAGCTCTCTAAATCATATATTTCCATTTTAAGTGCAGTTTGAAGAAACTCGTGTACTATAATACCACATGTCATGACTGCGTCAGTAGCAGGAATATTGGGGAGAGAATTAATTCCACTGTACTTTTGCAATAGGACACCTTTGCGTTCACAAAATATTCCTTGGACTACTGTTGTACCTGCTACTAGTTCATCTGGTTGAGAAACAATCATTCCAAAATCATTATTTATTATAAATTCATCATCAAGTTTTTTTCCTTTAATTACAACCAAATCTCCCACTTCAATTCTTACATCTCTCCTGTTAAAAATAAATAAATATAAATATTATAGCTTGAAAAAATACAATTTCAATGTTTAAAAATATGTAAAAAATTAATTAAGTATGAAAATATTGGCTTACCAACTTCCAGAACATGCAACTGTTGCACGACTAAAAGAATTTACACTCTCTACAGTAAGTCGAGTCTCTAATCGTTGCTTTTGTATATCAATAACTTTACATCTAGTAAATTCATGAAGATCCAAACCATATTTTTCATCTTCCCAATCATCGCAATTAAAGTCAAAATTATTTTCGAATTCAATTTCTCCTGCACCTATTATGGAATCCCCATGATTAGTACTTTTTTCATTTCCATTTAATATTTGACTTTTTCCTGAACAATTCAAAGATGAAATTGTTTGTTGATTTAAAAGAATACTATCACCATGTCCTGAATCAATTATAGTTGTTTCTCCATTATCATTTTTTTCTGAGAATTGAGATAACAATTCATTCATTAAAGTATCATCATTTACATCAAAATGTTCATTGCTTTCATTTAATAGTTTTTTACTGTTATCACTGACAATATTTTCTGATTTAATTATATTACTTGAATATCTATTATCTTCATTATTATTACTTATTATTAATTTTTTTTCTTGTAATATAATAACCTCATTATCTGAATCATTATTACTGATTAAATTAATGGAACCATTTTCATGAGAAGACATGTTTAAATCAATTTTTCGAATTTTATTAGATTTGTCATCTTTGAAATCAATCGAATTTCTTTGCCGTTTATTCATGTTATTTTGATTTTTATTCAAAAAATTTTCAAGCAAACCAAGTCATAAATTTGTAATAACAGATTGTATTTTATATAATTACTAAATGATACAAAAAATTTTTTTTTAAGAAGTTATCTTTTTAATTAAATTTACCGTCGAAGAATAATTAAGGTTAAAAACTCGATAAATACTTTTATAAAAGTAAACTAAAATTTGTATGTATGAATAGCAAAATAATTACATATCCACAAGTTACAAAAGAACGCAATATAAACATGTGCGACGTTGTAGTAGACATCAACTGTAGATCAATTTAACCCGCCAAAAAGTGACAGAAGAATAATTATACATACTATACATAAACTCAGTTCGTTTAGACGTCGTTTTAGACTAAATGAATTTTTTTATTATCCAATAAATATCATCCTTTTTCATTCAAAACCCCACTTTGGTACCTTTTAGAGTTATGAAGTTTATAAACGGCGGTGACGAGAAATTTTTGTCAGTGAAAAACTGGCCGTTGACTAGAATTGTCGTATTGAGATAGTTATGAATTTATAATGATAATTTGGTGTGGTGTAATGTGAATTGTAACCTCAAATTTTCTTCAGTGTTTCTGAATATTTATAACCTATGAAAATAAACGATACAAAAGGTGATAAATATGAAATTGTGAATTCTGTAAATAATATTTATTAGATTGAGTTGAATTTTAATATAAATTGATACTTAGGATAGAAAATAAATAAAAATAATAATGGAGCGAAATAAACCTGCAATAATAAGTCGATCAAAGAGCAAAATAGCTCAGCATCCTCCGGACTTATTTGCCCTAGGATCCAAAAGTAGCCGTGTGGAATCATCATTAGATTCTAAAAGATCTGGTGTAATTCACAATAAACCAAGCACCTCATCATCAAGTTCTAGTTCAGAAAGAAAAACAGAAGCTCCAGTGCCATCACTTCGATCACTGTTTCCTCAAAAGAAACCTAAACTTGCTGCTCATGTTGCTCCAAGACCTCCTATGTCTAGTGCTGAAGCGTGGGAAATTGTAGCTATTGATTGTGAATCAGCTGATTTGGTTCCAATGGTTTTAGAAGCCAGTGATAACGATGAAGGTGATAAAGTAATTGGTCTAATTTGTGGAGCAATAAAAACATTAAAAAATCAACGATGGAAACCAGATTCTTTACTTTATATGGGTTTAATGTATCTTGCAAAAATAAGACCATCAATATTTTCCAATGATTGTATTTTACATGCATTATCATCTTTATTAAAAAGAGATCAAGCTCATAATTTTAAAAGCAAAGGTAATCCTTTAGTTCCTGTTCTTGCAGCTAATTTATTAATGCGAGGATTTTATGATAAAAACAGTTGGCCAGATATATTTGTTAAACTTTATATTGAAGATGCATTGGGAGAACGTGTGTGGGTAGATCATGAAGAATGTAAAGGATTTACCGACAATATTTTGACTGCTTGTAACACTAGGCATCCGCCTAAAAGTGCTCTACAACATGAGCTTTCTTTATTAACTCCTCGTGATTGTCATAGTCCTTCTACAATGGAAGATGAAGACACAGCGGCCTCAACAATTCAACTTCTTGGTGATAAAGAAAAGTCTGAGTTCACCGTTAGCCCTAGATACTTACTGAATCCTGAAGCTGTTGAATTTATTATTTCAGAAGCAGTCAAAGAAGTATTAAACCGACGACAACCAGATGCTATTACGAAAAATTCTTTAAAATTTTTCTCATCAACTTGTGGTCTTGTTGAAGTACGTAATCTTGTTGTACCACGAATGGAAATGTGGCTTCATAATCCTAAATTAATGAAACCTGCTCAAGAGCTTTTGATTTATGTTTGTTATAATTGTACAACTCATACCCAGCGAGATGTAGAAGTTATCAGTCATTTAGTAAAAATGAGACTGAAGACAAAAGCTGTTGTTAATTTGTATTTAAATGGAGTTAAAGAATTGATTAGTGTTCATCCAGATAATTTAGCTACAATGTTAAAGCATACTATTTATAATGAATTATCGAATGCAAGAAATTCCAACAATATGCCAATCATAGCAGTAATGTTCCAAGCATCGCCAGATGCATCTGCTCGATTGTTAGCAGAAATATTTCAAGATTTATTGATCAATCGAGAGGACTATCTTCGTCCACTTCGAACACTTTTTAGAGAAATCATTCGGGTCTGTCGTCACGATATTAATTTAAAAACTTTAGCGAAAGCATTGACGACAGAACGACCTCAAATGACTCAACAATTTTTGACATTTGAGTTCAAAGATCGAATGTTTACTTCAATAATTGATTTGTTATGTTTATGTATGTTTTTGGCAATTACTCCTCAAGTCAAAGAAACAGTGCTACTTTCTCAAAGAGGTGATAGAAAAGATTTATCACAACTAGATCAATTTCATAAATTGATATCAAACATTCAACATGATGTAGCACACTGGCTACTAACATCAGCACAACAAATGTATGGAGTAGGTAAAGAAGAATTTTTAAGAGGATTACGTAAAGTTATGTTGTTAGATCCTTTAGAACATTACTATAAGCTAGACAATTGGCCTCCAGAAACTGATCGATCTTTATTTATGCGCATCGTTACTGAAGTTCCTTTGAAGGAAAATACTATTTTAACAATATTAAAAATGGGATCCTGTAAAGAGAATGGACTTTCACAGCTGGAGACTATGGATGTTATAGATCAATTGGTGAGAAGAGCATCAATTAACTCGTCAGAAAGTGTTCCAATGTTACAAGCACAAGATTTGCAAATTATAGAAAAAATTTTCAAATTGTGTGTTTACCAACCACCAGAGTCTATTAATATTCCATCAGACTATACAGCACCAAAACTAGCAATTTCTAACATTTATTGGAAAGGTTGGGTTATTTTATTAATTTTAGCTGCTCATAACCCCACAACAATTGGTGCTGTTGGATGGAAAACATATCCAATATTAAGGACATTAATGGAAATGTGTATTACAAATCATTTTTCATATCCACCACCAACAATGGTTCTTCCAGAAATTATTGAACAAGAACGAGCTAAAGAATTACAAATGGAAATAATAGAAAAACAAGTCATTTTAGAATATGAAAGTCATCTTGCTGCAGCATCTTCAAAAGTACAAATCTCTGAGTCAAATAGCTTGTTGTTATCCCAGTTAATTAATCTAGATCCTACTGGAATAGCTCGAAAACCTCCTTCAGCCATTTTAGAACAAATTCAATTACTCAATGTAACCCATAGACTTGGGCATTTACTTTGCAGATCAAGAAAACCAGATTTTTTATTGGATATCATTCAAAGACAACAACAAAGTTCATCACAGAGTATGCCATGGCTTGCGGATCTCGTTCAAAATAGTGAAGGTTCTCTCAGTCAACTACCAGTTCAATGTCTTTGTGAGTTCCTTCTTTCAACAACGGTTCAAGCTGTCGAAAAGCAACCAAGGCAACAACAATTACTTTTACATCTTCAAAAACTCTTAACAGATTCTAATGAAGATCAACAACAAACTTGTGAAGTATTGGAATATTTTTTACGACGATTAAGTAGTCAACAGAGTAATAATCGAATTCAGGCAATCACCGGATTAAAATTAATACTGAATTCTATTCCTTTAGAAGATGAAAGTATGGAGATGGATAAAGAAAATGAAAAGGAAACTTGGCTATTAAGAAAACTTCCATCAATTCCTCATTTTCAAGCAGTAAGACTTCTAGTATCTACTGCTTTACGAGGAGCTTGTCAAGTTGAAAATAATCCAGAATTAGTTCGTGCATATATTTTTTTTTTAGCAGAACATACTATTGACGATAATTTACCAGAGCTTACAGACTTAGCTAATGAAATATCTCAATTAGTTGTTGAACGAAGTACAATAACTGCTGCTATTTTACCAGAACCCGATAATGATTCTCCACAAGCTAAGCAAACACTCCAAGCATTTAAATCAATATTTTGTAATTATTTGAAAAAAGCCAGATTACCTAGAGGAGAAGGATATACTTGGTCTGAAAGCCAAGATCAGATTTTAGTACAGTGGAGTAATGGCGAAGAATGTACGATGCATATTCTAGTAGTTCATGCAATGATAATTCTCCTGACTTATGATGTGAATGATGAACATGGTTTATCGAATGATTTATTAGAATCTTGGTTTCCGCAAAATAGAGAATCTCCTAAGGCATTTTTGGTTGATACTAGTGAAGAAGCATTACTTATTCCTGATTGGTTAAAACTTAGAATGATTCGAAGTAATGTACCAAGACTAGTAGACGCTGCTTTAAAAGATTTAGAACCTCAACAACTAGTTCTTTTTATTCAGAGCTTTGGAATTCCAGTTTCATCAATGAGCAAATTATTACACACCTTAGATGTAGCTGTGCAAATTGATCCAGCGTCTGTAGGAGAAGCTGTACTCGATAAAACATATATGGCTCAATTAGTGAAAGTTCAACATCGAAGAGGAGCAACTGGAGGACTTGTATTCGTTGAAGTTCTTCAACTTTTAGAACCTCAGTTACCAGACAGTCCTCTACTAGAGATGGAAAAATTACAAGAACCTCTTCCACAAAGTATGATGATAAAAAAACAATCAGTAATTCAATATCCAGTAAAAACTGATGTTCCTCATTTGATAAATAAATTATTTATAGAAAATATTCCCCTTGTCCAAAAAACGGAAGCATATCGTCGATTGCATAAAACTCTAGCTCGAGATTTGCAAAAGTCAGCTAAAGAAAGTGGTGCTGTCGTATTAGCTATTCAGCATATTTGCAGTGTTTTAAGTTCAATGCAAGTAGAGCAATTTCTCGCATCACTTGTTCACATGCCTCAATATTCTTGTACGATCATGCGGATTATTCTTTTACCTTTGAAAAAAAAAAATACATCAAAGCACATAATTGATTTAACAAAGAATATGTGTATAAATCTTATATCATTAATTGGTGATATAAAAGCTCCTATTTTGTCTCTTCTGAAGGACTTTGTAGGTGTCCAAAAGACCAAAGTAGTGAAAAAGAATGAATTAATGATGCTCACTCAAAATCGAGATCCTTATACAATATTAAAAACAACAGACTCAGTTAATTTAGAAGGTGTGGGTAGAAAATTATTGGATATTTTAATAAAAAGACAGAAAAATGATGTTTCAGTTGAGGTAATAGCTAAATTGTTGGTCTCAGACAGTGATGAAGGATTGGCTAATCGAGCTACTGGTTTACTTATTGATTGGTTAGCTTCAATAGAACCGGAGCTCATCGGTATATGTCCCAGCCTTGAAATGAAGTTACTTTTTGGTAAAACAAAACTTCATGTCAAGATAGATGAAAGTGTTGTAAATTCACATGCTTGCAGACCTTATCTTTTGACGTTATTGACTCATAGAGCAAGTTGGATGACTTTATATAAATGTGTTGGTCATTTACTTATCAGATGTGATGATGGATATGATCCCACGGCAGTTTTAGATTTCTTTTGGGCTCTTACGTGCAATCCAAGATTATGGCAAGGTCGAGACAAATTTACTCCTAAACACTATGTTCCAGAAAATATTTTATTATTAACTGAACAACAATCATTAACTTTAATAGCTTACATTGTCGCTGAAGCAATAATTGTTTTTGATAGACGTGATAGGAATGCTGCATTAGCACAAATGGAATCCCGATTAGACTTGGTTCAACATTGTTTATTAACTGAAGAAAGAATCACCGCTTGTATTGTAGAATATTTAGCAGAAAAAATGACAAATAATGATGAAGGTATTGAAGCAGATATGGCACATCAATTTCTTCTACATCTGTATATGAAAATTCCGAAAGTGATATGTCTATTAAATCAGTTTCAAGCAAAGAAATTTGTTGCTGGTGCAAAAATTACTAAATGGACTGGATCAGTTCTTGATAGCATGAGTCACTCTTTACTAACAGCATTAGCTGCAACATCAAGACATAAATCTTGGATCTCTAAATCTCAAGATTTTGAACTTTGTGCTAGAAAAATGGCTGCAGTTCATCCTCTTTTAGTTCTTCGACAACTACCAATGATTGCATCCTCATTAACTGGCAGATATCATATGAACTTGAGCGAATTTCGTACAGGGAATCATTTGAATTTTTTTACACAAATCATGAATTTATTGGAACTTCTACAACCTTACTTATTTAATGAAGAATATCAAACGGCATTAGAAGATACTTTGGAAAATTACTTTCAATGCTTTCAAAATTATGCACCTGTCAAGGACCGTAATATTTTAGCATCATTATTAAATAAATTCGTCGCTTTACTCCAAGCGTATGCAACTCATGATGCTCAACGAGCCTTGAAGTATCTTCATAATCATATTCAAGTACTTCGAGATTTACAAACGTATTATCCTGGATCAGTGAGTTTATTATCACTCACATCTATAGTACCAGCATTAAGAGGTACTAATGGTGAAGAAATATTTGTATCTGGTCCACCACCTTTTGTTCAACAAGAACCAAATTTACCTGCACATTGGCCTTCTTTAATGACTACATTAAATAAAATTCAAGGAGAAGGTAAAAATTTTTTCAATTAATGCAAAATGGATAATGATTTGTTTAAGTTTATTTTTTATTTAATTTTCAGATGTTTTCTCAGCACTCCAGGATATCGACCATTTATCAATAAAGAAACCTTCAATTTTGGAGTTTGCCATAGACAACATAGCCGAATTATTGGTATCCCCCCAAGGAAATATCAGAACACTTGCTCATAATTTGTTAACACGACTATTAAAAAATCGGCCAACGACGAATTCCAATATTCTATCAGCATTCCAAAGATGCTTAGATAGTCCAAGATCTGATGTTTTAATGTCAGCATTAGATAAATTACCAGAAATTGTTCTGTGCATGCAAGGTAAAATTAAATTCTCATTTTAAATATGAAAAATGAAACATTTAATAATTTATTAGTAAATTGATTGAAATATTTTATATTCTAATTGAAAATATTTGATTTTTTCAGAACACGCACTACCGTTATTGCAAAAGGTTTTTGAATTAGGGGTCAATTCAAATGTGAATACAATTCCATATATTAATAAGAGTATTATATTATTAAATACACAACAAGGTTGTTAAATTAATTAAATGAATTATTCGAATGAATTAGAAAATAACAAATAAGTGAATAAGTACAATTTTTATACTAGTCCTTGATGGTAATATTTTTTATTTAAAACCTATATTTATATAAATATACTCACATAGAATTCAAATTTAGACCAATATATAGATATCGAAATTATTATTAGACATCACGTAAAAATATTAGCATACTGATTTGAAAGCATGTGGTGGGATATTATTTACTGTATAAGCTTTCATAAATTTTTGAAACGCAGCACGTAAATCCCACCCAACATTTTCAAGGTATTCTCGACAAAAATTTTCATTCATTGTAGTTATGTTTGATAAAGCTCCTACCATTTGTATCTTTTCTTGTTTTCCGAGATAAACTGGAGTAAAAGTAGGTATTACATTTAATTTAGTTAAACAATTATTCTCAATCATTGTTGAATTACCACTTTGTATATGATATTGATCATTGATTATTCTATATTCATTATCTTCTACTTCAATTAAAATAAAAGTTCTATTGAAAAGTAGAGATATAGGAAATTCACGGTAAAAGAATGATCCTTGCACAGAAAGAGCCACGTAACGATGTCCTTGATGGATTATATCAATACTAAAAGATTTATAATCATGAAAAGTTGGAGGTAAAGTCCTCAAACATTCTATAATTTCATAAGATCCTTGAAATAAATATTTATAACATCTAGAATAATCAACTACTTTTATAAGATTTCTATTAAGGTTTAAAATTTTTGTCAATTGTCGATGACGAGGATTGGCTATATCTCCAAAGGTAAATGAGAAAAAAGAATCTGATTCATAAAGACCATCTAAAACTTCTCGATCGTTTTGATCATATAGAGTGAAATAATGTTTAATAAACTGTTTAATAAAACTCAATCGTGAACCGTCATCCAAAAAATATTGTTGTATCATTGGAGTACATTTTTGTGCGACGTCAATTACAACTCCGTCAAGTTTTTGTAAATGAGGAAAAACATTTTTTACAGCTCTAATATAGTCATCAGGTTTAGAGTAATCTGCACATAGAGGGTTTCCATCTAAACATAATTCGGTTATTTTAAACTCCGAAAAGTATCGTAAATAATCAATGTTTTCAATTTTGTTGAAACTTAAGTCCAATTTAGTGAGACTAAATCCTAATAATTTTTCATAAAGAATTACACCGATTAATCCGTTGTTTCTTAAGATTAATTCTCTTATAGGTAACTTATTATCTCGAAGATTACCCATTCGTGGTTTGCAGCATTTTAAAACAAAGACAAATACTCCTGGAGATGAAAGTGGACAATAAATCGATTTAAGTTTGGGCTCGTGATGAAAATTCTCAAGATTTAAAGATTTCTTTGTAGAATCCCATCTTGATATTAATACTTGTGAAATAACACGATGTTGATTTATTGGTAATGATTGCATATTAATAAATCCTAAAACAATATCCATTTTAAGTACATGATCATCAGGTAACTTAATTTCCAGTCCTTGTTTTACAAGTGTATCTATAGCAGCTATAGTACATTTAGCAAGAAAACTTGCTTTATTTAAACGATCAACATGATACATCATAGGCATTAATACTTCCGGTTGACATGAAGCTAATGTGGCATCTAAAACAGTTTCCATACTGTAGTCTCCAATATCGAAAATAATAAATTTATGCCAGAGATCTTGTCTAGCTGCTAAAGCTAATTCATGGTTGTTAAATGAAGGCTTCGTATGAGTCAATCTTAAAGGCTCCCAAGATATATTCATTGATGATGTTGCCATTTTAATCATTTCTGAAATATTTTTAAATTTATATTAATGTTGAGGAGAAAAAAATATAATAACTTTTTCTATTAATTTATAAATATTATTTTTATGGTTATTATTGGAAAAAAAAAAAAAAAACACCGGATTTCGTATTTGAAACATAATTTTCGTTTTTATGTATAATGATAAATTCATTAATTATTAATCTTAAAATTTATCACAATACTAAGTAAAAAAAGTTCTGAATGATTTTACCTTATAAATTACTTATAAATTATAATAATTTATAAATATTTATAAATATAAAAATTAATATATAATTATTATATCGACATTTGAAAATTTAAATCTTTTTGATAATTTTGTTTACATGACGTTTTAACTGTGAGGTTATGTAATTGAAACTGATGTTTTTAAAAAAGTATTTATATATAAATGCTAGTAGGCCTAACCTACAAACATCAAGGTCACGAAAAATATGACATTTTTATCAAAAATTTGGTAATTCTTCTATCTTTAAAGTAAATTGTTTTTTATATGAAAATAAATGTAAATAATGATGATAAAACAAAGAAATCACAATATAAGAAATAAAAAATCAAACAATACGTCTCTAATAAAAGTCGAAGGTAAGTTTTACTCAATATTTATACTAATAAATTTATCTCAAATAATTGAAATATTCTTATTTTTTATTAGTGTTGAGATAATTAATGACTTTTTTGTTTTTTTTTGTTTTTTTTTTTTTTTTTTTTTTTTTAGAGTCTCCAATTTGTAACAATAAAATACGACTTGAAGAAGTGAAACCTGAAGAAACATCGAATTTGTATGCTCAAAGTACACCTAAAAGACATGATTCCAATTACAGTAATAAATCTCAAGATGGTTCAGATTCTCCTGATTATCGGTCGAGTTTCCCTTTAACACAAGATGAAAATATTGAAGTTACATGGGATTGGAATAGCGCAGCACAAAAGGATGGTAACGATAATAGTAAAAAATCCAGTGATATTACGACACCTAAAAGAACTTCAATAATACGTAGAAAACGTCCTCCAAGCTCTCCACTTTTTTATAAACCGATAAGGAAACAGTTAATTAAACGAGAAAATACTGAGGGAATTGAAAAGTTTAAAGCTGAAATGATCGCTTTAACAAAACAAATTAACAGTAATAAAAATTATTCAGAAACTATAAAAAGTAATAACCAAATTGGTACAATTACTGATGCTCCTATGAAAATAAGATTCAACAATATTAATGATGAAGCTGATACCGATAATATTATTAATGATAAAGATTTATCACTAAAGAATGATAATCGAGATGATAATAAGAGTGTTGACGATTTGTTTAATGATTCTATGGATGAAGTGATCATAAAATTTAGCCAAGAAACAGAAAAAAAATTGAATATTTCTCCAACTGGTAACATGAATAACGGTAATGATGAAAGTTTAATAAAGAACGATCCCGGTTCAAGTTCAAATTATCTTGTAGAATTAACGAGTAATGGATCTACAGATAGTGTAAATATCGTAAAGTTAAATGAAAATAATAATAATGATAATGCTAATACTAGGATTTTAAGTCAACGACAGAAATTTTTAAATAAAAATCAGCCTTTAACTACTCCAAGTTCAAAGATATCTAGGACTCCTAAAAAACAAACCCTTGTAAAGGCTGATGATATAGATTTATTTATTCCAGATGATTCATTTGATGACTTTTTAGTTTGTTGCGACAATACTGAAACCAAAAATATACCTAAATTTAATTTATGCTCATCAACTGTCCAACGTGTTGGTATACAAACAAGCAGTAACATCAATCCAATTATTTCGGCAACTATGAAACTATCAAATGAATTTTTACCAAAAGTGTCATCAACTTCAACTTTGAACCCTCATAGTAATTTATCAAAAAATGATACTACTAGTATGAATAGTTTAATAAAAAATCCTACAAAAATTCAAATCGGATCGGGTAATATTAATTTAGCAACAAAAACTTCGGATCCACAAATAAAAACTCAAAAAATAACTAAAATTGAGTCAACAATAACACCTACACGTACTTGGAAATTTTTTAAATCTAAAAGTCATTCCGATTCTAATTTTGATTGTAGTGATAACCCAACAGGTACAAAGGTAAAGCAAGGTTTCAGTGGATCTCATGATTCATCACGAACTAATTCAAGTTATAGTTTGAAAAATGGATCAAATTCGAATTCAGGTTCAAAAGGTAGCAGAGTATATGGTGGAAAAGCCGTAAGTAATGCCGATCAAACAATTCAACGAGCATGGACCTCTTCTGGTTTGGATTCAAATGTGCCAAAATTATTCAATAATCAAAAGGATAATGTAAATATGTACAATGTTAACAGATATCGAGCAGAAAAAGGAAATGGTGAAAATAAATTCGGTAATGAAGAATCACAGCATCAATCTAGCAGTATAACATCAAGTATGCAGTCGATGCAGATTACTCGTACACCAGAAGAAATTGAGAGGAATAGAATAGAAGCAATTCAAAAATTAGAAGCAAGAAAGAGACGTTTGCAAGCTGCAAATGCTACAGTTAATTCTAGTTCAACGATTTCCAATACTCAACGAATACCAGTTGAAAGGTGATCAATAGACAATTCATTTTTGAGAATAAAATGGTTTAGTATTTTTAGTTTTTCTGCTGCGTGATTGTTTAATAAATTATTGAAATTTAAACATTGTTCTATATCGATAAGTTTTTGCTTTCTATACAATTATATTTTTTATTTCTATCCGTGTATTTATAATCAAATTGTTACTTTTTAAAAATTGAAAAATGAAAAAACTATTTTTTCATTAAGTCTGTGACTTGACCCATTTTTATACTCATTGCTTTTTGTACATAATAATAAAAATATGCAATTAATTATAACTAATGAGTTTTAAGGTATAAAAATATAATATGAAAAAATATATAATAAATATCATCAATATGAATTTATTAATATTTATATTCATAGAGTTTATTGTTTTTTGTATTTTTTATATTATTGTACATCATTAAAATATACGGATATATAATTTAAAAAAAAATTATTATTTATCTAAAACAACGAATCGCTATATACCATTTATGCATATACACATGTATACAGTAATTATACATACATCATTTACAGGTTATGTATCTGTGTTTATGAAGACCATGCGGTAAACAACCCAACATAAATACGAAATATTATAATAAATTTATTCAATTATCATATATTTTTCTAAACAATGTCTTTGTTTACTAATCACATGCAAAAATTAACAAATTTTTTAACGAATAAACAGTATCAAATAATTAAAATCAATTTTACGAACTGCTTCAGTATGAAAAGTTCTGAAGATCGGCTAGTTCGAATTTTAGGTATTGAAACTAGTTGTGATGATACTGGCATTGCAATTGTTGATGGAGGAGGGAAAATTTTAGGTGAAGCTTTGAATTGCCAACAAAATATTCATATCAAGTAAACATTTTATAACTTCAAAGCTAATAGTATTTATATTAATTTTCTTTCACTTTATATGTCATTTTCTAGGCATGGCGGAATCGTCCCAAATGTGGCAAGAGATTTACATAAAGATAATATTCAAAATGTATACGAAAACGCATTACTATCAGCTCAGATGACACTAAATGATGTTGATGCTATCGCTACTACTATCAAACCTGGTTTACCATTATCCCTTTTGATTGGTGTCAATTTTGGTAAAAAACTTTCGAAAATGTCAAATAAACCATTTATTCCGATTCATCATATGGAAGCTCATGCTTTGACTGCAAGAATGACTGAAAAAGTTAATCGAATATTAAATTAATGATATATTTTCAGTCAATATATAATATAAATGTGGAACTCTTGAAACAGTACACTTAAATTAAAGAAAAACTATTTTTATTTTTTACAGATTGATTTCCCATTTTTAACTCTTTTAATATCAGGAGGCAATTGTTTACTAGCACTTGTCGAAAATGAATCAAAGTTTTATAGGCTTGGAATATCACTGGATGATGCTCCTGGTGAAGCATTTGATAAAGTAAATAATTTTCATTATTCATATTTGATGAATTTAATCAATTATTTGAAAAAAAAAAAAAAAAAAAAAAAATGATAAAGATATATAAAATATTGAATACCTTTTTTAGGTTGCACGTAGACTAAAAATACATGATATTCCAGAATATCAAAATATATCTAGTGGGCGAGCTATAGAATTGGCTGCTACTAAAGCAACAAATCCCAAACAATTTACATTTCCAGTAGTTCTACCACATTCAAGATGTTGTAATTTTAGTTTTTCAGGATTAAAAACTTTTGCTAAATTGACTATTGACCAACAAGAACAAAAATTCAATATTGCTAAAAATGAAATAATTCCAAATTATGAAAATTTCTGTGCAGCGTTTCAGTGGGGTATTGCTCGACATATTGCTAACAGATTAAAACGAGCAATGATATTTTGTAATATTAAAAATTTAATTCCGCATGGAAAATATACTCTAGTATGTTTTATCAATTATTTAGAATTTATTTCAATGAGTTATACATGAATAAATTTAACTTGTCATTGTTTTATCTTAGGTAGTATCGGGAGGAGTAGCTGCCAATCAATTTATAGGAAAAATATTAGAAATGATCTGTTATGAAATGTCTTATCGTTTAGTCAAACCTCCTCCAAGATTATGTACAGATAATGGAATAATGATAGCTTGGAATGGCGTGGAAAGATGGCATGCAAATGTTGGAATTCTTCGAGATTCAATAGAAATAGAACAAGTTCAAATGCAAGGCAAAGCGCCTTTAGGAGAAGATTGGACAAAAAAAATTAAAATTGAAGATATAAAATGCAGTATGATGCGAGCGAGGGAAATATTCAGTTAAAAGTATTCTGATTTTAATTAATTGATTTTTATTTTAAAAAATCTTATCATAAAAATATATTAAAAGTATTAATTAAAATTTATAAGAAATTCTTTAAATCTATATCCTTAAAAATTCTAAATAGACTCGATAACTTTATTCTCAATAACAGAATTCCTAAAAAAAAAAAAAAAAAAAAAAAAAAAAATCATAACTAGTTAGGAATAAGCAAAAATTGCTGTAGAATAGTAAGTATACAAGAGATCTATCTCTAAAAAGAAACATAAGCACATGAATAGACAAGAGTTAGTTATTCAATATATTAAAGTAATCTGTAGAGCAATTTCGTAATATAACTAAAAAAAGCTAAATTACAAATGTGGATAAGATGTTTAAAAATCAATTGACAACATTCATAGGTACATCCAATATAAATTTTATATTCAACATTTAATATATACATATTTATGTATTAAATATTGATTATTTAAAAAAAATTGATTAATAATATTTTAAACAACTGTTGGTGAATGTATTCTCAATTCTTGTTTTAATTTATTAAAAACTTCAACTTCGATCGGAACTTCTCTGTTTTCAAGTTTTTTCTCTGCTTGTTTATCCAAATAATATCGAATTTTTTTCTTAATTAAATTTATTTCATCTTCTTTTTTCAAAATTAATGAGGTTGAAAAAATTTCTTCAAATTTTACAATTTTTTCAGGTCTCATTTCTTCTGGATAATCATCGACGACACTTACTAAATTTTTTAAAGCTGGCTCAATTGCTTTAAATGTTTTTTCGGCATTAGGACTATCCATTTTATTCACAATAAGAATTGCAGTCATGTCTATTAAGTCTGGTTGATAAAGCTCCATTTCTTTATTCAGTAAAATTAATGTTTCCAAGCAACTTCTAGCGTGATACTTAGCAGACAAACGGAAACCTTGAATATCAATAATAAAAACTAATAATTTTGTTCTGTCTAGGTGTTTTAAAAATTTATGACCCAATCCAATATTATTATGAGCTCCTTCAATGATTCCTGGTAAATCAGCGACAGAGATTGTTCTTAAATCTGGATAATTGACAATTCCTAAATGTGGTCTCATAGTAGTAACTAAAAATAATTAAATTTCAATATGTTTAATGTCTTTATAGTACGGTGAATTTAACTACCTGTTATTGAAAAATAAAATACTTACAAGGATATGCAGCAATTTTTGGTGTAGCATTAGAGATAAGATTTAAGAGAGTACTTTTTCCAGCATTAGGAAATCCTACTAAAGCAACATCTGCAATTAGTTTTAAATCGAGAGTAATTGTATCTTTTTGTCCCCTTTGACCACTAAAACCAGTTTCAGGACATCCACCAATTCCACCTTTAGCAACGATTAACGTTGAACCTGGTTTATCTACTTCTCCTATAAATAAATAAAGAAACATAAAAATATCAATAATAAAGTTATTGTTAATATTGAGAAATAATTTTGAACAATTACCAATGATAGCACCATTTGAATCATAAGCTGTTACTCCAACAGGAACTTTGATTTCGATATTTTCTCCAGGTTTGCCGAGAATACCTCGTCTTTCACTATCGTATCCAGGATTAGCATGAATCGATTTTTTTGGATATTTATTTATCAAATCACGCAAGGTCATTTTTTCAGTAGCAACGATAACGACGTCTCCACCACGTCCACCTATTCCACCATATCGAGCAAGACCAGAACCTCCTGCACCTCCTCGTACATGGAATCTCACATTATCGATAAAACCTTTTTGAAGGTATTTCCTCGGTGCCTATTTTTAAAATGAAAAACAAGTCATTATTAATATAAATATTCATGTTATGTGTATGACATAATCAAGTTAAAAAATGTTATAAAAAGTTTACCTTTGCGTAAGATAAAATATGCGTGAAAAATACCATTTTCGCAAATTTTCGCCAACGTTTAAATTTATAAATTTATAAATACATATAACTAATGTTATCATTTAAATGTAACGATTTCACAAATAGCCTACATTCTACATAACCATGTTGGTGATATCAAAATACTTTTAGAATAAAGTAAGAATAATCAAAAAACATATCATTTCTTTTGAAACAATCAAACAAAAACACATCAAAGAATATGTACTATATGGAACTTAATTCAAACTCCAAAAATTTCTTGACAAATATCCATATATACATACTTGTTGTTTGAGAAGAAAAATTATATAGAGGAATTTTTGTCAGGTCTAGCATGTAAAATAATCAAAAATTAATGTTCCTAGGAAATAATACACGTGTATAAATATATTTACAAAGTGATTAGGCTAGTTAAGTTGTCGGCATTGATTGAATTATTTTTGTACACATTTCTTAGTACAATAAATTAATTTGTTTATTAACATGGAATTGTGAAACACAATTTATTAATGTATTTGATTCATTAAAAATGTCACGATATTTTCGAAAGTTACATCCTTACCACTTAGCTTTTTTAAGTGGTATAACGCCAAGTTATGACGAAATTCTCACACTGGATAATAAAGACGAAAAACAGCCTATAGGTTGGGAAGGAATTAAAGCATTATTTAAAAAAGAGTAGGAAAAAATTGTATTTAAATTAAATAAATTTTATCATTTGTTAGTTAATTTGACACGCATAAAATAATTTCAGTAAAAATGGAGAAATAAACTCCGCATTACTCAATTTATCGAACGCAAGTCTTTTTTGCACTTTGTGTGGTGGTTTATATGGTTCAGCTTTAGGTTCACAGAAAGCTTTCCATGAATTTATTCAAAATAATGATGCAACTAAGTTTCCAAGTCACATCGAAGCTAAACGCAAATTACAAGATAATGTTATTTTGGGTATGGGTAGACACGGTTTAAAATGGGCCATCAGAGTCGGCTCATTTTCAACTGTATTTATGTAAATATCCTTTGTAAATATAATTAATTTTTATGTATTAGAGTGAAAGCTATTTATTCATTTTATGGAAATTAATTTTATAGGACAACAGTAACATTGTTAACTGCTTATTTGGGCGGGCATGGAGTTACAGAATATATTCTTGCGGGTAGTCTTACTGGAACACTTTACAAAATAAATATGGGAATAAGAGGAATGATAGCTGGATGCATCGTTGGAACATCTTTGGGATCAGTAGCTGGAGTGATATTTAATTTAATCTTCTGGTTGTCAGGTTCGAATCTTAGAGAATTATCTGAACTCCAAAAAGAAATTTATCTTTTTCGTAAAAGGTATTATAAATATGATTTATTATATATTTGAATATATTTTTCTAATGATATATTTAAAAAAACATCGAAATTACAGTATAGCTTTCCGAAGTTCACGTAAGAATACAGCCAATGAATTCGGAGATGAGCATGAAGAATCAGAAAAAAAAGCATTAGATGTTCTTTTCGAAGAGCCAACAAAATAAATTTTACATAAATTTCTTTTATTATTTATCAATTAATTTAGACAAAATAAAAATGATTAAATCATTATTTCATAGTTGTCAATAAAGTTAAATTATTTAAGAAAATAATGATTATTTACAAACCACTGGCTGCGGAAAATAATAGTATAAATTTGGTACGTATTCTTATTTGAAAAGTTACTAATGCATTCAAAGTAGGCCTTTATAATAAATCATTGAAAAATAAAATAATTACATGTAAAGTAATAAATAGAAATCCGTAATTATAAAATACTCATTATCTTCTTACTGAATAAGACAAATAGTTTATATCATTTTTCATACTTTTCATTATTTACATTATAATATATAATTTTCTTATTCGAATTTTCAGAATAGGCCTGATAAAACCGTGATTATTCTAAAAATACTATCATACTTGGAGATATTGAGTAAATTACGAATAAATAATAAATAATTAAAATCAAAAAATAAAAATGCAATAAAAAGATAAAATATTGTAGCTGTTTTCAGTCCCTACAGCCTTAATGGATTTCAAATTGATAAAAAATTCAAACTAATCTTCTTGTTTATCTAAATCCTGAACTTTAGTTATACGTTTAGCACCTCGTCCTGGAGGACCTTTCGGTTTGGCAAATTTTGGCCGATGCAAATTAACTTTTGGATGCAATTCCTCTTGTAAAAATCCTTCCGTAAGATCCTTTCCATCATCTATTTCTAGCTACACATTCAAAAAGTTCCAAACAAATTATTCTACTATATTTTTTATCCTAGTAGTTGATTTGACATTTATAACTACTATTTTTTCAGGCCTATTCTGTAAGTTTGAGTAAACTTTTAGTTTTTTTACATACCATTCTGATGGTTACCTTTGCTGTGTGTGCTTAAGCCCTATGGGTGAAATTTAAATTATCTCAGTAATTTCATTGAAAAATTTATTTATAATTAATTGAATAAACAACTTGATATTCAATCATATAGTATTTTATTCATTAATATTGGTAAGGTTTACAATTTATTAATCATGATAAATTGAAAATGAAATTGTAAAAAAATATAAGAATGATAAAATTTGATAAAAACTTACAGAATAGGCCGAGAATAATACAATGGAAAGAAAATTTCATGCATCAATATATATATTTGATAAAAAAAAATTTTAACGAAAAACAATAATTGATATTTTTTGAGCATTAGTCACATTTTAATGTAAAAGCATCTTATAAATATTCTTTTCCTTTCGGAGCCAGCATAAATTGAATATAAATATAGAAAGAAAAAATACTTTTTAAGAATAAAATGTCACAATTATTTAAAAAGGATAAATTTTTTAGTTTTTTTGTTTTAGCTTTCATTAGGTCATAGATGGTTAATAGTGTTAATCGATACATTAACAAAATAATTGATTATTATATAAAATCTATTATTTAAAAAAATACAGATCACAAAAAATAGAATGCCTTTTTAGATTTACTTTTTGTCATTACAAATTTGCAAACCGTCTACCTACGTGTTGTTAAGTCAATATTTTATAAGAACATTTTCTTTTTTTTATCAATAAAAATGAATGTAGTGGCTTAAAATTACCTTGAACATGTAGGATTTTTACAATTATTTTCGAAGAAATACTTATTTGTATAATTGATGGTACTCATTGATCAGTCTTAATATAATATGAGTCATCACTTCTGTCATAATCGAATCAATAAATTTAATTACACGAAATAATTACAAATTTCCCATCGTACACATTTACACGTAAATTTTTAATTAATTTGGCAACCATTGAAGCATACAATACAAATCGAATCAACAATTAAAATAAACTTTTGTCAGATACGTACATTTTGAAGAGTATTATAAAAACAGGCTTATGTCGTTGTTTATATAATCTATTTATGTATTTATATGTATATCTAGTTATTGATAAAGAAATAATTGGATAAAAGGTTAATAGTATTCATATTTAAGCCTGAAATTTCCCTAATTATCTAATCATCACATACCGGTAATAAAACCAACTAATGTACATTTTAAAATTTAATCATCAAATACAACATTAAATTCTTAAATTGTGTCTGAATTGAATTTCAAAGTCAAGCCTTTAAGACTTACATAGAAACGTTATTTGATAACTTATACGTATATATCACTTTTATAAGACTAGGAATAAATATCCCTTATATTTCGATTTCACTAGACTTTGTTATTTAAAAATACTAAATTTAAAAATCACAATTGACGAATTAAAATTGAGTAAAAAAATCTCGAATATTTCTTATTCCATAATTGAAAGTAAACTAAATTTAAATGTTAATAATTAATTATTAGTTACAGCATTAAAATTTTAGAATATTTTAATTATTTAATATTAAATTCGAAATTCGAAGGCATGACTTAAAATTCACTTCTGACCAGATATAAATCATGTCAATAATCTAACATGAGTTTGTAAATAAAATGCAATAACTGATGATATATATATATTATTTGACATAATATTGAATAAAAAAATTATGTTATGGAAATGTTTTATTACCAAAAACATTTTGCACTTTATATCAAAGCTAATTCAAAGCGAAAATTGTATACCAACAATTTTTGTAAGAGAATTTAGAAAAATACACCGTTTCTCTTATTTTTGTTATAAAGATATACATATCACGTTGGTCATCATATGATCCATTCTTTTCTTAATAATGTTTTTTTTTTTTAAATCATAAAAAAGTCTGAATAATTATTAATAAATCAATCAGCTATTTTAGTGCAATTATATGTGCGTAACGCTAGCATAATAATAAATTGAAATATCAGATGAATCTTGCAACGTTAACACCTTCCAAAAATATTAAATATAAATGTATTATCACTTAAACCTGTTAACTCAAGATGCATGAACGCTTTTGCTTTAATTTTTTCTCAGAGAAAACTTGCGGGGGAGCGGAAGGCGACATCGGGGTCACAGGGGTTTTGCTGATGAATTCTTTTACCGTAGGAGGATCCTCCAACATGTCAGCTAACTCGTCTCCACTATTTACCTCCAACTGTGATTGTTATGTGCATTCATATAAAATGTCATTCATTGTTCCAATAATAATTATCACACGATAAGTATCTTCAATTTTTATATACATTTCATGCTGGCAATATCAATCAATCAACTCAATTATTAATTAATTATTGTTCAATCACACATAAAGCAACGTGCAAAGAAAATTCACAATTAAATAATTACTATATTGAAATAGAAAACACTTGTGAATAATATTTAATTTGGTATGCTCAACTGTTAATTTTAATTATAATGATGATCAAGATATATATGTAAATACTAACCTTTTTGGCAATAGTTACCCCTAATGATTGAATGAGATCAAGTAGTGGTGCTTTGCAAGACGAGTATAACATTCTTTCTTTTATACTACAGCTGTATCCAGGCATGCTGTAAATAAATACTGCAAACAATAATTGAATAAGTTTTACGATCTGAATTGATTTGAAACTGAAAAATTGGTTAATAAAATTACCTATTGACTCTGTATAATCACCCTCATGAGTGTGCTTAAAATTGTATAAATGGTATCTAGCAGCATCAGGAGGTACCTTTGTAGACAACTTATCCAGAGAGACATCACAAGCTATTACTAAATGAATCTTCTCTTCCTCTATGTCAATCTTCAATTGAACATATTCATGAATCCCTTTTCCTAGGCCTGTTATTGCTTGTTTAGCATCATCTGTTACAGGAAAAGCGACGCCACTTAAAGTTTGATGTCTTGTTTCTATATTGTAATCAGTATGAATAGTAGTTTTCTTTAATTCAACTAGTTCTTCCTCAGCAGAAGTTAATGGAGCTGGAGCAGCATCATTTTTTTTATGTCTATTATAACCTTCCAATGTAATATCTTCTATTACAGTTCCATGAAGTTCATCTTTTATGGATGCAGTACCAAATTCTTGTTTCAAAGTAGCTTTCGTTGATGCGTACAGCATCTTCTGTCTAATTGGAGCAGTGTCTGGTGACCATGAAATAAAAAGCCAGTCGTACCCAGAATCCGGTGATTTTGTATCCATTCTATATAAAATATATGCCGGTTGATTCTCTGCGATCAATGGCTTCACCATTTTATCGTAATCGTCTTGCCATTTACCAACAGGTTTCGAAGATGTTGTCGGAACGAGTTCCTCTGAAAAAAATACAGTTTTAAATAAAAGAATGAACATTTAAGAATATATTTTTGTATTAAAAAAAAATATACCATTCTCTATAGAAATTTTTAATACTCGTATTTTTCCATCACGACATCTGGCAAATATTTTTTTCAATGCATCGTTTGCTGAAAATGTTAAGATCAAATAAATAAACTTTAGGAGTGGCTCAATTTTGAGGTTAAAAATGATAGATACACATTCATTTATGTAACTAGAAAAATTAATCAAATTTAACTTAAGTAATTTTACCTTTTATTCCTGTTTGATGCGACATGTTTCACTAATAATGCCCCTGTGATTATTATTGTGTTATTATGACCTATTATAAAGTACCTCCACGTCAATCTGCCAAACTTTCACACTCGTTAATAAACGGTTGACTATAGTACATGCATACTCCTCAACTCTATATCGAATAGCACTGATTGTTAGCTATTCACAAAATGGGGATTGGCCATTGGATGTCCGTGTAAATGCCAATAGCGGACGTTTACTAAATAATCAAGTGAATAAAAGTATTCAAAAGTTTTTAGTTTGGAATTTTCGACAATCGTTTATCATGATTTTCTATGCAAACCTTTAATTATGAAATATTAAAAATATGTTAATTTCTAATAGATTAATTTTTAAAATCAGTTTCAAATTAAAGTTTATTTTACAATTATGAGTATATCCATTATAACATAGTTATGATTGAAGCCCAATCATTATATTAAAAAAAAGTATTCTTATTGGCATAAATTATAAAAAATTTAAGAGAATAAATTTAAAAAGGAGTCTTCAAGTGTACAAGAAAAAAATACTAACTCGATTATTTCTTCAAACTTGTGATATTAATAAAGTTTTAATAATACTTGAAGATAAATGTAAAATGCACTTGTAATAAAACTTTCAAACTGATCATAGCTTTTTGAAAATCAAATAAGCGATATATAATAAAAAATAATACAATAAAATCAATTACTGAAAACCGACACAAACTAATTATGACAGTTGACAAATTTTTTATGATATAAAAATGTAATATCTTTTTTATGCATAACAATAAATAGCGATTTACAAAATTATTTTTGATAGAGGAATAAATGCTTAAAATATAACTAATCATCCTAAATATTTCATTAATCTTTGATAAATACTCCAAATAAAAATATTTATTTACTAAAATTAAATTGACAGTTTATAAGTTGAACTAAGATTAGTAAGTTTATTGAATAATTTACAATTATATTTATACATATATCAAAGTGTTTACGTAAGTTTTATGACTTGGGATTTTATTCGACGATAGCCAGTCGATAGAGAATCTGTACTACACAGTTTTTCAATTAAAATTAAATAAAATAAATTATTAGATAAATTGAATGTTGTCTAATTGGCATCGTAATATTTGAAAATACCTTAATAAGATATACGTGAAGATAATTCTTGAAATATTACCCTAAATACTTTTATTAGATTGATCTTCAGTTAGACAATGAAGTAGAATTTATCATTGAAATTGTTCAATTAATTTATCACATTCTACTAATTAATCTTTTGTCTTTCAAAAACAAGACTACCATTATCATTAACATAAATTTTATACTAAAATTGATGAAGAATCAAAAAGTATATTAAATATTTATAACAACAGTAACACATTAGATATCAACTAAATTCCCACATAATAGATTTAGATTTCTTAAATCAAGCAGACACGTGGTAACAGTTACGTGACTAATGTTTCTGCCACGTGACTGATTATCATCCCTTTCATTGCATAATAATGGTATCGCTTTACCGTTTACAGTTCACGGATAGTAGATTAAAATTTCATTTATTTTAGAATTAATAGCCCTTAATGATAATTAATGATAATTAAAACAAAAAACAATTGACTTTACGTTACTAATTAATATTAATGGTGAAAATTTACACAATCATTTTGCCTTCAATTTACAATAATAATAATAATAATTAATAATTAATAATTAATAATAATAATAATAATAATAATAATAATAATAATAATTTACTTCAAATTTTAAAAAAAGTATGATTACAGTTTATTTTACTGTTCAATACTCGTTTTAATAATTCATTTTGTTTTTAAAACTGAATTTGGTTCACCGTTCGTAAACATTGCGTAATTTAAACCCTTAGGGTTGAATCGCAAGCTTGAAGAACATTGTTTCTACAATCAAGAAATAATTCAACAAAGAAATTTATAGGTTTCAGTCTTTGGCTTAACTGTAGAACTTATTATTTATTTAATATTCTTTAGCTTCATAAAATACGAATTGTTGAATGTTTCACAGTATTACGATAATTTCACATGATTTAATAATTACTCTTATCACTATTAGAAAACTGACTGTCGTTAGACTTACGTATGTTGCTGTCTTTTGATTTTTTAACGTAAGATCAACGTCAGACGTCAGATGCTGCTGCAGAAAGGAAACAGGCGTACGTAAGTCTGACGATAATTCTGACGTAAGATTTTGGCTATAGCTATAGTATACTAGAGTAATATTAAACTTTTTAAAATTAAAACAAGTTAATTATTTAATGGTAATTAATTAATTAAAAAAAATATGCGCTGTTATGTTATCACTTCGCTAATGATTATACGTTTCGATAAATCGACTTTGTCACAACTTTCGTCCGTCCCTCCTCAGAGAATAACATAAAAAATAAAAAGAAAATTTGCATGGTGGGGTTAAACACGAGGATGTGTAAAAGCAAATGATTGGTGGAAACTGGAGACTGCGGGAAACGCGTAGAAAGGTTGGGGGTAGTACAAGTTTCTCGGTGAAATGAATAAAATCGTTTGCACTTGCAGCGTGCATTTTCGCGCGCCCGCAAGCTCTTTAGAGCTTTTTCCACTTATTATCATTCGGCGGTTGTTTACGCGTGATAATATTTAAAGAATAAAATAAATATTGTTCGAAATATTGTTTCATATTAATGTTCAAATCACTGTGATGGAATATAATATTTATTTTTTTTTTCTCAACTCCTACATATTGATGATACGTTATAAATATTTTTTATAAACTCCTTTTATGAGATCTAGAATCAGTAGATATAATTTTGAAATAACTGAATAACGATTGAATAAGTGTTTTTTTATTTAATTAATAACAAATACAAAAAGATAGAGATTTTCGAAAGAATAATAAAAGAACATACCACAACAAGATTAAAATAGGCGTAGAGTAAGTAATTTTTTTATTTTATAATGTATGTCGACTTTGAAAATCGTTCGTTTTGTTCACATTGTTTACACATATTTCTCATGGCAGAGTAATGAACGCTGTGACAAATATGAAACCAGTCGTTAACCTATATTATTTTCCTTGTCTCATCTGTCGGTTTCTTTCAAACTTTGCAAGTTGTGTGTGATTTACTCACCTACTAATAGAAAATCACGTTGTAATTGTTTATTGATCAATAAATGATATTTTTTAAAAAAAACTTTTACCTGATACTATTATTTGTTGATTACTTTATTCATAACGTTTACATCTACTTAGTTTTTGTACAATCATTTTTTATAAATTGAACCAGAAATTTTCTTTATTTATTTATTGGTTTTTTAAATTTTAGAGAAAGTAAATTTGAAGTAAACATAATTTAGAAAAAGATACGTACAGATAACTTTAAAAAATATTTACTTACATGACAAGTTTATAAATATGAAATATCTTTTCATGTGTTCAATACATACCATAAAAAAGTGCTTTAAAAAGTGAAAATCTAGGTTTACGAATATTATCAACTACAATATTAAATTGAACAATATTTAAAATTATTCATTTCACATAAACTCAATTATGCAATGCTATTTGTGATTAAAAGAAAAAAATCGATGTTGAAATTCTTTAAAAGTTTAATAATTACAAGGAACAGTTATGTTTAACCAAAACTTTTTATTAGAGAAAAATAAATTAGATTTTTTCCTTAAATGTACTTGTTTTCAATCCATTCATCAAAAGCTAAATCTTCTGAGAATAAACTTTATAGAGCAAAATTCGAATTAACTTACCTTCAAGTCTCAATTGTATCTTAGTATGTTTGTACACCAACGATTTACTATTCATGGTTAAAGTGTAGTCTTAGTGACCTAATTCGTACTCTTCCTAGTTTATTTACAGCTTTCAAAACTATTCAGTTTCAATTGGCTGTGATTAAATTGATTTCAGAAATTTATTTAATTTCTATCAGATCATATAAAACAGTCTAATTTATTTATACCAACAAAATTTAATACTCTTAAAAAGATCACTTTCACTGACAATGATTGAATACTTTTCACTTTTTCAAATATTTCACAATTATTAAATTTTAAATTTAATCAGTTTATAGTTACTGAAAATATATTAAAAAAAAAAAAAAAAAAAAGTATTATATACGAAATTAAAAAAAATTATAAATTTTATTTTGTATGCCGATATTTACATTATAATATTACATAATCTATTAAATACCAAATAATTATTGAGTTCAATCAATTAATACGTCTATTAATAAAGTTTTCTCGTGTTTTTAATCAAAATGTCAGGTAACTGTTACGTAATCATCCTTAATACCATCCACATTTCATAAATTCGAAATATTTGCATAATCCAACACAAGAGGAAATAATTAATATCATTATCGCCCTTACTAATTGACGTAATTAAATCTCCAATACCTGTCATTGTGCTTTAAATATATTGTAATCTATCACTAAAACTTATATTAGTTTATAAAGAATTCTATACAGTTAAATAACATGTATTTCTTACTACAAGTTATTTAAAAGTTATATAGAGAAAATATTCAAACAAACTGAAGGTTTCTATTTATATATTTATTTTTTTCTTTCATAAAAATTTTAAACTATTTGTTAAATATATATATTTATATATTATTCTTTCCAAAAAATTTTTCCCACCATGTTACATTTTATTAATAATTATGCCAATAAATTCAATTCAACAATTAATATAAAATTTAATCGATTAAAATTATTTTTTAATTTTAGGAAATATAAAAATTTCATTTTTTCGATTAAAAAACGTGTTATTATAAAATATATAATTTACGAGTATAATTGTAAATAAGTTACAAGTCTAATATGTATACACTATAGTTTACCTATAATTTAATATATATGACTAATTAAAATTCATCAAATTGGTATTTATAATTCTAAAAATAAATACCTAACAAAAAATACTTTACTGAATAATTTCCATAGAAATTAAATTTGGCCTTAAAATTCATATTTTATCATATTTGATACTTGCCTCTTATAATTAATTGAAAAAATGTTATCACTTCAACACTTATTTAATTGTACTTTGAATTCTTATAGGTCTTACATTTAAGTTTTTCAAAATTATATATAATAATACAAAACATTCTTTATATTTAATTTATACATATTTACCTAGTTCATGAAAATGTATTTGCTATTTAAATTCTATAATCGATCCTGATTTCTCTTCAAATACATGAATCATACGCAAATGAAACGAAAGTGCAAATATTGTGTTACTTATACGAGTCTCATTCAACTCATAATACTTTACTGATATAAAATTTTTTATAAGTAATATGTTTTTGATTAGGTAAACTAACTCTCAAAGATGTTTACATAAAACTGTTTAGAGAATGATACGATAGAGTGAACGAATATTAGCAAAACTCTAAAAAGCTCAAATTGAACAACTATAATATTTAATCGGTCGTTTTGATAATAACAAATAAAATAGACTTTAAACATTGCTTTAAAACTGATCAATGTATAAACCTTTATTTTTGAATTGAAAAAAAATTCTCATTATTGTTATGATTATTATTATTTCATTTAATCAATCAATTAAGAATGTTATAAAAAATTAAATATTTTTTGTCAGAGAGTTGATTTTGAGAAAATATTTCATCGCAAAAATGTTGTCTTCGCACCTTAGTTCCACGGTCTCTCTATTGATTGTCCTATTTAGTAGTAAAAGTACAAAACCTTGCTTCTAATACAACTATATATAACAATACTATATATATATATATATATATATGTACATGTTATAGACCTCTGGAAAACAATAGAAAAGTCAAAATAGCTAATGAGTATGAAACTAATTATGAGTAAGCAAGCAAATATGAATATTTTGAAAAAGAAATTATTTTAATCCAAAATTCATATTGTTCACCTATGTTTATAAAAATAATGATAAAAACATAAAATTTTAGGTCAGTAAATAGCTAATTATTGCAAAGTACTTCTGAAAATAAAAAAATTTTTTTTATAATAATAGTCACGTTATTGATAAAAAAGAAAAAACTTATGAACTATAATATTTAACTTTTTATAGAATAAAATTTATGTGTATAATGAAATGAGGATAGTAGGTCTTTGAAAAAATTTTATAGCAATTGAAATGTATTAAAAGAACAGTATTTCTTTGATGTGATAAAAACATATATATTTAATCTTTATTTATTGATCTCTAGACTGTCTTAGATTTAACATTCATTATTTCTATATATTTTAGGTATGATTAAATAAATATATAAAAATAGCGTTTTAAAGTAAAAAAAAGAAAAGTTAGATGATCGTCAACTATGAGACAAATTAGATTTTAGAGTCATTATTGGTAAAGTATACAAGAGCTAGACAATAAGCTTAATTGTAATAAAAAACAGCAACTTTACATGATATTTGGTATCAAGAGTAAATAAATTTATCTGTTTTTTAAAATTTCTCTCAAAATATTTCAAATAAATTGATGTCAATGCACAATCATTTACAAAAAATATAATCATTTTTTTCGTTTCATTAATTGTACGTTTTAGAGAAAATCATACTTAAAAAGAAAATATAAAATTTTGATATTGTTTCCATTCGTTTATTCATTATTTCATTTAAACTATTATTTTACAGATACATTAATCATCATCATGAATGATTCTATATTAACTATTAAAAATTTATTTATTACTAAAGAGTATAATGAAGCTATAAGACGGTGACTCTCAAGTATATTGATCGACATAAGCACTTAACAAACCGTCGGAATAAAAAACAGTTTTAATATTTCAGTAATAACCTGCTACAGAGATGTTGAGATCTAGTATTAAAATTAAAAAAAAATCTAATCATAACAATAATTGTAGCACTGAAAATACAAATCGATTAGTATATTAGAGAATTTAATAAAAGAACAATCATTAGAAATATGGTGGATTTGGCGAACTCTAGTAATAATACTGAAGCTATTTGTGGTCTTAAATATCAACACTTTATACCCACGGAAGGAGGTAATTTCAATCGTTATTATTATGTTACAATTACTATTTGAAAAAAAAAAAGATAAAAATTCTTGAAATTATGTTAATTTTAGAAATTTGGTGCAGTTGGGCCTGGGATTCTATTTTATGTTGGCCGCCAGTAAAAGCTTCTACAACAGCAACACAACAATGTCCCCTGGCTAATGGAGTTGATCCAACAAGTGAGTGAATAATCATCAATCCTCATATAAATTATTAGTAATATATTAAAAGTTGTTAAGAATCATTTAAATTATTTCATCAATTTAGCGTTATCACTCTATTGATTTAATATTTAAGATTTTCATAGAGTTTGGTTGATAGGAAATTTTTTTAATTTTATTACAAATACAACTATCGGTTGGACGCAAAAATATACAATATAAAATTGAACAATATCTAAATAATGGTCAAATAAAAAAGTTCGGGCAAGACTCCAAAAATTTTTAATTTGCTGGATGTCTGTATGGAAACTTGAGAATACTTATCATCGGTCACAGTGGACCATGATGTACTTGAGTTACAAGAACATGCTATTAAATTTGTTGTATTCATCACAATCTTGTAAAAGTGTGACAAATCAAATAACCAATAGATCATTCACTCATTCAAATCTGTAACTGGGTGTTTAAACGTAAACACTTTTTCACGAATGTTTCTTTTTTTTTAACAATTACTGGCGAGGCTAATTGAAATATATTGTTATACACCTTCGTAATTTATATTTCATCAACAACCGCCCACATTATGGATAGAAGTTAAATTTGTGTTCATTTTCTCTCCAATTTTACCATTTTTATAGATGATAGATACAAATAATAAAAAATATATACTATCGAATTCCCATCAATTAATTTAATTTCAACTCTCATGGCGAAAGAGTAGGAAGATAAATTCTATTTCTAATATAGAGAGAAATATTGATGAAATTACTATTATTGATGATCATTTATATTTATATATCTGTATAAATCATATTAATTTGTGTTAGAGAAATAAACACATCTATAAAATTGAAAAGTTCAAGTATGTTTTAACCAAAGCTTCCAAAAAATGTAAACATTTCCGATTACGTTATCTTCTCAAATGAAACCAAGAACTGCTGTATATACGGCAAGTATGTTTAAATATTTTTGAATGCTACTTGCATTTAACTCAAAATTGGATAAATTTTCTTAAACATATAACGCCAGATCATACTAATCGGACATACTTTATATAAAAAAGGTATTTTAAAATAATTTCGTTTCTCCTATTCCTCTTGTACTATTTTTCTCAATTTATTCACTGTCGAAAAATAAAAATTCAATTAGTTTACGTATATTCATGTAAAATTTTTTTTTTCACTTTTTGCCATCATCGATTTAATTTTATTTTTTGTTCTTTCTATACTCAAAGAAAATTTCAATTTTTATTTTTTCAGTTTTTATTTCTCAACATCATTCAATTGTTTATTATTAATTACAGAGAGATCATAAATGTTTCAATAATTTAGATTCAATTTTATCTATTAGTCATTCAATTTATGTTCCACTTGCAATGAATTATTCAATATTTAATAAAAATCAAAGCTAATAACAATAATAAGTTGATCCATTAATGTGCTTGTTTTTTAAATGATATTAATATTGCAAAGTAAGTGTCATCGAAGAATCGACTGACGAAAAAATAGCCAAATCAGCAAAAAAACATACGTCTCAAGCTTTTTTGAATCTACGATGATAAAAAGTTCCTATACTGTTCGTTGAAGAATCTGTATTACGAACGTACTCGACCTATTTTACGAAGCAGTTTCGATTGTTCAATAGTGCACGATACTCGTTTTCCAGAGAATATATGTAATGCACAAAAATCTCAAAATATTAAAAATTTTATTCAACTTTAACAGACCCAAAATGGCTGATATTTATTTTCTTCCATTCACATAAGATACTTTTAGATGGATTTTCCCTATTTATTATTAAAAAAAATTGCATATTGTCAACAAAATAGTGACATTTCATACATTTATACATCATAATAACAACTGTCTATTAAATGCAACGACAAATACAGAAAAAAATTGTATGGAAACTTTCAAAGAAATAGATATGCTCCATTGATATAACGTTCATCTATCATTCCACTATTTCATATATTTTTTCTCTTTGTAAGTGAATATAGTTTTGAAGGAAAAAGAACGCTCGATAATAACATCTTCCATCATTTTCATATCAGCCAGTGTAGGCTTGTATGTTTTTTCTTTATTAGAATTTGCTGAGAGGGTGTGTAGTGATGATGGAAAATGGCTTGGACGAAATGGTGAACGAGGGCTATCTAATGGATGGACCAACTATACTCCATGTTTTACACCGGAAATGTTAATTTTAATCCGCAAACTCTATGCTGGAAATGAAAATGCAGCACAAGTAATAATTTTCTGATTTAATTTATTAATTTTTATCTCTTTATTAAAATGAAATAGATTAATTGCTTCTTATCGATGATATTTTCTATTTTATCCTGAAATTTTACATTCGATTATTCTGATTGTTAATTTTGATAAAAATAATTTTACCATCAGTATTGAATACTGATTATTCGATCGAAAGAGAGGCCGATTATTAAAACTCATTGAAACCATCAATGATTGTTCAATAATCTCAGTTCCATTTAATAGCTACTACTATAATATACATATATGGTCTGTGAAATTAATCTTGAAAATTAAATTTTTTACATGATTTCATAATTATGTTAACTTTAATGATTGAGCAATGCATCCACAATAATTTTTTATAAATGTATTGTTCTTTTTTTTCATATTTATGAGTTTGAAAAAACTTTACTCTTCTTTTTAATTTTGGAATACTTACGTTAAGGTGGAACACGCAGTCTTTGAAGCTTTTTTCTCTCTGGAGAATCATGACATTTATGAACTTTTTTTATATTTCTTAGGTAAAACTTGATATTGCTGAAAAAACAAGAACTTTAGAAGTTATTGGACTAACCATATCTCTAACAGCTCTGTTGATATCTCTGGGAATTTTTTGGCATTTCAGGTAAGTTAACTAACAGCATTGTCGTACTGAATAATTTGAAAAGTAATTATTTTTTTTTTTTATCCTGTCATATGATGATGATTGTTTAAGATAAAATTGAGCATTCTTTACACACAATTACACTTTAATGACACAACGGATACTATTATACCTTCCTTACATATAGGGTAATCAAGGTCATACAACCTTGACATTGACATTATAATTTTATTCATATTATTTTATAGATAAAATAATTTAAGAAATAAAATTAAAAAGTATGTATTCTACGTTTGTTACAGATCTTTAAGAAACACAAGAACCCGTATCCATAAAAACCTCTTTGTAGCAATGGTGATCCAAGTAATTATTAGACTAACATTATACATTGATCAAGCACTTATTAAATCCAAAATATACGGAATCAAACAGGGAATAAATAATACAGTAAGTACGGAAATAAATCAATATTAACTATTGTTTCATCTAATTTAATCAAAAAAAAACCTTTTTAAAAATGTTTTCCTATAAAAAAGCCTATATTATGCGAAGCAAGTTACGTTCTTCTAGAATATGCAAGAACTGCCATGTTTATGTGGATGTTTATTGAAGGATTTTTTCTTCATAATATGGTAACTGGTAAATATTTATTTTCTTGGATTAAATTTTATCGTAAAAACTCAGTAAAATGTAAAAAAAATTATTTTATCTAAAAGAAACTCGTGTAATTTAACTTATCATCATCTTTATTTGCTCTCCATTTTCTCGATTTGTGAGACAAGATATTATCATAATATAAGATAAAAATTTTTTTCCACTATAAAAAAAAAAATGTTATGAAATTTCATATCCTGATGACAATATTATTTTACATTCTATTATCGTACTTTTCAAATACTTCGATTCATACATAGAAAAATTTTAAATTATTGTTTTTTTTTTTTAACAGTCACTGTTTTTCAAGAAACGGCTTATTATCGAATGTATCGACTTGTTGGATGGGGATTTCCACTTATAATGACATTAACTTGGGCAATTGTAACTGCTGTATATTATCATCCAACAAAGTAAGTTTAAAGTCTGCTGTGAGGAAATTTTTTCCTAATTGATATCATACTCTTCAGATGTTGGTGGGGTTACAATCTTACTTTTTACTTCTGGATATTAGAAGGACCAAGGATGGCAGTTATATTGGTAAAATTTTTATTTTTATCAATTAAAAAAAAAAATTTTATCACATTTCATTAGTATTGATAAAAATTTCAACATTTCTGTTTATTAAGCTCAATTTTTTATTTCTGATGAACATAGTACGAGTATTAGTAGTAAAGTTACGACAAAGTCATACAAGTGAAACAGAACAGGCAAGGTAAATAACACATCATTTGAATCAACAATTTATTCTATTATGATCTATTGAATTCACTGCAAAATTCAGAAATTTAATCGAAATATATGCGGGCTGCTTTTATTAGGAAAGCTGTAAGGGCAGCGGTTGTTCTACTGCCATTATTGGGAATTACCAATTTAATTTCAATGGCTGCTGCACCACTAGATGAAACGATATGGTTTGCCCTATGGTCTTATACGACACATTTCCTCACGTCATTCCAAGGACTTTTTATTGCAACTTTGTATTGCTTCCTTAATGGCGAGGTAATAAAAACTATTAAATCATTATTGCATATAATTTAAATAAATTTTAACTATTAATTCAATTTGACACACCTTTTTGTATTTGAAAAAAAAAAAAAAAAATATTCTGAAAATATTCTAATCAATTTCATAGAAAATAGATGATCACTTAATCAACATTTTTAGGTAAGACTAGCATTACATAAAACAATATCAATATACCTATCTCTACGAGCAAGTAATTACCGATCGCGAAGACAGTCTTCCATTAGTGCTTGTCAAACACATCGAATTACTGCAAGTTAGTATATAAATAATTATATAAATCACTTATAAAATGTACTATACATTGTAGAATTAAAATTGCATTAATACATTCATAAATTCTGTAGTTATAGAAGCGGATGAAAGAGAAATAAGATCTAGTGGATGGATAAGACTTTGTTGTCGTGGCGGAAATACTCCACCCCCTGATCGACCTGCCGAGTAAGTAGTAAAGTATGCAAAGAAATTTTTTATTCCGTCGAAAGCTAATGCTTTTGAATAAGTATTAACCTCAAATGGCATACAAGTACTTGTAATGTGATTCTTGACAATACATGGAAATACAATTAATAAAAATTATTACAGATTTTTAAATAAGTTATTTACTCTTCAATTAAAAGAATTTATCATATCTTTTTATAGGACAACAGTTTGACCATGGTGGTATTGGCGAACGTGTCTCGCCAAAAAAAGCACAACATATTAACAGAATACCTCAGAGTCTTGACAACGGCTCCATTAATTTATGAAAAAATTCTATAATAAAAGAAAAGAAAAACAAATTACCTCGAAGTATTATCAAATAATTAAAACTGGAATGATTTTTTTTAAATGTCATTATATTGAATTTCATCATATAGAAAATTTTCTAGTTTTGTTTTACTGTTTCCAAATAGTCACTTTAATATTAAAAATAAATAAATCAGACAAAAAGAATAACATAAATATTTAGTAAAATATGATATATTGATAAAAATAAATATGAATCGAATAATTTGATAATAAACAAAAAATAATTTTACTGATTGAAATGAATAGTGCAAACTTTTATTGTAACTATTTATTGTGGAACGCTTGCTGTATACTGAATAGTATTTAATATTTCACATTTATATAATAAACGCTGTGTCAATTCGTGTCAATTACTTTAAAACATTTTTTATAAATATGAAAAATGTTTTTTATTGAGTGTTATGAAAAACTAAATTATCTACCATTGTTATTGTCATTAATTATAGAAATTAGAAATTTAAAAAGTATTTTTTAAATGTAATTGACTATTAAATTTGTGTATAAAATTTATGAATAAATTATATGGATGTCGAATTAAATTTTAAATTTTAAATTATTTTTTCTAAGTCTTTTGTAATGACTATCACAGATACTTACAAAAATTCAATTGAATCAATCATTAATGAATTTTCTTTACATAAATACAATAACACTTTTATCATATAATATAAAATCATATTGGTATTATTTAAGTATTATTCACATATATGTATATATGACACATCAAACTCATGATATATGTAATTCTTCAAAATATTTACATATTCAATGTATAGCGTATAGTTATAAATAAAAATCTTATCATCACTGTAAACTTTAATGTTATTATGTATATAACATTCGATTTCACTAATATATGTAGAAGATGCATTTATCGAAATTCGTCATGAAAACTTTTTTCAGTATCTACCATTTTACTTTCTAAAAATAAATCTGCTTTACTTAAAATTTCTGATAAACTTAACTTATTATTTTGGTTTATGTCAGCAACTTCTATCAAATGTTGTGCCTCTCGGATTGCATGATGCGGATTTCTCGGATCTATGTACATCTAAGGAAAAAAAATAAATAAAAAGTTGAAAATACAATTGATCCTTAATACTACAAAACATTTCGATAGAAACTTTACCAAAAGTTCTGTTCTATCAGCCTTTCCATCCTTATTTCGATCAATTAAAAAACGAAATTCTTGTCTGCGACCATCATTATCTTTGACAGTTGAAAGTTTTTCTTCTCGTAGATCAAGACCTAGACCATCTGATGGGAGGTCTGTGAATTCATCTTCAGTCAACTGTTCATCACCATCTCGATCTAGTTTTCGAAATAAACAATTATCATTTATATTAAAATAATTTATTTTTAAATTGATATTAATTGTAAAAAATTCAAGAATAAACTTACCAAATTTTTCAAAAAGATCTTCAACCATTTGTAAAAGAGCACGATGACTGCTTTCAGGATGGGTAAATGCTAAGAATTCATCTAAAGTTAATCTCTCTGGATCATTTCTCGCTGTTTCAGTCCATCTAGCTCGATCTCGCATAATATTTTCTTTTAAAGATTTAGGCAGCTCGGAATGTTTTTTATTGTGAAAATTAATATAATTTTCAGAAAGTCCATGTGATCGTAAAAAATACGCGTGATATTCATCCCAAGATATATCACCTAAAATTCAATTTATTTTATAAAAATATTTTACGATATATAGTAGTAATAAAAATTCTTTATTGTATGATTTTTTACCATTTCTAGGATTATTGTCAATCTGAGTAAATAAAATAATATTATTTTGTGGAGCACTCTCAAGGTGTTCTGTAATTTTCATATATATCCATTTAGCTAATTCATGAATATCCAGCTCTTGATTTTTATTGCGATCTACTTTAGAGAAAATACTTTCGAGCAATAGTTTTGGATTACTTATTTTTTCAGATTCAATATTAGTAATTTTAGGCAAACTATTTAAATTAACAGCTTTATGAATAGTCTTCATTGTTGCCGTTTCTAATTCTGATAACAATCTTTGTATTCCCAGATCTTCATCCATTTTATTAGAACTTTTTAATTTTAAATTCTTATTATATTTTATATATAATAAACTAATATAAATTACAAGTGGCACAAAAAATGTCCAGCGTGTAATTCGGATAAACTTTACATCTAGTTTTCCCATAATTTATTTGAATTGTTTATAAGTATAATTACACTCATATAAGATCTTTTTATTTCTTTCAATTAAATAAGTTTCAAGTCAAATTCGAATTAACTAAGTGCATTTATAAATATTTTTTCATAAATACATTAACTTCCTAGTAATGTAAAATGTATGTTTGATAAAAAATAAATAGATACATTATTACCATACGAATAATTTATAAATACTGCAGAATTTCTTTGTGCATTCAACTTCAAAATTTATCCAAAATTGCATAAGTATCATTATTTAACAATAACTATCAAGAATGATAAAGAAAAAGTCTATTATTAATAACAACAAACAACTTGACAATACTCAACACACAATAACGAAAATTCACTTACAATATTTATTATTTTCAGTAGCTTTCGGCTTTATGCCGAGAGCTGGCGCGATATGTACTGAAGAGCACCATGATGGCCATTGGTTGTGTTGCTTTTGTAAGCGTTGTATATATGTACACTCGGGTTCATTAATGCCTGGTGTACCACTGATTAGCAAATGCCGACCGCGGGTATGATTTTTTTTTTATTAAGTTTCCAATCTAGAATTTTTTAAGCTTGGGCTGAACTCAAAAAACTATAAAATTCGCAATTATATTCCAAATATGATGTTTCAGTACATAAAATAATTTTTTTCGAATTAGGAGGGTACAAAGTTCTGTTGTAATTAACAAAAATCAGCAGAAATTTCTTAAAAAAAGAGTAATTAGTCAGTTATTTTTCATATCTCGGAATTAAGATGGCCGTGCAAACATGACAATAGAAATTTATAATTTATTAATTTCTTAAGTAATTTTGGCTGATTGTTGTTATTTCCGGCAGACCTTTTGACAGTTCTAATAATAAAAAAAATTATTTTATGTACTGAAACATCATATCTGGAATATCATTGTGAATTTTATAATTTTTTGAGTTTAGCCTGAGCTTAAAAAATTCTAAATTGGAAACTAAATAAAAAAAAATCATACCCGCGGTCGGTATTTGCTAATCAGTGGTACACCAGGCATTAATGAACCCGAGTGTACTATGGGTTCAGGAAACCCATGTGTGTCACTCACAATATTTCTTCCTTGTTTACTTACTCTAGCCCCTTTCACATTTATTGAACAAACTTTCACTGCCCTCTATTAGTATAAATTGGTACTTTATTGTGAAAAACGAAATCCAATAATCGGTAAAAAATAAATTAAACGTGTCAACTACGAGAGAGCGCTTCTTACAAATTATGGTGAAGAAGGGGAAAAGAGTTGTCTGTCCGGTCGTGCGTCGCGCGGTCGAACAGAGCTAGCCATTTTGATTAGTAACATGGCGTCAGGGGAGATTAATATGGCGTCATCAGACATAATAACGGAGGTAGAGATTCAACCGGATATTCAAGAAGTCGAAATAGAAACGATTCCAGTGGAAATACCTTGTGAAACTGTAGAGACAACTATTGAAGGAGAAGACGGGCAACCTATAATTGCGCTTCAACCACTCCCTGAACCCGGACGCGAGGAAATCATATTACAGACGCAAGAGGAAATTGTCGGCAGTGATCCATTGAGCGTTTACGATCAAATACCAGTACCGGATAACGATATTTATGTGGAATCCAGTCCTGGACCATCGAGGAAGACCAATAAAAAAGCACGAAAAGGAGGTAATTCAAGATTTCGTGCACCAGACCATACGATATTTGGCGATATGGGTACTGAAACTAAAGCTAGGAAGTGGGAGCAAAAACAGGTTCAAATCAAGACTCTCGAAGGCGAATTTTCGGTGACAATGTGGGCTTCAGGAACTGATGACGGTAAGCTATGGATTTTTGTTGCTTCTATTGTTTTTTCTTTTTTTTTTTTACTGTTCAATAAAATGACACTAATCAGTAGACATATTCATGGGGTTCTTTTATTTAATCTTTATATTATGCGTTCGTGTATTGCTAAGAAGACGGGAGTACGCACTTCCGGTGCGCTCTAATCAATACTATACTTCTCCACGTGGCTTATAAGATTTACTACCATTTATTGTTAATAATTTAAATGCCGGTCATTTTTTTGACAGTTTATGTTGTTTGTTTTGGTCGAGAGAACGCCATTATGATAGCAGGGCGCAGCCATATTTTGAAAATGGCTTCTTTTTCACGATCAACCGCGGCCATGAATAATGGCGGTGATCTAAGAAAAATGAACAAAGGCCCGCCACTTCTTGAATTATCTGTTAACTTCAATTTATTCAATTTATTCTTATTTTTAATTAAAATTAAAACATTTCCTCGTGATTTAATTGATCTTTGTTTTAATGATAGTATTTTTTCTTTTAAATATAATTGAGTATTTTTTTAAACATTAATTTAATTAAAAACACATGGATTTCAACTTTTCTCTATATTAAACAGCATTACCCTGCGGCGTGCTTATAGTACTTATTTCAAATTTGAAGTAGTTGAATTTATTTATAATTGAGTCATGCTGTTTTAACTATTAATATGTCTTCTTTTGAAGAATTAATTCACTTTAATATTTAATACTTGATACACTATTAGTAAGAAATGATTATGATCATGTAGATACTTGTAGAGAAAACAACAGATGCAATACAATAGTAATTTCTTAAAAATGAGCAATGCCATAGCTTTTGTTTGGGTTTGCTTGTTTGTTGCTGTTAAAGGGAGTGTCCTATTAGCGTCTCACCTGGTGGATGTTCCAGATGAAGGTTCTAATCCTGAGCCTGATCCAGATTACACCGAGTACATGACAGGAAAATCCAATACAAAGTTCAACCACTCAGGAAGTTCAGTATCTGATGGGATGCCAGGACTTGATTTATCTGATCCAAAACAATTGGCAGAATTTGCCAGACCTGGACATAAGATAAAAGTACGTAAACCACCAGCTATAGATGGAGTAGAACGTACTATTGCCTGTCCACACAAGGGATGTACCAAAATGTTTCGAGACAACAGTGCTATGCGCAAGCATTTGCATACACATGGTCCTCGGGTTCACGTTTGTGCAGAATGCGGCAAGGCGTTTGTTGAAAGTTCTAAATTAAAGAGGCATCAATTGGTGCATACTGGTGAAAAACCGTTTCAATGTACTTTCGAAGGTTGTGGAAAGAGATTCAGTCTTGATTTTAACTTAAGAACCCATGTAAGAATTCACACTGGAGATAGACCGTATGTTTGTCCTTTCGATGGATGTAGCAAAAAATTCGCTCAATCAACAAATTTAAAATCCCATATATTGACACATGCTAAAGCGAAGTAAGTAAACATTATCATTTAAAAAAAAATAAGGTTAAATTATTATAGAAAATGTTATAGTTGAAACAAGAATAATAATACTAAAAATTGAAAATATTTCTTAAAATTTTAGATCACGAAATAATATCGGAAGACAAGTATCACAAATACAATTACAACAACCACAATTTGTACAAGTGGAAGTAGCTGATGTGGATAATCAGCAGTTCATTGTCTATGCTGATTAGCCCCCTTGAAATTGATCTCCTTTAATCCTCACAACCCCAACTATTAATTATATCGTATCCAATAACCATTAATCCTAAACTGTGTACATATTTATAAAACGATGCGGCGTCTGAAACAAGAATATTATAAGGAAAACATTATTTGTCTTTCTAATTACAAATGTTTTATTGTGCCCTATGCGTAAGCGAACCAATAAATAATTATAACGGACGATAGAACACCAGGAGCATTATATAATTAGATAAACGGAGTAAATATGAAGTTTTGATCAAGTAAAAATATTGCATATTTCTTCGAATCATAAGTAGACTGATCACGTACTGCTCAATTTATGTTGAAATATAACATAATCTAGTGCGTGTTCGTCGATTCATGACTGTATATATTTATAAGTAAAGTTAAATATTGTATACAGTATATTTTGGAAAAATTCAAATAATAAATCATAAAAAATGCATTCTTTTTCTAGACACAACTTTTACACGATTAGCTTTAATTTCAAGTAAATAATTTTATGGCCTATTATAATTCCAATGATTTTAACTATATTGGTAATAACTACGTAACTTTATGAACATAAGAAATTAAAATTTAAGTGGTAAATTTGTAATACACTACATTTTTGGTTTAGTTATGTAGAATATTATTTTGCATTTATTACATTATTAAGTTGGCAATACTTGATGTGTTTGCATAAACTTTTGTGCTACTATGCAAAATTAATTTCAATATATCATAGTTAATCTATTAAAGAAAAATTTTTTTATTAAACATGAGAAATAAATTTTATTGATTACGACTAATGTTCAATTATCTCATTCAAATCCTATTTTTAACAAAGAAATGTTTTAATATGTATTTTCTATTCTAACATGGAATTTAATGTAAATGCCTTTTACTTTTTAAATAACCACAAGGTCATTAGCCTAAACCACCACCAACGCCAACTATTGTTCATTCAAGTAACTATCTACAGCTGACAGTGTCATGTTTTTATCCTATGAATCGTTTGAAGTTACGTTGACTCTAAAATCTTAAAAAAAAAATGTCTTATAGAAAGCTAACATGTGGTAGATAAAAACTCATTTTGCCGCATTTATTTTACGCGGCACCGTCTTTATCTTATTTAATTAAATCCTATTTGAAAAAGAAATTATTAAATAATATTTTTATTTAAATATGGATCAGACTGCCGTTTTGTGGATACTCTCTTTGGTAATGTTAATTGGTTCTTATGTAGCTGGATCATTGCCACTTGTTGTAAATTTATCAGAGGTAATTTTTCTAATTCGAATATTTACATGAATATGAAACAAATGAAATACTTTATAACTTTTTTTTTCATTTTAGGATAAATTGCAATTAGTATCAGTTTTAGGAGCAGGGCTTTTAGTTGGGACTGCATTAGCTGTGATCATTCCCGAAGGAATCAGAGCACTCTTTACTAGTGCAACAACTGGAGATCCTCACTCAGTAACTGGTGAAAATGGCAAGATTGGCATCATTAATTATAGTGTTATTTTTATGAGAAACTATCATCAACTGACTTTTGATATTTTTCTAGATAGTCTTCATAGTATGATAGGTATAAGTTTAGTACTTGGATTTGTCTTTATGCTCTTGGTTGATCAATGTTCCACTAGACGAAGTGGAGGAAAAGAAAAAAGTTTTACTGCTACTATAGGATTGGTTGTTCATGCAGCTGCTGACGGTGTTGCTTTAGGAGCGGCAGCAACTACTTCTCAAGCCGATGTTGAAGTTATTGTATTTCTTGCTATTATGCTACACAAGGTAAAATATGAAGTTTTTTTTACATTTATCAGTATTCATATCAACTATTTTCAATTTCCTTTATTTATAGGCACCAGCAGCATTCGGATTAGTTTCATTTCTTCTTCACGAAGGAGTTGATAGAAAAAAAATAAATAGACATTTATTAGTATTTTCTTTATCTGCCCCTTGTTTAGCTCTTATTACATATTTTGGCATTGGAAAGGTATAAAGAAATTAATTATTAAGGTTAAAATTACGTATAAGTAATCATAAAACAATTTCAATACAATTATTTAATTACATTTTAGGAGGGAAAAGAAACACTTAGTAATGTAAATGCTACAGGATTAGCGATGCTCTTTAGTGCTGGAACATTTCTTTACGTAGCAACAGTTCATGTTCTGCCAGAATTAATGACGAGGAATAGTAATTCATATGCGCATTTACCCACAGTTGAAGGCGCGCCACCTTCTACTTCTGGTTTAAAATTTAAAGAAATAATGGCCTTAGTTTTCGGATCATTATTACCAGCACTTATAACAACTGGTCATCATCATTAATCAATATATACATTATTGATCTGAATGCACAAAAAATTACAGTACATTAATAATAATAATAATAATAATAATCAATCAACATTATATGAAAAGATATCATTTTCATACATAAATCATACATAGATTTTTCGATAAATAGAGAAATTTTATTATAAAATCATGAAATTCAAGTAATAATGAAATAAATAGTAAGAACTCTTTTCAAAAAAAATACTGTTTATAATTGTACCTGAGGAAGTTTGATAAATTCTTTTTATTCTACAATCAAATAGTATACAACATATAAGTTAGTAAATCATGTGTATAATATATATAATTAATAACCGATAGTTTTACGATTGAAAATTATTTTATCAACTGTTAACGGTGCTTTTTAATCCAAGGTATACTTTGTTGATATTGTCGTGTAGATGTTATGAATAAATAAGAAACTTTAATATAAATTAACAATTTTATCGATAAATTGTTAAAATCATTTATTAGATAATTATTTAGACAAAAATCTTCAAATTACATTCCAAATCATTAATTATAAAATTTTTCATTAAAATGAAATGGTATTACTTAACGATCTTTTTTCAAAAAATTCATGTTTCTTTTTTTTTACAATACCTTCAGAAGTAATTGATGTAAAAAAATTTGAAATTTTTTGTCTTTTTGGCATTATTTCTAATTCAGGATTTTCCCAAGAAACTTGTTCAGCTTCTGTTTCAAGAATCTTTTCAGCTGTAGACCAACTTAATCGTACAATTTGAGGAAATCCAAATATCGGATCAATATTATCAGTCAACCATTGTTTAGTTATAGGATCCATTGGATATCCACTACCATATTCTCCTTTGACTTGAATTTCACGAAATTGCCAAGCTCGCAAGGCATGGTCTCTCGATACTTTGGCACAAATACTAGCAGCACTTACAATAGGATATGTAGAATCAGCTTTTTTAGCAACAACTATTTTTTTTATTTGCGGAAAAATAGCCTTTAACTTCAGTTCATATTTATCGGATTTACCTACAGTATCTACGTAAATCTCTGTAACATTTACTCCAGCTTCAAGGGCTTTTTTAATTAAACCAATTGCTGCATTTATCGATACTTCATTTAACGATGATTTGCATCTTTTGTACATACTATTCGATATAAAATTTGGTGATATTGCTTCGATAGACCATCCCATATCTTGGTGTTTACTGCAAATTTTATTAAAAATAGTATCTCTCTCATCTTCGCTCAAAGATTTTGAGTCTGCACATCCAATGTCAACAAGAATTTGTTTCTTAGATAGAGGAATATAAGCAATACCATATACCATTGGACCTAGTACAGGTCCTCGTCCAGCTTCATCAACTCCAAGCATACAAAATTCATCTTTACATATTTTCGGAACCTAAAAGTAGTAAAAGTGTATAATAATAAATATAAATAACAAAAATTTCAAGAGTAATTTAAAGTCAATACAGCTGGTAAGCATTTACAACTAACCTCTACTTCATAAACTTTATTAATACTATGGTCACTTTCTTTAAATAAAGAAGTAAGATCTTGACATTTCGATATACGTATGTTAGTATTATTTACACTCTGTTTTTCAACAATCGCTAATAAAGTGTCTTGTTCTTTAATTGTTTCTATTTGTTCACTCATTTTGTAAATATTCTATTCAATAATTTTACCGCGCTTTTGACATATAGACGGAAATGATCAACGTTGGTAAGAAATGAAATTACATATATTGTCGAACTGAGAAAAGAGTTCCTTGCGATGACAATCGCATATGAGTAACTTGCGATGACAATCGCATCGAAATTAATAATCGGTATAATGAGTACATGGAAACTAATACAACGACGTTGTTACGATCTTCTTTCTCATAAATCATCATTACTTATTATTCTAATTGCATTTACCTGCATCTTTGTTGGTACTGTTCACTTTGGAGAGGTTAGAGATAACACTAAAAATTATCAGTAATAATTATTATAAATAAGTTATAAATAAAAATTCATTTTGTAGGTGTGGTTGGCGTGGAGTAAAGAAAAATATCAGGCTGTTTTTCATTCTTTCAATGACAATATACTTGGTACTTCTTTTCAAAATAAATTGTGCCAACATGTGCCTATTGATGTAGTTTATACATGGGTCAATGGCAGTGATCCAGCATTTATAGAAGATCTTAGAAAATATGTGACAATTAGTGATGTAAATGCAGCAGTCTCTAGATTCAATGATAAAGATGAGCTCAGGTATTCATTGCGGTCATTAGAAATGTATGCACCATGGGTCAGACATGTGTACATTGTCACCAATGGACAAATACCCAATTGGTTGGATATGGATAATCAAAGAATGACTCTTATAACCCATGATGATATATTTCCCGATAAAAGTCATTTACCTACATTTTCTAGTCCTGCCATAGAAAGTCATATTCACAAGTAAAAATAATTCACACTTTGAAGGAAATATTTCAAATTTTATTTAACTATTTTAATCTTGATTTTTTTCAGAATACCAGGTCTTTCAGATAAATTTTTATATTTTAATGATGATGTTTTTCTCGGACAAGAAATTTGGCCTGAAGATTTTGTAACTCAAACTGGTGGTCAGAAAGTATATTTGGCATGGTGGATTCCTGATTGTTCGGATATTTGTCCGTGGGCTTGGGTTGGAGATGGATCATGTGATCCTGCTTGTAATACAACAGTCTGTGAATTTGATGGTAATAAATGGAATCACTATAATATTACTTCAAAAACTTTATTTTTAATTCAATTTTTAATTTCAATAGGAGGAGATTGCAATGCTACACCTACACCAACGGATAGTGAAATGATGGAAGAAGATGGAGATTATCCTTATAAATTACTTCAAATAAGTGAATTTAGGAATCAAGAGCCAAGTGTTAATGCATTTGGAGGATTGAGACATAAAAACGGAATCTTAGAAATAGAAAACGCAGATAATGGTATTTTAAATATTTCGACAACAACTAATAAGTCAATTCATGACGATTTTTTTGAAGATATCATCCACTTATTAAAAAATTCTTATAATAATACTCTTGAAAGTGAATTAATCCTTTCAAAACATAATTTTAAAATAAATAAAACTAAGCAAGAAGGTGAAAAAATTTTTTCCTCTACAGAAAATTCTGGATATAAGTATGAATTTGCACATCCAAATCATCGCAGACAACCAAATCGTAATGATGACATAATCAATTTAGTACATATCAATAATGAAAAATCTGATAGAAATAAATACCCAAGTCATTTAAAAAGGAAAACTCGTCGATTGGATACTTATGCTGAATCTTTACTTTATGTAAATAGAATTTACAATGCCGCTTATGGATTCGAAAGACGTCGTGTGCCTGCTCACATGCCTCATCTCCTTGATAAATGGATTATACAAGATATGCAAAATAAATTCCATTCAGAATTTAGAAAAACATCTTTACACAGAATTCGTAACTCTCAGGATATGCAGTTTGCATTTTCTTACTTTTATTATGTAGTCAGTGAGAAATATCAATCATCAATTGGCGATATTTTTGATCGATTTGATACAGATAAATCAGGAACATGGTCTGATAGAGAAATAAGAACTTTATTGTCACGTATGAATCCTCTGCCATTAGATTATAGTCTTGTAGTGGATTTCGAGAATGCTATAACCAATTGTTCAAGAAGAATTGAACTTTCATCAACTCCAGAACCACCTTCAGGTGAACGATATTTAGATTCAATTTTACCAGTTGTTTCACGAGAACTGATTATAAAATGTAGTGCAATTGCCAGACAAATACAATCTTATTTCGGTACAAAAAATCGATATCATCATGAAATTATTAAAGCTGGTAAAAATGAAATTTTCGAAATGTTAACTAGTAATGTATCACAAATAGTTCAACTCTTAGATGAAATTCGAAGAGAACCAAAGAAATTTATATGTCTTAA